>OY728159.1:1283198358-1293198358 GCA_963277665.1 Viscum album | reverse complement strand
TTTCCAAGGCCATCATAGTGGTATAGGTTCACTCCACAAACCTTCAAAGTAGACAAGGTTCACTCCCAAGACCATAATATTGGACATAGATCCATAATAGAACTAGTTGGCAAACCATTATTTTGATATTTATCTCTTGAGATATAAAACACTACCCAATGAATTGAAGTGAGATATAGGTTCCACCAAATACATAATGAAAATAAAATTAATGTGTTTCAAAAGATCATAAAACATTTGTAATTTATTAACCAATGAAAAGAAGTAGTTTTCATAAACATATTTTATATCATAATCTGTGGAAAATAAAAAACATTCTTAGAAATTTTATAAGTTCATCA
Source organism: Viscum album (assembly GCA_963277665.1). Lineage (NCBI taxonomy): Eukaryota > Viridiplantae > Streptophyta > Magnoliopsida > Santalales > Viscaceae > Viscum > Viscum album. The sequence goes on along the minus strand of OY728159.1, from coordinate 1,293,198,017 downwards.
ATACATAAACCATTGAAAACGAATTTACATCATTTAAATTTTATCTTGGAACAACCCATGGATGGGAAATATATTTAATAGAAATATTTTCATCACAAACAAAACCATTTTAATAATGACTATAAATGGTATCCTTTTATCATATCCCTAGTAAATCATAGGGAAAATCAAAGGATTTCGTGTTAGATGGAATTTTTTTTTAAAATAAAATCACTAGGAGAATTAATTGAGGAAAATAGCCTTACCCCATTGAGATACAATTTTTAAAACATAAAATACTTTCAAAGTCCTTTTCATTGAAAATAATAGTGTAAACTTATAATAGAATAAGTAAATAACGTTAAAAAAATCCAATTGAAAATTTCCATTAAAATTTTAATAACATATATAAAAATCATAAAACATTTTAAAATTACTTTTAATGGAAAATTACTTTTGAATCAAACAAAAAAATATTAAAATAATTATTTGGTAATGATTGTAAGAAATTTCATTCATTTAATAAATGTTATAAGAAATATTCCTTCATATATTTATAATTTCAAAATGGACATTGTTTTGAATAAAACCCAAAATCTTCCTTTTAAAAAACTTGGTAAAGTCTCAAACATGGTAAAAATTTATATAATAACTCCTTTTTAGAATATTAATGAATTTTTTAATTTTTTGGGAAAGCATATATATGTATGAAAAAATATTTTTGATTGTATAGAAATGTAGATATAATTTTTCATAGATAAAATATATTTTTCTCGTTAATTTTATATGACACAAAATTTAATAGGAAAATGTATTTCCTATAAATAAAAATTGGAGAATAAAATTAATGATTTTTTATGAGATATTTTTCACATGGATTGATCTTTGAAAATATAATCATAAATTATCAAAATATTTTATGATAATATAACCTAATATTGTTACAACATTTGTATATTTTTAATCATAACATCCATTAAATATAAAAATAAAATGAAACATTAAATATCATGAAAAATATTGTATTTCTAGTATAACATTTCTAAGGGAATTTTATACACATCATAAAAGAAGATAGTTTATAAACATTATATATGTCCCAAACAAAACAAATTAATACAAAAGAATACTTTCCACCTTGATAATAATTGAAATGTAATGTATTATCCTATATTATTGGAGTGAATGGAGTTTGAATGGAATTTTAAATTATGTAATTTAGTGTAAAAGTGGTTTTCAAATCAAGTATCATATCATAACTCCAAGAGATGGAACACATCAGTATTTATTTTTGGAATTGGTTGAAGTCTCGAGTGGTCCCCTGAATGTCCCTTTGAGTTTCTAGAGTGAAAATATTTAAAAATATAATGTTTTGGTGGAAAGAGAGAGGCACATAGTTTTTTTTCGAAACTATGAAGCCTCGTATAGAAATTTCTGCGAACTTGATCAAAGAATTATATGTTCCCTGCATAGGTTACACATTGTTTGTCAAAACCGTGTACCTGGATGACATAGACAGTTCATCATAAGCAAAACCTCCACACAATTCGTTTAATGTTTTCTATATGATTTATATAAATATTCATGATAACCTGTGTGGTATGGTTTCATAAATAGTGGTGGTTGCATAGTTGGTGCACAATTTGTAAAATCCAAGAATAAAAAATATGTACACTATTTTTAAATTTTAAAAAACATTTTCCAAATAATTGGTTAATAAAATCATTTTTCTATTCCTCTCCTGCTACAATTCATTTGAGGCTATCCTACATGATGGGTTTCACCACCTCTAATACTATTCTATAAATGATGTTATATCCCCCATCTGTGATATTATTTGAGAAATTTTTTTCTCTATAGATCCATATTGGTACGATCTACCTTAAATTTTTTATTATTCCCCATTTGGTTCATTATCAGATGTGTTATTTAGGTGAAACCTCTTTTCCCATATTTTTTGAGACACCATTAGTTTTTTGATTTTCTGTAAATATGTGTCATACAAATAGCTATTACGGAATGAGAAATCCACCACTACATATGGTTAGTGGTATTGGGATTTTTTGTTTAATGTAATGTTATTTTGATACATTCCATTAATTTGTGTGCCCAATACTCGGGTGAAATATTGATTTGGATTTTTTTCGTGAATTAAATTGTTATATATGGACCATGAAATTAATTAGGTCATCAATAAATGTTTATAATACATGATCCCTTATTTATAACCACCCCTTGTGTGAGCCTATATTGAATTAAAAAACCATTAGTGGCTTTTGGAAATGGATTCATTACCTTGTTTCCTATACATAGTTCATGGGATGTGAAATGTGAATAAAATCTGAATTGAAAATCAATATGAGATTTATTATAATTTAAATAATTAACTGGTTGGGCTAAATGATGAATCCTTTTTCCATTTCTATGAATTATCATTTTGAATTTCAATTATTTTAATTAATGTGAATTTTTATGGTGAGACAATTAAAGTCTAAGCATTATAATCATATCATTGATTTCAGAAACTTTTTTAGGTGAGTTATAGATTAAATTGATAATAGATTTGGACATCGGAAAATTAAATCATAGATTTAATTATTAGTCCCATGTGAGTCTAAATATATGCTAAAGCATCTATTCTAGTCATGTTTTAATCCACCATTATAGGATAGTTTTAAATTATTTTTTCTTGGTATTGATATTGTAATATTAAATCAACAGTATTAATTGATACCAAATCAAAGATTTTTATTAAATTATTTGATTAAATGTTATTGAATTGCTTAAGTATTGTTGAAATAAAATATGGATGGGTTTGTTATTATATTTATGAATTTAATGGATATAGTAATGGAATGGATTACATTTCCCTAGTCTATGCCATGTTCTTTATTTTTATGATTGATATTTGTTTGTAAATATTTTCCCATGTGAGTGAATCAAAGTAAAGCCTTCAAATCTTGTCTATTGTTTGATTCACCTATTGTGGTGATATTGAATTGAGCTGGTAAGGTTAATGAACCTAGGTATAATATAATTGACTAAATGGTTTATAATTGGTTAATTGATTATATTACATTGGTGACACATGGATTCATTTATGAATTCCATGGGCAGACACGATTTTATTATACCTTGTTCATGCCATAGTTATACATAGACTTCCTACTAGACTACCAAGGAAGAACTCTATTGCCTGATATTTATACACATAAGTGATACTTAGACTCCCTAGTGGAATTCCATGGATAGAATCTGAGTCATGTATATTATATGACTGGGTGATACATAAACTCTTTAGTAGACTACAGATGATGGACTCTTAGTATTGAATATCATGGGTAGAGTGATATATGGACTCATAATATAATTTCATGGATAGACCCAAAGGGTATAGTTCAGATTTCCATGAGTGCCACTTTTTGTCCCTTAGTAGACTTCCAAGGATAGACTTGATTGGCAGTGATGATACACCACATATAAAGCGATACATGGGTTCTTGAGGATCTCTCAGAAAGTGCTAGTAGGGTGTTGGTTATTTTATAATAGCAGTGACACCTGGATTCCATCATAGGAATTCCGGGGAGTGGCATAGAATAAAATTTTATTAATGGATGAAATGATTTATATTAAGAATTTTCCAAGAAAAATAAAAAGTATAGATTCAGTCTTTATTCATAATCTTTGTATGGACTCCATAGGAATCCATTGTTTTCCTACCCACGTGGGGGATTTTGGGATATGCAACTGGTCTCTAGGGTTACAAATTTATTTAGATGAATATTTCGTTGAACTATATTAAAATGAAATAGGTTTGATTTTTAAAAAATAGACACATTTCTTAAATTAAAAGGCTATTAATGGTCATTGGGAATTTATAGAATGTTTACATTCAGTACACCCTTCAATTATCGGATTACTGTCAGCACACTTTTGCTATATATATTCATTGATTAGATAACACAGAGCTCGGGTGGTTTCTTACATGGATTTTTTCTCTCACCCTTTTAAATATTGATTTGGTACCTAAATAGATTATATGATTGTAGTTATTGATAATGGAATGAGCCATACTAGAGGTTAATTATTTCTACATAGGAGAATGAGAGTATGGGATCACGCTATGGCATGTGATGCTAGTGTGGATACTTCTTTTTATTTTTTGAATTTGTTATAGGAATTGTATAGCTTCCATGTGAACATGTTTTTTATTTTTTATTAGTGACATATGACATGTTAATTATTTAGTATATGAGATGACTTTTGTTAATGTTTTCTTATTAGTCTTAAACTGTTACTTCTTATTGGATGCATTAACTAATTTTTCTACATTTATATAATTAATATTTCATTTTTCTACACTCTAATGATGAATTTATAGTCTCCCTCATATAAAAACACAGGTCCACTCTTCTAGTCATCGTAATATGGTGTTTGGAAGATGTGTTCAAGTCCATGTGGTAACTAGTCGAACTCCCAGTTAGTGGTCAGTTGGATAGAGACCTGGAAAAGTGGTATTGTTTTTTTTTCTATAGTGCTTTGGGTTCATATAAATGATATTAGGAATGTTTTAAAGCATAATATATATTTATTTCATGGATTTATCACCCAAACCATGGTATAATAAACAAGTGTCCAGGGTTGGGATTAATTTTCAATCTATTTCATATTATAGTTGATTATTATTTAACAACGAGTGATTTGATTACATTCTGCTACTTATTGATTTTGAATATTTATGTAATTATTCCATTAGACTCATATGGTAAGGATGTATCATTTCATGCATCATGTTTGGCAGAAAAAAATCACATTTCATGCATATATCATGCAAGTTTGTTGCATTAGTTGTATTCATGATGACTATGATTTTGTTCCTAGTTTGATATGACATAATTTTGAGTTTCATTAAATTACATTGTATATAACATGTTTTGGGTATTTCTTTAGCATGTTAATCCACATATATGATTATGTGATAATATTCTACAATACCTTCTGGTTTTAATTTTTATTTCTTATGTATCATGCTTCTAGGATTATTATCATGCATTCGGTGTTTACTACTTGTGATCACTTTCTTGTTTTGGTTTTAAACATATACATGGTTGAATGAAATGAAATTTATTGGTTATGATATAAATGGGAGTAAGTTAACAATTTAATGTTGTATGGATGCCTTATAATTGGTAAAATATAACCCATATACTCAAACAATCCATCAAGATATGCATATATATTATTATATAACCTTGTTAAAATGTAAAGGATACAAAATTATAGCTTTTAAAGTGTGTTGGTTTTGATTAAATACAAGAAAATTTCCATCCACTATAGTATATGAGTGATATATGGATTTGTAGATGGACACTCATATGTCTGTTTCATTATATATGGCCATAATAAATTTGGAAATAGCTATAAATGTAAAACTCGATTAATTTCGATCTAAAGGGAAGAGGTTTACTCTATAAAAAAATTCTAATTACTTTTCTAAATGCACAAATGGACCATATAGATTAGTTGGATCATGTTACTAATTAGGTAACCCTCTATATGTGTTTTGAGATTTTAAAACATAAGAAACTACAATTGAGATGTATTATGATGATCCTAGGTTGGCTTAATGGTACCCTCATAGTACAACTTGTCTGTTAAAAATGAATTTATAAGATAAATTCAATAATTAGGATAGGAAATCTATAAATATTTACTGTCTAAAAAAATATGTTCTATAAGAGTTTCTTGTTTAACCATTAGTCGTTACTAGAATCTTTACAATGTGGTATTGTTTAATAATTAGTGGGGGCCACCCTAGGCTGATGCTCTTCTCCTCATCGTGACGGCAGCGACAATAACACCAGTCCCTCCTCCCACAGAGGGGGATGCATCTCTGACCTCCAATGAGATAGTATGGACTTCATTTCATCACATAGAAAACCATCCTTTCCTCCCCCCTTTTCCAAATCATTGTTATGCCTTAATGTTCTGGATCTCATCAACGGAATCCCGAATATCTAGATTTCAACTTTGGAGTTCATAGAAAACACCAAACTTTTGAATCTCACCTTGGTTTCTCAGTTTATACAATGTTGTCCTTTTGTTGATCCATTTGATAGGTTCATATTCAGTTCATTGGATTTTCAAGAGAGGGTGACAATGGGTTTTCGTGATAGCCATCATATCATGATTTTATTTTCATCATAGGAGGAACTCATTAGAGCCAGGTCAAGTGATCCCCATAGCTTCAATGGGTCTTGATTCATCCTATTTTGTAGGTCTTTTGAGTTTAATATGAAAAATAACCCCCCATCATCTACGGGTTGGGTATGTCTCCAAAATCTTCCTTTACTAATTCAAAATCCTTCTATTATCATAATTATTGTCAATCTTGTCAGAATATTTTTATGTTCGGATAGTCGTACCAAGTCAGTATGTCACCCTATTAATCTGAGGGTTTTTGAGGAATTAGATATATATTGAATACCATTTTAATTTGTATGGATTACAATCAGTGGGGAGTATAGGTGTAAATAGCGTTTGATATATGGAAACTATAAGGATTTCGGTTCTACAAATATGTGGTAGGGACTCTCTATGGATGTTTGTAGATGGGGGGCTTCAAAACTAGTAGGTATGGAACATATAAATGGTTTTTTTTCTATATTTAAGTGGTCGGGTCGGTTGATGGAGGTCTGTTTTCGGAGATCTTAGTCTATAACAAGGGTTGAGGAAAATTACAGTGGTAAGGATTCATAGGTATGGGAAGAAGATGGATCAGAATATATGGGAACTGGTATAGAGGGTAGAGGTCGGGGACCTCAATCATTGTGGCCAGTGCAAGAGGAATGACCATATAGTGTTGTAGTGGACATAAATGAAACTTGTGATGATTTTTTGGACTGATTTGGTGAAGAAGGATACAGTTCCTTCAGTTAACCTAAAGTTGTTTGAGGTGTTTAGTAGGATGTGGTAGGACCTAGCTAGTCCTTCCAATTGTAGTGTGTGTAAGGGTGTTGGGTTAGTGCATCATGATGTTGCTCGAGAGGAAATCTAGATGAAAGGGAGTAAATAAATTATGTAGCATATGGTGGGTGGTGAGGTTATTGTTTCGGTTGATTCTTTCATAAAGGTATTAAGGTTAGGTAGTGGTGATTTACATAATGGAAGGCCGAGGTCTACTATGGATACAGATGATCTAATCTGATTTGGGAGAATTGGGGGTTTAGATTATTTGATTCAGACCTCACTCTAATAGAATAATAGGTTTGATTAAATTACAGAGGTAGGTTTGAGATCTAATCAATGTAACGTGACTTATTTCGATGTGGTTTGCGTGAAGGATCCCAAGGTAAGTGAACCCGATCACTCGAAAGAATTATCTTCAATCCTGAAGAGTAATAAGAGATTTATAGGAGGAAGGGGAGGAAGGATTAATCCCAATTACTACCCCTTTAGAGACCCCCTATAAAAAAAGAACAGACAAGAAGATATCCATTGATATATTGATCCATCAGAGACCCGAGGAATATGGAAATAATACCTTGTATTTTCTTTTATGATTAATAAAACAAGGGATCATGTAGGTCTTGTGGAATAATTCAACAAAAGTGGTGAAGAATAAAATGATGGGGAGATCACTAGGGTGACCCTCAATGAGGATAAATACTCATGGATTTACATACAAGACCTAATTTTGATAGGGGGCTTCAATAAAAACAATATTATCATTGAGGAGTACATAAATAAGAGGGACCAAATGGATTTTAAGTTTGAAATTTAGAATATGGTGGTACCAGGAACCCATGATTTTTCTATATCTAAGAATTTATTTATGGAAATGGATTTTGGTAATCTCAAATTACAAATTAATTAATCTTTTTAAATTTGTGATATTGATTGGTTTGTTTGAGACGAATGCTAGTATGAGACGTTTCTACTCTTGTATCAGCTTCTTGTTTTGTTTTGATGTGATGTTTGGTGCTACACAACCATCACTCCACATGGATCTATTTCAGATAAGAATCAAATCATGAATTCTTCAATGGTTTATGTCATTTGGATTCGGAAGATTCAGAGTGTATGGTTATGCCATAAATTCATGAATCATGCAATTATTCATGGGAAATAAAGTCGAATGGTCATGATTTGGTGAAGGTTTTTCATCATGGTGCAGTTGTTGGGGAGGGACAGAACCTATCATTTTTTCTGGGTTATTCTCTGTTATAGTTGTTATGTGATTGTAATGATGGATCTAGTGGTTTCCCACTTTTCAATCAAAAGTGTTTTGATAATAAAAAATTTAAATTTTCATATCATATGTTGTTAAATAATTGGTTATTTATGTTTGGATTTAAATATTTTATTTTTTCTAAGATTAATCAGTATTAATGTTAGGAATATAAAATGAATCTTAATTGGGTGTCCTTAGTTTAGAACCTCATTGTTTCCTACGCTTTCGCCGGGGTGCGCGCCCGTCCGTCCGTGGGGGAGGACGCGCGGTGCTGCTGTTGCCTCGCATTCCCGCTTTCCAAAGGCGGGCGGCATTCGCTCCTTATTCAGGGACGTCTTCTCCTTGATCGAAACGGGATGAAGGGATGTCGGTTCTTCCTCCTGCGGATTCCTCCTCAGAACTCATCACCTAGTCCGGGTCTCCCTTATAGATTTAATACATAGTTCGTGAAACTCATCCCAGTGCCATGTTTCCATGGACGCCGGTTAATTACACTGCTTCTGTCGGGACATTCAAAGGGTCCAATCAGGGCAGCAACCTTCGGTTAGGGGAGTAGTCACGTTGAGGCATCAGTAGCATGTCTGGATGCTGGGGTACCTGGCATGTCTGTCTGTTATCCTAGACCACAAGGCTTCTCGAGGGTGTGGAAGCCCGAGGCATCCCACATCGAGCACGGGGGATTATATGTCATAGACACATATCTGAGGTTTTCCTCAGCTTCCCGTGCTCAACACAGGGTATGCCGCAAGTTTAACGTCCAGCGGAGACGGATCAACCCAACCGGAGCATTGGCTAGGATAGATCGGATTGAGGGATCCTCCTTGAAGGGATATCGATACCGGGGCCAGCCCATGGGCGACTGTGAAGAAGAGCGTACCGACATGGTCTCACCAGGATAAGATGGTCCAGGCGAGAATCGGAACGGGTGGTGGGTTGATGGATGGAGTGGAAGGAGAGTGAAATGGGACCATCGCAGGGGGCGACAGTGAAGTTGGGCTTGAGCCTTGACGAGGCTTCCTACGTATCCCCGTGGCAGGGAATCAAAGTCCGCATAGTTCGGGAAAGGTGGACCTCGGTCTGATGGGCCTCGTCAGAGTACCGATGTGAAAGTAGACCCGTGGGTCCACTAATGGTGGGCTTGAACCTTGGGAAGGTTTCCTACGTACCATGCCATGACATGGATCAAAGTCCTCGTAGTTTAGGGAATACAGTTTAACGTCATGCGGGACGATAGTGAACCCTGACGTGAATAAGCGACGGGCGATGGGTGTCGGTGAACCGACGTAAATGAGAGACCTTGGTCCGATGGGAGTTAGGCTTGAACCTCTGGGAGGATTCATACGTACCATGCCTTGACATGGATCAAAGACCTCGTAGTTCAAATGGGAATAGGTGGGTAGTTTAATGTCATACAGGACAAGAGGGGCATACAGTTTAACGTCATGCTGGACGAGGGCGAAACTCGACGTGAACGAACGACCGAGCAATGTGGCATGAACCTCATAGAGGCCTCCTACGTACCATGCCTTGACATGGATCAAAGTCCTCATAGTTCAGGTGGGAAAGGGTCGCAATAGCTTACCACTGGACCAGAATGCAGTTTAGCGTCATGCTGGACCGGGGTGAGACCCGACATGAATGGATGATGGGTGGGCTTGAACCTCATAGAGGCTTCCTACGTACCATGCCTTGACATGGATCAAAGACCTCGTAGTTCAGGTGGGGTTTTGTCGGTGAACCGACATGAATGAGGACCTTGGTCCAATGAGTGGTGGGCTTGAACCTCTTGGAAGGCTTCCTACGTACCATGCCTTGACATGGATCAAAGACCTCGTAGTTCAGAAAATTGGGGGCATGGCACACCGACAAGAAGACGGTTTGGGACAATGTTTGTTGGTCTTGAACCTCAAGGAGGCTTCCTACGTACCATGCCTTGACACGGATCAATGTCCTCGTAGTTCGGAGTGGTCACAACGGATTGTCGTCGGACGGGAATTGCAGATTAATGTCGTGCTGGATGTAGGTGGGACCCGACGTGAAGAAACGACAGGTGGGCTTGAACCTCAAAGAGGCTTCCTACGTACCATGCCTTGACATGGATCAAAGACCTCGTAGTTCAAATGGGATTTGTCGGTGAACCGACGTGAAAGTAGACCCGTGGGTCCACTATTGGTGGGCTTGAACCTCGTGAAGGCTTCCTACGTACCATGCCTTGACATGGATCAAAGACCTCGTAGTTCAAAGGGGTGTGTCGGTGAACCGACGTGAAAGTAGACCTGTGGGTCCACAATTGGTGGGATTGAACCTCGTGAAGGCTTCCTATGTACCATTCCTTGACATGGATAAAAGACCTCGTAGTTCAAAGGGGAATGTAGTTTAACGTCATGCCGGACAGATATGGGACCCGACGTGAAGAAACGACGGGTGGGCTTGAACCTCAAAGAGGCTTCCTACGTACCATGCCTTGACATGGATCAATGTCCTCTTAGTTCGGAGAAGGGGTCAGGGTCGGTGCTCACTCTAAGCCCACGTGAGTCATGCTTGGTGTGAGAAACAAGAGGTTGCATGGACCTGACGATCACATCGCGAGGGGTGCGTCCGTGAGAAGCAAAAAGGGGCTTATGCGTTGGGCGGCCCATGGTGTTGGGACTTAATCCAGGATGGAGGCCCAGAGGGGGGTGCCTCGTTCCCTATCACACCCTCCACTGACCTTGGTAGTGGGGAAGTAAAGAGATGCACGGGTGCAATAATCCGTACGAAAGGTTAGGGGCTTATGCTCTGAGGCAGCCCTTCCCCTACGAACATACGCCACTCCGACAGGGAGGATCTAATTCCTTGTGCGGAAGAGTTCCATTCCCGTGGAGACGAGTGGTGTAAAGAATGTTCGAGTTGGGGGGACCCTTCGTGAGGGAGACGAGGTTGGTTCACCGTTTAACGTCATGTGTTGAGGACGTGGTGCTTAGCAGTTTAACGTCCTGCAGCTCGGACGAGGTGGGTTCACTCCACACCCCTAGGGATTACATAACTGGTACCCTCTGGTCCTTGGGGAAGGGAAGGTGCCGGTAAGGCCATGGTCATGGGGGGTTGTGGAACGAACCATTGAGGGGTCCACGTTAGCGTAGCTATGCGAAGAAGCAATAGCCGTTAGTGTGCCTATGTGAAGAAGCATTAGGCGAAGCAGCGCTACGGGAGGTATTGTCCATGGGACTTTGAAATCACATCATGCAAACCTGGAGGGTTGCACGGGAAGAGGAGTCGCTAATCAGAGGGGTGTACTTTGTGAAGTGGGGTGCCTTGGCCTTAGCATGGGGCATAGGTGTGAGTGGAAGGCACTTCGCGAAGTGGAACAGTGTTCGCGGAGCACTGCCTCGCGAAGGAGGAGTGTCTCGCGAAGCAGGGTCCTGCGAAGCAATGTGCTTCGCGAAGTGGAGCGATCATGCCTTAGCATAGGGATCACTCATATGGGTTGGGTGTTTCGCGAAGCACAAGTGCTCCGCAGCTGCCCGGGTTCCCTTGGGAATCCCCTTCCTTCGAGAATGCCATTGAGCTTCGCCAAGGGCATCCCACTCGGAAGAGGGGCTCAAAACGAGACAAAATATAGTCGTCTCGTGAAGTAGAAGTACGTCACGGAGCTCATGATTCCCGGGGCAAAGCGTGCTTCGCGATTCGGGAGAGGAGAAGCCGAAAGGTCCAGTTGTCCGTCCTTTGGGACTCAGGGGGGAGTCCAGTATTTATAAGGAAGGGGTGCCGCGAAGCTGCGCCTGCGCGCTGCCTCAAGGGCTTCGCGGCGGCTCGCGAACGTCAAACGGGTTCGCGGAGGATTATCGCCTCTGGTGCTTCGCGGCTGCTCACGAACGTCAAATGGGTTCGCGGAGCATTACCACCTCCGGTGCTTCGCAGCGGCTCGCGAACGTCAACTGGGATCGCGGGGAATTACCGCCTCTGGTGCTTCGTGGAGGCTCGCGAACGTCAACTGGGATCGCGGAGCATTACCGCCTCTGGAGCTTCGCGGCGCCGCCATGGTTGGGGCGCTTTGCGGCGGGGCTTCGCGGCGGAGCTTCGCGAGGCAGCACGCCGACCTTTTTCGTTCCTTTCTTTCGGGCCACATTTTTGGCAGCAACAATTGCCCCCCTCAGACTTGGAGCCGCGGAGGGTGGAGGGTCGAAGTCTGAGGGAAATCGCCAAAATTTTCGGTGGTTCGCGATGCAGCATCGCGAAGGGGCCCCGCGATGCTCGCCGAGGCCGCAGATCCAGACGTGCCTCGATGCTTCGCGCGGGTGAGGCGCGCCGCGATGCTCCGGGGTCGCCTCCTATAAATAGGGGGTCCGACCTCTTTTGTCTTCACATGCCTTTACATTTTTGCGCTCTCGACTTCGCGAAGCTCCGCGTACTCCGCGACAGCCCTTCGTGAATCGAGCATCGCGGCGAATCGTGGTTCTCCGACTCCGCGTCTGCGCTAGGCGAAATTCTTGTTGGCCTTGGCCAGACGTCACGGCTTTGCCTCGCGACCGATCTTCGCGATTCAACTTCGCGGTCGAGCTTCGCGATTCAGCTTCGCGACCGAGCTTCACGATCCAGGTGAAAAAACTCTTCTGAGGGTCGACATCAAAATGGCCCATCAGGAGGCTGTGCTGGGAGTGCTTGCAGATGCTGCTCGTCGGGGTGAGATGGCCAACCGTCCAGGCTTGGGGGAAATGGTTCGGAGCCACTCGGACCACACTTCTTTGACAGATCTGCTGTCGGAAGGTCATAATGATTATCCGCAGTGCAAGAAACTGTTGTTGTACAGCTTCGGGCTGAGAGATGACGTCTTCATCCCTGAGGCGAGAAGGGATGAACCAGCTTGCTGGTTCAGGAGCACACCGTGCCAACACCAATGGTTCAGGGTGGTCGATGGTCATGCACGGGAGGATTTCACACCCATCACCACTGACTGTCTCTACAACCACGTGAATGATATCGACGGGAGGCCACTGCAACCGGAGACTTCCCCTCCACTCTACCGCACCATGCTGAAGGACGCTTTGCAGGATCCAAGGAAAGGAAGGTCTGATGAGTGGGACCTATGCCAGGGTGGAAATTTTACCGACGACTGGGCCTGGGCGTACTGGGTAGGCGCCTCATGCGAGGAGTTCAGGGCCGAGCTGAGGAGAGTGGGATAGTCCCCCCACCTCCTCAAGATGCGATGCACACCATCACTGGCGGGACCACCAGCAGGGCCGTACCTGAAGTCGTCGAGGTGGACTCTGAGGAAGAGGATCAACCGGTCGGTCCCAGTCCTGTCGTACCTGCGTCGGCGTCAGGTGTCGTACCCGATTCAACACCAGATGCAGATCCCGCTGAGGAATTCTTGCAGGCATATCCTGCGTACGAGCCTGCCACCCGCGCGGATTGGGACGAAACGACCTCCGATGAGGAAGACAACAGCATAGTCTGTCGCCGGTCGTGGAAGCTGATCACGCGCTTTATCAGGGACACTCCCCAAGCGAAATGGCTGTCCGAAATGGATAGGCTCCGCTTGCGGTTGCGCGAACTGTGTGTCGGGGGAGTGGATGCCCAACGCCCTCACGCGCACATCCGAGACCTCATGGCTGAGAAGATCCGGGAGCATGATCGTAGGTTGAGCATGGGATGGAAGCGGAGGAAGGAGACCAGCATTAGGAAGCTCCAGGAGGCTGAAGGTGAGGTCCAACAGATGCTGATCCGGGCCAACGAGCTTTCATCCACTCTTGATACGTAGTCTGAGCTGGTCTCACGATTGAAGGCCCAGCTGGCAGAGGCTGAGGAGCATATGGGGCAGACCTCTGGAAGGATGGCTGCTGTCCCGGCCGAGGTAGAATGGGCCAGGGCCAGAGTTGACGAATTACGCCCCGCCGCTGCTGAAGAGGAGCGGGAGTTGAATCAGCAGCAACAAGCTTTGGACGTTGCAAGTCAGCGGGTGGCGGAGCTACAACGCTCTTTTGACGGGGTCAACCCATCCATGGGGGAAGTCAACCCCCGAGTATTGTAACAAACCCAAAAGAAACTTTTATTAGTACTGTTGTGCTTCAACTCTTTCTTTATCCTTTGTTTTGAGTGTCATGGCACGCACGATTTCCACTACTTGAATTTCCTTATTACATCCCTACAATGTTTGCGGGAAGTTTGGCGACAATCCTTCAAATCCACATGGGTCGAGCCCAATGTGAGATGCAGGAGGTAGTTGGCGTGATCAGAGAAGGAACTTCCAAGATAGCCAAATTACCGTTTCTTCAAGGTGCTCTTATGCACGAACGCGGCAATGCCAGGGGCGCTGAAATCGGTCCAAACTGATGAAAATGGGAAGTGTGAATCATGATACCCAAATTCGGAACACTGTGGGGATGGCGTGACAATAAAGGACAATCGTTAACCGTGGCGGACAAACGGTATCCTTACTGCATTAGCCTGAAATGGGGACAACAAATGAGAGTCAACCGTTGACCATGTTCGAAACACGGTACCATGTCATAAGTGTTGTCCATAAATCCTTAGGGACGTTGGCCCAGGACAGTAGGCGGACCATAGTTCAGACATCCATACTGTTAGGGGGTCCTTCCATACATGACCCATCTTCCGGAATATTGGCCCGGGATGGTAGGTGAGCCGATGCGGCATGAGACCAGGCCATTAGGGGGTTCCATTAGACATGAAATAGGACGAGGGTCTGAATAAGGGGAACGCAAAGCATGGAATATGGAGTGATGGTTTGTTCAAACAGAATCCAACACTTCAGTAGTTACACCACTGTGGTGGGAGTACGCCAGATGGGTGCATCGGTCTGATCACGGATCATTCTTTCTTCCAGATAGGGCATCTCTGGCGAGGGCTGGAAATGAGGAGGAACAAGATTTTGTGATTCCAGGGGCTGAACCCTAGGTGAAATGCTTGGGTGTCTCTAGATATCCCACGTGATTATGGGAATCAAGCCGTACGTAGTTCTGAAAGCGCAGTTTAACGTCATGCGGGACGGGGAACAGCCCGACTGTATTGGCACACATCCTACCAAAACTACTAAGCCCACGTGAGTCGTGCTCGGTTCGGGAAACAAGCAGTAGTGGCGGGAATTTCCTGACACAAGAGGGGCAGGTTAGGGAAAAGGGATGCTCGGTGACTACCGGCCCAATGACACTAACACGATCATTTAGCGCACCTAGATGCGCGAAGAGAAAGAGCCAAGTATGATGGAGTTCCACTTGAACATGAGGGAGTGGAAATGTGTGAATCATGACGCTCGAGATTCAGATCACGATGATGGCGGCGTGACGATGGGGGATTACTGCTGACCATGTTCACAACACAGCATCCTGTCGCGTTAGCCTAAAATGGGGACAAACAAATGAGGGTCGACCGTTGACCATGTTCGAAACACGGGACCATGTCACAAATGTTGTCAGATATCCGTAGGGACGTTGGCCCGAAACGATTGAAGGGCCCTTAGGTCTAGCGTTCATGGAGAGCCCTTAATCTTAGTATCCATGTTGTCCGAGGGTCCTTTTGGATGTGGAAGAGGATGAGGATCCAAATAGCGAGCTCACGAAGCTTGGTCATGGGATGAGGGGAATGTCCCTGTGAAAATCCCACGCTTTGGGCTCTTTGTCAAAACACATCTGAATACGGCAACGAAACTTATTAGAGAGAGGGAGCAGATTCCTTTCTCTTGGGGAGATCTTAGTTTAGGGTCGTAGAATTCGGATCGTGGATGGGTAAAGGGGTCAGGGGACGCATGGCATCGAAACCTGACATGAATGAGGACATAGTCCTACTTACCATGCGTTCTCTGAGGAAATGCTCGAGTTGAGGGACCGAACACAAGGGTTAGGTTGGGCCTGCGGGGGAAGCACCCGGGCGCTCCTACGTATCTCATAAGGATGAGAATCAAGCCATACGAAGTTCTAAAAGGTGGCACGGTAAGGTACCAGTGCCCGGGGAAAAGGGAAGTGTGGGCATGGCCCTTACACTAAAAGAAGTGGAATTTCATAACTCTTGTTTGTTCTTTAATGTGAACGGTATTTTTTGTGAAGTGACAGACCTAAAATAGTAGGTCGTGATGTCGCCACAAGGATCAAGCCGTGATGGGCGTTGACAAATGGCATGACACGTGACCAATACCCAACGTGATGTCCTCTAAAACGAGGTCACCACAATGCGGTGCCGTTTTTCGTCGTGCGGCCAGGACGATAATGTCACAGTTTAGGGTCGTATGATAGGACCAAGCATGCATTTTATCGTCATGCAGCGCAGACGTAGCAGAGACGATGCTAGGCGGGAAATGTGTGCAGTGTTATAAAACACAATTGACAGAGACATGATCCCACATAAAATTGTACGCCATCCGGAGAGGGAAACCTTAGGCCGAGGGGCCTACACAGAAGTGAAATAGGGAGAGAGACTGGCTTCCTGAATGGGTTGTACCCGGAGACAGGGCGTCTGGGCGGTCCTACGTATCCCATGAGGATGGGAATCAAGTTGAACGTGGTCCTGAATGGATCTTAGTTTATGGTCTTAGAGCTCGGACCATGGGAGCCCCAAAGGACGCCAGATTGCAGCTTTGTCCCCCTAGCATGCAAAGGTGCACTGAGGGATAGTTCCAAAAGTGTCGAGATTCCACCTGGACATGATGGGGTGGAAAATGATGTGAATCATGCAACCAACATTCAAGGACTGAAGGGGGTAGTGTGACGACAGAGGATTACTGCTGACCATGTTCGCAACACAGCATTCGGTCGTGTTAGCCTGAAATGAGGACTAACAAACGAGCATCGACCACTGACCATATTCGCAATGTGGGATTTTATCGATTTGTTGTCCAAAACCTTCGGGGGAGTTGGCCCGTATCAGTAGGAGAGCCCTTGGTCATTGTTTCCAGGCCGTTATTGGGGGTCCCTCCAGGTGTGAAAGGTGATGGAAATCCGAATGGAGGGGAACACGAAGCTTGACAAGTGGAAGGAACTTGATCAAGTTGAATCTGACACTCTTGGTCCTAGACTAGAGTGCTCTTAATACATGGGTGAACCACTGCAAGGAGTCAAGGGACTCAACTTTGAGGGTGACCGAGAGATGTCAGGTTCCCGAGGGAAGGGGGCACGGTGCCCAAAACCTTGTATCATACCTACACATCCCCTTCTGGAGAGGGATAGACCAAGTGGCCTAGGTGACCGGGAGATCAGGAGATCACTAGGAGGTGGGGCTAGACCCGAATATTAAACATTCAGGTGGTCCTACGTATCCCATGAGGATGGGAATCAAGCCACACGTAGTTCTGAAGAGTGCCTTGTAATGTCATGCAGGACAAGGAATAAGAGGGCCAACTCTCAGAACGAGGTGCGCGTGGTGCAGCTATTGCAAACCTGTCGTGAATGAGGACATAATCCTACACTACGCCACGCGGTCCCGTGGCCGGGGTCCCAATGGTAGGACCTGAGAGAGGTGAACTTGCTGAACTCAAGCTGGACCCAAAGACAAGGGGTCTTGAACGTAGTTCCAGATGAGAGTCTTAGTTTATGGTCTTAGAGCTCGGACCGTGGGTGGTGACAACTCCTGAGTAAGCACAGATGTCAACCCAATCCCTAAGCCCATGTGAGATAAACTCGGTGTGGGAAACAAGGGGGGTATCCTCATAGCAATACTTGGGGCGTCCATCAAAGGGGAGTCAGCAGAGAGTTCTGAAGGGCACTTTTGATGTAACTTGTTCCTCCAACACGCAGACGTGCACGGGGGAAAAGTACCAAGAGTTCCGAAACTCTTCTTGGACATGATGAAGTGATGAAGGGTGTGAATTGTGTAGTCGACATTTGGGCATAACGGGTTGGTGTGGCGATAGAGGAAGGCTGTTAACCATGGTGGAAACACATCTTCCATATCGCGTTATCCTGAGGTGGGAACAACAAACGAGCATCGACCGCTGACCATATTCACAACGTGGGATTTTATCGATTTGTTGTCTGAAACCCTCGGGGGCGTTGGCCCGTATCGGTAGGAGAGACCTTGGGCTTAGTATCCAGGCCGTTCTTGGGGGTCCCTCCAGGTGTGAAAAATGATGAAAGCCCTGATGCAGGGATACGCAAAGCCTGGAAAGCGGGTGCGGACGTGTCCGAGTAAAGCTTGGCATTCCAGGTAATAAACCAGAGTACTCTTAAGCACATTGGTGAACCGCCGAAAAAGGGATCGACGAAACAGCTCAGTAGGGGGTGGGAGAATGGCGTGGTCATTACGAGATCGTCGTGAATGAGGAAATAATCCCACACCACACCATATGATCCTCTCATGGAGGAAGGATAGTCCAAGGGGCCAATATGGGATGAGGATTCCCGAGAGATGGGGCTGGACCCGAATCTTGGACATCCAGGTGGTCCTACGTATACCATTAGGATGGGAATCAAGCCACACTTAGTTCTCTACATGTAGTTTAACATCATACTGGACGAGAAGGGGAGCAATATACCCCGAAGAAAGGGAGGTGTGCGGTATGGCGAAGAAGCCGACGTGAATGAGGACATAGTCCCACACCACACCATACACCCTAGGTAAGAGGTGACCTGGGCCGTGGACCGGAAAGGCCAAGGGGCCTAAGGTCAGGCATCAGTCAGGAAGGCATGACTGGTTTGCAGTTTAACGTCTTACATGAGGATGAGGGGGAAGGGGCCCAAGGAGGCCAAGGGGCCTGAGGCTGGGCCTCGTAAGGGGAGTTGTACGGAATGGTACATGATCCCGACGTGAATGAGGTTGTAGTCCTACACCACACCGTACACTCCGGGTAAGAGATTGGGGAGAAGGCCAAGGGGCCTAAGATCAGGCATCAGTCAGGGAGGCCTGACTGGTTTTTAGTTTCACGTATTACATGAGGACGAGGGGCCAGGGGCCCAAGGAGGCCAAAGGGCCTGAGGCTGGGCCTCGTAAGGGGAGTCGTACGACATGGTACATGATCCCGACGTGAATGAGGATGTAGTCCTACATCACACCGTACACCCTTATGAGGAATCCTGGGCCGTGGCCCGGAGAAAAGGGGAAGTTATCAGTCAGAAAGGCCTGACCGGTTTGCAGTTTAACGTCTTACATGAGGACGAGGGTCGAGGACCCGAGAAGGCCAAGGGGCCTGAGGCTGGGCCTCGTAAAGGGAGGGCGTACGGCATGGTACATGATCCCGACGTGATTGAGGACATAGTCCCACATCACACCGTACACCCTTATGAGGAATCCTGGGCCGTGACCCGGATCGCTAGCACCACCTGGGGGAAGTTTGTCACCTCGGGATGGGGCAGAATGAATCAGTGTTCTTGATGCCTGGGGCATCTCGGGGTGGACCCGAAGATCCAGGACACTATTGACCATATTCGAAACACAGTGTTCCTATGGTGACCCGTATGGGGGCAACAAATGAGCGTCGACTGCTGAACAAATTCGCAACGCGGGACTTGTATCGGCTTGTTGCTTGAAAACCCTCGGGGGCGTTGGCCCGTATCGGTAGGAGAGCCCTTGGGCATTGTATCCAGGCCGTTCTTGGGGGTCCCTCTGGGTGTGAAAAATGACGGAATCCCAGTCAAGGAGTGGGTGAAGCATAGTTGTATCCATCCACGAAGGGGGTAAACACCTCCAGGGGGAATGTGCAGCCGGGTCGAGGCTTGCTCGACGTGGGTCGGGGGAAAAGTGTGCACCCTACCATGTATTGACCCGAGGGGAAGATTTTGGCTTTTGGGCTGGGCCAATGGACGAAATGTCCGGGAGTTCCTACGTATCTCATAAGGATGAGAATCAAGCCATACGTAGTTCTTGAAGGCCATGCAGTTTAGCGTCATGCGGTGAGGACGTGGGAGGATAGAAGAACGGGAGTGGGCGCATGGTGCGACCTTTACAATATTTGCGCGAGTGGGGTTGCATGAGCGGGGCCAAGAAAGCCTACTCCCTGCTACACAAAGATCCGCCAAGGAGACTATTCCCAGGGGGAATAGCGGAAGAGAGAAGCTTGGGGCTGGGCTCAAGACGAAGCGTCCGAGCGTTCCTACGTATCCCATGGCGATGGGAATCAAGCCACACGTAGTTCTTGACATGCAGTTTAACGTCATGCGGGATGAGGGGCATTTCATTTGGGGAGGTGTACGGTATGGTACATGATCCCGACGTGAATGAAGACGTAGTCCTACACCGTACTGTACGATCCCGTAAGAGGGTAAGTCAGGGAGAAACGAGGGGGCCTGGGGCCAGACCGTGGTCAGGGAGACCGGACAAGCTTGTGGTTTAACATCTCGTGGTGAAGACGGGGGGTCAGGGACCCAAGGAGGCCAAGGGGCCTGAGGCTAGGCCTCGGTCAGGAAGGCCTAACTGGCTTGCAGTTTAACGTCTTGCAGTGAGGACGGAGATGCAGTTTAAGGTCGTGCGGGACCAAGTCGCAGTTTAGGGTCGTGCAGGACCAAGGAGGCCAAGGGGCCTGAGGCTAAGCCTCGGTCAGGAAGGCCTGACTGGCTTGCAGGTTAACGTCTTGTAGTGAGGACAGAGATACTGTTTAAGGTCGTGCGGGACCAAGTCGCGGTTTAGGGTCGTGCAGGACCCTCTCACAGTTTAGGGTCGTGTAAGACCACTTTTTCCCTAGGCAAAGTATCACTTGAGGAATTTGGCATTGGTGGGAGGGGTTATACGCTCTCCATCTGTGGTCACCAAGGAGTATGCTCCGTTGGGGTAACCCTTATGGATGATATAAGGCCCTTCCCATTTGGGTTCTAATTTGGGCGGTTTCCTACCGGGAATCATTGGCGCTCGAAGGGCCAGTACCAGGTCACCCTGTAGAAAAGAGCAGAGACAAACCTTCTTGTCGAAGGCCCTCACTATCATGTCCTGATGCCTTTCCAGATTGTGCAGGGCACGGAGTCGGTTCTCGTCCAGTGCTTCCAATTCATCTAGACGGATCTCGGCTACCTCATCTGATGTATGTTGATCATAAACTGCAGTGCGTAGCGACGGCAGCTGGATCTCAATGGGTAGGATGGCCTCAGCTCCATACACCAGGGAATATGGGGTCACCTGGGTAGAGTTGCGAGTCGTCGTCCGGTAAGCCCAGAGGGCGTTGGGGAGCTTGTCCGGCCAACATTTCTTGTTCTGGCCAACCATCTTCTACAGAATGTTAGAGAGGGTTTTGTTGAACGCCTCGATCTGTCCATTTGCCTATGCATAGTACCGGGAAGTATGGTTTGACCGGATGTCATACTTGGCGAACAATTTTTTAAGTTTAGCCGCTCGTAAGTTGGTGTCGTTATCAATGAGGACTGCGTGGGGGACCCCAAACTGGTGGATGAAGTTGGAGCTCACAAAGTCAACGATAGAACGGGCCTTGACCTCTTTGCGCGGAACTGCCTCTGCCCACTTGGAGAATAAATCTGTAGCAGTCAAGATGAATCTGCACTGGCGGGCTGTTGCCGGTGGATATGGTCCCACTACATCAAGTCCCCATACCGCAAATGGCTAAGAGTACTTGGTGGGGTGGAGGGGTTCTGGCGGCCGATGCAAGAAGTTGGCTTGTACTTGGCACGCGTGGCACCTCTTGGCATACCCAATGCAATCATGGATCATGGAGGGCCAGAAGTATCCTAACCTCCGGATTTGGTGGGATAGATTCGGCCCAGCTTGATGGGCGCCACAGGAACCGGCGTGAACCTCTTGCATAACATGAGGTATCTCTACTCCTTGGATGCAACGGAGGAGGATACCATCAAAACTCCGTTTATAGAGGATCTTCTCAAGACTGGGGTCGCTCTAGAGGGTAAATTGAGGTGCGCGGCGTCAGATTCTCTCGCGCTCGGCCCGGTCATCTGGGAGGCGACCATTTTGGAGATACTCAACAAAAGGCGCCCTCCAGTCGGGAGTGGCTTCCACCACTGCGTCTGACGAACCTGGGACTCCCAATATGGAGGGTCCCGCGGTGAGATGACCTACCCGCAGGCCATCGTCGTCCTCTTGGGTGACTGGGGCAATGAATCTTCGGTGTGCCACATGTATGATTAGGTCATCTTGCTCAGGTTCTGCGAGCGACGCGACCAAGCCAGCCAAGGCGTCTGCTTGACCGTTCTGCGACCGTGGGACATGGGTAACCTCTGGTCGAGAGGAGAACTGGGCCATTATGCGGAGGGTGTACTCCAGCAACGGTGCGAGCTCTGGATTCCTGACGACATAGTGTCCATTAAACTGTTTGATTACCAGCTCAGAATCTCCCTTCACATGTAGATGGGGGACATGGATCTCAAGGGCCAACTCGAGGCCGGTGATGAGATCTTGGTACACTGCCTCATTGTTCATACAACCACAGACAACAGGAACGAGTATGGCAGGACGGCTTGCGCCGGTGTAATGAAAACAATACCCAGACCCACTCTGTTGAGCTTGGGGTCTGTTTCGCGCGGAATCTGGGGATGACCTCATGGACGGGAGATTCAAACGTTCCGATCGGTTTCTAACGGGTTTGTTCGTAGAACCGGAAACATCCAATGATTCCCTATCCGTTTGGACCTACTTTCCAAAGGCAGGCGCTCATTATCTTGTGGGCTAATGAGGCTTGGGAATTTGCATTGGTCGAGAGGATGGGAGGTCGGACTCATCACACCTTTTTGAGGGGAATTATTGTCTACTCCGGGACTCTCTTTATAGATTTAAGTTAAGTTCGTGAATCCTTATTACATTACCAAGTATAAAATGAGCTTTCCTTTAGTTTTAACAATCAATGATTAAATATGCAAGAAATTTAGAGAATCTTTTATATGTATTCGAGGTTCTTCATCAATATAGAATCATCTATATTTGTTTAGAGATTCTTGGTCAATGGTATCCTTCAAAACATTTATATAAAAGTCTCTTGGTTATTTATGATGACCAGGCTGGTTTTAAAGCCACTCAGTGGGGCACATGAAGTTTATTGTCATTCAGAAGGACAGAGATTATTTCAAAGTTGGGATCGAACCCATAAATGTGCTACCTACGTATCCTTTCTTTTGGAAAAGGAATCAGAACCCACGTAGTTCGAGTTATGGAGTATGATGTTTATGATTGATGGCTCAAAGATGAATGTCATAATTACTTTTACACTCTAAGCTCACGTGAGTCATGCTTGGTGTGAGAAACAAGAGGTATTGGTAAAATTTAGACAATTGTGCCAAAAAAGATGCAATCATAAGAATATTTTTGGGGCTTATGTATAGATGACTGCCCAGATAGATGAAGGTTTAAGGGGACTTGGGGCTTATTCCTGAAAAGGAAGCCCAAGGTTATGACTGAGTCTTATTCCTGAAAAGGAAACCCAGGTTAAGGATTAAGATTTGGGGCTTACTCCTGAGGAGGATGACCAGATCAAAGGTTTTATAACTGGGGATTATTCCTGAAAAGGAGACCCAGGTTAAGGATTCTCTCATTTTAAAGGATGAGGTTGAATGAATGAACTCTCAATCTTTGGTGACATAAAGATATTTAAATCACTAGACTTTGAGAGATATTTCACAGAATTCCTTTCAGACAAGGATTTCAAATCAAGAAATCATGCCATAAATGGCTTTGAAGAGTATCTTGAAGACTGAATCTTGAACAGGAAAGGTTAAATGGCTTTAGAGGGGTAAAATGGGCAAGATGGGCACCCAAAAAGTTAGGGGCGCGCAAGTCTTTAAAGGCGTGCAAGTTCTGCGGCAGCGCGCAAGTATTTGTCGCGCAAGTATACTTGCGCGACATGAGTGGTACTTGTGCGATTTTCAACCAGCATTGAAATGCTTGAGCGACTCTTTAGAAAACCCTTTACAATCCTCTTGAGGTTCTTCCAGAGAAGGGACGCGCAAGTTATATTGAAGGAATTAAGTCTGCGCGCAAGTGTTTGATAAGTTTCAACACTTAGGCCTTCCTTCTTCCCTTTAGATCTTCCGTTCTAGGTAAGAAATTACCTTAGAAGTGTTCCGGAAGCTTTGAGAAGGGACTTGGGCGTCATGAGCTTCAATCCGAGTTTCTGAAAAAAGATCCCCTCGAATGGGGGGCCCACAGGGTCTATTTATAGGCAAAAGAAGACCCAGGGTGGTTACCGGGCGGTTACCAATTAGGTCGCGCAAGTCATCTGCGTGACCAAGGTAGCCGCACAAGTATACTTGCGCGGCAGTGGTATCACTTGCGCGGTGGATTTGCTGTTGATCCTTTGTTCATGCCTTTGTCGATTTTTGATGTTTTCTTCAAAGGATGAATCACTTTCAGCTGAGATATTCCCTTTTCCGATCTTTAGATTCTGTGACGAAAGGAGCATCAACAAAAGTCCCCCCTCAGAGTTGGATCTGGAGAGAAAGGAGGATTTGACTCTGAGGAAATCGAATCCTTCCAAAGGAAAAGGGAGGCGCGCAAGTTTTCAGTACGCAAAGGGTGGCGCGCAAGTTTGCGTCGCGCAGGCCTTAAGTGCTTTGGGTACGGCGCGCAGGTAGGCTTCCGAGCCTATAAATACACGGCCTCCTCTCCGTTACATGCATCTGGATTTCCGGATTTCTCGAGCTCTCGCCGCGCAAGTCTTCCTCGCCGCGCAAGTCTCTTGTTTTCACTATTTCCTCGCTGCCGCGCTACTCTCAAGGTAATATAGCTTGCGCGGTAATACTTGCGCGACAAAAACTTGCGCGGCACATGTACCACTTGAGCGTCATCTCCATACTTGCGCGCCTTAACGCCTTAGCCATTTTTTCCAAATTCTTTCACAAATTTTATGAAAAAATAAACCCACTTAAGAGTTTAATTTATTCAACTCCTGTGCAGATTCAATGGCTCTTAGACCTGGATTAATTGATGAACTGGCTAGCAAGCGGATAGATGATATGATGAATATCATTGGTCCTGATTACTATACTGTTAAAGACAGTACTCTTCCAGATTTGGCTAAGTATCTGAAGAAATATCATTGCGACTTTCCTCACTACACTTATCTACCTTTGTATGGTCATGGTCATCTGCAAGAAGTCATTATTCCAGAAGTAAAGAATTATCTTCCATTTTCTTGGTTTCAGAATTATACCAATTTTGCTTCAGCAAATATCTCAGGCGGAGGAGTATTTCAAACTGCTGGAACAGTGGAGAAGGCTTATGTGATGCATCATAGCCCTTGCACACCAGATCTGAAAAAACATACACCTGAGCTTCAACCACATTGTCATCCTCCAATCTTCCAAAATGCTCAGATGGATCAATCCAAAGGCTGGAAGAAAAGTTGGGATTTCCGTCCTGGGGGAGGTGTGAAGCCAACTTGGATGTGGGTATACTTGGTGCGACAGACTTGCGCAGAGTTTATTGAGGATCTGAAGAGAGCTGCAATATATGAGGCTGTTTGGGTTGGGCAAACATATATTTACAGACATGATAACTTCGTGCCAGAGATACTCAGCCATTGGAGCCCAGCGACTAATTCTATCCATTTGACTCATGGAGAAGTAGGTATCAGTTTGTGGGATGTCCACAAGATTTCAGGAGCTCCAATCTTGGGCGATATGTATGAAGAATTCATTCCTCCCAAGGTGACTTGGAATGATCCAGAGAAGACTCCTGCTTTGGCTCGAGAATTATTTAAAATCTTTCACAGGATCAAGAGTTCAGAGACCTCATTAACTCATTTTAGAAAAGATATCCATCCGGAAGAATGGATGAATGTGTTTCTAACTGAGAAGAAAGGGATGGAGCCAAAAGAAAAAGGATCCAAGAAGAAGAAATCCAAGGATACCCGGCCCAGACGTCCTACCACTTGTCCAAAACCTGAGAAGAGAGGAGCTCCTGGCACATTCTGGCCAACTCTAGAAGCAGGAGAGTTTGAAAAATGGGGCTATGAAGTGAATCAAAGAATTCCAAAGAAAACTCGTCTGGCGGGTTTCTTGGCAATGTGGCTCAATGTTTATCTCTTGCCGGTCAGGGATTCGAAGGGAGGCGTTAGGCCAGGGACCTTCGTCATTGCGGCCAAGTTGGCTGAGGGAAAAATGGTTGGGTTAGCTACCCCCATTTTAGCAAAGATTCACAGGAGTTTACTTCACGTCTTCCAGGGTAAATCTCCTTTAAGAATAGTGGGACCATTCCAGGTTTTGTGGGGATGGATCGCCACTCACTTCAGGACTTACAATGTACAGAATGGATTACAAATTCCTGGAAGCTCTTTCAGACCGTCAGTGCATGCATTCTCTGGAATTGCTCCATTAGATGTTAATGGTTATGACATGAAAGTAAGACTAAGCATGTATAAGGAATTCAACTTCTTTCCTTATGGAAGTCCTCCATCTGGGCGGTTTGTTGATGATGGGAAAGCCCATTTGGATTTGAGGGCATACATGCTAGCTTGCAAGGATGGCATGTTAGTAGCCAGGATTGATGGAGAAATCATATGTGAGGCCTATGCTCCATATAGATTTTCACGCCAATTCAAA
Organism: Viscum album; assembly: GCA_963277665.1. NCBI lineage: Eukaryota > Viridiplantae > Streptophyta > Magnoliopsida > Santalales > Viscaceae > Viscum > Viscum album. The sequence continues at coordinate 1,293,171,392 of OY728159.1, read as the reverse complement.
TGTTTGGAACAAATTGTTGTATCCCCTCCAGTACATGTCAGGTTAGAGCAACATCCAATGGTTGCTCGACAACTATGGTTGATGACATCAAGAGAGAAGACTGGGGCAGTATTTGATCTACCAGTTGAAAAAGCGGCACATTATCTGACTACATTTTATGCCGAACACTGGATAACATCATACCCTAAAGGGATATTGAATCACCCAGTATATCAAGTGGGAAAAAGGAAGAAGACTGTAGAGAAAGAAACTCTTCCTCATGAAGGTGACGCTTCTCCACCTGAAATAGCTTCAACAGACTCCTCTTCTAGAACTGATTCATCGGATTATCACGATGGGGATGATGAGGCACAACCGGCAGCAAAACGGTTTCGTGCACGATACAATCCTCCGGCCAGAGTTAAAAGACCCACTCCATCAACTCCTGGTGAGTTATTTGATTGTAATAACTTCAATCACTGCTACTTTATAAAGTAATAAGTCTCACTTTCTTATTCTCTATCTGTAGTTGCATGAGTCGGGAAGAAATTAAAATAAAAATTTATAGGACCTTCCTCACAGCCTTTATATCTAAGACCAGAGGCTGTTCAGTTATGGCAGAGCTTATACTGTGATACTGAGACCGCCTGGCTGGATTTGTGTGAGGGCCTACAACTTCCTGGGATAGGATATCTTCTAGCTTCTAAAGACCTTCAATACGGAGATAACCCCAATGAAGTGCGAGCTTACATCAGAGAGCTGGAAATTCTCATATATGCCACCGATAATTCGGTTCCTATCACCAGGAGGGTGAAGGAAATGATTGATCGTGGAACCACTGATGGGGCTGGTGGTTCTGGAGATGAGGAATGGCAAAGGTACGTGGCTCCTGAAGATGTAAGTTTTCCTTCCTTATTTTCTTTGCAACTTGATTTTAGTTGAAGCTTTGTTACTTAAGGAAGTTATTTTCTTCATCTTGCAGCTTGCAAAGAAAGGAACCGGGGTTCCTTCGCCACAATATAGCCCTGGTGGTACCGCTATCGGGGCTGCTGCTGATTCTCCTCGCGAACCAGGCGAGATATCTCCAGGCCAGCAGGCCATGAATGAGGCACTGGACATAGCCTTTCATTCGCCAATCCAAGTGCCAATAAGGGAGACTACTCATACTCCGAAAAAACAAAAGAAGCCAAGGCAACGAAGGAGGAAATCCCTAGCTAAACGTTTCATTAGCAGTGGTAAGTCCTTCGAACAATCATGAGTTTATACCCATAATCATATGGTTACTCATATTTCCGAGGATTGCAGGGGCTTCTTCAATTTCTCCCTTGAGGGAAGGGACTGATCCTTCTTCAAAGGTCGTGGAGGGTGCTGTAGAAAAATCACAGACTCAGGCTGACTTGGTTTCTCCTGGAGAAGAGCTACCATCCATTCCCAGTATCCCTCCTATTACTGAAGATGTTGTCCAGGGTCAGGGGTTGCAGGACATAAGTCGGCAAGAAGACGTAGCAAATGCTCCCACTGGTGAGACTAATCAAGATTCTGAAGTATCATTGGATGAAATGATGAATCAAGGAATGACTTTTGAAGAATTTTATAATCATGCTGAGTTGTCATGTGATTTAGAAGACCATGGGCGTGAGTGTTACCCTTCGCCCAAATTTTTTCTTAAAAAAATATACTTCTAACCATGATGTAAAATAATATGCAGTTTCTTCCGTAGAAGCCGCTGAACTGCCAATGCCCGAAGAGGGTGTGGACACTGATGTCAACCCTATCATTGCAGAAACATTAGCTCAAGTAGAGCTAAATCCAATAAACTCTCCTGAGACCCATCTTGAAAATCCTGTTGAAACTGGGAAAGATAAGGAGAAGTCTTCTCAGGTTTCTGAACCACCATTGGGTAATGGATAACAATATTTGTGATTGTACTTTATTTTCAAGACAATCCATTCTTTTGTTATCCTTTGAAGCTGACTAAACCTTTCAATTAATCATGCAGGACCATCAACTGCAATGACTAGACCCGAAGATGAGGCCTCATCCTCTGTCCCAACGGGAATTGAAAGTGAAGAAGCACAAGTCAGGGGGGAAAGAGCAGGACAAGGCACCTCCCTAAGCGCGCTAATTCCAGATTACATACCCCCTTCTGACAATGATATTGAATCAGAACCAGATATGCTTAAAGCATTCATCTTTTCACGACGTAAGGCATGGAATAACATATGTAACATCATATCGGGGGTGCCTTTAGAAGAGCTACCATCAAATATTTCCCGATTGTCATCCCAATTTGTTATAATGGGACTTGGTGGTTTTGGGTATGAAAAGATCCATGCTGCGGTGAAACAGATCATTTTCAGGAGGGAGCAAATGCAGATAAGTCGCGAAGATTTGACCAGAGTGAAATTGTCAGTCAACATAGGCGAATTTGAGGCTGCGATATCCCAGGCTGAAGCTGATTATGCTGTCAAGATGAAGGATCTGAAGCAAAAAATCAAAGAAAAGGTCGTCCAGCAGGTGAAACTCCAGCAACAGTTAGATGCTGTTACTGGGGAACTTGATCAGCTTAATAAATCATTGGATGAAACTCATATGAATGGCCTGAAAGCCATTGCAGATGCTAAGAAGGCACTTCAGCAAGCTGAAAAGAGTGAAGCTGGTCAAGTGCACGAGCTTCAAGTAACTGTTGATAAGGCTCAGGATGCTATACATCAAATGAAGACTTATGTTGACAATCTTCTGTAATTCTTGAAAAAGAGAAGAGATTCCAGTCTGTGGATGTCCTTCTAACTCTTGTATATCAATGAAAAACATTTTTGTCTTCAATCATTTGTACTTGCATTCTTCCATTACCTCCTTCAAATTTACTTAAGCCAATGGGCTTAGTAATCATAGTTTGATTTTTACTAGGATTATTACAAATAACCCTACAAACTTTGAACCTTTTAACTGCTCAATATTACCTAAATTATACAAAAAATGTATATTTAGTGAGATGGAACTTGACTTTTATTCAGATTTCCTTTGTCTTTTGTGTGGGCAGTTTAATGTTATGCACGCCGGACATAAAGGGGCTAATGTTTAAGGTCGAAATAGCTTTGACCGAAAATGGATTAAAATGGATTCAATTCCTTGACAATTTATCTGAAAACATATTTACCATACTCAAGTATGAGGGAAAAAATGTAAACTATGGCTTAAGAATATTTGAATCTGAGGAATGATATGAAAAAAGAGCTAAAAGGCATTAAAATAAGCAGTTTCCAAGAATGAAGTTACGATTATTTAACAAAACCCGTTAGGGGGTTGAAATATGCAGGGCCACCTATGGGCATTGGCTGCATAGTCAAATAAAATAGCATCTTTTGGCAGACAAGTCTGTTATGTGGACTGTTTATGCAAGGCCACCTATGGGCATGTGCTGCATAGTCAGGCAAAAGAACTCCCAGAAATTTACTTTCCTAGTGCTAAAAGCCAGTGAAAGTTTATGGAGATTCAAATTTTCTAAAGCATAGAGTTTGTTGTATGGAAAGAGGTACTTGAATATCGAGAAGATATTTCCAAACAAGAATATCGAAGAACTGGATGAATATCACTCCTACGAAGGTCGGACCCAAACGTAGGGAAGAAGAATAAACCATAGACTTGAATACTTTCAGATCATGAAAAAGGATATGGGACAAATATGTTAAGGATGGCTATTTTTGCGGATCCCTACATACTGTCGTTTAAGACAAATAAGGACAAAAGAGGCATTCTTCCCAAGAATGAAGTCACTATTATTTAACAAAACCCATTAGGGGTTGAAATATACAGGGCCACCTATGGGCATTGGCTGCATAGTCAAATAAAATAGCATCTTTTGGCTGACAAGTCTGTTATGTGGACTGTTTATGCAAGGCCACCTATGGGCACGTGCTACATAGTCAGACAAAAGAATTCTCAGAAGTTTGACATTTTTGTGACTAGAAGTCATGAAAAGGGTTATGAAGATCTGAAAATATTTAAGGTTAGGATTATAATACATAAAGATGGGTATTGTCCAATGTATATAGAGATACATAGGTCAATGAAAACCATCATCATGTTGTGGCTGGGTCCTAAATTGAAATTTTGGACTTCACTACGTATCTCATAAGAATGAGAATCAAGCCATACGTAGTTCTTGAAATGTAGTTTAACGTCGTGCAGGATGAAAGTATGAATGATCTTAGTTTAAGGTCATATAATTCGGACCATAATAATGAATACACAGTGTGTGTTTTCATGAAGAATTTTAAGCCAAGGGACTGAAAGTGAAATTTGGGGTTAGGCCCAAAAGACTTGGGACTGGATTCGAGGGACACTCGAATGTTCCTACGTATCCCATAAGGATGGGAATCAAGTCCACGTAGTTCTAGAACTACCCTTTGTACAAATTTGGTTCGTACATGTGAAGGGTGAAAAGGGGATTTTAGTGCAATGATGGTTTTAACATAAGATAAAAAGTTTAGGCATTACCATGTATGTACGTAGTCTTTTGAAAATGAAAACCATGATTGAAAAAGAATCAATGTTAATAATGGTTCCTTCTCAAATGAGGAAATCAAGGAATATTGTAGTTTATTGTCGTACCAGACAAAAGTGTTGTATAGTTTAACGTCATATAACAAGGACGAAAGTGAATCAATGTAAAGATATTGATTCCAGGGGCGGTTTCACAAATCATCATCATATGAGATGGTGGTGAACTGATGTGAAGAGATTGTTTTTGGGCTTGAACCTTTGGAGGTTGCCTACATACCCAGCCTGGAGGGCAAGGATCAAAGTCCGTGTAGTTCAATTAAAGAATGAATCAATGATCAAGTTGTTCTTGTGGACAATGATCTAATAAAAAATATTGTTGGGACTTACACATGGTTAGTGGCCCAAAGGGAATGTTATGGTTGATGTTCGCTCTAAGCTCACGTGAGTCATACTCGGTGTGAGAAACAAGAGGTAATAACAACCTTAACGATGCACAGTTTAATGTCATGTAGGACATAAAAAAGGGGACTATGCAGTTTAAAGTCTTTCAGTTAGGACTATTGGTGCTGCACGGTTTAGTGTCATGTAGCAGGGAAAAAATACAGTTTAATGTCATGTAGGACCTATCAAGGATTTTCTGTACAGTTTAGCGTCATGTAGTTTGGATGATGGGGATAAAATAGTTTAACGTCATATTGGACGAAAGGGGGACTGTGCAGTTTTAATGTCATGCAGTAAGGAAAAAAGAGTGTATCATTTTAACGTCATGTCGGACGAAGGTGCGAATAGTTTAAGGTCATATGCATGGACCGTGAATGGTGCAGTTTAATGTCATACTGGACTTTTGAGATTATATAGTTTAACGTCTTTCCGGACGTGAGGGACTTTTATACAGTTTAGCGTCATGTAATTTAGGATGTCACAGTTTAACGTCTTGCTGGACATAAGGGATTTGCAAATAGTTTATGGTCATATACATGGACCAGGGATGATGCAGTTTAAGGTCATACTGGACGGTTTAGGGAACTTTTTCACAGTTTAATGTCGTGTGGGACGAAGTTGCAGTTTAAAGTCATACTGGACCGTTGCTGTATAGTTTAACGTCATATAGAAAGGACGAACTGGTGCTGTACAGTTTAAAGTCATGTAGCTAGGACTAAGGTGAACCAATATGAGGATATCAGTTCTGGGGACTTTTTACAGTTTAACGTCATGCTGGACGATGAAAGTGCCACACAGTTTAATGTCATGTTGCTAGGACACAATATAGTTTAATGTCATCTCGGAAAAAATATAGTTTAATGTCATCTCGGACAAAATATAGTTTAATGTCATCTCGTACATTGAAGGTAACACAGTTTAACGTCATGTTGGATGAAGTTGCAGTTTAAGGTCATACTGGACCATAACTGTATGAACCAAATGTAAGAGTCTTGGTTCTGGGAACAATATTTTGTTTTTATACAAAATACTTCTTCAGAAATCTGGCATTAGTTGGAGTCGTGATGTGTTCTCCATCCATTGAGATCAGAGAATACGCTCCATTGGAGTAGACCTTATGTATTGAATAAGGTCCTTCCCATTTTGGTTCAAGCTTGGGAGGCTTCTTTCCTGGTATCATTGGTGTTCTGAGAACCAATACCAATTCTCCCTGAATGAATGAACGAAGACGAACTTTTTTGATAAAAGCTCGTGCTATCCGATTCTGATAGATTTCCAAGTGGTGCAAAGTGCACAATCTCTTCTCATCTAACTGTTCCAATTCATTCAACCGCTTTTGGGATTGCTCATCTGTTGATAACTGATCACAAATGGCTATTCTGAGTGAGGGCAATTGAACTTCAATTGTCAAGACTGCTTCTGTTCCATATACCAATGAATATGGAGTAGACCGCGTTGCATTGCGAGTGGTAGTCCGATAAGCCCATAAAGCATGATAGAGTTTATCAGACCATGACCTCTTATCTTTATCTACCATATTTTGCAGTATATTTGAAAGAGTCTTGTTGAAGGCCTCTATCTGGCCATTAGCCGCTGCATGATATCGAGATGAATGGTTGGACTTAATGTTGTATTCTTGATACAATTTCTTTACCTCAGAAGAACAGAAGTTGGTACCGTTGTCCGTCAATATGGTATGAGGGACACCAAATCTAGAAATGATGTTAGACTTGATGAAGCTAACTATGCATTTAGAACTGACTACTTTGAGAGGTACTGCCTCTGCCCATTTGGAAAAGAAATCAGTAGTAGTAAGAATGTACTTAAACTGCTTGGCCGTAGCTGAAGGGTAAGGTCCCACCACATCCATTCCCCATGTGGAAAATGGCCATGAGTATTTAGCTGTATGAAGCAACTCTGCAGGTTGATGAATGAAGTTGGAATATACTTGGCATGAATGACACTTCTTTGTGAAATTAACACAATCTTGTATCATTGAAGGCCAGAAGTATCCAAGCCTTCGAATTTGATCAGACAGTCTATGTCCAGACTGGTGGGCACCACAGACTCCTGCATGCACTTCTTTTATGACAGTCATTGTCTCTTCACCATCAATACATCTGAAGAGAACTCCATCAAAACCACGTTTGTAGAGAATTTTCTCGAGGTGGTTTGGACCACCATAAAGAGTAAAATTGACCACACGTCGCCGAATTTGTTCTTTCTCGGCTCTATCAGGTGGAAGTATTCCATTTTGAAGGTATTCCTTGATAGGTGACATCCATCCTGTAGTATGACCATACGGTTCAGGAATGGGACTAATTTCATTAATTTCCTCTATTCTGACTTGAACATAAGGTGAAATTGCACGACGGTGGGCAATACAGATGGTTGTCTCGTCCCGATTTGGATTTGCTAAAGCTATGGCTATATTAGCCAGTTCATCAGCTTGAGCATTTTGTGATCTTGGGACATAAGAAAATGTCGGTTCTGAAGGGAATTCCGACATTAACTCTCTGACGTAATCATACAAAGGGATTAATTCTTCTTTTCTGATGGCATAATCCCCATTGATTTGTTTGATTACCAGGTCTGAATCACCTTTCACCTTTAAGTGATTCACTTGTGCTTGAAGCGCTAACTCCAAGCCTGTAATGAGAGCTTGGTATTCAGCTTCATTATTGGTACCACCTTCCCACAACAAAAAGGAATAAGGTAACACTGCCTTATCTGGAGAAATGAGCACAATTCCTAAACCAACTTTGTTGAATTTAGGATTTTCCATTTTCTTCCCTGTTGGACTTCTAGAAGCACCATCAAAATACATTTCCCATGTTTGAGGACTCTCTTGAATAGAAAAAACTTCCTCATCAGGGAGTTCGATATCTGAATACGTGTCTTCCACTGAAGGGTGTTCAGCCAGGAAATAAGCCAGAGCTTGGCCCTTAATTGCCTTTTGAGACACATACTGGATGTCGAACTGCTGTAGAATAACCGCCCACCTTGCCAGACGTCCTGTAAGCATTGGACGACTAAGGATGAATTTGAGTGGATTATTACGAGATACTAATTGGACCTCGTGATGTTGCAGGTAGTGTCTCAGTTTCTGAACTGCAAAGATTAATGCTAGGCAGCACTTTTCAATACCTGGATACCGGGTTTCTGCTTCAAGCATAGTTCTACTAAGATAGTAGAGACTATTTTCATTCCCAGCATCATTCTTTTGAGCGAGAAAGGCACCCAATGATCGCTCTAAAGCTGTCACATAGAGGATAAGAGGCCTACCCTCAACAGGTGGCATGAGTACTGGTGGACTCAAGAGGTATTTCTTGAGAACATCAAATGCTTCTTGACATTCTTTAGTCCACTGGTAAGTGACTCCTTTCTTCAATAATTTGGTAAAAGGTAAACTTTTGCCTGCCAAATTGGCGATAAAACCCCGAATATAGGCTAAGTGTCCTTGAAGTCCTCTTAATTCTTTCAAATTCTGAGGAGGTGACATACCAAGGATTGATTTGGTCCTCTCAGGATCGACTTCAATACCACGATGGCGTACAACAAAGCCGAGGAATTTTCCTGAGGATACCCCAAAAGAACATTTTAAGGGGTTCATCTTCAAATTATGTTGTCGAAGCTTGTGGAATATGATTTCCAAATCATCCAAGTGATCAAAACGTTGTTTGGATTTAACCACCAAATCATCTACATAGCATTCAACAAATTTCCCTAGAAAAGGTTTGAAGATACGATGCATGGCGCGTTGATATGTTGCACCTGCATTCTTTAAACCAAAGGGCATCACCTGGTAACAAAACACACCTTGAGGAGCTCTCAAGGCTATATATTCCTCATCTTCTGGGGCCATTCGGATCTGATTACATCCAGAATATCCATCCATGAAAGAAAGTACTTCATTGCCAGCCGTCGCATCAATTAAGAGTTCTGTAATCGGAAATGGAAAATCATCTTTGGGACAATACCGATTAAGATCTCTAAAATCGATGGAAACCCTAATTTGTCCGTTCTTCTTCTTTACAGGGACAATATTCGCCAACCACTTGGGATATTGAACTTCTCTGACGAAGTTAGCTTTGATAAGCTTATCCACTTCAGCCTCGATTTTGGAAGCATAGGTTGGGTGTGTTCTTCTCGCGGCTTGCTTGAATCCTCGATGTTCTTTTGGCAAACCCAAATGATGGGTGGCAACATCAGGATCAAGACCAGGCATCTGTGTAAAATTCCAAGCAAAAATATCTTTATTTTGCTTTAGAAAAGAAATATACATCTCTTGTTCTTCAAGGGTCATGGCCGCACTAATTAAAGTGGGGCGTGGATCTTTCTCTGTACCCAGATTTACTTCTCTGAGTTCATCCACAGTGGTAGAGATACCCTCTTCAAATGCTGGAGGAGCATCTGTAAGATCTTCCTCTTCCTCTTCATCATCTGTTATTTCTTCCGTTTCTACTTGCAAAGTAGATGAAAAAATGAAATTCTCATGACCATAAGAGATGTCAAAATGTTCACATTTTGAAGAAGAAGCTTCCATTTCCGACCCTATTGATGATAAAGGGTCTTTTTTGGGAATTAAAGAGGAGATGATGGATTGAGAATCGACATCAATATTCACCTCTGGTGTTGCTATAACTTCTTCTGGCCTGATTAGCGAAGTATAGACTTGTTGGATTTCAGCAGAAGAAATGAAAACGTCACCACTTATGCTTTCATCACTGCTTGGTATGTTACCAATTTCTCCCATGTTGTCTGGCTCGATTGCCGTAATTGACATTATGGATCTTTCCATAAGAGTATTTTGATTTGGGCCTATTTTGTCAATTTGACTGATAGGTAACACATAATTTGTACTCACATGTGAAAATGGATTTATTGGAATTTTTTCCAAACCATATGGAGCATTAACTTTGGTAATTTCCTTCATTGTAGATTTTTCTCTTCCCTTCATGTGATAAAATTCCGCCTCAATGTATTGAGACTCACATGTCTTGAACGGGGCCTTATCACCATACAATGTTCCAACTTGACCATCGAAATAGTATTTGAGACATTGATGGTATGATGACGGAATAGCTACATGCTGATGTAGCCAGGGTCTTCCAAGCAAGATATTGAAAGCTGAGTCCTGATCAACAATCATAAAATCCGAATTGGAAACAAGATCTCCAAACTGAGTTCTGAGTGTAACTTCTCCCAGTGGTTCTTGTTCATTTTTATCATATCCTTGCAACATCATGGTAGAAGGAGATAAATCAGATTCCGTGAGGCCCAATCGACGAAGTGTACGAATGGGCATGAGGTTGACTCCTGAACCATTGTCAATAAAAGCTCTTCGAACATATATACCATTGATTTTTCCAGATAAGTACAATGGTTTTATGTTCCCATGCACAACATCATCTTCATCTTTATCAGTAAAAGATATCACTGCATGACATTCTGCAGGATTATTCTCTATGTGATAAATTTCAGCTGCAGCAATTTCAGTTTCAAACTCCTGAGCACTTGACAAAGCTTCGATGAGTGCTTCCCGAAGATCTCTTGATAGATTCAAAGCATCCAAAATTGATAATTTGGATGGTACTTGGGCCAAGTGTTTCAATATATCATACTTTTGATCTAGAGGCCTGTGTTTCCCAATAGGAATATACAGTTTAGCAGGTACCTTGGAAGTAGATGCTTTGGAAGCTGATGCATCTTGTATTGAAGTTGGCAACATCTTTGGTTTTGGAAAATTAGACTGATTAGATCCATTTACTTGCTGAGATAAATAAGATGGAACATTTAATCGATCTTCCAAAATAACTGTGCCGAAGCTGAGTTGGCCATTGGCAGAAGAACTTTCTTGTTCTTTTTGAGCTCGCTGAAGGGCTCTACCACGAGTTTCTGCTGCATATACAGTGCTAGCAGGGGTAGAATTAGAGTAGTGGCTCCGGAAAGATCCACGTCTTCTCCTATATCCTGAACCTCTAGAACTTCCTTGGGTTCCCTTACTTGATACAGGGAATTCCGGCTCATCAAGACTGGAATATGAATCTGTTAATTGAATCATATTAACAGAACCAAAGATTAACTATTCGTCTGATAAAGACTCTGCCTGGTTAGCCTGTTTAGGCTGTGCCGTTTGGTGGGATGGTGCCCGTGGCTTTGAAGTAGATGGCATGAAATCTGCCAGAGTCAAAGACAATTTAGGCTTTGATGCATACTCATCTTCTCCTGATTTCTCTTTCTTCTTTGAATTGTGCTGCCCTTTTGAGGATTTGTCCTTTGATGGAGGCTTTACTGAAGCTTTTTTCGGAGACTCAATTGGCTTCTTCAATTGTGTTCGCAAAATGGAATGGGTCCGATTGATTGTCTTTCTGACCATCCAATCATCATATTTTTTCGCAGTTTTGCTTTTGACTTCCTGCCACTCGCCTCCTTCTTCTGGATCTGTAGCGGTAATACACGCTACATGAGCTGAAGAACCCTTCAATTTGACTTGTCCCAAGTCGACCATCTTTTGCAGGAGGTCTTTAAAGACAAAACACTCCTGGATGGGATGCCCCAACATTTGATGAAAGGGACAATAATTGGGACGGTCTTCATCTCCTTCCTTGTTTGGCCTCTTGGGCACTGGTAATTGAACCAAATTATTTTCCAGAGCTGAAATGAAGTAACCAGGAACTTTCTCACTTCGGAAAGAGTATGTTTTACTCTTCATATCCTCAAATTGTTTTCGTCGTTGATCTTTTTGATCATTTGGATGAAATAGCCTTTGTTTTTGGCGTTCAAGAGGTGGAGCTCTTCGAGAAGATGAAGGTTTTGAAGTAGAAATAGGTACAGGTGCCTGTTTAAGCATAACTGTAGCAGTTTCTGCTTTACCCATTCTTATTCCTGGAGCTGATGGAATTACACGATATTTAACCTTAGCCTGTATAAGGGAATCTTCAATCTGTTGAGCGATTGAAGTAAGGTCTCGAAACCCTCCTGTGTATTTCACAGGGAGCAATGGTGTGCGTAATTCGTCACGCAAATTTTCCACACAGATTGGCAACAATTCCTCCTGAGGGAGTGATAAACTCAAGGAATACGTTAATCCCTTCCAACGAGCAATGAAATCAGAGACTCTTTCATTCTCCCTTTGCTTGCAGTTTGTAAGATCGAAAACTGTCGTTTTTGGCAAAGTTGAGCTAAACTGAAGAAGGAATTTTTGACGTAGATCCTCTCATCCGATGACTGACCGGGATTTCAAGCTTGTATACCAGACAAAAGCTGGTCCTTGCAAGGATCGCACGAAGCATCTGAGTTTCACTGCTTCTTGCTGCTCTGGAGTTCCCATCATAGGATCACAACAAGATACGTAATGCATCAAATGTTGTTCAGGGTCGCCTGATCCATTGAAAGTAGGGAAAATAGGGTTTCCAAAACTGGATGGAGGAGAAATTGAATCTACCCATTCAGGGTAAACTTTCTTTTCAGGTTGAACTTGCGCCTGTTTCCCTTCCATAGTTTCTAACCGAGCTGTTAATGACTCAATAGTAGTTATTAACTTTTGAGAAACGTCAGGTAGAACTTGGTTTTGGGTAGGTGCAATGAATGGAGCTTGGACAGACGTGGTGGTTGGTGCTGCAACTAATGGTAGTGCTGCCAACCGTTGTTGCGTTTGACCCGTAGGATTAGACCTCTGTGGGTGTACTGACAAATGAGGATATTCTTGATCCATCTCAGTGGTTACAACAAATTCCTTCAGCTGTCGGACTTCAGCATTCTTATGAAGAAGACTATTCTGAAGTAGTTCTGCATTCACCCTTCTTAATTCTTTCATTTCTTCCTCCTGTTGTGCAAACCTTTGCTCTAATGAGAGCGATTGACCTCTTTCAGAGGAAGGGTGAGAAGTAACATGATTCTTACCATTCCCCTTATTGGATCCTTTTCGGAGAGGGGGAAGTGGGTTACTTGAAGGAATACCAAGATTTTGGGTAAGCCTTTGATTACGTGTGCGCACACCTTCTTCATTTAGGTCTGTGTGCGCGACTTCTTGAGCAGGAACCTCTTCGTCTGATCCCTCTGATTGAGCCTCATCTGGTGAATCAGCAGCAACGGCATTGATGACATTAATGGATGCATATTGCATGGAATCCTTTCTATCAGCATTTCTGTGATATTGTCTCCTTCTATGTCCATGATGAGACATGGCATTCCGTTGACTTGATCCCTCAGGAATTTCTTGGAGAACTGTCACTTGGAGAGAATCTCCTGACATCTTGGCTCTTCGTTCCTCTTGAGGCTTATTCCCTAATCGAGAGAATACTGACATTCTCTGAGGGAGGGATTGAAGATTTGAAAAAGTCCCCAGTCCGGTGGACTGGGGGTGTTCCTGTTGCTTCCGCTCAACTCCTTGAATCCCATTCGTTGATTCTAAGGGTTGGGATAGAGAAGTCCCCAGTCTGACAAGCTGGGGTGTCTCTTGACATGCTATGTCTGAGATATTTTTGAAATATCTCTTGATCTTGAGAATCTTAGTTCGGAAATTAGCTGGATGCATTAACCTGTATCCACTTTTATCACCTGGTTCAACAGACCGTTGGATGATTTCCGAAACTTCTGTCATTTGATGACGTGTTTGCTCCAGACGAGAGGCTTGTGCAATATTCTTGCCTGCTTGATGTAGGAGCAATTCAACAACCTGTTCTCTATATACTTGATTTTGAGAGGAACTAGTTGAAGCTTGATCTCGAGCAAGCTTTTGATTATGAACAAAGCCCATTGACTGTGGCCGGCCATGGGCAATAACATTGCATGAAACCATTTTCGGCGGGCTTTGCTGACCGGAAAGCACTGTGAAATGTAGTGCTCCGTGAACACCCCATCCTCTGATATGAACATTAGATGGAGCATTGTAAATTAACTGACGCAATCTTCTTAGTGCGCCAAGGCATGAACGTTGAAGGGTTCTCTGTTGCTTTTCAGCCTTCGGATACCGAGAGACTGATAGGGATGCCAAATCAATCTGGCGTTGTAACCCTTCTATTATCTTAAGATGATTTTCATATTCATCGTAAGATAATACCTTCATCTTTAATTGACAAAGAGTTTTCCATATGTTGAGACGAATATCATGGATTCCATCATCCGTCAACATTTTTGGAATGTCGTACTGGGAATCACCCAAAGGCCAAAACATGACTGGTACTTCACCTTTTGCCAGTTTTTTCCTCATGTTCAGCATTTCCTCTTTATCATTAAATGAAGATTATTCTACCTGTTTGGACCAGAGTTGGTGTTTCCTTGTTGTTTCATCGGATTCAACAAGATTGGCAGAGGAATCACTATTCATGCTGGAAGATGAATGACCCAGGGAAGGTTCGGAGAATAACCTGAACCCCAGGATATCTTCTGATGGAGAAAGAGTTTCACCTGCCGATAGTAAAGCATCAGACATGACTGGTTTTACGTTTGCAAGTGCCTCGAGATAGGAGGGATTTCTCGTCACTACATTGCCTTCTGAAGAATTTTCGAGACAACGTGAATCACTACTGCGGAGAGGACTTTCGCAGCGAAGTTCATCACCATGAGGAGGACCGTCATGATGGGTTACAGCAAAAGATGAAATCTCTTGCTCCTTGGCCTTCTGACCACACAGAGGGTTACTGTGGCTCTCATCTGAAGAAGAAACTTCAAGATTGACCGAATTTTCATGAAGCAAGTTTTCATGAGGAAGTGTCTGTTGAAGACCTTCAGAATTAATGTTCCCGTTATTGGGAACTGAGGGAGTAGAATCTTTAATTCCGACAGATAAATGTCTGAGGGCTTCAAGAACTCCAGCATCGAGCAAGGCTTGGTTACAGATTGGCCTTTGATCTCCTGACTGTGCTGGGCGGATCTTTTTCTTAGATGCCTTCTTACTCGCTTTAGAAACCACTTGATGACGAAAGTGATTGCTCTGAGCAGGTGTATGTGCCTGATCAGGAAAGATGGTTAGGTTAGGCTGATGATCATCGCTCAAATCAGGTGTATGTGCCTGACTTGGTTGTTCATATGATATGGGGGAGTATTCCCCATAACCCTCTTGGACTGGAACAGATGTGTGTGTCTGTTCCGGAGTGAATTGTTGATGTGTCACTCCACTTCTAGGGATAGATTTATGTGTCTGTCCCTGAGATGATGCTGAAGATGTTATGATATCCTGGCAAGCATCCAGAATATGAGCAGGAATTTGCTTCTGCTCTTTAACCATTGACAAAATATGCTTGGTGACTTCAGCCGCCGGAACAGGGATATACGTCCATTCCGGGCTTGGAGTAGGTGTATGTGTCTGCTCCCGTCCTCCTTTTCCTGTCAGTGAATCCTGACAGTACTCAAGTGTGGAGGCAGAGAGTTTAGTCTGCCCCCTGTTTGTCGTCGGGACTTTCCGACTGACTTCTCCATGCGCTACCAAGCGAGACTGTTGGTAGGCCTGATTAGTATTAGCAGGTGTATGTGCCTGCTGATTACACTTCGCCAAACGCGGTTGACGAGATCCACCATATGTAGTCGGACGAGCCTGCTGACTAACTGGTGATGTATAAGCAGGTGTATGTTCCTGCCTATGGTACTCCAACAGAATTGCCTGGCGGGATCAGCTTGATGCTGTCAGACGAGTCTGCTGGACAGCTGAATTAAAACGGGCAGGTGTGTGTGCCTGCTCGTTGTTTGCCACCAAGTTAGGTTGGTGGACTTCTCCGGAGATGGCAGGGATGACAACCTGCCTATTGTTAACCGGATTCCGTCTCTGGCGGTTCATCTTGCCTGCTCGGGTTCGAGGAACCTGAGCTGAATTCCTGGAGTCGGTACCCTCATCATGTTGAGGGCGCACTACCGCACGAGTCTGGCGGCGATTGTTGAAGGGAGCCCTTGAGAAGGACTCCTGTCTTTTTGAATTAAGGCCCCGAGGGACCTGCTCATTCACTTCCTCGGAATAAGGGAGTGAATGGAAATTGCGTTCCGGGGATAACGACCCGAAACGGTTGGAGACGGTAGACAGCACCGCCTGCTTCTTGATTGCTGGTCGCCGTTGTCCGGACGACCAGGTAGAATTGTTAACTTGGAGGGCTTGACGAGCGGCCTCCAGAGTTGGGATAGTACAATTGCGACAGTACTCCTTAACCAGTGCATTAGAAACACGGCGTTGAAGACGCTGAGTTGGTGATGTCATCCTCAGAGCGGATGACGTTCCAGAAGGAGTAGCAGCATTGGTTTTCACAGCAGCAGACCTCACAGTAGAGGTGTTCACAGCAGCAGTATTCACATGGGTGAATTTAAGGAAAGCCATTTTTGCAGAAGATCTTGAAAAAAGAGTGCCTGTTCCATGTAACAGACATAATCAAGATGAATCCGGCTACTGCATCTTTTGGATGATCATATGTCAATGATTGCCTTGTTGGCCCAAGGGGCCTAACAGATAAGAAGAACATCACTTTAACTTGGTTAAGGATTCACGTCGGGTTCACCATTTTTGTTTCGCGCGGAATCCGGGGATGACCTCCTGGACGGGAGATTCAAAGGTTCCGATCGGTTTCTAACGGGTTTGTTCATAGAACCGGAAACATCCAATGATTCCCTATCCGTTTGGACCTACTTTCCAAAGGCAGGCGCTCATTAGCTTGTGGGCTAATGAGGCTTGGGAATTTGCATTGGTCGAGAGGATGGGAGGTCGGACTCATCACACCTTTTTGAGGGGAATTATTGTCTACTTCGGGACTCTCTTTATAGATTTAAGTTAAGCTCGTGAATCCTTATTACATTACCAAGTATAAAATGAGCTTTCCTTTAGTTTTAACAATCAATGATTAAATATGCAAGAAATTTAGAGAATCTTTTATATGTATTCGAGGTTCTTCATAAATATAGAATCATATATATTTGTTTAGAGATTCTTGGTCAATGGTATCCTTCAAAACATTTATATAAAAGTCTCTTGGTCATTTATGATGACCAGGCTGGTTTTAAAGCCACTCAGTGGGGCACTTGAAGTTTATTGTCATTCAGAAGGACAGATATTATTTCAATGTTGGGATCGAACCCATAAATGGGCTACCTACGTATCCTTTCTTTTGGAAAAAGAATCAGAACCCACGTAGTTCGAGTTATGGAGTATGATGTTTATGATTGATGGATCAAAGATGAATGTCATAATTACTTTTACACTCTAAGCTCACGTGAGTCATGCTTGGTGTGAGAAACAAGAGGTATTGGTAAAATTTAGACAATTGTGCCAAAAAAGATGCAATCATAAGAATTTGTTTGGGGCTTATGTATAGATGATTTCCCAGATAGATGAAGGTTTAAGGGGACTTGGGGCTTATTCCTGAAAAGGATGCCCAAGGTTATGACTGAGTCTTATTCCTGAAAAGGAAACCCAGGTTAAGGATTAAGATTTGGGGCTTACTCCTGAGGAGGATGCCCAGATCAAAGGTTTTATAACTGGGGATTATTCCTGAAAAGGAGACCCAGGTTAAGGATTCTCTCATTTTAAAGGATGAGGTTGAATGAATGAACTCTCAATATTTGGTGACATAAAGATATTTAAATCACTAGACTTTGAGAGATATTTCACAGAATTCCTTTCAGACAAGGATGTCAAATCAAGAAATCATGCCATAAATGGCTTTGAAGAGTATCTTGAAGACTGAATCTTGAACAGGAAAGGTGAAATGGCTTAAGAGGGGTAAAATGGGCAAGATGGGAACCCAAAAAGTTAGGGGCGCGCAAGTCTTTAAAGGCGCGCAAGTTCTGCGGCGGCGCGCAAGTATTGGTCGCGCAAGTATACATGCGCGACATGAGTGGTACTTGCGCGATTTTCAACCAGCATGGAAATGCTTGAGCGACTCTTTAGAAAACCCTTTACAATCCTCTTGAGGTTCTTCTAGAGAAGGGACGCGCAAGTTATATTGAAGGAATTAAGTCGGCGCGCAAGTGTTTGATAAGTTTCAACACTTAGGCCTTCCTTCTTCTCTTTAGATCTTCCGTTCTAGGTAAGAAATTACCTTAGAAGTGTTCCGGAAGCTTTGAGAAGGGACTTGGGCGTCGGGAGCTTCAATCCGAGTTTCTGAAAAAAGATCCCCTTGAATGGGGGGCCCACATGGTCTATTTATAGGCAAAAGAAGACCCAGGGCGGTTACCGGGCGGTTACCAATTAGGTCGCGCAAGTCATCTGCGCGACCAAGGTAGCCGCGCAAGTATACTTACGCGGCAGTGGTATCACTTGCGCGGTGGATTTGCTGTTGATCCTTTGTTCATGCCTTTGTCGATTTTTGATGTTTTCTTCAAAGGATGAATCACTTTCAGCTGAGATATTCCCTTTTCCGATCTTTAGATTCTGTGACGAAAGGAGCGTCAACAGGGTCGTTGAGCCTTCTACCGGTGGGGCTCTGGGAGGCACCGTCGAAATGCATTTGCCAACACGGGACAACATGATCGACTGAGAGGATCGTCTCGTCGGGGAAATCCAGGTCCAGGGATTGATCCGCGGAGGTAGGATGGGTAGCTAAACAGTCTACCAATGTATGTCCCTTAACGGCCTTCTGAGGCACGAACCTGATATCAAACTGCTGGAGAATCATCGCCCACCGTGCTAGTCGGCCAGTCAGCATGGGGCAGTTTAGGATGTACTTCAGCGGATCCACCCGAGAGATCAATTGCAGCTCGTCGTGTTGCAGGTAGTGCCGCAACTTCTGCACGGCGAAGACGAGCCCAAGGCATCTCTTTTCGATAGGGGAGTATCTGACCTCCGTATCGAGAAGTATGCGGCTGAGATAGTAGAGACTATTCTAAGTACCCTCATTGTTCTTCTGGGTGAGCAGCGCACTGAGGGATCTCTCCAGGGCGGTCACGTAAAGGACCAGCGGCTTTCCGGAGATGGGTGGCATCAAGACCTGAGGTTGGAGCAGATACAGCTTGATTTCCTCAAAGGCGGTCCGACACTCCTCATCCCATTTGTAGGCAGCGCCTTTCTTCATGATCCGTGAAAAGGGTTTACACTTGCCGGCCAGATTCGCAATGAATCTGAGGCTAAGTGGCCTTGCAGGCCTCGAAGCTCCCGAATGTTGCTCGAGGGAGGCATTTGGCTGATGGCCTTGATCTTCTCCGGGTCGATCTCGATACCTCGGTATCTGACAACAACGCCCAGGAACTTCCCCGAGGTGACACTGAAGGCACACTTTAGCAGGTTCATCTTCAGGTGACAGGAACAGAGGAAACCGAACACTTTCTCAAGGTCTTTGAGATGGTCCTGGCGCTGGCATGATTTGACTACAAGGTCATCCACGTAGCATTCCACCAATGTCCCGAGAATCGGTTTGAATATGCGATGCATGGCCCTCTGATAAGTGGCACCTGCATTTTTCAAACCGAATGGCATAACCTGGTAGCAAAAGGTACCTTGGGTAGCCCTGAAGGCAGTGGACTCCACATCTTCGGGGGCCATCCGGATCTGGTTATACCCGGAATACCCATCCATGAAAGAGAGGGCTTGGAACCCGGCCGTGGCGTCAATCAACAGATCCGTCACTGGGAGTGGGAAGTCATCCTTTGGGCAGTGACGATTGAGATCGCGGAAGTCGATGCAGACTCTGATCTGCCCATTCTTCTTCCTGACCGGCACAATGTTGGCAAGCAATTTGGGGTACAGGACCTCCTTAATGAAGTTTTCTTTGATAAGCTTGTCAACTTCGGCCTCAACCATAGCACCATGAGAAGGGTGCATTTTCCTGGGAGGCTGCTTAAACCCACGATGTTTTGCCGGGAGGCCCAGACGGTGGACGGACACTTGGGGATCCAGCCCTGGCATCTCATCATAACTCCAGGCAAACACATCACGGTGCTGTTTGAGGAAGTATACGTACTACTGCCGCTCTTCGAGGGACATGGCCGCACTGATTAATGTGGGTCTCGGATCTACCTCGCTACCAAGGTTCACCTGTACCAGTTCATCAACCGTGGTAGAGACTCCTTCTTCAAAGGCTGGGGGAGCATCCTCCAAGTCTTCCTCTCCAGCCGTGGGGGGACTTCCTACGATGGGAGATACTTCTGGGCTCTCAAAACCTGAGGGGAAGCTGGTGCTGGCTTGGGCAGCAGCGGTCATCACATCAGGAGACTCACTTGTCGTTGAGACAATAGCAATGAATGCATTTGATCCTATCCCATCTGGCCTTCGGCCTAAGGGGCCATGCTTGATAATATCAAAGCAGTGGTGACGTGTCGGCCAGAGTCGGTGAATTCCAGCCCGGCGGAAGAGACACGTATGGCGCACCACCGTTGTCATCATCTTGATGTCCCGGTATCGTACAGGGGTAGGAGGTTCCGGGATGACCCGAGCCTGGTTGGTGTAGGAGTACGAGGTGATTTTCCGAAGTCGCTTGGACACGATAACATGCCTTCCTTGCGTACCCAAAACAACAAAACATTACCCCATGTCGGGGGTCGTGGCCTCCAACCGGTGGATCAGGAGGATGTAGGCGTCGTCCATGCTTTCCCAGGGATCACTTGTGATCGGGGCGGGCTCATCCTCGCTTACCAAGATTTTCTTGTCCTTACTTTTGTAATAACCCGCATCCAGATAGCGGGCCTCACAAGAAGCGAAAGGGGACGCGTCTCCTTGGAGCACGCCTACTCGACCGTTGAGCGAGTACTTGAGGCACTGATGATACGACGAGGGGACCGCTGCATGCTGATGGAGCAATGGCCTACCCATCAATGCGTTGTAGGCGGTATCCTGAGAGACGACCATGAACTCGGTGCTGGCAATTAAGCCACCGAACTGAGTCTTCAGGCGGATCTTGCAGACTGGGATTTGCTCTGTCCTGTCGTACCCCTGGATCCTGAGGTCAGAGGGGGTCAAATCACCTTCAGACAGACCCAGATTTCGCAGCGTCCGGGTCGGAATTGGATTGATTCCAGAACCCGTGTCAATGAGGCAGCGGCAGACTTCCACGCCGTTGAAGTGTCCAGTGATATACAGTGGGAGAATGTGCCCCTGTATGGGAGGGTCCTCATCTTCACCGAAGAACGAGATAACCGCCTGACATTCGGCGTTTTCAATCGTCTCGGTATGGAAAGCTTCCGCAGCTGCTACATCCGTCACGAACTGGAGGGGGATCCTTAGGGCCTCGACAAGTACTTCGCGCATCTCGGATGATAGGCCTAGGGCCTCAAGGATGGAGAGCCTCGCCGGAAAGCCGGCCAGGTGCTTTAGGACATCATTCTTGCGTGCCAAATGCGAACCTATGCTTACAGGGGGGTTTTCGGCATTTGGAGGCATAGCGGGTGCTGCTGACTGAACCGGCGATTGACTAGTACTGGGTACATCTTGCTGCCTACCAGTAGAAGCCTGAAGAGTATTCACCGGACTAGGATCGGATAGCGGAGGCTGGCCTGTAGCCGGGCAAGACTGACTATGATACGGACAAGGCAGCTCTCCCCGATCCAGTAGCACGAACGACGGTTGAGGTTGAGCCGAGGGTGCTGGATGGGTCTGCGCGTGCTGAAATCTACGGTGAGCCTGCTGCCTGGTCTCGGTAGCGTGCACGGCTTGGCCACAAGTGCCTGATGACATGCCTCGATGACCAGCGCGATTACGATTCCACTGGCGTTGACGTCGGCTGGAAACGTTGGGGAGGTCTGCCTGGGGTTCCCCCTCGTCGGGGGTCATATAGGGCTTTAACAGCTCCACGGTGTTAACCGAAGCGTACCCTTGACTGTCGCTCGAGGAGTCATCCACCGCTGGGCAGATTCTGGGAGGAATCCCCATTTTGAGGGGCAGAAACTTGCCGAATGTGCGAGATGACGACGGCACTGGTGGTGCACGTTGCTTCTTCTTGCATCGCCTCTGCTTGCCCTTTTGGGAAGAGGTCGGCTGCGAAGGCGATGCAGAGGTACCGGCCATTTCTTCTGAAGGTTCTGACTGCTTCAGGCGCGCCCAAATGATACCCTGGGCATGGAAGATAGTTTTTCGGGCCATCCAGTCATCGTAATTCAGGGACCCGCGGTCGGGGACCTGTTTCCATTCACCCTCTCTGTCGCTGCTGATCCCTGATCCTGCAAAGACACCTGCCACTTGGGCTGGTGCTGGGCCCAACTTGACTATGTTGTTGTTGACCTTGTCCTGAATCCAGTCTTTAAACACATAGCATCGCTTGAGGGTGTTCCCCAGGATCCGATGATAAGGGCAGTAGTTGGGGTGATCGGTGAGATGCGCCTCTTCCGGCCTTCTGCACTCAGGTAGATGCACAATCCCTTGCTCTAGAGAACTTCGTAAGTAGCCAGGGACCTGATTTTCGTTGAACGAATAGGTCTGGTACCTTCTTTCCGGATAGGGGGCCCTGGGGGCCTGGTCCTGATGAGGGACCGGAGGGGCCTGCCAAGGAGGCGGTGCATGGTTGTATCGCCTAGGTGGCGGTGGCGCGTTGCGCGGGGGAACCTGTCGGTTCTGAGGCGGTCGCTGATGGGCAGGAGCATGTGCTTGAGGTTGAGGACCTCTGTGGGGTTGCAGGGGTGGTGTCGCTGGTAGCAATTCTAGATGCCTCGGGGCTTCTATTTGAGCCACCGCGGCGGGTTCAGCCCTAGCGGTCCTCCTAGCTGGGATCATAGGGGGCAGCAAACGTGCCTGACTAGCCTGTTGTAGGGCTTCCTCAAGGCGCTGGGCCTTATCCGAGAAATCTATGAACCCTCCAGGGTAGTTCTGGGTAATTAGGGAGGGTACTAGCTCTGTCTTGACGTTCCCCACACACATCATCAGTAATTGCTCCTAAGTCAGTGGAATATCGAGGGAGTACGTAAGTCCCTTCCACCGGGCGATGAAGTCTGCGACTCACTCATCAGTCCTTTGCTTGCACTTGAAGAGGTCTGCAATGCTGGTGTTTTGCGTGGTGGAGTTGAACTGGTACATGAACTGCCGGTGGAGATCCTCCCATCCGGTCACCGATCCGATAGGGAGCTGGCTGTACCAGATGAATGTCGGACCTTCCAATGTCTGTACAAAACATCGGAGTTTGGCGGCTTCTTGCTGATCCGGGGTCCCCAGCATGGGGCCACAGCTGGAAGAAAAATGTGCCAAGTGTTGTGGCTGGTCCCCCGTCCCGTTGAAGGGTGAGAAAGTGGGGTTTCCAAAACCCGGAGGCACAGGCATATCATCCACCCACGCGGGATAAGGCTTTCCATCCAGTGGGACCGCCACCTGCCGCGTTTCCAACTCCTCGAGGCAGGCTGTGAGTGCCGCAATAAGGTCCTCCGGGTGGGGGTCCCTGTCTTGATGGGGATCCCTAACCACAAGTGCATTTCCAGGTTCTTCAACATGGTAGACGGCTTCGGCCGCTCGTGGGTCAACTGGCTGGACGATCTGCGGGGCGACTGGGTGAACCCGGGTTGGATTCTTCAGATTGCCCCGTCGCTCGGGGGGGTTTGGCGAGACGTATCGCGCCCTCTTGCCGTATGTTCCAGCCTCCACCCTGTCTGCGGCAGTGGCATGATCAGTGTTTCCCAGAGGAATCTCACCGGGGGGAATTGTTTCTGCCCCTGCTGCCCCGGCCTGGGATTACCATAGTCGAGTCGCCGCTCTGCGGCGCGCTCAGCCAAGAGTTCGTCAACCAGCCTCTTCTGCTCAGCAAGCTGCTGGCGTAACGCAGCCTTCTCAGGATCCTCTTCCGTCTTCTGCGCAGAGGCAGACGGGTCGGAGTGCTTGACAGTTCCGACGTGCTCTTTACCCTTGCTGGTGTTTCGACTGAGTATCAGCGACTCCGTGGGTACGGGCAGGCCTAGTAGGTTCCTCTGCTGACGGGTAACTCTCCCTAATGGGTCCAGTAGTGGCGGTGCACCCTCTAGGTGTAATTCTCCATCAAGGAGTTCCATTTCGTATTCCCTGTCCACAATGTCGGCCATGTGGACCGTGATTCCTCTCAAGGGAATGTCCTCGATGTCGCACAACGAATCGGGTTGTCGTCGAATAGGATCGAAAAGAAGGGAAGCATAGTGTCCCCAACCACGGACTTGCACATGGGGGGTGGCTTCCCTGACAATATTGCGGAGTGCTTTAAGACTCTGAACGCATTTTCGTTGGAGGGCACTCTGGTGACCTGGCGACGTGGGGTGCTGGGCCACAAGAAGTGCGGCTCCATCGATCAGGCGGCATTGTTCGCCAATCTCCTCGATGTGCTCTCGACTCCTGGGGTATACCACTCGTTCGCAACGGAGGCGGAAGTGTGTCACCCAGAGGGTTCAACAAAAGAATCCCACTTCTTCAGGGGTAAGAGACTCTGGTATGCATAAATTGAGTGCTGCCGTGGGCCAGAACTTCTCTCGGAAATAGTCCGCTGCAAGGATACTCCAGAAGCTCCTAGGCTCGGACTCAGGGTCTGGCCCTGTGTTGCCCCACTCGTCAACCGGGGGTGGCTGAGGAACCGGTATCTGTACCGAGGCGGACCTCTGGGATAGCAAACTCGGCGGTGGAGAATACGGCGAGCGAGCGGACTGGCCATCGAATTCTGGGCCTTCCTCTGAAGAGCGAGGTGACCTGACCACAATGTCACGATAGGATGGGCTAACAGCCACTGCTTCAGGCACGGGAATCGCCATTACCGGTGCCTGGTCATGTCGTTCCTCTACCACCGTTGACCCCCAAAATAGCTCCTTGTTATCTTGAGTAGAGGTAGAGGGAACTTCGGGTGATGATGGCGCTGATTGTGTGGTCGAGACCTGCGGAATTCCCAGGATTTCTTCATCCTAGATGTACCTGCGGAGAGAGACGGGAATCCGGTGGACCTCAAATTCTGTGAGAACGAGGCTGACGCGTCTAGATCCTGCACCGGTCCTTGATACGGAGGAGCTGGGAGAAGGTTCCATGGCTGAGTCGTACTCCACTTCAGATTCGGAGAAACGAGAAGGTTTGATCTCCACCGTGGCTTTCCCAGGATTCTTCATGTGGCGGCGTCGACCCGCTATCCTGCCCCGGGGTGGCTCTTCGGGACAGGATTGATCCCTATCATGGAGTCGCGGGGCGGCACTGGCGCCGTGGCAGAGGGGGCCCCTTCTCGAGATTCCCGAGGTGCGAGGGGCACCAGGACAAATATCGAAGGGTACGTGGGGAGGGCCTCCACGAACACCCATGTAGGCGGAGCCTCTGTTGGGATCGGCAGGACCATGGGGAGGACCTCCATGGTCAATACGGGCATTGCGAGGTTGACCTCCACTCCTTGAGTTGCTGGGGGGAGGAGGACCTTCGCCAGTCGCAGAGAGGACGTATGGGGGACCCCCACGTTGAAGAAGGGTCGGATGCATGGTGCCTTCCGATTGACAGTCGGGGGCAGGAGAATGGACTCCGTACCCTGTGTAGTGGGCGCGGGGAATATTTCCACGCTGAGCGTCACTGCCACGGGGCAGCTCTTCCTACAGGATGGGGGTAGCACGAGGAATGCCTCCATGAAGAACCTCGGAGTGGGGATGGCCCACGCTCTGTGGAGTAGTGGTACAGGGAGGACCTCCGTACGGGGGGACATTACCGCGGGTTAGCTCGCGGCGATAACCACATGGGCCTGCAACCCGGAGAGTCAACTCAGCCTGCCCATGGGGCGGTTGGGGTCTCAATCTTGGTTGGGCGAAGGGGTGCCCCTGCTCAATGCACGCGGGGGATTCATGATGCACGTCGGCGGTGGCTCGGGCCACTGTAGCTGTCGACGTGGACGCGCCTGTGCGAGCGTCCTCAGCCTGGGCCCGGCGCTGACGTCGGGTCAGGCAGGCCGGTGCAGGTGGTGCAGGGACGTAATCTTCCTTCTCTTCCTATGGGGCCGGATGGCGGCGCTGACGCGGCCGGACGGGAGCTCCCGCCTGGGGCCCCCGGGTCGGGGCCCTGAGCGGACTGAGTCGGATAGCGCCCGCCTCTTCAGCGTAAGGCGAGGAGTCATCAAGGCGTTCCGGGGATAGGCTCCTGAAACAGTTGAATGTCCGGGTGGGGAGCAGGGGCTACCTGCGCGGCCTGTTAGGGCAGCGTTGACGGTGGGGCCTGGAGGCCTCCAGGTCCAAGCGGGCCATATCACTAGTCTGGATGACCCCTTCCTCCTCGTACCTGCGTACTAGGCTGTTGATCACCCTTCGTTGGATGACCTCTGATGGGGAAAGGGGACGTGGGCATCCCATATTCCGTGGCGTGGCAGCCGTCGTGGCGGTAGTGGCACTACGTGGGGTGGTCGTCATGGTGTTGCCCCTACCCATGCGTGGCTGAGGAGCGGATGGTGACCGCATCTCTGAAATAGCAACCTTGTTCCTGAGAAACGAAGGGATCAACTCATCAGTACTGAGAGGAAAAGGGTTGACAGCCAGTGCCCCATCATTTCTTCCATTATCCATGTCTGTGAGAAGGATCCACGCCAATACGCTGCAGAGCGGAGTGCCCCACGTTCTACTACCCCGACTTCCGGTGAGTTTCACGACAGGCCCGCTATTTTCTTGGCAGGACCAGGCACCAGATATCTGGATCCGGTGACACATTAATCTACTGGTGTATCGAACGCTACTAATCTCCATATTGAGGAGAATAATTTCACGTCGGGTTCACCATTTCTGTTTCCGATGCTTTCTCTGGGGCGCGCGCCCGTCCGTCCATGGGGGAGGACGCGCGGCGCTGCTGTTGCCCCGCATTCCCGCTTTCCAAAGGCGGGCGGCATTCGCTCCTTATTCAGGGACGTCTGCTCCTTGATCAAAACGGGATGATGGGATGTCGGTTCTTCCTCCTGCGGATTCCTCCTCAGAACTCATCACCTAGTCCAGGTCTCCCTTATAGATTTAATACATAGTTCGTGAAACTCTTCCCAGTGCCATGTTTCCATGGACGCCGGTTAATTACACTGCTTCTGTCGGGACATTCCAAAGGGTCCAGTCAGGGCAGCAACCTTCGGTCAGGGGAGTAGTCACGTTGAGGCATCAGTAGCGTGTCTGGATGCTGGGGTACCTGGCATGTCTGTCTGTTATCCTTGACCATAAGGCTTCTCGAGGGCGTGGAAGCCCGAGGCATCCCACATCGAGCGCGGGGGATTATATGTCATAGACACATATCTGAGGTTTTCCTCAGCTTCCCGTGCTCAACACAGGGTATGCCGCATGTTTAACGTCCAGCGGAGACGGATCAACCCAACCGGAGCATTGGCTAGGATAGATCGGATTGAGGGATCCTCCTTGAAGGGATATCGATACAGGGGCCAGCCCATGGGCGACTGTGAAGAAGAGCGTACCGACATGGTCTCACCAGGATAAGACGGTACGGGCGAGAATCGGAAC
The DNA here is from genome assembly GCA_963277665.1 of Viscum album. Taxonomy (NCBI): domain Eukaryota; kingdom Viridiplantae; phylum Streptophyta; class Magnoliopsida; order Santalales; family Viscaceae; genus Viscum; species Viscum album. Next base: position 1,293,144,173 of record OY728159.1, on the reverse strand, counting down.
GGGTGGTGGGTTGATGGATGGAGTGGAAGGAGAGTGAAATGGGACCATCTTAGGGGGCAACAGTGAAGTTGTGCTTGAGCCTTGACGAGGCTTCCTACGTATCCCCGTGGCAGGGAATCAAAGTCCGCGTAGTTTGGGAAAGGTGGACCTTGGTCTGATGGGCCTCGTTAGAGGACCTATGTGAAATTAGACCCGTGGGTCCACTAATGGTGGGCTTGAACCTTGGGAAGGTTTCCTACGTACCATGCCTTGACATGGATCAAAGTCCTCGTAGTTCAGGGAATACAGTTTAACGTCATGCGGGACGATAGTGAACCCTGACGTGAATAAGCGATGGGCGATGGGTGTCGGCGAACCGACGTAAATGAGGGACCTTGGTCCGATGGGTGTTAGGCTTGAACCTCTGGGAGGTTTCCTATGTACCATTCCTTGACATGGATCCAAGACCTCGTAGTTCAAATGGGAATAGGTGGGCAGTTTAATGTCATGCAGGACAAGGGGGGCATACAGTTTAACGTCATGCTGGACGAGGGAGAAACTCAATGTGAACGAACGACGGAGAAATGTGGCTTGAACCTCATAGAGGCCTCCTACGTACCATGCCTTGACATGGATCAAAGTCCTCGTAGTTCAGGTGGGAAAGGGTCGCAATAGCTTACCACTGGACCAGAATGCAGTTTAACGTCATGCTGGACCGGGGTGAGACCCGACATGAATGGATGATGGGTGGGCTTGAACCTCATAGAGGCTTCCTACGTACCATGCCTTGACATGGATCAAAGACCTTGTAGTTCAGGTGGGGTTTTGTCGGTGAACCGACGTGAATGCGGACCTTGGTCCAATGACTGGTGGGCTTGAACTTCTTGGAAGGCTTCCTACGTACCATGCCTTGACATGGATCAAAGACCTCGTAGTTCAGAAAATTGGGGGCTTCGCACACCGACAAGAAGACGGTTTGGGCCAATGTTTTTTGGGCTTGAACCTCAAGGAGGCTTCCTACGTACCATGCCTTGACACGGATCAAATTCCTCGTAGTTCAGAGTGGTCACAACGGCTTGCCGTCGGACGGGAATTGCAGTTTAATGTCGTGTTGGATGTAGGTGGGACCCGACGTGAAGAAACGACGGGTGGGATTGAACCTCAAAGAGGCTTCCTACGTACCATGCCTTGACATGGATCAAAAACCTCGTAGTTCAAATGAGATTTGTCGGTGAACCGATGTGAAAGTAGACCCGTGGGTCCACTATTGGTGGGATTGAACCTCGTGAAGGATTCCTACGTACCATGCCTTGACATGGATCAAAGAACTCCTAGTTCAAAGGGGTGTGTCGGTGAACCGACGTGAAAGTAGACCCGTGGGTCCACTATTGGTGGGCTTGAACCTCATGAAGGCTTCCTACGTACCATGCCTTGACATGGATCGAAGACCTCGTAGTCCAAAGGGGAATGTAGTTTAACATCATGTCGGACGGAGATGGGACCCGACGTGAAGAAACGACGGGTGGGATTGAACCTCAAAGAGGCTTCCTACGTACCATGCCTTGACATGGATCAAAGTCCTCGTATTTCGGAGAAGGGGTCAGGGTCGGTGCTCACTCTAAGCCCACGTGAGTCATGCTCGGTGGGAGAAACAAGAGGTTGCAAGGACCTAACGATCACGTCGCGAGGGGTGCGTCCGTGAGAAGCGAAAAGGGGCTTACGCATTGGGCAGCCCATGGTGTTGGGACTTACTCCAGGATGGAGGCCTAGAGGGGGGTGCCTCATTCCCTATCACCCCCTCCACTGACCTTGGTAGTGGGGAAGTACAGAGATGCACGGGTGCAATCATCCATATGAAAGGTTAGGGGCTTACGCTCGGAGGCAGCCCTTCCCCTACGAACATACGCCACTCCGACAAGGAGGATCTCATTCCATGTGCGGAAGAGTTCCATTCCCATGGAGACGAGTGGTGTAAAGAATGTTCAAGTTGGGGGGACCCTTCGTGAGGGAGAAGAGGTTGGGTCACAGTTTAACGTCATGTGTTGAGGACGTGGTGCTTGGCAGTTTAACATCCTACAGCTCGGACGAGGTGGATTCACTGCACACCCCTAGGGCTTACATAATCAGTACCCTCTGGTCCTTGGGGAAGGGAAGGTGCCGGTAAGGCCATGGTCATGGGGGGTTGTGGAACGAACCATCGAGGGGTCCACGTTAGCGTGGCTATGCGATGAAGCAATAACCGTTAGCGTGCCTATGCGAAGAAGCATTACGCGAAGCAACGCTACGGGAGGTATTGTCCATGGGACTTTGAAATCGCATCGTGCAAAACTGGAGGGTCGCACGGGAAGAGGAATCGCTAAGCAGAGGAGTGTGCTTTGCGAAGTGGGGTTCCTTGGCCTTAGCATGGGGCATAGGTGTGAGTGGAAGGCACTTCGCGAAGTGGAACGGTGTTCGCGGAGCACTGCCTCGCGAAGGAGGATTGTCTCGCGAAGCAGGGTCCTGCGAAGCAATGTTCTTCGCGAAGTGGATCAATCCTGCCTTAGCATAGGGATCACTCGTATGGGTTGGGTGTTTCACGAAGCACAAGTGCTCCGTAGCTGCCCGGGTTCCCTTGGGAATCCCCTTCCTTCGCGAATGCCCTTGAGCTTCGCGAAGGGCATCTCTCTCAGAAGAGGGGCTCAAAACGAGACAAAACAGAGTCGTCTCACGAAGTAGAAGTACCTCGCGGAGCTCATGATTCCCGGGGCAAAGCGTGCTTCGCGATTCGGGAGAGGAGAAGCCGAAAGGTCTGGTTGTCCATCCTTTGGGACTCAGGGGGAGTCCAGTATTTATAGGGAAGGGGCGCCGCGAAGTAGCGCCTGCTCGCCGCCTCAAGGGATTCGCGGCGGCTCGCGAACATCAAACGGGTTCGCAGAGGATTACTGCCTCTGGTGCTTCGCGGCGGCTCGTGAACGTCAAATGGGTTCGCGGAGCATTACCGCCTCTGGTGCTTCGCGGCGGCTCGCGAATGTCAACTGGGATCGCAGAGCATTACCGCCTCTGGTGCTTCACGGTGGCTCACGAACGTCAACTGGGATCGCGGAGCATTACCGCCTCTCGAGCTTCGCGGCGCCGCCATGGTTGGGGCGCTTCGCGGCGGGGCTTTGCGGCGGAGCTTCGCGAGGCAGAGCACTGGCCTTTTTCGTTCCTTTCTTTCGGGCCACATTTTTGGTGCCAACACTCATGTAAGGGTACTTTATACATTTCCATTGAGTTTCTTTATTATAGAATCTTTATCATATTAAATAGGTCGCATACATCTTAGAAATATCTTAAATGAGGGATTATGAGCCTAGTGACCTTTTTCAAGGAGTGACCTAGTGATACAATCAAGGATTATTATTTTGTAATGGGGATAACATAAGGTAGGGAGCACCCCAAGAGCATGAATAACTATCTAAATTTGTGATATTTCAATTTTTTTGTGTCATTCTACTGTCGTTTTCCATGGTAGGACTCAGATATACTAAATGAAAACTTATTCGGATAGGTGGTCATGTTTTTATTTTCCACCTTTATAAGTGCGATAATTGAGTAATGCATTGTTTCTATAGATTAGGCAAACAAAAGGAATTTTCCACAACTTAAATGTTCACGTGACCTTGTTTATTTTTTTTGGGAAACTCAATATGTCTTTAGTTTGTTTTTGGGTCATATGAGATAATGTTCTTTGTTATAGAATTTGTTTGAAATATTTGATTCATTATTTCATAGGTTTTATATCCTATGGATAGTATTCATGATGTTCCATTTTATTATATAATATCAGGGAAGTATGTGATGGAATAAATAGTACCATTTGAGTTTTAAAAAAATTTATGAACATGTATAGTTTGATTAATGAATTATGATTTAGGATGATGAGTTCATTATCAGGTCATCTATGTTGCAGATTGAAAGAGGCATTAAAGAAACCATGTTCATCCCAATGATAGGGAATACTTTCAAGGGATTAGTGTGTTTTGAATCATTGGTCTTGTTGGTTTTGGATTTCCTTCTAAATGTCTTCACATTATGTGTGTGACTTAGAGGAGTTCCACACAAGCATTAAAGGTGAATTGAATCGGGGATGCTTTTGAGTTCATATTTTATCATTTATTTCAATTATTTGGAAAATATTCAGGTGGGGAGATTTACATCAGTTGTAATAATATGTTCTCTTCATAGTAGAAATATGACACCAAATTAATACCATTTGGAAATGTTAGTTTTTATATTTGAAAGCTGGTGAGGATAATAAATCTTCTGAATATTGATTCTTACTCAATTGGACGAAGTAGTAATGATTAACAGTGTATGAAACCCTTGAGAAGCATTTTTTGCCATAGTGGGACTATTGTGTTTATGATTGTATGATAACATAAATTTCTTGTCTATTAATGGAATTTTTATCAGTTAAATTACAATGTATCAGCATGTTAAGGTGATTTTCTTTCAAGAGGTCAACCAGTTACGGTGTGACTACTCTTATTAAGGTGTCCTTTGAATCCACTTAGTGCATTCTGCTTCAAGATGAGAATGTATCCTATCTTGACAAATATTATTATACACTAAGAGATTATCAATCTTATGCTAGAATGATTTTAAAATGTAATTGGGGGAGGTTTTTGATATATAAGAGATTAGCACTAGATGTATGTTAATTATTTAATCTTACTTGATCCTAAGTAACACCTGGGTTCCCATGTGGGAACACATAGGAGGGTCTTTTGGTCGCCTTCTATTACCATTAACATGACTACAATATGGATTCCACTATAGGATCAGTCATGGTTTTTAGTTGGAAATATTTGCTTTTAACAATTTTATCACTTGTAAATATGGATTGATCACTACCTTGGGATAAAACCTTAGAATCTAGGTTAATGAATATTTGGTTAACCCACTCATTACAATGCCAAAATATTGTATGGAATTCCTCTCTTCTCTTTTACATTAATGAAATTATTTTATTTTATGTATCTAAATTCTATTACATATGTTTTGGTATTACATTCCAAGACCAAAATACTATACAATTCATATATAAATGGAGAGATACCCCTTTCTCTATCATTAACCCATTTTACAATTTCTATTTGAAGTTGTTATGCTTGTGATGTTAAAACAAACTTTCCCATGCCAAATAATCTTGTAAGTGAATACCATACCCATCTCTCAATCAAGGGTGTTCACCATTATTCACATGTACATATTGATAGAGGACAAACATTAATGTTTTCCACATATCTGATTCATGGAATAATTTATGATGTTTAATGAATTCATGTTGTATGATCCATGTGGAACACTTATACATGTAATGAAATGCTTATGAAGGATGATCCCTAATAGCGCTTCAATGCATTATGTAAATATTAGTATCATGATAAATCAAGTGCAATGAGGGTTTACTCCTTCTAATTCAAGTGAATTGAAGGTTTAATCTTGCTAATTCATGTGCAATGAGTGTTTACTCATGACCCATGTTCAGTGAACCTTGGATCATTCTAATATCAGGTTAAATATTGTTGCCACATTTCCATGTTATGATAATCATGCAATATCATGCATTTATTTTAATTTTTATCTTGTACTCCACCTATTTTCCTATTTCATAACATGTACTATGTTATACTTGTTATTCTATGTTTAATCCATTACTGGGGTTTATAGCTCACTGTTTTCTTAAGGATTTCCTTAGGTTATCCCATACAATGCAAAGTACATAATAATTTTGTGGTAAAGTAAAATAAATTTTCAATAAATATGTTGTGTTTAATGTTCTGTGTTCAAATGTAATGTTTCTAATTTCCCAAGACACTAGACCTATCTATCCACATGTATTCAAAAAGTAAATGTTTATGTAAAAAATAATCTAACAGATTGTAGTAAATAGAAGTGTTGTTATATGAATTTAGGTGAATGTGTTTTTATTGAATGTGTGATTCCTTGGGAGAAGGTGTTGTGGTTCATTTTGTAAACTCTTCGGCCTTCTAATTTAGTCATTTTTTAGATAACTCTGCGAGAGTGACTCTTTACATTTTCTTTATTATATAAGTATAAAATCAAGGGAATCCTTTTTAAAAAATAAAATTTATGGAGAGTGGGATATAATGGTCAGATACGTCTTCTTAGAAATCTAGCAAGACCAGTTTCTATTCTGTTGATCGAGATCCAAATGTTTCTTTTCGACAAGTTCATATTTATAAACATAAATTTGATCATGTTTTCCTAGATAAATAATTTGTTTATAAGCATCATTTAATTTATTATTATAATGATTGTAATAAATTTTGAAGGTGGAGGTTTTATGGTTAGGAATCAGCCCCTCTCTAATGTTAATACCTTTATGGGTGCAAACCATTTTTCTGATGGTTAAATAGATATTGTCAGGATTAGATATCTAGCTAAACATGCTTGGTTAAGAGTCTTTTTGGGGTTTCCATCTAAAGTATATATTTTTCTTGTGTCATGTCAGTTTATGTGATGTATTATTAAGTTAATAATGGTTGTTTTTTAGTTGTGTGGAAGTGTGACATGATTCTTTGAATGATAATTTACACCCCTTGTATGATGGGTTTTGTTTTCATTGTTTCCACAAGGGTTCTTGGGGATCAAAATTACTAATGTGGGGAGTTTGTAGAGTCCCATGTTTTTGGACTAGATGGAATTCAAAGAGAATTTGATCTTTTGGAATTTAGTAGATATGATGTTTTTAAACATTAGGTGGGGATGTAATTCTATGAGTTGGAACAATTAAATGTGTAATTTATGGACATGGATGAAGGCTTGAGAGATCCCTTGGAGGTATCCTTTTGTTTTGGGATCTATAGGATCTGAATTATCATGTTTGGGAGGACTGAATGAGGGACATGGATTTTATGAAACTTTGAGGACTTCTATAGCAAACAATGTGACCTTGATCAGAGGTTAAGATGTGCTTGCACGGGCTATACACAGTTTCTCCCAAACATGTTCTTATCTCTAATGGTTAGTTTCATTTAGGACGTACCCTCAAAATATTAATGACATATTTTGTGCATTGTTAGGCTAAGAGTGAGGGAAAACCCATGTGATATTGTTTTGTAGGTAATGGATGTTGCATGGATAGCATATAGTTCTCCCAAGTCATCTGGTCAAACTATACGACTTGTATTTTTGTGTCAAAAATATATTTTTTCATAAATTTCATTAAGAACTCACTTCTTATTTTTCTCTCATCCTGCAAGCCACATGAGGCTCTTTTTTTGGGTTTCCCCTTCATGAAGCCTATTATAGTCACGATATTATCTCTCAAATCCATCATTTTATTTGATCATCATCAGACTCTATGGATATATATCTGTAATATATACATTCCTTTTCTATCTTTCATCATTTAGTTCAGTATCAACTTCTATATTTAGGTGAAATGTCTTCTTCACTATTTTCATGTTCTTCATCCATTCTGTGATTTTATTCCAATAAATGTCAAATCAGAATCTATTACTACATGACCTGCCCAATACACACCCATTACTGGTTTTCTCTTTTTTCATTTAATGTCGAGGGATATATATATATATGTGTGTGTGTGTGTGGGTGTCTTTTTCCCACACAACCAATTATATGAAAATGCCCTAAATTGTATTTTAACCTTGAATTATATAGTTATGAATAGCTATGTAATTGAATACTCGATCAATTAATATTTATATGTTACAAACCTTTATTTAGAACCACACCTTGGGTGATTCGATATGGAATTAAACCTCCATGGGTGGAATTTAGAAATAGAGTCTTTAGGGTGTTACCCTTACACGAGACTTGGGATGTAATAAGTGAATTAATTTATTATTTTAACAATAATAATAGATTAATTTTTATTGAATGAATTAATGGGAAGTCCTAATTGAACGTTAACTTGGCCATGTCCATGAAATTGCATGTTAATGTTTTACCATCCTTATTAATGTGAATTTTCATTGTGAGATAATTAAAGATAACTATTATAATCTTATCCAAGATTTTACACACCTTTTGAGTTGAGGTATAAATTTATATTATTATGGTTTATTCCTTTGAATAGGTATATCCTTTAATGAAATCTTATTCCCATGTTATTATAAATATAGGATAATCATTCTCAGGAATACATGCCTTTGGACACTTTTCCAGGGAGGTGTAAATTAATTTTATTTGGTTTTGACCATGACATATTAAATAATATTTATTAAATGATATTGAATCAATGATTCTGATTAAATTATTGGGTTAAATGATATAGAATTTCGAAAGTATAACAGAAAAGAATAGTGAAAGGGTTTTTATATAAATTCTAAATATAATGAATAATGTTAGGGAATGGGTGATATTACCCTTGTCTATTCCATGTAGTTTATTATTAAGAATGATTTTATTTTACAACAATTTTTTCCAGGTGAGTAGATCAATGATAATCCTACAATGAACCTCTTATGTAAAGGCAACCTTGTGAAGTGAAATTGAATTGAGTTGGTTAATGTGATGACCCTATGAATAATTTAATTCTTTAAAAGTTTTTGAATGGGTTAAATTATTATATTATTTGTGTGACACAAGGATTTATATGATTCCCAGGAAGGGCTCAATTGAATTTTTCCATGCTTCATGTATGATTGATAAATAGACTCCCTAGTGAATTTTCAAAAAGATAGATTCATAGGATTGGATGTTATATGCCTTCCTGATACTATAAATAACAAGAGGACTTCCAAGGTAGACTCTATGGCCCAACTGTTATATGCCTTAATGATAATTCACCTCCCTAGTGGTATTCCAAGGATTGACGTTGAGGAATTTCTATTTTTTGATGAGTGACACATTGATTCATATGATAATTTCATGGACTAAATAAAAGTGAAATTGATCAAATTTCCATGGGTGACACATCGTATACCATATTATATTTGTAAGGACAGACTAAATTGGCCGGGATGATACACCACAAATATAGTGATATATGGGTTCTTAAGGATCACAATAGATTGGGTCATTGGGAATTGGTTATATTATACCTGGAGTGATATGTAAATTCAAACATAGAAGTTCCATGGATTGACTAAAGTTCATAATTGATTTATGTATGAAATGAATTATATTATTTATCAACCAGGTCAAATCACAATATTGGATTCAAGCTTTATTTTTACTCATTGTGTGTCCTATTTAGGAATCCATCCTTTACCTACCCACATGGGGGACACCGATCAACATGAATGGTTTTGATGATTATAAATTAAATTAGATGAATGATTGATTGATCTTGATTGAAACGATACATCCCAGACTATTAAATCATAGACTAATTGCATAAATTAAATATTCATAAATGAGAAAATTGATTTTATAGGATTTTTAATTTAAATACATATTTTACTTATTTCATTACTAAATGAAAACAGTTGTTATATATCTATTAATTGTTTGTATGGAACATAACTTTGGTGGTTGGATACACGGATTATGTCTCACACCCATTTTGTGCCTCCATGGGTGCCTTAAACAATTATATAGTTGTAGGTATTGATAAGGGAACACTCTATAATACAGGTTCATGATTACTACAAAGGAGTAGGAAATATTGAGACCGAGATAAGGCTTGTGAAACAAGTAGGGATAGTTTTTGACAATTTATACAAATTTTAAATGAATTTTATGTCTTCCTTGTGAACATGTTTTTGCTTCATTACTAGTTACATATGTCATGTTCATCATATGGTACATAAGAGGACTCATGGTATTAATTTTTTATCTATCATCCTCTATTACTTCTTTTATATATAATTTATTGCATACAATATCTATATTATTTTGAAATTATGATGTGATACACTCTTATTTAGATGGAATAGTAATCACACACACAAATGGGCCCACACTGCTAGATGGAAGCCTCCAGATTTTGGGGAGATGCAAGTGAATCCTTGTGGCGATTGGTCCAGCTACTGGTTTAGTGGTCAGTCGGGCCGTGATGTAACAAGTAAATTACATAAAAGATAGATCCAACAATGGACATGTAAATTATAATTATTTTCTGTATTATAGTCATAAAATATTTCTATTTAATATATATAAATCACCTAAAACAATTGGTGGTGAATATGGCTTGTGACTCATAGATGTTAAAAGATAGATGGAAATCACATAGCATATGCCTTAAATTCCTTAATACATGTTCAATAATCCCATAAAATGTATATAATTTTATTTTAAATATTTTTAATAAAAATATTATATATAATACCATATACTATTTACTCATGACAATTTTATTTCACATTTATTAACAATTTTATGTAAATTTTATGTTTTAGACAATAACTACTTTATTTTTCAGGTATGTTCTAATAGGTTATTTTTTTAGACATACATTGATCATGGTTCCACAATCTCATGATTTTTAAACATGATATAAATATTATAAATATACCGTATATGTGTTTTTATAGCCATACATAAAATATAGTGATATAAAATTAAATAAACTTTTCATGGAGATGGTAGTCCGTACTTACACACAAACACTATTTTAATTTTCAAAAGGATTATAATAATGAAAGGTAAATAATATATTGAATTAAAAATAATATTTATTTCTCATAGATATAATATTTAAATTAAATTCATCCTTATTACCTTCCATTTTTGCAGTAAAATTTACATCACTTCACGTGGTGGTATTATGCCATACACACGAGCGACATTATCATATTCCCCCAGAATGGAACATAAAATTTTATGTTATATAATAAATAAAAAACTATAATAATATCATAAATATCATATATAAACATTAAATACATCATTATATCAATCTATGAGGTGTAATGATGCAAAAATAATACCATCATCTTGAGTGGTGGTAGAATGTCGTTCAAACAAATGATAATTTCATATATCATTTGATTAATGAAGATATAATTTTTTTATTACAATAACATAATAAAATATAAAGATATATTGGATAATTATTTTATTATATAATCATATTTTAATAAAAAAATTTAAGGATGTGGAGAAAGAAATAAAATAAAACACTCGGTTAAGGATGTTACCACTTCTTTAGAAAAAATCTTTTTGATTGAACCATTTTATCTATTAGGTTGAATTTAAGATAAAAATAAGGTTAATTTAATAAATGGAGGAAATTAAAGGAATTTAATTGCACTAATATTATCCTATGAAATGGATTTATAAGTTAAAATTGGATATGATGGGGTGTGTCCTTTTATATTTACCGTAAGTGGAACACTTATAATTTTTTTAAAAAAAGGTGTGCCAATAGTTTTTACATGCCACAAGGATCCAATATGGGAAATTATAGAACATTAAATCTTATAATGTTGTAATGTACCTATAATATGGATGTTTTACATTTCTTGGGTAACTTTAAACTTTTATTCTTTAGTTTAACCCCCTATAAAAATATTTTTACCTTGACTACAGTAAATAGTTTACTCATTTACTATTAATTATGGAAAAAAATATGTTGAACTTATTAGATAATCTAAACCATTATTATTTATAGAAATTAATATATTTTTTCATATTAAACTAAAAAATGGAATAAAAAAAATTAATTCCACTTGTATGATTAAAAAGTTGTTTTTTAAGAGAAAATTTTCAAAAGTGATTTTTTTTAATCAAATTTCAATACATTTTTTTATTAATGATATAAATTGAATTAATGGATACATAATTGTCCATTTTATTATTTTATAACCTTATTAGAATAATGTATAATTTTTTAAATTAATTCAAATAAATGAATATTTTTACAAAAACCCATTATTTTTCCTTAATCATTAAAAAAATTTCTTTTTAGTATATTCTCAAAACATCCCTCCAATGAAATTTTTGAATGTGAATATTGAAAAAAATTTAAAAACTTTTCCAAGTTATTTTAAGTATAATTTTAAATTAAGTGCAAAAAACATTACAAAACAGTTTAAAAAATTACACATTTAAAGAATAAAATTGGATTTAATATTTTCTCGTGCCTAAAAAATTAAGATGAATTATACATATTATATTGAATATATTATATATAAATTTCATCACTATCATTCGAAAAATGGTTTTTAAAATTTTTATTATAAAAAAATCTCTCAGCGGACAAAATTGTTTTTCAAAAAATTTTATTCATTATTTTCAAATAGTTTTTATATAAAATTTTTGTTAATCTATCATTGATTAATTAATTTTAAATAATTTTGTAAACCATATATTTCCATAATATAATTAATCATTTTTACATATATATTTTTAATTTCATGGTGTTAACTCTCATATTGAATAATAATATCTTAATAGTCTGTTTTGTTTCATGAAAACATGGTGTTTCATGTAACTCTTGCTACCGAATATTTTATATTTATTTGAAATAATTCATACATTATTGAGGTATTTCATGCTACCCCTTAAATAAATATCATACACTCAATTAGAACATGTGATTTTTAATCTATGGTTTAACATTTAAATATCCCATTTTGGGTAACCCATGTTGTATTAAGGTTTAATAAAACCTGCTATAGTAAAGAGTGGATGAGATGTGTGAAGAGCATCTATAATAACCCAGACTTGGTTTCCAAAAGGGATAATATAATTGGTATGTTAGTATATAGACATGGAATTAAAGTTAATTTATAAATAAAGCTATAATGAGAGAGATTATTTATCAGATGAAAGAAAATGATATTTAGAAAATAATAACTAAACCATAAAACAAAGTGGTGTGAACAGATTCATTTATATTTTTATAAAATTTTTTAATAGGAACACTTTTTATTTATAGATTCATTTAAAAATGCTGTGTATTTTTCCAGTGAAGCTATATTACATAATATAATTCCAATTTTTAATTAAAATATCTACATTTAGTTGTAATACAATTTGTTTATAAATCATCTCTTATATTAATAAATCAAGATGATTTAGATTAATACATTATGATCTAGTTGATCATAATAACAATAAAGGAATGAAATATAATTCCTTTATTCTCTAGTTATTATGAAAAACCTGAATTTTTAGTACATGTTATCCAATTACATCCAAAGTTCTACCCACTTCATTCAATGAATTTTTTCCTTAAGGCTCCTCCATCTATTACCATTATTAAAATTCAAATATTTAGAAACAAGGTAACTAAATATCTAAAATAAACTTATCATTAATCCCCACATCCACCTGTAATAGATATTTCTGTCATATACCCGATATGTAAATACATTAAGCATATAATATCTTGAAACATGGTAATAACCATATTACAATAAATCCTTAATTAAAATAAAAACACATAGATCATTCTTGAATAAAACAATATATTAATTTATATATTATATAAATCAAATAATTTTTTAAAATCAATTATTTATAACATAATCCTCTTTTTCTGAAAATCATTAATCAGTTCCAATGTAATATATACTATATAATTAACATTATTTATATCCATTATAACATTATCCATTAATAATTATATCACGATTTGGGAAATATTAAGGAGTCTAGTACTATAGTCATTTGTTTTCCATAAAATATAACCTTTCTTATATTCACATTTCTAGGTCATATTCAACATTCAAAAAATTCTGTAAAAGCCCTAATAAAAATCTTATATTTAAAAAACCCTATATAGATCAAAATTATTGAATCCTAATACAAAAATAATTTTACCATTCTACATCAATATTAAATTATTAAATATGAAACATCATGTTATTCATTAATACTTAATTCATTTATTATTTCATAAGTAGTAATTCCTCACAAATGAAAACACATTTACTATCACCACATTATTGATACTTATTCGGAGATTAACATTAGGACAAAAATGTTTATAATTCTCATACATTCAAAATTTATATTATTCAAAAATTTATGATTCCATTGGTAAACAATTATTCCTATCCATTAAGATGACTTAATTTTTTATTTTTACATATAAATCCCACACACAATGTTCTTTTTTATCTACACATAAACCATCTTCAAGAACCATTGAAATATTACCTAGAATGCTCCCACCACCTCCTTTACATATAAGAAACTTAATTTTCATTCCTCCACGTTCTCCACTGTATGAACACTTAACAATCTCTATCTATCTATTCATTGGTGATTCCTAATGTTGGTTAAAGTTCAATTTTTAAATCATATAGCAGGATAACTAATTTGGATTAATCACAGTATCCATCAGTCAAGTCATCATCCCAATTGATTTCTCATCAACATATTTTCTTTAACATTAAATATTAATCTAGATTATTTTAGTTCCTTCCATTAAATTAAATAAAAATTCATATTGGGAGAAATATATTTATAGTGGAAAACCCAAATATTCTTAAAAAAAAAATTATAGTATAGCTAAATCATGAAAAATACATTTCAATATATGACACCTTAGGCTTAACCATGTTTACTCATTGCCATTATTTTAATCATATAGGATGGATCATAATGTGGTTTTGAATTTAGAATAATATCCCTCATTAGTGTCAAACTATGTGTGTATAAACTCTCATTATCATACACTAGGTGACTATGAAGTCCAAATCAATGCCCCATTTTCAAAGTTTTTACCCCATAGGAACAACTATGGAAAAGCCACATCTACTTGAAACACCCATTCAAGGATGTAATTTTTTGAAAACCACTCACTCTATCCTTTACAAAAAAAATTCAAGGCCTTTTTTCCAAATCTTTTACTCATCGTTTAACTATTCCTTTTTGTTAAACCAAGATATATTATAAGAAACACCCTTAGATATAACCCTAGAGATATCACTAATATTTTTAAATTTAAAATCTCCAAAGGCTAACTAAATCACCCTTTAATTATAACTATATAGACCAAAATGTATCAATAATAGATATTAAATCATTTTATATACATTTTTTTAACATTACACAAACAAATTCATGAATGTTATAAAGGTATAATGCATTTAGAAATATGGAAACATAAGAAAATAGTCTATTAGTGAGAAACATCATCTCACACTATGTTTTTAATAACTAACACTACCCTTTGTAGATATAATATTTAGAATACATTTAATAATAAAATGGTTAAATAAACATATTAATGTTTGTTCTATGTTAATCAGAAATGGTAAATTGGGGAGACATCGACCTATCATAAGAGTATGAGAACTTGGGAAACACATTTGAAAACCATTCCATGTATCCCATAGATAATAATAATGATTTATGGAATAAATATTTCCAGTTCTTGAGACATGAATCATAATGGAATCAATGAATAGGAACCATGAAAACTTATCATGGTCATAAGAAATAGATTTTTCGTATACACATTATAATAAATATTAATCTCCCAAGTAGTCAAGGATGATTTCCAATTC
The DNA here is from genome assembly GCA_963277665.1 of Viscum album. NCBI lineage: Eukaryota > Viridiplantae > Streptophyta > Magnoliopsida > Santalales > Viscaceae > Viscum > Viscum album. The sequence goes on along the minus strand of OY728159.1, from coordinate 1,293,128,775 downwards.
CATCATTGTGGAATGGTTCCACTCCCCAAACCATCATATTATTCCAGATTATCCATCATAGTGGAAAATTTGTTTTTCTGAATGAGGTTCCCTCCACATTTCAGAAATATTTATCAAATTATGTATAATGATTCAATCAATTCATTTAAAAGATATGTTGGTCCTACCCATCAAATATTAAAAAACAAAAAAATATATGCCATAATATTATAAAACATTTATCATATCTAAAATCATGAAATGAAATGGGTTTTTATAAACACATCTTCAAATCATTACTTGTTTAAAATGAATTTTTTTAACATTTATTTCATCATATAATCAATGCATAACCTATTGAAAAATAAGGGGGTTTCATAATAAATTAATCAAGGAATAACACCTAGAAGAGAAATGTGTTTGAGAATAATCATTTCATCATAGATAGAAATAATCTAAATAATATATAAAAAATGTTATCCTTATATCTTATCCTTAGTAAATAATAACTAAATATTATTGATACCATTTTATATGAAAAATTATTTATTAGATAGTAATCTGGAAAAATTTATATGTAAAATATACTTTCCACTTGGTATAAAATTTATGACCCAAAACATTTTCAAAAACATTTTCATTAAAAAAATTAATATTAAAATTAAAATTTTAATGATCATTTAAAAAAAATCATGAAATAAATATCTATGATACATTGAAAAAAAAATTATAAAAAATTAAATTTATTTAAAAATAAATTTATTATAAAAAAACCATTGAAATATATAATTATGATTTAAAACATTGGGTGATCATAACTGCACAAAATTCCATTAATAGTGTACATTTCAAAATAAATATTCTTATCACATTTTTAGTAATGGAAAATTGATCATTGTTTTGAAAATGTAATAAATAAAGCATTTTAAAATAATTTTTAGAAATTAAAACATTTTTGAAAAATTAATTAATAAATCCATTGGATAATTTTAACATATTTTTTAAACCATTTTAAAAAACATTGATATTGAAGAATGATGGTTTTTGAAAAAATATATGAATAGAGATTATTTTTCTAAAAAATAATCCATTGGTCTATTATATAAATTAATAAAGATAAATGAATGTAATATAATGATTATCTATAAAAAAAATTGGACAATTTGGGACTTGAGTTACTTGATAGATAGATCAAAATGTTCACCATTTTAAACATAATAAAAATTATCCTACCAAATTTTGAGATTGTAGCATAAAATATTTACCTCATTTGTAAAATTCAATACATTGCGTAAATTAAATATCAATACCAAATAAGAAATTAAATATAACTAATTCACGTATTTTAATTATGTTAAATCTCAAATGGAATTATGTAAAACAAATTAAAATATATAGGTGCAAAAAATAATGTGTCTCCCAAAGATGAAAAAATGAGAAACAAATCCATTAAGGATTTGGTAACTTCTAAACTAAAAATGAAATTATAGAAAGAAAATAAATTTGTTATGAAAATACAAATAATTATTATGACTATCAACATAAAATAAATTTATGGTAATTATTTACACCACATAAAATAAAAAGGTTTCTAATATTGCATGTGTCACACAAAATAAAAAATTAGATAGAAATCCCTTACCATATGTCTCAAATTTCTTTTTTACATGTTAAAAACCCTGATATAAAAAATATATTTTTATTATAAATCAATTAATTAACTATTATTATATATACCATACCATATATTAGTTTCATTATACCCTTAAATTACCAATTTATTAAAAATTACATGTTAAAGTTACAATTCCTGTAATAACGACTTAATTTTTCTTGTATGTTTTGATTTGATTTTCTTTGTTAATTAATTGATCCTGATTATATAATATATATAATTTTAAACATGATGTAAATATAATATATATGTATTTATATATTTATTTATATTGCACTATAAAAATAAGAGGAACAAAATGAAATTCACCATTCAGGGAGATGGTTAGCCATACGTACACATTAATGTTGTTTCCATTTTTTAGAATAATTGAATTAAATAAATTTAAATAAAATATTATCATTATAAAATCTTTTTTATTAATAGTATATAACATTTTTTCCTCTAAATTATATTTTTTAAATTAATTTAATGCATTAATGGACCACGTTATGTCACAATGCAGTTGTTTGTCATACTGAAAAGTGATGTTTTCGAATTCCCACATAATGAAAAGTATGCTGTAATATGTGTTATAAAATTTGAATAACATTAATAATACCATAAATATCATATATATATATATATATCTCTGTGTGTGTGTGTGTCTGTATATTATTTAGTCATTATATTCATACATGAGGAGTGGTGATGGAAAATTGATTACATTGATTCACGAGGCAATTGTTTTTCATACACATGAATAACAATTTAGTATCCCATTTGATAGAATAGGTTATTTATTTTGGTTATTATACATTAATAATAACATATATTAATATTATAGAGACTAAAATAATTAAATAATCATGTTTTATATACAATTTATAGATTTCAATGAAGAAATAAATCAAAACACGTGGTTTGGGAAGTTACATATTCCTTGAATAGTTTATTTTAGTTTGAACAAAAAATATTTTTAAGAAGATTTATTACAAATATAAAAATTGTGAAATAATATTTTTTAATTAAGGATGTTATGTGGGGAATTATTTATCAAAATAATTTTTTAGATGTTTTAAGATTATTGGAGATGGGTGGCCTTTTATAAGTGATGTGGTAGAAATCCATTTTTAATGAAAAATATACTACCATGTTTATCACAAAACAGAAGGCTCCAATTTTTTTATCATAATCCTAATATGTTTTAAAGTTTAAATATAGACATAAAATGAGTTCTGTATAATTTTTGGCTAAATTTTAACCCTTAACCTTTTAGATTAACCCCTTCTCATTAGTAAAAACATTATTATGTTATCATGGTAAATAATTTAAACTATTTTCACAATTAATTAGGTTAAAAATATAATTTAAACATTTTAGATAATATAAATTATGATAAGTAAATATATAATCCAATTTCAATGAATAAAACCACTTAACTGGTCGAATTAAAAATTAATCTCGTAGATGTGATGAAAAAAATGGTTTCCTAAAAGGAATTGTTTCAAAAGTATGAAAAGGTTTCTATGTTGACATAAAATTTGAAATTTATTCCAATGAACTAATTTATATTAATAGATATATAATTTGACAAACTTTACTTTTAATACATACTGAAATAATTTTCATGTTTTTAAATGCTCTAAAATATATTTCAACTTTGAATAAAAACTAGTATTTTCCACTATTTGTCAAAAAAATTAACATCTCAAAAAATATAAAAAATTTATTAAATGATAAATTTTCAATTTTTATCAAAATAAATTATTTTTAAAATTAATTATATAATTGAGATAAGAATAATTTGAAATTATGTTATCAAAAGGCTATATAACAATTTTTTATAAAATAGATTTTATTAAATGTTAATTTAGATCCATTGTTTTCTCCTTAAAATAAAACACATAAGATTAATGTTAAATATTTGATTTAATGTATAATATATATTTTTCTTTATTATCATTCATAATTATAAATTATTATAATTTCTAGAATTAAAATAAATTTTTTCTCATGAAAACATTTATTCAGAAAAAAATATTTGTTATTTTCAAATGGTTCTAATTTTCAAATTTAATTATTTTTTCACTAAAGAAAAAAATTTATATAAAATTTAAACAATTTATTTTCATTATTTAGTTAATTATATTTTTTCCACAATTCCAATGGCTATGTTATAAATATCATATAATATAATAGTATTTAAATAGCACATCACATTTCATTAAAACCTAGTGTTGGGTGTTACAAAACTATGTTATAAATAATATTTATTGTATAAAAATCATTAAATTTCAGTATTTAACAAACCTTTACTATTATAAAAACTTAAAATAGGTAACTACATATAATGGATCCATTTTAGAAAATTCCATTCCAAAATGTGGAATAAATTAATTTCAAAACAAGTATCCAGAACATAATGAAAACAAATTTTTAGAAAAGAAATGGTTTTTATGTATAAAACATGGATTAGTATTGTACCACAAAATCAATATTTTTAAATTAATTTTATTTTTTGTATTGAATATATAATATATTCATTTCATTGATATTATTAACCAATAGTGATTAATTTAATTAATTAATATAAAAATTTATTTTGTGCATGAAACAATAGTTTAAAAACAACTTTTATAACAAAATAATTTGTCTTATAAATTAAAATATTTTGTTAATATTTTAATTAATGTTAAAAGGTGTAAACCATATATATTTTATAATTTATTTAGTATTATTCATACCATCCAATGTAATAGTAAGTTGATAACTGCCAAAAAATAATATTTTAATAGTACAATGTGTTTTGATTAAACTCGGTGTGGCATTTAACTCCCACTATCAATGAAATAAAATTATTTATAGACAAAAATTCAAAAATATTGGACTATTACAGATCATCACATATAAGGTGATAGTACACATGGTATAATGAGTATCTTATTGTTCAGTGTTATCCATGTGGAAGATTGTTATTGATTTATCTTTCTCAGTGACCTCCATCAGAAAATATTTATCATGTATAATAATGGTGGAGATCACTATGATAATGGTATGTCAATTTACTTATGTCAAACATTTTATATATTGTTTTATTAATGATATATTGATCATTGTAATGGGTTTATTTTAATTCATTGATCTAGATATGATCTTCAAAAACCCCTCAGTGGTATCACAACCATGTTCATTAAGGAATCAACATGTTCTACAACTATTTTAATAAATAAAATATATTTTATAATCTAATATAGGATATATTATGGTGAACAATATATAATATATGAACTTATGGTGATATATCTCTTTGATTTTTGATATATGATATCATGATTCTATTTTATATTGATCATTGTGTATAACTGGTTTGTATTGTATGGTATGGTACAACAAACAAAAATATTTTTATTATGTTACGTAAGAAACAATATGAGTTGTTGTAGGATATGATTTAAAAACTGGGTTTCAGAAAAATTGATTATCAAATTTTAATAGAGATATTACATATTTCATTCATTAGAATTGGGCAATGCATAATAAATTTACTATATATAAGATATTTCAAAAAATTTATATTTCTTACATTGCATGATCAATGAATTCTTATATAAGGGTTAATGACTCTGTAAGGGTTTCCATGACTCTCTAACATATGCTTCAGCCTATATTTAGTGTTTTTCCTATCTCTTTTAAATAATACAGAGGGATTCTCACTGTTACATATGATATATTATGGAAAACCACATATCTTACAATAAATATGTTATAAGAACAAATGATTAGAATAAATATTTTAGATTCAAAATGTGTATATTTTATAAAATATTTTTTAAATTTTTAGTGTTATAGATTATAAATAGTTCATTTTAATTTCTAATCTATTTTTAAAAATTCACATCAATATCTCATATTATTAAAATAAATAAAATTATTTGTTTATTTTTTATTAATAGAAAAAATAAAAAATGCTCCTAAAATGTGAATATTGTGTATGCTTTAATTTATGTGATAAATTTGTTATTATAAATTTCCAATCCAAGTATTATAATTAACATTTATTTATATAAGGTTTGGTTTTCAGAAATATTGACTGTGATTTTAAATCATATTTATCACCTTGAATTTAGATACCGAATATTGTTTATTGATATTAGGTATTTGAGTTATGATTAATTTTAATATCTGTAGAAAAAAATATATTGACTTATAAATACATTAGGTCAGCCTCCCCACTACCATGAAGATCTTTTCATTGTCTGAGAACAGTGGGGGTCAGTTATTTGTGGCTCCATACTTACCAATATGAGAATTATAGATATTTAACAAGTATAAATCTATAAATTAGTATATTATATACCATATGCATTGAATGCATCATAATTTTTGTTAATATATTTGAATTATATTTTTTATGTGAGAAAAAAATCATGTATTATGTAAAGAGTCTCATAATAATATGCTTTAAACATATTAATAATATGGATGGGCTAGGTATTCCAAAGATATTATTTAAAAATCTAAATACATAATGGAATAAAACACAAAATAATAACACTATCATGTGATGTAATAGGTTTTAATTTTAATTTCATGTGGTATATATTAAATTGGTGATTACATGGAAGAAAACTACTAACACCAAACGAGAATTAGTTTCACTGTGCAGAATTAATTGTTAGTGTTGGAATCATTGACAACTCTAACATGATGAGTTAGAGAATATTGGTTTTTTTATCGTGTCAATAGTTGAGTGATGTTTTGAATTTCTCTATGAAGGGGATTATAAAAAAAATACAAGACTTGGTGTTCCTATATAAGTAGATTGAAAAATATCCTTTCATTAAGACTGGTATGAGATCGGAATTTCAGTCATTATAATTCAGTGAGGAATTGGGGTGAAGCTATCAAGTTGATTTTTTAGTAGTACCCAATAGTAATTTTTGGACTGTACATAGAAATAATACATGTTTTTCACAAACATATTATCATTATAAATATATGGACACCTTATAATGATTGGTGGGTTTCCAAATTTAATTTCATCATTCAAGTCCATGATAAATTTCAAAGACTATAAATACCTTGATATATTCAAAAAGTTAAGGTTCTAGATTTTTTTGTTCATTCAGTGATTTTATATAAAAAAGTGGACCCAAAGAATTAAAATCAATATAGGGTCTCTTTTATGTATAGTGATTCATGGGTTTGGGATGTTAATTGTAAAATCATAGTAATAGAATAATTATTACATAATTATAGATTTACAAGAAACAAGTGAGATGAAGATTCTATGTTTTAAATCAAAGGAATAATTTTAATTCCATGATATAATTATTTTATTTTTACTAAAGAGAATTCATTTAATAATGCTATAGTTGTGTTGAATAGATTTGTGTGAATAATGAAGGATTATATAACATAATTGATCTGGATTTGGGTGAACAATGGATTTTCTATTGTGTAAATTGACAATATTGAAAAATAAATAGCTAATGGGTAATAATACATTGATAAGAACTGATGGATTCTAATTTTATGATGCCTATGTGGGTGAAAAAAGTAAAATTCATATGCCTTTTATGCATTATTTATCTTCTCTATAGGATTCTAATCAGTCCACAAGGTTTAAGAAAACACTGATGTAATCATGTTATGGATAAGATAAAATAAACATGACTTTTTTCATTTATCAAAAAAGAATTCAATTTAATCAACTAATATAAAGGTAAATATTAACTATGGTAGTGTGTTTTTTATTTATACGTGGGGAAAAAATATTGACTTTCAGACCCTGATTCACCCCCTCATGGAATCTCTTATTAAACACCTTAACAAGGCTAGTTTATAAGAACCATTAACCTTATTACCCAAATAAATATGATTTATCACATAAAAATACACTAAATAAATCTATGTGGATCAACAGGTCTAGTTTCATTGGAAATTAAGAACAATACATATCAAAATTGAACATAAAACACAAAGACTTTATTGAAAACTTCTTTTACATGACCACAACATTCCATCGTACGTCGAATTGAAAGGGATATCATGAGGAAATTTTTGAAGATCCTATTTTCATATATTCTATTCTTAAATTAAATGGTTTTAAAACAACAATAATTTTATTTTAGGGGAGATTGTCACATATTTGTGTTTTTCCGTTATTTTTAGCATTAATGAAAAATGGCTTAATTCTGGATATTTAAAAGTTTTTTATCCATGGGGTATTATGGTAATTTCTCATAAAATATATTTCAAAATACCATTATTCAATTTTTTTATAATCCTTATTTTATTTCCTTCAACATTATATTCTGGACTACGGGAAGACTCAATCATCTTTTGGTCTAAACAAATCAATGATGTTGAAGATTTTTCCTTGCAAACTATTTGGTCCCCACCTCTATAACAGAAAAACAATTTGGTCTCCACACCTCCAAATGAGGTTATTCCACTTTTATATACAAGAGGACTCAGTGTCTCATACAAAAATAAATTTCATGGACTTTGAAATCTATTATGGAGTCCACTAAACCAAATATTGTTGAATGAAACCTATGGATACTACATTTAGAAAAAGTAACCGGCAATGAAAAATTAATAATCACATATAGGAACATCCCTGGAAGAAGAAATTTATAGATCAAAATGTGGAGACTTTATGGATCAACATTTAATAATACACCCGTTATAAATATAGTGATTTAATGGCACATTTATGCAGACACTTTCAGAATAAATGTTTTTTCGTGTGAATTCATCACCCCTTCTCCCTGTAAATATGTTTCCCTTCCCCCAGTTTATGAGATAGGAATTTCATGGAACTAAGGTGGAGTTTTGTTTCTGTGGTTTTTCTTCATGTTTATAATATATATTAGGATATCTTTCCTCTTTATCCTTTATTTTCTACTTTTCTTCCATGTCTTTTATTTTATTTTTCCCTCCCACTATGCTCCTTTTTAACTCCATGATTATGGATAACTAACATCCCCTATTGTTCGAGGGGAGAATTGGTGGTATTTGAATTTTATGTTTATTATTGATATATCATATTTTATTCTAAGGATTTATTAGCTGTTAAATGATTGTATTGAGAGGATTCTCCAAATTCCCTTATATTGTCTTCCTCCTCATCATTCAATAATATCCCTTATCATTAGTATCTAATTCATTCAGATGTGGTGTTTGGATTTGGTATTGATGTGGAAGATATTACTCCTATATGAAGAGGTCTTTATGTTGGGTAATACCATTCAAATGATAGGGTATGGAGTGACATTAATTGATCTATACATTGAATAGTGAATTGATAGATATTTTGAATAAGAATGATAATTCCACCATGAAGCCCTAAGAAAATGGTCTTCTTCTACAAACTTCATGGTGTCTATTATTAATTATTGTTGTGTTTTGTATTTTTTTTATTTATAATTTAATAATTTATTTATATTTTATTCGTTTTAATTTCCCTTCACCCCATATATATTAGTATTATATGTTTATATTAGTTATTTTATAAAAGTGACAATAGAGAATACAGTGTGTGTAAGCAACCTCCTTGTGATCGTCCCTAGGTTATGCTAATATGGTACACTCTTAGGAAAAAAAATTAATTGAATATTGTAGATTAACTAAAATACCTACCAACAATTTGGCGCCTTTTTAGGGAGTCCAAGTGCTTACACATGTTTTTTTTCATAAAAAAATCAAAACAAAAAAAATTAAAAAAACCCTTTGTTTCAAATCTTTCATTTTGTTGGCCAATATGTATTTTTATAGAAATTATTATAATATTTGGCCTATGGAAAACATTTATAGTGAGACAATATGGGAAGATACATTTATGATTCAAATTATTGAAAATTTCATTGAATTGGAAGAAAATGCCTTGATAATTCAAAAGAATTCCAGAATGCTGGAAAAAGAAAGCCAGAGGATGGCATCACTGCCCTCCCAAGTTGATCAAGATAAATTATTTTGAATGGAAGGGAAAAAAATTACAGGATTAGGGGAAGGATAATCTAGTTCCACCAACCTTTCATGATTAAATTGGGGAGGTTCAAGAAAAACATGAAAATCTATTTCCCTCTCCATAAAATCATTCTCATCTGCTCTACTTGAGGAAAACGAGTATGAAGTAGAATTTTCTGTGGGAGTTATTATTTTTGAGAACTCATTTCATTAAAATTTCATTAATTATGAATTTAAATATAATATCCATTATTTTGGAATCCAAGATTCAACACCACTACTATAGGCTCTTGCCGAAGATAAAGATCCTCATGTTGAGGATATAATAGAGGTACCAATTGAGTTGTACACTAGTGAAAATGAAGATAACGTCACAATAGAAGAAATTAATGAAGAATCATTTGATGATCCTAATCCAAAAGTTAATCCACTTCCTTTTCACCTTAATTTTCTTTTTATGGACACCAATCCTCTAATAGAAGAAAACATGGAGCTCCCCTACATCCTTTTCCCTCCCATTATTATTCTCAAAATCTATTTTTCATCTCTTCTAGGGGTTGGCAACATTCTTATTTTCTATTTGGATTCTCACTTCTATCATCCACTAATCAATGTTATAAGAATTAACACATGGTGGTTTATGAGAAAGAAACCCCATACACCGTCAGAATGGGGATAACCTATAGAAATTACATGACAAGGGGAAATAAAAACCTAACACATTCTTGGAGGTCAAACCAATAATTATCCCTTCCTTTCCCCCTTTATATTTAATTTTATTTATTTTTATAATGAATTTATTTTTTTATTGATTTTATTGAATAATTATTAACATCTAAGAGCATAACTCCATGGTGCCTCTGAAATATAAATTCCGGTAGAGTCTTTCTTTCTCTTTAGTTTTTCTTCCCTTATTTATATTTTTTCAAGCTAAAATAAAGGTTAGTGATATTTATGTGTGGGGGAGAGTGTCAACCTGCTTAGTTTTTTGTGTGATTTCATTTTTTCATCTTTTACGATCCTTGAGCTTTAATGAATATTTTGATCACATTTCATGCATTAATTTATTTTTAGAAAATTTATATGATTTTTGAACAAATGGATTTTAAATGATTGCTGATGTAATTTTTTTCAATGAATTGAATTTTCAATCTTTTTATTGAGTTTGACCATTTTTTTAAATCCATTCCCATGAAACACTGACTAAAATATTTTTCACATCCCATGAGGTATTCTAAACCACCCAAACATAAATATTCTATTAACCACACTTTCTTGAGGGAAACATCGATTTTGTGTGAGAACCAAAATTTTTTATTGCTCTCATTTGAAGAATTGGATTTCATATAATTTTTTTAATAGGATTGAGGCACTACTTTTTCAAGGAAATTATTATCTTGATACCCACAATTAAATTTATCATTCATATTTATGTAGATTTCAAGAATTTTCTTATAGATTTATGCCACATTACAAGATGATTTTTCTTTTCTTATTCGTATTCTTAGTATTTTTCATGGATGTTTCAATGTGTGAGTGAGGGGGATAGGCCTTTCATGTGAGTTATTTGGTATGAGTTTCATTGGTGGGTGGTGAGCAGTGCGAGTCATTAATTTGGAAGGTTATTATTCAATAATTGGCTTCGAGTCATCATTTCATTATGATTTATTAGTTTCATCCACTTCTAATTCAATAAAAATATTGGAAACATAAAATGGAGTTGGGTATGTATTTATCAGTGTACATATTTTAGGGCTCGGGTACCTCTAAAAATTCAAAGGAATGAATTTGAATTCATTCATTGTATTCCGTTTTCATCTCATCCTCCCTGAGAAAAAAATAAAATAAATTTTTTCTATTCTGGGGATTTAAAAAATATAAAAAAAGAAAAATAATGTTCTTCTTTTCTGAGGATTTACAAAAAAACTGGGATAACATTGATGATATCATACTTTTTAATAATTTATTGGATCATTTTACATGGAATGTATGTTTTTGGTGTTGTGTTTCACATTCTCAAAGATTGAGTGAGTCATTTTCTACATTTTACCTGATTATTCATGCATTGTACATAAGATTTAAAAACTCAACTTTCTTGTATTGAATGTTTTAATCATTTACCCACCAACGCAAAACCGTAGAATCATTTAAAAAATTAATTAAATATGCCATGATGGAATTTATTTTCATGTTTCATGCCAAGAAAAAAATGAGAATTTTCACAATCCTTTGGTGATACATGATACTTTAAAGTATGATCATAACTCTCAAATTAATTTCTTATAAGTGAAGAGTGACATAGTATTAAATGTGAGGTATATTGTGATTGGGACAATGGAAGAATTTATGGGTTTGAAAAAATTAACATTTCATTGATGAATCTAATTGGTAATCGTTTTTCATATATGAGACATGATGGAATTTCATTTCGGAAAAGATCATAGATGTTACCTCAATTTTTATTGTTGTGTGAATTTTAATTAGAAAATATGATAATTTCTCAAGAGTGCAATTCTTAAGTGTGATGGATTGAATAATCTCTTATTATAACCTATTGTATTCTGTAATAAATTTTTTTGAACCCACTATAATGGTATTTGATGGTCGATTGGAACATATTTATGTTTTTGTGATATTTTTAGCTTAAATAAAAATATGTCCTAATTCAATATTTTTAACAGATTTTTATCATATCAGTATAAAGGAAATTTTACATAAAATATATTTCCAAATTTAGAGAATAAAATTTATTAGAATACTTATTTTATTTCCTTCATCTTTTTCTTCTAGACTAGAGGCTAATTCGATCACCTTGAGGAATAAACAAATTCATGTAGTTGAAGGTTTTTCAGGTGGACTTTGTGGACACCACCACAATAACAGGAACCCAATTTTGTCTACACATCTCCAAATGAGGTTATTAACCTTATAGATTCATTAGGACTTAATTTCCATTTCACAAAATATATTTCATGGAGTTTGAAATCCATTATGGTGTCCACTGAACTAAATATTGTCGAATGGTCCTTCCTTGAACCTACATCCCAATAAAGTAAAATCCAATGAATAATTCATTACTCCTTCAAGGATCATCCAAGGGATCTTAAATTTTGAGGTCAAACAAAGGAGGTATTATGGAACAAAATTTAAGAATATACCTATTACAAATGATGAAATTTAATGGAACATACATGCAGACATTTTCAGATTAAATTTTTAGTGTGTGAATTCTTCTACAATTATCCCTATAAATATGTGTCCATTTTTTCAGTTTATGATATAAACATTGACATTGGATAAATTGGAGTTTTTTTCATTAATTTTTCTTTATATTTATAATATATATTATGATATATTTCATTTTCTTCCTTTAATTTCTACTTTTCTTCCATCTCATTTTTTATGTGTTTCTCCCAATGTGCTTCTTTTTAACTCTATGCCAGTGGACAGTAGACCATCACTATAGTTTGAGGGAGGAATTGGTGGTATTTGGGGTTTATGTTCTTTATTGATTTATCATATATTTTTTCTAAGGATTCGATACTGTTTAATGATTGTAGTGAGTGATCACCCCACATTATCTACTATTGTGTTCCTCCTCCTTATTGAATAATTTCCTTTCTCAAAGATATACAATTCATTAAATCTGTGGAGTTTGGGTGGGGTATTAATGTTGAAGAGATTAGTCCTACATTCGAAGGTCTCAGTGTTGGGTAATACCATTCAAATGTTAGGGTGTTGAGTGACAGGTCTTGGTCTCGACATTAAATAACACATTAAATGTTATTTGGAATAACAACGATAATTCCACAATGAAACCCTAAGAACAATGATTTTCTTTTACTGACGTCAATGTGTATATTTTTCATTATTTTTTTTGATATATTTATAAATTTATAATATATTTATATTTTATGTATTTCAATTTCCTTTCCACACAATTATATTAGTACTATATTTTTATATTAGTTATTTTATAAAAGTGAAAATATAAAATACCATGCGATTAAGTGAACTCCTTGTTATCATCCCTAGGTTGTGCCATTATGGTATACTCTAAGGAAAATAAGAATTTAATTGAATATGGTAAAGCGACTAATATCCACATCATCGTACATGCATAATAAAATAGTGACCTATAAAGCCCAGTAAGAGAGTAAATAAGAAATAACATGAAGGATACAATAAATGATATGCAATAGGCCTATCAATGTACGCTAAGAGAAAAATGAACATTAAGTCAGGATGTAGCATGATTATAATAACATGGAAATTTTGCATCAATATTTAACAAGATATTAGAATGATGCAAGGATCATTGCACATGGAGCATGAGAAAACCCTCATTTTAGCTGAATCAGAATGAGTAAACCCAAATTTCACTTGACATATCATGACACTAATCATTACCCAATGCATTGGAGTGATACTTAAGAGAACCCTTCTTAATCATATCATTTAATTCATAAGTCTTCCTCATAGATCACATAACATTAATTCATTATACATCATCATTTATTCCAAAATAATGGATTTTGGAATTAAAACATGAAACTATATAATCAATATGTAAATGTGCATAAAGGTTAATACACATGATAGAGAAATGGTTATGGTATTTACTACATAGTGACTTTTTCTTGAAAAAATCATGGTGTAGTTTCAGCAGCATAACAGCGTGACATAAGAATTCAGAAAAATGGATGATTAGAGAGAAAGGTGTTTCTCATAATATGTACATGAAATGGATAGTAAAGGGTCATATAGATAGATTCCCCAACATATGTAATGTATGTTATATTACTAACACAAACAAATTTCTTGAATGTAAATGAGAAGAGAGAAATTCCTTATAGAATTTTATCTTGGTAATGAGTGTATGTAGGAGGAATTAATGAGAGAAAAAGAGGTATCTCACCATTAAAACATAAAGAGGTTATTATGGTGTGGTTCAAAATCATACCCAATTTTTTTTAATTGAAAACAAATTGGTATAACAACATAATGAAATTTGGGCAAAAATGAGAATGGATAAAATCCATTACTCAGATGTGTGATCCCAATGGCTTAGAAGAGGCTTGATATAGGCCTATAGGGAGCATGGGTAACCTTGGTAAGATTCTATAAATATGATCTTAGAGTAGGTCATGCTCTGATTTATTTTTGCAAGGATGAAATGGTATCATGGGTTGGTTTAAATATGAAAAGAGGGGAAATTATTCATTATTTTGGTTTTGTACATCACAAATTAAACTAAAAAAACCACACACTAACCCATGGTTTTTTCACATAGTTTTTTCCAAAGGGGAGTGGAATTTTTTTATTTAATATGTATAGTGATGAACTTGTTAAAATATTATGATTTCTTTTGTGGAGTTGAGTCATACTCTCATGGAAATCATTTTAAAATGTTATAATGTTTTATATGTCTTCGATGGTTCATAAATGCATTGTAAACTAAATAAAACACACCTATAATCACCTAAATTTTATGTAAAAAAATATATTGGCAGAAAATCCCATTTATAGTATTTTATTACATCATTATTGGGTCATTATGATGTTATAAATCACATTATATATTTAAACAATATTATATATTTACCAATAAATTCGAGTGTCTCATCAAATGATTATTAATTCACCATTGGATAATTTTGACATCTTGATTCCCAAAATAATATTCATTTTATCAACAGAATTTAATAAATATGTGAATTTTAACTTTTAAAATAAAAAACTGATATTTATCGAAAATTCATGGGGGTTTACCAAATTGTATTCAAGCTTTAATAAAAGTTATATGAAAATTTATATTTAATAAAAATAAATTTATTAATAATATTTTATTAAAAAAATATTTAATTCCAAAATCTACTAATTCATGAAAATATATTTCTTAATTGAATATTAACAAAAAAATTCTATTTTTTCGTTAGAAACTTGTAACAAACGAACAATAATAAAATGAATGTATTTTCACTATAAAAAATTAAAGGACATAATCATTATGCTAGGGTCTTGTTACATAACTCCTTAAAACACCCGCATAAGAAATAATGGAAATGTGTGCGATGGTGAAAGACTCTTGGGCTGGCTCAGATAACATTGCATGGGGGGTAATCTCTATCAACATCCACTTCACCCATTGAAGGTTCTGTTGAATATTAACATGTTGAATCTTGGTTTTGGATTCTTCAATAGTGATGCCCAATTATGCTACTTATGTTCTAGGATCTGACAAATGGGATTCATATGGGCCATTCTTCTAGATGAGGACATCACATATTTTGTCTGAGTAAATTGGATTTGTTAAAAACCTATATTTATACTAATAATTTGATCACCATTCAATGACTATATTATGAATGGTAAATATTCATAATTATATTTTGAAATCTAAATACATAATACCAAAGAAGTCCATATTTTATATAACTATTTTAAATAATAAGACATTTAATTATATCAAGATGAATTTTAATTAATAAATATTTGGTTCATTACAATCATCCACCATAAATTAATTTCTCTCAATAAATTTCCTTTTCCCACACTAAAATAGATGTGGGTATCTCTAATTCATCACTTCCTCTAATTCCCACATTTCATTTTCAAACATGTTGTTTCTCCCCAACCCTTTGATGAGGGAAATTGTCTTATTTCATAGAACGTTTTCCCTAGGATCTAATATTGTCACTAGCTTATCTTTAGATGTTAGGGCACTCTATAATGGTTCCACAAATAGATTGAGTACATGTGATGGGATTGGAATGTACATCCTGAAAAATGATACATTGAATACATGATGTACTTTAGATAGTTTTGGAGGTTGTACGAGTTCATAGGCCACTACTCCAATGTGATCAAGGATCTCAAAAGGGAGATGTACATTGGAATAAGGTTTCCCATCTTCTCAAATCTCTTAAATCTCATCCATGATGATATGCAGAAGAATACCTTTTCTCAGACATCAAACTCTAGGTGTCATCGACAATTATCATCATATATCCTTTTACGACTCTGTGCATCTTAAGTGTTTTGTTGGATGGTCTTTAACTTCTCCACCATTTCATCGAGCATTATTGGACCTAGTAGTTTTTTCTCCCCAACATCATCCAAACATTCTGGGATTCTGCACCTCTTCCCATCAAGACCTTCATAAGGATCCATTTGGATGTTTGAGTGGAAACTGTAATTGTAATACAACTCAACCAAAGGAATATTTTGATCCCATATTCCTTTTAAGTTCATTGAGCATGATATCAATATGTTCTCAAGTGTTTAGAGTGTCTATTCATATTGGCTATCAGTTTGAGGATGACAAGTCGTACTGGATTTTTGATCAATATTCAAAGAATGTAAAGACTCTTCCACAACATGGAGTCTAATTATGGATCTAGATAAGATACAATAGAATGTGGTACACCATGCATCCTTAATACATCTATAATATATATCTGTGCCAGTTGATCCAATGGGAAATCCTCTAGAAATGAAATGAAATGTGCAGTCTTTGTAAAACAATCCACAAAACCCAGATAGAATTGTTTCCTTTGGATGTCTTCGGGAGTTTGGTGACAAAATCCATGGTGATTTTATACCATTTCCATGATGTAGTGGGTAATAGTTGCATCATACCCTTATACATCTTCTTCTCATTCTTCAGTTTCTCAGAGAACAAGAACAGTGATTTTTACCCAACAATCTCTTTATTATTGTTATTCAACCAGTAATTCTCTCAGAGACATCGATACAAATTTGTGTTCCCTAGGTGAATGGAGAAAATCAAACTATGTGATTCATCCAAAGATCCTTATTGAACTGTAGATTATATTGAACACATATACATAACCCAAATATCAAAAATCATTCTTCATTAACATTGAACAATGGTTTGTCATTTCTAATAGATTTAACTTTATTCTTAATTCCCAAATCATTCTTTTGAGCATCCCTTACCCTTTCCAAAAGAGACAGTTGAGAAATAATTTGTGAAAGGCTTGATGATATACCCTTTTTTGTGATTCCCATTCCCTGCTCATCGAATCTAAAAAGATTATATCCCTTTAAATTCTCATCAATGATTTTATTGATGTTCCTTTCTAGTTAGAGAATCCACCACCTTTTTAACATTCCCAAGGTGGTAATTGATTGAGAAGTCTATTTATTTTTTCAGATCTAACCATCTTCTTTGGATGATATTCAATTAGTTCTATTAGAATTTATACTTGAGGCTTTGGTGGTCAGTATATATTTTACACTTCTCCCCATAGAGGTAATGTCGCCAAATTTTTTATGATAATATCATTTCACCCAAATCCAGATAATATGTTTGAATTTTATTTCCTGAACTTTCATTTTCCTTGAAGCATTGGTAATAACTTCTTCATTTTTTACCAACACGGAACCCAGGACCTTCTTTGAAGCATCATGGAATACCACAAAAGTTTCTGCCCTTATCAGTAATGTGAGCATGATAATTGTGATAAGACACCTTTTAGACACCGTGAATCTCTCTTCACATTCATAACTCCAATAAAACTTGACTCCTATTACATTTATCTTGGAAAAAGGGTTTGAAAATTGTGAAAAAGTTCTCACATATCGGTAAAAATATCCTTCTAACCCCAAGATGCTACCGATATATGTCACTTATTTTGGCCTAATCACTTCCCTCTATTCTATATTTTTAGAGGTTTCCACAAATATCCTATTGTTTATGATGATATGACCCATGAATGATACATCCTTCCACCAGAACTCACACATTCGGTACTTTTCATAGAGAGCATAAAGATTCTCCATTCCCAAGGTGTCTAGTATAGTGGTTAGATTATCCACATGCTTCTCCATGGTATTGGAGTATATTATAATATATTCTATAAAAACCACAAAAACATTGATGACATAACCTCTAAATACTTTATTCATCACGTCCAATAAGAATCATGGAGAATTAGTGAGTCTAAAATGCATTACTATGATTTCACAGTGCTTGTATCCGGTACAAAAAATCAGTCTTGGGTATATCATCATTATTCACCATTACATGGTAATATCTTGACCAAAAATCACCATTGAGATGTATTTTGTTCCACATAGCTGATCGAAAAAGTCATAATTTCATGGATGAGGGCAATTTTTCTTTATTGGGAATTTTTTGAGCTCACTGTAATCAATGAAATGGAACATTGACACATCCTTCGTCATGAAGAAGAGGACTGGTGCACCCCAAGGTGAAGTTGTTGGGCGTATAAACTGTTTATCCCAATTGTCATGTAGTTTTTACCTAGGACCTCAAACCCCAAAACATCCATTATATAAAGATTTTTGGATATAACTAATTCACTAGGTGTAAGATCAATTGAAAATGAAACATCTCCTCTAGGAGTAAGACCTAAAAATTCATTGGGAAACACTTCAGCGAGTTCCCTCACAATAGGATTGTGTTCAATGATAGTTTTTTTCCTTCGAATCAATCATTTGATCTATATATGCATGCCTAGTGGTAATTAATATCCACTTTTTAGCTGATAGTGCTGAAGAAGGTTCATCCTTCTCCAAGAACTTCTACAAAATCAGGGGTCAATTCACAATATGGAATGTTATTTCCCTCTCACTAAAATTTATGTTGGATCTATATAAGGAAAACTAAACCATTAAAATAATTGCATTAAATTCTACTATAGGGAGTATAATGTGAATCTTCTCGATGTTCAATCCACAAATTAGGATATGGGAGAATTTATATTCATGGGATGCAATGATTTCTCAATTTTTCATTCTCAATGAAATATTTACATAAATGATTTGTGGTTGTGTTCGGATTTTTTTAATAAACATTCATTATATAAAAGAATGTGTAGAACTAAAATTAAAAAATATGATCACTATTCTAAAATGAATAACTAGCATACATGCCATCACTTCATTTTCATGGTTTACATTAGTGGTAGTGATGGGAAAATCTCACTCATGTTGCCTTAGAGTTTGTTGGTTGCCTTTAAAGACCCTTGTCATAGGGAACTAGTTTGACAAGTGCCTTTTTTCTTTGTAGTTGAAGCAATGGACAACTCATTGAGGGTCGAACAGAGCGTTCCTCTCCTCTATCACAGCCATGCTTTTTTCTTTTCGGAAGTTAATGGTAACGTTCCCTTCTCATTCACACATAATGATTTTCTCTATCCCCTTTTGGAAAATTATGGGTGCTTCTTTCCACACCTTTGGCAAGTGGGGTGTTGTATTTTCTTAGCACCATTGGATTTAAACATTAGACCACAAGAATTAAAGTACATTTTAATCTTCTTATCCCAGGATTCTCCTGAGATTCTCAAATCCATTTTGACATTTAGGGTACATTAGACAATTTTTTTCATAGATCTAATACTCAAGTATCTCTAGGGATTTAAATAGGTTACGTTTTATCCCTCTAAAGAAGTGGTAAATCTTTCATTCGGGGGTAACGACAAAGACTTAGGCATATCTTGAAATCCTTGTAAGGTTTCCCTCATACACTCAGGTGGATTATTTATCATTTTTCTTGAGGGCATAGAAGTACCTTCCCAGTTTAATTTGGATTGTGAGATGAAAATATTTATCAAATTTTTTTTTTCTAGAAATCCATCCATTCAAGTGCCTCCATATGTGCCTCGGGCTTTATATATTTTTATCAATGTCCACCATTGATCAACTTCACCATCATTATGATAAGAATCTAGATGTACCTACTCTTGTTTTAAACATTTAAGGATGTAGAATATCTTCGCAATGAAGATGATCCATTGTTCAGTGATTGGGGGATCATATAATCCATTAAAAGTTGGAGTCCTTTATCTCACAAAGCTCCCAATTGTGACTTGTTTTTTCTTAATGGTGGTTGATCATTCCTCTTGAAAAATGTTTCTATTCAAAACTAGAGTTATGTGATAGATTTTCATGACAAGGTTCTTTATTTTAGATCCCATCGAATTGGGAATCTCAAGAGAATAGTCCTCACCTTGATCGTCGCATTGGTTGTTAGCATGGTTCCTCCTATTATCAGACATTGGGTGGAATAAAAGGAAATCTACTGGTAAAACATAAAGGGTAATCCCAAGAAAAAAAATATATGACTTATAAATTAATTTTATTTCCATAACATATGAATTTATATGCTTATATCCATGTTATCCATGATCTATTTCCCAACATATGATTTTTGGGGAATTGTTTTATTACCGTAAAAATGTTTTATACTAATCTTACGAATTTACCAAAGAATATATACTAGGTGTGTCATAACCAAGTGTGAATCAAGGCACGTTATCAGGCACCAATTCCTTTTCGAGTCTAGCTCAAAGAGTTGTATTTAGGATTCACCCTTATATACATCTATTCCAAAGGCACATCTACAAGACCATATCTAGAAATGTATGTATTTTCTTGATAACCCAAATAATAAATACTCACCAATATTTAGGGACTTTTTTATTAGACTTGGTATTATCCGTAAGGCTTTCTATAGTTTTTCTAATCCTAATCCCCAAATAACTAAAACTATCTTTTGATAATAATTATAAAAACCATGCTCTTTATTGACCACGTAAAAATGATTTATTACATAGACATGAACTTAAGGAAAATATGATGATTGATAGGTCTAGTGTCCTGAGAAATTAGGAACATAACACAACAACTTAGAACATAAAACACAACAAATTTATTGAAATCTTTTTCTACATGACCACAACATTCTTTTTGTACTGAGCATTGCATGGTATAACCTAAAGACATGAATAAAAAATGCTGAGCTATAAATCCAAGTAAGAGATAAAACAGGTCATAACATGAAGAATACAGATTATGTTAAGCAATAGGCATATCAATGTAGCAAAAGATAAACATGAACATAAATGCATGATATAGCATGATTATCCTAACATGGAAATGTGGAATCAAAATTTAACTTGATATTAGCATGATCCAAGGCTCATTAAACATGGATCGTGAGTAAACCCCTATTGTACTTGAATTTTCATGAGTAAACTCTCTTTTCACATGATGTATCATGTTACTAATCATTAGCCAATTCCTTGAAGCGCTTTCAGGGTGGACCATTCTTAATCATTTCATTTCATATATAAGTATGCCACATGGATCATATGACATGGATCCATATATCGTCATCATTTATTACATGAAAAATGAATTTTTAATTCATACATGAAACATTATAATCAATAAATAAATGTGCATAAAGGTGAATACCCATGAAAGATAACTGAGCATGGTATTCACAACATATTAACTCATGCTTGAAAAAATTGTTGTTCAATTTTGGCAGCATAACTACATGGAATTTTGTAAAAATGGTTGATGATAGAGAAAATGATGACTCATCATATGGAAATTTAATGTAATGTATGTGGTTTATATAGATAAATGTACAAACATATATAAGTGAATTTATATTCATAACACAAAAGAATTCCTCAATTGTAAATGAGAAGAGAGAAATTCCTTACTGAATTTTAGCATGGTAACAGCTGTACATGGGAGGTATTAATGAGTGAGAAATAGGTCTATCAAAATTCAAAAATAAGGATGGAAGTATTTAGGAGGTGATAAATCACACCCAATCATTTTTATTTTAAAACAAAATGGTATAACATCATAATGAAATTTGGAAAAAATGAGAAAGGAAGAAATCCCTTACTTGGTTGTGTGATCCCAAAGGATTGGGAGAAGCTTCATAGAAGCTTAATTGAAATTTGGGTCCCCTTGGTAGTATTATATAGAGAGGAGGGTAGAGGATGGTCAAGGTCCAATGGTTTTGAGTGAAGATGAAGTGGGTTTTTGGGTGATTTTATATAGGAGAAGGGAGGGTATTCATAATTATTTAGGTTTTGGGCACCACACATTAATATAATAAAAACCACAAACCAAACCATGATTTTTTCTATGGTTTTTTTAAAATGGGGAGTATAAAATATTATTTTATATGTACAATGGTATAAAATCTTAAAATATTAGGCATTCTTTTGTGGAGGCGAGTCACACTCTCAATGTAATCATATTAAAATGTTAAAATGTTTTTTAAGTCTTTGAGGGTCCACTAATGCTTTGTAAAATAATTAATTAATTCCTAAAATAACATTATTCTAAATTTAAATCATATATTTTCCGAAAATTCCATTTATATTATTTTATTTCATAACTATTGGGTCATTATGATGTCAAAAAACACATTATATCTTAAAACAATATTTATTTTTAACCCAAAAATTCAACTGTCTTAGAAAATTATGAAAAATTAACCATTTGAAAATTTCGATGTCCTGATTCCAAAAATAATATTAATTTTATCTAAATAGTTTTCTTAATATGGTAATTTCTACTTTTAAAATAAAAAATGACATTTATCGAAATATAATGGGTTTTGAAAAACAAGGCATTCATGCCTTAATACAAATTACAATTGTATTCATAAAAATTATAAGATCATTTATATTCAATAAAAATTAATTTAGTAATAATATTTTATTAAAATAATATATAATTCAAAAAATCCATTAATTCAGTAAAATTGATTTCATAATTTATTATTAACAAAAAATAATATTTGTGCTTTAAAAACTATTAACAAAGTAAAATTAATAAAATGAAAGTATATTCCCTATAGAAAAACAAAGAAAACAATCATAGTGCTATGATATTATTACATAATCCCTTAAAACACCCACATTATACCAAAGGGCATGGTTTTTGATGGGGACAGACTCCTTGGGTGGCTCAAATAATATCACTCGAGTGGTAATCTCTATCAACTTACACTTATCTCGTATGCGGTTCTGTTCAAGATTAACATGTTTAATCTTGGCTTGGTATTGGTCAAGAGCTATACCTAGTGATGTTACCACCTTTTTAAACTCTATAAAGTGGTATACATAAGAATCAATTCTATTGGATGACGTAATGAAATTATTGGTCTGAGTAAATTAGATTTGATAAAACCCTATATTTATACTAATCATGTGATGACTATTCAACCACTATAATAGCAATGGTAAAAATTCATAACAGTATTTTGAAATCCAAAAACATAAAATAAATGGAGATAATATTTTATATAACCATTTTCCTTAATAATACATTTAATTTGATCAAGAAAATTTTCTTTAATTAAAGATTGTGTTTTTAGACACTAAGTGACATCAGATCAAGGTTTATCTTGTTGGTTTTGTTTTATTCTAAATTGTCTTGTGTATTTTTTATTAGAATTATCTTCTGACCATTTGAAATTTGAAAGGGAAAAAAATATAAAAATGAATCAAATTAAACAAAATGAATTCCATAAAATTATTTTGAGAAGATGAATAATCAGTATAAATGATTCTAGAAGGACTCAAAGGTATTGTATAAATGTATCAAATCGTATGCCTAGTAATTAATCAAATAATGATATCAAATTATCATGTGAGTGAAATCTCAGAAAGTATATTAGATCAACTTATAATGATACAACATCAAGTATTCCAGATGTGGAAGCTCAATAGTGTTGTTACAATAAAAGGCATAAAAAATACAGGATAAAGAGAATTGTTGCCTACAACATGGCTTATAATTTTTATCCAAATCCATATATAAGTTGATATAAAATATGATTTTTGATAAAATTGTAATTTTTTAGTGTTATTAAATTAAATATTATGATATTATGAATTTCAACAAATTTATAAATTGAAAGAAAACAATTGAAATTTTATAATATAAAAATTCATGTGGAATTGTTAGTAACATAATCAAGAATAAAACTTTTGGAAATATAAGAAATAAATTGATACTTTGTTTACTAGATCTAAAAAAAAGAAATAAAATAAAGGATATTATAATGTCACACATTTTCATTGTTCAAGGATGATCTTTTAAGTACATTCATATTTCTTGTCTTCTGGTACCAAGAAACCCTCAACATAAACCCATCTAATGGTGAATATATCTTCCAATCCTTTGAATACATTGACCAAAATGATCACAAGTAGCTCTATCATTCTATACCTTGAATACTTCAAAAATATGTGATAAGAAAAAACTTTATCATTCTATAATTTATATCTCTTGATCATGATGATATGAATGGAAATAATTACATTAATTGAATTTAACAAATATTCTATGAAAACATCACAATCAGATTCTCTATGTGAAAATCATAAAAATATAAGCAATTACTATTGGAATATAAATCATCAATGATATTTTTCATGACTAAAAATAAATTATCATATCATTTAGGAATTTCCATTCACTATATTTGTTTAGTTCAGTTGTTCATGCTCCTCATAGCATTGATTCAAATTATATTCAACACTTTAAGAGCCAGATTCTAGATTCTTCATAGTCTATTGCGATAACATCATAATTAGCTTCATTATCATTCTACAAAATCTAAATTATATTACTTATTTTGATAATATTATTTAAAAACACTAAATTACTTGTATATACATATAAATTATATCTAAGATGAAATTTTGTTAACTTTATTTTTATAATAGGACCAAAAAAATCTACAAAATCATTGATAATGTTAAATAAAAATCACTAACAAGTACATTTTGATATAAAAAATATCGAAAAGGGTCATTTAATCAAATAACACCGCAATAATCACCCCATTTTTAAAATTAAATTTTATTAAGGGAAATCATTATATTTTACGAAAATTTAAAAAAAATAAAACATGGTTTTAATCTATAAAAAACTAATGTTCTATAAAAAATTTAATGAATCTAATTAATAAAATTCTCCTATAAATTATTGAAAAAATATATTTCCAATGAAATATTTTCATTCCCTTAATATATCCACAAAGATTCACATATAATAATAATTATCTTCCTTAAAATATATGCAATGATATATTATCATTTCCAAAATCCCTATCACTAATTATTTTTAAAATGATTTCCCCCTATTAAAAATCATTATTGAAGATGACGACTAAAACTACATCCCTTAAATTTTTGAAATCATGAACCTTGTTTAGAATATATTATTTAATAAATATTATTATAAAAAAACAATATTTATAAAAACATCAACTATTTAATCAAAATATAAAAGTAAAAAAAATAACATTCTTGTCTAATTCAATTATCTAAGAGTAAAATTTTTCATTAATATCCTTTATGTACCAGATTTATAACATAAATAACTAACCCGTTGAAAATGAATTTTTTCTATTAAATAAAATATACATTAAAAAATTATTTTATTTTGGAAAATATAAATCATTATAAAAAATAAAATTTATTTTCACCCGAAGTAAATCGAACCACATTTGGGTTGTTATCACATAGTACTGACGAGTGGTATTTTTCTTTTAAATAAATTTCAGGTGAAAATTATTATAATAATATAATTTTCATTTGTGTGATGTTATAATTCTATATCATACTGGAAAGCATTTATTTCTGCAAATATTAAAAAAACACATTAGTAGGGCTCATAAAACAGTAATCATGAAAATAAATAGAGCTATGATAAATTGAATGTGTGAAGTTGAAAAATAAAAATTGATTATTATAAATGTATTTTTAATGAAATTAACATTTAAATTTTTTAAATATTGGGAAATATAAATTAGTAATACTTATATAAAGAATATTTTTAAGACAAAAAACATGAATTTCTATTGTTTTCGATGAGTGTTTTGATTTCATGAGGTAGATTAAAAATGAAATGGATTTAAAATCACATTAGATTGATCATTCCCAAATTCTTATTAACATATTATAATTTAATAGAAATAAATGGTTATAATAGAATATATGAAAAATAATTTTATGATTTGAAAAATCAAGAAAAATAATTCATTTTTTACCGTTGAGAAACTATATTCTTACATCAGTCTGCATTACTCATGAGTGATGTCTTAGGATTCTAGATAATTAAATTAAAGATGTTTTATAATAAATTAATTGAGTTTTTATAAATTCCAAACCGAAATTTGTGAATGTTTTTAGAATCTATAAATTTTTACATTAATAAAATTCAGCAGCCACATATTAATCATTATTAGTGGAGATATGAATCGATTAATACATCTTCGTAGAATAAAAATCTAAATATTCATCCTGAATATTCAAATTCTAATACAAATATTCTTGTCTAAAATACATCCTATAAAGAGGACGTCTTCTATATTTTTCGTGTAAAAGATGTTCATGAATAATAAAATAATCCATTCTCGCATGAACCTATCAACATAGGTATAATATATTATACTATTCATAAATGTGATTTCATCATTTTTAATTGAAATGATTCATAAAAAAATACTAAAACAATATGGTCTGGTCGACAAGTCATTAAATATAATAAACATTTTATTATAAATATGAACATTTTTTGATCAATTGGTTTCTTAAATTAATCATGTTTATGTCTGATTGTGGTACATAATGAATTCAAATACTTGAGGCATTGTTTAAAAATAGTTTATCAAACTCTAATATATTAATGATTAATTTTTTTTTTTGTGATTATTGAAATTTGAAAAAAAAAATAATGATTTAAACTTTCACATTATTCACCCTTAAAATTCAATATTCATATGTCATGAAAAAATATAAGAAATATATTTTAACATTCATAAATAATTAGAGTCAAAAATATAGATTTTAACAATGATGTTGTTTTTAAAATGATTCATAATAAAGACATTTTGATTAGTATTTACCTTAATGAAATTATATTGATATATGAACCTTGTAAGAGTATCATACTAGGATCATAGGTCGTGTATATGGTTATAAAGGGAACTATTAATTTTAAATAAATGTTCTTGGAATTTTTTTACTTCAAATCCATGGGTTTATTCAATATCAACTTCCTATTGAATATTTTTATTATCAAAGTAAAATTTCACATCTATACCAACCAAAGTAAAATTCAAATGTTTTACAAGTTAAATTAACATTTGAATAGGCTCAACAATAGATACTAGTGAAAAATTATACATGTATTTTATTCCATCTATATAAAAATACTAATTAGAAATAATTATTTTTTTTATAAGTAGTCTATATTTATCACATTTTTAAAAAAATAATATTTACAAAAATCACTATACCTTCTTTAGGTCGTTCAACAAAATTCCACAAATGATTCCCCCAAAATTGATTAATCTCTTCTTTTGTATCACATATATAGTAATAATCACCCATGTCATATACTTCTATTTTAGGATATAATTATGATAATAATGCACAATTAGCCAATATATTTTTATAGAATTTATTGTTTAGATAGGTTGACTAACATCTATAATGCTATTCTTAGTTGGATAATCAATTAATATATAGTGTTAATTTGTAAAATACAATTCCACTCAAATGTTTTTTTCAATATATCCAATTTTAGTTGCTAAAATTAATGAAAATCCATTGAACTATCTTCAAGAGGATACACTAAAATATTTATCAAATATTATGGTATATGTTTAGTGTAATTTTCAATTTTATCATTTTGAGAATTCAAATTGATAAGGTTTATAAAAATAAATAGATTGATTTTATCAAAATTTAGATAAATAACTTCCTTGATAATTTTATTCCCTTATTGAAAAATATTTATGTATTACTAGTGATAGAAAAGAAACCAAAAAAATCCATTTTCAGATTTAGTATCAAATTTATGAATTTATCATTATTATTCAAAATAAACACATTACAAACAACGAAATTGAAGTATGAATATTTTATTTTTCTTTCAGTCCATAAGTAATTAATTTTTTCATCAAAATGATGCATTAAATATAGATTTATAATAAATGAATATGTACTCATAGCCTATTCCTGTCAGTTTTTTGAAACATAATATTTAGTTAATAATGTTCACCTCATTTCTTTAAAAATTATAACTCTCCATTAAAATAATATTTTTTTAGGAGTTCTTGGTGGTGAAAATTTATGAGTAATACCTTTTTTATAGAAAATAGTTTTGAATTATAAATCATTGATCTCTCACCCATTATTATATTGGACCATAATCAATGGTAAAATTTATCAATTTTAATAGAGGTATGAAAATATTAAAAAACATCATTTATTACTGACATAACAAGTCTGAAAGTAAATCTATTGTAATCATCAATACATATATATCCATAGTGAATTCCACTTGAGACATTTATTTTACATTATTAAAAATAATTCATGTGAACAAATTTAAATATTTCACTAATAAGATTGAATTAGACGTACATTGAATATTAAATTGACAAATATAATAATGAATGGTTGATTTAATAAAAAATTATGAAACCTCTCTAACAGTACCTTTCACATAAAGTTAAGATAAATATGAAAAGTTATACTGAAATAAAATTCTACTCTAAATCCTAAAAAATATAAAAAATTCACAATTAATGAAAATTATGATTCCAAAGAACTTATAAGTCATGTTTATAAAAATTATATGTCATATTGGAAAATATGGTGAATTTTTATTTTGAATCGGTTATAGAAAATTTATCATTTTTATGTACAGAAGGATACCCAAATCATAGAGTTGTATAATTTTAATATGGTTTTTCTTATGTTCAAAAAAATATTTAAATAATAATAAAATATTTTAAAAAATGAAAATTATTCTAATTATTTCCCCATGTATTTTGTCTCCAAATGTGACTCATCCACTATTTAATGTTTTTATGGTTTTAAGGTAATAAATTTATCCTATCATATGTTTGGGTAACCCCCTATGCATATAACACTTTTTTGGATGTTATTACACATCCAGTTTCCATAAAAATGTTAAGACTATGTTATTTATACCTAAACATAAATGGTTTTAGAAAATATAGATTGTATATTATTAGGAGTAAAAATATATTAAAAAATATATTCAGAATATATATTATTTGTTTAAAAAAATCATTATGAAATCCAAAATATTGATCAAGATACAGAGAAAAAAACATTTTCATTTAACACCTTTTTCATTTTTTACAAAAGGTTACACATTAACATACAATATAATTCAGAAAAAATGGGTATTATAAAAGGTATGACCCGTTATATTACATATTGAATATAATTTTAATTATTTATTAATTTCATTCAAAAAATTTACTTGAAGAATTTTTTATTAAAAATTTCTTCAACATACTAATTTCCAAATTAAGTTTTATAAAAAATCATTAACTTTATAAGTAAAATATGAAAAATATATGGAATCTACTTTTGATAAATGTTTTGATATTGTAATATTATATAGTAATATTTTATTTTCATCCCTTGAAATTTCATCATTATCACAATCATAGTAATTATTATGTCTTTTAGTTTCATTTTTCCTTGATATTTATCTATCACACCATTGAATTAAATTTTGAATAACATTCATCATCATTAGACTAATATACTTATTCAATATTCGATGAATGTACTTTTCCATAATCAATTTAAGTTTAATAGAATTCATAATAAGTAAAATGAAATTTATAATCCGAATTAAATTAGTGTGATATTCTGTGATTTATTTTTCAATAATAAATTTATAATATTTAGAAATATTTGAAAATAAACCCATTATTTCCTAACTGACACTACTTTATTCTTCCTATTGAATATTTGAGGTTGTGTCTCCTCTAATGGAACTCCGAAAATCCAAGGATTTTAGAATTATCTTCCAAATTATTTTAGAAATTATCTATAAATTTCATTATTTTCTTCCAATATTAAGAAATATGATATTATATGACCAATATTCTTATGTCCTTAAAAAATAACTTCAAAATATTTATTCCTATTTTTCTCCTTCTATATTTTTTAAAATCATACTAGAAATTTACATATATGATAATGTTATTTATTATTCTATCTATATAAGAAAGTGTTTCCTCACAATATTTATAATTTCTAACATATAATGAATGCCTAGATTTATTTATTTTAATACTAATTCTATTATCTAAATACATACAAGTAAAACACAAAAAAAATCAAAACGATATCTTGTTCATCATATTATCTTAATCAATATATCATTTTAATCGTTAGTCATATTTAATTAGTGTTCAAATAAAAAAATCAATACCTAACTTTGTTATTTTTTGGGTCATCATTATTTGTATATTTAGATTCACTCTAACTCAGAAGTATATCTATAACTATTTAAATTAACTAATTCTCTCATATATTCTTCTACCTAATAGATTGAAATTTTGTTACTATAGTTATAGAGATGTAATTTATCTATGCAACAGACTCTCCCGATATAAGGTTAAATAATCGATAATCTTAACAAAGAACTGTTCATCTTTTTTCAAGAATTTTGGAAGTTATATAAAGTGTAACCACTATATTCATTTATATTATCTAGTATTTTTAAATTATTATATTTGACATTAATTGTTTCTTATTAGTGAGGAAAAAAAATTATTTTTCAATTTATAGTTAGCCTAGAACACAAGATTCACATCTATTTAAAATAAATAATAATTCTACTTAAGGATTTTATAGTTTTCAACCATAATAAAATTCTTATATTCTTTAATTTCAATGAAACAATTATTCAAAAATCACATCAATACGTAGAATAATTTCATTCAAATATTATTGGATAATTAGGATTTAGAATGATTATAAATTTAACATGAATTACTTTAATAATATGAAACCAATTCTACAACAATGTTATTATTAGGAAAATGTGATATGAATATCTAATTAATCAACAAAAAATAAAAAGAGACCATAATTAATCTAAAACATAAACACCTTCTTTGATACTAAGTGTTATCCCATTTTTAATATATATAGACAAACTATAAGAGGTGGTTAATTTTAGTCCAAAACACAACATAGAATTTTCATCAACCCTAATATATATGATCATCATAGTTATGATAATAAAATCATAATTTATTAGATAAATTACTATAGAAATTAATACATTTATAATAATAAAAATAAAAAAGATAAAATGACAACCATAACTGATTTTTTGTAAAAATGTCAAGAAAATCAATAAATGAAATAACACAATATATTTTCAAAAGATTAGAAATAAATTTAAAATTTAGGGAAAGATAAATGAGTATAAAACATATAAACACAGTTGAAATCAAATTAAATATAGAAAAATGGTTAACAAATGAAGAACTGTTATAAATAAAATTATTACAACACACATTTATCTAAAGTACTAGGTGGGTCATTCAACATGATCAAAAGTATGTGACATCCTTTACCAAAAATCATTTAAAAAAAACTAGAAAAGTTTTGTGTACAATATTATCCTCATAATCCTTGAATTATAATTATTTAATATATTCTTTTCTTCTTATCACCAATTGTTCTCAATAATGTACAGTTGGACAAATGTATAAATTCATATCCTTTGCATCCCTTGTTGATTATACTATAAAATATGATGATTACTTTAAGAAAAAATGTTATTATACAATACTAACATCAAAAAATCACTCGAATAGAAACACTTAGAAATAAAACGATAATCTATCAAAAATACACTTAGAAATGATACATTGCAATATTAACCATAACTCAAACGATTTTTAATAAATTTTATATCATTGTAGTCCATTTCATTCTATCTTATTACGAAAATTAGTGGTCTAATTTTTAGAAATATTCTCAAAGACATGTTTCCTCATTATTTGTGGTCATTTTTATCTGCATCAGAATCATATTCATCGTATTTTAATGAATACACAATTTCTATAAATCATTAGATGAAATTAATATGGAACCCCTATGGTTCTTGTACATAATATGTAATTAAATTTGGAATGAAATTAATTTCAAAATATTTTAATACTGATTCTAAAAATAACTAAAAAAATTTAAAATCAATAAAACACAATAATAAATATATTTTTATTTTAGTATGAATATATTTAAAGGAGTAATTAAATAAATATCATACCTAAAACTATCAGTGTATTAGAGACACTAGATCATGGGATATAAGAAGTTTCCATAGAGGTGATAAAAAAATATGTGTGTCGAGAAATCCATGTTAATCTAATAAATATTGAGGTACAGAAACCTAAGTGTAAGAAAATAATGTTTTTATAGGTCTAGAGGAGAAAATGATTCTATAAATGAGGAATAAAAATAAAATGTCCTGAAATGTATTAAACTATCATGATGTTATATAGAAAAAGGCTCTTAAATCCTGTGAAATTAAAAACATGATGTCTTAAAATAATGAACTTCAGAACACATTGAAGAATCATCCAAGTGTATTTATATGATAATGCAAGTGCAATTTCCCATAGGTCATGAAATTGTAGAAATTGTATCAAAATTAAGGGGAAATGGTACAAATTTTATAACATACACCTAACATATAATAAAAATGGATATATAGTAGGAGATAAACATTGGAATCATCCATATAAAAACAATACATAAATATAATATAAAATATGGAAAGGTATATATATCATGTTTCAAAAATATGTCTACATATGTAATGTACATGGATGCTAAGATCAAGGATCTTGGGGAGATATTGAAGACAACTAGAGAAAATATGATTATCACTCCTCTAAATTAATCAATTGAGTTAATAAATGTGTGAATCTAGATTTACTGATAAGTAAAAAAATTTCTTTAATATTTTTATGTTATGAATATCATATGAAAGTACATATAGAGTGAAATTATTAGTGAATCATGTGACATTCCATTAGTGATTTTTTATAATAAAAATTTCACATTGGAAAAAATTTAATCTACCACAACAACATCTAAATATAGGATTTAAAATACTTGTTATGGTTTTAAAAATTTATTCTTTAATATTGATTAACATTTTTATATGGATAGAAATTTTTAAAAGAAGGTAACTAAGTGTTACCTTTGGAATTTCTCTATTTAAATTAATAAGAATATGTTTTACACTATAATAATGATTATAATGCAAGATAATAGATTTATTAATTTAGAGGAAATTAATTTATCAAAAAACTGGTCCAATAAGAACAAATCATGGATTACATATTGAATCTTCTACAGAGAGAATGAAAAAATAAATTAAAAATAAGGTTGCTTATCAAGAAATGAGAACAAAATATGAGCGTGTAAATTAATATCCACCAATGATGAAAATGTATAAGGTTCTAAAATATAAATAAAAAAATGGTATAATAAAATAATACATGAGTGGTTTCATAGAATATAAAACAATGAAATGGATTATGGAAATCGTTGTAGTTTCCAAAAAAAGGTAAATAATTGGATTTATGAAAACTTATTCAAGATGGTCTATACATGTGGTAAAAGAAAATTTTTTAGTTTTTAAAGGTTTCAAGATTTAATGAAAAGATAAAACTAGTCAGTTATCAATGAAATATATATTGACTCGGGAAATATAATTCATTTAATAGATATATAATATCATAATATTAAAATTGTCTTGAAGCGGAATTCAAAATATGGTTTTGAACTAATGGATTGTGTGAAAGTCATGAAGATGAATTGAAAAACTATAAGGAATCAAAAAATGTAAGGGGATAGATATGCGTGGATCGACAATTTTGGTATTTCTAAAGACCAAGGTGCTAAAAGGTTTATTAGAGGAAGGATGAAGGAGTTTGAATACAAAAATTCGAATGTAGAGGGATTTCACATAGGGTAAATCTTTTATATTATGTGAATGTAGGATTCATGAATTTTAATGAACTAGGTTAAATAAAAAAATAAAAAGGTTCCATATTTTATGGTGGAACCAAACCATAAGGATTACATGATGCTATAAGGGATTAATTTTTATGTAAATCCTATATAATATAAGTTTTATATTTTAAACTACTTTATTTTTTTAACCCCAATAGTTGTAGTGACTCTCTCCAGTTTTTATGGGACACAATGACTCCCTCTTCAACATTTTGGGGATTCCTTTTCCAAGAATTGATATATTGATTCCATCTTTCAATCTGATGTTGATTCAAGGTATGTTTTACCTCAATTATTTGATTTTATTTGATAAATTTTCTTCTATTCCAACTTTCTATTCTATTTATCTTGATATCGATGGTCATTACAGAGTTTTAGTTACATTTTATTGTTATAGTTGTGGTGAAACGTCCTCAAGTGGATGTAGTTCGTGCAGGAAGAGTGATTGGATATCCGTTCCATGTTTTTCCATTGTCCAAAGAATAGTGGAAAATTTTTGAGGTAGGTTATTTTTTCTTCTATTTTATATATTTTCAATCATAAATTTATCTTGATATACCTCTACTATATCACAATTATGTTTACCTAATATTTACTTGAACCAGATTAACGAATTGGCATCGATCGCATCCTGATGTTGTTTTTTGTACCATAATTATAGGTGGAACCATGATTTGATAGATAGTGTGATATCTATATTTTTATTTTTAATCTTTCTTTAGTATTTTAAATTGGTAAATAAAATAACAACATAATTAATTGATTATTAATGGGATAACATTATAAAATATCATCTTTAATGAATTGCATTCTTATTGTAATTAGATGTTAGTCAAATTGATGCAAGTTTGAATGTTTAATT
Organism: Viscum album; assembly: GCA_963277665.1. NCBI lineage: Eukaryota > Viridiplantae > Streptophyta > Magnoliopsida > Santalales > Viscaceae > Viscum > Viscum album. Next base: position 1,293,093,605 of record OY728159.1, on the reverse strand, counting down.
GAATTTTTTAAAGAACCTATATCATGTTAATTAGTATTGATCAAATAATTAAATGCAAGTTAAATAAATTTTTTAATTAATATGAGATAGCTCATTATAAAATATAGCATAGGTTTTATGAAGGTATAACTAGTAAATAATGAAAAGGATAATTCATGATGGAATAATAACTAGTTGTTTAATCAAATATAATTTCTTTATAGGTCTTGTGTTTTCCACTTTCATGAAAATTATAAGTGAATTTTACTTTCTAGTAGTGATAGCTCAATGTGTGAAATGAATGACTTCATTTATTTAGGTCAAAGAGATAGGTTTCTATGTTTGTTTCAAACTACATGTGATGTGACGTGAGCCTATAATGGATGATCCTTGAGGGTTTTTGTTTTAAATGGGGTGAAGTGGCTTGGATGTGATGTGACACTGGGATAGCTGATCCTAGAGGGATGTTGTGGTATTACGGTTTGGGATTCCGGGTTGTTGTGGAAAACATTGATGCCCATAGTGTTGAGATGAATCAATATATGCATGTTTTTTTCAGGGAGGTCATCAGAGATAAAAAATGGGTGGAATTTGGGCATACAAATTGATATCAAAGATGGATTATTGTTTGAATCTATTTTTTGGATGTTGACCATGTTCTTTGTTTATTTGAATTCATTTCCCCACAATCAGAGGTAGGGGATGTTCTTGGTTTCTTTCCTTTTTTTTATACGATTTATTCCTAGATTAGATGTTAATATGGAAGGTAATGATGTTAATTAATGAATAAATTTTTATACCAAGGTTTTGGAGATTAATTGGATGTAATTATGAGGTTATAATTGTTAGAAAATGTAGAATTATGATGCTCATGCGTAGAGGAAATATAACTTTTTTATAATTGAAATGTAATGTAATGTTTGGATTTTAATGGTTAATTAATGTTTAAATAATTAATTAAAGTGTAGTTAAACTAATGAAAAGGAATAATGTAATATAATATATCTATTTAAATCTATTTGTGCTTATATTAGATGTGGTCTTAGAAAATTCATCCTAGATTCTAAGAGCTGTTAGCTATAGTTGAGTCCATGTCTAGGTTATTCCCACATTGTGGTTCTAGGATATATTATATCATGTAATTTATTTATTTTTCAATATGAAATTCCACCATATTAGTTAATAAGACTACAACACTGGGGATTATAATCTTTGGCAGGTGTTTTCCATAAAATCTATATTCAAGGTGGGATGGATAACTGCCCCGTTTTCACCACTCTCTTCTCTAAGAAGTGAGTTGTGCTTGTAAGAATGGTGTTTAGTTTTTCCCACAAATGTTTGTAGAGGGATTTAATTTCATGTGGTTATTTCATACTCACATTTTCAGGATATATTTTCTTAAGGAAATCTATAGATATAACCTATATGGGTTGTTATTGAATTAGAATCCTTACTCGGTGATGGTATAAAATGTTTTGTGGCATAAGACCTGATGTATGATACATTTTATATGAGATATGTTGGGTCCCTGAAACTACATGGTTACGTTTAGTAACATGGAAGTGTTGGTCTATTTCATGAGTTTCATTTTGTGGTCCTTCACCTAGATCTCTGTGGGTTAGCATTTTTAGAGAGAGATGCCCAATACGTGCGACGTTGGGGATGATTGGTAAACTAGTGGGGAAGCAGTAGTGGGGTAAACTTGATATTATTTATTATAATATATTCTATTTTATGTGATACATTATTTGTGTTTCCATGGTGAGGCTAGGAATATAATATACCTATCTTGGTGATGAGTTAGTTTCACTTATTTTTCACAGTACTTTACCATCTTTTCATTATTATTTGAATGAGAGGCCCTATTTTGGACCATGTTGAGTATGTTGATATAACCACCCAACATATATATATAAACTATTATTTTATATCAGTTAGAGTAGGTTAGAGTTGATGATTATTACTACTAGATTGGGGTCCAACAAGATCTATTTGGTATTTTTTGTTATTGTGGTATTTACTTTTCTTTTGGTACTTGTTGTTTTCCATATAGATGTGGTAGTTCATGTATGACATTATGTATTTTCATTCTGAATATTCATCTAAATTGTATTCTGAGAATAAATTTTATTGATTTCGTTTATATCCCCCTATTTCAAATGTGTTCTATTGGACGATAATGTCATTAATATAAATGTTTACTATACCCTCGGTGTTAGTCTTTAACCAGGGGCCTAAGGGAGGAAGACTCAAGTATCCCTATCTATTTTTTTCTTAATTTTTGTCCTAGTAGGGGTACACCACATAGTTAATGGGTCACGATAGAGTGGTATCAGAGGTTTTGTAGAGGGATAGGATGGATTTTATAGTTAGGTACAAGTATGGTTGTGTTGTTTTTTAGGGTAATAATATAGGATATGTTTAATAAGAACTCTAAACAAGGGTTAATATCATAGGAATAGGTATTTAGGGCCCCCTATGATCTGATAAATGGACCATTAATCGTATAGTGGCACCATAGTTTGGTGATAGTTGTTTTTAGGTAGCTACGTAGGAAAGGATCAGGCATCAACTACAAAACTTTTAACATTACCAAAATAAATTTACCAATAGATAATATATATATTTCAAAAATGATTAATTACAACAGTTGTTAAATTATGTTGATATTTACTATATGTACCAAAAATTATTTTTACAAAAAGATATATATATTTATATTAGTTATTAAGTACCAAAAAATCATTTTCCAACATTCATATATATTTATCTATCATAATAATAAGAATTATTGATTTATAGATAAATGAATCTATTGTTAATAGTTATTATTACCAAGAATAATTTACCATTAATAATATATATTACAAACTAATTACTCAAAAATGTAAAAATTTTACCAAACAATGAATACATAGATATATATTACTAATTAAAATCATATCAATTAGATAATGAAAATATATAATTAATTTAAAATATCTATAATTTAGTAATCTTTAATTGTAATATATAAAGATATATACATACCTAATTTTTATAAAATATAATTTGTTTTAATAAATTCATAACATTTTTTCTTGTATAAATATAATCCTAATTTTTCCCACCCCACAAAGTCACTCTCCATAACATCCCTCCCACCATCTTATATAAGCTATACCAATAGATTTCATATTTGTGTTCCTCACTGCTGGAATTCGTCATGACATTCCTAGAGGATGATGTTCCTAGAATTCCCCATGGACAATGTTCCTCACAGACCCCATTAATTGTTCCTTACTAGATTCCTCACACAAAATCCCCATTTTCTAATCACCATCAAATTTACACTGAGGTATTTTCAAAGGAGGTTGTTGGGTTACACCCAAATAAGAGATCATGTTTGGGAGTGAACTACATCTATGTGTATCACCTATCTATATTGGTACATATAGGATGGTTCCATATATGTTGTGATAGCTTATTAAATAGATCAATGATATATTATAGTGTGGTTTTGTTAGGACATGTGTTTTATAATTGGAAGTACATATTTTGTTCATAAATAAGGCTAATTGAATTTTGTGATTGTGTATTGATTATCAACACTTGAACCAAGTGGAAATGGAGAACGCAAATCCTCATCAATTGAATGATGAATAATTAAATCAAATAATGGGTGAATTCTCGTTCTTAATGGTCGATATTTTTTCAGGATAAAATTAGATTCATGTGAAGGCTGAGTGTATTTTGAAAACTATTTTCTTTTATCATCCTGGGCATTATGATTTTGTTGTGATGTCATTCTATATAGAGAACTCTCCAAATATGTACATTGGGTAAATGAATTATATGTTCTATGAGATCTTATATAATTTATTGGTGGTTTTAATCGATGAAATTATTCTAAACTTCTTGTCTGAGGAGGAGAATATAGAGCATCCACATGCCATTTTGGGAGTTCAGTATCATGATCTGTTGTATGAAAGTTTACCGATTTGTGAGTTTTTGATTCAAGGAGTCCATTTCATTAGATATTTTTATCCCAGTAAATATTATATAAGGATATACTTAAGATATAAGTACTTTTTCATTTGGTATCCCCCAAGATAGTGGTAGGCATGTATTTTTTCTTTGGTCTTGTAGTCTATTATAGATGTTTGTAGGTGATTTCTCCTTAGTTGCGACTCTTATGAAATAATGTATCTGAAAGGATCATGCATTCATGTACATTGAATAGTGTCAAGTATATTTTTAGTATCTGAAGACAAAAAATGTGTTCTCCACTTCATTGTTTGTTAGTAGAAGGTGTTCAGTTTGTGGTTTTTTGTAATGCTTCAAATCGTGGGTTGGATTGGATTATTTGAAGCATATATTAGTAATTTATTATTGTTCTTAGAAGCTATATCAAATTACACATTAATTTTCCAATAATGAACACAATTTGATGGTGGTGTATTTTATGATGTTTTAGTGATAATATCTCATTAGTGAGTGTTTTTTGGTCTACACCGACCATTAGATCTTGAGGTATGTTTTCATGCATTAGTAAGTGAACATATGTCATTATAAGTGGACAATGTTCTTACAATATTAAGACATATAGAGTTAATATACACATCCAAAGGGTAATTTTATAGATGATTTGTTGATTAGGAAGTTATTTAATGATGCAGTACATGAATTTAGTTATTCATAGGGACTGATGAATGAAATTTCAGTGTTGCATCTAAATATTGAAAAATTTGGGTGAAGAGGGTGTATTACAAGATGTTGAGGAATTAATATCTATTATAGAAGGTTGAGGAATCCTAGTTGGGGATATTGAATTATAGTTATGGATATCTCAAGTTTCTAGTGGTGAGGCCCTTGATGGATGATCTAAAGATGAAAACAGTAGGTTCTGTTCGAGGGAAGACTTTTCTTTCCTTTTGGTGATGCATGATATGGTTCATAGAGAGTTCCACAGTTTCCATTTGGTGGTACATATTTGTGTGAATAATGTGTACCATGTTTTTAGAAGTTATTTTTTGTGGACTATAGTAAAGCATGCAATTGTAGAGTTTGTGTCTTGATGTTAGGTCTTCTATAAGGTGAAGGTCGAGCACCATGTTTCGGGTTGATTCTTCGAATCATTAGATGTTCCATAGTAGAAGTGGTAGGACTACTCAATGGAATTTTTTTATTTGATTAACTCATGGTTAGGGAGTGTATAAATCTATATAGGTGGTATTGGATCATTAGATGAAATAAGACTAATTTATTGTTATCAATGTGTCAATATCAGTAGAGGTTTTTTTGAAGAAGTATTTGGAGGAGGTGGCAAGACACTTTGGGGTCCCAAAGATGATCACTTCTAACAGAGATCCTTATTTTACCTCTAGGGTTTTGGGAGGTCTCCAACATGATTTGTATTCTCATATATTCCATAGTGATTCTTTTCATAAGAAGATAAGTGGTAAGATAGAGGGGACCATCTAGACTATTGAATACATATTACAGTCTTGTGTCATGAATTTTGGAGGTTCATGGATTAATTACCAATCCTTGGAAAACATTTATCACAATAATATTTTCCACTCCACCATTAGTATGGAAACATTTTATGCCATGAATGGATGTCCATTTTATTCTCCATTTTGTAGGACAGGGGTTAGAGAGTCAACAATTTTCTAGTTGGAACAGGTAAATAATACAATAGTGATGATTTAGGTGATTCATGAGAGGATGAAAGCAGTAAAAGATAATCCAAAGTCATACATTGATCATATAATGAGAACTATGGAGTTCGATGTTGTTGATCATGTGTTTATAAAGGTGAATACCCTTTTTGGGAAGCCATGGTTCGGTATTTGGTTTAATATTTCTCCCCAGTTTGTTGGACCATTCGAGGCATTAGACCATTTTGGAGAGGTGTCACATCAGAGAGAACTTCCCCCACAAATGAGCTAGATACATTATATTTTTTCCAGTGTCACAACTCTATAGTTACCTTAAATGGTGGCACATATTATTGATTGTGATTATATTAATGATAACGATGACGTGACCTTCGAGGAACAACCTAAAATGCTCCAGGGCTTCCATGAGAAAGTGGTACATGGGATTTCTTTCCCATTGGATCATTTATTATGGAGACATGGTGTAATAGAAGATATTACCTATGAACATGAGTCAAAGATACACGCTCAATACCTCAGCTATTTGGTGTTTATCTCTTCTCTTGTAATGCTGTTTATTTTCTGATTGTATACCATTTCTGGTTTGTGACATGGATTTTATCATGGTTCTTTTTTTTATGTACACTCTTTACCAAGGAATAAAAGACACCCTTGGTATGCCATGTGCTTCCCATGTTTACAATTCTATGGTTATATGAGTTTACAATCCTACTCTATGTGGAAACAAATCTATGATTAATTCATCTAATCAATATATTGAGACCCTTGTTCATAGGTGAAGATGTTGATCTCTTGTGATGATGAGATACTTGAGAGGTTTATTGTTGGGTTGTTGTATGGATGAAACATTTTTATTTTCTTTATGGGGTGGTTCTAGATTCATGTGGTCTAGAATGTTTTTAGATTTATCCAATGTAATAGATCAAATCTTCTTGGATCCACCATTTCCATGTTTCCGAATACCATGGTTCTCAGAGGAAACTTGGAGGAATTTTGGAGGAGTTTGACTACTTAAAGATGGAAGAAGTTAGATTTAATGGAACATAAAACCATTACATGTCATGAATGTTGGTCTCCTGACATGTAATGAATCATTGTTATAAATATAAAAATAAAATAAAATGGAAGCATATTTTTCAGCAGAATGAAACCGTGAGGATTACATGATGTGAAATGGGATTACTCATCATGTAAATCATGGATGTTCTTGGTTTTAAATGTTTTTTTATCATATCATGGTTATCAAAACCTATGGATGTATTTCTTCTATCTCAATTCTAGGTGAACCAGAAACCTCATCTTCGACATTTTGTGGATTACTTTGTCCAATATAAATCTATAGCTTCCCTCCACTGATCCATTATTGATCAAAGATATGTTTTACCTTGGTTCATTATATTTCAATTATTTGATTTCTTCTTTTCTTATATTTTATATGGTGGATCTTGATCTCCATGTTTCATGTTGAATTTTGGATGATTTTTTGACATGGTTATGGCATGGAATCCTTGAGTGGACGAAGTTATTTCAGGAGAAGTGATTAGAGATCCATTGTGTGGTTCATTATTATGAAAATAACATTGAATCCCTTTTGTGGAAGGGGATTCATTTGTTCTCTTATATATATATATATGAAATCATAAATTGAGAATGATTTATCCCCTTTGATCATGATTAATTTAACGAAATAATTACTTGAATTGGATTACAGAATTTTTATCGATCTAATCAAAATATTTTTATTTGTACAATTAAAATGGTATTCCTATTAATTTAATAGATAGTGTGATTTAATTGGTTGTGATTTTTTGTTCTTGGTTTATCATTTGAAATTGGTAAGTAATGTAAATCTAGAATTAATTGATAATTAATTGGTTTAAATATTATAGAGGAATGTTTATTGAATCAGGTTGTTTTTTATTTTGATGTTAGATAAATTAATTCTTATATGCATGTATAATTGGATTGGTTAAGAAACCTGAATCCTGTTAAATATTGTTGATAAAATAATTAATAGAATGTTAAATTAATTGTTTAATTAATTTGTTATAGCTTTCTGCTTCAGATTCCCATTATCAGAACCAATAAAAATGAATCTGTTAATTAATGATGGAATAAAAACCAATAATGGGATCATATATAATGCATTTGTAAGCCAATGGTTGCATTAAATATTGTAAAGGTAGAGTGACTAATTCTTTGGGTCTGTGAGAGATTATTGTGTGTGATGGACGAATGCCTTGCATTTGGGAAATGATCATGGATTCTATGTTTTGTTTCCTATATTTGGTGATATGACATGATCCTAGGATTGCTGATCCCGGAGGTCTGATTTTTTTATGTTGGAAAAAGAGGCATGGATGTGATGTGATCCTGTGATAGCAGATCCTTGATGGATTATATGGTCTGAGGGATTGGGTGGCCAAATTATTGGGGTGGAAATTGACCCTTAGAGTGTGGAGATGCATCAGGATATGAATTTGGGTGTTGTGGAGGACACCCGATAATATGGAGTGGGTTGAAGGTGATCATAACCATTTATATTAGAAAATTATTAATTATTGAATCTATTATTTGGACTATGACTAGGTTCTTAGTTTATCTAGTTTCTTTTCCCCACAACGAGATATAGATGGATGTGCTTGGTTGTTTTCCATGATTGGTAGATTGGGATGATATCCATGAGTACCTAAAAATATGGAATGTAAGGATGTTAATTAATGAATAAATGATTAACCCATGTGGTTTGAAAATGGTGAGATTTAATGATAAGGTTGTAATTCTGCGAATTCATGGACTCAGTATACTCATGATCAGAGGGCGTGTAACATTATTGTAATGCTAATGTAACGCAATATGGATATGTTAATGGTTAAATAACTTATTTCTTTAATGTTAAACTAATGATACAGAATAAATTAAATTAACACAGATCATTATATTTTTTGTGTATATGATATCTAGTTTTTGTAGTGGCATTCTGGAGTCTGAGAGATATTAGATGTATTTGAATTTTAAACATGGTTATTCCTATTGTGTGGTTCTGAGCAACATTATATCATGTACATTTGTGTATCTATATTATACTCCAACCATTCAGTTAGTGTGACTAAAATTCTCGGGATTCTGGTCCCTGTGTGTGTTTTCCCTAACATCACCGCACGAGGATGCCTGGCTGACTACCCTTTCGCCACAATCTCTTTCCTTAATAATTTCATGTGATGTTACTCATGATGTATATTTCCACCTATATGTGTGTATCGATGGATGTAATTTCTTTTTGTTATTAACACACATGTATTATATATATAGCTTCCTAAGGACTACTATATTTATAACCTATATAGGATTTGCTGGTTTGTGGATCCTTACATGGTGTATGCGATGTAATGGCTTGAAGTGTGAAAAACAATGATTGAAACTAATTAATTAGTTTTTGGTTTCTCCAGGAAACTACTGTGTTACTTTTGGTCACATAGACATGGGGGTGGGTTCCACGAGGTGCATATTGTGGGGCTTCACCTATGAGTCTATGGGATAGACTTTTGGACAGAGATTCTCAGGATATGCATTGTTGGGGTAGATAAGCAAACTAGTGGTGAAGCAATAACTAGGAACCCAGGATGATGATAATTATATTATAATCTCATGTATATGATACATTATGATAGTAGACTTGGTGAGATAGGGATATCAGTATACCTATTTAGATGATGAGTTAGTTTTACGTGCAATACCTAGTTCATTAGCATGCTTTCTTTACCTCTTGCATGAGAGGCTACAGAGATTATCCTAATGAGTATAATATTATTCTCACCATATGTATGTGTATAAAAATTTTTAGGTTAGTTCGAGTATGTCAGAGATAAGGCTTGTTACTACTAGTAAGGGGTTTAACATGAGCTATTTGGGTTTTGTGGTAACTATCATCTTTAATTTTATATTAGAAATTTCATATTTTTTTTCAATATTATAGTTCCTAAATGACACTAAATATGTGATTTTTTTATTTTCTTCTATATTATAGTATGAGTAAAAATTATTTTATGTCTTCCTTATCAATCTCAATTTTGCATGTGTTCTCTTAGAGCATAATGCCTCCCATATGTGTGTTTACACTCCCCTTGGAGCAAGTTTCCAACTCAGGGACTACTCGAGGTGGGACTCAGGTGTCACTATCTCTCTTTTCCGATTTCTAGACATGGATAGGTACACATTTTTTGGAGGGGTGGTGAAAAAATATTTTTTATCTGAAATCCACATCCTAAAACGAGGAATGGGTTGTGGGAGGTAGTGAATCAGGACCACATGAATAAGGTTTCAATAAGGTTTGGAGAAGAAAAGATCAATCAATGATGTGTAATAAGATAACTATCAAATAAAATACACATGTAAGGAAATCTTGTGAATTGGGCCTTAAATAAATGATATTTCCAAACAAAATTAAAAAATAAGTCATAATAAAATATAATTTGTTTGTAAGTATAATCATTCAAAGTAGTGACACATGAAAGATATTCAATAATCTTGACATGGTGAATGATTATGATGAAAATGTAGTTGTTTATGTTGTTTGGTCATTCATATCCTCAAATTGAAAATGATTTGAAGGAATATTTAATGGAAAAAGGATGAATGAAGATAACCAACTAAATTCCTCATCCTAAGGATATTGGACGGTCCCCTCTACTAATTTATTTAAAGGATATCACATTTTTGAAGTGTTAAATGTTTTGAGGGAGATTCAATTCAAGGGGATTTTTTTTCCTAAAAGTTAACAATCATCATTGAAGGATCAGATGTATCAATTGATGGAATTTTATAATTACAAAAGAGTGTATTATTAAATATTAAATATTGAGTAACTCAGTGAAATAAGATGCAACATAAAAATTAAAAGTTCTATCTGAAGTGGTATCATGGTGTATATGAAATTTTGGTTTCACTTGAACTTTATTATCCATTTTTATTATACATTGTGGATGGATGAATGTATAATCATCATAAATATGTGTTCTCATGATGTCCACATTTTTATTTAATATTTAATATGATTTTTATATTCACAGGATATCAAATATTAAAAAATATTGATAACTATAAAATTGAATATACAATATATATTATTGAAAAAGTTAAACATTCATGGGAGTTATGATATTAAGATATAATAGAAGGTGTCCCATTTAACAAGGGTTTACATCTAGTAGATGAGAGAAGAAATTTATTTTAACAATTAGTATCATTTTTGAAAATTGGTATTAATATAAAATGATCTTGATGCATAATTTCTTATAGGGATAGGATTTGGATGATAAAGAAAAAAAAGTAATTTAGAGGATCTGTGGAAGATTCTGTAACACTAGAGGCTATTTCATAATTGAATTATGTGATGAACACAAGAGTTCCCCCGGCACACAAACCGTTGTGTGCCCAATGTGATGTTAAAGGGAGGTTTCCACCGATACCCAACAGAAACCACCAAAGGCACCAGTGCACAAGATACTGGAAAGGTCCAAAAGATTTCCTCTTGTGCGCAACCAATTGCATGACCAATGTGACATCAAAGGGACCCTTTTTCATCAGCATGCTCTAAAAATCAGTTAAGGGACAAGTGAAAAGGGTAGAGTGTGCCCAGAAGATACCCATTGGCACAAAATACCTTATATGCTCAATGTGATGTCAAACGCCCCCTTATGCACAACTCCACATTCCCATCACCTCGAGGGGGATTGAAAATAAATGGAAACGAACCCCCGACCCTTTGGGAAAATTACGGAAGATGAAGTGATGCTCTAATGAACTAAAGTCACATCATCCATGACTGCGTAAAAACACATCGGCCTCAAGGTATTCGAACATGTGCGATAGGTCCCTTATGGGTCATCCATTGGGTGTGCCCTGTTGGGAATGATCCTCATCTATTTCCTTTTACCCTATTCCCTTTGAACACAAAATATCCTTCTAACATGTGAATTCAATTTGCATCAGGCCGATTTTGTGAACAACCTACTTGTTTGCCCACAACCACCCCATCATGTGTGCATCCCTCCTTGTGCTCTCCATGTGTTATACTTACCTTAGAGAACCATGTATGAGCACCTATGTCGCGAAAAACATCTTTTTTTGCACACCTTTCTCCCATATGACCCTCCATGATTGTACTAAGTCATTTAAATGTCGCTTAGATGGTGATTTATGTTGCGTTTCTAAACCATATTCTTCATTGCGTAGGCATGCTAACAACTACTACTTAATCCCATAGCCACATTAACATGTGCCCCTTAGTGGATCACTCCATATCTCCCCTCAATAAGTAATTTATGGTGCCTCCCCTTCCCCATGGGTTAAAGAATGCCAGTTATGTATGTCTGAGTGGTGTGGACTGAACTCAACTTGTCCTTGTAGCAGGATGTTAAAATACTAAGATCCATCATCCACAACACATGATGTTAAACTGTGGACTCACCATATGCATCTTACATGGGGTTCCCCATCTTAGAAATTCTATATGCGATTTTGTCTCCACGGGAGTGAGATCTTCCTTACATGGAATGATATCCTTTTTACTGGATCAATGACTTTCTATGGGGAAGGGAACCCACATTGGTGTATTCCCGTAACCTTTCATGCAAGAGGAAGCACCTCTACTCCTCTATTCTTCCATCCCCCTAGGCAACGAACCACATATAAGACACTTTTTCCTCTTTGGAACGCTAACCACGTGTAATCCCCAATCCACATCCCACAGACTCACCTTTCACGACATGATCGTCTGGTCTTTTATGCATCTGGTTTCTCACACTAAGTATGATTCATGTGGGATTAGAGTAAGAATTAACCATGGAATCCATTCTGGGATGCCTAGGCATGTAATCTCCAAAAACGTCTATACTATGTGGAATTTAATCCATTCCATGGCAAGTTATGTAGGAAGCCTCCCTGAGGATTATGCCCAACACCTACTTCTACTGACACCTTCATGTCGGTTCACCTTCGACAAGCATGACGTTAAACTGGATCCATTTATTCTAAACTATATGGAAATTGATCCCTATCACCATGTAGATGTATGTAGAAAGACTCCCTGAGGTTCAAGCCCAACAACTATTTTTCACAACCCCTTCACATTGGTTCACCTTCATCTTGCATGATGTTAAACTACATCCACACTTTCTGAACTATGTGGACATCGATCCCTGTGTCCTAGGTATGGTATGTAGGAAGACTCCCTGAGGTTCGACCCCATCGAGAAGTAAATCATTGTGACCCCATCTAGCTATAATCCATTGTTACCCCATCCTACATTAAGACATTATAACCCATCCAGTGGTAAGATATTGTGATCCCTAATCTATGGTAATCCATTCTTTATCCAAATCGATGGTAAGCCAGTGTGTTCCCCAATCAACGGTAATCCATTGTAGTCTACAATTTATGGTAATCCATCATAGTCCCCATTATTATGACCTACATATATGGTCCACCCCTTGAGAGTTAGACCAACATGGGATTCTAACCACGCGTAAGCCCCATTATATTACCGGGTTGTTGTTCTATGTGTACAACCCAATTCAACGCCCCATCAAAAACTATGAGGACTTGGATTCCCCTCTATGGGGGTACATAAGAATCCTCCCTGAGGTTTAATCCCATAAATCATGTCCCATCATGGCCTCTCCCTTGAGACTATGTGTTTCGGGAAGGTCATGTCCCAACCCATAGTTTCCACTTCCTCATGGTCCCATACATGTGTCAATTCTCACGGGCCGCCTCCTTAGGTGTCCCATCGCCCACCCAAACTGCGTGGACCATGATTCCCTACCACAGGGATATGTAAGAAGTCTGTTTGAGACTCATGACCAAAATCATCATTTTCCTCGTGACGACTTAATCTCACTCCCCATCCACTCTCAACAATCCATATCCATCCTGATTCTTACCCAGACCACCACATCCCTGTGAGATTTTATCTCCCACATTCCAACTAAACCTATCAGTAACCGAGTAACTATCCATGTGTTATCCCTAGCATCAATGATCCCTCTAGGGGTTGAACCCATCCGATTCACTTTAGTTAGTTTTTTGATCATTCTAATCCATCTCCTCCAAATGTTAAACTATTGGCATACCCTAAGATAAATATGGAATTAGAGGAAAACCTATAGGACATGTTTAAGCTATGTAATTCTTAGATCTCGATGTGGGATACCACGTGGTTCTGAGCCCTCGATAAGCCCTATAAGAAGTGTAAAATCTCAAACTCATCAATATTTCTGAATCCAGACAGCCCAGTGATGTCCAAAGTGACTACTCCCCTGTATGAAGTATGCGGCCCTGGCAGGACTGATTGGAATGTCCAGACAAAATAAGAGTAACTAACCGGAGTCTATGAAGACATGGAACTGGAATTATTTTCACAAGAAACTTCTTATTTATACGTGGGACACCCGGACAAGGTGATGAGTTTAGAGGAGGAATACACGGGAGGAACTGAAAACCCATCATCTTGTGTCGATCAAGGAGAAAATGTCCCAAAATAAGCAATGTATGTCACCCACCTTTGAAAAGAAGTAAGGAAGGGAAAATAGCTATGCATCCGCCTCCGAATACGGCACATTTTCTTGCTCTGAAAAAAGAATTAGAAACAGAAATGGTGAACCCTATATGAATTTCTTCTCCTCAATGTAGATATTAGTAGCTTTTGATACATTAGTGGATGAACGTGTCACCAGATCCATGTATTTGAGGCCAGGTCCCACCATGCATATAGTGGGATTAGCATGAAACACACTTGAAGGTGGGACAAATGAACGTTGGACATCCCGGACTGTGACGTTGTTAGAATGGATTCATATTACCAACTGTGGAAGGCAGAATGGAACTGGGGAACTGGACATCACTTTTCCTTCATTAAGAAATAATTGTTAAATCTCCCTACTTTGTAGGACCCAATTTTCTATGATAGGAAATCTATCACTGACCACCCACTAATGTTTGGATAGGGGAAACGTTAACATGTCAATACTACATGTCCCCTTCGCTTCTGTGACAACTTCCACACCTACAGCTGCATGGCGCCCAAGTCCCATCTCCCCATCTGAAATTGTTCAGAGAACGGTGATAAATGACCTCATTCGATGGTACGTGGAGGACGAGATTATCACATACTAGGATATGGCTCGTTAGGACATAGAGGCATCTATGCATCATCGTCACCGACACCCACATGGGTCAGGAATGGCACCACTACAAAACACTTCGACGCATAACCGTTTTGTGATCATATCCCCAAAACATTTTAATGCCTCGCTCCCCTACGCTGATGAGGTAACGAATGTCCGGTCCAGCCCGACCGGTATTCCGTTCCAGGATCTCCCAAGGAGGGATCTCACTAGGCCACATTACAGCCACCACCTAGCCCCAGAGATTGGATAGTAGGTCAGCTATGCACTTACACCACCAACCCCGACCAGGTTAACTTGAGGCCAGCATCGGGCAATGGCTGAGGAGGATGCCTACCGAGGGGCATCAACGTTATGGAATACCGTGGCCCATGCCACCACAAACGCATACCATTAGTTCCCTATCAATTAAATGTAGGGTCATACAGATTCCTTTCCTAGATTGAGTCCCAAACCACCCCATGGGAAGGCTGGATCGACTCTCCTGGTAGCCAATAATGGTGTCGCCCGCCACGGGCCAACCAGTGGCAATGATACCCAGTTTGGAGGTCCTCATTATCCCATCACCAATGAGAGCACAGGTCCAAACATCTCCAAATTTCAGCATGGATATCATCCCCATGACACCTTCAATCTGGATGAGGGTCCACCACGCTGTAGTGAGGCTTAGTATGGAAACCTCTTTCGCACCTCTGATCTCAAGTATGGAGATGTTCCCCCTATCACAGGTCGTCGGTGTGAAGATGTTATAAATCTGGTCAACAAATAGTGTGGATGTTTTCCCATTTACTTATAGCCCACGACGAAAGTCCTCCTCATCCCAGAATCTAGAGAATCATAGGTTTTCCACACTTCATAATCTCCCAGCATAGAGGTCCTACCCATGTTCTGGTCAGCCAGCATGAGGACCCTCCTCATACCGACACTGTTAAGGGACAAAGTCCTGGTGGTCCTACCCATTCTCCCAACACCTATAGTGGAGGTCCATCCTAATATGGCTCTTCACGTAAAGACTCCATTCGTAAGTCATCCATCAGATACATAGGTCCTAATGCGAAAAAACTATCATGTCTCAAAGAGCCATCATGGGGAATAAGGGTGGGTCATCACCACCATAAAAATAATACTAAAAAGATTCTGACCGCTATCAAACCTATTGGCTACATAGATGTTGAGGAAGAAAGTGACTCAACAATGGAACACTCACCTCAGTCATCTGTGTCAAGGGATGATGTTGAAAAAATGCGCATCAGGCTCGTCCTTCCAGAATGTGAGGTTCATTGGAATCCTACCTCTATTCATAGATATATCCAGGAGGACAACGATTTTCTATCCCCCTAGGGTCTGGTCATGAAATCGCCACAATCATCACTATGAGCACTCTCTACCTCAATCATAGATTATGATGTGTTATTTTGGGGACCGACAGCTGGTGTAGATTATAATGGTCCACTGACAACTGTCATAGTCCCTCCACCTATATTTGTGGTCACTAGACGTCTTATAGAGATGTGGTTTCTAAGTTAGTCCACTCATCATAGGACAGTTAGATCTACGGTGGCTTGTCAGCATGCTCCCATATTCCCCATCGACCATCCTACCATCTCAGCATTCTGCTTCAGTACTACTACTAGTTCCCTAGATGCCTCTAGTCGAAAATTGGTGAAACTAAGGGACAGACCCCGAGTCTGAGCCAAGGATCATGTTGGACATTCTTGCAGAAGATTATTTACCAGAAGTGTTTTGGCTAGTCACATTTCCAAATTTCAATGCAATTGAGTCTCTCACCCAGGAGGATGTGGGATGCTTTCTCTAGACCCTTCAGGTTACACACTTTCATCTTCATCATCGGAGAGTTTCTTACTCCAAGAGTCATGAACATTTCTAAGAAAATGGTCAAAAGTTCCATTTGTTTTATTTGGCCACACTCCCTGTGGCGCAATTCCCTGAGTCACCAAGCCACCATATGACCCTCCAATAAGGATGCATCCAAATCATTAATGTGCTCAGCAAGATCCTCAAGGAGGCTTCACACCACATGCATATCTATTATTGGGGGTAGTATGTGGCCCTCCCTTTCAGTTCTATCTAGCGCCAACCTGACTTGCCCGACGATATCAAGGATATGCCTCCAAGTAGAGTCACATCTGACATGGCTAATCTATCAAAGGGGGAGAGCATGTTGGAGCACCATGATAGGGACTTACACCCAGGGGGCGTACCATAGCTTTTGGACCTCATTTAAAGTGCCACTCTCCAATAGAAATATCTAATTGGAATTATCATCCCCACTGAGGCATTGGTCCTCAGTCAGAATCCCAATAATGGAAATGGGTACCTAAGAGTAGTCAGACCCTTAGACCTGTCTTGCTTAATATAAAATATCTAGGATGACCATGAAAAATCCATGTTGAATTAGCATCTCGTAGAGCAAAATAAGATGGTTGATGAACTCCTGGCTAAGCATTTCCCAGAGCCAAATCTAGATTATGGAGTTCCTTGGCTAGGGTAGTAGGGGCAAACACAAAATCCCCTAGGTGAATTTTCTTTAGGTGAGCTTGAACATCCTGCCCATGTAGATAGGGCAGAGGATAAAACATATAAAAATATGGAAGGATATGTGTCACCAAATCCACCTGAGCGACCTAACAATCCTCGAGGACCAGCTCAGGATACCCATGTCACTCGGATGGTCATCCCACAAGACGCTCCACAGGTCGCTCATGCTACTTATCATGTTAAAGAACATGGCAACGCACTGATGGTCAGAGATAATCATCATGATAGTAACCCATACCCAAATAATTTTATGGAGGCCCTTATTTCCCATATAGAGGCACTGGAGACTCAACAGGTGGAAATTCCGTGTAATGGAAATTCATATCTAGAGTGGTTGGATGATATTCCAGCAACCCCATGATTTGGAAATCCTATCGTTTCCCCCCTTTAACGGAACGGGCGATCCATTGCTGCTTCTAGCCAACTTTATCTCAAGGTTTGGACCCATTTTAGGAACATCGGTATAGAAAGAGGCCACCAAACTCCAATGTTTCATACAGACATTGTAAAGTCCTGCATTTGTATGTTATATCTAGCTACCCATCCTTTCAGTCACTAGTAGAGATGATCTTCATTGTTTGTTTCGCTACTAGTTCATCTCTACCACCATAGATATGCATATTTCATACCTCTTAAAGTGTAAGCAGTGGCCTTATTAGTTCTTCTAAGACTTTTTTTCCATGTAGAAGGGTCTTACGTAATCCTTGGATATACCGTTGATTAAGGAACAATTACTGATGATCTATTTACTGAATTTATAGACCAAATTGGACCCACCTCTCATTACTCTGGATTACCCCAAGGGATTCTGAGACTTCTCTTATAAGCCTTAGTGCCTAGAGGATACCTTGAAACAAGAAAAGAATGAACTCTCGTTGACTCCATCAATTACTAAGAGAAGAGATTATATGGATGAGCATGTCGTGGTGGCTCACATAGAGGCATCTAGACAACAAGAGTTGTCTCTAGTGGAACCACCTCCATAGACCTATAGGGGACCTCCACCTCAGGCATAGCCTTCTTCCAAGCATCACCTAGCTCAAAATAGGTTGGTGCCTCCGTGAAATGTGCCACTATCACCGAAGAAAGATAACTAGGATCCACCTCCTCGACAAGCTCTTCATGCCCCTCATTAGGGACAGGCACCCAGAGCCCCCTTCACGGACCAGAGAAATATGACCAGCTTGATTAACAAGTCTTAGGTACATTGTTGTTTCCAAAGATCCATTGTATAGGGATATATACTCATGGATGAATACAAGAGAGCAGAAGAGGATGATCTTACTAATCATCCAAGCAGCTTCCCCTATCACCAAATCCTGGGGAACACCCTAAAATAGTGCTATGTGTTCGAAGACCAGCTTCATGAAAAGGTTGATAGCAACATATACAGGTTAGGAGAAGCTTTGGAACATGTGAAATGTGTTTTCGTGAAGCTATATAATAAAAGTGAATGTGAAGGTGAGTGGGATTAGGTTTCAAACCATGGACTGCAGAAGTATGATGATTAGATGCATTATAAAATTGATGCTCATTACCATGGTATTATCCTTGCATGCCTAAATTTAGCTAAACCTTTAGAAGACACCGTATCACCAGCAACCAGTGCCTTTGCATAAATGAATCATCTGTTCTTTCTCTAAAAGAATAGCCATCAACGTCACAAAGGAAAAAAATTCCCCCACCAATTCCATCACCATCATGTACATTCGACCACTTCATGCCACCAGCGATGGAGATTCCCCCGAGAATCCGTCTTGGGCAGGAGTATTCTTCAAGTGACCAGCAAGGGTAGACCTTAGAGAGCACAGTAGAACTGGTAAACCCCTAAATGATTCCTGAAAACAAGGACCGACAGACAGACCCACACAACATCCCCAGTCGTCTCCCTCATCGATAGAGATATGGTTATATTGGTTATCAATGTGCCTAAGTTTTTACATCCTACCAGTATGTGCATTCCACCAAAACCAGACAGCAGGACCTTCAAATGCTCAGCACTTCAAACCTTCTCATTGGATGTCATCAGGTCCACCTTCACCACCATTTGTACACCTGGTTCAGGCAGAGCTTCCCCAACTGCGTCATGATCTACCATGGTTTGTTATGGGAAGGTCTGTTTCATCTTTCCCTTATCCAGTTTTCACTCCACATGCTTCGACTATTGAGCAGTTGGACATTCCCTACACCAGCCATTCGACGGTCTAACTAGTAGGGCACATCATAACTACTGTTACAGAGCGACCTCCTGTAAGAAAAATTTCACGCTTGTCACATATGTATGTTGTCCTGATGCATCATTCCCGCTTTCTAGAAAGGGTCTCCATCCTTCAGGATCTTTTCTTGGCTATGGATATGCGTGAATCGCTCCTTGAGGATTTAAGAATCCCCTTGATGTTTGAGACTGAGGTAGAAGCTATAGAAGTATTTCATACTAAGTCAATTCTGAATGCTGAATGATAGGAAATTATCATGTTATCTGGAGATGATGATGTCCTCCCTTATAGGGGAACATCCTCTCACTTTACATCACATGCAATTTAAATGGTGTGGATGTTCGTTTCAGTCTTTTTGACACAAGCTCTGAGATCAACCTAATCTCGACTCAGACACTATAAAAACGAGTTTTTTTACGGATGAACTAAGTTACTCTAACATGAAAATTCAAGGTTATGAAATTATGGAACATACAATAAAATGAAATATCTACAAGAAGACTCTTTTTAGAGTCCCAATTAACTACATTGAGTTCATTGTTGTATCCCAAGACACCGCTAACAATACATTGATGGACAGGCCGTGGCTCCACTGAAATGTGGAGGTCCCTTCCTCATATCACAAATGCCTTGAGTAATCCCTTAATTGTTGAGTGGGTGTACTCCAGGGTAACACATCTCCCATTTCATCTTATTAATCTCTTTATCTAGCTGCCAACTATTACAAGATCAACAAAAAGATGATTTATGCTAATGAGGGTGAACATGCTATGGCTACGAATGACCCATGAACAAATTTGGATGATGCCTACATCTTTTAAATACACTGATTGGAGGCTATAACCACAGATATGTGAAAATTATTCTCTATTTCTAGAGCTATGGGTGAGAACATTCCCAAGCCTATGAGACACAGGATGATCACCTCATATTCCAACATGAATCAGGCCCAGGTGATCCCAGAGCCCCCTACGACCATAAGATATTGGGATGTCTGCCCCATGGGAATAGAAATACGCCGTAACTATTTTTTTTCATTGGGCTAGGATAAACTGACTCAATCCAATGTATCACTATTACATTGATACTATCATGTGTGGCCCCTTGGTCTGTTGACCAGATGAGATCATTTCAATATCTTTAATTTCCTTGGTTTCAGCAGAACATGAGCCCCTCAATGCAGTGTCTACCGCTGCTCAACAAGGTAACTATCACACATTTGGATATATTGACATAGAGTAAACTCCTCATGGGGAGGATCCATCCTCTATGAGTGAAGAATATGATTTATAGGATGATCCTACCGCCTTTGAAGAGGGAATCTTCATCACAGTCGATGGACTATTATAGGTGATCCTCAGTAGCGAGATAGATCTGAATCCCACTTTGATCACTACAACCATTCACGTCAAAGAGAAACAACAATATGTGGATTTCTTGAAGAAAAATTGTGATGTATTTTCGAGGATCTATGAAGAAATGTTGGGACTAGATCCCAATGTAGTCATCCACCACATCAGTCTCCTTGTAAATCACCACGAGTTTAAGTAACCCTTATGAATTATGCAACCTTATCATCGTGCCACGGTCAAAGACATAATTGATTAGGTCATTAAATTTTTTTTTATCAAGGAGGTCCAATTCCCTAGATGGTTAGCCTACATTGTTCCAATCAGGAAGAAGAATGGGCAGATTAGATTCTGCATCGACATCCGAGATCACAACCATCATTTTTCAAAGGTTGATTTCCCACTACCTCTGACAGAATTGTTGATGGAAATATTGCTTGCTTCAAGGCCCTTTTGGTCATTGATGGATAAACCGAGTATAACCAAATTGAAATGGCCCTTGAGGATGAAGAGTCTACAGTCTTCAGGGACAACATGATACATTCTACTACTAGGTAATTCCTTTCAGTATAAATAATTTAGGTTTCACCTATTAGCGACCTATGCATTGCACATTTAAGATGTTCCTCATGAAAATGGTGGAACACTACGTATATGATCTGATAGTCAAATATCACCATTGTCAAGAACATTTCAAAGACATTGAGAAAGGGTCTAGATTCCTCCGTTATCACCACCTAAAGATGAACACATTGATTTGTTCCTTTAAGGTCACGTCTGGTATGTTTTGTGGCTTCGCTATCAGATATAGGGGCATCACGATCAACCCAGAGAAGTTCCAGGCAATTATCCAGATGTCTCCCCCAAGAAACATTCAAGAGCATTGAGGATTTCAAGGCCACGTTGCTTACATACGTCGATTCATTGGTAAATTATTCTCCAAGTGTAATTCCTTTCCTAAGATAATGACGAAAGGCAATATCTATCAGTGGGATGAAGAATTTCAGACAATTTATGAGGAAATAAAGTAGTGTTTTCTCCATCCTCTTGTCTTGAAGCCACTATAAAGCCATTGGTCCTTTACGTTACTGCCCTAGAACATTTTCTGAGGGGGCCTATCACATAGAGGAAGAACAAGGGAACTGAGAATAGTCATTGTGCGGGTATTCACAGTATAGAAATTGTGACATTAATTGCAACACCAAGAGGTACATTTGGTTTCTCAAGTAGACCCTCAGAAGTATATCTTATATTGCCCCATGCTGACAGGACATCTATCTCGGTGGCCAGTAATCCTTTAGCAGTTTGCCATCAAGATTATTCCGTATATGACTTTTTAGTGGCATAAATTGGCACACATCATGGCCACCCATCCGACACCAGCTGACCAGTCCCATAACCAGATTTTCCAGAAGAGACAATACTCCTGGAATACCAAGCCATTCTATGATGGAAAATGAACCTCGATGGAGATTCCTGATTTCCTACTGGAAGAATGCTCGATGACCCCATACTCAAAATAGTGGTCCTATGTATCATCTTAATCACTCTTGAAAAAGATGTTTTGCTGTATAAATTCATGTTTTTAGAAGTCTATACCAACAATGAGGCTGAATAACAGTCCCTCATTATCGGCCTCAAGTTGGACCTCTAGATTGACATTCCCCACTTTCATGTGAAAGGGGACTCAGAAAAATTCATAAAAAAGATCAATAGAGGCAATGTGTTCAAAAATCCAGAACTCATGCCACTGTTAGAATTTCCCCTATAGCTGATGGATCAGTTCCCATCTCTGCTAGAGGATATACAAATTCCTCAATCCAAGAATGGATGAGCAGATGACTTTGTCAGCATAGCTACATCACCTATAGTGCATGAACTTGATGATTTTATTATCCACATGGTGCACCAAAGATGCATCACCACGGCCACTCAAGACGATGAGGACTGCCTGTAGGTAGGCCCCCTTACCATCGGTGCCTCCACGTCAGGACCTCTAGGTCCCCCAGATGTAGTGATTAAAATGAATCCTAACTGGAGAACCTCCTTTTTCTAGCACCTCCAAAATGTTAATCTAATAGAATATCGAGCTTAGTGAAAGAAAATCTGATTATACACACTATAGTTTACCCTCTAGAGTGTTCATGTTCTCGAGAAGATCCACTACAAGCACGGGTTTGATGGGATTCTCTTCCATTGCATTAAAGTAGTTGAGAATTCTCATGTTATGCCGGTGGCTCAAGCCAGTTCATATATTTTTCATTAGACTGTACAAAAAATATCTCCCAAGATATAGAAACCAGGTTATTTTGGCCCACCATGATCTATCACTAGATCAACTTTTCTTAGAGTTTCCATGTGTTCCAAATAAAACCCAAATGTTTGTATTGGCTGTTGGATCCCCTTAAAACTACCGAGTGCTCTTGTACCTTTGTGGTCTGGGGACTTAATGTTGTGGGACCATATCTACTGGCGACATCACACCTGTGTAGGTTCATTCTGACTGCTATGGATTTCTTTTCAATTTTGTAAGAGGAAATTCCACTCAAGGAGGTCATATATTGTTCTATCATTTATGGTTTCAAGTCCTATATCTTCTATCGATTTAGAGACCCTCACACAATCCATACTGATAATGGAAACAAATTATGGGTAGTCGAATTGACGAAATTGTATTCCAAGTAAAACATTTGTTCTAACCTTACCTCCCCTATCACGTGAAAGAAATTGGGAAGATGGATGATTTCAACAAAACCCACTCTATCATTTTTTAGTAAATGGTTGGTCAGTGAAAAAATAGTTGGTCAAAAAAACACCACAAATTCCTTTGCGTCTATCAGACAGTGGCTCGCAATTCCACACACGTGACCCCATACATTCGGGTGTATATAATAGAGTCCATCCTTCCCATAGAGATTCAGTTTCCATGATTATGCACAACTATCAATGATTAGTAAACACCAGATTAAGTAGATGAAATCCATCTAGATGAATTGGAATCACTCTACGAGAACACACTTTGTGTCCGGCACAATCTAGAAAGGCACTAGAACAAGATATCAAGAGATTTAAATAATAAATTTCACTGCTTCTCATTATTTCATGGTATCATGGTGTTGGACCTGATAACACCAATGATACCTGGTTGGAAACCACCCAAGCTAGAGCCCAAATGGGAAGAACCTTAAATCATTTACAAGGTTTACCCCAATGGTGTGTACTCTCTGCTTACCATGGATGGAAAGCTTATAAACCCTCCCACCAATGCCAATTTAATCAATAAATATGTTTCCTGAGTAACTTAGTCCTATATGACCTTAAACTATTAGGTCTCACAGAAAATTAAATTATATGTCATCCCACAAGTCATTAAATTTCAACATTAGAACTGCATACTACTTTATTCCCATCCTCATGGCATACGTAGGAATTCTTGGATGTCTTTTCTTGGGTCCATCCAAAAAACTCTTCTATTTGACTACCCACCTACGTGTAGTTCCATTAGGGGATCCCACATGGTGTAGTGTAAGCTTTTCTTGAACCCCCACTCATGTCGGGTTTGTGATGATCCCACCATGTTACCTTCCTCATTCTTTTATTATCACACGTCCTCATCGCATGATGCTGAAATGCAAGGCTACTTTTTAGAACAACGTATGTCAAGATTCCCATTCTTATGGGTTACATAATAATGCTAGGAAATTTTTAACATTGGCCCAGCCCCAAACTCTATGATCTCCCCATGGGTCGAAACACATGGTGTGGGGCAGAATTTTTCCATCATTCACATTGAGTACATCAAGGTCTCACTATGTATTCCCCTTATTGGAAATCTCTTCCTCTTTCATTCTCATCCTACAAGACATTAAATTGTATGTTTAGAACATTGTATGTCTAGATTCCCATCCTCATGGGTTACATAGGTCCTCCCGAACATCTAGTCATTGGGTCCATCCCTACTTCATGGAACCCTCCTGACCTCAGTTCTTCCTAGAGAGGGTTAGATGGTTTGGCAAGGGCTTATGTCCTCACTCACATCAGGTTTTTATCAACCAATCCACCTACATTTTTCTTCTATGTTCTCTTCCTTCACCTTGTTCCACACTCATCGTTTTTTGTCAGCTACTCTAAATTTGATCCCCTCCACCCTCTTTGGTAATTCACCAATGTGCTGAGGAGTAGTCTGGTTTAGTACCTACAGTGTTGGATTCCACATAGCCATGTTATCAACCATTTTCAATCTTCATTTTTTCCTACATTTGGGCTTTCATTATATATCACATCTAAAAGGACCTACAAATGGCGTGTATTCTTAGCTTAAGGGATCTCCTTCCATTTCATGCCATCATCCTCGAGGATTTTGAACAAAAAATTGATACAAATCCCATATTGCAAATATGGGTTTCAGTTGATGCTCATTGGTCATTCCCATTTCAGTTCACACGAGATGGGTGTTGTGTTTTGAACATGTTAAACAATTATCCTCCAAAATCACACCAACACAATCATGCATTAAAAGTCAGTTGCATGATTCACATAAATCTCCACTCCATCATGTCTATGTGGAATTTAAACACTCCAGGTACTATACCTCAGTTCCCATTTTCACATTTGGAGAACAAATCCATGGTAAGCCGTCATTCGGTTCCCCACACTAGTTTCCCCATTCATGCGTTCCGCATGTTTCAAAGACCATCTCCACCCTTGTTTCCCACATTGAGCATAGCTCGCATGGGATTAGGGACTAGATCTTGATTTGTGCTCGCATGGAGAACTTTTTCTTCTCCATGTTCTGAGCTCTAAGACTGTAAACTGTGATCTCCACCCTCTTCCTTTTGGAAAGTCATAATAATTATAACTCTCAGGACTACATATAGCTTGAATCCCTTGATCATGGGAAATAAAGGAACATCGAGACATATCATCATTGGGTCCAGCTCATGTTCTACTAATTACATATTATATTCATCCTGGTGGCCATAACATACACTAACTTTCATTGTGTAGCATAGGTTTTATGCCCTCATTCACATTGGGTCTATATTTTCTACACCACATAATTTTATTTTAAGAGCTAGTCTCACATTCCTTTCATCCTACAAGACGGTGAACGAAACCCACATAACTATGTATGGATTGATTCACATCCTCCTGGGATATGTAAGAACATCTCGAAATTTTCCCATAGGTCCATCACCATATTCCTTAACCACTACTGGCCCCTTGACCACAGGTTTTTCCCATAAACTGAGTGTTGTGTGATGTGGACCTCATCCTCATTCACGAAGGGTAAGCTTTATCACGTCATGCACATTCCCCCTAAAACCTCGTCTCTTCTATATGTTTCAAAGATATATGATGTTAAAATATGCCGCCTGGTCCCACATGACATTAAACTATTGAATTATTTTTGAATGGTGTCAGAATTCTTGGATTGTCCTATCATATGACCCAAAAAAATGAAATTATATTCTGGGACGTACGATAAAAAATGTCACTAAATATTGATTTCCCCACTTTGCGGGACATAATTTTTGGTATTGGTCATCCACGATACCATTTTTGAATGCAAACATGTTTCTTGATTTCTATAGAGGCACAAGGACTCATAGTCCTCAGTTTCTGGATTCACAAAAAAACACACGTCTATCCTAAGGAAAAACATGATCTATCAAATTCTACTTCTTCTGGTGTGTGGGCATGACTCACATGACCTTATTATCCCTAGCACCGATACCTTACCACGCCATCTCCAAAACAATGAATGGCTTGATTCTTATTCTCATGGGGTACATATGAACGCCCACAAAATTTTCCATGGACCCATCCTAACATTCATTTTCTGTCCCTCAACCTAAAACTTCTTCATGGAACACATGGTGATATGGAATCTAGGTCCCCATTCACGTTGGGTTTTATAATTACCTCCTGGTGTGTCTCCATCATTCGTTACCATTTTAGGTCCGACCTCTAAGACGATAAACTAAGCTCTCTGTTATGATATCTATGACCTTAAACTAATATCTTGTTACATTGATTCTACAAGGATTAATGATAAAATTCCAAGAACTATGTATGGCTTGAAAAAAATCCTTATGAGATACATATGATCACCAAGAAATTCCATCTTTGGGTCCATCCCCAAGAACATTTTATCATCTCCCATCTTTTTCGTCCCCTTGACCCAATCCCTTTTGGGATCATGTGGTGTGACAAGTTCCAGTTGGGGTTGTCATTAACATTGGTATATGTATTACACCACACATTCCCATTATGGTTAACCAAGTAACTATAGTTATACCATGAACAAGTTTAGGATGCCCCATGTTAATCATGGGATGTGTCAGTTTCCTCGCCAGAGAGGATTTACCATACCTGCATTGGTATATGACTACTCCATGTTAAGAACTACATTTGGTTTGATTCTCATCCTCTAGGGATATGTAGGGATGTCTGGGACTTTCACCTCAAGCCCATCCTCAGGGTCATTAACCATTCTCGCCCATCGGCCCCAATCATAGTCCGTGGAGGATGATCTTGAAACTATGTGTGTCGTCCACACTATACAATGATAAAATACATGTCTATCATCTAAGAGGCTTTCTAGGTCCTCACCTAAGAGGTCCTGTTTAGAAGAAGGATAGACCAATGATCAGATTTATGTTCCCCCTAATGCATTTTCACCATGGTGGTGTAATTTAACGAGTGTTAGACTCCATTTTAACAACCCATCACTCCATCCCCCATGATTTTCATGTCATTTATTTGGGAACTCGTCATCTTTCATGATATAAGTAACACATTAATAGTAAGGATGCCTGGCCTATGGCCCTCCTACTATCCTGGGACAACATTCTGAAAAACTAAAGGAGAAATTTTTTGAATCAGGAATCGTATTTCAACCATGGACAATGTTCATATGTCATTTGTTATCACCATATCAGGCAAACACAATACCGATGCTTTGTTTCAAACACGATTAACAGTTATCCTTAATTATCTTTCCACCCCCCATAGCTCCAATTTTTTGGAATCGAAATTCAGACATTCCATTCTGCTATGTTCAGATTTATTCTTACATCCCTGGGGTTACTTTTCTCGTGTATTGGAACACATTGGGAGATGCATGTTGGTTTTTTGGAGAAATTTATTCCCTATTCCGGCCACCATTTTTTCTTCTTAGAAGCCTCAATGGGTCATTTATTACATAGAGTCTTGTATATTGGTTGTCTCTCCCACATTCAAATGATGTAACAATGCTAACATACATTGTTTCCCACATCAGGCTCAACCCATTTGAGTTTATTAAAGGATTGCTGATTATTTCATGATTGTGGTAGTAGCGTTAAAATAAAAATTTAAGTATTCTATCCATGCACACAGTTTAGAATAAGAAATAACTAAAAAAAGAGAAAGGCTTATGAGTTCAGCCGAAATAGGTCCCTTAGGGATCAACGTCTTTGATGGACTGCTCTAGTGTTACAACCTTCTAGATTGTGGCCTCAAGGATTGCATCACACTCCATGAGATCCTTATCTTCATCAGTGGTTACAGAGCTTAGCTCATTTTCCCTAGGATGTGATGGCACTTGTTCAGCCTAGAGATCAACCATTTGGCGGCTTGCCTGCACTACATTCCTATGGGCATCCGCTAGCTGGTAAATCAACTTTTTAAGGGCGTCAGAGTAGTTTTTGATGAATTACCTCCTTTCATTGGCTTTCTATTCGAGGAATTGAACTTCTTTCCCATCATTATGAAATTCTTGGGTATTCATTGAATCCTTTTGGCACTATGAAATGTTGGAGTGTTGGTTTTTCTCTCATATTTTTTTTGCCATGTAATTGCTGATAATTATATGAATATAGTGAGCATCCAACCACACCATCTCCCATAGAGCATGGAAAATGTAGTCAGGTGCGAAGTGAGTCTATCTGGTTTAGCCCTTCTTCCTATGACTGAATGAGATAACTTTGGATTCAATTCCACTACTTGTGTCACGTCATGTGACTCTCTTCATCCATTTATGGGTCAAAATCATCTATTTACTCAGGGTATATGGGTCTATACTATGGAAAGGAAACCACGAGTTCTAAGGCATGTTCCCATCTAGAATTCTTTCTTTTTCGGTAGTTTCTCCCGATCCGGCCTGGAACTCCACCCCGGTAGTATTATCGCCCTTGACTGTAGTCTCTGGTCCTACAAGCACTGTGGCAGGGTCATCTTGAATTTTTGGATTTATAGTAGCTATTGTAATCACCTTAATGGGTCCTACAATTGTTCACGAGTCAATGGAACGTTGAGCCTCTATCCTTTCAATTACTACATTGGGAATTTATATCATAGTCTGCTGAGCATCCTGATAAAAGATGATAGCCAACATTGATAAAGACATACAAGAGACAAGAGCAGTAGCATCTAGTGCATGTGTCATTGTAGGAGCCTCCCCTACTAGATATCCCATGGAATTTGTATGCTATATCAATGAAAACGGTTCTCCATGATTGGTGGAAATGACAGGGATGTCTCCATTTAACCCATTTCATCTGGATCATCTCTTCCAACTCCAACAATAGATGATTCCACACCTTGTTCAGTTTCGAGGAAAGGATCTTAAGGTGTTACTATAGCATCCATTGAAACATCTGCATACCCTATGGGGAAGAATTTCGAGATTCCATCATCCATATGTTCTTATATAGGAAGAAATTTGGTTGATATGTTAGGATCTTGAGATGGGAAAGGCTAATGAAGACAACGGTTGAACTCACATCGAGCTGCT
Organism: Viscum album; assembly: GCA_963277665.1. Lineage (NCBI taxonomy): Eukaryota > Viridiplantae > Streptophyta > Magnoliopsida > Santalales > Viscaceae > Viscum > Viscum album. The sequence goes on along the minus strand of OY728159.1, from coordinate 1,293,063,875 downwards.
CATCCAGTTCTGTGTCAGATCATGCCACCTCACCACTCGCATGGCGGATTATCTAGGATGAATTTCTTCCTGATGTCCCTTCACCCAAATCCATTCATCCTTTTACTCCTCTTCATCCAATTCATCATCTTCTTCTTCATCCTCTTCCTCCCCTACCCACCCTCTTCTTCTTCCTTTCTATCATCTTCTTCAGATGGCTGCTTTTCTTGGTCATGTTCATGGTCGAGCATCACCTTCACTATGAGGTTTTTCTCTTCATATCTCCCCCGCAGGCATGCACACATATCCAATTTTGTCGGGTATGCATGATGGAGATGAAAATTTACCCTATCCACCACCAAGATGGGCCCTATGTCTAGTTGGTCGATCCCGATATGCACTCTCATCCCCAATACCTCTTCGGTGGAAATAGATTGACGCAAATTTTCCATGAATACCAAAGAGAAAGGATGATAACATCATTGGATGTCTTTAAGAGGTGCATGTGCTTCTTCCCAGGAAGTTCCCTATTTGACCCATGAGGTCTCCTGTCGGACCACCCCTCCTCGGGAGGTGGAGGAAAGTTCTTGACATAGGATGCTCCAACTAAGGATGTGCCAGCCGGTTCCATGCTAGCCACCTGGCATATTATTTTTCTCACCTCTACAGTCATGCTTCGCCTATATCCCAACTCTTCATGCTCCGCACTAGGCGCCTTGATTTACTGGATGAGTTTCTGAAGGATCGCCCCGAGATACATCTTTGTCCAATGTTTGGAAAACTTTTTTGATATGCCTGCACTAACATCAGTGGGGGGAGAGTGATGAATTCACCTAGTCCCATAGTCGTGAACCTGATCAATAGTTTGGCGAAAGATAAAATGATGTTTCTTTTACTGAACCAATTTATAAACTATCTTTGGAATTCACTCCATGCACCAGAACTACATGGTGAACCTAATCGGAACCTATGGTTTGAAAAAGATTTTTCAATCGATCTTGGATACCAACACACCTTCCTTGATGCTTTGTAGGTATTTCGTCTACTCCAATGGGCCCTTCTCATCATCTACCATTGGACCGACTGGGGTTCAGAATGGGCGAAAGTCAAAATTGGTATGGATGTCGATCTTGAGCTTGATATCATCCTCTCTGAGTGTCATTGGGTGGATTCTAGAAATGTTGAAGAGGGATGGCCACATACCATCACATGAAAGTAGAATGGAATTCAGAAAGTCATATCCACCTCAATGGGCTATGAACTAATGATAAAGGATTGGGAATGGTCCCCATATCCTTTTGGGCATACTTCCCCGCAAAATATGCCCCTTAAAGCTATAAAACATAGCCAACATAGGTGCCCTCGGTTATCCTTGTTCTTCACTTCCATGATCTTGACCATTAGTAGTGTCCCTGGGCAGACCCAAATCCATGTGCCCCTCCCTGGAAACAAAAACCTGCTCAAGAATTAATCAAGGAACTCATCATATTGTACATTCAGGTCCAAACATTCATTTATTATGTATCCCCATGATTGGTTCTCTCCTTCCTCCAGAACCATCCAATATGAGCCCACCTTTCCCCTCTGATACATGTTCGAACATTTCTTCCCTTGGAATGATATATTCAAGAGCATGTCTTGAAACAGAAAAAGGCGTAACCATCCCATATAAGATAATTTCTTCATAACATGTTTTATCTTCAACATCTCAATGGAAAATTCTAGTAGATTCCATGTCAAGATGGGGGAACATGTCCTATCCCCCAAACATTCTCTATTGGGAGGAACTCATCTTACTTATAACCCTCCAAGGAGATTTTCCAAATACAATGGATGTCCCACCAACTAATACCTAATTCCTCTTGGTGGAGGTGGAAGGTGTTAGTGTTTGGAGACTAATAACCGAATAACTCTGGTACCATGTCCTACTATCGGTAGAAGTGACATTAGAATGTACAAACAGCTACAAAAAGCCCAATAGACCACAAATATAGCCCAAACTCCTCATATGTTTGGCGTACCCAGTATGCCCATTCCCATTCAATTGTGAAGTTTCCTGCAGACCTGAAGTCACCTTTCTGCTAACCCTTCGACTCCTCAGTGATACTGTTTTGGAAGGTACACACATAAAGGGCGATAGTTTCCTCAGGAGGTGGATCACTCCCTACAATAATCGGTGTCTTCATATTTAAGACATAGATGGTTGTTTTCTATGATTCCCTAGTAGGATGGTTGTTCTTATAGATATTGAATTGTGGGAGACAATCCTTCGATGTCACCCATGACTGCATTGTATCTATTTCAATGCCATACATCAACACCTACTCTAGAATGCCAAATATTCATATTGGAAGGATTTCACTCAAGATGTCATCCTTTTGATATTTCCTAATCATTATAAAATCATCTGAATATCAGACACATCCCCCCTCACATGAATACTTTTTTTAGTTTAGAATCATTTGAGTCCACATTGTTGCTGTAGTGGCCTCCCTCTTAGAATCGGTCAGTTGGACAACCATTTTTTGTTAGGATTTTGGAAATTTGAAGATCTTTGAGGGATAGAGTGATAATCGACATGTAAAATAGTTGATTGTGTGCAAGAATGCTGCTATAAATGACCAGCGTAAAACAAAGGGAGGCAGCGCGCTAGTGATCGACATGCACACAAATCATAGACTCTACCATGGAAAATTGTGCACTGATCGGGATATTTTTCATGTGCGAGAGAAAAGGGTGTGCCATAGGGAAATGTAAAATTAGGGACCTTGTGGGGCCTCAATGAATTTATAGGTGTAGACCACGTCTTCTGTGCATGCAAAAGAGTTTTTCTTGCTGAAAGGCCATTTTTCGTGTATTGAGCAGGCACATCTATACTTTTTGGTGTGTCCCATACAATCCGACCTTCAGGTCCCCCATTCAGCTCAAATTATTAGGGGGAATTTTTTGACCACAATTTTTTCATAGGGATAGGAATGGGAAGACAGAAAACAACAAAGCCATTTGGGGGGTGTGTATAAGATTCTACGACTCAGGAGGAAGTTATACGCAAGAATGATGTGATTCGTGCTTGAGTTCCTCCAGCACGCAAACACTTGCATGCCCAATATAACATCAAAGGGAGGATTCTTCCAAGACCCAAACGAAACCACCAAAGGCATCAACACACAATACTTTGGAGAGGCACAAAATATTTTCTTTAGCACGCAACCAATTGTGTGTCCAATCCAACATCAATGGGACCCTTTCACGAAAACACACCCAAAAAATCATTTAAGTCAAAAGCATAAAGGGGAGAGAATGCATGAAAATATGGATTGCGCATAGACCCTTCTACGCACAATGCGGCTTCAAACACCCCCTTGCACGTAGCTCCTCTTGCACGCCTCGTCTGGGGGTTTCGGCTATAAATTAAAATCAACCCCCGAACAATCGGGATAGTTACGGAAGGTGAAGAGACGATGTACTGTATGAAAGACCCATCTTCCGCAATCACGTGAAAAAGTATATGGTCTCATTGTGTTGAATCATGTGCGATAGGTCACCCAAGGGTCCTCCTTTGAAAGGGACCACTTGGGAATGATCCTAATCCATTTTCTTTTACCCTATGTCTTTTGTGTGCAAAATATCTCTCTTGTGCATTAATTCCCATTGCATTAGGTTGATATTTCTCCCATCCTTATGGTTTGTGTGGAGCCACCCCATCATTTACGTTGCTTCACATTTTCTTTGCATCCCTCTGTATCCACTCTATGTGTCATACTTACCATAGGACACTATGTCTGAGCCCCTCTTATGCGTAACACATCAGTGCCACACACCTTTATCCTATATGACCCTCCAGGTTTGTATGAAGTTATTTCAAAGTCCCTTGGGTAGTTCATTATGTACATTTTCCCAGCCCTCTGTTTTTTTATTTGCATTCTAATATCTATTGATTCTTTAAATACCAACTCTAATGGGGAACCTCAGTGAATCACTCAACAACACACCCTCACTACATCATTGTTAGTGCCTTCCCATAGCCAGTGGTTAAAGCGTGTAAGTTATGTAAGTCAAAGGGGTGTAGAGTGAACCATCTTCATCTGAGATGTTGGACGTTAAGCTGCCTGGAACCATCTTCCCTAGCATATGACATTAAATGGTGTCCTTTCTCCATCCATCATACACGGTATGCCCCAACTCTGACATTCTCTACACCCACTCATCTAAATGGGAGTGAGATCTTTCTCATATGGAATAAGATCCTCTCTACAAGAGTGGTGACTATCTGTGTTGAAGGGAAACCACCTTGGTGTAAACCAATAGCCTTTCATGCAGGAGGCAACACCTCTACCTCTCTTATATTCTTTTTTTCCATTGACTATAAGAGAGATGGGCACTGAGACCCTCATTATCACATCTCTCTCTCTCTCTCTCTTTTTGATTTGTCACCATCATGCATCCATCATGGAGTAAGTCCCAATCTCCATCCCCCTAGGATACAAACCACGTGTAAGCCCCTGTATACTCTTTGGGCTACTAACCACATGTAATCACTACTCCACTTCCCACAGACGTAGCTTTTGCGACGTAATCGTCAGGTCTTCAATGACTTTTGTTTCTCAAATAGTTCATGAATCACATGATATTAGAGTAACCATTGACCATGGAATCCTTCTTGGGCCTCCTTATCATGTTATCCCAAAACAATTTCGAACTACATGTACTTTGATCATTGCAATGTAAAGGTGTGAAAGAAGTCTCCCTGAGGTTCAAGTCCTATACCTTCTAGACCCGACCCATTCATGTCTGTTCACCTTGGTCCCATATGAAATTAAACTACATCAACATATTCTGATCAATGTGGACATTGATCCCTATCGTCATGGAAAGGTATGTAAGAACCCTCTTTAAAGTTCAAGCCCAACACCAACTTGTCCTAACCCCTTCACATTGGTTCACCTTCATCTTACAAGACATTAAACAGCATCCACATATTCCAGACTACGTGGACATTAATCCTTGTCTTCTTGGAAGGGTATATATGATTCTTTCTTGAGATTCGACTCCCACCAGTGGTAATTCGTTGTGACCCCATCCCGTGGTAAGATCTTGTAAACCCATCCAGCGGTAATCCATTTTACCCCATCAAGAGGTAAGCCATTGTGAACTCTAATCGATGGTAAGTTGTTGTTTCTTCCAATCGATGGTAATTCGTTGTGTTACTCAATAGACATTAAGCTGATGTTTTCACCCAACCAACGGTAAGCTGTTATAGTCTGCAAATTATGGTAATCCATCATAGTCCCCTTTATTAGGAATCAAATCTCTAGTGCTCCCCTCACGTGTCAAACCATCCCAGGATGCTAACCACTTATACGCCCAAATATATCATGAAGTCGTATTCCTATGTGTACATGTCGTTTTTATGCCCCATCTTGAACTATGCAGACATTGATTCCCCACTAATGGTGTATGTATGAAGCCTCTCCATGGTTTAATCCCATCACTCAGGTCCATAGTGGCCTCTACCTTGAGCCTTTTTTTTCAGTAATTTCATCTCCCAACCTAGAGGTTCCACTTCTTACAGGTCCCATCAATGCGTCTATTTAGGTGTCTCATCACCCCATAGAACAATGTGGACCTTGATTCCCTATCACAATGATACATAGGATGTCTCGTTGAGACTCCATACCAACATTATCATCATCCTTATGATGGATTTATCTCAATCCCCATCCGCTCTCATCAATCCATGTAACGACCCAAATTTTCATTAATGGAAAATCCCTCTTGATCCAGTTAAATGTTTCTTTATGTTTTTATAAGATGTCAACTTCTTTAAGTTTTACGTTAAGATTTGTGACCGTTACTTTTATAGTCGTTGAACAGTGATCATCTGGGTAGTTTAAATATAAGGCTTTAACGAACCAATTTTTCTACTCAGACAAAGGAAGCGATGGCCTCATCCAGTAGAATTGCCCCTTACGAAGCCCATTTGTCGGAGCTCGGTAAAGAGGTGGCGTCTTTGGGCTTTGCCCTTGACCAAGCCCAAGCTGAGCTTCATCAAGTCAAGCTCGAACGTGATCGTCTACGGGAAAAATGGAAGTTGATAGAGATTACCACTCGAGCGATGTTATCCGAGCAGCCCCAAGAGTCTGTCACCATCGCGCACCTTACCCTTAGGTCTTATGCGGCTATTTTAAGGGGTTATGTAACAAATAAGTAGAACCATGTTCATGTACATTATTTTTGTATATAATAATGAATATAATTTCTAGTCATTTTTGATGCCTTGTAATTAGTTTTTAAAGTACAAACGGTGTTTTTAGTTATTATTTAATTAAGAATTAAATTAAAGGATTTATGAATTAAATAATATTTTAATAAAATATTATTATTAATATTAAATTAATTTTTATTAAATATAAATGATCTTATAATTTTATGAATGCAATTAAATATTTTTTTTAAGGTTTGAAAGCCATTTCTGTCAAAACCCGTGAATTTTTTTATAAATGTCGGTTTTTATTTTAAAAGTGAAAATTCACATATTTAGAAAATTATTTAGTTAAAATAAATATTATTTTTGGAATCAGGACGTCGAAATTATCCAACGGTGAATTTTTCATAATTTTCTGAGACAGTCAAATTTTTGGGTAAAAATTAAATATCATTTAAATATATAATGTGTTTTATGACATCATAATGACCCAATGGTGATGTAATAAAATACCATAATCCTTATGTTCGGCCAATATGTGTTTTATCATTAAAATAATGAGGTTTTGGGTTTGTTTGACTCACTTTTCAAAGCATTAACGGAGCCCTCAAGACTTATTCAACACTTTGCCTTTTTAAATTAATTTCCATGGGAGTGTGACTCACCTCCACATAAGCAACCCTAATTTTTTAATAAGTTCGGACCTTGGCCATGTAAAATATTGTTTTCCTCTTTCCTTTTCCAGAAACCATGGGCAAATACCATGGGATGGTTTGTGGTTTGGATTATTTTAATATAAGGGGTCCCAAACCTAAATAATAAAGAATTCTCTCACCTTTCCTATATAAACCCACCCAAGCTCCCACTTCCTCCTCACTCAAAGCCCTTGAAGTTCGTCCAACCTCTTCCCTACTCTCTCTAGAATCCTCCCAAGGTGCCCCAAGCTCCCAAGAAGCCTCTCACAAGCCTCTCTCTAGCCTTTGGAAGCACACTTCCAAGTAAGGGGTTTTCTTCCTTTCTCATTTTTTTGTCAATTTTCTTTAAGTTGTATTTCCCTTTTTATTTCAATTATGAATGTTGGGGTATGGTTTCGCACCTCTCCCATACTTCCCTTTTATAGTTTGAATGATGGGAGACCCCTTTCTCTCTCATTAAATTCCTCCCATGTACACCCGTTACTATGCCGAAATTCCGAAAGGAACTTCTCTCTCTTCTTTTACATTCAAGCAATACTTTTGTATCATGAATCTAAATTCCATTTCAATTGTTGGGACATGTATATATATGACCTCCTTACTGTCCATTACATGTAAATATGATGAGGAACCCCTTTCTCTCTCATCAACGTTTTTTTGAATTCTTATGTCACGCCGTTATGCTGCCGAAATCGCACCGATTTTCTAAGCCAATGTCTTTGTGTAGTGAATACCATGCCCATTTCTCCATCAAGGGTATTCACCTTTATACACATTTACATATTGATTGTAAAGTTTCATGTATGAATTCCACATTACTTTTTCGTGGAATAAATGATTATGTTTTATGAATCCATGTTTTATGATCCATGTGGCACACTTATGCATGAAATGAAATGTTTAAGAAGGGTGCGCCCTGATAGCGCTCCAATGCATTGGGTAAAGTATAGTATCATGATACGTCATGTGCAATGAGTGTTGACTCATGCTAATTCAAGTGCAACGAGGGTTTACTCGTGCTTCAAGTGCAATGAGGGTTTACTCATGCTCCATGTGCAATGAGCCTTGGCTCATGCTAATTCAATGTTAAGTGTTGCTGCCACATTTCCATGTTATGATTATCATGCTTTATCATGCCTTTATGTTCATGTCTCTCTTATGCTCTATTGATATTCCTATTGCCTAACATGTATTTTACTCCTCATGTTATTCATTATGTACTCCCTTACTGGGCTTTATAGCTCACCCTTTTCTTATGCATGTCCTCAGGTTATCCCTTGCAATGCTAAGTACGAAGGAATGTAGTGGTCATGTAAAGGAAGTTTTCAATAAAGATGTTGTATTTCAAGTTTAAAGTTTTTATGTAATGATCCTAAGCCCCAAAGACACTAAACCTCTCGATCTTCTTTGTTGGATCAAGTGAAGTTTTATGTAATAAAGCATGTTTAAGTTGTAATAAAAAGCAGGGTTTCCATAGTTGGTATCAGAGGGAGGTTTAGTTATTTTTGGGATTAGGATACCCTAGTAAAGCCTTAGATACAAGACTAAGCATAATAAAAACATCCCTAAGTTTTGGTAAATACTAAGTAAGTGTTTTATCAAACAAATACATCCCTGTCTGGATACGAGCAGGTAGAGGCGGCTCTGGCACAGATGTATCCTAGGGGTAAAACCCGAAAACACCGCTTTGAGCTAGACTCGAACGGGAACTGGTGCACGACAACGGGCCTTGCTGCACTCTTGGTTACGACACTCCCGGGGGATATGTTTTGATAAATTCACAATCTTAGTATGAACCCTTATTAAGGGAAAAATGCCCCTAAGAATATATGTTAGAAGGAAGATCATGAAAAGCCTGGATTGAATCCTATAGACGCATGAGTTAAAGAGATTAAAGTTTATTTATAAGTTGTAAACTTTTGTCTTTGGATTACCCTTTATGTGTTACCCCTAACTTTCCTTTTATTCCAGCCAATGGCCGGTAATAGGAGAACTCGGGCTAACAACCGTTGTGATGATCAGTACGATGATTGTACTAATGAGATGCCCAATCCGATGGGAGCGGGAATCGCGAACATTGTCACGCTTATCTCTCAGCTAACTCAAGTTTTGAATAGAAACACTGGTCAAGAGGAACGTTCAACCCCCCCTAAGAAAGAACAAGTCGCTATTGAAAGCTTCATGAGACAAAGGCCTCCTACGTTTAGTGGATCATCTGATCCCACGATTGCTGAACAATGGATCAACTCCATTGAAAAGATATTCTCCATCCTCCAATGCTCTGAAAAAGAGAAAGTCCTCCTGGCGACTTATCGTATGGAGGGTGAAGCTGATCAATGGTGGACATTGATCAAAAATACGAAGCCTGAGGAGGAGATCGAGGCTTTGGAATGGAAGGTATTCCGGAAGATGTTTTTCGATAAATATTTTCCACGCACCCTCCGTATTAAGATGGAAAGGGACTTCCTTTCCCTCAAGCAGAAAGATGAGGAATCCGTGGGAGCGTACGAGGCAAACTTCACAAGGCTTGCACGATACGCTTCCGGCTTTGTCGTTACCCCCGAATGCAAGGTTGACCGCTTCTTTGGTGGGCTGAAGCCTAGCTTGCGGAAAGCATTAGCGATCCGTGACTTCGACAGCTATGAGGAAATTGTCCGATGTGCCCTCAAGGTTGAAATGGAGATCGGAGAATCACAGGGGTATCATGGGGACAAGAAGCGGAAGGTGGACTTCAATGCTGGTGGTCCGATGGATAAATCCAACGGCGCTAAGAAATTCCAGCACCCCACTTGCCAAAAGTGTGGAAAGAAGCACCCTGGAAATTGCCTTAGGGGGACAAGAAAATGCTTCAAGTGTGGAAGAGAAGGGCACGTAGCTGTTAACTGTCAGCAAGAAGGACCCGTGGCTGCGACGGAGGGGAGGAACGCTTCGTTCGAACCTCAACGTGTTGTTCAATGCTTCAAATGCAAAGAACCGGGTCATTTTGCGAATCAGTGCCCTAATCCAAGGGTTATCGGAGGCAATCAACAACCTCCAAGACAGCAAGGAAGAGCTTTTGCCATCACTTCTGCCGAAGTGAACCCCGACAACGAAGTGGTGACAGGTACGCTAGTTATTCATTCAAGAATAGCGAACGTACTTTTTGATTCAGGTTCTACGCATTCTTTTATATCTCAAACGTTTAGTAGAATAATCCCTGCACCACCACAAATCATGGAAGTAAAGATGTCGGTGAGTACGGCAAATGGGGCAATCATTGCATCCCATGAGTATAAGTCCTCCCCTGTTATAATCTGTGGATTGAATTTCCCGGCGAACCTCGTCATACTCCCTTTGGTGGAATTTGATGCAATTCTTGGAATGGATTGGCTTTCCTTATATAGAGCCAACATAAATTGTCGGGAAAGGGAAATCACACTCCATATGGAGAATCGACCCCCGATTATTTACAAGTGTCAGGAGGAAGATGAATCTCCTTTAGCTCCATCATCTCAAGAATGGATATTACTGCCTTATGAGCACGCATATCTGGCTCAGATGATTGAGTCCAAGGAAGAAACCACCCTTGAAGAAATTCCTATTGTGAGGGAATTCGCTGAAGTATTTCCCGAGGAACTTCCTGGTCTTCCTCCAAGAAGAGATGTTGAGTTTCAATTGAACTTATACCTGGGGCGCTACCAATATCCAAGACTCCATATAGAATGGCTGTGGTTGAGCTTGAAGAACTGAAGAAACAACTACAGGAGAATCTGGATAAAGGGTTTATACGCCCAAGTGCATCACCATGGGGTGCACCGGTCCTCTTCGTCAAGAAGAAGGATGGGTCAATGCGGCTTTGCATCGATTATCGTGAACTTAACAAAATCACGATAAAGAACAAGTATCCTCTCCCAAGAATCGATGACTTGTTTGATCAGCTGCGTGGAGCACAATACTTCTCCAAGGTCGACTTGCGGTCGGGATATTATCAAGTAAGGGTGAAGAAGGAAGATATCCCCAAGACTGCTTTTCGTACAAGGTACGGGCACTATGAATTCATAGTAATGCCTTTTGGACTCACCAATGCTCCAGCAATATTCATGGACTTGATGAATAGAGTCTTTAGAGATTACCTAGATAAATTTGTGGTAGTCTTTATAGATGATATTCTAATATACTCCAAAACCAAGGAGGACCATGAGGAGCATTTAAGAACTGTACTGGAGACTTTGCGCAAGGAGAAGCTCTATTCCAAGTACATCAAGTGTGAGTTCTGGTTGAAGGAGGTCTCATTCTTGGGCCATATCATCACAAGCAATGGGATATCTGTGGACCCCTCCAAAACAGATGCAATTGAGGGATGGCCGAGGCCAACATCGGTAACTGATATCCGTAGCTTCTTGGGGTTAGCTGGATATTATCGACGATTTGTGAGAAACTTCTCACGATTGTCCAACCCTCTTACCAAGCTAACTCGAAAGGGAGTAAAGTTTTCTTGGAGTTATGAATGCGAAGAAAGCTTCAAGGAGTTGAAAAGGAGGATTATCACTGCACCTGTGCTCACTTTACCCACAAGTGGGGAGCTTTTTGTGGTATTCAGTGATGCTTCGAAGAAGGGCTTAGGATGTGTGCTGATGCAGAATGATAAAGTGATATCCTATGCCTCAAGACAGTTGAAAATCCATGAGCGAAACTATCCAACGCATGATCTGGAGTTGGTGGCAGTGATCTTTGCCTTGAAAATCTGGCGGCATTATCTCTATGGAGAGAAATGTGAGATATATACTGACCACAAGAGTCTTAAATATATATTCACACAGAAAGAGATTAATATGCGCCAGAGAAGATGGATAGAGCTCATAAAGGATTATGATTGTTCAATACATTACCACCCTGGGAAGGCGAACAAGGTGGCGGATGCCCTAAGTAGAAAGGATCCAACAATTCTATCAATGATGAGAATTGAGAAGGATCCAATCTTCTTAGACTTGATGAAGATGGACGTGGGAATCATAAAGAAGGGAACATCATCAATCCTTTCACAAATGATTGCTCAACCATCTCTTTTGGAATGGTTAAAGGATGCTCAAAAGGATGATGCGAGAATCCAAGAAAAAGTGGAAGCTATCAAAAAGGGAAAATCCTCAGAGTTTAATGTTAATGAAGAAGGAATTGTGCGGTTTGGGAAAAGACTATGTGTCCCATCAAGTTCGGAGATGAAGAGGGAACTTTTGGATGATGTACATAGTTCAAATTTCTCTATTCACCCAGGGAGCACAAAGATGTATCGAGATCTCCGAGAAAACTTTTGGTGGGATAATATGAAGAAGGAGATCGCCGAATATACATCAAAGTGCCTGGTGTGTCAGCAAGTGAAGGCAGAGAGGCAGAAGTCTAAGGGGATGATGCAACCATTGCCCATACCAGAATGGAAATGGGAGAACATCACCATGGACTTCGTCACTGGACTTCCAAGGACATCCAAAAGCAACAATGCAATCTGGGTTATTGTGGATCGTCTTACAAAGACTGCACACTTCATTGCTATTCGAGAGGATTTTTCTTTGGATCAACTGGCACGAATATATATCAGGGAAGTGGTACGGTTGCATGGAGTACCAATGTCTATTGTGTCGGACCGAGATCCAAGATTTACCTCTAAGTTTTGGAAGAGTCTTCAACATGCTCTGAATACTGAACTGAACTTCAGTACGGCCTATCATCCTCAAACTGATGGCCAATCCGAGCGGACTATCCAAACACTTGAGGATATGTTGAGAGCGTGCTCAATGGACTTTAAAGGAGGATGGGATCAACATCTTCCTCTAGTTGAGTTCTCTTATAATAATAGTTTCCACTCGAGCATCCAAATGGCACCATATGAAGCCCTGTATGGGAAAAGGTGTAGAACACCGGCATGTTGGGATGAGGTCGGTGAACGTAAGATGCTTGGACCAGAAATGGTCGAAGAAATGGTGGAGAAGGTGAAAACCATTCAGCAGCATATCAAGGCAGCCCAAAGTCGACAGAAGAGTTATGCAGATAATCGTCGACGAGACGTTGAGTTTAAAGTCGGAGACATGGTGTTTTTACGCATATCTCCGTGGAAGAAGGTCATGAGGTTTGGAAAGAAAGGGAAGTTAAGTCCAAGGTACATAGGCCCACTCGAGATTCTTGATCGTGTTGGGGCTGTGGCCTATCGACTAGCACTTCCACCTACTATGGCCAAGGTGCATGATGTCTTCCATGTATCCCTCTTAAGGAAGTACATACCAGACCATTCACATGTACTCTCTTCTGAGGTGGTACAATTAGAAGACGATCTTTCTTATGAGGAGCAACCAGTGAAGATCTTAGATCGTAGAGAAAAAGTTCTACGAAATAAGACAATGCCCCTCGTCAAGGTGTTGTGGAGAAACCACAAGTTTGAAGAAGCAACTTGGGAGTCGGAGGATATGATGAAGCTAAGTTACCCACATTTGTTTTAGTATGGGAAAAGGAAAATTTCGAGGGCGAAATTTCTTAAGGGGGGAATGTTGTAACGACCCAAATTTTCATTAATGGAAAATCCCTCTTGATCCAGTTAAATGTTTCTTTATGTTTTTATAAGATGTCAACTTCTTTAAGTTTTACGTTAAGATTTGTGACCGTTACTTTTATAGCCGTTGAACAGTGATCATCTGGGTAGTTTAAATATAAGGCTTTAACGAACCAATTTTTCTACTCAGACAAAGGAAGCGATGGCCTCATCCAGTAGAATTGCCCCTTACGAAGCCCATTTGTCGGAGCTCGGTAAAGAGGTGGCGTCTTTGGGCTTTGCCCTTGACCAAGCCCAAGCTGAGCTTCATCAAGTCAAGCTCGAACGTGATCGTCTACGGGAAAAATGGAAGTTGATAGAGATTACCACTCGAGCGATGTTATCCGAGCAGCCCCAAGAGTCTGTCACCATCGCGCACCTTACCCTTAGGTATTATGCGGCTATTTTAAGGGGTTATGTAACAAATAAGTAGAACCATGTTCATGTACATTATTTTTGTATATAATAATGAATATAATTTCTAGTCATTTTTGATGCCTTGTAATTAGTTTTTAAAGTACAAACGGTGTTTTTAGTTATTATTTAATTAAGAATTAAATTAAAGGATTTATGAATTAAATAATATTTTAATAAAATATTATTATTAATATTAAATTAATTTTTATTAAATATAAATGATCTTATAATTTTATGAATGCAATTAAATTTTTTTTTAAGGTTTGAAAGCCATTTCTGTCAAAACCCGTGAATTTTTTTATAAATGTCGGTTTTTATTTTAAAAGTGAAAATTCACATATTTAGAAAATTATTTAGTTAAAATAAATATTATTTTTGGAATCAGGACGTCGAAATTATCCAACGGTGAATTTTTCATAATTTTCTGAGACAGTCAAATTTTTGGGTAAAAATTAAATATCATTTAAATATATAATGTGTTTTATGACATCATAATGACACAATGGTGATGTAATAAAATACCATAATCCTTATGTTCGGCCAATATGTGTTTTATCATTAAAATAATGAGGTTTTGGGTTTGTTTGACTCACTTTTCAAAGCATTAATGGAGCCCTCAAGACTTATTCAACACTTTGCCTTTTTAAATTAATTTCCATGGGAGTGTGACTCACCTCCACATAAGCAACCCTAATTTTTTAATAAGTTCGGACCTTGGCCTTGTAAAATATTGTTTTCCTCTTTCCTTTTCCAGAAACCATGGGCAAATACCATGGTATGGTTTGTGGTTTGGATTATTTTAATATAAGGGGTCCCAAACCTAAATAATAAAGAATTCTCTCACCTTTCCTATATAAACCCACCCAAGCTCCCACTTCCTCCTCACTCAAAGCCCTTGAAGTTCGTCCAACCTCTGCCCTACTCTCTCTAGAATCCTCCCAAGGTGCCCCAAGCTCCCAAGAAGCCTCTCACAAGCCTCTCTCTAGCCTTTGGAAGCACACTTCCAATTAAGGGGTTTTCTTCATTTCTCATTTTTTTTGTCAATTTTCTTTAAGTTGTATTTCCCTTTTTATTTCAATTATGAATGTTGGGGTATGGTTTCGCACCTCTCCCATACTGCCCTTTTATAGTTTGAATGATGGGAGACCCCTTTCTCTCTCATTAAATGCCTCCCATGTACACCCGTTACTATGCCGAAATTCCGAAAGGAACTTCTCTCTCTTCTTTTACATTCAAGCAATACTTTTGTATCATGAATCTAAATTCCATTTCAATTGTTGGGACATGTATATATATGAACTCCTTACTGTCCATTACATGTAAATATGATGAGGAACCCCTTTCTCTCTCATCAACTTTTTTTTGAATTCTTATGTCACGCCGTTATGCTGCCGAAATCGCACCGATTTTCTAAGCCAATGTCTTTCTGTAGTGAATACCATGCCCATTTCTCCATCAAGGGTATTCACCTTTATGCACATTTACATATTGATTGTAAAGTTTCATGTATGAATTCCACATTACTTTTTCGTGGAATAAATGATTATGTTTTATGAATCCATGTTTTATGATCCATGTGGCACACTTATGCATGAAATGAAATGTTTAAGAAGGGTGCGCCCTGATAGCGCTCCAATGCATTGGGTAAAGTATAGTATCATGATACGTCATGTGCAATGAGTGTTGAATCATGCTAATTCAAGTGCAACGAGGGTTTACTCGTGCTTCAAGTGCAATGAGGGTTTACTCATGCTCCATGTGCAATGAGCCTTGGCTCATGCTAATTCAATGTTAAGTGTTGCTGCCACATTTCCATGTTATGATTATCATGCTTTATCATGCCTTTATGTTCATGTCTCTCTTATGCTCTATTGATATTCCTATTGCCTAACATGTATTGTACTCCTCATGTTATTCATTATGTACTCCCTTACTGGGCTTTATAGCTCACCCTTTTCTTATGCATGTCCTCAGGTTATCCCTTGCAATGCTAAGTACGAAGGAATGTAGTGGTCATGTAAAGGAAGTTTTCAATAAAGATGTTGTATTTCAAGTTTAAAGTTTTTATGTAATGATCCTAAGCCCCAAAGACACTAAACCTATCGGTCTTCTTTGTTGGATCAAGTGAAGTTTTATGTAATAAAGCATGTTTAAGTTGTAATAAAAAGCAGGGTTGCCATAATCCATATCCATCCTGATTCATACCCAGGCTACCACATCCTGGTGAGGTCATGTCACCCACTTTCCCAATGCTCCTTGAAGTAATCAATTAACTAGCCAAAAATTAGCCCCAGAATCAGTGGTCCCTCCATTGGTTGCACCCATATGATCCACTTCTGTCTATGTTCTGATCAGTCCCATCAATCTTCTCCAGATGTTAAACATATATCATACCCAATCGTAAATATGGGAAGATGATAAAAACCTCAGGGACATGCCTATAGATTAAAATTCCTCACATTCGACTTGGGACGCCTTGGGATTTTGAACCCTCATAAATCCCTATCATAAGGGGAATAAACCCAGACACATCACTGTTCTTGCATCTAGATACGCCAGTGATGTACTACTTGACAACTCCCCTGACCGAAAGTTACTGTCCTGGATGGACCACTAGGAATGTCCTAACAGATGTAGCATAATTAATCCGCATGTATAAAGACATGGAACTAGGAAGATATTCAGGAACAATGTCCAAAGATTATTAAAGAGACCCTGACTTGGTGACAGGTTGTGAGGTGGAATGCAAGGGAGGAACCCAAATCCCATCATCTTGTTTTGATCATGGAGAAAACATCCCTGAATAAGTGATAGATGCTGCCTGCCTTTGGAAAACTGAAATGTAGGGAAACAGCTGCGTGTCCTTCTTAGAATAAGGGAAGGATGTGTGCCCTGGTGAAAGCATCAGAAACAAATGGGTATTAGTTAAGTGGTTAGTGTCAATCATTTATGAATAAATCTAAAATGAATCACAAACTCAGTATTTAATTTTTATTCATTTATGGTTATATGAAGGGGCAATTGACATTATAAAAGGAGTTTTATAATATAAGTAACTATTTAATGGATTTAAGTGATATATATAAATAAGTGATTTAAATTAAAAATGAAATTATTTATATTATCTTTTTTTCATATATCATGTTCTGACTAAGTATCTTAGAGGTTTTATTGACTGACCTCTGAAATTGGTATGATTACCCACTGAAAAAAAAATTAGATAGATGTTTTATATGGAATTGATATTTTTTCAACACTTATTTCTAAAATTTGTAATTAAATTCTAATAAATGATATATGTGGAGAAGTGATACAATAGTTCTAAAATTTGGGGCCAAATAACTAGAAGATTTATGGGATTTTCTTTTCTTTGGGGGAGAATTGTCTCACTATATCATATATACAGACTATATAGATAAATGGGTACATGTTGAGTTACCATCATTTGAATATCTCAATGAAATGGGACATAACTCAATGATATAATATATGGTTGCATTATTATCCACAAATTGAAGCTTATATCCTCACATCATGATGATTTGGGAATAATGATAATGGTGATGAATATTAATTTAATATATGAAGATTTATTGGTTTTCCATTGGTTATATATTAGTTATATTTGGTTTAAGGTATACATTGGATTTTATTTAAAATTGTATGTATGAATTATCATGAATAGCTATACTTATTTATACCTAAATGGGAAAGGATAAATAAAGATACTATGAAGAATATTGATGAGTTGAGGATATTTGGATTCATGATAGTGTTTTTGCAAAATCCTACGGGTTTGATAACTCCAAATGTAAAATAGTTCCACTGTATGTTATTACATGATATTTTTTTTAATAATTTGAAACATTCCAATTGTGAGATAGAAAATTTGGGATATTTTTTTCACCATTTTTATAGTTGAGTAATGAGTAATATTTCTCAAATAATGGATTAATAGTAATCAATATGAGATGTGGTGCTACTTTATTAGCAGACAGAAAGAAAACATTTAATGAATATTTTTTTGTTCTAAAAATTTACTTCTTAATCATTCTAAAAATAATTTTGTTAAAGTTTTATGATAAATATTTAGAGTGTATACCATTTTATCCATTGGATATTTTGGTAAAGGGGGCATGTCTCTAAGAATGATCGTTTTGGTAGAAGCATTTAATAACTTTCCCATGATTGATGGGAATTTAGCTAAAGTAACATCAAGAGAATAAATTATAATATTATTATACTTTGATGAACTTAGTATATTACTGAATAAATTGTCCACGAATTTTTTGAGTCATTTTGGAATGATTTCACAGGAAAATTGTTAAAAGGAAGCATACCATCATAAAATAATTTTGAGGCTCATGCATGTATTAAAGATCTATGGATTTAATTTTTTTAAAAAAATCAAATAAAAGTAATGATTATTCAGAATGTATAGTGATTAATGTATCTATAGACAAGAAATATTTTTGTAGTGTCCCATGTTTTTGGACCAGATGTAATTCGAAAGGAATTTGAATATTTCATTTGGTTGATGGACATTTTTATAAACTGAACATTATAATGGAATACTATGAGTTGTTACAATGAAATGCAATGATTTTAGACTTGTTTTATGTCATGAGGGGTTCCTCAAATGCTCACTACATTTATAGAATCATCGGAGCCTAAAATCTTACGTCATGGAAGTAAAAGGTAGGGCACATGTTTTTTATAAAACCGTATGACCCTTAGAGAAAATAGTGTTTCCTCATTTACTTGAGCAATGGGTTCCATGTAGTTTGTTCTATCTATGTGGGATGATATACATAGCGTGGATTTCTTTATGTTTTGGGATAGAGGTAAAATACATGGTTTGTGACTGGATTCCAAAACAATGTGCACGAACTGTGCGACCTCCCTCCTTTGGCAGTAGCCGAAGCACAGTTGGGGCACAATTTGTATAACTATGGGGAACATTAAATGGGTAAATTTACTATTTCCCCTATTTTCTCATTTATTTCTCCACTTGAATTCTTCTTCCTCATCTATGCAGTGAATCCACTTTTGTGGGTTATTTTTCTCCCCAATTTGAATGAGTTTATATCCATCCTAGGTCATCTGATTAGAGTTCCATAAAGTGGATTATAGATCCCTTGTTTTTTCATAAACTCCATATGATTATGAAATTCATTTATATTCTCTCCCCATATTCAATTTTTTTGTGAAAATATTCACCCTATTCTCAGAGATTTGGTAAGTTTCTTTAATCTTCTTGAACCAGATAAAACCAATATTTGATATTGGATGTGTAAATTGTAGTAATAATAAGGTAGGTATTATATATCTTAAAACTCAAGGTTTCATTAATTATAGTATAATTTTGTTGTGACACATTCCATTCTTCTTGGTTTTGGACTCTAGATTATCAATATATTTAAACAAAATAATATATTATATTATTGTGTAATATATAATTCACTATTTAGGATTGGATGTTATGGTCTCATCCTAATCAAAAATTTGGTTGTGTTATCTCTCTGTTAACATTAAAATATTATGTATGTCTTTCAACTAGACCACCCATATGGTGTATGTTTTAAAATGCAATGAATATAATGTTGGGTTAATTTTTCATTTTATATTTTGTGCATGTTTAATTGATTCGTCAAATGAAATGCATGAATTTGAATCAAATGAGTTGTTTAAAAATAATATCATTATTTATAATAAAACTCCCAATTGAGGTGTGTTGAATTTTAAGATACAAATAAGATGTTAAGGGTGAAACATTTAGATTGGCATCAGGAATAGTGAATGGACTTATTATTTTAGTAATTTAATTGATAAATGTGGTTGGTCAATTACATTCGTTTATATTACATGTTATATATGTTTCAGATATATGTATCCCCAAAAATTTAACCTACTTTATGATAAGGCATGGTAATATACATGGCCTCTTTAGTGATTTAAATCTTAAAATAAGAATTTAGTTATTATTCCTTTGGTGATACATGGATTCTTTTCCATAGACTTCCATGGATGGGCTCATGAGTTGATGATGATTTATATTTCATGGCTATTTACATTCAATATCATGGATGTTATCAGAATCCATGTTTATTACCTTCATAAGATTGATATCGATTAGTGGGTATCACCCAAATACAAGCTTAGTGGAATGATGGTTACACAATGTCAGAAGTGATACTATAAAACCTATTTGACCACTATTGAATGAATCATGGGGGAATGTTTTTTCATTATTCTAGGAGATATTCTTTGGATTCAATTTTAGGATCACCATATATTGAATCCATTAGCTTTATAAAATTTCTATTGTCCTAGTGTAATAGTGGGCTTCCATTATAAAGAAATCCATGAATGAGCACATGATACAGTATAAATGAAAATAATAGATGAATCTTTCAATTTAATGTATGATGTTTAATGATTACTTTAAATGATGTGTCTATTATGCCGAATCACATTCTAGGACTGGGTCTATTCTAGATAGATTAAATTATGATTACCCATTTATACTTTATATCACATTTTCTTATGTTTCTTCGGTTCAGAAATGTTAGTCATAATCAGAAATGGGGATAACAGGACGTCATTTTCTTGAAAAACTAAGGCCATACTAGTAATATGTTTATTTCAAATTGATGCATTACTTTTTTATACACACAAATGAAAATTTCGTTTGCACAAACAATATCCATATTTAGACACAGTTGGTGGTGGCCTGTTGAGTATATCTGACACCATTCTCATGTCCCTAATGAATTGGGGTACCCAAGAAGATCCTATTGTTCATAATTCTTCGATCCTTTGCTTTTCATGTGTATTGTTCCAAGGATTTAGGTGAACAAGGCTAGTCAAGTAATCCATATTCTTCAAAAGACATCCCTTATGTCCATTTAATTATTTTTATTGGTTCATTATTTTATCATATCGAATTTTGTATTTTTCATTATTTATTAGGTATAATCAATTTTACATGCATGCACGACTAGTTTTATATTGGAGCTCGACACATTAATCAGTTGTATTATATATCTTTCACTGCTTTTTCCCTCTCTTATATACTAATTATTTTTTTTTCTGTTGATTCCATTATAATTATATTGTCATACCACTTTGACATTGAGGGTACAGTATCCCCATAAAACCACTATTAGACCCTCTCTAAAATTCAAAATCCTTTATTTCATTTGAGGTGTGCTTGAGGTCATGGGGATATTATTCTGATTAGATGTTTGGTGGTCAGTTGGGTCAGGGTGTGACATATTTGTTTTTGGGGAATTTTTTTATTTTTAATAATATTTTGGAATGATATGTAGGATAGTTGGATCATGTGTGTCCCTGGTAATATCCATTCCTATGATTTATCAACTCATAAATGTGGAAAATTCCAAGTGTTGAGGGATGGGATTATTGTTCATCTTATTCATTTTTATAGTTGATTTAGATTTCACCTTGATTGATTGGTGTACTTTCATCTGTTTACTAATTTATTAGCTTTATTTAACTTATCCATGAATTTTTATGTAAAGTATGTATCATTACTTGCATCATTATAGGCACTAAGGGATTTACATTCCATTCATATTCTATGAAAAGTAGATTTTATTACTACGTTGTTTAAAATTACAGTTGTGCCATAACTGTTTTTTTCCTAACGATTATATGTCGTGCTAGGTGCTTTGGTAACCTGTTTAGTTTTCACCTGCTTAGGTATTTTATTAGCATTAATATGTAATTTAAATTTAAATTCATTTTTTATATTCCATTTTGAGTGTTCTTATATACATAGTATCAGTCTATGATTACATCACGTGCTTCCTCTTATTAAGCATTCATATTAATTCCTTCTACATGTGTAATTTCTTAATGGGGTAGGTGACTGATTGAGTTATTTACATTCAATTTTCATTCTTTTATTCTGGTTTAAAATGGGATTAAATATGACTTGTTTAAATTAAATGTTATATAATATCCAATTTTTAAAGGTTATAGGTGCTTTATGAATTGGAAAAGGGTAACCCAAATAATAAAACTGTCATTGATTAACATTATGTACTCAAAGAATATTTTATACATATTAACATGGCTTAATTTTCCTTTATCCTAACTAAAATTGTTGTGGTTATGTGTGATCCTCCTTCAATTTTCATACTATATGGGTGATTCATAAAATTAATTAATGGCAACACATTTAACTAAAACATATATCATGAGACATCAATATATAGACTGATGAGTAAATATGAATTTATTTCTCGTTTAATAATTTTTTTCCATTAGTGAGATGTTCCTATTTTTCTTGAGCTTAATAACCCATGTGACTAAATTTTAAAATTCGCAACTAGACCCAAGTAGTTCTCTTGGGGCATGCTTCTTATGAAATGAACATTCTAAAGGTGATTCTAAATTATAAATGTTTAGAAGCGGTTAAGTTCTTATTCTTTAAACATAAAATTTCTTGATGGGGATCACATAGGTCACCTTTTCTTTATTTCCTTAATTTTTAACCCCATGAGAGTCTTCATATATAATGTGTTGTGGGAAACTTTAATTTCAACTGATTACCTATATGTATTTTCATTTAAACGTAATGTTGAATCCCTTTTAACCAGAACTCATTAATTGAAAAAATAAATTCTATGAAATTTTTATATATATTGAAATATGAAAAATTTATTAATTGAATGTATAGTTACAACTTAAATGGTGTTTTCCTTTATATATTGAAATTATAATTTTCTAAAACAAATCCAATTATTAAAGAAAATAAATAAATGACTAGTGTTTAAATGCGGTGGATGTTACGAAATGAACTCATAAAAATATAATATAAAACAAATTATAGTTTTTCAAAGGATGTTAACATGAGTTTCCATTTTTTTGGACTTAAAATAATAGAGTACCAACTCATGTTGTCTTATGACCAATATTTGATGTTTTAAAACATAGTTGTTAAAAAGGTAGAGTTCAAATGTAAAAGAACAAACTAACTCATTGAAAACGTAAAGTGTGTTTTTAACATTATCTATCATGTATTGGTAGATTAAATACATTATGTGTTTTCCCTGGACTATTTTCCTAGAATTGAAAACATGAGTTTTACTTACTGGGCTCTTTCATTATCACTTAAACTTTAGTGATAGGCTCTTAATCCTAGTGAAGATTTATATCATAATCCTTTGGTAGAGATGATATTTAATATTTCAATAAGGGGGTGTAGTATTATAGATAGTTCCATAAAATATTTGAGACCTTTTCTAGTCTCTTATGACCATTTTTTCTGATGTATGGTACAGTTTGTGTTCCATTTTCCATTTGAGGATATTAGATTCCAAAATAACATCCTTGTTTTTATTGGTGTTCAATAATTATTTGATCTTTTTTATGAGTGTGGTAAATCTGAAATACCCAGTTCATATAGGATATACTTTCCATGTGTATGGTTGGCCACATAGTAAGTTGGGTGACCCTTGTTTTTCATTATTTTTACTATTAGATGACATAATAGTCCACCAACATGATCTACATTCTATCAGATTAATGAGGTTCTAGTTTAGTTATTATCTGTGAGACATCAGATACAGGAATTCATAAGGATGTATTTCTAGTTTTCTCATGTAATTTTATTGTAGGATGTTTTGGTATACGAAGTACCCACCGGGTCACAAAAATGGGATAATGAACTATTATTTTCAGAGGTACTCATGTCATACATCAGTTGTGATTCATCCATCATGGTTAACCTTCGGTGTATGGTGACTTGAGAAACTGAGGAAATCCACATGTCCTAATTCTCTGGAATATTTTATAAGGGGGTCATGTGTTTGACACACTAGTCATTTTTTACATTTATTCCAAAATCAAGGGAGCCTGTGGAACTATTTGACAAGGATAGTCTCTATTACAAATGAAAAAGAATCTAATATTTAGATTTTAGAATTATATTATCTATATATTCATTTTGACACATTCTATGTTGTGATGATAATCTCTATGACCCTCATTCAGTAGTCCAGGGAGCATAAAATATGGGATGAGATCCCTTCTTTGGCAGATATGATGACTAGAAGACTACTAATTTATATAGAATCATGTAATATGTTTCATAGTGTATCCTCTTAGCAAGGTTAGTGAAACCATGGAAGGGAAAATTAAAAATTGTTGAATGTTATAAGATTTCCATGTGTCTGGTAATCATTTTTATAAATTGGGGGCACGTAATACAGAATGACGATGTCATTCTTGGATATATTTGGAAACTGTAAAGACCCCATTGGTCGAGGATTGGACTCCATGGTTGTGCTGAGTTTCAGAATGATGTATCTGGCAGTATGAAATTTTGATCAATTAATATAAATTCATTGTAAGGGGAATATGAGAATTATTTAAAATAATTCTCCAAGTGATGGTTTGACTATTCTTCCTTTTGAAACTAGAAGGGATGGTTTTAAATCACATTGAGAACATCACTCTCCTTATAGAGGGAGTGTCTTAGGATCTTTTTTCGAATCATTCTAATTCATATTATTGTACTCTAAGCATAATGAAAAACATGTAATCTATATTAACACCATCGGTGTACACTAAGAGAGCATTAGTTATACACCACACTAGAATTTAGAATCCATTGGGATTTTTTTGTGGTCTCTGTCAATATTTTTCACTAGAATCATGGTTTTTAGGCATGGTTAGTCTTATGTGATATGTTGGTTACCAATTATGAACACCTGGTGAGACTCACATACAATAGTTGGTCATTGATGTAACACCGTAGTAGATTCCACATTGGGATTAATATGTTTTCTTGATATTTGGATGTTCATCCTTTTACTGACATCTCCTTTGAAAACATAAAATTATTGAATACCATGGATGAGATTCTTGGAATCTAGTTATTGATTTTGAGGTTACCCTGAACTTCCAACAGGATCACATGGGATGTTTAGATATGTAATTATCTATGTGTGCTTTATTTGTCATACACCGGTGTTCATTAAAGGAAGAAAAGCTTTATTAATGATTGGATAGACACATCATTGGTGGCTGGTTATGATATTTACCATATATGATAAGGGTTTTGAGATTAGTCAGCCAATCAATGATAGACTAGTTATCCCTCTCCTTTTTCATCTGTGATAAATGAAGAACAACATCATGATATTGTCATGTTGAGTAAATTGTGGTGAATTTTGAACAATATCATTCCTGAAAATTTGGACTGGTGAAGCCTCTAGATTTGATTGGTATTTTATTGTTCATTTAATCTATGAATCATCCAAAGTTCATTGTTAATGCGCCAAATTAATTCTTGAATTAGTAGTTCCATTGGTTGAATGTGTTTAATCTATTTTGGACATAAAATTTGTAGATCCTGGGGTGAATAATAAAATTAATAGATCATGTATCAGGTAACATATACATCAGTAGGTGTTGTATTGGTGTTTCAGTTCAGAAAAACAAGCATTGCCTTGAGATTCTACGGATTGTTCACCATATGTTATGGTGATGATCGGAGGTGTGTTTGGTGTTTTGAAACACAATAAATCAATTTGGATATGTCTTCATGACCCATGTATGTTATGTGATGTTGTATTAATTTTTCCAATGCTTTTTATGGATGAAAAATTTTAAGGTAGGCAGAATATAGCATCCCGTATTTTTAAATTGGATTAAATTCGAATGGAATTTGAATTTTTTTCATTTAGTGGATGTTTATGTTTGTAAACCAACCATAAAAATGGAATTACCTGAGTTAGAACACTTCAATGTTTTCTTATACTTGGGATAATTATATAGGATTCCCTTAGTTGATTTACATGCTTGGAAAGAGCTAGATCATATAATTCCTCTTAAATATAAAGAAAGTAGGGAACTCAATTTTTCAAAAACCAAACTGCCCTTAGAGGAAATAGTGTGACCATGTACAGTGGATCAGAATGTTCCACATGGATTGGTCTAACCTTGGAGGTATGTTTTGATGGTGGGACATTCTATAGGTTTTTTGAAAGAGGGGAAACACACATATTGTGAACAGTTTCCCAAACCATGCACATGAACTGTGAAACCTCCCTTCGTATTCCAAAACAAAAGCCTGGTTGGGATACAGTTTGTCCATAAACGTTTCCAAACTGTTTACATAATTAATTGGGAAATTTTAACATTTTATCATATTTTATTATTTTCTCCTCTCCATTTCTTCCACCACCTCTAAGTGGAAGAGTCTCCCCCATGAATTGTTTTTCTCCTTATTTAGTTTTGAGGGTATATTCTTAATATGGCCTTTCATTGATTTCTATTCAAGGGATTGGATAGAACTCAGTAATTTTAAAACTCCTCTTGATTATTTTCATCATCTATCTCATCTCCCACTATACAATTCTTGGGTGACTTAACTCACCATATTTTAGGGTGTTGGTCCTTTTCATCTATTTACCTCAAATCATACCAAATTAAGATTCTATATTAGATGTTTGGGTCATCCTATGGATGAGTTAGATTGTCTATATCTTATCCCTAATGGTTTATTTGATCATAGAAAAAAATGTGTGGCTTGCCTAATTTCTCTAGGGTCACCTATATTTTATCAATATCTTCAAATACAATTCTTTGACCACCATGTAATGAAATATAGAACCATCTATTATTGGTTGGAGGTTCTGTACATGACCCTAACCACCCATTGAGGGATGTTTTCCTTATTTATATACACAATTATGGTGTCTGACTTACATGTGGACCACCCAAGGGGTTTATGTTTTAAAATGAAATGAAATTTATTATGAGATTATGTTTGAATTTACCATTGTTGGAAATTTAATTCTGTCATCGAATGAATTATATAAAATTGAATAAAGAAATTTTCTAAAGATAATATTATGATTTATAATTAAACTCATCATTGATGTTAAATTTATTCTAATCAAAAAATGATATGTTAATGGTTCAACATTTGGATTGGTGGCATGTATAGTTCATGAAAATATTATTTTTTTAATTAAATTGATCATTGTGCTTGGCCATCTCTTGTAGCATTCAATAATTTTGATTTAACATTATTATACACATATCCCACTAATTTTCAACATGTTTAGGATAAGTCATGGTTCTATACATGTACCCTTTAGTGATTAACATTTTGAAGGAATAATTTATTGTTTAAGCCTTTATTGATTTTCAGATTTCATTTCATATAGTTTTTAGGATGGGATCATTATTCGATGAGGCTTCATACGATATGGGGGACTCATATTATATCTTGGATGGGATCACAATGTGTGTTTCTTAAATAATTATTATTTATTATGTTTCTAAGCGGCACACTCATGGACATTCTCATTGTAACGATGGTTACACTATATCCTGAGCGATACTCAGACCCCTTCGAGAGATACCAAAGATGGACTCAGAGGGGACATGTTTTACATTATGCTCAGAGTGATACCTGGGATTCCATTTATGGATCACTATGGATAGGGACCATTGAATTTGGATACATTCTATTCTCATGGTTAGATACATGGATTCCATTATAATGTTTCACATGGAAAAGAATACTATGAAGTATAAATGAATATAAACATGAATCATTAAATAAATGTGATATTTTGGATAATTATTTTAAAGGATAGTTCCACCAAGACAAGTCACATTCATGGGTTCAATATGTTACAAAAACATATATTTATGATTACTCATTACTGATTCATATCTTATGTTCACCTATTACCTTGGTTTATAAATTTTCAACACAGGCCCAAGTCGTGGATATCAGGCCATGTGCTCTGGAGTAAGAAGGTCACAACATGATTATTTATTTGTTTCTCATTAATGCATTACATTTTCTAAAAACATAGTATATTTTATGTAAAAAATTTATTTTCTATTAGAAACGATTATTGGTGTCCAACTGAGTATATATATAACTATTCTTGGGTTTCCATTTCACTATGTTACACAAAAAGATCCTCTTCTTTGTAGGTCTTGGATCGTTTTTTTTGTGTTATGTGTTGTACCTAGGAGGTAGGACCATGTTATTTATCTAGTAATCAGGGTTCTTGAGAAGACTACATTCGAATTACATGATTTATTTTTCTTTTTTATATTTATATTATCATATCTCTTTATATATGTTTACTTTTTTTAGGTAGTATTACATGTACATGAATTAATTGTTTTTTATATTGGAAATATAAATGTTTTTAAATTATTATATTTATTTTTTCTTTATTTTTCATTTCTTTTTATACTACTTATCATTCCATATATTGGTTTAATTTTTGTTATACCACTTTCTAAATCTGAATTTGGGTTTATAGTCTCATGATCGTCTAACCATTAGAACCATACTTCTACTAGAAGCATCTGCACTTTGGAGAGGCACACTTTAGGACATGACGAGGTCGGTCCAACTACTGGTTTAGTGTTCATTCCGGATTCTATGTAACCAATTTCATTTAAATGTAAATGAATAATTATAATTCAACGGTATAGTTTAACACCAGAAATAAAAAATAATGTTACCCACAAAGTATTATTTGTTAATAGAATATTTTCAATAATGAATATGATTCTTGTGACCTATGTGGAGTAGATTTTTATGAATGAATGATTTCATAATTTCCTAAACTATTCATATTTTTTGATAAATACCTGATCCACAAAGAATACATATGAAAAAAATTGTAGAGGAATATTCACGAGAGATAAAAAATAATAATATATCACAAAAACAACATTATTTGTATAAATCCCCATGGATGTAATTATCTTAATTAATTTACTATAATGAAATTATTATTTTCATACATTCCCATGACATTTTCAGTTTGTGATTGTGATAATTAAAAAATAATAATTAACAAAACATATTTCCTTTTCGACTAGTTGAAATTTTTTCCACAATATAAGAAAATATTTTATACATAACATGTCTACAACATTAACCAAAAATTATACAGAAAATATACACATATATATAAATCATACATAATAATTTTATTCATAACATGGGGAAATAAAATATAAGGGTTGAGAACACATGATTGATAAGGGTAAACATAAGTGAATATGGTTAGTGATCATGAGTGAACATAAGATTAGAGTATGGGTATAATCAAAGTTCAAAATAAAATAATAACCAATAAATCATAGATCATAATAATTTACTCATATAATATGGAATCATATAAAATACAAAATGAATCCAATTATTGTGGAAACATAATTCCAAAAAACATGATCCATAAGAACACTAGATATTCATATGAATAAATGTAATATTATGGCATAAAATAATTATAAGAATATGATTCCAAAAAATACATGTATGTTTACCCATTATATTAAAAAATCCATGTTTATCCCCAAATCATTATCTCATGTGATAAAAATACTTATACAATACATTGGATGAAAATATATCACCCTAACCATCATCATCCATACATATATGTTTCAAAACAGATCAATTATTCAAAATATCAGAAAAACATCTAGGAATAATGTGTGTATCATATAAAATTCAAGTGGAGTTATATAAATTAAAAATTTATAATTTCATTCATAATCATAATATTATAAACCCATGTAAACTAAATAATTTTCCAAATAGGTTCAGTAATTTTCTATATAAACACCCTTAAAACAAAATAATAATTCCATTGGAACTAACACCATATAAATAATGTTTATAAGTATATTTCGATATTTTGGTCGATAAACCAGTGGATGAAATCATGGTGAACACCTTTAAATACATGGGATTAAAAATGGTGTGTTTATAGAGGAAATGAATTTGAACTAGTATTATGGTTATACAATAAATATGATTAGTTATGAAAATGGAGGGATGGATCATTTCTCTTATAGAAAATTAATATTTATCATCTATGAAAATATAGGTAAATATAATATGCATTTATGAAGAATAATTTTAGAATAATAGTATACTATTATTCTTAAAAATATAATGAAAATGATTTTTTTCCACGAAATCCATTTAATAATCTCTAATATAATAATGGAAAAAAAATATTCTATATAATGACATGAATCATGGGGATTGAGAATCAAAACCATTGGAAATCCATTCATGGGAAAATGTATTGTAAAATATGGGTTATTATTATAAGTTTAATGAAATTATATGTGAAAAATCAATGATTTATTAAGAAAATTCATTATCAGGAAGTTTTAAAATAAATCTTTTGATATATATTCTTATTTAAATAATCTCATTTTGAAAAATTCTATATTTTTATTAATGAAATCATGGATGGTGGTATACTGAATATTTATATGATCAGAAAAATAATTTAATATATTGAAACACATTTATTGAAATCCTATTCCATAGATATATCAATTTAATTTTCATTTGATATTATATTATGAGAAGTAAGTGGATCACAAGAATTAATCCATGTATGAGTTCTAAAAATCAGAGTAAAACACTGATACAAAAGAAAATATAGGCAAGAAATATATATATATATATATATATATTAAAAAACAATTATTTTTAAACATTCCAATCAAAGAATTTGATAAAAATGAAACAATGTAACGTAATTTGACAAAAAGATAAATATACAGTGGAAAAATTAAATTTATGGATAAAAATGAACTTGTAATATTATAACCAGGTAAAGAATTTATGACTGATGGAAAAATAATTTGGGTAATAAAATATACTATGGAATGTGGAAAATTTAGAATGAAAAACCTTGAATGATAGAGATCTTTGAAATTTATCTCATAACACCATTCATGAATTTTATATCATGTAATAATACATTAAAAAGTTAGAATATACACGAAATAATTAAAAATAGTTAGTAATTAAAATTTAACTGAAATAAAGGAATTTGAAATGAAAAACCCCTTACAACATGAGTGGTAACCTGAATGAACGAATATAATGGTGTGACATTTCAATAAAAGTTTAAAAAATTTGACTAAGTAATAATTTTTAATAAAATAATTGAATTGTTAGTGGTTACACATTTTAAAAAAATTGTCTTCAAAACATGAATGCATTCCTTAAAGAAAGGTAATTGGGACAAGAAATCCTTACACATAACATAATATCTTGGGTAAGAATTACTTGATAATGATTTTATAGAGAAACAAAAATCCCAAAAACAATGTAATATAGTAAAAATATCAAATTACTTATGGAAAATCAATATTGAAAACAATGATATCAACAAGAATGTTTGTAACTCAATAGATAAATATTACACTTAGAAAAAACCCTTATAATGATCCTAATTCTTTCTATGCATATTCCTAACATAATGAATAATAAAATTATGTCTCTTAGATACTTTTTTAATAAAGAATTTCATCCATATTCCATTTCATAATGGTCTTTTTATTTTAATATTATATTTATTTTTTATATAAATTTTCCAATTTTTGGTTATTTCAGGTTGTTTGGTCAAAATCTACATTACTATATTTTCTATGTTGACCCCAGTTAGAGGTGTTTTATAATAGATTCAAAATCATAAAAAAATATAATGATGTATGTCGTATATTATTATATTAAAATTAAACTTAAATAGTAATATACATTTTTATAAAATGTTCGTGGATTAAGAAAAGTGCCCTGAAATGTTCATTATAGGTTGTAAATTTTACTATGAACATTTTTATAAATATAATTTTTATAATATCAAAAATTTCATTTAAATAGTATTAATATCTTTGTATGTATCTTTTTTTGTATTATAATTTTTTTAAATTCATCCCTTTTATATAGTGATGAAAAACAAATTATTCTACTTTGTGGTAGCGGTAGTGAACACGTATCAAAAATCAACGTTCTCTTGTTTTATTAGTGGATGGAACATAATAAATAAGGGGTTTTAATTTTTATAATATTAATTTAATAGACAAATAATATTCAGTACATTATATCATTATGTATTGGGTATATTTGGGTGGGTAATATTTTGAAATAAAGGATAATTAATAATAATTCAACATTTATGACCTCAATGTTTATATTGAATGTATCCTTCTAAATGAAGGGAATATGCTTACTTATCATAAGATCCCTAGCCATGTTCTTCAAAATATGACCTATTCAGGTAATTACATGACCTCATGCCTACTTCTCCATATACTATAGACTGTTTATTTGTACTGAGGGTATAATAAATATAGTGGGGATAATATAAACTCTAGAACAACGTAAAAACCAGAATATAAATAAGATAAATCAATGCTGACATACAACTCAAGAAGATAATAGATGAATACTATTAATAAAAATGATAATAATAAACCATGGAATTATAAATTTCATCTCATCCTAAATTTCATGTTGAAAGTCATAAAAAGAAATCAATTGAAATAGATTACACAATAATGACTCCAAAACATAATCCTAAACCACATGCTGAGGTCTATCTAAATGATCCTCTCACATCCAGTTATTAAATCACTCATTCACATAGCCCATTTCCCTTTTCTATAATCACATCCATGAATTGTCCAAAGTTACAAAACATCACCAAAACTAGTTTTGAGTAATACTTAGTAGGACAACACACATTGTTTCTAAACATTCATGTATATATGAATATTTCTTGAAACAATATAATAAATTAGGAAATTAATTCTCAAATTAATGAAAAACATCAAATAGACAAATTTAAAATTTAGTTATCAGTTGACACCTAGGTTTATTCAATATAAATTCAACATGATGTTAGATGTCTCCAACTATTGGTGAAATCTCATACCTAGGATAAATTGTCCATACCCCTGGTGTATTATCCAATTAAGGATGAATCAACCATATAGTGTTTGATAAATGAACATATGACACTTGGGAATTAGTATTTTAGAATATTCATATTTTAATGATAGATATTATTATATGGTACCATGGCACATAACCCATTATAAGGGAGAATTGACATTGTTATACTAGAAAAAATAGAAATTTTCATGTTAGTTTGTCCTACATGTTCTGATGGAACATTACCCATGGTAAGGAAAATTTATCATATCATACTTGACTGTAGGTGAATTATCATTCCATAACCACTTATATATCCTCATGGTTCAATACCCATTCCATGTAAAAATTTATTAAGTAACCATGCATCATGTACAAGAAATAAAAATTCATACTGAACACCAAGCATGGAAGACATGTTATCATATGTTTCATTTGTTAAATTATACAAATTACCAATTATCCACAATTTAGTCTATCAAAAATTGAAACCACTAATCACAATAATAATAAAATTTATATTTTACATATCAATTAATGCAAATTACCATTTACACTTCATTTTATCGATATCTCATATCTGCATCACACCAAAATGGATTACATGTCAATTACCCACAATCAATCCAAGAGAATATTTATACACACAATTACAATAACTCACATGTTAAATTAAATCAAATTTGTCCAACAAAACTAGAAAAAAATCTAATTCATAATAGTGTTCTATATTCATTAAATCCATATTCTGGCCTACGGTTAAATGTTAGCACACCTCTTAGGTGGCCTCAAAATTCTATAATTGCACTGATGGAACTAAAGGTATGCATGGGTGGTCCAAGAATATGTTTATTCAATATAAAATATGTACCAATTTTTATAGGTTCCATGAATTCTATTATAATGATATGAATCATGTATCTTATAATAGGGAAATTAGATGGACATCAGAGAGTTGTTTTAGACCACCCACCTCATGAAATGATTGAGAAGGAAATGAATATTGTGCATTGGATCAATGTGAAACATCATGATCTTCTATAAAAACTTTTTAAAACATATTTTTAAGGATATAAGGAGATTATAAAAGTGGAAAATAAGATTATTTCATAAAAAAAGAACAAATTGCACATTAATTTTTTTTCAGTTTTAATAATTGATCAAATAATGAAAGAATATTGTTAGAGACTTTAGATGTGTCTTAGAGAACCTACAAAATTCACAAATATTGTACAAGGTTTCAACTATGGGTTATTTGGTATTTGGGGAGGGGGCTGTACTACCCCCTCTCTAATCTGGCATGTAATGACACCACTTACAATGTTGTGGGAACTAACGATAAGCTAATTTTGTCCTACATTGAGCCTACATGAATAGGGATCCCAACATATTTCCAATGGGTGTCTTTTAGGAGACGAAATCTACCAAAACACAATGGATAGTAAGTTATCCTGCTGTAGGATTACCATGTTTATGGGAAAACCACATGTTTCCTAATGGACTACACTGGCTTGATAGAAACACTACAACATCTCCATTATTTCACACCACATATAACCTTATTCATTGCCAACTTCTCATGTCCATGAAAACCACAAAAACAATGCTTTAAAAAATTAAAAAAATACAAATTACTAAGGATTAAATGAATTAACTATTCATAGAGATTTTCATCATAATACATAAAGTGTAACGTATTTATAAAATGAACTAATCTTAAAACTTCATTGTTTTTGTAGGTCGTCATTGATTTGTGCCCCAAATAATCATTGAGAGGTATCAGTAAAAATTCAGGGCAATTTGCCTCCATATTAGAATCCCTCTCCCAGGTCTACTCTAAAACACACAATTTCATCCACTACATTTTTACTAACTGAGCATTGTTCCCTTAGATATTATTCTTATTATGGTCTATTATATAGAAAAGATACACTTTCAGAGAAACATTTTTAAGGAGATCAATAATGTCATAATCTACAACCTGATAAGTTTCATGGTTATAACGTTGAATTTGGGACATGTGGAACTCTTTATTTGTTGAACTATATTGCAAAATAAGATACAATGAATATGATACTAAACTGAAATTCTAAAATATCTCAAACATCTTGATGGACATCAATGCCAACTTTCCTTACTTCCAAATACAGAATTTTCCCAACCTAGGAGACACCCAATGAAAAACTATGATGACTAATAATGAACTCTAGAGGTCACCTGTAATAATAAATTTAATATTAATGTTGTATTTTCATGGTTACCGACCACTTTCATATAAACTAAGACTGATTAGATGTCTTAAGCATGAGACTATGTTCAAGGAGCACAAACTCAACCCCCCTCCAACTAGCACAAGGTAAATAGAATAACCATCAATATAAATCCTATAAAAAATATATTATGATCAATTCATAGAATATTTTTTTATAATACAAATCAAATAGTGTTATATGATTTTCCCAAGAAATACCCAATTCTAAAACCCATGCACATAACATATCATGTCGAATTTGAATCATACACAAAATTAGTTGTGTTATTTTGGAAGGTATATTAAAAAAATTAAATATTAATCCCAAATAAATCTTAATGGACATCTATAACCATGATATTAAATTGAAATATCTACAAAAAATAATCCCACAAAAAACTACATTCATATGAACTACATCCCATATATATACCACATTTATCATCAATGTTGAAGGTCTCCATAATATAAATTATGTGGGATAAAAGTATCACTTGATCTATGATCACCCATTATACATCATTTTGTAAGGTGTATTGAGTAATCATATAATGATTTCCTCGGTGACATCATCCCATTAGCATTACATACTGATAAAAAGTTTTCTAATTTAATAGGTTACTAAGGCTCATCCTTCACATACTAATAGGTGAAGCATCACACCAGAAAGTTCAACAACTCATTGTTCAAACCATACAACCATTATTTCATTCAAATATTTCAACACATTTTTATTAGAATATACAACCCTTTTAGAAGCTGGTAATTCCTTTATAAACACCTTGTGTTAGAACATAAGAATACAAATACATCTTTGGATAAAAATAACATCATCGCCACAAATAGAACAACCCAATGTTGGATCCACACGATATATGATGTTCCTAATATGTAATCCCTATACATTATATTACCAATATATTTTTATTTTATCTTGATAAATGGAAACAATATATTTCATTGTAAATTTTCCTCTCCCCCTAGTCACCTAAAAGACTTGATATATATCTATAAAAGAGTTCCATCAGCTTCCAGTCATAAAAATATTTATGTGACCAATATTTCTATGTCATTATTATAAAGTAATATTCAATGATTTTTCCTTCCCTTATGCATATTCCAACAAAATGTTGAATTAATATAGATACTTTAATCACATCCTCAATTGAAGGTTCAATTCATTCTAGTAAAAGATGTACTTTTTTCACCTGTGATCTAGGTACACCAAACACCTATAACCCAAAAGATAATCATTCAAAAATATCAAAGAATGAGTAATAATAGAAAACATTAGATAATGGGTGACCTTATTTCTATCATTTTCCATGAATAGTCTAGATCCATAATCGATAAATAAATACCGGTGAAATATAAATTCTCTATAAAAATATATCAATGTGTTTTAGTACACATTATATTCCATACCTGACTCAGGTAATGTGATTATGGGTGATGCGGTTATCATACTTTTTAATTACTAGAAAGACTCCTCATAATTATCTAACAAAAAAACAGCACCACTCTTATTGTCATCCTTTGGTTGAACTATTTCATAATGGATATTTTCTTGAAGAAGCACAAAAAAATATAAATCTAGGATGAGAAATATATGAATCTCAAAGATTTTATTGGGATTTCACGAACATAAAATGGCTATCACCGTCTCGATGGCCACTAACACTCCAACATATGTGATATCATGGACCAAGAAGGGTATTTATTTTGTCCATATGAGACATTTATAAAGCTTAGGGAAAAAATAATTCTCTATCAGTGTAATTAGGATGAATAAAAGATATTGGTAATAGTAATTTATTGAATAGGAGTACACTAACATGTAATCAATGAAAAACAATCCAAAAAAAATCCATAAACTGATTGAAAATCCAATTCAATAGATTCTTGAAAACAATTTTTTCCTATTTTTAATCTAAATTTAAGGAATATGAACTCCGAAAATCCAGACATGATCCTAAAAGTATTTTGGTTTATTTCACATGGTATTACCCTCACCCAATTGTACACTATCTACAAGTCAATTTTATATAAATCAAGTCACATCATAGCCTATCAAAGGGGTATTATTTTTGTGGAATTCTATAATGGTTCCTGACCATCATCTAGTTTTTTTTCTGATAATCCACTTATAATCCAAGAATTACATCTTCCATATTGAAAAATAGTATTTAATAACCCCACATTCGTGTACTAGGCCTTATGAATCCCTTTGCTTCAAGATCTCCCAATTATAATTTAATGTCCCAACAGTCGTTCAGTTTAATCAAATATTTTGGGATAGAAATTGGCTCTAATATCAACACAAAATCTATAATTAATTGGATTGAACATTCTTGTGGTATGATTAATAATAATTCAGGAAAATCATATTGAATGTGGTCCACTGATGGTGGAAAATTACACCACCATAACTCATCATTATAAGAAATAATTCATTATACATTAGATGGGATAAAAGCTAATTGGCACTGAATTAGTTCACCCTGATCAGAAAAATCATCTCATTAACCATTTTAAAGATAGTTTTTTCTTTTAGATACAGAAATGTAGCCCTCATATAATAAAATATGATATGATCATTGTATAAAACCACCCAATTAATACACAGAATCAAATGAAAATAATACATTTATGTTACAGGAAGATCCCAATGGACTTCATAGCCACCCGCTTTTTTTGAAAACTCCTTATAACATCTGATCTCATCTGATCTCAACCCTAAAATATTTAAAATGGAATTAATTTAAAAAATTATTACCATGGGAAAAAATCAATTTTTTAACAAAGTAGAAATAATGGAATATGATTTACCTAAATTAATAAATATATGAACATGGTTATATGAAATAATAATTTTACCACTGAGAGCGAATGTTTCCACATCTTGATAGATAATAGTAAACAATATTTCATTGATCTAACTAATCCTCATACCTGGGATCTCGTTCGAATTCCCTAAGATGCCCCATATGGCTGATATTTCCACTCCAATGTCAGGGTACCACTTCACCTATAATAGACCTAGGAACTAATAAAAATCTAGAAACAAGTATGAAAAGGGGTAGTTAACTCCTTCCCAAACTCCAACACAAAACATAATCTACTTACAATACTTGACTATTTATTTCTATTAAAGAACCTCTTTATATTGAGAATAATATCAAGTGATTTGAAATCCTCAACATATAAAGGGAATAATATGTTCTTACGATAATCCCTTCCACACCAGAATCATTTCCAATTTCCGTATTCCTGAAAAGGACCACCCTTAGCCACTATCAAACCCATTCCTTGGGGTGGGATATCATAATGATGCTTATTAATACCTACAAAATTTCTCGTCAATTTTTCTATTGATAAAAATATCTCAGAACCCAAGGCCTTTCTCATGTTCCATTCAGTAATGATTTCCTTACTAATCTAATTATATATGTTGTTAGGTATAATATGTTTACTTGCAGCTTTATATCATAAAAATCCAATTCTATAATAACTTATCATAAGATACCACATATATTGACAAGGATAGATAAAAGTTTATAGGTCAGTAAAATGTATAACAATGTCCATCACTATCATGCTACCCTAATATAGGTGCATGAATAATTCATTTTTATCATATCTATGCATCATAGGATATAAGTGGATCCAAAACATATCTCAAAAAACATTATTGGTAATATCCCTTTGTTTTATTTTCTTATCTATTCTATATCAAAAGAAGATGGTCGGTAATTATTGCATATAAATATAAAAAATCACCATCCTTTCTGTAGGTGTCTCCATGTTCTTTAAGATTTTTTAGACATACTTGATTCAGAACTCAGCTACATAGAGGAACACATCCCCAGTTAATGTGATTTGATGCCACAACTGAAGTTCATTTGTCATATTAGATATCAATGGCTTGTTTTGAATTGTATTCCTTTTCACTGACCACTTACCTACATGAAATTATCATGAAGCTAATCATTCACATGGTTAATGAAATCCAAAGGATGTTATGAATCAAATGTGTGAGGAGTTTTTTGATTACTAGTCACTGAACATGAAACATAATAATGAAGTGGATGAATTGTACCTATAATGGTCAAGAAACACATCGTATAATTGAATGAAAAAAATAGTTAATCTAAAAAGGCCGAGATTTTAATTGAGAACGACTAACACAAGATTACTCCCATCATGGACTAACTACTTAATTGGAATTTTAAAGAAATTTATATTATTCTTTATTATTTGATGTTTCTAGGGAATTCATTACGTTAATAAGATAGGATGATATTTGATATATGATAAATATTTACCTAGAATGAATAATTCATGTCACTATATTTCTCTACATGCCTACCATAATGAACATAGACATAACTCATTTCCTACAATTCCAACAGGGAAATATTATATAATGATAGCATCAAACATCAACTGCATCTCCCGATGTAAAATTATGAAATAGTTGTAATAAAATAAATCATGAAAAAGAAATCCCAACACTAGTAAATTGGGGTTTCCCCAACACAAGGGTTATCTACTCCCTTGCATGAACTAATTCCAAATCTCAAACACATCCTACTATAATGTATACCATTCCCAATTATTAATGAATTAGAAAATATCAAATCATCAAAACAACATTGTAACATCTCAGTCCTGATTCACCGTTTTTATTGTACCATATTTTTCCCCCTCAGGTAACAAATTCCAGTCACTGTGTGACCTAAAGTGTTCCTATATTTTTTCTAGAGGTTCTGATCTAGCATTAAAGGACTAATGAATACTATGAATAGAATATTACTTCTAGAAACAAGAATATATTTTAATCGAAAAACAGTAAATTAGTTATGACATATAGTTCAAGAAGAAAAAATATGAATTCCAATAATCTAAATAAAAATAACAAATTGGATCATGTCATAATTTTTTTAATTACAAATATCCTCCTAAATTTCATATAAATAAACAACTAAAAACAAAATACATAATAGAAACTATAAAAAACATGTCTCAACACCATGCATAGTTGAGTCTCCATGATCCAACCACATCGTACAATGCAATCACTAAATAACAGAGACCATTTCCCTTGTATATCCCTATATTATTGAAGTATTCCTTTGTACCAAAATATTGCCATATAATTTTGGAGTATAAATTCATTATCCAACACCAATGGTGTCTGAAATATATGGTCTGAAGAAATATTTCATTCTATAAAATGATAAAAATAGGGAAATAATTCTCAAATCTATATTGAAAATAAAATAAACATGATGACCCTTGAGAGATATCTTAACTCATAAGGTTAACCAATGCTTCCATATCATGACCTCCAATGTCTCTTTCTATCCGAATATTTCTCTTCCAATAATGAATATCCTATACCACTTTTGGATTCTACTACCATGGTTGAATCTGCTATAATGTTTCATGTAACGAAACATCTATCCATCATGATATA
Source organism: Viscum album (assembly GCA_963277665.1). Classification (NCBI taxonomy): domain Eukaryota; kingdom Viridiplantae; phylum Streptophyta; class Magnoliopsida; order Santalales; family Viscaceae; genus Viscum; species Viscum album. The sequence goes on along the minus strand of OY728159.1, from coordinate 1,293,023,527 downwards.
ATACTAGAATCTACGTTAATTCCCTTTCTCAAGACACTTATGTGTTCCCATGGTGTATTACCTATTCTATGTAAATTTAAACCATGTTATACATAGATATCAGGTAATTACCATGCTATGGTTTCTTATGTGTTCCATTGGCCTATTACCCAAGCAAAGAAAAAGTAAATCTTTTAGAGAGGACACTATGAAAATTCCCATTATAGATACACTAGTATGTTCGTAGGGAGAAATATCAATTCCAAAGGAAAATATATAATGTAACATGAAACTAGTATAGAGTGAAAAATCCATACCATACAAAAAAATTCCAAACATATTTTTGTATTTCATATTGTTTATATTATCCATGTATCCAATTATAAATTATTTATTCCATCATTAAATGTTACAAATTATCATAGTACATGTAAATTTTTTTATCACATATAAAAAAATCCCAATTACCATTCACATGACAGTCTTTCAATACAACATCATGTCATCATAAAAAACCGATTAAACACATATTAAAAACATTCATTCCACAAGAATATTTATCAAACCAATTGTAATAATTCAAATTTTAATCCAAATATTTTTTTTAAACTAATTCATAAAAAATTTACAATTCATCATATAGATCTAGGTTTTGTATTTCCATTTTCTAATTTATATTCAATGGTTGTGACACCACTCGGTCGACCAAAAGTTCTTGACTCAATGCCAATTAAGAAAACAATATCCGTGGTAGATACAAGAATAATGTTTCATCAATTTCAATGGATTACCAATTAGGATAGGTCAGATTCCTGATGTTATAGTGTGATCACACCAGTTTCATATAATAGAAAAACAAAATTGACCTTAGGGAGTATTTTTAAACAACCCACTTAATGCAAAAAAGAAGTGGGAAACCAAGAACAAGTTCCCAAAAAATTACAAACCCCTAGATCACTTATTAAATGTTATTAAAACACAAAAAATGTATATAATAAGTGGATCTAATAATAATATAAGGTAAATGCATATAAAATTACATAAACTTAAAAATTCTATTTTTTCAGATCGAACTATAGATCAATGCACCAATTTTTTTTTGGAGAATCCAAAAGATCCTTATATAACCCTAAAAATGAATAATTTATATATTACGGTCATTAAAAAGTTTATTAGTTGTTTAAAAGGGTTTTTTATGACAAATTAAGTCTAGAACATCACTATACAAAATTCATTTGTTGGTCAATAGGTATCACTAGTTAGTGATCCTCCTATAGGCTTACTAGTCATTTAGGCAGCCAACCTGCTGACTAGTGATGCTGTAACATCTCCATCATTTCACACCACCACTATTATCCTACTATATTTTCCTCATAATTCCCAAAAAGCATATAATAACAAATCTACAAATAATGAACTGTTTATTATCAATTATAAAATAACTTAACAAAACATAGAGAGGTATAACCAATGATATAAAAATGAGCATAAAAGGAAGAAGATGAGATATTAAAGTTATGGGTACCAAGTTATTTAGGTCATGGAATGAAATTATTTACATGTGAAATTATATTGTGGTAAATGAAAAATCTATGGATATTTGTAAAATTGATAGGTTGTAAGTTATCCCTATTTATAAGTGAAGAAAACGAGAACTTATTTGAACACACATTGTTTTACATAATTAAATGACACTATTTATGTGTCAAAGACTCCAAAATCTAGAATTAATGGATTTTGGGGTGATATAAGTTTGATAAATCATAGTCTGTATTTTTTTAACATTTCTTAGACATGATTCAATATTATGACCATATTTTTATTATTTTACCATTTAATTTTTTTACCATGGAAAATATTATTTACATTTGTACATTAAATTTTATTTAAAATATAAGGTAATGTTTATAGAAAATAATCAAGATATATATATTAATTTTTTCTCTATATATTTTAATTCAATTTTAAAATATCTAAAAATTAATTGTTGAATTGAAAATTTTAATTATTAAATTAAAAAATTTAAAATAAGAAATTTATAGAAATGTTTTTTAATCATTATGTATTCTTAATCATTTTTATTTTTTTTACTAATTGAATAAGTGTTGAATAATTAATACATGGGCTTAAAATTTATATTATATTCCACATTTAGAATAGTATAATTTATGTTATTAGATATAATATCCACAATGTTAATAAAACAATTCTTTGAAAATAACTATTTTACCATTATATTATTATTTGTCTTCAATGATTTTAACCATATTTTTTGCATAAAAATTAAATTATCCATATTAGAGAATATGAAAATTGAAAAAAAAAATTAAATCCATTTTTTTATTTAACTTCTACAATTTATGGAAACATAATTTTAATATAAGTGAATAAAAATAGTTTCTAGATTCTAATATTATTTAATCTTCAAAAATGAGAAACATTGGTTTTAAAAAATAGACATATTATTATTAAATATAATATATTAATAATTTTATATTTTATATAAAAAAAATTATTCAAGAAATTTAAATACATTATTGTATTTTTAAGATGTTTTAAAATTTATTTTAGTATCCATATTAACGTTTTTACAAAATGTCACATAAATCTAAATTATTTTAAAAAAATTTAAAAACATTATCCAAAGATAATAATGAAATAATTAACAAAAAAGTTAACATAATTTTATCAAATTAATAATCATAATTTTTTAAATTTTTATATTAAATTATAATACAACATATAAAGTGAATATACATTTATTTAAAATTCCCTTTCCAAACATTTATGTGGTCTTAATTCTATTTTGTATGAATTTATAATTGATTTAAACCATTTTCTTTATTATTTTTTGTATTCATAATGAATTTTTAATATATTTAAGTTCATTTTAATTAGGTGTTGTGTTTCATTGGTGTTTCATGTTACACAATCTATGGAAGATAATTTAAATTGAAATGGTCAAAAATCTATGGTAGTTACAATGATAATAAATTTGAAGAAACCACATCTCTCCAAGAATTACATGTGAAAACTAATATGCTCCATGAGTAATCAATTTATGTTTTAAATTTTATTGTGCAAAGGATAGTCATGAATGAGTGAACTAACTTGAACAATGTCCATGTGCCATGAATTAAAAGGATATACTTACACATATAGAAGGTTTTCTAAAATTAGGTATTATGAATTAACATTAGATGAACATTAATGATTTATTCTCACTCATTCAAGAAAATTCTATAGGGAGTATATATTCATTAAATAAAATTTCATAAGTGAATGTGATGCTTCTAGTAAAAAATAGTTCACATAAAATCTTTAAAATTGGAGTTTCTAGAATAATGGGATCCTAACAATGATCAGTGTAAAAAAATAAATATTTACGTTTTTTATTATCCTCTAATCCAAAGTGTCACCCCTCTTATTTAGTGATCAAACTAAAAGGTAATTGGAATTTTCCCTCGGTTGAGGAGTGACCTAACCCAAAACTAATGTAAAGGGAGTGTCCCTTAGGTGGAAGTGATTCAACATTAAATCATGTAAAGGTAGTGTCCCCTATAATTGGTAGTGGACTAGGATTAATAATAAGTCCATTATAATAATTTTACATAATAAAGATCATTTTGGATTCATGTATGTAATTTGGACTCAATTTATTATACTTTAATTATAAAAATTTGGGTATACCCAACCAAATTATATTGTCTTATGTCAATGCTTTACATTGTATATATTATGTTAATTAGTGCATGTGGGTTAAGTAATCATAGATCCAATATGATTAATGATAATGTAATTTAATCATCAATCAAATATTCATTAAATGAATAAAAATAATGTGACCAAAAAAATAGTGATATGTAGATGAAACATAGAAATGTATGTATTTGGTTTTTATAGGGAAATAAGAATCAGTTTCATAAACTGAATCACACCCCCATTGAAAATATCTCACTAAAGACCCTAGTGTGGTCAAACTACCCTCAAAATAATAAGTGTTAAATTAGTTCCAATGTTGAACATATCATGCTTTATATCCTCCAACTAGGTAGTTTTGTTCACTAACTCGGTTCCCCAAGTTTACATTATGTATATAAAGAAGGTAATATGTGAACATTATAATATTAAGTGCCCATATTTAGAATTAACATTAGGTTACAATTAATTGTCTGACCCTAATCATATATGTCTACAAGATGAATATTGTTGAGTTTATCCACATCATGGACTTGGATAATTATTTTTACACTCAACTATCCAATATTCTAGTATGTTTAAAATAGTATGATTCCATACCTAAATTACAATGTGGTTAAATAGATACCATATAAGAATCCTTAATTAATTAAATATTGATATTGGGTCCCTAAATGTATATGATTCAAGGGGTTATCAATTTTAGTTGTTGTGCATTATTTAAATTATACAATGAAAAGATATAATATAAGATTCTCACCCATAGATATGTATTTATTATAGACTATAGAATACATCTTTGTTAATGTATAGAAATCCTTGATAGGTAAGATATATAACAAATTTATATATTGTTATATATGGTTTATAAATCATATCAAAGAGAATCATTATGAGTATTTTGACATGAATATTAGAGGAATAAATTTATCAAACATTACTAATTGGTATTAGATACTGGTGGATGTATCCCACGTTATTTTAATCAATATAGTCTCTAAGATATGTGATAATTTATGATAGACGATGTAAATTTATATGTTATAGATAGAGTCATAGTTCTATATTTTATTTTAACACTTATGATCTAAATCTAATTAGTGGATTAGTTTGGTAATTAGATTTCTATTATTATGTTCCTTCCATGAACAAGAATTTTATTTGTGTATCATGTTTAGAAAAAAATATATTTTAATTTATTATTTAATATATAAATTTTTCTATATATATAAATGATTTTTTATATAATCTAGAATATAAAATTTGGTTTATATCTTATATATAGTGATAAAATGTTTTAAAATTTTTAGACTAAGATGATTAATATTGATTATAACTTCACATGCCTTTAGTATTTTCACCATGGATGTATAAATGAGAAATATATTCAAAGTAACCATATTGGTGGATTGTTGTAATCATTTAATTATAATTAATTTCAAAATAAATATTATTATTCAATAAATAATCATTTAATATATTAGTAAAAAGTATAAAATGTTTTGTGGGCTATTGGGTCTCAATCATAGTGATGTATGTGAAACAATAGATAATCTCGAAGGTGTTGGGATTAGGGACATCCTAATTTTTATTGACAATTTTTTCAATACGTTTATGTATTTTCTCTGAGAAATTAGTGTTGATCATGGTTATAGTATAAGTATTTTAATAATTAAGAGATTAGAAAAATATTAAAAATTATTAATATTATTCAAAAATATCATGTTAGAATACACATATGCTATGAATTCAATGTTCATCTATGTTATTTATGAATTATTAAATAAATGAATACTTCTATAACCCAATAGTGGAATGGTGTGTCTATGATGATTATTCCTACCCTATTATACATTGTTCATTAAATTATGATTGAGTGTGACCTTATTGTTTCATTCTAGGGGTATTCTATAGAAACTTCAGTGTTTCTTCTAAATCATGTTCTATATAATGAAGTCATAAAGACACTAATATATATTTGGAATTATAAATTTCACAAATTGTTTCCTATGATGATTTTTAGTTTTGAAGAATCCATATGATTAATCGAATATGTGAAATTTGTCCCTAATTTAAAAATAAAAAAGAAATTTTTCCTAAGACATTAGTTGATCCTTTTACAAAAAATATTTGTGAAAAAATATATATATTAGATTAAAAAATAACATTAATGGATTTTTCAGATTCATCAAGACCTTTAGAGATAAGTATATAATTTTTCCAAGGATGATTAAGTGATTTTCATTAGTAACAACCCTATAACCTTCAGATAGACCTTTGATTGTTCTTATTCAAATAAATGATGAAAATCAATGGAATCTAAAATGGGCTCTAATTTTGTAGATGATAGACAAGGATGTGGTAGTGGTTCTTAAATACGAGCAGAAGCTATAGAGGTTCACACATGCCTATCTTTAGGAAACCTCATGGGAATCTCCATTACCCACATGGAAATAGACTCTATGATTACCCATGATGCTCTTCTCGGAAGAGGCACCATACCCTGGTCTATCATCTATACAATTAGAATGTGTAAGTCAATCCTTAATGACCAAGTCATTATTTCACACATGTGGCGAGAGGGGAACAACATGGTGGACTATATGGAATCTATTGTGGTTCTAGGTACAAGGGTTGTGTGTCTCACTAATGTGTCTAGTATGAAACTGGAGGGGGTGAACCTTATTCGGGGCGATTCCCTTGGGCTCCATTATTTCGGAACTCTATGATACGGTCTGTTTGTGTGGGTGATCCTTAAAGGACCCTTTCCCCCCACCCCATTGTTTTTCATGAATAAAACATTAATCATTGGATGGATGGATATACACAAATAATGTTTTTAACATAGTGGATACACCAATAAAGGTGATACCCATAGAGTGAATGTTAATTTTTTGAATAGAAAATGTAATGAATGGTATACATTAAATATATATAACAATCCAGTTTAAAAAATGATACATAAAATAATAATATTGACAAGGAGTGGAACGTTTAAATAGTTAAGATCATAAAGTCTATTAAATATTGTCTTCCATAATAGATCACATTTATTATGATATATATCAAATTGATAAAACCACTTTCCATAATAATTTTTTTGATGTTTTTTCTATGATACGACTGAAATTTTTTATGTTTTCAATTGATTATTCGTATCATTGATAGCTACATCTGACCATTTTTAAATTGATGGAATCATATCATATTTGAATATCTAATTTGATAATTATATCAATGATTTTGGATATAAAACTAAAATAGATGATTCATGTGTACAATAATATTATATATTGTTTTCCAAAAAAAATTATGATCTCTGTGTATGAAATACTACTCATTAGAAATCTTATCCAAACATTAAATTCATTAAATATGTTTTTATAGAATTATTCACAAATAAATACATTGGTATGAAATTCTATATATATCTAATAATATTATTTCACAGTTTTAGAACACATGTATAATAAAATTTATAAAGTAGTTTTTCATAGTGAACTCCACAATGTGGAATTTACTAGTGTTTCATGATTTCAATCATAGTATGAATAGTGATCCATCAAAAAAATTTGAATTGATGGATATGATTCCTTATACATCTCCAATAGGATAGATCATCTATTTCATGTTTTCTACTCAAAATGATATCAATTATTCATTTATCATAAATAGAATATATCAATATTATCCTATTTCTATTCAAAAAAATTATATTAATAATTCCATTAAGTTCTTAATAAAAATTATGTATATTTTCAGGCAATTTAGATGAGAGGATGAGCTCCGTGTAAAAGGTTGCATTGATTCTCATTTCTAATCTGACAAAGATTATTTGTGATATCAATTGATTTATTAGTTTTATATAATCAATGGATCTATTATTTTGAATAATAACAAACAATACATTTTATTTTACTTAAAAACATATATATAGTACACCATAGTTTCAAATGTTATGAAGAATGAATTTTTTTAAGAAGCGAATCATTGAACATGGCCATATTCCTTTAATTGAGTGACAAATTGATATTTACATTGAAAAAATTGGAGCTATTAATTGTTCCTAGGAACAATTTTCTCACCACAGGCCCAAACACATTATATAAAAATACCATCTCATTCAATATATCATTTTTAGGTTAACTGAAAAGATATTATGTTTGGTAATATGTGAAAATGTAGTACATTACATAAAAAAATATTTAACATTGTAATAACATGAGGTTCATGTGAAATATCAAGGTATTAGATATATGATATATTATATGTAATTTTTTTTAATTGTTTCTCCATTTTAAAATATAGGAATTATCTATTTATCATTCATTCAACTGTGTTGAAATTTATATCACATGAATAGTTGAATAATAATATCCCCTAAAAGTATGACTTGGATTTCTCTAAAATAAATAATATTCATAGGGTAGTAAAGATAATTATGATATTTTTATATTATCATCAGTTTAATATTACACTTGATAAAAATATTTGTATAAAAGATAAAAAGAATAGACTAATGAAATAATAAGTTGAGGCTTATTATTTATGTGAACCCACCAATGTATATCACATGGAATTATAGGATGTTAATGATATACATAGTTTTATATTCTTATTATGAACCTCCATTAATAATGGTTAGTGACATAACTAGAATGATAACGTGTATACTTCATTAAAATTATTATAAAATCCTTGAGTTTAACATATCTTTGGGTTATTGGGTATGATTCTAATCATTTCATCATTTAGAGATCAATTATGATGAGAATTTTCTACTCACGTGATGAATTTAAGGCATTTGGTCACTTTATTAAATTAAATTAATGGAATATAATTTCAAGATTATTTGAGTGACATATTATGTTCTCACCTAATTGGATGAGGTAAATTATTTGTTTTTATATGCAAGATAAATTCTCTATGATTTATTCGTCAACTAGTTTATTTTATATTATATAATTATTAATTTTTGATATATAATACACTAAATATTAATTTTCTATTTCATGTGGTCAATTTATTTTAGGTAAAGGTCATCATATATGTATATGATATAAAATTTGGTATAAACATTCATATATATATATAGATATACAAGTAAGTTTGATTGGGAGCACACTAGATCACTTTATCAATTGAGTAACAATGATGTTTTTCTGAAGGATTCTCATTACATACATATATGAAATAATTATTTCATATAAATTTTTTCAATGCTAAAATGACCCATAGGTTCTCACAGTTTGGCCCTAGAATATGTGTTAAATTACCAAAGAAATTTTTTATTCCAATACATAGAGATTTTTATTAAACATAACTGAAATCCATTGGGTGGATTCATAATGTATTGTGATGGTTTTATATATTATTTATTGGATCTTAGTGCATGTGGGATTTTGTTAGAAATGAACCAAACATTGAATAACACAGTGTATGATATGTCCAATAATATACCTTTTGATATGACTATGCTGCATATCAAGAAGTAATATATGTTGATATCATATTGGGTATTTCATTACACTGTCATAGAGTATGGTAGGCTTATGATATAAAGTGCATGGTTTTTGACATGCCTTCAACATTATTTCAAGAGTTATAAATCAATGGGTCGATTGATTTAAAAATATAAAATATAGTTTGAAAAATTAATTAGATTATATCTCAAGGGAAATACAAAATTGTAACATATATTATATTTCAAGTGTTGTCATTTAACATTCAACTCAGTTCAATTAATGAATTTAGCTTATATAATGTTTTGTGATACCCCTATTAGATAAAAATGAGAATATATGACTTAAAAAATTTCAATCTTACTATATGTTACCCATTAATATTCAAATAGATGTTTCTCTCAAACCATTTGTGTTTGGGGTTCATATCATTATGATGGATGATCCTAGTGACTATTATCATTCTTGAGGATGAAATGGGCTAATAATTCATTTTTTAGTGACCTCTATCAAGAAAAATCTATCCATTATAATAAATATGGTTCTCACTATACTAATAGTATGGTTGATTTTTTATATTCATCATTGAATATATTTTATTTTTAATTATAGATCAGTTACTTGAGTAAATTTATTCCACTACATTAATCATGAGAAAATTCTATAAAGCCATCAAAATAGGGATTCTTGATCATTACAAAGGTGTAATAATAAATTTTATGTTGAAAAAAATGTAACATTTTTTGTGGATTATGTGTTTAAGAATTAATGAATATGTAATTTCTAAATAGTTACCATATAATTGACATTAACAGTTGTCAAAGGTTGGTTGAAGGAGAAATCTAAAAGGAATTGAAATCACCAATTCACCCCCACAACAATTAGTAAATTAACATTAATATTTTTTGGTATTTGATAGTTTTAAATTTATGATACCATTATACCATATCACACATATCCATTTTTGGTTAGTAAGGCTCTATCTCAAGATTTTGCATCCTATGTGGTTCTAATTTTACTATATTGCAAATATCGTAAAGTTCCCAATGTTTTATAACTATTTTATTCTGTATCAATATTTTGTTTTGGTAAAAGTAACATTAAAATATAATGATTGAGATATATCATGGGGTTCATAAGGATAATTTGTGAATTTATTTTTATCCATTATATATAATTGTTGAGATCTATTATTTTATTGGAATATAGGATTGAAAAATATTAAATCATCACAATATTGATATCTAAAAAAGAAAATTATAACATAATTTCTAGATGAAAAATTAGGATATTTATTTATATGAATGAATAATAAATATTGTATGATTACATAAGTAAGTTCTCATTAAATCAATGATAAGTGATTCATTTATTAATGGATGATAAATGAACAATAAACTATAGGTTCTTGATGATGTTTAGAATTTAGCTATTTGAGTTACTGATGATCCAGATTTGTATTCAAACGTGAGATCACCCTTGTGTTATATAGCATAAAAATGATACTATATGTAATCTTACATTCATGGATGAAGATGGTTCTTCAATATAATGAGGAATGAGTTGTGAGGCATGTAACATAGAAGGAATAATATTGAAACTAATTTTTTTTTATTTTGGATGAAGGATGAGTTGTAGTGATAATGAAGAGTCATTAAATTTTCCAAGATAAATGCTTAGATATTTCATTAACATTAATATTTTTTATTAGTGCTTTAGTAATTTATTAAAATTCATGAAATATTTAGAGTTTTTTTATATGAGTTGAAGTTGATATAAATGTTTTTAGTTAATAAAAATAAATTCTTGTAAATATGAGATAATATTTAATATATGCGGGGAATGAAGAAAAGTATTTATTACATGTATAATATCCTTTATAAAATAATATTGAATTTTTTTAATTAATTTTGTGACATATATGATCAATCATATCAAATATATGATTGACTCACGTGTTCAAAAGAAGATATAATATCTTTCAAATAAAATGGAAAAGTAAATCATGAGTTTACATAGAAATGAAGATTAGTTATGCTTCTAATGTAATATATATTTAATTTCAAAGCATATAGAATATTAAGAATATGATATCTAATATTCCATATATGATATGTTACATTAACATTAACTTTCCTCTAAATATGTAAGTGTAAGATGAAAATATTTAACAAAAAATTTTAATCTTCTAGAGAACACATATGGTAACATTTAATGAAGAAAATAATAATATAATGATATTGTAGAATAAATTGAGTATTTGTAAGTTTATCCGGAGTTTTTATACTATTATATTATATCTCTGTTGATGTAATGTATGATAAATAATTTTTATGAAATTGTTTAATATAATCAAGATTATTTTAAGATATTATTAATGATATAAATATAACAAAAAATCAAGGAGGTATCGATTTAAGTTGAGTTATTTTTGAGTTGAGAACAAATTTATTGCATTTTTAGAGAATATTAACACCTAATGTATATGTGCATAAGAGAATGTATTCAAGAATTTAATGAATGTTGATTTTTCGGAATAATGATATACTGTTAGTAGTGAATAATTAAAAGATAAAATGATGTTTATAAAATCATTGAGAATTAAAATGGTTATTTTTGGATATTCCAAGTCCGAATCCAAACAGATAAAAAATATATCATTGACTAGAAGGATTCAGGAAAAATAAAAGAATTATTTTTAAAAGAACCATAAATAAAAATTAAGGATTAAATTTTTTTATTTCATGTGATATAATCTTGGATATTTTATTAAGATATTATTTTGACTACATTCAATATAATAAAGAGAATATTGAATAATTTATAGAGTTTCAATATTTAAAAATTCTGTTAATATTTACATGATCCATGATGTTTTTTTAAATAAATAAGAAGGAGAAAATAAAAAAATAATTATATAGATCTGGTGAGGAAATTAATGAGAATACATTGAGAATTATAGAATGAAGAAAAAGAGAGGACATACTAATGAAAATCCAGTACTGGTATTTATCATATGCATCATGTAAATAAGACATTATTATTGAATATTAGTATTATTTATTCAAAATGATCGAAAAAATGGATTATATCATTATAAACATGTGTTATTAATTTTTATGATTTTTATAGGGATGATGTGCGTACTATTTTAGGATTTTATCATTATGAAATTGAAATAAATTTATGAAAAAATGTATATTTAAAATAATTTATTTCATGGTGTATTAAATAATGGTACCCATTATATAATTCCAAAATAAATTGAATCCTAATCTATTTGGGAAATTAGATATAGTTCGTAACAACATGCAATATGATCAAAATGAAATATTTGATACATTATTTATCATGATTCTAAAATTCCATAGTTCTACTAAGGCTGCACTACAAACCTGGGGACATAATTATTCAAGGGAAGGTATAATTTAGGATAATAGAATAGAAAAATCATAAAATTATGTAATTTAGCATATGTGATCTTGGAGGAATTGAAAGGTAACATAAGAGTATTGAGAAACATAATCATGAACATTGGGGAATGATATGACATGATTGCATAAAGGATTCAAGGGAATGTGAAAAAACATAAAACATGACATAATAACATAAGTCAAGGATAAAAAATAAAAAACATAATGTTAATATGATAAAAGTTCCAAGAACTATAAATGGAATATCATGAGATTAAAATGCTACTGAATGCATTGAAGGACTATATAATTCTGAACCCACCAGTCATTTTCATATCATGTGCATGCATATGTGTTCTATATAGATCGTAAAACCTAAATTTTTATTTCATCAACTATAATCCCATTATTAAGGGGTGTGTGTTATGTAAATATATATCCCCAATAAATTCTGTATAGTTAAAACTAGATGAATACCCTTGAGTGGAAATGGATATGTGTATATACTATATAAAAGTTGGGTTTAGAAAATCATAAGATAATATAAGTAGCATAATGGCTATACATAATGGTTTATAGAATTGGTAAATGAGATAAATAGGGATATATCCTTATGTGGGACTCATAATTACAGAAATATGTATTTTTTAAATCATACCCCAAAATTTGAAATTTGAAAAAAAAACATGTCATATAGATGGGTTTTGAATAGAGGAGGGAATTGTATGACACAATATATTGAAAGGGTGGTCGAAAAAGCCTGTGAGGATACCTAATATCATGATAAAACCTTATGTTTGATATAGAGAGGGAATTCAATATTAATATCATTATTTAATGGGTTTTTATGATAAGGAATGGATGGTTGGATAGGTTTATATAAAAAATAGGGGAGAGTTTATTAATAATTTTAAACATAGGGTTTTGACTCAATATGGAAAAATATTCAATCCAAAAAAACAAACCATGGATTCTACCAAAGATTTTTTTTTCATTATTTTATTAGTATAATAACTAAACATATTAATATAATACCTTTGGGGATGTGGAATTGATCCATGTTTAAAAAAATGGATTTTATAACCTTTAAATATAATAATGATTTTAGAGGATTAATTAAGGACATATAATATTAATCAAATATCCTTGAAATAATTTGTTTTGGGTAAATATATATTTTCTCAATTAATTTTTTAATGGTTTATATTACATCACATTTTGGTCATTATGATTTCATAATAAAGAACATATATTTATACAATATTTTTTTTAAAAAAATTGACTATCTCCAAAAATAATGAAAAATTATTCATTTAAATACATTGATTGGATGAATTCAAAATAATATTGATTTTATCAAATAATATTTCTAAATACGAAAATTTATAATTTCAAATCAAAAATCAATATTTATTTAAATATAATAGTTTTATTTGAAATAACTATTTTTGGCCATTATTGAAATTATTTTAGACATCATAATATTATATAATAATTATATTCAATTAATATTATTTAACAAAAAAAAAATTATTAAAAAATATTAAATTCATTAAAACATAATGCCATGATTGAAACTATAATATCCCAATTTAAAATTTCTGTTTCTTAACACTAAAATTTTATTCTTTTTAAACATTTTATTTAATCATTTAAAATTATTTATTAAAACAAGAATAATAAAGTCATTTTTTTAAAAAAAATATAATATTAGTTTATAGGTAGAAATCATGTCATTACAAAAGTTAATGTTTTATCATCCGGAAATTGGATCTACTCAACTGGTTCCCCAAGAAAGTGGGTCGCATGGCCTCAAGAATGCCTCTCTATATGCCTTAGGTTGTCGACTAGTCACAAGGATCTAATGTGGTATAGTGTGGAGAATATACTCTTATTTCAAACAGTCATAGTGGAAGTGATAAATAAAAATAAATATATGAAGCGTGGCATAATTGATGGAACATCCGAAACAATTCAATATTTAACTGAGGAAGCATAAATAACCAAGAAACTATAATAACAATCAAAATACCAAAAGATGAGTAATTTACATGATGAATTCCTGGCATGATGATATAAAAATTGGGAACAAGGGATATGTGGGACTAGCGTATCCAATAGTCTATAAAAAAATACAGTAATGGAAATATTTCTTTCTTCTCTTGCATCAAAACCTTAATCATGATCCCCTACTTCTATGCTCCAAGCAGTATGGAAAAAAGAGAAACCATATATAGTGGGTTCTTTCCCTTATCCATACATATTGTCATTTGGTCTGCATATGTACTAAATGAGGCACAATTAGGGGTTGAGATAAAATCAATGGACCACTGCCAATGGTGTCGATAAATAATACAACCAACGCAAATAATATAGGAGACTGAAAGTATAATAATGATAAACAAGGGTGACAAAAAATATACTAGTCAGCTCAGGTTCCATTATAACTTTTAAAAGTATCTACCATCATTGGAATATACCAAGATATGTTTGATTTTAATACAACATATATATAAGTAAAAGTATTTATATGTAGTTTTATGTTGTATACAGATTTATTCTCTAAGAACATGAGGACAGAACAATACATATACATGGATACTAGGTTCTTGCTGGACCTGGGGTATACCTCATGAATCCATAACAAGCCTAAAAAAATATGCTCTAGAAAGAGTAAATACCATAAATAAACTTATTAATTAAATACATATTTTTTATTACTTGATATGGTGGGTTGAGACATAATTCCGAAAACATGATAAATAAAAACATGGAACACCATGCCCATCACCTAAATAAATATATAATGGTGTGAGGTGTAATGATTTAATGGATCATGAAACATTATTTTCAACAAGTCCACTAACCACAATTCAAAAGACCATGATAATGGTAAACTCATAATGATAACAATAACATGATTAATCACCTCTATGATATTTATAACCTAAAATCCCGATAAAAGCAAGGGTGTCGTAATTCATATATATATATATATATATATATATATATATGATTTAATCACATGGTGTGACCTTCCCACCCCTTATTTTTCATTAGAATTAATAAATAAAATTCATTCAGCATGTAAAATAAATTCAATTGAAAATACAACCACTTCTAAGGTGCATCGGTCAATTAAAAAATTATATAAGCGAGGGAAATTATATTTCCATGACAAGATGATCAATTAAGAGTTTCCTATTCAATTAATTAATTATATAAAGAGGCATATTAATCTTTTATACCCAAAGGGTTTGTGATGAATAAGGTCATGAAGTATTAATCACATAGCATGGGTCCACAAGATTGTTACAATATTCTTTAATTTAAATCACAACGAATAAAAATTTTTAAGGAAAACACTTGTTAATGATCAATGAGTGGCATTACTGAAAATATATGAAAACATCATGAATTTCTGGTAAAATAACTATACCAACTAACATAGGGTCATAGGAGACTTCACATCAAATATAAGATTTAAATTTTTGGTAGAATAGATGAAATAGGATAACATATCCCAAGACCCAAAAAATAAGGCTAATGAGCTCACAAAAAATACTGACAGATATTGGAAGATAGATTAATAATGGAAGTATGATGATTTTAAATATTACTAATGTGTATCCAATGCTTCCAATGGTGGTCGATTTAGATTATGTAAGAGGGAGTTATATTTATCCACAGATTAGGAAAAGGCATAGCTCATTAATGATGGGGAGGATTGGAAATCCACTAGAAATTAAGGAAGAAATGAGGGGTGAGTGATTGTAGATCATTAGGTTAAAAATGGTAAAATCATCCACCATGAATGTGTCAAATATTTTGGCTACACAGTTGGGAAAATTGTGTTCCAACGATGTGTGATGCTCCTCCTTATGTGAAGGCCCCACATAAGCTATGAACATTATTGGGATATCCATGTGAAATCCATGGAGAAGGCCACTATCACCCACCACTGTACTTCCACAAAGGTGTGAAAATAATATTTCATGGTTATAGAAAAAAATTCAGTTCTTTTATAATCAATTAAATTCCCCACATTGTTTTTGGAAATTTTTTAGGCTAGGCTACACGTTTTCATCTGACCATAAACAAGTCTGATTATTTCAATTCTAGGGTTTCAGGTCACAATAATTCCAATGTGCCCTTGTGACCTCCAAGACTCAGTTAGGAGCCATTAAAAGGGTATAAATAACTAATTAAATATGATAAATATTGATTTTTATAATCATTAAAACCAGGTCCAATAAAACATTCCCATCTTGAAACAAATTATCCTTGAATTGGCCTTCTGAGGGAGATGATAAATTATATTAGAAATTATCCAAACACTGATCTAGAAGTTCATCCTCTCTCTCCAAGGGATCATCATATAATTGGTCATGCTACATTAGAACCATTACTATATGGACTATGTGAACTCAAGATTTCCATTATGCTCTAATCCATGATATGAATTTGATACTCCTTGAGTAAAGAATCCATATCTTACCCAACCTGATAATATTGGAAAAAATGAAATATATATGGATTGTACTATAAGAGATGAGATACATGAAATCCATAATAGGTAGACGGGTACATCTATGTAATTTATATATTTTATGTCATTTTTTTATTCATTTCAAAACCCAAATGTTCAAAAAAATATGCGTGAAAACATACCCTTCTTCTGAATTCATTAATTACCCATCCTGGGTGATCATTTCAAGAAAAATTCATATCAGTCATCAAACTCAAGTGGTCATAAAATTTATTGGCATAATAAAACATTCTATTTAGATATATAAACATGATATTTCTAATCAACTAGAACTATGATGTAACATCCCAAGTAAGTAATGAATAATATATATTTTTATCTATGTCAATTAATGATTAAGATAGTGTTTCAGAGGCTTAAAATGAAAATAAATACAATCTTATGCATGGAATACACTAATATTCTTAAAAGATTGTTTTACTGCCTTTTGATGGAAAACCCTTTTTAAATCAAACTTTTGACAATTTTATAATCTATATTTGTCAAAATAAACATATTCATTATGATTGGGACATTGAAATTTACATTGGATAAATTTTTGGTATTTCTCTGACAATTTTCATTTTTTAAGGAATAGTGAAAAATACTGCATTTTACATCAAAACTTCTTTTTCATTTAATGTAATTATATGGGTAGATTATCTTTTTAATTGGTAAAAAAGTGTAATCTGAATATGTTTTTACAATTTAATCCAATGGTGGTCATTAGGATTAAATTTCACTTTGGAAGTGGTCATAAACTAATGCCAAACTTTTCATAGATATTATTTCAAAAAAAATCCCGCTATTTGTTTTGACAACGGGAATTTTTTTTAAATAAATTATTGCAATTTATGTGTTTGGAATTTGGTAAAATGGATTACATATTTGGAATCAGAAGGTCCAAATTATGTAATTAAGAGTTTCTTATTTTTGGACATTATTAATAGTAACGATTGTAAGTATCTTTAATTATCTTGATTAATGAGTAATCAGGTAGTTAAAGATAATATAATGATATAATAATAATACAAAAAGACCACAACATGTGTCCTAAGGCTACGGGTTGTCTCATGGCCGACCATGGGATGCCTTGTGCCAAACTTGGGGGCCCCATGGAATCACTTTTGTGAGAAAGTGGCTTTTTTTCTTTTTATTTTTAAAGAATGTTAAATGTGACAAAGAATGTATCACCTAACTAAAATATTTTTAATTTTGTATACATAAATGATCATTTAGACTATAAATATTAATTAGAAACAAAACAAGTTTTCCTACATCATGATATTTTTTTTATAATTTTTAGACATTAAATTTATTAAATTATTTATGACATCATGATGATGCAGCAATTATCACATTAATAAAGGATTTAAATAAAATGGAAAGATAATGTAAAATCTAATACCTAAACATGTCCAAAACCTATTGGATGGGTGGATGTCGAACCCTTATCACCTTATCCTCTAAAAACATAAATGTTGGACCATTAAAATACGAAAATCATTTGAAAATAAAGTTACATTTTATACCTTTCCAAGAGTGCCCCTCCTCTCCTCTTATAAAAGGCCCCCACCTCTACCTCCTGACCCACACTTCCAAAGCCTTTGTCTCGGCCAAACCCTTCCCATTTTGTCTCTCCAAATCCCTATCTTACTCCTTGAAGCCTCACTTTGGGCAGAAGTCTTCCCAAGAAAGCCATTGAGCTCAAACCAAAGGGAGTTACCCGATTTTAAGGTAATGTCTTCACTTGAGTCCTTTTGTTTTATTTTGCTTCTCCAAACCCCTAAAATATTTTTATTCATTTATCTTGTAACAACTCCAGTATCTTCAATATACTGGGATGTTGTTATAAGAAGGATTTGAGCTTCACATACACACACCTACATCTAATGGTTAAAGAACATACTGTTTCCGTGGATGTCGAATTTCTGCCTCCCGAAACGATGATTGTTCAACATTATTTTAACACCTTCAAAGGTGTCCATTAAGATGAAACTATATTTATATATGATATATAATATGTTTATTTTTCCTTAAGCTTCTGTATTTTTCATTTTGGGTATATCTTTATGGTTTCCATTATGGGTAAACGCGATATCTTCATTTAAGGAAGTGCGGACTACCGCCCCCTCAAAGTGATGTGATTCGTTAATGCCATATGTGAGACGTATAAAGGATGGATTTAAAGTTATTATATATGATGGAATTCTGTAATTATAATATACTTCTATATCATTATTATTTCTTTCCATTAAAATAATAGATAGAAATGAAAGTAGCGTTCATGCGCACGTACGGCTTACCGTCTCCATGAACGGTGCATTTCATTTCTTATCCCCAAATGTAATGTACTATTATAAGTACATGTATATAATGGATATATATGATGAATTATACATATAAATTATGAATATAATTCTGGAATTAAAATATACATACCTCTCATTTAGTTTTAATTCAATTAATATGACAAAGAAATGAAAGTAACGTTCATGCATACGTACGGCTTACCCTCTCCCTGAACGGTGCATTTCATTTCTTACCTATAAATCATTATGTAATATTATAAATACATGTATATGCTGGATATATATGATATATATGATATCTAAATTAGGAATGTCATTTTGGATATAAAGAACCTTTGACCACATGAACAACATGTAATTGTAAGAAGTCCACTTTCGACTTAAGAACCAAATATCGACAAAACAAACATTATTAACATAAATGATTACATAATGTTTATAACATGGTAATAGGTTATATAAAAGTAATAATGAACTTGAAAAATGTTCTTAAGAAAGTAGAAATTAACTCAAGGTTATTATTCAGGACCTTAAAGAACGATTGAGTCAAGTCGGACACCAGGTAAGGGACTTCGTCTCAATCTCCTTTCATTGAGGAATATTTCATTTTATACAAAACATTCTTTTATATGGAGTATAAACCCCTTTGACTTTTACTTTTATACAAAAGGAATATTTTTCTACGAAGCGTTTTACAAAACAGAAAAAAGGAATGTTTCTTTTAACGTACGCGGTGACAATGACCTTTTCCGCTGCCGCGAGTATTATTTGGTCTTTGGCTTCCGGAACAAGCCGTAATGTTTTTTTAAATGGAATAAATACCATATACTTGTTTTTGTATTTTGGAATTGAAAATGGATTTATAATGGATTTTTTATGTCAATATATTTAAGTGATATATTGTGATCAATGTGTGGAAATGTTTTCTTTCCATTATATTTGTTTTATTTCTTATGATTTTTATAATGGTACTTGGACAGTTGACGGGTGGTTACGTGATAAACCATATGACGAGTGGTTCCATGAATACTAGGATGGGTGGTTACGTTATCACGTCCAATTCATTGGGTATGGAAGTCGGCCGTATGGCTATTCCATTAAGTATGTATGGAAGTTGGCCGTATGGCTATTCCATTAAGTGATATCTGTGGAAGTCGATCGTATGGTTATTCCACTTAAGTATGTTTATGTCCCAAGTTACCTTTATATGTTATGTGATCTTTTTATGGGTTTTATGGTAATATTTTGGTTACAAAAGGGTATGTAATGATATTTTATTCAGTGAAGAGTTTTTACTACTTCATAAAGGTGAAAAGTATTACTTTGATAAAGAATACATGGTTTACTTGTTGTTTTGATAAACTAACAGTTTTCATTCTTTGCGTATCCCTTACTGAGCTCTTTATGCTCACCCCAAGTTTTTTTGAAATGTTTTTCAAATGACCTAATGTGTAATAGGGGCATGGATGGGATCAAGGGAAAGTCATTCTATATAAAACTTAGAACTAGACATGTTTCTTTTTAAGAGTTTTTTTTATTCTATGGAAACTTAGTAGAAGTGTCTACATTGTAATCTTTCGAGTTGTAGTAGTTATGTTCTAATTCTCAAAAACTCTAAACCTGAAAAGATCCTCATTTTGAATTATTCATTTAATTCAATATTAAGAGATGTTTATGGTCGGCTCCTTACACTAGGTATAAGAGGTCGGTTTAGATAACTTCAGGAGTTAGAATTCTGTTAAATGATTATCCACAAATATTTTTTTTTGAAATGATAGAGCATTTGAAGATTACCATTTCACTTCATCTAAGACATGTTTGTTTAGAATGTTTTTCCATATAGGAAATAGGGAAGCAGTGTTAGGAAGGAATACTGAAGGAAATAACCTTCCGAATCAGCAACCTGAGATGGTCGGAATCGGAAATGAACAGTTTGTTTTAGTGATTGCACAGTTGACTCAGGCTATAAAAGGTGGTGGTATCCATGCACGAGATCAGCCAGATCAACCGCAGAGGAACATGTCAGTGGTGGAACATTTCATGAGGCAGCATCCCCCATCATTCAGAGGATCATCTTAC
The DNA here is from genome assembly GCA_963277665.1 of Viscum album. Lineage (NCBI taxonomy): Eukaryota > Viridiplantae > Streptophyta > Magnoliopsida > Santalales > Viscaceae > Viscum > Viscum album. The sequence goes on along the minus strand of OY728159.1, from coordinate 1,293,002,055 downwards.
CTCATGCAAGATGAAGGTTGGATTAAAGCACTGGAGAAGATTTTTGATGTCATGGGGTGATCAGAACATCAAAGGGTTAATCTGGATGTTTACCATTTTGAAGGTGAAGCTGATCTGTGGTGGTCGATGGTGAAAAATGTCAGGTATAGTGGTGAGATTGAGGATCTTCACTGGGATGAATTCAAAGGTATGTTTCTTGAGAAATATTTTCCTAAGGTGGTTCTTCTTAGGATGGAAAATGTGTTCCTAGAATTGAGGCAGGAGGATGATTCAGTGGCTGCTTATGAAGCAAAGTTCACTTGATTTTCAAGTTATGCTCCAAACTTCATATGAGATCTTGATAGTAAAATAAACCATTTTTACTCAGGGTTAATACCATATTATCGAAGGTCTTTAGCTTCTTGTGAGTTCAAAAGTTATGAAAAACTTGTTCGATGTGCGGAGAAGGTGGAAATGGAGTTTGCCGATGGTTAGGTGTTCTATGATAAACAACAGAATAAGAGGTCCAGTTGGCCGGCAAAGGGGAAGAATTCATCAAAGAAGCAAGGAGGTAAGAAAACCAAATATCCATCCTGTTAGAAGTGTGGTAAAATGAATCCTGGAGAATGTTTATCCAAGTATGGTAAGTGCTTTCTGTGTGGTAAGTCTGGTCATATTGCTCGTAATTGTAAGGAAGATGATCAAGCAGGTAATGAAAATCCAACAGTAAGATGTTTTATGTGTAATGAAATGGGTCATAATTCAAATGAGTGTCCAACGAAGAACTCAAATGGGGGAATGCATCCAGACTACAAGTATAAAGGGGTGGTGAAATCCTTTGCAACAACTTCAATAGATGTTGGGCCACCGAATGAAGTAGTATCAGGTACATTGTTTGTTTGTTCAGATTATGCCAATGTGTTGTTTGATTCAGGGTCTATAAATTCATTCATTTCTTAGAAGTTTTCTAGTAAATTCGAAATTCCGTCTCAAGATATAAACCATGAACATATGGTAAAAACACCCAGAGGGAACATTGAGGCAAAAAGGAATTATAAAAACCTTCTTATCCCTATGTGTGGAAAGAATCTACCCACAAACCATAATTTTTTGCCTCTAGTAGAGTTTGATGTTATTTTGGGAATGGATTGGTTTTCTATTTATCATACTATGATTGACTGCAGAGCTAAAATGGATTCTTTTTAGATGGATTTTCACTTTGTGTACAAGAATGAACCATTGATTTTGATAGCATATCAGGAAGTTGAGAAACTAGTAAAATATGGAAATGAATGTTACCTTGCACATATTGTTGAAAATAAAGGAACTGTTCAGATTAATGATCTTCCAGTGGTAAATGAGTATCTTGATGTTTTTCCTGATGAGTTTCCTGGTATTATTCATGATTAGGAAGTTGAATTTACTGTTGACTTAGTTCCTGATTCTAAGTCAATTTCAAAACCCCCTTATCGAATGGCTCATGTTGAACATTTTGAGTTAAAGAAACAATTGCAGGAGTTATCAGATAAAGGTTTCATTCGACCTAGCACATCACCATGGGGTTCTCCTATCTTTTTTTAAAAAAAGAATGATGGCTCAATGAGACTTTTCATTGATTATAGGGCCTTGAATAATATTACTGTTAAGAACAAGTATCCTTTGCCTCATATCGATGATTTGTTTGATAAGCTCCAGGGAGCTCAGTATTTTTTTAAGATTGACTTGAGGTCGGGGTACCATCAGTTGAAATTAAAAGAAGCATATGTTCCGAAGACTGTGTTCCATACTAGATATGGCCATTATGAATTTGTACTTATGCCTTTTGGGTTAACCAATGAACCTGCTGTATTCATGGACCTTATGAATAGAATTTTCCTTGAGTTCTTGGATAAGTTTGTGGTTGATTTCATCGATGGTATTTTGGTGTTTTCTAAAAGTAACGAGGAGCATGAATGTCATTTAAGGGTTATCTTGCAAACCTTAAAAGAAAAAAAACTATATGGAAAATTCAGAAAGTGTGAGTTTTGGTTACAACAAATCTCTTTCCTGGGACACATTATTTCAAAAGAAGGCATACCTGTTAATCCTGCTAAAACAAAATTTGTTGAAAAATGACCAATACCCACAAATGTAATCGAGATCCATAGTTTTCATGGTTTGTTAGGTTACTACTGATGGTTTGTTGAAAATTTTTCACGGTTATCTAGTCCAATGACTAAGCTAACTCGTAAGGGTGTTAAGTTCATCTGGACAAAAGAATGTGTTGATTGTTTTCATGATTTGAAAAGAATATTGGTGTGTAAGAACCCGGTTTTTGCTATGAAAGACTTTGGAAAATTCTTGATGATATTCCAGAGCATCGCCTTCAGACGACATGCGATTCTGAGCCCCAGAGTGGCCGGAATTAAATTCTCAGTGCGTTCAAACTGGAAACGCTAAATAAATGGGATAACTCCTAGACAAAGTTCTGGATCAGGGATTCGAGTGTACGGATGGGTCCGGAATGGGGTGTTTACCCTAGGAATGACATAAATCTTGTCGGCGCGGGATGTTTGGACCCCTCGCCCGCTTCTGGAACGTTAAATGGATTAATTAATTAATTAATTAAATTTTTTAACGGAGAAACGCTTGTATCTCTTAAATGGTGGCTCGGATTGGAAAACCGAGGGCACCGTTGAGTTCGGAGCGTGCTGTTTACCCTAGGAGGGGTGTAAGTTTCGCGGGCGCGGGCCGTTTGTGAAAAATGGCCCCAGGGGCGTTTTCGTAATTTGGCGGCCGCAGGCGCTAAGTTTAATAACTTTTGAACGGGGTCTCTGAATAAAATTACAAGACCGGCGTTACGCTCAGAGCGTGGTTCTCAGCCAAGGGGAGGCTAAATCCTGACCCCGTCGGGAGTTCGGGTTCGGGGCTGTCGGGCGGGCGTTTAAGTGATTTACACTTAAACACCCCCCCCCCTTCTTCTTCTTCTTCTTCCTCCTCAAACCCTCCTTCCCCTCCCTTCCTCCTTTCCAGCGAGCTCCGGTGAGGCGACTCCGGCGAGGTGGCTTTGGCGAGATGATGGCGCGCGGCGGATCACGCTGGAAGCGTCGGGCGAAGCCCAACGAGGTAGGCGGTGTTCGTTTTCGTTTTAAATCCCGAACCCCTCTTTGAATTCGAATTTTAGTTTTTAATTGTCACCTGATCTTCGATCCAAGCCTGTAATCGCGTAGATCTTGTCCAGAGATTTCCGGAATGTTATCCGGATCGGATTTTCGACCACCGGATCGTTTCCGGTGGTCCTCTGAAATTTTCCGTCCATGAGGCCGGTTTCCGGCGAGTGCTGAAGGCGGCGGACGACGGCGCCGTGCGGCCGCGGCCTCACGGGGCGGCGGCGCAGGGCGGCGCGGTGCGGAGCAGGGCGGAGGCGTTCGGCCGGGCCTCAGTGGCGGTTTTGCTTGCCGGGAGGCGGCGGCTGCCGGAAGCCGGCCGCGGCGCCGGCCGTGGGCGTCGGCAGGCGGAGGAGAGGGGGTCGCGCAGCGAGCGGCCCCGTGCGTCGACCGCGACCCGCGTTTTACGGGTCGCTGTAGGGAATCATCCGGCCGCGAGGCGCGGCCGGTCGGCTGAAGCGAGCCGCGGTCAGTTGGCCGCGGCGGGGTTGACCGGACCCGCAACTGAGCCGCGGGCCGGCCCAAGCAGGGCAGACAGGCCGGTCCGGGGCGGTCCGGCCCAAGGGGCTTTGCCCCTCGGACTTCGGACGCCCATATTTCGGGCTACGGGTGTCCGTTCTGCGTGCCGTCTATGGCTGCGCGGAGCTTACATCGAGGCGAAGCATTTGAGATGGTTTCGGGAATTTTAAATTCCCTAAACGAGGGTTCGCTGAGGCGCGACACGTCCTTAAGTGGACGAGCGCTTTTCCCGGGATTCTTGTTTTGGATGGCGCGGACGCGTCCGACATCCGTTTTGAGCACCGTCAGCGGTGTTGTGACCCTGGCACTGAGGCGTAGGATTCTAGTGTGGTTCCAAGCATTGAGACTGGAGTTGAGGCACGGGCCCCACGGCCCGTCTTTTGAGCTGCGTGCAGCTTTTAGCGACTTTTTCCTCGGGCGTCCGTTCGGGGCGTGCGAGCAGTCGATGTTGGGTGTTTTTCCGAGGGGATTGCAATGGTGAAATCCGCCCACCCTAATTCGGCACGATGGGGCGGGGCCCACGAGGGCCGTTTGGGCATCGACGGTGATTTTCCATCATTATCACCGGGCGACCGTTTTGGACAATGGAGTGGTCCATCTTGTGTTCTTTTTTCGGAGGATCGCAACGGTGCGATCCGTTCGTTGAGTTTCCGGACCGGGTTGCGGGTCCCACATGGCGCTGCTCGTGTGCGGTGCGCCGGAACGCACCTTTTTCTCCGGATACCCGTTCTACTCAAGAGAGTAGTGCTTTCGACGTGTTTTTCCGAGAGCATCGCGATGGCGCAGTCCGCCCGTCCTTTTTCGGAGATGTGGTGTGGGCCACACCCGACCAGGCTACGGTGAATAGTACCTTTTTCACCAGGAGGCTGTTTTGGGTGATTGAGTAGTCAATCCCGTTAGTTTTTCCGAGTGGAACGCAGCAGTGTGCTCCGTTTGTTCAGTTTCGGGATTCTGGGGTGGGCTCCACGCGGGTTGGTCACGGTGAATAGTACCTTTTTCCACCTGTTGACCGTTTCGGGCGAGTGAGTAGTCTAAATCGCGTGTTTTTCTGCAAGGATTACAACGGTGTGATCTGTTTGGCTGTACGGAGCCTCTTGCGCGATCTTGAGAAATTTGGAAGCACGGAAGGTGCTTCGGTGGTGGTTCGCCCTACTTTGCTTGTAGCGGGCCTTTGGTGAGTGATCGCGTGCACTCCCGTGTGAGTGATGTAAATGCTTGAGGTAACGTGGTTGGCCATGCCTGGGTCTTTGAGGTGGAGTTGTTACATCACGCCTTCGCGTTGACGTAGGGTGTCGTGTGCACAATAGCCTTGGGCTGGAGATGAGTTATACTCTGGGAGTATACGAGAGCGCTTGGAGGTACGTGTGGTTTGTACCTGAGACATTCGTGTGCTTGGTTGGGGTTGACTTGGGGACACACGTTGTGTGGGCCCCACATGTGTGCCGTGTTATGCCTTTGCGTACTTTGAGCTCTCGCGACGTAGAGGATCCCTCTGTGCTCGTTGTTTGACCAGCAGGGTGGAGTTTTCCCCTGGCTCGGTGCTCGGTTGTTGACCAGCAGGGTTGAGTGGCCTCGCCCTGGTTTCGTTCTCGATGGATTGCCCAGTGTTGTACCCTCCAGTGGATGTGGCCAGAGCAGTTATGAGTTTTACCCTCCAGCGGGGCTGGGCAGTGGGTTACTCATCGGATTCTAGGGTCTACCCTCCGGCAGAGGCTGGGCAGTGGGTCGCCCGATGCCCTTAGGGTCTACCCTCCAGCAGAGACTGGGCAGTGGGTCACCTAACGACCTCTTAGGGCCTACCCTCCAGCATGGCTGGGTAGTGGGTCGCCCGTCATCTAGTTCTAGGTCTACCCTCCAGCAAGGCTGGGCAGTGGGTCACCTGTCGACTTATTCCAGGTCTACACTCCAGCGGGGCTGGGCAGTGGTTCGCCTGATGATGTATTAGGGTTTACCCTCCAGCAGGGCTGGGCAGTGGGTCACCCGATATCTGAATATGGTTTACCCTCCAGCAGGGCTGGGTAATGGGTCACCTGACAATGTATTATGGTTTACCCTCCAGCGGGGCGGGGCAGTGGGTCACCTGACGATGTATTAGGGTTTACCCTCCAGCAGGGCTAGGAAGTGGGTCACCCGATATCTGGTTATTTATTACCCTCCAACAGGGCTGGGCAGTGGGACACTGGTTGGAATTCCAGACTCAGTCCTCTCGACTAGGCTAGTCTGTGGCTTACCTTCGTGATTACCGGAGCGGGACCCTTGGTTGTACGGGTCAGTGTTGTGACAACTTGAATTTGAGGAGACCTATCGACTGTGGGGCAGTGACGAGGTGTAGTTTGACTTTCCCTAGAACTGTCAAGTTTGAGGGGCACTTTCCCCACCGAGACGCGTTCTTCCGACGCAATCTAAAACCGTGCGGGCGAGTCAGTGCCGCCCAAAGCAGATAGTATCAAGGTGCGGTGACTGAGCCCCTTGGCTTGCGGTTCAGGACAGACGTGCGGGTTGATGGGCGACGATGATGGGTTATGTCTGGGACTGTTGGATTCTCTTTTCTTGGGCTGAGCTACGGGACGGAGATCCCCTTAGGATGTTGTTCGGGCTTCTCGACAGAGCATATGAATTTGTATATACCATGTTTTGAGTACCCACTCTTTGGGTTTTGGCTACTCTCCTTTAGGAGAGGTGAAGATGTGCCGGGTATGCCACGTGTTTTCCGCGTCCAGTATCTCGTGGTAGGACGAGTCTTCTATCATTTTCTTGATGGGTTGAGTTGTCACTCTTTACTATACTCTCTGTTCTACTCCTTTACCTTTTTGTTCCCTCTACTGCTCACCCTTCGGTACCTCCTTTTGTTTCTCCCTTGAGTCTTCGGGGTATCCTACTGAGTATTTTTATACTCACCCCTGCTTGGGCTTTGCCCGCACTTGATGTGCCCTTGATGATGATGGACAGGTGGAGCGTGACTTCGGTGGAGCGTAGGAGCTTGGGATCTTGGACCGCGTGCGGTGGTTGTGGTCGGGATCCAGGTGGGGGATCCCCCAGCTTTTTCTCTTTTTGTTTACCTGTTGCCGGGTTGTGGAACTTTTCGGTTGGGCGCGTGTTTTGCCCCTTTTCTTTTCAGTTTTTACTTTGTACTTGTAGTGGTCGTTGCACTCTATGGTTTATTTATAGCAGTTGTTCTTTTTACTATGCTTGTCTGTCCTCTTACTCTGCAGTTCAGCATTGAATTTGCTGCGTGTGTGTGTACAGGTTCTTAGGCAAAGGCCTCCCAGAGTTGTTGTGCCTTCGGTGCTGGTCTCCAGCCCCTGGCCTATGGAGGAGAGCCTGGGGTAGTTGCGGCTCGAGCCCGGGTAGTGTCGGGTCGTGACAAAGTGGTATCAGAGGTGGTTTGTTCCTTGGGACGTTGTGTGGACATCCATAAAAGAGGAATTGGTTCTGATATAGGGCAACAATGTGAACGTGTCTCGAGAGCGGCTCTCAGGCCAGGGAGTCCAATGATGGTGCGGCGGCCGACATATCCATTCACCAGGACCATGATAACCCGCTTGTCGACTCAGCATGCTGAGACACTTGTTGCATGGAAATTTTGTTTGTGCATCACATAGGATCGAGTCATTGACTGTCCTTCTTGAGTCATCTCCCCATTGTTGTTGTGGTATATACATATATTCTCATCTGACCGTGGCCCTCCTTGATAATATTCAGGATGTCTCTGCGAAGACAGCCATCCCAGATACTAGATTTTGTTGTGTGACGACGACCCTGTGAGCTATGAGGCCACAGTTCAGGACCCATCGTGCAAGCCCCTTTCTCTGGGTGGGCCGGTTACAGCACCCCCACCGGTTGGACAGCAGGTAGCTTTAGTACAGCAGGCTGAGCGTGAGCACAGGTTGAGCGCGCTCCGTGAGTTCCAGCGGCAGATACCGCTGAGGTTCAATAGTGAGCCAGACCCTCAGGCAGCAGAGGTTTGGCTCGAGGCAGTGGTTCGCCTTTTCAGGCTTGTGCAGACGCCGAAGGATCAGAGAGTGGCTTTGGCGGCCAGCCTTTTCTGTGGATCTGCTCGGCGTTGGTGGAGTCTGGTGACTCAGTTTCTTGACGAGTCGTCGTTTTTGTTTCACGACTTTCAGTTGTTGCTCCATGAGGAGTTTTTCCCTCCTGCTTGCGCTCCGTTCGGATTCAGGAGCTCTAGTAGTTTCCACAGTGAGGGATGACGATGGCCGAGTATGCAGCTAGTTTTGCAGACCGTGCACGCTTTTACCCGGACATGGTCCATGACGACAACATCCGATCACAGATGTTTGAGCAGGGTCTCCGCTGAGAGATTTGTGTTGTCATAGTACCCTTGGGCATTTCTACATTTTCCAGGGTGCCAGAGTAGGCGTTGGTGACAGAGGGCTTCCTGTCATGTTTTGCGTTTGGTAGTGGCAGTGGCCACGATGGAGCCGGGACGTCTGCTGTAGCTAGTAGGCGCCGGAGGACAGGACCTCGATGCAGGTGGCCTTCCCACTGCCGGTTTCAGAAATGTTGTCGTATACCACTGTGGCGAAAAGGCGCAGGGCCTCAGCCGAGGATGCCCTTCCGTGAGTGGATCCCGGGTCGTGGTCGTACACCACAGTGGCGCCGGAGGGTACCAGGGCAGCCAGAGAGCACTGATGCTATGCTTGTGACGGGTGAGGTCACTTGGCATGAGACTGCCCGACCCGAGTTTCTGGGAGCTTCAGGAAGGCAGTAGGTGCACCACCATGGGAGAGGCAGCGCCGTGATCGGAGTAGTGCCCAGCGAGGTGGTGCTAGCAGAGGAGCGGGAGGAGCTAGTTGTGGTGGAAGACATTATGAGATCTCCCTATCACCAATAGGCAGTCCATGTCAGGCTCTAGGAGCTGACGGTTGGGACCGCGAGTAGTCGTGAGCTTTGGATGTCTACGATCCTGCAGAGCATGGAATGGTGAGAGGTACCCCTTCCGACCATTCTACTACTTGCAGTTGAATTGCTAGGCTCTGCATGTGAAATGCTTCTCTCTCGGCTCCTTGTGTGATGTATTACCAGGGTGGCGCAGGGCGTCGGGTGTAACCCTGTGGTGGTAAGGAGAAAGGCGCGAGACCTTTTCCTTTAGTCGATGATGTTGACTCTCTCGCCTTTTGAGCGTGTAAGAGAGCATCGACTGTGGAACCTTGCATGACCAGATATCCTTGGGTGTTTCACTATATGGATATTCTGAAGGAGGGAATCACCGGGCCTTGTTTCAGGTGCGGGCGGTGATTCCAGTCGCGGCATGCGACGTAGAGGATTGACCGGGGAGGTGAGATACCCCTGAGGGCCTTCGGGCCGTTTGAAACCGTGCAAAGGGATGGCGAGGTACCCTACCGCCTTGACCTAACCTCAAAGTCTGGAGTGGGTGCACGACGTTGGCATGGTCTGACCTAGCGTGAACAGATCAATACTTTGTTCGATGCGCAGTGACGCAGAGCTGTGCGTGGGTTCTTCTAGGTGTGAGAAAGCCAGGTGCAGGCTTAGTACCCTATGTTGTTCCCTAGTTTTTTGCTTTTTGAGGACGAAAAGCTTGAAGGAGGGAAAGATGTAAGAACCCAGGTTTTGCTTCGAAGTACTTTGGAATATTCTTGATGATATTCCAGAGAAACGCCTTCAGACGGCGTGCGATTCCGAGCCCCGGAGTGGCCGGAATTAAATTTTCAGTGCGTTCACACTAGAAACGCTAAATAAATGGGATAACTCCTTAATGAAGTTCTGGATCAGGGATCCTAGTGTACGGATGGGTCTGGAATGGGGTGTTTACCCTAGGAACGACATAAAACTTGTCGGCGTGGGATGTTTGGATCCCTCGCCCGCTTCTCGAACGTTAAACGGATTAATTAATTAATTAATTAATTTGTTTAAGGGAGAAACACTGGTATCTCTTAAACGGTGGCTCGGATTGGAAAACCGAGGGCACCGTTGAGTTCGGAGCGTTCCATTTACCCTAGGAGGGGTGTAAGTTTCGCGGGCGCGAGCCGTTTGTGAAAAATGGCCCCAGGGGCGTTTTTGTAATTTGGCGGCCTCGGGCGCTAAGTTTAATAACATTTGAACGGGGTCTCGGAATAAAATTCCGAGACCGCCGTAATGCTCAGAGCCTGGTTCTTAGCCTAGGGGAGGCTAAATCACGACCTCGTCGGGAGTTCGGGTTTGGGGCTGTCGGGCGGGCGTTTAAGTGATTTACACTTAAACACCGCACTTCTTCTTCTTCTTCTTCCTCCTCAAACCCTCCTTCCCCTCCCTTCCTCATTTCCGGCGAGCTCTGGAGAGGAGACTCCGGCGAGGTTGCTCCGGCGAGACGATGTCGCACGGTGGATCGCGCGGGAAGCGCCATGCGAAGCCCAACGAGGTAGGCGGTGTTCGTTTTCGTTTTAAATCCTGAACCCCTCTTTGAATTCTAATTTAAGTGTTTAATTGCTGCCCGATCTTCGATCCAAGCCCGTAATCGCGTAGATATTTTCCCGAGATTTCCGGAATGTTATTCGGATCGGCCTTTTGACCACCGGATCGTTTCCGGTGGTCCTCTGAAATTTTCCGGCCATGAGGCCGGTTTCCGGCGAGTGCCGAAGGCGGCGGACGGCGGCGTAGGGCGGTCGCGGCGTCGCGGGGCGACGGCGCAGGGCGGCGCGGTGCGGAGTAGGGTGGAGGCGGTCGGCTGGGCCTCGGTGGCGGTGGCGCTTTCCGGGAGGCGGCGGATGCGGGATGCCGGCCGCGGGCGTCGGTAGGCGGAGGCGAGGGGGGACGCGCAACGCGCGGCCCGGTGCGTCGACCGCGACCCGCGTTTTGCGGGTCGCTGTAGGGAATCAACCGGCCGTGAGGCGCGACCGGTCGGCTGAATTGAGCCGCGGCCAGTTGGCCGCGGCGGGGTGGACTGGACCCGCGACTGAGCCGCGGGCCGGCTGTGCAGACCGGGCCGGCCGGCGCGGGCCGGCCCACACAGGGCGGACCGGCCGGTCCAGCCCAAGGGGCTTTGCCCCTCCGACTTCGGACGCCCGTATTTCGGGCTACGAGCGTCCGTTCTACGTGCTGTCTACGGCAGCGCGGAGATTACATCGAGGGGAAGCTTTTGAGATGGTTTCGGGAATTTTAAATTCCCGAAACGAGGGGTCGCTGAGGCGCGACGCGTCCTTAAGTGGACAAGCGCTTTTCCCAGGATTCTTGTTTTAGACGGCGCGGACGCGTCCGACATCTGTTTTGAGCGCCGTCAGCGGCGTTGTGACCCTGGCACTGAGGCGGAGGTTTACAGTGCAGTTCCAGGCATTGAGGCTGGAGTTGAGGCGCGGGCCCCACGGCCCGTCTTTTGAGCTGCGTGCAGCTTTTAGCGACTTTTTCCTCGGACGTCCGTTCAGGGCGTGCAAGCAGCCGATGTTGAGTGTTTTTCCGAGGGGATTGAAATGGTGCAATCCGCCCGCCCTAATTTGGAACGATGGTGCGGGGCCCACGAGGGCCGTTTGGACGTCGACGGTGATTTTCCATCTTTTTCACCGGGCGACCGTTTTGGACAAGGGAGTGGTCCATCTTGTGTGCTTTTTTCGGGAGGATCGCAATGGTGCGATCCGTTCGTTGAGTTTCGGGACCAGGTTGTGGATCCCACGTGGCGTCGCTCGTGTGCGGTGCGCCGGAACACACCTTTTTCTCCGGATACCTGTTCTACTCAAGCGAGTAGTGCTTTCGACGTGTTTTTCTGAGAGCATCGCGATGGCGCAGTCCGCCCGACCGCTTTCGGAGATGTGGTGTGGGCCCCACCCGACCGGGCTACGGTGAATAATACCTTTTTCAACAAGTGGCTGTTTTGGGTGATTGAGTTGTCAATCCCGTGTGTTTTTTCGAGGGGAACACAACGGTGTGCTCCGTTGGTTCAGTTTCGGGATTCTGGGGTGTGCCCCACGCGGGTTGGTCACGGTGAATAGTACCTTTTCCACCTGTTGACCGTTTCGGGCGAGTGAGTAGTCTAACTCGCGTGTTTTTCTGCAAGGATTACAACGGTGTGATCCGTTTGTCTGTACGGAGCCTCTTGCGTGATCTTGAGAAATGTGGAAGCACGTAAGGTGCTTCGGTGGTGGTTCGCCCTACTTTGCTTGTAGCGGGCGTTTGGCGAGTGATCGCGTGCACTCCCGTGTGAGCGATGTAAATGATTGAGGTGACGTGGTTGGCCGTGCCTAGGCCTTTGAGGTGGAGTTGTTATGTCACGCCTTCGCGTTGACGTAGGGTGCCGTGTGCACGACAGCCTTGGGCTGGAGACGAGGTATACTCTGGGAGTATACGAGAGCGCTTGGAGGTACGTGTGGTTTGTACCTGAGATGTTAGTGCACTTGGTTGGGGTTGACTTGGGGCCACACGTTGTGTGGGCCCCACATGCGTGCCGTGTTCTGCCTTTGGGTACATTGAGCTCTCGCGACGTAGAGGATCCCTCTGTGCTCGTTGTTTGACCAGCAGGGTGGAGTTTTCCCCTGGCTCGGTGCTCGGTTGTTGACCAGCAGGGTTGAGTGGCCTCCCCCTGGTTTCGTTCATGATGGATTGGCCAGTGTTGTACCCTCCAGTGGATGTGGCCAGAGCAGTTATGAGTTTTATCCTCCAGCGGGGCTGGGTAGTGGGTTACTCATCGGATTCTAGGGTCTACCCTCTGGCAGAGGCTGGGCAGTGGGTCGCCCGATGCACTTAGGGTCTACCCTCCAGCAGATACTAGGTAGTGGGTCACCCGACAACCTCTTAGGGCCTACCCTCCAGCATGGCTGGGCAGTGGGTTGCCCGTCGTCTAGTTCCAGGTCTACCCTCCAGCAAGGCTGGGCAGTGGGTCACCTGTCGACTTATTCCAGGTCTACCCTCCAGCGAGGCTGGGCAGTGGGTCGCCTGATGATGTATTAGGGTTTACCCTCCAGTAGGGCTGGGAAGTGGGTCACCCAATATCTGAATATGGTTTACCCTCCATCGGGGCTAGGTAGTGGGTCACCTGACGATGTATTATGGTTTACCCTCCAGCGGGGCTTGGCAGTGGGTCACCTGACGATGTATTTGGGTTTACCCTCCAGCAGGGATGGGCAGTGGGTCACCCGATATCTGGTTATGAATTACCCTCTAGTAGGGCTGGGTAGTGGGACACTGGTTGGCATTCCAGACTCAGTCCTCTCGACTAGGCTAGTCTGTGGCTTACCTCCGTGATTACCGGAGCGGGACCCTTGGTTGTACGGGTCAGTGTTGTGACAACTTCACTTTGAGGAGACCTCTTGACTGCGGGGCAGTGACGAGGTGTAGTTTGACTTTCCCTAGAACTCTCAAGTTCTAGGGGCACTTTCCCCACCGAGACGCGTTCTTGCGATGCGATCTAATACCGTGCAGGCGAATCAGTGCCACCCAAAGCAGATAGTATCAAGGTGTGGTGACTGATCCACTTGGCTTGCGGTTCAGGGCAAACGTGCGGGTTGATGGGCGATGATGATGGGTTATGTATGGGACTGTTGGCTACTCTATTCTTGGGCTGAGCTACGGGACAGAGATCCCCTTACGACGATGTTCGAGCTTCTTGACAGAGCATATGAATTTGTATATACCATGTTTTGAGTACTCACTCCTTGGTTTTTGGATACTCTCCTTCAGCAGAGGCGAAGACACGCAGGGTATGCCACGTTCTTTCCGCATCTAGATTCACGTGGTAGGACGAGTCTTCTATCTTTTTCTTGATGGGTTGAGCTGTCACTCTTTACTGTACTCTCTGTTGTACTCCTTTACCTTTTTGTTCGCTCTACTGCTCACCATTCAGTACCTCCTTTTGTTTCTCACTCAAGCCTTCGGGGTATCCTACTGAGTATTTTTTTTACTCACCCCTGTTTGGGCTTTGCCCGCACTTGGTGTGTCCTTGCAGACGATGGACAGGTGGAGCATGACTTCAGTGGAGCGTAGGATCTTGGGAGCTTGGACCGCGTGCGGTGGTCGTGGCCGGGATCCAGGTGGGGGATCCGCCAGCTGTTTCTCTTTTTTTTTACCTGTTTCCGGGTTGTGGCACTTTTCGGTTGGGCACGTGTTTTTCCCCTTTTCTTTTCAGTTTTTACTTTGTACTTGTAGTGGTCGTTGCACTCTCTGGTTTATTTATAACAGTTGTTCTTTTTACTCTACTTGTCTTTCCTCTTACTCTGCAGTTCGGCATTGAGTTTGCTACGTGTGTGTGTACAGGTGCATAGGCAAAGGCCTCCCCGAGTTTTTGTGCCTTCGACACTGGTCACCAGCCCCTGGCCTATGGAGGCGGGCCTGGGGTAGTTGCGGCTCGAGCCCGGGTAGGGTTGGGTCGTGACATGGTGAATGCTCCAGTTTTGGCACTTCCTTCCAGGAATGGTGAGTTTGTTATATACAGTGATGCTTTGTTGAAGGGACTTGGCTGTGTCCTTATGCATAATGATCAGGTAATTGCTTATGCTTCACGTCAGTTGAAAACTCATGAGGTAAATTACCCTACAAATGATTTGGAATTAGCTGCTGTTGTTTTTCCTTTAAAACTTTGGAGGCATCATTTGTATGGAGTAAAGTGTGAAATATATACTGATCGGAAAAGTTTAAAGTATATATTCACTCAAAAATAATTAAACAAGGGACAGAGGAGATGGCTGGAATTAATCAAGGATTATGATTGTACAATTCTTTACCATCCGGGAAAAGAAAATAATGTGGCTGATGCTTTGTGTCGAAAAAGTAATGATTTATTAACCATGCTACGTTTGGAACGAGATCCTTTGATTTTTGATTTGATGAAATTTGGAATAGAATTTGTTGGTGTAGGAAGTTCTTCTATTTTGTTTCAGGTATCAGTGAGATCACCCCTATAAAACAGAATCAAGCAAGCACAGAAGCAAGATAGTGAGATGCAGAAAAAGGTAGAGCTGCTTCAGAAGGGTAAGTTTCCGGAATTCAATATTGATAATGATTATGTTTTGAGGTTTGGGAAGAGATTATATGTCCCTGGTGATTCACAGTTGAAGAATGCGTTGTTATGTGAGGCTCATAGTTCTCCATTTTCAGTTCATCCTGGCAGTAATATGATGTACAAGGATCTGCGGGAGTATTACTGGTGGGATGGAATGAAAAGAGATATTGCTGATTTTGCTGTGAAGTGTTTGACTTTTCAGCATGTTAAAGTAGAGCGGCAGTTACTGAAAGGTATGCTTCACCCTTTACCAGTTCCAGAGTGTAAATGGGAAAATATATCCATGGATTTTGTCGTGGGATTACCGAAAAAATCTAGAGGTAATAATGCAATCTAGGTTATTGTTGATCACTTGACTAAATCGGATCATTTCCTTGCGATATGCGATACTTTTTCCCTAGATCAACCTTCCCATTTGTATCTTAAAGATACAGTCAGGTTACATGGAGTTCCACTCTCCATTGTGTCCGATCGTGATCCCAGGTTTACTTCTAACTTTTGGAATGGCCTTTAGAAGTTGTTGGGTACTGAATTAAATTTTAGTACATCTTTTCATCCGCAATCAGATGGGTAGTCAGAACGAAAAATTCAGACCTTGGAGGATATGCTACGAGCTTGTTCGATGGATTATCAGGGATGTTGGGAGAAACATCATTCTTTGGTTGAGTTTTCTTATAATATCATTTTTCATTCCAGTATACAGATGGCACCATTTGAGGCATTATATAGGAAGCGGTGTTGAACTCCAGCATTTTGGGATGAAGTGGGTGAAAGGAAGCTGATGGGACCAGAATTGGTTGAAGAGATGGCAGAAAAAGTTCAGTTGATTCAGAAACACATGAGAACAGCTCAGAGCAGGAAGAAGAGTTATGCAGATAATCGGAGGAAGGATCTATCTTTCGAGGTAGGTGATCATGGTTCTCTCAAGGTTTCTCCTTGGAAGAGTGTGATGAGATTTGGTAAGAAAGGAAAGGTGAGTCCAAGGTTTATTGGACCATATGAAATTCTGGAGAAAGTTGGATTAGTTTCTTACCAAGTGGATTTACCTCCGAGTTTATCTCAGGTACACAATGTTTTTCATGTTTCGATGTTGAGGAAGTATATGCCAGATCCATCTAATGTTTTGAGTACAGAGGTAGTTCAGCTGGAAGAAAACCTATCTTAAGAGGAACAACCGGTCCAGATTCTTGACCACAGGGAGCTAGTGTTACGGAATAATGTGATTAATCAGGTAAAGGTTTTGTGTAAATACCACATGATGGAAGAGGAAACATGGGAATCTGAAAATGCAATGAGGGATAAGTACCCCCATTTATTCGATAAGTAAATAAATTGCGGGGACGCAATTTTATAAAGGGGGAAGGATGTAACATCCCATGTAAGTAATGATTAATAAATATTTTTATATATGTCTATCAATGATTAAGATAGTGTTTTAGAGGCTTAAAATGAAAATAAATACAATCTTATGCATGTAATACACTAATATTCTTAAAATATTTTTTACTGCCTTTTGATGGAAAACCCTTTTTAAATCAAACTTTTGATAGTTTAATAGTCTATATTTTTCAAAATAAACATATTCATTATGATTGGGACATTTAAATTTACATTGGATAAATTTTTGGTATTTCTCTGACAATGTTCATTTTTAATGAATAATGAAAAATACTGCATTTTTCATCAAAACTGCTTTTTCATTTAATTTAATTATATTGATAGATTATCTTTTTAATTGGTCTTAAAGTGTAATATGAATATATTTTTACCATTTAATACAATGTTGGTCATTAGGATTAATTTCACTTTGGAAGTGGTCATAAACTAATGCCAAACATTTCATAGATATTCTTTCAAAAAAACCTTCTATTTGTTTTGACAACATGAATTATTTTTAAATCAATTATTGAAATTTATGTGTTTTGAATTTGGTAAAATGGAATACATATTTGGAATCATAAGGTCCAAATTATGTAATTAATACTCTTTTATTTTTGGTCATTATGAATAGTAACGATGGTAATTATCTTTAATTATTTTGATTAATGAGTAATCACGTAGTTAAAGATAATAAAATGATATCATAATAATACAGAAAGACCAAAAAATGTGTCCTAAGGCTACTGGTTGTCTCATGGCCGACCATGGGATTCCTTGTGCCAAACTTGGTGGCCCCATGGAATCACATTTGTGAGAAAGTGACTTTTTATCTTTTTATTTTTAAAGAATGTTAAATGTGACAAAGAATGTATCACCTAAGTAAAAGATTTTTAATTTTGTCTAAATAAATGATCTTTTGGACTATAAATATTAATTAGAAATATAAAACGTTTTCCTACATCATGATGGTTTTTTTATAATTTTTAGTTATTAAATTTAATAAATTATTTATGACATCATGATGATGCAGCGATTACCTCATTAATAAAGGATTTAAATAAAATGGAAATATAATGTTAAATCTAAGACCTACACATGTCCAAAACCTATTGGATGGGTGTATTTCGAACCCTTATCACCTTATCATCGAAAAAAACAATGTCAGACCATTAAAATCCGAAACTCATTTGAAAATAAAGTTACATTTTATACCTTTCCAAGAGTGCCCCTCCTCTTCTCTTATAAAAGCCCCCCACCTCTAACTCCTTACCCACACTTCCAAAGCCTTTGGCTCTGCCAACCCCTGCCCATTTTGTCTCTCCAAATCTCTCTCTTACTCTTTGAAGCCTCACATTGGGCATAAGTCTTCCCAAGGAAGCCTTTGAGCTCAAACCAAAGGGTGTTACCCGATTTTAAGTTAATGTCTTCACTTGAGTCCTTTTGTTTTATTTTGCTTCTCCAACCCTCTAAGCTCTTTTTATTAATTTATTTTGTAACAAATCAAGTATCTTCAATATACTATGATGTTTTTATATGAAGATTTCGAGCTACACTTACACACACCTACATCTAATGGTTAAAGAACATATTGTTTCCGTGAATGGCGAATTTCTGCCTCCCGAAACGATGATTGTTCAACATTATTTTAACACCTTCAAAGGTGGCCATTAAGATGACACTATATTTATATATTATATATAATATGTTTATGTTTTCCTTATGATTCTGTATTTTTAATTTTGGGCATACCTTTCTGGTTTCCATTATGGGTAAACGCGATATCTTTCTTTAAGGAAGTGCGGACTACCGCCCCCTCAAAGTGATGTGATTCGTTAATGTCATAGGTGGGATGTATAAAGGATGGATTTAAAGTTATTATATATGATGTTATACTGGAATTATAATATATCTCTATATATTTATTATTTAATTCCATTAAAGTATGAGATATAAATGAATGTAGCGTTAATGCGTATGTACGGCTTACCGTCTCCATGAACGGTGCATTTAATTTATTATCCCCAAATGTAATGTACTATTATAAGTACAAGTATACAATGGATATATATGATTAATGATACATCTAAATTATTAATATAATTCTGGAATTAAAATATACATACCTCTCATTTAGTTTTAATTCCATTAATATGAAAAAGAAATGAAAGTAGTGTTCATGCATACGTACGACTTACCGTCTCCATGAACGATGCATTTCATTTATTATCTCTAAACGATTATGTAATATTATAAATACTTGTATATGATGTATATATATGATATATATGTTATCCAAATCAGTAATGTCATTCTGGATATAAAGAACCTTTGACCACACGAACAACATGTAATTGTAAGAAGTCCACTTTCAACTTAAGAACCAAATACCGACAAAACAAACATTATTAATTTAAATGATTACAGAATTTTTATAACATGGTAATAAGTGATATAAAATTAATAATGAACTTGAAAAATGTTCTTAAGCATGTATAAATTAACTCAAGTTTATTATTCAGGACATTAAAGAACTATCGAGTCAAGTCGGACCCGAGGTAAGGGATTTCGTCTCAATCTCCTTTCATTGAGGCATATTTCGTTTTATACACAACATTATTTTATACGGTGTATAATCCCCTTTTACTTTTACTTTTATACAAAAGTAATCTTTTTCTACAAATCATTTTACAAAATGAAAAAAAGGAATGTTTCTTTTAACGTACGTTGTGACAACGACCTTTTCCGCCGCCGCGAGTATTATTTGGTCTTTGTCTTCCTGAACAATCCATAATGTTTTTTTAAATGGAATAAATACCATATACTCTTTTATGTATTTTGGTAATGAAAATGGTTTTATAATGGATTTGTTATGTCAATATATTTAAGTGATATATTGTGATCAAAGTGTGGAAATGTTTTCTTTCCATTATATTTGTTTTATGTCTTATGATTTTTATAATGATACTTTGATATTTGATGGTTGGTTATGTGATAAACCATATGACGGGTGGTGCTGTATATACCAGGACAGCTGGTTATGTTATATCTCCAATTCATTGGTTATGTAAGTCAGACGTATGGCTATTCCATTAAGTATGTATGGAAGCTGGCCGTATGGCTATTCCATTAAGTGATATGTGTGGAAGTCGACCATATGGTTATGCCACTTAAGTATGTTTATTTCCCAAGTTACCTTTATATGTTATGTGATCATTTTATGGGTTTTATGGTAATAGTTTGGTTAAAAAAGGGTAAGTAAGGATGTTTTATTCAGTGAAGAGTTTTTACTACTTCATAAAGGTGAAAAGTATTACTTTGATAAAGTATATATGGTTTACTTGTTGTTTTGATAATCTAACAGTTTTCATTCTTTGCGTAGCCATTACTGAGCTCTTTATGCTCACCCCAAGTTTTTTTTGAAATGTTTTTCAAAGGACTTAATGTGGAATAGGTTCAAGGATGGGATCAAGGGAAAGTCATGCTATATAAAATTTGGAACTAGACATGTTTCTTTTTAAGAGTTTTTTTATTGTATAGAAACTTAGTAGAAGTGTCTACTTTGTAATCTTTGGAGTTGTAGTAGTTATATTATAATTATCTAAAACTCTAAACCTGAAAAGATCCTAAATGTGAATTATTTATTTATTTCAATATTAAGAGATGTTTAAGGCCGGGGCCTTATATATGATTTGGGATCCTGAATAATAAATGGTCCATTAAAAGCAGCCTCCCCTGCCACAAACTTGCACAAAGGTGATCAGAAAGGCCTATCATATAAGGCTTTATAAGGTTTGATTAAAATGGTATACTAAAAAAATAACATTATAGGAAAACAAAATTAGGGGTATTTTTTCTCACATGAACCCCCAAATAAAGGAAACTTGAACAAGTTTTGTTCTCTAATAGTTGGATCATACACTCGGTATGTCCATTAGTCAGGGGGTAATAGGAAATATTCTAAAGAACGTATGTACCCTTGGATTTTGGTAACACCTTCTAGAACTACGATGTGAGTCAATAATCCCTATCACATATGATAGATATTACAGATCTATGATGACATACAATCTTTTTGATGTATATTCTCTCAAAATCGACTACCAAGAATGTCCCAAATTGGTTAATATTTTGTGGCCATCATTAAACAATCAAAATAAAACCAAAATAAATCGTTTCAGTGATGTGATCTAGGAAAAAATTCCAAAATTTAAAGATTTATAATCCATGTTCCAATCAATGATGAAAAATTTGAGTATATGTCCTACCAATCATTATTCATCCACCATCACCTGCTGACAAGTCAGAAAAATGAGTGATAAAGATGGTTACCACCTACTTCATACTAACCCATCAAAATGGGATACATAATTCATGATAAATCTAGTTGATATCCGAATGTTGTATAGAAACTATGGCATGAAATTATTGACATTATCTCCTAACCTATTTCTTCTAGAACCCATACATTCCAATTATATGATATGGTCTCATACCCATCCACAATACAACTAGAAGATGAATCATATTCCATGATACATTCCCATAGGACTAGTCCCTCATGATCATAATGTTTTCTCTTTCACAATCATTATATAAGTGTAGAAAACATTTCTAAGGTTATGAGGACTATCTAATTGTGTTCCTCCTAAACTTAAACATGATTTTTTGAAAACACAGCAAGGAGCTGCCACTCACAAGCCTCCTAAACCGCATGTGTCTAGTTCTTCATGCACATATAATATGATAATGAATTAATTATCCTATACTTGTAGGAAATAAATAAATCATTGTATTATAACTACTCATCCCATTAGAAATTTCATAGTTTTACATCACAATTTTAAAGACGTACTTATTATTTTTTTAATAGTGGATATCAAAAAATTCTCCCTCATGTAAATAATTTTTCCAACAATATAAACCAAGGATGACTGATTCTGGATTGAGGTTGTGTATTATTAGTTATGACCATGAGGAATCAAATGATGTGACATGTGTTCTAAAACAACATCATATAACATAAAAACAAGCCTCATCCCAATACCTGATGCGTAATAGTAAATAATATAGCTCCTTCTAGGATCGGGAAGATTTATGATCAACAATAAAGTTAATATTCAATTAATCTCTTGAATGTATTTTTCAATAGTTTCTAACAATATTAATTTTCCAAAAAACATTGTCAATATAGAACGAGTTATTGTAAAGTGTGTGTAATCCATGATGAAGAATCCTTAATACACGGCTTGCATCAATGTACTCTTTATATCAAAGATGTTCATGTAATTATTCTTGGTAACTACAACTCTCACATTCTCTAGATTTACTAATGGTCCATTATCTATGACGACATAACCCAGTTTGTGGGTTTTTTCACCTAAAGTTTCATTTAATATGATAATAATAAATTTGATTCTCTCTCAGTGTATTCAACAAAATATCATCATCTCAGGCATGGTCAGGAAAATAATGATATAAATTATGATTTCATCCACAAAAACTACCCTGAATGTATCAAATAGATTTGAAAAACAAAATTAATTAGAGCAAAAAAAACTACTGACTTTTTTTAGAGAATGAATGACATTAATAAGTTATCATAAAGACCATTCCTTTTATGAAAATATATAAGATGTATTTGTAATGATCGTACACATACTAGATTATAGCCAAAACTCAAATTAATATTTTTAGACTTAGTTAATACTCATTCCTAATCAAAGAGGACATATACTGAGGAAGTGGATTCTACTTCATAAATATAAGATGATTTAACTGTCATTAATTGACCTAGAGGCTGGGAGTACCATTCACCTTCCTAAAAAAATCATTGATCCGCAAGAACAATTATAGGGAACAAAAAACCTATTTTTTCTAGGTATTATAACTGTCTCATTATAACACCTTGAGTTTTTATGGGACATTCCCCAAATAAATTTAATTTTCATTTATGTATTAAAATTAAATAATTCAAATATTACATTCACATAGCAACGACTCACCTTACCATATAAACAACACCAACATGGAATATGCTATACGCAACACTAATGTTCCGAAGATACATCATTTTATTGTTATAATTATTTTAATGAGATAACTATAGCCTATAAGTTAAAAATAGAAATATAAATAGTAAAAAGTACTTTTAAAATATTTTTTATCATTTTATCAAAGAAATATAAGTTTTTAATAATGAAAGATATGTTTATGATATATTAAATATATTTTCAAAAATAAAACTAACTCGAATGAACACTTTTTAATGTCCTTCAATGAAAAATAATTATATTAAATTAACAAACATGTAGGAATTAAATTTTAGAAATTACTATTAATTTTTAAAATTAATATGTAAAATTTATTTTCATGTCAATTTTTTTGCATTTGTCTCAGAAACATCATTTTTGGATGCATAGTGAAAGAATACTGAATTTTAATTAAAAACTATTAATAAGGTTAAATTATATTTTAAATTATATTATATTTTTAATTGGATAGTATTTTTTCAATAAAACTAAATTAGGCCACTTTAACTAAATTTTCCTTGAAATTGGATATCAAAACATAAAATACTTTTGATCATTTTTACATTAAAACATGTAGTGTTGTCCCGCCAATGGGATTAATTTGAAAATAATTTATTCCACTTGTGTGATTTTAATATGGAAAAATTGATTCAATATTTGTAATGAAAATAATTTATAATGTCTAATAATGTCAAATTATTTTTTATCCATATATAATAGATAGTGTATTATAATTAATAACATGGATTAACAAAAAAATAAGTTTAACAAAGGACTAGATAATAAATTCAATACCAGAATGACATCGAAACTTGTACCAGATACATATAAAAGAAATAGTTCAACCATATCCTAACGTGGATTTATTTTTTACCATTATAGATCCACTTTACATAAGAACAACATTGGTGGGGTTTTTCTTTTTCAAAATACTACAAGAGTGCCACTACTCCCCGACTATAAAAATCCTTTATATCCTCCCACTTCTTCAACCATCTTAATCCACATTGGCTTGGCCAATATCCACCCAATACACATCCCAATATCCCTAAATTAATCCTAGAATCCTTAAATTGGAAATAAATTAATCCATGGAAGCTTTTTGGCACAATCCAAAATGAGTTACTAGATTAAGAGGTGATGACTTCTCTCATGCTCAATTCATTTATTTTATTTCTCCACCCATCCACTATATTTATTCCATTCTTGTATGAAAGAAATTACCTTCCGTATACTGGCTGATTTTATTATAATGTATTGACCTACAAATTCGCACACATCCATCTAATGGGTAACAAATTTTCTATTCATTTGTATGAAAAAATATAGCCTCATGAAAAGATGATTGTTCATTTTTCATTACAACATCCCAAGGTAGAAATTATGATATAAATTTTTTTATAGATATTATATAATATATTATTATTCATTAAATATTATTTAATTATTTTCATGACACATATCATTATACCTTCTATTTTCTATAAATACGATAATTTCAATGGAGGAAGTGTGGATTACCGCCCCCTCAAAGTGATTTGATTAATTCACACTCTACATGGAATGTATTATAGACATGTTTACTGAAATTCTATGACATATATGATTTAATAATTATAATTTTATTATATATATATATATATATTTTATTTACCATCTTTCATTAAATATGATAATAATAACAGAAACATTTCTCTTATGTATGTATGACTAACTTCTCCATGAATGATGATTTTCATATCATAATATTATATTCAATAGATTATTATACCACACATATAATTAATATAAATTTTATTTATATCAAGATTTAGACTATGGAAATAAGTATATATGTATAAGGACAAAATATATAACAAATTAAGACACCTACAAAGAACATAGAGAAAATTACTTGAAGTTAAACCATAACATCAGATTTTTATGAAGAAGGTAAAATATGGTTATAATGAAACCCTATAAGGTATTATATTTAATAATATTTTTCTATGGTTTTATTATAAAAATGTTATTTAATTATATTGGATGTTTGATTGAGTACGATGATAGTCCTGACACAAGGTAAGGGGATTTCATCCCACATATTACTTCTATGAGATACATGATTTATTCATTACCCATTCCTTTTCGGTGGTGTGTATATTGACAATTTATGTATTTATCAATTATTATGAAATTTTATGTTTATTTACATATCCATTCTATTACCTTTATTTCTTGGGGTGTATTTTTCAAAAGATACCAAATCTGTAAAATAGATTTTTTCCATTTTCCCTTCTTTGAGATTCTTGTTTTATTCTACACATAAATTGTTTTCAAGGTGTATAAAAT
Source organism: Viscum album (assembly GCA_963277665.1). NCBI lineage: Eukaryota > Viridiplantae > Streptophyta > Magnoliopsida > Santalales > Viscaceae > Viscum > Viscum album. The sequence goes on along the minus strand of OY728159.1, from coordinate 1,292,977,732 downwards.
AACATTTTACATATTATTTCATTAATTTAATTTTTTAATTATTTTTTCAGATTCATGTAATCTTCTTCTCTTACATAGAGATTATGGTCCCATGTTACTATGTTAAATGGGTTTAATTAAGAAATCTCATCCATTTTAGAGACTCTTTATGTTTATGATTCCATTTATTAAATATTATGAACCATAAATAAATAAAACTTATGAGTTTCATTATCCTTTTTTTATTAAATATGTATCCATGTATTAGTTCCATCTCCACTCATCTGTACAAAATATATTGAAGAATTGTTTTACTGAAATTTGAATGTATTTCACTCATTGGTGAGAAATCTATTTTAAATCCAAAACCATATTTTCAGAAATGTTTTCAAATGATATATAAAGATAATTTTTGTGGAAAAATGAATTTAAATTGAAAAATATTATTTCAAAACTTACTTTATATTTTTTTAAATAAATTTTAAAAGAAATAGTTATTCAAATAGTTTAATGTTTTTAAAATAATTTTTCAAATAATAAAAAAAATTCCGCACTAATTGTTTTTAAAATATAATTAAAAATTATTTCCCATAAATTATAACATTAGATGGTATTAATCATTTATTTTTGGGAGAATTTTTCATTATCTCCATTCACACTCATTTTCTAGTTGTATAATTTTTGGACAAAATGATGTGTTTGAAACATATTTCTATTTCATGGGATATATTCTTTTGAGACCCACTTATATTCATGATTTATGCTTATAATTAAATTATTATGACACATTTATCTTTTTCCTTAGGTTATGATATGATTATATGTTTATGATGCCCATTTATTTCCACATGTTATTATATTTTTTTAATGATCTTGTAGAATGTGTATTTATTAATTAACTATGATATTGGTGGGACCTACATCTCTATATTATTAATGGGTTAAATATGTATATCTCATGAGATAAACATGAATGTAATGAGAAATAAACTCGGTTATGTATTAAATAACTATAATGAGAAATGAACTCTATTTAGTATTACAGGGTTGGAATGAGGAGGTCACTTTGTTCTGTAATATATCGATTGAATGGGATTTGAACCCAATTTATTAATGGATGTGGTCCAATAAGATGGCCTTTGTAGAAATGATTGGACTACTATGGAAATCATTATTTATTATTATGTGTTTACTAAAATTTAAGCTTTTATTCCAAAGTTATGATAACATGGATTATGTTATTTATTTCATTACAATTCATATATAATGATCTTCCAAGCTTAATTCCATGATTCATGTTTATGATATTTAATAGGAAGGGTATAATCTATTATTTTAATTGTCATGTTCTAAAAAACATTGTATCATGATTATGTTTGCCTACCTCCATTATTTACCCTTACTGAGCATTTGGGCCCACCCATTTTTATATTTAATTCCCCTAGGTTATGAAGTTATTTATTATGATTGATGGGTCTATGAATGGTTAAAGTCAAGAAAAATCTACTATGAGATGATGTAACTCATTTATACACTAATTTTTATGTTTTAGTGTTTCCAAAGGATGTAGACTAATATGTTATTTAGAAATCTATTTATATTATGTTTCATGTATTCTAAAAAAATTTAGTAATGTTTATGTATGAAAATTGAGGGTCTATATAATTGTTATGGGAGAAACATTTCAGTTAAAATTTGTAATATATCATGGTAAAATTTAGTGATTAATCTTTGAACATGTTTATGGATAAGATTAAGGATAAGAAAAATTAATTGAAATTGTCTTCGAATTATGGTAAAGGATAGAGTGAGTGGTTTCATATAAATATATACCTTTTTGGATACTAAAATTTTATGCTGATCCAAAAAATATGTACCTAGGTATAAAAACTCTCAATAGATGTTTCAGGCTTGACTTGGGGTTGTCTATTACATTATAATAGGCTTTGCTGCATTTATATTTTGTCACTACCAATGGATATGCTTATTAAATATTCATACTCATCACGATCCATCATGAAGTATTTAAATATATTTTTCCTATTAATAATGTAGGATAAACCTATGGTGTTATATATGAAGTAATAATTCATAATGTATACATCCTATAAATGAATTTTCTTGGTTTTTTGGTTCCTTAAGAGAGTATGTATTTCATACTCTATGATTTTTGTTTTAGTCAATTGATGGAACTCAAAAGAACTACATTAATAGTGATTGCAATTAAAAATGAAATTATTTTCATCCTAGTCAACATAATACTAGTAAATTAATGAAAAATCTTGTTGTCATGCTCACACATATTTCTCAATATCAGAATTATGTTGGATATCCAAAAGATAAATTTCGAGGAAATATGTATGTTGTGTCCATTATGATGGAATTTCATCCTTCTTTTAGACGGTCATCTAATCCACTTATTACTGAAAAATGGATCAGTAAGACTAAGTTGATTTTCTCCATTCTACAATGTAAGGATTATGATAGATTCATTTCAGATGTTAATTTTCTAGAGGATGAATCAGACCAATAGTGGACTCTAAAATAAAATAAAAGTCATCTATATTATATTGAAACCATGGATTGTGATGACTTAAAGTAATTATTTTTCTATAAGATCATTCCTCAAATTTTTCAAAACAATATGGAGAAACAGTTTCTTGAGATGAAGAAAAGGGATGATGAATCTGTATATACCTACCAAGGGAACTTCGCAGGACATGCGAGGTATTATTATTTAATTCTCATCCAACCTAGAAGTAATGTTGACATATTTTTCAGTGGATTAAATACAAGTCATAATATGAAGATGGAGATAAGATACATTATTATCTCTGAAGTGATTTTGTCTTGTACAATCAAGTATTAAATGGAGGTTGAAGTTTCATATCAGCCACATGGTTTTGACACAAAAAGGAAAAGGGATTTTAAAAGAATCTCTAAAGCCCATTGAAAAAAGAAGATGATTTTTCCTTTATACTTCAAATGTGGGCTGAAGCATGTAGAAATATTTCTTAAGTGTTTTTGTAAATGTTTTATTTATAGAAATTAAAGTCACCAATACATTTAATATTGAAAATACAGGAAAAAGATAGTTCAAAATGCTAATGTTGAAAAATCTTTATAGAATACCACTCCCACAATTCAGAGATATGCATGTAAAGAGAATGTCCATTATGCTAACCAATTTTGAAACCCAATGGTAGTTGATGATGATCGACAATAATAACCACTTCTGTCTAGGATCAAGGGAAAATATCATGCAATCAAAATTTATGTTGAGGTGTGTGATAATGACATGATTAAATGTACACTTTCCATCCATTCTAGAACTAATAATGTCATAATTGATTCTAGATCTACCCACTCTTTCATATATTTAGAATTTTATATTGGTGTTAATATTCCACTAAAACTATCATATACAGAATTATTTGGGAATCCCCCTAAAGGTACAAGGACATTATCCAAATTCTATGAATCTAATCAGTTGATGTTTATGGAAATGTGCTTAATAAAATTACCGTGATTCTTCCTTTGGATGAATTTGATGTTATATTAGGCATGTATTGGATTTTTCAACATAAGACCCAAATCTATTATCAGGGAATTTATATTATGTTTGGTATTTCAATCCCACATATGATCATACATCAATGTGAAAATAATTATAGATTTTCTAGATAGAATACATCTGGCGTATGGGTATTAATTCACATTCAAAAGGGTAGTTTATCTAAAATGACTAGAGAGGACATCAAAATAAAGGATATTCATATTGTTTTGGATTTTGTGGACATATTTTGGGAAGAGTTTCCTAGACTTCTACCAAAACATGATGCTGATTTATCAATATAACTCATACATTGTTCCACAAAAATTTTAAGGACTCGTCATATAATGGCCCTAATTTAGATTCGTGGATTGAAGAAGAAAGTATAAGAAAAACATATAAGTGATTCATTCATCCATGTTTGTATCCTTGGAGTTCACTTATTAATTTAAATGAAAAATAACGATTAACCAATTTTATTATTCATTGATTATCCAGAGTTGAACAACATCAAAATCAAGAACAAGTATCTTTTTCCCCATTTTGATGACTTGTTTGATCAACAACATGAAGAAAAATACTTTTCCATGATTGAACATCATTTTTTATATTTTCAATTGAGTGTGAATAAAGAGGATATACCGAAAAAGAAATTTTGTACTATGAATGCACACTATGAATATATAGTGATGCTTTTTGATCTTAATAATTTATATTCTATCTTAATGGATTTGATGAATAGAGTCTTAATAGATTTCATCGATCAGTTTGGGTTTTTTATTATATATGATATTACAATCAAATACCAATGAAAGGGAGAGGATTAATATAATTTTATAAATTTTATAAAGACCCTAAGGAAAGCGATATTATACGAAAAATAGAATAAGTGTTAATTTTGAATCCAAATTGTTTCAATTTTTAGTCATATAATCTCAATAAATGGTATTTTAGAAGATCCACAAATGACTGAGGCTATTTAATGTTGGCCTAGACCAACCATAGTGATTGAGATCAATATATTTATTGGTTTATTTGGATATTATCAGTTGTTTTTGGAGGATTTTTCAGGACTGTCTAATCATATGAAAATTTTTACTCCTAAGGGGGTCATTTTCCTCTAAATATAGGAATGTGAAGAATATTTCAAGGAACTGAAGAGATTGTTAGTTGGTGAAATTTTTATACATTACCCTATAGTTTAGAAGTGTTTGTAATCAATAATGATGCATTCAAGAATGGTTGGGGATGTGTTCATATGAAAAATAACATGGTTATTAGTTATGCATCACAGATATTGATTATTCATGAGAAAAACTACCCAACTCTTGATTTTGGGTTAGAAGTGGTAATATTTTTGTTAATGATATAGAGGCATTAACATTATGAAGAAAAGTGTGATATTTATTTATATATATATTAAAATTATGAAATATATATTCACCAAGATGTTTTTGATCATGCACTAGAAAATCCTGTTACAGTTGATGAGATATTGTGAATCCTCAGTACACTACCATCCTATGAAAGAGAAAAAGGAGGCTGACTATTTTAGTCAGAATGATCATGATATATTATGCATGATGAGTATCAGAAAAGATCCAATATTTCTATATTTTCAATGGATTGATCTAGAAATCATAAGGGAATAGGAAATATATTATCTTTGTCAACTGAATGATCAACCCTCAATCCAGTGGAATATTAAAGAGTCATAAAAGGAGGTTATAGATCTATAAAAGGAATTTATAAATGGTCGTTAGTTTAAAAATGAACTGGATGAAATGATAAGGTTCGGTAATAGAGTATGTGTTCCTTTCATTATAGATTTGTAGAAGGATACATTCGAGGAATCACATAGTTCATCATTCTCTATTAATCCTACAAGTACAAATATGTTTAGAGGCATTAACAAATACATTTAATGGGTTGGATTGAATTAAGATATTACAATGTTTGTATCTCAATTATTGGTATGACAACGTGTTATGGGTGAATGAAAAAAGACAAAAGGGTTGTTTCATCCATTACCGATACAAGAATGGAATTGGGATAATTTCACTATGGATTTTTTCATTATACTAACTAAACCCTATAATGTGTTTCATTCTATATGAGTTGTAGTAAATCACCTAAATAATTCATCATTATCAGTGAGTGCTTCTACGCATATCAGCGTTCTATTATATACGTTAATCAGGATATAATGTTTCATGGAGTGCAACATTGAATTTTATTAGATTGAGATCTATGGTTCACCTATATGTTTTAGAAAATCCTTCTACAAGAACATGATACCCATTTGAGTTTCCACATTATATTTCATTGTTAGACAGTCACTCAGAATGAAAGAAAAATTAAAACCCATGAGGATATGTTGAGTTCTTGTTATATGGATTTTATAGGTGGTTCGGATTAATATATTCCTGTTGTTGATTTTTTTTAAAATAATATCTTTCCTTCCAGATTTCAGATGGAAGCTTATGAAGCCATATATATAAAGAAATGAAAATCTCCAACATACTGGGAGGATGTTGGAGAAAGAAATTAATTGCGACATAAGATCACTGAAGATATGGCCTAGAAGTTTATAACCATTCAAATTCATATCAAGGTAAATGAAAGTCAATGTAAATTTATGCTGATAATAAATAGAATGACACATACTTTTAAGTTTTTGAAATGGTGTTTCTAAAAATATAAACCTATACGAAAGCCAAGAGGTATAGAAAGAAATGGAAACTAGGCCCTGGGTATTTTAGTCCCTGGAAATTTTTTATTGTATAAGGAGGGTATCATATCGTCTAACACTTCTTCAAAATGTCCCTCTTGTCCCTGATGTGTTCCATGTATCTATTATGAGTAAGTAAAATCTTGACCTTTCATATTTATTGTACATAAAATTCATAAAATGAGAGCATGATTTTTCTTATGAGGAATATACAACTAAAATTCTTGATTGTATAGAGAATGTTATATAAAACAAGACCACTCACCTGATTGATGTTTATTTGGATAAATCACTATTTTTAGGAATCTATGTGGGAACATTAGGTTATGATGAAGTATAATTAACCTAATTTTTTTCTCTGAAGGTCAAATTTCATGGTTAGAATTCATTTTTAGGTAGGTATATTTTAGCACCTTGTGTAATTCGCCGACCCCAGTTACCCAGAGTCAGTGCATTATTTTAATACATTGGAATGATTACAAGGAATCAAGTCCCGATGGACCGATCAGTTTAGCAGTCTTGGAAAAATAGATCAAATACATGAATGTTACATTTGCACTTTAAGACGTACAAAACAACATAAATAATATTTATGAACTCCATTATTCCTTTGGCATAACCCTACATATCAATCACATTACACTTCTTGGAATCCTGGGAAAAATAAAACGTAGAAAGGGGTGAGATCAAATGCTCAGTAAGGGTAAGCAATATAAGGGAAACATTCAAAAATAAGTTTAATCATTTAAGGAAATGTATAAAACTAAAAAAACTTCAGCATAATATGGAAGAAATAAAATGAAATAATTCCATTTACTTATTAACATTGATATTCTACTAATCGAATAATCACATGCAATATCACTAACCACTTTCATAATGATGGAATGAATGATGCCAAAATTTAATTTTCATGTCAAGGCCTCGTTCCAAGACCTAAGGGATAACTGTAAACACAACCCAACCTAGAGAGCCTCTGTAACTGGACTCCATCCTAGTGTGCCTCTAATAACCGGACACGAACCCAGAGTGCCTCTAATAACCGGACACCAAGCCGAAGTGCCTCTAATAACCAGACACCAACACGGAGTGCCTCTAAAAACTGGACACCAACCAGAGTGCCTCTAATAACCGGACACCAACTCGGAGGTCTTACTTTTACCGGTCCCCTACCCGGAACATACTAGTCCAACACATTCATCTTAAGAAGAGGATGAAATATAACATAAAAATTCGTATTAAAACTAACATACAAAATGTCAAAAAATTAATCATAAACCATTAATGGCATAAAAATAACTCATCCATAGTCAAAAATATCAAAAACCCTTAAATACAAATTGGATGATTTGTATCATAATAAATCAACTTGAAAAAGTGTAAAATTTATCAAAGGATGTTGACATAGATGAAATCAATACTATTTGAGACAAATATATCTATTTTTGAAATCATATAAAAGTTGCATAATTATGGAGAAAACCTTTATTTTGAGAATATCTTTATAAGATTGTGAAGGAAGCTTAAAAGGTGTAATAATGCCGGAGAATAACCGCACCCATCATATAAGTTAAAAAACATTCTGACCTTAATTTTGTCAAAAAGGTTAAAAAGTAACTTGTTTAGAAAACATTGGAAAGATTCGTTTAAAAACATATAAAATCAAATAAGTGTATAAATGACTTTAACCCATTGTCTAGTAAATAGTAAAAATATTTTGAAATAAATTTTTAAGAAACATGGATGTGGATGATAAAGAGGTCCCAGAAGATAATTAAGTATAAAAAACCTCGGATAATGAAGAGATTGTGAAATAAACCCTAACCAATTTGGTAACTTACGAAACATACACCCCATGAAAGAGGTATCATACAATGAATATGTAAATACACATAAATTAATTTTTATTACACAAGGAATGCAATTATAGGTAGTAAATACAGCACACAAAAATGTAATAGTGGCAATATGGCATGAATCTCATGGGAATAAGGAGCTAGATTAAAACCCCTTACCTTGCACTTTCCTTTAGTAGAGGGTACATTTAACCTCTTGTATGAAGATTGTAGTATGTTATTAAATTATACCATAACCACATTAATATTTATGATATCATACATGATTCATTTATGACATTATATTACCCAATTAATAATAATTTCCATGTTAAGTTAACATTTCGGTTAATAATCACTTTCTTTATCGTAGGTGTTTTAACTTGTCACTCTTGGTTGTATCACATAGATAATTATTTAAATACTTCCAGAATATAAAACATGATAAATATATAATATATATTTAGAATATAAATATGTATAATAGACATATATATGAAATGGAAAACACCGTTTATGGAGACGGTAGTCCGTACGTACGCATAACCACGGTTTCTGTTTTCATATAGTATTGAACGGAAGTAAGTGAATAAGATATATGTAAGTACATAAATACTTATATATATATATATATACATATCTAGTAGAATTATTATGTCACAGGTAACATACTTATTAGTAATATATATTTTTATCATTGTTGATGAATGGTGAACTTGGAAATGAATCGCATCGCATCGTGGCGACGGTAATCTGTATGTACGCACGAGCGAAGATATCATTCTTTTGATGTTAAAATAATATATAATTGGATGGTATATCATATTTATAGAATCATTATCATGTTATATTTATTATTTAAATGAATTAAAAATCATTATTATACCCATCGAAATAATAATATATTGAATAACAATTACACCACGACGTGGAGACGGTAAGTCGTACGTACGCACGTATGGTGACATGTCATTCAAAGGATGGATATAATATTGAATATGGTTGTACCATATTTATAATAATATTACAGTGTATTGTAGATAATGGATTCATTATTTTATAATGGGAATAACAAAGAAAGAAGGAGTGGAAGAAGAAAGGAACTTGAAAAAGGGTGGTGAAATCATTACCTCTTCTTCGTGTTCTTCATTTTGATTTGATCAAAAGGGGTCCATAGGATGGATTTATGACTAAAGTAAAGCCTCTAGTATGAAGGGAGGGAAGTTGAGAGAGTATTTGGGCATGGTTTGGCTGAACAAAAAGGCTTTTAAGGTGTGAATTAATGAGAAGGAGGAGTGCCCTTTTATAAGACGGGTGAGGGGCACCTTTGGAAAAGCTAGAAATATTATTTTATAATAAATTCATATTCGGTTTCTAATGGCTCCAAAGTGGATTATTTAAAGTTAAATGTGTAGATAGGTTGAAAACCACTCAACCAATAAGATTTAGGCAGGTTTGGGTTACTATATTAACTTTATATTTAAGTATTAACTCTTAGTTAATTAGTTTCACTGTTACCATGTCTCTTTGTATTTTTATATTATATGGTTAATAAACATACTATATACATACAAGAGACCCCTAAGTGGTACATTAATGATACACCTATCATGATATAAGTCCCTTGGACAATCCTTATATTTTAGGAATTTAATATCAATTAATAATATAATATTTCTTTTAAAAACGATTTTATGTCAATTTTGACACTATTCAATAGATGATTTTTGTAAATATCATAACAGATATATTACTTCGATCCAAGTTAATAAAATCATTACTAAAAAGTCTTATTAACCTATAAAATAATTCTAATTCATAAAAAGTCTCAAATTATATTTATTTGGGTATTTATAATATCAATTATTTTAATTTTTCACTATTATTGTAATTACTGCATCATCATTGTGTCATAAATAAATTAATTATTTAATGTCTAAAAATTATAAATAAAATATCATTATGTAGGAAATTATTTTATATTTATAATGAATATTTATAGTCGAAAATCCAACATATATAAATCTTTTAAAAATTGTTTTCTAAAAGATATATGCTTATGTCATTTTTGTATTTATTTTAACTTAATTAAAATAAAGTGTCACTATCACCTACAAATGGCTCCATGGGGTCCCAAAATCGACCCAAAGATTCCCATGGTCGGACATGTATCTACCAATAAGGTTAATACACGTTTTAAGTAATTTATTATTATTATAATATTATTTTTTAACCCTTATTTACCGGATTTACCCTTTAACCATGGTAAATAAAATATTTCCCGAAGTAATTATTCAAAATGTCTAAAAATAAATGTTTTCTATTTAAAAAATTTGTACATCCTGATTCCAAATATGGAATCCATTTTTCCAAATTCAAAACATAAAAGTGGAAAAAATTAATTTAAAAATAATTCCCACTGTCAAAACAAAAAAGCGTGTTTTTAAGATATAATAACTATCAAAAGATTGATACTTGTTTATGTCCGGTTTAATTGTGAAATTCTGTCCAATGACCAAAATTGTATTAAATGGTAAAAATATATTCTAAATATACTTTAAAACAACTCAAATTCATAATTTATCACGATTAATTATTTTGATTAAAAAAGTTGTTTTTAATTAAAAATTTATTAATTTTCACTATTCATCAAAATATTAAGGTTATCTGAAAAGTACCAAAATTTCACCTCAGGCTAAATTCGATACTCCAAATCCAAAAATGAAGTCCATTTTGAGAGATAAAATTTTTAAAATTTTAAAAAGTAGGTATTACTATTCATAACTTCTAGTTTGTTTGGTTGTGGTGTGTGATAGAACTCGAAGTTGCATACAACACACACTACTGTATTATTCGAATAAAAGCATACCGTGGAAGCTTGTGATGTTTAATTGTATATTTTTAAAGTCCCCATTCTAAAAAGTAAATTTATTTAGTCAAATTGAATATATACAAGTTTAAAATATTGGATTTAAAAAGGGTTCATTATTAAAATTTGTAAAAGTGAAAAAAAATGAATTTGTTCTTACATTATGTATGAGAAACTCATAATATGGATTATAAAATTATAAGGATTATATAATGTTTAAAATTTAGTTAATACTATTCATTACCTCTTTTGAATGTCTTGTTTGGTAAGTCATGGTGTGCTTGAACTCAGTGTTGCGTGTAGTGCAAGTTATTGAATTATTTTGAAGAAATAACACACTATGAAATCTTGGGGTGTTAGATTCTCCCCGCCTTCAATAAATTGCATCCTTGCAATTTGAAATTGTTCTTCAAAAATAAAAGGATGAATATAGAAAATATATTTGTGGGAAAACCCACATCGAAATTGGGATAATAAAATTTAGTCTTAATAAGAGGAAAAGAGAAATGAAAGGGGTCACCACCAAATTATGATCTCTATAAACAGAGCATTGGTGGCAATTAGAGACATATAATTGGAGGAAAAATGTAAATATTTATATGTAGTGATTGAGGTCATCAATCACAAAAATGTGTAAAATTGAGGGCCTTAAATTCATCAATCTATGACGATTTAAAATACCATCAGTTCAACAAAACATAAGGTATTAGGATAACACATTTTTGACGTTTGAAAATATCATTGTTGAAATCCCACATCGAAAAATGAATTAATGAGGCCTCTATTTAAAATAAAGAGTGGAAAGTAAGAAGATTACAGAAAATAACACATACTAGGGTTCCATGTAAGAAAATATGGATATGGAAGAGAAATCTAAGAATCGATTATCTGATGGAGAGTGGTAGAGAACATGGCCATGAAAAGGCCAACAATCCAAAATCTATAAATTATTGATGATCTAAGGAACAATCTAGGACAACATTTTTGTTCTAAGTTCCTTTTCTTAATATTGAGGAATTTATTTATGGGATTGGCTAAGATCATAAGGAGATATAATTAATTTATAATTAGAGTTTTATCCATTAATAAATTTCTACCACAAACTCATCTTTCACCCTAAAACATAATATATCTCAAAAATACTCTATTTATCCTAATCATAAAGGGTTCCACATATAATGAATTTATAATCCGCATATCAGACCCTTTATGTAATGAAACTACATTATACCATCTATGAACTTCATGTAGCACAATGGTAGGCGATAAATCCCAATTGCACTATGGTTGTGGGTTCGATTCCAGCAGCTTTGTCCGGCACGACGGGTCGTCACACAGTCTGCGTGTTATCCTTTTATAAAAAACAAAAAAAACCTTTCAAACTTAATCCATTCCAACCATTAGACTTATCCAAAATACTATTATCCAAACTCACAATCCAAAATTTACAAAGAATTTAAACATAATGAGGATACTTTTTTACAGGTAATAACATGTGAATGCCTTCTTCATATATTCTTTTACAACACCGCAATATCCTGAATTACCAAAATCAACCATCTATTATTCCAAAATAACTACCTCAATATTAGGACCACATTAATGTTTATCTTTTCTTCTACCATGTAATTTCCAAAAAAATTAACTCGCTGTAGAGTCACTTTTCTTAGTACCATAAAATCTCAAATCCTTAATTAAATAGTACTGCAGTACAATCCTTATTTATTTCCAGAACATCATTGATACAACACTTAAATGAAATAATTCTAAAATAACAACATAAGAACACTAGTCATTCCTCTTCATCTATGGTAGTATCATAACTTGATTATTATCCAATAGCATTATTTGCCTTATAGTCTGATGAATGGGACATTGGTTCGTGTAGTGTCCAAACTCCTTGCAGATGAAGCATTGTACATTTGAAACCATTTTCTTAACCTTGCATTCACGTACTTTGTGCCCTTTTCCTCCACACTTATAACAAACTCCCATTAATTTCAGGCAAGTTCCAGGGTGTTTCTTCCCACAGTTATCACATATGGGAAAATTCTTCTTTTCCCTATTCCCTTTATCCTTCTTAATTTCTTCCATCCTTTTATTCTCTTACTTCCCTTCAAATCCAAAGGACTCCAAAAATTCGTTACTCATCTTATCAACACATGATACTATTTATTTATATGATGATAAGATGTGGGAAACTATTTCCCTTCTAAATTATGGCTTAGTACTACGAAAGATATGATCCTTATTACTCTTTTGATCATACATATTACGGGAGTTCACATTACTTCTTTTGGGTTCCATTTCTATACAATAGCATAAACTAGTTCAGTTTATGAATTACAATGAATAATTTCCAAACTTGTAAAACACCTAACACAAATTGAACAATTTATTGATATAATCCATAATCATAAAAATGTTTTCTTTGAGAAGTATATACTCATAATACCTTCATAATGGTTTGTAATGAAAATGATAATTATCCTAAGCATATCATCCAGGAGTGTCGTAACCAAGATTGCAGCAAGGCCCATTGTCGTGCACTAGTTCCCGTTCGAGTCTAACTCATAGCGGTGTTTTCGGGTTTTACCCCTAGGTAATTCTGTGCCAGAGCCGCCTCTACCTACTCGTATCCAGATAGTGATGTATTTCTCAGAAAACTCACAAAATCTCTACAATACCAAAATTTTAGAAATTTCTTCTATACTAATCCTCAAAGTCTATCTTAGGTTTATGTGCTCTAATCAGAGTTAATCTAAATCTTGTTTCCAAGGATATTGCTAAACTTCCTCTAATACCAACTGTAATGCCCCGACCCCAGTTAGCCAGTGTCGGTGCATTATTTTAATACAATGGAATGACTACGAGGAATCAAGTCCTTAAGGACCGATTAGTTTAGCAGTCTTGGAAAAATAGATCACATACATGAATGTTACATTTTCACTTTAATACGTAAAAAATTCATAAATAATCTTTATGAATGCCATTATTCCCTTGGCGTAACCCTGCATATCAATGACATTACACTTCTTGGAATCCTGGGAAAAATAAAACATAGAATGGGGTGAGCTCAAATGCTCAGTAAGGGTAAGCAATATAGAGGAATCATTCAAAAATAAGAATAAACATTTAAGGCAATGTATAAAACTAAAACAAAATCCTTTTAATCATGAACTTCAGCATAATATGGCAGAAATAAAATGAAATAATTCCATTTACTTATTCACATGGATATCCTACTAATCGAATAATCACATTCAATATCACTAACCACTTTCATAATGATGGAATGCATGACGCCAACATTTAATTTCCGTGTCAAGGCCTCATTCCAAGACCTAAGGGAAAACTATAACCCGAACCCAACCCGGAGATCCTCTGTAACAGGACTCCATCCCGGAGTGCCTCTAATAACCGGACACCAACCCGGAGTGCCTCTAATAACCGTACACCAACCCGGAGTGCCTCTTATAACCGGACACCAACCCGGAGTGCCTCTAAAAACCGGACACCAACCCGGAGTGCCTCTAATAATCGGACACCAACCCAGATGGCTTACTTTTACCGGTCCCCAACCTTGAACATACTAGTCGAACACATTTATCTTAAGAAGAGGATAGAATATAACATAAACATTCATATTAAAACTAACATACAAAATGACAAAACATTAATCATAAACCATTAATTGCATAAAAATAACTAATACATAGTCAAAAATATCACCAAACCTTAAATACAATATGGATTATTTGTAACCTAATAAATCAACTTGAAAAAAGCGTAAAATTTATCAAAGGATGTTGACATAGATTAAATCAATACTATTTGAGAGAAATATCTCTTTTTTTGAAATAATTTAAAAGTCGCATAATTATAGAGAAAACATTTATTTTGATAATATCATTATAAGATTGTGAAGGAAGCTTAAAAGGTGTAATAATGGCAGAGAATAACCGCACCCTCCATATAAGTTAAAAAACATTCTTACATTAATTTAGTTAAAAAGGATAAAAAGTAACTTGTTTCGAAAACGTTGGAAAGATTACTTTAAAAACATATAAAGTAAAATAAGCGTATAAATGTCTTTAACCCATTGTCTAGTAAATAGTAAAAATGTTTTGAAAGACATTTTTAAGAAACATGGATGTGGATGATAAAGAGGTCCCAGAAGATAATTAAGTATAAACAACCTTGGATAATGAAGAGATTATGAAATAAACCCTTACCAATTTGGTAACTTACGAAACATACACTCCATGAAAGAGGTATCATACAATGAATATGTAAATACAAATAAATTAAAGTGTATTACAAAAAGAATAAAAATATAGGCAGTAAATACACCACACAAAATTTAATAGTGGCAATATGGCATGAATCTCACGGGAATAAGGTGTGAGATGATAACCCCTTACCTTTCACTTTCCTTTAGTCGAGGGTAAGTTTAACATCTTGTACGAAGATCATAGTATGTTATTAAATTATACAAGAACCACATTAATATTTTTTATATAATACATGATTCATTTATGACTTTATATTACTCAATTCATAATAATTTCCATGTTAAGTTAACATTTTGGGTAATAATTACTTTCTTTATCGTATGTGTTTTAACTTGTCACTCATTGTTGTATCACATAGATCATGATTTAAATACATCCAGAATATAAAACATGATAAATATATCATATATAATTAGAATAAAAATATTTATATTAGACATATATATGAAATGGAAAACACCGTTTATGGAGACGGTAGTCCGTACGTATGTATAAACGCTGTTTCTGTTTTCATATAGTATTGAATGGAAGTAAGTGAATAAGATATATGTAAGTACATATATATATATATATCCATTAGCATTACTATTTCATATATTACATACATATTAGTAATATATATTTTTATAATCATCGATGAATGGTGAACTTGGAAATGAATCTCATCGCGTCATGGAGACAGTAATCAGTATGTACACACGAGCAAAACTATCATTCTTTTGATGTTAAAATAATATATAATTGGATGATATATCATATATACAGAATCATTATCATGTTATATTTATTATTTACATGAATTACAAATCATTATTATACCCATCCAAATAATAATATATTGAATAACAATTACACCACGACGTGGAGACGGCAAGCCGTATGTACGCACGTATGGTGACATTTCATTCAAAGGATGGATAGAATACTGAATATGGTTTTACCATATTTATAAAAATATTACAGTATATAGTAGATACTGGATTAATTATTTTAGAATGGGAATAACAATTAAAAAAGAAGTGAAAGAAGAAAGGAACTTGAAAAAGGGTGGTGAAATCATTACCTCTTCTTCGAGTTCTTAATTTTGATTTGATCAAAATGGAACCTTAAGATGGATTTATGACTAAAATAAGGGCTCTAGGATAATTTGAGGGATGTTGAGAGAGTATTTGGCCAGGGGTTGTCCGAATAAAAAAGGCTTTGAAGGTGTGAAGTAATGAGAAGGAGGATTGCCCTTTTATAAGAGGGGTGAGAGGCACCTTTGGAAAAGCTAGAAATATTATTTTATAATAAATTCATATTCGGTTTCTAATGGCTCAAAAGTGGATTATTTATAGGTTAATGTGGATATAGGTCGAAAAACACTCATACAATAGGATTTAGTCAGGTTTGGGTTACTATATTAACCTTATCTTTAAGTATTAAATCTTAGTTAATTAGTTTCACTTTTACAATGTCTCTTTCTATTTTTTATATTATATGGATAATATACATACTATATACATCCCAGAGACCCCCAAGTGGTCCATTAATGATAAAAATATCTTGATATAAGTCTCTTGGCCGAACCATAGATTTTTAGGAATTTAATATCAATTAATAATATAATATTGGTTTTAAAAACTCTTTTATGTCAATTTTGACACTATTCAATAGTTGATTTTTGTAAAACTGATAACATAATTATTACTTAGATAAAGGTTAATTAAATAATTTATAACATGTCATATTAACCTATAAAATTATATTAATTCATAAAAAGTCTCAAATTTTATTTATTTATGTATTTACAATATCAATTATTTTAATTTTTCACTATTATGGTAATTACTGCATCATCATTGTGTCATAAATAAATAAAATTTTTTAATGTCTAAAAATTTTAAATCAAATATAATTATCTATTAAATCATTTTATCTTTCTAATTAATATTTATAGTCAAAATTCCAACATATATAACCCTTTGTAAAAATTGGTTTTCTAAAAGATGTATGCTTATGTGATTTTTGTATTTATTTTAACTTAATTAAAATAAAGTGTCCCTATCATCTACAAGTGGCTCCATGGGGTACCAAAATCGACCCAATGATTCCCATGGTTGGACATGTATCCAAAAATAAGGTTACGACACGTTTTAGTGAAATTTATTATTATTATAATATTATTTTTTAACCCTTATTTACCGGATTTACCCTTTAACCATGGTAAATAAAATATTTACCGAAATAATTATTCAAAATGTCTAAAATTTAAAGATACCTATTTAAAAAAATTTTACATCCTGATTCCAAATATGGAATCCATTTTTCCAAATTAAAAACACAGAAGTGGCAAAAATTAATTTAAAATTAATTCCCGCTGTCAAAACAAAAAGCTTGTTTTTAAGATATAATAACTATCAAAAGATTGATACTTGTTTATGCCCATCATAATTGTGAAATTATGTCCAATGACAAAAATTGTATTAAATGGTAAAAATATATTCTAAATATACTTTCAAACCATTAAAATTCATAATTTATCACTATTTATTATTTTTATTAAAAATATTTGTTTTTAATTAAAAATTTAGTAATTTTCCCTATTCATCAAAATATTAAAGTTATCCGAAAAGTACCAAAATTTCACCTTATGCTAAATTCGATACTCCAAATCCAAAAATGAAGACCATTTTACGATTTGAAATTTATAAAATTTCAAAAAGTAAGTATTACTATTAATAACAGATAGTTTTGTTGGTTGTGGAGTGTGTTAGAATTTGAAGTTGTGTACAACACACACTACTGTATTATTCAGAGAATAGCATACCGTGGAATCTTGGGATGTTTCATTGTAAATTTTTGATGTCTCCATTATAAAAAGTAAATTTATTTAGTCAAATTGAATATTTAAAAGTTTAAAATATTGGATTTAAAAAGGGTTCATTGTTAAAATTGGTAAAGGTGCAAAAAAATGAATTTGTTCTTACATTATATCTAAGAAACTAATAATATAAATTATAAAATTATGAGGATTATATAAAATTTCAAATTTAGTTAATACTATTCATAACCTCTTTTTAAAGGCTTGTTTGGTAAGTCATGGTGTGCTTGAACTCGGTGTTGCGTGTAGTGCACGTTATTAAATTATTTTGAAGAAATAACACACTATGAAATCTTGGGGTGTTACACCTTGATTATTAATAGACCATATTTTTGAAGAATATAATTTTTTTTTATGTGTTGGAATGAACTTTTTCAAACATTCCATTCACATTGAAACAACTCAGTGTACATTATATTCATAACTAACTTTTATTTTGTTACATGTAACACCTACATGGATTACATTATACGCAACACTGCTATTTTATGAGACATCATTTAATTATTATTATTAGTTAAACAAGAGAATTATAACCATGATATTAATAATAATAATAATAATAATAGTAATAACTAATTTTAATATTTTTTTTAAATTATTTTATATAATTATAACATATTTATAATGAAATTTTTAATTTTTTCTAAAGTCATTATTTGTTTTAATACACCATTTTTTCAAACGAAATAATTTTAATGTCATTTTATGAAAAATAATAAAATTAATATTAATTTTTATTGAAAATTAATTTTTTATAAAAACATAATTTTGTTAAATATAATGTATAAATTTGAAAAGGGGGTATTTTTATGATCATTCCTAGAAACATTATATTTATATAAATAGTTAAAATTACCAAATTCTAATTAAAAACTTCTTTTCATGTAAAATATTTTTACGGTTAAATAATTTTTTTACCTAGTTAAAATGATTTATTAGATTTTATTTTTTTTCAATTAAACCAATTAAGTACATTTGAACCAATTTTACATTTAAATAGTCTATAAAAACATTGAAAATGTTTAATCATTTTTAAATTAAAAACCTATTGTGTCGTTCTGTTAGCGAGATTACTATTAAATTAATTGTATCATATTTTGGGATTTAAATTTAGAAAAATGGATTCCATATTTGGAATCTGAATAAATTATAATGTGTAATATTATCAACATATTTTTGACTAAAACAATAGGTAATGTAATTTAAATTAGTTATATTAGTTAAACTAATATTAAGAAATGCTAAGGACTAAAACTAAAATTTGAGACCCAAAAAGAACGAGACACTTATCGAAGATCTATTTTATGGTTTTATATAGATCATATACTCTCTTTTATATAATATTTAGCATTATTTATCCACTATAAATAAAAAAAGGTTGTGGTTTCACTTGTTCTAAAATATTAAAAGAGTTTCACCCCTCCTCTTCTATAAAAATGCATCCTCTCCTCCAACATACTCACACATCTCAAGCCACACTGGCTCTGATAATATATATTATGAACACTTATAGATGTCCCTATCTTCATCATAGAATGATTAAATTCTGTATAATAAAATTTATGGAAGCCTTTTGGAACAATCCAAAAGGGGTTACATGATTAAGAGTTAATGACTTCTTTGAATCTCCGTCATTTCATTTACATTATCTACCCCCTATAATCACATTACTTAATGATTTGATAGAAAATAATATTTCGTAAATATAATAGTATGGTTTTATTACATGTTTTATAACTACACAAACTCACACATCCATCTAATTGGTAATGTACATATAGCTTATGTGTACGATGAAGTATCACCTTAAGAAATGATAAGTGTTCATTTTTCCTTTATCGCCACTCATTGTGGGCATAATGATGGAAAAATGATTATATTTTTTTATATATTATATTTATTATGTATGTTTGATTTTTTAATTGTTTTTAAAATACATATCTTTACAGCAAGAATTTGGTGTAAATATGATAATTTCGTTGGAGGTTGTGTGGAATATCACCCCCTCAAAGCAATGTGATTCGTTCACACACTACATGGAATGTATTAAAGATGGATGTAGTGAACATATATGATATAAATGATATAATAATTCTACTGGAATAATTATTTATATTCATATATATAAACATATTTCATTTTCCTTCTTACTTTAAATACTCCAATTTAAATTGAATCATTATTCATGAGTACTAATGCATTTCCATCACTATGAATGGTGTATTACATTTCATAATTATATATTCTATAGATTTTTATAACTATAATATACTGAATATTAATGATATTTAAATCATCATTTACATTCTAGAAATCATTATATAAGTATAAATACGAAAGATATAACAAATTAAGATACATGCAAATAACAAAGTGAAAATTTCCCGAAGTGAAACAATAACATAGGATTTTCAACAAGTAGGATGTATATGGTCAAAATAAAACCATATAATATATTATTTATAAGAATATAGTTCATTTATAGATTTTAATAAATATATATTTGTCATTTTGGATGTTTAAATAAGTAGGATGAGAGTCAAGACCCATGTTAAGGGGATTTCATCTCACTTTCTATTTTCATAAGATACTTTCCTTATTCAGCCCCCCATTCCCTTTTTATTCTTTGAATAATCCCATGGATTAATTCATTGATAAATATAATTAATATCTTTATTATTTTAATATCCATTCAATGATCATTATTTTGTGTGTGTTTATGATTCAAAAGATACCAACTCGGTAAAATAATTTTTTCTCAATTTTTATTCTTTGAGGCTCATGTTTTATTATAAATATAAATTCATTATGAGTCATATATGATTCAATATTAAATGTAATATCATATATTTATTATTTTCTTTATATTTATATATTTATTTAATTTCCATTCCTTATATTGAGAGTGTGATACCAAGGTACAAAGTTATAAGAGTTTATTGAAACAATCTCATCGAATTTTGAGATTGTTTGTTATAATGCTTCATTTCATGGAATATTATGATACATATCACTAGAAAACTCTTAAATGTATTTATAAAATATTCATTAATGATATATCAAATTATTAGTTCCATTCTTCCACTCTTTTAAAAATAATATAAAAAAATGTAAGAAACTTTAACAGTATTTCTTTCTTCGGCTGAAAATATAATTCATTTAATAATATTTTTATAAATGATAATTTAAGATAATTTTCAAGTAAAATGTATATATATTTTTTTACTGTTTTTGTGGAATCATTTATATGTTTTCAAATCTTTTTTCAATGAATTGTTTTGAAAAGGTTTTATGTTTTAAAATATAATTTAAAAAAGAAACTATATTTTTTTCCAGAAAAGTTGTTATAGGATAATTCAAATTTATTTCTCATATAAGATAACATTTATTTGTATTAACAATTCCTTTCTAGGGAAATTATTCTATGTTTTCATTCAAATTAATTCTCTAAATGGATTATATTTTGAGGGAATGATTTTTATGAAAATCATTTCGCATTCATAGGTTATACAGTTTTGAAACCCCCATCTTTAATGGGCTATGATTATGATGTGATGATTAGGAAACCTGAATCTTTTTCTATATTATATTATAAAATTACATGTTAAAGATACACATTTTATTTAATGGGTTATGATTTAATTTTAAATGATCTCATGGAACATGTTTAGAGTATTTCACTATGTTATGGGTGGAACCTATATCTCCTTCAAATTAATTGGGTAAAGATATATAGATCATGAGATAGATATGGATGGAATGAAAAACGAAATTGGTTCATTATTAAAAGTCTATATATAGAAATGAACTCAATTTAGCATTACAGGGCTTGAATGAGGAGTGAAATCGGTTGAGTAACACAAGTCTAGAATGGGGTGTGAACCTGGTTTAGTAGTGGAATTTATCCACTAAAATGGTCTCAACATAAATACCTTGAATAATATGGAAGTAATTATATATTATTATGTGTATTATAAAATTATATGTTTTATTTTTTTATTATGATTTCATAGCTTATGATCTTTATTTCCTTATTATTCATGTCTTTTGAACATTAAAGAATTATGCCATGATTCCTGTATATGATATTTGATATGCATGGTATAATATTCTATTTTTATGATCTTGTTATCATACACTTATTTTATTTATTATGGTTATGTATTTCCCTTGTTTACCCTTACTAAGCATCAAATCTCATCAATTTTTCTGTTCCTTCCCCCAAGATATGATTATATTTGTTATGCTTGATGTGTATGAGAAGGGTTATAGTCATGAAGAACCTAGAGGGAGATTATATATCTCATTTTTGTAATTAAGTTAATGTTTCCACGTTTCTAAAGACAGTATACTAATATAGCCTTTGTACATATTTTTATATAATTTTTATGTTTTCTAAACATTTATTTAAATATAATTTATGAAATGATAGGGTTGTTATAATCATGATATCTATAATCTCAATATTTTCCATCCTTTAAGGAAGACTGTACACTCGTGACACTATTGACACTATGTCAATGATGAATTCCACATATATCACTAGAGGTGGCCCAAAAAAGTTTTCAATGAAGATATCCCAAACACTACCCACCACTAGAGGGAAAATAATGGGTTATTACCCCGGATAATCCAAGGGAATACTAGAAATATGGTCAATCACTATATATATCCGCTACTACTTAGGTCCATCTTGAGAAGCATGAGAATAAAATTTTCCCTTCAGAATATATATACCTCACTCAGGTGATGTAAATGTCACCCTCCAATGATTACAGTTAATACATTATTGATATGAAATTAACCAGTACATACTGATGATTATATAAAACCCTATCATGTTGTGGATAAATATATTCCATGAAAATAGATACCAACATATTAGAAGGGGACAATACTTACATTGGTGAACACTCTCAGATTATATTCGCAACATGATATTGAGTGTCCTAACACCACATTAAAACACTATCTCAAGAAATATGCTCTCCATGATTTCCACATATATAATATATTGTTTTGTGTTAATATGAAATAAATTATAAACAAAATTACAGGATAGTAGAATAATACCTTGATCAATGTAAGGTCTGAGTTTTTTTCCTTTTACATAGGTTTTAGTGCATGTAATTGGATAGTACTACATTTTTAAGTAATGACAGAACTTCCCTGAGTAGCCCCACTCTATAAGAACCTAAATTTATATGTTTGATTACCTCTTCCTTGACCACCACCTTGAAATGAGAGACTAAATTTATTCTATCTATCTTCCTAGTGATATACACTAGACCTTCTTCGTATGATGGATTGGGTATAGATCCCCACTCATGAGCAATTTATCTAAACATCTTTAAGATGCATTGGATATTCCAAGTCAAATCAGAACCAATAAATTCAACAAGATCCAACATATAGAGGGGTTTCATGTTTCTTTGATTCCCATGACAACAAGAAATAAGAAAGCTTTTATTTTGAACTTCATGACTATTACTACTCCAATGAGAAAAAACAAAATATACCTTTTTCCCAATTTATGGAAACATTCTAGGTCTGGGTGATGAACCACCAAGATTCCCACCATCGGCTTTCCTCTAATTATTATCGGTATTGTGGTCCAAGTTAACTAGATATGTCTGACTCATCAACTTTAATACATTGACTTGTGATCGGATGGCGTATATCATCCCTTCCTCAAATCATCTGGCATTCATAATATCATTAATAGATAATATCGATTTGAATCACTACAACTTGGTATGAAAATAAAAGTATTCCATAAAATATAAGAATCACAACTAAAAGATCCTAAACTCCCATTTACAATAAATCCTCAATGTTTGTGTAATTATTTATTCATAGAATTCCTTCTAAAAGTATGTGCATATCATATCTCGATGTTAGTGTTCCTAGGTAACGACATCCCAACATCATTTGGAAGAATTTCATAGAGTATAGGTCATTATCTTGACACACTACACTAGAAACATCTGTAAATTCTCAATGATAGATATAATGAAGTCCATCGACGACTTTACATCGTGTTGTATTCCATCCATTAAGAAGGTGGGAGGGTTCACTACTGAAACACTAGAATCAACTATTACATAGTCATGAGAGGTCGAGGCACACCGTGCATGGACTATGTGAAATGAAATATAATCCATATTTAAAATAATCCTCAGGGCCTATATATTGAACAACATGTGGTGTATGGGTTTCAATGCACAATATATCATTGGTGTCTAAGGGCCCACTACTAATAGTGCATATTCATCACTACCTTTTGTGCGTGTGGCATGACATTGTCATGACAGCATGAATCCACAATGAAAAATTTTATCATCAGAAATGAATTAATAAAATGAAAGGATTTGAGATTGATTATTGTATAGGTACATATCCTCTCTATAAAATATAACACACATACCTTTGACTCCAAAATCGTTGTCTAAATGGGTGGGAAGATCATAACAAGTCACATAGTAATAAAAGTCACTCCCTGCAACCCGATACTATCGCCGAGTTCGATTCTAGGTATCATATAAAATCATAAATTAAGATATATGGAGTTTTTATTTCATGTTATAGAGGAACACGCCCTTTATTTTACAATTGTAATCCTATATAGAAATAATCATTTCAATTATGAAGATTTAAATTCATTTGATTTTGATATATTTTATTGAAAATAAATATACATGTGGCCCCATTTGATGTGTCTCCAATTAAATTTTTTAAATTTAATTATCCTTTTAAATTGAAATTTGAACATAATTTTATTATAAAATTTTCCTTACATATGGTATGAGGATAGAATAGGTCCATGGAAGACATATGTCATGAACCCACATTACGGTATAATTATCAAATTATGGCGTCATCAAAAATTATGAGAGAAAACACAATATTGCCTTATGTTGGCACATTAATTAATCCAATTGAATTTCCCTATAAGACTTTTCAAGACATTTTAATATATAATAATCAGAAATTGACTATATTTAGCTAGAAAATGCACTCCGAAAACCTATGTGGCATGCACAATTACATGAAAAATTAGTCATGATATTCTTATAATGATGTTTGAGATGAAAATTACTTATCATAATATTCCAATTATGATGTCTATAAACAATTAAAAACAAAAATTATAGTACCACATGGAATTTGTGTCACCAAATGGTGAAATGTTATCAACTCTAATATGCACAAATCCGAAAAGAATTAACCCATTAGACATAATTTGAGTCTTCCCAATATATAGGTTAGTTAATCCCAAGTACATGATCATTACCAAATTCTATTACATATTTTTAAATTTTCTAATACCCAAACCCTAACAAAAAATGAGAATAATGCTTTGATAATTCATTTTAGCATCCTAACCTAGGATCTACTCTGGTGGAAGCTCGAGTTAGTGGTTTACATGGCCTCAAGAACACCTCCATATATGGAAGAGGTTCCAAAATTGAATTTAAGATCTACGTTGGTGCCATAGGGAGACAATAACCTATTATCAATGTATCTCATCAGATTTGGTAAATAAATTGAAATAGAAAATGGTTGGTATAATATATATTCACAACAAAAACAATGCATTATTACATCAAAGAAGTGCAATTAACAAAGAAACTATAATAATAATCACAATACCATTGTTTGATTCATATACAATATAAAAAATGAAACAATTCATATAGTGGACATGAATATCCAACATGATATTCTAAGATAAAAAAAATAAAAAAATACTTCTCCTCTAGTATTGCATGAATATTTTCAGTCATCTTCTCCATTGATCAATGCTATACGTAATATAGATAGACCATATGTAGAAGGAATATTACTCTTATCAATAACTTTGGACATGAGTTCTACCCAGGAACCAATGGAATCCCAATGAGTTCTTGAGATAAACCCAGTAAGGCACAACAAATAGTTTCAAGAAATAATATCTCCAATGTACATTGTGTAACAGAATGTGAGTATTATAAATAATAAACAAGGAAAAATAAATAAATACCCATTTGCATGTGAATACTCAAGACACCCAGATGACTTGGACTACTTAAACATACACCAAAATATGTCTAATCTAATTGAAATATATATAAATAATATATATTTATATATATTTATTGTTATATATTGTTTACATGTATATTCACTATATACATGAGTACATAACTACACATATATATGGACACTAGGGGCCAGCTAGTCTTAGGGAATAACATAGGAAACCAGAACTAGTCTAATGAGATATAGTTTCATGAAATGATATGTGACATGAATCTCATGATAAATGTGATTCATATTTCCCATAACATGAAATGGTGTGGTGATATTTCGTTCCCAATATCCAATAAAGTGTAATGTGGAGAGTCATGTATGTCAGCCAAATAAAAGTATAACATTGCGAGATGACATGCACAAAACCGTATGTAAAGTACTGTGAAAATTCTTGTTCAACATATCCCTTAACCATCATTTAACATACAATGATAGTCACATACTCATAAAAATAATAATAACTTGAGGCATCATCTATAATTAATTTATAACAAAAAAAATCTAGAAAGAACCATGAGAATGACAATTCACGTAAAATATAAAAAATAGCATGCCTAACCTTGAATATACTTGTCACCCATTATCATTAATTATAATTAATAGATTAAATTCATTAATAATGTCATATCTATTCCAGGGTCAATCAAAAAACCCATAAGGTTTTATGTTCAACTTAACTAACATAAGGGGGGATATTTCTATTTCCACATACGTACAATCACTTATAAAGATTTTGGAAAATTAACCATTTTATAAATATGTATGTTTATCAAGAACCAAAAATGGGGTGGAAATTAATGAATTGAATAACCATTAATCACATTGAAAATTTCCATGAGAGTATAAAATCATGTTTGAATTTGTTTGGAATGAAAACATAGTTGTGGGATACTCATAGAAATGGTCGACATATTTCATAACATAAAATCCATGAAAATTAATGAATTGTAAAAAAATAACAATACCACCTATTTTAGTCCCAAATATGACTCCATATACAATAAGGTCTTCATAAGTGAGTTAGAAGGAATAAATTGTTGAATCCAACAAATTCTATAAGAATACGTAGATTGATATCACTCCAAAATAGCACATGTGATAGCAAGAGATACTACAGAAAAAATAATTAGGATTAGGGATCATACCGATCATGGTCCAACTCTTTTGATGTAATTTTATATTGAGTATAGATGAGGGAGTTTCCTCTATCGCTAGATTAAGATAAAGGAGATCTTATGGAAGAAGATGAGGAGTTCATGTCCATTGAGAATGGTGGGATAAATTTTTGGAGGAGTATTTATGATTTTAAGAAGATATTTTCAAATAACCTTCCTGGACAGCATATCCTTGGTTGGCCTCAGGTATGGCCAAACTGCATGCCAACCAAGTGCCATGTTGTACCTAAGGAGGGACCCTTCACGAGCTAGGCATATAGTTGGATAATAGTACATAAGAAATACAAAAGGACATGATCACCAACCTATTAAATAATATATAGTAATGTAACTCATACTTAATGGTTATAGAATCTTTTTTGGCCCAATTATGTCCATTCAGAAACAGCACATTGTACGGAGGAACAATGTGTGTTGGGCTATATGGTTTCTATTAACCAGGAAACCCAATCTATTTCTATACATTCCTATGGTTCAAGCTCCAAAAAAATCCCGAACACCCTTGTTGTAACATCCCAAGTAAGTAATGAATAATAGATATTTTTATCTATGTCTATTAATGATTAAGATAGTGTTATATAGGCTTAAAATGAAAATAAATACAATCTTATGCATGGAATACACTAATATTCTTAAAAGATTATTTTACTGCTTTTTGATGGAAAACCATTTTTGAATCTATCTTTTGACAATTTTATAAACTATGTTTGTCAAAATAAACTTATTCTTTATGATTGGGACATCAAAATTTACCTTGTGTGAATTTTTGGTATTTTTCTGACAATGTTCATTTTTTTATGAATAGTGAAAAATACTGCATTTTACATCAAAACTGCTTTTTAATCTAATTTATTTATATGATTAGATTATGTTTTGAATTGGTTTTGAAGTAAAATTAGAATATATTTTTACCATTTTATCCAATGGTGGTCGTTGGAATCAATTTCACTTTGAAATTAGACTTAAACTGGTGTCAATCTTTTGATACTTATTGTTTTGTAAAAACACGCTATTTGCTCTGGCAGTGGGAATTAATTATTAAATTAATTAATGTGACTTATATGATTTTAATTTTGTAAAATAGACTTCATTTTTGAATTCGGAACATCAAATATAGCTCAGGGTGAATTTTTGGTAATTTTATGAAAAACATCAATTTTTGATGAATAGTGAAACCACTAAGTGGTAATCAAGCAAACTGATTTTTCAGTTAAATGAAAGTTTACCACTAATGTGTATTGAATTTTGAAAATCCGACATACATGGTTGTCATTAAGAAGTAAAATGTGGTTCAATGGGATTAAAATATTTTTTTTGGTGAATAGTAACTTATTAAGTTTTTAATCGTGATTAGTGGTAATTAGTGTAGTTTAAGGTATAAATAATGCTTTAATAATATTAAATGACCTAGACACATGTCCCAACCTTATTGGTTGTGTCATTTCCGACCAAGACAAGACATGGGTCATCTTGGGGACCCCATGGATCCACCGTGGTTGGGAAATGACATAAATAACTTTTTATTTAATGTAAAAGTAAAAATGACACAAACCTAATATGTTTTACGAAAAAAAAATTTACATGGGGTTATAAAGATCATATATTTGATTATAAATATTCATTGGAAAGGAAAAAAGATTTACTACATCATAGTATTTTTTTATGATTTTTAGACATTAAATAAATTAAATTATTTATGACATAATAATGATGGAGTGATGACATCATTATTTGACGATTTAAATAAAATGGAAAGACAATGTAAAATCTATATACTACACATGGCCAAAACCAATTGGATGAGTGGATTTAGAACCCTTATCACCTTATCCACGAAATATATCAATGTGGGACCTTTTAGAACCGAAACACATTTTCAAATAAAGTAATATTTCTTTACTTTCCAAAAGTGCCCCTCCTCTCCTCTTATAAAAGGCCCCCACCTGTACCTCATTTCACACACTCCTCAAGCCTTTGGCTCGGCAAAACCCTGCCCATTTACTCTCTCCACATCCCTCTCCTCATCCTAGAGGATTCCCTTTGGGCATAATCCTTTTAAAGGAAGCCTTTAGGCTAAAACCAAAAGGAGTTACACTTTTAAAGGTAATTCATTCTCTTATGTTCATTTGTTTTATTTTGCTTCTCCAACCCCCTAAACTCTTTTTATTTACTTCTTTTGTAACAACACAAGTATCTTCATGTACTAGGATGTTGTTATATGATTTATTTGAGCTACACTCTCACACAACTACATCAAATGGTTAAAGAACATACGGTTTCCGTGGATGGCGAAATTCTACCTCCCGAAACGAGGATTGTTCAATACTCAATTAACACCTTCAATGGTGGCCATTATGATGTCACTATTTTTATATATGATATATAATATTTTTATGTTTTCCTTATGCTTCTGTTTTTTTTTTCATTTTGGGAATACCTTTATGGTTTCCATTATCGGTAAACACGATATCTTCATTTTAGGAAGTGCGGACTACCGCCCCCTGAAAGTGATTTGATTCGTTAATACCATATGTGGGATGTGTAAAGGATAAAGTTAATGATATTATATATGTCGTTATACTGGAATTATAATATATTCTTATATCATTATGATTCCATTCCATAAAATATGAAATAGAAATGGAAGTAGCGTTCATGCGTACGTACGGCTTACCGTCTCCATGAACGGTGCATTTCATTTCTTACCTCTAAATGTGATGTAATATTATAAATACATGTATATGATGAATATATATGATATATATGTTATCCAAATCATTAATATCATTCTGGATATAACGAACCTATGTCCAAATTAACAACATGTAAGTGTAAGAAGTCTATTTTTGACTTAAGAACCAAATACCGACAAAATGAACATTATTAACTTAACTGATTACATGATGCTCATAACATGGTATAAAAGGAATAATGAACTTTAATAGATTCATAAGAAAGTATATATTAACTCAAGTTTATTATTCAGGAGATTAAAGAATGGTCGGGACAAGTCGGAAACGAGGTATGGGACTTCGTCTCAATCTCCTTTCATTGAGGCATATTTTATTTTATACACAACTTTCTTTTAAACGGTGTATAAACCCCTTTGAATTTTACGTTTATTCAAAAGGAATCTTTTTTATACGAATCGTTTACTAAACGACAAAAGGGAATGTTTTTGTCGTACGTATGCGGCGACAATGACTTCTCCGCCGTCATGACCTTTATTTGAGTTTCGGCTTCCTCTACAAGCCATACCTTCTTTTTAAAAGAAAAATAAATACCATGTTTTACTTTTCTTTTATTTTAGTATTGAAAATGGTTTTCATAATGTTTTTATATCAATGTGTTGTATTGATATCTCGTGATTGAAATGTGGAAATTTTATGTTTCCTTTATGCATGTTTTATGTGATATGATTATGTTATGGTTCTTGGGAATTATTATGAAGACGGGTGGTTCTGTGATAAACTAAGGGCAGGTTAGCCCGTTATAGCTCTCCAATGCATTGGGTAACGCGAAGGAGTGAAACATTAAGGTTTCTCCGAAGAGATTTTAGGTAATATACCGTGATGGGTATTCCAAACGTAACCAAGAGGGTTACTCCCTACGTAAGAATGTTATGAATGCCTCAAGTTACCTTTATGTCTTAGGATTTCTATGATTTATTCATGATTTTATGAGGTATGTTAAAGTGCCTATGTTTTATGGGTAAAGTATGATTTCATTCTTATGTATATATGAACTCATGTTTCCTTTCCATGTTTTTTTTATAACCCATACTGAGTTTTTATGCTCATCCCAAGTTTTTGAAATGTTTTTCACAGGTCAAGTTAAAGGTACATGATAAGATGATAGAGTCATGGATGTGTCAAGAAATAATCCATGTTTTATTTTAAATGTGTTTCCATTGATGGGAATGATGAATACTATCTTTATGTAACCACTTTGTTTATATGTGGAATGTAATGCAAGTTTTATGATCTAATTCTCTAAAACTCTAAACCCGAAAAGATACTCAATGTGTAATCTTGTAATAACTCAAGATTAAGTAAGGTTTAAGGCTGGTGCCTTATAGTTGGTATCAGAGGTCGGTTTAGATAAATTTAGGAGTTATAATTCTATTAAATGATTATCCAAAAATATTTTTTCCGAAATGATATAGCATTTAAAGATTACCATGTTGCTTCTTCTAAGACATGTTTGTTCAGAATGGTTTTTCGCAGAGGAAATAGGGAAGCAGTGCTAGGAAGGCATAGAGAAGGAAATAACCTTCCGAATCAGCATCCAGAAATGGTCGGAATTGGAACTGAATAGTTTGTTGCAGTAATGGTTCAGTTGACTCAAGCGATAAATGACGGTGGTATCCATGCACGAGATCAGCCAGATCAACCGCAGAGGAACATGTCAGTGGTGGAACATTTCATGAGGCAACATCCACCATCATTCAGAGGATCATCTGACCCTGTGCTAGCTGAAGGGTGGATTAAAGCACTGGAGAAGATTTTTGATGTCATGGGGTGTTCAGACAATCAAAAGGTTAGTCTTGCTATTTACCGTTTGGAGGGTGAAGCAGATCAGTGGTGGTCTATGGTTAAAAATATCAGGGACGCCGATGAGATTGATGCTCTTGACTGGGATGAATTCAAAGGTATGTTTCTTGAGAAGTATTTTCCTAAGGCTGTTCGACTTAGGATGGAAAATCAATTCTTGGAATTGAGGCAAGAGGAAGACTCAGTGGCTGCCTATGAAGAAAGGTTCACTCGATTGGCAAGGTATGCTCCAAATTTTATCCGGGACCTTGATAGTAAAATCAATCATTTTTACTTAGGATTAAAGACAAAATATCAAAGGGCATTAGCTCTTCGTGAGTTTAAAAGTTATGAAATGATTGTTCGATGTGCTGAGAAGGTGGAAATGGAGTTTGCTGATGACCAAGTTTTCTATAAAAACCAGCAGAAGAAGAGACCGAGGTGGAAGGAGAAAGGTAAGAATTCTTTAAAAAAGTCTGATGGTAAGAGAACTAAGTTTCCAGTTTGTGATAAATGTGGCAAAAGGCATGCTGGGGAATGTCTTCTGAATTCTGGGAAGTGCTACCGATGTGGTAAGATGGGACATAAGGCTCGTGATTGCACTGAAAAGGATCAAGGTGAAGGTAAGAACAAATTTGATTTACAGTTAGTGAAATGTTATAAGTGCAATGAGATGGGTCACTATGGAAACGAGTGTCCGACAAGGATCTTGAGTTATTGGAAGCAGTTAGACTACAAGCAGAAAGGGGTGGTTAAATCCATTGCAACTACTTCAGCAGATGTCGGGCCATCAAATGAAGTTGTATCAGGTACTTTGTTTGTTTTTTCAGACTTTTCCAGTGTGTTGTTTGATTCGGGCTCTACACATTCTTTCATCTCTGAAACCTTTTCTAGTAAAATGGGAATACCATCTCAAGAAATGACTCCTGATCTTTTGGTAAAAACACCTCAGGGAAATGTCGAGGAAAAAAGAATTTATAAGAATCTTCCTATCCTTATCTGTGGAAAGAACCTACTTGAAAACCTTATTGTTTTACCTCTAGTAGAGTTTGATGTTATCCTGGGTATGGATTGGCTCTCTATTTACCATGCTACGATTGACTGTAGAGCTAAAGAAGTTTCTTTCCAGAAAGACTTTCTGTTTGTTTACAAGAATGAACCCTTACTTTTGATAACATATCAAGAGGACGAGAAACTTGTAAAAGATGGAAATGAATGTTACCTTGCACACGTCATTGAATATAAAGGAACTGTTCAGATTAATGATGTGCCAGTGGTAAATGAGTATCCTGATGTTTTTCCTGATGAGTTGCTTGGAATAATACCAGATCGGGAAGTTGAGTTTACTGTTGACTTAGTTCCTGATGCTAAGCCAATTTCAAAACCCCCTTATCAAATGGCACAAATTGAACTTTTAGAGTTGAAGGACCAATTGCAAGATTTATTAGAGAAAGGTTTCATTAGACCTAGCACATCACCATGGGGTGCTCCTGTTTTATTTATTAAAAAAAAGATGGTTCTATGAGACTTTGCATTGATTATAGAGCCTTGAATAATATCACTGTTAAGAACAAATATCCTTTGCCTCATATCGATTATTTGTTTGATCAGCTCCAGGGAGCTCAATTTTTTTCAAAGATTGACTTGAGATTGGGGTACCATCAGCTAAAGGTAAAGGAGGCCGATATTCCGAAGACCGCGTTCCTTACGAGATATGGCCATTATGAATTTGTAGTAATGCCTTTTGGGATAACCAATGCACCTACTGTATTCATGGACTTAATGAATAGAATTTTCCATGAGTTCTTGGATAAGTTTGTGGTGGTTTTCATTGATGATATTTTGGTGTTTTATAAAACTAAATAGGAGCATGAAAAACATTTAAGGGTTATCTTGCAAACCATAAAAGAAAAGAAACTGTATGGGAAATTCAGCAAGTGTGAGTTTTGGTTGCAAAAAATTTCTTTCCTTGGTCACATTGTTTCTAAAGATGGAATAACTGTTGATCCTGCAAAAACAAAAGTTGTGGAAGAATGGCCAAGACCCACAAATGTAACCGATATTCGTAGCTTCCTTGGTTTGGCTGGCTATTACTGAAGGTTTGTTAGAAATTTTTCACGGTTATCTAGTCCAATGACTAAGCTAACTCGGAAGGGTGTTAAGTTAATCTGGACAAAAGAATGTGATGATTGTTTTCAGGAATTGAAAAGAAGATTGGTGAATGCTCCAGTTTTGGCACTACCATCCAGGAATGGTGAGTTTGTTATATACAGTGATGTTTCATTGAAAGGAATTGGTTGCGTCCTAATGCAGAATCATCAGATAATTGCTTATGCTTCACGACAGTTGAAAACTCATGAAGTAAATTACCATACACATGATTTGGAATTAGCTTCTGTTGTTTTTGATTTAAAAATTTGGAGGCATCATTTGTATGGAGTAAAGTGTGAAATATATACCGATCACAAAAGTTTAAAGTATATATTCACTCAGAAAGATTTAAACATGAGACAAAGGAGATGGATGGAATTAATCAAGGATTATGATTGTACAATTCATTACCATCCAGGAAAAGCAAATAAAGTGGCTGATGCTTTGAGTCGAAAAAGTAATGCTTCATTAACAATGTTGCGGTTGGAACGTGATCCTTCAGTTAACGATTTGATGAACTTTGGCATAGAAGTTGTTGGTGATGGAAGTCCTTCTGTTTTGTTTCAGGTATCAGTGAGATCTTCTCTATCAGATAGAATCAAGCAAGCATAGAAGCAAGACAGTGAGTTGCAGAAAAAGGTAGAGCTGGTTCAGAAAGGTAAGTTGCCTGAATTCAACATTGATAGTGATTGCGTTTTGAGATTTGGGAAGAGACTGTGTGTGCCTTGTGATTTACAGTTGAAGAGAGAGTTGTTATGTGAAGCTCATAGTTCTCCGTTTTCAGTTCATCCGGGAAGTACTAAGATGTATAGAGATCTGCGGGAGTATTACTGGTGGGATGGAATGAAAAGAGATATTTCTGATTTTACTATGAAGTGTTTGACTTGTCAGTAGGTTAAAGCAGAGCGGCAGTTACCGAAAGGGATGCTTTAGCCTTTACCAGTGCCAGAGTGGAAATGGGAGAATATATCTATGGACTTTGTTGTTGGATTACCGAAGACATCTCGAGGTAATAATGCAATCTGGGTTATTGTTGATCGCTTGACCAAATCTGCTCATTTCCTTGCTATATGAGATACTTTATCTCTTGATCAACTTTTCCGTTTGTATCATAAAGAGATAGTCAGGTTACATGGAGTTCCTCTCTCCATTGTATCGGATCGTGATCCCAGGTTTACTTCTATCTTTTGGAAAGGCCTTCAGAAGTCGTTGGGTACTGAATTAAATTTTAGTATAGCTTTTCATCCTCAATCAGATGGGCAGTCAGAACGAAAAATTCAGACATTGGAGGATATTCTACGAGCTTGATCTATGGATTATCAGGTAAGTTGGGACCAACATCTTTCTTTGGTTGAGTTTTCATATAATAACAGTTTTCATTCCAGTATACAGATGGCATCATTTCAGGCATTATATGGGAAGCGGTGTCAAACTCCAGCTTTCTGGGATGAAGTGGGTGAAAGGAAGTTGATGGGACCAGAATTGGTAGAAGAGATGGTAGAAAAAATTCAGCTGATTCAAAAACACATGAGAACAGCTCAGATCAGGCAGAAGAGTTATGTGGATAACCGGAGGAAGTATCTATATTTCGAGGTAGGTGATCATGTTTTTCTCAAGGTTTCTCCTTGGAAAAGTGTGATGTGATTTGGTAAGAAAGGAAAGTTGAGTCCAAGGTTCATTGGACCATACGAATTTCTGGAGAGAGTTGGATCAGTTGCATACCGAGTGGCTTTACCTCCGAGTTTATCTCAGGTACACAATGTTTTTCACATTTCGATGTTGATAAAGTATATGCCAGATCCATCTCATGTTTTGAGTCCAGAGGTAGTTCAGCTGGAAGAAAACCTATCTTATGAGGAACAACCGGTCCAGATTCTTGACCATAGGGAGCCAGTGTTACGGAATAAGGTGATTCACCAGGTAAAGGTTTTGTGGAAAAACAACATGATTGAAGAGGCAACATGGGAATCTGAAAATGCAATGAGGGATAAGTACCCCCATTTATTCGATAAGTAAATAAATTGCGGGGACGCAATTTTCTAAAGGGTGGAAGGATGTAACATCCCAAGTAAGTAATGAATAATAGAAATTTTTATCTATGTCTATTAATGATTAAGATAGTGTTATAGAGGCTTAAAATGAAAATAAATACAATCTTATGCATGGAATACACTAATATTCTTAAAAGATTGTTTTACTACTTTTTGATGGAAAACCATTTTTGAATCTATCTTTTGACAATTTTATAAACTATGTTTGTCAAAATAAACTTATTCTTTATGATTGGGACATCAAAATTTACCTTTTGTGAATTTTTGGTATTTTTCTGACAATGTTCATTTTTTTATGAATAGTGAAAAATACTCCATTTTACATCAAAACTGCTTTTTAATCTAATTTATTTATATGATTAGATTATATTTTGAATTGGTTTTTAAGTGAAATTAGAATATATTTTTACCATTTTATCCAATGGTGGTCATTGGAATCAATTTCACTTTGAAATTAGACTTAAACTGGTGTCAATCTTTTGATACTTATTGTTTTGTAAAAACACGCTATTTGCTCTGGCAGTGGGAATTAATTATTAAATTAATTAATGTGACTTATATGATCTGAATTTTGTAAAATAGACTTCATTTTTGAATTCGGAACATCAAATATAGCTTAGGGTGAATTTTTTGTAATTTTCTGAAAAACTTCAATTTTTGATGAATAGTGAAACCACTAAGTGGTAATCAAGCAAACGGATTTTTCAGTTAAATTAAAGTTTACCACTAATGTGTATTGAATTTTGAAAATCCGACATACATGGTTGTCATTAAGAAGTAAAATGTGGTTCAATGGGATTAAAATATTTTTTTGATGAATAGTAACTTATTATGTTTTTAATCGTGATTAGTGGTAATTAGTGTAGTTTAAGGTGTAAATAATGCTTTAATAATATGAAATGACTTAGACACATGTCCCAAAATTATTGGTTGTGTCATGGCCGACCAAGACAAGCCATGGGTCAACTTGGGGACCCCATGGATCCACCTTGGTTGGGAAATGACATAAATAACTTTTTATTTAATGTAAAAGTAAAAATGACACAAACCTAATATGTTTTACGAAAACAATTTTTACATGGGGTTATAAAGATCAGATATTTGATTATAAATATTAATTGGAAATATAAAAAGATTTACTACATCATAGTATTTTTTTATGATTTTTAGACATTAAATTAATTAAATTATTTATGACATAATAATGATGCAGCGATGACATCATTATTTGACGATTTAAATAAAATGGAAAGACAATGTAAAATATATAAACTACACATGGACAAAACCAATTGGATGAGTGGATTTCGAACCCTTATCACCTTATCCACGAATTATATCAATGTGGGGCCTTTTAAAACCGAAACACATTTTCAAATAAAGTAATATTTCTTTACTTTCCAAAAGTGTCCCTCCTCTCCTCTTCTAAAAGGCACCCACCTCTCCCTCATTTCAAACACTCCTCAAGCCTTTGGCTAGGCCAAACCCTGCCCATTTACTCTCTCCACATCTCTCTCCTCATCCTAGAGGATTCCCTTTGGGCAGAATCCTTTTAAAGGAAGCCTTTAGGCTAAAACCAAAAGGAGTTACACTTTTAAAGGTAATTCATTCTCTTATGTTCATTTGTTTTATTTTGTTTCTCCAACCCCCTAAACTCTTTTTATTTACTTCTTTTGTAACAACACCAGTATCTTCAATGTACTAGGATGTTGTTATATGATTTATTTGAGCTGCACTCTCACAAAACTACATCAAATTGTTAAAAAACATACGGTTTCTGTGGATGGCGAAATTCTGCCTCCTGAAACGATGATTGTTCAATACTCATTTAACACCTTCAATGGTGGCCATTATGATGTCACTATTTTTTATATATGATATATAATATGCTTATTTTTTCCTTAAGCTTCTGTTTTTTTTTCATTTTGGGCATACCTTTATGGTTTCCATTATGGGTAAACACGATATCTTCATTTTAGGAAGTGCGGACTACCGCCCCCTAAAAGTGATTTGATTCGTTAATACCATATGTGGGATGTGTAAAGGATAAAGTTAATGATATTATATATGTTATTATACTGGAATTATAATATACTCTTATATCATTATGATTCCATTCCAGAAAATATGAAATAGAAATGGAAGTAGCGTTCATGCGTACGTACGGCTTATCGTCTCCATGAACGGTGCATTTCATTTCTTACCTCTAAATGTGATGTAATACTATAAATACATGTATATGATGAATATATATGATATATATGATATCAAAATCATTAATAGCATTCTGGATATAACGAACCTATGTCCAAATTAACAACATGTAAGTGTAAGAAGTCTATTTTTGACTTAAGAACCAAATACCGACAAAATGAACATTATTAACTTAACTGATTACATGATGTTCATAACATGGTATAAAAGGAATAATGAACTTTAAAAGATTCATAAGAAAGTAGAGATTAACTCATGTTTATTATAAAGGAGATTAAATAACGGTCGGGACAGGTCGAATACGAGGTATGGGACTTCGTCTCAATCTCCTTTCATTGAGGCATATTTTATTTTATACACAACTTTCTTTTATACGTTGTATAAACCCCTTTGACTTTTACGTTTATTCAAAAGGAATCTTTTTTATACGAAGCGTTTACTAAACGACAAAAGGGAATGTTTTTGTCGTACGTATGCGGCGACAACGACTTCTCCGCCGTCGTGACCGTTATTTGAGTTTCGGCTTCCTCTACAAGCCATACCTTCTTTTTAAAAGAAAAATAAATACCATGTTTTACTTTTCTTTTATTTTAGTATTGAAAATGGTTTTCATAATGTTTTTATATCAATGTGTTGTATTGATATCTCGTGATTGAAATTTTGAAATTTTATGTTTTCTTTTATGCATGTTTTATGTGATATGATTATGTTATGGTTCCTGGGCATTATTATGAAGACGGGTGGTTCCGTGATAAACTAAGGGCGGGTGAGCCCGTTATAGCTCTCCAATGCATTGGGTAACGCGAAGGAGTGAAACGTTAAGGTTTATCCGAAGATATTTTAGGGAATGTACTGTGATGGGTATTCCAAACGTAACCAAGAGGGTTACTCCCTACGTAAGAATGTTATGAATGCCTCAAGTTACCTTTATGTCTTAGGATTTCTATGATTTATTCATGATTTTATGAAGTATGTTAAAGTGACTATGTTTTATGGGTAAAGTATGATTTCATTCTTAAGTATATATGAACTCATGTTTCCTTTCCATGTTTTTTTATAACCCATACTAGGTTTTTATGCTCATCCCATGTTTTTGAAATGTTTTTCATAGGTCAAGGGAAAGGTACATGATAAGATGATATAGTCAAGGATGTGTCAAGAAATAATCCATGTTTTATTTTAAATGTGTTTCCATTGATGGGAATGATGAATACTATCTTTATGTAACCACTTTGTTTATATGTGGAATGTAATGCAAGTTTTATGATCTAATTCTCTAAAACTCTAAACCCGAAAAGATCCTCAATGTGTAATCTTGTAATAACTCAAGATTAAGTAAGGTTTAAGGCTGGGGCCTTATACATGTGACCTTAATAAATCCATTAAGTACAATTATAAGGGTAATATATTGAATATATTTCAAAAAATGATGATATATACATTTTTTAAATGTGGTTCCATTACACGTTTTTTATGGGTAAGGTGTGTTATTGAGAGATTTTGATGGGGTTGTTTGGCGAAAATGGTTAGGTTCATGATCTCAATGTTCCTGAACATATCCCATTTATGGTTTTAATAATTAATTAGTTTTTCATTATCAGCTAGGAAGTGGTATAGTGTAAATCCTAGTTGTTATATCTCCCTCATAATCATCCATAAATTGATATCATTTATTATAATCCTTCTAGATTACTCCATTGTTTGTTCTTTGTTTTTCAATTAGACTTTATCAAAAACTATATATATATATATATAACTAATAATATCATTTAACAATATCTATATTATCAATGATTATGATTCATAAGGGAATTTTAAATCTAGGATAATATAAAAGTCTAAAATAACTAAATATTTTCATGTGTTTTATATAAATACATTACATAATTATTAATTTAATATATTAAAAAGTGAAGTTCATTGAAAAATGTTGGAGTTGTTACATTATTCCCCCTTTATAAAATTTTCCATCAAAATTTTTATTTAATACAATTAAAAAGATGATCTTACTTCTATTTGATCACATATTATTTATACCATGTTTCTTCCTTAAACATATGGTTCCACAATGACACATTAATCAGGCTGGTTGTATTGTTTTGTAGAACATGGACTCTATGATATAAGATCTTTACTTTCTTCTCCTTGAATGATATATCATTATCTAATGGTACAACCTATGGATTTAGTATGTATGAGGGGTCTAGTTTATCCTATTCAAGATGAAATATATAGAATATATCTTGTTTTTTAGATAGGTTAAGTGATATTTCTAGTTGATAGAGAACCACATTGTTGCAGTCTCTGATCTCAAATTAACTAATGTATCTAGGAATAAGATTTCCCTTATTTCTAACCACATGAATTTATTCCATGATAAAATATAAAGGGTAAAATTATATCTAATATGAATCTCCTAGTTTCGTTTTTTATTGTACGTATTAATTTTATGTCATATTTGGAAATATTTCATATAATGCTGAGTAGAGTATATATTCAAAGTCGTTTATTAGACAAGAACATGTTTAATAAGCTTCTAATGTCCAACATCATCCCAACATGTTGGAATTGATCACCACATCCAATAAATATACCTAAAAGGAGGTATTTTATTGATATAATCGAAAATGTTATTATATAAGGACAATAATAGAGGAAAGAGTTGATGCCAACTTCCATGAAAAATAATTGAATTGGTTCTCATCATTTCATCCATGTTTGAATTGTTCTTTTTGATATATCATTCATCAAAGTGTGATATGTAATTTTCAAGACTATTTTTATAACCAAATCATACTAAATTGTTTTCAAAAACATTGTCTATGAACTAAAATAATGATCATCGAAAATAGACAGTGGATATCTAGGGGTTATTAGCACAACCCTAATGTATATTTTTGTGAGTTTTCCAAGACAAAAAACTTTGATGATAGAAATGAAATGTGTTGACTTTGTAAGGTGGTCGACTACCACCCAAATGGAATTATTGCTTTTAGGTGTCCTGTGGAGTCCAAAAAATTACAAAATTATGTTTTCCCATTGATATAATTTAATGGGAATTTGATTCATCATATCTATTTGTTTTGTGATTCCACCATGAATTATTGGCATACCAAGAATCAAGATACATAGTCCAAAATCTCCCTACTTATTTTATCCCACCAGATGTTTTGCATCAAATATATATACATATTACTGTTTCTAGATTAATAGAGAATGATGATCCATGAATGTCATCAAAATTTTCCCAATTATATTTTGATTTTGCTGGGAAACACATTTAGGTTCCCAAACGTAAAAATCCAACATCAGATAAGCAGTACATTGGATCATTTTCTATATTCTTCTGTATAAACTAAAAATATATCATACATCCTTGTTCCTCTCAAGAAAGAATGTTTGAGAAGATAAATTTTCATGGTAGTATAAATATCATTTTATTACCCCTAAATCCATCCTTTTAATGTACAATATTATTTTATCCGTGGAAATATCATTCTGGTATAGAGTTACAAGATCCATTCTACTTATATAATCTACCACTTGTTTCCTTCCCTTGATGATAGTATATTAAACAATCATAATCTTTTATTAGGTCCATAAAACATTACTGATAATAATTAATATCCTTTAATTGGAATATATAATTGAGGATTTTATGGTCTATATATATTCCACCCTTCTCTCTGTAAAGAAAATGTCAAAAAATATTCATCTCATAGATTACCATTTCCATTTCTAGATCACAAATTAGGAAGTTATTATCGAATATTGATAATTATAATTAGGTATATTCCATAAATTTTTCATCTTTCATGTTTAAACCACCAATTCCATTTATGGATGCATCCCAGTAAAACACAATTCCTTCTCCACCAGTGGGTAATGTGAGAACACTTGTGATGTTCAACCACTTATGCATCTCTTTAAAGATTGCTTCTAATTTATCAGTCAAAAAAGGATATAGAATCCATCCCTAGTAATCATAGTTATTTTAATTGAAAATCAGGAGATGTATCATAACAACTGATGATTTAACCCTACAAGTCCATGTAAACTATAGTTTTATGTCTCTCTTTTTACCTTATCCATCCTTTAATAGCCTCTATTTTAGATATATCCTCATATATCCCTTATTGGGTAAAATATAACCTAATAATGTTACATTATCTTGAAAAAACTCACATTTTATGTAATTTTCAAAAAACATTTCCTTCTACAAGGTCTTTAGTACAATTTTTAAATTCAATTCAAGTACATCATTTCTATGGTGTGTGTAAAAATATCATCTACAATGACTATAATAAATTTTTAGAGGTAATATCTGAAGACTCTATTCATTAAGTCCATGATAATTTCTAGATCTTTAGTTGGTCCAAATGGTATCACTGTGAACTTGTAGTACCCATACCTTGTATGAAAACAAATCTTGGGGATATCATAATTTTTTTCAATTATTTTGTTATATCCAAGATAATGATACGCCTATGATATGTATTTGAACCCAGATAGATGATCATACAAGTCATCGATCCTTGGTAGAATGTACATATTCCTTATTGTGATCTTGATGAACTCTTTATAATTTATGTAGAGTTTCATTTTTCCATCCTTCTTCTTAAGGAAGTGGACCGGTCCGCCCCATGTTGAAACACATGGACATATAAACACATTATCAATATTCTCCAATAATATTCCATTCATCTCCTTGATTTCAATAATGTTTAGTCTAATTG
This sequence comes from Viscum album, assembly GCA_963277665.1. NCBI lineage: Eukaryota > Viridiplantae > Streptophyta > Magnoliopsida > Santalales > Viscaceae > Viscum > Viscum album. Next base: position 1,292,934,672 of record OY728159.1, on the reverse strand, counting down.
GAGTGTTTGATATTGAAAAAATAGTTGCGAGATAAATTGAGTACAAAGCCTCACAGGTTGGAGGAATGTAAAGACAATATGTAGGAAAAACATTAGTCAAATCCCATACAATAGGAATATCATCAAGGATGGTATTTTCATTATTATTAATCATTTGAGAAAGATATGATTACATACAAGGAAATGCTATTGATTATTTAGATGATTGTACAAAAAAATATCCATCCTACTCCTAGTTATTATATTTAATAAAAGGGTAGTTTTTGATACATATGGTTATTTCCTTCTCTCAAAAATTTATTTTAGATATATATCAGGATAGAAAATTCATAGCTAAAATTGTATCAGATTTTAATTCCTGGAGTATCATATGGTTTAATGGAAAATAAATCATGTAAATATGAATAGGGAATGAGTTATATTTTTTAACTCACTAATTGACACATTTTTTGTACGCATTTATAAGTTCAATTCAATGTTTTGAAGTGCTATTTACAATTTTATGCTAGCTATTTCTGATATAAATGAATGTGTAGAACCATAACAAAACATTTTGTTCACTCTTATTGATTAAATAACTATAATACCTTCCACACCATTATTACCAGGGACCACATCAATAGTTGGGATGGAATATGTGATCCCTTATTCTATTCACCTTGGGGGTTTTTTCATTATTTATCATCGACGACCATTTTCTTATAGAATTTATTCACTGCATCCAACTTCAATGATATCGAAACATTGTATGAAAGGATGAGGATTTAGTGAGGAATTATTTTACTCTATCACAATGGTGGTTTCCCCAATTAGTAATCATTATATATGTTCTATTCTTATCCTCACCTAAATTGTTTCACTATATTATTAAAAAACATTATGAATTTGTTCTTCTCACACTTTTGAAAAGTGGGATGATGGATTTTGTGGACCGATTTTTTTTCATTACACCCCCAGAATTAAAATACGTTCTCTTCTTCATTTATCATATCCTATGTAACCTGTTAAATTCAATGGTATCATTTCTGATTTTTAGAAAACATAAAAAATTAATTACATAAAAATTAATTTCAATAATGGTTATGGAATTTCCTATAACTGTCTTTAACCCACCAAATATGTGGTGAAATTTAATTTTTATGGATTTGGAATATTTGGAGGTGTATTTTTGAACTCTTGTAATGTTTCCTCATATTACCTAATAGATTCATCATCCTTTTTATTGAGGTAAAAGTATACCCACTCCATTTTTAATATGATATTTCATGGAAAATATATTTCAAATTTTTTTTATAGATTTCTATTAACCATATTTCATTGATATAATCCCCGAGTATCTTATAGTTGGCCAAAATCAATATTTGATCATCTTATCCTTTTATAATTTAAACTACCAACAAAAACTTCTCTTTCTCATTAAATATAAAGATACTCCATTATTACCTGATTAAGGTATCATGATATCAAGTGAAAGTTGGTGGCCTTTTTCATATAATGGTATCAATTACAACATTATCTTTATTTATGGGTTTAATTCATTCCTCTTGATCCACGTTTCTGTTCAAAAAAAGATTCAACTGAAAAAATATTTTCATGATGATAATGATTCAAGATCCAATCAGTGAGGGCATTTGATTTGGGAAATAATTATATTGTTTTTCACATTGGTTACTGAATCAATGCCTCATATTCCAAACCATTAACAAGAATAAATGAAAAATTAGGGATTCATTTTTAAACCATTTAACAAAAAAATTGGAAACCATGAACATTAAAGTGATAACTCATAAATGACATATATTGTTTAACCTATATTTTTATAGGGTCAAATCATTGTAATCAATGATCTATTTTCCAAATATAAAATTATATGGGTAAATTTTTTCCTTTAGTATTAGTTTATACGGATCATTTTAATTTAAGAAATCATTTCCCCTAAAATTTTCAAAATAGGTTTATGGTAAGGCTATTTTTTTAAGCACTAGGTGTTGATCCATTTATTCTCAATTTACCCTTTTTAGGTTTATTACCCCTACACACAACTATTCCAGAGCCACATGCACATGTAGTATCTTGACATATATTTATTTCTACGGAAACAACTTACTTTATACTTTACAAAAATTTATGGATGTTTTACTATGTTTAGTTTTATCATTAATGTCTTCACATTGGATTTGTATTCCCAATCACAAATATAACTAGATATTTCTATAATATGAACTGTGATGAAAATTTACTTTAATTAACATTATTCCATGATTTTTTACATAAAGGCGCACATAATAAAATCATAAAAGATCATAAATTATATTGTCTTTTGTAAATTTTGTAGATCGAAAAATAATAGACAATAGGAATAAAATGAAAATATTGAAAACATGTTTATCCTAATCCTAAAATTACCTCACTCATATAAAAATACATGGGATAATGATAGCCTATAGTAAATCATTTAATCCCATATGTTTTCCAAATTTAAATATTCATAACACATATAAAAAAATAATGGATAGGGTAGTATAGTATATTCAATTCTGAGGTCAAACACATAAAGACCCATTTGTAAAAAATAATAACATGATAAAATATACCGAAAACAATTTATTAATAGAAAATATGATAATTGATTTAAATTTTAGGATAATACAAAAATGTGATCAAAATTCAGAAATATTTTTTTTCGATTAATTAGGGAACTATATAATATAATAAAAATCATAGGTCTTGGAACTGAGTTCTGTATAATGCATTGTTCATAACATATATCTCGCCAAGATCACTAATGATCCTTATTTTACAATGGTTGTGTTACTTTTGGTATTCTATTATAAGGTAACTTAAACCCATATTAAAACAAAATAAATGAAACAAATGGTAATTTTGTGAAACATCATCTAGTCAATGTGTTAAAATAATCACTCCCTCATCGATCACATAATAGTCACTAATGATAATGAAATGGATATTTCTGTGAAATTAGTGTAGCGAAAAAAGACCCAAATGAGTTTCATTTTAATACATGATTCCTCATCCAATCAACCCCCTTCATCACAATAGCTTCAAAAAAAGTATACAAATTAATTCTTGTCATGAGGATGTAGGAAAATAAAAAATCCTATATGAATCATCATGGATGAAAAAATCCTTTATCCCAATAGGAACAATGACCTAATGATGAATGATGTTTACAATGGAATCATATTTATAGACTTCTCAATGGTTCTGTTATCATTAATTACAATATAGGATGGGTCAATAAGTTTACATAAGTTGTTCCAAGACCATAAATTCAGTATATTTTTTAAAAATCCCATGAAAAGCCTTTAACTTGTTATATATGACACTTACATGATGTGTAAATATTACCCGACATGTGTTGTTATATTTTTTTCCTTTCAATTTTCATAACATTAAATCATGTCTTGGGTTTATTCAATATAATTAATTCTTTTCATTTAATTTTTACATGAGGTGAATCATTAATTTCCCATTCTAGAGGATTGATTAATCCTTATTCATTCTGTTTCTAGTACCAAAATCATTTCATATGTATTCAACACTGTGTTAAGACTTCTAATTTTTTGGTTTCACGGAACTTTTTTTTCCCCTCCCTAAATTTAATTTTAGCTCATAAATTTATATATTTTTAATAATTTTTAGTATATTATGTTTCCTTCGACAAAAAAAATAATTAAAAAATTAATATAATGGAAAGTTAATCAATTTAAAAAAAATTAAAATATTAAAACACCACAAAATACTTTCATAACATCCCATTATCAAATTTCATGGGGATTCACATAATAAATGGATGAGATAAAAAACTAGTAAGGGAATAAAAAATTATATAATAAATTATTATAGTGTTTGTGAAACATGTGGAATATCCAAGTAAAAACAGAGGGGTGATAAACATAATCTAGTAAAATGAGGCATGATATTACATGATAACATAAAAGAAACTCGGGAATGTGGATACAATATAAAACATGGCATCATCACATAAGTGAAGGATAAACTTCAAGATATCATAACATAGTGTGATTAAGATAACCTCCCATGCAGCATACATCTCATTTCATGTGATAAAAACTTTACCCAATTCATTAGAGGTAAATGCAATATTGGGCACAATAGTTACATTCATATCATGTACCTGAATAAGTTTTGCCCATATATCATACTACATAAGGATGTATTTCATCAATTTTGTCCCCAATACTAAGTAGTTTGTTTTAATAAATTTAAGAACTCAATAAATAAAATATGGGAACAATAATTTGAATACCATTGTATGGAGATAGAAAATTTTATTCCCTACCAAAATATATTTCATAGAAAATCATATGATGATTTAAATAGCATAACATGTGTAAATAATAGGTTATAGTTGGAATGAATGATTGTAAATGTGATATCTTATTAAATTTTAATAATACATAATTTACAATAGATACTGTAACGCCCTAACCCCAGTTACCTGGAGTCGGTGCATTATAACATAACATTGGCATGATCACAAAATATCACGTCTCGAAAGACCGATTAGTTTAGTAGCTTTGGAATCACTAGATACATTCATAAAGTTTACATTAGATCATAAAATGAATAATACAACAACATAGTCTCCATAGTCCACACTCATATCCCCTCATACTATCCCTACAGGTCATTCATAAATATATTCTTCACATCCTGGGAAAAATAAAACATATAAAGGGATGAGCTCAGATACCCAGTAATGATAGCAATATAGCGGAAACTTTCATAAATAAGCATAAACATTTAAGGCAATGTATAACTAAATCCAAAGACTTTAAAACTTGAAATTGAGCATAATATGGCAGAAATAAAATGAAATAATGAAATTTACTTATTCACATGGATATTCTAATAATTGAATAATAACATGCAATATCAATAACCACTTTCATAATGATAGAATGCATAATGACAGACTATCATAACCACGTAGCCAAGGCCTCGTGACAAGACTACAAATAACATTTAGTCAATGCCTCGTGCTAAGAATTAGTTTGTCTCATGAGACCTACTGATGCATCGAGGAGCTATATCAGGCTCCACCCCTCACTTATTAAGTCTAATGCAATCCTCATATGAATAGGTTTAAATATAACATAAACATTTGTATTAAAACTTGCATATAAAATGTAAATACTTTATCAATAAACCATGAATTGTATAAAAATAACACATCCACAGTCAATCATATCACAAAACCTTCAATAAATTATGGATGTTTTGTATCATAATAATTCAACTTCAAATAAACATAATATCCATCAAAGGATGTTGACATAGATGAAAATCAAAACACTTTGAGAGAAATATCTCTTTTTTTAAAATCATTTAAAAGTCACATAATTATCAAGAAAACCTTTATTTTGAAAACATTCTTATAATCCTATAAGGGAAGCTTCAATTTTGTAATAATGGAGGAGAATAACCGCACCCACCGTATAGGTTAAAAAACATTCTTTCATTAATTCTGTAGAAAAGGTTAAAAAGGACCTTATTGGGAAAATGATGGAAAGATTTATTTATAAAAATATTTATAAAAATTCAAAAAGGGTATAAGTGACTTTAACCCATAGTTTGTAAAATAGTAAGAATTATTTGAAATAAATTTTTATGAAACAAGGATGTGGATGATAAAGAGGTCCAGGTAGATAATTACGTATAAACAAACTCAGATACTGAAGAGATTGTGAAATAAACCCTTACCTTGTACTTTTACTTGGTTTAGGGTAGGTTAAAATCATGTATAATGGTGGGATAATTATTATTAAATTATACAATAATCATATACATTAATATGATTTCATATATTGTCTTCTAACATTGCAATGTTAATAACATCTTAATATTATCATTGTTTCGGGTGCTAAGTTACTCATTTTCATTTATATGTTTTGTTACATAAGATGTTTTTTGTAATGAATTGGTTGTATATTATTCATATAAATAATGATATCAAGTCCTTAAAAAAATTTAATCATAAAATTATAATAAGACTTGAATAGATACAATGTGGAATGGATCTCATCGCGTTCATGGAGACGGTAGTCCATACATATGCACGAGCGAATATATCATTCTTTTGATATTAAAATAATCTATAATTGGTCGGTATATCATATATAAAGAATAATTATCATGTTATATTTATTATTTACATGAATTAAAAATCATTATTATACCCATCTAAATAATAATGTATTGAATAACAATTACACCACGACGTGGAGACGGTAAGCAGTACGTACGCACGTATGGTGACATGTCATTCATGGGATTGATAGAATAATGAATTTGGTTGTACCATATTTATAATAACATCATTTTATATAGAAGATACTTGAGTTATAATTTTATAATGGAAATAACAAAGAAATACGAAGTTGACGAAGAATGGAACTTGAAAGAGGGTGGTGAAATCATTGCCTCTTCTTCGGGTTCTTCCTTCTTATTTGATCAAAAGGGATCTGTCGGTTGGCTTTGTGATCAAAATAAGGCCTCTAGGGTTAAGTGAGGGATGTTGGGAGGATATTTTTATAGAGGCTGTCCAAACCAAAAGGTATTGTTGGAGTGAATATTTGGCTATAAGTGGTTTCCTTTTATAAGCGGGAGGAGGGGATCTTTAGAAAAAACTTAAAGTATTATTTTATAATAAATTCATATTTGGTTTCTAATGGATCCAAAGTATATTATTCAAAGTCTATGATGGGTATGGGTCTAAATGCTTTCAAAAAAATAGATTTTAGATAGTTTTGGGTAACTATATTAACCTTATCATTTAGTTTTAACTCTTTGTTAATTAGTTTGACATTTACCATGTCACATTGTATTCTGATATTTTATAGTTAATAAACGTACTATATACATCCAAGAGACCCCCAAGTGGACAATTGATATTAAAACTACCATTATATATGTCCTTTGGCCTAACCATAGTATTTTAGGAATAGAATATCAATTATTAATATAATATTTGTTTTAAAAACTAATTTATGTCAATTTAGACACTATTCAATAATTGATCTTTGTTAAAGTCTTAAAAAATATATTAATTCTAATAAAATTAATTTAAGAAATAATATAAAGTAATATTAACCCATAAAATTCTTGTATGTCATCAAAACATTCAAATTATATTTATTTTAACATTTATAAAACCAATTATTTTATTCATTCATTAATATGGAAAATAATGAATCATTATTGTGTCTTAAATAAATTTAATAAATCAATGTCTAAAAATTATAAATAAAATTCCATTACGTAGGAATTTTTTTAGCATTATAATTAATATTTATAGTCAAAACTCAAACATATATAACCCTATGTAATAATTGTTTTTCTAAAAATATATGCTTATTTCATTTCTGTATTTACTTTAACTTAATTAATATAAAGTGTTATTTTCACTTTCAAGTGGCTCCATGGGGTCCCAAAATTGGCCTAAATATGACCATGGTCGGACATTTGTCAACCGATAGGGTTAAAACATGTTTTAGGGTATATTATTATTGTTATAATATAATTTTGTACACTTATTTATCAGATATACCCTTTAACCATGGTAAATAAAATATTTACCGAAGTAATTAATCAAAATGTATAAAAATAAAAGTTACCTATTTAAACAATTTGGACCTCCTGATTATAAATATGGAATCCATTTTTCTAAATTCAAAACACAGAAGTGGCAGAAATTAATTTAAAATTAATTCCCGTTGTGGAAACAAGAAAACATGTTTTTAACAATTAATAACTACCAAAAGATTGACACTTTCTTATTTCCAGTTTAAATATGAAATTATTTTTAATGAAAAACAATTTATTAAATGGTAAAATTATAATATAATTATACTTTTAAATCACTAAAATTCATAATTTATCACTATTAATTATTTCGATTAAAAAAGTTGTTTTTAATTTAAATTTAGTAATTTTCACTATTCATCAAAATATGAAAGTTAACAGAAAAGTACCAAAAATTTAACACTAAAATAATTTCAATATTCCAAATAAAAAAATGATGTATATTTTACCAAATAAAAAACATACAAGTTGCATTTATTAATTTTAAATTAATTCCCGCGGTCAAAACCAAAAGACGTATTTTGATGAAATAATAACTATCAAAAGTATGACACTTGTTTTTGTCCATTTTAAAAGTGAAATTACATACAATGAACATCATTGGATTAAATTGTAAAAATATAATATATTTATACTTTCTAACCATTAAAATGTATAATTTAATAGTATAAGTTAATTTGATTTTAAAAGATGTTGTATGTTAAAATATAGTATTTTTCACTATTCACCGAAATATGACAGTTATCAAAAAAAACACCAAAACATTATCAAAAATAAATTATTATGTCCCAATTATAAAGAAGAAATATATTTTGTCAAATTTAATATATAATAGTTTCAAATATTGGGATCAAAAAGGCTTCGACATTAAAAGGCTGTAAAATTTCATTTTTTTGAAAAATACTTCTTTTATATGAAAGAAATGTATTTGTTCATAAATTATATCTAAGAAAATCATTAAATAGATTCTAAATTATAAATATTATAAATAGTTCAATATTTAGTTAATACCATTCATAACCACTTTGGAACGGCCGGTTTGGTAAGTCATTGTGCGCTAGAACTCGGTGTTGCGTGTAGTTTATATTATTGAATTACATTGAAAAAAATTAACGTACTATGAAATATTGGTGTGTTAAGTTCTTCCCTCCATCAAAAAATTACGTCCTCATAATTTGAAATTATTTTTCAAAAATAAAATGTTGATAATAGAAAATACCTTTGGGAAAACCCCCATCGGGAATTATGTTAATAAAATTTAGTCTTAATAAGCGGAAATATGAAATGAAAGGGTCGCCACCAAATTATGATCTCGATTAGGAGAACATTGGAGGAAATTTTAGACATATATTTGGAGGAAAATGTAAATATTTATAGGTAGTTATTGGGGTCATCATTCAAAAAAAAATTAAATTTGAGGGCCTTAAATTCATCAATCTATGATGATTTAAAATACCATTGATTCAACGAAATATATGGTATTATGATAACAGATTTTTTTGTTTTAAGATCCCTTAACTAAAGTATAAGAATTAATTTCTTCATAGAATAAGAAAAGAATAAAAATATATACTTGATAATTATACTCCCATACTTTAATTAATTTATACAAAAAACTCATCTTTCAGTCTAAAAGATAATAGAAAATAAAAATAATATTCTATTTATCCTATTCATATAGGGTAAAAAAATGTATTTATCATTCATCTACCATAATTTTTATAAAAAAGACTACATTATTCAATCAAGGAAATCACATGGGCCAATGGTGGGTGATACACCATTGTGGCCCTTCGATTGCGAGTTCAAGTCTCATGGCCTTATCGAACATGATGGCTTGTCGCCCGACAACTGGGTTTCCCTTTTATGGAAATCTAAAAATAATCTCAACCTAGAATTATCCAAAATACTTATATCCAAACTCACAATCCAAAATTTATAAGGAATGTAAAGAAAATGTAGATCCTTTTTTCCGCGTAATAACATGTGAACACATTCATCATGTATTATTTTAAAACACTACAACATCCTGAATTACCATAAAACCTTATTGATTACATTCATGACCCCTTATTCCTTATAGAATACTAGATATACTCCTTCTATCAAAAAGTGTTTTAAACTCCAACAATAAAGGAATATACAAATCATTAATCAGTTTCATGGTAATCAAGAATATCCAATATAATTTATCCAAATCAATCTTGTATTATTCCAAAATCACTATCTCGATATCAGAACCATATTATGGTTTGTCTTTCTCTAAAACATATATTTTCCAAAAAATTAACATGATATTGAGTCACTTTTCTTGGTTCCACAAAATCATTAGTCCTTAATGAAAAATTACAACAATAAAATCCTTATATAATCCATAATTATTATAACCAGTACATCGTTGATACAACACTCAACTAACATAATTCTTTAATAACAACATATAAACTCAAATCATTCCTCCTCATCTGTGGTAGTATCATAACTTGATTATTATTCAATATCATCATTTGGGGAACACTCTGATGATTTTGACATTGGTTTGCATAGTGTCCCAACTCCTTGTAGATGAAACAATGTACATTTGAAACCTTTTTCTTACCCTTGTAGTCACGTACTTGGCGTCCTTTTTCTCCACACTTATAAAAAACTCAAATTTCATTCAGGAAGGTTCCATGGTGTTTATTCCCACATTTATCACATATGGGAAAATTCTTATTTTCCCTCTTCCCTTCATCCATCTTTCTATCTTCCATACTTTTCTTCTCTTGCATCCCTTCAAAGCCATAGGACTCAGAGAATTCTATACTTATCTTATTAACACATGATATAATTTCTTCATATATTGAGAATACATGCGAGAATATTTCCCTTATAAATTATGGCTTAATACCGTGAATGATATTATCCTTCTTACTCTTTGGATCATATGTATTTTTGGAGATCACATTACTTCTACTGGGCGACATTTCTAAACAATGGCATAAACTAGGTCTGTTTTTGAATTGCAATGAATAATTCCAACTTGTAAAATAACTAACGCAAATTTAATGGTTTATGGATATAATCTATAATCATAAAGATGTTTTCATTGAGTAAGTATATACACAGAAACCCTTCATAATTATTTTAAATGAAAATGAGAATTTTCATAAGCATATCCTCCGGGAGTGTCGTAACCAAGAGTGTAGAAAGGCCAGTTGTCGTGAACCAGTTCCCTTTCGAGTCTAGCTCAAAGTGGTGTTTTCAGGTTTTAACCCTGGGTACATCTTTGATAGAGTTGACTCTACCAGCTCGTATCTAGACAGGGATGTATTGTTCGGAAAACTCACAAAATCTCTACAATACCAAAATTCTAGGAAGTTCTTCTGTACTAATCCTCAAATTCTATCTTAGGTATATGTGCTCTAATCAGAGTTTATCTAAATCTAGCTTCCAAGGATTGTACTAAACTTATTTTGATACCAACTATAATGCCCCGACCCCAGTTACTAAGAGTCGGTTCATTATTACATAACATTGTCATCATCACAAAAGATCATGTCTCGAAAGACCGATTAGTTTAGTTGCATTGTAATTACTAGATACATTCATACAGTTTACATTACATCATAAAATGAAAACTACAAAAACATAGTCTCCATAGTACACACTCATATCCCCTCATACTATCCTTGCAGGTCATTCATAAATAAATTTTTCACATCCTGGGATAAATAAAACATAGAAAGGGGTGAGCTCAGATGCCCTGTAAGGATAAAAATATAACAGAAACTTTAATAAATAAGAATATACAATTATGGAAATCTATAACTAAAACAAAATCCTTTTAAACTTGACCTTCATCATAATATATCAGAAATAAAATGAAATAATTCCATTTACTTATTAAAATGGATATTATACTAGTTGAATAGTCGCATGTAATATCAATAACCACTTTCATAATGATGGAATTCATATTGTTGGACTATCATAACCCCGTAGCCAAGGCCTCTTGGCAAGACTACAAATAATATTTTGTGAAGGACTCGTGTTATGACACTAGTTTGTCTCATAAGACCTACCGTTGCATTGGGGAGCTATAGCGGGATCCACCCATTAATTGTTATGTCCAATGCATTCATCGTATGAATAGGTTTAAACATAACATAACCATTCATATTAAAACTAGCATACGAAATGTCAATACTTTCTCCATAAACCATGAATGGTATAAAAATAACACATCCTCTTTCAATCATATCACAAATCCTTCAATACAATATAGAAGTTTTTTATCATAATAAATCATGGTCAAATAAACATGAAATCCATCAAAGGATGTTGACATAGATGAAAATCAAAACTATTTGAGAGAAATATCTATATTTTGAATTAATTTAAAAGTCACATAATTCTAAAGAAAAAACTTTATTTTGAAAATAATCTTATAAGATTCTAAGGGAAGCTTCAAAGGTGTAATAACGGTGTAAAATAACTGCACACATTGTATATGTTAAAAAAACATTCTTACCTTAATTCTGTCGAAAAGGTTAAAAAGGGCCTTGTTTGGAAGAGGACGGAAATATTTCTTTATAAACATCTTTATAAAAAGTAAACAGGGGTATAAGTGACTTTAACACATAGTCTGTAAAATATTAAGAATTATTTTAAATACATTTTTAAGAAACATGGATGTCAATGATAAAGAGGTCCCAGTAGATAATTACGTATAAACAACCATAGATAATGAAGAAATTGTGAAATAAACGCTTATCTTGTACTTTTCCTTGTTGAGGGTAGGTTAACCTATTATATAATGGTGAGATAATTGTTATTAAATTATTCAAAAATCATATAAATTAATATGATATCATAAATGATCTTTTAACATTGCTTTGTTAATAATATCATAGTATTATCGTCGTTTCGGGTGTTAACTTACTCATTTTATTTTATATGTTTTGTTACATAAGTCACGTATTATAAGGATAGGTTGTATCTTATTCATATCCAGAATTATATCAAGTTCATAAAAATTATATTTAATCATCAAATAAGAATTAGACTTGCATGTATATGATGTGGAATGGATCTTATCGCGTTCGTGGAGATGGTAGTCCGTATGTATGCACTAGCGACAATATCATTCTTTTGATATTACAATAATATATAATTGGATGGTATATCATATATACAGAATCATTATCATGTTATATTGATTATTTACATGAATTACACATCATTATTATACCCATCCAAATAATAATGTATTGAATAACAATTACACTACGACGTGAAGAGGGTAAGCCGTACGCACGCACGTATGGTGACATGTCCATCCAGGGATGATTATAATAATGAATTTGGTCATACCATATTTATAATAACATCAAGGTATATATAAGATACTGGATTTATTATTTTACAATGGAAAAAACAAATAAAGAAGAAGTTGAAGAAGAAATGAACTTGAAAGTGTATGGAGAAATCATTACCTCTTCTTTGGGTTCTTGCTTTTTATTTGATCAAAAGGGCTCTTTAGGATGTCATTCAGATCAAAATAAAGCCTCTAGAATTAATTTAGGGAATTTGGGAGAATATTAGGATAGAGGTTTTCTGAACCGAAAGTCTTTGAAGTTATAAAGAATTGATTAGAAGTGGTGTCCTTTTATAAGGGGGCGGAGGGACTCTTTAGGAAAAACATAAAGTATTATTTTATAGTAAATTAATATTTGGGTTCTAATGGATCCTAAATGAATTATTGAAAGTCTATTTTAGGTATGGTTTGTAATCCTTTCAACAAATCTATTTTTGAAAGGTTTGGGATACTATATTATCCTTATCATTTAGTTTTAACTCTTAGTTTATTAGTTTGACATTTACCATGTCACTTTGTATTTTGTATTATATAGTTAATAAACTCACTATATACATACAAGAGACCCCAAAGTGGTCCATTAATAATTAACCTACCTTTAAATAAGTCCTTTTTACATACCTTATAATTTTAGGAATATAATATCAATTATTAATATAATATTTGTTTTAAAGACTCATTTTTGTCAATTTTGAGACTATTCAATAATTGATTTTTGTTAAAGTCTTAACAACATTATTAATTCGAATAAAATACATTAAAAAAATACTAACATGTAATTTTAACCAATACAATTCTTGGATGTCATCAAAATGTTCAAATTATATTTATCTTATCATTTATAAAACCAATTATTTGATTCTTCCATTAATACGGAAAATACTGCATAATTATTGTGTCATAAATAAATTTAATTTTTCAATGTCTAAAAATTATAAATAACATTAAATTATGTAGGAAATGTTTTTATATTTATAATGAATATTTATAGTCTAAATTACAACATATATAACCTTACGTAAAAATTGCTTTTCTAAAAGATATATGCTTATGTAATTTTTGGTATTTACTTTATCTTAATTAATATAAAGTGTCATTATCACTTACAAGTGGCTCCATGGGGTCCCCAAATCGACCCAAAGAAGCCCATGGTCGGAAATATGTCAACCAATATGGTTAGGACATATTTTAGTGTAATTTAGTATTATTATAATATTATTTTTTACCCTTTTTTTCTGGATTTACCCTTTGACCATTTTTAAATTAAATATTTACCGACGTAATTATTCAAAATGTGTAAAAATAAAATTTAACTATTTAAAAAATTTGGACCTCTTGATTATATATATGGAATCCATTTTTATAAATTCAAAAAACAAAAGTGGCAGAAAGTAATTTAAAATTAATTCCTGTTGTCGAAATAAAAAGTGTGTTTTTAATAAATAATAACTATCAAAAGATTGACACTTTCTTATGTCCAGTTTAAATTTGAAATTATGTAAAATTATAGACATTCGATTAAATGCTAAAATTATAATCTAATTATACTTTAAAATCAATCTAATTCATTATTTATCGCTATTAATTATTTTGATTAAAAAGTTTTTTTTTAATTAAAATTTAGTAATTTTCACTATTCATCAAAATATGAAAGATATCAGAAAATTACCAAATTTCCACCCTAAGATAATTTCGATATTCTGAATCAAAAAATGAAGTATATTTTACAAAATTTAAAACGAAAAATTCTCATTTATTAATTTATAATTATTTCCCACTCTCAAAACCAAAAGACGTATTTTTAAGAAATAATAACTATTAAAAGTTTGACACTTGTTTTTGTCCATATTTAAAGTGAAATTACTTACAATGACCATCATTGTATTAAATTGTAAAAATATAATCAATTTATAATTCCAAACAATTAAAATTTCTAATTTAACAATATAATTTTTTTTTGATTTAAAAAGTTGTTTTCAGTTAAAATATAGTATTTTTCACTATTCACCGAAATATAAAAGTTATCATAAAAACACCAAAAAATTATAAAAACTACCTCCATATGTACAGATTCTAAAGAATAAGTATATTTTTTCAAATTTAATATATAAAAGTTTCAAATATTGGATTTAAAAAGGCTTCTCCATTAAAAGGCGGTAAAATTGCATTTTTTTTGAAATACACTTCTTTTATCTGAAAGAAATGTATTTGTTCTTACACTATGTATAAGAAACTCATTATATGGATTATAAAATTATAAGGATTATATATAGTTCAATATTCAGTAAATAATATTCATAACTGCTTTTGAACGGTTTGTTTGGTATGTCATAGTGTGCTAGAACTCGGTGTTGCGTGTAGTGAAAGTTATTGAATTACTTTGAAAACAAATAATGCACTATGAAATATTGGGGTGTTATTGATACATAAAAATATATCATAACATAATTAATTTGAAATAAAAAAGTAATGGCATAAATATGATTCATGAATAAAGTGGGGAAAGGGAGGATAACCTACCCTGAGAGGATGCATCTAAATGCTTGGGATGATCATCTTAAGAGATTTTAAACTCCATTGAGGGATATGTAAATGTAATTTTATAGTTATTTCAATATTCAATAATTCTAAATGAATATGAATGGTAGGTTGGGTGTGTTTACATAGGAAAGGGGAGGAGGGTTCTTTATTAATTTCTAAACATAGGTTTTGGATTGTGATTGATAAATTAATCTAAACCAAAAACATTCCCATGATTTTCCCCATATTTCTAGAAAATATAAGTATTTTTTGTCCTTTTATATGTACAAGAAGATAAAATATTAAAATAATTCCTTTTTATAAATAAGTGAGTAATTTTTATAATTAATCGATTTTAAAACCTTAAAATATGATACTTATTTTTGAGAATTTAGTTGGGTTTTAAATAATTAATAAAATAATCTCAGAACACACTATTTTAAAATGGAATATACATATATATAAATATATATATATTTAATGGATAAATTTTATGGAATAGATAACATAAAATTTGGGTCATTATGATTTTATAATACACATTTCATATTTATATCATATTTAACTTTTACCCAAAAAAGTGTCAATCCCTAAAAAAATAAAATAAGTCACCATTACATAATTTCAATGTAATAGTATAAAAAGTAATATATATTTTCTTAAAATAAATCTCTTAAAAGTAATATTTATATTTTAAAATAAAAAATCCCCATTAATTAAAAAATACATGGTAATACAATATAATAGTTTTCTAAGCACTAAAAAATATTTATAACACAATTGTATTATGTTATCATTTTTATTTTATAAATTTTTTTACTAATAATATTTACTTGATATATAATTTATTTAAAAACTTCTTGAATTCATTATAATTGAGTATCCTAATTGATGCAAAAAATCTCAGACAAATAAAATCAACCTTTCAACAATTCGAAATATGATTTTTATCAAACTAATTATTTAATAAATTATGTTTTATTTTAAAATGTGATAAAAATAAAATTGATTTAATTAAATTTAAATATACTAATTCTTAATATTTTTTTCTAGATACATATACCTTTATTAAACTATATAAAATTCATAAGGGTAAGTTGTGCAATGGAGATATTTTTTTGGAGGTTCGGAGAACCTGGATTGGGGAATGATATTGAAGAGATTGAAAAAAATCATATAAATGTATTTACATATTATTTAATTGATTTATATTTTCTTGGTCATGGATATTGAAAAAATCTAGTGATTTTACCGCCCATAGAATTGTTGAAGCAAAAAATTTCGAAGAATAAGAAAAATAGGGAAGCCTCCAAGGCTTCCTCGCATAGCCCTTTTACAAAGAACCATGGCCATGCGCCCCGCACAGAGAAAGAAGGAAGGATGATTCGAGAACGCCTCTGATGTTAATGAGCCCACCACTTTTCAAGGATTCGGTAACCTTTGTGATACGATTTGACGTTTGGGGCCCCGTCATAGTGTAAAGATGCAGTAACATCCACGAGCCATTTTGACGTTCGCGGCTCACCGCATAGCTAACTCACTCTTCCCGCCATGCCAGCTCTGCTTCGCGGTGCCTCTTTCCTATAAATACCAAGCTTCCCTTGAGCCCAAATGAAGGACAAT
This sequence comes from Viscum album, assembly GCA_963277665.1. NCBI lineage: Eukaryota > Viridiplantae > Streptophyta > Magnoliopsida > Santalales > Viscaceae > Viscum > Viscum album. The sequence goes on along the minus strand of OY728159.1, from coordinate 1,292,917,541 downwards.
CTGACTTTTCACCTTCTGAGCTCTCAAATTTCCATGAACTTCTTGCTCTGTGAACCATGAGCTCATCAAGGTCCTTTTTCCTTGCGAAGTACCTCCCCGTTTCTTTAATTAAGCCAATCTTTATAGAGCGATGCCTTTCATGAAGCCAATGAGCCTTCACGAAAGAAATAGATCCCTACAAGGACTCAGGTAATCATTAAGCATTTATTCTTCATGAAACTCCATTCACAAAAACAAGAACTACATGTTAAGGCAGGGCCATTGTGTTTCATGAAGCATATTTCTTCACACCCCCTTACTGTGTGAGGTACCCTTGCTTCAATGCATTGATTCGTGAATTCTTTTCCACTTCATGAAGTTACTCCCATATGCACCCATGCTAGATGCCTAGGCTAGGAGACTTCACTTCATGAAGCACATCCCTTTACAAAGCCCTTACAATTCATGGAGCACCAAAGCTTCACAAGGCTTCTACATATGAACCCCTATGCTCTGCAACTTCTTTTCTCGTGCAGCCCTTCTGGTTTGCATTATGCAATTTCAAAGTCCCTTGGACGATAATGCAACTTGTTTTGCTTCTCCTCTTTCTCCTTCACATAGGCATGCTAATGGCCATTTCTTCTTTTTATAGCCACTCTAACGTGGACCCCCCATTGGTAACCTCCCTAACATCCCCTTTCTACGATGTTGCATGTCCCTTCTCTCCACCAAGGTGCAGAGGGTTCTGGTTATGTAATACATATGGGTGTGGAGTGATCCCACCCTCGTCCAAGCCATAGAATGTTAAACTACCCAGCACCTTCGTCCTCAGCACATGACGTTATACTATGGCCTCGCCCCGTGTATCATAACTTGCGTACCCCACCATGGACATTCGGCAGGCCCACTGGTCTCTACGAGAGTGATATCATTCCTCACATGGAATGACATATTCTTTATTAGAGCGACGTCTATCCGCAGGGAAAGGGAAACCATGTAACACCCCGAACATATTAATAATGTTTGTTTCCTAAATTTGTGTGTTATTTTATTTTATAATCAACAAAAATTTTCATTAAATAAAATGAGTATAATTAAAATGATACCATTGGGGTTCGACTGTTATATGACTGTTGGTCATTATGACCATTAGAAACTAAACGTTCTGGTTATTTTCTACAAATACAAGTGATCTTGGATAATACATAAAGAAGATTCAATGTCCCAATCCAGTATTCTCGAGCTGATCGAAGCCCATATGATGGAACTTGGGAAAGAGGTAGCACCACTGGGCTTTTCTCTAGACCAAACCCAAGCCGAAATTCATCATGTGAAGCTAGAACAGAATTACCTTCATGAGAAGTTCAAGCTGATAGAAATCACCACTTGGACAATGCTGGTCGAGCCACCCCAAGATTCTATCACCTTATCAAACCTTAAATATATGTCTTATTCTGGTGTTATAAGGGGCTATGTAACTTGACCATAACTACCTTGTTTAATCCTTTGAGATAAATAAAACTATGATTTCATCTTATTGTGAAGTTTATGAATTTTGAAATGTCCAGATAAATATAGAATTCATATTTTTGATGTTTAAAAAATGGATATTTTAAAATATTTATTTAACCCTTAAATAATTAATAATCTGTTATTATTTTCAATAAATGGTCTTCTACATTTGTGTTCAGAAAGAAATTTAGAGTCCAATAAGATCAACATAATTTTTGTTGAACAGTGAATTATGAATAGTAATTTTACGCTTATGATTACAAATGTGACCAAATGGATTAAGTAACCTAACTAAATAAAATATTAATATTATTTAGTCACATTGATTAGGTAATGTGAATCAAGAAAATAGGTAAATAACTGTTTCAGAAATTATTAGTCATGTATTATTTTTCATTAGGTGAAGAGTGTTTTTTATTTAAAAATTAAATTAAAAATCTTTGGAAAATTATTTTCATAAAATAGATTTTATTTTTGAATTCAGAGAATTGATATTAGGTTAAGGTGGTTTTTGGTGATTTTTCTAAAAAAATGAATTTTCAGTGAATAGTGAAAAATCAGTTTTTAGTTTCGGGTGTTTAATGACATCATTAAGGATGTAATAATTATGAAATCATTCTGGTAGACTTATGATTAGTAAGATAATGCATAAGGTGTCCCAAGTGGCCAATACCATGGTTAAATACCGTTGACAAGCCCATGGTTTTTCAAAAACCACTGATGAGGCATCCCTTGGCCATTAATGACTAGTCCTCTCACTTCTCCTATATATACTAAGCCATTACCTCATTAATTTCATTTAAAAATCCCCATCAACAATTTTATGGTCTCCATACTTCTCAAGGAGTCCTCCCAAGGTTCCCTCATTCCTCCGAAGGTACCAAACATCATGCTTTCAATGTTACTCTTCAAGGTAAGAGGTCCTTTCACCCTCCTCTATTTAAGTCATGACTTCCATTATGTTGTGTCTTCTAGTTTCCATATCTTCATGTGGAGGGTATGTTCTTATATGTTATCATTTTTTTACATTTCATGTATAATTCTTGATAGAACATTTCCACTTCCATCAATTTATTTTTTGAATTTTTATGTGACGACGTCAGGCTGCTGAATTTTTCGTAAAATGAATCACATCTTCTCTTTTCTTTCATCTTTCCTTTTCATGTGGAATGTCATTAAAATTCCCATACCATGTTCCTATATCCATTTTATTTTTTATTTATATATTATTATAAGTTATTTATTAGTTGGTTACTCTTGTACCCTCTCTTTTTTATTGTTTTCTAAAACCATTTTATATTGTCGTTATGCTGTAGAAATTTCATCTCAAAATTTATATCTCTTTCTATCAAGAAATTTTCTTGTTTCATTTATGTAAATACCAAGGACTATTTAGTTTCTATGGGTGTTCATAAATATATAAATATGATATATTTGATTCTTTAATTTACATACATATAACCCTCACTCCCTTTCCATGGGTTATAAATAACATAATTATCTTATTTTTAAGAACTTTTAAAATGTTGTGATTTTGAGATAAAACCCATTTCATTAAATTTCAATGAGTTATTTATGAAATTTTTTATTATGATATATGTGGATCACATTAATGTAAAGAAATATTAATTGTGTGCCCTGATAGCACTCCAATGCATTGTGTAAATAATTAATCTCTAGTGATAAAAAGTTTCACGAAACCTTGGTGAATAACCTTGGTAATTTTTTGACACCTAGGAAATGGACCTTGGTGATATATGGATGAATATATAAATGAAATGTTGAAGAAAAATATTCAAGTTATGTTACATGTTATTATCTTTATTATATTCCTATACTTCCATTTCTCATTTCTTTATGTTGTTATTAAAACTCTTATTGTTAACACTAGTAAACTGATTCCCTTTTTACCCTTACAGGGCCTTCTGCTCACCCTTTACTTTGATGTCTGTCTCCAAGATATGAGATGCAGTGGTTGTACATTGGATGAACCTATGATGAAGCCCTACAATTGGTTTAGAAGATTGTTTTATGTTGTTTTCGTTTATTATGTTCTTGATTTCTTAGACACTAGACTTTAAAGATCATCTTTTTGTAGAATGTAATGAAAGGTTATGTTTAAAAAGGAGGGATTCCATAGTTAGTATCAAAGGATAGTTTTGTTATTTATTGAAATTAGGATATGAAAACTTTATGAATAACCCTATAGAAAATTTTAAATATAGGAAAACTTCCTGTTATTTCGTTGAGTATAGAGTTGGTTGTTTATCAAAAAAATACACCCCTTTCTAGATACAAGAAGGTAGAGGCGGCTCGAGCACAGATGTACATAGGGGTAAAACCCGAAAACAACCCTTTGATCTAGACTCGAACGGGAACTGATGCATGACAATGGTCCTTGCTATACTCTTGGTTATTCCACTCCTGGGGTATATGTTTGGTTAATCGCAATCTTTTTATGAATCATTATGATGTAATTATAGGGAAATGTATTTGATTAAGCATGATGATTTTAGACATAAAATACTTTATAGTTAAAAGATTCATAAATGAAATATGTTTCTCACTAAGATTTTATTCTTTTTAGAAAATGACGGGCAATAAGAGGAACCATGCAAATGGTAATCGTAATGGACAATGTGCGGATGACCCTCTGAAGAAAGCCAGAATGGAAACATTCACGCAAATGATGATCCAACTAACTCAAGTTATGGGAAACAACATGAATCAATCTGAGAGACCGGTCACACCATAAAGGGAACAACTTCTTATTGAGTCCATTATGCTTCAACATCCACCATCCATCAGTGGAGCAAATGACACATTGATTACTGAGCAGTGGATCAGCTCCATTGAGAAGATCTTTTATGTGCTCTGTTGTTCTGAGTAAGAGAAGGTAACACTTGCTATCTATCATTTAGAAGGCGAAGCTGATTAGTGGTGGTAACTGATCAAAAACATGAGGAAAAGAGTAGAAGTTGAATATATTAAGTGGGAAGTGTTCAGAGGGTTCGGTTTCAGTAAGTATTTCCATCATTCCATGAGAAGAAGAATGGAGAAAAAGTTTCTCGAGCTGAAGCGGAAGGAGAATGAATCCATGGGAACCTACGAAATGAACTTAAAAAGGATTTAATGATATACCTCTATACGTTTCATGGATCTAAAGGTTGGTAGATTATTCAATGGTCTGAGACCTCATCTGCGGAATAATCTAGCCAACTGAGACTATGAAAACTATGAGGAGATCATGCACAGTGTGATGAAAGTTGAGCAGGAGTTTGATGAAACAAAGTGGTCTCATAAATACAATTACAAGAAGATATCGATGGATCCTAGCTTATGGGAGACCTTCGATCAGGTAAGAGGAGGAAAGAAAGTACAATATCCCATGTGTAATGAATGTGGGAAAAAGCATTTGGGGAAATTCCTTCTCAGGAGTGGGAAGTGCTAAAAGTGTGGTAGAGATTGCCACATTGTGAGAAATTTTCATGGTTAGGTGAATCCTCAACTTCCTAACACAAAAAAATGGGGAATATGGTGGATGACCTACCAAATTTCCAATGCTTCATGTGTGGACAATGTGGGCACATTGCCAATCATTGTCAAAATTTGAGGGCAATGGAGGTGACCATCATCTGCTTCAACAAAATCCAAGGGATAAAGGCTCTGATTTTGCTATCACAATAGATAAATTTGAATCTCTGAATGATGTAATAATAGGTACTCTTGTTGTCCTCTCAAATCTAGTAAATAGTGTTTTTGATTATGGTTCTATGCATTTCTCTATTTCCACCATGTTTGCAATGATTTTAATATCAACACCAAATATTCTAAAAGAAGAGATATCAGTCAAGAATCCTGGTTGGACTATCCATGAATCATCAGTGTATAGAAAATCTAGTATTTAATTTATTGAGGATAATATTAACTCTTTTATAGTAGTCATTCCCCTACTGGAATTCACCAATATACTAATGATAGACTTGCTCTCAATGTATAATGCTAAGATCAATTACATAATCAAGGAAATATCAGTAGTGTTGAATGGAAGACCTACAGTTATATTCCAAGGAGATATATATAAAAACAATATTTTTCTAAAAGAACCCCCTTATATCCTTATTTATGGATATGATCAGTGAATAAGAAGGAGATGAGAGTTTAAGGATAGAATCTGTCCCCATCATCCTGGAATACGTTGATGTTTTTCTTGAGGATTTTCCCGGACCTCCCCCAGAAAGATAGATAGAGTTCTCAATTGAACTCATACATGGATCTCATCCGATATAAAAGACCCCTTAAAGGAAGGCATATGTGGAGCTGGATGAATTAAAGAAACAACTCCAAGACCATTTGGATAAGGGGTTTATCCGACCGAGTGTGTCTCCTTGTGGATCACCAATTCTCTTTGTAAATAAGTATGGATCGATGTGACATTGAATTGATTATAGAGAACTGAACGAGATCACAGTCAAGATCAAATACCCTCTTCCAAGAATTGATGAATTATTTGACCAACTTCATGGGGATCAATTAATCTATAAGATTTATATTTGATTTGGTTATCATCAATTGAGGGTGAAGAAAGAAGATATTCCAAAAAATTCCTTCTGATCACGATATAGGAATTATGAGTTTTTGTTATACCCTTTGGACTGACTAATGCACCAACCATTTTTATGGATTTGATGAATAGAGTCTTTAAGGACTACCTTGATAACTTTGTGGTAGTTTTTATAAATGAATTTTTTATATATTCCAAAAGTCATGAGGTGCATGAGGATCATCTAGGGGATATTTTGAAAATTATATGGAAGGAGAGGATTTTTGGGAAGTTTAGTAAATGTGATTTCTAGTTACAATAAGATGCTTTCATGGGGAACATTGTTACCAATGAAGGAATCACAGTTGACCCTAGAAAGACAAAATTTGTTGGGGAGTGGCCTCAACCAAAAACAATAAAAGATATTAGAGGTTTCCATTGATTAGTAGGATATTATAAGAGGTCTGTGAAAAACATTTCATGCCTTTCTAATCCATTAAAAAAGTTAACCTGAAAGGGGGTCAAGTTCATATGGACAAAGGATTATGAGGAAAGTTTCCAAGAGGTGAAGAAGAGATTGTTTACAGTCCCAATGTTAAATATACCCTCAAGTGGATAAGGAATCATTATTTTTAGTGAAGCATCTATAAAAGGGATTGGGTGGGTTCTCATAAAAAAGGACAAATCATTGCTTACGCATCTTGACAGATGAAGACTCATGAGAAGAATTATCCTACGCATGATATGGAGCTGGCATGGGTCATTTTTTCTCTGAGGATATAGAGGCACTATATTTATGGGGAGAAATTTGATATATACACAGACCATCAATGTTTGAAGTATATTTTCAAAAAAAGGAATTGAAACTGAAACAAAAAAAGATGTGTGGTGATTCTTAGTGACTATGTTTGTCCAATTCATTATCATCTTGGAAGAGAAAACAATGTTGTTGATGCATTAAGTAGGAAAGACCCAGTTGTTCTTTCCATGAAGAGGATTAAAAAACATCCTCTGATCAATGACCTACTAAAGCTAGACATGAGAATTATAAGGGAAGAGACTTCATCAACCCTAACCCAAATTTTTTCTAAATAGTAAATACTACGGAAAATCAACCTCATAAAGAAGATTCTTTGTAACAGAAGAAGTTTGATGCTATGAAGGATGGGAAGTTCCTTGCATTACATATTTATCAAGATTGTGTAATTAAATTTCATACAAGACTATGTGTTCCATCTAACCTAGAAATAAAGAAGGAGATGATGGATGAAGCTCATAGATCTATGTTCTCAATACATCCTGGAAGCAAAAAAACGTATAGGGGCATTCGTGATCATTTTTGGTGGGATAATATTAAAAGGCAGATTACTGACTACACTTCAAGGTGCCTAGTATGTCAGCATGTGAAGGTAGAGAGAAAAATTCCTAAAGGGGTATTGCAACGACTGCCCATACCTGCATGAAAGTGGGACAATATCACTATGAGATTTTTTACTGGTCTTTTGAGAAAATCCAAAGGAAACATTGCGATATAGGTTATTGTGGACCGTCTCACCAAGAACGACCATTTTATCTCCATTCGGGATGATTTCTCTCTTGATCAACATGCCAGGATTTACGTGAAAGAAGTGGTAAGGCCGCATGGATTTCCACTTTCTATCATATCTGATCATGATCCAAGCTTCACATCAAAATTATAAAGAAATATGCAACACGATCTAAGCACTGAATTGAATTTCAGTACACTCTATCACCCCCAAACTGATGGCCAATCTGGAAGGACTATTAAAACACTCGAGGAAATGTTGAGAACATGTTCAATGGAATTTAATGGTGGATGGGATCAACATATACCATTAGTTGAGTTCTATTACAACAATAGCTACCACCCAAGTATTCAAATGGCCCCTTATGAAGCTCTATACGGGAAGCGATGTAGATCTCATACATGTTGTGATGAAGCTGGTGAGAGAAAGCTACTTGGGCTTAATCTTGTGCAAGAGATGACAGAAAAATTCCATGCCATCCAACAACACATTAAGGCTGCTTAGAGTCGGCAAAAGAGATTTTCCTACAACCGTCGAAGGGACTTGGAGTTTGATGTCAGTGACATGGAATTTCTTTGAATTTTTCCTAGGAAGAGAGTCATGAGGTTTGGGAATAGTGGGATGCTTATCCCTAGCTACATTAGCCCCTATGAATTCCTTGATCATGTGGGAGTAGTGGCCTATCGACTTATACTTCCTCCAAATCTAGAACAATTTCATTATGTATTCCTCGTATCCCTCTTGAGGAAGTACATACCTGACCATTCAAATGTACTAAACCCTGAGGTGGTACAAATGGTACATGACCTCTCTTATGAGGAGCAGCCGGTGGATATCTTGGCTCGTAGAGACAAGGTTACATGCAACAAGACTATCCACCTTGTTATGGTGTTGTCGATGAACCACAAATATGAAGAAGCCACATGGGAACCAGAGGAGTCTATGAGGAAGAAGTACCCACACCTTTTCTCCTCCAAGGGTATGAGTTAAAAATTTGAGGGATGAAATTTATTAAGGGGGGAAGAATTTAACAACCCAATCTTTTTAATAATTTGTATTTCCTAATTTTGTGTGTTATTTTATTATATACTCAAAAAAACATTTTCATTTTATAAAATGAGTGTAATTAAAATGAGATCATTGGGTTTCAGCTGTTATATGACCATTTGACATTATGTCCATAGGAAACTAAATGTTACGATTATTTTATAAAAATTCATGTGAACTTGGTTAATAATGAAAAAAGATTCGATGACACCCTGTAGTAGTCTCGGGTTGATCGAATCCCATACGAAGGAACTTGAGAAGGAGGTAGCACCACTGGGCTTTGATCTAGTCCAATCCCAAGCCGAACTTCATAGTGTGAAGTTGGAACTGAATTGCCTTCCTGAGAAGTTCAAGCTAATTGAAATCACCACTCGAGAAATGTTGGCAGAGCTGCCCCAAGATTTTATCAACTTAGCACTCCTTAAACTTAGTTCATATTCAAGTGTTATAAGTGTCTTTGTAACGAGACCGTAACTTCCATGTGTAATCCTTTGAGATAAATAAAATTGTGATTTCTTCTTATGGTAATATTTGTGAATTTTCAAATGTCTGGATAAATATAGGATGTATATTTTTGATGTTTTGAAAAAAAGGGTAATATTAAAATTTTTATTTAAACCCTAAATAATTAATAATGTGTAACGATTTCCCCAATATTCTCTTATATAGTTGTGTTCAAAAAGAAATTTAGAGTTTAATAAAATCAACTTCATTTATGGTGAATAGTAAATTATAAATAGTGATTTTACGCTTATGATTAGTAATGTGTCCAAATGGATTAAGTAAATTCACATAAGAAAGTATTGATATAATTTCGACACCTTGATTATGTAATTTGATTTAATAAAATATTTAAATAATTGTATCAGAAATTATTAGTCAAGTATCAGTTCTTTTCGGGTGAATAGTGTTTTTTTAAAAATTATATTAAAAATGTTTTGAAAATTATTTTAAAAAATGGAATTCATTTTTGAATTCAGTGAAACGATATTAGGTTACGGTGATTTTTGGGGATTTTTCTGCAAAAAAATGAATTTTTGGTGAATAGTGAAAATACAGTTTTTAGTTTTGGGTGTTTAATGACATCATTAAGGATGTAATAATTATGCAACCATTTTTGTCTACATATGAAAAGTAATATAAGGTATTAGATGTCCCATGTGGCCAATACCATGGGAAAATTCCATGGATTTTCTAATACCACTAATGCGGTGTCCCTTGGCCATTAAGGACTTATCCCCTCACTTCTCCTATAAATACCAAGTCATTACCTCATTAATTTCATTTCCAAATCCTCCTCAACGAAGTTATGGTATCCTTACCTCCCAAGGAATACCCCAAAGGATCTCCCAATCCTCCGAAGGCAATGATCCGACCCCAGTTACCTAGAGTCAGTGCATTATTACATAACATTGGCATGATCACAAAAGATCATGTCTCGAAAGACCGATTTGTTTAGTAGTCTTGGAAACAGTAGATATATTCATAAGTCTTACATTATATAATAAAATAAAAAAGACTACAATAAAATATTGTCTTTATATCCCCTCATATTATCCCTGCATTTCATTCATAAATCACTTCTTTACATCCAGGTAAAAATAAAACATTGAAAGGGGTGAGCTTAGATGCTCTGTAGGGATAACATTATAACGGAAACATTCAAAAATAATCATAAAACTTTAATGCATTGTATAACTAAAACAAAATCCTTTTAAACTTGAAATTCATAATAATATGGAAAAGATAAAATTAAATAACTCCATTTACTTATTCACATGGATATTCTACTAGTCGAATAACCACGTGCAATATCAATAACGACTTTTATAATGGTGGAATGAAAAAATCCAGACTATCATAACCACATATTCAAGGCCCTGTGCCGAGACTACAAATAAGATTTTGTCACGGTTTTTTTCCACATCACTAGTTTGTCTCATGAGACCTACCAATGCCTCGAGGTGCTATAGCGGTCTCCACCCGTCACATATTAAGTCCAATGAATTCCTCATATGAATAGGTTAAAACATAACATAAACATTCGTATTAAAACTAGCATACGGAATATCAATAATTTATCTATAAACAATCAATGGTATTAAAAATAAAACATCCACATTCAAACATATCACAAAACCTTCAATACAATATTAAAGGTTTGTATCATAATAAATAATCTTCAAATAAGCTTTAAATAAATCAAAAGATTTTGACAAAGATGAAATCAAAACAATTTGAGAAAAATATCACTTTTTTGAAATCATTTAAAAGTAACAGAATTATAAAATAGAAAATTTACATGGAAATATTCTTATAAGATTGTAAATAAAGCTTCAACGATTTTATAATGGTAGAGAATTTCCATAGTCGCCGTATAAGTTAAAAAAGACATTCTCACCTTAATTCTGTCGAAAAGGTTAAAAAGGGACTTGTTTGGAAAATGACGAAAATATTCCGTTATAAATATATTCTAAAAAGTGAACAAGGTTATAAATGACTTTAATACATAGTAAGAATAATTGGAAATACATTTTTATGAAACATGGATGTGGATGATAAATAGGTCCCAGTAGATGATTACTTATAAACAAACTCAGATAATTGAGAGATTGTGAAATAAACCCATACCTTGTACTTTTCCATATTCAATGGTACTTTAACCTATAGTATAATAGTTACAATATTGTTATTAAATTATAAAATAATCATATACATTAATATGATATCATATATGATCTTTTAATAGTGCTTTGTTAATAATATTTTAGTATTATCGTTGTTTTGGGTGTTAACTTACTCATTTTCTTTTATATGTTTTGTTACATAATCCATGTTTGTTACTGATAAGTTGTATATTATTCATATCCAGAATTATATTAAGACTTTAAACATTATTTTTAATCATCAAATGAGAATTATACTTGATTGGATACGATGGGGAATGAATCTCATCGCGTTCATGGAGATGGTAGTACGTACGTACGCATGAGCGACAATATCATTCTTTTGATACTAAAATATTATAAAATTGAATGGTATATAATATATACAGAATCATTATAATATTATATTATTTATTTAAATGAATTATACATTATTATTATACCCATCTAAATAATAATATATTGAATAACAGTTACATCACGATGTGGAGATGGTAAGCCATACGTACACACGTATTGTGACATGTCCTTCAAAGGATGGATAAAATACTGAATATGGCTGTAGCATATTTAAAATAACATAAAAATAAATATAAGATACTAGAGTTACTATTTTATAATAGAAATAACAATGAAATAATATGTTTACTAAAAAAGGAACTTGAAAGAGCTTGGTGAAAACATTACCTCTTGTTCGGGTTCTTCCTTTTGATTTGATCAAAAGGGCTCAGTAGGTTGGAATTATGATCAAACTAAGGCCTCTAGGTCGAAGTGAGGGAAGTTGGGAGGATAATTGGGTAGAGGTTGGCTGAGAAAAAAGGCTTTTAAGGTGTGAATTTGAGAGAAGGTGTAGTGCCCTTTTAAATGTGGGGTGAGGCACACCTTTTGAAAAGCTAGAAAAATAATTTCATAATAATTTCATATTCAGTTTCAAATGGCTCCAAAGTGAATTATTTAAAAGTTATAATGGTTATGGGTCGAAATAATTTCAAGCAATAAATTTTAGATAGGTTTGGGTCACTATATTAACCTTATCATTTATATTTAACTCTTAGTTTAATAGTTTGACATTTACCATGTCTCTCTGTATTTTTATATTATATAGTTAATAAAGTTCCTATATACATACAAGAGACCCCCCAAGTGGTCCATTAATGAAAAAACTATCATTATATAAGTCTTTTGGCCAATCATTATATTTTTAGGAATTTAATATCAATTAATAATATAATATTTTTTTAAAAACTCTTTTATGTGAATTGTTATATTATTGGGTATTTTGTTTTTAATAAATATAAAACAGCATTATTACTTCAATAAAAATTCATATAATCAATAATAATATTTCATATTAACCTATAATATTATTTTAATTCATAAAAAGTCTCATATTACATTTATTTGGATATTTATAATATCAATAATTCTAATATTTCATCAATTAGGTAATTATTTCATCACCGTTGTGTCATAAAAAAATTAAATTATTTAATGTATAAAAATTTAAAATAAACAAACATTTGGTAGGAAGGATTTTTATATTTCTAGTGATTAATTATAATATAATTTATCTTATATATAACACTATATTAAAAAAGTTTTAATAATTAAACTTTTATTTTAACTCTTTTAACTCTTCTTTTAATTAAATGATAATAAATGTTCTAATCAATTCCATGTGGACCTAAATGATAATATTTTATTCCTAACATTGTTTTTGGTCGAGATACACTTGTCCAATAGAATCAGCACATGTGTTAGTGTAATATTAATATCATTTTTACCTTTAATTACCATATTTACTTTTAACCATGGTAAATAAAAGTAAAAAGTTACTATGCACAAAAAATTATTTTCATCTCATTGAACCACATATTATTTACTGATATCAACCATATCTCTCAGAGTTTTGAAATTCCACTCACAAAAGCGGTAAAATTATGTTTTATCTGAATTTTCAAATTCTTCTAGGAGATAGGTAAAAGACGGTGAGAAGTTCAATAAAATTTTTATATATCTAAAATTAATATAAATTAACTCCAATGAATTACATTGAACATATATAGGTATTATGTATGTATTTTTATCGAAAATAAGTTTAAATAAAATAACTAATATTTTAAATTAAAAGTCCGTTTTAATTAATAACTCAGTATTTTTCACTATTCATCAAAAATTGAATGTTTTCAGAAAAATACCAAAAATTAACCCAAGACTAATTTCGAAATTCCGAATCCAAAAATGAAGTCCATTTTGAACGATAACATTTTTAAAATTTTGAAAAGTGGGTATTACTATTCATAACGGCTAGTTTGATTGGTTGTGGTGTGTGTTAGAACTCGAAGTTGCGTACAACACACGCTACTGTATTATTCAAAGAGAAGCATATCGTCGATGCTTGTGGTGTTACATTCTCATCTCATTCAAATAATTTCATCCTCAAAATTTCTAGAATACTTCCACATTAAAGGACTAGGGTGATTCTTCATTATATGTTCCTCAGGGTCCCACGTTACCCCTTCCATTTTATGGTTTCTTCAAAGAACTTTTACCAGAAGAGTCGTCAGGTTTCTCAGCACTTGTTCTCTTCTATCAAGAATCCTATTGGGATCTTCGCAATAAGACCGATCAAGTTCCAGTTCTAATTCCTCGTAAGTGAGGACATGCGTTGGGCTAGGATTTTATTTTCTCAACAGTGATACGTAGAACACATCGTGAACTTTGGAGAGACATGGCGGCATTTTCAAACGGTAAGCTACAGCCCCAATCCGCTCTAGAATCTCGAAGGGTCCGATGTACCTAGGACTCAATTTACCATTCTAACAAAAACTATAACTCCCTTCCATGGAGATATTCTAAAATAAATATGATCTCCGACATGAAATTCCAAATCATTCCTTTTTTTGTCAGCATAGCTCTTCTGCCTACTTTGAGCTGCTTTGATGTGGTTTTAGATAAGCTTCGCCTTTTCAATCGTTTCCTCCACCAGTTCTGGTCCTACAAGTTTTGTTTCACCAACATCATCCCAACAGGTTGGTGTGCAACATCTCGTTCCATTTAACGCTTTATATGGTGCCATCTGAATACTTGAATGGAAGCTATTTTCATAGGAAAATTACACCAGAGGTAAATATTGATCCCACATACCATAAATATCAAGTGAGCATGATCTCAACATGTCTTCTAATGTTTGAATAGTCCATTATGATTGCCATCTATTTGAGGGTTGTATGCAGTTCTCAAACGAAGATCAGTATCTAGGGATTTCTGAATAATTTTCCAAAATCATTATGTAAAATGGTGATCATGATCTGACACAATTGATAGGGGTACTCTATGAAGTCTCACAACTTTATTCACAAATAGTCTTGCTAGACGTCCAAGTGATAAATCTTCCCTTATATCAAGAAAATGTGATGACTTAGTAAGATGATCAACAATGACACATATTGCATCATTCCTTCTAGGAGTCTTTGGTAGTCTCATTACAAAGACCATCGTGATATTATCCCATTTCCACTCAGGTATGGAAATAGGATTCATGACTCCTCCAGGATATTCCCTTCCAGCTTTCACTTCTTAACAAACCATACATCTTGACCCAAAATTAGTAATCTCTATCATCATGTTGTCCCACCAAAAAATTTCCTTCAAATATCTACATATTTTGTAGCTCCCTGGGTGTATAGTGAAATTGGAACTATGGAATCATCCAAGAATTCCCTTTTTAGATCAGGTATATCGGGAACCCAAAGTCTCCTCAAAAATTTCAAAATTCCATCTTCATACACAAAGTCACTCAATATCCCATCATTCATAGCTTTAATCTTATTTTTAAACTCTTCATCATTGGCATGAGAACTCTATATCCTTTCTAGTAAAGATGGTTGAGCAACCATTTGAAAAAGATTTTATGTTTCACCTTCCAAGGTGATTCCTATATCCATCATTACTAGATCCATGAAAATGGGATCCCTTTCAACTCTCATATTGTTCAAAACTCCAAGATCTTTTCTAATCAAAGCATCTGCCACCTTATTTGCCTTCCCCAGGTGGTATTGTATCGTGTAATCATAATACTTGAGTAGTTAAATCCATCTCCTTTGCCTCATGTTGAGTTCTTTTTTTGAGAATATATACTTAAAATTCTTGTGATCAGTATAAATCTCTCATTATGTTTCACCATAGAGGTATTTTCTCCATATCTTCACAGAAAAGATCACAACTGCTAACTCGATAACATGAGTAAGATTGTTTTGCTCAGGAAATTTCATATGTCATGATGCATAGGCAATAACTCTATCATTTTGCATAAAGAAACAACCAAGTCCTTTCATCGATGCATCCCAATAAATAACGAACCCATCATTACCCGATGGTAGAGTCAATATAAGATCATTGACTAACCATATCTTCAGTTCTTCAAAACATTATTCACACTCTTTTGTCCAAAAAAATTTATCCCTTTTATGTGAGAGATTCATTAATGGGATAGCCAATATGGAAAACTTATGGAAGAAATACCGATAATAACCTGCTAAACCTATAAAACTGTGTACCTCAGTTATACTCGTCGGGGCTGACCATTCTTGTATTTCCTTGGTCTTAGAAGGATCAACAGAGATTCCATCCTTAGAGACAATATGGCCAAGAAAAGAAATCTCTTGAAGCCAAAATTCACACTTTCTAAACTTCCCATATAATTCATGTCTTCTAAGAGTCTTCAGGATAATGCACAAGTGATTTTCATGATCTTCTTAGCTTTTGGAATATAACAAGATGTCATCAATAAATACCACTACAAACTCATAAAGACATTCCTTGAAAACTATGTTCATTAGATCCATGAAAACAGAGGGTGCATTAGTCATCACAAAAGGCATTACTGTAGAATCATAATGCCCTTACCTAGTTAGAAATGTTGTTTTTAGAATGTCATCCTTCTTCACACACAACTTATGGTATCCAAATCGAAGGTTAATCTTTGAAAAGTATTGAGCTCCATGTAGTTGGTCAAATAAATCATCAATGCGAGGTAGGGGATACTTGTTCTTTATTGTTATCGCATTGATTTCCCTGTAGTCGATACATAACCTCATAGATCCATATTTCTTATTAAAAAAAGGATAGGGGATCCCCACTGGAGAAACACTAGGGAGAATAAATCCCTTATTACTCATTTCCTCTAGTTGTTTCATTAGTTCAACTAATTCCATAGTGGCTATTCTATTAGGGGTCTTCGATATGGGCCTTGAACCTGGAATTAAATAAATGGAAAACTCAATTTCTCATTATGGAGGATGTCCAGGTAAATCATTCAGAAACACATCTACATATTCATTCACAATAGGTACATCCTCAATTTGAACATTTTTTTCCTCACCCACAGTTATTTAATCCTCATCCTCCCTGATAATTGAATTGTGTTGATCTACTAGGGGTGGATCTCGATAAGAATCAGATGGTGAATATTGTGCTCTAAATATAAGGTGTTCCTTATCATCATCATAAAAAATCGTAACCTCTTTCTTCTCCCAATAAATTTTTGCATCCTGGTATGAAATCCAATCCATACCAAGGATTATATAAAATTCAGTCATGGGTATGACGATGACATCAGTAGATAAAGAACATTTATATGCCCGAATGGATCCAAAAAAATTTGTAGCAATGATACATCCTTTAAGAGTTTTGATTGACCACTCCCTTCTTAAATAAAATTGGAAATGTATAATTTTCCTAGAAAATTAAGAAGATATGAAACAATGTGATGATCAAGAATCAAATAAGGAATTTTCTAAACCTGAGGAAACCATTAAATTACATTCCACCACGTCTTTCAGAGCTTCTACCTCAGTAGTAGTGACAACATAATCATGGCCTTGATCCCTATGACTTTTCTGTGGTTAGTTCCCTTAACACTTAGAAAATTCATTTGCATAATGTCCCATCTCCCTGCAGTTGTATCATTGACCATCAATAGCTTCTTTCTTCCCCGTGCAATCACGATCCTGGTGGCCTTTTTCACCACACTTGTAACAGACTCACATTCCCTTCATGCAAGTACAAGGGTGTTTCATCCCACATTTACTACAGTATGGATATTCACATTTTCCCTTATTCCCCTTATTTCTATTGCTATAGTGATCAGTAGATCTTTTCTTCTCTTTCATTGCATTAAAGTCATATGACTTGAGAATTATTTTTCTGTCTTGATAGAACATGAGACAATATCTTCGTAGGATGAGAAATATTATGACACAAATTCTTGACGAAGAAATGGTTTTAACCCATCAAAGAAACTATCAATATTATTTCTTGGGTTATGTATATAATCTCCAGCATACCTCGCTAACCTTGTAATGTTAGCCTCATACTTTGTGACATTCTCATCCTCCTTTTTCCACAGACTCAGAAATTGCCTTTCCATATCTGCTCGATGGTCACAAGGAAACTATTTTTCTAAGAAAATCTATTTGAACTCCCTCCATTCCATATTTGACACTTCATTATCTTCCTTTGTGTTTTGAATCAATGACCACCATTGGTCAACATCTATAGTGAGGTGGTAAACATCCATGATAACTTTTTCCCTTTCACTACTCCCCAAGGCATGAAATATTTTCTCTAAGGAATTTATCCAATGCTCTGTTACTAAGGTATTTTTACTCCCATTAAATATGGCTGGTTGTTGCCTCATGAAGGGATCTAACATTATTCCTCCTTGCTGTGGATCAGGATGCTCCATACAGGTAAGGTAATTATTCATAACCTGAGTGAGTTGTCCCAGTATGGTGATAAGCTGATCTGCACCAGTTTCATCACTAGCTCCACTATAATTATCTTGAGTTGGAGGGAAATCCCTAAATGCAGTGTGTACATTGATAAATTTTCCATTTCTTCGACTGGGAACCATTTATAAACAATTTCATACACTAGATTAGATTACGAATCAAAATACATAATTCCATACCTGTAAAACACTTAACATAAATTGAAGAGATTATGGATATAATCCAAAATCATAAAAATGTTTTATTTGAGGAGGTATATACTCATAAACCGTTAATAATTATTTGTAAAGAAAATGAGAATTATCCTAAGAAAATCCCCCAAGAGTGTCATAACCAAGAGTGCAGAAATGATCATTGTCGTGCACCAGTTACCGTTCGAGTCTAGCTCAAAACATTGTTTTTGGGTTTTACCCCTATGTACATCTGTGCCAGAGCCGCCTCTACCTTCTCGTATCCAATCATGGATGTATTTCTCAGAAAACTCACTAAATTTTTACAATACCAAAATTCTAGGATGTTCTTCTATACTAATCCTCAACGTCTATCTTAGGGATATGTGATCTAATCAGAGTTTATCTAAATCTAGATTCCAAGGTTTATAATAAACTTCCTCTGATACCAACTGTAACTCCCTGAACCTAGTTACCCAGAGTCAGGGAAATATTATATAACATTGGCATGATCAAAAAATATCATGTCTCGAAAGACCGATTAGTTTAGTAGTCTTGGATACAATAGATATATTCATAAGTCTTAAATTACATAATAAAGTAAAAAAAATACAACAACATATTGTCTTTATATCCCCTCATACTATCCCTACAAGTCATTCAAAAATTACTTCTTCCCATACTGGAAAAAATAAACCATTGAAAGGGGTGATCTCAGATTCTCAGTAAGGATAACATTATAGCGGAAACATTCATAAATAAGCATAATCATTTATGATACTGTATAACTAAAACAAAATCCATTAAAACATGAACTTCATCATAATATTACAAAGATAAAATTAAATAATGCTGATAACTTATTCAAATGGATATTCTACTAGTCGAATAACCACATGCAATATCAAAAACCACTTTCATAATGATGGTATTCATAATGTCAGACTATCATAAAGACATAGTCAAGGCCTTGTGCCAAGACTAAAAAAAAATTATTTCAAGGCCTTTTCCCAAGACACTAGTTTGTCTCATGAGACATACTAATGCATTGAGGATCTATAGCGGGCTCCACCCGTCGTATATTAAGTCCAATGCATTCCTCATATGAACAAGTTTGAACAAAACATAAACATGTGTATTAAAACTAGCATACGAAATGTAAATACATTCTCCATAAACCAGGAATAGTATTAAAAATAACACATCCACAGTCATACATATCACAAAACCCTCAATACAATATTGATGTTTTTTATCATAATAAATAATTTTCAAATAATCTTCAAATCCATCAAAGGATGTTGACATAGATGAAATCAAAACTATTTGAGAGAAGTATATCTTTTATGAAATCATTTAAATGTTACATAATTATAAAATAGAAAATTTACTATGAAAATATTCTTATAAGAATCACAGGAAGCTTTAATGATTTTATAACAGAAAAAATATCCGCACCCGCCATATAAGTTAAAAAAGACGATCTTACCTTAATTCTGTCGAAAAGGTTAAAAAGGGTCTTGTTTGAAAAAAGATGGAAAGATTCCTTAATAAACATCTTATAAAAAGTATACAATTATATAAATGAATTTAACCCATATAAATAATAATTTGAAATAAATTTTTAATAAACGTAGATGTGGATGATAAAGAGGTCCCAGTAGTTGATTACCTATAAACAACCTCGGATAATAAAGAACTTGTGAAATAAAACCATACCTTGTAATTGTCCTTAGTAGATGCTATGTTAACCTCCTGTATAATAGTAAAAACATTGTTATTAAATTATAAATCAATAATATACATTAAAATGATATCATATATGATCTTTTAATAATTCTTTGTTAATAGTATTTTTGTATTATCATCATTTCGGGTGTTAACTTACTCATTATCTTTAATATGTTTTGTTACATAAGCCATGTTTGTTATTGATAAGTTATATATTATTCATATCCAGGATGATATTAAGTCTTTAAAAATTGTTTTTAATCATCAAATGAGAATTATACTTGAGTGGATATGATGGGGAATGAATCTCATCGCGTTCGTGGAGACGGTAGTTCGTATGTATGCACGAGCGACAATATCATTCTTTTGATATTAAAATAATATATAATTGGATGGTATATCATTTATACAGAATCATTATATTGTAATATTTATTATTTACATGAATTATACATCATTATTATACCCATCTAAATAATAATATATTGAATAACAATTACATCACGACGTGGAGATGGTAAGTCGTACGTATGCACGTATGGTGACATGTCATTCAAAGGATGGATAGAATACTGAATATGGTTGTACCATATTTATAATAACATCAAAAAATATATAAGATACTACAATTATTATTTTAGAATAGAAATCAAAAATAAAGAAGAAGTTGAAGAATAAAGGAACTTGAAAGAGGGTGGTGAAAACATTACCTCTTCTTCAGGTACTTCCTTTTGATTTGATCAAAAGGAATCCTTAGGTTTGATTACTAATAAAACTAAGGCCTCTAGGTCGATGTGAGGGAATTTGGGAGGATATTTGGGTAGATTTTGGATGATACAAAAGGCTTTGATGGTGTGAATTTGTTATAAGGGCGACTGCCCTTTTATAAGAGAGGTGAGTGGCACCTTTGGAAAAGCTAGAAATATTATTTTTTAATAAATTCATATTCGGTTTTTAATGGCTCCAAATTGGATTATTCAAAGTTTAAGGTGGGTATGGGTCGAAATAAATTCATCCAATAGATTTTAGACTGGTTTGGGTCACTATATTAACCTTATCATTTATATTTAACTCTTAGTTAAATAGTTTGAAATTTACCATGTCTCTTTGTATTTTTATATGATATAGTTAATAAAAAAATTCTATACATCCATGTGAACCCCAAGTTGTCCATTAATGACAAAACTATCCTGATATTAGTCCTTCGGCCGAACCATAGATATTTAGAAATATAATATCAATTATTAATATAATATTTGTTTGAAAAACTCTTTTATGTCAATTTAGACACCATTGGGTATTTTGTTTTTGACAAATTCACAACAGCATTATTACTTCTGAAATAATTCATATAAAAAATCCAAATATGTCATATTAACCTAGAAAATTAGTGGAATTCATAGAAACTCTCAAATTACATTTATTTGGATATTTATAATATCAATTATTTTAATATTTCATTAATTAGATATTTACATCATCACCATTGTGTCATAAATAAATTAAATTATATTATGTCTAAAAATTATAAATAAAATACCATTATGTAGAAAATATTTTTATCTCTCTAATTAATAATTATAATTGAATTTATCTTATATATAACCCTATATTTTAATTTTTTTAGTACTTAATCATTGATTTTAACTTTTTTAACTCTTCTTTGAATTAAATAATAATAAATGTCCTAATCTAATCCAAGGGGACCTAAATGATAATATTGAATTACTAAGGTTGTTTTTGGTCGAGATACACTTGTCCAATAGAATTAGAACACGTGTTAGTGTAATATTAATATAATTTTTACCTTTAATTACCCTATTTACTTTTAACAATGGTAAATAAAGGTAAAAAGTTACTATTCACCAAAAAATATCTTCATCTCACTGAACCACATTTTACTTACTGATATCAACTGTGTCTCTCAGATTTTTTAAATTCCACTCATAGAAGCAGTAAAATTATGTTTTATGTAAATTTACAAATTCTCCTAGGAGAAAGGTAAAACACGGTGAAAATTTCAATAAAATTTTTATATATCTAAAATTAATATAAATTGACTCCAACTAATTACAGGGAACATATATAGGTATTATGTATCTGTTTTGACTAGGATTAAATTTAAATAAAATAAATAATTATTTAAATAAAAATTCAGTTTTAATTAATGACTCAGTGTTTTTCACTATTCATCAAAAATTGAATGTTTTTAGAAAATTACAAAATATTCACCCTAGGTTAATTTGAAAATTCTGAATCTAAAAATGAAGTCCATTTTGAATGATAAAATTTTTAAAATTTTAAAAATTGGGTATTACTATTCATAACGACTAGTTTGATTTGTTGTGGTGTGTTAGAACTCGAAGTTGCGTACAACACACACTAATGTATTATTTAAAGAGAAGCATACCATGGAAGCTTGGGGTGTTACACCCACGGTCTCGAATATCTTGCTTTTGATGTTACTCTTCAAGGTAATAGATAATTTCACCCTCCTCTTTTTAATTCATGACTTCTTTTATGATTCATATTCTAGTTTTGATCTATTTATGTTGAGGGTATATTTTTATATGTTCTCATTTATGTTTATTTCGTGTCTTATTTTTGGGAGACCCTTTCCCTCTCTTCAATTTAGTTATTGAATTTTTATATGACGTTGTTACGCTGCTGATTTTTCTCTTAAAAGGAATTTCATCTTCTCTTTTCTTTCATCTTTATTTGTCATGTGGTATGTCATTAGAATTACCATAACATGTTATTATCTCCATGTTATTATGTATTTATACTTTATTATATTCTATTTATGATTGGGTTACTCTTTTACCCTCTCTTTTTTATTTTTTTCTAAAACCATTTTATACCGTCATTATGCTACAAAAATATCATCCCAAAATTTATATCTCCTTCTCTATTGATATTCTCTTGTTTCATTTTTGTGGATACCCAGACCTATTTCATTTCAATGGGTGTTCATAAATATATAGATATGGTATATTTGATTCTAGAATTGACATACATATAACCCCCACTCCCATTCCATGGGTTATAAATGACATAATGAACTTGTTTTATGAACTTTTAAAACGTCACAATTCGGATATGAAATCCATTTCATTCATTATTAATGGGTTATTTAGAAAAAAAATTATGACCTAAGTGGCTCACAAGAAACTTAATACATATTAATGTTGTGCCCTGATAGCGCTCCAATGCATTGGGTGAAGAAATAAACTCTATAGATGACAAGTTTCACGATAACTTGGTGAATAACCTTTGTAATTTTTATGACACCTTGGGGAAATACATTGGTGATATAATCATGAATATCTAAATGAAATGTTGAAGCCACATATTCATGTTTTGTTCCATGTTATTTTCTTTATGATAATCTTATACTTCCATCGGTCATGTCTTTATGTTTTTATTCAAGCTCTTATTGTTAACACAAGTAAATTGATTCACTTTTTTACCCTTATTGGGCCTTCTTCTCACCCTTTCCATTTATGTATGTATCCAAGATATGAGATGTTGTAGTTTTATGTAGGATGAACCAATTATGAATCCCTAAAAGTGGATTAGAATAATGTTTTTTGATGTTTTCATGTATTATGGTTTTTGATTGCCAAGACACTAGACTTTAAAGATCCTCTATTTATAAAATGTAATGAAAATTTATGTATAAAAATATGGGATACCGTAATTCACCCTGGTGTAAGCCCCTAGATATTCTTGTACATGGCAGTATCCCTGCTCCTCCTCTATTACTGGGAGCCAAATCCCTCTCTAGCTGGGCTTTGTCACCACCTTGGCCTCCCTCCTGGAGTAAGTCCCAATCTTCATCTCCTTGTTCCGTTATCCACACATAAGCCCTGGTTTTCTCTTGGGGCCGATAACCACGTGTAAGCCCCACACTTCTTCCCACTGACATGCCATTATGTTGCGATCATTAGGACTTTCATGTCACTTGTTTCTCACACCGATCATGACTCACGTGGGCTTAGAGAAAGCATCAACCATGACATCCTCTCCGCGCATCCTAGAGTGTAATCCCCAACCCTACCTTAACTATGTGGTATTTGATCCTTATCTAGGAACGGTATGTATGAAGCCACCCTATGGTTCAATCCCACCACCCTTTGGTCCAGACTATCTTTACATCAGTTCACCAAACCCTCCAGAACTATGTGCTCTTTGATCCTTACCATGGAAAGCTATATAGAATCCTCCCTGAGGTTCAAGCACAACACATGGTTGTTCCACCCATCTTCACGTCGGTTCACCAACACCATTGGAGGACTAGATTGTATCCTCCACACCCATACTTGAACTACATGTTCTTTGATATTTACTAAGGGAAGGTATGTAGGAATGCTCCCTGAGGATCAATCCCAACACCCGGTCGTTTCGACCCCATTCACATTAGTTCCCACACCACCTGAACTATGAGTTATTTGATCGTTTCCCAGGAAAGTTATGATGGAAGCCTCCACATGTTTAAATCCCACCATCGATCTTGTCCCTAGGTCCTCATTCACATTAGTTCACACCCATCCAACATGACGTTAAACTGTGAAACTTAATTAACTGTCAGCTGATATCTCCAACGATCAGCGATAAGTCGTTGTTCCCCTAGTAAGTGGTATGCCATTTCACCCACCATGAACTATGAGGTCTTCATTTTGTGCCATCTCATGGTAGGTAGAAAGCTGCCATGAGGTTCAATCCCACTATCCTTTTGGACCCCATGTCCTCCTACATGTCAGTCCACCGACCCTCATCTCCTACAAACTATGTGGGTTTGATCTATATCTCCTAGGTAGGGAATGTAGGAATCATCCATGAGGATGATCCCCATCCAGCGTTAATCCGTTGTGACCTTACCCGATGGTAAGCCGTTGTGACCCTATCCAGCGATAATCTGTTGCTAACTCAATCGCTGGTATGCCATTGCATTCCCTACTCAGCTGCAAGACGTTGTAATCCCATTTTTAGGGACAATAATCTTTGGTCCGTTCTAGTGGCATCAGGCCAACATGGGCTGGTAACCATTTGTGAGCCCCAAACACATCATTGGGTTCTCTTCCTATGTGTACACCCCAAATTTCAGTCTATTTCCTGGTCTTCCCTTCAAGACTATGTGTTTCAGGATGGTCATGCCTCATCATATAGGTTCAATTTCCTCCTGGTCCAATACAATCACCGATTCTTACTAGCCACCTATTCAGGAGTCCATTTTCCCTACTGAACTACGCAAACAAAAATTACCTTCCATGGGGATACATAGGAAGTCTCATCGAGACTCAAGATTAATGTTACTATCCTCCTCCCAGTGGTTCCATCCCATCCACCATTGACTGCATTCAAACACACCATCATCCATCTTGATTTTTACCTGGGCCGCCAAATCCTTGTGAGGTCATGACAACTCATCCCCCAACATCAGTGTTCCCTCTAGTGTCTGCACACATCTAATCCACTTTAATTAGTGTTCTGATTAGTCTGATCCGTCTCCATTAGACGTTAAACCTGAGGTATACCCTATGTTAAACATGGGAAGCTAAGGAAAATCCCTGAAATGTGCCTATGGAATATGATTCCCCATGTTCGACGTGGTATTCCTCGGGCTTCCGCACCCTCGAGAAGCCCTATAATAAGGGGTAGAAACACAGAAGCGTTAGTGTTCTAGAATCCATACATTCCAGTGATCTTTAACATGACTACTACCCTGACCAATGGATACTTCCCTAACTGGAAACATTGGAATGTCTCGACAGAAGCAGTGTAATTAACTGGTGTCCATGAAGATATGGAACTTGGAAGAGTTTCATGAACATCGTCTTAAATATATGAGGGAGACCTGGACTAGGTGGTGTGTTCTAAGGAAGATTACTCAAAAGGAAAAACCGACATCCAATCATAATTTTTCAATCAAGGAGCAAACTTCTCTGAACATGGAATGGATGCCGCTGACCTTTGGAACTTGGGAATGCGGGGAAACGAAACCTCACCTTTCGTACTCAAGAAGATAGATGCATGTGCCCCAGTGAAAGCGTCAGAAATATAAATGGTGGACACAACGTGAATCTATTCTCTTCAATATGAATATTAGTAGCATTCGAGACATCAATGGATTAGTGTGTCACTGGATATAGTTTTCTGGCACCGGGTCACACAAGAAAATAGGTGGCCTGGTGTGAAACTCACCAGAATTTGGGGCAGTATAATGTTAGATGTCCCGGTCAATGATGTTGTCAGTGTGGAACCATCTTACCAGCCATGGATGATGGTGAGATTCTTGGGCATTGGTTTCCAATTTCCATTTTCTTTCAGCACTGATGAGTTCTTCTCACTACTTTCAGAAACCAAGCTGTTGCACCAGGTACTCGGCCACCACCTTCCCACTGACATAGGGGTAGTGGTAGTGGCAACGTGGCAGTTGTGTGTGGCTCCGCCTATTCTAAAACAGCATCTACACCAATGGACATGGGGTGCCCATGCACCAAATCCTTTTCCGAGGTCATCCAATAAAGGGTGATCAATGACCTTGTATGCCGGTATGAGGAGGACAGAATTATCCCGACATGGGATATGGCCCACATGGATTTAGAGGCCTCTTCAACTAATCATCAACACCACCCCCAAGGTCCGTGCAGGGAGCCACTACTCCCCACTCCAACATCTAACCATTTCAGGAGCCTCTCTCCATAACATCTCAATGACTCTATTCCCTACGCTGATGAGTTAGGGGTTTTCTAGGCTATCCATACCCAGATTCCATTCCAAGGGCTCATAGAAAGGGCTCTCACTAGGCCAAGTCAATTCCATCACCAAGTCTTACTAGCTGAGGAGAAGGTAAGCCATGTACCTGCACCACCGGCTCTGGTCCATCTAACCCGATGCTAGCATCAGGCGCTAGCTGAACAGGACATCCACCAAGGGGCGTCAAGGTCAGTGACTACTATGACCCAAGCCATCGCTGATGCATACCACAAACTCCCTATGTATGATGATCATGTACATTCATGCACCCGACCTAGCTCGAGGCCAGAACCGCTCCATGGGGAGGCTGGGTCATCTCTCTTGGTCGCCGACACATGCAGTGGCCATTGCGGAAAAAACCATGGCAACCACACCTGGTATGAATGTCCTCCCCATATCTCTAACATGGATAATGTAGATCATTCATGCTTCTAGGCTCTACATGGAGGTATTCCCTATGCCACCTTCATTCCAAATGAGTGTCCTCCCCATGATGGTGATTCTCATCACGAATGTCTCTCTCATTCCCAATACACTAGATATGGAGTCATTCCTCCCACCATAGACTGTTGGAATGGGGACGTTGCACATCCAGTCACTCATCAATGTGGGGAACCTCCCAGTGTCATCGTAGTAGCTGGATAAGTTCATCCATGCCTCAGAAATCAGTGGTGTGAAGGTCGGCTTCACCTCACCAGTGCCTAGCACAGAGGTCCTACCCATGTTCAGATCGACCATTATGAGGCCTCTCCTTATACTGATGTCAATGGAGTGAAAAAGAATGGGTTTACAACCAATGATATTATGGGATAGATAAAAGGACCTACACACTCCAGCACATCCCACAAAGTTCCTCCCCATATCCCTTTTGATATCTTCCATGGTGCCCCTCACACCCCAGCTTTCTCGTGTGGAAGTCCTCCCCACCCCAGTAACAGTATGGTTGAAGGACCTCCTCGTGTCAAAAATATGCCCTATCATAGAGATCCATAATGGGGAAGGAAGGCAAGTAATTTCTACCATAAGAAGGATTTGGGGAAGGTCTGGACATAGATAAAACTAGTACGCTTCTCAGACTCGGAAGCAGAGTACGACTCAGTGCCGGTACCCTCCCCTCACTCCTCCGAGCGTAGGGCTCTAGCAGAATCATAGGTAATCAGCCAAGTACTCCTAGATTGTGAGGCCCATCGGATTCCTTCATCCCTCTGCAGGTATATCTTGGAGGATGAAAATTTTGCAATCCTGCAGGATACGGTCATGCAATCACCACCATCTTTACCAGAATCACTCTCTACCTCGACAAGAGATCATATAGATATAATTTGGGGACCAATGGTGGCCTAACCGTAGTGTAGCCTATCACCATTATCCTTAACCCCTACACCAGGAACTGTGACCGTCATCCCATTCTACCACGATGTGGTGGCTAAGTTGCTACACTCTTAGAAGGACGACCCGAGATTCGACGGCCAATCAGCCAATTTGCCTTCTTCCACACCAGCCAGCTTGTCATTTCAGTGGTCTGCCTTAGTACCATTTCTAGTTCCTTATCCATCCTAGTTGAAAAATGTGGCAATAAAGGGATAGACTATGAATCTAAGTCAATGATCTTATGTAATATTGCCATAGCAGACCGCTTCCCTGTGATGTTCTGGCCCATGGTAGTGCGGAATATCTACACTCTAGGTGATGTATTTACACCTTCATAATCAGTGAGTGGTTTATGATAGTATACAATAACATTTCAAGAAAATCAGTGAGCAATGCCATCTGGTCGACCTGGCTGCACTTTTTGTGGCCCAACAACCCTAGTCACCAGGCCGACGTATGGCTCTCTAATAGCAATTCTTACAGTGTTTCTAAGTACTCTACAATATTATCATGGAGGATCCCCCCCCCCACATGAAAATATTTACCTAGGTGTAGTATTCTACCCTCCTCTTTAGTCTTATCTAATGGAATCCTGACTCACTAGGTGATAATAAGGACAGGCCACCAGGAAGGATCACATTCAACATGGCTGATATAGTGGACGAGGAGAACAAGAAGGGGCTTCATGATGGGGACATACCCTCGAGGGAATGCCACCACTACTAGATCCATCAGTAAGAGTTACACTCTAGTAAATGATTTTACTAAGTCCCCCTGCACCCATCGAGGAATTGGCCCATATCCAAAATCACAGTAAGGGTTAAGAGCACCTCAGAGATGCCAAACACTCTGACCCATCTGCCTCAGTGCAAAAGGAGGAGGAAGACCCTGAGAAGGCCATGTTGTACCAATAACATGCTGAATAGAAGAAGTTGTTCAATGAACTCTTCAATGAATGCATATTAGAGCGACAACCAGACTATGACAATCATAGGTCAGGGCAACAAGGGTAGGAACAACTTCTCCTCGGCAAGCTGCATTTAGCTGACCCCGACCATCCTTCCCACACAGACAGGGTTGAGGCCTGAACTTACAGTATGTGGGAATGGTATGCCTTTCCAAACCCTCAGGAATAAAACAACCATCCATGGGAACTTGCTCAATATCCCCAGCATCCACCTAGGTTGCTCCCCCAGCCGCTCTACCAGCCAGAAATCCACCTTACCATGTTGAAGAACCCACCAACGCACTCATGGTTATGGACCCCTATCAAGACAGGGAACCTCGCATAGATGATCCAAGGGAGACACTCAAGGACCACATTGAGACATTTTAAATGCGACAGGTGGCACTCCCACCATATGGAAATCCATATCCCACAAGGGTGGATGATATGCCTGCACCTCCATGTTTCGGGAATCCCTCCTTTTCCACTTCAATGGGAGAGTGGACCCTCCAAAACATCATGCCCACTTCAATTAAAGGTGTGGGCCTATGTTAGGGACTCTAGTGTAGTAGGAGGCCACCAAGATTTGATGTTTTGTGCAGACATTGGAGGGTCCTACATTTTTCTAGTACAAACAACTCCCTATCATATCAGTTACTAGCTTGAAGAACCTATGTAGGAAATTCCTCTACCACTTCATCTCCACCACGTGGAAAATGAGCATCAAAGACCTCTTCAAGTGAAAATAGTGGACTGATGAGTGTGTCTCGAACTTTATCACACAACGGAAAGGTAATACATACTCCCTTGACATGACACTGACTCAGGAGAAATTACTGATGATGTGTGTAGGGAATGTTAAAACAGAATAGGTTCCCTCTCTGATCACCCAGAACTACCCTAGAGGATTCCTAGACATCTCTGATTAGGCCTAGTTCCTGGAAGATTCCCTACAATAGGCCTACCTGGCACGTTTTTTCCCCTGTAATTCTTGCATGGATGGCTGCCAAATTCAAGCCCCCAACGGTGTACCCAATAGAGGCCCCACAAGCAGCTGGATTTATTACCATTAGAGCCACCTCTACAACTTTGCAGAGGTCCGCCACCATAGGTGCAACCACCAGTCCAGCAGTGGCCGCCTCAAAATCTGCAGGGGTCCCCGCATAATGTGTCACCACTGCCTAGGTGGGATAACTAGGCTCCACCTCCTCGATAGGTTCCTCTAGATCCCCGTCAAGGAAAAGCTCCAAGGACCCCAGGGGATGGTTCATTTTCCGGAGTGAAGAAGTCCAGAAGAGGTGAACCTCACTGATCACCCCAAATACTACCCCATTCACTAGATCCTAAGACATACTCTCAAGTAGTGTAATGTGTTCAAATAATATCTTCAAGACTAGATTGGTAACAAAATAGTCAGGTTGGGCTTGGCCCTGGCCTAAGTGGCATGCGTCGTCGTAAGGCCAGACAGTAATAGGGACAATGAGGGCGAGTGGTAGCATGTTTCTAACTACAGGTCTCCAATGTATGACGACTGTATGGCTCACAAAATGGTCTCCCATGCACATGGAATCATTCATTCATGCCAAAATTTTCCTGAGCCTTCAGAAGCTGCGGTTACCATTTATGCATTGTCATCTTGGTCAACTTCTTCCTAGAAGAGGAAACACTGACCACACAAGGGAACATAATGTGCCCCACCAATTCCATCCTCAACCCAAACTCTTAGCAACTTCATTCCCCCATAGATGGGGATTCCTACTAGAATCAACCCAATAGTGGATGACTCTTCGAGTGACCGTCAAGGGTATACATCATTTAACACCATAGTGCTGGAAAACCCCTACATGACTCTCGATGACGGGGAGCGCTTGGCAGATCTACCCAACGTCCCCAGATGACACTAACATCAGTGGAGATGAGTCCATATGGTTCATCAAGGCATATTAGTTGGCACTTCCATCTCAGTTGTGCATGCCACTAAGACTAGAAATCGGACTTAGTACAGAGCTCAAAATGCATAGCCTCCACATCTGGTGTCAGCAGGCATGCCTACACCATTATTTCTAATTCTAGATCATGCATAGCCACCTCGACCATGCCACGACCATCCATGCCCTACTATCAACCGATCTCATTCATTCGACCATCATATAATAGACACTCTATAGGCTCTGACTATTGAGTAGTGGAATATTCCCAGCACCAGTCCCCCACTAGCTCAGCCAGTAGGGGACATTGTGCCGCATGTCATAGAGCGACCTCCAACAAGCATTAGTTCATGCCTAGCGTGGATGTATGATGTTCTCAATCACCTTTCCAGCATCCCACCAAGTCTTTCTATCATTGAGGCCCTTCTCCTTTTGACAGAGATGCATGAGTCTCTCACTGAGGCTTTAGGAAGCCCCCTTTAGTATGATATAGATGTAGCAGCTGTAGAGGACTTCCATGAAGAAGTGATAGAGAATTATGAATGTGAGGCCATTATCTAATTCTCTGAAGAATATGGAGGTTCTCCCATTCATGGGAACATTCTCCCACTATAAATCACAAGCCAATTCAATGGAGTAGAGGTTCACCGCTGCCATGTTGACATTGGCTCCATGATTATCCTTATCCTGACATGGACAATGCAGAAGATGGGGTTATCCGAAGATGAATTGACTCACTCCAACCTAAAAATCTTGGGATACGACATGATTGAGTAGACCCAAGCTGGCATGATTCATGTGAAGACCATGTTCAGTGGCCTAGTTTCCCATACAGAGTTTCTGGTTTTCTACCAAGACACTGAATACAATGCATTAATGGGTAGACCATGGCTCCACCTAAATGTGGTCATCCCCTCATCGTACCACCAGTGCCTTAAATACTCCCTCAATGGTCAAGTCGTCACACTCCAAGGTGACACGTCTCCTTGCACCCCTTGTGATGCCTCCTACCCTCATTCCGACTATTACAAGAGAAAGGGAAAGCAGATTAAAGCCAAAGTGTTTGAACCTATTGTGGTTGCTACCGACTCCTGTGTAGGTCTAGATGACGCCTATGTCTTCCAGATCCATAGTTTGGAAGCCACAACACCCATTATGGTGCAATGTTGTGTTGTCTCTTACACAAGGTTAAAGAATATTCTCAGGTCCAAGTGGATTCAGAAATCACTTCATATTCTTATACGAATCAAGCCTCGATGATCCCTAATCCCCATACTCCTATAAGGTGTTGAGATGTCCACCCCACGACAACGATGTTATGTCATACATTCATGTTTCAGAGTGTTGGAATCAACCGGCTCAAAACAACACACCACTATTTCTTTGATATCATCAAGTGTGGCCCCTTGGGCTGAGGACCAGATGGGATCGGGTCGACAACCTTCATTGTTACGGTTTCGGTAGTACCAGAATCTCCCCATGGAGTGACCACTGCTACTCAGGCTGGTACCAGCCTACTGTCGGAATTTTCTGACCTAGAGAATTCTCCTCCCATTGGCGGTCCCTCTTCTACAAGAGAAGAAGAGGATTTGGAGGACACTTTCTATGTTTGAAGAGGGTATTTCCTCCACGGTTAATGAGTTGGTACAGGTAAATCTAGGTATCAAGGAAGATTTAAGACCAACATTAATCAGTGCTTCCATGTCCCTCGAGGAGCAGCAGTGGTATGTAGACATCCTAGAACAAATTTATGATGTATTATCGTAGAGCTACAATGAGATTCTAGGAATCTATCCTCGGGTATCCATCCACCACCATTGTCTCCCAGCAAATCATCGCATGTTCAAATAGTCTCCCATGATGTTTCACCCTTCTCATGGTGCTATGGTGCAGGTAGAATTTGATAAGCTCATTAGATCCAATTTCATTAAGGAGGTCCAATACCACAAATGGCTAGCTAGCATTGTACTAGTCAGGAAGAAGAACCGACATATCAGAGTCTGCATCGGCATCCGGGATCTCAACCATCACTGTCTGAAGGATGATTTTCCCCTTCTTGTGATGGATTTGTTGATTCACGCTATAGCTAGATTCCAAGCCCTCTCTATCATGGATTGGTACTGTTGTTACAATTAGATTCAAATGGACCTCGAGGATAAAGAATCCACAACTTTTAGGGTGCCACAATGTATGTTTTATTACCAGGTCATGCCCTTCCTCTTAAAGAATGAAGGTGCCACCAATCAGTGGGACATGCATCACATATTCATGCCAATCCTTGGGACCTGGGTGGAATGCTATGTGGATGATATGATGGTAAAATATTGCGAGCGCTAAGACCATCTCTAGGCCTTGAGAATGTGTTCATCATCCTCTGTTCTTGCCACCTGAATATAAGCCCATTGAAAAGTGCCTTTCGAGTCACCTATCTGATGTTCCTTATATTTATTGTCATATAACCTTGTATGGATATTGATCCAGATAATATCAATTCCATCAGCCAGATGCCTCCTCTGAGAAATATTCAGGAGCTTTGAAGTTTTCAAGGTCACATAGCCTGTATTTGCTGATTCAATACAAATCTAGCCCACAAGTGGAAGCCGTTTTCTCACCTCATGATGAAAGGCACTGCTTACGAATGGAACTAAAAGTTTTATACCGCGTTTGAGGAAATCAAGCAGTAACTTCCCCAACCACCTATCTTAATTCCTACTGTCTACGGAAATCCATTGGTCCATTATGTGACCACCTAGGAATTATCTATCGGCACACTACTCGCTCAGATGAACAATGAGGGGATAGAAAATAACCTCTACTACCTCAGTCCTATGATCATCGATATGGAGACTAGATAGTCCCCCATGGAAAAGAGCAACCATGCATAATAATTCGCAGTATAGAAATTGGGGCATTACATGCAGCACCAGGAGGTACACATGGAGTCTTGGGTAGACCCACTGAAGTACATTCTAAACTTCCCCATGTTGATAGTCAGTCAAACTCGGTGGGTAGTGATTATTCAGCTGTTCGATATCAGGTTTGTCCCTCAGAATTATATTAAGGGGAAAGTATTTGGTAGATATCCATGCTGACCATCCGGCTCCTGCTGACCAGTCCATGGATCTAAATTTTCCTGATTAGGCAATCCTAATAGTAGATCCTCCCATCTCCTGTCGGCAGATTCATTTCAATGGTGCTTCCCATATTCCCACCGACATGAGGCTCAATGACCCCAGGCTCAATAGGGTAGGCCTGGGCATCGTCTTTATTACCCTGGAAAAATCCATTCTGTAATAATCATTCCTGTTGTAAGAAGAATGCACCAACAATGAGGTAGAGTATCAGGATCTTATCACTTGCCATGGTCTGGCCCTCGAGATTGATGCACCCCATTTTAATTTGAAAGGTGATTCTGAACTAGTCATGAAGTAGATCAACAGTGACTAAATCATAAAAAATTTGTATCTCATACCATTTTTGGAGTAAAATATCTATCTAATGGCCCAGTTCCTATCTCGGATAGATGTAACTCATGTCTCCTAATCATAGAATGGTTGAGCTGACACCCTGTTCGACCTGGCTACATCACTTGAAGAACCTGAGAAGGATGGTTTTATTATCCATGAGACACATCAGAGAGCCATTTCTTCCATCACCCCAGGTGACGACGACGGCCTGCAGGTGAGCTATCTTACTGCTGGATCCACCACGTCAGGACCCCAAGGTCCCTAAAATGTAGTGGTTGAAGTGACTCCCTTCTTGAGAGCCCACTTTGTCTAGTATCTCCAAAATGGTTACCTCTCATTAGATTGGGCCGAGAGTGAGAAAATATGACACCACACACTACAGTTTACCCTATAGAGTGGTCTTAGTCTTGAGCAGATCCACTACAATTGTGGCTTTGAGGGTCTTCTCCCCCATTTCATCCAAGGAGTCGAGATTTCTCAGGTAATGTAGATGGTTCACACCGGTTCCGATGGGGCTCATCATACCGGGAAGAAGCTATATCACCAGATACAGAGACTGGGGCACTTTTTTCCCTCCATAATCCATTATTGCATCTAATTCCCCAAGAGATTTCATGTGTTCCATGTTATTGATAACTTTATGCATCGGCTACCAGAGCCTCTCCACACTACCATGTTCACTTGGCCCTTCATAGTCTGGGGACTAGATGTTGTGTGACAATATCTACCAGTGAAATATCGCCAATGCAGTTTCATCCTGACCACTACGGATTACTTCTCCAAGCGGGAAGAGGCAGTTTCACTCAAGGAGTTCAAGGCCCATTCCATCGTTGACTTCGTGAGCTTCAATATCATTTACCGATTTAGAGTCCCTCATGTCGTCCTCATTGATAACAACACCAACTTCCATGCAGCTGAGTCGAAGAAGATGTATGCCAAGATCAAAATATGATCTAACCATACCTCCCTCTATCATCCACAATAAAATGGTTAGACCAAAGTGTTCAACAATACCCTCTAATTTTTTTTTGTAAAAAATGGTTGGTCCGAACAAGAAGAGTTGGACAGACAAGCTCCCCAATGCCCTATGGCCTTATCAGATGATGACTCATAATTATAAAAAAGATGACTCCATATTCCCTGTAATATGGAACAAAATTTGTCTTACCTATTAACATTTAGTTGAATTGGTTTCTCACAGAGGTCTACGACTAGCAGGCTCCATATAAGGTTGCTGAAATTCATCTGGCTAAATTGGAAGCACTTGATGAGAATATGGTTTGTGCCCAGCACAACCTAGAAGGACAACGGAACTAGATGGCTAGTGACTTCAACAAGAAGGTCCACCTCTGTTCTTTTCTAAAATGTGACTTAGTATTGACCCTCTAGAAACAAATGATACAATGTATGAAACCACCCAAGTTGGATCCCAAATGGGAAGGACCTTTTGTTGTTCAGAAGGTTTACCCCCATGGTGCATACTCACTGGTGACCATGGATGGTGAGCATATAACTCCTCCAACCAATGCCAAATTCCTCAAACAATACTTTTCCTGAGCAAGCTAGTTTGGAGTGACCCTAAACTATTGGGTCCAACATGACCCTAAATTTTTTGGTCCCACACAACCATAAACTGTCATGGCCTACATTACATTAAAATAAAAAATATCCCGCCTGAAGTTAAATTGTATTTCATCCTACAAGATTTTAAAATGTTCCCTTAGAACAGTGTGTGGCTTGATTTCCATCCACATGAGATTCATAAGAATGATCAAACATTTTTTCATGAGCCCAGGCCCAAATTTTCACTATGACTACCCCTGGGTATAGTTCTCTTAGAGGATCCTTACATGGCGTAGTGATGGCTTCTTTGGCCCCCACTCAATTCAGAATTATGATGAGTGAACCCTGTGCTCCATCCTTGTTATTCTAGTATCCCATGTCTTTACATCATGATGTTAAACTGCATTGCCTTTAAGGACTACGAATGACATGATTCCCATCCTCATGCGATATGTAGGAATGCCCAAACATTTCGTCTGTCGGCCTAGCACAAATGTTAGAATTTCCCCTCGGGTCGGGACACATGGTATGGTACATTCTTTCTCCCTAATTCACATCCATTTCATCTTGATCCTTCCATACATCCCAATCCTCTTAATTGTTCATCACTTCCACCACCATTCATGAAGTTTAAAATATATGGGCACAACTAAGCTTTAACCACTCCTTTGATTGGGACTCAATCATCTTTCACATCTATAATGGCCCCTGAAAGGAATGGATGATTGGCCTTAGAGATCATCTACCATGTTGGGCCAACGCCCTCATGGATTTTGAGCAACATATCGATACAAATATGGCATTGAAAATTTGGTCAGCGGTGGATGCTTATCTGTTGTTCCCATTTCAGCTCACAAAATAAGGAAGATATGATTCGAACATGGTCAATGGATATCCTTCTTCATTTTCCCCACCCCCATTGATCCAAAAAATTTAGTGTGATGGTTCATACATCCCATTTTATCCTTGAGTTGTGACTTCATTCAGGCGGTGCAAGATATTAGATCCTTATATGATAGGGAAATCTGAATCTGACGGCTTTTTACCCACACTGAACACTGATTACTTAGGCTTACAAGTTGTGATGAGGCGGTAACTACAGTAGAGGTCATATGGCTACAATTGGCCGAGATGCCCCACCTTAGGTCATTCGAGCCCTTCAGGCCCCACGCCCAAGTCCTCATTTAGGATTGTGTTGTGCAGTGTAGACTCATGTCCTCATTCAAATGAGGCTATTTCTTCATGACACACATATCAACATAAGATATCTCTTTCTTCATTTATCATTATTTCTAGGAGAACTGACCATTCCATGTTTGACATGTCCTATAATTTGGGTTTCCATCACCCTCTATATCTAGAAGGGACCCCAAATGGAATGGATACTTGGCCCAAGGGATCTCCTACAATTAAAAGATTATTCCCTTGAGGATTGGGATTTACATAAGGGTGGATACTATGTTGTGAATATGGTCAATGGTCGACGATCAATTATTCAACCACCATTGTGACACATAAGGGTGGATACAGTGCTGAGAATCAGGTGAATAGTTTTCATCAATCTTTGCTGTTTCTTTGTGGTATTCGATAAGCATGATGAACCACCCTTTCTATCCCACACATATGAAATTAAACTCATTATATATGGTCTGAGTTCTATGACCCTAAACTAAGATCAATTTCATCCTCGCTATAAGATGGTAAACTGTAAGATGGACATGAAACTTCGTACATGGCCCAGCCTCAAACCCCTTGGCCTTTTTGTCCCCATACCCATGTTCTCACATAGGGTAGTACGGAGTCGTGAAGGAATATGTCCTCATTCACGTCAAGTTTCATGAGGAGACTTACACATCCCTGAACGAGATATCATACCCGTTTCTTCATCCTCACTGCCAGACGGTAAACTACATGCTGGTCGGAACTTTCCTTCCAAGGCCCAGCCTCTGGCCCCTTGGACTTTTCTGTCCCCTGGACCATGTTCTCAATTAGTGTTGTACGGTGTGTTTTGGGATTATGTCCTCATTCACATCGGGTTACTCATAGCATTGTACACCTCCTTTGTATGGGGTATCTTACCCCTTTGCGTCCTTATTTCCTAATGGTAAATTGCACATTTCCCTCTTTTATAACTACATGTGGCATAATTCCAATCATAATGCGATATGTAGGACTTCCCGAACGTCAAAACATCGGTTCCAGCCCCATCTCTTAGAAATACCCCTTTAACCTTTGCACCTTGGCCTGTGCATTCCCATGAAGAGGGGTATTTGTTGTGGTATGGGCTTATGTCATCATTTATGTCAGATCTGTAACAACCATGCCAGGTGCCTCTTTCTCCTTAGATGTTCTCTATCCCCTTGTTATATACTTATCCTTTTAAATATTCAACTCTCTAGTTTAGCCCCTTGGCCCACTTCGATTATTCCCCAATATGCCCAATAGTACTCTGGTTCAGCATCTGGAGTGTCAGATTTTACTTGGAAATGATTTTTCCCATCATCCAGGCTTTGTGTTCCCCTTTAATTGAGCTTCCATAATCTTTCACACCCGAAGGGACCCCCAAATGGCATGGATTTTTGGACTAAGGGATCTCCTACCATTACGGGCCAACAACCTTGAGGTTTTGATGCAACCAATCGATACAAGTCCCACATTGTGAATATGGTTAGTGGCCGATGCTCATTTCTTTATCCCCATTTCAGGATAACACGATATAGATGTTGTGTTTTGAACACAGTCAACTGTTATCCTCCATCGTCATGCCATCCCCCTAAAGCATTGAATGTCGGTTACATGATAAACATTATTTTCCACCCCATCATGCCCAAATGGAATTTTGACACCCCTGGCACTATCCCTCGGTGCGCATTTGTGCATTAGGAGGAAAACAGTCGTGGTAAAGTTTTCATTTGGGGCTCTGCACCGACTTCCCTCTAGCGTGCATTCAAGGTATTTCAAAAACTTCTTCCGCCCTTGTTTCCCAAACTGAGTTTGACTCACGTGGGCTTAATAAATGGGTTGAGGTTTTCACATACATGGAAGGATTATACTCTTCTATGGTATGAGCTCTAAGAACATAAATTAAGATCTCATTTAGAACTATGTACAACTTGATTCCCATTCCCATGGGATACGTAGGAACGCCTAGATATCTTGTATTTGGATCCATCTCAAGTTCTACTAATTAATCTCTTATATTCTGCCTTCGGGGATTTAACTCTTAAGGGACAACATGGCATGGTATGATATTATTTCCTTATTCAGGTCGGGTTTTCATTGGGCACACCATGTATTCCCATTTCTAGGATTTATCCCCTACTTCCTATCCCTCATGGCTCTAAACTGTATGTTGTCTCACATGACGTTAAAAGGCACACTTTTAGAACTATGTACATCTTGATTCCCATTCCCATGGGATACGTAGGACCACCCAAACATCTCTTCTTTGGGTCCAGTTCAATTGGGAGCTAGTTTCTCATTCCCATTATCCTATAATCTTTCCTATAACCTCATCCCATGGATTTCACCTCAGAATTGGGCATGATATGGTGTGGAACTTGTCCTCATTCACGTCGGGTATGCTTTATCATGTCATGTGAATCCCCTCTGGAACCTCCTCTATCCTGTATATGTTTGATCCATATGACTTTAAACTCTGATTCTTAGTCCCACACGACATTAAACTGTTGGGTCTATCCTACACGATGATAAAAATTCATGGTTAGTCCCATCACATGACCCTAAACTGTGACATTATCGTCCTGGACGCATGACGAAAAACGGCACTACACTGTGATATCATCACTCGAGGAGGCATCATGTTTGGTATCGGTAAAACATTGTACCATTTTTCAATTCCTGCACAGAGCTTGATTTTTGTGGTGATTCCTGGAATTTCTATCCTAGGTTCATCGGAACACGAAAAAACACTCTTTCATCCCAAAGGAAAAACAAGATATATTAAATACCGCATCTTATGGTGCAAGGGAAAGACCCGCCCAACCTTTTAGAACAATGTATAACATGATTCCCACCCACATGGGTTATGTAGGAATGCTCGTTCACTTTTCATTAAGCCCAGCCTAACATATGTTTTTGGTTCCTTGACCTGAAACCTTCCCCAAGAAGCGCACTGTGATCTGGACTATGTCCTCATTCAAGTCGGGTCGTGTAATTACATAACTGTGTGTCCCTTATTTCCTAACATCTGTGGTCCAGGATCCACGAACATAAACTATGACCAATCCACATCCTTTCCGCAAGATGTTAAACTGCACGACATTGTCCAAAACTACATTTTTCTTGAATCCCATCCTCATGAGATACGTAGAAATGCCTAGAAATTTTTGTCTCTCGGTCCAGTCCAAGGAATATATAAATAATTTTCTTTATTTTTTGGCCCCTTGGCCCAAACTCACTTCGGAACATGTGTTGTGGTGAGTACCTCTTAGGTTCTCATTCATGTTGGGGTTTTCAATAGCTGCACCATGTGATTCCCATGTCTTTTCCCAGCACGGTCTGAGTTCTATGACCCAAAACTATGATCTCCCTATGGGAACTACACGTCACAGATGGCTATTTCACCAAACTACTTATGGTCCATTAAATTAATCACCCTTAATGGTCCACCCTAGGACCTTAAGTTGAAAGAGTGTGACCCTAGGACCCTTTTCCTTAGGAAGGGACTCAACTCCCTCTATGTGATGCGTCTCATTGTCGTACTCTGATACATTCTTACAAAGAACTTATGTGTGGAATTTTCAAAGGTAAATTCCACTCCTCCCATGTCCAAGCTTCATGAGCCCATTATTTGGATCCTTATCCACTTCCACATCCGAAGGGACACCCTTCATGGCTTGGTCTCATGCCACCTTGGCAAACCTACCATTTCAGGACAACGTCCATAAAGATCTCGGACGACATTTGTGACAGGTCCCGTGTTTCGAACAATGTTAGCGGTCGACCCTCATTTTTCTGTCCCCATTCCAGGCTAACATGATAGTGTTACTGTAGTTCGATCATGGTCAACAACTCTCCCCTATCCCCATGCCACCATCATTGTAGTGTAGATCTCGAGAATCATGGTTCACACATGAACACTTCTTTATGTTCAAGTGGAAGTCGAACATACTCAGCTTTACTCTTCAGCGCATTTAGGTGCGTTATATAGGTGGGTCAGCATCAACAGGACGTTATTCACCTAGTGTCCCATCATCCCTAACATGTGCCTCCTTATGATAGGAAAGTCCCATCACTACTTCTTTTTTTCCACATCGAGCATGACTCACGTGGGCTTAGTAGATCTGGTTCGATGTGTACTAGTGATGTCCTGTCACATGTACCTATCCTTATACCACATGAAATTAAACTGCGCTCTCAGTACTACTTATGGATAGACTCCCATCATCATGGGGTACATAGAAATTCCAGACCACATTGCTTGGGGCCCAACATAATTTTCACTTTTGGTCCCTTGACCTAAAGAGTTTCCCCCTGGGATATGTGGTGTGGTCCATACTCCAAGTCCTCATTCATGTTGGGTTTTTAGCTATTGAACCACATAGTCCCTTCATAGGATCTTCCCATTCGCTCCACATCCTATCGTATGATGTTAAACTGCATGATTTTATATTTCCTCAACGACTGACACTAAACTTTTGTTTTACCCAGATTAAGTTCCGGATACCCTCTATTAATCATGGGATACATCAATTTCCTCTCCAAAGAGGATTCTCCCTACCAGTGTTGGTCTCTAACCACACCGTTCCGTAAGAACTTTGTTTGGCTTGATTCCCAATCTCATGGGATATGTAGGAACTCCCAAAAATTCTATCTCCGGGTCCAGCCCTAGGAATAATAATTTCCGTTCCCCCCTCTTTTTTTGGTCCCTTGACTTGAGATTTACGGGATCCATGAAATTCCAGCTTTACCCTAATCAAGATTAGGATTCCCCATGATAACATTGGGAGGTGGCCGTTTCCTCATCAGAGAGGCCCTGTTTGGATTTATGTTTGATCTCTGAGCAGACCGATGTACCCACCAAATTTGTCTCCATCATGGTGGTGTGATTTCAATAGTGTTGGATTCCAGT
Source organism: Viscum album (assembly GCA_963277665.1). Taxonomy (NCBI): domain Eukaryota; kingdom Viridiplantae; phylum Streptophyta; class Magnoliopsida; order Santalales; family Viscaceae; genus Viscum; species Viscum album. The sequence continues at coordinate 1,292,875,424 of OY728159.1, read as the reverse complement.
TAGACAACCTATCTTTCTCCACTCCAAGCTTTGTGTTCCTTTAGATTCAGACCATCATTACCTTTAACCTATGATGTAACCCCCTAAAAGTATGGATTCTCATCCTATGGATCACCTACTATATTGGGATAACGTTCCGTAAGACTAATGGATAACATTTTGAGTCCAACCCCATGTTTCAAACAAGGTCTAAAATTGTCCCTCATTTGTTATCCTAATTTCAGGCTAACATGATTAGGATTCATTGTTTCAAATGCGGTCAAATGTTATCCTTCATTTTCATGCCACCCCTAAATTGTTCCATGTTTTGGGTATTGGGATTCAAATGTTACACTCTCCAATGTTCGGATTAATTCCAACACCCTTGGCGTTACTCTGTCTGTGCACAAGAGCACAATATGAAAATGGAAATTAAACTGTTCTAAGAGCCTCATTCTCCGCTCAAGTCTCCCCAATTTCTTTTTGGAAATCCGAACAGGTTGTCCAAACCATGAGATACCTTTATCTTGGATTACATTCTTAGGTTTGAATGAATTAATAAGGTAGTCATCCTTTTTTTCTCGCATAAGGCCGGACCCACGTGAGCTATGGGAATGATCATTGGACACTCCACAAATGTCATAGGAATGCAATAAACCAACACAAATAATGGAACTCATTCATACAGATAACATAAAATAATCAAATCATGAATGTATGTTCAAAATTTACATGAATTACAGCACACAAGAGTTTATCCCTCACATGGATGTGTCAGTCCTATCAAATTAATGTTGCAGATCCACTACCCTCTGGCTTATGGCATCCAGGATTTCCTATCGCTTGTTCAGGTCCTGCCCGTCCTCTCTAGTGATAGGGTGCAATTCATCGGCCACAATCTAGGGCCTCTTTAACTCAGTCCGGATAATGATCATCTAGTCAGAGGCTTGATTTATTCCCTCTTGGGCTTCTACCAGTTGGGCCTTCAATTGCGATATTAGCTCTAATTGCGCATGGGGGGAGGCTGAGTGCTCATCGGCCCAGACTTGTAGTCGTTGAACTTCTTTTTCAGCCTCCTTGAGCTTATTGATGTTCATTACATTCCTATGTTGTTATCCCAAACTGAGGCCACGATCATAATTCCAAATATTCTCCACCATAATATCTCAGACGAGCATGTGAGGAATATGGGAATCCACTCCCCCAGCACAATGTCCGTGCTGTTGCGAGTGATGTCTGTCCATATCGTCAAGCGATACTTCTTGGGGGTTTTATTAACGAAGCACGTAATATTCTGCAATGACAGGTGACAGAATATTTTTCTATCCTCATAATAAGAGGCCATTTTTTCCTAGTCAGTGTAGTTGGTAGGATCATATGGGGGGAATACCCTCATCAACTCGTCAGAAGGTTCTGCGTCTGGCGTTTGACTAGGTATGGAGGGACATGGGCTATATTATACATCCTCATCATCAGATCTCACATCAATAATCTCAGGAAGAGCCCCGCTGGTAGTCCCAGCAGGGATCATGAGTGCTATAGTTCGGTTATTCTAGATATCCACCTCAATGATTATAGGAATTCCTCTAGGAAGGATGCCACCAGAAGCCCTAGCCAACCTCACCAAGGCGGCCCATTCCATTTGATGAATTGTCCACACCAAAGAGGGCTTGGACGTCAGTTGACATGGTAAGTGGGTTTCAATCATGAATTTGGTAGAAGAGACTTACAGAGATCAAATTCATAGTCTCGTTCTTAGGTTGACTCTATGGGGACCCCAAGGCAAGGCCCCATGTATATTTCCGAAAGGTCTAAAAGCTCTGGAGGGGTCACCTCAGGTGTCCTGGACCCTATAGACTTAGTAATTGATGTAGCCACATGTGTGGATCTCTAAGGCCCTGCACCTGCATCCACTGAGGGACGAGAACATGTTCTTTGTATGAGATTCTCCTACATAGTTCATATATTAGCATGGAGTCCAAAATGACCTGGGTGCAGTCCATGAGGAAGGGGATTGGGATTTTACATCAAGGGAGTCTAAAAATTCATCGAGGTCCGAGTCTGGATCACTAACTTCACCCTCTTCTAACGAGCTCCCTCTAATGGACTCATCCGCCTAGGAAGACTCCTCTGATTCTTCCTATAGAGTGATGAAATCTCTCAGTTCAGCGGCTGACAGATGCGGTGGGACTGTATGATCCAACAACACCTTCACATGATCTGTCATTAGAGGAGGAGCACCACGATAATGCACAAATCCTTCCAGATCTTTCAGGTATTGCTTCTCCTCTTCTTGGTGCACTCGAAAGCCAGCGCGGATAGGGCATATCCCCGAAAAATCCATCCCGAGACGGTTCAAGTGTTTCCACATCTCAGACGGACCAAGGAATTATTGGTTGACTTCCCAGATTTCCCAGGCCTCTAAAAAGACAACATTCCCCAACATGTCTATATGGTGTAGCCTCTTCCCCAGAGTTTGGCTGGGTATACTACGGAATCCTCTTAGTATCCTCCCATCCTGATGATGTTGTTCTTCTGGAATCAACGGGTCTACTACCCCTATTGGATCTATCGCAGCTGCCTCACCCTCAATGGTTGCGGGTCTCACCACTATGGCTGCCCCGCCACCACGGGAAGCGCTTTCAACCTTCCGGCCTCAGCCTCGATATTGGGTAGGCTCACTATCACCGACCCGAACAGTTGGATACTTCAGCATCTCTCCCAGGTAGGTCGCCTCCCTACATTGGGCAAACATCTTCACTAACCCGAGGGCAACAGTAGGCAGAGCCAGCTCTTTCCGCATATTCTCATCTTCCTGTGTGAACATTAGCCACATGTTCCTCATCAAACATGGGTTTTCCTCATGGTGCACCCCTAGATAGATCCAAAGGGTTGATTGCTGCATGCACCTAAATTAACGGGAAAATTAGTGCGGGGTGTACGGTTCGTATTGGGGATTAGTGTCCACCCTTTCCACTAGAACTCCACCTCAAAAGGATTAGAGATTAGACCATTGCTCTTCCATCCCTTGGAAGTCATCAGTAAAATCACCTGTTGGAAATAAAAATTGGTAAATGGTGAATTCATCGACTTTCCACACCCTGTTCAGTACCAACATTGTGGTCATCTTACCCGGAAAACTTCCCACAATGTTCTGAATAGAGGGATAGAAGATTGACCCCAGAGGCGAGATGGGGTTCAGGTACTCATAAACCCCCCTAACATGCACTGCTACCCTCCCATACAAGAGTTGGAATGTCTTGTATATCCTCTGTGGCCTCTTCCCCACACTGATGTCCCACAACATCTTGTATAGCTTGGCGAACATTGGGATCCCGAGGTTGACTCACCTTCCTATCGCCAACATGAATTCCGTGATAATGTTTCGGGTTTGCACACCCATATTTGTATCCCTCACCAGTAGGATCCAATGACAGATGAGATCTGCAATTAATGCCACTCTCCTGACTATCAACTATTGCTCAGTGTGGATGCTAAATCACAAGGTTTTCCACAGAATGACCTCCAAGAGACATCAGTATGAGTTCTCCTTGCCTTGTTGATCCCCCTTTGGGAAAGACTGAGGCCTCTACAAAAATTGCCTATCATTTGGAATGATCAAAAACTGCTTGTACCACCAGCTAAAATCGACATCCCTTACAGGTTCATTGTCCTCTCCTCGCACCAGCTCCATCAAAGCCATCACCTGCCATGACATTTTCATAGGATCATCCCACGCACCCATGGAGAGGATGATTTCATCATACATATCTCCCAATTAAAGGACCTCTAAGATCTGGTGCATAACCCATAAGCTGATACCAACATCCTCGTGGTGTAGGGTGAATGTATTGGCCCTCGATGACCACTTACTCAGAAACTCCAACATCTGCTGCATTGGTTGATAGATGTGAAACTAGGAGGCCCACGTTGCCACATATAGACCCACTCTCCTCATCTCAGCCCCAAACGCATCACATGAGACCCCAACCCACTAAGCCTAGGCTCAATCACCTTTGACATTACCACCCTGGCAAAGGTCCCACTCCTCAGACGATCCCTTCCCTGGGTTCCTCAAGGATTCCTTCAAGTTGTCTGGTAATGAGGAGGTGGGGGATGTCTCTGACTGCAATTCCTTCCCATACAAATTGTTTAGGAGGTTATATAGTCTGTCAACATCGATGGGCGTGGAGTCTTCTTAGGAATGGACATCAGCTACCCTGAATCATTGGCGCTGACACAACATATTCCTGAACCAGTAAGCCGACTCATCCCTACTTGTATAATGAATGAAGACATGATCCCTCATCCCAAATCCATATAATGGAAAACTCTTCCATAGTGGATATTTTCTCTGGCTCTATGATAATAGTTACACCAACGAACTGTAGTTAGAATGGATCCGTATTAACAACACTGGGCACAAGCTGTTCGCCATCTCCTCCATTCGGGAAGTGTCCACGAGGACCCCCTGGAAACATCCTGATAAACCATTCAGTATTAAATTTTAGGTTTTTCCTATGTTTTGTTTGCAAATCCCTTTCATAGAGTAATGTCACGGAGCTCATTCGCAGAGAATTTTCATGAATCCCTATCATGACCATCCGAATGAATGTCACTTGGCGCTTACATAGAGTCAAAGACTCGCTATGCGCCATGAAGCAGAACCTTTGATTCGTGGAGAGAAAGCTTCGAGTACGTGGAGCTTCATGAATTGAGAGTTCTATGAGCCAATTTTGTGGAAGTGAGAAAGGAAAAAAGAGTGGTCAGATACCCTATTTATAGGCGATGACCTTCATAGCTTCATGGAGGATCCATGAAACGTTGAGCATCTAGACTCGCTCAGTTGGAATGTAGCCGATCCACATCGCAAGACCTCTTCGTGGACCAACATAGCGGATGACAAGGGATTTTGGTGATTGATCCTCTGACATTGACCCTTGATTTCCCATCCACTATAAGCCTTAAGGGTGGTATTTGTTAACTCCAAAAATTCAGAAGAATAAGAACAAGAGGGAAGCCTCCAAGGCAGCCTGGAAAATCCCTTTCGCGCAACCCCATGGCCCCACTCCTAGCACTGTGCAAGGAGGCAAGACGCTCTGCGAACGCCTCCGGTATCTATGAGCCTACCGTGGAGCAAGGAGGTGGTATCCCTCGTGAGCTGATTTGATGTTTGTGCCCCACTGCAGAGCTAACTCTCTATTTCATCCGAGCGAGCTCTGCTTCGCGGTGCCTCTTTCCTATAAATACATGGCTCCCCTCGATCCCATACAACAAAAAAACCAACCATTCACCTTATGATCTCTCAAATCATGAAGAATTTCATGCTCTGTGAACCACGGGCTCTTCAAGGTACTTTTTCATTGTGATGTACCTACCCCATTGCTTAAATTTATCCCCTCTTATGACAGGGATGCCTTTCACAAATCCCAATGGCCTTCGCGAAGGAAGGCGATCCACACAGGGACTCGGGTTGTCGTGAATCATTTATTCTTCATGAAATGCACTCCACTCAAACATGACCAACAACCTAAAGTAGGGTAACTGTGTTTCATGAAGCATATTGCTTCGCAAAACCTTACCTCATGATGCACCCTTGTTTCATGTGGCATAGCCTCACGAATTCATATCCACTTCGCGAAGCTCCTTTCTTATGAACCTATTCCATTTTCCTAGGCTACGAGACTTCACTTCACGAAGCACATCAATTTATACAGCCCTTCAACTTCATGGAGCACCAAATCTTAACTAGGCCACTAAATATGAACTCCTCTTCTAGGAAACACCTTTTCATGTGCATCCCTTCAGTTTTTCATGAAGCAATTTCTATGTCCCTTGGATGATACTTCTCGTTGCGTTTCTTGGCCTCATGCTCCTTCGCATAGGCATGCCAATGGCTATTACTTCTTCGCATAACCACACTAACATGGACCCCCAAATGGTAGGATCTATAACACCCCTATCCATGGAGTGGCTTGTCCCTTCTCTACACCAAGGTGTTGAGGGTACCAGTTATGTAAGACCTAAGGGTACGGAGTGAACCCACCCTCGTCTGAGATGCAATACACTAAACAACGAAGCACCTTCGTCCTCATAACATGATGATAAACTGTGGCCTCACCTGGTATATCATACGTGGGGCACCCCACCTTGTACATTCTGCATACTCACTGGTCTCCATGAGGGTGAGATCATTCCTCACATGGAAGGACATCCTCTTTATCGTTGTAGTGTCTGTCTGCGGGGAAAGGGAAACCACCCTTGTGTAAGACCTAGAATTTAATGCAGGAGGTAATATCCTTACTCATCCTCTATTCCAAGGTTCCAAATCACTCTCATTCTGATCTTTGTCACCACCTGGGCCTCCCTACTGGAGGAAGTCCCAATATCCATCTCCTTGGGCCACTATCCACCTATAAGCTCTTATTTCCCTTTTGTGAATCTAATCACATGTAATCCCCACTCTATTTCCCATGGACGTACCATTGCACTATGATCATTAGGTATTTGAGTTCTCTTATGTCTCACACAGATCATTACTCATGTAGGATTAGAGTAAGCATCAACCACAACATCATCTCCGGGTAGCCTAGAGTGTATGCCCCAACCCAACCTGAACTACGTGATCTTTGATCCTAGAAAAGTCCAGGTACGTAGGAAGAATCCCTAAGGTTTTATCCCACCACATATTGGTCTTAACCATATTTACGTCTGTTCACAAAACCATCTTGAACTATGTGTTCTTTGATCCGTTCCAAGGAAAGGTACGTAGGAAGCACCCTTGAGGTTCAAAAACAACACCCGTTCATTCCACCAATCTTTACTTCGGTTCACCAAATAAATGTGCTGCCTAGAGTTTAAGCCACAAAACTAAACCTAAACTACATGGTCTTTGATTTTAGTCTAGGAAAGGTACGTAGGGAGCCTCCCTGAGGTTCACGCCTAACACCCAGTCATTCCAACCCCATTCACGTTTGTTCCCACACAACCTAAACTATGAGGTATTTGCTCCTTGCCAAGTCAAGGTACGTAGGAAGCCTAAACGAGGTTCTAGACCACAATCTATCTGGCCCCCAAGCCCTCATTCACATTGGTTCACCCCCTTCCTTCAAGATGATAAACTGTGACCCTCAATTAATGGTAAGCCGTTATCTTCCCCAATCTGTGGTAAGTTGTTGTTTCCCCCAGTCAGCAGTAAGCAGTTTCACCCACCATGAACTATGAGGTCATTGATCCTTGCCAAGGTATTTTACGTAGAAGACTCCACTAGGATCAATCCCACCATCCATTTGGACCCCAGGTCCTTCTTCATGTCAGTCCACCAACCCTTAACCCATTGTAACTACATGGGTTTGATCTTTGTCTCCTAGGCAGGGTATGTAGGAATCTTCCATGGGGAGAAACCCCATCTAGTGGTAAGCTGTTGTGACCCCACCCTGCATTAAGCCATTGTGACCCTATCTAGTGGTAATTCATTGTGACCTCAATCAGTGGTAAGCCACTGCGTCCCCTACTCAGTGGAAAGCCGTTGTAATCCCATTTTCATTGACCCTCATCTTTGGTCCCTCTTAGTGTCGTCAGACCAACTTGGGTTTCTAACCATGAGTGTGCCCCATACACATCATCAGGATATCGTCCTATGTGTAAACCCCCAATTCTAGTCCATTTCCTGGTCTTCCCTTTGAGCCTACGTGTTTTTGGAAGGTCATGCTCCAACCCAAAGGATCCATTTTTTCTGGGACCAATACATTTTCCCATTCTCACCAGCCACCTCCTTAGGCGTATCTTCACCCTATCGAACTACACAGACTTTGATTCCCTGCCATGGGGATATGTAGTAAGTCTCCTTGAGAATCAAACCCAATGTTACCATCGTCCTCTTGATTATTCCATCCCATACACCATCCAATTCATTTAAACACTCCATCATCCATCTTGATTGTTACCCGGGCCACCACATCTTGGTGAATTCATGAAAACTCACCCCCAACATTAGTGTTCCCTACAAAGGTTTCACCCATATGATCCTCATTAATCTATGTTCTGATTAGTCTGATCCATCTATGTCAGGCGTTAAACTTGCAGCATGCCCTATGTTAAACATGGAAAGTGGAGGAAAACCTCAGATACATGCCTATATCATATGATTCCTGATATTGGACATGGCATACCTCAGGCTTCCATGCCCTCGAGAAGTCCTATGATAAGGGGAAGAAAAAAAGACGTTCCAGTGTTCCAGTGTCTAGACATGCCAATTATGTCCAACGTGACTAATCCCCTGATTGAAGTTTTCTACCCTAACCAGACCCTTTGGAATGTCTCGATAGAATTAGTTTAGTTAACTGGGGTCTATGAAGATATGGCACTTGGAAGTGTTTCACGAAAAATGTCTTAAATTTATACGGGAGGCCGGAACTAGGTGACCAGTTCTGAGGAGGAATCCAAAGAAGGAATAAACGACATCCCATCATCCCATTTCGATCAAGGATCCAACGTCCCTGAACAAGGAACATATGATGCCTGCCTTTGGAAACCGGGAATGCGGGGCAATGAAAATGCGCCTTTCGTACTCAAGCATACAGATGCGCATGCCCTACTAAAAGCGTTGGAAACAAGAATCTTATATTAATGGGCCTCATTTGGTATGATCCTACTAGTCGAGGACATCACCTTTTCTCTCTATGTTAATTAGAATTTAATATAACCCTTTATTTTTAAAATAATATGATCATTGTTAAGTTTCTATATTATTAATGGTTATGATGTTTCATTATCTACATTATCTAATAGGATATAGAATTTCAAATTTACCAAATTATTTCATGTGTTTTTAATAACTATATAACAAAACAAACCATTTAATCATTTAAAATTGAAATTTATATTATAAATGTTTGTGTCGATACACCATTGATTGAGTTAGAAGATATTTCATTTTTATGTTATGATATGATAGTGTATAGAATAATATTATTTCGTTATTGTTGTTTTTTTCATTGTAAACAAAATGGATTTAATATAAATAACCATCATGGTTATTTTAAATCTATTGGTACGTAGCCTCTATGGTCAAGGATGATACAATAGCCATGGTTATTCACCTTATAAAATAAGTGGGGCTTGAGTAGCACATGATCAAATCTAACATATCTAATATGTGGTCACCAACTTCTTTCACAATCCATATAAAATACATTGATTTGTTAACCATTTAAATTATTTCATTAATTTGGTGTTACGGGTTTAATTATTTGTAATTTTTCCGTTGAACCAAATAGGTTGAGTGATTTGAATAATTAAAATGAAATGAATTTAGTAATAATTGGTTTACACTGATTCTTCCCCCATGCTTAGTGTGACTATACAGATTCACTGGGCTTCTCAAGAGGTACCGAAGAATAATTTTTTATATTTTATTGGATTGATTATGTTTCTAGTTACTTTTCAAAAAAATATAATATATATATTTTAATCTATTTATATGTTACATGTGATAGATTATATAATTAATATATCTACAAATAATTTAAATAATTGACATAAAATAAAATATATGTAGATAATGAAGTTTTCATATATGAATAATGAAAAAGAGGATAGATAATTATTTAAAGTTATTCAACGTTTTATTTTATCTATTGTATCAATTGATAATTATCCAAATTAAGAATAGAGTTCAGACCATGAAGAGTTTATCCTCAATAAATCATTTGATGATTATTACTCTTAAATAATGGATAAATTTAATAATATCATTCTAGAGGTTTTCATATTTATATTTTAATTCTTCATGGGTTGATAAGATAAGGAATAATTTGATATTTTCAATATGATAAAATGTTAATATCATTGTAGAATTATTATAAAAGTTAATAACTCTTACCAAACATATCTAATAAAATGTGTAGGCCTCATTATTATATAAAAAAATTGCAGCTATTAGAAAAAGAATTGAATATGATAATTGATGAGAGGACTGAGAAAATTAAAATCATTTAACAGAGGATCCATGAATTAGAGTAAACTCAATTATCCATCATGGATACCAAAAATTCTCAATTAGACATAAAAGAGAGAAGAATAAAAGATCATAACAATTATTTTCATGAAGAGAAAAGGAGAATGTTGATTTTATGGAGATGATGAGAAAGGAATATAATGATATAGTAAAATATCATACACATTATAACTACACTCCCAAAATGATATATATTGTTCTAGGTGTCATTTTTAGAAATCTATAAGTGGCCTTCATTAAATCCACACAATATTTTAAGGGGAGAGACAATTACTTGGAATAATATGATAAGATTTTTGTTTCAAAAAGGACCCAGAATATTATAAGTGTTGTCATAAAAGTATTCAAACATATATTCACTATAGTCACACTAAATAATACAACCCTTTCTGTAGATATTATTATTTATAAAAATTTTATTTTTATGAATATTGTAGATTACAAAGTAAATTATACAGATATATGAGTAGTGAAAAATAATGAGAAATGAAAAACATCATGAAAGGTGATATGAGTTATCAGAATAATTTTCCACCCAAAAATATGTCAAAAAGGGATATTCACTTCAAAAATAGATTGGTGTTAATTTTTTAAAATATGCCATGAAAGGTAATAAATCAAGCATCATTTTCCAATTTCAATGTTGTGGATTGTTTTTAAATAATTACATTGATTGGTAGCATAATATATCATTCTTTGGATGTCAAAATAAATCACCAATTGAGGGGGAGATGATCTAAAAAAATTATCTAGAGTAATTAATTGTATACAAAATATGGTAATAAATATATCATCATATAAAAAGATTCTATAAATAATAAACATTTTCAAAATTGAAAATGGTGGGAGTTTTATTATATAATATTGGGTAATTATAAGCAATGAAAAATTATATTTTCACGAGAAAATAAGACCACAAATGATAAGGAATAATAAAATTTATTATGATGACTTTGATATCAAATGTAAATAACAGAAATGTTTTAAATAATTCATTCATAAAAAGATTGTGAAAAATGAATCACAAAGAAAAGTTTCTTATATTATGCCTGAAAAGTTCACATCATGGATCATTAAAAGAAATCGATGAATAAGTATAATAAATGAATCAATCATAAATAATACAGTATAGTGTCAATCCTAAAAATAAACAAAATTGTTAGTTTATTATAATAAATCACCGAATAGAAATTTGAATTTAATTGGATAATTCTAATAGTGGGTCACCTAAACTTTTTTACGAATCCCTATGGAAGAACCAAATATATAGGCAATTATTTAAAATAATTCATTGTAACATTTTATTTAGTGTAACAAATGGAAATAAATATAAAAAAGTATATCTGAATGTAAATTCCTTTCATGATGATGTGAAAAGTCCAATTACACATTAGAATAAAAGTTAAAAATGTATGAATACCACAACTCCCATGGAATTTAATATTTTCAAATTTGAATGAGAAATAATTATTAGATATTATAAAACTAGAGATAAATTGATAAGGTTTTATAGGTAGAGAAGATAAACTCCATTATGTTGTTATCATTAATTTTTTCCATGAAACCATATTTTGCTCATTTATTTTTTAGTGATTATTTTTATCAATAGAGAATTAACGGTGATGCATTTTGGGATGTGAACATACTAAAGAAGTGAAATAATTATATCAAATAATAATTTGATTGATGAATCCTAGAAAATAATTAATTGGTATCTCTAATATATTCATGGAGTTCATATTGAATAATATATTCCATCATGAAGAGTTGATGGAGTTTTCCCATTAAGGGGGATATAAAAAGTGGAATGCGTAGTTATGAGAATATCTCATGTTCTTTGTTTTATAAAATATATGAATCTAGAATATGATGAATATATATTTTATATGGAATGATTGAAATTATACTAAAGTCCCTCAATTTATTAAAATAATTATTAAATTAATGGGTGATATGGTTGATAGTTCAATGAAATGAAAATTTTTAAAAATTAAAAAAATTTATAGAATATTGGAAACCTTATTTATAATAAATTAATTAAGACCAGTGTTGAAAGTATTTTGGATATGTAAAACAAAACCTACTGAAATGTTTTTATTTAAATAGGTATCACGTAATGAGTTATTTTTTGGAAAAAAAATAATTTTGAGTAAATATATATTATTTTCCACATCAACAAATTGACATTTAAAATTAGTGTTTATTTGTTAATATTTCATTTAATAAGGAAATGAGATCTCATACATCTTTGAAGTGCCTTAGTTTTTACATTCAATAATAGGGGAAGATTAATTTTATAAATAATTAATGAACTTGGTGAGTGCGAATATCACTTACTATATAAACATTTAATTTCTCATCAATAAGGGGGAGAAATTAAAAAAGGTGAATATTGACATTAAATAGAAATGAATATTATATTGGGTATTGAAAATCATCAAAATGGGATTATTAAATTGTCCAATATATTATGAGTGATGTATTTACTATCAATATGTGTTTTAAATTTGTGTAAAATTTATATCGGATGATTGTGATATATCATTTAGTTCTTATGGATTTTATGTGTTACAAAATTCCTACAATTTTAATAATGATGTTAATCCATTTATATATTGGAAAATTTGACTAAATTTTTAATAATGAGTTCCTACCATGATGAAGATTAGTAAATATTATGAAGATACTATTACTTCTTGAATAATTTAGATATGTACATTTAATGAAGTAAGATAAACATATAATGATTGGGGTGTTGATATAATATATAATCAAAACAATTTGTAGCTCTTATTAATGTATAATAAAATAAGTATCAATAATAGGTTCTTTATGTAGTTTAATATATTTTTATATGTGATATTTTAGAGATGGCTATGTATTTTAATAAGATATCATCAATAAGTAATATAGCAATAAGGATACACATATATCATGACATGTAATCATTGATGATGAAGAATATAGAATATGTTGATGACTTCATTGAGGAAGGTGTTGTACTAAATGGTTAATATTTAAATAACATTTGATGATTTTGAAGGATGGTTCAGTCATTATGTAATTTAATATTCATTAACAATCTCCAAATGAGTTCTTATATTCTAAATTCACTTCATGAATTATTTACATGATTTTTACTGTATTCTGATAAGTCATGAATTCATTTATTTTTTTGAATTTATCTAATGTGTATGAATAATATTTGAGATAATTTTAAAAATATTATGTTAATTTATGATCATATATATTTTATTAGAGAAAGAAGGAAAATATTGAAGGGTAATGTAAGTTCCCTCATAACTGTATATTGGAAATACCATGAAAAATCCAAACGATGATATACAAGAGAATTTTGATCATATTTAATATTATCTATATTATTATAAAAAATATATATTTTTCCTATGTGAATACATATTATTAAATCTTGTGCTCATACAAATATACCACAAAGTAAAGGCTAGTAAGTGATATTTGAGAAAATGAAGAGCATACAGAATATTAAATAGGTGATTTATAACATTCCATAGATGATACATAACATTTACAAAAAATTTCCTTTAAATATATATTTTTAAGTATAAGATATGTTAGATTATATTCTATTTTTTTATATCATAAAACAGTTAATTTTTATCAAGTATTACTACTATGATGTTACAGAATATTAAATTCAGAATACAATGGAGTTATATAGGGTGTTAAAATAATATATATAATCTCTTTTTGGGACATATATTATAAAAAGATTTTATCAAGAATTAGAGAGTATAATTTTGAATATTATAAAATATTATTCAATAAATTGAAATCATTATTATTTATGGAAACTATGATTCAACATAATTTGTTTTTTATTTGAGTATAATTTGATTGTATAAAAGGTAAAATTCACACAATACCTATATGTTCATATGAGATTGAAATTATGGATTTGAATAATGTGGACTTTGTGGAAGAATGTTATGGCACTAAAAAATGATTTTTTAAATCTTATAATTAAATATAATATGTCATGAATAATTAAATTGATTATTTGGGGATTGAAAACAAAATATTTGGATGTATATTTAAAATTTCATTGAAAAATATTTTAATAAGAATAAAAGTTATGTTTTTGAGAAGGTCCATGAATTATAATTCACTGTTAAAAAAGATGAATATTTTTATTAATTATTTGATGGATTGAATCTAGGATATTTCCTTAAGATATAATATTGACTTGTTTTGAAATAATGAAGATCATGTTATTTAGTTTCATGAAATTTTCTTCTTCCAATATATTGGAAAAATGTATGTGATAACTATGCTTTTTATAAAATATGAATAAGGGGAAAATAAAATAAATTTAAAATTGTTGAGAGATTGGGGATATATTTATTTATAATATAATGATCACTAAAGACGAAAAATTTAAAATATTAGGGGAGATACTTACAATTATACACAACTACCAGTTATCATTTACATCACGTAATGTTGATTATTGGGTTATTCAATGGAAGGTTGTTTTATAATGGGGAAGATGAAGACATGGATGTTGATTCTATATCGATGAATATACTATTTTTTTATGTGTTCAAGAAGGATTACTTGTATTAGATTTTATAATTTTTATCATTAATGTAACACCCTGATATTTTATGAGAAGTATAATTTTTTATGTCTTATGTTATACACAACATCAATGTCATATTTCAGTACACACAACACTAGCTTTGCTTGCGTTACACGCAACCGCGACCTTCCTCGATAGAGTATGTAGTACGCAATACCAGGTTTCACTAAACAATGATATATTGTTATAATATTTTTATTGACTAGCCGTTATGAATATTATTGACTAAATTTTTAATTTTATAACATTACTATTCATCATACATATTTTCTATAACATGGTATGATAACAAAATAATTTTTTCGGGTAAAATAAGTATTTATCAAAAAATGCAGTTTTTCCGCCTTTTGATCGCGCACAAACATAAAATATAGTTTTTGACATGTTTATAAGATCAATTTTAATAAATAAAATTCTTCTTTGGAATCAAGATATAACAATTTACTTTGGATAATTTTTTCATATTATTCTGATAACTTTCATATTTTTATGAATAGTAAAAACACGTTCTATTTTAGTTAAAAACAACTTTTTTCATCACATTAATTTATATGGTTAAATTATAATATTTAATGGTTTTAAAGTATAAATAGAATATATTTTTACAATTTAAGATCATGTATGTCATTACCATTAATATTACATTGAATTCATAGGTAAAAACATTTCAATCTTTGGCAATGTTTTAACATTTAAAACCCATTTTCTTAACAACATGGTTAATTTAAAATTAATTACTGCAACTTCTGTGTTTTGAATTTTGAAAAATGGATTCCATATTTGGAATCAGTGGGTCCAAATTATTTTAATAGGTTACTTTTATTTTTTTGATATTATGAATAGTAACTACGGTAATTTTTATTTACTACAGTTAAAGGTAAATCGGTTAATTAAGAGTAAAAATAAGATTATAAAAATAACCTAACCATAATATCCCGGATTTGTTTTTCCATGTACTATATTAATATTATATGGTAATTAATTCGAGACCATACTCTGAGACGACGTGCAGTTCCAAGGCCCGGTGAGCCCGGAACCAATGTTTGAATTTAATTTAATAATTAAATAACACGCATGTGCGGTTTTACTAAAAAAGTAGAATAACTCCCAAACGGGTTCTCAAATCAGAAATCATATGGCACCGTTGGGTTCGTAACAACGATTTTACCTTAGGTGAAGCCTAACATCTGTCGGCACAGTTCGGTGGTGAAATCTGGTTTTTTTTACGCAACCGTAATAAAATATTTAATTAAAATATTTTATTTAAATCCTTGTTGCAAAAAAAATCTCTTATCTTTTAAATGGATATTTCACAGGGGATTCGGGTTACAATTTTCATAAACCTGAATTCCCCTAGAGGATTTGGAGGCCCTGGAGAAAACCTCCCAACGTGGAAACAACGTTCTTGATGAGCTTCGACGGTGAGGACGATGCGGTGATCAGATCTCCGCCAATGAATGTCGTGGATCCAGGTAGGATGTTTTTTGATGATTTCTTCCCCATTTTTGATTTACATTATTAACGTAGACTAATCCATGAAAATATTTTTCCACGGATCAATCGTTCTTGCAGGATGGGATTTTGCAGGAATCGTGGTGATTTTATTCTTGAAATTATTTTGGTTTCGTTCAACCTACTGACAATGACATACCAGGAATGACACAAACATCGATCCAGGTTTGTCCCTCTCGATTTTTTGTGTTCTTCTTCCCCAAATTCTCGTGTTCTTCACTACGTTCTACGCGTTCTTCGTGGGGAGATTAACGATGGATCGTTGTGCACCCGTTGTGCGCTGCAACAATCCGAAATTTAAGATGTAGCATCGATACACCCCTACGGAGGTGTGGCTGCAGCGGAGACAGACAGATTGAAGTGGATTAGAAGATATCTTCCTTCGAACGATTTCCGCACGGGTGACCGGAATCGGATTTCGGAGCCGATCCAAGGCCTGAAACCCATGTATTCGGCATCAAAACGATGAAGCGACCCATGATCTTGAGTGTCGTGGCAAACATACTAGAGAAACGCGATCTAGAGAAGCGGATGAGGCGCGATGAGGAAGATGATGCTTCTGGAAATTTCCCGACTACGGACCGTGTAGTATGGGCTACACGGTGTGTGTTCGTCGTTGGACCACATGGTGTGTACTCGGGGAGTACACGAGAACGGGCTGGGTACACGGCCAAGGACATGGCATGTATACCCATCCTCGGCTAGACCCGGATAGATACACGGGATACCCGGTGTACTAGTACAGAGGTAGGCGAAACCGACACGGACAGAGGCCGTGTACGGGCACATGGCCAGCATACACGGAGTGAGTCACAAGTGCTCGGACACAGCCTGTGATTCTTATACACGTTGTGTAGTTACTTTCTATCCGACAAGACAAATGAAACATGCCATTTACACAGGCAGTACCCATAGTCAGGAACACGACATGTACTTTTCTACATGCCGTGTAGTTGAGTTTTACACAGCTTTAACGGATGACATGGGCTGTTTACACGGGAAATACCCAGGGTCAAGGAACATGGCGTGTAACCATACTACATGTTGTGTAATAAATTCTTCAAGGAATGAGCCAGTTTCCTTCTGTGACTTGGGTTAGTTTCCTTACGGTTCATCTCCTTAGTCTTTCTCATGAAGGTTTCCAGTATCATTTCCTACATATAAGAGTATGATCAATTTAGCAAGACTTCTTGAATAGAGTTGTTGGAATCCCCTCTTTTAGACATAGACCTAGATCCTCTATTCATTCCTGATACACTAGGTGAAGTTTTCGGTATCGACGTGACCAACTTTACCTGGGCGTCGATCCTCTGCTTAGTGGATTAGCTTAGACTAAGTTGTTGGAATCACCCCTTGAATTTATTGTGATCCTCAACTGGGCATCATTTTCTCAAGGTACATGTGGAGTGTGTTCTCCCAGAATGAGTACATCGTATCTCTCTCTTCAGACCAAGGAGTGTGTTCTCCTTGTTACGTGCTTAGTGGAATATTCGAGCTGGATCTTAGTGGTGTTTTGGCAATAGACGATCGTGTATGAGTATATCTGGATATTCTTGTTATATGTTCTGTATACATATACTGTGTGGAGATGACAATATATTACCTTTGTTATTTCCCTTGTTGTATTTTCTTTGTGGTTTCAGGGTGTCCAACTGAGTATTGTTATACTCACCCCTGCAATGGCTTTTCCCGCACGTGTCGTTGTTGACACTCCATCCATCACAGAATCGAAAGATTGGAAAAGGGGAAGATCTGAGATTAAAATGCTTCAACATTTGAAGAAAACATAAAAAATTGACAAAGGAATGAACAAGGAAAACTTTTCCCATAGGCCGCGCAAGTTTCCTCATGGTTGCGCAAGTCCACTTGCGCGACGCACTGTGGCGTGCAAGTGACTTGCGCAACCTAAGTGATAACCACCCGGTAACCGCCAGGGGTCTTCTCTTGCCTATAAATAGACCCTGTGGGCCCCCCATTCAAGAGGATCTTTTTCCAGAAACTCGGATTGAAGCTCCCGACGCCCAAGTCTCTTCTCAAAGCTTCCGAAACGCTTTTAAGGTAATTTCATACCTATAACGGAAGATCTAAAGAGAGGAAGGAAAGCCTAAGTGTTGAAACTCATCAACAATTGCGCGCCTGAGTAGCTAGCCCCTAAGGGAAGTGTCCACACTTGCACGCTACCTTACTCCTTCGATAGAACTTGCGCGTCCCTTTTCTGGAAGAACCTCAAGAGGATTCTAAAGGCTTTAATAAAGAGTCGCTCAAGTATTTCAATGCTGGTTGACCAACGCGCAAGTACACCATGTGTCGTGCATGTATACCTGCACGACCAATACTTGCGCACCCACGCAGTACTTGCGCACCTTACAAGACTTGCGCGCCCCTTCCTTTTTGGGTACCTTTCTTGCCCATTTCACCCCTCTTATGCCATTACACCTTCCCTTTTCAAGATTTAGTCTTCAAGACACTCTTCAAATCCATTTATGGACTGATTTCTTGATTTTAATTCCTTATCTGAAAGGAATTATGTGGAATATCTCTCAAAAACTAGTGATTTATATATCTTTATGTCACTAAATATAGAGAGTTCATTCACTCAACCTCATCCTTTAAGATTAGAGAATCCTTAACCTGGGTCTCCTTTTCAGGAATAATCCCCAGTCATAAGTCCTCTAATTTGGGAATCCTTCTTAGGAGTAAGCCCCAGATCCCCTAATTTGGGCTTCTTTTTCAGGAGTAAGCCCCAGTCTCAAATATGGGCATCTTCCTCAGAAGTAAGCCCCAATTCATAATGATCCCAAATCTGGGAATCCTCTTAGGAATAAGCCTCAGTCCCCTAATTTGGGCATCCTTCTCAGGAGTAAGCCCCAAACCATAATACTTAACCTGGGCCTCCTTTTCAGGAATAAGTCCTAGTCATAATCCCTAACCTGGTCCTCCTTTTCAGGAGTAAGCCCCAGTCATACTTTTGGGCTTCCTTTTTAAGAGTAAGCCCCAAATCCCTTAAATTCTCTTTAACCAGTCCTAATTTACTTTTGATTTGGGATTCCTTCTCATGAGTAAAACCCAATTATCAATCTTTTCCTAATTTGGGTTTCCTTTTCAGGAATAAGTCCCAAGTTAGAGTATTCAAATCTCCATGAAATACATATACCTTTTGTGGACCCTGTTCCCGTATTTTCTCCTTAAAGTAAATCCTAACCTTCATTTATCTGGGCAGTCATACATACATAAAGCCCCAAAACATTTCTCACACCGAGCATGACTCACATGAGCTTAGAGGGTAAAAGTAATTATGACATCCTGCTTTGAGCCATCAATCAAAAACATCATACTCCCTTACTTAAACTACGTGGGTTCTGATTCCTTTTCCAAAACAAAGGATATGTAGGTATCCCATCTACGGGTTCGATCCCAACATTGAAATAATTCATGTCCTTCTGAATGAGAATAATCTTCAAGTGCCCCAATGAGTGGCTTTAAAACCATCATGGTCATCATAATGACCAAGAGACTTTTATAAAAATGTTTTGAAGGATACCATTGACCAAGAATCTCTAAATAGATATAGATTTTTCTCTATTGATGAAGAACCTCGAATACATATAAAAGATTCTCTAAATTTCTTACATATTTAATCATTGATTGTCAAAACTGAAGGAAAGCTCATTCTATACTTGGTAATGTAATAAGGATTCACGAACATAACTTAAATCTATAAAGAGAGTCCTGGAATAGACAATAATTTCCCTCAAAAAGGTGTGATGAGTCCGACCTCCCATCCTCTCGACCAATGAAAATTCCTAAGCCTCATCAGTTCACAAACTAATGAAGCAGCTATTTTTGTAAAGTAAGTCCAAATGGATGTGGAATCATTGGATGTTTCCGGTTCTACGAACAAACCCGTTAGAAACCGATCAGAACATGTGAATCTCCCATCCAGGAGGTCATCCCCGAATTCTGAGGGAAACAAAAAATGGTGAACCTGACATGAATCCTTAACCAAAGTTAAAATGATGTTTTACCTATTTGTTAAGACCCTATTTAAAACTCAATAAGAGGGCTAACAGAAACAATCATTGACATGAGTGCTCATCCAAAGGATGAAGTAGCTGAATTTATATTGATTATGTCTGTTATATCAAACATGCACTCTTTTCCAAGATCTTCTGTATTTCCATAATGGCTGCTCTCAAATTCACAACTATGAATACTGCTGCTGAAAATACCACTACTGATATTCTTACTAGATCGTCATCCACTCTGAGAATGACATCACCTACTCAGTGTCTTCAACGCTGGGTATCAAATGCGCTGGTTAAGGATTACCATCAACATGGTACCATCCCAACTCTGGAGGCTTCCTGACAAGCCCTCCAAGTGAACAGCTCACACAGGTCTTCTGGACAACGATGACCAGTGATCAAGAGGCAGGCAGTGATGATTACCATCTCCAACCGTTTCGGGTCATTATCCCCAGAATGCAATTTCCATTCGCTCCCTCAATCGAGGAAGTAAATGAGCGGGTCCCTCAGGGCCTTAATTAAAAATTACAGGAGTCCTTCCTGAGGGCTCCCATCAACAATCTTCGGCAGACTCGTGCGGCAGTGCGCCCTCAACATGATGAGGGTACCGACTCCAGGAAATCGGCTCAGGTTCCTCGAACCCAAGCAGGCAAGACGAACCGCCAGAGACGGAATCCGGTTAACAATGGGTAGGTTTCCATCCCTTCAATCTCCGGAGAAGTCCACCAACCTAACTTGGTGGAAAAAAATGAGCAGGCACACACACCTGTCCATTTTAATTCCGCTGTCCAGCAGACTCGTCTGAAAGCATCAAACCAATCCTGCCTGGAAATTCTGGTGGAGTACTATAGGCAGGAACATACACCTGTTTATACATCATCAGTTGGTCAGCAGGCTCGCCTGACTATATATGATGGATCTCATCAATCGCGTTTGGAAAAGTGTAATTAGCAGGCACATACACCTGCTAGTACTAATCAAGCCTACCAATAGTCTCGCTTGGTAGCGCACGGAGAAATCAGTCAGAAAGCTCCGACGACAAACAAGAGACAGACTCAACTCTCTGCCTCTACACTTGAGTACTGTCAGAATTCACTAACAGGAAAAGGAGGACATGAGCAGGAACATACACCTACTCTAAGCCCGAAATGGACTTATATCCCCGTTCCGGTAGCTGAAGTCACCAAGCATATTTTGTCAATGGTGAAAGAGCAGAAGCAAATTCATGCTCATATTCTAGATGTTTTCCAGGATATCATAACAGCTTCACCATCATCTCAGGGAAAGACACATAAATCTATCCCTATCAGTGGAGTGACACATCAACGATTCACTCCGGAACAGACACACATATCTGTTCTAGTCCAAGAGGGTTATGGGGCATACTCCCCCAAATCATACGAACAACCAAGTCAGGCACATAAACCTGATTTGAGTAGAGATCTTTAGCCTAACCTGACCATCTTTCCTGATCAGGCACATACACCTACTCAGAGAAACCACTTTCGTCGACAAGTGGTTTCCAAAGCGAGTAAGAAGGCATCTAAGAAAAAGATCCGCCCAACACAGTCAGGAGATTAAAGGCCAATATGTAACAAGGCCTTTCTCGATGGTGGAGTTCTTGAAGCCCTCAGATATTTAACTGTTGGAATTCAAGATTCTACTCCCTAATTTCCCAATAATGGGAAAATTAATTCCGAAGGTCTTCAACATACACTTCCTCATGAAGGCTTGATTTGAGAAAATTCGGTCAATATTGAAGTTTCGTCTTCAGATGAGAGCCACAGGAACCCTCTGTGTGGTCAGAAGACCAAGGAGCAAAAGATCTCATCTTTTGCTGTAACCCATTATGGTGGTCCTCCCCATGATGATGAATTTCGCTGCGAAAGTCCTCTCTGCAGTAGTAATTCACATTGCCTGGAAAATACTTTAGTGGACAATTTAGTGTTGAGAAAGCCCTCTTATCTTGAGGCACTTGCAAATGCGAAACCAGTCATGTCTGATGCTTTATCGCTAGCAAGTGAAATACTTTCTCAATCAGAAGATAGCCCAGGGTGTAGGTCATTCTCCTAACCACCCTATGTCATGAATCTCTAGTTTGATCAATGATCTCTCTACCAATCTTGTTGAATCCGATGAAGCAACATGGAAACACCAACTTTGGTCAAAGCAGGTAGATGAATCTTCATTTAATGAAGAAGAGGAAATGATGAACATGAGGAAAAAACTGGCGAAAAGTGAGGTACCAGTCATGTTTTGGCCTTTGGCTGACTCCTAGTATGACATTCCAAATATGTTGATGGAAGATGGAATCCATGATATTCGTCTCAATATATGGAAAACTCTTTTTTAATTAAAGAAGAAGATATTATCTTATGATGAATATGAAAATCATCATATGATAATAGAAGGGATACAACGTCAGATTGATTTGGCATCTCTATCAGTCTCTCGGTATCCAAAGGCTGAAAAGCAACAGAGAACCCTTCAATGTTCATGCCTTGGAACACTAAGAAAATTGCGTCAGTTAATTGCCAATGCTCCATCTAGTGTTCATATCAGAGGATGGGGTGTTCATGTAGCACTACATTTCACAGTGCTTTCCAGTCAGCAAAGCCCTCTGAAAATGTTCTCATGCAATGTTATTTCACATGGCCATCCACAGTCAATGGGATTTATTCGTAATCAAAAGCTTGATCAAGAACATGCTTCAACTAGTTCCTCTCAAAATAAAGCATACAGAGAACAAGTTGTTAAATTTCTCCTACATCAAGAAGGTGAGAATATTACAAAAGCCTCTCACATGGAGCAAACACATCATCAAATGACAGACGTTTCAGAAATCAACCAATGGTCTATTAAACCAGGTGATAAAAGTGGATATAGGTTAATGCATCCAGCTAATTTCCGAACTATGATTTGCAAGATCAAGAGAGATTTTAAGAAGGTCTCAGACATAGCATATCAAGAGCCACCCCAGCTTGTCAGACTGGGGACTCCTTTAACCCAACCCTCAGAGTCAAAAAATGGGATTCGAGGAGTTGAGAGGAAGTAGCAGGAATATCCCCAGTTCACGATACTAGGGACTCTTTCAAATCATCAATCCCCTTCTCAGAGAATATCGGTCTTTTCACGATTGGGGAAGAAGCCCCAAGAGGAACGAAGAGCCAAATTATCAGGAGATTACCTCCAAATTATAGCTCCTCAAGAAGTTCCTAAAGGATTAAATCAACAAAAGGAAATGTCTCATCAAAGACATGAAAGAAGACAATATCACAGAAATGTTGATAGAAGGGATGTGATGCATTATGCATCAATCAATGTCATCAATGCCGTTGTTGTTAATCCACCAGGGGAGACTCACTCAAGGGACTCAGATGAAGAGCGTCCTGCTCAAGAAAATGTACGTGCCGATACAAATGAAGAAGGTGTGCATACACAAAGTCAAAGGATTACTCAGAACCTAGGTAATCCACTTCCTTCTCTCCAAAAAGTATCCAATAAAGGGAGGGGAAAGAATCAGGTAACATATCCTTCCTCTGGGGAAGGTCAATCGCTCTCATTAGAGAAGAAGTTTGCACAACAGGAGGACGAAATGAAAGAATTAAGAAGGCTGAATGTAGAACTACTTAAGAGTAGTCTTCTTCTTAAGAATGCAGAAGTCCGACAGCAGAAGGAATTTGTTGCAGCTACTGAGATGGATCAGGAATATCCTCCTTTATCAGTACACCCTCAGAGGTCTAATCCTATGGGTTAAATGCAACAACGGTTGGCAGTGCTACCATCAGTTGCAGCACCAATCACCACATCTGTCCAAGATCCATTCATTGCACCTACCCAAGACCAAATTCAACCTGATGTTTCTCAAAAGTTAATAACTACTATTGAGTCATTAACAGCTCGGTTAGAATCTATGAAAGGGAAACGGGCGCAAGTTCAACCAGAAAATAAATTTTACCCTGAATGGGTAGATTAAATTTCTCCTCCATCCAGTTTTGGAAACCCTGTTTTCCCTACTTTCAATGGATCAGGAGACCCTGAACAACATTTGACGCATTACCTGTCTTGTTGTGATCCAATTATGGGAACTCCAGAGCATCAAGAAGCAGTGAAAATCAGCTGCTTCATGCGAACCTTGCAATGACCAGTTTTTTCTGGTATACAAGCTTGCAATCCCAGTCAATCATCAGATGGGAGGATCTTTGCCAAAAATTCCTTCTTTAGTTTTGCTCAACTTTTCAAAAAATGACAGTTTTCGATCTTACAAACTGCAAGCAAAGGGAGAATGAAAGAGTCTCTGATTTCATTGCTCGCTGGAAGGGATTAACATATTCCCTGAGTTTAGCACTCCCTTAAGAAGAGCTATTGCCAATCTGTGTAGCAAATTTGCGTGAAGAATTATGCACGCCATTGATCCCTGTGAAATACATAGGAGGGTTTCGAGACCTTACTTCAATCGCTCAGCAGATTGAAGATTCCCTTATACTAGCTAAGGCTAAATCTCGTGTAATTATATCAGCTCCAGGAAGGAGAATGGGTAATGTAGAAACTGCTACAGTTATGCTTAAACAAGCTCCTGTACCTATTTCTACTTCAAAACCTTCATCTTCTCAAAGTGCTATTCCTCATGAATGTCAACAACAAAGGCTGTTTCATCTAATTAATCAACGAGATCAACAATGAAAACAATTTGAGGATTTGAAGAGTAAAATATACTCTTTCCAAAATGAGGAAGTTCCTAGTTACTTCATTTCAGCTCTGGAAAATAATTTGGTTCAATTACCAGTGCCCAAGAGGCCAAATAAGGAAGGAGATAAAGATCTTCCCAATTATTGTCCCTTTCATCAAATGATGGGGCATCCCATCCAGGAGTGTTTTGTCTTCAAAGACCTCCTGCCAAAGATGGTTGACTTGGGACAAGTCAAGTTGAAAGGTTCTTCGACTCAGGTAGCATGTGTTACTGCTACAGTTCCAGAAGAGGAAGGTGAATGGCAAGAAGTCAAAAGCAGAAATGCACAGAAGTATGATGATTGGATGGTCAGAAAGACAATCAATAGGACTCATGCCATTTTGCGAACACAATTAAAGAATCCAATTGTGTCTTCTGCCATGAATATTGCGGTAAAACCCTCTTCGTTGGAGGGAAAGTCCTCACAGAAACGGCTTGATTCAGAGAAGAAAAAAGAATCAGAAGAAGATGAGTATGTGTTATAGCCTAAATTGTCTTTGACTCTGTTAGACATTATGCCATCTACTTCAAAGCCATCGGCACCGCCCCATCAAACGGCATAGCCTAAACAGGCTAGTCAGGCAGAGCCTTTATTAGACGAAGAGTTAATCTTTAGTTCTCTTAATATGATTCAATTAACAGATCCATATTCCAGTCGTAATTTCAATTTTTATGAGCCTGAATTCCCAGTATCAAATAAGGGAATCCGAGGAAGTTCCCAAGGTTTAGGATACAGGGGAAGACGTGGATCTTTATGAATCCACAACTCCAATTCTACCACTGATAGCACTGTGTATGCAGCAGAAAATTGTGGTAGATCCCTTCAGTGAGCTCAAAAAGAACAAGCAGGTTCTTCTGCTAATAGCCAACATAGTCTTGGCATAGTTATATTAGAAGACAGATTGAAGGTTCCATATTCTTTATCTTAGCAATTAAATGGATCTAATCGGTTTAATCTTCCAAAACAAAGGATGTTTCCATCTTCTATCCCAATACAAGATGCATCAGCTTCCAAAGCATCTGCTTCCAAGGTACCTACTAAACCGCATATTCCTGTTGGGAAACGCAGACCTCTAGATCAAAAGTATGATATATTGAAACAATTGGCCCAAGTACCAGCCAAGTTATCAATTTTGGATGCTTTTAATCTGTCAAAATATCTTCGGGAAGCACTCATCGAAGCTTTGTCAAGCCCTCAGGAGTTTGAAGCTGAAATTGCTGCAGCTGAAGTCTATCAAAAAGAGAATAATCCTGAAGAATGCCATGAAGTGATATCTTTTACTGATAAAGATGAAGTTGATTTTGTACATGGGCACATAAATCCTCTGTAGTTATCTGGAAAAGTTAATGGTGTATATATCCGAAGAGTTTTCATTGACAATGGTTCATGAGTCAACCTCATGCCCATTCATACACTTCACCGATTGGGCCTCACGGAATCTGATTTATCTCCTTCTACCATGCTGTTACAAGGATATGATAAAAATTAACAAGAACCATTGGGTGAAGTTACACTCAGAACTCAGTTTGGAGATCTTGTATCCAATTTGGATTTCATGATTGTTGATCAAGACTCAGCTTTCAACGTCTTTCTTGGAAGACCCTGGCTACCTCAGCATGCAGCTATCCCTTCATCATACCATCAATGTCTCAAATAATGTTTCAATGGTCCAGTTGGAATATTGTATGGTGATAAGACACCATTCAAGACATGTGAGTCTCAATACATTGAGGCGGAATTTTATCACATGAAGGAAAGAGAGAAATCTAAAATAAAGGAAATTACCAAAGTTAATGCTCTATATGGTTTGGAGAAGATTCCAATAAATACATTTACAAATGTGAGTATAGATTATGTGTTACCTATCATCCAAATTGACAAAATAGTCCCAAAGCAAAATACTCTTATGGAAAGATCTATAATGTCAATTACGACAATTGAGCCAGACAACATGGGAGAAATTGGTAACCTACCAAACACTGATGAAAACACAAGTAGTGACGTTTTCATTTCATTTTCTGAAATACAAAAGGTCTATACATCTCCAATCAGGCCAGAAGAAGTTATAGCAACATCGGAGGTGAATAATGATGTCAATGCTCATTCCATCATCTCCTCTTTATTTCCCAAAGAAGGCCCTTTATCCTCAATAGAGTCGAAAATGGAAGCTTCTTCTTCAAAATGTGCAAATTTTGACATCTCTTCTAATCATGAAAATTTCGTTTTGTCATCTAGTATGCAAGTAGAAACAGAAGAAATAGAACATGATGAAGAGGAAGAGGAAGATCTTAGAGATGCTCCTCCAACATTTGAAGAGGGTATCTCTACCACTATGGATGAACTCAGAGAAATAAATTTGAGTAAAGATAAAGATCCACGCCCCACTTTAATTACTGCGGCCATGACCCTTGAAGAGCAAGAGATGTATATTTCTTTTCTAATGCAAAATAAAGATATTTTTGCTTGGAACTATATAGAATTGCCTGGGCTTGATCCTGATGTTGCTACTCATCATTTTGGTTTACCAAGAGAACATCGAGGATTTAAGCAAGAAGCGAGAAAACACACCCAACTTATGCTTCCAAAATTGAAGTTGAAGTGGATAAGCCGATCAAATCTAACTTCATAAGAGAAGTTCAGTATCCCAAGTGGTTGGCTAATATTGTCCCTGTAAAGATGAAGAATGGGAAAATTAGGGTTTGCATCGATTTCAGAGATCTTAATCGGTATTGTCCTAATGATGATTTCCCAGTTCCGATTATAGAACTCTTAATTGATGCTACAGCTGGTTATGAAGTACATTCCTTCATGGATGGATATTCCAGATATAATCAGATCCGAATGGCCCCAGAAGATGAGGAATCCATAGCCTTCAGAGCCCCTCAAGGTGTGTTTTGTTACTGGGTGATGCCCTTTGGTTTAAAGAATGCTGGTGCAACATATCAACGCGCCATGCATCGTATTTTCAAACCTTTCTTAGGGAAATTTTTTGAATGCTATATAGACGATTTGGTGGTTAAATCCAAACAATGTTCTAATCACTTGGCTGATTTGGAAGTCATATTCCACAAGCTTCGACAACATAATTTGAAGATGAACCCCTTAAAATGTTTTTTTGGGGTAACCTTAGGAAAATTTCTCGGCTTTGTTGTACGCCATCGTGGTATTGAAGTCGATCCTGAGAAGACTACGTCAATCCTTGGTATGTCACCTCCTCAGAATTTGAAATAATTAAGTGGACTTCAAGGAAACTTTGCCTGTATTCGGCGTTTCATCGCCAATTTGGCAGGAAAAAGTTTACCCTTTACCAAATTATTGAAAAAAAGAGTCACTTACCAGTTGACTAAAGAATGTCAAGAAGTGTTTGATGTTCTCAAGAAATACCTCTTGAGTCCATCGGTACTCATGCCACCTGTTGAAGGAAGTCCACTTATCCTCTAGGTGAGAGCTCTAGAGCGATCATTGGGTGCCTTTGTTTCTCAAAAGAATGATGCTGGGAATGAAAATAGCCTATACTATCATAGTAGAACTATGGTTGAAGCAAAAACCCGATATTCAAGTTTTGAGAAGTGATGCCTGGCATTAATCATTGCAGTTCAGAAACTGAGACACTACCTGCAACATCACGAGGTCCAATTGGTATCTCGCAATAATCCGCTCAAATTCATCCTTAGTCGTCCAATACTTACAGGACGTCTTGCAAGGTGGGCAGTTATTTAGCAGCAGTTCGACATTCAGTATGTATCTCAAAAGGCAATAAAGGTCCCAGATCTGGCTGATTTCCTGGCTGAAAATCCTTCAGTGGAAGACACGTCTTCAGATATTGAACTCCCTGATGAGAAAGTTTTCTCTATTCAAGAGATTCCTCAAACATGGGAAATGTATTTTTATGGTGCCTCCAGAAGTCCAATAGGGAAGAAAATGGAAAATCCTAAATGCAACAAAGTTGTTTTAGGAATTGTACTCATTTCTCCAGATAAGGCATTGTTACCTTATTCCTTTTTATTGTGGGAAGGTGGTACCAATAATGAAGCCGAATACCAAGCTCTTATCACAGGCTTGGAGTTAGAGCTTCAAGAACATGTGAATCACCTAAAGGTGAAAGGTGATTCAGACCTGGTAATCAAACAAGTCAATGGGGATTATGCCATCAAAAAAGAAGAATTAATCCCTTTGTATGATTACGTCAGAGAGTTAATGGCAGAATTTCCTTCCGATCTGACATTTTCTAATGTCCCATGATCACAAAATGCTCAAGCTGATGCGCTGGCTAAAATAGCCACAACTGTAGCAGATCCAAATCAGGACGAGACAACCATCAGTATTGCCCACTGTCGTGCAATTTCACCTTATGTTCAAGCTAGAACAGAGAAATTAATGAAATTAGTCCCATTCCTGAACCATATGGTCATACTACAGGATGGATGTCACCTATCACGGAATACCTTCAAAATAGAACACTTCCACATGATAGAGCCAAGAAAGAACAAATCCAGCGACGTGTGGTCAATTTTACTCTTTATGATAGCCCAAACCACCTAGAGAAAATTCTCTACAAACCTGGTTTTGATGGAGTTCTCTTCAGATGCATTGATGGTGAAGAGACAATGGCTGTCATGAAAGAATTGCATGCAGGAGTCTGTGGTGCCCACCAGTCTGGACATAGATTGTCTGATCAAATTCGAAGGCTTGGATACTTTTGGCCTTCAATGATACAATATTGTGTTAATTTCACAAAGAAGTGTCATTCATGCCATGTACATTCCAACTTCATTAATCAAAATACAGAGTTGCTTCATATAGCTAAATATTTGTGGCTATTTTCCACATGGGGAATGGATGTGGTGGGACATTACCCTTCAGCTACGGCCAAGCAGTTTAAGTACATTCTTACTGCTACTGATTTATTATCCAAATTGGAAGAGGTAGTACCTCTCAAAGAAGTCAGTTCTAAATGCATTGTTAGCTTCATCACGTCTAACATCATTACTAGATTTGGCTTCCCTCATACCATATTGACGGACAACGACACCAACTTCTGTTCTTCTGAGGTGAAGAAATTGTATCAAGAATACAATATTAAATCCAACCATTCATCTCGGTATCATGCGGCCACCAATGGCCAAATAGAAGCCTTTAACAAGACTCTTTCAAATATATTGCAAAAGATGGTGGATAAATATAAGAGGTCATGGCCTGATAAACTCTTTCATGCTTTATGGGCTTATCGGACTAACACCCCCAATGCAACGTGGTCAACTCCATATTTGTTGGTATATGGAATAGAAGAAGTCTTGCCAATTGAAGTTCAATTTCCCTCACTTAGAGTAGCCATTTGTGATTAATTATCTACAGATGAGCAATCCCAAAAGCGATTGGATGAATTGGAATGATTAGATGAGAAATGATTGTGCACTTTGCACCACTTGGAAATCTATCAGAATCGAATAGCACGAGCATTTAACAAAAAAGTTCGTCTTCGTTCATTCATTCTGGGAGAATTGGTATTAGTTCTCAGAACTCCAATGATACCAGGAAAGAAACCTCCCAATCTTGAGCAAAATTGGGAGGGACCTTATTCAATACATAGGGTCTACTCCAATGGAGCTTATTCATTAATCTCAATATATGGATAAATCATTACTACTCCAACTAATTCCAGATTTTTGAAGAAGTATTTTGTATAAACTACAGAGTATTCACGTAATGTCCCCGTAACATGACACTATACTATGTAGCACCAGTTCTTCCTTGCTATATGTTGTTAAATTATACAGCAATGGTCCAGTATGACCTTAAACTGCAACGTCGTCCCACAGGACATTAATCTGTAAAAAATTTACCTTATATGTCCCTGCAACATGACACTAAACTGTGCAGCACCAGTTCGTCCTTTCTATATGATGTTAAATTATACAGCAATGGTCCAGTATGACCTTAAACTGCAACTTCTTCCCACACGATGTTAAACTGTGAAAAATTTCCCTAAAAAGTCTTGTATGACTTTAAACTACACCATGGTCCTGTATGACATTAAACTGCACCATCCATGGTCCATGAATATGACCCTAAACTATTTCAATGTCCCTTACGTCCGGAAAGACATTAAACTACATAATCATAAAAGGTCCTATAAGACCATAAACTGTACTTATGTCAAGCATAACATTAAACCGCACCATCCACGGTCCATGTATATGACCTTAAACTATTCTCCATTTTGTCCAACATGACACTAAACTGTAGAAAAAAATCCCCAATGCGTCCAACATGATGTAAATGGTGTGTTATTTTGTCCTTACTGCATGACATTAAACTGCGTTGTCCCCCTTTTTTCTGTCCAACATGAGGTTAAACTGTATTGTCCCCACCGTCCTAACTACATGACAATAAACTATACAGAAAGTCCTTGATATTTCCTACATGACATTAAACTGTATTTTGTCCCTACTACATGACACAAAACTGTGCAGCACCAATAGTCCTAACTGCAAGACTATAAACTGCATAGTCCATTTATATTTCCTACATGATAATAAACTATGCATCGTTAAGGTTGTTGTTACCTCTTGTTTCTCACACCGATTATGACTCACGTGAGATTAGAGAAAACCTCAACCGTAACAATCTCTTTGGGCCGCTAACCATGTATAAGTCCCAACAACATTTTTTTTAGGTTGTTGTCCCCAAGAACAACTTGATCATTAAATCATTCTCTAATTGAACCACATGGACTTTGATCCTTGCCTTCTAGTCTGGGTACATAGGCAACCTCCCAAGGTTCAAGCCCAAAAACAATATCTTCACTTCGGTTCACCTTCATCTCATACGATGTTGATTTGTGAAACCGCCCTTAGAATCAATATCTTTATATTTGATTCACTTTCATCCTTATTATACAACGTTAAACTATAAAACACTTTTGTCCAGTATGACAATAAACTACAATACTCTTTGATTTCCTCATTTGAGAGAAAACTATAATTTACATTGATTTTTCAATCATGTTTCATTTAAAAAGACTACGTGCATACATGGTAATGCCTAAACTTTTTATCTCAGGTTAAACCATCATTGCACTAAAGTCCCCTTTCACCCTTCACATGTACGAACCAAATTTGTACAAAGGGTAGTTCTATAACTATGTAGGCTTGATTCCCATCCTTATGGGATACATAGGAATGTTCGAGTATCCCTCGAATCTAGCCCCAAGACATTTGGGCCTAACCCCAAATTTCACTTTCAGTCCCTTGGCTGAAAAGTCCTCATGAAAACACACACTGTGTATTCATTATTATGGTCCGAACTCTATGACCCTAAACTATGATCTCTCATACATTCATCCTGCACGACGTTAAACTGCATTTCATGAACTACGTATGGCTTGATTCTCATTCTTATGAGATACATAGTGATGTATAAAATTTCAATTTAGGACCCAGGCACAACATGATTATGGTTATCATTGACCTATGTATCTCTATATACATTAGACAATACCCATCTTTATGTGTTATAATCCTAACCTTAAATATTTTCAGATCTTCATAACCCTTTTCATGACTTTTAGTCAAAAAAATGTCAAACTTCTGAGAATTGTTTTGCCTGACTATATAGTACGTGCCCATACGTGGCCTTGCATAAACAGTCCACATAACAGACTTGCTAGCCAAAAGATACTATTTTATTTAACTATGCAGCCAATGCCCCTTAGGTGGCTCTGCATAATTCAACCCCCTAACAGGTTTGTTAAGTGATGGTAACTTCATTCTTCGGAAGAATGCCTCTTTTTTCATTAATTGTCTTAAACGATAGTATGTAGGGATCCACAAAAAATATCCATCCTTAACATATTTTGTCCATATACTTTTTCATGATCTGAAAGTATTCAAGTATATGGTTTATTCTTCTTCCCTACATTTGGGCCAGACCTTCGTAGGAGTGATATTCATCTAGTTCGTCGATAATCTTGTCTGGAAATATCTTCTTCATATTAAAGTACCTCTTTCAATACAGAAAACTCTATACTTTGGAAGATTTGAATCTCCATAAACATTCACTGGCTTTTAGCACTAGGAAAGTCAATTTCTGAGAGTTCTTTTTCCTGACTGTGCAACACGTGCCCATAGGTGGCCTTGCATAAACAGTCTACTTAACAGACTTGTTAGCCAAAAGATACAATTTTATTTAACTACGCAGCCAATGCCCTTAGGTGGCCCTGTATAATTCAATTCCCTAATGGGTTTGTTAAATAATGGTAACTTTATTCTTGGAAACTACTTCTTCTGATGCCTTTTATCTCTTTTTTATATCATTCCTCAGATTCAAATATTCTTAAGTCATAGTTTAAATATTTTCCCTCATAATTGAGTATGGTACTATGTTTTCAGATGAGTTGTCAAAGAATTGAGTCAATTATAATCCATTTTGGTCAAACTATTTCGACCTTAAACATTAGCCTCTTTATGTCCAACATGCATGACATTAAACTGCCAGATTTCAAATTTCTTCTCCCCTCAGAGTCAAATCCTCTTTTCATTCCGGATACAACTCTGAGGGGGGACTTTTGTTGATGCTCCTTCCATCACAGAATCTAATGATTGGAAAAGGGGTAGATCTGAGATTAAAATGGTTCAACATTTGAAGAAAACATCAAAAATCGACAAAGGGATGAACAAGGAAAACTTTGCCCATATGCCGCGCAAGTTTCCTCATGGTCGCGCAAGTCCACTTGCTGACGGACCGTGGCGCACAAGTGACTTGCGTGACCTAAGTGATAATCTCTCAGTAACCGCCCGGGGTCTTCTCTTGCCTATAAATAGACCTTGTGGGCCCCCCATTCTAGAGGATCTTTTTCCAGAAACTTGAATTGAAGCTCCCGACGCCCATGTCTCTTCTCAAAGCTTCCAGAACACTTTTAAGATAATTTCTTACCTAGAACGGAAGATCTAAAGAGAGGAAGGAAAGCTTAAGTGTTGAAAATCATCAACACTTGCGCGCCTGAGTGCCTAGCCCTTAAGGGATGTGGACACACTTGCACGCCACCTTACTCCTTCGATAGAACTTGCACGTCCCTTTTCTGGAAGAACCTCAAGAGGATTCTAAAGGATTTAATAAAGAGTCGCTCAAGTATTTCAATGCTGGTTGACCATCACGCAAGTACACCATGTGTCGCGCAGGTATACCTGTGCGACCAATACTTGTGCGCCCCCGCAGTACCTACGTGCCTTACAAGACTTGCACGCCCCTTCTTTTTTGGGTGCCTTTCATGCCCATTTCACCCCTCTTAAGCCATTACACCTTTCCATTTCAGGATTTAGTCTTCAAGACACTCTTCAAATCCATTTATGGCATGCTTTCTTGATTTGAATTCCTTATCTGAAAGGAATTCTGTGGAATATCTCTCAAAACCTAGTGATTTAAATATCTTTATGTCACTAAATATGGAGAGTTCATTCATTCAACATCATCCTTTAAGATGAGAGAATCCTTAACCTGTGTCGCCTTTTCAAGAATAATCCCCAGTCATAAGTCCTCTAATTTGGGCATCCTTCTTAGGAGTAAGCCCCAGATCCCCTAATATGGGCTTCCTTTTCAGGAGTAAGCCCCAATCTCAAATATGGACATCTTCCTCAGAAGTAAGCCCCAATTCATAATGTTCCCAAATTTGGGCATCCTCTTAGGAATAAGCCTCAGTCCCTAATTTGGGCATCCTCCTCAGGAGTAATCCCCAAACCATAATACTTAACCTGGGACTCCTTTTCAGGAATAAGTCCTAGTCATAATCCCTAACCTGGGCATCCTTTTCAGGAGTAAGCCCCAGTCATAATTTTGGGCTTCCTTTTTAGGAGTAAGCCCCAAATCCATTAAATTCTCTTTAACCAGTCCTAATTTATGTTTGATTTGGGATTCCTTCTCAAGAGTAAAACCCAATTATAAATCTTTTCCTAGTTTGGGTTCCCTTTTCAGGAATAAGTCCCAAGTTAGAGTATTCAAATCTCCATGAAATACATATACCTTTTGTGGACCCCGTTCCCTGATTTTCTCCTTAAAGTAAATCCTAACCTTCATTTATCTGGGCAGTCATACATACATAAATCCCCAATCCATTTCTTATGATTACATCTTTAATGCCCCAATTGTATATTTTATTACCAATAACTCCTGTTTCTCACACCGAGCATGACTCACGTGAGCTTAGAGGGTAAAAGTAATTATGACATCCTGCTTTGAGCCATCAATCATAAACATAATACTCCTTTACTCTAACTACGTGGGTTCTGATTCCTTTTCCAAAACAAAGGATACGTAGGTAACCCTTCTACGGGTTCGATCCCAACCCTGAAATAATTCATGTCCTTCTGAATAAAAATAAACTTCAAGTGCCCCACTGAGTGGCTTTAAAACCAGCCTGGTAATCATAATGACCAAGAGACTTGTATATAAATATTTTGAAGGATACAATTGACCAAGAATCTCTAAATAGATATAGATGATTCTCTATTGATGAAGAACCTCGAATACATGTAAAAGATTCTCTAAATTTCTTACATATTTAATCATTGATTGTTAAAACTAAAGGAAATCTCATTTTATACTTGGTAATGTAATAAGGATTCACGAACATTACTTAAATCTATAAAGAGAGTCCTTGAATAGATAATAATTCCCCTCAAAAAGGTGTGATGAGTCCGACCTCCCATCCTCTCGACCAATGAAAATTCCTAAGCCTCATCAGTTCACAAACTAATGAAGCGCCTACCATTGGAAAGTAGGTCCAAATGGTTGTGGAATCATTGGATGTTTCCGGTTCTACGAACAAACCCGTTAGAAACCTATCGGAACGTTTGAATCTCCCATCTAGGAGGTCATCCCCGAATTCCAAGGGAAACAGTCGTGTCTTGTGCAGATGAGAAAGCCTTTGACAAGATTCTAGGCGGACCAGGACCGGACGATACTTAGTGATATCAAACAGGCTGAGGTGTGTTCCTACAGCTACCGACTGCAGTCCTAGAACCTTTCATTACAGGTTGGAATTTGTTATAGACTCTCTTTTTGTGGTCTTGTACTTTTGGCCCAGGGTGTTACTTTCTTGTACATTACTTTCCCGTCATACTCTGTTGGTTGGGATTTAGTGTATTCATGCATCTCTTCCATTTTTAGTAGTTTTCAATTTTCATCATTGTGGGCTTGGAGATGTGTGTGTGTGTGTGTGTATAGGTTTATAGAAAATGCCTCCCATGTTAGTAGCATGCCTAATCGGTGCTAGTCACCAGCCTCTTGCCTATTAAAGGAGGGAATGGGGAGTTGCGGCTCGGGACCCCTGGGACGGGTCATGACATAGTGGCTTCAGATGCTGGTCGGTTCTACCTTAGGATCGAGTGTCTATGAGTTTGTTTGGGGATACAGTGTTAAGTGTTTCGAGTTCGGCTTTCAGGATAGGGACCCCAGTGTTGGTGTGGGTGGCCGACGTATCCATACACAAGGACTCTGATATCTTGCTTTTAGACTTGGAACATGAGAACACTAGTTGTAGGGGAAAATAGTGGTACATTCATCATATAAGAATGGGTTGTGGTTTCCATGTCCATCGTGAGTCAGATCTGCTAATATACTCACTGACTGAGATACATATTGTTTCTTTACAGGATGCCTTCACGACGTGCACCCACTAGGATCCAACAGCTCGATCATGAGGATGGCCCCCTCAGTGATGAAGCTTTGATTCAGGGACCAGATCCCCCAGTTTTACCATCAGGTGGTGTTCCAGTTATCCCGCCACCTGTAGAGTAGTGTTTAGTTCCTGCTGTACCAGTGGAGGAGGAGCACATGCTGAGGAACTCCATGAGTTTCAAAGACAGAGACCCCTTAAGTTTTGAGGTGTACCTGACCCTCAGGAAGTAGAGGACTGGCTTGAGGCAGTGACCAAATTATTCCATTTGGTCAGCACATAAGCAGACTAGATGCTGATAGCAAGCCTTCAGTAGGGCTCAAAAGGGCGTTGGTGGAGTTTGGTTATCTTGACCCACGACGAGGTGACTCTTGCGTGGTCGGAGTTTGAGCGTCTATTCAGTGATGATTTTTCACCCGTTACCCTGAGAGTAGTACATATATAAGAGATTATTCAGCTCTAGTGGGGAACCATGTCGGTTGCTGACTATTCATCGAGGTTTACCGACCTCTCGCGGTACTCGATGGATGTGGTCAGATATATGTAATTCAGAGCTCAGACTTTTGAGCGGGGCTTGTGCAGAGATATCAAAGCTAGAATCATCCCTATGATCATTCCTACTTATACTGGGGTGCTCGACTAGGATTTGGTGGTCGAGAGCTTCTTAGAAGAGGAGAGACAACCGACAGTTGTCACTAGTGGTTGAGCTAGAGCAGGGACTTTGACAGTAGGGAGCTGAAGCTAGGAACCCAGGGGTGGGAGACGTTTTCATAAGAGATCCTAGGACATGGGATCTTCCATATAGGGTTCACAGGATATATCCTACCAGCCTCGATAGAGATGATGCTACTCATGCGATGGCAGGGGACATATCACTCATGATTTTCCGACCCGCTGAACGACTAAAACGGGAGGAGTGGATGGACCACCGAGGAAGAGGCAACGTGTGGAGTAGAAAAATCCATGGGGTGACATACATGGTAGGGGAGCTGGGAGAGTAGTTGGAGGTGGTCAACATTTTGACCATTTACCACCTCCACCCCCAGGAGGTCCACCCCAGGTTCAGGGAGCTTGTGGACAGAGGCAGGGATAGCTGCAGGTGGTAGAGGCTTATGACCCAAGTACTCCCATAATGAATAGAGGTACAATCTATGTCTTCAATACTTTGGATGCCGTATTGATAGACACATATTCTATTCATTCCATTTTTTATTCTTATCTAGTTCAAGACCTTGAGATTCCAGTTGATCCGTTGACTCGACCATTATTCTTAGAAACACCGACTGGAGAAGATTCGGGTATCACACACCTCTGTTGAAAGTGTGACCTGACCCTTGGAGGAGTGAGTTTTGGTTGGAACCTCTTGGGGATACCGTCGAGGCCTTATGATGTCATTCTTTATATAGATTGGCTATCCACAGTTCATTCCCAGATCTACTATTTTAGGAGAAGGGTGCGGTGTGTCCGCAGTGGTGGAACAAGTTTCTCATTTGTCGGTGAAAGAGAGACCTAGCAGTACAGGATGGACTCGTACGTATGAAGGTTCAACCAATATCATTTCAGTTGGCTGGCCTAGCCCTTGGGGCGGCAAATGTTACAAGTTTCTAGTTTCCAGCAGTAGTGACTGAGTACGAGGATGTCTTTCTAGAGGATGTCCTCGGACTACCTCCCCTTTGAGAGATAGATTTCTACATTTATTTGAAACCCGAGATGACATAGATATCAACATCAGCATATCGGATGGCTCCTGCAGAGCTTTGTGAGCTGAGATTGCAACTGGAAGACTTGCAGAAGAAAGGCTTTGTGAGACCCAGTGAATTCACCCTGGGTTTCCCCAGTGCTGTTTTCTAAGAAGGTGGACAGGAGCATGATGCTATGTGTGGATTACCGATTCCCGAATCAGGTGATCGTAAAGAACCTGTATCCACTGCTGTGGATCGATGACCTCTTCGACCAGTTGATAGGGGCACGATGGTTCTTGAAGCTTCATCTACAATGAAGCTATCACCAATTGCGAGTACAGGATGAGGATGTACAAAAGACGTCTTTCAGATGCCACTATAGTCACTATGAGTACTTGGTGATGCCCTTTGGTGTGACCAAAGCCCCGGAAGTGTTCATGGGACTGATGAACTGGATATTTTAGCCCTATCTAGATCGGTAGGTAGTATTCTTCATCGATGATATCCTTGTGTACTCTGTGTCCGAGAAGGAGCATGAGAGACACCTAATGATGGTTCTGGAAAAACTTCAAAAGCACCGGTTGTATGGGAAACTCTTGAAGTGTTAGTTATGGATATAGGAGGTACACTTTCAGGGACATGTTATCTCAGCAGATGGTGTAGCAGTGGACCCATCCAAGGTAAAGGCAGTTCTTGCATGGGATCCACCATAGAGCGTGATGGAGGTGCATAGTTTCCTTGGGTTGGCAGGCTACTATTAGAGATTTATTCTTGATATCTCAAGGATTTCAGCACCCATGACATCTTTGACCCGAAAGGTGCAGCCTTTCATGTAGACCGAGAAATGCCAGTAGGCTTTCCAGTAATTGAGATAGAGCATGATGAGCGCATTGATCTTGAGATTACTGGAGGAGGGTGTCGAGTACGTAGTGTTCTGCGATGTATCATGAACTAGGAATGATTGTGTCCTGATGCAGTAGAAAGCGGTGATTTCTTATGGATCCCTTTAGTTTATGCCAAACCTGCCTAACTACAAGACCCATGATCTTGAGTTGGTGGTGGTAGTCTTTGCATTGAATATGTTCTGAAACTACCTGATGGGTGAGGGGTTTATCATCTACTCTGATCACAAGAGTCTCATATATATCTTTTATCAGAAATATATGTACTTGAGACAGAGGCCATGGCTTGAGTTCCTCCATGATTATGTCTTTGAGATCATTTATACTCTTAGGAAGGGAAACATTGTGGCAGATGGTCTCAGCAGGAAATCTAGTTCATAGTTTATGGAAGAGGCGACAAGGAAGTTGGACTCTTTATAGTTAACCTTCATGGATTGAGATGAGGGATCTTACCTTCAGTCGATGGTTGTTACCCCTCCACTCATACAGCAAGTCCAGGAAGCACAATGTGAGGATGCTAGTTATGAGACTCTACGTGCTCAGGTATCCACAGGTTTTGCGTCTGATGGATATTCATAAGGTGGGGAGAACGTTGTTCTTTTCAGAGGATGTACAGTAGTAACAGTGATGTTGTAGGAGGAGGTTCTAAGGTAGTTCCATAAATCCCCTTTGGTGGTGCATCGAGGCATGGAAAAGATGTATCGGGACCTCCGATGTCAGTTTTGGTTGCCAAATATGAAAAAGTGTGTGGAAGAGTTTGTTTCTCGGTGCCTTACTTGTCAGCAAGTAAAGGCTAAGCACTAGGTGCCAGCAGGCTTGAATCAGCCCTTGAGGTTCCATATTGGATGTGGGGTGGAATATCCATGGACTTTGTGATGAATTTACCATGTACATCCAGGGGACATGATGCCATCTGCATGACCGTTGATTGACTCACCATGTCTGCCCAATTCCTATCCATACAAGAGCAGATTTTAGTAGAGAGCTTGGGACGCCTCTATGTGAAGGAGATAGTTCGACTTCATGGAGTTCCATCCACAATCATCTCAGATCATGATGCTTGTTTCAGATCCCGGTTGTGGAAGGGATTTCAGGAAGCTATAGGGACTTAGTTACGCTTGAGCACAGCGTTCCATCCTCAGACTGATGGTCAGATGGAGCGACCATCCATGTTCTAGAGGATATGCTTTGAGTTTGCATATATGACTTTGGTCTTAGCTAGGAGGATCACCTACCACTTGTGGAATTTGCTTATAACAACAGTTATAATTCCACTATTGGTATGGAACCATTCGAGGATCTGTATGGGCGACCTTGCAGGTCACCGCTTTGCTGGAATGTTCAAGGAGAGTCATCACTTATGGGCCCAGAGAAGATGAGAGCTACTAAAGAGAAGGTACAAGTCATCCATGAGTAGATGAATACTGATCATAG
Organism: Viscum album; assembly: GCA_963277665.1. Lineage (NCBI taxonomy): Eukaryota > Viridiplantae > Streptophyta > Magnoliopsida > Santalales > Viscaceae > Viscum > Viscum album. The sequence goes on along the minus strand of OY728159.1, from coordinate 1,292,834,850 downwards.
TCGGAAAAATTCTTATGCCGAAAAGAGGAGGAGGCAATTGGAGTTCAATGAAGGAGACCATGTGATCCTTCGGGTCTCACCTCGACGGGGATTACAAAGATTTGTCCAAAGACACAAGCTATCTCCAAGGTTTCTTAGGCCATTTCGAATTCTAAGTAGAGTTTTCTTGGTGGCATATCGCTTGGCTATACCTCCTCAGATGGATCGGGTATACAACATCTTCCATGTGTCACAGCTGCGGAGGTACGTGGATGATCCATCACACGTTATTGACTAGGGCGAGCTGGACATCGATGATGGAGTGACCTTTGCTGAGTACCCATTGGAGACTAAGGATCGAAAGGAGAAGATCATTCATGGGTGATCTATTCCCTTAGTGCTTGTCCGGTGGCAGCAAAAGAATCTCTAGGAGAGCACGTGGGAGTGGGAGGCTCATAATCATGTGTAGTACCCACATCATTTTGAGTAGCCATTGTTTTGGATTTTTGGGGATGTAAAATCCCTAAGTTGGGTGTGATGTAATGTCCCAGATTTTTTCCATGTATTATTTTAATATTATGTGGGAATTAATTCGAGACCAGGCTCTAAGATGGCGTGTATTTCGTAGGCCCAGTGATCCCGGAAAAAATGTTTGAATTTAATTGAATAATAAATTAACGCTCACGTGTGGTTTTTCTGAAAAAGTGGAATAACTCCCGAATGAGTTATCAGATCAGAAACCCGAGGGAACCATTGCTTTCAGAACAACGATTTTACCTTAGGCAAGGCCTAACATTGGACAGCGCATGTCAGTGGTTAAATCTGGTTTTTAAAGCAACCGTAATAAAATATTTAATTAAAATATTTTATTTAAATCCTTGTTACAACGAAATATCTCATCTTTTAAATGGACATTTCGCAGGGGATCAGGGTTACAATTTACATAACCCTGAATTCCCCTGGAGGCTTTGGAGGTCCTGGAAAAAACCTCCCAATGTGACCACGATGTTCATTACAAGCTTTGCCGGCGACGATGATGCGACGACAAGATGGTCACCAATGAACACCATGGATCCAGGTAGGATTTTTGTTGATGATTTCTTCCCTGTTTTTGATTTCCATGTCAAATGTGGACTAATCCACGAATATATTAGCCCGCAGATAGATCATTCTTAAGGGATGGGATTTTACAGGAATTGTGGGGATTTGATTCATGAAATTATTTTGGTTTCGTTCAACCTTATAATGGTAAAAGACCAAGATCCACATAAACATCGATCGAGGTTCGTCCCTCTCTATTTGTTGTGCTCCTCTTCCCAAAACTCTCGCGTTTTATACTGTGTTCTACACGTTCTTCGCGGGGAGATGAATGATGGATCGTTGCGCACCCATTGTGCGATGCAACGATCCCAAATTGAAGATCTGGCATCGATATACCCTTATTGAGGTGCGGCTGCGGTGGCGATGGATGGATCAAAGAAGATTGGATGATATCGTTCTTCGAACGATTTCCGCACAGCTGACCGAAATCAGATTTTGGAGCCGATCGAAGGCCCGAAACCCATGGATACGGCATCACGACGATGAAGCGACAAATTATGTTGAGTTTTGTGGAAAACGGACCAGAGAAACATGATCTTGAGAATTGGATGAGGCGCGAGGAGGAAGACAACACTTCTGGAAATTTCCCGACTACACGCCGTGTAGTATGGGCTACACGATGTGTGTTCATCGACGGACGACATGGTTTGTAATCAGGGAGTACACGGGCACGGGCTGGGTACATGGCCAAGGATACGGTGTGTATGCCCCTCCCAGGCCAGACTCAGCCAGATACACGGGATACCCTGTGTAGTGGTACACGGGCAGGCGACACGCACACGGACAGAGGCCGTGTATGGGCACATGGCCAGTGTACACGGTGCAAGCCCCGGGTGCTCGGACATAGTGTGTGATTATTCTACATGTTGTGTAGGTACTTTCTATCTGACAATCCTAATGAAATGGGCTATTTACACGGGAAGTACCGAGTGTCAAGAACACTGTGCGTACTTTTCTACATGTCGTGTAGTTGAGTTTTACACAGCTTGAACGGATGACATGGGCTGTTTACATGAGCAATACCCAGGGTCAAGGAACACGGTGTGTAACCATACTAAAATCCATGTAAAAAATTCTTCAAGTCTTGAGCCAGCTTCCTTCTGGGACTTGGGTTAGTTTCCATAGGGTTTGTCCCCTTAGTCTTACTCTTGAAGGTTTCCGGTATCATTTCCTACATATAGGAGTATGATCCCTTCAGCATGACATCCAGAATAGAGTTTTTGGAATCCCCTCTATTAGAATTTGAGTTGGATCCTCTATTCATTCCTTGAACCCTAGGTAGAGTTCTTGGTATCGACGTGACCAACTTTACCCGGGCGCTGATCCTCTGCTTAATGGATTAGCTCAGACTGAGTTGTTAGAATCACCCCATGAATTGGTTGTGATACTCATCTGGGCATCTAGTTTTCAAGGTACTTATGAAGTTTTTTCTCCTGTAACTATTGATTAATATCTCTCTCTTCAGACATAGGATTGTGTACTCCTTGTTACATGCTTAGTGGAATCTTCGAGCTGGATCTTAGTGGTGGTTTCACGATAGTTGATCATGTATGAGTATATCTGGATATTCTTGTTATATGTTCTGTAGACATATATTGTATGGAGATAACTGTAACTTTTCTTTATGGTATTTACCTTGTTGTATTTCTATTGTGGTTTCGGGGTGTCCCACTGGGTATTGTTATACTCACCCCTACACTGGCATTACCCGCACGTGTCGTGTCTTGTGCAGGCGAGCGAGCCTTTGACAATATTCTAGGAGGACCAGGACTGGACGGTACACAGTGAGATCAGACAGGCCAAGGTGTGTTCCTAGCAGTCCTAGCACCGTTCTTTACAGGTGGTACTTTGTTACAGACTCTCTTTTGGTGGGATTGTACTTTTGGCCCAGGGTTTTACTTTATTGTACTTTACTTTCTGTCGTACTCTGTTGGTTGGGATTTAGTGTATGCATGCATCTTTTCCATTTTTAGTAGTTTCACTTTTCATCTTTGTGGTCTAAGAGATGTGTGTGTGTGTATAGGTTTATTAGCAATGCCTCCCAGGTTAGTATCATGCCTACTCGGTGCTAGTCACCAGCCCCTGGCCATTTGGAGGGGGGCTTGGGGAGTTGCGGCTCGAACCCCACTGGGATGGGTCATGACAGTAACAGTTGCCAAAATCCTATTAGATGAATTAAAGTTGACCCATATCATATATGTGTCGGAATAAATTAATTTTATGGAATTATGATCATTCAAATAATTTAATTATTATTAAAACCAAAGAAAGTGACAACATGTCACTCTCTTAAATCTTATAAGTATAATAATTTTAATCTAGTGATAAACTTCATGAAAGGGAGAACATGAATAGTCTCAAGAAATATAATAAAATTATCTACATCTTGTGAATTTATTTATTATTTTTAGGGATTAAATAATTATCATTAATTATGACACAATAGTGATGTTGAAATTATTTTACTGATTAAATTATTAAATAAATGATTTTCAATGTAATAAAATAAATATTATATGAACTATTTAATGTGTTCCACAAATATTATAGATAAATATGACATGTTATGAATATATTAAATCTTTTAGTTCGAACATATCTTCCTTGTTATTTTATTTAAATTCAAATAAATGAATAGTGTCAAAATTGAAACTATTGTTATTTTATAAAAATTACATATTATAAAATTGTTTGAAAATCACAAATTTTTTTAAAAATTATAAATTGAAATTTATATGGTCTATAATGCAATAAAATATACAATTATTTTCAATTCACAACATATACTTAATTATTTATAATGATTTAAAATTTAGAATTTTATTACCACAAATAAAATTAATTAGATTGTACAAGGGTAAATCATGTTGATAATGTTTAAAATAAATTCCCAACTTGTCTAAATTTTTTTTGTTTATTAGATTAAAAACCTATATCATCTAAAATTTTCATTTTAGTCATTTTTGGAGGTTTTTAAGTGGGGATTCAATTTATTATAAATTAATATTTCTTAAAATTCCAATGGTGCCCCTCTCCTCCATTATAAAAGGGAACTTCCTCCCTCTCATATTTACACTATTTAGAGCCATCATGCTCAACCAACCCCGGAAAACATCCCTTATCAACTTCCCTAGAAACAAACTAGAGGTCTAGGTATTCTTTAAAGACCAATTTTAGTGCCCTAATAGGAGGTTTCAAAGAGGCGTGTCAAAGAAGAGGTACTATCTGTTACCGATTCATTCAAAATTATTTCTTATTATACTTCCTATTATTCAGTTTATTAATTATGAAATAATAACATAAGTATCACTCATATACTGATATGTTATGATTAATATGAAATATCCCAATTTCACCTTCGATCCATCCTAAGGAAAATGAAATCACAGTGCCTGCGTACGTACGGAATACCGTCTCCACGCCGTGGTGTAATCTGTTTTCCACCACCACCGTACATGGATCGGTATAATGGTGTAAATAATAACTATATATGATTATTTTAAAGTGATATTGACTCTGAAATAGTATACATACACTTAAATACAATTCCATGATCATGGGAATGATATCATCGCTCGTGCATATGTATGGCATACCTTCTCCACGATGTGATGCGACTCGTTCTACAACATCTTCATTGAATAATTATTATATAATTGAATTTAATGATTAAATATGATATATATTACACTAATAACATTCTGTAAATGAGGTATCTATAACCTGAAATGAATAATAAGAATTTATTCGACAAAACACGCATAAATACATAAAGCAATAAACACGCAAATAACAAGTAGCAATGAAATATTACTAATAAGATGCTAAGAATATGACCATATATGATATCATAACAATGAGTATGGTTATAGATAAAGTCAATGAAATTATTTAAATCATTATACAGGAGGTTCAGACATGTACAAAGCATATTGGACCTAAGGTAAGGGAAAATCTTGCAATCTCAATTTTTATCCGACATTGTTTATACATAGGTATTCACTGGGACATATTAATCATCCACATATATGTTTCCTCAAAATTTAATATTATTTCTATCCTCCTAAAATATCTTAAATCAAATTTTACCTATTGGTTAATTTTTTATAAAAGATATGAAATAAATCTTTTGTCATTTGTAGTATGATGTATTTTTTTGACTTTTTCAGCCAAATAAGAGAAGAATGTTTTTTTACTTATACGACATGAAATAATTTTTATGATTTCATAGAACGTTATTTATATGAAGCTTACTTTAAATTTTGTCATGTTTATTTTTAATCAACATCTTTTATTTTAAAATTGTATGACATGCTAAGAAAGGAAAAATATTTTTGAAGTAGAAAGGATATTTTCTTCAAGAATGGAGTTCAAGTGTTTGATCAAAATCATATTCCATCTATGATAATATAGGTTTCTATTTTTATCCCTATTTTTACATTTATTTGATTATGTTATGATGAAATTAATTTTATGATGTCCTTTTATCTTATATAGATTATGTTATGATGGCATGATGTTTAAGAATCCCATTTTTATTACATGGGTTATGTTAGGATTTATGATTTTGTGGCACACATAAGAATGGTTTCATTATGATATGGGTGGGACCAATATCTCCCTCAAATGAATTGGTTAATGATTTATATCTCATGAGATAGACATGGCTGGAACGGTAGGTTAATCCGGTTCAGTAATACAAGACTGGAACGAGTAGTGAACTCAGTTCAGTAATGGACTTTGTCCGCTATGGTGATATTGGAAGTGATCCTTGACTAATATGAAATAGTTTTCTATGATTATGTGTGTATGACACAATGTTTCATGTTTAATGTTATGATTATTGGGATTACATTTCACTACTATGATTTATCCCATGTTATGATATTATGATCTCTTTTGCAGGTTAAGATTTTCAAAATGTTATGTTATTATAAATATGATATGATTGATATTTCTTTTGTTTACCCTTACTGAGCATTTGAGATCTCCCTTTTTATGTTTTCTTTTCCCTAGGTCATGAATAAGGGTATTAAGTAGGATATGCCAAAAGGGACTATAGATATGATGAAATAAATGAGAGACAATATAGATTATTTATGAACCAGTTGTTTATGTTTCCCAGTTTCTAAACACACTATATCTATACGGTCCTTTCATGGTTTTGTTTTATGTTGTAATATGTATGATTCAATTCTGAAGTAATAACAATGTATGTAATGTATGGGTCGTTATAGTTGGTATCAGAGGAAATGTACAATCAACCATTGGAAACCAGGATGTGAAAGCCTTAGTAAGAACCCTAGGGATATGTCTAAGCATAGAATACAATATTAGTGTTTTAGAAATGGCCATGAATAATACATTATAAGAGCTTAAGTGTAAAATTTTATTCTTGATTATGTGGTTTTCCTATTATGATTAGTGTTTCTCACACTATGCTTATTGGTTTTAGTCAATGGTTGGAACCCGAAGGAACCGCTTTAATGCTAAATGCGAAGGGGAATGCAATGATTTCCCTCCTGAGAAACCAAACGTTATGGGAGCTGGAATGCAAAATCTTTTATCCATGATTACACAACATTATCAAGATATGAACCATGCATGACTTCCAAAAGAGAAAAGGAATGAGCAACATTCTGTGGAATCCTTCATGAGGCAGCATCCACCTTCATTCTGCGGGTCATCTGATCCACTAGTGGCTGAACAATGGATTAGTATCACTGAAAAAATATTTTCAGTTCTACAATGTTATGAACATGAAAAAATCATCTTAGTAGTGTATCGTTTGGAAGGTTATGTTGATCAATGGTGGAATATTATCAAGAATATGAGGCAAAGAGATGAAATTGAGTCCATGGAATGGGATGAGTTCAAGAACTTATTTTTCAATAAGTAATTCGCTCGTATTCATCGAACAAATAAGGAGAAGGAGTTTCTTGAACTAAATCAAAAGGATGATGAATTTGTTGGTACCTACAAATGAAATTTTACAAGACTTGTAAGGTACACTTCCATAATTATTATCCAATCTGAGAGTAAGATCGATCGACACTTTAGTGGCTTAAAACCTATTCTTCGAAGGGCGTTAGCCATAAGGGACTTCAATAGCTACGAGGAAATTTTTTGATTTTCTATCAAGGTTGAGATGGTGATTGAAGTAACCCATCAATCATATGTGTTTTATAAGAAGAATAAAATGAAATTCAAAGGAAAATATAAAGACCACAATGAAAAAAAGATTAGTTTTCCTTCATGCTCAAATTGTGGAAAGAAACATGGAGGGAATTGTCTTAATGGGATAGGAAAATAGTTTTAGTGTAGAAAATAAGGTCATTGGGCAATTGAATGTCGAAATAATGGGAAGAAGATGTCTAATGATGCGAAAAAATAAAGGGATACACATAATGCATCTCATATACTTCAATGTTTCAAGTGAAAGGAAGTGGGGAATTATGCCAATCAATGCCCTAATCCAAGGATTGAAGATAATAATTGATGCCAACATACTCTTATGGACAAAGACAAAGGAATGTCACATGAAATTACTATCGGAGATGTGGAATATGATAAAAAAGTGGTGAATGGTACACTTACCATCCACTCTAAAGTAGAAACTGTTTTATTTGATTATGGATCCACATACTCATTTATTTCTCAAGAATTTTTTAATGGTATCACCGTACTACCTCAACAATTATATATTGAGTTTTCTGTGACAACTCCTAATGGAACAACAGTCACATCAACTGATTACAATTCTTCTCTGATTGAAGTTTGGGGGAAAATGCTACTTGCAAATCTTGTGATCCTTCCTATATTGGAATTTGATGTGATTCTTGGCATGGATTATATTTCTTTATATAGAGCTCATATCAATTTCCAAAGAAGGGAAATCACACTTAATATTCCTGATCAATCTACTATCACTTATCGATGAAAGGATGAATATAACCTTCGAGTGGAAGTTTCTTCCATTTATGGATTTTGATTCCATGAAATGAAGGTTATTTATCTCAAATAGTTGGATAGAAACTCATGATTAAGAATATTCCCATTGTACAAGAGTTTTATGATGTCTTTCCGGAGGAATTTCCAGGTCTTCCCCAAAATCATAAAGTTTAGTTTTCAATAGAACTCATACCAGGTGTTATGCCCATTTCAAAGACACCATATAAAATATCCCCAAATGAGTTACAGGTATTGAGGAAGAAACTCTAAGAGAATATTGATAAGGTATTCATACACCCTAGTGTGTCACCTTTGGGAGCACCTGTTCTATTTGTTAAGAAGAAATATGGATCAGTGAGACATTGCATTGATTATCTAGAACTTAACAAGATCACTATCAAGAAATAATATCCTCTCCTACGCATTGATGACTTATTTGACCAACTACCTAGAGCCCAATACTTTTCCAAATTGATATTCGTTCAAGGTATCATCAATTAAGGTTAAAAAAAGAGGATATACCAAAGATGGAATCTGTACAAGGTATGGACACTATGAATTTATAGTGATTCCATTTGGTCTTACTAATTTCCATGTAGTCTTCATGGATCTAATGAATAGAGTCTATAGAGACTATCTTGGTCAATTTGTCGTAGTCTTTATAGATGATATTATTGTCTATTCAAAGAGAAACGAGGAACATGAAGATTACCTAAGAATTGTATTAAAGACCCTGAGAAAGGAGAATCTATTGGAAAAATTTACCACGTGTGAATTTTGGCTTCAAAAAGTTTCATTTTTGGGTCACATAATCTCAAAATAGGGGATATATGTGGATCCAACAAAGACAGAGGTTATTGAAAGATTGTCGAGACCAACAACAGTAACCAAGATCCGATGTTTTCATGGTTTTCCTAGATATTATTGACATTTTTTGAATGGGTTTTCATGATTATCTAATCCACTCACCAGGTTGAATCGAAAAGGAGTTATGTTCGTGTGGATGGAGGAGTGTGAAGACAATTTCAAGGATTTGAAAAGAAGGTTATTTAGTTAACCTGTGCTCACACTGCCTTGTAGTGGAGAATGGTTTGTGATCTATAGTGATGCATCCAAGAAGGGATTGGGGTGTGTTCTCATTCAAAATGATATGGAGATATCTTATGCCTCACGATAGTTGAAAATCCATGAGAAAAATTACCCAACTCATGATTTGGAGTTAGCTGTGGTAATCTTTGCATTAAAAATTTGGAGGCCTTATCTTTATGGTGAAAGGTGTGATTTTTTTACTGATCATAAAATGTTAATATATATTTTCACACAAAAGGAGCTGAATATTCACCTTAAAAGATGGTTGGAGCTGAGTAAGTATTACGACTGCTCAATTCATTATCACCATGGGAATGAAAACAAGGCGGCATATGCATTACACTGACAAGACCATGCCAGCTTATCCCTGATGAGGCTCACAAAAGATCCAATATTTCTTGATTTACAAAGGATGGATCTTGGAATTATAATGGAAGGAGAAAAATCTTATCTTTCTCAAATAAATGTTCAACCATCTATACATGAGAAGATATAAGAGGCACAAAAAGAATTTGTAGAGTTACAAAAGAAGGTGAGAAATGTTCCTGAATTCAACCTCGATTATGATGGGATAATAAGGTTCCAGAATCTGGTTTGTGTTCCACCCATCGCAGAATTAAAGAAGGATCTACTGGATGAGGCTCGTAGTTCTTCATTCTCTATTCATCCTGGAAGCACGAAGATGTATAGGGACCTGAAAGAGTACTTCTGGTGGGATGGCCTGAAAAGAGATGTTAACGAATATGTCTCTCGATGCTTGGTTTGTTATCAAGTTAATGCCGAGAGACATAAGTCTAAGGGGATGTTACAACCATGACCCATAACCGAATGGAAATGGGAAAACATCAGTATTGACTTTTTCACTAGATTCCCTAAAACATCCAAAGGAAATAATGCTATTTGTGTTATAGTTGATCATCTTACGAATTTGGCACACTTCATTTCTATTAGAGAAGATTTATCTCTGGATCAGCTTGCTAGGATATATGTGAAAGAGGTGGTAAGATTTCATGGAGTACCCCTTTCAATTATATCTGATCAGGATCTGAGGTTTACCTCGATGTTCTGGCGATGTCTTCAGCATAATTTTGATACAGAGTTGAGTGTCATCACTGCTTTTCATCCTCAGATTGATGGTCAGTCTGAGAGAACAATTAAAAATATAGAAGATATGTTAAGAGCATTCACTATGGATTTCAAAGGAGGTTGGGATCAACACCTACCTTTGGAGGAATTTTCTTATAATAATAGCCTTCACTCCAGTATTCAGATGGTTCTTTATGAAGCTCTATATGGAAAAAAATTATGAACTCCAACTTGCTGGGATGATGTTGGGGACAGAAGGCTATTAGGACCTGATATTGTTGTTGATATGGTAGAAGAGGTCCGATCTATTCAAAAACACATAAGAGTAGCTCGGAGTTGAGAAGAAAGTTATGCTGACAACCGATGAAAAGACCTAGAGTTTGAAGTGGGTGGTAAAGTGTTCTTACAAATATATCCTTGGAAGTGAGTAATGAGATTTGGAATTAAGGGAAAGCTGAGCCCTAGGTATATAAATCCTTTCTAAATACTAGATTGTGTTGGGAAGGCATCTTAATGATTGGTGTTTCCACGAAATCTCTCTCAAGTTCACGATGTGTTCCATTTATCTCTCCTGAGAAAGTACATACCCGATCCTTCACATGTACTGAGCTCAGAAGTTGTACCGCTGGAGCAAGATCTTTCTTATGAAGAATAATCGATAGGTATTCTGGATCATAGATAAAATGTTTTATGGAAAAAGACAATTCGCTTGGTGAAAGTTTTATGTAGGAACCACCAATTAGAAGAAGCTACAGGGGAGCTTGAGGGTATGATGAGGGACAGGTATCTTCATCTGTTTGTTACGAAGGAATGAATTTCGAGGGAGAAATTCATTTTAAGGGGGGTAGAATGTAACACCCCGATATTTTATGACAAGTATATTTTTTATGCCCTATGTTATACGCAACATCAATGTAATATTTCACTGCACACAACACTAGCTTGGCTTTCATTACAGGCAATCCCGACCTTCCTTGATAGCATATGTAGTACGCAATACCGAGTTTCACTAAACAATGATAAATTTTTATAATATTATTATGGACTAAAACTTATGAATAGTATAAAATAAATTTTGAATTTTATAACATTATTATTCATCTTACATATTTTCTAAAACATGGTATGAGAACAAAATAAATTTTTCGGGTAAAATAAGTATTTTTAAAAAAATGCAGTTTTACCACCTTTTGATGGCGCACCAACATTAAATCTAGTTTTTAACATGTTTATAAGTTCAATTTGACAAAATAAAATTATTCTTTGGAATCAGGATTTAAAAATTTACTTTGGATATATTTTTCATATTATTCTTATAACTTTCATATTTTAATGAATAGTAAAAACACTCTATATTTTAATTAAAAACATCTTTTCTCATCGCAAAAATTTATATGGTTAAATTATAATATTGAATGGTTTTAAAGTATAAATAGAATTTATTTTTTTCATTTAATATAATTTATGTCATTACAAATAATATTTCATTGAATTCATAGGTAAAAACATTTCAATCTTTGGCAACATATTAACTTTTAAACCCCATTTTCTTAACAACGAGATTAATTTTAAATTAATTACAGAATCTTCTGTGTTTTGAATTTTGCAAAATGGATTCCATATTTGGATTTATTGGGTACAAATTATGTATATTGGTTACTTTTATTTTATTGATATTATGAATAGTAACTATGGTAATTTATATTTACTACTGTTGAAGGTAAATCAGGTAATAATGGGTAAAAATAAGATAATAAAATAACCCTAACACATTCCAAAATCCTATTGGATGAATAAAAAACGACCCCTATCACCTAAGGGTATGAATAAATTAATTTTATGGACTTTTGACCATTAAGATAATTTAATTATTATTAAAACCAAAGAAAGTGACAACATGTCACTCTCTTAAATCTTATAAGTATAATAATTTTAATTTATTGAAAAACTTCATGAAACTTAAAAATTGAATAATTTAGAGAAATATAATAAAATTATATACGTCATGTTAATTTATTTATAATTTTTAGGGATTAAATAAGTATCATTAATTATGACACAATATTGATGTTGAAATTATTTTATTGATTGAATTATCAAATAAATGATTTTAAAAGAATTAAAATAAATATTATATGAACTATTTAATCTTCAAACTAATTTTATTGATAAATATGACATGTTATGAATCTATTAAATATTATATTTTGAACATAACTTTTTTATATATTTTATTTAAATTCAAATAAATGAATAGTGTCAAAAAAGACACTATTGTTATTTTATAAATCTTACATATTAAAAAATAGTTTAAAAATCCCAAAAGTATTTCAAAATTATAAATCGAAACTTTTGTGGTCTAAAATTTAATAAAGTATACAATAATGGACAATTGACAACATATATGTAATTATTTATAATGATTTCTAATTTATAATTTTATTACCACAAATAAAATTAAATAGATTATATAAGGATAAATCATGTTGATAATGTTTAAAATAAATTCTCAACGTGTATAAATTTAATTGGTTTATGATATTACAACCCTTTATCATTTAAGCTTCGGATTTGAGTCATTTGTGTTTGTTTTTATGTGGGTTTGGAATTTATTATAAATTAATATTTCTTATAATTCCAAAGGTTCCCCTCTTCTCGCTTATAAAAGGGAACCTCCTCATTCTCCACTTTACAAACTTTAGAGCCTTCAAGTTCGGACACAACCAACCAATTTACCTTTTCAACATCCCAAGAAACATAATATAGGATTTTTTCTTCATAAAATACCAATTTTACTGCCCTAAGAGGAGGTTTCAATGAGGCGGGTCGAAGAAGAGGTAATATCTGTTACCGATTCTTTCAAATTTATTTCTTCTTGTACTTATTCTTATTTAGTTGTTTCATTATGAAGTAATAAAATCAGTATCACTAATATACTGATATGTTATTATAAATATGAAACAACCCTATTTTTTCTTCTATCCATCCTACCGAAAATGAAATCACCGCGCGTGCGTACGTACGGAATACCGTCTCCACGTCGTGGTGTAATATGTTTTCCACCACCACCATACATGGATGGGTATAATTATTAATGAATAAAAATATATGATTATTTTAATGTTATATTTATTCTTAAATTGTATGCATACACTTCAATACAATTCCACGATCATGGGAACGATATCATCGCTCGTGCATACGTACGTCCTACTGTCTCCACGATGTGATGTGACCATTTCTACATGATCAACATTGATTAAGGATTATATAAATGAATTGAATGAGTAAATATGACACATATTACAATAATAACATTCTGGAAATTTGTTATCTATAACCTAAAAATAAGAATAAGAATTTATTCGACAAAACACGCATAAGAACGTAAATCAATAAACACCCGAATAACACGTAGCAATGAGATATTACTGATAAAAAGCTAAGAATATGACCATATATGATATCATAACACATATTGTGATTCTGGAATAAGTCAATGACTTTATTTATATCATTATAATGGAGGTTCAGATACGTACAAATTATATTGGACCTAAGGCAAGGGAAAATCTCACAATCTCAATTTTTATCTGAGATTGTTCATACTTCGGTATTTATAGGGGCATATTTATTATCCACATCCATGATTCCTCAATAAATAATATTATTTCTATCCTCCTAAAATGGATTAAATCATATTTTACCTATTGGTGAAATTTTAGTAATATATATGAACAGAATCTTCTGTTGTTTGTAGTACGAGTTACTTTTTGACTTTTTAGTCCAAATAAGAGAAGAATGTTTTTTTATCTTATACGACATGAATGGATTTTTATGATTTCATAGAAAATTATTTCCTTGAATATTACTTTAAATGATTTCATGTTTACTTTTAATAAAAAAAATTAGTATAAAATTGTATGACGTGTTATGAAAGGAAAAATGTTTTTGAAGTAGAAAGGATATTTTTCTCAAGAATGGAGTTCAAGTGTTTTATCAAATTTATTTTCCATCTAAGATAATATAGGGTTATGTTTAAATCCCTTAATTTTTACATTTGTTTTATTATGTTATGATGGAATTAAATTTATGATGTCTTTTTATCTTATATGGATTATGTTATAATGGCATGATGTTTAAAAATCCCATTTTTATTACATGGGTTATGCTATGATTTATGATTTTGTGGCACACATAATAATGGTTTCATTAGGTGATGGGTGAGACCTATATCTCCCTCCAATGCATTGGGTAAATATTTAATATCTCATGAGATAGACATGGCATGAATGGAAAGTTAATCCTGTTCAGTGATACAGGACTAGAACGAGGGGTGAACTCGGTTCAGTAATGGACTTTTTCCGCTATGATGGTCTTGGAAATGAGACTTGACTAATATGAAATGATTTTCTATGATTGTGTGTGTATGACACAAAGTTTAATGTTTTATGTTATGATTATTGAGATTACATTTCACTACTGTTATTTATCCCATGTTATGATATTATGATCACTTTTGTAGGTTAAGATTTTCAAAATGTTATGTTCTTATGAATATGTTATGATTGATATTTCTTTTGTTAACAATTACTGAGCATTTGAACTCACCCTTTTTATGTTTTCATTTCCCCAGGTCGGGAATAAGGGTATTATGTAGGATATTTCAAAAGGGACTCTAGTTATGATGAAATAAATGAGAAACAATGTAGATGATTTATGAACCAGTTGTTTATGTTTTCCAGTTTCTAAAGACACTATGCATATACAGTCCTTTCATGGTTTTGTTATATGTTGTAATAAGTATGATTTAATTATGATGTAATAACAATGTATGTAAAGTAATGGTCATTATATTTAAGCTATAAATATACATTGATTCAGGAATTGTAATTTTTATTTTAATTCATTGACATCATACAGTTGAGACGAATATATTTTCCACTTGTTAGGATTGATTTTAACAATAAACTATTGGAATATTTTATAATGAACCACGTTATATACTACAAATATATTCAAAGATAACTTCATGGTTCAAGGATAATACATTCCCCATGTGTATTATCTTTATGAAATTTTTGGTGAACTTGTATCTCAAATATGTGCAATTAAAATTAAGGACATTATCAACCAAATTAATGAAAATCATTCTGAATGTAATATGTGTTTTTCTAAATTAGCTATTTTATTGAATGATATATGTTAATTTTACATTATTCATCTGAGAACCATTAATTGTTATAGGTTCATAGGTTAAAATAATATAATTGTAATTAATAATATAAAAAACCAGTCTAAAATAATTCACCCCTAGTATGAATGAATTAGTTAATATGGAGTCTCATTACCATACACTACACAATAATAAAAAAACTATATAATCAATTTATAATACATGAGGAACTATATACAAACCTAATGGACCTAATTTCTCTGTTATCACACAAAGGAACCCACATTAGTTCTGATTCAGGTTGTTTGTAAAAACAAACCCCAACTATAATACCACATTGTATATAAAAACATATATAAAAGCATAAAGATTTAGAATATTATTGGCCTGCCTATGTTAAATACACTAATAATGTGGGATATATTAGGGTATAATAGATTAAAACTAATTCCTATTAAATATTTTTTAAACATTAATCCAAACTAACTTCTCCATTATTCCAGAAATAATATATATTTTCATAAGGGAATGTTTAAAGAAGTACATGAAATTTTTCATGGTTAACCATAACAAGGATTGTATAATGAGAATTGAATGGAAATGTAAAAATTTACTAGAATACAAAAAATAAGACTACAATTATAATGATTATACTGTAATAATTATCCATCTAAATTACTACCACTCACTCATTCAAAATGAGATGCTCTCTCAACAAAAGTGAACCCACTACTCGTCTTAGAGATTCATCCATTATTTTGAATTAGATCAAATTTAGATCGGACATATGTAAATTTTTATTGAATCTAGTTTAACAATTGAGAGATTAAATTCACATTAAAGTATATCATATTTTTAATTAAAAACACATTGTGAAATTATTTTCACAATGAATCATTCCTCTACGTAATGAACCCGTGGACTCATTGACCTTCTTGGGAAGAACACAATTCCATGAGAACCACCTAGAAGGGATATATTTTGATAACTTATTCATCATGAATACCATAATGACAATAACCCATGCCTCATGATTGAGTCTAAAAAACATGTTATTTATGTTGATAATAATAGTTAAAGGAAAAATAAAGAGTAAATTATACAATTGATGACATTTTTCTATTTACGTTTTGTGATAATTATTAAACCATGTAAAATTTTAGGTGTGTTTTATAAATTAATTAAAATAACCAATTTTCTTCATCTGAGATGTCTCTTGAATAAAGTAAATCCATTTTAAAACATATATGATACAGGTGATAAACATTTATAAAAATGTGATGATAATAAATATTCCAAAATAGTTTTCTAAATCCAATTAGAAACACTTTATAAAATATAGAATTTAAAAACTAATTTTAAAACACATTATTTCAAATATAAATATTCAATATATATTATAATTTTAAAAACATTTAGAAAATAATTATTATTTTGGAATTTGATTTTAAATATACTTCTTTGAAAACATGAGGCTATATCATTAGAAATAATTTTAAAATATATAATTTTATTATGGATTATTTTGATATATTGAAAATAGTATTCATACCATGTTTCCAAATGCAATATCACTTGTTTGAAAATATCACATGTGTCATGGGATCACCGCCAGTTCCTTATCAACTCGTTCGATACCCAAGTCCCTGAATGAATATGTTGAAAATATTTTTAATAAAGATATACCTTTGTCAATAAAAAACCATTAATACTATTTCAAAACTATATGAAATATTTTCAAAAAATAATCAAATTGTAATTTTATTCAGAACGCTTTTCATAAAATTCTATATGTGTTTAAAGAAATTCATCTATTTGAATAAATTATTATAATAAAAATCTTAAAATTATATAGATTAAAACTATGATAACTTCCATTAAATAAATTGATAATTAATACATTCAATAAAAACTACGTTAAATATTAATTTCCATTAAATATAGACAACTCATGTGTTATTAATATACATGAAACTATACATTTCAAGGCCAAAACTATATGCATATGCAACATTCAAACATATTAAAAGACTTTTGAAACGCAAAATAAATTATTTAATAATTTGTAAAATAACAAAACAATAATTTTTTGTATTATAAATATTTAAAATTATAATTTGATAAAATCAAATACCCTATATAAATTTAAATATAAACAATAACAGGAAATACTTATTATTTTTTTATATCATTGATCAAAAATAATTTTTTATATAATCTTTGAAAATAAAATTTCATATATACATATATAAATATAATATTTTTCTATGAAAATTAATTCCATTATTAAATAATTTTAAGAACATAATAACTCAATTATAAATATATCCTTGAAAATAAAAACCCCTTTATAAATTTATCCATTAATTTAGAAAAAATAATTTCTTTCAATATTTTATTTCATGAGTAACTTGAAAGTATTATCAACATTTTTAATATTTCAAAAATATATATAAATACAACTTTCAAAATAATTTACCTATACCTAAAATTATCAACATAGAGGAATGTAAAGCACAATGGTCTTTTTTTCATGGAACAGAAGAGGCAGAAATTTGAAAATCATTTCGAGTATAAAAAATGAGTGTTTTCCATTTGAATAAATGATTCATGGAAAATAAAGTATCTTAAAAATATTAGTGCTTAATTTTTTATAAGGTGTGTATATATATATATTCATGTCTTATTGGAACATACATGTTAAAGACACCAAAAACCCAAAATGATTGGAACCCTAAAATATACAGAGAAAATTGTTGAAGAAAATCTATTTCAATCTATGTTCGACAAATTAATTTATTAATTAATTTAAATTTACTTTATTTATTAAAAATATATTATAATCTAAAATCATTTCACTACCATTATCAATAGAAGGATAAAATGGACATGTTGATGAAGCATAAATTTGAACGATCCAATATTGAATGAAATAATATAAAAAAATTATTTCCATTAAATACCTATATTAAAATATCAAATGTTATTTATAATAATATTTTACTTGAAAATAAGTAAATAAATATAATATAGAACTGGTATTTATATAATTTGATGGAGAGGTTTAGCTAATATCGACTGTAAAAGAAAATTTGAAAAAAAAATCCATAAAAATGATAGACATGTATTTAATACACTAAAAATGGTATATTCAAACACCCAATAAGAAACAAGATACACATAACTCTAAAAAATCTGAAAATAAATCCTCCTTGAATTTTGGACTGCAATTAAATTTCAAAAACACTTTTGCCATCAAACCTTGCTCAGATCTGTATTTCGATGATCACCAGTAAGAGATCTCTTGCAATCGAGGTTGAGACCTTATCTGGTAGTGGAATCTAAATGGTAAAACATATCTATGAATTAATCTTCGATCTTCTTCACATTAAATTTGATCCCTTCGGTTCTTATAGAAAACTAATAGATAACTCTTCCTTTTTCTTGGCCTCCTGAGCTCCCTCAGTTTCTCTCAAGGAAATGCATCCTAATACACTTATTTGATTTTCATTTATTATTATACTGATTGAAAACATCATTTTATATAAAATTTATTAATATTAAAATATGTTGTAAATTTCGTTTATTAAAATATATTCATAATAAAATATATTACATTATCAAATAAAACTCCTAACTGTTCATTAATATTATTACATAATATTTAAATTTTAAATATAATATAACTGATATGAATTCAAGTATCATAAAGATAACTCATTTTTTAAGAGATTATATTGATATTAATATTTTAAAATATTATTCATTTCATATGTTAATATATTAAAAGGATAATACAGTTTATATAATAAATTGCCATTATTGTTCATAATTTAAAATAATAATTTATTAATTATCACAATTTTAAATTTTATTAAGCCAAATTTTTATAAAATAAAATTAATAATATTCATGAATTTAAAAAAGTTACATTTAAAATATTAATTTTTAAACAACATTTTTTATTCAAGTCATTATTTTTAAAAAAACCATACAAATGAATATAACTGTATTTAAATTTTATTTTATACCAGACAATAACATATTTATATAAAAAAATTATTAATTTAAATTCAAACCATAATTATTTGAAATTAATTATTTATTTATATTTATTATAATATAAAATTTTATGAAAATATTTTTTTCACAAAAGTATAATTTATCAAAGTCTTTAATATATCATTATTTCTAATAGATGTGTTATTTTTTGAAAAGTAATACAACATAATATTGTATCTAATATTTATTTTGATGTATTATTATTTAATATTACATATTTAATAACTAAATATAATGAATTTTTTTTTTCTTTTCATTAAATTTTTAAAAAAATAAATTAATAGAATTAAAACTTTCGAGATGTTACATTCTTTTCCCTTAAATGAGTTGCACTCTCACAATTCATCTCACAGACTTTAGAAAATTCTTAATTTCCAACATCATAATTACAATTAATTGACTTATTAATTCCAAATCATATTTAAATAATTTTCAATCACTTATATTTTATTTACCTCAAATTAAAATATCAATTATTCTCTGATGTGTTGATTGTTGCTATGATTAGAAAAGTAAATAACCAAACGTGCCCTACTAGATTCACCGATAAAATATTTTCTATACTTTTTTATAAAATATAATTGAAAAATAAAAATTATTTTATATTATTAAGAACCTTTATTGGAATAGGATCTAGAGAACTAGACAACTACATTACAATGTTTCAGACTTTTCTAAAATAATTAAAAAAAATGTGTACTAACTTCTTATATAAAGACTCTCATTTTATAAAATCTAGGATACCGATTAAAAATATTTTAAAAACATGGGATGAGAATAAATTTCCCAGTAAGGGGTTTTAATAATAGTGAAAATACCATAATAAAAATTTAATTTAAAAAATATTTTAAAACAATTTGTATCATATATATATATATATGAAATATATAATAATTTTCAAAATATTTCTAAAATTATTAATTTTTTGGAATTTTGATTCAAAAAGAATAATGTAAAAACACTTGGAAATATCTTCAGAAATCATTAAAAATATCATTTCTTTACGGATTATTTTTATTCATGGTAGATCCTATGAAAACCAAGTGTTCATAAACTATATCACTTGTAGTCTAATATCTGATAATGCCACATGTAAACATCCAATTCCCCATCTACCCGTTAGATACACACGTTCAAAATTTTATGATGAGAAAACTATTTTACATAATATCTCACTTTCACAACCACAACCAATTATTTCTTGATAAAAAAACATGAATTATTTTCAAATAAAAAAATAAATATACTTTTAAAAAAAATGCTTTGCTGAAAAATCCGTATGTGTTATGGAGAAATACATATGTTAGGGGAAAATAATTTATTTGAATTCTTATCATTCTAGAATATATCCTTAATAAAATTACCCTTCAATAATTTGTTAATTAAACACATAATTTTAATACTCTATTTTATAAGAATATCCTTTAAAAATGTTCAACATATGTCATATGAATAAACATAAAATGATATAGTGCATGGCCATAATTATAATCTATTTCCACATTCAAAAAATTTAAAATACATTTTACACATTAAATAAAATCTTTCATTCACTATAAAGGAAAAAAATAATAACATTTATTAATAGAAATATTAAAATAGATGTTTTGATAAAATTAATACCATTTATAATTTTAAGGATAAAAGTTAAAATTAATAATTTTTAATTTTTTTATATCATTATGGATAAATGAAAATTATTTAAATAAACATTTAAAATATATGCACATATATCAATTCATAGATTATTTTCAATAAAAACTTATTCCCATGTGAAGATATTTCCAAAAAATAATAACTCAACTATAAACAAAAACCATTAAAACAACATTATAAAAATTCATAAATAAATATGGAATTCTTAATTTATTTTAATATTTGAGTTAAGTCATAACCAAAAAATATTTTCATTGTTTATAGAGTTTTCTGAAATAAATAAATATAACAACAAAATCATAGCCCTTACCAAAAATTATCAATATAGTCGAAAGTAAGTCCTCCTAGAATTTGATTTCATAAAATAAAAGAGAGGTTCATGATGTTATCCTTTGCAGTATAAAAAATATTGGGTTCATCCATTTTTATATTAGTTTAATTGAAAATATTTTATCCTAAACAAATTGATGGAATATTTATGATACAGAATATATATATATATAAATATATATATAACTTCATCAAATTCTATAAATTAAATTTTCAAGCAATAAAAAACCCAAAATGATTAGTGAATTAAATTAAATAGGTACAAACATTGACAAAAATATATTTCAATTTCAATTCAACCGATTAATTCGATTATTAATATATTTCAACTGTAAGAAAAAGCAAAATATTTTACTATATGGAATCGGCCCAAAACGAGTGTTGTCCAAATGATAAAATAGCGGATTTGATGATGAATATATTTAAATGATCCAACATTAAATAAAACAATGGAAAAAATTATTCTAATTAAATATCAACATTGTATTTAGCTAGTGATTGGAATGATCATATTAGAGTAGAAAATAAAATATGCATAAATTATGGTTTCAGTATTCAAATAAATAGATGAAGTGGGTTATCCTATATCAACCATAGATAAAACATTAACGATGAAAAATCCATAAACATGATTGATATGTATTTAATACACCAAAACAATATATTAAAATACCTAAATTGAAAAAAATACACTTATATATAAATGACTGAAAATAAATCCACCATGAATGTTCGACTTCCATCAGAGTTCCAAAACCCTATCATGGTCAACCATAACCTATATTTGACATTCATCTATCGATAGAAGCCTATATTCTTCATCCAAGCTCTACTTTTCATAAGTTAGTCTAATTATGGCACTTTATGCTTCCATCATTTGACACTATCATCTAATTTGGTCCAAAGTTATGCCCTTAGGTTTTTGTAGAAACCCAATCAATACCTCTTCCTTATGTTCGGCCTCCCAAGAACCCCCTGTTTCTCTTGAGGAAATGAAATATAATACATATGTGGGATTTATAATTATTACTATTACTGAAAACTAAAATTTATTTAAAATTTAATTATTTTCAAAAAAAATTATAATTAACATAAATAAAATAAATTCACAATAAAATATTTGTGTTTTAAAAAATGAAAAATAATGTATTACCTTTAATTAATATCCTTACCTTTATTATAAAATTTAAAATATAAATAAGTTTTTATTTGTTCATGTACTCAAAATGAGAAATCATTTTTTATTAAATTTATTTAATATTTTTGTTTTAAAATATTCTTTACTTCATATATTAAAATATTCAAAAATATTTATATTTCATAAAATATATTAATTTAAATATTAAGAATTTATAATAATAATTTATTAAATATCAAAATTTTATCTTTTCATCATCTATAATTTTATTCTACCTAATTTTTAATAGTCATAATTTTATAAAAAATAAATATTTCATTTTAATTTTTTAAAATTTTATTTTCAAAAAAACTTATAAAATAAATATATTAATATTAATATTTTACTTTTAAAAAATTAATCCCATTCATATATATAAATTGAAACATATTAATTAAATTTAAAAATTAATTTTTTCAATGTAATAATTTATTTGAAAAAATAATAACACAGCATTTGAAAAAAATATAATTTTGATATAATCGTAATTGATAAAACATTTTAATATATGATCCTTTAAAATATAGGAATTTTTTATTGAAAATTTATTAATGTAATATTATTTCTAGTATTAATTTTTATGTATCTTTATTCAATTTTACATATTTAATCATTGAGTATAATGAAAATTATGTTTGATTTTATTAAATTAAAAGAAAAAAAATTACTAACATTTAAATTTTTTTGGTGTCATAATTTCCAGAATAAAATTATTTTTCACACTTTAATTTCAATGGTCATACATTAAGATATTATGAATTTCTTTATTTAGAAATAGAATGATTTCAGTTCAATATTCCTTTGGATTTTTAATAGAAATTCTATCGCTTTTATTTCTTCAAAAGAAAACTCCAAATCTCAAATATTTTCTAGACCATTCCTCTGATACCAAATGTATGTACCTAAACCTACACTTCTTGATCTAGTGAGAAAAACATGTTGTGTGTTTTTTATAAATAATAACTATATAATAATACATACTTTATTCAATCAAAAACAATACACGGTATAGATTTTGGAGAATTAGAAAAAAACCATACATTTTTTAGGAAAATAAAATTCTTAGTAATGGGGTATAAAAACCAGTGAAAATCAAATTAATAAAAATTTAATTTAAATTTATTTAATAAACATTATATCAAATATAATAATTTTTAAAACATTCCAAAATTACTTGTTAATTTGGAAATTCCTCTAAAAAATTATTCATTGAAGACTCTTGGATTTCACCTTTTAATATTTTTTGATAGAAATTTAATTTCATTAAGGGTTATAATGATACATGGATGATATAATAAAAACCATGTGGCCACATAAAATATCACTAGTAGGAAAATATCTTATGATATCAAGGTTTTACGCTCCATTCCACATCATCTTTTTGGTACCCATGTGACAAATTTAATTTTAGGTTACGATTATTTCTGCAAATATTCCTTTCTTAATTACACCCATTACACCCATCTCAAAATAACATGTATTATTTTTAATTAACAAAATAATAATACATTTTAAATGTATACATTTAAGAAAATTATATTAGTGTTTTGAAGAACTCCATATTTTAAAAAAAAAATTATTATTGAATTCCTAGTATACTAGATGTAATCGATAAGATAACAATCTTTAATTAATTTATATAATTAAATAGATTCATTAAATATACTATTAAATAATAATTTCCTATAAAAACACATAAGAGCTGTCTTTTTAATATGCATGGAATTATATAATTCATATAAATAACTATTTAAATCTTCAACATTCCAAAATTTTAAAATATTTTTTACATATAAAATAAAAACTTATATTTATTCTAATGAAAAAATAATAATTTATTATTATATAAAGTATCATAGATAATTTTATAAAATCAAATCCCCATTATCATTTTAATTATAAATAATAAAAACAAAGCTTTTTTGTTATTTTATATAATGGATCAGAAATAATAATTTTTTAAATAAGTAATGAAAATATAAATGATTCTATAAATTGAAAAAATAAATATATATGTAAGATAATTCTATTATTAATTAAGGGGTTTCAAAAATATAATAACTCAATTTTAAAAATAAAACATAAAATTAAAATCCCTTACATAAATTCATAACTAATTTTGGAAAACATAAGTTCTTTTGGTGTTCGAATTAAAGCCTAAGAGGAAAAAATAGTCATCAATTATAGAATTAATGAAGTGAAGAAATTTTAGATTAAAAATATATAACCAATTATTAAAATTAAACACTTTTAGGAATTAATGTCTTACTAGTATTTGGTTTCATAAAAATGAAGAATGGGATGTGAGGAAATCCTTTGCAAAGTAAAAAATTGCGGGTTTCTTCCATTTTGTACTAGATTGAAGAAATATTGAGTATCTCAAACATATTTGTCATTTAATTTTGATAATATATATATATATATATATAAATATATTAGTATAACTAAAATATTCAAGAAACCTGAAACCAAAAATGATATATGCATTGAATTAAACAGGGAAAACATTGAATAAAATCTATTTCTGTGCGATTTGAACCAATTAAGTTAGTTCTAATTTTATATATATTGTAAATTATAGACATATTTTCTAATATTGAATCAATACAAAATAGGTTTTGAAAAAAATGAGAAAATGAAGGTGTTGATGGAGATGAAAATAAAATGATCCAACACCGAATGAAATAATTAAAAAATGATTTCAACTAAATTTCAACATTAAATATAGCTTGTATCAGGTGTCATAAAATTTAATAATAAAATAAATAAATTTATATGATGTGATATCATTATCAATATAACTAAATTAATAAGTTTATATGATATTGACTGTAGTAGAAAAATGATGGTAGAAAATCCAGAAACATGACCATTAGGTATTTAATACACAAAAAATGTTAGATTCAAATACCTAATAAAAAACAATTTACCTACATGTAACAAATCTA
Organism: Viscum album; assembly: GCA_963277665.1. Lineage (NCBI taxonomy): Eukaryota > Viridiplantae > Streptophyta > Magnoliopsida > Santalales > Viscaceae > Viscum > Viscum album. The sequence goes on along the minus strand of OY728159.1, from coordinate 1,292,809,295 downwards.
AAAATTGAACGAAAGTGGATGTTGTACTTCCATCCGTGTTCTAAAACCCCATTTTTATCAAAACACATTCAAATATGGCATTTGATACATGCCGATAGCCGATCTCCTTCAGCAGAGATTGACTCCTCATCTTATGGTTGAATCTCGGTGCTTGACCTTGCCTGTTAATGACTCTCTCATCTGCTTCGGTCAAAATTGAAGCCCTTGGTCATAACCAAAAAAGTCGATTGAGATCTCTTCCTTCTTCTCAGCCTCCCTTAAACCCATGGATCCTCTTAGGGAAATGAAACTTAATCCTCTAATCTGATTTTCATATTTTATTATTATTGTAAAAACAATTATATAAAATTTAATAATATTCATATATTTTATTTATAATTGAAAAAATAAAAATGTATTCACAATAAAATATATTACTCTACCAAATATTATAAAATTACTGATATTTTATTAATATAAATAACCTTAATCAAAATATTCAAAGATAAATAAATTTACATAAATTCATTTATTCAAACATATAAAGGATTGTTTAATAAATTTTATTAATAATAATTTTCAAAAATAAACTTAATTATTTATATTAATATGTTCATAAATATATAAAATTTATAAAATAAAAAACCTTGAATATAAATAATTTAACAATTATCTGAATATCACAATTTAATAATAAAAAATTTTCTAAATAAAATTTATAACAGTCATAATTTTATAAAAAATATATTTCTTTTGAATTACTATTTATGAAAAAACATACAATTACAAATAGATTTATTTTTACAAAACTAATAAAATAATAATTTTTATATTAATTTTTTTAAAACAAAATAATACTATATTTATATATATAAACAATATCAATTTAAATCCAAATCATTGTTTTTTGAAAATAATAATTTATTTAAATATATAATAACATAAGATTTGAAAAATATAAATTTTTCATAAAATAAAATAATAAATTAAATTAATATTTCATAATTTATAATAAAGCTATTATTTTTTGAAAAATAATAAAAACTAATATTATTACAGATATTTATTTTTAGGTATTATTATTTAAATTTACATATTTAATACTAATATCTAATTAAAATTGATTTTGATTTATTTAAATTAAAAACATAATAGTTGTTGAAATTAAAATATTCAGGATGTTATAAACACTTGTGTGGTCCACCTTTATTGGATACACCCACACACTACCTACATGACATTCTACCATCATATAGTTCCTGGAAAAATTAATTTCATATGTGTATTGACTTTGTAGAATTCCTTTGCCAATCACTTAATGCCCGAACCTCTTGCTGAATTTTGAGAAACTATCATCTAATGATACTTCTTGATATATGTTTCATATGCATGACGATGAGATTATGTGGACTTTATATTGTCAGTGAAAAGAAAAAATATCCATGTAATATAAAAACTATTTCTCAGTCCATCTATATTAACTCTCTTTCACAGTCCAACTATTTTTACAACCATAGGATTATCAATAACCCAAGTGGTTCTCCAAGCCCCCTTTATGGATGACCATATATAGAATTCCTTCACAATGATCTCATTTCACATATATCCTTCAAAAATCATCATTCACACCATCTCATTCCATTTTACTCTTTATAAATCTTGTACCTTTCTGGTGGTCTTGAGAACTAATAACCACCTAATATGTATCTCCATACATCTATCTCACGGTCTATCAATTACCTTAGGAAAGTAATTCATTTTAAATTTTTGGTTAAAAAAAACATATATTACCTCAAAAATACATACCCATAATGTTTTTATACATCAGAAAAACTTCAAAAACATGAAAATACGTTCTTTGGAAACATACATGTTAAAAAAATTTCAACCAACAATAAAAAAAACTTCCCAAAAATATAAAAACAACACGTTAATTGATTTCCCAAGGATTTACCCATTTTTATGTGTTGATAATAAATTAATTACACTAACATTTTATTTATCATAAATATATTTTTCACCATCACCTTATTCCATAATTTTCTATCTAGGGCTCTATATAGTGATAAAAAACTCACTAAAAATTTACTCTATCATTAATGATTATTGAAAATAGCCTAAAAAACTGGTACCAGACCCAACCAATTACAAACCTGATGAGATTTCCCAATCACGATGATATATTGACTCGAACCAAAGAACTAACAAGAACTAAAGGGAATTACTTCTCCCAACCAGAAGTTGAATGCATGAAATATATATATATATATATTAAAAAATATAGAGAAATATTAGAAGAGTAAATAAGATTAACTATATATTCCATGACTAAAATAGTACATCAATAATGAAAAACCCCAAAAGATGATAAAAATACATGTTATGAGACCCATTGGATAAGAAAAAACAAAAATTAATTATAGTGACTCTATGTGATAGTGCAGGAAAACATCCACCAACTCAGTACCATATTCCCAGACACAGTTGAAAGAAACTTCACCACCTCACTACAAAGCCTTTCATTTCCCTACTTCAAAATACAAAACATGTTATGTTGTAATGACACGCTTATCCTCATTGGCTTGAGAATAAAACAAGTTATTATGTGGCCTTAAGTAACTTCCATAAGATGCCAAAGGCTACAAATAAATGCCGAAGGGTTTCAAATACAATTGGGGGACGATTTACCATATAATAAAATTAACCCATCCATTAACCATTCACTATAATATGCATGAAACAATGAAAGATCAAACCCAAATTCATTTATATTAAACCTCATTAGAGTACACAATAGTGGAAGACCAAACAAAACATCAAGGTACATAGTTGAAAAACAAAACTAGACTCTCAAGAGACACCAAAACTCAGTGGTCCATAAGCTCCAAGCTCTGCATCATCTCCCAAACATCATCAGAATCCATTAGTAATGAGATGTTATGCCTTTACCTGTGTCTCGAAAAAAAAACATCTGAAAAATCACCAAATTAACAAGCAAGGGGTGATTATAAAACTCAGTAGGGTTTCCCCAAATGACTTCCCAACTCACGCCACTAGGATAGAACAGTTAGCCACATTTATATAAAAACAGTTAATATAAAACATTTTCACCAAAGCAGTTTATAACTAAATATAAACATGTTTTCAAAAACAATCCATGCTCAAGATCATTAAAGTGAAATTTAATCTATATTTTCCAACATGTTATATTTATAGAAAAATAACCAAACAAATTTCCAAACCATTTCAAAAACATCCCTTTTTGGCATTCCCATCCATTTCACAAACCTGTGAAATCAACCATGCATTCATCGTTATGACAGTTCCATTCTCATGAGTTGTTTCTCATCAATATACCAAGTCATCATAAGGAAATTACTTCTCATGTGCCATTAGACCTTTGGCACCAAGAACAAGGTCATATTTCAACCAAGCCTCGTACATATAGTTTCCATGTGCCATTAAACATTTGGCAAGAAGCACAAGGTCTTATTTCAACCAAGCCTGCTACATGAAATATAAAAACACACCACACATTCCCAACAATCATTCCAAACCATCCATTAAATAAAAAAACTTTTATTGAAAACCATTTTCCATCCAAACCAAGTGTGTTCAAAAAATTAAAACCATTTCAATAAAGATTCCTTTTTATTAAAAACCAAAACCACCAAAACCATTTCAATAAAACACCATTTTTATTGAAAACCCATTTATCATAAAACCATTTACAATTTCAGTAATTTAATAATTTAAAATTTACATTTTAAATTCATATATCCAAGTCACATTGCACACAAATCACCAAGATTCCACAATTTTATCAAAACCATAAATAATCACTAAAGAATATTTATTCCTTGCTTTTCACAATCAATTCCATTCAGATTACCAATTTGAAACTAAGACAACCAATTATAAAAAGAGGATTCAAGAGTGAATCCACCAACCTCAACAAAAAGGTGAAACCAACCACGGATGAAGAATTCTTAAGAACACCAGGTAAAATATAAAAAAACCCACCTTATATCACTTCTCCCAACACAACCAAGGAAAAATATCAACATTTTCGGCATCCACATGCTTAGATCTACCCATAACGGGTGTAGATCTAAGTAACCAAGAGAAAGGGAGAAGTATATCTATGTAGATCAAAGAAACCATTCAAGAACGAAAGAGAAAAATTATTTACCTCAAGAATCCGACTTCTATTTTTCCATAGATGCTTTCGGATCACCTCCGAAATGATGGGAGATCCATCTTTGACCATAAGATAACCAAAATCCCGAGTTAGGGCTATTTAGGAGCTTAAACGAGGCCTTTATAGTTGAGAACTCATGAGATCCACAATTATTGGATATCGTTTAAGTGGATGCATGATTAGTTCACACGATTTGCAAATCGTGCGCTAACCGTGCATTAGTTACTACCTCAGCCACCCTTCTTGATGGTTTGGCCACACGGTTAGGCAAACTGTGGGCCGACTGTGTGAAAGACTCTGCTTCCAAGAACCACTGCGCACGGTTTGGCCACATAGTTTAGACAAACCATGCACCTCTGGTGCGACTTCCCCTTTGCCTCAAAACATCATTCCCTATTCTCCCGAACCTCCCATTCAACACCCTTAACTTTAAAACCATAAAAAGCATCAAGTAAGGGTTACATACCTGATACTGAGGGTACTACATATGTGTACCTCTAAAGGGGTGAATGGAGTTTGAGAAAAATATACTTAGTAGGATCCCACATAGTTTTTCTATATTTAGAATCTATAAAAAATATGAACATGGTACAAAATATAGAATATAAATAATGATAATTAGCAAACAAATCTTATTTAAAAAAATTGGTAAAATATTTTCCTTTTTTCCCAATACTAAATAAAAATGTAAAAAAGTTTCAATGAATTTAATATATATCATAATATTTCAAATCATATATGAAAGATAATATCAAATTGAAATAGTTAAAACTGAGAGAACCTATTACATCACACTAAGGATCACTTCAAATTGAACAAGTTATTAAACTCATACATAGACATAACCAATAAATCACATTAAATATCTTGACAAATTCATTAAAATCTATAGATTATTGGAACACCCCAGCAATTGAACATTCCAATGGGTATAATAAGTCACTAGAAAAATGAGTCTAGGGTGAAAACAATACCCCTATGAGTGGACCCACATACAGTATCAATAGACATGACATATTGATGCACTGTCCAATTAGGATACTAAAGCTTCACAATTTCTATATTTTACAAAATATTTTATCAAAACCATGATTTCAAAACCAATTAATGAATCTATTTCACAAATAATTCAATTTCCCATTTTTATGAAAACAGTGAGAAATCAATCAATAATCAAAACCTTGTTTTCACACATAAACCCAAAATTGTCAATAAAAATTGAAATTTGGTTTCTATAACAATTTAATAAACTATAGGAATCAAGGTTCATCCTATTATATACAGATATGGAACCAATAACCTCAAACTTGGGTTGAAAATTACCAAAAAATTATCAACCAATAATGAAGTATTGAAAATAAATCCCTAGAGGCCCTAGAACTAATTACCATATCATAGGATTATTTTAACAAAAAATGTTTTTTGTTGAGAATATAAATGACACATACCCCAAAGAACAATTACACTATACAACAAAAAACTCCTGGACCAGTCACTTGGAGAAGATCACATAGTGGATATTGAATGGATGTAGAAGAACATCACCATAAGATCAATTAATCTTCAATCACAGCGAAACAATGCTTCCATGATCAATGTAAATAATGAAATATAAATATCGCTTCTATAGAGAGAGGAAGTGAACCCACAATGGTGATGAAGCACCAAATAAAGAGATCTATAAAGAGGGGAGATCCCAATAAAAACCTTGCATATCTAATATGTTTTGAGAGAGAATCAGGCATACAGAATGAAAGGAATCATTGGTGTATTGTGGTAAACATTTGTTGTCCAAAAAAACGTACAACATGAATCCCTTTCATTATGTGAATTTTGTGATTTACAAGATATTCGATGAAAGGAATTCCTTAATATTGGAATTTAAATGATTACTCTATCATGATGTGAACCAATTTCATATCTTGTAATATTGTCATGTGATGGATCAATTCATGACATCTTCTTGGAAACAAATTCAGATCATGTAACCAATTCAAGGTTTAAAAATATTTATAATGTAAAATCTATATAATTATTTTAAAAAATACCACATGTAAACTAAGAAACCAACGATAATTACCTTAAAATGATTAAAAAATTATACATAGACTCCATTAATTCGATCAAGCATATATCCCTTCTATTTATTTCATTTCACATGATAATTATATCTGATGCTGAAAGGTATAAGAGGCACGCAAATGAAATGGGCGTACAATAAATACTATAAAAAAGGAAATGTGAAGATAGAAATGCCCCTCCAAAATAATTTTTTCCCTCATGAAGTCATGAGTATTTATGGTGATCTGGAATATGGTGAAGCCACAACACCCTCACTGATGTTTCAGACTCTAACATCTTGCGATCATATGATTTTTTTCACCATTACACTATGAAAATATAATAAACGTCAAAATATAAGATGTTCATTAGAGAATCAATAATCCCCGCTAGTCGATACACATATAAATTTATGTCTCTAACTCAAAATACTCACAACATAGAATATTATAGGTATCAAAATGATGCTCCCTAAGCTGAGATATATTTAAAACATCATGAATATCATTCAACTAAACTGGTAATGACAATGGAGAAGGGACATTCTCTTAATTCTCAATGACCTAAAATATTCCAACATATCTCAGATCCAAATTTCAATTTATTCTAATATTATGGTGGAAGGATTGAGGATAAACCATCAAAAAAACCATATCACCAATAAAATACTCTAAAGGGATTTGTTAATGATATGTATATGTTTTTTTTCTAACTATGAGCAGTATCGAGATGCTGATGTATATCCCAAATCCTTAATAAACGACTCCTAAAAAAACATGGACCAACTATAAAAATGATTTAATCCTAGGATCCCTATCAAAAATTGTTTCATAGGTAACCCATGTATCATCACAACCTCATACCCATTTTCCATAACCATATCATCCATTATAGGGGTGTCAATAATCAGAATGAAATAACCTGATTTTATCAACTAATCAAGCATATCCCACCTAGAATTCTAAAATTATGGAGTTTATAGTAATAATATAAAAAAATATATAGATATCTCATTTCTTCAAAACTGTAGTGAAAAAGGATGGAGAAAACCATAAGTTTTCATAATATCTACCTTTTTCTCTTGGTAGGTGTAACATCAGAAAATATAACTTCAAATGTAATTATTAACAGTAAGCCATTAAATAAAAATATCATGTAATAATGCATCTCCACAGTTATTTTAAGTGTATAAAATGAGTAAATATGACATTAAAAAATTCATATGTACTCACAAATGTTTGGATGAATTATTTAACACCAAAGTGAATAATAAAATCTGAAGGGAGATTCAAACATTAATTGTCTCCCAAGTATAAATTGTGTCTCAAATTACACTAAACTTATATTACCAGTATGGTAACCATATAACATAATAAAGAAGAGATGATGATTTGTAAACACTAGTTAGAAAAAACTTAAAGAACTCTATTGATGTTAATGATAACATAAAATTACACTCCCCCTTTGATTCATGATACCTTATATTGGTACATTCATAGTGAGGGATTTCATGATCACAATTCCCATCATTAGCCTATTGGAGATGTTGAAATATTATTCTTAAATGTATTCTACCAACTATCACAATATTATATTCAATTCTTTCTGAGAAAATATATATCTCATACTCTTATTGTATGAAATAACTGTAAATCGCTCCCCATAATATAGTGCCAATAGTATTTAAGTGCATGCGTAAATAATTAAATATCCAAATCATTATGGGGGGTATTTTTTCACATTTATCCAAATCTAAATATATAAATATGATAACACATGATCACCCTACACATCCATGAAACCATTCCATCACCTTATGTATCACATTATTCATCAAAACCCATACTAGGGTCGGGTAAAAATAAAATTGAATCTGATTTGTAATGTTATTTTTGTTCATCAATAGAAGATTATCAATTCACATGCCATGTGAATTCCACCTATTTAATAGTAAAAACATTCACAGTTGAAGCCATAATCATGAAATCGATGATGAACTATGGGTAGTATCCATTGAGATAAATGATTATTCAAATATAAAAAATTTTATGTGGGTCCTCCAACAATAATAAATCATTCACCTTCTCACTATCAAATAATTAGTCATTCCTAGAAAACTCAATTGCAAAGAACATCAATTTATAAATCAATAAACTACATTTGAAATTCATTCCATTCAAATTTGTCTCCACAAAATTTCCAGAATGAAAATTGGATAGTTTTCATGCTTATTCTCATATCTCAAATAAACCAAAATATCATTCATGAACACTAACACCAAATAGTTGTTCAAATGATAAAATACATGTTTCATAAAATAAATAAAATCAAATTGATAATTAGTCAAAACTACCATAACAACTATAATTTTTTAATGTCTCAAACATCTACTCAAATACATCTTCATAACATCAAGCAACCAAAATCTAAGGATTTGATAACATGAACGAATGTCAATTTAAAAAAAATTGATTCCCCCATTAACTGATAAAAAAAATAATCTATGTGGGGAAATGGATAATCATTTTTTATATTCACCCGGTTCAACTTATAATAGTCCATGCAAAAATTACTTTACATGTATAACTTATTGTTAAAGATAATAAGAAATTATGTTGGGTAAATACACAGAAAAACAAACACATTATCTATTAGATAATTTAAATGAATCATAACATCTTTATGCACTATTAGTGCCATGCAATAAGGGGGTAACAACAACAACTATGTACTACACAATAGATCAATCATAAAGTCTACCTACCCTAATATTAGAATAGAGGAGAAGCTATCTAGGTAGAAATTAGAAAAATCCCTAACAAATAATGAAATTTAACTAATAAAGATAATAAAATAATTCATAACTAAAATAACAGATAAAAAACTCTTTATATGTGGGTGGAAAGGTCTTGCCAGACCATACCTCAGATTCTTTTGTCCTTGAAACATTCATGGGATCCTGTCTATAACATGGAATGATGTCGTATAGATCCATATTAATAACAAGTAAATATTCGACTAACTCTACTTTAGTTAATGATATTGAAAATCCAGGAAACCAAAACCCCATATCATCCCTCTTCCAAAAAGGTGTCAATAAATCCATAAATAATGACATGATCTCCATTCGAAGATTAATAATATCAAAATATGGGTTGAACTTAATTAGTGTATGGCTCCAATATTAGTTAATGAAGTAATTATTAAATATTCAATAAATATGGTTCCTCTCAATATTAATACACCCATATAAAACATTATAGAAAATTATCCAATACATGAAGGCGTTTCTCTTCTGAAGCCTATGTCTAGAGCCAGGTATAAGTTTATGATTCTAACATTTCAATGGATTCCATTGGACCCAAATATCCCTGACCATAAAAAGACCTATATATAGCATGATAGAATCTCTATGAATGTCTATAATGAACCAAACCATCACACATATTCATAAGAACAATCTAAGAACATAGAATGTTCAAATATTTCTTCAATAATACACATTTAGAGGCATAGTAACTAATGTAACTAAGGTTGTAAAGGAGGAATATTGGGGAGAACCACATCCACCACTTCTGAAATGCTCAGGCCAATTCCTCTTTTTACAATGATTCCACTGAATCTACTGCTGGGTGGAATAAAACATTTCTAAGATCCATCCATTCATGCTATGTACATCACTATCATCATATCCATTTCTATCATCATTAATAAGATATAACTATTCAACATGAATACCTTTGATCTATAATCTAGTTTTAAATCCTAAAAGAACTTATGATCATTTAGTTGTGAATTATTCACTACCGTAAGAGAAAAATGAATCATTTACGTGAACTAATTGGTTTATTTGGACACTGATCTATCTTTGTACAATAACGAGTTAAAATACAGAGGATTTACAACATAAATGACTCAAGAAAGATCTATTGAAAGAAGAGGGTATTGAATCCCATCTATTCTAAGCCCCAATACCTATTTTCTTACTATAGCATCCCACCTTTTTATCACATAAACTTTAATTACTTTTTACAAATCCGAGGATCTTTAAGGTTTAGTGTCTTGGAAACCAGGAACATAAAACATGAAAACAACATAAAGAATTCTTCTTAAACACTTGAAAGGCTTCTCCTCATGTTCACCCTAGGCTCATTACTGAATCTCATAACCTGGGGACATACATCAAAAGAAAGGGTGAGCAGAAGGCCCAGCAAGGGAAACAAGTGAAACATTTTACATATGAACTTGGGATACATCAATAAAGTCATGAAAAGAACTTTAAGGCATGAAAATGAAATCATGAGGCATATCATAATAAAAATAAAACTTTTTCATAACTTGAAGATGTGGCTGCAACATTTAATATTGGAAATCGTTTCGTTTCACCAAGGTCCATCCCCAAGTTGTCGTAAAAAAAAATTACCAAGGTTATTCACCAAGGCGTCGTTAAAATGGTCATCTCTAGAGATTAAGTCTTTACCCAATGCATTGGAGCGCTATAAGGGCGCACCCTTAAATTTTCCTTTATTATCATGTGAGCCACATATATCATCATCAACATTTCATAAATAACCCATATAGCATAAAATAAATGGGTTTCATTTCATAATCATAACATTTTAAAAACTGCTTTAATGACATGATCTTTACGGCACTTTAAACCCACGGAAAGGGAAGCGGGTCTCATGTATGTAAATCCCAGAATTTAAAATGGAAAATTTTGATATATATGTGAATACCCTTGTAGAAATAAGAGCTTTGAGTATTCACTTTATAACATAAAATAATTTTTGAGAAAAGAGAGAGGCATTTTGAGGGGAAAATTCTGCAGCATAACGGCTATGTTACAAGGTTTTAGAAAACATTGAGAAAAGAGGGGACATGGGTCAAACATTCATAAATGACCCATCATACAGTATAGGGACAAAATATAAGGGATTTATGAACATGGTAATGAAATTTGAAAACATACCATATGAAATGAAGAACATGAAAGGAAGAAAACAAAACAAGATTTCTCTTGTGAAAATTCGGCAGCCTAACGGCATCACTTAAACTTCAACAAAATTGAATTGACAAGGTCAAATAGGGTCTCTCATCATATGAACATAAGAGTCCAGTATGATAGATATAGAGATCATAACCCAACATAATATAAAGGAACTTGAAAGAATTGACATGAAAGTAGAACTTCAAAATGAGAAAGGTGAAGAACCACTTAAAAATTCGGCAGCCTAACGGCGCCACTTAAGACATCAAAATACTGAATTGAATAGATCAAATGGGGTCTCTCATCATGTGATCATAAAAGACCAGTATGATAAATATGGCGATCATACCCCAACATAATAAAAATGAACTTGAAAGACTTGACATGAAATTAGAACTTTGAAAAGGAGAGAGGTGAATGAATCCCTTGAAAATTCGGCAGCCTAACGGCGCCACTTAAACTTTCTTAAAACGAAATGATGAGAGTAAGAGGGGGTCTTTCATCATATGAACATAAAAAGGGAAGTAAGAGGAGTATAAAAGAACATCCTCCAATATAAGAACATGGAGCATAAAAGGAATGACATAAAAGAGATCACTTGAAAAGAAAGAGAGGGGTCGGATCCCTTACCTTAAAATGTAACTCTTAAACCTCAAAGGTTGGGGCCTTGAGGGCTTGGGGCACCTTGGGAGGACTCCTTGGGAGGTAATGAGACGAGAACTTCGTTGGGGAATAGTGGGGAGTCGAATGGATGAGAGGATGGCTTGGTATTTATAGGGAAAGTGAGGGGACAAGGCATTAATGGCAAAGGGACAACTCATTAGTGGTTTTGGCAAAACCATGGGCTTGCCCATGGTATTTGCCCATGGTATTGGCCACTTGTGACACCTCATACCTTATCTCACTATTCATAATTCGAACATATTGATTACAAACTTAATACATCATTTAATGATGTCATTAAACACCCGTAACTTAAAAACTGTATTTTCACTATTCATCAAAAATTCAACTTTCTCAGAATAATCCCAAAATTTCACCTTAACCAAATATCAACGCTCTGATTATAAATATGAACTCCATTTTATAAAAATAATTTTCTAAATATTTTTAATTTAATTTTTAAATAAAAACACTATTCATCGAAAATTCATTTTTTCAGAAAAAACCCCAAAAATTACCATTACATAATATCGATGCTCTGAGTTCAAAAATAAAGTCATTTTTATAAAAAGAATTTTCTAATTATTTTTAATTAAATTTTTAATTAAAAAACACTATTCACCCGAAAAAACTAATACTTGAATAATAATTAATGAAACCGTTATTTAACTATTTTATTGAATCACATTACTTAATCAAGGTGCCTAGATTATTTTAAAACTTTCTTTAAGTGAGATTACTAATCCATTTGGTCATATTACTAATCCTAATCATAAAATCACTATTCATAATTTACTATTCATCAAAAATCAAGTTGATCTTATTAGACTCTAAATTTCGTACTGAACATAATTGTAGAAGACCATTTTTCGAAAATCATTACACATTTTTAATTATTTAAGGTTTACACAACCATTTTTAAAATATCCTTTTTCTAAAATTCATCAAAAATATGCATACAATATTTATCCGGTCATTTTGAAAATTCATAAACATCATCATAAGAAGAAATCCAAATTTTTATTTAAAAAAAAGATTACACACGACAATTACGGTCTCGTTACATAACCCCTTATAATACCAGCATAGGACCTAAGAGTAAGGTGTTCTAGGGTGATAGAATTTTGGGGCGGCTCAATCAACATTGCCCGAGTAGTAATTTCTATCAGTTTGAACTTCTCGCGAAGGCGATTCCGTTCTAGCTTCACATGATGAAGTTCGGCTTGGATTTGGTCCAGAGCAAAGCCCAATGGTGCTACCTCCTTCCCAATCTCTGTTAGATGGGCTTCGATCGGCCCAAGGCTACTAGGTGAGGCCATCAAATCTTCTTTCTATAATAATTAACCAAGATTACTTAAATTTAGAGACAATAATCAAATCATTTTGTTCACGGTGGTCATATTGACCGATGGTCATATAACACTCAAAAACCAATGGTTTCATTTTTTTTATAATCATGTTTATCAAATAAATTTTTTTTAGTATAAAAAAATAACACATGAAATTAGGAAACAAGATTTATTCAAAATTTCGGGTCGTTACACTTACACTATGGAATCTAACAATCGATTACAGGGACCCCCATGTCTATACAAAGTGAAAATCACCGAGAAATTTATAGGTGTATCTTGGAAGACAAAGATATATTCAATAATTTCATGCCAGTCCTTCAACCATTGGAGATCATTTTTACCCTTAATGGATTGTTGTTTCTCGAATAGTTACACCTCAGGTCGACCAATTTCTCCTTTATCATTTAGTTGTAACTCAGCAATTATGTTATAGAAAAGTAGTACATTTTTTTCATTGAATGATCTTGACACATGAATGTATATATCAAATTCAGATCCAAAGGCATTTTATAAAAAGGATGATCCACTAAACCCTCTTCTAGAAATTGTGAAAGAAATCATTGAGTCATGTTAATGCTTATGGAAAACAGATGAAACAATAAGATGACTATAAAAAATTCATCTCAAACCATAATAACATTAAAAGAAACTAATGGTATGATCAGGAACATAAAATAGGAGACCCAAACACCAACTTTTCATGGTAAATTGATTCTTTATGAGGAAGTATCTGGCCAGGTACTGACTATAACCAACATCTAATGTCTCGATAATCCATTCTTGAGTCTTCCAAACCTCCCCAACAGCGACACTTTAGGAAATAACATCCTCTATATTCAATTTCTACTGAATAAACCTATATACCTTTATAAACTGATACCTAACCCTATATTTTATAAATCAAAAGTGTTTTATTGATTCCCATGATCTACATACGAGAACTAAATAATCAATTGAACCGAAATCAAAATATATCACCCAACCAAAAGATGAAAAATTGGTATATATATATATATATATAATAATTGGAAATAGTGGATGAGGAACTCATAATAATGTTATATACAATTATGAAAATAATATAGCACAAATTGTAAAATTCAAAGGTATCTTGAAAAAATCCAATGTATGAGTCCAACAGAAAAAGAAAAAACCAAAAACAATTGATAATATTTGTGATAACATAGGAAATCACACCATCTCAACACCATATTACCAAACACTGTAGACAAAAACATCCCCGCCTCACTATGTCGCCCTTAATTTCCCTACACCAAATGGAAAAATCATGTTTATGCACCACCAAAGGGGAACCTAAGTTATGTGAAAGGATCAATAGAATATATTAAAAATTTTCTAAATAAATTATTTTTATAACAATATTACCATTCTCAACTATTAAAAAATAAAGGCATGATAATTAGATAAATAGTTTTTATATCAAAATCATGGTCAAATATTCCACATAAATCCATTATCCATAAAAATAAAGGCCAAATAGATTCAAATAATCCAATAAATATAAAATAAGTTAAAATCTTATATCACATATCATAACAAATGAGAATCTTTTATACAAATTTCAAAGACATCGAAAATCAAGCACATTAAATCTTTAGACATATGACTCTAATCTAGAGGGTAGAGGAACAAGCTTACAAGTGAACCTCATAATAGGTATAACAAGTCCATAGAACAAAGAGGTTCAGATGTAGAAAAACACTGAAGGAGTGATCTACCAATATTATCAATGGAAAAGGAATATTTCTACACATTCCACCAAAGTACCCAATGAAACCCATTTGATACATATTAAAAAACATTTCATAAAATTAAATCTCTAAAAAACAATTTAAAAAATCCATTTCACAATGCATTGAAAATTAAATTTTAAATTTTCCAAACTAAGGGGAAAAATACTTTTCCAAAAACATGTTTTATCATACATACCAATAAATCAATCAATCATACCATTTTATTTTATGAACATTTTTTAAAACCAGTGAAATTTAGGTTCATCCAACGCAGGATAGGGAACGAACCACCTACCTCATAAATAGGTTGAACATTCCACAATAGGATCTACTAATTATTATGGAATAAAAATTCAAAATTTAAGTTCATAATTTCCAAATGATAGAATAAATTTATTAATTGATGTGGTCATAGGAGACTATAAACAAACCATACCTCAAGAACCATATACACTACACAAAAACAAAAATATGGCTCAAACATCGAGATATGATTACACAATGGATTTAGAATATATTAGTAATAACATCACAATAATATCTAGATATCCATAAACACATCAAATTTATACTGTAGGGAGAAATAAATATGAACATGTAGAAAGATCACGTACCTGGAGAGACACTACACAATGACAATAATGATCAGTCATCATCTAATGTAATATTGAAGCTGATAGCATCCATAAAATTTCATGGGATAAATCCATGTTTTGAGATAGAAACAAACATGTGGAGTAACATGAATCATATTAAAATTTCTAAAATTATTATCCCACAATGTGAACCAGTTTCACGGATTTTATACTTTTCATGATTTGGATCAGTTCATGAAATCATCCCATCAATCAATTAATTTGGTGGAACTAGATCAAGACATAATTTTTTTCTAATAGGTATATTATATATAAAAAATTATACAAATCCCCTAGTTCTACCTACACCCCAATGTAAATACTCTTATGAGTTTGAAAATTTTATATTCATGATCCGTCAGAAAAATCAAACATACATCCCAAAATATTATATCATTTTCCATAAAAATTATATCAAAACAAGAAAGGTCAAAAATGAAATAACTTTATAGATAATGAATACATAAATGAAGGTAAAAATATGATTCATGAATCCCATATATGATAGAATTTTTTTGATAAAATATTTTAAAATGAAAATATTATTAATGAAAAATATCATTATTGATGTGACATGTAAAAAAATTTTTGATTCCAATTATCTAAGAATCCAATTATAAAATGTTATTTTCTATCTATATAAATTTTTTAATTTATCATTAATTTCGTATCATTTAGGAATATTAATCGGTCAATAAAACATGGTAAAAAAATTTCATCACAGACTCATTGGTCTCCTTTTTATGAAATATATTCTTTGAACAATTAGCTTTCTCATTGCCATGACTGAACCCATTATTTCTCAGATATCTATGATTCAAAATGGAATAACACTCCCCATTTTAAAAACATAATAAATTCATGAATAATACTTATATTCTTTTATCAATGATGATAATGATCACTCCATTTCATATTTTAATGAGTAAATGAAGCCAAGATTAAAAAACGAAAAAACACACCATACATCAGGGAGTGTAAGTTTCAGAATTAACACCACTTTGGTGTTGGGGTGTTAACTCAACATTGGTAGTCATCTTATTCCATAAAAATAAATCATTGGGTAAAGTCAATTCATGAATTTATGTGACCTGAAGTATTTTATTAACATACTAAAACTTTACCATCACATGCTCCACTTTTTCCATGAAAAAATGATATTTTATTTAATTTTTTTTTCTAAAATGATTGATTTTATTTTTATATGATTTATAGAATATAACTTGTTACAGTTTATTAAAATTTTATATATTACTTTAAATCCATTTTCAATATGATTTTGTTTCATCCATGGTATCTTCTTATAACTTGTGTCACTATAATATATTCGAGTTCTATACTGATTAGTGAAAGGAATTATGGTTTCTTTCTTCGAAAATAAATTCACAATCCTCCAGGGTAAAATTCATAGTACAGTGTTGAATTTCTATCATTTTTTAATCTACAAAAATTAGGATATTTATATCCCAACAACTACTGTTATGATGTTAATTATAAATAAAACCAAATTCCCTTATTCCTTTAATATACTATAGTATTTGTTTCACCATTAGCATGTGGATTTAACTGGGATGTATTTGATATTATTCAATATGAAATAATCCTATAAAATATATTGTCATTTAATTGTTATATATAGCGGGGTTATAATTATATTTCTATATTCTTTGTAATTAATCACACTTCCATTATAATCGTTTTATAATTTCATCCAGGTAGCAATTGGAGTTTTCTTCTCAATAGAATACTATGTTACAAATAATATTTAAACCTCATGGGGATATTATGATTGATAAATGAGCATTCAAAGACTTCCATATATCCTATATATACCAAGTAAAATATCGTCTTTTGATTCACCTATATTTAGAATTACAAATTTTTGAATTCTATAAATAATGTTCATTTTTATTTATCTACTATACCAATGATTATGTTATCTACATGCACTATCACCATCATAATTTTATCAATATAATAATTGATATAAGTATTCTAATCATATATAAAAAGTAGAAAATTAAGGTTCTTCAAATAGTTATCTATTTATAAATACCATGACCATGGTGCCTACATTAGTGCGTGACAATGTTTTACCATCCATCAATATTATTTAACATCTTCATGGCCAATAAATCCTTTGATTTTTCAATGTTAACATATTATTATATAAATCTACATAATAAATTTACATATATTTATATCTAGAAAAAAATAAATTTCCTATAATATTTTATAAAATGGCATAATAAAATTTTATACTATTATTCAGTGGGTAAAAATTTATCATCAATATTTGACCCCTAAACATGGGATTTCCCCATTCACCCTAGTTATACTTTATTTGGAATTACCATTTTCCATTATTTTGATTGTTATAGAAGACCCATTTGGTTTTAATGACGTTCATCCCTATAAACTATGAAATATTCTTTCACATCATATTATTCTCTATTTTATCAAGATCATAATTCATCTCATTAACCTAATTCCCATATAAAGTAACTTTATTAAAACAATGGGGATATAAATATAATATTAATGACATTTTATATAGATACATAATTATCATTATTTTTAAGAAAATTTTAAAAAAATTAATGATATTTTTCATATCAATTCTTTCTTGAGTATTTATAACATATAAAGTTATATTTATGAATTCATCTTGACCATAATAAATAAATTATTCTAAATAACCATTTTATATTCTTCTCCCCCTATGATTCTTACCTCATCGTCACTCTCATAAAAAATCCACTAACTATTTTTCAAAATATTCTGCTCATTCATCACTATAGTAAAAACATTAATTTTGAAAACAATTCCTAGTCACATATGAAATTATGTGTATGATTTTTTTTTCTTGAGTATCTATATAATATACCTTCACCTCAAGAGTATTATATTTTTCTATGTTTCATCATATTGAGAATAAAATATCTGAAACTAAATATTTGAAATTACATCAATGTACACATATTTCCATATTATATCTCATACATTGTATTTCATTCTTTCTAAGAAATAGATATTTGTTTGAAAATTAGAATTATATCATGATTTTTTCCTTCTAAAACATCAATAGTATGTATTATTTAAAATGAATTTTTCTGGGCATGTTATTAAGGATTTTATTTCACCCCTAAAAAAGAATTTTATTAAGTAATTTTCACCATTAAAATATAGTTTCATGTCTCATTTTTTATGTAGATCACCACATGTGTATTGTTAAACCTCATTCCATTATTGGTTTTTAATTTTAGAATCCCATATACGATGATATTTTTAATTTTCTTATGATATTGTGTTTTGAAACAGTACACCTTAGACTTCTATGGGATGAATTCAATCAAATACATGATTATAAATTTATCAATTAGTATTACTTGGTACCTATTCCCATAAATAGATCTTTGTTATATAGCTTCACAGACATTAATATGCACAAGTTCAATTAATCTTAATGACTTTATCCCATTTTACATATTTTTATATTGAGTACTCTTCTAATTTTTATAGTCTTCAAAAATATATTTGTGGTCACATTAAAAATTTTGAAGATATATATATCTCTAAATTTATACCAGATCATCCAAGGTTAATTGGATAAAATTAATAATTTATTTATGCCACAACCAATTTTTACCATCCATGGATGGAAATCACATATCACCTTCTGTAATGATAAGTTCTAGATTACCCTTTATGTGCTTCTCATGCATAATAACTACACAATCCATTACCTTATTGATTAAAACATTCTTGGTAAATATTAATGTAATACGAGAATCACATAGCTTATTCGGAGGTATGAAGTTGTACATGGGTCTTTAAGTACCCAAGAAATATCTATGTATCAAAATGATTTCCCAAAATTTGGATTTCTTTGAGGCAATAATATTTAGGCCTTCATCATTTCCAAAAATGAGGATAAATTCGTTATTATCCCCAATTGTTTTTAATAGATACGTATTTATTATCATCTGGGACATTTATTCCATTTCAAGGATTCACATGTGACATGATATAATGTATTTTGGAAAATTTCACAAACCATTACTCTACAAATTTTTTTATTAATTCATTTATTTTTTTTACATAATATGTCGATTAATATGCATGATATTAATCAATGTGTGATAGAATAACTTCATCCTAAGAATATTAAAAGATATTTTTCATTTTCATCCCACATTTTGATTCCTTTAACTATTGTTTCATTTTAAATTGGAACATACATACGTATTGTTAATGGGAAATACATAGTAATATGTGAAAATCTATCACAACATAAAAATACCTTTAAAATCATCAAAGTTAACAAAAATTCCACATTTTATTTGCTTCGATTCTTACCTACAACACTGCTTGTTTATAGAAAATACATTTTTGAAATGTCAAATAATTTAGTAATAATATTACCTAATATAAGGTTCATTATTTTTTGTCATTATTTCCACACCAATTTCTCTTGGGTTCTATAAATATTTTTATTTCAATATATACCAAAGTAAACCTTTCAACTTTTATATGGTTGTATATGGGTCATCATCAACAACTACCCAATTATATTTATTTTCAAGACCCATATTAACATTGTCATTATGTTTTTAATTTTTCTTCTAATTAAAATAATTTTATATTTTATAAGAACTTTTTACATCTATTTCACATTTTTAATGGCCTATGTGACCAATTTCCAAAATGTAATATTGGGAGTCAAGAGTCTATCATGATATTATACATTTCATTATAATACAACAAATTCTTTCTACAAATCCTGAAGAAAGTTTTGCTAATATTTTAATATTTTAATCAAACAATTGATAACAATGGTCTGTTCATCCAATCATAGTTTATACTCAATGTATATCTATAAATTTTATATCTATTCATATTTTACCTTTCCAAAAAAAAAATCTTCTTGGAATCTACCTCTCATAATTTTTTTATATAGAGTTATAGATCCAAAACCACTCAATTAGAGTTATTTTATTTGCCTCTCTAAATATTTTTCTCCTCTAGAGTGACCTCTAATAAAAACTTTAGATATAATCTTCCCACCATTTCTCTTTAATTATTTATAATCTCTATACATAAATTTTTTTTCACACAACTACCATAATAGAATTATCATTGTAGTATTTGAATTCTTCAATTTATTCTACCACACATCATTTTGAACTATTTAATTCTTTAAAAATTAGGTTATTCTTCTTGAATAAATTATTCACATTTCTTTTCCTACCCTTCACATATTAAAAACATATTTTCATTATGATTTAATTATTCATGTTATCATCACAAAAATTATGAAGACACTATCCCATAAGGATAACTAACTTTCTACATTATATGTAGGTGATTAGATGTTTTCATTTTAACTATCTTGGATTATATGAATACTTGGAGAAGGGATGTACATGACTTCATCCATCTCTTATTTTTCTATATAAACCCTCCATGGTGAGCTTCCCCATCTCACTGAATGAAAACTCCATAGATTTCACCTTTTCTATATCATCATTTTTCATCTCTTTTTTGATAAGATTGAAAGATATATTCTGTAAAGCTATAACCTATATATGATCCATGAATATATCGAGTGCATGGTATATTGAGTTGCATTTAAGAAATTATATTTTCTAAAATGCCATAAACTGTAATAAAACTAGAAACAAAATACTGTGTGTGTTAATATTTAATTCATTCAAAGTCATATAAATTTATGACTTCATAAGAAGTTACATGAGATGAAATAAAATTATGGACATTTCATTCACAACATGAATGAACTGTCCATGGATTTTACTCATGCTTTAGAAATTCATGGGTAAATGTAATAATAGTTGAAGAGTGTAATATATTGGTGATATTAATGATTTCCATATAATGGTAGTAGTTGTAGCCAATTGTATGATGTTAGGATAGAGAGTATCCATCACTAGAAGATCTATTCATTCTTCTCCTCTGTGTTAGGCTTCATAACAAGCAATGAAGTAAGGACATATCTCATCAATATAATGGACAATTTAGATGCAACTCATAGATACCATAAGAGAGTGGATTATTTTAGGATTCTCATGTAGTGGTATTTATAGAGCATATAAATTGAAGATAAAATGTTAAGGATTCTATTTGGTTTAATGTGTGCAACAATAATAATTAATTTTGTTTTTTCCTAGTTTTTATTTTATTCATGGGAGATCCTTTAAAATGGTATTAAATCACTTACTAATTATTTGATAATTGTTATTAGACAAATTTAAAACAATTCAATGGTATCAATGAAAATCCATTATTTAGATTTATGAAATAAATTATTTAAATAATGATGAAACCTAAAACAGAGCATCATTTTTTATGTTTTTTAAATATATGGAAATTGTATTACCATTAGGTAGAAAAGATATAAAAAGGATTCAATTTAATTATCTATATATTGACATTACAACTTAAGAAATTTTTAACAAAGATTAAACTTACAAATCCTTGGAAACGAATGGTATACCTCAATCTGAATGGTTCATGTAAAGGTTCTCTAGATTGTAACCATTGCATAAATGGTTTGTGTAAAGCTACTACTAAAAGGGATGATAATGATTACCCTGATGTATAATGGTATTTGGGATTACCAAGGGGTTATGTGAAGTAAATTATTGAGTAATAATTACAAATTGGTGATCATGTAGGAGACACTGTAGTAGGTATTGTAGCTGGTATGGTTCGGTACTATAGCTACCAGAAATATTCACCTTGGGCCACCAATTTGGTCCTAGAATCCTTAAGGCATTCAGAACAACTTTAAGGCCTTCAGGCCACCTCAAGGTCTTGAGTCCACATGATTAGTACAGTTTCCGCAAACATACTCTAAATAAAAGGAGTAGACCCAGAAGTTGATTTAGAGAATGTGCACTCACCCGAGCATAACAAAATGTAATTTGATGAATGAGATGGTATGGCTATGCCATCGGGACCAACCAATGGTTGAAAAAGAAGCCTTTCCTGACGGCCCTGTGAAAGTGGAGAGCTACCATCATGACACAAATGTTGGGGAGGGGTTGTTCCTTGTAGTTATATTATTGTTGAATTACCTAATACCATATGGTCATGTAATATCTTAAGCCTACAATCCATGTAATCAATGAACCTATGGGACTTTTAAGGGTTCCCCCATCCCATTATAGAAGGGTTATACAAAATCAATAAAAATGAAGGCCTTCGAGCCATTCAGGGTGTAGGGGTAATAAATGATTTTATATATTATCTTAAAGGATATATAGTATTTTTAAAACATATAAAATGGTTATTAATTTTTAAAAATGAGATGTGTAATTGTAGTGTGTTTCATACCTTTATGTATGCTTTATAATACTTGGTAAATCATTAGGTTGATAATGTGTGTAATTGTAACCAACCGGTTACCTTTATGAAACATGTTATATTTATGAAATATAATGTTGAGTAGTGAAATTATTTTATATAAAGGATCCCAGAATTATTTCATAATGGTAGAGATAGTATACCCCTCAGAAGAATATAGATATTTTGTTTGAGTAAATAAAAAATTATATTATTTTTTAAAATTCATTTTTTATTTTAATCACATAAAAAATATATAAAATTTATTATAAAATTTATTTCTAAAATAATTAAATATAAAAGGATTAATTAATTAATTAATTAATTATAAATGGTTTATAATTTTAATTAACATGATTTCACTGAACCGTTACATTGTGAGAAACATGTTTTTAGGGTGTTCCGGGAGACAATGATGGATCATTTCAAGAGTTTTACAAATATCTAGTTTTTCTATCGGTAACTCAGGGTGTCGGTGTTGGCATGTCTGTGCATCGACATGTCAGTGCATTGGTATGTCAGTGCCTCAATTAGTCAGGAGTGACAATGTCAGTGTATTCAGGGTGTCAGTGTTGGTTACTCGATGGTGTCAGTATCGGTGACTCGAGGGTGTTAGTGTAAGTTTGTTGAGCCGTTAGTAAACTGAGGTGTCAGTGGGTTGTTAGGTCTGTAGCTCAGCATATGTAGCTCAACATTGGTAGGTTGCGTTAGTAGATCATCATTAGTAGTTTAGTGAAAGTGGCTCAGTGTTGGTTGGTCACATTGGTATGTCACCTATCAGAGGCACTTGGTCAGTGACTCACCCAACAGTGACTCATTTTAATTTTCCAATATTTTCCTAGTTTTTCATTTTTTACCCTTTAACATCTTATTTTATGTAAACCAAGTATAAATCCATTCTTTAATATTTTTAAGCGATTTTAATTGGATACTATGTATATATTAATAATCCTAACATTCTAGGGGGGTTTGATATTCAATCCATGTGATCATAACCACGATCCCACATTAATGAATTTCGTAAACTAAACACCCTTTAATATATAATCTAGCTCATCAAATATGGTTTCTTCCCTTCAAGTGTGTTTTAAAATTTCCCATCAGTGCCTATAGATACTTACACCCATGATTAGTTATGTGTCTGTTCTAGATCCCCTCCAGCTCAATTTTATTAGAGTTCTTCCCAGATGCATCCACGATCCCATGTTCTTAGTAAAATGAATAATTTTGATATGTTGATAATCCAGTAAGGATTTATTCAACCTTTCATAATTTTTTAATCATGTTGGGTGGGTGTAATAATGATTCTTTGTGATGAACGGTGAATAATAATTGATAAAACAAAAAGTAAATAAGAATGGTATGTGATCAAAAGATAATGGAGGTTTGTTACATAATGAGATGGAACTGGTTTGATGTTGATAACCTATTGTATTTTCTATCCTTTTGGACATATTATCTATTATGTCTATAAATAATTCTAAAAACATGGCTATTGGTGCTCTTTTTCTGTGCATGGGTGATTGTTTATATTAATTTTCTTTTATTTTGAAGAATTTGTGTAAATTCATATCTAGATAATCACGTATACCCATTTCAATGAAGTGAATGATCCAGGATGAAAACCGTTGTGTTATAACACCTATTTATCTAGTGGAAATAATGTATAGTGTTTTCCAAATCTTAATATGTCTTGTTTGATAGGTGTGGTTGTGTACTGTGTTTTGTTAGGGTTTTTGTGACAATTGGTGTGTTGTGTGGTGCTGCTGTTGGAAAAATTATTATAGATGTTGGGGTGGATGGAAGAGTTGGTTCTATGAGAATGATATGGGATGTGTACATAGTGAGGTTATGGGTTAATGGTAGTTATAGCGTGTTTAGTGTGTGGGTCGCTACGTGCTGTCTATTTGAGTTTCAGTTTGAGGGATTGATTGATTGTGGAATGGATGGACTTGTAGGCAATTGGAAAACCACTGTTTTTGGATGTTGTCATATATTTGTGTTGGGTACTTATATTGTAGTGTGGTTATTAACATATATTTAATGGGGTATCATTGTGGAAATATTAACATTGTGTTGTATAAATATAAAGAGTGATAGTCGGTAGTGGTTGAACGAGGCCATGCAGTAGGACTACAAATCAAGTTTTATTTTAGTATCGATATAGTTGTGTTTGGTAGTTTCTCGGTAGTGCTAGAATAAATAATTTTGATTACTTTAATTCATAAAGGTAATTTTGATAAATGAAAATGGGGTAGAATTATGCTTTGGTGGTGGTTGTTGTGTGGTTGTGCATATAGGGGTTGTGGTAATGAGGTTCCATATGAGTTGGTTGTTTTTTGGGATATGTCAGTTGGGGATTAGTGTTCTCTTACCTATATGTATATATATATATATATATATTTTAGTTGCTTGTGAATTCTATACACATAAAACCATTGTAGAGCACCTTCTACTGAACACCCCCATTCATGGGGGAGGGTGCCTTTACCAACATCCTAGTGGGAAGATGGATGGATAGTTACTAACATTTATCATCAAAACCTCTTTTGGGTTCATACCACTCATGAGTATTCAGGTAGGCTATAATGGCATGAGGGTTACCATAGTACAAGATCCATGAGGTAGGATTGTTGTGTATCAGAGGCCTAAGTGATCAAGGCCAATGATTTTTTCCCCAAGAGTCTTCGGTATATAGACCAGTTGTCTTTGAGTGAGAGGCATGGATGTTGTGACCCATTTGTCTGTGGGTGGGATTTTGCATAATTTGAGGCCCCTGTGTTTATGGGTCGCTTTTGGCAGTGGGACTGCATATAGGAAGAGTGGTAGCATTAGAACTCTATCAATTAGGGATTATAAGTTAACTAGTGGGAATGTTGTGCAGGATACCCAAATGTCGATATGCTAATACAATTATTTTACATGACTTTCGGTGATTGGTGTTTGTGCCTTGGTGAGGTTGGGATTGTATGTATTCCTAGGTAGGTAATTTTTGGTTCTGTTGTTTTCTCATAGAGAAATTTTTATGTTTCTACTACTTGTGAACAAGTAGCTTCAGTTTCCATACTGAGTATACTTGTATGCTCAGCTTACGTATATAAAACTGTTTTCAGGTTTTTAAGAGAACATTAGGGACCATTATTGACATTACAAGATTGGGCATTAGGATTAGTTTTTGTTGCAACATATTATCTTTTCTTTTGGTACATGACATTTGAATTTTATTGTACCTTGTATTAAATTTTCTTATTGAAGACGAATGTGGTAATGGATTTTGGCATTAAATATAGTTTTAGTATTTGCAGTTTCATGGGATTTTCCGTCTTATCTCTTGATCTTGTTCTATAAAAAGGTTAATTACTTCCGATTTATCTGAGATTCTCTACACTTGGTGCTAGTCAATTCTCCAAGACATATTTATGGCAGCACTCAAGGTTCGTTATCTCTCCTTCATCTTGAGGATGTGAGGGTGTGGTACATTTTTTTTCTTCCCTAATCATGATGAAAGCGGGTCGTGACAATATTTTTTTAAATAAATGTCTATTTAATATTTATATTCCAAAATATTAAATGTTAATATTTGAAATACATTTTTTGAAAAACATTATAAGGTAAGACATAATAGTTATAGATAATAGTGATTGTTAATAAATAATAATATATAATTTATAATGTATTATAAACAATATATTTAGACCAAAATAATAAATATTTATATTTATATTATGATGTTTTTGTAATTAAATATTTTTAATTTTTCAAAAAATATGGGTATTATTTTTATATTTTTTATGAAATATAAAAACTTTATTTTATGCTAATATGATCAAAGAAAAAATAATTATTACACATATTATATTTCAATTATACAAATTATATACATATAAAAATTGATTATAAATAGTTTACAATTGACATTATATCATATATTTTAATATTTTTCTTTCATATAATTATTAATATAAAATTTATTCTATTTTAATGAATGTAGAATGTTTTTATTCAAAATTATGTATCTTATATAATTTTAGAGAAAATTTTATAAAAAAATTGATGATATTATTTATTTAGGAGTGTTTCATAAAAGATAATTTCATATATACTATTTCAGTTTTTTATTTATTTAGGGTCCATTCCATACACTAATCATGTTTATAAAATTGTTTCCAAATGTGAATATTAAGTAATTTATATTTTAAAATGATAAAATTCATCTATAATATAACCTTACCTTACATGAATGGAAGAACAATGAAATTTTTTCACCCATAATAACCATATTTTTAATAGATTTTTTAGCTTAAATTTAGTGGTTGAATATAATTTTTTTATATTAGGTGATTGATTTATGATAAATTGGATTCTATCATCAATAAAGTATCTACTGTTTTAGGGTCATGGGGTCAGACTAACCACCAATTTGATGGCTTTTTCCTTTTTGCAGATGGTGAATGGGGATGGTTATTATTCACTATGGAGTTTCTCATGTATATATTTTCAAAATCATATAACTTGATTATTTTATACGAAACTATTATATTACTTATACATATGACGCATTTAGATATGTACAAATATAATTCACAAATACTTTATGGTATGAAACACAAAAATGTGAGTTGTGTAAAGAGTTACAAATAAATATCGGTTGAATATATTGATCAGGTGTAGGGAATATTATACCAAATTAAAATCGCTAAAAAGTGAATATGTAAAAGTTAATAACATTAGATAATATTTTCGAGATTAAAATACACTTATAATACTATGTGGGATATTCCTTCTAAAGTGGCACTTGTTAAGTCCTTGATCATCCAACTAGGTAAGTCATGATATGGTTGGGTTCCCATGTATTATCATTAGTACGTTAAGAAAGTAGTATGTGAATTCAGAATATTCAAATGGGTAGTCATGCCAAAGTTCGGTTAGCCTATATTATATTTTTTAAATTTTTTTTTGTCATTTTATTCAGATTACATTATTAAGGATACCCTAATAAGACTATGTTAGTAGAATAATAGAGTTTATTTAATCCATATGATGGATTGGTAAACGAGTTTTCCATTCAAAAATACAATAATCATATCTTTTTAGAATGGGATGATTTCCTACATAAATAATTATGTTATGAGGGTAAATGAAAAAGTGAATTAGGTCTTAGTGAAAAATTGATGTTGGCCCACTAATGTATATAATGCTTTTAAAAATTGGATATCAATTTAGAGGGATCATATTTAAAAATTATTTATTAAATTTTTACTAATAAATGATACTCATATAATAAAAACTTCTATTATAGATATAGTTATAATCATCATTAAGATATAATTTTTTATCCATATGTGATAATGATAATCATATTATTAAAAACTATTTAGACTAGTAACTTGAAAAAATTATCAACCAATATTCGTGATATATGAAACTCTATTGATGAAAACTTTATGTATTTAAATAATTACTTTTTTATTAACAAAGTGATAAAAATTTTTAAAAGTGAATCTAGATTATTATTGAAGCATATAGAGATTTGTTGTAGGTTTCCAAGGAATTTAATGAAAATAATCCAATGGAATATCATTCTCCACTCATGTACTCAATATGGTTGTGTACATTAGTGATTTAAGGAATTTTAGTCTTATATACTCAATAAAATTAGATATATGAACTTATATTAAATATGATTAAATATGATAAATGAATTAGTGAGAATAAAGGTCCCATTAATTCTTTATTAGTATTAGAATCCCATTATATTAATTTTAAATAAATAGGATAAAAACTGTTTTATTTATGAGTGTTTAAAATATAAAGAGTGTATGAAAAATATTAATTGAAGTTTATATGTTAAATATATATTTCAAGTAACAGAGAATATTAGTTGTGGCATCGATAAAATTTATGCCTCAATTTTGGTTAAACCTGACATAAGATGTGGATTTTTATCACATTTAATTATTTAAGAGAAAACTTGAACACTGGTTGTTCAATTTAACTATGATAGTTATTTATTTCATACAATTGGATTATTATTTGTTTAATTCAATAACATATTATAATGTTATACTAAAAATATATTTTTCATGTTTGTGAGTTTTTCATATTTTCATATATATAAATGTTATAACAATATTATTGAATTTAAATAATAATTACCTAATATTAATAAAGTGTTGGGAATATATTTGAACTAGGTATATGTTTTTAAGGTTCTAAAGTATAGTATTGATATCAAAAGATGGTAAATATTTAGACTAGAAGGAGAAACATTGGTTGAAATCCCCAACATTATTTCTTTAAGAAGACAATAATGTCCATTGAAATCAAGGGTTTTTATAATGGAATAAAAATGAGTTAATATAATTCGATTGTAGAATAAATTCTTAAATAATTTTTTTAAAACCCTATGGAAAGTTAATTTTTTGTTTAAATGTCATAGAAAGTGATTCTTTGATTTTTATGGTTATTTGATATGGAATTTATATTTTACAATGTATTTTAAATATACAATAGATCAAAATGAAGGGAATAATTGATTTTTCTTGTAGATTAAATTCATGAGATAATTAAATAATTAATATATCAAGGACATAAATAAAAATTATATAACAAAATCTAATGTATATAACTGAATTATTTTTACCTTCACTCATTTAACTTTTTTATATGAGATGATTTTATATAATAAATTGTTTTTATGAACCATTATGATATGATATAATGTATAGACATGGTTTATATGTTTTCAATTTTTATTCCATGTTTGATAAGAATATATTGATAAAAATTAATTATCTATGAAATTTTTTTATTAATATATTAATCATAATATGTGGTATTTTTCTCCTACCACCTATCTATGGAATCTTTCAATAATTTCTGTTTTCAAATGAAACTGTTCCAAACACATATAACACCACATATGATATAGAAAAAAACAATTTTTTTATTATTACTACTAAAAGGAAATAAATTTTATTAAATAAAACAAATTTTTATAGTATATTATAAATAAATTCTATAAATAATAAAATTTATAAGAGGATAATAGGATTTTTTTGGGTATAAATAAATTCAATATCCACAAATAAATTATTATTCTAATATAATGTCAAAGTGAATTCCACTATGTGTCCAAAAATTTTTAGGATATGTGGTGTTAATAAAAATTTAAATAGTTACATATATTTATCATAGAGTGTTGATGTAACTATTTCCAAATATAATATAATATTCCAAGAGCAATTCTTTTTACAAAATATATGAAATGATTTTATGAATTATGGAAATCAAAATAATAATGTAAAGATTTATATTTAGTTACCCAGAAGAGTGAAAGACACTACTTCTTGATGGATTTTACCAGTAAAAATGTGATGTTATTTCATCGAAATGTCAAACATAGTATATTGTGTTGTAGTGGGGTGAATGTAAGAGTTGAATTTTCTTACTATAAGAAATAAATTTTCAATTTTACCTAAAATTATTTTGGTTGATCAGAAAAAAATATATAGTCACATAATTTCATGGAAATATTTTATTTTAATAAGGATCTAATGATGTTAATAGTGAACTTAATAAGAGTTCTATGTAGACAATGGATGTTCACATCATAAAAGTTGAAATTTTAAAGTTAAGAATTTTTAATACGTTCATGAAGTTAAAATTTTTAGAATTTGATTCCTATGTCTCAATGTTATTAAAACTGGATAACTTCAAAAATATTTCCAACTAATGAGTTTAGTGGGAGGGTCTTAGGATACTATCATAGATATCTGTGATATTAATTACATATGATTTAATTATTTAACAAACCCCATAATTTATATAAAATGAAAGGATGATCTTGATTTATATAATATATGGAATGAGAAAAAAGTCCTAATATATGTTTAATTAAATATTATTAATGAGATCATGAATATTAGATTGTTTAATATTTTATTAAGACTATATTTTACCTTTAATACATGTAGTTTCCAAAAATGTATAAACCAATAT
Organism: Viscum album; assembly: GCA_963277665.1. NCBI lineage: Eukaryota > Viridiplantae > Streptophyta > Magnoliopsida > Santalales > Viscaceae > Viscum > Viscum album. Next base: position 1,292,778,294 of record OY728159.1, on the reverse strand, counting down.
AAATTTCATGAATTGTAATAATAATTGGACTCTTTATGTATAAATTTTATATTATACCCATTTGATATTTAGAAATTATTATTATTAGGTATGAATAAATGTTAATTTTATCATGAGTTTGAATCCTGTATAAGGATATATAATATGGTCATGAGCCACCAAAAAATGAACAGGGTTATTTGTGTGTGTTGGAGACATGCTATGTATACCACATGTAGTATTATAAAAATTTATTTTGTACACTAAGGGTGATTGGATCATATTTGATTGAATGTTACGTAATGTTCATGATATACCTCAAATGAGAATCTTCTAACATTGATACCATACTTATCAGATTCTACCACATGAATTAGAAAAGTAGATGCTGTTTGGGTATACTTATGATCATGTCATCGATTGAAGAATAACCATGATTTTATTTTATGAAAATATATGACAAGTGTGACATATAGGATATCTAATGAGATAGACTGTGGGAGATTGTAGCCTCACCAAGATATTGTATATCTATCCAGATAATTGTCATGTGATGTTCTTATCCAAAAGTATGAAAGGAATATAGTATATCTTGTGATTAGATCAGCGTATACTTTGGTAATTTATAAAAGATGAGCACTATATATAGTATTAACATATTTTATGTCCCATATTTACACAATTTCTTATACAATAAGACAATATTATACTACCCATTTTCATGTAATTTAGACTTTAGGACACTAGAATATAGAAACATGTGTTTTATAGCGATCACAACAAATACCATTATATATTGTGCAGAAATGGTGTTTTTCTAAAAGACTCTATTTTATTACATATATATATCTAGATATTAATATTAATTTCAATTCTATAAAGGTATGTGGGGACCAATTTATTTTTTTCTAAATGTTCATTGATTTTGATATTTAGGGATACACCAAAAATATTTTAATGTTAATACAAAAAATATTTGATGGTTATTCAGAATTTATGCCATATGATGCGATATAAGGTGATGTTAATGATATCTTTCCTAAAGAGTTATGGATGATATACAAAATTATTTTTGGGATATAGTTTGTAATATTATTTTATGCCAGAAAATATGAGGTGGAATAATTTAAAGTATATTAGGATTTAATGAATGTGGGAAATTTAATGATATATTCTATAACTTTATAGCATGTATATGATGCATGGTTATATAATGTGTATGGGAAATTGGTATGCTAGCATGAAATAGTATTTCCCTCATGAAAATCATTTTAATTAATTGAGAAACCAAATATTGACTGTGTTTGTATATGATTTATTCATATATTTTAAATCTCTAATTTTTAAATATGATATATGAAATGTAATGTAACAATATATTTTACATTCATGAGATTAATGCATTATCCATGGAATTTACTCATGAATTATAAATATTTGAAAAAATATTGTTTTAGTATAATAGTTTCATTGGAAAAATATATAAAAATTTATATATGATGGTAGTGGAGGTGGCTGATCATAGGATATGAAGATCAAAAATAACCATCACATAAATCTCACTTCGTTTTTCTCTATTTCATTAGAATCTCCACATGGATTGAGAGGAAGGATGGATATCATACATGTGAGGGGTGATTTAGGCATTACTTGTGGATACAAGTGGACAGTATATTTCTTCAGGGAACTCTTATAGTCATATTTATCAATCATAACAAATTAAGACCAAATGCTTTTGGTTCTCTTTAGTGTAAGGTGGTCTACATAAAATATTCCATCTTTCTATTTATTGGGTTTTCATATATCTAGAATGTAATATCTTCAAAAAGGGTTTAAATAATGTATTCCTATTTTAATAATTGTTTTTATACTAGATTTAAACTCTTCAAATAGTTTTATGTAATATATTTTTTGTTAACACCTTTGGATATTTTTCCACATGTATAGATAAGTTAATATTTAATCAGGGTTGAATTTCTTTTATGATTCACTTAGTGATCTTCACACTATAAAGGGTTTCTCTAAGATAGTACATTTCCACCAAAATAATATTCACAAAAAAAAGAATAAAAAAACTCATTTGGGTGCATTCTCACATCCTTGTACTTGTTTTATAGAATCATATATTTGGAATCTCGATCTTTTGAGACACCTTTATAGATTTGTATCATCTTTTATAACATGTTAATCATGTATTTACCCTACATAATATTCAAAAAAATTATTTTTGATAAATCACTAACTAAAACATTTATTCATGAATATTAATCTTATAGTTCTATTTATTCTATGGGTTATAATTCAACAATATCCAAAATGACTATGATCCCAATGATAGTAATTTTATACACATCCTGGCCAAAAGGACATACATAGTGATGCATCTGATTAATCCATTATTGAGAATTATTTACCATAAAGACTAAATTCTATTATTATTGACTAATAAAATGGATTCAATTGATAGATAATATCATAGAATTTTACCTATGTCTTTGATGAAAATAATTATCCCCATGAGGTTACATAACCGGAGAGGAGGAGGGAGAATCTGGGAAAGATAGATTAAAAATGACACCTCTATGAAATTGGTGATTCATAAAACATAAGTATATTATATATTATTCTCATAATAATATATGTATATATATAGATGATAAATTATTCCAAAGACAGAGAAATTACTCTTGGTATACCCTAACTAGTCTATTCCAAGGATCATACTAATTAAATGTTCTAATATACTAAAAACATGTAAATATCACTGTTTCTAGAAAGATGAAAATGGATTCAATTTCCTCCCTGTTTTACAACCATTCACACTTTGATAACATACTTATCTATCAACTGAAGTAAAACCACACTCCTTTAGAAGATTATTCAATTATTCTAAATTAACATGGAATTAGTTCAAATATATCTGAGTGATTCATGAAGCTCATTTTTAATATAAGAGTTCAGGTCCATGTTATATTATAGCATATGAATCATATAAATAACCTTCAAGAACATTTTTCCTCTAAAAACTACTTATTAATATACTAACCACACATATACCATACACATCTTGGGTGGCGTAAAATTTAGGGCACATATCCTAGGAATAATATTATGAATGAGTTATTCCCTCTCCAAAATTATATGTGTTCAACCATCATGAGATTCCCCCATACAATAAAAAAATAAATAAATACCTTCAAAAAATTCCAACATGGATTACCTTCCTATTAATACTAACTATTAATACTTCTTTTTCAACTCACATATTGTACGAGAATCCACCAGACATTTTAGAAATCTTCATCTGTGATCATATATGATATTATTTAATATTATTTATAAAGTGACTAGGTGCTTTTATATTGGAATATTAATCATAGAAATGACCTAATCTTGAAATTAGATGTTACTCCTTCCACATTATTGATGCTTTGTGGTACACCTAATTTTTACCAACATACTACCATGCACAACACAAGAAGTTCTAAAAACCACTTTCATGAATTCCCGGTAATTAAATCCCTTCATAAAGAACCCATATTGTGTAATTTCATCCATGAGAATATTTTATTGAATTTCCTATCAGTTGACTCCTCCTCGATCACATACTAGTCTCACTTTATCCCACCCACATCATTAATGGAATATTTATGATCCAAATAATCATTTTTTCCTCCATATACAAATCCTTCCATTTACATTTATAATGCTACCAAAAAAATTTTATTTTTGAAAAAAATTCATTCAGATAAATTTTAAAAACATTTAAAAAATTTATAACCTTCCATAAAATATATTTGGACAGAACATGCTTATCATTTTCAATTAATATTTTAAGCAAACAAAATTAACCCAAGAATACTGAAATTTCATATTTATCAATTTTTCCCAAAAAAACATCCATCCATGATGTAGATTTACCCCTTTTAATTATTATAGTTTAATATTTGATCTAGTATACACTAGTCATCATCCATTATAATTATCCATCAACACATCAAAATAACTGCTAAATTTATTATAAACAATATATAAATAATTTCCAAAATTAATTATATATATTATATAAGTCAATAAAATCAATGAGTGGTCCCCAATAAAAAAATATAAAATAACTGTTAGTACCTGTTAACATCTTTTGAGACCTCTTATGAGACAAATCCCCAATATTCAATATAGATTCAATAATAATTTTCAATAATAATTTCGTGAAATAAAAAAATGATCCAATAAGTCACATGAATGTAGAAAAAATATATGAATCCATGTAAAGACATCTATTATAGGACTCTTTTATTCATCCCAAACACAATCCCCATCATTTAAAAATGATTCTAACATGCACAAGTTAGATGATGATAAAATTTCTAAATTCATCACACCAAAACTCTGAACAAGTAGAAGGGGAATAATAATGGGGTTGAATGGGAGAATAAAATAATAAATAAATTGAAAAAACAAGAAACTAATAACTATTGAAATATAAATCATCATTAAGCTATTGAAAAATAAATATTTTGGTTTCTAATTTTTATTCTATTGGAAAAATTTAAAACATAAAATTAGTGAAAATGGGGGCTCCATAAGAGACCATTCTTCCCTCTATCAAATAATATTTACTAGGCGTATAGTGTACCTGATAATCCTCTGTTAAACTACAGATACCACCACAAAAATACAAATATATTTTTGAAGTCATTTTGGCCATCCGTATAATCGTAAAATAGTATTGTCCTTCTCACTAGGTACGTGGTTGCAACCAAATAGGTACCAGGTGGTACATGTAGCGACCATCCTTTTTATATAATTTAATAAATACATTAAAATTTACTTATTGTTTTTACACCTCAATCTAGATCCACAAACCATTATTTTTATCATGAAAAGAACTTTTAAAACCTATTTTCCCAATCCATCTATCAAATTTAAATTCTCATCGACTCATGTTCCATAGAATATCATCATTTCTCTAATTCAATTGACACATAATAACATGGTCCATTATAAACACCATGTTATATTGATTTTAATTATTGACATGTTTCTTCATGTAACACTATTAGACCATGTTGATCAATAATATCTTATATGTCGAAATCACTCTAATAAAAAACTTGTTAAAGTTAGGAAAATATTGTACATGAAAAATTGGATATCTATAAGCATATAAAAGGGTCATTTTTCGTGATATACATATTTCCCATCCCAAAAATCATAAAATACAGTAAAATTTAGTTCCACCATAACATAAGAAATATAAAACATTCAAGATTGTAATAAATTATAAGAATTTCCTATGGTGACATGGTAAACCCTGAATCAAAATAACAACTAAATTTACCATCTCAATAATAATTCATAAATCCAAATTAAATAAAAAAAATTCAAATAGTGGATATGAGAAAACTATATATGATTTCTGTTGTCTATAACCTACCACTTTATACCTCGATATATGCTTATTAATGTTATTTTCTTCTGCCTTAAAAATTCAAATTTAACCTTCTAGGCTATCCCTATCATTTGAAATCTTCTTTCATTACTGATTTTTTCATTATCTCCCATTACAATCATAATTCTCTCAACCAAATCACTAATCCGGACTGATTCATGCATCTCATACTTGGTCAATTAATAAAATTAATAACCCTCCCTAATCATTAAAGAGTTATATCTATATCTGAGAATCTCTCACTAATTAAAACAGTCAAGGCCTCTTGTATCATTGAACCAACAAAACTCAACCACTAATGCTCATATTAATTGTTCATGTCACCAATGAAAGTCACAAAATGATCTCATAAATACAGGTTTATTTCATTCAATCATTTCAAAATGTACTCCCCACAAAAAAAATCCCATTATAATTATTTGATAATAACATAAATAATATACTTAATAATTTATAAAAAACCATTTAAAATGATCATTTCCAGTTATATCTCAATATAACAATCCAATGAGAATTATTATATGGTTTATAACTGATGTATTGATCAATGATACTGTTCTATACTTTCAAAAATAATACTCTCTATGACACATGAATCAGAATAAATATATCTCATGATGAGTACCCTCACTCATGACCGCATGACTCTCTCATCCATAGATGATACAAACATCTCATCATCCCATAAAAAACCCCATTCCTAAAGTAGTTTCCAAATCACCACTGTTGAGTCACTATGAGCATTCCTAAATACTCATACTGATGGACTCATACACTTAAAATTATGTTGAATTGATTGTTTTTAACTCCTTATGTAACATGCAAAAATAAAATAAATTGGAATTCCTTTGTTAAAATTAAATCATATATTATAAACTTAATAAAAAACTTTTATAACACAATTCAAAACTTATAAATAAATAGTGATTGAAATAATCGGTATGTTTGGAAGTCAAGGAACCTCTCATGATATAATAGTAACATAACCCATGAATAGAACATGAAAATTAGTAATAATAATCTCACCAATAGAACAATAACCTCACCTATATAAGAATAAATAAATGTTAGGCATCTTATAAAAGAATAGTTTTTATAATTATATCATATTTTAAGTAATAAAATATTTTAGCAATTAATAATTAAGAGTATCATTTTTATAAAAATTGTAATGTTATTTATAATTTTATAAATAATATAATTAGTTAAATGATTATTTATTTTCATAAAATATATACATTAATTATTATTTTATTTTATTCTTATTATTAAATTTTTCATGATATAATAATTAATTTCTTCATTGTGTTATAATAGAAGTTATAAATTTAAAATCAGTATTTTCCATGTAAATGATTATTTTAGTTAAAATTATTCCCATATTTAGAAAATTATTATCATTTAATTGGGTTCATTTTTGAATTGTAAAATTTTAAATTAATGTAAGGGTAAATTTTTGGACCTTTACTAAAATACATGAATTTTTTTGAAATATAGAATATGATATTTTATGATACAAAACTGAAGTCATGAATTATGTATTGATGATATATAACACAAATCTTGAAATATCCTTTATTATTTTAATATAGTTAGTGATGATTCAAAATCTATTCCCATTCTTATGAAAAAATAATCAGCTAATGAATAAAATAAGGATAAAACACCCTTCTCCTCCACAATAAATACCTATATCACCACTTCTTCTCCTCACACCTTACAATATTTGATAATTTTAAAAATTCTATTGAATCCTTTTTCTTTTTAATAATCCCGACATATAGGATACCTTGGTAACATAAAATGAGTAAAACCTTTTTCTTGTGGAGGTTCCCAATTAGGATAAACTAAACCTGTCAAATCTATATTCTTATTTTTTAATTTCCATTTCAATTCTGATTATTTTCTTAACCACTCTTCATGCCCACATTTCCACAAAAAATGATAACCCTAGAGTCATTTTTATAATATAATATTATTATATTAATTGAATAATTTATCATGAAATCTCTTCTCATATACATTTATTCTAGTAATTAAAATATATTTCATGGTGCGTCATTTTACTACCCCCATATGGGGTGAGTTTTTATTTTTCACTACCATATTAAACTCTAGTTATAAACTTATTATAATAATTGAAATATATTTTAAAATTTATTTCATAACTTCTTTATGTTCTGGAACAATCATATATAAATTATACTAAATGATAAATAAAAATATGTTCTTTATGAATGAAAACAGCCAAAATTAACAGAAAATTATTACTATCATCCTTTTATCTCGTGAGTCATCCTCTTACCATTTAACCAAATGATTTGTAATATCATTTATTATTATGACCTATTAGTAATAAAAAATAATTTTAATTTATGATAACCATTCCAATTTTTCATGAAATTCCATACTTATATACAAGTGAACTTATCATGAAAACCATAACAACAAACACTCCTGAATGATAAAATTATACCCAATAAATCATCATTAAAATCCCAAAAATGAACATAACAAATATATAATGAGTCCAATGAATTCATAAAGGTTATATATTTGGTAGGTAATGAATTTAATTTTATTATTCATTTTATTAATATGAGGATAGTATTTAGAAATAGGGTATAGGGATTCATGAACCCAAATCTCCTCTTTTTGGTTTCCAATATTTTACACCATTTTTAGTATCAATATTCCATTATTTTTTTATTTAAACAATTTCATTATCCATTACTAGTATCTTTTGGACATACATGATTCTGATATGTTTTTATAACAAATAAAATGATTTTTATAAATGAACTCTTCTTTATAAAAATAAATCTCCTACTTCCAATGATATTGTTTTTCATTCATTAAATATTCATGATTATTATGTAAATTTTATTATTCCACACATCAATTTGGATGCCCAATATTTATGAGTGAATTATTTGTGAAAACGAGACTCATTCCCTTCCATGGGTTATATTATGTACATGATTAATAGATGTTATATGTGGAACACATGATTATTTAAATGTTTTGATGATATGTGTGCACCCAAAATTTTATAGTGCCTGAAACTATTAATATGTGATGGATGTTCCTAAATTTTAATAGTTCGCCAATGCATTGGGAAATTTTATTTACCTCATGAGATAAATATGTAAGAATATGATGCTAAATTTTTTCCGAACTATTTGTGGTATTTATCCAGTAAGACATGATGTTTCATTATTATACATTTCAAAATTCCATGACTTTATCTAATTCTTACAACCATGATTGTGATGATGATCCTTTTTTTATTTTTCTCATGATAATGTTAATTATCACGCATGTTTCATGTATCTTATTCATCATCTTCTTAGTTTTTCCCTCAAACCATTTATTTATGTATATCCCCAGGTGATTAAATTTACTAAAAAAATGAAATTGACACTAAGAACGAAGATAAGAAAGAACTAAATAATTTTTGTGTTTTATTTTAAAACATTTATGCATAAGACTAATTTGCGCAAGACACTTAACTGCATGATCCTATATTTTTTACACAATTATGTGCTTTATCATTAAATTTATGTAACTGTCATATATGAAAAAGATGGGCTAATATAGTCTATAAAAGCATAGTTTAATTAAATTGGGAATAATGATTATTGGGAATCAGTTAAAAACCTTGTTATGAAAGAAAGTGTATATAAATCCATAGGAAGAACTATTAATAAAATTATAACATAGGGATCTGTAAATATATTCCTATAATGATAATATAAATGTAGGATAATTTTTTATTCATTAAACGTTTTAATATTTTTTTTATCTAGCCTTTCCTAGTTTAAAAAATGGTAGGAACCAGGGGAAATCAAGCCAACAAGCCCTGCGATTGATAATGAAACAAATTCCTTGATCAACTAAGAGGGCGTAATGAATAAAAGAATATTGGACAAAACCATAAACAAACCCATGGTTTTGACCACTGTTTTTGGAACATTTGAGTGGAAAAAAATATTTAATAATTCTAATGTAATATGTTCTTACAATAATGGAGTTTCTCATGTGGAGGTGACTCACACTCCCCCTGAAAACAATTTAAAATGAAAAAATGTTTAATACGTCTTCAAGGGTCCACAAAAGATTTTTAAAATAAATCAAACACACCCCAAATCACATTATATTAATGGTAAAGCAGATATTGGCCGAACATAAAGTTTATAGTATTTTATTACATCACTATTGGGTCATAATGATGTCATAAACCACATTATATATTTAAACTATATTTAATTTTTACCCAAAAATTTGAGTATCTCAAAAAATTAGGAAAATTTCACTATTGGATAATTTTGACATCCTGATTCAAGGAATAATATCCCTTTTATCTAAATAATTTTCTAAATATATTAATTTTCACTTTTAAAATAAAAAATGACAGTTATTGCAAATTCATGGGTTTTGACAAAAACGGATTTCAAACAATGATAAAAATTACTATTGTGTTCTTAAAATAATACTATAATTTATATTTAATAAATATTAATGTAATAATAATATTTTATTATAAAATTATCCAATTAAAAAATGCATTAATTCATCAAAATATATTTCATTGTTGAACATTAACTAAAATTACAATATTTTATTTAAAAAATATTTACAAGGGTACAATAATAAAATGAAAGTATATTCATTATTATATATAAAAATAATGTAAATTACTATAGTTCTAATTTCTTGTTACATAACCCCTTAAAACCCCCATATAAGACCAAAGAGTAAGGTGTGCGATGGTGACAAACTCTTGGGTTGGCTCAGATAATGTTTCTCAGGTGGTAATCTCTATCAACATTCACTTCCCTAATTGGTGGTCCCACTTGTGCTTAACATATTCAAGATCGAGTTGGGAATGGTCAAGATCGAATCCCAATGAAGCAACCTCTTTTACGATCTATGAAAATTGGGCTTCGTATGGGGCATGTCTACAAAATGATGCAATCACTTCATTTGTCTGAGTAAATGGGATTTGTTAAAGCCCTATATTTATACTAATCATGTGATCACTGTTCAATTGTGATATTAGCAATTAGTACAATTCAGAAAAGTATTTTAAAATCCAAAAACTAAAAACCCATGAATTTGAAAATTTGTATTACAATTTTTCAGAAAGTGAAATTTTATTTGATCAAGAGGGATTTCCATCAATGAATGTTTGGGTTGTTATAATCATCCCCCCTTAAGAAATTTCACTGATTTCTCCCCATAAGATAGATCATCTCCTATTTGTACCACCTCTGAAGAGAGTACATGTGAAGGGTACTATATGAACTTCTATAAGAGGGATACATGAATGACATCATGTACTTTGTCCATTGTAGGTGGAAGTGCTAGCCGATAGGCCACAACCCCGACATGATCAAAAATCTCGAAGGGGTTGATGTACCTTGGACTTAACATCCCTTTATTTCTGAACCTCATGACCATCTTCCATGAAGATATGTGTAGAAATATTATATCTCCAATACGCTGATGTTCTTCACCTTTTCCCATAAAGGGCTTCTTATTATGCCATTTGGATGCTCGAGTGGAAACATTTATTATAAGAGAACTCAACAAGAGGAAGTTGTTGATCCCATCCTCCTTTAAAGTCCATTGAGTATGCTCTCAACCTGTCCTCTTTTGTTTTTCTAGTCCACTCGTATTTTCCACATGTTTGAGGATGATAGGCTGTACTTGATGTTCAGTTCATTATTTAGAGCAAGTTGAAGACTCATACAAAACATAGAGGTGAATCTTGGATCTCAATCAGACATAATAGAGAGTGGTACTCCATGATTCCATACCAGTTCTCTGATATATATTTGTTCTAGTTGATCAAATGATAAATCCACCAGAATAACAATGAAGTGTGCAGCCTTTGTAAGATGATCTACAACAACCCATATAGCATTGTTTCATTTGGATGTCTTCAAAAGTCTAGTGACATGTGATGTTCTCACATTTCCATTTTGGCATGGAAAATGTTTGCATCATACCCATAGACTTCTACATATCTGTCATCACATGCTAACACACCAAGCACTTTGATGTATAATAAAAAATATCATTCTTCATATTATCCCACCAATAATTCTCTTGGAGATCTCGATACATCATTCTGTTTCCTGGGTGAATAGGGAAATTTGAACTATGTGAATCATCCAAAAGTTCCTTCTTCAGCTCTAGACATGATGAAACACATAGTATTTTCCCAAATCTCACAATTCCTTTTTCATTAACATTAAACTCTGAGGATTTCACTTTTCTGATAGCTTCCCCTTTTTCCTGAATTCCCACATCATCCTTTTGAGCATCCTTTAAACATTCCAAAAGTGACGGTTGAGAAATAATTTGTGAGGGGATTGAATATTTTCCCATATTTATGATTCCCATGTCCATCTTCATCAAATATAATAATATTGGATCCTTTTCAATTATCATCAATGATTAAATCACGGGGTCATTTCTACTTAGGGCATCTTCCACCTTGTTCGACTTCCTAGGGTGGAAATGGATTGAGCAGTCCTAGTCTTTGATCATCTATAACCATCTTTATTATCTCAGGTTCAACAGATTTTATTGTAATATATATACTTGACGGTTTTATAGTTCGTTTATATTTAACACTTCTCCCCAAAGGGATAATGCCACCAAATTTTCAAAGTGAAGATCACTATAGCCAACTCAAGGTCATGTGTTGAATAGTTATATTCCTGAAATTTTAATTTCCTTGTAGCATAGGTAATGACTATTTCATTTTTCATCAACGCACATCCCAGGACAATCTTCAAAGAACCAATAAATACAACAAAATGTTCCCCACTTATGGGTCAAGTGAGAATGGGTGCAGTGATAAGCCTACTTTTCATGTCCTTGAATCTTTATTTGCATTCACCACTCCACGAAAAATGTAATCCTTTCCGATTTAGCATGGTAAGAGTGTCGGTCAATCGTGAGAAATTTATCACAATTCATCTATAATATCCAGGTAACCCCAAGAAGCTACAGATATCTGTTATCGATGATGGCCTAATCCATCCCACAATTACAGCTGTTTAGGAGGGATCCATAGATATCTCATTGCTTGTGATGGTATGGCCAAATAATGAGACCTCCTTCAAAGAGAACTCACACTTTTTATACATTTCATAGAGATTCTCCTTTCGAAAGGTCTCTAGTGCAGTTCTTAGATGCTCCTCATGATCCTCCTTAATTTTGGAGTATATCAGAATGTCATTAATAATGAGTATCCTAAATTTGTCGAGGTAATATCTAAAGACTATATTAATCAAGTCCATGAAGATTTTTTGAGCATTAGTGAGTCTAAAAGACAGTACTATGAATTCATCATGCCCGTATCTTGTACGAAAAGTAGTCTTGGGGATATCTTCCTTCTTCACCGTTAAAAGATAATATCCTGACTCCAAAATCACCTTTGAGAAGTATTGTATTCCATGAAGCAGATTGAATAATTCATCAATTTGTGGGATAGGATAATTGTTCTTTATTGTGATTTTGTTGCGCTCAATATAATCTATTCAAAGGCGCAATGACCCATCCTTCTTCTTGGCCAAGAGGACTGGTGCAACCCATGGTGAAACACTTGGGAGTATAAACCATTTTTCCAGATTCTGCTGTAGAAGTTTCTTCAGCTCCCCATTATCCATAACAATCATTCTATATGGAATCTTGGATATTGGAAATTCCCCAAGTATATGATCAATTGAGAATTAAAAATATATTCGAAGGGGAAGACCAGGAAATTCATAGGGAAACACTTCAGAGAATTCTATCCCAATAGGTATGTCTTCAAAGATTGTTGCTTCCTGGGACTTGATCATCTATCCAGATATTAATTCTCATAAGGAAGTAATATACCAGCATGAGATGATGGATAAAAATAAGATTCATCTTTCTCATTCCACATGTAAAGAATCGGGAGTCGATTCTCCACATAGAGAGTGATTTCACTCTCACGGTAATTTATGATAGATCTATATAAGGAAACCCAATCCATGCCAAAAATTGTATCAAATAACACCGGAGGGAGTATGACAATGATTACTGGGATGTTTAATCCACATATTGTGATAGGAGAGGTGTTATATTTATGGGATGCAATGATTTCCACATTTTCCGTACTCACCGACATCTTCACTTCCATGATTTGTGTTGGTACTATGACTGTTCTACTAAACGTTCAAGATATAAAAGAATGTGTAGAACCTGAATCAAAAATCACATTCACATTTCATGAATAACTTACTAGCATACCTATCACCGCCTCATTTTTGGGGTCCTTTTCTGCAATAGTGAAAGAAAAAGGCCACCCTTGCTACCTTGGAGGTTTTTGGTTGCCTTCAAAAACCTTTTTCTTAGGGCACTAATATTCAAGATACCCTAGTTCTTTGATGTTGTAGTAGTGAAAAGACATTGAGGTTTGAATGGAGAATTCCTCTCCTCTATTTCCGATGTGGGTTTTTCATTCCAACAGCTAATAGCCAGGTGCCCTTCTCTTCCACACATAAAGAATTTTCTCGTACACTTCGGGAAATTTCTAGGGGGCTTTGTTCCGCAACATTGGAAAGTTGGTTGGTAGATCTTCTTAGCACAGTTGGATTTATCCATCAGAACACCCGAATTGATTTCCAACATAAGCTTCGTATCCCCATGATACCCCTGAGATTATCCAATCTCAATTTCGACATTGAGGGCACATCGGACAATTTCATCATAACTGTCGAAGCCATGGATCGCCATATCTTTCTACAATCTAGGATTCATCCCACCAAATATGTGTTAAACCTTGCATTCAGGGGCAACAACAAAGCCGGAGGAATATCATGCAATACTTGTGATTTTTCCCTCATACACTCCGATAGATTTATCGTCCTTTTGGTTGTGGGCAAGGAAGTCCCTTTACATCTATAGATGGAGGGTTCACAAAAAATATTTATCAAAAAACCTCTTCCAGAAATTTCTATATTCCCATGCCTCAATCTCCTCTTCATTCTTCATATTTTTTATCAACATCCACCATTGATCAGCTTCAACCTCCATACAATAAGTAACTAGGAGAACCTTCTCTTATTAAGAACATTGAAGGATGTAGAAGCTCTTTTCAATGGAGTTGATCCATTGTTCAATTATTGATGTATCAAATGATCCATTAAATGTAAGATTCCTTTGTATTGTGAAGCTATCTATAGAGAGTTGTTCATTCTTATGGGGGGTGGAACGTTCCTCTTGACCCATGTTTCTATTCAATGCATGTGTTAGCTGAGATAGAAGCATGACAAATTTCATGATTCCCGCTCCTATTGGATTGAGCATCTCTATAGTACAGTCCTCACATTGATATTCACATTGATTGTTATCCCAATTTCTCTTATTAATGACAATTGGATGGAATAAAAGGTAGATTAAGGGTAACACATAGAGGTTAATCCAAGGACAAAACTAATGACATAATTTTTTTTTTCCTTAACATACGAATCTATTGGATTTAGTTTATGTTCTCCATGATCTACTTTCTAACATATATTCTTAGGGAATTTTTTTGCCACTTAATAATAGTTCATACTATGCATGTGAATTTTCCAAAGCATATCCCCTGGAAGTGTCATAACCAATAGTACATCAGGGCCCATTGACTTGAACCAGGTCCCGTTTGAGTCTAGCATAAAGTGGTTTTTTTAGTTTTCACCCTTAGGATACATCTATGCCAGAGCTGCCTTTACCCGCTCGTATCAATACTGGAATGTTTTTTCTTGATAAAACACAAAAACAATACTCACCAAAACTTAGGTAAGTTTTTATTATATGTAGTCTTGTCTATAAGGTTTTATAAGGGTTTTATAATCCTAATCCCAAAAATAAATAAACCTATCCTCTGATACCAACTATGACAACCATCCTTTTTATTACACAGTTAAACATAATCTGTTACATAAAGATCACTTGAAACAACATAGAATATCTAGGGGTCTAATGACTTTGTGGATTTTTATCATTACATAAGAACATAACACCTGAAATAAAATATCTTTATTGAAAACTTCCTTTACATTACTACTACATTTCTTAATACATAACATTGTGTGGGATCACCTGAAGACATGCATAAGAAAATGGTGAACTATAATGCCCACTAAGGGAATAATCATGGAATAAAATGAGAAATAAAATAAATTTTATAAAATATTAATATCAATATAGCACAAGAGAAGCATAAAACTAAGGCATGATAAAGTATGATAATTATAACATGGAAATGTGACGACAACACTTAACATGGAATTAGCATGGGATAAGGCTCATTGAAAAAGGAGAATGAGTAAAACCTCATTGAACATGAATCACAAGAAAAACCTTGTTTCACTTGAATAATCATGTGTAAAAACCCATTATAGATGACATTTCATGATACTATACTTTACCCAATGCATTGGAGTGCTATCTGGGCGCATCCTTCTTAAACATTTCACTTCCTGCATGAGTGTGCCACGTGGATCATAAAAAATTCAATCATTCAACATAATCAGTTATTACCTGATAGAATAATGTGGATTGCATATTTAAAACACATTAAAGAATAATTAAATGATCATAAAGATGAATACCCTTAATATAGAAATGGGCATGGTATTCACTACCCAATGACATTGTCTTGAAAAAATGAGGTTCAATTTCGACAGCAAAACGGCGTGACATAAGAACTCATAAAAATGGTTGATGAGAGAGAAAGTGGTGTCTAATAAAATTTAAATGAAATGTATAGTAAGGGGGTCATATAGATACATCTCCCATAAAATTTACTGGAATCCAGATTGATGATACAAAATAATTGATTGGATGTTAACGAGGAGTGGGAAATTTCTTTCGGAATTTCCTCAATGTAACAGGTGTACATGAGAGGAATTAAATGAGAGGTAAAGAGGTATCCCATCATGAAAAAATAAAAAGGGAAGTATGAGGGTGGTAAAAAACCATACCCCTACATTTTTAATTGAAATTAAAATGGAATAATGACTTAAATAATATTAGACAAAAAAGTGAAAGGAAGAAAACCCTTAGTTAGAAGCTGGTTTCCAAATGCTTGGGAGAGTCATGAGAGAGGCTTCTAGGAGCATGAGGAACCTTGGGAGGATTATAGATATATTTGGGAAGTGTATGGACTAAATCCAAAGGCTTTGAGTGAGGAGGAAGTGGGAGCGCGTGTGGGTTTATATAGGAGTGGAGAGGGGTTTGTTTATTATTTAGGTTTGTGACACCACACATTAAACAAATCAAAAACAGAAACCCAAACATATTTTTTCCCATGGTTTTTGTAAAATGGTTATGTAAAACAATATTTTATAAGTCCAATTTCATAACATCTTAAAATAATGGGTTTTCTTATGTGGAGATGACTCACACTCAAAAAGAAAACAATTTAAAAAGACCAAATGTTTAACAAGTCATGAATGGTCCACTAATGCTTTGTAAAATAAATAAAAATAACCCAAAATTACATTATTGTAATGGTAAAACATATATTGTCCGAAACTAAAGTTTATATTATTTTATTACATCACTATTGGGTCATTATGATGTCATAAAACTCATGTTATATTTATACGTTATTTAATTTTTACACAAAAATTTGACTATCTCTAAAAAATATGAAAAATTAACCATTGGATAATTTTGACATCATGATTCTATAAATAATATTCAATCTATCTAAATAATTTTCTTAATATGTTAATTTTCACTTCGAAAATAAAAACTGACATTTTTTGAAAATTCATGGGGTTTGACAAAATGTCTTTCAAACCTCAATAAAAATTACAATTGCAATCATAACATTATAAGCTCATTTATATCAAATAGAAATTAATATAGAAAATATTTTATTAAAATATTATTTAATTCAAAAATCTATTAATTCATCAAAATTTATTTCATAGTTGAACATTAACGAAAAATAATAATTGTTCTTTAAAAACATATTACAAGGTAAAAATAATAAAATAACACTATATTCAATATTATGTACAAATATAATGTACATAACCATAGTGCTGCGGTATTGGTACGTAACCCTTTATAACCCCCACATAAGACTGAAGAGTAATGTGCTTGATGGTGACAGACTCTTGGGGTGGCTCGGATAACATTGCTCAGGTGGTAATCTCTATCAACATCTACTTCTATAGTAGGTTGTTCCGCTCGAGCTTAACATATTCATGCTCAGTTTGTAGTTTTTCAAGAGATAATACCAAAGATGCAAGCCCCTTTCTGAGATCTTACATATGGGATTCATATAGGGCACATCTATGGGATGAGGCCATCACTTCCTTTTTCTGAGTAAATAGGATTTGTTAAATCCCTATATTTATACAAATCATGTGATCACTGTTCAACAACTATATTACCAACGATCACAATTCTTAATATTATTTTAAAATCCACAAACATAAAACCAATGAAGTTGACATTTTATAAAAACATTTTATGTAGAGAGACAACTAATTATATCAAGAGGGATTTCTATAAATGAATGTTTGAGTAGTTACAATTAGTCCTTTCCGAAATTATTTCCCAATCATCCCTTATGGACAAAATAAAGGATTATTAGTGAAATGATATGGAAATTTAGAAGAAATTGGATGCGGCCAGAATGGTGGAATACTCAATGTTAAAATTGATGAGGTAGGAATTCAATGGTTCGGGACAAAACTATGTGTACCATCTAGTCTTAAGATAAAGAAAAATATTATGAATGTTGACCATAGCTCAGTATTCTCTATTTCCTTTAGGAGAATAATAAAATATCAAGATCATTAAGATAACAATTCGTGGTACAATATGAAGACATAAATCATAGAATATACATCATTATACTTGGTATGTCTACAAGTGAAGAGTGAATGAAAAAATTCTAAGTGGATGATCCAACTATTACCCCTATAAACAATGAAATGGGAAAACATTACCATGGAATTTGTCACTAGACATCAGAAGACATCTAGAGAAAATAATTATTTTTTGGTTGTTTTAGAATTTCATAAAATGACTACTCACTTTATAAAAATTTGAGAGGACTTTTCACTAGATCAACATTAATGGATATACATTAGTTATGTTTTATGGTTATATTGAGTCCCACTATCAATTGTACCTGATCAAGATCCTATATTTACATCCATTTTCTAGAAAAGTATCCAACATTTTCAAAACACTATGAAGAATTTTAGTATGTACTATCATCCTTAAACTGAGGGAAAATATGAGAAAACAATTTAGACACCATAAGAAATGTTGAGACCATATTCTATTTAATTCAAGGGATTATGGGACTATATCTATATCTGGACTAGTTTCATTAAAACAATAGTTCCCACTAAAGAATCCAAATAGTTCCATATGAATCCCATTATAAGAAAAGATTTATAACACTAGTGTCCTTGGATAAAGATAGTTAATGTAAAATTTAATGTCCTAAATTTTCCTAAGAAATTGTAAAAATGGTGAAAATAATTTATTAGCACATCAAGGCATCCCAAAGTTGTTCGAATAGCTATGTATTCAATCATTCATGGGACCTAGAGTGTATAACAAGAGTCAAAATATCCCCCCACATATGTCTGCTGAAAGGGATCATTATATTTGAAAATAATTTAAAGATAATTCCCATTTATATTTCCACCATTTTGATTGTTGATTGATTTGGAGATGTGTCCAATTGATTAGAATTTCTTCCAACCGTGTCTTAACTTAATTATGTATTCTATGTCTCCTTATTGAAGAATTACACACCAGATACCTCAAATGTAATGAATCTTGAGGTAGTAATATTGGAAATTGATCTCTCTTATAAAGAGCATTCAATGAAGATCATATAGTATAGACATAAAGTTCTATAGAACAAGACTGGTCACCAGTTCAATGTATTTTGGTGGAACCATATGTACAAGGAGGGAACATAGGAACCAAAGGATGAGATAAAAGAGAGGTACCCTATCCTGTTTTCCACTTAGAATGTAAAAGAAAATTTTAGGGTTAAAATTTCAAAAGATGGGAATAATGTAATGACCAAATATTATTTAAATTTAAATTACCATCTTATAAACCTATTATATAGTATAAATCATATAGAAACAATTTTAGAACAAAATATAAAACATTATTAATGATGAATGAATGGAATAAGAGGTTTTTCTTGAAATTATGTAACATATAGAAAATGAATAAAAACTTATACCTTGGAAGAGTAAAATTACAATTATGATTATTAATTCAAAAAATGTAAATTTATCTTCTCTTATTAATGTATAAATAAAAATATGGATTCATATGAATGAAAACATGATATAATTATATCATAGTTTATGTATCTAAATTTTTTAAAAATTATTATCTCTTTGATGCTATTTTTATTAAAAATATAAGTTTATTTATAATTTCATAAAATGGGTTTAATTTTTGATTTATACACATTAAAAAATGGTTTGGGTGAATTTTTTGATTTTTCTAGAATACATGACTATTTTGTGAATAGTAACAAGCGATAATTTATGAATAATAATAAATACTAGAATTTTTTTTCATAGATAACGTTGGGATGAGGTAAACACAAATCCTCAAACTATAAATGATTATTTCAATACATTTTGTAATAATCACAAACAATTTCATTTTTTGTTTCAATGTAATATACTTACTAATAATTTAATGAGAAAACACCCCTCTCCTCCACTATAAATATGACCTGTCACCACCTCTTCTCCTTACACCATACAAGATTTCATTTGTCTCCGAATTATGTCCAATACCTCTCACAATCCTCTACCCAACATCTAGAAACACATGGTATTATAAAAAGACAAAACCCAATTACCTAAAAAGGTTCCCAAGGTGGAGAAAATCCATGTGTAAAATCCTATTTATTTTCATTTTATTTTCATTTAAATTTCATTTCATTCATTATCCTCCCCTAAACCCACCCAATAAAAGATGAATGATAATTATATTAACTTTTATATAATATAATTTTATTATTTCAAATATACAATTAATCTTCAAATCCCTTTCCTTTTCCTTTTATTTGAAAAATAAAAATTCCATTTGCGGTCTGTAGATTTACCCCCATAGTGGATAGTGCATTTTAATTTTTCCATACCTCTTTACAATATGTCCAAAAAAATTATAACGGTTGAAAATTATTTTAAAATGTATGTTATAACATGTTTTATGTTATGTAACTAACATATATACTTAGCACTAAATGATAGAACAATACAAGTTCATTTTGATCAAAAACAACCAAAATTAACCTAAAATGATTATCATTATCATTTTTTATAATTATTCATCGTCATAAAATATAATAAATTATTTATAAATCCATTTAATCATATTTATATTCAATAATAACATATAATTTTTATTATGGATAACCATTCTACTTTTACGTGAACTTCCATACTCATATACATGAAAAGTGATAATGAAAACCATGAAAACAACCACTCCCAATCGATGAAATTAAACTCTATAAATAAAAAATCCCATAATTGAACTTATATCTACTCTAATGAATTATATAAATTTATTAAAGGTTCCTTATTTGTAATGGAATGAATTTAATTTGATTGACTATGTTATTAGAAATAAGAAGTCATTCATTCATAAAGTAAAGTGATTCGCAAAACCAATTATATTGATTTTTGTTTTACCTCATTCACAAAATATTCAGTATAAATGTATCATTAATGTTCTATAAATAACATCTCACCATATATTCCTATTAATGTTTTTGATATATTTTTTTCCAGTATGATTTTATAGTATATATAAACAAATTCAAAATGAACTCCTCTTTTCAAAATAATATATCATTTAATTTTTATGAAATTGATTCTTCTTCACCCAATATTGATGATTATTGTTCCAATTATATTATTCCCTCATTCATTTATTAACACCAAATTTTATGGATTATTTTCTTGTAAAAATTAAACCCATTTTTTCTCTTGGGTTGTATTATGTACAAGATTGATATATGTTCTTCAAGGAATCTATGATTATGTAAATGTTATGCTGTGATGGGTGTGCACAGAACTATATAGCTCAAGAAAGTCTTTTGTTGTGATGGGTGTGATCATAATTATATAGAACTCCAATGCATTGGGAAATGTTATGTTCCTCATGAGATAATGTGAAATATTTGTGAGCTTGATGTTAGATTTATTCACAACTATGTCTGCTTATTTACCACTAAATCAAGGTGTTTCATTTTTAGAAACAAGAACATTCTATGAAATTATCTAATGATTCCAATAATGATTATGATATTGATTATTTCCATATGTTATGAAAATAATTTTGGTTCTCACACAGGTTTCCATTCACGCATTCATCCTCTTATTATTAATTATATCATCTATTTCATTGATGTATATCCTCAGGTGATTATTTGTACTAAGGAGACTGAGAATTTCACATATAAGATAGAGAAGAAGTAGATAAATATTTATTATGTTTTGTGATGTTCAAGTTATTTAGAAGAATGATTTTACAGGACACTAAATCTATTGATCATGGATTTATAATACTATTATGTTGTTAATCATTAAAAGGATTTATTATCCACATAATGAAAAGTTTCGTCACTCTACCTTACTCCATGGTTATATAGAATTCAAAACTCTATTTACATTAAATATAATAATCTATGTTTGAATTTGTCTTCAAGGAACCCTTATTAATTTGGTAAATAATGAATAAAGAACTCGTATATCACATTGGACATACCATAGTCTACATATTCTCATTGTATATTATTCATTTAACCATCATTATATCATTCCTACTCTAATTTATTCCTTATGTAAAATTGAAGGGATAAAACTCATGTCTATTTCCATCCAAATACTTTTTCTCTCATTCTATTCAATGGATCGTACCATACTTTATCACACCTAAAATGTGATTATTCTTGGAGTCAGATCAATGTCCCATGACATTATAAAAATAAATTTAGGAAATTAATAATTATAGAATCAATTATAATACACAAATTCCAAAATAGATATTTTTTCTTATAAATGTATGAAGCGGATTAACTTGTTTCCTATTCTTATCCAAAACCAATACCTGGAAGGTATGTCATGTAAAACATATAAATTATCAGACATGCATGTGTCCTCCCTTTCAAATCAATGGGGCTATTATACTCTAATTGACTTTAGTTTCATATTATCTAAAATTGTCCATGACTAACTAATCCATAAGATGAACATAACCACATTAATCATTGGTAAATATCTCAGAGAATCCTCATATAGAGTTAGAAAACCCCACCCTCTAATTCATATGGTATGGGAGTGCACTAATAATTACACACCTAAGGGTTCCTAACTACATCTATCATCTATCTAACCTAATTTCTATGAAAGAGTAATCTATGATACTATATTCACACACTAATCAACCCATAAGATCACATTTTATCCTATTGACTCTATGAAGACACAACATGAAAATAGTTGACGATGTATATCACTCTACTCAACTACCTCTCATACATTAATGAGTACAATATTTTTCATTAAATATTCATATTTAGATGAATCTATATTTGTTGTACGAATCTAGTGATCGACCACTACTCATGTGTTTTCCTTCATCACGTGAATCATATATTCCTACTTCCCATCTCTAATGGCATCCAAAATCATGGGCTCACGCCTCAATCTTGGGATACCAACACATTATAACTCATCTCATCATTGAAACAATAAAATATTAATATTAATTTGTTAACATGCTCAAATTACAATTTCGTTGGTTATAACCAATCATCAATATGATCCCTATGTATTTCCCTAAAAATACATCCCAATTGGTCATTGATCATATAGTAATGGTTATTTTGTTATGTTTATGCCAAGTAATCAAATATTCTATCAAACTCACCCATGGGATCGTATCATCATCATGAATCCACACACTCATACAACCCACTCTAGGATCAGTGTTACATCTATATATATCTCTATGATATCACTTCATCGTTATTCATATTGAATAAATCTTCATTAATTTTTCTGTTTAAGCAGTATACTTCTTATAAGTAATTATCTAAAATACCAAAAAAGTTATTTTTTAGTTTTAAATAAATAAAAATATTTTTCAATATTCTCAATAATTTCCCCAATCCCACGTGAGATATATATTTAATTTCAGCCTACATTTCTTATATAATGTTGTAATTCATACCTCTTACAACCTCAATCCAAATGTTTAACCATTAATCCCTAAACACAATTTCATAAATTTTATATATAGCAGATCTAAAATGATGAAAATCAATTAAAACAATCTTTATGTCCATGGAACATTGATTTTTTACCTTTATATGAGATAGATAGGCACAAATATGTATTTCAATGCATGTTTTGACCAAAAATAGTTTTATCCACCAATCTAAAATCATAAAAAATAAAAAAAGGACTAAGATACCATTATTAATGTCCTGATAAATGTAACTATCCTTCATCCTCTGATGGGACATGACATGACCTTAGATGTGCCTCCTTATATATAAAAGAATTCTAGCCCGTGGTAAGGGGTTGAATATAAGATTGTGATAAACTATATCCAATATTTCAACACATATAATAATATATAAATAGAATAAACATTCATAGATAGATAAAAAATTAACGATAATATTGAATTATATAAAATGGAATATTATACCAAATATACAATAACAATTTTATAACCTAAAAAAGTAATTACACATCATTAAACTATGTATGTTAAAAGGGTCCTCTAACTAGGTGGACAATATATTGTATATAAAACAAATCATTAAACTAAATTGAGGTAATACTATATGTATTCACCCATAAATTGAATATTCCTTCACATCACCAATACGATACTTTAGCTCACTAACATGAGATAAGGCCCTTTCTCTGACATGAATGCTGAACATAATTCCTACATATCAAACATTTTTCATGTGTATAGAGTGGGCATAAAAGTCAATAGGAAACCATTAAATTATCCTCCAATACAAACTATAATCAATGAGTATACTTGTATTGTGAGAATAAAATTAATAAAAAAACACATCAATAACACATTTAAATCAACTAGGTTCTCAATAATCTACCCTAATAGTCGACTCATACATGCTTCTTCTAAAGTTTATTATTATAGTATAATTTCCCAAATTATGGTCATAATTGAATTATAAAGCCAATATTTAATTATAATTTATTATTCAATATTTTAATTAGATAACATACAAATATCTTACTCTAGTAAATATAAACCAATGTTGACAAATAGAGTATCACCAACCATCATATAATGAAATAGTAATTGGGTTATCTGCAATCTTAATTCTAATTAACAATTTATGGGTAATAAAAATACCAAAATAAATTCAATGGTAAATGGGATATCAAAAACTCTCATGGTGAAAGATATACCACTATTACCAAGTGGGATACACACTATGTTATGAGGTTGATAACTACCTATCAAGTTTGTGAATGGAATATCACCTATAAACTACATTGAGGAGTTGGTAGTATACCTATATGATCATTGTGTAATATGGTATATCATCAGTTAATATCAATGAATATGTTTTATGTGTTACCAATCAGTGTCTCATTTAAATAAATAATATCGAATATAGCATAAAAATCTTATAGCAAGATAAACATTAATAATCTTGGGTAAACAATTATTACATCTTTCTATATACTTATTATCATTTTATAGTTCAAGTTTCCCATCTTATATCAATCACAAAAATAGAAAGAACAACCTTCATCCATCCCATTATTTAATCAATGCATCACAACAAACAGTCATTAAAAAATTGCAAGTTAAACCATCCCTTCGATGGTTATTAAATCTTACCCCCCAACTATAACCAATAACACGTCTTAAAAAATTCAATATAATATTAGAAACAACTAAATATTCACAAATATCATGAAATTTAACACAGGAATCAAAAACATTGTTTCACACAAAAGGCTTCCATAATCCTAGGCATATCTTATTACTCTTAACAACAAAAATTTATTAATATAGGCCCCAAGGACATAACCAATTACCCCATACCCATCTTTATGGTGTAAACTAATCATATATTAGAAAAAAATACTCCAACATCATTATCACATTATTCATAGTCCTATAAGATCATAGTTGTTCTATACTATAGACCAAATACATCACATAACTCACCACTCTCTATGTTAATATCTAAGCGTCTCATCAGTGACACATTTTGTAAACTAACCTCAAGGTGAATCAATCATCATCAGATTAATTAATATGGACTCCATACGTGAATCCTTTTTCACAACCCATCTATTATTCTCAAGGATATTGATTATCATATCTATTTACACTAATATAAACCAACATTGGAAATATAATACTTGGTAGGTTTCCCCAATAATAGTCAACACCTATAATCCTTTTTCAGTGCTCAATTGAAACATCATACCTGATCCCATCAAAATTCTTAACTAAATAGATACCTCCCTCAAATTTTCACAGCCTTTTTTTGTCATTTAACAATAAACTGTACTTTTTAATAGGGAAAAAATTTCTCCATAACAATTAAATCAAGGGAAAACACTCTTAGGATCCACTATGTTCCTCACAGACCAGACTATGCCTTTATCTCACTATATAATTCACATTTACTCCACAATTGGTCAATAAAACCATCTTACACATGATATAAAATCATAAAAATTATGAAAATACATATTTATGTGGTAAATTAAGAAGAAAAAACATTGACATAAAGTTATCATTTCTAGCGATGTGTCTTAATCCTTTAATATCTTAACACCATACACCATTCAATTCGTTATTCCACTAACTCTTCATGATAAATAAACAATTAATTATAAACATTTTAAAATTAATTATTGCAATTAAAATCAAGTGTTCCATTATTAGATAAACTCACAAGGAATCTTTACATGAAAAAAATATCATGATATGGCCTGTTGATGGACCACATAATCATATCAACCCTCTAACTAATTATACTATTATTGAATGACAATTTTTAATGAGTAATGAAGCTATTATAAAAGTTATGTGTCCTATGTAATTAACATTTATCACTTATGACTACTATCTATTGAACTATAATTATTATAGTAATCATTTTTAACATATAAAATTCTAATATTTAAATATTTATTTTCAAAAAGGTATTAAAAAATTGTTTATCATCATGTTGAAATTCTATAATTATGATATTTTTGTAAATTTTAGAATAGTTGAATTTTTGGGTGAATGTTACAAAATGGATTATGAAATATGTATATTAAATTTGTGTAATTAAAATTATGTAATGAAATTATATTTTCAGGTTCATGAATTAATATACCTTTTATTTATAAATTATTTTTTAATAAATATTTTACTCAATATATCACATATAATTCAATTTTAAAATGAACAAGAACCTATATTATTTTATTAACAATCTATTTAAAATTCCTTTTAGGTGTTTTCTAAAGTTAAAAGGAATTTAATATTTAAATTGAATAAAATAAAATAAAATAAACGATATAAAATTATTTATTATTCAAAATGTCAGGGGACATTTTTTAAAATTTCAAAGAAGAATATTTTATTAATAATATCTCAAGGTTCCAAAAAATAATTATAAATTTTTTATAAATTTTTTAATATAAATAAAATTCTCTCCAACTATTTATTTTCACTCGAAATGCCTTTAGCATACTACTTTTCTCATTTATAAATTCAATAATCTCCTTATGAATCTATGTATGCCTTGGTGGTTATATGGATGTCGTAAAAATGGCTTAGAATAATAAGTCACATCTCAAACACATAATATTAAAATATTTTTTTTCAAAAAATTAAAATAATAAAAAAATCTATAAACCTAGATGTCTAGTGTATTTCAGAGGATATTTATTTAGTAAAATATTTTAAAATTTGATAACTAATATTTTATTCTAATCATTATAATATGTTACTTGATATCATCATAATATTATCACTACATGTGAATCCCTAATGATGTACATATAAGAAGGGGTGAGATAAAAATTATATTTAAGATATAAATCATGAAAATAAAATGTTGACATATCTTAAGATTTGATAAAGAAAATGTAGATTTGTAAATGGGAAGGATAAAAAAAATCATAGAAATACATTTCCTAATATACAAGATATAAAGAATCATTGTATTTATGATAATTATTATAATGATTTAGAATCGTAAGATATGTCATCATAAACTAATGTCGAGGCATCATGCGAAGACATAATATTATAATGTGGTATTCTAACATCCCAGGAACTATACATATTACATTATGATAATAATTCAATTAAAAAGAAGGAGGGGATTTATTATTTCACTCCCACCCATCATATCCTAATATTTCATGAATATGCATTCTACATAGTTATGAAATATACATTAATAAATAACATGGAATTAAAAAATAACCATAAAATAGTTTATGTAATAATATAAGATATAACAATTAAATGATAGATCATATAGGCACCCAAAAGAATAACGGAATAGTTAGTTGTGAATGTATAAGGGATATTATAATAATTTAATAAAATATTATCATCCATGAAGAGAATAATAATGCAGGATGAAAGTATGTAATAATAATCATGGAGTGGAAGTAACAAAATTAGAAAATATGCCTTATATATTTCAAAGGGTTTAACATGAAGAAATAATAATAAGGGGAACAAAAAGTATTTCATAATCACAAATTATATAAATTACAAGGTTGTAAAAATAAATTAAATATATCATATAAGAAATACTGAATGAGAAAGAGGTAAAGAAATAAAATTACCAAATAAAAATTTGTGAGAGAGTACCTATAGTCCCGAATTTCTATGGATACTCCTCTAAAAACCTAAACAATAAATTAAAATTTATTAACTATATTTATTAATAAAATATTCAAATGTATTTCATCTATTTTGATACATGCTATATCATGTATTTTTATTTTATTAGATTAATTTATCTTGCAATGATCATTTTGTTGTTATGTGGTCTATAATTCCAAAAATGTTTCAGAGTTATGGAAATAGACAATTGTGTTCATAAAATCATTATATTTGTTTAATAACCATTGATATGGAGATTTATAACATTCATAAAATGTCAATAATCATTTATATGATTTATATTGATCCAAATCTTATAGTGTTTCATGGAAATATAGTTTTTATGAATTAAAATCAACCATTGTATTTTGTTTATAATATCATTAATATTATTCCAATTTTATTATTAACTAATATTTAAAATAATATTAATATATTATTAAATTTATAAATAAATGATTTAAAAAAAAACCAGAAATCTTGTATATGAAACTAGTACATCATCGTTCACATGGGTAGAATAAAATGATCATGGGTGAACAAGATTTTTAGTGGGGATAAAAAAATGAAAATAATTATTATATGGTTTCTATAAATACATTTAAGTATATTTTTTAAATTTTATTACATGTATATAACTATTAATTAACTAACGGAAGGGGTTAGAAGATAACAGGAATGAAAAGATGTTATATTTAAAAACTCTTACCATACTCATTCTAGGACCAAATAAGAATAATACATAATCATTTAGATGAGGGTCATTTGGTTAAACTCATTATTCCAAGAAATGTTTATAATGTTTTAGAGATATAATTTTTTTATTTTTGGAAATGGGATTTTTTTTCAAATTGAAGAGAAGTGGGTGAATAAGGGGTAAATTTCATGGAAAATGTGTGGGTTTGATATTGAATAAAATATTAGATAATTAATTATCTGTACACCAAAATATGAATAATATTAATTTTTTGACTATTTATAAAATAAAAATGAAAATAAATATTTTTTGATATTTAAAAAATTTCAAAACAAAATTATATCATTTGAGTAATAAATTTAAAATGAATAATCAAAAACATTTTTTTGTAATTACAAATAATTTCACTTTTGAAATTGATTTTTAGTTTTGGACATTAAATATTTTATTTTTAAATAAATTATATAACTCACAGAATAAGTTTTTAATCATGAAAACCATTTTTTATGTTACTGAGTCAATTTTACATCATAATGATGTCATAACACTTATCATATATAAAAAAATATATTTTTACTATTAAAATCAACTTTAATTTTTTTAAATTACTAAAAAATCACCCATATATAATTTTTATATATTGATTCTAATAATGATATCTATTTATCAAAATGAAATTCTAGATTATGTAAATTAGATGTTTATATTTCATTATAAATAAAAATTATTTAAACAAAATCAAAAAAAACTTATCAAAACATTTTACTTATATATATATATATCAAGTTATATAATTTAGGAAATATATTTATTATATTTTAAAATTTATATTTTATTATTTTCTCATGGTAAATAATTATTATTTGAAATTTTACAATTTAAAATTATTAGGTTAATATTTTAATGGTTAGTTTACAATTCAAACAATTAGATATTATTAAAAGAGTCATATAATAGTTACACTTCCTATAAATCAGTCATGTTTCATTTATCATTAATTTAATAATTTTTTTTGGTTTCCCTAATGTCCATTTAAAAAATTAAAATATTAATTCTAAAGTTTTTTTTTATTTATAGCATTTTTTTAAATTTTTAAAATTTTATGGTACTATGACCCATCAAAATCCTAACATTTAGTTGTGTTATTTACTAATTTTTCCCTATACTAGTTGTATTAATCCAATGGAATGTATTAACCCTTTATTTTTATTTTAAATTTATTAAATTAAATGATGTTTAAATTTTGACTTCATGCTTATGATATTATACTCAAGTATTTTAGTAAAATATCTATAAATAAAAGTAGTTTTATAAAATAATATTTCATTGAAAAAATTGGACGATAAATTTAGTTAAGTTTATAATTTCATCTTTTTATCCTCCTTTATAGTCTATTTTCCAATTTCATAAAAATCACTTTTAATTTTAGTATCTTGATTATTTAGTACTCTATATCAAATATAAAACTATTATTTTTATGTTATATTCTTTATATTTACCTAATCCTTTTTAAGTCTCTTAAAGAGTCCAATATGATATTAAAACAATGTTCTATCAATTTAGAAAACATAAATTTGTATAAATTTTGATAATGTAAATGTTTATAGTATTCTAGATATATAATTAATAAAAATAATGATTATATATTTATGGATAAGATATTTTTTATTTGGAAATTATAGAGATAGAGTATGAATAATCCTTATATAAAATCCAATGATCATTATGTATTGATGGATATAGTATGAGGATTTCATTCTTGAATAATTTTTCATACATAATTTGAATAAAATATATAGTTCATAACACATATTCTCACATTTCAATTGTTCGTTAAATTTTTTTCTATTCATATTATAATCCCTCCCAAAATATACTTTATTAATATTGAAAACATATATAATAATTATTTTAGTAATAACACAATATTTATAACCACTTTGATAATTTATTAATATTAGTCATTTTAATTAAAAGGTTATCTTTTTCAATGATTATTTATTTCCAATGCATATTAAATGAATAGTAACATTCTATATGTCATGTCATTAACTTAATGGATTGTCAATGAAAGAATGTCTATATTTCTTATTTTTGGATCCCCATTAATTATTATTTCCATGTCATAAATATTTTATGATATATATTAATATATAAAATTATTTGATAGAGTATTCCATTGATTCATGGAAAATGTTATTTTACTATTGGTTATGAAATTTTATATCCCTCAACTAAATTAAATTATAATTTATATCATATGGTTTTATATATGTTTATACTTGGAATTAATTATATTATATATTCCTGATGAGCTTTGGTAAGATGTTTGTAAACACATTGTGTTAAGACATAGTAAAATTTTAATGATACCTTATCGATAGTCTATGGTAATATTTTTATTATTGTTTAATCCATGCACTAACTAAGAAAATTCATTCATTATATACCCTTTTATTATTTATACCCAACATAATTTCTTAATTAATTATATTTCAACTAGATTATTTTACTACTCATGTCTCATTGGGATTTCTTTATGACTTTTATGTCAGTGTAATTCTTATATTTCTTAAGCCTCAAATTGACCACATCATTACCAATCTCTCCTATTGATCATGTCATTATCTACCTATTAGGATGGTACATTGATAATAATTGAAAATTTATTTATTACTTATATCTTATTTGTCTATATATTTTAGAACCACAATAGTATTTTGAGAGATTCCCAGATATGGTGAATCACTGTATGACAACGTTCTCAAATTTATGCCTTATTTTTTATTTAAACTCACACATCTATAATATGTGTTCTCTAATATATATTGTCCTCAAATTAGTAAGGTGTTCATTAATCACATATTTTGATGATTATATCACTGATATTCCTTTTTTATTGTGTCTAATCTATCATAATAAATGGTTATAAAGCCCATACAAAGTTAAATTCCATTTTAATGATTCATAGTGAAATTGGATTCCATCCAACCATAGATAAACAGTAATACCAAGAAATTATGAGGCACATATGACTTATATTAATTACCTATATGTGTAATTTAATAACATAATCCCCTTCTCCAAGTAAATTACATTACCAAAAAAATTCGTTATATATATGATGGTGAGAATTTTGTAAGTCCACAACATGGGACGTATGCTCATAGAGCCTTTACGTAGGTTATAATTAGATACATATTTTTATAATTGGTTCCATATAGGAAACATATGTGTAAATTATGATAACATTTATTCATTGTTTTGAATTTTAAAAATACTAATTATCATGTAATTATTGATCGACTATGTAGAATAGAATGTGATAATTTCTTAAGAGTAGTTGTCAAACTAAAAGGTCTTAGAAGATCCCCACTATGATGGGAACCCATAAGATAAATTACATTATTCTTAAATATATCGTTTATAGAATGATGAAATAATTTGAGGGACACAAATGATACAGTCTATCAAGGGTGGAGTCTGAATGGACATTATAGAACCATTTCATTGAGAACCAATGAAGTAATATCCAATGTCAGATATTATCAAAATGAGACCTGTAAGTAATAAATACAAATTTATATACTCCATTGCATGTCCTTATCTACTGTTTTGTGAATTGTTCCATATACATTAAATTTATTATTAATGAGTGTTAGAGGTCTGGTACATATACATATAAAAAACAATGATGAAATATGTCTATAGGGAGGAAGGATATATTGGGTGAGTCAGGGGTAATATATCATCAATGAATAAATAATGAAATGATTTATATCTTATGAATTTTAATGGAAGTTTATATCTCAGTCCCTTCTATGGAAATGATATATAGTAAATAAATCCATGGCTATGACATTCAATCTAAATGTTTAATTTCTAAAATGATAAAAAAAGAGACATCGATCACATTGGTTGATGGCACAAACATGCATCCTGGTTGATTAGAGATATCACAAGAAAGTGATTACATTACAAAATAAGCATCTATATGGGGAATTATGCCATTATAGAATTATCTTCATTCTCTATGGGTATATTGGTGTGTTTTTATACTATAAACATGTAATTTAGGCTGATTTACTTAGTTTCACTGAGAAATTTCCCTCATAGGAACACACATTAATAGTATCCAAAATCTCTATACAATATTATTTTATTTATTTATTATATAAAAAGTTGAATAAATATTATTATTTCACATAGTCTAATAATTATGGATGTTTTTTTAATCACATATATTATGTCAGTACTTATTCAATGTAATATTTTATGATGGGAATATCATATAAATATTTATTTTTTATTTATTTAATATAATTATTATTTATTTATTGTAGGATATTATTTTGTTATTTACTTATTAAACAAACAGTCATTATTCAAGGCCAGATAAATATTCTGGAGTAATAAAGTACTGATTTTAAAGGTCATATATGAAATAATATATATATAATACTGTTGGATTATATAATATTTAATTGAATAGATGAGTTTAGGGCATATCAATTTATAATAATAATATTATTATTATAGACATTTAGTTCCAGATGGATTAAATAAATAATAAAGTGAAAATTTGAAATTATTTATTAATAACCTGAGCTTTATTGAAACCCAATTATATTATTTTTCATGAAAGCCAATAAATTATTCAATGTTGTGCACTAAAAATATTGGAGAATAATCTCTAAAACCTAGATATCTACCTTATCGAATAATTATCCAATGACAGGTGAGTGATATTCCTCCTCCTTTAGCAATTGAGTCAAGAGAGATTTAACATAATCCATTGTAAGTAATTATTTTTGTATTAAAAGGAGAAAAGTGAAGGTTATAGGATCTATTATGCTATCACATGGATATTCTTATGGTGAGGTTATAATTTTAGTAGAACATTTGTGGATCACTTATATTGGGATTATATTCTTGATTCTGAAAAATAAATGATAGTATTATAAAGATCATTTTCCAAAAAAATCATGGAAGTATTCATTTCTCCAAAGTTTTTTCTTTAATTAT
Organism: Viscum album; assembly: GCA_963277665.1. NCBI lineage: Eukaryota > Viridiplantae > Streptophyta > Magnoliopsida > Santalales > Viscaceae > Viscum > Viscum album. The sequence goes on along the minus strand of OY728159.1, from coordinate 1,292,744,179 downwards.
TAAAATTAATTGTAAATAATTTATGATGATCATGTTGTTTGGTTCTATCATTTAATCAATTCTCTTTATTCTAGGATTAAATTACTTTTATCATATAATTTTTCATCATATAAATCATGGATTGACCTTCGATCATGAAAAGTAATTGGCCAATACACATCACATGTTTCATCTTTTCTTCCATCATCCAAGTATTATCCAAGACTATATCATAATTAATTAAAATTATTTAAAGTTCATTGAGTGATTTATGCATTTATGATTTAATTTTTAATTCTAATTTAATTATCCTTTGAACATAATTTTTAGATATCATTCATCTTCTTTGAAGCTAATAAATAAAATCATATATATTATTTTTATAAATGAAATAAATTTGATGATTTATTGTAGTGTTGTTTTGGAATCCTGATAGATAATAGAAAAGTAAGCTATGTATAACATAGAGATACACAAAATTTATTTGTGTTTACTTTACTAAGAGATAATTATAAAATAAATCCGGATATCTAAATTTATTATAAGAAGTTAATTTAGATATAAATATTCTGTTGACTAGGCCAGCATGAGGCACGGTTAGATGGAGTACATGTTGTGTAACTTCCATACACTGCATGCAGTCATTTGTCACATAAAGGTCATGTATCTTCTTATAGTACCTAACTTAATAGTGATCATGTAAATCTGATACAACACACCATGTATCCCATGAACACACCATGTACTACAATAATTTCTATGGTACGTTTACATGATAAGTCAATAGGAATGTGCCTCAGATAGACGATGAGAATAGTACATGTCATGTATCTGGTTTTTACACATCATGTACTTATACCAAATTACATTGAATTTAAAATGGATTTATTATACTATGTAATCCTTATCCACATTTGATTTTTTGTGGTTATTTTGTTTACAGGCAATTACATGTGAGATGTTTTTAAATATAAAAAATGCTAGTAAATTTATGTTTAATGATGGGATCTACATATAATGTATAAGATGTATTACAGTTAAAACTCTATGTATTGAATAATTATATGATTCATTAAAATAGAGGAACTAACATAAATGGGTGACCATTGGGCTTATAGTACATTTTATGATATTAATTCATAATTTTTATTTGAAATCTATCACAAGAGTAAATAGTATAAGAGTATAATATAAATTGGGAAATTTGGATGGGTACTCATTATGTTTCTTTTAATATGCATTTTTTCTTTTAAACAAACTTTTTTATATTGATTTAATTATTTGGTTAAAATTATAATGGATGGAAACCACATGAAAATTTTGATGTGAATTAGTAAAAAATAAATTGATTAAAAAAAGAATATAATTCATTGATTTGAACATGATTTATATTAAAATGGAACGATTGGGAATTTACTGATAATTTTATTATTTTGTAATTTTGTGCTTGTGTGCGGATAATCATGAGACTAGAACCAACCATTTATTTTATTGGTTTCATTTAGTTTATTACTATATTAAATTCTTGTCCAAGGTTCCCACAATTTCTTTTTTTTAAACCCACACCACTCAATAGTATGTGAGAATAATAATTTTTAATGGATAGAGATCCCAAAGTAGGGAAATAATTTCATTTTTGAAGATGAGGAGAAAATAATTTAAGAGTGATACATATGTGGAATAGTGTAAAACAACATAACAACACATAACTAGTTCATGTTATTTTTCCACTATGTAGATAATTATTTTATCAACTTCAAGATGATATAATCATTAGTACAATGTGATGATCATACTACATTATTTTTTATTTCATTCATATTGTATGTTGATTTAATTAGGAATTTTTTTCATAATCACATTAATTAATAAATTAATCATAATAAAATATATAACTAAAATAAATTTCAATATAGTATATCTTATAATTCATTATTATTAACAAAAGTAAATCTACAAAATATTAACACGTGTTTAATTTACAAAATTTTTAAAATTTACAAATAATAAAAACTTGTTAAATTATATATATTTTATTGGTATAATCCTACACGACATTAGTCAAAATAGAACCATGGTTCAAATTTATTTACCATCCAATGATAGTGGGATTCCAATTATCAGATATTTCTTGATTAATGTTTTGGGTTGACATAAATTAGATCATCTGAAGGGTTGAATACAAAAGAAAAACATTATGTAATAAAGAGGAAATGGTTGAGGAAATAAAATTTTAGGATTTCTGGATACGGTAGTCTACTGAAAATATCATATTACTTTGAGTTTATTGATTTTTCATAATGAATTATGACCTAAAACCATTAAAAGTTCCTGACCATCAATATTTGGGGTTAATGAAATGGGGAATTGGGATCCTTGAAAATAGAATGAATAAAAAATACTATATTCTTAATCCAATGGTGTGGTCTATTAGGTTACAAAAATCTCGTGGTAGAATAATAAATATAAAATTTATGTGTTTACCAAAAAAACTCCAAATAATGTACTAAAATTATGGTCATCAAATTTTTAGATTAAAAAATAAAATGACATCAAAATTATCATTGTGTTCCATACATGAGAAGTACATCCTTCTCACTGGCATATGTTTCGCTGAATTTAACAGAAATATAAATAGTATCCTATACCATGTAGGGAAATTATATGTTATGAAGGAAACTATTTTTTATGCACCTAGTACTAAGGATAGAGAAGAAGAGTTATTTCTCAATGAGAAAAATTTGAAGGATATTATAGATGTTCAGTTTTTCTTGTGATCTTCTCTGACCAATGATCTTTTAAAGAATCATGAAGACATGGATGTGTAAAATATGATGTATACCCTTCAGGATCTCTCTCAAGGGAAGGAAAGACAAGAGAGATTTGATATCTCTAATGATCAATTTACAAATAATATTGTAGATTCTATGTCATTTCGGCGTCAAGTAGTCAATAATATTGTATATATTGAAAACTCATAAATACTAAGGATTAAATTACTAAATTATTTTAACATATATCTCTTCCTTTCTTAACTACAAAAAAACTACACTGTAATTATTTTCAAATATAACTTGAAAAAAATTAGATCCTTTAAGAACATTTTACACTGATTCTTGCTTTGTATGAGGACATGGGGAGTGAAAAAATCATAGTCCTTATGGAAAAAAAGAAATGTAAGAATAATGTGAAGTTTCCCAAAACTCCTAACATGTATAAATATCTTGATCAAAATACAATAATTAGGAGGAATGTCTAGGGGAAGGCCAAGGAAATGGAATTAGTATGTTATTCATGTGGAATGTAGGGAAACAAGAAGAAGAACTGCACCCACAAGATAGGGGTAATTAAATTTACATACATTATTGATTAAAATAGTTCAATATATACACATTGTGTATTAAATATTTCTTTGGGGGCCCAATTATTCATCCAAATGTTTGAAAAAAGTAAATTATGAAATATTTCAGAAGGATGGGTGGATTTATGAGTTTCCAATGGTGTATTCATAGCTTCTCAAGCCATTTGTGACTACCACCTTTCATTATAAAAAATAATAAAAATGTTTTTAAGGGATTTTTATTACCTAATAACTATTACCATGAATATAATTTATAAATAATGTCTAGATGTATATTTTTTTATTTTTTATTTTGGAAATAATTTTTTATAAACTGTAATTATGTTATGGTATAGAACATTTAAATAATAGTATTACTGTAATAAATTAGGAATACCCCAAATAATCATGTTCGCATGACTCAAATAACACCCATTTATGGCCTTTACATCATGTTTATGTAAATGATAAGTGTTTGAAAATGATATATCAATATTTTTGTTAATACTATTAAGCGACATAGCCACATGAAAGATTTCATTCTAGTTTACATGACAAAATGACTATGCCACAATTTAGTGGAAGGGTGAAAGGGCCATAAACCATTTAGGATTTTTTTCACAATGATGTGTATGGACATATTTCAGTAGAATTAATATGTGTATATCCATGCATCATAACTATTACAAATGACTTTCATATATATATATATATATATATTTCTACTAGATGAGGTATATCTGAGTCATTTTATAAATTCATAGAATTCATTAATTATAGAGAGAATAATCACATAAAGAAGATAAATAGTCATAGAACAGATCATGATATTGAATATATTAACTATGATTTATCCACCTTTTATGGAAGTTTGGGATTCTAACTCAACTCACTCCACCATACACACTACAGTGGAATGGTGTTAGTAAATGGAAGAACCATAAATTTTTTAAATTTTTAAGGTCAATGATGAGTTTGTAAGGTATTACATTATCAATTTTGGTATATACATTGTAAATAATAACATATACACTAAAACGAGTGCATACTAAAGATGAAAATGAATTTTCCATTGATTTATAATGTATAAATGAACTTATTAGTTCACATATATGTATATTGGGCTACAAGGTGTATGTTATGGACTTATTATGAATCTATCACCATATGGAATAAGGTGAATCAATTTTTGGTATCCCAATAAAATAAATGGATACTACCTATAAAACCTCTTAAACAAGAAATTTTTTTTACTAGATAATAGTTTTTTCTTAGGATTGAGTAAATCCTAAAAAAGGATAGTGGGATTATAAGGCCCTAGCCTTAAAAATTACATAATCTTGATTTTTTACAAGATTACACATTGGGGATCTTTTCAGGATTAGAGTTTTATAGAATTAGATCATAAAACTTGAAAAACATTCCTCATTTAAACAAAGTGGTTACAGAAAAGATAGTATTAATTTTTCCCATCAAAGGAAAAATATTTAAAATAAAACATGGATTCTTTCTCGACACTTCCTTGACATTGTCATCATATCATGTACCATTCCCTCGACCTGTGAAAAACATTTCAAAAACATGGGATGACCATAAAAAGCTCCGTAAGGGTTATAAAAATATGGAAAGGAAACATGAGTTCATATATAAATAAGAATGAAATCATACATTACCCATAAAACATAAGCACTTTAACATACCTCATCAAATCATGAATAAATCATAGAAATCATAAGACATAAAGGTAACTTGAGTCATTCATAAAATTCTTACGTAGGGAGTAACCCTCTTGGTTACGATTGGAATACCCATCATAGTATATTCCCTAAATCTCTTCGGAGAAGCCTTAATGTTTAACTACTTCACATTACCCAATGCATTGGAGAGCTATATCGGGCTCACCCGCCCTTATTTTATCACCGAACCACACGTCTTCATAACAATGCCCAAGAACCATAACATAATCGTATCACATAAAACATGCATAAATGAAACATAACATTTCCACTTTTTTACCACAAGATATCAATACAACACATTGATATAAAAACATTTTCAATACCATTTTCAATACCAAAATAAAATAAAAATAAAACATGGTATTTAGTTTTTCCATTCAAAAATAGTTATTGCTTACAGAGGAAGAAGAAACTCAAATAATGGTCACAACGGCGAAGAAGCCCTTGTCGCCGAATACGTAGGACAAAAAAACATTCCATTTTATCGTTTAGTAAATGCTTCGTATAAAAATATTCCTTTTGAATAATCTTAAAATACAAATATTTTTATACACCATATAAAAGAAAGTTGTGTATAAAACAAAATATGACTCAATGAAAGGAGATTGAGATGGATTCCCATACCTCATGTCCGACATGACTCGATCGTTTTATAACATCCTGAATGATAAACTTGAGTAAATTTATACCTACTTAAGAAACTTTTTAAATTTAATTATTCCTTTTATATAACTTATTAACATGTCATGAACACTATGTAATTATTTAGGATAATAATGGTCATTTTGTCGACCTTGGGCACTTGAGTCAAAAATAAACTTCTTATAATTACAAGTTGTTCATGTGGTAAAATATCCATTATATCCAAAATTATATTCATTATGTAGATATCATATATATCATATATATCCATTATATACATGAATTTATAATATTACATAACATTTAGAGGTAAGAAATGAAATGCACCATTCGTGGAGATGGTAAGTCGTATGTATGCATGAACGCTACTTCCAATTATATTTCATATTTAATAGAATTAATACATAATGATACATAATAGTATTATAATTATAGTGTGGTATTATATATAATATCATTAAATCTATACTTTATACATACCACATATGGTATTAACGAATCAAATCACTTTGAGGGGGCGGTAGTCCGCACTTCCTAAAATGAAGATATCGTGTTTACCCAAAATGGAAACCATAAAGGTATTCCATAAATGAAAAAATACAGAAGCTTAAGGAAAACAGAAACATATTATATATAATATATAAATATGGTGACATCTTAATGGACACCTTTTAAGGTGTGAAAAGTATATTGAACAATCATCGTTTCGTGAGGCAGAAATTCACCATCCACAGAAAGAGTATGTTCATTAACCATTAGATGTTGGTCTTTGTAAGTGTAGCTCAAATAATTCTTATAACAACATCCTAGTATATTTATGATACTGTAGTTATTACAAAATAAATGAATAAAAAGAGTTTATGGGGTTGGAGAAGTGAAATAAAACAAAAGATCACAAGTGAAGACATTATCTTAAAATCGGGTAATTCCCTTTGGTTTGAACCAAAAGGGTTTCTGGAAGAGCTTCCTACCTAAGGTAAGTATTCTAGGATTAGGAGAGGGATGTGGAGAGACAAAATTATTATAGCTTTTCCAAGCCAAAGGATTGAGAGGTGTGGGTAAGGAGGTAGAGGTGGGGTCTTTTATAAGAGGAGAGGAGGGGCACTCTTGGAAAGGTATAAAATGTTACTTTATTTTAAAATTATTTTCTGATTTTAAAGGTCCCACATTAATGTATTTTGAGGACATGGTGAGAAGGGTTCGAAATATACTCATCCTATAGGTTTTTACATGTGTAGGCCTTAGATTTTACATTATCATTTCATTTTATTTAAATCATTAAATAATGAGGTACTCACTGTATCATCATGATTTCATAACTAATTTAATTTATATAATGACTAAAAATTATAAAAAAAAAATACTATGATATAGGAAATATTTTTATATTTACAATTACTATTTATAGTAAAAAATAATGACTTGTATAACCCCATGTAATTTTTTATAGTAAAACAATACATGTTTGTGTCATTTTTACATTTACATTAAATGAAAGGCATTAATGTCATTATCATACCAAAATGGCTCCATGGGGTCCCAAAAATAGACCCATGGGTTTTTCTGGTCATACATGACACATCCAATAAGGGTTGGACATGTGTCAAGGTCATTTCATATTATTAAAATATTATTTTTACCTTAATCTACACTGATTACCTCTAATCGTGATTAAAACTTAAAAGTTATTATTCATCAAAAAATTATTTTAATCCCATTGAAGTACATTTTACTTCTAATGATAACCATTAATGTAAGATTTTTTAAATTCAAAACACAGAGTTGGTAAAATTTCATTTAAATGAAAAATCTATTTTTTAAGCACCACTTAGTGGTTTCCCTATTCATAAAAAATTGATGTTTTTCAGAAAAATACCAAAACATCACCCTAAGATATATATGATATTTTGAATTCAAAAATGATGTCTATTTTACGAAATTCAAAACATATAATTTAAATCAAATAATTTAATAATTAATTACCGCTATCAGAACAAATACCGTGTTTTTATGAAACAATATATATCAAAAGATTGACACTAGTTTAAGTCCCATTTCAAAGTGAAATTAATTACAATGACCACTATTGGATTAAATGGTAAAAATATATTCTAATTTATATTTATAACCAATTAAAAAGCTAATCTAATCATATAAATAATTTATATTAAAAAGAGGTTTGGAATTAAAATACATCATTTTTCACTATTCATTAAAAAAATGAACTTTATCAGAAAAATACCAGAAATTTATCCTAAGTAAATTTCACAGTCCCAATCATAAAGAATAAGTCCATTTTGAAAAATATAGCTAATAAAATTGTCAAAAGATATATTTAAAAATGGTTCTCCATCAAAAGGCGGCAAAACAATCATTTAAAAATATTAGAGTTTTTCATGCTTTAGGTTGGATTGATTCTCATTTTATTCCTCTAAAACGCTATCTAATTCATAAATAGATATAGATAACTATATATATTATTAATTACTTACTTGGGATGTTACATCCTTCCACCATTTAGAAAATTTAGTCCCCATAATTTATTTACATATTGAATAAGAGGGGGTATTTATCCCTAATAGCATTTTTAGATTCCGACGTTGCCTCTTCAACCATATGGTTTTTCCACAAAACCTTTACCTGGTAAATTACCTAATTTCACAACACTTTCTCCCTTCGGTCAAAAATCTGGACTGGTTGTTCTTCATAAGAGAAATTCTATTCCAACTGAACTACCTATGGGCTCAAAACATGATATGGATCTGGCATATACTTTCTCAACATTGAAAAATGAGAAATATTGAGTCGCTGAGATAAACTCAGAGGTAAAGCCACTCGGTATGCAACTGATCCAACTCTCTCCAAAATTCATATGGTCCAATGAACCTTGGACCCAACTTTCCTTTCTTACCAAATCACAGCACACTTTCCCAGGTTGAGACTATGTGGAAGAAATGATCACCTACCTCAAAAAAGAGATCTTTCCCCCTGTTGTCTCCATAACACTTCTGCCTGCTCTGAGCTGTTCTCATGTGTATCAATATGAGCTGAACTTCTTCTGCCAACTCTTCTACCAATTCTGGTCACATAAACTTCCTTTCACCCACTTCATCCTAGAATGATGGAGTATGACACCACTTCCCATATAACGCCTCAAATGGTGCCAACTATATACTGGAATGAAAACTATTGTTATATTAAAATTCAACCAAAGAAAGATGATGGTCCCAACTTCCCTGATAATAAATCGATCAAGAACATATAATATCTTCCAAAGTATGAATTTTTCGTTCTGACTACCCATATTATTGAGTATGAAAAGCTGTACTAAAATTTAATTCAGTACCCAACGACTTTTGAAGGACTTTCCAAAAGTTAGAAGTAAACATGGGATCATGATCAGATACAATGGATAGAGGAACTCCATGAAACCTTACTATCTCTTTAAGAAACAAACAAAAATGTTGATCTAGGGAAAAGTATCTTGTATAGAAAATAAATGAGCAGATTTAGTCAAGCGATCAACAATAACCTAGATTGCATTATTACCTCGAGGTGTTTTCGGAAATCCCCCAACGAAGTCCATGGATATATTCTCTTATTTGCACTCCAGTACTGGTAAAGGCTGAAGCATCCCTTTCGGTAACTGCCGCTCTACTTTTACCTGTTGAAAAGTCAAACACTTCACAGTAAAATCAGCAATATCCATTTTCATTCCGTCCCACCAGAAATTCTCCCGAAGATCTCTATACATCTTAGTACATCCTGGATGAACTGAAAACAGATAACTATGAGATTCACATAACAACTCTCTCTTCAACTTTGAATCACAAGGCACACACAATCTCATCCCAAATATAAAAACACAATCATTATCAAGGTTGAATTCAGGCAACTTACCATTCTGAACCAGCTCTACCTTTTTCTGCAACTCACTGTCTTACTTTTGTGCTTGCTTGATTCTGTCTGATAGAAAAGATTTCAATGATACCTGAAATGAAACAGAAGGACATCCTACACCAACAAATTTTATGCCAAAGTTCATCAAATATTTAACCAAAGGATCTCGTTCCAAACACAACATTATTAATGAAGCATTAATTTTTCAACTCAAAGCCTTAGCCACATTATTTTCTTTTCACGGATGGTAATTAATTGTACAATCATAAACCTTGATTAATTATAGCCATCTCCTCTGTTTCATGTTCAATTCTTCCTGAGTGAATATATACTTTAAACATTTATGATCGGTATATATTTCACACATTACTCCATACAAATGATGCCTCAAAATTTTAAAAGTGAAAACAACATAAGCTAATTCCAAATCATGTGTGGGGTAATTTACCTCCTGAGTTTTCAACTGACATGAAGCATATGAAATTACCTGATCATTCTTCTTTAGGACTCAACCAAGTGCATTCAATGGGGCATCCCTGTAGATAACAAACTCACCATTCCTGGAAGTTAGTGCCAAAACTAGAGCATTCACCAATCTTCTTTTCAATTCCTGAAAAAATTCATCACATTCTTTTGTCCAGATAAACTTAACACCCTTCTGAGTTAGCTTAGTCATTAGACTAGATAATCGTTAAAAATTTCTAGCAAATCTTCGGTAATAGCCTTCCAAACCATGGATGCTAAAAATATCAGTTAAATTTTGTGGGTCTTATCCATTCATCAACAACCTTTGTTTTTGTAGGATCAACATTTATCCCATATTTAGAAATAATGTGACCAAGTAAAGAAATTGGTTGCAACCAAAACTCACACTTGCTGAATTTCCCATACAATTTCATTTCTTTCACGGTTTGAAAAATAACCCTAAAATGTCTTTCATGCTCCTCTTTACTTTTAGAAAACACAAAAAATATCATCAATGAAAACCACCACAAACTTATCCAAGATCTCATGGAAAATTATATTCAATATGTCCATGAATACAATAGGTGCATTGGTTATCCCAAAAGGAATTAGTACAAATTCATAATGGCAATATCTTGTACGAAACACGGTCTTCGGAACATCTGCTTCCTTTACCTTCAGTTGATGGTACACTGATCTCGTGTCAATCTTTGAAAAATACTAAGCTCCCTAGATCTGATCAAAAAAATAATCGATAAGTGGCAAAGGATATTCTTTCTTAACAGTGATGTTATTCAAGGATCTATAATCATTTCAAAGTCTCATATAACCATCTTTCTTTTTAACAAATAAAATAATAGCACCCAATGGTGATGTGCTAGGTCGAATGAAACCTTTCTCTAATAAATCATTAAATTGCTCCTTCAACACTAAAAGTTTAGTTTGAGCCATTCGAAAATGGGGTTTTGAATTTGGATTAGAATCAGGAACTAAGTGAAATAGAGATCCAATCCATACCTAGGATAAAATCAAACTCTACTAGAGGTAAAACAATAAGGTTCTCAAGTAGGTTCTTTACATGGATAAGGATAGGAAGATTCCTATAAATTCTTTTCACCTCAACATTTCCCCCAGGTGTTTTTACCACAAGATCAGGAGTCATTTCTTGAGATGGTATTCCCATTTTACTAGAAGGGTTTTCAGAGATGAAAAATGTGTAGACCCCGAATCAAACAACACACTGGAATAATCTGAAAAAATTAACAATGTACATGATAAAACTTCATTTGATGGCCCGACACCTACTAAAGTAGGTGCAATGGATTTCACCACCCCTTTCTGATTGTAGTCTAACTGCTTCCCATCACTCAATATCTTTGTCGGAAAATCATTTTCAAAGTGACCCATCTCATTGCACTTAAAACATTTCACTAACTGTAAATCAGATTTGGTCATACCATCACCCTGATCTTTTTCAGTCCAATCATGATCCTTATGTCCCATCTTACCACATCAGTAGCACTTTTCAGAATACATAAGACATTCCCCAGCATGACATCAACCACATTTATCACAAACTGGAAACTTAGTTTTCTTACCATTAGACTTTTTTGAACAATTCTTCAAGTTCTCCTGCCACCTCGGTCTCTTCTTCTGTTGGCTGTTATACAACACTTGATCATCTGCAAACTCCATTTCCACCTTCTCAGCACATCGAAAAAGTTTTTCATAACTTTTGAACTCATGAGAAGCTAATGCCCTTCAATATTTTGGATTTAATACAGCGTAAAAACAATTGATTTTACTATCAATGTCTCTGATAAAATTTGGAGCATACCCTGCCAATCGAGTGAACATTTCTTCATAGTCAGCCAGTGAGTCCTCCACTTGCCTCAATTCCATGAATTGTTTTTCCATCCTAAGTCGAACATCCTTAGGAAAATACTTATCAAGAAACATACCTTTGAATTCATCCCAATTTAGATCATCAATTGCATCAACGTCCCTGATATTTTTAAGCATCGACCACCACTGATCTGCTTCACCCTCCAAACGGTAAATAGCATGACTAAGCTTTTGATTGTCTGAACACCCCATGACATCGAAAATCTTCTCTAGTGCTTTAATCCACCCATCAGCGAGAACATGGTCAGATGATCCTCTGAATTATGGTGGATGTTTCCTCATGAAATGTTCCACCACTAACATGTTCCTCTACGGTTCATCTGGCTGATATCGTGCATGGATACCACCACCATTTATCGCTTGAGTCAACTGCGCCATTACTGCAACAAACTATTCAGTTCTAATTCCGACCGTCTCAGGATGTTGATTCGGATGGTCATTTCCTTATATATTCCCTCCTAGCATTGCTTCCCTGTTTCCTCTGTGGAAAACCATTATGAACAAAAATGTCTTAGATGAAGCAACATTGTAATATTTAAATGCTATATCATTTCAATTTGACCATAAAAAAATATTTTTGGATAATCATTTAATAGAATTATAACTCATAAAGTTATATAAACCGACCTATGATACCAACTATAAGGCCCCAACCTTAAACATTACTTAATCTTGAGTTATTATAAGATTACACATTGGTGAACTTTTCAGGTTTAGAGTTTTAGAGAATTAGATCATAAAACATTCATTACATTCCACATTTAAAACAAGTGGTTACATAAAAGATAGTATTCATTTTTCCCATCAACAGAAAAATATTTAAAATAAAACATGGTTTCTTTCTTGGAACTTCCTTGACACTATCATCATATCATGTACCATTCCCTTGACCTGTGAAAAACATTTCAAAAACATGGGATGATCATAAAAATCTCAATAAGGTTTATAAAAAATATGTAAAGGAAACATGAGTTCATATATACATAACAAAGAAATCATACTTTACCCTTAAAACATAAGAATATTAATATACCTCATCAAATCATGAATAAATCATAGAAATCATAAGACATTAAGGTAAATTGAGGCATTCATAACATTCTTACGTAGGGAGTAATCCGCTTTGTTACGTTTGGAATACCCATCACAGTATATTCCCTAAATATCTTCAGAAAACCCTTAATGTTTAACTCCTTCGCGTTACCCAATGCATTAGAGAGCTATATCGGGCTCACCTACCCTTAGTTTTTCACAGAACCACCCTTCTTCATAACAGTTCCCAAGAACCATAAAATAATAGTATCACATAAAACATGCATAAAGGAAACATAACATTTCCACTTTTCAATCGCAAGATATCAATACAACACATTGATATAAAAATATTATGAAAACTATTTTCAATACCAAAATAAAAGAAATGTAAAACATGGTATTTATTTTTTCATTCAAAAAAATTTATGGCTTGTAAAGGAAGTCGAAACACAAATAAGGGTCACAATGGTGGAGAAGTCGTTGTCGCCGCATACGTACGACAAAAAAACATTCCCTTTTATCGTTTAGTAAACACTTCGTATAAAAATATTCCTTATGAATAATTGTAAAAGTAAATGGGGTTTATACAACATATAAAAGAAAGTTTCTTATAAAACAAAATATGCCTCATTGAAACCAGATTGAGACGGATTCACTTACCTCGTGTCCGACTTGACTCGATCGTTCTTTAACCTCCTGAATAATAAAATTGAGTTAATTTCTACTTTCTTAAGAACCTTTTTCATCTTCATTATTCCTTTTATATCACTTATTACCATGTCATGAACACTATGTAATTATTTAGGATAATAATGGTGGTTTTTTTTTGACCCTGGTCACTTGAGTCAATAATAAACTTATTGTAATTAAATGTTGTTCATATGGTAAAATATCCATTATATCCAAAATTATATTAATTATGTAGATATCATATATATCATATATAACCATTATATACATGAATTTATAATATTACATAACATTTAGAGGTAAGAAATGAAATGCACCGTTCATTGAGATGGTAAGCCGTACGTACGCATGAACGCTACTTCTATTTATATTTCATATTTAATGGAATTAAAAAATAATGATACATAATAGTATTATAATTATAGGATGGTATTATATATAATATCATTTTATCTATCCTGTATATGTACCACATATGGTATTAATGAATCAAATCTCTTTGTAGGGGTGGAAGTCCGCACTTCCTAAAATAAAGATATAGCGTTTACCCATAATGGAAACCATTAAGGTATTCCATAAATGAAAAAATACAGAAGATTAAGGAAAACATAAACCTATTATATATCATATATAAATATAGTGACATCTTAATGGCCACCTTTGAAGGTGTTAAAAGAATATTAAACAATCATCATTTTGTGAGGCAGAAATTCACCATCCTCGGAAACAGTATGTTCTTTAACCATTAGATGTAGGTGTGTTTATGTGTAACATGAATAATTCTTATAAAAACATACTATTATATTGAATTTACTGGATTTTTTACGAAGGAAATGAATAAAAAGTGTTTAGGGGGTTGTAGAAGAAAAATAAAACAAAAGAACACAAGTGAAGACATTACCTTAAATCTGGTAACTCCATTTAGTTTGAACCAAAAGGGTTTCTTGAAGAGCTTCATGCCTGAGGTAAGGTTTCTAGGATGAGTAGAGGGATGTGGAGAGACAAAATAATCATATCTTGGCTGATCCAATGGCTTTTGAGGTGTGAGTAAGGAGGTAGAGGTGGGGGCCTTTTATAAGAGGAGAGGAGGGGTACTCTTGGAAAGGGATAAAATGTTAATTTACTTTCAAATGCGTTTCGGATTTTAAATGTCCCACATTGATGTATTTTGAGGATAATGTGTTAAGGGTTCGAAATATACTCATCCAATGGGGTTTTTACATGTGTAGGCCTTAGATTTTACATTATCTTTTTATATTATTTAAATCGTTAAATAATGAGGTAATCGCTGCATCATCATGATGTCATAAATAATTTAATTTATTTAATGTCTAAAAATTATAAAAAAATAATATTATGTAGGAAATATTTTTATATTTCCAATTTATATTTATATTAAAAAATTGACTTCTTAAACCCAATTTATAAATTGTTTTAGTAAAATAATACATGTTTGTTTCATTTTTACTTCAACTTTAAATAAAAGGTATTAAGGTCATTATCTTACCCAAGTGGCTCCATGGGGTCCCAAAAATCGACCGATGGGTTGTTTGGGTCGGCCATGACACATCCAATAAGGCTAATACATGTTTCAAGGTCATTTCATAATATTAAAACATTATTTTTACCTTAATCTACACTAATTACCTCTAATCGCGATTAAAAATTAAAAGTTACTATCCACCAAAAAAATTATTTTAATCCCATTGAACCACATTTTACTTCCTAATGACAACCATGTATATCAGATTTTTGAAATTTAAAACACAGAGGTGGTTAAATTTAATTTAAACGAAAAATCGGTTTTTTTAAGTACCACTTAGTGGTTTCACTATTCATCAAAAATTGAAGTTTTTCAGAAAAATACCAAAACATCACCCTAAGATATATTTGATATTCCAAATTCAAAAATGAATTATATTTTACAAAATTCAAAACATAAATGTTACAATAATTAATTTAATAATTAATTCCCTTTCTGAGAACAAATAGCGTGTTTTTTTTGAAACAATATATATCAAAAGTTTGACACTAGTTTAAGTCCAATGTCAAACTGAAATAAATTCCAACGAACACTATTGGATTAAATGGTAAAAATATATTCTAATTTCACTTTAAAAACAATTAATAAGATAATATAATCATATAAATAAATTATTTTAAAAAAGGTTTTGAATTAAAATACAACATTTTTCACTATTCATTAAAAAATGAACATTATCAGAAAAATACCAGAAATTTATCCAAAGAAAATTTCAATGTCCCAATAATAAATAATAAGTTTATTTTGGCAAATATATGTTATAAAATTGTCAAAATATAGATTTAAAAATGGTTTTCCTTCAAAAGGCGATAAAACAATCTTTTAAAAATATTAGAGTATTTCATGCTTTAGGTTGGATTTATTCTCATTTTAAGCCTCTAAAACACTATCTAATTCATAAATAGACATGGATAACTATATATATTATTCATTACATACTTGGAATGTTACATGGATAATGGGATACTTTTATAAAAATGGTTCTCAATATAAAAAATAGTTGATATATAATGCAATTTAACAATTCCCACTAGAATTAGTAGTTCCAAAAAACACAATTACTGTATATGAGAATTAGATATGTAAGTTAAATAGATAGATTCAGTTTCTGAGTCACTGAATATGGTGACTCATTATTTGTTGACAATAATAATAATATTTCATGAAAAAAGGCTACAAAGAATTATAAATCTTCACGATGGAATGAATCTATGATTTCTATAATGGATTTCATGTATCAAAACCACGTTTGGTTTTTTTGGGCGATGCATCATTTGATGTAAATACCATAAGGTGGAAATGGGTATTGAAGATAAAACTGTACATGAAAGGTAATGTAAATACTTATAATGAAAGGATATTGTTAAAATGTTAGAAATTGTTTTTAGAAATTCACCATGATGCAACCTTTTCACTAGTTTCCATGTTTATATCGATAAGAATTATACATTCTTTAAATTATATCCAGGGATATTAAATTTAGATTATGGATGTAAAAATATCATTAAATAATGGTAATATTTATAAATATGTCTATATAAAAAAATATGAGAGTATAGGTGATGAAAACTATATTTTCAAGATGTAGAGATCCATTTATGGATTGAATAAATCATCAAGGTCATGTAATATTCTATTCTGTGAAGCTATAAAATAATTTGGTTTCGTTAAGAATGAATGTGAGCCATATGTTTATAGGATTTATAGTGAAAATTTAGTAAAAATAAAAGTATAATATATTGATGACATATCACTTATTTGAAATTACATTACATGATTACATTTTGAAAATGAATAGTTAAATAAGTGTTTTGACACTAATGACCTAGGTGAAGAATTCTATGTTCTATAGATCGAGATAATTCCTAATAGACTAAAAAGGCTTCATGTACTAATTCAATATACAAAAATTTAACAGATACTAATGATATCTACTATGGAACATTTCTAGTTTGTATTTATCTATGGTCAAATTGTATACATATTTCTAAAAAAGTGTGTCCCCAAACCTGGTAAGAAAAATATAGAATAATTAACATCACATACTCTTTAATAATAAGATAAATCATGTATACCATTTTATAAAAAATATTTGAGGCTAAATATGCATTGATCATGGTAGGTGAGTATAATTCATATCTAGTAGAACATTTGGTATATTGTTAATGGTATCAATATGTATCTGAGAAGAACTAAGGATATATTCTAATTGTTTGAAGGAGGTGAGGTGTTTTTTATTTGAGGATGTACTGAAGCTAGTTTTAAAACTGATAATAATGATCAAATGTAATAGGCATGTTATTCTTTCTATCTAAATAGAGGATATTTGAGTTGGAAGAGTTCAAAATATACATATGTTGCCAATTTATCAATAGATTCTGAGTATATATTGTATTGTCACATATATACGGAATTTATTTATATGCCTTTTTTCAAGGATATTGATTTAGTAACTAGAAGTAAATACCCATTCACATTTCATTATGATAATACTATAATGAAGGATCATGAAAAATATCTATGGTCACACTAACAATTAAAGACTGTACTCCGAAATTATCACCTCTCGAGGTATTTCTCTTAGATTTATATCACCCTAATTTTTTGTTAACTAATTTTTCAACGGAAATTAATTTTCAATGAGGTATTTTATTTAACTATAAAAAAAATTCCATTCACATGACACCTACTTGTCATGTGTTACATGACACCAAATTGGCTTGCGTTGCACAGAATATCAAATTGGCGTCTATTACATGCAACACCGAGTGTAAAAGAGAATATTACAACCCAGTACATTATAAAAAATTTACTATATTAAATAATTATAATATAATATATTTATTTAAATTCAAAACTCACATATTTATATTATGTTACACTCATGAGTGACATTCTTTGATGGCTTACACGACACACCACACTGAATATTATATGATGAGGAGATATAATTAAAAAATTATAATTTAATATTTTATGTTACAACCTTTCCATTAAAATATTAGTTATTATTATTATTAGATAACTTAAAAAATTAATGTTTATATAAATATAAAATTAATTCATTTGGTACTAATTTATTATAACTGATACTATGAACCAAATAAATATAAAAACTATTATTATTATTATTTTCATAATTCCTAAAGAGTTTTTTCAGGATAACATAAATTAATCACAATTAGTGATTTATTTTAATTAAATATGTATTTTAAATATTTAATTTAATATTTTTTATATTCATCCATTTTTATTGATATGCATAATGTCAGAAAAAACTCAATTACCCACATAAACCCCCATTATTTTTATAATAGAACATTTACTACATTATGATGGGGAACCCATTTTAAATCCAAATTTTTATCCTTTCATAAATGTAATATGTAAATATTGACTTTATATTTTTCATATAAACATAGATATTAGGCTCAAGTTAATTTTTGGCAGTTTTCATTATGGTTTCATTTTTTAATGCATAATTAAAAATATTGGATTATAACTAAAAACTGCATTTTTATTTAATTTCTTTATAAATTAATTGATGTATTAAATTAGTTTAAAAGTTTATTTAGATAATTATATGAATAATTAATCCAATTTAGGTCATCAGAACCAATTTCTCATTGAAATTGGAATTTAAATCTATGCAAACACTAGATCAATTTTTTTACCCTAAAAACTCGTTGGACTGTCCCTTCAACGAGAGTAATATTAAATTAGTTTCTTCAACTTTTATGTTCGGAATTTATTAAATTTTATTATACATATTGAATTATAATAATTAATAATTTCTGATAGGTTCATCATATTTTTTGTCCAAAACTACTGGTGAATGTAATTAAAATTAATTACATCTATTAAGGATAATTTTACTATAACTAAGGACTAAACCATAAATTTTTTACGGAAAACGTTAGTGAAACATTTAAATGGGACATTGGAAAAAAAATATATGACAATATAATTACATGGATATACGTTTTACTATTATTTTATCCACTTTACACCTAAAAACTTGGGTGGAATTCTTGCATCAAATATTCATAAGACTATCACTCCTCCTCTACTCAAAATAGGTATCCTCTCCCCCCACATCCTCACACCTCTAAAGACCCTTGGATCAGCGAATATATATTCAAATAAATTCTCAATATACCTAATATCTTTATTTAATACTTCTATTTGGAATACTGTGTTCCTAGGAATCCTTTTTGCACCAACTAAAAGGAGTTACCCGATTAAACTGTAACTCCTTCTCTCAAACTCTTTTATTTTATTTTCTTTATCTACCCCCTCAAATATGACTATTCAATTAATGTATAGAAAAGTATTATAAATATAATACAATTTTTTATGATATTCTTTCAACCTACACATACACATATCTCAATCTAATGGGTAATGAAGAAACTATTTTTGTATACGGCGAACTACTGCCTCACTAAACGATGATTGTTCATTTTTATTTTCCCAACTCTAATAAAGGAAATTATGATGAAATATATATATATATATATATATATATATAATATTATATTTATTATGAACATAATATCATTATTATCTTTTAAGAAATCTATTTTTATTTTACATTTGGTTTAAATATGATAATATCATTTGAGAATGTATGGACAACTACCACTCAAAGTAATGTGATTCGTCCACACTCTATACAGAATTTACAATGGATGGATTTAGTGAATACATATTATATTAATTATATAATAAATATAATATAATATTGACGTATTTACATAATTACATATATTTCTGTAACATTCTTTCTTTGAAAAATACAGTTTAATAGAAATACCTTTCATGCATACATATGCCTTTACGTATCCACGAACGATGTATATTGTTTCATTCATCTATATCCAATGAATTATTAAATCATAAATATTATTAATACCAATTATATTTAAACCATTATCTTAAATTTTTTAAATCATTAAATAAATATACGGACAAAATATATAACAAATTAAGACACATGTATAAAACCAAAGCGGATATTAGCCAAAGTGAAAACATAACACTGAATTGTTAATAGTGGTTAAAATAAAGCCATAGTAAAACTATATATGGTATAATAAGAAATATTACAATTCATTGATATATGTATAATAAAATTATATTTTTTATATAGGAGGTTTGAATGTGTACAATGAGAGTCAATACACAAGGTAAGACGATTTCATGTCATTTTTTTACTAAAGATACATGCTTTATTCACCACAAATTCCTTTTATGTGGTGTGTATACATACCATGGATGTATTAAATGAATCATATATGTAAATTTTTTCATATTCAAATTTCCATTTTCTTATATATCTTTCATGGGTTTTATGTTTCAAAATTTAACTTATTAGTAAAATTGTTTTTTCTCAATTTGTCTTCATTGACACTCATGTTGTGTTATGATACTAAATTATTCTTAAATATGTATATACATTTATGTAATAATTTATATAATGAATATCATTATTATCATGATATTCAAGCTTAATTAAATACCCTATTCTTACATAATCTATATGATCCCACATTACCAAGCGATAATATTTTTTTGAAACAATCTCATCGCTTTTCGAGATTTTTTATGTTTATGATTAGTTTGAAGAAATATTACCACATATCTCTCAACAAAAGACACTAGTTTTCCTATCCTTGAGTTGTTCACCATAAATTCATGTATTGTTTCCATTTTTCACTCTTTGATTCAAATTATAGTTAATAATGTGTTTTTTTAGAAAATCTAATTTACCCTCTCATTGGTCAGAAATCAATGATCCATCAATACGATTTTTTCTAAAAAGGATTTCCAAGAATATTATACTAATAACGTACAATATTATAAAATTAATTTATAACGTTTTTTACTTTTACCAATATCATAAGAAAATATTTATTTTTCTTTCAAAATGATGAATTTTTCTAACCCTTTTACCGCACCAAATGAATGCTTTCTACCTCATATGACATCTATAGATTAATTTACTATAAATCATTGGAAGATTTAATTTCATGTTGAAATGTTAATTTTAATGATACTATTTTTAAAAGGTATTTTTCAAAGGAATGTTTTTCAAAAAAAATTTAATATTCTTTTATGATATTTTAAGTAAAATTATGTTGATAGTGGTTTTAAGCTTCTTTTATAATCATTCAATGAAAATAATTTTCAAAATTATTTCAAGACTCGTTTATAAGACTGAAAATTAAATTAAAATAAATGTGCTTCAAAACTTTTTCAACCCCATTTTATTTTTTTCAATAAAAATCATTTAAAAATATTTTCAATTTCCATTTTAATTTTTTCATGTTAAATTATTTTCAAAACAATTTCAAGATCCTTTTAAAAGTTTTTAGGGAAAATGTTTTTGAAAATATTTTCAAGATTTTCATATATTGTTTCATGAAAATAGTTTTTCAAATTTACTTTAGGTCTTATTTAAAATTTATCAAATTATTTTAGAAGAAAATTATTTTTGAATTGCTTTATATATTAAATATAAATTTTTCAAGAAGAAAAGTTGTTTTTCTCAAGATATTTAAAAATTATTTTTCAATTAAGATGAATTATACTGATGTTAATCTCTATATTCTAATAATTGATCAAAATTTTAATTTAAAATTCTTTTTATGAATGGGTTATTTTAAATACATAGGTCTTTAAGAAGCATGTTTCTCTTTCAAGGGTTAAATATTTATGAAATCTATTTCTCTTTCCTGGGTTTTATGTTAATGAAATCTATTTCTCAATCATAGGATATAATTTTGGTGAAAAAATTATTAATCCTTTACCTAATCTATAAGTTTTTATATGTTTCTTTATTTGTGATACAAATTTAATTTCATTTTTTAATATACCATTATTTTTGATATTGTGCAACATGTATGTTTGAATTCACTGGGAAATCGGTGGGACCTATATCTCCCTGAAATGTGTCGGGAAAGTATTTGTATATAATTAGATATACATGGTTGCAATATGAAATGAAATCAGTTCAATCATTCATAGATGGAACAAGGAACAGACTCGTGTTAGTTGTACAGGTCTGGAATATAGATTGATCTTAGTTCAGGAATACAAGGATGAAAATGGGATCGATTTCAGTTCAGTAATACAGGGATAGAATGAGGAGTTAAATCGGTTCAATAACACAATGCTAGAATGATGATTTATCTCAGTTCACTAATTAAGGGTTG
This sequence comes from Viscum album, assembly GCA_963277665.1. NCBI lineage: Eukaryota > Viridiplantae > Streptophyta > Magnoliopsida > Santalales > Viscaceae > Viscum > Viscum album. The sequence goes on along the minus strand of OY728159.1, from coordinate 1,292,721,724 downwards.
GAACATGGAGTGAACTCAGTTCAGAAATACAGGGCTAGAACAGGGATTCAACTACATTCAACAATAAAGAGATCAAATGATAACTGAACTCAGTTCGGTAATATAGAATGAGAATATAATGTAGACCTAGTTTAATAATGTAAATTTTCAATATAAATGATATTTGTGAAAATTTATTGACTACTATGTAAAAAATTATAACATTCTTATGAGTTACCAACATTTCAATGTCATATTCTTATATTTTTCATTCACCATTTATTCTCTTAATTCTATTTTGATTTATGTATTATGAACTTCAAATATTAATTATGATGTATAATATGTAGGGTATGATCTTTAAAAGTTATCATCAAGTTACATAGCCTTTTTTCCATGTCATACATACACATATCTTTTATGTATCCTTACTGAGAATCTGAGCGAGCCACTTTCTTATGTTTCATTTCCCCATGGTTTGTATAAAGTTTTTAAGTAGATATTCTAAAGGTGGAGGTCATTTTGGGAGATTTTGAAAATATTTAACCTTGATAGATGATTTTGTTCATCTTTCAAAAGACAATAAACTTTTACAATCCACAGTCATGTATTATTTTAATATACTGAATATTGATCTAAAATGATGTAATATACATATATGTTATGACTAGTTCACTATAATTGGTATTAAAGGAAAGGTTTATTTGACCATTGGATCAAACAATGTGAAAAAAATAGCAAGATACCTATGTATATTATGATTTATATTTATAAGGATGTTCATATGTATAAGTATAAGGATGATTCAATGTTTTGAAAATGACCTAGAATTTTTGTAATGTGAAGATTGAGTGGTGTCGTAGAAATACATCCCTATCTTTATAATTCAAGTGTAATTAGTCATGTATAGAAATAACATGGGGTAAAATCTACGAAAATATGTCATGGTTTAGACTATGGGTAATTTGGTACATGATAATGGGCTTTACTGGACACCTCGTTCGACAATCCTATGGTATAGGCTTTGGAAATTAACAAAGTCCACATGAACCATTATAATTTATTTTTTTAGAATATAACTCCTAATAACACAAGATAAACCTATGGGGTCATCTATTAAATGTTTTCTATCCTGATTTAGACATCCTATAAGTAATTTTTCTGTATTAGGTTGCCTTTTTATATGACATTTGTTTCACACCACCTTCTTTTTGTTTTTATTCAACAGGGATAACTATAAGAACTGTTGTTAGCATTGAATGTTATAGATGTGGAATGTATGGGAATTATATAAATCAATTTCCCATATAGAAAAATTATAAATAGAATTAGGAAGTCAGTATGATTATTGGTTAATCTTCTGAAGATAATGAGACTAAAATGGAATTGGAAATGTTTGTGATGTTTTTCCAATATTCTACACATTTAACATAATATTAATGATCATATTGAGGTTGATGAACCTTCATGAATCATTAATAATATATATTTTATTAATAAGGTATTTATGAATAATTTGATGATTCTTGAGTAATGGTTTGTGTATAAAGATGGATTAATGACGTATGTATGTATTATAATTAAAAGATTATATCATATGAATCAAGAAATTTATTATTATTTTTAGTATATGTTTTAACAAATTATTGAAATGGAAATATTGAATTGTGATGATGAAATAGAAAATTAATTTCATAGAAAGGTGATATTTTGATAAACTGATGGAAACCCTTAATTAATGAATGAAATTGAGATAATGATATTTGCATAATTATATGTTCGATATGAATAAGTAAATTAGATGGTATGGATTATCATGGAACTGATTATTTAAAAAAATGATCTATGTCATCAAGGATGAATTTTACTACTTCATGAATTTAAATAGTATATCTATTAATCATTATAATATGGGTGCATGCATGTTTCCCCAAAATATTAATGGTAATTATGGTTATTTTCATGTTTTATGGAAAGATATGATGATTTTAATCACATGTGTGGAATGTTACAACCCAATGGTAGTTTGTGATATATGAGGGATAAATGTTAAGTGGATTTAATGAATTTGATTATAATGATTTTAATTTTCATATTTCATAAGGGTTATGTGGTTAAAAATTTATGGAATGATTATGTTAATCTTTGGATGATGTTTATGAGAATTAAGTATTATCTTACCGCATGATCATTGATGAATATTGGATAACATTTTATAAAAACGTGGTGTTTATGATAATTGATGATATATGTGATGAAATATCATAGATCCCCTAATTTATCACTACTTCATGAATTAAATATCAAAAATCCCTTTTTTAGAATGATGTGTAGTGGATCAGGGAACAATAAAGGGATAGGTTTTCTTGAAGTCTTGCAAGTATATCGTTTCATCAAAATTATTTGACGTTATGAATAAATATCATGAAACAAAAAATGGTATCCTAGTATCTTCTTTTTGGTTGAATTAGATGGACACTTAGTTCATCAAAGATTTATGGATTTTTGATTTTTAACATTCTCCTAACCAAGTTCTCTATCGCTCTCTATCAGAACAGGATAGTAATATTTTTCTTTAAATCCCACATATTCACTTCCCACCTATGATTTCTAGTGAAGAAACATGTGTATATGTTAACTTGGGTTATGGTTATGTATCATATTTTATTTTTAAAAGTATGTTTTAGTATATGTTTTTACGATGTAAGATTCTATGAAAGAAACATTCTAATATTGAAAATTTGATACGCCCCATGAATTTCATGTAAAAATTCATTTTATGGTTGGAAGAATGTCACACCAAAGGTTTTTGAGAAATATTTTTTAACAAATAAATTATTTTACTATAGGGTATTATATTTACCTATGTTAATAATTCCTTTCACATGACACCATCTTGGAAGGCATTGTAAGGTACAAACTAAGATATCGTTATACAAAACATGGACTTGGTGTCTGTTACACACAAAAACCGGTGTAAAAAGAAATATAATTACCCAATACATTAAAATATATTTAATAAATTAGTTAAATATATTATATTATATTTATTTTAATGAATATAACACTTAATTAGCTTGTTTTTCACAGAAGAGCAACTTTATTCAATTGTTTACAGTACACGCAATACGGAATATTACAAGATAATGAAATGTTATTAAATATTATTATTTAATAAATTAATTTATAAGCAAGTCATTAAAAATAATTTATGAATATTTCTATTAAAATTTTTATAATATATAATTTATATAAATATAATATTAATTCGTTGGAATCCAATCAATTATAAATTAAACTTAGATCGAATTGAATATAAAAAAGCTTTATTAATATTATTTCCATACATCCAAATGTATTTTTCCTAGATAAAATAAATTAATCACAATTAGTTAAAAAATTTCATGAAATATATATGTTAAATATTATAGAAAATATTTTTTATTTTAAATCATTTATTTTTATAGAAAAAATATTAGAACAAACTGAATTACTACACATCAAACCCAATATTATTATAAATAAATTACCACATTTTGAATGTTAAACAATTTTAAATCCAATTTATAAACCGTTTATATATTTAATATTTAAAAAAAATTATATTATTAAGAAAGGAATAATGCTTTTTCTATGATAAATTTATAGCATATTTCTGTATGGATTAAATTATTAATGAATTATTTTAAATAAATTATTTTAATCCAAAAAATATTCTTAATTAAATTTTTTTATAAAGATAAGTAATATTAAAAATTTGTTTAAATGTTTAATTACATAATAATTATATCAATTAGACAAATTTAGGTCATTGGAACTAATTTTACATTGAAATTGTATATAAAATTACACCAAACATTTGATTATTTGTTTTACATTAAAAATATAGAGTTTCCTACATTTAAGAGGATTAAGTTTAAATCAATTTATGCCAATTATGTGTTTTGAATTTAGAAAAATGGATTCAATTTTTTTAATCATCATAAGTAATGATTTATAATATTTACAACATAGGTTTTTACCAAAGAAAATAGTGAATTTAATTAAAATTATTTACATCAATTGAGGTAAATATATGATTAACTAAGGAATAATCCATAATGTAAGACAAAAAAACATATAAACTTGTACAGATGGAATTTTAGGGACCTATTTAAACCCTATAATGACATTTACTTAATGTTTAACATTAATGGGTATACTTTGAACATGGAAAACATGGATGTAATTATCCCTTCAAATATTAAATATAGCGACACTCCTCCTCAACTATAAAAATTGATCCCTCATCCCACTTAATCACATATATGAATCAACATGGATATAAAAACTCAAATAATCTCACAAAATACCTTCATTCATCCCTTTCATCATAATGACTTTAAAGGAATTATTTTAGGAACAACCAATAGGAGTTACCCGATTATGAGGTAACAATTTCTTTAAAGCTTTTTACTTTTATTTTATTTCTCAACGTCCTCCAAAATTATTATTACATGAGATTATTATGATACCAGTATCTTAAATATAAATTGAGTTTTTTTCTTTTAAGGTTTCCAATCACACTTACAAATACATCTATCTAATGGGTTACGAACTACTGTTTATGTGTATGATGAACTAACTCCTCACTATAGGGTGATTGGTCATTTATCCTTTCCCACATCTCATGGTTAATATTATTATGGGAAATATATGTATATATTTTATATACTATATTTATTCTATTCAAAACAAATATCTTTTTACATTATATTTTATGTAAATATGATTATTTTGTGTGTGTAATTATTGACCACCGCCCACTCAATGTGATGTGATTCATTCACAAAATACATGGAATTTATTAAGGATGGATTTAGTGAATATATATTATATATATGATATAATATATCAAATTTAATATTATATATATATACTACATTTTTTATTTAAACATTTCATTTAAATGGATATAGTGTTAATGTGTATGTACGACTTATCGTCTCCATGAATGAGGTATTTTATTTCATAATTATATATCATATGAACTATTATAATAAATATATAATGAATATAATCTATATTTTAATCATGTTATACATTCTAAAAATACCTATATTAATATAAGGAAGAATGATATAACAAATTAAGACACATGCGAAAAACAAAACAGATATTAGCCAAAGTGAAATATTAAAATAAAAATGTTAAAAAGAGGGTAATATTAAGACATAATAAAAAGATTTAAGTTATTTTAATTCATAATATGTTTCATAGTAATATTTTTAATTAATTTATAATTATTATATAAGAGGTTTGAACAAGTACAATGAGAGTCAAGACATAAGTTATGGGGATTTCATCTCACATTTTATTTCCATAATATACATGCATTATTCACAACCCATTCCATTTTGGGGTTATATATAATACCCATATAAGTATTCAAGGATTAAAATAAAAAAATAAATGTGTATTAAAATATCTATTTTATGATATTTCTTTCATGGGTTTTTTTCCAAATTTACATAATTAGTAAAATAGTTTTTTCTCAATTTCCTTTTATTGATACTGATGTTTTGTTAAAAACATAAATTATTTTTTGAGTTGTATATACTTTAATTTACATTTAGTATCATTAATAAACACATTTTTGTTATATTTTATGTTTAATTTAATTTAACCTTCTTACATGGAGAGTATGATCCCATGATAGCAAGTGATAAGAGTTTATTGAAACAATATTATTACTTTTCAAGATTATTTATGTTTATGATTCCTTTAATGAAATGATATGATCCATCTCTAAAGAAAACTCATTATTATTCTTATTATTCAAATATTCATGATATATTCATGTATTTATCCCTTTTAATGACAATTTTATATATAGGATGGTAAATGAAAAATTTATAAGAAAGTCTCACTTTACATTCTCTTCGGTCGGAAAATTATATTCCTTGAAAACAATGTTTTCTAAAATGGGTTATATTAATATTATAATAATCTCCTATGGACATTAAAATAAATTTTTATTCATTTTTTATTTTTCTTATATTTTCAATATAATCTTTTTTTATTTTTTTCTGAATGAGTCATGTTTCTAACTGATTGATAGTGGGAAAAGATTTCTCTTTTTACCATGTAGATGATTTACGGATTTAACCTCCATAAATCCTTGTAAAATTTATTTTAATGGTTAAAAGATAATTTTTAATATTTTTTTTAAATATTTTTTCAAAAAAATAGTTTAAAAATGTTTTCAGCCTTCTTCTATATGTTTTCAAGGAAACTTTTTTCAATATTGTTTCACACTTTATTTATAATTATCTAAGAAAAATGGTTTTTAAAATTATTTCAAGATTCTCTAATTATATTGAAAATTAATTCAATGAAAGAGGTTTCAAAGGGTTTTCAATCTGTTTTTATATGATTTCAAGGAAAATGGTTTTTGAAATTTCTTCATGCTCTTGTTATTAGTTTTCAAGGAAAATTGTTTTCAAAACATTTTCAAGATCATTTTATATGCTTTAAAAAAGGTCTTTAAAATGATTTCAAGTTTTATTTATATGTTTTAAATATATTTTCAATGAAAATTGTTTTCAAATGGTTTTATGTATTAAAAATCCATTTTCAAAGAATAAAGAACATTTCCCTCAAAAAATGTTTCAGAAAGATAATTCAGAATTATATTCCATCTAAGAGGAAATCTATTCATGTTAATCATTATCATCTATGAATTGATCCAAAAGTCCCATTAAAATTCTTTATATGAATGAATTAAGATTAATTCTAATGTCCTTATTAAACTAGTATCCATTTCATAGGCTATATGTTTATGAAATCTGTTTCCCTTTCAAAGGTTATACATTTATGAAATCTTTTTCTCATTTATGGGTAATGGTTTTGATGAAATAATTATACATCCTATATTATTTTCCACAAGTTAGGATTTGTTTTTATTTTTAGAGAATCCAATTAATTTTATGATTTTGGATATAAATTTTTATAATTATCTGGCACATTTATGTATGATTTCAATATTAAGTGGCTTGGGCCTATATCTCCCTCCAATGCATTGGGTAAATATTACATATCATGAGATAGAAATGACGGTATTGATAAATTTACTTGGTTAAGTAATTTAGGGATGTAATGGGGAGTTAAATAAATTTATTATTATAGGTCTGGAATGATGAGTGAACTCAGTTTAGTAAAATAGGGATTGAACAAGGTGTGAAATAAGTTCAATTATATAGGAATGGAATGAGGAGTGAACTTGGTTATGTAATACATGGCTTGAAATACGAGTAAAATAATTTTAATAATACAAGGCTTGAATGAGAGGATATACTATTTCAGTAGTGCAGTTGTGTTATGAGGAGTGGACTAAGTTAATTTGTACAGGGATGGAATGAGGAGTGAATGTGGTTCAACAATACAAGGTTGGAACATGTTGTGAACCTAATTTGTTAATGGACTCTATCTCTCGAGATGACCTTTGCTGCAATGTCTTTAGTACTATAAAATTCATTATTATAAGAATATGGGTTTTCAAAAATTCTATTTCATATAACAATGTTTTTTATTCTTGACTTATGCTATTAATTCTATAATTATATTTGTCTTGTGACCATTCAATCATTATTATGATCTATAACATGCAGGGTTTGATCTTCAAATAATATTCACATGTTTCGTACTCTTTGTTCATGATAAGATAATTAATTTCTATAATTTACCCTTTCTGATATCTGATCTCAACCCCTATTAAAGTTTTTCTTCCCTAGGATATGAATAGTGGTTTTAGGTATAAGTTTTATAGGTGGATGTATTTATGGGAGATAATGAATATCATTCACCTGAAAAGAATAAGTTTTACAGAATTCTAATGAACGTAAACTATTGTTATATTTTTCCATGTAAATTTGTAGTAGACTGAATATTAATCTAAAACCAGGTAATATTAATGTATATTAAGATTTTCTTGTTGAAAGAGTAGTGAAGTTTCTGTAAATAATATTCATATAGAAGAAAATCTTAAGGATCCCCTGTAAACATTCATATGTATACAAAAGAATGAGTATCATGTGATGGCTAGTGGACTAAAGTTTATTAGTTATTGGATCTAGTGGATGTGGTAGTTTTATATAGTTAGTTTCCTTGAACCAACTTCTATGTTCTTTATGATAACCTGAATTTTTGGTATTTAATATTAATACACTATTTATCAAATCATTATTTTTTTATGTTTCAGAGAAAGTTTTAAATTCTATAGAGTAATTTTTACACTTAAAGGTCCTAGTAGTTCCTCACTATGATGAGAACCCATAAGTTTTTTGATAGTATTATTATATATATTTTATAGATGAATTAAATTTTTTGAGAGATAAAAATGATACAAGAAATCAGGGGTGGATACTAATTGGTGTTTGAGGCACCTTCTCATAGTATTGGGCCTTAGTAATATCTACTATAAGATATTATGAGAAGGAGACCCTCTTGTAGTAAATTCACATTTATATGTGTTAATGGATGTTCCTATTCGTAAATGTGGGTATTGGTCCTTATACATTAATATTATTATTAAAGAGTGTTATAAGTATTGTACTTCGATATATTGCTCAAGATAGGGAGGAAATATATTTTTGACCTGGTATGATACATTAGGTTTGTGACATCACAAGTATGTAAAGAATTATAGATTTTCATATCAATGTATATATATGAATTAGATAGTGTTTTAGAGTCTTAAAATGAGAATAAATTCAATCTTAAACATTAAATACTCTAATATTTTTTAAAATATCGTTTTACCGCCTTTTGATGGAAAACCTTTCTTAAATAAAACTTTTGAATATTTTATAAGCTTCATTTGTCTAAATAAACTTATTATTTAGTATTGGTACATTGAAATTTACTTTGGATTAATTTTTTGTAATTTTCTGACAATGCTCAATTTTTTAATGAATAGTGAAAAATACTGCATTTTACTTCAAAATGGATTTTTACTCTAATTTAATTATATGGTAAGATTATTTTTTTAATTTGTTTTTAAGTTAAATTAGAATATATTTTTACAATTTAATATAATATTGGTCATTTTAATTAATTTCTTTTTGGAATTGTTTATAAAAAAGTGTCAAACTTTTGATAGATATTGTTTTAAAAAACCCGCTATTTGTATTGAATACGTGAATTATTTTTAAATTATTTACTTTAATTTATGTGTTTTGAATTTGGGAAAATGGATTCCATATTTGGAATCAGAAGTTCAATATTATGAAATTAAGAATCTTTAGTTTTTGGACATTATGAATAGTAACGACGGTAATTATCTTTAATTATTGTGATTAACTAGTAATTAGGTTGTTAAGGGTAATAAAATAATATCATAATAATATAAAATAATCCCAACATGAGTCATAATGCTATTGGTTGTGTCATGGTCGATAATGGGATGCCTTGTTTCAACTTTGGGACCTAATGGAATCACTTTTTTGTGATAGTGACATTTTATCATTTTATTTTTGAAGAAAGGAAAATATAACAAAAGTATGTAACACCTAAGTAAAACAATTTTAATTATATACAAATAAATGTTATCTTATACTATAAATATTCATTGGAAATATTAAATTATTTCCTACATCATGGTTTTTTATTTATAATTTTTAGAAATTAAATAAATAAATTTATTTATGATACCATGATGATGTAGTGATTACCTCATTTATGAACGATTTAAATTAAATGAAAAGATAATGTAAAATCTAAGACCTAAACTTGTCAAAAAAAAACTATTTTTTGGGTGGATTTAGAACCATTATCACCTTATACTCTAAATATATCATTTTCTCACCTTTAAAATCTGAAAATTATTTTTTAATAAAGTAACATTTCATGACATTCCAAAAGTACCCCTCCTCCATCTTATAAAAGGCCCCCCAACTCTACCCCCATTTCCCACACCTCTCAAGCCATTGTATCGACCAATAGCTGCTCATTTTACCTCTCCACAACCCTCTCTTAGTCATATAAGCCTTACCTTAGTAATAAATCTCTTCAAGAAACCATTTTGGTTCAAACCAAGGGGAGTTACCCGATATAAAGGTAATGTCTTCTCTTATGTTCTTTTGTTTTATTTTTCTTCACCAAACTCCTAAACTCTTTTTATTCATTTAATTTATAACAACAGTAGTACATTCAATATACTAGGATATTTTATTGGAAGGATTTGATTTACACTTACACACACTTCTATCTAAGGGTTAAAAAACATATTGTTTCTGTGAGTGGCGAATTACTGCATCACGAATTGGTGATTGTTCAATCTTTTTTTAACACCTTTTGTGGTGGCCATTAAGATGTCACTATATTTATATATGATATATATTATTTTTATGTATTCCTTATGATTCTGTATTTTCCATTTATGTCTTACCTTTATGGTTTCCATTATGGGTAAATGCTATAATTTCATTTGAGGAAGTGCGGACTACCGCCCCCTAAAATTGATTCGATTAGTCAATGCCATATTTTGGAAGTATAAAGGATGTGGTTAACGATGTTATATATGATATTATACTGGAATTATTATATTCCTTTACATCATTATGATTTCATTCCATTAAATACAAAATAGAAATTAAAGTGGCGTTAATGCGTACGTACTGCTTAATATCTACATGAACGATGCATTCCATTTCTTACCTCTAAATGTTATGTAATATTATAAATTAATGTATATACTGGATATATATTATATATATTATATCTACATCATGAATATAATTATGGATATAATGGTTAGTTTAGCACATGGACAACATGTAATTATAATAAGTTTATTTTTGGCTCAAGTACCAATGATCGAAAAAATGACCTTTATTAACTTAAATGATTACATAAAGTTCATAACATGGTAATAAGTGATATGAAAGGAATAATGAACTTGAAAAAGGTTCTAAGCAAGTAGAAATTAACTCTAGTTTGTTATTCAGGAGATTAATGAACGATCGAATCAAGTCGGACACGAGGTAAGGGACATAGTCCCAATCTCCTTTCATTGAGGTATATTTTCTTTTATACAGAACAATATTTTATACGGTGTATAAACCCCTTTAACATTTACTTTTATTAAAATGGAAACTTTTTATACGAAGTGTTTTAATAAACAAAAAAAGGGAATGTTTTTGTGTTATGTATGCGGCGACAAAGACTTCTCCCCAGCCGTGACCGTTATTTGAGTTTCTGCATCCTAAACAAACCATAAATTTTAGTAAATGTAAAATAAATACCATGTTTTAATTTTCTTTTATTTTTTTAGTGAAATGGTTTTGAAATTTTTTCAATTATATCAATGTGTTTTTGATATATTGTGATTGAAATTTGGAAATGTTATGTTTCCTTTATGCATGTTTTATTTGTTACGATTATGTAATGGTTCTTGGGCATTGTTTATGAAGACGGGTGGTTCCATGATAAAATAAGGGTGGGAGAGCCTGTGACAGCTCTCCAATGCATTGGGTAATGCGAGGCGGTTAAATTATAAGGATTCTCCGAAGATATTTAGGGAATATACTCTGATGGGTATTCCAAATGTTACTATGAGAGTTACTCCTTATGTAAGAATGTTATGACTGCCTCAATTTACCTTTATGTCTTTTGATTTCTATGAGTTATTCATAATTCTTATGATTTCATGAGTTATGTTAAAGTGATTATGTTTTATGAGTGAATTATGATTTCATTGATTCTTATGTATACATGGACTAAGGTTTTCTTTCCGTATTTTTATATCTGTTACTAAGTTTTTTATGCTCATCCCACGTTTTTGAAATGTTTATCACAGGTCAAGGGAAAGGTACATGATGTGATGATAATATTGAGGAAGTGTCAAGAATGAATCCATGTTTTATTTTAAATATGTTTCCTTTAATGAGAAAAGTGAATATTGTATTCGATGTAACAACCTTGTATAAAATCGGATTATAATGCATGATTTATAATCTAATTTTCTAATACTCTAAACTTGAAAAGATCCTCAATGTGTATTCTTGTAATAACTCATGATTAAGTAATGTTTAAGTTAGGGGACTTATAAGGTTTCCCACAATTATTCTATCATTAATGATTTATGTCAGAAATGATTTACCCCTTACATTCTATAATAGAATTTTATATTGTTGTCTGCTTTATGGAAATGATATAGAATGAGTAAATATATTGTCCCGCTGTTCAATAAGAAAGTCTGATTTCAATAAATTCAAAGAAAGAGACATCTATCACATAAGTTTATGAAACAAAAATTCAACATGTTTGATTATAGATATTATGATAAAGTCATTATATTTCACAATAATAATCTGTAGGATTTATTATTTCATTTCCACATTAACATCATTAACTATGGGTTCCTTGGAATATTTATAGATAATAACCATTGACTTTAGGATGCTTTTCATATTTCTATTGAGAAAGTTTCCTAAAGGTTCACAGACTTAAATTAACTAGAATCTCTGTAATGTAATATATTATATATTTATTATTTAAAAAGATGAATAAATATAATTCATGTATATAGAATATTAATTACTCATGTTTTCTTGATCACATATATTTTTTCACTAATTATTTGAGAGAATTATATGTGAGCTGATTATTTAATAAATATTTATTTCTTATTTAGTGAATATATTATTTATTTTTATAATGGATAATATTTAACTGATAATTAATTAGTAAAAAATAATAATTATTTAGGGCATGAATAGTATTATGGGGGAATAGTAAATCTAGTTTAATGGTTTGATGAGAAATAATATATATTTGATATTATTTTATTAAATAATTTATAATTTAATTTTAGTCTCTATCAATTATCAATATATAAAAATAATATTATTCTTATCGAAATGGGATTCTATGGGGATTAAATAAATAATATTGGGCATTTGGAAAAATTATTTATTAAATAAACTAGCATTAAAAAACCCTAATTATATTATTTTCCAAGAGAAACTATTCTTTTCTATTTATTGTGAAAAAAAGTATCCAGAGAATCCCCTTAATACCATATATAGAACCCTTCATAGAGAATTTTCCCATGAATGAATAGAATTCTTCCACCATATTCCATTCTAGAGTCATTAAGGATCAAAGAGAATCATTTGTAAGAAATTATTTGGATGATCAACATAAAACAACAGAATAAATTGGATCTGTCATGTTAGCAAAAATAGATTCCTATGAAAATAATCAAATACTGGTGAAACATATGTTGATAACTATTAGATGGAATAAATTTTTGATTCATAAAATGAACTGATGATTCAATATATATATGTTTTTTGATCTACATTTAATGAAATAAATTCCCTAAATGGTAGTTCTTTAATTACAAAAATTACATTTAGATAAAATATGGGGATAATTTGATTTTGTTTTGATGGATTATCAATTTTTTTATTCATTTGTTTAATTAAATTGATCTTTGTGTATAACATCTGTTAAATAATAGATTGATCATCAATTATGGGAAAAATAAATGTTGTTCATGACCCATTACATGATTCTGGTTACCCAAAACCCTCAAAATCTATACGAATCTCTAATATTTTAGGTATTACAGGGATTATATGGCTCATAGACAAGATTTACCCCTCTAATATATCAATAAATGAGCATGACTTGTGCACATATAAAAAAATTATTTTGACTCATAGAACACATTATTGTTATGAAAAGTGATTTTCCACAATTAAGAATTATTGTGGGTTTCCTTCAAGGATTCCATGTACATCAATGTATTTTATCAATGGGTGATAAAACTTTGGTGTAATTATACATAGTCCTCTATAATATGACATTAGACTACAATAGCTTCTATCCTATTTATATAGATATTGAATTGAATACATTTGGATCATTTAAGTAACCTTGAAATGTTTGAACAATAAATAACATGGATCAGTCCTACTCATTTAATTTATATATGTATGATATCGTCCAATCATATTCAAAACAAATCTACATAGAATTCACTCCAAATTATATTTAAACTATATGGTATTCCTTATTTCTCTTCCTAAAATAGAAAAAATCTTTTCTCAAAGATTAGTGTAATACCTAATCACATGGATTTAAACATTGACAATAGACTATATTTTTTTATTCCCACAATTAGAAATATTTATGAATCCCATGGTGGGTTTAATAAAAACATTATGGGATGTCCATACTTTTTAAAAAACAATTTATCTTATACGATGGAATAAAAATTAATCGAAACATTTTTTTTATTTGATGATTTAAAAAACATGCATGACTATTTTTCCAACTTATATAATATAATACACCAATTTAACCATTACCCTTTTAAGATAGAACAAAACATCTATGTAACCCTTCACCATTATATATTAAAAAATAATATTTTGTAGACTTTCCAATTATTAGAAAAAATATAACTCTAATTTAACCTTTATACTTCATATAGAGTAAAAAGGTGGAATGTTTTATATTCCTATATAGAATTAAACTCTGGTAAATCCATTTTTCCATTCTGGATGACATAATACTCTAATATAATCATTCTCATTCATGGATGGAATAAAAATTCTTTGTAATTATATCATCAATTGTCTTTTAAAAAGTGTATCTGGTCAATCTCATATATTTCAGTGATGGTACTATAAATATTTTTGTTAGTTTTGAGCTAGATAAACAGGGATATATGTGAAAGATTAACATTCCTATGTTTTTTTAGTAAAAAAATAGTAACCCATGTTTCAATGTGTGTGAAAAGAGTATACATATTTTTTTTGATAATGTAAGGGTTATGATCACTAATAGAAATACATTAGGCATCGATGTGTGTTCATTACAGGCTCTTACTCTCCATTCAAGTCATCCAATCATGCTTTATATTATGATATACACTTCAAATTTTCCCATCACGATTTAAGTTATTACGTTGTCATTATGTCATCTCATAAAACATTAAATCATGTCATGCCCTTCATGATATCTTATCTTAACTAAAACAATGTCTTATATGTTATATCAGAATACACAACATTAAACATTAGAGAATCTTTCAATACACCTTTAAACTATATCATAAACATTCATTCTCATATAATGAGTGAGAGATGACATATTCCTTAATTATATGGTAATTTAATTTCAATAGGTATCTCCCAAATGAATCATTGTCTGTCCATCAATTTCTTTAAGAGAGTTTTCATTTATCTATTTTAATACCTTATTTTAATGTAAAAATGTTTCTTATTCTGCATTAACAAATATTTGAAATCTTATTTTTCATATTTTTATTATTTTATTACTAAATATACTTATTATTTTGATAAAATAACTTTTTAACAACTAATTTATTATATTTGAATATAATTTAAATTTAGGTTTTTTTTATAATTTTCTCCTTTATTTAATGTGATTATTTTTTCCATGATTTTAAAATTTTATTTGGAATAAAATTAATTTTTTTATATTAAATTATGTGGAAATATTTTAATCGTTCTTAGTATATTTGAAGGTGTACTAACATATTAGATTTTTTATTTATAATTAATAGTTTGTATTTTTTTCTTAAATACTTTAATTTACATGAAACAAAAAAAATATCATGAAATTACACATTTTTAAATATAATAAGGTTGGTATTGTGTTTATCATTTATTCAGTTGAAAAAAATATCATTTCATTATTTTTATTTTTAATAGAATGAATTAATTATTATGTTTTTCAAATTAATGAAAAAAATAAAAAAATAAAATAATTTTTTGATTATTTTATATTTTGTTATTAATTTTTTTTATTTTTATTCATCATTTTCTTTTATGTTTTTTTCTTTTTTATTATAATAATGCTTCTTCTTAATATATTTTAATAAAATAAATTTCCCCATGTTTCTCCCTTTCATTTTTAACAGAATTGAATTTGTCATGTTTTCATAATTCATTTGAAATAAAAGTAATACTTTTTGTTTGTTTTTCATTTCAGTTACATATTAAATGAACATGGTAATTTTTTTTATTTAAATTTATTTCAAAAAAATAATTTTTTAAGCCATTTAAATTTCATATTTTTATTTTAAATAGAATAAAATATATATTTATTTGTTTTAATTTAAATGTTCAAAATGAAATTTTAATATTTATCAATATTTATTTCTATTTTGGGGTTTAATTAGTTGTTTTTATTCATGATTTGTAAAATTTATTTAATGGTAAAATAGAAATTTATGGATATTTTTATTTTTTTATATTTTCATTTTTTTCTAATAAATCATTTTTAATTCATTTTTTAATAAAAATTTGTTTCTATTATTAAATAGAATATAAATATTCATTTTTTTCTATTTTTCTATTATTTTAATTTTTTGTACAAATGTATTTACAAAATAAACTATTTCTAAAGAATTATTCTAAATTTTTTATATTTTTTATATATTTTATATATTCTATTTATTGTCATTTTTATATTTTAATAAATTAAATTTATTGATTCTTTAGTAAAATTTGATAAAAAAGAATTAAAAATATTTCAATTTTTCCCATATTATTTAAAATTTAATATTTTTATTTTATATGTTATTAAATAATTTTTTTTCATTTTATTAGAGATAATTTTCTATGTATTTTTTAATTAATAATCATGGTAAATAATTTTTTTTATTTTTTTATTTTTTAAAAAATTTAAATATTTTTATTTGTATCAAATTTATGAGGATGTATTATAAATTTTTTCATAATTTTTTCATAATTTTTTATTTAGTTTTAATTATTATTTTTACCCTTTCTATTAAAATAGTAGTTTAATTTTTAAAAAAAATTATATCATTTTAAAATTTTATTTTTTTGCTTTTAATTTTCTTTTGTATGATGATGATGTTATATTTTATGCATTTTTATTGTTATTATTTTATCTTCCTTTATTTTCTGAATCACTATTTTCTATGTTTTTTAAAATATATTCAAAAAATAATATTTTTCAATGGTTTTTATACATGTTTTTTTAAATATTGATTATATATTTTTTATTTTTTAAAAATATTAATTTCTAATTAATTTTTTATTTATTTTAATAATTTATTAATTTTTATTTGAAAATTATTTTTCTCAAAATTTTAATTCATTCAGGTAATCTTAAAATTATTTATTTACTGATTTTTTATTTTTTACTTTTCATTTTAATTTTTTTATTGATTTATAATATAAATAATTTCTTTATCTCCGTAAATTTTCTGATTATAAATTTATTTATAATTAAATTAAAATTTTAGGAAATTTTTATTCTCTTTTTTTGACAAAATTGGCATTGTATTTATTCGGTGAAATTTAATTAAAAAGAAACTAATTTTTTAGATTCATGTTATTTTTTTTAATTTTTATTATAATTGATGTTTTCTTTACATATTAACTTTTATTTAAATATAAATTGAATTGCTTTAATTACATTTTTTAATTATTCTTTTTATATTGTAATTTTTTACAATTTTCAAATAAGTTAACTATTTAATGAAATTTACTAAAATTTATTAGAAAATAACATAATACTTTTAGGTATTTTCAAATTTAATTTTTTTTATAATTTATAATGTATAATTGTTTTTATAAATATTTTTTAAATTTATTTAAAAGTAGAATATTTCTTAATATTTTTCCCATTATTGAGAGCTGATAAATTTAAAATATTTTTTTAATGTATATATATATATAAATAAATAATATTTTTTTCATTTATTTATTTTATTTTTTAAATATAATGATATTTGTATTGTTTCTTTTAAAATTATTTAAAAATAAAATATTTTTCAGTATTGTTTCTAATTTTATAAAAGAAAAGCATTCAGGGTTTTTTATTTTAAAAAATGTTTAATATTATATTTGGAATTCCTTTTTCTATATATTTCTTTTATTTTCTTTTTTTTTCAAAAATAAGAAAAAATATTTTTTTGAAAGATAACTAATTATATATATTTTTCACTTTCCTTGTTTATTTTAATTTTTTTAGATTTTTAATTTCATTTTTTAGAAATAAAAAAATTTGATCTTATTTTTATTAATTTATTTGAAATTCCAATTAATATTTGAGATTTTTTCTCTCCTTTATTTAAAAAAAACAACATAGTTTGAATTTTATATAAAATTATAATTTAATTTAATTTAATTATTTTACAATGGTGAATTTATAAGAATTATCGTCTTTATTTTAATTTTTTATATTAATTTTCAACTGAAAATTATATTATATTTTAAAAAATATTATTTATAGATAAAATAAATTAATAAATTTTTACCTTATTTATTTTGTTATAACATTTTTATTAGTTATTATTATTATTTTCAATTTTTTCATTTCATATCTAATGTAGTTAGATTTTATCTTGATTTTTAATTTCTTTCAATGCGACATAAATTTATAAATATTTCATTATTTTCCTCTGATTATAAGTGAAAATTTTTAAATAATATTTAAAATATTAATTCATTCTTGTTTTTTATTTTGTGTTTTTCTACTTTTTTAAGGAATAGGGTTTCTCTTTACACTTTATAATTTCATTTCAGTGTTAAATAATAGTTTTTGAATCATTTTTTAATTATTTTCTTAATAAATTATATTATTTATAAATTTATGAATATCAAATCATATGATGGACTTTATTATTTCAATATTTTACATATTTTGTTTTTTGTTTTTAATATTTTATTTTTATATTTAATGCATTTTTTATTATAATTGTGATTCTTTTTATTTTTTGAATAAAAAATGCTTTAATAAAAATTAATACCTTTAAATTAAAATACAAAAATATTTCAATCTTTTATTTTTAAAGAAAATAATGTTTTATTAAATTTTTTAAATATACTTTAAAGTAAAATATTTTATTAGAATTATTTCTTCTCAAAGGAAAATGTTTTTTCATGTTTTTGAATTTATTTTAAAAATTAATAACTTTTTGGAATTTTTTTATATTTTTATATTTTTATTGTTTCTTTTTAAATTTTTTGGAATAAAAATCAACATTTTGGGATTTTTGTTCTATTCTTTTTTATTTTTTATATTATATTTAATATTATAATAAATTTAATATTAAAATGTTATTCTTTATTTTTAAAATTAAATTGAAACTAATATAAAATATTATGAATTTTCAATTTATTATTGTAATCTTTTATGTATATATTATTCTATTTATTTGTTCCTATTTTTATTTTAATATAATTTATTAATAATTAAAGTTTATTTATATTTTTTAAAATTATTAATAAATTTTACTTAATTTTATGACATTTGTTTAAAAAGTATTTCTTTTTAACAATGTATTGTTGTTATTTATATTTTAAATTATCATAATGTCATATTAAATATTTTTTTGTTTTGATTATTTCTACATTTTCTAAAATTATAGAAACCTATTTTTTATAATAAACGTAAAGTCAAAAAAACATTGTTTCCACATTTTTTAGTTTTAATATTATTATTTTTAATTAATTTAGTTCTTTCTTAAACAGAATTGAGTCGGTCATGATTTTTTTAGGAAATATTATTTAAAATTTTAGTAACATTTTAGGATTTTTAAATTTCAAAATTTTATTATTTATTACCATAATATTGGTTTTTATGTTTTTATTTATTTTAATACAGACTATTTTTTGTTTTTTAATTGATCCTTTTTATTTTTCTCACTAAAATCATGTATTATATAATATATTATTTACTTCGAAAGCATTATATAAGCATCGGTATATATATTGTCTTTTTTATAAAATAATTATTATTATGCCATTTTTATATATTTTTTTAAAAACGTAAATTTTTTAGATATCCATGATTATGATTATATAATTTTCCAATTTTATATTTATTATAAAATAATTTTTATGGGTTTTTTATTTAAAAATAAAAAAATTATAAATAATTATTTAAATATATTTCAACATTAAATAATATATTGAGATTTTTATTTTTTTATATATTTTTCTTTATAAAATTTTCATAATTGAATAATTTTTTTATGAATGTATTTTAAAGAAAATATATGTTTTTTTAATTTTTCAATATTAATGAAAATAATTTCCGAATTTTATATTATCAATAATTCTATGTTATTTTACTTTTAAATTTACTATAATGTCAGATATTTCTTAAATAATTTTATCATTATTATTTTTCTAAAAAATTATAATGTTTTTTATTTTTCTTAAATTTTTTTGTTAATAAAATAAAATAATATATATATATATATCAATTTTTATTTTCATCGCAATGATGTTATTCTAGATTTTATATAATCTTCGACCAAAGAAAAAATAAAAAAAATTAATTTTACCTTTCTGAATTTAACATTTATTTGTGAATTTTTGAAATTATTATTTTATTTTTTCTAATCAAATATCGTTTGGATAGAATTTTTAAATTTATATGGAAAATATTTAATTTTCTTAAATTTTTTCCATAATTTTGTTTTTAATATAATATTTTTATATGTTTTTATCATAAGAATGTTTTTCATGTTTTCTAATTTTATATAATTTTTTCACTTATTTTCAGAATATAATTTTTCTTTTTTAATTTTTTATAAATCAATCCATTATTTTAAAAGAAGTTAGTTTATATTTATATAATATTTTTTAATTTTCAATTTTTAAATTTTGATTAATTTTTTATAAAATAATAATTACATAATATTGTTATATTTATTTCAAATATATCAAATTTTTTATCATTTTTATTGATCTAAACTTTTCTAAAATAATGATGTTTGTATTCATTGTTTTATTCTTACATAAAATTATGCTTGATTTTTTTCTGTATTTATGTATCACACTTTTTTATTTTATTTTTTCTATTTTTTACATTTCTCAGTTTTAATATTATTTATTTTTTATTATTTTAAAAAAATTATCTGAATGAAAAAGTATTTTTTTTTGGTTTTCTCAAAATTTAATATATATTTTTAATTTATATTTAATTAATATATTTATTAAACAAATTAAATTTTCTTTTATTTGGTGATATTTTATTGATACCACAAATGATGTCGAATTTTAAATATATTTTGTATTTATAATTCATTGTTAAGTAATTTTTAAAATATATTCATTTTTTATTGTTATTTTTTATCAAAACGAAAATTTATTTTTATTTATTAATTTTATGTTAAAATATATATTTTTCTTTTATTTTTATTTTTAAAAAATAAGGGATTTATTTTTTTAAAATTCATTATTATGTGATATTTTTGTAGAATTTTTTTTGTTTAATTTTAATTTTAAATATTTATAATTAATGGGTTAATTAATTTTTAATTTTTTTGTAAAAAAAATTTATATGTTGATTTTTTTACTTTTTATATAAAATTCATAAATCTTTTGGTTTTTTAACAAGATTGAATGTGATGTACATATTTAAGAATTCATATTTAATATATTTAACATGTTTTATTTTATGTTATTTATTATTATTAAGATTTTTATTATTTACATTCCTTTTTAAGAAAACATGTAAGAACCCTATTTTTACTATAAAAGACTTTGAAATATTATTGATCTTATTCACGAGCAGCGCCTTCAGACGGTGTGCGATTTCGAGACCCGTTGTGGCCAGAATTAAATATTTATTGCGTTCACACTGGGCATGTCAAATAAATAGGATAACATAAAAATGGTGTTTCAGATCAAAAAACTGAGGGTATGAATGGGTCCGAAATAGGGTGTTTACCCTAGGAACGAGATTAAAACATGTCGGCGCGGGGCGTTTGGACCCCTTGCTCACTATCGGAATGTGAAATGGATTAATTAAATAATTAATTTATTTGTTTAATGATTAAACGAAAGTATCACTTAAATAGTTTTTTCAGATGGGAAAACTGAGGGCACCGTTGAGTCTGGAGCATGTCGTTTACACAAGGAGGGGTGTATCTTTCTCAGGCGCAGACCTTCTTTGGAAAACGCCACCAAGGGCATTTTCGTAATAAAGTGGCCTTAGTCTATAGATTTTGTATCTTTTGAATGAGGCCTCAGATTAAAATTCCATGACCATCGTTGTGCTCAGGAGGTGGTGGTTATCCTAGGGGAGGCTTAACCTCAACCCTGTCGAGAGTTTCAGATGCGGGTTAATTTAGTGGTTTAAATTAATTAAAATTTTAATTAATTTTCCTTTATTTAAACACTTACCCACTTCCCCTACTACCCTTGTTCTTACTCTAGAGGAAAGAGCTCTCAACCACGGAGACTTCCACATTCCTCAAGCTCAAGCCCTCTACCTCCTCTCCATGGAGTTGCGGCTTTCGACAGATCATCTCGAAGCGTCGGGCTACGCCCAAGAGGTAGGATCATGTGTTTACATTTTTTTAATTCTTACACCAACCTTGACCTCAATTTGTAGAGACGTATTGCGATTTGATCTTTGAGATCAGCCCATAAATGAGTAGTATACATTCTTGAGCTCTCTGATGCATGTTTCAGATTTAAATTTGGAGTTCCAAGGCGTCTGCAGCTATGAGTCGAAGTCTAAGGGGGTTTTTGGTGTTTTTCATGGGGATTTGGATTCTACGGTGGGTTCGATCTGTGGTCGGCGGGAACATGGAGTCCTCAGGAGGCAGCGACATGGGCTTAGGCAGCGGTGAAGGTCGAGACGGCTACTCTATCGCCGCAGGCAAGGCCATCGGTACCAAGCACGACGAGGCAGGGTCGAGGTGTGCGACCCCATACAGGGACCGACAACCGCTGATGGCGGATCACCACGAAGACCATGACAGGCCCTCATGGATGGTCAACACCGTGTGGACCCGAGGTCCACGGTCGGGCCACGCGGCTAAGCTGCGGGCGGGTGCTACGAGCCGGGTCAGCCGGCGCGGGTCGGCCCAGACCGGGCGGACCTGCCGGTCCGTCCCAAGGGGGCTCACCCCCCTGAATTTGGACACCCGTAATTTTTGTTACGGGTGTCCATTTTGTGTTCCGTCTATGGATGTGTGATCCTCGGCTCGAGACGAACTTTTTGATATGGTCTCATGAATTTTTAAATCCTAATATGGGGGATCGGCGGCGTGACACGTACGCTAAGTGGTTTAACATTTTTCCTAGAGGTTCTGGTCTTGGGCAGCACAGACACATCTAGAGTTCGTTTTCTGTACCGTCTGTGGCATTGCGACCATGGATTCGAGACAAAGATTTAATAAGGGTTTTTGGTCATTGAAATTAGAGTTGAGGTGTGGGCACTGTAGCCTATACATTAATCTATGAGCAGTGTTTCACAACTTTTGCATCTGATGTCTGTTTAGGGCTTGCGAGAAGTTGTTTTTGACGTGTATTATTTATCATATCACAATGGTGCGTTGTGACATACTGTTTTTGGAATCGAGGATGAGGACCACGGTATGTCGTTCAGGCATAAAAGCTGTGTTGGCAACTTTTTTGTCGGATATCCAATTAAGGTGAGTAAATAGTCGATCTCACGTGTTTTTTCATGAGGATTAAAACGACCGAGTCTGTTTGGATTTGTGGAGTCTCTTTAATGTCCTCATATGTGGAAGCATGAAAGATGTACCGGTGGTGGTTCTTCCTGCAGTGTTTGTAGGGAACCCTTGGTGTGTAATGGCGTTCACTTTATTGTGAGAGAAGTTGATGTTTGAAGAGATATGGATGGTCATTCTAGGTCCGTGGAGGAATTCAGTTGGAAAAGTTATGTTTATGCCTTTTTTGTTGAAATTGGGTGCCGTGTTCATGATATCCCTTGGTCTGGAAATGTGGTATACTATGGGAGCATACGAGAATGCTTGGAGGTACATGTTATGGTATGTACCTGATAATGTTTGTGTACTTGGTTTGGAGATGAGATTTGGACACACGTTTTTGGGCCCCTTGTGTGTGTCATGTTCTTCTTTACATACCTTTGACCTCTTGTGATGGAGAGGGTCCTCTTGTTCTCGATGGTTTCAATTGGTAGGGTTGATTGGGTCCCCCTTGACCTGTTCATGGTGGTTTAACTGGAAGAGTTTTTTAGGTTCCCCTTTTCTTTCAGCTGAGGGGGGTTTTCAGTATTATGTCCCTTTCACCGGACTACGACATCGTTTATAGCTATGTTCTTTCGTATAGTGTGGGTATGCTCTCACTATATAGAGTGATTTGTCTCGATCCACTTTGAAAGTAGACTCCGCATATTGGAGCATGTGTCACCCTGATAGGCCTGTGGAGATCCTCGTGTCCCTTCGTGTTCCATGGTAGGGTTCTTTGGGTTTCGGTGTGACCAACACATTACTCGGGCACTGATCCTGTACCCACGATGTTGTTTCCAGTAGGGTAAGGAGCCCCCAATGAGCCCTGGGTGAAGACTCCAAACCTATGTATCGTGATCATATCTTCTGTCAGTGATCTATCGTGACATGTTTCCCACTACATGTTCTGGTTAAAAGTGAGGTACCGTCTAGTAGGGATGAATAGTGTGGTACCATCTAGTAGGGATGGGTAGTGGTGTCCCATCCAGCAGGGATGGCCAGTGCGGTACCATCCTGAAGGGATGGCCAGTGTCGTACCATACAACATGGATGGCTAGAATAGATCTAGGTTTACCTCCAGCAGAGATGGGAAGTGGTTCATGGTGATAGTTTTAGGCCTCCCTCCAAGGGATTATCCTTTCACGGGGCTTGGCAGTGGGAACCCATCAACTTTGAGAAGACCCCTCGACTATGTGATGGTGAAAAGGTGTGGCTTGACGCTCCCCCCAGAACTCTCAAGAACTAGGGGCACATTCCCCACTGAGATGCATCCTTGTGACGTGACCTAAAACCGTGCAGGCGAGTTAGTGTTGCCCAAAGCAGACCGTGATGAGGTGCGGTGATTTAAGCCCCTTTACTTGTAGTTCGGGGCATACGTATGGATACTGGGAATTGATACTGTTTACTTCTGGGACTGTTGGATACTCACTTTCTTGGGCTGAGCTCCAAGTGGATGATCCCCTTAAGATCTTGTTTAGGTTTCTTGAAAGAGAATATATATATATATATATATATATACCTTATTCTGGTACCCACTTCTTTGGTTTTGGTTACTCTACTTCAAGGAGAGGTGAAGACGGGTGGGGTATTCCATGTGATTTCCATATCTTGCTTCTCGTGGTTGGACAAGTCTACTCTCCTGCTATAGATAGCGAAGATTCGACAAGAATATCATCTTCTCACCATTTTTATCACCTTCTGTTTGGACGAGTCAACTTTTTTCTCTTATTGGGTTGATTTGTACTCTTTACTGCACTCTCAGTTGTACTCCATTACTTTTTCCTGTTCAGTCTAATACTCGCCTCTTCTTTACCTCCCTTGTTGCTCCCTCGAGCCTTTGGGGCATCCTAATGAGTATTTTTATATTCATCCTTTCTTAGGCTTTGTCTTCACTTGGTTTGCCCTTGCAGACGATGGACATGTTGGTCGTGAATTCAACGAAGTATAGGAGTTCAGGAACTTGGACCATGTGTGGTGGTTGTAGTTGGGTTACAGGTGTGGGACTCTCCTAGCTGTTTACTTTTGTTCACCTATTTACGGGTTGTGGCACTTTTATTGTTGGGAACGTGTTATTCAATTTTCATTATAGTTTACCTTCCGCACTTTCTTTTTACTGTTTAGTGGTCGATGAAATTTTTTGTGGTTGTTTATAGCTGTTGGTACTTTAATTTTATTTTCATTTTTTACTCTGCACTTCTACATTGAGTGGGCTACGTGTGTGTGTACATGTACTTAGGAAAAGGCTTACCTGAGTTGTTTAGCCTTCGACACTTGTCGACAACCCATGGCCTTTGGAGGTGGGCTTGGGGTAGTTGCTGCTCGAGCCTGGGTAGGGTCAGGTCATGACAAAGTGGTATCAGAGGTAGTTCGTTCCTTGGGACGTTGTTCCAACATCCCAAAAAAGGAATTGGTTGGGATCTAGGGAAATAGTGTCGACGTGTCTCGAGAGCGGCTCTCAGGAAAGGGAGTCCAGTGATGGTGCGGCGGCCTACATATCCATTCCTCATGACCTTAATAACCAATTTTTTGACATGGCCTACTGAGACACTCAATGAAAAAAAAATTTATGCATCACATAGGGTTGATTCTTTGACTGCCCTTCTTTAGTCATCTCCCCATTGTTGTGATTGTTACATATACATATATGCTTATCTGACTACGACACTCCTTGATAACATTCAAGATGTCTGCGTGGGGACAACCAGAAAAGATACCAGCTTTGGTTCATGACGATGACCCTGTGAGCTACAAGGCCTCAGTCTAGGACCCATCATGTGAGTCCTTTTCTCTAGGTGGGCTAGTAGAAGCACCCCACCTGGTGAGCAGCAGGCAGCTTCAGCAGAGCAGACTGAGCTTGAGCACAGGTTGAGCGCACTTCGTGAGTTCCAGCGATATAGACTGCTGAGGTTTAGTGCTGAGCCAAATCCTCAGGCTGCAGAGGTTTGTCTCGAGACATTGGTTTGCCTCTTCAGGCTTTCAAAGACTCCGGATGATCAGATGCTGGCTTTGGCAGCCAGCCTTTTCCACCGAGCAACTGGGTGTTGTTGGAGTCTGGTGACACAGTTACTTTTTGTGTCGTCGATTTCATGGGATGACTTTCAGCCACTATTCCATGAGGAGTTTTACCCCTCCAGCTTACACTCTGTTTGGATCTAGGAGCTCATGCAGTTTCAGCAGGGAGGGATGACAGTGACTGAGTACATGACTATATTTGCGGACTATGCACGTTTTTAACCAGACTTGGTCCATGATGTCATCTTCCAAGCGCAGAAGTTTGAGTAGGGTCTCTGCAGAGAGATTTGTGCTATCATAGTACCCTTGGGAATTCCCACTTATGACGGGGTTCTAGAGTAGGGGTTGGTGACATAGAGTATCCTGCCACGATTTATAGTTGGTGGAGGAAGTAGGCATGACGGAGCCGAGACGTCTCCCACAGTTATCGGGTGTCGGCTAACAGAACCTCGAAGTAGGTGGCTATTAGATAACCGGACTCAGGGGAGTGGTCGTACACCACAGTGTCGCCAGAGGGAACCAGTGCAGCCTGGAGAGCACCAGTGCTTTGTTTTCGATGGGCAAGGTCACTGGAATTGGACTAGCCGACCAGGCATACAGAGAATATCAGGAAGACTGCAGGTGGACCACCATGGGAGAGGCAGTGCTGTGATCAAATTAGTGCCCAGAGTGGTGGTTCTAGTAAAGAAGCGGGAGGATCTAGAGGTGGAAGATGAAATTACGAGGTCATCCCATCACCACCAGGCGGCCCACGTCAGGCTCCGGTAGCTGATAGTTGGGAACACAGATAGCCACGGGATTTCGATGTCTTTGATCCTACAGAGCATGAGGTGATAATAGGTACACTCTACAATTCTTCTACTTTTTTAGTAGAATTTTTAGACTCTATATGAGAAATGAATTTATCCATGCTCCTTGTTTGAGGTGTTACTAGGGTGATGTGGGGTATCAGTGTAACCCTGTATCGGTAGAGTGGAAGGAATATATCCTTTTTCGTCAATCGATGGTGTCGAATCAATCAATTTATGATCGTGTAAGAGAGTCTTGGTTGTCGGACATAGACTATGTAACCTTGCATGACCGGATATCCTTTATTGTTTCACCATATGGATATTATGAAGGAGGGAATCATCGGGCTTTGTCCTAGGTCCAAACGGTGATTCCAGTTGCAACGTGTGAAGTAGGGGTTCGGGCGGGGTGGTGAGCTACCCCTGAGGGTCTTCAGGCCATTTGAGACAATGAGAAGGGATGACGAGGTTCCCTACCCCTCGTGCCCTAACCCCAAGGTCAGGAGTGGGTGCACGACGTCTCCCACAGGGCTAACCTAATAGGAAGTGTGTGTGCTCATATGTACGTCATCAGTGAGGGCAGACCATGCGTGAACCGATCAAATCCTTTGGTCTGTGTGCGGTTGTGCAGGACTGTGCAAGAGTTCTTCTGGGTACGGGAGAGCCAGGTGTGGGCTTAGTACCCTGAGTTATTCCCTGTCTTTTCTTTTCGAGTATGAAAATATTGAAGGAGGGAATGGTTTAATATCCTATTTTTTTCTATAATAGACTTTGGAATATTCTTGATGTTATTTGAGAGTAGCACCTTTAGACGACATGTGATTCCGAGCCGCGATGTGACCAGAATTAAATTTTCAGTTCATTCACACTGTACACCCTAAATAAATGTGATAACTCCTAAACCATGTTTCAAATCAGCAATTTGAGGGTATGAATGGGTGCGAAATGGGGTGTTTACCCTAGGAACGTCATAAAACATGTCGGTGCGTGGCGTTTGGACACCTCACTCACTATCATAATGTGAAATGGATAAATTAAATAATTAATTTATTCATTTAATGGTTAAATGCAAGTATCTCATAAAAAGGTGCTGGGATAGTAAAATTGAGGGCACCGTTAAGTTCGGAGCATGCCGTTTACCCTCTAAGTGGTGTAACTTTTGCGGCCATGGAACTTCTGTGGAAAACGCCATCAGCGGTGTTTTTGTAATAAAGTGGCCTCAGGCATTAGATTTTATATCATTTGAACAGGACCTTAGATTAAAATTCCGAGACATCCGTTGTGCTCGGGAAGTAGTGGTTACCCTAGGGAAGCTTAACCTCGACCCCGTAGGCAGTTTCAGATGCATGTTAATTTAGGGGTTTAATTTAATTAAAATATTAATTAATTTTCCTTCATTTAATCACTTACCCACATACCCTCCAACCCTTGTTCATACTATGGTGTAAGGAGCTCTCAACACACGAGACCTCCACCATACTCAAGATCCATCCCTCCACCTCCTCTTCAAGGTGTTGCGGCTTTCGGTAGATCGTCATGAAGCGTCGGGTTACGCCTAAGAGGTAAGATCGTGTGTTTACATTTTTTAATTCCTGCACCTACTTTGACCTCAATTTTTAGTGGCGTATTGCTGTTTGATCTTTTAGTGATGACCATAAAAAAGTTTTATACATTCTGATATTTTTTATGCATGTTTCGGATTTAAATTTGGACTTCCAAGGTGTCTGCAGCTGGTAGTCGAAGTCTTGGGTGTTTTGGGGTTTTTCCAGCGGATTTGGGTTCACCGGTGGGTTCGAGCGGCGGTCAGCGGTAGAACAACGTCATCAGGAGGTGGTGACGTGGTCTCAGGAAGAGGTATAGGTCACAGAGGCGGCCTCCAGTGGTTATCAAGGTGGCGGCTCGATCACCGCGAGCGAGGCCGTTGGCGCCGAGCGCGTCGAGGCGGGGTCGTGGTGTGTGACCTCATGTGGTGAATGATACCTACCGAAGGCGGGTCTCCGCATAGACCGTGACCGGCCCTCATGGCCGGTCGACACTGTGTAGACACAGTTTCCACGGCTGGGCCACACGGCTAAGCCATGGGCCAGCGCTGCGAGCCGGGCTGACCACCACAGGCCGGCCCAGACCTGGCGGACTGACCGGACCAAGCCGATCTGGCCCAAAGGGGATCTCCCCCCTGACTTTGAACACCCATAATATTCAATACGGGTGTCCGTTTAGTGTGATGTCTGAGACAGTGTGATCCTCAGATAGAGAAGAAATTTTTGAGATGGTCTTGGGAATTTTTAATTTCTGAGAGAGGGGGCTCGGCGGAGCGACACATACGTTAAGTGGTTAAGCGTTTTTCTTAGAGGTTCTTGTCTTAGGTGGTGCGAAGACATCCATATTCCGTTTTGAGCGTCGTCATTAGCGTTGCGACCCTAGAATCGAGATGAATATTTACAAGGGGTTTTCAGGCATTGAAACTAGATTTGATGCATGGGACCCATGACCTATCCTTTAAGTTGTGAACATCGTTCCACAACTTTTTCATCGGACGTCCGTTCGTGGCTTGCAAGTAGTCATTTTTGATGTGTCATTCCGAGGAGATCACAATGGTGTGATGAACCTGACTCTTTTTGAGACTATGGATCAGGACCATGGGATGATCTTTGGGCATCATAGTGGTGATTGAAAATTCTCCATTGGATATCCATTTGAGTCTAGTAAATAGTCGATCTCGCGTGTTTTTCCCTAAGGATTACAACAGTACGATCTGTTTGGATGTGCAGAGTCTCTTTCGAGATATCAAATGTGGAAGCATGAAAGATGAACCTGTGGATGTACTTTTTGTGGTGTTTGTAGGGAACGCTTGGCGTGTAATCGCGTTCACTCCCATCAGAGTGAATTTGATGTTTGAAGAGATGTGGGTGGCCATGCCAGGGCCGTATGGAAAGCAGGTTGGAAATGTTTTTTTATGCCTTTTTTCATTGACATTGGGTGTCTTGTGCAATATAGACCTTCGGTTGGAAAAGTGGTATACAATGGGAGTATACAGTAATGCTTGGAGGTACATGTTGTGTTATGTATCCGATAATGTCTATGTACTAGGTTTGGAGATGGGATAAGGCCACACGCCATGCGGTACCCCTTTGCCTTCTGTGTTCAACTTTACGTTCCTTTGACCTCTCGTGACGTAGAGGGTCCTCATGTTCTAGATGGTTTCAACTAGCAGTGTTCAATGGGTCCCCCTAGTGATGTTTTCTATGGTTTGATTGGAAGAGTTGTTTTGGTTCCCCTATTCTTTCAGTTGAGGTGGGTTTTCAGTGTGGTGTCCATTTCACCAGATTGCGAAATCATTTACGGCAACGTGCGTTTGTATAGTGTGGTTGTGCTCCCACATTCTAGAGTGCGTTGTCTCAGTCCGCTTCGACAATAGACTCAGTATATTAGAGCATTTATCACCCTGAGGGTCCTATGGAGATCCTCATGTATCTTCGTGTTACCTAGAAGGGTTATTTGGGTATCAGTTTGACAACACATTACGCGAGCAATGATCCTCTACCCATGAGGTTGTTTCTAGTAGGGTAAGGAGCCCCCCGTGAGCCCTGGGCGTAGACTCCCTAGCCATGTATCAAGATAAAATCTTCCATTTGTGATCTATCATGACATTTTTCCAACTATGTGGTCCAGTTACCAGTGAGGTACCATCCAGCAGGGATGCCCAGTGGGGTACAATTTAGCTATGATGGCCAAAGAAGATCTAGGATTATCTCTAGCGGGGCTGGGAAGTGGTCCCTGATGATGGTTCTAGGCCTACCTCTAGTGGATTACTATTTCGAGGGGCTGGGTAGTGGGAACCCGTCAACTTTGAGAAACCCTTTTGTCTTTGTGATGGTGACGAGTTGTGGCTTGACACTCCACCAAAATTCTCAAGAATGAGGGGAGTTTTCCCCATTGAGAGACGTCCTTGTGACGCAACCTAAAAATGTGTGGGTGAGTCAGTGCTTCGCAAAGCGGATAGTGTCAAGGTGCTATGATTTGAACTCCTTGAATTGCAGTTCAAGGCAGACATACGAATACTAGGCATCGACAGAGATTACTTCTGGGATTGTTTGCTACTAACTTTCTTGGGCTGAGCTATGGGATGAATATCCCATTATGAACTTCATAGGGTTTCTTTGCAGAGCATATATATATTTATACCTAGTTCTGGTACCCACTTCTTGGGTTTTTGTTACTATCCTTCCCGGAGAGGCGATGACGTGCGGGGTATGCCACATGCTTTCTGTGTATAGATTATTGTGGTTGGACGAGTCTATTCTCCTGCT
The DNA here is from genome assembly GCA_963277665.1 of Viscum album. Taxonomy (NCBI): domain Eukaryota; kingdom Viridiplantae; phylum Streptophyta; class Magnoliopsida; order Santalales; family Viscaceae; genus Viscum; species Viscum album. Next base: position 1,292,690,129 of record OY728159.1, on the reverse strand, counting down.
ATAGATAGAAAAGACTTGACAAGAAGTTCATCATCTCACCGTTTTATCTCCTTGTGTTTGGATGAGACTAATTCATTCCACTTTTTGGGATGAGTTGTACTCTTTACTACACTCTCTGTTGTACTTCTTTACTTTTCCATGTTCAATATACTGCTCATATCTTAAGTACCTCTGTTGATGCTCCCTTGAGCATTCACGACATCCTAATGAGTATTTTTATACTCACCCCTTCTTGGCCTTTGGCCACACTTGGTGTGCCCATGACGATGACAGACAGGTTGGTCATGATTTCCGCGGAGCATAAGAGTTCGGGAGCTTGGACCGCGTGCGGTGGTCATAGTCAGGTTCCAGGTGTGGGACTCTCCCAACTATTTACTTTTGTTCACCTACTGCCAGGTTGTGGCACTTTAATGGTTGGGTGCGTGATTTTTCCTTTTCTTTCCAGTTTACCTTCAGCAGTTCTTTTGTGCTGTTTAGAGGTCGATGCACTTTTTGTGGCTGTTTATAGCAGTCGGTACTTTACTTTACATTTCTTTTCATTTTTTACTCTGCACTTCTGCATTGAGTGGGATGTGTTTTTATGTATAGGTACTTAGGCAAAGACCTGCCCGAGTTCTTTAGCCTTCGACGCTTGTCTCCATCCTGTGGCCTATGAAGGCGGGCTAGGGGTATTTTCAGCTTGAGCCCGGGTATGCTCGGATCCTGAAAAAATAATTTTTATTCTAAATTTATTAATTTTTTATACTATTCTTAATTTTGGAAAAATCTTATGAATTTTATTTTATAACAAAAAATAAATTGTAATATTTATAATCTTTTTAAAAATTAAACTATATTTCAGATTATTCACCCCTTAATTTTTTCATTTTTTATTTTTTATTAAAATAATGTTTTTTTGAATTATCTAAATCATAGAAATTAGAATTAAAATATTTATATGTCTTCAATTATTCTATGTTTTCATTTTATATTATATGTTTTTTTGTTACTGTATTATTTTCCCTATTTTTATTTTATCAATTTAATATATTTTTTTTATTTTTGGTGTATGTAAAATTAAAATAAATTTATATCGATTTTTTTTCGATTTTACAATTTTTTTTAAAAATGACTTTTCTTTATTTGTTTAAAGATATATAGAACAGAAACAAATTTTTGGTTTTTTTTAATTTTTAACTTTTAAATTTAACGTTTTAGTACTTGATTTTTTTAAAATTTATTGGAGTTTAAAATAAAATATGATGATTTTTGTATCTTCTGTTTTTTTCAATTTTAATAAAATAATTTTTGAAATGATTATTTTATGAATAATTTGAAAGAAATAATTTTAAATTGTATTCTTATTTATTATTTATTTTTCATTGAAAGGAAATAGTTTTGATCTTATTTGTATAAATTATTTGAAAGTAAAATGTTATTTAGTATTGATTCCTATTATTTTTTTCAACATAATATAGTTTTATATTTTTTTAATTAATTTATTTGAAAATAAAATATAAATTTAGATTTTTGTATTATTTCTTTTACTATTTCATTCTTCAAAAGAATGGTGTTTGTATTTATATTATTTAAATTATTTGAAATTATATTTTGGGGGGGTATTTTCCTTTTTTAATATAATTGATTTTTTGAAGATCCTTGTTATTGATAGAGTGAGTTACATTAGTTGTATTTTTTTCAATATATCAGTGTGGATTAATGTCAATATATAATAAATTTGATTGATGAGGAATGTAACATCCCGAAATAACTTACCATCAAACCAATTGTTAAACCAATGGGTCACATGGACTCAAGCGCGTCTCCAAATATTCCAGAGGCTGCTGACTAGTCGTGAGGGACTCTGGATGTCATAGTGGGGATACTATACCATCTTATTATTTATGCACAAAGGTATTATCAATAAATAATAAACTGAAAATAATGGATGTAGAATATATAGAACGATTGACATTAGCGAAATACAAATAATAAAAATTTTATAGAAGTGGCCAATGTCAGTTTAAATAGTAGATGCATGAATGTCGTGTTATTGATAAATAAACTAAACAAGTAAAAAAATGAACTACATTATAATAAATAAAAAGATAAAGAAAAGACATAAAACCCCAATGGGTGATATCCAAGGGAATCCCGAGCTCTAGCTTGGTCATCTGCTCCTAACTCCCATGGAAAATCAATACAACGATCATCCTAGATCTAGAAAAAATATGGTTTCCTTAGGTACCGCGCATACCCATGAATTGTGTGAGATTTTAATATCTGGAGTTTAGAACTCACAGAGTCTAGGACAATCAATATATTGCTATATAAATTTAATAGATTGAAGGGATTGTGAAATAACAAAGAAAACTGAGTAAGTAAACCCCCACCTTTTATGTATCCAATGTGACACCTAACACATATACCTAGTTCATCTCATAGCCGGAATGTTTGTCTAATCATGTCTCTAAATGTGTATATATATATATATTATAATTATACATTAATTTATATATGTTATGATGGAAAATGATATAAACTAAATAAATCAAATTCTAGGGAAAGCTCTCAAGGGATAATCCTAGGACCAACTCTAGGAGCTCTCACGGTATTTTGGGGTGTACATGCTGAAAGTACCGGTACCTAATCCACTATCATCCATCACCAGTGGAGGCACTAAAGGTATATATCATACCCCCTCTCCAACAGCTCTCACAATATCCTAGAAATTAACAAGGAATCTCTTATGGAATTTCAACCCCAAGGATCTCAGGATCCTTAGGAATCCCACATGGAAGCTCACAGAGTCTTCCAACCCAAAATGGGATATCATGGTCCCATGGCACGAGTTACTACATTAGGGGTAACATTCCTCATATATAAGGAAAGAGGCATAAACCTTACATATTCTTATCAATCTGTATCCATATTTGGGGAAATTTCATTTACAACCAATATACTTAAAGCAAAACACCATAAATATTTCTTTTAAAACCTTCACATGTGATATTAAACTATTCAACCAACACATGAGGAAAAATACAATTATTTTAACAATGATAATTTATTTAAGGAATCCCATTTCCCATTTTATCATTTAATCAAATTTTGAAATAAGGCATGGGTTCACCATCCTCAAATCAAAATGGTTTGAAACTAGGAATGTCATTTCATAAGATGCCTTTTTATAGAACAAGTGAAAGGGAAAGGCCATATGATTCACAGAAACAGTCTCATTTAGAAAACCAATAATCAATTTCATTAAATGAGAAATCAATCATCTCACAGTACCCATTCAACACAATTTGGATCATTTAACTTTTCCAATCCAATTTTCCTAAAGCTGGTGGAATCACTTAATTCATATGTTGGGCCAATCACTTTGAGTGTTCCTTTATTCTTTAACCATTTAGGAAAGAAACACAACTTTATAATGTTATTTGGGTTCACGTATTAAATTTCTAATTTATTCGAACAAATCCTAATATTTCAAATCATATCAATAAAAATGTGATGTTGTTATCATACCACATATCTAACACTATCAGAACGGTATATGGAAAACTAAAACCAAAACCTAGTAGAATATCAACCACTATTACTATAGTGATTTTTCAAAGACCGTTCACATCTCTTAGAGGGTTTTATTATAAAACCTAGACATTTTTTACCAAAAAATCCATTTCAACATAAACAAGCATTTGATATGAATTCCATAAACCATTTAAATTCAAGAATGATTTTGACTAAATTTCCAACTGTGCTAAACAATATTCAAGGCTTGTGTGGAAAATAAAAAATTTAGAATTCCTAAATTAATAGAGGTAGCGATAGGGATCCTACCTCATATATGAACCATTCCGAACACTAATAATATGACATGGTTAGGAAGGGAAGAAAACACTTCCAACTTGCGGAAAAATAGATTCCTCTATATATATTCCCATTAAACACATGTGAACATTCCCCTCAACATGAGGGAACATGTATAAGGGGGTACACACACACACACTAGTGTATGTGTGTTCATGACTTTGAGGAACCATTAAACACACTCAGGTAGTGGCGACAACCTAAAACCCCATGGACTTGTCCAATGCACTACCGATTAAATATTATGAAGCCAAAAATAATCAATGATCCTAACATTACAGGTTAAAACATCAAAGAAGAAGAAACAATCACCTCGAAGTGATGAAAATGAGATAAACTGACCATATCCACTTCACCTTTTGTGGCACATGTCAGAATACACAAAAATATTTTTTGGGTGAGGCATCACACATCTGAAAATCGAAATAAAACCAAAAATAATATCAAATATATACCTAGGGTTTTCAGATAAACCATACCTGGATTCGTGGATTCTGAAATCAGTTAGAAAATGAGAGGTGCAAATGTGTAGGATCATACCTTGAGTATTCATATTGAGAACCACATGAAACATGTTTAAATCACCAAACAGAGAAGGTGTTATGGTTATGCATCTCATGATGCCAGGGAGAGCCAACGAGGATGTGTTATAATATTGGTGTAATGGGATAAGTAGTTTGTTAATTTTCAATTTAATTTTATTTTAATTTTAAATAATATAATTACTTAGATAAGGGTATATCGAACAGTTCGACCCACATGAATTTCAAAACCTTGCGCAAACTATGTGGTGAATGGCGTGATGAAATTACCTCTAAACAAACACTACAGGTGAAATTTGGACTATTAATATACCATTATCAACCCATTTATACACCTATAACCAATTGATTAGGTCTGCATAGTTTCTTGATATGGGCCACACTTATTCAAAAAAATCACGATCCTAGTGAAGCCCCTTGAAAACATTGTTGTTTTTTGTTCAAGGCTCCCGAAACTCACCGAGACACCCATATATCTTTTCATGTAATTAACCATGTCCTAAAAGATAACATTAATGTGTTCCAACTACAATATTTCTATTTCAATTAATTGTTTAAAAAATGGCCCTTCCATTGAACACAAAAGATCAATTTCATATTCTTTTCCACTTGTTCAAGAATGTGGATCCTACAACCTTCCCACCCTAGAAATATTTTTTTCCTCGATGTGCCATTGAAATTATATAAACAACACTGAACCAAAACAAATTAGGAAACATTGTTCAATTGGTTGTTTTGAATTTAAGAACACCCAACATATCTTCAATCATTCTTTGAAACTCCAAATACACAGCCACCAATAGTCGAGCCACTGGTCTTTTACCTACTGAGGAACCAAAACGGTACTTACCTATTCCAATTTAGCTATATAGATGACCACATTGTCATCTCACTACGAATATGGAAAAAAGGAAAATTCCACATTAGGCTATAATGTTATGTAAACAACTTCAAAATACTTCTCTTACAATATTTTAATTTTGCATAAGTCAAACCATTAAGTGTTCTAATGATTCTTATCATGTGATTCCATAACAGTAAAAATGGCTGACTCCCCTTCTACCCCAAAGCCGAGCATCACCATATTGTCCTGAAAATCCTTGGATGATTTACACAAAACTCACCTACACCTTGAGTGATATATGATAAAGGTCCTTCATGGATAGTAATCCTTGAGAAAGAAGGATACATGTTGGACAACTTTAGCTATCCATTCAAAAATACGTTCATCTTAGGAGTCAAATTTTTTACAAGTAGAACAGTGATACCTCCTCCCATGGAATCTATTATTCCACAAGAAAATTTCAACCTAAGTGCACACCCAAATATTGGTGACATTATTAACTACAATATGATCTATACCAAGAATCTAGTGTGAAATACAAATTGAGTTCAACTAAACAACCGAACTTCCTTAAGACGTTTACATGGTGTAAAGCATGAACTCTATTAGAATAGTTGTGACGACATAAATAATGGAGAAAAGATCATGGATAAGAAGAATCCAATAAGAGGATTTAAATGTTTTATATCCAATATTACTAGACTAATGGAAGTAAGAAAGGAAGAACTATCACTGGAGACTTTGATAGATAAAAACTCAACATCACATGGTGAAACACAATAATTAACCAACCATTGTGCCTTTTCTGCTTGAGGAATCACATGGTCATTTAGGCTTATCGACCAATTTCATCCAAAACTGAAGGTGTTTATAAGGGGATTCATATGCATCAACCCTCACCAATATCATTCTATTGAGAAATAAGGGACACTTAAAATACACTACAGCCCAAAGGGATTTTTAGAAAATTTATGATTTATAAATGGTTACTCTTAATTTTTTTCATTCTTTATAGAAGGGATATTTAACCAGAATCGACATAATTTTCCCCACATTATGAGTGTCCTAGTTGAAAACGGAATAAAAAACTGGACATTCACCGATGAACTATTTTAAAAACACTTTTATTATATGTGCCTTGCTCCTTTGAGATACACTCACATATTTCAAAGCATACAAAGAATGCCAAACCTAGCTAAAACCAAAACCAAAATGAATAGATTTTCATAACAACCAAGTCTTGATAAATTTTTATTTATCATTGGGGTGATCTAGATTATATAAGTATCATGTCACTCCACTGTGATCAAGACCTTAGACCACACAAAAAGTAACAAGAGATTTATTTAAGAGTCGTATTTTTTCATATGACTATTATCATACATGTTACCATAAAGAGTCATCCATCAATGATGAAAAGAAAGGGTCAAAAAAAACAATGAAGTAGATGACTATGCCTGAGGCATGTCTAACATATTGAAACTGAGCATTACCAAATGCTCGCACCCATAAGAAAGGCCAAAAACAAAATTAACACCCATATGTATAAGTGATTCATAAAAAAAGAGTCCCAAAAAGGATAAAAACAATCAAATGGTTCCAAAAAATAGAAAAATAACATTAAAAACAATGATTTTATGTTCTATGGTTGATTAATATTATGATCTATACCCTTACGAAAGAAAAATGTTGACTCTATCACTAGGCCACACCAAAAAAATTTAGAAGGTAGAAAAGACACTCAATGAAGCCATTAATAAAAGAGGTGAATCTATATAAAAAGAACATACAGTTTCATAAACAATAAACATAAATAGAATCACTAATAGAAAAATACCATATACTAATGGTTTCAAATGATTGGTATAGGCCTCTATACGGTTGTTATATCTTATACAAACAGTTTCGAGAACCATGGACAAGTAAGTCGTGGGGATATGTCTACTCCAACGTTTTTCCCAAAACCATTAGTATAGACCTATATCAATGGTTTTCCAAACTGTGGGTATAATTAATATGAAAAATCTTTACTAATGGTTCCATAAAACCTTTGGTATATTATTTTCAAAAAAGTAGCATTTGGTGGGTTTTGATCCCAATACGTATTGTTTATGACTGAATGACCTAACCACTAACCTAACTTGAATTTGGTGAACATTATTTTAAATATATATATATATATGTATTATCATAAATATTTTAAATTTTGAAACATTTAATTTTCTCTGTAAGAAGATTCCGTAAAAAATATATGTAACTTTACCAGTGGTTCTCAAAACCGTTGGTATAGGTTTTGAGAACAGTTGGTACAAATTCTTTGATTTTGGACCAATACCAACATGTGTGGACAAACTTTTGGTATATGGGGGGACCTATACCAATGGTTTGGGGAAAACCATCGGTATACGGTCTCTATTATGAACAAATACCAACGGTTAAGCCAAAACCATTGGCATAGGTCTATATAAGTGAACTATACTAATGGTTTTCCCCAAAATGTTGGTTTAGTTCCCCCCAAAACCAAATTTTTGTCAAAAACCATTGGTATATTTCAAAATTAGTGACATATACAAATTTTTTTGGCCAAACTGTTGGAATATGTCCATATAAGTGAACTATACCAATAGTTATCCCAAAACAGTTCGTATAGATCTTATATTTAGTAGTTAATAATTATCAAAACATAAAATATGGTCATAAACAGAGGACAAAACTATAGGTTTCCTTTTCAATCAATTCAAATTTATTAAAAATTAATCTTTAAGTATATAAGGATCTAGAACAACCATAAAGTACCCATTTTAAATTAATGTAATAGGAACATGGTTTTTCAAACAAAATCTTCAAGGAAAACGTGAAACATTAATATAAATATCTTTTTAACCATAAAAAAATTTATTGAAAGATTTTTATTTATAGAAAATTTAGCATCAAAATTACTTTTGAACAATTAGCGCAACCTATTAAGGTCCCATTTTTACCATTTTGAGTTCATCAAAAAACAACCCAATAACATTTACTAAATTTTATAATTTTCTAACAACCATACCAAGTCATCTCATACAAAAACATTCCAACTAAACTACCTGGTTCCAGTTGCATTTATCCATTTAAAAATTCATTTGAGATTACATCTAATTGTCTCTTACATTTATATTCATTTCAAAATATAACATAGGAACATAAAATTTTTTTGACTATAAGGGTTTCCACATCCCAACTCATGAATCTCCCATATAATCCATGGATTGAAAATTCTCTCCCATTAACCAAATTGATTCCCATTTTATATTTTAATATACTCATATAAAAATGTTTGGTCATATTGGTGGATACCTACCAACCTATAACTCTCTCATTCACATTACTGTTTGGCATTTGAATCGCATTTGAAAAAAATATTAACATACTTTTAAAACCTTAATATCATGGTATAAGGCTTTGAATACAATTGTGTTCTTTTCATAGGTATAAGACACCCATAAACCATACAAGGAAAAACCAACTCTCTTCATAAACACAACCATTGAATCGAGAAAAATATTCCAATTATACATCAACGCTTTAATGCATGTAATTATAAGAAATAAACACAAATAGCATGCTATTTAGTATAGAATCATGGAATACAAAACAAAAAGTCATAGTATGAAAAAATGAAACATTTTATAATAATACTTAATCATAGAAAAAATAGCACTAAAAAATGCTATCTAAATATAAATTCTAATAAATCAAATTAATGTCATAAATTAATGGAACATATTTTGAATTAAAATAAAACCTAAAATGCAACTACGAGGCACAAAACTATTCCTGGAATGTGAATTTATTATATGCCTATATTATGCAGGAAATGTATATTCCTTAACATAGTAGGCCAACTGTAAAATTATAAAAATTTCATAAATCATTAAGAATAGTAATATACATCAATAAATCATGATGAAATAATATCAACTATAAAATAAAACAGCATGAAAATCAATCCAACCCCTAAACACTTGGTCATTTCTTAGACGTGGTGTGATCAGACCCAAGAACGTCTATTTACCATGTGTCTACACATTCATAGTCTCTTTTATTCCAACCCAAAATAGTATTATAAAAATAAATAGACATGATCGAATACCAATTTATAATGTCTCAACATATCTTTCAATCAAGCCGGTAGATAGACTATTGCGTTACATGGCCTCAAGAACACCATCCCATATGCTAGAGGCTATCAAAAATAGGTGTGGGTCTCAGGAGGTGATAGTGGGAAACCCTAGCCTTTTATCGTATATTGAAAGTGGTATTATCAGATAATTATCAATTAAAAATAAAAGAATAATTATATAGAGAAATAAATGCATTAGAAGATAAAAAATAATAACCAATTTCATAAAAGTAGACAAATTATAGTTTATAAAATAAATGAATTCATGTATTATTAGTGATAGTTAAACAAAATAAGTAAAAAAATTATATAAAATATAGTATTTAAATAATGAAATGATAGTAAAGCCCCATGGTCAACCTCAATGAGCATCTTGAGAACTAGCTTGGTCCATTATTTTTAACTCATATGTACAATAAATACAACAGTCAGCCTAGATCCTACAAATATAATGTTTAGTTAGGTTAAATAAGGATGTATATTGATATTAATGATATTATTCCGACACCGACAGTGTGTAAATAAATATATAAAATAGAATATATATATTAAATAATGTAAATTTAGAGTGAAATATTAAGGAAAATAGAGTTTGTAAACTACCATATGTGCATGTTCCAAAGGGACACCTAGTAGATTAACATGCATCTCCTCATATGTACAAATTATGTCTAATCAGGTGATAGACACACACAGATATATATATATATATATATATGAAAATATATAGAGAGTGTATTTATAAATTCAAATATTGGGATGGATTAGAACATAATCCATAGACATCTATTACCATAGAAATCTCTCATGATCAAATCCAAGGCCCATATCAAAGGGCTCACACGGTATCCTAGGAAACACATTCTAGAATAACCGGGACGTAACACACTATCATCCATCTCTGTAGAGGCACTCAAGGTCCATCCCCTAAATATGCTTCATGATCTCTCACAGTCTCTGAGATGTCATTGAGGAATTTATCACAGTCTTCCACACCCCAAGGATATCACAATCCTTTCAAATCCCACATAAATTCTCAATTTTTCTTCCTACCCCAATGGACACTCATGTTCCCTAGGTCCTACTACCAATATGGGGTGTGACTTTCATTGTACATATGGCATGAGGCATAAAATGGTCATTCCCATATCAATCCATATCCCTATAGGTGGAACATCTGTTTATCACCAATACACTTCTGACATAACATATTAAGTTCTTCCTTTTAAACACATACAAGGAATATCAAGTATACACATAAAAATTGAAACATGGCCTCTCATATTACATTATCCAGTCCAATTTGTTCAAGGAATCCAATTTAATATTCTATCATTTACACAAATTATGAACTATATAATGGGTTCACCATCTTCTAATCAAGAAATATTTCATCTAGAAATGTCATTTTATATATTCTTTTTCATAAAAAAATGTTATAGGTAATAGCCAGGTCATCCCATGAAACTATACCATTTATAAAAATATTAACATGTTTCATTAAAAAGGAAAACAGTCATATCACATCATCCCTTCCATAAAATTATGATCCTTTAATATAACCCATTAAATATTCATAAATATGGGAAAAAATATTTAAATCATAAGTTAGGATGAGAACATATATGGATCTTTGGTTCTATTGAAATTTAAGAAAGAAACTATGATTAATAATGTCGTTATCAGAAACATCCTAAACATCATCTTTTTCTAATGGCATGTGACTATTAAAATCATATCAATAAAAATTGGAATGCTATATCATGCCAACTATCTGACATTTTCACAATGGAATATGGAAAACCCAATACAAAATCAATGTAGATATCAATCACTATCAGTACATTATGTTCTAGAAGATAGCACACCTCCTCTAGAGGGTTAGCTTATAATAAAACAAAAAAATTGTTTACAAACAAGTCATTTCATCATAAAAATCCATCATATACTAAATCAATATTACATTTCATTTTAAGAATCATTTACTGTAACAATAAAAATGTACTATGAAGTAATCATGTAACAATAGAAAATTATAATTTATGGAATTCTTAATTTAAAGGTGTAATGGATAGGGATCCTTCCTCAAATAGAATCCAATCTGAACACCATGAACCTGACATATTTAACAATGGAAACAAACACATAACCATGGTACGTACATAAATTCTTATATGTATATTTATTTACATTTTTATATCATGTTCACTTTCCCCATTCCATGAGGTAACTTGTACAATGGGGTAAATATATACACATGAACCTCTATACGTGTGTGCAAGAATTTGAGGGCCCACTAAACACATTCATATGGTGGAGGAAACCCAATACCACATTGAATAGTCAAACACACTACCGATTTAAAATCATCATGTGAACAATACTCAATGATTATAATAAAAGTGGTGCGAAGAAAATAGTGGAAGAAATTTTCACCTCAATGTGATGATGGTATGAAAAATAGATCCAATTCACACTGCCTTTATTAGTGGATGATGGAATATGGATGAACATGATTTTGGCGAACAACTTCCCATAATAAAATTGGAATTAAACCAAATAAAATATGTACCCTAACCCTAGGGGTTTCAGGTGAACCATGTTTGGTGATGAGGAGAATGAAATAAGACAAAAATTTTGAGAGGGGAATATTGAAGAATATACCTACAAGATTTAGTTGGATATCTGGAAAAAACCTACTGAAATCTGTGAATGTGGAGGGTTTCAAGTTGGTGTATCCTGTGAATCTCAAGAAAATCCCATGGGGGATGCGGCATGCGACTGGAGTTAGGGGAGAGTGATGGTGAAACATTTTTAAATATAATTTATTTTAAATTTAAATTATTTTATATCATAATTCATGGTACACGACATGGTTTTTTCAATAGGGTTTTCTAAACTATGCACAAACCATGCATAAAATAGTGCGAGGATACAACCTATAAATGTACATCATGAGGACTAGGCACATGGGTTGAGAAATATTTTTATGACTTTTCGCACACCTCTTCCAACCGGTTTATGTCTTGCATTATTTCCTTTAATGGGAAACACAATTTTCGAAAAACTGTTCAGCAAATGCACCCCCTTATGTATTTTATGATTTGGCTCTAGCACTCTAGAAACTCAATAAGACATCAAAAAAAACATCTCGGCCCCATATACATGTAAAGAACAATCAATTTAAAGAGTTCAAACTCCCAAAATTAAATTTAGTGGCATTTTTAAAAAAAAATTCCATCTAGTAAATTCAAAGTTTTATATTCCTTCCCTATTTATTCCAGTTCAAAACACATGATATTACAATGAGGATCCTATTGAATGAATATTTTTCACATTGATATATTGTTGGGAGTTTTAATATAACACTTGTATTGATGATATAAACCATTGGATATATTGATGAAAATCCATACATTAGATAGAATGATATTTCGAAGATAAAGAATGAAGTTCTATTCCCTAGGAATCATCTTGCATTCATACAATGATTATAATAACATGAATATAAGGGATTTAGGGTATGTGTTTATGGGATACTGAAGCACTATCTAATATGTATTGTAGCCATGTCTCCACAAGATTGAATCTAGATTGAATTATAAAGCAGATAAGATGGATTCTAGAGAAGTTGAGTAATGCTGGTTAAAAATTAAAATAAATAAATATTCTTATTTTATAATTTATAAGGCATTATATATTAAATAGACAATATCACATGGATCATTGTTTTAGATGATAATTTTTGAAGATATAATTTTGGAAGGTAGTGGAACTTGATTGAAATAATCAATGAATAAATTTTGTATACAGAATGATTCCCTAGGAAATGCGTTGAAGAGTTACGAGAATTTTTATGAATTAAAAATTCCATTTATGCTATTTTTGGAGGATTTATAGTGATTATAAATTCCCTTATAAGGATTGAATAAATCTAGAGATGATTCTATGAATTATGGATTTCATACAAAATATACAAGTGTTTGTCTCAAAAGAGTAATTTTATAAAATAGTTGGAAGAAAATATGACACTTAAGAGTGTTCATATGATTGATAATTGTAAATATAAATGTATAATAAGTACATAAGTGATTAGGGATAGATATTTTTAGAAAATACAATACAAAAGCGTTTCCCCGAGGAAATTAAAATAAAAATTAATTTCAATGTAATAGAGACAGTTCATAAGGATTTCCATGAACATGAAGACTATAAATTAGAAAATCATCTTCTAATATTATCCTAAATTAAGGTAAGTCAATCAATAAAATAAGTTTATAGTTGTATTTAAAAGTTAATTTATAAGATTTCTAAAAATCCAATACGTATGGGTATACAAAATGATATGAGTTTTGATATAGTACTATAGCCATAATTTGATAGGTAAGGGTTAGTTACTTGATACAGAAGTGTTATTAACCTTTTGAAAGGAAATATATATGGGTAATTATATGTAAGATTTTGAATCTTGTAAATTAATGAGATTCACCAAGACATGTATGGGTGAATCTAAATCCATAGTAAATATATATGTGTGATAATGATAATATGTTAGAGTCACATGACGATTCCAAATATTATTTAATGATGAACTATATATTGGTCATGATATGTGAGGGTCTTCAAGGAAATATATAAGAGTTTCTAAAATCATTAATGTGATACACATGTGTCATATATTTTAGAAAAAAATGATTTCCTACAAGGAAAATTCTTTAGATTAAATCTAATTTGATGGTGTTTAGTTTTATTTTATATATTATGAAATACTTTTTTACAGTTTTTAAACTATTATTAAATCAATGTCTAATGATATAATGATCAAGAGGATCACAACTTGATTTTTTTTGTGAGATATGAAAATCATTTGTTTTCATCATGGGGATTTGAGAAATGCTAGTTGAGAAAATATAATTATTTTTAATTCATGAATATATAAAAAAGAAGAAGATATAGATTGGTGTTTATGAAAATAAATTGATACAAAAATCATATACAATATTCAATGTATCAAAGAAGGAAAAGATCAAATTATATAAATAAATATAATTTCTTGTGATTAAATGAATAAGAAGAAAATGAATATATGTATAAGGAGGTTGACAATGATCTAATATTGTATACCTCATCATCATCAATAATATAATCTAATATAGAAAATGAATTAAAAATAACAATAAGATATTCGAGGGAGAGACCAACATGAACAATTAATTTTTTTAAAAAATTGTCTTGAGAAACTTTGATAATGTGGATTTTTCATGAATAATTATTATATAAGGTTTAATGAATATTGATTTGAGTTTTTAAGGTGAACTATATACAATCTTCATAAGGTGTGGAAGTCTAGATACTTTGTTGTGATTGACATGTATCCGATTATAGAGGAATATACATTGGTTGTCAAAGACCTATTAATGAGGAAGAAGATCATATATAGTGATGTAATAATAACATAACACTAGTGGAATATTCACATTAGGAGTGAATTTGGGATGACCCATTATACATTGGCGAGAGATATTATAAACAAATTTATTGATATATTACAAACTAGTGGGATCAAGTAATAAAAAACATTCATGGAGACATTAAAGACTTCTCATAAGATATATGATTTTTAGTCACTTATTTATTATACTGGATATCCTTTTCATGAACTTGACATTAACACAACAATGATACAGTCTCCTACTCCAAGGGTGAATCATGAAAAAATATCATGCACCATTTTAATTTCTTCTATAATACATTATATGAATAATTGTTTGCTGGTAACTCATATGTAGCCCCATTTATTTTCACATATATAGTGGCTAAAATATTTTGAAGTGAAAATTAATGGACAAAAGAATTTGATAAATTAAGGGTAAATTAAATAACCCCCCCTTATAGTGATTTAATGATCCTACTAGGGAGTTAATTTTTTTTGGATTTCATAATTTTTATCAAAGTTAAACAAATTACAGATTTTATTTTGTTTCATTTTATTTCAATTTACAATAATGTTTTTAATATATTGATTTATATCAATTATTTTTAATTCATTTATGAAAATATTTTTTTTTTTCTACTCCTTATTTTTATTTATTAATTTTTTTTAATGTGTATTATTTTCCCCATTTAATTTTTCATATTATTGAAATGTAAAATAAGTTTTTACATTTATTATTAAAATTTTAAAAGTCTATATCAAATTGTTGAGTTTGTTTTAATTTATGTAAAATCAAAATATTATTTTAGAATTTTATTCCTTTTTATACTTATGATTTTCATGGAACATGAATTGGAATGACTTCTCATGCTTTTCAAAATAAAATAAATAAAAGTATGTATGGTGATTATATTATTTTTCAATTATATTCTCCAAAAAGAAATTTCATACAAAAAATTATTTTGGGCCATGAAAAAAATGGTCGCATTGAGTTGAAATCTTTTTCTCCATTCTATTATCATGTTACTAACCTAGATCGAACCAAGATTATGTCATCAATCCTAGAAAAAAACAACTCTCAACATC
Source organism: Viscum album (assembly GCA_963277665.1). Taxonomy (NCBI): domain Eukaryota; kingdom Viridiplantae; phylum Streptophyta; class Magnoliopsida; order Santalales; family Viscaceae; genus Viscum; species Viscum album. The sequence goes on along the minus strand of OY728159.1, from coordinate 1,292,674,206 downwards.
CACAAAATATGTTCATGTCCCCAAAATCAATTTTTTTTTGAAAATCACACTGACCTTAGTATGAAATTTTCTGTATGTCCCAATTAAAAAGTTGATGTATCCTTGCTCACCAGCCCCACAATAATTATGATTTGATAAAACAAATATCATGTTAATACTACAAATAAAATCAAATCATAAGAACCATACCAACTAAACATCCACCATTAACATAACTAGGTGAACATTGCAATCTAGCCTTATGGAGAACATGATGAAACACTCACATCTATTACTATTACCGGAGAAAAATATACCATTATAAATACTTTGAGATTAATTACCATAACAGTATTAATATCACTATTAAATAAACCATTTCAAGGGATGTGGATCAACACCACCCAATGTCTTATGATTATCCATATAATTGATCATGTACTAAAAAAATATCTTTCTATATTATAAACCAAATACACATCCATAATGTTGGCATAGAGAACATTAGTTTCAAGATATAAGGTAATCCAACATAGTAATTTGGACTTTATCATGACAAATAAACTGAATTTTATCATTTAAATGGATCCATGAGTCTAATACCTCTCCCAAATTTTCCATAATCGTAAGAGAATTATTTTTTTTTGCATCAAAATTTTTATCATTCTCAATCCATGTAATGTCTTGCAATTTCCATGCTATTTTATATATTGAATTATTCAAAGACTATGAATTCGAAGATGCGTCATTATGAGTCTTGGAGTGCCTTTAATGATCTGTCAAAAAATTTTATGATTTAAAAAGCATTGATGGCCGATTTTATTTAAAAAATTATAATTACACATAAATGGGTGCCCAAATCAGATATTTGAGGGAACTGTAACCTTTAGGATGGCGGTTTTACCTGTTAGGAGACTTACATTATCTCATCCTAGGCCTCCACTGAGAAAACCTGAATATAAAATAACAATAAATAAAACTATTAAATAAAATTTTTTTATTTATAAAATTCTTATAACTAGCGAACAGTGACTTAGATTAAAAACCCGAGACCACCACTGAACTCATGAGATTAAGCTTTCCATATGAAGACACTAATATTAGCTTGTGCGGGACGAAAATGGAAATTAGTTTAATGTCATGAATTAAATAAATAACAATAAATTTATTTTAAAATGATTGTAACACCTAAACATTAACTCAGATGGACAATTTAAGAGTACCATTGAACTCATGGGGGAATGTTCCCCATAGACAGATCCTAACCTCAACCAGAGTGAGTTGAGGGTGACAGTTAATTTTTTTTTAAAATTGTTTAGAAACATTATGTAAACGTGTGAGAAAGACTTCATATCTTATGAAATGATGATCATAATACAATTCAAGGTCCTCAATGAATTCATAATGACATGATTTTCCAAGAAATTACATAACTTTGGCGAAAAATGGACGAGACGAAAAATCATTTTTTAGACTTTTTGAGACAAATAATAAAATATTTTTGAAAGATTTAATTTATTTTTCATTCTCACAGTTGAGTGTAATATGGGGTCGTTGTGGGGTAGAGACAATGTACATTAACATGGTTAATTAATGGATCAATAAATCGCATCATAAAGATGCTTTAATGACATGTAATAGTGACAATGATTCCTAAATAAAATATCCTAGGGACACGATGTTTCATCCTAATTAAAACAGTGGGAAATGATCTTATTTATAGTAAAACATGATGGGAAAAGAAGGATTAAAAATTTGAAGGATTACCTGGTGATCCTCTGGTGGAAATCCACCCTAGTAAAGAATGATGAATGATGGAGGAACATCATCATCTTTGATGCCATTTCAATATTGGAGTCGGGATGCGATTTTGACGACTTAATCCAACGAATATGAATAATGTGGCATCAGACGTCATAATAAGTTGGGTTTTATATTTGATGTTTTTTCCCGTCCATTCCTGAAAACAGTGAACACTGATCAACCGATGAAAAAGATGATCCAGGATTTGTGTGTCATGTAGGAAGGATTTTTATTCTTGGGGTTTTTTTTATTTTGAGACCAACTCATGATATGGAATGATTGAATGGAAACTTTAAAAACATCCCTGAATTTAAACCTATAATGTGTAGGCCTGGGGCCAACACGAACAAGGCACAAGAACCTCCGCATGTGTGTTAACAGTGTTCTTACCCTCGATATGAAGGAAACATAGGTTTGGGATACTAACGTTGAAGAATGTGCTCTCCGGAGGCCACACATGTTGATGACATGATGAACGGACCACAGAAGCACGTCTCTATGGCCCGCTAAATGCCATACTGGCATGCCAGAGCCATTGTCAGCCGACATTGTCGTTGATGGTAGAAGTAGCGACCATCCTCAAAGGCCACGTGGAGGAGTTGGATAGCACCAATAGGCCACATTGACAGGGAAGATGCATCTCATATGTCGTAGCGACGCACTGAAAGGCCCAGCACTAGGCAAAGCACTACCAGGAGGGACGACCTACATCAGGGATGTTCGGATTGTTGGAGAAGCCTCGGTGCATTGACCATGGATTATGGAAGGGACCCATTACCACGGGGTAAGTGATGGGTAGAACATTGTAGCCATGCCATGTCCCCATCTGATCAGGGCAAACAGCGGCACTGAACAACTAGTCCCCATCATGCTGGTCGTGCCCCTAGTGTGATGGGCCAAACCAGCTGGCCAGCTAGCCGGACCCACGCTGGAAGCTCAGATCCGCACTGGCAACACTAAACAACACCTACTAGGCCAGACCCACTTCATTAGGATAGACCATCTCCCCCTTCAGGCCATGCCAAACTAGACCGAGTCATCGGGCGACCCGACAGGCTGGACACTCAGCAAACTTGGTCGGGTCAAGAGAGGCTCATTGGGATTGGCCCACTAGCCAGGGCATACGAGAATGACCTAAACACAAAAAAGGTTGGGTGGAGTCTATCTAAATGTACCATGGTATGTGGGACCCCAATCTGTGTTTTCGAGTCATTCTACCAGGATCATACTGGGCCATGTCACAACCGGCCCCATGGTTACTAAAATTACTATACCATGCAAACAACACATCTGGTTGATGACTTGATTAAGTAGTTCAGAACCTCTCAATAACAAATATATTTTAGAACAAAATATGTTGATTTTTTTGGAATTTTAGATGAGAAAAATGTGCTGGAGGATTTTGACTCCCAAGCTCACTACACAGAAAACCCCTCTACTGGCTAAGACCCTAAGACTACTAATATTTTTCCCAATGGAAAGAACCCCACTTTGAGTATTCAGGCCCATGGTGGGAAGCACCTATTTGTGATAATGATTTCCTATGGTACTCGATTAGGAGGGATACCTCATTTGTACATGAAAAGTGGGAAGAAACTCTCCTTGACGTTGTTGGAATATGGTACATGATGGGGAGGATTACCTATGCAGTTCAAGGATAGAGAAAATCACCTCTTCATGACTTGGGAAGCCCACTGTACTAACTAGAGGATGTTTTATCCAGATGTGAAGGTGTTTGATGATTTGACAGATGATTCTACGGTTACTACCCTGTAATATAATTGGTATGAGATATCTTGTGTTTCATTCATTACCTTGAGGAATTGTTGTGCGATATTTCCTTCTTGTTTTTGGGTCCCTATTAGGTACTTTGTTACTCACCCCTATATGGGCTTCACCTGTACGTGTTGTGTCCAATACAAATGACCAATGTTTTGATAGATGTGTTTAGGGAGATGAGACTGACAAACACTACGATGGTGGACTAGGTGTCCCAGGACAGCCAGGGACTGGTAGGACAGGGCAGACATGACATATACTTCAGCCGCAAGTAACATCACAAATCTCATGATCAGGTGGGGTATTTTGTGGATAGACATCAGAGATCTTATTTTCTTATCTATTTTTAATTTATTTTTTGGTTTATATTATGGGCCATTTAATTTCACATATACTTTCACTAGACATTGTTATAGTGGTTTTCTTGTTCTCCATTAGGTGCATTGGGATGTGGTTGGGTGTGTGTGTGTATACATGTAGTCATTAAAAATCCTCTCACTTGTAGGTTGACTCCATAATTGATAGTATCCATCCCCTAGACTTCAAGTGGTTTTCATGGGGTAGTAACAACATGGGCCTCTGGGGACAGGTCACAGAAAAGTGTTATCAGAGTGCGGTCGGTCATAACACAAAGATCAAGAGTCTTTTGTTTTTGTTTTGGGGAAACAAAGTTATGTGTTATGAGTTCGAAATTCAGAATCAGGGAGTCCAGGGTTGGTGTGGCGGCTGAGGTATCCATACAACAGGACATTGAATACTGTTTTCGGTATAATACCTGAATAAATTAGCTAGATAAGGGTCTCTTTATTTAGAATAACAGTCATCTCACCAGGTATAGCCTTATTAACGTGGTACATCTTGAACTATCTTAGGTTTTCTCCCCATGGAAGACTAGCTAAGATCCTGATACGATGTCATGAGGATAGTCCACCAAGCAATGAGGCATCTGTTTAGGACACATGCTAGAGATTTCCCCACCATGGTTTATACTGGTGTTACCGCCCCATATTGATCAGCTAGCAGGCCCACCTCTAGTGGTTCCACTAGATGTTGCTTTCTAGAATGAGTCATCGATGTCTTTCTTGCACTTATCGAAGAGTAACAACATTCAAATGTGTGTCATGGGAATATAAGGAAACAATCACCCATGATACCATGTCTGAAGGACCTATATATTGTAGGTGCTCATTGTAAGTCATGGTACTAGTGGTTTAATAGGAGGTAACAGACGAGTTTCTAGAAGGATATGATTTTCTATTATTTTCCTGAAAAGCGATATCATGTGATAGATTGTATCATAATTCATGTTATAGGTATGGGGAGGAGATAGTTGTATACTATCTAGGCTTATGACTCCAAGAGTCCAGGAATGAATCAAGATATGATGTGTATCATTCATCTTTAGTTGTTGTATTGATAGACACTTGTACTAGTGATTTCTCTTTCACATCACTTCTTTTTTTGATAACAAGAGGTTTCAGTAATGACCAATCACATGACCCTCACATTTAGAGACTCCTATTGGAGGAGACCCAATTACCACACACTGGTGCCGACAATGCTACATGTGCCTTTGAGGAAATAGTATCAGTTGGGATCTCTTTGTAGTAGCTTCAAGGATTTATGACGCCATTCATGGTATGGACTATTACCATTCAAGACAGGATTGACCATATTAGGGAAAGGATGTGGTTCTTCTACGGGGATGGAACCGGAGATCCTTTTATCAACATAGGGTAAATCCTTGTAGATCTTGATGGACTCAGGTAGAGAAGGGAATAGACAAATCTTGTAAAATACACTATCTCGACCATTAGTACTGTGAATGTAATGAGTCCTCATGTTCCTTAATGATAGTAGAGTATAAGGAAGTCTCCTTTGAATATGTTCCACGATTAACTCTTTGTTGAGAGTTGAACTTCTACCGTGATCTATACCCCGATACGACACTGATATTCACACTGGTTAATCGAATGGATCCTGTAGAGATTTGTACATTTATGGTAAAAATAGAGGATATGGGAAGGGAGTTGATTCATGCAGTCATGGAGCATGCCCCAAGGGCTCTATGAATTATTCGAGTTATTTTCTGTTTCTACTACTGGATATTGAATCAATAGACACATGTGCTAATAATTTCGTCTTGAAAGGAATATTGTTCAAGACCTAGAGTTTTTGGTTAAACCGTTGACTTGATCCTTACATCTACAGATAACCACGAGAGGAGACTCAATAATAAAACATATGTTGATGTTGTGTTCTAATTCATGACGCAAGAGATTCAGAAGGAACCACTTGGTGGCAGTGTCGATTCATTACTATGTTAGTTTGGGTATGGACTTTTCATCCACTTGTCATCCTCATATTTATTGTTCTATGATAATAGGATGTAGTATATCTGCATCATTGGAATCAGTTTTTTCTTGGTTGTAATAAAGGTAACCCAAGAAGCTTGGTATAAAATCAATCATATGATTTTGAAACTGAACACTCTTCGGTCGGACGACCTATCCCTCATGTAAATAGATGTTTTGAGTTTTTTGGTTCCCATCATTAGAGGTAGAATATGGGAATGTCCCTTAAAAATATGTTTCCAGGGCTACCTACCCATTGAGGGAGGGACTTTGGTATCATTTTACACCCCGAGATGGAATCAATCTCAGCATCAGTATATTAGAGGTCTTTAGTAGAGATTCACAAGAAGGGGTGTTGGTGGGGGACATCTAGAGGAGAGTATTAGTAATACCTAGTGTTCAAGGTTATGTATGGATTTTTTTTCACTTTAATCAAGTGGTAGTGGAGAACATTTTTCCACTACCAAAGGGTTGATGACCACATCATTCAGTAAAAATTGGTATACTTTTCTGTGGATGGATAGGTGATCCTAGGGTTTTCATCAGTCGAGTTAATGGTGTTAGTTTGAGTTCGTTTAGGATTATGGATTTGAGATAGTATGTACTCCCGAGAAAGGGAATGTGGTCGTAGACACACTCTACAGAAAGTTTGGTTTACAATTAAAATGTGAGGGAATAGAGTATCTAGTAGCGATGAGTATATCCTTCGTGGTTGATGATAGAGAAGCTTACCTTATGTCAATTAATATCTCTCCACCAATATTTTAGTGAGTTAGGGAGGCACAGTTCATGGATGTTGACTGCGAGGCCCGACATGCTCAGTTATCCTTAGGAAAATCTCCACATGGATTTTCAATAGATGGGGAGTAGATCATCTCATTAAGAGGGTGAATTATAGTGTCGATGATGTTATGGGAGGAGGTGTGGAGGGTGTTCCATACATCTCCTCTGGTTGTACATACTGGAGTGGAACTGATGTATCAAGACCTCCGATGTTAGTACATGTCTCCAGGGATGAAGAAAGAAGTGGTTGAATTCTATTTATGATTCCTTGCTTGTTAGAAAGTGATGGTAGAGCACCAGGTTCCAGCATGCTTGACATAGCCACTTGATATACTAGATTTGAAATGGTATGGTATCTCAATGGACTTCGTCATGAGGTTACCAAGTATGTCTAGAGGTCATGAATCTATCTGGATAATCATTAACTGAGTCACCATGTCGTCTCACTTCCTACCCATCTGGGAGAAGGTATCAGTAGAGGGCTTGAGACGCCTCTACATCTAGGAGATAATGACCCATAGAGTTTGAGGAGGAATATTATGGGTTCCTTTGGGTCTCACACCAACAATGATTACAGAGATTTGGCCAGGGTGGCAAGCTATATCTATGGTTCATCAGAACTTTTAAAATCCGATGTAGAGTTGCTGAGGTGGAGTACTGCCAAGATCTTACCCCATGGATGAATTAGGTGCATGATGTCTTCCATCTGTTTTAGGTGAGGAGGTATGTGGATGATCCATCACAATTCATCGACCGAGGCGAGCTGGACATTGATGAAGGGGTGGTGTTTGTTGAGTTCCCATTAGATATAGAGAATCGATATGAGTTCATCCTATGGGTGTGGTCGATTACTCTAGTGCATGTTCGGTGGAACCACAAGAATATCCAAGAGAGCACATTGGAGTAAGAGGCTTCTATTCATTCTCAGAACCCTCTTTGTTTGATTAGCCATTATTTTTGATTTCAAGAATGTAAAGACATTTTGTTGAGAGACTGTAATGTCCCATAATTTATATGCATTTTCTTATATATAATTATTTTGAATCAACAAAATATGATGGGACATGATTCTTGAGGCCTAGAGTGCCCGTAATGATATGTCAAAAAACGATAGGATTTAAATTTCACGGGTGGGAGGTGGTTTTGAAAAAGTGTAATAACTCTTAAATGGGTTCCTGTATTAGAAATCTAATGGAATCTTAGCATTCTGGGTGACATGTATACCTTAGGTGAGAGTTATGTTTATTCGGTGCAACCCACTAATGGGAAAGAAAGAATATTGAATAACAATAAATAAAATAATTAAATAAAATTATATTATATACCAAATGTTGTGGGGAAGCGATGTGGAATTGAAAATGTAGATTAATGTGGCTCATTAATATCTTGTTAACTCAGAGTGTAATGATGCTTTAATAAATCCTAACAACTATGGAGTTTCTTAAATAAAACAACATAGTGACGTGACGACACATCATAATAGAAATTCTACAACATGCTCTTATTTATTGTATGATGCGCTGAATAAATAATGAAAAAAATATGGAGGATTCTCTAGGCATCCACTGATGGTTTTCCACCCTAGCAAAGAATGATGAAGGACGACGAAACAACATCATCATTGATTCCATTATAATAATAGGAGTCGGGAGGTGATGTCTACACCTTAATCCCTTGAGGTTGAATGCCTTGGAATTAGATGTCAAAAGAGGTAGGGATTTTTGATTTGATGTCCATCCACATATTTTTCTAAAAACAACAAAAATGGATTAACCCACGAACAATTTGATCTTTGATTTGTGCTTTATGATGGAGGGTGTTTTATTCATGGGGGTATTTTTTTATTTAGGGACTAAATATTAGCATGGAATGGCTGAACAGAAACTCCCCCATACCTCCCTCAACATTAAACCTCTAACCTGGAGGCCACAGGATGACAACAACAAGGCATGAGTGCCTCCGCATGTTCATTCTTGGTGTTCATACCATCAAAATAATGAAAAGCTAGGTTTGGGCTCCTCGTTGTGAAGAGTTCACTCTCAAGAGGCCATAGATGAAGATGGATAGATGAACGAACCTCTAAAGAGCATCTGGTGGCCTTCTAGACACCCTATCGACACACAGGCACTGGCAGCAGTAGCAGCGGCACCCGGCATCCTCCAGTCATGTGGAGGAGGTGTCCTGCCCTCGAGGTCTACATTGACCGATAATCCATGGCTCGTCAGCCTCTATGACACGCTAGAGGACACTCTGCCAATAAGGGTTCCACGTGGAGGGAAGACCAGCAATTGGGCCATCTTGACAGCTGGTGAAGCAGCAGTGCATTGATCTCGGGTGGTGGAAGACACTCATGTCCATGATGCCTAGGGGAAGACAGTCACGGCAGCAAGACTGCATCCCGATTCGTCTGCACCATCAGGCACACCACATGGATGGACCGCACTAGTCGAATGATCCCTCAGTAGGCCGGTCTGGTCCCTAGATATTAGGGAAATCCACTAGCAGACTGGGCCGGACCTGCTACTCCTTTAGGCTAGGCCGGAATAGATCGGGTCACCGGGTAACCCTATGAGCTGGACCCTCGGCCAACCGAGCCGAGTCCAGCACACCCTATTGGGTATAGACCTTTAGCGAGGTCGGACCATACTGACCTCGACCCACACCAGGTTAGGTTGACTCCATGAAAATGAAATAGGGTATGCGGTACCCCCAAGATGGGATGTTTGGGTTAGTCTAACCAGATCAGACAGAGCACTGTCTCAAACGTCCATCTGGTTAACAAAATGCACGTTTCTTTCAAAATGCATGTTAGATTGATGAGAATTTTGTAGTGTTGGGACTCTCTTGACAAGGAATATCTTTGGGAATTCTCAATGGTGACTTTTAAGGAAGTTGAGATGTGATGAAGGGCATGAGGTGCCGTTCTCCCAAGAACACTATGTACAAAACCCAATTACTAGATTAGACCTGAAGAGTGTTGACTTTTGGCCTAGTGGGAAGCACCTCTATGTGAATTTTCAGGCCCACGATGTGAAGTACCTTTTTGTTACCTTGTATGCCCACACTCAATTAAGAGGTGTATGAATGTTGGCTACATCTAGTGGGAAGCACCTCTCTAGGACTTTTCAGGCCCATGTTACGCGAAGTGGAGGATTACCTAAGAAGACCAATAATTGAGGGAATCACCTCTTCGTGGCATGGAATTCCCACAGTACTCCCATGTGGATGATTTCTCTAGAATCCATGGTGTTTGATGACGTGACTAATGATGCTATTGTTACTACCCTAGAATATACCTTATAGAGTTGTTATGTGGTTCATGGTTTTACTTGAGGAATTGTTGTGTGGTCATTCATTTTTGTTTTGGAGTCCCTAGTGAGTAAAATGTTACTCACCCCTACATGGGATTTGCTTGGACATGTTGTGTATGATGCATATTATTGATGCTTCAATAGAGGTGTTCAGGGAGATGGGACTGACTGATGCTACAATAGTCAACATGGTGGCCCATGACCAGGAGGGGCCTAGTAGGACTCGACGGACATATCGTTTTACATCTCCATCCATTAGCTTCACTACTCTCACATTATGGTGGTGTTTTCTATGGATGGGCATAAATTTTTTCTTTTTTTCTTTTCTATTTTAAGTTCACTGTTGGGGTTGTACTCAAGCCCACATTATTTCAGATGTACATTCACTCGACTTTGTTTTAGTGGTTTGAATTCTTCTTCCTTCGATGTTTTGGGATGTTTTTTGGTGTCTGTGTGAGTATAAGTACTTAGGAAAATTCCTCCCACTAGCAGGTTGAGTCTTTCGACACTTGTTTCCAACCTCGGGCCTTTGGGAAGTGGGATTGGGGTAGTCACAACTCGGTACCCGGTGGATGGTTCGTGACATTGCCAATATCAGGCTCTATTTATGAATTAACAAAAAAAATTGTTATATTATTTCCAATAAATGTAATGACACTATCCTCATGGTTTTCATCATTATTTTACCCATAAATATAAATACCATAATCATAAGTAATAACCATCCTTTCTATTCGAAACTAGTAATATCCTATCACATATTATATTGATTGTGTTGTAATAAAACAATCAAATCCAATAAATTACTTCTCTGTTAGGTGTAGCAATATTTAGAAACCCCTATTCAAGATGTTGAGATTTTTCCCTATGGGTACAAAGAACCAATTTAACAAACTCACCAATATACTCATAAATTTCTTTTCCTATATTTACCCTACATCGAGAATAATAGTTAGATATATCACCTTGATATCATTAAAGGATGAGGGGACAACCATATCCCAATGATATCAAATAACCATAATTATTTTATTTTTTATAAAATAATGTAGTTTATCATGATTTAATTTATTATTTGAAAGGATTTTTTTGGTCTATAACTTTCTAATGAAATTTATTTTTTGGTGACCTTTGGATTCAATGGACTCTTTTAGTTATAATTTGGTTTTACCTTTAGTAGAAGGAGAGTTTGTCTATATTTCTTCCCGTACATCTCAAAATACCATCATTATTGAAGAATCACATATGAAAATTAATGATTACATAACTCTTAGTGTTTACCATAAAAATTGAAATATAGATTCATACCCTCATGATTTGGTGTAGAATGAAGTGTCGAGTCTTATAAAAAAAATCCTATGTTACGTTTGTCTGTAAAACAATGAATGAGATTCCATATTTATGGATTTTGGTAGTGAATGAGGACATCACAAATTTGGGAACTACTAGAGAAGGGTTTTTTTGAATTTAATAAATTTTTAGATGATTTTCATATTTTTAGTTCCATGAGTGGGAGAATACTAAAAATGGTGAAGCCACCTTTTTAAAAGTCATGATGAGTATCAACTCTGAGAAGACTAACTAGTATAATAATTTTAGTATTAACATTTTATATTTTAACCCTAAGTGTAATAGCTCCATTATTGATGATTATAATAATTTATTGTTTGAATACTATAATATTGATGACTTGAGATTGGTATCCTTGGGGAAAGGATATTTCCAAATATTTATCTCTTCTACATGCCACAAATTTAGAGAATGGGGTCTGGTGTTTTTATCCTATAGCCTATAATAAGTGGAATTTTTAGGTTGTAATCTTATTATGGACACTATTAATGTATGAAATTATGTCACATATGTCTATATTAGGATCTGCAGATGTGTTTGTTTTTTAGAATCCTCAAATCTTATACGAAATTACTTCTTATATATTAGATACAATTAAAATGGATTAAAAAATTGAATCGAATGTTAATATTAATTTTTAATGATTCTAGATGAGGAACATCTTATCCATACATTGACTAAAACTATTAATTTAAATAATATTAAATTGGAATTTGATTTTATGGTTGAATTTGAATAATTCCCTGATTTAATCAAGGGGTGTAACAATATTTGGTGTGCTTTTGAAATATATCACAAATGATTAAATAATGTGAAAGTTTGAATGAAAATGAATTATTCTAACAAATGTAATATGATATCAAAGAAACATTTTCAGTCTCCTTCTAGGGTAAAAGGAAATATTTAATAGGATGCAAAAAAACAAGTATGTAGTGAATAATATAATAAAAATTTAGTCAATATTTATGGTGATACAAGTTCACATATAGATAATGAGCTTCATAAAAATGAGAAGGAGAAAGAGGAAGGTGAGTATAGTACTCAAGGTTAGTGGGAATATTTAGAGGGTCAAATTAAAAATATCAAGTTAGACTCAAATGAATGAAACCTTTAATAAGATAGATCTGTTTTTTATTTATGATGTATAATAGTGTAGGAAATATTGGTTCACTCTTGAAGGGGAATAAATTCGTATAATTGTGTTATATTTCCAATCAAAATCATGAAAAACCATAACAATAAAGTTGAATTGTGTTGAAGCCATATTCACTTGTGATCTAAATTCCTATGAAATACTAGACCATTGAGATTCAAGATACAACATAGCAGCATCCAAATGAATAAAACTAAGTGTGGAGATCTTCTTCTAATATTTGATGAAAGACATTCTTAATAACAATGTTTTGAAGATGACAACTGTTATTGTAAAATAACCTCTTCTTGAAGAAGTTGACATTCCATATTGAATATATGTGTATGTTGTAGGACTCTTAGTGGTTGGAGGTTCTCTTATGTATTTCATGTCTTCTCTAGTGATGTTGATGATGTATGATGTTATTGGGCATTTCAAAAAATAAGTCTATATTGTTGACACTCTTTGTATTGAAAATCAGCAAATGGATATTCCTAATACTCCTAGTTCATTCATCCCTTATAAAAAGTGTATTCAATGGATACCATATCCGAAATAAACTGTGGATACACATAATAGAAGGATTATTGAATTAGGTATTGTGTCTAGGAACTCTTTTGTATTCCCCACCTCTATTGGAGTGGATGATTATCTTGTTTCATGAATAATTACAATGTAGTGAAAATTCATTCCAAATAAAAATCACTAGTTTTGGGAATTCATTTAGAGAAGAATGATAATAGAATTATGGTTATTAAATTTCTATCAAGGGGAATGGATAGAATGTTCGGGAATGCATTTTTAGATGGTGGTCACATATATGCATAACAAAGCCTCCCAGTTTTTCAGATAGAGTAAAATTTATCAACTAAATGTTTAGAATTTTATTATAGAAAAACCTGATAATGAAGACGAGATAAATTCAAAATTAAAACCACTAGTTGTATCTTAAGTAAGAGAGGTTTCATTAGGGCCTTTATAAAACCATAACATATTGGTTTTACCATTCAATTGAATATATATTTTCATTATTAGATCCTAATATGTTAATCATAAAGGATTATTGTACAATATTTGTGTTTTTATCCTATTAATTTTATGATATTAAATACTCCAACAATGAGATTGATACAAGTGAACTTCAACAGATATGTTATGTTCGGATCATTGGTAAAATGCTTAATGAAAAAAGGATAATTCTCTAAATCTATTGAATCGCCTTTTGAGGAGGATTCTTAGACTTTGAGATGGGGAATGGCATGGGTGTGAGGCTAAAACACACCCAAGAGAGTAATTCCTTAAGGTCAAGGTGGATGATGAATGCTTTATGGAAGGGGAAAATCTCAATCTATTTACATATATTACATGTATATTTTGTGTGATTTTTTATCATTTTTAGTATAATTATATATCACGTTTCATCCCATATTTCCATTTTTGTAAATTTAATATTCTTCCAATAAATGGGGAATTGATATGGGGCTCTATCTTATGGATGTTTTAGTAAAATGGAGTTTGTCTTGATCTTCTAAATTAATTTAGAAGTAAAATAAATTGTATGACTTTTTATTCAGTTTTATATTTATAATAGAAATGAGTTCATTAAGTTTTTATATAATATAGTTAAATGATAAATATATTTATAGATTTTTATTATTATTTTTTAATTTTTAAATATGAAAAATATTATTTTTCGATTTTTTACTTATTCTTAATGTAAAAAATTTTGGTAATTTCTTTTTGATTTTATTTCATTCATTGTAATTTAATTTTTTTAAAAATTTAATGAAAATTTTAATGATATGTAATCATATATTTGAATATAAAATAAATTTTTTGATTTTTTGATTTCATTATATCTTATTAACCAAGTGATATTTTTAAATAATGTGATGATAATTTTTTTAAACTTATTTAAAATCAACAAATTTATTTATGTTTTTCCTTTTAAAAGTTTTATTTAATTATTTTTATTTTATTTTAATATATTTATTTTTCTATTTCTTATGTTTTATATAAATATTTACTTTTTCAAAAATCACAATGTTTTTTTATTTTTCTTAAAATAGTTTTATAAAAAGTATAATTTATAAAATGTCTCCAATTTTTTTTAATTCATAATAAAATGATTTTTTTATTTTCAAATTTTATTTCATAAAAAAATATTATAATTTATAATATTTATATTTTATTAAATTTTTTATTGATCTTTCCAATTTATTCAAATGTAATAATAATTTACATTTATTTTTCTAACATTATTTAATTCTATATTTTTTTTTATTGTTTTGTTATTTTATTGTTTATTTTTTGTTTTAATAAAATTTTTCATGAAATGACTTATTTATTTAATAGGAAAAAATTACCATTTTTTTATAAATTTATGAATTATATATTTTTAATTTTTTTCCAATTTTTTATATTTTAATTTATATATATAAATTGAAAATAAATCTTTAATATTTTTTAGAATGTATGTTTTATTTATAATTCAAAATTATTTTTCCAACTAATATGATGTTTTGAGGATTTTTTCCTTTAATTTTTTTGGATAAAATTGAGTGGCCCTTTATTTATTTAATGTATTTAATAATAGCATATATTGATTTGATTTTTTTACACTTCATAGGTTATGTATTTATATTCCTTGAATTTTTTCTTAAATAATTTATTTGATTTTATTTAATATTATACATTTTTTCACTTTTCCTTATTTTTTTAATTTTTTTTCTTTCAGAAAAATAAATAATTTATTATTCATTTTTGATAATTTATTAAAAATAAAATTTGAATATTTTTTATATTATTCCTTTTTTCCTTTTTTCATTATAATTTCTCTAATTTACTTAATAGGGACAAATATGTCTTGATTCTTTTAAGAGGGGTGAGATCATGAACATGCCCAGGACAGAAATATATTAAAATGAAAAGTATTACAGGAGTCTAAAATGAAGCCTTTTATAAAAATCTCTATCAAAGCGATGAGAAATGCAAGGAGGGAGGATGTTCATCCTAATAAGGTTGCTATTATCCACTCCCTTATCTATAAGATCATTCAAAGCATTTTTTTCTTCCCATAATATATGTGTAATTATGTAGTTGATGGATTCCTTAAACTCAACTAAACATTTCAATTAAACCATAAGTCTCCATGAAATGTTTTTGTTTCTTCCCGGTTGCATACACATTTGTTGTGGAATTTATTTCCAAAAATATATTTGACCATCACCAATGAGAAGATAAATTCACAACATTTATAAAATTATTAGAATATTTTTTCTCTTAAATGTTTTAACATGGTATATTTTTTCATGATTTTTTTTATTTTATTTGAATTTAAATTAACTATATTACCATGGTTATGAAGGCTGGGAAACATCGCTCCAGTGGATTGGGTGAAACTACATATTTGGACAGATGGTATGCTAATGTCTATATGCATTGTATTGGATTGACCCTTGGTTGTGTAATGCATTTTGTCCCATTGGGCTCTAAGGACATTGAATCTAGGATTCTGGTAAATTTATTTAAAGGAAATTAATATTTTTGGATTGATCCCTCTTTTGTATTTTTAATAGAATAATTTTTTTTCATGTTTTTTAAATCATATAAATGTGAAATAAATAATATATATTTCCCCAATTTCTCAATTTTTTATATTTTATTTTTTATTTTTAAATATTTTAAATATTATTCATTTTCATTTTCATTTTTATTCATTAAATAAAATAGATCATTTCATGTTTTTTTTAAATAGAACATTAAACAATTACTTTAAATAAATTGTTTTTTATAAAATAAAATAAATTTTTTAATTCATTATTTAATATTTTGTTTAGTTTTAGTAAAATATAGTCATTTCTAATTTTTAATGGTTAATTTAATATATAATAAATATATTTTTTTCAATATATTTTTAAAAATTTTATATATATCTATTTTATATATTTTATTCCATTTTTTTAATTCTGTTTCCCATTTCCCTCTTTATTTTTATATTTTTAACTAGATATTTTTTTCCTTGAAATTATTTATTTTTTTTAATTTAAATTATTTTTTAGATTTCTCCATTTTATTTTTATGTAGATTTACTTTTTATTTACAATTTCATTATTTTTATTATTTTATATTTCTGTTGATTTATTTTCTAATTTATTTCTTATATAATTTATTTCTTATATTTCCCATATTCTATTTTTCGCTTCTTTGTTGACTAAATTTTTTCAAAATTATTTATATAAGAGAAAATAATTTTGTATTTTAATTGATTTGAATGTAAAACTTTTTCCCACTATTTTCTCTTTATATGTATATATATATATATATTATTTTAATCAATTCAATTATTTTAATATTTTCTGTTTCTTAACATCCTTTCAATATAAATTAAAAGATATCAACTATATTTTTAAAATAAATCAATAAATAAGATAAAATATATTTACAATCATCACATAAAATAAATTACATATAAAATTTTATTATAACATTGTTCACCCAAAACATACAATAATATAGTGTTACTCAACTAATGCAACTCCAATTATTTTAATTTTTTAGTTTCACAAATTGATTCCTCAAATGTTGAATTAGAACTATTGATAATTTTAAAAAACTAGGTCACATATTCTATAACGGTTCTTCTTAAACCTGAGTGGTCAATGTTGTTGTCAGTCATTTAACCATTATAGAGTGATTTTTTTAATTTTTAGTTTTTAAATGTAATAAAAAATGATTGAGAGAATAATTTAGGGTTTTAGAAAAGTATTTTAATGTATGTTCTAAAATTTAAAATCTATTAAATCAAAATATCTTAATTTCCAAAATTAGTTTAGACCACCCTCGAAACAAGCTCCCAAGACAACCTATGATGTCACCCAAGATGTACTCTCAATCCCCACAGTCATATGAAAAGTACCAAGGAACCATGAATAATAAATTGAATATGATTTCACATATTAAACATAATAAAATATATCATATTAACTTTCTATGTTTCTAGCAATACCATTCCATATGTTCGACGTCCAGAAAAAAATTTAAATCATTAGAATAAAAAATACATATAAAGAATAACATAACATATATATATATATATAATTCAAGAAATAAAATAGGATACAAAGATATATGATCTCAAATTATAGGAAGGAAAAAAGGACCAATTCATAAAATCTACCAAAATAAACTATAGAAATGGTAATCCTCATAAAAATAATCACTACGTAATCCAGGATCAACATCAAACTAAATGGAAAAATTGATTATGAAACATATAGTTTGATTTTGTTGATAATGTGTAACTATTCTAACAACTTATAGCACCTCATATATATTCTTATTAGAGGGCATAATATTTCCAAATAGGTATCCTCCTTAGACCCTATACAAACCCTAAAAAACTTAAATTTTTTTCATGAATGATTGTAATACTTGTTATATAAGTAGGACCATTTTGGAATTTGATTAAACTAAGACACATGAATGAAATTAGGGTTTTCTATTATTATGAAATAAAACTATGTTATTTAAGAGATATATTTAAAAATATATCACCAAAAAAACATTTGATAACCAAATAATATAAATAACTGATTTCAAAATCCAATTTTTAAAAATTATCCTTAAAAGGATTATATAATTTTATTCTCGGACAATATCAAATATGTTAACTAAAGAATTAAATTAAATAACAATTAATATAATCAATAAAAATAAATAAAAAAGAAGAAATAATTAAAAATATAAATAGATAAATGAATGGAAATCAATGTAAACCGAAATAGAAGTATTTGAGAAGAAGATAATCTATCAATAATAGTATCACAATATGAAAAATATTAAATTAAATTTATTTAAGATTATTGGGGTTTTTCTAGGTATACTAAATCTTGTAATGCATATTATAATGTAATATAATGTTATGTTAATACCCTCAAAAAGTGTTATTGATATAAAAATGTCACTCACAAGTAGACACCCCCACATATTTTAGTTCACTTGTCGAGACAACAAACACATAGAGTGGAAATGACGTCATCATATTCTATATTTTATTACCCAAGTTCCAAGGTTACCCTGACAAACCAATATGGGTGATTAAATAAATCTTAAGGGAAAAAAATTAAAACCTATATAATATAAACACCTCACTCACCTATTTTATATTAAATTACCTTTTTATGTTTTTATTAGGCATTGATGCATTTTATAAGAATTAAACCATGAAATATTTTTTCAAAAAGAAAACATGTTTCGAAAAAATGAAATTTATGTGGATCCCAATTGTATTAGTAACCCATTTTCATGACTACTAACAAATCCATTAAATATGTAAAACTCAAATTAAGGGTTCCACCTTAAAATCAAAATCATATTGACACACAAAAATCATGGAATCAATATTTGATTTGTGATAATACACCCATTATGTTAAAAATGGGCCTATCATATTATTTTTAAAACCAAAACACCCATAATGGGTAATGAGATGAATTCTAAATGCCAATCATGATTTTAATCAAAAAATTAATATTTTCTAATTGTGAAATATGTATTCGAAAACTAAAGAGAGAATGATTTTTCTTCTATCAAAACTATGTCTAATTTACTTGTGCTGCTAAAAATATTAAATATATATTCTAAGGGATATAAAACATTATATTCACATGTTATAAATCCCAAGAAAACAAGGATCCAAATTTGATGGCTGAATTGTTCACAATAGATTCCCCAAATTGTGTCTAGACGTTTGAAAACCATTAAATACATAAATGTGGGAAAGAAACATCCACATCCAGTAATATGCAGAATAAAAATATATTTTGAAAACCCCATAGCAATTTTTTTTGGAAATTAAGGACCCAAGATAAGGAAAAGAGTCCTTAGTGGAAGGAGAAACCACAAATTATGAAATATAGAAATCTCGTTTAGATTGGTAGGATAGTCTACAAAACTATGAACACAAAATATTCCAATCACCGGAGACACTTCAATAGTAACATGGATTTGAAAAAAAATTAGAAAAATCATGATCTATGAATGAATGTCCCCCATACAAAACACTATAATACTTTTAATGCTTAGATACTTGTTTGGTATATGTGGTGTGTCAAACAGAAATCCTAATATAAAGAAAAGGAAATTAATTTACAGTGAGAAGGAAAATGAAAATATAGTAAAAGGAAAATATATGATAAATTAAAAAATTATGGAAAATGGTGGCCAAGGCCTTACAATTCTTATAACCATAACTCTTTCTTCCAAACAAAATTCATTGAGTAAGTATAAGTTACAATCAAACAGGCATAAAATGAATTAAAAGACTAGGTCAAATTGAATCTAAAAATATAATCAATTAAAACAAGGAACACCTATTAAAATGAAATACATCCTTGATCCCAACTCATAAATAGAACCAAAACATGGGAATATAAATTAACACAAATTCCTAAATCAATTAATAACAACAAATCATATATCATAATATTAAACCAAAAAAAATAAAATAGATTTAAGGGAAAATTAAAAGGTTATATATGCCCGAATCTTGGTCTCCATACCATAATGATTCAACTATCATGGAAGTTCCATGGGATAAGAGAATTATTTATGTGGAACCCTACAACAACATTAACACCTTGAATCAAAAAATATCATTAAAATAGTAATCTAAATAAAAATAAAAAACATATTTGAACCAATTATAAATTTATATATACTAGACCACAAACAATACCTTAAAATATTTCAAACCATTTATCAAGAAAATTTTAAGAAATATAAAAATATAATTGATCAATGTAGATAAGAAAGTGAATATCCCTAAACATGCACCCTCAAACTTCCACCGATGCCATACTATGACACCTAGCAAAAAAAAGTTCTGAAAACATTCTACTTCGTGAAAAAATAACAAAACTTAAAAGTCAATAAGGATGTAGGAAACAAAGAATTAGTCTTCCAAGATATAGGACCTTCACCAAAACACATTTAACCACAAAAAAAATGTCATCACACAAGATCAAGTACCTTCTCCAAAAATAAAATAAGTAAGGGAACCACCCATGCTGGTATGGTCCCTAGAAATCCACATCACTGCTAAACACTGACTAATTCAATCCTCAAAGTTAGATTGATCAAATGAGAATATTTCCAAACTAAGGTTAGAATGAAGGCCACTTCTAGAAATCAAACACATCAAGATCCTAAAACAAACAACTTATGAATAAAGGTGTCCACAAAATGAAAGGAAACTAGAAACAAATTGGTAAATATCATGTAGGGGTCATCCTACATGAAGAAGTTATCTATACTACTCAACATTGATTATCTAATAGGATTTCAACCAAAATGTACATACTTCTAAAATCATGAAAAAACTTAAATACATCTCAAAACATGGACATCCTATAACCTGTAGTGAATTTTCTAGGAGGGAAACCCATAACATAAATATTATGAAATTTAGAATAATTTAATATAGAAAATTTTATTCATCATAAACTCATTAATCAAACTATAAATGGATAAAAACCATGGAATCATGTAATAACACCAACATGATGAGTAATAATACATGAAAAAATTCATAGGCTCATATTTAAAATATCAAAAAAATCAGAATTTACCCCAAAGTAATATTTTAAATCATCAAATTTAGTATAATAAGTAACAAATAATTATTTATATAAATAATTTACATGAATTCCCTTTGAATACTAAATCCCAACCTTTTCATTGACAAACTTGAAGGGAGTTCCAAATCCACATGGGCTACTAACTATGACCCGAGCATCAAAAAAAATAACAAGAGTTAATGATTTTACCAAATTGATGAAACTACCTATCATATATACACATAGAAGAGACAATAATCAGATGAGAAGAACATATTATATGATATATATTGAACAAAAGAATCTATACAGCTAAAAGTTTAGCCTAACAATATCCTTGTTACTAGTCCAACAACAATGTATAAAAATCACAAAGATCTAATCCAACAATATCCATATGATATTATAAGAAAAATTCCACAAATTCAAGACCACATACCAAAACCCTACCGACAAAGAACCATTCCATGACACAATGGTGCCTTTCATTTCCCAGTGTCAAATTATATAAAAATTTATATTCACCATCGAAGTGGTGTGTTGGGTGCGATCTAATTGGATCAGTAAAATATCATTTATGAGTTCGATGAAAATTAATTGTATTATAATACAAGAATTTTTAATATTAAAGAAAATAAGGAATGATATATTTTTTTGGAAGTTTAATATAAAAATTATGGAAATAAATATAATTTACCCCCTCTTAGATGTTTCCTAATAATATAAGAAATTAGATTTAACATAATTTCATATACATCTATAAAAGAATATGTTTCAAATAAAATAATGTATCACAAATCATATAATCCCCATGGTAGTACAACCAAAACATTACATGCCAATTAATATATAATATCACTCTAAGGATCACACTAGGTAAGGATAGGTAGGAAACATAGACATAATATAGAAAATCATACATGCATCATAAATTATACATATTCATTAAGTCTTAAGACTATTTGAATATCCCAAAATGGGACATTACAATAGGTATAACAAGTACATATAACAATGAGCATATGGTGTGGTGGAAATACCACTTAGAAAACTCCCCAAATGTGGACGAGGCCTAATAATACACCCTCCACCATGGTTTTTGTTAATGGTTTTTGAAAAATCCAAATTTTATTATTATAGAAAAGTACTCTTTTTGGATTGGTAGAGGGAGACCAATTACATACCCTAAAGTTAAATGGCCATGTGGCCTGAATATAAGGCATTAAAGCCCATTTTTCCCAACATCCCCTTCAATAAATAGTACTTCTACTATACTTAGGCTGCAACAGTAAATTCATGAGTACGACCACTGGTACCGTTCCTTTTATTGTACCCCCACCACTATAGTGCCGCCACTGTTATAATACCTCCACATATATAGTGCTACTACAGTATCAAATATTGTGTTTTTACAGTGCTACTATAGAAACCCAATAATTCCTCCCCTACTTGGATTTGATCTGGGGTCTGTTGGATTCCATGCATGATCCTCTACAACAAGGGTACATGCTCATTGGCACACCTTCCACCTAAGAACCCAATGCTTCCTATATTCTTTATTTAGAAAAATTATTCATTAAACCATTTTCATCAAACCAAGAGGGAAAACTATTTTATAAATTCATTTCAAGATGCACTGAAAATAATTTTTTTTACGAAAACATGGGGAAACCCATATTTTATAAAAACAAAATTTCCTCAAACAAATATGATATTGAAATAATTAAAAGTAATATAAAAAAATTTATTAAATGACATGTGAAATACAGTTGACCAACACCAGATAGATACAGAACCACTTACCTAAAAACTTGTTTCACACAAACCTGCAATGGGATATACCAATAGGTAAGAATAAATCCACGAAAATTGAATCCCTTGAATTAATATTATTATATTATAATTGATTCACTTTTAATAAAAGGATTAGATATCTTGAAAGATCCTATAAAACCACATGAAAAAAATAGATGCCTCATAATGAACAATGTAAACTCCAAAAAAAATGATCTCATAATGGAACTAGAATCGATACAAGAGAATAATTCCCACATATTAACAATGCTTGACAACTTAATGCAATGACACTACAATGATCAATGAAAATTATGGAAAAACAATTCCCACTTGAAGATATTTAATCCAATCATAGTGGATATGAATCACAAAAATATGTAATTTAGATGAAGATGAAGTCCCAAAATTCAACATAGGTGAGATGTAGTTCGAGAAAAAAGAGAGTTCACATTGAATGAATAAAAAAATAATTCTCTTGCAACCCTAAAAATACTATCTATGAAAAATACATGGTATTTGCCCTTTCACATGTCGTGTTACAAACAAAGCCCACATATGCTGAAACACCTATGACCATTGTCTTAAAAACCCATGTTTTAACATTTCAGAACATATAACATTTATATTGTGGGTGAACATTCTTGTTGTGTACTCAGATCATGACATGAGCCTGGAGAACATTATAGGTCATACACTAAAATTAAATGATATGTAAATTCTCAATAGATAATAAAAATAATAGATTCATACATGAATATAAAAACCACCTTGGGCATTCATCAAACCCGGGGATAAACCTACAAACCACTAAAATTATTATACATGAGATCCATTAATTTAAATTGATATACATCCATAAAAAAGATTGAATTTTTCATATTAAATTAATTTAATAATAGGGAGTACCAAGATGCAACCAATTAAATTGTAAAATATTTAATGAAACATCAAATACAAAAAATATAAAAACTGGATGTCCCAAAATCCCCACCATAATACTTACCTTCCCAAGGATGTCATTTAGAATAATGAAATTTGTTAAAGAGGTGAGGCCACTATTTACTCATCAAATACTCATTCTCCCAAGTCTATTGAAATTATGGTCCCTTCTACCATACACTATGACTAGTGAAGTCAACAAAACATGTAATAATTTCACATGAGATTCAATGATATCTACTTGACTTGAAAAAACTAAAATACATGGCTCAAACTCAATCTCTTCTTGACTCAGAAGATGAGAGGGATCTCTATTTTATTTTTTTATCTTATATATGAAGAATATATCATGAATGGTTGTCATTAGAAAAAAAATGCTAACAAAAAAACCACCCAAAGCACATTAGGAGAAAAAATTGTCCAACATATCTTGGAGCCAACATTCCATGTTTCCCCTACTAAAAGTGACCCAAATGAGGAGAAACATTCTAGAAAACACTATCACATTTTGGAAATTATAATTGATTATGACATTAATGCATAAAATAATTCTATAGACTATGAGATGGATCTAGGTGATGATGTTTATCTGTAATAATCACAGATGTCTCTTGAACCTATCTTCATCCCATAAAAAAACCTCAACCCCTAATGCCCAATAAATACATCATTTTTATATTTTACCATATAATAACTCAAAATGATCGATTATGATTTACGAATGATAACTGTTATTATTAGAAAAATAAAATAGTCTCAAATGGATTTCCCACATCCAAATAAATCCATGATAGTGGAACAACACATATCCACTAGGGTTTGAAAAACATGCTCTGTCTAACCATTTATTTTTAGAAGATATATTTTACCTAATCTTACTTGATTCCCCAAAACCACCTAGATACTCCTATAGAATCTCTTAGTAAACGTATAATCCATGTGGAAAATAATATATTATGAAACTCAATGTATCCTCATAATTTTATGCATGTACAGATTACTTAGATCATCAACATTTGTGGTGTCTTTGAAGGGAATGAACAGATGTGAATTTTCTATGAAATAAATAACCACCCATAAAACACTCCACATTCGGTGAGTCATTATCAATACATCCAAAACAATCCTTATATACCTTATCCCATTATCTAACTTCCATTACAATAGGTTGGAGTTTTCGAAATTTTTTAAGATTTATTACCTTTATCACGTGTCATGTCTTATAGTAATATAAAAAAATAACAATGTTACGCACCATAATCAACCACCAAAATTATTGAATCATGTTATAATACACCTTTTTATTTTAAAATATTTCATAATAACAAGTAAAAAATTGTGAATTACTAAGAACCCCACATATTCTGGGTTGAAAAAATAAACCCTAAAATTGAGGATACCATTAGAAGGGATAGGCAAAACCGTGAACAATATCCACACTATATAGACTTTATCAAATTACATTTAACTCATTATAATATTTTGAATATATCTAATAGTCACATAGATATATGATGATAACTAATTAGTGGCTAGAGACACACCTAAATCATCCTTCTAAGAATGTAGATGCAACTGATAGAAAATCCCTATAATTTTACATTGTTATATCGATTACTAAATCGCTTGAAATGGAAATTTAGTAATGAGATAATCTAAAAAAATTATATTTCCCAGAGGTGTAGGTGATTTTAAAATTAAACTTATGAATGTATTCCATCCAGAACCATTATCTAAGAATTTTTTTTAGATAATATATCGCTCAAACTGTTATGGTTAGAAAATATTATGAACATATCCCTAAGAGGATAGTTATTATAATTTATAATCACATTCATCACATTGCGAAGATCTAAATAATTATTGGGGTAATTATTTTCATGTGGTTGATTAATAAAAGAGTCATAACCCACCACATTATCATCTTCGAAGATCACAAAATGTAGACCTGGCTAAAAGCATCACACATATCCACATACCTCTTACCGAGCTCTCATAAGACCAAAATATGATTTGATTCAAGAATTAATTCAAAGCAATCAAAATGATACTAAAAATTATATCCCATGTTAATTTCAACGTAGTCCTAGAAAGGGTAGTCAAAGGTGATGTAAACATTAAAAAATCCTTAATAAAGTGTTGTCTGTATATTAAATGAAAAAAGATGCTTTGAATATCATATAAAATACATATTTATTACCATGAATACAAATCCTACACCTTGTGAGGATCATCTAATATGAAATGATCATAAATAATGTTCCCTAAGAACATATACTTTTGAATCTAGAAGTTTCAATTTGAACCATTTCTATATAAATGTTGTCTCCACATGATTTATACAAGAAAAAAAAATGGTGATCATTCTCATTCTTATATATTGAAAAACCCAAAATATCATTGATGAAAACAACCTCAAAATTGTTGAGATGCTATTGTAATATCTTATTCATTAAATACATAATTACTCAAAGAGTGTTAGTTAAATCGAACAACATTACATGATTTTGAAAATGTAAGTACATTCTCCTGAAAGCCACATCCTGAATATATCATCCATGAACAATGAGTTTATGATAAAAAAATAAAGATAAAACCTTGAAAAACACTTTAACCTAATTAATTTATTAAAAAATTCATCCAAATGTGCAAATTCATACTTATTCATAACTTTTACTCCTTTAAACAAGTGATAGTACACACAAAATTATAGTGAAACATCTACCTTCATGAAAAATAGAACCATGGAATCTCACATAGAAATTATTGGGTGAAAACCCCATTTCCCTTATATTCCAACTAATTTTTTGGATATTTTAGATTTCCTTTTTTCTTATGATAATAATTTATAAATATTTTATGTACACATGGAACCCTGTGAATCATAAACTATATATCACTATTTGGAAGAATCATAGATAAATGATATGGTGAAACATTAGGAAAATTTTAAAAAATAAGAAGATCTATAATAAAAGTAACATAAACGATCACAACTACTAAAAACAACAGACCTCTATGATCATGGTTGGAGGGTTTTGAGAAAATAGACCTCATATCCCACTATCCATAAAAAAAAATAAACTCCCATTAACCCCATGAAACTAGTTGTTGGAAAGATAAAAATTAACCTCATCATAATGAGAAACTAGAAAATCTATCTCAATGATGAAATTAAATAAAACCTTATCAGGATTAATAAAATATCATACCAAAACCACATTAGCTATAAATAACACAAATGAAGGACCCCATAACCCATGAACATTCATCTTTATAAGAGGCATTTCTAACTCTATAATAATGTACATAAGATCTTTTAGATGTTTAATAATATGGACAAAATATCTTAATATAAATTGGTGGGAAGAACTTCTATCAAATAATGAAACTGATACTGATGATTCAATAAAACAATGGTACCTCTCATTATTTCTGTACACACATATACCTCCATAAGAAACTCATGTACTTCATGAAGGTTTTTAACTCCAGTTAAATATGGCTAGATCCTTGTTATCCTTGAATTATCTAAATGTTATGCAATTGACATTGGATTTATCTATCCATAACTATATCATGGTGTATAAATATATAGATAGAATAATTATAGATAAGAAAAATGTATATAACTATTTCACATAATTTTAGGTGAGGAAAGAGAACAATTTGTGTTTACAACCTTGAAAAACTGAAAGGAGGTTAGAGGAAAACCTCTTACTACAAATAGAGGTGATAAAGAGGTCTGACATTGAGAACCACCTCGACTAGTCTATAATGATCTTACCACTTATTGTGTTTCTCTGGCGTACCATTAAAGCTTTCCGTATTTGGAAGAGAAGGGAAAAAATATCCATCCATAATTGGTATATTCATTTATTCTATTATATATATTTCCACTTTCATTGTATAGTTTTAAAAATTTCTCATATAGAATTCTTATATAAAATCTGTTTTCAAACCTAGATTGAACGTAAAAGCCTTTATCTGGTCATTCACTTCAACAATGTGTGAAAAAACTATCTTTGAAAATTGATTGTAGTACAATAACATTGAATTCTCTGCCTATTGTTAAGAGGTGAACTCTATAGACATCATCCCCATCAGTGAATCTGGATAAGTTTAATGGAATATGAGAGATATTAAGCCCTTCTAATCCAAGCCCATGTTCCTATCCTCATGTACCATGGAATCCCACCATCACTTGTAAGTACCCTCAATTAAAAACTCCTTGAACATTACCTTGATAATCTCAACTGTATCTAGGTAGTCAGAAATCAAATCAAGATGTTCATGAAAATCATTCTCCAATTTAGTTTCATTCCTATATTTAATGGAATGAGTGTTTTCATGCAATAAATCCCTTGATTTATCCCTATCTACTTCATCTCATGGTTGTACAATGAAAATATTTTTTTAATGTTAAGTACATTTTGGATGATACCATGAACTAACTGTATGATAGGATTTGGAAAATTTTGATAGTGGGGTGGATTCTGTTATGGTTCATTAGTTTAATCCTCCATTGGAACTCATGTAACACATATCATATGCATAATAATGTGCACAAAAATAGAATAAATGGTTAGTCACATAATAATAATGGTTTAAAATACAAATACCATATGAATAACACAGTATTAGGATTAATGATCAGGATGGGAGACACACATCCAATTATTACATAGTCACAAGAGTTTCATCCTAGAAAGAGTTATCTAGACACTCACCACAACCTACATATGATTTCATAAAAATAATATCTCTAGATTATCATATGTCCAATGACATGGAATCCTAAGGAAATAACAAATTTGATACTATTTTTTAATGAACTGGCACAAATACCATCTCACTACATGAACTTAAACTGATATAACACATACTCTAAGGGAATTCTTGATACCTAAGAGCTAGAAAGTAGATTTCCCGCATCAAAAAACAACTATAGGGAATGATTACACCCAAATGTAATAAAAAACATGGAATATATACACATAGTAGAGAGAAAATGTTTAGGAAAAGAAATTATTCCATAATAGATTCTAAGAAAAAAATCTATAGAACTAATGTGATAGCACATTAATCCCCAAGAGAAAAGTCTAATTTTTAAGGATAAGAAATCCAAATTGCTATTCCAAAAGACTCCATCAGATAGCATGGTAAAACTATGACTATATCACCATAAGATAACCAAAACCCAACTCTAAGAAAACATTCCCACATTAATATGATGACTTTACATTCCCTGATCGAAGGACATAACATGTTATATAAACCACTGAAGGAGTGATTTGGTTGTGAGTTAATATGAATATTAGGATCTTACAAAGAAAATTTATAGCATGTTTTAGAAATATAATAAAATATTTACAAATTTAATGAAAAAATGGATGAAAAACTAATCAGTAATTTTCTATCACAATTAGGGAAAAATAATTTAATATCGCCATTTTACACATTTCCATATAATGTTAGTAAATCAGTTTCAAATAATTTTTTTAATTATATAAATAAATAAATATATATATAAATTATCACATATAATTTCAATTATATGAATTCAAAAACATAATTTTATAAACTAGATCATATGTAACATCACAACATGGATCACACTATGTCAGGATAGCTGGGATACACATACCTAACATAGGAAATCGTGCACACATCAAGCCTTTAGACATATTCATCGAGTCAATAGAACATAAGAACACCCCAGAAAGTGAAACCTCCATAGGTATAAAATGTCCTTCAAACAAAAGGCCTATGGAGGATAAGAAAGAACAAATAGAAAACCCCATAATAGTGGATGTGGCATATTAATACACATTCCAACACAGTATGCAAGGATTCCCATGTTCTCTTTTTTCCAATGAAATTCATAAATTCCTTTTAATTAAAACATTATTTGAAACAAAATTCACAAAAATATTTAAAAATACTTTCAAAACCAATTTTCATTTACAAAACTAGTAGAAAAAAAATATATATAAGTCAATGCTTCACACAAAAATTGAATTATTCAATCATTATATTTCATTTTTAATAAATTTATTAATTTACTATATCAATGTAGTTCACCAACATAGGTTGAAGATGGAACCATCTACCCCAAAACACGGGTTGCACATTCCCACAATGGGATATTCCAACATAGAAGAAAATAAACACAACAAGGGATGCCCTATAATAAATCAAAACATATTTGAATTGGGTAACATTAAAAAATGGGCCAGTGAAGTGGAAAAATCACAACAAACCTCATCAACACACACCTACAGAATCACAACCAACAATGAAACTAAACTCAAAAAAATATTTGTCAATGGATATTGAAAGGAATCATTTTAACAATCCCCACTTGTGAACATATATAATAACATGATCAAATAGGTCTAATGTGATCAACAAAAAACAAGGAAGAAGAATGGATTACACACATAGAGAGATGGGACATAAAGAAAATATAGAAAAATCAAGGAATGAAGTAATTCAAATACAGAGGGCCACCCCAAAATCACCGGATGAGATATCTAAGTTATGTTAAATAATGATTCATGTTGAATGATTAAAAATATCAAAAGTATGGTTCTTGAAATGTTTTTTTATTAATATTACATGAGGTGTAACCCCTTTGAAATTCATGTAATCCAAAACACTATATAAATTGAAAAATCATTTGGAATTTTATTAAAACCGTGATTTTTTATAATTACATGGAATTTCATCTCTACATGATCTGTAATCTTTCACAATGTGTAATTATATCAAGACTTAATCGTAGTGAACATTACACTTTATGAAATCCCATTACATAATGTGCGAATTCGTAGCAGTCAGTGAACAAAATATATTCTTATAAAAACACCAAAAAAACAATTTGTTTTCTCCAAACATGGGGAGAATTAAAATAATCCAATAAATTTTTATACTAAGAATCCATTAATTACAAAAAATTGCATTCCTAATTCTAAGGTCATTTCATCCCACAAATTATCATTATCTTCAATATTCCATTAACAAACACATTTAATGATTAAATTAAGTCACTGACTGAGAGATAGTTGAAAGATGGTAACATCATGTTACACAACAAAAAATGCATTTTAATTCAATTAAATTATTATTTCATAAATTCAAACAAAAAATATCACAATTTTAAACAATGTTTTCTTCAGAGAACAACAAATCAAATCAATTTTGAAAGAAAATTATTGTTCAAATTCATGTTCAAAACTACTCATATATGTTTTTTAAAAATAAAAGTATTCTTAAAATTTGAAATCATATTTCACAATTCCCTATATGATGTTATTTTAATAATATGAGTCTCGTGTTATTTTAATCCATATCCAACCATGCACCCTACTATAAAAAATAAAATTTTTAGGTTTTAACTCAAATTAGTGCATAATATAATGGAGATGACCACATGTTGATACATAAAAAATATCATGTAAATAAATTCCAACTATGATAAAAATAAAAAAACTATGATACTTTTTACCCCAAAAAAATCACTGAGTAAATATATGACTAGATCAACAACACATGGAAAAGATGAAAAGAATTGATTATGACCAAAAATAAAAATAAACACAAAAAATTCATGAAACATATCCCAATAACATGGATTTCTATGAGCCTAAACTCATAATTAGAACAATAAAAGACTAGACTATTTAAAAAACTTCTCCAAATACATAAACATCTAATCATCGTAGATTATAATCTATAACTACTACATGATAAAATAGCTACATGTGAAAACCAAAAAATATATCTTTGATTGATTTTTTATCTCCCATATATATATATATTCCACTATCAAAAAATGTTATTCCGGATAGATACTACATTAAGAGAAACAATACAACCACCTTTGCACCCTAAATGAATAAATATTACAAATAACATTTAGTACATATCACATCCACACTTTTTCAAACTAATCATATATATGTCCAAACATGGAAACACCGTGATCTTCCTAAATTTAATGTATTAAGTCAGGGGGAAATAATAGTAAAATAAAGAAATAATTGAATAAATGAGTGATGGGAGATGAGGGCCTAAAATGAGATCCCTCATACTACCTCCCAACCAAAACTAAAAAACTCCATGAATTAATTATTTTGATACTCTCCATTGCCTCCCACAATAACAAAATTTTTATGGGAAAAGTTATAAAACATATATTTCTCATGATAAACAATGTTGAAGTACATGAATAATTTCTTCTCATAATATGAATTACCTTTACTTTAAATAATAGAATTTGGGTCACTACAAATCACTGGATGGAGCATAGAAATCAAATTCATTATCATTGACCAATTGATCACTTTCTATGATTGAGCTAGTTTAGATGAAAATACTCCATTAATATGGTCTAGACCAAGGCATCTTATATAAATAAAACACATTGTAAGTCATTGACCACTAAATAAAGGAAAAAAAGAACCCACTTAATGAAAGACTACTATAAACCTACCAGGATCTTTCTTATAGAATTAAACTACAATAAAGGGATCAACATTTCCAATCCACCTATTTTATAGGTAAATGAATCAACTAAAAGGATCAAACATCCCTATCAATTGGAAAAATCACAAGATCATCACCAGACCTGAACTTCTCGCAACCAATTGTGACATTTTTGCGTGGAGAAATATTTAACTAGGTAACTTGAAATTTAAAATAACAAAGCTCCAAAATTTTTTACTCATCCTAAAATGAGTAAACAAGAGTTAAAAAACCAAATAAAAATTTCAAAACAACAAATAAAAGATTTGATGTACCATTTTGTAGTCAATGGACTACTACAATCACCTAGTTGGTTAATCAACTTTTGAATAATTTTTTATGAATTGTAAATTCTTTTACCCCATTTTAATTAATCATATATTCTTGATTAGTGTAATTGAATCTATTAACATATATCCTATACATCAATAAAAATTATCCATACAAGTAAATTCGCGAAGGCACAACAATTTTTTTTACGTTTTTTAGCATAAATACTAACACCATACCTAGATTGGTTGTTCTCTCTAATGAAAGAATCTACACTAAAATTAGTAACATAATAGAATGTGTTCAATGATTCCCACACCTATCAGTACATTTTTTTATAGGAAATTATTTTTCAAAACTCACACCAGACATATCTCTACATCATCACAATTCTAAAACTGATTCCCATAGTCATCTCCTTGCATATTCTGAGTAACCCATTTTCTATAGTGTCCCATAATATTTAAGCATGTGAATTCATTGAGTGTTTACATTGGAGGTTGATCATCAGGTGGAATAGGGATGTTTGAAAATCCAAAAATTAGATGTCCGTATTCTCATCCTATATCTTCAAATGCCAACATATATTTAAAAAAATGAATGAATTTTGGTTCAGTGTATAATATCATCCTTACATAACTTTACAACCCACACAATTATATCTTTCCCCAAAAAAAAACATTATCTCTCTCATTATACACATATATTAATAGAACTATATTATTATTATTCCTACTTAATTTTATAGTGTATACTTATTTTTCATTTTCATGATCTCATTAGAAATCACACAATAACTTGGATCATGGAATCTTAATACTCAAACTAACAATTAGAAGTGAATTATTATTCTGGTTTTAATTCTTCTTCCTTGATCTCTTCAATTACTCACAAGCATGAGATATTTCAGTAAAGTTCTTCATTAATTTTCAATACAAATATATATAATACATTTAATGATTTAATTAATTCCCTAAATAATTCTTATTATCAAATATCCCCTTTTTTATCTTGATTTTTCAAGTTCTTCAGTTCTCAACTTAATGAAAATTCAATAACTACCACCATTTATTAAAACAATTTTTTATTTTCCAAAAAACGACATAAATATCCTGAACGAATATATAGAGTAGGAAGAAATTATCCATCCTCAAAATAATTCCTCAATAAATTCTAGCTCACATTATCCACTGTTAAATTAAATATACATCAGAAATTTATTACTCTTTGAAAATCGTTTCATTTTATCTTTATGATATGCAATTAACATAATACAAAGTTTAATCATGGATCCATAGAAATCCACAAACCAAATTTATTAATAATAATTTAGTCTTGTGAATATTCCCAATTATCAATTATAGACATTCAGGAATAGTACAACATACTAGATCAGGATAACACAATCCTTCATAAACCACATCTCATGGTTTCATGGTTTTGATATGTATTATTATATAACACATTATAAATACATTTTCTATATAAAATAATACATGTATTTGAAGTATCCTTTAAATATCAATAATAAAAGTATACGATCATGGTTAATATAAGCCTTATGATGTTATTAAATATAAATAATAACCCAATAATATTTAAAATTATGTGTCCTCATGATTAAATATTTATTGGAACTCTATTTCTCACTTTAATTTTATCCTTCATATCCATGTATCAATATTAGATAATATTTCTTTGAATGGTTCTATAATGAAGTATTCCAAGTATTTTTATTTATTGTTTTATTGTATAATAAATCATGAATCAACCTAGTAATAATCATCTTCATCAAATTAATGATCTAAAATACCAGTTTTTCATCCATCATAACATCAATGTTTTACTATGAGTTGAATTATTATGAAAGGATCTTTAATGACGTATGTTCTCAAAGCCTTATGTTGAATGAACACATTATTTTCCATGTACTTATTTTCATCCAATGGATTTATAAAAATTTCATAATTATTTTGGATTTATGCATAGTCAAAGATCTATTTTGGGAACATTTGAGTGAAACAATGGAAAAGTCATAAAATTGTGTATTAAGTTCATTATTTTGAATACAAACTCTACATCATCTTGAAGTAATATAATTTAGAAAAGTCTTATAGTGAGTATAAAGACTTACAGTGAATTCTTATGACCAGGACATTAGATAAAATTGAGGTAAAAAAATAATTCCTTTAAGAATCTTTTTCAAACACCAATTGTTTCTGTATAGTATCAAATGTATTGTGGTTACAGTGTATTTTAATTATTTGTATGGACTGATTAATTCTCAAGATATAGACATTCTTTTTAAAGTCTAAAAACACTTTTTATGAAGTATTCTTTAATGTTGCTTCTAAATTGTTCCAAGGATACTATATCTTCTTAAAATAAACTTCAGAATTATGAAAATATTTTTAAATTTTATTAACTATTTCTAAAACCATCCAATGAATATCCAATATATATATCCCATAAAATAATCAAATAAAAATACATCCATGAATTCATATACAATATCATGTGTGTCACTTCATTAATAAATATATATCCATATTTAATCACATAAACCTTCATATAGGAGTTCATAAATAAGGTATTCATTATCCCAAATACATTGCAATCCTTAGATGATTTTTCAAATTGAGGAAACAATTTACACAAATTCTATTATATCAGGCTAGATCATAATAGTTAGTGGAAGATTCTCTACTACCTATTATATACAAGTCTTATTCACCACTATCAATTATCTAAGAATAAAATAACACATCATGAAAAAATATGATTTACAATTCATCATGGAATCTATTTGATTAGGTATTCCAAAAATCCATCTCTTTACTCTCATTTATCCATTGTGTGTTGACGTTATATCTTTTAATTTTTTGGGAGATACAAAATCCATCACCCAAAAAACCACTTTTTCATAATGAAACTTACAATGACAACAATAATAATAAAAAATTATAAAATAATCAATTAACTGATTATTTAACCCCCCTTATTTTTTTTCAATAAACAACAATATTTTATATAAGTTAAATACCAGTAATGGTGAACCATTCTTGTCCCCATTAATGACAATAAATCGAAATATGCAAAATTATATATCACCTTTAGTGTAATAGTTATATCATTTCCATATAAATATCCACTTCTTCTCCCCATGATTTGTCAAATGATATGTGAGAAGTTTGGAAACACAAAATTATTAGAAATGAGTCATAAATTAATCACACTATATATAATTGGGAAACATCGATATAGAAAAAAATAATTTACAAAATAGAACCCTAGTTATCCATTAAATTTCATATTGTAGTTTAAATCAATATGTTCATATATCATTGGTTTAACAAATCGGATTTTCAAAAAAAAAATCATGTCCTACATAGATCCCCAAAAAACACGTTAGAATTTTTATGTGTATGTAAATGACATTCCCATTATTAATAAATAAATAATCCCAAATAATAAACATAATATTTACATTTTATCCAAGGGGTCATAGAATGATATCATACCTTAATTTTTATATATACTAGGGTTATCTAGATTTCAAATTTTTATTAATATTAAAATCATTTGGTATCCCCAACTTCTTAACTTTATCCCCCTCCAGGTGCTTTACCTAACCATCAACACCTTTCCCACAATAATTTTTTGACCATAATAAAATTTTGGGTGAGGGTGGATCATCCAATAACTACTGAACATGAGTAATAGGGTTGAGTCCATTTTACATAAAAATAAAAATCAACAGTAGACTTCATTATTCTCATACAATTATATGTATAGATATATTCATCTTTAGTACTCATGGACTTATTTTAATTTAAAATTTTTATATTATATGTAATAACATTATTTAGGTGATAAACTAGAGTAATTTGATTCTTTTCAGAATTCATTTATCATATAAACTATTCCAACATATCAATCTATATAAATGTGAATTCATTATTGACTTATTGTACCTTCATCAATAGTGTGTAAAAATAATTGATTAGAAAAATATATCCCATTTAAAACCATTGGTGATGTCAATTTATAATTTTTAACTCTTTTTTACTTGGTATAAATGGCATAATGGTATTATAGTATGTCTATGAATGTTTGAACTTCCACTCACACCATAAGAAATATTTTTATCTTTACCCTTCTTTCGTATCTATTTATACTCTACAAAAAAAGTGTGAGAAACCATAATAATTGGAATATCTCAATATCAAATCGGTTCCATTTTATTTTTAATATTATTATAATACATTTTTGTGGTTCATAGTCATCATATAATGGTCAATGGTATGGCTTAAATTACGATAAAGAATCTTTTTTTTCTTTTTGGGTGATTCTCCTAGTTATATTTCTTCACTTCCTTCTTAGAATAATTTCTTTTCATGGATTATGATTTTAATGATGAAACACTTTCTTTACTAATCTTCACCTCATCAAGTTTTATTTCTCTTTTCCAATATATAAACCTATGATACTTGGATCGATTGTACCATTATCCTACCAATTTGTGTAAAATAATGATTCAAAAGTATAAAACTATTTAATATTTTCAAATCTTTTTTTTAAAGAATGATTCTTTGATATGATTGAAATATTTTCCTTGTTACTTCTAGATATATGTCACTTTCTACAAGATTTATTTACATTTCATATGATGAAATGTTTTTCCAAAAATCTATGGATATGTTACAAAACATCCATAAGCACTAACATACAATTATTCATGATCATTTACTAGTACATATAGTCATTCAATATTTTCATGCATGTTGACATTGAGTTATAAGACATAATTGTTTCGATCCATTTGAGGGGCCAATTTCAAAAAAAATGTAATCACATCCTTCATTTAAATATTAATGACTATATTATATTTTTTATTCTTATAAATTTGTATAGAATCTAGGTTTTTTCTTTTATTTTCAAAGCATCCAAATTTATAACTGACAGGATGAAATGAGTTTGGGGAAACATTTTTCAAAGTGCATGAGTTAGAGGATTCACTATATAATATCAAAAAATCATTACCAAAAGTGTGAGTCCATTTTTAGGGAAATAACATTTATAATTCTTGATTTGTGTTATCTTTAATGTCATTTCTTTATCAATATCCATATTTACTGGATTTTATTTTATGTATGCTAATTTACAACTCTAAAAAATTCATCCTGATAGAATATTCATCAGTCTCAACTATTTTCAATAATTATAATAGAATATTGTTTTTATTACGAGTAATATATTTATTAAAAATTCTTGATGTGACTATTGAACTCTATAAATATTTTACTCTATTGGGTATTACATCTAGATGGGAATATTAGGCATCTACAAGAGTTCAATAATGTATCTGATGTGAATGGAAAAATGATTCAATAATAAATTTACTGTAATAATATGTTTTTAATTGTAAATATACCATGGTAACCCTTTTATTAGAAATTGAAACTAATTCATCCTTTTCATTAACAACTATTGAGAGATTGTTGGATTTTCTGACATGTTTGTCTAATGAATCATCAACGATACCATCAATTGGGTTCAACTATGATTTCATGTTATATATTACCATAATATACAGAAATACATACAATAACATTAGTGGTTATTTTTTAAGAAATATTTTTATTTTAGAATGAAATATCAATGAATGATTTATCATTCAAAAGATCGACACTTCATATTCACAGTAAACTATCTTCATTTGATAAATATCCCTCACTAGGTTTGATGGAACACAAACTACAATAAGTAGATTCATATTGAGGGTTATCATCCATATCTTTTGTGTTTTTTAAATTCTTATACAAATTCATTTTCATGTTTCTTCGAGTGTTTGAAGAGAGATCATCTTGAACAACAACAATAACCTAGTTTGTATTAAAAAAAATATTCAGGAATGGTCTGAAATTTATTCTTTATTAATATTAATGAAATTATGATTTTATAAAATATTTAATCCATGGAAGGCAGAAACCTTTTATAGGAGATGAAATCCCCATTGGTCCAATGCAAGTACGTGAGAGGGGGGGTAAATCAGGTGTTGAAAAATTTTATACCTATTATAATTTATTTTTCCCCTTTATAATTAAAATAATATTTTTTATTAGATTAACTGAATATATTGTCATTAAACATGTAAATAGATCTACTTTATTCATGTAATGAAATTATTAAAGAGGAAAAAATAATTTTAATAGGTTTTGTAAAAAGAACCATTATTTTCTTTGATTGGTAGTTTGCACAAATTAATGATTCTAGACTATAATATGTTTTAGATTATAATGGGTTAGGTGATTCCCATAATTTTAAAAAAGTATATCTCTCAGGGCATAATTTTTCTATAAAAACAATAGATTTATTTCTATATCTCTATATATCGACCACCATTTCACATTGAGATCTACTAAAACACCATGAATCAAATTGGTTATAATGAGTCCCACAAATATATGGAAGTTGTTTACATGATTTTACCCATTGGAATTAGGTCATTGAGTAACATAAGGGTATTAGAATATCAATAAATTATATATCATTATTATAAAAAAATTTCATCAAATTCTTTTTTATCTTCCTCACAAATGGAAGAAAATTAGTTCCATGTGTCATCCCAACATCACATATCTTCACAAATTTTTCACTTGGATATCAATCATATCAAAAACATCTCAAACTAATCTCAAATAGATATTAGAAATCATATACTTGTTATTTACTACAACATACAACTAATAAATTTTAATATTTTTCATGATATATTCATATATCTCAAAACAACTTAGCTGTCAAAATCTCAGCTCTGGAACTACCAATTTGTAATGAATGTTTGATCCCTTTTTTATTAATTCCTCCTTAATCTCTTAATTGTCTTCCATGCTTGATTTGGATTGTTTTAAGGTATTAATTCTATTTAAATATACATACATGTAATACCATGATGTTTTTAATTCTACCAAAAATGGATTTATAGCATAATACCGAATATTATAGTCATGATTTTCCATGAACATTCATTTTAAACAAAAAAAATCTCCATAAATTACTTCATTATAAAGAATTAATTTAGTAGAATCATATCTAGAAGGATATTCATAAAATCTATATAATATTCATGAATTATTATTCTTTAATATATCTAAAATAAATATCAATAACTCAACTTTACTTATCTATATAAAATATATTGAAAATATATCTTGTAGGATAGAGTTAATTTAATTTATTCATGGTAACATTCAATAAAAATTATATACTATTTATTATCAATTTTGTACAAATGAATATTTTTTTTGTAAAACCAAGGGTCCGATTAAAACTCACAAACTTCATTGACAATCAGTCATGAAAACCTGAATAACCTCCAAACAATAACATATGCCTGGATGAATAACGACTCATTGATTGATGGGTCGTCATCTAACTTATTCATGAAAACCTAATAAATCCACTTTCAGGATAAAAAATAGATTTAATGTAGATATACATTTAGTATAATTGAAAACAAGGTGTGGATCATGTCGTCTATAATATTCATGGTAATATTAATTCAAAAAAATTTCTAGCATATTCAAATTATTATTTCATCAGAGTTAAATATATTGCGAAACAAAATGTATCATTTTTATTTGAAATTCACTATCCAAGTGTAAAGATTATATATTACTATTTTTTTCAAGAAATAATCACATATAATTATGAGTGTTTTGATATGTTAGATTAATTATATAATTGTTCATGCATAATTCTAATAATTACCACCTTTATAAAATACAAATAAAGAAACATGATTTTCATCCATTAAAACTACACAATATTTTTTTATGTCTTTACAAGGGACATCAAATAAGTGAATTTTAAAATCATTATGATAATAATTTATATTGTATTATGGATACTTATTTTCATCTAGAGGTGTTATAAAAATTTATTTATGTGTCTAAGATTAAATCTCAAATAAAAATTTAAATAGGGAACATTAGAGTCCAATATTTTTTGTCTTATGATGTTGAATTACACAATCTATTCTAAAGACTAGATCAATATCATCTTGAATACATAAATTTTAGAAAAATTATATAGTGACCTCAATAATTTATTGTGGCCTTTTATATTCAACAATTATGTTTGGGCTAAAGACATACGATCATTCCTTTGTAAATCTTCACTAGTACAGACGGATTTACATCTAATGAATAAATTATTATGTTCATAGAAAATTCATATTATCAATTATAGAATTCACATGTTCAGGACTAATCTATTTTTTGCGATCGATAACACCTAATTTTTATAGTATCATTCAAAAGGAATTATGGCATATTAGAAGAATACTATAACTTATTAAAATCATATGCGGACTTCTTCAAATATTTTTTTTGGAATTATTTAAATAATTCCAAAAGACATATGATGTGTATTTATGATATTCAAGTATATAGAAAATAAATTAAAGGTATTTACATAAATAAATAATCCAAATTAGGTGAATATATTATTCAATCAATATCAATTCATATATATTAACATTAAATTTTCATAAATGGATGTATAAAAATTTATTATAGAAACTAACATACGTTATTCTCCTCAAAAGGATTATCCTTTTTTCAGTTAGGAATAAAAATAAATATATTATATATAGAATAATATCGATTGAAAATAGATGTTTCTACAATATATATTGAAGAAAATCATATTTCACCTTCAACACTTATCAATGATTGGATGATGAACTCTTTTATGTTTTTGATATTTAGATTGGTTGTAATTTCTCTAGCATGGTATTCTCAGAATCCACATATTCATTAACTTTTAACAATGGTGTATGTACAAAAATTATTATATTTTTGGTGGTTGAAACTCAATCCATCACATATAAGACCACATTTTAATGATGAAATGTACATAGAATACCAGAATATGTGACAAAAAAAACAACCATAAAAAGGGACTTGATGCCAAAGAAAATTAAATCATTATTTTAAAATTATTTCAAACCCGAGAGATTTTTCGAATTATTTTAATCCATATGTTCATTATTTATATAACACACATATGCAACTACATCAAATCCCATTTTCTTGACTTTATAATTTTCCTTTTATAATTTCTAACATAAAATTCATCTTTTAAAACTACATTTTTTGCACAAAACCATAAATCAACCAACTTGGATTCAATATTAGTCTACAAAGTAATGTTAAAAATGACCCATACATTTATAAAAAAGATAAATTTATTCAAAATACTAAATATGAAATATTTTAATTCACTATTTAATTTTTTATAAAAAATTAATATCATGTTTATTGTTATTTATCTAAAAATACAGATTTTTTAATTTCAAACTCATCTTAAGAGAACATTATTTCATAAACACCATATTAGAATAATTTAAAAATACTAATCGTTTTACAAATTCAAAATTAATTTGGAAATTTTTTTATTACCATTAAAACATAACCTTTTCCCCTTAAAACTTGTGTGTCAACTTGTTTTTTTATCAAAATTCAATCAAAAGACGTGTAGATACTTTAAAACTTCACATTAATTAATTTTATATAGATAATAATTGTAACCAGAATAAATATGAAATAATAATGTATATAAAAACAACTAAGGAGGGGTACGTGGTTTTGTATAGTTTTATTAAATTGGTAGTAAAGCTGTATTCCAACCATTCAACTACCATTGGGAAATCATTATAGGACCATTTACATGGGCACAACATGGCCTTCTAGACTATGTGATATAAAAACAAACTTATGGTTTGTTTATTATTTTTACTCTAAAGAAATAACGTTATAAAAAACCCATATAAAATTAACATAATCCAAAATATCAGCAAAACAAAAAAAATACACAAAAATGTAGAAAAATATCAAAACATATTATGTTCACCTGACTACCTTTTGTAAATCAATGTTTTGTGAATATACGATCTTACTAATATATCGTCACACTTCATTTTATGTACTTATGATTTTACTATAAATATATAAATGTCAACCAAATAAGAATTTGAGACTCAAAACATATATCGTTTTTAAGAACATTTTTTGTAACAACATTTTTTATGAACAAGTTTGGGCTACCCCGAATCTAAGTACCCAAGTTGGCATGGGACATTTCATGTGGAACATTCCATGTCACCAAAATATTCAAAAAAACACAATGATATGATATATTAAAATATATTAATGCTATTACTAATTAAAAATAACAAAATAAACAATACAAACTTAGCGAGTATCCGAAATGACCTATTTTTTAGTCATACACCCTTGCAAACCACAAAAAAACTACATAATAACATAAAAAATAAAAATAAGGAATATGAAAACAAAAACATAAATATATATATATATATAATACATGAAATAAAATATTATATAAGTCTATTAAATCTCAAAACAAAGGATGTTCATAAGGACTAACACATAAACAATAATGAAAATCTAAAAAAGAAAAACAAAATATAGAATTAAAAATCCTTTTGGGACACATGGTCACAATCTATCCTGAACACTGAAGATGATATAAAAGAATCTAGTAGGACATTGTTCACTTAGTTTTTCTCCATAATGAATCCAGTATAACCAAAATAATTTTTGATGAGATAATAAAAATTCTAGTGGCTATACTACCCACAAAAAATGCATACCCTTTAAAAGTAACTCCTTGCATTCCAATGTAAAATAATTTATAAAAGTTGGAGCACGAAATAATTTAACTAAACCATGTCACATGAGTGAAATATAGGTATTCCATTCCAAATAAATGAATCCAAATTATTCAAGAGTTACTTTTATTAGGAAAAAATGTAATATCTTTGAAAACCAATGATTACAGTCACCTTGTCTTATAATCCTATTTTAATAAATTCACCTTCAAAATATATTTTAAGTTGATTCAATAAAATCATAAAAATAGTAAACAAATAAATGATATAATATTACCAATAACAAAACACAGAAATGATAAATAAAAAAGAAAGGAAAATAAATACAAAAAGAAAATAAAGAAAAGGATCTGAATTTAAAAAACACGTGAAGCATTGAAATAAAAGATAAAAAACACGTAACAATATTTTATGATATAAAGAAATTGGCTAAAAGTACAAAATATCATGATGAAACCATAGGGATAATAAATATATGGTCACTAATAAGAATTAATTAAGAAGTTGGGGAAATAAATTCCTCAATTGGGGTAGATATAATAACTTCACTGGAATGGCGGTGCCATATATATTACTTTATTAATTGGGAAAATAAATATGTAAAGGGGAAATGACCTTGTAATGTTCCATATTTTCCTACCCTATATCTTGGACTCACATAACCAACCAAATGGGTGATGAGTAAATAAATACGAAGAGAAACACAAGATATTATATAAAATATAAACAACATACTCACCCAAATTCTAATAAAATTCTATATTTAATGTGTCAAGCATGCCTTGATACCTTTTGGAATAATTAATTCAAAAAATCCATTTTTTGGGATCCAGAATTTTTTCAAAAGATTGAAAATATTTTGGAAATTAATTCCATTAGAAACACATTTATAGATCAAAAATGAAATCCAAACAATATTTAAAACTATATTGATAGGTTCCCCAATAAAAACCAAAGCACATGAATGCACAAATATCATGTTAATTTATTTGATTAGTCTAAACACACACATTATTTTAATGGTATAAATTTTGTAAAATTTCAGAAACCAAAACACCCATCACATGTTATGAGACAACTTACAGAGGCCATTCAAGAATTTTATATAACACATGAAATGAACGAACCATGGAGAATATATTTAACATTTAATAAAAAGTGTAAAACATAATCAATTAAATGAAATCCAAATCCAACCGACTTCTTTATCAAAATAAATAAAATATATACACTAATGGTTTTAAAAAATATACAACTATTTTTCTAAATCTGCAACAATCAAGTTTCTAAATTTAATTATTTATTCTTGTAGAAAATTTATGTCAATCTGTGTGAAAATATTGAGAAACCCTTGAATATGGTAAGTAGAGGTCCCGAATAGTATATATACAAAAAA
The DNA here is from genome assembly GCA_963277665.1 of Viscum album. Lineage (NCBI taxonomy): Eukaryota > Viridiplantae > Streptophyta > Magnoliopsida > Santalales > Viscaceae > Viscum > Viscum album. Next base: position 1,292,629,467 of record OY728159.1, on the reverse strand, counting down.
CATAACTAATGTTTGATTAAAAATAACCCATGGGAATTAAAATAGATCATGTGAGGAAGGAGAATAGTATGTGTAGATAAATAATCATCTTTTATAAAATAAACACCTTAAAAATAAAAATATAAGCTCAATGATCCATGGAGTAGGGAGGGTAGGTGCCTACATATCTCTTATGTCTCAATCATATAATTTTGGGAATGGGATTCTAAGGGGTGTTAAAATTGAAAAGGTCTAGATAGAAAAAATCAAAAAATTTAAAACATGGGAAAGTCAGATGGTGAGGAAAAATATGTACTAATAATGAGAATGTCATCTAATAAACACTATAATAATTTAAACAATTAGACTAATATTTATTAAAAACATTATTCCATATTTGATCCCTTCTCTAAATCATAAAAGTTTTTAGGTATTCTAAAAAATTTACCTAAAAAGAATAGAAAATTCTATCAGTAAATAAATATATAAAATATTATAGAAAGTAAATGCTAGGATGTGAGTATAAAAAAATTATACTTTTATTGGGAATAAAATTAATGTACAAATGGAATAAAATAAAATATTAAATTAATGAAAAATGAATCAAATAAATAAAATATTTTTATTTATAATATTTTTCTATTCTTCTCTATTTAATAGATTTAAGTGAAATCGAACAAATAATCAGGAATTCATCAAGTATCTATGTACAAAAAAATGTATATATATATATATCATAATCATTTAATAACTTCAAATAGTAGAAATAAATAATGTATAAAACATTAGACGGTAAATTTTAATTAATCATCAACTAATAATTTCATATATACTAATTAATTTAAGATTTAAATGAATAACAACGATATCAACAATAAAAAACTAAGTGATAATGAATTAAAGTGTGGTATAAAAATATTTATAATGAAATGTTGAAAAATTATTTCATATTTAATAATTATTGATTCAAAACAATATTTATTAAAATTCATAATAATGATTTCATCAATACATTTTAATAATGATTTCTGATACTGTATTAATATTTATCTTACATTATAATATTTTTCCCATCCACATGAATAATTATTCATATTATTTTTCTGTTGCATAGTAATTAATTGATTAACAACTATATTTATTTAAATGAGAATTAATTCTATAATTTCAATGTGTAACATTTTATGCCATTAATGAATTTACACCAACCCTATTTTTGGTATATCTCACATATGAAAACAATTAAGGGAATAAAAAAGATATAACACGGTTAAGATATAACCTCTAATTAGATATCATCCTCATTGTCTTAGGGAATTTTACAAATCTCATTTTTCCCCTCATAGTGGGTAAATAAAAAAATTTATTTTTTTAAAATAATTTTAGAAAAATGACCCACAAGACTATCAGTTATGACCCATATAATGTATGAATTTTCCCTAGGTATTTCATTATCACACTTAAATTGAATGATGATCATAGGTATATCTAGGATATAAAATTTGACTTCTATATCATAGTAATTAATATGAAATCTTTCTATAGAGTGTAATTCTTGTTCAAAATCACATCAAATTCCACAGATTGATGAATAATATTATCAGTATAAAAAATATTTAGAAAATATTTAGTTAGATAAGTGTTATATACTTACAAATAAATCACCATAACAAGAGGAGTTTTCACTATTATTTGAATATTGAATATTGGGGTTTTGATATCATTTTATTTATTAACATTCTAGATAATAAAGAGTGGGGTAGATTATAATAAAAAAATAAATTTATAGTTATATAAGTGATGATCAGTGTATCTTACACAACATCATTTTTTTGGTCCACAATTAGTAGTATTTGTTGAAAATGCTTTCCCCTTTCCCCAAATATTTGGTGGTTTTTTACGTCAATTTTCATTATCAACCCTTAAATGATGTAGTTGTTGTTGTAATATTTTTTCTCTTTATAATTGAAGAATTGGACTGAGGGTGTTGTGTTTGTTGAGACATCCTCATCCCCCATTGTATTGACAATTCACTTAATATTTATATGAAAAATTCAACTGTGATAGAAATTCTATAAATAGTTGAAATTGTTTATTTGTTCTTTCATGAAATATCCCATGTTCTTATTTCCATAATTTTATCATTTACATCGGGTATGTTTCTTTTCCTCTATTAAAATTATCAATTTAATTTCAATAAAACTCTATTTTCCATTTCATTTCATCAAATCTGAGAGAATAAAAAGAATTTACAGTCACTATTTCTACTTTAATTACACATTAAAAAATATTTTTAACCACACAATAATCATAAAACTAATTCCTTTCAAATTTTTGGTTTTAGGAAATCAATCCAATGATTGATCATAATATTAGTTTTTTTTGTAATACTACACTCACACCATTTACATTTTTGATTACATCCTCAGATATTTCAATTGATTCATCCCCCACATCTCTCAATTCTATTAATTATACCTCTATAATAATTTAAGATTTTGGGGAATAAAATTATTTAAAAATATCTCCTTAAATCATACTATTTCATGGAGTTTATATCATAATTTTTCCTTATTCTCCTTATCAAATTTCACTATTGTTTTTCATCACATTATTGTAATAGAAATCCAAAATTAATATTTCATATACATGAATGTAATAATGGAAAATATATTTTATATCATCCTAATCTACTTATCAATAATTAGGGAATCAATGCTACAATAAACATTGATGGTCGTTGATGTGTTAATGAATCAATACAATTTTTCTATTTTTTGGTGAATTGAGAATATCAATATGGTTAATAATATTGTTCATAACATGAGATATAAATTCTATTTTGTTTTTCATTCCTTATCCTCCACCAAATGGTCGATCATTGGAGTAATAAAAATATTTTCCATCACACTCATTGTTATCTGCATACATCTTGGCAGTAGACATTGACAAATGAAAAAATAAGTTATCACACGTATTAAAAAATAGTAATCCATGTAAATAATTTTACAAAATAAATCTTAAAATATAATCAAATAAGACACAATGAAATTAAATTATGAATATATAGGTTCATCCAATAATAATTTTGTTCTATCATAGGTTATTTTATATCACTTCCTATTATAATTCTAATCATAATACCCAAAATCTACCAATCGTCGATATAATTCTGACATAAATTCCCCAGAACCACTACCAGAATTAGTACTAAAATAAAACCTCTATAAATATGAATAAATTACATGTGATCCTACCCAAAAAAACCCCATATAGCTTAACTAATTTTCATAAATTAAACATAATATCACAAAATTCAAGCATCATTCTAGAACCTAATGGTATAGAATATATGAGGAAAATATACTTGTTCTTTTTGTTTCATAATAAGTCATGTTTGATTCCTATAAATTTTAATCTCATGTGTTAATATTTTATAAAAATAATATATAATACGCTTATTCATAACCAATGTATTTTAAAAATAATATTGGATATCCACATATCCCTATTAAGAGAAAAAATTATTCCATTCATAGATTGTCACAAGTTAGCATAAGATAAGTATATATGCATGGGAATGTAAAACATTTTCATGAACTTATCTAATATTAAATCATACCCAAGTATACTTGAATTAAATATCATGGATCATCTCATAAGGCAATAGGACTAAAATAAACACTTAATCAAGAGTCAATAATTTGTGATCTTAACACTTGCACAATGTGTAAAAAATGAATATTACATGAGTATGAGAATGAAACAAATAATTGTTAAAAATGTTTATCATAATAACATTGATCCCATATATAACAAGTTCAACCATCTATTTATAATATATTGGGATTTGGATAACTACACATGTAACTTATTTTGTTATGTCATAACACCTGTCTACCCTTGGGTTTGGGCTGGACACGCAGGTTAACTCGGGCCGAGACTAACCATTTTTATAAAATTTTGAGATCATGAGGAAACAAATTACCTAATTTATTATTATTCTATAACGTGAAAAACTTTCACATGATTAAATCCAATACATAAGTGTTCTACACGATCATGAATTTTTTTTAAATTCTATATTATCATAAGGAACCCAAGAAAAGGAAATAGTATCATGACAACATTTAAATTACCAAATCATATGTTATCCAGTGAATATAGGTGGATATTAAATAGATTGATTTTTTAATAAATCATTTGAATCAATCATGGATGTCTACATATATGAAAACCAGTTTAATAAGAGAAATAAAAAATTTGATTTGAAAAATAATTTCAATTATCATTTTTTTAAATTTAATTTTAAAATGAAAATTTTTAAAAATTTGTATAATACATATTTATATAGGAACACATAAAAAATTTTGTAGAATATTTATTATGAATTTTTTTTAAAATTTCAATAAAAGTGTTTATTTATAATAATTAAAAAATGATGATTCTTTTCTGATATTTGTAATGAGTTTCAGGACAATAAAAATAACCCATATAAACAATTTTATTTTATCCTTTAATACAATTATTAATAAATTAATAGTAAATTTAATGTTACCTTAATAAATAATTTAATCATAGAGATATAAAATCAATAAATTTGAAAAAATGGACATTGAGGAGAAAGTGTTTCAACAAAAAAGAGGAGATGAGGTTAGATCTCCTAATAAATCTACTTTTAATTTAATTCTAAACCAAAGGATAAATAAATATAAATAACACATGAATAATATATTTATAACTAGGTGAAAATAAAATAAAATGAATTCATATTTAAGAACATATAATTTTACCCATATAATTACAAATGTAAATGATCTCAATTAAAAATTATATTGGTAATGAATCCCTTTTGATAATGGTACCATTATAATCAAAGGCCCACAAAATAGAAAAAATAATTTTTATTCTTAAATTCCATGAATTTCACAGCATTTATGATAGAATACGTACTTATGGTAGTATATAAATAAAAAAAATTATAGGTGGGGGAAATGGAATATATATCAATGAACATTAATTGAAATGAGAGATCTTTAATATTACAATCTAATTCTACAAAAGAGATTTAAAAACATATATAATAAAAAAATGGCTTATTTAGTTATATTATTCAAATATATTACTTTTTATAATACTTAATTATAATCAATCTTACACAAATATTAGTAAATTATAGTTTATTTTAATCATCAGATGAAAGAAATATATAATTTTTCATATAAGTTTCATAATTTTAATGTCCCTACCAATTATATAATATAACTATCGTCATTACAGGATGATTAAAAATAAGCGAATAATTTTTTATTACGATCAATGTATTAATATTTTTGAATTATAGAAGTTATGGATACAGTTCAAGAAATTGGGATCCATTATGAGCTTATTTTAGAGAAATTTCATGTTAATAAAATAATATATTTCAATGATCATTCTTTTTTACATCAATGTAACATAAACATATTAATGAAATATTTTAAACCAAGATATTATATAGAATCATAATGAATATAATTATAATTATTCATGGTGGAAATTGTGATGTTGTTATATCATCTTTAATATATGTGGTTGAACCAACCCAAACAAGAAAATGTTAGAGTAAGGAATGATTATAGTTTTTCAGTTATATTATTATATTGAAATTTTATAATAAGAATAATAATGTTTATATAAATTCATTATAGTGGATAATAAGAATTAAAAATGGTTTATATGATAAAGTAATTGAAAAGGATAGAGAAAAACAATAACAATGACTCAGTGAATCCACTAATTCTCAATGATGGTTCTTTTTGAATTGTATCATTTTGAAATTTCTGTGTATTGCATTTATATATTATAAGGAATGATAATGATTCTAGTTTTTATGAGGTTGTGTGATTTTTTGTCAGTTAGTTCTAAGAAAAATTGATTTAAAATATTAAAATATTAAATAACACACATGCACAGTTGTACTAAAAAATTAGAATAGCATCTAAAAAACTGCATAGATAAGAAATCTAAGGGAACTGTTACATTCGGAGAAGAGACATTACTATAGATGGGGCCTGACATCAACTCATGTTGGTTAACTATGAAATTTGATTTTTGGATGCCTAAATAAATATAGTAATTGATGTTTTATTTTATTAAATGTAATGTGAAAAAGCATCATAATTTTTTTTAATAACAATCATTGTTATAGAATTTTGGGTTATTTTCATAACTATATAATTTCTATGAAATTCAATGAAGTTTATCTCTCAAATGAATGTCATTGAATCATGGATTGATGATGAAGTGAACTCTGTTCGTCATTATCAATGGATACAAACTCTTTGTAGCATGTGATTTTTCTTTGTGATCATTCACTATTTCGGAATTTGATGATGAACATGAACCAATCCACAAATAGGTTTTCAATGGTTCAATATCTTGAGGGATGGTTGTTGTGTTGTTGGGATTTAAAAAGGTATATAATCTAAGTGGCTTCCCACATTATCGTTCTTCATTATAACATGAATGAATTGAGGCTGATACAAAAAATGGACAAGGTTCATTCCTCGGAGTGTTTTTTTAATATTTATTAACCTTTTCATAGGGTTCATCATTGTTCGACCCTCATGGATAAGTCTCTACATTTGGGTGGCTTGAAATGTGATTTGAGCCCATGAGTAATGGAAAGACATAGTAGATTCAAAGTTAGTAATTATTGTGATCCCAAGATAAAAAATGTTCTATTTGTTTTAAAAAATTGTGCAGTGGTGCAGGTTGGGAAGCACACAGAACAAGGGGTGGCTCCTAGAACACATGGTGTTTGCAAGTTGTGAAAGGCTATGTTTATCGACAGTGGAACTGGTGCCGCGTGGTGGGCATCTTAGTCGCGTGATAATCATGTGGTAGAGGTGAGGCTGCTAAGAATGTAGAGTGTGCGAGGTGAACATATACAGTGGTGTTGACCAGAAGAATTTGGTAGGTACATAATGGGTACCTTGAGAGGAGGATGACAATGTTGTATGGTGTCTTCATAAATCATGTGGTAGTGTTGAGGCCATGGGATATGTAGAGATGACAGGTCGACTATATGGGATGTTGTGCAACACTGCATGGAGTAGAGGGGCACATGGTTAGATAATAACTCATTCAGCGGTTTAGCTAACCTACATGCAAGTGGTTCTGGATGGTTCAGGTCAGGTCCTTCTGGTCAGATCAGCCCCTGACTGGACACAATTTAGAAATTTTTATTAAAATGACAATAACATTCAATCTGTGTGTCTATTTGATGGAAATTTTGTGGTATTGGGACCCTTAAGAAAATATGGTCCCTATTATATACTATAATTTATTATTTTGGATGTGTTCATATAACCCAATTTATTTAGGAGTATGATTTCGCAGTGCGAGGGATCTATGGGAAGAATCCTGTGGCTTTTTGGGACCTATAAGCTACATGACATTGATACTACATGACTTGCAAAGTATGTGACTTTATTAGACTATGTGAATTATAGATACTATGTGTCTTATCAGTAATACATGTATTACTAAGACTATTCGTATTATAGGGTCTGAGTGTCCCATCAGGACTACGTGTCTTATCAATTCTAGGTGTTTTGTGGATCACATCAGATATCCCCATTTTGAGGACTATAAACATATACATATGTGATATGAATATGTATCTTATTTATTGTATACAATTTTTATTTATTTATGGTATAATTATTATATTTTTTCTGTTTTATACTTCATGTAATTATTATTGTATAGTTCATGTTTTTCATAGTTGTACTCCTTTTTGATTTCACGATGTCCTACTGAGTATTGTTTTAATCACCCATGCACGGTCTTCTATCACAAATGTCATGTCTTGTGCAGATGATTTCTACTTTGATATATTATTAGGTTGAATAGGACCTGGTGTTTCATATTGAAACTAAACAGTTGAGGTGTGATCATATGGATATAGACAATTGTCCTTATACCAACCCTTCATGTATATATTTCTGCGGATGAGTTTCTTAAAAATGTCCATTAACATTTCCATAATCGTTTTTTGGTTGGGTATGTATTCTGGCCCTATTTATATTCTATTTTTCTACTTTATTTCTCTGTTATTGGTATCATACTTGTATTCATTATTGTTTACATAGTGTTATACATTTCAAAAATTTGGTCTTGGAGATGTGATCATGTGTACATGCACTTAGGAAAATTCCTCTCGTGAGTGTGGTACACCTAATTAGTGCTGGATTCCACCCACCAGCCTATAGGAGGTTGGTTTAGGGTAATCATGACACATGCCCATCTGGGATGGGCCATGATTGAGTATTATCAGAGTTCTAGATTCTATGTAAGGACCAAGTGTCTATGAGATGGTGATGTGAAAATATTGATATATGTTTGGAGTTGAGATTTAATCCCTGGGAATCCAGTGTTTGTGCAGGATCAGAAATATCCATTGACCAAGAACCTAAATTTTTTCTTTCTATTTGTTACATGAAAACATTGGATGCTTGGAAAACAATGTTTCATGCATCATATAGGATTTTGGTGTTTTCTTATGTCATCACTGTCTCGCCTCACATGGTATATTCTATTGACTGTGATACATATTATTTTATTTTAGTATGCCTCCATCTAGGTGGCCATCAATATTTCCATTGTGTGATCTTGAGGATGATCAGCCTAATGATGATGGGTCAGTATATGTCCTCAAACCCAAGATATCATCTCAGGGGCGTATACCAGTGATACCGAAACATGTCGAGTAGCAATTACTATTAGCACTACAATTTGAATGTGAAAAATAGTTGATTGTGATGCATGAGTTCAAGAGGTGGAATCCTCATAGGTTTCTAGGTTAGAGAGACCCCTTGTTTTCAGTGGAATGGGTAGAGGCCATTTCACGTGTCTTCCTTCTTTTGAGGATGCATTCCAACTCAATGGTAGTCCTTTACATGAGCCTTCTTTATGGATCAATGAGGTGATGGTGGAACATATTGACACCAAAACACAATTATAATACATTGTGTATGAAATAATTCATCAAACTCTACATAGAGGTGTTCCTTCCAGTTATGTTATGATTATTATGTATATAAGATCTTCTACATCTACAATAGTGAAGTCAGACAATGGTGGAGTACTAGGTGAGAATTAGTGATCCTTCTCTCTACTCCAATGATATGGTATGAGACATGTTCATCCGGGCCCAAAGCTTAATGAAATGGTTACACATTGAGATCTTGAAATTCATGACAAATCTTATCATTCCAAAATATGCTAGGGTGCTATAGTGAGCTCTGATATAGCATAGCTTTCTAATAGAGTAGAGAGTGGTATATGGAGCGACCACCAGGCACCATATAGATAAATCTCATATGTAGGTAGCCGATAGTAGTTATAAGAACCCAAGAAGGTTATGAACTCTAGGGGACAACCCTGTGAGGTAGATTCAGAGGTTTGGGGAACCCAGGGTAGAGCAAGTCAGTTGAAGGATATACTGTGTTTCTCATGCAATGCTCAGGAACAATATTCATGAGATTTATGGACATGTCATATGACCCATCAGGGGACAGTCAAGAGAATTCAATGGCATTGGAAATTGTATTATTTTCAAGGCCTGAATGGATGAAGATGTGGTAGAGGAACATACATCATAGTAGGCAGTGGGTAGAGAATTGATGTATTACAACAACCACCCCCTAGTGGTCCATGACAGGATCAGTGAGCTGGTGGACAAGAACGAGGATAGCTTTAGGTGATGAAGGCATATGGCCCTATTTATCGATCAATGATTAGAGTTAGGATCTATGTATTTTCCTCCTCATCTATAGTTTATATATAAAAATGTTATACTAATTATTTTCATTCCACATTCCTTGGTCGAGATTCAGAGATTCTTATTGAACCGTTCACTCGACAGGTATTCTTAGAATATCATATGAGAGGGGATTAGATGATCTCAAGCTGGATATTATAGTGTGACAAAACTCTTGGTGGTGATATTATCAGTTTTTATATGATGGTATCAACATCCGGGCCTTATAATGTAATTATTAGTGAGGAATGTTTTTCCATAGTAAAAAATAAGATTGAATTCTTTAGGCATAGTGTGTGGTGAGTGCATATTGATGTGGGAAATTCTTCTATTTTCACGGAATGTAAAACCCGATCAGTTAAGGATGGACCCACACATAAGAGTTTATAGTTGATCACACATTATTTGGATAGCCTGAACCTCAACTAAGTGGGTGATATGAGTCCCCAATTTCCTCTAGTGATGGAAGAATACATTTCCATGAATCCTAAAGATGTTCTAGGATTATCTATACATAGGGAGGAAGTATCCTTTAGTGTTCTATACTCCATTGTTACACATATATATAATCCATAACATATAATGTCTCCTACAGAACATCGTGAGATAAGGGTACCTTCTGAGGACTTTTGTTGAAGGGCGTTGTGAGATCCAGTGTTTCTCACTGGGTTACCCAAGTTTCTTATTCCAAGATTTAATACATAAGCTTGGGGTTATGTGTATACATCTAGAACCATAACCATGTTACTATGATGAACAAGTACCCACTACTGAGGATCAATGGGCACTTCAATCAGGTGAAATGGGTGCGATGTTTCTCGAAGATATACCTCAAATTGGGTAGTCATCATCTTTGAGTATGGGATGAAGATATAATAAAGATGACTTATATAGGTAGTTAAATCAATTAAAATTACATATTTTTTTTTATAATGAATAATCCCCCAATATTGTTCATGGGACACACGAATAGGATCATCCAGCCTTAAATAGACTTGTGGTGGTGGTCTTTTTTGATGGCATACCAGTTACTTGACATCTGAGGTGGAGCATATGACACACATAAGGATGGTCACATGCATACTCTAAGAGAACCATCTTTATGAATATCCCTCAAGGATTCATTTCTATATACGATAAGTCCATATTATTGTACACATCATTTCAGGGGCTAGGGTTGTAGTGGATCCTGCAAAGATAGAGGCGGTTCTTGTGTGGGAACCAAACAAGAGTGATAATGAGGTGCATAGTTTACTTGATTGGGATAGGTACTATTGGAGGTTTTTAGATGTAGTTTTAGGATTAGTAGCACAATTTTTACAATTGAAACTAAAGGGGGAGACATTTTGTGGATGAAAATGTTTTAGGAGGGATATGAGCAATTGAGGTGGAGATTGGCGAGCACTCCCATGTTATGATTTTCAGAGAATGGTGTCTAGTAAGTAGTATTATATGACGCATGTAGAACTAGAATTGGTTGTGTAATTTTTCATTTGAATATATTAATTTCCTAATGTTCACACCTATTGATACCACACGAGATGAACTATGCAACCCAAGATATTGTATTGGTAGTAGTAGTCTCTTCATTGATGATGTGGCCACACTACCTTCTGTGTGAGTCGTTTACCATCTAATATTACCATAATAGTCTCTTGTAAATATTCTCTCACAAGGATCTAAAATTGATAGAGATCCAATGGATAAAGTTCCTCCAATACAATGACATTGAGATTGTATATAATCCTGGGAAGGGAAATGTGGTGGAATAATCTCTTAGTAGGAAATCAAGTTTGTAGTTACTGAGTAAGACATCACAGAAGATATCCTCATTGAAGATATCTTTTGGGGATGGAAATGAAGCATATTACCTCCAATATATTGTTTTACCCCCCCCCCTCCTACAATGATGAAGGGAGGTACGTCACAAAGGTATCGACCATGAGACTTTCTGAGCTCAAATATCAATAGGTCATTCCCTAGATGGATATTCAAATGGGGGAGCATGTCATTATTTTTAGCGAAAACCAAGTGGAACCAATGGAGTTTTGAGTGCATATTTTAAGTGTGTTCCATATATGACTTTTGGATGTATATATATGTGTGTAAAAGATGTACAATAAACTATGAATTAGTTACAGTGGGAAGGGATAAAAAAGGTAGTGGCAGAGTTCATTTGTAGATGCCTCACTTATCAGACTGTGAAGGCTAAAAACCATGTTCTATAGGGTTTGAATCAACACCTTGAGGTACAATAGATGAGGTTTGTTGATATATCAATAGAATTCATGATGATATTACCATGAATGACTAGGGGATTGATAATATCTAGGTGATTGTTGACTTACTCAACATTTTGGCCCACTTCTTAGTGATTCAAGAGAAGAGTTTATTGTATATCATGGGATGACTCTACATACAACACAAATTTCATCTCAATGGAGTCCCATAATTTATATTCATAGACTGTGATGCTTCAATTACATTATTGTTATGGAAGGGATTATAGGAGGCATTTGGGAATTAGAAGCACTTGAGCACATCTTCTCACACAAAGATGGATGACTAGACAAATCATACCATATAGGTTCATGAAGAAATGTTATCTTCTTTCATCATAGATTTTGGCCATTGTTTGGTGGATCACCTACCCTTGGTGGACTTTATGTAAAACAATAAACATTATTCCTCCATAGTTAATTGTACTAGCATCCCTATAGGTCAACACAATTCTAGAGAGACCAAGGAGAGTCAGGACTCATGGGATCGAAGATGGTGAATGTGAATATAGAGAGTATTTATGTCATACAAGAAGAAATGACGATTTCACTGAGCCATTAAATTCATATTTATACCAGAGATAGAGGACTTTGGAGTTTGAGCATTGTAACACCCGAGACTTTTTTGTTATATAAATCATCAAAGGAATCTTTTTCTACACAACACTTGCTTGGCTTGCTTTACACGCAATCGCGACCTTCCTCGATAGCTTGCGTCGTACGCAATACCGAGTTTCACTAAACAACAATATGCTATTAAAACTAGCCGTTATGAATAGTAATAACCACTTTTTGAAATTTTATAAATTTTATTTTTCAAAATGGACTTCATTTTTGGACTCAGAATATCGAAATTAGCCTAGGGTGAAATTTTGGTATTTTTCTGAAAACTTTCAAATTTTGATGAATAGTGAAACCACTAAGTGGTAGGTTAAAAACTGAATTTTGCATAAAACTTAATTTTACCGCTTCTGTGAATGGAATTTCGAAAATCCAAGAGACACGGTTAATATCAAGGACTAAAATGTGGTTCAATGAGATGAAAATAATTTTTTGGTGAATAGTAACTTTTTACGATTTTTACCGCGGTTAATAGTAAATAGGGTAACTAAGGGTAAATATGATATTAATATTACCCTAACACATGTCCTAATTCTATTGGACAAGTGTAATTCGACCAAAAACAAACTTAGGAATAAAATATGACCATTTAGGCCCACTTGGATTAGATTAGGATATTTATTATTAATTTATTTAAAGAAGGGTTAAAATAGTTAAAATCAAAGTTTAATAAGTAAATCATTTTTAATATAGGGTTATACATAAGATAAATTCGATTGTAAATATTCATTAGAAAGCTAAAAAGATTTCCTACATAATGGTATTTTATTTGTAATTTTTAGACATCAAATAATGTAATTTAATTATGACACAAAGATGATGCAGTAATTATCTTATTAATGAAATATTAAACAAATTGATAATATAAATACCAAAATAAATGTAATTTGAGACTTTTTATGAATTCCACTAATTTTCTAGGTTACTATGATATATTAGTAATGATTTAATTAACTTGGTTCGAACATATAATTCTGTTATGACTTTCACAAAAATCATATATCAAATAGTGTCAAAATTGACACAAAATAGTTTTTAAATTAAATATTATATTATTAATTGTTATTTTATTCCTAAAAATCTATGGTTCGGCCAAATGACTTAGATAAGGATATATATATTAATAATAAACAATTTGGTGTTCTTTTGGCATGTTATAGTAAGTGTATTAACCATATAGTGAAAGAAAACAAAAAGACACGGTAAAAGTTAAATTAATTAACTTAGAGTTAAATCTAATTGATAAGGTTAAAATAATACCCTAAACTTGTCTAAATCCTATTGGTTGATAGGATTTCGACCCATGCCCACTTTAGCTTCGAAATAAGACCCTTTGGAACCATTATAAACCGATTTTGACTTTAATATAAAATAATATTTTGAGATATTCCTAAGGTGCCCCTCTCCTCCCCTATAAAAGGGACACCTCCTCCCCCTCCTCCTCACACCAAATTGAGCACTCAAGCTCGGCCAACCCCTGCCATTTTCTCCTCTCTACTTCCCTAGAATAATCCTAGAGGTCCTGGTCTTCTCCAAAGACCAATCTTATTTCCTTAAGTGGAGGATTCAAAGAGGCGTTCCAAAGAAGAGGTAATATCCATTACCGATCTTTTCAATTTCATTCTTCTTCAACTTCTTCTTCTTTAGTTGTTTCATGATAAAGTAATAACATCAGTATTACTTACATACTGATATGTTATTATAAATATGAAACAACCCTAATTCACCTTCTATCCATCCTACGGAAAAAATGAAATCACCGCGCGTGCGTACGTACGGAATACCGTCTCCACGCCGTGGTGTAATCTATTTTCCACCATCACCTTACAAGGATGGGTATAATGGTGTAATGAGTAACTATATATGATTATTATTAAGTAATATTGATACTGAAATAATATATATATATACTCCAAAACAATTCAACGATCATAGGAACGATATCATCACTCGTGCGTACGTACGGAATACCGTCTCCACGATGTGATGCGACTCGTTCTACATGATCTTCATTTCATAATGATTATATAAATGAATTGAATGAATGAATATGGTATATACTACACTAATACCATTCTGGAAATGAATTATCTATAACCTAAAGATAAGAATAAGAATTTATTCGACAAAACACGCATAAGAACAAAAAGTTATAAAGACCCGAGTAACAAGTAACAATGAAATATTACTAACAAGAAGCTAATAATATGACCATATATGATATCATATAAATATGTATGATTCTGGAATAAGTCAATAACATTATTTAAACCATTATACAGGAGCTTCGGACACGTACAAAGCAAATTGGACCTAAGGTAAGGGAAATATCACAATCTCATTTTTATCCGAGATTGTTTATTCGTAAGTATTTACTGGGGTGTATTTTATCATCCACATCCATGTTCCCTCAATATGTAATATTGTTTCCATCCACTTGAAGTAGTTTAAATCCAATTTTACCCTTAGGTGAGTTTTTGGTAAAGAATATGAAAGGAATCTTTTGTCGTTTTTCCGTACGAGGTACTTTTTGACTTTTCCGACAAAAGTACGAAGAATGTTTTTTTTAACTTATACGGCATGAATGGATTTTTAAAACATTATTTCCAAGAAGCTTCCTTTACAAGTTTTCATGTTTATTTTTAATCAACTTCTTTTAGTTTATAATTGTATGACATGTTAAGAAAAGAAAAGTGTTTTTGAAAAGGAAAGGATATTTTCCTCAAGAATGGAGTTCAAGTGTTTTATCAAAATTATTTTCCATCTAAGATAATAAAGGGTTCTGTTTTTATCCCTTTAATTACATTGATTTGATTATGTTGTGAGGGAATTATTTTTATGAATTCATTTGCCTTATATGATTTTATGATGTCATGATGTTTCCAGAATCCCATTTTTGTTACATGTGTTATGCGATGATGTATGTTTTATGATTATGTGGCACACATAAGAAAGGATTCATTATAAGATGGGTGGGACCTATATCTCCCTCCAATGCATTGGGTAAAGATTTTATATCTCATGAGATAGGCATGGCTGGAACGGAAGGTTATTTCGGTTCAGTGATACAGGACTGAAACGAGGAGTGAACTCGGTTCAGAAAGGGACTTTGTCCACTAAGATAGTCTTGGCAATGAGTCATGACTAACAAGAAATGATTTTCCATGATTATGTGTGCATGCCACAAAGTTTCAAGTTTTATGTTATGATTATGGGGATCTCATTTTCACTTCTATGATTTATTCCATGTTAAGATATTATGATCTCTTTTGCAGGTTTTGATCTTCATAAAGATATGATATGATTTTTATTTCCTTTATTTGCCCTTGCTGAGCATTTGAGCTCACCCTTTTATGTTTTCTTTTCCCCAGGTCAGGAAGATGGATATTAAGTAGAATATGCTAAAAGGGACCCTAGATATGATGAAATAAATGGGAGACACTGTAGAAGATTTATGAACCAGTTGTTTATGTTTCCCAGTTTCTAAAGACACTATACCTATTCGGTCCTTTGTGGTTTTGTCATATGTTGTAATAAGTGTGCTTCAATTTTGAAGTATTAACAATGTATGTAAAGTATGGGTCGTTATAGTTGGTATCAGAGGAAAGGTATAGTCAACCTTTGGAAACTAGGATGTGAAAGCCTTAGTAAGAACCCTAAGAATAAGTCTAAGCATAGAACACAATTTTAGAAATGGCCTTGAATAACCTAGGATAAGACCTTAAGCATGAAAATTTTATTCTTGAATTATGTGGTTTCCTATTATAATTAGTGTTGCTCACACTATTCTTCTTGGTTTTAGTCAATGGCTGGAACCCGAAGGAACCGTGTTAATGCGGAATGCGATGGGCAATGCAATGATTGTCCCCCTGAGCAACCAAACGATATGGGAGCTGGAATGAAAAATCTTGTAGCCATGCTCACACAACTTTCTCAAGCTATGAATCATGCAGGATTTCCAAACTAGCAAAGGAGGGAGCAACATTCTGTTGAATCCTTCATGAGGCAGCGTCCACCTTCTTTCAGCGGGTCTACTGATCCATTAGTTGCTGAACAATGGATTAGTACTACTGAAAAGATATTTTCAGTTCTTCAATGTTCTGAGCATGATAAAGTCATCCTAGCAGTGTATCGTTTGGAAGGAGATGCTGATCAATGGTGGAATCTTGTTAAGAATACGAGGCAAAGGGATAAAATTGAGTCTATGGAATGGGACGAGTTCAAGAACTTATTTTTCAATAAATACTTCCCTCGTATTCTCCGAACAAAGATGGAGAAAGAGTTCCTTGAACTGAAGCAAAGGGATGATGAATCTGTTAGTACCTATGAAGCAAATTTTACAAGACTTGCAAGGTACGCTTCTGGTATTATTATCCAACCTGAGAGTAAGATCGATCGATTCTTTAGTGGCTTAAAACCAAGTCTTCGAAGGGCGTTAGCCATAAGGGACTTCAATAGCTACGAAGAAATCGTTCGATGTGCTCTCAAAGTCGAGATGGAGATTGGAGTAACCCATCAGTCACATGGGTTTGATAAGAAGAGGAAGATGGAATTCAAAGGAAACTCTAAAGAGCACACTGAAAAGAAGATGAACTTTCCATTATGCTCAAAGTGTGGAAAGAAACATGGAGGGAGTTGTCTTAAAGGGACAAGTAAATGTTTTAAATGTGGAAAGGAAGGTCATCGGGCATTTGAATGCCGTGATAATGGGAAGAAGATGTCTAATGATGCAAACAAAGGAAGGGATACACAGAATGAACCTACTACACTTCAATGTTTCAAGTGCAAGGAGATGGGGCATTATGCCAATCAATGCCCAAATCCAAGGGTTGATGATGATGGTCGACGTCAACAAACTCTTAAGGCTAAAGACAAAGGAAAGTCACATGCAATTTCTATCAGCGAGGTGGAGTACGATAACGATGTGGTGAAAGGTACACTTACCACCCACTCTAAAGTAGCAAATGTTTTATTTGATTCTGGATCCACCCACTCTTTTATTTCTGAAAAATTTTCTAAGGGTATCACCGTATTACCTCAACAATTAGATGTTGAGTTAGCTGTGACAACACCTAATGGCACAACAATCGCATCAGAAGTTTATAATTCTTCTCCGATCGAAGTTTGTGGGAAAGTGCTTCCTGCAAATCTTGTGATCCTTCCTTTAGTGGAATTTGATGTGATTCTTGGCATGGATTGGCTTTCTCTACATAGAGCTCATATCGATTGCCAAAGAAGGGAAGTCACATTTCATGTCACGACCCGTCCTCGGGGCCCGTGCCGTGACTACCCCAAGCCCGCCTTCCATAGGCCAGGGGCTGGCGACTAGCACCAAAGGCGTAAATCCCGATAACAGGGAAGGCATTGCCTTTATAAGTAACAACCACCACAGAGTCAGCAAGCGGAAAGTAACTACAAGTGCAGAAAAGTAAAGGGGGCCGGAAATACAAGCCCAACTGTAAAGTACAACTCGAAAGGGAAAAACAGCAGCTGGAAGAACGAAGCGGCTCCTGGGTCGTCCGCCTCGATTCCTACCTGAAGGGTAGGTACAGATGGCTCAGCTCCTGGATCGTCCACCACGGATCCTACCTGAAGGGTAGGTACAGATAGCTCCTCTACTCCACAGGTCCTGTCGTCTACTCCGGGTACGTCCGCCCAGTGGTCCACCTCCGGGTACCGACCTGCTCCGCAAGTCTCAACTGCGATATGCGCTGTCCGTCGTCTGCAACCAACACAACGAAGCGCGGGCATAGCCCGTGCAGGGGTGAGTATAAGCTACTCAGTAGGGACCCCGAGACCCTTAAGGTCTCACTAAATCCAACATGGATATCCACAAAGTAAAGGCAGCAATCACGAAGTAACATCAGACTCTACTTAGGTATACGCCCATACATATACCTAAGTCATCAAGTAACCCATCCAATCTCAAGGATACACAAAAATCATGAAATCAACGGATAACCATCACCCAGGTATATGCCCATACATATACCTAAGTTATCAAGCGACCCATCTCAATCATGAGGAAACGCAAAGATTCATTGACTCAGCTCAAACCAGGATTTTCATTATCGAAACCGTAACTGCTGAAGAGCCCCGTCTCTGAAGTGTGTAGTAGTCCTATCACGACTCCGAGGTACTGCTCACTAACCTATGACTGCTGAGGTACTCCTCCTGTCGAGTACTGCGGGTTTGCAGCCAACTACCGGGCGCTCCGTCCGCTGAGGGTCTGTCGCCAAATACCGGGCGCTACCCAGATAGCCTGCTGAGGTACTCCTCCCGTCGAGTACCGCGGGTCTGCTGCCAACTACCAGGCGCTCCGTCCGCCGTGGGTCTGCCGCCAAATACCGGGCGCTCCGTCCACTGGGCTAGTCGACTCACTCCAAGTCGAGTCGGTCAAGCAGTCGTCAGGTCTCAGCCGGCTACACGGTCTCCGTACTCTGCACGCTCGTCTCCACCGTCGCAGGTCTGTCGCTACAACCAAGCGCACACACTCCGTAAAGTATCGCGGGTCCGCCGCTACAACCAAGCTCTCCACCGCCAAGGGTCTGCTGCTGCATCCAAGCGCACCACCATTGTCAAGTACCACGGGTCCGCTCCACGAGCTACTGGTCGATACTCCAAGTATCACAAGGTCCCGCGAAGAAGTGTCTCAAAGGTCCGTCTCGGCACAGGGGTCTCAACGCAACAGACGGCGCGTCGATCGGACGCCCGGTCTGTGAGTTATTAGCCTTTTCGTCCCAGGGGCCCGGTTGGTTTCGTGAGCGAAACCAATCCCGGCCGTATCTCAATTGCACCCCGAACTCCCATAGGGTATACTCAAAGGGACCGTTACTCAACGTAACCACCAACGCCGCTGACGGCTCGTCAAGCGGACGTCCAGTCTGAAAGATATCAGCTTTCCCGTTCCAGGGGCCCGGTTGGATTTCGGGTACAATCCAACCCGGCCATACTCCGACTGCATCCAAAACTCGGGCGGAGTATGTCAAAAGTTCCGTCTCATCAAGAGGAAGTCAACGAAACAGACGGCGCGTCAATCGGACGCCCGGTCTGTGAGTTATTGGCTTTTTCGTCTCCGGGGCCCGGTTGGTTTTTAAGGCAAAACCAACCCGACCGTACTCCACCTGCGTCCAAACCTCGGGCGGAGTATGCCAAAAGTTCCGTCTCATCAAGAGGAAGTCAACGAAACAGACGGCGCGTCAATCGGACGCCCGGTCTGTGAGTTATTGGCTTTTTCGTCTCCGGGGCCCGGTTGGTTTTTAAGGCAAAACCAACCCGACCGTACTCCACCTGTGTCCAAACCTCGGGCGGAGTATGCCAAAAGATCCGCCTCATTACGAGGAACGCAACGCGACTGACGGCGCGTCAATCGGACGTTCGTGGCTCGAGATATGAGCGTTTCCGCTCCGAAGGCCCGGTTGGTTCCGTGAACGAACCAACCCGGCCGAACTCAAAGTAACCCGAAACTTTGAGTGCGATATATCGAAACGACCGTCTCGATCCAAGGATCGCGTTGCCGCAGACGGTTCGTCATTCGGAGTTCCGAGGCTCAAGATATGAGTCAAAAACCGAATCTGGTTCGAAACGGGGGGTCCGGGTCCGGGCCGAACCGGCCCGACCCCCCCCCCCCCGGGTGGCGCGGTGGCCGGCGGCGGCGGCGGGCGGCGGCGGTGCGGCGGCCGGTGGCGGCGCGCGGCGGCGCGCGGGCCGCGGGGCGGCGGCGGCGGCGGGCCGCGCGGCGGCGGCGGCGGCGTGCCGCGCCGGCGGCGGCGGCGGGCCGCGCTGGCGTCGGGGTGCCGCGAGGTGGCGGCACGGTCGGCACGCGGGGGCTAAGCCCCCGCTTCTTCAAGGTCGGCGCGGCTATGCCGCGCCGTTTTGACAAATGGCCCCCCTCCAGGGGGCCCGCTTCTTGGAAAACCGGGGGGCTGTTGCCCCCCCCTTGTCATGGATGAACCGCCCCCCCCCCCCTCTCATAAAGAGGGGGTTTTATTTAAGTGGCCGGGGAATTAAATTCCCCGGTTTTAATGTTATCCGGCCGGCCAGCTGGCCGGCCGGTTTTCTCTAACGGGACCGGAAATTCCGGTCCCGCCCTCGACTTCCGACGCCGGCGGCCCGGCCGCCGGTCTTTCCTTCCGCCGCGGCCCGGAACCGGCCGCGGTCTCCTCGTCCCGCCGCGGCCCGGAACCGGCCGCGGTCTTCTCGTCCCGCCGCGGCCCGGAACCGGCCGCGGTCTTCTCGTCCCGCCGCGGCCCGGAACCGGCCGCGGTGTTTGTCGTCCGGCGCGGTGCGTCGGCACCGCGCCCCTTTCGCCGTGCTTCGATTCTTTTCAACGCGGCGCGACGGCGTCGCGTTCTTGAAGATTCTCCTCGGCGTAGCGCGACGGCATTGCGTAAATTAAACGCACGGTAAACCGCGTGGTGCGACGGCACCACGCCACTTTGCTTCCATCGCTAGAATTAAACAAGAACGTTGGAGGGAGGTTCGGCCGTGTTCGTGCGGTCCGGCCCCCCTCGCGTTAATAATAATAACGCAACTTAAAGAAAATCATGACACACGTTAATCTTGCTAAAAGCACGATCAAGAATAAAATAAGGAATCCAAAAGAAATTCGACAACCCCTACCTCGGGTTTAAAATTGAAGATTCGTCTACGCTCCG
Organism: Viscum album; assembly: GCA_963277665.1. Lineage (NCBI taxonomy): Eukaryota > Viridiplantae > Streptophyta > Magnoliopsida > Santalales > Viscaceae > Viscum > Viscum album. The sequence continues at coordinate 1,292,608,123 of OY728159.1, read as the reverse complement.
CGGAAGACGACGTCGCGGAGGTCGGGCGTCGCGGTCGTCGTTCGTCAGAACCGTTGACGAAGAGATATGCCCGAAGAGACACGTCGTTGGCGGATCTTCGTCGGAACTTGAGCGTTCTACGTCAAGTCTTGAGGAAAGTCAAATAAAAAGGAAACAACGAACTCAAGAACCCTTACCTCGATAGTCGCACGTTGACGGAGTCGTGGAATATCGGTGTCGATTCCTTTGACGTCGGAGTAAGAGTCGTTGTCGATGGCGTTCGTCGCGGAAAACCGTCGCGGAAAAGATGATGCGGAAAAAGAATGTCACGTCGTGGATGGATCGTGTTCTTCGGCGGAGAAGTTCTTCGTTGAAGAACGACGTTCTTCGCGTTCTTCGTTCTTCGAAGGTTCTTCGTCAAGGTTGAAGAAGAAGAAGAAAATCTTCCAAAAGCTCTCAAGCGCATAAAAACCAGAGGTTAAGCGTTGGTCTTATTTTATTAATACGCCAACGAATTTGAAAAAAAAGACTAAGAAACGATCCATCAATTCGTTGAATTAATTCAACGAAAGAAACGACCCATTTAATTCACGAAAGAAACAGCCCATTTAATTCACGAAATAAACCGCCCAATTAAATGGTCTGTTAAGAATTTAGAAAACGCGTCGATTGACTTTCATTAAGACGGGTTTTCACGGATGCGTTTCTTAACGGAAAGAAACGGCGGGGCTCGTGCGGGCCCCACCTCACAAATATCCTACCAAGGGGTAGGATATTTCTGGATAGCATCCTATCCAGTTCAACTCAGTTCAAGCCGCCTTTAAGTGGCTTCAAGTGGCTTCCAAGTGGCTTAAGCGAAATAAAATAAATTTGTCGCAAAATTATTTTATTTCTTAACCTTAAGCCCGAAAATTAAAAACCACACCCGAGCAAACGCAACTTCGGAAGAGGCGTTTCTAAGCGAATACCGGTGCTGCGATTTCATCGGTGCCCTCAGAATTCGATTCCGGGCACCGGTTCAAAAGTTAGAAAAACCCGCTCGTCCGTTCACTGAACGTACCCGAGCCAAAACTTCGGAAAATGATTCCGGGCACACCGGGCCTCGGAATCAGGTGCCGTCAGAAACTGCGTTCTTGTAAAATTCCAAAGAAAATTAAGAAAAAAAATTTCCTTGAAATTTACGGGTCTTTACATTACTCCCACCACAGGGCTTTACGTCCCCGTAAAGCTTCACCACAAACTTAGGGAAACAAAGCGGTACTGAGCACGCATCTGAGCCTTCCGCTCCCATGTGCTCACCTGGAGGTTCCCGCGCTGCCAAAGAAAGTGCACAAGAGGAATCGACCATCCTCCTAGGATCCGTTCCTGTCGATCCTCGATCCCCACAGGAACCTCCGTATAAGACACTCATCGCCACCGTCTAGCTCCTCATGGTCGATGATATGCGAAGGGGGTCGAGCACGTATCTCCTCAGCTGGGATACGTGGAAGACGTCGTGCACCCGGTGCAACTGAGGTGGCAGAGCCAGGCGATAAGCCACCTCGCCAACCCTGCTGAGGACCTGGAAAGGCCCGATGAAGCGGGGAGACAACTTGCCGCCTCGGCCAAATCTCCGAATACCACGTCGAGGTGTGACCCGCAAGAAGACGTGGTCACCATCCTCGAACTCTAGTGGCCTCCGCCTCCTGTCAGCGTATGACTTCTGCCGGCTCTGTGTTGTCCTCATCCGCTCCTGGATGATATGGACCTCCTCTGACGTGGCCCGGACCATTTCTGGTCCCACAAGAGCTGCAAGATTTCTTCTTTGCCGATAAGAGAAACCTGGTCTCATCCCCAGGATGAACCACATTCTTTGCCTAAAACAGTCAATCCTAACATGGATGATACTAATCCATACCAAGGATGACGTCGTAAGGCCTCGACGCTACTACTAAGAGATCCAACCGTTACTCTCGCCTCCAAGGGTTGAGTCACACTGTCGGCATCAGTGTGTGGTAACTGGTCTCCTCCAGTAGATGTCTCACAAGTGAGGGTCAAGTCAACAGTCAACTGGAACCTCTTAGTAACATCACAAAAGAGGACAGGAATGAAAACATCACAAAGGATGCGTCTTTTATTATTGCAGCTCATAATACAAGACGCTACACAAAAGCAACATCAACGAGGAACTAGAAGTACAAGAGACGTATCCACTAGTTCTGCTCCTGTCCACCTGCTCCAAGAGTTCTACTGTTGCTCAAGCATTTGTCGTTGCCTCTATCTCGGTGGCTCCCCCAAAGACTGCGGATCGGGAGTCGGACAGTCACGTGCCAGATGACCCTTTCCGCGACATGAGTAACACAACCTGCTCCTTGCACGGCTAGCTCTGTTCCCACTCCGGGTGCCCTGCACCACCGGTCGCAAAACCCGAGACCGTCTAACTGCTGGTCTGGTCTTTCTGGGCCTCTGCATCATCTGTCTACTGCCCACAGATGACTCGGCTTCTGATCGAGAAACACGTGGCAAAGGCAGCAGCTCCTGATCACGCTCGGGGTGTAGAGCTACTGGCACAAACTCCACCCTGAAGAAGGTCTCAAAGTCTTCCCATGCGAAGTCCATCTCATCGCAAAACTGGAACAAGTGGCTCCACCACCTGCCTGCTGCGGCCTGAAGAAGGCTGGCAGCAAAGGTCACCATGAAGTCTGATGGTGTCCCCACTAGCCTGAAGACTCCCACCACAGCCTCCAGCCAATCCTCAGCCGCCTGCGGGTCCATCTCTCCCCCGAACCTGGGTGGCCTCTGGCGCTGGAACTCATGCAGTGCGCGCAAGTAGCGGGCATCGCCTACTGCTGGGGCTGGTGGCATCGGTGGCCCAACGTATGGTAGTACCGCTGGTGCCTCAACTGCAAGAGGGCCCTGCACCGAAGCCTCGTCGCTCGACAAACTGTCAGCACGCACATCCCTCCGGGCTCTAGCTGGTCGTCCGAGAAAAGACATCCTGAAAGGAACAACGTAAGGACAACGTACACGATCAACGATTATACCTGGTGAGCTGACCTGGTTTGAGCTGTTTTAAGGGGGGAAACCTTTGAAAACACACACGCAATCAGTGTTTTCGTGCACAAAGTCGGAAATCAGTTGTCAGGGTCCTGGTGTATGGATACGTCGGCCGCCCGCACCAACACTGGACTCCCTGAACTGAAAACCACTCGGTACCCTTAACACTATGCTTCACATAGAAAGGAAAAGACGATCAGAGTCTGCGGTAGAACCGACCGCCTCTGATACCAATTTGTCACGACCCGTCTCGGGGCCGTGCCGTGACTACCCCAAGCCCGCCTTCCATAGGCCAGGGGCTGGCGACTAGCACCAAAGGCTAAACTCCGATAACAGGAAGGCATTGCCTTTATAAGTAACAACCACCACAGAGTCAGCAAGCGGAAAGTAACTACAAGTGCAGAAAAGTAAAGGGGGCCGGAAATACAAGCCCAACTGTAAAGTACAACTCGAAAGGAAAAACAGCAGCTGGAAGAACGAAGCGGCTCCTGGGTCGTCCGCCTCGATTCTACCTGAAGGGTAGGTACAGATGGCTCAGCTCCTGGATCGTCCACACGGATCCTACCTGAAGGGTAGGTACAGATAGCTCCTCTACTCCACAGGTCCTGTCGTCTACTCCGGGTACGTCCGCCCAGTGGTCCACCTCCGGGTACCGACCTGCTCCGCAAGTCTCCACTGCGATCTGCGCTGTCCGTCGTCTGCAACCAACACAACGAAGCGCAGGCATAGCCCGTGCAGGGGTGAGTATAAGCTACTCAGTAGGGACCCGAGACCCTTAAGGTCTCACTAAATCCAACATGGATATCCACAAAGTAAAGGCAGCAATCACGAAGTAACATCAGACTCTACTTAGGTATACGCCCATACATATACCTAAGTCATCAAGTAACCCATCCAATCTCAAGGATACACAAAAATCATGAAATCAACGGATAACCATCACCCAGGTATATGCCCATACATATACCTAAGTTATCAAGCGACCCATCTCAATCATGAGGAAACGCAAAGATTCATTGACTCAGCTCAAACCAGGATTTTCATTATCGAAACCGTAACTGCTGAAGAGCCCCGACTCTGAAGTGTGTAGTAGTCCTATCACGACTCCGAGGTACTGCTCACTAACCTATGACTGCTGAGGTACTCCTCCTGTCGAGTACTGCGGGTTTGCAGCCAACTACCGGGCGCTCCGTCTGCTGAGGGTCTGTCGCCAAATACCGGGCGCTACCCAGATAGCCTGCTGAGGTACTCCTCCCGTCGAGTACCGCGGGTCTGCTGCCAACTACCAGGCGCTCCGTCCGCCGTGGGTCTGCCGCCAAATACCGGGCGCTCCGTCCACTGGGCTAGTCGACTCACTCCAAGTCGAGTCGGTCAAGCAGTCGTCAGGTCTCAGCCGGCTACACGGTCTCCGTACTCTGCACGCTCGTCTCCACCGTCGCAGGTCTGTCGCTACAACCAAGCGCACACACTCCGTAAAGTATCGCGGGTCCGCCGCTACAACCAAGCTCTCCACCGCCAAGGGTCTGCTGCTGCATCCAAGCGCACCACCACTGTCAAGTACCACGGGTCCGCTCCACGAGCTACTGGTCGATACTCCAAGTATCACAAGGTCCCGCGAAGAAGTGTCTCAAAGGTCCGTCTCGGCACAGGGGTCTCAACGCAACAGACGGCGCGTCGATCGGACGCCCGGTCTGTGAGTTATTAGCCTTTTCGTCCCAGGGGCCCGGTTGGTTTCGTGAGCGAAACCAATCCCGGCCGTATCTCAATTGCACCCCGAACTCCCATAGGGTATACTCAAAGGGACCGTTACTCAACGTAACCACCAACGCCGCTGACGGCTCGTCAAGCGGACGTCCAGTCTGAAAGATATCAGCTTTCCCGTTCCAGGGGCCCGGTTGGATTTCGGGTACAATCCAACCCGGCCATACTCCGACTGCATCCAAAACTCGGGCGGAGTATGTCAAAAGTTCCGTCTCATCAAGAGGAAGTCAACGAAACAGACGGCGCGTCAATCGGACGCCCGGTCTGTGAGTTATTGGCTTTTTCGTCTCCGGGGCCCGGTTGTTTTTAAGGCAAAACCAACCCGACCGTACTCCACCTGCGTCCAAACCTCGGGCGGAGTATGCCAAAAGTTCCGTCTCATCAAGAGGAAGTCAACGAAACAGACGGCGCGTCAATCGGACGCCCGGTCTGTGAGTTATTGGCTTTTTCGTCTCCGGGGCCCGGTTGGTTTTTAAGGCAAAACCAACCCGACCGTACTCCACCTGTGTCCAAACCTCGGGCGGAGTATGCCAAAAGATCCGCCTCATTAAGAGGAACGCAACGCGACTGACGGCGCGTCAATCGGACGTTCGTGGCTCGAGATATGAGCGTTTCCGCTCCGAAGGCCCGGTTGGTTCCGTGAACGAACCAACCCGGCCGAACTCAAAGTAACCCGAAACATTGAGTGCGATATATCGAAACGACCGTCTCGATCCAAGGATCGCGTTGCCGCAGACGGTTCGTCATTCGGAGGTCCGAGGCTCAAGATATGAGTCAAAAACCGAATCTGGTTCGAAACGGGGGGTCCGGGTCCGGGCCGACCCGGCCCGACCCCCCCCCCCCCCCGGGTGGCGCGGTGGCCGGCGGCGGCGGGCGGCGGCGGTGCGGCGGCCGGTGGCGGCGCGTGGCGGCGCGCGGGCCGCGGGGCGGCGGCGGCGGCGCGCCGCGTGGCGGCGGCGGCGGCGGGCCGCGCTGGCGGCGGCGGCGGGCCGCGCTGGCGGCGGGGGGCCGCGAGGTGGCGGCACGGTCGGCACGCGGGGGCTAAGCCCCCGCTTCTTCAAGGTCGGCGCGGCTATGCCGCGCCGTTTTGACAAATGGCCCCCCTCCAGGGGGCCCGCTTCTTGGAAAACCGGGGGGCTGTTGCCCCCCCCTTGTCATGGATGAACCGCCCCCCCCCCCCTCTCATAAAGAGGGGGTTTTATTTAAGTGGCCGGGGAATTAAATTCCCCGGTTTTAATGTTATCCGGCCGGCCAGCTGGCCGGCCGGTTTTCTCTAACGGGACCGGAAATTCCGGTCCCGCCCTCGACTTCCGACGCCGGCGGCCCGGCCGCCGGTCTTTCCTTCCGCTACGGCCCGGAACCGGCCACGGTCTCCTCGTCCCGCCGCGGCCCGGAACCGGCCGCGGTCTTCTCGTCCCGCCGCGGCCCGGAACCGGCCGCGGTCTTCTCGTCCCGCCGCGGCCCGGAACCGGCCGCGGTGTTTGTCGTCCGGCGCGGTGCGTCGGCACCGCGCCCCTTTCGCCGTGCTTCGATTCTTTTCAACGCGGCGCGACGGCGTCGCGTTCTTGAAGATTCTCCTCGGCGTAGCGCGACGGCGTTGCGTAAATTAAACGCACGGTAAACCGCGTGGTGCGACGGCACCACGCCACTTTGCTTCCATCGCAAGAATTAAACAAGAACGTTGGAGGGAGGTTCGGCCGTGTTCGTGCGGTCCGGCCCCCCTCGCGTTAATAATAATAACGCAACTTAAAGAAAATCATGACACACGTTAATCTTGCTAAAAGCACGATCAAGAATAAAATAAGGAATCCAAAAGAAATTCGACAACCCCTACCTCGGGTTTAAAATTGAAGATTCGTCTACGCTCCGCGGAAGACGACGTCGCGGAGGTCGGGCGTCGCGGTCGTCGTTCGTCAGAACCGTTGACGAAGAGATATGCCCGAAGAGACACGTCGTTGGCGGATCTTCGTCGGAACTAGAGCGTTCTACGTCAAGTCTTGAGGAAAGTCAAATAAAAAGGAAACAACGAACTCAAGAACCCTTACCTCGATAGTCGCACGTTGACGGAGTCGTGGAATATCGGTGTCGATTCCTTTGACGTCGGAGGAAGAGTCGTTGTCGATGGCGTTCTTCGCGGAAAACCGTCGCGGAAAAGATGATGCGGAAAAAGAATGTCACGTCGTGGATGGATCGTGTTCTTCGGCGGAGAAGTTCTTCGTTGAAGAACGACGTTCTTCGCGTTCTTCGTTCTTCGAAGGTTCTTCGTCAAGGTTGAAGAAGAAGAAGAAAATCTCCCAAAAGCTCTCAAGCGCATAAAAACCAGAGGTTAAGCGTTGGTCTTATTTTATTAATACGCCAACGAATTTGAAAAAAAAGATTAAGAAACGATCCATCAATTCGTTGAATTAATTCAACGAAAGAAACGACCCATTTAATTCACGAAAGAAACATCCCATTTAATTCACGAAATAAACCGCCCAATTAAATGGTCTGTTAAGAATTTAGAAAACGTGTCGATTGACTTTCATTAAGACGGGTTTTCACGGATGCGTTTCATAACGGAAAGAAACGGCGGGGCTCGTGCGGGCCCCACCTCACAAATATCCTACCAAGGGGTAGGATATTTCTGGATAGCATCCTATCCAGTTCAACTCAGTTCAAGCCGCCTTTAAGTGGCTTCAAGTGGCTTCCAAGTGGCTTAAGCGAAATAAAATAAAGTTGTCGCAAAATTATTTTATTTCTTAACCTTAAGCCCGAAAATTAAAAACCACACCCGAGCAAACACAACTTCGGAAGAGGCATTTCTAAGCGAATACCGGTGCTGCGATTTCATCGGTGCCCTCAGAATTCGATTCCGGGCACCGGTTCAAAAGTTAGAAAAACCCGCTCGTCCGTTCACTGAACGTACCCGAGCCAAAACTTCGGAAAATGATTCCGGGCACACCGGGCCTCGGAATCAGGTGCCGTCAGAAACTGCGTTCTTGTAAAATTCCAAAGAAAATTAAGAAAAAAAATTTCCTTGAAATTTACGGGTCTTTACATTTCATATTCCAGATCAATATACGATCTTCTATCAATGCAAGGATGAACATAACCTTCCAGTGGAAATTTCTTCCATCTTATGGGTATTGATTCCACTAAATGAAGGTTATTTATCTCAAATAGTTGGTGAGAAACTCACGATTAATAATATGCCCATTGTACGGGAGTTTGATGATGTCTTTCCGGAGGAATTACCGGGTCTTCCACCAAATCGTGAAGTTGAGTTTTCAATAGAACTCGTACCGGGTGCTTTGCCTATTTCAAAGACACCTTATAGAATGGCCCCAATTGAGTTGCAGGAATTGAAGAAGCAACTCCAAGAGAATCTTGATAAGGGATTCATATGCCCTAGTGCGTCACCTTGGGGAGCACCTGTTCTATTTGTTAAGAAGAAAGATGGATCAATGAGACTCTGCATTGATTATCGAGAACTTAACAAGATCACTATCAAGAACAAATATCCTCTCCCACGCATTGATGACTTATTTGACCAACTACGCGGAGCTCAATACTTTTCCAAGATTGATCTTCGTTCAGGGTATCATCAATTAAGGGTCAAAAGGGAGGATATACCAAAGACGGCTTTCCGTACAAGGTATGGACACTATAAATTTATAGTGATGCCATTTGGTCTTAATAATGCCCCTGCTATCTTCATGGATCTAATGAATAGAGTCTTTAGAGACTATCTTGATCAATTTGTGGTAGTCTTTATAGACGATATTCTTGTCTATTCAAAGAGCAAGGAAGAGCATGAAGATCACTTGAGAATTATATTGAAGACCCTGAGAAAGGAGAAGCTTTATGCCAAATTTACCAAGTGTGAATTTTGGCTTCAAAAAGTTGCATTTTTGGGTCATATAATCTCAAAAGAGGGGATATCTGTGGATCCAGCAAAAACAGAGGTTATCGAAAGATGGTCAAGACCAACAACAGTAACTGAGATCCGCAGTTTTCTTGGTTTGGCTGGATATTATCGACGTTTTGTAAAAGATTTTTCACGATTATCTAATCCACTCACCAAGTTGACTCGGAAAGGAGTTAAGTTTTTCTGGACAGAGGAATGTGAAGAGAATTTCAAGGAGTTGAAAAGAAGGTTATCCAGTGCACCTGTGCTCACATTGCCTTGTAGTGGAGAAAGGTTTGTGATCTACAGTGATGCATCCAAGAAGGGATTGGGGTGTGTTCTTATGCAAAATGATATGGTGATAGCTTATGCCTCACGACAGTTGAAAATCCATGAGCAAAATTACCCAACACATGATTTGGAGTTGGCTGCGGTAATCTTTGCATTAAAAATTTGGAGGCATTACCTTTATGGTGAAAGGTGTGATATTTATACTGATCATAAAAGTTTAAAGTATATTTTCACACAAAAGGAGCTGAATATGCACCAAAGAAGATGGTTGGAGCTGATTAAGGATTATGACTGCTCAATCCATTACCACCCTGGGAAAGCAAACAAGGTGGCAGATGCATTAAGTCGACAAGACCATGCTAGTTTATCCATGATGAGGATCACAAAAGATCCAATATTTATGGATTTACAAAGGATGGATCTTGGAATTATAATGGAAGGGGAAAAATCTTATCTTTCTCGAATGAATGTTCAACCATCTATACATGTGAAGATTAAATAGGCACAGAAAGAAGATGTCGAGTTACAAAAGAAGGTGAGAAATGTTCCTGAATTCAACCTTGATTGTGATGGGATAATAAAGTTCAGGAATCGGGTTTGTGTTCCTCCCATCCCCGAATTAAAGAAAGAGCTGCTGGATGAGGCTCATAGTTCTTCATTCTCTATTCATCCTGGAAGCACGAAGATGTATAGGGACCTGAAAGAGTACTTCTGGTGGGATGGCATGAAAAGAGATGTTGCTGAATATGTCTCTCGATGCTTGGTTTGTCAACAAGTTAAAGTTGAGAGACAGAAGTCTAAGGGGATGTTACAACCATTACCCATACCCGAATGGAAATGGGAAAACATCACTATGGACTTTGTCACAGGACTTCCTAAAACATCCAAAGGCAATAATGCTATCTGGGTCATAGTTGATCGTCTTACAAAGTCTGCACACTTCATTGCTATTAGAGAGGATTTCTCTCTAGATCAGCTTGCCAGGATATATGTAAAGGAAGTGGTAAGATTGCATGGAGTTCCACTTTCTATTATATCTGATCGAGATCCGAGATTTACCTCGAAGTTCTGGCGAAGTCTTCAGCATACTCTGGATACAGAGTTGAGTTTCAGCACTGCTTATCATCCCCAGACAGACAGTCAGTCTGAGAGAACAATTCAAACCCTAGAAGATATGTTGAGAGCTTGCTCTATGGATTTCAAAGGAGGTTGGGATCAACACCTACCTTTGGTGGAATTTTCTTATAATAATAGATTTCACTCCAGTATTCAGATGGCTCCTTATGAAGCTCTCTATGGAAAGAAATGCAGGACTCCAACTTGCTGGGATGAAGTTGGGGAAAGAAAGCTATTAGGACCTGATCTCGTTGATGAAATGGCAGAAAAGGTTAGATCTATTCAACAACACATAAGAGCAGCTCAGAGTCGACAGAAAAGTTATGCCGACAACCGAAGAAAAGACCTAGAGTTTGAAGTGGGCGATAAAGTGTTCTTACGAATATCTCCCTGGAAGAGGGTTATGAGATTTGGAAAGAAGGGGAAGTTGAGCCCTAGATATATCGGTCCTTTTGAAATACTGGATCGTGTTGGGAAGGTAGCTTACCGATTGGCGCTTCCACCGAATCTCTCTCAAGTTCACGATGTGTTCCACGTATCTCTCCTGAGAAAGTACATACCAGATCCTTCACATGTACTCAGCTCAGAAGTTGTACCGCTGGAGCAAGATCTTTCTTATGAAGAACAGCCGATAGAGATTCTAGATCGTAGCGAAAAAGTCCTACGAAACAAGACCACTCGCTTGGTGAAAGTTTTATGGAGAAACCACCAACTTGAAGAAGCTACATGGGAGCTTGAGGATATGATGAGGGAGAAAGATCCTCATTTGTTTGTTGCAAAGTGACGAATTTCGAGGGCGAAATTCTTTTTAAGGGGGGTAGAATGTAACACCCGAGACTTTTATGTTATATAAATCATCAAAGGAATCTTTTTCTACACAACACTTGCTTGGCTTGCTTTACACGCAATCGCGACCTTCCTCGATAGCTTGCGTCGTACGCAATACCGAGTTTCACTAAACAACAATATGCTATTAAAACTAGCCGTTATGAATAGTAATAACCACTTTTTGAAATTTTATAAATTTTATTTTTCAAAATGGACTTCATTTTTGGACTCAGAATATCGAAATTAGCCTAGGGTGAAATTTTGGTATTTTTCTGAAAACTTTCAAATTTTGATGAATAGTGAAACCACTAAGTGGTAGGTTAAAAACTGAATTTTGCATAAAACTTAATTATACCGCTTCTGTGAATGGAATTTCGAAAATCCAAGAGACACGGTTAATATCAAGGACTAAAATGTGGTTCAATGAGATGAAAATAATTTTTTGGTGAATAGTAACTTTTTACGATTTTTACCGCGGTTAATAGTAAATAGGGTAACTAAGGGTAAATATGATATTAATATTACCCTAACACATGTCCTAATTCTATTGGACAAGTGTAATTCGACCAAAAACAAACTTAGGAATAAAATATGACCATTTAGGCCCACTTGGATTAGATTAGGATATTTATTATTAATTTATTTAAAGAAGGGTTAAAATAGTTAAAATCAAAGTTTAATAAGTAAATCATTTTTAATATAGGGTTATACATAAGATAAATTCGATTGTAAATATTCATTAGAAAGCTAAAAAGATTTCCTACATAATGGTATTTTATTTGTAATTTTTAGACATCAAATAATTTAATTTAATTATGACACAAAGATGATGCAGTAATTATCTTATTAATGAAATATTAAAAAAATTGATAATATAAATACCAAAATAAATGTAATTTGAGACTTTTTATGAATTCCACTAATTTTCTAGGTTACTATGATATATTAGTAATGATTTAATTAACTTGGTTCGAACATATAATTCTGTTATGACTTTCAAAAAAATCATATATCAAATAGTGTCAAAATTGACACAAAATAGTTTTTAAATTAAATATTATATTATTAATTGTTATTTTATTCCTAAAAATCTATGTTTCGGCCAAATGACTTAGATAAGGATATATATATTAATAATAAACAATTTGGGGTTCTTTTGGCATGTTATAGTAAGTTTATTAACCATATAGTGAAAGAAAACAAAAAGACACGGTAAAAGTTAAATTAATTAACTTAGAGTTAAATCTAATTGATAAGGTTAAAATAATACCCTAAACTTGTCTAAATCCTATTGGTTGATAGGATTTCGACCCATCCCCACTTTAGCTTCGAAATAAGACCCTTTGGAACCATTATAAACCGATTTTGACTTTAATATAAAATAATATTTTGAGATATTCCTAAGGTGCCCCTCTCCTCCCCTATAAAAGGGACACCTCCTCCCCCTCCTCCTCACACCACATTGAGCACTCAAGCTCGGCCAACCCCTGCCATTTTCTCCTCTCCACTTCCATAGAATAATCCTAGAGGTCCTGGTCTTCTCCAAAGACCAATCTTAGTTCCTTAAGTGGAGGATTCAAAGAGGCGTTCCAAAGAAGAGGTAATATCCATTACCGATCTTTTCAATTTCATTCTTCTTCAACTTCTTCTTCTTTAGTTGTTTCATGATAAAGTAATAACATCAGTATTACTTACATACTGATATGTTATTATAAATATGAAACAACCCTAATTCACCTTCTATCCATCCTACGGAAAAAATGAAATCACCGCGCGTGCGTACGTACGGAATACCGTCTCCACGCCGTGGTGTAATCTATTTTCCACCATCACCTTACAAGGATGGGTATAATGGTGTAATGAGTAACTATATATGATTATTATTAAGTAATATTGATACTGAAATAATATATATATATACTCCAAAACAATTCCACGATCATAGGAACGATATCATCACTCGTGCGTACGTACGGAATACCGTCTCCACGATGTGATGCGACTCGTTCTACATGATCTTCATTTCATAATGATTATATAAATGAATTGAATGAATGAATATGGTATATACTACACTAATACCATTCTGGAAATGAATTATCTATAACCTAAAGATAAGAATAAGAATTTATTCGACAAAACACGCATAAGAACAAAAAGTTATAAAGACCCGAGTAACAAGTAACAATGAAATATTACTAACAAGAAGCTAATAATATGACCATATATGATATCATATAAATATGTATGATTCTGGAATAAGTCAATAACATTATTTAAACCATTATACAGGAGCTTCGGACACGTACAAAGCAAATTGGACCTAAGGTAAGGGAAATATCACAATCTCATTTTTATCCGAGATTGTTTATTCGTAAGTATTTACTGGGGTGTATTTTATCATCCACATCCATGTTCCCTCAATATGTAATATTGTTTCCATCCACTTGAAATAGTTTAAATCCAATTTTACCCTTAGGTGAGTTTTTGGTAAAGAATATGAAAGGAATCTTTTGTCGTTTTTCCGTACGAGGTACTTTTTGACTTTTCCGACAAAAGTACGAAGAATGTTTTTTTAACTTATACGGCATGAATGGATTTTTAAAACATTATTTACAAGAAGCTTCCTTTACAAGTTTTCATGTTTATTTTTAATCAACTTCTTTTAGTTTATAATTGTATGACATGTTAAGAAAAGAAAAGTGTTTTTGAAAAGGAAAGGATATTTTCCTCAAGAATGGAGTTCAAGTGTTTTATCAAAATTATTTTCCATCTAAGATAATAAAGGGTTCTGTTTTTATCCCTTTAATTACATTGATTTGATTATGTTGTGAGGGAATTATTTTTATGAATTCATTTGCCTTATATGATTTTATGATGTCATGATGTTTCAAGAATCCCATTTTTGTTACATGTGTTATGCGATAATGTATGTTTTATGATTATGTGGCACACATAAGAAAGGATTCATTATAAGATGGGTGGGACCTATATCTCCCTCCAATGCATTGGGTAAAGATTTTATATCTCATGAGATAGGCATGGCTGGAACGGAAGGTTATTTCGGTTCAGTGATACAGGACTGAAACGAGGAGTGAACTCGGTTCAGAAAGGGACTTTGTCCACTAAGATAGTCTTGGCAATGAGTCATGACTAACAAGAAATGATTTTCCATGATTATGTGTGCATGCCACAAAGTTTCAAGTTTTATGTTATGATTATGGGGATCTCATTTTCACTTCTATGATTTATTCCATGTTAAGATATTATGATCTCTTTTGCAGGTTTTGATCTTCATAAAGATATGATATGATTTTTATTTCCTTTATTTGCCCTTGCTGAGCATTTGAGCTCACCCTTTTATGTTTTCTTTTCCCCAGGTCAGGAAGATGGATATTAAGTAGAATATGCTAAAAGGGACCCTAGATATGATGAAATAAATGGGAGACACTGTAGAAGATTTATGAACCAGTTGTTTATGTTTCCCAGTTTCTAAAGACACTATACCTATTCGGTCCTTTGTGGTTTTGTCATATGTTGTAATAAGTGTGCTTCAATTTTGAAGTATTAACAATGTATGTAAAGTATGGGTCGTTATAAGCATGGTGGCTATGTATTCTATTGTGTCTCTCTACATCATTATATATGGTGATTTGGAAGAGGGAGAAAGCTCCCTCTGAGATTTATCAACCAATTTTGGATAATATATAGAGTTGGATAGGTGGATTCCCTACTGTCTCTATCTCTATAGTTAGAGAGGGTGAATGTAATCTTCCACATGTCACAACTGAGGGGATACATGCATGATCCATCACACATATTTGGATGGGGTGTGCGGGACATTGATTATGGGGTTACTTTTGTAAGTACCCAATGGATATTGAGGAACAATAAGAGAGTATACTTTGTGGGTGTCTGATTTCCATGGTAAAAATTCGGAAGAAGAAAAAGAATCTCCATGAGATTACAACGGAGCAGGCGGCTACAATTCGTCCCAAATACACTAATTTGTTATTTTTTATATTGTTTTTCAAATCCGGGGACGTAAACTCAAAAGGTGGGGAGAATGAAACATTTCATAATTTCCAAATATTAATTTAATATATTATATGGAATTATTATGAGACTAGGAATTATGATGGCGACTGATTATGAGTTCTGAAGATCTCTAAATAATGGATATAAATTTATTAAAATAATAACTATCAGGTTCACACGGTTTTCCTAAAAATTTGTAATAACAATTAAAAGGGTGATCTGATAAAAAATATGAGGGTACTATTGGGTTTCCTGTAGTAAATGTACCTTAGTTGGGGCCTAAAATTGAGCAGCATGGGTTTACTATAAAATGTTATTTTGAAACTTCTAATAAAATAAAATAAATAAAGCTT
The DNA here is from genome assembly GCA_963277665.1 of Viscum album. Taxonomy (NCBI): domain Eukaryota; kingdom Viridiplantae; phylum Streptophyta; class Magnoliopsida; order Santalales; family Viscaceae; genus Viscum; species Viscum album. The sequence continues at coordinate 1,292,592,832 of OY728159.1, read as the reverse complement.
TATTTTATTTAATTTTATGAGATACCAAATCCATTGTATTCATTCTTATAAACCTTGTCAAATAATTCAGTGTTATTGTCATAACTATGTAATTACTATTAATAGTAGAGAAGGATATCTCTACTGCAAACATCAAGGAATCGACGATTGATGACGATGATACTTTATGAGACTACGTGATTTAGGAGACTATGTGAATTTATGAGACTACATGACTTTATGAGACTATGTGACTTACTGAGACTACGTGTCTTAGAGAGAAAATGTGTATTACTCAGACTACATGTATTACTAGAACATAGTGTCACATCTAGACTAAACATATTATTGATACAGGGGTTTTTTGTATTATGTTAGATAGTCCTATTTTTCGAAAAATAGACTTATTCCCGGGTGAGTTGACTTTGTATATTCCATGCGCTATACTCTATGTATTTATTTGTGGAATAATTCTAGTATTTCATCTTGGTATAATTAATGATTTTTTGGAATAATTAGTGTATTTCATTGAGGTACTCCATTTTGGTTTCGGGTATCCTACTGATTGTTTTTTTACCCACCCCTGCAAAATATTTTCCCACAAGTGTTGTGCCTCGTGCAGACGATTGATTCTTTCATAGAGTCCATGGTAGACCAAGAATAGGTGGTTCTTAGAGGGACTAAACTACCAAGGTGCGATCTTATGGATTTAGACAGTTGTTTTTTGTACATACCCTTCTTATAGATGTTTCTACATATGAGTTTCAACAACTTGTGCATTCTCTTTTCCAGATACTTTTTTGGGTGTGGTTGTATTTTTTCTCTATTTCCATACCCATTTTCTACTATCATAATTTTTGGATGGAATCTTAGTGGTATGCATGATTCTTTACTTAGTGTTTTTTATTTCATCATTTAGGTATTTGGGATGTGTGTGTTTGTCTATATGTGTAGGTAATTAGGCAAAGGACTCCCATTTGTGGGATATTCCTACTCAGTGCTAGTTTCCAACCCCTCGCATATTGATGGTGGGCTTTGAGTAGTCATTGAATGGGTCCCAATATGACTAGATGTGATAAGAATTAATGATTTATTGATCCTTCGTGGAACTAGAAAACACCATTTCTCTTAAATGTATATCAGATATCTAAATGGGTATATATTTTGGATTAAGCCAAATGTTTTGAGGGGTTTTAAATTTGGAGATTATTTTTTTCTTTTATTGGTGTCATTGAGTGGAATCTCCACAAATTATCATTGAATAATGTATAAGGTTTACTTTTTAAATTTAAATAGGATAAACTAAGGAAAATAATGGAATTGGTATAATTCATTATCAATTAACACCACTTAAATACATTTAGTGATAGGCTGTTTGGATATTTTATGTTTTTTTGACATATTTCATTCCCTTATACATTATGTTAATTCACCATGGGAACATTATTTACCTTGGTAACATCATTTTTGTCCTATATTTTCATGTCCTAGTCTTGTACCACTGATATGAAATATAAAATTGATTCAGATTAAATATATATTTATATGAAAGTTTTCTATAAAATTCAAACATAAAATATGAAAATATTTTGAGTTTTTTAAGAAAATAAATTTTTTAAATTTGATCTGTTTATAATATTATCTTATATTAATTACTAATTAAATTGGTGTAAATATATTAGTATATATATTGAATAATTTTTTACAATAATCTTTTTAAATTTATCAATTTAATTTATAAACATAAAATACACAACACCATAATAAAGTTCATTGAAATCACACCTTTAACATTTAAATATTTTATTATTATTTAAAATCAATTAGAAAAAAAAAATTTATTTTAGTTCATATATATATGTATATATAAATAAATAATTTAATTTATCTTAATAAAATAAGTGAAATTTTACATTTAAATATAAACATATATTATATAGTAATAAAACATTTTAAATAAATAATATTAATCTTCCATTAATGATTAAATTAGTATTATTTATATTTACACAAGCATTTCAATGATGAAATTTTTTTACATTAAAATCCATTCATTTTTATCAATCTATTTCATTAAAACCAATCTTTATAATTATATATATAATAATATAAAATTCATAGAGATAAAATTTTATAAAAATATTAAATTGAAATTTTATCTTTTAGTTTCATTATAATTAATTTTGACTTATTTTATATTAAATTTCATAATAAAAAATTACACATATTATATATTTATTATATAAATGCATACCCAATGACTATATATCCCACAACCATATATGTAACAATAATATTCCATTCCATTATATTATCGTATTATCGTTCTTAAAATCAATCATTATATTTAATTATATCTTAACCAATATATTATAGTTTTTAATTTCATGTCTTCATTAAATAATTATAATTATGGTGAAAATCTTTATGAAAACCCATAATGATAAGGATTGCGTGTTCTTAGTCATTTTATTTACTTTTAGAATAGTTTATTTTGTTATTTTTTAATGGTGTTTATTATTAAATTAACATAATTTATTAAGGTATATCATTCATTAAAATATTTTACCTCTATTAAATGTATATCTGTATGAGGTACTTTGGTGTTTAGTTTTATGAAACCTATCCTAAACAGTATTTATAAAAAAATAAATTTAAACTAACATCCAAGCGTTTCATATTCTACACTCTAAAATAAATTTCATTTTTTCAATTTTATTTTTCCCTTACCGATTAAAATATTCTCGGTTATCCATGACATAAAAAGAGTTTAGATATAATATTCAATGGGATATGATGCTCACTATCTTAGTTAAGTCTACAAAATGAATATTTGGAATCGTAGTCAGAAAATCCATAAATTTATCTTCTCTCTAATCATTTGAGTTAAATACAACTCATTATTTCGTATTAAGACCCATAGAATTTAAGTAATTTCAATAGGTGGTTCATAGTAATTTTCACACCAATAGATGATAATTGGATGATCGGGGATAAGAAATATGACTTCTCTATGTGGGTATTTAGTATTTGATCAATTTAGAGAGTGCCAATTCTTTCTCAATATTAAATAAAAAAAAACTAATGGGAGAATAATAAAATTTTAGAAAACATATTTCAAAATATATAAATCATATAAGAGTTAGATAATTTCAAATAATTAAACATTCCATTAGAAGTTAAAATCAATAATTCAACATCTAATCATTATTTTTTCATATTTTTTATTTATAAACTTATTATATATGAATCAATATAAGGTCTATAATCCAATAAGAAATTCATAGTCATTGAGTGGATGATGAGTGTATGTTATAAAACATAATTGTTTAGATACACATAAGTAATTTTAATTACATATATTTCCAATTTTCCCCATTGATTATTAGGTTATTGCATTTAAATTTCATTATTAGCAGTAGAATTGGAGAACTGATTAGTGTAATGTCCACACACACTATAATTGAAGGATTGATGTTTGGATAGGTTTTCTGTTTGAACCTCCACATCCTCCAATATAATGATAATCCACATTACCACCCTTTTATAATAAAAAGCTTGCGGCTCAATCCTTGTATAGAAGAAATATATTTATTCTTCCTCATTGTAAATTTCATAATAGAATCCTTCAACATTTCTAGTATATATACATGAAATTTTTATTCCCATAAGAAATTTTTATTCTTATTTTTCATGAAACTACATTTTTGTTTTCTTATCATAAAATCCCTTGGAATAATGGGGATGTACATTTCCCATTTCCACATTATGTACAAATTGATAATTTTAGTCATAAATATGAAATTATTGTAAAGATAATAAGTTTGAATGATTTTGTTTTTGAAAATAAATATAAAATTGATTTATCATTAGGGATAATGATAAACTAGTTGTTTACCTTGAACGATATATAAAATATTCTTCATAGAATCTGATGGATTAATCATGTTTTTTAACTCCATGTATTCTCGCCATATTTTATTGTGACGAATTTGGGAATAATATTTATTAAAATATATCTTCTAAAATTGCTCACATTTCTTGGTGTTTATTTTATAGATTAGACCCATCTTCTTTATCAAATTTCACTTTTTATTATCATTATTTCATAATAATAGACATGCAAATGTATTTTCCCATACTCATAGAATTTAGGAATAAAAATATATCATTTCATCCATGATAATCTACTTCTTAGTAATTAGTGAGTCTCATTATCCACTATAGATCACAAATAATTAATGCATGAAAGATTCAATATTATGTTGACATTATTTTGGATGCTGGGGAAACATATATCCTTTAGATTATAATTAATAGTATTATATAGTAAATAAATGAAGGTTAACACAAATTCTCCAATCGCATTTAGTTTCTCATTGAGTAAATCAGCACATTCTTAATAACACACATTTTTTAGTTGATTAAACATAGTTCCATCCATGGATTAAAATGTAATGGTTACTATGAGTATAAATAAATAATAATCCCTACAAAAAATAATAGCAAATAATTTCTAATATGTACTTAATTATGAAACATTCATTATAACCAATTATAATTTAGATTTATCCAATATCCCTTTATGTGCATACTAGGTTGTTTTAGGTTATGTTAATATATACATTTTAACCCATCCCCAAAAAATAACCAAACCCTTCTATGATAAAAACTGTAGTGGCCCCGACCCAAAATCCCGGATCTAGTCCTAATGTACAAACATTACACATATTATTTGATACTATGTTTTATGTAAAGAGTATTAAACTAATATATTATAAACTATTTTTATAAAAAACCATTATTTATAAAAGTATCAAACGATATCCTAGAAAGCAATGGTTTAGTGTCATTGTTGATTATTAATATAATATTATTATTTCAAAATAATATATCGACATTTAAATATAATATTATTCTCACATAATACTATTTTAGACACAATATAAATAATAATATTCTTCATAACCTATGTATTGAATAATAATAACAATTGGTCTCATGTGATTATTATGTTTAAACATGAGTCTCATCAATTGATGATTTTACGTGAGTATATTATAATAATGTGGGTATTCGAATATAAAATCACACATAAACTGATGCTTAACGAATTCATTACTAATTCACCAAGGGTCCTAAATTATGGATCATTGAATAAAGAATTGGGAATAACATAAAACATGGGGCATGAGGTAATAATATGTTATCATGACCTAATCACAATGTCTAACAAAAGAATACAGATTACTGTGAGCATGGAAATAATAACACATGTCATGGTATTCTATAATTCCACTCCTCGTATAATTAACTTTTCTAACTAAATATTCATTATATGTTAAGATTTGAAAGACACCCATGCACCTTATTGGGCCTAGGCTTACCACATTTTACCCTTTGGATATAGATGACAACTCCTGTAAACCAAGGATTAAGTCGGCCATTTGTGTAAACATTTGAGATAATAAGATATCAAATATAAACCAATTTATTCAAAGTAATTAATAAACCCATCCATCACATAATGAAAATCCATAAATATGTTTTCCACATAATGAAGAAAAGATAAATAATACCATCATATATTAATGAAAATTTTGAAAGGAAATGTGAATCATGAAAACATTAAGATATCATAGGTCTTTAATTGAAACATGTTGGATTATATATTTAGATTTAATCCCATGTAAAGAATAAGAAATATTAAATGATCTCGACATATAAGGAAAACAAAATTATAAACACATTATTCGTTGAAAAACTAGAATAAATATCTTTTTATTTTTACGACATTTATATTAAAATTCTAAATTTATTAAACAATGTAAATAGATACATAGAAAAAAAATTAATTTATATAAGGGAATATTTATTATTTTAAAATTTTATAAAATATGGAAAAAAAATTTAAGTTTATTACATTAAAAATGAATATTCCTTTTCATCTTTTTTAATGGATTTACATTAATAGAAAATAATTTGAACAAAAAAATCTAAAATGATTCCTTTAAAATCCATGTAAAAAATCAATGTTAATATATAATTAACATAATCAATCACTGAATAATGGGTAAATAAATTCATTAAATAATAGAAATAATATAGACATAGAGGAGAAAGTAGTCCAATCAAAAATAATATATAATGTGGACTCTACTAAAAAATGTACTTCTGGAAAAATTATAAACCTAATGGAGAAGAAATGTTAATAACAAATGAAAGACCCATGAATAGTGTAATAGGAAAAAATTATAGAAGAATTACATTGTATTTTTTATTCTATGCCACATGAATCATTGAGAATAAAGAACTAATAAAATATATTTATTTAAATTTAATCACTTTGAAACCTTATAGAACATGCATCATAAAGTATAAATGAATTATATTATAGTATATCATTATAATCTATCAATTATATTGAATTTTATGATAGTACCAACTAAAATATAAAAATAAGATGGTCTAATAAAAATCCAATAAAAAAAGACATATTTTATAAGAAAACACATTTTTTAATGGAAGGATTTATCTCGTATCATGAAAATAATAAGAAAGGAATTTTTACCATAATTATAAAATTTATTCAATAAAATGAAATTATTTTTTGAAGTAATCTTATAAAAATTAACTTCGGGATAATTGTTTTTAGTTTTCCCAAAGGTTTCCTTTTTCTACGAATAGTGAGAAATACTGATTTTTTTATTAAATCTCTATATTCAGTTAAATAATTTTTTATTCAAAATTTTATTTTAAATTGGTTTGAATGTAAATTTATTTTAAATAAATAAAAATTTAACTAATTTAAGCTAGTTTAATCCAATTTAATATTGAATTAGGACATTGATACCTTCCATATTTAGGAGACTTTTCTTCTTGAAAAACAGTTTTTCATTGCCTCTGTGTTTTTTGTTTTAAATTTGTTTTTGTTACATGTTAGACAAAATTTTTTAAATATTAAATATTAGGGATAATCATACTATTTATTTTTCAATATGAAAAGATTAATTTTTGACTATATGGAAGATTGAAAATTAGTAAAAATTATTTATTCTGATGAAATTAAAGATGGGTTTACTGGGTGTAAAATTAAAATATTGGGGTTAAAATGACTTAAAACCTTTTCAAAAATATATTTTCATTCGATATTTTGATCCTTTAATGTATATTTAGATATAATACATAATTTTGTGCATTTTTAGAATGTAAAAAATGGGGGTAAACAATTTATTTTCTAAAAATTACTTGTCTTCCACTCAACTCACTTATAGAAGGACACCCCTCTCCTCTCTTCCTGAAATATTAAAACCATTTTGGTTTGACATTTGCAGACCCAAATAACTTCTAGTTCTCTATAAAATCAAACTATAATCTTTTATTATGTTATAAATATATTATAAAAAATACTTTATGTATAATCCTAAATGGGTGTCATGATTGGGGGTAAATTCCTCCCTATGCATTTTTTTTATATTTATTCTGCCACCTACATTAAATATTATTTATATATGATTATATAATATCACAAATATAATACGTATACTGATATATTAATGTGTTATGTTAATGACCTATATGAATCTCATATTTTCTCAAACAGGAAACGATAATGTTGCTCGTGTGTGTGGATGACTACTGCCTCACAAAACAATGTGACACATATTCCATAAACCACTCTCATGTTTGGGTATTATTATGAATTTAATATATATATATATATGATATTTATATCTTAATAATTCTTATAGAGCCGTTAAATTATATATATTAATTTTTATCGTTCGCTCTATAGGGGAATAGATAACTTTTCCATGTGTACGGTAGACTACCCCGTAATGATGTGAGGTGATAAATTTTTCATTAATGAATTATATGGATTGTAATACGTATAAATTTAATTAAGAAATGTGATTTTATTAAAATAATAATGATATTCATTACAAATTTATCTTCATAAAATTATAATATGTCGTTTTCTTTCATTAATTTTCCCTCATTAAAAATAATATCATTTCAAACATGAAATGAATTGATTACTATTTTAATTTTTCCAAATACTAAATAGTATTGTGAAATTATGCAAAAGAAAATCCAAAACAATCTTAAGGATTTATGGAGATTAATGATTCCCTATGAATATGAATTGATTGGAAATTTCATATATCATATAAATAAGGGGTAAAATATAAATTTAATCACATAATAGTGTAAGAAATGCACTTTTCATCAAGGAGTCAAGCCCACAACGATGAAATTATATTTAGAAAAAAAATCACTCACTTACTCTACTTGTCGTATAGATTATCTTTGAGATTGGGATGAGAATCTCATACATACAGATGATTTCAAAATTTTTTAAATATAATGTGATAAAAAATATAAAATTATACTTTGAAGAATATTCATTGAAATTTGTGGAGTTCTAATTTATGCCCTTTAAGGTAGACTCACATTACATATTGGTATAGAAGAAGTGATCATTACAATAATGTATCGTTTTAATATTTGTAATTTTTCTTTTTAAAAATTTGATAACAGAGATGTAAATATAAAAGATGTCAAAATTTTGGTTTTCATGTTGATTATCTAGATCAAGTATTAAAATTACATTCATGATGGTAACTATAACAAATAAAATTGAAATACCCTCAAAATTAATATATATATATATATATATATATATATATTCAGTGGCATTTTTTAAGGTTTGGCATTGAATGTGTATTTAAATGTAGATTTTCATAAAAATGATATCATTTAAAGGAACATTATAAACATGGATATTGAGGTACTTTCAATGTTCGTTATGATAATAATTGTTTTTGAAAGTGGCACTAAATATAGACATCAATAATATTATATTTTAAAATCAAAAACAATTTTGAGATAAAGGGTCTTTCAAAATGGTTAATTTATGAAAACTAATTTTGAAAAATGCATTCATTGTCAATTTATTTTAAAACAACTTTTTAATATTCTTTCAAAATATGCTTTAATATAAATAGATGTTAAATTATAAATATTATTTTTTAAAATATAATGATATAAAAATATACTTGATATGTAATTTCATTTGAAATAGTATAATAATACAAAAACAGTATCAAATAAATTCAAATGAAATATAATTAAATATCAATTAAAAAAATTAAAAATTCATGAATGTTTTGGAAATATATCTTTAAATTAGTGAAACAACTACAATTAAAAATAAATAGAAATTGAAGGTTGTTGAATACATTTTCATATATACTATGTAACAGCATTAAATAACTAGAAAAAAATTAAATGTTATGAAATTATCCAAAAAATATAATAGTTTATACCTTAATAGTTACAATGCTATTGAACTTTTGAATATATGACATTTTTTCTAGATTATCTAAAAAATGAATCCTAAAAAGTAATAACCGACTTAAAAACTATTTTTATGAATATGGAACTCCTCTTATAAGACATAAATTTCAAAATTTAAAAAGAATTATAAATGTAATAAAATGAAATTATTAATTAATACACTACGGGAAAAATGGGCATTTGCGACGGGTTATTTGCGACGGGAATAATTCCCGTCGCAAATAGTCATGTTAAAAACTTATTTGTGACGGGGTTATTTGCCCGTCGCAAATAAGTAGCCTTTTGCGATGGGACAACATTCCCCGTCGCAAAAGGACTGGCACGGTTTGCGCGCCAAATCGCGGGAAACTTATTTGCGACGGGGGAGTATTCCCGTCGCAAATAACCGGCGGCGGTAAAAGGTATTTGCGACGGGAATATTCCCCCGTCGCAATTAGTATGTCTCCAGGTGGTTATTTGCGACGGGACCCGTCGCAAAAAACTATTAACCCATTGACCGTAATAAATGATGGCTAAGGTATTTGCGACGGTACCCGTCGCAAATAATACTATTTGCGACGGGAATCCCGTCGCAAATGGACCCGTCGCAAATAATCTAACATATAAATACCCCCATCCGTTTTTTTCAAATCATTCTCAAATTCCCTCTTCTTCTTCTCTCAATGTTTTATTTCTAAAGTTTAGTTTTTCTCAAGTTTAATTTTTTTTCGGAGTTGATATTAAAGTTTCGAAGAACGATCAGAGCAGATCAATTTTCAAGGTATTTATGTTCATTTTAATTTAATATTTATTTTTAATTTTTTATTAGTTTTAATGATTCTTAATTAGTTGTAATTTAATTATGTTTACATTGTTTTGTTACTTAATAAATTTAAATTATTAGTATTCATTGTTAATATTTAAATGGTAATTAGGAAGAATTAGTAATAATTACAAGTAATTAAGAATAAATATTAATATTTAGTAATAAATACCAATAATTAGGAATAAAAACATTATTATATTATTAGTATATTTTATTACTAATATTAAAATAATATAATTTTTTATGTATATACAATTCTCTTTTCATCTGTGTGTTTGCTGTCTCCACATGTATTATTTGTATGTGGAGATAGAAAACACACAGATGAAAGGAGAATTGTATATAAATTAAAAATTTATATTATTTTAATATTAATAATAAAATACACTGATAATGTTATTATTCCTAATTATTGGTAATTATTCTTAATTATTGGTAATTATTCATTTAATTACTACTAATTAGGAACAATTAACAATAATTACCAATAATTAGGAATAATTACCAATAATTAGTAATAATTACCATCAATTAGTAATAATTATCAATAATTAGTAATAAATACCAATAATTAGTAATAATTAGTAATAATTACCAATAATTAGTAATAATTACCAATAATTAGTAATACTTACTAATAATTAGTAATAATTACCAATAATTAGTAATAATTACCAATAATAAGTAATAATTGCCAATAATTATCAATAATTACCAATAATTACTAATAATTACTAATAATTGCTAATAATTACTAATAATTACCAATAATTAGTAATAATTAGGAATAATTACCAATAATTATCAATAATTATCAATAATTACCAATAATTAGTAATAATTACCAATACTTAGTAATAATTAACAATACTTAGAAATAATTACCAATACTTAGTAATAAATACCATTAAATATCGATAATTAGTAATAATTATCAATAATTAGTATTAATTACCAATAATTACCAATAATTGGTAATAATTCGTAATAATTACCAATAATTGGTAATAATTCGTAATAATTCGTAATAATTCGTAATAATTAATAATAATTACCAATAATTAGTAATAATTACCAATAATTAGTAATAATTAGTAATAATTAGTAATAATTAGTAATAATTACTAATAATTAGTAATAATTATCATTAATTAGTAATAATTAACAATAATTACCAATAATTAGTATTAATTAGTAATAATTACCAATAATTACCTATTATTACCAATAATTATCAATAATTTGTAATAATTACCAATAATTAGTAATAATTAGTAATAATTAGTAACAATTAGTACTAATTACCAATAATTAGTAATAATTAACAATAATTAGGAATATTTAGTAATAATTAATAATAATTACGAATAATTAGTAATAATTTCGAATAATTAGTAATAATTACCAATAATTAGTAATAATTACCAATAATTAGTAATAATTACCAATAATTAGTAATAATTACCAATAATTGGTTGCAAATTAGTAATAATTAGTAATAATTATTAATAATTACCAATAATTAGTAATAATTAGTAATAATTAGTAATAATTACCAATAATTAGTAATAATTAGTAATAATTAGTAATAATTAGTAATAATTACCAATAATTAGTAATAATTATCAATAATTAACAATAATTAGCATTAATTAGTAATAATTACCAATAATTACCAATAATTAGTAATAATTACCAATAATTAGTAATAATTACCAATAATTACAAATAATTACCAATAATTAGTAATAATTACCAATAATTCGTATTAATTACCAATAATTACCAATAATTGGTAATAATTAGTAATAATTACCAATAATTAATAATAATTAGTAATAATTAGTAATAATTACCAATAATTAGTAATAATTACCAATAATTAGTAATAATTTGTAATAATTATCAATAATTAGTAATAATTGCCAATAATTACCAATAATTAGTAATAATTAGTAACAATTATCAATAATTACCAATAATTCATAATAATTATCAATAATTAGTAATAATTATCAATAATTACCAATAATTAGTAATAATTATCAATAATTACCATTAATTGGTAATAATTACAAATAATTACCAATAATTACCAATAATTACCAATAATTACCAATAATTACCAATAATTAGTATTAATTATTAATGATTACCAATAATTAGTAATAATTAAAATTAATTAGGAATAATTAGTAATAATTAGTAATAATTACGAATAATTAGTATTAATTACCAATAATTAGTAATAATTAGTAATAACTACCAATAGTTACCAATAATTGGTAATAATTAGTAATAATTACCAATAATTGGTAATAATTAGTAATAATTAGTAATAATTACCAATAATTAGTAATAATTAGTAATAATTAGTAATAATTACCAATAATTAGTAATAATTATCAATAATTAACAATAATTAGTATTAATTAGTAATAAATACCAATAATTTACAATAATTAGTAATAATTACCAATAATTAGTAATAATTACCAATAATTAGTAATAATTACCAATAATTAGTAATAATTAGTAATAATTACCAATAATTACCAATAATTACCAATAATTACCAATAATTACCAATAAGTAGTAATAATTACCAATAATTACCAATAATTGCTAATAATTAGTAATAATTACCAATAATTACCAATAATTGGTAATAATTAGTAATAATTACCAATAATTAGTAATAATTATTAATAATTAGTAATAATTACCAATAATTAGTAATAATTACCAATAATTAGTAATAATTAGTAATAATTACCAATAATTAGTAATAATTACCAATAATTAGTAATAATTAGCAATAATTAGTAATAATTATCAATAATTACCAATAATTAGTAATAATTATCAATAATTACCATTAATTGGTAATAATTACCAATAATTACCAATAATTACCAATAATTACCAATAATTACCAATAATTACCAATAATTAGTATTAATTATTAATGATTACCAATAATTAGTAATAATTAAAATTAATTAGGAATAATTAGTAATAATTAGTAACAATTACGAATAATTAGTAATAATTACCAATAATTAGTAATAATTAGTAATAATTACCAATAATTACCAATAATTCGTAATAATTAACAATAATTAGTAATAATTAACCAAAATTAGTAATAATTAACAATAATTAGTAATAATTAACAATAATTAGTAATAATTACTAATACTTATCAATAATTACCAATGATTACCAATAATTACCAATAATTACCAATAATTACTAATAATTAGTATTATTTAGTAATGATTACCAATAATTATTAATAATTACCAATAATTAGTATTAACAATAATTATTATTAATTACCAATAATTACCAATAATTACCAATAATTACCAAGAATTAGTAATAATTACCAATAATTAGTATTAATTACCAATAATATTAATACTATGAAAATAATAAAAAATTTATATAATATTAAAATTATCAATATTTGTAACATGTTTTTCTTTATTCTCAACATATTTAATTCTTAAAGGGTCAATTTTTAGGTGTATCTCAATAAAAAGTTTGCATCAGTTTTGTATGATCTAAACTCTATAATTATCCTAGCTTGAATGTTTTTTCTAACAAATTATTCAAAACAAGTAATGCTTTTATATTTTATAGAGAAATATGGAAAAATGGGGTCGTCAACAATCATTATTAGGTGACCGTATATGGATAAATCAACGTAGAAATCCAAATGGTTCTGGTTTAAATCCAATATATGTAGAGGGTGTGGAGAATTTTTTATCATTTGCGGCATCAAATCCAGAATTTGTTTCAGAAGGAAAAATAAAATGCCCTTGTAGAAAATGTGCATTGAGAACGTTTGACACGTTTGACAAAGTGGGAGAACATCTCATGCGTTTTGGTTTTCAACCAGATTATGTTTTTTGGTATCAACACGGTGAACGCAGTTCCAGAGCAGGTGATACCAACTTGATTCCGGATCCATCCCGGTTTCATGATTTAGTACATGATGTTGCAGGTTCATCTGTTCAACATACAGAAACTCCGGCTGATATAACTTCAAATCCTGAGTTGGGACCGTCTGAATTTTATGAGTTGTTGAAGTCTGATGAGGATGCATTATATCCTGGCTGCAAGATTAGCAAATTAGAAGCAGTTGCAAAATTTATGGCTATCAAATCAGATAACGGAATGTTAAACACCTGTTTTGACCAGATATTTTCTTTGTTTAAAACACTGTTACCCAAAGGAAATGTTTTACCTACAAATTACTATGAGAGTAAGAGACTGGTTCAAAATTTGGGACTTACCTGTCAGAAGATTCATGCATATTCAAATGACTGCATTTTATATTCTGGGGAAAATGAGTCGTTGGAAAGTTGTCCCAAATGTGGGCAACTGAGATATAAAGAAGGACAACACGGGAAGTCTGGTTTGATTCCTGTAAAACAGTTGGGATATTTTCGGCTTACATCCAGACTTCAGCGTTTATTCATGTCTAAGAATACAACAACAATGATGTCATGGCTTAAAGAAAATATTTCAACCGATAAAAGCTTGAATCATCCAGCCGATGGTGATTCATGGAAACATTTTGATAGAGTGCATCCATCCTTTGCTTTAGAAGCTAGAAATGTTCGACTGGGCCTTTCCACTGATGGTTTCTGTCTGTTTGGATCTTATGGTAGTCAATATTCATGTTGGCCTGTTTTTTTAACTTCGTACAATTTACCTCCATGGATGTTGATAAAGGAGCCATATATCTTTTTGACTTTACTAATTCCAGGACATACGAAGAAAAATATTGATGTTTATTTGAAGCCATTGATTGATGAATTAAATTTATTGTGGAGTACTGGTGTCAGTATATATGATGTTGCAATGAAACAGAATTTTATACTGAGAGCAGCATTGATGTGGACAATAAGTGACTTCCCGATTTATGGGATGTTATCTGGCTGGAGTACACATGATCAGAAATCATGTCCTTACTTTATGGGAGAGAACAAAGCATTTATGCTCATTCATGGAAAGAAACCATGTTATTTTGACTGTCATCGCAGATTTCTTCCAGCTGATCATCCTTTTCGCAGAAACAGATCTCATTTCAGAAAAGGAACAGTTGAAAGGGATGGACCTCCGAAAATGCTATCAGGTTCGGAGTTAAAATCAGTTGTATTTTCATTACCACCCATCACTTTTGGTCCCACAATAAACCAACAGAAAATTTCTGGTTTTGGGAAAGAACACAATTGGATTAAACGTAGCATATTTTGGGATTTTCCATATTGGTCTGATTTGTTGGTCCGACACATGTTAGATGTCATGCATATTGAGAAGAACTATTTTGATAATTTGTTTCATACAGTTTTGGATACGCCAAGAAAGAGCAAAGACAATGTAAATGCACGTTTAGATCTTGCCCAAATTTGCAGGCATCCAGAATTTGAACTATTTGAGAATGTCAGAACAGAAAGGTTACTAAAACCAAAAGCAGCTTATACACTGTCTAAAGAAAACCGTTTATTATTTTGTCAGTGTATTGCAGATTTGAGACTTCCAGATGGATGTGCTTCCAATTTGGGTAGATGTGTAAAGAATGGTCATATTACTGGAATAAAAAGTCATGATTGTCATGTTATAATGGAGAGTATACCCATTGGATTAAGTGGTCTGTTGAATTCTGTGATTTGGGATTCCATAATAGACATGTCTCATTTTTTTCGAGAAATTTGTGCTGATACGGAAGATTATGATGCTCTAGGCAAACTTGAAAAAGCTGTTGTTGTAATTATATGTAAACTGGAAAAAATATTTCTGCCGTCATTCTTCGACTCAATGGAACATTTGATGTTACATTTTCCATATGAAGCCAAATGTGGAGGTCCGGTACAGTTTCGATGGATGTACCCATTTGAAAGATGCATGAAAAAATTGAAAAGAAAAGTACGCAACAAAGCATCTGTTGAAGGATATATTGCAGAAGCTTATTTGCAAGAGGAAATATCTTTTTTCTGCTCCCATTATTTTGAATCTGAGTATCCTTCAAAACACAACCGAATGGGAAAGAACGAGAGGAATATTGATGAAATCGACAATCAATTATCTGTTTTCAACCAGTCAGAGCTTGGTTTTGGTGGAGTTTATGAACGCTGGCTTTCAGATGATGAACATCATAGAGCTCATACGTATGTTCTGCTCAACTGTGAAGAGATGACATCAGTTATTGTAAGTGTTTATATCACATATTCTATCATTTATGCTACAGTAAATAACTTTGGTTTTTATAGGTTGTATGATAATCATATCAAGAAACAAATTCCACAAATTACAGCAGCTGCTCTCGAAGAACGTCGACTGAAAAATTTCTCTCAGTGGTTTCAAAATCTGGTAACATAAATTCATTATCTTTTAGGAACTCATTCAATGTATAGTTTACTATATTGATAATTATTTCACAAATTTTCAGGTGTCTCGACATGCTGATAAAATTGACAAATGGCTGTGTGTATTGAGTAACCCACCTTCCAAACTTGTTAAAACTTATAATGCATATGTGGTGAATGGATTTCGATTCCACACACATGCATATGGGGAATCGAAAAAAACAATGAACAGTGGAGTTAGCCTGAGAGGATATCATCATCGAGAAAATGAAGTTGAATTTTATGGCAAACTTGATGAAATCATTGAACTCTGTTATCTTGGACAACATTACATAACCATGTTCAAATGTCGGTGGTTGGATATAGAGAGAGGTGTGAGTGTTCATCCGACTCATGGAATCATCGATATTAAATGTAAAAGTGTTCTCGCAGTAAATGAACCATTCTTATTGGCTCAACAGGCATATCATGTTTATTACGCAAAGTACTGTGCTACATCAAGAGACTTGACTGATTGGTGGAGTGTAATAAAAATCAAAATTCGAGACAATCAGTTTAGTCAAACTGAATGTGCTTTCATTGATGTGAAAATAATTGAAGTTTTTCAAGATAGTACTCAAAATCAATCTTTTTTACAAAGAGACATGAGTATCGATGACGACACCCCACATTTAAGAGTCGATGATGACGATGATGTTAATGATGTCACACATGAATTTGAAATGGTAAGAGATGAAGGAACTGTAACTCGAATGGATATTGATGATGTTGAGGAGGAATATGAAGATGACATTGACATATATGAAGATGATGATGAAGATGAACACTTATAGAATTCCACGGTATTTATATACAATCATAATATGTATATATGTATATATAGTAGTAATTATCAATTATTTGCTAACATTAACATTTTCTGTTTCAGATGGACGACGCCACATTTCGTGAGTTGACGGATGCTGACCTGCCTTTTGATGCGGATGAGTTGCTGGCAGATGACCCTCAGCCTGCAGGCGCTCCAGGGAGTACGCGGAGGGGGAACGGTCTTGCACGATTGATGATTCCTGACCTCGTCCCCGAGCGACGTCCACGTCTTGGGTTTGATCCGCGCACACGGAGGTGTGATAACCTGTGTGATAACCTGTGGATTTGACTAAGATTTCATTAATCTATTCACATAATAAATGTTTATTATTTTTACAGTTTTTCGCATATAGCAGTCGGACAGGGCAGCGCTATTTTGCGCAGCTATTTCTCTCAGCCGTGGACCACATGGGAGCAGATTCCCATTGATGTGCAGCAGGCCATGTTCGGCCATTGGTTGGTACGTATGTAAATAAATAATTTTTATTTTGAAAATTATTTCATTTCTATCTTGATATTTTGATTTATTTGTAGGGTTTATGGTATCTGATCGAGGATACCATGCGTGACGCCATCCACGAGGCATGGGAGGTGGCCATGCGTGATCACCTTCATCAGTTTTTGCACAATTTAAGAAAAGATTCCATGAAGAAACCAGGAGTGTCAGATTTTGACGAGTAATGTAGAGCACACCGACCAGAGTACATTTCATCCCATGTATGGGATGGATTATGTGTGCACTGGTTGAGTGGTGCCTTTCAGAGGAGATCATCGGTGGGGAGGCAGAATCAGGGGAGACAGGAGGTGACTCATCGAGCTGGGAGTCGTTCTTTCAGTACTCATAGACAGCATCTGGTACGTACATTATTTATAAATATTTTATATAACTATAAATATTAACAGTTTATTTTTTATTCTTATAGGCTGTCCAGCACCCTAATATTACGGAGTACGACGTATATCGGAGGATGTATAGTGATCCTGCTACTGGGGAGCTCAGAGGCAATCGTCAGCATCACATCGTGGTCAGTATTATTTGTTTTCAAGTTTAAAAATTAACTGCATATAATATATTCACAATTTTAATTTTAAATTGCAACTACAGGAGTCATATGAGGCCGCAGCGTCACAGGCCCGGCTTGAGAGTCAGGCCGAGTCATCAGATCAGACCATTGGTCGTCAGTTTGATGAGGCGGCATGGATGCAGGCCACCCAGTATGCCTTCGAGAAGGGTCGGGTAGTTGGTATCGGCTCTCGACTGACTCCCGGAGATTATTATGGCAGTGCTGCGATGTCGGCGTCCAGCTCGAGAGGATCTCATGCATATTCTTCTACTACACAGTATGAGGATCAGTTGCGATCTCAGACAGCACTGATAGAGAGTCTCCAACAGGAGCATGAGCAGATGCGTCAGCAGCATGAGGAGGACCGTCGACGCCAGCAGCAGCTGTACGAGGAGCAGACGAGTCGGTGGCAGCAGCAGCATCAGGAGCAGATGGAGTACATGCGCCGACTCACTCATGCTTTAGGGATAGAGTTTCCTCCACCACCATCTGCAGATCCCCCACCTCCCCCCCTCCTTCAGATTAGAGTTTGTATTTATGTTATAAAATTTGTGAAATCAAAATATGATTTTTTTTCTATTCGTAGTTTCTGTCTCATTATAAAATATTAATAATATTATATTTTTAAATAACAATAATATGAATAATAATATTATTTATATTTTATAATAATAAATTATATATATATTAAAATTTTATAATATTATAATTTAATTATATTTTTTTGTAATACTTGAATTATTTTAATATTTGAATGTAAAATAATTCTATTATTTTTTTATTAATTAAAATAACTTATTAATATTTTTTTTTATTTATGAATTATAATTATAATATTATTATATTAATTAAATCATTTATTAATATTCTATTATTTTTTAATTATAATTCTATTATTATTATATGAATTGAAATAATTTATTATTTTTATTTGTGTATTATAATTCTATTATTATATTAATTAAAATCATTTATTAATATTTCATTATTTTTTATTTTTGAATTATAATTGGATTATTATTATATTAATTAAAATAATTTATTAATAATTTATTTTTTTATTTTTTTATAGTATTTGCGACGAGATACTATGCCCGTCGCAAATAGTATTATTATTATATTTATTAATAGTTTTTTAATTTTTTTTAAAATAGTATTTGCGACGGGACCCGTCACAAATAGTATTTATTAATAGTTTTTTATTTTTTTTAAAAAAAATAGGCTTTTGCGACGGGCCCGTCGCAACAGGTGTTTGCGACGGGACCCGTCGCAAAAAGTATTTTGAATGTTTTTTACAAATATATGAAGACTATTTGCGATGGTTATTATTCCCGTCGCAAAAAAATGTTTTAGCGACGGGCTCGTCGCAAATAAGGGTTGTTGCGACACCGTTTTCAGCAACGGGCCATTTCCGACGGGCTACCGTCGCAAAAGGCCATTTGTGACGGGATCCCGTCGCAAATACCTGTTTTTCTAGTAGTGATATAAATGTAATTCACATATACCTTTAGAGAATTAATTTTATTTGTATTCTTCACCTACAACTAAACCACAATAAACCCTCTCAATGAAAAACTATATTTTCATTTATTAATTACAAATATTATGTAAAAAGAAAAACATAATATTATATAACCAATTCAATAGATTTAAACACAAATATTTAATAAAACATGAAATTTCTTATGAATTGAACTAAGTAAAGATCCAAGGGAATTTTTAGATAATTAATGCAGAAATAGTATACATACTATACAATGTCAAAAAATATAAAATGATCAAAATTATGCACATAATAATGAATAATAGTTTATAATTATAATATTATTTATACTTATGAAGTAATTGACATACCAAAAACTCAATATTCTTTAATTTTTAACCATTCATATATATATAACTATAGTTTCTTTATGAAAAAAATTTTATTTCCATTAAAAAGTATTCTAAATCTTTAAAATTATTAACTATAGTTCTCTTGCTTTTGGATGCATTGAATGTAGTGACACAAATACATATATGTATCAAATTAATTCACTATTTGTTATATTTATTTGGTGAAATTAAATTTGAGATTGTAATTTACTTTCATGGAATAGACACAGACTTGGGTACAATGTTATCCTAACTAATAACAAGATTCATGATATTTGTGGTAAATATTTTTCACATATAGTATCTCTAACTTATGAAAGTGGTCATGAAAAAATCATAATACTTTACCAACATAATATAACATAGTGATAAATTTTTATACCATCCCAAACCTAAGAATTATATGAATATTTAGGTTACATGAACATTATTTTATGTTTAAGTTATTCCTTTGGTGTTAGATTCTCTATTGTAAGGTATGTATAAAAAAAATTACAATTTCTTTTAAATGAAAAAATAATTTAAATTATAAAAATAGAAGATAGGTCATATTTATACTTATGAAGATGGATAGTTTAATAGCTTAAAAATGACTCATACTATATCCAAATCTGGAACCACATTTTTATGTATGGACACAAGAGATGTTGAATCAATAATATCATACCCCAATATGATAAGCTGATCCTGATGCACAATCTGATTATTTACATAATACCCAAAATTATATATTATTAATAATATTAAAATATTCTAATGGTATCCCTTACATGTTACTCACAGTATAAAGTTGGGTCTAAATGAGGTGGGGGGTATCTATGTTAGAAGACTCCATAGTTCATTTCTATGTCATCATTTTTAAAATCCTATCCCGTATAGAATATTTAACTTTATCTTTTATTAACAATGTTATCTTTGAAATATCATCCTTCAAAGAAGCTATTTTTACATGATAATTTTCATTAGTCTATGTCATATTGAGATGTCAAAAATATGTCCTCATACTATCCCCAAATATATAGTTCTAATATGGAATGAGTGTTCATACATATCTAAAATATTGGCATGAATGTCTATACATTATCAAGGGGTATATACAAACTAAATTTATTTCTTCTAATGTAAATCATGAAATGATATTCCACAATAATATATAATGGTGATTAATTTTTAAAAATAATATTCAATAAAATAATAATTAACTTCTTATAATCATATCAACCACTTATTATGAATGATATTTATGAAACTTCTTCTTTTGTTGAATTCCTACATTTAAATTTTTCAAAGAAAAACATGGAGAGATGGATGGACTAACTAAACCTATTTAGATCGACCACTGGATTTATCTCTTAATTTATAATTTTTTATGTAATAATTTAAAACTCTAATAATGGAAACCCTCAAAGGGATAAATAATGAGAGTATGCATTATGTGACTGGACTATTTGGTGATCTCACATACATATATATTACATAATAATAAATTAATAATTGGACCATAAAATAACAAAAAAATATGAAATTGATTTTATCAAAAATAAGAATCATATTCGAAAGTATTCCACCCATCAGCTGGTGAAACAATTCTCCCTTGATTATGTATCCAAAAACTCATAATGACTCCAACAATTGATCTTTCCCCATCATTTTCATTATACTATGATTAGGATATAAAATTATAATCATATAATGGTCTTTATTTTCCATAGGCCTTCTTAAATTCATTCTATTCTATACAACTAGGTTATTATTGTCATAAGATTCAATTAGAATCTTCTCCTGCATATGAAAAATATAATGTTCTGGTACATGTATAATCATATGTATTATAACATTGAGTATCATATTATTTGGGGAAGTAAAACCACTTCCATAGGAAGATCTCCAATATGAAGGCAAAAAATTATGAGAAAAAAACATTAATTTCAATAAATATTTTAATTATCAAAAATATATTCATATGTAAAACTTTATTTATACCATTTTAAATTTTTCAATACATCCATAGCCATCATTTAAATTTATAAACAACATGAAATTATATATACATATATTTGATATGATATTAATTGTTTTAAGAGAAATTATTATTAATTATCAAAAAGTAAATTAGATATATTATGTAAAATAATATAGATGATGTAAAGTGAATATCTGAAAACAATGAGTATAAAAAACTAGTCTCAAAAAAGTATTTATTTAATTAATATTCTACCATTAAATGTGTAAATAAAAATTCTGAATATAAATATTAATATAAGAAATATATCTATAGTCAATAGATAGATTTTTAAATATTCATGTTAATAAATTATTATAATTATTTTTTGTATTTTTATTAAAAATTTAATTTTGAGTGATTCAAATGTGAAATGTATTATTAGAAATTTTGAATGCCAAAACTATATAAAAAATGGATGAAATGATCAATAAATAAATATATTTAAATATTACAGTTACAAAGTTCCTTCTCTATATTTCTATGATTAAAACGAAAATAGTGATTTTACTATAATTTAGTAAAAAATATTTAATTGAAATTTATAAATTTAAAAAATAATTTAAAAATAACAGAAGTGATCAACATTTATATTTTTAAATATCCATGTTATGAAATTGTTTTTTTCATCTGCATGTTTCATTTGAAAAAATAATTATGTCAGGTTTATTAAAGGAAAAATTGTTTAGTGGAAACTAATGAATATAAAATTTCAATAAAAATTATATAAATTTTCGACATCTATTGATTTAAATATCCATGTAAATAATTGAGTTTTTTACATGTATAAATCACACAACAACAAAAAATAAAATGATATTTTCACAAATGATTATATGTTTATTTATGTGTTTCCCCGTATCCCATCTATATGATAATTTTAAATTGAATGGACTATGTCTACATTAATGTCCTCATAATCCTTGAGTGATAATGTAATAGATTAATAAACCCCAGATTTTTCTATGAAATCATCAAATCCTCATTAATCAAATGAATTTGTTGACATACTAACTGATAGACCCCTGATCATTCTGAGGGCCAATAGAATGAAATATATACTTTTAACTTGTGTCATTTATATGTGTTTCCTCCTTGAAAATTAATATTATCTAATCAATAAGTTTATGTCCACCATGTTTCACACCACTATTACGCTCAATCCAGTTACACATAAACACTATTATTGAAAATATTGCATAATAAATTTCTAAAATATACTCACCAAATAAAAAAAATTCCGTTGAAAGATAAATTGTGTTTTTATCATTTAAACTGGATAAATAAATTATTGAGTAACAACCAATTGCACTAGTATTTTGAATACTTCTAATTTTATCTATTTTTTTAAAATATATAACCATTATTATAATATCTTGATTTGGTGATTACATTTTTACATGGTCCCCAAACAAACCATTTCATGGATTTTGATATGGATTAATATATGTAAAATTTACCCTTAAATCAGGAAATTAATGTATTTTTATAAACATTCATCAACCACTTTTCACCTCTAATTACATATCATAACATTAAAATAGTAGTATGTGATGATACATGGTAGTGCCTCGTGTGTGTTGGTTAAAATATATAAATTATCATGAAATAGAATATCATATGAAAATAAACATATCTTTACATCACTAATCCCCTTTCCTTCATAATTGAATACTACATGCTGTGATATATTAAGACCAATGTCTTTAAATTCATATAAGTAGTTATTAAATAACATATCCACCATAATTGATATTTTCTGAATAATTCAGTATAATGTTCAATACATATTTTTATCATATCCCATTAAAGTTTTCATATAGAATTAAAAATTATACATAGAATACAATTATATAGGTCTGCATATTCTAATATATTAAATTAAATTAATGATTATATGTACCATTATATCAAAAAAAAATTGGGGGAAATTCATAGAATGTTTAAAATTACAAGGAAAATTATATTCTCCAAAAGATTTAAAAAATATAGATCCATGAATTAACTTAAAATGGAAATAAAAATGTAGCACAACATGATGATATTCTTTCAAATATGAATAGACAACATACCACGTCGTGAAACTAGTAGTATTTTTTGAAAAGTTAAAAGACAATCATTATATTTCATACCTATAAACATCCAATTCTACAATTGAATCAAAACTATTACATTTTTAGAATACCCAATAGGTAATTAAACACTATCATTTTCTTTTCAAACTTTTATTTTTTATTCATTTTTAATGTTTTACAATGTAGAGTAATTTTTATTCATTTAATTCCTTTCATAGTGGGATATAAATCTAAATATAGTATTAGAGATATTAAGAAATACTTTATTATGAAATCAGTCTTGTGAATTTACTTTTATGTATAATATTATTCATATCAAACTATAATATATGTATTTTGAAACATTCATAATGTAATTTTTTTACTTTACTACCAAAAATATATAATATGTAATATCAAATAACAAGGATAGTTTATTTAATTTATTTTTTATGACACAACCATTATTTCATTCAAAATGTGACATCAATTGTTTTTAACATTTTAATAATATTCTTTATTTGATAGAGGTTTTGGGGGAAAATCAAATCCCCAAAAACCCTTAAATTCCCTTTTTAATCATCAATAAGGTCGATCCATTAAAAATATCCAGGATGGATAATGGTAATTATCATTCTCCTATTGTGAAATTGTTGGAATGAAGTCCCATCTTTATAAATTTGGTATGATTTATGTCACTACCCACTGTATCAAGACAATTTTCCATATGTAAAAAAATTATCTATAGAAAAAATTACCATAAAATGAATAATAAAATACTATTTACTTTTTCATCAAACACTTCTCCAAAAGCCTCACTTAATAATTTTAATTAATCAATCAATAAGGGCCTAAAAAATTAATATCATTTCTAAGATTTTTTGGCCTTTAAATCATATATCACATCGTAAATTATTTTTTCCTTCATAAATATATGATGACAAGTTTTAAACTAAAAATATAATAGACCATTTACTATATTGGATATTGAGACTGTGATATAGAATAAATTCATCATTTTCTAGTCCCATTATAATATTTCTAATCACAATTACAAAATTTGTAAATTTTTGGTAAAATATCATCTATTTGGGTGACAAAGTAAGGTGATGTTGGTTAAAATAAAAAATTTAATTATACATATGAAATCTTTTTCCCTTTGAATCATTTTAATGTCAAAATAAATCATTTTTATGATGATTTATTTTAACATGCCATATTATTAGTGTATGACTTTTGGTGCATGTCCTTGACAATGAAACATAGTAATATATTCCATTCATTTTATAACAAGATAACCTATATTAAGTATATTTTGATAAACCATCACATTATTTCCTTTACATAACATTGTTGTTGGGACACACATGCATATTCATATATCCCTATCCCATTGAACATAATATTGTTTCATCATAATTGTATTGGGATTATAGTTTTATACTAGAATTACTAAAACATGGTAAAAAGTAATTTTAGATGTCCTTATATAATTTTTTAATAGTTGGAGTTTTTAAATGGTTTCAATGCCTACATATTGAATTAATTCATAATAAAAATCCATCTAATCATACTGAATATCATCATATACATTATTTTTTGACAATTATATTATTTCAAAATGAAATAATCGTAATGTATAAAAATGATTAAAACTATGTAAAATCACATGTAGTTTTAATTTTATGAACATTTACCTTCTCCTAAAAAAACACTTCATAGATGAATAAAAAATTGGTTTCTATTTTCAAGATTCTCGTAAAAAAATTCAATGAATTATTTATCCCATTTCTAATATATATAAATTCATGAATTTTACCAATTTTGATGCATAATTTACATAAAATGACTATAAAAATTATAAAGATAATAAAAAATATAAATATTTAAACATATAGATAAAAATAAAAATTTAAATCATAAAAACATATAAATATTTAAATATTTAAATATATAATTTTTTAAATCATATTGGTAATATATATATATATAAGCCTAAAAAATAGATAAACTTGTAATTTTATTATTATGAATCTTATAAACATATAAAAATAAGAAAAATTAAACAATAAAAATTTATAACTGATAAGTATTAACTGAAAAACATATTATAACATTATAAAAATGAATATATATTATAACCATAAATAAATTATAATAAACAATTTATAACAAAATAGATTTTTAAAACAAAATTAATTTCAATCAAAAAATATTATAACCACAAATTGTTTTTAAACACATACAATTATAAAGACAATAAATTATGAAAAAAAAATTAATGACTATAAACTATATCTAAAAATAATAATATACAACCAAAACTAATTATAAATGAAAATTTTTAAACTAAAAAAGTTATATATCATAAAATAAAAAAATACAATATATAATTAAAATATAATTATTAAATCTTATAAAAATAATCAAAATTATCTTATAGTGATCTAATTTTAGGAATATGATCTACTACCAATATAACAATAACTATGAATGATAGATACCATATTTGAAGCATTAAAACTAGATTGTGACTAAAAATATTTATTGAATGTCGATAATGATGAAACATGAATTAGACATGATAAACATATCTATAGTGGGATGTATATTGATGAGAATAGTGGAAATGGATATAATAATATACTCTGAGTAAATAAAGATGTTAAATTGTGTAAAAAGCATATAATTGTAGAAAAAAAAAGATGGATCACAATCAAGAGTCATAAAAGTTTCGGATTTAGTGAATTAGTGGATGAACGCATAAAAATAAAATAAAGGCTCGTGGGTTATAAAAATTTTAAAGGTTTTTTTCATTTGTTATTAGTTAACTATAATTAAAACTCATGTTGATAGTTTTTTAATGTTGGATACCCATTATCCAATGGTAACAATTGAGTTTTAACATTTTTTATTTGGTAACTGATATTAAAGAATTATCTGTTGTTGTCTTACCATTTTCAATTATATAATTTATGTTAAAGCCTTTATTTCAATGGTAATTTTCTACATGTTAATATTATATTTGTTATATGTAGTGAAGATTCATTATAGATCATATTCCTATTTCTAGTGGAACTCATTACATAAGAGATGAATGTAGATTTACAATCTCAAAATAAGGTTGAATAGGGGAAGTTGGAGGTATTACATGAAAATAAGTAAGATAAATCCACAGATCCAGATGAATCAGCTATAGATAGTTAATATAACTCCCAATTAGAGGGTGTTGAAGAATTACAATATTTTACAGACCATGAAAAATCTACTGAGAACCCATCTAGGAAGAAACCACTAATTTTTAACATAAGATATTTACTTCGAAGATAATATTTTTTTATATGGATTGAAAGGAGACACAACTAGTCATTTTCTTCATTGAAATGGATTCTTCGCATGAGGAGAATATACTTTTTGATTTTAGAAAGAATTGAACTACTCTGTATCACATTTTATCTAATATCAAATGGTTAATCACATTAATATAAATGCATAAAATACACATATAATATGAGATTAAAATTACCATTGACAACAAAAGAAGGTAAAATTATATCCTGAAATAGGTTTTTAAGGTTATGATTATTGAATTTATTAATTATGGTTTAAGCTATTTTAATTTTTTAAGTTCATAGTTGTGTCCTATACTTATGGTTAAAAATAAGGATTGTATGATTGTTATACTAAATGAGACAAAGAAGCATATTTCTACAAGAACAATGATAGCGTGGATAGTCTGTATAGATTAAGGGAAATTGAAAAAATGTCCATATATAAATATCATTTAACTTTTTATTTAATGATAACATTTTGTAACGTCTTATATGGAATTCTTATTTTTGGCATCAATATGGTTATTTATGATATAATAATGTGCATATGGATTATTCATTCTAAGAGAAGACAATATTTACATGTCACATGGACACATTTTTATATATATGAATCCCATTTGGGCTATGTGGATCACCAAACACATTCATGAAATTTATAATTGTTATTTTATCAGATATGGTGGAAAAAACATCTGAGGTATTATTGGATGATTTTTTATTGACATGAAAATTGAGTAATTACGTAAAACCTATAAAAATTCTATTAATATGTGTGTAGGTATATCTTATACTATATTGTGATAAATTATTATACATTATGATATAAGTAATATTTATAGAAATAAAATCATAAGAGTATGTATTGAAGTGGAAAATGATATAATTTTAGTGAATATATAACTACCTTCACCAATACCATTGAACGTAGTTAGTAGTATCCTTGTATATATTATATTTTATAGATGTTTTATTAATGATTTCATATTTATTGTGGGACTATTATGATCACTTAAATAAAAAAATCCAGATCACATTTTCATTGATTTTTATATATATTTTAACCATATTCTAGAAGGGTTTAGTCTCAACATCTATCATCACATCTCCTAATTGTATACAACCATTTAAACTCATGTATGATGATAGTGGTTTTTCTATGAGATAATTCCTTTGAAAAATGAACGAATGTTAAAAATATGAAATATACTATGGAATAATGTTATATATTAGTGCAATATTAAATTATAACATAATAGAAAAAATTGGTGAACTATATGGTTTATTTCTGGATTATTCTTGGATTAACTCACTTAAATGAAGGAACCATTTTTCATAGACCACTCTCCTATGAATTTTTTACTATTAATTTTAATAATTCTAGAGATGATTAATTGTATGGTTTGTTTTTGTTACAATAATTTCATCTTGATATTATATATAAAAATAGAACCATTAATCAATTTTATGATAATATTTCAAGGCCTAAATAATTTAGTTGTGATCTAACAAATCATATAAGGTGAGAGATTCCGGATGATTAAATAATTATAGTTACAATAAATGAAATGCCAAGCTATTTTGAAATTGGTAATTTAATTTATACTAGGTAAATTTTTTTGATGTTATGGAATGAATTGAATAAGTTTTTGGAGGATGTTATATACTAATTTTGGGAACATCATTACCATTAAAAATAAAGAGCTAATGTAATAATGAATTTTTTTATGAAATGTAGGGAAGTCCTTTAAACACTAACCGACATACACACACATTAATGTAATGTTCATTATTAAAAAATGTAAAATAAAATATAGGTACATTATATGTTTTTATAGTGACCTAAAATTTTAAATTATTTATGATAATTATTTTTAAATGGTGATAGATTTTAAATGATATGAATTTCAAGAAAATAGAAGGGGATGACTCAGTATAGTATTTTTTGGATGAAAATTTTTATGTATAGGGATTTGAATTGATTGATGTTTTCCCACAATATCATGTGAATGAATAAATTTTGGGGATTGTTTATTAGTTGTCAAAATGGAATTAATAAATTTATTTTCATGAAATATTTTTTATTTTCTATGATTATATATTCAAGGAAAGATTATAGTGTTCATTTAGCGTAATTATAGTAAAAATATTTCATAATGAGATTCACTTTCAGAATCATCAATTTAGAATACTTATTGATAACCATGGATTCAATGGAAAAATTATTTCTATTTACCACTGAAAAAAGTAGATAGGTTGGGATGAAGAAAAAGTCATTTGAGGGGATTCTGTAATAGATAGTGAATTGATAATTAAAAAATTTCTTATACAAACAATAGGATCCCATTTTGGTATAAAAATATTTATAAAATATATAATAGCATAAATATATACAGAAATGAATTCAGAATGAAATTTTAACCTTCAAATGAAATAGAATATAGAGATTTTTGGGTTATATTGGTAGCTAACAAGGGATACATGACTGTTATAGAGAATAAGATATTTCATTTTAATGAGGTATATTTATTAAATATATAATACTATGAGGACACATGGATTGTGAGGGAAAATTGAATGTTATTTCTTGAAAAGGGGATCCTAATGAATAACATCAACGATAAAAAAAGTTCTAACTCTTTAATTTAGGAATGAAGCCCTGTTCTAAAAAATCTTAAGTCAATGTGGTCTTAGAAAATTATGATATTATTAGTAAAACCAAATAGAGATATTAATATTTATATATCTAAATAATATCCATTCACTACTAATAATGGTATGAATCTTTAATTTATAGGATTAAATTTGGAGTGATCCAATAGATTTATAATTGAAGAATAAGGGGAAGATAATTTTGTTTAATGACTACAAACTGAAAATTATTAGAAAGAATCCCCTGCAATTTAATTTTCATTGTGATATTATAAGAATAATAATTTCACACACTGAGTATTTTAAATTTATTTTAATGTATGTTAAGGAAGAAGTGATATTTAATAAAAACTAGAAATTGTAATGCAGCAAAAAATTATAGAATAAAAGTAATGGGTGTATTATACTTATCATAATTATTTCATTAATCATAATAATATTTCACATTTGAATTATTCTTTTTTTGTTCTGCACATTGATGGCTGTATTAAATCCTTGTGTGGTGAGTGAGGTGCATTCATTGAAATAAAATAATACATGATATATTTTTGAACATATATTAAAGTGAAGAAACACATGGATTTCCTTTCTTATTTGTGAGATTCGTTTTTCAAATGAAGGAATTTGAGGATAATAATACTTTTTACATATTTGAAATTGAACTTGAGTTTATGCAGATTATTCAAAACTTGGAAATAAAAACATATGAAGCACACATAAAAATAATAATTTTATAACATTTAATCTTATTTAAAATACCTTATTTAGAATCCACAATAAATTCTTGATATTATTAGCTCTTGGGTTTCTGAGTGAGAAAACAATATCCCTGAAGGATAAAATGACATTATAAGATGTATAATCACTTATCCTATTTCCATTCCATGATAACATAAATTTGATTTAATTAACATAACCTTGTTTTCATGATTTTTTTTATATTAGTATCAATTTATTAAAGCTATTAGGGATGGTTTAGTTATAGGTTAGTTACACACAATAAATATGTACAAAAAAATTATATGTCAAAAAAATATAAAAAACATTATGAGATCTTATTTGTAAAATGGATTTGTTATTGAGTGGACTATTGAACCTAAATGGTGATAGATAAGTTGAATTATAATTTTTTTTTTTGAGTGAAGTCATAGAATTGGGATTATAAAAAGAGAAGATAAACCTGAATGAGATGGATTTATGAAAGTGTTTCACATTTGAGAAATGGTAAAATATCATTTTTATTCGTAAATAACCATATAATAATATTTGAAATGATGTAGGTTATTTTTAAAAAATGATACGAAAAGTAACTTGAGTATAATTTGGTATTTATTTATTCTGGAACATGCATTTCACTAATTTTGTATTTATTTTTCATTATATTTATTTTTCCTTAATTGTGTTTTTATTTTATTTTATGATATAAAATTATAAGTTTAGGATTATTTATTGTTTTTTATATATAATATTAATTATGGAAATCGATGCTCATATTATAATTTAATAACTCTATAATTTTACTTATTATGAGTTTATGGTTAATCATTGATTTCTGGAAGAGTTTTTTCATGAGAGAGAAATCAGAATGATTTTAAACTAAATAAGGATAATGATATGATTGGGAGATATTTTAATATATTGTTTTAATCTTAAGAAACATCAAATAAATAATTAAATCTCATCACATATATTATGGACGTGTTAATGCAACAATATAAAATTACAGAGAACCACATGAACCTATAGAAGCTAATTTAATGCACTGAAGAGGTTATTTAGAATATCATTGGGAAAAAAGAATATATCATCCATGCAAATGTGTATATTAATGCTCCAATGTAAGCCCGAAAACATCACCCGATGGATAATATAGCTATAAAAAATATAAATGGCCAACAAAATATACATACAAATTCCCACCACTGTGAAAATTTTGATGCTATATATTATGGAAATTTAAATTCCAATTTGTTTAGAGTATGTTTTTATTCCAACATAATATGGAATTTCAACATCAAATTTTTTTTTTCATTTTCAAAAATAAGAAAAACCACTTTATTGGAGATTGGGAACCGTAAAATCACCTCATTGAAGACTTAAAACCATCCATCTAGAAGAACATTAAAATGAAATGACACATTTAATTTTGACAATTCAAATTAAAAAATTGAAAACTCATACCACGGGAAAGACAAGCAACCCTAGAAACCCAAAATGAGAGAATCCATTTCATTGTAATGGGCATCATCACCACACCGACCTTATCGATTCATCGTCATCACTACCTTTCCATCGACTTAGCACCATCAAATCGTCATATGTAGCTTATCACCATTGGCCACTACTCATCAACGCAAGCAAAAAACCCCATCATCATCACCGACTGAAATTTATCGAGGATTCAATGACCAGATTGATCATATATGAGTCACAACCGTCAACCTTCTAGAGTTGGATGCTCGAACTCACATCCCAAAGAATAGAGAATACCACCACCGATATCCACCATAGAGAAATTGGTGAGGTCTTAAATAAAGAGCAGAGAATCGAGAAGACATTGCCTAGACAGAATGCTAGTAAGACCCACTATAATCATTCTTCGTTGAGGCATTTTCCATTATACATCTCTTCACCAAATCCCACCACTAGAAATGAAACTATCAGAACCAATAACACTACATTCTCCAAATCCTTCACTAAAACACACCAAAAGAAACAAAAAGCACCACCATCGAAGAAGAAAACATAAATGGGAAAAACATAACCAAGGATTAAACCTAATTGGAAACTGGAACAATTAGAAATAGGGGATGAAACCCCAAAGTAAAATAGGGATGAAGACTGAACATAACCAAAACAAAGTAAAATTAAGGACATCCCGGGAGCTAAAACCCTAAAAGAAAAGAATGGAGACATCAAGAAAAACTACGATCGCCTTACCGCTTAGGCCAAAACATTTGAGAATCCATCTCTCGAGATTCATCCTTTATATGAGTGGTGTAATGCGAGGTCAGATCATAGTTGATGCGACTAGGGATAAAATTGTAGTGCCATTATCAGAGCATAAAATGGCGATCAGATCCAACAAAAAAAACTAGGTTTGTACCAGGCGTAAAAGGGAACCACTAGAAGAACCGAATTTGAAGCCATGTTGATAATGTTGGAGAAGGCCGGGGGAGGCGAAATGAGGAGAGGAAAAACTAAGAAGAAAAGGATTGCATGAGGAAACCCTAGATACCACAAGCATATAATGATCAAGAAAGGAGGAAACTAAAGGAATGCAGATCCATTCTTTGAGATTTTTCTACTATCAACATAATATAGAATTAAACCATGTTCAGACTTCAACAAAAAAAATTACATGTGTTAATTATTTAAGACTTTTCATAGTTCCAATGAAATGTTGTGGAGTATTATATAATCAATAAATATTATAATGAAGCAAAGAGGTGGTAATATTGATAATATACTAACATGATATTTTCACTTCATTCCCTAACAAAATATATTCTTAATCCAACATGATCTTACGTATTTAATTTAATAATTATTATATATATTTTTTATAAGTACTCTATAAATATTTCTATAGTCTCAAAACATAAGAAAACATCCAAAAATACTAAAACTAGATGTAATGAATGGATATTAATAATTTGGGATAATCAATAAATAATGATTACATGTGAAGAACATGATAGGATCCTTGGGGTCAAATTATTCTAAAAACATTTTTATTTAACTGTACCTGAGAACAACTTAAAATATTTGGAAACATAATATCCCAACCATGGAATATAAATTATTACCCATATGGGAATGGGTTGTGAAACATCATTAAGAGAATTCATGTTATTATCAATGTGGAGAAATCTCATGACTATTACTCTACATTGATTTAACATGATGTTGATAAAAAGAACATACTATATCACTCATAAAGAGAAGAAAGAATTGATCAACCACTCAGGGGAAGATGAACTACTTGTATTGAATCTTATATATTAGAGGAATAAACACAATCTGTGAATAGATACGATTATTCTTCTCCATTTTTTTCAGTACGAATAATGGTGGCTAAGAACCTAGTGGCATTGGGTGTTGTGTAATTTTGGAATGTTTCAAAGTCATGAATGAATATAAATATACGTGCATTTTTCTCCAGTTTTTAATTCATTTTCATCCTGATTAACCATTATATGATCATATGGGATATGGGTTTGTATATAAATTGGGAATCTAATCTTTTAAACATGTAGTAGGGAAAAAGTTCAATAAATCAGGTGTGTGTCAGTGTATTCTAAATCACATATATATAAACATAAAATTTATATTATCATAGTGTAGTTAGAAAAAGAATGTTTTAAGGGTCCTAGTATTTTCCTAGTAAGATAATGAGTTATTTGAGAAAGCATTTTTAATGGAAGGGTGAGTGTTTTTGGAATTAAATTTAAATCCAAGAAAAATAAATATGAATAAATGGAACAAATCCCAACACACTCTTATTTAATGAATTTATTCTTCAAACATTACATGGATTATTTATTTCAATATTATTTCTTATTTTATTGAACTAATTAATTTTCTAATCAAATAAAACAACTCATGCCCTATGTTAATGTTTACAAAGATATAATTACATAAATGATTAAATATATCTCCCATGTCGATATGGTAATATCATGGAATCTAGAAACATTGAGTTGATAGTGATATTCCATTATTGTTATATATTACTAGAGTTCCCACATGATTTGTTATCATAGTTGTCTTGGAATAATAGATGTTTACATATTTTTAAAATTTTAAAATACATGATAAAACATTAAAAAATATTATAAAACATTATTATTATTTTTTTCATGTCCTTCAAAACTATACATTGATCTCCCTTAGGTTTCCTATGGAAATGAAAACAAATAGTGAACTCAAATGTTCATTAGGGGGTATTATTAAATGTAATGATTAATATATCATACCTAAAATATGTGATATTGAATTCATAAAAAATAACATAAATCCATAATAATATGAAAATGATGGAATTCTATTGGTATGATCTTTTTTAAAAAATTATAACAAACACCATTGATCTCATACATATGTAATGAATAATGCAGAACATAAAAACATTTTCCAAGTCATTTTACTAAGAAAATATATTGTTATAGGGAGAGTTATACAACACAAATCATCTTGTTTTGTCTTATAAGGCCTTTCAATTCATCTAGGAAGTATAAAATTATAGGCCATTAACCATCACATGATTAATTCTAATGCATTCACCATTAGACTGATCTTGACCATTCATACCATTACACAGTGAATATTTTACCTAATATTACACAACTATTAATATAATGGTAAGTACAGAAATCAAATACTTCCCCGTTTAATATAATAATTTGGATGTCTATAGGGATATAAAAAAATTTACATATACGTTTTGGGGTATTTTTAAAGTAATATGAAATTCCCTTATCAAAAAATATAGTGGCTATAGAACTTATAATGTCTTGGGTTATCCATGGAAGATATTAATTATATTTAACATATTTTATTTGTTTTTTACCTAGTAATTTATTAGAGAAATCCTTCATTATAGTTGATAAATGATAATGTGAATATTCCAAATCATATCCCACATAAGTTTCTAGCAAGATGCGCGGTCTTAGGAAATTCAATATGCATTAGACTGGTTATTGATTCAATATTGAACTGGACATTAAATTAATGATTAATCCTAGATTCATCTATGCCAAGATTTTATATAATTTTTAGTATCATGAAAGATATGTATTTCCTATGAATCTACAATAATTTTTACTTGAATAAATCATTGGTTGAATTTTCCACCATGTAAAGTATTTTTGTTTATAGTATTTTGATATCATTTTTAACCAAAAGGACATGTTGGACGGTTAACAATATAGACATATAAACCCATTAAATTTCATGAGTAATATTTGAAAATATCATCCATTGTAACATATTGAACAGACCAAAATAAAATAGGTGATCAATATAACATGAGTCCAAAAGAATGAATATTTATATGGTAATACCAATGTATTGATTGGGTAGAAATTTTATCATTACATATATAATGATATTGAATAATTTTGATATTAATATTCCATGAATAAATTACATTCATGAATTAACCGCCTAAATATGTTGTATATATGAACCACATATGGAAAATTAGGTCTATACTAGAAAACATGTCCAAAGTGAGGAATTTGATATGGAAATTGATCAAATATTGAAATGAATCCATGATTATTCATCAAGAACCAATATCACAAAGGTATTTATGTTAATAAAAAATTTGGAACCTTAATTATATCCATTTACAATCAAACTCATCAAAAATATTTATTCTCGACATAAATTCATCTAATTTTCCACATCTATTAATTACTGTTTTGATCATTGTAGTAGTTTCATAATTGACATGTCCATTTTCATTACTATTCAAAATTGAAACATTATTAGAATATTAAATTTACTGTTATGAATTATTTATCCTAATTTTTATTTTTGAATATTTCGTTCATTAGTGTTTTAGTCTTTATCCTTGAACATGATATTTATAACAAGAGAGTTTAAGTGATTCTTTATTATAGATTAATGTTTTCATAAATGAAAATTGATATATATATAATATCTTTAAAATAAAAAATATCAATAATAAAAAATTTATATCATATTATACAATTAATTAGATTCTGATACTCATTCATGATATAAAATCATACTATTGTTTAGGTAAGTTTTTAATACAATCATAACATGAATATACTATTATTTAATAAGTTATTTTTAGGTGGTTTTGTTGTAATATTGTTATAAAAAATGCATAATGACATTATTTTGTGTTTCCAATTATTATATATCATAATTATAAATGAGGTATAATAATTTTTAATGTATATGAAAATATTATGAAAATCAAATAAAACAATTTCTTCATAGAATTCTTATTTTAAATGATTGAATTTATGATGTTTGTTTATTTATTATATAAGTAATAGTTTATAAAAGTTATCACAATATAATTATAAATATATAATAAACGTTGTATTTTATCATTAAACAATTACATGACCCATTTATTATGTGGGTTTAGAAAAAATGATTATTTTCCTCATGATGGAAGTAGTCTACACATATGCATGAACAACAATTTAATTTTTCTTGATGGATGAAATAGATGAAAAAAGATAAAACCTTAATATAGTATCGTTAATGTATATAAATTATTATAATATCATTTAATAAGTGAGTGTGGAATAAATATGAATGAATAATATAAATATTAAAAAGGTAAGCAGTTGATAATTATCATGTCCTAGAATAGTTTTTCACCGGGTCTCCTTAGAGATAAAGGCCTTATGATAACATGTAATCAAACAATGTTTTTGAATGTAGGATAGGGTTATAAGGAAAAAATGGTAAATATTCATGAATTATTTTTAAATATATGTGTGTCATTTATAGGTCAATATTGTATAATTTTTAAGTGAGTAGAATGGTATTATTGATAGTAACACTTTTATTTTCAATAATGTAAGGATACTATTCAAGATTTAATGACAAAAAGTGGTTTTGATAGTGGTTGTGGGATGAAAATAACCTCCTAAACTCATTTGTGATACATTTTTTAGTGTTTTAGGGGGTTTTTACTTTTAAAATTTATTGTAATAAACTTTTAACATGGTTATTAATTT
Source organism: Viscum album (assembly GCA_963277665.1). Taxonomy (NCBI): domain Eukaryota; kingdom Viridiplantae; phylum Streptophyta; class Magnoliopsida; order Santalales; family Viscaceae; genus Viscum; species Viscum album. The sequence goes on along the minus strand of OY728159.1, from coordinate 1,292,554,729 downwards.
CTCACCATAATATTATTTAATGAAAACGATTAGTTATTTCTCTTTCCATCTAATTTTTTGACATCTTATTTATAATTTAAAAAAAAATATTTAAAGGAATTCTTATTGGTGTGAAAAAATAATATTAAAATAAACCCACTTAATCATTCAAAAAATGTTTTTATAATATAACTTTTGTTTCATCAAATTTATATATAGGGAAAAATTATCATAGACAATGTTTTTAATGTAATATATTTATTTTTGATAAATAATTTTATGAGGAATATAGGGAAATCCATAACTGAATTTCACTTAAAAATAATTGATGAAATCAAATGATATGAGATAAGATTTAATTGAAGAGATATTTTAATTAGTTCAAAAATTATTGGTTATGGGATTTACATATTCCATGAACACTTTTTAATGAATATTTTTATTCATTAAATACATCTTCGATTTCATATATGGTTTTATAAACATCTATGTAATTATTATATAAATATAGTTTCATAAAAATTACATGTTTTATGAAATCCGTATTTTTTACTAAAACCAATCCTTTTCAAAAAAGATAAAAAATTCATAAAAATATTTTTTTAACTGATGAGTTAAAAAGGGTCATAATTTTGTAAATTCAAAATTCTAAAATTTAAATATTTAATAAATTCTTGAATAAAAGCTCTTTAGAGTGTGATATTACAGAATATGGGGTTTACCTTTTACTGTAGGGCCTCAAGTATTACATTGATGGAAATGGGGACTCCTATGTAATTTGGTTCACAACTATGTAAAATTATTGGGTGGTTTTTTTTCAATACATAGTTTACATTAAAATATATGGGGATTTGGTTGGATGTAAAGAAATTTGGCTTCATAGAGTGATTGGTATGAGCTATTGGGATGCACTTCCTTTTACTACATTCCTTATTTATGGAATGAGAGCTATGATATATGTTTTAGTTATGGTATATGATTTATTTTGATACTAAAAATCCTTATACATATTGGGACCCCTATGGTAAGTGATATGGTGTAATTTAGGTGTGAAATAATTGCCCCCTCACATGGTGGTGATGAGCATGAATCATAATTTGAGGTTTTGAGGATTCCAAAGAAACTCGTTGAACTCTAATGACTATTTGTTTACATGATAAAGGAAATCATGGTATATGTTATGTAGAGTCTTGATCTGGGAAAATCTTGTCTTTATTTTTTTGGAAAAACTATCTATGGAGTTATAGCCTCAACATAATGCCATAATCCATTGATAGAGTGGAATCCATTTGGGAAAGCTCTAGATTGAGTTTGACCAGATAATCTACCACCATATATAGTCACCTAAAAGGTGGATGTTACTGATGGAAACATGTACTCATATGGGTCTAGGGAAAAATTGAAGGTATATATAGGATTATAATGGTAGAAATGTGTGGATTTATTGGAAGGATTTAGAGGTCAGTTCCATTGATAATTTTTCCCCCATGAAGTTAAGGGATAGTCAAGACTATTAATTCATGAATTTTATGTATTTGAAGATGTTAATGATAATTATAGTCCATTCATTTATAAATTTTTTACTAGAATTCATAGTTGATGTCATGAACATGGTGCAGTGATTTTATGGTGCAATAAAACTGTAGTGTAAAAGTGAATATCCTTTGGTTAAATTAATTTTTTTAAAATTTAATCCAATATTTTATAAATAGAAATAATTAAATGGTGGATGAATTCGTAGCTGAAATAATGTTCATTGTGGTTTGTAATGTGGATTTTGGTAGTGTAAGGTAATGGAATTAGGATACAGAAAAAGATATTCAAATTGGAGATCCATATTTTCCACCTCGAAGTGAGTTTTCTACATAATGTTATCAATGATGAACAATGGTGAACACTCAAAATTAATTTTATTTAACACCAAAGGGTGTTTAGGGTTTTGAGAATAAAGAAATTTTAGAGTGTTTTGTAGACAATCTCCTAGTCAAATAGGGGTCATTGATCTAGCTAGACTATGATGATGAAGGTGGGGCTGCTGGTGGTGTCAGGAGGTAGTAGATGGAGTTTATCTGTGTGATCATGTCATTGCATTTGGTGGGATATTCAGTATTAGGGGGAATTGATGATAGATAGTGTATCTACAAATGGAGTTCAGCTATCTGAATATTAGGGGTCTGGGTAATTGAATGTGATTGGCAAAACCATTTGAATGAAGGATGAGAATTCAATTATAGTTGGAGGTGTGTAATAACTGAACTAATTTTGTTTTTGTGGTGGGTAACATTATAAGGTGTTTGATGTATGTAAAGGATATTGATTCAAAATAAACTGAGGATTATGAATAAAATATGATATATGGAAATGGTTTAACTTATTTTTTTAACATTTTAATTCTACGATGAATACTAGTTGTGATTTCAATTGTGTTTATTTTTATAGTGGATTGATTTGGTAGGTGATTTCAATGATGGGGAATACCCACACTATAATTTTGACCATTTTAATCTATTATATATGTTAATATGGACTTAATTAATTCATTTTCCATCATTTAAATTCATTTTTAGTGACATTACTTGTAATTTTGTGTTTTGTTTGGGGTTGATCACTATTCATTACAAAGATAGCTCTTGGATGAACTGTTTTATAATGTTTATGATTTAATAGAATATGTCTTTATTTGTTGAATATGGGTATATGTTTGTGTTAAACTAGTTTATTATGGCTGTTTTATGCTATTAAATTAGTTGATGTGAATTTTGAGTCAATATATGAGGATTCGTCCTAGTATTAGTATAAAATGTTATTATAAGTCGAGGGTCATATGGTAATATTCAGTATTACTGCATGATTATGGGTTGTGTGTGGTTAAAATTTTCGTGAAGATATTTGGTTGAAACTTAATGAATAAGGATATTTAGTGAAGCTCCAACCATGGAGGGGTTTTTAAAATTTTATGGACAGTTATATTTTATCATAATAGTAGTCCTTGGTGGCCGGGTTTTCTAGTCTAACTCTAGTGTAGTATATTATGACGTGAGCCATATGATTAGACTATAATTTTACCCATCATGAGATAATTTAACTATAATCCAATAGGTTAATATAAAATGAACATTTATTCCAATTTTTAGTATTTAATTATTTGGTTCAATGTTTTATAATTGAGGGATCACCATTATTCAACTCCAATCACATGGGAACAGATTTCTAATTCTCTATCTCATTCTCATCCCTTCCCAAGGAGAGATATCATCTTCCTGAGTTTCATTCTTCAAGTCATCTTCCACATATAATCTCAGTGGGAACATTTAATACTGTATTTGTGATTAATATTTTGTTCTTATAATATTTTCTTCTTCTTTCTAAAAATAAATATTTCCAGCTATTTCATTAGATTTTGATAAATCTACAAATGGGTTTAAAATGAACATCTGATATTCCCTGATAGGTGTCCTCTATTAGTCTAGGTTGGTGGTTTATTTTTTGAAAATGATACCAAATCATATATTTAATGATGGAAGTGATAAAATTTTAAAAATTTGATTAGTTACCTTAGCACATAAGAATCATGAACCCAATATATTTGACAAAGTTGAGGGCCACAAAGACCATTCCCCAAAATGTCATAAATAGATTTTCCACAATTGCAGTTCAGGCACTATTCCAAAAATGATGCATTTCTTTATTAAATTGCACTAATGAAATTATTGACTATATACTCCAACCTAGAACACATAATAAATTTAACATCAACATCACTGTCTTTGCATATCTGACCCCTCATCCGAGAACACATAGTAAATTTAACAGCCACATTACTCCATTTAAACATCCAAACCCAAATTTTTAAATTATAATCCCCACAATACAAATATTCTAGGTTATTTTTTTCTTATATTTATATGTTTACTTCAAAAGAAAGAACTAATGTATCTCTTAGAGGTAGGATAGTCTCCTTAGAACGAAATATATCATACCTTGCTACCTCAGAGTCCCAAAAAACATAGATCTTTCACTTTCTTAGGTACATGGTTGATCAATGAAGGATGTTATAGTTCCCTTAGCGAGTCTCACTGTGAGAATAATGTGCTAATCCCATTTCAGCTCCAACTGTGTACAATTTTCTTGATGAATCTATGAGATCCCAACCCTTAAGAAAAAATATGTGATCCCCCAAGAATGGTTATGCTTGAAAATGGTTCCAATTTACCATTCCATGAACTATAATATTAAAACATCTATATTAAACATAAACAAGTCAATATATAAAATGGACAAGTTCATGTAAATAGGTAATTAGAGGTATCCTTTAATCAATTTCTATATTTTTCTCACATATAGAAGAAGAAAATTTTTACCCAAATTAATTTTCATTTAATAAATATATGTAACCACCTCACCCTTATACACCGTATATGAATTGAGAAATTATTAGGGTTAATTACGATTTATTTACCATATATTACATTGATCCATTAGAAATGTTGGAATATAGAAACACATTATAAAACCCATTATAATAATTTATATTTCATAGTTGAATAAAACCACTTCCCCCTCCCATCATAAGAGAATATGATGGAATCCTTTCACATAATAAAAAAAAAATTAATTTCACAAAAGCATGTTCTTTGAAATCCTAAATTACATTAAGGGATCAATAAACATACATATGTACCTAATTAGATCATGTATTACATCTATAATGGTAGAAAAATATCGTATATGATATCTCTAACCTATTGTTCATTATGTCCAATAAAATCCTTTAGGTTCATAGAATCGTGTATTTTCTTAATAATAAGAAACCCTATACATAGGTGGCTGGTGGTTCCTCTCTAATCCAAAGATACATTTGTTTGACAAATTGAGCCATATTCTACAACTCTAGAACATCCGCACAGTCATCCTAGCCATGTTTATATTCCCTGGAAATCATTGTACATCTAGTAGATTTTATTCCACAATATGATAAGGACATAAATCCATTATAATCTCTACCTCTTACTCTAAAGAGGCCTCGACCATGGATGCACATTTTGTTGTGGAACTGTCATTTATTTTATAAATAAATTGTTTATACTATCTCTATTATATATGATTTTGATCATATGTTAACCCAAATATTGTTGTGCTAGTCTTCCTGTCCAATTTTCCCATTTGTACATATGTGTCTAGTAACTGATAGATAGGATATGAATATATATATGTCATTGAGATGGGGTATGACCCAATCCAATAAGGGCACTCATCTATTATACTCACATTAACCATTTTTAGGAACTATTCAGTTAATAGTTCATATTTGATGAAATTAAAATTATCGAAATTTTTTCCTAATCATAAAACCATAAACTAAATGGAAAAATAATCATGGATACATGGATGTGAAAGGAACACAAATAGTCTATATCAAATAACCTTATAAGTCATGACAAGAATATTTAAATGGAATCAATCATCATGGGTTGTTATTTCCATCATGAGGATTCATATGAATCCCATATCATAGAACCAATCTAACATCGATGAATCCTAAAACTTACTCTTGTTATGGGTCAAAGGACCCAACCTATTGGTTAATTATCGGTTAATTACATCAATCTATTGATAACATACATCCCACTATTAGTGATAGGAAAATGATGTATATCCATATTGATGTGATAGGTATATGATATCCATCCAATAAATCTATAGCATGTTAGACACTTAAATCCACCCAATCATATAAATGTCGATATATTCATCTATTAAATAGTGACAAGACAACAACATCAATCTATCTACTGGTGAAATTTCAATGATTTTTCAATATATTGGTTGTATTTTAGCACGATATTTCCTCATGCAGTTGATATGTTGGTCAAATAAATCCATTCATTAGTGATAGAAAAATTACATTCATCGATAAACTATTGAAAGTATGATTATTTCTACTAATCCACCAGTAACTAGCTAGGATATCATAAATAATTGTGTTTTTGAAAAATCACACACATCAATCAACTCCATGGGTGATGATAAACTCATGATTTCCCCTATCATATGGATTTAAACTTTAGAGTCAACATATCAATAATCATGGAATTATTGAAATTACTTATAGTATTCATTAGGAATATTTATTTATTACTTCATATTTAATATGTATTTACATTATGATATTTGTATCTAATGTGAAACCATCTAGTATTATTAATGATAAATATTTCATTAATATGAATTAATTTTAAGAGATAATCCCATAATATATAATGAATTCCATCATGAGATGGGATGGCCTTAAATACTATAATTTTCAGATGAATATTTTGAAATCAACATTAAAACATTTTAAATTATCTTAAACCTTTATAAAGTCGTCCCCTGAAGAAAAATGATAAGAAAAAATATAACAAAATGGGGGACCTAATGTGAATTCCTTCTCCACTGAAATATATTTTTTGATCACATTTTATTATTTATAAGGATTCACTTACTAGTATCTTAATTATTTTCATATTTCTCCTATAGAATCTAAATATAACCATTTATGAAAATTCTTCAATAGATATTACCTGGAATCATAAGAGTTACTTAAGTATTTTTTTTAACCTATGAACCATGGACACACAACCATATACCCTAAAACCTATAATGTTATTTTTATTTCGACAAAATCTATCTTATTAGTTGGGAACCATTTTCTACTCATCCCTACTCAATGCATTCATTGTATTAGGATAAATGATTCGGTTTAAGAATATATACTAGGTGGTGTTATCCCAACCTACAATACTACTCTGAATAATTTATAGAGGATAAGGCCATATTTTCATGTATGGATTCCTATATTAGTAGAGTGATGGTGGCCTCTTGCACTATTGGAACATACTTAGGGTGTCTCTCCTCAAGCACAAAAATACCTTCCACTCATAACTAGAAAAAGGTAGAGAGGATATCATTCATATTTGAAATGCTAACTGAGAGCCTGTTAGGGGGTATCCCATCAATTACATATTTTTTATCAACTGAATAGCCTTAGTCTCCCCAAAAGAGAATGGGAATACCTTTAACTTTATTTTATAGTCCTATTAACTAAGGATAATTTCACATCATTGGAATAAAAACCATGTATCTCAGAGTGGGAATACCTCTCCCAAATAATCTTTTAGGACAACATATGTATTATCCTCTATAAAATTAGATAATCATTTGAAACCCAACTTCTTAATTTCTAGGAGGCCCCAAAATTTTAATTATGTCTCTCTAGTATCCACAATGTATGACTTTTTCCCACAATAGTGGCTTATTACTATAGTTTTCAATCCCATGTTGTTACTAATAGATCGTACGATAAATGTATATTTTCTAATAAAGAAATATAACTTCAATTTTTTCATATGGTTATTCTTGTCAGTATATAGGTCAGGTCTATGCTCATTACTATGAAATCATGGCCTAATGTAATGTAATAGTTATCCAACAAGTAACATAATTCATTGACTTACTTATTCACTATAGATAAATATACTAAATCATGTAGACCCACATGATGAATATATTGACCATAACAAAAATTTCAATATCATCTTCTTGATTCTCTCAAACTGAATAGTTTGAGTCTATGTTGGAATAATAATTCTTAATAAAGCTAGTGGATTCAATGAAAACTGTGTAGAATTTAACATATCAGAAGATCCGCTGAATGGTAGATTAAAATATAGGGATCCAAACAAAAAATAGTGATGTCATGTAATTTAAATAAGACATCCTAAAAAAGTGATCATCATTTTTACACCATTAGAGTGTCTAAATGTGGGAAATTTAGATGTTGACTTCTGGACATTGAACTGACCTGATAAATATATATATATATGTTAGTAATTAAAATGAAAAGACTGGGTAAAACATCAAATGAAACAAAAATCCAAAATGAAATATTAAAAGAATATTCAAAAGACATGATATCATTCATATACTATCCATTCCAATCATCTCATTACAAGGTACCCGAACTGATAATGACAGAACACCTTCCACACATCCTCTATAATCTAGAGGAATCATTTCATAAATTCAATTAATACAATATAAAATATGTTGGGTATGTATATAATATTAATATTCTTAATTTGTGATTTAATAAATTCATCCGTGCTACTCTTTCAACATCATGGAACCCTAGATGTGGGATATGGCATGAGCATCATCAACATTCTTGATTTGAAATACATAGAATTTTTTTGAGTGATTAGAGGAAAATTACTAAATGTTCACATTGAAATGTGGGGAAAATATGAAACTATTAAATTTTCCCCTCTCATTAAAAGATCCTAAGATTCATTAAATGTGAATCAAACCCCCTAAATTAGATTATTCAGTGGTGGTGGAATTGAATTTCCTAAAAACTAGTTAAGATATAAATTTGAGAGAAAATTCTAGTCAGTCAGTTCAATAAATTTTTCCATCCCCATAAGCCCATAGTTTATGAGATGAATAATATTTATAAATTGTGAGTATCATAAATGAAGTTATTCATGTAGAAATAGGAGTGAATCTGACAATGGAAAAACAAATTAAGTCTACAATACCCCTAATAGAATCCAAATAATGAGTATCATGGGATACCTAGAAGATAGATAATGAAAAATAATTTCTCCCATAATAGTTTCAAATATGTGTTAATAAGGGGAAGAACCAAATAGCTTTACCAACACCTAAATCACTGGGAAAACTTTTTCACACATGTTCATTATAAAATTTTTCCTATACCTCTAAAACCAAGTCCTATTGGGAACTAATGTATTTTTATCACTACCTACATAACTAGAAATTCACTAGATAATAGATAAAAAGGGATTATAAATTAATCATTTATAAATAAAAATTTTGTTTGTTAGGATTAAAGAACCCCTCCCATAAGTTGATAAGATGTAATTTATCCCCAAATTCCATTATATATTGTTTTTGGGAATCACCCTCATTATAATGTGGTATAAAATATTTTATATTGAGAATAAAAAACATTTAACTACCTAAAAACAATAAATTCCATATGGTCCATAACCATGTTAATTACTCTCAATATCCAATAATCACTACCAGTTGAGATAATGAATATGATGTGTATTCAGATTAAGATATATCTCCATAATACATGGATGTTTATTATGAGATTTCACCCTTATTATAAACTTCAATAAGTTTTATCTTGGATAATTTCACTAAATAGAACCATTTTGACACCAAGAATCATTTTGACACTAAGAGTGAAGAGTATGGAATATCAACAAAACATCAAATGTTTACCCATGACATAAAGACCCATATAAAGCTTCCCTTTCAATCATTCTAGTGTACTCTATGAATTTATAAATTAAAATGTCTTGTCAATCCCTTAAACTATACTCCTCCTAATAATTTTGAAATATATGTATTTTGAAATGAAATTTCAGGATTCAATATTGATATAGAATGTAATCAGTGATCCCATATTGATATTTAGCAATGAAATTACCCTAATGTTGAAGAGATTAAATAATAAGGCTGACATACTTTTATGAGTCACCTATCCCATCAGCATGGAACTTTTGGTCCAACAATGGTATAACTACCATTTAAATTTTCTTATAAACCCATCATCAATCCATCTGATAAATTCCAAGTTGGAATACTAGAGGTTTCATTCATCGTATTTTTTTTTAACTCCAGCCTAAGAGGGTCACCCAGGTTTCTCCCCAACAAAAATTGTTGGGATAGTACCAACTAAATTTTATGAAACTATTTCATCCTATTTTAATGTTATTAAAGAAAGTATTGTACCTATATTTTCATATATAAGTGTATATCTAGAGTGGGTTGTTTATATTCCTCCACCACTAAACTTATGAAACCCTTTTTTAATCATTCGATAGTATAGGAGATATAAGGAAGTATATCCCTCATTGTTATTCATGATGTGTCTTCTTTTTTCGAACCACTGAATAATAGTATTTTATTGATTATAGATTCACGAACCATAACATTATTGGTCCAATTATTCTAATAATATGATATTTGGTAATAAGAATCAATATTTATCTACAATGACATTCATCAACAATTATTATTTCAATTAAAAACGAAACTGAAGTGAAAAAATATCAGTGATATTTCTAAGTAAAATAAATTTGAGAATGTGAGGGTTACTAATTTTTTTTACTAGTGGAAGAGCCTTACTAAAATCTTCAACATACAACTACCCATGGAGACAATACATAAAATATATTTGGGGGTGTTTTATGATGAGATGTTCATTACAGTTACCTCATAAATGTACTATGGATGATTCTTGGAATTTAATAAAAAAAACTTTTGTTGATGAATCATGTTGATCCAATTGTAAATATGAGTCAGAACAACCAATGAAAAAAATGGACTGGAAATGATGAAATATTCAGTATGTAACTAAAGAAAATAATAATGATTATCCTGAATATCGATATAGTTAGATTTTAAGAGGTATCATAACCTAAACATAATCAAAACAACATGTACTACCTAATATATAGTCAGAATACACCTTTTGTGGTGAAATGATCCATAACTAAGAGGATATGAAAATACAAGTAAACTCATTTTTTTCTTGAATAGGTAACTAATATGAATATTTTATTCATATAAAATTATTTAAACATATAACTAAAGGATTAAAACCAAAATATTTTGGGTACAGAATATCATCAAAAATATTTTCCCTTTCATTTGATTTTGGGGTAGAATATCTAAGGATTCATCATTTTCAAATATATCCTATATAAATTTATTGATAATTTAAAAGAAAAATTGTCACATCAAAAAACACACATTATTCGTGTGGTGTACATTCATTCTGATGGTGAAAATTGTTTAGCATATTGTGTGAAATAATAATGCCAAATTTTGATAACATGATAACATAGAGGTGATAAATTCATAAAGAATACAATATATTGGAATGGATAAACTATATAGTTATGATCCTTATTCACTCTACAACCCCAATGTGTATTTCATAAATTACTAGAATTTCCCAAATGATATATTTAAATCATCGAAATACTATAAATAATTTTTTGGATGAATCTATAATGGATACTAAAAAAAATAATACCCATTTTTATTTCATACATTCAAAATAAGAGGAATGGGAACCATCATTTTAAATTAAACCATCCATTATAGGGGAATATTAATATTATTTGTTCAATGAAATTAAACTAAAATACTTACATGAAAGATGGGAAGTCACATAAAAGATGCATAATCAGTATTCCACTCATTGGAGTGGGTACATATGTCGATGAGGGTATATATATAACCATATTCGTCAAAGGATTTGAAAATTTGTCCCATACCACTTCATATATAGAGTAGAGACCATATTAATTATGACACGACATACTCTTCCATGAGGGAATCAACCATATATGGGGCCTTATATTGTTTTCAAAACTCCAATACTCATATTGAAAATATTACCAAGAGTATCATTTCATTGTCACTCTCACAACACTATAAATCCTAGATATTCATGTCAAAGATTGATGAATGGAAAATCCCTATAGATTTATGGAGTCTCATCCTATAATTCCCTGATGTTTTTATCACCTTATACACTAAAAAGTAATAGAGAAATATGTTGAGGCCACTAGCCTAAAAAAATGATGTGTTGACACAATATTCTATAATCCCTTTATGACATTCAATATGGGATATCCCTTTCATGTACAAGGATCTCAGAGAGTCACTACTCGAAACACTATTGAATCTTATAGGTTAATATGACATGTTAGTATTGTTTTAATTAACCATTTTCGAACTAATCATTCTGTTAAAAGTTTCAAAAAAATTAATTACCAAATAGTGTCAAAATTGACATAAAATAGTTTTTAGAACAAATATTATTTTATTAATTGTTATTTTATTCCTAAATATCTAAATATCGGCCTAATGACTTAGATAAGGTTATATATAATAACAATTAACCTCTTGGGGTTCGTTTGTCTTGTTATATTCTGATTATTAACCATATAGTGTAAAAAAACAAAAAGACACGGTAAAAGTTAAATTATTTAAAATAGAGTTAAATCAAAATGATATGGTTAAAAGAATAACCTAAACATGTATAAAACATTTTTTTAATAGTATTTCGACCCATCCCCACTTTATCTTCTAAATAAATAAATTTGGGGCTATTATAAACTGAATATGACTTTATTATAAAATAATATTTTTTGTTTTTCCAAACGTGCCCCTCTCCTCCCTTATAAAAATGGCACCCCTTCCCTCTTCTCTTCACACCCTTTTGAGCCTTGAAGCTCAGCCAAACCCTGCCGATTCTTCTTCTAAACCTCTCTCGTTACATCATAGAGGATCCGTTCTTCTCAAAAGACAAACTCTAGTTCCCTAATAATAAGTTTAAAGGATGTGCGTCGATGAAGAGGTAATCTCTTCTACCGAATCTTTCAAGTTTCTTTCTTCTTAAACTTCATCATCTTTAGTTTTCTAATTATAAAATAATAACAAAATTATTAATAATATACTGATATTTTATTATAAATATGAAACAACCCTATTTCACCTTATATCGATCATATAGAAAATGAAATCACCGTAGGTGCGTACGTACAGAATATCTTCTTCATGCTGTGGTGTAATATGTTTTCCATCACAACCTTACATGGATGGGTATAATGGTGTAAATAAAATACTATATATGATTATTGTAAAGTGATATTGATTCTGAAATATTATACATACACTTCAATACAATTCCACGATCATGGGAATGATATCATCGCTCGTGCGTACATACGGAATATCGTCTACACGAACGTGATGAGATTCATTTTCCTTTATTAACCTGTAAAGACCCTTAAATTTCAAAGATTTTTTTTCTTAATTTTCTTTGGAATTTTACAAGAACTCAGTTTCAGACAGAACCTGATTCTGAGGCCCTGTGTGCCCGAAATAATTTTCTGAAGTTTGGCTTGGGTACGTTCAGTGAACGAACGAGCGGGTTTTTCTAGCATCTGAACCGTAGCTCCAAATCAAATTCTGAGGGCACCGATGGAATCACAGTGTCGGTATTTTCTTAGAATCGCTTTTTCTGGAGTTGCGTTTGCTCGGGTGTGGTTTTTAAATTTTTGGGGTTAAGTTAAGAAATCAAATAAAGTGGTGCGACAACATTATTTTTATTTCACTTAAAGCCACTTAAAAGCCACTTAATGCCACTTGAGCTAAGATAAAGTGGATTGGGTGCAATCCATAATATCCTACCCTCTTGGTAGGATATTTGTGAGGTGGGGCCCGCTCGATCCCCACCGTTTCATTTCCTCTATGTAACGCACCCGCGAAAACTCCTCATTAATGAAAGTCAACTGGTGTGTTTTCTTAATCTCTTAAACGCTCCTATTAATTGGGCGGTTTATTCATTGAAATTAATTCCATCAATTAAAGGGTCGTTACTTAGTTTGTTTTTCAATTTGTTGGCATGTTAATAAAATAAGACCAACACTTGTCTTCATGAGGGATTGCTTGTTGAGAGGATTTGGAGATGACTCCAAGGCTTGAGATCTTCATCCTCCTTCGCGAAGAATGTGAAGAAAGCAAAGAACGTCGAACCCTCGGAGATCGACGAAGCGACGCCGTGTTCCGTGATGCCGACGATTCTTCTCCTGCGACGTTCATCTGCGACGTTTCTCCTTCCACGACAAATCTTCGATCAACTGCTTGAGATCGTCGATGTGACACCGTATACCTCGATGACACGAAGCCCTTCCACGACGCGACGATCATCTTCTTCTGCGACGATCATTTCCACGAAGAACATGTCCGACGACTACGACGAAGTAGGGTTTTGATTCTTTAAATCATTGTGATTTGTTTTCCTGGTTTATTTATGATTGTTGGGAGAATATTTAAAACCGCTAACTCGGTGGATGCGGACTAACGAACAAGTCCGAACCCACTGCACATTTTTCGTTCTTGGTGTGCGAAACGGCGGACGATGGAAAATGGGGCTCCAATGGCGATTTGAGGGCCTGGTAGTGAAGATCGGGTCCCGAGACGATCACCGAAGAAGACTGCAGGTGAATCGGACCACCGGAACGCATCCGGTGGTCCGCGGAAGTCTCCGTCGGCGCGGTGGCACCGGTGGCCGGAGGTGGCGGACCGCAGCGGCCGACCGCCAGGACGCGACAGAGCCCAGCGCGCCCGCTCGACCATTACCTCCGAGCCGCCAGGTGGCCGGTCCGGGTCGCGCCCCGGCCGGTCCGGGCCATCTTGGCCAGGCCGGGCCGCGCCAGCCGGGTCGGACCCGGACCCTTGTCGGGTCGACCCAGTTCGGGTCGACCTAGGGGGGGTCGGTCCAGGCCGGTTCTGGGCCCAGACCCCCCGTTTTCAGACCTTTTCGGTCTTATTCTCATAACATGAGCTACAGGCCTCCAAATGACACGCCATTAGTGGAGAAGTGATCCTCGGATCGAGACGGTCGTTTCGGTATATTACACTCAAGGTTTCGGAGAACTTTGGGTTCAGCTAGGTTGGTTCGGATACGAAACCAACCAGGCACTTAGAGCAGAAACGCTTATATCTTGAGCTCCAGATGTCCGATTGATGTGTCGTCGACTTTGATGGATTCCTCTAAGTGAGACAGAACATTAGGCATACATCTCACGTGTTTTGGATGCAGTTGGATAGTGTCCAGGTTGGATTGCACCCGAAATCCAACCGGGCCCCTTGAACGGGAAAACTGATATCTTTCAGACCAGACGTCCGTTTGACGAACCGTCTGCGGCATTGGCGATCACATTGAGAAGTGGTCCCTTTAAGATTACCCTATGAGAACTGGTTTATAGTTGAGATATGGCCGGGTTGGTTCGCACATGAGACCAACATGGCCCCTGGGACGAAAAAGGCTAATAACTCACAGACTGGGTGTCCGATTGACGCACCGTCTGTTGTGTTGAGACCCCTATGATGAGGCGGTACTTTGAGATACTTCTTCATGGGAATATGTGATTCTTGGGGTATCGACCAGTATCTCGTGGAGTGGACCCTCCTAGAGACGAGAGTGCGGAGTACGGAGACTGTGTAGCCAGCTGAGACATGACGACTGCTTGACCGATTGACTCGGTGTGTTTCGGATAGCCTAGTGGGGAGCACATAGTTGTAGCGGCAGAACCATGGAAGATGAGTGTTTGGTTGTAGTATCAGACCCGCGGTACTCAACTGAAAGAGTAACTCTGGAGGATATGAGGGGGAGCGCTTGGTTGTAGCCGCAGACCCACTGTGGATGAGCGCTTGGTTGTAGCAGAAGACCCGCGGTACTCAACTGAAAGAGTACCTCTGGGGGCTATGAGGGGGAGCACTTGGTTGTAGCGGTAGACCCACGGCGGATGAGCACTTATTATAGCGGAAGACCCGCGGTACTCCATAGAAGGAGTACCTCTAGAGGCTATGAGGGGGAGTGCTTGGTTGTAGCGACAGACCCATGATGGGAAGCACTTCGTTGAAGTAGCAGGCTCACAGTACTCAACAGGAGGAGTACCTCAGCAGTCTTAGGTTAGTGATCAGTACCTCGGAGTTGTGACAGGACCACTGTACACTCCATAGATGGGGCTCTTCAACAGTTATGGTTTCGATCATGAAAATCCTAGTTTGAGCTGAGTCTATGACCATTATGTTTCCTCATGATTGAGATTGGTTACTTGATAACTTAGGTATATGTATGGGCATATACCTAGATAGTGGTTATCCAATGATTTCATAATCCTTGTGTTTCCTCATGATTGAGATGGGTTACTTGATAACTTAGGTATATTTATGGGCATATACCTGGATAGTGGTTATCCGTTGATTTCATAATCCTTGTGATTCCTCATGATTGAGATGGGTTACTTGATAACTTAGGTATATGTACGGGCATATACCTAAGTAGAGGTTATATGTTGGGATCTTCTTTATGGTTATCCTTGTTGGTTTTAGTGAGACCTTGAGGGTCTCGGGGTCCCTACTGAGTATCGTTATACACACCCCCGAACGGGCTATGCCCTCACCTCGTTGTGTTGGTTGCAGATGACGGGCAGTGCTGACGGAGGCCGAGTGTTCGAGGACTGGATAGTACCCGGAGGTGGACTACATGAAGAGTCAGTACTCGGAGGTGGACAAAATGACGAGTCAGTATCCGGATGTGGACATCACGGCGAGACGACACTTGGAGGAGGTTGATGGGCGTGAACGTTGTGGAGGATATCTGAACCTACCATTCAGATAAGACTCGTGGTGGACGATCCAGGAGTTGTGCCATCTATACCTACCCTTCACATAGGATCCGAGGAGGATGAACTAGGAGCCACTTCTGTTCATCCAGCTATTGCCTTTTTCTGTTGTACTTTGTTTAGTTGTAGTTGTACTTTCAGTTGGGTTTGTATTCTGGCCCATTTACCTTTCATCACTTTCTCTTTGTACTTATTGTTTTACTTCCGCTTTTACTCTATGGTGTTTTTTTTACATTTTTAAAGGCAATGCCTTCCCATTTATTGAGATTTATGCCTTTGGTGCTAGTTGCCAACCACTGGCCTATTGAAGGCGGGCTTGGGGTAGTCACAACATGGGTCCTGAGGACGGGTCGTGACAAATTAGTATTAGAGGAGTTCGGTTTTACCACATACTCTGATCTTTCTTCTATGTGAGTAAATAGTGTGAAGCATATTGAGTGTGGTTATCAGTCTAGAGAGCTCAGTGTTGGTGCGGCGGCCGACATATCCGTACACTAGGACCCTAACTTCTGATTTACGACTTAATGCACGAAAACATTGATTGCATGTGTGTATCAAGTTTTCTTTGTGATTACTTTGTATCAGCTCACCAGGTATACTGTTCTGACAGTAGCACACTTTTTTCCCTTCAGGATGGCCCAACGGCGGTTGCCAGCTAGGGTTCTGAGAGTTGTGCGTATTGATAGCCTGTCGAGCGACAGGTCTTCGGTACAGGGCCCTCTTGCAGTTGAGGCACCAGCAGAGGCAGCAGCGGTACTACCATACAATGGGCCACCGATGCCACCATCCTCAGCATTCGGTGATGCCCGCAACTTGAGTGTGCTGCACGAGTTCCAGTGCCAGAGGCCACCCAGGTTCCGGGGAGAGATGGACCTGCAGGCGGCTGAGGATGGGCTGGAGGCTCTGGTGAGAGTCTTCAGGCTAGTGAGGATGCCTGCAGATTTCATGGTGATCATTGTTGCCATCCTTCTTCAGGCAGCAACAGGCAGGTGGTGGAGAAAATTGTTCCAGTTTTACGACTGGATGACCTTCACATGGGAAGACATTGAGACCTTCTTCTGGGTGGAGTTTGTGCCAGTAGCTCTACACCCCGAGCGTGTACGGAAGCTTCTGCCTTGGCCGCCGGGTTTTCGATCAGTAGCCGAGTCATCTGTGGGCAGTAGAAAGATGATGCAGAGGTCCAAGAGGACTAGATCCAGCCATACAAGGAGTAGGAAGTGTTAGTAATGTGGCAGGAAGGGTCACCTAGCATGTGACTGTCCGAATCCTCGTACAAATGCTCTGCAGGCTTTGGAGGAGCCACCGAGGAAGATGCAGCGGCGGGTGCTTGAGCAACAGCTGAGCAGTGGACAAGGCAGTAGAGCTCTAAGAGTAGGCAGATAGGAGTGGAACTAGTGTATACGTCCCTTGTACTTCTAGTTCCATGTTTCTGTTGTATTCGTGTCTTTGTACTATAAGCTGCAATAATAAAAAGAGACTTATCTTTGTGATGTTTGCTTTCCTATTCTTTTGTTTGGTTGATACTGAGTTGTTCTGGTTAAGACTATTGACTTGACCCTCACATTCGATATTTCTACTGGAAGAGACCCAGTGACCTCACACTGATGCTGACAGTGTGACTTGACCCTTGGAGGTGAGAGTGACAGTTGGATCTCTTGGTAGTTACGTCGAGGCCTTACGACGTCATCCATGACATGGATACATCATTCATGTCAGGATTGACTGTATTAGGAAATGTGTGTGGTTCATCCAGGGAATGAGACCGAGTTTCTATTTTCGGAAAAGGAGAAATTTTAGCAGCTCTTCTAGATCATAGGCAATGAAGGTGTAGATCATCCAGGAGCGGATGAAGACTGCACAGTGTAGTAAGAAACAGGAAACTAGAACCAGTATTGGAGACTCGGGCATGTTAAAAGCTTCCATAAGTGGAGATCAACATGAGGTGGTATACATCTTAACATGCTACAACCACCCGCCTTAGTTATCCCCTCCAGGCTCAAGGAGCTGGAGGGCGGAGGAAGAGTGCGGCTTCATGCGGTCAAGGAGAGTGACCCGATGGCTCTAAGAATGATTCAAGGGACAGTCAGTGTCCACTACTAGCTGCTATAGTAATAGACGTTGATATGAATCATTCCTTCCTTCCACAAATCTTGTCCCAGACCTAGAGTTTCTGGTAAGCCGTAGACTTGACCCTCACATCTAGAGATACCTTGGGAGAAGACTCGATAATCACACTTACGCCGACGGTGTGGTTAGACCCTCGAGTCCAGAGTTTCAGTTGGAATCTCTTGGTGGCAGCGTTGAGGCCTTACGATGTTCGTTTGATTATGGACCGGGCAATCATAGTTCATACACAAATTGGAGGTATTAGGCAAAAATGTTGTTGTTTAACTATGACGTCGGGATGGGTTTTCATTGGTCGGCGAAAAGGATACCCCAGGAAGCATAGGTCAACTCATGCACAGGAGGTTGCGACCGATCACCCTTGAGTCAGTCAACCATACCCTCGTGGCAGCAGTTGTTTTGAGTTTCAGTTCTAATAGGAATTGGAGACCTCTAGAGTTTGAGGATTATGATCACGTCTTTATACGGGTCTCACCTCGATGAGGTCTATGGAGATGTGGCCAAGGCAGCAAGTTATCTCCGAGGTTTAGCGGACCTTCTTAGGCCCTCAGCTGGGTAGGCTGGGTGGTTTACCGTTTGACCCATCCACCTCAGTTGCACCAGGTGCACGACGATTTCCACGTATCTCAACTGAGAAGATACGTGCTCAACCCTTCATATATCCTCGACCTTGAAGGGATGGACGATGGCGATGAGGTGACTTTCACGGAGGTTCTTGTGGGGATTGTGGATTGATAGAAGTGTATCCTAGGAGGACAGTCGATTCCTCTTGTGCACTTTCTTTGGCAGCACAGGAACCTCCAGGTGAGCACATGGGAGTGGAAGGCTCAGATTTTTGCTCAGTACCGCTTTTGTAACCCTAGTTTGTGTTAAAGCTTTACGAGGACGTAAATCCCTGAGGTGGGAGTGATGTAAAGACCCGTAAATTTAAAGGAAATTTTTTTCTTAATTTTCTTTGAAATTTTAGAAGAACGCAGTTTCTGACGGCACCTGATTCAGAGGCCCGGTGTGCCCGGAATCATTTTCCGATGGTTGGCTCCGGTACGTTCAGTGAACGAACGAGTGGGGTTTTCTAACTTTTGAACCGGTGCTCAGAATCAAATTCCGAGGGAACCGATGGAATCGCAGTGCTGGTATTTGCTTAGAAACACATTTTCCGGAATTGCATTTGCTCGGGTATGGTTTTTAAATTTTTGGGGTTAAGTTAAGAAATAAAATAAAGTGGTGCGACAACTTTATTTTTATTTCACTTAAAGCCACATAAAAACCACTTAAATCCACTTGAGATAAGTTAAAGCGGATAGGGTGCAATCCAAAATACACTACCCTCTTGGTAGGATATTTGTGAGGTGGGTCCCGCATGAGCCCCACCGTTTCATTTCCTCTAAGTAATGCACCCGCGAAAACTCCTCATTAATGAAACTCAACTGCTGCATTTTCTTAAACTCTTAAACCCTCTTATTAATTGGGTGGTTTATTCATTGAAATTAATTCTATGAATTAAAGGGTCGTTACTTAGTTTGTTTTTCAATTTGTTGGCATGTTAATAAAATAAGACCAATGCTTGTCTTCTTGAGGGATTTCTCGTTGAGAGGATTTAGAGAAGACTCCAAGGCTTGAGATCTTCATCCTCCTTCGCAAAGAACGCGGAGAACGTGAAGAACGTGAATAACTCCGAACCCTCGGAGATCGACAACACGATGCCATGTTCCGCGACACCGACAATTCTTCTCCCGCGACGTTCTTCTGCGACATTTCTACTTCCGTGAAAAATCTTTGATCAACTGCTTGAGATCGTCGATGTGATGTCGTATACCGCAACGACATGACGCCCTTCCGCGATGTGACGATCATCTTCTTCCGTGACGGTCAATTCCGCGAAGAACTCATCCAACGACTATGACGAAGTAGGGGTTTGATTCTTTAAATCTTTGTGATTTATTTTCCCTGTTGATTTATGATTGTTGGGAGAATATTTAAAACTGCTACCGTGGTGGGTGCGGACTAACGAACAAGTCCAAACCCACCGCACATTTTTCGTTCTTGGTGCACGAAATAGCAGACGATTGCAAATGGGGCCGCAATGGTGATTTGAGGGAATGGCAGTGAAGATAGGGTCTCAAGACGATCACCGGCGAAGACCACAGGCGAATCGGGCCACCGAAGCGCGTCCGGTGGTCCACAGAAGTCTCCGCCTGTGTGCCACCCCGGCGCGGCGACGCTGGCGGCCGGAGGTGGCAGCCTGCAGCGGCCGACCACCAGGACGCGACGGCGCCCAACGCGCTGTCGGGAAGACCCGCCGCGGCTGAAGCCACGGCAGCGCTGGCCGATCCAGCGGCTGCACGGGACTGCGGAGGAAGGGACGCGGCTTAAGCAGCATCCAGTGACACGAAGCGGCCCCACGCGGGGCCGCAGCTTTCCATCAAGGGGGAGCGGCGTCCCGTGGCACCCGCTCAGCCATTACAGCCAAGCCGCCAGGCGGCCGGGCCGTGCCCGCGCCGGCCGGGTCGGGTCGAGCCGGTTCGGGCCGACCCCAGGGGGGGGGTAGGGCCGGGTTGGTCTGCACCCAGACCCCCATTTTCGGAACTTTTGGGTATTTTGCTCATAACACGAGCTACGAGCTTTCGAACGACGTGCCGTCAGAGGCGAAGCTATCCTTGGATCGAGACAGTCATTTCTTTATATTACACTCAAGGTTTTGGAGAACTTTGGGTTCGGCCGGGTTGGTTCGGATACGAAACCAACCGGGGCCTTAGAACAGAAACGCTTATATCTTGAGCTCTAGACGTCCAATTGACTTGATGTCGACTTTGATGGTTTACTTTAAGTGAGATGGAACTTTTGGCATACATCTACTGAGTTTTGGTTACAGTTGGATAGTGTCTGGGTTGGATTGCACCCGAAATCCAACCGGGCCCTTGGAACACAAAAGCTGATATCTTTCAGACCAGATGTCCGTTTGACGAACCGTCAGCGGCATTGGTGATCACGTTGAGAAAATATACCTTTAAGTTTACCCTATGAGAGTTGGGGTAAAGTTGAGATATGGCCGGGTTGGTTCGCACAGGAGACCAACCGGGCCCGTGGGATGAAAAAGGATAAAAACTCACAGACTGGGTGTCTGATTGACGCGCCGTCTGTTGTGTTGAGACCCCTATGATGAGGCGGTACATTGAGATACTTCTTTGTGGTACATTGTGATACATGGGTTATCGACGAGTAGCTTGTGGAGCGGACCCTCCTGGAGACAAGCATGTGGAGTACGGAGACCGTGTAGCGGCTGAGACCTGACTACTGCTTGACCAATCGAGTCGGTGTGTTTCGGATAGCCCAGTGGGGAGCACTTGGTTGTAGTGGCAGACCCACAACAGATGAGGGCTTGGTTGTAGCGGCAGACCCACGTTAATCAACTGAAGGAGTACCTCTGGAGGCTATGAGGGGGAGCTCTTGGTTATAGCGGCAGACCCACGGCGTATGAGCGCTTGCTGGTAGCGGCAGACCCACAGTACTCAACTAAAGGAGTACCTCTAGAGGCTATGAGGGGGAGCGCTTGGTTGTAGCGACAGACCCATGGCAGATGAGTTCTTGGTTGTAGCGGAAGACACGCGGTACTCAACAGAAGTAGTACCTCTGGAAGCTATGAGGGGGAGCTCTTGGTTGTAGTGGCAGACCCATGGTGGGAAGTGCTTGGTTGTAGTAGCAGCCCCACAGTACTCGACAGGAGGAGTACCTCAGCAGTCTTAGGTTAGTGAGCAATACCTCGGAGTCATGACAGGACTACTATACACTCCAGAGATGGGGCTCTTCACCAGTTACGGTTTCAATCATGAAAATCCTGGTTTGAGCTGAGTCTATGACCTTTGTGTTTCCTCATGATTGAGATGGGTTACTTGATAACTTAGGTATATGTATGGGCATATAACTGGATAGTGGTTATCCATTGATTTCATAATCCTTGTGTTTCCTCATGATGGAGATGGGTTACTTGATAACTTAGGTATATGTATGGGCATATACCTGGATAGTGGTTATCTGTTGATTTCATAATCCTTGTGTTTCCTCATGATTGAGATGGGTTACTTGATAACTTAGGTATATGTATGGGAATATACCTAAGTAGAGGTTATCTGTTCAGATCTTATTTATGGTTATCCTTGTTGGTTTTAGTGAGACCTTGAGGGTCTCGTGGTCCCTACTGAGTATCGTTATACTCACCCCTGCACAGGCTATGCCCGCACCTCGTTGTGTTGGTTGCCGACGACGGGTAGTGCGGACGGAGGCCGATTGTTCAAGGACTGGATGGTACATGGAGGTGGACTGCACGACGAGTCAGTACCTGGAGGTGGACTACACGATGAGTTAGTATCCGGAGGTGGACTTCACGGCGAGACGACACTCGGAGGAGGTTGACGGGCGAGAGCGTTGTGGAGGCTATCTGTACCTACCCTTCAGGTAGGACCCGTGGTGGACGATCCAAGAGCTTCACCATCTGTACCTACCCTTAATGAAGGATCCGAGGAGGATGACCTAGGAGCCCCTTCCGTTCTTCCAACTGTTGTCTTTTTCTGTTGTACTTTGTTCAGTTGTAGTTGTACTTTCAGTTGGGTTTGTAATCTGGCCCATTTAACTTTCATCACTTTCTCTTTATACTTAGTGTTATAATTTTTCTTGTACTATATGGTGTTTGGATTACATTTATAAAGGCAATTACTTCCTAGTTATCGGGATTTACGCCTTTGGTGCAAGTTGCCAGCCACTGGCCTATGGAAGGCGGGCTTGGGGTAGTCACGACACGGGTCCCAAGGATGGGTCGTGACATAACCATTCAAGTATGATTATAAAAAATATATAATAAATAATCATGAAATATATTACATAATAATGATACTGGATTTATGCACATATATGTTTCATTTACTTAATTCCATTTAATTCAATAAGGAAACGAAAATATCGTTCATTCGTACGCACGACCTATCATCTCCATGAATGGTGTATTTCATTCCATTTATCGATCTATCATATATATTTATATACATAATATATATTATATATAAATAATGTTTTACATTATGGAATTAAGTAAATCAGGATATATGTAATAATATCAAGAACAACATGTCGAAACACGTACGATAAATGAAACGATTTTACCCAAAATGGAACTTTAACATGGAATTTACTAAATAACGTGTAATATAAAGTCATATGTGAACCATATATGATATCATAACAATGAATATGGTTCTTTAATAAGTAAATGATATTGTTCAAATGGTTATACAGGAGGATCAGATACGTACAAAGCATATCGGATCAAAGGTAAGGGATAACTATTCCAATCTCATTCTTATCCCACATTGTTATTCTTAAGTATTTACTAGGGTTATTGTTATCATCCATGCCCATGATTTTTAAAAAAAATTTCGTGTACATTTTAAAGTCTTTTTTACCCATTTTTTTATTTTACCACATGTTAGGAAATGATTCTTTCTTTTGTTTACCACACGGGGAACTTTTTGACTTTTTCGACAAATGTATGAGAAGAATGTCATTTTTAACTTATACGGTGTGAACGGATTTTTACGGTTTTACAACGCCTCATTTTCATGAATCTTACTCTATAAGGTTTTAGGAATATTTTCAACAAAATGAATTTCTTTTAAAATTTCATGCAATTTTGTTAAAAGAAAATGATTTTGAAGAAGATATGATATTTTCCTCAAGAATTCATTTCAAGTGTTTTATCAAAAACATTTTCCATCTAAGATGGAATTATTTAATATGTGTATGTTTCAAGTATGATTCCTCTATGATTTACGTGGTTTCATTTTTCTTATGATGAAATATCTATTTGTTTTACATATATTATGTTAAGATGGGATGATGTTTATGAAACCAATTTTACTTTTTGGGTTATGATGAATATTTTAAGTTTATTTTGTGGCACAAGTAAGAATGATCTCAATATGAGATTGGAGGGACCTCTATCTCCCTCCAATGCATTGGGTAATGATTTATATCTCATGAGATAGACATGGCTGGAATGGAAATTTAACGTGGTTCAGTGATACATGACTGGAACGAGGAGTGAACTCGATTCAGAAGGGTACTTGTTCCACTAAGATGGTCCTGACAGCAATGCCTTGGCTACTATGGAAATAATATCATGTGATTAATGGTTTTCCACAATTAAATGTTTTATTATCATTATATTTTATCATTATTGATGTTCTTTTATGAACTATTCCTTACATACTTCCACGATTTATATTACAACTCAATATTTTGATTTGTAAACTTTATGTTCATGTTTTGTAGTTCAAATATATATGGTTTGTTTTATTTTCTCCATTATTACCCTTATTGAAAATTTGACCTCACCATTTCGGTTTTTTCTTTTCCCTAGGATATAAATAAGTGTTTTAGGTAAGAAAAAAAAGAGAAGATCATTATATGAGATGTTGAAAATCATTCACCAATATTAGAAGATTATATTCCGTGTTTCCAAAGACACTAAACCATTATAGTCTTTGGTGTCTTTTTTTATGTATTAGGTATTCCAAAAAAGTAATGGGATGTCCATGTATATCAATATTGGGTCACTACAGTTCGTATCAGTGGAAAGGCTTAGTCAACCTTTGTAAACTAGGATGCGATTACTTTAGTGAGATCCCTAGAGATATTTCTAAGGTATGTCTAGGGATGTCCCTAAGGTTAAGTATAATTATAGGTTATAGTCCTAGAATTATAGTAACGATCTTACAGTTTAACCTATGATGTTAGATATTGACGGTACTTCCCCTTTATTAAGCTGTTATCCCTAGCCTGATTTTTACCCATCACACTATTCTTTTTGGGTTTTAGACGATGGCTGGAACCCGAATGAACTGTGTTGATCAATGTAATCGACAATGCAATGATTGTCCTCCTGAACACACCAATGTTATGGGAGATTGAGTGAAAAATATTATTTCTATACTTACACAAGGTATTAATCATTCCGGACTTCAAATGAGCAGAGAAGGAAACAATATTCTATTGAGTCCTTCATTAGGCAACGTCCACCTTCTTTAAGTGGGTCTTCTGATCCACTTGTTGTTGAACAATGGATCAGTACCATTGAAAAGATATTTTCAATACATCGCTGTTTGGAACATGAAAAATTCATTCTGGTTATTTACTATTTAGAAGGTGAAGCAGATCAATGGTGGACTCTAATTAAGAATAGGAGGCCCCAAGATGAAATTGTATCCATGGAATGGGATGAGTTCATGCACTTGTTTTTTAATAAGAACTTCCCTCGTATTCTTCGAAAAATGATGGAAAATTATTTCCTTGAGATTATGAAAAAGGATGATGAATCTGTTGGTATATACGAAGTGAATTTTACATGGCTTTTAAGGTATGCATCTGGATTTATCATCTAACCTGAAAGTAAAGTTGATTGATACTTCAGTGGCTTAAAACTAATTCTTCTAAGGGAATCAGCTATAAGAGACTTCATTATCTATTAAGAAATTGTGCATTGTGATATCAAGGTAGAACTGGAAGTTGGTGTTACATATCCATCTCATGGTTTTGACAAGAAATTAATGATGGAGTTCAAGGGAAAACCCCAAAACTATGGTGAAAAGAAGGTGAATGTTTCTTTATGCTGAAAGTGTGGAAATAAACATGGTGGATATTGTATAAAAGGTACAAGAAAATGTTTCAACTCTTGAAAAGAAGGTTATCAATTAGCTGAGTTCTAAAGTAATCGGAAAACAGTTTTTAATAACATGAATAGAGAAAATACTACAGAGAACGCTCCACCAACACTTCAATGCTTAATGTGGAAGTAAATGGGGCATTATGTTAACAAATACCCTAATCCAATGGTTAATGATGATCGACATCAACAACCACATAAGGAAAAGAAAAAAAGGGAAGTCACATGCGATCACTATTGGCGATGTTGAATATGACAATGATGTGGTGAAATTATTATGTGTGTATGTAATGGGTTTCGAAAATAATGTTGTATATAGTATCGTGGAATAATGGAATATTTATGTATTGGTCTATTGTGGTTTTCAATAAATTTATGGTACCGGTAACCATAAAATGCGATTTTCGAAAGCAGATGATATGATAAGGAGAAAATGAAATGTTTAATAGTATTAATGAGCTCATGAGTGATATAAGGACTAAGTGATATTATGGTTTAATTATATAGAATTATTGGGATTTCGGTATGTGGAGAGAGTTAATGTTTGATGGAAATCATGTTTTCACTATGGTTTATGGTAATTCATGTTTCAAAAGAATACATGATTAAGGTATTGACATTTTTGTAATATGACCAACAAGATATATCTTATTATATATGAGAGAAAAATGGTGGTATTCACATGCTTGGTATATGACCTCTCTAGTAATCATTTTCCTTATACTATGAGATTGGAAAGATGTATTTTGGTTAACCCTAAAGATTGTAATGGATTATGTTATACATAATTAAATATTGTTTAAGTCTAGAACTTTTTTCGATATTATTTATTGAATGTTATAATAATGTAGTTTTAGAAAAAGTACAACCTACAAGACGGGCGACAACCCGTCTTGTCGGGAAAGGTTTTGGGAATCGAACCCACAACCAAAGTGTGATAGGCCTTTATCGCCTACCACTGGCCTACATGAAGTCCTGGTTTAGTAAAAATTATTTTTATTACATTAATAAGTATTATATATGATGTATAATTCCATTTTAGGAACCATATATGATTAATCTCACTATAGATAGACTTATGTATTTTTGATAACTTTTTCTAACCTTTTTTTTGAGACAGAAGGAACGACCCATCATTCTATCACATGATTTGACAACACTTCACGAATGAAAAATTCAACTTCATTTCATTAATATATGATGTGGAAATTGTCCAAGGAACGACCAACGGTGAGAATGTACCAAAATCAATAATGTATTTCTTCTAATTCATATTCCTTCAACATTATGGATATGATCAAGAAAACCAAAAATGTTGTCCTAGTGCCCTTATATCTTTTGGATTAGATGGTACCTTAGATCATAACAAATTTATGGCTTTTTGACTATTGGATTTTTCATAGCCATGTCCACTACCACACTTCATCAGAAGTTCATGGTTATATTTTTCTTCCATATCCATATTTTCACCTATATTGTCTGATGTGGAAACCCAATGCTGAGTAACTTTGGATGATTTTTATGATTCTAACATCCATTTTTAAAATGATGAATTATTATTAATTTTTATGATGTGGGTTTCTATGAAAAAAACTTTCAAGCAGTAAACCGTTTATAACCCCGACTAATTTCGAGGGCGAAATTCATTTTAAGGGGGGTAAATGTAATACCTCGATATTTTATGAAATATTTTAATTTTAATTTCTTTGATTTCTTCTATTATAAACTACACCAAGATTAGATTGTACTATACACAACACCGTATTAGCTTGTAGTATACGAAAAACTATTCTTGGCTCATGTTACACACAATTTCAAGTTCATTTTGTGTAAATTATTTTACGGAACATTAAGAATATATTTTTTTAATGTATAAATGAAATAAGTTTTCATTATTTTATACGTAACACCAATAAGAGAATTTACTACAAGCAACACTAACATGGCTTGCATTACATGCAATCACGACCTTCTTCGATAGTGTGTGTAGTACGCAATTCAAGTTTCATTAAACGAGATACTATTATAATATTATAATGAACTAGCCGTTATGAATAGTAATACCAACTTTTTGAAATTTTATAAATTTTATCTTTAAAAATGGACTTCATTTTTGGATTCGGAATATCAAAATCAGCCTAGGATGAATTTTTGGTACTTTTTTAAAAACATTCAATTTTTAATGAATAGTGAAAACACTGGGTTACTATTTAAAGACCAACTTTTTATTTAAATAATAATTTATTTTATTTAAATTTATTTTATGTCAAAACTGATACATAATACATATATAAGTTCAATGTAATTCATTTGAGTCATTTTATAATAATTTTAGATATATAAAAATTTTATTGAACTTTTCACCGTCTTTTACCCACCTTCTAAGAGAATTTGAAAAAATACATAAAACATAATTTTACCGCTTCTTTGAGTGGAATTTTGAATATCCGAGAGACATGTTTAATATCAGGAGTTAAATGTGATTTAATAACATAAAAATATTTTTGGTGAATCGTAACATTTTACCTTTATTTACCACGGTTAAAAGTAAATAGGGTAATTAATGGTAAATCTAATATTATTATTACCCGAACACATGTCATAATTCTATTGGATAAGTTTAATTCGACCAAAAACAACTTTAGGATTAAAATATTACCCTTTAGGTCCACTTGTATTAGATTAGGACATTTATTATTTTATTTAAAGACGAGTTAAAATAGTTAAAATCAAAGTTTAGTAAATAAAACATTTTTAATAGAGGGTTATACATAAGATAAATTAGACTATAAATATTCATTAAAAAGATAATAATATTTCCAAAATAACGGTATTTTATTTATAATATTTAGACATTATATAATTTAATTTATTTTTGACACAATGATGATGCAGTAGTTACTGTATTAATGAAATATTAACATAATTGATGT
Organism: Viscum album; assembly: GCA_963277665.1. NCBI lineage: Eukaryota > Viridiplantae > Streptophyta > Magnoliopsida > Santalales > Viscaceae > Viscum > Viscum album. The sequence continues at coordinate 1,292,525,693 of OY728159.1, read as the reverse complement.
TATAAATACCCAAATAAATTTAATTTGAAACTTTTTATGAATTACACTATTTTTATAGGTTAATATGACATGTTAGTATTCATTAAATTAACCTTTTTAGAACTAATAATTCTGATATGATTTTCACAAAAATCAATTACCAAATACTGTCAAAATTGACATAAAATAGTTTCTAGAACAAATATTATATTATTAATTGTTATTTTATTCAAAAAAATATAATATTCGGCCTAATGACTTAAATAATGTTATATATATTTATACTGAACCACTTGGGGTTTATTTAGCTGGTTATAGTATGTTTATTATCAATATAGTGTAAGAAAAAAAAAGGACATCGTAAAAGTTAAATTATTTAACTTAGAGTTAAATCTAAATGATAAAGTTAAAACAGAAACCTAAACATGTATAAAACTTATTTTTTGATAATATATATACCCATACCCACTTTAATTTAGAAATAAATCAATTTTGAGCTATTATAAGCTGAATATGACTTTATTATAAAATAATATTTTATGTTTTTCCAAAGGTCCCCCTCTCCTCCATTATAAAAAGGGAACCCCTTCCCTCTTCTTTTCACACCCTTTTGATCCTTGATGCTCAGAAAAACCCTTCCAATTACTCTTCTAAACATCTCTAGTTACATCATAGAGGTTATTTTCTTCTTATAAGACCAACTCTAGAGCCCTAATAAGATGTTTAATGAAGGAGTGTCGAGGAAGATGTAATCTCTTCTACCGACTCATTCAAGTTTCTTTCATCTTATACTTCCTCTGATTTAGTTGTTTCATTATAAATTAATAACATAATTATTACTTATATACTTATATTTTATTATAAATATGAAAAATCCATACTTCAGCTTCTAACCATCCTACGGAAAACAACATCACCGCTCGTGCGTACGTACGAAATACCTTCTCCATGCCGTGGTGTAATCTGTTTTCCACCACCGCCTTACTTGGATTGGTATAATGGTCTAAATAAATAACTATATATGATTATTGTAAAGTGATATTGATTCTGAAATATTATAGAAACTCTTGAATACAATTCCATGATCATGGGAATGATATCATCACTTGTGCGTACGTACAGACTACAGTCTCCACGAACACGATGAGATTTATTTTCCATTATTAACCATTAACGTATGATTATAAAGAATATATAATAAATAATCATCATATTTATTACATAATAATGATACTATATTTATGTAAAAATATTTTTCATTTACTTAATTCCATTTAATTCAATAAGGAAACGGAAACAGCGTTCATGCGTACGCACAGCTTACCGTCTCCATGAACGGTGTATTTCATTCCATTAATCAATCTATCCTAAATATTTATATACTGAATACATACTATATATAAATCATGTATACATTTTAGAATTAAGTAAATCAGGATATAACTAATAATATCAAGAACAACATGTCGAAACACGTATGATATATGAACCGATTTTACACAAAATGCTGCTTTAACATGGAATTTACAAAAGAACGGGTAATATAAAATCATAAGTGAACCATATATGATATCATAACAATGGATATGATTCTGTAATATGTAAATGAAATTATTTTAATCATTATACATGAGGTTAAGATACTTATGAAGCATATCAGACCTAAGGTAAGGGATAACTATTCCAATATCGTTCTTATCCAAGATTGTTATTACTAAGAATTTACTAGGGTTATTGTTATCATCCATTCCAATGTTTTCTAAAAATGTTTTCATGAATTTTATAAAATAAATTTTACCCATTTTTTAAATTTACCACATTTTATGAAAGCAATCTTACTTTTGTTTACCACACGGGGAACTTTTTTGCTTTTCCAACAAAAGTATGAGAAAAATGTTTTTTTAACATATACATCGTGAACTGATTTTTTAGGATTTATAATGCCTCCTTTTCAGGAAGCATAATCTACAAAGTTTTATGACTATTATCAACAAAATACTTTTCATTGAAAAATTCATGGCATTTTGTGAAATGAAAATGAATTTGAAGAAGAAATGATATATTCCTCAAGAATTCATTTTTAGTGTTTTATCAAAAACATTTTCCATCTAAGATGACATTATTTCATATGTGTATGTTTCAAGTTTTATTCCTCTATAATTTACAAGGTTTGACTTTTCTTATGATGAAATATCCATTTGTTTTATATGGATTTTGTGATAATGGGATGATGTTTATGAAATCAATTTTACTCTTTGGGTTATGATGAATGTTTTATGTTTATTTTGTGGAATAAGTAAGAATTATTTCATTCTGAGATTGGTGGGACCTATATCTCCCTCCAATGCATTGGGTAAATATTTATATCTCATGAGATAGACATGGCTGGAATGGTATGTTAATCCGGTTCAGTGTCACATGACTGGAACGAGGAGTGAACTCGATTCAGAAAGGGTCTTTGTACACTAAGATTGTCTTGGTAGCAATGTCTTGGATACCATGGAAATCATATCATTTTCATAATGGTTTTACACAATTAAATATTTTATTCCCATTCTATTCTATCTGGATTTATGTTCCTTTATGACTTATTCCTTACGTACTTCCATGATATATTTCTCAACTCAAGATTTTGATGTGTTAACTTTATGTTCATATTTTGAAGTTCAAATGTATATGGTTTTGTTTTATTTTCTCCATGCTTACCCTTACTAAGAATTTGGGCTCTCCCATTATTTGTTTTCTTTTCCCCAGGTTATAGAGAAGGGTTTTAGGTAAGAAAAAAAAGAGAAGATTATTATGGGATATGTTGAAGATCTTTCACCAAGATTAGAATATTATATTTTCAGTTTCTAAAGACACTAAACAATTATGGTCCTTTGGTGTATTGTTTGTTATTTATTAGGTATTCCACAAATGTAATCTAATTTCCATGTATGTCAAGATTGGGTCTCTATAGTCGGTATCAGAGGAAAGGTTTAGTCATCCTTTGGAAAATAGGATATGAGAACTATAGTGAGATCCCTAGAGATATTTCTAAGGTATGTCTAGGGATGTCCCTACGGTTAAGTATAAGTATAGGTTATTGTCATAGAATTACTGTAATGGTCTTAGAATTTAACCTAAGATGTTATATATTGATGTTACTCCCCCTTTATTATGTTTTTTCCCTAGCATGATTTTTCCCCTCACACTATTCTATTTGGGTTTTAGAAGATAGCTGGATCCTAAAGGAACCGTGTTGATTAATGTAATGGAAAATGAAATGATTTTCCTCATGAAAAAACCAATGTTATGGAATATGGATTGCAAAATCTTATAGCTATACTTACACAAGCTATGAATCATTATGGACTTCCAAATGAGCAGAGAAGGGAACAATATTCTGTTTAGTCCTCCTTGAGGCAACGTCTACCTTCTTTTAGTGGGTCTTTTGATCTAAATGTTACTGAACAATGGATCAATACCATTGAAAAGATATTTTCCATACTTCACTATTAATAACATGAAAAATTCATTTTGGCTATTTACCATTTAGAAGGTGAAGCAGATCAATGGTAGACTCTAATTAAGAATACGAGGCCCCGAGATAAAATCGCATCCATGGAATGGGATGAGTTCAAAACTTGTTTTTCAATAAGTACTTCCATCGTATTCTTCTAAAAAAGATTGAAAAGGAGGTCCTTAAGTTTAAGAAAAATGATGATGAATCTGTTGGTATATATGAAGTGAATTTTACAAGGCCTGCAAGGTATGCATCTTGCTTTATCATTCAACCTGAAAGTAAAGTTGATCGATTCTTCAGTGGCTTAAAACCAATTCTTCGAAGGGAATTAGCTCTAAGAGAATTCAGTAGCTATGAAAAAATTGTGTGTTGTGCTATCATGATAGAATTGGAAGTTGGTGTTACATATCCATCTCATGGTTTTGAAAAGAAACGAAAGATGGAGTTCAAAGAAAAACCTCATAAAAATGTTGAAAAGAAGGTGATTGTTTCTTTAGGCTCAAAGTGTTGAAAAGAAGCATGGTCGAGATTGACTAAAAGGTACTAGAAAATGTTTCGTGTGTGGAAAAGAAGGACATCAAGCAGCTAAGTGCCGAATTAATGGGAAAAAGGTTTTAAATGATGTGAATAGAGACATGACTATAGAGAACAGTCCACCGACACTTCAATGATTCAAGTGCAAGGAAATAGGGGATTATACCAACCAATGCCCAAATCCAAGGGTTAATGATGATCAACATCAACAACCTCTTACGGAAAAGGAAAAAGGGAAGTCACATGCGATCACTATTCGCGATGTTGAATATGACAATGATGTGGTTGAATGTTTAAGTGTTTATGTAATGGGATTCCATAATAATGTTGTATATAGTTTCGTGGAATATTGGAATATTTATGTATTGGTCTACTGTGGTTTTCAATAAATTTATGGTACCGGTAACCATGAAATGCGATTTTGGAAAGAAGATGATATGATAAGTAGAATATTAAATATTTAATAGTATTCATGAGCTCATGACTGATATAATAACTAAGTGATATTATGGTCTGATTATATATAATATATGGGATTTTGGTATGTGGATAGAGGTAACATTTGACAGCACTCATGTTATCACTAAGGTTCTATTGAAATTCATGATACAAAAGAATACATGATTAAGGTATTGACATGTTTGTAATATGACCAACAAGATATATCTTATGATATATGGGAGATAAATGATGGTATTCACATTCTTGGTATATAAACTCTCTAGTAATCATTTTCATTATACTATGAGAATAAAAAAATGTATTTTGGATAATCCTAAATAATGGAATGGATTATGTTGGACATAAGTCAGTATTGTTTAAGGCTAGAACTTGTTTGGATATTTTTTATGAAATGTTATAATAGTCTAGTTTTAGAAAAAGGACAACCTGCAGGATGGGCTTCAACCCGTCGCGTTGGACAAGGCTATGGGAATCAAACCCACAACCGAAGTGTGACTGGCCTTTATCACCTACCAGTGGCCTACAGGAAGTCCTTGGATAGTTTAAACTAGTTTCATTATATTCAGCAGTATGATATATGAAGTATAAGTCCATTTTAGGAACCATATATGATTAATATCACAATAGATAGACTTCTGTATTTTTTATAACTTTTTTTATCCTTTTGTTTGAGACAGATGGAATGACCCATCATTCTATCACATGATCCATTAAAACATCATGAATTAAAAATTCAACTTCATTTCATTAAGATATGAATTGTAAATTGTCCAAAGAACAACCAATAGTGAGATTGCACCAAAATTAAGAAACTATTTCTTCTAATTCCAATTTCTTCAACTTTAGGGAAATGATCTTGAAAACTAGAAATGTTCTGATAGTGCCCTTATATCTGTTTAATTTGATGGTACTATAGACCATCAAAAATTTATGGCTTTGTGATTGTTGGATTTTTCATAGACATATCATCTACCACTATTCATCAGATGTTCATGGTTATATTTCTCTTCTATATCCATATTTTCACCAATGTCGTCCAATGTGGAAACCCAGTGCTGAGTTACTTTGGGTTACTATTATAATTCTAACATCCCTTTTTTAAAATGATGTTGTAGTATTCCTTTTTACGATGTGGGTTTTTATGAATGCAACTTTCAATTAGTAAACCATTTTTAACCCCGAAGAATTTCGAGGGCGAAATTCATTTTAAGGGGGGTAGAATGTAACACCCCTTTTCTCTTATCTTCAGACCCTTTTTTAGCCTTGAAGCTTTGCCAACCCCTGACAATTCCTATTATCAACCTATGTAGTTACATCTTAGAGGTTTTTTTCTTCTCAAAAGAAAACTCTTGTGCCTTAAGAAGAAGATTAATGGAAGTGCGCTGAGGAAGAAGTAATCTCTTCTACCGACTCTTTCAAGTTTATTTCGTCTTCTAATTTTTCTTCTTTAGTTGTTTCCTTATAAATTAATAACATAATTATTACTTAAATACTTATATGTTATTATAAATATAAAAAAACTCTATTTCACCTTCTATCAGTCCTGCGGAAAATTAAATCACAGTGTGTGCGTACGTATGGAATACCGTCTCCACGCCGTGGTGTAATCAGTTTTCCACCACCACCTTTCATGGATGGGTATAAATGGTGTAAATAAATAACTATATATGTTTATTGTAAATTTATATTGATTTTTAAATATTATTCACACACTTCAATACAATTCCATGATTATGGGAATGATATCATCGCACGTGCATATGTACGGACTACCGTCTCCACAAACATGATGATATTTAATTTCCATGATTAACCATTCATGTATGATTATAAAGAATATATAATAAATAATCATGAAATATATTACATATTGATGATACTATATTTATATACATATAATTTTCATTTACTTAATTCCATTTAATTCAATAAGGAAATGAAAACAGCATTCATGCATGCGCACAACCTAGCATCTCCATGAATGGTGTATTTCATTCCATTTATCGATCTATCATATATATTTATATACTGAATATATATTATATATAAATCATGTTTTACATTATGGAATTAATTAAATCAGGATATAAGTAATAATATCAAGAACAACATGTTGAAACACGTACGATATGAAGCATATTGGACCTAAGGTAAGCATTAACTATTTAAATCTCATTCATATCCAAGATTGTTATTCGTAAGTATTTACTGGGGTTATTGTTATCATCAATGCCCTTGTTTTCTAAAGATGTTTTCATGTATTTTTTAAAGTTCTTTTTACCCATTTTTTAAATTTACCACATGTTATGAAAGGAATCTTATATTTGATTACCATACGGGGAACTTTTTGACTTTTTTGACAAAAGTATGAGAAGAATGTTATTTTTAAAAAATACAGCGTGAACGGATTTTTACGGTTTCATAACACCTCATTTTAATGAAGGTTACTCTACAATATTTTATGACTATTTTTTAAAATAAACTTTTCTTTTAAAATCGCCTTGCATTTTGAAAAAGAAAATGATTTTGAAGAAGAAAGGATATTTTCCTCAAGAATTTATTTCAAGTGTTTTATCAAAAACATTTTCAATCTATGATGACATTGTTTCATATGTGTGTGTTTCAAGTTTAATGTCTCTATGATTTACATGGTTTCACTTTTCTTATAATGAAATATCCATTTGTTTTATATGGATTATATGATGATGGGATGATATTTATGAAACTCATTTTACTCGTTGGGTTATGATGAGTGTTTAAAGTTTATTTTGTGGAACAAGTAAAAATGATTTCATAATGAGATGGGTGGGACCTATATATCCCTCTACTTCATTTGGTAAAGATTTATATCTCATGTGATATACATGGCTAAAATGGTAAGTTAATATGGTTCAATGATACAAGACTGGAACGAGGAGTGAACTCATTTCAGAATGGGACTTTGTCCACTAATATGGTCTTGGAAGCAATGCCTTGGATACTATAGAAATCATATCTTGTGATTAATGGTTTTCCAAAATTAAATGTTTTATTAACATTCTATTTTATCATGATTGATGTTCCTTTATGACCTATGCCTCATGTACTTCCAGATTTATTTCACAACTCAATATTTTTAAGTGTAAACATTATGTTCTTGTTTTGAAGTTCAAATGTATATGGTTTGTTTTATTTTACCCATACATACCCTTACTGAGCATTTGAGCTCAACTTTTATATGTTTTCTTTTCCCCAGGATATAAACAAGGGTTTCAGGTAAGAAAAAAAGATAATATCATTATGGGAGATGTTAATGTTATTTCGCCGAGATTAGAATATTATATTCCGAGTTTCTGATGACACTAAACTATTACAGTCCTTTGGTGTATTTTTTTGTGTATTAGGAATTCTGAAAGAGTAATTTAATGTCCATTTATGTCATGATTGGGTCTCTACAATGACTAATCCCTTCTTTGAAGCATCATTATACACCACTAAGTGTCCTCCACTTTTTGGTAGCGTGAGTACTAGTGCAGTGATAAGCCACTTTTTAAACTCCATGTAACAATATTCACAATATTGTGTTTAGAAAACATTTAAACCCATCTATGTCATTTTGGTCAATCTATTTGACAATCATTTTATAACACCCCGAGCTTCCACGATACGCTTGTCTTTCAATAATGCAATAGCTTGCATTGTACGCAAGTTCGAGATTCTAACACACTGCGACCAATAAAAATAGTAATTGGTAATAGAAATACCCAAATTTTGAAATTATTTATATATTATATTTCAAAATGGACTTCATTTTTGGATTCGGAATATCGAAATTAGCCTATGTTGAATTTTTGGTATTTTTCTGAGAACTTCCAATTTTTTATGAATAGTGAAAAATACTTAAAAAAAACTTTTTTAATCAAAATAACTTATAGTGATAAATTATACTATTTAGTGGTTTTAAAGAGTAATTAGAATATATTTTTACCATTTTACCCAATGGTGGTCATTAAAATTAATTTCACTTTGAAATTGGACATAAAAAACTGTAAATCTTTTGATATATATTGTTTCTTAAAAACACGCTATTTGTTGTGACAACGGGAATTAATTATAAAATTAATTAATGAAACATATATGTTTTGAATTTTTTAAAATAGACATCATTTTTGAATTCGGAATATCAATTATAGCTTAGGGTGAAATTTTGGCATTGTTCAAAAAACATCAATTTTTGATAAATAGTGAAACCACAATGTTGTAGTTAAAAAATTGATTTTTCATTTAAATGAATCATTACCACTTCTGTGATTTTATTTTCGAAAATACGACATACATGTTTTCCTTAGTATGTAAAATTTGGTTCAATGGGATTAAAATAATTTTTTGGTTAATAATAACTTTTAAGTTTAATTAATCGCGATTAAAGGTAATTAGTAAAATTTAAGGTAAAAATTGTATTATAAAAATATGAATATACCCTTAAACTTGTCCTACCCCAATTTTATGAGTCATGGCCGACCAAGAAAATCCATGTGTCGACCTGGGGACCACATGGAGCCACTTTGGTAGGAAAATGACATTAAAAACATTTTAGTTAATGATAAAAAAATGTCACAAACATGAGTTCTTTTACTAAAAAAAATTTTAAATGGTGTTATACAAGTAATATTTTTGACTATAAATATTAATTATAAATCTAAAAATATTTCCAACATCATGATATTTTTTTATGATTTTTAGACATTAAATAAATTAAATTATTTATGACACCATGATGATGTAGCGATTACCTCATTAATTAACGATTTAAATAAAATGAAAAGATAATGTGAAATATAAGGCTTACACTTGTCAAAAACCTATTGGATGTGTATATTTATAACCCTTATCACCTTATCCTCTAAATATATCATTCTGGGAACATTATAATCTAAAAATCATTTCATAATAAAGTAACATTTTAATCATTCCAAGAGTGGCCCTCCTCTCCTCTTATAAAAGTCCCCCACCTCTACCACCTTATTCACACCTTCAAGCCATTTAGATCGGACAACCTCTGACCAAATACTCTCCCAACATCCTTCTATTACTCCTTGAATCATCACTTTGGGCAGAATTCTTCCCAAGGAATCCTTTGGCTCAAATCAAAAAAAAGTTACCCGATTTTAAGGTAATGTCTTCTCTTATGTTATTTTGTTTTATTTTGCCTCTCCAACCCCTTAAAATCTATTTGTACATTTATTATGTAAAAACAACTAGTATCATAAATATAATAGGATGCTTTTATGAGAATTATTTGATTTAAACTTACACACACCTTCGTTTAATTGTTAAAGAACATACTGTTTCTGTGGTTGGCAAATTTCTGCCTCATGAAATGATGATTGTTCAATCTTCTTTTAACACCTCTCATGGTGGCAATTATGATGAAAATATTTTTATATATGATATATATTATGTTTTTTGATTCCTTATTATTCTGTATTTTTAATTTATGGCATACCGTTATGATTTCCATTATGGGTAAACGCGATAATTTCATTTTAGGAAGTGCAGACTACCGCCACCTCAAAGTTATTTGAATCGTTAATGCCATATGTGGGATGTATACAAGATGGAGTAAATGGTATTATAAATTATATTATACTTGAATTATATTTTACCTTTATATAATTATAACTTCATTCCATTAAATATGAAATAGAAATGAAAGTAGCATTCATGCGTACGTACGACTTACCATCTCCATGAACGGTGCATTTCATTTCATACCTCTAAATGTTATGTAATATTTTAAATGCATCTATATACTGGATATATAGGATATATATGATATCTACATCATGAATATAATTCTAGAGATGATGGATATTCTACCACATAAACAACTTGTAATTATAAAAAGTTTATTATTGACTCAAGTACCAAAGATCGACAAAATGACCATTATTAACTTAAATGACTACATAATTTTCGTAACATTGTAATAAGTGATATAAAAGGGATGATGAACTTGAAAGAGTTTCTTATGAAAGTAGATATTATCTCTAGTTTATTATTCAGGCAGTTAAAGAATGGTCGAGTCAAGTCGGACACAAGGTAAGGGAACTTCTTAACCCAATTTTCGTTCTTTGGGTTAATCTCCAACTTTCAAATTATTTCATGATATTATTATGTCCTATCTTTTATTTGTACTTTATTTATGTATACTTATAGGGAATACACACAATAGATCAATGTTATATACAAAATGATATTTGTAAGGGAACTTCTTAACCCAATTTTTGTTCATTGGGTTGATCTTATCTTTCTTGTTCGTGTTATTCCTTGATTAAGTGAGAAATGAATTTTTATATATTTATACTCTATTTATGTGTGTTTATATTGAATACACATAATAGATCTATTTTATTTACAAAATGATCTTTGTAAGGTACTTCGTCTCAATCTCCTTTCATTGAGGCATATTTTTTTATACACAACTTTCCTATATACAGTGTATAAACCCCTTTGACTTTTACTTTTATTCAAAAGGAATCTTATTATATGAATCGTTTTTACTATACGACAAAAAGAAATTATTTGTCTTACGTATTCAGTGACAATGACTTCTCCACCGCCATGACCATTATTTTAGTTTCAGCTTCCTCTACAAGCCATAAGTTTTTTTAAATGATTTCAAAAAAGGGAGAGATATTTCCCTCAAATATATGAAAATACAGTGCAAATTTATACATATTTAACGCAAGCATAATAATGATTTCATAAAACATGACTCTTGAGTGTGGTAGACAGGAAGGTATTGGGAGTGGACCCATCATGGCTTGTAATTAGTCATGCAGTCTCATAATTATTAATTTTGTTTTAAGAAGCTTGCATAATGTTTTCAGAAAAACACTGGAGTATATTTGAGAAATTTTAAACATATGTATCCTCTAAAAAATTGCATCGGTAGGTCTCATGAGACAAACTATTGTCTTGGCATGAGGCCTTGACAAATTCTTATTTGTATTCTTGGCATGAGGCCTTGGCTACATGGTTATGATAGTCTGGAATTATGAATTCCATCATTATGAAAGTGGTTATTGATATTTCATGTGATTATTCGACCAGTAGAATATCAATGTGAACAAGTAAAGGAAATTATATCATTTTAATTTTTCCATATTATGTTGAAGTTCAAGTTTAAAAGGCTTTTGTTTTAGTTATACATTTCCTTAAATGTTTATGTTTATTTATGAAAGCTTCCACTATATTGTTATCCTTACTGAGCATCTGAGCTCACCCCTTTCAATGTTTTAATTTTTCCAGGATGTGAAGAAGTATTTTAGGAATGACCTGTAGGGATAGTCTGAAGGGGGTATGAGTGTGGAAAATGGAGACTATGTTATTGTATTTTTTCACTTTATAATGTAATGTAATATTTATGAATGTATCTAGTGTATCCAAGGATACTAAACTAATCGGTATTTCGAGACTTGATCTTTTTTGATCATGGAAATGTTACGCAATAATGCACCGACTCTAGGTAACTGGGTCGGGGAATTACAGTTTGTATCAGAGGAAGTTTAGTACTAACCTTAGAAGCTAGATTTAGATAAAATTTTATTAGAGCACATAGCCCAAAGATAGATTTAGAGGATTAGTATAGAAGAACTTCCTAGAATTTTGGTATTATAGAGATTTTGTTAGTTTTCTGAGCAATACATCCCTATTTGGATACGAGCAGGTAGAGGTAGCTCTAGAACAGATGTACCTATGGGTAAAATCAAATAACACCGCTTTGAGCTAGACTCGAATAGGAACTGGTGCACGACAACGGGCCTTGTTGCACTCTTGGTTACGACAATCTCGGGGGATATGCTTAAGATAATTCTCATTTTCCTTACAAACCATTATGAAGGGTTTACGAGTATATACATATCAAAGAAAACATATTTACTATTATGGATTGTATCCATAAGCTGTCAAATTTATGTTTAGTGTTTTACAATTATGGAATTACGTATTTTGATTCATAAACTAGTAATTTTTATGCCATTGTTTAGAAATGGTGCCTAGTTGGAGGAATGGAAACTGTATCAATGCACACACTCTATGTAGGGATTTTCCTCCTACTCAAGATAATTATTGTGGAGCTGGAGATACAATTGGTGCTGATGAACTTATCGCCATACTAGGACAACTCACTCAGGTTATGAATAATAACCTTACTCGTATGGAGCACCCTAATCCGCAACGTGTAGGATCAATGTTAGAACGCTTCATGAGGCAGCAACCACCAACATTTAATGGGGGTAAAAATCCATTAGTATCTGAGCAATGGATAAAATCCTTAGAGAAAATATTCCATGACTTGGGGTGTAATGAATGGGAAAATGTTATCATGGAAATTTACAGCCTCACTGGAGATGCTGAAAATGGGTGGTCATTGATTAAAAATACAAAGGAAGATGAAGAAGTATCAAGTATGGAATGAAGAGAGTTAAAAGATCTTTTTATAGAAAAATAATTTCCTCGTGACCATAGAGAAGATATGGAAAGGAAATTTATGAGTCTGAGAAAGAAGGAGGATGAGAATGTCCCAAATTATGAGGCCAAAATTACAAGGTTTGTGAGGTATCCTGCAGAATATATACGTAACCCAAGAAGTAAGATTGATCATTTCTTTGATGGGTTAAAACCATTTCTCCGTCAAGCATTAGTATCACAATCCCTCTCATCGTACGAAGATATTGTCTCATGTGCTATCAATACAGAAAAGGAATTCTCGAAGTCATATGACAAAAAAGTAAAGTAAGAGAAGAAGAGAATGGTGGAACAAGAGATAGATAAAGGAAAAAAGGGAAAGATGGATTTTCCATTATGTGATAATTTTGGGAATAATCACCCCGGTACTTGCTAAAAGGAATGGGAGTTTGTTATAAATGTGGAGAAAAAGGTCACCAGGCTCGTGATTGCTAGGGAAAGAAAGAGGCTATCAATGTTGAATGCTACAATTATAGAGAAATGGGGCATTATGCAAATGAAAGTCCTATGTGTCAGGGAAACATACCTCCGAAAAGTCCAAGGGATCAAGGCTGAGCTTATGTTGTTACTACAGATGATGTTGAATAATTATTTTATTTGTGTATTCGGACTCCAGAACTATATTATGGTTATAAGAATAATGTGATATATATAAGGATTGTATTGCAGTACATGTTGTTTTCATGAAGTTTTTAATATGATGAAGGTAATCATATTTTTAGTATGTGACAATAAGAGAAACATTACCTTGTTTGGGGAATCTGATGTTACAATTGATTTTGGAAGTTAGAGACCTTTTACAGAAAGTCTGGATAGAGGTTTTTTGGAAAACAATAATGGTTGGAATGGATTATGTTGAACTTTGGATAGTATTGTTTATGGTTAAAATATTTATGAAGATTATTTTTGGAATATTACAATACTATAGTTTTAGAAAATGGACAACCTTCAGGTCGGGGGATAACCGGTCGCATTGGACAAAGCTGTAGGAATCGAACACAAAACCATAGTGCGACAGGCCTTTAGTACCTACCACTAGCCTACAGGAAGTCCCTGGTTATTACAAAAAAGTTTTCCTAATCTAAATGGTATGTGTTAATATTTGGAACCTTATAAAATTAGGATAAATAGAATATTTTTGAGTTCTATTAACTTTTGGAGTGAATGATGGGTTTGTGGTAAAAATTTATTAATTAATGAAAGTCCCCATGACAAGTAAGTATATTTCCTTACGTTATTAGTAGATCTCCTAAATAAATTCCTCAACATTATAAAAGGTTATTTACAACAAAAAACGTTGTTGGTTAACTTTTCCAACATGGGATTCAAGGAACATTTAACCAATCACATGTTTGTGATTTTTTTGTGGTTAACTCTCTCCTAATATTCTTTTTTACAACTCTCCATCAGACCTTTATGGTTTTTTTTCTTCCATATCCATATTTTCATAAATCCTAATATGGGCTATCTCGGGTGCCCTTTGTACTTGTCTTTCTTTCTATTAAAGTTATATTTTTATTAACCTTATTTCTGATGTGGGTTTTCCACAAAGGAATTTTCTATTTTCAACGTTTAATTTTCAATGAAAAATTTCAAATTTCAAGGACGTGATTTTTTGAAGGAGGGGAGAATGAAACACCCCAAGCTTCCACAATACACTTCTCTTTCAATAATGCAATAGCTTGCATTGTATGCAAGTTCGAGATTCTAACACACCGCAACCAATCAAAATAGCCATTATGAAAAGAAATACCCACTTTTTGAAATTATATATATATTATATTTCAAAATGGACTTCATTTTTGGATTTGGAATATCGAAATTAGCCTATGTTGAATTTTTGGTATTTTTCTGAGAAATTCCAATTGTTTATGAAAAATGAAATATTCTTAAAAACAACTTTTTTAATCAAAATAATTTATAGTGATAAATTATAATATTGAGTGGTTTTAATGTGTAGTTATAATATATTTTTACAATTTTATCCAATGGTGGTAGTTATAATTAATTTCACTTTGAAATTGGACATAAACAATTGTCAATCTTTTGATATATATTATTTCTTAAAAACACGCTATTTATTGTGACAGTGGGAATTAGTTATAAAATTTATTAATTCAACTTATATGTTTGGAATTTTTTAAAATAGACATCAATTTTGAATTCGGAATATCAATTATAGCTTAGGGTGAAATTTTGGCAATGTTCTGAAAAACTTCAATTTTTGATGAATAGTGAAACCACAAAGTGGTAGTTAAAAAACTAATTTTTCGTTTAAATGAAACATTACCACTTCTATGAATTTATTTTCAAAAAATCCGATATACATGTTTGTCCTTAGGAAGTAAAATTTGGTTTAATTGGATTAAAATAATTTTTTGATGAATAGTAACTTTTAAGTTTAATTAATCACGATTAAAGGTAATTAGTGAAATTTAAGGTAAAATGGTATTATAAAAAGATGAAAATACACTTACACTAATCCTACCCCTATTGGATGAGTCATGGATGACCACGAAAATCCATGTGTCAACTTGGGGAACCCATGGAGCCACATTGGTAGGAAAATGACATTAAAAACTTTTTAGTTAATGTTAAAATAAAAATGTCACAAACATGAGTTGTTTTACTAAAACAATTTTTAAATGGGGTAATACAAGTATTGTGTTTGAATATAAATATTCATTATAAATATAAAAGGATTTCCTAAATCATGATATTTTTTTTATAATTTTTTGACATTAAATAAATTAAATTATTTATGACACCATGATGATGCATCAATTACCTCATTAATTAACGATTTAAATAAAATGAAAAGATAATGTGAAATATAAGGTTTAAACTTCTCAAAAACCTATTTGATGAGAATATATAGAACTATTATCACATTATCCTTGAAATATATCATTTTGGGACCTTTAGAATCCGAAAATCATTTCATAATAATGTAACATTTCAATCTTTCCAAGAGTTCCCCTCCTCTACTCTTATAAAGGGCCCCCACCTCTACCAACTTATTCACACCGTCAAGAGATTTGGCTCAGCCAAACTCTGACCAAATAATCTCCCAACTTCCCTATATTACTCCTTGATTCCTCACTTTGGGCAGAAGCCTTCCCAAGGAAGCCTTTGGCTCAAATCAAAAAAGAGTTACACTATTTTAAGGTAATGTCTTCTCTTATGTTATTTTGTTTTATTTTTCTTCTCCAACCCATTAAACTCTTTTTATTACTTTATTTTGTAACAAAACCAGTATATAAAATATACTAGTATGTTTTTATGAGAACGATTGTGTTTACACTTACACACACCTTCGTTTAATGGTCAATGAACATACTGTTTCTATGGTTGGAAAATTTCTGCCTCACGAAACGATAATTGTTCAATCTTATTTTAACAACTCTCATGGTGGCCATTATGGTGACAATATTTTTATATATGATATATATTATGTTTTTTCATTATGATTCTGTATTTTTCATTTATGGAATACCTTTATGATTTCCATTATGGGTAAATGTGATAATTTCATTTTTGGAAGTGCGGACTACCGTCCCCTCAAAGTGATATGAATCGTTAATGCTCTATGTGGGATGTATAAAGGATGGAGTAAATGGTATTATACATTATATTATACTGTAATTATATTATACCTTTATATAATTATATCTTCATTCGATTAAATATGAAATTGGAATGAAAGTAGCATTCATGCGTACGTACGGCTTGTCGTCTACACAAACGGTGCATTTCATTTCTTACCTCTAAATGTTATGAAATATTATAAATGCATGTATATACTAGATATATAGGATATATATGATATCTACATTATGAATATAATTATGGAGATGATGGATGTTCTACCACATAAATAACTTGTAATTATAAAAAATTTATTGTTGACTCAAGTACCAAAGAGAGAAAAAACGACCTTTAATAACTTAAATGACTACATAATTTTCGTAACATTGTAATAAGTGATATAGAAGTGATAATGAAAATTAAAAGGGTTCTTACTCATGTATAGATTAACTCTAGTTTATTATTCATGAGGTTAAAGAGGGGTCCAGTCAAGTCGGACACAAGGTAAGGGAGCTTCTTATCCCAATTTTCATTCATTGGGTTAATCTCCTACTTTAAAATTATTTCGTGATATTATTATGTCCTATTTTGTATTTGTACTTTCTTTATGTGTAATTATAGTGAATACACATAATAGATCAATTTTATTTAAAAAATTATATTTGTAAGGGAACTTCTTAACAAAATTTCCGTTCATTGGGTTGATCTTCTCTTTCTTGTTTATGTTATTCCTTGATTAAGTGAGAAATGAATTTTTATGTATTTATACTTTATTTATGTGTGTTTATATTGAATACACATAATAGATCTATTTTATTTACAAAATGATCTTTGTAAGGGATTTCGTCTCAATCTCCTTTCATTAAAGAATATTTTGTTTTATACACAACTTTCCTTTATACGGTGTATAAACCCCTTTGACTTTTACTTTTATTCAAAATGAATCTTTTTATATGAATCATTTTTACTAAACGAAAAAAAGAGATGTTTTCACTTACATATTTTGTGACAATGGCTTCTCCACCTCCATGACCATTATTTGAGTTTCGGCTTCCTCTACAAGCCATAAGTTTTTATAAATGATTTCAAAAAAGAGAGATATATTTCTCTCAAATATATGAAAATCCAGTGCAAATGAATACGTATTTGACGCAAGCTTTAAAATGTTTTCAGAAAACCCGACTCTCGAGTGTGGTAGATAGGATGGGATTGGGCATGGACCCATCATGTCCTGTAATTAGTCGAGCAATATCAGAATTAGTTATTCTATTTTTAGAGGCTTGCATAATGTTTTCATAAAAACATTGGAGTATATTTGAGCATTTTTAAACGTAAGTATCTTCTAAAAAAATTGCATCGGTAGGTCTCATGAGACAAACTAGTGTCTTGGAACGAGGCCTTGACAAAATCTTATTTGTAGTCTTGGGATGGGGCCTTGGCTACATGGTTATTAGAGTCTGGCATTATGCATTCCATCATTATGAAAGTGGTTATTGATATTGCATGTTATTATTAGACCAGTAGAATATCCATGTGAACAAGTAAATGGCATTATATCATTTTAAATTTTCCATATTATGTTTAAGTTAATGTTTAAAAGGATTTTGTTTTAGTTATACATTGCCTTAAATGTTTATGTTTATTCATGAAAGCTTTCGCTATATTGTTATCCTTACTGAGCATCTGAGCTCACCCCTTTCAATGTTTTAATTTTTCCAGGATATGAAGAAGTATAATAGGAATGACCTGTAGGGATAGACTTAAGGGGTTATGATTGTGGAAAATGGAGACTACGTTATTGTAGTTTTTCAATATATGACATAATTTAACATTTATGAATGTATCTAGTGTTTCCAGGGCTACTAAACTAATCGGTCTTTCGAGACATGATCTTTTGTGATCATGCCAATGTTACGCAATAATGGACCGAATCTGGGTAACTGGGGTCGGGGTGTTACACGTTGAATGTTCTTCCCAAATCATCGATAATATCTAGCTACACCGATGAAGCTATAGATATCCATTACAGAAGATTGATTGGTCCATTATTCAATGTAGTTTCTCTTAGAAGGATCCCCCAATATCACTTTTATGGTGATAACATGATGCATGAATGATACTTCCTTTATCCAAAACCCACATTTACTATACATTACAGATATATTATCCCTTCCCAAAGCATTTCACATAGTATTAATATTCACCTCATGTTCCTCCTTGATTTTGGATTATATCAGAATATCATCAATAAAAACTACAAAAAATTTATTGAGGTAATCTCTAAAGACACTACACATTAAATCCATGAATATTTCTTGGGAATTAGTGAGTCCAAAGAGCATCACTGTGAACTCATTGTTTCCATATCACGTATAAAAGGATGTATTTAGAATATCATCCTTCCTCACATATAATTGGTTATATCCCAACCGATGGTTGTCCTTAGAGATATAACATGCCCCATGAAGCTGATCGAATAAGTCATCCATCATTGGAATGAGATACTTGTTCTTTATCATGATTTTTTAGATTAATATAATTAATGCACATGTCAATTGATCTATCCTACTTCTTTATGAATAGGACTCTATCACCCCATGGTAAAGCATTAGGGAGTATAAAAACCTTCTCCAGATTCTCTTGTAACTGATTCTATACCTATTCCTGCTCTATTGTGGCCATTTTGTATGGTTTCATCGAGAAATCCAATGATCTATGGATAAGATCAATTGGGAACTCAACCTCTCAGTCAAGAAGAAGAATATGTACCTCTTAAAATAATAAATCATTATAATCCCTCACAATGGGAAAGTCTCCAAATATTATTCTCTCCTTTATATCAACCATTTGAGCTACATATTCTTTCTCAGACGGCTATAATATCTACACATGAGATGATGATTCAAAATGAAATTTATCATTCTCCTTACACATGAAATTAATATAAGGATGCTTCAGGATATGAAGAGTGATCTCCCATTCCTGACAGTTGATGTTAGAATTTTAAAAAGATGTCTAATGAATGGCCAAGATTTCCTTGAACACTACTAAAAGAACTATGATGAAATTGTATGGGATGTTCAGTCCCTAAATGCTAACTGGTGAGAAGTTATAAAACATGGACACAATCATTTCCCCATTTACTAATATCTCAAAAATATTTTCTTCCATATTTTGAGGTGGTGGTTGAATATTTCTACTAAACATGAATGATATGAGAGAATGTGTAGAACTATAATCAAATAATTAATTCTCAATTCATGAAAAAATAAGTTGTGTACCTGTCCCCACATCGTTATACGGCTCCACCTTAGAAAAAGTGGTATCATAATCCCTTAATTGTTTCCTTGATGGATGTTGTTGATTTTCTCTTAAAACCATTTACATAGGGAAATTGTTTTTATAATGACTATGCTCTATGAAATTATAACAATACACCACTGTTTGAGTGTTGATCTGAACATTCAATTATTCTCCCATGTTTATGGGATTTTTAAAATCCATTCAACAGTTTTTAACCATATGACCAAACATTACACTTTTGAAGCAATTCTTGGTTCCTATTAGAAAATTAATAGGATCCTTCTTCCCTGAAATTTTAAAAGTTTGATATTTGGGATTATATCCATAATGGGATTTGTTTGTAGGTCCACCAATTTTGTTCTCCAATTTTCACAACTTGTCACCAGGCCCACAAGAGCACTGAGAGTCTCCAATCACCATTTCTTACTTAATGGCACAATCAATACTCTCCTCATAACTTTCAAAGTCTCTGATCTACAACAACTTCCATAGACTCGTCTTTATCTAGAAAAATAAGAGATCCACCTTGCTTTCAGTGTTCATGACAATGCAAGAGGCATACCTTAAAAGCCTTGTAATGTTTTCTTCATATGCCTCAATGGACTCATCTTCAATCACTTGAGTATGAGAAAATATAATTCCATCTTGAGATAGAGGGTTCAAAGAAAATATTTTTTGAAAAAATCCCCATGAATTCCTCCCAGTTCAATAAATAGATTTCCACTTGGGTCATTGTATTCATGATCAGTTTACACCACTGATCATCTTCCCCATCAAATTGAAAGACCTCCATTACAACATTCTCATCTTCCAAGAACTGGAGAATAGAGTATATATTTTCAAAAGAGATAATAAACTATTCTTCATGGTGGGGATCAAATGTACATATAAACATGGGAGGCCTTTTCCTCACAATGGAATCAACGAAAACTTGATCATTACTTATAGGAGGAGGGTGTTCCACATTATTTGAGTTATTATTCATAACTTGAGCAAGCTCAGCATGTACTGTAATGATATTTTGATCTTATGTTCCCATCATATCAAGAAAATAATTATTGTAATCTTTAAATTTCCTATCACATTGGTTATTGGAATGTTTTCATATATTTTTGACCATTAACTAAGGAAAATAATTTTCAAATAAAGGGTTTGAATACATAGATATTGTACATAAAAAATAATCTTTTGACATGAAATGATAAACTTGTAAAGGATAAGTAAATCCAAATATGAAATTCCTAATGTTTAAATCTAGGTAATCCTCAATCTATTTCTTATCTTATATTCTTAAGGGTTTTTTATTCACTTAATAATTATTTGTACTATGATCATTAACATACAAAATCATATCCTCTAGGAGTGTCAATAGCAAGAGTGTATTAATGCCTATTGTCATGTACCAGAAACCTGATGTCAAGCCCAAAATTCCTTGTCAGTGTTTTCACTCATAAGTATATTAGTTCCAGAGTAGTATATATCTATTTTTATCCAATAAGGGATGTATTTTCTTGATAAAACACTTACATTATAATTTACATAACTTAGGGGTGTTTTCTTACAATTCATCACATCCTTATGGTAATTGAAAAAGTTCTATATTATTAATCTCCAAAAAGAACAAGACCATCCTATAATAAAAACTATAGAGACCTTAGACTTCTACGTAATAAATTACTTGATTTTAATCATAATTATACATTAGAGTACATTCCAAGGATTGTGATGTCTATTGGAAAAGAGGACTAGGTACAAAAAATAGAAAAAAAGGAACTAAAAAAATCTTTTCTTTATTTAGTCATAATAATGGTCCCATAACATCCATTATTATCATACATATTAATAGGATAACCTGGGGATATAATGAACAAAGGGATGATCTAAATTCCTAGTAATGGAATATGAATAATAATAAATATATAGTGTATGGGATATAAAACATGACATAAAGAAACAAAAAGGAATCTATCATAATGGATCATAACATATAAACATGGAATCCTAAAAATGTGGAAGAAAAAAATTCTTTTGAATGAGTCAAATCTAACTTCCAATCCTTTTTCCTATAGTAGTATGGGCCAAGGATTACCATCAATCTTGTTTCCCATTGTAGCACAAGCCAAGGCTTACCACCTAGACAGTTGCACAATGCATCTCATGAGACATAACATTATCCAATGTATTGGAGAGATCTCTGGGATTAACCATCTTGAAATTTATGAATATTTTTTCCACATAAAAAATAATACATAATCAATCTTATATAAACATAAGGGTTACCCATGGAATGGATTGGGGGAAACAATCATGACTTAAATCATAACGGATGGGTGTATCATGAAAGTGTCCTTGAAATAAAGAAATTATAACATAAATGGGAGTTTATATGATGAAATAGGTATATATCATGGAATGTGATGTCAAATATAAGTGATGAAATGTTGGAAATTTATTTGAAAAATTTTAGCATTAAAACATTTTTTTTTCGGTTTTAAGGAAAAGGCTATATATATATTATAACAGAAATGAGGAAATTATTTTATAGAAAACAAGAATTGAAACAAGTATTTTTTTAATAATAAAATATCTAATTTTAATAATATAATTATTTCTTAAAAATTTGATATAGTGAGCTTGAAATCGGGTAAAAAATTGTGAATTTCTCTTTAAAGGAGTTTTGCTTACTGGGAAGTATCGATGAGGGAATCAGATAAAATCATCTACATCTCCAAAATAGAATGTGGTATGGATCCTGAAACATGATTTTGTAGAATATAAACACAATTTATAATTTTAAACTAAGAAGAAAATACAACTTCATTATGTTAAAAGTAATGCTTGAGCAACAAGATGGAATAAAGGTAGTTCGGGTAAAATTCCCTTGGAATTATCGGTATGTTATCAGGTGTACTTAAGAGGGATTAATGAGAGATAAATGGATTTATCATATTTTATACATCCTGAAGAGAGAATGGGGGAGGTGTTTAATAATATCCCATAAATATTAATGACGCATAAAAGGGAATAACATGTAGAAATAATCATGAATAAACATAAAATGGAGTGGATCCCATACATTATGTATGATAGTGTTCTATAATTTTTATTAATGACTGGAATAAACAAATTTATTTAATTAATAAATAAATAAATAACATATTCACTATTTAATTCATTTTTTATAACCTTTCTTTAGTTCATTCAAGACCTTTTTGATTGGTTATAAGGTTTAATTTTATTTTTTGGGTCTTTTTTCTTACTTGGTTTTAATGATCGGTTCACTCATATTCATTTTTGGATAAACATGTAATATGGAATTTTTATTCCATAATTAAAAATTTAAGTTATTAGTGATCATATAGGGGATTATATGGTCATAATAATTAATTTTTTTATTAGGAGTGAAGATTAGTTTTTATATAAAACCTTAATGATAACAGTTTTGGTTAATTAGTGGGTTTTGATTACAACAAACATGTTTGGATTTATAACATAATTCTATTTTTACAAAATTACTCCATAAAATAAACTAGGATATATTAACTATATAATAATATGGATCAACTATAACACAAATTGTTTAATGACTATAATTGAAGATGATAATTAAAATTGATAAACTGTTGTACTAGAATGTGCTAAATTAACACATCTCAAATAGAGTTTTCATTTCATTCAAATAAAATATAGGAAAAGTAAAGATGATAATGAAATATACCATTATAAAAAAACATTATAGAACATGTATGTTACATAATTTAGCGATCCATTTGGGTGAAGGGAGGTGAGGAATGAAATAATAAAACAAAATAACAACAAGAAATAAATCAATTGGAAAGAGGAATTTTCATCTTGAGTATATATCCTTTGAGAACATATTAATTGGTGAGGTATTGGTATTTTTAAGAGACTATGGTATGTTGGAAGTGGGGTAGGATATTGGGGAGATATTTGGGTAGAATACTGGCAAGGAAAAAGTCTAGAGAATACTGGAGAGAAGAGTGAGTGAGGGGGTTGGGGATTTTAAAGTGGAGGAGTGTATGGTTTTCATAATATTATATTCATTAATTTTTTTATTTCATCACAGAAAATAAAAAAGTAAGTATTCCCTGACTAGGAATAGTAATAAATTCATGTGATTTCTAACCAATAGGCATTTACATCATCCATGACTCCAGAGTGATGAAAAAATCCCGGTTCTAGCATTTATTGTGAATTATAGTAGATTACTATTCATAAAAATTTAATTATTTTAGAAAAAAACACAAAAATTAACCCTAACAATTTTCTGATGTGTAGAATCAAAAAAATAAAATACATTTTTCGAAAATAATTTTATAAATATGATTAATTTCATATTTAAATATTATAATAAATTATTATTAAAAACCCTATTTTAAAACATTAATTTGTTTATTCTAAAATATAGGTACATCATACTTCCACCTGAATATTATTCTTATAATTTCATAGCAATTTTTACTATTCATTAATATATATCTCTTTTTAGATGATACTATTCATAGTGTATGTTACTGTTCACCAGAAAGTATGTTTTTCCTTTCAGATTCAAAATAACGAACTGATTGCAACCATGTATGACAGATTTCCAAAATTCCAAAAGAAAAAGGGTCAAACCTATGTTTAATGGTCACATAGAACATATTAATTCATTGTATTTTGTTTTCATGTGATTTTATGACATAATTATAAGATGGATGGTTCCATTGAAAACATTGGGTCGTTGTAGGATCGGCCATCGTCCAAGGTCTCATTTGAGGTTTGGGTTTTGTTTTAGACAGTTACTGTTAGGATCTCAATGTTATCCAATATGAGATATGTAGGCCTTTTGTTGTAGGAAATTTCCAATTTAGGTCCATATCACCCCAAATTAATTTTTATAGTGTCATTTTATCTATCAATGAGTTGTTCACATATTTTTTGTTGTATCAATTTTAATATACTACTTTGCTTTACGAACCACATATAGTTTTAGCTAACAACATTTTACAATGTTTATGTCGATTTAATGGGATAACTATTCTCTATGAACATGATGTCATTTCATTTTGGTTTGTTTATTGAATCAGTCATGTTGTTTTGTTTTTTTTAGTTGTTATTTTTATAGTGCTTCGATGCACCTGTTAGTGTTGCATTAATTTATATGTCTATAGTTTTTTTTAGTTTCATAACATTAATATTCAGATTACATTTCATGATTGATGTCTAATACATAGATAAATGTTATTTTTTTATATATTTTTTTTTCAACATGAAATCAGAGAAAACAATAGCCTATAAAATCCATTTATCTATTCAAATGTTATTTGAAAAACCCATCTATCAGTCCGATGAATGGGATTCATCAGTACCTCGAGTTATGTTCCATCAAATAATTTATGTGAATTTTATCTTAAGTATCCTATTTAAACATTGTTACAGCAATTATCTACTTCCAATTTTATGATTCTCAATTTTAAAATGAGTATGAAACTTCAGGTTTCATGCTTTCTATTGTGTAATTAGAAACTATTATTTATTTTATGGTTATAGTATTTTACCGTATCATAAAATATTTTATGTTAATTTATGTAATAATCAATTAAAATGTTTTATTTTCAATGTTTAAAATTATATATAATTATATTTATAACTTACTTATAGAAAATATTATTTTTTAAAAAAGTTATTATTCATAGTGATTTTTTTCATGACAATTGTATGTTTGTTAAATTTGTTTGTTTAAATATCAAAATTTGATCGATTTAATATTACTATGGGAAGTGAAAATAATTAATTTTATAAATTAAATAATTTACAGCCTAGTATTATTTCAATGTATATTATGTAATGTAATTAATTGTAATTAATTTTCTCATATTATAAGTTTATATTATCATTTTGACTAAGTGATTATGTATATAAGTATTACTAACACTTAGGATATGGTCATACACTTTTACCCCATATATCACCCAAATTTCCCAAATTAATATTAATAAATTTGAAGTTGTTATCTTATAAATTATTTTCTATTAATTCTTGTGGGTGACATGTAATGTTAAAAGATACAGTTATATTCTCATTGGTAGAAATTGTTCCAAGTAAGAAATATTATATATGTACACGTGTATGTATATATATATATTGAAATTTTATCAATTACTACATGATTTTAATTGTCCAAAAAATCATTTATAGTTATGGGATATAATTAATAACGAGATTTTATTGAAGTCCTTATTTGCAATTAACTCATGATTTGAAAATTTATAGTTATGCTTTTAATTTTATAACCATGATTCAAAAAATATGCATTCCATATAATAATTATATATGCCGAATCTCCATGAAAACATGTACATGTGTTATGCATAATATGTAAATTTATTTCATTTATAACAAATTCGTGGTTTCAATATAAATATTATGATTTAAATACCAGAAAATTTTATGTACATGGCTTTCATTGATTGTGATTTTTTTTAAATTTTATGTGACGAATATAATGAATATTTATGATTAAATTTTTATTGATCAATTATTTATAATAATATCGAATGTATCTCAGGAAAGATGGATTTAAATGATGGGTTGTTTATTCAAGGGTTTGTGGTATGGGTTATTGTTTTAACCAAACTCACATGTGTTATTAAATGAAATTTAATAAACCTAAAACTATATATATGTGTGTAAATACTTATATATAATTATAAGTGGGAATGTTTATGTAGTGATATGTTAAAAAATTAAAATATGTAGTGAAAACATAAGAATAAGTAATTAAAGATTAAATGTTTTCGGAAAACCCGATGCTTGATCGTTATAAATATGGAAGGTTATTCGGGAGTGAACTAATCCTTTGTTATGTTCATTGGCCCAATAATTCCTTTAATGTGTTAAGTGGGCTTAGAATAGTGATTTTTAGAATCATTCATATTGTTTTAGAAAAATAACAGGTATATGTTTATAATGGTTTTTGAATGTAATTTTTTTCAATGTGATATATTATTTTCAATGCGTAAGAGGATTCAAATAGTGTCTTTAAAATAATATTTTTCAAAATATATTTTTTAAAATTATATTCAATTAATATCTTTAAAATGATTTATCAATGATTTACAAACCCCTTAATAGGAAATTTAGTGCTCAACACTTATATTGAAATTATTTTCACATGTCACTGTGAAGTCCTATGTTGGACATCATCATCGTTTTACGTGCATAAAAGAAGTTGGAGTTTTTCTTATTTTATTATTATTTTACCTCTGATAAATATAATACATATTTATCTAATCATCCACAGCCTATACCAGTGAATATTGTTTTGTTATAATTAATGTTGTGTATGTTAGTTGTCTTAAAAATAAACAGGGCATTTGGAATAGAGTCTGGTGGATTGGGATCGAGTATTTTAAAAAATTGTAAACGTTAATGGGATATCTATGGACCATCAATGATATAAGAAACATTTTGAGGAATGAGGCCAAATCCTATGACATAAATATATATTTTCCATGGGTTTTTTGTGTACAATAATTCATTCGTGGGAGATTTCACTTGATTGTAAAATAGTATACCCATGATAACTCAAAGTTTATTCATTCTTCATTAGAATAATAAATGTGAATAATGATTTAAGGAGTTGTAAAAGAAGTGTTTCACAATAACTATTCATACATTACCCACAAGTGGGAAACATTTTTTTGTATACCTTGATGCATACAAGAATGTCTTGGCCTATTTTCAAATGCAAAATTAATATATGAAAGCATGTGACTCAAGGAAATTGAATTTTAATGAAAAAAGGTGAATGATTTGTAGTTTGATGTAGTGAACTTCACATAGAATATTTGTCGTCATTATGTCATTGGAGAGAAGATTGAAGTATATACTAATCATAAAAGCCTCAACTTTATATTAATAACACTTATTTTCCATGTATTAATTTTTAATATTGTATGATTTATTTTTGAGACTTTCCACTTAGAGGACATGTGATTCTGAAGCCCGGTCTCCTTGGAATAAAAGACTAAAATATATTAAATAATTATATAAAATTTTGATGTAATTTTCATTAAAAAGTGATATAACATCTAAACATGGGGAATCATTTGAAATTAGAGTGAAATGTTTCTTTCATAACTTCATTATTACCCAAGGTACGACATAATTGTTGACATTGCGAGGAGTTTGTGGAAATGATATCATTGGCGTAAATTGAATAAAATAATTAAATACATTAATTTGTTTGTTTGTTGACGTAAAATGATTATTTCCTTCATTAAATTCAATATTATGGAAAATATGAATGGAATTTTGCATAACCCTAAAAAAATATGAGATCTAATGTAGACATTGGTGAAGATCACATTGGTATAAGATGACTGAATTGGAGATCGACGACCAGTGCGAGTTAGAATCCAAGGATACCACCAATGATCATAAAGAAGAATCATTAATAATTAGAGATCAATCCAAATAAATGTAGGGTGTTTATTTTCATTAGATTATTTCCCTATTAGGGATTCCTGTGATAAACATGAATCAATTTAACAATGAATTGATTCATGGATTAGTCATTTTACAGGATGGATTAATCTAAAAGGATTTGGTGTGGGTAATATTATTTTTGATATATTATTATTGATTGTAATTATAATAGTGATAGATCTAGTCCAACACATACATTGGTAGAGGTTAATTCCTGATAATTTTTCTCCATTTCTCTCCTCTATATTCCCTCATTGCACAAATTATTCATTTGTCCCACATTTTGATATCCACTAAGAAATCGACTGTTGTTCACCCATTTCATAGAACAATGATTTCATACTGTAGATATGAGATTTCCATGAAATTATGGTGGTCGGGTCATGAATGCATATGAAAATATGTTCGTTTATGATACCCAATTTATTGTTCTTCGATTCTCAATGATGAACTAAGAATGATCCCATCTTATGAATAAATAAATGCACCATAATTTTTTAATCGATTATGGAATGTTTTTTTTGGAAAAGATAGATGATATTCTTGTGGAGGAAGGACTGGAATGGTTGCTGGAGTATTGAATGGTAATGAAAAGATAATGATCATAGATTATGACCAATCATTCACAACATGTTGTGTAACATGGAGCAACACAACATGAGGGACTCTCCTTGAAGCTGATTGGGTTACGGGGGGGGGGGATATGTTTCACATAACATGTGACCCAATCATAGGGAATGTGGTATCCTTCAGTGAACTTTTCATGTACCTCATAGTGTACACAGACATCGGTAAGAGTACACTAGAACATGCACACTGTGTTCTCCCACACAGACAATGCGTAACCAATATTCATTTTCAAATCCATGTAATGGTATATGTGTATAGTACATGGGAATATGACATTCCATGTATTGTCACGTAGACATGGTCATGAGACATGGGCCATTTATACGGGCATGAACTAGGTTCAAGGGACACGATGTGTTACCCAACTACACATTCTGTACATTCTAAAACATTTTACGGAGCCCTTTCCATGTATATCTGATAAAATTATCATTAGGATGTGTTTCCAATATCATTTCCCTAACAGTTATTATGTAATCGCCTCCTATATATTGGACAGTGGTCCCTTTAGAAAGGCAACTTGGATATAGATGTTGGAATCCACCCCTTTGCCATGGAGTGAGATCATATATTCATCCTCAGGCCCGATGTGGAGTTATTGGTATCACCATGACCAAGACTATGTGGGAGGAGATTCAATATATATAATGTTAATATATATTGAGTTTTTTGTATACCCCTTGGCCTTAGGAATTATTATCATTTTGGTATCATATCTCCTCAATCATATAGCATGTAACACATATGGTGATACCTAATGATAATTACATCTCAGATAGAAGTCACTAATTTTATCTAATTCGAAACTGTGTTCTCTAAGTGGATTTCATTTTAGATCATTTGATATAGAATCAAATTATGTCACATTATGATGGTGACATACTATTTAGAGAGTGTGTAATTTTTTAGTATATAAAGATATTCATAAATATGTATTGTGGACATATACCTATATTGATATTTCTATACTTATTTTGTTGTATGAATTTTTTTTCTAGGTGTCATATTGGGGTTTATTATACTCACCCATTCATAGGGTTTTCCCATAAATGTAATGTCTTGTGAAAATATTCAATCTTTAGATAGAGTCCTGTATGAACCAGGAAAGAAAATGCTTTGTGAGATAGGATATATCGAGGTGTGTTCTGATGGTGTCTTGATTGGAGTCCCTATTATTACATTCATGATTGGATTTTTTTCAGACTCTATGTAGTGGGAATGTTTTGGACCTAATTATTTCATTTACAACATCTAGTACATTTTATGTGGGATTTAGATGTTTTCATGGTCAGTTTTTCATATTTTTTAACATTTTATAATTTTATAGGCTTCGAGATGGGTTTGTGTGTACTTGTACTCAGGCTAAGGCCTCCCATGTTTTTGATATTCCTACTCAGAAATAGTATCAAACCCTTAGACTATTTTAGGTGGGATTGTGGAGTCAATACATGGGTTCCATTAGGATGAGGCATGATAGAGTGGTATCAGAGCAGTCAGATATACATTTGTAATACAATCTATGTGATTGGTTTGGTGAAAAAGTGTAAAGTGTTTTGTGTTTATATTTCATGGTAGGGACTCCAGTGTTGGTGTGATGGACAATGTATTCATACACAAGGAAACTAATCACCTAATTTTTTACTCTAAACATGAAAAAATTTGTTGTATATAAAATTTGTATATGCATGATATATGATTGGGTTGTGGTTTACATGTCCTCCTTGAGTTATCTCAATAGATATACACATTGATCATGGTACATCTTGTTTACGTTTTGGATTCCCATATGATGGGAATAAATATCAGTATAATGAGGATGATCACATAGGTGATATGACAGTGATTAAGGGCCCAGTTCCAGATAATCTACTGCAAGGTGGTGCAATAGTAATACCACCACGTTTTGTGAAGATGATACCGTAGTTCAGACTGACGAGTTGTGCAGGCTTTGTGCACAACAATATTTTCAGTGATAGATATTCACAAGGTACTAATGAGATCCAATCCCATATGTGGTTAAGGACTAGCGTGATGTGGGGACTTTATTTTTTATACATCTGGTCAGGTCACTAGTAGATCTTATGGTGGGCTTGGCAGAGAGGTGTCCCTAAGGCGGACCATGATGATGTTGGATGTTTGTGACATAGTCTTATGATAAGGAGACTCTAGCATGGTCTATGTTTGATAAAGTTATAATATATTATTTCACTATAGATATGCCGATGGATATGAATATTTAGGATCATTTTAATCTCCAACATGTTAGTACAATGATAGTTAAGTATTCCTTGAGGTTTACCATCTTCTCTGGATACTTGATAGATACTTTTTATGAAAAGTTCTTTAAGGATGAATCCATAGATAAAGGGTTTCATAGAGATATATGAGCTATTTTCATCCTTAAATGATTTTAATCTTATTATGTGGTTCTAATAAGCAATTTGGTGGTTGATTCTTTTTGGGATGAGAAGATATCCCAGGTGGTATCCTGTTGTGGGAATGAAGAAGTTATGATCTCTAAAATACGGAGGTACCAACAATCTCAAGGAATTTGATGTCTGATATGCTTTATTAGGAGTTCCATTAGTAAAAGATCTAGGGTTTAGGCCTCACATGGTGTGTATAGTTAGCCTATATAGAGGTGGTCATGCTAATGCGACGACAATGGACATCTCACCCAAGATTGTTTAACCCACTGTATGGTTAAAAGGGAATTTTTGGGTGGGGCTCCACAATTGAGGTATAAGAATGAATAAATTAGTCCACAGGTATGTATACATGGAATATGATTAATGGGGGAAGAATGAGATGGTAAGTGCTTTGACACGGTAACACCACAACTAATTGGTGCTCCACTCTAGACTTAGAGAGCTTGAGGACATGGGAGGGTCTGCTACAGCTACTCAAGGATTATGACCTAGAGGATATAGGGATGATACAATGTATGATCATTTATTTTTCATACATAGTTAAAATATAGATAGACAGAGGTGCTAGTAATTTAACTCTTAAAAGTAATCATGTTTGAAGACATAGATATTCTGGTTGAGCCTTTTGCACAACCATTTGTTTAGAGAACACTATTGGAGATGACACTGAAATCATGAACTTATTCCAATAGTGTCACATAACTATTGGAGTTTAATGTTTATGATGGGATATCATTATAGGGGAAATGAGTAATTATGATGTAATCTTTTGTATGGACTTGATATCCATAGTTCATGCATACATTGACTACTTTAAGAAAGGAATGAGGTGTTTCTGCATCGACAGAACTGGGATATCCTTTTTTTAGTGAATAGTAAACATTGAAAGTGAAAGATGAAATAATGTATACGAATGTGAATCCAATGATTCATCCCTTGGATAGACTGACTCTTGGAGAAGTTGATTTCATGAGTATCTAATATTGTAAAGTTGTTGTGGATCATGTGGAAATATTTTCAACGAATTCTATAGGGTTTCCACCCCTTCTTGAGATAGAATTTTCTGTTTATTTCACCATGAGACAACAATAATATGTGTTCCAGTATATCATAATTATTTTGTAGTGATTCTTTGGTTGAGGGTTCAGTTCTAACACTCACAAATAAATGGATTTGTTAGTACCATGTGTTTCACCTTGGGTTTCACTAATTTTCTTCACCAAGATGGTGTAAATTTACATGAGGTTATTTCAAAACTACATACTCTTGAACCATGTGACCATGAATATTATGCATCCACTACTGAGAATTGATGATTTATTTAACTATAAGATATAATAGAAATGGTTCTTGATGGTTGATCTCGGGTTGGGATATAACAAATTTTGATCATGGGATATGGATATAATGATGACTACATTAAATTTTTTTTACAATTGCATTGGGTATAAGTTAATTCACTTGGGCATGATAAAATACTTACAAGGGTTCATGGGAACCATGATATGAATCCTTCTACCTCTCATAGACCATTTCCTGGTGGTATTCATGGATTATATACTTGTTTAAATTGTGTCGGAGGAGGATCACGTGAGACACTTGGTGATTGATCTGGATACACTTCTATAGCACTAACATTATGGAAATATCTTAAAGGTCCAATTTCGGAATCATTAAGTCCACTATCTGGGACATTTATTCTCTGCAAATGTACTCGTAGTGGACCTATCAATCGTCAATGAAATTTTATCTTGGGATCCACCTAAGTGTGTTATGAAGGTGTGAAGATTCTTTGGGCTGGATGGATATTACCATATATTAATAACTAATCACATTCTTATATCATAACATACAAGATATTTTACCTAATAGGGGAAGCATTTTGTGTGGATAGAAAAGTGAAAAAATGATTTTCATCATTAGAGGTAGAGGTTGATGATAAATCCCATATTAAAATTTCTATAGGATGTTGTTGAGTATGTAGTGTTCTATGATTCATCAGGAACTAGGATTGGTTATGGTATGATGAATAGGTTGGTGACGATTAGCTTTGGTTTAGATCATTTCATACCACATGAGAATACTACATGACCAATAATCTACAGTTTGAAGCGGTAGTCTTCGAAGAAATGATGTGGTGACACTTCCTGATGGGTTAAAAGTTTATCACATATTCTGATCAGAGGAGTATCAATTATATCTTCCCTCATAAGGATATTTATGTTATAAAGATGTGATGGATAGGGCTCATACAAGGTAATGACATTGATATTGTCTATTAATTTGGAGAGGCGGATGTGGTAGGAAATTCTCTCAACATAAGATCATGTTCACAAAACTTGAATGAGGCACAAGAGTAGTTGAATTCATTATAGTTATCCTATATGGATAGATATGGATCATGTTATCTCTAGTTAATTTTTCTAACCACTCCTCACTTCTAGTAAGCCACAGATTCATTGATTCAGGGTTACCAACTAGGATACCCTACATTCAAAAATATACAACATTAATGCTCAGTGGGTTTTATAATTGTAGGGACCATATTTTCTTTTCAAATAATTAATGATGGTACTAGTTAATTAGTGGGAGGTTTTTATAATAAAATTTAATACATTTCCTTTGGGGGTACAACTGGTTTTGTAAAATATGTACTAGGTACATCACCATCAATTTTTGTGGATAGGGATATATAAAGGATTTCAATGTTTTTATGTTGATGTATTACATGCCAACAAGGATAAGAAAGATGATCAAGCAGGTTTAGCTTGACCCCTTGAGGTTCCAGTGTGGGAGGAGGATAGGATATAAAAGGACCTCATAATGGCCATAGCACAATTTTCAGGGGGACAAGATGCCATCGTGGTGATTATAGACTTACTCACCCTACCAACCATCATATTATCTATTTACTACTAGATTTCATCAGAGAGCATGGAATGCCTCTATATTCAAGAGAAAGTTAAAGTACACAACATTCAATCACTGATAATTTTTGACTATGATGCATGATTCAAATCTCAGTTTTGGAAGGGATTACATGAGGTGTTTGGGAATCTGGTACACTTTAGTAGTTAATTTCTCCCCCAAACAGATAGCCAGGCTAAGCGGACCATTAATTTTCTAGTGGAAAATTTTAGTGCTTTCATGATGGAGTATAGATGTAGTTTAGAGGATAAACTACCATTGGTGGTGTTTACGTAACAAAATAGCTACCATTACACCATCTTCATATATTCATTAGAGGGTTTTTACAAATGACTCTATAGGTGGGCACTTTGTTGGACTGGCCTAAGAGATTCCGGTCTTATAGTCCCAGGGATGGTTTCATAAACTACAGAGAAATCTCAAATAATCCTACAGTAGAGGAGGATTAAATAGATCCAAAATAATTCTTATGTTGATAGAATACAAAGGCCTTTGGAGTGCAATTAGGGAGACCATGTGTTTCTATGGGTTTGACATCTATATAGATTGCAGAAGTTTGGCAGAGGTGAACTTATATTTCTGAGATTCATTGGACCTTTTTGGATATAGTGAACAGTTAGACAGGGGAATTACTGCTTAGATCTACTTCTACAGTTAGACCCAGTACATGACTTCTTCCATGGGTCAAAGCTGAGGAGGTGCACGCATTACCCATCAAATGTTGTCAACATGGGAGAGCTGGACAATGAGTATGGTGAAATCATTTCAATGTACCTAGAAGATATCGGGGGTCGATTACAGATGATCCATCATGGGAAATTCATTCCTTTACTATGTGTCTGGTGGACATATTAAAATCTATAGAGAGCACAGGGGTGCAGGAGGCTTACATTTCTACTATGTACAAACATCTGCTTCTGTAACTTATTTTTTTTGGGTTTTTAGGTAGGTAATTCCCCAAGGTTGCGGAATAAAATGAAATGGGTTTCCATGTATCAATTCTGAATATTGTATGGATTATTATTTAGAAGTGGAACTCAAACGACAATTGATTTCGTGGCCCATTGTTCCCATAATTAATGTTTTAAATATATTAAATATATTAAATATCATATTTTTTTTAATTCTATAAAAATGATAAATAACATCTAAACAGTGGATTGGATAATAAATATAAGAGTAATACAGAGTTATTAACCTGGGTTTTACCCTTGGTATGACATTATCATGGTCGTAATGGAGAGTTAATGGAAAATACAACACTGGCATAAAATGAATAAAATTAATAAATAAATTATTATATTTGTTTGATGAAATAGTGACCTAATTTACATCATTGAATATTATCTTATGGAAAAATTTAGGATCTGACACATAACCCATTTAATCGATGAGATATATTGATCCTTTAGAGGAGATCGCATTGGTTCAAAATGAGAGTTTTGAAGATAGATGAGTAGTGTAAGATGGAATCGATGTATCTCACCAATGAAAATGACCAGACATATATCTTCATCGGTGATAAATCCAACTCAATATAGTAGTTTTTGTTTATTTGGATTATCTCCTAGTTCTATATATCTATGATGAAAATGAATCAATAAAAAAGTGGATTGATTTGTAGATCCATCATTTTTGGGATGGGCTTATATACAAAATATTATTGGGAAAATTTTATGTATGATATTTTATTTTTCAATGTTGATCTATTGGAGATAGATAATGGAAAAGAAAAAAATCTCCATGGTTTGTTCGTTAAGTTTTTTGTTGTGTATTACCCATATTTTTTTCACTCATCTTGGTCATTCATTGTTTGGTCCATGGTTCTACATGAACCGTTAAATCGATCATTAAAAAACTCATTTTGGGTGGAACAATATGATATTTGATATCTAGTATCTACACAACACGATAGTGTTGTGATGATGGATGTAGTAGTGAATTAGATGGAACAAGATACCCAATAAAATTCTCTTCATCATGCAGTAATGAAAAAGGAATTAACTCATTTTATGAATGAATTGAATGGTCTGAAGTTTTTAGTAGAAGATGAATGTTTTCTGAGGTCCTGATTCACAATTTCTCAAAAGATGAGTGGCTAGAATGGTGGATATACACCAGAGATGATTCATGAAATAAATATATGACATTATAAACAATATCACACTATATAGAGTATAAGTAAAGACACATTCCATGGGATACCCTCCTATCATCACCATGGGTTATGGTAGAGAGATAAGTATCATATGCCATGTGACCCCATCACACAGTGTGTAGAACCCTTCAGTGAAATCTTTGTGTACCTCAGAGGGAACATGGACATGGTTTGGAGTACGTCAACATGGGTACACTCTGAAAACCCACACAAACACAATTTGAATAAAATACATGGGATTCAAAATGTACTAGTTCATAGGCAGAGTACAAGGAAAGTCTATATGACGTGTACTGTTTCAAAAATATGGGAACGAGACACGATCCAATTTTAAGGGTAGGACCAAAGGTTCAAGGGAAACTACATGAAACCATACTACATGCTGTTTACTTTCAAAAACTTGTCTTGGAGACCTTGACCATTATATCTCATAAATATTTTCCCTGTGTGTCTTCCCTATATCCATTCCCTCAGGGTTATTATAGAATCACCTCATACAAAGAAAAATAATCACTACAACCAGACTTATTTAACATAGTTGTTAAAATCCATCTGTGAGGCCCAACGTGAGAACCTCTATTCATCTCTATGAACTTGGTGGAGTTAATGGTTTCTTCATGACAAACACTATGCAAGTGATAATTCCCAACATAGTGCTTTAAACAAAATTTAGTAGTTTGTATACCCCATGGACTTAGGGGAGATCCTAATATTTGTATCATATCTTTTTAAACATCCATCGTTTGTTGATATTAACGACACCCAATGATAATTTACTCTTAGATGGATGGCATCAGTATGATCAGACTCAAGAGTGTGTTTTCATTGTGGAGTGATTTTTGGAAACATGGATCTTGAATCCATTTTTGGAACATTATGGTGGGGTCATACATTATATATATTGATGCTTTGGTTTCTATATCTAGAGTTTCTTATTATATGTGTTGTTTGTTTATTCCTATGTTGAGATTACAAAATTATTTTTTATATTATTTTTGGTTTTGGGGTGTCCTACTAGGTATTTTTATACTCACCCTGACACATTGTTTTACCACATATGTAATTTACGGAATAGACGATGGACCTTTTGACAGAGTCCTTGATAGATCATAAATGGATGGGGCTTAGTGAGATTGAGTAAACTGAGGTGTATTCCTATAGTATATTGGAAGTAGCTTGAATAATTACATCCAGGTTAGGGATATTTGTATACTCTTATTGGTTGTCTTAGGTTTGGCCCTATTTAATTTCTTGTTACATCCTTTGGTACTCTAGTTGTGGAATTTAGATGTATGTGTGCATATTTGTTCATTTTTTTGTATGTTTCCCCATCATAGGGGAATTTAGATGTGTGTGTGTGTGCATGTACAAGTACATAGGCTAAGTCATACCATTTTAGGGATATACCTATATGGTGATCATCTCCATCCCCTCACATGTTAGAGTTGGGCTTGGGGAGTCACAGAACCAGCACCATTGGGACAGGTTGTGACATACATATCCACATAGAAAGAACTCTATATTTTTAAATGATGATAGTCAGAGATTATTAAGAATAATTAATGCCCAATAAACTAAAATATTTAATAACCAAATAAAATGGTAGACACTCTATGTATAAAGGATTAAACAATATTATAATTTATATGAATTGAGAAGGATCCAATCGTCGTAGATTTTAAATGTATGTACATTGGAATCATAAAACAATGAACATCACCAATACTTTCACAAATTATTTCTAAATAATCCCATCTAGATATGATATTGTATGGAAAAAGATATGATGTGGAAATTTAGAGTAATATTGATGTTATAGAAAAAGGGAAATCCTTAGACATCAAAATTAATGAAGGAGTTTTCATATTTGGATCATGACTATTTGTACCACCAAATAATATATTAAGGAAGGAAATTTTGGATAATGAACATATATTTAGGTTCTCTATCCATAGAGGTATCCCAACGATGTGTCGAAATATCTGAAAGAACTTTTGGTAGTCCATTATGATGAAGGAGAAAATGTAATATAAAACAATGTGTATAGTATGTCAACATGTGAAGGAAGAAAGGAAAAAATACAAGGGTATGATAAAAAAATATCAATACCTATATGGAAAAGGAAAACATAATCAGATACTTTTTCACTAGTCATACAAAGGCATGATGATACAATTTGGAAATATAGATTGTGGTGGATATTAATAAAAAGAATTATCTCTTCATTGTAATTCGATATGACTTCCCAATAAATCAATATGAAATGATATACATTATTGAAGAGGAGAGGGTATATGGAACACCCATGTCAATTGTATTTATTTGGGATCTAATATGTACCTCAAAATTAAAGAAGATTCTATAAAATTCTCAAAATAACATGTAAAAATTTTACACAACTTTTAAACCTAAAATTGATGCCCAATATATGTGAACAATCGCGATACTCAAGGACATATTTAGAGAATATGAAATTAACATCAAAGGAGGATTTGATCAAGATATACCTCTATTCGAGTTCTCATATTATAATAGCTTCCACTAAATCATCCAAATTCCTCTCTATTAATACCTTTATTAGAAGAGGTGAAAAATATATGCATGATAGGATGAATGCAATAAACACAAAATACAGGGTCCTTAAATGGTTGAGGAAATTGGGGTAAAGGTATAGACCTTTCAGCAGAACATCATGCATGCTCGGAGTTGATAGATGATCAACACTCACAATAGTTTATATAGCCTGGTGTTTGAGCATAGAGATAAAATATTCCTCCACATATATATATGGAATGAAGTCACGAGTTTTGGGTATAAGGGAATGAATATTCCTAGATACATCTGTCCAATCATGATCCTTGATCACATCATAGAGGTGGAATATCAACTAAAACATCCATAAAACCAATGTCAATTACATTATGTCTTCTATATGCACATCTTGTGGAAGAACAAAGAAGACCTCCAAAATGTGTTGAATCCTTATGTTGTATCATTAGATAATGAACATTCATATGAAGATCAGTCAGTTAAAATATTATCTCATAGAGACAATGTTATATGATATAAGTCAATACATCGTGTCAAAGTTCTATAGAGAAACAAAATGTTTGATAATGTGATGTGAGAACTACATGAGTTGAAGTTAATGATTAAAAACCAAATTTATTATTATGAAAATGAACATATTGAAGGTGAAATTTGTAAATGGGGTAAGATTATAATGTCCCAAACTTTTACAAATGAATCTTCTTTTATGGTTGAATTAAATGTTCTCTTAGGGTTACAGAAAACACTTGTACATAAATAATTTTTTTATATCCTATAAAATTTCATGGTACATTAATAATCATAACCATTGATTATATTGTTTTTAAATAGTGATCATATAATAACTATAAATATAGGGTTATGACAAATCCAATTGACATAGACAATAGAAGCAATGGCCTAAACCAATAGGATCGTACCCTATAAACCCCATTCATCAAATCTTTTGAGTGAGATTGAATCACTGGTCTTTGAATATGGCCAATCCCATGTTTTGATAGAACAACTAATGAATGATATAAACAATTTTTGGAAGGTGTTAAAGCTCACCAAGATCATTAACAAAACCATTTTTGTCAATCCAACCCATGACAACTTAACCTTCAAACTCTTTACCCTTATGAAATTTCCTGGTGTAATAAAGGGTTATTTATCAAGGGCATAATTATATGACTATTTTTTTAAATATAATAATAGTTATATTCAGTTCATACTATTATATGTGTATAGATTATTTTGAATTTATTTGATGAAAAAATTAACTTTTTCATAATATGTAATTTCATTTATGTTATTCATTTTGATGAATTAATGAATTTTCAAAAAAAATTATATTTTAATAAAATATTATTATTAAAAAATAATTATTAACTATAATATTTTATATATTTTTATGTTGTTAAAAATATTTTCAATGGATCAAAACTATTATAGTAAAAAAACATAGCATTTATCAATATATGCTTTATTTTGAAATTGAAAATTCTAATATATTGAAAAATATTTAGAAAAAATAAATACTATTATTAGATAAAAAATATCAATATTATCCCATGGTGACTTTTTCTTGTTATTATGGGACTATTTATTTTTTATGATAAAAATATTAAATACTATAAAAATATACAACGTGTATTATGACATCATAATGGTCCAAAAGTTGTGTAATAAATTATATAAATCGTATATATGAAAAAATCATTGTTTCCCATTTAAAATACTTATTTTTGTAGGTCAATTTGTAAATTCGAAAAATTATTTATTACTCATTAATAACCTATATTTTATTTTAGGTTTTTAAAATCATTTCATCAAGAACATGACCCATATACACATTGGAAAGGGTAATATTTTAATGAATTAATCACTTGTAATTATA
Organism: Viscum album; assembly: GCA_963277665.1. NCBI lineage: Eukaryota > Viridiplantae > Streptophyta > Magnoliopsida > Santalales > Viscaceae > Viscum > Viscum album. The sequence continues at coordinate 1,292,484,744 of OY728159.1, read as the reverse complement.
AAATAATGAAAAACATTCCACTTTGGTAGAATCCATCAGAAACATTGGAATGTTCTTGGTTCTAACTAAATTATTATATAGAGTTCTAAATGTGATATATGATAATTTACATCCTTCTCTTTTCCTATAAAACAAAAACAATATCCCCTTCGTATTCAATAAAAGAGCATAAATAATATTCTTAATCTACCATAAACTCATTATAATCCACCCAGGGTTTTTTATGCTCTTAATAAGACCCTCATATTCTTTAAGAATCACCCTCTCAAGGTAATGGATCCATTACTGTTCCTCGTTATTCAAGCATCATATCAATATTATGCCTTTTATTTCTAATTAATAGTTTTATGATATCGTTTTTCATGTCCATATTACAACAAATTTATGTATAAATAATTATAGACCATGTTTCCTCCAATTAAACCATTTAATAAATGTTTATGTATTATTGTTATGCTGGAAAGATTTAATTGGTATTATTCCATGCCAACCCATTATATTGTAAATACCATCAATATTTCCACTCAATGGCATTCACAATGTTATTCCTATAGTCCGTAGATTAGTGATTTACATGTATTTACTCTTGAATTATTGGTAATTTAATTATATTTGATGAAATATGATCTTATGGTGAATGATACATGTGGCGTACTTATGCATGTACTTGATATGAAAGGAAAAGGTGAACTGGGAAGTTTATAGTGGTACAATGAATTGGGAATTGTTCTATTCTCTTGAGACATCAAGTATGATATTAGGTAGTGAATGTAATAAATAATGGGAAAATATCATCCATGTTATGATGTATTGGATGTTATCTTTGACCTAATAATATGATGTCATGTTTAAATTCATTTCCACTTTCTCATGTAGCGTTTAGGTAATCAAGCTATTGCATGTATCTTTGTTCATGTTTATGATTACGACCAAATTTATGTCCCATTGAAATGTATCTTATTTAGTAATTATCAATTTATTCAATTTATTCTATTTTTATTACCTTAATAGGTTTTTTTATCTCACACCTTTATTATGTTTGTCTTTAGGTTATCCTATGGTGTTTTAGGAATGATGGAGTATTATGATCATGTTAAGGAAGATTTAAATTATTCTAATGTACTACATATTTTTAAGTTGAAATTTAATGAACCTAATTACTCAAAAAAAATATACATACATATATGTTGTGTTTTAATATGTGTATTCTTTTGTGATAAATCATGCATTAATGTATAATAAATACTAGGATTCTCAGGAATCATCTTCAGTACTACCGTTTTATGATATTCATAGCTAGGAATGACCAATATCTAATGGGAAATATGGGTAAATGGATAAAAAATTACATTATATATAACTTCCCCACACCCATGACTTGATTTAGAATTCATATGTAACACCCCAGGTAAATAAATAATATGGCATTTTCATATTTATCCATATTTGTGAATAAAATATTGACATGGCTTTAAAGGTATAAGGCCCCAGCCTTAAACCTTAATTAATATTGAATTAAATGAATAATTCACATTGAGGATCTTTTCAGGTTTAGAGTTTTAGAGAATTAGAACATAACTATTACATCTTAAAAAATTACAAAGTAGACACTTCTACTAAGATTCCATAAAATAAAAACACTTAAAAATAAAGATGTCTAGATTCCATGTTTTAGATAGCATGACATTACCATGATCCCATCCTTGACCTTATTCCACTTTAAGTCCTGTGAAAAACATTTCGAAAAAACTTGGGGTGAGCATAAAAAGCTCAGTAAGGGATACACAAAGAATGAAAACTGTTACTTTTTCAAACATCAAGTAAAACATGTATACTCTATCAAAGTAATACCTTCACCTTCAAGAAGTAGTAAAAACTCTTCACTGAAAAAAAAGTATCATTACTTACCTTTTTATAACCAAAGGATTACCATAAAACCCATAAAAAGAACACATAACATATATAAAGGTAACTTGGGACATAAAAATACTTAAGTGGAATAACCATACGGTCGACTTCCACACATATCACTTAATAGAATAGCCATATGGCCAATTTCCATACATACTTAATGGAATATCCATACGGCCGACTTCCATACCCAATGCATTAGAGGTTATAACGTAACCACCCGTCCTGGTATTCACGGCACCACCCGTCATATGGTTTATAACGTAACCACCCGTTAAAATGTCCAAGTACCAGTATAAAATCGTAAAACATAAAACCAATATAAAGGAATGATAACATTTCCACATTTCAATCACAATATATCATAAATATATTGACATAATAGAATCCTTTTTCAAAACCATTTTCAATACCAAAATACATAAAAGAGTATATGGTATTTATTTTATTCTAAAAGCATTACGGCTTGTTGAGAAAGCCAAAGATCAAATAATACTCGCGGCGGTGGAAAAAGTCGTTGTCAACGCGTACGTTAAAAAAAACATTCCTTTTTGTCGTTTAGTAAAACGCTTCGTAGAAAAATATTCCTTTTGTATAAAAGTAAAAGTCAAAGGAGTTTATACACCATATAAATGAAAGATGTGTATAAAACGAAATATGCCTCAATGAAAGGAGATTGAGACGAAGTCCCTTACCTCGTATCCGACTTGACCCGACCGTTCTTTAATCTCCTGAATAATAAACTTGAGTTAATCTCTACTTGATTATGAATCTTTTCCAAGTTCATTATTCCTTTTATACCATGTTATGATCATCTTGTAATCAGTTAAGTTAATAATGTTCATTTTGTCGGTATTTGGTTCTTAAGTCAAAAATAGACTTCTTACACTTACATGTTGTTAATTTGGTCAAAGGTTCATTATATCCAGAAAGATATTAATGATTTGGATAACATATACATCATATAGATTCAGCATATACATGTATTTATAATATTACATCACGTTTAGAGGTAAGAAATGAAATGCACCGTTCATGGAGACGGTAAGCCGTACGTACGCATGAACGCTACTTCCATTTCTATTTCATATATTTTTTGGAATGAAATCATAATTATATAAGAGTATATTATAATTCCAGTATAATAAAATATATAATATCATTAAATTTATCCTTTACACATCCCACATATGGTATTAACGAATCAAATCACTTTCAGGGGGCGGTAGTCCGCACTTCCTAAAATGAAGATATCGTGTTTACCCATAATGGAAACCATAAAGGTATGGTCAAAATGAAAAAACAGAAGCTTAAGGAAAACATAAACATATCATATATCATATATAAAAATAGTTACATCATAATGGCCACCTTTGAAGGTGTTAAATGAGTATTGAACAATCATCGTTTTGGGAGGCATAATTTCGCCATCCACGGAAACCGTATGTTCTTTAAGAATTTGATGTAGTTGTGTGAGAGTGTAGCTCAAATAAATATTATAACAACATCCTAATATATTGAATATACTGGTGTTGTTACAAAAAAAGTAAATAAAAAGATTTTAGGGGGTTGGAGAAGCAAAATAAAACAAATGAACATGAGAGAATGAATTACCTTTAAAAGTGTAACTCCTTTTGATTTGAGCCTAAAGGCTTCCTTTGAAAGATTCTTCCCAAAGGGAATCCTCTAGGATGAGGAGAGCGATGTGGAGAGAGTAAATGGGCAGGGTTTGGCCGAGACAAAGGCTTGAGGAGTGTGTGAAATGAGGTAGAGGTGGGGGCCTTTTATAAGAGGAGAGGAGAGGCACTTTTGGAAAGTAAAGAAATATTACTTTATTTGAAAATGTGTTTCTGTTTCAAAAGGTCCCACATTGATATAATTCGTGGATAAGGTGATAAGGCTTCGAAATCCACTCATCCAATAAGTTTTGGACATGTGTAGTTCATAGATTTTACATTATCTTTCCATTTTATTTAAATCGTCAAATAATGATGTCATCGCTGCATCATTATTATGTCATAAATAATATAATTTATTTAATGTATAAAAATAATAAAAAAATACTATGATGTAAGAAATCTTTTTATAATTCCAATGACTATTTATAATAAAAAATATGATCTTTATATGCCCACGTAAAAATTGTTTTCGTAAAACATATTATGTTTGTGTCATTTTTACTTTAACATTTAATAAAAAGTTATTTATGTCATTTCCAAACCAAAGTGTCTCCATTGGGTCCCCAAGTTGGCCCATGGCTTTTCTTGGTCGGCCATGACTCACCCAATAGGTGTAGGACAAGTGTCATGGTGTTTTCACATTCTTATAATACCATTTTTACCTTAAACTACACTAATTACCTCTAATCGCGATTAAAGAAAAAAATTACTATTCACCAAAAAATTATTTTAATCTCATTGAACCACATTTTACTTCTTAATTACAACCATGTATGTCGGATTTTCGAAATTCAATACACATTATTGGTAAACTTTCATTTAACTGAAAAATCAGTTTGCTTGATTACCACCTAGTGGTTTCACTATTCATCAAAAATTGAAGTTTTTCAGAAAATTACCAAAAATTCACCCTAAGCTATATTTGATATTCCGAATTCAAAAATGAAGTCCATTTTACAAAATTCAAAACATATAAGTCAAATTAATTAATTTAATAATTAATTCCCGCTGTCATGACAAATAGCGTGTTTTTGCGAAAAATAAGTATCAAAAGATTGACACTAGTTTAAGTCCAATTTCAAAGTGAAATTGATTCCAATGACCACCATTGGATTAACTGGTAAAAATATTTTCTAATTTCACTTTAAAACCAATTAAAATAATAATCTAATCATATAAATAAATTATATTAAAAAGAGGTTTTGAATTAAAATACAACATTTTACACTATTCATAAAAAATGAACTTTATCAGAAAGGTACCAAAAATTTACACAAAGTAAATTTTGATGTCCCGATTCTAAAGAAGAGTTATATTTGGTCCAAAATAATTTATAAGGGTGATCAAAACTATAATTAATGACGGTTCACAATTAAATGGTGATAAGTGAACCTTTAGTGAAAATTAGAGTATATATACCCGTAAAATTGAACTCTTTCCGTATTTTAAGCTTTTATCTTTTATTGGGTAAATGTATAAACATTTAAAAACATATCTAATCATATTTTAGTTATTTCTATCCATTCCCGCCAGTACAATGACTACTTGTTAACTAACATTTAAAATAATATTATTTTATTACTACTGTGCTACGTAAGTTTCAAAGAAACTCATCGTTTCGTATCGGGTACGCTATCGAACATAGCAACCCCTTTAAAATAAAATTAATATTTAATTCGTAAATATTAATAAATATGAAAATTCTTTATTCTTTATTTACCTAGGATGTTGCATCCTTCCCCCCTTTTGGGAATTGCGTTCTCGCAATTTTATTCACTTATCAAAATAAGTGGGGATATTTATCCCTCATAGCATTTTCAGATTCCCACGTTTCCTCTTCAATCACATGGTTTTTCCACAAAACCTTTACCTGATGAATCACCTTATTCCGTAACACTTGCTCCCTGTGGTCCAGAATCTGGACCGGTTGTCCCTCATAAGATAGGTTCTCTTCCAACTGAACTACCTCTGGACTCAAAACATGAAATGGATCTGGCATATACTTCCTCAACATTGAAACATGAAAAACATTGTGTACCTGAGATAAACTCGGAGGTAAAGCCACTCGGTATGCAACTGATCCAACTCTCTCCAGAATTTCATATGGTCCAATAAACCTTGGACTCAACATTCCTTTCTTACCAAATCTCATCACATTTTTCCAATGAGAAACCTTGAGAAAAACATGATCACCTACCTCGAAAGATAGATCCTTCCTCCGGTTATCCGCATAACTCTTCTGCCTGCTCTGAGCTGTTCTCTTGTGCTTTTGAATAAACTGAACTTTTCTGCCATCTCTTCTACCAATTCTGGTCCCATCAGCTTCCTTTCACCCACATCATTCCAAAATGCTGGAGTTCGACACCACTTCCCATATAATGCCTCAAATGGTGCAATCTGTATACTGGAATGAAAACTGTTATTATAAGAAAACTCAACCAAAGAAAGATGTTGGTCCCAACTTCCCTGATAATCCATAGAACAATCTCGTAGCATATCCTCCAATGTCTGGATTGTTGGTTCTGACTGCCCATCTGATTGAGGATGAAAAGCTGTACTAAAATTTAATTCAGTACCCAACGACTTCTGAAGGCCTTTCCAAAAGTTAGAAGTAAACCTGGGATCACAATCCGATACAATGGAGAGAGGAACTCCATGTAACCTGACTATCTCTTTAAGATACAAACGGGAAAGTTGATCAAGAGAAAAAGTATCTCGTATAGCAAGGAAATGAGCATATTTGGTCAAGCGATCAACAATAACCCAGATTGCATTATTACCTCGAGATGTATTTGGTAATCCAACAACAAAGTCCATGGATATATTCTCCCATGTCCACTCTGGCACTGGTAAAGGCTGAAGCATCCCTTTCGGTAACTGCCTCTCTGCTTTAACCTGTTGACATGTTAAACACTTCACAGTAAAATCAGCAATGTCTCTTTTCATTCCATCCCACCAGTAATACTCTCGCAGACCTCTGTACATCTTAGTACTGCCAGGATGAAAAAACAACTCATTCTTCAACTTTGAATCACAAGGCACACATAACCTCTTCACAAACCTCAAAACACAAACACAAACTTATCCAAGAACTCATGGAAAATTTTATTCATAAGGTCCATGAATACAGCATGTGCATTGGTTAACCCAAAAGGCATAACTACAAATTTATAATGGCCATATCTAGTACGGAACACAGTCTTCGGAACGTCTGCTTCTTTTACTTTCAACTGATGGTACCCCGACCTCAAGTCAATCTTCGAAAAATACTGAGCTCCTTGGAGCTGATACCACTTCATTCGATGGCCCAACATCTGCTGATGTTGTTGCAAAGGATTTTACCACCCCTTTCTGCTTGTAGTCTAACTGCTTCCCATCACTCAAGCTCCTTGTCGGACACTCGTTTGCATAATGACCCATTTCATTACACTTAAAACATCTTACCGTTGGCTTTTCATTTCCTGCTTGATCATCTTCCTTACAGTTACGAGCAATATGAGCAGACTTACCACACCGAAATCACTTACCAGACTTGGATAAACATTCTCCAGGATGCATTTTACCACACTTCTCACATGATGGATATTCGGTTTTCTTACCTCCTTGCTTCTTTGATGAATTCTTCCCCTTTTCCTGCCAACTAGATCTCTTATTCTGTTGTTTGTCATAGAACACCTGATCATCGGAAAACTCCATTTCCACCTTCTCCGCACATCGAACAAGTTTTTCATAACTTTTGAACTCACGAGAAGCTAGAGCCCTTCGATACTTTGGCTTTAACCCTGAGTAAAAACGGTTTATTTTACTATCAAGTTCTCGTATGAAGTTTGGAGCATACCTTGCCAATCGAGTGAACTTTTCTTCATAAGCAACCACTGAATCATCCTCCTGCCTCAATTCTAGGAACTGTTTTTCCATCCTAAGATGAACCACCTTAGGAAAATATTTCTCAAGAAACATACCTTTGAATTCGTCCCAGTGAAGATCCTCAATCTCATCACTATCCCTTATATTTTTCACCATCGACCACCACTGATCAGCTTCACCTTCAAAACGGTAAACAGCAAGTCTAACCTTTTGATGTTCTGAACACCCCATTACATCAAAAATCTTATCCAGTGCTTTAATCCACCCTTTAGCTTGCACAAGGTCAGATGATCCTCTGAATGATGGGGGATGTTGCCTCATGAAATGTTCCACCACTGACATGTTCCTCTACGGTTGATCTGGCTAATCTCGTGCATGGATACCACCACCATTTATAGCCTGAGTCAACTGTGCCATCACTGCAACAAACTGTTCAGTTCCGATTCCGACCATCTCAGGTTGCTGATTTGGAAGGTTATCTTCCTCCTGATGTCGTACCAACATAGCTGCTTTGTTTCCTCTGCGGAAAACCATTCTGAACACAGAAATATCTTAGGCGAAGCAACATGGTAATCCGTAAATGCTATATCATTTCGATAATATTATAATTTAACACTTTTATAACTCCTAAAGTTTTCTAAACCGACCTTTGATACCAACTATAAGGCCCCAGCCTTAAACCTTACTTAATATTGAATTAAATGAATAATTCACAATGAGGATCTTTTCAGGTTTAGAGTTTTAGAGAATTAGAACATAACTATTACATCTTAAAAGATTACAAAGTAGACACTTCTACTAAGATTCCATAAAATAAAAACTCTTAAAAAGAAAGATGTCTAGATTCCATGTTTTAGATAGCATGACATTCCCATGATCCCATCCTTGACCTTATTCCACTTTAAGTCATGTGAAAAACATTTCGAAAAAACTTGGGGTGAGCATAAAAAGCTCAGTAAGGGATACACAATGAATGAAAACTGTTACTTTTTCAAACATCATGTAAAACATGTATACTCTATCAATGTAATAACTTCACCTTCAAGAAGTAGTAAAAACTCTTCACTGAAAAAAAAAGTATCATTACTTACCTTTTTGTAACCAAAGGATTACCATAAAACCCATAAAAAGAACACATAACATATATAAAGGTAACATGGGACATAAAAATACTTAAGTGGAATAACCATACGGTCGACTTCCACACATATCACTTAATGGAATAGGCATACGGCTAATTTACATACATAATTAATGGAATAGCCATACGACCGACTTCCATACCCAATGCATTGGAGGTTATAACGTAACCACCCGTCCTGGTATTCACGGCACCACCCATCATATGGTTTATAACGTAACCACCCGTTAAAATGTCCACGTACCAGTATAAAATCATAAAACATAAAACCAATATAAAGGAATGGTAACATTTCCACATTTCAATCAAAATATATCATAAATATATTGACATAATAGAATCTTTTTTCAAAACCATTTTCAATACCAAAATACATAAAAGAGTATGTGGTATTTATTTTATTCTAAAAACATTACGGCTTGTTGAGAATTCAAAGATCAAATAATACTCGCGGCGGCGGAAAAAGTCGTTGTCACCGCGTACGTTAAAAAAAACATTCCTTTTTGTCATTTAGTAAAACTCTTCGTAGAAAAATATTCCTTTTGTATAAAAGTAAAAGTCAAAGGAGTTTATGCACCGTATAAAAGAAAGTTGTGTATAAAACGAAATATGCCTCAATGAAAGGAGATTGAGACGAAGTCCCTTACCTCGTATCCGACTTGACCCGACCGTTCTTTAGTCTCCTGAATAATAAACTTGAGTTAATCTCTACTTGATTATGAATCTTTTCCAAGTTCATTATTCCTTTTATACCATGTTATGAACATCTTGTAATCAGTTAAGTTAATAATGTTCATTTTGTCCGTATTTGGTTCTTAAGTCAAAAATAGACTTCTTACACTTACATGTTGTTAATTTGGTCAAAAATTCGTTATATCCAGAATGATATTAATGATTTGGATAACATATACATCATATATATTCAGAATATACATGTATTTATAATATTACATCACGTTTAGAGGTAAGAAATGAAATGCACCGTTCATGGAGACGGTAAGCCGTACGTACGCATGAACGCTACTTCCATTTCTATTTCGTATATTTTTTGGAATGGAATCATAATTATATAAGAGTATATTATAATTCCAGTATAATAACATATATAATATCATTAACTTTATCCTTTACACATCCCACATATGGTATTAACGAATCAAATCACTTTCAGGGGGCGGTAGTCCGCACTTCCTAAAATGAAGATATCGTGTTTACCCATAATGGAAACCATAAAGGTATGGCCAAAATGAAAAAACAGAAGCTTAAGGAAAACATAAACATATCATATATCATATATAAAAATAGTTACATCATAATGGCCACCTTTGATGGTGTTAAATGAGTATTGAACAATCACCGTTTCGGGAGGCAGAATTTCGCCATCCACGGAAACCGTATGTTCTTTAAGCATTTGATGTAGTTGTGTGAGAGTGTAGATCAAATAAATATTATAACAACATCCTAGTATATTGAAGATACTGGTGTTGTTACAAAAGAAGTAAATAAAAAGAGTTTAGGGGGTTGGAGAAGCAAAATAAAACAAATGAACATGAGAGAATGAATTACCTTTAAAAGTGTAACTCCTTTTGATTTGAGCCTAAAGGCTTCCTTTGAAAGGATTCTGCCCAAAGGGAATCCTCTAGGATGAGGAGAGGGATGTGGAGAGAGTAAATTGGCAGGGGTTGGACGAGACAAAGGCTTGAGGAGTGTGTGAAATGAGGTAGAGGTGGGGGCCTTTTATAAGAGGAGAGGAGGGGCACTTTTGGAAAGTAAAGAAATATTACTTTATTTGAAAATGTGTTTCGGTTTCAAAAGGTCCCACATTGATATAATTCGTGGATAAGGTGATAAGGCTTCGAAATCCACTCATCCAATAAGTTTTGGACATGTGTAGTTTATAGAATTTACATTATCTTTCCATTTTATTTAAATCGTCAAATTATGATGTCATCGCTGCATCATTATTATGTCATAAATAATTTAATTTATTTAATGTCTAAAAATCATAAAAAAATACTATGATGTAGTAAATCTTGTTATCTTTCCAATGAATATTTATAATCAAAAATCTGATCTTTATAAGCGCACTTAAAAATTGTTTTCGTAAAACATATTATGTTTGTGTCATTTTTACTTTAACATTTAATAAAAAGTTATTTATGTCATTTCCAAACCAAAGTGTCTCCATGGGGTCCCCAAGTTGGCCCATGGCTTGTCTTGGTCGGCCATGACTCACCCAATAGGTGTAGGACAAGTGTCATGGTGTTTTCACATTCTTATAATACCATTTTTACCTTAAACTACACTAATTACCTCTAATCGCGATTAATGAAAAAAAATTACTATTCACCAAAAAATTATTTTAATCACATTGAACCACATTTTATTTCTTAATGACAACCATGTATGTCGGATTTTCAAAATTCAATAAACATTAGTGGTAAACATTCATTTAAATGAAAAATCGGTTTGCTTGATTACCACTTAGTGGTTTCACTATTCATCAAAAATTGAAGTTTTTCAGAAAATTACCAAAAATTCACCCTAAGCTATATTTGATATTCCGAATTCAAAAATGAAGTCCATTTTACAAAATTCAAAACATATAAGTCGAATTAATTAATTTAATAATTAATTCCCGCTGTCATGACAAATAGCGTGTTTTTGCGAAACAATAAGTATCAAAAGATTGACACCAGTTTAAGTCCAATTTCAAAGTGAAATTGATTCCAATGACCACCATTGGATTAACTGGTAAAAATATTTTCTAATTTCACTTTAAAACCAATTAAAATAATAATCTAATTATATAAATAAATTAGATTAAAAAGAGGTTTTGAATTAAAATACAACATTTTACACTATTCATAAAAAAATGAACTTTATCAGAAAGGTACCAAAAATTTACACAAAGTAAATTTTGATGTCCCGATTCTAAAGAAGAGTTATATTTGGTCCAAAATAAAGTATAAGAGTGATCAAAACTATATTTAATGATGGTTCACAATTAAAAGGTGATAAGTGAACCTTTAGTGAAAATTAGAGTATATATACCCGTAAAATTGAACTCTTTCCGTATTTTAAGCTTTTAGCTCTTATTGGGTAAATGTATAAACATTTAAAAACATATCTAATCATATTTTAGTTATTTCTATCCATTCCCGCCATTACCACAGCTACTTGTTAACTAACATTTAAAATAATATTATTTTATTACTACTGTGCTACGTAAGTTTCAAAGAAACTCATCGTTGCGTATCGGGTACGCTATTGAACATAGCAACCCCTTTAAAATAAAATTAATATTTAATTCGTAAATATTAATAAATATGAAAATTCTTTATTCTTTATTTACCTGGGATGTTACAAAATGGGACGCTATGCTCGATGGCGTACCCAACACGCAACAATGAGTTTCTTGGAAATCTTACGTTGCACTCTAATAATAAAATAATATTATTTTAAATGGTAGTTAACATGTAGCCGTTGTAATGGAGGGAATGGATATAAATAACTAAAATATGATTATATATGTTTTTAAATGTTTTTACAGTTATCCAATAATGGATAGAGACTTAAAATACGGAAAGAATTAAATTTTTGGTGTATATGCCCTAGTTTTCACTAAAGGATCACTTATCACCTTTTGATGTTGAACCATCATTAAATATAGTTTTGTTCACTCTTAAACATTCTTTTGGACCAAATAAAACTCTTATTAAGAATCGGGACATCAAAATTTACTTTGTGTAAATTTTTTGTATCTTTCCGATAATGTTCATTTTTTTAATGAATAGTGTAAAATGTTGTATTTTAATTCAAAACCTCTTTTTAATCTAATTTATTTATATGATTAGATTATTTTTTGAATTGGTTTTAAAGTGAAATTTGAATATATTTTTACCATTAAATCCAATAGTGGTCGTTGGAATTAATTTCACTTTGAAATCAGACTTAAACCAGTGTCAATCTTTTGATACTTATTATTTCATAAAAACCCGCCATTTGCTCTGACAGTGGGAATTAATTATTAAATTAATTAATGTGACTTATATGTTTTGAATTTTTTAAAATAGACTTCATTTTTTAATTCGGAATATCAAATATAACTTAGGGTGAATTTTTGGGGTTTTTCTGCAAAACATCAATTTTTGATGAATAGTGACACCACTAAGTGGTACTTATAAAAACTGATTTTTCCGTTTAAATGAAATTTTTCCATCTTTGTGTTTTGAATTTCAAAAATCCGACATACATGGTTTTCATTAAGATATAAAATGTGGTTCAATGGCATAAAAATAATTTTTTGGTGAATCGTAACTTATTAGGTTTTTAATCGCAATTAGAGGTAATTAGTGTAGTTTAAGGTTAAAATAATGTTTTAATAATATGAAATGAACTTGAAACATGTCCTAACCTCATTGGATGTGTAATGGCCGACCAATAAAACCCATGGGTCAACATGGGGACCCCATGGAGCCACATTGGTTGGGAAATGACATAAATAACTTTTTATTTAATGTAAAAGTAAAAATGACACAAACATGATATGTTTTACTAAAACAATTTTTAAGTGGGGTTATCCAAGTCAGATTTTTTATTATAAATAGTAATTGGAAAGATAAAAATATTTCCTACATCGTAGTAATTTTTTTTATAATTTTTAGTCATTAGATAAATTAAATTATTTATGACATCATAATGATGCAGTGATGACATCATTATCTGACGATTTAAATAAAATGAGATGATAATGTAAACTCTATGACCTACACATGTCCAAAACTTATTGGATGGAAGGATTTAGAACCCTTATCACCTTATCCACGAATTATATCAATGTGGGACCTTTTAAAACCGAAACACATTTTCAAATAAAGTAATAATTCTTAATTTCCAAAAGTGCCCCTCCTCTCCTCTTATAAAAGGCCCCCATCTCTACCTCATTTCACACACTCCTAAAGCCTTTGGCTCGGCCAACCCCTACCCATTTACTATCTCCACATTCCTCTCCTCATCGTAGAGGATTCCCTTTGGGCATAATTTTTTCAAAGGAAGCCTTTAGGCTCAAATCAAAAGGAGTTACACTTTTAAAGGTAATTCATTCTCTCATGTTCATTTGTTTTATTTTGCTTCTCCAACCCCCTATACTCTTTTTATTTACTGCTTTTGTAACAACACCAGTATCTTCAATACACTAGGATGTTTTTATATGATTTATTCGAGCTACAATCTCACACAACTACATCAAATGGTTAAAGAACATACGGATTCCGTGGATGGCGAAATTCTGCCTCCCGAAACGATGATTGTTGAATACTCATTTAACACCTTCAAAGGTGGCCATTATGATGTCACTATTTTTATATATGATATATAATATGTTTATGGTTTCCTAAATCTTCGGGTTTTTTTTCATTTTGGGCATACCTTTATGGTTTCCATTATGGGTAAACGCGATATCTTCATTTAAGGAAGTGCGGACTACCGCCCCCGCAAAGTGATATGATTCGTTAAATTCCATATGTGGGACGTATAAAGGATGGAAATATGATATTATATATGATATTATAATCTAATTTTAATATACCTTTATATCATTATGATTCCATTCTATAAAATATGAAATAGAAATGAAAGTAGCGTTCATGCGTACGTACGGCTTACCGTCTCCATGAACGGTTCATTTCATTTCTTAACTCTAAATGATTATGTAATGTTATAAATGCATGAATGTACTGGATATATATGAAATATATGATATCTACTTCATGAATACAATTCTGGATATAATAAACATTTGGCCACACGAACAACATGTAATTGTAAGAAGTCCACTTTCGACTTAATAACAAAATATCGGCAAAACAAATATTATTAACTTAAATGATTACATAATGTTTATAACATGGTAATAAGTGATATAAAAGGAATAATGAACTTGAAAAATGTTCTTATCGAATTAGAAATTAACTCATGTTTATTATTCAGGAGATTAAAGAACGATCGAGTCATGTCGGACCCTAGGTAAGGGATCATACTCCTCTCGTTCTTTTTATGTACACATTTTTATGTCATTCCTTTTAAAGATCATCTTTATTGTTATTGGGATGATATTTTATATTACACTTACTGTAATTTTTATGTTCATGTGATGAGAGACCCTATTCTCTCTCATCAATCCATTTTGGAAGTTTTGAGTGGCGCCGTTAGGCTTCCGAACTTTCGTAAGAGATCTAACCTCTCTCTTTCTTTTTAAGTACTCTCCTTTATGTCACTTATTTTAAACTCCTCTTTGTAATGTTGGACAGTGTTCTTTTATATTCCTCTTGATGTAAATTTTATTTTAATGTGATGAGATTCCCTATTTGATCTCATCAATCCATATTCGAATGTTTTATGTGGCACCGTTAGGCTGCCGAGTTTTCGTAAGGGATTTTTCATCTCACTTTAATCCCGTGAGATTTATGCTACATTTGCCAAAAATTCCATTGAGTGGTGTATGTACTTCACATTATTGTAATCTTTGTGTAATATAATTTCATTTATGAGAATTTACATCAATGATCTATTGTCCTTCTTTCATGGGGTGTATGTTTTGAAAGATAAACATGTCGGTAAGGGAACCTTTCACCCTCCTCTTTTTTAAAAGACTTCTTTTGTTGGGTCTTTTAATTTACATATTGTTATGTTGGGATATGTTCTCATATTGTCACGAACCGCCCTCGGGGTCCGTGCCGTGACTACCCCTAGCCCGCCTTCCATAGGCCAGGGGCTGGCGACTAGCACCAAGGAGTAAATCCCAGTAAAAAGGGAAGGCATTGCCTTTGTAAAGTAAACAAACACCACAGAGTAAACAAGCGGAAAGTAAACACTAAACAAAAGCATAGTACAACTGAAAGTGCGGAAAAGTAAATGGGCCAGAATACAAACCCAAACTGAAAGTAAAGTACAACTCGAAAAGGGGAAAACAGCAACTGAAAGGTAAAACCGCTACACCGAGCTGCCCACTAGAAATCCCACCTGAAGGGTGGGTACAGATAGATCCTCTGCTCCACGGGTCCCGCCGTCCGCTCCGTGCACATCCCGCCCAGTGGTCCATCTCCGGGTACCGTCCCGCTCTGTAAGCCTCAGCTAAGGTCAACGCTGTCCGTCGTCTGCAACCAACACAACGTAGTGCGGGCAAAGCCCGTGCAGGGGTGAGTATACGCTACTCAGTAGGGACCCCGCGACCCCTGAAGGTCTCTCAAATCCACAATGGTTAAACCACGAAGAAAAGTAACAATCACGAAGTAACAACTGACACTGCTTAGGTATATGCCCATACATATACCGAAGTCATCAATTTCCGTTCGGGTCCAACACCGAGCCCAAGAACAACCCAATCCACAAAGAAGAGTAAACAGTAATTCCACACAGATTATAACAAGTTTATGAAATCAACGGATAACCATTACCCAGGTATATGCCCATACATATACCTAAGTTATCAAGCGACCCATCTCAATCATGAGGAAATCACAAAGATCATAGACTCAGCTCAAACCAGGATTTTCATTATCGAAACCGTAAAAGTTGAAGAGCCCCAACTCTGAAGTGTACAGTGGTCCTGTCACGACTCCGAGGTACTGCTCACTAACCTAAGACTGCTGAAGTACTCCTCCTGTCGAGTACCGCGGGTCTGCTGCCAACTACCGGGCGCTCCGTCCGCTGAGGGTCTGCTGCCAAATACCGGGCGCTCACCCAGATAGCCTACTGAGGTACTCCTCCTGTCGAGTACCGCGGGTTTGCCGCCAACTACCAGACGCTCCGTCCGCCGTGGGTCTGCTGCCAACTACTGGGCGCTCCGTCCACTGGGCTAGTCGACACACTCCAAGTCGAGTCGGTCAAGCAGTCGTCAGGTCTCAGTCATCTACACGGTCTCCGTACTCCGCACGCACGTCTCCACCGTCGCGGGTCTGTCGCTACAACCAAGCGCACACACTCCGTAGAGTATCGCGGGTCCGCCGCTACAACCAAGCGCTTCACCGCCAAGGGTCTGCTGCTGCATCCAAGCGCACCACCTCTGTCAAGTACCACGGGTCCGCCGCTACACCCAAGCGCTCCACCGCTCAAGGTAAAAAGAAGATTCAGCTCACACAGGTTCGGTAGCACTGTTCCACGTAGGATCGCAGAGTGTTGTAGTCGTCGTCGTCGAAACCACACATGATCTTTGTACTGTCGTCGTCGCAGTCACAGTAGCAGTAGTAGTAGTCGTCACAGTAACAGTCGCAGCCAGCACTAGGGTTCCCGCACACAGTAAGCTCGTTCGGAGGATCCGCTCCACGAGCCGAGAGGCTGATACATCAACTGTCACAAAGACCAGAGTTGATGTATCCAAAAGTTCCGTATCGTCAACAGGAACTCAACGCAACAGACGGCGCGTCAATCGGACGCCCGGTCTGAGAGTTATTGGCATTTTCGTCTCCGGGGCCCGGTTGGTTTTTAAGGCTAAACCAACCCGACCGTACTCCACCTGCGTCCAAACCTCGGGCGGAGTATGCCAAAAGATCCATCTCACTAAGAGGAACACATCGCGACTGACGGCGCGTCAATCGGACGTTCGTAGCTCGAGATATGAGCGTTTCCGCTCCGAAGACCCGGTTGGTTTCGTGAACGAACCAACCCGGCCGAACTCAAAGTAATCCGAAACCTTGAGTGCGATATACCGAAACGACCTTCTCGATCCTAGGATCGCGTTGCCGCAGACGGTTTGTCATTCGGAGGTCCGAGGCTCAAGATATGGCCCAAAAACCAATTCTGGTTCGAAACGGGGGGGTCCGGGTCCGGGTCCGGGCCGACCCGACCCGACCCCCCCCCCCCCCCTGGGGCGGCGCGGTGGCGGCGCGGCGGCCGGCGGCGGCGCGCGGAGGCGGCGCGGCGGCGCGCTGGGGCGGCGCGGCGGCGCGCTGGGGCGGCGCGGCGGCGCGCTGGGGCGGCGCGGCGGCGCGCTGGGCACGCAGGCGGCGCGCGGGTGAGACCCCCGCCCTCCCCCGTTTTCACCCCTGGCGGCGCGGCACGCGCCGCGCCGGTTTTAAACAAACCGCCCCCTCACATGAGGGGGCCTGCTGGTGCGGAACCGAGGGGGCCGGCTGCCCCCCTCCTTCAAAGAACCGCCCCCCTCTTAAAGAGGGGGGATTTTATGGGTTGGCCGGGGGATTAATTTCCCCGGTTTTTAAGACATCCGGCAGGCCAGCTGGCCGGCCGGTTTTCTCAAACGGGACCGGAAATTCCAGTCCCCCCCTTCGGCTTCCGACGCCGGCGGCCCAGCTGCCGGTCTTCTCTTCCGCCGCGGCCCGGAACCGGCCGCGGTCTCCTCGTTCCGCCGCGGCCCGGAACCGGCAGCGGTGTTCATCGTCCGGCGCGGTGCGATGGCACCGCGCCCCTTTCGCCGTACCTTGATTCCTTTCAACGCGGCGCGACGGCGTCGCGTTCTTGAAGATTCTACCTCGGCGTGGCGCGACGGCGCCGCGTAAAATAAATGTACGATCATCCGCGTGGTGCGACGGCACCACGCCACTTGCTTCCATCCGCAAGAATAAACAAGAACGATGGGGGGGGGGTGTTTCGGCCGTGTTCGTGCGGTCCGGCCCCCCTCGCGTTAACAATAACACTTATATAAAATATTCAAAAGCCTCACGTAGACATGCGATCCACGAGCAAAAAATGGAATGAATTAACAATATTCAACAACCCCTACCTCGGGTATAAGGTTCGAAGATTGTGAACGTTCCGCGGAAGACGACGTCGCGGAGGTCGGGCGTCGCGGTAGCCGTTCGTCAAATCCGATGACGAAGGGATGCGTTCGAAGAGACACGTCGTTGGCGAAACTTGTACGCCGACGAAGGTTGTCCGAGGAAGAAGTGGCATCCCCTTTCGTTGACACGGTAAACGAAAAATGCAGGTGCGGCGTTCTTCGTCGGAGCTTGAACGTTCTTCGATGAACGTTCTTCGAGTTCCTCGTCAGAGTTTGAAGATGAAGAAGAGCTATCCACCTCTCAAGAAGACAAACAAAAACCCCAAAATAAAATAAGACAACATCTCATTTTATTATCACATAACACATAATAATTTCAAAAGTTTTGAAATTCAAAAGGTTTAACTCCCATAATTAAAAGTAACTCAAGTCATTTAATTAGGGGTTAAGCAAGTTGAGAGAATTTGAAAGGATTAAGGGTTCGTGTGGGCCCCACCACACTTACTCCTCCCAAGGGAGGTTAAGTGGGTGTGGGTCCCACTTCCAACCTCCTTTGATAGGTTTTAACAAGTTATAATAAAATTTGTTCTATACAAATTTTATTTAACTCAAACTAAAAACCCCAAAACTAACTTTCAACCCGCAACAAACGCAACTCCCGAAAAGGTCTCTTTAAGAGAATATCGGCCCTGCGAGTTCATCGGTGCCCTCGGATTTCAATTCCGAGCACCGGATCAAAAGTTAGGAATTTCCCGCTCGTTCGTTCACTGAACGTACCCGAGCCAAACTTCGGAAATTAATTCCGGGCACTCCGGGCCTCGGAATCAGGTGCCGTCTGAAACCGCGCTCTTGTAAAATTCTAAAGAAAATAAGGAAAAAATTTTCCTTGAATTTTACGGGTCTTTACATTACTCCAACCTCAGGGCTTTACGTCCCCGTAAAGCTACATCAAAAACTAGGGAAACAAATTAGGGTACTGAGCACGCATCTGAGCCTCCCGCTCCCATGTGCTCTCCTGGAGATTCCCGTGCTGCCATCTGATGTGCATGAGAGGAATCGATCGCCCACGCAGGACCTGCTCCTGTCGATCCTCTATCTCCACCGGGACCTCCGTAAAAGTCGCTCCATCGTCAACGTCAAGCTCCCCATGGTCAATGATGTGTGTCAGGTTGTGCACGTATCTCCTCAGCTGGGATACGTGGAAGACGTCGTGCACCCGGTACAACTGAGGTGGTAGAGCCAGGCGATAATCCACCTCACCAACCTTGCTGAGGACCTGGAAAGGTCCGATGAAGCGCGGAGATAACTTTCCGCCTCGGCCAAATCTCCGAATACCCCGTCGAGGTGAGACCCGCAAGAAGACGTGGTCGCCATCCTCGAACTCCATTGGCCTCCGCCTCCTGTCAGCGTATGACTTCTGCCGGCTCTGAGCTGTCCTCATCTGCTCCTGGATGACCTAGACCTTCTCTGTCGTGGCCTGGATCATCACAGGTCCCACAAGAGCTGCAAGATTTCTTCTTTGCCGAAAAGAGAAATCTGGTCTCATCCCCTGGATGAACCACATTCTTTGCCTAATACAGTCAATCCTAACATGGATGATACTAATCCATACCATGGATGACGTCGTAAGGCCTCGACGCTACTACTAAGAGATCCAACCGTTACTCTCGCCTCCAAGGGTTGAGTCACACTGTCGGCATTAGTGTGTGGTAACTGGGTCTCCTCCAGTAGATGTCTCACAAGTGAGGGTCAAGTCAACAGCCAAAACTGGAACCTCTTAGTAACATCACGAAAGAGGACAGGAATGAAAATATCACAAAGGTATGCGTCTTTTATTATTGCAGCTCATAATACAAGACGCTACACAAATGCAACAAGGAACCAGAAGTACAAAGGATGTATCCAATAGTTCTGCTCCTGTCCATAGGCTCCTAGAGCTCCATGATCGAAGGCCTCGGCTGCCTGAAGTTGAGATCTCGCATGTTCACCTACTCCCTGTGGTCGGGGTGGACCTCCTGGTGGTGGTGGTGGTAGAGCCTCAAAACGTCACCCACCACCTACTGCTCGGCCAGCTCCTCTGCCTCGTCCGCCTCCTCCCTGCGGACCGCCACGGTCGAACCTCTGCCTCTGCCTAGGTGGTTCCTTAACCGTCTGATGCTCTTCTGCATGGCGGGTCGGGCAGTCACGAGCCATGTGGCCTTGCCCGCCGCATGCATAGCACTGTCTTCCACTCGAAAGACTGGCTCCGCGCTGTGTGCCCTGCACTACTGAGCCAGTGCCCTGAGGTCATCTGCCTGAAGATCTGGTCTGCTTGGACCCCTGAGTCATCCGTCGACTGCCTGCTGCAGATGACTCTGCCACGTGCCGCCCTTCGGTGGGTCGCTGTGCTGGTGTAGACTCAGCAAGGAAGCTCTCGATCAGAAGGGCCCGCTCCAGCACTCCTGCCTGGGTCGGGATGCTTAGGGAGATCAGTGATGCCCTGATCTCGTGTCTCAATCCCTGCTCGAAGGTCCAGGCCCGGAAGAAGGGGTCCCGTACCATGTCTGTCGAGTAGCGCGAGAGATCGGTAAATCTCGCCGAGTACTGAGCGACCGTCATGCTGCCCTGCCGCAGCTGAAGAAGATCCTGGATACGCACCGCACGAAGGGTGGCTGGGACGAACTCCGAGCGAAAAAGGCTCTCAAAGTCCGTCCAAAGTAGAGATGCCTCATCGTGCACCTGGAGCATCAAGCTCCACCATCGTCATGCTGCTGCGTGTAGTAGGCTCGCAGCGAGGATCACCATGAGGTCTGCTGGTGTCCTCACTAGCCTAAACACTCGTACTACTGCCTCCAGCCAGTCCTCTGCTGCCTGGGGATCCATCTCCCCGCGAAACCAGGGCGGTCGCTGGCGCTGAAACTCATGCAGTGCGCTGAGGCGACGTGCATCGTCAGCGGCTGCTGCTGGAAGCATCGGGGGCTCGGCAGGTAGTGCTACCGCCGGTGCCACTGCTGACAAAGGGCCCTGCACCGAAGCCTCGTCGCTCGGTGGGCTGTCGTCACACTCGACTCTCGGAACCCTAGCTGGCTGCCGTCGTGGGGCCATCATAAATAGGAAACAGGTGCGCCACGGTCAAACAGTATACCTGGTGAGCTGATATAAGTAATCACAAAGAAAACATTGAAACACACACGCAATCAATGTTTTCGTGCATTAAGTCGGAAATCAGAAGTCAGGGTCCTAGTGTACGGATACGTCGGCCGCCGCACCAACACTGGACTCCCTGGACTGATAACCACACTCAATACGCTAAACATTATTGCTTCATATAGAAAATATCAGAGTTCGTGGTAGAACCGAACTCCTCTGATACCAATTTGTCACGACCCGCCCTCGGGGTCCGTGCCGTGACTACCCCAAGCCCGCCTTCCATAGGCCAGGGGCTGGAGTCTAGCACCAAGGCGTAAATCCCAGTAAAAAGGGAAGGCATTGCATTTGTAAAGTAAACAAACACCACAGAGTAAACAAGCGGAAAGTAAACACTAAACAAAAGCAGAGTACAACAGAAAGTGCGGAAAAGTAAATGGGCCAGAATACAAACCCAAACTGAAAGTAAAGTACAACTCGAAAAGGGGAAAACAGCAACTGAAAGGTAAAACCGCTACACCGAGATGCCCACTAGAAATCCCACCTGAAGGGTGGGTACAGATAGCTCCTCTGCTCCACGGGTCCCGCCGTCCGCTCCGTGCACATCCCGCCCAGTGGTCCACCTCCGGGTACCGTCCCGCTCTGTAAGCCTCAGCTAAGGTCAACGTTGTCCGTCGTCTGCAACCAACACAACGTAGTGCGGGCAAAGCCCATGCAGGGGTGAGTATACGCTACTCAGTAGAGACCCCGAGACCCCTGAAGGTCTCTCAAATCCACAATGGTTAAACCACGAAGAAAAGTAACAATCACGAAGTAACAACTGACACTGCTTAGGTATATTCCCATACATATACCTAAGTCATCAATTTCCGTTCGGCTCCGACACCGAGCCCAAGAACAACCCAATCCACAAAGAAGAGTAAACAGTAAATCCACACAGATTATAACAAGTTTATGAAATCAACGGATAACCATTACCCAGGTATATGCCCATACATATACCTAAGTTATCAAGCGACCCATCTCAATCATGAGGAAATCACAAAGATCATAGACTCAGCTCAAACCAGGATTTTCATTATTGAAACCGTAAAAGTTGAAGAGCCCCAACTCTGAAGTGTACAGTAGTCCTGTCACGACTCCGAGGTACTGCTCACTAACCTAAGACTGCTGAAGTACTCCTCCTGTCGAGTATCGCGGGTCTGCTGCCAACTACCGGGCGCTCCGTCCGCTGAGGGTCTGCTGCCAAATACCGGGCGCTCACCCAGATAGCCTACTGAGGTACTCCTCCTGTCGAGTACCGCGGGTTTGCCGCCAACTACCAGGCGCTCCGTCCGCCGTGGGTCTGCTGCCAACTACTGGGCGCTCCGTCCACTGGGCTAGTCGACTCACTCCAAGTCGAGTCGGTCAAGCAGTCGTCAGGTCTCAGTCATCTACACGGTCTTCGTACTCCGCACGCACGTCTCCACCGTCGCGGGTCTGTCGCTACAACCAAGCGCACACACTCCGTAGAGTATCGCGGGTCTGCCGCTACAACCAAGCGCTCCACCGCCAAGGGTCTGCTGCTGCATCCAAGCGCACCACCTCTGTCAAGTACCACGGGTCCGCCGCTACACCCAAGCGCTCCACCGCTCAAGGTAAAAAGAAGATTCAGCTCACACAGGTTCGGTAGCACTGTTCCACGTAGGATCGCTGAGTGCTGTAGTCGTCATCATCGAAACCACACAGGATCTTTGTACTGTCGTCGTCGTAGTCACAGTAGCAGTAGTAGTAGTCGTCACAGTAACAGTCGTAGCCAGCACTAGGGTTCCCGCACACAGTAAGCTCGTTCGGAGGATCCGCTCCACGAGCCGAGAGGCTGATACATAAACTGTCACAAAGACCAGAGTTGATGTATCCAAAAGTTCCGTATCGTCAACAGGAACTCAACGCAACAGACGGCGCGTCAATCGGACGCCCGGTCTGAGAGTTATTGGCATTTTCGTCTCCGGGGCCCGGTTGGTTTTTAAGGCTAAACCAACCCGACCGTACTCCACCTGCGTCCAAACCTCGGGCGGAGTATTCCAAAAGATCCTTCTCACTAAGAGGAACACATCGCGACTGACGGCGCGTCAATCGGACGTTCGTAGATCGAGATATGAGCGTTTCCGCTCCGAAGACCCGGTTGGTTTCCTGAACGAACCAACCCGGCCGAACTCAAAGTAATCCGAAACCTTGAGTGCAATATACCGAAACGACCGTCTCGATCCAAGGATCGCGTTGCCGCAGACGGTTCGTCATTCGGAGGTCCGAGGCTCAAGATATGGCCCAAAAACCGATTCTGGTTCGAAACGGGGGTGTCCGGGTCCGGGCCGACCCGGCCCGACCCCCCCCCCCCCTGGGGCGGCGTGGCGGCGCGCCGGGGCGGCGCGGTGGCGCGCTGGGCACGCAGGCGGCGCGCGGGTGAGACCCCCGCCCTCCCCCGTTTTTCCCCCCTGGCGGCGCGGCACGTGCTGCACCGGTTTTAAAACAAACCGCCCCCTCACATGAGGGGGCCTGCTGGTGCGGAAACGAGGGGGCCGGCTGCCCCCCTCCTTCAAAGAACCGCCCCCCTCATAAAGAGGGGGGTTTTTATGGGTTGGCCGGGGGATTAATTCCCCCGGTTTTTAAGACATCCGGCCGGCCAGCTGGCCGGCCGATTTTCTCAAACGGGACCGGAAATTCCGGTCCCCCCCTTCGGCTTCCGACGCCGGCCGCCCGGCTGCCGGTCTTCTCTTCCGCCGCGGCCCGGAACCGGCCGCGGTCTCCTCGTTCCGCCGCGGCCCGGAACCGGCCGCGGTGTTCATCGTCCGGCGCGGTGCTATGGCACCGCGCCCCTTTCGCCGTACCTTGATTCCTTTCAACGCGGCGCGACGGCGTCGCGTTCTTAAAGATTCTACCTCGGCGTGGCGCGACAGCGCCGCATAAAATAAAAGTACGATCATCCGCGTGGTGCGACGGCACCACGCCACTTGCTTCCATCCGCAAGAATAAACAAGAACGATGGAGGGGGGGTTTCGGCCGTGTTCGTGCGGTCCGGCCCCCCTCGCGTTAACAATAACACTTATATAAAATATTCAAAAGCCTCACGTAGACATGCGATCCACGAGCAAGAAATGGAATGAATTAACAATATTCAACAACCCCTACCTCGGGTATAAGGTTCGAAGATTGTGAAAGTTCCGCGGAAGACGACGTCGCGGAGGTCGGGCGTCGCGGTAGCCGTTCGTCAAATCCGATGACGAAGGGATGCGTTCGAAGAGACACGTCGTTGGCGAAACTTATACGCCGACGAAGGTTGTCCGAGGAAGAAGTGGCGTCCCCTTTCGTTGACACGGTAAACGAAAAATGGAGGTGCGGCGTTCTTCGTCGGAGCTTGAACGTTCTTCGATGAACGTTCTTCGAGTTCCTCGTCAGAGTTTGAAGATGAAGAAGAGCTCTCCACCTCTCAAGAAGACAAACAAAAACCCCAAAATAAAATAAGACAACATCTTATTTTATTATCACATAACACATAAGAATTTCAAAAGTTTTGAAATTGAAAAGGTTTAACTCTCATAATTAAAAGTAACTCAAGTCATTTAATTAGGGGTTAAGCAAGTTGAGAGAATTTTAAAGGATTAGGGGTTCGTGTGGGCCCCACCACACTTAATCCTCCCAAGGGAGGTTAAGTGGGTGTGGGTCCCACTTCCATCCTCCTTTGATAGGTTTTAACAAGTTATAATAAAATTTGTTCTATACAAATTTTATTTAACTCAAACTAAAAACCCCAAAACTAACTTTCAACCCGCAACAAACGCAACTCCCGAAAAGGTCTCTTTAAGCGAATATCGGCGCTGCGAGTTCATCGGTGCCCTCTGATTTCAATTCCGAGCACCAGATCAAAAGTTAGGAATTTCCCGCTCATTCGTTCACTGAACGTACCCGAGCCAAACTTCGGAAATTAATTCCGGGCACTCCGGGCCTCGGAATCAGGTGCCGTCTGAAACTGCGCTCTTGTAAAATTCTAAAGAAAATTAAGAAAAAATTTTCCTTGAATTTTACGGGTCTTTACATTACTCCCACCTCCGGGCTTTACGTCCCCGTAAAGCTACATCAAACACTAGGGAAACAAATTAGGGTACTGAGCACGCATCTGAGCCTCCCGCTCCCATGTGCTCTCCTGGAGATTCCCGTGCTGCCATCTGATTTGCACGAGAGGAATCGATCGCCCACGCAGGACCCGCTCCTGTTGATCCTCTATCTCCACTGGGACCTCCGTAAAAGTCGCCCCATCGTCAACGTCAAGCTCCCCATGGTCAATGATGTGTGTCAGGTCGTGCACGTATCTCCTCAGCTGGGATACGTGGAAGACGTCGTGCACCCGGTACAACTGAGGTGGTAGAGCCAGGCGATAAGCCACCTCACCAACCTTGCTGAGGACCTGGAAAGGTCCGATGAAGCGCGGAGATAACTTGCCGCCTCGGCCAAATCTCCGAATACCCCGTCGAGGTGAGACCCGCAAGAAGACGTGGTTGCCATCCTTGAACTCCAGTGGCCTCCGCCTCCTGTCAGCGTATGACTTCTGCCGGCTCTGAGCTGTCCTCATCCGCTCCTGGATGACCTGGACCTTCTCTGTCGTGGCCTGGATCATCACAGGTCCCACAAGAGCTGCAAGATATCTTCTTTGCCGAAAAGAGAAATCTGGTCTCATCCCCTGGATGAACCACATTCTTTGCCTAATACAGTCAATCCTATCATGGATGATACTAATCCATACCAAGGATGACGTCGTAAGGCCTCGACGCTACTACTAAGAGATCCAACCGTTACTCTCACCTCCAAGGGTTGAGTCACACTGTCGGCATTAGTGTGTGGTAACTGGGTCTCCTCCAGTAGATGTCTCACAAGTGAGGGTCAAGTCAACAGCCAAAACTGGAACCTCTTAGTAACATCACGAAAGAGGACAGGAATGAAAATATCACAAAGGTATGCGTCTTTTATTATTGCAGCTCATAATACAAGACGCTACACAAATGCAACAAGGAACCAGAAGTACAAAGGATGTATCCAATAGTTCTGCTCCTGTCCATAGGCTCCTAGAGCTCCATGATCGAAGGCCTCGGCTGCCTGAAGTTGAGCTCTCGCATGTTCACCTACTCCCTGTGGTCGGGGTGGACCTCCTGGTGGTGGTGGTGGTAGAGCCTCAAAACGTCACCCACCACCTGCTGCTCGGCCAGCTCCTCTGCCTCGTCCGCCTCCTCCCTGCGGACCGCCACGGTCGAACCTCTGCCTCTGCCTAGGTGGTTCCTCAACCGTCTGCTGCTCCTCTGCATGGTCGGTCGGGCAGTCACGAGCCATGTGGCCTTGCCCGCAGCATGCATAGCACTGTCTTCCACTCGAAAGACTGGCTCCGCGCTGTGTGCCCTGCACTACTGAGCCAGTGCCCTGAGGTCGTCTGCCTGAAGATCTGGTCTTCTTGGACCCCTGAGTCATCCGTCGACTGCCTGCTGCAGATGACTCTGCCACGTGCCGCCCTGCGGTGGGTCGCTGTGCTGGTGTAGACTCAGCAATGAAGCTCTCGATCAGAAGGGCACGCTCCAGCACTCCTGCCTGGGTCGGGATGCTGAGGGAGATCAGTGATGCCCTGATCTCGTGTCTCAATCCCTGCTCGAAGGTCCGGGCCCGGAAGAAGGGGTCTCGTACCATGTCTGTCGAGTAGCGCGAGAGATCGGTAAATCTCGCCGAGTACTGAGCGACCGTCATGCTGCCCTGCCGCAGCTGAAGAAGATCCTGGATACGCACCGCACGAAGGGTGGCTGGGACGAACTCCGAGCGAAAAAGGCTCTCAAAGTCCGTCCAAAGTAGAGATGCCTCATCGTGCACCTGGAGCATCAAGCTCCACCATCGTCATGCTGCTGCGTGTAGTAGGCTCGCAGCGAGGATCACCATGAGGTCTGCTGGTGTCCTCACTAGCCTAAACACTCGTACTACTGCCTCCAGCCAGTCCTCTGCTGCCTGGGGATCCATCTCCCCGCGAAACCAGGGCGGTCGCTGGCGCTGAAACTCATGCAGTGCGCTGAGGCGACGTGCATCGTCAGCGGCTGCTGCTGGAAGCATCGGGGGCTCGGCAGGTAGTGCTACCGCCGGTGCCACTGCTGACAAAGGGCCCTGCACCGAAGCCTCGTCGCTCGGTGGGCTGTCGTCACACTCGACTCTCGGAACCCTAGCTGGCTGCCGTCGTGGGGCCATCATAAATAGGAAACAGGTGCGCCACGGTCAAACAGTATACCTGGTGAGCTGATATAAGTAATCACAAAGAAAACATTGAAACACACACGCAATCAATGTTTTCGTGCATTAAGTCGGAAATCAGAAGTCAGGGTCCTAGTGTACGGATACGTCGGCCGCCGCACCAACACTGGACTCCCTGGACTGATAACCACACTCAATACGCTAAACATTATTGCTTCATATAGAAAATATCAGAGTTCGTGGTAGAACCGAACTCCTCTGATACCAATTTGTCACGACCCGCCCTCGGGGTCCGTGCCGTGACTACCCCAAGCCCGCCTTCCATAGGCCAGGGGCTGGAGTCTAGCACCAAGGCGTAAATCCCAGTAAAAAGGGAAGGCATTGCATTTGTAAAGTAAACAAACACCACAGAGTAAACAAGCGGAAAGTAAACACTAAACAAAAGCAGAGTACAACAGAAAGTGCGGAAAAGTAAATGGGCCAGAATACAAACCCAAACTGAAAGTAAAGTACAACTCGAAAAGGGGAAAACAGCAACTGAAAGGTAAAACCGCTACACCGAGATGCCCACTAGAAATCCCACCTGAAGGGTGGGTACAGATAGCTCCTCTGCTCCACGGGTCCCGCCGTCCGCTCCGTGCACATCCCGCCCAGTGGTCCACCTCCGGGTACCGTCCCGCTCTGTAAGCCTCAGCTAAGGTCAACGTTGTCCGTCGTCTGCAACCAACACAACGTAGTGCGGGCAAAGCCCATGCAGGGGTGAGTATACGCTACTCAGTAGAGACCCCGAGACCCCTGAAGGTCTCTCAAATCCACAATGGTTAAACCACGAAGAAAAGTAACAATCACGAAGTAACAACTGACACTGCTTAGGTATATTCCCATACATATACCTAAGTCATCAATTTCCGTTCGGCTCCGACACCGAGCCCAAGAACAACCCAATCCACAAAGAAGAGTAAACAGTAAATCCACACAGATTATAACAAGTTTATGAAATCAACGGATAACCATTACCCAGGTATATGCCCATACATATACCTAAGTTATCAAGCGACCCATCTCAATCATGAGGAAATCACAAAGATCATAGACTCAGCTCAAACCAGGATTTTCATTATCGAAACCGTAAAAGTTGAAGAGCCCCAACTCTGAAGTGTACAATGGTCCTGTCACGACTCCGAGGTACTGCTCACTAACCTAAGACTGCTGAAGTACTCCTCCTGTCGAGTACCGCAGGTCTGCTGCCAACTACCGGGCGCTCCGTCCGCTGAGGGTCTGCTGCCAAATACCGGGCGCTCACCCAGATAGCCTACTGAGGTACTCCTCCTGTCGAGTACCGCGGGTTTGCCGCCAACTACCAGGCGCTCCGTCCGCCGTGGGTCTGCTGCCAACTATTGGGCGCTCCGTCCACTGGGCTAGTCGACTCACTCCAAGTCGAGTCGGTCAAGCTGTCGTCAGGTCTCAGTCATCTACACGGTCTCCGTACTCCGCACGCACGTCTCCACCGTCGCGGGTCTGTCGCTACAACCAAGCGCACACACTCCGTAGAGTATCGCGGGTCCGCCGCTACAACCAAGCGCTCCACCGCCAAGGGTCTGCTGCTGCATCCAAGCGCACCACCTCTGTCAAGTACCACGGGTCCGCCGCTACACCCAAGCGCTCCACCGCTCAAGGTAAAAATAAGATTCAGCTCACACAGGTTCGGTAGCACTATTCCACGTAGGATCGCTGAGTGTTGTAGTCGTCGTCGTCGAAACCACACAGGATATTTGTACTGTCGTCGTCGCAGTCACAGTAGCAGTAGTAGTAGTCGTCACAGTAACAGTCGCAGCCAGCACTAGGGTTCCCGCACACAGTAAGCTCGTTCGGAGGATCCGCTCCACGAGCCGAGAGGCTGATACATCAACTGTCACAAAGACCAGAGTTGATGTATCCAAAAGTTCCGTATCGTCAACAGGAACTCAACGCAACAGACGGCGCGTCAATCGGACGCCTGGTCTGAGAGTTATTGGCATTTTCGTCTCCGGGGCCCGGTTGGTTTTTAAGGCTAAACCAACCCGACCGTACTCCACCTGCGTCCAAAACTCGGGCGGAGTATGCCAAAAGATCCGTCTCACTAAGAGGAACACATCGCGACTGACGGCGCGTCAATCGGACGTTCGTAGCTCGAGATATAAGCGTTTCTGCTCCGAAGACCCGGTTGGTTTCGTGAACGAACCAACCCGGCCGAACTCAAAGTAATCCGAATCCTTGAGTTAGATATACCGAAACGACCGTCTCGATCCAAGGATCGCGTTGCCGTAGACGGTTCGTCATTCGGAGGTCCGAGGCTCAAGATATGGCCCAAAAACCGATTCTGGTTCGAAACGGGGGGGTCCGGGTCCGGGCTGACCCGGCCCGACCCCCCCCCCCCCCCCCTGGGGTGGCGCGGTGGCCGGCGGCGGCGCGCTGGGGCGGCGCGGCGGCGCGCCGGGCACGCAGGCGGCGCGCGGGTGAGACCCCCGCCCTCCCCCGTTTTCCCCCCTGGCGGCGCGGCACGTGCCGCGCTGGTTTTAAAACAAACCGCCCCCTCACATGAGGGGGCCTTCTGGTGCGGAACCGAGGGGGCCGGCTGCCCCCCTCCTTCAATGAACCGCCCCCCTCTTAAAGAGGGGGGTTTTTATGGGTTGGCCGGGGGATTAATTCCCCCGGTTTTTAAGACATCCGGCCGGCCAGCTGGCCGGCCGGTTTTCTCAAACAGGACCGTAAATTCCGGTCCCCCCCTTCGGCTTCCAACGCCGGCGGCCCGGCTGCCGGTCTTCTCTTCCGCCGCGGCCCGGAACCGGCCGCGGTCTCCTCGTTCCGCCGCGGCCCGGAACCGGCCGCGGTGTTCATCGTCCGGCGCGGTGCGACGGCACCGCGCCCCTTTCGTCGTACCTTGATTCCTTTCAACGCGGCGTGACGGCGTCACGTTCATGAAGATTCTACCTCGGCGTGGCGCGACGGCGCCGCGTAAAATAAAAGTACGATCATCCGCGTGGTGCGACGGCACCACGCCACTTGCTTCCATCCGCAAGAATAAACAAGAACGATGGAGGGGGGGGGGGTTTCAGCCGTGTTCGTGCGGTCCGCCCCCCTCGCGTTAACAATAACACTTATATAAAATATTCAAAAGCCTCACGTAGACATGCGATCCACGAGCAAGAAATGGAATGAATTAACAATATTCAACAACCCCTACCTCGGGTATAAGGTTCGAAGATTGTGAACGTTCCGCGGAAGACGACGTCGCGGAGGTCGGGCGTCGCGGTAGCCGTTCGTCAAATCCGATGACGAAGGGATGCGTTCGAAGAGACACGTCGTTGGCGAAACTTGTACGCCGACGAAGGTTGTCCGAGGAAGAAGTGGCGTCCCCTTTCGTTGACACGGTAAACGAAAAATGGAGGTGCGGCGTTCTTCGTCGGAGCTTGAACGTTCTTCGATGAACGTTCTTCGAGTTCCTCGTCAGAGTTTGAAGATGAAGAAGAGCTCTCCACCTCTCAAGAAGACAAACAAAAACCCCAAAATAAAATAAGACAACATCTTATTTTATTATCACATAACACATAAGAATTTCAAAAGTTTTGAAATTCAAAAGGTTTAACTCCCATAATTAAAAGTAACTCAAGTCATTTAATTAGGTGTTAAGCAAGTTGAGAGAATTTGAAAGGATTAGGGGTTCGTGTGGGCCCCACCACACTTAATCCTCCCAAGGGAGGTTAAGTGGGTGTGGGTCCCACTTCCAACCTCCTTTGATTGGTTTTAACAAGTTATAATAAAATTTGTTCTATACAAATTTTATTTAACTCAAACTAAAAACCCCAAAACTAACTTTCAACCCGCAACAAACGCAACTCCCGAAAAGGTATCTTTAAGCGAATATCGGCGCTGCGAGTTCATCGGTGCCCTCAGATTTCAATTCCGAGCACCGGATCAAAAGTTAGGAATTTCCCGCTCGTTCGTTCACTGAACGTACCCGAGCCAATCTTCGGAAATTAATTCTGGGCACTCCGGGCCTCGGAATCAGGTGCCGTCTGAAACCGCGCTCTTGTAAAATTTTAAAGAAAATTAAGAAAAAATATTCCTTGAATTTTACGGATCTTTACACATATATCCTTATTGATGTAAATTTTATGTCCAAGTGATTAGATACACTTTTTATCTCTCCTCAACTCATTTTGATGTGATGCCGTTAGGATGTCAAGTGAACTTTTTAACCCAACTTCGATTTCTTTGGGTTCACCATGTAGTCATTGAATATGTCATCCATTGAATATGTGTGAATGATCTTTTATTGTTTTACACTCAATATCCACTTATATTGGGTGTATTTATATTTGTCACACATATTTTTGAGATTGATTTGTCCTTAATTTAAGGATACCTTCTTTATAAGGGATTTCACCACATTTGACATTTCTATTGAGGGTTTATTGTTGTTATGCACAAATTCACTCTTATATGGTTTATATACTGTCCTTTGGAGTATTATATCATGAATCCATTAATTCTCGTGATATTATAAAGTTCTGACTAAATTTTATTCCTCAATTATTGTATTCAAGTGTTTCTAATTTTGGTAAAACCCCTTTAACCAAAATATCGTTTTAAACGTTTTAATTATTTGTTCTTATTAATATCCATGTTTTCAAAATGGTTTTAAGGATTTATTTATATGGATATTAATGGTTTAAAATTTTAAGCTTCAAGGTGGTATGGGACAATTTGATTTAAAAATCACTTTATTAAATATTTTAAATGGTTTTAGAAATGGTTTCATTTTGAATGGATTCATTATTTCAATATACTAAAATGTTATATTGTGATTGAAATGTGGAAATGTTATGTTTCTTTTATGCATGTTTTATGTGATACATTTATGTTATGGTTCTTGGGCATTGTTTTGAAAACGGGTGGTTCCGTGATAAACTAAGGGCGTGTGAGCCCGATATAGCTCTCCAATGCATTGGGTAACGCGAAGGAGTGAAGTGTTAAGGTTTCTCCAAAGAGATTTAGGGAATATACTGTGATGTGTATTCCAAACGTAACCAAGAGGGTTACTCCCTACGTAAGAATTTTATGAATGCCTCAAGTTACCTTTATGTCTTATGTTTTCTATGATTTATTCATGATTTGATATGCCTATGTTTTATTGGTAAAGTGTGATTTCATTCTAATGTATATATGAACTCATGTTTCCTTTCCATATTTTTATAACTCTTACTGAGCTTTTTATGCTCATCCCATGTTTTTGAAATGTTTTTCACAGGTCAAGGGAAAGGTACATGATGTGATGATAGTGTGAAGGATGTGCCAAGAAAGAATCTGTATTATATTTTAAATATGTTTCCGTTGATGGAAAGAATGAATACAGTCTTCTATGTAACCACTTTGTTTAAATGTGGAATGTAATGCAAGTTTCATGATCTAATTCTCTAAAACTATAAACCTGAAAATATCCTCAATGTGTAATCTTGTAATAACTCAAGATTAAGTAAGGTGTAAGGCTGGGGCCTTATAGTTGGTATCAGAGGTCGGTTTAGATAACATTATAGGTTAGGGTATTATTTAAGAATTAGTGACATTACCATAATGGTTAGGATTTCAGAAAGAGTCCTAGTTTTAGATAAAGTGAATGAGTAAGTATATCTTACTGTTTATCTTACTCATTAGTACATGATGGTTTTGTTGATATACTCACACTGACCTTTTTGGTTTTAGTAAATGGCTGGATCTAGTAGGCACCAAAGTAACAGTGGATGTGAAGGAAACTGTGACAGTTTTTTGAGCAAGCAACTGAATGATATGGGAGATACAATGAGAACTCTTGTGATTATCCTCAACCAACTATCTGGAGTCATGATTGACCACCTAAACCTTGTATATTTCTCTAAGGCATCATATTTGCAAGAAGCAAATAACTATGGAAGTACAGGTAATAATCATAAAGGTATCTGTGTTCAAAAAACTATGTGTCAAAGATGTGGAAAGAAACACCTAGGAAAATGTTTCAAAGGGACATAAATATGCTATAGATGTGGAAATGAAGGTCATAAAGCAGGAACCTGCCATGGAAAAAGGAAGCATCCAGTTGACACGAGGAAAGGGAATGAATTTCCTTCGGAGGGATCAATTGAATGTTTTAAATGTGGTGTGCATGGTTATTATGCAAACACATGTCCTATGAAGAAGTTTCTTGAATGGGGTCACCAAGAGCGTACCAATATTCGTTTACCAATACCTAATGCAAATATGATTGAGGATGAAGAAACTGACAATGACCAATCAATGGTATGTACTATTTCATGACTATTGTTTTCCTATTTTGGAATCTTAGGATATGATTCATGATTTTGTTTGTAGGAAAGAGGTATTTCGGAATATGTTGTAAAGGAATGGATAATGGATCATGAAGAATGTTGAATGAGTAAGATGTCAACATATAAGGGCTTCAAGAGTTATGGTGAAATTCTTAAGAGTATTAAGTCTCTTTTGATGATGGGGTTACATTAGAAGACTTTTTATATTATGTGTAACCCTGATGTTTAATATAGGCAAATTTTATTCATGTAATAGTTATATTTTCTTTTGTGGACATAGTTATAAAGAACTATTTGGGTTTATATGATCCTTACTTTTGAGGTAATTATGTGTTACTATATGTTATGATTGAAGTGAAAGGCTTGAGATAAAATTGAGGTTAAATTATGTTATGGTTATTTTTGATGAATTTATCCCTTTTTGGGGAATTATTTGAGAAATATATAGTTTTGGAAAAAGGACAACATGTAGACCATGTGACTACCCGTCGCATCGGACAAAGCTGCAGGAATCGAACCCACAATCAAAGTGCAACTGGTATTTATCTCCTACCACTGAACTACGTGAAGTCCCTAGTTAGTTTGACTGATTCTTTTTTTAAGAGTAAGTTGATTTTGGGTTATTTATGAAAATTATTAACCTATCATAGAGGATATGTGATTAGGTTAATTACTTTTCAATACGAGACTTTAGGAGCAAATGATGTTGTTTTGAGATAAATGTTACGATTTAACTTGGAAGACTATGTGACTAAATCCTTTAAATATTTGGGTTTCAATCTTATATTGGTTTACTTTTATGAATTTTATGGACAAATTGTTTATCGGATGGTCTACGTTGAACTTTGGGTTTTGTTGGACAGATTTTGGAGATTAAGCATGGATTTTCTTTTTAATGGGTTATCCTTTTCTGGATTATCTGACCTTGTACTAACCTTTTTGGTTTTGGTTTTGGTTAATGCCTAAGGACATGAGATTTATATAGTTCTCTTTTGTGGATTAGGTTATTCTCTAGAAGTTGATTATAGTACACTTAATGCGAACAAGTCTCCCTAAATACTCGTCCTTTGGAAAAAATATGAGTTTGATTAAGGAATCTAGTAAAAGTTGAAAGTCAACATGATAAGTGATTATGATTCCTTATGAATAAATTCCTCAATAAAAAGTAACATAAAACAAAAATGTTTTCTATTAAATTTTCTTACTGGGGAATCGAATACCGTTTAACCCATCACAAGTTTGTGATTTTCTTGTGGTTAACTTTCTCCTAAACATGTTTTCTATCACTCTCCATCAGAACATGACCCTTTGTTTTTTCCTCCATGTCCTTATTTTCATACATGGAATCCTAGTATGGGTTAACTCGGGTGACCATGGTGCTTATCTTTCTTTATTTTAAAGTGATTGTTTTACCGACTCTTGTTCCGATGTGGGACTTTCAAGGATGTTTCCAAGCTCAATTTTAAAAATTGCGAGGACGCAATTCCCAAAAGGGGGGAAGGATGTAACACCCCAGGTAAATAAAGAATATGAAATTTTCATATTTATCCATATTTGTGAATAAAATATTTATATGACTTTAATGGGGACGCTATGCTTGATGGCGTACCCAACATGCAACAACGAGTTTCTTGGGAATCTTACGTTGCACTCTAATAATAAAATAATATTATTTTAAATGGTAGTTAACATGTAGCATTTGTAATGGAGGGAATGGATATAAATAACTAAAATATTATTATATATGTTTTTAAATGTTTTTACATTTATCCAATAAAGAAAAGAGGCTTAAAATACGGAAAGAATTCAATTTTAGGCGTATATGCCCTAGTTTTCACTAAAGGTTCACTTATCACCTTTTGATGTTGAACCATCATTAAATATAGTTTTTTTTCACTCTTAAACATTATTTTGGACCAAATAAAACTCTTATTAAGAATCGGGACATCAAAATTTACATTGTGTAAATTTTTTGTATCTTTCCGATAAAGTTCATTTTTTTAAAGAATAGTCTAAAATGTTGTATTTTAATTCAAAACCTATTTTTAATCTAATTTATTTATATTATTAGATTATCTTTTGAATTGGTTTTAAAGTGAAATTATAATATATTTTTACCATTAAATCTAATAGTGGTCGTTGGAATTAATTTCACTTTGAAATCAGACTTAAACCAGTGTCAATCTTTTGATACTTATTGTTTCATAAAAACACGCTATTTGCTCTGATAGTGGGAATTAATTATTAAATTAATTAATGTGACTTATAAGTTTTCAATATTTTAAAATAGACTTAATTTTTGAATTCGGAATATCATATATAGATTAGGGTGAATTTTTGGGGTTTTTCTGAAAAACATCAATTTTTGAAGAATAGTGACACCACTAAGTGGTACTTATAAAAACTGATTTTTTCGTTTAAATGAAATTTTTCCATCTTTGTGTTTTGAATTTCAAAAATCCGACATACATGGTTTTCATTAAGAAGTAAAATGTGGTTCAATGGGATAAAAATAATTTTTTGGTGAATAGTAACGTATTAAGTTTTTAATCGCGATTAGAGGTAATTAGTGTAGTTTAAGGTAAAAATAATGTTTTAATAATATGAAATGAATTTGACACATGTCCTAACCTCATTGTATGTGTAATGGCCGTCCAATAAAAGCCATGGATCAACTTGGGGACCCCATGGAGCCACATTGGTTGGTAAATGACATAAATAACTTTATATTTAATGTAAAAGTAAAAATGACACAAACATGATATGTTTTACTAAAACAATTTTTAAGTGGGGTTATACAATTATGATTTTTTATTATAAATATTCATTGGAAATATACAAAGATTTCCTACATCATAGTAATTTGTTTTATAATTTTTAGGCATTAAATAAATTAAATTATTTATGACATCATAATGATGCAGCGATGACATCATTATCTGACGATTTAAATAAAATGAGAAGATAATGTAAACTCTATGACCTACACATGTCCAAAACTAATTGGATGGGTGGATTTAGAACCATTATCACCTTATCCACGAATTATATCAATGTGGGACCTTTTAAAATAGAAACAAATTTTAAAAAAAAGTAATATTTCTTACATTCCAAAAGTGCCCCTCCTCTCCTTTTATAAAAGGCCCCCACCTCTACCTCATTTCACACACTCCTCAAGCCTTTGGCTCGGCCAAACCCTACCCATTTACTCTCTCCAAATCCCTATACTCATCCTAGAGGATTCCCTTTGGGCAGAATCCTTTCAAAGGAAGCCTTTAGGCTCAAATCAAAAGGAGTTACACTTTTAAAGGTAATTCATTCTCTCATGTTCATTTGTTTTATTTTGCTTCTCCAACCCCCTAAACTATTTTCATTTAATTATTTTGTAACAACACCAGTATCTAGAATATACTAGGATGTTTTTATATGATTTATTCAAGCTACACGCTCACACAACTACATTAAATGGTTAAAGAACATACGGTTTCCGTGGATGGCGAAATTCTGCCTCCCGAAACGATGATTGTTCAATACTCATTTAACACCTTCAAAGGTGGCCATTATGATGTAACTATTTTTATATATGATATATAATAGGTTTATGTTTTTCTTTATGCTTCTTTTTTTTCATTTTGGGCATACCTTTATGGTTTCCATTATGGGTAAACGCGATATCTTCATTTAAGGAAGTGCGGACTACCGCCCCCTCAAAGTGATTTGATTCGTTAAATACCATATGTGGGATGTATAAAGGATGTAAATATGATATTATATATTATATTATACTGTAATTGTAATATACCTTTATATCATTATGATTCCATTCTATAAAATATGAAATAGAAATGAATGTAGCGTTCATGCGTACGTACGGCTTACCATCTCCATGAACGGTGCATTTCATTTCTTACCTCTAAATGATTATGTAATGTTATAAATGCATGAATGTACTGGATATATATGACATATATGATATCTACATCATGAATACAATTCTGGATACAATAAACATTTGGCCACACGAACATCATGTAATTGTATGAAGTCCACTTTCGACTTAAGAACAAAATATCGGCAAAACAAATATTATTAACTAAAATGATTACATAATGTTTATGACATGGTAATAAGTGATATAAAAGGAATAATGAACTTGAAAAGGTTTTTAAGGAAGTAGAAATTAACTCAATTTTATTATTAGGGAGATTAAAGAACGATCGAGTCAAGTCGGACCCGAGGTAAGGGATCCTACTCCTCTCTTTCTTTTTAAGTACACACTTTTATGTCATTCCTTTTAAAGCTCATAATTCTTGTTATTGGGATGATATTTTATATTACACTTACTGTAATATTTATTTTCATTTGATGAGAGACCATATTCTCTCTCATCAATCCATTTTGGAAGTTTTGAGTGGTGCCGTTAGGCTGCCGAACTTTCGTATGAGATCTAACCTCTCTCTTTCTTTTTAAGTACTCTCCTTTATGTCACTTCTTTTATGATACTCTTTGTAATGTTGGGGGATGTTCTTTTATATTCCTCTTACTGTATATTTTATTGTAATGTGATGATATGCCCTATTTGATCTCATCAATCCATATTCGGAAGTTTTATGTGGCGCCGTTAGGCTGCCGAGTTTTCGTAAGGGATTTTTCATCTCACTTTTATTTCCGTGAGATTTATGCTAAATTTGCCACAAATTCCATTGAGTGGTGTATGTACTGCCCATTATTCTACTCTTTTTGTAATATACTTTCGTTTATGAGTATTTACATCAATGATCTATTGTCCTTCTTTCATGGGGTGTATGTTTTGAAAGAAACCCAAGTCGGTAAGGGAACCTTTCACCCTCCTCTTTTTTAAAAGACTTATTTTGTTGGTTATTTTAATTTACATATTGTTATGTTGGGATATTTTCTCATATATCCTTTTTTATGTAAATTTTATGTCCAAGTGATGAGATACACTTTTTATCTCCCATCAACCCAATTTCGATTTCTTTGGGTTCAACATGTAGTCATTGAATATGTCATCCATTGAAGATGTGTGAATGACCTTTTATTTTTTTTACACATAATATCCACTTATATTGGGTGTATTTATAATTGTCACACATATTTTTGAGATTGATTTGTCCTTAATTTAAGGATACCTTCTTTATAAGGGATTTCATCACATTTGACATTTCTATTGAGGGTTCATTGTTGTTATGAACCGATTCACTCTTATATGTTGTATATACTGTACTTTGGAGTATTATATCATAAATCCATTTATTCTCATGATATTATAAAGTTCTGACTAAATGTTATTCCTCAATTATTGTATTCAAGTTTCTCTAATTTTGGTAAAACCCCTTTAACCAAAATATCATTTTAAATGTTTTAATTATTTTTTATTATTAATATCCATGTTTTCAAAATGGTTTTAAGGATTTATTTATATGGATAATAATGGTTTAAAATTTTAAGCTTCAAGGTGGTATGGGACACTTTGATTCAAAAATATCTTTATTAATTATTTTAAATGGTTTTGGAAATGGTTTCTTTTTGAATAGATTCGTTATTTCAATATACTAAAATGTTATATTGTGATTGAAATGTGGAAATGTTATGTTTCCTTTATGCATGTTTTATGTGATACATTTATGTTATGGTTCTTGGGCATTGTTATGAAAACGGGTGGTTCCGTTATAAACTAAGGACGGGTGAGCCCGATATAGCTCTCCAATGCATTGGGTAACGCGAAGGAGTGAAACAGTAAGGTTTCTCCGAAGAGATTTAGGGAATATACTGTGGTGGGTATTCCAAACGTAACCAAGAGGGTTACTCCCCACGTAAGAATGTTATGAATGCCTCAAGTTACCTTTATGTCTTATGTTTTCTATGATTTATTAATGATTTGATATACCTATGTTTTATGGGTAAAGTGTGATTTCATTCTAATGTATATATGAACTCATGTTTCCTTTCCATATTTTTATAACTCTTAGTGAGCTTTTTATACTCATCCCATGTTTTTGATATGTTTTTCACAGGTCAAGGGAAGGGTACATGATGTGATGAAAATGTCAAGGATGTGTCAATAATGAATCCATGTTTTATTTTAAATATGTTTCAGTTTATTGGAAGAATGAATACTGTCTTTCATGTAACCACTTTGTCTAAATATGGAATGTAATTCAAGTTTCATGATCTAATTCTCTAAAACTCTAAACCTGAAAAGATCCTTAATGTGTAATCTTGTAATAACTGAATATTATGTAAGGTTTAAGGCTGGGGCCTTATATAATAAGTATAATTTTATCCCTTTGGAGAAGTGGTGAGAAATCTGGTGGGAATTTGTATAGGTTTACCCAAATTGATTTCTATAATTTGAATTGTATTAAACATATATAAATATTAATTTTTTTTAGGTTGTATTTAGATAGATACCGGTAAAACTTTGGAAGCATATCAGTGGTTTCTATATTTATAAAATATTTTTAGTGATGAATTATTATACACTATACACATTTATATGTTTTAACTAATGAAGAAACATGATGAGTAGTTTAATACACACCGATATAATATATATAATATTTTTCATATAATAAGTAGCATGTATATATTAGTGTTCATTGTCATTAACTTGATCACATTTAGAATTAGGTTTTTCATCATATATGTTCTTTTAGATTTATATTTAGATGTTTTTCTATTTCATCGCTACTATTACCAATGTCAGTGTTTTAATATATAACATTAATATGCATTTTATTATATACATTTTTAGTTGGGATTAAAAATATCATATGGATTACTTTTTTAATAGAGGTTAGTTGCTCCCATATTCTGAGTAATTTATTCCATCAGTGAATATCAACAACCACTTTCTTATTATTGGTGGGAATATATGTAACAACCCTAACCCTGGTAACCTAGAGCCAGTTCTTACTTTATTATGTTATTAAAAAAATACAGGTTTTCATATATTGAGTGGTAGAAATGTTTAGTTGTATTTAGAAAATCGATAAATACTTGATTTCCATATTAAATTTTATAACGGAAAGTAAATCATACTGTTATCCTTCGTAAAATTAATCTTCCCTATATAGTCTCCTTGCATATCATGTATAGAACACTTTTCGGTGTCCTTGAGAATGGAAACAAATGGAGGTATCATATGTACACAAATGGAATGAGTAAATGATGATCAAATAATGAAATATATACAATCATATGATATTAACTATTATAAACAAATATAATATTTCTTCTAATAATCATATGGATAACAGTAACAAAATTTTAATGATTTAATGAAAAAATTCCGAGATCTTTAACTAATTTTCTAAGTCTCGTGTGAATAAATTAAACTTAAATGGTAAAGAAATATGGAAAAAACCCATCCTATTTTTTCTCACGAAATTTACCAATCAATCTATGGGATATTTAATTTTAGTCACCACCAATTATTTAATAATTCTAATTCATTAATCTTATTATTAAACATCACCACATAATCAATTTTCCTTAATAATCAATAAATATATGTAAAAGAAGAAGTAGAATACAGAATTATAATTCGTTCCCAATTAAAAATTATAATATATCATCCAGAGAAATATAGTGGTTGGTATAATTATATGAAATGATTTAAAATAATAAAAAGAATCAAATTATTTCCACATAAATGTTGATAATTTTAAACAATCCTTGTAAAAATTCTTGAAGAAAATACCATTTCACATTGCAATAAATTATTTAAAATATAAAAATTTCCAAAATATTATGAAAAATACATTATTTGAATTGAACTATAGAAACATGTATGGGGTTATTCAAATTAATAGTTTTCATTAAAGAGGAAAAATATTTTTATGTGACAAGCGTTTAAAAATTGTATGTTCACATCATCGGTATAAAATGAATCATTTCGAAAAAAGATTATTTCAGATAAATTATTTTTATAAAGTAAAAAAAGGATAAAAATAAATGTAATAAATAATTTTGGGATTTAATAAACATTATTGAACATATTCTAAGGAAAATATGTTCTTGGAAGTAAAATATTTCTGAATGAATTGAAGAAAAAAGTTGGTTTTCCTTTAAAAATATTTTGTTATTTATAGTCACTTATAAGGTATTGAATTAAACTAATAATTTAAAAACATAGTATTATATATATGTGAAAACTTTATTTGAGGTTTATGAAAGAATTATCATTTAATAAAACAAATAAAACATAAATATAATTAATCATGAATAATAATGACATTATGGGATAAACAATGACATGAGGCCCAACTTATTTTTTAGTTATTTTAAAATGATATATAATAAATTTTAATATAATTAAATTATATAAAAATATAATATAAATTTGAAAAATTTCATATATGATCCACCAATAATATTTCAGCACTAATTAATTAATAAATATTTACTAAAATCAAATTTTTTGGGAGTTAACTGTCTCTTTTTTCATTTCTTTTAATGGTAGGATGTTTTGGTTCATGAATTTATTACATGGTTCCATAATATAATGTATTTATATCAAGATATAAATATATTATATTCATCACATACAAATTGTGAACCATAC
This sequence comes from Viscum album, assembly GCA_963277665.1. Lineage (NCBI taxonomy): Eukaryota > Viridiplantae > Streptophyta > Magnoliopsida > Santalales > Viscaceae > Viscum > Viscum album. Next base: position 1,292,442,104 of record OY728159.1, on the reverse strand, counting down.
ACTAAATAAGTACACATAAAATGATTCACTTCACTTTGTGGAGGTGGTAGTCCATAGGAAAGAAAAATTGAAGTTATAATTTATAAATATCTGGTAGTGTAAGAAGGAAGATGATATATTATATATTAATATATATATATATATCATATTTGTCATATATATTAATTATTTATATATTTATAACCATTCAATTAATGTTTTGACTAAATAATAATTATACTACAACATGGACATGGTAGACCATATATAGGCATGAGATATGTTTTCATATTCTATAGGAAGGAAAAAATATTGATCAGGTTTCTTCCACATTAATTGTAAAATTTATTTATATGAATGATACTAAAGTTATTATTTAATCATCATTATATAATATTTGAATGAGGTGGAATATGGATAAAATGAAAACACGTGGTTTAATGTTATACCTCTTCTTTAGAAAACAACCATTAGATTATACCTTACACCGTCTCGGATGGTCCATTCCTTTGATTAGAGCCCCTATGTCATGGAGATGATTGTTTGTAAAGTATTTGGATAAAGATTTTTCAATCTATGTTGAAAAATATTTTTGAATTATATAAGATAAGTGGTTCCTTTTTAAAAGTGTGGGAAACAACACACTTCGAAATAATTAAAACATTTAAATATAATACAAATCATATTATTTTCATTTAGAATAAAATTAACCTAATTTAAAAGGATGTATATGATAAGGCCTTTATAATATCTAAAATCTAAATGTTATACATGTTTATGTTTCATTTTAATCCCCAAATTTTGGATTAACCCTTTGTTAACCCTTTATACCCTTAACTATGGTAACATGTTTTTTTAGCCTTTGAGGGACACAAATTAATTTATATGGAGAGAAGTACATATAAAGTGTTCTAGTGATAAATTTTTTTACCATTTAATATATATATATTGATATTTTAATGATTTTGTTTATTTTTAACCAATTTAATAATATATTCTTTATCATGAAATACAATTAATTCCATTTTTGGGACTATACTTTTTGTTTTACGTCAAAGAAATCAAGACGTTAATGGAATTAGAATCTACAAACATTAAAAAATAACTTAAATTTATAGTTATATATAAGTTCATTCGTACTATAATTAATCTGCTTCATGTTAATTTTATTATATTAAAAATAATTTAATTTGTTTTTTAGTACTTGCACAAGTATCATATCGATGTTGCATTAGTATCTAGGGTATTTACATAACCAATAAAAATTATAATAAATTAAATAATGAAATAATTGTATTTATACAAAAAATAATCATTTATAACTTATGAGGATTTCTTTAATCCTGATGATAATATTTTTGAGATATTAAAATAAAGAGGGTTAATTTTTTAAATTTTCTAAAAATAACATAATATTAAATAATTAACCTAAGTAAAATGGCCCCAAAATAACATATATACATATTTAGGATGGATATGGAATACTTAATAGAATCATATTAAATAACTTTATCTTTTCAGTTGATTTTATGACATTATCATAATGTTTTAACCATAATTATCATGTTTTACACATTACTTTAGTGGAAAACGTTTTCGTGAGTAACTATTCATTATGAATTAAAATTAAAGTTACCCAAATAACAAATTTTAACAAGATGATTCAAAAAATAATGTCAATAATTAAATATTATATTTATATAGTTGGATGAAATAAATTTCAATATATATGATTAAAAAGAAATCCAAATATTTTATAAGATTGTGTTTTTAAGCATTATAACACATATAACAAAATAAAATGAAATATGGAATCCTTTGACAATATTTATATTTTTATTATTAAACTAGATCATATATTACATTAAATCCAAATCCAAAATAGAATGTTAATTTTAAATAAATTTATTTGAATAAAATTAATGATTTTTTTCCAAAAATTTAAATTTTTCAGTATTCAATAAAAAATTAATTCATTTAGAAAAATAAAAACTGTTCACCCTATGATAAAATTAAAATGATAATTATAAAACGATATTAATATGGATCTAATATAATATTTATAATTCATATAAATTATTTATATTTTCAACTAAAAAATGAATTTTTTATTGATTAAATGAATCGTTAAACCATAAACTGAATTTATTTTTACATCTTCAATAATAAAAAATTATATGAATGTTAAATTTAAATAAATATTTATTTATTTTTATTTAGTATATCTCATCAACATATTTTTCCTAATTTAGTCATTCCATTTTATATAATCCATTGAAAAAACTAGGTTATAATGGATATATTTAAATAATATTATATCAAGGTTAATTTAGGATTAGGGTATCATAGTATACATAATATCAAATATATTACATACAGATATTAAATTCTGAAATATTTAGGTGTTACACTCCTCCCCCATATAGAAATTGGGCCATGGAAATACTATATATTTCTCAATAAAAATGGTTTAAAAGGTTTTTAAAAATTAATTCTATATATTGGAAGAGAATACATATAAAAATGAAATGAAAAATATTTTAAACATTAAAAAATAACATTGTTTAAAGCCCACATAAATAATAGGGATAATAAATAATTATTTTAAAATATTAAAAGTGAAATATGATGTTCACATTGAATAAGTCATAATCTGGTTCTTAACGAAGGTTAACATTAGTGAGACATAAAAATATAATCATGTTGCAGAAAAATAACATCCAAGGAATAATATAGAGTTATAGATAACATGATCATGAGAAAATTAATCACCAAAAAACAATAATAAAAAAAATAAACAATTAATGACATAAATTCTTTATTAATGATGGTTACGGGATATATTTGTTATTTCAAGATCATTTAATTAGAGTTGAGAGATTCATTTTCCATGAAGATATAGAACATAAGAAAGTATTCGAATACGATTTATTTATATTCCATAATAACAACTTTTCTGTCTTTAGTTCTTCATCAACAATTTTATTAAATTATAATTCATTTAATATATAAAATTATAAATGATAAGTTTTTCATTCATGAAAAAATTAGATCAATGTTCAGTGGATGAAGATATGAAAAAAAATATTATATGTTATTACTCCTATCAAGACACATTTACTAAAACATGTTAATAAAAAACATGAAATGATAATATAAAAAATAAATTTTCATTTAAAGAAATAATATAATTAATATCCAAAAAATAATAACAAAAATACAATTTCATCTTAATTCATTATATTAAAATAATTCTTAAAAAAACTTGAAATTATTCATGGAAAATTTGAAAAAAGGAAAAATTGATCAATTTTATCACATATTCTTGCTAAATAACTTTCACATTTATCCAAAACAAAAAATATTCACCCATAAAGACATATACCAATAAATTAAATATGTTATCATATAATATAAAAAATCTAATATTTCAAAATAATTTAATAAATCTCTATTAAATAATTATAAAAGCACATATATTTAAAATATATAACTAAAATTTATTCCGAAAATAGGATCACATCATTAGAAAAAAATATTTCAATTTATCGTAAAAATTTAATATTGTCATTATAGTGAATTTATAAAAAAAAATAACTATGTTAACAAAAAACGTTTTTAATTTCATTTTTATCTATAAAATATAACATATATTTCCAAACATTTCATTACCCTTTTACCCTATTTATCCAAATATACATAAATAGTCATAATAAACCTAAAGGTTATCAATACCATTCAAATTCTATCAAAAAATTTAAAATCATTTTTTCTCAAATTACATTTTAACTAAAACACATATATAATAATGGTTTTTATACCAACAAATGTCTCTAAAAATATCCTTAATCATCATCAAATCCCAATGTATAAAATGATAAAAAGTGAATTTATCTATTTAATTTTTTTTACTGGGTGTAGGATTATAAAACCATGGAACTTTATGTTTATACCTAATCATTATTACCTAAAATAGTTTCCCATTTTGTCGATTATCTAATTCCTCATAATGGTTCATAAATAAAACATTAATTTACCAAATAATATCCCTCTATATTTTATATCTATGCGCACATTCGTATTTATACTCATAGTGCATTGGTAATGATCCTGTTAATTCCCATCATTTGTATTTTAGAATGGTAGTCCATGGAGGATATAAAGTGTACATAATTTAACAACAAGTGGGGGGAGGTGAATTTTAGTTTATATATAGAAATAATTAATATATAAAACCTCTATATATTAGTTAATTAGGTATATATATTTTTTGAATCGCAACATTTATATACTGGACAATTGGGTTTTCTGCTCATCTTTGTTTTAGAAAACAAAGAACATGTAATACTTTTCTATAAAATTATACAATAGAATAATTAACCTTAAAAAATTGTTAGAAAACATCTTAAAAATAAAATAATAATGACTTAAATTTTTTATAAAATTTTATAAATGTTAAAATTAAGTGTATAAAAACTCACACACCCAAACTCTTGGTATCCATGTGTTTATGTGACCATAAATTGTGTCTTTATTACAATATTCAATCCATCGAAACTACGATTAGACATATATCTTTTTTCCAATACCTACAATCTCTTGATTGGAAATATCAAACACAGATATGTATTTTTATCCCTATAATCCCTCGATTCCAAATATTATAAATAATTTTCAAACCTATAGATTCTTATGGAATTTACAAAATATCTTTTCCCATGTTCATTAAAAAATACACTCAAAATGATTATATTGACGTATTAACAATTTAACAATTTGTTACAAACTATTAAAAACAAATTTATGTAGTCATGGTTTCAATATCTTCCTCATCATCAAACCATTCTTCTATTTATATTCAAATTCACAGCGGTCTCATCCACAAATCGTAGAGGTGATTGAAATAGAAAAAGAGAAACTCCATCTTTGTTTGAAATAATTCATCACATCATGTTTGTCTAATGATCATATGTCTCGATACTATTATAGTGGATATGAATTATTTCTAATTGGGATATAAAGTTATCTTCTAGAAAAAAGACAGTTTACTTTCTGATAGATTTAATGAATTTTAATTTAATGAAATTTTTTTTATTGTAATGAAAATTATGTTATATTATTTATATAAAATTTTCCAAAGTAAATTTTTATAATTTAGCATCTAGATTTCTATAGATATAAATCTTTTTAAATATTCAATAATCCATATGATATTTCAAAACATGTACATTTGATTTCAAAAAATAATTCCTTCAAATAAATTTTTATTTCTTCATTTATAAAGATAGTATTTTTGGATAATAAAACATAAAAATGTGGAACTCTAAAAGATAGTAAAATATACACCTTCATGTACATGTATTCTGATTTTAAATATAATTATATAAAGTGTTGAATGATATTATTTCAACTAAAAAATTTCCAAATTATTAAAAAGAAAAAAAATATCATTTTAAATATAGAAACTAAATACATAAAAGGGGGATTATTTATAATATAAAATAAAAATAAGGCCTTCGGGCCATTCGGGCATAAACACGTAGTCCTCATATCCAATACAACCCCCCGTTTACTAACTTTTTCTTTATTTAAATTTTCCCTTTTAATTTAAGGTATAACATAAATTCTTTTAATACCATTTAGAAATTTTATAAAATGGTTCTATACCTTTCTATAATGATATTTATGATTAATACCATAAAAAATTATACACTTCTCCAACATTGTAATTTTTGTAATGAAGGATTTGGAGAATTTTTTCATAAATATTTAGGGAAAAAATATGAAGCCAAAATTTTTCCAAAAGATATTAAAATAAAATTCATATAGGATTAATAGATTTACATAAAAAATAAATTATAAAGTTCCTTAAAAAATATAAATAATAACACACATCCCAAAAAAATTATGTTCATAAAGAGAATAATTGTGTTATTACAAATGAATCACAATAAAATATAAAAAATGTCATTATTTATTTGCGATTACTCTAATAATCATATTAATATTATTGAAAACATTTGGATATTTGTTTTACTCAAGAATTACTGATTTAAACTTTTCAATGTCTTCTTGATGACATTGAATTTTATTATTATTATCATTCGTAAAACTCACGATAAACTCTTATAAATCATTATATTTAAAAAATTGATCCATATTTCCATGAAGAACTACCACCATATTCAAAAAAATTAGAACTATTTATTCCATATTGCAGAACGTAACAGCTTCATCTTGAATTACATTGGGAATAAGACCTACATTGTTTAATATTGCATGTTTTTCAAACATATGGTCAAGATTATTAACATATGTCATAAACTAACCATATTAATTCAAACATTAAAATTAAGAGGGTCTATTAAACTTAAAGATTCCTCAAAATTACCAATAATCTATTTTTCTGACATGAATGATGCTTTGGATGATATTATAGTTTCTCTATTTTTATTATAAAACATCATATCTCCTTTACTATTTCAAATCCAAAATATATATTACTTGATCATTCTTCTATTATATTTTCAACTTGATTTTAATTCATTAAAATAATCCTCATTGTGAATAATAAAATTCAATAGTGGTGTTGTAGAATTTTAATCTTCTAAAATCTAATATTTTGGTTTCACATACATTAATATTTCTTGAATATCATTGAAAATTTCTACAATAACATCCAGATGATTAATATGTCCTCAAGGTTGCTTATTTTAATTTTCCATTATTGGATAGAATTACTGGTGGGGGAATTTTCTCAATCAGAAAGACAATATATAAAATCCATGGTAGCATAGAAGAGGTATCCTTTGGAGAAACATCACAATTATCATTTGAAAATTAAATAACATAATTTTGATCGTCACTATAATTAAACATTCATTTTTCCAAAGTTTAATATTTTTATTTTTTTACCATTTTCTTCTTTATTTAATCAAATATTTTTATTTTGTTATATAATAACACACATTCCATTTAATTCACTTATAATGATGTTGAGGGGTTTTCGAAAACTCTATAATAACATGATTCCCTTTTAACTCTCCTACAATTTGATATTTATTATTTAAACTCTTATTTCCATGTTGATGAGTTAAATGTTCGATAGAATATTTTTTTAAAGTTCTATATTTACTTTTATAGCTATATTATAGACAAAAATAAACTCTTTAAATTTTTAATCATTAAGAGGTGCAATATAAATTAGAATATATTATTCATAAAAGTTTTCATATAGAGTTTTCTCTAGATGAAGAGAAAGTGAAACTTTTCCTTTTGCTACTACTAATATTATTGATATAATCACTTCAATTTATTTAATTATTTCTTTATAATATATCTAATAAATATATGTATATGAATTTATCTTCTTTTTATTTGTTTCATGAAGATCTTGGTATATTTTTTAATTAATGGTTAAGACCTCATTATTATCCATCCTAAATGAAGGATCGTCGGGATATTTATCTCTCTTCTTCTTTATAAATGTAATAAAATATTATTCTGAAATAATTTTAAAATTATTCAATAAAATATGATGCAATTTTATAAAATTATTAATCATCCTAATTTTTTTATTATGTTTTCCATCATGTTATTTAGATACAGATTTGTCCAATTTTATAGCAGCATAATTTTGAGTGGAATCACAAATCATCTATATCTTACTCATAGTTTCCTCTCTCATTAAATATACTATCTATCTAATAGACATAACTACAATATTTATTTTCTCAACTGCATTAAATATTACTACAACTTTTTGATAAAAATTCGATGAAGAATAATCTTAACATGAAATGTTATATCCTTAAAATAATCAAAAAAATCAATATATAAATTAATAAATTAGACACACTCATGGTGAAAATAAATTATAGGAAATAAAAATCATTCCTTTTTGATGTGTTTATGTCTATTGTTTTATGAAATTATGAAATTTTGCCCCCAAATTTTTACATTTCAATTTTTTAGACTGAGATAGAAAACATTCTATAATTTTCTATATAAACAAAAAAATACATTTTTATGATTTATTTTTATCAAATGATCCATTAATTTTATGAAATTTATATGTTACTAGATTCACTTCCCCTTACAGATAAATTTGAAACAATTCAATAATTATATTAATGTTCGTATTGTACTATTTTCTAAACTATGGAAAATAATTAACATTAAGAACATAATAATCCTTAATTTATATTTATTTTTAAAAATATATTGCCAACTCGTTGAAATGGTGATTAATGTAATATTTAACTATATAAATAAATTACTAGTGTTGAAACACTATCAATATTTTTAGTATATATTCATCATTTTTAAATGGTATCATTCAATCATTCTTTTAATTACAACAACACTGATGGAAAATTCAATTGAGGAAGACATTGAATTAAAAAATAATGAATATTAGAAAATAAAAAAAAAATTATTGGTGGAAAAACTAGAGGATGAGTTCTCTTTCAAGATAATGAATAAAAAGAAAAAATAATGGCCAACCAGACATATATATAACCTTTGGAGACAGAATCTTCCCATTCCTTGTATATAATGGTTTAGAATAAATCCCATTTCCCAAATAATGGTTTAAATAATAATCCAAATATATAAAAAACATTGAAATACCGAATATTTATTAAATTAAATTGATTTTTTATCAGTAATACATTCATTCTGATGAGAAATTAAATGTTTTAAAATAATTTTTAAGGAGTAGAAACAAAATAATTTTTTTTAAAAATATATTTAAATAGATTATTTTGAATGTTACTTTTATTTATTAATTTATACAATAAATTTTATGTTATTAAAGCTAAATTTAATTTTATGGGGATTATAAAAATTTTAAAACCCAATGAAATTGGCCATGATAATGGTGGTCAGGTGTGCAGTACAATTTTATTTAATTCAATATGGATTTAATAGGATTCAAGCAGGGAAATTTACATTTATAAAAGTTTCTCTAATAGTTTTCCATGGAACGTGTTCGCTTCTTTGATAGATTTTATTAGACCTGTGGAAGATATTGATGTTTTTGTAACACATGTTTATAGAGAATACAATCATATTGTTGATTCTCTTTCTCAGAGATAAATTGTGGAGGCCAACTCTGATTGATCTATTGAAGCATGTGATTTCTGAAATGTATTTCTTTAAGAGGATGGAAATGGTGATGTGTATAACCATATTTATAATCAATACTTGTTATTATAATTTTTTACATTATTTATAATAATATTCTTGTAGGATCATCCTTTCATGTTTATATAACCTTTTAATTATTCAAATCTATTAGAATTTAGCGATTTTGAAAAAATATCATTATGTTGTTCATGCACTCAAATGCATTATAAAATAATATATTATTCATGTGAGAGATCCTAACTGAAATGGTGTCATATATATTTTTACTTATCTCATGAGTGAATTTTGGTTTTTAAAATATTTTAATTGAACAATTGTTTCAAAAAAATTGAGATTTAGTAAATTTCATGTAAAAAATAACGAATGTGTGTTGCATTCATCATAGTTAAAAAAACCACATAGAAAAGAAAAATATTCTTCTACAAAAGATGAAGGTGTTATATAATGTTATTCAATACAAAACCAAGGCAAGAAACCCTTTCATATGAAATAAAATATTCCAGATATACATTTTATATCAATATTAAAACCACCAAAATCAACAATAGAAAAAAATTAAAACAAAATCATTTCTAGATGTATAAAATAAAATGATAATAATAGTTCCCTTAAGATAAAAAATAATAATTTTATAGGTTTAATATTTTACCCTTAATTATATTCATGATATATTGAACATAATTATAAAAAATTATATTTGGAATAATTTATGTAAGATATAGGAAACTATATATCATTCTTCTCCTCCAAACTGTCTTTTTTGGTATTTTAAAAAAAGACTTTTAAAATTATATGTAGAAACATGTAGAAATAAATAATAGAACACAAAAAATTACTTAAATATATTCCAATTTCAAAATAATGATGTGGATGATCTGGCTGGAATGTGTCGATGCATTTGTTCGAGAGACCATACTGCTTCTAGTCGATATCATCACCTCGATCCCTTTGTATTCCACTTGTTCAAGATGATTTTCACCCAAAAATGGAACTGTTGAGATTCCTACCCACTTGTATAATCCTATCATTGTATTCATGACTCTAATAACCCATGTGTGATTTACATGGTTATTACATTACTTTTACAGAATACATAATACATTACAGTAGACAACCAATGACCATATTATTTTAGTACCCTTGGAAACATGGAACATAGTATTCTAAGTTGATGAAATATCGTCAAAATGTCCAATAAATATATTCTATTTATATTTTCCTACCTTAAACCATTATTTATATCTTGAGTAGAATAAAACATAAAAAGTGTGAGTTGAGGTGTTCATTAAGGGTATATAAGAAAAATACCAAATGCAACTTCAATATAAAAATGTAAAAGCATAAAGATAAATTATTAAAATAATAGAATATATAACATGTGTATAAATATTGATTAATTAAATAAATAATTTCATTTCATTAGTAATATATAATAATAGAACATGATCCATGGGAAAATAATGTTGAAATTATAAATTGATATATGGAAAGCACATAAGCATAGAAAATATTTTATATATTATACATAGATAATTTCTAATACCACGATAATAGAAAAACTAATTTATTGAAACTAGTTTAACCATTTTTCCTCCCTTATATGGATAAACTAGATTTAATTGTTGTTCGAGCCTTGTATTAATGAACCACATAAACTTTTTGTTCCAGCGATGTATTACTGAAAGAGAATTACTTGTTGTTCTGGTTGTATCTATCTCACTGAAAATAAATATTTACCTAATGCATTTGAGGGAGATATATTTCCCACAAATTATATATTTAAAACCATACATATATGTTCTAAAAGAACATAAACCATTCAACATAAAATAATCAATCGAATAAAATGGGTTTCATATATATCATTCAAACATAACATACTCCATTAAAAACCAAATTGTTTTCATAAATTTCATATTCAGAATATAACCATAACAATAATATTGATTTTATACATGAAACTTCTCTTTATTAAAAAAATTCATCATATATGGAAAATAATATTTATAAAAAACCTTGAAATTAATTTTTGTGGAAAATTACCTTTTTCCACAGAAAGATTTCTTTTCTCAAAATTACATGCATTTTAAATGAGGGGAATTTATTTTAATATAAAAATGAAATATCGTAATGTATTATTCTTCGATGTGAGGTGCTATTAAAATGTAAGAATCTTTTCATTCTGTATATGTTAAAATAAAACATTCTTCTCTTACAATTTTTATAAAGTCAAAAAGTTCCTCATAATGAAAATAATAAAAGATTCATTTATTACTATTTAATAAAAAATCACCAATGGGTAAAATTTCTATTGAACAATTTTTTTATCATAGAAATAATATTTTTCATAATTATATAGGAAACATGGATTTGGAAGATAAATATATGATACTAGAAAATACTTACTTTTAAACAATCTCGCATAATAACGATATTACAAAATTATTCCTGACAAATTTATAATCAGTCAAATAGTATACCTCATAAAATAAATAAAATTGTATGCATACTATATCCATTATATTTAGAATCATAAAATCATTTAGGGGAAACATAAACACAAATCAATAGAAATAGGAACTGTATAAGTAATATGAAACATAGAAATAAAAGTGAGACACAATTATCCATTACTTTCTATTTGATATCCTTAATTTGTATCTGAATGACCTGAATATTGATTTATGTAATTTTATTGACATATTATAGATTCATATACATTTTTTTGGATATTATATATTATCATATTATCATATGATTGTTAATGACATTTAATATTGATTTTTTCCACAAGAATTATTAGTTGCATGTTTTTTCATAAAAATACATGTTATTATTTGTGGTTTTCCTTTATATGATTTCCAGAATAATAATAATGTAATATATATAATTTTCATTCATTAAATATGTATTTATAGTAATTATTGAAATGATATCATGGAGAATGAATTTTATCACATCGTTGAGATGGTAGGTCATACATACCAATGAGTGATGATATCATTCCTTTAAATATTTAATGGGATTGAAGTGGTTGATATATATAGTTTTCAATAATAATGATATTTTTATAATTATAATATATAGTTATTTTTTCCACCATGATACCCATTCAAATCAGGTGGTGGTAAAAAATATGTGACACCATGACGTGGGAATGGTAACCTGTGCGTACGACTCTGATTGATTATGTTTTTCATAGGGTGGAAAGATGGTTGAATATAATTGTTCCATAGTCATATTAAAATTTATGTATACAATTTATACTGTATTTATTAATTTAAATTGGAAAAAACTCATAATTTGGAATTATAATATGAAATAATTTGAAATAATCAATAGATGATATTACCTCTTCTTCGACAAACTCGCTCTAGTTCTGCTATTAAATACACAAGAGTGGGTCATTTGAGAATAAAAAATATATAAAATGTGAATGTGGATGTTGATAATGAAATTGGGTAGGCTATATCCATTCATGAAGGATCAATGTGAATTTAAATTATAGGGGAGGATGTGCCCTTTTATAATTGAGGTGAGGTGCATATTTGGAATCTTCTAAAATATTACATTCCAATAAAATTAAAAAACAAATAAAAAACTCTAAAATGTACTCACATAGAATATTAGAATATATAATGTTGTAATATAATCATACAATTAATTTTATATACTTTTTTCTATCCATTTATACATTTTCATTTTAATAAACACAAAGTTATTCAATTGTGTTTGTAACCTGTGAAACCGATATTTTAATATTAAAAGGGTTAAATATATACAAATTTGAAATAAATTAGACCATAAATAAATACATTAAAACATATTGAAACATATAAAAATTATTAAATAATTTAATTAAATATGTATTATTTTAAAATAATTTTATAAAACATTATCTTGATAAATAATTCAATTGTGATAATTTTGACACTCTTTAGTTTAAGGATTTTTAAATGTATAAAGATAAAAAGTTAACATTGAACCTCCTATTTTATTTAATTAAAAAGTGGTTAAGGTTATTTATAAATTCCATTGGACTAATTAATTAGGTATAATTATTTTTATTTTAAAATTTTAATAACACTTAGTTGTTATCTCTGGAAAAAAAAATAATCACAAAATCAGTTTGTATTATTATTAAAAACACATAATTAATAAATAAGAAGTAAAAAAAATAATGAATGTAAATTTATTAAAAATAAATTTAATAATTTTAGTTCAATATATCTTTTGATAATTTGATCATTAAAAATGTCATACCTACTGAAACATGAATGTGAAAATTTTAACATAACATTAAGAAAATTATATAAGGTACATAATCTTCTATATAAGGAAAAAAATGGTCAATAAATTGACCCTCGGATTATTATAGTCGAGATATACTGAACCAATAATATTTATTCAAGTTTTTTTATTTTAATAATTATTATCTTTTAATGAAAATTAATTTGTTGATATTTCATCAATTAAATAATATTTTCATAATCAATATATAATAATTAGAGAGGTTATTTGTTTTCTAAAAATTGAAAATAAAATTTAATGGTAAATAGAAACATTTTATATTTAAAAATATTATATATAATTGAATTTATCATTTATTTAATCTTATATTAAAAATGATTAAGTATTTAAAATTATAGTGATAAATATTTAACTTTTCTTCAAGTAAAATACATTAAATTTACTAATCACATACAAGTGTCTTCCCAACAGTATTGTTTTGACCTGGAGATGGTTTAGCTATAAATTTACCCATCTAATAATATTAGTCAAGTGTTTTGGTAAACATATAATATTATATTTACCCTTAGTTATCTGATATACCCTTTTAAAATATTAATAAAAAACTAAAGTTACTATTTATAATTCTGAAAATGAAAATATTAGTATTTAAATAATATGGACCTAGTGATTACAAATAAATAATCCTTTTTTTTAATTCATAGCATACAATTTTCATAATTTAGTTTAAAAATAATCCCATTTTCTAAATGAAAAATGAGTTTTCATAAGTTATAACATTTCAAAATATTTTAATTTTTTTACATCAAACATCATGGTAAAATTAATTCTAATGAAAAAAATTATTTTAAATAATAAATATATATTCTATATTTATGTTAACACCAATAAATAATATAACATATCTTGAAAAATTATTTTGATAATAAAAAAATTTCAATTAAATATTGGAATATTTTTAAAATTCTTCAGCAAATAAAACATATCAGAAAACATATAAAAAATTTATCCAATGTAAATATTTATATCATTCTCATAAATAAGGAATATATTTTTTAAAATATATTATATAAAATTGTAAAAATTTATTTAATATTGATGCACCCTAAAAATCATTCAAAACAATGTATTTAAATAAAATACATCTTTTGTCAAACAAAATTAATTGGTTCTTATATTTGTTTGGAAAGAATATATGTCTAATTTTAATCATTATATTGAATATATTACATATATATTACATTAATAAAATACATCATTAATGATTTTATAATTTTATAAAATCATTTGATGGTATTTAAATAGTGTTTATATAGAATGGAAATATTGTTCAAACTCACAATTATAATTAATATTTTATAGAGTAACAAAATAATAATTATTTTTTGAATAAAACAGATAATTACGAGAAATGAATGCATTTAAATGAAATTTAAATTGTGCGTAACATAATACAAAAATAGTATTTCATAAACCACAAGATAATACAGTGTTCTGTATAGTACAAACTTATCTTTGTGTAGCATACTTAACAAGATATTGAAGAAATTTTTTATGAAGTGAAAAAAAAATCACATAAAAATAATATTTTGTTTCATTATACAACCATTCAAAAGAATTTTTCCCTCTAAAGGTATTTGTTTTTTAAAGGATATAATATGTGAATGTTTATTTCACAAAAATAGTAATCATAAAAATAAGGACTAAAACATTTTCTTAAGAAGGAATAGTTTGAAAATAATAGTTACCAAAATTAAATCTCAACTACGTCTCTACATAGAAGAAAATAAATGAATATTTTTCATGGATAAATGAATAAAAAACCCTAGAGATTAATAATGATCAATAATCAAATAAATGTTTGAGATCTAGTGAAAGTTATCAATCAGATAAACATAAAATGAATAAATGTTAAAGACGTCATTGATATCATAAAAATTAATGATAATAAGACACCCTTTTATATCATGACCCCTTTTTTCTAATGCTTAATAATATTCATGAGAATATATATTTAATTATTTTTGGAATAATCTCATCATTGGTCATTCTTTGAAATATTTCACTTTCAGTTCATATTCAGCGAAATGAAGTTGAATTTATCATTAATGATGTGTTAGTAGATCATACAATCCATACAAAGAATTATAATTCATTACATCAATCCATATCATAAAAATATATTATCATATGGTATCGAATATGCAGATTTCCACATATGGTGATATAATACAAACAACAAAAATAGTTTAACAAATATTATCCATAAATGGATAACACTAAAATACTTCCAAAAATGAAAAATCCAAAACATTAGAAATAGGTACCCTGACTCGACATAACATTTATATCTCAACTATCATAAGGTATATCTTGTTTGAAACCTTCAAAACATTTCATCACTTACATTGGGAATTCTCATGATTATGGTTAATAACCTAAATTTCCATATATATTTATTGAAATAGATGTGTATTTCCATATTCCAAAACCTATTATATATGTATTCCTTATGTCCCAAAAACTGGTGTACATAATCTTTGATAAAATAAACTTCTTGAAAAAAATTCCATTATTAGTTCCCATGAAACTAACACTATCTAAATTACCCATTCAAATCCAATATAACATTATATAAACATCATTATCTTATCATAAAGGGAATATTAAAATTTATAGTTCCCTAAATCTTATGTTCTAAATGTATATCACTGTACCTATAAATTACTTTTCTAGGTCCTTAGAACAATTCCACATATCATTTCCAATCCTAAATGAAAAAAATATTCTGAAACACTTATATATTTCACGATTTGTATGTCATATTCTTTTAATTCTGAAACATATACACCTCAATCGTTAATCATTATTCTCAAAACATTACTCAGGATCCATCATCATAGTTTTTTTATAAAATAAGAATTATATTTTATGGTTACTAAACCGTAATTTTACTAATATCATGAGGTTTAATGTAAAAAATAATTAAAGTACATCCCATACATTTCACATTTCATTTATAATTTCATTATTCATATCAATTTTACCATTACTTATACAATCTTCATGATCCTATTTATTATATTTCCACTTAGTAAATTAGTTTTCATAATTCCTATATATTCCAAATCTAAAACATTATAGGTTAAGTACGTTCTATCAAGTTATGGATATTTAATAAGATAAGAATGGAAATTGTGATAAATACATATCGGATATTATAAAAACATGAGTGTGGTAAATTAAATATAATATTTAAATATATGATTTATTTGGTTTAATACTAGTTTTTTCATTACTATCACAAATACTCTAAGACTGTATCCTATACCCATACTTATCCCTAAAAGATCCAAATAAATATCCATTGAAATATATATAGGTATCTCACAAAATTTTCCGCACCCATGTTTCCAAGGGTTTAATAAACATTCACTCTGATACCAAATATAATGACTCAATATTGACATACATAGAAAATACATTAACCTTGTGTGATACATAATACATTATCTAAAATGTCTCCTAATGACCATATTAATTTTGTTCCTTTGAAAACATTGATCATATTCCACCAAATTGTTGTAAGAAATTTAAAATCTCCCATATAGATATTACCTTTTAATAATTTAATTAAAAACATTGTTTATATATTATTGAATAGAAAATAGAAAAAGTGTTATCTCAGATGCTCTGTAAGTGTAAAAACGGAATATATCAAATAAAACAGGAACATAATAATTTAAAATCATGAAAATAACCTTTTAAAATCATACAATGTATGACATATATCAAAATATTGTTTTCATAAAATAAATATTGGAAGCTTATAAGGGACAAATCATAAAGGAACATGATCCATGTTAAAATAACATTAACATAAAACATGGAATTGTGTAAACCAAAAAAATCAATTTCATATTAACCCAACCCACTGCCAATACCATCATAGTGTAATATGACCGTTATATTACTGATTTCAATCTTTATTCTGGCCCTATATTGTCGAACTAGATTTACTTTCCATTCTAGCCCTATATTACAAAACT
Organism: Viscum album; assembly: GCA_963277665.1. Classification (NCBI taxonomy): domain Eukaryota; kingdom Viridiplantae; phylum Streptophyta; class Magnoliopsida; order Santalales; family Viscaceae; genus Viscum; species Viscum album. The sequence continues at coordinate 1,292,424,675 of OY728159.1, read as the reverse complement.
AAATTTTCATGTAAATCCATCCATGTATTATTAAACTGGATTAACTTGTTGCACCAGTGATATCTATAAAATGATTTATAAATCCTTAGAAAATTAGTTGGAGGTAAATATAGGTCCCACAAATCACATAAATAAATCAATACATATGTCTGTCATAAGAAAATAAAAAATTCAACCTAAAAAACCCCAAGGAAAAAAATGGGTTTCGTTATCTTCATTTCATCACAACATAATCCAAAATATTTAAAATGGATTTTATAAATAGACATAAAACAATAAAAAATTGATAATATTTGGAATATTATACTCAAAACATATCATTATTAATTAATTTCATCGTATATCTAAAATTAGATTGATAAAAAACATGAAATTAATTCTTGATGAAAATATCCTTTCTTCTCCAAAAAAAGTTATATTTTCTCTAAATGACATAAAATTGTAAAAGAAAATAATTTATTTGAAAATTGAATTGGAATATAATATTATAAGTTTCATATAAATAAGGCATTATAAAAATATAAGAATATTTTCATGTCGTATAAGTTTATATAAAACATTCTTCTCGTACATTTTTCAGAAATACAAAAAACTACCTCATAATGAAAATGAAAAAAATTTCCTTTCATACCAATAAATATAAATTTAGAAATGTGTAAACAAAAAATGTGATCAATTTTAAAATTATATATTGGATATTTTGGAATATATATTTATGAATCATGGAAGAGGATGATAAATATACCCTAGAAAATACTTATGTATAAACAATCATGGAAAATAATGATATTAAAAAATTAAACCTGAAAAATCTATAATCAACATAATCATATGCCTTATAATATCAATAAACTTATATTCATATCAATGAATTATAATTAGAATTATAAAAACATTCAAGGGAATCATAAACACAACTCAAAAGAAATTGGTGGTTTATAAAAAATATGTCCACCAAAAATAAAAATGTGACAAAATAATCCATTATTATACATCTGAAATCAATTGTTTCTATCAAAAAATCCATTATAATGATTTAAATAATGTCAATTAATTTTTCTAAAATCATAGTTATATTTTATGATATCATATATGATCATATTATCATCTGTTTGTTAATGAAATTTCATCATCACTCTTCTTTCGGGCGTTATTTTTTGTGTGTTTTGTCATATAAATCCCTGTTATTATTCATGGGTTTCCTTTATATGTATTACATAATTAAAATAGTGTAATATATATCATATTTATTAGTTCTATACATTTATATAAGCATTATTTAAAAGATAAATTTGAGATTTAATTACATCGCATCATGGCAACAGTGGGCCATTAATACATAGAAGTGATGATATCATTCATGTAATTATGAAATGGTATGGATTTGTATGGTCTATAAATTAATCCATAACAAATAACATGATATAAATAGCATAAATATTTTTTATTTCACTCATTATACCCATCCATGTCAAGTGTTGGTGAAAAATATATTACACCACATTGTGGAGATGATAATCCATACATAAGCACATGTGGTGATTTCATTTCTCATAGGATGGATTGATGTTGGAATATGGTTGTTCCATAATCATAATAAAATCTTAGTATATTTTTTATAAAGGATTAATTAAATTATAATGAAAAAATCCTGAAAAGGAAGTAGAAGAAGAAATAATTTAAATAATTTGTAGAGGATTTTACATCATAATCAAAAAGCTCCCTCTGGATGTCTACTTAAATGCACTAGAGCTGTAATTTAAAGGTGACCATTACATATAGAGTGTGAATAAGGAATTTTATAATTGAAATGGTCAAGGGTTAACCAATCATGAAGGCACATTGTGAAATGAAATTGGGAGGGAGGATATGCGTTTTTTTAATCATGCTGATGGACACATTTGGAATCTAGAAAAATATTAATTTATAATATATTTAAGACACAGGTAAAAACCTCCCAAATGTCCTGATTTCAATAATTATATAACATAAGCTTTTAATGTCATGGAAAAAATTAATTGTTTTTATATCCATTTAAAACATATCATTTTAAATAACACCTCGTCATTCTATTAAAATTTTAACTATAGCAACATATATTTTAATATTCAATGGGTTCAATATTTACTTATTTGATATCAATTTGAAAATAATTAAATACCATAGTAAATTTTAGACCATATAATAATTATTATATATTTTTTAAAATAATTTATTACATTAATATAATTTAAGAAAACATTATTCTGATAAATAAACAATCGTGTCAATTTTGAAAAAATTTAATACATTGATTTTAAAAAATATTTATATTACAATTAAAATTCAAAGTAATAATTTTATTAAATTTATAAGAGGAATGTTCATGTATAAAATTAGATTGAAATATTAAACAACTAAATGTATATTATTTTAAAATTTTAATACCATTTATTTGTTATCTGCAGAAATAAAATAATTAAAACATAAGTTTTTATAATAACTTGATAAAAAATTATTGAAAAAATTAAAAATAAAATAAAACGACGCAGATAAATCTTATAGATTTTTAGAGAATAATTCTATACCATTATATCTTTTGAAAATTCCATCATTAATAATGTTAATCTTATTAAAACATGAATGCGACAATTTTAAAATCACATTAAATAAAATAATATAAGTGTTATAATATCAATTACAAGAATTCAAATGGTGAAAAACTCAAACAATTAAATAATACGGTCGATATATACTAAAAAAATTATATTCATTAATGTTTTTTGTCTTTTAATTGTTATTATCATTCAAATTAAAATATTATTGATTTTTCTTCAATTAAATAATTTCTACACCATCAATATAAAAACCGTTAAGATAAATATTTATTTGCAGAAAATTAAAAAATAAAATAACATGATATATAAATATTATATTTAAATTGAGTGTTTATAATTTAATTTAATTTTATATGAAATTTATATTAAAATTTATATTTTTATTAAAATTTGACTCATACATATTTAAATTTTAGTAAAATAAAATAAATTAAATAGCTAAATCTCACCCAAGAGGATTAAAAAGGAAATAATTTAAACTCAATGATGGTTTAGGTCTAAAATTACTCCTCAAATCATATTATCGAATGTTTTATGTAAAATATATAATTATATATTTACCCTTTATTAACCAATTTATTGTTTTACTATAATAAAAAAATTACTTAAGATACTATTCATAATTAAAAAAATTAAAGGAATGATATATATAAATATATAATCTATACCTAATGATTCAAAATATGCAATCGATTTTAATAAATTAAATGAACATATGATTGAGTAATTACATTAAAATTTATCACATTTTTAGAATGAAAAACATGGTTTTAAAAGTTAAAACCTAATAAAATATTGTAATGTTATAATCCAAAATTCATGGTAAAATTTGTTTCATTGATAAGAATTATATTAACTAATAAAAGTATATTCTATTTTTTTCTTTTAAAACCATTCAATTATATAATTTTTCCATATAAATTATTTTAGTGAATACGATGTTCTAAATTACAAGTTAAGATATTTTTACAATTTAGTAAAACATAATACAAATCAGAAAAATATAAAACCATAATCAAAAGAAAAATTTTATATCCCTATTGAAAGGATGAATTTTATATTGTTAAATAAAATACATAAAAGTGCCATAAACTATATCAAAAATGTGTGCACCATTAAATGGTGTGAAACTGTATTTAAAAAAATACTTATTGTTTCTGAAATAATGAATTTTTTCTTTTATCGTGTATATAAAACATATAAGATGAATTATAAACATTATAATGAATATATTACGTATATATTACATTAATAAAAACCCTAAATAGAGAATTTAATATTTTATAAAATCACTTATTTTCATTTAAATAGTATTTCAGAAGAAGGTTGATATTGTGAATCCTTGATTTTATAATCACTATGTTATAGGGTATCCTAATAATATTTAGTTTTTTAACATAAACATGGTCATGGATGAAATGAATACTATTAAATAAACTTAAAATTGTGTGTAAAACAAGCCATGAATAGTGGTGCATATACCACATACTAAGATAGTTTTGTGTATAGTGCAAACTTAACTTGGTCTATCATAAATCAAAAAAACTCATATAAATTAAATAAAGGAATATCTATGTCATAAAAATTTTGAGGTGTTAAATTGAACAAAACAGATCACTAACTAAAATAATGAAAAACTAACCCATTTAAAACCATTAATACCCTAAAACAATGAACAATAATAGATTCTCCATTGGAAACAAATTAATGCCTTGGAACATAACAACATCATCATTCTTGAATATAATAAGCAAAACCAAAATTTCATGTTCATTAAGAAAAATATCCTAGAAACTCCTTGAAAACCCATCATTTACTACCCGAGATATAAGGAAATTTGGAATAAATCGGGTCCGGCATCGGATGCATCACTAGACATCGCATCTGACCTCCCATATCTTCTGATGCGCAAGTGTTTCTCTCTTTCATCGTCTGATGCTTGTTCTCTTTGCACCCTAGCCTAAATTATTTGGGTTCGGCGTAACAATTCGGTTTTCCACCATGTCCATAAACCCTCTGACTTCTGGAATGAAGGAGCCATTTCATGGATTGAGGGCTGGAAGGACCACAAAGGACACCTCAAGAAGGTGTTACCCCCTCTTGTCCCCATCATTTCCCCCCCCCCCCAACAGAAGGGATTCTTAAGATTAATGAGGATTCTTATCTCCCCAAGTATGGGCCTGTTGTTCTCGACCTCCTAGATCGAAACCATCTGGGGCTGATGATTGCCGCAAAATATGAATTACATCATGCCCTCTGGGAACATGCAATTGTGGATTCCTATGACATCCTTGCAGGTATGACGCTCGCTGTGGAACGTGGATGGGCTGATATCATCATTGAGTCTGACTGCCTTACTGTTATCAATGCTATTAACCACAATGACGCCAGACTCCAGCCTTTTGGCTTCATCATCAGGAGAATCCGCTCAATTTTCCAAGGCTTCTCTTGCTGCACCTTCACCTTTACCAAAAGGGAAGGAAACAATGCATCCCATCAGCTAGTGGCCTCATGCCCCGTTGATGTCAACCACACATGGATGGAGAATTTCTAATCATGGCACTGCTTTTGTATAACAGCTGATCTTTATCATCAATATTAATATTATCATTATTTAAAAAAAAGGAATGTAATTTTCATTAATGAAGAAATAAAAAAACCACCAAACCAACCCGTCATTAAAACTAGAGTAACCAATGCCATGAAAATATAAACCACCCAGAGATCTAAAACATCACTAGGCCAAATGCTAATTGTGACTGAACCACACTACCATAATTTTACGGACACTAGATAATTTATAGAACCTAAAACAACATAGAATAAGGATTATTGGAAGCCAGATTAAAAACATGAGTCATTGTTATTTTGTAATCAGGAAACACCAGTTGCATACCAACAAACCCAAACCAATGGTCCACTAAAAATGAATACACCAGACCGATCGTTCTTATGAATAGTGTTTGATCATCTAGATTCCTACATTCATCAATATCAATAGTTTTTTATGATTTCATTGGTGTATAAAAAATTATTATTATTTTATAAAAAAATTTAAAATTAATTTTATATAATTTAATGGAAATATATAAGATCCTTCTATTTTTTGAGAAATTTTAAAATCCATAAAAATATTAATTCACACATCATGCTCATTCAAAAATAATATTTTTTAAAATTTTAAAAGAAATTGGTATGAAGTATTTGAGCTAAACCTAATATAATATCATCAATACAAATTTGAAAAATGAATGTATATTTAAAATATTTTTAATAAAAATATTTAGATTAAAAAAAGAAGTTTTTCACAAATATCTTATTAAAATATCATTCCATAATTTTTTTTTGTATTAGATTCCAAAAATATACATTGAAAACTCCAAAAACATGACCTAGAGATTCTGTTTTTTGAAAACCAGGTGTATTTTCTACATAATCATCCTCAAAAATATATCGATTAAGAGAAAAAAACACCACATCCTTTTTAAAAATTATTAAATTTAGAATTTCTAATAATACTAGACGTATATGAAAATATTCACTTTTGGGTATTTGAGCATATTTTTTCAGTCTATAAATTTTTTTTATCGTATCCCATTGACTTAATTTAGTATTTATTTATAATTATGACTCCATTTACATCATTTTAGTTTATACAACCCATTAACACAAATTATATTATTATACTTATGGAATTAAACGAAATTCCAAACATGATTCATCTCAAACTATTTTATCTCAACCTGTGTTAGTTTTAACTAATAATAATTAACTATATTATCATGATGAGTCATTGGTTCAAATAAAGAAAAAATAAATTCTTTCGTTCTCGTTTCTTATGAAACTTATAGTTGTAACTGATTGTTCTAAATACCAAATTATATTTTCACTAGAATGATTCCAAAAAAAAATTTACATTGTATTTATGAAATTATTTTCATCAATAGTTAGTTTAATTTCAATTATGATTTAAAAAAATAAATAATTTCTTCATTTATACTCTCATAATATGAATTTACAAACATTTTTTGGGAAAAATGTTTATGAAATGACATCTTAAGATTTCGATGGTGGTTGGTTGAAAATAGAAATATCATTTTAATTATATTAGACATGCACAATTTCTTCTATAATACCATTTTATTTATTAAATATATTATAAGACATACTAGTTATATAATATCCTAGAAAAATTCCATTATTAAATTTTGGGTCAAATTTATGAAAACTATCTTCAGTAATAACGATTAATAATATTACTGAAAAAACATTCAAGTATAAATGTTTATATTTCTTCATATTGAAAACACATTATTTATTTTATTAACTATTGGACTATGGAAATTTTGATTTACAATATAGAAGTTATTAATAACTACATTATCCCAATTTTTTTAACAATAGAGTTTTCTATTGAAATGTTTATAGTAATCTATAAAATACATCTATACATTTTTTCAACTACAAAATTATTCCAAAGTGTTCTAGGTGCTATGAAATTTTTTATTTTATTTGAAACATATTTTAAATTTAGAATGTATAAATGCACCACCATGATTACTATGAATAGTTAGTAAAGGTGAATTTTTCTCACCATTAACATAGAATAATTTTTTTAAAATATAAAATGGATTATAACTATTTATTTGGAAAATATAACTATGTATATAATGTGTAGTCATCAAATAAATGTTATTAAACGTATTTTCTAAAAAAATTAACATTTTTAAGAGAAAATATGTCCATATGAACTAACTATATATAATTTGATATGGAAACGTTTTTAATATATGTTAAAATTGACTCCTATTTCATTCCAAATTGGAAATTATCACAAAATTTTGAATAATTAATCCTATGAATGTCAAGATATTTAACTAGTAATTTTATAGATATTTTGGATAAATATCATAATATAAAGTGTTATAATGTTTTATACCACACAATATGTGGATACTCTAATACATTATGTCACAGTATATCTTGGATCCTTATATCTTTTTTCTTTAATATTTAAATATTATAATGAATGATATAAAAAAAGAATAAATTTGCATTTTATGCATTGAGAGTTACATTTATCATTCCTATATTTCACAAGGTCAGCTTAAAAAATTAATTATCTTCTGATTTTAAGGTTTTCTATCAGGCATAAAATATATAAATTATTTTAAATTATTGGAATTACAATAAAAATTATATTCTATATTATATATATTTATCATTGAGCATTTTGAAAAAAAGGGAATTTTCCCCATACTATGTTCATAATTTTCTATAAAAATTTCTTGTTTCATATAATTTGATAGGAATATTCACTATCCATGTGAAATTTTTTATTTTAAGTAATTTTATAATTTTCATAAGTAATTGATTTGGGATTTTGTTCCGTAAACAAGCTTGGTTCCATCATTGTATGTAAATGTAATCGTATAAATGCACACCTATCCAACTTTTTAGTCTTGTACAATCTTCAACTGTTTATAAAATTATACATAATGAATTCCAAATATTGTACATTATATAATTCATAATTATTTCTCCAACGACCAAAACATTGACATTTAGTACCAAAAAGGAAATTATATATATATTTTTAAAAATTAGGTATTGGGCCTATAATACCAATACCAATGTAATTCTATGAGATCTAATTTTTCTATTCATGAAATCAAAATGTTAATTCCTAGATGTAAACTATGAAAGAACATTTTTTAAACTTAAAATTTTATAATTTTATTTTATAAAGATATATTTATTATCATTACTTTAAGTAGAAATACATTTATTATCTAATTCTTTGGCATGATAATAAAATTATAGGGGATTTATATAAATCATGAGCTTTTCATTTAATGATATGACATAGAATATTTATTACATTTTTAAAAATTAATTTTTTAGTTAACAATACAACAAACCACTAAACATATCCAGTAAAAGGTAAGGTATTTTATTATTAGATAGATTCTATTTTTATTCTTCAAAAGATGTTGAGTCATTATCATCAGCAAATTCAGAAAAATTTGAATTTAATTTAATATTTGTAATTGATTCAGAAAATAAAATTTACATGTAGAATTCAATGATATTTGGAATATTAGAATATAATCACTCAATTTTATAACTATCCAAACAATCATCAAAATAATTATCCGAAGAACAATCTCAACAACTTGAAATCCACGTGTCAGTAGGTTTGAGACTTTCCTTTTACTATAAAATCACATTGATTTGGAACATTTTTATTTCATTGTATTTATCTTATGTCTTGTTAAATTAGTTATAATGTGAACATGATTCTTTCATTCATAACATATCATATCACTAAAATATTTCAAATTAATCTATTCCTTAATTATTTATATATAAATATAACTGAAATCATTCCTAGCATGTATAATATTCATTCCCTTTTAAATATTGTCATGTTATTTATCTATTTTTTCTAATAAAACAATTACAATCACATCTTTATCTTTCTACTTTTTAGAGGATTCAATTATTATTTTGGGTTTTTTATAGTGGTAATTGATATAGAAGCAAGGGATAATCCTTTCTCAAGAATCTCCTTCTCAACATATATTTTAAATCAACCTTTATAATTCATTCGATTATTAATTATATCTTCTAGAAAACTATTTTATTTTTAGATTATCATCAAGACCAGTACGTTTATATTCCCATTCACTAGGAAGGATCTCAAAAACATTTTCAACTAAAATTTTACTAAGAATATATTTATCCACCCAAATTTATAATCTATATTTAATATCCTTAAAAATATAATTAATCATTGAGAAATGATCTCCAGATAGAAAATAAAATTATTGATAATCATCTCTTACAGTTTTTCTCAGGGTTTAAATATCATTGTTTTTACCAAAGTGATTAACATACTTCTTTTTTAAATTATTGTTTTTAGATTCAGGAGAAGAAATATAACTAAATATGTCCCTTATCATTGATAATAAAAAATTATTTATAACATGATGGCTAAGACCATATTTTTTTTTATTTTCATGGTAGAACCATCTTTTTATAAAATTTGACATTTACCATATTAATTGAACAAATTATCTACACAATTGTTGATAATGATATTTTTCATATATGAATCTCAAATACTCATAATTATCACCATTACAAATTAGTGGTCGGCTTATATTGAGATTTTTTGTAATTTGGAAATTTAAACATTGAAATTTATACAAATAATAAATACTCTTATTTACGAACATGTTAGTGAAAAAAATATAGAAAAATAGTAAAATTATATAAAATGTATCATATTATAAAAAAATAAACTATAAAACGAATTATAATCTTTATATGATACCAAATATAGGATTGAACGATTGCAAAATTACACGAAAATATAGATTAATTCTAGTTAATAAAATAAAAAAACTAATTTTTAAACATCATTATGTGGTTAAATTAGAGATAAAATTTTAATATTATTGGATATTATATATTGGATAGAATTTTAATTTTATTATTATTGTTTTATAAAATTTAGAATAATTAATTTTTGTTATAAAATAGCATAGAAAATTGTGGAACCTTTTAAAATTGTTATAAAAATACATATTAAGAAAGTATAAATGTCTTAAAAATACTTAAAAATATTTCCTATCATTGTCCTTTAGTGTAAAGAAATTCAAAAAAAACATATCTTTAAGAACCATGGTTTTCTCTTATCTGTAATGTCTCCCATTCTTACAATAACAAACACCTGGAATCAAAAATCACATTGAGAATTGTATTTCTATCCCTAAAATTCCTCAATAATCAAGATCAAACACAACTTTATCATCATATTCTATGAATTACTCAATCAGTAATGCTAGAAAAACAATTACAATCAAAGAAACTTTTATAGAATTTACAAAATATCATCTTATGAATGACATATGAAAAATTATCTCAAAAAAGTTAGAGTGAATATCTCTCAAAATAATAAGGCATTATAAACCCTTCACAGTAAAATTATATAGTCTTGGATTAAAAATCCTCCTCCTCCTCGAACTCTGCTTCTATTTATAAGAATATTCTAAATAGTCATATCCATTAATCATAACGGTGGTTGTAATAGCCTCCGAAAACCCCCTATATATTTGAAATATTTTTCTTAACATGTTCTTATGATTCTTATAAGTTTATACTCCATTATAGTCTAAATTAATTCCATTTAGTTAGAATATATATTTTTTCAAATTAAATGATATTTTTTCCTCTGAAAAATTAAATGAATTTTTATCGAGAGAGTATGTCCTCTTTTATCTGATGATATTTTTCTAATAGTATATATATAACTTTTCCTAGTGTATATAATTATAAATAATATTATGGAGTTCTATAAATATTATTCTTATAAAATATGATATTTTCTTTCAATTTTTCAAACCTTGAATGTCTTCTTCCAAAAAATAATTTATTTAATAAATTGATATTACTCTTTCTTGAAAATTAGTTTTTTTAAAAAAATACCATAAAATAAGGAAGTATAAAATTTAGAAAAATATAGAAATTATTGTAATGTATTGAGATTTTCAATATATGGTTAAAAAGTGTAGAATGATATTCTTTAGACTCAACTACTCCAAGGTGCATTATTTCCATAGTTGTATCCACAATGACATAACCATAAAAGGATATATTAGTATGGAAAACTGTATAATCTTAAATTTACCAAGTCATCATGATATTACCATTTACAAAGATATATTTCTATAATGTATCTTCAATTAATGTTACCTAATAATTTTTTTCAAAAAACTACATTCCAAGGGTCTTACTAATCATCAATTGGTACCATCTATAATAAGACCATCAATTTTAACAAACATTGGTGGTTAAATATTTTTTTGAAGGTGGCAACCTGAATTTGTCTCCCAATTCATGCTCTAATTGAATTTATTAAAAAAGAATTTAAAATTACAAACACTAGGTGTAAAGAGCATACACCAGTAGGGAAAATATTGGGATAGAGAGAGATAATTCAAGAAGCACAAACAATTCAAATGGAGGTAGTAGTACCTTCATTCTGTCATGATAAGGATATCCTCAAAAGTGCTGAAAAATTAAATTTCAGATCAGGATGGTAGAGTAGAAATTCCATTCTTTACGTGCTTCTAGGAATGCTCCTCAACATGGAAGAGATGCAACTGAAGAGACGATGCAATGTTCAAGCAGCAAAGTATCGGAATCCAGCATATCTACAAAAACAGGTCAGGAACTAGACCACTTAAGTTGGTACAGCGTGAACAGGATCTAGCCAGACAGAGACCAATCAGAGAATAAAAAATTCATAGTTTAGAGATAATAAACAGCATGATCATCTATTTTTTTCCAAAGAGAATACTAGAGCAAGAGAGTAATTGACCCCCATAATAATGGTCTTCTAGATTCCACCCGATCAATAAGATGAGTTGGGGTTTTTTTCAAATTCCTTATTAATTTTTCCATTGAATATATCTGACCTGATGGCTAAGTAAGTATTCTATAAAATCTCTCCACTTCAAAAATATTGATATAGAATTTCATCTTGAAGATTCTCCATAGATTTAGGATCTTCACAACAAGGAACATTATATGAATTGTCCCATTTAGAATCTTGTTGGCCCTCTACATGCTGAGTTTTGTTAGTGGTAGAGACTTCTTATCTTGAGATGTCCAATGAACGTGACAAAATTCAGTGGTTAAATATTACATTCAAACTAGATTTATGTGATCACATCATGGGGGATCAAATTGTTTATTATTCATGGAAAAATGGATCGATTAGTAAATTTTTAATTACATTATAAAATATAAATATAACATTATATTCTAATTGGGGAGATAATGTCTATATCTATAATCTGTATGCATATCAATAGTAGTGCTCTAATATTAATCCTTTGGAATTTAAAAAACCAAAAGTTGATATTAATTATTCAATAAGAGAATGCATATATTAGAATAATTCTTGAAAAAATTATGGAATGAATAATATGTAATTAATACATTATTATTGAATAATATTATATAAATAATAAAATAACCTTGAAAATTATATATCGATATCATAACTATTCAAATAGTCATATATATGTCAATAATAAATTTCCTAATGATGGAATAAATAATTTTGTAAATATTAATCATTACATCAAATCATAGATCCATGCTATCATATGTAAATAGGCAACACATATGAAAAATGAAAAAATTATTTTGTCTCACGAGACTAATCGATTCATGGAAGGGAAATGTAATTATAGGCCCCACCGATCAATTAATAATTCCAATTCATTTATCATATCAGTAAATAATACAACATAATTTGTATGATTCAATAATCTTTTTTAATATTTAATAGAAGAACAATGCAACATAATATCAATACATTCCACTATCAAAATGATCATAAGTCATCCATAGTAGTATGATGGATAATATCAATTAATTATTACCCAAGTAAAGTATAAGAATCTTCAAAAGATATCAACATAGATTAAGAATCATATAGAATTTTCCTAGAATATTTCTTTATGAATATATTGTTTTCACTATCAAATAGGTTATTTGAAATATAAAAAATTCCAAAATAATAGGAATTCATTTTCATTCCAAAGATCACCAGAATCTTATAAAGGAATATTCAAGGAAAATAATTACTTTGATGATAAGAAAAGTTTTTAGTGTAGTAAATATTAAATTTTTTTTTTCAAAACATCATTAAAAATTTCATCATTCATAAAATGATAAAAATATTTTGTTCAAAAAAATTTAAATAATTTTTAAAAAGTGTATAAATTACACTACTAAATAATGTAATATGGAATAATATTATTCTCAATTAGTTTAAGTAACAATGTATGTTTTCATTTAAAATATTTTTTTTGTGTTCAAATGTAATATATATGTGATTTAAAAAGAAAAACATTTTTTTATGCCTTATAAAACACAGAACATTGAGAATAAAATAACCATGTAATATTATTAGTCAAATATGACCATTATAATCCAGTTGTTGAATTTTTAGTTATGAAAAAGGGAAACCCTATTATGGAATATATATATAAATTTACAACTAAATACAAATGTTTTGATTAATTCTTAGTAAATTAAAAATTAATTATTCTTTTCAGTTAAATTATTCATAATGACTAAATTTATTTCAAAAATAATTTAATTTCATTTTGAAATATAATTTTTTTTTCAAATAATAGATAAATTATTTGATAAAAATAAATTTTATTTTTAAATAGTCATATTTAAATTATCTTAGGGTTGATTTTTTGGATTTTACTGAAAAGATTTATTTTCTAATGAATAGTAAAAAATTTAGTTTTTTGAAAACATTATTTTCTTCAAGATTGAAAATAGTTGATTTTAACATTAAACAGGATTTAATACATATTCAGCTCTAATATATGAAAAAAAATTAAATTGTGTTCACTTTAAATAATAGTATTTTTGAATTTAAAATATAAAACTATTTTTGCTTAAAAATTCATTTTTCAGAAAACTTCTTTTGTTGTGATTTTTGGTTTTATCATAAATTGATTTCCCCCCTCATGGTGATTTAATTGTTGTAAAATCGATACCTTATTTAAAATTATGTAGTAAAAAATTTACTAAATTGTTCAATTTATTTTTATTTTATACGATTGGTAGCAAGAGTAAATTTGTGTCAACACAGAATGGGTAAAATTAATAAAATATTGTAAATACATTGGGTTATGGATTTTAAATGTATCAAACCATAACAGTAATAAATTTATGAGTGGTATTAAATAGCTTCCATCCATTTCAATATTGTATGAACACTTAGTTCTATATTAATCTGAATAATTAATTTATATTAATTTAAGAAATAATAAATACAAAATGTCCCTCTCTTGAATTTATATACAACTCTAGTTTTGTATTATTTCGAATAATTTGAAAATATAATAATTAATTTTAAAAATATTAATAGACTTATTATTTTGATGAATTAATATATTCCTTGAATTTATCAAATAAATATAATATATTAGTTATTTTATAAATGAGTAATTTTAAATACAATATATTTCTTGATGTTATTACAATCAAATTAAATGGATATTGGGAATAATGATAATAATGATATTTTATAAATATGATATTTTAATAAATTACATAAAAATAATAATAAAAAATGGATATTATGTGGTCTAAATTATAAAACGTTTTCAATTTTTGGTTGATTATTATCTTATATGTATATTTAGAATCCATTAATTATGAAAAGATCATTAACATGGTTATAGATAAAATAGGTTAACTAATTTGTTAAACCAAAAGATATGGTTTAAAAAAGAACATAAACCTATGTAAATTTTTATTTTTGGTCGTACATCAACAAATTGTTACCATATATTTAATATATATCCGTTTAGAATAGTTTTTCATGAGAAATAATTTATTTAATTTTATTATATTAAGAAATTCCAATAGTTCCCCTCCCCTCACATATAAAATGGTACCCCTCCTCTCTCTTTTATACACCACATTGAGAAATAATGTTTGAAAAATCCCTACCAAGTTCTCATATAAAATTTGTGAAACAAAAATTATATTTTATTTTCCTCTTTAATATCCATTCAAATGTTCCTAAATAATGGATATAAATGAATCATCCTGAAGAATTTGTAATCATCTTACCAGACCTCTGGGAATTTGTTTCTTATTGTACACTCTCAAAATATAGTATATTATTACTTTATTAATAAAATATGTTTCCTAAATATTTATAATTTTTTAATTATTATGAAACTGCCTTTATTCCCACAATTTTTATTCAAATTGTATGTCAATGTATCATTCATTCGTATATATGATTGACCTTCTCCACATAGTGATACCGTTCATTTCCAACATCATCATTCATGGGGTGGTTGTTTTTATATTTTTAATGTTTATATTTTATAATAGTGAAATAATTATACATTTTTATTTATAATATCATATTTGACTTCTTACATTTTAATTCATTGAGAAACAACAACACCGCTCGTGAATATGTGTAGACTTCCACAACAACAGACCGACAAGATTTTTTTCATTTCCATTTTAAATAGAAGGTCCAAAATATTTATATAATTAATATATATAATATATGTGATATAAAAATTATTTTATAAATATTAACTATTATTTATCTTTCATTCATTCCCTTCATCAAAAAATGGAATCAATGTTCATGCATACTTACTACTTACCCTCTACCTGAATGATGCAAATTTCTTAGGTCTCTACCATTTATGGATGAATATAATATATATATATATATATATATTACAAATATCATGGTTAATATTATGTATATTAAGGAACAAATGTCAATTAATGACCAATACCTTTGTAATTAATCATGCTTTGGAAATGAAGTGGTTATCACTAAGAACAGTGATTTGAATAATGAATTGTAAAGAGACATGTCATAAGATATTATAATAAAATAATAAATTGTATTATATATATGATTATAGTTATATAATACTTTTATAATAATTATATATTTATTATATAGTATTTTCTTTTCTATGTGACGAAATATAAGACATTTAGTGTAATATGTTGGTATCACTTTTACTTTTGTGAGACACATGACATACTCACCAATAGGTTTTTTATTTAGTTTTTATACAAAAAATAATTGTTTTTTATGATATATATGATGACCATTATGTGATATACATATCCATAAAAATTTCGTTATTTCATCGGGCTTATGACTGAAAATTTACCAATGTGTTAGGGGTTTTATATTACAATTTCACTATTTATTGGGGTTATTTAAGATTAAGATATTATAATACAAAAGTGTTGTATAACACTAAATAATCTCATTATTTTTATTCTAGTATGTTAATTTCCATATAATAAATGTTTTAATTTCATTTTCCTCTTTTTATATAACCTATATATTAACAGAACATTTTTAATGAAAAATTACATTTTTTATCTATTGGGTCAATGATAATTTTTCCCCCATGACAATTCTTTCTAAAAATGTTTTCAAAAAGTAATTAATAATATAAAGTGAATATTTTAATTAATTTTTAACCATTGATGTATTTTCATTTTTTTTAAAATGAATTACATTAATTCTATAAATGATGTTCTTTTTGACTTACTTATAAAAGTATGAAGGAGGGATTTTCATTTAACATATACTGCATGAACAATGTCTTCTACTACCATGAAAAACAAAAAATTTTAGGATTCCTTTATTATTCTAAAACTATCTATTCAAATTAAATTATTCTTATAATTCATGGGATGTATATATATATTTATTAAGTGATTCGAAATAGAATAGTGTATTTTCAAAAGGAGATATTAAAATAGATATTTTAAAATAAATTTTTATCTATAATGTCCAAATTTGATAAAAATTATGTTTTACTATAGATATAATACAATGAAAACATCGTTAATATAATTTTGGATCATTTTTTATTATGATGATATCTTCATCATGAAACATGTTTCATTTCCCCGGGTTATTCTTTGATGAAATAATGAAATGTCTATTAAACACCTTTCTTTTCCTTGGGTATGTTTTAATGAATCTTTTGGAAACTGATTTCAGTTTTATAGGTTATGATATGATAAATTTTTTATTATCAAAACAGAATGTTTATTTTTTATTTTCATAATGCGATGGGTGGGACCACAATTATATATCACCCCAATACATAGGGTAAATTTCGATATCTCATGAGATAAATAATATTTTAATCTGAAGTGGACCCATTTTGTTAAGGATCTTTATCCACAATGATAGTCCTGGGAGTAAACCTGTACTATTAAATATTTAGTTTAACCAATCCACTATGATAGTCTTGTGTGTGAACCTTGACTATAGAATATGTAGTGAACCCAATCGACAATGATAGACAGTGGTGTGAGACTTGTCTATAGAATAGGGAGAAAAATCAATACAATATTATAGTCTTGGTAGTGGGCCATGACAACTAAGAAAATTATTTTCTATGGGGATCTGTAAACTAAAAATCAATTCCTTATGCATGTGTTATTCAATCACAGATCACTTTTATTTATTCATTTATGATTCATGCCTTTTGAACCGACATTCATTATTCAATGAATCAATATTGTGATCTTTTATATTTAGGGTATGGTTTCCAAAAATTAATAACATTCTATCATACACATATTATATTTTTATCATTAACTTATTTTTTACATAACCCATGTTTAACTATAATATGAATACATTCTCACCCTTTCTTATGTTTTATATCCTAATGATATTATGAAATATTTTATGTACGATATGTATATGAAGGGTACTAGTTGTGAAGAATGAATCTGGAGATGATATAGATCTTATAAAGAAAAGTTGTTAAGTTATCAATGTTTCTAAATTCAGTATAACTATATGATAATGGAATTAATTAAAAATTTATTTATTTAATATTTACTTATTAAGATGTCATATATATATAATATATCAGTTGATATAGTTTTTATCATCGATATTGTTTATTACATTTATAAACTATGATGAGGAATCATTAGTGAGAAAACATAGGATAATCATATATAAAAAAAGTCATGTGTCGTGATAAAGATTGGATTATAGGTTTCCTAGTAAAATATCCATATATGGAAACTAAAAGATGATCTGGTTTTGGAATACATGAATTTCAAGGTAATTACCCTAGAATTGGTTGGTTAAGTATATGTCAAACATCATTCTAGTTAGATGTGATAGTTACCTTAATATGCACCTTTTTTGACAGTCATAGGGATATTTTTTGGATAATTCATGTCTTAGTTATCAGTAATTAGGATCTATTTGAATATAATATGATATTAGATAACCTATAATAATCATAAGGTGTCACGGACTGCAAATAAGGGGTCATGATTTAGAGATCCTATAAATAGTATTTCATAATCATGTTGTCTCCAAATATGATTGTTATTTCTCACAATATAATTTTTGGTTTTTGAAAATAACTTAATCTATGATGAATTGTTTTTTAATTGTATGTGATAGATGATAGAATGGTTTAATTTTATGATCAACCATGTAAAATTATTGATAAAAATAGAATTATTTTTATTATTCCTCATCAGTTATCTAGTTTTATAATTATAAACATCCAACTGGTTGAGGTTTTTGACCTTTTTAATTGGATAAAAATGGGGTATCATTAATACCATAGTGGAATATTGATTTATATTTCTATATTTACTGAATTTGTGAAGAATCACATAAGGTAATGTCATAGAGGAAAAAATGTTTTGGTTTTATAAAAGAATGACAAAGAGAAAACAATATCTGATGAAAAAATATGTTTCATTAATGAAATGGATAATTACAATGGTTTCCATA
This sequence comes from Viscum album, assembly GCA_963277665.1. Taxonomy (NCBI): domain Eukaryota; kingdom Viridiplantae; phylum Streptophyta; class Magnoliopsida; order Santalales; family Viscaceae; genus Viscum; species Viscum album. Next base: position 1,292,405,688 of record OY728159.1, on the reverse strand, counting down.
ATATATCATCAAAATATTCATTTTTTAAATTAGGAATTTATAGATGAAAATATATAAAATTGGATCATAAGGGTTTTATGGGAAACCAATTTTTGGTTGATGATGAAGATACTAAAAATTACATATGAAAGGAAGGAAGTATTAATTAATAAGATGTTTAGGCCTATTTATCAGTTTAATAAGGATGTGTACTAATTTATGTGTATATGTAACATAACTCGAAAATTAAATTATACAAGTATTTTTTCTATGGTATTATAATTATAAAATTCAAGAATTACATAAGTAATATCCTATAGAATATTTTCATTATGGATTTGAAATCATATGTTAAATGATACAGATATCATAGAAGAATAATTTAATGGTGAAGTTATATTTTATTGTAATAAAATTGTGTGAATGATAATCCTTAATAGGATCCAGGAAACTGGATGATAGTTTTTAATTGGGAAAATGAGATAAATGTTATAGCAAAAGTTTATGAAATATTATTTTTCACATTATTTCATATTTTTAATTTGATGAAAATGAGGAATATGTTATTATAAATGGAGTATTTATATTTTTTTGAACAATGGAATATACATTAAAATATATGATAATTTATGGAATTAGTAGGGAGTTGACATTTATAAGAATGTATGTTTTTACCTAGGTTTTATTATTATTGAAGATGTTACCATGTTTCAGGAGAATATATAGCCATAGTACTCATATATAAGGTATGTGAAAGGTAAAACCACTTTATATTGTAATGTAAATTAATTTTATGATGACATTATATATATAGTTCCCTTATTTATAAATTATTGTATTTTTTATTTATTCCACAATATTTTGAATGTGTTTCATTTTTAAGGTCTTTTAGAATGGTTTATGTAGAACGTTGTGTATTATTGTTTGAGGATAAAGTATTATTAATTACATTGGTTAACCTATTATAATAATTATATATTGGGTAAATATCTAAAGAAAATAAGAATGGGGTATAATTATTTTTTTGATCTTACGATATATTTGAAAATTAATTTCAAGTCTCTGGGAATTATAAATTCATCATGAATATTCATTTCACAAAGGATGATATGAAGGGGAAATTGATCAAGTAACATCGAAAGTGATTAATTGTACTTATTTTATAGAATTAAATGACATAAGGATATTTTACCATATTATCGATTTTGTTATTTAATTAATACCTCAACATTATGAATAAGATCATGAAAAAAATTGTAATGCTTTTCCTTCATTTCTGATGAATATATAACCTTTCACTCATTAAATATTTATGGTTTTGTCGTCATTATGTTTATCCTAATGATGTTATATATCACTCAAGAATATAATTTGGACACTTATTTGCCCACAATTTTGAAATTTTGACATCCAAATAATGTTATTATTATCTGGGTAATAGATAATGTGTTCTTTCATAAAACCTCTCTGCTTCCTTCTTTCCCATTTTAAAGGATGTTTTATTAACAATTTTTATGATGTGGGTTTTCAAAAGTTAATTTCAATATATGAAAACTATTATCATCATGAACAAGGTAAATTTATTTGGATTTAATATATTAAATATAAATCAAATGTAATACCAAATTAATTTAATACTAGAATATTATGTTAGATAATAAATACAATAGAAATCATCGAGCAAAAACGAACTACATACCATTAATATTTATATATGTCTATTATAACTTATAAATTTAATTGTAGAATATTTATAGCAATAAACACACTATTAAAAAAATATGAAGGCCTTATTCAATATAAATGAAATGATGTCATCACGAAAAATAAGCATGCAATTTCTTTGTAAATTTATATTATCATTAAAAGATAAATATCCTTCAAAATATTTTTTTTTCATTGAGATGATATTATCTATTTTTTAAAAATTCTATAAATTTTTTTTATAAAATTAATTTTTCGTTTGAAGTATTAATATCATGTGTATCAACAGATGATGTTTTGGAATTTCTATGCAAAAACCGATTTTCCAATAAACTGCGAAAAAAATTGTTGTTTGTTTGAAAATGTATTTTTAAATTCAATCATGTAAAAATTTTAATTTTTTCATAAAATGCATTCTAAATAATATTATTCAAATTATATTATTTATAATCTAATTATGTTCATTGGAATTAATTTTATGTTTCACTTTGGAATGAAATCCTTTTTTATATTAAAAGGCAATTTTTTTAAAAAAAATGATTTTTATTGTGTTATGTGTTTTTATCTTAAATTTAAATCATATAATTATTTAGATTTAACAACCAAAAATACCATATTTGAAATTGGTGGTGTAAATTATTTCAAATATGAACCTTTAAATTTTTGTTCAATATGCATTTTAAGCATATTAAAATTTTATCGACTCAATAAGGCTAAAATGGATAAAATGAGCTTTAAACATTCGAATAAGGCGTTAAAATTTACAAAAACCACAAATTTACAATATATTATTCCTTTTTCTTGGATATTTACATCCAAAATTTTAATATATTTTCACTTGGTTCCATATTTCTTCATTTATTACATTTATATTATTTTACGAAATGAATAAATAGAAACTATCATTTTCTTGACTTTAATATCACTAAATGTTTTTTATAATGATAAAATGATGATGTATTGGGTTTTATATATTAATTTTAAATATTTATAAATAAATTTTAATATGAAAATTTATACTGATTTTTTAGTGATTGAATAATTAACTTAAATTTCAACACAATGAAAACTCAAAATTTATTCATTTAATTGAAAAACAAAATAATTAATTTTAAAAATATTATAAGAAATAAAATTATTGTTATTTATAGTCTTAAACTAATTTATATTATAAATATAATATAATATTGATGTTTTAATTTATTATATTAAAAATTGATCTTTGTCTTATTGTCTTTATATTCAAATTAAATTAACTGTTCCAAAAATGAAATTAATGATATTTTATGAAAATAATATAACAGAAATTTTTTTAAAATTAATAAAAACACTGATGAAAGAAATTATGGATAATATATTTTATATCATATCCACCCTTGGGAATGTTTTCTTTGTCTAATTTGTACCTTATAATTATAATTAGAGCACTTTATGTTTGAAATAGTGTTACCACGTTTAAGGTTAAAATAAGTTAAATAAGTTGTTAAACCAAAAGAGGAGGTTTAAAACACCACTTGAATATGTCCAAATTTTACATTTTGAGGTTATTATAAAAAAATACAATATATTTCAATATATAACCATTTGGAATCATTTGTCTTAATAATGAATTTATATTATTTTAATCTTTTAATAAGTTCTAAGTGTACCCCTCCCCTCACTTATAAAATAACACCACAACTTTCTCATATCTATAAAAAATTTATAAATCATTTTCAACCAACTAATTCATAATTTTATTCTAAAATTACCTAATCATTATTTATTGGACTTTTTCTTCTTTAAATACCATTTCATGTTTCCTTATGTACGGATCTAACAGAGTCATAATAAATTATAGGTAATGGTCATACCTGATCTCTATCAATTTGTTTCTTATTAAAAATAATCAAAATATTTGATATTATTAATAAAAAATAGTATAAAAATATATTAAAATTTTATTTTTATTAATAGATAACATTTATTCCACCAATTTTACATCAAATGGAATGTGAATGTATTGTTCGGGAATATATACATCTTATTGTCTCCACATAGAGATACAATTCATTTTCATACTCCATATCTAATAGATATTTATTATGATGGTTTTAATTAAAATATATTATATTTATTGAGTAATTAATATTCTATAATTGTAATATCACATATACATTATTACCTTTAAATCTGTTCGTAAATGGTAACTTCACTCTAAAATATGATTTGAATGCCACATCCACTAAGAGAACTGATTTGTTTTTATTTTCTATTTCACATGGATGAAAAAAAGAGATATATTTAATGATTATTTGTGATATTTATTATATTAAAATGGTTATATAAATTTTAATAATTATTTACCTATAATTCATTCTATCTATTAAAAAATTGACATGGTGTTCATGCGTAAGTACGACATAACGTCTCCATGAACAATATAATTTATTTTTATATATCCTCCCATTATAGATGAATATATATATATATATATATACTAATTATAAATTATATTATTATCATAGTTAAAAAATATAGGTATGAAGTAATAATGATCCCACTGTAAATACCAAGACTACCGAACCAAAACATGATTGAAAAATAGATATGTTATCACCCAAAATACGTTGATATTAATTTATAATTATAAATAAATGGGTTTTAATATGTTTTAATAAAATAATATATGAAATGTTATATATGATTTTTTATATAAATAAATTATATAAATATATATTTATTATAATGGTGGATTCAATGTGTTTGAATAAAGTTGATACTTGAGGTAATAGATTTTCATCAAACATTTACATCTGTGAGAAACAAGTCATCATCACTACAAGATTCTTTAATGTGGATTATATATTGACCATAAAATTATTTCATTATTATTATCAATAAAAAGATATGATATAAATATCTCTGTAATTTTTTTTATTTCATGTGGATTATTATTCAAATGTTACAAAAGTGCTAAGGGTTTTATATAACAATACCATTATTTGTAAGGATTATTTATGATTAAGTTAATATGGTTAAATATTATGATATAACACTCAAAAAAACTGTTTTAGTTTATCCTTATTTGGTTTTTTATCTTCGTTAGTTTTGTACATTATTTCTATCCTCATTATATACTCAATATTACCAGATAATATTTTTAATGAAAACAGAATTTATTTCTCTCATCAGCTGAATATATTTTTTCTTCCATGACCATATTTTATAAAATTATTTTGAAACATGTTTTTAATATTATCACATGAATTTGGATTATTGAATTTTTTTAAATATAAATGAATATTATTTTCAAATTATAAATGAGATATTATTTTAATTTTTACAAAAATATAAATGAACATGTTTTATTTAACTTATACACCTTGAAAAGAATTTACAACCGTCATCAACCCTAAATATTTTCATTATTTATTTACATGTTTCCAAATTTATTTTCAAATAAAATGTTTTCATTAATATTTTTGAAATATTTATATTTTGAATAAGTTAAATTTAAGATAAAATGGTATTTTATTCAAGAAAATTATCAAGTGATATTTTAAATAAATTTTACATCTATGGTGGAATCCTTTGATGATATATAAATTTTCATGAGGATATGATCAAAGGAAATAATCTATATTATTTCTATAGATGGTTTATCATTCTGACAATAATATAGTTATAAAACCCATTTCATTTCCATATTTGATTGTATAAATATAAAAATCATTTCTTTTTAATGGGTTATGATATGATAAATGATATCTGATATTTTAGAACATTTATGTCAGATTTTGATTATGTGATATGTGGTCCCAGAATTATAAATCCATATAATGTATTACATTATGATATATATCCAATGTGTTGAACATGACTGGATTGGGGATTAAAACTAGTTTAATAGGGGCCATAGCCACTATGATTTTCTTGGGATTGAACCATGGACACCTCATTTGGAGTAAACTCAATAAATGTTTATAGTATTAGATGGAACCATGACTACGGAATGGGGACTGAACCCAATCCACTATGATAGTAAATAAATTGAAATTTGAAAATGGAAAGGGGAGTGAAACCAATACCCAATTATATTCTTTGAATTATGCCATTAATAATAAATTCATGCTTTTATATTATTATTTATATGCCTAAAATCTATGTATTATGTAAATGTTTTCTCTCATGGATCATGTTAGTTGATTCAATTATGATTCATGTATTATAAAAATCCATTCATTATTCAATGAATCAAATATATTGTATTCAAGGTATGGGTTTCAAAATAAAATGTCATTTTTATTACATTATGATAATTTTAGGATTACAGGATTTTTGATATCTCTTTTTTTACCTTTACTGAAAATCTATGCTCACCCATTATTATGTATCAATCCCCAAGGTTAATAAGTCATATTTTATTAATGAAATTTTTAATAAGGGTGTCAGTTGTGGATAATTATGTGGGAGGGAATTTACATCCTATATAAAAATGTTTTTTATATAACCATGTTTCTTAAGTCTATAGATATATATATGATAATTTTAGGCATTTTAATGTTATGTTGTGAGTATTTATCTATTAATATATAATAACTATTTATAAAAATTATTGATAGTCATATATAAATAATCTAACAGTAGAAAAAAAATTAAAACAACACAAACAACTATAAGAAAATTATAATTATTGTGGATAATATATGAGGATTATATAATTCTACCAATTATAACTTAAACATAAAAAATCCTGAATTTATATGGGATTCTGTAAAAAACCATTATGTTATGCCTGACATGCTTCATACGTTCTTTTAAACTCATTTGTAAAGAAATTAATTTATTATAGTTCTGTACATGAAAAATATAAATACATTTAATGTTATATATGATCTAGTTATTTCATTCCAATGCCATTTTATTAATATATTTTTATTAAAATCATTATTTATTTTAACTATTTATTTTTTCATGTATGTTTCAGTTTTGAAGTTTCAATGCTTATTTTCTTATCATGGTTCCATACACTAAGAAATTATAATATCAATATAAATATCTTATATTTTCAATATATATAATCAATCATGAAATTTGGACATGAAAAATTAATCACATCACTTCATGGACATGATAGTCCACATGTACACACTATTAATGTTAACATTTCTTAATGAATATAAGGGTATGAGGGTGGATTATATATAATACTAACAATATGATAATGAGGTAATATTTTTCATATATATTTATTATAACCATATTTTTAACCATCCAAGTAAATTTTTTGATGAAAAATAAATTACACCCCTAAATGCATATGGTTTGTCATACATATACAAAAGTGATGTTTTCAATTTACATAAGATATAATGGAGTTTAATAAGGGTTTATATAGAAAAATAATAATATATAATTATATTTAATATAATTATATTATTATATCAGTGATGTTATTTAATATTTTAAGAATGTGTAAAGGGAAATAGGATAAAAACACTTGGTTTGGTGTCATAAAACGTCTTTAAAAAATAAAATTGGCTTACCCCATAATCCTTATATGTTAGTAAATTTATGATAATGGAGACTCTATTTAATGGGTACTATGGTTTGGATGGGATTTGGTTTGGTATTTATTGAGATAATGGAATTAAGGTGTGTGAATAAGAGAAAATTTGTTTTCTTTTATTAGTGAAAAAAATGATAAACATTGATTTATTTAAAATTAAAATATGTAATATAAGTCGTAATAATATAAAGAGGAACCAAATTACCATAAAATTCTAGGTAATATTTTTAATGACTCAGAATTCCTATGGAAATTGTTTTTTAAATACATTGGAATTTTACTAGCCTGTAGTTTCTGACTGTGCTTGATTCCGAGGCCTAGTGTGCCTGGAATCAATTTTTGATGTTTTCTTCTTGTACGTTCAGTTAACGTATGAACGGGTTTTTATAACATTTGAACAGGTGCTCAAGAATTAATATCTTAGGGTACCATTGAGCTCTATATGTCGGTGATTCCTTAGTGATAATTTCATTGAAGTTGAGTTTTATCGAGAGTGGAAGGAAGTTTTTGGGTGTTTTTAATTAAATTGAATTAAGTTAATGTTTTAACATTATTTATTTTGGTGTTTGAAACCTCTAAGAGGAGGTTAGTGGTGGGGGCCACCACACCATAACCTCCCATGAGAGGTTATGTTGGTGGGTCCCACCCACACATAACCTCCGTTGGGAGGATTATTATGTGGGCCCCAAAAAAACTTTAAACCTCCTCTAAACCTATAATTAATTTGGTGAAACTCTTCCCATTCACCCTTCATTTAATTAGCCAACTCCTCAAATTTAATTAAGTAAAGTTACATATTTAACTTGGAATCATTTTGAATTATTGAATTCATTGGGGAAATATTTTAATATGTGATGTATTATTATGGTGGGGGGTTGGCATAATCATTGTTGTTAGAATTAAGGAGAGGAAGAGCCTTAGGGAGAATTCAGGGGACTTCATCCTCTCATCAAAGAATGTGAAGAATGCTCCTTCAACCGAAGAATGACGAGAACTATCTTCTACGTCTTCAATCGGATAAAGTTGAGGAATCAAAGCCACCCACAAATAATGCTAATGCCATCCTCAGCTACTTATTTAACGATGTCAATGAAAAGACACTATCGTTTCCTTTGAATTCATCAACGTACAATCATCATAAAAGGTAGGGGGTCTTGAGTTGTTTTGTTCCTGTTCTACACTGTTAATATTTTGGTATTCGTTTTGCCGAATGTTATCAACATAACATAGGGGATTCATAATGCACCAACATGTACAACCCTTCCCCTTTGGTTGATCTTGTTTGTTGATGATGGAGGAAAGGACTGTGGTGAACAACGACAGCAGACGACGGGCCAATCGTGAAAGAAACTGGTGGTGCAAAAATCGTCAGGTCTCTAAGAGGGGGCGACACTACCTCGCTATGTGGAGGAGAGTTTCGGCCACATCAGGCCACAATGGAAGCCCAAAGCACCGTCACGCTGCACGAAGGGCAGTAGGAGGATGCGGCCAATGCTGGCTGTGGCAGACAGGAGAGGTCGGACGGCAGGGCTGGCCACCGGTGAGCGCTACAAGAGGGACCCTCTAGGTCCCGCGGTTACCACGAGTCGGCGCCTCACGCCGGATATTTCAGACAAATGTGGGGCATGGCTCCCCCTCCCATGTATGGATAGCCAGGCCACGTGGGTCAGACAGCAAGGCCACGTGGGCCGCCAACCGGCCAGGCCACACGGCCTGCCACCTGGTCACACTGGATGCCACCAGGACATGCGGGCCGCTGGGCTAGGCTACCCCTTTGTGTTGGGCCTCCCTTCGAGCCGGGGTGCTTTCGGTCCTGGTTTCCCCAACGATCCAAGACGTACCATTAGGTCGGGCCTCCCCATCATGTTGGGTCACCCCTTTGGGCCATGTCAGATTCAAAGATCAGGTAGGGTCGGTCCAACTAGGTTGGACCAGACCCGAACCCATCAAACCCTATTACACATTCTCAACCTTATCCTTGGCTACGGGTGTCTGTTTGATGAACCGTTAGCATCACCAATATTCTTGGAATGAATTCATCCTTTCGAGAATACCCCTCGGGATTTCATGGTATAGTTGAGATATGGTTATGTTGGTTCGTACATGAAACCAAATGGGCCCCCGAGACTAAAAAGGCTAACAACTCACAGATCGGGTGTCTGATTAGTGCTCCGCCTATTGATTTGAGTCCTTTATGACATTTTTGACCTTTGAGATACTTCCATGTGAGACTTCATGACACTTGGAGTATCAACTAGAATCTCTTTGAGTAGATCCTCCCGGAGAAGAGTAGACATAGTGGAGAGACCTATTAGTTGACAGACCTGATGACTGCTTGACCAATTCGACTAGAAGTGATTCGACTAGCCCAGTGGTGAGAGCCTGTTATTTTTTTGTAGACCCATGGTGGATAGAGCACCCGGTAGTTGGATGTATACCTGCGGTACTCGACAGGAGGAGTTCCACTGTAGGTTGTTAGGGGGAGAGCCCGGTATTTGGCGACAAACCCATAGCGGACAAAGTGCCCGATATTTGGCAGCAGACCCACTGTACTCGACAGGAGGAGTACCTCATCAGTCCAAGGTTAGTGATAAGTGCCTCGGTGTCGTGACGGACCCACTGTACTCGAAAGAAGATGATTTCCCCAACATCCATGTTTTCTATAACAGAAATCCTGGTTTGAGCTGAGTCAATGACATTTGTGTTTTCCTCATGATTGAGATGGGTTCTTGATAACATAGGTATATGTATGGTCCTATACATAAGTAATGGTTATCCATTGAAATCATATATTGTGGTTTATCCTTGGTGTATTTTGTGAGAACTTGAGGGTCTCTAGGTCCCTACAGAGTATTGTTATACTCACCCCTGCAAGGGCTATGCTCACACCATGTTGTGTTGGATAGAGATGATAGACAGTGCAGATGGAGCCCGAGAGCTCCAGGACTGGACAGTACCCATAGGAGGACCATAAGACATATCGGTACATAGTAGAGTTTGATAAACGTGGAGTTATGTCGAGGCCATCTGTACCTACCCTTTAGTTAGGTACCCTGGAGGATGATCTAGGAGCTTCTAGACACCTTCTATCTGTTTGTCTTTTTAGTTTTACATGTGTGTCCATTCCGTGTAATTTACTGTTGGGATTGTATTTATGGTCCATTTACTTTCATTACACTTATTATACAGATTTTATATAGTGTTTTCTTCCACTTATACTCTCGTTGTGTGTGTTTACGTTTTATAAAGACAATGTTTTCCCAGTTTTAGGGAATTGCACATTTGGTGCTAGTCGCTAGCCCCAGGCCTATAGAAGGATGGTTTGGGGTAGCCACAATATAGGCCTCAAGGGATGGGTCATGAGAAATTGGTATCAGAGGACATCATTTCTACCACAGAACATAGGACTGTGATATGTCTTTTATGTGAAGTAATAGTGTTAAGGGTACTGAGTGTCTTTTTCAGTTCAGGGAGTTCAGTGTTGGTGCGACGACTAACGTATCCATACACCAGAACCCTAACTCCTAATTTTTGACTTAGTTCATGAAAATACTGTTTGTGTGTGTGATTAAAAAGTATTTATTTAAATAAGATCAAACAAGGTCATCTCACGAGGTATAATTTTTTGACCATGTCGCATCTGTTTTTTAGGATGTCTCCTCGCATATGACAAGCTAGAGCCCAAGAGTTGTACGTAATGACAGCCCACCGAGTGACAAGGCCATAGTACACGACCCTCTTATAGTTGAGGCACCAGTGGTACTAGTTCCCGTTGGGCCACTGATGCCAACAGCCTCAGCTGTATATGATGAACACCACTTCAGCGCGCTGCACGACTTACTACACCAGAGGCCTCCAAGGTTCCAGGGAGAGACGTAGCCATATGCGACTGAGGATTGGAAGGTGGTTGTGGTGAGAGTCTTCCAGCTCATAGGGACACCAACATAATTTATAGTGATCCTTGATGCAAGCCTCCTTTAGGTAGCAGTAGGAAGATGGTGGAGCCTGATGCTCAAGATAAATTATAAGGCATCACTTCGATGGGTAGAATTCGAGAGCCTGTTCTGAGAGGATTTTGTTCCAACAACCTGTCGATAGGTATTGATATATAAGCTACTTAATCTACACCAGGGAAGCATGAGTGTATCTCAGTACTTAGCAAGGTTCACTAACCTCTTGCGCTACTCTACTAATATGGTACGGGACATGTTCTTCAGGGCCTAGACCTATGATCAGGGTCTGAGGTGAGAGATCATAGCTTCAGTTACCTCCCACAACATTCCAACCCAAATAAGAGTATTAGAGCGAGCCCTCCTAGTGGAGAGTTTCCTTGCGGAGAATTCTCCAGAAGCGAGACCCACCACTACATGACTTGTAGCGATGTCTTCTGTAGCTTGTTGTAGAGAGATGATGTAGAGGTCCAAGAGGACTACACCCAAAGGTGGATGACTTCATGACACATGATCAGTTTTGCGGGGCACCCAGAGTCGAGAAAGATCCAGACATGCATAGAGCGGATAGTGTTACTCCTACGGTAGGCTTGGTCACATGGCTCATGACTTTTCGACCCACCATTAGAATGATCAACATACAGTTGAAGAACCACCCAAGAAGAGGTAGAAGATTGATCAAGGAGGACCACAGGGAGAAGAAGAACGTGGAAGAGTAGCTGGCCATGCTGCTGGTGGTGGACGACGATTTGAGGTTTTTCCACCACCACCACTAGGAGGTCCACCAAGACCGCATGGAGCGGGTAGACATGGAATATCAGAGCTTCAGGTAGCTGAATCATATGACCATGGCGCTCTGGAGATGATACAAGGTAAAATATGTGTCTACTCCACCATAGCAATAGTTCTTATAAACACAGGTGTCGGTCACTCTTTCATATCCACTGCCCTAATTATGAGCTCAGAGATTCTAACAAAGCCATAGGCTCTATCCTTATGGCTAGAGACTCCAATGGGAGCAGACACGATGATGATGCACTAGTTCTGGCAGTGTGAGCTTACTCTAGGAGGTGAGAGATTTTGCTGGAATCTCCTCGTAGCGGCGTCGAGGCCTTATGACGACATCTTGTGTATGGACTGGTTATCTACAGTCCATTCTCAGATCGACTGTATTTGGTGAAAACTACAGTGTGTCTTCAAGGATGGGACTAGGATCACCTTCACTGGTGTGAAGGGAACCTTTACAGAGTAGGATGAACTTACTCAGAGGAGGGTACTACCAATCAATCACCAGTTGGCTTGCCTTACCCTTAGAGCAGTTGATGTAGAGAGTCTGACATTTCTTATAGTGGTGGACCAGTACTCAGATTATTTCCATGACAATGATCCAGGACTACCTCTTCATAGAGAGATGGACTTCTACATTGACCTCTACCTCGGGATGACACCGATATCTACTCCAACGTATCGGATTTCACCCACGGAGCTTCGCGAGTTGTGGGTACAACTAGAGGACGTACCGGGAAATGGATTCCTCCGACCTAGTATTTCTTCCTGGGCAACCTCGATTCTATTTGCCAAGAAGGCAGACGAGAGCTTGAGGCTCTATGTCGACTATCAACACCTCAACTAGGTGACCGTGAAAAACAAGTACCCACTATTGAGGATTGACGAACTCTTTGATCTCCTCAAGGGAGCATGATGGTTCTCCCAGATAGACCTCAGATCAGGCTATCACCAGCTCAGAGTTCAAGACAAGGATGTGTAGGAGAAGGCCTTCAGATTTCATTATGTACACTATGAGTTCTCAGTTATTCCCTTCAGCATAACCAACGCTCCCGCAGTGTTCATGAGTCTCATGAACATGATCTTCCAGCCTTACCTCGATCGATTTTCCGTAGTATTCATCGATGACATCTTTATTTACTCGACAAATGAAGAGGAGCATGCCGACTCTTTGTAGGTAGTAGTGAACACACTCTGAGAGCAACGGCTTTATAGTAATCTCTCGAAGTGCCAGTTTTGTATTCGAGCTGTTCACTTCTTGGGACACAACATCTCGAGGGCTGGAGTTGAAGTGGAATCAGCGAAGTTCGAAGTAGTACTTTCTTGGGAGCCCCCCCCCCCCCGAAGTGTGATAGAGGTACGGTGTTTCTTGGGATTGGCTGGGTACTACTAGAGATTTCTTCCAGACCTATCCAGAGTTGCAACACCACTATCATCATTTAAAATGAAGGGGAAACCCTTCTTGTGGTTAGAGAGATGCCAATTGAGATTTCAAGAGCTATGGCAGAGGCTGACAAGTGCCCCCATTTTGAGGCATCTAGAGGATGGTGTAGGGTACACAGTCTACTGCAATGCATCCCGGACCAGACTCATGTGTGTCCTAATATAGGAGTTAGTTGTGATTTTGTATGGTTCTTAGTATTAGAGAAGAAACGAGAAGAACTATGCTACCCATGACCTGGAGTTAGAAGTGGTGGACATTTCCTTAATGATGTGGAGGCACTATTAGGTGGGCGACAATTTTACAATGTACTCTTATCATAAGAGTCTCAGGTATATCTTCTCTCAGAATGAACAAAACCTAAGACAGTGACGATGGCTTTAGTTTCTCCAGGAAAATGGATTCGAGATCATCTATACTCCTGGGAAGAGGAATGTTATTGTAAATGCTCCCAGTAGGAGATCGGGCATTCAGCTGCTAGGAGGGGTGACAGAGCAGCTGGCTGACTTATAGATATCCTTTGTGGATATGTATGGAGTAGTTTAACTTCAGTCTCATACAGTCACACCTCCACTTCTTCAGCGAGTCAGGGAGGCACAACATGGGGACGCTGATTGCGATATGTGACATGCTCAAATATCCACAGGGCAAGCACCTGATGGATATTTTGAAGGTGGGGAGCACGTCATCCTATTAAAGGGGTATACCATTGTAGTAGTTTCACTTCAATAGGAATTTTTGACATAGTATCACACTTCCCATCTAGCGGTACATCCAGGAGTGGAAAAGATGTTCCAGGACCTTTGACGATAGCACTGGTTGTCAGGAATGAAGAAGGAAGTAACAGAGTTTGTCTCACATTTCCTCACTTTTCAGCAAGTGAAGGTGGATCACTAGGTCCCGGCAGGCTTGGTACAGCCTTTATAGGTCTCAGAGTTCAAGTGGTATGGGATATCCATGGACTTTGTGATGGTTCTTCCACGTACATCCAGGAGTCACAACTCGATATGGGTGATCGTTGATCGACTCACCAAGTCGGCCAACTTCTTACCTATTAGAGATTTGGTCCCGTTAGGGAGATTTGGATGCCACTACATGTTGAATATTGTGTGTTTAAATGGAGTACCATATTCTACTGTCTCTGACCATGATGCTCTATTTACTTCCAGGCTATGGAAAGGGTTGTAGGAAGGTTTCAAGACACAACTTTTCTTGAGCAAATCCTTCCATCCTCAAATGGATGGTCAGGCCGAGTAGACAATCCATACTGTGAATATAATTCTACGTGCATGCGTCCTTGAAATCGGTTGTATTTGGGAGGATCAATTTCCTTTGGAAGAGTTTTCCTACAACAACAGTTATCACTCCACCATCGGTATGGCACCTTTCGAGGCGTTGTACAGACGACCTTGATGATCGCCACTATGCCGGATAGACCCAGAGGAGTCAGCTCTAGCAGGACCAAAGATGGTACAGGTTACCACTGAGAAGTTTCAGATCATCCAAGATTTGATGAAGACTGCACAAAGCAGGCATAAGTCATGTGCTGACATGAGATGGATACCAATGTAGTTCGAAGATGGAGAACACATTTTCCTACGGGTCTCACCACGACGAGGTCTATGTTGATTTGGTTGAGATGGAAAGTTATCTTCGAGGTTCATCAGACCTTCCCTAGTTGTCAGCAGAGTAGGCGAGGTGGCATACAACTTATCTCTTCCACCTCAATTGCCTCGGGTGCACAACGTCTTCCACGTATCCTAGTTGAGGAGATACGTGCACAACCCATCACACATCATCAACCACAGGGAGCTAGACATCAATAACTGGGCGACGTTCATGGATGTTCTAGTGGAAATTAAGGATAGCCTATAGAAGGGCCTACATGGATGGTTGATACCTTTGATGCGTGTTCGCTGGCAGCACAGGAACCTCCAGCAGAGCACATGGGAGCAGGAGGCTCAGAAGCATGCTCAGTACCCCCATTTTTTCCTTTGGTGTGAGTTGCAGCTTATGTGGGTGTACAACCCTAATATGGGGAGAATGTAACTAATCTGAATTCCCATGGAATATTTTTTAAAAAAATCAATGGAATTTTACGATTCCACTGTTTTTTACGGCGTTTGATTCCGAAGTCTGGTGTGCCTAGAATCAATTTTTGAAGTTCTGTTCAGGTATGTTCAGAAAACGTACATGTGGTTTTTTATAACTTTTGAACCGGTTCTCGGAATTGAAATCTGAGGTCAAAGTTATTATCACTACGTCGGTGATTTCATAGTGAGACCTTCACTGTAGTTCCATTTTTTCAACAGTGGAAGGTATTTTTTGGGGGTTTTTAATTAAATTGAATAAAGCTAAAGTTTAAACTTCATTTTATTTTTGTGGATAAAACCACCAAGGGGAGGTTAGTGGTGGGGGCCTGCACACCATAAACTCCCATCAGAGGTTATGGTGGTGGGGACCACCCACACATAACCACCCTTGGGAGGATTATATAGGTGGAGCCCACATGAGCTTTAAACCTCCTCTAAACCCCCAATTAATTTGTTGAAACTCTTCACCTTCACCCTTCATTTAATGAGCCAACTCCTCCAATTTAATTAAGTAATGTAACTTAATTAATTTGGAATATTTTTGAATTATTGAATTAATTATACCAAAATTATAATGTGTAATGTATTATTATGGTGGGGTGTGGGCATAATCCTTGTTGGGAGAATTAATGAGAGGAAGAGCATTTGCGAGAATTGAGAGGACTTCATCCTCTCAAAAAATAACAGAAAGAATGGTCCATCCCCTGAAGAAAAACGAGATTCGTCTTCTCCCTCTTCAACCGGAGAAATTTGAGGAAACACAGCTGCCCATGAAGAACGTTAATGCCATCCTCGGCTTCTTCATTCCCGACGTCAACGAAACGAAGCAGCCTTTTCCCATGACTTCATAAACGAACAATCGTCAAGCAAGGTAGGGGGATTTGAGTTGCTTCGTACCCATTCTACGTCATTAATATTTTGGTATTCGTTATGATGAATGTTATAAACATAACATGGGGGTGTGGACCGCACCAACACAGCCGAACCTTCCCATTTGGTTGATCTTGTTTGTTGACGACGACGAAACAGACCGCAGTGAACAACGGCGGCCGACGATGGGCCGACCGTGAAAGAAATCGGTGGAACAATGGTCACAGGGTCACCAAGAGGTCACGACACAACCTCACTATGCAGAGGTGAGTTATGGAAACATCGGGGTATGGTATAAGCACGCGGCACCATCGCGCCGCACGGAGGGTAGGAGGAGGTCGTGACCAACGTGGGTCTTGGCGGAGGGGCACGACGCCATTACGTAGCGCTGGTGGTGCAGGATCGTGGCCTTAGGCCGTGAAGGATAGGAGAGAGTATCCGACTGAGCTAGGCACCAGTGCACGGTGCAGGCGGGACCCTCCGGGTCCCGTGGTTACCAGGGGCCAATGCCTCACACTGGCCATTTTGGACAAAGGGTGGGCACAACACCCCGTCCCACATGTGGCCATCCAGGCCACTCGAGCTGCTAGCTGGCTAGGCCATGAGGGCCGCCACCTAGTCGCGTGGGCCACCACCAGGCTATGTGGGCTGCCTAGTCATGATGACCCTTTGGGTCGGGCTGCTGTCACGCTGGGCCGCCCCACGGGTCGAGCTGTACCTTTTGGTCGGGCCGCCCCATTAGACTGGTCCACCCCTTAGGGTTGGATCAGATTCACAAAACATGTCGGGTTGGTCCAACTGGGTTGGACCGGACCCGAACCCATTAGACTCGTTTACAACTTGTCGCCAATATATTGGGCTATGAGCATCCATTTGACGAACTGTCCGCAGTGCCGATATTCATTGAATGAAGCCGTCCCTCTGAGAATACCCTATGGGAGTTCGGGGTATAGTTTAGATACAGTCATGTTGGTTCATACACGAAACCAATCAGGCCCTCGGGACTAAAAAGGATAATAACTCACAGATAGGGTGTCTGATTGATGCGCCATCTGTTGCTCTGGGACCCCTATGATGAGGAAAACCTTTGATATACTCCCACGTGAGACTTCGTGACACTTGGAGTATTGACCAGTAAATCATGGAGAGGATCCTCCTGGAGATGAGCAGACAGAGTGCAGAGACGTAGTTTCTGACAGACATAATGACTGCTTGTCCTATTCGACTTGTAGTGATTCGACTAGACAAGTGGGGAGCCCCCTGTATTTAGCGGCAGACCTATGGTACTCGACATAAGGAGTACCTCAACAGTCCAAGGTTAGTGAGAAGCACCTCAATGTCGTGATAGGCCCACTATACTCGACAGAGGAGGAGTTCTCCAGCAGTCGTGGTTTCGATAATAAAAATTGGGTTTGATCTAATTCAATGACCTTTGTATTTTCATCATGATTGATATGGGTTACTTGATAACATCGGCATATATTTGGGCATATAATTATTTAATGGTTATCCGTTGATATCATACTTTGTGGTTTATCCTTGTTAAATTTTGTGTGACCTTGAGGGTCTCGGGATACCTACTGAGTATCGTTATACTCACACCCACACAGGCTATGTGTACACCTCATTGTGTTGGATGTAGAAGACGGACATTGCTGACGGAGGCCGAGAATGCCAGGACAGGACGGTACCATGAGGAGGACCTTACGATTTATCAGTAAATTGTGGAGTCTGACAGACGTGGAGTGCTGTGGAGGCCATCTGTACCTACCCTTCATGTAGGAACCCCGAAGGATGATCCATGAGCTGCTAGACACCTTCAGGTAGTTTGTCTTTTTAGTTGTACATGTTTGTCCTTTCATTGTACATTACTGTTGGGCTTTTATTTCCTGCCCCTTTACATTTAGTAAACATTTTATACTGATTTTACATAGTGTTTTCTTCCACTTGAACTCTAGTTGTGTGTGTTTACATTTTTTAAAGTCACCGACTTCACAGTTTTATGGAATTATTCCTTTAGCTCTAGTTGACATCCCAGGCATATGGACGGCGGGCTTGGGGTAGTAATGATACATGCCCTGAGGGACGGGTCATGTCAATATTATATAATGTGTAAATTACATAAAAATATAAAATTTACACACGACAAATTTGAATTTTAATCCTTAACTTTTGGTTGAACCCCCCCACTTCATCCTTTCTATCCTTAACCAAGGTAACTCATTTTTTATACTGTAAGGGTAATAAATTAAATTATAATATAAAAATAGGATAAAAATGATATATTGATGGAATTTATGAATGTTTATACCTCAACCGTCCTCTTTTAATATTTTTTTATTTTTTTACCAAATGTACATAATAATTTTTTATCATAATGTATAATTAAATTCAACATTATAATTATTTTTATCAATTTATTTCATTTATATAAATATAAAAATGTAATTAGAATATAAACATAATTACAATTAAATATACTATATTATTACATATTAACTTCATCAAATTCCATAATTAAACCAAAAAATTGAATTTTTTTAAATCATTTGCCTTGATTTTTATTCTACTTCTACAATTACTATATTGGCATTTCATAGCCCTCTAAGGTAATTATATCACCTATAAAAATTAAATGTAAATTACTGTAATAAAAAAATGTATTAATACTAAATATAAAAATTTATATATAATGTTATCTAATTTTCATTCTAATGAAAACATATTAGATATATTTGAATAGTGATAGTGACACTTTTTAATTTTCTAAGCATAAAATAATATAAACTAAATTATCAAAAGAAAATGGAAAAAAACAATTTATTAAAATTTTAAATAGATATGATAGAATTAATATCATCTAATGAAATAATTTAAAATTTATGTTTTATTTTTGGACCTTATCTTGTAGTTTTGTCCTTAAGTAACATGTTCTATCCATTACCTGCATAGTAAAAAATTTCACAGTTTTTATTCATTATGACATAAAATAGAATGGAATTTTCAAAAATATTTAATCCTCTTGATTAAATATATAAAAATGCATTTTAAATATAAAATATATATAATAAATATAAATAATTTTTAATATAAATCCATATAACAAAATGAAACTTTTTTTTGAAAATTGTGTTCTTATGAATTAAAATGAACTTAGGCAAAAATAAAATATAATGTTGATTCCTTTGAAATAATTTATATTATGTTTAGGAGAATCAATATTATTTACTTCTAAACAATATAAAAAATAAAATCAAATATATAAATTAATTTATTTAATGAAAAGAAGTGATAGTTTTACCAAAAAAAATATATTTTTACTATTTACTAAGAATTTAATTTTTTTTAAAAATATTCACCTAAATATAAAATTTACTTGATGATTTAAAAAATTTATATTAATTTGTTTAAAAAATTATTTATTAAATTAAAATAAAGTAATTATAATATCCACACACCAAATACAATAATTTTTTTGAGGAAAGTAATTTTAATGAATAATATGGGTTTATTGTTTCTTTTAATGGTTGGGGCTGAAGGCTCATTTATTATTAATGTAATGAAAAGGCCTCAATAAGTGGTTAGACAAAGACCCATTACATACCCCGAAGTCACATCAGGAAATTAGCCCATTACGTGGCCCCTAAACCCATTTTTTGGGCCCAAGGCCCATTATGTGAATAGTACTGCTACAGTACCTGCACTACTACAATACTGCACAATACCCACCACTTCTACAGTACCCATGCTGATGCTGATTGTTAATTTTATAGGTTGGATTAATTATTTCTTATTATGGAATAATTTTTATAGATATTTCATAATTTATTTATTCATATTTATACATGTAAACCAAATGACTAAGTAATAAAATTTATATTTAAATAATATTTTTTAATAGTTCTTTTAAGATTTGGGTTACATATACCATATTCTATAAAATATATTACTTGAAGAAAATAAATTGTAACATATTAAGTTGTTATAATTGTGTGTCATAATTAATGTTTCTGTTAGATTAAGGATAGTTATATGGGATCTGGTCATGATAGAATGTTATTAGATATTGTATTTTTATAATAGTGTTTAATGGAGTAACTGGTTAGGTTTAACATTGGGCTTTTATGATCATATATTATCTAAAAATGTTATAGATCATGGATCATAGAATATGGTAAAGGATGTGGGTGGAATACATAGAACACTATGAGGAACTTGAAAATATTTTAACTATACTTAATGGATGGTAGGATATTTGGAGGGTTCTTTATTTAGTATAGACACAAATAACATAGACTAGTGATTTATGATTTTGTGTTCAATAAATATAATGACGGTACATATGGGGGGTTCCATTGGGTAAATTATTTACTTATACATCTATATTCATGAGGTGATGATGAATGAATTATATTACAATATATATTCCTAGAGGTCAAGGGTATGTAAATAATTATTGCAGTCACCATTAGGCGTTGTATTAGGCATCGATTTTGTGATAGAGTATTGATGAGCCATCAGATTAATCATTGTATTATATCCACAGATTGATCATAAGAATGTTTAAGGGTGATAAATATGATCTGTAAATGGGGTGGAGGATTGATTAAATGGATTTATTATCTCAAATCAGAAAATATAGTTGTGTGCCACATTTATCTGGTGGGGAGTCTATTATGCGATGAAACTAGTCCATAGTGGAATATTTTTTTGCTGATGGTTAATATAATTACATATAATGGCTTAGAATAATTTGTCATTTTTGAAATAAAAAATTTGTAAAACTCAAATTGTTAATTGATGGAAGAATCATGTTTTTATTAGTCATTGTAATTCATATATGAATGATTTTATTTAATGAATCATGAAACATATTTGATATTCTTATAATATTATTTTTTGAGGAGTTAGGTCCAAAAATAATTTAGTCAGCAGTGCTACCCAAGAATCAATATCATAATACTTATCATAAATTAAGGATGTACTTAGAGGAAGTAGAGAAAAAATATATGTGGGAGTGGATTATTTTACATCTGGTGGACGAAATGATACAGGTTTTGAATAAAAGACATGAAGTGTTCACCCTCTATTTTTTTAGAGAAATTGATGTAGCATGAGGTTCTAACAAATGTGATCATGATGATCTGGTAATAGCATTTCTCATTTATCTGGGGGATTCATGGGATCATTATATTATATATATGGTGGTATGGATTTTATCATATCTATGTGTCCCTCGAATTAGAGCCCCAAATAAAATTATTGATGGATAGACCATCTTTTAATATATTGAGGTAGCCACATGATTCAATACATATTATGAATTGTACTAAATGGTTTGATGTGATACTACCCCTATAACATGGGGAGAAATTTGTAGTGGTTATCTAGATAATATTATATTTAGTGACGTAGTACTTGATTCCATTATACCACTTAATTCACAATTCTACTACCCTATGATCACTCTTAGATACCTAACTGTTGGTTACTAGCTTGGATTGTACTATTATAAATTTTTGGGCATTAATTACCATTTTTATATAATTAAACTCAAAAATAAATTATTCTAAATACCCATCATGACTATTCTATATGATAGATATTCTTAAAATAGTTCTAAAACAAAAATGTTTACAGGTTAATGAAAAAAAATAAATTTTAAAAAACACTCTATAAATGGATTTATATAATAAAATAAATATTCCAGAAAAAATGATAAAATTATTATAATTAATTTATATTAAATAAGAACAATGACAAAAAATAGAAATGTGAAAAATATGATGTACGATATGAAATCTTCATCAACCAATAATACCTCTAACTCCAATGTTTGAACTTATAATTATTCAATGAAAAACGCGATTGACAAACCACAAACACCAAACTATTATGACTGAAACAATATATACATGAAATACAGAAAAGGGAGGTTTCATGTCCGTCAAGGTTTCTCTATATGGTGTGATCATAAAATACATTGTATGAACCACCAATTGTTTCTCATATCAAAAAGTATAAATGTGTATATAAATTAATTGTTCTAATCAATTAAATAAATGTAGAAAAAATGGTTTTTAGTTTGTAGGAATATTATATAAACATGTCAGTAATAAATAAGAGAAGAATATAAATAGTGAAACTATTTGAATAAATATAATAAATCTAAATGGTAACTCTCTATATTGGGATGGACTATAACAAGACCTTCTTTAGGATACACATGTCCCATATGGGGGAAAGATAATTGTGTATAATAGAGTTAACATAGTCAACCTTATCGTACAATTAATGGACAAGGAAAAGGAGTGTGATAAAGTATATATCAAATATCGTCTCTATAAATCATGTAGATAAAGGGATAATAAACATGTTTAAAAAATTTCTAAAAGAAATATAAAATAGAATATACATGTCATATCAATCAATGTAATGTAATTACTCTATAACAAATATTAAAAATGATTCATAATTTATAATATAGTTTTCAATCCTTTATTATATGCAAGTTATCTATTAATATTTTATTACTGATCAATGAATCAAGATTATTTACATAAATATCATGATTACTTGACAAAGAAACAACACACTAATGATAGTATAGAAATGATAATTCTAAATAAGAACACTTCTAATCATATCATTAAACGGGATTTATAAAAACATAGGGTAATAACATGCATTTAACAATATAAATTTGATATCAATGATTAATAAACCTAAATATAATCATAAAAAATATAGAAATAAACTAACATTAAAAGTGTATTTTGTTGTTATATAATTAAAAATTGCCAATAAACCCGCCACCCATTACAATGTAACAAAAATGAAATATGAAGAATAACATAATAGGGAAAATACAACAATGTAAAAGTCATGATATGATGAAACATTTTATGACATAGTATGGATATTATTATTCAGTAACCATTTACTGTACACTAATGATAGTAATCAGGATAAATATTTAATGTATGGAATATAAATAGAGACATGAATAGTAAAATAAAATTTATTTCAATCGATTACTAAAAGAAATGTGTTAAAATAATCATTTTTAACAGCAATATTCTATTTAAGAATCCATATTTTAAATATAATCTTGTGATTGGATTTGAATATATGTTCTGAAAAGAATATTTTTAGGAATGGAGGAATGAGGATCGAGATTAATATTGGATAGTATACTCAATTTAAACAATCATAAAAACAAGATTTTTTTATATAAATTCATCGTACCATTTAATTTTAGGAGATACCGTTGTTATGGGTTAAATAGAACATTTTTTGTAACGTTGATACTGATAAGTTTTACATGAAAAACACTTTCTCTCAAAAAAAATAACCCATTCAACAAATTATTATAGAAAAACCTATTAACAGAAGATTATGTTTAGTTCATTGAATAACGGTAACTTCATATTGAAGTTGAAATAATTATTTTCTATGGTTTCATATAATTCATGGTTGTAGGAAAATATTCAATCAATATTATAGTAAATTGTCAAATTTTTATCCAGATAGAAATTAAAAAAATAAAATGTTGTACTAAATGTTATTAGACATCAGTCACCCAGTAAATTATCAATTCAAACACAATTTTACATAGTAAAAACAGCTATCCCATCTTAGAAATAGGGTATAGATAATTAAGTTAAATACATGTTTCTGAAATCAAAAATCAAGGGAAAATAAACATCAAATATCAATGATTTCAAGGGATAAAAGAGAAAATAGATTAAAAATATTAAAATATGAAATAAGGGAATGAATATAAATTAAATAGTTCCAATAACTCCCTTTAAAATTATAATTACCCTTAAAATGAAAATAATGTTCAAATATTTTTATTTCTATCTTTAAAATATAAACCACATTTAGTCTCAAA
Source organism: Viscum album (assembly GCA_963277665.1). Classification (NCBI taxonomy): domain Eukaryota; kingdom Viridiplantae; phylum Streptophyta; class Magnoliopsida; order Santalales; family Viscaceae; genus Viscum; species Viscum album. The sequence continues at coordinate 1,292,381,417 of OY728159.1, read as the reverse complement.
AATCACCTTGTGAGTTGATAGCACCATCAAAAGTCAAATGATATATATGAACGTCCAATAAATAATTTAGTAGAACATATGAATTACCAACTAAAATTCTATAAACAATGGGACCCAAATACATAAGCACTATATCCACACATAACTAAAATTTCTGGATATATAAATAAATAAACAACATAAATTCACAAAAAAATACCATACCATAATACCAAAGAATATTTTAAAAAAAATACATTGAATCCACCCAAGAAATTGGGAATTCCTAGTATAAATCCTAAAATGTTCATCTTAAAAAAATATTGTGGATAATAAGACACCACCCCACATGATCTTTTCTGAAGTGAGATAAGAGGAATCCCCATGGATTATGTTTAATTTGTCCTTTATTTGATGAAATTAATCCTAATATACATAATACATTATTTTATATTAGATTAAAATTTATTGAAAGGGAATAATAGAATATATGACATACTAACCATTATTTTGGAATAAGAAGTACCCAAGAAATCTTCTTGAATCAATGAGGGTAAATAAGAGGCGGAAAGAGGCCTTGGGATAAAACAAATGTGGTTTTACATTGGTTGGAGTAAAGTGAAGTAAAGGAAGAGGGGGGGGGGGTTGTGGTTTAGTGTATAATAAGGGATTCCTATTACAAAAAATTGAAAGGATACCAATTACTTGGTCTAGGTCCACTATGAACATAGTTTAATTCCTAGGACACTATGGCATCTATTAGGTCCAATGGCTACCGAATTACTATCCCTATGTATCTAATGCCACTTATAGTTGTATGTTGCAGGTGGACCACTTCATCAACACATCTTAACTCTAATACACCTAAAAAACCTATATCCACCTTTAAAACCACTGGTGGTTCGTCCGAAAACAATTAAAATTAAATCCTACTCCTCAATTGAAAAATAATTCCTCACATAAAATAAGAAAATTCAAACAAAACCCAAACCAACACCATAAAATAATTCATTATTAAGATTTTATAACACCTTAATCAATTTAATAAATACATAATTAATTATAATCTAACTATTATATAACCATTCATCTATGATAATTCATGGAAGACTCTTACTCAAATACCCACTATCACTAAATTTTGAATATATACACCGAGGAATCCATTAGATTCACAAAACCCAACACATAAATCCATATTAAATAACTAAATACAAAAACATCCTCATTCCAAATCACTAATCCTTGAACATATGACCTATTCATAATTCAAAAATTCACTTCAAATCGTATATAAAACCATTCAGTCAATTTCTAATTTATATCACATGAATATATAATAAATCACTAAGGAAAGAATAATTCAATTATCCATAGCAATCACATTAATAAAAATCAAAATACCACACAAAAATTGTTAGTATAGACTCAAAAAACCAAAATAAACAACTCAACTACTACGAAATTTCATACATAATTTTTTATATGGTAATTATAGATCTAAAAATACTATTTACTAGTTAGAACATACCATATATACTCCCCTTGATAAAATTATATTATGTTTATATATACTAGAACATATATTTTTTTAGTTTTTTGAAATGATTCCTTTAAAAACGTATAACATAAAATCATTATCACAAAAAAATGATATTTCAATTCATTATTCAAAACACCACATTTTTACATAACAACCCCATTATGGAGTCTTGATTAATGGTGTCACATACAAAATTTCCATTTGAAATCCTCAAGTCCTTTATAATATAGATTATTAAATAATTAGATATTGAATCTTTCATAAACTTTAAAACAAAAACAAAATTACATTTCAAAAAAACATTCCCATTAAAATTTTAAAATGAACATTCTATTTAAAAACCATTATATTAAATATATAGATCATTAATATACAATTTTATACAATTTCCCACTATGTTTCATAACCTAGAAATAAAATTTTATTTATTAAGTATTATGTTCCTCCCAATATTTATTAATTGATGAAACCTATTTTAATGGAAACATTATCCATTTTTTAATAATATACCACAATATATAATACATTTAGATTAAATAACAATCTACACATTATAAAACACCATATTATAAAATAGTTCTTATCCTCAATGGAAATAATTGAATCCCCATAATTAATCAAACCAGATGACATATTTTCTCCAAACAAATTATTAGAAAAATATTTACTAAAATATTAGAAATCTTCATTTAAAAAAATCTACTAATGAATAAATAGATAAGAAATAATAAAAATGAAAACAAATAGGATATTATCATTCAAAAAATATAACAAAATCAAAAAAAAATACTCAGAAATATGAAATTTGATTAAAATATATTTTTTTTTCATACATGATAATAAATAATAGACCACTACAAAGAAATTCTTATAGGATAACACTAGAGGAAGTATCATTATGAGTAAAATGATAAATTGAAAAAATAAAGATTATGATCAACATTAAAATGATAACATGAGAAAACTTATTAATTAAATTAGCCAATAGTTGGATTATATTTATGTAATCATCACCAATTTAAAAATTATTTTAAGAAATAAATGTATATATATATATATATAGTTATCTTGTTAATAAAAAAACATTTGGTTCTAACTATAATATAACAAGTAAAATAATGTATGTAATATTTCATGAGATAATATCATTGTCTACCTATCAGTTACTAACATGATGCATGAACCAAAAGAGAGGATTATTCTTAATCAATCCATATATTCACATTTCAAGTTACATTACATCAACCCAGAAACTGGTAAATAAAATCCTCACACATAACTATAGATGCAATTGAACAGTCGAACATCCCCTAGTAATTAAATATTCTACCATAAAGAGTTTTACGATGGTTTTTATGGGATACTTATAATTTCATGACAAAAAATATCTCCTATATAATAAATACATAAATTCAATTAATATTTTTGTCGTTATGATACCACATTGTAGCGACCTTATCCTAGATACCCATATAAAATTCAAATCATTATGATACTATAATATCAGTGCTTCTAAATCGCTATAATATAGTAACTAAAATAATTGTTTTCAATTTGAAATTTGGGGAATGATTAACCAACTTTGATAAAATTATATTCCTAACCAGAATCTACCGATAATCATTTATGACACTTCCTTTAGTCGATTATTCCAAAAATACAACAAAAACTAAACTTGTCACATTGGAAATAATACAAGTTTAAATAATACAAATACAACTCTAAATGAATTTATAAACACCAATCAACATGGTGGAAAAAATAAATAAAATTCATAATTACAGCATAAAAAGGAATATAAATGGTAAGGTATGAGAAATGGAAAAAGGTTGTGTGACATATACAGTCTCTAAGAACCAATAATAACTTTTTTTAAAGTGTGAATTTATTATACATCAATGGAAAAATGAGTGATCGACTATGATGACCCAAAAAAATACAAGTGTGCCAATAAGTACATGTAATAGAGTAAAATATTGTCTACATGTCCACTAACATGTATATGAAGTGTGTGAAGAAATATACTTATTGGGGAACCACTAATAGTCTCTCAACACAATTTTGATAAATATGTGTATGCAAGAAAAATTATATTCATGTACATTAATAATAAAAATTATATTCAACAAGTACAATACAACAACATATTTGTAATAAGGGAGAGAATTAGATTAATATTGATGTTGTTTGAAGATAAATAAAAATCACAAATCAATATACTAGGAGGGTTGATATTTATACCACCTACTTTATGCTTAACCTGAGATGTGAGATGAACTATCAATTAAGTTATAGTGAACCACCCATCGTATTTTACTAATGTAATGGTACTACACCAATCCCTTCTTAAGAGGTAATTATCTATAATAAAGTAGAAAATTACAAACTATATTACCCATTTAGTGATTTGGAAAGGGGTATAATAGATTATGGGTCCAAACACATCCAATTCAAAATGATAAGCCAATAGTTGATGAAACTAGATAAATAGTTTAAAAAATAAAATTAATTTAAACTAGTAAAAATAATGAAAATTGTCTATAAAAGTTATTAAACATGTATTTTAATTTATAAATTAGAATAAAGTACTTTTATGACATTATCAAAATCTATTTAAATAAAATTCATGATCTTTGTATGAAGACTATTTACTTCAACGACATTCTTAACCAATGAATCCTTAACACACACAAGATAATAATATATTGTTCATGATAAAAATCCACCACAAAAAATTTAATTTTCCATTATATATAATAAAAATAATGACACGATTTTTAAAATATAAAGAAAATATCAATTTTTTTAAACCCTTCTATGATGTTACACATTATTAAAAACTACTAACATAAATGAAATTTATTAAAAATGTGTTGGGTTATTCAAAAAATAAAAAATTAAATTAAATCTATAATACATGATAACTTCAATCTAAACAGAACATGAGGTATAATATACAATTATTAATATAAGAATGCTATATTAATGAAATAATAATCCATTTTCTAATAATTAATAGATGTTTTAATTGAGAGAACAACCAGTTTACAATAATGGAAGAACATTGGATACACAGTAAAGTTATATCTTATAAATAGAGGCACGAGTTCTAAAAGTTATTTTAATAATGTCGATTACACAAATAAAATTAATGATGTTGATATTTTTAAAATATATATTCTATTTAAGAAACCATGTTTTGAAATAGAGAATAGTGTGTTACATTGAAAACAATATAGGAGAGAAAAAATATTTTGAGGAAGGAAGAATGAGTTAAACAAAATTTTGAAATTGATTCCAAAAGGAACCAACTTCAAAACTTGTAATAAAAAAATTCTATGTACCTTTTTGTATAAATAGAATCCTTTATCTTAAAATATTATATGCATTGTAATAAATCTATGAACAAATGGATGTTAAAGATAAACTACATCCTATAACCAATAAATCCTAGCTAACATGTCATCACTATAGTCTCATAATAATAAAATTTTCCATGTGGTTAATTTAGGATAAATTGTTAATAAGATATTTCCTTAATGTGACATCATTATAGCTTAATTCAAGATATTTAATTCATATTTTAGTGAACCGATGAATTGTTATCCAAATTAAAATACAAAGAAAATTTAGTATTTTCATAGTTTATTGATATTAAGACCCACTATGGTTTCCATTTCAGCCCTAAATTATTTTCCAATGATATATTTCTAACCCATTTAACTGATATTTGAATGATAAATATCCAAAAAATATATCACATATCTGTCTCACATATCACGTGAAACTCAATACCAATGACCAATCCAAGAAAGGGATCAAAAAAATATAAACTGATTTACTAATGTTCACATCATAACTAGAGGCAAGAACATCTATTACATAATATGAAATGAATCATGTATAGAAACATGACCATCTATATAAATATACCATCTAAAAATATACATTAATTACTATAAACTATAAATTCTAGTTTTTATTAATTCAGGAAAACATAGTGAAGGAATTTTACTAGAATAACCAAAGAATCAGTTAGTGAGTGATGGCCACAAAAAATAATATTAAACCAATATAATTGTAATAAACCACCAATATGAACCTATTAATGAGTATAATATTTTAAATCTAAAATGGGAAACAAATACATAAGTATAATTTAAAAAAATTTAAAATAAAATACTTGAAATATGAAAGCATTCAGCAATTAAAATTTTCCCAATAATATAAAATACTATTTCACTCAGTAATCCAAATTTAAAATATAAACAATTTCCTATTAAAATTGAAGAAACATAACATAATCCAAACATAAATAACCTTAAATAAAAATTTAAATAAATGATGGGAGAAACCCACCATGAGCTACCATGAAGGGAGAGATGTAGAAGCCCCAAGGATTGTGTATTCTAGCATGATCCTGTGGAATTGATCCAATGATCACTAGTACATCTTGAGAAATTATAATAAGACAAAATAAAAGATTATATATGAATATATTAGATTATAACATATAATTTGGATTGAGGAGATATAATAAAATCTTTTATATTCAGGTGGAAGAAAGGAAATTGATAAAGATTCCATTAGGGGCCATAAAAGGTACTTTTTCTTAACTGTATGAAATATATTCAGATTGAAAAGGGGGATAAGGAAATATGGGAGGGGTGACGTTTAAATGTCTATTATCCCACTGCACTACATCATAAACAAAAAACTATTTTTCAAGGATAATGGTTACCTAATCCAGGTCTTTTTTGCGCCCAGTGGCACTACCAAGACACTAGGGCCTCTACTAGGTCCAAAAAGTATCCAATGGAACCTATAGTAAAAATCTATAGGTGTATCCTCATTTGATATAATAGAAAATTCATGTCATCCTATCAATCCTCAAACTTATTCTAAAAATGTTTGTTAATTCACCACAAAAAGCCTAAAAAATTTATGTCTTCAACTAAAAAAATGGCATGTCACATAGAATAAGATGGTCAAATGAATCTATACATAAAAAATTATAAATATAATGATAATGGAATTTATTAATCCATAATAAATTTAATTTGTGCTTAGATTATTTAATTACATAACTACATAGACCAACTATTTTTCAGAGATAATGATGTGGTTGGTATTACAATCCCAAAGTTGGTGGAGTTCAACATAGATAACATCAGGAAACATGGGTATAAGATATGGGCGGTCCACGTGTAGTTATTGATTTATTTTTTTTTCTTTTCTGCCATTAAATATATTTCTTATACCAGATATTAAAATATATATATTACCCCTTCCCATTTCTAATGGTCTTATATTCATTTATAATGTATTTTTTTGCCACTAAATGTGATAAATCTAATTAAGGATTTATCAATAATGATATAGGTGTGTCATCAGTGTAATATTGTTTTTCAAAATGATATTTCTTCACGGTATATAGATTTTTATAGATTCTAATATATGATTTGATTCTTGGAATGGGTTGATTATATGTGGTATGAGATAATATATTTTTCTTTTAAGGTAGGGTTGTTTTCACTTATTATATATGTTATTTTGTTGTATTTAATTGGGAAACATGTTTTTATTTGAGGAACTAAAATATTTAGAAAAAATATTTCCACTATGTTGTAGAAAATTATGATTTGTATATATCATATAATAGAATAAGATCTTCCTAGTTTTTTATAAGATTTTTTGGTTTTATTCACAGGGGGTGATGTGTTTTGCACAATGATGTGACATTTAGTTTGGTGAATAATTATACCCAAGGGTCTTTCCTATGACAAAAGATGCATAATTATTTTAAATAATAAAATTATGGGATCCAAGGAATCATATTTTTGAAAAATTATAATAATTAATTATAAAGTTTAATGTATCCCATTCATAGAATTAATTATTACTTTATAAGAATATTGATTTATTTCATAGATTATGGATGTATGAACCTTGTGGTAGTAGAGGATTATTATCCACTACAACAAAGTAATAATCACTTCAATAAATTGAATGGTGTGGGTTATTTTCAAAATATAAAATTATGATATATCAATCATCGTATGAGTGATAATGAAGAGTAAATTTATAAAATTTCTTTATGATGTTGGAATGGACAATTGAAATATTTTATGATACCATTTATCATTATAGATGCTCCAATGGTATTTAGGGGATTGATAAATTAGTAATTTAAATCTTATTTTTATTATCTATGTGTGAAATTGAATAATGTAATCATTATTTATTTCAGTATATAAGAGGAGGATATTTGGAATATTAATATCATGGAAGAGATTCTAAGTAAGAACAAGTAGTATGGAAAATTATAAAAGTGACATGTTTAGATACATGATTCACATTTTCTATGGAATATTGTATCAGAGGAAAGTACGGTCAAATAATCCCTAAAATTTTAATGTTTTCTATTTTTCATACAATAATAATGAAATTTTTGGAGGTGTTGTTAGGTCCCCAAAGTCAAATACCATGAGAGGAGGGGTGTGAATCAGGGTATGACAGATTAAAACCATTTCACGTTCAGATCATGTTTTTTTATTAGAGAAAACTCAATTCTCTCTCTATCCTGTAGAAATATTCAAATGGATATGAAATAATGCACATGAAAAGTAATTTTTAATAGTTACCCTTTTTGGGCTACACCCAAGGAGCATACAATGGAAATTTTATGATGTACAAAATTCCCTAAGGCTCACTGCCAATAATGCATACCATGTTTGGGCTAGATCTTCTATGCCCAGGCTAACGTCCTTTATAAGTTTTAGGGCATTCTCACTACATTTCCAAGGGTCACTCCCTATGATACATTCTCTAGCTCACTGCCATTGTAAAATGTCATCGTCTTCCTCTTTCTCCACCCACTACTCTTGGAAAGGAATCCACTCAGTGTTTATCGACATGTAGTTAAAAAAAAGTTTATGGAAATATAGGTCTCATCATTTTCAAAAATTACATCATCCGTAAATATTGATAGATTATATGTTGATGTTCCTTTTTCCCCTAAAGATGAATTCCACGATCATGAGTAATGTTTGGTAACAGAAAATACTTTTTCTAACTAAACTGAAGATTTCGCAAGTTTTCTTGTTCATACCATGAATCACCTTCCGCTCCCTTGTACTGATTATCTAGTATGGTACACAGAAAACCTCCTATTCATACTCTTTTCCCTACAAATAACCACCATTCATCTAGGAACTAAATCTGCCATCGTGATCGTGTACCACTTCCGCTTACCAATTCCATGAACCTCTTCTTTGAAACCCCTCTTGTACGTTATCTATTCTTAGTTCAGAACTGACATTGATTTTGCATACTAGAGCTCACATTCCATGTACCTCTTCTGGAATTCGTCATCTGGCATACTATAGATTCCTCCACAACGTACGAAGACAACACCTTCCACGAACCAGAATTTCTTTACGCGTTATGAATCCCCATAAACACCTCCATCATGAACCACTTATGGACTTTGATCAATTATCAGAGTAGAATATATTCAAGGATGATGTTAAATCTTCACAGTAAACCGTTGTATTAGTAATTCTTATGTACAAATAATTATCCTGAGAATATACTAATCTTGGATTTACAAAATCATCAATCCAGAATTCACCGCTTACAGATTCTTCAACCGCTACAAACTGAAATTCACCCATGAACCATTTTTCCAAACCATCTGTGTACTTCCTTTTCTCCTACGTGGTCTATTTCCTCTTCCGAGGACAATCCATCTGTGTACCACACATCCTTCCATCACAAACCATTTTCGGATTCATGAACATCACCTTTGTTCTGTTTCTTCCACTGCATGTACCATTCCCGGAACATGGTACACTGCCCATGTATTATGGTATGCAGTTATCACCCATTGCCAATTTTCTTCAATATTCATTATATTATTAACTTGTATGAAGAAATCCTTCCTTTGAAAAAATCAAACTCCAAATTTTGAGGCCCAAAAATTTGGCAAACAATGTGAAATTGTACAACATTAAAACCATGCCTTTAGTAAAAACCAACCTATTTCATTCACGATCATATGGACATGTCAACCAGCAAAACAACACAAAAAACATACCGAGAGGACACCATGAAGAATTTTTCGCAAAAATATCCCCCATTGGGTCTATTTACAACTATTCACATAACAATGCTGCACATTTTGATACCTCATTAAAACTCCTTCCAAATCTAACCATCATTCACATTAGGATAATAAGATTGTGATCAAATATTTACTCACCACAAACTCTAAGACAATAGAATCCATGATCGTCATGAGAAACAAATGTATAATGGGAATTTCATCAATGAACCAATTCATTTCAAGTTACCAACTGCTGATACGATACTAATACATGGATACCAATGATTTTTTTCATCACTAACCATAGTTTTCATGATATATAATCATTGATTGATCACTTATAGCATCGTTAGATTTAATGCTCCCATAATCTTATAGCTCTTCCAAACCACTTCAGCTCAACTTCTACTCCCCCTGTCTCGCTACTCCACTTAACAGTATCTCTTTGTTTATTTTCTCCCATGGAAGCCACAATTTCTCTACCTTTTTCAACTAACCTGGAGGTAACTTCATGATTTCTACAATAATGTAAAGAACACCTATCATAGCATTAGGGAACGACACATCATACCTGGGGGAGAGGGGGACCCACAACCATACTTTTTCATGTTTGGGGTGTCAAATGGAGTCCTAGTTGTAGTCGATTCCTTTAAAAAATTCATTGGGTAAGGGCTTTGTAGGAATATCTACAACATGTTGTTCTATAGGCTCATTATCCAACTTCACAAGCCTTGGATCAACATTATCCTTGATAAAATGATATTTGATTTCAATGTGCTTTGTCCTTGAGTGATGGATGGAATTTGTCCTCCGATTTATATCACATGAATTATCAAAATGGATTCCGATCAAAGATTTCACTTTAATTAACATATCTTCAAGTTGTTGCTTCATACACAATAGTTGCGTGTAATCGTGGGATGTCATAATGTATTTAGAATCTATGGTGCTCAATGAAATTAAATCTTGTTTCTTTCTTAACCAAGTAATCCATAACCCTCAAAGATAAAATGCACCTCCTGATGTTGATTTCCTATCATCTGCTGAACTATTCCAATCCGCTTCTGTATATCCTAATAACTCCGGTTGAGATTTTCCATTATATGTTAGTACAAAATTTAATGTACTATTGATATAGAGAAGAATTATTTTAACTACAATCATGTGGATATCCTTGGAATTACTTTGAATCCTTGCATCATGGAATGTGGAAAATAAAATATCAGGTCATATTACTATCAATTAAAACATACTTCCTATGATTTTCTTATATTCATTGATAATAACTTGCATGCCTTCAACATCTCATGACAATATTAACCAAGTTGCATCCAAGGAATTCATCTCTTTGTAATTATCTATTCCAAATGTTCTTAAATCCCACATAGCATATTTAGATTGAGAAATAAATGTGAAATTCCTTCTTTCTTTCACCTGTAATCACAAGAAAAATGTTGGCTCCCCAATAATCAACAATTCAAACTCATTTTTCATTAGTTCATAAAATAGTATACATTATGCTTCATATTATCCAGCAAAGATTATGTCATCAACATAAACCAACACTATTATCCTTTTACAATTGTCATTTATGTAATTCAAATTGTAATCAATTCAACCACGCTGAAAACTGAGATTCTTTAGAAATTTATCAAGCCTTGAATACCATGCTCTTGGTGCTTGAATCAAACCATATAAATCCTTCTTCGAACAGAAAACACTGTTCTCTTCTTCATGAATGAGAAAACCATATGGTTTCACAATGTAGACTTAATATTCAATAACTTCATCCCGAAATGATGACTTGACATCCATCTGGAAAACATTAATCATTCATTGAAAAAATATGGACAAGAATAATCTAATTATCTACAGCCCTAAAATAGGTGAAATTCTTTCCTCGACATATATACCATCTATTTGGGAGTACCCATTGCACTCATGTTGTGATTTTTTTTCAAATCACAATATCATCTTCATTCATTTTTTTGCAAAATAACCATTTTTCCCTTATGAAATTCGTGTATTGTGATCTCAATAAAATTTCCAACATTTTATTCTTCTTAATTTTTTAAATCACTTTATTACTTTCTTAAACAAAATTATTATCTTTATATGTTTCATCAATGCATTTAGGCTCAACTTGTGATATGTATGATTCTTTATATAGAGACTTCATCTTTCTTGTCTGTAGTGGTTCTTTCTGATCACCAATTATGTTCTACCTATCAATTTGAGCTCTTATTTCTAGTCTCTAGGAAGACACTGATTTATTCTAATCGTCTTGGACTTCTTCTAAATGAATATCTAGTGTTAGAGTGTCTTATGATCTACTCATCTCTTCATCGCTATCAAATTGATCCTGATCATGTGTTTTCTTAATATTAAGTTCATTTACTACAGTAGTCACAACATGACTTTCAACTATCTTCCCTAACCTATTATTGATGCATTTATTCAATTTTCTTTTATTTGAGTATCCATGAAATATCCCTTCATCCACACAAGATTCAAATTTTATATGTTTTTCCTTATTGAGAATGAAACATTTACATCCAATTTTTTTTAAATTACCTTAATGATGACTTCCTTCCATACCATAATTCATATGGCATATTCTCTTCATTTGGACAATGTTAATCTCTATTTTAGGTGTATATAGCTATCATCACTTCTTATTTTGAAAATTTCCTTGGATGGACATTCTTAGTGAGCATTGTTTTTTTCATGTCGTTGAAAATCTGATTTCTTCTCAAAATGACCTCATTGTGTTGTAGAGTTATTTCTATTAAAACATGATGCATTATCCCTTGTTTTTTGAGATAATCCTCTACTTGGCTATTTGTTTACAATGTTCCATTATATATTCGAATCATTCATATTTTCTGACCAAGAATCTTTAAATATTCTCGTGGATATCTTTTAATGTAATTGAACACTTTACATTTGTCGGTGAATATTGAATCCCATTCCATAATGATATAATCATCAATGAACAGAACATTTTATCTCATCCTATAAATATCCCTTGGGTAAATTTCCCCCAGATATCAATATTCAACTGATCATGAAATCTTGTTGACTTTTTCTCCTTATTGTAATATGACTTTCAAATTATCCTCCCCTATATGTAGGCATCACATATACGTGTACCATCACATGATAATATATGGATATTTTGAGAGGTATTATATTTTACTAGATCTTCAATTGAACCTTGGCTTATGTGCTCAAGATTCTTATTCCGTAACTCTTTTTCATAATTCTTGGATAGAAATCACATATCATTGTCCCCATTAACGAGGTAACGATTCAATTTTATACGGTTTCCTTAAAACAAAATAGAACCATCCATTTCATTTATGATACAAAATTTATTGTAATAACTTATAGTATTCCCTATATTAGACAATTGATTAAAACTATGAATGTTTTGACTATGCCCCTCAACAACCAAGTCATTTTCTCATCTCATATTGTTTCCACCAAACATGCATTTTCTAGAACCAATAATTTTCCTGACCTCATCATTTATGAATATTAAAACAACTTATTTTTCAGACCTAATTCTGGTTATAATATCCTTATTTACATTCATAAGGGAAGTGCATCCACTGTCAATTATTCATATCCCTCTACTATCTGATTCCTTGAATGCAATTTCAACAACCACAGCCTAATCATACCTTTTCTTTTTGACCAAATCCTTTGAATTAATAACAAGAATGGACTGATAATGTTGATTATCCACATTATATGGTTAATCATCTTCAACATTCATATCAACAAATCGATTTTGAATTTTCATCTCACTTAAAGATACTTGTGGATACTTCTTAGAAACAAATTCATTTTGTCTCATCACATTCTACTTCATTGTTTATGATCAATATATTTCCATATGTATGAGTCCTTTACACCTGAAACAATTTCCATCAAACGATGACCAATAATTCTATGCTATGTATGACCACATATGATGGTATTGTTCTCTTCCATACCTCTATTCTATAGAACATACATTTTGACAATGTCCCACATTACTACAAAAAATAGCATCTTATGTGAGGTACATTACTTTGTGGAAATGATGCACCACTAGTTGTGCATTAGGGTCTCCAAATAACCAGATTCTTCTTTGTGCCCATATCAATCATCAATTTTTGAATATGGCCTCATTTTCTAACTCGAACAATAACTAATTTTGTTTTAGATTAATCATTATACCAGACATATCATTCAAAGAGGATTTGTGCATCGGTTTTGATGGACCACTCTTTTCAAATATCTTCTTTTCTGTTGCATGTATGATCTTCTTTATTATATTTTTTTTCAGATCATCAATTGTTATTCATAGAATAAAGACTTCATCTTCTAGCTGTTCGATATGATTTATTTGATCTTTTCCAATTTTATTCAAACTATCATTTTCAATTTTCTGTTCATCAATTATTACTTTTTACCCTACTACCTTTTTAGATATTTATGGAATTAAAGCCCTCAGCTTTTCAATTTCTTCATTCAGCTCAAAATTCTTTTTTTCTTACTATTTCATAATGAGTTTTTCATCATGAACAACTTTTTTATATTTCTTCGTTTTGGATCCCAAATTATTTACCTTTACATGGAAAGCTTCTAATTCATCCTAAAGATCAACTCTTACATAAATTTATCCATCTTAGTTTTCAGAATATTCTATTGTTAATGAATTTTACCAACTAGAAACAAATAATCTACTTTACGATCAGTGTATTCCTCCAACTCTAATTTGTTGGATTCTTATGAACATTCAGCCGCTCTTGAAAAAATGTTTTTCCTTTGGAATAACTTTGTCATGGTATATATCTTCCAATTACCATTTGATGAATACTTCATTTGGAGCATTTCCTCATTTTCTTAATTTTCATCATCACACTTTTTAGGACACTTTTCTATAGATTTCCCAGTTGTTCTACATCGTAATCATGCAATGGGATGTCTACCATTTAACCTCCATTTTATATTTGGTAGATTGAATGAGAGAAAATACACGACATCTACCATATTGTCCTTATCAATACTATCTTCAATAGAGATATTCTTCATGGCCCTAAATTCCACATCCTTAGGCTTCCCTTCTTCCACTTCATCATTATCATCATTTCTCATTTCATATGATACATGGGTAATTTTTGTATTCTAATGCTAAAACATTAGAATTAAACCATTGTGGATGTTTCCACAAGATTTATTTCATAGTATTTATATATTCAATGACTTCTCAAAGGCCCCACATGTCTTCTAAAATAATATTCTTCCTATTAATAAATACATCAATAGTTTAATTGGGATTCATTCCGAGATCCATGTACTTGTTCTATAGGACCTGCAGATTTGCTTCGCTGACTTTTGTGTCACCCTCATAAATGTTAAACAAATTTTCCCACAACGTATTTTATATTTTACATGACATCACCATAATATAAATTTCATTTGAATGGGATCCCCATAAATCATTTATACTTTTAGCATCAGCATCCAATTATCTTCTTTCAGCTTCTGATAAAGTGCCACTATTAATGTCAGCTGATATTCCATGAAAACTTGTTGTAAACACATGCATCCCTACTGATCGGAAGTAGTGTTGCATCCAATACTTACATAGTTGAAAATTATTTCCATAAATTATTAGAATTAATTTATAAATTCCCACATTCATTTTAACTTATTGAAAATGGACCACTAACATTCAATCGTTCCCTCTAATACTAATTTTTAGGTCCACTAGTTCAAATACCCTGAGAGAGAGGGGTGAATCAGGGTATGAAAGATTAAAACCATTTCAAGTTTGGATCTAGTTTCGTTATTAGAAAAAACTAAATTTTCACTCCATCCCATATCAATATATGAACATATATGAAATCATGCACATGACACAAATACTTTTACATGGTTCACCCTCACCGGGCTACGTCCAAGTAGCATACAATGACAATGTGCCGATGTACCAAATTCACTAAGGTTCACTACCAATAATTAGTATAATGTTTGGTCTAGATATTCTATGTCGAGGCACGTTACCTTTACAAGGTTTAAGGTATTATCACTATATTCCAATGTGTTACTCCTTATGCCTCTTTTTTGGATCATAGTCGGTGGCAAAGGTCACGGTCTTCCTCTTCCTTCACTCACTACTCTTGAAATAGAATCCAATGACAATTTATGAACTTGTAGGTCAATCATAGTTAAGGGATACGTATCCCTCTTCATATGAATTAATTATTGCATCCTTATCTATAGATAGATTCTCTATTGATGTTTCATTTTGACCTATAGATGAATTCTACCTTCCCGGGTACTATTAGGTACTGGAAAATACTTTCTCAAACTAAACAGAAGATTTCACAAGATTCTTTGTATAAATTGTGAACCTCCGTCTTCTCATGCGTACTATGTAATGGTTATGGTAGAAAAAACACCAACTTCGGGTATTGCTACCGCTGCTAAAAACTACCCATCCTCCACAAACTTCCTTCGCCTTCATGATTGCATAATGCTACTATTTACCTATTCTGTGATCGTCATTTTCAAAACTCCTCATATCCGTGAATTGTTCTAGGTTCGCAAACTGCATTTTCTTCCGTGTAGTGGAGCTCTCCCTCCATATAATACTTCTAGAATTCTCCTTTTAGCATACTAGATATTCCTCCTCCGTGTACAAAGACAAATCCTTCTCTATACCAAATGTCTTCTACAAGTAAAGAATCCCCGTAAATGCATTCAGCGCGAACCACTTTTGGTATTTTCAAAATTCGCAGAGCATAATATGTTCTATAATGATGTTAAATCTTCACATTAATTAGTGATATCAGAGGTTCATTTGTGGGAAAAGATATATGCAAGAAATTCTAATCCATGATTTACAAAATCTTCATTTCATCCTTCACCACTTACAGGTCCTTCTGTTGCTACGAACCAGCAGCCACCCGCGAACCATTTTTACATGCCAATTTCATATTACATTTTCTCCTACATGGTAGATTTCCTAGAATGATGAAAATCCAACAACATACTGAACCACCTTTCGCTATCAACCATCTTTGGTTTTGTGAACCGCACTCGCGTACCATTTCCACTACTGCATACTATTCCCAGAACAGGGTATGTGGCACCTGAATTATATTATGTGGTTCTCAACCAAAGCAAATTTTCATAAATGTTATTGATATTGTTAACCCCTATGAACAAATCCTTCCTTTTCTACCATCAAACATATGATTTGGAGTCGCAAAAATGTTGCAATCATTGGGATACAACAGCACCTTAAAACTATGTCTTTGAGAAACACCAACTACTATCATTCGTGATTATCTGGATTTGTTAACAAAAAACACCCCCATAAAATAATAAGAGGAAACCTTCAGAATTTTTTTTCCAAACTGGTGTAATTATTCATATGTTTGGTTAGGTATTACAATTTTTTCATGCCCATGTTTTTTCACATAGTGAACCACTTTTCATCTGTAACTAATTTAGGATATGTTTTTATTTTGGCAGGTGAAAGGAAACAATGTTTTTGTATATTAGAAAATATTTTTTTGATTTCACTAGTTAATTTTCATACAGATAAATCTTTTTCATGTTTGGTATATTTTTATTCATCTCATCATGGATTGAGATATATTTTGATGAAGGGTAGAAAATTTTAATCAAATTGGTTTACAAAATTATATTATGTTGAGTAATATTATTATACCAATATTTTTGGGCTTATAGTGGTGGTTTTAATTATTTATATATATTAAACTACATCATTAGATAAAAAATTATCTTTAATATGGATTGTCATAATTTTTTGTTCATATTTTATACAAAAATAATTGAACCGTAGATAGTTGATACGAGGGGGTTTATATTATTATAATTTAATTATAATTACTAATCTATGAAAAGGAAATATGCAGTTATATGATTTGATTGTGAGATATTATAGCTATGGATATTTATATTTTAGTCTATAATAGAATTATATTTAAATAATAAAAAGTTATGATTCTTAGTTGGAGAGTAGAGGATGGTAAATCTTTTATTGGTTAGATATTGATAGGATTTTCAATGGTATAATTAGTGGTGGAGCTTCAGTTTGAAAACCCTATGATTGTGATCTAGATATTTATTATTATTCGAGATTATTATCGTAATGGTTGGATTAATTGTGGGGAGAACCAATTCATATTTTTTAATAATTAATTAATTCCAAGCATCATATGCAAGATGAGGTCTTTATTTAGTTCCAATGATTGACTTTGAATGTGAATATTAGTATTTCTAAAAAGTATTGTGTGATAAAGAGGCAATTTTAATTGATTAGGGTAAAAAATAATTGGTTTATTATCTGATAATATGTATGACTTGTAAATTTATTAAGGATTAAAATTGGGTACGAGTAGGTTTTTATAACCACTATATATATTATATTGGAAATGGGAGGATATATTTATAAAATTTGTGACTCGTCTACCACATTTACATAAGGATAATGATATAATATAGTGTGCTATAGATCAATTGACTATGTCTGGTAAAAAATTATGAATAAGGAGAATAATTATATTGAATGTTTAGAATGTCTTTATATAGTGGAATCAGTAATTCTTTATGATGTTTCTTGAATGGTCAACATTGTTCATGTTTTATAAATTTACTTCTTAGATGAGGAAATATTTGTAACATGTCGTTACCACCTATCCATTTCTTAGAACAAATTTCATGCTTAATATTATAGTCATACCAAAAGAATGACATACGAATTTTATGATATATTGTTATATTATTTTATGAACTTGAATAAATCTTTTTATTATTATTTTTCAATAAAAAGTGTTCCCATATAATAAAAATTACCATATATTAATTATAATGGAACCATATTTGAAACTATATGGATGATCTATTGGGTCGTCTTTAGATTGGGTTGGAATTGGTGGGTTAGCTATTATATGTCTAAAATTGATATAGTATATAATGGAGAAAGTTCATATAATTCCAGATCATATTATTACCACACAAAAATTATAAAAATAATATATATCAGTAGATGTGGCCATTGGAGTTCATAATTAGTGATCATGTATTTGACATAATATATCTCAAATATTTATATTGTGTGTTTAGAAGAGATATTAAACTTTTATTATGTATCACTAATCCACATATTTAATTATAAATATTAAAGAAGTTTCTTTTGATATGGAACTTTCTCCAGAACTCACTTGGATTCTTGGGGTGTTGCAAATGTCTTTGATGAAGATGTATTTTCATTATCTGACTTATTTGAGAAATTTAAGGGATATTGATTCAGATTAGTATATAACTTTTATAACACACCTATTGGTTTTTAATGATTATACGAGAAGGTTGTACAATGTTTTTTATCACGATTTTGTGGGTTTTTAAAAGAGATGTGGAATTTATGAATATACAAAAAAGTGGGAATCATATATGATGATTAAATATTTAACATTATATGGAATTTACTCTACAATAATAGTGTGTTTATTAAGTTTTTTATGAATTAATGGATGTGATTAAATATTTTCATGGATAAATTTTTTTAAATGGTATGTAATTTAGAGACCTATAAATTCAATGTCTTAGTGTTTTAGGTTCTGAAACATTTTATGTTATGAAGGTTAAATGGTAATATTGGGGATCTAAAAATAGATGTTTTAGCCCGTCATTGTATTTTCGACTTGATGTTTACATTTTATTTAAATTTTTATTAGTTTACAATTTGGTTATACGTATATATATATATATGATGGTGGCACGCTTTATTGTTTATTTAAATTATTTCTGTTATGACTTTATAATTTTTTTTATTGAAATTATGTGTTTAACACATGGACAAAATGACATGGAATATTTGATAAAATTCTTATATATGTTAATCATGTTAATTTATTGTCTAGATAGAATATATAATGTGGATTTAAAATAAGTAAATTGATGGGGGAGATAAATAATGTAAATTGAGAGGGATGTGACATGGAATTAATAACTTAATGTTATTGAATGACAATCATTTAAAACCTTTACCATGAAGAACATTCTTTTTATTTTCTCTGTATTTTCCTTATTCAATAATCTTTATGTAATGAATTTTTTTTTGCGTTGGATGTTGATGTATATATAATGGAGAGAGAGGAATAATAGAGATAGATGAGAAGTTGTAGATAATATTCCGAGGATTAAAGGATTATGGTCAATAAGGAATTTATGTTGGAGATAATTGACCATTACATATTTTATATTTGTCAATACATTTTATGTACGCACTTTTTATTTATAATTTTTAAATACACATAATAACATGGATAAATCATTCTATACTAAAATAATAGTATATTAATTTAAAATGGTATATTATTATTTTATAATTATTCAAAAAAAATTATTGGAGTGGAAATATTTTATTCAATTAATTAAATTATAAATTCTATGTTTATTTAATATATATTTATTGCATATGATTTTTGAAACCATTTATGTAAATATATTTTGTTTATATATTAATGCGGTGCATTATTTATAGGTGATTTTATATTTATATTAATATGTAATTTTTTTTTTGAATAACTATGATGGTTGTTTATTTTAATTTATTAAAGTACAGAAATAAATACCTCATTAGTTGAGAGGGATTGATTTATAATCATTTGAAAAGGTAGTCACAAATTATTTTTGGTCATTCCAATTATTTGAATGTGTTTATGATGTATTGGTAGAATTTTTAAATGAAGTGATTCTGAGTTAAATGGTCTTCTTCCCACAAATGAACAAGGCTGTGAAACATTATATAATAAATAGATTTTAGTAGTGTATTCCATGATGAGGTATAAAACCTACATCAGGGCATGAAAATATGGCATGGGATGTGGTAAATCGTGCATGGCGGTCATTATAATTACATTTCTCCCAGTTAATTTCCCCAAATTCAATATAGTAGAATAGTTTATCTTATAATATTCTAATAACTAGTTACGGTGTGCTTCATGAGGTTGTATATAAACTACATGGGTACATTCCATTATGGAATGGTATATGCTAAATCATGCATGGGGGTCATTATAATTATTATTACTAAACATATTTACCTCATCTTATATAGTAGTATGGGATAGAAAAGAATATATTTGGAAGTGGTTAAGGTGTGGTTATTATATTGATAACTAGTAAGGTGTAGTTATCAATGGTTCATGTTAAATTCCTTGAATATATAAGGGGTTATATTTATCTATTTTTTCTTAATTCAAGATAATTAAAAAAAGAGTTAAAATGGTTATTATAGAAATTAATGGGATGGTAATTGATATTAAAGTAGATATGGTTATTGAAGTGGATATGAGAATAGCTTCCATTATGATAAAAATTATAAATATAATTATGTAAAATTGAATGGACATATCTATTGATATGATTTTGGATATATGGAGGGATATTTTATGGGTACTCTGATATATTTTGATACTAAATAATTATGAATAGTTATTAAAATTAATTTTTATTTCTGTAGTAGTAAAATTATTGAAGGTGTTTTTGGGTTATTATTGATGGTTCTATGTGATTAACTCAAGGTGTTAATCAATAATTATTGAGAATAATATTAAATATTTTTGTGGTTAATTTTTTTCAATATAAAAATGGTTATCTGAATTAATTGTCAATGATTTTTATTGTTAAATTCTATGTATTTACCATTGGTTACCTATGTCACACTTGTGTTTTTGAAACATCATTTGTTCCGATTTGGGATTGGTCCTCAGTTAGCCTCTTATGAACCATGTGGGACAGATTTGAGTTTTGTCTATATTATTCCCCTTTATCATTGGTCTAAATTACCCACTTGAGTGTCCTTTGAGTTTTTGGAGAACGAATGTAATATTTATGGTTGTAAAGAATATGTTCACAATTATAAGTTACTATGTACCATACTATATAATCTTTGAGGTAGGAGATGGAACCTATCGCAATGTCACCACATTATCGTGAGCCTTGGCCTAGGATATAGTGTGTAGCTTTCTCCTTCGAAATATTGTCCTGAATGGTTTCTGCATGGTTTTTCAAATCATGTGGACTAATGATACAGATCTTATAGCACATCTACATATTTCTATTATTCTCTCTTCTCCCAATTATAACCCATAATACCCTCATTTTCTCCCCTCCGTCAGTATCTCCTACCCTGGGCACGACTATCCCTCCTTCCACCTCCCAAGAATTTTGGATTTTGTTTCTGTATTTATGGCGTTTTCTCCTGGAATCATCACATAAGACTTCATTCACCCCATAATCTACCTTTATTCTCTATTTTCCTATATTATTTTTGTCGATTCTAATTCCACATCCTTAGTGTTCTGATATTAGAGTTCTATTTTGATATTTTTTTGTTAGATCTATTGATTTTGTGCTCAATTTGTCTTCCTTGGGGTGCAGATAAGGCGCAGATGGGGTTTAACATTTTTTTTGGAATTATCACCACATGGGGTTGGTGATTCCATACTTAAGCATTATTTAATTAATTTAAGATACATTATGGTCCATATTTATATATTTTATAATTATAATATGTTGTTATAAATTGTTGTTTTAAGGGGTTTGATTTTATTGGATGTGAAAATGGATTTTCATGGAATGTTGGGTATGATTTATTTGTAACCATTTATTGAATCAGTTTTAATCATTTTATAAATTGTTAAAACTATTTAATATATTGTTCATGAGATGTAAACCTCATTTCAGAAATTTTTGGGTGTGTATAAAATTTTAAAAGTGGATTTGGGTGAGTAAAGCGTCATTTGAGTGTAAGGGGTTCCAAGTTTGGCTTATGTGTGTGAAAGTGGCATACTAAGGGAACATGGGACATGAATAAAGAAAAAAATAGAATTCAAAGTTTCTAGGAGGTCATACAAGGAATAATATGCTACTGATTCAGAAGTGTCTTTGCACTGGATTCACTAAGAGAGATCGATGATGACAACACTAAAAAAATATTGTTTATGATATGAGACCACTAGAGTTTGTGACGTTTCTATTCTCTTATGGCTCATGCATGGGTATGTAGATGGTTATGGTTCCTATCCCACTTGTCCCAATGATGTGAGGTTCTGAGGTCCCATTACTAGCTAGTATCCAAAGGTTCTCCCCTATGATTGGTGCTCCTGAGATATTTTTCTCTCACTAATGGCATATAGTGTGAATCATGGGTGACTGCTAAATTAATGGTGCTTCTATTTAATGTTGAAATTTTTTAATTCTTTTTCATTACAAAATTTCCTTCAAATTACAATAGCATATTATTTAAATATAAAACATTAATGATTATTTATCTCTGAATGTTTAGAGAATCAAATCCTTTTGGGTTTTATCCTACTAGGGAATATATCACACTAGACTTACATCATTTGGTGAAAGTAAACACTATAATGTTTGATATAGGTAATAGTGTAGATTTTGGTGATGGTATTTTGAGAATTCTATTAAACATTTTGGGAGGTGTTGTGGTGACGGATTGAGATAGATGATTTTCTCTCGTTATTGTGGTTTTTTATATGGGTTTTTTGCTCCCTCTGTGTATTATCCCTATATTGATTTGGATTAAACTTGTAGTCACAAGTATGTGACCTTCATAATTTGAGTTTGGTTTGATTTTCTACAATTGGTTTATCCATTACTGTTTAATGTTTTATGATTTTTAATTTGGGTAAAATCATTCTGAAGAATTGACATTGATACAAGGGAACTTGTTCCATCTCATGGAGGTCATGAATTCTCTTAGGTTTATTCTGTATTGTAGCTTCGGTAGTGGTTTAGATGATGAACTACCATGGTTTGTGAAAAAAATGATATTAATGGATGTCACATTCTTTTTGGTTTTGTTCCATTGGGAAGACACTATCTATACCGGAGATATAACTTTTGTTACATGATATTCTGATTATGGGTAGGGTACCTATCCAGCAAACCTCATGATGGGACTCATGATACCCAAGGAATTCGGGATTCATGTGAGTCTTTTTGTCCTTATGATTGTTATATATTTTTTAAATGAAATTGGATATAGTCCTATATTATTAGTGAGCTCATTGTTTCTATAATTCCATGTGAAGTCAGGAACATTGCCATAGAACACTCCCTATGAGAGTGGTGGGACTTTTATATTGCCTCCAACCATATGTCATAGTCACCCATCAACCCTAATTTCTTCTTGAATCTTCTAGTGTCTCCTGGGGTTATGAAAATGGTTTTATGAAAACCCTTTCTTGAGAAGTGTGGAAACAGAATTTAATATCAGAAGATGTTTGATTTCAAAAAAATGATGAATTAATTTTTAGAAATTCATTGATTGATGTTTGAAAAGTTGGACCTTTATAAAATTATTTCTATGTGAAAAATGATAATGACATAAACTGTGGTTGTTTGGAAAACATAGTAAAATATTCACAATGGTTTTCGAAAAATTAATATGTAGTGCTTGGAAATTATTTTTAAATGAGATGGTTTTCGAATTGGTGGTTAGTGAATATCCTGATGCATGGTAAAATTTTTGGTAGATGATGAATTGGTATTTGAAAATGTTTTCAAAATATTAAGAAATGATTTTTAAATGATGTGTAGAATTTTATTGGGGTTTTATTCTAATTATTGATTCTTTTCCAAAATTACTTTATGATAAATTTGAACTAGGTTTTTATTTTGTGGCTTGTGGTTCATGAATGGGGAATTTGATAGTTTTATGTATGGGAATGTTGATGATGTAGGTTGAATGTTTGTTTAGAAAAATGAAATGAAATTTTATTCTAACCTTTATTATTCTAATGTCTGAATATATTCATTTATTATATGTGGAAGTTGAATTGGTGCCTAGTTAGCACGATAACATTCATGTGTGCGGTCAATTAGGAACCATTGGGGTTTGTTTAAAAAATAATTATTGTTTTATTTTTGAATGGGTTTTTGAAGAAAATTTAGCATTGTGTCCCATGAGTATTTTTAGAATGTCAGATTCTACAAATTTTGATTTGGAGTAGTCATTTTGGATAATTAGTGTTATGTTTTTGAGTTCATGTTAGGGGGTAGGTATAAAAATTTTGAATAGTGGTTCCTAATATTGAATTGTTTTAGGAATCCATTGAACCCCTCCCCCCCAATTCATTTGGTGTTTTCTCATGGTATTTATTGGAAATGGACTGGGTTGGTTGGGTCCTTGTTTTTCCATCTTGGATAGTGTATTAACCAAAATGAGTTAACGCCCAAATGATGCTCAACCATTGGTGATATGTCTTTTGAGGATCCTCCAGTTGGTAGATATTAGTACTCTCTTCTTGAATTTATGAAGACGAGACTTCTCACCTTTTAACTTAGTTATGTGGTTCCACTCATAGTGTGATAGAAAATGTGAGAGATGTTGATGTATTTTTCAGTTTCATTGATTTTTCCTAGTCATCAGTTGTGATGTTTGACATAGTTGTGTATGAAGATCCTTCCTGAAAACTATGAGGGGAATTCCAGTGATGGAATTTGAAGTATTGAGGAGTTAGTGGTGTTGGCTACAATCATTAATGTCCTTTGGGTATATTGATGGTTTCATCTAAGAAATGATTCATGTTGGGCCACCAATGTAATATGTCTGGTCATAAGAGGATTCTATGACCATTTATAGGAATCATATGTCATTTGGGACTCAGTTTATAGTCCCTCCCCATATAATGATTCTATCAGTCACAATGTTCATGTTCGGTGATGCATTGTAGTGTAGTGTTCTCACTCAACTATAAGGGTGATGGTTGTTAAATTATTCCCAAAAACCTCTATTTTGATAGAGTTAAGTTATCCAACTGGAAATTTCAAATTCCTTCGTTTTAAGGGATGGTGTCTTTTATGTGTCCCTCATCCCAAAGTTTCTTGTAGAAAGTAAAAAAGGGGTGATGTGTGTACACCATATCAGCCCTTGTTTTTTTTAATGTATCATGGGGAGTAAATGGATGTAGGGGGTGTTTTTTAGGATGGTGGTTTCTCAATTTCGGTATGGTTTCTTTTTGGAATAAGGAGAAGAAGTTTTGTTTTGGTGTTTTAAATCCTGATAGAAAGACATGAGATGTTTCATTCAACAATTATCTATCCATCGATCCCAGAGTGAATATGGTCCATTGTCAATAATACATATGGTTATAAGGGGTCTTGGCCTTATTTTTGTCTTTGGTGTTGTTAATGGAGACAGTCTAAGCTTTTGATGTGGTGGTTTAGTTTCAATAGGTATTGTGCGGTGAAACTGGCCATGGGGGCCCTACTCCTCAATGTTTTGACCCATGAAGGTGGGAGATTCTCTACATATATATAATAAGATAAAAATGTTTTTTTTCAAGATCCTTAGTGTTTATATAATTGTGGGTCTTAATATCTGTGTGGTTGTTTATCTATGAACAACCTTGTAGATTTGTTCTGATATGATTTTTGATTGGGGATCATCTGAGAATGGTAACTATCGTAAGTTTGATGAACCCTAAAGTGTTTTATATGGAATTTGATCTTTCATGGTTGGGTCACATGGGGTTGTATATTAGGTTGTGGGGGAGGCTCTAGAGGTCTTACATGTTAGGTTTCCTTCATCGGTCTGTGCTATCCGGGTAAGACTGTTGGTCAGATATTATGGTTGGGAGAGCCATCACGGGTCTCCTTGAAATTCTATAGACGTATATTGATTTTAGTTTATTTTTTTATTGTGGGAATTCCATTCAGACCTCCCATTGTTGTTTTTTTCTAATCAATATTGAGTTTTAAGTTGTTTCTTATGGTGGGAAGATTATTTGGGCTGCCCCGTGTCAACAATTCTTCTTTTATGTGATGGAAAAGTGGTAGCTAGTCTCATTTGTTGATATCCAACCCCCAAAAACATTCTTGAGTAAATAGTGAACTAGTAGTGTTCTAAATATCATTGTGGAATAAATGATGTTGTATCCTCATTAATTTTTCATTTCAGGTAAATTGAATGAGCCTTTATTAGTGGGGTTTATGGTGTTCTGTTTCAGGATGTGGTTTGATTCTGTTCTCCCATTGCAAGAAATTATCAAATGTTTTACATGGTGAGGTCTCGTGGTTTTTTAATGTAGAGACCCGAAGCCTGACTTACATGGACTTTACAATAATTTTTCGGAATACTTAGTACATAACAAAAACACACACACAAGGATCGTAATAGTTTAGTGTCTTTGGAAACTCGGAATAAAATCTTCTAATCGTGGTGACAGATTATCAACATCTCCCATAAATATCTTCCTTTTTTTTACCTAAAACCTTTCTTTATATCCTGGGGAAAAGAAAACATAAAAGGGTGATCTCAAATACTCAGTAAGGGTAAACAAAAGAAATATCAATCACATCGTATTCATAAGAACATAACATTTTGGAAATCATAACCTGCAAAAGAGAGCATAATTTCATAACATGGGATAAATCATGGTAGTGAAATGTAATCATAATAATCATAACATAAAACAGGAAACATTGTGGAATTCACACATAATCATAGAGAATCATTTCTTGTTAGTCAAGACTCATTTCCAAGACTATCTTAGTGGACAAAGTCCCTTTCTGAATCGAGTAACCCTCGTTTCAGTCCTGTTTCACTGAACCGGTATAACCAACCATTTCAGCCATGTCTATCTCATGAGATATAAAATCATTACCCAATGCATTGGAGGGAGATATAGGTCCCACCCATCTTATAATGAATCCTTTCTTATGTGTGCCACATAATCATAAATCATACGTCATCGCACAACACATGTAACAAAAATGGGATTCTTGAAACATCATGACATCATAAAACAAATCATATAAGGTAAATGACTTCATAAAAATAATTTCCTCAAAACATAATCAAATCAATGTAATAATAGGGATAAAAACAGAACCCTATATTATCTTAGATGGAAAATAATTTTGATAAAACATTTGAACTCCATTCTTGTGGAAAATATCCTTTCTACTTCAAAAACACTTTTCCTTTCTTAACATGTCATACAATTTTAAACTAAAAGGAGTTGATTAAAAATAAACTTGAAAACTTTAAAAGGAAGCTTCTTGGAAATAATGTTTTAAAAATCCATTCATGCCGTATAAGTTAAAAAAAACATTCTTCATACTTTTGTCGGAAAAGTCAAAAAGCACCTCGTATGAAAAACGTCAAAAGATTCCTTTCATATTTTTTACTAAAAACTCACCGAAGGGTAAAATTGGATTTAAACAATTGAATTTGGATGGAAATAATATTACATATTGAGGAAACATGGATGTGGATGATAAAATACACCCCAGTAATTACCAAAGTAAAAACAATCTCAGATAAAAGTGATATTGTGATATTTCCCATACCTTAGGTCCGATTTGATTTGTACGTGTCCGAAGCTCATGTATAATGGTTTAAATAATGTCATTGACTTATTACAGAATCATATTCATTGTTATGATATCATATATGGTTCACTTATGACATTATATTACCCGTTCTTTTGTAAATTCCATGTTAAAGAAGCGTTTTGGGTAAAATCGTTTCATTTATCATAGGTGTTTTGACTTGTTGTTCTTGACATTATTATTACTTATATAATTATTTACTTACTTCCAGAATATAAAATATGATTTATATATCATATATATTCAGTATATATATATATATATATATATATATAATAGATAGATAAATGAAATGAAAAACACCGTTCATGGAGACGGTAGTCCGTACGTACGCATGAACGCTGTTTTCCATTCCTTATTGTCTTGAATGGAAGTAAGTAGATGACATACATATATTTATATATACATAAATCCATTATCTTTATAATGTCATATATTTCATTATTATTTCTTATATATACTTTATAATCATTCTTAAATGGTTAACATGGAGAATGGATCTCATCGCGTCGTGGAGACGGTAGTTCGTACGTACGCACGAGCGATGATATCATTTCCATAAATATTGAATTGAATTGGAGAGGATTATAAAATATATCAGAATCAATATGATGTTTTAATAACTATGTATAGTTATTCTTTACACCATTATACCCATCCATGTAAGGTGGTGGTGGAAAATAGATTACACCACGGCATGGAGACGGTATTCCGTACGTACGCACGAGCGGTGATTTCTTTTTCCGTAGGATGGATAGATGGTGAAATAGGTTTGTTTCATACTTATAATAACATATAAGTATATGAGTGATACTGATGTTATTACTTCATAATGAAACAACCTAAGAAGAATAAGTGGAAGAAGAAATAAAGATGAAAGAATTGGTAACGGTAATTACCTCTTCTTTGAAGCGCCTTTTGGAGACCTCCTCTTAGGGAACTTAAATTGGTTTTTGAGGAAGACCAGAACCTCTAGGATGTTTCTAGGAAAGTGGAGAAGTGATTTTGGCAGGGTTTGGCCGAGCTTGAGTGCTCAAATTGGTGTGAGGAGGAGGGGGAGGAGGTGTCCTTTTATAAGGGAGGAGAGGGGCACCTTAGGAATACCTCAAAATATTATTTTATATTAATGTCAAAATCGGTTTATAATGGTTCCAAAGGGTCTTATTTCGAAGATAAAGTGGGTATGGGTCAAAATACTATCATCCAATAAGATTTATACAAGTTTAGGATATTATTTTAACCTTATCAATTAGATTTAACTCTAAGTTAAATAATTTAACTTTTACCGTGTCTTTTTGTTTTCTTACACTATATGGTTAATACACATACTATAACATGCCAAACGAACCCCAAATTTATTATTATTAATATATATATCCTTATCTAAGTCATTTGGCCGAACCATAGATTTTTAGGAATAAAATAACAATTAGTAATATAATATTTGATTTAAAAACTTGTGTCAATTTTGACACTATTTGATATATGATTTTTTTGAAAGTCATAACAGAATTATATGTTCGAAACAAGTTTCTTAAATCAACACTAATATATCATAGTAACCTAGAAATTTAGTGGAATTCATAAAAAGTCTCAAATTACATTTATTTTGGTGTTTATAACATCAATTATGTCAATATTTCATTAATAAGATAATTACTGCATCATCATTGTGTCATAAAGAAATTAAATTATTTAATATCTAAAAATTACAAATAAAATACCATTATATAGGAAATCTTTTTATCTTTCTAATGAATATTTATAGTCGAATTTATCTTATGTATAACCCCATATTAAAAATGATTTACTTATTAAACTTTGATTTTAACTATTTTAACCCTTCTTTAAATAAATTAATAATAAATGTCCTAATCTAACCCAAGTGGGCCTAAATGGTCATATTTTATTCCTAAGTTTGTTTTTGGTCGAATTAAACTTATCCAATAGAATTAGGACATGTGTTAGGGTAATAGTAATATCATTTTTACCCTTACTTACCCTATTTACTATTAACCGCGGTAAAAAAAGTAAAAAGATACTATTCACCAAAAAATTATTTTTATCTCATTGAACCACATTTTACTTACTGATATCAACCGTGTCTGTCGGATTTTCGAAATTCCATTCACAGAAGCGGTAAAATTAAGTTTTATGCAAAATTCAGTTTTTAACCTACCACTTAGTGGTTTCACTATTCATCAAAAATTGAAAGTTTTCAGAAAAATACCAAAATTTCACCCTAGGCTAATTTCGGTATTCCGCATCCAAAAATGAAGTCCATTTTGAAAAATAAAATTTATATTATTCATAACGGCTAGTTTTAATAATATTTTAATAGCATATCATTGTTTAGTGAAACTCGGTATTGCGTACGACGCAAGCTATCGAGGAAGGTCACGATTTGCGTGTAATGCAAGGCAAGTCAAGGATGCGTGTTGTGCAAGCTCCTTTTGGTGTAGCGTACAACACAAGACATTAGTTAAATAAAAAAGAATATTTTTCATAAAATCTCGGGCTGTTACATTCTACCCCCCTTAAAATGAATTTCTCCCTCGAAATTCGTCGGGGTTATAAATGGTTTACTATTCGAAAGTTTCTTTAATAGAAACCCACATCGTAAAATGTAATACCAAAACTTGGATTTAAAAACTAAAGTATGAAATGTAACGATTACCCAAATAAACTAATCACTGGGTTTCCACATAGGTGAAAATATGGATATGGAAGAGAAATCTAACCATCATGTTCTGATGGAGAGTGGTAAAGAACATGGCTATGGAAAATCCAGTAATCACAAATCCATAAATTTGTGACGATCTAAGGTACCATCTGATTCATCTAGTATAAGATCACTAGGACAACATTTTTGGTTTTCAAGATCATTTCCCTAAAGTTGAAAATTTGAATTAGAATAAATACTTTCTTTATTTTGGTACAATCTCACTGTTGTTCATGCCTTGAACAATTTCAACTTCATCTCTTAAATAAATGAAGTTGAATTGGTTATTCGTGAAGTGTTAGTATGACAGGTCATTCCATATGTCTCACACAAAAGGTTAGCAAAAATTATATACATAAGTCGATCTATAGTGAGATTAATCATATATGGTTCCTAAAATGGACTTTATACTTCATATATCATACTTCTTAGTATAATAAAACTAGTTTATAAGAAACAGGGACTTCCTGTAGGCCAGTGGTAGGCGATAAAGGCCAGTCGCACTTCGGTTGTGGGTTCGATTCCCATAGCCTTGTCCGAAGCGATGGGTTGTCGCCCGTCCTACAGGTTGTCCTTTTTCTAAAACGACATTACTATAACATCCCATCAATAATATCGAGAAAACTTCTATCCTTAAACAATACTAACCTATGCCCAACATAATCCATTCTAATCTTTAGGCTTATCCATAATACTGCAATCCACTCTCACAACATAGTGAAAACGATTACCAGAGATTTAACACCATCGTCGATCCCCATATATCATAAGATATGTTTTGTTGGTCACATTCCAAACATTCAAAGTCCTTAATCATGAATTCTCTTGAATACCCATTGAACCTTATTGAAAACATGAATTCTATTAAAAGTTAACTCTTTCCACATACCAAATCCTCAATATTCTATATACTCAAACCATGATATCACTTAGTCCTTATATCAATCATGAGCTCATGAATACTATCAAACATTTAATTTTCTCCTTATCCCTTCATTATGCGCATATCATCTACATTCCGAAAATATCTGAATAACCTTTCATGGATACTGGTAACATTAATCAGACAACAGTGTAACAATCCTTACATGTATCTTTATTCTACAGTACCATGAGATTACTTATACAACATTACACATGATAAACATGTAATCATTCCACTACATTCTTAAACCATTGACCGAGCTTCAACAATTCTTTCATCTCACATATCATTTGTAGTCTCTTCATCATCATCCACATAAATACTTCCCATACGACCTTACTGATTATCTTCATGAGACTTTCCCTTAGGGCATTGGTTTGCATAATGCCCGCACATTCCACATTTAAAACATTTAACCATTGTTGATGTCGTAGCAATACCATTATCCTCATCCATGATGTTAACTGAACCTTTTCCTTTGCATTTAATTGCTTTGTGTCCTTCTTTTCCACACCCAAATCATCTTCCAGTTCCTTTGAAACATTCTCCTTGATGCCTCTTCCCACATGATTTACATAGGGGAAATTGAACTTTCTTTTCTCTATGATCATCATGAAACTCCATCTTTCTCTTATTAGCCGAGCCAGGAAACTTACCAAATTTTACTTTATTGATCATATTATGATATTGCTGATTCGGCATAATAATGATGTTTGGACTTCCAAATCTCATTTCATTATGAAGAATATCATTCCATTGTCCATCATATCCTCCATTATCGTGAATCATCTTGATTCCAGCCATTTTATAAAACCCCCAAAAAAATAGTGTGAGAGGCAAAAATCATGCTAGGGAAAACAACATAATAAAGGGGGAGTACCTTCAATATCTAACATCTTAGGTTTAATTCTATGATCGTTAGCGTAGTTCTAGTACTATAACCTATACGTATACTTAACCTTAGGGGCATCCCTAGACATACCGTAGAAATATCTCTAGGGATCTCAGTAACGTTTTCGCATCCTAGTTTCCAAAGGTTGACTAAACCTTTTCTCTGATACCAACTGTAGAGACCTGAATCCTGACTTACATGGACTTTACATTACTTTTGCGTAATACTTAGTACATAACAAAAACACACACACAAGGATCGTAATAGTTTAGTGTCTTTGGAAACTCGGAATAAAATCTTCTAATCGTGGTGAAAGATCTTCAACATCTCCCATAAATATCCTCCGTTTTTTACCTAAAACCTTTCTTTATATCCTGGGGAAAAGAAAACATAAAAGGGTGAGCTCAAATGCTCAGTAAGGGTAAACAAAAGAAATATCAATCACATTGTATTCATAAGAACATAACATTTTGGAAATCATAACCTGCAAAAGAGAGCATAATTTCATAACATGGGATAAATCATGGTAGTGAAATGTAATCATAATAATCATAACTTAAAACATGAAACTTTGTGGCATTCACACGTAATCATAGAGAATCATTTCTTGTTAGTCAAGACTCATTGCCAAGACTATCTTAGTGGACAAAGTCCCTTTCTGAATCGATTAACCCTCGTTTCAGTCCTGTTTCACTGAACCGGTATAACCTACCATTTCAGCCATGTCTATCTCATGAGATATAAAATCTTTACCCAATGCATTGGAGGGAGATATAGGTCCCACCCATCTTATAATGAATCCTTTTATTATGTGTGCCACATAATCTTAAATCATACATCATCGCACAACACATGTAACAAAAATGGGATTCTTGAAACATCATGACATCATAAAACAAATCATATAAGGTAAATGACTTCATAAAAATAATTACCTCAAAACATAATAAAATAAATGTAATACTAGGTATAAAAACAGAACCCTATATTATCTTATATGGAAAATAATTTTGATAAAACATTTGAACTCCATTCTTGAGGAAAATATCCTTTCTACTTCAAAAACAATTTTCCTTTCATAACATGTAATACAATTTTAAATTAAAAGAAGTTGATTAAAAATAAACTTGAAATCTTTAAAAGGAATCTTCTTGGAAATAATTTTTTAAAAATCCATTCATGCCGTATAAGTTAAAAAAAACATTCTTCGTACTTTTGTCGGAAAAGTCAAAAAGCACCTCGTATGAAAAACGTCAAAAGATTCCTTTCATATTTTTTACTAAAAACTCACCGAAGGGTAAAATTGGATTTAAAAAATTGTAGTTGGATGGAAATAATATTACATATTGAGGAAACATGGATGTGGATGATAAAATACACCCCAGTAATTACCAAAGTAAAAACAATCTCAGATAAAAGTGAGATTGTGATATTTCCCTTACCTTAGGTCCGATTTGTTTTGTACGTGTCCGAAGCTCCTGTATAATGGTTTAAATAATGTCATTGACTTATCACAGAATCATATTCATTGTTATGATATCATATATGGTTCACTTATGACATTATATTACCCGTTCTTTTGTAAATTCCATGTTAAAGAAGCGTTTTGGGTAAAATCGTTTCATTTATCGTAGGTGTTTTGACTTGTTGTTCTTGACATTATTATTACTTATATCATGATTTACTTACTTCCAGAATATAAAATATGATTTATATATCATATATATACAGTATATATATATATATAATAGATAGATAAATGAAATGAAAAACACCATTCATGGAGAGGGTAGTCCGTACGTACGCATGAACACTGTTTTCCTTTCCTTATTGTCTTGAATGGAAGTAAGTAGATGACATACATATATTTATATATACATAAATCCAGTAGCTTTATAATGTCATATATTTCATTATTATTTCTTATATATACTTTATAATCATTCTTAAATGGTTAACATGGAGAATGAATCTCATCGCGTCGTGGAGACGGTAGTCCGTACGTACGCACGAGCGATGATATCATTTCCATAAATATTGAATTGAATTGGAGAGGATTATACAATATATCATATTCAATATGATGTTTTAATAACTATGTATAGTTATTATTTACACCATTATACCCATCCATGTAAGGTGGTGGTGGAAAATAGATTACACCACGGCGTGGAGACGGTATTTCGTACGTACGCACGCGCGGTGATTTCTTTTTCCGTAGGATGGATAGATGGTGAAATAGGGGTGTTTCATACTTATAATAACATATCAGTATATGAGTGATACTGATGTTATTACTTCATAATGAAACAAACTAAGAAGAATAAGTGGAAGAAGAAATAAAGATGAAAGAATTGGTAACGGTAATTACCTCTTCTTTGAAGAGCCTTTTGGAGACCTCCTCTTAGGGATCTAAAATTGGTCTTTGAGGAAGACCAGAACCTCTAGGATGTTTCTAGAGAAGTGGAGAAGAGATTTTGTCAGGGTTTTTCCGAGCTTGAGTGCTCAAATTGGTGTGAGGAGGAGGGGGAGGAGGTGTCCTTTTATAAGGGAGGAGAGGGGCACCTTAGGAATACCTCAAAATATTATTTTATATTAATGTCAAAATCGGTTTATAATGGTTCCAAATGGACTTATTTCGAAGATAAAGTGGGTATTGGTCGAAATCCTATCATCCAATAGGATTTAGACAAGTTTAGGGTATTATTTTAACCTTATCAATTAGATTTAACTCTAAGTTAAATAATTTAACTTTTACTGTGTCTTTTTGTTTTCTTAGACTATATGGTTAATAGACTTACTATAACATGCCAAACGAACCCCAAATTTTTTATTATTAATATATATATCCTTATCTAAGTCATTTGGCCGAACCTTAGATTTTTAGGTATAATATAACAATTAGTAATATAATATTTGATTTAAAAACTATTTTGTGTCAATTTTGACACTATTTGATATATGATTTTGTTGAAAGTCATAACAGAATTATATGTTCGAACCAAGTTTCTTAAATCAACACTCATATATCATAGTAACCTAGAAAATTAGTTTAATTCATAAAAAGTCTCAAATTACATTTATTTTGGTGTTTATAACATCAATTATGTCAATATTTCATTAATAAGATAATTACTGCATCATCATTGTGTCATAAATGAATTAAATTATTTAATGTCTAAAAATTACAAATAAAATACAATTATATAGGAAATCTTTTTAGATTTCTAATGAATTTTTATAGTCGAATTTATCTTATGTATAACCCCATATTAAAAATGATTTACTTATTAAACTATGATTTTAACTATTTTAACCCTTCTTTAAATAAATTAATAATAAATGTCCTAATCTAACCCAAGTGGGCCTAAATGGTCATATTTTATTCCTAAGTTTGTTTTTGGTAGAATTAAACTTTTCCAATAGAATTAGCACATGTGTTAGGGTAATAGTAATATCATTTTTACCCTTAGTTACCCTATTTACTATTAACCGCGGTAAAAAAAGTAAAAAGTTACTATTCACCAAAAAAATATTTTTATCTCATTGAACCACATTTTACTTACTGATATCAACCGTGTCTGTCGGATTTTCGAAATTCCATTCACAAAAGCGGTAAAATTAAGTTTTATGCAAAATTCAGTTTTTAACCTACCACTTAGTGGTTTCACTATTCATCAAAAATTGAAAGTTTTCAGAAAAATACCAAAATTTCACCCTAGGCTAATTTCGGTATTCCACATCCAAAAATGAAGTCCATTTTGAAAAATAAAATTTATATTATTCATAACGGCTAGTTTTAATAATATTTTAATAGCATATCGTTTTTTAGTGAAACTCGGTATTGCGTACGACGCAAGCTATCGAGGAAGGTCGCGATTGCGTGTAATGAAAGGCAAGTCAAGGATGCGTGTTGTGCAAGCTCCTTTTGGTGTAGCGTACAACACAAGACATTAGTGAAATAAAAAAGAATATTTTTCATAAAATCTCGGGCTGTTACATGTAATAAATGGGTTTCACTGATTGTTGTGAGAGTTTCTTTTCTATAGATCAATCAATTAATTGTCCCTTAGCTTTTCGGGGTGGGTTCCCCATAGCGGAATTTACTTTTTTGCATCCCGATTTTGACTCTTAAACCAGTTTTTCAGAATGATCAATTTATTATCATTTTGTAAATGCTAATTCATTGGGAATGTCATCAAGTTGTAGAAGAGTACCAATTATCTCTCTAATATTATTTTTGGGATGTATTTCTAGTGGTTGAAATTGTTATGGTGGGGAGATTTTTCACACCTTTGTTTCTGAATCCACTTATTTGTGGTATAGGTTCTGTTTTGGGTTTTCCTCTCAGGAACTAGGTGTCATAGGTTAGTATTTTGGGGTATTCATTCATTTTGTCTTAGTTCTATCTTATCCCTTAGTTTAAACTGAGTTTTTGAAGAAATAAATATTGATTTTGGGTTGGAAAGACTATGCATACTCTTATTAGTAACCGTGAACCCAACCTAAGAAAATTTGAAATATGAGATAGAACTAACCACATGGTCACCACAAATCCATGCATCTCTACCTAGGAAATCGTGTGTAGCTCCAACCTTTTACAGAATGTCCCACCTGATTTTAACATGGTTTTTTTAACCGTGCTGATTAACAGTGTGGATCTTCCAACATATTATAATTTTTTTGTTTATCTCTCCTCCCAATTATAACCCACAATATCCTCATTTTCTCCCATCCTTTAGGATATCCTACCACAGGAACAAATCTCCATTTTTCCACCACCCTTGTAAATTTAATTCTATGGCAGATTTATGGCGGTTTCTCAATGAATCATCATGTAAGACTTCATTCTCTTCCTAATCTCCCTTTATTCTAGGTTTCTCTATTTTTTTTGGATTTCCACCTCTTTGTCCCTAGTGTTCTGATTTATGGTTTCTCTTTTTATATTTTTGGATCGATCAATTTATATAGGAATCACTTATTTTCATTTGGTGCAGATAAATCATGGATGGAGTTTTGAAATGTATTTCAGAACTATCCCCAACCAACCTAGTTTATTCTATGCTTAATAATTATTTTATGGATTTAGTAAGATTTCATTTTTATATTGACATATTTTTTTAATAATCATATGTGTTTCGAAAGTGTTTCATGAAGGGGATTGATAAACTCTTAGTGTCAAAATGGATTTTCCTGAATTTTTTCAAGATTTATATGTATACATTAATTGAATCACTTGTTATAATTTTATAAATTATGAAAATTATTTATTAAATTGTTCCTGAGATGGGAATGTCATTTTTTAATTTTTTCATGTGTATATAATTTTAAATGAGGATTTGGGTTTTTAAATTGTTATTTTGGTGTGTGGGAGCCTTTTCTGGATTTTTTGTTAAAATTTCATGCTAATGTTACTTAGAGCTAGAATGAGCACGAAAAGGGAAGCTTGAGTTGCTAGGATGGATGACTTGAATTAGTGTAATAGTGACACATAAGTGTATTTTGACCTGTTTCACTAAGAGGTATTGAATATGTAAATAGTAAAAAATTATTGTTGAGGATTAGGGACCAATAGAATTTTGGATCTATCTCCTCCCTAGTGGCATGTGTAACACCCCGAGCTTCCATGATACGCTTCTCATTCAATAATGCAATAGCTTGCATTGTACGCAACTTTGAGTTCTAAAACACCGCGACTAATCAAAGTACCCGTTATGAATAGTAATAACCACTTTTTAAAATTATAGAAATTTTATATTTCAAAATGGACTTCATTTTTGGATTTGGAATATCGAAATTAGCCTATGTTGAATTTTTGGTATTTTTCTGAGAACTTCTAATTTTTTATGAATAGTGAAAAATACTTAAAATCAACTTTTTTAATCAAAATAATTTATAGTGATAAATTATACTATTTAGTGGTTTTAAAGTATAATTATAATATATTTTTACCATTTTATCCAATGGTGGTCATTATAATTAATTTAACATTGAAATTGGACATAAACAATTGCCAATCTTTTGATATAAATTGTTTCTTAAAAACACGCTATTTGTTGTGATGACGGGAATTAATTATAAAATTAATTAATGCAACTTATATGTTTGGAATTTTGTAAAATAGACATAATATTTGAATTCGGAATATCAATTATAGCTTAGGGTGAAATTTTGGCATTGTTCTGGAAAACATCAATTTTTGATGAATAGTGAAACCACTAAGTGGTAGTTAAATAACTGATTTTTCGTTTAAATGAAATATTACCACTTCTGTGATTTTATTTTCAAAAATCCTACATACATGGTTGTCATTAAGAAGTAAAATGTGGTTCAATGAGATTAAAATAATTTTTGGTGAATAGTAACTTTTAAGTTCTTAATCGCGATTAGAGGTAATTAGTGTAGTTTAAGGTAAAAGTAATGTTTTAATAATATGCGATGAGCTTGACACATGTCCTACCCTCATTGGATGTGCCATGGCCGACCAATAAAATCCATGGGTCAACTTGAGGACTCCATGGAGCCACTTTATTTGGAAAATGACATAAATACCTTTTATTTAATGTTAAAGTAAAAAATGACACAAACAGGAAATGTTTTACTAAAACAATTTTTAAATGGGGTTATACAAGTCATATTTTTGACTATAAATAGTAATTATAAATATAAAAAGATTTCCTATATCATAGTATTTTTTTATAATTTCTAGACATTAAATAAATTAAATTATTTATGACATCATTATGATGCAGTGATGACCTCATTATTTAACAATTTTAATAAAATGAAAAGATAATGTACAATACAAGGATTACACTTGTCAAAAACTTATTGGATGAGTATATCTCGAACCCTTATCACCTTACCCTTGAATTATATAACTGTGGGACCTCTAAAATCTGTAACTCATTTCATAATAAAGTGGCTTTTCCTTACATTCCAAGAGTGCCCCTCCTCTCCTCTTATAAAAGCCCCCACCTCTACAACCTCATTCACACATTCAAGCCATTTGGCTCGGCCAAACTCTTCCCAAATACTCTCCCAACTTCCCTACCTTACTCCTAGAAGCCCCACTTTGGGTAGAAGTCTTCCCAAGGAAGCCTTTGACTAAATCAAAAAGAGTTACCCGATTTTCTGGTAATGTCTTCTCTAATGTTGTTTTGTTTTATTTTTCTTCTCCAACCCCCTAAACTCTTTTTATTAATTTCTTTTGTAACAACACCAGTATCCTCAATATAATAGGATGTTTTTATAAGAAGTATTCGATCTACACCTACACACACCTACATCTAATGGTTAAAGAACATACAGTTTCTCTGGATGGCGAATTTCTGCCTCACGAAACGATGATTGTTCAACACTCATATAACACCTTCATATGTGGCCATTAAGATGTCACTATATTTATATATTATATATAATATGTTTATGTTTTACTTATGCTTCTGTATTTCTCATTTATGGCATACTTTATGATTTCCATTATGGGTAAATGTGATAATTTCATTTTAGGAAATGCGGAGTACCACCCCCTCAAAGTGATGTGAATCGTTAATGCCATATGTGGGATGTATAAAGGATGGAGTAAATGATATTATATATGATATTATACTTGAACTATATTATACCTTTATATAATTATGATTTCATTCCATTAAATACGAAATATAAATGAAAGTAGTGTTCATGCGTACGTACGGCTTACCGTCTCCATGAACGATGAATTTCATTTCTTACCTCTAAATGTTATGTAATATTATAAATGAATGTATATACTGGATATATATGATATATATGATATCTACATCATGAACATAATTCTGGATATAATGGATATATCACCACATGAACAACTTGTAATTATAAGAATGTTATTTTTGACTCAAGTACCTAAGATCGACAAAATGACAGTTATAAACTTAAATAATTACATAATGTTCCTAACATGGTAATAAGGGATATAAAAGGAATAATGAACATGAAAAAGGTTCTTAAGTAAATAGGAATTAAATCTAGTTTATTATTCGGGAGGTTAAAGAATGGTCGAGTTAGGACAGGACGCAAGGTAAGGGAATTTCTTAACCCAACTTCCATTCTTTGGGTTAATCTCCTACTTTCAAATTATGTCATGATATTATTATGTCCTATTTTGTATTTTTTACGTTATTTATGTGTACCTATAGTGAATACACATAATAGATCTATTTTATTTTAAAAATTCTTTTTTTAAGGACTTCATCTCAATCTCCTTTCACTGAGGCCTATTTGGTATTATACACAATTTTCTTTTATACGGTGTATAAACCCCATTGACTTTTACGTTTATTCAAAAGGAATATTTTTTATACGAAGCGTTTTACTAAATGACAAAAAGGGAATGTTTTTCTTTCCATACTTATGCGGTGACAACGACTTCTCCACCGCTGTGACCATTATTTGAGTTTCGGCTTCCTCTACAAGCCATCATTTTTTTTAATGAAAAATAAATACAAAGTTTTAACATTCTTTTATTTTGGTATTGAAAATGGTTTTGAAAGCGTTTTTATTATATCAATGTGTGGTATTGATATCTTGTGATTGAAATGTGGAAATTTTATGTTTCCTTTATGCATTTTTTATGTGTTACGATTATGTTATGGTTTATGATATGTTTAAACCTATTCATATGAGGAATGAATTGAACTTAATAAGTTACGGGTGGAGCCCGCTATAGCTCCTTGATGCATCGGCATGTCTCATGAGACAAACTAGTGTCTTGGCAGTAGGCCTTGACAAAATCTTATTTGTGGTCTTGGCACGAGGCCTTGACTACTTGGTTATGATAGTCTGGAATTATGCATTCCATAATTATGAAAGTGGTTAATGATATTTCATGTGATTATTCGACTAGTAGAATATCCATGTGAAGAAGTAAATGGCATTGTCTCATTTTAATTTTTCCATATTATGTTGATGTTCAAGTTTAAAAGGCTTTTGTTTTAGTTATACATTGCCTTAAATGTTTATGTTTATTTATGAAAGCTTCCACAATATTGTTATCCTTACTTAGCATATGAGCTCACCCCTTTCAATGTTTTAATATTTTCCAGGATGTGAAGAAGTATTTTAGGAATGACCTGCAGGGATAGTCATAAGAGGATATGATTGTGAACTATGAAGACTTTGTTATTTTAGTTTTTCACCTTATGTTGTAATGTAACATTTATGAATGTATCTAGTGTTTCCAAGGATACTAAACTAATCGGTCTTTCGAGACTTGATCTTTTGTGATCATGCCAATGTTATGAAGTAATGCACTGAATCTGGGTAGCTGGGGTCGGGGCGTTACAGTTGGTATCAGAGGCAGTTTAGTACTAACCTTGTAAGCTATATTTAGATAAACTCTGATTAGAGCACATAGCCCGAAGATAGACTTTAAGGATTATTATAGATGAACTTACTTGAATTTTGGTATTATAGAGATTTTGTGTGTTTTCCGAGCAATACATCCCTGTCTGGATACGAGCAGGTAGAGGCGGCTCTGGCACAGTTGTACCTAGGGGTAAAACCCAAAAACACCGCTTTGAGCTAGACTTGAACGAGAACTAGTGCACAACAACGGGCCTTGCTGCACTCTTGGTTACGACCCTCCCGGGGGATATGCTTAGGATATTTCTCATTTTCAATACAAAACACTATGAAGGGTTATGAGTATATACTTCCTCAAAGAAAACATTTTTATGATTATGGATTATATCCATAATTAGATCAATTTATGTTAAGTATTTTATAAGTATGGAATTATGTATTTTGATTCATAAACTAATCTAGTTTATGCCATTGTATAGAAATGGCGCCTAGTGAAAGGAATGGAAACCATATCAATGCACGAACTCCGTGTAGGGATTGCCCTCCTGCTCAAGATAATTATTGTGGATCTGGAGATACAACTGGTGCTGATCAACTTATTACCATACTGAGACAACTCACTCAAGTTATGAATAATAACCATACTCATATGGATAACCCTGATCCACAATGTGGAGGATCAATATTAGACCGCTTCATGAGGCAACAACCGCCAACATTTAATGGGGGTACAAATCCATTAGTAGCTGAGCAATGGATAAACACCTTAGAGAAAATATTCCATGCCTTGGGGAGTAGCAAAAGGGAGAAGGTTATCATGGCAGTTTACCGCCTCACTGGAGATGCCGATCAGTGGTGGTCACTGATTCAAAACACAAAATAAGATGATGATGTATCGAATATGGAATGAAGGGAGTTCAAAGATCTTTTCCTAGAAAAATACTATCCTCGTGACCATCGAGCAG
Source organism: Viscum album (assembly GCA_963277665.1). Lineage (NCBI taxonomy): Eukaryota > Viridiplantae > Streptophyta > Magnoliopsida > Santalales > Viscaceae > Viscum > Viscum album. The sequence continues at coordinate 1,292,338,483 of OY728159.1, read as the reverse complement.
ATGTGGAAAGACAATTTTTCAGTCTGAGACAAAAGGGGGATGAGAATGTCGCAAAGTATGAGTCCAACTTTACAAGGTTAGCGAGGCATGATGCAGATTATATACGTAACCCTAGAAGTAAGATTGATCATTTCTTTGATGGGTTAAAACCATTTCTCCGTCAAGCATTATTCTCACAAACCTTCTCGTCATACGAAGATATTGTCTCATGTTCTGTCTAGACAGAAAAGGAATTCTTTAAGTCTTATGACAACAAAGAAAAGCTAGAGAAGAAGAGAACGGTGGAACAAAAGACAGATAAATGGAAAAAGGGAAAGAAGGATTTTCCATTATGTGATAATTGTGGGAAGAATCACCCTGGTACTTGCCTAAAAGGAATGGGAGTTTGTTATAAATGTGGGGAAAAGGTCACCAGGCGTGTGACTGAAAGGGAAATTAAGAGGCTATCAATGTTGAATGCTACAATTGTAGGGAAATGGGGCATTATGCAAATGAATGTCCTAAGGATCAGGGAAACTTACCTCAGAAAAGGCCAAGGGATCAGGACAATCTTATGCTGTTACTACAGTTGAAGCAGAATAACTAATGTATTGGTGCTTTTGGACTCATGTATTATATTCTGGTTATTAGAATAATGTGATATATATATAAGGATTGTACTGCAGTACTTGTTGATTTCAGTAAGGTATTAATATGATGAAAGTAATTATACTTTTTGTATGTGACAATAAGAGAAACTTTACTTTGTTTGGGGAATCTGATAAATTGATTTTGGAATTAAGAGACCTTTTAGAGAAAGTCTGGACAGAGGTATTTTGGATAACTATAAAGGTTAGAGTGGGTTAAGTTGATCTTTGGATAGTATTGTTTAAGGTTAAAAAAATTTATGATGATTATATTTGGAATATTATTATACTATAGTTTTAGGAAAAGGACAACCTGCAGGGTGGGGCATAACCCGTCGCGTCGGACAAAGCTGCAGGGATCGAACCCACAACCATAGTGCGACATGACTTTATTTCCTACCACTAGCCTACAGGAAGTCCCTGGTTATTACAAAATAATTTTACTAATCTAAATGGTATGTGTTAACATTTGGAACCTTATACAGTTAGGATAAGTATAATATTTTTGAGTTCTATTATCTTTTTGAGTGAAAGATGAGTTGAAGGTTGAAACTCTATTTGTCAAGAATAAATATATATATACCTATCTCTTATTCAATGAATAAATTAATTCTTAAACTTTAGTAAAGGGATATTAAAACAAAAAAAATTGTGTTATCCTAATACCTTATGTCTTGTTGAACTGATGATATTTTAAAACAACATAGATTGAAGGCTTTGAGGCCCTCAATTTCACAGTTGATTGTGATTGATGACCTCAATCACTCCCTACAAAAATTTACGTTTCTCCTCCAATTATATGTCTCTAATTGCCACCAATGTTCTCCTTTTCGAGATCATAATTTGGTGGTGACTTTCTTATTTCCATTTCCCTCTTATTAAGACTAAATTTTTTTAACCTTATTTATGATGTGGGTTTTCTACAAAGGTATTTTCTATTTTCAACCTTTTATTTTCGAAGAAAAATTTCAAATTTCGAGGATGCTATTTATTGATGGAGGGGAGAATGTAACACCCCGAGCTTCCATGATATGCTTCTCATTCAATAATGCAATAGCTTGCATTGTATGCAACTTCGAGTTCTAAAACACGGTGACTAATCAATGTAGCCATTATGAATAGTAATAACCACTTTTTAAAATTTTAATAAAATTTATATTTCAAAATGGACTTCATTTTTGAATTCGGAATATCGAAATTAGCCGATGTTGAATTTTTTGTATTTTTCTGAGAACTTCTAATTTTTTATGAATAGTAAAAAATACTTAAAAACAAATTTTTTAATCAAAATAAATTGTAGTGATAAATTATACTATTTGGTGTTTTTAAAGTATAATTAGAATATATTTTTACCATTTTATCCAATGGTGGTCATTAGAATTAATTAAACATTGAAATTGGACATAAACAATTGACAATCTTTTGATATAAATTGTTTCTTAAAAACACGCTATTTGTTGTGACGGCGGGATTTAATTATAAAATTAATTAATGCAACTTATATTTTTGTAATTTTGTAAAATAGACATCATTTTTGAATTCGGAATATCAATTATAGCTTAGGGTGAAATTTTGGCATTGTTCTGAAAAACTTCAATTTTTTATGAATAGTGAAACCACTAAGTGGTAGTTAAATAACTGATTTTTCGTTTAAATGAAATATTGCCACTTATATGATTTGATTTTAAAAAATCCGACATACATGGTTGTCATTAAGAAGTAAAATGTGTTTCAATGAGATTAAAATAATTTTTGGTGAATAGTAACTTTTAAGTTCTTAATCTCCATTAGAGATAATTAGTGTAGTTTAAGGTAAAAATAATGTTTTAATAATATGAGATGAGCTTGACACATGTCCTACCCTCATTGGATGTGCCATGGCCGACCAAGACAATCCATGGGTAAACTTGTGGACCCCATGGAGCCACTTTAGTTGGAAAATGACATAAATGCCTTTTATTTAATGTTAAAGTAAAAAATGACACAAACATGAAATGTTTTACTAAAACAATTTTTACATGGGGTTATACAAGTCATATTTATGACTATAAATAGTCATTGGAAAGCTAAAAATATTTCCTATATCATAGTAGTTTTTTATAATTTTTAGACATTAAATAAATTAAATTATTTATGACACCATTAGGATGTATCGATGACCTCATTATTTAACGATTTTAATAAAATGAAAAGATAATGTACAATCCAAGGCTTAAACTTGTCAAAAACCTATTGCATGAGTCGATCTCGAACCCTTATCACATTATACTTGAATTATATAAGTGTGGGACCTCTAAAATCCGAAACTCATTTTATAATAAAGTGACTTTTCCTTACTTTCCAAGAGTGCCCCTCCTCTCCTCTTATAAAAGGCCACCACCTCTACCACCTCATTCATACTTTAAATCCATTTGGATCGGCCAACCTCTGCCCAAATACTCTCCCAACATCCCTCCCTTACTCCTAGAAGCCTCACTTTCGGAATAACTCTTCCCAAGGTTTCCTTTGGCTCAAATCAAAAAGAGTTACCCGATTTTGAGGTAATGTCTTCTCTAATGTTGTTTTGTTTTATTTTTCTTCTCCAACCCCCTAAACTCTTTTTATTCATTTCCTTTGTAACAACAACAGTATCATAAATATACTAGGATGTTTTTATAAGAAGTATTCGAGCTAAAATTACACACACCTACATCTAATGGTTAAAGAACATACAGTTTCTGTGGATGGCGAATTTCTGCCGCATAAAACGATGAGTGTTCAACACTAATATAACACCTTCAAAGGTGGCCATTAAGATGTCACTATATTTATATATGATATATAATATGTTTATGTTTTACTTATTCTTCTGTATTTCTCATTTATGGCATACTTTATGATTTCCATTATGGGTAAACACGATAATTTCATTTTAGAAAGTACAGACTACCGCCCCCTCCAAGTGATGTGAATTGTTAATGCCATATGTGGGATGTATAAAGGATAGAGTAAATGATATTATATATGATATTATACTGGAACTATATTATACCTTTATATAATTATGATTTCATTCCATTAAATACGAAATAGAAATGAAAGTAGTGTTCATGCGTACGTACGGCTTACCGTCTCCATGAACGGTGAATTTCATTTCTTACCTCTAAATGTTTTGTAATATTATAAATGCATGTATATACTGGATATATATGATATATATGATATCTACATCATGAACATAATTCTGGATATAATGGATATATCACCTTATGAACAACTTGTAATTATAAGAATGTTATTTTTGACTCAAGTACCTAAGATCGACAAAATGACCGTTATAAACATAAATAACTAAATAATGTTCATAACATGGTAATAAGGGATATAAAAGGAATAATGAACATGAAAAAGGTTCTTAAGTAAATAGGAATTAACTCTAGTTTATTATTCAGGAGGTTAAAGAACGGTCGAGTCAGGACAGGACGCAAGGTAAGGGAATTTCTTAACCCAACTTCCATTCTTTGGGTTAATCTCCTACATTCAAATTATGTCATGATATTGTTATGTCCTATTTTGTATTTTTTACGTTATTTATGTGTACCTATAGTGAATACACACAATAGATCTGTTTTATTTTAATAATGATAGTTTTAAGGACTTCGTCTCAATCTCCTTTCACTGAGGCATATTTGGTTTTATACACACTTTTTTTATACGGTGTATAAACCCCTTTGACTTTTATGTTTATTCAAAAGGAATATTTTTTATACGAAGAGTTTTACTAAATGATAAAAAGGGAATGTTTTTCATTCCGTACTTATACGGCGATAACGACTTCTCTGCCGCCGTGACCATTATTTGAGTTTCGGCTTCCTCTACAAGCCATCATTTTTTAAGGAAAAATAAATATAAAGTTTTAACTTTCTTTTATTTTGGTATTGAAAATGGTTTTGAAAGCGTTTTTATTATATCAATGTGTTGTATTGATATCTTGTGATTGAAATGTGGAAATGTTATGTTACCTTTTATGCATGTTTTATGTGATATAATTATGTTATGGTTTATGATATGTTTAAACCTATTCATATGAGGAATGCATTGGACTTAATAAGTGATGTGTGGAGCCCTATATAGCTCTTCGATGCATCGGCAGGTATCATGAGACAAACTAGTGTTTTGGCATGAGGCCTTGTCAAAATCTTATTTGTGGTCTTGGCATGAGGCCTTGACTACGTGGTTATGATAGTCTGGCATTATGCATTCCATCATTATGAAAGTGGTTAATGATATTTCATGTGATTATTCGACCAGTAGAATATCCATGTAAATAAGTAAATGGAATTATCTCATTTTACGTTTGCCATATTATGTTGATGTTCAAGTTTAAAAGGTTTTTGTTTTAGTTATACATTGCCTTAAATGTTTATGTTTATTTATGAAAGCTTCCACAATATTGTTATCCTTACTGAGCATATGAGCTCACCCCTTTCAATGTTTTAATATTTTCCAAGATGTGAAGAAGTATTTTAAGAATGACCTGGAGGGATAGTCAGAAGAGGATATGTGTGTGGACTATGAAGACTTTGTTATTGTAGTTTTTCACCTTATGTTTTAATGTAATATTTATGAATGTATCTAGTGTTTCCAAGGCTACTAAACTAATCGGTCATTCGAGACGTGAACTTTTGTGATCATTCCAATGTTACGAAGTAATGCACCGACTCTGGGTAGGTGGGGTCAGGGCGTTACATCATGTGTAGGTAACATTGATGGTTATGGTTCCTATACCACATTTCTCCAAGATGTGAGGTTCTAGATTCCCATCACTAGCTATTACCCAAAAGACCTCTTCCATGTTTCATTCACTTTGGAAACATTTTTCCATCATGGGAATATGGTTTGACTCTTGTGTTTCCTCTAATGTAAATGGGGTTTTATTTAATTATTAATTCATTTAAATGTTTATTTTATTAAAACTATTTTCTTTTTAAATTGTTCTATCATTTCCAATAAATATTAAATATTCCTGTTTATTTTTCATTCAATGTTTAGATAATGAAATCCTTTTGTGTGGAGTCCTATAGAGCAATAGATTACACAGTTCTTAAACCCATGGGTGTAAGAAGAATTGGACATGTTTGATACAAGTATGGTTAATTCTTTTGGTGATGGTGGTTTGGGAATATAGTGATATTCATGGGTGGTATTTCAGTTATGGATTGGTGGATATGTTTCCCTTACCTTTTAGTATTTTTTGATATAATTATTTTGGATCTCTATTTGAATAATTATTTTATTGATTTTGTTTAAACTTTTATACATAAATATGAGACAATGTAAAGGCATTTTTGGTTTTCTAAATTTGGGTTATATTTTATTATTGGTTGTTTTATGATTGTGAATTCAGGTAAAATCATTACCAAACATTGAAATTTTTACCCAAGAACTTGTGCCATCTCATAGGGATTGCTAGCACCCTTTTGGGGCTTATAGTAGACCATGATGAGTGTCGGTTAAGATGAAACCCTCACTTGGATCCTGAAACATTAGGTAATTATCAATAGTGAATATTTGAAGTGGTTATAACTACCAATAGGTATTCATAATGAGGAGTATAATCATTACCTTGGTTGATTATTAGGATAGGATTTTTTGGTTAATGTATTATGATTATGTTATTTTAGAGTGGTTTCATACTCATCAATTTTTACATTACCATCACCCAAGAGTCATGGTCGCATGTGTCTAATATCCAATGGGTGATGTGGGTTTCTAGATATATGACTAGTCTATATCTGACTACCCATGGTTGGATTAATGATTTTGAGATATGTCACTTGATATTGTGTGTTATGGTTAGGTATCTGTAGGGATTTTTTATATAAGGGGCCTTCATTTTTTTTGTTTTTTTTTCACAATGAGAATATTATATTATGTTTTATTTTTAATTAATATTATTCCATAAATTTAATTTTTTTAGTGTTTTTATCTGATGTATTTGTTTTATTGGTAGATTAAAATTATTCCCATATTGTGATTAATTGGTACCTACAATGTAATTAAAACCCCATTACATATATAAGGTAGTAATGGTGGGCCATAAAGGATCTTATTTCTAGAATTGGAAATGTCTCAATTGGTTCGAGTCATGGGAATAACAATATCAGGGAAAATAATTATTTTTACTTAATTTGGGATAAATTTCCTTATAATGGAATAATATCCAACATTTTATAGTATCTTTATTGAACATTCTATATAATTTATAGAAACAATACATAAAATTGTAAATATAATATTCTTAGTTTCATATTTTTATATAGATCTGTAGAATGAAGACCTCATGAAAGTGAAAGGTATAATGATGTATGCGGAAGAAAATATATATTATGGGTTTTCAAATTTAGTTATAATTAATATATATTTATTTATATTCAATTGTTTTAATTTGAATTAATATGTCTTAAATATAATATATATAAGTGAATTTTTTTTAATGATAGTAGAAAATCTATTGGATTGTTAATTAAAAAAAATTTATATCACTAGTCACCATAGAAGTTAAATATATTTATGTTTGAAAGGAATATACATAACTAATATGAATAAAATAAATTGTTCATGGATCATATATATAAGGTAAAACCACCTATGGTTCTTTTTATAGTGTCCTGGCTCGGAATCAACGAAACATGTTCCCCGAGTTAGTTACCAAAAATATCCTAACTATGCCTCCACAAACAGCATAGGTTTCTAATATGAAATCAATGTTTAAAAAGGAAATTTTAAGATACAATACCACAATATTAGAGTTCACAACTAGAATAATATATAAATATATATTTCATATCATAGTAAGATAAATAATAAATAAACTTTTATTGAATCATGCAATAATAAAATGAAATGTGATTAATGGCCAAAATGGCCATGTCACACATACATCCAACCACACACTAGATTGTTTATGACATCATACTTAAATAAATGAACATAAAATAAGTCTCCACATCATCACTGAGAAAAACCCATCTAGTCACCTTCTACCACCTATGAAATCCCACTCAACCAACAACACTCAAGGCATTCCTAATCCCAATCATATATCGGTAATAAAATTTGAGGGTTTCTCAGAAACCCAAGTGCAGTGGAGGCCCAAGAAGGGTTTGACTAAACTCGGTATCCCCCAAAAAATGAAGTAAAAATCATATAAAATTCAATTAAATAGTGAATTTCGAAAATCAAATAACAGTCAAATAGAAGATAAATAAAATTTGTTTCATTATTTGAAAATGTTCAATTAATCAATATTATTTTTTTTCCAAATATTATTTATTTCCATAAACACTACCTCTACCAAAGATGATCATCTAAACCATTGATGAAAAGTTCAATGTTCAGTAATAATGGATACTTAGTACAAGAATGCAATCAAAATATGGTATCCATGTCCGACCATAATAGGAACAACGTCACAGGTTGAGAAAAAGAGAGCATCAGTCCATGAATCGTACTGAAACATTGAAATACATACCCAATCATCCTACCCCTAATTCATAGGTCTAAAAACATTGAGCATCAATCCATGAATCCAATCAGGACTCTAAACATCATATTTGACCATCCAAAACATGATATAAAATTTCATGTTAATTCAATTTATGTCAAAAGCATCATTCCTTCCCATGAAAAACAATGTTGCACTAGGGATCATGGAGCTTCATTATAGCCCACCAAAAATGGATGAATGGTGTTTCAATTAAATATCCCAAAACCAATAATCATATATCGCAAAAAATTAGAATTATTCCCTGAGTCCAACAGAGAATCAGAATTCCATGTCAATCCAAGATAATAATTCCATTATCTTTTATTTTCATAATCCATTACTTTCTTCAAATTAAACCAAATTAACAATTTCATCAATTTCATCCTTTACTCAAAAAATATTTTCTAACTATTCTTTATTATATTTAAAAATAAAAAATACACATTTATCCATTTAATTTATCCATCCAATTAAAAAAATTTATTATAGTCCAAATGACATTAAATTTAATATATGGCTCAAATAAAGAAAATCCCCTTTCAAATTCCATCAACACCCAAACCAAACATTTTCACTAACTATTTTCAAGAACCAATTAAAAACCACCCTTTAAAAACATGGATCATTAAGATTGAAATATAAGTAAGTCTAATGTATCATATTCTATGAAAAAAAATTAATGATTCCCCACATTTCCATTTCAAACAAATATTGTTAATCAACTTAATTCCCATTTAAAATCACCATGAGGTTCACACCTCATTTTAAAACGAGAATCATTTAAAACATGACTTTTCTCTTTTGACATACCATAACCATGTCAGCCCCAATATATACATTAAAAACCTTTACGAAGCCTTATAGAATTTTTTATAAAATATTGACACATATAACATTCCAGTTCAAATGGGTGGAACACCTAATTTTTGGACATAGGTCTAGTCTCACATCACCATGGATCCAATTAGATTCGGGGAAGGTTCTAGGCATCCATATAATTCCAAGTCCAATTTATTAAATTAAGGGAGAAATAATAAAACACATTGGCTCTAAGGAATACCAAAATGATCATATAAAACAATTATATGATTATGGGAAAAACACTTTGACATCCTAACTCAATAAAAAAAATTCAAAACAAAACCCGTCCATGGTGGAATTATTAGGGCTCGTACAAACATCATATAAACCTATTAGAAAAAAAGGATCTTTATGATACGCAATGCTTGTAAATGAACCACAATTAATTAATTATAACAATAATAATTAATTAGTTAATTAAAACCCAATTGAACATAATAATGAATAAATCAACATCCTCCTGCATCCTATAAGAACACCATAAAATCATCATGAGAGGTCCCAAATGGATCCTTGACAACATTTCTAAGTATATTTTTTGATGTGACACCAAATCATCAAAAAAATAAAACATAGTAAAACACCTATTTTATTTTACATCAGTCAAATACAATAAAAAATGGCTTGTAATGATGTTATGAATCTATATCGAATTCTCTTATAACAAAGATGACAAAAAGAATCATCATATTTGACCAATTTCTCCAATATCTGGTAGAATCAAAATCCAAAACAAAACCCATAGATCTAAAATCATATGTTACAACATAATCAAGGGAGAGAAGGAGGATGAAAAAAATATTCATTTTAAATGCCAACAAAATACCACTGAATCACCACATTAGAGAGGCTTGAAGAAGTGATAAAGGGGTGAGAACCCTCCTTTGTTTCATGAAGTTGAGGGGGAGATAATGAGATTAGATGAATTGAAATCATGAATGGGAGAATTGTTAAAACAATATTTTAATAAATTTCAATGAAGCCACTGGATTTGGCCCAATGGTTTTTTAACCCATTAGGTTTGCAATGTCCAAGGCCTTCTAAATCACACCATTTTCACATATTCTTGGCCAAACCATGAAATGATATTTCAAAACACTATTATCTAACACCACCAATCTAAAAACGTTGTTCTATACAGGTTGAAAAATCATTTTACAATACTACTTTCAGCACTGCCTTCTCTCTGTATCTAGACACATTGTTTTTGTGAAACCATCCAAATCTCGTACTCTATGTCATAGAGCCTCCTCAGCCCTGTATGGTTTCTCCTTGAACCGAGAATTTATTTTCCTTAATTGTAAAACAAATCAATTCACATTTCAAAAGAAACTAAAAACTCCTCAAAATTATGTTATCATATATTTTCTGTAAAATCGTTCAAACAAATCCATGTGACCATGAAAAGTAACTCCAAAATAGAAAAAACATAACCTAAAGCCTCAAAATATCTACGAAACATAAGGGATACCACTTTAGCATCACTCCTCATCTAAAAAAAGCACTCTGATTCATTAAAACACCTGAAATCTCAATCTGAGTCTTAATTCATGATTCAACCTCTCGGGCAATCATTAATTAAAATTCCGTTGAATTTTTTATCTATATGGAAACCTAATAATACAACATTATTTTAAAATAATGTAATAAAGATTTTAAAAAATTAGTAAAATATTCAATAACATAGATTGTGGTAATCATTTATTGAATAATTATAGTGATGGTGGAATAAGAAGAAATTAATGCTAAAAACATTAGATCTAGTAATCTGGTGGGTTGTAATATTAAATCCCCATTAAAAAACTAATCTTGGGAATTATATATTGATAATATTCATTCAACCATATAATTCAGATTGAACATGTTTAGGAAGGTTCCCCTCTCTTTATATACTTTAATCGTATTAATTTATTTAATATGATTATTTATGAAATGGTATAAATAATCGATGGGGTTATTTATATTGGAATTCACTATAAATCCAAAATATATATCATAACAGAAAAAGTGGGAATTCTTATTTAATTTAAATATAATGGTTGTTTGTTTTCGAATAACAATGTAAATTTTTTGATATAATATTTATTCAATTATTAAGTTTTATATCACATTAATATTTTGTTAATGATGTCATAGAGATGATGATGAATACTATTACACATTGGAAGAACACTATTTTTTTAGAAAATTATAATTTAATTATTTATATTTGAATCAATTGTGGATAATGGTATTATATTGTTATATAATTTAAGAGAAAAATTATAAAATGTTTACATGAAAAATTTTGGAAGATATTTCAATTATATGTGGGGGATATAGGGAAATGAATAACATGCTTGATGTTTGAATATTATATCAATTGGAATATAAAAAGTAAGTTAATATTTAGAAAAAAACTTGGAGAAATAGATAAATAATAGATTTGAGACATATTGAGATGTTTTTCTATGTTTTCTTATATTATTAATAAAAAAATCCAAATGTAATTGGAAAAAGAGATGTGGTTGTTATATTTCCATAAAATGTCGAAGAATCATGAAATAGTTTACCAAATATAATATTTAAATGGTTTTAGATATTTACTGAATATATGTGGGGCGATGAACAGAAAGTAAAAATAAGTAAATGTTAAAGATTGTTTAATGGTGAAAGTAACTTTCTATTGGTCACCGAAGTGTTTATTTTTCACAATATATGTGATGTTTATTAATTGAACCATCCATGTAAGATTGAAACGTAAATTTTTAAAATAGTATTAGTGTTAATTCACCCTTTCTTGTGTAAAAATAAATTGTGAAGAATTTATAAAACATTATACACTCAGAAAGTGGGGCATAGGTGGTTTCTATTATAGATATTTATATTAAAATATTTATTCATATGATTGAATTCAAATTTTTAATGGATATATAACATTGACACAATTGTAGTGTAATTTTTTTACATCATTGTGGATTACCATTTTTATAGTCATTAAATTTGATAGAAACTATTTTCTAATGATAATTTATTTGAAATCATGGTAATTTTAAATATATTATTCATAAAATATAAATAGAGAATAAATTGGAAGAATTTTGAAATATTTAAATATGTATATTTTAATAGTTTCATGATTGATTAAATTGTAATATTTTTAAACTATAACGTTAATGAAAAGGGGATGGAATGTTGATTACAAATTCAAATAAATATATGTGGTTATTTAATATAATATTTGATTTCTATATCATGGTGATCTCTAACTGGTAATATCATTTTTATGAGTGAGAAACATGTAGAAAATATAATGAATAAAAGAAGAAATTTTAGAGAGGTTCATGGACAACATGTACGAGTTTGGATATCCAAAACCTAAAATAATATGAAATTAGTGACAATAAGAATTTTTTTGATAAAGTGAAACACCCATGTTGACAAGTTTTTTAATTAAATTATTATTCATTATATTATTGAGAATCTAATATGGATATTATATTATTATTAATGAAAACATTGTGATTGGAAGAGAAGGATACCATGGGAATCAATGTACAAACATAAAAAAATTATAAAGTAATTGAGCCTTTAATGATATTTATTGTTCTTAAGACTTGTTATAATATCACAATGAGATAGTGAATAATAAATTTCAAAAAAATTCCAACCATATATATTCCCTTTGTATGTAGTTCATTTGTGTTAACCATGAAAAATATAGAATTTTATAATATATTTAATTGTTATTATGTATTTAAACATGAATAAAAACCCAATACGAGTGGTAAAAATATTTTGTTAATTATAAAAATTGAACAAGATCCATTATATAATTTTTTTTGAAATAAAATTTCTTACAGTTATTCACCTCCACCTTTAGGTTATTTTGGATCATTTTCATTGATAGTCTTATTTTGAGGAATGTTTGATGAATATTTGTATGAAACTGATGAACTATCTATTGATGTGGGTTATATTTGTATTAACAATAAAGAAACAATATTAATAAAATACTCACAAATAATTGAGGTTCATTATATATTGATTAAATCAAAAATCAGTAAAAAGAAAAAGTTAAAAATTCAATAGAAAATTATTTGTAGGTGGTGGATAATATGTGATTGAATAAGAAGAAAAATAATCTCATGTTTTATCACTTGATCCCTAATCATGGGATGATGATAATTGAATAAGAGGAAATCTTTATTTCTAGACAATGGTTAAAAATACAAAAAAGAGAGAATAAATAGACTCCCACTTTATTTCACTTAAACTAACATAAAATAATATTATTAAAATAATAATAATAATAATAAATACTTCAATTTCTCAAAATTACACCAAAAATATATAAAATCATCACCTTAATAAGGTAAATAAATTTTACACCTGATAATATGCTAATAAAATCTAATTATTATATTAATACATGACCCTAGAAAATATAATTTATAGAACTGAAAATCTATAATATTTAAACACTTTAAAATTTCTTTTAAATACTTATTAATCCATGAAAACTACAATGAAAGACATAATATCACATTAAATTCACCTTATATGGTTATAATGAAAATATAATAATTGAGTGCTTTAACCAAGAGATTACCAATTTCTCCATAAAAGTTTGATTTTAATCCCATATTTTCAACATAAAATATTAATTTATTTACTTATTAAATAATAGGTTGTCATAATACATTCCACTATAGACCTTTTCATTCCCATAAATCCTATATAAAAATAAAAAAAAACACGATTTATATTTGTTATCAATATAATCTTTGAGACATTCTATTTCTCTTTGATATTTATTAAAAATATCTATAGGTTCTTACATACATATAAGATTCATTAATTACATCAACTTGGGATCCGAAAATTAAAATAAATTTTGGGAAAAGAATTATAATAATCAATGAAACATTTATAGTTGTAACATCAATCCATTCCAAATAATAATCTGATTTATAGTAAATATTAAACTATAGGGAGAATATTTGTAAAATTGATCCCATCACGAATATGATAAAGACAACAAAAAATATTTGAAATTAGCCTTCCCAAGTTTGTATTCAAAAATATTCTTAAGATATATTGAATTAATAGTGAATGATTAGAAATTACACTACACCAATATTAAATATATATTCTGTTGTCATTTAAACATGTTTTAACCTCAAAAAATAATTGATATGGGTGTAATCCAATATATCGATTCATATTCCATTTAATTATCTTCAACATGAATACCTAGAGAGATAAAATGGAAAAATAAACAAACAAATATATTTATTTTTATTATAGTTTTTAAATAATCTTAATCACTCTAACTCATCTAGGAAATTCAACTAAATTATTAATATAGAATTTAATCTCATTGTGACCATTTCGAAACATGCATATTTAGTCACACAATTTTGAAACAATGAAATGAATATTATTTATAAATAAAATTTATTTTTCATTTTAAGTATTAAATTTAATATATTTTTGTTATTTTTATTATTTGATTTGATTTCATAAGTTGATGAATAATTTATGATAAAAAATAATTTTTTGATTGTATTTATATTCATTTGATTTTTTATCTTATTAAATCCATTATTAAAATATATTAATGTATTTAAATTTCAGTTTTTTACATGAATTAATAGATTATTTTTTATTATAACATATTTCAAAATAATTTTTTCCATTATGGTTACATATTTTATATGAATAAATATTATATTTTTTGTGTAACTCATTAAAATAAAAAATAAAATGATATATATTTCTCTATTTATTTAAGACAAGTTAATAGATAAATATCTTATTTTATAGTACCATTATGTTTTATTTATTATAAAAATAAATAAATAATACAAATAAATGATTTCTTTATTTAATAAAATTTATCATTTTTTTATATTTCTTTTCAATATAGGAATAAAAAATTTCAATTAAAATAATATTAAAAATAAATTCAATTTTATATTTATGTTATAAATATATTAAAAAAATATAGTACTAAAACAATTAAAATAAAATAATAATTTTAGTCAATTGAATTTTATTGATTTTTTTACTTTTTCAGTCTTATTCTACGTTATCGAATAAGAGGGTTCGTGATGTTAGGGATTTGTAAGGAATTCTAAACATGGAAAGTGATAACATAGTTAGCTATTCAGTCACATAGAGTTTTTCAATTAGAAATTTAGGTTTTCAATTGGAATTGTAATTATATGATAAATGATAATTGATCTTTTCAATAACTAATCAATGATCCATCTATTATGTAATTTATTATAGAGGGAAGTATTTATTTAGATCCAATAAACCAAAGCATATCAATACATCCTGATTTGATAAATTGTTCACTATTAGTGAAGAATATTTTAGAAGTGTTTTTGTGTAAATAAATTAGACTATGCATGGGTTGGGTAGATATGTAATTTACCACTAATATAAAACCATGAAAAAATAATGTTGACCTTTATCAGTTCTAAAAAATCACTCATAAGGGTCATCCTTTATCTGTGATAAAATAAACATAGGTGTATATTTTTATGTAGTATATAAATATAAATATAGATATAAATATATTTTGAGTGTTGTATTATAAATTTGATTTATATAAATATGATTTTTTGTTTTGTTAAAAATATATAAATATAAATACAAATGTGTGTCTAAGTGAATGAAATATATATATGGGAACGTGTGTGCTTGTGTCTATGTGTCTGTGTAATATATAATAATATAAATGAAAATGTGTGTTTGTGTGTGGTATATTAGTACAAATATATATATATATATATATACATTTATGTGTGTTTGTGTAAATAATATAAATATTTTTAGTATATAGATATTGCTTTTGTATCTTTCACTGGGGTGCCCACGTCCGTCTAGTTAAGGGATTAGGGGGGCGGTTTTTTACCCTACATTCCCGGTTTCCAAAGGCGGGCGGCATCCCCTCCTTATTCAGGGACGTCTGCTCCCTGATCAAAACGGGATGATGGGATGTCGGTTATTCCTTCTGCGGAATCCTCCTCAGAACTCATCCCCTAGTCCGAGTCTCCCATATTGAATTAAGAAATTGTTCATGAAAATCTTCCTGGCACCATATCTTCATTGACACTAGTAAATTACGTTGCTTCTTTCAAAACAATTCAAGGGGTATGGTCAGGACAGAAACCTTCAGTTAGAAGAGTAGTCACATCGGGCATCACTGGCATGTCTGGATGCTGGAGGACTGGCGTGTCTGTCTTCTATCAATTATTATAGGTCTTCTAGAGGGGGTGGAAGCCCGAGGCATCCCACATCAAATATGGGGAATAATATGTCATGGGAATGTATCTACGGTATTCCTCAGCTTCCTATGTTTAACACGGGGTTTTAGGCATGTTTAACGTCCTACGGAGATGGATCGGGCTGATTAGAACACTGACTATAGTGGATCAGATGGAGGAACCCCCTTGAAGTAACACCAATATTGGGGACAACACATGGGTGGCTTATCGAATGCTGTTATTAGGAGCGGGGAATGGGGTAGCATGATTCCACCGAGTTGTGGTGGCCCGGGTATGAATCAAGAAGGATTATGGAGGGTTGAATGGAGTGGATGGGTATGAGATGAAACCGTCAAGAGGATGATGATGGTTTTAGGCATGAGCCTCGAAGAGACTTCTGATGTATCCCTGTGGCAGGGAATCAAAGTTCACATAGTTCATATGATGACGGATTACCACCGATTGGGAGTTTAAACATCTTATCATTGGTTGATGTCACAACGGCTTACTACTGGATGGGGTCACAACAGCTTATTGCTAATTGTGTTCACAATAGCTTACCGCTAGATTGGGCTGTCAGGCGGGATGGGGATGAACCTACATGAAGGAGGTCCTAGGGTCCAATGGTGGTGGGCTTGAACCTCATGGAGGCTTCCTACATACCATCCCTTGACATGGATCAAAGTCCACATAGATCATGTGGGAAGGGGCTTGGCAGACCAACACAGAGACGGTGGGGGCCAATTGTTGTTTGGATTGAACCTCATGGAGGCTTCCTACGTACCATGCCTTGACATGGATCAATTTTTTCGTAGTTTGAGATGGGGCATGGGTCTTACACTCTAGGCTTCCCAAGATGTTGGTGAACAGACATGATGATGGTTGGAATGACATGGTGTTGGGATTGAACCTCGTGGGGCTTCCTACGTACCCTGCCTTAGTAAGGATCAAAGACCCATAGTATAGGGGGCATTGGTGAATCGATGTGAAGGTAGTCCTGGGTTCCGATGGGGGGTGGGCTTGAGCCCCATGGTGGCTTCCAACGTACCATGCCTTGACATGGATCAAATTCCATGTAGTTTGGGATGGGTTGGATCTTACACTATAGGATTATTAGGGTTTTGGGGCATGATCCTTGTGAGGCTTCCTATGTACCCTGTTGTGACATGGATCAAAGTCCCCGTAGATCGAGATGGATTGGGTCTTACACTCTAGGCTTTCCAAGGTTTTGGTGACCAATGTGAATGAGGTCTAAACGACTGGGTGGTGGGCATGATCCTTGTGGTGGCTTCCAATGTACACTACCATGACAAAGATATAAGTCCTCATAGTCCGGATGGGTGTTGGGATTACACTCTAGGATTGCTATGTTGTTTGGGGCCTAAATCTCATGAAGCTTCTTACATACCATGTCCTGACCTAGATCAAAGTCCCTATAGTTCGGGGTGGGTTAGGGATTATCCTCCATGCTACCAAAGGTGTTTGGTTCATGAACCTCATCAGGCTTCCTACGTACCATGCCTTGAAATGGATCATGTCCGCGATGTTTAGGTTGGGGAATACAATATAACTTCATGTAGGATGGAATTGATTACATGGTTGAAGCTTACTATAAGAACATGAGAGTCATGCTTGGTGAGAGAAACAAGAGGAAGCAAAGGCCTGACAACCACGTAGCGAAAGGGGTGTCTGTGGGAAGTGGAGTGGGGCTTATTTGTGGAGTGGCCCCGAGAGAGAAATATTGGGACTTAATCCGGGATAGAGGCCTGATGGTGACATAGCACAGTGGGAGAGGGACTTGGGACCGAGGAAAGGAGAATCACTATTCCCTACCACAGCCTTCGTTGGCCCTGGGAACTGAAGATGAAAGGAGGAGCAGGGATGATTCCTCCTACCGGAATGATAGGGGATTACACCGAGATGATTTCCCATTCCCCACCGACAAAAACCACTCCCATAAGATTGATATCATCCCCTGTAAAGACCAGGGGGCATGGAGAATGTCCAAGGTGGGGGCACCCTGCATGCAAGGCATGGGGCGATGTCACAGTTTAACATCATTTTCTAAGGACGATGGTACTTGGTACTTTAATGTCTTGTAGCTCAGACGAAGCTGGGTTTGCTTCACACCCCTAGGACTTACATAACTGATACCCTCTGCTTCTTGTGGTAGGGAAGGTATTGAAAATGCCATGATGAGGGGGTGTCATGGATCGAACCATCGAGGGTCCCACATTAGCAATGCTATGTGGAGAAGCAATAGCCATTAACTTGCCTATGAGAAAAAAGAATCAAGAGAAGCAACGCAAAAGGAACTATCATCTAGGGTACATTTAAGTCACATCATGAAATCCATGAGGGTCGAATGGGAAAACTAATTTCCAAACAGATGTATTCATAGGCAAAGGCCTTGTGAAGCTCTGTTGCTCCGCATGGAAGAGGGAACCTGTGAAGGGGTGTGCTTCACAAAGTGGGGTTCCTTAGCCTAATCATTGGGATGAGGTGCATATTGGAGGTGCCTCATGAAGTGAAATGGCATTCGCGGAGCACATTATTGTGAAACAAAGGTTCCTCACGAAGCAAGGTGTCGGGAAGAAATGTGCTTCACAAAGTACAGTGACCCTACATTAGCATGTGGGTCATGTGTACATGAAGGGTGTTTCTCATAGAATTAATGCTTCACAACAACCTTGGTTCCCTTAGTGATCCCCTTCCTTCATTGAGGCCCTTAGGATTCATGAAAGGCATCCCTCTCAGAAGAGGGGTTCAAAACAAGACAAAGGGGATGAACTCCACATAGTTGATGAACCTCACACAGCTCATGATTCGCATACTAGAAGGATGCTTCACGATTCGGGGACTAGGGAGTCAAAAGGTTATATTTCCCATCCTTTGGGCTCAGGGGGAGCCCAGTATTTATAGGCAAGAGACACTGCGAAGCGGAGTTCACCCAGCGTGATGAGGGACTTGGTTGCATCGTAGTGGGTCACGAACATCAAATGAGGTCGTGGAGCATCATGTATCCTTTATCCGTGGTGGGCTCACAAATGTCAAATTCATTCGTAGAGTGTCCTGCATCCTTGCTTCGTGGAGGGCTCGTGAACACCAAATGCATTCATGGAGCATCATGCCTCCTTGTTTCGCGGTGGCTGCAGTGCTGGGGGAACTCCGTGAAGTGGCTTCACAAGGTAGTGAATGGGGCCTTCGTTTGGGCTTCTTCTTTGTCCCAAATTTTGGTTCCAGAAAATACCCCCCACCCCTCAGACTTGGAGCCGTAGAGATATCAAGGGTCGATGTCTGCGTGAAATCACCAAAAATCATCGGTCATTCTCGATGTTGTCTTGTAATGAAGGCTCTTTAGGAGGATAGGGGGCGTGCGGGCCGAGCGCATCGTCAAGCACTGTGAAAACATGACATGCCACAAATTTATGAAGGTCGTATCCTATAAATATGGGTTCGACCATCTCTTTTTTCTTTCCCTTCTCCGCGAATTTTTCCTTTTCTGCTCTTGATTCGTGAAGCTACGCATACTTCGTGACTGTTCTCTACGAATGGAGTATTCACGGTGCACGACGAGTCCTAGACTCTGCGTTTGTGCTCTGTGATCCGGTTCATGAACTCCCCAGCAGTGATCTACAAACTGACTTCATGAATTGTCTTCACGATCGCACTCTACGGATGAGCTTCGTGAACCAGCCAGTAAATCGTCCAAGTTCCAGAACTGTATGGCCCACCATGAAGCTTCCCAGGGGGACATTGCAGATGTTTCCCAGTGGGATGAGATGTTGAAAATTTTTGGGCTAGGTGAGTTAGTCTGTAACCACTTGGACCTTAGGTCATTGGTGGAGCTTCCATTAGAGAGCTAGAAGAACTACCCATTATGAAGGAGGTTTCCCTTATATGAATTCGGTCTAAGGGATGACGTCTCCATCCCTGAAGCAAGTAGGGTCAAGATAACATACTAGTTTCGGGGCATGTCGTTCCAGCACCAAGGGTTTAGAGTGTCTAATGATCATTCCTGGGAGGACTACACGCTTGTCGTTTCTGATTACTTATACAACCATCTGAACAACATCAATGATAAGGCATTGCAGCTGGAGATGTCGCATCATATGTACCGAACAATCCTCAAAGAGGCACTGGGGAACCTGAAGAAGGGGTGGTGTGAGGAATGGGACATACGCCTGGGAGGAAACTTCACAAACGATTGGTCCTAGGCCTACTGGGTAGGCACCTTGTGTGGGGATTTCAGGGTGGATATGAGTAGAGTGGGCATGTATGAAGAAACTTCGGCTTCCCAGTTCAATATCTACCAACTGAAGAAACTAATGCTGAAGTTGTTGAGCTAGTGGTCACCGGGGACTAATACCATCCACATGCATTATGAGGAGGTCGACATCAGCTTATGGGATGTGCATCAGATCTAAGGGGGCCTTGATAATAGGGGCTATATACGACAAATTCCTCCCTCTTATGGGTGCATGGGAGGATCTGGAGCAGATGACGCATTTGGAAATGGCATTGATGGAGCTCGTGTCAGGGGAGTATATGGAGGCAGTGAGGGCTTTCCACTACAAGTATTGGTTCAAAGAGTTTCTGAACTTATTGGTAGACCAACAGTTCCTGGAGAGACCTCGAACATTCCCCATGTGGGCCCGGAGTAAGGAATAGTTGTACTGGTGGCTGTTGGACATTAACCAGTGGCAGACATGGGGGTTCAGTGTTAGCACTGAACAACATCCAATAGTCAGGATGGAAGCATTCATCATAGATCTAATTTGTGTTTGGATCCTTCCTATGAGTGATAGAAACATTGGAGTGCGAAATAGCACATTCATCATGGTGGCTATTTTAGAGACAGGAGGGTGGGTCACCCTAGGGATCCCGATTCTCACCAAGTTCTATAAGATGTTGGGGCACATCAGTGATGGGAAGAGGCCACATAGGGTATGTGGGACATTCCACCTCCTGTACGAGTGGATTGCAGTGCACATCTGGGGGGTCAATGAGTATCTGAAACCCCATTTCACCTCCTGGGTCGAACTTCTGCCCATAGAACTTGAATTCCACAGGAAGCTATCCAACCAAGATGACCGCACCATCAGTTCTGAACCGAGTCTGCAAGTTAGAAGTGTTCAACTTCCATCTATTCCCATTGCCGACGGGGCCCTTCACGGATGATGGTCGGGGAACGGAAGACCACCGGTACTACCTCAGGTACATTCGAGGTGGATTCTTGGTGGACAGGGTGCTCTGCGAGCATCTCTTTGATCCATACACCCCACACCGGATTGCAAGAAAATTGTTTTTTCCTACAGCGGTTGACCCCACAGTTCTACCTAGAGGTGTGTTACGCGAAGCACCTGTGTGTGATGAGGTAGATGTGGCTCATGTCCATAGGGGAATACAAGAAGATGCTAAATGAACGGCCTCTGCCGACCGCCGTCCTCGGGCTGATAAAAAAATTTTCCTAGAGCTAGGAGGCGGCCTACCTGAGGGAGATGCTGAAGTGGCCAAAAACTCTAGCCGGTGATGGTGAGCTACCCCGACCTCGGGGTAATGGACGAAAGGCATCAACGACATCCCAGAGTGGTGTGGATGTTGTAACGGTGATGCATGCACTAGTTTAGGGGGACACAGTGGTGGGAGATCTGGTAGCAGCAGCAGAGCTGGTGGTCCCAAGAGAACAGAGTCATCCGGAGGGGAAGCCACCAAGAAGATATCTTAGGATTTTTTCTCAGGCCCCGGTGAAACGGATGCCCCATATTGACATTTCGAAGAATGTAGTCTTCCGGGAGGCCTGGGACATCTGGGAAGTCAACCGGAAATTCCGAATCCCAACTGAGCTATGGCACCACCTTAACTACCTCCGGATAGACATTCTAGGGATTGACCCTATTAGAGCTAGATTTGTAGTATCCTAGGCGAACAAATACATAGCCGACCAGGAAGACATTATCCACAATCGGGGTTCCCTACACCCGATGACAGACCAGGTCAAGGTGCTGTTAGGTCATTTGTTCCCTCTGCAACTGTCACCTGCTGACTTAAGGGAGTGCTTCCCTCTGCCCGAATAATTGGGCAACTCTTCCGGGGGAGATGAGGCCGGTAGAGAGAGTCTGTTAGAGGAGGGTGACATTGGCGATCAGTCCTCGGATCTCAAAGATTTCACAAAGGACCTCGAGGTAAAATCACAAGTTTCTTCTTCAGGGTCTGATCTTAGGTTACTCTAGATTCCTTATCAGCATATGGACTGTGCAGGAGGACCTCGTGCATAGACCTCATTCGGCCCCCTCAATGGGTGCCGATATGGGGCCTTCAAGATGCACACCGGTTGTTGCATCAACATCTATGTTTGGTCGGGCTGGGACACTCGAGGCAGCTCCCCCGGAGTCTACAGACCTACAAACCATATATGGGTGACCACGTCTCTAGGATCCGACATCATCAGCCTAAGAGAGAGACCAGGGATTTGACCTTTGTAAGTCTCATCTACCAAATTTAACATTGCCACCGACTGACCATGTCAAATGACATTCATGTCCCCTTTTTTGGCATGTATAGTCCTTCAATTGGCCTTGGCCGCAGCTGTTAAGTTGGTCGGGACATCTAGGGGCACCCTTTATAGGGGCATGCCAATGGTCATGGAGGTGGAAATTCATCCTGACTGAACTGCATCTCTCCCTATCACTAGAAGGGAAGGAAGTGGGACTGCACATGAGGTTATTGAGGTAGGATCCGATGATGAGGATCAACCATATAGTTTAGGCCTCACCACGCTAGATCCAATGCCAGACGTGGACCCAACTGAGGGGTTCTTGGGGGAATTACTTGCATATTCTCCTGCCAATCGCGCTGACTAGGACGAGAAGAACTCTGATGAGGAGGAAATCAAAATATTCCATCGCTGACCATGGAAGGTGATCACGCGCTTCATCAACGACACCCCCCAACCACTCTGGTTCGATGAGATAGACAGAATTCACTCAAAACTGCACAAACTATACACCGAGGGAGTGGATTTCCAGTGCCTTCACATTCTCATCTGAAATCTTATGGAGGAAAGGATTTTGGTGAATGATTGTGGAATTAGTGTGGGATAGTAGGGGAGGAAGGAGGTGAACATAAAGAGGCTCTTGGAGACTAAAAACGAGGTTGAATGGTTGTAGGCCAGGGCAGATGAGCATTCCCCTTCTCTCAATGTGAAATCAGAGCTCATCTCATGGCTGAAATCCTAGCATGCGGAGGCCAAAGAGGGCCTGAAGTGAGCCTCTGAGGAGATGGCCATTATTCGGACTGGTGTGGAGCTAGCTTGGTTTGTGGCTGGTGAACTGCGCTATCTAGCTGTCGAGGAGAAGTGAGAGGTAAACAAGCCTTAGCAACTCCTAGATGCCACCAGCCCGAGGGTGGTGGAGTTGCAACGTTCCATTGACAAGGAAAATCCATCCATAGGGGGATTCAACCCATGGGTACTATAATGATTACAACCCCTTAAACATACTGTCATGTTTTGGTTGTTTGATGCCTATAGAATGCATGAGTTAAATTGTTTACATTTGTTTATTACATCCTTGTGATATTCACATAGCGCCCTGTGATCTCCCCCTAAGCTCACCTTGGTCTAGCCTGATGTGAGAAAAAAGGTATGACCACCTTATAACCCCATCCAAATGTAGGCATGCAAGCCAAGATTCAGGAATCTTGGGTTAGAAAAACTGGTATGGATTTCTGGGAGGAAATGGTAGAGACCTTCCTGGATAATGAAGCCCTCAGAATAATCGAATTACCGTTTTCCTTGCTTGCACTTAAGCACGAACAAGGTAATTCTAGTGGTGTTGAAATCGATCTGAACAGATTGGAATGGGAGTTGTGAATCATGATACCCAGGATTTGGATAATTATGGGGGTGTTGTGAAAATAATGATTAACTTTTGATCGCATTCAAAACACAATATAATTATTGTATTACCCTAGAGTGGGGACAGGAAACATGGGCCGACTACTAACCATATTCGAAACACAGGGCCTGACTCAAAATGACATATGTTAGTCTTCCGGAATGTTGGCCCAGGACAATAGATGGGCCATAGGCTGAGCAAATATACTTTTAGGGGGTTCCTCCAAATGTGGAAGAGGATGACGGTATGAATAAGGGTCATGAAAAGTGTGGAATGTGGAGTGATGGTTTGTTCGAACAGAATACAACACCCTCAAAATTATGCCACCATGGTTGAAGAACATTAGAAGGGCGCATCAGTTTGATCATTGATCATTTGTTCATTTTGATTGGAACTCTCTAGAAAGGGATTCATCACTTCCCAATGTCATCTTGGGGCATCCGAACTTGTTCAGGGTGAAATTGTAGTTACATGGTTCCCAACAAGGGGTTAGGCTAGGGGTTGTAAATGAAGAGGAACATGACTTATGATTTCTGGGCTGGACCCTATGGAAAATACTGAGGTGTCACTACATATCCCATTAGGATGGGAATCAAGCCATATGTAGTTCTGGAAGCACAGTTTAACATCATGTAGGATGATGAGAGGCTTGGATGCACCATTGAACATCCTACCAAAACTACTAAGCCCACGTGAGTCATGCTCAATGTGGGAAAAAAGATGTAAATGGGTAATTTCCCTACACACGAAGGAAAATTTTAGGGCGAAGGGAAGCTTGGTGAATTCCAACCCAATGAGTCTAACATTTCCATGTAGAACACCTACATGCATGAAGAAGTAAAGACGAGTATGTTGAAATTCCA
Organism: Viscum album; assembly: GCA_963277665.1. Lineage (NCBI taxonomy): Eukaryota > Viridiplantae > Streptophyta > Magnoliopsida > Santalales > Viscaceae > Viscum > Viscum album. The sequence goes on along the minus strand of OY728159.1, from coordinate 1,292,313,448 downwards.
CTTGAACATGAGGAAGTGGAGATGTGTGAATCAGGATGCTCAAAATCTGGATCACAATGGTGGAGGCATGACAATAGAGGATAAATATTGACTGTGGAAGAATCATAGCATCCACATCGTGTTATCCTGGAATGTGGACGGATAATTGAGGGCCAATTGTTGACCATGTTCGAAACAAAGGACCTTTCACAAATTTTGTCCGAGAGATTTAGGGACATTGGCCAGAAACGGTAGGAGAGACCATAGGCATAGAATCCATGCCATCTAAGGGTTCATTTGGATTTGGAAGAGGATGAGGATCCAAATAGCATGCTCATGAAGCTTTGACATGGACTTAGGGGAATGTCCCCATGGAAATTCCACACTACGGGCTCTTTGTCAAAATGCATCTGAATACGACAATGAGGCGTATTGGATAGATGGAGTTGATTCCATTACCATAGGGAGACCATAGTTTTGGGTCCAAGAACATGGACCATAGATGGTAGGAAAGTCGGGATACACATGGTTGAGTAATTACAAAAACATGACGTGAGTTGGAACCTGGGGCTCTGACCACCACGTGTTCCCTGGGAAGGTTTTAGGTTTAGGGACTGAAACAAAATGTTATGAGGGGCCTGAGGTGAAGTGAACATGCGTTCCTATGTACCCCATGAGGATGTCGGGTCAATCTTCACATAGTTCTTGAGGTGTCATGGTATGCTACCAGTGCTAGGGATAAAACGGGCGTGCAGGCATGGCCCCCACACCAAAAGAAGCAGTATTTGATAAATCTTGTTTGTCCTTTAAGGTGAGTGGTTTCTTTTTTTCTCACGATGCGACAAGCCTTGGATAGAGAGTCTAGGAATCCCCACAATAATAAAGTCTTATACATGCATTGAAAAATGATATGGCATGTGACCGATACCAAACATGGTGTCCCCTTGAGTGAGGACACCACGATGCAGTGCCATTTTTTGTCATGCGACCAGGACGATAATGTCACAGTTTAGGGTCATGTGATAGGACCAGGCAGCATAGTTTAAAGACATATGGATTGTACATGATATAATGTGTACGATGTCATAAAACATACTCAACATGAATGATGACATAATCACATACCACAACACACTCTATTTCTAGAAAGGAGCCTCAGTCCAGGGGGCCTACATAGAGGTAAGAGGTCGCGTGGCCGGAGAATCTTTCTCCCTACTAAACTAGACCCGAAAATGAGATGATCGGGTGTTTCGACGTATACCATAAGAATGGGAATCAAGCCACACATATTTCTAGAGGAGATAATAGTTTATTTTTTTAGATCTCAGACCATAGAGGAGATAAATCCCTCCAAGTAAATGTAATCCTCATCCTGATCCCTAAGCCCATGTGAGTCAAACTCAGTGTGTGAAACAAGAGAGGAATATTTTTATTTCAATATCGGGAACACAAGCCAATGGGAAATTGGTGCGGAGCCCTGAATGACGCCCTTATCTTGGATTTTGTCCTCGTAATATGCGGATACTCACTGAGGAATAGTACCAAGAGTTTTGAAGTTCTACATGGACATCATGAGGAGGAGAAGGAAGTGAATCATGAAACAAACATTTTCTGCTTAATGGGTTTGGTGAGGCGACGGAGGATAACAGGTGACCATGTTTGAAACATAGTATTCATAACATGTTAGCCTGAAATGGGAACAAAAAATGGGCTTCGACTTATAACCATATTCGCAACATTGGATTTGTATCATCTTGTTGTCGACACCCCTTTAGGACGGTTGCTCATAATGGTAGGATATCCCTTAGGCCTATCATCCATGCCACTTGGGGCCCCATTGGGTGTGAAATGTTGATGGAATCCCTAATGATGGAGAACACATAGAAGGAAAAATGGGTTGAAGCATGTCTCAGTAGATTCCAACATTCCAGGAATTAAACCAGAGTACCCTTACACACATTGTTGAATCGCCGAAGAGGAATAAGGGGCTCATCTTGAGAGAAAACAGTTTGAAAAGATGAGTATATATTATGGGGACAGGGAAATCCCAGGAGGGAAAGGTAGATGGCATGGTCCTTACTAGCCCGAAGTGAATGAGGACATAATCCCATGCCACGCCATATACTCCCCTCCCTGGGAAAGGATATGCCATGTGGCCAAGGTGAAATGGACATTTCTTGGGGATGGGGCTAGACCTGAAGACTAGACACTTGGGTGGTCCAACGTATCCCATTTGGATGGGAGACAAGCCACACATAGTTCTTAATGGAACCTGAGGGGTAAGATACCCTAAAGAGGGGTCTGTATGGCGAGGCGAATAACCTGATGTGAATGAGGACATAATCTCATACCACACCATACAACCCTAAATAAGAATTTGGGCCAGGGGCCTTAAAAGGCCAAGGGGCCTGAGGTTGGGCCTCAGATGGGAAGGGCCTAACCAGTTTGCAGTTTAATGTCTTGTAGTGAGGACAAAGAGGGGAGTAAGATACCCCAAAAAGGGAGGTGTACGACATAGTGATTAACCCGACGTAAATGAGGAAATAATCTCACACCACACTGTACACTCCGGGTAAGAACTTGGGTCGGGGCCAAAGAAGGACAAGGGGCCTAAGGCTGGGCCTCAGTCAGGAAGGCCCAACCAATTTACAGTTTAACATATTGCAGTGAGGATGAAAATGAGGGTAAGGTGTCTCATCCGGGGATGTGTACAGAACGACGAGAAACCCAACATGAATTAGGACATAATCCCATACCACACCTTACAATCCAATAAGAGTGAACCTAGGATAGGGGCCTGAAAAGGCCAAGGGGCCTTTGGATGGTCCTCGGATGGAAGGCTATATGCCTTCTTGTATAGTTACCGCCTCATCCTTGCTCCTAACCCCATGTGAGTAGGGGTCGGTGTGGGAAACAAGGATTCGGTCTCGGCTCTCCCTTTCATATGGGGGACTAAAACCCTGGATTTTCCTAAGGGGAGTTCATCACATAGAGATAAAATAGGGAAGAATGAGCTACTACACTCAATGTTTGGGTCATCTTGGGGTGGATCCAATGTTGCAGGATAGTTGTTGACAATGTTTTAAACACAACGTCCATATAGTAACCTAAAATGGGAGCAACAAATTAGCATCAACCACTGACTTTATTCAAAATGTGGGACTTTTATCGGCTTGTGATGAACATCGTCAAGGGTGTTGGCCTGAAGTGGTAAGAAATCCCTTAGGCTTAGAATCCATACCATTCAGGGGCCCTTCTGGACAGGGAAGATGATGGAGTCCAAATAAAAGGATTGGATGAAGCATAGATGTACCCATATCTAAAAGAGGCGAAATTTTCCAGGGAGCATGACATATGATCGGATCGAGGTTAGATTGACGTGTATTGGGGAACCTTTTTTCACCCTAACTGTATATATTGACCCAAGGGTAATAATTTGGAATTTGGTCTAGGAAAACAGGTAAAATGTCTGGGCATTCCTAAATATCCCAGAAGGATGGGAATCAAGCCATACATAGTTCTTGATGGACATGCAGGTTAACATCATGCGGTGAGGATACGAGAGGATAAAAGAACAAAGAGTGGGAACATGGTGCGACCAGTACAATCTTGTTATTAGTGGGAATAAGAAATCCTACACCATATCATGCAAGGATCCTCCGAGATAACTACACCCAAGGGGGATAGTAAAAATGAAGAGTTTGGGGGTTGGGCTCAAGATGAGGCGTCAGATCGTTCCTATGTATCCCATAAGTATGCGAATAAAACCATACGTAGTTCTCAAGATACAGTTAATATTCATTAGGATGATGCATAGTTTATGGTCTTGTAGTACTAGTCATTTTAAGATCATGCAGGACCAACGTGCATTTTTTGGGTCATGCGGGACTGAACAGTTTAACGTCATGTGCGACCAGTGTGCAATTTAGGGTCATGTGAGACCGAACAATTTATGGTCATGTGGGACCAGCGTGCATTTTAAGGTCATGTAGGACAAGTTAGTTTAATGTCATACAGGACCAGTGTGCTTAGGAAAAGTATTTCTTGAGGTACATTGCATTGGTGGGAGGAGTTATACACTCCACATCCATGGTCACCAGGAGTATGCTCCATTGGGATAAACCATGTGGACTATGTTAGGTCCTTCCCATTTGGGACCCAACTTGGGTGATTTCCTACCGGGGAACATTGGTTCTCGGAGGGACAACACTAGGTCGCCTTGCAGAAAAGAGTAGAGGCGAACCTTCTTGTTGAAGGCTCTATCCATCTTATTTGGATGTCTTTCCAGACTGTGCAGTGTATGGAGCCTATTCTCGTCAAGTGCTTCCAATTCAGCCAGATGAATTTCATCCACCTTATCTAGTGCATGATGGTCATAGACCATGTTGTGTAATGAAGTTAGCTAGATATCGATAGGCCGGATGACATTATCTCCATACACAAGAGAATATAAGGTCACCTGGGTGGAATTATGAGTCATCATCCAATAGGCCCAATGGGAATCAGGGAGCTTTTCTTGCCAACTATTCTTGTTCTTACCAACATTTTTCTAAAGAATGTTTGAGTGGGTTTTTTTTGACTCCTCGATCTTCCAATTTTCTTATGCGTGATAGAGGGAGGTATGGTTTGAACAGATGATGTACTTGGCGTGCAATTTCATCAGCTCAACTACTCGGAAATTGGTGTTATTATCGGTGAGGACAGCGTCAGGGACTCCAAACTGGTGAATGATGTGGGAGCTCACGAAGTCAACGATAGAGTGGGCCTCGACCTCCTTCACCAGAACTACCTCTTCCCCCTTAGAAAATAAATATATGGATGTCAGGATAAACCTGCACTGGCAAGTTGTCACTGGTGGGTATGGTCCTATGAAATCGAGCCCCCACACCGCAAATAGCCATGATTACTTGGGGGAGTGGAGAGGTTATGGCAGCTGATGCAGGAAGTTGGAATGAACATAGAACGCATAATATCTCTTGAAAAACTCGATAAAATCATGGATCATAGAGGGCCATAAGTACCCGACTCTGCAGATTTGATGGGAAAGCTTCGGCCTCTCCTATTGAGCTCATCAAGAATAGGCTTGAACCTCGTGCATGACCTGAGAAATCTCGACTACATGGACGTAACAGAGGATAAGACCATCAAAACCACACTTGTAGAGGCTCTGCTGAATACTGGGACCACAATATAGTGTAAACTACAATGCGCGACATTGAAATCGCTCATTCTTGGCCCGATCATCCGGGAGGCAACCATTTACGAGGTACTCGACAAAAGGGGATCCCTAATCGGGAGTCGCATCAACCACTGCATCTGGAGAACCTGGGGGTCCTGAATTCGAGGATCTTGTAGTAGGATGGTTTACTCACAGGCCGTCATCATCCACTAAGGTGATGGGGGAAATGACTCTCCGATGTTCCACGTGTATAATTAGATTATCATGCTTGGGTTCGGAAAGTGATGCAACAAGGTCAGTCGGGGATGGAAACTGGGATACTAGATGGAGGGTGTGCTCCAAAAATGGTATGATCTTTGGCTTTCGGAAAACATAGCCACCATTGAATTTTCAAGATGACTAGTTCAGAATCCCCTTTCACATTTAAATAGGGTACATCTATCTCGAGAGATAGCACAAGGCCAATGGTAAGTGCCTGATACTCTACCATATTGTTTGTGCAGCCTTCTGAGAATAGGAATGAGTACAACATAATGTCTTGTGATGGGTTAATAAAAATAATACATAGGCCCACTCTGTTGATCCTAGGATCCTTGAGTCTCCTACCAGTGAGGCTCCAGGAGGAACAATCAAAATGCTTCTGGAAACATGGGATGTCAGGATCTACCAAGAGGATTGCCTCATTAGGAAAATCTAAGTCCAGGTACTGGTCCGAAGGGTTAGGATGGGCAAAAAAAAGTCTATAAATGCATATCCCTTGATATCTTCTTGAGGGATTAACCTGGTGTTAAACTATTGGAGGATTAACACCCACCATGCTAGACGGCCAGTCAACATGGGGTGATTCAGAATGTACTTCAGTGGATCTACCCGAGAGACAAGTTGTACCTCATGGTGTTTGAGGTAATGTCGTAACTTCTACACGAAAAACATGAGAACAGTTCCAATCTTATTGATGGTGTAGTATTTGGTCTCTGTATCATGGAGCATGCACCAGAGGTAGTAGAGACAGTACTTTGTCCCCTCATTGTTCTTCTGGGTGACATGGGTGCCAAGAGATCACTTCAGGGCAGTCACATATAGTATTAGCAGTTTTCTAGAGATGGGTGGAATCAAGACTAGAGGATGGATTAGGTACTGCTTAATTTCCTTAAACGTGGTCTGGCACTCATCTTCCAATTGGTAGGTAGCACCTTTCTTCATTATCTAAGAAAAGGGCGTACACTAGCCATCCATATTCGCAATGAATCGGAGAATGTAGGCTATGTGGGATTGGAAACCTCGAAGCTCCCAAATATTTCTCTAGGGAGGCATCTGGATAATTTCCTTGATCTTTTATCGGTTGATCTAGATGCCTCAGTACCAGAAAAAAATGCCAACAAAAATCCAGGAGGTAACCCAGAAGGCACACTTCAAAAGGTTCATCTTCATGTGGTGGGAGAGAAGGAAGACAAAAAAACATTCTCAAGGTCATTGAGATGGTCCTGGCACTGGTGAAATTTTACCACTATATCATCCACATAACATTCCACCAATGTCCCGAGGATAGGGTTGAACATGTGAAGCATGACCCGCTGATAGGTGGCACATGCATTCTTCAGGCTGAAGGGCATAACATGGTAACAAAAAGTTACTTGGGGCTCGCTGAATGCTGTGGAATATTCATCCTCAGGGGCCATATGGATTTAATAATATCCAAAGTAACCATCCCAAAAAAGAGAGCACTTGAAACCCAACCATAGAGTTGATCAACAATTCTGTCATGAGAAGTGGAAAAACATCCTTCGTACAGTGATGGTTGAGGTCCTAGAAGTTGATGCAGAATCTGATCTATATGTTCTTCTTCCTAACTAGAACAATGTTGTCTAGACACATGGGGTACTAGACCTCCTTCACAAAGTTGTCTCTGATGAGTTTGTCAAATTTGTCCTCGACCATTGCACTGTGAGAAGGGTAAATCTTTCTGGGAGGTTGTTTTAACCCTTGATGATTTTCTAGAAGACTGAGGTGGTGGACAGATACTTGAGGATCTAGTCCTGGAATCTCAGTCTAACTCCAGGAAAACATGTCATAGTGCTATTTAAGGATGTCTATGTAATGTTGCTGCTCCTTAGGGGAGAAGGTGGTAGTGATCAATGTGGGTCTCAGATCTACCTCACAGCCAAGGTTCACCTGTACAAGTTCATCGAACCTAAGAGAGAATCATTTTTCAATGTTGGGGGGAGAATCCTCCAAATGCCCTTCTTAACTTGCGGCAAAGGGATTCCCTGTGGGAGGATCTTCCTCTGGGTTTTACAATCCTAATGGGTGGCTTGTACTTGCCTGGATAGCATTAGACAACATATCAAGTGATTCAAGCACTGCTGAAACCATAGCTATGAAGGCAGTTGATCTGATCCCATCTGGTCTACGGCAAAAGGGGCCATGCTTGATGTTATCAAAGCCGTAATGGTGCATCGTCTTGATCTGGTTAATTCCAGAACATCAAAATAGACACATATGACATACTTTAGTGGCAATGGGGCGGACATCCTAATACTGTATGAGGGTAAAAGGCTCTGGGATCACCTGAGCCGAGTTTTTGTAGGAGTACGAGTAGACTTTACACTGTTTCATGGACCTCGGAATATGCCTTTCTTTTGTAGAAGATACAAAAAATCATTGTCCCATTTCGAGGGTCATTGCCTCCAATCTATGGATCAGGAAGACGTAGTCATCATCCAGACCAGAACATAGGTCGGTTGTGACCAGTGCGGGCTCAACCTCACTTTCCATAATCCGCCTATCCTTCCTCTTGTAATAGTCAGTATCTAAATAATGGGCTTCACAAGAGGCGAAAGTAGGTGCATCACCTTGGAGTACACCTACTCCACCATTTAGGGAGTACTTGAGGCATTGGTGATACGATGAGGGGACCACTGTGTATAGGTGGAGCCATGGTTGGCCCATCAATGTGTTGTACGTAGTTTCCTGAGAGACAACCATAAACATGGTACTGGAAACTTGGCCACTGAACTGGGTATTCAGACGGATCATGCTGACCAGGGTCTGCTCGGTCTGGTCATATCCTTGGATCATTAAATTGGAGGGAGTTGGTCATTCTAGGATAACCCTCACTTTCACAATGTTCATGTCAGGATAAGTTTAATCCTGGAGCCGTTGTCAATGAGATTGTAGTGAACCTCTGCACCATTAAATTGGTCGTTGATGTTCAATAAGAGGATGTGCCCATGTATGGGAGAGCCTTCATCTTCTTTGGAGAACGATATAATGTCATGGAATTTGGCATTCTTAACTACTTCAGAATGAAAGCCTTCAGTAGTTGCTACCTCCATCTCAAATTGGAGGGGCCTTTCTGAAGCCTCAACAATGGCCTCATGCATAACTGTCGACAGAAGAAGGGATTCAAGGATGTAAATCCTCACTGGGATGCCAGATCGGTTCATGACAACATCATACATCGTCAACAGGCACGAACTTCTACTTACAGGAGGCCACTATGTGATTTGAGGTATGGCAGGCCCTGTCGGCTGGACCGGGGACTAGCTAGTGCGGGGCATATCCTGCTGCCCACTAGTCGAATCCTGAAGAGTAGCTACTAGATCATGTCGGGACGACTGAGATCGGCCTGTAGCTGGGCAATGCAGGTCGCGGAACAGCCGATGTGGTTCTTCCTGGTCCAGTAGCACATATGGTGGTGGATACGGTCCTGACAACACTGGATTAAGAGGATGAGAGTGCTAAGCTCTTCGCGGGGCCTGATACCTCATATCAGTGTCTTGCACAGTCTGGCTAGAGGTGCCAACTGATGTGCCTCGATGACCCATATGTTCGTAGCTCAACTGGCATTGGCGTCAGCTTGGTATGTTGGGTAGGTTCTCCTAGCGCTCCCCTTCATCGGTATTCATATTGTGGTTTACCTTCTTAGGGGGCATGAAGTCGCTGAAAGTGTAGAACGGCGATGACATTGGTGGGGCGTGTTGCTTTTGCTTGCACCACTGAAGTTTTCCCTTATGGGAAGAGGCCATCTAAGCTGATGATGTAGAAGTGGTGGTTGCATCTTCTGAAGGCTCCGGATAATTTAGGCATGCTTGAATGATGCCATGGGTGTGATCAACCATCTTGCGAGCCATCCAGTCATCATACTTCTGGGACCCATGGTCAGAAACATGTTTCCACTCACCTTCATTGTCACTACTACTGTCTGATCTTACAAAGAAACTCGTCACTTGTGCTGCGGACAGGACCAACATTTCTATGTTTTTGTCGACCTGGTCTTGGAGTCAGTCTTTAAATACATAGCATTGTTTCATGGTATTCCATATAATCAAATGGTAGGGGTAGTAGTTGGGGTGATCAGTGAGATTCGCCCCTCCCTGCCTTCTACACTCAGGAAAGCAAACAATCCCCTGCTCTAAGGACCTACGGATGTAACCGAGGACCTGATTATCACTGAACGAGTATGTTCAGTGTCTTATTTTCGGAAAGGGAGCCATTGGAGCATGGCCCTAATGAGGAGCCAGAGGGGACATATGAGGAGGTGGACACTGATTGTCCCGCCCAGGAGGCGACATCAGATTATGCGAGGGTGCCATCCAATTCCAAGGACGTTGCTGAGCCATTGGTTTTTTATGAGGTGGAGGACCTCTGTGATGCTACAGGGCAAGTGCTACAGGTAACAATTCTAGTTGCCTAGTGGATTCTATTTTGGTCACTTTGGAGGGCGCAAATCTCTAAGCTCTCCTTCCTTGTATTATAGGGGTAACAGACGTGCCTGGATAGCCTGTTGCTGGGCATCCTCAAGAAGATGGTCATTGTCGGAGAAGTCCCAGAAACCTCCAAGGTAGTTATGGGTTATTAGAGAAGGAACTATTTTTTTCTTGATTTTCCCCATGCGCATAGTCAGTAATTTCTCTAGAGTCAGTGGCATGTCAAGTAAGTATTTAAGCCCCATCCACCGAGTGATAAAGTATGTGACTCGCTCATCAGGCCTTTGTTTGCACTTGAAGTGGTCTATGATGATTTTTTTCCAGGTGGTAGAGCTGAACTTGTGGAGGAACATCCTGTGAAGGTCCTCCAATCTATTCATGAATCTGACAGGGAGCTGGCTATACCAGAAAAATGCCAGCCCCTCCATTTTCTGAAAAAAAAAAGAAGAGCTTGGTAGCCTCCTACGATGCTGGAGTGCCTAACAAGGGCCCCCACCTTGAGTTGAAGTGGGCCATGTTCTTTGGCAGGTCCCCCCATCCCATTAATGGGGGAGAATGTGGGGTTTCTAAATCCCATAGGTGCCATCATTTCATCCACCCATGCAGGGTACGACTTTCCATCTGGTGGGATTTCCAACTTCCACGTTTCGAATGCCTCAAGGCGGGCTATGAGTGCATCCAACTAGATCATACGTGTGGGGTCCCTATCTTGATGGATATCCCTAACCACAAGTGCATTTTCGGATTCTTCAACACAATATATAGGCTCATTGGCTCTTGGAGTAGCTGGTGGAGCAACTTGCGAGGGAACATGGGGAACTCAGGCATGAATCCTTAGATTGTCACGCCATTCATGTTTGTTCAGTGAGACATACCGTGCCCTCTTGTTGTGAGCTCCAGCATCAGCCATATCTACAGGAGCGGTATGATCAGGGAATCTTTCGGGCTTCTTGCCAAGGGGTAGTTGTTCCATCACCTGCTGCCTCAGCATATGATCACCATAGTTGGGTTGTCACTCTTCAGCACATTCAGACCAGAGTTCGTCAATCAACATCTTCTTCTCAGCAAGTTTCTTCTTAAACATGGCCTTCTCTATGTCCTCCTCCTTCTTCTGCACTAAGGAGGATGGGTCGGAGTGCTTGACATATATGAGGTTCTCTTTGCACTTACCGACATTCTGGCTAAGTACCAATTCCTCGATGGGAATAGGGAGACATAGGAAGTTGTTCTGCTGATGAGTAATCCTCACTGAAGGGTCCAACAGTGGTGGCACACCCTCAGGGGGTAAGTATCTATTGAGAAACTCTAGCTCTTCCTCCTTGTCCACTATGTCGGCCATGTGGACCGTGGCCCTTCCTAGGGGCACGTCCTCAGTATCACATAGCGAGTTGGGTTGCCACCGGATAGGACTAAAGAGGATGGCATCATACTTCCCCCATTCCCATATTTTCATGTGGAGGGTAGCCTCCCTGATAATTTTACGGAGTACCTTGATACACCAAATGCATTGGTACTGGAGAGCTTCACGGTGACCTGGTGACTCGGGGCGCTGGGCCATAGAGAGTGCAGCCAAATCGACTAGGAGACACTGCTCATTGATTAATTAGAAATGCACATAGATCCTTGGATAAACCGCACACTAATGATGGGAAATGAAATGCATCACCCAAAGGGTGTAGTTGAAACAATCAACATTCTCTGGGGTGAGGGACTCAGGTATGCAGAAATCCCATGCTTCCATAGACCAAATCATCTTGGGGAAGTGGTCTACCGCTTGGATGCTCTAGAAGCTCCATGACTCAAATTCATGGTCAGGCCCTTGATTTCCCCACTTGCCAACTAGGGGTGGTTGAGGAATTGGCAGCGGTTCTGAGTCAGACCACTAGGATGGAATGTTCAACCATGGAGTATATAGTGAATGAGCTTACTGGCCACCGATTCTTGATCTGTCCTTCGAATAGTGTAGATTCCTAGCCGCCACATTGCAATAGGAGGGGATAATGGCCGTCGTTCCTGGATCAGGGGACATGGCTTCTGGTGGTGGGTCGTGCTGCTTCTTGCACGTCATTGGTCTCTAGAACAGTACTCCATGATCTCTTGTTGAGGTAGAGAGTGCTTCCTGAAACGATGGTGGTGATGGCACGACCATTACTTGTGAGGTCACCAAATTTTCATCCTCCTGGACAAACCTATGTAGGAAAGAGGGAATCCTATGGACCACTCATTCTGGGAGCACCATGAGGATGCGCCTTCTCCCTTCCATGGCCCTTGACTCAGAAGAGCGAGGGGAGGGTTCTCATGCTGAATCGTTCTTTGCATTAGAGTATGAGAAGCGGACCTGTTTGATCTCCGTCGGTTCCTTCCAAGGATTCTTCCTATGGTGGAAATGACCCACCTTCTTTCCATGGGCAGCTCCTTGGGATAGGGCTGATTCCTGACATGGGGTCCTTCAGCCGCACTACAACTGGGGCGGAGAAGGCTTCCATCTGAGAGAGTCGGGGTGTAAGGGGAACCGGGACAAATGTAGAATGGTACATAGGGAGGACCTCCATGGTTAGTACTAGAGTAGGAAAAACCTCTCCTGGAACTGATAGGAGCATGAGGAGGGCCTCTATGCTAGGTGTGGGTGGAGCGTGGATGGCCTTCAACCCTCCGGTTTCTGAGGTGAGGAGGACCTTCACCAGCTGCGGAGAGGACATAAGGAGGATCCCCACATTATAGAGATACCGGATGGGCGATGTCCCCACATCGGTAGTTGGGAGCCATAGGAATGACTCCATACCTAGTGTAATGGGTATGAGAGAGGTTGTCAAATCTAGTATCACTACCATAGGGAAGACCTTTATTCGGATCGGGGGTCGCATGGGGCAGACCTCCATGCCGAGACTAATAGCGGGGAAGGACCACACTCTATGTGGTAGTGGTAAGGGGAGGACCTCCATACATGGTGGAATCTCTGCGAGTTGGATTAGGGTGACCACTGCTCATGCTTGTGACCAGGAGAGTTGACCCAGCCTACCTGTGGGGTAGTTGGGGCCTCGATTCCAGTTGGGCATATAAGCGCCCCTACTCAATGTGTGATGTGAACTGATGATATGCGACAGTGGTGGCTCGAGCCATAGTAGCAATCGACGTTGAATCCCCTTTGTCAGTGTCCACCTCAGCTCGTGCCCGGCGCTAGCATCAGGTCGGACGAACCAGGGCTGGTGGTGGAGGTGCCTAGCTTACCTGTTCCTCCTCTAGCATGGCCAAGCAGCGACGCTAATGTGGCCAAGTGGTATCCCTTGCAGGGAGCCCCTGAATTGGGACTCTGACCAGGCTGGGCTGGACATCTCCCACCTCTTCAGTGTAAGGCTGGGAGTCATCAAGGCGCTCTGGGAACAGTCTCCCGAAGCGGTTATATGTTGGGTTAGGGATAAATGGCTCCCTATGAAGCCCTTAGGGGTAGCATTGATAGTGGGGCCTGGATGCCTCTACGTCATGGCATGCCATGTCTCGTATTGGTATTATTTCCTTCTCCTCGTAACAGCGTACGAGGTTGTTAATTACCATTAGATGGATATCTTTGGATGGAGAGATGTGGTGTGGGTGCCCCCACAGTCGTGGACGTAGAGGTCATCACGGAAACAATGAATCCACATGGAGCAGCTATGCTGGCATTGACCCTTCCCCTGTATAGATGGGTGGGTCGTGATCGTGTTCCTATAGAAGCAACCTGATTTTTGAGATGTAGAGAGATGATCTCATCAGTGATGAAAGAAAAAGAATTGATGTACAATGCCCCAGATCCATCCCATATCCCGTGATCGGTAATTTGGATCCCTGCTGACAATGTCGTAGAATGGAATGTACAACGTTCTACTACCCCATAATTTGGTGAGCTTTATGCTAAGCCCGCTATTTGCTTGGTAGGTCCCAGCGTCAGATAGCTGGATCCGGTGACACGTCAACACATTGATGCCTTGAGTGCTACTAATATCCATATTAAGGATAAGAATTTCACATCAAGTTAACCATTTCTATTTCTGATGCTTTTTCTTGGGCGTGCACGTTCCTCTCATTTGGGGATGAGGGGGCAATGTTTTTATTACCTCACATAACCACATTCCAATGACGGGCGTCATTTTCTCCTTATTTAGGTAAGACTTCTCCTTGATCGAAACGGGATGATGGATGCTAGTTCTTCCTTCCATGGATTCCTCCTTCGATCTCATCACCTAGTCTGGGTCTCCCTCATTAACATAAGACGTTGTTCATGAATCTCTTTCTTGTGCAATATCTTCATAGACAACCATTAATTACGTTTCATTTATCCTGACATTCCAAGAAGTCCAGTCAAGCCAGTAACCTTCAGTTATAGGAGTAGTCACGTGGGGCATCACTAGAGTGTCTAGACACTGGAGGATGGGTGTGTGTGTCTTCTATACCTTATTAAATGGATTCTCGAGGGTGTAAAGCCCAAGTCATCCCAAATCGAATACGGGGAATCATATGCCATGGGCATGTATCCGAGGTTTTACTCACCTTTCTATGATTAACACAGGGTATGCCTCTAGTTTAACATCCAGTGGTGACCGATTGGGCTGATCAGAACACAGACTAGAATGGATCAAATGGAGGAACCCTCTAGGGGTAACGCCGATATTGGGGACAACATGTGGGTGGCTTCCCGAATGCTGTTAGTGGGAGAGGGGAATGGGGTGGCATGATTCAGTGGGATGTGGCAGCCTGGATATGAATCAAGATGGACAATGGAGGTTTGAATGGAGTGGAGGGGGATGAGATGGATCTGTCAAGAAGATGATGATGGTTTTGTGTATGCGCCTCGAAGAGACTTCCTACGTATCCCCATGGCAGGGAATCAAAGTCCATGTAGTTCATATGATGACAGATTACTGCCAATTTGGAGTTTCAACAGCTTACCGTGGGTTTATGTCGCAATGTCTTACCACCGGATGGGGTCACAACGGCTTACCGCTGGACGAGGTTGTCATGCGGGACAGGGGAAACCATCTTGAAGGAGGACCCGGGGTCCAATTGTGGTGGTATTGAACCTCTTGGAGGATTCTTACGTACCATGCCTTGAAATGGATCAGAAACCACGTAGTTCAGGTGGAAAGGGGTTTGGAACACCGACACAGAGACGATCAGGGCCAATGTTGGTTAGGCTTCATCCTCGTGGAGGCTTCCTACGTACCATGCCTTGACATGGATCCAAGTACTCATAGTTCGGGATAGGGAAAGGGTCTTACACTCTAGTATTCTCAAGGATTTAGTGAACCAACATGAAGATGGTTGGAGCAACCGAGTGGTGGGATTTAACATCGTGAGGCATCCTACGTACCCTGACATAGTAAGGACCAAAGACCATGTAGTTTAGGTGGCATCGGCAAATCGACATGAAGGTGGCCCCGGGGTCCGATGGGTGATGGGAATGAACCTCATGGAGTCTTCCTACGTACCATTCCTAGACATGGATCAATGTCTCCATAGTTCGGGATGGGTTGGTGCTAACACTCTAGGATGCTCAGGGGATTTAGCGCTTGAACATCGTGAGGCTTCCTACATACCATGTCTTAATAGGGATCAACGTCCCAGTAGTTCAGGATGGATTGAGGCTTACACTCTTGGCTGCCCAAGGTGTTGGAGAACCGATGTGAAGGAGGTTGGAATGACCAGGTGGTGGGCTTGAACCTCGTGGAGGATTCCTATGTACCATGCTTTGACAAAGATCAATGTCCTCGTAGTTCACATGGGGGTGGGGCATACACTCTAGGATTCCCATAGTGTTTAGAGCCTGAACCTCCTGATGATTCCTATGTACTATGTCTTTACATGGATCAAAGTCCCCATAGTTTGGGATGGGTTGGGGCTTACACTCTAGGTTTCCATGGATGTTTGGTTCTTGAACCTCATGAGGATTTCTAGACACCATGCCTTGACATGGATCAAAGTCCATATATTTTAGGAGGGGGAATATAGTTTAACATCAAGCGGTAAAGAAGCGATTTCATGCTCAATGATTACTATAAGCCCATGTGAGTCATTCTTGGAGTGAGAAACAAAAGGTAGCAATAGCCTGACTACCACATTGCGAAAGGGGCGGCTGTGGGATGTGGAATCGGGCTTACGCTTGGAGCGGCCTAGGGATAGAAATATTGGGACATACTCTAGGATGGAGGCCCGATGGTGACAAAGCACAGTGGGAGAAGGACTTGGGACACAAGAATGGAGAAGCACCATTCCCTACCATGCCCTCCACTGGCCCTGGGGACCGAAAATGAATGGAGGATCCGAGATGATGCCTATTATGGGAAAGCTAGGGGATTACACAGAAATAATTTCCCTTTCTCTATGGACAAACACAACACCAAGAAGGGGGTTATCATACCATGTAGAGAACAAGGGGCGGGAAGAATTTCCACGATGGGAGAACCCCGCGTGCGAGGCACAGGGAGAGGTCATAATTTAACATCATGTGTTGAGGACGATGTTACTTGACAATTTAACATCCTGCAGCTTAGACGAAGTTGGATTTTCTCCGAACCCCTAGGACATACATAACCGATAACCTCTACTCGTTGTGGTAGGGAAGGTATCGAACCCTCCGTGGTGAGGGGTGTCATGGAGCGAACCATCGAGGGGCTCACATTAGCATGGTTATTCGAAGAAACAAAAGCTATTAGTCTGCCTATGCTAAAAAGCCTAAGGCGAAGAAACACAATGATTATTATCATCCATGGGACATTGAATTCTTATCCTACAAACTGAGAGGGTCGAATGGGAAAAGTAATTGCCAAATAGAGGGGTTCATAGGCTGGGGCCTTGTGAAGCTCGGTTTCTCCCCGTAGAGGAGGACACTTGCAAAGGGGTGTGCATCACAAAGTTGGGTGCCTTATCCTAAGCATAGGGCTGAGGTGCATATGAGTGGTTCCTCGTGAAGTTAAAAGGTGTACGTGGAGCACAACCTCATGGAGAAAAGGTGCCTCATGAAGCAAGGTGTTGGGAAGAAATGTGCTTCACGATGTACATTGAACCTACCTTATCATGTGGATCATGTTTACACGAATGTTGTTTCACAAAGCATAAACATTCAGCGATGACCAGGGTCCCCTTGGGGATCTTCTTCCTTCATGAAGTCCCTTAGGCATCACGAAAGGATTCACTCTCGGAATAGGGGTTCAAAACGTGACAAGGGGGAGGTACTTTGCAGTGCAGAAGTAACTCTCGGAGCTCATGTTTTGCAGAGTAAAAGAATGCTTCGTGATTCGGGATCTAGGCAGTCGAAAGGTCAGAATGTCCATCCTTTGGGATCAGGTGGAGCCCTATATTTATATGCAACTGGTGCTGTGAAGAAGAGCTCACGCATCACGAAGCGGGTCTTATTTGCTTCGTGGTGTGTCACTAACATCAAATGCGGTCGCAGAGCATCCTGCTTCCTTGCTCTACGGTGGGCTCACGAACGTCAATTACGTTCATGGAGGGTCCTGTGTCCTTACTTCATGGAGGGCTCGTGAATGTCAAATAAGTTTGTAGATCATCCTGCCACCATGCTTTAGGGCGGCCTTGGTGCTGGGGGGACTCCTCAAAGTGGCTTCGTGAGGTAGCCAATGAGGTTTTCATTTGGGCTTCTTCTTTGTCCCGAATTTTGGCACCAACAGATATAAATATGAATATATGTGTTTGTGTTTTTTATGTAGTACATAAATATAATTATAAACATGTTTGTCTTTCTTCATGAAGTATATAAATAAAAATAAAAATATTTGTTTTATTTTGTGGTATATAAATATGTACCATATATAAATAAACATATAGATAATTATTTGTAAGTATATTTTAGTTTATATATAAATTTATAAATAATTATTTATATTTTAATAATAACAACACATGAAAATGGTAAGTTCCCTCTATTAAAAATGAAAGGTGGGTGATAAACATGTAATAGGGTTATAAATTAAATTTTGAGATGGAGGCATGGATGGGAATTGTCATTGTGAAGTGAAAGTAATTGTAGGGAGGCATCTGACTGATTATATTTGCAGAAGAATGATTTTTTACTTGCAACCATTCTCTTATAAATAATTTGTGTTGTAATGCCTCACATGGGATTTCAATTGTCTCATAAAAGATTTACCCACGAGTATCATATCAATATATTTGATTGAACTAGTTTATATCATTACTATAAATTAGCAATGATAAATTTGACATTTCTCATTGAAAAATATGCAACAACCTGGATTTTTTATGTATTCCCCTTACATACATTTCAAGTATTTATTTATTTACAGGAATCCGGAGTCATACTGTACCACAAAATTTTTTATCAATTTAAACCTAGATATTGTATTGGAGAATATGAGTTGTATTATCATCAATTTGAAATTAATATATATATTGTTTCCCATAATTAAAATTTATTGAATAATTTGATATAAGAAATCATTAATATTTTTTAAAAAAAATTCATCAAAAAAAGCCATGTTTTTTGGAATAAATATTTTTTTGGTATTATGAATATTTATAAACAAAAATAAAATTATTATTGTGAGAAATATATTTTATTTATATTTATTATAAATTAGTAAATAATAATTCTTATATTCGTAATCTAATAGTCAAAAAGGAAGATAAAATCATTTGAGGGTAAAATATGTTATTTTTCTAAAATTATATGTGAAATATGTGTTTCTATTAAAAAATTAAATAAATAAATACTATTTATTTATTTTAATGAAATTAATATAAAATATATTCAATCATATATTTTTAAACTCATATAACTATTTTTTCAAGACAAGGAACATATTTTTATATAATTTAATGCTTTAAATTTATTTTTCTAAACAACAGTTATCATTGGGTTTTGAGTTTTCATTCTAAAATTAAGCTATAAAATTTTTAGAAATAAAACATGGTAAAAAGTTTTAAATTTATGGAATAATAATTTAATATTTTCTAAACATGTCTACATTCAGTTTTTGTCATAACAAATACTAAAAATTGTATGAATCAGTTATCATGGTTATGGTTAATATTGGTGTATGAGCGGGTGAAACTAAAAGATAAGGGTGAAAATATTACATGAACATGTCTTAATCATATTTTATAAAGATATTTATGTCCTAGATTACCTAAAATTATAATTATTTACCAATTCGATCCTCTTTCTAATTAAAATTAATTTATATTATTTAAATCATATTAGCAATTCCATGTGTGCCCATCCCCTATCTTATTGAAGGGAAATTATTATCCACCCATATTATAGTCATTGTGAACTCTATCATAGAAAAAACAAGTCCAAAACCATAAAAGATTAATCCAGTTAACTTTTGAGAAAGTTTTCATACCCTAAGACCTTGTTAATAAGTTTGATGGTGTAATCCAAGGGTGGTCCCTCACAGAATGGGTAATCTACTTAACTGACTATTTCAACATTTCTTTATTATTATACATCCTCGTAATCTGTTGTATATTTCCTAAAATAATAATTCTAGTAAAAAAAATATATTTATATTTCATTAGGATTATGGGAAACCCATTTAACAAATCATTTCAAAAAAATTGTATGTGAAAGTATCATTTGTCTGTACGTGTGGACTTCCGCCTCCACATAGCGATATGATTCATTTTCAATCACCTCCCCACATTGGTAACATAGTAATTTTTTTTAACAAATATATGTTATATTTAAGATATAACTATGATTATTCACTATAAAAATACTTTTTTATCTTTCCTTCCTTATTTTCATTTGAAAATCAATAAAATATTTATCTGTATGTTTGGACTACCATATCCATGAATGAGGTAATTCAATTTTCAATATATAACATTTATCAGTAGTGATAAATATGTTGTTAATTATTATATGTGATATAGAAATAGTTATTATATTTATATATATGTGGTAACCATGATCAATATGCATGAAACATGACTTCCAAATCGGAACATACATGAAAAATGAAGTAGTTGACAACCAATATGATGAAGGTAATGATTTTGTGTTAATGAATGGGTGATAATATGTTATAAGTAATGAATTTATGGTATTATATGCAATAATATTTTTATTTTTTGGACATACAATATAATTACATTTATTGTATAGGATGTTAAAAGCACTAAGGAAGTAACTCAGATGTTAGGTAATTGTTTTTTGTTACAATCTCACTTTTTTCTAGGATTGTTTAGGCTTAAATATATATCACTGAAATTATAAGATATTTATTTAAAAAATACCATCTATATTATTATAATTTATGTATTTATATATATTATAATTTTTTCATCAATTTATCTCCTTACATACTCTAAATTTTGAAATAATTTTATTTAAGGAAAATGGAATTTTATTTTCTATTTCTTCTGGATTTTTTTCACTCATGTTTATAGTTTCTATAATTTTTTTCCAATAATTTTTTACTATCCCACAATAATTTTTTAAATTCATATATACTCATGGTTTTTCTACAAAATGTTTTAAAATCTATCTTGTTTTTTTCCAAATTATGTATAATTTATTAAAGGTATAAAAAATTCATTTTTATGACATATACCACATGAATGGATTTTCACACCATCATGAAAACTATTTTTTAAATATTTCCATACAAGATTCCATGGTTCTTTTAGAAAACAATATTTTCCCCAATATTCTTCAAACATTATGCTTTCTAATATGTGATTTCAAAATGGAATGGGTATTATCCTCAAGAAATGTATAGTTATATTTTTATTTTTTTCATATATAAAAACTTCTATTTATGTTAACTAGGATTATATTATTATACATTTTAGTTATACCATTCATATTCATTAATATGATGGTTATTTATTATGATGATGAAATATATTTTAAACCTATTTTATTTTCCATGGTTTAAGCAATGAAAATATTAAAAATGTTTTCTTGATATTGTGAAATACATATGAATATATTATGATTATTTGGAGTGTGGTTATGCTATATACGACAAATAAATTATGTAATGATTAATGTAATAGTGCTCAATGATAAAACAACAGCATATCCCATTATTATAAGTGGCTACACATGTTGTTGTCCCAATCCTGAAGTAAGTACACCAGTGGTTATACCCAGCCTAATACATGATGAATGAATTAATGGGAATCCTTGATAGAATATTTATATAATTATGAATATTTAACACTTTAAACTAATCTCTTATGACTTTTTTATTTCTTATGATATGATCATATGAGTCATGATGTAATGTTTTGTTGCTATTATACTATTACTTCTTAACCATTAGATTGATTTTACAGTATTTGAGTCATTAATTGGAGTTATTTTGGTGTTTTTTGAGAAATATTAAATCCTTTTTGGAAATTTATTATTAATTATCTTATGGAAAACCATGTGGTTTATCCTATGAAACCATGCAGCCCAACATCGTCTACTCAAAGGCGGTGCATGGTTTGTCCTAACTGTGTGGGAATACCACTAAATCGTGCAGCCCTAGAAGGAATGTTTATATATATTTAGGGCACACTAAATGTAAATGATCATCCGAACAATTCTCCAAATAAAAAATATCTATAAAGGGTTCATGGTTATGTTCCATGGTTACTCCAAAATTGTAGGGAATATCCATCAATACACTTAATGAAGATTGTTATTAAAAATAAATATTCAATTTAATAACTTATCAAAACTATTATAACCTTTAATAAAACCAAAATATCCTTTTGTATTGAATGAATCCTTCCCCAGTGATCTAGTGAATTATTCCTTTGGATTATATGTGATTTTCCAAATTCTCAATAGATCAACATAAGGTATGTTTCATTTTTATTCATTTTTTACTTTTCCTTCATAGATACTAGTTATAAATCTTATCCACTCATCTTTCGAACCCAAAGGGGATGGGTATGATAGATCTATGTGGTTTGAATGACTATTGTTGGGTTTTATATCGATCTTGGAATACGAGGACACAATCTACTCTTCCTAAACCACTATTTATTTAAGGTGTTTTGTTCTACCTTCATTATTTATATAAAAATCCTTCTCTTTATTTCAAATTTATACATGATATATTATAGTACATTTTACATAGTATAACTTGCAATATCAATATGACTACTGTGTTCGGGGATTATGCACATCACATAAAAAATAAAATAGGCAATTAAAGAACAACCTATATTGAAAACTTCTTTAACATAATGACAACATTACTTCGTAATTAACACTGCATGGGATAACCTAAGGACATACATAAAAAAGCGGTGATCTATAAAGCCTAGTATGGGAATAAACATGTCATAATAATAGGATGAAAATAAATGGTGGACCATAGTCTTATAAAATGACAATAAAAGCAACATGAATATAAAATCATGATAATCATAACACAAGAAATGTGGGAACAACAAACAATATGATATTAGAATGTGTCAAGGATCACTATACAAGGATGTGCATGAGTCAAAATCATTACACATTGAGGATGATGAGTCAAGGATCATTTCATATGGATTATAATGTGTCATGGCTCCTTAAAAATAATGTGCCATGATTCAAAACATCACCCAATGCATTGGAGTGCTATCTAGGCCCACCCTTCATTATCATTTCGTTATCATTCTTAAGTGTGACACATAGATCATATGACACAGATTTGTTAATCATCATAAATTATTACACAATATAAAAATTATGGAATATATACATAGAGATGCAGAATCAATATGTATATGTGCATAATGTTGAAAATCGATGATATAGAATTGGGTATAATATTCACTTCAAAAGGATTTTTCCATGAAAAAATGTGTTGCAATTTCTGTTGTATAATGATGTCATATATTAATTAATAAAAAGGTTTGATGATAGAGAAATAAGTATCACATAATTTATACTTGAAATGGATATTAAATGGTACATGTATGTACATTACCCAATATAATTAATTAGATGTAAAAGGAATAACGTAATAAAGAGTCTCTTAGTATGTAGAGATAGCAAATAAACCATTGGGAAACATCTTTATGATAATAGGTGTGCATAAAGGATTATATGGGGGATTAATGAGAGTTAAAAGACTGTATCATTATATGTACAACTAATTGATATTAAATAAATCATGATCAATAAATTTCATTATAGAAAATTGAAACTATAATGAATAATTTAAAATAATGTTCTTTAATTGAAAGTAAATGAGGAAGGTGAGGGTCCCTTATAGAACCTCATCATTGTAATGGATTATGTAAGTGTCCAACTTAGGGGTAACAAATTGTACCTCATCTATATAACATGAATTGAACAGTAATTTAATTATATCAAATGAATGGAAATATATGTAATTAAAATTAATGAACATATCTCATTTACGGTTAATGATTTAATAAGAGAGTAGTAAAATCCCTTACATGGACATGTGGTGCCAAAGGCTTGGGGGAGGATTCTTGGGAGCATGTATGAGACTTGTGATGACTCTAGGGAGTATAGGGATGAGTTTGCACAAGATTATATGATTTTTAGTGATGTTAAAGGGAGATTATGTGGGTTTATATAAAAATGTTTGTGGATTTGATTATTATATTGGTTTTGGTAACTACGTAATAAATTAAAATAAACCAAAAAAATAACATGGTTTATTACCATGGTATTTTACAAAGGGGGGTGGTTTATATTATTTTATAATGCCATGGGAAGAGGAAAACATGATATTTTTCTTCCTTAAATAAAGGAATGTCACTCCATCAATGAAAAGATTTCGAAATCATAAAATATAATATAATTCTAGAAAGAATTCACTAAGGATTTATTAAAAAATTAAAATAAATTTAAATTACATTATTTTAAAGGGAATGAATATTTTTTTGATGATAAAATTTTTATTATTTATTGCATCACTATTGGGATATTAGGATGCCATAAAACAACCAGTATATTTAAACAGTATTTAATTTAACCCAAAAATTCAACTATCTCAAAAAATTATGAAAAATTAACCATTAGATAATTTCAATGACCCGATTCAAAAAAATAATATTAATTTTATCTAAATTATTTTATTAATATGTAAATTTTATATTTTGAAATAAAAAAGTCATTTATTGAATACGAATGGTTTTTGACAAAACTTGTTTTCAAAGCCTATTAAAATTTACATTTGACTTTAGATATATTATATGATCAATTATATTTTAAAAAAAGTAATATAATAATATTAATATATTAAAGTATTATTTATTTCAAAAACCAATTAATTCATTAAAATATATTTCAAAAAATATTATTTGTGATTTAAAAACATTTACTTAGTAACAATAATAGGAAGAAAATATATTCATTGTTCAATTCAAAATAATATTTTTTATATTATTTCTAGGGTTTTGATATGTATCCCTTTACTGTAGTAGTATATTCCCTAAGTGTATGGTGTGTGATGATGGGGCTTTCTTGGGGCCATTTGGTGAACAGGGTTTGGGTCACGATCTCGATGTGTTTGAACATTTTCTATAAATGCCTTCTATCATGCACAAGTTTTTGGACCTCACCATTAAATTGGACTAGGGAAAATCTTATAAATTATATCTCCCACTACATATATGATAATTGGGCTTCATAAGAACCATTCTACTAGTTGAGCCCATTACTTCTTTTTTTGTTCAAAATTA
This sequence comes from Viscum album, assembly GCA_963277665.1. Lineage (NCBI taxonomy): Eukaryota > Viridiplantae > Streptophyta > Magnoliopsida > Santalales > Viscaceae > Viscum > Viscum album. Next base: position 1,292,288,914 of record OY728159.1, on the reverse strand, counting down.
ATTTTTTAAAACACAATAATAATTCAAGTCATGTGATAATTGTTCAACAACTATATTATCAATAGTAATGATACATAAAATTCACTTAAATCCATTTGGATATAATAAAACAATGAAGATAATGTGTTTCCAATATCCCTATGATATTTAATTAAATAAAAAAAGATAGATTATATTTTTGAAAGTTTTGGTCTATACAACCTTACCCCCTTAACAAAAATCTCCCACAAAAGTACATATTCCAAAAATAAAATAGATGACGGTAACTATGCTTCCTCACCTCATCTGGTTCCCATGTTGCTTCTTTAGTCATGTAATTTCACCACAACATTTTTTTAACGATATTGTCTTATTTCATATAACTTTTTCCCTATCACCTATGATCTTCACCGGATTCTCTTCACCAGAGAGGTCATTCTCCAATAGTACCACATATGGCTTGTTTACATATGATTGTTCTAGTTTATACATTCTTACTAGAGATACATGTATTACATCATGTACTTATGATAGGTTCTGTTGGAGTGATAGTCAATAGTCCACTGCTCTAATGTGATAAAGGATCACAAAATTGATGATGATCCTTGGACTAAGCATTACCTTATTCTCAAATCTCATCACTCACTTCCAAGGATATATAAAGAGGAATACCATGTCTCCAACATCAATCGATAGGTCATGTCGATTGTAGTCAGCTTAGTTCTTTAGTCGACATTACGAATCATTTGTTTACTATAGGGTGGTCACAACCCTCTGCACAATTTATTCAACCATTTCCGAACATAGAAGTTTATGTTACGCAACATCTTCCCAACAGGTTAGTTTTATGAACCTCTTCCCATAAAGGCCTTCATAGGGTGTCATTTGGATGCTTTATTGAGACATTTGTTTTAAGAAAATTCCAAAAAAGGAATAATTTGGTCCCATCTTCATTTAAATTCCATTGATAAAGATATCAACATGTCCTCAACTGTTTTGATAGTTTGATCAGATTGGACATCAGTTTATGATGATATATTGTACATAAATTCAGTTTGGGGTTTCTAGCATGTTGGAGTCTTTTAATAAACATATAAGTGAATCCTGGATCTCGATTGAACATATTAAATATTGGTAATCTGGGTATACTTACAACATCTCTGATGTATATTCAGGCTAGCTGATCTAGTGAGAGGTCCTATTGTATCCCAATTAAGTGTGATATATTTGTGGGATGATCCACAAAAACCCAAATATTATTGATTCCCTTGGAAATCATTGGAAGGATGTTGAAAACATATATGTCAATGGTTTCCCATTTCAATGTTTATATGGGTAATGATTGCATAATCCTCTTATACTTCTACAATTCAACAGTTACATGATGACAAACCATGGTATTTTATGTATATTTCATGATATATTTCTTCATGTAATCCCACCAATAGTTCCCTTAGATATCTTGATACATCTTTATGTTTCCTAGCTGAATATAGATTGTAGAACTATGTGCTTCATCCAAAAGTTATTTCAGTAACTGAGGATTTTAGGGATCACATATTTGAGATCCAAGTATCATAATTCCTTCATCATTATCATTGAACTCTAAAGATTCCCATTTTTTTTTTATAATTTCTAATTTCTTCATAATTCATTGATCATATTATTTGTAATCCCTTAACCTTTAAAAAATAGATGTATGAGAAATGATTTGTGAAAGGATTGATGATGTTTCTTTCTTCAAGATCACATGTCCATCGTATTCAAGTCTAACAAGATGAAATTATTCTCAATTGTCATCAGTTGTATAATTTTTGTTCCTTTTCTATATGGAAAATATTTCACCTTGTTATCTTTCTGAGGATGGTAGTGGATTGAGATTTTTTAATCCTTGATAAACCCTATCTGTTACTGTAGGTGCATATTTATCTCTTTCTATTTTAATATATATTTGATACATTGGCGATCTGTATATATACCATACTTCTCCCCAATGAGATAACGCAACTAGATTTACAATAAAATGATCAATGCTTAAAACTCTTGATCATGTGTTGGATTTTTTTCTCAAGGATTTTCATCTTACATGAGTCATAGAAAATGAATTTGTGACTTGTCATCAATACAAATCTCAATCCCTCAATTGAATCATCTTTGAAAATAATGAAATTCTTCCCACTTGTTGCTAATATGGGAATAGTGGTAGTGACAAGCCTCCATTTAATCTACATGAAGCATTATTATCATTCACCACTCTATGAAAATTAAACTCCCTTATGAGTTAGCTTGGAAATAGGGTTTTACAATCATGAGAAATTTGTAAAGATTAGATGATAATATGTATTTATCCCTAGGAAGATATGTATATCTGTTAGGGATGTTTGCCTCGATCATCCCTCAATTTCATTATTCATTGAAGGATCCATATATATCCCATTTATTGCGATTATATTCCCTATGAATGAGACATTATTCATATAGAACTCACAGTCTATGTACAATTCATTGCTCTTCTCTTTGCAAGGTCTTTAGAAAGGTGTTCAGATGCTCCTCATGCTTCTCAAAGGATTTTGATTATATTATAATATCATCTATAAATACTAACACATTTTTTCCCAGTAATCATTAAATACTCAATTAAAAATTTCCATGAATATTAATGGAGCATTAATGAGTCTGAATGGCATCACTATAAACTCATAGTTCTCATACCTTATACCAAAATCTGTATTAGGGATATATTCCTTCTTCACCATTACTAGATAATATCCTGACCATAGGACCACCTTAGGGAATTATATTTCCTCTTGTATCTAATCAAAAAATTCATGAATTTGTGGAAAATGATACTTTTTCTTTAAGGTGATTTTGTTGACCTCACAATAATCAACATAACAGATAATTGGCACATCCATCATTAAAAGGAAGAGGACTAGAGCACCCCATAGGGAAGGACTTGGGTGTATAAACCATTTATCTAGACTCTCAAGTAGTTATTTCATTATATTACCATGTTCCAAAATATATTTACTATATGTATTATTCAACATTAGAAATTACCCAGGTGTAAGCTCGATAAAAAATTTGACCTCTCAGATATGAGGATGACTATGAAATTCTTTGGGAAACACATCTTTATATTCCATCACAATAGGTATGTATCCAAGGATGATCCTTTCATTATACTCATACATTTTATCTATATACTCTTTCTCATAAGGTGATAATAGTCATCCTTGAGATTATGGTTGTAATTATGTTTTATCCACATCTTTCAATTGTATATAATCAAGGGTTGATTCTCCATTTGGAGGGTTATTTCTTTCTCAGAAGAATTTATTTTGGCTCTGTATAACGAAATCCAATACTTCCCAATAATTATATGAAATTCCACAAAAGGATTTATGAAAAGGTTCTTTGGGAAGAGAAATCCAAAAGTTGTGATTGGGGAGGAGTAATATACCTAGGATGAAATAATTTCCCCATTTTCCAGCTTCATCGACATGTATACCTCAATGATTTTTTGTGGTTTATGAATAATTCTACATAATTTTCATAACATAATGGAATGCATATAAATTTTGACGATAACCCCCTGCCCTCCATTTTTGGTTATAGTTCTACTTTATCTGATATAGATTAAGGGATGAGTACATTTATACTATTCAATAGAAAAAGGGGGAATCCAATGTCATTAAAGGGACAATTTATAAATTATATTAATATATATAACATGTGATTTTCTAGGTTTCATTCAATATTATCCATAATCTACTACCTATCATATATTCTTATTGGTATTTTTTAGTTGTTCGATTAATAATTGGTTTTAATGACATTATGAATTTGAAAAATAATATCCCACAATATTGTCATAATAGATGTGTAGTAAGGCCCATTTTTGTGTACTAGGATACAACGAATCAAGCTCTGAACACCCTGTCAGAGTTATTACCCTAAGGTACATCTGTTCCAGAACTATGTCCACTTGTAGTATCCAAACATTGATGTATTTTATTTGATAAACCAAATTATCTATTCTCACAAAATGTTAGGTATGCTCTATTACACATAGTCATAACCCTATTGGTTTTCACTTGGGTTTTCAAATCCTAATACAAAAAATAAAAAATAATATCATTTGATACTAACTTTAACTTCTCTTCTATTTATTTTGTATTTAAACATGATTAATTAAAAATAATATTTATTATTAAAACATATAATATTTATAGGTATTGTGTGTTTGGGGTTTAACAACTTTACATGGAAACATAAAACATAAAACACAACCACATTAATATTGAAAACATCTTTAACATGACCCCAACATTCTTTCATACGTAACACTGCATGGGATAACCTGATGAAATACATAAGAAATGGGTGAGCTATAAAGCCCAGAAATAGAAAACAAATGTCATGACATGAGGAAGAAAATACATTTTATATAAGAGACATATCAAATGATTATATAATGAACATCACTATAGAGGAATGATATATCATGATAATCATAACTTGGAAAATGTGGCAACAACAGACAATAGGATATTAGCATGATTCGAGTCACATTGCACATGTAGGAGCATGAGTCAATGATCATTGCACATGTAGGATAATGATTCATGTTTAATTATAAATGAGGAATACTTTTTCATGTCTCATTTTACATGATGTATCATTTTTTCAAACATTAACCAATGCATTGGAGTGCTATTAGGGTGTACCCAAATAATCATTTCGTTTACATTATTAATTGTTCCCCGATGATCATACATCGTGGATTTTTTAATAATTTTAGTTTATTCCAAAATCAAGTAAATTTAGAAGACATACATATAGATACTTAATCTATAAGTATATGTGCATCAATTTCAATAGCCTAGATAGATAAATGGGAATGGTCGTCACTACACAATTATTTTGGCATGGAAAATAACGATGCAATTTTGAATGCACAACGATGTCATATTGAAATTAATAAAATAATTTGAAGAGAGATAAATGGGTATCTCATCAATTAGACAATAAATTGACTGTAATAGATATATATAATTACATTTACCAACATAATTATTTGTTATTATAAGATGTAAAATAATAAATATTCTTAAAGTAAGATAAGGAAAACGAACCCTTGAAAAATTTCTCATGGTAATCGGTGTACACAAAGAATAAATGGGGGATTAATGATAGTGAAAAGAAGATATAATAATTTATATATAATTATTAAGGTATGTTTTTCATGATAAATGAATTGAATTATATACAATTTTATTTGTAAAGACTAATTCGAAAGAAGGTTTTTCAATTTAACAAAAAATAGGATGGTGATGATCCATTATAGAATTCCACCACATTAATGTATTAGGTATGTGTAAAAATGAGGGTGAATAAATAATAAAAAAAAACATCAATTAGAAAATATTCTAAATATAAATAACTATTTTAAAAATAATTAATTAATATTAATGTACAAGTCTCAAAGAAGGTTCTTGAATTCAAAAGAGAGGATAGAAATTCATCACTTGGATTTGTAACTCTAAAGGCTTGGGAAATGAACATTTGGATCTTAGGGGAGACTTGGGATGACTCTAGGGAATATAAGTATCATCTTGGATGAACTAAGTTGAGTTTTATAGAAGGTAAATGGGAGGTTGTGTGGATTTATAAAGGACATGAGGGCGATTTCCTTATTTTTTTGGATTTGGACAACACATAATAAAATATCTAAAACCACAAACAATGACATTTTTCCAATGGATTCTACCAAAGGGTAGTGGTATAAATTATTTTATGAGGCTAAAGATAAATATAATAATACATTATCATTATTAATTTAAAGGTGAGTAACACTATCAATGAAATGATTTTAAACTCTATGAATATTTATTTGTCAATAAGGATTAACTTTGGCATTAATGAATAAATCAAATCAACAGAATATTAAAATATTTTAAATAAAAAATATTTATTTGGATGATGATACCTTTTATAATATTTATTACATCATAATTAGTCTATGATGATGTCATAAAACACAACATATATTTATATGATACTTAATTTTTACCAAAAAATTCAACTATCCCATAAAATTATGAAAAATTCACTATCAGATACTTTTGTTGTCCTGATTCCAAAAAAAATATATTCCTTTTAACTAAATAATTTTCAAAATATCTCCATTCTTTCTTTAAACAAAGAAACTGAAATTTATTGAAACTGAAATTTTCTTTACAACTACTATTTTCAAACACAAATAAAATTTACTTTAGACATCATAAAAATTATATGATCGATTATATTTAAAAATATTAACTAAATAATATTATTTTATTATATTTTTTATAAAAAAATATAATATTACAAAAAAATGGATTTCCATAAATATTTTTTGGTCCCCAAAAATCATTGACAACGTAACCATAATAGGAAGAAAATATATTCATTATTTTATAAAAATGTATATAATAATATCACTAGGGTATTGATACATATCTCTCTATTAAACTAGAATATTTACTTAGTGTAAGGTGAATGATGGTGGGGATTTCATGGGGTCGTTCGGTGAACTTTGTTTGTATCCTGGTCTCGATGATCTTGAACTTCTCCTACAAATGGTTCCTATCATTATTATGTTGTTTGATCTCAACTGTGTATTGTTCTAGAAAGAATACTAAAATTTATATCACCCATCAATACTCTAATAAATGGGCTTCATATTGAATGATGATACTGGTTGAGGCCATCACTTCATTTTTTATGTTCCTAAAGGATTTGTTAGAACCTTGTATTTATACTAGTCATGTGTTCACTATTAATTGAATATATTATCAATATTAAGGATACATAATGATAATTTAAATAAAATATTATATAATAAAACATAATAAGTGAATGTGTTTTCTATTTCAATAAGAAATTTAATTAAAATAAAAATGGAAATTTTATTCACAACATTTTGGGTCATTACAATTGAGGTATGTGTTTCTATACAAAATAATATTTCAACAAATGTTTTATGATCATGTATATTAAATTTATTCAGTCTTTTAATTCGATTTATGTTTTATTAAAATGATTTTTTTGGAAATAAATATATTTTTAAAATGATTTTCTATAAAAATGGTTTTTGTACACCATGTGTATGATGGAACACCTAAATGGTTTTTTCATCCAGAAATATAATTTGAAACACTGATGTAGATTCTCTTTTATTTAAAAATAATTTATAAATTGTAAAAATGTTTTTAAAATGTTTTTTAAAAATCAAATAAATTTTGGATCTTTCTCGTCTAGAGGAACATGTAGGTAACTTGTAGTGTTTGAAACTAAAATAGAGGATTTATTATATAGAAAAAATATTATGGGACTCAATATAAGGATGGATCATTATCATTCATATAATGTACTTATATTGTTTTAAGTAATATTCTCATAGTCTAGGGCCTAATATTGATGGAATTTCCAATTATTTTTTTATTTACCACATAATGAATTTTTTATGGTTATTTTTATACATGATTACCTTATCAAATAGTTATGGATTTTATTGGATATGCCCTTATAATTTATCACATATACTTATCATATTCCATGTTTCAAGAATATGAATTTATTTTATGATAAAAACATGTTATTATACAAAAACATTATTTAGAAAAATGGTTTGTATAATTATATTTTTCTAAATCATGAACTATAACCTTATTGATATTATTATTTTTTTAGATTTTGTGGTGGAATCCTACTTGGATTTATTCTCTTGCCTTCCTTTTACCGTTGGGAGGTTATTGAAATTGTTTTTGTAGGGCCTAGGTAAAATTTAAGGGTATTATATAGAATTTAGGCAACATTATTCATCATTTACATCATAGTTGGATAGTTTGTAGGTCACCATTGGTGACTTGGATACTTAGTGGCCTATTGTTTTCATAAGTTCTAGATTGGTTAGTTTTTCATTGATTTTATGGATCTTCGATATAAGGGGCAATTCTTAAAAGCCACATATTCTAGTTATTATTAATATAATTAAAATCATTAATTTTTGGATGATATTTTTAGTATAGTGTTTTATAAAATTATGGAAAAATATTATATTGGTTTGCTATATTTTTCAGATACTGCACTTCAACCTACAATTCATTTAATCATCAAAATATATTTTTATATATAACATGGGCTGTTTTCATGATAAATATTCAATATTTTTATCTTGAATTCCTCATTTCCCTACACATCCTTAAACCTTGTGATTTTTTTTGAAATATAGGCTGGGAACATTAAGTATTTTATAGTTCATAAAAATTATTAATTATGTTAGTATAGTGAAACCCAACATCACCTATGAAACAATTTACTTTATATAAATGCTCTATTATAAAATTAAACAAATCAATTTCATATGTAAACTGACTCACTTTTAAAGTAAATAAATCATTAAAACCCATAATAAGAAAACGAAAACCCTTTTTAGAAACATATACTATCCCATTCATAAAACACTTTCAAACCCCCTTTAATTATAATAACTAAAATGAGAAATTTGTATATAAAAATTACCTAGTTTATTGGAGAGCATTAATTGGGATCTCCCTTTGTATAATCTATATCTAGATCACCCAGTGTTATCTAGGCCACCCCATTGAATAAGCTATAAGGTGATCAACTAAAGATATCGAAGCCACCCAATCCTATAATATATAATGACCTCACCCGACACTATCTTCTCTACCCCATAATATAATAATTTATTTTTTCACATGATTTTATTTGGTATCCCTTATTATATAAGATTCAATGGGCTCACTTGACAGTATTTTGGCACACCAATATCTCATCTATAATGCTCATGTAACCTGAATAGTACATTCTTATGCTAGTACATTTTATAAACCCTATTATTATTGAAAATAATTTCTTAAGGATATAAAAATACACTTTTATTTTGAATCCAATATTTAATTCCAATATACCATTTTCTTATTAATAATAATTTTCAATACCATAATACCTAAACATGGTATAGATGATTTTGTTGAAAAAATATCAATAAATTATTTTTGGAGGTAACTAAATTTTCATTTTAGAAAACTCTAATTAAAAATAGAATTATTCAAAAACATATATAAAAATATAACTAAAAATAAGCTTTTAATACTTTAATGTAATCTTAAAATTAAAAAGGTTTAATATAGGTGGGAAGAGGTGCTCATTCCCTATAAGATAACAAGACATTTCTTCTTTATTTTAGTCTGAAACGTTACTAAGAACATCAATTAGAAAAATTCCAATAGAATCCTCTCAAATAATTTTTTAAAAACTCAAATATTATTATAAATTTTTTTATAAAATCATAGGATAGTACTAAAAAATTGATAACATTTGTTAAAACACATGCAAGGAATAAAAATATTGTTTTAATAGAAACTTTATGTAGATAATTTTTAAATGAAGGTCCCTTATAAATATCATATACTGGAAGTTAGAATTAATCAAATTAATATATTATGTGTATAATATTTAAATCCTCAAAAAAATGTATATTATTACCCCCTGACCCATCTAGAAAAAATCCGGTTCATTACTGGTGATATTAAAATGGTTACAAGGAATGAAAATCTCGAAGAAACAATCAGTTTAGAAGTCCTGAAGAAACTAGATACATAGATGTAACACAAATTACATTGGAAAGGGTTAAAAAATACAATACATAACAAAATTGAAATACTTCAACCACATGATCTCAATAAAAATATAACCTCTTACTCACCCGTAGAAGGTAAACAATGAAAGGGTTGAGAAATAGCTCTTAGTAAGGGTTAAAAATAGTGGAAGCAGGAATACAATAATAACTGATTTTTAAAAAATTTGACATAATCAATATGGCATGGTGAATATATGAATAGTCACACCAATAATAAACTGATAATGAATCTGCATCTGTGTTTTTTTAAAGTGAAACCCTCATGGATAGTAATAACTGATAATGAATAAAGAGAATTAATATTAATTGGAAGTCATGTATCTATCACATGAACCATAATACCATAAAAACTGTTTAGTTCTATGGGTAGAAACTCGTTAGATTTTTGGAAACAAAGTCGAAGGGTTTGTCGCCAAACATTTTTGTCTCATCAGACCTACCGATGCATTGGGATCATAATGGGCCTCAAAAACCTTTACATGAAAATAATTATTAATAAATATATTCAATACAAGAGAAAAATTTATTTATAGTATTTTTATAGAATAGAGGATACAGATTCATCAAAATTTCCATAGTCAAAACAACATTCAAAATAAATATCATATGTACAGTGGTATACGTCTTAGAAAATAATCATATCCATGTTATTAGAATAGGGAAAATTAAATGTAATATAATTTCAATTGAAAGGTGATCTCAAATGGGATGTATGTACACTAAATATGAAAGACTATGTGTAGAATACAAAGTACGTCAAAACTAAGTGAAAATTGAGACATTTCTCGTTACAACGTAGTAATCAATTGAGTAGCATGAAAAAAAGTTAATAACCACAATATGAATCATATAATAACATGAATATAAATATAATAAAGATAATATACATCAAATTATAGTACACCTATACAACATATAATAAATAAGAGTCGAATAATGAAAATCCCACAGAATTGAAGGTGAGATGAGAAAACCTCATACAAACATTTCGTCATGGTATCGAGTGTTATTGAAAGGTATTAATGATAGGTAAAGGGGTATCTCATTATTTATATTCCACAAGGTCAGTGTGGGGGAGGTGAAAAAATATACCCCAACATTAGAAATTTTAGAAAAACAATAGCACACAAGATATGGTGGATTCTTGAATAAAAGTGTGAATGAGAATCCCTTACAAGGATTGTGTCATTAGAGTGACGATGAATCAATGAAATATTTTTTTGTCACAAATAAAAATCCACAAAATATAAGTGGATATACAGTATAAAACAATCATAGGCCATTCACACATATTCTAGGAACAATGAAACTAATGATATATATTGTTATCTCAAAGAATGGAAATTGAGTTAAGAAATACTTTACCTTATGCTTGAAGGTGTTCTTCACTTGTTATTAAAGACATTAATAATCAATTTAATCTTATTAATTAATTAGTCCAGAACTTATTTTATATGTAAATGATTTATTATAATCATTTTTATTACATTATATTCCTTTTTGATTGTTTATAAGTTTCAATTTCATTGCTTGAGCCTGTTTGTTTACATTGTTTTTAAAGATCGGTTCACTTATATTCCTGATCGGATAAATATGAAAGATGGAACTGGTTTCCTAGAAATAAAGTTATATACTATTATCGAACCTACATGATATTAATTGGATGTATATTTAATTTGGGATTCTTAGATTTAAGTTTAATTATTTTATTACCTTAGTTATAACCATTTTTGTTAAACGGTGCGTTTGATTAGGATGAACATGTTTTGCTTTATAACATAATACCATTTGTACAAAAGAAAAAAAAACTAAAAATAAGATATAATACAAAATAATCTGGTTCAAACATAACAGAAATTGTTTAATGAACAGAATTAATGATTATATTAGAAATTGATAAACGGTTGTCCTAGAATGTGATAAATTACCCCATCTCAAACATTGGTTTCATTTATTTCAAATAAATGTGGGGAAAGAAGAGGAGATAATGAAATATATATAACATTATCATGAAATCATTATAGTATAAGTATTTTAATATATTTGTCATACTATTTTGGTGAAGGGAGGTGAAAAATGAAAAAAAATAATAGAAGTGAAAAGAAAAAAAGGGATTTGAAAGAGGAATTCACCTCTTGAGACTTCCTCCATTGAGAACATCTTAAGGGGAGAGGTTTTGGTATTTTGAAGATTCTAGGAGATTTTGGACGTGGGGGAGGATCTTGGGATGTGATTTGGGAAGAATATTTTCTAGGAACAAGGCTTGAGAGGAGTGAAGAGAAGTGGGAGTGAAGGAGGGGTTTTATAGTGGAGGAGAGAGGAGTTTTCTTAATATAATATTCATTGGTTTATTATTTCCTTTCAAGACAAAAAATACAGAGTATATCATGACCAAGAATAGTAATATATTCTTGTGAATATTAATCAATTGGTCTACCATCAGTAGATCATCATCGATGACTCAATTAATCGATTATTTAGCATTTATTGTGAATTATCGGATTTTACTATTTCTCAAAATTTTAAGTATTTTAGAAAAATACAAAAAAATTCACCCTAACCGTTTTTCGATGGGTAGAATCCAAAAATGAATTCCATTTTTGAAAAATAATTTTTTATATATGATTAATTAAATATTTAATTAAATCATTATTTAATCGAAATATATAAACTCTTAAAATATTCATCTTCATTTTTAAGGTGTCTAAATTCATTTATACAGTCAAGGGTATGGATACCATTCATAAGAGTCCTATTACTATTCATAAGGGTAAGTTACTTTTCATAAGGGTATTTACTATTCATAACGGTAGGTTACTATTCACTAAAATATCTATTTAATTCCATCAGACTCTAAATATCATCTTGAACAAAACCATGTATATCAGATTATTAAAATTCAAATCACAGAGCCGGTAAATTAAATTTTAGTGGCTAAGTTATGGTTATCTTCTATAAGTTAACATGTTTTGTTCTATAGAGGTTAATTGATTCTTGAAATATAGGTTATCTAACGAATATATTGTATTTAAGAGAAACATAACAAAAAATGTTTGGGGTGCTACATTATTCCCTTCTTCGAAGAATTTCATCCTCGTAATTCATTTCATAACCACAAAAGAATGCTCTCTAATGTTCTTACCACATCTCTCGTCATAGAGTATCCTTAGGTGTGTTTAGTGGAAAACCCAAATTGAAGCTCAACTCCTCTAGATCTCTACCCCAGTCACACCTCAGATAGAAGGGGTTGAACTCTTGTATTGGACACTCAGGCTTCCAGGGGGAGGCTCGAATGGTAGAATGTTTGGAGATGTCTGAATGAAACAGCACACGAATAACCCGCCAAACTATTTCTCGACTGAGAACATCTAAGTCATAGGCATTATTATAGAGGCTAAAACTGAGGAGTTGGTACATGCAGGTTGCAGAATGCTTACCCTCTAATATAGCCTCTTAAAAACATAACATGACCATGTAGTTCTGTCCTAGGGTGAAACATAGGAAGATCCCTTCATGGTATTTTCTACTTCGCCTATACTCGGCCAATTGTGTTGTGCCTATGCGGTAGTAAATAGAAGGATTCCTGTGACATGTGCGGAGAATGTCCAGACTTTTTGTCACTTAAAATAGTTTTTTACAAGTTCTTCACAAGTTTTCAAGATGTAGGTATTCCTATTCACAGGTTTTGATCACAATAATCTCCAGTACCTCCACAGGAAGAGATAACATATGGGTTTGTCCATCCATTTAAAATTTTATTATAAAAGTTCACTTAGTGATACCCTTTCAAAATTAATAACATTGAAAGGATAACATAAATATGAGTCAACAAGTTATATTCTTATTTAACCAATGGTTAAAAAAGTAAAACAACACTAATGGTTTTCCCAGTCCCCCAATATATGAATCCCCAAAATGATTTCAAAATTTTCAATCTCACATAACCATATGAAACACTAGAAAAATATTACTCTTGAAGTTCCTTTATCTAGAAAACCACTGATGCTAAGGTGATGATGACCTCAGGTGTATTCCTAAGGTAGTATTCATCTTTTCAATTTCCTTATCCAAGACACATTACAGATATCTATTGTCAAATTTGTTCCTAAATCACTCAGGCTTCCATAGAAAGGCATGAGAAGTGTGGAGGTTAGAAATTTCAGCTTGGACTAAATCCCTATAATTACCATGAACCTTGTAATTCGTGAAGAAATTGATTTTGTAATGTTCTTAGTACACACTAAAACACATGACTTGGAATAGGTAAGTCTCTCAATGGTCACCATCCAAAGCAGCATCTAGAAATTTACCCATAGCTCGGTAGTTATCTGTCAATGTGAATCATAGAAAAAGAGCTTCTTGATACTTCCCTCTTTTCCTATATTCATCAAATTGATCATATGCAATACAGTAATAGACCAAATTGCATCCTTGGTAAATATGGAGAATGATTGGATGATTCGATACCTGATGGTGTAGTTTACAAGTCAGACATAATTTGGCATAGGGATGGTCTTCTTTGGAGCATGTCTTGAAAATTATAGTCTCTAAAAACTAGATGGGTAGTGATAAAATATTGGTTTCTTTACTCATATCATCTATCTGAAAAGTTTTATTAAATCAATATTCAGTATGGAAAATCCATTTTAAACAAATTTATTGTTTTATATAAATACATATCAAAATAAAGAATAAAACATCATTCATTTAGACATGATTTATAAAGCCCATGAAATGACGCAATATCTTGCTCCATTTCACAAAACACTAGTATGGACATCCTGACATCTTCTAAGATGAATCCTCATAGATTCCACCAATGTTGGGGATTTACCTAGTTTTCAGACAAAAATATCCCCAAAGCAATTCCAAATTACTCAATCTCATTGGTACATATGCAACACGTGCAACTAGGGTGAACAGATTGTGGACATCTAGAATTCAGATTGAGGGAAGAATGTAGGTTATCATGTTAATAAACATTAGTATGAACTTGATGCTAATAATTCAAATAGGTAGTCTCATTTTCAAGGGCTTCAATGTCCACAACTCGACCACGAAGTCCATAAGACAAAATCTGACATTGATATGCTGCCCGAAGGTCTCCACCTTGTGAAGCATCCTCAATGTCCTAAAGAGAAAAGAAATTATTTGATAGGGTAAAACATTTAAAGATACTTTTTATGTATTTCCCTTATCGAACATAGAACTTGAATTGTGCACTCATCATGTGGTAATAGACAAAACCTGCTCCATGGTAAAGTTAGAGTACCCGAGGAGAGTTGGTTACTCGGTAGAGGGTTTTGCATGATAAAAAAATATTTTCAAAAGTCTCGTACATTTATACACATGATTTTCCCATTATGGTTTATAATAATTCTATTGGATGATAAAAAAGAAAATTACATTCGGTTTCCATCTGAAAATTAAGAAATCATCACCCTTAGTATTGTTTAAGTAAGTTTTTCATTGTTCAGTTCTGATTTCCTGAGTTATCCAAACCAAATCCTCTATGGATAATTTATATTAAAAACCCTTCATAATGGCTTCAAATGAAAATGTGAATTATCCTAAGCATATCCCCTGGGAGTGTTGTAAACAAGAGTGTAACAAGGCCCGTTTTCGTTTACCAGTTCTCGTTCGAGTCTAGCTCATAGCAGTGTTTTTGATTTTTACCCCATGACACATCTGTGCCAGAGCCGCCTCTACCTGGTCGTATCCATACAAGGATTCATTGCTTGAAATACAACATAATATATTCCATACAAAAATACTACTATGTCCTTATATGTTTATCCAAAAAGGCTTATCTTAGGGATTCTTCCCTAATCTACATTTTCTAAATATAGTTTCCATGTTTCCTACTAATCTTCCTCTGATACCAATTCCAATGCTTGAACCCCTCTAGACAGAAGACGATGCAATACTAGTGAAATTAGAATGTTTAGAATGAATGAAAATCTCGAAGGAATGGTCATTTTATTAGTATTGAAGAAACTAGATACATAGATGTAACACAAATTACATTAGAAAAGGTTAAAAAATAAAATACATAAAAGAAGCTAAACACTACAACCAGAGGAACTCAGTAAACGATCACATCTTCCTCACCTATAGAAGGTAAACAATGAAAGTGTTGAGCTCAAATGCTCAGTAATCATTACAAACAGAAAATGTATGAATACAATAAATAATGATTTGTAAACAATTTGATGTAATGAATATTGCATGGTGAATAAATGAAAACTCATGCCATTAATAAACATAGAATGAAACATCATCCTTAGATTTTGTCATAGTGAAAACCTCATGGATAGTAATAACTGATAATGAATAAAGAGAATTATTATTAATTGGATATCATGAATCTGGAACATGAACCATAATACCATAAAAATGGTCTAGTTCTATTTGTTGAAACCAGTCTGATTTTTGGAAACAAATTCGACGGGTTTGTCACCAATCTGTTTTGTCTCATGAGACCTACCGATGCATCGTGGGGATGTAGTGAGCACCACCCACCTCCACATCCATTTCATTCTTTATAAATAGATTCAATACAAGAGCAATATGTTTTTACATTATCCGTATATACTAGAGGATACAAATTCATCTACATTTCCACAGTCAAAACAACATTCAAAATAAATATTTTATTTAAAGTGGTATATGGCATAGAAAATAATCATATCCATGTTATGAGAATATGAACATTTAAATGGAATATAATTTCAATTGGAAGTTATCTCAAATGGGTATTACATGCACTATATAATAAATAGTAGGTGTATAATAAAAATTGCATCACATTTTAGTGAAAATTGAGAAAAATATCATTACCATATCGTAATCAATTGAGTTGTACGACCAAAATTTAATAACCAAAAAATGAATCATATAAAACCAAGAATTTAAATATAATCATTATAAGATACATCAAATTGAAGTACACCTACACTAATTATAATAAATAAGAGGTGAACACTAAAAATCCCACATAATTGAAGGTGTGATGAGAAAACCTCTTAGAAACATTTCATCATGGTATTGTGTGTTATTGAAGTTCTTAATGAGATGTAAAGGGGTATCCCATTATTTATATGCCACAAGGGTTGTATGGGGGAGGTGATAAACAATTCCCCAACATTAGAAATTAAAAAAACCACACAAGATAGGGTGGATTCTTGAATAAAAGTGACAATAAGGATCCTTTATTAGGATTGTGTCATTAGAGTGATGATGAATCAATGAAATATTTATGTGTGACAAATTAAAATCTAAAAAATATAAGTGGATATATAGTATAAAACAATCATAGGACATTCACACATATTCTAGGAACAATGTAACCAATGAAATAGATGGTTAACACAAATAATGAAAATTGAGTTAAGCAATCCCTTACCTTATACGTGAAGGTGTTCATGACTTGTTATTAAAGACCCAAAAAAATTACGCTTATTAATTTATTATTCCAGAACAACATTTATATGTAAATTATTTTTTATTATCATTTTTAGTTCATTATAGGCCTTTTTGATTGTTTATAATGTTCAATTTCATTGCTCAGACTAGTTTTTTTACATAGTTTTAAAAGACCGGTTCACATATATTAATGTTCGGATAAATATGAAAGATGGAAGTTGTTGTCAAGAAATGAATTTATATACTATTATTGAACCTCCAAGAGATAAAATGGTTTTAAATTTAATTTTGGTTACTTATGTTTATGTCTAATTATTATATAACATAAGTGATAACCGTTTTGGTTAAATGGTGGATTTATTATGATGAACATGTTTTTCTTTATAAATTAACACCATTTGTAAAAAAGAACTACAAAACTAAAAATAGGATACATTACATAATAATATGTTTCACCCATAACACAAATTGTTTCATGACCAGAATTAATGATTATAATATAAATTAATAAACCGCTGTCCTTGAATGTGCTAAATTTGTCCATCTCAAACAGTGCTTTCATTTCATTCAAATAAATGTGGGGAAAGGAGATAATAAAATTTAATATATATACCATTATCATGAAAAATTTCTAGTACATGTATATTATGCGAAATATCATACTATTTTGGTGAAGGTAGGTGAGGAAACAATCAAAAATAAAAGAACTTAAAAGAAAAGAAGGGATTTGAATGAGGAATTTACCTCTTGAGATTTCCACCTTTGACAACCTCTTAAGGGTAGAGGTTTTGAAATTTTAAAAAGGATAGTAGATTCTGGACGTGGGGGAGGATCGTGGAATGTGATTTGGGCAGAATATTGCCAAGGAACAAGGCTTGAGTGGAGTTAAGAGAAGAGTGAGTGAAGGGGTGTTTTATAGTGGAGGAGAGAAATGTTTTCTTAATATAAAATTCATTTATTTATTATTTCCTCTCAATAAAGCCAATAGTGAGTATTCCATGACCAAGAATATTATTATATTCATTTTAATCCAAATTAATTGGGCTTAAATCAGAATATCATCATTAATGACTAAAATAATCCATTATTTATCATTTATTTTGAATTAGCAGATTTTACTATTCCTTAAGAATTTATGAATTTTAGAAAAATCCAAAAAATTCACCCTAAACATTTTTTGACGTGTAGAATAAATAAATGAAGTCTATTTTTCGAAAATAATTTTATAAATATGATTAATTAAATATTAAATTAAATTATTATTTAATCGAAATATATAAACACTTAAAATATTCATCTTCATTTTCCAGGATTCTAAATTCATTTATACAATCAAGTGTATTGATACTATTCATAAGAGTCATATTACTAATCATAAGGGTAAGTTACCATTCATAAGGGTATGTTACCATTCATAAGGGTATGTTACTATTCACTGAAAATCAAGTTAATTCAATTAGAATCTAAATATCATCTTCAACACAACCATGTATATCATATTTTTAAAATTTAAATAATATAGCTAGTAAATTTATGTTTGTTGGCCAATATATTGATATCTTCTATAAGTATCCAAGTGTTGTCTATAGAGGTTATGTGATTCATGAAATATAGGCTATCTAATGAATACAGTGTATTTAAGAGAAAAATACTACAAAATGTTTGAGGTGCTATATATATACAACATAATATAATAAAAATTTATATCACTCAGAATATTATGTAGGAATAATCATAAATATATTTGTTTAACCCATTAAATTGAAATTGGATTAGAAATAATAATTCCTCACTATAATTAAGAGAATCCTATAACCCCTAAAAGTAATAATTTTTTAAGGAAACAATTAGTATAGATTCATTCTATTATATATCAAAGGTAATTTTATTCACCACCCAATGGAAATGATTTATGAATAGGGAATATATCTCATATATATATTAGTCAAAGTAAAATCCCTTACCCTAAGTCTGAATGTTTTTAAATTGACTATAATGTTATTTATTATAAAATTAGATTCATTAAATATATAATTACTAACCTTATATACACTCACACACAGAGATATATATATATATATATTATTTAGTATAATATTATTATGTTCTTTTATAGCCATTTCTATGAGTTATAGTGATCAATTTCATCATTTAGTTAGCGCTCATTTTAAGGTTTCGTGGTCATTTCAGTTGAGTATAATTATGGATGATCGTGTAAAACTGGATTAAAATTACAAAATTGGAATGAAATGGTATTAATGAACTTATATAAGTTTAAATGGTCTCATATATCATTTTTTTGTGACGTTGAATCCTTAGAAATAAATGTTAATGAGGTTTTTTAGTTTATTTTGCTTGTTTTTTCAACCATCGTAAACTAGTCTTGTTTTTTTAATATTATATACATATATACATATATATATATATTAGTTACATGAAATTAAAATAGTTATAATATTCCTATTAAAATATTATTTGAATAAAGTAATAATTTTTTCATCCGTGAATGTGGTAATGTAAAAAAACTCATTATCCACAGAGATGGTTAACCACCATATTTCATACAATTGTTTCATGTTTTTTTAATAAGTGGTAATACTAGTGTTGATTGACATAGTATATTACGTAATAAATATAAAATTTTTGTATAGACAAGATAAATATGTTATTATTACTTTATGGATAATGGTGTCACAGAGAAGGTAGAAGATGAAAAGAAATTAAGAGAGGTGGTTTGAGAAAGATGCATCTTTAATGTCTTCTCTTTGAAAGACCTATTAAGGATATTGGAATTAGTATTTTTGAAATATATTAAGAACATGGATGTGTTGAGATTGTGGGGGAGTGACTCTATAAGAGACATAATGTGATGCAATTCCAGTGAGGATAAATGGGGTGTCATAGAATGGTATTTATAATTGATATGGAATGGTTTTAAGTTATTAAATATGATTATTTTATATTAATGGACCACCAAATTTTGATGTAATTAATTTAAATAAATTTTTTTATAAGTAATGTTTTAAATTATCTATCAAGTACTAAAAAACATTAAATTCCTAATTTATTTTTTATATTTTATGTAATTTATTCATTTACCTTTTACCATAAAAACATTTCATGATGTTACCTAAACTACTGTAATTTATTTAAACACGATAAGAATTTTATGAATAAATATGAAAATAAAATTAGTAACTAATTTTAAAATATTAAATCCACATTTTGAATATATTTTTCCACATTCAATTAATATAATTGGAAAATTATATTTAAAACAAAACTCAAAGACTTATCAAAAAAGACGGTTTTCAAGAAGAATATTTCAAATCAAGATATGATTTTATGTTAAATAACTCCATAATAGAGATAGTTATATGAAATTAATTAAATGAATACTAATATATAATATATAAAATTCAGTTAAACCATTCCCCATTATGTTTTTTTTAATTAATTACATATGACAATCACTGGGTACTTTAAAATAGCTTTCAGAAAATTCCCATTTCTAAACCAAAACATGAATGATTCCTATAATTACCAATAATTTTTATTGAAATTAATTTAATTAGATGAAATTTAACTAATTAATAATCATATTACTCTAAATAAAATTCAAAATAGATTGGATTGTTTAAATGTTTTAGTTTGTTGAAAAGAAATTCCATTTTTTAATTCTATATTTTTTACTATTCATTGAAAAGAAAATATTTTCTGAAAAATCCCAATATTCTACCAAATTTACAACTTCATATTATAATTTCAAAATCGAATTTAATTTTTTTGTGTTCATTTAATATATTATCACAAAAATAATTATAATATTTTGTCATAAAATAAATGAAAACCAATTTTCTTTTTTAAAAAAATGAATTTATGAAGAATAAAATGACCTTACATATTTTATTTATTATTAAAAAATAACTAATGAATATATTATCAATTATAATATCAATTATATATTTCATAATGTTATTAATACTTCTCACACATACCAATTTAAGGGCTATATTTTTTAAGTCGCATTTATATAATAAGATTACATCATTTGTTTATGATTAATATTTTGTACATTGAATTCTATCAAACATTGTATTTAATATATAATCTATTTGGATAGAAATACATTGTTTTAATTTTAAAAATAATATTTAATGTACATTTTTAGTACTAATTGGTACATATATACCCTGATCGGGGGGTTAATAAGAGTATAGATATTCATTTTCTAAATTATTCCTGCCACACTAGATCTTGACCTCTTTATTTGAAGTGTCACTATTATTTTAACATCTGTGTTTATTATGATCACTTATTTTCTTCATTATCTGATGACTATACTTTGTATTCAATGTAGGGAATCAAGTAATAAGACACATAGATTTTTACTTGGTTCACAATCACTATGCTACATCCAAGGAGTATACAACGAAGACAGGTCGTTGTACCAAATACACTAAATATTACTGTCATTAATGTTTTGGATAGATTAGTTCTATGACTAGTTTCACTTCCTTTACAATGTTTTAGATTCATCTCTCTGCATTCCCAAGGGTCACTCCTTATTTTACTCTCTCTAGATCACTACCAAAAGAAAGGTTAACCTTATTCCCCTTCATCTGCTCATTGCACTTGGAAAGGATCCACTCACAGTTTATAGACTTGTAGGTCCATTAATTATCACTAATGAATGCATCCTCTAATGTATGTAGATGATCTATTGAATTCAAAATTTCATCCACTAACGAATACCCCTTTTCACCAGATTCATTGTGCAACACCATCTAATTTCCCTTTTTGATTCCCAATACATTCGGGAAAACCCACTTTCACAAAACTACATCATTGAGCACATCATGAAGACCATTAATAAGGATCAAAAGGTCTTCAAGAAACTCAAATACTTCAATAAAATACATAATAGTTCGTTGGTTTTTTTGTCTTTGGGAATCTCTTTCTTTTCCCTAGAAGTCACTTTTACTTCACCAAGCAATTCTATTTCGCAAAGCTTAGATCATTCAGTTGTCTTTTATCCTTCTTGAATATATTTTCATTCCACCTTCGTGAACATATTTTGAATTTAGATCCCTTATATTTTCATTAATTATATCTATATATTTGTTTTAAGGGTGTAGAGGCCTACTTATAGGTGTTTCCACCAATTCTTATGGCCATGTCATCACATTTCACGAAGCACCTCCTTTTTCTTTCAGGAACTCCCTTTTTCGTAGAGACCAGCATCCTAAACATTCTTGTCTTTGTGAACCTCCCTTCTCGAACTCCAATTCTTTTTAAAACTCATGCCTTAGCCATAATTTCATAAGGCCTTCCAGAAAAATCCCTTCCATAAAAATTTCTCACTATCACACAGATTACAGTCACCAACTTTTAGCTCATTGTGAAACACCCTTCGTGAACTCCCATTCTTCACAAAACTCATTCCTTAGCCATATTTCCATATGTCCTTCAACAAAATCCAAAATTCCAATGATTTGATATAATTGCAAAGATCCCCATAAAAACCATTCATGTCTTCACGAATTACACTTCATATAATCCCAGACAATGCAAAATTCATTTCTTTTCCAAATTTTTATAAGCCCTTAAAAAAATAAACATAAAAAAATTTATGTAATCATGAATATCACCGTAAAAACGATAGTGTATATGAGAAACACAACTGTAAAATTCCATCTTTGTGATACTCAAGCCTTTACAATATTTTGATGAGATCTTCAAGAAAATAAACCTTAGAAATGTCTTGTACAAAGACCAAATTTTGTATCATAACGATTTGGAAAACACTATAAAATAGTGCCACCTTGTATTGGTTCTTTTTCACTACCTCAAAATCTTAAATTCTTTTGTTATTGTTATTTTTCATCATGGATTGTCAATGAAATCTCTCTAACTTGACAATTCATCATTAAAACCTAGTTTATCAACAAACATAACCAACTCAATTATGAGGCAAAGATACCTTGAGGGATTTTTGACCAAATATCTCCCCCTTTTGGTTTGTTGAAAACACTTCTCAAAATGAATTTTTTCACTTTGATGCCTCAATAAGTCTCCTTACATCATCTACAATCCTTCACCTCTTGAGATATATATAGGGACCAAGGATTCACCCACCACATACACTAATCCCACATGAGAAAATCTTAGTGTGAGAAACAAGAGTAGCCTGAGGTGTTTTTCAATAAATCACTTCATTTATAGCACCAATCATTGATACCTCCTTGATTATAATTTATGTTCATTGTAATCCATCTAAAACCATTCCGACATCACTCTTTTGCTCTTATCATGATCATTATCTATCATGAAATCTAATATTTTATCGATCATTTATAGCATCGTTAGATTTGATACTCATACTCCATGTATCTTGTTGATCTCACCCTATCTCGTTGCTTCACCTTTCAGACTCTCCTTGTGTCACTGACTAAGTCATTTTCTTCCCTTCCTTAGCAATAACTTCTCCTACATGAGGAGTCACTATTTTCTCCCCCATTGTTAATGAAGACAATGGTCACTCCTCTATGGTATGCGAACATGGAAAGAACACAAATTAGCATAGTAGAAAATTACACAACATACCTCATGAAGAGGGGGTTTTACATTCACACATTCTCATGTGTGGGGAGTCAAATGAACTCCCAGAGGTAGTCGATGCCTCCCAAAAGCATCATTGGGTAAGGCCTTTGATAGAATGTTTTAAACATGTAGTTCAGTAGGCACATACTCCAACTTCACGATTCTCTGATCAACCAACTCCTGGATAAAATTATACTTTAACTAATTTTTCTCTTTCCTTGACTTATGGATGAGATTTTTTAATGATTTATAGCACTTGAGTTATCACACTGAATTCTAATCGGAGAGTTCACATATACTCACATATCATGAATCTAAAATCCACATTTCCCTTGGTATACGAAAGTATTCTTTTCACTACATTCATGTCTGTTTCCTTTAGAATAATCTGGTACCTCACTGCTTGGAATCTCAAAAATACAATTTTAGGCCTCTTCGTGGTCATGTACATCAAACATCCAATTATTTTATGGTATTTTGTGATATTAAATACCTTGCAAATATCATTTTTAAACAATTTCATCTCGGTATCGACCATAGTCATCTTCTCCATGAAAATTCCCATTTCAAATCTCCTCAAAAAATACTTAGCATTTTTGGATTGATAAATTGATGTACCATTCCTTCCTTATGACACATTTAAACCAAAGAAAAATGGTATCTATCCAATCATTGAAATTTTGAACTCACTCATTATAAATTCAATAATTTCCTACATTGGGAATCATCTAATATTTAAAGTGTTATGTCATCAACAAAAACTAGAACCATCATCCTTTTATTAATGTAATTTTTGAAATTGATATTTTTATCAACTCCTCTAAACTGGAAACCATGATTCTTAATATATTGATCATGCTTGAGTACCATTATATGGGTGCTTGTTTCAGCCCATACAATGCCTTCTTCACTCGGAAAATCTTGTTATCATCCAATGGAATTAGAAAACCATCTGGATGCTCAGTATACACTTATTCCTCCGGAACCCCATTCAAGAATTACAATTTGACATCCATATGGACACTTTTATCTTCTATTGAACTATAATGTCTAGGAATAATCTGATTTTCCCCAGCCCTAAAAATAATGCAAATGTCCCATAGAAATCTATTCCCTCTATCTGGGAGTATCCTTTTCACACTATTCATGATTTTATTTAAATAATTGTTCCAAATTTATTAATCTTGTTTTGGTGGACCAATTTAGTCATGATGACATTTTTATCTACTGGCCTCCAAAAAATCTCCCACGTCGGATTCTTCTCAACCAGATATAGCTCTTCATTCAGAGCATGAAGCTAGTTTTCGTATTCAGCTGTTTCACCAAAGAATTTGGGCTCTACCTTAGAATGTAATGATTTATGCTATAGATATTTCATTATTTGTAAACTTAAACGGTCATAATTTATATCCCATTAAGATATAGCTTCTGATTAGGTGATAAAAATATCCCCCTACAATGTGCAACTCTTCCCATTGTTGAGATCAATGTTTTGACCTAGAATCATTCATCTTCTCCTGAATCATTTATTCTTCTGTAGCGCAAGGCATTGAGCCATAAAAAAATCTATGCATACTGAGTTGGAACTCATTATAGGAAACAATAGATAATTTCAATAACATAATCACCTTCTTTTATGTTCAATTTATCCCTTTATTCATCAAATATGGTACCTGATTTAAATCAATTGAAAATATGGAGCGAATCACCTTGTCACTTTGCATATTTGGATGCCACTTCTCATTGGATCATATCTACCAAAAACCGAAAACACATGATTCAGCAGTTAACGACATATATATACATAGGGGAGGGGAACTTATAGAATCCTCAAGAAAAGGATTGTGGTTAATCATGATGGGTAAACCCATTGATTCATTCTTGCAATGCATTAGACTCCTTCTTTGCTTCTTCTATGTGACTGGAAAACTTCAACTGCACTTTCCATTTGACTATGTATTAATAACCCACATCATATGTCTTTTTTTGATATATAGATTCTTTAGGCATCGATTTTCTCACCATTTGAGGTCTAAACCGATTAGATCACATTTCCTTCTTTGATGTTAGACCAAAATTCCATTTCACATGATTTCTTATATGAGAGGGAATATCGCTTATTGTTATCCCCCATTAGTCTTTCCTCGATTGAAGTGATCGTCCACTTTACCCAACTTCTCATTTTGCCACATGACATTCAATATTTTCAATGATTTTTTTTGAATTTTTATTTTATCAGATATCTGAGTCACCACACTATTTTGTGATGGTGCTAGGTATTCTTCTGAATTTACATTCTTCATACTCACTACTGTAGTGTCTCCTCCCTTTTTCGTCATGATTTTTTTCAGGTTCATTCAGAGTGAGATATTGTGAGTGTGATAGAGGAGTTTAATGATACACATTTTGTTCAGTTCCTTGTGATTCCCCTAATACTTTATACTAATTTTTCAAATTTTTACTTTGTCTTCTAGTATAGGATTTCCCGTTACGCATCACTGGAGTTGATAATTTCCTTCTAAGTTCCTCTTCCTTGATCTCTTTCTTCGTGGTGCACTGTATGCCACAATTCTGATGTCATAAAATGGAATGAACACTTCGTAGTAGAGGATCTAATGTACATTATAGTGGTGGGGATATGGTATGGCCAGTGGTTTTGTTTCCTACACCGAGTAGTGGGATAGTAGAAGAAGTGGACCTTGCATCACCAGTTGAATAGAATGATGTGGTTAGAAGGCCATCTATTGGGATCCACAAGATAGCCACCATTTCTCCTGGGAATCCTCTACACAACATTGACATGCCTCTAGAGGCTGTCTTTCAAAAGGGTTGGGATACATGAGATGTTAATAGGAATTTTCACAATCCCTTTGAGATGTGGGTTCACAAAAACCACCTCATGATGGATCTATCAGATATAGTTCACTCCAAGGTTGGAATTTTGGTGTCTCAGTCAGAAGGATAATAATATATTACTGAACTAGGGGACAATGTGCATTCTAGGGGCACTCTGCGTCCAATGATAGACTAGGAAAATGTACTTAAAAAAGTCCAACCAATGTTTTCCGCTGCTGATTTTAGGGAGAGCTTCCCCTTACCTGAGGAATAAGAAGAATCCACCTAGGGGAATAATATGGTAGAGGGATCCCATTAGAGGAAGGAAAAGTTACAAACTCAAGATAGAATTGTTTATTTAGGCTCTTGAGCTAAACCTAAACCATTTCGGTGTTGTCCTCAATAGCGTCATCTAAACTCTCATAACTGGCATTTTCCCTATGCAAGTGAACCTCAAACATAAAAAATGTTCCTCCATGATAGCATATGTTGCTCTATGCCTATGAAAATGGTGATTGCAGAATCTAATAGGGCTACGACACCCAGGGTGGTTCTCTCAGAGACAATCTCGTTCCCAACCATAAAAGGGGGGCCATGGCCCCAGATTTCAAAAGTACTAGATCCGGGGTGATACCAATTATTTGATCTCTATAAGTCCTCTACTTCATAGAACATTTAACTATTGTCCATTAATCCAGGACAACTGGCTTATATGTATTTCCACATGAACATTACATTAAAATGGAATGGGCCTCCCTAGAAAAGATATTTGGGGCTCATGGTGATCCTTTCCCAAGGTGAACATTGATAATCATGGAATCACATGCTCACACTAACCAGACTAAAGAGATCATGGAATAAATTGGACAGCCAGATTTACAAATCCTCAGTCAATCATGGTGGAATCCAAGGATAAGGATTATCATGATGGCATGGATACCATCTTATCTAACAGGAAAACCAAAGAAGATCCTTCAAAAATAAATTTTAGAGGCATTCTTAACATAAAATCATACCGACCCAAAGAACAAGTATGAGACTGCTTCTAATATAGAGGGTAAGAAGGCTATGAATTACCGATCATGGATCCTAATCTACTGCTTCATCATGGGGACACTAAAAGAATAGTAGATAATCTAGATGGGAAGAATTATTCCCCAGCTGTGCAAAATATTAGGTGGATTATGTATGAGTGACATCGTCATATTCTTTTTCGAGATTACATGGTAGAGAAAATATGGGCACTTGACCACATCCTCAGTGTCATATGGTTGGATAGGTAGTTTTTCAATTATAAGAATCATCAAGAAGATGAGAAAAAGTTACAATGCTTAAGTACATGGGTGCATGAAAACTATGCCTTTATTGATTCATAATCAAATATCATATTTTAATTGAAGGTACAGTTAATAGAGGCCGAGGAAGATATGAGGTGTACATACCAAGAGATGGATAATATCTGAGTTGGTGAGGATCAGGCCCGAATCAGGGCCAATGAAATGCACTCCATTACTATCAAATAGGAATTGGATTATAATAGGTGACATCAATTCCTAGATGTCATAATCCAGAGAGTGGTGGATCTGGGATGCTCCATTGAAGTGGTCAACCCATCATTCAGATGGGTTAATCCATGGGGGTTGTAATTTCCGCACACAAAAACAATAATGCATGCATGATTTCTAGATTATTTTGTTTTTTTCTGGATTATTTTTATCTACATTGATTACTTCATCTCAATATTATCTACAAAATATCCAATTATCAATACCTAAACTCACGTGGGTCAAGCCTGATGTGAGAAACAAGGGATGATCATATAATTATTCTCCATGAAAATGAGAGTGCCAACCAATCATCAGACATACATGGTCTGAATGAACGCTCTATTTTTTCCCGAGATAATGGTGGCCAGTGTTAGTGAATTTGATTCTCAAAATACACAACCTTCTCACCCACAATATTTTCTTCCACAAGAGAGGAATAATTCCAAGGTTGTTGGAGTACATCTGAAAAGGGGGAATTAAGAATGTGAGTTAAGTTATCCAATATATGGAATGCAATGAGGATAGTATGATGATGGAGGATAGCTATTTAATAAATTATAAACGCATCATCCACATCATGTTTTCCTGAAAAGAGAACAAACAAATGTGGGCCAACCGTTTTCTGCATTTGAAAACACACGACCAAACTCGAAGTGTTGTCTGATGTTCTTTAGAACCCTGGTCCAAGATGGCAATCTGACTGTAAGGCTGAGAATCCTAATAGTTAGGGGGTTCTTTTAGACATGAATGTTAGTGGTGAACCAAAATAAAGGGAACCCAAAGCATGGTTATAGAAATATTGGTTGTTTGGATAATTTCATACACTCTCAAAATTATGTTTTCATGATGAATGTAAATTGAGTTAGTGAATCGGTATGAATCGAAATCATGCCTAAATATGGGAAGGACTTATCTATGAAAGGGCCTAATATGGTCTATAATTTTAATTCATGTAAATGTGAATGATTAAAGCACTGTTTAGTGTCATGTAGTGAGAACGATATTTATTTGTTTGACATTGTATGATCAGGAAATTGTATATAGTTTAAGGTCGTACTGACAGGACCATGCCACAGATATTAGAGTCATGATACATGGACTATGAACCCCTTGTTTATGTTCAAGGAGTTATGACCAATATTAGGGGGAAAAACCAAGAATGATAACAGTCATGGCGATGGGCCCATGGTGAAATGTGTGGGTGTACATACGTATCCCATAAGGATGGGAGTTAGGCCACACATTGTTCCTGGAGGTGTTATTGTAAGAGGACAACAGAAAAAATGATAGATATCCATTTCATGAATGAATATTATAATTTTTAAATAGTTTTACATCGTGAAAACATAGATGGTAAGAATCATAGTTTATGGTCATCGAGTTTGAACCATGTGGTTCCCAGTTCAAGGTCATGTCTTTGGAACATGATCATGTCGTTTTAAGTCATGTTTGAAGGATGAGGGATCAATATCATTCAAGAGAGGATTATGGTGCAGTTACTACAAAACATATGTGAATTGGGACCTAAATCCACACAAAACCACATAATTCCAAGAGTGTATAGGCCAATACGAGGTGAAAGGGTTTATGGAGATGCGGTTGCACCCAATAGAAATTTACCCGGGATTAATTAAATATCTCAAATGGTGAAAATTAATCAACACATAGTTCTGAATGTTTCATGGAAGGGGATGATGCGAAATGGGCATTATCTTCCCAAATGAAGAAATCATATAATAGGGACACATGATATCTTGGTTTACAGTTGTGCAACTCAGCCCAAAAGGGGACAATTCCAAAAGGAAAAAAAATGTGGTGGGCACCATTATGAAACCGTAAATGATTGAGGAAAATAGATTTTTTTACCACATCACTTATTTCTGATGGAACAAAAATGGTTTAAATTCCTGATTCTTGGATATTAGGACTATAGCCTGTAATTTATGGTCATAGATTTTAGACCATAAAGTGTAAATATATTCTTTGTGGGCATGAATCTTACAAAAACTCTCTATGTACATATGATCTATGCTCGTTATGGGAAAAATGGATGGAAAAGATATTTAAAATGCTTGGAGGCACATGAAAAAGCAACATAGCAGCATGTCTAAGGATAACCTGATAGAGACAGTCTTTCCACTCTATGTGAAAAGATGCACATAGGGATAACATGGAGGGTATAGAAATTATGGATGAAAATGAGGAGGTGTTATGAAATGTGAATCATGAGACAAACATTTGCACCTGATGAGGTTTGTGATAATGATGCAGGAAAACTGTTGAGCATATTTGAGACATAGTATTCACATCATGTGACCTTTGCTGTGAAAAAACAATTGAGGATCGACCGTAGACCATATTCACATTGTGGGACTTCTATCATATTGATTCTCAAGATCCTCCATGACATTGGACCAAGATGGTAGTTTTGACAATGTTGCATGAGACCCGGCCATTAGAGGGTCCTATCAGATGTGAATGCTGATGGAATCCCATGTAAAGGGGCACATGAAGCATGTAGATGGAATGAAGGCATGTCCATGAAGAACTCAACACTATAATTCCTAAAACACATCTACTTTGATATATTTTGATGTGGAGGGATAGAGTTCCAAGCTATCAACATAGGGAGAAAAAAACAGGAGGACAAGAACATAGTAAAGCTTAAATGGGTTGATAATCACAAGGTTGGACACAATGACTAAACATCCTGTCATTCCTATGAATTATTCAAGGGTTGGAATAATGCCAAACATAGTTCTAAAAATTTATAGTAGTTTAACATCTTCCGGTAAGGATATAGATGAGAGGGGATAGACCATTAGGGGATGTATGTGGTGTATCTATTATAAACAGGACTTGAATTGGGATAGGATAAGTCCATTTGGAAAACTGTGCAATACCATAAGAATCAAGGATGAATGGCTGAATATAAAATATAATTTTTGGATCTTGGGCATGACCCAAATATGAAATGACCAGATGCTCCTATGTATTCCATGAGGATATAAATCAATCTGTATATAGCTCTTATCATTAAAAGCATTTTAATGTCAATCAATAGAGAAAGTGAGATATTGAATTAAGGTCTTAAAGATCTGACCATATGGTAGTCAAATTCATCAATGCATGCATAAACCCGGACAAAATATCTAAGACAATGTGTGCTATGGTCGACGTAGGAAACCATGGCAAAGAAGGTTATCTCAACACATGGAATACAATGTAAGGGGTAATAGTGTTGAGTCATGGAAGACCCCATGATGTTATTCCATCTCATTAACATACAAATTTTCATAGAGGGATAACACTGAGGGTGTCAATGTTCCAGTTGGACATGATGAAGTAAACACAGACATGAATGACGAGATGAATATTTGGGTCATAATAGGGATGGTGTAATGATGGGGGATAACTATGGACTATATTTGAAGCACAAAATATATAGATTGTAACCTAAAATTGAAAAAAAAACTAAGGGTTGACCGCTAAGTTAATTATAAATGCATGATGTTTAAAATAATCTTGTTTGGGGTCCTTTGAGAAATTGTCCGGAAATTTAATATGAACCTCAGTGCAGAGCACTCATACCATTTAGGGGTTCTTTTTCATGAGAATGATGATGGAAACCCAAATAAAGTAACACATGAAGCTTGGAGATTGAAAAAAAGAATGTCCATGCAGAATCCAACACTCTATGTCCTAAACTACAGTGCATTTGATAAAATTGATAATGTAAAAAAGGGATTTGGGTCCTAGTTAAGAGTAGGTGACTTGAAGTGATTACTAGAGGAAAGGGTGGAACATGGGTTAATAAACCTGGGGTTAGACACGAGGAAAATATGTTTGGGTGTTCCCATATATCCCCTAAGGATTATACTAAATCCATAAATTATTATGGATATCCATGTTGTTTAACATCATCCAGTAAAGATAATCAGAGGAAGGGGAACACCTAAAGAGTTCGTACATAGTATGGTAGTTGTAAGACAAATGTAGATGAGGAAAAAATTATTATATGCCAAACCAAGTGTTCCTGAGAGAAATATAAGGTTGAGAGACTCATGATAAAGAATCATGGGGATGGATATGAAGATGAAATGTTGAGGTGTTCCTACATATCCCCTAAGGATAGGAATAAATCCCTACATACATTATTTCATGACATGTATTTTAAATCTATGTGATAAAAACACAAGATGTAGAGGTTTTTCATGAGGTAATATTTTATGGCATGGAATATTATCTTGATGTGAGTAAAGACAAAAGACCATATACCACACCATTAATAATCTCAAGAGAAAAAAAAGTCCAATATAATAGGATAAGGAAAATAAGAACCATAAGATGGACATAAGGACAACATGTATGGGTGTTCATACGTATCCCATAAAGATAAGGAATCAAACCAGACATAGTTTTTGAAATTAGTGCAGTCTAACATCATGCGGTATGGATGGGGGAGAATGGAAAGAATATCCCCAAAGGTAAGTTCATGACATGGATTTATAAACCTGATGTGAATGAGGACCAATGTGGTCCCAACAACAGAACAGTCTTTTGTCATATTTCAGGCCAAGGGGCCGGAATGAA
Source organism: Viscum album (assembly GCA_963277665.1). Classification (NCBI taxonomy): domain Eukaryota; kingdom Viridiplantae; phylum Streptophyta; class Magnoliopsida; order Santalales; family Viscaceae; genus Viscum; species Viscum album. Next base: position 1,292,256,220 of record OY728159.1, on the reverse strand, counting down.
TGAAGGATTTGAGGTACCTTGGGCTGGGCTCAATGGTGAAATGCCCAAGAATTCCTATAAATCCCATTAGGATGGGAATCAATCTATATTTATTTATTAAAAATGGAACTATTGCATACCGTTTTTAGGGGAAATACTATCATGATGGTATTTCCCATTCACTCAAAGAAGTAACATTGGATGGATCGGGTCTATTCTTTATTGTGGGTGTGATTTTTAGGAACAAACCCATGACTGGTAATCTAGGCATCACCATAGTAATCAATCCATATGTTGGCCTTCCAGAATAGAATGGTTGATGAATGATTCCAAACATGATGTCTCCTCTAGTGAGGAGACCACAATGTTGTGTCATTTTTTTGTTGTTGTGCGGAAAAGATGATAAGGACACAGTTGAAGGTTGTATGAGAGGACCAGACCATGAATGTTTACATAATGCAACAAAGATGCAACTGTTTATGTCACGTGGGATGAGGCAACATAGTTTAACATCATATGGCTTGGTCATGTATTGAATAATGAAGAACTAATGGAAATACACATGGCATGATAATTCATAACTGATGTGAATGAGGATAAAAGTCCAAACAACACCACATGAAATCTTATAGGAAACCTATGGAAAAGGGTCCCGAAAAGATCAGGGGACATGAGGTTGGACTTGCATTGACCAATAATTCCTACATATCCCATAAGGATGGGAATCAAGCCATATATTATTCTGAATGTTCCATGTAATTTAACATAATGCGACAAGGAAATGGAAGATCTTAGTTAATGGTCTTGGAGCTCGAACCGTAGATGCCCAGTTTAACATCGTGTTCATGGGAATGAAAGGAAAAAAGATGAATCATTGAACCCATCCTTTGGGATATCATGGACATGGTGACAAATATTGTCAATAATTGATGACTATTTTTAGAACACAGTATCCATCTCATGTGACCTATAATGGGATCAAAAAATTGAGCATCAACTGATGATCATATTCACAATGGAGGACTTTTGTGAAATTGTCATTTGATGTCCCCGATAATGTTGGAACGAAATTGTAGGTGAGACAAGGTGGTATGAGACCACGCCATAAGGGGGGTTATTTCAAATGTTAATGGTGATTGAGACCCTAATGTCAGGATGTTCATAACGTGGTGTTACCCATGAATTTTAATGTCTTATAGTAAATACATTGGAGATTTTATATTAAGGTTGGAGAGAATTGATCATGTGGTGTTTACACCATTCATAGTTTATTGGAATGCAGATTGAAATGGATCTTAGTTAATAGTCATAGAGCATGAACCATTTACATTTTAACAACATAAACGATGAAAAGTGGAAGTTTAATGTCTTCCGAGATGGATAATCCTTTATGAAAAGTACTTCTTGAGGAATTTGGCATTGGTGGGAGGAGTAATAATCACATCATACATAGTGACTAGAGATTATTCACAATTAGGTTAAACCTTATGAATGTCATAAGGTCTCTCCCATTTGGGCTCTATCTTTGGTGGATTCCTTCTGGTTATCATTGGTGTTCTCAGGGCCAACATTGCACCACCTTGTAAGAAATAGTGGAGGAGAAATTCAATGTTGAATTACCTATATATGTTTTTATGATTCCACTAAAATTGTTCAAGGTATGAATCCTGCCCTCACCATGCGCTTCAAATTTATACAGAAGGATTCTAGATACCTGGTCTTGTGTCTGTTGATCGTATATAGTTTTGCTTAGTGAGGGTAACTGAATATTGATGGGCAAGACTTCCTCGGTTCTGTACCCCAGGGAATATGGAGTCACCTGAGTGTAATTGCAATTCATATTCTGGTATGTCCATAGATCATTGAGAATTTTTTCCCTCCAACTCTTCTTGTTCTTACCGACCATAATGTTCATGATGTTAGAGAGGGTTTTGTGGGACAATACTATAACTCCATTTTCTTGAACTTGATAGCGATAGGTATGATTCAAATAGATGTTGTCCTTGGGGGATAGATTATTCATCTCAGTTACCCGAAAGTTCATGTTTTTATTAGTGAGAATGACATGAGGGACTCTCAAATCATTAGATAATATTGGATCTCGTGAATTCAATGATATAATGGGGCTTGACATTCTAAAGAGGAATTGCCTCTTCCCACAAGTAAATGAAATCCATAGTGTTCTGGAAGAACCAACCACGACGAGTTGTTGATGTGGGTATGGTCATATAACATTGAGTCCCTAGACCACCAAGGCCATTAGTACTTGGTATTATGTAGAGTCATTGGTGACTGATGTACAAAATCAGTATTGACAATGCATGCATGGAAATGCCCCTCAAACATGATACATTCATGGATTTTGGTGGGCCAAAAATATCCCAGTCATCGTATCTGATGAGAATGTGTTTTCCCAACCTAATGAGCCACACTTAAAATAATGGGCACATCATTCATATCCGAAGAAACCTTGTACCATTGAATTTAGTGGAGGATAATCTAATAAAACTATATGTCTATAAAGGATCTTCCCAAGATTGGGACCACACTGGGGGGATAACTACATTGTGAGACATCAAATATATTCATGTATGGCTCTATTTTTAAGGAGATTTCCATGTTGCAAATACTCGATAAAGGGGGTCATCCAGTGAGGGGTATTCTCTATTGTTGTGGTAGGGTGACCTGGAGGTCCTGATGTGGATCCATCACCGGTAAGGTGGCTTACCTCTGGAATATAATCATCATCTGGAGTGATGGGAGTGATGAATCTTAGATGTGCCACATGGAAAATCATATCACCCTTATAAGATTCAGTAAGAGATGCATCAAGGGTATCTATGACATCATCTAGACTATTATATAATTGGTGGACATGAGTAACCTTTTGTAGAGAAAGGAACTGGGCAATCAGTTGGTGGGTATTCTCTATTAGAGTTATGAGCTCTGGCTTATAGACAATGTTGTTTCAATTGATCTTCTTGATGCGTTTTTTAAAGTACCCTTTCTAATGCAGCTAGTTAATTTTATTCATGATGGACATCTTGAGACCCTGGATGATAGATCAATACCCTCCCTCATGGTTTGTACACCCTTCTGAAAACAAGAACGAATAACGAAGGAAATATTGTGTTAGTGTGATTAAGATGATACCCATAAATATACTTTTGAGTCTAGGATTATTAAGTCTCCAATCGGTTCGGATTTGGGAAGATCCATGAAAGTTCATTTTCTTACACTGAATGGCTTGATCCATTGAGAGTATTTCCTCATCTATAATTTCATGATAAATATTTTTCTCTGTTGGGGCAGGATGGGTGGAAAGAATTTCGGTCAATGCCAATCCTTTGATATCCTTCTAGAGGAAAAACATGATGTCAATATTATGAAGGATCACTGTCCACCGAGCTAGATAGCTTGTCCACATAGGTTGGTTCAGAATTTACATAAGAAGATCCACATGGGACACTAGTTGTATCACCTGCTGTTGTAATTAATGTACCACATTTTTCACTACGAATGGGAACACGTGTCATATCTTCTTGATATATTACTATCTAGTATCTGCATTTAGGAGAAGGAATCTGATATAGTATAAACTATTCTATGTTAAATTAATGTTTTTTAGGGAAAAAATGTGATGACGTGCCATTCTAGAGTAGTCACAGAGAGGACCAGCAGCTTTTTCGAAATGGGTAACATTAAAATTGTTGGTTGTAGTATGTACTTCATGATTTATTAAAATGCAATATCACAATCCTCATCCCAATGATAATCAAAATCTTTCATCATGATCCAAGAAAAGGGCTTACACTTTCCAGCCTAATTCGTGATGAATCAGTATATGTATTCAAAGTGGCATTAATAGCCTTAGAGCACTGGGTATTTCATGGAGGAGACATATAACTGTTGGAATTTTTCTTTAACGGATCGATCTCAATTCCATTTTATCTAACAACGATGCTGAGAAACATTCCAGAGGTGACTCAAAAGGCACACATTAGGGGGTTCATATTAAGATGGTGGGAACAAAGAAAGTTAAACACATTCTTATAATCATTGGGATGGTCCTGGCATTAAAGAGATTTAACCATTAGATACTCCACGTAGCAATCCACTAACATGTCGAAGATCTGCTTTAATTTGAAGTTCATGACACAAAAATATGTGGCAGCTATATTATTTAGACTTAAATGTATTACTTGGTAGAAAATAGTACCGTTAGGTTCCTCCAAGGTGGTAGACTCTTCATTGTCGGGGTGAATTCAGATTTGATTATATATATAATAACAATCTATAAAATAGAGAGACTAGAAACCATCAGTGGTGTAATTCAAAAGTAATGTCATGGGAAGGGGAAATCATCCTTCTGACAGCGATAATTGAGATATCATAAGGCAATGCAGACTCTTATCTGTCTGTTTTTATTCCTGATAGGAACAATGTTAGATAACCACCTGGGGTAATGGACCTTCCTGGTGAATTTTTCATTGATGTGCATATCAACCTCAGCCTCTAACATGGAATCATGAGATGGGGGAATATTTTTGGGAGGCTGTTTAGACCCATGATAGTTTATCACGAGGCCAAGATGGTGGATGGTGACCTAATGATCTAACCCAAGCATCTCTTCATAACTCTAGGAATATATGTCATGATGATTAATTAGTAAATACATGTATCATTGTTTCTCTTCTATAGGAATAGTTACACTAATTAGTGTTGGTTTTGGATTTGTCTTTGTATTGAGGATCAACTGTATGAATTCATCAGTCATAGTGGAGAATCCCTATTCAAATAAGGGAGTGGAATCTTCTAAAACCTTTTCTTCATCCATGAAAAGTAGATCATTAGAAGGAGGATACACCTCTGTGTCGATCAATCCAAATAGGACACAAGTTCTAATATATTTGGCAGAGGATACCTTATAGGGGGACTCATACACTACTGAAATCATATAGAAAAAAGATGTTTACCCGATCTCATCCAGCTTTCAACCCAAGGGGCCACATTTAATAATATCAAAGCAATAATGGTGCATTGGCATGAGTTGGTTTATCCCATCCTATTGAAACAAGAATGTATTATTTATCACTGTTCCCCTGGGGTTGACATTCGAATACCTTTTAGAGGTTTGGGGATCTGGGCTTACCCATGCCTAATTTGTGTTGGAATACGAGTTGATATCAAAAAAATCCATAGAATTGGGAATGCGCTTCACCCTCATTCTAGAGACAAAAAATCCTTTTCCCAAGTCTAGTATTGTGGCCTCCAATTTGTGTATTAGGAAAATGTAGGTGTCATCTTGGACTGTCTATGGGTCAGTCGTAGAAATTGCGTGCTCAACCATGTAAGACTAAATATTCTTTTCCTTTCACTTGTAGTAGTCAGTATCCAGTTAGTGGCCTTCACAAGGAGAAATGGGAGATGCATAATCCTGGAGTATGGCTATCTAACTATTAATGGAGTACTCAAGGCATTGATGTAATGTATAAGGGACTACAACATGATACTGGATCCATGGTCAACCAATTAACATGTTTTAAGATGTATCTTGTGACATAACCATTAACTCAGTGCTAGTAACTAGGCCACTGAAAATGGTATTTAGGTGGATATTTCTAACTAATGTTTTCTATATCCTATCAAAACTATGAATATTTAGGTCAGAGGGGCATAGATCTCTTTCAAATAGCCCCATATGACGGACATCCTGGGTAAGGATAAGGTTGATCCTAGAGCCTGTGTCAACAAAAGAGTATCCGACCTCCATGACATTGAACTGATGTCTGATCTATGGTGGGAGGATACACCCCTTTATAGGATAACCATCATCTTCCCTAAATAAATAGAGTATGGAATGACATTCTAAATGCTCAGTAGTCTTAGCATGAAAGGATTCTGAAGCAACTATATCTATCTCAAACTAGTGGGGGCTTCTTAATGATTCCACAAGGCCTTTACACATATCTAATTATAGGTATAGATCCTACAAGATAGATATCATCATATGAATGATGGAAATATTCTTGAGGTCATTATATTTTCATGATAGGAGTATATTTTAATGATGGGAGGTTGCTTTGTGGTTAGAGTTATGATGGGCACTGGAGATTGAATCAGCAGAGTCAGGTAGGTGTTGGGAATTCCCAACTTCTCACCACCAAAACCCTATAGATTGACTACCTGATGTGGTCTAGATGACCAAGGTCCATCCATGATAGAGCATGACTGATCATAGAATGTTTGTGGTGGATTTTCCTGATCAATCAGTACAATCTGTAGTGGTGTCGAACTTGATGAAATAATATGAGAAGGCGGAACATGATGAGGTTTGGGTTGGGCCAACTATCTAGTCGTGCTGGTGTGCATGACGTGGATGGAAGCACTAGCCAATGCATTATGGAAATTTACATACCCACAACTTTGTTGACGCTGGAATCGACTGGGGACATTAGGAGGGTCCACGTGGTTCACTTCATCATCGAGAACCATGTAACAATTTACTATCTTGATGGTATTGTCCGAACCATACCAATGGTCATCACTCAAATTCTTCTCCATTTTTATTTTGATTTTGGGTGGATTTCCTATCTCTGAGGGAAAGAAATCAATAATATTATGGGACAGATTTGGCATAGACAGAGGGCATTTTCTTCCATTGCACCATCGGTTCTTGCTCGGCATAGTGGATGAAGGCTATGATATTGATGTAGAGGTAGTCGCTGAAGGTAGAAAATATTATTTTTAAGGCTTGGGATGATTCAAACATCCATAGAAAATTACATGGGCATGGGCGACTGCCTTGAAATACATCTAGTTGTTATATTTTTTAGACCTGCATTTGAAAACCTACTACCATTTATGCTCACTATTATTTTTTGGATTTATAAACACAAATTCCACCTATGTTGGGCCAAACCAAACCTGAATATGTATTTATAGAAATGGTATTGGATCAATTATTTTAAAAAATATCATTTCACAAGGGTGTTATAAAGGAACTGTTGATAGTCAAGTAATTGCAGTGATTAGTGAGATCTACCTCTTCGGGCCACTTATTTTCTGGAAATCACAGGATTCCCTGGTCCAAGATGCTTTGGAAATTATGAGGAACCTTATCCTCATAATATGATTAGGTATGGTTCCTATGATCTATGAAAAGATATCTAGGAGAGTAGAACTAACAAGGGACTCGTGGATCCATTCAATATGGGTGAATCTAATTATCTTGTATAAGTGGTGGAGGCGTGTTATGCAGGAGCGCCTATCGATTCAATGGTGGGCGCTGTTGAGATAGTTGTTGTGCCTTGGGTGGTGGACACCATGTATTCTATGAAGGGTGATCTTTTGGAAATAATTACAGCAACATGGGGGGCCTCTATTTGTGTTTCTACAATAGTCGCTTCCTTCACATCTCTTATTTTGGGAGCTACAGGAGGCAATGAGCATGCTTTCCTGGCTTTCTCCAAGGATTCCTATAATCATCGAGCTCTATTAGAGAAGTCCCAGAACCCACCTATGAAGTTCGGAGTGATGAGATAAGGGAACAATCCGATCATAATATTACCCATTCAAATCATTAGAAGCTGCTCTTGGGTTAGTGGCATATCAAGGGAATCATTGAGGTGCTTCCACCTGAGGACAATGTCTGGGATATGCTCTTCAATACTCTATTTTTTCCTTAAAGATGTCACCAATGGTTGTATTCTTGTTTGTGGAACTAAACTGGTAAAGAAACTCCTGTCAAATGTCCTCCCAAATGGATATTTACCAAATGGATAATTGGTTGTACATGGAAAATGAGGGCCCTTCTAGTGGCCATACAAATCACCAGATCATGGAAGCCTCCTGCTATGCTGGTGTTTCCATCATGGGTCCTCTCCATGAAATAATTTTGTCAATATCCTATAGTATACTGCCCATCCCAATAATGTTGGAGAATTTAGGATTTTTAAAACCCATGGATTCGGACATATTGTCCACCCATGTCAGGTATGGATTTCCATTAGGTGGTATTTCTACGTGTCTAGTTTCATGGGCCATAAGGTAACCATTAAGTGCAGCCATTGAATCCTCTATATGAAGATTATGATCACGAGGAGGGCTGCTGACCACTAATGTGTTGGAAGTTTCTTCAATGAGGTATGTGTTCCTAGCGGCTCAGTGGACGACTACCGAAATTACCCAATGATATGGGCGAATAAACTATAGAGTAGTCGAGGGGGTCTATGTAGGAGTAAAAGAAACCAAAACCAATTACTAGGGATGGTTTTCATGCTATTAATGTGGATCAGGTGATGTATATCATATTATATTTCAATAAACACTGGTATGAACCTTGTCTAGATGGTCATGGTTATTGAGATCATAGAATGGAAACTCACCGGAGCAGGCCATACAAACCTCAATGCTTGTTTCCCATGTCATGGATTACCATAATCTGGTCATCGTTCAGTGACATTCTCATAGAGGGTATCATCAACAATATTATTATTTTTACCAAGTTGTTGATGCAACGTCCACTTTTCAAGGTCATCACACATATTGTTTACTAATCCTGAATAGTCGGGGTTTTTTCCATCTTATTTTTCTGATTTCCTTTTTTGGAGTCTTGACTGAGTGGCGAACGACTCAGAAGGAGTAGGAAGGCCATGAAAAGTCCTTTGTTAGTGAGTATATCCACCGTCCATATCTACTGTATGTTGTACTTCCATAATGAGTTTTTCTTATTCAATATGGCATTGTGCCAATTCCACCTTCCGAGTATATATCATAAACCACCATGTTTACTATGACAATGCTTGGAGGCATATCCACGATATTAACAGGTGAAACAAGAGGGTTCAAGATTGGACTGTAATGTTGGTTAACATACAACAACATCCAAATATCTAGACATGTGGGGAGCCTCTTTGATAACTTTTCATAGCATAGTAAAGTTCAACATGCATTGTTTCTAGAGGGTCTGATGATAGACATGAGGTGACAATAGAGAGTGCTGCAAAAATCAACCAGGAAACATTACTAGGAAATGTCATCATTGAGTTAATAGCTCCTGGGGAATTCTAACCACTGATAATGGGGACAAAAATTCTTCATCCATAAGGTTTAACTAAGGCACATAACATCTTCCGAGTTAAGGGACTCTAAATTTTTTAAGTTTCTAGTTGTAAAAGTACTTAACATCTCTAGGAAATGGTCTGATATGAGAATGTACCACAAACCATTCGACTCAGACTCTGGATCCGATAGTTTATTTACCCACTATTTTAATGCAAGATATTTCAGGACTGATAATGACAATGATGCTGACTCTTTTTGTGGTAGACTGGATGGTGGACAGTATGGCGTGTGAGCTGACAAGACATTTCATCTTGGCATGTCTTTCGATGAATGCATTTATTGCTTCAACACATCCCTGTAATATGGAATAATGATATATACTTACTGCAAAGGGGATGCGGTTGTTGAATTTGTTCAGACTATTTCTATACTTCTATTAGTCCCCAGAACTACTTTACAGGACCTCTTGAAGAATTATGGAATGATAATGTTGATGATATGGAGGATTACATGGCCTGAAACTTGGAAGGGGATAAATCTTCCTCCTCTTGTATGTTTCATCAGAGGGTTGTAGGAGTCTGGTGGACCTCACATTCTTGAAGGATGACGCTGATATTATTTTTTCCTTCTGCAACCCCCATCATAGAAGATCCCGGTGAAGGTTCCATCATCGAATCTCACTCTGATTCTGAATCTGAATAGTTGATGTGTTTGATTTCTGTTTGAGGATTCTCATGACTCTTTTTCTAGTTTCAGTGACCCTCGATCCTACACCAGAATATATTTTCATGTCAGGGTAGATCATTCACAAGGGGATGAACTTTTCTTGGAGAAACTGATGTGCAAGGAGCACATGGGAAAAATGTAAAATCGATCGTGAGGATGACCACTATGGTTGAGGGTGTTGTAGTGGGGAGGGCCTTTACTAGAGCTAGAAATCACAAGGGGAGGACTTCCATGGTGGTTTTTCATAGTGTAGGGAGGACCTACACGTTTTTTGGTTCAAGTAGTTGTGGAATGAAGAGGTACATTGTTCTAACCATACATTTTATAGGAAATAACTTAGTGACATCAATCGATGAAGTGGGGAGGGCCTTTGATTGGGATAGTTATTACATTGGGAGGAACCCCATGTTGATAGGTGGTTGGTAAAAGAAGATCATCATATTGATAACATGGTAGGAATGATAAATTTTCAAACCTGAGACCAGGGCCATGGGGAGGACCATTGTCTTGAATGTCAACAAGGCGTGGAGGACCCCCACATTTTTTGATGATGGTGGCATGGGTAATACCTCAATAATGGCTATGAGTGTAGGGAGGACATCTACTCTAACTGAGAATTGTATAGGTATGACCTCACAAGCTGGTTGAGTCGAATCTAGACTCTGGACCAAGCATGGAAACTCCCTTGCTCTAGGATAAGGATGTTCCCCTACACTAGGACAACAATTGGGGGCCAATAGCATGCTCCAGTGGTGGATTAGACCACAAGAGTGGCAGAAGATGATTCCCACAGGATGGAATCTTCGTAAGATTTATCCATCATTGAAGCTGGGTCATCCAACAAATGAATGGTTATTCAGGGGCATGGTCCACCTGCTCCTTGATCTATAGGTATAAATATATACCCTGACATGTCGAGGTGGGATCCCTCCTTGGAGGATCCCTGCCTAAATTCCTAACTGGGTAGAATGTGGACTCCCCATACTTCATCTGTATAAGGGAGAGAATAATTAGAGGACTCCAAGGAAATGCTCATGAAGATGTTGAAGGTTGGTGTGGGAAGAAGAAGCTCCATGCATGGCATTTGGGGTGGAATCACTGATGGGGAATAGAGGCCTCTTGGTCATGACGAGCCATTTCCCTCTTTAGGATAACCCCATCCTATTCATATCGACTGACAATAGTATTGACCTCCAAAAATTTAATAAATTTAGACGGTGAAATAGGTTGTGATCACCCAATAGCTATGACCATCGATGTTGTCGCATAGTAAATGAAGTCATATGGGACTACCATGCAGGCATTTCCCATTCCCCTGCATCCATGGGTGGGAGGTGATCGGTTTCGTTTAGTTGTATCATTGGACCTGCAACACATGAAAATTTAGAAATCAATATAAACAACAAGAATGAAATTCTCAGTGTTCCAGCATCGTTCATTATTCCATGGCTAGATAGAAATATACATGCTAAAAATGCCAAAAATATAGATGTCCAAAGATCGACAGCCCCAAATCCTCATGAGTTTCATGCTAGGCCCACTATTTTCCTGGCGGGACTAGGTTCCAAATAGTTGCATCTAGTGATATGCATATATGATGATCTATCAAACACTACTAATCTCCATGTTTAAGAGAAGCGATTCATATCAGGTTTAGCATTTCTATTTATTATTATTTCGTTGGGGTGTGTGTCCGTCTATGGGGATGCGCTGTCTATTTCTCTGCATTCCCTCATTCCAAAAGTGGGTGGAATCCATCACTTATTCATTGATGTTTTAACATTTATCAAAAGGGAATGATTGGATTTTAGTCTCTACTTCTGTGGATTCCTCCTCATAATTTATCTCATTGCTCAGGTCTCCCATAATGATTAAGACATTTTTCGTGAAACTCTTCCCGATGAAATTACTATATGGACACCAGTTTATTACAGTACTTTTTTCAGGACATTCCATGGGGTCTTGTCAAAGAACTAACCTTCGGCTAGGGGAGTAGTGACTTTGGGAATCGAAGGGGTGTCTGGGCATTGGAACATTGGAATACCTGGAATTATTCCCATTAAGATAGGGCTTCTCGATAGGGCAAAAGACATAGAAATTTCATGTTTAGTGTGGGGAGTTATATGTTAGCGGAATGTCTCCATTGTTTTCCTCCTAATCCCTTGTCTAACATGGGATATTCCACTTGTTTAACATCTAGAAGAGAATGATAAGACTAATCATAATAATTATGGGAGTGGATTCGATGGGTACATCCCTAGGATGGACCACTAGTGACTGAATTGCCCGAAGGCCTAAATTATTATTTATTTTTTGATAAAACCCCTTTTAAGAGGATAGATGGAAACCTCACATGAATTCAAAGAAATGAATAAATAACAAAAACTAGTACCAAAACAAGACTACAAGAAATGTCCCTCCCCAGCATCAACATCATTATGGAAAGCCTCCACCAATGCATTGCTACTCAGTAAGCTGTCTCGTGCAAAGAAGACAGGCCTGGTACTAATGCCTAGGACATACCCTCTCATCATCCAAATCTGAATAGCCATGCATAGTGGAAGATACCTGCTCTGAGTCCTCATCTGAGGCATTAAATTATAGAATGTATGGACCAAGCCATCTCCCAAAATACAAACCATCAAATACAACCATGTTTCCACTTTTCCAGCTGTTTTGACCTAACTTGAAAAAATAGATAACTAGCGAACCTAGATCTCCAAGAAAAATCTCCACCACCTATAACTATCATACGCATCATCAAACACTAGAAAAACATACAATAATCAAATTTCATCATCCATATGTTGATTCCAACAGCAACCTGGCTGAAGAAAACTGTGAGAAAAATCTACACAACACACCTCGACCTTCAATTGCAATGACTGTGAATTCCATTTCCCCGAACCGCCTCCACTGATCCAAAAAAACAACACCACGATGCCAGATCGGTGATCAAAAGCTGCTGAAACCTCTTCTGTATCCATGGATCAAGAGCACCATCCTAAAAAGTTATTCACACCTTCCCCTTCACCCAAATATGAGTTGATAATGACTCACAATGAAGAATGATTGGGTCCCAAAAAAGGGGACACCAATGTTTACCATTTGCAAGAATTAACCCTCTTAGAGTCCTCCTACACAACCTATGTAGAAGGCAGTGATCAAAACCCACTTGTTCAAAGGGATGAGGCATAGGATCGGGGTTTACACAATGGTACAACAACTCAAAGACATGCTGGGTCATACAAATGGTTATCAGCCAATCGAATGAGGGACACTCTTGGTTGGATGGCTATGGACTAAGTGGGGATTTTCAAGGTTAGCTACCTAAATATCAGGCATGATTTCACCAGGACGTGGTGGACAAGTTAATATCCGGACGGATATTAATGATGTATCAAAGAATGGTATGAATGGGGAAGGAATCAATGAGAAATTTGAAGGTGACAGTGTTAGTCTTGAACCGCTATGTGGTTTCCTACGTATCCCTATGGCAGGGAATCAAAGTCCATATTGTTTTGGAATGGGCTGATCAGTCACCTAATGAGGTGGATAATGATAATGGAAGCACTGCTGGGACATGGAAGAAGTAGAACCTTTGGGTTGGGGAATGACCTAACTGAATCAAAAACACTCAAGGGAGAGACCCGGATGGGAAATGAGTGATAGGATTGAACCTCAAGAATGCTTCCTACATATAACCATGGCAGGGAATCAAAGTCCACATAGTTTGGGATGGGGTATGGAATTGGATTGTACCAAAAAGACGAAAACCTAATGAAATGTTAGGGCTTATTCATGGTTACCATCCCATTCCAAGAGGGACACTCTTGGTTGGAGCATTATGGATTATGTTTGGGGAATACACTTGGTTTTCTGCATAGAAAGTGATCTTACACCAATAAAGGGTGGAACAATGAAGTGCTACCCAAATAAGGGGATGCCAATCATTACTAGTGTATCGATTTGAACCTCAATGAGGCTTAGTATGTATCATATCTAGGGGGGAGGGATTCAAACCCACATTGATTGATGATATAGTATATCAACATATGGGACAATAGTGGAATATAGTTTGACATCATTTGGGATGAAGGTCAGCCCAAATGAAGTGGTTGGGACTATTGGGTGATGGGAACGATCCTCATGGAGGATTCCTACATATCTTTCATGGAAAGAGAAAAAATGAATATCCACATTGTTCAGAAAAAGGGAAATGGGGACTACAAACTATGGTGGCCCATGAGAGTGTCATGGTAGATGGTTAATCTAAGACCACATGACTCATGCTCGGTATGAGAAACCAGAGGAAACAAAGACCACATGATCACTTCGTGAAATGTGTGTCTTTAAGGAATGGAGTGGGGATTAAGGTTGTTTAGTTGGCCAATGATTATAGCGAGGTTGACTCTGATATGGATGCCCGTATACGGGGGGAATGTATGAGGAGGATATGGCCTATGTAACAGGAACACCACATAATGTTAGGTCGGGGATTACACAATGATTTCCCAAGGTGTGCGTGGTAAAAAATCTCAGAGGGAGAGGGGATTGAAAAGGAGATAGTGCACATCCAATTCATGGTCCTGATTGGACATGTTTCATATGATGTGATCATGGGTAAACATCATGTGTTTTGGATGTGGTTACATGGTAGTTCAACATCCTATAGCTCCGATGGTGAGGATTCACTCCTCAGCCGTAGGACTTACATCACTGACACATATTAAACCGTAGTGAGGGAAGGAACCTGTAATGTCATACAAAGATAGGGATGTGGAGTGATCCACTGAGGGGTTCATATTTTCATGGCTATGTGAAGAATAAATAGCAATATCATTCCTATGTGAAGAAGCATGAGGTGAAGCAAAACAACATGGATCCCCACCCAAGGGACATAGAAATCACTTTTTACAAGCTTGGAGGGCCTCATGGCATAAGGGTTCACAAGGTAAGAGGCCTCATAGAGAGTGGGTTCAAAACTCATAGCGGTTTTTAGAGCATAGGTTCTTGTAGAGATTATGGGCTCGTAAAGAACAGGGGCTCATAGAGGACATGGATTCGAAGAGCTCAGGGGCTCGCAGAGCACATTATCTCACAGAGCACAAGACTTCACAAAGCTCAAGGGCTTGTAAAGAACAAGGGAACATAGAGGATATGACATGGAAAAGAGGATTTATTTTTGAAGCATAGTGTCTCATCCAGTGCACGGTGTACAATGTTTTTGGAGGGTGAATCATGACGCTTGGGTTCTTTGCAAAGTACCGAGTACCAAAAGGGGACTTCTTCATTTGTGATGGACCATAGGAAATGAAAAGCGAATCCCTCAATGATGAATGGGTAAATTTTAGTAAATTTAAATGGAATTATCAATGCTCAAATACTTTGGATGATTTATTTTTCTATGGTTTGTAGAAAATAGGGTGATTTGCAATTTGAGAGTTCATAAGGGGAAAGGTCATGGTGTTGGTATTTTTTTAGTGTGGAGCCATGTATTTATAGGCATTGGGTGAGTGTGAAAGGAAGAAGATGAAATATAATGTAATTTACGCTCTGGAAATAGAGTCATACTTCTTCAAGTTTCTCATAATCGCTGAGTCGACCATCACTCCATCTGTATCAATCTCAGAGGATACCAGTTTCCCTAATCTTTTTCGAACCATGATGTCATACATCAATCCCTCTCTGGCACACATAGAGACCTCCTCTTTAAACATTTTTCATCATACCAATGGAGTCATACATCACTTTTCTATATGGAGGGTGTTTAGAAGGCCTCTTCTTTGTGGAGTATGTGGTGTTAGATTGATTTGAATGGTTTTTTCTGAAGCATATTTTTTGGTATCTTTTTTTTGGTATTTGATTATATTTTTCAAGGAGAATTTGTTGGCCACAAAAATGATTTAATTCATTCTTTCATGGACATATGTATGCTATGCCCATTTATTATTATTTATTACATGATTATGATACACATTTTCCTTAATGAGCACCCTTATGTTTATGTATGATTGATTAAGTCTGATTCATTAAGTGGAAATCATATTAATGAACATGTTATTATGGGTGCACCAAAATAGAACTCAAAAAAATGGGTAATGTTAAGTCACAATAGATCTTATGTGTAGTAATCTTCATAGTTGGCCTTGATTCATGCTCCATGGGCAATGACCATGGTTGTTCGCCTTGATGGGTGCTACTCTTTGTGAAATGAGAATTAAGTTGTAATAAAGTCATGTTTTATGTTTCTTGAAAATTAATATGATTCCATTATTTATTTTCCCATGTTTTTAATGCTATTATTCCTTGTGTTTAATCTTATACCATTCCTCTTTATATATTTCTAATATGCCTTCTTACCCTTGTGCTAAGCTTTATTCTTCTGTTTATTCCCTTACTGGGATTATATCTCCTCCCTTTTTCCATGTTATCTAGAAGTCATCCTATGAAGATCTATAAACACAATGGATGATAGGATATCAATATTGATATTAAACAAATATTTCTTTTATGATGTTAAATTATGTACCTAGTGATCCAAGACACCATAAATTACATTCCATAACCTGTAAGATGATTATTATTTATGATTAATACCATGTAAAGATATGTGTAAAAGGATATGGATTATCTAAAGATATAGGTGTTTCAATAAATAAATATGAAGAATATTTGGTTCTACTAATTTCAAGATTATTGAAAAGGTTGTGGAAGATAAATAGACTTTGGCTGATGAAGGAGATGAGGATAATAATTATTTCATTCAAAAAAATCCTGATACAACTACTGAAAATAGTAATCCTACTAAAGAAGAATAATCATATTCATCAAGTTCATATAATGTAGAAGAAAATAGAAAAGATAATCCTAGGGTGGGGATGAAATTGGAATCTAAAAATATTATTGGTTATCAAAATCAGAAAGCTCAATCAATAAGAACATCAAAATCTTTTCGACATATTTTTTTTGTATTCAGAAGTCATGATGAATATTGTGAGTGAATATATTCAGCATCTTGAATATGTTTAAGACATGAATGACGAGTTCCATTGGATATAAAACATTATACACATCAAATTTTACCCAATCTAGATAACAAACATGTTATTAGTACAAAATGGGTTTTCAGGAACAAGCTGAATTTTGAAGATGACGTGATAAGGAAAAAGAAATGATTTGTCAGAAAAGGTTACTCATGGATTAAGGGTATTGATTTTGATGATACTTTTCTATGGTGGAACGATTATTAACCATCAACATATTTTTTACTATTAATTCTATATAAAGTTACAAATTTTTTCAAATGGATGTGATGTCTTCATTTATTATTGTGGATCTTGATGATGAATTTTGAATTGAACAAACATGTTGATGAGTTGTTTGTAATGAGGTAAATTATGTGATTGAACGTATTAAATACTTCTCTGGGATAATAAACCCCCTAGAGAATGCTATTCAAAATTGGACACTTGGTTGAAGAATATGAATTTTATTAATGGAGTAGTTTATAGAAATATTTACATCATGTAAATTTTGTATTATTTTTCCCATGAAAAAATATACTTAGGAACATATGATGATGTTTGTGAAGGAATAATAGACACCAATTTCAACACTAAATTTAGTCTGAATAAAATATATTAATTATGGGGAAGGAAAGGAAATTGATTAGATATATTTTCTGAAGCTGAATAGAAGTTTGTTATATTTGGCTTCCTCAAGACCAAAGATTATTTATGTTGTTATCTTATGAGAAAGATTTCAGAGCAACCATAAAGCATAAAATTTACTTTTTGGAAATGTAAATCTCAAATATATCAAAGGAATTTTTTTACTCGTGTATTATATCACAAAAATCATTGTCTTGTTTAGGTGTTCTGAAGTTAATTGGGATAGAAATATTGATCATATGATATCCACAAATGGTGGAGTTTTATTAAAAGGGAAACATTTGAATTGTTGGAATATAATGAAACAAAAATAAGGAAATCATAGTACGGATGAAAATTAGTATGTTGTTTCCACTCAATCTACTACCCAACTTATGTGGATGATGTATTTGTTAGAAGAAATTATTGTTGAATTGAGGATACAGTTTCACTAGGGTTTTCAAAATAATAGTTCAACCAAATGTAATAAAAATTCATTGCAGAATTCACATTAATATAATTGGCTAAAAGTACCACAAAATTTAAGAGAATGTGGAGAATAATTAATTGAAGTTGGAGTATGTTCATACAGTAGAACATGTTTCTCAAATTTTCAAAGAACATACATCAAAAGAATGTTTTTAGAAATTGTGGGTTTACATGGGTGTCCAACCACATTCTCATCATGGTTGAGGTATTTTTTTTGGTTCCCTATAAAATATTGTATTTGGATAGTGTTTTCGATGGGATAATTGTTTAATAAATATATTCAATGTATTTGTGTGAAATGTTTTAAAGAACATGTAAAAAGAGAGAGTATTTGGTAAGATGTGAATTCAACATTTTGATTATGTTAACTATTCTAAATTGTTATTGGAGGTGTTTTAGGAAACAAATTTTTTTATGGAATCTGGGGGATTAAAATTAAAAATGTAAAAAAATATGAAGACATTTTCAAAAATCACTAATTTTGGAAAACATGTAATTATTTTCAATGTTTTTTATTTCTTATAATATGTTAGCCCACATTGGCTTTGAATTTTTAGAAAGAAATTCATAGTTTGAGGTTTAAACAATTTAGTGAATGATGAAGCTTGGTTTAGAACAAAATCCAAATGTGGAGATTATTGGTACCAATATGGAAAAAATTTGTTTTTTATTGTCTTATTTTTCAATGATGTTTAAGAAGAAAATAAATCACCTCAATTCAATTTTTTTTTGTTGATTGGACTAACAATTGTATTTCAAAAATTGGACTCACAATTTAGAAGAATTTCCATAATATTGAGATGACGATTTCTGAATAAAATAGTTTTTTAGACTCACATTTGATATAAAATTAATGAGGTATATTTATTATTAAAAAAATCAGATTCATCATGGATTTGATATAGGTATTATAATGATTTTTTTAAAATAAATTAAAATATAATAGTTATATGATATTTATGATTAATGATTGATGAAAGAAAGGGGGATTTCATCCATTAATATTACGGTTTGATTGGATAGAATGATGTTGTTGGAGGGATTAATGTTTACAATTCATTCCCATATAAGTTAGATGATGTTGAAGCTAATATTTAATGTTTTGAATGTCATAAATAAATCGAGGTAAAATTAAAATTTTGTAAAGGAATGATGTTTTAAAAGATGACTATTTTTGTTCCTAGTCCATTCATTTATGAACACCGAACAATAAAATATTTGTTGTAAGATAAGTTTTAGTGGTATGTAAAGACATCATGATGATGGTTTTTAGTTAGACCAATAATTTATTAGATACAAAGAATCAGAGTAAAAATTTGAGTATTGAATGTTCATTGGTATCATATTTTGGGAAAGAATGAAATACTAAAATTTGACTCTTCAAAAACCAGTCCATTAGACATAGTGTGCCACCAATCCATTATATTGGATTGAAACAATTATCTGTATTTTTGGTAACCAATTTTTATTGGAAACGTTGTTTTATAATATGTATATATTTTTGGGCAATTGATTGGAACCACGGAATATAAGTATGAATAAAACTATGGATCAATCATTCATTCATTCAAACATCTCATCATTAAAAATTTTGGTTTATTTCAAATGATTCATGATGAAAAGAGGAAGAACTCTGTTATATTTAAAAATTAGATCATGGTACATCAGAATGGAAGAGACATTGATTCATTAGAGTGAAGGAAATAAAAATAGTCAGATTTTTCCAAACAAGGAATACTTTATTTGTATTTTGGATCATTGGTCCAATTAAAAAGATTAGAAGTTTTCTTGAAGTGTAAAATGTGTTATCAAGGGGAGTATAGAGATTAAATAAAATATCATTTTTATCATTTTTTTACATAGAATCACAACTGGAATAAATGTGTCTAATATTTCTCACATTTTCTATGGAGAAACGTATTTTAGAATTAGTTTTACGGATCAATATAAAATAAAATGAATTGGTATATTGTCATTAAATTAGTCCAAATCAATGAAATGAGGTGTCTTTAGTTATGATTTATTCTTATACGGGTCAAGAAAATTAGAGATGAAAATTTTTAAATCATAATTTGGATGTCATAGTGGAATATAATAATCAGAATTCTGTTTTTATTGTTATATAATGTTGTGGGATTATTATACAAGGTTAGAGAAGAGTTTAAAAGCTTCTATGAAGTCCTATGTTCTTCCATGATTTAAATTAAATATTGATTATATGTAATTTTTATAAGTAGTAAAATATTATATAATCCCTAAAAAACATTTTCGGATGACTATAAATTGATAAAGTACATTTTAATTTCTAAAAAACATGTACTATTCTGAAATTAAGAGAGAGAAGCAGTGAAATTCTTGGGAGATATTTTCATAATTTGATTACCCTATTAATTTTTCCAGATAGAAGACTGAATGGAGAAGATATAAGATTATATTCATATATTTATCACACCGGGATTGATAATATGACTTGGAAATCTAATTGATATTTCTAGAATGAAGAAAAGATGTTCTGAATTGTTTCACTGATATTCTGATATTGAATTATTATCATATTGTTAATTAGACATGGGAATGAGGTTTGGAAATTTGGTTTAGTTCCATTTTTATGTCCTGAAGAAATTATTTCCTTATGGTTGAAGTGGAAGTGAATAATTTATTTGATGATCATGTTTGCAATAATCTATAATGAAGTTCCATAAAAAGATTATTACAAAAAATATGTTACATCATTTTGTGCAACTTGAAGAAATTACACTAGTCCATATATTATTCAAAAATTAATTTTTATATTAAAATGTGTCATATTAAATTTTTTCTAAATCATACCACAGACCTACCTATTATTATTGAGTAGTGATCCTTGTAAATTTGAGTGTTCCTATGGTTTTGTGTTTGGATTTGTTTTCAACAATATATTAACTATTTAACTGTAGATTATGGTTGTGTGAAAAAGGGGAAACATAAACAAAATAAATACTGATGATTCAACATATCCCGTTATTAGTGGACCATCGATCTTGGTGAGAAATAGAAGAAGGTGATTATAATGTATAAAAAAGCAATAAATAAAGAGATGTTGTTTGAGAATGTTACTATTTAATATCACCATTTCAAAATACACATTATGAATCATGCAATAGGGTTTTTGGTGAAAATATATGTAATTTGATATGTGGAGTGTATTTAGGATATGTTTTTTAGAAATTTTATGATATTAATGGTTTTTTAAGAGAAAGGGAGTGGTGATGAGTGTTATTTATACTTGAAGTGGGGGGTTTAGGTTATTCAATAATGATTATTTTATATTTAAATCCAACCACAATTTTGTTGTATTAATTACAAAGAATTATCATGATGATTGATATTTTTATGTATTTTCAATTTAATGAAACACATATATTAAATTTTTTTGTTTATTTTAATATTTTATTTGTTAACATTGTCCTCTTATAGTATATATATATATATTTATGTTAATTTTTTTTCACACTTTAAATTTTTTGTTCCCATAAAAACACATAAATAACAAAATTTGAACTTATTATTCAAATATGGAATAACATTTTCCAAATTATATTCACATAATTAAAAAAAATAAATTTAACACCAAACCCACAGACGCGATGAGAAGTAGGGTTTTTTAGATATGTATTTTTCAAGCAGAATTTTATTTTATATTAAATCATTAATGTAAAAACTAATTGTATGAAATTAAATTAACATGTAATGATATATAGTTTATAAATTTTGTTTAAAAAATACCCTATTATGGATTATATTAAATAATTAAAAAGTATAATCGTTATGTACTTTAAAAACCATTCAGAAAAAACCCCTTTTTTAATCACACAAATAAACGTATTATAAAATACAATATAAAGTTGATTTAAAAGAATTTAATTCAATTAAATATAAATAAAAATAGTTATGTTATTTTAAATAATATTCAAAACAAAATGGGATTGTTAAATTATTCAATTTATTTAAAAGAAATGATATTTTTATAAATTTTTTTATTTTTCTATTAAAAAAACTAAATATTTCAGAATAACAGCAAAAATTGAGAAACATCATACATGTTAATCATATTTCAAAAATAATGTCAATTTTATGAAATTGACAATCCTAAATTTAAAATAATTAATTATAATATTAACTCATAAATTTCAAGAAAACCTGTTTTTTGAGTAAAATGTATTCTTAAGGAAAAAAATTAATTTTCTAAAACTTTTACTCATTATTTAAAATATATTAATTAATACATTATTAGTGAGTAAGAAAATTAGAAATTTTATAATGGTATTAATATTTTTCAGACATTCCAGTTTAGCAACATGATTTTTGCAGTCACTTTTAAATTATTAGATTGTGTTCATTGTTTATGATCGATATTGTTTATATTATAGGCTATCGATGTAGTATTTACATTTAAATTAACAGGATATTACATTGGAGGTATCAACTTATTCCACGTTTTACACATATTTTTTTCCATCTTTTGTTTGATATGATAATTTTTTTATATATTTTTTCACCGAAACACATTGTGACTGGATAGTTTGAGTGGATTATAGGGTTGACCTTATTTGGTTCATTACAAAAAAGAATTGTGGGGTTTCTCATACTAAATATTTTTTACTACCTATTCTTGTTTTTATTCCTTGGGAGCAAAAGATTTATTATATTTCATATTTAGTTATCAATTGTGATAAAGTTCTTGGCCTACTCACTTTCATGTCTAAACAAGAGATTCAATGAGTGGTAAAAACATTTTAACAATTTATATACGTTTTTAGAACATTTGAATTAAAAATATGAGTAATTTTTTAATATAAACATATACATTAAAAATTAATTATTTTCCATTTGTATGTTCATTATTGAATTAAAATATTGATGTTTTAAAGGATAAACTCTAATTATTTATGTTTGTCATAATATTTTGGATTATAATCTAAAGATAATTGGTTAACGTATTATGATTAAAATATCATGCCTCTAAAAATAAACCTTCAAAAATAATGAGAGGGGAGTATGTTAGAGAGGATCCACAAGAGAATCATTTAGCAGAACATTCATTAGATGAAGTTGTAATCTATATAATTCATACTATAGTTCAGGTACGTTTTAGGAAACTGAGACATGTTGTGTATCATGGCTACAAATTTACTAAGAATAATCCAACCATATTCTACGGTGACAAAAGACCCTGATTATTTGATTTGTTTCTTGATTGGATTGAGAGGGTCATCAACATCATAATGACTTCTGGGGACTGTAATGTGTTTTTCCATGTGCATGATCGGGGGACCAAGAAAGAGTGGGTGGGGCTCTATTGACCATGCTTTGTTAGACGCAGATCTTACATGGGATTCATTAAATAAAATATACAATGAACAAATTTACCCTATGATTTACATACATTTTAGTCCAAGTATTTTTATACCTTCAAGAAAGGATAACATACTATTCAAATTTATTCAAAAGATTTTTCTATGTTGCTTCATTTTTTAGTATATATAGTCCCTAATGATCAGCTCAAGGCTCGAAGTATTGAGTTTGAACTGAAGCCTAATATGTGGTCGAAGTCCATAATTCATGTGCCTTTTGAACATTATGAATGTAGTTGAAAATGTATCTTTTTAAGAGGATTACATATATGTAAATACTAGTTTAGTTATAGATTATGTTGGTGTAGTTTTTAGCCCATGTGTGTTTTCTGGAAAGAAAATGAAGACTAAGGGATGACATTTTTTCCAAGGACTAGTTTCAAGGGCATCAACAGGACAACATTAGTTGTTCTTTTACAAATTTATAAGGCGTGTTCATACCATGATTATCTTTATTAACACTTCTAAAATATTTTATCATTATTGATATACTGGTCACCTAAAGAATTTTTTTTCAAAGGATATTTGAGGTTAGTAAGGTTGTATCCACTATAACCAAGGGTTCACAGGATTGTACAAATGCTTCCAACAGTGGTGGGTCTAATATTTATTCCATGTGGTTTGTTAATGTGTATAATATAATAAATATTTATATAGAAGAGTGTACACTATAATAAGTTTATGAAGGGTTTACTACTATAAGATGTGTGGTGTTATTTTTTTCCTCTTTAGTGCAAGATTTGTTTTGATATATTTTTAACTCATTATTTTCAATCATCAAAATTAGTTGATGTGTTGGGAGTAAATTCATTACTTATATCACTCATGTTAGATAATTCAATTCCTTTGAGAATTAGGTCTAAACATGGTTTCAAGTTTCCCTCATGTTGGGTGTTGATAGATGACTTCGAGTAGGGGTGGGACATTTTAGTTCTCAACATTTAAATCATGGACCTGATACATGGAATGTATTTTATGATCATAATTAAGTCCTTGATAGACTATTATAATATTTGGGTTGTGTTTTTTATCACAATATGGGGTTACTCATTATTTTTAGGGTTAGTGGGACCAGATATTCAGAAGTTTGGGGTTTGTTGTTCATTATATTGGGGTAATATCATCCTAGATTTCAGAGATGATTCTTGATTATTTTTATAATTGTGATGGATTTATGTTCCCTATAATAGTTTGTTCTTAGAATTAGGTATTTTTGGAGGATTTTCCTGGTTTACACCCATATAGAGAGATTGATTTTATTATTTTCTTGATATTTGGAATGATGCATGTTAATATACCATCTTATTGAATGGAACCTGTTGATTTTTTTAACCATAATGGACAACATGATGACCTAGAGGCCATGGGATTTATTTATCCTCGCATGGAACCATGTTATATTCTGGTTCCCTTTTCTACGAAGGATGATGGGAGTCCGAAAATTCATGCGGATTAACAAAAATGGAACCAGGTGGATGTTAAGAACAAATATACATTCCCCATGATTATGGATTACTTTGACTAGCATAGATGAGAACATTAGTGTGAAATTATTGATCTTTGGTAGAGGGAACCACTTGTTGAGGGTATGAGAATAGGACATACCTATGTTATAATTTTGTAGCTTGAATGGACATTTCAATTTTTTGGTTACTCTATTTTGTCTCAATATTTATATAACTTTAATTATGGATTTAATTAATTATATCTATCATCTATTATTGGGAACTATGTTTTTCATGTTCAAGGATGATATAATATTGTAATCTACATTATATATGGATCATAATAACCATTTGGATGCTACTCATCAATCCTTGATTGAACTTCTTCTAAATGGTAATATTTTCAAATATTATTTTTGGATATAGGAAGTGAAATTTATGAGGCATTCCATATCATATAGGGGAGTTTCAATGAATCCCAAGAATATTCCAGCTATTATGTCATGATAGAAATCATAAAATGTGTTTGATATCACGGAATTCATGGGTTTGGCGGGATGATATAGAAAGTTTGTTTAGGATTTTTCCATGAATTCATCTTCAATGACATCTTTTACCATTAAGGGTGTAAATTTTGAATGGAATAAAAACATCAAATTTATATTGAGGAGATAAAGGCATTGTTTAATTTATAACTATATTTTATTCACCCAAATCAAGGTTTGAGTTATTATATTTTTATTATTTTTTCTTATAGGTCTAGGATATTCCTTGAGGTAGGTAAAAATGGTGATGAAATATATCTCCTTATATTTACACCCTCATTAGAAAAACTAAACCACCAATTATATTTGGTTTCCATTAGTTATGTATGCACCCAAAACATGGTGGCACTATATCGTTGGGGAGTAGTTTGTATAGTATTATTATCATAAGAGCCTGAATTATAATTTTACATAAAGGGGTTTCATCATGTAAAAGAGGAACATGGTGGATTATATTATAGGTTATGATTTTGATTTTGAAAATACTCCAAATAATGGTATTATGGTTTCATATTAATTGTTTAGAATATTTCTATCTCATGATATGGAGGAAATGATTGAGGGGTGGTATCTAATGAGTTGGACTACTAATAAGAGAATGTGAGTGGAATAGGTTCAAGGGATTTTGTTATTTGTATCAATTAAATATCCCTTGTTTTAGGTGAGTGATTTTTGTTTTAGATAGTTATATAATATAAGTTCCAACTCATAGGTAAAAGTTTTTTAGGGTGGGGAGACATCATTTTTGTGGTTTTGGACACATAGTGGACATGTATTCTTCCATTTGAGGATTTTTTTTTGAATTTAACTCTTTTATGATTTGATGGACTGTGGAAAGTAGTTTTGATATTCCATAAACCCAAGGTCTACAGTGGTGTCTCAGGACTTGATAATTTTTTTTGTGGTTAGGGATGATCTTGTCGATTAAATATTTTATATCCTGGTGTTTCAATTAAAATAAAATTAAGACAGGGCACCCTAGACCTACTAATTTATTACAACCTTTTCTAATTCTGTTATAGAAGTGGAGTGAAATTTCTATGTAATTAATCATCTGTTTTAAATGGACTCCTTTTGGGAATGACTTTATTTGGGTTTTCATTGATTGAATTGTGAAATAATCTCATTTCAAATCAATCATGGACACAATTAATGTGGAGAACTTGGGGTATTTACATCCAAGAGATTTTGAGACTTTATGTGGATCCCTATATGATTGTTTTTGACAGGTTCATGGGTTTCACATACAGGTTTTGAAAAGTTGTGTAAGAGGTGGTGTATTCTGTATTGAAATTGAGAACATCATATCCTCTGTATAATTATTAAGGGCTTGAAATAGATATCTAGGTTATCAAGGATACTATTTTGGATTGAAATATTTATTTTTGTGTATCTTTAGCAAATAATTGTACTATAGTTTTTTTCCTATAAATTTTTTATCATACATCGATAATGTCATTGCCATTTAATGATTTTTATGATATTCTATATATGTTTCCCTTGTGATGTGTAGAGTAGGGGGAATTTTCAGTGTCATTCTCATTCATGAAAAGATATAAGGATGTAGTATATTTGGATTTGGTTAGTAAAAGTACTAAGCCATTATAAATATTATTTGGACTATATACATGAGACATTAAATTTTAGTGTTGGTCATCGGGTCTCCTTAGAGTTTCACCTCACATGAAGAATCATCATTTGGGTATGAAGTATAAGTTGGAACTGAGTTTTTCCCCCATATATATATCATAGAGAGACTTGGAATGGATATATATCAGTTCTAATTTCAACCTTTTTACATGGAATTCTGATTTTATTCATAATTCTCATAAAAGGATGTATCAAATAGGTCTTTCTCGTGTGATTGAATGGGAGGATTTTAATTTTGATCATGACACACACATTTTTTAGAAATTTGTTTAGATTATAGAACTGACAGATAAGGTACTGTATTATGAAACAATTACCATGGAATCGGTACTTTGAAAGTGAAAACATGATAGAAATGACACATGGGAGACATATCTGTTTATCATTCGGAAATGTCCTTATTCACTAAAAAATATATTTTTTCAGTAAAATCCAAAATATTCACCCTAATATAATTTTTATAAGATCATATAAAAAATTAAATTATATAAAATAAATTTTCAAAATGTTCTATAAAACAATATTAATGTTTATAGATAAATTGTTAATGAAAACATATTTTAAAGAGATAATTATACATTTCAAAAAAATGTTGTATTATTTATTAAGAATTTAAAAATATATTTAGGAAATTTAAATACATTTCATTAATTTTTTAGTTTTACTCATATAATAAAATTAATGGAAATGTTAAAATGGACATATTTAAATAATCATTTTTTGGGTTTTGTGTGGAGTATTGTATAGGATATCAAACAATGTTTTGTATTTTGAAAATAATGGGAGTTACAAGTTGACTTGGTATATTTATGGACATCTTGCAGGGAAACCATTGGTATATGAATTATATAATAATGCATTGTGGTTTTCATTTCCTTCTTGATTCAGCTCCTTTGATATACTATTTGACAATTTTCTGTATTTACATTTCAGGATATATCTGACAACACCCAGTTAGGATTCAATATTGAGATTTAAATGATGAACCACAAAGTAACGAGTCTTCAGTATATGTAACTATATTATTGAAGGAACCACCAAGAGGTTTTCCAATCTTACCTCTACCTATTGAGCAGTTTTTTTACCAATATTATTGAGAGTGGGAATGCATGGCAGGGTTTAAATCCACATGTTTCATTGATAGAGACCTCTCCATTCTATGGTAAGATAGACCCTCATGTTATAGACTAATGAATTGTGAAACTTGGGTGAGTTATCAGACTTATTATGACCTCTTAAAATCATATAGTTATTCTATTGGAGATCATTATTCATTGATACATAGTGAAATAGTAGAAACCAAAGACTTGTATGCATGATAAGGATGATCTGTCATTGATAGAGTTTAAGTGTATCTTCATAGAGGTGTTCTGTCCTGTTTTGTTGTGAGAAGAATGCATCCATGAGTTTCTCATCCATTATCTGGGTAGTAAATTCATTGAAAATCAAGATTAAATGTTCACTAACCACTAAAAATAATCAATGTATATGGATCAAAATGCATTCATTAGAGAATGGACCTTAGCGCATGGCCTTCACCAGGATATCAGATCTCAGGTAATATCTACATCTATTCCTTCTTATTATAGTAGTTCCCAAGTGAGGTTTGGTGGGGGACAGATTCTGGGTGGATTACTCAGTAATTGTTGGTACTGGAAGTGGGCAACTTGAAGCTGATATGTCAATATCTAGATGTACTGATCAAGCTAATGGATCCTAGCATCTGAGTTGATTTAGGTGATAGTTTGAGGGTCAGTTATGTGCAGGTTCTGAAGATAGAATAAGTCATCTGATAGAGATAAAATGTGTCACCTGTTATGGGTGGTAAAATATTGTGCGGGATTGTCCAACCCTGTGTATAGTTGATAGTTATATGGCCAATAGGACGCATAATTAGAGGCAATGGATACAAAATTTTGGTATGTAGGGCCATATACGTGGAAGTGAAGATAGGATATAAGTTGGAGGTTGTTTATGTTTTGATCAGTTTCCACCACCACCCTTATGTGGTGCAGGCCTGACATTAGAATTTTGTGGTCAAGGATAATAGATTCTTTAAGTATGGGATGTTTTTTTCCTAGAGACTGAAATTATAATTCGTGGTTTGAAAAGAGTCTTCTCTTCATTTGTTTTAAGGTTTATATACATTGTAATTGGAAAATATTTTCTTGTAAGATATTTTATTCAATATCTAATGATTCCTGTTATGCATATATTATAATCATTTGCCTTGTTTACTTCTATATGATGAGATTTTTTTTGTTCCACACATCATTTAAAATTCAGATCACAATATTTGATAATATATATTTCTTTTGTATCATTCAATAACAATGATGAGGTATCATTATGTATTATTAGTAATTTACTAACTTTCTCAAAATCATTTAATGATTTTCTATTTTATTTGGAGTATGTGTTTTTTCCATGTTCAGGGGATGAGTATTTCTTTCATGGGATACGTAATGTCCATAAAATTCCATGTAAATTAATTTTTTTTATTTATATTCGATTATTTCAAGACAAATAAATCTGATAGCTTGCAATTCAGAGGCTCAGAGTGCTCGGAATGATCCCTTGAAGTATTGTTAAGCATTAATTGGAACGCTTAATCAGTTTTCCCAAAAAGGTAAAATAACTCACAAACGGTTACTCAGAACAAAAATCTAAGGGAACAGTTGTGTTCAGGATGGCAGGTTTACCCTAGGCGCAACTTATGTTTTGTCGGCGCGAGCCTCCTATGACAAAACCTAAAAATGGCATAACCGTAAATCAAATAATTAAATAAAGTTATTTTATTTTTAAAATTATTATAACTCCCAAACGGTAACTCAGATTAAAAATCAGATACCCCCACTGAAATAGTGAGGGTATGATTTCATTAAGAAGACACTAACATTGGCCGACGCATGCCACTAGTGAAGGTTAATTTTTGGCTGTAAATAAAATAATAAAGTGAAAATTATTTTATTATAAAATCCATAAATTTTAAGCAGTAACAAATATTGCAAATTAGAGAGTACCATTGGGTTCATTGGGGTGTTTTTCAAATAAAAAGGTCCTAACACCAGTGTGGGTCAAGGGTGACTCTTAATAATTTTCTGAAATTTTTTCAAATATGATTAGTAAACACGTGAGCAACGTTTTGTAACATTTCAACCGATGATCGAAACTAAAATATGAGGACACCGTTGAACTCGCAACAGCGATATTCACTTTAAGAAAACATTCACCTCAACCGTAGTAGGTTGAGGGTAGGTTTTATTTTTTTTTCATTTTCATGGGAGGGTTGTACAAATATTAAAACAAAATAATTAACTTATATTTTTTTAGACATCTCATTTGAATCATAAATGTGGGGACCATACGAGGGTGGTCAAGAATTTAATGCTAGGAATTAAATGCCCTAAAACACAAAATGTGTTAAAATTTTCTCTTTAATTAATAGGATACATAAATAATGAATTAATAACCCAACATGTTAATGAAGAGATATTTTATTAACTCATCTTGGGGGTTGTATTTTGGTTGGAAAAGGGAGAAGAGGCATGTGTTGGGGAATCCTCCAACAAAGAACCACGCCCCAATGAAGAATGAGGATGATTCTCAACCCCATATTGGAAATGTGTAGTGGTAGCAATGAATGTCAGTGTTAACTTCAATGACCTCTTTTTCCTCCTTGAGACATATCTAACGAATGATTTAGGTAGGGGTATTAAATTGAATTATGAATAAATATCTTTTTGTTAATTCATCATAATATGAATTCAAAATGAAAATGGACAAACAAACATGGCCATCATCCTGCATATACTTTACCCCTTTTTCATTAATTCTTCATACATTTTTCATGCATTATTTGATGACAAATAATTAATGATGCTGATAACACAATGTCTCGTTTAGTGCGGCATATGGACGTGGAGACCTCGACCCGTGGATCGTGAATATGCAAACGGTATAATTTTCTACAATGGAACAAAGTTGTGAGGGATCACATTAGAAGGTGGTGTCCATCACTAATCTGGCCATGAGAAAGGAGGGTGGCGCTTGTTAGTGTCATTGGTTGAGCAGGAGGTCACGGTCAGTCGGTTGCGGCAGAGGAGGAAGGAGACCGACATACAACGAGACTCATGGTGGTGTTGCGGCGTGCATCTGAGCTTCCATAGTAGGACGCCACAAACCCCATGTCCACGGTGGATGCCAAAGTGTGGCCAGCACTCAGCTGGCCTATAAGGAGTTGAGGCGTGCGACCGCGCCGTTGGGAGGAGAAACGACCAGCTATTTCGGCAGGCCGTGTCACACCAAGCAGGACTGCAAGGTGCTCTAGTGTGCTAGAAAGGCGAATGAATAGTCTGTTGGACCATTCAAGGAAACTGAGGTGGGGGGGGGGGTGCCTCCCCCTGGGTGTCGACTAGGGTGGACCGCACATGTGGTCGGGTGGGCTGCACCGCAGGCCACCCCAATGGTTTGTGTCAAACGCAGGCCGGATCATGCCCAGTGGTACAAGCCAGTCCACATCCATGCAGGTTGGGCCCTCTATAGATTAGGCCTACTAGGCATGATTCTACTATGTCTGGTCAACTCAAACTAGGTCGGACCGAACCCAGGCCCCTCTAAACCCAGATACACCTTTGTGGCCTTATCTTGAGAATCATGCATCCATTTGACAAACCGTCTATGACACCAGAATCAATGGATCAAGATGGTAATTTTGGTACACTTTACATGTGTTTTGGATAAATTAAGATAATGGCCATGTTAGATAGATCCCCAAATCCCACTGGGGCCTCTGAGGGGAAACACAAAGAACAAAAAGACCAGACATATGTTTGACACGCCGTTAGTTGCCTTGGGTCCCTTTTGACTTGGAATACCATTGGGATAAATATTCATGGAACTTCATGGATAATGAGGCATGACTGAGGGCCTAAGGAGTGGTTCTCCAAAACAAACTGCTAGCAGCAATCTAGTGGTTGGCATTGATGTAGAGGTTGGAGATAGATTATACAGTGGTTAGTACCAATAGATTCAGTATAGGTCAGCAACAATCCTGTGTGAGTAAGATCTAGTATTGTTCAATACTCAGTGATCCTATGTGGGTCTATGCATAGAGATCTTATGTGGTTCAGATCATGTGTGGGTCATCCCTCAGTGATCCTATGTGGGCCCGTGCATATCGATCTTGTGTGGGTCAGATCCTGTGTGGGACATAGCGAGAGTTAGTACCTATCGCCTTCAGGAAGGTAGGATCTTGTGGCGGTCAATGCTGGGGTTAGTACCTATCGATCCTATATGGGTTAGACTCTGTATAATTAGTAGTAGTATATCTTAATAGAATACGATGATCTAGCATCACAACTAATCATATGTACTTATATACTTCACTGAAAACATGGTTTGAGCTAATACTCGATTTGAACTAAGACATTTACCTTTGTGGTACTATCTCCATGGTGATACCTATGTGGTACTTTTACCTTCGTTATAATATCTTCATTCTGATACCTGTGTGGTAATTTTACCTTCGTGGTAATATATTTTATGGCGATACATGTTTGATACCTTTACCTTTGGGGTACAATCTTTGTGGTGATACATGTGTGATATTATTGCATCTATGGTACTATCTTCATGGTGATACCTGTGTGGTACATTTACCTACGTGGTACTTTCATCATGGTGATACTTGTGTGGTACTTTTACCTTCCTGGTAATATCATCGTGGAGATACGTATGTGGTAGTTTTACCTTCGTGGTACTATCTTCGTGGTGATACATGTGTTATGCTTTTACCTTCATGCTACAATCTTCATGGTGATACATGTGTGGTACATTTACCTTTTTGGTACTATCTTCGTAGAGATACATGTGTGGTACTTTTACCTTCGTGTTACACTCTTCATGGTGATACGTGTTTCATACTTTTACCTTTATGGTACAATATTTGTGGTGATACACGTGTGGTACTATTACCTTCATGGAACTATCTTCATTGTGACACCTATGTGGTACTTTACCTTCGTGATGTAACCTTCATAGTTTTACCTATGTGGTACTTTAATGTTCGTGGTGTTAACATTCTTGTATTAATCCCTCATCTATGAGATTTCTATATCTTGATAACATAGGTGTGTGTATGGGCATATACCAAAGTAGAGCTGAGGTCTTGCTTTGTGGTTTTTCTTTGTGGAACATTAGGAGACCTACAGGGTCTCAGCATCCCTACTGAGTATCATTATACTCACCCCTACATGGGATTCACCCGCACCTTGTTATGTATTGTGTAGATGACGTACAATATTGATCGAGGCTGAGGGAGCCAGTAATGGGAGGTACTTAGAGGTCAACCATTTGGTGGGACATGATTCTGGGACTACAAATCGTTTTTTCTACCAACCCTTTAGGTAGGATCCATGGTGGATGATCTAGGAGATTCTTTTCACCTTTTAGTTGTTTTATTCTTTTTTGTTTTACTTGTACTTTTCTAGTTGAGATTGTATTTTAGCCCCTTTAATTTTAAAACACTTTTACTACAACAATTAATTAACTATTGCTTCCTGTTGTGTTCTCTGACCGTGTGTTTATAATTTTTAAAGGAAATGCCATACCGTTTTATAGAATATGTCCTTCAATTCTTGTCACCAGTCCCAAGCCTATAGATAGTGGTTTCGGGGTAATCACGGAACGGGCCCTGGGGGACGGGTCATGACAAATTTGTATTCGAGGATTTCGGTTCTGCTGAATAACTATGACTCTAATATTTACGATGAAGTAATAGTATTAGTTTTATGAATGTGGTTTTTAGTTTGGGGAGTTCAGTGATGGTGCGGCGTCCGACATATCAGTACACCTGAACCCTGAATTCTGATTTCCAAAACAACGCACCAAAACACTGATTATGTGATGTTTTTGAAAAGTTTTTCTTTTGATTTCTTTAGATTCTGCTCACCAGGAATAACTTAATGAAAATGGTTCACATGTTCTTCATCAGGATGTATCCACAAAGATAGTAACCCTGGATTTAATTGAGAGTAAAATATGACGGCCCACCGAGCAATGAGGCCTCAGTGTTGGGCCCTCTTATGGCATTAGCACATTCAGGTGGTGTACCAGCAGCACTAGTACCCATTGGGTAGCTATTCCCACCAACTTTACCATTAAATGATGCACACTGACTATTCATGTTGTACGAGTTCTAGAAGTAGAGGCCTCCAAGGTTTTGAGGAAAGATAGTTTCCCAGGTAACTGAGGAATGGTTGAAGGTTGTGGAAAGAGTTTTCCGCCTATTTGAGACACT
This sequence comes from Viscum album, assembly GCA_963277665.1. Taxonomy (NCBI): domain Eukaryota; kingdom Viridiplantae; phylum Streptophyta; class Magnoliopsida; order Santalales; family Viscaceae; genus Viscum; species Viscum album. The sequence goes on along the minus strand of OY728159.1, from coordinate 1,292,221,975 downwards.
GGTATACATGATGGTGATCTTAACTTCTAGTATTTTCTAGTGAGTGACTATGAGGATGGTCCACATAGTGAGGAGGTTTCGGCACATGAACCATTTCCCAAGATAGTACCTTTGGGTACTGAATCATCTATGACACTACTTGTTGGGTAGAATTTAAAACAGGTGGTAACAGTAAATAAAAGATTTAGGCTTTGTGCCTTACACGAGTTTGATAATTAGATACCCCATAGGTCTTTATGGGAGCCTGACTCACAGGCGGCTAATGGATAGATTGAGGAGTTTCATAAAAGATCTCTAGAGATTCTACAACTTTTTCAGGATGAATTTTTGGTATCTACGTATTCATCGAAGCATACCGACCATTCCTTGTACTCCATGAGTACAATACGATCAGTGCTTCTAGTCACGGACATTCTAGAATGGCATGTTTAAGGATATCTGATCCAATGCTATTTCTCTTTTCACTCCTTCCCATGATAGGGTGATAGAGGGAACCTTTATGGTTGAATATTCATTGGATGAGTATATATAGCCAAATAATGTTAATAGTGGGAAAGTAGAAAACTAAAGCCCGTCTTAGAGACTTGGGTGTGTAAAAATGTTTTGGGAAGTAGAAATGTTTGGGATAAATGAATCTGTAGGGCTGCAGATGTGAAAGAAGAGCTAGGAGAGCAGCATGAGTTTTTTAGCATTTCGACATGTTACAGCCATCCCCCTTTGTTGTCCCCAATAAGCTTAGGGAGCTAGAGGGTAGAAGAAGGGAGTAGCTGTATACAGTTAAGGAGTGTTACCCAAGGGATCAAGGAATGGTTAGAGGTATGGTCTGTGTCTACTACATTCCACCGTATTAATATACATATAAAATAATCAATCCTTCCTTCCAAAAATCTTTTCTATGACCTACTATTTATGGATAAGCCATTGACATGGCCTTCATGTCTGAAGATACCTTTATGATGAGACTTGATAATCACACATACAATGATGGTGTGATCTGACCCTTGAGGTGGGAGTTTCAGTTAGAACCTCTTGGTGGTGGTGTCGCGGGATTACGACATTAGTTTGGGTATGGACTGGACATCCACAGTTTATACTCATATTGAATGTATTAGGAAAAAGGTTTGTGGTTTACCTACACCTTTGAAATGGGGTTTTCCTTGTTCAGAGAAAAAGGAATCCCGGGCAGCAAAGGAAAAACTCAGGAAAAGGAGGGTGCAACTGATCTCTATTGAGTTGGCTAGCCCTACCCTCATAGTAGTGGGTGTTTTGTGTTTTCAGTTCCCAATAGAATCAGCAATGTGTGTGGGACATCCTTAAAGATATCCTTTATAGATAGAGATGGAGGAGCATATCTCTAGTCCAGGACAGTCACTCTGCCACTTCTTTAGAATGTTCGGGAGGCACAACTTGGGACACTAACTGGGAGGCTCGACGTGCACAGATATCCACAGGACATGCAGCTGATGTATTTTATAAAGGTGGATAGCACATCATCATCTTTAGAGAGCGTACTATTGAACCAATGGCACTACATGAGAAAGTGTTGAGGGAGTTCCATACATCCCCTCTAGCAGTACATCCAAAAGTGGCGAAGATGTACCAGGACATTTGGCATCATCACTGGTGACCAGGGATGAAGAATGTAGTGGAACAGTTTATATCTCAATTCCTCTATTGATAGAATGTAAAAACTACTCAGAGCTGGAAAATGTATTATACTGACAAGAGACGGAGACCGTTGGTGTTCCAGGAGGTGGGTGTTTTCTTTCTAGTCCCTCATCGATGGGGGCTATGAATATTTGGCCGAGGAGGTAAGTTATCACTATGGATTATCAGACAATTTCTGATACTTCAGAGGATCAGCGAGGTGGAATACGGATTGGCACTACCACCAAGGTTGGACTGGGTGCAGAACTTCTTCCATGTATCCTAGCTGAGGAGATATGTGCATGACCATTCTCATGTTATCGACCATGGCATGCATGACATTGATAATGGGGAAACATTTACAGAGGTTCCAGCAGAGATTGAGGATCGACAGAATCGGGTCCTCCATGGGCGGTTGATACCTCCCGTGTGCATTCTTTAGCAGCACGAGAACCTTTAAAAGAGCTCATGGGAGTGGGAGGCTCAGATTTGTGCTTAGTACCTCCATTTGTTTCCTTAGTCTATGTTGTGGATTTCATGGATGGAAATACCAAAGGTGGGGAGAATGTAATGTTTTGTAAATTTGCTATAATTGTTTTTAATTATATGGGATTAATTTGAGACCAAAAATTTGATGGTGTGTGATTCTGAGGCACGAAGTGCCTGCAATGATCCGTTGATGTTTTGTTAAGAAATAATTATTGTGCATAATCATTATTATTAAAAATGTGGAATAACTCTTAATCTGTTACTTGGATCAAATATATGAGAGCACCATTACGCTCAGGATGGCAGGTTTACCCTCGGCGCGACATAAGTTTAGTCAGTGTGGGCCTCCTATGAGAAAACCAAAAAATGGCATAACAATAAATAAAATAATTAAATAAAGTTATTTTATTTTTCAAATTCTTGATACTCACAAATGGTAACTCAGATTAATAATCTGAGGCCACTACTGAACTTGTGAGGGAATGCTTTCATTAAAAAGATAATAACATTGGCCAGTGTGGGCCACTAGTGAATGATAGTTTTTTTGCCATAAATAAAATATTTATGTGACAATTATTTTATTGTAAATTCCATAACATTTAAATGCTAACTTGGAATGGAAATCTGACTATACCATTGGGTTCTTTGGGGAATGTTTCACATAGGCAGAGCCAAACCATGACCGAGGATGGTCAAGGGTGACTGTTAATATATTTTCAATCCTTTTTTGGGTACGTTTGATAAACACATGAGCCTCATTTTCATAACTTTTGACGCAGTGCTCAGATTTCGAATCATGGGACAGTATTGAACTCACTACATCGATATTCTTTTTTGGAGACCTTCACCTCGACCACAGTTGGTCAGGGGTAGGAGTTAGTTTTTCGGATTTTTGTGGGATGGTTGGACAAATAATAAAATAAAAAATTTCACATATATTTTATTTTTAAAACCCCCAATTTGAATCATAATGGTGGGGACCACATGAGGGTGCGCTAGAAGTTAATGTTGGGTATTAAATTCTCATCTACACAGAAATTTGTAACCACTTTTTTTATTAATTAATAGCAAAAATTAATCTTGAATTAATAACCCGACTTGTTATTGAAGAGTTATTTTATTAACTCTTCTTTTGAGTTGTATTTCGATTGGAAAAAGGGGTTGGAGGCATGGGACGTAGAATACTACACCTAAGAACAACCCCCAACAATGAATGAGGATGACACACAAGCCCGGATTAGAAATGTATTGTGGAAGCAATGAATGTTGGTGTCCCATTCAATGACCCCATCTTCCTTCTCGAAAAATCTCTAACGGATGATTGAGGTAGGAGTTTTAAATTGAATTATGAATAAATCTTTTTTGTTGATTCTTTAGAATCTGGATTCAGAATGACGATGTCCAAACAAACACGACCATCATCCCACATATACCATTCCCCTTTTTCATTCATTCTTTTCATGTTCATAGTGCATTCTTCAACGCCTAATAATTAATGACATTGAAAGAACAATGTCTCTTTGAGCGAGACATATGGACATGGATCCCTCTAACCGAGGAACATGAATATGTGAACGAAATAATTTTCAGGCTTGGAACGATGTCATGATAGATAATAGAAAAATGTGGTGGCTGACACCCAGCCGGCTGCGAGGAAGGAGGGCGGCCTGCGTCTGTGCCATCAGTTAAGCCGGAGGTTGCAGCTCGTCGGTCGTGATAGAGTAGGGTGGTGGCTGGAATCTGGCCGGCCACACAGTGGAGTAGTGGCACGTGTCTAAACTGCCAGAGTAGGAGGCCACAGCTGCATGGGCATGGTGGATGCTGGATGGTGACCAGAACCTAGCCTACAATGGGGGGAGGAGCGGCGAGTGACCGCGCCACTCAGAGGAGAACCGGCCAATCGTTTTGGTCTACCGGGTCACACCAAGGGGGACCACCAAGCGGTTTTGCGTGCCTGATAGGTGACCGAACGGTCTGTTGGACCATATGGGAAAACTGGGGGGCTCCCCCCTGGGTGTCGTCTTGGTCGGACCCTACACCTGGCCGGGTGGGATGGGCCTAGCATGGGACGGATCACCCCCAGCGAGTCGGGCCACCCCTTCGCGGGTTGGGCCAGTTCACGGCTTAGTGGCCCAGGCCTGTGGTGAGCTAGGCCTACTAGGCTAAATCCAGACAAGTTATGGTGACCCAAACTAGGTCAGGTCAGCCCAGGCCGGGTCGTTCCTACCGGGTCATACCATACCCGGGCCCATCTAGTACCAGATATGCCTTTGTGGCCTTATCTTGAGAACCATGAGTCCATTTGAAAAACCATATGTGGTACTAGAAACCTTGGATCGAGGCGGTCCTTTTGGTATACTCCACTTGAGTTTTCGATAATGTTGGAGCTTTGCCGGAATGGATGAACCATGAATCCAACCGGGCCCTGGGAGCAGAAAATCTAATATCTTATAGACAGTCCATCTGTTTGATGAGTTTCCAATTGTGTTGGGACCCTTCTAACATGACAGACCTTTGGGACACATCTTCATGGATCATCGTGGTGGTTGAGGTATGATCGATGTATTGAGGAGTGGTTCCCCCAAATGTGCTATTAGCATGAATTCAATGGCTTGCAGTGAGGCAGAGGATAGAGACAGGTCATACGTAGGATAGTACAGAGCGACCTTGTGTGGGTCAGCACCGATCCTATGTAGTTCTGCACTCAGTGATCCTCTGTGGGTTAGTGCATACTAATCATGTGCAGGTCAAATCCTATGTGGGTGTTGTACAGACCCGAAGCCTGAAGTACATAGACTTTACATTAATTTTGCGGAATACTTAGTACATAACAAAAACACACACACACAAGGATCGTAATAGTTTAGTGTCTTTGGAAACTCGGAACGTAATCTTCTAATCGTGGTGAAAGATATTCAAAATCTCCCATAAATATCTTCCTTTTTTTACCTAAAACCTTTCTTTATATCCTGGGGAAAAGAAAACATAAAATGGTGAGCTCAAATGCTCAGTAAGGGTAAAAAAAAGAAATATCAATCACATCATATACATAAGCACATAACTTTTGGAAATCTTAACCTGCAAAAGAGATCATAATTTCATAACATGGGGTAAATCATGGTAGTGAAATGTTATCACAATAATCATAACGTAAAACATGAAACTTTGTGGCATTCACACATAATCATAGAGAATCATTTCTTGTTAGTCAAGACTCATTGCCAAGACTATCTTAGTGGACAAAGTCCCTTTCTGAATCGAGTAACCCTCGTTTCAGTCCTGTTTCACTGAACCGGTATAACCTACCGTTCCAGCCCTATCTATCTCATGAGATATAAAATCTTTACCCAATGAATTGGAGGGAGATATAGGTCCCACCTATCTCATAATGATACCATTCTTATGTGTGCCACAAAATCATAAACCATACATCATTTCATAACCCAAGTAATAAAAATGGGATTCTTAAACAACATGACATCATAAAACAATTCTTATAAGATAAAGGAATTAATAAAAATATATCCATCACAACATAATCAAATCCATGTAATAATAGGTATAGAAACAGAACCCTTTATTATCTTAGATGGAAAATAATTTTGATAAAACACTTGAAATCCATTCATGAGGAAAATATCCTTTCTACTTCAAAAACATTTTTCCTTTCATAACATGTCTTACAATTTAAAACTAAAAGAAGTTTATTAAAAATAAACTTGAAAACTTGTAAAGGAAGCTTCTTGGAAATAATGTTTTAAAAATCCATTCATGCCGTATAAGTTAAAAAAACATTCTTCTTGTACTTTTGTCGGAAAAGTCAAAAAGTACCTCGTACGAAAAACGACAAAATATTCCATTCATATCTTTTACTAAAAACTCACCAAAGGGTAAAATTGGATTTAAACTATTGTAAGTGGATGGAAACGATATTACATATTGAGGGAACATGGATGTGGATGATAAAATACAACCTAGTAAATGCCAAAGTAAAAACAATCTCGGATAAAAATGAGATTGTGATATTTCCCTTACCTTAGGTCTGATTTGCTTCATATGTGTCCGAACCTCCTGTATAATGATTTAAATAATGTCATTGACTTATTACAGAATCATATTCATTGTTATGATATCATATATGGTTCACTTATGACATTATATTACCCGTTCTATTGTAAATTCCATGTTAAAGAAGCGTTTTGGGTAAAATCGTTCCATTTATCGTAGGTGTTTTGACTTGTTGTTCTTGACATTATTATTACTTATATCATGATTTACTTACTTCTAGAATATAAAATATGATTTATATATCATATATATTCAGTATATATATATATATAAGATAGATAAATGAAATGAAAAACACCGTTCATGGAGACGGTAGTCCGTACATACGCATGAATGCTGTTTTCCTTTCCTTATTGTCTTGAATGGAAGTAAGTAAATGACATACATATACATATATACATAAATCCAGTAGCTTTATAATGTCATATATTTCATTATTATTTCTTATATATACTTTTTAATCATTCTTAAATGGTTAACATGGAGAATGAATCTCATCGCGTCGTGGAGACGGTAGTCCGTACGTACGCACGAGCGATGATATCGTTCCCATGGTCGTGGAATTGTGTTGAAGTCTATGTATACTATTTCAGTATCAATATCACTTTATAATAATCATATATATAGTTACTCATTACACCTTTATACCCATCCAATTACGGTGGTGGCGGAAAATAGATTACACCACGGCGTGGAGACGGTATTCCGTACGTACGCACGCGCGGTGATTTCCTTTTTCCGTAGGATGGATAGAAGGTTAATTAGAGTTGTTTCATATTTATAATAACATATCAGTATATAGGAAATACTGATGTTATTACTTTATCATGAAACAACTATAGAATTAGAAGTTGAAGAAGAAAGAAATTGAAAAGGATCGGTAATGGGTATTACCTCTTCTCTGAAGTGCTTCTTTGAGACCTCCTTTTAGGGCACTAAAATTGGTCTCTTAAGAAGACCAGGACCTCTAGGATGATACTAGGAAAGTGGAGAAGAGATTTTTGCAGGGTTTGGCCGAGCTTGAGTGCTCAAATTGGTGTGAGGATGAGGGGGAGGAGGTGTCCTTTTATAAGAGAGGAGAGGGGCACCTTAGGAATACCTCAAAATATTATTTTATATTAATGTCAAAATCGGTTTATAATGGTTACAAAGGGTCTTATTTCCAAGATAAAGTGGGTATGGGTCGAAATCCTATCATCCAATAGGATTTAGACAAGTTTAGGGTATTATTTTAACCTTATCAATTAGATTTAACTCTAAGTTAAATAATTTAACTTTTACCGTGTCTTTTTGTTTTCTTACACTATATGGTTAATACACTTACTATAACATGCCAAACGATCCCCAAATTGTATATTATTAACACATATATCCTTATCTATGTCATTTGGCCGAACCTTATATTTTTAGGAATAAAATAACAATTATTAATATAATATTTGATTTAAAAACTATTTTGTGCCAATTTTGACACTATTTGATATATGATTTTTGTGAAAGTCATAACAGAATTATATGTTCAAATAAAGTTGATTAAATCAATACTAATATATTATAGTGACCTATAAAATTAGTGTAATTCATAAAAAGTCTCAAATTACATTTATGTTTGTGTTTATAACATCAATTATGTCAATATTTCATAAATAAGATAATTACTACATCATCTTTGTGTCATAAATAAATTAACTTATTTGATGTATAAAAATTACAAATAAAATACCATTCTGTAGAAAAGCCTTTTAGCTTTCTAATGAATATTTACAATCGAATTTATCTCATGTAAAACCCTATATAAAAAATGTTTTAGTAAATACACTTTGATTTTAACTCTTTTAACTCTTCTTTGAATTAAATAATAATAAATGTCCTAATCTAATCCAAGTGGGCCTAAATGATAATAATTTACACTTAAGGTTGTTTTTGGTCGAGATACACTTTTCCAATAGAATTAGGACATGTGTTAGGGTAATATTAATATCATTCTTACCCTTAATTACCCTATTTACTTTTAACCGTGGTAAATAAAAGTAAAAAGTTACTATTCACCAAAAATTATTTTCATCTCATTGAACCACATTTTACTTATTGACACCAACCGTGTCTCTCAGATTTTTGAAATTCCATTCACAGAAGCGGTAAAATTAAGTTTTATGAAAAATTCAGTTTTTTAACTACCACTTAGTAGTTTCACTATTCATCAAAAAATTGATGTTTTTTAGAACAATTCCAAAATTTCATCCTAAGCTATATTTCATATTCCGAATTCAAAAATGAATTCTATTTTACCAAATTCATAACATAGAAGTTGCATTAATTAATTTTATAATTAAATCCCGCTGTTAAAACAAATAGCGTGCTTTTAAGAAACAATATCTATCAAAAGATTGACACTTGATTTTGTGTGGTTTAAATGTGAAATTACATTCAATGACTAACATTGTATTAAATTGTAAAAATATATTCTAAATATACTTTAAAACAACTCAAATTAATAATTTATCACTATTAATTATTTTGATTAAAAAAGTTGTTTTTAATTATAATTTAGTAATTTTCACTATTCATCAGAATATGAAAGTTATTCGAAAAGTACCAAAGTTTCACCTTAGGCTAAATTCGATACTCCGAATCCAAAAATGAAGTCCATTTTGAGAGCTAAAATTTCTAAAATTTTAAAAGGTGGTTATTACTATTCATAACGGCTAGTTATAATAATATTTTAATAGCATATCGTTGTTTAGTGAAACTCGGTATTGCGTACTACACACGCTATCGAGGAAGGTCGTGATTGCGTGTAATGCAAGGCAAGTCAAGGATGCGTGTTGTGCAAGCTCCTTTTGGTGTAGCGTACAACACAAGACATTAGTGAAATAAAAAATAATATTTTTCATAAAATATCGGGCTGTTACATTCTACCCCCCTTAAAATGAATTTCGCCCTCGAAATTCGTCGGGGTTATAAATGGTTTACTATTCTAAAGTTTCTTTAATAGAAACCCACATCGTAATAAAGAATACCAAAACTTGGATTTAAAAACTAAAGTATGAAATGTAACGATTACCCAAATAAACTAATCATTGGGTTTCCACATAGGCGAAAATATGGATATGGAAGAGAAATCTAACCATCATGTTCTGATTGAGAGTGGTAGAGAACATGGATATGGAAAAGCTAGCAATCACAAATCCATAAATTTGTGACGATCTAAGGTACCATCTGATTAATCAGATATAAAGTCACTTATGACAACATTTTTGGTTTTCAAGATCGTTTCCCTAAAGTTAAAGAATTTGAATTAGAATAAATACTTACTTTATTTTGGTACAATCTCACTATTGTTCGTTCCTTTAACAATTTCCACTTCATCTCTTAAATAAATGAAGTTGAATTTGTTATTCGTGAAGTGTTAGCAGATCATGTGATAGAATGACAGGTCATTCTATCTGTCTCAAACAAAAGGATAGCAAAATTATATACATAAGTCGATCTATAGTGAGATTAATCATATATGGTTCCTAAAATGGACTTATACTTCATATATCATACTGCTCAATATAATAAAACTAGTTTCTACTAAACAGGGACTTCCTGTAGGCCATTGGTAGGCAATAAAGGCCAGTCGCACTTCGGTTGTGGGTTCGATTTCCACAGCCTTGTGCGACGCGATGGGTTGTCGCCCGTTCTGCAGGTTGTCCTTTTTCTAAAAATACATTACTATAACATTCCGTCAATAATATAAAAAAACTTCAATCCTTAAACAATACTAACTTATGTCCAACATAATCCATTCCAATCTTTAGGCTTATCTAAAACACTTCGGTCCAAGCTCATAGTATAAAGAAAATGATTACTTGAAATGTCGCCAACCAAGCATGTGAATACCATCATTTATCCCCCATATATCTTGTTGGTCACATTCCAATCATGTGAATACCTTAATGATGTATTCTCTTGAAAAAAAAAAGAATACCCATTAATCCTTAGTGAAAACATGAATGCTGTCAAAAGTTAACTCTTTCCACATACCAAAAACCAAAAATTCTATATACTCAAACCATGATATAACCTTCTCCTTATATCAGTCATGAGCTCATGAATACTATCAAACATTTAATTTTCTCCTTATCCCTTCATTATACGCATATCATCTACATTCCAAAAATATCTGAATAACCTTTCATGGATACTGATAACATTAATTAGACAACAGTGTAACAATCCTTACATGTCTCTTTATTCCATAGTACCATGAGATTACTTATACAACATTACACATGTTAAACATGTAATCATTCCACTACATTCTTAAACCACTGACCGAGCTTCAACAATTCTTTCATCTCACATATCATTTGTAGTCTCATCATCATCATCCACATAAATACTTCCCATACGACCATAATGATTATCTTTATGAGACTTTCCCTTAGGGAATTGGTTTGCATAATGCCCGTACATTCCACATTTAAAACATTTAACCATTGTTGATGTCGTAGCAATACCATTATCCTCATCCATGTTGTTAACTGAACATTTTCCATTGCATTTACTTGCTTTGTGTCCTTCTTTTCCACACCCAAAGCATCTTCCAGTTCCTTTGAAACATTCTCATTGATGCCTCTTCCCACGTGATTTACATAGGGGAAATTGAACTTTCTTTCCTCTATGATCATCATGAAACTCCATCTTTCTCTTATTAGCCGATTCAGGAAACTTACAATATTTTACTTTATTGATCATATTATGAGATTGCTGATTCGACATAATAATGATGTTTGGACTTCCAAATCCCATTTCATTATGAATAATATCATTCCATTGTCCATCATATCCTCCATTATCGTGAATCATCTTGTTTCCAGCCATTTTCTAAAACCCAAAAAAAGAATAGTGTGAGAGGCAAAAATCATGCTAGGGAAAACAACAAAATAAAGGTGGAGTATCCTCAACATATAACATCTTAGGTTAAATTATATGATCGTTACCGTAGTTCTAGGACTGTATCCTATACGTATACTTATCCTTAGGGTCATCCTTAGACATACCTTATAAATATCTCTAGGGATATCACTAAAGATCTCGCATCCTAGTTTCCAAAGGTTGACTAAACCTTTCCTCTGATACCAACTATAGAGACCCGAAGCCTGAAGTATATAGACTTTACATTACTTTTGCGGAATACTTAGTACATAACAAAAACACACACACACAAGGATCGTAATAGTTTAGTGTCGTTGGAAACTCGGAACGTAATCATCTAATCGTGGTGAAAGATATTCAAAATCTCCCATAAAGATCTTCCTTTTTTTTACCTAAAACCTTTCTTTATATCCTGGGGAAAAGAAAACATAAAAGGGTGAGCTCAAATGCTCAGTAAGGGTAAATAAAAGAAATATCAATCACATCATATACATAAGCACATAACTTTTGGAAATCTTAACCTGCAAAAGAGATCATAATTTCATAACATGGGGTAAATCATGGTAGTGAAATGTAATCACAATAATCATAAATTAAAACATGAAACTTTGTGGCATTCACACATAATCATAGAGAATCATTTCTTGTTAGTCAAGACTCATTTCCAAGACTATCTTAGTGGACAAAGTCCCTTTCTGAATCGAGTAACCCTCGTTTCCGTCCTGTTTCACTGAACCGGTATAACCTACCATTCCAGCCCTGTCTATCTCATGAGATATAAAATTTTTACCCAATGAATTGGAGGGAGATATAGGTCCCACCCATCTCATAATTATACCATTATTATGTGTGCCACAAAATCATAAACCATACATCATTTCATAACCCATGTAAAAAAAATGGGATTCTTAAACAACATGACATCATTAAACAATTCTTATAAGATAAAGGAATTCATAAAAATATTTCCATCACAACATAATCAAATCCATGTAATAATAGGTATAGAAATAGAACCCTTTATTATCTTAGATGGAAAATAATTTTGATAAAACACTTGAAATCCATTCATGAGGAAAATATCCTTTCTACTTCAAAAACATTTTTCCTTTCTTAACATGTATTACAATTTAAAACTAAAAGAAGTTGATTAAAAATAAACTTGAAAACTTGTAAAGGAAGCTTCTTGAAGAATAATGTTTTAAAAATCCATTCATGCCGTATAAGTTAAAAAAACTATTCTTCTCGTACTTTTTTCGGAAAAGTCAAAAAGTACCTCGTACGAAAAACGACAAAATATTCCTTTCATATCTTTTACTAAAAACTCACCAAAGGGTAAAATTGGATTTAAACTATTGTAAGTGGATGGAAACAATATTAAATATTGATGTAACATTGATATGGATGATAAAATACACCCTAGTAAATGCCAAAGTAAAAACAATCTCGGATAAAAATGAGATTGTGATATTTCCCTTACCTTAGGTCTCATTTGCTTTGTCTGTGTCTGAACCACCAGTATAATGATTTAAATAATGTCATTGACTTATTACAGAATCATATTCATTGTTATGATATCATATATGGTTCACTTATGACATTATATTACCCGTTCTTTTGTAAATTCCATGTTAAAGAAGCGTTTTGGGTAAAATCGTTCCATTTATCGTAGGTGTTTTGACTTGTTGTTCTTGACATTATTATTACTTATATCATGATTTACTTACTTATAGAATATATAATATGATTTATATATCATATATATTCAGTATATATATATATAAGATAGAGAAATGAAATGAAAAACATTGTTCATGGAGACGGTAGCCCGTACGTACGCATGAACGCTGTTTTCCTTTCCTTATTGTCTTGAATGGAAGTAAGTAGATGACATACATATAAATATATACATAAATCCAGTAGCTTTATAATTTAATATATTTCATTATTATTTCTTATATATACTTTTTAATCATTCTTAAATGGTTAACATGGAGAATGAATCTCATCGCGTCGTGGAGACGGTAGTCCGTACGTACGCACGAGCGATGATATCGTTACCATGGTCGTGGAATTGTGTTGAAGTGTATGTATAGTATTTCAGTATCAATATCACTTTATAATAATCATATATATAGTTACTCATTACACCTTTATACCCATCCAATTAAGGTGGTGGCGGAAAATAGATTACACCACGGCGTGGAGACGGTATTCCGTACGTACGCACGCGCGGTGATTTCCTTTTTTCCTTAGGATGGATAGAAGGTTAATTAGAGTTGTTTCATATTTATAATAACATATAAGTATATATGAAATACTTATGTTTTTACTTTATCATTAAACAACTAATGAATAAGAAGTTGAAGAAGAAAGAAATTGAAAAGGATCGGTAATGGGTATTACCTCTTCTTTGAAGTGCTTCTTTGAGACCTGCTTTTAGGGCACTAAAATTGGTCTTTTAAGAAGACCAAGACCTCTAGGATGATACTAGGGAAGTGGAGAAGAGATTTTGGAAGGTTTTGGCCGAGCTTGAGTGCTCAAATTGGTGTGAGGATGAGGGGGAGGAGGTGTCCTTTTATAAGGGAGGAGAGGGGCACCTTAGGAATACCTCAAAATATTATTTTATATTAATGTCAAAATCGGTTTATAATGGATCAAAGGGTATTATTTCGAAGATAAAGTGGGTATGGGTCGAAATCATATCATACAATAGGATTTAGACAATTTTATGGTATTATTTTAACCTTATCAATTAGATTTAACTCTAAGTTAAATAATTTAACTTTTACCGTGTCTTTTTGTTTTCTTACACTATATGGTTAATACACTTACTATAACATGCCAAACGAACCCCAAATTGTATATTATTAACACATATAGCCTTATCTAAGTCATTTGGCCGAACCTTAGATTTTTAGGAATAAAATAACAATTATTAATATAATATTTGATATAAAAACTATTTTGTGTCAATTTTGACACTATTTGATATATGATTTTTGTGAAAGTCATAACAGAATTATATGTTCGAAAAAAGTTGATTAAATAAATACTAATATATCATAGTAACCTAGAAAATTAGTGTAATTCATAAAAAGTCTCAAATTACATTTATGTTTGTGTTTATAACATCAATTATGTCAATATTTCATAAATAAGATAATTACTGCATCATCTTTTTGTCATAAATAAATTAACTTATTTGATGTCTAAAAATTACAAATAAAATACCATTCTGTAGGAAATCCTTTTAGATTTCTAATGAATATTTACAATCGAATTTATCTCATGTAAAACCCTATATAAAAAATGTTTTAGTAAATAAACATTGATTTTAACTCTTTTAACTCTTCTTTGAATTAAATAATAATAAATGTCCTAATCTAATCCAAGTGGGCCTAAATGATAATAATTTACACATAAGGTTGTTTTTGGTCGAGATACACTTGTCCAATAGAATTAGGACATATGTTAGGGTAATATTAATATCATTCTTACCCTTAATTACCCTATTTACTTTTAACCGTGGTAAATAAAAGTAAAAAGTTACTATTCACCAAAAAATTATTTTCATCTCATTGAACCACATTTTACTTACTGACATCAACCATGTCTCTCAGATTTTTGAAATTCCATTCACAGAAGCGGTAAAATTAAGTTTTATGAAAAATTCAGTTTTTTAACTACCACTTAGTAGTTTCACTATTCATCAAAAATTGATGTTTTTTAGAACAATGCCAAAATTTCATCCTAAGCTATATTTCATATTCCGAATTCAAAAATGAATTCTATTTTACCAAATTCATAACATAGAAGTTGCATTTATTAATTTTATAATTAAATCCCGCTTTTAAAACAAATAGCGTGTTTTTAAGAAACAATATCTATCAAAAGATTGACACTTGATTATGTCTGGTTTAAATGTGAAATTACATTCAATGACCAACATTGTATTAAATTATAAAAATATATTCTAAATATACTTTAAAACAACTCAAATTAATCAAATATCACTATTAATTATTTTCATTAAAAAAGTTGTTTTTAATTATAATTTAGTAATTTTCACTATTCATCAGAATATGAAAGTTATTCGAAAAGTACCAAAATTTCACCTTAGGCTAAATTCGATACTCCGAATCCAAAAATGAAGTCCATTTTGAGAGATAAAATTTCTAAAATTTTAAAATGTGGTTATTACTATTCATAACGGCTAGTTATAATAATACTTTAATAGCATATCGTTGTTTAGTGAAACTCGGTATTGCGTACTACACACGCTATCGAGGAAGGTTGCAATTGCGTGTAATGCAAGGCAAGTCAAGGATGCGTGTTGTGCAAGCTCCTTTTGGTGTAGCATACAACACAAGACATTAGTGAAATAAAAAAGAATATTTTTCATAAAATCTCGGGCTGTTACAGGTGTGCTCTTAGAGATCCATTTTTGGTCAACACATACCGATCATGTGTGGGTAAATTCCTTTTTGGGTCATGGTAGGTGTTAGTACCTATCGAATCGTGGTGAAGGACTAACTAATCAGATGTCGGTGATGTGAGTTCAACAGTGCCCTTGGTTTTCAATTCCAAGAACCTATTTAAAAGTTACAAAAACCTACTCGCACATTTACTAAACATACCAGAAACAAAGTTCAGAAATTCATTCCGGGCACACTGGGTCTCAGAATCATCCATGATCAATTTTCACAGACTTGTAAAAATCATATATAATTATAAAAATTACATGGAATTTCCAAGTCTTTACATGGGGACTACTAATCATGTTTTTTACCTACCCTTAATGTATGAACCATGGTGGATGATCCAGGAGATTCTTTTCACCTTTCAGCTATTTTGTACTTTTCAGTTGTACTTGTATATTTCCAGTTGGGCATTCATTACAGCCCTGTTACATTTAATAAACTTTTACAACATTAGTTTACTTCACATTTGTTTCTTGTTGTGTTATCGAACCAGTTGTTTGTACAGGTTAAGGCAATGCCTTCCCGTTTTAGGGAATACGCCTTCGGTGCTAGTCGCCAGCCCCTGGCATATGGAATGCAGGTTTGGGGTATTCATGACACGTGTTACACACAAGTTAAATAAATAATATGACATTTTCATATTTATCTGTATTTGTGAATAAAATATTAATATGTCATTAAAGGGGATGCTATGCTTGATGGCGTACCCAACACGCAATAACGAGTTTCTTGGGAATCTTACGTTGCACTCTAATAATAAAATAATATTATTTTAAATGGTAGTTAACATGCAGCCGTTGTATTCGCGGGAATAGATATAAATAACTAAAATATGATTATATATGTTTTTAAATGTTTTTACATTTATCCAAAAAATTATAAAGGCTTAAAATATGGAAGGAAATCAATTTTAGGCATATATGCCCTGGTTTTCACTAAAGGTTCACTTATAACATTTTGATGTATAACCATAATTATATATAGTTTTGTTCACTCTTATACATTATATTGGACCAAATAAAACTCTTCTTAAGAATCGGGACATCAAAATTTACTTTGTGTAAATTTTTGTTATCTTTCCGATAAAGTTCATTTTTTTAATGAATAGTGTAAAATGTTGTATTTTAATTCAAAACCTCTTTTTAATCTAACTTATTTATATGATTATATTATCTTTTGAATTGGTATTAATGTGAAATTAGAATATATTTTTACCATTAAATCCAATAGTGGTCGTTGGAATTAATTTCACTTTGAAATCAGACTTAAACTAGTGTCAATCTTTTGATAGTTATTGTTTCATAAAAACACGCTATTTGCTATGAGAGCGGGAATTAATTATTAAATTAATTAATGTGACTTATATGTTTTGAATTTTGTAAAATAGACTTCATTTTTGAATTCGGAATATCAAATATTTCTTAGGGTGAATTTTTGATATTTTTCTGAAAAAACTTTAATTTTTGATGAATAGTGAAACCACTAAGTGGTACTTATAAAAACTGATTTTTCCTTTTAAATAAGATTTTGCCATCTTTGTGTTTTCAATTTAAAAAATCTGACATATATGGTTGTCATTAAGAATTAAAATGTGGTTCAATGGGATAAAAATAATTTTTTGGTGAATAGTAACTTATTAAGTTTTTAATCGCGATTAGAGGTAATTAGTGTAGTTTATGGTAAGAATAATGTTTTAATAAACTGAAACGACCTAGAAACATGTCCTAACCTCATTGGATGTGTCAAGGAAGACCAAGACAATATATGGGTCAACTTGGGGACCCCATGGAGCCACTTTGGTTGGAAAATGACATAAATATCTTTTTATTTAATGTTAAAGTAAAAATGACACAAACATGAAATGTTTTACAAAAACAATTTTTACATAGTGTTATACAAGTCATATTTTTGACTATAAATAGTCATTGGAAAGCTAAAAAGATTTCCTACATCATTGTATTTTTTTATAATTTTTATACATTAAATAAATTAAATTATTTATGACATCATGATGATACAACGATGACCTCATTATTTAACAATTTAAATAAAATGGAAAGATAATGTAATATCTAAGACCTAAACATGTCCAAAACCTATTGGATGAGTGGATTTCGAACCCTATCACCTTAGCCACGAAATACATCAATGTGGGTCCTTTAAAATTCGAAACTCTTTTCAAAATAAAGTAACATTTTGTAACTTTACAAGAGTGCCCCTCCTCTCCTCTTATAAAAGGCCCCCACCTCTACCTCCTTACCCACACTACCAAAGCCTTTGGATCGGCCAAAACCTGCCCATTTTGTCTCTCCACTTCCCTATATTACTCCATGAAATCTCACTTTGGGCATAAGTCTTCCCAAGGAAGCCTTTGAGCTCAAACCAAAGGGAGTTACCCGATTTTAAGGTAATGTCTTCACTTGAGTATTTTTGTTTTATTTTGCTTCTCCAACCCCCTAAACTCTTTTTATTCATTTCTTTTGTAACAAATCCAGTATCATAAATATACTAGGATTTTGTTATAATAATTATTAGAGCTAAAATTTCACACAACTATATCTAATGGTTAAAGAACATACTGTTTCTGTGGATGGCGAATTTCGGCCTCCCGAAACGATGATTGTTCAACATTCTTTTAACACTTTCAAAGGTGGCCAATAATATGACACTATATTTATTTATGATATATAATATGTTTATGATTTCCTTAAGATTCTGTATTTTATATTTTGGGCATACCTTTATGGTTTCCATTATAGGTAAACGCGATATCTTCATTTAAGGAAGTGCGGACTACCACCCCCTCAAAGTGATTTGATTCGTTAATACCATATGTGGTACGTATAAAGTATATATTTAATGATATTATATATGATACCATACTGGAATTAAAATAATATTATGTATCATTATGTTTTAATTCCAAAAAATATTAAATAGAAATGGAAGTAGCGTTCATGCGTACGTACGACTTACCGTCTCCATGAACAGTACATTTCATTTCTTATCTCAAAATGTTATGTAATATTATAAGTACATATATATAATGGATATATATGTAATATATTACATCAAAATTATGGATATCATTCTGGGATTATAACATATATATATATATATATATCTCATTTTGTTTTTCCATTAATATGACAAAAAATGAAAGTAGCGTTCATGCGTACGTATGGCCTACCGTCTCCATGAACGATGCTTTTCGTTTTTTATCTCCAAATGATATGGAATAGTATGAAATGAATATTTACTGGATATATATGATATTTTAATAATTAATACTATTCTGGAAATTATTTACTTATAACTAAATGGGCAATCTTTTTTCAAACAAGTTCATTTTTGACTCATGTACCAAACATCGACAAAAACGTCTAATATGAACTAGCATTATTAAAACATTATTATAACATTATAATATGTGATATGAACTGAATAATAATCTATAAAGGGGGTACTTAGGAAATTATTAATTGACCAATGTTTATTATTCAGGAATATAAAGAAACGAACAAGACAAGTTGGACTTGAGGTAAGGGATCCTACACCGCTCTTTCTTTTTAAGTACACTGTTTTATTCCATTTATGCTCATCATTCTTATTATTGGGATGTTATTTTATATTACTATTACTGTAAGTTTTATGTTTATGTGATTAGATACCCTATTCTCTCTCATCAATCCATTTTGGAAGTTTTGAGTGGCGCCGTTAGGCTGCCGAATTTTCGTAAAAGATCTAACCTCCCTCTTTCTTTTTAAGTACTCTCCTTTATGTCACTTCTTTTAAGCTCCTCTTTTTTATTTTGGGGGATGTTCTTTTATATTCCTCTTTCTATAAACATTAATTTAATATGATGAGATACCCTATTTTATCTCATCAATCCATTTTTTAATGTTTTATGTGGCGTCGTTAGGCTGCCGAGTTTTCATAAGGGATTTTTCATCTCACTTTTATTCCCGTGAGATTTATGCTACATTTGCCATAATTTCTTTTGAGTGGTTTATGTACTGCCCATTATTTTACTCAGTGTGTAATATAATTTCTTTTATGAGTATTTACATCAATTTTGTATTGTCCTTCTTTCATAAGGTGTATGTTTCGACAGATACCCATGTCGGTAAGGGAACCTTTCACCCTCCTCTTTTTAAAAGACTTATTTTGTTGGGTCATTTAATTTACATATTATTATGTTGGGATAGGTTCTCATATATCCTTATTGATGTAAATTTTATGTCCAAGTGATGAGATACCATTTTTTTATCTCTCATCAACTCATTTTGTTGTGACACTGTTAGGTTGTGAAAGGAACTTCTTAACCCAATTGCCATTCTTTGGGTTAATCTCCTACTTTCAAATTACGTCATGATATTATTATGTACTATCATGTATTTTTACTTTCTTTATGTGTAATTAGAGTGAATACACATAATAGATCTATTTTATTTAAAAAAATGATCCTTGTATGGGACTTCGTCTCAATCTCCTTTCATTGAGGCATATTTTGTTTTATACACAACCATTCTTTTATACGGTGTATAAAACCCTTTGACTTTTACGTTTATTCAAAAGGAATATTTTTTATATAAAGCATTTAATAAACGAAAAAGGGAATGTTTTTTTCGTACATATGCGGCGACAATGACTTCTCCGCTGCCGTAACCATTATTTGTGTTTCGGCTTCCTCTACAAGCCATACCCTTTTTTTTAAAATGAAAAATAAATACCATGTTTTAATTTGGTATTGAAAATGGTTTTCATAATGTTTTTATTATATAATTGTGTTGTATTGATATCTCGTTATTGAAATGTGGAATTGTTATGTTTTCTTTGTGCATGTTTTATGTGATATGAATTATGTTATGGTTTTTGGCATTATTATGAAGATGGGTGGTTCCGTGATAAACTAGGGGTGGGTGAGCCCGTTATAGCTCTCCAATGCATTGGTTAATGTGAAGGAGTGAAACGTAAAGGTTTTTCCAAAGAGATTTAGGGAATATACTGTGATGGGTATTCCAAATGTAACCAAGAGGGTTACTCCCTGCGTAAAGATGTTATGAATGCCTCAAGTTACCTTTATGTCTTATGATTTCTATGATTTGTTCATGATTTTATGAGGTATGTTAAAGTGCCTATGTTTTATGGGTAAAGTATGATTTCATTCTTATGTATACATGAACTCATGTTTCCTTTCCTTGTTTTTTTATATAACCTATACTGAGCTTTTTATGCTCATCCCATGTTTTTTTGAAATGTTTTTCACAGATCATGGGAAAGGTACATGATAAGATGATAGTGTCAAGGAAGTGTCAAGAAATAATCCATGTTTTATTTTCAATATGTTTCCGTTGATGGGAAAAATAATACTATCTTTTATTGTAACCACTTTGTTTAAATGTGGGTTGTAATGCAAGTTTCATGATCTAATTCTCTAAAACTCTAAACCATAAAAGATCCTCAATGTGTAATCTTGTAATAACTCAAGATTAAGTAAGGTTTAAGGCTGGGGCCTTATAGTTGGTATAAAAGGTCGGTTTAGATAACTTTAGAGGTTAGGGTATTCTTTAATCATAAGTGACATTACCATAATGGTTAGGATTTCAGAAAGAGTCCTTGTTTTCGATAAAGTGAACGAGTAAGTGTATCTTTGGTTTTACCTTACTCATTAGTACATGATGGTTTTGTTGATATACTCACACAGACATTTCTGTTTATAGTGAATGGATGGATCTAGCAGGCACCAAAGAGACAAAAAGTTTGAAGGAAACTGTGGTGGTTCGATGATTAAGATACTAGATAAAATGGGGGATTCAATGAGGAAAATCGTGGTTGTTCGAAACCAACTATCAATGAGTCATGATCAACCACTTGAACCTTGGTATGATCTTTAATGCATCATGTACGAGATGACCAATACATGTAGAAGTTCAGGTAATAATTATAAAGGTAACCTTTAGAGTTTATATGATCCTTACTTTTGAGGTAATTATGGGTTATTATATGATATGCTGGAAAATGAAAGGAATGAGATAAACTTGAGGTTAAAATATGTTATGATCATTTTTGATGATTTTATCTCTTTTGGGAATGATTTATGAATTATATAGTTTCAGAAAAAGGACAACATGTAGACCGTGTGACAATCCATCGCATCGGAAAAAGTTGCGGGAATCGAACCAACAACCAAAGTGCGACTGGTATTTATCGCTTACCACTAGACTACGTGAAGTCCCTGGTTAGTGTGACCGATTATTTTTAGTTAGATGATTTTATGAATTTAGAGTAAGTAGATTTTGGGTTATTTATGAAAATTATTAACCTATCATGGAGGATATGTGATTGGGTTAATTACTTTTCAATACGAGACTTTAGGAGCAACTAATGTTGTTTGGAGATAAATGTTACGATTTAACTTGGAAGACTATGTGACTAAATCCTTCAAATATTTGGGTTTCAATCTTATATTGGTTTACTTTGAAGAATTTTATGGACAAATTGTTTATCGGATGGTCCTCGTTGAACTTTGGGTTTTGTTGGACAAATTTTGGAGATTAAGCATAGATTTTATTTTTAATGGGTTATCCTTTTTTGGATTATTTGACCTTGTACTAACGTTTTTGGTTTTGGTTTTGGTTAAAGCCTAAAGACATGGGATGTATATAGTTCTATTTGGTGGATTAGGTGATTCTCTAGAAGTTGATTATAGTACTCTTAATGTGAACAAGTCTTCCTAAATATTCGTCTTTTGGAAAAATATGAGTTTGATTAAGGAATCTAGTAAAAGTTGAAATTCAACATGATAAGTTATTATGTTTCCTTATGAATAAATTCCTCAATAAAAAGTAACTTAAAACAAAAATGTTGTCTATTAACTTTTCCTACTGGGGAACCCAACACCGTTTAACCCATCACAAGTTTGTGATTTTCTCATGGTTAACTTTCTCCTAGACATGTTTACTATCACTCTTCCTCAAGAACATGACCCTTTGCCTTTTTTTCCATGTCCATGTTTTTATACATATGGGTTAACTCGGGTGAAATTTGCACTTCTCTGCCATTCTTTTAAAGTGATTGTTTTACCGACTCTTGTTCCGATGTGGGACTTTCAAGGATGTTTCCAAGCTCAATTTTAAAAATTTTGAGGACGCAATTCCCAAAAGGGGGGAAGGATGCAACACCCCAGGTAAATAAAGAATATGACATTTTCATATTTATCCATATTTTTGAATAAAATATTAATATGTCTTTAAAGGGGATTCTATGCTCGATGGCGTACCCAACATGCAACAACGAGTTTCTTGGGAATCTTACGTTGCACTCTAATAATAAAATAATATTATTTTAAATGGTAGTTAACATGTAGCCGTTGTATTGGCAGGAATGGATAGAAATAACTAAAATATGTTTATAAATTTTTATAAATTTTTTACATTTAACCCATAATAGATAAAGGATTAAAATACGGAAAGAATAAATTTTTAGGCGTATATGCCTGATTTTCACTAAAGGTTCACTTATCGCCTTTTGATGGTGAACCGTCATTAAATATAGTTTTTTCACTATTATACATTCTATTGGACCAAATAAAACTCTTCTTAAGAATCGGGACATCAAAATTTACTTTTCGTAAATTTTTGGTATCTTTCCGATAAAGTTCATTTTTTTTAATGAATAGTGTAAAATGTTGTATTTTAATTCATAACCTCTTTTTAATCTAATTTATTTATATGATTAGATTACCTTCTGAATTGGTATTAAAGTGAAATTAGAATATATTTTTACCTTTAAATCCAATAGTGGTCGTTGGTATTAATTTCACTTTGAAATCAGACTTAAACTAGTGTCAATCTTTTGATACTTATTGTTTCATAAAAACACGCTATTTGCTCTGACAGCAGGAATTAATTATTAAATTAATTAATGTGACTTATATGTTTTGAATTTTGTAAAATAGACTTCATATTTGAATTCGGAATATCATATATAGCTTAGGGTGAATTTTTGGGATTTTTCTGAAAAACATTAATTTTTGATGAATAGTGAAACCACTAAGTGGTACTTATAAAAACTGATTTTTCAGTTTAAATGAAATTTTTCCGTCTTTGTGTTTTGAATTTAAAAAATCTGACATACATGGTTGTCATTAAGAAGTAAAATTTGTTTTAATGGGATAAAAATAATTTTTTGGTGAATAGTAACTTATTAAGTGTTTAATCGCGATTAGAGGTAATTAGTGTAGTTTATGGTAAGAATAATGTTTTAATAAAATGAAATGACCTATAAACATGACCTATCCTCATTTTATGTGTCATGGCCTACCAAGACAATCCATGGGTCATCTTGGGGACCCCATGGAGCCACTTTGGTTGGAAAATGACATAAATATCTTTTTATTTAATGTTAAAGTAAAAATGACACAAACATGAGATGTTTTACAAAAACAATTTTTACATAGTGTTATACAAGTCATATTTTTTACTATAAATAGTCATTGGAAAGATAAAAATATTTCCTACATTATAGTAGTATTTTTATAATTTTTCGACATTAAATAAATTAAATTATTTATGACATCATGATGATGCAGCGATGACCTCATTATTAAACAATTTAAATAAAATGGAAATATAATGTAATATCTAAGACCTACACATGTCCAAAACATATTGGATGAGTGGATTTAGAACCCTTATCAGCTTATCCTCGAAATACATCAATGTGGGACCTTTAAATTCCGAAACTCTTTTGAAAATAAAGTAACATTTTGTAACTTTACAAGAGTGCCCATCCTCTCCTCTTATAAAAGGCCCCCACCTCTACCTCCTTACCCACACTACCAAAGCCTTTGGCTCGGCCAACCCCTGCCCATTTTGTCTCTACACTTCCCTATATTACTCCTTGAAACCTCACATTGGGCATAAGTCTTCCCAAGAAATCCTTTGAGCTCAAACCAAAGGGAGTTACCCGATTTTAAGGTAATGTCTTCACTTGAGTACTTTTGTTTTATTTTGCTTCTCCATCCCCCTAAACTATTTTTATTCATTTATTTTGTAACAAATACAGTATCATAAATATACTAAGACGTTTTTATAAGAAGGATTCGAGCTACACTTTCCCACACCTACATCTAATTTTTAAAGAACATACTGTTTCCGTGGATGGTGAATTTCGGCCTCCCGAAACGATGATTGTTCAACATTCTTTAAACACCTTCAATGGTGGCCATTAAGAAGACACTATATTTATATATTATATATAATATGTTTATTATTTCCTTAAGATTATGTATTTACCATTTTGGTCATACCTTTATTGTTTCCATTATGTGTAAACGCGATATCTTCATTTAAGGAAGTGCGGACTACCGCCCCCTCAAAGTGATTTGATTCGTTAATACCATATGTGGTACGTATAAAGGATATATTTAATGATATTATATATGATAACATACTGGAATTAAAATACTATTATTTATAATTATGTTTTAGTTACATTAAATATGAAATAGAAATGGATGTAGCGTTCATGCGTACGTACAACTTACCATCTCCATGAACGGTACATTTCATTTCTTATCTCAAAATGTTATGTTATATTATAAGTACATATATATAATAGATATATATGTAATATATTACATCAAAATTATGGATATCATTCTGGGATTATAATATATATATATATATATATATCTCATTTTGTTTTTCCATTAATATGACAAAAAATGAAAGTAGCGTTCATGCGTACGTACGGCCTACCGTCTCCATGAACGATGGTTTTCGTTTTTTAACTCCAAATGATATGGAATAGTATCAAATGAATATTTACTGGATATATATGATATTTTAATCATTAATACTATTCTGGAAATTATTTAATTATAACTACATGGGAAATCTTTTTTCAAACAAGATCATTTTTGACTCATGTACCAAACATCGGCAAAAATGTCTGATATGAACTAACATTATTAAACAATTATTATAAAATTATAATATGTGATATGAACTGAATAATAATCTCTAAAGGAGGTACTTATGCAATTATTAATTGACCAAAGTTTATTATTCAGGAATATAAAGAAACGAACAAGACAAGTTGGACTTGAGGTAAGGGATCCTACACCTCTCTTTCTTTTTAAGTACACTCTTTTATTCCTTTTAAGCTCATATTTCTTATGATTGGGATGTTAATTTATATTAATCATACTATAATATTTATGTTCATGTGATTAGAGACCCTATTATCTCTCATCAATCCATTTTGGAAGTTTTGAGTGGCGCCGTTAGGCTGCCGAATTTTCGTAAGAGATCAAACCTCTCTCTTTCTTTTTAAGTACTCTCTTTTATGTCACTTATTTTAAGCTCCTCTTTTTTATGTTGGGGGGTGTTCTTTTATATTCCTCTTTTTATAAACATTAAGTTAATATGATGATATACCCTATTTTACCTCATCAATCCATTTTTGTAAGTTTTATGTGGCGTCGTTAGGCTGCCGAGTTTTCGTAAGGGATTTTTCATCTCACTTTTATTCCCGTGAGATTTATGCTACATTTGCCATAATTTATATTGTGGTTTGGCTGTCTGGCTTGGGTAACAGGGATGAGGATCGCTCTGCAGGTTTGGTTGTTCTGATTGCCATTTGCTGGACTCTGTGGGATGCGCGCAATCAGGTGAGGCTGGGAGGAAGGCGCTCACTGCTGGCTTTACAGGTCCGTATGAAGCTGCTTATAGTTGAGCTGGCCGGTCTCTTCAAGAAGGGCATGCATTCGGGTTTTCTGGGGAATATGGTTGAGGGACGGTGGGCCCAGGCACCACAACCAGGGAGATGGTTTCGGTGGCAGCCTCCAACCAGCGGTTTAAAGCTAAATGTGGATGGCTCCTGCTTGAGGGGGATTATGAGAGGTGGTGGTCTCCTGAGGGATAGCTCGGGCTCAGTTCACATCGCTTTTAGCGCTTACTATGGACCGGGTACTTCATTAGGTGCGGAGTTCAGAGCCCTCCTCTCAGGTATCCTTTTATGCAGAAGAAGAGGTTTGCATGTGACGGAGGTTGAATCCGATTCGGAGATTCTTGTTCGGTCCCTCAAAGGGGAATGTGATGTGCCATGGAACTTGATGTATGTTCTCAGAAGATGCAGAGTGGAGACAAATCAGGGTAAGCTGACCCATCATGCTGTAAGGGAAACCAACTTTGCGGCAGATGCTTTGGCTAGTGGGGGAAGGCCGGAGGAGACCCTGCTTGTTTTCGACAGTCTGAATTCCCTCCCGTGTGAGTGTGTTAATGTGATCCGAAAGGAGGCACTTGGTCTCCACTTTTTTCTCCCTCCGTGAATTGTTCCCCTCGGCTTTTCTCCTTTTTCAATAAAAAATAATTTTCAGCAGCATGAGGTGTATGTTTCGAAAGATACCCATGTCGGTAAGGGAACCTTTCACCCTCATCTTTTTAAAAGAATTCATTTTTTGGGTCATTTAATTTACATATTGTTATGTTTTGATATGTTCTAATATATCCTTATTGATGTAAATTTTATGTCCATGTGATGAGATACCCTTTTTTATCTCTCATCAACTCATTTTGATGTGACGCTGTTAGGCTGTCAAGGGATCTTCTTAACCCAATTTCCATTCTTTGGGTTAATCTCCTACTTTCAAATTACGTCATGATATTATTATGTCCTATATTGTATTTGTACTTTCTTTATGTGTAATTATAGTGAATACACATAATAGATATATTTTACTTAAAAAAATGATCCTTGTATGGGACTTCGTCTCAATCTCCTTTCATTGAGGCATATTTTGTTTTATACACATCCTTTCTTTTATAAGGTGTATAAAACCCTTTGACTTTTACGTTTATTCAAAAGGAATATTTTTTATATGAAGAGTTTACTAAAAGACAAAAGGGAATGTTTTTGTCGTATGTATGTGGCGACAACGACTTCTCCACCGCCGTGACCATTATTTGAGTTTCGGATTCCTCTACAAGCCATACATTTTTCTTTAAATGAAAAATAAATACCATGTTTTACTTTGGTATTGAAAATGGTTTTCATAATGTTTTTATTATATCAATGTGTTGTATTGATATCTCGTGATTGAAATATGGAAATGTTATGTTTCCTTTATGCATGTTTTATGTGATATGAATTATGTTATGGTTCTTGGGCATTATTATGAAGATGGGTGGTTCCGTGATAAACTAGGGGCGGGTGAGCCCGTTATAGCTCTCCAATGCATTTGGTAACACGAAGGAGTGAAACGTTAAGGTTTCTCCGAAGAGATTTTTGGAATATACTGTGATGGGTATTCCAAACGGAACCAAGAGGGTTACTCCCTACGTAAGGATGTTATGAATGCCTCAAGTTACCTTTATGTCTTATGATTTCAATGATTTGTTCATGATTTTATGAGGTATGATAAAGTGCCTATGTTTTATGGGTAAAGTATGATTTCATTCTTATGTATATATGAACTCAGGTTTCCTTTCCTTGTTTTTTTAATATAACCCATATTGAGCTTTTTATGCTCATCCGATGTTTTTTTGAAATGTTTTTCACAGGTCTGTGGAAAGGTACATGATAAGATGATAGTGTCAAGGAAGTTTCAAGAAAGAATCCATGTTTTCTTTTCAATATGTTTACATTGATGGGAAAAAGAATACTATCTTTTATTGTAACCACTTTGTTTAAATGTGGGTTTTAATGCAAGTTTCATGATCTAATTATCTAAAACTCTAAACCTGAAAAGATCCTCAATGTGTAATATTGTAATAACTCAAGATTAAGTAAGGTTTAAGGCTGGGGCCTTATAACACGGGCCCTGGGGGAACCATTATTAAAACATAGAAGGAAATCCATGAAGATTATGATTGTCTTATATTTAGTAGGATAAAAATTATTACTCGTTATTTGGATTATATTTCCACTACAGTTTTAGATGTTGTGATATTTCACCTTCCTATTTAATTGGTGGAGTGTTATGAAATAATACATATAGATATACTAGTATTACCTCACCATTGAAATATTGAATTAGTCATATAAATTCTCTAAGGGGCTACCTTGATAATTTCCCTAGAATATCTGTTGTCTACTACAGATCATGAGAGAGGAAAGCTTGTTAATGTCCCTTGGTCGACCTACTACAAAACCACTTAGAAGAGGTACTCTTGGAATTAAAAACCTCAAACTCTATAATTAAGCTCTTCAAGAAAAGCTCACTTAGAAGTTGATAAATAATAAATGTGACTCCATGTCCTTTCTTCATTACTGAATTATGCAAAATGTAAAAAAATATCAGTCTAGTTATCTCAATTCTTCTCTCTGGCCATCAATTAGAAATACCTTTGTTGAAATCATGCATAACTCTAGATGGATGGTCAGTTCAAATTCCACTATGAATTTCTATCTTGACAACTGGATTGGAACCCCACACATTTCCATGTTATCTCTATATTCCATTCCAGATAATATCTACCTCACCATAAAAAATGTAATACATTCTAATCATTCTAATACCCCTGATCACATTATGCTAGTTGTAGACAACTACCCCTTCGTAAATGGGGATGATTTCTATACATGGGATCCCTCTAACAATGGTATTTTGGATTACAAAAACTTATATAACCACTGTTTCACTAGCTCTGACCCCACTTTTTTGTGTTTGAGTTTTTTACAAGCATTGGATTAAACATTTGAGGCATAACCATGTTTGGCGCATTGCCCATAAAAATAATCCTACAGTGGTTTGTCTTCAGTCATTCGGTAACCAAATATGCTATAATTGTAAATTATGCCATCAGCATAGGGAGAACACCAACCTTCTTCATTTTTCTGGTGCTACAACCTCTTCTCTTTGGAATTATGTTACTGACCTGTTTGATTTCAGATTAGTATCCATTGACTCCATTTTCTCTTAGAAAAAACATTGTGTGGAACATGACTCCTCACAGAAAATAAATAATCTCTTCCATTCCACTATTGTTGAGCTTCTACATGTGATCTGTTTTTTAAAAAATTCTAGTATTCACAACAAATACTCAATAAATATTAATATAGGTCGGACGAGGATTCTCATTTCCATTAGGGAAGCATCCCTGCTTCAGAAATCCCACTGTGATAATTCGTTTGGGGACTTTGTGAAACTTCGATGGCTCAAAATCGATGGCATATATACTAATCCAAATGAATATTTCAAGGTGTTTTGGCAAGAACTGATTCTTGGATGGATCAAGATCGATATAGATGGAGATTCCAGAGGAAACCCGGGTCTTGCGAGATGTGGGGCCATTTTCACAGACTCTCTAGGATGATGTCATGGATACTTTTATGGGAGCTATGGAAATAACAATGCTCTCGATGCATAAATGATGGTAGTGATTCATTCCAGTATTTTTTCAAGCTTAAAAGATTAAACACCATCTGGAATGAAAGTGACTCCACCACCACTGTGAATGGTATTTGGAATGGGGTGATCCACCATGCCAGGCCTTTTACCACATGCTGGTTGAACTATCACAATTACCTTATTGAAATCAGATACATTTCCTCCCATATGTATTGTAAAGAAAACATGGTGGAGGATAGCCTTTCTAACAAAGGAGTTAACCAAGCTTTTACATGGAGTGATAATTTTCAAGTTCAACCTCTCCCTCACTTTGAAAGATATTGTAATAAGATACCATCATTCCTCCTTTTTTAACTCATCTATCTTTTATTAATAAAATGCATTTATCATTTTTTAAAAAAATTGTGAGATGAATGTCATGTTGGATGAATAGTAAAAGGGAGGATGTCTGAAACCCAATGTGACGCCCCTGGTAGCACCAATGTTATTTACCATGAAGGTAAATGGGATATTGATGTTATTTTTTCATTATCATAAACTAAATTAGGTGGCCATCAATAATAACTGTACTTTATTAAGAATCAACAACCTCTTTAACTAGTTGAAAGTTTTGAGGTACTTATCAGATAATTACATCAGGCCGGGTTATCACTATCTATGAGATTAGGATGAGAATATACCAAAGATGGAATTATGATGTTTTTGAGGTCACTAAGTGTGAATAGTAATTACCTACATTGTTATTAAATCCCCAAAATGTGTTCATGTTTCTCATGAGATGTATCATTAATACTTACTCGCAATGGTTCTTGATATCATTAATCAATGAAATACTAGTGTACAAGGTTTCATAAATGGTGGATGTGAAATGTTTTTGGATTTCTCAAGATGTACTATAAGATAAAAAACAACATGTTAATCTTTGGAAGTGTTAGTTTTGGATTTAAGTGGTCCATTTAGTAAGAAAAATAATCTCGTTAGGGGGTGTAATTGTGAACTCAACATAGGTTGGGTTAATTTTATCTCAAGGTCCACCCAAGAGCATGTATTATTTGCTGAGATTTAGTGGGATAGCATGATACTACAATATATTCCTTCATGAATTATCTAGGATATAGAAACTGTTGACTAAATTGATAGATTTTAGAAGGATTTTTTATGGAAAAAGAACTTCGATTCGATATTTTTAGAGTTGCGGTACATATTGATGAGAACCACTATCGTGATAGTTCTAGAGGAGGGTTTGATTATGTGGTATTATGAACAACATGTGATACATGGATCAAATGTGTTTCTAAATAGATAAATGTGGTGATTGAATATGGGTCCCATTAACTAAGACCCAATGAGAAGAACTATGTGACCCATGATCTATAAATAGATGTAATGGTCATCAAGTGAAGATGTGGCAAAACCACATTATGGATGAGCAGTTTATCATCTATTAAGACCATACGAGTCTCAAGTATGTTTTTAATAGAAATTTATCTTCATGGGATAAGGGTTTGTATAATTATCCTTCAAGATTATGTCTTTGACATAATTGATACTCCAAATAAGGGGAATGTGTTGGTAGATTCCCTCGAAAAGAGTTCATGTTTCTTGTTGTTGAGTGTTGTGAAAAAAAATTCATCATTTAAAATTTCCATAGTGAACAAGGATTATGAATTTGATGTCCAATAAATTCTTGATACCCTTATATATATTCTTCATGTTATGTATGATCAACATGGTGATAATGACTACTAATCCGTGAATGTTCATATATTTCCTATACATTATTGTGATGAATTTTTAGAAGGAGGGTATAATTTAATAATTTTATGTGGGTGAATGATTGTACTAATGATGAAATGATAAGAGGTACGAAGGTTATAACACCCCAAGATTTCATAGTGTGTTATTTATTCAAAATAATTCAATAACTTGCACTACATGCAACACTGAGTTCAATTGCACCATGACTTACCCAAAAAAAAACCATTAAAAGAGGTCATGAATAGTATTAACTAAATTTTAAACTTTATATAATCCTTATAATTTTAGAATCCATATTATGAGTTTCTTAGTCATAATGCAAGAACAAATTCATTTTCAGTATTGCACTTTTATCAACTTTTGATAGTGAAACTTTTTTAAATACAATATTTTAAACTTTTTGACTAAATGGAGACATCAAAAAAATTTAAAATGAAACATCCCAAGCTTCCACGGTATGCTTTCCTTTGAATAAAACAGTAGCGTGTGTTGTACGCAACTTCGAGTTCTAACACACCGTATCCAATCAAACTAGCTGTTATGAATAGTAATACCTACTTTTTTGAAGTTATATATATTTTATATTTTAAAATGGACTTCATTTTTGGATTCGGAATATCAAATTTAGCCTAAGGTGAAATTTTGGTACTTTTCGGATAACTTTTATATTTTGATGAATAGTGAAAATTACTAAATTTTAATTAAAAACAACTTTTTTAATCAAAATAATTAATAGTGATAAATTATAAATTTGAGTGGTTTTAAAGTATATTTAGAATATATTTTTACCATTTAATATAATGTTGGTCATTGGACATAATTTTACAATTAAACCGAACATAAACAAGTGTCAATCTTTTTATAGTTATTATCTCTTAAAAACACGCTTTTTGTTTTGACAACGGGAATTAATTTTAAATTAATTTCTGCCACTTCTGTGTTTTGAATTTAGGAAAATGGATTCCATATTTGGAATCAGGATGTTCAAATTGTGTAAATAGATAACTTTTATTTTTAGACATTTTGAATAGTTACTGTGGTAAATATTTTATTTACCATGGTTAAAGGGTAAATCCGGTAAATAAGGGTTAAAAAATAATATTATAATAATACAAAATTACCCTAAAACGTGTCCTAACCTTATTGGTGGACACATACCCGACCATGGGCATCCTTGGGTCAATTTGGGGACCCCTTGGAGCCACTTGTATGTGGTAGGGACACATTATATTAATAAAGTTAAAATAAAAATAAAAATGGCATAAGCTTACATCTTTTAGAAGAACAATTTTTACATAGGGTTATACATTTTGGATTTTCGATTATAAACATTAATTAGAAAGCTAAAACGATTTCCTACATGATGATATTTTATTTATAATTTTTAGACATCACATAAGTTAAATTATTAATGACACAATAATGATGCAATGTTCACCTCATTAATAAATCATTGAAATAAATAATATTATAATGATTAAAATATTATCTAAAACCTGTCAAATTATTATTGGTTGATGTTATTTAGAATATGAGTCATCTTATCTTAGACCTCAATGATTTTTGGACCATTATAAACCGAAAATAATTATATTATAATGTAATACTTTCACTCTTTCCTAAAGAGCCCCTCCTCTCCCTTATAAAAGGAGACCACTTCTACTCATTCCTCACACCTCTCAAGCCACTTGGCTCGTCCAAACTCTGCCCAACTAAGCTCCCCACATCCCTCTACTCTTCCTTGAAGCTTCCCCTTAGGCAGAAAGCATTTCAAAAAGTCCTTTGGTTCTAACCAAAGTGAGTTACCTAAATTAAAGGTAACGATTTCTCTTAAATTATTTTCATTTATTTTGCTTCTCCAACCCCCAAACTCTTTTTATTTCTATTATTTTGTAACAACACCAGTATCCTCAATATACTAGGATGTTGTTATAATATGGATTCGAACTACACATACACAAAACTCCATCTAATGGATGATGAACATAATGTTTCTGTGGATGGAAAACTAACGCCTCATGAAACGATGATTGTTCAAATACATCTTACCGCCTCTCATGGTGGCCATTATGATTGAACTATAATTAAATATGATATTAATGATATATATTTTATATATAAGCTTCTGTAATTCCATTTTATTTCATACCATTATTCGTTTCATGTTGTATATACATACGATAATTTTATTTGAGGAAGTGCGGACTACCGCCCCCTTAAAATGATATGACTCGTTCATACCACACATGGAACGTATAAAGGATGGTGTTAATGAACTTATGTAACATGTATAAAATATTATATTATACTGGAATATTAATATACCTATGTATCATTGGTATTCGATTCTTTTAAAATAAAAATTAAATGGAAGTAGCGTTCGTGCGTACGTACGGACTACCGTCTCCACGAACGCGATGAGATTCATTTTCCATCGTATCCATTCAAGTATAATTATCATTTGATGACTTAAAAATGATGTTTAAAGACTTGATACCATTCTGGATTTGAATAATATACAACTTATCCTTTACAAACATGGCTTATGTAACAAAACATATAAAAGAAAATGAGTAAGTTAACACCCGAAACGACTATAATTTTAAGATATTATTATCAAATCAGTATTAAAAGATCATATATGATATCATATTAATTTATATGATTCTTGTATAATTTAGTAACAATTATTTCACTATTATACAGGAGGTTAACCTACCCCAACCAGGGAAAAGTACAAGGTAAGGGTTATTTCACAATCTCTTCATTATCCGAGGTTGTATTATACGTAATAATCTACTGGGATCTCTTTATCATCCACATCCATGTTTCTTCGAAATGTATTTCAAAACATTTTTACTATTTACAAGAATATGGTTTAAAGTCATTTATACCCTTGTTTGACTTTTTATAAGAGGTTTATAAAGGAATCTTTCCGTCGTTTTCAAAACAAGGTCCTTTTTTACCTTTTCGACAGAATTGAGGTAAGAATGTTTTTTTTAACTTATACGGCGGGTGCGGTTATTTTCTGCCGTTATAAAATCGTCGAAGCTTCCCATACAAGATTATAAGAATATTTTCAAAGAAAATGTTTTATTTTATATGGATCTTAAATGATTTCAAAATAAAAGGAGATACATCTTTAAAAAGAATTTTGATTTCATCTATGTCAACATCATTTGATGGATTTTAAGATTATTTGAAGTTGATTTATTATGATACAAAACTTCTATATTGTATTGAAGGTTTTGTGATATGTTTGACTGTGGATGTGCTATTTTTATACCATTCATAGTTTATGGTGAAATTATTGACATTTCGTATGCTAGTTCTAATACGAATGTTTATGTTATGTTTAAACCTTTTCAGATGGTAATGCATTGGACTTAATAAGTGACGGGTGGAGCCCACTATAGCTCCTCGATGCATCGGTAGGTCTCATGAGACAAACTAGTGTCTTGGCACAAGGCCTTGACAAAATCTTATTTGTAGTCTTGGCACGAGGCCTTGGCTATGTGGTTATGATAGTCTAGCATTATGCATTCCATCATTATGAAAGTGGTTATTGATTTTTCATGTGATTATTCGATTAGTAGAATAACCATGTGAATAAGTAAATGGCATTATTTCATTTCATTTATGCCATATTATGTTGAAAGTTCAAGTTTTAAAGGCTTTTGTTTTAGTTATACATTGCCTTAAATGTTTATTCTTATTTATGAAAGTTTCCGCTATATTGTTATCCTTACTGGGCATTTGAGCTCACCCCTTTTCTATGTTTTATTTTTCCCAGGAAGTGAAGAAGTAAATTATGAATGACCTGCAGGGATATTATGTGGGGATATGAGTGTGGATTATGGAGACAATATGTTGTTGTTGTAGTTTTTCGTTTAATGATGTAATGTAAACCTTATGAATATATCTAGTGTTTCCAAGGATACTAAACCAATCAGTCTTTAGAGATTTGATCTTTCTTGTGATCATGCCAATATTACGAAGTAATGCACCGACTCTGGGCAGCTGGGGTCGGGGCGTTACAGTTGGTATCAGAGGAAGTTTAGTACAAACCTTGGAAGCTAGATTTAGATAAACTCTGATTAGAGAACGTAGACCTAAGATGATCTTTGAGGATTAGTGTAGAAGAACTTCCTAGAATTTTGGTATTGTAGAGATTTTGTGAGTTTTCTAAGCAATACATCCCTGTCTGGATACGAGCAGGTAGAGGCGGCTCTGGCACAGATGTACCTAGGGGTAAAACCCGAAAACACCGCTTTGAGCTAGACTCGAACGGGAACTGGTGGACGACAACGGGCCTTTCTGCACTCTTGGTTACGACACTCCCGGGGGATATGCTTAGGATAATTCTCATTTTCTTTACAAACCATTATGAAGGGTTTATGAGTATATACTTCCTCAAAGAAAACATTTTTATGATTATGGATTATATCCATAAATAGTTCAATTTATGTTAAGTGTTTTATAAGTATGGGATTATGTATTTTGACTCATAAACTAATCTAGTTTATGCCATTGTTTAGAAATGGCGCCCAGTAGAAGGAATGATAACTCCAGAAATGCACATGATTCAAAGAGAAGGAAGGATCATATCTCTCATGGTCTTAAGCTAGAATTTATAAGAGAAATAGTCTCCCATGTATTATCATCATATGAAGAAATAATATCATGTGTTGATAAGATAAGTAAAGAGTTTACTGAGTCCTATGGCTTTGAAGGGAAGCAAGAGAAGAAAAGGATGGAAGAGAGAAAGATGGATAAAGGGAAGAGGGAAAAGAAGAATTTTTCCATATGTGGTAACTGTGGAATGAAACACCCTGGAACTTGCCTGAAAGGAATGGGAGTTTGTTATAAGTGTGGAGGAAAAGGGCACAAAGTACGTGACTGCAAGGGTAAGAAAATGGTTTCAAATGTACAATGCTTCATTTGCAAGGAGTTTGGACACTACGCGAACCTATGTCCCAGTCATCAGACTATGCCGCAAATGATGTTATTGGATAATAATCATGTTATGATACTACCACAGATGAAGAGGGATGATTAGAGTTCTTATGTTGATTATGTCAATTGAGTGTTGTATCAACAATGTACTTGTTACAATAATCATGGAGTATATAAGGATTGTACTGCAGTACTATTTCATTAAGGACTTGAGATTGTGTGGAACAAAGAAAAGTGACTCATTAGCAGGATAGATTTTTGGAAAATATATGGTTGAGAGAATGATAAACCATAATATAGTTCTGATACTGAGGTAGTGATTTTGGAATAATATGTGATTGTTTTGGATAAATTATATTGGATATTCTTGACTACCTTGGAACTGATTAATGATTTGTATATTCCATCATTGTTGGGGTTTAAAACATTTTTGGATTAATGAAGTATATCCAGCATTCTATATGGAATAAGGGAGCATGAATGTAATCAATAAGGAATATGGTAATACATGATGAAGGTATTCATATGCTATTACGGGGTAAAAAGGATCTATATTATGTTTACCTTCCTTATGAATGTTGGACTGTGAGTTTGGACAGATGTATTTTGGATAGTTCTAGTTTGGATTATTTTGGATTGCCATAAAAGGACAACCCGGAGGTCGGGCGGCAACCCGTCGCGTCCGGCAAGGCTGCGAGACTTGAACCCGCAACCAAAGGGCGACAAGGGTGTAGCACCTACCACTATCCCACGAGATGTCCTGGATTAAATAAAGTAGTTTTTTAAAAGATCTGGTAGATGAATTATAAATTCGTTTATTTTGGAACCCTCTATGAATAGTATAAATAGAATTTTTTTTACGAGTGAATGATGAGTTTTGGTAGAAATTTATCAATGGATAAAACTCTAATTATAAACTAAGTATATCTCCTTATGATCTTAGCCAATCTCATAAATAAATTCCTCATCATTAATAAAAGGAACATAGAACAAAAATGTTGTCCTAGATGGTACCTTAAATCATCACTAATTTATGGCTTTGGGATTGTTGGCCTTTTCATAGCCATGTTCTCTACCACTCTCCATCAGATAATTGATGGCTAGATTTTTCTTCCATATCCATATTTTCTTACATGGAACCCTAGTATGTGTTATTTTCGGTAATCTTCATACTTTCCACTCTTTATTTTAAATAGAGGCCTCATTAATTCATTTTTCGATGTGGGATTTCAACTAAGATATTTTGAAACGTCAATAATGTGTTATCCTAATACCCTATGTTTTGTTGAACCGATGGTATTTCAAATCATCATAGATTGATGAATTTAAGGACCTCAATTATACACTTGTTTGTGATTGATGACCTCAATCACTAACTATAAATATTTACGTTTTTCCTCCGATTATATGTCTCTAATTTCCACCAATGTTCTCCTAATCGAGATCATAATTTGGTGGTGACCCTTTGATTTCTCTTTTCCTTATATTAAGACTAAATTTTAGTAACCCAATTTCCGATGTGGGTTTTCCCACAAATATATTTTCTACTTTCAACCTTTTATTTTTGAATAACAATTTCAAATTGCGAGGACGCAATTTATTGAAGGAGGGGAGAATATAACACCCCAAGATTTCATAGTGTGTTATTTCTTCAAAATAATTCAATAACACGCACTACACGCAACACTGAGTTCAATTGCACCATGACTTACCCAAAAAAAACCATTAAAAGAGGTCATGAATAGTATTACCTAAATTTTAAACTTTATATAATCCTTATAATTTTAGAATCCATATTATGAGTTTCTTAGTCATAATGCAAGAACAGATTCATTTTCAGTATTGCACTTTTATCAACTTTTGATAGTGAAACCTTTTTAAATAGAATATTTTAAACTTTTTGACTAAATGGAGACATCAAAAAAATTTAAAATGAAACATCCCAAGCTTCCACGGTACGCTTTCCTTTGAATAAAACAGTAGCGTGTGTTGTACGCAACTTCGAGTTCTAACACACCGTAACCAATCAAACTAGCTGTTATGAATAGCAATACCTACTTTTTGAAGTTATATATATTTTATATTTTAAAATGGACTTCATTTTTGGATTCGGAATATCAAATTTAGCCTAAGGTGAAAATTTGGTACTTTTCGGATAACTTTTATATTTTGATGAATAGTGAAAATTACTACATTTTAATTAAAAACAAATTTTTTAATCAAAATAATTAATAGTGATAAATTGTGAATTTGAGTGGTTTTAAAGTATATTTAGAATATATTTTTACCATTTAATATAATGTTGGTCATTGGACATAATTTTACAATTAAACCGAACATAAACAAGTGTCAATCTTTTTATAGTTATTATCTCTTAAAAACACGCTTTTTGTTTTGACAGCGGGAATTAAATTTAAATTAATTTCTGCCACTTATGTGTTTTGAATTTAGGAAAATGGATTCTATATTTGGAATCAGGATGTTCAAATTGTGTAAATAGGTAACTTTTATTTTAAGACATTTTGAATAGTTACTGTGGTAAATATTTTATTTACCATGGTTAAAGGGTAAATCCGGTAAATAAGGGTTAAAAAATAATATTATAATAATACAAAATTACCCTAAAACGTGTCCTAACCTTATTGGTGGACACATACCCGACCATGGGCATCCTTGTGTCAATTTGGGGACCCCTTGGAGCCACTTGTATGTGGTAGGGACACATTATATTAATAAAGTTAAAATAAAAATAAAAATGGCATAAGCTTACATCTTTTAGAAGAACAATTTTTACATAGGGTTATACATGTTGGATTTTCGATTATAAATATTCATTAGAAAGACAAAAAGATTTCCTACATGATGATATTTTATTTATAATTTTTAGACATCAAATAAGTTAAATTATTAATGACACAATAATGATGCAATGTTTACCTCATTAATAAATCATTGAAATAAATAATATTATAATGATTAAAATATTATCTAAAACCTGTCCAATTATTATTGGTTTATGTTATTTAGAATATGAGTCATCTTATCTTCGACCTCAAAGATTTTTGGATCATTATAAACCGAATATAATTATATTATAAAGTAATACTTTCACTCTTTCCTAAAGATCCCCTCCTCTCCCTTATAAAAGGAGACCACTTCTACTCATTACTCACACCTCTCAAGCCACTTGGCTCGTCCAAACTCTACCCAAATAAGCTCCCCACATCTCTCTCCTCCTCCTTGAAGCTTCCCCTTAGGCAGAAAGCATTTCAACAAGTCCTTTGGTTCTAACCAAAGTGAGTTACCTAAATTAAAGGTAACGATTTCTCTTAAATTATTTTCATTTATTTTGCTTCTCCAACCCCCAAACTCTTTTTATTTCCTTTCTTTTGTAACAACACCAGTATCCTCAATATACTAGGATGTTGTTATAATATGGATTCAAACTACACATACACACAACTCCATCTAATGGATGATGAACATAATGTTTCTGTGGATGGCAAACTAACGCCTCACGAAACGATGATTGTTCAAATACATCTTACCGCCTCTCATGGAGGCCATTATGATGGCACTGTAATTAAATATGATATTAATGATATATATTTTATATATAAGCTTCTGTAATTCCATTTTATTTCATACCATTATTCGTTTCATGTTGTATATACATAGGATAATTTCATTTGAGGAAGTGCGGACTACCGCCCCCTTAAAATGATATGACTCGTTCATACCACACATGGAACGTATAAAGGATGGTGTTAATGAACTTAAGTAACATGTATAAAATATTATATTATACTGGAATATTAATATACCTATGTATCATTGGTATTCGATTCTTTTAAAATAAAAATTAAATGGAAGTAGCGTTCGTGCGTACGTACGGACTACCGTCTCCACGAACGCGATGAGATTCATTTTCCATCGTATCCATTCAAGTATAATTATCATTTGATGACTTAAAAATGATTTTTAAAGACTTGATACCATTCTGGATTTGAATAATATACAACTTATCCTTTACAAACATGGCTTATGTAACAAAACATATAAAAGAAAATGAGTAAGTTAACACCCGAAACGACTATAATTTTAAGATATTATTATCAAATCAGTATTAAAAGATCATATATGATATCATATTAATGTATATGATTCTTGTATAATTTAGTAACAATTATTTCACTATTATACAGGAGGTTAACCTACCCCAACCAGGGAAAAGTACAAGGTAAGGGTTATTTCACAATCTCTTCATTATCCGAGGTTGTATTATACGTAATAATCTACTGCGATCTCTTTATCATCCACATCCATGTTTCTTCGAAATGTATTTCAAAACATTTTTACTATTTACAATAATATGGGTTAAAGTCATTTATACCCTTGTTTGACTTTTTATAAGAGGTTTATAAAGGAATCTTTCCGTCGTTTTCAAAACAAGGTCCTTTTTAACCTTTTCGACAGAATTGAGGTAAGAATGTTTTTTTAACTTATACGGCGGGTGCTGTTATTTTCCGCCGTTATAAAATCGTCGAAGCTTCCCATACAAGCTTATAAGAATATTTTCAACGAAAATGTTTTATTTTATATGGATCTTAAATTATTTCAAAATAAAAGGAGATACTTCTTTAAAAAGAATTTTGATTTCATCTATGTCAACATCCTTTGATGGATTTTAAGATTATTTGAAGTTGATTTATTATGATACAAAACTTCTATATTGTATTGAAGGTTTTGTGATATTTTTGAATGTGGATGTGCTATTTTTATACCATTGATAGTTTATGGTGAAATTATTGACATTTCGTATGCTAGTTCTAATACGAATGTTTATGTTATGTTTAAACCTTTTCATATGGGAATGCATTGGACTTAATAAGTGACGGGTGGAGCCCACTATAGCTCCTCGATGCATCGGTAGGTCTCATGAGACAAACTAGTGTCTTGGCACAAGGCCTTGACAAAATCTTATTTGTAGTCTTGGCACGAGGCCTTGGCTATGTGGTTATGATAGTCTGGCATTATGCATTCCATCATTATGAAAGTGGTTATTGATTTTTCATGTGATTATTCGATTAGTAGAATAACCATGTGAATAAGTAAATGGCATTATTTCATTTCATTTATGCCATACTATGTTGAAAGTTCAAGTTTTAAAGGCTTTTGTTTTAGTTATACATTGCCTTAAATGTTTATTCTTATTTATGAAAGTTTCTGCTATATTGTTATCCTTACTGGGCATTTGAGCTCACCCCTTTTCTATGTTTTATTTTTCCCAGGAAGTGAAGAAGTAAATTATGAATGACATGCAGGGATATTATGTGGGGATATGAGTATGGATTATGGAGACAATATGTTGTTGTAGTAGTTTTTCGTTTAATGATGTAATGTAAACCTTATGAATATATCTAGTGTTTCCAAGGTTGCTAAACCAATCGGTCTTTCGAGATTTGATCTTTCTTGTGATCATGCCAATATTACGAAGTAATGCACCGACTCTAGGCAGCTGGGGTCGGGGCGTTACAGTTGGTATCAGAGGAAGTTTAGTACAAACCTTGGAAGCTAGATTTAGATAAACTCTGATTAGAGAACGTAGACCTAAGATGAGCTTTGAGGATTAGTGTAGAAGAACTTCCTAGAATTTTGGTATTGTAGAGATTTTGTGAGTTTTCTGAGCAATACATCCATGTCTGGATACGAGCAGGTAGAGGCGGCTCTGGCACAGATGTACCTAGGGGTAAAACCCGAAAACACCGCTTTGAGCTAGACTCGAACGGGAACTGGTGCACGACAACGGGCCTTTCTGCACTCTTGGTTACGACACTCCCGGGGGATATGCTTAGGATAATTCTCATTTTCTTTACAAACCATTATGAAGGGTTTATGAGTATATACTTCCTCAAAGAAAACATTTTTATGATTATGGATTATATCCATAAATAGTTCAATTTATGTAAAGTGTTTTATAAGTATGGGATTATGTATTTTGACTCATAAACTAATCTAGTTTATGCCATTGTTTAGAAATGGCACCCAGTAGAAGGAATGATAACTCCAGAAATGCACATGATTCAAAGAGAAGGAAGGATCATATATCTCATGGTCTTAAGCTAGAATTTATAAGAGAAATAGTCTCCCATGTATTATCATCATATGAAGAAATAATATCATGTGTTGATAAGATAAGTAAAGAGTTTACTGAGTCCAATGGATTTGAAGGGAAGCAAGAGAAGAAAAGGATGGAAGAGAGAAAGATGGATAAAGGGAAGAGGGAAAAGAAGAATTTTCCCATATGTGGTAACTGTGGAAAGAAACACCCTGGAACTTGCCTGACAGGAATGGGAGTTTGTTATAAGTGTGGAGGAAAAGGGCACAAAGTACGTGACTGCAAGGGTAAGAAAATGGTTTCAAATGTACAATGCTTCATTTGCAAGGAGTTTGGACACTACGCGAACCTATGTCCCAGTCATCAGACTATGCCGCAAATGATGTTATTGGATAATAATCATGTTATGATACTACCACAGATGAAGAGGGATGATTAGAGTTCTTATGTTGATTATGTCAATTGAGTGTTGTATCAACAATGTACTTGTTACAATAATCATGGAGTATATAAGGATTGTACTGCAGTACTATTTCATTAAGGACTTGAGATTGTGTGGAACAAAGAAAAGTGACTCATTAGCAGGATAGATTTTTGGAAAATATATGGTTGAGAGAATGATAAACCATAATATAGTTCTGATACTGAGGTAGTGATTTTGGAATAATATGTGATTGTTTTGGATAAATTATATTGGATATTCTTGACTACCTTGGAACTGATTAATGATTTGTATATTCCATCATTGTTGGGGTTTAAAACATTTTTGGATTAATGAAGTATATCCAGCATTCTATATGGAATAAGGGAGCATGAATGTAATCAATAAGGAATATGGTAATACATGATGAAGGTATTCATATGCTATTACTGGGTAAAAAGGATCTATATTATGTTTACCTTCTTTATGAATGTTGGACTGTGAGTTTGGACAGAAGTATTTTGGATAGTTCTAGTTTGGATTATTTTGGATTGCCATAAAAGGACAACCCGGAGGTCGGGCGGCAACCCGTCGCGTCTCGCAAGGCTGCGAGACTTGAACCCGCAACCAAAGGGCGACAAGGGTGTATCACCTACCACTATCCCACGAGATGTCCTGGATTAAATAAAGTTGTTTTTTAAAAGATCTGGTAGATGAATTATAAATTCGTTTATTTTGGAACCCTCTATGAATAGTATAAATAGAATTTTTTTTACGAGTGAATGATGAGTTTTGGTAGAAATTTATCAATGGATAAAACTCTAATTATAAACTAAGTATATCTCCTTATGATCTTAGCCAATCTCATAAATTAATTCCTCATCATTAATAAAAGGAACATAGAACAAAAATGTTGTCCTAGATGGTACCTTAAATCATCACTAATTTATGGCTTTGGGATTGTTGGCCTTTTCAGAGCCATGTTCTCTACCACTCTCCATCAGATAATTGATGGCTAGATTTTTCTTCCATATCCATATTTTCTTACATGGAACCCTAGTATGTGTTATTTTCGGTAATCTTCATACTTTCTACTCTTTATTTTAAATAGAGGCCTCATTAATTCACTTTTCGATGTGGGATTTCAACTAAGATATTTTGAAACGTCAAAAATGTGTTATCCTAATACCCTATGTTTTGTTGAACCGATGGTATTTCAAATCATCATAGATTGATGAATTTAAGGACCTCAATTATACACTTGTTTGTGATTGATGACCTCAATCACTACCTATAAATATTTACGTTTTTCCTCCGATTATATGTCTCTAATTTCCACCAATGTTCTCCTAATCGAGATCATAATTTGGTGGTGACCCTTTGATTTCTCTTTTCCTTATATTAAGACTAAATTTTAGTAACCCAATTTCCGATGTGGGTTTTCCCACAAATATATTTTCTACTTTCAACCTTTTATTTTTGAAGAACAATTTCAAATTGCGAGGACGCAATTTATTGAAGGAGGGGAGAATATAACACCCCAAGATTTCATAGTGTGTTATTTCTTCAAAATAATTCAATAACTTGCACTACACGCAACACTGAGTTCAATGGCACCATGACTTACCAAAAAAAAACCATTAAAAGAGGTCATGAATAGTATTAACTAAATTTTAAACTTTATATAATCCTTATAATTTTAGAATCCATATTATGAATTTCTTAGTCATAATGCAAGAACAGATTCAT
This sequence comes from Viscum album, assembly GCA_963277665.1. Taxonomy (NCBI): domain Eukaryota; kingdom Viridiplantae; phylum Streptophyta; class Magnoliopsida; order Santalales; family Viscaceae; genus Viscum; species Viscum album. Next base: position 1,292,177,003 of record OY728159.1, on the reverse strand, counting down.
TTTCAGTATTGCACTTTTATCAACTTTTGATAGTGAAACCTTTTTAAATACAATATTTTAAACTTTTTGACTAAATGGAGACATAAAAAAAATTTAAAATGAAACATCGCAAGCTTCCACGATACGCTTTCCTTTGAATAAAACAGTAGCGTGTGTTGTACGCAACTTCGAGTTCTAACACACCGTAACCAATCAAACTAGCTGTTATGAATAGTAATACCTACTTTTTGAAGTTATATATATTTTATATTTTAAAATGGACTTCATTTTTGGATTCGGAATATCAAATTTAGCCTAAGGTGAAATTTTGGTACTTTTCGGATAACTTTTATATTTTGATGAATAGTGAAAATTACTAAATTTTAATTAAAAACAACTTTTTTAATCAAAATAATTAATAGTGATAAATTGTGAATTTGAGTGGTTTTAAAGTATATTTAGAATATATTTTTACCATTTAATATAATGTTGGTCATTGGACATAATTTTACAATTAAACCGAACATAAACAAGTGTCAATCTTTTTATAGTTATTATCTCTTAAAAACACGCTTTTTGTTTTGACAGCGAGAATTAATTTTAAATTAATTTCTGCCACTTATATGTTTTGAATTTAGGAAAATGGATTCCATATTTGGAATCAAGATTTTCAAATTGTGTAAATAGGTAACTTTTATTTTTAGACATTTTGAATAGTTACTGTGGTAAATATTTTATTTACCATGGTTAAAGGGTAAATCCGGTAAATAACGGTTAAAAACTAATATTATAATAATACAAAATTACCCTAAAACGTGTCCTAACCTTATTTGTGGACACATACCCGACCATGGGCATCCTTGGGTCAATTTGGGGACCCCTTGGAGCCACTTGTATGTCGTAGGGACACATTATATTAGTAAAGTTAAAATAAAAATAAAAATGGCATAAGGTTACATCTTTTAGAAGAACAATTTTTACATAGGGTTATACATGTTGGATTTTCGATTATAAATATTCATTAGAAAGATAAAAAGATTTCCTACATGATGATATTTTATTTATAATTTTTAGACATCATATAAGTTAAATTATTAATGACACAATAATGATGCAATGTTTACCTCATTAATAAATCATTGAAATAAATAATATTATAATGATTAAAATATTTTCTAAAACCTGTCCAATTCTTATTGGTTGATGTTATTTAGAATATGAGTCATCTTATCTTCGACCTCAATTATTTTTGGACCATTATAAACCGAATATAATTATATTATAAAGTAATACTTTCACTCTTTCCTAAAGAGCCCCTCCTCTCCCTTATAAAAGGAGACCACTTCTACTCATTCCTCACACCTCTCAAGCCACTTGGATCGTCCAAACTCTGCCCAAATAAGCTCCCCACATACCTCTCCTCCTCATTGAAGCTTCCCCTTAGGCAGAAAGCATTTCAAAAAGTCCTTTGGTTCTAACCAAAGTGAGTTACCTAAATTAAAGGTAACGATTTCTCTTAAATTATTTTCATTTATTTTGCTTCTCCAACCCCCAAACTCTTTTTATTTCCTTTCTTTTGTAACAACAACAGTATCCTCAATATACTAGGATGTTGTTATAATATGGATTCAAACTACACATACACACAACTCTATCTAATGGATGATGAACATAATGTTTCTGTGGATGGCAAACTAACGCCTCACGAAACGATGATTGTTCAAATACATCTTACCGCCTCTCATGGTGGCCATTATGATGGCACTGTAATTAAATATGATATTAATGATATATATTTTCTATATAAGCTTCTGTAATTCCATTTTATTTCATACCATTATTCGTTTCATGTTGTATATACATACGATAATTTCATTTGAGGAAGTGCGGACTACCGCCCCCTTAAAATGATATGACTCGTTCATACCACACATGGAATGTATAAAGGATGTTGTTAATGAACTTAAGTAACATGTATAAAATATTATATTATACTGGAATAGTAATATAATTATGTATCATTGGTATTCAATTCTTTTAAAATAAAAATTAAATGGAAGTAGCGTTCGTGCGTACGTACGGACTACCGTCTCCACGAACGTGATGAGATTCATTTTCCATCGTATCCATTCAAGTATAATTATCATTTGATGACTTAAAAATGATGTTTAAAGACTTTATACCATTCTGTATTTGAATAATATACAACTTATCCTTTACAAACATGGCTTATGTAACAAAACATATAAAAGAAAATGAGTAAGTTAACACCCGAAACGACTATAATTTTAAGATATTATTATCAAATCAGTATTAAAAGATCATATATGATATCATATTAATGTATATGATTCTTGTATAATTTTGTAACAATTATTTCACTATTATACAGGAGGTTAACCTACCCCAACCAGGGAAAAGTACAAGGTAAGGGTTATTTCACAATCTCTTCATTATCCGAGGTTGTATTATACGTAATAATCTACTGGGATCTCTTTATCATCCACATCCATGTTTCTTCGAAATTTATTTCAAAACATTTTTAATATTTACAAGAATATGGGTTAAAGTCATTTATACCCTTGTTTGACTTTTTATAAGAGGTTTATAAAGGAATCTTTCTGTCGTTTTCAAAACAAGGTCCTTTTTAACCTTTTCGACAGAATTGAGGTAAGAATGTTTTTTTAACTTATACGGCGGGTGCGGTTATTTTCCGCCGTTATAAAATCGTCGAAGCTTCCCATACAAGCTTATAAGAATATTTTCAATGAAAATGTTTTATTTTATATGGATCTTAAATGATTTCAAAATAAAAGGAGATACTTCTTTAAAAAGAATTTTGATTTCATCTATGTCAACATCCTTTGATGGATTTTAAGATTATTTGAAGTTGATTTATTATGATACAAAACTTCTATATTGTATTGAAGGTTTTGTGATATGTTTGACTGTGGATGTGATATTTTTATACCATTCATAGTTTATGGTGAAATTATTGACATTTCGTATGCTAGTTCTAATACGAATGTTTATGTTATGTTTAAACCTTTTCATATGGGAATGCATTGGACTTAATAAGTGACGGGTGGAGCCCGCTATAGCTCCTCGATGCATCGGTAGGTCTCATGAGACAAACTAGTGTCTTGGCACAAGGCCTTGACAAAATCTTATTTGTAGTCTTGGCACGAGGCCTTGGCTATGTGGTTATGATAGTCTGGCATTATGCATTCCATCATTATGAAAGTGGTTATTGATTTTTCATGTGATTATTAGATTAGTAGAATAACCATGTGAATAAGTAAATGGAATTATTTCATTTCATTTATGCCATACTATGTTGAAAGTTCAAGTTTTAAAGGCTTTTGTTTTAGTTATACATTGCCTTTAATGTTTATTATTATTTATGAAAGTTTCCGCTATATTGTTATCCTTACTGGGCATTTGAGCTCACCCCTTTTCTATGTTTTATTTTTCCCAGGAAGTGAAGAAGTAAATTATGAATGACCTGCAGGGATATTATGTGGGGATATGAGTATGGATTATGGAGACAATATGTTGTTGTAGTAGTTTTTCGTTTAATGATGTAATGTAAACCTTATGAATATATCTAGTGTTTCCAAGGCTACTAAACCAATCGGTCTTTTGAGATTTGATCTTTCTTGTGATCATGCTAATATTACGAAGTAATGCACCGACTCTGGGCAGCTGGGGTCGGGGCGTTACAAAGGTAGTTTCATAATCCCCCCTTAAAGGTACATCCGTTCGCAGTGAATATGTACAAGGACAATTATCATCTATTTTGGATCTCAATGATAAAGAGGTGTATAGCCGAGTATATCTCGTGATGACTGAAATTTCAATTGGTTTTGGTAGGGAAACATGTTGCATTGGATTTAGAACAACTCCTTATGGTTCCAATGTATAAGTGTTATGGTATACATATGGAATTTTTTATTGGTCTTCCATGATCTTATAATGTACATGACTCTATATTGGTGATCATAGAATGACTCACCCATTCATCCCACTTTCTATCAATTTTAGTGTAGAGTTTTATAGAAAGATTATGGTGACACTACATGTTGGATATAGTATAAATTTATCAATTTTCCTAACATAATATTTCAAATAAGGATTCCGTATTTACATCATTATTATAGAAGGATTATAGGAGGCCTTTGGGACTCTTATGTTACTATTAATGGGGCTTCACACCCAAACAAATAACCACAAAATACCATCAAGGTTCTTGAAGACATTTTGCAGGCATGAATGTTGGAATTCAGCAATTTTTGGGAGGATCACATATCATTGTTGGAGTTTTTCTATGATAATAGGTACCACTCCACTATTGGTATGGCACCATTATAGGCTTTTTGCAAGAGACCCTATAGTTCACCACTATACTAGATGCATATATGGTAGTTAACACTAAATGGTATACAGTTGGTGATTATACTGAAATGTATGGTATAGAATACCTTGGGGAAATTTTTGACTATCCAAATCTATCAAAAAGTTTTATATGAACAACAGATTGAGGCATTGGGAGTTTGATGAGGAAATCATTTCTTCCTAGAGGACTGAGTTCAGTTAGTGTTGTAGAGATTTGGATAGGATGGTTAGTTATTTATAAGATTCCATTGACCTTTCTAAATACTATGTAGGCTTATAGAGGTCACATAATACTTATCCCTACCTATATAATTAGACTGAGTACATGATGTCTTCAATGATCAAGACTATGGAGGAATGTACATGAATTACCATATGTTACTGACTGATGTAAGATAGATATCAATGATGGAGCTACCTTTATTGTGTACTAAATTGAAATCAGGGGTTGTTAGGAGAATATCATTGTTGGGTGATAAATTTTCATTGTTTATGACTATTGGAATTATATAAATCATTAATAGAGCACCTAGTAATGATAGAACCGGATGTGAATTTATTACCCTCATATTTTTTGTAGGATTTTTTCTATTTGAACCAAAAATCCAATGGATTGGGAGGATATAATGAATTTTTTTCCTTATAAGACTTCAAAATATTTTGAGGACTATTTTTTAGTCAAGTAAATATATTTTGGTTTGATTATTGGGCCCAAGGAGCTTTGGTGATGATATAATAGAAATAAATTTTTTTTATCATGCACATGTAGTTTCCATGAAATTATGAAATATATGCCAAAATAGATAATCATCTTGGAAATATGATATAACCATTAAATATAGAATTTGGGTTTACCCTTGGCACAATATAACCATTATGTGTGTCAGGTGTATGGTTTAAGAGGAGTCATCATAATAATTATAAATAAATAACTAAATAATTGTATTTATTTATTAGTTATTTAATTTCCATGGCATAGCTCCCCTATATTTAAATTCATTTATTGGAAAATCATTTTGTTGGTTTTATAATCCTTGTGATTTGGACGAAGCGTGCATAAGTGCTTTAGTGATTGACGATGGACTAATGGACCAACGATCGACACTGAAGAGTTTATATTCGCCAAATTAGTTTGTAGATATCAACAATGCAAATGATGTTGATCCATCTTACATTTGAGATCAATCCAACCTTGAGTTAGGATGATTTATTTTTTTATGCTATAAACTTTTGATTATATTATGTTAAAATGAAATAAATATTTTTGACAAGAAGATTAACCTAAAAATTGATGATTTATGAGAACAAATTCATCTCCTTGGAATTAGGATTTTATATAATTTTATAATTCATAATAATGATTATTCATTTTTTATTATCATAGAAATGGATTGAGTAAAATCCAAACAATGATTTTGGTTCATTTCTCACTTTCCTATTTATTTATTTTCTCCCCACGTTCTTAATGCCTTCATTATTGGTGTTTTGATTCCCTGGAAATTCCACAATTACATAGAAAATGATCATTTTTTCAATGATATTTGGAAAAACAGATATTTTTTGTGGGTTTATATTGAATAACATAAGCATGTTTTATATAAGAATCGTTATGATGGTATATCATAGAGGGATCAAAGATATAAGGTTCACAATTTTGGAGTTCGATGAAATGAAAAAAAATGAGTTGGATCCATGAGTAAAATGGGTGCATGGAATCTGGAAAATGGAGGCATTTTAGTTTTTATCAACCCTACATATGGGATCTATATACATGAATCCGGAAGGAATTGGATGTGATTGTGCGGTGGGTGGGACACATTAAATGTACATGAGTTTCAATAAAATGAAAAATACATGACTTGAAATTATTAGAACACTTTCTATATAGTTCCATTCTTTAGATGTTAGGGTTTTTTCATTGGGATATCACATTCCATATGTCCCTACCACATTCAATGTGAATCATTGTTGGTATATCAATGTATACCCCATGGGTTGGGGGTACAATAATGAATTAGTATATGTGCACAACTAGTGTACACGAGCATGACCACTGTACATTAGAATGGCTGGGGTACATGGGTCTAGACACAACTAGAGTACTAAAAAACATAAGGCACCTAGAATTTTCTACAGTACTCAGGCATCACTAGACTACCCAAGAATGGGTCAATGCTGGGGGGACTGGTCAGAGTACATGGTCGGACACTAGATATATAAGGCACATCTTGTATAACCAACACACAATGTGTGACATTCAAGGTAATGGTTAGGCCCTCATTACCTTTAGTTTATACCTATATTTGTAGGTTTCATTCTCCCGTATCACTCCAAAAAGGGAATAGAGACTCATCACATCTTGAGAATAGGATGTGATCCTCTCTGATGAATAAAAATGGATAAGGATGAGAATCCCTATGTGTGTCCTGTATATGATTATCTATCATTTCTTCCCTAGTTTAAGTCATTAATTTCAACACTTACAATCAATGTGTGTAATCCACATACAAGAAGGTTTAATTTTAATAGGGTTTGGAATCCTTAACATCCCCTAGGTATGTTCCCCGATTTATTAATAAGTAACATTATAGTTCCACATTTTACTTATTCTTGGTGATTTAGATAAATAATTAATTCTCAAATAAGAACAATCAGCGTTATCATGGATCAATGAGTGATTTCTCTTATTTGAATGTATCCATGAATCCTAGAGTGAATTCTAGGCTAGCAGTATTGTTGTGACATTATTTTGATACTTGATGCCTATCTTGACTATATATGAGTTATTTTTTATAACTCATAGTATGATTAACATATATTTTTGATGTTGAGATTTCATCAATCTCCTAATGCATTATGATTACCAATATTTGGGTATCTTATAGGGAATTTATATACTCACACATAAATATGATCTCCCAGAACATTTGTTGTCTTATGTTGATGATAATCATTATGATAGATTCACAAGTAGTCTTGGAGTAGGTTGGACATAGTTGAGGTAGACAAATAATTATAAGTTCTGGGGTTTAATATGTTAGCATATCCCTCCTTTCATGAATGTTGATCTGTTGTATAGATTTTGTTGTCTTATGTTTGGCCCTTAATATTTTTGGTACTTATGTCAAACATTAATGTCAGATATTTATGTATTTATGTATATTTATTTTAGATTTAGATTTCCTTTTTTGTTTTATATTATTAAATGGATTTGTGTGTCCATATAAATTAGGATAAGGGCTTTCATGTGTGTGATATTACTACTCAGTTCTAGTCACCATCCCCTGGCTTGTTGAAGGTGGCTTTTGTGTTTCACACTTTACTTACCACCATCCATACATTCCCTAATTGGTCATGTAGTGAGAATAATTAAAATTAGATCACATTCATTTTACATTATTCACCTAAAATTTATATGGATTATGTTGTATACAAAATTTCCAAAATATTAACCATGATAAGACACAATAATAAACATAACAAATAAATAATAAACGTCATAGATTATAACAATATGCATCATAAATATAGTATGACCTCATGTGATCCCCATAACAATCCTTTTTACGATTAATAAAATTTATTCTCATTAACTAGTTAAATTAAAATTTTACACTAATAAACCAATGCATGATAATTCTACACATTCACATAATAGAATAATGTCCAATAATCCCCTACCATGAGATGAAACAATCTATGTACTACTAAAAATTATCAATGAAAAATCTTCAATCTATAAAAATATCTATAGTAAGAAATCCTCAATTACTACAAAATACCACCATTTATCCATTATAAAATACATAATAAACCCTTTTATAACTTAATGAAATCAACTTTAAAAAATAAAAATCTATAATGGGAGTGAAAATAACCCTGTAGATAAGAAGAAACTCGATTCAAATGTTTAATATCTATAGGATATAGTGGTTGAAGTCAAGAAAATGGGGATTAAACTTTCTCAAAAGAACCTATAGGGGGCCCTAGTAGGATAATGAAATTTATAAATTTACACATCAATCCCACCTCTAAAATATCATGTAATAGTTACTAGCATCATGTAGGTATAACACACTCATGGGAGGCCTTTGCCTTTAATAGCTTGCAATAAAATGAAATCATTAATTCACTTGGTAGGAAAGAACGTTAGTAAAAAATATATATAAAAATATGATCAAATATATTGAATGTAATGTGTACATGATACATATCGTAATATCTATAATTTTACTAGTGGGAATAACATATAAAAAATGGAGAAAAAAACACCTGATAGGGAAAAAGGAAAACTAAAAACCAACCAAGGTGAAGAGGTTGTCACTATAAACTGGATCTAACAACAATACCTCATGCTACCTGAAATGTCCCGAAACTGGAGACACTCAACTTGTTCCCTGTACATGGTTCACCACATGACCTCAAGAACATTTCCCCAAATGCCAAAGGCTGCCGACTAGCAGTGAGGGCCTTGGTGAGTCATCGGGGAAACTATGCTCTCATTTGGTAAGGTATACAAGGGAAAGGAAATAACAGTCAATAGAAGAAGTAGTAACCATCATACAATAACTGAAACTCAAATGTGGAAGTAATTAATATATAGTAATTATGATAATGATGTAGCAGGTACACGTATCTATGGAATGAATCAAACATAACAACCTGCTGAAATACAATTGAGAAACAAGGTACAAAATGTGAATAGTAACTCCAACAGCATCGCAAGCCTATGCTCGGTACTATGCTCCCCAGATCCAACAAGAAATCATGTATCTTAAGTAGAGGGGCCATAATCCTTATCCCCACCTGCAACCATATAACCTGTTTGGGATGAAAAGCAAGACCCAAATAGGGTGTGAGACTTATCCCAGTAGGCAACCACCACAAGATCTATGCCCTTCTGCCGGTGAGTAATATAACAGAAGTAATGAAAGTAAATGTAGTAAAGAAATAGTGGTACACAAGTAAAAAATCCTACCAGTTACCATTCACATTAATTTAACAATTAATTCATTCATTTAATTAAACAACCAAGGAATCTAGAAAAGATCTCTATTCCTAGGTAAATAGGTAACACATCAGGAATCAAAAGACTACCTAAACAAACAAGTGGGCCAAAATGATCCATGCATGTGATTTGGATTAGAAGAATCATCTAAACCAATCAAAATATCAACAATCAAACTGACTATCTTGGCGGATCACATTAGTAGGCCCCTATAGTCATGTAAATATATAAATGCACTGACACTCTTGGAAGCACTCACGTCAATTACCTTGTGGTTTTGCTATGATAGCTACAGACTCTCTGAGGAAGATTTTACGTCTAATTACTAATGTGTTATTGAAACATGTGTGGCCAAAGAACACTCTTAGTAAGCACAAAGTGCAATTCTTGTATGTCCTGTGTATGATAAAAATTCCAACACACGACCAAGGGAAGCACTAAACCTTCTATTCCCTCATTGCTCTCCCGCACCAGGTTCTCACGGCCCTGAGTAGTCTAGTCATACTTAATTGATTGTCAGCATCCGTAAGTATGTTTAGAAACTGCTTGGATAACAGATACAATTAATTAGAGGAATGAAAACAGCATGCAACACATGCTATTAGTTATAACAAGAAAACTAGCAATTACAATAGGTTTTGCCTTGCAGGCAAACAATGCCAAATGACGATAAACAACCAAAGAGGGATTACAGCAATGAAGTGGTACCCAAACATGCAGACAAGAATATATTATTATCCATTAACCTTAAGATAACAATCAATCTAAGTAAATGGAACAATAGGACCAAAATCACTAACCCGAGATACCCGAAACATGGGAATTTGACACTTTTGAACAAAAACTCAACAACATTCAATGCAGGGCAAAAAACCATCTACCTCGATCCTAGGAGATAGATATACCTGATCTTAGTCTGGTGAATCAGCCTATAACAGGGTAGATTTGAAAAAACATCTAAAACCATCAACCTGTAATTGCACTAGTAAGAGAAAAAATCGGGAAACAGGGCTATAGAAGAACCAAGAACTCACTGTTGCGATTCTATTCCAACCGAGAGTGTTTGATTCAGGTAAATGGTGATGGATCGGATTCTCAGAGATGATCCGGCCTCCTCAGATGATCTGGACTAAAACATGCGATGAAGAAGGTGAAAGAAATGATTAGACGTGACCTCGGTCCGTTTAATGAAAAAAGAAAGTACACAGCATGTACTTCTGGAGTACATGGCGTGTACATGATTTTTTTGTACTACGCTTTAGGCAGTCTCCAATTTAACCTTACACAGTCATGTGTGTGGCCACGACATAGTCAACACAAGGCTTATAGTGGCATTGAAGTACATAGTGTGTACTCATAATGTACATAGTGTGTACTCCAAAAACATCCAGATTTTCTTCTTTTTTCCAAAACTACCAGAAAAGGAAAAACATACCAGAAAAGAAGATCCGGGTTCTTAAAAACATCCCCCCTTAAAGAAATTCGTCCCTAAATTTCCTTAACATGGTGGTGAAGTAGAATCCTTGAACAAATCTAGCCACTATGATCGCATATCAACCAACCTCTCCCATGTTTAGTTTTGGACATGACCATGCTGCCATATCACCCGTACCAGAGGAACAGACTGGCCCCAGAGTACCTTTGCACCACGATCAACAATCCTGATAGGATGCTCCTCGAATGACTCATCCTACTCCAGCTCAACCTCCTCGGTTTTAAAAACATGAGACTGGTATGAGAAATAGCATCAAAGCTGAGAAACATATAAGAGGTTGTGCATATCCTGGTACCTCTGAGGTAACTGCAAATTATAAGAATCTTGTCCGACTCTCTCCAGAACCTCAAATGGTCTGACGTATCTCAGTGAAAGCAGACCCTGTCTTTTAATCCTGTTGCATCCCAACCTCAGGGTAACACGTAGTAAAACCAAATCTCTGAAAATGAAATTCAAAGGTCATCTCTGTTGATCAGCATAATATTTCTGCCGAGACTGTGCGACAACCATACTTTTCCGAATCAACTCCACATGTTCTGTGGTCTCATGAACAAGAAGAGGTCCCAGCATAGCTGCCTCTCCTGCCTCCATCAAACACAATGGTGATTGGCACGTTCTACCGTACAATGTCTCCTAAGGTCCCATCTGAATAGTTGCTTGAAAACTATTATTGTAGGAAATCTCCACTAGAGGTACATGTCTCTCCCAATAACCTTCAAAATCAAGGATGCATGCTTGTAGCATGTCCTCTAGCACCTGAATCAGGTGCTCTGACTGGCCATCTGTCTGGGGATGGTGTGTTGTACTTAGAAGTATATGTGTACCCAAATACCTCTGTATCCCTTTCCAGAAATGCGACATAAAGTGGGCATCACTATCTAAAATGATAGTACTCGGAACCCCATGCAAGCGTACAATCTCGCAAATGTACAACCATCCAATCTCATCAAAACCGAAGGTCTCATTAATCATAAATAATTGAGAAACCTTCGTGATCATATCAATGACAACCCATACCACGTCATTCCCTCAAGACAATCTCGGTAGCCCTGTCCCAATGTCCATCTCCACATCATTCCACTTGCACTCAAGAATGGGTAGCTTCTGTAAAAGCCCTGCTGGTGGCTGGTGCTCCACCATCACCTGCTGACTAGTGGAACACCACATGAAAAAACTTACAACATCTTTCTTTATATTAGCGACAAATACTGGTGGTGTAGATCGCGATGTATGTTGGCGACGACAGGAAGAACTTCCAAAAATGAGGAATGAAAGTTGCATATCAGCTCCTCATATATATCTACTGGAACCCATAAGCATCCATGAAAACACAAGATCACACCCTCATATATGGTTCATCAAGGAAGAGGGTACTTTCCTGACAAACATTCTAGTAGGACGAGGCCTTCAGAATCTGAAAGCTGCCTCATTAGAACTCGGTCATGAAGGGTAGAGGAAACCTCTACAGAAGAAAGAAAAGTCTGACTGTGTATGTCGTGTTTCTCCAAATGCATTTCAAGGAATAGAGCCATAAGCTGCCACTCACTGCCAACCTCCTGGACTGCTTGTATCTGTTTCCTCCAGCTCAGTGTGTCTGCCACAACATTGCCTTTCCCAGGTGTATAAGAAAGATTGAAAACGAAAGACTATAGGTACTCAACTCACCTCTGCTTTCTTAGATTAAAGTCATGCTACATGAATTTATAATTGAGGTTCTTGTGGTCAGTATATACCACAAAATGCTCACCCATAAGATAATGTCTCCAAAAATGCAAAGCATGAACTAATGCAGCCAACTCTAGGTCATGTGTAGGATAATTCCTCTCATGCAACCTCAACTGCTGAGATCCATATGCAACATAATGATCCTCCTACATAAGCACTAATCTATGACCGATGCTAGATGCATCACATGAAACTGTATAACTCTTTCCCGGCTATGGAAAAACTAGAATTGGTGCTGAAATCAATCTCAAATTTCATCTCCTAAAAGGATGAATCGCAGGCTTTATAACAAACATACATCACCCCATTCTTAGACAAGACCATAAATTATGCTTTCAAGCATGAGAAGTCCTGTATAAACCGTATGTAGTAACTAGCCAGCCCTATGAAACTTCGTACAATGAAAACATTTTTCGGCTACTCCCTGGTAACTACTACCCAAAACTTCTGTAGATCTATGGATACTTCTATCTCTGAGATAACTTGACCCATGTATTTAATCACATCCATCAAAATGTGGCACTTTGAGATCATAGAATATAAATTTTTCTCCCTCAGTGTACTCAAAACGATCTCTAGATGGGTATCATTGTCGTGTCGAGTTTGAGAGAACACCAAGATATCTTCCACAAAAGCCACCATGAAATAATAAAATTAAGGTCGAAAAAAATTGTTCATCAGTTCCATGAAAACTACTGGTGCGTTCGTGAGACCGAACGGCATAACCAAATACTCATATAGACCATAGCAGCTTTGGAAGGCTGTAAGAGGTATATCAGATGGCCTGACACGCAACTGATGATAGCTGGATCTCAAGTTAGTCATTGAGAACACTATAGCTCCTCAAAGATGATCAAAGAGATCATCTATCCAGGACAATGGATATCAGTTCTTGACCGTCAACTAGTTTAGCTTCTGATAATCCACACAAAGCTGTAAAGTACCATCAACCTTCTTTGCAAACCAAACAGGAAAACCCCATTGAGAAGTACTAGGTCGGATAAAACTCATTACTTGCAACTCCTCCAACTGCTTCTTGAGCTCATGTAACTCAGGTGTACCCATCCTATATGTAGGTATGGATAACGGTGCAGCTCCTGGAATAAGTTCAAAAAAGAAGTATTCCTCTCTCTCTGAAGGGAAACCTAAAAAGTCTTCTAGAAATATATCTGGAAAGCGATCAACCACAAGAGGAAAATATATCTGGGAAGTCCCCTGGCCATCCATATATAAGCTAGAAATCAGGGCTGTAACGCTGCCCAACCCATGATGCTCTGGTCCGGATCTTCTTTCCTGGACATCCCATTCAACCATGTGAAGAAAAGATCTTCCCTCTGGTGATGTGAAACTCACCCTACAGTGATAGAAATCAATAAAGTCCTGGAAGGGGACTAAACAGTCCAACCTGAGAGTGACATCATAGCCTGTCATCTCCAAAACATAGATATTCCTTGAAAAACGACACCCACCAACCTCAAGTGGGAAGTCTAATCACCGACGGACGCTAGGAGTTATAATTCCCTGAGGAGTGTCTAGAATCATCATATACTCATAAGTATAAATGGTACTTCTAAGGCTTTACAAAGTATGCACAAAAATAAATCTATGCAAATTTTCTATATCAAAATTTGAAAAGGATAAAACTGAGGCAACTAAAATTTTATATCAAACTGTAGAAGGTCCATGATCCTACCCTTGATGAATCGGCTCTACCACAAAAGTCTGGCCTACAACGCGGCCCTGTGTAGCAGCCTAAGATCCCTGAGCTAACCCTCCCTGAGTATGACTACTGCATCCACATCCCCTACCCTGTCCTGAACAACCTAAAGAACTCCAGCCCCTAGTCTGCTGTGGAACTGGTAATACTTCTCCTATACGGAAGGTCAAAACCGATCCTCCCTCACTAGCCACTGGAAGGAAAACCCTACAGGAAGGTTGTAGATGACCGATCTTGCCACAAGATTGCAACTTCGTTTGGTCTCTTGTGCACTGAGACTTATTATGACTTCTTTTTCCACACATATTGCACACTATTTGGTTTCCATAAAGAAGATACCATCTTATAGAAAGAATACATCGCTTCTTTGAGTCACCTCATGTAGACTCTCGGTGGCGCTTCCTTCTGTCAATCTGAAATGAATATGCCCTGGATGTTAAAACGCCCAGTTCTATAGCTCCAATCTTCCTCAGATTACTCTCTGTGATAAGCACTTGGTTGAATATGAGAATAATACATGTCAACTGGTATACATTCACCAATGACCTGATGTCCGGTCTGAGGCCTTCCTCAAACTTCCTCCCCAAAAAAATCTCATCATTCCCCGAAATGGGAGTGAAGCATTATAACGTTGTGATATGAATACTCCATAACTGTGATAGTACCTTACTGTAGGTTCATGAACTATATGGCGCTATCATCCCTTAGTGTTGCCGGGTAGAAGTTGTCATAAAATGTACGATGAAACTTTTCCCAAGCCATAGCTTATTGGCGCATTTCCACAAAACCACATCCCATCATATTTTGGCAGAATCTCTCTACATATAAGTTGTGAGCTACACTCTCTTCTCCGGAGGTGTCTCCAGGTGCTCGAATATGGATATCATGGCTTCTATCCATGACTCCACGTCCAGTGATCCTCCCTACCCAGTGAATGTGGGAGAAGGCTACTGCTAAAAAACTTGAGTTAGCTTTGCCATAGATGGGGTAGGATGCTGAGCTTCCTAGAAGGATTTGTTGAATCTCATGAAGCTTTCACTGAACTGAGTGTTGGAACCAGTGTCTTGAATCACTATAGGTTCCATGTTCAGAATGATAGTCAGAACTACTAGTAGTCCCTGATCTATTGTATTAGGCATACAATCACTACCTGGTTCTTGATGTGCAATGGGAGGACGTCTCGGTGACATCAATCTGGAAGGTCAAATAACAATTTAGATCACATTACCAAGAACTTAAAACTAGGAACGTATGAAGGGAACATGGGAATGAAGCATTCTAAATTTACAATGAATGACTACATGGCGTGTATAAGGACTAAACAGCATGTTCCAGTAATTTATTTACTTGGACGTCTACTCTGATATAAACTGGTCATGTAACACCCCAAATACACTGCTTGTTGTCCCAACACATGGCGTGTACAAGAATTCTTTTCACTAACAGAGATCATCTACACTGTTAAGCCACACAGATCTCCTTAGACAAAACTACACGACGGGTTCAAGGTACACATGATATGTCCTCAACATGCTTCACATGGCCCATGTTGTTAGTGACACAGACTGTGTACCCTGGTCACACTACATGGCGTGTCCTAGAAGGACATGAAGTGTACTAAGAAGACCTAACCGACTGTGTGGTTAGCTATACAACTAGCTACAAAGTTGACATTACATAACGTTTTTTAGGAGGACATGGCATGTAAGAGAAAGGGTAACATCAATCTGTGTTATTCATGTCACGGCCAGGTACCTAGATCAAACTACATAGCATGTAAAATTTAGACACGACATGTATGTGAAAATATAACATGACCCATATATCTCGTGACACGGTCGGGGTACCTATTTCATACAACATGGCATGATAAACCAGTACACGGCGTGTTCTAACAAGATTTTTCTGAACCCTGTGTTCTTCTCACACAGTCATGACATGGTTAAACAACAATATGATGTGTATTAATAATATACATGCCATGTATTCTGGGTTTTTCAAAGCAGTAGCTCAGAAACTGCTCTAAAGCCTAGATAACAAAGAAAAACAAGATTTAACTTTCCAAATTCTTATCTGTGAGGGCCCATACTCCCTGTTAATCAATGTTTGGCAACATATTAATGCATATAACAAGTAAATAGTATAACAACTCATGATCCACCAAATACCGATCATTGAGGGCCCATAACACATATAAGACCAAATTTTGGTGTCCATGATAAAAATAACTAAGAAAAGGATACCCTATACATGTAACAGGTATTCTATCACAGAAGATATCAAAACAACATGCATAGTCTATCACAAATTCTATCACAATAGCATGAAACATCTATTGCAATTTAGGTGGCCTGAAAAAATGCATGACATGTGATTTACTAACAAGTTCCTATATGATGGATGAGATGGAATACCATAATCTCATAGTCTTGTAACAAAATAGAACCATAGTCATATAAACAGTAACAACACAACACTAGTGCACCACACAATGGTGAAATCAATTAAAATGTCACATTTTCAAAACTGAAAAATTTAAAATTTCGAGGTAACCTGGATTTTTCCCTATACATGGGTTCTAGAACACCTAGGAAAATCTATTTACCATTAACATATTCTGTCATATCCCTGTCTAATGTCGCTAAATAGTATGTCAGTAGAATGAAAATAACTTACCCTATGATACCCCTTTGTAACAACCTGAATCTGGAGCCACTCAACTGGTGCCCCATACCAGGTTCACCACATGACCTAAAGTGCATTTCCCCAAACGCCAGAGGCTGCGGACTAGCAGTGAGGGCCTTGGTGAGTCATTGGGGAAACTATGCCCTCATTTGGTAAGGTATACAAGGGAATGGAAATAATAGTCAATAACAGAAGTAGTAACCACCAAACAATAACTGAAAATCAACAACAGATGCAATGAATATATAGTAATGACGATAATGATGCCGTAGGTAAAATTTTCTAAGGAAATAATCAAACACAAAATCATGCTGAAATATAACTGAGAGACAAAGTACAAAAAGTGAACAGTAAATCCAGCAACATCACAAGTCTAAGCTCGATCCTATGCTCCCCAGGTCCAACCAGAAATCATGTACCTGAAGTAGAGGGTCTACAGTCCCTATCCACACTTGCATCCATATAACCTGTTTGGGCTGAAATGTATGACCCAAACTGGGTGTGAGACTAATCCCAGTAGGCAACCACCACAAGAGCTATGCCCTACTATCCGGGAGTAATATAGTAGAAGTAATGAAAGTAAATTTAGTAGTGGAATAGGTGTACACAAGTAAACAATCTTGAAAATTACCATTCACATTCATTTAACAGATAATTCATTCATTTAAATAAACAACCAAGGAATCTAGAAAATCTATCTATTCCAAGGTAAAAAGGGAACACAACAGGCATCAGAAGACTACCCAAACAAAAAAGCAGGCAAAAAAGATCCAATCTTGTGCTTTCACTTAGTAGACTCTCTAAACCAAACAAGCAATCCACAACCACACTGACTCTATGGGTGGCTTAAACTAGTAGACCCCTATATTCATGTTAACATATAAGGCACAGAAACTCTGGGAATCAGTCACGTCAATTCCCCTGTGGTCTTCCAATGATATCTCCAGACACTTTGAGTAAGCTCTTATTTTTAATTCCTCCTGTGGTATCAATACATGCGTAAATTAATGACACTCTTAGGAATCACAAATTCCAATTCCAATAGGTCCTCTATAAGAAAATAATTCCAACAGACCTCCCTAGGGAAGAACTAAACTGTCTATTCCCTCTTTAGTCTCCCGCACGAGGTTCTCACAGCCCTGAACAGTCCAATCATGCGTAATCGACTGTCAGCAGCCCAATGTATGTTTAGAAACTACTTGGCTCAAATATACAGGGAATCAGAAGCAATAATATAGCAGGAAACACATGAAATTAGTTATAATAAGAAAACTAGAAATTTCAATAAGGTTTTCCTTGCTGGAAAAGTGTGCCAAATGGTGATAAATATACAAATAGGGATAACACCCATTAGGTGACCCCCAAAAATGCAAACATGAATATATGATTATCAATTAACCTTATGCTAACAAGAAATCTAAGGAAATTAAACAATAGGACCAAAATCCCTAACACAAGATACCCGAAATATGGGAATTCTGCACTTTTACACCAAAAGTCAAAGGCATTCAATGTAGGGAAAAAAACCACCTACCTCGATCCTAATAGATCGATATACTTGATCATATTCCTGTGAACCATCCTAAGAAAGAGTAGATCTGCAAAAATATATAAAACGTTCAACCTACGATAACTCTCATAAGAGAAAGAATCAAGAAACGTGGTTAAAGAAGAACCAAGAAATCATCGTTGTGATTATATTGCAACCAATATTGTTTGATTCAGAAAACTGATGACGGATTAGAAGCTTGAAGAAGATTCGGCCTCCATGGATGCTCTGAATGTAAATAGGGGAAGAAGATGTTGAAAAAAGTGATTAGACGCGACCCCGAACCATTTAACGGAAAAAAGAATGTACAGAGCATGCACTTCTGGAGTAAATGGCATGTACTTTCCTTTTCCGTACTCCACTTTAGGCAGCCTCTAAGTCACCCTTACAAGGTCTTGTGTGTGGCCATGAAACAGCCAATGACAGATTCCATTGTCATCAAAGTACACGGCCTGTATTTATAAAGTACATGGTTTATACTCTGAAAATTTCCAGATTTTCTTATTTTTCCCAAAACTACCAGAAAAGGAAAAACAAACCTGAGAAAAAGAACCAGGTTATTACACTACCATCATCTCCAAGTAAAACCAACTGTATCTAAATAACACATCCACAAGGTCCCTAATTGTCAAATCTGAATAATATACATCAACCCCACTCTCACAAACCCATCTATAACATGTATGACATTTGAACTAATCCAACACATGTGGGAAAAAGGGCCATGTGGCTGAGTGTAGTAATACATTGTATGAAACCCTAAAACCCATTAATGTACCATGAAGTAATAATCTAATCGAATCCTTTAACTAGATGCGTCTAGATAGAGAAAATAATGAAAACATTTGACATCCAAGTTAGCTCAAGATTACCACCACTATGGAGTACCTCAAAGGATGAAAATAATAGTACTCAAGATCAAGGATAAAAATTAACTGGAGTATTCATGGGATACTCTGGATCAAATTGAAAAATACTCAAAATTGGTTCTGTTTTTTTTATTATCTCAGGCTCATGTTACATGAGTGCTAACCTGAGTCGAGTTAATGTATTATAACAACATAATTGAGGACCAAGTGATCCTAATTAAGAATAAAATATGGTTATATATTTTTTATTTAATACATATGTATTTAATTTCAAAATCATTCTATCATTTTAGTGTAAACATTAAAGTTGAGCTCACATTAATTTTACAAATTTTAATAATTTTTTATAGATTTATCACAAATCAATTGAGTAGACAAATAATTTTTCCTAATCAATGATAAGTATAGCTTGATCTCAAAATCAATTTAGAAAATAGATATGAAATTGAGAACCGGTCTAAGATCAAGCACAAATATAAAGAACAATCCAAATATCAAGTACTAATACACTCATCTTACCTCAACTTGATTACACCCCTATTTTAAACATACTCATACACTATGTGATTGAGGGTTGCTGGGAAGTGATAGCCTTCATACCATAAATACTCCAAATACTCTATGAAATGGTATCATATAATGCTCAATACACTAAAGAGTCTTAAAATACTAATATTGATAGTCATCCAAACACTAGATACCAATGGAACCCCCTAGGGTGTCTAGGAGTCATAATTCATACAATGTCTTCTATTTCATAAGTTTCCCATATCTCCAATCCTTCTAAAATCCAAAATTTGGATAATGATTAACCAATATGAACCCTTTTCATCCAGGGTAGTGAAAAATAACTAATTGAATGAGAAAAACCATGGAATAGAAATATGAGGTACTAAACTCCAAAATTATGATACCAACGATGTCATATTTTTAATGAAAATATTCGTTGAAAACTGTTGGTAAATAATCACTAGTAAACTATCTGGACATTCCTTCGTATAATGCAAATGGATCCCTTCACCATGATTATCAGTGAAATATTGAATTTTGATGATGATGCATATACCATTTGATCACATTGTACTAGAAAAATAAAACTCTTTAGAAAGAAGATCACTCCCCTATGATGTTTCTGAAATACAAACAATATCAAATTTTATAGGTAGAAGATCCTTACCATTTGTCTACAATGGATAATTACCATATCCCAAGGGGTATCAAAGTCAAAAAAGGTAATATACAAACTCTAACTGAGAATAATGATGTAATATTTTCATCTAAAAGAATTACCCCAAGCTATGTGAGAGTATACAACGTGTCCTAGGGTTGCACGATGTGTTTTATCTTGTCGGCCACCTTGTTTTACTCATTAACCAATAATGGAACATAAAAATCAACTACATAGTGTGTGAGAATATCACATGGATTATGTTGATGAGTTTCATAACTCTACATGTTCCACTTAATAATTCATGTCTTATCAAGTGTTACACAAGGTGAGGCCCATCACATGCAACATGTGGAGCCACATGGGTCCTTAGTGGTGCACTTTGAGAACATGACGACCTGTTTAGTATGGGGTCACATGGAATATTGATAAGTCACAAAAAAATGTCATATTTAATTCTAAATAAAACACTATAATTTTATAAAACATGCTACATGGAAATTTTTCTTTAAAACGTTGGCAATGTAATTTGTAAATTTTCATACTTCTATTTCTATAACATATCTTATATTTTCAATAGATCCTCCCTAAAATCCACTCAGATTCATGCTTGAAATGACTAAAAACCTCATTGAATGTAATTAAATATATAATATAAATTTTATTACATCTATATTTTTCTATAATATTGAATGATATTTAATTTTTATTGAAATCATATCTTTATGTTTCCACAACTAATGAAAAATGAAAACCCTATTTCTTACATGTATTCTTGTTGTCATGTTTGATCCTTGATATTCAATAATCCAATCTGAAAAAAATTAATTAATTATTTTTTTAACCAATGAAAAATAACATAATAAATTGGGATCATAGGATTTTTTTGAAACACATCCGAAAAATAACATCGCTGATTCGGGCTCTTATAGTGATGGGAGAAAAAAACAAAAAAAATTAATAATCATAAATATACATTGGTGCACTGTACAAGATTATGAGAAATTGAATGATAGGGAATGAGGTTAAAGAATATTTACTATAATGATAAGCATCAATTTCACTATTCTTATTACAATCCAAAAACATTACGGTCTTGGAGACCACCGATTTCTTTTTAGATTATTAGGAAATAATCCATATCCTGAGTCAATATAAAATAAACAGGGACAAATCCACAAAAAATCCCTACCTAATGGATGTACCAACAGTTTATGGAGAAAAAATTCATAAAAAAATTCATTGATAATTACTGATTTTTTTATTATACATAATGAATATCAATGAAAAAATAGTGTATATCATCAATCTAGATTCTATCAACTCATTTCTAGACTATAAGGGACCATCTATCCCTCTATAGAAATTATTTTGGGTTATGTAGACAACCAAAGATATTTCCATATTACTGTTTTAAATATAAAATGACAAGGTAAAATATTATTCAAATATAATTTTTTAATTAAAATCATTTAAACATTTACAACTATCAATGACAGAGAAAAACCATGATACCGAATGTGAACAATAATTATGACACACCTAAGGAATAAACTACACTAATTTAACCACATCCTCAAATTACCAATAATATTTCCCATTTTAAATATACTATCATTTTATCATAAATTCACTCACACTGAATAACAATAATATTATATTTTTATAATATTTTTTATAGGTCGCAAACACTGAGAATTTAATACTTGCTCAACCCTAGGAAAAAAACCAGATTCTAGAACCAATAGAACCCACCTTAAATATTTATAGGCTCCAAATATATGTTAAAAGTAATTTGTTCCACAAATATGGTCTAATGAAATCAAAAATCATAAAATAATTCTGTCCCAATAGAATGAAAACCTAGGAAATTACTAATTTGATACCCCATATGCACACTCAATGATCTAGTTCCATAAAAACATAGATTACATTATATATTTGATACCAAAAATATATTATCATATATAACTATCCCATAATATTAGGATATAAAAAATTATTTAACTATATAAATTCCTTATATATTTTAGGTTTGGAGATAAAGAGAATTAATTTTAAGTGGGGCAGTCACCGGGAATTATAAATCCAATAATTCAATAATTAAAAGAAAATTGAAAAGGATACATGGAGGTTGGAATGAAAGAAATTGTGTAACCTAGGCCTCCACCAAAGAAATTATGAAATGTGCCACAATAACTCCCTAAAAACATATTCTAAAACGAAATTATTAATTCATCATTTTTTCGATTACCCATATCCTAAGATCCACATCCAAATGTAAGGTGTGAATGTCTCCTATATTGAAAATTATGATATTAAATTTTTTAATCCACATATGATGTCACATTTATTTCCACATATGTTTACGAATAATTATCTTGAATAGTCAACAATTTTGTAGTGACATGTTCTTCACCTCATTTTTCCTTTGAGGGTCTAGGATGAGTATCCTTTAGTTAATCCATATATTTTGCTCTATCTAAGTTTTCATAAGTTACATTCCATCAAATTTGTTTCAGTAATTATCTTCTGTAGAAAACTTTTATGTTTCCTCATTGGCCAACATGGATAATTCCCCATTTCATAGGAATGAGATATAATTAGATACCAGAATAAAATTATTAACATGATCAGTATCAAAGTTAATAATTGATATAAGAGGTAAAAATTCCCTTTATTTTTTCATCCACCCCTATCAATTTCCTCAGGTATATTTTATCAAATTCAAGTGAATTAGTTGATTCCCACATTTGAAAAGTTAGGGTATAACATTCATACAATTCCATATGGAACCTCGGGATGAACAAAATATGTTTATACATATAATGAATAATATTAAATTTTAATAAATAATGACCCTATATTTTAAGTCAATAATATTTAATATTGTCAATAAATCATGAGTAAATAAATAAAATCTATTTCTCGGCGAATATCATCCAAACTAGTTTTTGAAATATGTAATGTTCAAAACATATAGGGTAATCAGTATATGACAAATTTAATTTTGGAATAACATTTTCATTACAAATACATTGTAATAAGTTGTATTGACTAAAAATATCATATCCCCATTAAAGAAAATGAAATACATTAGGGAAAAACATTAATTAAAATACCCTTACAAAATAATGTATCAAATAGAATTAAAAAACATGGGATCATGAAATGAATTTTTTGATATTATGAGACCAACCCACCAACCTAATAAATAAAACTATTAGATGATAGATAATGAAAAAAAAGCTTCATTAGGTTAATTCATTTTTAAAATGCTAATGTAAATTTATGTACAATGATTAAAGAGATTTTGAAAAAAAATTCAATATTGACCATGAATTACAGAATTACATATCACATTTAGAGGAAAATTTTTAAAACGTGATGTGAATGTTTTTGAAAAATGAAAATTAAAAATTTCAGTAATATATCCTTGAAAATATATAATGTTTGGCATTGAGAGATGTGGATAGGAAGAAAAAACATTTGATAGTTAATAGTAAATGCATTTTTATTATTTTCAAGAATAACATTGTTCTAAACACAAATTGTTATAAGACTAACAAAACAATAATTTGTATCAAATTTTATTTTTTAAAAATATAGGAATAAAAATAATAGTATAACAAAAAATCTCTTGGGATGAACCCATTAATGTAAGAAATATATTCAGGATGATTCATAATAACTCAAGTAAAAAGGACTTCAGTAATCAATATCACTTATCAAAAACATTCTATATGATGTATGAAATATTTCAATATGGGTTTTATATGGTAAAAATGTTAATAAAAAATAAAACATAATATAATAAATTTGTATATTTTTCTCAATTTATATAATATAAGAATGAAGTAAATTATCTTATATAAGGAATGAAAACTAAGTTACCAAAAAATATACAACTAGGGTAAAAACATATTAAAATTAAATTTTTAAAAAATGAATTAATTTTTCTTATTATTTACCATCAATAAATTATATATTTACAAAATATTTATACAATGTTATTTAATACAACATTCAAATGAAAACAGTGTACATAACATAAACATGTTTCAATAAATTAATGTTTTAGAAAAAGAACATTTAGGGCTTGAGTAGCATTATAATTTATACCACATTAAATTTATATATTATAAATATGATTAAAATATAATTATTAAAATATAATTCATGATATGATATCTCAAATATGAATTCAATTACCCACATATATGAAATTAGGTTCATAATACAAAACAACTCTCCATGAGATGAATTTTAGACAAAAACCCCTTAATATAGTTATCCTAAATTTGATACAATATACCTTGAGGGCCTTGATATATATATATATATATATATGTTCATTTTCACCAAATATCAGTAGCTAGTGTAGGTAATCTATATCAATTTGGACTTGTTTTATAAAAGTTGTTTTCTAATCTATTATTTTATGAAACCCCATCATTTTTAAATCATATAAAGAACTTTAACATATGTTACAAAATATTTTACAAATATAAAATTTCATTTCATGTACATTTTCATTATGATTCCTGAATATAGAATAGAAAACGGGCATGTTTTGGTGATTATTAATAAAAAAAGGTTGGATTCGTCATTAATGAGTAAATATTGATATTACAATACGATAATAAAAAACATAATTTAAATATTTATATAATATTATAATAAAAAACAAGTACTCAGAGTCAACCAAGATATTACTTAATAATATTGATCAAGGAGGTGGTTAAACTGACATATACATGAACCTACCATGATTAATGGATGATTATGTGGTGGTTGGGTTGTAAAATAATTATAAAAAAGGGTAATGATCTTATTTTTTACTCATTACTGTGATATATTAGAATATTAAATTTTAAAAAAAAATTAATATAAATATATATATATAAATTCATTTTGTAGAATGTAGAGATGATTTATTCATAGTATGCTTGTTTAAAATGATAAAATTAGTACCAATCTTTATTGGTCATATAATTAATGCGATCTCCAATTTATCTTTGTAGAACCTTAATGGTATCATAAAAATAATATCAATCCATTAAAACCATTATTATAATTATCCATTTAGGATGGTGATGAAAAGAAAACTATAAATCATTTCATTCATGGAGGTGGTAGTCAAAACGTACACTATGTTAGTGATTTCATTTATTATTGAACGATAAACGTTTATAGTATGTTTCATCACATTGAAAATATATAATATGTTATAAACATAATACCTATTTATTTAATTAAACACTATAACCATTTTAGACCCATTCTAAACATAACATAAATAATTCATTAATCTAATGATTTAAAAAAAACACATCACAACAATCACTAAAACCAAGGACCAATAGGGTTATTTTCATAGATAGAGGCTAAAAAACATTATATTTAATAAAAATTGTGTACATTTATATCTAATAAATGTCTTATAAACTGTTACCTAGATATCACACAACATCTATTCTATTTTATAATTTTGGGATTTGAAAATATAAGAAAATGGAGTACTCAAATTCGTAATAAGGGAAAATTGTATCATAACCTGAATGAAAACATGAGGAATAAGTAAATATCTTAATAAACGATCAAAATAAATTAGATGATAATCATGAAACTTTTTATAGGAAAATATGATGTAAAAAATATCTGTATGGTTACATAAATTTTATGAATTGTCTTATAACACATGTGAATAATCTTATAATAATATATAAAGACTTAAAAATGTGGGATACTTTAGAAAAATAATAACCATCAATACATGCAATTTTATATAAAAGAGATGCATATTTAATTTTTTTAATAACTTTTAAATGTTTCCTCACATAATAAACATGAAAATTTATCTCAAACAAAATCATAGAAAAACCTCTGTTAGAAAACTTGTTATTCCCAAGCATGTGTGAAAAATCCTCTATAAGTCCACACATGAAAATGTGATAAACCCCATCATACACATGTATATGTGAATAGAACTACCATATACACACCTAACTATCAGAATAGTAATTATCTTAAAATAATTCATTATATGGTGATATTGTACCCCATCCATCATCATCTATACATATGTGTTCCACATAAAATCTATCATCATTAGAATGTAAATAACCCAAGGAAAAATAATATGAATCCTAAACAAACCACATAACATAGATTTAATAAATCCTCAAATATTATTTATCCAAATTATTTAAAATATAATAACCTAGAGAGTATGGAAAAAAACATCACCATAAGGAATATAAACATTGGGTGAAAAATTTAAGTGAAGGTATTAATGTTTTTAGAAATTTTCTTTAACCATATATATAAAAATTGATTCATAAATTACATTTAAATTTTTTTAGATGTAATAGAAATTTATTTAATAGACCCTTATTATATAGTGTTTTAAATAAACATTCATTAAAACAATTTATGGTTTTTTAAAGCAGTTGTGAAAATACATTGAACACTTTTACATTTGAAATGAATATTTAATAATGGAAACATGAAAAATGAATAATTATTTCATAAAGGGAATGTGAGAATTAATAAAAAAATTAATTTTAAAAATAATATTAAATAATTAAAACATTAAAAATATATATATTTTATCAATGAAAATTTGTAGTGGATGATAAAACTATTTGAAGATTTTGAAAGAACTTTTTTTAAAACAAATATCATTAACTGTATATAGAAATTTATTTTTAAAATTAATTATTTTTAATAAAAAATAATTATAGATTAAAAAAATTATATTGGGGAAAGTAAATCATTCGCAAGAAACAAAAACATGGATATAGAAGGAATCTCAATTTAATTTAATGGTATAAATTCTTAATGAAATGAACTTTAATGAAACAATATAAAAATTAGGAAATAATACTTTGATTTGAAATATAATTTCGCAAAAAAAGTTCATTTTAAATACCCCTAAAATAATCATAGGCTAGGATATGTCAATATAGGAAAATAATAGACAATGTAGGGGTATTATGACAAATGAATGATATTTTAGTATTGAAATCACCATAAAACCTTTGTTACATTAGAATACAAACCTCATTTGGGGTATAACTTAAAATATAAGACTATGTATCAATAAATATTGGAGGATGGTGATGAAAAATGAAAGTGGAGTGTTTTTTACTCCATTTATAATAGATCATGGTTTATAACATATATATGTCTCCTGGGATTCAGATTTGAGGCAAAGAAACCCTTAAAAATATCTCATTCATTGAAGTATTGATACATTAGAACTGAATTAATGTGAAAGAATTGTAAAGATAGATAAATTAATGTGGAAATAAAATGTTCTGAAAAAATCTGATAATGTAACTCAACATCCAAAAATGGGGTTCAAAAATAACCATAGAAACTCATTGAATGGAAATGAAATATGAAAACCCCTTACCATGTCTCTTTACCTAGTTTATCACACACTAAACTCTATTATAAAATAATAACTAAATTAATGTATTATTTATAATATTTAATAATAATTATTATCATATTTATATTCAATATCATAATTTTTTATAATGATAAAATTAATTATATACAGTTCATTATGAGCGTTGTTAAAAAATTTAATTCATTGGTGTTTTTTAATTAATTTTGATATCATTAACAATCAATAGATATGATGTTAATTTTTTAAATATTATTTAATAATATTTTATGTATAATTTTTATTTAGTTAAATTTTTTATTTAATTCCATATGTGTTTGCGATATGTTTTGCTAAATCTAATTTAATAATATCATCTTTAAGTGACTTTAGTGAATGAAAACAATAAATTAAAAATATGTAAAAACATGGAATAATATTTCAAAAAACATTTGAAAATAACTATTTTATTATTCATTAATAATAAATTTATTGATAATTTTCTCATAGATATCCATAATAGAGTCTTATAGAATCATTTTTGTGGGTGGTTAAACTGACCCAATCATAAACACACTATAACGCAATTATTGAGTATGGTTAAAGTGTTGTTTATTTTGAGATAATATAATTATGAAATAATATAATTATGAAATAATAATAATGAATATAATTTTAATTTTTATACAACTAAAAAATATTTTATGATTTTGGGATTAAAACTAAAAAAACTGAATAAAAATAGAAATTTTTTTTCCAGGTCGGTAGTCTGTGCACACAAATGATTTGCATTTCATTTTTTTATATGTTGATAGAAATGAATAAATAATATTTTTAACACCAATATAACAAAATATAAGTATAATAGTAATAATTAATTCATCATATCATAACGGTGTTACGATATTTGGAAGAGTAAATTTATGATTAAAATTTTAATAAAGAAATAATAATTTAATCGGAGACTTGATTTTCCCATGGTATTTCCCCTAAAATAGAAGTTTGTAGAATAACTATTACAAAACATGGGATTTTTTTGTAGGGTTATAGGTACTATAAAATGGAATATTTTAATAGAAAAATAAAAAGGATAATTAAACATTTTAAAAGTGAATGTGATATCCTTTTATAAGAGGAAAAATAGTAAACTTTTGGAAATAATGGTCAACATTTAGTAATTTCAGGACAGTATTCAAATTTTGATTTCTCAAAAAAGGGTAAAGTTGATTTATATTAATTTTTTGGTCTATAATGTATAGTAAAACTGTTTACAAATTTTTTTAATCCCTTTTGAAACCATTTCATCTTAAATATTATCTTTTACAATTTTTTTGGTGTTTTACTGAGTTAACATATTTACACCTCAGAAATTTAATTTAAAACCTATAAAATTTGTCCTATTAGATAATTTGGAAAAAAATATTATAAATATTCAATATAAATAATATTATTAAAAATATTTTTTCATGGAATTTGATTTTAACGTAATGTTATTTACCACGGGAAGATCATTTTTTTAGAATATTATTTTAAAAATTGATTTTTGATTAGGGTATAATTATTATTTTCATTGATTCCAAAGAGTATAAATAAATTTAACATGAAAATTTAATTTATTAAATAAAAAAATTAAATAAAAAGATAAATTTCATCTTTCTAAAATTAATAAATCATAATAGTTAAAAATAGTTTTCATTAAAACACCACATAACTTTTCAAAATATTGGTAATGGGTTCCTAAATTTAATATATTGTTTTAAATTGATATATTCTACTTTATAATATATAATTTTAAAGTAAATGGTTTCAAAAACATTAAATGTATTCATATAATAATTTTATTTAATAAAATTTATAGAGTTCATAGATTCATTTTTTCTTTATTCACTAAAAAATTTATTATTTTCAAAAAATAGAAAAAAAACATCATAAGGTTATATAAATATGATAAATTTAAAAGCGATGTTAATTTTATTAATTCAAAATATAAAATTTAGATTTTTATTTTTAATTAAAAAAAATGATCCATTTTTTTTAAATGACTTCCCCCAGAATACTAATACTAATTATTTAACTACTAATATATCATGTTATTATTCAATCAGAAAATACATAGTTATTTTTAAATAAAATATATTTGAGAAAAAAATTTCTAAGCGTACTATAAATTTATTAAAATATACACTTAAAATAGTATATAACATCATGATATATTTATATAAATATTTTATTAAATTTTTATATAATAATAATATATTCTTAAATAACTCATTCTGATCATTAGGTAATACCTAATAATCAGGTAAGCTCTGGTTGTAGTGTTGGATTATGGTTCAGCTAGTAGGGATCACATTGAAATTTCAATGAACTTTAACTTCTTCAATATACTTTTTTTCACAGACAATAATTGATTGAGTTTTGATTAGTCTAGATGAAGAGAAACCCCAAGAGAATCATAATCCACTCCATATTTATAAAAAATGGGATTTATATAAAAGACATTTTATTAAGTTTTTTATATATTCTTACATTCATTATTGGGTTTTTATATGGATACATAAATTTATAAAGACAAATTTATGAGATTTGTTTAAATGGTTATATCTAATATTAATTATACATCCCTGTTATGTAATTTAGTTTTATCATGTGAAACATTCTATTGAAAAATATTACTTTACATATAATATATTTTGAACTATCTAGACTTCATATTATTTTCCCTTAAAATAAATTGTGTACTCAACATTTAAATTATTAATTACTAAAAAAATTAGAGAATGATATTTAAAAGATGAATAAATGTTTAATTATATAATATAATACCAGCAACCATTATTTAATTTTAATTAAAAACCCCAATATGGTTTTTATTCGTATAAATTTGAGTTAAATTCCTCTCAATGTTTGGTGGTAGGACATAATTTGTTTTCCTTTCATTTCAGAGTTCAAACATGTATTGAAAAACTATCATAAATTGGTTTCTGAAAAGAGATGAGAATCTCTATTCTTAAAATAGTTACATCAGACCAACAGATTTGTCATATCTGATGGTTCCTCATCAATGTGGTGTTGGTGGAAATTTTAGTTTAATAGATGAATTTAATGAAGAGTTATACTCCTACTAATAAGTCTTATTATTATCCACATTTGTTCCCTTCCTGTTCGTTTTAGGGTATCAACATCTAATAAATTAGCCTTATTCCTGTCAATATTATCTCCCACATGTATTACAGGATTCAACAGATATCAACCCATCCTTTTGTTTGTCTAATGAAAAACTCCATGAACAGCGCACTCGATATGCCCTTATCGGTTAATGGTTTGTAGTGGATGGATACCTCACAACATCCACTCCAGTTGTAATTTCTTATCTCCAAACTAGGGCTTCCAAGACCCAATATTGTTTACATATACACTACATGGTCTCACGTGCCCTTGGGTATCAAACATGATTCTCAAACTTCTCCTAGACCAGAGATCACTTGGTTTTCCACCCCCCATTTTCACATCACAATCAAGTCTTATTGCATTATTAGTAGTGGTGGAAGTTAGAAGTCTCTATCCACCATTTACATGCGTATTTCATCTTATCTAGGGGCATCTGGGCATATAAGAATTGGTTGTTTATTGAAAAATGAAAAAAATATTTTCTTTTAATGTTTTCTAGTAATACAATGTTGTTAAGATCTCTAGATGTTATATTCTAGTTATTTTCTATAACCCCATCCATTTTTCCAATAAGAAGTATTTTGTGGGTAATCTATCCACAATCTGTTAATAGGTTGACTATATTGAAGTAGTTAATCAATTACATCAAATGTATCTAAAGGACCCATACTATGATTTATATTATTATAAAATAAAATTTCTAAATGAAATGATCATGAAACAAAATATATTATTTTATAAAAAATATATTTGTGTGGTCCAAAATGAAAAAAAACTAGGAAACATCAATTTGAATGAAAAAATATCCCATGTATAAAATTATAAGGTTGTATATTTAGTTATCATAATCCACCCCATTGGAATTAATTTAGTATGATCCACCTTGTTCCATAGGTTGTGGTTGTTTCTTAGGTTAACCATTATTATCGTCCTTAGATTTATGACACTGAGTTGGTTAATGCCCAAGATTTTTACACTTAATGAATTATATCATTATTAGTTTCTTTGGATTCATATTTTATACTCCAATCATGTTAGATAACCTCTTTATTTTACTGAAACTATTTGATGGCTGATGACCACATCTTCTATAAGTAAATAATTTTTCATCCCCATTAATGAAATTTCCTTCGTTCATATTTTTATATTTTTCTCTAATAGTAAATTGATAATTTTCTCTTTCATTGTCTTCATATATTTATATTTAATGAGTATTAAGAATTATATTATTTTTTGTACTTAGGAATTCATATATGGTCACACGGTCAATCATATTATGTGATATGGAGTTTGACATATTTAGATGGGTTTTCATTCCATACCATAGTATAATGGGATATTTGTTGAGGTAATATCTACATTATCCCTAACACTAATGGATCCTAATAGTTTCATCCATTAATAAAACCAAAATAGAGGACATTATTGAAGTAAAAATTACAATATTGGTTTATTATCATAATCCTACAAATGAATTCAACCTTAAAAGTAATTTTTCTTTTACATTTTCAGAGTGTCCCATTATTTCTATAGTTCAACCAATATCATTCTTCATATGATTAATGTTATGTTATGTTGTATTATCATATGATTTCCAAATTAACTATTAAATAAGTCATTTATAGTGGATCTTAATGATTAAATGATCAACCAAATTATATACCTCAGGCATATATAACATGGTTTTAGTCTTTTTTAAAAGGTTGGGACCAAAGCCTCATTTATTATTAAAGCAGCGCAACGATATATTTAACTGGGTAGAGGGAGACCCATTACATAGCTCTAAGCCCTAATGGGTTTTTAGCCCATTACATGCCCCGTAGGGCCATATATTATGGCCTGATTCCCATTCTAGGTGATCATCAATTCAATGATCAACCAACCCATTTCGGGTTGATTGCCCTAGGTGAATTTGGGCTACAACCATAACCAATTAAAAAATATCAATAAAAGGATATATATCATGGATAATATTACACAATATTCTACTAGTATTTTACAATATCATCCCATACATATACACAATTATAGATTTGTCACTATGTTTCTCAATACCTATCATATAAGATAACTAAAATTTGGTCAAAAAATATTTAAACTAATCTCTATAATAATTATACCCTATTCTAATACTATCATTAGGAACAAATTCTACACATATATTAAGAAAACTATTTATTGGATTATTTATATAATAAAGAATAAAACATTCACTCAAACAAAGGACAAAAAGGTTTATTTTTATGGAAATTAGCTACAAAAAGATATTATTTTATAACAATTAAAAACATTTCTGTATAATATTTCTTTATTATTCCCTTTTATAGTTATCTCACATGATATATTATTCTTCCGAACTCAAGGATATGAAAAAATAAAAAATGGGTGATCTCAAACACCCTGTAATGGAAAAACATATTATAATATAAATGAAAACAAGAGGAAGACATAAATATCATTGAAATGATAATAAGACCACAGATGATAATCATAAAACATTTTATAGTAATATAATTTAGTAAAAAAAATTAAGAAAACATTAAATATAATACCAAGATCCAAAATATATTAATACGCATATAATAGGAGAGCATGATTTAAAGGTCAAAAATAAATTAAAATGAATACATAATCTAGAAAACATGGATTTTCATTAAAATAATATTCCCCTAAAAAATTTATTATAACTATTTGAATAACATAGAGATATGTCATAACTTTATAATCCTAAAAATGTGGAATGGTTACAATCATAGGAAAACCCATGTTATAAAACTCATAATTCCCACACTTATGTGAACAAATAAATATTCTATATTCCTAAAATTTTGAGAAAACCCATCATGCCCACCCATATATAAAGAAAACCATCATGTTCATGACTTACTATATCATGATATATTTTCGTTACTTTTTGCATTAAATGGTTATATAGGATGCCATATTTCATCACACATACATTTGTGTGCCACTTAAAATCAATCACCATCAGAACATAAATAACCCATGGAAAATGATTGGGTTTATTTAATTTATCACAAAAATTTAAGCTGATAAATATTCAAAATCTAATTTTTCAATAATATTGATAATGAAATAACATATGAAAAATAATAAAATCATCAATTCATAGGTGTTAATCTATGCTGGAAAAATTCATGTGAAAATAAAAAACAATTCACAACATATTTTAAAACATTATTATAAAAGGTTAAGTGTAGGTTAGTTTTAATAAAAAAATTTATAATTAAAATAAAATACATTTTTAAAACCTTATTATAAAGAGTTTCACATATAATATAATTGAAAATATAAATGTTTTTAGAAAGTTATTTAAAAATACATTCAATAACTTTTTTCTTGAAAATAATCATTACGAATAGAAACATGATGTAAATATTACTAAAAGATAATTTTTTGTGGATGATAAAACAATATATTTTTTGAGGATCAAAACGAATTTGAAAAATTTGAAATAACTTTGTCGAAAACCCACATCATTAAAATTATAATGATACATTTTAATTAAAATAAATTAAGTATAAAAAGAGGACCAATGAAGGAAAATATTAATTTGTATTCCATTAGGAAATGTAAATTTTTCTTTGATGTAAAAACTTATTAGGAAGGAAAATCATTTAGATGTTATAGAAACTATTCTTTAAATTTACATTTTAACAGAACAATAGAGCCATCAAGAAGAAAATTTTTGTGTTAAACATGTCTTCCCCAATAAAATAAGGTGGAAATATTTGTACGAAACCTTATATTATAGGATATATCAATATGGAAAATTTATAGACAAATAAGAGTTATTCTGACCTAGAAAAAATATTTGAGTCCTAAAAACCCCATACAACCATTGTAAAATTGGAATCCAAACACAAAATGAGGTATAACTTTAAGTAGAACACTTAATAACATGAAATATACATGGATTAGTATGAAAAATTAAAATATGGTGGTACTTACACCATTGAAAATGAATCACGGTGCATTTCATAAAAATATCAAAGGAGAGTAAAATTTCAAACAAAGAAATCCTTAATAAAAACTCAATATTATAAGTAATGTTCTGTTACAAATAAATTAATTGGTAAATTTTTAATCTAGAGAAACTAATTGGATATAATATATAATAAATCCATAGAATAAAATAATTTATCATAGATTATTGTAGTCTTTCAATAACCATTACAACTCAAAGAAAGGGAAATGGTTAATGAAAAACCCTTATTGTATTTCCTTTCTCAGCAGGTCATACTCGATCTTCATGTAAAACAAAAAATAATTACAAAATATCATATTTCAAAAAATTATTCGGAAACATTACCCTATTATAATTTTATTATAATTTTTTATCAAGATCTCATTACTTAGTTATACTATATTATGACCATTTTGTGTTAGTAAAATTAAATATTTCATACATTTTTCATAATTTTGATATCATCACCCATCCTTTGGTACTAATTATATCATTCATATATCATTTAATATTTTGTAATATGGAACTTATATTTTAATAAAATATATTAATTTTTCATATTATTTTGTTTATGATATGTGAAAACTAATTTTATAATGTCTTCTCTCAATAATTTTAGAAAATGTAGATGGTATTTCAAAGATAAGATAAATATTTTCTATAATAAATTCATAATCAGAATACAATAATTATTTTATTATTATATTTTAATAATATTATTTAACATTTCTTCAAAATTACTCATAATAGAGTTCTATATCATCTTTTATATAACTGGTTAAATTGGCCCAAACACGAACACATGTTAACTTGTTTGGTCATTATGGTTAAGGAGGTTATTTTTTATGAACAATATAATTATAATAGAATAAAAATGATATTATATTAATATTTATGTGATTTGGATCAATATTTTATTATTTATATTATAAATAATAAATAACTAAAGAAAAAATAATTATTATTCTTCAAGGAGGCGGTTGTCAGCGTGCATGCATGATTGATGTTGGATTATTTTTCACTGTAAAGTGAAATGAAATCTTATTTTGTGAAGGAATTAATATATATGGGTTGAAACTATAATATAAAAAATATTGGTACTATAATGATACTAAATTCATCATATTATTATGGTGTTAATATATTGTGAAGAGTAAGATTAAGAAAAAACGTAAGAATGAAAATATACTTACGTTTGAGATTTGATTATTCCATGGAATTTACCATGAAAATGAATGTTTTAAACTATATATGAGTGAAAAGGATTATATTTATGTGAACTGTATTTTTAGAGAGAGTAAAATTGAATACTTTCATTGATTATTTCAAGATATAAGCACGAATTTTATGGTTTAAAGTGATATACAATTATTTGTAGAGAAATGGGGCACTACTAGAAACCGACATCATTTTTCAAATATTTCATTACACAATTCAAGGGTAATTGGACAAAAATAAATAAAATTTGAGTATCAGGAATTTTTGTGGTAATAATGTCTAATAAAAGTTTTTTAGAAAATTTTTATAAACATTTACTCATAAATTTTATCATTTACAACTTTTTTTATTTTTACATAGGTTACTAATTTTAACCTATGAAATTTTGGGTAAAACCCTAACAATAAAATCAGAAATAATATATAATTTAGATCCAATTATTCAAAATTTTAAATATTTTTTATCAAATAAATATCATATGAGTGTGGAAATTAATTTAAAATCAAATGTAAGTAGCACGCAAAAACATGTATTTTTGAAATTTGTTATTTTTAATTAAAATGATTTATGATTAATATATAATTTAAACTTTCATTAATTTAAATGAGTTTAAAATAGTAGATATTATTTAAATAGTATTTATTTGAAAAAAATAAAATAAAATAATTCATCTTATCATGTCATAATTAATTCAACAATACAGTTGAAAAATATAATTCATTAAAAAAATTATCAATTTAAAAAATGTTGAGAACAGGTTTAAACATTCAAGTTAGTATTTTTAAATTTTATATTATAATTTTTAATATATGTTTTTATATATAAATGTTTAAAAACATTACATTTATTTATTTTAAAATATAATCTCATAAAAATGGATGCCTTAATAAATTTGGAATATTCACTATTAACCAGTAATTAATTATTTTTAAAGAAACCCAAAAATTAAATTTATGTAATTTGAACAGAATAATTGAATAAATGATTCCATTTTTTAAAATTTAAGGCATAAAATTTATATAAAAATTAATAGAATAAATACAAAATAACAAAAAAAATATTTTTTATAAAAAAAGATTTTTATTTTATTAAGTATTACTAATTATTATTGAGTTAAAATATATTGTTCTTATTTAATAAAAATGTTTTAATTTTTTGAAATAATAATTTTTCTAAAAATTACATATTTATGAATAATGTAATTTGTTTAAACAAGATTTATAAAGGAAATATAAACTCATGATGTACATATATAAATATTTTATTACATTTTGATATAATTCTATTTTATACATATATAATCCTTTGTGATCAACATTCAAGACATATGCATAATGTGTGATCTGTTAACAACTTTCTGTTTATTTTTCGGTAAGACGGATCTTGTGACAATCGGGCTGAGCATGAACATCTCCCATATAAAATTTTAGTCAATCTTAAAATGCTTTAGTTTGGATTGGCCTTGATTGAGGGAAAACCCCTGCGAAAAATCCTTACATTAACATATGGATAAATGGGATTCATATGGAATAATTAATCTAAAAAATTACATCTCTTATTAACATAATTTTTGGTTTTTTTATATATTTACATCAAATTAATGCCATTTCATTTACTGGATATGTTATAATGGTCATAATTAATATAAAAATATGTTATTTTTTTCTTCATTACTTTGGTTTTTAATAAGAAATAATATATTAAAAATATTTATTTTACGATAATATATATATAAATATATTAGACATTATTTCATTAAAATTTTAATCATTTAAGGAAGTTATATAAAATTAAAAATGATTTTTGGCAGAGGTGGTATCCCCCAAATGAAAACACATGATTGAATCTTCTTCTTTTCTTAAGGGAAAAATAAAATATATGATCAATGGTTAATACCCTTTCATAGTTAAATTAATTATATCCAAAATATTAATTTTTATAGTTTGGGATTTGAAAATTAATATTTTAAATGATAATAGTAAAGAAAAAGGTTATGATGATTACCCACATTGATCACTTGTAGATTTCCAGGGAAGATCCCTTATAAAATGGATAGAATTAGTTAATATTTTGTGACTAAAATCTCAAAAGAGAAAAAATTGATCCTATGGCATGTAAAAGTGGAATATGATAATGAGAAAACTAAATTTGAATTGTGGAATTGTATGGATGGTGACAAACCCCTTTTATAAGCTGTTAGAATGACATTGTTGTAAATATTTCAACTTTATATACATGAAGAACATATTAATCATGTCAAATGGATCCAAAAATAGAAAAACTGATTTATGGGTCATATAAGTTCAATTATATATCAACCACTAAATTAAAAAATATTTTCTTGACATGTTTCAATACCTTTATCGATTGAATTATTAATTTTTTCCATTTAAACTTTTACTGTAGTAAACAGTTTTTACCAAATGTAACATAATCATTTGGCTGAAAAATAATGTAGTCTAAATTAAATAATATTTTACTTATGAATAAAATTTTGAAATTTGGTTTATTTTTTTTAATGTGATAAAATTTAATTTGAAAAAACATAAAGTATATGAATTAAAAATAATATTTTAAAAAATATAAAATAAGTTATAAAATGTAGAATATTAGTTTTTAAATATAAAAATTTAAAATTATATTGTTACTTATAAATTACATATATTTTATTTTAAAATGTTTTAATAAATTTCCAATTCATAGTAATATATTAATAATGTAGTAATTTTCATGTTATTTATAAAAATGATACTTTCCACTCTTCAACTCAAAATAATTATTTTAATAAAAATCCAAAAAACTAATCTATAGAAAATATTAAAATAAAAAATCAAAAAATAATATTCATTTTTTGAAATTTAATTTTAAAATATTTAAATTTACCGTTTAAATAAAAATGTTAAATATATTGTAAATATTATTTGACAAGAAATTAAATTTTTTAGTATTAACCAATCTCATTAATATTTCCCATTATTTAATAATCAAAATAATCTTGTCCAATTATTATAATAAAAAATATTTTATCACCATCCATCATATTTTTCTTGAAATATATATATGTAAATCACATATAATAGAAAAACATTGAAAAATAAATTTTTAATAATTAAAAAAATGTATTATTCATTTATGTATAATAATTGAATTTCATTCATATTAAATGTATTCATTATTTTATTTATAAAACATTTCATAAGTCGGTTATTCTTATTAATCCCCACTAATTCAACAACTACGTTTTAATGGTCGAAAAATATCACAGTTTCATTTTAGTTCTATGTTGGATGTGGATTGTTCTATCAAACACATTGTTTAAATTAAGGGTAATAATATATTAAAATTTTTTGGAGTTTTATTATCCCCCTTAAAAAAATTTCTACACACAAAATTTGGCTCAAAATATTAGATTATTTTTTATATGGAACTCAAAATTAACTATACTTCAATAGATGATTAGGAGATTAATTAGAATGGGTAATGAGAAATATATAAATAAAACATTATTTTAAAAAATTCATAAAGGGAGATGGAGTATTCAAAATTTTACATAAAATTAGACTTTTTAAATAAGATCTATATCCCTAATGAATAACCTACCATATTATTTGAAAATGATTTATATGATAATCCCGCTAATATGTGTTTTTTTGTAACTCAATATTCTGTTGTTAAATAAAACATAAATGGAATTGGACACTAGAAAATCATGAGTGAAATATCACTAACTACTATATTAGTAGTAGTTGTATAAGATTTTCATTTTTCACATGGTTGTTCATCAATATTTTCCCCACTGGCCCAAAAAATGGTATATTATGTCACATAGTTCCCAACTCTTTACAAGTATTGAAATGAATTTATGATGATTATATATATACCATACACATTGTATTCCGATGACCATTATCTCTAATCATATTTAATTTACATAACCCTTTATGTAAAATTTTCCCATTCTTATTTTGACATTTTTGAAATTTATAAAATCAAATCTTCTTTGATCTTTCATCATTACCACTCATATTTTTATTGGATTCTATCATTTTATACTTTGGTGTCTTTTGTTATTTAGCTATGTTTATGTTGTTAGTATGAAATCCTGATAGTTATTTGGAAATAATCGTAAAATTTATCACTCCAACCATTATACCATTTTGTTTTTCATTGGGGTAGTTTCCACATTGTCCATGGAGCATACTATTAACTTGGTTCCTTCAAGATTCAACCATTATAAAAACCAGAAAAATTAACATGCTTTACAATCATTATATGATAATTATCATAAACTTACAGGTTTTAATTTATCCAAATACCATCTCACATTATAAAACTATCATAATAGACTATAGTTTTATTACACAAATTGTATTATACATGGATCATCCTATATCTCAGTTGGTTTAATCTTTATCATTCTCGGATCAATCCAGGTTAATTTTTTCAGTTTATCTCATAATTCTGGACCTATTCAAAAAAATAAAAATCCAGAATAACCATTAAAATTAGTACAATATACTAAACCAAAAATATTTGAAATATATACTGTAATAATCTATACTACCCTTCATCTAGGTGTAAAAATATAGATTAATATGTACCATAACTTATGAATCCCAATATTTTAGCCTCTCTTATCCATGGTCACATGAAAATTATACTGTCTACACTAAAAATATTAAAATCCCTTATAATAGATTATAATTAGAATTTGAATTAACCAATTAATTTCCCATAGTAGTTTCAATGAAGGTGTAATGTTAGGACACTTTTAACTACACTAGGTAATAGTCGATTTAATACAAAATATTTCTTTTTTTGGGTTATAACCCCTATGTACAAATTTTTACGAGCCTAAATACTATTGTAGTATCCACATATGGATGTAATTTCTATGAAAATCAAACAATATATACATTAGCAAAACATAAAGATGCTAACCCATACATATAATTTATTCAAAGACTTATACCTATGGTTTTTACTTATTATATCATTCCCAATCCCCATATAAAATTTGAATTATTACCGTAACATTAAATAATATAACATTATAAAGGGTTATATATACCTTTTGAATTATAATTTACACTACCAAATTCCCTATTAAATTATCCTAAACAAATATCCGAACAACCAATGTTATCTAAACATAATTTAAATATAAACTATGACACCCCAAACAAATTCTCCCAGATCTAGTTCCATAATAAAATTCATTCCAATCTAGATTCAATACCATTAGTAGATTCCTAGATATAACTATACTATTTTTAAAAGACCAAAAATAAATATTTAATCACATATATTCCCAATAACTTTTAGTTTTAGTGATAAAGGTAATTTTAAAGGATCATAAACATTCTAATTAATGTAAATATAATTTTCTTTATATAAATATTATAATACATAGTACATAGTCATTCTTAAAAATCACTCAAAAATTCTTCATCACATTCTATAATTCTAGAAATATCATGTGAAGTACTTTGCATTATAACATGGTGAATGAAAACATACAAAAATGGGTGAGATAAAATAATAAAAAGGGACACATATAACTAAATTTATAAAAACACAATAATTAAATACATATCATAGTAGAAATAAATAATATAAAAAATTCTATTTTTAAATAGAACTGATAACATTCTATATCCTTGAAAATAAATGGAAACATGGATATAAATATTATAGTTCTCATACAAATGCAATAAATATTATTGTACATTAAATAACATGTTATAAAGGCCTTGTGTAAGGAAATTATACTTGTATGGGGAGAGGTATAGACCAAAAACCATGGTTATCTTTCTCATTATTCAAGGGTTTCATCTAATGGCTATATAATTTCATGCTCCACCTATCAATTCATTATTTCTAATTCATTCACCATAATGGTTAACGATACATTTTATTTGATTACCTAATAATCCTATGGTTGGTTAAAAAATAATTATCTATATAATGAAAAATATATAATTTCAATATAAAATTATCATATGTTAGTATTGAATAATCTTCAAGAATTTCAATACGTCCCCAACCAATAAATAAAATTTCAATCCAAGTCAATCCAATCTAATTTTTTCTAAAAGATAAATTCAAACAATATAGGGAAATTAGTATATAGTTATGTAAATAATTAAATAACATGACCATATTCGATATAAATAAATAAAGATTATAGTTTAAAAATAATATATCCCCACTGAAACAATGAAAATATATAAATTTTTGATATACACAAAATAGATCCTCACAAAAAATGATTTGAACATTATCCTAAAATAAGGGATCAAGAATAAAATTATTTGATGTTGAAAGTAAAATCCCCTCAAATTGTATTTATATATATAATGATAAATCCTAAAACATAAACAACATTTCTGTATGTCCTTTAAAAAATTAAAATGGAAATAAAAGATAAAAGATAAAATAAATTTATGAAAACATTTTTATCTTTGACATAAATTAAAATTTTACATGTGGCATTCAAAGTTCACTTTTGAAAAGGTCATTTGAAAATAAATTAATGGTTTTAATTATAAAAATAATCACCAATAATATATCTATGAAAATATATAATTTCAATCTTCAATAAATGACGATAGGAAGAGAAAATATATGAAGGTTAAAGAGTTTTTTTTCAAAATACCATTGGTCAAAACTCACATTGTAAGAGGAGTAAAAAACATTTATATGTATCAATTTTTTATATTTATAGTTATGTAAAATAATAAAGAAATATTATATTGTAATAATATATTGTAATATCATATGCAAGGAGGAAATAATTTTATGATGAAACAATATTACTCAAGGAAAAGGGACTTCAGTTATCAAAATATCATACGAGAAACATACTAATTGAAGTAAAAAACTAATTAA
This sequence comes from Viscum album, assembly GCA_963277665.1. Lineage (NCBI taxonomy): Eukaryota > Viridiplantae > Streptophyta > Magnoliopsida > Santalales > Viscaceae > Viscum > Viscum album. Next base: position 1,292,133,749 of record OY728159.1, on the reverse strand, counting down.
AATTGATATCTTTTTCATATAAACTTCGATAAATAAAATAACACAAAATAAAATTAAGTTGTATAATATAATCAACATATATAATATATTTATTATTGAAATGATCATAACTAAACATTGAAATTTTAGTTTCTATAGAGATATACTCCTGAGGTAACAATTGTGTGAAAAGAAATTTCATAGAAAAATTCAATTGTATTAGTATTTACCTAGAAAAAAATAAATTAAAAAAGTATACTTCAAAGGTTATTAAATACACTATTCAAGGGAAAACATGTTGTGTAACAAAAATATATACTAATTAATTAATTTTTTGAAAATTTCACTTACAGATTGAGTATCATTTTAATGAAACCCCATTGAAAGAGAGGTATTGTAATTGAAAATAAAATATCATTATTGAAATATAGATCATGATATGTTATATATAGTAATTATTCTAAATATAACATAGATAATATTAGGTTCATAATTTCAAACAAGTCTCAAAGAGATGAATTTGATATGACAACCCTTACCTTGATCCTTATTTATTCTGTACATTTATAAAAAATCCTAAATAATTAAATTAATATCATAAAAATAAATACCCATGAACTTTATTAATAAAAATAACCATTTATACTCTTCATTTACCATAATTATTTATATATATAAGTATTACATAGTTTTTATGAATTTTCAATATCGAGTATTTGTAATAATTATTTTTGGGAACTGGTTTTATAAAAGAAGTATTGGTATATATTATTTTATCAAATTCTATAATTATTATATTAAATAATTTAATATAAAAAATAGTAAAAGATATTATATAAATCTATAAATTCATTTAATAGTAGTTTTGGTTACGATACATGATAATAGAAACATCGACAAACATGTTTGAGTGAATTATAATGAACAAAGGTTGATTTTTTAATTAATGAGATTAATGATTATGTATCCTTAACATAACAAAAAAAATTATATAAATAATAATACCCTATTATAATATTAAATAAGTTCTCATAGTATTCTAGGATATATATTCATAGAATTTTTCATGTGGGTGGTTAAAATGACAGAATCATAAACCTACCATGACTAATGGATGATTATGAAGTGAATAAGATTTAATATCATAATGAAAAAATAATAATGATATTATTTTTTATATTATTACTGTGAAATATCATAATTTAAAATTTTTATAAATATTATATAATTTATATAATTTCATTATTTAGAATAAAAAGATAATTTTCTTCTTTGTTGGCTTATTTTAAATTAATGAATTAAAAATGTTCATTTTTTGATTAAATCGATAATATATTCTCCAATTATTCATACCATAACAATAATGTTATCCAAACAATTTTATTCTACTAAACACACTCTTATTATCATCTATGTAATTCAGTTATGAAAATAGAAATGTAAATATATTATTCCATGGAGATAGTAGTCCACACATACACAAGGTTAATGATTTTGTTTTCCATAAAATAGGGTAAATTTATTATATTTTTTTATAATTATATGTTATAAAATATGATATAAATATAATAAATATTTTTTAAATTCAATATTATTACCATCTATGTATGGTGGTTAAGGAAAATAAAACATGACTTTTTGTTTTAGGTTTTGGTCTACTCGCACAAACACACTAATGTGGCTTGTTCTGTTCTTAAGTCAAAAAGAGAAAATATGATTAATGATTATATTCATAGAATATAAAAACAATCTATATAAAAAATACTAATTTAATTATGTATTTATTTTAACATTATGATTTTAAATCAAAAATATAAATGAAAGATGTTAAGCAAAAGTGATTACTCATGATCAATGCATTGGTATTTCTATGGAAAACCCCTTAAAAATTAATGTAAATGGATAATATATTTCTTCTGGAAGCATAAAAGTGTTGAATAAAATTATTGAGGTAGAAAAAAGAGTTGGGAAAAAAGGGAAATATAAATTTTTATAGATGTGTTGATGGGGTGGTGTGTGGCCCCATTTATACGCAATGGGAGTAAAATTTTACCTAATATTTCAAAATAATATAATATAGTAAATTTGATCCATAAAAAAGGATTTTATGGCAATATATAGTCAATAATATCATAAATATCAAATTAAAAGAATGTTTTTATCATGTTTTTTTCCATTTTCCCCTTCTATTATTATTTTTTTCTTTTATGATTTAAATTTGGTAACTTGTTTTTACATAAGGATTCATAGTATATTTGATTAAAAAAGATTAATATATTAAATAATTTTTACCTAAGTATTAAAAATTAAAAATTTATTTTTTCATTAAATTTAAAAAAGTCATAATAATTAACTTTATAATACTAAATGTTTTTTTATTGAAATTATTTTTTACATTATAAAATCAATTCTAAAATTAAAAATATGTGATTGAATATAGAAAGAATTATACTTATAAACTCACATATAAAAAATATATGATTTTAATGAATGGTCTGATTTATTTATAATTCATAATTTTAAATTAATAATTTCTTGAAGCTCATATTATTTCTAAAAAAATATATTTCATTGTCTATATAAAAATCTTTTTTTAGAAAAAACACATAAAATTTCATTCCATGAAAGTATTTATCTGATGTACCCCACAATAATTATAATTTTTTCAAATGAATATTGTAGTTTATATAACATTAACCATAAAATTAAATGGTGTGATATAATGAGAAACCATTTTATCAAGAAATAATTTCCTTATAAATTTATTACCATTACCATTCAAATTAGTTGTTATTTACTAGTTAAATTAGTATTAAATAATTATTTGTATGACATATATTTTATATTAGTAAATAAAATGTTTCTTAGAATATTAATTCATATCTAATATTTCAAAAATATTTTAAAAAAGGAATAGTTAATAAAAAAATATCATATTAGTTATATTATCTTTACTAATTGAATTTCATTCATACTAAAAAATAATTTTATTTGTTTCAATTGATATTAAATAAATAAATTACTCTTATACATTACCAGTAATTCAATTTATTGGTTTTAATAGTATAAACATATCATAGAATCACTTTAGTTTGATTTTGGTTGTGAAGAAAGTTATTGAAAATGTTGTCATATTTAACGATAATTGTATATAAATATTTCATGATGTTACACATTATGTATATAAAGGTGGTCCTCTATTAACATAGGGTTTGAAGGAGAAAGTAGAAAATACGAATATATCCAAAAGAACAAAAGAATGTATTAATATTGGGAATTAATTGGGCCACATTAGAATACCCATATCTGCACCACTATTGTTTAGGTTTTCACAAAAATCATGGCATAGAACATGACGATATATTGTAATTGAGACCAGCCCAACCTCCCACCAAAATCCACATTGAAAACTCCATTTATATTCCCCTAAATCCTACAACCCAAAATCATGTCTTCAATGCAACTCAAATATCCAAACAATAGTTTTCCAAAAATATGTAGATATAAGTAAACCGTGTCTCCCAGGTAATACTATAAAAACTAAACCTATTATGTTATGACCCCTTAGAATGAAAAGACACAATAACAATAATCTAAATCCTCAATACTATAAATATAAATGCTACACCACATGGTATATCTACTGTACTAAACATCTCCATGATCCATTTGCTCACATTACAATCCTGGGTAATGGGTGTAAATTCAACTCAAAAACACTCCAATAGACCCATCCTCTTAAAAGATAACACTATCACCCTAAACACATAATGGAATTGATTGAAAAAATAGAGACCTTAATTAATATATATCTTAAATAAGTCTCATCCTTGATAATTTTAACCAAAATAGTAGAAGGAATTAAGGGGAATAAAACAACCACCTCTCAAGGATCTGATTATATCATTAACACAAACAACACATGAGAGGTGCAAGGAAGATAAACATCAAACACACTCTATTATCTCATAAACCAATAATGTTCAAACATGGAATCTCAAATAAATGAAACATTGAACAACAGAGGATACATGGCATGCTAATTGAACTATTTCATCCTTGTATACTCCTAAAATCCTTTATGTCACAACAAGACAATAATTGAAGGAAAAACATGTTCTGAAATCCTCTTCTACTAATGTTATTGAGTATCAATAATCCACTCATCAAGGGTTTCATCCTCTTCAAATATGAGACAAACCTAGTCAATGAATTATAAATTTTTATGAAGATACCAGTGAAGCTATGATGCATGAAAGGAATCATGAATCTTGATCATCATTGAGAGAAGATCTAACTGATAACATTCAATGAATTTTTATATATGATATTTTCTTTTAAAACAATTTCAAATTGAATCATCTCATGAACCTACTGAACATCTAAATTCATATTACTCTTTACATTTAAAATCAATCCACACAAATTTAAACCAATATAAAGACACCAAAAATCTATATTCCAATACCATGAATTTTAAATTTTATTATTAACTATATTATACCATTAATATAGGTTTTCATATCCCAATATAAATATATCCACTCACATGATCAAAAAACCAACCTAAGATATAAAATTTTAGCACAACCTAATTTTAGAACATTTACCAGTTTTAAATCAATAAATATATTTATTTATATGCAATATATTCCACATATAAACTAATTATTTAACAATTCATATTGAAATAAGTATCTAACTCACTTATCCAAATCCATGTTAAAAAAATGATTACATCCTAAAATTCTATATCTTATGAATGAATCATTATCCACTATATAGAGTATTGTGATGAGGAAAAATTGTACTGTATTTACTCTAACAAAACAATGACTATCATTAAGGGTTAAACATTAAGATGGAACTGAATCAACAAGAATATATTTGTTTTTAGGGGGGTTATCTTCCAAGAGAATAGATCGAATCATACATGATAACAAAATTTTATTCCAGATTAAAATATAAACATCTTACTCTAATAAAATATAATTTAATTTAATAAAACCACTATAATTCATCCAAATAGATCTTAATAGAAAAAACAACTTTTAAACTAAAATTTATTTTTTCCCAAAACAATAGTATGCTCACATTGTGGGGAATGATTTTTTGAATTTCACACCAACAAAACTTCTTAATTCATAAATAATTTAAACATTAATATTCACAATTAAATGTGTAGTAGAAATATGATAATTTAAAGTGATTGAAACTGTTATTTTTATAGTTGTTCTAGGATAAAAAGTACTTCCCCTAGTCCACTCCAAAAAAACCCATGCCATTTTAGTGTTTTTTAAATATATCCCTCAATAAAATTTATGTAAAGGTTACATGGGTGTTTTTTAATATCACTTTCATATGATTTTTCCTTAGTATTAATCACACACAAAGTTAAATAATTATACACATACAGAAAAAATATAATGAAATAGAAAATAAATCAAGTTGAAAACTCACATTTGTCTTAGAAACTAAAAAATGGTAAAACTTTTCTCGATAACATGTATGTATCCAAAGTGTAATTCTAAAGAAAAATATTTGGCTATAGTAGATTTAATAAACAAATGTACCATAGTTGTAACATTATTTTATTCACAATTTCATATTTAAATAATTAATAAAAATCATATTACAAAATTAATGACATCAAAACACATAATTTATTGTTCATAAATCTCTCATATATTTTTTCATTATGTATAGATGAAATATACACCACAATATATATGTGATATATCAATGATATAAAATTTCTTCATTATAGATAGTAACCCCAGATGATGTATGATCTTTTAAAAGATTATCATTCTTATTGGAGAAAAAATAGCACTAAGAAAAGCATCATTCTCCAGCATTAAAAAAATAACTGATAAAGTGGTCAGCTGATTGATTATTTTTTTGAATAGATATAGGAATCCCTTTATTATTTTATTTTGGGACTAATAATTGTAAATTTTCCCAACTTCTTTTTTAATCTTAACAATATATTTATTTATCAATACATGAAATAGCATGGATAATAATTCCAAATTATACTAATGGGAGGCTAAAATATAAATCTCACTTCAACACAAAATATTGAATTTTATTTTCATTAAATATAAATCATTGAAAAAATACATATATAATTATTAAAAAAATTCAAACATTGGTGTGTAGAATTACATTGCTACATACATTTTCTCAAAAACATCAACTCTTTCAAAATATTGTTCGGTTTTTTTAGTCCCCCTCAAGAAAGAACATGACCCTCATAATAGTTTTCAATCGCTATGTTAGTAATTCTATATGAACAATTATTCTATTATTAATATTGTAAAGAAAAAAATATGACATAAATATGATATAATGAATTAATAACATGTCACTATTTAGATGAAAAAATCTACATCAAGACAGATAAGGGACATCATATTTAAGATTAAAATATGGTTTATTATTACATTCAAAAAGGATTTATGGAACATTATACTAAATTATTAAGATCAAATTAATTAATTTTATTGGGTTTTAATGTGGGACATGTTTTTTCATCTAAAATTTCTATTTGAAACAAAAATATGAACTTTTAGTCACACTATCCAAAAATTGTGTGGAATTGATATGTAGTAAATTCCAAAAATTCATAATATATTTATAGTATGATTTCATTTAATATAAATACTATAGGTTTTTGATTACATAATTTTCACAAAGTAAAACCTATTTTTAACTAAAATTTCATTTTTAAATTTAAAACATGTAGTTTGAGTTATATTGGTTATATCATGTATTTAATTGATTTTATACTTATTTATACTAATAAAAAATAATTTATTGTCAATTTCATAAAATATCAATACATTCATAGAGTTTTTTTCAATTTAGAGTGAGTATATTTTTAATAAAATCCCTTTTTACTCAAAAAACTAAGAAATTTAATATAATCAGTCACACCATGCATCAAAATGATGTGAGGGTGATTCCTTCTATTAAAAATTGTCTTAAATATCATTTTTATAATTTATCAAGACAATACAATTGGTTTTCCCAGGATTTCTATGAGTTAGACCTTTTTTAACTAAAATGTCCTTATTAAATAGAAAACTCACATTTTGGGTCATACTGTTCACATTATGTATCATATTCTAATCTGATTTATTTTTACACATCAAAAATGAATTATCGATCATAGTTCTCATGTGTGAAAATAATTTAAATTGTTTTACATTGTATTGATTTTGTATTGTGACTTTTGAACTCAAATGAAAATTTTAAATTAGAAATAGACCTTTCAGTTATACTAGCCTCACCAAGTCTTTGATTGACATGAGGTGGATTCCTACATGTCAAAAATTCATTCTGGACCAGTTTCCAAATTTATCAAGGAAATATATGTATTATTGAATGGTTTTGAGTGACTGACACATGTTTCTAACTATAAATACATTTTTAAACTGAAATCTTACACTTGTTGGCATAGTAGTCAAATATTGTTTTGGATAACCATTTGGATTCTTCCAAATCATAAGTATTGGTAATGACCTGACAAAAGGGGGGTCAAGCTGCAACTACCCCACACCCACCACCTTAGATCTAGGGTGGTGAAATGAATTGAAATTCATAAAAAATATGGGAACCTGTTGCCTGATGTTCCTATATATAGACACTCGATCATATATAAGAATATCTGTAGATGAATAATAAAAGAAAGAAAAATTAAATAATACACCATGTTTGTGAAACCACTTGGGAGTAAAGCACCATGATAGTGTAAACTGAAATGTAAGGGAAAAAATACAACCAACTAGAAATATGTCCAACCATTAAAAATTTGAAAAAGTTAATTATTGGAGATCCTAGATCAAAATCTCGAAGACCAACCAATGTACATGGTAAATTACACTAGTAATCCCAATTATCTTCTATATTGACCACCAAAACTATGTATCATCTTCATAATACATGGCATGTGCATGTAAATCCCATTCATGGTTGAGAATTTACAAACCTAGTAGGACACCCCTAAAACTAATGGGTTGGTAGTAAGGGACATGATAGGAATAGAAACCTCTACCTATAACAAGAGAGTAACAAAATCAAATTACATCGATATAGATATAAATGTATATTCTAAACAAATAAATTCCAAATGATAGAGAAAAGTGACCTCGATCTCACATCATATCCCAAGAATGAGTGTTTTCAATTCTAGAAGGACCATCAGCTATGCAAGACATCTCGTGTGTTTGACCATAGGAGTAATGGTGTGGAGGGCCCATGCATCACCTCTATATTTCACAGTTATGGGTGCACAATATCTATGCAGAGAACCCATGACCTAGAATGTTAGGGGGTTTCACTAAGTAAAATGAGGTCGCTTTCCCTATCTCAAATGGGGTATAACTCGGTAGATAGAGGGCACACATCGTATTGTGTTTGCGGGTGGAATTTAGTGGATAGAGTACATGTTACCTAACACCATAGGGATACTATTCAATAGATAAAGGACTCGTACCTGAACTCCATAGTTGGTAACACTTAGTAGATAGGGTACCCACACCTAAAAATATTGGGAATACCACTCATTATATAGAGTAATTGTGCTATAACACTATAGTGGGTGACACGTAGTAGAAATTGGACATGCGCCCTAACCCCATAGGTTGTACCACATAGTAGATAGAGGACACACACCCTAGTTCAGTAAGACTGTACCACTATATAGATGAAAGACATGCACCTTAAATCCATATGTGGGTACCACTCTAATGATCTTTCCAAATTAATTCCATCTTCAAGAACCTCCTAAATAATAATAACAATTTTAACACCTCGCATCGTATCACAAAATCTAGAATGTGGTCCACGATAGTGTTATATGTTAAATAATACACAAGATAGACTACTCATGAGACAAAATATGTATCCAAACAAATGAGATATGATAAGTAGATTGTTCCCTAAAAAGTATGTTGAGGTAAAAGGCGTGTAATGGGACCACATGTTGTGTGGTCCCACACTACTTCCTAGTTGTGTACCTACTAATACATGGATAATTAATTGTGTATCCCAACATAATGTGTAAGGGGAATACATGGGATACGTAATCTAACCAGGGTCCTTATCATTCTCCTAGTTGTGTCTTTGTATACTCACTCGTTTCTGGGTACTATGGTACATGGCGTATCCTCCCACACATGGGGTCTACTCTTGACCTTTGAGTTGTGTATGTGTACCCTTGTCATTTGTTGGTACACATCATGTACCTAGTACGAATCATGTATTTTTAATCCCTTAGTACATGTTAGGTCACCATTACTGAGTGTCATTGCATGTGGGGTCCCACATGTCAGGTCATATTTAACTCAACTGAAACAGTAGCCTCCTAGGCCATGGGGCTACACTCCATGTGTTATTGGAACTACATGACCTGAAGTATGATTTTTTATAGAATGTAGGATCTATTTACTGTGTTCCCCATGCACTCCCACCACATTGAATACCAACATTTGGATAAAAAATACAAGGGGAAGTATTTTCATGTCATCTTTATCCATCCGGTGGTTGGAAAACTGATTTTGATTCACCCACTCATGAAACGTACACATCTTCTACATCTCTCATTCCAAACCATCTCCCCTTTGTATCTAATATCTAAAAATAAATCAAATAAAAACAAAAAATCCCCTAAATACATATCTACTTTATAAAACTATTCATCATATGTAAATCCTCCATGAATCTGGGGGTCTAATAGCGCTTGGTCCCACCCAAGAATGTCAATTCATGACCCCCTGCTATAATGATGGCTACCTCAATGAAAAGAGGAAAAATTTTACCAGAAATTTTTGTTAAATGGTCATTGTTCATGAGTTCTTGGAAAATCGATATATATTGGGATGTACAGGGTAAAAAACATGCCTGTTTAGATATTGATCAAATACTAAACTAATAATATTCATATAGTAGGATGAAAAGTATAGGAATTTAAATGATGATAAAAAAAATTAACATGATAAATGTTTTAATCCTTTAGGTAGGAACCAAAAACAAGATGATTCATACCTCAATTTTTTAAATTCATTAATAAAGAGCACACTTTCCAACAAATGAAAGTAGTAATTGTGCTCGTTGTGGCTTGATTTTCCAGGATCATGAGATTCATTTTCCTCTGATTATAATCATCTAATGATATGTGGTATAACTCTCCTATAAATGATCATATGGTTTTTCATCTAACCCTATATTTCCACCATAACATGGATAATAAGTATGGAATTTTAATTAATTCATTTTATTAACTAATTTAATTAAAAATTAAATGTACCATCAATTGTCTCTTTACATGAACACCCCGTGATGACCAAATTTGGGTTGTGACTTGGGTAAAACTCACCTTCTAGATTTAAAAATGGTCTTGTATTTTGGATCCAGTACTCTATTTATGATTTATTCAATTTTATTTAATAAATAATACCCATGTCACATAAAAAAATTAATATCATTATAAAATAATATTCTGGAACACTGAGAATTGGGATTTCATGCTGACTCAGTGAATAGATCAATATATATATATATATATATATATATATTTGATGACATATAATGTATAAAAGGTCTCAGAATAATTCCCTCCATCAACATTTTCATCATTGAAAAGAAAAAACAAGATAAAAAAGTCAATATACCAAGCATACATCTAGATCTATCACTCCCATGCGCTCTCATAAATACTCACATGCAACCAAAACAAATGATATAAGGGAATTATTTATCCATATAGGGACATATCCTTCAGATTACCAATTAAAGATAGGTTCTATAAAATGTAGCTCTATCCACAATGTCTAACTCATGATAGTAAATAATGTGCATATGGCCATTAATGTATATCCTCAGCTTTGACAAAATGATGATATAATGAAGCCTCTTTAACTGTGGGTGCAGGGCAAGGTAGTAATCAACATTTTCACCCCTACAAAATATATCGAACTACCAAATGAACCTTTGGGATATATTTTCCATTCAAATATATAAATTATTAATTTTTGGGAGACTCTCAACCAATGTAGGCCTACTTGTTCATACAAAACATTCCAACGATATCTATCTGTATAGGATTTATACCATTATTGTGTTGTAGTCAATTGATCACAAAAGAATCTAAACCTCTCTGTCATCGCATGCACAATCTTCTATCATTATAAGATATGACTCTCCAATATATGATCAGATTTTGGGTGGCCAATAGGGTCTCTTGTATATGTCCCCAAATGTTTTTATACCGATTGTAATGTAATAACTAATATTTTATAAAAACTATAAAAAAAGATAATTGATCCTCCCAATTCAGACTGAAGTCTAACACAGATTCCCTCATCATATCATTCAGTACCTTGATAGTTCACTCATTATTCCAATCATAATGGGGGTTTAAGTCTATTCCCATTAACATCTAGGTCCTAAAAGACTCTTTTTGGCCTCCCCACAAATGTGTTGTTGGCAATGAATCATATTCGGAAATAATATATGGTTGAAACTCATGAATTTTAATGACCTTTTGTATATACCACTTACTAAAAAACATTATCACACTCTACTCTGTGATATCATATAATTTTCTTGTCTTTGTGATTCATTCAACAAAAATACAAATGCCACTGTTGAATCACATTATTCGTTGAATCCATGTCATGAGTTCCATAAATATGTTGCCACATTTGCACTTGAGGATCTCAATGGGTTGTAACAGTCATCCCACAAACAGGTTCTTAGACTTCACCTACTAATAGGAGAGGTATTTTAAAATTAAATCATCCATGTTAAATATAGTTCCATCCCACCAAAACTATTTTTAATGGTCTATATATATTCTCCTTAAACCAAGGTGTATAGTTAAAGGAGATTCATGTAACACTCACATCACCTCCCCATGCATCGTGGCTTAGACCACCATACACCCATGGAAAGGATTACATGATTCCCTCCATCAAAAATTATATTAGTAGAATCTACTAAACTTTCTTTTTAATACAATACCTAATAGATGATTTCCCTTGACTAGAACACTCTCTCATGCTGAAAGAGTTGTAGTTTCAACATAATCAATTGAAGAAAAGTCGTACCCTCCTACTCAAATGATGTCTAATGCATGGAATTCAACTACTCAAATTCCCCAAACACCAAAGGAGCCTATTAATTCCTCCTAAAATAATCATTCCCCACATTTCCGTTCCCTAGAATAATGATTATCAGAAAATTATTGTCCTTTAAGAACTCCAACTATTACCTCTAGCTTAGTTTTTGGTCTCTATATGAAAATAAATACCTGAGTCTATGATGGTATATTCAAAAAACATAGAGCTCTCCTATATGATAGTTCCTCCAAATCCTTAGAGTGAAGACTACCACTTCCATCTTTAGATCATGAGTCATGTAGTTATACTCGTGGGGTAAAAACATCTTGAAACTATATTTGATGAGGTCTGCCTCTTCATCAACATATAGCCAAGCCCATCTCTTGCGGAATCAAAACACAATACATGCTCCTTGCCCTGCACTGGTAGTCTAAATATAAGAGAAATCATCATCATAAAAATCAACTCCTTGAATTATATATGTCCTAGCTCAGTCCATGTAAATGTATTCTTATTCAATGTTAGTGTGGAAATGGAATTTAAATCATGAATAAGTCTACCACAAACCTCTTGTTGTACCATTCCAAGACAATAAATATTTATGCCCTTGACATGCTCATGGGTGGGTCCCATGAAATCACTCATCTGATCTTCAATGGGTCCACATCTAATCCATGATATGATATTAATTTATCAAATATGTGAACCTCATGGATCTAGAATTGGATCATTGGAAAGTTACCATAAATCTAGTGCTCTATAATAAAAATTGTTACCATCCACAAGTTCTCTTCACGATCAAGCTCTAAAACAAATTATTTGAGTATCAAATCAATGAAGACAAAAAACTAGTTCATGTATGGGTGAATCAATGGATTCATCAAACCCATTAACTTGAAGGGGTATGTTTTCACTCAAATAGGAATCACTAGAAACGCATTATATTTGTAGTGACATTGTAATGATATATTAGGAATATCAGTAACATGAACTATCACCTAGTGGTAGAAATTCCTGGGAATGATCATCAGGAACAATTTTTCACATTAATTTTGTACAATGAGGTTTTCAATCCTCTTAAAGGGGTAATTTTTCATTGACCTTGCCGAGTTCAAGAAATGGAAATATACCCAAATAAGTAAAATCACATCCGACTTTTTTCCAAAAAAACAACGGAGCTACCCAGGGGGACACATTGGTCTTGAACAAATTCTTCCCTATAATATCCTCTATCTACAACCAATGATCCCATAGCTCAGTATGGTCCATCTGATATGTTGTAAATGATATTTATGTGGGGGTAAAAGTAGATAAAGAACTCCATCTCTCACCTTAATGGTAGTCCCTGATCATTCGTGGGGATGATATCAAAAAAATCATTAATGACTACAGGAATCCAGATGCTGGAATGAACTGTTGTCACAAGGGATACACTCTCCAACTGAAAGGTGACATATTATAGCCTCCAGATTGAAACACATTCACTTCCTACCATGAGATATCTCCCTCATATAATGTTGAATCTCTCTCTATCACTTCAATGAAAACTGAATCATCTATAGTGACCTCAAATATGGGTTCAAATAAATGAAAAACAGTCCACACCCAAGATGATGTTATAAGGGTTCTTTCATGATGACCGAAAGGTCCCATGAGAATATCTCTTTAAATAGTGATAACTCACACATCTAGAAGATAAATTATATAGAACAATCATTTAATAAAATAATATAAAAAATATTTTAGAATAAAGAATCTTTTGGGAGCTCCAAATCATGTTACATGAGTAATGTTTTAAGGTATAAATCACACAAATTCCAGTTAATACTAATGAAAGAGTATGATAAATACAGATCACACCGCTAATACTATTTTGTTCCTTTCATCCATACATATCCATAGAATATAGATATATGTATCCCTAAACACCGACTCACTATGCTAGATATGGGCCTCCTACTGGAGGTGGGGGGAGGATATCATAGCATCATCCACCACCCATCTCTTATACTCCTAGAGTGCCACATACATATGTGTTATCTATCCCTCTCTGGGGGCCTCCCTACCCTCCCCTTTTATATCCCTTTTCATTGTTCCACCTTTTTCACGATGTTCCATATACTATATATCTATTCTTCTCAGCATGTGAAGTGAAGAAATCATGCATCATATGACCTCACTCGTCACATACAATGAAACGACCCTCACCAAGGTACCATGGTTCCTTGTGAGGTCCCTATTCTAGTTGAACATGTCCAAAAATCTGGTCATGGAGAGTTCTTCAATGCCAAATCATGTGGAATAACACTTTCTTTATGTTGTATATGACTCAACTCTATAACACCCAAAACCATCTCCAGCTTCATGTAGTCCGTATGAATGTATGATCTCCATCACTGGGGACCGATACAACACCCAAACATTGGTGGGAATGAAATTGGAAATTAAACTATCATAGATATATCAGTAGAGACCCTAGTCAAACATCAATTCCAGAAAATAGCTATCCTAAATTATGCCGATGGAGTACCATAATATTTATGTGAATATCACTACATACTTAGCCACTATCACATCCCAATGTCACAGATCTAGTGTACCTTTAATAAAAACTAATTGTATGGAGGTTTTGTACTCTGCATGGAATGGATAATGGAAGATAGTCTATGAGAGTATCAAACCATAATGCATCACTTTAACAAGACTCCACTAGTGACAAACTACTCCATATAAAAGGCTAGAAACTAGTGAAACCTCTTGATTGGTAGGTGTCAAGATAATCATAAAACGATGGATCACCAACTATAGAAATTCCATTGATACCTAGGGATATGGATCATCATGGATCCTCAATAGATTCTAGTGCAGGAACTCATGGAGTTCTCTAAGCCTGCATGCATCCTCTTCCTAATATACTAGTAAAATATGCTACTCTATTGTTTCAGGTGCTTCTACATACCACCTAGAGAATGAATCTCACATTATGGGACCTAAATTGAGGCCCATCACTCATTAAATTATCCTAATGTCAATGAATCAACAACCTATATGGATGGCATCATAGAGGAATCCTGAAAATTTAATCAAGGAATAACATAGACAAATGGATATATAAATATAATGGTTTTATGAATCAGGATGGGTATTAAAAAAACGTTCTTATAGGATGAATATACCATTTAATATTTCTAGTGATTCCACGGTATGTATATTCAATAAGAATATAGTAAATGTCTTGTTTTATGGATGTATCATATGCTTCACCAACTCTAGGTTCACTAGTCTAATATCCATTCTTGAGGCACATTGAAAATATTTCCACGAATCCCATCCAAATACTTATACGAGGATTAATCCAAAAACAATCCCCAACCGTTAATTACTCTAATTTTAATCGATCATGAAATGAACTAACAACGCTCAATCCTCAACTACCCCAATCCCACCTTTATAATCGTTGGGGGTGGTAATAAGCACCAAAATACATAATGAATATGGGAGGGATTTTCTTAATGTACACACACACACACTTGACCACCTCCATGAATAATTACATATGAATAATGAAATATGTAAAATCTATCGAATAAAATATTCATGGAATATCTCTAGGTAGTACACAAGTACACCAACATAAAGTGAAATGTTAACAAGAAAAAATGCATGCCCAACCAAAAATATGTCCCAAAATAAGAAATGGAAAATTAAAATTTGATAAATTCCAACTCTGAATTACTATAATTTGACCACTATACATAGTCAAATGCATCCGGAATCACTATTCATTACTTTAATATCCATTGAACTATCCTTATTTTCTATAAGACATGACACTTGTAAGAAAATCCAATATAGGGATGAGTATATACACACAGAGTTGGATTCCTAGAACACTAAAGGGGAGAAGTATCTAACAAGATAAGAATACAAAATTCAACCAAAAGAAAGAGAGAGAGAGAAAATCCAATGACATAGAAACATATATATATATATATATATATATAGTCAAAAAAATAGTTTCAAATGGGAGAGAAATGTGATCTCCATATCATATCCCAACCTAGGAAAGAGTTCCATTAGTTCTATAAGGTCCATTCTTATTTCCTATCATCTCACATGAATTTCTGTAGGATTCACCTTTTGGAGGGCCCAGACCTCTGCATTGTTCCACATTATTGATGGGAAATAGTATCCAAGTATAGGAATCATGACCTAGTGCATTGTATGGATTCCACTTTTTGATCATTTGTTGATTCAATAATTCCATTAATTTCTTTTTGGTATTTGATGCTCCCAAACCTCCACATTGGTGTCACTAATAATGATTCTTATAATTCAATTTCAGGAAGATACAATTTTTTAGAATATTAATTCTATAAGTACAATTAAATCACTGATCCAAGGGAAAATATATCTTTAATGTATATTGAACATCATTTAATAGTGTTTTGGAAACACTATTCTTAAACTACATTTTTATCTGCAATGTATCATTTAGAAACCCAACATTTTGAATAACACATATGGATTGTGTAACCTACACAATTGAAAATTATGGACAAAGAACCCCATATTTGGAGAAAACCTATATTTAATGTAATAAATTTATGGTTCGTTAACCCATCATTTGTAATAAATCATACAATGTTAACCATACTTTTAGGATTTTTTGTTATATAAAGTATCCTAATATTTAACTAGTCAATGATGGATATTAAAATTCATGATACTATCCACCTTTTCCATAACTGTATATCTATGAGTAAATATAATTTTAAAGCTATTTTATGGCAGATTCAATGGCACATATTCAATGGGTTAAATTGTTCCTACCACCCAGAAAAGT
Source organism: Viscum album (assembly GCA_963277665.1). Taxonomy (NCBI): domain Eukaryota; kingdom Viridiplantae; phylum Streptophyta; class Magnoliopsida; order Santalales; family Viscaceae; genus Viscum; species Viscum album. The sequence continues at coordinate 1,292,116,799 of OY728159.1, read as the reverse complement.
TAAGACTATACCTGAATAGTTAGAATTCAAATATTCATGATTTATTATCTGGTATTTTTTAAGGCATTTAATCTAGAGATGTTTGAACTATATTGTAAATAATGAGAAGATTCTCATTATAATATATGGGAAGACAACAACATAAATATAGAGGATTGCACATTAGATCAAAAAACCCAATGATTATAAAGTAATTTATTTAATCCATCATAACTAAAATTACCAGACATAGATGTATTGATCTATTTTCTACAATTATTGTAACCTCTACTATACCATATTCTTATATAATATTCTTCATAATTGAAAATTAATTTGTGACCGTTACAGTTTTGATACATGGATGTTTAAAAATCTATCTGGTTCATTCTATGCTACTATTTGATTAATGTTTGTGAAACATTGAAAATTTATTTTCTAGTATTAAATGATATTAAATTCCAAACATATCAATTAGTTCATTCTATAAGTTTGATAAAATCTAGGTTCTCAATTAATTAAATCTTGATTGATTTATTGGAGTTTTGGATGCTCTGACTAAATTGTCGTGGTGAATGATTATCAACTTATCATAAAAATATTTGGATTTTTGGTTCCTGAAATAATAACATTAATTGCTTATTAAATTATTTTTATAAAGGATTAAAATTCATAAACAAAATTTTAGAGGTCTCTGGATTAGAGGAATTACTTATAAAATATACCAAGCTTGTTGAGTGAGAATTGGGGGAGATTAATACTAGATCCTTGTGCCCCAAACCACTATAAAAATAAATGTGTTAGTTTTATTAATAATTTTTTTATTATCAATGATATTTTAATATAGAAGAAAATATAATTGATCAAAAAAAGAATTACTTTGACTCTATAAGATATTTTTAAGGATCACTATTTCCCCCCTATGTCTTCATCATAATCATTCAGTTCATCCAGACTAAAAAATTTGTTTTACAAGAAGGGATCTATTAGTATATTCTATTTCTAAAAATTCAAGAAATATATTTTTATATCTAATATAAACCGTTATTGTAAATTTTATTGATCTAATTCTCTATCCCTTGATTATTATATTTGAATACAATAAGTTAATGAAATGTTTGGGATCCTATGAAATATCTACAGTATCTACTTGATATAGAAATCCAGAGCTAAAAATTCAAATGAATACTTCTTGAAATGGATGATTCAAGAGAAGGAATTTTAATGATTCACCGTCCATACATTAATGGTGATAATTATAGATGTTAGAAATATCTCGTTATTATTTATTTTAAAAAAATTGAATGATTCGTTATATAATGGTTTTAGAGAATTATGATATTCTTAGGGAAGAACTGGAAAAATTGGATGAAGAATAAGAAAAATAATATCATCATAATAAAAAAGACATGAAATATATTTTATGTGGTTTTCGGACTAATGAGTTTAATATTGTTTATCAATTTTATAATTCCTACAAAATATTGAAAACTGTTATTTTCATCTATGAAGGAACTATAAATGTCATGTAGTTAAATTAACTAATTCAAATATAATTTTTGATACTTTTATAATAAAGGATGGTGAAGTCATTACTAAAATGAATGATAGATTCATTAATATTTTCAATAATATAGATTATTTAGGTGATCCAGTTAAAAAATAAAACCACACATCAAAAATACATTTTATTTTAACCTCTATTTATAAAAGAATATCTAATGATCTACATTAGTACACACCATTCAAAAACATATCCATAAAAGAAATTATTTGAACCTTGATGATGTAAAAGGATGAGAAGAAATCTGAAACTGAATATCATATCTAATATGAAATAGATTATCTAAATACTAATTCAAATGAATGATCTGATTAAATTTATCCAGATACTGATATAGATTTAATAAATCTGGTTAAATAATTGTAAATATTATTCGACCATATGAAAATGGTATTGAAGATAATAGAAACTGTGAATGGAAATAAAACGGATATCGAAGGATAAATGTTCTATACAATAAAATTAAAATAAAATATAATTATAAAATAAAAATCACAACAACTTTGAAGGATGTCTGGAGTGATTATTATAATTTAACAGATGAATAATCCACATGTACTAAGACTAAAAATAAAGAAAATATGGTATGTCTTATGGATCATACTGATGATGTACAATCATTGTACTCTCATAACTGAAATTATGAAAATAATTATTATGATGAATTCAATAATTATTTATTTATTCCAGATGATAAATTTGAATCCATAAATAAAGATGATAAAAAAACTCAAAAATATTCTGAGGTTATGTTATTAAAAAATAAAATCTAGTAAAAATAATTACACATTTAAAATATAATACCTAATTTTTTATCTATAGGAACTAAAATTAAATGAATTAATAGATAAAGTAGATTCATTTAAAAGTATTGATAGTATATTAACTAAAATAGAAAATTATTTAAAAGTGATTTTTGAAAATATATTTGTAAAAAATAAAAAATATGGTATTTGTAGCAATGGTGGAAACCCAAATTTATATAAGAAATGTTTTGTTCCTCGATAAAATTTAAAATGAAAATAAACTATTAAATTTTTATATTTCGGTATATATAGACATTAGAAATTCGTTCTATATTTCAAAAGCATGAATTATTTTTTGTTAAAAATATATTTTATTAAAACGAATTATTATACTATAATAGTAGAATATCTCTAGAAAAATATATATCTGTTTACCGAATACATTACAAGATAACACTGCCAAACCCAAAATAATTTGTTTACAAAAAAACATTTAATTGATGTTTTACATGAATACACCACTAAACTACATTATTAAATCACTAAGTGTTTATATGAGGAGTATATGGAAATCTCCATTCTAACCAAAGATTTATCAAATATAATTTAGTTTATTATCAAAACAATGCTTGAAATATAACTATAAACACAGTATGTATATCATTACAATTATAACATATTAATTAATCATTTATATAAGATTAAAATTTATGATAAAAATAATAAACACTTATTTATACTTTGAATTAAACTTTTCAAATCCAATCTACATAATTTTATATATAATTTTCATAATTTTTTAAAAATAGGGTTTTTGAAAAACTGCACAATTTATTTAATTTTTTTGAACCTTTTTATTTTTTTTAAATTCCATTTTCATAAAATTATTTACCCAACACATTTTTTAAAATATAATTCAAATGAAAATAATATTTAAAAAATTAAATCACCTTAAAGATTATTCATTATTTTTCTACAAGTTAATTTAAATTATATTTTGTAACTTATCAGAACAAAACTTATCACCCTCCTTAAAACCATATATTTCATGAAAACCAACATATATATTTCGTCTTATTCATTGAAATATCCTTTTTAATGGCCTCTAAAACTAGTTGGAGTAAAGATAAAGAGATCAATAACTTCATGTTCATGGAAAAGTATTTCTCAAAATAAAATGAAAGGTAAACCTTCTTCTATTCTATTAAATGAATAATTTGTTTGTTATGCTAATTATTTCCTTAATGAATCTTCAGGAAGAGATAAATATGTTCATGGTTTTAAAATAAATATAATTTTCATCTTCTCTAAAGGTAAAAGAATAATTTTCTTATGATGATATTTAAATTATGATTAGTACTTTGAAATAAGGAATATTGAAGATATATATAGATATAAATGCATCTCAAAATTCATAAAAACATAATCAAAATGTGTATCAGAATGTGAAATAGAGTTATATTTCAAAATGGATCTTTGAGGTGTTTTTTTAGAAATTATATGATTCATGGAGTTAGTCAATAGGAAATATATTACTAATATGGAAAATAATAAACTAAAATAGTTTTTCATTTAACATGTATTGTATTATTTTCTATTTCAATGATTTTTAGTTGTTCAATGTAGAATATAGGGAATTTCATGTGTTTTCGCATATGAATATAAAATTGTTCAATGCTTTGAATGTCCAGATGAACTGTTTAATCCTTCCTAACACCCTTACATTCTATATATCTCTATAGATTAAATAAATTAAATTTTAAATAATACTTTTTTTATCATAATAATATTATTTCTATATTTATTTCAAATTTATTTTTGAAATATTTCCTCTTAATTAGTTATCTATTGAATAATAAAGATATTAAATAATTTTCACTATTAAATCGTCAATAAAAAAGAATAAATTCCTTAAAAAATTTATTTAATTAGTTTAATTATTCGAGGTTTTAGAGGATTTATTTTTAGAGAATATATAGAAACATGAATGAAATTACATTCTATATATAATAAAAACTAATATTATTCATTAATTAATAGCTTATATGCCCCTTTATTTCATATTAATATCTTGTTCAAGGTAAACCTAAAATTAAGTGGTGTTTATTTTTAAACATTTTATACAAATCCTTTTTATGTCACAAAAATACTGAGACGATTTTAATAAAAAATTATAGAGAAATTTATTGTACTCAATTAAACTTTTTAGTAATAAAATAATGTATAATAGTGTAAGGGAGAAAATAATAAATGTTATAATATTAACTTCTAATATAATGATAATTAGTTTTTCTTAAATAAATGTTATTTTTTTAATATTTATTTTTCTGTTTTTATTGGTTTTATGATCAATAAAAATGGGGATATTATTGTGGATGTGTAGATTCCAAAATTTGAATAATTTATTTTATGATTTGATGGTCATGAATTCATAAAATGTTGTTACTAATTATGTTTATTTTACGTGAATTTATAGAAAATAGTATTCATTATAAAATTTTTTTTTGAAGAATAAACACATCATTGATCATTTGCAAGAAATTATTATTATGTATACCAAACTCATTTGAATGTGTTCTGGAAACAAAATTCAAACCCTATATTTGTAAGCATAATGAATTCTTTGGAAAAACCACATTTTGAATAACATGGATGGATCCTATAAACTATTATATTGAAAATTATGGATAAAAACCCATATTATCGAAAAGAATTTCTACATTTAAAAGAATAAATGTATGGTTTTATAACTATACTTTGTGAAGAACCATTTGATTTCAACCATAATTTTAGAATTTTTCGTTACATAAATGAGCCATATGTTTGACAAATCAATGATGGAGTTTTAAATTCATGGTATTATCTATGTTCTCTGCAATGGTTTCACTAGGTTTAAATATCATGTTAAGGTAGTTTTAGGGTCAACTAAAAATTCTTGTATTGAACAAATTAAATCTTTCCTATTTTATAGGGAAGTTAGAACTCTCCATGAATGGTTTGAATTCCAATATTCATGATGTATTATGATTTATTTTTGAAGTATCTCAATTTGTAGTTGTTCTACATAAATTATAAACATTTTGATTTTCATCTTATAAATGTATGAGAAAACTACAATGATACAATATAGGAGTGAACATTGGATCGAAAATTTTGTGTGATTAAAAATAATTGTGTACTATTTAATTCAATTCAATAATTTGTAGGTATATATTTTTTAATCTAGTTTATTCTATTATTATCCTTGATATTATATCTTATTTCTATATGTTATTATGTATGTTCAAAAATGGATTTTTCAAATTTACACATTGTTGGCATAAATTTTTGTAAACTAGTATACTATTTTATCCACCTCTATTTAAAAAATAATATGAAGTATTGAAGATCTATTTTATTCATAAATATTTCATTGAAGATAAAAGTGATCTGTCAGTTTTTATTGTAACTAGGACAAATTATGTGTTCTCATTCAAATAAATCTCTACTTACTTATTGGGGTTTCATCTACTTAGACTTAGTCACGGTGGTGAAGGACTATCAGCTTCTTAAAACAATCTATTAATATTTGGGTCCCTAAAAATAATAATAAGGCCTTGTAAATGACTTTTTATAAAGGATTCAAGTACCTATAATCAGTTTTTGAGGAATTATAATTGGATGTCCTTCTTGTGACAATCACCATTCTCGTGGGGAGATAATTTATTGAGTGGACTAGGGGATCGTTATCCCCTAATCCACTATAAAAATCATTGTGTTCTCTTCCAAATTTATTTCTACATGTCACTCATCTTTTATGAGAGAAGGAATGATCAATACAGATCAAGTGATTTGCGTTGAATATTTTAGAAAAATTTAAATATCAAATCCCCCCTCTTTTGTATTCATCACAACCATTTTGTTTAAACCAATGTCACACCAATCAGTGTAAAGAAGACTCATTCCCTATTTGATAGGGGTATATCTCGTTAGATATATGATCCATTCCCTACTGCATCTGGGGGTGTAACTCAGTGGACTGGTGACCCTCACCCAAATTCAATATTGGTTGCCACTCTGTAGATATATAAAAAACATGCTAATGCCATAGGTGGGTACCACTCTATAGATACATTACCATCACCCTAACAATTTATAGCGTGTACCACAAGGTAGAAATAGGATCCAAACCATAACACTATATGGGGATCCACTCAATAGATAAAGAAAACCTACCCTAACACTAGAGGGTGTACCACTCTATAGATTGAGTATGGAATCTCTCCTTTTTATTACATAACATTTCATTACATTTTACAAACAGATGATCTTTAATGTCTAGTGTCTTCGAAATTAGGAACATAATACATGAAATCAACATAAAAAATCCTTCAAAAAAAATTATATGTCTTAATAATAGATTCATCCTATGTACAATTACTACATCACATACCTGGAGACATACATCAAAGGAAAGTGTGAGAAGATGGCTTAGTAAGGAAAACAAATGAAACAGTTGACATGTGATATTGAGAAATATTAATAAGAACACGATAAAAGGCATAAAGGCATGACAAATGGAAAAATAGGAAAATCCTAATAATAGGAACTCGAATAATAACATGAATATGTGGCTTCAAAATTTCATTTAGACATTCAGGACCATATCACCATGGTTTATCACTGTGGTGTCATAAAAATTTCCCAGGTTATTCACCAAGGTATCGTGAAACATTTCATATCTAGAGATTAATTCTTCACCCAATGCATTGGATCACTATCAGGGCACACACATAATATTTCATTAATTTCATGAGATCCACATATATTATAATCAAAAATTTCCTAAATAGCCCATAGAGAATAAAATAAATGGGTTTCATTTCAAAATAGTGATGTTTTAAAAGTTATAAAAAAATTATATCATTATAGCATTTATAACCCATGGAAAGGGAGTGAGGGTTATATGTATGTCCATTCCAGAATAAAATATATCCTTTTTATATAATTATGAAAATCCATATAAACGAAATAGGTTTGGGTATTCACATAAATAAACAAGAAGATTTCTTGAGAAAGATATTGAAATTTTTTGATGAAATTTTTGAGCACAACGACTATATAACATGGTTTTAGAAAATAATAAAAATAGAGGGTACTGGGGTAAACCACTCATAAATAACTAATATTACAATATAAATACCAAATAACATGGATATAAGAACATGGTATGGATATTTGAATGACATACCACATGAAAAGGAAACTTGAAATGAAAGAGATGATGTAATTACTTTTACAAGAAATTCATCAGCATAACAGAATCACATAAAAACTCAAAAAACAAATTAAAAATGGAATAAAAGGGTCTATCAGTATTTGGACATGAAATGTACAGTATTAAAAATATATAATAACATCACCTCTACATAAAGAACTAGAAACTAGAAGACACCACATAATGGAATTCATGACTTAAAAGAGGAGGGTGAAATGATCCCTTACATTGAAGATTAACATCGAAAGCATGATGAACAGGATCGTGGAAGGCTTGAAGAAACCTTGGGAAGACTCTTTGGAAGGTAAGGAGAACAGAACTTCGTTGAGGATGATTTTGGAATGAAATGACTGCGGGAAATTGCTTCATATTTATAGGAAAAGTGAGTGAATAAATTAATAATTTCAAAGGGACACCTCATCGGTGGTATTAGCCATACCATGGGCATTACCATGGTATTTTCTCATGGTATTGGCCAAATGGGATAGCTCATAGAATATCTCACTATTCATAAGTTGACCAGAATACTTACACCATTATTACATCATTAATGATGTCATTATACACATGAAACTCAAACCTGCATTTTTATTATTCACCGATAAATCAACTATTTCAGAAAATTATCAAAAATCCACCCTAACCTAAAATTGATGCTCTGAATTTAAAAATAAAGTCCATTTTATGAAAATAATTTCCAAAATATTTTTAATTTATTTTTTAAGTAAAATAATTATTTATTCCAAAAATACATCTTTAACATAAAAACTCATTTTGTAACACCTTAAAAAAGTAATCAAGGTCCCATAAATATATCGTATACCCATAAGAAAATAAAATAACTATTTATGACTAAATTTTATGAAAATAAATTTCTATTTTAAATTATTAAAGTAATTATAAAATTTGAAATAAAATATTTATGGAATTAAAAAATAAAAAAACATTTACTATGATCATATTTTAACTTTTAAGATGTATAAAATGTATTTACACATTCCTGGGTGTAGTTTATATTTTTTGGTCAAATTACTATTCATATGGGCATGTTACTATTCCTACATTACTATTCACTAAAAGTCACGTTGATCTTATTATACTCGAAATTTCAAAATGATCACAACCCTAGAAGAAATTTTTTTGAAAATCATTTGACATAATTAATTATTTGATGAACAGAAAAATATTTGAAAATACCCCTTTTTTCTAAATTCATCAATAATACATATCCTTTATTTATCCGGAAATTTTAAATACAAAAACTTTTCCATAAGAATAATTAACAATTTTATTTATATTAAAAGATTACACAAAGTAGATAATGACTCGTTTCATAGCCCCTTATTACACCAGCATAGGACCTAAGTGTTAGGTGTGATATGGTGATAGAATCTTGGGGTGGCCCAAACAACATTTCCCAAGTGGTCACATCTATTCACTTGAACATCTCTCTAAGGAGATTTCGTTCAGGCTTTATAAGTTGATGTTTGGCTTGGGCTTGGTCTAGAGTAAAGGCCAGTGATTCTACCTCCTTCCCAAGCTCCGACAGATGGGCTTAATGTGGCTCGAGTGTACTGGATGAGGCCATTCAATCTTCTTTCTGTACTAATTAACGAAGAAAGCCGTATTTAAAAAACAAAGTTAAAGTTAATGTTTCCAACGGTAATATTGACCAACCGTTATATAACAGTTGAAATCCAATGGTCTCTTTTTAATTATACCCACTTCATTAATAAAAGGATATAGTTATGTTGTGTATAAAATAAAATAACACGCAAAATTAGAAATAAATAAAATAAAAAGTTCATTTCATTACATTCTTCCCCCCTTAAGAAATTTCATCCTCACAATTTAATCTTGTATCCTCTAATGGGAAAAGTTGTGGGTGATTCTATCTCATGGACTCCTCCGGTTCCCAAGTGGCTTCATCATATTTGTGGTTCCTTCACAACACCTTAACAAGGTGGGTAGTCTTGCTGCGTAGAACCCTATATCTACGATCCAGGATCTCCACTGTCTCCTCCTGATAAGAGAGGTAATGTTCCATTTGTACCACCACTAGTTTTATTACATGTGATGGGTCAGGAATGTACTTCCTCAAGAGGAATACATGGAAGACATAATGAACATGGGCTAGATTTGGAGGAAGTGCAGGACGATAGGCCACTGCTCCTTTGCGATCAAAGATTTCATAGGGGCCAATGTACCTAGGGTTGGGCTTCCCTATCTTCACAAACCTCATGACTCACTTTGAAGTTGAAATGCAAAAAAAATAATTCGTCACCAACATAAAACTCCATTTCCCTTCAACGGTTGTCAGCATATCTCTTTTTCCGACTCTGAGCTGCCTTAATGTGTTATTGGATGGAATTGACATTTTCTATCATGTTTTACACAGGATCAGGCCCAAGAAGCTTTCTCTGATTAGCTTCATCGCAACATGTAGTCTTTCTAAATTACTTCTCGTATAGAGCTTCATAATGTGTCATTTGAATACTCAAGTGGAAGCTGTTGTTTCAAGAGAACTCAACTAAAGAGAGATTTTGATCACATCCACCTTTAAATTCCATTGAGAAAGTTCTCATCATGTCCTCGAGTGTTTTATATTCCTTGGAGATTGGCCATTAGTTTGGGGGTGAAAGGGTTTATTGAAATTCAATTTAGTGCTCAGAGCTTGTTGAAGAATTCTCCAGAATTTTGATGTAAACCTTAGATCACGATTAGATGTGATAGAAAGTGGAACTCCATGCATCCTTACCTCTTCATTCACAAAAATTCCGGCAAGTTGATGAAGAGAAAAATCATCTAGTATAGAGATAAAATGGGCAGTCTTGGAGAGATGGTCCAAAATAACCCATATCTCATTATTTCCATTGGAGGTTCTCAAGTGACTAGTGACGATGTCCACAGTGATATTTTCCCACTTCCATGATGGTATGGGTAGTGGTTACAATACCTCTTTAGGAAGTTTTCTCTCAACCTTCACATACTGACATACGAGGAACCTTGATGTGTATTCATCAAATTTCCGTTTTTAAATTATCCCACCAATAATGATCATGAAGCTCCCTATACATTTTTGTGCTACAGGAAGTATAGATAATGTAGATCTATTACCTTCATCCATCAGATCCATCATTACATCCGGAATAGATGGAACTTATAGTGTTTTACGAATGTTCAGTACACCTTCTTGATCAGTAATGAAATCAAGAAACTATACATCCCTCATAGCCTCAAACTTATTCTGTAACAAAGGATATTAATTTTGAGCATTCATGATCATCTCTAGTAATGACAGTTGAGAAATATTTTGGTTTAGGGTTTATGTTGTCCCTTCCCTTATAATTTCCATGACAAGCATTACTAGGGCATTGATCAAATGATCCTTTTCAATCCTAATCATTAAAAGAAAAATTGGGTCTTTCCTTCTTAATGCATCAGTGACATTGTTGGATCTTCTGGGATTATAATGATTTGAAAAATCATAGTTTTTAATGAGTTACAACCATCTCCATTTTCTCATGTTCAATTCTGTTTGTGTGAAAATACACTTCAAACATTTATGGTCTGTGTATAAATCACATTTCACCCCATAAATATAGTGCCTCCATATCATTAAAAAAAACAACCGCATCTATCTCCAAAACATGTGTAGGATAGTTTGTCTCATGATTCTTCAACTATCGAGATGAAGAAGACCTGACTTTTTCATTTTTCATGAGGACACACCCAAGCCCTTTTAAAGATTCATCCCTAAAAATAACGAATCCTTCTCCACTTGAGGTTAGATTTAACACAGGTGCATTAACTAGTCTCTTCTTCAACTCAGGTAAACATTCCTCACACACCTTTGTCCAGAGAACTTGAAACCTTTTCGAGTTCTCTTGGTTAGTGGATTAGAATTTTTAGAAAATATTTTCACAAAAGCCCTAAAATGTCCTACAAGTTCAAGGAATCTGCAAATCTGAGTTATTTATGTAGTATGAGGCCACTAATACAAAAAAAATTCTTTTTAGGGTAAAATAGAATTCCTTCATTAGTAAAAATTTCCCCTAGAAAGCAACTTATTGTAACTAGAATTCACATTTACTAAACATTCAAAAATGTCTCTCCATCAATAGAGTTTGAAAAATTAACCTTACATGATCCTCATACTCCTCCATACTTTTTGTAATATATCTTAATATCATCAATAAAAACTACTAAAAAGTAATGAAGGTAGTCCTTAAAAACTCCATTCATCAAATCCATAAAAATAGCAGGTGCATTAGTCAGTCCAAAAGGCATTACAATAAAATCATAATGACCATATCATGATCGGATGGCAGTTTTTGGAATATCTTCTTTCTTAACCCTCAATTGATGATTACCAGATCGAATATCAATCTTTGAGAGGAATTGAGCCCCATGAAGTTGTTCAAATGAGTCATCAGTTCATGGAAGAGGATATTTGTTCTTTAAATTGATTCTGTTAAGTTCTCTATAATCAATGCATAGCGGCATCGATCCGTCTTTATTCGTCACAATGGGAACAAGTGCTCCGCAAGGAGACACACTCGGACAGATGAACCCCTTATCCAAAAGATCTTGGAGTTTTCTCATTAATTCCTCCAACTCCACATTGGACATCCTGTACGGGGTCTTTGATATTGGATGAGATCTAGCTATGAGTTCAATGGAGAACTCTACCTCTCTTTCTGGGGTAGGTCCAGGAAACTCCTCAGAAAATATGTCAATGTATTCCTAGACGATGGGTACATTTTCTATATTCAAACTGTCATTTCCAACTTTTTCTTCACCGATCAATTCTATAAAGAAGGATATAAGAGGTTATTCTAGACAAATATCAGGTTGAGATATATCTACATGGAAGATAACTATAGGTTTTCAATTCAAGACTACTAATATTTCCTTACTTCTGCATTTTATCGTTGAATTATACTTTCAAATCTAGTCCATCTCTAGTATAATGTGAAATTCCAGCATGGTAATGTCTACTATATTTGTGATAAGATTATGTGCACCAATGTAAATACTAGAGTTTCTAAACACTAATGATTATTGGATAGTCCCACCAGGAGTCTTCATTGATAACTCTACTTTTATCAAGTCGGGGGTTCATTCTAAATTCTTTGTGAACATGGAGGAAATAAATGAATGTGTAGAACTATAATCAAATAAATTACTTGCTATCTTTTAGAGACCAAAAAGAGTACCTGATTCCACATCATTTGGAGCTTCAACATCAACTGTCATGATAGAAAAAGTATGACCTTGCTCCCTTGACCTTTGCTGAGGCTGATGGTGGTTCCCCTCCACTACCCTCAGATTTGGATAGTGATTGGAAAAGTTCCCAAGTTGTCCACATATAAATAACTAGAAATCATGTAGGTCCTGTAATATATTCCCCTTATCATTAGTGTTTGGATGTTGAGCTTTCACCTCACTATGACAATTCTTCAAAATATGACCATATCTTCCACACTTGTATCATTTCCCACTCCCAAGCAGGCAGTTCCCCGAATGCTCCTTCCAACAATTATTAGATGTGGGACTTTGCAATTTCTTGCCATCTCTTCCCTGATCGAAGGTCCTCCCTAAGCTGGTATTCATCAATCTCTTCATGTTGTTTCATTTATGAGACCATTACATCTCACCGAACTCTAGTTTGACTTTCATCACACTTCGCACGATATCCTCTTAGATTTCATATTCCCTGTTGGCTAGATTTCTCCAAAGATGATGTCTCAGTCCACCAAAGAATCTATACACCTTACCATTGGATCTATGATAAAGATAGAGGTATATCGTGAATGTTGTGTGAAGTTCATCTCATAGCATCTGATAGATTCATTCTCCTTCTGCTTCAGCTCGAGAAGCTCCTTCTCTATTCTTGTTCTCATTGATAGAGGGAAATACTTATGGAAGAAAATCCCTCTGATCTATTCCAACTACAATGATTCAACACACACTCTTTGCCTCTTGTTTTTAATTAGATCCCACCACTGATCAGCTTCTCTTTCTTTGTAGTAGACAACCAGGGCGACCTTCTCTTATTCTGATCAGCGAAACACAGAAAAGATCTTCTGGATGGAGCTGATCCAGTACTCAATAATCAATGGGTCATTCGATCCACTAAAGGTTGGTGGTCCTTGACACATAAAGGACTCAATATAATGTTGTTCTCTTCACGGTGAAATCGGCCTCTCATCTAGATTATAGTTATTTCTCATAACTTGAGTATGTTGGTTCATCATTTGCATGAATGATTCCATTCTGGCTTCCATCGGCGGGTTGTCAGAGCATAGTCAATTGTGGTTACCATTATCATAGTTCCTTATATTTCCCTCAATTTCTAAAAGAATAAAACCATAATGAAGAACATATTTCATTTACTAATCACTTAACTATGAAAGATTTATGTCTTAAAACTTCTTTAAACAATTACATTTCTCTATAAATCCTTCATAATGATTCATGAAAATCTTACAATTAAGAATACATATCCCATGGTGGTGTCAAAGCTAAGAGTGAAGCATGTACCATTTTCGTGTACCAGTTCCCGTTAGAGTGTAGATCAATGCGGAGTTTTTGGGTTTTACCATTATGTACATCTTGGCTAGATCCACCTCTACCTGCTCATATCCAGTCAGGGATGTATTTTCTTGATAAACCATTTACTCAATACTCTCTAAAATAAGAGGATGTTTACATATATTTAATCATTTCTATAGGTTTCTTCCTAACCTTTACATATCCTAATTTCTTTAAATAAATAATATATCCTTTGATACCATTTATGGAATCCCGCATTTCTATTACATAACTTTTCATTACATTTTACAAATAGAGGATCCTTAAAGTCTAGTGTCTTGGATATTAGGAACAGAATACATGAAAGAAATATAAAACATTCTTCAAAAACACTTTTAAGGGTTCATCATCAGTACATCCTATGAATAATTAATCAATTACATAACCTGGAGACATACATCAACGGAAAGGGTGAGCAGAAGGCTTTGTAATGAAAACAAGTGAAACATTTGACATGTGATCTTGAGCAATATTAATAATAACATGATTAAAGTCATAAAAGAATGATAAATGGAAAATAGGAATATCATAATAAAAAGAACATGAATCATAACTTGAATATCTGGCTTCAACATTTCATTCAGACATTCATGAACATATCACCAAGGTTTATCACCGAGGTGTCATAAAAATAACCAAGGTTATTCACCAAGGTATCATGAATCTTGTCATCTCTAGAGATTAATTATTTACCCTATGCATTAGAGTTCTATTACGGTGCACCCTTAATATTTCTTTACTTTCATGTTATCAACATATATCATAATCAAACATCTCATAAATAACCCATAGAGAATAAAATAAACAGATTTCATTTTAAAATCGTGACGATTTAAATGTTCTAAAAAAATAAGATCATTATATCATTTATAAAACATGGAATGGTAGTGGGGGTTATATGTATGTCCATTACAAAATAAAATATATCCTTTTTATATATTTAGGAACAACCATAAAATCAAAATAGTTCTGAGTATTCACATAAATAAAAAAGATGATTTCTTGGGAGAAAGAGAAAGAAACTTTGAGACTAAATATCTGCATCACAATGGCTATATAACTTGGTTTTAGAAAATAAAAAAAGAGACGGTAAATAGGTAAACCACTCATAAATAACTCAAATGACAATATAAATATATAATTACATGTAGATAATACCATGGTATGGATATTTGAATAACATACCATAGGAAAAGGAAATTTAAAAGGAAATAGAAGATGTGACTTCTTTTACGAGAAATTCGGCAGCCTAACGACATCACATAAAAATTAAGAAAACAAATTGGAGAGAGAAAAAAGGGTCTCTAATAATTTTTTCACGAAATGGAAAGAAATGACAAAATATAATAACATACCCTAAACATATAGATATTGAAATGACAAGACTCAACATATTATAATTTATGACTTAAAAGTGGAGGGTGCAAGGATCCCTTACCTTGAAGAGTAACTTTGAAATCATAAAGGTTGGGACCTTAGGAGGATTGAGGTCACCATGGGAGGACTCCATGTAAGGTAAGGAGAATAGAAATTCATCGAGGATGATTTTGGAATGAAATTAATGAGGGAAATGGCATGTTATTTATTGGAAATGTGAGTGAATAAATTATTAATTTCCAAAGGACACCTCATCAGTGGTATTTTCATAACAATGGGATTTCCCATGGTATTTACCAAATGAGACACCTCAATGAATATATCACTATTAATAAGTCAGACAGAATGATTACATCATTATTACATCATTATTAGTGTCATTAAACACCCAAATCTCAAAACTGCATTTTTACTATTCACTGATAAATCAACTATTTTAGAAAAATCCCAATAATTCACCCTAACCTAAAATCTATTCTATGAACTAAAAAATGAAGTCCATTTTATGAAAATAATTTCTTAATTATTTTTAATTTAATTTTTAAATTAAATCATTATTTATTCCAAAAATACAACTTTTAAACTATAACTAATTTTATAACACCTTAAAAATTTAATCAAGGTCCCATAAAAATATCATATACCCACAAGGCAATAAAGTAACTTGTTATGATTAAATTTTATGAAAATATATTTCATTTTTAAAATATTAAATTAATTATAAAATTATAAATAAAATATTTATTGCATACAAAAATACCAAAACATAAACTATGATTGTTTTTTCACTTTTAAGATGTCTAAAATGTATTTATACATTCACGAGTGAAGTTAAGATTTTTTTGGTCAAATTAATATTCATTAAAATTCATATGGGTATGTTACTCTTCCTACTTTACTATTCACAAAATACCAAGTTGATCTTTTTATACTCTACTTTTCTCATTGATCACAACTGTAGAAGACCATTTTTTGAAAATAATTTCAATGATTAATTATTTAATGAATACAAAAATATTATAAAATACACATTTTTTTCTAATTTCATCAATAATACAATTCATATATTTATCCGGATATATGAAATTCAAAAACAATTGCATAAGAAAAAATAAAAAATTTAATTATATAAAAATATTACATAAAGCAGCTAAGGTCTAATTACATAGCCCCTTATTACACTAGTATTGTACCTAAGTGTTAGGTGTGCTAGGGTGATAGAATCTTGGGGTGGATCGATCAACATTTCTTGAGTGGTGATTTCTATTAGCTTGAACTTCTACCGTAGGTGATTTAATTCATGATTTATATGTTGAAGTTCGGCTTGGGCTTGGTCCAGAGTAAAGCCCAGTGATGCTACCTCCTTCCAATGCTTCGATAGATGGGATTCATATGGCTTGATTTTTCTGGATGAGGCCATTCAATCTTATTTCTGTATTAATTAACCATGATAGCCGTATTTAAAAGAACACAACATTATGATTGTAGTTTCCAATGTTTATATTGACCAACATTAATATTATAGTCAAAACCCAATGGTCTCATTTTAATTATACCCATTTCATTAATTAGTGGATATAGTTTTGTTGAGTATTAAATAAAATAACACACAAAATTAGGAAACTAATAATAATAAATAGTTTGGGTCGTTACATTGAGGACTCACATCATAACTCCATTTGTTGGTACCACTCTATAGACAAAGGACCTACACTCTAACATCACAGGGGGTACTACTCAAATAATCATACTGATCACTTTCATCATCAAGTACCACTTGAAGATGAATCACACTCTTAAAACCTCACATCATGTCTAGAAAGAAACTATATAGACTGCAAATGTGTTCTACAAGGAAAAACACTTATGGTGGGATACTCATGGTCCAAAATCTATGTCCAAAGTATAGAGAAATGAGATAGACAAGGTCCCTCAAGAAGGAATAAAAATTACACAACGTGTATGGGGAAACATATGATGTGTAGTCCCATAATAATGTCTGGATGTGTCTGTAATGGTGCATGTATCATATATAGTGTCTCCCTAAAAATCATATAAGGGGACTACATGGTGTTCCCCCTCTACATGGAGTCCTTCCTATGCTCATGTTCATGTTCTTCTATACTTTACAATGTCATTGTACCATAGTACATGGAATTTCTTCCAACACGGGGATTTTCATGTGTCCTTTGGGCCATGTCTATATACCTTGCATGAGTTATGGTATACAACACATACCTAGATGTTCATGCGATTGTGTACTCCTAGAGTATATGTTGGGTCACTCATATTGAGTCACACAGTCTTAGGGTCCCACAATGTAGGTGATATTTAACTATCCCAAAACCTAGCTACAATAGCTAGGGGGATGCACAATGTTTTTTTGTACTACAGTGTGCAATATTAAGACTTCCACATAATCCTAGATATGCTTCCAGTATTCTAGATACCTTCCATTCATATTAAATATCCCCTCGAAGCCACAATGAATCCAAGGGTAATACCGTATTTTTTATTTCTGACCATATGATGAATGGAAAATTGATTTTTATTTACCCAGTCAACACTCATACACACCTCATACATCTCTCTGGTCGCACTACCTCTACTTCAGATATTAGATCAAGGAATTATTCATCTACAAACCACCATTCCTTCAAATACGACCCTAATTTATCAAAATGTTCATATCATGTGAATCCTATTTTAATTTGGGGGTCTTATTGCACGGGATCCCACTTGGAAAAGATGAATCATGACCCCATGCTCTAATGATGTCTACCTCGCAGAACATAGGGGAAAAGCTGTAGATGATGATGTGCAATGACCATTGGGAAATAATTATTAGAAAACATATTTATATTAATATTATTGTTGTGACAAACATGGATAAATATATTCATATTTAATAATAAACCTATAATTTGTATATGAGAACATGTGATGGATTTCAATTTAAACACATAAAAAACAAACAATTTGACCACGATCAATAATTTAATTAACTAAAGAAATATCTAGAAGTTGGAGAGTATAATATTAATCAGATCATACTTCTATCTATAATGGGATTCACAATGAATGTAAGAATTCATTGTGTTCGTTACACATCGATTCACCTAGATCCATATAATACTTTTCATCTAATCTTGATTCTCCAATGAGATGTGGAAGAAGACTAGTCTTAACAAACCTAGCATTATGCTGCTATACTTGGTGATCCTACATAACATTTATTATAAATTTATAATTATAATTATTTCAATTTATAAATTAATTAAATTAATTATTTCATTAATTCACTGAATATACTTCCAACGATCACTTTAATAGAACATTCTACACTAAATGATATTATTTCACACCTAGGTGAAATATCATGTACAAAACTCAAATGTGGTATCAGATTTTATGTCTAAGAATATTTTTGAAATTTATCAAAATTTTATTAATTATTCATAAACTTGTTATATGAAAATTATTTAATATTTTTTATAAAATTACTTTCGTGAACATCAGTCCATGGAATCAAATGTCCTCTCAGTGACTAGATCCGAAAATATTTTTATATATATTTCAAAGTCTTACACGGAATAAAGGGTATCTATAAAAATTATTTATAGATCAATTTATTAAAATATGAGATAACCCATGTTTTTTCTCGATTTTTAGTGAGATGCATTTTTAACTAAAATTTTAATTTAAAATGAAAATGTACACATTGAATCATATGGTTCAAACCACGCATGATTTTGATGTGTGAATGGTTGATAATCATCAAAAATGACTTGCGTATTGTTTTTATAAATTATCAGAATAATATGTATATTATTTAAATTTTTTTCATTGTGTTGAACATATTTTTAACTAAAATGTAGCTTTTAAAATCAAAACACATACCACAAGTAATATTGGTTACACCAGGCATCAGATTGAGGTGAGGTTGATTCCTAAACCTCAAATGTTAAGTTGATATTGTTTTCTTTACATATAAATAAAATTAGAGTGTGTTTCCTTAATTTTGAATAAATAAAGTTTGATTTGTTAAACAAATAAAATTTTAAACAAAAAAATGAATTATTTTTCATAATGATCAAATCATCTGAATGAGTGATGTGAAGATAATTCCTATAAAGAACAAATGAATAATGAATAATTTTCATAAACTATGAATGCAATCTATGTGTGTTTTCAGGGTTGTAAATATGTGATACATGTTCTGAACTAATACACTACTTTTAAATTAATATCACATTATTTGGTACGTATCAGACACACCACATGTCAAATTGATGTAAAAATGATTATAAAACATCAAAAATGATTTCAGAATCATTTTTAAAATTTTTTGGACAATCTAAGATTCTGTTCACATTTTTCAAAAATGCAACATGTGTTTTGAATTAAAATAATTATTTAAATCATAAAATATAAAATCATTTATTGAAAGTACAACATGTATCATATTGACATGAAGCTTATTATAACCCATCTTAAATAAAAAATTTAACATTTTACTAAAGTATTAAGACAACCCATGTTTGTTTTCTCAATTTTGAATATTTAAACCATATTTTAAACCTAATATTTTATTTGATAATAAAAAACATTGAGTTATATCAGGCACACGTTGTGTCATATTAATGTGTGGTCAATTCCTAAATATCACAAATGAATTTTATATTTTTGACATAAATTATCCGGAAAATATAAGTACTTTTTATCATTTTATTAATGAATGATATAGGCTTTTAACACAAATGTTGTTTTAATGACAAAAAACATGAACATCAAGCCATATAAGAAGTATTGTGTAGTGGATTGATGTTTGGTTTATTATTTCATAATGAATATATATATATATATCCTAATGTATCATTATCATATGTGTTGTTTTTGTGGGTTTCCAGGAGTGACACACATTTTGAAATAAACCGTCACATTTAAATAGAAAACATGCAATTTCAGTCTTACCAAGAACCCTATGGCTTTGATTGATGTGAGGTTGATTACTACATGTCAAAAATTATTTATGGATAAATTAGTTAAGGTATCAAGTCCAAAAAATTGTGTTTTCTTTGTTTTCTTTGAGTGGTTCTTGTTTTGAACAAAAATGACATTTATATAAAAACTCATTCTTTCAATCATACTAACCACACTATGTGATAGATTGAAGTGGTGGTAAATCAAAACCATAAAATTTTAATTTTGGTTAATTTTTATAATGTAGAGGAAAAATAAAATAATTTTTCTCACTTCTCATATAGTGATGACTGTTTTGAACATACCATCCATTTTTAAATAAAAATATTCACTTTAAAACATATCACCCCCACAATGTGTCAGATCGATGTCCATATGATTCATACACAATAGTTGTTTTTGATCATTTTATTATTTCATATTTAAGCTATAAGGGTAATTTATTTTTATTTAGTTAGTGAAACCAGTTCAGAACTAAAATGCTACCTGTAAACTGAAATCATGCACTTATAATAATATATGGATACACCATCTTTCTGATTGACATGCAATTAATTCCTACAAATAATCAATGAAATATGGATTATCATCATGATGAATCGTGATAAAATATGGATTTTCTCATTTTTTTAGTGAGATATAAATTTATTTAACAAATTTTTTTTTGTAAACCCAAAACATACTATTTTAGCAAATTATCAACTGAAAATATAAAAAATTTAAAAAAAATATTAAATATTGAATATATATATATATCTATGAATTGAAAAAATGGTGTCTTAGTCCATCATTCGTGTTGAAGCCATTTTATATAATTGATTTTTCACTAATCATTTTTTTCACTTCCTAGAACACAATATGGTTACTGAAGAAACAATTTTAGATAAGTCACCTCTTCATGATCTCTGGGAAAATTAACTTAATAAGAAGTAGATGAGAATGAAAATAAACATAAATAAAAAAATTAGATAAAATCATGATAAAGAAAAATAAATAAATAGTAAATATTAATCTATTAATTATATCATTATATATTCTGACAACATGTATTCTTCCAACACATTTCGGAATAAATATATTTTCCCTTTAAAATAATGGACTAAAACACCACATGTTTTTATGAACATTTTTTTAAATAAATTAAATTTACATGTCATGTGTTTCATTCTAAAATTACTAAATAATTATTGATATTACATATCACATTAATCAAACAATAAAATAATCACTAACTTATCTTGCGAGCCACAAAACAGTGAATTTCAATTAATCATCATTTTATTCTTATAATAGGATAATTATAACATATCATTTAAACATAGTAATATTAATAGAAATAAATAATTTTTATATACTATTTATAATAGTTATATATATATGTAAACATTATTTAAAATACTAAATTCAATTGTTTTAGTAAAGTCTTCAAATGTATGTAAAATACTATTTTATTAGAAGGACCTCTTTTTTATGTCCCATTTTAAACAATAATTAAATTAATTTTACACAACGTTATAAATTAATTTTTTTAAAATTTTTTTTATAAATTATAATGTCTAACATAGATTAAGGTAAATTTTTTGGATTTTCTGAGAATTGTTGTTTTTGGGTGTATAGTGAAAAATAATAAATTTAAATTCCAAAATCCTTTTTCATATAACTTATTTATATAGTTATAATATATTTTATATAGGGTTTAATATTATAATTTATCAATTATATATATATATATATTAATCATATTTAGTTAATTTGAATCATTTTTATGTTTGATTTAGATATAAAAGATTAATGAACTTCTGAACATTCTCATATTAAATCCTTACATTCTAGCCACATCTATGAGATTGGCATTGAAATTAATTTTTCTCATTTTATGAATTTAATTTTTAAAAAATGTATGTACATGGTTCCAATATATATAATATTTATATTATAATAAGATATACATAAATTTTTACCAAAATGACTAGTGAAATTGATTAAAATGTATTACCATAATTAAGGTAAAATTAAGATTAACAAATGGCTAAACCTCTATATAAAGGGCCTAAATGACCAATACACTTATCAAAAATAGATATTCAGGAAATATAATGTCCATAATCATTCCATTATTGAGTTTTTTTGGGTTTGTATTAATTATTTAGTTTAATAATTGGGCACACCTAATTTTTTTTCAAAATTTCCAAGTGTGCCCCCTCTAAACCCCCGTAAATGGCCACCACCTATCCGATTACTTCACACCTCTCAAACCACTTCTGTTCAGAAATATTTCCAAATTTATTTCCCCAAATCAAATAATTCCATATTGAATCCACCATTTTGGAATAAATTCAACCAGGAAATACCGTTGGTGTAAATAAAAATGTGTTACCCAAAGAAGAGGTAATGTCATTCATAAAGATCATTTCCTTTATTTTATTTATCAAATAAGTAAATTATTATTATTAATTTGAAACATAATAT
This sequence comes from Viscum album, assembly GCA_963277665.1. Taxonomy (NCBI): domain Eukaryota; kingdom Viridiplantae; phylum Streptophyta; class Magnoliopsida; order Santalales; family Viscaceae; genus Viscum; species Viscum album. Next base: position 1,292,093,827 of record OY728159.1, on the reverse strand, counting down.
CATATATATACAATATATACTGATTATTTCTTATAATAAGGTATCTACCTACACTTATACACACATCCATCTAATGGGTAATAAACGTACCATTCTTGTGTACGGTGAACTACCGCCTAACGGAATGATGTTGTTCATTTTTCCATAAACACCAATCATGGATGGGAATTATGATATCAAATATTTTTTTTATAATAAATATTATGTATATGATGTATTTATTATTAGTTAATTATAATATAATACATACCTTCAAACATTACATTTTGTGTAAATACTTTAATTTTATTTGGGGATGTATTGATTACGACCTCCTCAAAGAGATGTGATTCATTCATAAACTACACAAAATTTATTATGGACGGGTTTCTATGATATATATGAAAAAATAGTTATAATTTAATGATAATATATATATAATTATATGTCATTTACCATCAGTATTTCAATATTATAATAGAAAATGGAAATGATGTTCTTTCGTATGTATGGTCTACCAACCCCATGAATGGTGCACCCCATTTCATATTTATTCATTCAATAGGTTATGATAAATAAAAATATAATAAATATAAATTATATTTATATCATGGTTTACTTTCTCGTAGCCATTATATGAATATTTGGATGAAAAACATATCAAATTAAGACATATGTTAAAAAAAGAGGATATTAACTAAAGAAAAACCTAGACATAGAATTCCTAATAAGAGGGTTATATAAATCCATAAAAAACCATATATACTATTAGAGATAACAAATATGGTTCTTAAAAATATGTATCATAACATTTTATTAATTATAATAATTTTTTGTACAATTAAGAAAATAGGCAATACATAAGGTAATGAAATTTCATCCCACTTTTTATTTCTATGAGATACGTTCCTTATTCACAACTTGATTATATTGTGTGATTTATATACTACCCTATGACATGTTATATAATTAATTTCATTTATACAAGTATTTTAAAATCATTAATTGAGGTAGTTATTTCACAGGGATCATGAGTCAAATGTTACCCATGTAGTAATAGTTTTCCCACCTCACATTTATTTTTAGTGAGACATAAGATATGTTATCCACCTATTACATAAATGTGGTGTCTTTAATGCCGATGGATGTATTCTATTTTTATTATAAATAAATTCATATGTATTTTTATATCTATTTTATGATATTTATTTCATAGTGTTTATGCTCTTATATTTACCAAAATAGTAAAGTAATTTTTTCTTTATTTGCCTTCATTGAGATACATGTCATGTAAAGCACCTAAATTATTTACACGGTATATATTTTTTTTATACATATTATAAAATGAAATATATTCTTATCATGATATTTTATGCATCAGGTATTTAATTTTCTTACACAGAGTGTATAATTCAATTTAACAGAGTGGAATAATTTTATTAATGATATAATTGTTTATCGAGAGAGTTTATGATGATGGTTATGTTGATTATCTCTTATGATTCATCTCTCAAGAACTAACAATAAATTTCTACTAATTTTTTTATTCATGAAATATTCATGTATTATTACCACTTTTCCACACTTTGGTATATTCGATAATTATGGAAGTGTTTTTAAGAAAGTATGACTTCACCTCTCTCTCTTTAGTCAGAAATATTTTTTTATTTCGAAACCATGTATTCTAAAAATTGTTAAAAATGTTTTATGAGTAATTAAAATGTTCTTAATTTTTTTATATAAATATTTATAAGTTATAAAATAATTGTATGGTAAACTCGTTTCAAAACATTATCAATTTTCATTTTTAAGGAATCATGGAATATGGTTTTCAAAAAAAATTAAATCACTCTTTATAACCATTAAAATTAAAAATATTTCAAATATGATTTCATAGAATATGTTTAAGGATTTTAAAAATAAAATCCATTGAATGTAATTTTAAATTTTTTTTTAAATATTCCACTTTAATGAAATGGTATTGAAAATGTTTTTAAGATACTTTTTGGTGTTTTGAAGAAAAATATTTTTAAGAAATATTTGATCGTATGTTTTATGTTTTCCTTAAAAGATAATTTCAAAATGAAATATGTTATAAAAGATGTTTCTAAATTAAATAATATTTTCCTCAAGAAAATTTTTTAAGGGGATATTTCTAAATTATATTACATCTAAGATTACATCCATTATTGTTACTAATGACATTATGGGTAAATGATCAAGAGGTTTCAATAAAATTATTTATATGAATGGTTTATGGTTTTAAGCCATGATGCTTATGAAACTCATTTTTCCTCCAGGATTTTTATTCTTATAAAACCTACATATAGAAATGGGTTATTGTTTGATTAAATGATTATAAATCCTATATTTTTACATAATTTAATATATTATGTCATGTTTATGATAGCCATTACATTAAATGGTTTTTGATAGGATGTTTTTGATATCTATCTCTTTTATGGGTTATGATATGTTTAATGATTTATTATCTATTCGAACATTTATGAATGATGGGTGTGGCATATGTCTCCAATCAATGAAATGTGTTAGGATTTATATCTCATGAAATAATGATAGGACTCAAGTCACCGTGCTTAATCCACTATTGGAATATGGGGAAACCAGATCCACTATTGAAAGATAGGGAAACCGGGTCTACTATGTGAATATGGGGAACCTCGATCCCTTATATGGAATGGACAATAACTAGCGACGGTTTTGTGTCTTTACGGATAGTTTTATTCCCCATAATTTTAACATATATGTTCTGGTAAAGAGTCTTTACTTAAAGGGAATGATATTACTTATTTATATGTTTACCACAATCCATTTCTTACTCAAATGTTATGCTTTGAAGGGATTGGTTGTTGATTTAATTATGTTTATTTGCTTATAAATGGATAACAACTATTCTTTTATTCATGTTTTAGGATATGAATGGTTTGATCTGATATTATTATTATCTTGTTCAAATACTCTAATTATAATGTTTATGTTTACATATCTACCTTGTTTACCCTTATTCAGTATATGAAATAATAGATTTTTATGTTTCCTTCCCAATTTTATGAATATATATTTTAGGTATGATATTTCAATTAGTGGATCTAGTATTGGAGAACCAAATGGGAGGTAACTTGTCTCAGTCATGTACCATTATTTACATTTCCATGATTCCGAAGGCACTAAAATAACACAACTTTTATGTGTCTATTTTAATAATGGATTTAGTATTCCACATAAATAATGTAATGTCTATTTTTGTTAGAAATGGGTTTTAGTAGTTGGTATCCTAGAAATTCTTTATGTAACCTTGGGAAACTGGGATAAAAAAACATTAGTGAATTCCATTTGTACATTTCTAATGATATGTATATGTATGTCTCTATGGATTATATTAAGGATGATATAAAGTATAATAAAATGTCTTCTAATTTTGGTCATGGGTAATGCCCATGGATTACTAGAAATACAAACCCATATAGATACTAGATGTTGACATAGTTATAGAAATAAATAAACCTAGGATTAAAAACTCTAACAGGGTGTGTCGGGTTGAACTTGAGTGTAACCTGTACAAAAAAACTGAGACGTATGGAACACCTAGATTGACACCCCAGGGAGATTTTATTTGGGAATTCACAAACTCTTCATGAAACATAATGTTTAATATAATAATAATTTTGATATTAATGACCTATGATGAACCATTTCTATGATATATTAATGAGGGTTCCCTAATTAAGAAAAATTATAACTGGATTCTTGGGATTTTGTGGTTCCTCACTATGAAAAATGTTTCTTACTCCATGATTTCATGATTAAGTCATTGTAAAGAAACATATCGAACTAGTATAATGATGATTGCGAAGGGAACATTGCTAATGATAAGTCAAATGGAATGATTACTATATTAAAGGACATTGTAATCATTCATAATTAGTTTTCATGAACCACAATTAATTTTGGGTACCTTTACCAACTCTTGGACTCACCAAAGATGATAGTGAATGAGTTAGTTTAGAGTTTCCATAATGGAGACAATGGAAGAAAGAAGATTCAGTTACCTCTATGTCTATAATGTGGAATGAATCACCTAAGTAAATAACTTAGAGGAATATGAGTTTTTTGACTATTGAAAAGGAGTAAACAAAGCATGTATAAACAATGGAAATATATGGAGTTTGGTGAACACAATAGATAAGAATATTAGACTCTTTATGAAATCATCAAAGGTTAAATACTATATGTGTGGAATGAATTTTCATTATGGAAATAAATTTTATATTTGGAAGGATACTTAATGGAATTCGCAATGTGGTGAAAGTAACAGTTTTTCTTCTGATGATGAATAGAACACAACAATATATAAATTATATGTGATTTTCTATTAGAATTGTTTATGAACACAATTAAACTGATAAAATATAAATTTTGAGACATGGTTCATATTTATTATTTTAGTAAAGTAATAATAAGAATAATATTACAATTCTTAGATTGTTTTTTGAGAAGGAGGTGGGATGAATTAAGTATTTATGTTTTGTAATTTAATTATTTTGTTATACAAATAATGAAATATATATTTATTTTATGTATATGTTTTTAGTTTTGGATTAGAAAGGATAAGTAACATGGTTCTAATGAATTAGATAATTGATTTCATGTAATTTTGTTTCCTTTATTAAGGTAAGGTAACCATTGATGTGTCCAAGATGATGAGAAAATCATATTTATCTTGTATAAAGATATTATCTATTTCAATAAAGTAAATTTCAAAGTATCGATGACCATAGAACTGATAATGTATTTATTAAAAAATTAGATTATATAATCATTGATGGGGTTTAAAATTTATTATATTTATGTATTATACAATTATATCTATGGAATAAGTAATCATGCATGATTTCTAAAATGATTTAGGGTAATTAATCATATTTCCATGTTTCAAGAGAATATTTGAAGAGGGAATTCACATGTTTGAATGTGAAAATCATGATCCACTTTATAGTATATTGGGGGATCAATGTTATGTTCATTTAGTGACCAAAATTATAAAATATTGGATGTTCATATTTCATAAGTCTTATAAGGATAACCATTTTCTGATTGTTTACTTTATACTCTGGATGATGTTTTTGAGATTAAATCTTTATCTTACCACATGAGGATTTCAGAATATTGGATATCTTGTTCAAACCATTTTTTTAAAGTAACTGAAGGAATATGGGGTGGAAAATCATGGATTACATGATCAATTGGTTGTTTCTGGAATGAGAATATAACCTTCAATTATTGAGGTAGTGGTGAAGTAGATGTTATTCAAGATTGGAACAAGGTGTGGTATTTTTGGTATAAAATGGATTGAACCCATGTAATTATATCTTCTTGTGAAAAAAATATTCAGCATTACTGAATGGGTCTTAAAATAAAATTATGTCCAATTATAATCATTTTTAGGACCACAATAGAAACTTTCATGATTCTTCACATTATGGTTTTATGATTTTTATCATTATTTAGATCAGAAACACTCTTTTGATTAGTGATGTTTATCATCCACAATGATTATTTACACTTTTCCTCAAGGTCCATGTTTTTTACATCCCCCATATGTTCTCCTTTTTTTGAAAAATAGTGATATATTAATTGGGATAAAAAAATTTATTCCAACATTACATTTTAAAGGATATTTTAGAGTAATTTTTTATATCATGTCTTTCTATATAATGATCATTCAAGTATAAAGACTTTAATAACTGAGATGAATATTGAGTGTGATATTAATGTTTTTAAGGGGTGTAGAATGAAACACCATGTGTTTCTATGAACCTTTTATTTGAATAAATTAAATATTTTATTCCATTCATAGAAATATACAATAATTCAATATTTATTTATATGTTATACCATGTTAATATTTAATTACATTCAACAATGAATTGGCTTGTTTTAGATGAAACACTGAATTTATATGAAACAAAATTTTATTATTATAATGGGATAGTAAAAAAAGAGCTATTAAATATAGTAATATGAATATTTATAACTACTTTTAATTATTACATATAATGGTTTGATATAGATAAATCATATTGGTAATAATAGATAAAAATATTTTAATAATGCCTTCATATATTTGAAAGTACAATTTTATTAAATGAATTTATTTTTTATGTAACTAGTAGAAAAATTATAAAATTAAATTTGAACAATTTTATTAATTTATTTTTATAAAATAAGAATAATTTTTTAATTCATAATTTATAAATTTATTATGGTGAATTTTTGGTCCTTTTCTGAAAACGTTATTTGTGCCTGAATAGTTAAGAACACTGATTTTCAATTCAAAAATATCATTTCATATAATATATTTATATTGTTAAATTATATCTTTACTTGGTTTTAATGTCAAAATAGATTAATTTTATATATATTTATCCAATTTAGTTCATTTTAATCATGTTTATGTTGAATTTTGATATAAAAACATATAGAACTATTGAACAATCTAAAAGTGAAAACCCGCATTCTTGTCAGGTCTGTGTGATTAACAATAAACATAAATTTTCTACATATATGAATTTACTATAAAATAATTTATATAAAATATTTTAATTATTATTATATTTATATTTTAATAATATAAAATTAATTTTTACCCAAAATATTATTGAAAGTGATTAAAATTTATTACAATTATTATGGTAAAATTGAAAATAATAAAGGAATAAAACATAATCAGAGGGCCCCAAATGACCTATACAATTTTAAATAAAAAAATTTATAAAAAAACTCCCCTAAAAATTTAATTCATGAGTTTGGTTGGGTATTCCTGAATTTTGATAATAGAAAATGGGGTTACACAAATCTTCTTTTCACAAATTCCATGTGTGTCCCGTCCCTCCCCAATAAAAGGCCACAACCTTATCCCCCATAATCTCACCTCTCAAACCAATTAATTTTATAATATATATATGCCATGAATGTCAAAACATCCCTCCATTATGACCTGAATCCTCCCTTTTGGAATAAATAAAACAAAGGAATCCATGTGTTGAAAAACAAAAGGATTTACCAAAAGAAATGTTACATAATTTCCCAAGATCCTTTCAATTATTATTTTTATACACTACCTAAATTACTATTATTCCATGAATAAATAATATTTTTCAAATCATCCATATACTTAGATGTATTTATGATATTTTCTTACGTAAACTTATACTCACTTCTATCAAATGGATAATGAACATACAATTCATGTGTGCTGTGAACTACCACCTCACGAAACGATGTAGTTTCTTTCATTTACCACCTCTCATGGTTGGGAAGTACGATGGAAATGAAATTATTATATGATATATATTATTAATTACTTCTTAGTTAATTATTATATAACTTAATGGTTCATGATTTCCATTATGTGTAAATACGATAATTTCATTTTGGGATGTGTGGATTACCACCTCCTCAAAGAGATGTGATTTGTTCCCACGCTACATGGAATGTATTAAAGATGATTTTAGTGATCATATATGTTATATATGATGAAATAAATCTTGTTTAATGATAAAATATATGTATAGATATTTCATTTTCCTTATTTCATTCAATGTTAAAAATAATAACAAAGAAGGATTCGTACATACTTACAGACTACCGCCTCTATGAATGATGTACTCCATTTTTATTTCTATATTTTAAAAATTTTTATAACTATAAAAATACTAGGTATACATGATATTTATATAAGTTTATACATTATTGATAAAATTATATAATTAATAGAACCAAAAATATATCAAATTAAGACAAATGCGAAAAACAAAAGCGTATAAAAACTGAAGCGAATTCAAAACAAGGAATTGTTAATAAAAGGGTAACATAAATTAATTATTTCCTTATATGTTTTCAAATTATTTTTAATAAAATTAATATCAAAATATTTTCCATCTTATTTTATACATTTTCCTAGTAAATATTATCCCAAACATTTTCAATATTTCATTTTTTGTTTTCAAAGAAAAACATTTTTAATATATTTCCAATGAGACTTGTATATGTTTAGATAGTATTTTAAAGGGTAATGGTTTTCAAAATATTTTCCACGATACCATTTCAATGAAATGGTTTAAAAATAAAATATAATTCATTTTTATATTGTTAAAAGAAAATTATTTCTAAATGATTTTGAGATTCCATTTTATATTTCAAAAGAAAAAAAATTACAAAATAATTTTTTTAATTTCATGATTTTTAAAAAGTAAGATTTTACTCTAGAAATATTTTTAAATGTATCATTACAATTTATTTTTTTCTAAGGCTATATCATTTATTTTTACTAGAGCATATATGTTTAGATGATCTATACGTTCCATCCATATTATTTCATTGAATGGTTTATGTTTTTATGGAATGATATTTATAAAACTCATTTATATTAGAAAAGTTTTATTTTGATGAAAACCATTTTTTTTCTCTGTTTATTATTTGATTAAATGATTATGATCCCTATTTTTTCCCATAGGTTATGATATAATTAATTTCCTTCAATAACCATTTAATTTCATAGTTTATGATATGATATTTATGAAACCCGTCTCCTGTTATGGGTTATGATGTGTTGAATGTTTTATTATCATGTGTAACATGATTGAATGATTTGTGGGACATATATCTCCATCGAATTCATTAGTTAAATATTTATATCTCATGATATATAGTTGGAAATCCAATTGAAAAGTTCGATCAACTATGGGAAGATGGGTAAACACAATGCACTCTAATAAGATGAGGAAACCCGATTTTTTATGGGATGATGTGGAACCCAAATACACTCTGGTAATATTGGGAATCTAGATTACTTAAATAGAAATGACTACAAATATGGATTGTGGTGTGTCCCACCCAATATTTATAGTCCCCATGCATTTTTCTAAAAAGTATTATCACTACATCTTGACTTATAGGGAATGATATAACATATTTATATGTATTTCCACAATTCCTTGTTTTACTCTTATGTTATGATTTCATGGATTTTATCTTAATTTAATTATGATTGATTCTTTATGAGATATTAAAAATTATGACATGATTCATGTATATGATATATAAGGTATGTTATTATAATGTTATTATCACTTTCTAATTCCCTTATGCTCATGTTTAAGCTTCTATATCGCAGTTTTTTATCTTTTTTTAGGGTATGATATTCTAATGTCCCCGCGAGCTCCCTGGATCGATCTCCTTCCTTCTACCTTGGTTCCCATCCCCCGATGTTCTCACTAGAGAGGCTTACCTACTTCTATAACATTACTTTCCTTTTCATAGGGTTTCATCTTCATGGCATTAATGAATTTTTTGTTTAGGGTTTCATACTAGACTCCTTAATCATTTTTCCATTTCATCATTTCTTCATTGGGTTTGAGTTCTATGTTCATCTAGGGTTTTTATCCCATTTTTTCCTTAATCATTCTATATTGATTTTGAGTTCTATATCTATTCCTGGTGGGGTTTTTAGTTGGCGTGGTGCTGGTGAAGGATCATTGATGCTTCTTGTTGGTGATTATGTTGGTGATTTCTTGATCATGATTAGATTTGAAGGTTTTGGATTTCTGTTTGGTTGGGAGATGTCGGTGGTGCTCATGAATCTCTATTTTTTCTTTTTGATTTCTAATCTATTATGGCTTCGTGTACCATCTCCCCACCTCAGGGTGATATGGAGTGGTTATTTTCATAGGATCCTTTGTAGGTGTTGTTAAAGTGTATTTTGGAGTTCTATGAGTCATGATCCTCTCCCGACAGTGACAATTGGTTCTGGTGCTGTAGTTTTCTGGTGGCTACGGACATTGAAGTTCTCCAGTGACTGGTGTTGTTCGGTCGGTGATGATGGTTGTGGTGTTGGTCTTCTCGGTGATAATATTCTATGGTGTCTTGATGGTCAATGATGGTCTCCAACATTGGTGACGGCGGTGGGGATTGGATGGTGACAGCGACTGCATTGGTGATGATGTTGGTTGCAGGCAATGTGATTTTGGCTGATGACTCAGTGATGATGTTCTACGGTGCGCTTTGTTGGCGACTACCGTGATGATCTGATAGTGTTGGGTTTTCTGTCCCATCATCTTTTTGAATTTTGAATTTCGAATAGGCATGGTTTGATTTTGTATCATGCCGGTTACTGCTCTCCCTTAAAGCAGATTCTTTGAAAATCAAATAAAAAAGAAATTTTCAATCAGTTTGTAACATAATTTTATCCCAATTATCATTCTTTAAGACATATGGCATTTTATGAACTTATATTTTTCTAAAAGTTGTATGTAATTCCATTTGAAACTAAATTGTTTGAAAAAAATTAATTTTATGATATTTTATGCATCATTTAATCTCATATTCTTAAATGGTAGTATAATTAAATGTTACCAAGTGGTAATATTTTATAGGAATGATCACATCATTTATCGATGTTGTTTATGATTACCCATACATTGATAAAGTATTATCATCAATATAGGATGAACTCTCATGATTTTTCATATATTTTGGTTATTAATGAAATCTTCATGTATTGGTACAATTTTTCAAATAATTTCGACATAATATAACTAAGAACGTTTTTCAAAAAAAAGTAAGTCTTTTACTCTCCCTTAGGACCGAAATATTTTATCTTTCAAAACAATGTCATCAATAAATATTTTTAAAAAAGTGTCATTTTAAAAAAGTGTTACAATTTATATTAATTATTTCAATATATGTTTTCAAATTATTTTTAATAAATTTAATAACAAAATATTTTCAGTCTGCTTTTATAATATTTCATAGTAAATAGTTTCCAAAAAAATTCAATCATTCTTTTTATGTTTTCATAGTAAAATGTTTTTAATATATTTCCAACAATTATTTTATATGTTTAGAAATTATTTTTATGGAGAGTGGTTTTCAAAAAATTTTCCATGAAACCATTTCATTGAAATGGTATTAAAATAAAATATAATTCATTTATTTATTTTTAAATATAAATTATTTCTAAATGTTTTTGAGATTCCATTTTACATTTTCAAAATAAAATTCGAAAGAATTTTTTTAGAAGAATTATTTAGAAAAAGTGATATTTTACTCTATATTTATTTTTACAAGTATCTTTCCAAATTATTTTCCTTATAAGGTTACATAAATTATTTTTAACAGAGTAAATATGTGTAGATGATCCATAGGTTCCATCCATATTATTTCTTTTAATGGATTATGTTTTTATGGAATGATATTTATACAACTCATTTATATTATAAGAGTTTTATTATAATGAAAACACATTCTTTTCACAGGTTATTATTTTATTAAATGATTATGAACCCTATTTATTCCCCTAGGTTATGATATAATTTATTTCTTACAATAACCATTTAATTTCATAGGTTATGATATGATATTTATGACAGCTATCTCTTGATATGGTTTAGGATGAGATGAATGTTTTATTATCATGTGGAACATGTTTGAATGATTTGTGGGACATATATCTCCTTCCAATTCATTGGTTAAATATTTATATCTCATGTGATAATTTTGGAAATCCAATCAAAATGTTTAATCAACTATGGCATGATGGGTAAACACAATACACTCTAGGAAGATGAGGAAACCCAATTTATTGTGGGACGATGTGGAATCCTAATACACTCTAGAAATATTGGGAAACCAGATAACATATAGAAATGACTACAAATATGGATTTTGGTGTGTCCCTCCTAATATTTACAGTCACTATAATGTTTTCTATAAAGTAATATCAATACAACTTGACATATAGGGAATGATATTACATATTTATATGTATTTCCACAATTCCATGTTTTATTCTTATGTTACGATTTCATGGATTTTATCATGATTTAATTATGATTAATTCCTTATGAGATATTAAACATTATAACATGATTCATCTATACGATATAGAGGGTATGATATTATAATGGTATTATCACTTTCTCATTCCCTTATGCCCATGTTTATGCTTCTATATCGCCATTTTTTACCCTTGTTGAGCATTTGATCCAACCCTCTTATATGTTTTATTTCCAATGTTTTCAATAAATATTTTAGGTGTGATATGTCTAATATTGGTTATAGTATTATATATCATATTGGTAGATATTGTAGCTCATGCATGTACCTCTATTTGTTTTTCCATGATTCAAAAGGCACTAAACTAACACATTCTATGGGAATCCAGTTTTTTAATATACTAAGTAATTTGTAAAAAGGATTTTTTACCTATGTATTTCAGGAATAGATTATTGTATGGGTTATTGGTAGTCCATGTATTACCTAAAAAATAAAAATATCATAATTTATTAATAATTATTTCCAATAAAATTTTGATTATCATTAGAAATACCTCTTTGTGGATGTTAGTTCGTTGACAGAAATTGATATCAATCATTAATTTGAAAATGTAATAAAAATAATCACTGGAATTGGTTTTTTTTTCAAAAAATTATAAACACTGAGAAAAATCAGAAATTTGTTTTTATGTATGTTTCGATTGTGATATTTTAATGTAGATTCCCTAATATTAATCAAGTATTAAATTTATTAGGCTTCTACTACCAACGAAACATCTTCATCCCATGATTTTGGTGACATTTAAATACTACAATGTAATAATAATATTTCCATTATAACATTAAAAATATAACATGATTTTTTATTGGTTAAATGATGAATGTATTATTATAAAAATTGATATATAATATCATATATGGTAGATTTTTTATTAATATATATATTGAGTACTAGAAAATAAATCATCGGATTACCCAAATTTATTTTAATGGGAAACCAATGCTCCCAAAAAAATTAAAAATTTATAAGTAACAAAAGATATGAAAGTTTATTTTCTAAAATTATATTTAAGTGTTTTCCATTCTATTTTGGGTATTAAGAATATTTTTTTAGTCTATAATTTTCTTTTCTGATAATGGAGCTAGTTGGTACATTATATTTTAATATTTCTTTTCTTCCCTTGATATTTTTATATAGAAGTGTTTTTAGTACTAATGATTTAAAATTTTTGTTTGTAATGATTTACCATTACATAGTAATGTTATATAATCCTGTAAAAATAATGAATTGTATTTAACTATAATAAACATAGTAGATCCACTATTGTAAAAATAAGTTATGGAAATTCACCTCATTTAAAAATATATAACTAGGACTAGAAGAAATCCATTCTTGGGGAATTCTTCTATATTCTCATAAACAAGATAGTGTGTAATGGCCTCTTCATTGATTGGTTCATTACAATTAATTATGATCATATCACTATCATCCAATGTTGTATATGTTTGAACATATAATCTTAATAATTTGGCAGTTGAACCATTTGGTTAAAGGGACTCTATAAGTCACTAATTAATTTATTGGTTGATCATTTAAATTATTTTGATTTGACTCCATATATCTTATTCATTTTTTCCATATAAAATAAAATTATTTGTTCAAATAATTTTTATGAAAGGTTAATGTTTATTAATATAATATTAATAAAAAAGGACATACCTTGTTATCGCGTTATATTTTTACACGATAATATGTCCATGATAAGAATATTATAATATAATGTAAAACTATGTAAACATCTAGATCATATAATGGAATATGTTACTCATCACTCGACACATAAGCTATGTGAATTCCTACTTTCACATGATCATTGTGAAGTTGTTTTATGTGTATAACATCACTTTTCATAATGTACAGTGTACCCCTTACAAAAGGGATATGGGTGGGTATAGATATAAATAAATCAATTTAAATTTCAACCTATAAAATATTACAATATGAAAGATATTAGTTTCTACCTAATTTAAAATTTCATAGACATAATTATGAAAAATTATATTACCTCAAGTATGGAATAATATTTAGGTGAATGTATACTCTCAATTCTTGGGGTTGGATTTTCATGTTGTTGTTATTGTTGTTTCTTTTTCTTTTTGATTACTTCGCATAATATTATTTATCATCTGAGACATCCAATTTTTTTTAGTATGAATCCATATTTTGTTTCTACATCTCATCCATTTTTTTATCCTTATTACCATGTGAATTAATATTCTCATAATATGTTCAACGTGACACTCCAAAACCCTAACCATTAATATGACCATATTATTCTTAACCAGAAATAAAAATATAGGAAAATATGTAATCATTGATTGATAATACAAATTTAAATAAAAAAATTAATTATGTCATACTTTCAAATTATTTGCATAATTCTTGGGTGTTTTCATCTATTAGTATTCCATATTAATTTAAAAAAACATTTATACAAAGTATATGACATGTGATGGATGTGGATTTAGATTTTGATTCCTATATCTATATATACATAAAGAAATATAATAATTTCTTTGTTTCATAACATATAAAAATATTACTTTATTTTTATAATAAATATAATTTTTTAGTGATTATTACCAATTACATTCTTTGTGAAAGAGTTAATTAGAAACCAATGAATAACACACATAAATATTACATCATTCTGGATGAATATTAGATATATATCACGACAATCAAATCTCGAGGACTGTGATGTTTTATTTTCATTAGATACTAGAGACATAATAAACTTATTTCTTAAAATATATTCAACATATCCCTCTAAAATCATTATATTAGTAATCTTAAAATGATAATATACATAGAACCTTCAATCATACTACAGGGAAGTAAAAAATTAGAATGGGTGAGCTCAAATGCTCATTAATAGTAAGCATGGGAGATATCAATCATAAGAGCATAAAATGATCAAAAGGGAATGATAAAATAATCAATTTCGTGTTATCAATCATAAAAATATTCATACCCATAAAATTATCAATCATAATCCCCAATAACATGTTATATCGATAATTATAATTAATAGGGGTGTAACTATAACAATCAACATCCAAGAGTCATAAAAAGCAATGTAACATTATAATAAAAGTGAATCATATTATTTTATATATATGTATTTGCAATAACATCCATGCATTTTGTTGTGGAAATATATAGGAGAAATCATACCCCCACATCATATGTTAACATATATATATATTCTCAATCATGTCCATACATAGTATTGAGAGTATAGATAAAGGAATTTATAATAATTCATCTAAAATGTGAAAATAGTTATTATAAATCATGGCTATCATTATAATCATTATGTCATGATATATATAAATCAAATTAACCAATAAATTGATGTGCTATAATTATCCCAACCATCAAATAATCAAAATCAATTCTTATGTATTCGAGAAGATCATGAAAACATTTATCATTCTATAAAACCATAACCAATGGAAATAAGGTATCATCAATATATCATCAACATTTCATCAACATAAGAAATAAAAATATATTTAAATAATAATTATTTCATTATGGGATCATATCCCCAATAAATCATAAGTATCATCAATAGTTTTTATCATATATGAAAATACCATTTAAAGATCAGTAGAAATTTTTTTGAGGGATATACACTTCCCATATTGAAATAACTTATTTAAAATATAAAAAATTCATGGATATTAGGGAAATTGATTTATTTGAAAATAACTATAGAAAAATTTAATTGATTCATAAATTAAAATAGTTGTTATGATGGTAAAAAATCCATTTGTACCTTATATGTTAAAATAAATATTTTGTTCACACTTTTATTTAATAGAACCTCATTTAGAAAATGAAAATTTATTATTATTAGTCATCTATAATGAAATTAAAATATTGAAAAAAATTTATAAAATAAATCATTACATAATATTGAAAACCTTCATGTAAATATATTTAGCTAAATTTATTAATGGAAGAAAAAAAATTTCAACAAAAGAGGAAATAAATCATGTTTTTCTTTAAAATATATTGTCAATATTTTTGAGTAAAAAAGAGATGAACATTATAACATTACTCTAATATTAATGTCACATAATTATAAAAAGGAAAAATATGGTGTTAAAAATATAATATACTATCAATTTCACTATATGTTATTTTAATATTGAAAATACCGATTAGAAATGTGATTATTAAATAAATATATTACCCCATGTCTTTCCTTTCTTCGTATGCATTCAAATATATTTTATAATATATATAGTTTTATTATAAATATATTCTATAAACATATTAATACATAAATTACTATATTAAATTCCTTTATAATTTTTTATTAGCCTTTTATTTATAATTATTCATTAAATTGGTCATTGGTTTCAAAAAGAGATTGTTTTCCATACATGCTTTATTTTGAATGTTCCATTACTCGAACTATGGTAATGATTTCATCCTCCCTATAATATTAATCATGAAGTAAATATAATTATTATTAATTAAATCTATCCTTAATACCAGTCATGTAAAATATATTTTAAAAATGAATCACTTCTCTTCATGAAGGTTGGAGACAACATGTACAAGCAAGGGACATTTTTATTTTCCAATGGATAGTAAGATAAGATGGTTGATAAGTTATTATAATTTATGAAGTAAAGTTTGTACAATATATCATATATATATATATTAAAAACCTCATAATAACCAACCATTAAATGTGATGAAGGAAAATATATCATATTATTACATGGGGGAGGTAGTCCATGTGTACGTATAAGCAATACATTCTTTTCACAATTGATGGAAAAGATAGAAAAATGGGTTTTACACCATAATAATAATATCTTAGTATATTTTTGATATTTTATTAATCATGTTATTATGGATGCAAAATTGCAATACACTATGGGAAAATAAAGAAGATGAAATTACTATGTTTAGAGTTATACCTCTTCATTGAGATGCACTATTTGCATTACACCTTAAGAAATTAAAGGATGGTATTATAATAAAAAATTCATCTAGGATGTGTTAAGTGATGATATGAATGAATTTGGGTAGGTATTGGCTGACATTATATTTTATGAATGTGTGGATATGAGAGGATGGGTTGTCCTTTGTATGTGAGGGTGAGGACACAATTGGAATTTTTGAAAAGATTAAAATATAATATTATCTAATTCAATAAATATTCTTTACAAAATGAGTCATAATATAAAAATCTATGATATGTGGTATAAATATATATATATATAATTCGGTTTCTATGTTTTTTATGTAACTTTAACCCTTATGCTTCCAGTTAACCCCTCCCCCTATAAATCATTTTTTACCATTACTTTAGTAGTGAATTTTTACCTCAAATACTATTCATAATGGACAAATAAATATGTTGGTAATATTTCAGAATATTACTTATTATTTTTCAGTATATTGATCATATTTTTGAATATTAAATCCTTATAAGTGGAAGCTAATACGTTTAATTTAAACATAAAAAATAGTATGAAAAATGGTTTTCTAGAAAAATGATTTTTCTATGTATACAAATGTTATTGTAAAAAAACTAAAAATAATTTTTATTGTAATGAACTCAATTTTCATTCCAAAAAAAATTATTTTGTAAAATCATTATCAAAATGAATATTTTTTTTAAAATATTTATTTTTACACGACTCATTGAATAATTAGTCTTTTCAGAATAATCATAAATTTGCAACATACTAAAATTTTGATATGATGATTTCCAGAGTGATATCCCATTTATCAATTTAAATTTATTTATGTGGAATAAATTATAAGTTTATATTTTTTTATAAAAAATAATAAAAAAAATTTCTGAAGAAAAATATTTTTTAATGTATGAATTGGCTTTAATAAAAATTGGGAGACTAATTATAATTAATTAATCAATATGTTTGTATTTAGTATGAAAAATATACATATATTTCATAATGTGTATAATAATATTCACACCCTTAAATTCAATGGTTATTTCATTATAGTCCTATTTTTGATAATCGTATATCATAGTTTATTTAAACACGGTATGGCATGTATAAAAATATTTCAAAATCCTATTAATTTGAAGGAAAATATATCACAAAATCATAGGGTGTTACATGGAAAGTTGGCTTTGATGCATGAATCTTATTTTCAGAAATTGGTTTTTTTATAAATTTAAAATTATTAATTCAATTTATTCATACACATATATCCATGTAATGTATTATTAATCACAATATTCCTGAAATTATATCTTCTCACGATGGCTAATAATTTATTTCCATATTTATTGTTTTATCATGTGGGTATATGTCTAGGGTTGGTGCGGGATTCATCTACCATTAGTATCCCAGATAGAATTCATTATAATAATTTTAGGAAATGATATATGATCCATTATACTAAACAATTTTACAAATTTCAATTGATTATCTCTTCGTATTAATGCACACTTTAGAGGATAATGAAGAGTAAATCACTATATAATTAGTTTATTTTTGTTAAACAAATAAATTATGATATAATATTACATTGAACACTGTTGGACTCCTCATGTATTAATCATTTTTTAATGATCAAAAATCCTATTACTGTTAATTAATCTCAATCATAACTACACATCATGTTTAATGTTAACAAATCTTATTGATGTTAATTATTCTCTTTATTATTTACAAGTCTTATGCATGATCACAAATCACACTTATATTATCAAGCCTTTATATTTATGATTCAATTTCTCTTACTCTCTACTGGTTAAACTTAATTCATATTCTTCATATTACTTTCTATGTTTAAATACAGATATTTGTCTATGTATAGAGACACCATGAAGGACAAACTGTGTCCCAGACACCGTGAAGGAAAAACCATGACCCAGACACCTTGAAGGAAAAACTGTGAACGAGACACCGTGAATGAAAAACCGTGACCCAGATACCATGAAGGAAAAACCATGACCCAGACACTATGAAGGAGAAACTGTGACCTAGACACCATGATGGATAAACCGTGACCCAGACACCGTGATGCACATAACGTGAACTACAGACTGTGAATACCATACCGTGAGGAAGAAACCATTTACAAAATCATTGTGACACTATTTCTTAACTTCTTGTCAATATTAATTAAATAATGCTAACAGTCATATTTTATGTTTTTAATGCAATTAATGTTATTTAATGATAGTTTTTGGCATGTCAGAAAACCATATCTCATACCAATGAAAATAAAATCATTCCAACTCCCAGAACTCGTGGAATATAAGGATAATTGAGATGCAGTACACAAAAAAGGCATGATGATACAACATGAATAACTTATATACGCCTGAGAGCACTGTGCTGAATAAGAAGAACAATCCTGATCAAGAAGGATATTTCAAGACTTTCAAAGAACTCTCATGAGTGAAATCCAACACAACTGAAGAACACACGATGAATCAACAGATCATTTTCACTCTTTTAGAACACAAGATAGACTAAGACACTCTGTTTTTCAAAAAAAAAAGAGAAGGACTCAAAAGAATTTTTGCTGAATCCAAAAAGTCCATAGATGTATTGAAAATACCTAGAGCTTTCTAAACTTATATCTGTTCTCTCTATGTGATTTGTTTATTTACTTTCGAGTAGTGTGGTGTACCTTGTGTATCTTACACACACACTGTCTCCTGCACTGAACAGGAGGATATCAAAATCATCACATCAGAACTCTTAACTTTTCTTTACCAATGTCAACTATTGAAGAGGTCCTTGTGTGGCCTGGTCTTTGTTTTGCCTCCCACGAAGAACTGTGGTAGAGGTCCCCGCATGGCTTGGATAGTTTTGTAAACTGTTGTTAACCCCAATCCAGGGTGTTTATCAAATTTATACAAATGTGAGAGGAATATTTTTTGGATTGAGACTGATCCTCTTGTTATATATGTTGTGAAACATTAGTTTAAGTTTATAGTATACAACATATATCATTTGTATTCCTCTAATATTACTTTGAAATACAAAACTATTTTCTAGATACTTTGATAGTTAAATTAGAAAGTGTTTACACTTATTGTAGATCAGTAGGTTGGTTTCAAAAGTTAGTTTAATATTGTTGTTAAATTAACTGAGACCTAATCAATATTTGTGAAGCTAAGTGAACATTTACAATGTATATAAATTCACTACAGTTTAACTTGTTTTATAAATTGGTTGATTTTAAATAGAAAATATTTTAAAATAAATTTTAATTGGAACTCAATTCACCCCCCTCTTGAGTATCCACTATGACCATCATTTGGTATCTAAGGAATTGGTTTTGTTAAAGGATTTTTGTAATACTCTGTTTTTCAACTGTGATTTTAGTTGTATCTTTAAAGATCTTAAATTTCTATTAGTTATAACTTTTTATCTCTTAAAATTTTTTTCCTAAAATCTAGTTATGGATAATAGACTAGAGGGTGCTTCTACTAACAGTCCACCTATCAACAATGTCACACACTATGCTCAGTGGAAATTGAAAATGAAAATTCATTTAGAAAGCATGGGTTTCAATATTTGGACTACTATAGAATCTCAATATAAAATTCCAGAAACCGAGAGAACATCATGGGATGAATCTACAAAGACTGCTTATAATAATAATTGTAAATCCATGAATGCCATGTACTGTGCACTAGGAGATGAGGAATGTAACATAATTTCTGCCTGTAAAATTGCTTTTGAAATTTGGGATCCTTTGGGTGTTTCTCATGAAAGAACAACTACTGTTAAATAAATGAGATTAAATACTAATAATGTTAAATATGATAATTTTAAATTGAAGACTGATGAACCCATTTCTGATATGTATCTCAGGTTCAATGAGATAGTTAATACAATGAGTTCACTTGGAAATGTTGTTCTAGCTAAGGGCCAAATTTTGAGGATATTGAGATGTCTTTCAGAATGATGGAGGGGCACATTTGTTTCAATCAGAGAGTCAAGTGACATTTCTCATCTACATGTCAAAGAACACATTGTTATGCTTATGATGAATGAGGAAGAACTCAAGGTCAATAA
This sequence comes from Viscum album, assembly GCA_963277665.1. Lineage (NCBI taxonomy): Eukaryota > Viridiplantae > Streptophyta > Magnoliopsida > Santalales > Viscaceae > Viscum > Viscum album. The sequence goes on along the minus strand of OY728159.1, from coordinate 1,292,072,891 downwards.
AGAGGAAGAGGATGAATCAAAAAAAGGAAATCAGTGGCTTTCAAGACTACTACTTCAAAGAACAAGGAAAAAGAAAAAGCTAAAATACAAACTGACAATTCAACAAGTGAAAGCTCAGACTCTGGCAGTGATGCTGAAATGGATCATATAGCCAGAAGGTTTAAGAAATTTTATAGGAAGTAGAAATTTTTTATAAAATCATATTACAAGGGAAATTATGAAAATAAGTGACATTGGATGAAGGATTGGAAAAGGCCAGATAAAAGTGATGAAGTTGTTTTCTATGAGTGAAAAATAAAAGAAAAATTTAAATTAGAATGCCCAAAGCTAAGATTCAAGAAGAAATATGATTACAAGTACAATAAGTACAAGAAAGCTATGAAGGCTACCTAGAGTGCTTATGAAGACAACACAAGTGAATCTGAAATGTCTGATTCTGAAAGAAATCATTCCAACATGTGTTTTATGACAAACAAATCTTAGATAACCTTAGATACTCATGTTTTAAATTCTTATTATTCTAGAGATGATGCAGACTCTGATTATGATTCTGAAAACATGACTAGTGATGAATTTTTTGAATACTGTAATATGATGGAAGAGACATTTAATGAACTTAAGGACACATAAAAATCATTGAAGAAATAGCATGCACTCACTACAAATGTTAAAACAAAACATACTATCGAAAAAGAGAAGAATGATCAACTATTAAATAAGAACAATTAACTGAAAATGTCTAATGATCACCTTATAAAATACTTATAGAAGTTCACAAATGGAAAGGATACACTAACTCAAATGCTAGGAAAGCAAGTGGCACCTAAATACACTACTGGAATAGGCTAAAAACCTGGATAGAGACATATTACTATGAACAAATTTATTCCTAAATATGGAGAGAATAATTCTAGTTCTAGTTATGGACATTCATATGATTCTACTAGTTATTCACATAGTTATCAATCAAATAGAGTTTATATCTCAAAATATTTTGACTATACAAATTATATGAGACCCATAAGACAATTATGGGTACCTAAAGAATTGATTGTTAACCTATCTGAATGCAAGAAGATTGGGGTACCAAAATCATTTTCTATCTAAATCTGTTTTGTAGGAAACCTGTAACGTCCTGGACCTAGGTGCCACTCGACAGGTGCCCCGAACCTAGTTCGCCATGTGACCTCAAACACATTTCCCCAAATGCCAGAGGCTTCCGACTAGCAGTGAGGGTCCAGGTCTGATTGTGGGGAAACTATGCCCTCATTTGTCAATGTGTAGCGCAGCGGAATGAAATAAACCATACAATAACAGCAGAAGCAGTAGACCATACACAACTAAAATAAACAACAACATTGGATATAACCAACAGTATATAAATGATAATGCTACAAGTCTCAAGGTCTATGAAAACAACCAAAACATGTTATACATCAATAAGATACAACCAAAAGCAGAGTACAAAAAAAAAGCAATACAGCTGGCAGCGGCATCGCAAGCCTAGGCCCGGTCCCATGCTCTCCTACTCCTTAGCAACAGTCAAGTACCTGTATAGGGACTCTTTCCCCTATCCACACCTGTAGAAACGTAGTCTTTTTATGCTGAAAAGAGTGACCTAAACAGGGTGGGGGAAATATATCTCAGTATGCACCCACCAAACGCTTGTGCCCAACTACGTGCAAACATGAACCTATAGTGTGCAGTAGTAAAATGCAACAAAGTAACCACTACTCAAAAGTAACTAACATAAAAGTAAAATTGTTATTTAATTAATCATTTAATTCATTAAATATTAGAAATTACCACAATTCATTTCTATGTAAACAGTCCACGTCCTCAGACAAACAAAACCTTACCCTCAGGTAAAAAGAATCCAACCCGCAGGTATAGCCCTTAGGCGTAACAAAATTTTCCCTCAGGAGTGAGAAGTTTCACCATCAAGCATAGAATTCAAGCCCTCAGGCACGAAAGGTTTCCCTCAGGCGAAAATACTAAATCCCTCGGGCAAAATAGTGAAGTGCCCTCAGGATAATCACAACCACACCCTTAGGCCAAATACAACGACGCCATCAAGATAAAAAGGTAACCGGGCCATGCCCAATAGGTAAACAAGCAGTAACAAGCAATTCCTCTCAAGAAAATTCTATAATTACTAATTTAAAGGCATACCCTCGGGTATCCTGGCCAAATGGCTAAATAGTGAAACACACCCCGGGGGTGGTTCTGGATCCAAGCAACGATCTCAGCCATAATTTTATTATCACAATTTAATCAACTATGCAATTCAAGGCATTAAATATAGCAACAGACTCAACAAAACGACACCTAACATGGTTTCGTGGAATAAAAATGCACAAAATGCACAAAAACTGGAAAATAAACACAAAGCCACATACCTTATACGTCAACGAACGTTATACCCGAACACCGACTCCAGAAATGCCCAAGAACGTCGTAGATCTGGCGAAGAACAAAACCCAATCGAACATAAATAACATACATTAGGAGAAGAATTGGTAAGAACGGTACCAGGAGAGGATAGGGCTTACCCATGCAGTTCCAACGAGATCGTCCGAAGCTGAATTGGATTGCAGACGAACACCTGACAAGTCTTCCAAGGTCTAGCCCCATCCTTTGGCTCCGAATCAGCTCAACTGTCTCCTCTGCCCAATGAGGAGGCTACTGCCTATTTTAAGTTGAAAAAACAAAGTACACGGTGTTTACTTCTAAGTACACGTCGTGTACTTCATTCATTTAACTGTTCATTTGGCGGCACAACCACACCGTTCATCCATCGACATGAGTACACGACATGTACTTCTAAGTACACGGTACGTACTATCGCCTAGATGGCAGCGAATCCACCACCTTACTGTTTAAGCATGCCGATTGACTACATGGAATGTAAGGTACCACTACACGGCGTGTAGACTGTTCCTACACCCCTCGTTGCTGACATGGCTACATGCCCTGTGTACTCATCCCAACACGGAAAAAAGTACACGGTGTGTGGAAAATTACAAGGCGCGTAGTTCCAAAATTTAGGATGTGACCCCATTTTCCATATATTCTCAAAAACACTAAATGAAAAGGAAAAAAAGAATCACATTCCTCAAAACTATGAACCGGGTTATTACAAATTCCCCCCCTTATAGCAATTCATCCCTGAATTTCCCTTCTAAGGGTGGCGAAGATATAGCTGTGTAAAACTCTGGCCACTGAGCACGTACGTTGGTCTACTACTCCCATGTTTTATCCTGAAATCGGCCATGCTGTCATTGCACCTGTACGAGAGGAACTGACTGGCCTCGGGGTACGTTCGTGCTTCTGTCAACGATACGAATCAGATTCTCCTCAATGGATGTATCTACCTCCAACTCAACATCCTCTGGATGAAAGGTGTGAGATGGGTCTGAATGATAGCAACACAACTAAGATACGTGGAAGGTGTCATGCATGGCTCGGTACTGCTGCGGTAACCACAACTGATAGGCAACCAGCCCGACTCTCTCAAGAATCTCAAATGGTCCCACATAACGCAGTGAAATTTTAACATTGTCATCTGATCCTCTTGTGTCCCAGCCTCGGCAAAACACAAAGAAAAACATGATCCCCGACCACGAATTCCAAAGTTCATCTGCGGCGATCAGCATTTGACTTCTGACAAGACTGCGCAGAAGTAATCTTCTTCTAAATCAACTGGACCTGCTCAGATGTCTCCTGTACGAGCTATGGCCCTAGTAATGCTGCCTCACCTTCCTCTAACCAGCATAAAGTTTATTGGCATGGCCTAACATATAAAGCCTCATATGGTGCCATATGAATAGTTTCCTAGAAGATATTGTTATAGGAAAACTCGACTAAGGGTATATGCATCTCCCATGAGCCCCCAAAGTCTCGGATGCATGCACACAGTATGTCCTCTAGCACCTGTATCGTAAGCTCTGACTGGCCATCTGTCTGAGGGTGGTATGCTCTGCTCAGAAGCACCTGTGTACCCAGCACCCTCTAGAAACCCTGCCAGAAATGAGATGTAAAGTTGGTGTCCCTATCTGAAATGATAGAATGAGGGACCCCATGAAAACAAACGATATATCAGATATACAGCCTTCTGAGCTCGTTAACACTGAAGGTCTCCTTGATCGGCCAGAAGTGAGATACCTTCGTGAGTCTGTCCACAACAACCCACATGGTGTCATTTCCTCGAGGTGACCTTGGTAACCCCGTCATGAAATCCATCGTGACATCGTCCCATTTCCACAGTGGAATGGGTAACTACTACAACCTCCCAACTGTTCTATGGTCCTCTGCCTTCACCTACAGACAGGTGGAACACCTCGTAACAAAATCAGTTATCTCTCTCTTCATACCCGGCCACCAGTACTGATTTCTCAAGTCACGGTACATCTTAGTAACCCCAGGATGAACTGCCCAAGCTGAATCGTGATACTCCCGCATCATCTCCTCACGTATATCCCTTGAACCCATGATCGTCCACGGAAACTCAAAACCTCATCATCGCCTATCTTCCAACCGGGAGGAGGGTCCTCACTTTCCACCGACTCTTGTAGAACTAGGCCTTCTAGAATCGATAGCTATCTCATCCACAATCTGTCCAGGATGGTAGAAGTCATGGAGAAAGTTAAAAGATTAGTCTGCCCCTGTCCATCATGCACCTGCAGATGCATTTCAGAGAACAAATCCATGAGCTGCCACTCATCACCAGCCTCCTTCACTTCCTGTATGTGAGTCTTCCTCCCCAGTACATCAGCTACTGCATTACCTTAACTAGGTGTATAGGCAATCTCAAAAATCGAAGGAATGTAGGTATTCAACCCACATCCTCTACCTCAGATTCAAGTCATGATGAGTAAATAAGTACTTGTGGCTTGTGTGGTCAATGAAAAACACAATAGGCTCCCCCAATAGATAATGTCTCCAACAGCGCAATGCATGAAGAACTGCTGCCAACTCGAGATCATGTGTCGGGTAATTCTCTCATGTGGCCTCAACTGCCGAGACACTTACGCAACAACTCGATCGCCCAACATCAACACTACTCCCATCCCAAAACCTGATGCATCACAGTAAACTGTATATAACTTCCCCTGCTCTGGGAGTATCAGGATCGGTGCTGATGTCAAATTTCCCTTTAGGTCCTGAAAATCTGTCTCTCAAGCTTTCGAACAAACGAACTTCACACCCTTATTAGTCAAGCTTTTCAATGGCGCTGCCATGCGGGAGAAGTCCTGTATAAAATGCCTATAGTAACTAGCCATCCATAAGAAACTCTGTATCTCAAACAAGTTCTTAGGATGCTCCCAGGAAACTACTGCTCTCACCTTCTCTGGGTCAACTGAAACTCCTACATCAAAGATGATATGAGCCAGGAAGTGAATCTGGTCCATCCAAAATTGTCACTTTGAGAGCTTAGTATATAGTCGATGCTCCCTCGGTGTACTCAATATGATCTCAAGATGGGTGACATGGTCGTGTCGAGTGTGAGTGTACGCCAAGATGTCTTCCATGAATACTACCACAAAAGAATCAAGATACGAATGGAACACACAATTCATCAGAGCCATGAAAACTTCTAGTGAGTTTGTGAGTGCAAACGGTATAACCATGTACTCGTACAGACCATATCTGCTCTGAAATGCTGTAAGAGGTATATCTGATGGTCTCACGTGCCATTGATGATATCTGGATCCCAGGCCAATCTTCAAGAACACTCGTGGTCCATAAAGCTGATCAAATAGATCATCAATCCTTGGCATCGGATATCGGTTCTTAACCATCAACTGGATCAACTTCCGATAATCCATGCAATGTCTGAGGGTACTATCCGCCTTCTTCGCAAAAAGGACTGGAGAACCCCAAGGAGATTTACTAGGTCAGATAAATACCTTTTCCTATAACTCCTCTAACATTCTATTGAGATCCTGTAGCTTAGGTGTAGCCATCCAATAAAGAGGAATGGACACCGGTGCTACTCTGGATAGTAGATCAATAGAAAAATCTACATCACACATTAGAGGTAGACCTGAACTGTCGTCAAGGAAAACATCCCTAAAACGATCAACAACTAGAGGGAAATCGGTATGAAAAGTCCCCTGGTCATCCTGAGATAAGATCGCAATCTGGGATGTGACTCCAGCTGGCCCACGATGCTCTAGTCCAGCTCAACACTCATGAACATCCCATTCGCCCTTTCATAGAAACTCTCCACCATCTAGTGATGTGAAACGCACCCTCTGAGGATAGTAGTCTACAAAGTCTCGAAAGGGAACCAACCAGTCTTTCCCGAGAATGATGTAATAGCTCGTCATCTCCAAGAAATTGAGGTCCCAAAGGAAGTGACACCCTCCTACCTCAAGGGTCACTCCTTGCACTAATGCACACCCACCGTTCTAGTCCCTAACAGAGTGTCTAGCATCATGATATCAGAAGATGAAGAATCACCGAGCCCAAGGATCTCCAAAATGGGTACAGATATGAAACTATGTGTAGCACCCATATCAAAAATTACTGAAGTCAAGACAAAAGCTACTAGAATAGTACCTCTGACTGTAGAAGGTCTGGGATCCGGATCCTACTGGGTATGTTACACTATATATGCATGCCCAGTGCTGCGGCCCTGTGACACTGCCTGGCTACCTTGAGCTGTCCCACCCTGCTACCTCTGAGATCTTAATGTTTTGCAACCACGGCCACGACCACCATTTCTACCTGCATGCCTTGACGTATTCTAGTTCCCCGATTGGTAAGAATCCACTGGTCTCACTCCCACACACGGAGCCTGCACAAAACCCCTCTTACTAGCCATCGGTGGAAACACCCTGCAAAAACGCAGCAGATGACCCATCTTGCCGCAAGCTCGGCACTCCATTGTGTCTCGTGGACACTACGGTATCTTGTGCCCCTCTCTGCCACAAAGATAGCACCTGATCGGACCACCTGAAGAAGCTTCCTCATTGGTACTGCCTCCATGAGAGAGGTCTATCTGTATCTTCCTATTTCCAGCAAAAATAGTACGAGTAACTAGTGCTAAACCTCCCTGGCCCACACCACTAGATACTCGCAGGTTCCTCTCCATAATCAGAGCCTTGTTCACAATGGAGTGTATAGTAGGAAACCTGAAGACATTCACCAGTGCTCAAATGTCATACCGAAGATCATCCTCAAAACGTCTGGCTCTCAGCATCTCCTCACCCACCAGCACGGGTGAAAATCACTAATGCTCCGTAAAACGAGCAGAATAGTCCATCACTGACATAGCACCCTGCTGCAGATTCATGAACTCTGGAGCTCTATCTTCCCTCAGCGTCTTGTGAAAGAAACAGTCATAAAATACTACCTGAAAGTCTTCCCATGCCATGGCCATGTGATGCTCTGACTGGGTGGTAGCATCCCACCACCTCCTGGTGGAATCACATAGCATGTAAGTCGTGAGCTTGACCCTCCACCCTGGAGGTGTCTCTATATTCTTGAAAATAGTCTGCCTCGATCCTAGCCAAGAATTTGTAGCCTGTGGTCCGCCATCCCCTGAAAACATAGGAGGATGTTGCTGCTGAAAGATATGCGTCATCTCGGCCATAGATGTATCCCCCTATGGTGATCCCTGAATGGTCTGCAAAAACCGCATAAAACCTTCACGGAACTGCATCTCCACGCCTATGTCCGGTATAGCAGTTGGTGCCGCATCTGGCTCTGTTGGAGGATCAACTGGTAGCCCATGGACCACCATTTCTGGAGTATAATATTTGTCGCTCTCCTCGCGAACAACACACGGTCATCTAGGAGGCATGACACTACATGGTCAAAATCAAGCTTTAGATTCAATGTTATCAATGCTGAAATGAAGAAACCACCAAGGTAACAAGAGGAAGAAGGCAACTCAATGTTTTCAAAACAAAACTAAACGACGTGTACACTGACTACACGGCGTGTACTTGACTTCCCTTCCCCTGCCCGGGGCATTCTGCATGGCTGAGCCACATGACTCCCATTAAACAAAACTACACGGTGTGTACTTAATCTACACGACATGTATGGTGTTATTTTCCAACATCCTGTGTCGCTTGTGACATGGATGACTACTCGACTTACAACTACACGTTGTGTTACGCCCATTACATGGCATGTACATCACCTCGTTTCCTAGCCACACGGCTAAAACCACACGGTCTGTCCTCAGACAAGTCCAGATGGCGTGTCCCATAGGTACACGGCGTGTTCAATGATAGGTGACACTGACCCTTGTTTGTTAGTTACCCGACCAAGTCCCTAGGTCACACTACACGGCGTGTTCATCATTGACACATCGTGTTCTATACAGGAGTTCACCGACCCGTGTTGTTTGTTACACGGCCAGACTCCAGGTCACACTACACGGTGTGTCGATTCGGTACACGGCGTGTTTTATACATGAGTTCACTGATCCATATTTTCACTTACACAGCTGGACTCCGGGTCACACTACACGAAATTTCCATTCGGTACACGGCGTTTTTTACCCAAGCCTTTCCCTACCTCGTGTCACTGCACACACAGTTTGTGACACGGGATGAGACTACATGGCGTGTACTTAGGGTACACAGCGTGTACAAAAAAAGTTTATATTTCATCCTAAACAGAAGAACATTCACGATGTGTATAAAAATACTACACGGCGTGTACACTGGTTTTCTGGACATTATGCCTCTTAAACTTCCCCGGAACCGAGAAAAGACAGAAAATACAACACCGAAGTGTCAAATTCCAACCCATGAGGGCCCATACTCCCCCCAAATCAGTGTTTGACAACTCATATGTGTTTTAACTAAAAAAAAATAATTGATCCACCAAATTTTGGCCAATGGGGGCCCGTACTCCCCAAAAACCAAAGTTTGGCATCCATTCTATAAACAAGATCACACAAGGAATTCTCTATCACAGAGCAGGTATGTATCAAGCAACTATCACAACAGCATGCTTTAGTAGCACAACAACTATCACAACAACATGCAAATTCGAATGCACCTACATTTCATGGAAACTATGCATGGCATGTGATATCTAGCATGTGCCTATAGGATGCATGAGATGGCATACCCTCATCTCATCAGGTTGCAACTAAATAGAACCCACATATAAAATATAAAAAACACAATCCAAGTGCATCAACCAAGAGTGAAAACATTTCAACTGTAAAATTTAGAAAATGAGAAGAATTGAAAAATATGAGGTAGACTCGCTTTTCGCTGTACATGGGTTAGCTACGCCTGGGCACAACTTATTACCATCTACCATTCATCTTATCCCTGACTACAGCTCCAAATAGTAAGTCAAAGAAATGAACCCCTTTGATACCACTTTGTAACGTCACAGACCCAGGTGCCACTCGATGGGTGCCCCAAACCCGATTCGCCATCTGACCTCAAGCGCATTTCTCCAAATGCCAGAGGCTGCTGACTAGCAGTGAGGGCCCAGGTTTGATAGTTGGGAAACTATTCCCTCATTTTTCAATGTGTAGCAAAATGGAATGAAATAAACCATACAACAACAACGGATGCAGTAAACCATACATAATTGAAATAAACAACAGCAGTGTATATAACCAAAAAATATATAAATGATGATGATACATGTCTCAAGTTTTAAGAAAATAGATAGGAAATGTTATACATCAATATGATACAACCAAAAGCAGAGTATAGAAAAACAAAGAAAAACATCTAGCATCGGCATCACGAGCCTAGGCCCGGTCCCATGCCCTCCTACTCCTCAACAATTGTCAAGTACCTATATAGGGACTCTTTCCCCTATCCACACCTGTAGAAATGTAATCTGATTGGGCTGAAAAGCTTGACCCAAACAGGGTGTGAGAAATATATCTCAGTAAGGACCCACCAAAGGCCAGTGCCCAACTGCGTGAAAACATGAAACAACAGTGTGCAGTAGTAAAAAGCAATAAAGTAAGAACTACTCAAAAGTAACTGACATAACAGTCGAATTGTCATTTAATTATTCATTTAATTCATTAAATATTAGAAATCACCACAGTGCATTTCTGAGTAAACAATCCACATCATCAGACAAACAAAACCTTACCCTCAGGTAAGCAGAATCCAACCCAGGGGTATATCCCTCAGCCGTAACAGAATTTTCCATCAGGCGTACAATGTGTTGCCCTTAGGCATAACAGTAAAGCCCTCAGGCATGACAGGTTACCCTCAGGAAAAATACTACAGCCCTCGGGCTAAATAGTGCAGTTCCCCCAGGCTGTTCACAACCACACCCTAGGACAAATACAATAATGCCCTCAGGCTAAAAAGTTAACCGGGCCATGCCCAATAGGTAAACAAGAAGTAACAAGCAATTCTTTTAAAAGAAATTCTACAATTACTACATTAAAGGCATACCCTCAGGTATCCTAGCCAAACGACTAAACAGTGAAACACACCTCAGCAGTGGTTCAGGATCCAAGCAACGATCCCAAAAAGCATTTTATTATCACAATTTAATCACCTATGAAATTATAGGCATTAAATAAAGAAACGACATCAGCCAAATGACAACCCAACATGGGTTCGTGGCAAGGAAACGCACAAAAGTTGGAAAATAAACACAAATCCACCTACCTTATAAGTCAACGAACGTTATACCCAAACGCTGACTCTATTAACGCCCAAGAATGGTGTAGATCTAGTGAAGAAAAAATCCCATTCAAACGTAAATAACATACGATAGGAGAAGAATTGGTAAGAACGATACCAAGAGAGGAGAGGGCTTACCCGTGCGGTTCCAAAGAGATCATCTGAAGCAAAATCAAATTCCAAACAAACACCCGGTGGATCTTCCATGGTCCGGCCACCTCCATTGGCTCTAAATTGGATTAACTGTCTCCACTGCCAAATGAGGAGGCTATTGCCTATTTTAATCCAAAAAAACAAAGTACACGACTTGTTCTTCTGAGTACATGGTGTGTACTTCTTTCATTTAACTATTTATTTGGTAGAACCGCCACACTATTCATTCGTCCACATGAGTACGTGGCATGTACTCCCAATTACACTGTGTGTACTGTCTCACAGCTGTCAACAACTCCACCACCTTACTATTTAAGCCTGCCAACTAACTACACGGCGTGTAAGGTACCACTACACGGCGTGTAGTCAGATCCTACACCCCTCATCGCCGACATGGATACAGGCCCTGTGTACTAATCCCAACATAGCCAAAAGTACACGCTGTGTGGAAAAGTACCCGGCTTGTAGTTCCAAAATTTCGGATTTTTCCGCATTTCCCATATATTCTCAAAAACACTAAAGGAAAAGGAAAAAGAAAAAGATCACACCTCAAAACTAAGAATTAGGTTCTTACAAAACCTGTTTGAAGAGTTCCCACAAGAAGACATGGTATTTGGATAGTGGATGTTCAAGACATATGTCTGGGGATTACTCATGTTTCAAGATTTTAATAAAGGTTGATGGAGGCTATGTCACCTTTGGTTAATATTCTAAAGGTAATATCATTGGCCTACGCCAAATTAGTAACACTAATTCTATTTTAATATCCATAGTTTTATTTGTTGGTGGACTGAGATATAATCTATTAAGTTTTTCTCAATTGTGTGATGATGGTTTTAATGTAAAATTTTAAAATGAATCTTGAAATGTTTTTAATTCTAAGAATGTTTTATTATTTTATTCTTTAAGAAATGAAAATGTGTATGCAATGGATTTAAATTCCTTAGCTAAGAAAAATGTTACCTGTTTAAATGCTTTTCATAAAGAGGCATGGATTTTTAATAGAAGATTAGGACACTGCAACATCCATTCACGGAGAGAACTAACTAGGATGAACATGGTTAGAGACCTACCTAAACTTGAGTTTCCAAATGACAAAGTGTGTAATCCCTGTCAAAAGGAAAAGCAACACAAATTTTCTTTTAAACCAAAGAAAGAAGTCTCAACTTCTCAACCTCTCAAGATGGTTCACATGGATTTGTTTAGACCACATAGATTTTCTAGGATAAATGGGAAGTACTATGTCTATGTCTTAGTAGATGACTTTTCTAGATATACTTGGTTATTTTTCTTAGCTCACAAAAGTGAAGCTTTTTATTACTTTATTAAATACTCCATGTCTGTAGAAAATCTTAGTAGACTTATGATTAAAACTCTATGAAGTGATCATGGTCGTGAGTTTGAAAATCAAGACTTTGAATCGTTTTGCTTACACAATGGCTATAATCACATCTTTTCTTCTCCTAGAACGCCTCATCAGAAAACTGTAGTAGAAAGAAGAAATAGAACCCTTCAAGAAATAGAAAGAACTATGCTTAAGGAGTATGATCTGCCTATTTATTAATGGGATAAATCTATAAATACAGCTTGTTATATCATCAATAGGGTCTTGATTGGACCTGTTCTTAAGAAGACTTCTTCTGAACATTGGAACAACAGAAAACATAAATTCGATTACTTTAGAGTCTTTGGTTGAAAATTCGTTATTCTTAATACAAATGATAATATGGATAAGTTTTCTTCTAAGAGTGATGATGAAATATTTTTAGGATATTATTTAACCAGAAAATCCTGTAGAGTTTTCAATAAGAGGACCAAGTGTGTGGAAGAATCTATTCACATAAAATTTGATGATACTGATCCACATGAGTCTAAAACCTCTCTTGAAAATCTTTGAAATGATTTTAGTGTTATGGACCAAAATGAAAAATCTAAAGATCCTTCTATAAAGAGAACTTGTTTTGGAATTATTCCACAATTTGCTCCTAATAAACCCGATCCTAGAGAAGAACCTCAAATTTGTAGTCATAACTTTACTAGATCAACTAGAATTCTAAAGAATCATCCTTTAGATGTTGTAGTAAGAAATATGGATAGAGGGACACAGACTAGAGATTCTCTTAGAAATCAGGTTGCACATCAAGCCTTCTTGTCACAGCTTGATACTAAAAACATTGATGATGCTATTAATGATGAATTTTGGGTGATTTCCATGCAATAAGAACTCAATAAATTTGAAACAAAACAAAGTTTGGAATCCTGTTGAAAAACATAAGGACACTTTCAAAATAGGCACTAAATGCATGTTTAGAAATAAAGTAGATGAATCTGGAAACATAGTTAGAAACAAATCTAGGATAGTTCCACAGGCTATACTCAAGGGGAAGGAATTGACTATGAGGAGACTTTTGCTCCAGTAGCCAGATTAGAAGCTATTAAGATCTTCCTTGCTTATGCTACACATCTATATATCAAACTACATCAAATGGATGTCAAGAGTGCATTCTTAAATTGATATATTACTGAGGATGTTTTTGTTGAACAACCACCTAGATTTACAAACCCTCATTTTCCAAATCATATTTTCAAATTATCAAAAGCATTATATGATTTAAAGAAAGATCCAAGAGCTTCGTATGATAAATTAAGTACTTTTCAAATTTCTAAAAGTTTTACAAAAGGTATATTTGACCCTAATATTTTTATAAAATGAATTTCTAAATATGTATTAGTTGTAAAAATTTATTTAGATGATATTATTTTTGGATCTTCAAGAAATTCCCTATGTACTAATTTTTCTAAAATGATGAAAAATGAATTTGAAATGTGTTCAATGGGTGAACTCAAATTTTTCCATGGATTTCAAATCTTTCAAAATGATGATGGAATTATTTTAACTCAATGCAAATATACTAGATATCTTTTAAAACGTTTTGGATTGGACAACACAAAAAGTAGTGACACTCCCATGAGAACCACCTGTAAGTTGTATCTTGATGAAGATGGTAAATTTGTTGATCAAACCACTTATAGAGGAATGAGTGGAAGTCTACTCTACCTGACCGCTATTCATCCTGATATTATGTTTAGTGTGTGTATGTGTGCTCGTTTTCATTAAAATCCTAAAGAGTCGCATTTAAATCTTGTAAAAAGGATTTTCAAATACCTCAATAATACTCCCAATTTAAGACTGTTCTATCCCAATGGAAAATAATTAGATTTAGTTAGTTATTCTGATGCTGATTTTGCTGGATATAAGTTAGGTACAAAATGAACCTCTGGAACATGTCACCTTTTAGGAAATTAACTTGTATAATGGTGTAGTAAGAAACAAAATTTTGTTGCATTATCTACTGCAAAAGCTGAATACATTGGTGCTGGCAGTTATTGTGGGAAAATTTTGTGGATGAAACACACATTACTAGACTATGGATATCAATTCAGACATTTCCCAATAAATTGTTTAAACAAAAGTGCTATTAATATTTCTAAGAATCATGTTTCTCATTCTAGGACAAAACATATTTATGTAAGACATCACTTTTTGTGGGATCATTATCAAAAAGGTGATATCACTTTGGAATTCATTGGTACTAAATATCATCTTGCTGATATATTCACTAAACCATTATATTATGATATATTAGACTATATCATACATGATCATGGTATGATTAATCATAAATAGATATCTTACTGATCTTAATGTTTCATAGTTTACTGTAGTTTACTTTATGGTTTCATGCTCACTGTTTCACAGTTACTGTTTCATGCATACGGTCTCACCGTTAAGACCTTATGCTCACGGTCTGTCAACACACTGTCTCACCGTGACTGCATAGATTGGTCACTGTCTCACCATGACTACACAGAATGGTCACTGTCTTACTGTGACTGCACAGATTGGTCACTGTGTCACCGTGACATCACATACTGGTCACTGTCTCACCGTGACGACCACCAACTGTCTCACTGTGATGACTAATTTTCATCACACCGTAATGCCTACTCACGGTGTCACCATTATGATTACTTATATTCTTATTTTAACCCATATCACAGTAATTTTTATTTCAACAATATTTGATTTACCACGTTTTTTTATGACGTTTGACATTCCCAAATGATAAAACGTTAGGGGTTCATTAGATTCCTTATCCAATCTCTCTCTTGAATATTCTCAATCATGAAAACCTTCTCCTCTGTCACCCGAACCTTTAGTGGATGCCAAGGATGAAGCGTCCGTCTTCACCCTCGTCTGAGAAGCACCAGTCTAAGAAACAGAAGAGAATACTGAAGATAGCTCTCGAAGGGCCTCTAAACCCAAACTTGGTAAGTTGTACTGTTGTACCTGAAAATGATATTTTCCCTGAGTGGATGCTGACTAGCACGTCATTAGTTTTGAATGTTTTAAGATAAAAAGGATGTCATGAATGGTTCTCTGGACAAAATAGACTGATTTACCTGAGGTTGGTATCTCAATTCTCTCAATATGAGAAAATTTCATTTGATTTTGAAGAAATATTTATGGTGACTTGCTGGATCAATGGTCAGATGTGTTCTTTCACCTCGAGGATGTGGGATACATACCTATGGATTACTCATGAAGGAGTTTGTGAATACTACCAGAGAGACCCTCCTCCATCATCTGATATATTCAATCTGGAAAATGCCATGGAATTTTTAGCTGGTAATGGCACCAAGAGAAGGGCTATAGATGCAGAATTAGATGGAGAAACTAAACTTCTTTTCAAATTTGTTCAGAATTTGATTAGTCCAAGAAAATGGTATTTTGCTATAATGAAGTATCAGGATGTGTTCTTGATTCACCTGTTAATGATTGTTCCTAAGATCAATTTATGAATGTATGTTATTAACCATATATCTGAGATGATAAAAGTCACTTCCAAATCCACCTCCTTGTATTACTCAAGGATGATATCAACCGTGCTAGAGGTCAAAGGGATGATTGGACCGAATGAAGAAAATCTAGAGGTCTTTGATTTATGCTTATCCAAGCCTATCATCAGAAGGATCAAGATTAGCTGGATCCCCTGGAAGACGAAGTGGGTTGAGGATAATGATCATATTTATAAAAAGTTTAATCTTGTTGATTACCCAAGATGGCCTAAAAATCTATCTGATCATGGTTTGGAACCATATGAAGTGGCTGAGTATTCAGAAGAAGAGGAAGAGGAAGTGAAGCTGAAGTTTCACCTAGAGAAGAAGCTGGAATACCTCCAATGGAAACAGATCCTGTTGAAAAAGAAAGGGTTGTTGTCCTTACTGTTGTCCCTGCTGAAATACCTCAAGGAGAGGAAGTTGTTGTTGGTTTGAGAGAAGGGGATTATCCTGCTTCTAGTGAGGATTTCAATCCAGAAACTCATCCTATGGCTGCATGAAAATTGGTTTTTCCAGATTTAGAGCAGAAAACAGTGGTGGAGATAGATCCTGTTGTAGTAGATCTCCCTATTGAGAATGAAGTCAATCTGGAAACACAACCAGTGGAACAATCGGTTCCTAAGATAATTCCCTATGCTGATGAGAGAATGTAAATTTCATTTCATCTGGCAAGGCAAGGGTTTTCTGAAGAGATTAGAGATGATCCTGTGGATCTTGACCATGTTGCGTGGAATATGGTCTCTAAAATGGAAGCACAACATGAGGGGGAGGAACCCAAAAAACTTGAGATTATGGAAGTTGGATCTGCTGAACCTTCTCAACCTACTGTCACATATTCTGTGTACACCTGTTGTGTTTTCCCAAGCTTTAATGATGTGAATGAGTCAGAACAAGTGACTACAATTGGAATAGATCACTCTTCTGTGTTTCAACTGAAGTATGTAGCTCATCCTGAACCAGAACCAGAACCAGAGCCTCAATATGAATCCAAATTTGTGTCTGAAGATGACTATGAACCGCAACCAGAACCTGCTTCACTACCTTTACCTACACTCTTACTCGAGCAACACTCTTTTGTAACTAAAGATGATTTGAATGTTTTTGGAGAGACTCTGTCAGTTGGAGTTGAGAAAATCTTATCCACTCATCCTCGTCTAGTTACTCAGTTAAGTCACGAAAATGCATCAATTATATTGGAAAATATTATATTGCATATTCCACCAAGGATGATTCGAGAAATTCAAGAAGTTAGAGTAGAAAATAAGCTACTAAGTGTTGATTTCCCAAACATGAAAGTATTGTAGGAAACATTCAGAATGAGTTGTCTTTGAGATCAGAGCCTGCTCCTATTTCTGCCCCTGCACCTATAGCTGCTTCTCCTAATCCAACTGATTCTACCCTTTCTAGTGAAATTATGTCTCAGGTTCATCCATATCTACCATCTTTTGATGAAAATTTTGGAAAAAGACACACAAAGATGATGGAATGCATGGGGGAGCTTGTGGAAAATTTGAATAAACTCACAGATGAGTACACTGGGTGCCTGAAAAAAGTTTTGAAACAACTCAAATTTCTATCCATAGCCGTAAAAGCTTCTCCTACTTCAGTTTAACCTTCTGTTCCTCATTTGTATGATTCTCTGCTAATATCCATAATCAAGGAAGAACATCATAATTCATTCAGTTCCTTGGATCTGTCTTCTTAGTTAGAAGTGGTTAAGAACAGTGATCAAGCACTGGACATGGTTATAATTCATTCTAAGATTTCCAATGATGCTCAACAGGAGATCATTAAAAAAATATATTTTTATCTCAATCGGATTTTCTCTAAAATTGATATATAAGTGAACTTTAGATATCTTGTGGAAAACCTGAAAATCCCTCCTATAAATCAAGCTTTTAAAGCTCAATTTCAGAAGCATACAAAATTCACCAGACTATAGGACAAATTCATGGCGAATAAGGAAGATTTGGAAAATGCTATGCAATATGGTGTTGAAATAATTACTGATTTCATCAATATTTTGAAGCCATATCTTCATGTGTAGAGTACTGCTATAGTTGCTCCAGCTGATGCACCACTTAGACCGTGTCTGCCTACCCTTGCCTCCACTGCCATGTCAGTCAGCCAAGCTCTTTCTCAGATCTGACCAGTCATTCTGGACCGACCACAACCTAGATCTTATTTTGCTCCTACTTTGGTTCATCCATTTTTTAAGGTCTACCCTTACCCTCTTTATCTACCACGTCTATGCCTTCTTCTACTTCAGAACCAGCTCTTACTGCTGATAAAGGCAAGGAAAAGGTGGATCCATGAAGACTCCAGGGACTATTTTCTTTTTGATGGGATGTCATTTGTTGTTTTCTATTTGTATTTATCTTGGATGTTATATTCTGAACCCTTTTTAATGACAAATTCAATGTTTCATTTAATTTTATCTACTTTTTGATAATCCCAAAAGGGGGAGAAAACTACAAGTATCTGTACTAGAATGAGATATGTTATTATCAAATAAATTATTCTCTAATATTTATTTATTGTAATATCCTAGTTTATTTAAATGTTACATTTCATTTATATTTTGACTATATATGATTTGTGATCATCAAAAAGATGGAGATTGTTGGACTCATCATGTATTAATCTTGTTTTGAGGATCACAAATCCTATTACTATTAATTAATCTCAATCTTAACTACACATCATGTTTCAATGCTAAAAATCTTACTGATGTCAATTACTCTCTTTATTATTTACAGGACTTATGCATGATCACAAATCTCACTTATACTATCAAGCCTTTATATTTATAATTCACGTTATCTTACTCTCTACTGGGTAAACTTAATTCATATTCTTCATTTTACTATCTAAGCCTAAATACAGATATTTTTCTATGTATAGAGACACAGTGATGGAAAAACCGTGACCCAGACACCGTGAAGGAAAAACTGTGACCCAGACACCATGTACGATAAACCTTGACCCAGACACCGTGAAGGACAAACCGTGACCCAGACACCGTGAAGGACAAACCGTGACCCAGACACTGTGAATGAAAAACCGTGACCTTGACACTGTGAAGGACAAACCGTGACCCAAACACCGTGAAACACATACCGTGAACCACATACCGCGAAGACCATGTCGTGATGAAGACAACATTTACATAATCACTGTGAAACTATTTCTTAACATTTCTTTCAATATTAATTAAATAATTCTAATGGTCATATTTTATGTTTTTAATGAAATTAATGTTATTTAATGATAGTTTTTGGCATGTCAGGTAACCTTTTCTCGTACCTATGAAGAGGGAATCATTCCTACTGCTAGAACTCATGTGATATAAGGAATATTGAGATACAGTACAAAAAAATGGTGTGACGATACAATAAGAAGAACTTATATATGCCCGAGAGAACTATGCTGAATCAGAAGAACAATCCTGATCAATAAGGAGATTGCGAGACTTTCAAATAACTCTCATGAGTGCAATCCAACACCACTGAAGAACACATGATGAATCAAGATATCATTTTCACCCGTGTAGAACACAAGAAAGACTACGACACTATGTTTTTCAACAGAAAACCCAGAGAAGGACTCAAAATCATTTCTGCTGAATCCAACAAGTCCAGAGCTGCATTGCTAATCACTGTAGCTTTCTAAACTCTTATCTATTCTCTCCAAGTGATTTGTTTATTTACTTTCGAGCAGTGTGGTGAAATATGTTTATCTTTCACACACACATTGTCTCTTTCATTGAACTGGAGGATATCAAAATCCTCACTTCAGAACTCTTAACTTTTGTTTACCCATGTCAAATATGGATGAGGTCCTTGTGCAGCCTGATCTTTGTCGTTTCTCCCACGAAGAACTGTGGTAGAGGTCCATGCGGGGCCTGGACAGTTTTGTAAACGGTTGTGAACACCGATCCAAGGATTGGATAAAATTTATACAAATTTGAGAGGACTATTTCTCGGCTTGAGACTGAACCTCTTGTTATATCTGCTATGCATCTTGATTTTAAGTTTAAAGTATAATTCATATATCTTTTATATTCCGCTTCTATTACTTTTAAATAAAAAAGTATTTTAAAGCTACTTTTATAGTTAAATTATAAAGTTTTTACACTTATTTTAGATCAGTAGGTTAGTTTCAAAAGTTAGTTTAATCTTGTGGTTAAATTAACTAAGACCTAATCAATCTTTGAGAAGCTAAGTGAACATTTACAATCTATATAAATTCACAACAGTTAAACTTTTTTTATAAATCAGGGGATTTTAAATAGATAATATTTTAACAGAAATTTTAATTGGAACCGAATTCACCCCTTCTTGAGTATCCACACCGACCAACAAAATCTTTCCAAATTAGTACCTTCATTATAAACACTACAATATTCCACCTATCTATGTTAATTGACACATGCAATGGATTGGTAACCCCAATGTATATAATGAAAAATTAATTATTGTACATAACACATTGGTCAGGTTCATTCCAACTAATTTTAATTATTTTACCTATACATATAACCATAATTATTTTTTTGATGATATAACACTAAAAAAACATAATATTTTAT
Organism: Viscum album; assembly: GCA_963277665.1. Taxonomy (NCBI): domain Eukaryota; kingdom Viridiplantae; phylum Streptophyta; class Magnoliopsida; order Santalales; family Viscaceae; genus Viscum; species Viscum album. Next base: position 1,292,052,605 of record OY728159.1, on the reverse strand, counting down.
ATAAAATAGTTTTCCCACATTTTACAATTTTCCATGTACCAATATTTTCAGATTGTTTTCCTTTATAATTAAATCATCAAAATATTTATATGCAACTTTATCCTGTATATTTCATTTATAAATATATAGGGAATAATATTTTTTCAGCATTGGGAGGGGATTGGAAGCATCAACAAGTGAATACCCTCTTTTCCATTTGGATTGGGCGTTTAAACATGCAGAGAAAAATATTTTTTGTTATGAGAATTCTTTTAATGTGAATAATCAATAATCTATAGATGTATTAATCATATAAAATTTATTTTAGAAACACATTAGTGAGCTCATAATTCTTTTTTGTAGCACAATGTATATCAAAAAATATAAACCAAATTATTGAAATATTTTTTCATTTTACTTTTGTAGGTATTTTACCCCAATATCAACTTTAAACATCCACTCATTGTGTTCTAAACAACATTCAAGAACAAATATATAATAGCACCATTATGAAGTTATTATTGTATCCCAATGAATTGGTAATACTCTTTTTAATTGACATATTACCCGATCCTTATTCTTAATAATAAAATAAAATTTAACATTATCAATTTATAGGATGCATGACATAAAATAATTTTACTTCCTAGGATGCTATTATGAATGGATCTTCCTTTTACTCTTCCTTACTGAAACCCACAATCAAGAATCCAAATTCAGCGAATATAAATAAAGCCCTTTTATCAGCCCACTTTCATTGAAAAATTTCACATGAAATGTTATATATTCCAACTATCATTATTAATATATGAGGAAAAATAATGATATATTTTTGTAAATTGGATTTATGTCATTAATACCAGATCCATACATCTCTTCCACTATAATTGTAACTCCACTAATTTTCATGGTAGTACAGTCATCATATTCAAAGTTTTATAACATATAACCATTAACTACATATCCTATATAAGATAATACAACAAATAATGGTCCTATAGCTAGACAAAAAATTTGTTTTGAAACCGAATTCAAATATATTGTTGAATCCAAAATAATTCGGTCTCGAAACCATACAATAAATTATCTATTATTCTTATCTAATATCCTACAATAATCCATCGAGAGATTCAGGTGCATAAGAATGTAATTTTGGCTTCCTTAAAATAGTACTAGATTTAACATATTATATAAAATGTAATGATTATAAATCCCACTATATATAATATCAATTTAGATAACAACTATCCTATAAATTCCTTCAAAAAAAGCCACGTAACGAAATGATATTTTGGTAGAAAAATTCTATCCAAATCGTGTTGGTAGTCAGTATATAATACAATTTCATCCTTAAAAATATATTTTATTATAATAAAACCTTATTAATGATTACACTTTTTTACATACCCTTTCAATGTATCCATGTATCATTCGATGTGATACATCCATATATAAATAACTTGACCAAATAGTGAAATATCTCTAAAAAAGTGAACTATCATATCAAATAATGATGGTAGAAAGAATATAACCAATTAACATAATTTTATAGTAAATTTCTTAACCAGAGATGGAATTTTATATTGGTTTATGATAATTCTTCATATTTATTTGAATGTGAAATAAATCATGGATTTTATTTAATCAAATATTTTTTTGGAAAAATTAAACCTGAAGCTAAAGGCAATAAATCATTAATTAAAACATGATGGTCATGTAATTTAATTCCCTTCAACAGTAGATCATTCATTGAAATTTTATTATTAATATTTCATTAATACCCATATCAAACATTTACATCATTCAGGATGATGAAAATTTGATATATATATTTCTTGGAAAGAGTGTATGAATACGGACGAAGAAGAGTCTCCCTTTACCCTTCAGCTTTCCCCTTGTCAATCATGTCTGACAAAGCCTTAATATCATAACATATTTTACTTTTTACATTTAGTAACATTATTATGAAACAATAATATCAATTTTTTCTTATATGAATGACATTAAGAAATTTTTTGACTTATATATAAATCTTGCATAACAATTCAAAACATTTTTTTACTCTTTACAGTCGATTTTCATATGGGTTTTCAAATAAAGAATACCAAAAGTGGTGATAATATCCATTAATTTATCATATTGTTGATCTCTAATTAGTTGATATATATTTTTAATAAATTCTAAATTCCCACCAAATGATTTCTTCCAAGAATCATATTTATATTATCTGAGTGGAAATTTGTGATGTATATAAAACAATGTTGAGAAATATTTCTATCTATCATAGTTTATATGTGTTTCATAAATGGTATACCCTATATCTCCCTTAATTTTATATCTAGACGTATTTATATAACTATGAAATTCCATTATCATCCCATAAAACATATCTCTTAATGATAAATATTCATTTCTATATGAAATATGCATTATAACACTTGAGTCCCACATTAATTTCATATCCTCTATCAATGTATTGAAATAAATATGAACATAATTACGAAAATATTTTGGCCCTAGTATATGTAGAGACAAAATAATGTATATATGTTTTATGAATGACCATGGTAGAATTTTATGATTTTCCAACATAAATAGAAAATTACCTTCAGTGCTACTTTTCATATCAAAATGATTTACTCTATCTCTAGATAACATAAAATTATGGTTTTGTTGCTCATTTAAAATTTATGGATAGTCATGGGAAATTTTCTTCCATCAAGGAGAGTCCATCGGGTGATGATGTTTCCCATATTTATTTCTTATATCAATATGGCACATTAATTACCTTGCAGTCTCATCACTTTGTATAGTCTCCAATACCATATAATGATTGGAGTGAATCATAAAACATTCAAAGTGATAGATTAATCATTCTTATATTGACAAACTTGATAGTTTGGGAAATGTTTTGTGATTAATTTTCTTTTGAAAACAATGTAGAGTAATTTTGAAAGGAATTTATTATTTCATAGATCACACCCATTGAACATGAAATTCATTTAGTGACTTATGTTTAGAATAGAGGACCATTATCATCTAGTAAAATATCTTTCAAGATAACAAGTATTTCAAAAAATCTAGTGCCACACCATCCATTACTAGAATGTATCTTACATAGATTCAATATGGATGAAATTATTATATATTTAGCACCACCAGCATACAATGGAATTTTTTTCATAGTTCATTATCTTCATAAAAAATAACTAAAATAATGGATTTCATCTTAAACTGAAATAGTCATTTCTTATAGATTAGCTTTATAAATATTTGAACCGAAAATAACACCCTTGATATGACCTACATCATTGTTCACAACTGAAATCATATTAGATTATCCTTAAAATATAGTGTTCTCCCAGTCATTGGATACATTTAGATCATCCACATTGTTTAGTCAAAAAATTCATAACTTCAATATATTTTTAGATAGATCATGTGTTCTTATAACTCCACCAGATTAATTGTATTAGAATAATAACAATATAAACACAGAAATAGGATTCAAGCGGGGTTATACATATGACCTTTTCAAAACATGATGAACTCTTTAACCCCATCCCCATACTCTATTGTAATGTTATTGACATCCATTTGATTTCAATTCATATCCATCATATTTTATTTAGTAATATTCATACTTGAACAAAATGAAAATAATGCATAATCTTATAATAAAAAAAGGTTTTTATTTTAACACACACAGGATTCATATTGGATATAGATTTTCATTACATCAACAGTATGTTATAACATTCATTATCCCCAATCTGGTTCCCCCTAAACTGATTGAGATGAGTCACCACATATCCTTAGGTGTCCCTCCTTGTATTCAGAAGGCTTATGACTATGAGAGAGTGTCAATCGAATTTAATAGGGATAATATAACCTATTTAAATGAACATTAATCATATATAAAATATAATAAAAATTTCAATATAAAAAAATTAATTGATAAATTTGAAAATTAAAAACCAATCCAAACATAATTAAAAAAAATTATTTTATAACATAGACCAATATATTTGTTTTAAAAAAATTCATAGATGAAACTACCTAGAAGGAGGAATGAAAATATAGAATCCCCAAAACTAGCTCTGAACCCCATGATCGGACCCACCTCCATGATCTTATCCCATCTAGCAATGCAACCAATCAAGCTTATGGGCCCTTTCCATTTCCCCAACCTATATACACGCGGTCTGCTTGGGTAATAAAGGGTGTTCCATATAGGGTGTAAGTAAAAATCATTATGACACCACAAATGTTGTCTAAACAAATCATGTGTGATTGATGGTTTGTGAAACAATAACTAATACAATGTCCTTAATTAAAAATATAATGTTTAATATCAGATAAACCCACAATTCCATGATCTTTGAGTTGACACTTTTGTTCATCTATACCTTCATTATAATGATTATATATGTAACCATTCATGCTCACTATTAAGTCTAGGAATATTCCCATACTAAAGTAAAATTAATAATTCATATATTACCTAATGAAGACTCTCATGCCATGGAAGAATATTTAATTCCACATATTAATTTAATCTAGGTTAATTACCATTCATGATATTCTTATATGTTCCCAAGGAATATTACCATGGTAAGGGAAGGTTACATATGTCATGTTTCAAAGGACCCATTTTAAATTACAATGTTATGTCCACTTGTATGTTCATAAGGTGAATTATCATGCAGATGGAAAGTTACAGATTACAGGTATCAAATGACCTAATGTGAATTTCCTTGCTACGGTTACTTACATGTTCCCATGGAAAATTACTATGGAAATTTTAAGTAACATATTTCATTTTCCAAGAACAAGAAATATCCAAATCATACTTAAATAGAAAACCAGAAAAACATGTTAACATAATCAATATTGGTGAATTTATACCAATTACCAGTAATCATTCCAATTATAATTACATTCCAATATTCCTTTTATCATTTTTTAATTTATATTACAATAATTGAACATTACATTAATCCATTTAAAATTTAATTCCAATTCTTCAATCACATTCTATAATACCGATAAACCTTTACAGCGGTGTCTAATTCTACTTCACATAACAAAATAACCAATTATTAATTCATATTTCATGCTGATACCCATTATAAAATTCAAAATTTTAGTAATTCAGTAAAAAAATTACAAAATTCATGTGTGTTGAACTAAACTAATATATTTTATATTCCAACCAATGTTCAAGGATATCCACACATATTGGTTGGATGAAGGTTCAATGTCTCATTCCTCAATTGAAAGATGTTTTCATAGGTGATGTTAAATGATTTATGGTTTTGGGTAATTACATGTAGCAGAATTGTAATGAAGGATCATTCTATAAGTATTATATACTTAAAACAAAATATTGAAGGGGATTTTACTGAAAACGAATCGACGTACATGAAATGATAGCGGTTAGTTCATGTTTTATAACATAGGATGACTTATATTGGAAGTAGATTTCATTTTTTTGTTTTTATTTTGAAATTTGAGTAATAAAACACAATAATAAGGTTATTATTTAGAAAATAATTATGATATGGAATAACCAATATAAATCAAACTCTTTACTTACATATTTAATTTTATTTATTTAAAATTCACTTAATTATGATCTATTTATTTTTTAACCCCTCGAGCCCTATTATAATTTACTAAAAAATAAGTAATAAATTATACCATAATATAACTATTGAGCATGAGATAATTGAACCTTTTTTATTGATGATCTGTATCTAGCTTATGATTAGTTATAATTTAACAAAAAAAATTTGGTTAGTAAATAAGTCATCCAATAAGGTTTATCAAATGGTGATATAAAACTATATAGAAATAACATGTCCCATGATAAATATGAACCTAGAAATATAATATGGTACAAAGTAGAAGTAATAGAACATATTCACAGGACCAACAAAGTTGTGAGAAATTGACTAACCCTTAAAGATATTACAATACAATTCTAGACAATCCTTGTGGGACTATTCTTCACCACCAAACCACCCAACTATGACGACAATGACAATAAAAGAATGTGACCCACTAAACAGTACCATTACCATTACCAAATCCAAATAAAATAGAATCTATAACAACCCAATAGAAACAGTAGTGTGTGAAGATAATTTCTATAAGGATACCAGTAAAGAATCTATACATGTTCTTATATGAAGAAATCATTATTTCTTGATTTAAAAAAATCTAGTTAAAAAATAATTTTCATAAAATAAAACCATTTTATATGTCACTTATTTCATTTTCATAAAATTAATCTATAATCAACAAATACATTAATATGTTAAATATGAATGAAAATATGTTGGAAACTATAGATTCACCATATAATAGTAATGTATGGAAATAACCCGGAAATATAATATCATGTAAAGAATGAATAATAAATGACAAAGAAATCTATTTGGGATCTATCCTATATTTATATTTTCTAAACGTGAAATATATAACCCAATCTAGTATAATAGTGGATCCATCATATATAACCATTAGTGGAATTAGATGCACTAATGTGACAATAAACATATTGTGGAATACAATGTCGAAGATTGAAAAGTCTATTCCCAACGCACCCAATGCTTCCCAATGTGCCAACTTGTTAAAAAATACTTTTGAGAACCATAATCAGATTTAATAAAACTTGTTCACATAAATTTATTTATTCATTCAGGATTGAAAAGTATTTTTAAAATCATCCCCACCCTTCAAATCATATAATCAAACACCCTGGGTGAACAAATATTTTCAAAAATCAAACCCCTATAATGACATGTATCAATTAAAAAAATTACATTCCAATACCAAATCAAGAATATTTATTTAATAACACAAATGAATATATATTAAAATTGATAAATTAAATAATTATCCATTCATATATAGAAAACTACATCAATTATATAGGAAAAATAATCTCTTTCAAAAAATGGTGATTGGGAACAAACAAATTGGCCTATGAATGATAGTGCATATGGGATACTACAAAAGATCAATCAAGATCACATCCAGGTTATTGTGAATTTGAAAATGTATCACACACCACTACTAAACTGTGATCAAAACAACTAATTAGGGAGAGGGAGATCTCAGCCACCTAATGGAAGGCAACCAATCGTGTTATAAATCAACTACACCAAGAAAAGTGATATGGTGGTGGAATGGACCCCAAATACCAACACAATAAGAACTAGTATTTGAGGTAGGAAAAGAACCAGGTAAATAGTAGAAAAAAAGTTGTGAGGTCTGATAGAATCATATTGTGATGAATAATTTTTTATGGAAACACCTTTTTAAATGCATAAATATCCCATAAATGATATTCATTAATAAAACATGTCACCTGGATAATCACCCTTGAACGATTATTTTAACTCGCAAAAATGATTATTATGGCATAATTTATTATTTTATGTATTGAAATTTTCATGTCTTGTAAAAAAATTTACATATTCTGGCCCCTAAGAATAATAAGTCATAGACCAAGGAATGTTTTGGGTAAATTACTACTATAGACATTTCACAGTAGGAACTCCCTACAAAACAACCCATAAGGCTTCTTATTCAACTAGAAACCAAACTGAACCCTCTAAAAACTTTCACACATTTATACCCAAAATCCACTAATTTAAATAAACATACATCCTCAAATGTAGGTACTTTTCCTATAAAATTATCTATATCTCTGAAGGGAAAAAATTAACAGAAACAAATTTTGAATCAAAATACTTATTAAGATGTTCCTCGAATATTGTTTTGGTATGATTCAAATTCCCTACCATAAACACATTATATCTCCCAAATACCCTTAAGATCATAAAATTACGAAAATCGAATGCCACTATTACCTCATCAAAAATTCATACTCCATTGTCTCATGGATAACCCCTCCAAACTACCATAGTACAAAAACTAGGGGAATTGTACTACCTTGTAGTTTATTTTCTCAGTGATCCCTAGTATATAAGAGTTACTCAACCAAATTTGAATTAGCATTGAGAATAATATCAACCAACTCTATCATATGGGAAGGATCCTATTGATACTTCCATACGTAGGAAACATGAAAAAAATTGTTAAGAGAAGTAAAATAAGATTGTTACTCTAACTTGTACACCACATTTCCACGAAACTCCGAATTCTAAAATGGTCCAAAAAACAATGATAACATCATAATATTTCAACGCAACAAATGGTTACCCATTTTAGGAAAACCTCTAAAAAAATGTTCATCAACCCGAAACTCCATCTATCTATGATAATGGAATAAATAGTACTTTGATTACTCAGTTTCATGAATAGTATCATTATGATAAATTAAAACATTTCCATCATCATCAGAATGAAACTTGGCCCATCCAAGGACTTGTCTCCCAACTTTTCCTTGCATGATAATGATCTAAACGGACTATGGTAAAATTCCCAATAATGTTCCATAATAATATTATCGTGATAACTAGTATAATATTAAATGTCAACTATATGAAAATTATTTTCAAAGGATCCACTAAAATTAAGAAAACATTCTCAGATCATATCCTCGAGAACCTAGATACAACTATTTATTTATACAATCGTTTTTGTATAAGAAATCATGAGAAATTTTAATTAGGAACATAATGACTCATGATAATCCTTTAAAATATATATGTTAACCTAGGTTCCCTTTCAAATTTAATCATAGAGGTAACCCCTTGAAGTCTCAAAACATCACGTATATAAATGTCCAAAACACAATTTCAGAGTCTTCATCTCCCTTATTGGGATGAAATGCTCTAATTTCATTAGTCAATTAATGATCACCCAAACCATATCATTCCTTTTAATAGTCCATGGTAAACTAATGGTTATGTCTATAGAAGTATTAACCCACTTATATACCAGAAATGTAAATGGATTCATCAAAAAATTAGATATCTGGTTCTCTACATTAATTATCTGACCATAAGATTATATTATAGAAAATTATATAATTAATCATATCATCCCCAGCCAAAAAAACGGATGTATCATGTCATGATACATATTAGTAGTCCCTGGGTTCACAAAACAATAAGATTTATATTAAATTTCGAACAACATATAGATCATAGAAATATGAATAACCAACCAAAAATGGATACAAAAACCACTATTGGGAGACTGATAACACTCTCTTATGGTCCCCCCTATCATTTTGGATTTCACTAAATCATCAGAATATAGTTTTAGGTACATTCTAAATCCAAACATTCTTAATATATGATTATTCAAATCTTATAAAATCCTAGTACAGCTACCCACATGAATATTTCACTCCTAATATCATCTTGATTAACAAACTCATAAAAGTCCACTCTTACACTAAAAATATAAATAATTGAGTAAGTAATTTCCTACATAGAACATCAGGAACCACATTATGTTTCCAACAAGTATTTGATGTATCTTAACCAAAAGTTTGATTATACTCTACCCAGTATCGTAGTTGTATGTATAGAACCAGATGAGGAAAAATAAACATTAGGATTCTGTGATTAGAATATACCATAATGTGCTATACCAAAAAGTAGTGATGCCACAATTTTAGTGAATGAATAACTACAAACAACGCTAGATCATTTTTACATTTGTTCTTATTCTGAAATGATAAATATAAAGGGTCATAGTCCACTCCATGTGTCCTATACATTATGACACACCCATACTAATACAACAATAATTTCAAAAAACATAATATCCTAAACCCAGTTTCCATTGTGTCCAAACTGGGATCTAATACAACCCCACCATCAGTTACTCAAAAGTTCTATGGTATATTTAATTCCAATAAAATATTACACACTTACATGTTAATTTTTTCTTAATTTTTAGACACATTTAGAAGATATTAATGAAAATTTTGAAATAACTTATCAACCCTATAATATTAGGTTATCAAAAACATTTATGGGATTCTCTAAGGATATATGAAATTATATCCTATCAATATCCTCTAGTACACCCCTATCAAATATAAAATTCCCCAAGATGTTACTTTTAAAAAATAGAATTCACATTTTTAAATCATATAATACTTATGGTGTTCCCTCTATTTTTTAAGGATGATATCCAAAAAATCCATGTACACCTCCATTAACATGGATTATACCATAATATCATACATGAACACAATAACAAATGTTTCCAACAATAATTGAAATATTTTATCCATAAAATATATAAATATAGTTAGAGATTTAGTGAGACCTAATGGAATAACTCGAAACATGAAATTACTACACACACTCCTAAATGATTTCTTAATTATGTCCTCTTCCTAGAATCATGAATATAAGTACCCTGGCTGAAGGAAATCCCATGAAAATGAAAAATCCAGTTCAATTTTGTTCAAAGTGGTCAGAATTCCAGAAAGAGAATTATTTTTCATGATGGACACCAAATTTAAAATTCTATAATCCAGGAAATCTATTAGGATCTCTTATTAAGTGTTATAAAAGAGGAAACATGAAAATCATGACGACATAATAGGATGAATAAATATCTTATCCTTGAGGTATGTAAGATAACCCTTATTTCCTATAACTTAGTGGGTTCTAGGAGATATGATTGAAAAATTATGGTAATCATTCCAGATAGTAGGTAAATGGTAAACTCAACCAATCATTATGGACGTATACCCAAATATATATATGGAAAGAACATGGGGTACACACGCAAACCCACATTAAGTGGACTACTCAAACATAGATCGATAGTATCAAGGGACATCTATGAAAAATGACATGATATCAACCCAACATATATAAGAACATACCATTTTCTCAAAGACCAATAATTCCACTACCATTGGATAACATGAGTGAATACCCATGAGATAAAAACATATCAAAACAATGATAAGATTAGATCTAGGAAGTAATTATGATCATCCAATTCATTCAATTAATCCGGTAAAATATATCAAGATAATGTGATAAAAATATCACTCCACCACAAGGTCATATAATGCCACTCGATAGGCTATACCCTTAAAAAGTTTTCCTTCCCTTTTATGAAAGTCATGAAAAGATCCAAAAATAATGGTTTATGATCTAAAAAAACCAACACATCAATTAAATTTGATTATATGAAATTATTATTAGAATCAGTATAAAAAATATAGATATATAGAAGAAGAAATAAACATCATTCCAATAATAGTAATTTACCATTCTTCAGATTCTGTGAAAATGGGGGTTCAAAACCCATGGGGCGCAGGTTACTATAGCAGTACTATAGTAGTACTGTAGCAGCGGGAGCACTGCTCATCAATGGGTACTGTTGCGGCGGCAGGATACTGTAGCGGTGGCGATACTGTGCAGTACTGTAGTAGCAGGTTACTATTCACAGAATGTGAATTGGCCTTAGAATTTGGGACTACGGGCTATGTAATGGGCTACAAGCCCACTGGGCCTTCGGGCTATGTAATAGGTTTCCCTCTACCCAGTTAAAAGAGGACTTTGCATTGATTTAATAATAAAAATGAGGCTTCAAGCCCAACCTTTAAAAAAATCAGATAAACACATCTATTCTACAGTCCTCCCTAATTTTTCATAGCTGTATTAATATACCACTTAGAATGAGGATGTGACCCACCACCCATAGATACATTAAAAATGAGCTTCAAACCCCTTGGGATTTTGTATCCATTATTACTTCATTAGGACATGCTTCCACAAAAACATAGTAGATGTCTAGATTGTCCACAATTATGGCAAGTATTGCGAGACTTTGGAAAATTTGGCATGTTATAACTCATTTATCCACAATAATAGAAAAATAAATATATCATATGAATCTCCTGGAAATTTTCTTGATGAAAACCAGATACATTTCCAATTCCTTTTCGAGGTAGGAGACACTTCCTGGTAAAGATCATCACTAACTGATGTTAAAACCAATATTGTTCAACCAACTATGTATTCTTGTTATATAAATTTCTCATTTGATACCACCATATGGGTTTGAGGGAAAATTAGAATAAATTTTATTAAATATCATCTCTCAATCCCGGGTCATTCATCTAATACATTATCTAATCATTGGTGACTAGCCTGGTGCTAAATATGACATCTCTGAAAAAAGGTGTAATTTTCTAGAGTGGTACACTCTCATTTTTATAAGGATAATAACTCTTAGTTCATTACAATAAATATGGAATTGGAAAAAAAAATTACATTGAATATTTTACACAGGTAATCCCATGTATGGTCATTATGAAACATAGTATTCACTATAGAGTCCCAACACCTTTATCTTAATCCCTAAATCATGTACGATGAAAAACCCACCATATATTCTTGAGTATTGTTATGAAATATTAATATACAATACATCCAAAAAATACACACTTTTTGTTATTGGGGTTCTTTTATTCATGGAATATGGGAGGATTCTTCTTTTTGTGTTTTGATCCATGGTCTACCACACATCCTAGGATCCTAAAGCACACATGACCAGGTGTTTGAAGAGTTTAAATTATAGCTTCTTCTAAGGATGTTTCCACTAAAGGATTATACAATAGAACCAAGCCCATTTATTCCACTTATTCATTCAAAATACCACTTCTTGAAAAAATTTCTCTTATTCTAAAGATTATGACCAATATAATGAAGAGAAATTAATAAATTATTAGTCTAAATTTATGTATAAATATCAGTGACTTTATATGCTAATAATATAAATAATTAATAAAATATAATAACAAAATAAAAAATAGTAACAAAAAATTTGGGCATTTGAAAAACCACATAACAATTTTCATCAAATATATCTGACTATAAATTCCCATGTTTGAATAAAATATCAGACCACACATGACAACTCATATTCAGACACATAAGGGACCTGAAAAAGACACCCCCCCCCGTATAGTAACAATTCCAATTATTATGGTCCTAATTATTTTATAACTTATAATGTGAAACAATACTCTTTATTTTCAAAAAACATTAAACCTGTTATTCCATGTGGTCTAATTGTAAAAAAAACCAATTCTAGTAAGGTATAAAGGTCACCCAATATGGTATGACACGTGGTGGTGTACAAGAAATATAAAGAGGCATGTCTGATGATAAACCGGAACAAGGAAACACAATAGAGTATAATTCATAAGTAAGAGAAAAGATTAATGAGACATACAAAGTCAAAAAAAAACTGACAAAACATGAATGATAATACAATAAATGTTTATAAAAGTCTTTATGGGACCATGTGTCATCACCAAACCATCCCACTATGAAGAAGAAGAAAATATAGAAACTAGCACACTGCACAATTACCTTCCATTTCCCTAAGTCCTAAATATAGTATATAACAATCCAAAGGAAGAAACATGGTTTTTTATCATAAATTCCACCAATGAATCTATACAGGTTCCAACATTAATATTACATTAGTTAATGCTTTTAAATAATACATATTATAAATAATTTTCCAAAAAACCATTCTCTAAAACTTTTATATTTTATTAATAATATAGTACAATAATTACCAATAAAGTAATATTTCTGGTATGAAATAAAATATATTAGTAAGCATATACATAACAGATTATAATAAATTGGGAAAATAACAATGAAATATATAATTATGTAATAAACTAATCATAAAGGAAAAAATCATTCCATTTGAGATATAACATTTGTTTATACATACTTGAAATTCAAGAAAATCCCCAATCCAGTACTAAGGTATATCCAACCAATATAACCTATAGAGTAATTACACAAAGTAATGTGATAGTAAAACTTTTATGGAATTAGATACTCAAAGGGTGAAAAGACTATTATAGATGAAACTTAGTTTAGCCAATGCATTTTTCTTGTCAAAATTCATTTCAAAACTGTATAGATAAATAAAAAACATTTTCATGTCTAATACATTATTATTTAATGATTGAAAACCACTTTTAAATGTAAAACCATCATTAAAATCATTTAATCAAACACTTTGGGTGAGAAAATATGTTTTAAAAGAAAACCCCTTTAAAAAAACATTCTATTCAAATATCTCCCTTATAATAAAAAATCCGGATATGTAATTGAATAAACTAATATAATTGTCACGAAGAAAATATATAAATTGAAGAATTAACACCTTTTATAGATAAAAATACCTCTATAAATGAGGAAACCTAATTGCCTCTAATAACAGAGGTTGGAAAAAAGATGATCGACATCTAAATGACAAGGAATGGGGAATTAGAAAAATATACAAAGGATTAATCAACATCACATCCTAGGTATTAGAACATTTTAAAAATAGATCACATGCCTCTACCAAACCACAATCAACCAAGCTATATCTGGAGTGTTAGATCAAGCATTTTGTAATAAAGATAACCCACCGTAATGGTGATTAACCACAAAAAAAAGATTCAGAGGAGGTAGGGACACCCTTGAACCCTTAATGTGATCTAGGGTTCAACAGATTAAACATTACCCCCAAATTTAATAAACATAATTTTTAAAACATGTTAAAAAAATTAATGTGGTGAAGGATTTATATTGTAAACACAATTTTTATGTCCATAAGATTGAAAAACTCATTTAAATTAAAAAACATTTATCCTCAAGATAATTATAAAAATTAATTATTTTACAGAATAAAAATGAATATAATGGAATAAAATTAGATTTTATAGATTTTTATATTCTTTTCTAATAATTTTGTTGATATGTGATGGATGGAAGACAATTTACATTATAATGCAAGGATTATTTGTGTAAATTCATTCCACAACAATTACTTAGTAGCACCACCAAGAAAGAATTCCAAAAAGGATTCAAATTTAAACTGGAACCAACTTTAACATTCCAAATTCATTTAATAACTTATCGAAATAATCTATTAATTTATAAAAACACACATCTCTGAACATCAAGTCATTTTCCAAACTAATATTATCCTTCCCTAAATGGCTAGAAATGCACCCAAATGAAAAGGGAATCAAAACAACAGTGGAAAATCAACTGAATGAAATTTAATAGATATCATATTTAAATTGGATAACATAACCTTTATATAAATAATGATAAAAGGAGTTTTATGATTTCATATTAACTCATTATATTTATTTCTTGTTTTTTTGTTTTACTTATTAAGATCCCGCTCCCACGACTCACACATTACTAAAACCCATGTGTTTTCTGTATGTTATTTAATTAAATTATCAGATTTTATATGTTATAAACAAATACATTGATAATATTATTTTTATTACATTATATAATTTATTCAAACCATATAAGTGAATAAGTTGAGAATTAGATTGATTATATAGAAAAATACTCTTATATGAGACGTGTCTTCATCATAAAAACATTTTTCCTGGGAAAAGGACTAGAATTGGTATAACTTAGTTTCATTTATAATAATAATTTATAAAAAATTAAATATAATAATAAAATAATTGAATATAAAATTATAAATAGAAGATAGATGGATAGAGTTTTATAAAAAAGAGAAACATTACAATGCGATGATGATGCAGTCTTCAATGAAGGGGTCCTTCCATCATGAGATACCCCTATTGATATAGTTGTAGAAATGGAGTGATGAGGATATGGTTATAAAGGATTAAAAGTATGATTTGGAAAATTATACCAAATATTTTATTCCCAGTTATAATTAAATGTTGGAAGCCAAAAAAATATAAAATATATATACCATTAGAAGGTCTATTTTTTAATAATTGGATCTTATTTTTAATCTCCCAATATGATCCCTATTCAATCTCATATATAAAATATTTGTCCAAAACAGTGCAGTGTTGTCTAATCCAATGAGTCCAATCTTGCTTTGTCTTCAGAGGACATTTACTACAAAAATATACATGATCCATATCATATAGAATATATTAATGTTTTATTTCCTTTAATGGAAATATTTTTGTGTAGTCGTATGTTCAAATCAATGAAATCCATTATTTACGACTAAAATACCATTGTTCACTTTAAAGGGGAAAAATCGATATTTCATAAAATCTGAGAATGATTGATCTCATTAAAAATATTCCATTAATTAACATATTTAACAAAATTTTGAGAAATTATGTTATTTATTATTATTAAAATATTTTATAAAATTTGATTTATCAACTCCCACTGACATACAAATTGTCACTTCTACCAAAGGGCGCAAGTCATGTATTCTAGAATATTTTTACAGGATATGTATATTGATATTTTTAAATATATAGTGGAAATATATCCAAATTAAGAATATTATCTAGATTTAATTTTTAAATTTTTTTATGTTCAATATTCCATATATTGTTTCCAAAACAAAATCTTATGAGATTAATGAAACTAATGATAGTTAGTCAACTTATGGGTCCACTATATCATTAATTCTTTATGTTTGTTTGTGCCAACCATTTTAATATCATATCTCCACACTTTATTTATTATATAAAGTTTGATTAAAAATTTAATTATTAGTTTTTTTTAATTTCATGTAACCTTTTCAACAATCATTTTTAATCAAATTTTAAGATACAGATACTCATGAGTTTTTTAATGTTAAACCTTAAGCTCCTGAACACGATATCTCTATATGTTTTCCATTTACTAAATCCGATATATATTAATATAATATATTTTTGGGGATTTTTTAGGGAATAAAACTTTTAGATGTTAGGTACACACACCTAGGTCAATTCAGTAATGTAATATACCTTATCAAAATTGAAATAAATTTATGATATATAAATGATTGGAGATGAATAAAAATTACCTAAAATGGCTACACACTCAATTGAGAAGGAAAAATATCACATGACAAGTTTCCTTTTAATTTATTTAGAGAATTCACGACACAATTTATGATGAATAAATATAAAAAACAAAATTTTCCAAATATAAATGTTTTTATAATGTCAAAACCAAACATATCGTCTATGATATCTATTTTCATAAAACTTATCCTTAAATGATCGAATATTTCTCTTTATTATCATGATTCCACTTAGGTTTTAGAATTTAGAAACGAATTCTCCATATTTTCGACATTTAATTAATATTGTTATATTGTTTGTATTTTTATTGATTTTTGGTGGATTTTTTGTTTTTTTTAATGATTAAAAAACACATTCACAAAGCACACAAATGAAAAACATATAGAAGTGACCCAAATATGTTATCCCCTCTTCCATACATAAAATATAATCTTTTCCGTTATGAAACCTATCAGATGATTTAAGAAAAATAAATTTGGAATTTTATATATTAAAAATTAAATAAATTTTATAAGGTTAGGAATATCATGATGTTTTCAAGAGATGATTGGGTTATGACGTTTTATAAAGTCAACTCCAAGTGTGGGAAGTCCCTAAATGTATAAATTTAACCTATTCAGAATGACCATGATCCTCCTTCTTGTGTTTTCTTGTGTGATATCAATTATACCATATAGAAAAACAATTTATAGAATATAAGGACATAACCATCTTGAATGAAACTTATTGTGCATCATTTTTATTCGTAAACTATATAGAAGGGATTTTTATCTCACATGAAACATAATTTTATGGATTATATTGTCAAGTGTTTCATTTCACCTATTTATATAGCATTGAGTTCTTATATGATGATAATTGGATCTCCCCATGCTTGTGAAGTTACACATTCCTTTGAGCACATACTTAGGAGAAATCCAATTTTCACATATTCATCACCCAAAAATTATCAATGCTCGACTTCCATGGGAAGATCAAATTCATTACAAAAAAAATATTAAACGTAGAAATACATATTGGAGACTTTAATGAACATTATAAGAACAAATCGCATTATCCAAGAACATTCTGTAATACTTATAATTCAGCATCATGGTTTTCTCGAAATATTTCATTGACTCATTATTTGAAACATCTTCCTGGAAATTCTATGAGTGGTAAAAAGTATATGTTTTGTGTATAACACCATATTTCTAAAGGTGTAAATCCAAATTTCAATTGAATATGGTTGAACCTTAGTCAATTTTGATATAATTCATAATTACAAACACGAAAAAAATCTATGCCCAACCGAAATACACTACTATCGGAGAATCATCATTCCTAGAGGACATGACATCCACCAATTTAATAAATTAAATAACATCTACTAGAATATAAAAAACCATATGAACGCGTAAAATAAACTATAGAATCATGTCTACATATATCAATAATCACAAAAAAATAGGCATGTTGAGGCATCTCTAGTCTCCATGAAATATTTCCAATCATTTGGAAATGTGATAACGACATAAAAAATTCAAGAGCATCATACTCAAAGATATAAAAATATAATTATGATTATTAGACCTTACGAGTGGTCTTTTGTGGTCCAAAGATCTCAAAACCTGAATGTTAATGGCCGAAATACAAAATATACCCAAACTCAATGTCAGGAACACAACTCTTTTTAACCTGTTCTCTACACATATTCTAGTGGTAGGGATCATAATATACACTATACCTAGACACGCATTTCAATTTTTTACTTGTTATTTATTTATATTAATTTTTTAATAAGAAAAATAAATTTAACATAATTATCTTAAACAATGTCTACCATTGAGTGTATGAATATGTTCATCTAAAAAAGTGTCTCGAAGTGGTCCATAGTCCATAGTTTCATCCTCTAATGTGTGATAGACCATACTCATGTGGTTTTCCACAATGTTCTCTAAATACATTTTTCAATTAGCTCGAAATTAATCTCTTTAATAATGATAATCTAATAGAATTGTATAGTCATTTCATCTAGCTTCTTCAAGAGGTACCATAAATCATTATGGTTATAAAAACAAATTTATTAGGGACTAGAAAATTGGAATGGAAGATATATAAGTCATACATGAAATAAAACTCCTTTACTTATGGATTTTAGTATTTCTGGGATTAATCTATTTTCTTTTGATGCATTATAAATCACCTGGGAATTTCCCTCCATCCAATGTGATAATACTATTCCAACTATAATTTCGGAAGCATCACACATAATCTCGAATGGAGGCTCCCACCATAGGGGATATATGATCAATAGGGAAGTCAGATTCATATATATCTGGTCAAATTATACCCTAAATGAATCATAAAAATGAAATAAATATCATTTTTAAAAAATAACAATTTGTGTAGGGTGATATTTTTGAAATCTTGAATGATTTTTTGATAACAACCAGAATGTACAAGAAATGATTGAACATAAAACACATGTGTAGGATATGGATAGTATAAAATGATTTATACAATATATTTATAAACCAAAATTCCATGTTGTTACAATACATAATCAGGGAAAATTCCCATCACTACCATGAAATGACCATTCTCATTGTTTAAAAAAATATTTTTATCAAGGCAAGGATGCAACCCATTACCCAAAATCAAGACAAACACATCAAATAAGGATCCATAAATAGTAAAAACATCAATAAAAACATCCATGAATGATAATGTATATCATAAAATATACTCAACATGAATACCATGAAGGTATTTATGGTGTTACAATGTATTAATGGATGCCTACAGAAAGAAAATTCACTAAATGGGAAGGTGAATTTCATCTTCTCATGGTTATATATTGTCATACAAACATGAAAATAGAAACATTAATGGTCCATGAAACAATTGATGGACCTCCCATTAGGTATCTCAAGCATGTAGACAATGAAAAAAATGGTTAAATGTTTCTTATGAGGTGATGATTTAGTTTTTGATAATCTATGCGCACTCATGAACTTGTTTGTACTGTCACATAATCTAAATCGTCATTTTCATTCATTATAATAGTGATCCTAGTTTTCCGTGGTATAAAATAAATATATTGACCCTATTGAGATTCATAAATTAGGTAAATAATTCTTCACTCAAAAAATATTTCACCAAATTCTTTACAGCATCTAATAATGTAGGGTTAAGTTTCCCTCGTGGGTGGCTAAATAGTTTATCCCCGAAATCTAAAAAATCCAACTGAAAAAAATGGATTATCTAATACCTGGTTAATCATCTAAGTCCAACCAAATTTCATTTATTTTATCCATTTATATATTTAAAACACTATTTTATTATTCAATATGGATATTATTATCAATTATGAAAGATAATTTGATATTATTCAATAGGAATAAATATTTATATTTAGTGGAAATAGATTGAGTTATAGTTTTGGTGGGCTTTTTAATTATTGTATTTATGTAGGTACTAATATATATTCACAATTAGTGATAAAATATGAATATAAATCTTCAATATC
Organism: Viscum album; assembly: GCA_963277665.1. NCBI lineage: Eukaryota > Viridiplantae > Streptophyta > Magnoliopsida > Santalales > Viscaceae > Viscum > Viscum album. The sequence continues at coordinate 1,292,032,320 of OY728159.1, read as the reverse complement.
AGTGAATAATACATCAAATCATTTTGTATAATCGAAATCTATTTCGTAACCCGATATTATATATTTAGAATTAGATGAGAATCCTTAAATGAGTGAGAATCATATTTTGTTTGTTCTTGAAAAATAGGTGTGGAATGATTCTGAAACATTAAATTTGATCCAATAAAAAATATCCCTCTAATAATGGAATGATTTCTATTTTGAAGTTATTTAAAATGAATTTTTTTAGGGAAATTACAAGATGGTTCATAATGGGATATGATGAAAAAAGAACAGTCATATTAAGGGTACATCATGGAGTCTAAAAAATTAAATCATAATATCAAATCTCCAAAATCCATCAAAATAGAAAAATCATTTACATTAATCATCATCTTGGTAGTTTTAATGAAATATTTACAATAAAAATTTGTGATGATGGGAAATTACCTAGTCCTCCTCTATATTCACTGAATTGAAATCCACTAGAGAGATCATCAATCTCATTTGAATAAGTACATCCTCAAGGACCGCCTTCTAGTGTGATATAGCTCAACATTACTATTTCACTTCAACTCATCAATATCTAAATATGAGAAAATAGAGTGAGGGACTGAAGTTATTGATGAACCCGAATCTCCCAAAGCATCATAAAAGTTAAACACCCTATATTGCATAGAATGGAGAATGTATTTGCATCGTCACACCTTTCTAGCATCACTAATGTCAGTATGATGAGCATATATATGTTCTTACAAAGGATTATATGATGATTTCCCTTAATCCTAATTGTGAAGAATATATGTAAAGCATGGTTTATTCCTATAAATGATATGTTATTAGAAAATTAGTATAATACAAGGATTATGAAAATATTTATGTATGAATAAATTTAAGATGATTATCTCATGAGTGCCACCCTTGATTATTTGAAAGAAATATTAGTTGAATATTATGTATTAGATTGATAAACAATTTCTTGATTAGTTATTAGTTAAAAAAATTTCATATAGATTCATGATTCGATGACATTGTAATAAATTGTTTATAGTTGGGTAATATTGTGTAAAATTAATCATCAAGTCATATTTATGATGTACATTACCTAAATTTTATATGATGATATGTGGTCAACGTGGTTTATGGGTAGAAATGGATATTGTATGGGGAATATGTTGTGGTGAAAGGTATGTAAAATTCTTATTTCAGTGTGATGATGTCCATATGATGTGGAAAGGAATTATTACATTTATTTCATGATAGAGATGGGTAGACCTAGCAATTACATGAGTTTTCCAATGTGATATGGAGTTATATTTGGTTTTTTTGAATCATGTGATATTTTATCACCCAGTTATTTTATGTTAAAATATGGAAATGTCATTAAGATGTTAATCATGATATAGATAAAGAGGAATTATAGGATAGATCATTTTGGATGTTTCAATGTTATGAATTAAAAATTTCTATGATGGATTATCTATCCATGTGTATGACGAATAGTTTTAAATTTTTTTACATTTTCATTGATTTAATAAAGCCTCATTGTTGATTCGGATTATATTTGTATGTTTAATTGTTTGTAAAGTATCAATAATCTGGTATAAGATAAAGCATGATGACCTTGATGAAATTAATTGTATTGTTTATTAAAAAACAAATAAGGATTTAATTTCTCTTATTTATATGGATATCTATTTGATGTAACATAAATATATCCCCTATGGGGAATATATTTTTATAAAACGTAGAAATAACTACTTAAAAATTATTAGGTTATTCCTACATTATTTCACTGCAAAAGAAGAAAAGGTGTTGTATTTTTCATGTTCTATAAATTTGTAGATTCAATAATCTAGTACATCCTTATACGTTAAGTCATGGAATGAGGCGAGGGATTGAAAAAGATCATAAATGGATATTTTCCTATAATATGAGGTTTTGGTATAGACCCTTTTCGTGTTTTTAGTGGTAGAGATATAAATCGTCTGTGATGTGGATCTCAGCTTCCATAGATTAAGAGGGCTATAAGATCATATATAATTATAAAATGGGTTGGAGACCTAGGATTTATTAGGTTCAGGTATAATTTTTAAAATCACCATTATTTCTTTAGTTGTTAATTCCTAAGAGAATTTAATCTTTTCATTTTGTGAGTGGTTTGTTTTGAGGACCAAATTTTTGATGAAGAATCGAATATTTGGGGTATCCTGTGTCGATGTTTTTCAGATATGGATTTTGTATGAGAATTGATTTAGGTACTCAGTCAAGTCTCAAGATATTTTGGATAAATCTTAAATACTTTTAAGGAATTCATTAGTGGTTCCTGGTTCAATGTGAAACCTTATGGGAAAAACATGAAGTTCCCCATGTGTGTGGAAATTTTTAGTTCATCTTGTTCATACACATTTAATTTAAATGTTTACCACGCATTTAAGGGAAAAAATGAAGAATATAGGTGAACCCATTGAACAAGAATTAATTCAAGGTCTTGGAACATTGTTTCAGAGAAACAATGCAAGAACTAAAATTTGTGCTCATGGGAATTTTTCATTGTTGGAAGATGGTTTGGTAAACTATGTAAAGTGGTTTGACTTGGATAGTTACATCTACACTATAGGATCATGGTTTGGAAGACCATGTGGCCAAAACATTTATACTGCCACTTTTTTAAATGATAAATTCCACATTTTCTTATATGGTATTTTATGCCACATCCCCATATTATCTCTCTCACATGCACACCTAAACCATGAGGGATCCTCCCCTCATCCTCATTAATTTTTCTCAAAATTTTATTGATTATTATGGTTATTTTCTTGGCATTTATTGTGATTCTATCCTTCTATTTTCTTTAATTTGTTATTTATCTTCATTTACTTCTACGTTTGGAAGTATTGGATATGAATTTTGGTGAATATTACATCAAATCACTGTGTAATAATCTCATTATGATTGGTATTATGTATGGATTTTATAAAGACATCTTGAGTTGGTAACATTATGGTGTCACATTCCATTTTTGAATAGGTATGTTTTTGTTGGAATTTATCAAGGTGTGTTTCCTAAATTAAATTAATTTTTGGATTGAATAAATGTTTTAGATTGTTGATATTTATTGAGAAGCCATAATAAGAGAATTATATTCCTCTATTGGTTGGTTGTTCATGGTTTTAGAATAATGAGATAACCCTATTAGTATTTAAAAAATTATTCCTATTATATTAACTTTGAGTAATAATTTCAAATTTTTTAATTAAATATAAATTATTATAATTAATTAAATTGGATGTTATTCCTTGGGATATGTTCTCAAGAGATAATTCGATTCATGTACATTTCATTATAGAGATAGTCAAGCTTCCTTAATGGATGCAAATTTTGTAATTGGTGTAGGTGGTCAATATAAATTTTCCTAGGGTATTTATGAAAAATATTTATGCACCTGGTGTTATGAAGATGTTCTTTCAACTTTGGATGACCTGTTTAAATTTCATAAATTTTTTAAGTTAAATTGAATTCTTATAGATAGATGGAACAAGGTTCCAAGTTAAATATTGGTCCTTTATGCACCGTCTTGACACCTCTTTTGAGGACTTGATCATAATCATGTCCTTGAAGATATATGGGGAACCTAGGGATTGTGAATTAAATGAATTTAATAAACATATTGTCTATTAGTGCAGGGGAATTTAATTCCTCCAATAATAGGTGAGCATTGGAATAAGAGTGATCATCTTGAGAAGGAATGATAGAAACATAAGATTCCGTAAATACATTTGGCTAGTTGATATGAGTATAGGGTGAATATTCACCCCCCCCCCACTATGATGTGATAACCATGGAGGTTGTACCCTATGGGTCTTTATGGATTGTTTGGGGGTGTGGTCAAACAATAGATTACATGGGTGAGGGATGATCTTGAGGTCATAATCCTTGTGTGACTTCTCTTAGGATACCTTTGAGATCTTGATCAGATTATAATTGTGTGGGGGATTCTATATCCTTCGATTGACATGTGTTATCTCAAGAATTACATTGAGATTTAGGGACACCTATATGGTGTTTTTTGGTGATGATATCATAGGGAATGAAATGGGTTCCCAAAAGTTAAATAAAATGATATAGGGTAATTGACAGAATGGGGATTGATGATTTAGTTTGAAACCATACAACTCAAGTCTATTGTGTGAGACTTAAATGTTTGAATTTGATTATTAAAGCTCATTCACTTGATTTTATGTCCATGGATTTCATGAAAAGTTTTGGGTAGAGGTCTAATGCCCTTGATTGGAGTTCAGTTAGATGATTTGGGTGGGATACATTACCAACTGAGATATAATGAGACATGAGGGATGTCTTGGGTATTTTACATGGATATGGACTTTAGGTCTGATATTATGTGACAATATATCTCATTAGAGTTAAGATACAATCTTATGTTTCTACATGACATGAATTCCAAAAAGGATGTGGATATACACATGAGTTTCTAGATGATATGCTTCCTTGATAGGGTTCAAATAAACCACCTATGTTTGCAGATGATATATTTTTCTAGGAGGAGTGTGTTGACCACGGATTCCAAATGACATGTATATTTGTTATTATATGATCTTGACATAATTATCCTCATGTGATTAGTGGACTATTGTATTACTTCATATTACTCATAGGATTCGGTTATGGAGCCTAATTCTGTTGGAATGTCTAGGAAATTCTTCAAGGAAATTCCTTAGGAATTTTCCATGCACATAATCTTAGTCAGAATGGTGGTGTGACATTCTTAGCGAAACTTCGACACTAGACATAGTAGTATTCCTCTATCACATGTTTTAATTTGGAACCCATAGAATGATAGTGGATATTTATTTACATTTTAATAGTTTAAATATTCATTCATCAAATCATGTCACAATCACATTCAATCCACTTACTAGTTATGAACATGACTATCTTGGTGGTTTGCTATTTTGATATACTCACACCATGCTCATGAATACATGAAACTTGGGTACTCAAGAAAACAAAATTACTATTGGTTTAGGCTGTTTAACGACTTAATGCAGATTGATCAAGCATGATATTGTGAATAAGATTAGAGATTCTGATGTGGTGAGGCTTTGGGATTGTAGTCTATCTTCAATGTCTTATATTCTTTTTGGTATTATATATGTGGTCAACCAGGTGGGTGACCACTATTATTGTATACTAGCATGACTCTATGTCCATATGATTCTATTATTCAATAATTATATAGAATCTTGTTTTTTATTTACTCTATATACTCTAATATGGTTATCTATTTTCAATGATGATTGGTTATTTCGATTATTATCATGCACTATGATATGGGGGAATAGAATCCCCACAAGAGTACTCTAGACCCCTATTGGTAGTTTGCAACCATTAGTGTGTGGGGAGGTTCTTATGAGATCCTAGTAACTCTTCAGTGAAAAAATGATAGAATGAACCATGTTAGAGATGCTATAATGTCATATTAGAGGTGTTGTGTAACTTGTATAACTGAATGTGTAATATTTTTTATTTTGTCTTACTATTTGTAGATATGGTAAAGATGTGATATCTAAATTTGTCAGATATTTTGATGGATATTTTCCTAGTTCATCATAAACACATTTCCAAATAGGAATTCCATGTTACCATGGTATTGGGATGTATTTTTTGGTTTTCAATGTTTTTATTTCATGATTTAACCCATTTTAATGTGCATATAATTTCAGATTGTTGATTTTTGTATTTTTTTGTCTATTTTCTTGTTGTAAAATGTTGTGAACTTATATTATATTTGGAATATAGGATTCACATTTATTTCATTTTCATACTTTTTATTTATAATAAAAAAATCAGTGTTCATATTTTTAATGTTCCAGTAAAATATTATTTGTTTTTTTCCAAGATAACTTTTCGCTAAAAATATACTCTACAAAAAAATATTAAATTTTGTTTTATGACTGGTCATGTGGATTTTATAGAGTTATTATCCCTAAAAATTACTATTCAGTCCCTCATGTAATGGATATATTGTAACACTATTGTATTAGTACAGGCATATTGGTCATTGATATGGAACCCCTTTGGGGTAGTTATTATATAGGTTATGGTAATGTAGGTTTAGTTATTTATCATATCTGCACAATCTTATATGATGTTTTTTAAATATAGATTTGTTGGGAAATTCCATTTAACAACACTATATTAATATGGGATTATTGATGTGTATAATCATTGTACGGTTCCAGTATATCTATGTTTGTGTGTGGGTGTGTTTTTTTTATTTTTTCATCATTTGAATTATTATTATTTAGGTGTTAGTCTTGTATGTGTATGCTATATAAGGATTAGTTTCATATAAATCTTAGTGATTGGCCTAGGATGTCTGACACATATATATTAGAATTTTGAATGATTTTATTTCTAGTGAGTGGTTTTGTGATATTTCATACAAGAGTGGATTCTTCTCTTGAGTTTTAGTATATGTGAGGTGATTTATAGGCTAGTTATAGATCCTAGTTAATTTAGTTATGACTCGGGGTCTCAATGACCTATGCATTGTGGTGCATATGTGTTTTTCGATATATGAATGTAACATGAGAAGAGTTTTCATAATGGGCTTGTAATTTTCAAATATATGACAATAATTAGTAGATTCATCAGTTTTTGATAATGGAGTTTGGACATGGTACAAGGTATGTTGTATATTCATGGAAATCACATTGTTTTTAGTGAAAAAATTCAGTAATATTGATTTTGGGATAATGGATAGTTTTTCAAGGTAATTTTAATAATATTCCTCACCCTATTTATTATAAATGTTATTTTAGTAGTGAAAATAGTGTATCAGGAAATATTTCAGATTTTGGGAACAACCCTTTGATGTAAGGTGGTCCTAAGGTAGACTATGTTATATTATAAATGGCTAATTTTTAAGAGTAATGACAATAGTGATTCTGGTTAGATGAGTTCGACATGTTTATGAACACGGTTGGTGTTTAGTTTTGTGACCATAGGTTTTATAACATAAGAATCCATATATATAGACATAGTCATATTCTTCATTTGGGTGTATGGGAGAATTCCCCAATTAGGGTCTAAAGATATTGAGGTAGCATATGTTGTTTCACATGGATTCATTACAGTTGATATTTGTGAGAGAACTCATGTGAGATAAGTACTGATTAAAATTAAAAAATTCTTATTGGATTTTATTCCTCTAATTTTTGTTGAAATTGGAAATATACCACCATAGTTAGTGGTGAAATTGAGGATTCATCATGGTGGTGTTGTCTAGTTTACTGGAAGTTGTACATTGATAGTGACTATTAGTGATTTATGGTGTTAGAGGTTTACTTGAGGTGAGAATGAATCAAGAGGAGTGACAAACATGAAATGATATAACCTATTAAGATGGAACTCGATGAGTGATATATGTAATTAAAAATGGTAGAGAGACCATATACCATTGGAGGGTGTGACAATCATTGTGGGTGAAGTTTGGTGGATCTCGAGTGTAATTTTTTTATCAATAATTGAATGGGTGGATATTAAAAAAACTTCACTCTTGGTAATGATTAGGATGACCATGTAAAGTAATTATATATAGTAATTCATTGATCATGGGCTTTAGAGTTATGAAAATCTTGTTGGAAGGGACTTTGGTGTGATTTGATTGATAATTGAATAGTCGACATGGAATTTGGATGCTGATGAGTAGGTAAATCTAATTGTAACTTTTTTCTAGTCTAATATTGTATTTTAGGTTCGTATGTTATATTGGACGGGTTTGATGAATTTTTATCAAGATCTGGATGGTTTGATATGATCTTTACATAAATTTGATAATGGTTTTCATTAAAATTATGTGACATCATGTTGCTGGACATCTCTCGATGATGATCCATCAATGGAATTACACTGACAATAACATTTAAAAATTTGTGTGGGAGATTGGATGATGTATATATTAATTTATATGTAATGTTACCTTAATCATGTGATGATAATGTGTATCAGTGGGAATAACCAAGTGTTTTAGGAATATTTATCCAAATGAGGTATGGAAACTGTTTTAATACACAAATGGTTGTGGTGAGATGAAATTAACACAAAGAATATTATTTGATTATTATAATTTTTTTAGTATAATGTTATAAATATATGGGAGGACCATAAGATTGAGAAATTAATAGTTAATGAAATTGTTGAATCATTGGATAGATGGATGTAATTAAGCATCACCATGGGTTTTTGGTGATTTTGATGAGTGGTGGATTGGTTTTGATGGGGATTGAACCTCATATTTAGAGTAATTAAACAAAGATGGATCAATATTTGGGGAAAATATAATAAATTGAGCATTAATTGGTGTCTAAGATAGGTCTTGATTAATGGTTGATGGCCATTGGGGCTTCATGGGTATGAGAAGTTCTATGGTGGGGATGATTTAAAACAAAATGTCTTTGCAGGCTGTGAATTACTAAGTAAATATGACATTTTCAGTTGGTGAGTAGTTTTTTTAAAATTGTAATTAGGATTTAAAATCATATATTAGGATCATATTTATTTTTTTCATCTATGGTTTGACACTCTATTAGTGATTTCGGTTCCATAGTGAGTCTAATGATCATGATGCCAAATTTGTAATAATATCTATGAATAATACCTTAGTGCATTTTTTGGGTGAATGGTTAGAGAAAACATTTTATTATAATGGGTTTGTTGAGGATTCCAATTAATATTTTTGTACATAGTTGTTCATCATTAATAATTTTTATTAAGTATAAATATTTTGGTTTTTATTGGTTCTATTGATTAGAACATGGTTGATGCATGGGTACAAAGTGATTATAGAAAACCAATAAATTTTTCATCAAAATTTTTAATGGATTGGGTATGGTTTGGAATACCATATAGCCAAAACATATAGAGTGTGTTACCTTGGATAGCTCCATCCAAATAGTTGGGTCGCATTTTTGGAAACCATGTGACAAAACCATTTATCACAATGTTTTTTGACAAAAAGTTGAAAATTTCAATCTCTCTCTATTGGGTTTTAACCCAAAACCCCCTCTAATATCCCACTCCCATATTGTTGAACCATGACGGTTCCTCTCATCCTACACATTTGTTATAACGTGGATTTGAGGCATCCTTGGTGGGATTTCATTGAATTTAATTTTAGTATCTTCTTATACATTATTCAGTTATTATTTTCTAATCCATTATTTTATTTATAAATGTATCAGTTTGGGATTTTGGTGAAGACTCAAGTTACACATGGTGAGATCGTCAAGTAATGTTCGAGATATTATATCGATTCTCTAATATAAAACTGAAGATTGTAACATCACTTTGTCACACATTTTTGGGTAAATGTATATCACTTTATGGATTTACATATTTTACCATAAATTAATTGAATAAGAGAATTAATGAATATTTTTCATTAGGTATTTCCCCAGACATGGTTTTGAGGGTGTGTTGTGGACCCTACGATGGTGGCTGGTCATGGTTTTTGTGGGACAAGATGTCATAGTGATTATTTATGTGATTATACAAATTTATATTCCTTTTATTATTTATTTATATTTTTTTATTCAATTATAAATAATAATAATTAATAATTTTTGACATTGTGCCTTGGGATGAGTGATTGGAAGATGATGAAATTCATGGAAGATATTAGGTAGTGACGATTGAGCAGCATCAAAGGATGGTCATCCCATTATTACATTTTGTAGTCTCCATGAATGTCGCTATGCTATCTATATATTTTATTTGTAATGTTATTGATACATGATCTCACCACTTAGGGAGATTGAACTATTTAAATTAATTTTAATGAATATAGAGAGAATAATAAGGTATTAAAAGATTTGATGGAACCTTATACAGTTGCTTGATGTCTCGGCCACTAATGGTCAGGGTCATGATCATAATCATGTCCCTTGAGATAGATGGTTACACAGAGGGGCATGAATTAAATGAATTTGATAATTTTATTTAATTTATTATCCATTAGTGTCGGTGCCTTCAATTCCAACTAGTATTGGTGAGCATTGGACTATGGGTGATTACCTGAGTTGGAAATGTTAGAAACATGAGATTCCTTGAGGCCATTCATCTTATTGAGTTGAGTGTGGGGTGAACAATCCTCCCTCCACAAGGATGTGATTATCTATGAGGGTATACTGATAGGAGATTGATGGATGGGTTGGTGGTGAGTACTGAACAATGATGACTTGGGAATGAGACGGGCTTTAGGTCATCTTATTTGTAAGAACATTCTTATAATGTCTTTGACACCATGGTCATATTATGATGATGTGAGGGATGTTACACTGACTAGGTTAAGGGTGGTGATCTGAGGGGTCATACTCTATATAAAGGACCCCTTGTAGGGCATTTGTGCCATTATGAGACCTTGGGGACTACAGTGGGAGTCCCAATGATAAATAAACCAATATTTGATTAGTGTAAGAATGGTTAGTGATGATTATATGATTCATCATAGATACAGAGATTATTATTTGATAATTATATGGTTATATTTTAAGATTTTAGGTCATATGACTAATATTAAAAACTTTTTTTTGTAATAAGGGATTGGGAAGAAGGCCAACACTTTCATGATAATTTTTTGAGATGATTTAGTAGGGAACTACCCATCATGATGTATTGAGATTCATGGAAATCCATGAATTTTTTCCTTAGATCACGTCCTTTTTCATAGTACTATGTGACTTGATTTCATAGTAGGATGTGAATACAACAATTTTTTTCTAGAACAATTTATTTCGTATTATGGTGTAGATATTCCCGGGAGTTTTTAGATTACTTTCATCCTTGATAGGATATAGGGATGACCTTGAGTGTCTAGATGATATGTTTTCAAGGGTAGGCAGTGTCTTTTAAGGGATCCAAATGAGTGGAATAGATGATATTTCATTGGAGGGTTTCATTATCCTCATTTAATAAATATATTATTTGAGTCTAATGATTTTCTCCAAATATTTAGATATTAAGCAACAAGTTACTGGGATACTATTTCGTAGTTCCTTAAAACGTGTATTCTAGTTTTATGAATCACTAGTTCAAGGTGGTTTCCATTGGATTTATTTATGTAACTAGAAAATTACAACATTTCTTTATCCCAAAATTGATCAACTATTCACAGGTAGGCATTCGTAATGTTTAAACATTATGATACTTAGTAACATACATTGGTCGATATAAAGGGAGGTTTGGTCTCATCACACCATTTTTGGGAAAAATAATGTCTACACCGAGTCTGTCAAAAAATTTAAGATATTTTCATGAAACCTTCTTAATTCACCACGTATTACATATTTTTCCATTCTAATTTTCAATCACTTATTATCATGTGTAAAATTTAGAATCATCAGTTTTTATTTGAGATTCTTTATCAATGGAGATTTCTGTATGTATTTAAGGTTCTTTGTCAATGGTATCCTCTAATATTAAATTTCAAGATTCTTTTATCCATCGTTTTTAGGACATTGGATTTAAGCCACTTTTTGGGGCACTGTAAACTTTATTTTTATCCCGAGAGATAATGGTTTGATTTTATATTGGAATCGTGCCCATAAAATGGGCTACCTATGTATCTTTGTAAAAGAAACAGAACCCACATAGTTCAGTTCCCCTGAATGGGACACATCATACCTTTTAAGGTAATGTGATAAAGACCTATCCATATTGTTTAATTTCATATGGTATGGAAATCTAAACAGAAGGGGTTTAGTCAAAAAATAGTGTGGGGCATATGATGAAGCAAAAAAAGTAACATGGAAAGGATACGAGTTTCCAAGTAGGATCAGACCCTATTGGGAATCTAGCCCAAGGAGAACTAGGTTGATTTAATGTATTGGGTTTGAACCTCAAAAAGGCTTCCTACGTATCCCATATAGATGGGAATCAAATCCCACATATTTCTATATGCCTCAAAGGAGAGTATAGTTCTTTGATGGAAATGAGACTCAGATTACTTCCTGAAAAGAACGCCTTAATCATTTGAGGGTTTATTTTGGGGTTTATTATTAGTAGAATACAAATATTATGGTGATTAAAGATGGATTCTTGAATATGATATCCAGTGAGCTAAGGCCCTAAGAGGGATTCCTACGTAACCCAATTACGATGGGAATCATTGTTATCATAGTCCATTCCATTATCAGTTTTTGTGCATATGATTTAATCATCGCGAATCTCTAATCCATGTGAGTCATTATCGATGTGAGAAATAAGAGGATGGGAATAATTTCAACAATTAAACATTCACTTTTCCTACTCCACTGGTGGTAAAGGGCGCACCTACGATGGTGAGAGTGGATGAGGTTGAAGTGACCTGATCATAGGGTGAGGCGATTATCCTTCCCTCTGTTCACATTACATTGGACAAGTGTCCAATGAAAGGAGGAAGGGATTAAGGTTAGGGGATTACACCAGAATGGATTCCCATTTGAGGTATGGATTTGGATTAATCCTATGTAGGATGCACATTTATAATTGTATGGGGCTTACTCTTAAGGAGGATACCTTTTTGAAATTGGTTGGGGTATAATACAGAGGAAGATGCCTAGTTTGAATTGGTTAGGGATTACTCCTAATGAGGATTTCCATTTGGAATTGGTTGGGGCTTACTCCTAATAAAGATGCCAATTTGGAATTGGTTAGGGATTAGTCATAAGGAGGATGCCCATTTGGAACTGTTTGGGGCTTACTACTAAGGAGGATGCCCAGATTAAATGGATTATGGTGGGATTTTTGAGGAGGATATCCAATAAGCTCGGGCCCTAAGAAGGCTTCATACATATTCCTATTATGGTGGGAATCATAGTTCTAATTATTCATTCAAAATGTGTAATTTCATGAGCATGAAAAATATCTAAGCGCGCATGAGTCATGCTCTTGTGAGGAACCATAGGATGTCTTATTTAACGGAACATTAACATTTTTCCTCCTCCACTAGAGGACGATGGTGTGTCGATCATGGAAGAGGGAAAGGTGGTGAGCTTTCCCTCTATTCTATTTTCATTGGAAAAGGGTCCAGTGAAAGGATGAAGGGATGAATGATAAGGGAATACACCAGGATGAATGGACATTTTAGGTACGGTTATAGATTAATCCTATAGAGGATGACCATTTGGAATTGGTTGGGGATTACCCTTAATAAGGATGCATGTTTGGAATTGGTTGGGGATTACTATTTAATAGGATGCCCATTTGGAATTCATAGGGGCTTACTCAAAAGCACGATGCCCATTTGGAATTGGTTGGGGCTTACTCCTAAAGAGGATGACCATTTGGAATTTGTTGGGGTTACACCTATGGACGATGCACATTTTGAATTGGTAGGGGCTTACTCCTTAGAAGGATTCCCAGATTAAGGTTATTAAGGTTAGATTATTAAAGAGGATATACAGTGAGCTCGAGCCTTGATAAGGCTTCCTACATATCCCAATTATGGTACGAATCATAGATCCCATAGATCATTCTAATTGTGAAAATATTTTGATGAAGAGAAATATCTAATCCCACATGAGTCATGCTCAGAATGAGAAACAAAAAGTAGTCAATGATTTAACAAAGTCGCTTTCAATTTTTTCCTCCACCGCTGGTGGAAGAGGGCACATCAACTGTGGAATTGGGTGAGGTGATGATATTTCCCTCTATTTTATTTACATTGGACAGGGGTATAATGAAATAATTAAGGGATAAAGGTTATGGGATTACCCCAATATGGATGGAAATTTGAGATATGGTTGGGGATTACTCATAATGAGGATGCATATTTTAAATTGGTTGGGGCTTTCTCTTGATGAGGAAGCCTATTCAGAAATGGGTTGGGAATACTACTAAAAAGGAAGACCATTTTGAATTGGTTGGGGCTTACTCAAAATAACGATTCCAATTTTTAATAGGTTTTGGAATACTTCTATTGAGGATGCCCATTTGGATTGGTTGGGGAATACTCCTTAGGATGATGCATAGATTAAGGGGATTAAAGGTCGATTCCTAAAGAGGATATCTAGTGATCTTAGACCCTGAGAAGGATTCCAACGTATCCCAATAATTGTGGGAATCAGAGTTATCTTAGTTCATTAAAATTGTGAAAATATTTTTACCATGAAAAATATATATGCTCTCGTGAGTCGTGCTTAGTGTGAGAAACAAGATGATGTCAAAGATTCAACTGAGGTACTTTCTAATTTTCCCTCCTCCACTTGAGGATGATGGTGCATCTACTATAGAAGAGGGAGATGAGACCATCATTCCACTTATTCTATTTACATTTGAAAATGGTCCAATTTAAGGATTAAGGGATTAAAGTTAGAGGATTACACCTGGAAGGCTTCCCATTTTAGGTATGGCTGGGGATTACTCTTATGGAGGATGCACATTTGGAATTTGATGGGGCTTACATGAAAGGAGGATAAATATTTGGAATTGTTTGGGGATTAATACTAATGACGTGGTCCTTTTGGAATTGGTTGGGGCTTAATCCTAAGGATTATGCACTTTTTGAATTGGTTGTGGCTTACTCCTAAAGATGATGCCCATTTGGAATTTGTTGGGACTTACTCCTAAGGAGGATGCCAATTTGGAATTTTTTGGGGCTTACCCCTAAGGATGATTCCCATTTGTAATTGGTTGGGGCTTAAACCTATGGAGGATACCCATTTTTAATTGGTTGGGGCTTACTCCAATGGATGATTCCTAATTGGAAGTGGTTGGGGCATACCGCTATGGTGGATTACGAAATTAAGAGGGTTAATGTTGGATTCCTGAGGAGGATATCAAGTGATCTTGGGCCCTAAGAAGGCTTCCTGTGTATCCCAATTATGGTGGTAATCATATCCCTCTAAGTTCATTCCAATTTTGAAAATGTTGTGACCATGGAAAATTTTTATGCCCACGTGATTCATGCACGGTGTGAGAAACTAGAGGATGTAAAAGATATACCAAAATAACGTTCAAATGTTTCCTCCTTTACTGGTGGAAAATGGAGCGTTGAACATGGAAGAGGATGAAGTGATGAGCCTTCCGTCTATTCTATTTATAGTTTAAAAGGTTCCAATGAATGGAGGAAGGGATGATATTTATGGGAACACACTAGGATGGATTCCCATTTGATGTATGGTTGAGGATTACCCCAAAAGAGGATGGGAATTTGGAATGGGCTGGGCTTACTCCTTAGAATGATACCTATTTGGAAATGGCTGGGTCTTACACCTAAGGAGGATTCCAATTTGGAATTGGGTGTGGCTTACTCTTAATGAGGATGCCCATTTTGAATTTTTGCGGTCATACTCTTATAGAGAATGCCCAATTGTTATTTTTTGGTTCTTAATTTTAAAGAGGATACCTAGATTAAGGGGATTAATGTTTGATTCTTAAAGGGGATATCCATTAAGCATTTTCCCTTAGAAGGCTTCCTATGTATCCCAATAATTATGGGAATCATAGTTCTCATATTCCTTTACTAGCACATTAGAGACCCAAAATTGATGATTCTGGTTAGGTGATGTCTTCCTTCGTGTAGATGGGGATTCAACATGAACAATTTTTAGGAAGTTCACAGATGTTACCTAGAAGAAAGCCATTTTGGAGTGAAGGGAATTCTTTGAAAAAATGAGACATCAAAACACTCTATTATAGAAAAAAAATTTACATGGATACATGTGGGGTGGATTCCTTTGTTTGGAATTTATCAATTGATAGGCTCATTACAGGAGGGTAACATTATTAATAGGGTTAATGATTCACGTTGGGTTCATTGTTTTTGTTTCTTAGTTCCTTGAAACATTTTTTTTAGTTTTAAGAATAACTGCTTCCAAGTGGTTTCCATTTTATTTTTTTATGGAAATGGAAACATCCAACTCTTCTTTATCAAAAAAGTGTCCTACCTTCCAAAAGCAGGAATTTTTTAATTTTAATCTTTATGATACATGTGAATGTACATTGATCAAGAGGATGGGAATTCAGACTCATCACACACTTTTGAGGTGAATTATTGTCTACCCTAGTACTCTCTTTATAAATTTAATATATTTTCATGAATAATTATCAATTCCCTTAGTATTACATAATTTTTCCATGGAATTTTCAATCACTTATTAACCTGTGTACAACATACAATCATCAGTGTGTATTCATGGTTCTTCATCAGTGAAGATATATGAATGTAATCAAGGTCCCCCATCAATGGTATCCACTAATATACTATTTCAAGATTATTTTAATCAATGTTATGATGACACTGGTTATTAATCCACTCAGTGGGGAACTCCTAATTTATTGAAATCCTGGGATATGAAGGTTTTGAAAGACAATGAGATCATGCCAATAAAATGGGCTACCTAGATATCCATGTAAATGGAATTAGAACACACATAGTTCGGTTCCACTAAATGGGACATATCTTACCCTTTATGTTCATGTCATAAAGACCTAGCTATATGGTTTAATTTCAGGTTGGATGGACATTTAAGTAGAAAGGGCATAGTTAAATCATATTGCAGGACTTATGCTGAAGCAGCATAAGGAACATGGAAAGGATATGGGTTTCCATGTAGGATCAGGCCCTGTTGGGAATATGGCCCAAGGAGGACATGGTTGATTTAATGTATTGGGTTTTAACCTTAAGGAGTATTTCTATGTATTCCATGTAGATTGTAATCAAAAATCACGTAGTTATAAATTTCTCATAGGATAGTATAGTTCTTTAAGGGAAATGAGTTTGGGAATACTTCTTAAAAATAATTCCTTAATGATTTGAGGGTTTTATTTGGGGCTTATTCTTAAAGAGGATACCCAGATTAAGTGGATTAAGGTTGAATTCATAATGAGGATATCAAGAGATCTCAGGCCCTGAGAAGGCTTCCTACGTATCCCATGTATGCTGGGAATCATTGTTCTCAATGTTCATTCTATTATCATTTTTTTTTTCACATGTTTTAATCATCCTAAATCTCTAATCCCACATGAGTCATGCTCGATGTGAGAAACAACATGATGTGAATGATTTCAAAAATGAAACATGCTATTTTCCTCCACTACTAGTGGAAGGGGTGCACCAATGGTGGAGAGAGTGGATGAGGTCATGGAGACCTGGGAAGAGGGTAAGGTGTCGATCCTTTCCTCTATTCAATTTATATTGGACAAGGGTCCAATGAAAGGAGGAATGGACGAATGTTATGAGCTTACACCAGGATAGATACCCATTTGAGGTATGATTGGGGATTACATCTAATGTGGTTAAGCATTTGGAATTGGTTGGGTCTAACTCCTAAGGCGGATTCCTATTTGGAATAGTTTGGGGCTTACTCCTATGGAGGATTCTCATTTGGAATTTGTTTGAGCTTACTCCAAAGGAGGATTCCCATTTGGAAATGGTTGCATCTTACTCCTAATAAGGATTCACATTTGGAATTGGTTGGGGCTTACTCCTAAGGAGGGTGCCCATTTGGAGTTGGTTGGGGATTACTCCTAATAAAGATGCCCAAATTAAAAGGATTATTATAGGATTTCTGAAGATGATATCTAGTGTGCTCGGGCCCTGAGAAGGATTCCTACGTATCCCAATTATTATGGGAATTATAATTCTAGAAGTTCATTCAAATTTTGAAAATTTTGTGACCTTGAAAAATCTCTAAGACCATGTGAGTCATTCATAGTGTGAGAAACAAGAGGATGTCAATGATTCAAAAAAATAGCTTTCAATTTTTTCCTCCTTCACTAGTGGAATAGGGCATGTCAAACCTAAAAGAGGGTGAGGTGAAGATCTTTACCTCTAATCTATTTATATTCAATAATGCTCCAATGTAAGGAGGAAGGGATGAAGGTTTGAGGCTTACACTAGGATGGGTGCCCATTTGAGGTCTGGTTGGGGATTACTACAAAGGAGGATGGACATTTGGAATTTTTGGGTATTACTCTTATGGAGGATACCTATTTGGAATTGGTTGGGGCTTACTTCTTATGAGGATGCCCATTTGGAATTGGTTGGGGCTTACTCCTAATGATGATTCCTATTTTTAATTGGTTGGGGATTACTCCAAATGAGGATGCCCATTTTGAATTTTTTTGGGCATTCTCTTTAAGAGGATGCCCGTTTTGAATTTTTTGGGGCATGATCCTAAGGAGGATTAGAATATTAAGTGGGTTAAGGATGTATTTTTTAAGAGGATATCCAGAGATCTCGGTCCTTAAAAAGGCTTCTAACGTATGACAATTAAGCTGGGAATTAGGTTCCCGTAGTTCATTCCAATAGGAAAATGTTGTGACCATGAAAAATCTATAATCCCATATGAGTCATTATTTTTTTGAGAAACAAGAGGATGCCAAATATTCAACAGATACACTATCAATTTTTTCCTCCTTTGCTAGAAGAAAAGGGCGCATCAACCGTGGAAGAGGGCAGGGTGACGAGATTCCCCACTATTCTATTAACATTGGACAAGGGTCCAATGTAAAGAGGAAGGGATGAATGTTAGTTTATTACAATAGGATGGCTTCCAAGTTGAGGTATTGTTGGGGATTACTCATAATGAGGAATATAATTTGGAATTGGATGGGGATTACACCTATAGAGGATTCCTATTTGGAATTGGTTGTGGCTTACCCATAAAGAGGATGGACATTTTGAATTTGTTGGGACATACTCCTATGGAGGATTCCAATTTGGAATTGGTTGTGGAATACTCCTAAAGAGGATTCCTATTTGAAATTTTTAGGCCATACTCATAAGGACGATTCCTATTTTGAATTTTCTGGGGCTTACTCCTAAAAAGGATGCCTAGATCAAGGGTATTAAAGGTGGATTCCTAAAAAGGATATCTAGTGAGCTTGATCCATGAGACGGATTCCAACGTTTCCCAATTATGGTGGGAATCATATTTCCCATAATTAATTTGAATTATACAAATTTTTTTACCATGAAAAATCATTAAGACCACGTGAGTCATGCTCAGTGCGGGAAACAAGAGTATGTCAAAGATTCAACAAAGAGACTTTCAATTTTTTCCTCTTTCACTAGTGGAAGAGGGCGCGTTGACCGTGGAAGAGGGTGAGGTGACAAGCATTCCCTCTATTCACATTTCATTGGAAAAGGGTCCAATGAAAGGAGAAAGGGATTAATGATGGGGTCTTACACCAATATAGCTCCCCTTTTGAGGTATGGTTGGGGATTACTCCTAAAGAGGTTGCGCATATGGAATTGGTTGGGGATTACTGCAATGGAGGATGCTGATTACGAATTTTTTGGGGCTTAATACTAAGGTGGATTCATATTTATAATTGGGTGGGACTTACTCCTATTGTGTATTCTAATTTAGAATTAGTTGGGTCTTACTTTTAAGGATGATTCCCATTGGAAATTGGTTGGGGATTACTCTTAATGAGGATGTCCATTTGGAATTGGTTGGGGCTTACTCCCAAAGAGGATGCCTAGATTAAGGGGATTAAGTTTGGATTATTGAATATGATATCCAGTGTCCTCAGGCCCTGAGAAAGAATTCGACGTATCCCAATTATTGTGGGAGTTATATTTCTCATAGTTCATTCCAATTGTGCAAATTTTTTGATCATGAAAAATTTGTAAGCCCACGTGAGTCATGCTCAGATTGAGAAACAAGAGAATGAAAATGATCCAACAAATAATATTCCAATTATTCCTACTACACTAGTGGAAGAGGGAACCTCGACTATGGAAGAGGGTGAGGAAAAAATCATTCCCTATGTTCTATTTATATTGGACAAGTGTCCAATGTAATGAAGAAGGAAAGAAGGATAGGGGATTACATCTGAGTGGCTTCCCATTTGATGTATGGTTTGTGATTACTTCTAAATGGGATGCACATTTGGAATTGGATGGGGCTTACTCTGAAGGAGGATGCCTATTTGGAATTGGTTGGGGCTTACTCTAAAGGAAGATGCGTATTTGGAATCAGTTTGGGCATACCCCTAAGTATGATGACAAATTGAAATTGGTTGGGGTTTAATCCTAAAAAGGAAGACCATTTTTAATTGTTTGGGACTAACTCTTAAGGAGGATGCCCTTTTGGAATTGGTTGGGGATTAGTCCTAAAAAGGATTCCTAGATTAAAGGGATTATGGTGGGATTCCTGAAGAGGATATCCAGTGATCTCAGGACCTGAATATGCTTCCTATTTATCCCAATTATGGTGGGAATCAGAGTTGTCATAGTTAATTCAATTTGTAAAAATGTTTTGAATATAACTAATCTCAAAGACCACATAATTCATGCTCGGTTTGAGAAAAAAGAGGATGTCAATATTCTAAAAAGGAACATTCAAAATTTTCCTCCTCAACTGGTGGAAGAGGGCCCATTGACCATGGAAGAGGGTGAGATTTAGATCATTCCTATATTCTATTTACATTGGACAGGGTTCCAATGTAATGAGGAATGGATGAAGGTTAGGGTCTTACACTAGGATGGTTTCCCATTTGAGGTATGATTTGGGATTACTCCTAAGGAACATAGGCATTTGGAATTGGTTGCGGCTTACACCAATGGAGGATGCCTATTCATGAATTGATTGGGGCATACTCATAAGGAGGATTCCCATTTGGAATTGGTTGGGGCTTACTCCAAATGAGGATGCCCATTTAGAGTTTTTTGGGGCTTACTCCTAAGGAGGATGACTATTTGGAATTTTTTGGGGCTTTCTCTTAAGGACGATCCCCAAATAAAGGGGATTAAGGTTCGATTCATGAAAAAGTTATTCAGTGAGCACGATCCCTAATATGGATTCCTATGTATCCCAATTATGGTGGGAATCTGAGATCTCGTAGTTCATTCCAAATATGCTAATGTCTTTACCAAGAAAAATCTCAAAGGCTTCAGGAGACATTCTCATTGTGAGAAACAAGATAATGTCAATTATTCAAGAAAGAAACAATCAAAATTTTCCTCATCCACTGGAGGAAGAGTGCACATCGACCGTGGAAGCGGGTGAGGTGAATATCTTCCACTATGTTCTATTTACATTGGAAAAGGGTTCAATGTAAGGTGGAAGGGATGAAGGTTACGAGATTACACTAGGATTGCAGTCCATTTCAGGTATGGTTGGGGATTACTGCTAAATAGGATTCACATTAGGAAATAGTTGGGGCTTACTCCTGAGTAGGATGCCTATTTTGAAGAGGTTTGGGCATACTCCTAAGTAGGATGCCTTTTTGGAATTAGTTGGGGCATACTCCAAAAAAGGATCCCCATTTGGAATTGGTTGGGGCTTAGTCCTAATGAGGATACCCATTTGAATTTTTTGGGCGGTTACTCCTAAATAGAATTCCTAGATTAAGGGGATTAAGGTTGGATTCCTGAAGAGGATATACAATGATCTAGGGTCCTGAAAAGTCTTCCTACGTATCTCAATTATGGTGGGAATCAGAGTTCCCATAGTTCATTCCAATTGTTCAAATGTTGTGACCATGAAAAATCTCTAATACTGCGTGAGTCATGCTTGATGTGAGAATACGATGGTGCCAATGATTCAACAAAGGCACTTTTAAATTTTTCTACCTCTGTTGGTGGAAGAGGGCACGCTGACCATAAAATAGGGTGAGGTGAAGTGCTTTCCCTATATTCTATTTACATTGGACAAGGGTCCAATTTAAGGAGTAAGGTATGATGGTTAGGGGCTAAAACGTGGATGTCTTCCCATTTGAGGTATGGTTGGGGATCACTCTTAATGATGATTCACATTTGGAATTTATTGGGGAGTACTCATAATGAGGATGCCTATTTGGAATTTTGAGGGGATTACTCCAATGGAGGTTGCCCATTTGGAATTGGTCATGGATTACTGTTAAGGAGGATTCCCATTTGGAATTGGCTAGGGCTTACTCATAAAGAGGATTCCAATTTGGAATTTGTTGAGGATTACTATTAAGGAGGATTCCCATGTGGAATTGGCTAGGGCTTACTCCTAAAAATTATTCCCAAATTAAAGGTATTAAGGTTTGGTTTTGGAAGATGATATCCAGTGAGCTCGGGCCCTAATAAGGCTTCCTACGTATCCCAATTATGGTGGGAATTAGAGCTCTCATAGTTCATTCCAGTTGTAAAAATGTTGTTACCATCACAAATCTGTAATATTGTGTCAGTCATGCTCGGTGTGAGAATGAATAGGATTCCAAAGATTCAACAAAGGAACTTTAAAAATTTTCTTCCTCTTCTGGTGGAAGGTGGCACGTTGACCTTGAAAGCAGGAAAGGCTACAATCTCTTCCATTGTATTATTTAAATTAGACATGGTTCCAATGTTAGGAGGATGGTATGAAGGTTAGGGGCTTACACAAGGATGGATACCCATTTCAAGTATGTTTGGGGATTACACTTATGGATTATGTGAATTTTCAATTGGTTGGGGCTTACTCTTAACGAGGATGCCTATTTGGAATTGGATGGGGCTTACTCCAAAGGAGGATGCAAATTTGTAATTGGTTGGGGGATTACTCCTAAAGAGGATTCCCATTTGAAATTGGTTGGGGATTAAACCTAATGAGGATTCCCATTTTTAATTGGTTGGGGATTAATCCTATGTAGGATTCTCATTTGGAATTAGTTGTGGATTACTCCTACTGAGGATGATCAGATTGAGGGGATTATAGCTGGATTCCGGGAGAGGATATCCATTGATCTTGGGCCCTGAGAATTATTCCAGCGTATCCCAATTAATATGGGAATCATATTTCTAGTAGTTCATTCCAAAGGTAAAAATTTCATAACCATGACATATATCTATGCCCATGTGAGCCATGCTTTCTATGAGAAAGAAGTGTATTCCCAAGATTCCTCAAATGAACTTCCAAAATTTTCTTCCTCCACTGGTGGAAGAGGGCATGTCTGTCATGGAGGAGTTAGGGGAAACAAGCCTTCTCTATGTTCTATTTACATTGGACTAGTTTCTAATGTAATGGGGAAGGGATGAAGTTTGGGGGATTACACCAGAATGGCTGCAAATTTGAGGTAAGGTTGGGGATTAATCTAAAAGAGGTTGAGAATTTGGAATTGGTTGGGGCATACACATAAGAAGGATTTCAATTTGGAATTTGTTGGGGATTACTCCTAAGGAGGATTCCCATTTTGAATTGAATGGGGATTACTTCTAAAGAGGAATCCCATTTGTAATAGAATGGGGCTTACTCCTAAGGATGATGACCATTTTGAATTTATTGGGGCTTACCCTATGGAGAATTCCCAGATTAAGGGGATTATGGTGGGATTCATAAAGTGAATATAAAATAATCTCGGTACCTAAGAAGTCTTCATTCGTACCGCAATTATGGTGGGAAAAAGTTCTCGTATATCATTCCAATTATGAAAATGTTGTGACCATGAAAAATCACTAAACCCACGTGAGTCATTATCGGTGTGAGAAACAAGAGGATGTCAAAGATTCAACCCTAGACCTTTCCAAAATTTTTTCCTCTGCTGGCTAAAGAGGGCACATTGAATGAGTAAGAGGGTGAGGTGTTACGCTTTCCATTTGTACAATTTACATTAGAAAATGGTCTACTATAAGGAGGAATGTATGAAGGTTTGGGACTTTCACCCAGATGGATACCCATGGTGACAGTTGGTTGGGGATTACTCTTAAGGAAGATGCACATTTGGAATTGGTTAGGGATTACTCCTTTGGAGGATGCCAATTTGGAATTGGTTGGGGCTTACTCCTAAGGAGGATGCCCATTGGGAATTGGTTGGAGCTTACTCCTAAGGAGGATTCCCATATTAAGTGGATTAAGGTTGGATTCTTGAATAGGATATCCAGTGAGCTTGGTCCCTAAGAAGACTTCCTACATATCTCAATTATGGTGGGAATCATAGTTCTCTTACTACATTAAAATTGTGAAAATTTTCAAACCATGTTAAATCTATAATCGCACATGAGTCATGCTCGGTGTGAGAAACAAGTGATTTCAATGATTCAACAAGGGCACTTTCTAATTTTTCATCATCCACTAGTGGTAGTGGGTGTGTCGACCATAGATGTGGGTGAGGTGATGAGCCTTCCCTCTATTCTATTTACATTAGATAAGGGTCCAATGTAGGGTGGAAGGGATAATGGTTAGGGTATTACTCTAGGATGGATGCCCATTTGAGGAATGGTTGTGGATTACTCCAAAGGAGAATTCACATTTGGAATTGGATGGGGCATACTACTAAGGAGGATGCCTATTTGGAATCGGTTGGGGATTACACCTAATTAGGATGCCCATTTGGAATTTGATGGGGCTTACTCTTAAAGAAGGATGCCCATTTGGAATTTGTTGTGCTAATTCTTGTGAAATATTCACATTTGGAATTTGTGGGGGCTTACTCTTATGGAGGAAGCCAAGATTAAGGGGATTTAGTTTGGATTCCTGAAGAAGATATCCTGTGAGGTTTGGACCTAATAAGGCTTACTACATATCCCAATTATGGTTGGAATCATATCTCTCATTGTTCATTCCAATTTTGATACTATTGTGATCATGAAAAATCTCTTAGCCCACATCAGTCACACTCTGTCTGGAAAACAAGGGGATTTCAAAGATTCAACAATGTCGCATTCAAAATTTTCTTCATCTGCTGGTAGAAGAGGGAGTGTCAACCATGGAAGTGGGCAAGGTGACAAGAATTCCCTCTTTTATATTTACATTATACAAGGTTCCAATGTAAGGATAAAGGGATGAATTTATGGGGCTTACACAATGATGGCTTCCCATTTGAGTTATGGTTTTGGATTACTCCTAAAAAGGATGTGCATTTGGAATTGGATTGGGCATACTATTAAAGAGGATTCTCTTATGGATTTTGTTGGGGGTTATTCCTAAAGAGGATTCCCATTTTGAATTGGTTATGGCTTACTCTTAATGAGTATTCCCATTTGGAATTGGTTTGGGCTTACATCTAAGGAGGATGCACAATTGGAATTTTTTGGGGCTTACTCCTAAGGAGGATTCCCATATTAAGGGGAATAGTATTGGATTCCGAAACAGTATATCTAGTGATATCAGGCCCTTAGAAGGCCTCATTCTTATTGAAATTATGGGGGGAATCAGATTTCTCATATTTCGTTCTTATTGTTCAAATGTTTTGAAAAAAACAATTCTCTAAGACAAAATGAGTCATGCCCAGTGTGAGAAACAAGAGGATGTCAATGATTTAACGAGGGTACATTAAAAATTTTCCTCCTCCACTAGTGGAAGTGGGTGCGTTGGTCGTGGAAGAGGGAAAGGTGATAAGCATTCCCACTATTCTATTTACATTGGAAAATGGTCCATTGTAAGGAGGAATGGTTGAAGGTTAGGGGAATACACTATGATGGATTCACATTTGAGGTATGTTTGGGCATTACTCATAAGGAGTGTGAGAATTCAAAATATGTTGGGGCTTACTCCTAAGGAGGATTCTTATTTTGAATTTGGTAGGTCTTAAACCAAATAAGGATTCCCTTTTTAATTGGTGTAGGCTTAATCCTAAGGGGGATTTCCATTTGGGATTTTATGGGGCTTACTCCTATGGATTATTCCCATTTGTCATTGGTTGGGGTTTAATCCTAAATGGGATTCCCATATTAAGGGGATTATGATTGGATTCCTGAAGAGAATATCTAGTGATTTCGCGACCTGATAAGGATTCCTATATATCCTAATTATGGTGGGAATCCATGTTCTCGTAGTTTATTCTAATTGTGAACATGTTTTGGCCTTGAAAAATATCCAATCCCATGTGATTCATGCACAATGTTTGAAACAATTGGGTGTCATTTATTCAATAAAAGAACATTAAAATCTTTCCTCCTCTACTGGTGGAAGAGGGAACATCGACCGTGGAAGAGGGAGAGGTGACGAGCCATCCCTCTATTCTATTTAAATTGGATAAAGGTCCAATAAAAGGAGGAAGGATTAATGGTTAGGGGCATACAAAAGGATGTATTGAAATTTGAGCTATGGTTGTGGATTACTACTAAGGAGGATGCACATTTGGAATTGGATGGGGGTTACTCCTAATGAGGATGCCTATTTGGAATTGGTAGGGGCTTTCTCCTAAAGAGGATTCCCATTTAGAATTGGTTGGGGCATACTTCTAAGCAGGATTCCAATTTATAATTTGTTGGGGATTAATCCTAAGGAGGAAGCCCATTGGGAATTGGTTGGGGCTTACTCCTAAGGACGATTCCCATTTGGATTTTTTTGGGCTTACTCCTAAAGAGGATGCCCATATTAAGGTGTTTAATGTTAGATTCCTAAAGAATATATCCATTAATATCAGATCCTAAGAAGGATTCCTATGTATCCCATTTATGGTGGGAATCAAAGTAATTGTAGCTAATTCCAATTGTACAGCTGTGGTGACTATGAAAAATCATTATTCCCACAAGGGTCATGCTCGGTGTGAAAACATGAGGATGCCAATGATTTAACAAATGAACTTTCAAAATTTTCCTCCTTTTCTAGAAGAAGAGGGTACATCGACCGTGAAGAGGGAGAGGTGATGATCTTTCCCTCTATTATGATTACATTGTACTAGGGTTTAATGTAAGGAGAAAGGGATTATGTATAGGGGAGTCCACCAGGATAGATACCCATTTGAGGTATGGTAATGGATTAGTCTAAAAGAGGATGAGAATTTATAATTGGTTGGGGATTACTCAAAAGGAGGATGCCTATTTGGAATTTGTTGGTGGTACTCTTAAGGAGGACTACCATTTTTAATTGGATGGGGCTTAATCATAAATAGGATTCCCATTTCAAATTGTATGTGGATTACTCCAACTGAGGATGCCCATTTTGAATTGATTGGGGTTTAATCCAAAAGAAGATTCCCAAATTAACAGGATTAATGTCATATTATTGGATAGGATATCCAGTGAGCCCATGCCATAAGAAGCCATCCTACATATTCTAATTATGGTGGGAATTGGAGTTCTTATAGTTCATTCCAATTGTGCAAATTTTTTGACCATGAAAAATCTATAAACTCACATGATTCATGCTTGGTGTGAGAAACAAGATATTTCCAAGGATTCGTCAAAGGCACTTTCAAATTTTGTTGCCTCCATTGGTGGAAGAGGGCATGTCGACCATGGAAGAGGGAGAGGCAAAGAGCATTCCCTCTATTCTATTTACTTTGGACAGGGGTCCAATGTAAATAGAACATAGGGATGGAGGTTATGTACATACACCAGGATGGATGCCAATGGTGACAATTGGTTGGGGATTACTCCTATAGTAGATCCCCATTTGGAATTGGATGGGGCTAACTCCTAATGAGGATTCCAGTATTAATGGGATTAAGGATGGATTCCTGAAGAGGATATCCAGTGATCTCTGACCCTGATAATTCATCCTATGTATCCCAATTATGATGGTAATTAGAGTTCTCGTTGTTCATTCCAATAGTTAAAATGTTCTGACCACGAAAAATATCTAAACCCATGTGATTCAGTCATGGTTGGGGAAATAAAAGGATGTCAAAAATGAAACAATGGAACTTTAAAAACATTCCTCCACATCTGGTGGAAGAGGGAACATCGACTGTGGAAGAGGGCGAGGTGATGATCCTTCCCTCGGTTTTATTTACATTGGATTAGGGTATAATGTAGGGAAGAAGGGATGAAGGTTAGGGTATTACACCAGAATGGATGCGAATTTGATGAATGGTAGGGGATTACTCCTAATGAGGATGCACATTTGGAATTTTATGGGGATTACTTCTAATGAGTATGCCTATTTGGAATTGGTTGGGACTTAATTTTAAGGAGGATGTCCATTTATAAAAGGTTGTGGTTTCCCCTAAAGAGGATTCCCACTTGGAATTGGTTGTGGATTACTCTTATGGAGGATGCCCATTTGGAATTGCTTTGGGATTACTCCAAAACTGGAGCCCCATATAGAATTGTTTGGAGATTACTCTGAATGAGGATGCCCATATTAAGTGTAATAAGGTTGGATTCTTGATGATTCTATCCAATGAGATTGGTCCATGAGATGGCTTCATACATATCCCTATTATGGTGGGAATGAGGGTACTCGTAGTTCATTCCAATTGTGCAATGTTGGTGACCAAGACCAAACTCTAAGCCCACGTGAGTCATTCTTGGTGTAAAAAAATGAGGATGTCAAATATTACACAAAGGAACATTCAAAATTTTCCACCTCTACTGGTAGATGAGGGATCATCGACCGTGGAAGAGGGATAGGTGACGAGATTTCCCTCTACTCTATTTACATTGGACAAGGGTCCATTGTAGAGATGAAGAGATTATTATTATGGGATTGCACTAGGATGGCATCCCATTTAAAATATGGCTGGGTATTACTCCTAAGGAGGATTCCCTTTTGGATTTGTTTGGGGATTACTTTTAAAGAGGATGTATATTTTGATTTGGTTGGGGCCTACTTCTAAAGAGGATTCCCATTTGGAATTGTTTGAGGATAACTTGTAACGCCACGACCCTAGTTACCCAGAGTCGGTGCATTATTACCTAACATTGTATTGATCACAAAAGATCATGTCTTGAAAGACAGATTATTATAGTAGCCTTGGAATAACTCGATACATTCATCAATTTTACATTACATAATAATGTGAAAACTACAACGATATCTTTTCTCCACACCCATATCCCCCTACACTATCCCTGCAGTTCATTCATAAAATACTTCTTCACATCCTCGGAAAAAGAAAACATAGTAAGGGGTGAGCTCATATTCCCAGTAAGGATAACAATATAGTAGATACTTTCATAAATAAACATAAACATTTAAGTCAATGTATAACTAAAACAAAAGCCTTTTAAACATGATCTTCAGAATAATATGGAAAAAAATGAAAAAATTCCATTTACTAATTCACATGGATATTCAACTAGTCAAATAATCACATGAAATATCAATAACCACTTTCATAATGATAGAAGGCATAATGCCAGACTACCATAACCACGTAGCCAATGCCTCGTGCCAGGACTACAAATAAGATTTTGTCAAGGCCACGTGCCAAGACACTAGTTTCTCTCATGAGACCTACCGATGCATCGAGGAGGTATAGAGAGCTCTACCCGTCACTTACTAAGTCCAATGCATTCCACATATAAAATGTTTGAAACATAACATAAACAATTGAATTAAAAATAGCATATGAAATGTCAATACTTTAACTACAAACCATGAATGTTATAAAAATAACACATACAGAGTCAAACATAACGAATTCTATACAATATGGAAGATTTTATTTTGTCAGATTAACCCCAATCATGAATAATGAATCATATTGACATCGATTAAAATAATCGTCAAACTATTGAGAGAAATATCCCCCATTCTCCTGAAAACATTTAAAAGTCAAACTATTTATCAAGTACCCATTTAAAATAAAAATTTGAATAAAAGTTTCCCATACTAGTTTGAATCTTTTAAAATGAATTATGATTTTCAAACATTGATGTCCATATAAATAAATCCCCAAAACCATTTTTAAAACATGGACATTAATGAGAATGATTTTGAATAATAAATCTTTAAAACATTTTAAAATGATATTTTAGGTAGAGTTCCTAATTAAAAGAGAGACACTTGAATACAAATAATTGAAATAATAAAAACCATTTAATATCATGATAATAAAGTGATTCATGATTTCTATGTCAAAGTACATTATATACACCATATAAAAGTGATTTGGTGTATACCAACAAAAGATGTCTCAGTGGAAAGTAAATTGTGATGAAATATCTCATAAAGGATGTATCCTTAGGTTAAGGATAAATCAACGACATAATTATGTGTGAAACATATAAATACACTAAATATGATTGGATATTCATTGTAAAAAATTCAAAGTTCATTCCCACATATTCTTGTAAAAACAACACCAGTGGATTGGATGTTTAACTCAACAAATAAAGATTGAGTAAAAATTTCTCTTATCATGTTCATACAGATGACTTAAGAATTTATCAATGGAGTGTTTATGTGTAAAAAAATTATATCCAAATAATGGTGTGTGAAAATTATGACATAATAAAATGAATAGGGATTCCATGCATTATCTTGGAGTAAAATTATCAATGAAGTATGCGTAAAGCTGAATGAGTGAAAATTGAAATTTCAAATTCCCTTATCGATTTGGAAACATACAAAATATAAACCCATGAAAGAAGGATCATAAAATGATTATATAAATATCCATAAATTAATGTTTTTACACAATGTATAAAATCTTGGGCAGTACACACACCACATGCAATAAATAAGTGTTGAACAATGGAAATCTCATGGAATTAAAAGTGAGATAAGACACCCATTACTTTGTAATTTTTCCTTGGTCGAGGGTACGTTAGCCTACTATATAATGGTGAAATAATTTTTCTTGAATTATAAAAGGATCATATACATTAATATCTTATAAGATCTTTTAACATTGCTTTGTTAATAATATCAATGTATTATCGTCGTTTCGGGTGTTAACTTACTCGTTTTCTTTTATATGTTTTGTTACATAAGTCGTGTGTGTTATGGGTAGGTTGTATCATATTCATATAAATAATGACATCATGTCCATAAACATTATTTTTAATCATAAAATGATAATTATACTTGAATGGATACGATGGGAAATGAATCTCATCCCATTCATGGAGACGGTAGTCCGTATGTACGCAGGAGCGATAATATCATTTTTTTGATATTAAAATAATAAATAATTGGATGGTATATCATATATAAAGAATAATTATAATGTTATATTTATTATTTACATGAATTACACATCGTTATAATACCCATCCAAATAATAATGTATTGAATAACAATTACACCACGACGTGGAGACGGTAGGCCGTACATACGCTCCTATGGTGACATGTCATTCAAAAGATGGATAGAATACTAAATATGGTTGTACCATATTTATAATAACATCACAGTATATTAAAGATACTGGATTTATTATTTTTGAATGGAAATAACAAATAAAGAAGAAGTTGAAGAATAATGGAACTTGAAAGAGGGTGGTGAAAACATTACCTCTTCTTCGGTTTATTCCTTTTGACTTGATCAAATGGGCTCCATAGGTTGGATTTATGATCAAACTAAGGCCTCCAGGTTTAAATGAGGAATGTTTAGAGAGTATTTGGGTATGGTTTGTCTGATCCAAAAGGCTTTGAAGGTGTGAATTAGTGAGAATGGGGAGTTCCCTTTTATAAGAGGGGTGAGGGGCACCTCTGGAAAAGCAGAAATATTATTTTAAAATATATTCATATTCAGTTTATACTGGCTCCAAAGTGGATTATTAAAATTTTAAGGTGGGTATGGGTCGAAATAATTTCAACCAATAGAATTTAGACAAGTTTGGGTGCTTATAATAACCTTCTCTTTTAGTTTTAACTCTTAGTTAATTTGTTTGACATTTAACATGTCACTTTGTATAATTTTATTATATTGTTAATAAACATACTATATACATCCATGGGACCCCCATAGTGGTCCATTAATGACACACCTATCATGATATAAGACTTTTGGAAGAACCTTATATTTTTAGGAATAGAATATCAATTAATAATATAATATTTATTTCAAAAACACATTTATGTCAATTTTGACACTATTCGATAATTGATTTTTGTTAAAGTCATATCAACTTTTTAATTTCGAACCAATTTCATTTAAGGAATCATATAATGTCATATTATCCAATAAAATTCATGTATGTCATCGAAACATTCAAATTATATCTATTTCAACATTTATAATACCAATTATTTGATTAATTCATTGATAATGAAAATACTGCATCATTATTATGTCATAAATAATATTAACTATTAAATGTATAAAAATCATAAATAAAATACCATTATGTAGGAAATATTTTTAGATTTCTTATTAATATTAATAGTCTAAAATCCAACATAAATTACCCTGTAAATTTTTTTTTCTAAAATATATATACTTATGTCATTTTTTTATTCATTTAAACTTAATTAATATAAAGTGTCCTTATCACTTACAAGTGGATCCATGAGGTCCCAAAATCGACCCAAAGATTCCCATGTTCAGATATGTATCAAATAATAATTTTAGGACACGTTTTAGGGTAATTAATTGTTATTATAATATTATTTTTTAACCCTTATTTACTGGATTTACCCTTTAACCATGGGAATTTAAATATTTACCGAAGTAATTATTCAAAATATCTAAAAATAAAAGTAATCTATTTACACAATTTGGACATCCTGATTCCAAATATGGAATCCATTTTCCAAAATAAAAAAAACAGAAGTGGTAGAAATTCATTTATAATCAATTCCCGTTTTTAAAACAAAAAGTGTGTTTTTAAGAGATAATAACTATCAAAAGATTGACACTTGTTTATGTCCGGTTTAATTGTAAAATTATGTCCAATGACAAAAATTGTATTAAATGGTAAAAATATATTCAAAATATACTTTAAAACCACTCAAATTCATAATTAATTACTATTAATTATTTCGATTAAAAAGGTTGTTTTTAATTAAAATTTAGTTATTTTCACTATTCATCAAAATATAAAAGTTATCCGAAAAGTACAAAAATTCCACCCCAAACTAATTTTGATATTCCCAATACAAGAATGAAGTCTATTTTGAGAGATATAATTTATAAAATTTTAAAAAGTTTGTATTACTATTTATAACGGCTACTTTGATTGGTCGTAGTGTGTTTGAATCTCGAAGTTGCGTACAACACACGCTACTGTATTATTCAAAGAGAATCGTACCATGGAATCTTGGGGTGTTACATTCTCTCCCCCTTCAATAAATTTCATCCTCTCAATTTTTAAAATTGGTATTGGGAATATAATGTAAAGTCCCACATCAGAAAAAGATCCAATAAAACTATCACTTTAAAAGATAGAAAGTGAAGTAAAAAGGTCTCCCGAGATTACCTATACTATGATTTTATGTAGAAAACCATGGACATAGATGATAAAATAAGTGTCAATTTCTGATGGAGAGGTATAGAAAAAATGATCAGGAGAATGTTAATAACAAGAAAAACACAAACTTGTGATGGGACAAACGGTCATTAGTTTCCCAGAAGGAAAAGTTAACGGAGATAATTATTTTGTTTTAAGTTATATTACATAAAGATGAGGAATTAATTTTTGATATTGACTAATAAAATAAAGAGATATACTAACTTTTTATATAGAGTTTAATTCATTAATAAATTTCCTCAACTAAATAATTTTTTTAATCAATTAGTATTCAAGAAAACTTGGTCACACTGGAAGAGCTAGAATAAACTTTGTGTGGCTCTAATTTAAGGTATTTATACTTGAAAAAAGGTATGCGACTCTCCCAATTTCGTGATAAAATGTTTAGAAATATAATACCATATCGTGGTATGGAATGGAAATCGTAAACTATGATTTAATAATTTCTAAATCCAACTGGTGAATTGGGAAAAGGGATAAAATCATTTGAGGAAATATTTTCCAAGAACAAACTTACCATTATTTGAAAAACCCGTTATGGGGGTTGTGTTATGCAGGGCCAACTAGGGAATATGCTGCATAGCCAAAAAGTTACATCTTTTAACTAATAGGACCATTATGTGGGAAACTTATGTAAGGCCACATAAGGGCACGTGCTATATAGTTAGAAAAAACAGCAATTTGAATTTTTATATTCAATTGTATAATAGCTAAAAAATATTATAAATATTCAAATTTTCCAAAACACATAATCTGGTTTATGGAGAAAGTGTATCTTAATATGGAGAGGGTATTTCCAAACAATATTACAATATAATTGAAAAAATAGGATTCCTATGAGTTTCTGACCCAAACGTAAGAGTTATGGTGTCTTGTAGTATTAGATCATACAACTAGGAGTAGAAAAGGAAAAAATATATGATATGTGGCCATGTGATTCCAAGGTAATTTAATATTGTTTTTGAAAACATGGTAAGTGAAATGTGTAAACTACGGTATTGAATACTTCTATATTAGGAGAAAGGTAATGGGACAAATATACATGAATGAATGTTTCTTGTATATTTTCTTCAATTATTTAAGGGGGAAATATTCTATAACCAATAATGAAGTTACCATTATTAAAAAAGCCCCACTATAGTGGTTGTTTAATGCAGGGTCAACTAGGGCATATGCTGCATATCCAAATAGTGGAATCTTTTGACTATCAAGCCCTTTATTTAGGAAACTTATGCAAGGCCCCCTAAGGGAATGTGCTACATAGCCTGACAAAATTTTTCTCAGGTATTAAAAACATTATCATTTGATACACTAAGAAAAATTATGACGATCTATAAACATTCAAGATTTATAGTGTGGTATAGGGAAGTGGGTTTTCCCAATGTATATGAGAAATATTTGAGCAAATATTGTCCATGAGTTTGACATCCTTTACATAGATCTGACTCGTATGTAAAATGGAGACTATAATTGTTTCCTCTGAATTAATATCATGATGTGGATTTTTAAGTCATGGAATGAGGACATTGTACTGTGCAGTTTTAGGTCATGTAGTGAAAACATTTTTAATTCCACAATAAATTGAGACACCTTATTTTTATAAAGAATAATTTTACCCAATTCCTAAGTCCATGTGAGCTATTCTAAGTTTGAGAAATAATGACCACTAAGGGATTCTTCTATAACACATGGGTGACCCAAGTGAAGAATATGAGTGTTATATTTCCCTGTAGTTTAACGTCATGCAATAAGGAAAAGATGAACCAATGTGAAAAGAATGACTTGTTGTGGCTAGACTAAGGGATAAAACCCAAGTGTCAGTGCGTGTCTTTCTATGGGAATGAATCAAGAAACATGTAGTTCTTACAACATTACCCATGAAAGTTAAATTCTTAAAAAAATAATAAAGGGTTTTATATAATGGTTGGGCCTAAGATTGGAGATCTAGGAATCTTACGTATCTCAAATACATGAGAATCAAGCCATACATAGTTCTTTAAATAATCATTCATCACACCAATCTTGTTTGACAGGTAGAATGGGGGATTTAGACATGTTCTGATAGAATGGTAAATCATAAAACATAAAAATATATAGGGATGAAATATTATATATTTTGGAAAAAATCTTTATAGATCTGATTAATATACAGGTGAAAAAAAGAAAATAAGAAGATTATTTTACTACAGTTGTGCCCAAAATTGGAGATTTAAGTGTCTCTATGTATCTCATTGAAAACGAGAATCAAGCCATATGTAGTTCTTTAAACAAGGTTCTTATGTAGATCTGACTTATACATAGGAAAGAGTGGGACTCATGTGTTACTAAGGAGTAGATATTATGTTAGTGTTCTTTTCTTATTGAAGCTTATAACATCAAATAGATAAAATGTTGGTTGTACAGTTTAATGTCATACAATGAGGACAAATGATTCCATTTAGTTTTACTACACGACAAAAGGATGAAGATACTACACATTTTAACTTCATGAAAGATTGACACTAATGGTTTTTATGTAGTTTAATGTATTGAATCTAGGACATTATATTGTGCAGTTTTAAGTCTTGCAGTGAAGACATGAGGGATGCACAGTTTTTGTAGTCGTGCAGCTAGGACATGGGGGTTGTGTAGTAATTAGTCTTGCAGCAAGGACAATTTTACAACTACACAAAGTATTTCTATAATATATCACATTTCATAGAGTTGTAATAATCTATCAATCCATTGAGATTAATGAATATGCTTCATTTGAATAAACCTTCTGTGTAAATAAGGTCCTTCCCACTTTGTCTCATGCTTTGGAGGTTTCATCCCTAGTATCATTGGAGTCCGAATGACCAATTCCAATTCTACTTGATGAATGAAATAGAGGTGAAATTTCTTGTTAAAATGTCAAGCTATTTTGTTCTGATAGACATCTAAATGATTTAGAGTCTGAAATCATTTCCCGTTTAGTCATTCCAACTCATTGAACTATTTCTAAGACCTCTCATCTATAGAAAAATTATCACAGATCCAAACTATGAGTGAAGGAAATGGAATTTCAATTGGAAAAACCTCTTCATTTCCAAATACCAATTAATAAGGAAATTCTTGAGTGAAAGTTTGATTAGTTTTCCAATATTCCCATAAAGCATCCAAAAGTTTATTAGGACATGATTTCATATCTTTATCACCCATTTTCAGGAGTATATTTGATAGGGTCTTGTCGAAGGCCTCTATCTGTCCATTGGTCACCACATAATACCCAGATAAGTGGTAGGATATTATAATATTCTCAGGATATAAATTCTTTACAACAATCGAACAAAAATCGGGGCCATTGTACGTCAATACAATATTAGGGAATCCAAATCTGGTGATGATGTTAATTTTGACATAACTAAAAATGGTTTTGGCACTGAATTATTTTAGAGGTATTTCCTCGACTCATTTAGAAAGGAAGTTAGTAGAAGTAAGGATATAGTTGAACTGATTAGCTATATAAGGAGGATAATGTCATACTACATCCATTCCTCATGTGGAAAATGACCAGAAGTACATAGTTATGTGTAGAAACTCTGGGGGTTGACTGATGATGTGGGCATATACATAGCAGCAATGCAATTTCATAGTGAAATCTTAGCAATCCAACATCATTGAAGGCCAAAAGTATCCAAATCTTTTTAATATGATCAGAGATTTTGTGCCATGTCTCGTGGGAACCACAAGCTCCTAAATGTACTTCTTTCTTAGAAGTTGAATTCTCTTCTCCATCAATACTTCTAAAGAGTATTTCATCAAATCCTCTATTGTAGAGAATATTTTGGTTGTATGGACTATTATAAAGTGTAAAATTGGCTGCTTGTGGCCAAATCTATTATTTTTTAGCCTTATTTGGTGGTATTTCTCCATTTTAAAGATATTACATGATGGATGATCTCTATCCCATGGTATGACCATATGGATTAGAAATAGGGATAATTTCATTAGTTTCACACATTTTGGTTTGAAGAAAATGTGATACCACATGACGATGGGCTATCCTAATGACTCTCTCATCCTGATTTGGATCTTCCAAGGTAGAATTTGTATTAGCCAGTGCATCTTCTTTGGGATTTTGTGACTGCTGGACAAAAGAAAATTTCGATTCTTAGGGAAATTAAAAAATTAAACCTCTAACATAATCACACAAAGGTATTGAATCATCATTTCAGATAGAATATTCTCCATTGATTTTATTGATTATAAATTTTGAATCACCTTTTACCTTGATGTGATTTATTTTCAACTGAAGTGATAATTCCAAACTTACGATGAGAGTTTGATACTCCACCTCATTATTGGTTACACCTTCCAACAATTGGAATGATAAAGAAATCACTACCATTTCTGTGGAAATAAGGAAATTATCTAACCCAACATTTTTGAGTTTAGGGTTCTCTATTATCTTTCCTTTTGAACTTTGGAATGCACCATTAACGTACATTTCCCATTTTTGGGAATTATCCTTAATAGAGAAGAATCCTACATTAGGAACTTCATCATTGAACGATGTATTGTAATTCCCTGACCCCAGTTACCTAGAGTCGGTGCATTATTACATAACATTGGCGTGATCACAAGAAAGATCCAATTTCGAAAGACATATTGGTTTAGTAGCCTTGGAAACACTAGATATATTCAAAATGTTTTACATTACATCATAAAGTGAAAAACTACTACGACAATATAGTCTCCATATTCCACACTCATATCCCCACATAAAATCCTTGCAGGTCATTCATAACTTACTTCTTCACATCCTGGGAAAAATAAATCATAGAACAGGGGTGAGCTCAAATGCCCAGTAAGGATAACAATATAGCGGAAACTTTCAAAAATAAGTATAAACATTTAAGGCAATGCATTACTAAAACAAAATCCTTTTAAACATGAACTTCAACATAGTATGGAAAAAGTAAAATGAAATACTGCAATTTACTTATTCACATGGATATTCTACTAATCGAATAATCATATGCAATATCAATAACCAATTTCATAATGATGGAATGCATAATGCCAGACTATCATAACCACATAGCCAAGGCCTCATGCCAAGACTGCAAATAAGATTTTTCCAAGGCCTGTTGCCAAGACACTAGTTTGTCTCATGAGACCTACCGATGCATCAAAGAGCTATAACGGGCTCCACCCGTCACTTATTAAGTCCAATACATTCCACATATGAGCAGGTTTAAACATAACATAAACATTCGTATTAAAACTAGCATACGAAATGTCAATACTTTAACCACAAACCATTAATGGTACAAAAAATAGCACATCCACAGTCAAACATAACTCATTCAATACAATATGGATGATTGTATTGTATCTCAATCGATAACAATGAATGATTGTGACATAGATGAAAATAATCATCAAAACTATTTGAGATAAATATCCCCCTTTTCTTGAAAACATTTAAAAGTCACACTATTTGTCATGAAGCCATTTAAAAATAGTTTTTTTAATCAAAGTGTCCCATACCACTTTGAACCATTTAAAAGGAGTTTTAATTTTATAACTTTAATGTCCATATAAATAAATCCTTAAAACCAATTTTTAAACATGGACATTAATGAGAAAGATTTAGAAGAATACGTCTTTAAAACATTTTAAAATGGTATTTTGGTTAGAGTTTCTAACCAAAAGAGAGACACTTGAATACAAATAATTGAGGTAATCAAAAAATTTTAGTATCATGAGAATAAATTAATTCATGATATACTATGTAAAAGTACATTATATACACCATATAAAAGTGATTTGGTGTATAACAATGAAGAAGATTCAATAGAATGTAAAATGAGATGAAATCCCTCATAAAGGTCATATCTTTTGGTTAAGGATAAATAAACCACATAGTTATGTGTGAAAAATATAAATATACTAAATATGATTTAATATTATTGTAAAACAATAAAAGGACATTCACACATAATCCTTTAAAAACAACACCAATGAATTGGATGTTTAACTCAACAAATGGAGAATGATTTAAAATTACTCTTATCAGATTCATATCGATGACTTGAGATATTATCAATGGAGTGATTATGTGTAACAATAGTATATCCACAGAAAGGGGAGTGTAAATTATGAAATAATCAAATTAATAGTGATTCCACACATAATCTTGGAGTAAAATAATCAATGAAGTATGCGTAAAGCCGAATAAATGGAAATTGAAATTTCAAATTCCCTTATCGATTTGGTAACTTATGAAACATACACCCATGAAAGATGGATCATACAATGATGATGTAAATACCCATAAATTAAAGTATATTACACAATGAATACAATCATGGGCAGTAAACATATAACACATATAATAAATAAGTGGTGAACAATGGATTTCTCACGAAATTAAAAGTGAGATAAGAAACCTCTTACCATGTTGTAATCAACTGAGTCGTATGACCAAAGTTAATAACCACCAAATGATTTACAGAATAAAATGAATATAAAGAGAATAATGATAATATATATCAAATGTCTGTACACAATATACCACTTTCAATAAATTAGTGGTGAACAATGGAAATCTCACGGAATTGAAAGTGAGATAAGAAAATCCCTTACTTTGTACTTTTTCCTTGGTCGACGGTAGGTTAACCTCCTGTATAGTGGTGAAGTAATTTTTACTGAATAATAAAAGAATAATTTACATTAATATTATATGATATATTATCTTTTAACATTGATGTGTTAATAATATCTTTGAATTATCGTCATTTCGGGTGTTTACGGGTTCATTTTACTTTATATTATATGTTATGTGAGCCATATTAATTATTAATGGGATGTATATTATTCATATCCAGAATGATATAATTTTCTTAAACATTATTTTTAAATCATCAAATGATAATTATACTTGAATGGATATGATGGAGAATGAATCTCATCGCGTTTGTGGAGACGGTAGTCTGTACTTACGCACGAGCAACAATATCATTTTTTGATATTAGAATAATATATAATTGGATGGTATATCATATATACAGAATTATTATCATGTTATATTTATTATTTAAATTTGTTGAATATCATTATTATATCCACCCAAATAATAGTATATTGAATAACAATTACACCACGACGTGGAGACGGTAAGCCGTACGTACGCACGTATGGTTACCTGTTATTCAAAGGGTGGATAGAATACTGAATATGGTTGTAACATATTTATAATAACATCACAATATATATAAGATACTAGAGTTATTATTTAATAATGTTAATAATAAAGAAAGAAGAAGTGGAAGAAGAAAGGAACTTGAAAAGGGGTGGTGAAAACATTACCTCTTCTTCGGGTTCTTCCTTTTGATTTGATCAAAAGGGATCCTTAGGTTGGATTTCTGATAAAACTAAGGCCTCTAGGTTGTATTGAGGGAAGATGAGAGAGAATTTGGGCAGGGGGTGGCCGATCCAAAAGGCTTTGAATATGTGATGAAATGAGAAGGAGGAGTGCCCTTTTATAAGAGGGGTGAGTGGTACCTTTGGAAAAGCTAGAAATGTTACTTTATAATAAATTCATATTCGGTTTCAATTGGATAAAAAGTTTATTATTCAAAGTTTATGGTGGGGATAGGTCGAAAAAAATTCATAAAATAGAATTTAGATAGGTTTGGGTCACCATATTAACCTTATCTTTTAGTTGTAACTCTTAGTTAATTAGTTTGACATTTACCATGTCACTTTGTATTTTTTATTATATTGTTAATAAACATACTATATACATCCAAGAGACCCCCAAGTGGTCCATTAATGTTATACCTATCATTATATAAGTCTCTTTTCAGAACCTAAGATTTTTAAGAATTTAATATCAATTAATAATATAATATTTGTTTTAAATACTCTTTTATGTCAATTTTGACACTATTCAATAGTTGATTTTTGTGAAACACATAACAGAATGATTACTTAAAAACAAGTTAATTAAATCAATTCTAATATGTCATATTAACCTAAAAAATTATTTTAATTCAATAGAAGTCTAAGATTATATTTATTTGGGTATTTATAATATCAATTATTCTATTTTTTCACTATTATGGTAATTACTGCATCACGAGTGTATCATAAATAAATTAACTTATAAATTGTCTAAAAATTATAAATAAAATATCATTATATAGGAAATATTTTTAGATTTCTAATGAATATTTATAGTCTAAAATCCAACATATATAACCCTATGTAACAATTGTTTTTCTAAAAGATATATGCTTGTGTCATTTTTGTATTTATTTTAACTTAATTAAAATAAAGTGTCATTATCACATACAAGTGGATCCATGGGGTCCCAAAATCGACCCAAAGATGCCCATGGTCGACCATGTATAATCCAATAGGGTTAAGACACGTTTTAGGGTAAATAATATTATTATAATATTATTTTTAAACCCTTGTTTACCGGATTTGCCCTTTAACCATGGTAAATAAAACATTTACTGAAGTAATTGTCCAAAATGTCTAAAAATAAAAGTTACCTATTTAAACAATTTGAACATCCTGATTCCAAATATAGAATCCATTTTTCCAAATTCAAAACACAGAAGTGGCAGAAATTAATTTAAAATTAATTATCGTTGTTAAAACAAAAAGCGTGTTTTTAAGAGATAATAACTATCAAATGATTGGCACTTGTTTATGTCTGGTTTAAATGTGAAATTATATTCAATAACCCACATTGTATTATATGGTAAAAATATATTCTAAATATACTTTAAAACCACTCAAATTCATAATTTATCACTATTAATTATTTTAATTAAAAAAGTTGTTTGTAATTAAAATTTAATAATTTTCACTATTCATCAAAATATGAAAGTTATCCGAAAAGTACCAATATTTCACCCTAGGATAATTTCGATATTCCGAATCCAAAAATGAAGTCCATTTTGAGAGATAGAATTTATTAAATTTCAAAAAGTAGGTATTACTATTCATAACAGATAGTTTGATTGGTTGTGGTGTGTTAGAATCTCGAAGTTGCGTACAATGCACACCATTGCATTATTCAAAGGGAAACTTACCGTGGAAGCTTGAGGTGTTACATTCTCCCCTCATTAAATAAATTTCGTCCTTGATTTTTTTTTAAATTGGGGCTTGATAATATAATGGAAAGTCCCACATCGGAAAAAGAGTCAATAAAATTATCACTTTAAAAGAAAGAAAGAGAGGTATAAAGGTCACCCAAGATAACCCATACTCTGATTCCATGTAGAAAAACATGGATATGGATGATAAACTAAGTGTCAAGTTCTAATGGAGAGGCATAGAAATCATGATCAGGACAAAGTTAACAATAAGAAAACCACAAACTTGTGTTGGGACAAACGATAATTAGTCTCCTAGTAAAAAAGTAAATAGAGAACATTTTTTTGTTATAAGTTACATTACATAATGATGAGGAATTCATTTATGATATTGACTAAGAATATAAAGATATATACTTAAATTTTAAGTAGAGTTTCATTCTTTAATAAATTTCCACCACTAACTCAATTTTTTTTAAATGATGAGTATTCAAGAATACTTGGTCACACTGGAAGAGCTAGAATAAGCTTCTATAGAATCAGATGATCCATGCATCATAGACTATGTATTTACATTGTCTTTTGAGATTAATCAAAACCAAAATGGTTAGTGCAAGATCTAATGATCCCCCAAAAGGATATTCCTTGAGATAAATAAACAGTAATCTTAATTTCTAAAATTAATCCAACAATACCCCAAAGTTAAATTAATACCATTCAATAATAAATTTTCCTTAAAATCCATCAATATAATCCAAACTAATATTGAAACCCAAAACTTATAAGAATGTAGTCTTCCACGTTAAATTTTATCTCCAAATGACATCATATACTCTTAAAGTCACATACATAACCTAATCACATATTCTTTATTATAGGTTAATCATTTCCATAAATAACCCAAATCACTATAAATCCTCAATAAAAATATAGATAAAAATCCACCATTACTCCTCTAATGAAATCCCATAGTATTCTATTTTCCTTGGGCATATAGTGTTCCCAACAAAGCAAACATCTTCCAAATTAACATTTATCACTTAATCACCAAATCATTTTCCTATACCAAGGGTATTCATTTGATAGGACATAAGTACCCAAATCAACTTATTATTGATCAATAAAATCATTTAACTAAAAATAATAGTCAGACTAAGCAGGGACTTCACGTAGTCCAGTGGTAGGCGATAAATCCCAATCGCACTTTGGTTGTGGGTTTGATTCCCACAGCTTTTTCCAACGCGACGGGTTGTCAAACGGTCTACATGTTGTCCTTTTTCAAAAACTATATTTGATCATATTACCAAAATGAGATAAATTCCTCAAAATACAATAACATAATTTAACCACAAATGTTATATCAAACCTTGCATTTTCATCCCAAATTATAATAACTTATAATTCTCTCAAACCCCAATGATCATATAAAACCAAATGGCTATTTATACCTATATCCACAAGAGAAGAGATAATTCCTCCTCAAATATCTTTCTCACATGGAAAACTGCGGGGTTAAAAATACAAGAAAAAATTATTTCAATGTAAACCCATCAACAAGGAGAACTAATACTTTTTAAACATTTCCCCAACCATTTATTTCCACATGGCTTCTTCTTTGACCAAGAAAATATCCTATAGAATAGGGCATTCACTCGGGTAATGGCCAGGTCCCCTACATTTTCGAAAAATGACTGTAAATGGACTCTTGGGACCATTTTTATCTTCTTCCATAGTACTCTTCATTTTTCTTAGGCAATTCTTCACTTTATGTACTTCCTTTCCACACGTAAAGCATTTATTGGTCCCATTGAGACACTTTCCCAGGTGTCTCCTACCACATTTCTTGCATGATGTAATTTAAGGGTTCATTTCTCCATGGTCTCCATTACTAGATCTATTATCATTCATCACCTTTCTCTTCTTTGTTGTGTCCGAGAGTTGGTTAATATATATGTTGTTGATCATATTTTTGGAAAACTGATTTGGCATAAAGACGATATCTTTTACGCCTATCAACATTCCATTTTGTTGCTCATTGCCACCACCATTCCCACCTTGTACATCTTTCTCAAAGTC
The DNA here is from genome assembly GCA_963277665.1 of Viscum album. Taxonomy (NCBI): domain Eukaryota; kingdom Viridiplantae; phylum Streptophyta; class Magnoliopsida; order Santalales; family Viscaceae; genus Viscum; species Viscum album. Next base: position 1,291,988,143 of record OY728159.1, on the reverse strand, counting down.
ACTATGACTTCCTTGGAATCTAGCCATTTACTAAAACCCGAGAGCATTGTGTGAGTAACAGTAGTCATAAAATCATTTAGAGATTAACATGTCACCATATTCTCAATTTGAAACACATTAGGATTAACCAAGGTCATTTACTCTCATCTTATATATATATTACTTCAAATTGGTTTTTATAGAAATTGTAAATTATCCTAAGCATATCCCATGTGAGTGTCATAACCAAGAGTGCAGCAAGGCCCGTTGTCGTGTACCAGTTCCCATTAGAGTCCAGCTCAAAGCAGTGTTTTCCAGTTTTACCCCTAGGAACATCTGTGCTAGAGCCGCCTCAACATGCTCATATCCAGACAGGGATGTGTTGCTCGGAAGACTCACAAAATCACTATAATACCAAAATTCTAGGAATTTATTCTATACTAATCCTCAAAGTTCATCTTAGGTCTACGTGCTTTAATCAGATTTTATCTACATCTAGCTTCCAAGGTTTGTACTAAACTTTTTCTGATACCAACTGTAACGCCCCGACCCCAGTTACCTAGAGTCGGTGCATTATTACATAACATTGGCGTGATCACAAAAAAGATCAAATATCGAATGACCGATTGGTTTAATAGCCTTGGAAACACTAGATATATTCATAATGTTTTACATTACATCATAAAGTGAAAAACTACTACAACAAAATAGTCTTCATATTCCACACTCATATCCCCACATAAAATCCCTGCAGGTCATTCAAAACATACTTCTTCACATCCTGGGAAAAATAAAACATAGAAAAGGGGTGAGCACAAATGCCCAGTATGGATAACAATATAGTGGAATCTTTCAAAAATCTTCATAAACATTTAAGGCAATGCATTACTAAAACAAAAGCCTTTTAAACTTGAACTTCAACATTGTATGGAAAAAGTAAAATGAAATAATTCCATTATCTTATTCACATGGATATTCTAATAATGGAATAATCACATGAAATATCAATAACCACTTTCATAATGATGGAATGCATAATGCCAGACTATCATAACCACATAGCCAAGGCCTCACGCCAAGACTACAAATAAGATTTTGCCAAGGCCTTGTGCCAAGACACTAGTTTTTCACATGAGGCCTACCAATGCATCGATGAGCTATAGTGGGCTCCACACGTCACTTATTATGTCCAATGCATTCCTCATATGAACAAGTTTAAACATAACATAAACATTCGTATTAAAACTAGCATACAAAATGTCAATACATTAACCGCAAACCATGAATGGTATAAAAAATAGCACATCCACAGTCAAACATAACTCATTCGATACAATATGGAAGATTTTATTGTACCTCAATCGTTAATAATGAATGATAGTGACATAGATGAAAATAAAAATCAAAACTATTTGAGATAAATATCCCCCTTTTCATGAAAACATTTAAAAGTCACACTATTTGTCAAGAAGTCGTTTAAAAATAGATTTTTGAATCAAAGTGTCCCATTCCACTTTGAAACATTTAAAATGAGTTTTAATTTTAAAACATTAATTTCTATATAAATAAATCCTTAAAACCATTTTTAAAACATGGACATTAATGAGCAATATTTAGAAGAATAAGTCTTTAAAAAATTTTAAAATGGTATTTTGGTTAGAGGTTCTAACCAAAAGAGAGACACTTGAATAAAAAATAATTGAGGTAATCAAAACATTTTAATATCATGAGAATAAAGGGATTCATGATATACTATGTCAAAGTACATTATATACACCATATAAAAGTGATTTGGTGTATAACAACGAAGAAGTATCAATGGAATGTAAATTAAGATGAAATCCCTCATAAAGGTCATATCTTTAGGTTAATGATAAATCAACGACATAGTTATGTGTGAAAAATATAAATACACTAAATATTATAGGATATTTAGTGTAAAACAATCAAAGGACATTCACACATAATCTTGTAAAAACAACACCAATGAATTGGATGTTTAACTCAACAAATGGAGAATGAGTTAAAATTACTCTTATCAGATTCATATCGATGACATGAGATATTATCAATGGAGTGATAATTTTTATCAAAAGTATATCCACAGAAATGGGAGTGGAAATTTTGACATAATCAAATGAATAGTGATTCCACAAATAATCTTGGAGTAAAATAATCAATGAAGTATGCGTAAAGCCGAATAAATGGAAATTGAAATTTCAAATTCCCTTATCGATTTGGTAACTTATGAAACATACACCCATAAAAGATGGATCATAAAATGATGATGTAAATAACCATAAATTAAATTATATTACACAATGAATACAATCATGGTCAGTAAACATATACCACAGGTAATAAATAAGTGGTGAACAATGGAATTCTCACGAAATTAAAAGTGAGATAAGAAACCCCTTACCACGTTGTAATCAACTGAGTCGTATGACCAAATGTTAATAACCACCAAATGATTTACAGAATAACATGAATATAAAGAGAATAATGATAATATATATCAAATGGCAGTACACAATATACCACTTTCAATAAATTAGTGGCGAACAATGGAAATCTCATGGAATTGAAAGTGAGATAAGAAAATCCCTTACTTTGTACTTTTTCATTTGTCGACGGTAGGTTAACCTCCTGTATAATGGTGAAGTAATTGTTATTGAATTATACAAGAATCATTTACATTAATATGATATGATATATTATCTTTTTACATTGATTTGTTAAAAATATCTTTGAATTATTGTCATTTCGGGTGTTTACGTGTTCATTTTACTTTATATTCTTGGTTATGTGAGCCATATTCGTTATTAATGGGATGTATATTATTCATATTCAGAATGATATAAAGTTCATAAACATTATTTTTAAATCATCAATTGATAATTATACTTGAATGGATATGATGGATAATGAATCTCATCGCGTTCGTGGAGACGGTAGTCCGTACGTACGCACGAGCGACAATATCATTATTTTGATATTAAAATAATATATAATTGGATGGTATATCATATATACAGAATCATTATCATGTTATAATTATTATTTAAATGTGTTAAACATCATTATTATACCCACCCAAATAATTATATATTGAATAACAATTACACCACGCCGTGGAGTAAGTCGTACGTACGCACGTATAGTGACTTGTTATTCAAAGGGTGGATAGAATATTGAATATGGTTGTACCATATTTATAATAACATCACATTATCTATAAGATAATGGATTTATTGTTTTATACTGGTAATAACAAAGAAATAAGAAGTGGAAGAAGAAAGGAACTTGAAAAGGGGTGGTGAAAACATTACCTCTTCTTCGAGTTCATTCTTTTGATTTGATCAAAAGGTCTCTTTAGGTTGGATTTATGATAAAACTAAGGCCTCTAGGTTGTAGTGAGGGAAGTTGAAAGAGTATTTGGTCAGGGTTTGGCTGATCCAAAAGGATATTATGGTGTGAAGAAATGAGAAGGATGAGTGCCCTTTTATAAGAGGGGTGAGGGGCACCTTTGGAAAAGCTAGAAATGTTAATTTATAATAAATTCATATTAGGTTTCTAATGGCTCAAAAGTTTATTATTCAAAGGTTAAGGTAGGGATAGTCTAAAATCATTCATCCAATATAATTTAGACAGGTTTGGGTCACTATATTAACCTTATCTTTTAGTTTTAACTCTTAGTTAATTAGTTTGACATTTACCATGTCACTTTTTATTTTTTTATTATATAGTTAATAAGCATACTATATACATACAAGAGACCCCTAAGTGGTCCATTAATGATATACCTATCATGATATAAGTCTCTTGGCCGAACCGAATATTTTTAGAAATTTAATATTAATTAATAATATAATATTTATTTTAAAAACTCTTTTATGTCAATTTTGACACTATTAAATAGTTGATTTTTGTGGAACACATAACAGAATGATTACTTAGAAAAACATTAATTAAATCAATACTAATATGTCATATTAACCTAGAAATTTATTTTAATTCAATAAAAGTCTCAAATTATATTTATATGGATATTTATAATATCAATTATTCTAATTTTTCACTATTATGGTAATTACTGCATCACCATTGTGTCATTAATAAATTAACTTATTTAATGTCTAAAAATTATAAATAAAATATCATTATATATGAAATTGTTTTAGATTTCTAATGAATATTTATAGTCTAAAATAAAACATGTATAACTCTGTGTAACAATTGTTTTTCTAAAAGATATATGCTTGTGTCATTTTTGTATTTATTTTAACTTAATTAAAATAAAGTGTCATTATCACTTACAAGTGGATCCATGGGGTCCCAAAATCGACCCAAAGATGCCCATGGTCGACCATGTATAAACAAATAGGGTTAAGACATGTTTTAGGGTAATTTAGTATTATTATAATATTATTTCTTTAACCCTTGTTTACCGGATTTACCCTTTAACCATGTTAAATAAAATATTTACCGAAGTAATTATCCAAAATGTCTAAAAATAAAAGTTACCTATTTACAAAATTCAAACATCCAAATTCCAAATATGGAATCCATTTTTCCAAATTCAAAACACAGAAGTGGCATAAATTAATTTAAAATTAATTCCCGTTGTTAAAACAAAAAGCGTGTTTTTAAGAGATAATAACTATCAAAAGAATGGCACTTGTTTATGTCTGGTTTAAATGTGAAATTATGTTCAATGACCCACATTATATTACATGGTAAAAATATATTATAAATATACTTTAAACCCACTCAAATTCATAATTTATCACTATTAATTATTTTAAATAAAAAAGTTGTTTTTAATTAAAATTTAGTAATTTTCACTATTCATCAAAATATTAAATTTATCCGAAAAGTACCAAAATTTCACCCTAGGCTAATTTCGATATTCCAAATCCAAAAATTCAGTCCATTTTGAGAGAGAAAATTTATAAAATTTCAAAAAGTAGGTATTACTATTAATAACGGCTAGTTTGATCGGTTGTGGTGTGTTAGAATCTCGACATTGCATACAATGCACGCCATTGAATTATTCAAAGGGAAACATACCGTGGAAGCTTGGGGTGTTACATCTATCTTCTGCTGATGGATGCTCAGCAATGATTTCAGCCAGAGATTGGACTTTTATTGACATTTTTGGGGAAAAATGGATATCAAATTGTTGCAATATAACTCCCCACTGTGCATGTTTCCCTATAAGAATAGTCTGAATGAGGATAAATTTGAGTAGGTTATTGCGAGATACCAATTGGACCTCATGATGTTGTAGGTAGGGCCTCAATTTCTAAACTATGATGATTAATTCAAGGAAACACATAAATAGTTGAATACCAATTTTATGCATCATGCATAGTTCGACTGATATAGTAAATGCTATTTTCATTCCCAGTATCATTCTATTGAGTATGGAAGGCACCCGGTGATCGCTCTAAAGCTGTCAAATAAAGAATAAGAGGTCATCCTTCAATATGTGGCATTAATAATGGTGGACTCGAAAGATATTTCTTGAGGCTATGAAAAGATTCTTGAAAATAATCATTCCATTGTTAAGTGACTCCCTTCTTCATTAATCAGGTGGAGGGAAAATAATTGCCAACCAAATTGGTGATAAGGTGAAAAATATAAGGCAAGTGTCCTTAGAGTACTCTTAATTCATAAAATATTCAATGAGGATACGTACCAAGGATTGTTTTTGTCTCACTATCCTATTCTATACCATGATGGCATACAAAAAAGTAAAGGAACATTCATGAGTTTACCTTTAAAGCACAATTCAAGGGGTTCATATTCAAATTGTGTGCATGATGTTTATGGGATATGGTCTCCAAATCAACCAAGTGATTAAAAAATTTGTCTATAATTGACCACCAAATCATCAACATAACATTCAAAAAAATTTCCTAATAAGGGTTTGATGATATGGTGCAGGTCTGTTGGTATGTTACGCCAGCATTCATTAACCAAAAGGGAATTACCAGATAACAAAACACAACCTTAGGTGCTCTGAATGTTGTATATTCTTCATCCTCTAGGGCAATACATATTTTATTATACCCAGAGTAGCCATCCATAAATGAAATAGCTTAATAACCTTCCGTTACATCAATTAAAATCTCTGTAATCGGAATTGGAAAATCATATTTAGGACAATGCATATTAAGATAACTAAAATCAATTCAAACTATAATTTACCCATTATACTTTTTTTAGTGCGACTATGTTGTCTAGAAATTTTGTATATTGAACTTCTATAAAAAAGTTAGCCTTTATAAGCGTATCAACTTTATAATTAATTTTAGAGGCATGTGTTGGGTGTTTTCTTCCTGCTGCTTGCTTTAAGCCACGATTTTTTTCTGGAAAACCCAAATTATGGGTGGCTATATCAAGATTATGTCCTAGAATATCTATATAATTTGATACATATATATCTTGATGTAGCATTAGAAATGAATTGTACACCCCTTTCTCTTCAGAGGTCATGGCCTCTCTAATTAGTGTGGGGTGTGGATCTTCTTCGGTGCCTAGATTTATTTCTCTAAGCTCATCCACAGTGGTAGAGACAACTTCCTCAAATGCTGGAGGAGCATCCCAAATTCTTCCTCTTCTTCATCATTATGTGTTACCTCTTCTGTTTTCAATTACATAGTAGATGATAAGGAAAAAATCTTAGTTTTATAGGTGGAATCAGTATATTAATATCTTGAAGAAGGGTCCACCATATCTAACACTACTAATGACGAAGGGGATTCTTGCGGTAATATAGAGGGAATGATGAATAGAGAATCAATATATTTTTCTTCCACTAGAATTGCTACAATTTTTTATTCCTTGATTGAAATATTAGTGGCTTGTTGTATTTTAGCATGTAAAATGAAAACATCTATATTTAGTCTTTCATCATTTCTTGTTAGATCAACTATTTCACCAATGTTTTCAGGCTCAATTTCCACAATAGACTTTATATAAGTTATTGGACGAGTGCTTGGATTTTGGTTCATGTATTAAATTTGATTAATAGGTAACACATATGCTATATTCTAATGTATGAATGTATTTTCAAGGATATTTTACTATATATTCAGATCATTATCTCTTGTTATTTATTTTGTTGTGAAATTCATTAATTTTGGGCGATAAAACACTCCACCAATATATTGAGATTCAAATGTTTTGAAAATAGACTTGTCACCATAAAATGACCTAATTTGACCATGGAAATAGTACATAAGCCACGGGTGGTATGCTGAATGTATGGATGCATGTTGACATATCCAAGGATGTCCAAGTAGAATATTGAAGGGTGTGTCCTGAAGAACAACCATGAAATATGAATTAGACACAAGATCTCCAAACTGAGTTTGGAGTGTTATATCGCCCCAAGGTTCTTGCTCATTTTTATCATAAGCTTGTGACATTAATGCTGACGGAGATCAGTCATATTTAGCCAGGCCTAATAAAAAATATTTACGAATTGAAATTATATTGAATCTAGAGACATTATCAATGAAGTATCACTGGTTGTTTATGTCAATGAACCTTCCAGATGAGTTCAAAGGTCTAATAAGTCCATGTACAACATCATCTTCATCCTCATCATTAAAAGATTTGAATACATGACATTCTATTAGATAATTCTTTATATCGTAAACCTCAGCTGTAGCAACATTAGATTCAAACTCTTGAGGACATGACGAAGCCACTATAAGTTCTTCTCAAATTCCTTTTCAAAAATTCAATGAATCTAGAATTTATAACTTGACCGGTATGTGGTCAAATTGTTTCAAGACATCATACATGTGGTCTATAGTTCTGTGTTCCCAGTATGGAGATGTGGTTTTGTAGGTTCTTTAGAAGTTGTTGCTTCTGGTGTAGTTGTATCCTGTGTTGGAGCAGAAGATGAAAATACTCCAAGCATTAGAAGATTAGACTAACTATAACTATTCACTAGTAGAGACGATGTTAGTGTGACTTCTAATCGGTCTTCCAAAATAATTTTGTCAAACTGAAAATTTCATTCATGTAAGAAACTCATATTTCTTGTTGAGCTTGTTGAAGGGATCTTCCACGAGTTTCTACTGCATATATGGTCTGAACAGTGGTTGTGTAAAAATGGTGGTTTCTATAATTTCCACGTCTTTCCATGTATCCTTGACCATGACTTCTTCTATTTGTTTCCCATTTCATAATATGGAATCCTAGCTAATTATTATCAGAATAACCATTAGAATAAGGACCTATTAGATGAATAACATTGATAGAACCAAATATCAATTCTTCATTAGATAAATATTCTTCTTGACAGGTTAATTATGTTTGTTCAATTTGGCGGGGTAGTGCCCATGGTTTTGTAACAGATTGCAAGAAATCTTCTAGGGTCAAGGACAACATTGGCCTAAATGTGAGATCATATTTTTCTGATTACTCTTTTTCCTTATAATCAGTTTGCTTCATTGAGGTTCAACCTTTTGACAAATATGGTTTTACTATGGAAGGGGGAAGAGAAGACACAATCTATTGACTAAACTATGTTCATAAAATGGAATGAGTCAAGTTGATCATTTTTCTCATCATCTAATCATCATATTTCATCATATTTTAACTTTTGACACCTTTCAATTAACCCACTTTCTCTGTATCAGTAGTAATAACATGTGCTACTTGAGAAGATGAACATTTCAATTTCACTTGTCTATAGTCTACCATATTTTTCAAGAGGTCCTTGAAAACTAATCACTCATGAATGGGATTACCTGAAATTTGGTGAAAGGAAAAATAATTCAAAAGATCTTTATCTCCTTCTTTATTTGTTTTCTTCATCCTGGGCAACTATTCCAAATTGTTTTACAAAGCTAGGATGACATAACCAAGAACAAGTTAATTCCATAAAGAAAAAACATTTCTTTTTAATTCCTAAAACTATTTTTTCTATTAATATATTTGATAATATTGTTGAGTTGGTCATTGATGATGATGCTCAAGAGGTAGAGTTCTTCTGTATGATGATGGTCTTCAAGTAGAAGATGGTACAAGTGCCCGATTGAGTGTAATTATAGCCGGTTATACCTTTCCTATCCACCTCCCTAGAGATGATTGAATTACACAAGTTTTAGCCTTAGTTTCTATAATAGAGTCTTCTATCTGTTGAGTTATTAATGTATGGTCTCAAAACCCACTAGTGTATTTCCCAAGGATCAATGGTGTGTGTAACTCATCACATAGATTTTCCACACAAATTGGCAGTAACTCTTCATGAGGTAGTGCTAGACATAAATAATATGTTAATCCTTTCCATCAAAAAATGAAATATTAAACTCTTTTATTGTCCTTTTGTTTACAATATATATGATCAGAAAATGTCATCTTTGGTAGCATTGATCTATCTTGAAGAAGGAATTTCTGATAGAGATCTTCCCATCCATTAATTGATCGAGATTGTAAACTTGTATACCCAAGAATAGCTGGTCCATGTTATGATTGCACAAAACACTAAATCATTACTGCTTCTTGTTGTTGGAGATTTCCAATCGTGGGATCACAATAATAAACGTAATTTGTTAAATGTTGTTCCAGATCTCCTAAACCATTGAAAATTGGGAATGTAGTATTTGAAATATTTAGCGGGGGAGGAATTGCATCCACCTATTCAGGGTATGCTACCTTTTCCAGAGAAACTATTGAACATTGTTCCACCATAGCTTCCAATCAAGTTTTTAATAACTTAATTTTATTCATAATCATTTGGGGAACATCTGGATGAGCTAGGATCTTTGTAGGTATATCAACTAGTTCTTGAGCTTGAGTAATGACTGACAAAACCCCCAATGGTGGTGCTTATATTTTCCATGGAGAACCCATGGGAACATATGTATCAATATATGACTGATCCTAACTTGATTGTGTACCCATTTGAGAGAATTCATTATCTACATATGTATTCACTACAAATACTCTTTGTAGAGGAGCTGCAAAAGGATGTGCCAATTGAGGACCTGCCTGGTGAGTACGTCTAGTAGAAATACCTCTTCGAAGTAAATATGTATTGATTCTTTTCAACTCCTTTATTTCGTCTTATAGTTATAAAAATAACTCCTCAAGTGAAAGAGATTGACATTATTCAATGGAAAAGTGAGATTCATTCTGAACTTTTTCCTTTCCCCTTGCATGATTCCTTTTGGAGGGGTGGCAGTTGGTTATTTGAAGGCATACCTAGATTATAGGAAAGCCTTTGATTTCTTGTATGCACACCTTCTTTATTAGCCTCTGTGTGTACTATATTATAGAAGAGAAACTCATCTTATGATTCACCTGAATAGAAATCATTTTCTAGAAGCTCTTCTGCAGGGGTTTTAATGAAATTCACTGACACATAATGCATCAATGGCATTCTATCAGTATTTTTGTATGATCTAATACTTATGTATCTTCCATGAGACCATGTTCTCATATATGATGAATTCTTTGGAACTTTTTAGTGGACATAAATCCAAAGGGACTCCTTTGATAGATTAGTTGTAATCTTTCCTTATGGATTATTCCCTAATCGGGAGAAAACTTACTTCTGTTGAGCAGAAGATTTATGATGTGAAAAATACCCCTTCCCTATAGGTTGGGGCTATTCATGTTCTTCTTATTCAAATCGCTGAACATTGTTTAATGAATTTGATGACGGAATTAAATGACCCTCCAACCTTGAAAGCTGTAGTGACTCTTTAACGGTTATGGCTGAAATTAGTGCTACAACTCTTCTAATTTAGCAAATTTTTCTTTGGAAATTAGCTAGGTGCATTATCCAACAACAACTCAAATCACCTATTTCAGAAGATCTCATTGCTATTTCAGATATTTTCTTTCTCTCCTAAAGAAAATTATAAAAGCATGATTTCTGCTGATGATTCTCAGATGCATGATGTAAAATTAACTCAATAACATCATTTCTATGGGCCTAAATCTAACAATTGATTAGTGAGGACTGTTCTTGATTGTAGATTCAATTATATAAAAAATCATCTAATTGTGGCAGACCATGGGAAATAACATTTCATTTGACCACTTTTGGTGGAAATGTTTTATTTTAGAGTACAGTGAAATGCAATTCTCCATGTGTACCCAATCCTATGATATGGAAACTAGATAGAGAATCATAAATTTTCATGTGTGGCCTCTTTATATCATTGAGGCATGTACTATGAAGGATTCTCCATTGTTTATCAACCTTTGGATGTTGGTAAATTGAGAGAGATGACAAGTCCATTTGGCATTTCAGCCCTTATATTACCTTTACATGATTTTGATATTCATTATATTGTAATACTTTGGTTTTCAAATTATGAAGCGTCTTCCATAAATGGAAGAATAAATCATGAATACAAACTTTTATCTTCAATTATGGAATATTATACTGATAATTTTCAAGAGTCCAGAGCATGACTGGTACTTCTCTCTTAGCCAATTGTTTCCTCATGTTTAACACATCTTCATCGTCTTTAAATTGTGGTTTCTCTACTTGGTTTGAAAAATTTGAATTTTCTATATTAGAAGTCAAATGACCCATGGGAGGTTTGGAGAATGATCTTTCTGTTGATATGTCTTCTTGTTGATAAAGTGCTTCGCCTGTTAATGACATGGAATTAGACATGATTGGACTTGTATTTTCAAGTGCCTCATGATAGAAGGGATTTCTCGTCAGTACATTAGAAATAATATAATTGTCTTGAAAATGAAAAATACTACTATAGAGATGGCTTTTTCGGAAAATTCAATCATTGGGAGGATCACCACGATGGATTTTAGGAAGGGATAAATCTTATTTATCCCCGATCTTCTGGCCACATGGGGAGTTTCTGCGGCTCTCATCCAGAAATAGGTGCTCTAGATTGACCGAATTATCATGAAGAATGCCTTCAGGATGAGGTATCTAAAGAAGAATGTCAGAAATAATACTACCAATCTAATAATTTGGTAATGAGAAGATATGATCTTGACCTGCAATAGATAAATGTCTAAGGGATTCAAAAAATCCATCATTAAGAGGATCCAAATTTTAGCTTGACTCTCGATTTTTCAACAGTTCATATATATACTTCATCTTATATGTTCTCTTATACTTAGTTGGGGAACATGCTAGGAATGGTTTTAATCATGGGAAGGTGTATGTTCCTACCTTGGAGTGGTTACTGGAATGGAACTATTATCTCCAATTAGAATGGTTTAATGTTCCCAATCTTGTTGTCTGTATGATATTGGGGAGGACTCCCCCATGACCCTCTTGGGCTGGAACAAATGTATGTATCTATTCTGGGATGGAATGTTGATGTTTCATCCCATGTGTTGTAAATGATTTAGGTGAATGTTCACCTGGTACTGTTGAAGTAGTTGTTATAATATCCATGCTTACTTTTAAATTATGGGCATGGATTTTCACCTACAGTTTCACCATTGATATTATATGTTTGGTGACATTAGAGTCTGGAAGTGGAATATACGTCTATTCTATATCTAGAGTAGTTGTATTTGTCATCTCTTGTCCTCTTTTTCCTATCAATGGGAAATGGTTGTAATCATGCATGGGGGAAAAGAATTGGGCCTGCCCCATATTTGTCATCAGAGCATTCTGATTGACTTCTCTAGGTGCCTAAAAATGAGGCTGTTCGAAGAATTGATAAACATTGGTGGGTCTATGAGCCTATATTCTATTTCCCATCAAGTATGGTTGATGAAAACTCTTCAATACTAGAAGTTGAGGCTTCTGGTTGAATTGACGTTTGTAAACAAGTGGATGTTCTTATTTAACAGTTTCCACCACATTATATTGGAAGGAATTTTTATATGTATTCATATCATCCTACTGACATGATGATAACTTTCAAGCATGTGTGTATTCTTATTAATGGTAGTCCGTTGGATTTATTTTTTGGGATTCACTGGTTGCTGCTAGACAGTCTGCTGAGTAGAAAAATTAAGACAGACGGATGTATGTGCCTTCTAGTTATTTGACTTCAAGATAGGTTGATGGGATCCTTCAGAAGGGGTAAATGTAAGAACATGACCCCTGTTGAACGAAAATTTTCCTCGGTGGTTTGTCTTGTATGCCAATGTCTACCAGACCTAGGCTGAACATCTATAGACAGCACCCCCGTCATGTTGGGGGTTCACTACCGCATGATGCTGCTGACGATGATTGCTGGTAGGAGTCCCCTTGAAAGACTACTATATTCTTGAATTGAGGCACTGAGTGAATTCTACCAGCACATCAATATAGTATGGTAGGGATTGATTGTTTATGTCCAGGGATAAGGACCCAAAATAGTTGAAGACGCTATTTGGAACTCTAAGCTTCTTGATTATTGGTCTTCATTGGCCAGATGGTCAAGGATTGTTGTTGACCTGGAGGGCCTGCTGAGCAGCCTCCAATGGAAGGTTTGTATAGTGCCAAAAATATTCCTTTACCAGCACCTTAGAGACCTAGAATTAATGATTCTATGTTGGTGATGATTTATTTCTTGTGTATTGGGATCCATCTTGAATAGTGATTGGTATTTTCAAAGATGTTTCTTGAATAACGTCATTTTGAAGTGAATGGAATTTTGAGAAAAACATAGAGAACAAAAAACATAATTAAAGAAACATTTTTTAGATGGATACATGTGTTATTGATTCATTTGTTTTGGCTTCCCTTCTCAATTGATAGGGGCCTAATAGGTGAGTAAAATTATTAACATGGTTAAGGATTCCCATCAGGCTCACCATTTTTGTTTCATAGTTCCTTGAAACATGTATTTTAGTTTTAAGAATCAATACATCATGGTAGTTTCCATTGGATTTGTTTATAGAATTGGAATCATCCAACATTTATCTATCCAAAAGTAACCTTCCATCCCAAGGCAGTCGTTCGTTAAGTTTAAACATTACGATACTTAGGAATGTACACTAGTCGAGATGATGGGAGGTCAGACTCATGACACCCTTTGGGGGGGAATTATAGTCTACACCAATTATCTCTATATGAATTTAAGATATTCGCATTAATAATTATTAAATAACCAATTATTACATATGTTTCCCTTAGAATTTCCAATCACATAATAACTTGTGTAAAATTTAGTATCATCAGTGTATATTCAAGGTTCTTCGTCAATTGAGATATTTGTAAGTAATCAAGGTTCTACATCAATGGTATACTCTAATATAATATTTCAAGATTCTATAAATCATTTTTATGATGACACTGGGTTTTAACCTACCCACTAGGGAACTCTACGAATTATTGTCATCCCTAGAGATAAAGGTTTGGTTAGATCTTGGGATTGTGACCTTAAAATTGTCTCACTACTTATCCTGGAAAGAGGAATCAGAACCCTCACAGTTTGGTCCCAATGAATGGGACACATCATACCTTTTAATGTCATTTGATAAAAACCTACCCATATAATTTAATTTCATGTTGTATGGAAATCTAAGAGGAAGGGGTTCAGTCAAAATATAGTTAGGGACATATTCTGAAGCAGCCCAAGGAACATGGAAATGTTATGGGTTTCCATGTAGGATCATACCCATTTGGGAATATGACCTAAGGGGAAAAAGTTGATTTTAGATATTGGGATTGAACTTGAAGGTGTCTTCCTACGTATCCCATTTATATTGGAATCAAAGGCCACGTAGTTCGATAAGTCTTATAGGATAGCTTAGTCCTTTTAGGGAGATGAGTTTGGGAATACATCCTAAAAAAGATACCTTAATGAATTGTGGGTTTAATTTGGGGATTATTTATATTTAGGATTCCCGGATTAATGGGATTATGGTTGGATTCATGAAGAGGATATCCAAGGAGCTCAGGCCCTGAGAAGGTTTCCTACATATCCCAATTGTGGTGGAAATCATAATTCTTATAGTTCATTCCATTATTAGTGTTTGTGCTAATGTTTTAATCATCAAAAATCTATAATATGACATGATTCATGCTCAATGTTAAAAATGAAAGGATGTGTATGATTTCAACAATGACACATGCAATTTTCCTCTTCTACTGGTGGAAGAGGGAACACATATGGCAGCGAGAGTGGATGAGGTCGAGGTGACCTGGGAAGAGGGAGAGGTGAAGATCCTTCTTTCTATTCACATTACATTGGACAAGGGTACAATGAATGGAGGAAAGGATGAATGTTAGGGGCTTACACCATGATGGCTGCCCTTTTACGGAATGGTTGGGGATTACTCCTAAGGAGAATGCACAATTTTAATTTTTTGGATATTACACCTAAGGAGGATGCCTATATGTAATTGTTTGGGGCTTACATCTTTAAGAGGATGCACATTTGGAATTGGTTGGGGATTACTCTTAAAGAGGATGCCTATTTGGAAATGGGTGCGGATTACTCATAAGGAGAATGCCCATTGGGAATTGGTTGGGTCTTACTCTTAAGGAGGATGCCAACTTGGAATTTGTTGATTATTACTCCTTAGGAGGATGCCCAGATTAAGGGGATTAAAGTTTCATTTCTAAAGAACATATCCAATGAGCTCGGGCCCTGAGAAGGCTTCCTACATATCAAAATTATGGTGGGAATCAGTGTTCTCATAGATTATTCCAATTGTCCAAATGTTGTGACCATGAAAAATCAATATACCACATGAGTCATGCCCCATGGGGGAAATAAGTGGATATCAAAGATTCAACAAAGAAACTTTGAAATTTATCATCTTTTGCTAGCAGAAGAGGGGGTGTCGACCGAGGAAGAGGGGGAGGTGACGATCCATACCTCTTTTCACATTACATAGGACAAGGGTCCCATGATGGGATAAAGGGATGAAGATTAGGGGATTACACCAGGATATCTCTCCTTTAATACCCCAAGCTTCCAAATTACATTTTTTTTTTGAAAAATACAATATATTGTCTTGTAAGAAACTTCGAGTTCTATCACACCACAACCAATCAAACTTGCTGTTATGAATAGAAATGCCCACTTATTTAAATTTTATAAATTTTATCTTTCAAAATGGACCTAATTTTTTGGATTCGGAATACGAAAATTATCTTAAGGTGAATTTTATAAATTTTTCTAAAAACATTCTATTTTTTATGAATATTGAAAATACTGAGTTATAGTTTAAAACCAAATTTTTATTTAAATAATTATTTATTTTATTTAAATATAATTTATATCAAAATAGATACATTGAACATATATATGTTCAATGTAATTCATTGGAGTCTGTTTATAATAATTTTAGATATAAACAAATTTTATTGAACTTTTTAGAGTCTTTTACCGACATCCTAGAAGTATTTGTAAATTTACATAAAATTTAATTTTACCTCTTCAGTGAGTTGAATTTCAAAAATCGGAGAAACACATTTGCTATCAGAAAGTAAAATTATGTTCAATAATATGAAAATAATTTTTTGTTGAATAGTTACTATTTACTTTTATTTACCACGATTAAAAGTAAATAAGGAAATTAAGGGTAAAATTTATATTATTTTTTCCCTAACACAAGTCATTAATTTATTGGATAAGTTTAATTTGACCAGAAACAACCTTTTGAATAAAATATTATCCATTTGGTGGACTTGGATTAGATTAGAACATTTTTTATTATTTAATTCAAAGAATAGTTAATAGTATTAAATTCAATGTTTAATAACTAAACCTATTTTTAATATAGGTATACACATAAGATAAATTAGACTATAAATATTCATTATAAAGATAAAGATATTTCCTACATAATGTTATTTTTTTATATTTTTTAGACATTAAATAATTTAATTTATTTATGACACAATGACGATGGAGTAATTACCTAAATAATGAAATATTAAAATAATTTATATTATAAATATCCAAATAAATTTAATTTGAGACTTTTTATGGATTACCCCAATTTCATATGTTAATATTACATGTTAGGGATGGTTAGATTAAAATAATTTGAATTAATAACACTGTTATAAAATTTTCAAAAACAAAATACCAAATAGTGACACAATTGGCATAAAAGAGTTTTCAAAACAAATATTATCTTAATAATTGATATTATATTCATTCAAAAATAAATTTTAGAAAAAATACATATATAATGATAGGTGTATCATTAGTTAACCACTTGGGGTTCTATTAGAAATAAATAGTATATTTATTAACCATATAACATAAAAATACAAAGAGTCATGGTAAATTTCAAACTATTTAACTAAGAGTTAAATCTAAACTATAAGGTTAATATAGTCAACCAAACCTGTCTAACACCTAATGTATTAGTGTTTTTAGACATATACCCACCTTACCTTTTAAATAATTCATTTTCAAGCCATTAGAAACTGAAAATTAATTTATTCCAAAATAATATTTCTTGCTTTTCCTATGGTGCCCCGCACCCCTCTTATAAAAGGTAAAATCCCCTTCTCTCTAATTCCCACCTTCAAATCTATTTGGATCCGCCAATCCCTATCGAAATACACTCACATATATCCTCCCATCATCTTAGAGGCCTTCTATTAGTCACCAATCCATCATATGGAACCCTTTTTATTAAATCAAAAGGAAGAACCCGAAAAAGAAGGTTAATATTTCATAACCTCTTTCAAGTTACATTCTTCTTCCACTTTCACTTTCATTGTGGTTTCCATTATAAAATAAAAACTCCATTATCTTATATATAATGTGATGGTATTATAAATATGTTATAACAATATTTATTATTTTATCCATCTTTTGAATGACATGTTACCATGTTTGCATACGTACAGATTACCGTCCCCACGTCGTGGGGTAATTTTTATTCAACGCGTTATTATTTGGATGGGTATAATAATGATGTGTAAATGATGTTAATAATAAATATAAAAAGATTATTATTCTCTATATATAATATACCATCCATTTATATATTATTTTAATATCAAAAAAATTATATTTTCTCTTGTGCGTATGTTTGGATTATCATCTCCATGAATTCGATGAGATTCATTCCCCATCGTATCCATTCCAGAATAATTTTCATTAGATGATTAAAAATAATTTTTAAAGAATTAATATCATTATGAATATGAATAACATACATAATTTCCATAACAAACATTACTTATGAAATAAATCATATAAATGGAAACTAATCAGTTAACATCTGAAACGACGATAATACTAAGATATTATTAACAAAGCAATGTTAAAAGATCATATATGATATCATATTAATGTATATAATTATTGTATCATTTTATAACAATTATTTAACCATTATACAGGAGTTTAATCTACCCTAATCCAAGGAAAAGTACAAGGTAATGGTTAATTCTACAATCTCATTATTATTCAAGGTTGTTTATATGTAATTATCTACTAGGACCTCTTTATCATCCACATCCATTTTTCATAAAATTGATTTCCATAACATGTCTACTATTTACTAGACTATGGGTTAAGGTAATTTATACCCCTGATTTACTTTTTTTTTAAAATTAAAAGGAATTTTTCTTTCATTTTCCAAACAAGGTACATTATGACCTTTTCAACATAATTAAGGTAAGAATGTTTTTTTAACAAATACAGTGTGTGTAGTTATTTTACACCATTATAATATCATCGAATCTTCCCTTAAAATATTATAAGAATATATTCAAAATAAATATTTTCATTATAATTATGGGACTCATAAATGATTTCAAAATAAGAAGATATATTTCTCTACAAAAAGGCTTTGATTTCATCATTGTCAACATCCATTGATGGATTTTATCCTTATTTGAAGTTGATTAATTATGATACAAAACATCTATAATTTATTGATGGTTTTGTGATATGTTTGATAGTGGATGTGTTATTTTATACCATTCATGTTTTATGGATAAATTATTGACATTTTGTATGCTAGTTTTAATACGAATATTTATGTAATTTCTAGTCCTTTTCATATGAGGAATGCATTGGACTTAGTAAGTGATGAGTGGATCCTACTATAGCTTCTCGATGCATTAGTTTGTCTCATGAGAGAAACTAGTGTCTTGGAAAAAATTCTTGACAAAATCTTATTTTTAGTCTTGGCACAGGGCCTTGAATATGTGGTTATGAAAGTCGGGCATTATGCATTTCATCATTATGAATGTGGCTGTTGATATGGAATGTGATTATTCGACTAGTAGAATATCCATGTAAATAAGTAAGTGGAATTATCTGATATAATAATTTATATATTATTCTAATGTTCATGTTTAAAAGTCTATTGTTTTACTCTTATACAATTTTATAAATGTTTATGCTTTTTAGGAAAGTTCCTCTTTATTGTTATCCTTACTGACCATCTGATCTCACCCCTTTCTATGTTTTATATTTCCCAAGATTCAAAGAAGTTTATTTTTGAATGACCAGTCAG
Source organism: Viscum album (assembly GCA_963277665.1). Lineage (NCBI taxonomy): Eukaryota > Viridiplantae > Streptophyta > Magnoliopsida > Santalales > Viscaceae > Viscum > Viscum album. The sequence continues at coordinate 1,291,968,769 of OY728159.1, read as the reverse complement.
GATAGTCTATGGGATATCAGTGTTTTCTATGGAATCAATGTTGTTGTAGTTTTCTAGTTTATGACGTAATGTAAATCTTATGAATGAATCTAGTACTTCCCAGGCTTCTAAGCTAATTGGTCTTTCGAGTCTTGATATTTTCTGATCATGCCAATGATACGTAATAATTCACTAACACTATGTTTCAGGGGTGGCAGCATTATAGTTTTTATCATAGGAAGTTTAGTAAAAACCTTGTAAACTAGATTTATATAGTCTCTGATTAGATCACATGTCCCTAAAAAAGAATTTGAGGATTAGTATGGAAGAACGTCATAAAATTTTGGTATTGTAGATATTTTTTCAGTTTTACAATAAATACATCCCTATCTGGATACAAGAAGGTAAAGGCGGCTCTAGAACAGATGTGACTAGGGGTAAACCCCAAAAACACCACTTTGAGCTAGACTCGAACGGGAACTCATGCACGATTACAAGCATTCCTGTACTCTTTGATACGACAATCCCAGGGGATATGATTTAGATAATTATCATTTTCTTTACAAACCATTAAGAAGGGTTTTTGAGTATACACTTAATCAAAGTATTTTTTATGATTGTGGATTATATCCCTAAAATGTTCAATTTATGTTAAGTGTTTTACTAGTTTATAATTATATATTTCAATTTATAAACTAATATAGTTTATTCCATTGTTTAGAAATGGTGACTAGTGGATGGAATGGAAAATGTATCAATGCATGCACTCCTTGTTGGGATTTCCCTCCTACTCAAGATAATTATAGTGGAGCTAGTGATACAATTGGTGTTGACCAACATATCACTATATTGGGACAACTTACATAGGTTATGAATAATAAACATACCCATATTGAGAACCTTGATCCGTAGCATGGTGGATCAATGTTAGATCACATCATGAGGAGAAAACAACCAACATTAAATGGGGTTAAAAATCTACTAGTATCTGAGCAATCGATAAATTCCATATAGAAAATATTCAATGCCATGGGGAGCAGCGAAAGTGAAGAAGTTTTCAAGGCAGTTTACCACTTCACTGGATATGATGATCAATGGTGGTCATTGATTCAAAACACAATGGAAGTAGATGATGTATCAAATATGGAATGGAGAGAGTTTAAAGAAAATTTCAATGAAAAATACATTCCCTATGACCATCAAGTGGATATGGAAAGACAATTTCTGAGTCTGAGGGAAAAGGAAGATGAGAATGTCGAAAAGTATGAAGCTAAATTTACAAGGTTAGCGAGTCATGTTACAGATTATATATGTAACCCAAGAAGTAATTGTGATAGTTTATTTGATGGGTTAAAACATTTCTCCATTAATCATTATTATACAAATCCTTCTCATCATACGAGGATATTTTCTCATGTGCTATCAAGACAGAAAATAATTCTCTAAGCCTTATGACATTAATGCAAAGCATGATAAGAAGAGATATGCTGAAAACTCTAGAAATGGAGATATGGGTAAGAAGGGAAATGTTGAATATCCATCCTGTAGTAAATGTGGGAAGAAACACACTGGTAAATTCTTGATGAGAATGGGAGTCCGTTATATGTGTGGTGAAAAAGGCCACCAATATCATGATTGTAAGGGGAAAAAAGAAAATGTCGATATTGAATTCTACAATAGTATAGAAATGGGGAATTATGTGATCTAATGTCCTAATAGTTAGAGGAGCATACCTCAGAAAAGTTGAAGGGATCAAAGCCAAGATTATGCTATCAGTACTGCTGAGGTGGAAGCTCCGAAAGATGTAGTGGAAGGTAATTTAATGGTTTCTTGATGTTTAGCCTATGTTTTATTTCATTTTGGATCATCAAATTATTTCATTTCTTCCCAGTTTACTGATAAAATTATATATTTCCGATTTTATTTAACAAGGGAGCTGTCTGTCAAAACTCTTAACGGAAGTATCATTGTAAAAATATTTAGTAAATTAGTTCCCATTAAGGCATATAAATGTTATTTATCTACTGATATCATCATCATACCCAGGATTAAATTTTATATAATCATTGTTATGGATTGGATTTCAGACCATGATGTGAAAAATACTTGTATGAAAAATGAGGTTACAATATTTGATGATGATAAGAAGTACCTTATCATTAGAGAAGAAACATCACCACATAATTCTTATCTAGATCCACCCCAATAACTCAAATATATTCAATTATTAGGGAGTAAGGGGATGAAATAACTGTGGATGATGAAAGAATCATTAAAATATAGGATGTAACAATTGAGAAAGATTATATTGATGTATTTACAGAGGATTTATCAGGACATCCTATAGAATGAAAAATTGAATTTTACATTGATTTTATTCCAGGATCAAGGCCCATATCGAAGAACCATTATAGAATGTCCCCTGATAAATTAGTGGAACTAAAGAAACAACTAGAGGAATTGGGTAATATGGGATTTTTCTCTATAGTGATTCTCCATGGCGAGTCTCTATCATTTTTTAAGAAGAAATATGGATCAATGAGGTTGTGCGTTGACTACAAGGAGATCAATGCTATAACAATAAAGAACAATTATCCCCTACCTCACATTGATTATTTATTTGAACAACTTCATGGAGATCAATACTTTTCAATGATTGACCTAGGATCTGGATATCATCAGTTGTTTGTGAAGAAGGAAGACATTCCGAAAATATCATTTGGAACCTGGTACGGGCATTACGAGTTTATAATAATGCCTTTTGGATTGACTAATTCTCCCTCTGTATTCATGGATCTAATGAATAGAGGTTTCCAGGAATATCCTGATGACTTTATAGTGGTATTTATTTAATATTTCTTGGTATAATCCAAAAGTTTTAAAGATCATAAAAATCACTTGTGCATTATCTTGAAAACTCTTAAAATAAATGAATTATATGGATTGTTTAGAAAAATTAAAATATGGCTTCAAGAGATTTATTATCTTGGTAATATCCACTTTATGTATAGAATCTCCATTGATCCTTATAAGAGAATAGAAATCCATGAATGGATAGCACTAGTGAGTATAACTGAGGTATGATGTTTTATTTACTTAGTAGGTTATTATCGACGTTTCATCCAAAATTTTCCCCGGTTGGCTAACCCATTAACAAAGCTCACAAAAAATTGTGTTAAATTTGTTTGGACAAAAGATTTTAAATAATTTTTTTAAGAACTGATGAAAAGATTAGTCAATGCTCTTATATTGACTCTACCATTGGGGAATGATGGGATTGCTATTTATAGTGATGCATCAAATAAAGGACTTGGTTGTGTCCTTATGAACAATGATAGGGTTATTGCTTTCGAATCACGATAGCTAAAAATTCATGAGAAAAACTATCATACTCATGAGACTGAGTAATTAGTTGTAATATTTTCTTTGAAGATATGAAGATATTATCTCTATGTTGAAAATGTGAGATATATACCGATCATAAAAGTTTGAAGTATATTTTCTCATAGAATGAACTCAACATGAGGCAATGGAGATGGATTGAACTACTCATGGATTATTATTGCATGATACACTACCACCTGGTGAAGGAAAATAAGGTGGAATATGCGTTGAGTAGAAATGATCATGGAGTTTGGAACAAGATGATAGTTGAAAGGGATCATAATTTCAGGGATATATTAATGATTGATATGGGAATAAACATGGAACATGAAACATCATTGATTTTTCAAATAGTTTTCCAACCATATTTATTAGAAAGGATAAAAATTTCCCATGCTGATGATGAGGTGTTTCAAAAAAAGATTAAAGTTATGAATTACTGGAGACTGAGTGTCTTCTTATATGAATATGGAATTTTGAAATTTTGGAAGTGACTTTGTGCTCCCGATTTACTTGATCTAAAAAGAGAATTGATTGATGATGCTCATAGCTCTATTTTCTCTATACACCATGGGATCATCAAAATGTATAGAGATTTGAAGGAACTTTTTTTGTGGGACAACTTGAAGAGGCAGATAGCTGATTTTGTGTCACGATGTACGATTTTTCAACAAGTAAAAGCTGGAAGGCAACAACCTTGAGGAGACATGCAATCTCTTCCAATACCTGAGTCGAAATGGGATGATATCAAGATGGATATTGTCATGGAGCTACCAAAGTCTCCTAGAAGGATGATGCAATATGGGTTACTTTTTATCGTCTTACCAAGTCAACACATATCTAGGTTATAAGAGAAGATTTACCACTTGGACATCTAGAAAGACTATATATTAATGAAGTTTTGAGACTTCATGGAGTAACCCCATCAATTCTCTCTGATCGTGATCTGTGTTTTACATCAAGATTCTGGAAAAGTCTTCCCAAAGTCCTGGATACTGAACATCATTTGAGCACTACGTACCACCCCCAAACTGATGGAAAATCAGAATGGACTATTAAAACCTTATAAGGCATGTTGTGATGATTCACATTTGACATTCAAGGAATATGGGATCAATATTTACCTCTGGTAGAATTTTCTTATAACTATAGCTTGCATTCAAGTATTCGGATGGCACAATCTGGAGCTTTATATTGAAAGAGATATTGGACACCAATCTGTTGCGATGATGTTGGGGAAATAATAGTCATAGGCCCAAAACATGTGTAGAAAATGATGGAAAAGGTGAAGGTTATCCAAACCCACATCAAAGTAGATGAAAGTAGGAAAAATAACTATACCAATAATAGAAGGAAGGATTTTGAATTTCTGGTAGGATACCATGTTTCCATGAAGGTATCTCCCATGAAGGGTGTTATACATTTTGGTAGGAAATGAAAATTAAGTTCAGGTACAACAGACCTTTCGAAATTCTAGAATGAATTGGGGATGTAGTGTACCATTTGGAAATTCCTCCATGTATCTCCAAAGGTCACGATGTATTCCATGTATCACTATTGAGATAATACATGCCTGGTCCAACACATGTACTATCCTATGAGGAATTAGAACTGGAACCTGATCTGTCTTATTTCAAAGAGCCAGTCAAGGTTCTTGATATAAGAAAACATGTACTGAGAAACCAGATGACTCGTCAGGTAAAAGTTCAATGGAGAAACCTTAACATGGACGAAGCAATTCCGGAACTCAAGGAAAATATGATGAAGAACTACCAAAATATTTTTCTACAGTAATATTATTAAAATTTTGAGGGTGAAATTATTTGAATGATTGGAGAATGTAACACCCCAAACTTCCACGATATGATTTTCTTTGAATAATACAATAGCGCGTGTTATACTTAACTTCGAGTTCAAACACACCACAACCAATCAAACAAGCCGTTATGAATACTAATACCCACATTTTAAATTTTTATAAATTTTATCTTTCAAAATGGACTTCAATTTTGGATTTGTAATATTGAAATTAGCTGTGGGTGAATCTTTGGTATTTTTCTGAAAACAAACAATTTTTGATGAATAGTGAAATCCCTGAGTTATAGTTTAAAACCAAATTTTTATTTAAATAATTAATTATTTTATTTAAATTTTATTTAGGCCGAAATAGATACATAATACCTATATATGTTCAATGTTATTCATTGGAAAAATTTTATAATAATTTGAGATATATAAAACTTTTATTGAACTTTTTACGGTCTTTTACCCACCTCCAAGGAGCATTTGCAAATTTCTATAAAACATAATTTTACCACTTCTGGGTGTTGAATTTTAAAAATCTAAAAGACACAGTTGATATCAGTAAGTAAAAAGTTTTTCAATAAGATGGAAATATTTTTTTGTGAATAGTAATTTTTTTACTATTATTTACCACGATTAAAAATAATTAGGGTAATTAAGGGTAAAAATGATATTATTATTACCCTAACACATGTCCTAATTCTATTAGATAACATTAATTTGAAAAAATAAACCTTATAATCAAAATATGATCCTTTAGTTCCACTGGGATTAGATGAAGAAATTTATTATTATTTAATTCGAACAAGAGTTAAAAGTGTTAAATTCAATGTTTAATTACTAAATAATTGTTCATATAGGGAAACACACAAGATAAATTTTACTATAAATATTCATTATAAATCAAAAAATATTTCCTAAATGATGGTATTTTATTAATATTTTTTAGACATTAAAAAATTTAATATATTTATGACACAGGGATGATGTAGTACTTACCTAATTAATGAAATACTAAAATAATTTATATGATAAAAATGAAAATAAATATAATTTGTGAATTTTAATTAATTCCAAATATATTTTAGGTTAATATGACATGTTATGGTTGTTTATATGAATATGGTTCGAAGTATTAATCATATAAGGAATTTAACAGAAATAAAATACCAAAGTGTGTTAAAATTGACATGAAAGAGTTTTTAAAACATATATTATATTATAAATTAATATTCTATTCAAAAAAATTAAACTTTTGTAAAAATTACTTATATAATGATAGGGGTATCATTAATTAACCCCTTGGGGGTCTTATGGAATTATATAGTATGTTTATTAACTGTATAATATAAAAATAAAAAGAGAAATGGTAAATGTCAAACTGTTTAGCTAAGAGTTAAATCTAAAAGATAAGGCTAATATAATGACTCAAACATTTCTAATACACATATTTTGAGTGGTTTTAGACCCATACCATCCTTATAATTTAAATAATTAATTTGGATCCATTATAAACCAAAAAATATTTTATTATAAAATAATATTTCTAACATTTCCTAAGGTGCCCCTCACAACTCTTATAAAAGGTCACTTCCCCTTCTCTATAATTCACCCCTTCAAATACATTCGGTTTAGAAAAAACCAGCCCAAATAACTTCTCAACAATCCTCCCTTAATCTTATATTCCTTCTATTAGTCAACCAACCAAAGGATCCCTTTTGATCAAATCAAAAGGAAGAACCCGAAGAAGAGGTAAATATTTCATCACCTCTTTCAAGTTCTTTTTTCATCCACTTCCTCTTTATTTGATGTTTCCATTTAAAAATATTAAATCCCGTATCTTTTATATATTTTGATGTTTTTATAAATATGGTACAACAATATTCATTATTCTATCCATCCTTTTAATGACATGTCACCCTACGTGCGTACGTACGGCTTACCGTCTCCACATCGTGGTGTAATTTTTATTCAATACATTATTATTTTGATGGTGATAATAATGATGTGTAATTCATATAAATAATAAATCTAACATGATAATTATTCTGTATATATGATATACAATCAAATTATACATTATTTTAATATCAAAAGAATGATATTGTCCCTCGTACGTATGTACGGATTGCCATCTCCACGAACACAGTGAAATTTATTCCCTATCGTATCCATTCATGACTAATTTTCATTATATAATTAAAAATAATGTTTAAAGTGTTATTATCATTTTGAATATGAAATATATACATCCTATCCAAAAAAACCATTACTTAAAAAAGAAATCATATAAAGGAAAACGAATCAGTTAACACCCGAAATGACAATAATACTAAGATATTATTAACAAAGAAATGTTAAAAGATCATATTTGATATCATATTAATGTATATGATTATTTTATTATTTAATAAGAATTATTTCACCATTATAAAAGATTTTTACCAATCATCGACCAAGGAAATGTACAAGATAAAGGTTTATTCTAGAATCTCTTCATTATCAGAGGTTGTTTATATGAAACTATCTACTAGGACCTCTCTATTGTCCACATCCATGTTTCATAAAAATGTATTCGAAAACATTTTTACTATTTACTAGACTATGGGTTAAATTAATTTATAGCATTTTTTGAATATTTATAAAATGGTTTGAAAGGAATCTTTCTATTGTTTTCCAAACAAGGTACTTTATGACCATTTTGATCAAAATAAGGTAAGAATGTTTTTTTAACTTATACGGCAGGTGAAGCTATTTTATGTCGTTATAACATCATCGAAGCCTCCATTAAAAGATTATATGAATATTTTAAAAATAAATGTTTTCTTTATAAATATGCTACTCTTAAATGATTTCAAAATAGAAAGAGGTATTTCTCTAAACAAGTGTTTTGATTTCATCTATGTCAACAAATATTTATGGATTTTAATCTTATTTGAAGTTGATTTATTAGGATACAAAACATCCATATTTTAGTAACGGTTTTGTGATATTTTGGACTGTGGATGTGTTATTTTATACCATTCATGGTTTATGTATAAATTATTGAAATTTCGTATGTTATTTTTAATACGAATGATTATGTTATGTTTAAAACTTTTCAAATGAGGAATGCATTGGATTTAGTAAGTGACGAGTGGAGCCAGATATAGCTCCTCAATGCATCAGTAGGTCTCATGAGACAAAATAATGTCTTGGAAAAATCCCTTGACAAAATATTATTTTTAATCAGGGCACAAGGCATTGACTATGTGGTTTTGAAAGTATAGAATTATGCATTCCATCATTATGAAATTGGCTATTGATATTTCATGTGATTATTCAACAATTATAATATCCAAGAAAATAAGTAAATGGAATTATTTGATGTTATCTTTTCCATATTATGCATAAGTCCAAGTTTAATAGGATTTTATATTAATCTTATAAATTTCCTTAAATGTTTATGATTATTTATGAAAGTTTCTGCTTTATTGTTATCCTTACTGAGCATCTGAGCTCCCCCTTTCAATGTATTATTTTTTCCAGGATGCGATGATGTATATTATGACTAAGCTATAGAGATAATCTGTGGTATCTCATTATTGTATATGGAAACAATGTTGTTGTATTTTTCCATTTAATGAATGTATCTACTACTTCTAATGCAACTAAACTAATCGGTCTTTCAAGACTTGATATTTTGTGATCATTGCAATGATATGTAATAATGAACCAACTTTGTTATTCTGGGGTCAGGGTGTTACATCTCCATTTGAGTAATGGTTGGGGATTACTCATCATGACGATGCGAATTTGGAATTTGTTGGGGATTATTCCTAAGGAGGAGGCATATTATGAAGTGGTTGGGGGATACTCCTAAGGTAGAAACCCATTTGGAATTGGTTGGGGCTTACATTTAAGGAGGATTCCCATTAAGAATTGGTTGGGGCTTAATCCTACGGAGAATACACATTAGGAATTGGTGGGGGATTACTCATAAAGAGGATTCACATTTGGAATTGTTGGGGCTTACTCCTAAAGAAGATGCCCATATTAAGGGGATTTAGTTTGTATTACTAACTATGATATCCATTGACCTATAGCCCTGAAAAGGCTTCCTACATATCCTAATTATGGTTTGAATCAAATTTCTCATAGTTCATCCAAATTGTAAAAATGTAGTGGCAATGACAGATCTCTAAGGCCATGAGAGTCATGCCTGATGTGAGAAACATGGGGATGACAAATATTGAACAAATAAACTTTAAAAAAATTTCATATTCCACAGGTGGAAGAGGGAGAGTCGATTGCAGAAGAGGGAGAGTTGATTTTCTTTCCATCTAGTCAATTTACATTGGTCAAGGGTCTAATGTATGGAGGAAGGGAATAAGGTTCCGGGATTGCACCAGGATGGTAGACCATTTGAGGTTTGGTTTGGGATTACTCATAAGGAGGATCCACATTTGGAATTTTTTCGAGCTTACTCCTAAGGAGTATGCCTATTTAGAATTGGTTGGGGATGGCATTTAAAAAGGATTCACATTTGGAATTGGTCGGGTCATACTCCTAAGGAGGATTACCATTTCGAATTGGTCGTTCCTTACTCCGAATAAGGATTCACAATTTGAATTGGTTGGGGATTACTCATAAAGAGTATGCCCATATGGAATTAGTTGGGGAATAATCTTACAGATGATTCCCATATTAAGGGGATTAATTTTGGAATCATGAAGATGATATGTAGTGGGATTGGGCCTTAATAATTAGTTCTACATGTCAAAATTATTGTGGGAATCATAGTTCTCAATGTTTATTCCAATTATGAAAATGTTTTGACCATTAAAAATCTCTAATACAACTTGAATCATTCTTGGTGTGAGAATTAAGAGGCTGTCAAAGATTAAATAGAGGAACTTTCAAATATTTCCACCTCCGCTAGTGGAAGATGGCACATCAACCATGGAAGTGGGTGAGGAGACCAGCTTTCCCCTGCACTATTTACATTGTAAAAGGGTCCAATGTAAGGAGGATGGGATGAGTGTTAAGAGATTACACCAGGATGGCTGCCCCTTTGTGGTATGGTAGAGGATTACTCCTAAAGAGGATGCACATTTGGAATGGTTGGGGTGTACTCCTAAGGAGGATGCCTATATAGAATTGGTTGGGGCTTACTCATAAGGAGGACACCCAATTTGAATTTGTCATGGCTTACTCCTAAGGAGTATTCCTATTTGGAATTTGTTTGGGATTACCCCTAAAGAGGATGCCCATTTTGAAATGGTTGTGGCATACTTTTAAGTAGGATGCCCATTTGGAATTTGTTAGGGATTACTCCTATGGAGGATGACTAGATTTAGGGTATTAAGGTTAGATTCCAAAAGAGTATATCCAGTGAGATCTATCACTGAGAAGGCTTCATATGTATCCCAATTCTAGTGGAAATCAGAGTACTCGTAGTTCATTCGAATTTTGAAAATGTTGTGGCAGTGACAAATCACTAATCCCATGCGATTGATGCTCAGTGTTAGAAAAAAGTGGATTTGAATGATTCAAATAAGGCACATTGAATTTTTCCCCCTCCACTGGTGGAAGTATGAATGTCAACCATGAAAGAGGGAGAAGTGACAAGTCTTCCCTCTATTCACTTTACATTATACAAGGCTCCAATCAAAGGAAGAAGGGATGATGTTTAGGGGTTTACACCAGGATAGATGACCATTTGAGGTATGGTTTGGGAATACTCTTTAGTAGGATGAACATTTGGAAATTATTGGGGATTACACTTAAGGAGGATGCTTATGAGAAATTGGTTGTGGCATAAACATAATGTGGATGCCCATTTAAAATTGGTTGGGGATTACACCTAAAGAGGATGAACATTTGGAATTGGTTAGGGCTTAATCCTAGTGAGGATGCCCAGATTAAGGGGATAAAGGTTGGATTTCTGAAAAGGATATCTAGTGACCAAAGGCCCTGAGAAGGATTCCTACGTATCACAATTATGATGGGAATCAGATTTCTCATAGTCCATTCAAATTTTGTAAATTTTTTGACCATGACAAATCTTTAAGCTTGCGTGAGTCATTATCAGTGTGATAAAAAAGAGGATATCAAAGATTCAACAAATGATATTTCAAAATTTTCTTACTCCACCATGGGAAGAGGCTATGTAGACTGTGGAAGATGGAAAGGAGATAAGATTTCCATCTTTTCAATATACATTGGACAAGGGTCCAGTGTAAGAAGGATGGGATGTAGGTCAGGGGCTTACACCAGGATAACTGACCATTTGACTTATTGTTGGGGATTACTCATATTGAGGATGTGTATTTGGAATTGGTTGGGGATTACTCCTTAGGATGATACCAATTTGGAATAAGTTGGGGAATAATTCTAAGGAGGATTCTTATTTGGAATTGGTTGGAGCTTACTACATAAGAGTATTTCCATTTGGAATTGGTTAGGTATTACTCCTAAAGAGGATGCCCATTTGGGACACTGATAAATCTTCAAGCCCATGTGAGTCATGATCGGTGTTAGAAACAAGAGGTTTTCAAACATTACACAAATGAAATTTCAAAATTTTACTCCTCCAAGGGTGGAAGAGGTCACGTCAACTGTAGAAGAGGGCGAGGTGATGAGCATTCCCTCTATTATATTTCCCTTGGACAAGGGTCCAATGTAAGGAGTAAGGGATGACGGTTTGGGGCACACACTTGGATGAATTCCCATTTGAGGTATGTTTGGGAATTACTCCAAAGTAGGATGCACATTTGGAATTGGTTGGGGATTACTCGAAAGGAGGGTGCCTATTTGTAATAGTTCGGGGCTTACTTATAAGGAGGATTCCCATTTGGAAATAGTTGGGGCTTACTCCTAAGGAGGATTCTCATTTTGAATTTCTTCGGGCATACTCCTAATGAGGATTCCCATTTGGAATTTGTTGTGGATTACTTATAAGGAGGATGGTCATTGGGAATTGGTAATGGATTACTCCTAGGGATGATTCTCGGATTAAAGGGATTAAGGTTGGATTGCTGAATAGGATATCCAGGGAGCTCATCCCTTGATAACGATTCCTACGCATCACAATTATGGTGGGAATCAGAGTTCTCAATGTTCATTCCAATTGTGAAAATTTTGTGACCGTAAAAAATCTCTAAGACCATGTGATTCATGTTCTGTGTGAGAAATAAGAGGATGTCTAAGATTCAACAAAGGCACAATCAAATATTTTTCTCTTTTTCATGTGGAAGAGGACATGTCAGCCGTGGGAGAGGTAAAGGTGACAAGAATTCCCTCTATTATAATTACATTGAATAGTGGTCCAACGTAAGAAGGGAGGGATGATAGTTAGGCTCTTACATCAGGATGGCTACCAATTTGATGTATGGTTGGGAATTAGTCCTAAGGAGGATGTACATTTGGAATTGATTGGGGATTACTTCTAATAAGGATTCCTATTTGTAAATGGATGTATATTACTCATATGTAGGATTCCCATTTGGAAATGGTTGATGCTTACTCCTAAAGAGGATTCCCATTTGGAATTGGTTGGTGATTAATCCTTAAGAGGACTCCCGTCTAGAATTGGTTGGGGATCACTCCTATGGAGGAATCCCATTATGAATTGGTTGGGGATTACTCTTAAGGAGGATGTGCAATTTGAATTGGTTAGGGATTTCTCCTAAAGAGGATGCCTATTTGGAATTGTTTGGGATTACTCCTAAAGAGGACGCCCATTTGGAATTGGTTGGGGCTTACTCCATTGGAGGATGACCATTTGGAATTGGTTGGGGCTTACTCCCAAAAAGGATTCCCTTTTGGAATTGTTTAGGGCTTGATCATATGGAGGACTCCCATTTAGGATAGGTTGAGGCTTTCTCCAAAAGATGATGCCCAAATTAAGGGGATTATGGTTGGATTTTTGAAGATGATATATAGGGATCATGTGACCAAAGAAGACTTTCTACAGATCCCAATTATGGTGGGAATTATATTTCTTTTAGTTCATTCCAATTGTAAAAATGTTATTACAATGACAAATCTCTATGCCCATGTGAGCCATGCTCTTTATGAGAAACTAGAGCATTCAATGATTCAACAAAGGCGCCTTCAAAATTTTCCTCCTCCATTGGTGGAAGAGGGTATGTAAACCGTTAAAGAGGGTGACGCGACAAGATTTACCTATATTCTATTTACATTAGACAAGGGTCCAATATAAGGAGGAAGGGATGATTGTTAGGGGTACTCACCATGATGGCTTCCCATTAGAGGTATTCTTGGGGATTACTCTAACAGAGGATTCACATTGGGAATTTGTTGGGGATTACTCCTAAGTGGATGCCTATTTGTAATTTGATGGGGCTTACTCCTAAAGATAATTCCCAGTATGAATTGGTTGGGGCTTAATCCTAAAGCGGACACCCATTTGGAATTGGTTGTTGCTTACTCTTAAGGAGGATTCCCATTAGGAATTGGTTAGGGATTACTCATAAGTAGGATGCCAATTTGGAATTGGTTGGGGCCTACTCTTAAAGAGGATGCACTGATCAAGTGGATTAAGTTTGGATTCTTGAAGAGGATATCCAGTGAGCATGGGACCTGATAAGGCTTCCTACGTGTCCGAATAATGGGGGGAATCTGAGTTATCATTGTTCTTTCCAATTGTGCAACTGTTGTGACCATGGAAAATGTCTTAGCCCAAATGAGTCATGTCAGGTGTAAGAAACAAGAGGATATCAATGATTAAACAAAGGAACATTCCAAATTTTGTTCCTCCACTGATGAAAGTGGTCACATCTTCAATGGAAAGGGTGAGCTGATGATCTTTCCCTCTATTCTATATACATTAGTCTAGGGTCCAATATAAGGGGAATGGGATGAAGGATATGGGCTTACACCAGGATGGCTTCCCAATGGAGGTATGGTTGGGCATTACTCATAAGGAGCATGTGCATTTAAAATTGGTAGGGGATTACACCTAAGGAGGATTCCTATTTGGAATTTTTTGGGACTTATTCCTAAGGAGGATTCCCATTTGAAATTGGTTGGGTCTTACTCCTAAATAGGATTCCCACTTGGAATTTGTTGGGGATTACTCCTAAGGAGGGTCCCCATTTGGAATTTGATAGGGATTACACCTATAGAGGATTCCCATTTGGAATTGGTTGCGGATTACTCGTAAGGTATATTCCCATATTAAGGGGACTATGGTAGGATTACTGAATAGAATATTCAGTGAGATCGGGCCTTGAGATGGCTTCCTACGTATCTTAATAATGATAGGAATCTGATGTCTCGTAGTTCATTCCAATTGTGAATATGTTCTGATCATTTCAAATCACTAATCCCACGTGTGGCTAGCTTGGTGTGAGAAACAAGAAGATGTGAACAATAATACAAAGGAATTTTCAAATATTTTCTCGTCCGCTGGTGAAAGAGGGCGCGTTGACCGTGGAAGAGGGTGAGGTGATGGGCCTTCTCTTTGTCCTATTTACCTTAGACAAGGTTTCAATGTAAGGAGGAAGGGATAAAGGTTGTGTGATTACACTAGGATGGCTTCCCATTTGAGGTATGGTTGGGGATTACACCTAAGGAGGATGCAAATTTGGAAATGGATGGGGATTTCTCCTATAGCGGATTCCCATTAAAAATTGCTTGGGGCATACTCCTTAGGAGGATGCCCATTTGGAATTGGTTGGGGATTAATCATAAGGAGGTAAACCATTGGGAATTGGAGGGGGCTTAATCCTAATGAGGATTCCCATTTGGAAATGGTTGGGGCGTACTCTTAAGGAGGATTTCCATTTGGAACTGATTATGGCGTACTCTTATAGTGTATTCTCAGATTGAAGGGATTAACATTGGATTCATAAATAATATATCCATTGAGCTCGCTCCCTAAGAAGGCTTCCTATATATCCCAATTATGGGGCCTATCTGAGTTCTTATAGTTTATTCCAATTGTGCAATAGTTGTGACTATGAAAAATCAATAAGCCCATTATAGTCATGCCTGGTGTGAAAACAAGAGGATGTTATAGATTAAACAAAGGCACTTTCAAAATTTTCCTCCTCCACTGGTAGAAGACGGTGTTTCAACCTTGAAGGAGGGAGTGGTGACGAGCTTTCTCTCAGTCCTATTTATATTTCATACGTGTCCAATGTAAGGTGGATGGGATGATTTTTAGGGGCTTACACCATGATGGATTCCCATTTGAGGTATGGTTGGTGATTACTCCGGAGAAGGATGCGCATTTGTAATTGGGTGGGGCTTAATCTTATGGAAGATTCCTATTTGGAATTGGTTGGTTCTTACTCATTAAGAGGATGCCCATTGGGAATTGGTTTTGGCTTACTCCTATAGAGGATTACCATTTTGAATTGGTTGGGCCTTAATCTTAAGGAGGATACCCATTTTGAGTTTGTTGGGGCATACTCTTAATGAGGAGACCCATTTCGAATTGGTTGGGACTTCCTACTAATGGGGATGCCCATATTAAGGGGATTAAATTTGTATTCCTAAATAGAATATCAAGGGATCTGGGTCCTTGAGAAGGATTCCTTTCTATCCCAAATATAGTGGGAATCAGAGCTATTGTAATTCATTCCATTTTTGGAAATGTTTTTACCATAAAAAATCTATAAGCCCATGTGATTCATGCACTGTGTGAGAAATAAGAGGATGTCAAAGATTCAACAATGGAACTTCCAAAATTATGCACTTCTGCTGGTGGAAGAGGGTTAGTCGGCCATGGAATTGGGTGTGGCGATGAGCCCTCCCTCGATTCGATTTACATTCTACTAGTGTCCACTGTAAGGAGGAGAGGATAAAGAATTGGGACTTAAATCAGGATGGCATCCCATTTGAGTTATGGATTCGAATTACTCATAAGAGGGATGAGAAATTGGAAATCAATGTCGCTTAATCCTAATAGGTATTCTATTTGGAATTTTGTGGGGCATTATCCTAAAACTATTCTCATTTGGAATTGGTTGGGGCTTGCTTCTAAGGTGGATTTCCTTTCGGAATTGGTTGGGGATTCATCCTAAGGAGGATTCACATTAGTAATTGGTTGGGGATTACTCCAAAAAAGAATGCCTATTTGGAAATGGTTGGAATTTACTCCTAAGGAGGATTCACATTTGGAATTCATTGGGGATTAATTATATAGAGGATGCCCATTTTGAATTTTTTGGGGCATACTCTTAAGGAGGATGCCCATTTTGAATTGGTTGGGACTTACTCCAACTGAGGATGCCCAGATTAAGGGGAATAAGTTTGGATACCTGATGAAGATATCCAATGAGCTTTGGCCCTAAGATAGTTTCCTACGTATCTACATTATGGTGGGATTCAGACATCCTGTATTTCATTCCAATTGTGCAGCTATTTTTACCCCGATAAATCTATAAGACCTTAGGAATCTTTCTTGTTGTCAATAATTTAGAGATTTGAAAGATTAAACTACATGAATTTCATAATTTTCATCCTATGCAGGTAGAAGAGGGTGCGCGTCAACTATGGTAGAGGGTGATACGATGAGCATTACCTCCATTCTATTTACATTGGACAAGGGTCCAATGAAAAAATTAAGGTATGTAGGTTAGGGGATAACACTATGATGGATTCCCATTTAAGGTATGGATGGGGATTACTCCTAAGAAGGTTCTGCATATGGAATTGACTGGGACATAATCCTAAAGTGGATGGAAATTTGGAATAGGTTGGGGGTTAACATTAAGAAGGATTACAATTTGGAATTGGTTGGGGCTTACTCTTAAGAAGGATGCCCATTTGAATTGGTTTGGTCTTACACATAAGGAGGATTCCCATTTAGAAATGGTTGGGGATTACTCTTATAGAGGATGGCCATTTGGAATAGGTTGGGGAATACTACAAAGGAGGAAGCCCATATTAGTGGGATTGTGTTTGGATTTCTAATGAGGATATCTAGTGAGATCGGGCTCTGATAAGGCCTCATACAAATCCAAATTATGGTGGGAATCAATGTTATCATTGTTCGTTACGATTGTACAGATTTTGTGACAGTTAAAAACCTCTAAGCCCACATGATTCATGCTCGGTGTGAGAAATTGGATAATTTCGATGATTAAACAACGGCTCATTCGAATTTTTCCTCTTCCACTAGTGGAAGGGGGAACATCATCTATGGAAGAGGGTGAGGCGAAGAGCCTTCCCTCTATTCTATTTACATTGGAAAAGGGTCCAATGTAATGTGGAAGGGATTAAGGATAGGGGATTACACCAGGATGACAGCCCCTTTGAGTTATATTTTGAGATTAATTCTAATGAGGATGTGTATTTGGAATTGGTTTGGGAGTACTCCTAAAGATGATGCCTATTTGGAATTGGTTGGGGAATAAACCTAAAAAGGATTACCATTTGGAATTGGTTGGGGCTTACTCCTAAGTAGGATGCCCATTTGGAAGTGGATGGGTCTTACTCTTATGGAGGATGGCCATTTATAATTTGTTGGGGATTACTCCTAAGTATGATTCCCATATTAAGGGGATTATGGTTGGATTCTTGAAAAGGATATCCAATGAGATCAGGCCCTAAGAAGGCTTCCTTTGTATTCCAATTATGGTGAGAATCAGAGTTCTCCAAGTTCATTCCAATTGTGTAAATGATGTGACCATGAAAAATTTCTAAACCCACATCTGTCATGCTATGTGTGAGAAACAATAGTATGTCAATGTTTCAACAAAGGCACTTTCAAAATTTTCTTCCTCTGCTAGTGGATGAGGGTGCGTTGACTGTGGAAGAGGGTGATGCAACTAACATTACCTCTGTTCAATTTACATTGGACAAGGGTCAAATTTAAGGTGGAAGGGATGAAGGTTAGGGACATACACTAGGATGGCTTCCCATTTGAGGTATGGTTGGGGCTTACTCCTAACGAGGATGCCCATTTGGAATAGGTTGGGGCTTACTCCTATGGATGATGCCTATTTTGAATTGGAAGGGTCTTACTCTTAAGTAGGATTCCCATTTGGAATTTGGTTTGTCATACACCTAAGGAGAATTCCAATTGGGAATTGGTTGGTGCCTGCACCTAAGGAGGATGCACATTGAGAATTGGTAGGGGATTACTCTTAAGGTGTATTCCTATATTAAGGGTTTTAAAGTTATATTCATAATGAGGATATCTAGTGAGATAGGGACCTGAGAAGGCTTCCTTTGCATCCCAATTATGGTGGGAATCAGAGTTCTCATAGTTCTTTCTAATTTTGGAAATGTAGTGACCATGAAAAATCCATAATCCCACGTGAGACATTCTTGGTTTTAGAAAATAGAGGAAATAAAATAGTCAACAAAAGCACTTTCAAAATTTTTCACCTCCACTGGTGGAAGAGGGCGCATCGGCCATGAAAGAGGGAGAGGTGACGAGCCTTCCCTCTATTTACTTTACATTGGACTGGGGTCCAATTAATGGATGAAGCAATGAAGGATAGGGGTTTACACCCTGATGGCTGAACATTTCTGGTATTGTTGGGGATTACACCTATGGAGGATTCTCAATTGGAATTCTTCGGTACTTAATCCTAAATAGGATGCATATTAGGAATTTGTGGGTGCTTACTCCTAAGGAGGGTTCCCCTTTGAAATTGGTTGGGTATTACTTTTAAAGAGGATTCCCACTTGGAATTGGATAGAGAATACTCAAAAGGAGGATTCCCATTTGGTATTGGTTGTGGCATACCCTTAATAAGGATGCCCATTTGGAATTTGTTGGGGATTACTCCAACAGAGTTT
The DNA here is from genome assembly GCA_963277665.1 of Viscum album. Classification (NCBI taxonomy): domain Eukaryota; kingdom Viridiplantae; phylum Streptophyta; class Magnoliopsida; order Santalales; family Viscaceae; genus Viscum; species Viscum album. The sequence goes on along the minus strand of OY728159.1, from coordinate 1,291,949,839 downwards.
GCCCATATTAAGGGGATTTAGGATGGATTCATAAAGAGGATATCTAGTGGGGTTAGGCTCTGAGAAGGATTCCTACACATCCCAATTATGGTTGGAATCAGATTTTTCATAGTTCATTGCAATTGTGTAAATATTATGACCATGAAAAATATCCTTGCCCATGTGAGTCATGCTCAGAGTGAGAAACAAGAGGATTTCAATGATTCAACCACAAGACTTTCAAATTTTTCCTCCACCACTGGTGGAAGAGGGTGCATCGACCATCGAAGGGGGTGAGTTGATGAGCCTTCCCTCTATTCTATGTACAATGGACAAGGGTCTAATGTAACGAGGTAGGGATGAATGTTTGGGGCATACATGAGGATGACATCCCATTTGAGGTAAGTTTGGGGATTACTATGAAGGAGGATGAACATTTGGGAATGGTAGGGGATTACTCATAAGGAGGATGCATATTTTGAATTAGATGGGGCTTACTCCTAAAGAGGATTCCCATTTTGAACTGGTTAAGGCTTATAAATAATGATAATGACCATTTGGAATTTGTTGGGGATTACTCATAAGGAGGATTCTACTTTGGAATGGGTTGGGGCTTACCCATAATGTGGATTACCATTTAGAATAGGTTGGGGCTTATTACTAATGAGTATTCCCAAATTAGGTGGATTAAGGTGGATTCTTGAAGAGGATATCCATTTAGTTTGGCACCTAAGAAGGCTTCCTACGTATCACAATTATGATGGGAATCAATGTCCTCATAGTTCAATCCAATTTCGAAAATGTTGTATCCATGAAAAATCTCTACGATCATGTGATTCATGCTTGGTGTGAGACATAAGAGAATGTCAATGATTCAGCAAAGGCACATTCAGATTTTCTCTCCTCTACTGGTTGATGAGGGTCCGCCGACTGTGGAAGAGGGTGAGGTGATGCAATTTCCCTCTGTTATATTCACATTGGACAAGGTTCTAATGAATGGGGGAAGTGGTAAAGGTTAGGGGCATACTCCAGGATGAGAGCCATTTGAGTAATGTTTATGGTATACTCTAATGGAGGATGTTCATTTAGAATTATTTGATGATTACATCTAAGGATGATGCCCATTTGGAATCGTTTGGGGATTACTCTTAGTGAGGATTCCCATTTAGAAATGGTTGGGGCTTACTCCTATAGAGGATTCCTATTTGGAATTGATTGGGACTTACTTTTAAAGAGGATGCTGATTTGGAATTGGTTGTGGATCACTCCTAAAGAGGATACCAATTTGGAATTGGTTTGGGATTACACTTAATGAGTATTCCAAGATTAATGGGATTAAGGTTGCATTCCAGAAGATGATATCCAGTGAGGTCGGGCCCGGATAAGGCTTCCTTCCATTCCCAATTTTGGAGGGAATCAAATTTATCATAGTTCATTCCAATTCTGCAACTATTGTGACCATGAAAAATTTCTAAACCCATGTGATTCATGCTCGGAGTGAGGAACAGGAATATATAAAAGATTCAAAAAAGGCACTTTCAAAATTTTCCTCCTCCACTGGTGTAAGAGAGAGCGTCAAATGTGGAAGAGGGTTAGGTGATGGGATTTCCCGCTGTTCTATTTAAATTAGACAATGTTCCACTATAAGGAGGAAGGAATGAAGGTATGGGGATAACACCGTGATGACTTCCCATTTGAGGTATGGTTGGGGATTACTCCTAAGGAGGAAGTGCATTTGGAATTGGTTGGGGCTTATTCTTATGTAGTATTCCTATTTGGAATTTGTTGGGTCTTACTCTTACAGAGGATCCTTATTTATAATAGGTTAGGATTACTCCTTTGGAGGATTCCCATTTGGATTTTTTGGGGATTAATCCTAAGGATGATTCCCATTAGGAATTGGTTCTAGCTTAATCTTAAGTAGGAGGCCCATATTAAGGGGATTATGGTTGGATTCTAGAAGAGGATATCTAGTGAGCTCAGGACCTGAGAAGGCTTCCAACGTATCTTAACTATGGTGGGTATCAGAGTTCTCATAGTTCATTAGAATTATGCAAATGTTCTGGCCATGAAAAATTGATAAGCCTATGTGAGTCATGCTCAGTGTATGAAACAAGAGTATATTAATGATTAAACAAAGGCACATTCAATATTTTCCTCCTCTACTAGTGGTAGAGGGTGCATCGACCATGGAAAAGGGTGAGGTGAAAAGCCTTCCCTCTGTTCTATTTACATTAGAAACGGGTCTAATGTAATGAGGAAGGGATGAATGTTTGGGGATTACACTAGGACTACTGCTGATTTGTGGTATGGTGAGGGATTACTCCAAAGGAGGATGCACATATAGAGATGGTTGGGGTTTACTCCAAAGGATAATGCCTATATAGAATTGGATGGGGATTACTCCAAAGGAGGTTTCCCATTTGGAATTGGTTGGGTCTTACTTTTAAGGAGGATGCCCACATTGGAATTAGATGAGGATTACTCCTAAGGAGGATACCCATTTGGAACTTTTTGGGGATTACTCATAATGTGGATGCATATTTTGAATTTTTGGGGCTAACTCCAAAGGAGTATTCGCAGATTAAGGGGATTATGGTTGGGTCCTTGAAGAAGATATCCAGTGTGATTGGGCCCTAAGAAGGCTTCCCATGTATCCTAATTATGGTGGGAATCATATATCTCTCAGTTCATTCCAATTGTGTAACTCTTCTGACCATGAAAAATATCTAATCCCATGTGAGTCATACTCGGTTTGAAAAACAAGAGTATGTCAAAGATTCAAAGAAGGTACTTTCAAAATTTTCCTCCTCTACTGATATAATATGGTGCGTCGACTAAGGAAGAGGGTGAGGCGAAGAGCTTACCCTATGTTTTATTTACATTAGACAAGGTTCCAATGTAAGGTGGAAGGGATGAAGGTTATATGATTACACCAAGATAGATTCCCATTTGAGGTAATGATGGGGATTACTCCTATGTAGGATGCGCATTTAGAAAACATTGGGGATTACTCCAAAGGAGGATGCCAATTTGAAATTGGTTGGGGCTTACTACTAATGAGTATGCTCATTTTGAATTGGTTGGGGGAATACTCTTATGGAGGATTCCCATTTCGAATTGGTTAGGGCTATCTCGTAACGAGTATTCCCATTTGGAATTGTTAGGGGAGTACTCTTAAATAGGATGGCCATTTGGAACTAGTTGAGGCTTAATCAGAAACAGGATTCCCATATTAAGGGAGTTATGTTTGGATTCCTAATGTGGATATCCAGGGAGCTCAGGCCATGAGATAGATTCATACATATAACAATTTTTGTGGGAATCAGAGTTCTTGTAGTTCTTTCTAGTTGTTCATATTTTGTGACCATGACAAATCTATATGCCCACGTGAGTCATGACCAGTGTGAGAAACAAGTGCATGTCAAAGATTCAACAATGAACATTAAAATTTTACCTCCTCCATTGGTAGAAGAAGTAACGTAGGACGTGGAAGAGGGTGAGGCGACATGCAATCCCTCTGCTCAATTTACATTGGGCAAGGGTCCAATGTAAGGAGAAAGGAATTATAGTTAGGGGATAAAATTAGGATGGCTTCCCATTTGAGGTATGGTGGGGGATTAATCCTATGGAGGACGTGAGTTTGGAATGGGATGGGGCATACTCTTAATGAGGATGCCTTTTTGGAATTGGTTGGGGATTACATATAAGGAGGATGCCAATTTAGAATTGGATGGGTCCAACTCCTATGGTGGATGCTCATTTGGAATTGGATGTGGCTTTCTCTTAAGGAGGATGCCCATTTATAATTTTTTGGGGATTAATCCTAATGTGGATGCCTAGATTAAGGGGATTATGGTTCGATTCTGGACGGGGATATAAAGTGAGCATAGGCCCTATGAAGGCTTCCTACATATCTAAATTTTGGTGGGAATCATAGTTGATATAGTTCATTCCAATTGTCCAAATTTTGTGACTATTAAAAATTCCTAAACCCACGCGAGTCATTCTTGGTTTGAGAAACAAGAGGATGTCAAAGATTCAACAAAGGCACATTCAAATTTTTCTCCTTCGCTGTTGGAGGAGGGCCCATTGACCGCGGAAGAGGGAGAGGCGACGAGCTTTCCCTCAGATCTATTTACATTGAACAAGGGTCCAATGTAAGGAGAACTAGTTGATGGTAGGGGACTTACCCAAGGATGGATTCCTGTGGTGGAAACTGGTTGGGGATTACTCCTAAAGAGGATTCCCATTTGGAATTGGTAGGAGATTACTCCTAAGAATGATTCCAATTTGGAATTTGTTGGGGGTTAATCCATATGAGGATTCCCATATAGAATTTTTTGGTTCTTACTCCTTAATAAGATGCCCATATTAAGGGGATTACAGTCAGATACTAGAAGAGGATATCCAGGGAGCTCGGGCCCTGAGAATACTTCCTAGGTGTCACAATTATGGTTGGAATCAAAGTTCTCATAGTTCATTCCAATTTTGAAAATGTTCTAAACATAACTAATCACTAATACCACATGATTCATGCTCGGTGTGACAAACAAAAGGTTTTAAAAGATTCAACAAAAGAACTTAAAAATTTTTCCTCCTCCACTAGTGGAAGAGTTCACGTCGACTGTGGAAGAGGGCGAGGTGACATGCCTTCCATCTGTTCTATTTACATTGGGCATGGGTCCAATGTAAGGAGGATGGGATCAAGGTAAGGGTATTAAACTAGGATGGCTTCCCATTGGAGGTATGGTAGGGGATTACTCCTAAGGAGGATGCACATTTGGGATTTGTAGGGGCTTACTCAAAAATAGGATGCCAATTTGGAAATGGTTGGGGATTACTCCTAAAAAGGATGACCATTTGAAATTGGTTGGGGCTTACTCCTTCAGAGGAGAAACATTTGGAATTGGTTGAGACTTACTCTTATTTAGGATCCCCATTTGGAATTGGTTGGGGCTTACTTCTATGGAAGATTCCCTTTTGGAATTGGTTGGGGTTTACACCTAAAGAGGATGCCCAGATTAAGGGAACTAAGGTTTGATTCTTGAAGAAGATATCCAGTGATATCGGTCCCTACGAAGGCTTCCTAAGATTCCCAATAATGGTGGGAATCAGATTACTCGTAGCTCATTCCAATTGTGAAACTTTGGTTACCATGAAAAAACTATAAGACCACATGATTCATAATCGGTGTAAAAAACTAGTGGATGTCCAAGAATCAATTAAGTCACTTTTAAAATTTTCCTCCTCCACAGGTAGTAGAGGGTGCATCAATCATTTAAGAGGGCGAGTTGATGAGCTTCACCTTTGTTATATTTACATTGGACAAGGGTCCAATGTAAAGAATAAGGGATGTCAGTTATGTTCTTAAACCAGGATGGCATCCTATTTGAGGTATGGTTGGGGATTACTCTTTAAAAGGATACAGATTTGGAATTGATTGGGGATTACTCATATGTAGGATTCCTATTTTGAATTGGCTGGTGCATACTCCTTAGGAGGATGCCCATTTTGAATTAGTTGGGGCCTATTCATAATGAGGATTCACATTTGGAAGTGGTTGGGTATTACACCTAAGGAGGATTCCCATTTGAGAATTGGTTGGGGATTACTCCTATGGAGTATGGCCATTTGGAATTGGATGGGTCTTACTCTAAAGGATGATTCCCATATTAAGGAGATTGATATTGGATTCCTACAAAGGATATCTAGGGAGATCGGGCCCTGAGATGGGTTCCTACATATCCAAATTATTGTTGGAACCAGAGTTATCATAGTTCAATACAATTATGAAAATGTTGTGACCATGAAAAATCTCTAAGACCACGTTAGTCAAACTTGTGTGTGAGGAACAAGAGGATGTAAAAGATTCAACAAAGAAACATTCAAAAATTTCCTCCTCCACTGGTTTATGAGGGAGAATCGGCAGTGGAAGAGGGCGAGGTGACGATCCATCCCTCTGTTATATTTAAATTGGACAAGGGTCCAATGTAAGGAGGAAGGGGTGAAGGTTAGGGGATTAACCCAGGATGGCTGCCCATTTCAGGAATGGTTGGAGATTACTCTTAATGAGGATGTGGATTTTGAATTTGTTGGTGGTTACTCCTAATGAGGAGGCGTATTTGGAATATGTTGGGGCTCACTCCAATGGAGGATTCCCATTTAGAATTGGTTGGGGCTTACTCCTAAGGGGGATTCCCATTTGGAATTGGATGGGGATTACTCCAATGGAGGATGCACATTTGGAATTGGTTGGGGATTACTCATAAGGAATATGCACAGATTAAGAGGATTAAGGATGGTTTCATGGAGAGGATATTCAGTGAGGTCAGGCCCTGAGAAGTCTTCCTATGAATCCCAATTATAGTGGAAATCATAGTTCTCATAGTTCATTCAAATTTTTAAAATGTTGTGACCATGAAAAATCTATAAATTCATATGAGTGATGCTCTGTGTGTGAAACTAGAGGATGTCAAAGATTCAACAAAGAAACTATCAAAATTTTCATCCTATGATAGTGGAAGAGGTCATGTCAACTATAGAAGTGGGAGAGGTGATGTGACTTCCATATGACATATTTACATTCAACAATGGTTCAATGTAAGGAATAAGGGATGAAGGTTAGGGACTCACACCATGATGGCATCCCATGGTGAAAATTGGTTGGGGATTACTCCTAAGGATGATGCCCATTTAGAATTGGTTACAACATAATCCTAAGAAGGATTCCGATTGGTAATTGGATGGGGCTTACTCCTATGGAGGATTACCATTATGAGTTGGTTAGGTATTACTCCTGAAGAAGATGCCCATTTTAAGGGGATAATGGTAGGATTTTTTAAAAGGATATCTATTGAGCAAGGGCCCTGAGAAGTCATTCTATGTACTTCAATTATGGTTAAAATAGAGTTTTCGTAGTTCATTCCAATTGAGATAATGTTTAGACCATGACAATTCTCTAAGCCCACATGTGTTCTTCTTGGTGTTAGAAACAAGAGGGTGTCAAATATTAAACATAGTCACTTTCAAAATTTTCCTCCTTCTCTAGTGGAAGACGGTGCATCTACCATTGAACATGGCATGGAAATAAGCCTTCCCTGTATTTTATTTAAATTTTACAAGGGTGCAATGAAATGCGGAGGGGATGATGGTTAGGTGCTTACACTAGGATGACTACCCATTTGAGGTATGGTATTGGATTACTCCTAAGGGGGATGTAAATTTGGAATTTTATTTTGATTACTCCTAAGGAGGATGCCTATTTTGAATTGGTTGGGGATTACTCCTAAGGAGTATGAACATTTGGAATTGGATGGGGATTACTCTTAATGGAGATTCCCTTTTCTTATTGTTTGGGTATTACACTTAAAGAGTATTCTCATTTGGAATTGTTTGGTGCTTTTTTCTAAGGGGGGATCCCATTTGTAATTGGTTGGGGCTTACTCTTCAAAAGGATTCCAAGATTAAAGAGAATAATGTTGGATTCCTAAAGAATATATCCAGTGATTTGTAGCCCTGAGAATGCTTCCTACGTATCCCAATTATGGTGGGAATCAGAGTTCCCACAGTTCATTCCAATTGTGTAACTTTTGTGACTATAAAAAATATATATGCCCAAGTGAGTCATGATCGGTTTCAAAAACAAGAGGATGTCAAAGATTCAAAATTGGCACATTATAAATTTTCCTCCCCCGCTGGTAGAAGAGGGTTCATCGACCATGGAATAGGGCGAGGCAGTGAGCTTTCCCTCTATTCTATTTACATTGGACAGGGCTCCAATATAAGGGGAAGGTTGAAGGTTTTCGGATTAAACATGGATGTCTCCCCATTTGAGGTATGGTTGGGGATTACTCCAAAGGAGGATTCACATTGGGAATTGGTTTGGGATTAATCTTAAGGAGGATGCCTATTCGGAATTGGTTGGGACATACTCCTATGGGGGATGCCCATTTCTAATGGTTGGGGCTTACACCAAAGGAGTATTCCTGTTTGGAATTTATTTGGGCTTACTCCGAATGAGGATGCCCATTTGGAATTAGTTGGAGCTTACTCTTAATGAGAATGGCCATTTAGAATTGGCTGAGGCTTACTCCAAAGGAGGATTTCCATATTAAGGGGATTATGTTTAAATTAATAAAGAGGATATCTAGTGAGATGGGTCCCTAAAAAGGATTCGTACATATCCCAATTATGGTGGGAATCAGAGTTCCCATAGTTCATTCCAATTGTGAAAATTTTGTAACCATGAAAAATCCCTAAGTCCATGTGATTCATGCTCAATGTAAAAAATAAGAGGATATCAATTATTCGGAAAAGAAACATTCAAACTTTTACTCCTCCGTAGGGGGAAAAGGGAGAATCATCCATGGATGATGGTGAGGCGACTGGCCTTTCCTCGGTTCTATTTTCATTGTACATGGGTTCAAGGTAAGGAATAAGTGATGAATGTTTGGGGATTCAAACAGGATGGCTACCCATTTTAGGTGTGGTTAATGATTAATCTTAAGGAAGATGTAAATTTGGTATTGGATGGGGATTACTCTTAAGGAGGTTGCACATTTGGAATTTATTGAGGCTTACTCATAAGGAGGAAGCCTATTTGGAATGGGTTGGGGCTCACCCCTAAGGTGGATTCCCATTTGGTATTGGATGGGTCTTACTCTTACGTAGAATTCCAATTTAGAATTGCGGTGGCCTACACCTATGGAGCATGCCTATATTAAGGGTATTAAGGTTGGATTCTTGGTGAGGTTATCCAGTGATCTTGGGTCCTGAGAAGGCTTCCTACGTATCACAATTATGGTGTGAATCAGAGTTCTTGTAGTTCATTCCAACAATGAAAATTTGTTGACCATGACTAATCTCTAAAACCATGTGAGTCTTGCTCGATGTGAGAAATAAGAGGATGTAAATGAATCAACAATGTCAATATCAAAATTTTCCTCCTATGCTAGTTGAAGAGCGTGCATTGACCATGGAAAATAGTGAGGGGAGAAGCGTTCCCTATATTCTATTTACAAAGGAAAAGTGACCAATGTAAGGTGTAATGGATGATGTTTAGGGACTTACATCATGATGTCTTCCCATGGTGACAATTAGTTGGGAATTACTCTTAAGGAGGATGACCAATGAGAATTTTTTGGGGCTTACTGTAAATGTAGATGCTCATTGGGAATTTTTCGAGGCATACTTCTAAGGAGGATCCCCATCTAGAATTGGTTGGGTCATACTCCTAAGGAGGATTCAAAATATTATGGGGATTAAAGTTGGATACCTAAAAAGGATATCCAGTGAGCTCGGACCCTATGAAGACTTCATACATACCCAATAATGGTGTAAATCATAGTTCTCATAGTTCATTCCAATTGTAATTTTTTTTGACAATGAATCATATTTACCACAATGATAGTCATGATCTATGTGAGATACAAGAGGATATCCAATATTCAAAAATGTCACTTTCATATTTTCCTCCTCCGCTGGTTGAAGTGGGTGCATCGACCGTGGAAGAGGGTGAGGCTATGATCCTTCCCTCAATTCTATTTACATTGTACAGGGGTCCAATATATGGGGGAGGGGATGAAGGTTAGGGTATTACACCAGGATGTCTGCCCATTTGATGTATGGTTGGGGATTACTCTTAAAGAGGATGCACATTTGGAATTTGTTTTAGGTTACCCCTCAATAGGATGCCAATTTGGAATTTGTTAGGATTTACTCCTCAGGAGGATGCCCATTTGGAATTTGATGGGGCTTACTACTTTGGAGGATGCCCATTTGGAATGGGTTGGGTCTTACTCCTAGCGAAGATTCCCATTGGGAATTTTTTGGGGATTAATCATTAAGAGGATTCCCATTTAGAAATTGTTTGGGCTTACTCATAAGGAGGATGCCTAAATTAAGGGGATTATGGATTGATTTTTGAAGATGATATCCACTGAGCTCGGGCCCTGAGAAGGCTTCCTACGTATCCCAGTAATGGTGGGAATTAGATTTCTCATATTTCATTCCAATTGTGTAACTGTTGTGATGATGAAAAATCATTAAGCCCATGTGAGTCATTCTCGGTGTAAAAAGACTAGAAGTTTTCAAAGATTCAAAAAAGGTACTTTCATTATTTCCCCGCTCCACTTGTAAAAGAGGGTGCGTCGACCATGGAAGAGGGTGAGGTGGTGTTCCCTCCCGCTATTCTATATACATTAGACAAGGGTCCAATATAAAGAGAAAGGGAGGAAGGTTAAGGGATTTCACCATGATGGATTCCCATTTGAGGTATGGTTGGGGAGTACTCCATAATAGTATTTACATTTTTAATTAGTATGGGATTAACCCTAAGGAGGATGCCTATTTGGATTTTGTTGGGGCTTACTCCTAAGGAGGATTCCCATTTAGAATAGATTGGGGCTTACTTCTATAGAGGATGCCCATTTGGAATTGGCTGGGACTTACTCTAAAGGAGGATGACCATTTTGAATTGGATGGGGAATACTTCTAAGGAGGATTCCCACTTGGAATTGGTTGGGGATAACTACTAAGGAGTATGCCCAGATTAAGAGGATTTATGTTGGATTCCTAATGAGGATTTCAAGTGAGCTTGGGCCCTATGAAGGCTTCATACACATCCCAATTATGGTGTGAATCAGAGTTCTCATAGTTCATTCCCGTATAGAAAATGGTGTGACCATGAAAAATCTATAATCCCATGTGAGTCAATCTCTGTGTGAAAAACAAGAGGATTTCAATGATAAAATAAAGTCACTTTCAAATTTTTCCTCATACGTCGGTGGAAGAGGGAGTGTCGACCATGGAAGAGGGTGAGGTGACAATATTTCCCTCTATTTTATATACATTGGAAAATGGTCCAATGTAAGGAGGAATGGATGGATGATATGTTCTAACACCTTGATGGATGCCCATGGTGACAATTGGATGGGATTACTCATGAGGGGGATGCTCATTTGGAATTGGTTGGGGCTTACTCCAAAGGAGGATTCCAATTTGGAATCGGTTGGGGCATACTCCTATGGAGGATGCCCATTTAGAATTGGTTGGGGATTATTTCTAAGGAGGATTCTCATATTAAGAGGAAAAATTTTGGATACCTGAAGAGGATATCTGGTGATCTTGGGCCCTGATAAGACTTCCTACGTATCAAAATTATGTTGGGAATCAAAGTTCTCATAGTTCATTCCCATTGTGTAAATTTTCCGACCCTGATATTTTTTATGCCCACATTTGTCATGCTCAATGTGAGAAAGAAGAGTATGTCCGATATTCAACAATGTCACTTTCAAAATATTCCTCCTCCACTGGGGGAAATGGGTGCACCACAATGGAAGATGGTGAGGTGATAAACCTTCCCTCTATTCTATTTACATTGGAAAAGGGTCCAATGTAATGAGGAAGGGATGAAGGTTATGGTATTACACCAGGATGGAAACTCATTTGAGGTATGGTTGGGGATTACTTCTATGGAGGATGATCATTTAGAATTGGTTGGGGATTAGTCTTAACGAGGATGCCTATTTGGAATTGGTTGGGGCTTACTTTTAAGGAGGATGCCCATTTGGAATTGGTAGGGGGTTACTCCTAATGAGTATTCCCATTTGGAATTGTATGGGGGAATACTCCTAAGGAGGATTCCCATTTGGAATTATATTGGGCCTAATACTAAGGAGGATTCTGATATAGAATTTGTTGGGGCTTACTTATAAGTAGGATGCCCAGATTAAGGGGATAATGATTGGATTCTTGAAGAAGACATCTAGTGTGATCAGGCCCATAGAAGGCTTCCTACGTACCCCAATTATGGCGGAAATAAATGTTCTTGTAGTTCAATCCAATATTGAAACTATTGTGAGCAAGAAAAATCATTATGACCATGTGATTCATGTTCGGTTTGAAAAAACTAGAGGATTTCAAAGATTCGACAATGGAACTTTCAAAATTTTCCTCCTCCACTAGTAGAAGATGGTGCGTCGACTGTGGAAGAGGGCAAGGCAGCTCTATTCTATTTATATTGGAAAAGGGTCCAATGTATGGTGGATGGGATAAATGTTAGGGGCTTACATAAAGAGGGCTTCCCATTTGAAGTTTGTTTGTCGATTACTCCAAATGAGGATGCACATTTGGATTTGGATGGGGATTACTCCTAAGGATGACGCCTATTTGGATTTGGTTTGAGCTTACTCCTAAAAAGGACTCACATTTTAAATAGGTTGGGGAATTCATCTAAAAAGGATTCCCATTTGTAACTGGTTTGGGCTTACTCCTATAGTGGATGCCCATTTTGAATTGGTTGGGATGTAATCCTAAGGAGGATAGTCATTTGAAATTGGTTGGGGTTTACTCTAAAGGAGTATTCCCAAAATAAGGGGATTATGTTTGGATTCCAAAAGAGGATATACAGTGTGCTCGTGACATAAGAAGGCTTTGTACATATCACAATTATGGTTGAAATCAGAGTTCTCGTAGATCATTACAATTGTGCAAATGTTGTTACCATGAAAAATCTCTTAGGCCACGTCTGTCATGCTTGGTGTGTGAAACAAGAGGATATCAATGATTCAGCAAAGGCACATTCCAAATTTTCCTCCACTGCTGGTGGAAGAGGTCACGTCGGCCATGGAAGTAGGTGAGGTGACGAACCATCCTCTGTTCTATTTACATTGGAAAAGGGTCCAATGTAAGGAGGATAGTATAATGGTTAGGGGAGTACACTATGATGGATTCCAATTTGAGGTATGGTTGGGGATTTATCCTAAAGAGGGTGCGAATTTTGAATTAGGTGGGGCTTACTACAAATAAGGATTCCTACTTGGAATTTTTTTCAGATTACTCTTAAAGGGGATTCCCATTTAGAATTGGTTGGGGGTTTCTCCTAAGGAGAATGCCCATTAGGAATTGGTTGGGGCTTACTAATAAGGGGATTCCCATTTGAAATTGTTTGTGGCATACTCCTATGGAGGATGCCAAGATTTAGGGAACAATAGTTAGATTACTGGTGTTGATATCCAGTGATCTCATTACCTGATAAGGATTCCTATGTATCCCAATAGTGATGGGAATTAGAGTTCTTGTTGTTCATTCCAGTTGTGGAAATCTTGGTACCATGAAAATTCTTTAATCCCACAAGAGTCATGATTGTTGTGAGAAACAAAAGGATATCAAAGATTCAACAAAAGCACATTCAATTTTTTCCTCATTAACTGGTGGAAGAGGGCACATAAACTATGGAAGAGGGAAAGGAGATGAGGTTTACCAATGTTCTATTTACATTGGACCTGGGTCCAATGTAAGGAGGAAGGGATGAAGGTTAGATAGTAGCACTGGGATGAATGTCCATGGTGAAAATTGGTTGGGGCTTACTCTGTAGGAGGATGCCCATTTGGAATTGGTTGGGGATTACTACTTAAGAGGATTCCCATTTGGAATTTTTTGGGGATTAATCCTAAGGAGGATTCCCATTTTCAATTTGTTGGGGCTTAAAACATAAGTGGCTTCCTATATTATGTGGATTTAGTTTGGATTCCTGAAGAGGATATTCAGTGAGCTCGAGCCCTGAGAAGACTTCCTACGTATCCCAATTATGGTGGAAATTAGTGTTTGGGTAGTTCATTCCAATTGTGAAAATGTTCAGTCCATGAAAAATCTCTAAGCCCATGTGAGTCATTCTCGGTGTGAGGATCAAAAGGATGTCAAAGATTCAATAAACGCACTTTCAAAATTTTCTTCCTCCACTAGAGGAAGAGGGTGCGTTGACCATGGAAGAGGGTGATTTGATGAGAATTACAACCATTCTATTAACATTAGACAACGGTCCAATGTATGTAGGATGGGATGAAGGTTAGGGTCATACACTAGGATGGCAAGCCATTTGAGTTAAGGATGGGGATTACTCATAAGGTGGATTCTCTTTTGGAATTGGTTGGGGCTTACTCTTAAGGAGGATGAAAAATTGGAATTGGTTGGGGCTTGCTCCTAAGGTGGATTACCATTTGGAATTGGTGGGGATTACTCTTAAAGAGGATTCCCATTTGGAATTGGTTGGGGATTACTCCTAACGAGGATTCACATTTGGAATTGGATGGGGCTTACTACTAAGGAGGATGCCCCTTTTGAATTCGTTAGGTCTTACTCATAAAGAGGATTCCAATTTGGAATTGGTTGTGGATTACTCTTAATGTGGATGCCCATTTGAAATAGGTTGGGGCTTACACATAAAGAGGATACGAAAATTAAAGGTATTAAGGATCGATTCCTGAAGGAGATATCATGTAAGAACGAGCCTTGAGAAGGCTTCCAATATATCCAAATTATTGTGGGAAATTGAGTTCTCTTCGATCATTCCAATTGGGAAATTGTTGTGTCCATGAAAAATAATTAACCCACATGAGTCATGATCGGTATGATAAAATAGGATGTCAAAGATTCAACAAAGGCAAATTCAAAATTTTTATACTTCGTTGGTAGAAGAGGGTGTGCCGACTATAAAAGAGGGTGAAGAGTCAACCATTCTATCTATTAAATTTACATTGGACACAGGTCCAATGTAAGGATAAAGGGATAATGGTTTGGGAGTTACACTAGGATGGCTTCCAATTTGAGGTATGGTTGGGGATTACTCCTAAGTAGGATGCACATTAGATATTGGTTGGGGCTTACTCATATGGATGATGCCTATATGGATATGGTTCGGGATTACACCTAAGGGGGATTCCCATTTAGATTTTGTTGGGGAATACTTCTAAGGAGGGTGTACATTTAGAATTTGTTGGGGCTTACTCATTAGGAATATGCCCATTTGGAAATTGTCAGGGCTTAATCCTATTAGGGTTGCCATTTATAATTGGTTGGGGCTTACTCTGAAGGAAGATTCCCATATTAAGGGGATTTTGTTTGGACTGCTAAAAAGGATATCCAGTGAGCTAATGCCCTATGACAAGTTCCTATGTATATCAATTATGGTGGGACTCTGTGTTATCATATATCATTAAAATTGTTCAAATGATGGGGCCATGAAAAATATCTAAACCCACATGAGTCAAGCTCGGTGTAAGAAACAAGTGGATGCCAAAGATTCAACAAATTCATGTTCAAATTTTTCAACCTCTCCTAGTGGAAGAGGTTGTGTCGTCCATGGATGAGGGTGAGGTGACAATCCTTCCCTCAGTTATATTTATATTAGAGAAGGGTCCAACGTCATGAGGAAGGGATGAAGGTTATGGCCTTACAGTAGGATTGTTTTTCATTTCAGGTATATTTAGGGATTAATCCTAAGGATTATAGGAACTTGGAATTGTTTGGGGCTTACTCATAATGTGGATTTTCCTTTGGAATTTGGTGGGGGCTTACTCCTAAGAAGGATTACCATTTATAATTGGTTACGGCTTACTCCAAAGGAGGATTCCCATTTGGAATCATATGGGGATTACTCCTATGGAGGATGTACATTTGGAATTGGTTTGGGATTACTCTTAACGAGGATGCCCAAATTAAAGGGATTAAAGTAGGATTCATGAATAGGATATCCAGTGAGCCCATACCCTAAGAAGGCTTCCTACGTCTCCCAATTATGATGGGAACCATTGTTTATGTAGTTCATTATAGTTGTTCAAATTTTGCGATAATGAAAAATATCTAAACCCACATGGGTCATGCTCTGTGTGAGATACAAGAGGATGTCAATGATTCAATAAACGCACGTTCAAAATTTTCCTCCTCCGCTGGTGGAAGAGGGCGTGCTGACTGTAAAAGAGGGCGAGGCAATGAGCATTGCCTCTGTTCAAATCAAATTGGACCTGTTCAATGTAATTTGGAAGGGATGAAGGTTAATGACTTACAGCATGATGGTTTCCCCTGGTGACAATTGGTTGGGGCTTACTAATAAGTAAGATTCACATTTGGAATTTCTTGGGCCTCACTCTTAGGTAGGATGCCCATTTGGAATTGGTTGGGGATTACTCTTAAGGAAGATGCTCATTTAGAATTTTTGGGGGTTAATCCTAATGAGGATTCCCATATTATGGGGATTAAGGTTGGATTCCAATAGAGGATTTCTAGTGAGCTCGGGCCCTTAGAAGACATATAACATATCCCAATTATGGTGGGAATCATATTTCTCATAGTTCATTCCAATTTTTCAAATGTTCTGACAATGACTAATCTCTAAGGCCACATGAGTCATTATTTTTGTGAGAAACTGAGGGATATAAAATATTCAACAAAGGAACTATCAAATTTTTTTCACATCCAGTAATGGAAGAGGGTGAAATGACTATGGAAGAGGTAGAGGTGACAAGCCTTCCCTCTATTCTATTTACATTGGAAAAGGGTCCAATGTCAGGAGGAAGGGATGAAGGTTAGGGGATATCACCAATATGGCTGCCAATTTGAGGTATGGTTGGGGATTACTCCTAAGGAGGAATCACATATGTAATTGGTTGGGGCTTACATGTAAGGAGGATGCCTATTTTGAATTGGATGGTGCTTACTCCTAAGGAGGATTTCCAATTTTGAATTGGAAGGGACTTACTCCTAAGGTTGATGCCCATTTGGAATTGTGTGGATCTTTTTCCGAAGGAGGATTCCCGTTTGTAATTTATTGGGGATTAATCTTAATGAGTATTCCTATTTGGAATTCATTGTGGATTACTCCTAAAAAGTTTGACCGTATTAAGGGGATTAAGGCTGGATTCATGAAGAAGAAATTCAATGATCTCTAGTTCTTAGAAGGCTTCATATGGATCCTAGTTATGTTGGGAATGAAATTTCTCATAGTTCATTCCAATAGTTGAACTATTGTAACCATGAAAAATATATAAGCCTATGTGAGTAATTCTCAATTTGAAAACCAATAGGATGAAATTATTCAACAAAGGTACATTCAAAATTCTCCACCTACTCTGGTAGAAGAGGGCACACCAACTGTGGAAGAGGATGAGGTGAAAAGATTTCCCTCTATTCTATTTACATTGTACAAGGGTCAAATTAAAGGAGGAAGGGATGAATGTTAGGGGATTATAGCAGGATTACTTCCCATTTGATGTATGGTTGGGGATTACACATTAGGAGGATTTTCATTTGGAATTAGTTGGAGATTTCTCCTATGGAGTATGCCTATTTTGATGTGGTTGGGGCTTACTCCTAAGTAGGATTCCCATTTAGAATTTATTGGGGATTACTCCTAAGGAAGATTCCCATTTATAATTGGTTGGGGAATACTCTGAAGGAGTATGGAAATTTGTAATAGGTTGGGGCTTACTCTGAAAGGGGATTCCAATATTAAGAGGATTATCTTTGAATTCCTAAATAGGTTATCTAGTGAGGTCGGGCCCTAATAAAGCTTCTTATATATCCCAATTATGGTGGGAATAAGAGTACTCATAGTTCATTCTAATTGTGAAAATCATGGGACCATGAAAAATCACTAAGCCCACGTGAGTCATGATCTGTGTGACAAACAAGAGGATGTAAAAGATTCAACAAAGCCAGATTCAAATTTTTCCTCTTCTACTAGTTGAAGAGGGAATGTCGGCCTGGTAGTGGGATATGCAACAATCCTTCCCTTTGTTATATACACATTGGACAAGGGTCCAAATTATGGAGGAAGGGATGAAGTTTAGTGGCTTACACCAGGATTGTTTCCCATTTGAGGTATGGTTGGGGATTACTCCAAAGGAGGATGCCAATATAGAATTGGTTGGGGCTTACTCCTAAAGAGGATTCCTATTAGAAATTTCTTAGGGATTATTCCTAAAGGGTATTTTCATTTGGAATTGGATGGGACATACTCTTACGATGGATGCCCATTTAGAATTGGATGGGGATTACTCTTAAGTTTGATGTCCAATGAGAAATTTTTAGGGGATTAATCTTAAAGAGGATTCCATGATTATAGGGATTATGTGGGGATTTCTAAAGAGAATATGTAGTGAGATTGAGCCCTTAGAAAGATTCCTACATATCCCAATTGTGGTGAAAATCATAGCTATCATAGTTCATTACAATTGTATAATGTTGTGGCCAAGACAAATCTCTAATCCCACGAGAGTAATGCTTTATGTGAGAATGAAAAGGATGTCAATGATAGAATAAAGTCACATTCAATTTTTCCGCCTCCGCTGGTCAATGAGGGACAGACGACGAGCTTTCCCACAATTAAATTTACATTGGACAAGGGTTCAATGTAAGGAGGAAGGGATGAAGGTTAGGGACATACTCCATAATGGCTTCCCATGGTAAAAATTTGTTGGTGCTTTCTCCTTAGGAGGATTCCCATTTGGAATTGGTTGGGTCATACTCTGATGGAGGATGATCATTCAGATTTGGTTGGGGGATAACTCATAAAGAGGATTCCCATTGTGATTTTGATTGAACATTATCCTTAAGAGGATTCCCATATTAGGGGGATTATCATTTGATTTTTGAAGAGGATATCCTATAAGCTCGGGCCCGGAGAAAACATCATACATATCCCAATTATAGTGGGAATTGGAGTTCCCGTAGTTCATTCCAATTGAGAAAATATTCTGACCATGAAAAATCTCTAAGACCACTTGAGTCATGCTCGGTGTGAGAATGAATATGTTGTCAGAGATTCAACAAAGAAACTTTCGATATTATTCTCCGATGGTGGGAGAGGGAACGTTTTCTGTGGAAGAGTGTGAGGTGACATGCCTTCCCTGTATTCTATTTACATTAGACAATGGTCTAGCGAAAGGAGGATGAGATGAAGTTTATGGGGTTACAATAGGATGTCTACCCATTTTAGGTATGGTAGGGGATTAATCCTAAAGATTATGCACATTTGGAATTGGATGGGGATTAACCTTAATTAGGACGATGTTTTAAAATTGGTTGGGGCTTACTCTCTAAGAGGATGACCATTTGGATTTTTTTGGGGATTACTCTGAAGGAGGATGCCCATTTGGAATTGGTTGGGTCATACAGGTAAGGATGATTCCGATTTAGAATTGGTTGGGGGGAAATTTTAAGGACGATGTCCATATTAAGGGAATTAATGTTAGATTCGTGAAGAATGTATCCATTGTTCTTTTGGCCCTGAGATGTCTTCCTACGTATCCCAATTATGTTTGGAATTACAGTTCTCATAGTTCATTCCAATTTCCAAACTATTGTTACCACAAAAAATATCTAAGACCATCTTAATCACACATGGTGTAAAAAACAAGAGGATATCAAAGATTCAACTAAGTCACTTTCAAAATTTTCCTCCACCACTGGTAGAGGAGGTCCCAGCAACCGTTGAAGAGGGAGAGATGACAATCTTTCCCAATATTCTATTTACAATGGACAAGGGTCCAATGTAACGAGTAAGGGATGAAGGTTAGTGGTATAAAACAGCATGGATTACCATTTTAGGCATGGTTAGGGATTAATCCTAATTGTTATGTTCTTTTGGAATTTGTTGCGGATTACTCCTAAAGAAGATGCCCATTTGGAATTGGTTGTGGCTTACTCCTAAGGAGGATGGCCATTTGGAATTGGATGGGGCTTACTTCAAATGAGGATGCCGATATGGAATTGGATGGAGCTTTCCCCTAAGGAGGATGGACATTTTGAATTGGTTTGTTCTTACTCATATGTAAAATGGATATTTGAAATTTTTTGGAGCATACTATTAAGGAGGATTTCCATATTGCTGGGATTAACATTGGATTCCTAAATAGAATATCAAGGGAGATTGGGATCTGAGAAGGCTTCCAATGCATCCCAATTATGGTGGGAATCCGAGTTCACGTAGTTCATTCCAATTGTTCAAATGTTTTGACCATGAAAAATATCGATTCCCATATGATTCATGCATAGTATGAGAAACTAATGGATGCCAAATATTCAATAAAGAAACATTCAAAATTTTCCTCCACCTCTCGTGGAAGAGGGCGCATCGGCCAGGGAAGAGGGTGAGGCGACAAGCCTTCCCTCTATTCTATTTACATTAGAGAAGCGTCTTATGTATATAGGAAGGGGTGAAGTTTAGGGGATGACACCAGTATGTCTTCCCAATTGAGGAATGGATGGGGATTACTCCTAAGGTGGATGCAGATTTGGAATTCGTAGGTGCTTACTCCAAAGGAAGATGCCTATTTAGAATTGGAAGGGGTATACTCGTAAGGTGGATTCCCATTTGAAATTGGTTGGGGTTTTCCTAAAAAAGGATGCCAATATGGAATTGGATGTGGCTCACCCTTATAGAAGATGCCCATTTGGAATTGTTTAGGGCTTACTCTTAAGGAGGATGCCCAAATTAAGGAGATTAAGGATGTATTCAAGAAAATGATATCCAGTGAGACCATGCCCAGATATAGCTTTCTATGTATCCCAATTATGGTTGAAATCATTGTTCTCATAGTTCATTCCAATTGTGAAAATGTTGTGACCATGAAAAATCTATAAAACCCTTTGAGTAATGCCCGGTGTGAGAAACAAGAGGATTTCAAAGATTCAACAAAGGATCTTTCAAATTTTCCTACTATGCTAGTGGAATAGGTCACATAGACTATGGAAGAGTGAGATATGATGATTTTCCCTCTATTTTATTTACATTTGACAACGGTCCAATGTAAGGTGGATGGAATGGAGATTAGGTACTTACACCCAGATGTCTTCCCATGGTGACAATTGGTTGGGGATTACTCCTAAAGAGGATGACCACTATGAATTGATTGGGGCTTACTCCTAAGGAGGATGCCCATTTGGAATTGGTTGGGGCTTACATTAAAGGAGGATTCCAATTTGGAATTATTTGGGGATTACTCCTAAGGAGGATGCCCATATTAATGGGATTAAGGTTGGATTCATGAAGAGGATATCTAGTGGGAACATGCCCTGAGCAGTCTTCCTACATATCATAATTATTGTAGAAATCATTGTTCTCATAGTTTATTCCAATTTTTCAAATTCTCTAACCATGAAAAATATCCAAGACCATGTAATTCATGTTCGGTGAGAGATATAGAAGGATGTCAAAGATTCATAAGAGGAACATTCAAAATTTTCCTCCTCTAGTGGAAGAGGACGTGTCATCCTTAAAAGGTGGTGAGGCGATGAACCTTCCATAATTTCTATTTAAATTGGACAAGTGTCCAATCTAAGGAGGAAGTGATGAAGGTTAGAGTCATACACTTGCATGGGAAGCACATTTGAGGTATGGGTGGGGATTACTCCTATGGAGGATGAAAATGTGGAATTGGTTGGGGCTCACTCTTAAGGATAATGCCTGTTTGGAATTGGTTGGGGCTTACTCTAAAGAGGGTTATCATTTCTAATTGGTTGGGGCTTACTCCTAAGAAGGATTCCCATTTGGAAATGGTTGGGGCTTACTCATAAGGAGGATTCCCATTTGGAATTGGCTGGGGATTACTCCTAAACATGAGTCCCATATTAAGTAGTTAAAGTTGAATTCTATAATAGGATATCAAATGAGATTGGTCCCATAGATGGAATCCTACGTATCCCAATTATGTTGGGAATCATAGATCTTGTAGTTCATTACAATTGTGAAAATTCTGTAACCCAGAAAAATCTAAAATCCAATGCGAGTCATGCTCTTTTTGAGAAACAAGAAAATGTCAAAGATTCAACAAAGGTACATTCAAAATTTTCCTCCTCCGCTAGTGGAAGAGGGAACGTCGACCCTTCCAAAGGGCGAGACAAAGTTTGTTCTCTCTATTCGTCTTAAATTGGGAAATGTTAGAATATTACAAGGAAGGGATGAATTTTAGGGACTTACTCCAGGATGGTCTCCCATGGTGAATCTTTTTTGGGGATTTCTCTTAATGAGGATTCCCATATTAAGGAGATTAAGGTTGGATTCATCAAGAGGATATCCATTTAGCCTGAGCCCTATAAAGACATCATACATATCCCAATTATGGTGGAAATCAAAATACCTGTAGTTCATTCCAATTTTTCAAATATTATAACCATGAAAAATCTCTATGCCCGCATGAGTCATGCATGGTGTAAGAAGAAAGAGGATGTTAATGATTCAACAATGGTACATTCAAAAATTTTCCTTCCTCCACTGGTGGAAGAGGTCACATCTATCATTGAATAGGGCGAGGTGATGAGCATTCCCTATGTTCTATTTAAATGGGACAAGGATCCAATGTAAGGAGGATGAAATGATAGTTAGGGGATAACTTTTGGATGGCTACCCATTTGAGGTTTGGTTGCGGATTACTGCTAAGGAGGATTCCCATTTGGAATTGGTTTGGGCTTTCTCCTAAGAAGGATTCCAATTTTAAATTTTCTAGGGAATACTCATAAGGAGGATTACCATTTGGAATTGGATGGGGCATGGTACTAAGGAGGATTCCCATTCATAATTGGTTGGGGCTTGCTCCCAATGAGGATACCTATTTGGAGTTGGTTGGTGCTTACTCCAAATGAGTATTCCTATACTAAGGGGATTGGGTATGGATTTCTAAAGAGGGTATCCAGTGAGCTCAGGAACTGAGAAGGCTTCCTATATTTTCCAATTAAGATGGGAATCAAATTTCTATTAGTTAAATACATTGGTGAAATTTTTTTGAACATGTAAAATATCTAATCCCACATGATTCAAGCTCGGAGGGAGAAACAAGAGGATGTCAAAGATTCATCAAAGGGACATTCAAAATTTTCATCCTCTACTGGTGGAAGAGAGAACATTAGTCATGGATGTGGTAGAGGTAATGATCCTTCCCTATATTCTATTTACATTGGAAAAGGATTCAATGTAAGGATTAAGGGATGACCATTTGGAATTGAATAGTGCTTACACCTACAGAATATGACCATTTGTAATTGGTTGGGGATTACTTTTAAAGAGGATTCCCAAATTAAGGGAATTAATGTTGGATTCTTGAATAGTATATCCTATGATCTTGGGTCCGGATAAGTCTTCCTACTTTTCCCAATTTTGGGGGGAATGAATGTTCTCGTATTTCATTCCAATTGTGTAAATTTTTTTACAAATAAAAATCTATATGCCCATGTGATTCATGTTCATTTTGAGAAACAAGACGATGTCAAAGTTTCAACAAAGGCACTTTAAAATTTTTCCACCCCTACTAGTGAAAGAGGGACCATCTACCTTGGAAGAGGGTGAGGCGGTGAGCATTCCCTCTATTATATTTTTCATTAGAGATGGGTCCAATTTAAGGAAGAAGGGAAGAAGGTTAGGGACATACACTAGGATGTCCACCCATGGTGACAATTGGTTGGGGCTTAATCTTAAGGAGGATTCCCATTTGGAATTGGCTGGGGATTACTATTAATGATGATGCCCATTTGGAATTGGTTGGGGCATTGTTTTAAGGACGATTCCCATTTGGAATGGGTTGAGGCTTTCTCTTATGGAGTATTTCCATATTAACGGGATTAATGTTGGATTTATGAAGAGGTTATCCAGTGAGCTCAAGCAATGGAAAGACTTCCTAAATATACCTATTATGGTGGGAATGCAAGTTCTCATAGTTCATTAAAATTGTGTAAATTTACTGACCAGGACAAATCTCTAAGCCCATGTGTGTCAGGCTTGGTGTGAGAACCAAGATGATTTCAAATAATCAACAAAGGCACTTTCAATTTTTTTTCCTCCTCCACTTGTGGAAGAGGGCGTGTTGACAATGGTAGACGACAAGGTGACGAGCCTTCCCTCTATTCTATTTACATTAGATAAGGGTCCAATGTAAGGAGGATATGATTAAGGTTTGGAGAATACAGCAGGATACCTTCCCATTGGAGGTATGGTTGGGGATTACTCATAAGTAGGATGCACATTTCGAATTTTTCGGAGATTACTCATAAGGAGGATGACTATTTAGAATTAGTTGGGGATTACTCTTAAGGAGGATTCCCATTTGGAATTGGTTGGAGATTACTCTTAAAGATGATGCCCATTTGGAAATGGTAGGGTATTACTCCTATGGAGGATTCCCATTTGGAATTGTTTGAGGATTACTCTTAAGGAGTATTCCCTTTTAGAATTGGTTGGGGCTTACTCCAAAGGATAAATTCCTGATTAAGGGGATTAAGGTTGGATTCTTAAAGAAGATATCAAGTAATCTTGGGCACTAAAAAGGCTTCCTACATATCCCAATTATGGCGGGAATAAAAGTTCTCATAATTCATTCTAATTGTGAAACTTTTTTTAACATAACAAACTTCTAATCCTACATTAGTAATTCTTTGTGTGAAAAACAACAGGATGTCAATGATTCAAAAAAGTCAATTTCAAAAAATTTCTCCTCCGCTGGTAGAAGAGGGAATGTCGACCGGGTAAGAGGATGAGTTGACGAGATTTCCCTCTATTATATTATCGTTATACTAGGATCCAATGTAAGGAGGAAGGGATGAAGGTTATGAGATTACACTAGGATGGATTCCCTTTTGAGTAAGGGTTGAGGATTACTCCAATGGAGGAAGAGAATTTGAAATTGGTTGGGGCTTACTTCTAATGGGGGTCCCAATTTGGAATTGGTTGGGGCTAACTTATAAGGAGGAGGACCATTTGAAATTAGTTGGGGATTATGCCTAAGTAGGATTACCATTTGGAATTGGTTGGGGTTTACTCCTATTGAGGATTCCTATTTGGAATTGGTTGGGGATTACTCCTAAGGAGAATGGCCATTTGGAATAGGATGGGGCTTACTCTAATGGAGGATTCCCATATTAAGTAGATTAAGTTTGAATTATTCAAGAGGATATCCTATGATCATGGTCCCTAAGAAGGCTTCCTACATATCCCAATTATGGTGGGAATTAGAGTTCTCTTAGTTCATTCCAACCGTTGAATTTTTGTGACCATGACCAATCTCTATTCCCACATGAGTCATGCCCGATTTGAGAAACAAGAGTATGTCAATGATTCAACAAAGGATGTTTCAAAATTTTCCTCATCTTCTGATGGAAGTGGGTGTGAAGGACATAGAAGAGGCGCAGCTACGAGCCTTCCCTCTGTTCTTTTTACATTTGATTAGGGTCTAATGTAAGGATGAAGGGATGGAGGTTTGGGGATTTCATGAGGAAGGATTCCCATTTGTGGTATGGTTGGGGATTACTCCTCAGAAGGTCATGAATTTGGAATTAGATAGGGATTGTTCTTAAAGAGGATGTGAATTTTAAATTGGTTGGGGCTTACTCCTAAGGATGATTCCCATTTGGAATTAGTTGGGGATTACTCATAAGGAGGACTCCCTTTTGGAATTGGATGTGCAATATTCCTAAGGAGGGTGCTCATTTGAAATTGGTTGGGGATTACACATAAGCAGGATTTCCATATTAAGAAGATAAAGGTTGTATTTTTTAATAGGATATCTAGTGAGATTGGGCCCTGATAAGGTTTCCTACAAATCCCAATTATAGTGGGAATTAGAGTTCTCGTAGTTCATTCTAATTGTGAAAATGTTGTGACCTTGAAAATTCTCTAAAACCCACGTGAGTCATGCATGGTGTGAGAAACAATAGGATGTAAAAGATTCTAGAGATTCACATTCAAAATTTTCCCTCCACTACTGGTTGAAGAGGGCATGCCAACCATGGATGAGGGTAAGGAAACAAGATTTGCCACTGTTCTATTTACATTGTACAAGGGTCCAATGTAAGGGGGAAGGGATGTAGTTATGGAAATAAACCCGGATGGCATAACATGGTGATAATTGGTTGGGGATTACTCTTAAAGAGGTTTAACATTTGAGATTTAACCTGACATAGGAGTTGGTTGATGAGGATTGATGAGTTTCTTAAGGAGTATATCGACTCAAAGTACTCGATGAATCAATAAGTAGAGTCCAAACTTGTAACATGTGAATAGAACAAAGTGCATAAAGTTGACTCAATGAACTGAATTGAGTGTGATGGAGTGTCTCACATCAATTTATTCCCATCCTAGAAGTTGGGCCACATAATGGGCACAATGGAAAATGTCGTAGACTAGATCTAAAAAATACGCGGTGCAACTCTCCATTAATTTTAGGGGTCAATGATGGAAGGGAAGTGACTGACCCGAAGGGTCATTACCGCATCTCGTCAGTGACCCCAAGTAGGGGTGTGTCGGTGCAACCACCTTAGTATGGACCATTGGGGATTGAAGGTTATTCTCCAATGTTCCTCGCATAGGTGCTATGTGTACCTCCTCCTCGTATGTACTCTGTGTAGGTCCTCCACATCGGTCCTTTTTCTTAATTTATCCATCTTCCATGTGTCATAACATTTGATCTGTAAGATTGATTGGGCTTTGGGTCTTATCAAATAAATGGTATTGAAGAGATCTACACTACTTGAGATGGTAAATACACCATGTATTCTCGGAAGAAACTCAGAAATTGAATTTTATGTGTCGATGCCTTTTCATCATCTATCTTGGGATCCCACTGCCTACTCTTGGATTGGGGAATCATTATACATATCCACCAGTATGTAGTAGTATTTTGGGACATTGAAATCCAGAATGCATCTTTTTCCTTCATGGTGAAAACATATTTACTCATACCTGAAATTTTTTGTTTATGTGAAAATCATATCATCACTCTATAGAGAAGTTCATGGAACACATTTCAGGGTGTCTACAGCTACGTTGGAATTTCTCTTAAAAGTATTTCATGCGATTAATATTCTATGGAATGGTTGTGTGACAAACTTATAGACGATATAGAGTGGTCAAAACATGATTGGTTTGATCATAGGGGTTTTGTTAGAACCCTATGATCAATATTGGTTATTTATTTATTATTGCATGGTTTAAATATTATTTTACTTTTGAATTCCATATGCTTGTACACTATTTTTATTAGTTATATTCAAGACAGAATTAGTTGTTCCCAACTAAGTCATTCTCCAATCCTCCTTTGGTGCCATGAATCTTGGTTACTATAAAAGGACTCACTATTTCAGGTTAAATCATAGTAGAGACTCAATGTATCCAGATAGATTGAGATAGATCAATGAGTATTTGATATTTGGATGAGGTGAATCTCATGAATGGAATAAGAGCCTAATCAACTTTTATTATTTTATGTTTTGTTTACATGGTCAACCAAAAGGATAATTAGTATTATTGAATATATGAATGACCATGAGTGTTTATGACTATATTAGTTTTCACTCATTTGATATAGAAATGTAGTTTTTATTTATTTTATTTATTCTAAGCGGATTATATTTTATTTATGATTCTTAGTTCTTTATTCTATTATTACACATCTTGATATAGAGGTATATTCTCTCTATGGAAACCCCATTGAACTTCAATGTTATTCATTATACTTTAAAATATGAGGTTATGAAGATGAGGTCCCATTAACACTCTGGTCCAGTTACTATAGAGTAAACTAGGTTATGGACGTTACACATATTTTTATTGAGTTGATATATTACCAATATTATTCTATAGGGAATCATCAGTATGGCGTGGAGAGAAGATCACATCATGTGTAGGTTGGACTCCATGGTCTTGGTGAAATGGTTTTGTTTGTTGCTGGTATAGTCTTCAGACTACTTGATTTGATGATGCAGTCAGACACGATCACAATGACAAGGCCCTAGTGGGGGTTTTAGAGTAGAGGATTCACCTGTGTTTTTATATATGGATTTTATGTTTGAGATTTAATGGAAGAAGCCATTATATTGAGACTGTTCTTTTACAGATGACACAAATTGACAAATATTAATGCATTGGTGGAGAGCTTAGTCATGTTTTTTATGCTAGGTAGGGGAAGCTCTTAGTGGTTAGTCTGGTTTTGATTCTCCTTCCACTTTGGGTTTTATATTACTTACGTTCATGTAGTCTATTAGAGTTACCCATTCTTCCCTTAAAAGGGGGACTCTTTCTAAAATAAAAAATACCCAAGGCCCTCAGGCCGTTGGATGCGAATCATCGGTATGATTTTTCAGATATATCAGAAAACATATCCAAAATCAAAGGAATTTTCATTTATAGAATAGGTTGTGAGGAATTTCCCTAAGTGTTCACGATCCTTTTAGTAATTCCACATCATTATATTTTGAAAACATATTCAATGACTGTGTAGATTCGAATTTAGAATTTAATTGAATGTTTTGTCTTCAAAAATATGTTGGGACACTTTCTTCATAAGATTTTAATTCTTTATCTGGGATTTTATTAATAGTTATTTATTTTTATTCATAGTAGACGTGACGAAAGTAGTTTTTGTGGTATCATTTTTTATTCATGGTGGTTGGTGTGTCATTTGGTTTTACCTCGTTGGATATGATCTGGTTTGAGAAATATGGTCTATGGTTATAAGGTTGAGTTATTGTTATCTGACATCCATTTCCTTATATTAGTTGGTAGTGAGTTCATCATGTCTAATAGATATATACCCTTAGTGAATCTGTTTTTTATTTTGTCATTTGAGTTCGGTTCTAATTATCAAATGAATTAAATCATTTTAGAGGCATATAATGTAATAACTCAATTTTCCATGACTAATAAATTGTGTTTTCACAATCATTAAAGGTTTCAAGAGGAATTTTAAATGTTCTCTTGAGGTATAGGGTTATGGTTTTTCTTTCTAAGGTATATAACACCCTTTTTAATGTTATGGTGGTGGTTGCATTAGGTATAATGTAACATAAAATTGTTCATATTTATGGATGGTGAAACTTGAAGTAAATCACCCATTTTGAGGGAGTTTTTAAATTTTTGGTGATCTTGGATATAAAATGCATTTTTTGATTTGGGGTTATCCATTTTTATGGGTGGGGTACTTGATAATGCTTTTTTGAATTCCCTATTAAAACATGAAGAGGCATAATGGTCATTTTAGTGTGTGTAGTGTATTTTTACCATGGTGACATGGGATATGTTGTCCGGGGTTTCATTAATCTTACATGGGTTTTAATTTAATCATTTTTAATGATTGAGTGTTAAAAATATAATATTTCATGTGGAGATCACTATAAAATTGTGATGGTTGTTTCAGTTAGTGTGGTACTTAGAGGATTACAGTAAAATTTCTATGCGAAATGAGGAAGGAAGAAACACCAAGATAAGAATTTTGAAAGCGTTATGCTATAGTGATGAGTTTTTTAGTGTCTTCAGTCATGGGATGAGTTTGGAAATAATGTGGTATTTTCATCAAAATCGTGGTATCTCTACACAGGTGTTGGTGTCAATGTTAATTTTATCCATTTTGAAGACTACAATGTCATGGCGTTGGTAAATCCCATTTTAAAATTCTTAAAAAGGCCAAAGATAATGGGGGGATCTAACTTTTTTAATAGAAAGTGTATATGAACTATGATTGATGATGTTCATAATGACTATTATATAATTTATTATGTTATAGAGGTGTTTGACATGTTTTTTTCTATAAATAGGGTTTATATTTCCAATTAGATTGATTTTATTTCCCACTCTTTTAAACCCTATTATATACCAAGACTCTTTTTAGAGCGTTTTAATCATCCCCTTGTGTTTCCTATCCTCTTGATTAATGTTATCAATTATTATTCAATTCATTTTGATTTTTCTTTCTTTATTCTTATTTTCCCTTATTA
The DNA here is from genome assembly GCA_963277665.1 of Viscum album. NCBI lineage: Eukaryota > Viridiplantae > Streptophyta > Magnoliopsida > Santalales > Viscaceae > Viscum > Viscum album. The sequence goes on along the minus strand of OY728159.1, from coordinate 1,291,920,328 downwards.
TTTTCTTCATATACTCTTTCTTATAGTGTTATGGAAGTGTGTTTCATCAGTATTTAGTATAATTGGGTTAAGATTCTAATTATAATTTATTATTGTTAGGTTCCACAGAGTATCCATTCATATTTTTGGGCTCTTGATCCTCAACTCCTTCAAGGTTCAAATGTTTCATCATTGATAACATAAAATTGGTAGGGTATTTGAAATCATTTCTTCAATCACATGAATTATAGTATCTTTGTCATGCCATTATATATTCTAATAACTCTTTGATAAGCCTAAATCTCTACAAAATAATATGTTTCTCATATCCTTTTGTTATTTATTTGGAAATATTTCATTAAAGTTTTCCTTTAATTCACTTATGTCGTGATACCAAAATTCCATCCATGTTTTCATTAATCTATAACACTTTTTTTGTACTAATCATTCCCTTGATAAATAATCATTTATTTAACTCCACATATACAATTTTAACATTATAAGTTTTTACTCATTCCTTGGTGTTTTTGTATTTATTTTTGGTATTGGTTATTGATGTTTCTATTTAAGTAATATATCTTATTATCATACATTTCCCTCATGATAATAATTTTTGTGGATAGGATGATGTTATAATTTCATGCATTATTTTATTTCATAGCTCTCCTCTCTTGGCCCCATTATTGTGGGTTTTGGTTTGAGGGATGGGGATAATATATGCTTCTTATTTTCATATTATTTTAGATTTATAATTAATTATTTTTTAAAATTCTAAATTATTAATTTAATTTATATACTACTATTAAATATGTATGCATCCATATTAAAACAATTAGAAAAAGAATTTTATGTAATACATGTTCATTAATAGACGATAAATAACAAATTTTTATTCATATTGGATTAATAAATTATTTTTTCTTTATTTATGATATATGTGTGTGTAACTTGAATATTGTGGGTTTATATGTATAATTATAATTATATTAAAAATAGATACAAAATTAAAATCTCAAAATTAATGTGGACAGTCCTGGTAAATGATTACGGTAGTGAGCCTTATGTGACATGGATATTGGGATATCATTGTAATTATTTGGATTGTTATGTTCTATTGTCTCAAGATAGATTTATGGAGGGTTGGTCTACGAGATGAATATTTTTTTTCTTTTTCAGTTTTGGATGTTTAATGATAGAAAGATATAATCTTTTGTTTTATAGGGAGTGTCATAGTTGGTTTAATTATGGTTGGTCATTGTTATGAAACTCTTTTTATTTTCATGAAAAAATGCCTTGAGTTTTTGTTGAATGGTGAGAAGTTATTAGTCCTTCACAAGAGAAATTCAACTGGTATTTCTTCAAGTAATGTTATAGGTTATGGTTAAAGGAATTTTTGTGTAAGAAAACATAATATAATGAATATGTGTTTGAGTTTATTCGTGAGATTTTGGTATGTTATGTGAGAAGTTTAATGGTTTTATTGATAAGATATGAGTGGGGTTTACTCTACATAATGAATATGTTATGTGATATTATAGAGTTACAACATTTTTGTATGGGATTTGTATTTTTTATAGTGCAATAAATTATGAGGTATAAATTTTAGTTCATTCAATATGGGGTTCCATGTTTTGAATTAATGAAATGAGAATATAATTTAAATAAATAAATAAATTGACTATTTAAAATAATTTTATGTGTAATTAAATGGATGAAGAGTATATTCAAAAGTATGTTGAATTAATATAAAGTAAAAAAATGGAGTAATTGGTTATAAGGGAATTGTACATGTGGTAATGAATATAAAATTTATTTTTATATCTTGTATGTTGAAGTGATTGTTTATTATTTTATTTTCGAACTATATTTTTTGTTTAGTTAATATTTTTTATCCATGGTCACATCAATTGTATCCTTTATAGAGATTATATTTGATGTGATGTACATCGATCATATTACATTGATTTATGAAAAAATGGTCCACAATGTCTCCAAGAAAGGATATATATATATATGTGGGTTGTAATGGATCGATGATATATTTCTTAAGGAAATGGGTGATATGAAAACAGTGATGCAAATGTGGATAGGGTGATGTGGTTTCATTTTTATGATATAATCATCATATGGTTACATGGACTATTTTAATGGTATAATTATAATATCTTTCTCATCTTTCAAATCAGTTGATGAAGGGTTTTAGGAAATCATTTCACTTGGTGATTTGAAATGTCCTCTAAACCGATATGTAAGAGAGACGGCAGTTTTTGTCGAATATTAGCTATTTATTTTATAATAATAATATTTTAATTAATGATTGAGGAATATGATTTATTAACCATAGTTGATGGTTACAAAAAATTATGTTTGAATATTCATTTTGATTTTCTTTATTTTTTGACCACATATTTAGTCATGTATGTGTTTTTAAACACATGATGGGCTGTTGGATGTTAGGAATGATAGATTTTGAAGTTTTCAATGAATTTTATGATGTTTTTTGAACTTTTTTAATGAAAATTATTTCAATTTTATATAATGAAATTATGACCAAAATTTTCCTACATCATTAAATATATAATTTTATATTAATTTTTTACAAAGGGATAGAGGTACAACTTCATTACCAAAAAAACTATTGAAGAAAATAATACGACAATTTTCATGAAAAAAAATTTCTGAACGTAAAATAATATACACAAATTTTTATATATTGAATTTTGAATGTAGAATTATAGATAAAGATCACAAGAAATATAGTTTCAGATTGAGTTATCTTGAGAGACAATACACATTGTTATTGGGAATAGATACCTATGTATTAATTCATTGAGAAAATAAGTAAAATACTATTATAAGACAAAAATTACTATAAAAATGAATTTAGATAGAGCAGAAGAAAAATGAATTCAAAGGGGTAGAATTCTGGATCTGATTATACATAAAAACTATAGGCTAGATTTATTTTGAAAAGGTCCCTTGACCAAAAGGACATGGCTAATAATTATAAGCTAAAATAATGTTATAATAGACGAAAAGTTGAGGGCTTATTACAATCGGCCTTATATTGAGGGAACAGGACCACAAAAAGTGAATCTAGCTAGGTTATAGGCTTACCAACTCTTATATTAGTGAGACAATCCGCATCCATATTCACATCCCGATAAAAGAGAGTGGTAATGATGTTAAGGCTCATAAGGTTCATCATACATTCCATCCACTTTGTAGAAAGCATCTAAGAGATATCAATCTGACCATTTCACAGGGGTTTTACAAGAGTACTAGTGTCACATTCTAGCCATATATTATTCCAACCAAAAATTTAATCAGATGAAAAAGAATGTAGTATTCCAAACATCTCTGCCTCAAGTGATCTAGTCACACCACAATTTCAATAAAAAACATCCCTTAATAGAGTCATAAACCATCCTGAAAACTGCACCACACCCTGCTGGTCCCATATTTCACTTTGCTGCACCATCTGTATCCACCTTAATATAATAAAGAACAGGAGGAAAATACAACACTTCAAGATTCCCTAATGAAGGGATAAATTTTCATGGAACACCAAGGTTTTTCATCACAAAATAATCATGAATACTGTTGTCACAATACCCCATTCCAGCACCAAATATATCACTTATAGTAGAGAAAAATTTCTTTATGACTAGCTTCACATAACAGCCTTTTCCCAAAAAATTTGATGTTTTTCGTTGCCCCATATAGCATGCAATCATTCAGAAACAACCACACAAAAAAGAGCGCGTACTTTGGTGATAACTGAATGAAAGAGTAAAGCCGAAGGAGAGCTTTCAGGCTTGAAAATTGAAGACCAACCTGCTCATAAGCCTCTAGGACCTCCTTCAAAATGGTTGAGGCCGTTTCACAACTGAGAAGGAGAAGCTCTTTGTCCCCCCTATTCTGGTGACATATAGTACACCTGGAGAAAATGTGAATACCAAATATTTGAGTAACATCATCAAATTGAAACCTATTGTAAGAAAACCTCCATGCATGAGTAAGACGTGATGGACCAATCCATTATTTATTGAAAGCAGAAAACCAGTTGAATTTAGCATGATTTCCCTTGGTGACTTGCTGATAAAATAGTTTTCTAGTAAGAATTCCATTCCTAGAAGGTTCATAATCTAGAATATCAGGGACACAAATAAAGTCATAATAAGAAACCAAATCCAGAAGCTCATCCGGATGTAGTGACGGAGGAGCATCAAAAAACTCTTTCATAGTTACATGCAATTTAGAATCATGGACATCCAGCAGGAAATTATCAGAGAGAGTGTCACCAGCCCAATTATTAATGAAAAATTTGAGTGTCGAGTTCCTAGTCACAATCCATAATGAGTTGGACATAATATCATGAAAAAAAGCATTAATTGATGGCCATAATGAAGAATCATTGTAAGAATTACTTATATGCCTCAATTTACAAGAAAATCAAACATTGAGAAAACCCATTAATTCAGAATTTATGAAGAGAATATTATAAACAAGACAAGCTTGAATGGAATCATTGAAAAGAGAAATATTTTTTATTCCCATTCCACCCTTATGAAAAAAGAGACAACAAGACTTCTAAGGAATTGTTCCCATTTTCCTCTCATGGATACTTCCAATCCAAATAATGTTTTTGATAGAGATATTAAGACACTTTTGAATTCATCTTGGCCACTAATACACTAAGAATGAGTAATGAAATTTAGAATCAATAACCAACTTCACCAAACATAAATGACCAGTCATAGAAAGACTCTTACCCTTCCAGATTGAGAGTTTTCCATTAACCCTGTTAACAATTTCAGAAAAGAAAGACGCTCTAGGATGCCCCCGAAATAATGGCACACTAAGATAGTGAAAATGTAGGAACCCTTCTCGGATTCCTAACTCTATTATAATCCAATGCCTCCTGGAGATAGAAAAATCCTTCCCAATGTGTATGGAGGATTTTTTCCAACTTATACATTGTCCAGAAGCACCGTCATAATGATTTAAACTTGCTTCAGGACATGACTATACTTTTTGCTACCATCTAGGAAGATGATAATATCATCAACATATAAAAGATGAGTTGGAGTGAGAAGTGACCTGGAAGCCTGCATCAACCTGAGCTGAACCCATGAGACCATGTGCGAGTTGAGCCCACTGAGATAATCTTCAGTAATAGAAATAAGTACAGTTGAGAGAGGATCTTTTTGACGAACACATCTAGAGCAAGCAATGTACCCTTTTAGGAAACCATTAACCAAAATTGAGACATGAGTAGATCCAAAAAGTGTGGAAATCCTTCCAATAAATATATCATTGAAACCAAAAAAATTCAAGAACCTTATAGGGAAATCCCCAAATGAGAGTGTCAAATGCCTTTTTGATGTCAATCTTGATAGCAATTCTACCCTCCATTACAGTTTTTCTGGGCATATTTAGACATTCTGAAGCTGAGCAAATACAATCCTGAATAAATATTCTTTTAATAAATCCAAATTGATTCCACGAAACAATCATTGATGCAATGATAGAAAGACCGTTAGTAATAATCATACTTATTATCTTGTAACTAGTGTTGACCAAGGCAATGGGACAAAAAAGATGAATCTGATATGCATTTTCAACATTAAGAATTAAGGAGATAAACTAAGCATTGATACCCTATGGAAGAACTCCCGAGGAAATGAAAGATAAGACTACATTACAAACATCACCATTAATAATGTCCAAATACTTCTTATAAAATAAGTTTTTGAAACCATCTGGACCTAGAGAGCAAGCGGAATTAAGGCTATAAACAAAATCCTTAATCTCAAAATCCAAAGGGGCACTAGTGAGAAGGTAATTATCAGCAGTAGAGACCAATGAAGGGATGATACCATCCCTCATTGATCCCCAAAAGTGGGCCTATTGAACAGCTCAGTGAAATAATCAACAATATAATCATAAAAGTTATCCATGTTATCTAAAATTTGATCACAAACCTTAATATAGGAGAATGGACGATTGGCCTTCCAAATTCTTTGGAGAGAGTTGAAAATTTTAGTGTTTCGATACACTTATTAATGCCATTTTATTTTTAAGGTTTCCTTAAGAGTATTTTTTTTCATTGCAAGGAGAGAGTTCAATTTAGAAGACGAAATAGCTTCCTTAGAAAAATCATGATTAAAGTCCACTCTCGAGGCTTCATCTTGAAGATTCTTGAGAGAGGATTCTAGACATACGATTTCCTTCTCTAGCTCACTATAAGTATCCCATCTCCAAGATTTTAATGAATAGTTGATCATCCTTTATTTGAAGAGAAAATATGCACCTTGCATACTATTCCATGAATTTTTAATCATCCTTCCACAATCATCATCAATATCCAAAGCATTGATGAAATGAAAAGGATGATGCATGTGATATTCCCTAACCATAAAAATAAGCAGAATCAGATGATGGTTAGATTCAATTTTAGGTAGAGTGATACTAGAAATGGAATCCCATTTGTCTAGGGCAATAATATTAACAAAGGCTCAATCCAGCTTACTAGAAATCTTACGGTTGAGATATCATATACACCAATTGTATTTTGAAACAACCAGACTAACATCTGTCAGGTCATTATCATCAACAAAACCTTTGACTTCCCTAAGAGAACATTGAGAGTAAATAGGACCCATCTTTTCACAGGAATATTGAATAGTATTGAAATCACCTATAATAAACATGAGAGAAGAAATGCCCCTTAAGTTTTATAGTTCCCACCACAGACTCCTACGATCTTGATACCTGTATATAGCATAGAAAAAAGAGCCAACCATCATCTTAGGCTGCCAATGGAATGAGAAAGAGATCACCTTCTCATTGATGGATATAATGTCAATAGTACCAATGGTGGAGTGAACAAAAACCCATAAGCTCTCGCACTGTCTAGTTGAACCATTTTTGGTAACCATGACAAAGTCAAATTTATTTAGGCCAACAAAACCCAAAGAAAACGAGGATTTTGGTTCAATGATACCAATTAACATTGGATTTTGAATCTAAATTTTCCGATGCAATGCATTATCTATTGAGGAGTTAGCTATACCCTAAAAATTCTAATAGAGAACATTAATTTTGAAGCCGATTTATAATTGTAATTTCCTTTATTTTTTTACTTATTTTCCTTCTTCTTTCCTGAAGAATTATTGGATCTATTGAAAATCATGGAAAGACTTCCAGTTTGCATAATATGAATTGATGTCCTAGAAATATCCATTGTAGACTCAGAATTTTCTCCATCCATGGGGAAACGTTTGCCTCCAAAGAGAACGAGGGGAACATTTGGCCTCCAATGCTTTATCTTCCTCAACCATGTCAAACCATCTTTTCCTAGGGGGGGCATGTAGAATTTTGGTGATTAACAACTCATAAGGAATCAATATTATTCTCATCCCTTTCATCATCAACAAGGCTATCCAGGATAACCTTTCCGCTTCCATTGTGCTCATCCACCTCAGAGGTAAGAGTCAATGCAATAGAACCAAAAACCATATTAACAACCTCAATATCAATTTCTGAATCATTATACTCAACATTATTTTGAGGATTAATTGGTGAAACAAAAGTCTCAAACTACCCCTCATTCTTCTTAGTTACAGGATGATATTTACCAGAATGATCTCCCTTTTAGGTAGAGACCATGGACTTATTTTTCCTACCAGCCTTTTTCCATGGATTTTCTTTGTCAGCATTGGAGTCTTTCACTAACCGCTGTTGCTTCTAAATAAAACTGTAGTTCGAGATAGCATGTCTGACTATTTTACAATAATCCCAAAAAGGTGGTTTATGCTCTTATTCAATTCTGAATTCAAACATATGTCTGACTATTTTAAAATAATCACAAAATGGTGGTTTATGCTCATATTCAATTCTGATTTCAAACTTCATATCATTTTCAAAGAATTTAACCAACTCAGGACGATTTGAATCCATGTTAGCTTCCACTAGAACACGTGAATAAAATCCAAGCTCTCCCTCAATGGTATACTAGTCCATCTTAAATGGAGTCCCCACACAAGATGAAATGTCACAAAGAGTTTTAGGGTGCCAGTAAAACCATTTCAGGACATGCAGACATATTTATATTTGCACTGTGGATTGAAGTTGAGTGAATGGACTGAAATGCTGATCCCATTCAGACAATTTGAAGACACCCGACTTAAGATGGGCCACCCCATGTTCAAGACCATACGCAGATCATCCATAATATTGAAAAAAACATGAAAAAAACATCTCACAATCGGAATAAGTTTAAAATCACCCAAGCCCAAACATTGAGAAAGCCTCATTTTGAGGTCTGCATTAGTCCATGGGGTTTCCCACTTTAAAATGGATATTCAACCTAGTGAAAATAACATATAGGATTCCCACTTATACGTGACTGCATCCTAATCGGAAATAACAGACAACGCACCATCAATAGACCAAGGTGTCAGATTCGAGGATGATATGGAAACCTCCATAGAACGAACCACAACCTTCAGTGCATCCCATAAGAAGATAACTTTTCCCTTGGTGTACGATCCAAGGTTATATCACTGGCCGCCAATCCATCTAAGATTTTAATGGAAGACACAACTGATTCCCAATTCGGATTGATGGATCCCATTGTCGTGAACTACAAGCACCAAAGTAAGGATTAGTGGCAACTACATTCTCTCGGTGAGCCTTCCGACTCGACCCTTTGTGTCATCTGCGTCCTCTGGAAGATAGAGTATTGAATGGAAGAAACATTAAGTTATTAGATGATGTTTTGTATATAGGATTAAATTCTGAATTATAAAAATGTGTATGATGTCCAAAAAAATAGTACAAATCATTAGAGTGAAGTATTTTTAAATCAAAATAGAAGTTTCATGTTTTATGATTCCTTATATTTTTCAAAAATTTAGTCAACTATCTTCAACTACTCATGTTTACCGGTTAGCGGATGATTTAGTTTCTGTCACATATAATTTCTATTAAGATAAAATTGAATAATTTTATTTTACATGTTGTAGGTAGTTATCAATTTTTTGAATATATATATATATATATATATATATATTGTGAGTGAATAAAATTGATTCCATCGAATGAGGATGATTTGGATAGAGAAAGTTCAATAAATGAAATGAATTACAACACCACAAGATATTTACATTGAATAGAAAAACATCAGATAGAACTAGTCGATGATATAAAATGGATGATTCCATGAATATTTGTCAGACAAAATCATGTATTTATGTTTTTTTATTAATTTTTAATATATTACAATGAGAAAACAAAGATATATAGATGAACCAATTACTATAGAAGTGGGTAGAGGATGACCATATGGAATGTTATTAAATATTCCATCAGATATAAATTTTCATGGACGTAGTCTCTGATAAATATTTATATAAGTTTATAAATACCTTAATCATGATGATTTTAAAATTTTCTATCAAAATTTTTCAATTTATCTGATATAACTAAAATTGTAGAATTTCTATAACACTGATGTTAAAGAAGTTCATTGAAGGTGTGAATTACTATATTATTCATGATGGTTCAAAAGTGTTCAGTAATAATACATAAGGCTCAAGGAGATTCTAGAAAATTTTAGTAAGTAGGAAAACAAAATTTATCCCCTACCATATCGATTTTAGTATCACCTATATAATTGGGGTGTAAAGTAAAACTTGTTCATAACACCCAATAGATATATAACAATCTAAAAGAGTTAATATTTTTTATTATAGTTTGTTTCAAAAAATGAAATTTTTTGGATAATTAAGATCTACAAGATGGAGTATCATTTTAAAATCCTTAGATATATATTTTAGTAAACACACTAAGATAAATATTTATATCTAAGTTAATTGTCATTGTTAAAAGTTAGAGGTACCAAATAAAGAGTTTTTTAATGATTTCTTACATAAATATTGAGGAATAATAGTTTTTTACAAGAGATAGAATATTGGTAAAAAAATTTGTAGTTTAAATGAGGTCTAATAGATGTAAAATACATTGTGATGGAAGGAATATCAGATAGATGCATGCTGAATGATGGAAATCAGATAAATATTTCTAAATAAGGAGAATATGATGAAGATTTATAGATATAGTTTAAGGAATTTGTTTTATGAAATTTTTTATAATTTTGTGTTTTATTTTTATAAAAAAAATTAAAAAAATGAGAGTCATTATAATCAGGAATATTGGGAGATTTAAGTGCTATAATTGCAGTTGGATCAGGTTTTAAAAACAAATTATTGATGGTGAATTTCCATTGATATATGGGAGTTTCCATTTATAGGATGTATGTTATATCAACTAGAAAGTACCATATAAATCAGATGTGGATTATTGAATTTATTATCATTGATTTATTTGGTGTTTATTATAGAATTGAAATGGATAAAATATGTATGATGTATTAGGGTTTCTTATTAAATAATTTGATATTTTAAAATGATTAAAACCGATTATACCCCCCCTTCTCACTAGTTCTAATGATCTTAAGTAACATTAATTGGCAACATATTAAAGATTCCTCTATTAAATCGTTATCCTAGAAAATTTCAACTCACTGACCAGTATATGTATTCCTACTTTTGGTGGAGAAAAATCATCATAGTTAATAAAATAGAAGGATACACTGTCAGCTATAACATGAACTGGAGGAAATTGATATTTTAAATATTTTATTTTCCACTAATTGAGAAATAATATTATATATCATTTTCAAAAAAAAAGTTTTATTTATGTTAATGGGAATGCTGAAAATGTTACTCTTATATACTTATCAGAAAATGTTTTCATAATGGTGATGGATCTCAAAATAGATGTCTGTAGGATTTGGTCACTTTATAGGGGGTGAATTGAGTTCCTATAAAAATTTATGTTAAGAATTTTATATAAATGATTCCCCCATTTTAAAATAAAACTATCCATCTAATGAATGTAATGAAAATTATATTTGTTTGACTGCTCAAATAGATTCTCAGAATATTGATTAATTATCAATTATAACAATAAGAGATATTGAAACTACATTTGAAACTACACTAATAAGGAAAAACTATTATAACTACTTACCCAGAATAACTATCATATTAATGTTTATTTTTCTTAAATATAATTTAAAATATATAAAAACTAAATTGAAAGCCACAGTGGATAAAACAAGTGGTTTATTCTCAGGATAGGACCTTATACCCTCTACCTAAAAATCACCTACAACCAATATATATATATATATCTATACATACATATATAACGTCTTGATCTACACCCCGAATAGAGTTTAACAATAGTAAACAAGACTGTTCAGGTCACAAGACCTCTTCCATTATTCTACATGGGAATGAAAATAATCAGGTCACACAAGACAACTTCCTCAACTATACGAGGGTAAAAAAATGTGTAAAAATATGTCTGATGGAGGATATCATGTATCCTCATATTTGATGTAAAACATAGTGTGTTTTTTAATACAGATACACACACTAATCAAAAAGTAATAAAAAAGTACAAAATAGATAAATTATAAAGAAAAAGGATTAGAAATTCTATGAGTTTTGTTTTATCCAACATTGGACTTGTAGGATGTAGCAGATGTTATTTTTGAGTCCTATTGTAAAAGCAATGTGTCATGGGACTTGTGTTCTAGTTTCAATATTGATGATATCTGTATTGTAGAGTTTTTTCTACATAGAATTTCTACTATGGGTATGTTTGAGGTTTTAATCTATAGTAGTTCAATCACTAGGAATCAATTTTTTTTAATATTTTATTTAGTGTATAGATGTTCTACTATATTGTGTGTAGTTCACTTCACTAAATATAATGATCTAGTTCCCACTTTTGATTTATTTTAGGTGCATGCATTAGAGAACTTATGATTCACATTCTCCATACCTCATACCTTACACAGTCTGCTAATAGGACTAAAAAAGATCATTTTTATATTGGTGTTATTAAATGACTCAAATATGATCGTAGAAAGTAACACATATATTTAATTGAAAATAAAAAAAATGGTTTTGTATGGAACATTTTCACAGTTTTTCCTGAAATAGTGTAACTGGAAATGGTGTATTCTCATTTTCCTTTGAGCAGTGAGGCAGTAATGTTGAGACAACATTGTTCCATAGTTTCATTGAGATTGGGAACATGTAGCATAGATTCCATGTCCATTTCGTTGATAAAATAGGAGACTATGTCTTGGAAATGGTAGCAAGGAAACGATGTTGTGCACTTTAAAAAATATGGAACTAGTTATGGTATTTGAGTCACAGTTTCTGGGTTATTATTTTAGGATTATAGTGTCAGGGTTACGGTGTCTGGGTTAGGGTGCCAGGGTCATTTTCCAAATCTGGAATTAGTTAAGAACATCCTATTTCTCAGACATATCCAAATATCTATATATTGGTTAAATAAGTTTTACTCACATAATAGATGATACGTTAGAAATCGAAAAATAAAACACCATAGAACATGATAAATTATAGTTTACAAGGATCATATAAGTCTTTTGATATGTTAAAAGTGGTTAACTTGATTTGTGACCATTTAAACATGAGGATTCCAAAAATCTTCTCTATTTTGATGATCCCAAATCATGGAATTTATATTCCATATATTTGAATAATGAAAATATATTAATCATATTTGTGATAATATGTATAAAAAATTTCTTCTTCCCCCAAGATGATTCTGTTTCCATAAATGTTTTCTTTTTCAATAATGGCCTTTTCTTATTTCTCCACCATTTGGGATTTTCTAAAAGGATAATAAAAAAATATACTATAAAATGAATTATGGTTACCTCAAAATAAAAAACAATAGTTCACATTATATTGGACATAAATATAGGGTTCAATAAACTAATGAGGCAAAATAAAGTTAAACTGTAACACCCCAAGCTTCCACGGTAAGTTGCCCTTTGAATAATGCAATGTCGTGCATTGTACTCAACTTCGAGATTCTAACACACCACAACCAATCAAACTATACGTTATGAATAGTAATATCTACTTTTTGAAATTTTATAAATTATATCTATCAAAATGGACTTCTTTTTGGATTCGGAATATCGAAATCATCCTAGGGTGAAATCTTTGTACTTTTCGGATTACTTTCATATTTTGATGAATAGTGAAAATTACTAAATTTTAATTAAAAAAAACTATTTTAATTAAAATAATTAATAGTGATAAATTATGAATTTGAGTGGTTTTAAAGTATATTTAGAATATATTTTTACCATGTTATACAATGTGGTTCATTGAACATAATTTCACATTTCAACCAGACATAAACAAGTGCCAATCTTTTGATAGTTATTATCTCTTAAAAACACGTTTTTTGTTTTAACAACGGGAATTAATTTTAAATTAATTTCTGCCACTTCTGTGTTTTGAATTTGGAAAAATGGATTCCATATTTGGAATCGGGATGTTCTAATTGTCAAAATATGTAACTTTTATTTTTATACATTTTGGATAATTACTTCGGTAAATATTTTATTTACCATGGTTAAAGGGTAAATCCGGTAAACAAGGGTTAAGAAAATAATGTTATAATAATACTAAATTACCCTAAAACGTGTCTTAACCCTATTGGTTTATACATGGTCGACCATTGACATCTTTGGGTTGATTTTTGGACCACATGGATCAACTTGTAAGTGATGATAACACTTTATTTTAATTAAGTTAAAATAAATACAAAAATGACACAAGCATATATCTTTTAGAAAGACAATTGTTACATTGGGTAATATATGTTGGATTTTAGAATATAAATATTCATTAGAAATCTAAAGATATTTCCTATATAATGATATTTTATGTATAATTTTTAGACATTAAATAAGTTAATTTATTTATGACACAATGGTGTTGCAGTAATTACCATATTAGTGAAAAATTAGAATAATTGATATTATAAATACCCATATAAATATAATTTGAGAATTTTATTGAATTAAAATAATTTTATAGGTTAATATGACATATTAGAATTAATTTAATTAACTTTTTTCGAAGTAATCATTCTGTTATGTGTTTCACAAAAATTAACTATTGAATAGTGTCAAAATTGACATAAAAGTGATTTTGAAACATATATTATATTATTAATTGATATTAAATTAATAAAAATCTAAGGGTCGGCCAAGAGACTTATATAATGATAGGTATATCATTAATGGACCACTTGGGGGTCTCTTGGATGTATATATTATGTTTATTTACTATATAATATAAAAATACAAAGTGACATGGTAAATGTCAAACTAATTAACTAAGAGTTAAAACTAAAAGATAAGGTTAATATAGTGACACAAACCTGTATAAATTCTTTTGGATGAATGGTTTTAGACCTATCCCCACCTTAACCTTTTAATAATAAACTTTGGAGCCATTAGAAACCGAATATTAATTTATTATAAATTAACATTTCTAACTTTTCCAAAGGTTCCCCTCACCCCTCTTATAAAAGGGCACTCCTACTTCTCATTTCATCACACCATAAAAGCCTTTTGGATCGGCCAAACCCTGCTCAAATACACTCTCAACTTCCCTCACTACAACCTAGGTGCCTTAGTATGATCAGAAAGCCAACCTAAGGATCCATTTTGATCAAATCAAAAAAAAGAACTCGAAGAAGAGGTAATGTTTTCAACACCCCTTTTCAAGTTCCTTACTTCATCCACTCTTTCTTTCATTGTTATTACCATTCTAAAATAATAACTCCAGTATATTATAGATATTGTGATGTTATTATAAATATGGTACAACCATATTCAGTATTCTATCCACCTTTTGAATAACATGTCAATATACGTGCGTACGTACGGCTTACCGTCTCCACGTCGTGGTGTAATTGTTATTCAATATATTATTATTTGGGTGGGTATAATAATGATGTTTAACTCATCTAAATAATAAATATAACATGATAATGATTTTTTATATATGATATACCATCCAATTATATATTATTTTAATATCAAAAGAATGATATTGTCGCTTGTGCATACGTACGGACTACCGTCTCCACGAACACGATGAGATTCATTCTCCATCATATCCATTCAAGTATAATTATCATTTGATGATTTAAAAATAATGTTTAAGAACTTTATATCATTCTGGATATGAATAATATACATCCCATTAATAACGAATATGGCTCACATAACAAAGAATATAAAGTAAAATGAACCCGTAAACATTTGAAATGACGATAATTCAATGATATTATTAACAAATCATTTTTAAAAGATAATATATCATATCATATTAATGTAAATGATTATTTTATAATTAAATAACAATTATTTCACCATTATACAGGAGTTTAAACTACCGTCGACCAAGTAAAACATACAAAGTAATAGATTTTCTTATATCACTTTCAATTTCGTGAGATTTCCATTGTTCGCCACTAATTTATTGAAAGGGGTATATTGTGTACTGCCTTTTGATATATATTATCATTATTCTCTTTATATTCATGTTATTATGTAAATCATTTGGTGGTTTTTATCTTTTGGTCATACGACTCAGTTGATTACAACGTGGTAAGGGGTTTCGTATCTCACTTTTAATTTCGTGAGAATTCCATTGTTCACCACTTATTTATTACATGTGGTATATGTTTACTGCCAATGATTTTATTCATTGTGTAATATAATTTAATTTATGGGTATTTAAATCATCATTGTATGATCCATCTTTCATGGGTGTATGTTTCATAAGTTACCAAATCGATAAGGGAATTTGAAATTTCAATTTCCATTTATTCGGCTTTATGCATACTTCATTGATTATTTTACTCCAAGATTATGTGTGGAATCACTATTCATTTGATTATGTCATAATTTCCACTTCCCTTTCTGTGGATATACTTTTGATACACATAATCACTCCAGTGATAATATCTCAATTCATCGATATGAATCTGATAAGAGTAATTTTAACTCATTCTCCATTTGTTGAGTTAAACATCCAATTCATTGGTGTTGTTTTTAGAAGATTATGTGAGAATGTCCTTTAATTTTTTTACACTAAATATCCAATCATATTTAGTGTATTTATATTTTTCACACATAACTATGTCGTTGATTTATCTTTAACCTAAGGATATGACCTTTATGAGGGATTTCATCTCAATTTACATTCCATTGAGACTTCTTCGTTGATATACACCAAATCACCTTTATATGGTGTATATAATGTACTTTGAAAATATATATCATGAATTAATTTATTATCATGATATTAAAATTTTATGGTTACCTAAATTATTTGTATTCAAGTGTCTCTCTTTTGGTTAGAAACTCTAACCAAAATACAATTTTAAAATGTTTTAAAGACTTATTCTTCTAAATCATGCTCATTAATGTCCATGTTTTAAAAATGGTTTTAAAGTTTTATTTATAAGGACCATAATTTTTTAAAATTGAAACTTCTTTTAAATGTTTCAAAGTGGTTTGGGACACTTTGATTCAAAAATCTTTTTTTAAACGGGTTCTTGACAAATAGGGTGACTTTTAAAAAATTTCAAGAAAACGGGGATATTTATCTCAAATAGTTTTCATGGTTATTTTCATCTATGTCACTATCATTCATTATTATCAATTGAGGTACAATACAATCTTCCATATTGTATCGAATGAGTTATGTTTGACTGTGGATGTGCAATTTTTTATACCATTCATGGTTTGTGGTTAAAGTGTTGACATATCGTATGCTAGTTTTAATATGAATGTTTATGTATGTTTAAACCTTTTCATATGAGGAATGCATTGGACTTAATAAGTGGTGGGTGGAGCCTGCTATAGCTCCTCGATGCATCGGTAGGTCTCATGAGACAAACTAGTGTCTTGGCACAAGGCCTTGGCAAAATCTTATTTGTAGTCTTGGCACGAGGCCTTGGCTATGAGGTTATGATAGTCTGGTATTATGAATTCCATCATTATGAAAGTGGTTATTGATATTGCATGTGATTATTCTATTAGTATAATATCCATTTGAATAATTAAATTGCATTATTTCATTTTACTTTTGCCATACTATGATGAAGTTCAAGTTTAAAATTCTTTTGTTTTAGTAATGCATTGCCTTCAATGTTTATTCTTATTTTTGAAAGTATCCGCTATATTGTTATCCTTACTGGGCATTTGAGCTCACCCATTTTCTATGTTTTATTTTTCCCAGGATGTGAAGAAGTAAGTTATGAATGACCTGCAGGTATTTTATGTTGGGATATGAGTGTGGAATATGGAGACTATGTTGTTGTAGTAGTTTTTCACTTTATGATTTAATGTAAAACATTATGAATATATCTAGTTTTTCCAAGGCTACTAAACCAAACGGTCTTTTGAGATTTGATCTTTCTTGTGATCATGCAAATTTTATGTAATAATGCACCGACTCTAGGTAACTGGGGTTAGGGCGTTACATTTGGTATCAAAGGAAGTTTAGTAAAAACCTCTGAAGCTAGATTTACATAAAATCTTATTAGAGCACGTAGACCTAAGATGAACTTTGAGTATTAGTATAGAATAACATCCTAGAATTTTGGTATTGTAGATATTTTGTGTGTTTACCGAGTAATACATCCCTATCTGGAAACGAGCAGGTAGAAGCGGCTCTGGCACAGATGTGCCTAGGGGTAAAACCCGAAAACACCGCTCTGAGCTAGAATCGAACGTGAACTGGTGCACGACAACGGGCCTTGCTGCACTCTTGGTTACGACACTCCTAGGGGATATGCTTAAGATAATTTACAATTTCAATACAAATCGTTTTAAATTAATATATATATAAGATGAGAGTAAATGTCCTTGGTTCATCCTAATATGTTTCAAATTGAGAATATGGTGACATGTTAATCTCTAAATGATTTTGTGACTACTATTACTCACACAATGATCTCTGGTTTTAGTCAATGGCTAGATTCCAAGGAATTCATAGTGACTCTGAGAACGATGTACAAGGTGGGAACGGTTGTGGAAATGATAAACAAAATGGAATGTTGATAGGCGTAAAAGATATCGTCATTATGCCAAATCAGTTTTCCTAAAATATGATCAACAACATATATATTAACAAACTCCCGGACTCAACAAGGAAGTGAAAGGTGATGAATCATAAGAGCTCCAGTAATGGAGACCATGGAAAAAAGAACCCTCAATTTCCATCATGCAAGAAATGTGGTAGGAGACACCCGGGATAGTGTCTCAACGGGACCAAGAAATGCTTTACGTGTGGGAAGGAAGTACATAAGGTGAATAATTGCCGAAGAAAAATGAAGTGTACTATGAAAGAAGATAAAAATGGTCCCAAGAGTCCATTACAGTAATTTGTCGTAAATGTAGGGGACCTAGCCATTACCCGAGTGAATGCCCTATTCTATAGGATATTTTATTGGTCAAAGAAGCAGCCATGTGGAAATAAATGTTTGGAGAAATGTTTAAAAAGTATTAGTTCTCCTTGTTGATGGGTTTACTTTGGAATAATTTTCTCTTGTATTTGTAACCCCTCATTTTTCCATGTGAGAATGATATTTGAGGAATAATTATCTCTTCTCTTGTGGATATAGGTATAAATAACCATTTGGTTTTATATGATCATTGGGGTTTGAGAGAATTATAAGTTATTATAATTTGGGCTGAAAATTCAAGGTTTGATATATCATTTGTGGTTAAATTATGTTATGGTATTTTGAGAAATTTCTCTCCTTTTGGTAATATTATAAAATATATTTTTTGAAAAAGGACAACATGTAGACCATGTGACAACCCGTCATGTCGGACAATGCTGTGGGAAACGAACCCACAACCAAAGTGCGATTGGGATTTATCGCCAACCACTGGACAACGTGAAGTCCCTGGTTAGTGTGACTATTTCTTTTAGTTAAATGATTTTATTGATCAATAATAAGTTGATTTGGGTACTTATACCTTATCAAATGAATACCCTTGGTATATGAAAATGATTTGGTGATTAAGTGATAAATATTAATTTGGAAGATGGTCGCTTTGTTGGGAACACTATATGCCCAAGGAAAATAGAATACTATGGGATTTCATTAGAGCAGTAATGGTGGATTTTTATATATGTTTTTATTGTGGATTTATAGTGATTTGGGTTATTTATGGAAATTATTAACCTATAATAAAGAATATGTGATTAGGTTAGGTATGTGACTTTAAGAGTAGATGATGTCATTTGGAGATACAATTTAACGTGGAAGACTACATTCTTATAAGTTTTGGGTTTCAATATTAGTTTGGATTATATTGAAGGATTTTAAGGACAATTTATTATTGAATGTTATTTATTTAACTTTGGGGTATTGTTGGTTTAATTTTAGAAATTAAGATTACTATTTTTTTATCTCAAGGAATATCATTTTGGGGGATCATTAGATCTTTCACTAACCATTTTGGTCTTAATTAATCTCAAAAGACAATGTAAATATATAGTTTATCATGCATGGATCATCTGATTCTATAGAAGCTTATTCGTGCTCTTCCAGTGTGACCAAGTCTTCTGGAATACTCATCGTTTAAAAAAAATGAGTTAGTGGTGGAAATTTATTAAAGAATGAAACTATACTTAAAAAGTAAGTATATATCTTTATATTCTTAGTCAATATCATAAATGAATTCCTCATCCTTATGTAATGTAACTTAAAACAAGAAAATGTTGTCCGTTTACTTTCCTGCTAGGAGACTAATGACTATTTTTCCCAACACAAGTTTGTGGTTTTTTTATTGTTAGCTTTCTCCTGATCATGATTTCTATCCCTCTACATTAGAACTTGACCCTTAGTTTATCGTTCATATCCATGTTTTTCTACATGGAATCCGAGTATGGGTTATCTTGGGTGACCTTTATACCTCTTTTTCTTTCTTTTAAAGTGATAGTTTTATTGACTCTTTTTCCGATTTGGGACTTTACATTATATTATCAAGCACCAATTTTAAAAAAAATTGCGAGAACGCAATTTATTGAAGGAGGGTAGAATGCAACACCCCAAGATTCCACGGTAAGTTTCCATTTGAATAATGCAATGATGAGCATTGTACGCAACATCGAGATTCTAACACACAACAACCAATCAAACTAGCCGTTATGAATAGTAATACCTAATTTTTGAAATTTTATAAATTCTATCTCTAAAAATGGAATTCATTTTTGGATTCAGAATATCGAAATTATCCTAGGGTGAAATTTTGGTAGTTTTCGGATAATTTTCATATTTTGATGAATAGTGAAAATTACTAAATTTTAATTAAAAAAAACTTTTGTAATTAAAATAATTAATAGTGATAAATTATGAAATTGAGAGGTTTTAAAGTATATTTAAAATTTATTTTTACCATGTAATACAATGTGGGTCATTGAAAATAATTTCACATTTAAACTAGACATAAACAAGTTCAAATCTTTTGATAGTTATTATCTCTTAAAAACACGCTTTTTGTTTTAACAACAGGAATTAATTTTAAATTAATTTCTACCACTTCTATGTTTTGAATTTGGAAAAATGGATTCCATATTTGGAATCTGGATGTTCGAATTGTGTAAATAGGTAACTTTTATTTTTAGACATTTTGGATAATTACTTTGGTAAATATTTTATTTACCATGGTTAAATGGTAAATCCGGTAAACAAGGGTTAAAAAAATAAAATTATAATAATAGTAAATTACCCTATAACGTGTTAACCCTATTGGTTTATACATGGTCGACCATGGGCATCTTTGGGTCGATTTAGGAACCCCATGGATCCACTTGTAAGTGATAATGACACTTTATTTTAATTAAGTTAAAATAAATACAAAAATGACACAAGCATATATCTTTTAGAAAAACAATTGTTACATAGGGTTATATATGTTTGATATTAGACTATAAATATTAATTATAAATCTAAAAATATTTTGTATATAATGATATTTTATTTATAATTTTTAGACATTAAATAAGTTATTTTATTTATGACACAATGGCGATGCAGTAATTACCATAAGAGTGAAAAATTAAAATAATTTATATTATAAATACCCAAATAAATATAATTTGAAACTTTTATTGATTTAAAGTAATTTTATAGGTTAATATGACATATAAGGATTGATTTAATTAACTTTTTTTGAAGTAATCATTCTTTTATGTGTTTCACAAAAATCAACTATTGAATAGTGTCAAAATTGACATAAAAGAGTTTTTAAAACATATATTATATTATTAATTGATATTAAATTCATAAAAATATAATTTTCTGCCAAGAGACTTATGTCATGATAGGTATATCATTAATGGACCACTTGGGGGTCTCATGGATGTATATTGTATGTTTATTAACTATATAATATAAAAATACAAAGTGACATGGTAAATGTCAAACTAATTAACTAAGAGTTAAAACTAAAAGATAATTTTAATATAGTGCCCAAAACCTGTATAAATTATTTTGGATGAATTTATTTTGACTTATCCCCACCTTAACATTTTAATAATCAACTTTGGAGCCATTATAAACTGAATATGAATTTATTATAAATTAATATTTCTAGCATTTCCAAAGGTGCCCCTCACCCCTCTTATAAAAGGGAACTCCTCCTTCTCATTTCTTCACACCTTGAAAGTCTTTTTGATCGGCTAAATCCTGCCCAAATACTCAATAAACTTACCTCACTACATCCTAGAGTCCTTAGTTTGATCATAAAGCCAACCTAAGGAGCCCTTTTGATCAAATCAAAAGTAGAACCTGAAGAAGAGGTAATGTTTTCACCACCCCTTTTCATGTTCCTTTCTTCTTCCACTTCTTCTTTAGTTGTTATTACCATTCTAATATAATAACTCAAGTATCTTATAGATACTGTGATGTTATTATAAATATGGTACAACCATATTCAGTATTCTATCCACCCTTTGAATAACATGTCACCATACGTGCGTACGTACGGCTTACCGTCTCCACGTCGTGGTGTAATTGTTATTCAATATATTATTATTTGGGTGGGTATAATAATGATGTTTAACTCATTTAAATAATAAATATAACATGATAATGATTTTTTATATATGATATACCATCCAATTATATATTATTTTAGTATCAAAAGAATGATATTGTCGCTCGTGCGTACGTACGGACTACCGTCTCCACGAACGCGATGAGATTCATTCTTCATCATATCCATTCAAGTATAATTATCATTTGATGATTTAAAAATAATGTTTTATAAATTTATATCATTCTGGATATGAATAATATACATCCCATTAATAACGAATATGGCTCACATAACAAAGAATATAAAGTAAAATGAACCTGTAAACACCCGAAATGACGATAATTCAAAGATATTATTAAAAAATCAATGTTAAAAGATAATATATCATATCATATTAATGTAAATGATTCTTGTATAATTCAATAAGAATTATTACACCATTATACAGGAGGTTTACCGACCTTCGACCATGGAAAAAGTACAAAGTAAGGGATTTTCTTATCTCACTTTCAATTCCGTGAGATTTCCATTGTTCGCCACTAATTTATTGAAAGTGGTATATTGTGTACTGCCATTTGATATATATTATCATTATTCTATTTATATTCATGTTATTCTAAAAATCATTTGGTGGTTATTAACTTTTGGTCATACGACTCAGTTGATTACAACGTGGTAAGAGGTTTTTTATCTCACATTTAATTTCATGAGAATTCCATTCTTCACCACTTATTTATTACATGTGGTATATGTTTACTGCCCATGATTCTATTCAATGTGTAATATTATTTAATTTATGGGTATTTAGATCATAATTTTATGATCCATCTTTCATGGGTGTATGTTTCATAAGTTACCAAATCGATAAGGGAATTTGAAATTTCAATTTCCATTTATACGGCTTCACGCATACTTCATTGATTATTTTACTCCAAGATTATGTGTGGAATCACTATTCATTTGATTATTTCATAATTTCCACTCCCCTTTACGGGGATATACATTTGATACACATAATCACTCCAGTGATAATATCTCAAGTCATCGATATGAATATTATAAGAGTAATTTTAACTCATTCTCCATTTGTTGAGTTAAACATCCAATTCATTGGTGTTGTTTTTACAAGATTATGTGTGAATGTCCTTTGATTGTTTTAAACTAAATATCCAATAATATTTAGTGTATTTATATTTATCACACATAACTATGTCTTTGATTTATCCTTACCCTAAGGATACAACCTTTATCAGGGATTTCATCTCAATTTACATTCCATTGAGACTTCTTCGTTGTTATACACCAGATCACTTTTATATGGTGTATATAATGTACATTGACATAGTATATCATGAATTACTTTATTCTCATGATATTACAATGTTTTTATTACCTCAATTAATTTTATTGAAGTGTCTCCCTTTTGGTTAGAAACTCTAACCAAAATACCATTATAAAATGTTTTAAAGACTTATTCATCTAAATCTTGCTCATTATTGTCCATGTTTTAAAAATAGTTTTAAGGATTTATTTATATGGACATTAAAGTTTTAAAATTAAAACTCCTTTTAAATGTTTCAAAGTGGTATGGGACACTTTGATTCAAAAATCTATTTTTAAATGGCTTCTTGACAAATAGTGTGATTTTTAAATATTTTCAAGAAAAAGGGGGACATTTATCTCAAATACTGTTGATGGTTATTTTCATCTATGTCACTATCATTCATTATTATCGATTGAGGTACAATACAATCTTCCATATTGTATTGAATGAGTTATGTTTGACTGTGGATGTGCTATTTTTTATACCATTCATTGTTTGTGGTTAAAGTATTGACATTTCGTATGCTAGTTTTAATACAAATGTTTATGTTATGTTTAAACCTTTTCATATGAGGAATGCATTGGACTTAATAAGTGATGGTTGGAGACCGCAATAGCTCCTCGATGCATCGGTAGGTCTCATTAAACAAACTAGTGTCTTGGCACAAGGCCTTGGCAAAATCTTATTTGTAGTCTTGGCACGAGGCCTTGGCTATGTGATTATGGTAGTCTTGAATTATCCATTCCATCATTATGAAAGTGGTTATTGATATTGAATGTGATTATTCTATTAGTAGAATATCCATGTGAATAAGTAAATGGCATTATTTCATTTTACTTTTTCCATACTATGTTGAAGTTCAAGTTAAAAAGTCTTTTTTTAGTAATGCATTTCCTTAAATGTTTATGCTTATTTTTGAAAATTTCCGCAATATTTTTTTCCTTACAGGGCATTTGAGATCACCCCTTTTTTATGTTTTATTTTTCCCAGGATGTGAAGAAGTAAGTTATGAATGACCTGCAGGGATTTTATGAGGGGATATGAGTGTGGAATTTGGAGACTATGTTGTTGTAGTAGTTTTCCACTTTATGATGTAATGTAAAACATTATGAATATATCTAGTTTTTCCAAGGCTACTAAACCAATCGGTCTTTCAAGATTTGATCTTTCTTGTGATCATGCCAATGTTATGTAATAATGCACCGACTCTAGGTAATTGGGGTCAGGGCGTTACATAAACCCCATCAAAATACATCCTTCTGTTCACTTTAGAAAAATTAGACTTCTCTTATCCGTTGGTTGAGATATTAACAAGAGCATGTGTAGAGTTTTTAGAAGGGATAGGTCTAACTACAAGATAAGGAACAAGCAATACATTAATAAAAATTCGGCGAAAGAGATGGTATGGTAGATGATCTAGGTAAGTATTTATCAAGAATGAAAGGTCTGATATGGCTCAGAGCAAGAGATACAGACATTGATGTCGGAGAAATGGCAGTGGGATAAGGAAGAATTAGTAGATGTAATGAGAACATATTGGAAAGGGGTTGCAGTAGGAGCCACTATTGCAGTTCTTCAAACATGGATATAAGGCTTCAATAATTGGATAAAATTAGATATGACATCATCTATATATTTCATATACATTTCACAATCATATTTATTCTCAATAAACATTTACAATGTGGGTGTGTACTCTTTCATTTTCTGCACATGGTCCATAAAATCATGAGTCACATGGGTAATTCTATGATTTTCCACAATGTACATGAAAGGATTATTCAGTGGGTGCTTTGTATAGATCCTCTTTAAGTAGAAATGACTATTTTTAGTAATTTCAATAATAGGTCGTAGAGGCATCCTTACAATACAATCAAACCATGTCATGTACTATTTTGTACAATCATGGAGATGCAATCTTGAACAATCTGACCGCTTAAAAACTATTTCTATTAATTAATCACTTTTTTATGTATCGCAGTGTCTGATGGTTGAGATTGTTGACCAAATTGAGTAGTGGAAGAAATAACTGGGATTAGAATAGAGATTTGTTGAAAGATATTTATAATATTATCTATGGAGTACTTAAATTCAATAGTAAACTAATTATTTGAGGATACCAATCCTCGATCATCATTTTCCAATTTATCATTTTCTGAAAAAAACCATCTCAACAACAGTGACAAAATTATATTACATCAGAGTGACAAACATTGTAAATATTTTTATAGTATCTTCTATGCGGAAATGATCAATAAGTGTTCAAAATATATAAATTCCTTATTCCTTTCCTCAATAATAGATTATAAAGATTTCATTTCTTCACTTAATTTTTGATTTTCTATCATGACTTATGGAATTTCATGCAATATCCTTGGTTGGGTCTACCAGATATGATTCTCTAAAAGCATTCCTGCATCCTTTTTACTTAGATGATATTCATGAGCTAGTTGAGATTTCTAGATATATTCAATTCAGGCCATCATACTTTCACAAAATACATTTAAATCAACATGTCTTATAAATGTAGTATCTTAATGTGAAACCTCAGGTGCATAAGCCGAAACAACATCTAGTTCTATAGGAAAAATTACATCTATTATGGAAATGGGTGTCAAGTAGAAAATGGTTGTGAGGTATATTAATCTCAGTGAAGCCAACTATGATTCAGATGAAAAAAAGTATTTTGGAAATTTATAAAATATTTCTAATGGGATTGTCTAAATAGGAACATGCACTATAGTACATTCCTTAATGATATTTTTCTACCCCTCAACAGGTGATTCTCCATTTTGAGTAATAGACCCAGTCTCTTGGCTTAATTTCATTACTTCTATTCGGAAATGTTCAGCTTCTTCTGTCACAAACTGAAAATATTGATCCATCCTTTCATCAACATAAAGAATAACTTCTATCTCCACTTATTATTCCTAAACGTACCCCAAGAACAACATGTTCTTCCAATACAGCAGCATGTTTATCTTTAACAAGAACTTATTAATCAACATCAATATCTTCAATAATATAAAAAACTCGTGTGCCTGGTAGGCTACTATATTCCTCTACCAATACATTACCTTCTATAGGTGCAACATCTACATCCCCATTCTCATCATTTTGTTTTCAAATAATTAACCTCGTTCCAAACAAGGATCAGATATGTTCATATGTTTTGAATGATTCTCAATTGGATTAATATTCACATACAATCATTCAATGTCTTCCTCCAAATATTTTTCCAAGTATTCTAGTTAATTTTTATCATTCTTAGTGAATCCTTATAGATAGAAAACTAATAATATTTAATTAATTCTTCATTCACACCCAATATTCCCTTTGCAAAATACTTTATAGAAATAAATCGTGAATAGTATAGGGAGGATGATTTTGAAGTGGTCATTATCATATCACTGGTGTGTAGAATTATTTACATACATAAGTTTATCTGGTATCCTTTTTTTATAAAATGTGTCATAAATACTTCTGGATACTTTATGTTTGAGAAATATCTCTTCCTTGGGAAAATAAAATATTGAATGAACTAGAACTGGTGCCTTGTTTCTCCATCTCATTGTTCTACAATCATCCATATTCTTTTCATGTTTCATGTTAGGTTTTCCATTTTTTATTCTCATTTAATAACCTAACTCTGAGGTGGATTTCCTCAATGATGATCCTCATAAATTCCATTAAGTGATATTTCAAGACATGAATCCCACAATCTTGATGAAAAGGTACTCCTTTATCGGTTTATGCATATTTTAACAATGAAATCATATGTTGAGTCGTAGGAGAACATAATAAACCAATAAAAATAGTATACAATCTTCATAGAGATGGGTCTCTTCTCTTTAGTGAACCATTTCAAGCATACTTGTTCATCCATAACATTCAAAATCAGTTTCATACTTGTTAGCAGGCACATTGTCCATACATCTTTATCTTGAACTACTGTTCGATTAGTAAGTTTGGGATTTAGTGGTCCCTAAGGAATTATTTTCGAATCCCTTTCTACTTTCTTCTAAGACCATCACTTCTCAAGATTTGAGGAAGACGAATACTTCATTCATGGAATCCACTATATATTAAAGAAAGAGAATGAGTTGAGGGCAATCAAGAGGTTCGATAAAAAATGATTTTGATTTTGAGGGTTGATAGCTTAAGTGGAAGGCGATTAAGAGTTTCATAAATTTAACTTAATATCCTTCTAAATGTATATCATTAATTCGGTATGACATTGTTCCATGTATCAATATCAATTGGAACATGAATTTTAGTTTTAATCATAATGTAACTAATTAACATAGAATTATTTGGGTGAACAATTTGGCAATGTTTATTCCATTCAATCTAAAATTATATAACATTACTTATTTCCATGATAATATTTTTAACATGATGATATTTACTATTCTTGTTTATTTCATCCACATGATGTTTAACCACAAAAAAATTCATAGTTTTAATATAAATATGTGTTATTCTTTAGGATTGGAAGCATCAGTATATAGGGAATTCATTATCTACAAGAGTTGTAAAACCATTTATTTATATTACATAAGGGAAATAGAGAACATGTAATATTATGAGGAAAATAAGTTTATATTAAAAAAATTTCTTATTCCTTTAACTATTTATTTTGTTTAAATGTAAAAGAGAACTGGTTCTTCTATTAAGTATCTAAATCCCAAAATTGTAATCTCCTCTAATATACAATACACCCTCTAAATCTAATCTATTTTGAAATAATTTTTATCTCCATATGAAATGTTCAGCCTCAACTAAATTTTTGTCTGACCCAACCATTGCTTTAGTAACCAACAAAAATATTGACAAATTTCTATTGGATGGATTAGAAACATAAAAAACAATAACTGATTGTGATGTCATTATGAATATTCATATGTATACCCTTCCACACTGAAATTCACCTAAACGAAGCTCAATTCATAAGCTTTACCTAAACACATTTTTAAACTTTTTTAAAATATATAATAACCACTTGAAATGATGTATAATCAAACTCTTTCTTATTTTTTGTTCTTACAAAGTACAAAATATTCTCATGAATTTGATTTATATCCTTACAATTATATAAAAACATTAATTATACCATAATGGTAACTCCACTTATTTTCATCATACTATGTTTTCATTTTTTCCACGATTAAAACACATATCCAATAATTACATAATCTGTTTAAGATAATACATTTTCATTTGGTCCTCTAACAAGCTAATGAAGTCATTACAAAATTTAATATATATTTTCAGATAAATACTTATGAATATGATCATGAAAAAATCCAATAAACTATTGGTTTCTTGTATTTTATATTAATATATAAAACCATGGTGGATTGAAATGCATAAAAAATAAATTTGGGCTTCGAGATATGGGGGAATTTCTATAATATTGTATATAATCACCAGGTTATCATAAAACCACTCTACAAGGGTAGATGTAAAATATATCTTCTATAAATACCATCACCCTTAAATCCTCCTACATGAAAATATTTTGGGAATCTAATTATATAAAAATTTAATTGGTAATCAGTATGAAATTCAAAAACTTCATCAATAATATATCACAATGAAATATAAGATTATTGATCACATTGACTCATAATATAAAATTTATAAATCATCAAATATCGTTCAATGATGTATATCCATTTATAATGCCCCAGACCACATAGTAAAATATCTCTAACCTTGTGAACCATCTAGAAGACCCATAGAAACATATCCAATTCACATAAAATAACAATAATTTTCTTTATTCTGGATGGGAATCATTGTCATGTCTATTAATTTACAGAATATGGATATGAAATATAATTAATGTCTTTTTGACAAATGTTATACATATTTATGAATAATTAATTAAAATTATTAAAGAATTAAATATTGAAACAAAACATGCTATATTTGTGATTTAAAAACCTATAGAATCAATTAATTTTATAAATGAAAATTTTATATATTTGTTAAATAACATAGAAGCAGATTAAATAATTATGGATGTTTGAAACGGTAAATTTTCATTTTTGTATAGAGTATAAGAAACTATTGGAATAGAAGTTCGTATTTCACCATAATCTGGTGCCAACTATTCCCTAATACCTATATAATTCATTCCCAACATAGCCTTAATTCAATATTTAATTTTTTTAGTGTGTTTAATAATATTTGAAATAAACTATCCAATATATTTTTTTTCAATGTGCATCACATCAATAAAATGAATTCTGTATAAAAAATTACAATAGAGTATTCAAAAAAAATTAACATTTTTCCAACATGATTACATAACGGTTTTTAAAAAAATGTTTAACTAAAAATTTCAGTAAAATGTATTTTTTTTTAAAATTTGATCACCAGTGAGTGGAGAAAATGTTGTTCCTTATTCATTATATCATGAAATGATGTTGTATAAGATCAGAATTTATTTTGTTGAGGTAAAACAAAATGACTTAAAAATACAGTCTTATTGGAATGTTTTAAACTAATAAAGTGTGTAACATATTCAAAAATTGGTCAACCCATCATTAATTTAATGTTATTTCTTAAATATTTTACATAATATGGAAGGTCATCTATCATAACAAATAACATGGCTCTCAATGTTAACTCTTCTCTTCAAAGTGAATAATAAATTTTAACTGTAATTGGCCATCTCGAGTCGACCTAACAAATCACCCAATCTGGAATGCCACAAGGCCTCATGTGTGCCCCATCATCCTCTATATGTTTCTTAATAGAGGCAAGGGTATGAAAGACTGAGTGGGGATAATATACCTCCTGGATATAGAATAATAACATAAGAAATTAAAAAACATTCACAATGAAAACATCAGAGTATTCATAATAAATAAACTAAAACCTAATGATAATATAATATAAAATCAGGGAATAAAATCATACAGGCTCACAAAATTAATAACACACAGTATTTGGTCACCCACTATGCCGACCACTACTAATGATACTTATATAAAACACACACTTGGAATCCATGATGTTTGAGCTTCACCAGCCTAATCCTGAGACTCCACATAATCACAACACTCAATCCAAAAACATTGGGCCTGAAATGCCTCCACTGTGAAACCAAGTCTCCATCCTAAAATCACACCTCAAGTTTACATTTACATATTGGTTCACATTAAATGTGTCAAAAACAAATCTCATCATGCCACCCCCAATGGTGAATCAATAATCAATTGTCATAACTAGTACATGATCACATGATAATCCCATTCTAGTAAAGAACTAGCAACAACTAGGGTGAACGAATAATTTTTATAAAAATGGTGATAATAAATGGAAAACATGTAATCATTTATTTTTTCCCAAAACTCGAGGAAACTACACAATATTCATTCCCTAATAGAGGATTTAAGGCATGTTTTCACCTAGGAACATGACATTGGGTTTGTTCACAAAATCTACATAGAAGATCCAATACATATAAATAGAAAGTCCTGAATATCCAACCATATAGAGCTACCAAAGGCATGCCAAGGACAAGAACATATTTTTAGCTATAAGAATCTACTTTAATGACCAAAACAATAAAAAGATATACACCCAAAATGTCTATGAAATGATCATATCCAAAAAAAATTGCTAGATCAATCTGACTCCAACATGGGCATGATAGTAGCACAATGAAATGGGAACCATCTACAAATTACATATAAATTCACTACCATATAGAGAGCCATATATAAACTGAGATCATAGAGAATACATGGTATTAGGAGAAGTTTAGTGTCCCTGGAAGCTAACCTCTAGCTGGGGAATAACACTCATCAAGAGGGGTTAACTCATTTAGAATCCATATTAGCTCCAAAATCCTGTGTAAAAAATACCTGATGATAGAGGAGAGAACCAAATCAAAATCATGGTCAATAAAAAATAAAAGATATCCCAAATGTCTCCTCACCAAAATAATGACCTGAGTATAAATTTATTCAGACATTTGGTCATAGGCCATCGGAACCCGAAATGATTCCTCTCTTGAACCTATCATCCTAACAGTTGAACTAGAACTACCAATCAACTCCCATCTTGCAAACGATGTGGCCTCTTCATGGTCCCATAGAACTCAACATTTAATAACGAAGTAACTAAAGAATCTTAAAAACCACGTCATTTCCAAACTAAAACTCACGACTCTCATGGAATCTAGGGACAGAGCAGAATGTTACATCCAACTAGGGACTCCCTTATTTCACCTATTACATTGATCAATGTGATCAAAAAAAGATTCATAGGTCCTATAATTAGTAGGACACCCTATGAGGGGTTCCTCAAGTAAATCGAAATCACAACACCGACCTAGAATAGAATCATCCAAAATATTTATTAGTGGCCTCTAACTAATCCATGGTCAACAACTCTGCTAAAGGGATTCCAAAATTAAATCATTCATTTAAGTGATTTCTCATATGATATCATGAACACCTCAATGGTAGGACCTACAAGTGATCCTCATCACATTCCAAACCACTGAGGAATAACCCATGAAATAAAACCATTGATAGCCTTCCAGATTAAAAACTAATCCTCAGGTACCAATGTTCCCCCAAGGGCATCAGCTGGGGTCCCTCATACTCATCTCAACAACAAAACAAACCCTGTATATAACTTCTATAACACGATGGAATATATTCCCAAATATAACAAAACCAATTCTCCTCAACCATATGATCTGAATCCTCAACTTCCTTCCATGTGATAAATTGGTCTTGTCATCTAGGGAAAAACCTTGATTTCATCATAGAAAGTACATGATCTCATATTAAAGATTTTATAAATAAATTAACTCAAATTGATCACCATGGAATAATCAATCCACCCAGAACACTAATCTCTATACCCTCACCCGTGCCTCACAGCTCACAACCTAAGCTACAAGAGGATTCAGATACCAAACCTCAATGAAATATTATTATGGATGCTAATCCAATCAAAAAATCCATCTTGACTTCTATTAAATTCCAAAAGGACTTCGCAATCATGATATATGTGGGAAAAAATTCATAATTAACCATTAAAAAGTACAACTATGACTATAGGGTAAAAATAAGAAAAGAAAACAAAGGGATAAGATGCACATGTAATGTATTTCAGTTACATGGTTTGTACAACCAATGGTTCTCCATAGTTGTGTGTCCCAGAACACTCGACATATACATTTCTAAATTACACAATATGTATTTATTGTACATGGTGTGTACACTAAATTAGGTTTCTACCCATGAACCTCATCAACACTCGTCTTGTGAAACTACCAATTACAATCATTTTAATACATTATACCTGACATATACCATACATAGGGTGCCAATCCATGTACATTTCCATGTACTCTCACCCCCAGCCCACCCTCCATCACACTTGATCTTCCCATGTACAATACATAACCACTAACCATATACCACAATTGTGATATTTCCATGTACAGTACATGATCAAGTAGCCTAAAAAAACCCCAAGTCACCACTACATAGAATGTACCCCCATTATAAATCATGTAGCCCTAAATATACATCTTCAATAAATAGAAATAACACATAGTGTTTTTTCTCTAAAATACACTCCATGCACATGGATTATCCAAAGTGGAAAACTCTCAATGTGCCGTAAAACCCCATGTTTCTCCCTAATTAATACTAAATTGAACCCCATAGTGTCTCCATAAACCCATGAAAGAATTTAAAAAATAAAAAACATAATCACGGGTAATTATGGTGAAACACATAATATTGACCTACCTCTAGGTGGAATCCACCTACTCTTCAAACTAATTCCATGATACACACCCAACAAGTCTCGATCTACCTTCATATGTGGTCTTCATGTGTTGCCTCCTCCTCCATCTCCATATCATCTCCCTATACCTCCCTCATTTATGAGAATCAAGAGATCCCATAGGGTCATGTTTTCAAATTCATATGGTTTAAATGAGTTAAAAAAGGGTAAAATGATAATGAATAAAAAAAGGGACCCAGGTATAGCCCTATCATCTGATTCAAGGTAATGCCTCACCTAGAAAAAACCCCACCATTTCAGAATCAACCAAAAATATGGACTATCAATTCAAAACTCTTTTAAAATTATATAATTATAAATCTATAATGAGTTAATTAATATTTAATTAATTAATTATTAATCATTATATAAAAATTCATACCACTTGGATCTCCAACACTAATATATAATAGGGAAAACCATACTATGGAACTAATTGTGTGGTTATAAAATTTTCAAAGATCATTTTATAAGAAAATTTACCATTTTCCCATGAATACTCATGGGAACATATAGTCGAAATTTTTCCAAATTTTCCAATCCAGGGGGCAAAACGATGTATCACAATCTTTTCTACTACAACCATCCCCACCTATAATCTTTAATGATTAACCGGTAGAAATTATATCACTCCAAGTACTAGTATAGATAATTTCAAACCACATGTACCATAGTACATCAATCAATAAACTGAATGCATAAACATAGACAAACATTTAACACCTAATTTATAGTACAAAAACCCAAAACAACCTATGAAAATTCAGGGATCAGCATGAATATAGACCTCCATAATCAATAACCCACATAAAATACGGTTCATGACCAATAAATCATAAAGTATTCTCCCAAAAAAATTTGTCATTTCCCAAATTCAGAATGAGAAAATGACTCACATTGACATGGGACATTTTATCATGAAACTAGACTAATGCTCCTAAAACAACTAATCACACCATACATTCATGTATTTATAATAAACCAGAGCACCCTCAATACTCCTTCTTAAAGAAAATCCATCTCACTCAGGTCAAAATCAACCAAACCATCACAATCCACTCTTGTGTTGATCCAAATCCACAATCATCCAACCATTTTTCCACTACGCTACCCAGATTAAAACAAAAAATTGATTAGGGATAGGGGTCTAACCAAAACTTCCTTCTCATGAGATCCATGATAGGGATAACTCCTAGTTCTCCACTTCTAAAATACACGGAAGCATACATATTAACTACACCATGTTGATAGAAGACCTCAATGGCCCGACCATGGAAGAACACCCATTCCAAAACTAGTCAATCCATAACGGCATGATCAAGGGCCCACCATAAAACCTGACATACAAAAAATGGTAAAAACAGCTCCCTACCATGAAACAAAATCATGGAAGTTTGGGGGAACCACAACCCTTATGAAACATGAGAATAATAAGAAAATCTCATAGGAAAAATTACTTTCATCGAGCAACCAAAACGACACTCGTAGCCAATTACTAGCCAAATAGGGTCTCTATGAATCTCCCAATGATGGGACTACATCTCTATCCCTAGTAGAAATGTCCACACAAGATCCATATTACCTTTCATTAGATTAAAATATACACATACTATTTAGATGACTATAATTACACCAAGGAGTTTTATGTGAATCACTATATAGTTAATTTGACACATTTTAAATATATGAATCTAAAATGTTTTTAAAAACACCTCAGGTATACATGTGTTATGTGAATATTACATGTCTAGAATGATGCATTAACATTGGCCTCTTTCCCATGGTCCAATATACAAAAACTATAATAAACCAAAAATCCAAAAACCCAATTCAATCACTCTAGGTGAAATAACATAACCCTAAAAAATCCTTGAACACTAATTCCAAGCCATAGAAACATGGACTACCTATCGAAAAATGTATTCATGACAAAGTAGTATGATATCAA
This sequence comes from Viscum album, assembly GCA_963277665.1. Taxonomy (NCBI): domain Eukaryota; kingdom Viridiplantae; phylum Streptophyta; class Magnoliopsida; order Santalales; family Viscaceae; genus Viscum; species Viscum album. Next base: position 1,291,885,204 of record OY728159.1, on the reverse strand, counting down.
AAAAAAAATTCTGAAACCTTTTAAGAAAAATTATTTATAAACTCCTCAAATCATAAAACCAAACAACTCTAAATCCATTTTGTAATGAACCAACCCATCATGACTAGCACGTCACACGATATGACTTAACATAAGGCCTCAAGCATTCTTCTCTAAATTATATAAGTTTTTGACTAGTGGACAGGGTTTGAAGTATACAATGGGGATCCTATACCATTTTTTCATAGTGAAATAACATTAAAAAAATCATACCAAAGTATGAAATTATAATACCTATAATAAATAAATTTAAATAAAATAATGTCATAATAAAAAAGAGATGTTGAATAAAAACATACATACTCAATACATACAAAGATAGAATTAGTCAGCTTCTAACTGGTTCGAAAACATATATTAAATACAAAAACTGAATATAAATAAAACAAAATCAATTATCAACCTGATTCAAAACCAATAATCAGTCACCAAGATGATATAGCTTGTCCAAACTAATCCTGATACTATATACAATCATCTCTGCTCGATCTAAAAATAGGGGTACTTGACCCTCTCCGATACACAACCTATTATCCATCTTTATAGTATACATCAGAATTTCACACACATGGAAATGTATATATAGATGGTGAGAAATAAATTTGAGTACATCACCCCCAATGGTGAAACTATAAATTTTTACCTAATAGTTGAATGAGCATATGATATTTTGGGCCTATTCAAAACTAGAAACAGCTATCATAAATGAAACAACATAAATAATTTGTTTTTAAAAATGGGAAAATATCAAAATGTGGGTTCTAACATGACACCAAACATAATTCTACCCCCAATATAGCCAATAAATGAGGATTTATAGCACATGTCTCACATATCCATGTGAAATTAGGTTTCCCCACCAAACCTATATGGGAGATCAAAGATTTATCAATTATAATGCATGAATATTTGACCCTAGGGAAAAACCATATTCATCCACATGAAAATTTCACCAAATAGGCCTAAGGACCCCAATGGAATGATATAAACAAGGGAAAAATCTAGACTCCTTGTGTTTTAGAAACATTTATTTCTTGAATGTATTATAAAATAAATCAGGCACTAGCATGGCCCTAAAAATGACCCCATCATATGGGATCCGTCTACATGGACTTGATGAATTCACTAAATTATAGTTATCTATCAGCAAACTAATATTACAATATATCCAAGGTAGTATGAGTAAATCAGTATCACTGCAATAAATCTTATATCCATGGAAAAATACATAAATTGATGGGTGAACTCATATATCTCTTCCATTAGCTCTCTAAGCCCTTCTAAACACATCCAATCAATGAAGGAGAGAACCACATCAGTCTCCAGAACATTTCCAAATCCAATATATCACAAGGGTTTCATACCAAATAAAAATTAATTAGAAACAAAAACCATAAACAAAAAAGGACAAAGGCAAATAGAACATGAGTAAATCTAACTATCGACCCCACCATCCAAATAGTTGAACCAAAAGAGTCAACCCGATATTTCCCAAAATATCATGGTTCCCCTCTATGGTCCCGTAGATCTAAACATCTAAAGCAACATCCTTTTTGGGTTGTAAGTGAAACACCTTATTTCTAAACCAAATCAAGGGGCTCTCACATCCCTTGGGTCACAACATAAAGTGACATGTAACTAGGAACACCTCTTCAACACCCAATCTCACATTACATGCCTTTTAATTTATCCAAAAATTTCCAATACGCCACAATATGATAAAGTAAAAATTTGTGGGATTACATTAACCCATCTATGATATAGGTCCCACACAATGTGGAAACATCCTAAATAGCCCTCAACGGCTCCAACTCATCGTCTATCAATACTGCAACCAAATGAAATCCAAAAGAATATAATTCCAAAAAAATAGTTCTAAAAATTTACCATGAACACATCAAATTAATAGACATACAACGATTCCTTGGAAATGTCAAAAATCTAGGGAGACACCCATGCAAGAAAACCCCAGTCAGCCTTCTCGACCTGCAACTAAACCTTGAGTACCAACAAACCCAAAATGGAATCCATGAGAATCCCTCAGGCTCATCTCAATAGCATAATAGAACTCAAATGTAACTATCATCATAGATTTCCAAATCACCCTAAAGGCTCCAACATATTCAATCTCTAACCCAAACAACTCTAAAAGAACAATAAGTCCTGTCACATAGGTAAAATACAATATATCCTAAAAAATAGTACATACTCCCATATTCCAAAATCCATATAAAAAACCTCAAGCAAATCTCCATTGAAAACTCGAGCCATGACAATCACTATGCTCATAACACTCAACCCGGACTAACATCTCAGAACCTGACCCACAAGAGGATTCTAAAACCAAACATTAATTAAAACCTTCTCTGAATGATTTCTAAATACAGAACAACATCCAAAATGAATATTACTGATAAAAGGAATCCAACATTGTGATATGAATGAAAAAATTCTCAGAATAGACTAATAACAAGTCTAAATGTGAATCCAGGGTAGTAAAAAGGCACAATACACTGAGGGACAAAAGGTACAAAATGTGTAAGTCAGGTACACAGTGTATTCCCCCAATGGGTCTTCGTGGTCATGTTCCTTGGTACACTTACAATGGATTTTTCCAAATTACGTGGAATGTGTTCCACATACATGGGATGTACCCTACACAGGGTACCTTCCCATGTACATGAGACATACTCTGCCTGAACAATTCTAATACCATGGTTTATACCACCCCATACACAATGTGCATCGAACATTAGGTTTTAATCCTTATACATGGCCAAATACCCCATCCCCCCAATATGAGGCCAGTCCCAAAACTATACATGACCACTAATCATGTACCTCACATGGGATATTTTCATGTACAATATATAGATATGTTCACCCAGCCCACATTGATTTTCCACTACACAACATGTACCCCATGTATAATATGTGTAGTCCCAAAAACCCATCATCCATGAATAGGAAAAACACAAATTTTTGTATCTTTAAAATTTTTTATATGCACAGGTTCTCCCAAATGAAAAAACCCAAAAAATGGGATGAAATCCCTATTTCTTTGTGATTAAGCCTATATCAGCCACCACATGGTCTTATAAACTCATTAAAGGAATTAAAAACTAAACACATATAAGATATGGTTATTCAAAATAAAATAATTTAAATCATCCTACATTTTAGAGGAAACTGCTGAGGCTTGAAATCTGATCCATGCCACACACTTTTCAAGCCTCAGTCAACCTCGGAACAAGATCCTCAATTGAAAGCTCATCCTCCCTCTCCCTCTCGTATCCTTATAAATTTATCTATAGAGTGATATATAAGAACCCATCGGGGGATATGTGATAATATGAATGGGGAATGGTGATAAAAAAATTGAATAAAATAAGCTAAAAAACAAAAAGAAAAGAAAAGGGTCCCAACACTAAGTCATGATGCCATGTTAGGCCAATCCTTGTAAAATAACACCATTTAAGACTCACCTATAGTTATGAAATCTCAATTAAATTATAAACATAAAATATATCACTAAATTTCCAATAAAAAAATATTTAATATATAATTAATTAGAGACAAAATATTCTGTAAAAATTTGAATATCTTGTATTTCCACCAAACTCATGTCCAAGGATAAAAAATCTATTCAGGGAAGAAAAGAGTGGTTAAAAAATTTATTTGATATAATATTACTTTATATTTTATAAAATTTACATTGAACATGCTTGGGAATAAAAATTTTAAATTTCTCTTGATTTTCACATCTTGTGATGACTCAAGGTTTCATAGTGACAGTTTTATCAAACATAAATTCCAATAATTTGATAAATGAATATAAAAAGGAATAAATGTAATTTCCATGTTTTTTGGTCCAAATAAATGTAGATGTAACATATTATATTTTATCTTCAGGCATAACCACAGTGGAAATTCCCAAATATTCCAAAATTACTATCTATGTACTAAGAGTACTTATTTTTCCATGAAATGAATTCATTCTATGTATAGATAATGGATGATGGAGGTTTCATCAATTATTTCCAAATTTATGACACTCACAATAAATTTTCTTCCACTGACGAGAGTCTATAGGATTACATAGTTTATCTTCTGAAATTATACTGTCAACATGCCATGTCAATTGATTAATGGTTTCCTCATATCCATGTAGCCATATAAACATTAGAATGGTTGGATTATGGTGTTAATAATTTTAATGCAGTGATTTTTATTTCTTATATATATATATACACCACATATAATGAATTTTCCCCGTGATTCATGATCCTTGATAATGAATGTACAATAATTTGAATAGATTTGTATTTTTTTAGAGATCATAATCATTTTATATAAAATACATTTTGAATCACATTTTCTTAAAAAAAATTATACTAGTATCACATCTTTTAGGATTCCATGTAGTTCTATAAAGATATTGTAACTCAATAAACATTCATTATTCAAATTATATTACTTTAATGAATCCCAAAATGTTGTATACTTAGTACAATTGGTCTACAGAAGTTTCTTTTCATAGCTATTTAACTTCTTAAAAAAATTGTACAATCATGAAGGTTATCTTAATTTTTTGTTATTATTTATTCTATATTATTTCAAGAATTCTTCACACTAGTGCTCCAGATAAATGATCAATAAATTGTTGTATTATCCCAGTCAGTACATAAATTTTTATTTTCCCTCGTTTAGTCCAAAATTTTTTGCTTCGAACTTTTTCTTAAAAAATAAAATTTTTAACCCACTATTCATGATGATTTTGACTTGAAAAAAATTTGTGTCAACATAATCAATGTATTTGAGAAGGGTTTTTTGGTTGTTCAATTTCAGACATGATTAAATATTTAATTCCATCCTCATACTCATTTTTCATACTATTAGAATGTGCCATTTTTTTATTCATATCTAACCTATTAATTCTAAATTGTTATCTTTTTATAAAATATGTATAAATTAAAATATGGTACAAATATAATGTATATACACAATGATATGTAAAAAAAGTATTAGGTTTTGAGTATAAATATATAATTAGGTTTATTTGTGTGTCTAAAAAAATATGTAAATTTATAATGGATATATTTTTATAAAGTAAAAATGATTAAAAATAAAAGATAAAAGGTAATTAAACATCTAATAAATTTGATTATTTTCTTACGAAAAAAGTCATACATTTTTGGACACTCAAGGAAGAAATTAAAAAATATTGATAATAAGGATAAAAAAATTTTTGTATCGATGTTTTGATATATCTTTAGTGACCTAAACATTGAAGAGATCGAGTAAAATAACCATTTTTCCTGCCAGTACTGACATATTATTAATTTTGTAATGTTTACAATTAGTTGAAAAATTGTTTATTATTTATCATTAAATTATTTAATATTTTTTCGTTGATTAATTTTATTGATTATGTTTGTTTAAAATTTTATTTCATCTTCAATTATATTAATAGTATTAAAAAAGGAATTTTAATGGTTTCAATTATTAACAATATGTTTAAATTTATTAATACTCGATTGTGTTTTTGAAAACAGTCAGTATTCCATTGAACTCTAGTCATTGATGATCATTGATTACATAATCAATATTTCTGAAAGAAAGAGGATTATAATTTTGATTAAGTTAAAAAATCTATTGGATTTTATGAATATTTGTTTTTAGTTCATAATTATATATTATAAGTGAAAATAAATTTCTGAAAAATTATTTTGGATAAATGAGATGGGGATACTCTTAGATTGAACATGTTTAAGATCACTACTCCAAATCAAGCTCTAGCTTTCCTCCAAATTTGAGTTATTCCCTTTTGAACCCTCAGTAACCATTTCAAAAAATTTCATTCATCAAAACCCTCTATTTTCACACTAATTTCTCAAATAATATCACTTTTTAACTTACATCTAAAAAATGTTATCAATGAATAATATTTTTATTATTTTGAATAAATTAATATTTTAAGTGGAGAAAAACTCTATTAGAAACCACATTAAGAGACAAATTGGAGGCACTATATTTCATTCATAAGTGAAAAATATTGTTATTAGGAGTTGCCGATAAAATTCAAGATATCTAATTAGAATCATTATCTGTTGTTACTGCAAAATTTATTTTATGTTATATTTTTATTATAATATTTTCAAAAATCCATCTTTTAAAAATAAATTTTCTATTGAAGACCATTTAGTTTTAGATTTAAAATAACATTTAAAAACCCCACACACTGATAGAGTGAATTCTTATTGTATAATTAATAGGAATTTTAATAATATATCCAAAATTATAAGGGGAGAGAGATTACATTCCTTTGTAAGAGCTCTATGGAGGAAATATATGAAGATAAACCTTCAGAAATCCACCCCTAGACTTGCGAAATAAGAAAAAACAAAAAATGAGTATGAATAATCATTACAAATCACAGTTGATCACCGAACCATTATGGAAAATCACGGTCAAACTAGGAACCATGAATGAATTAGTTGCATCAAACATAGATAATGATAGATTTTCAAAAAAGGGGGATCCAAATATGCTTGTTCTATAGATGAATTATTGGTAGAAAAAGAACTAAAAACAAGACAGAATGAAATATAGACTAAATTGGTTTACATAGTATCCTATTCCATTGGGTTTTTAGGGCAGATTCTTCTAACAAGATCAATGGGGACTAACTATACAGGTTTAGCTCCCTGATATCCAATGCACTTTGAGTTTGTGGGGTACTATTAGGTTTTTTGTAATAATACCGCCAAGAGTTTTATCAATGATTTCAAAAAAGTGATGATAAAGATTGGTTTTATAAGCACTAAAATGAAAACCATGGATATAACTAATCTTTATCAGCACTATAATTTTTTTTTCATATATTGATATGAATTACTAGCCATTTTTTAGATATAATAATTATTTGTTTCATTAGCCCTAATGTTTTAGCACTGATAAGGGTTGGTTTTATCAATGCTTTTAATTTTATCATTGATGAAGCCTATCAATATCACTATTTTTTATTCACCAATAAATTTATTTTCAAATAAATTAAAAAATAATAAATGAATGTATAATAAAATTGTATAAATTATTAAAAAAGATAAATGAAATTAACATTATTAATGAGAAAATAATATTAAATGTATCAATGATAAAAATGTGTGCAATTTAATAACTAATAATGAATAGACTTCAAAAATATTAACTAATATGAAAAGTTATATTAATTATACAAATTAATAAAAAAATAAAAATGAAAATATATAAAAATAATTGAATACTACTAACTATGTACATTACAACTATATTAAATGAATTAAATGTTAAGGAATATATATTTACAAATAAATATTAAAATAAATAAATAATAAAACATTTTACCAAATAATCAACATTATTAGTGGATAAATAATACTAAAAAGTAAAAAGTGATTTAATGTTACAAAAGAGTGAAATAAAATTATTAAAAAATAAATATATTGTAAAAATATTAAAAAATGAATATGTGTTATTAATTATATAAATTCATAAAAAATTGAATACATCATTAAATATAGATGTATAAATATTAATAATGTGAATTAAAACCAAATTAATATTAAATGTTAATTAATAAACAAGTATAAATAAATATTAAAAATGGATAAAGATATAAAATATTAAATTTGTAAAAAATAAATGTGAATAAACTACGTAAATATTAAAAAAATATTATTATTTATGACAAAATTACAATATAAATTTTTAAATATGAAAAGATATTACAAATTAATAAATATTATATAATAAAAATATATATAAAATGATTAAAATTTAATTAATAAAAACAAAATGTTTTTAATATATTATGATAATAAATAAAATTTTAATATTAATATTAAAAATTAAAAACATTTTAGAATTATAATTTGTTTTTATCTTTCTATATAATGATTCATTTTGTATATGTTTGTGTTAAAGTACTGTATATATATAACATATGGTTGATATATGTTAAATAGGAAAAAAAATTAAATTTATATAGTATGATATAAGAGAGCCACTACTTCATACTAATTAGTCAATATTTTTAATTAATATTAGTTTTAATTTGTATGGAATTTTCACTAAATAGATGAGTAATTAATTATAAATACATATTTTGTAAGGTCCCACGTACTTATTTCCCATTCCTTTCAATGTTTGTAGGACTGTAGTTTATAGAGGAATCCTATATGAAGATCAGTGGAGTTTGGTTGTTGGAATATAAAAGTATGAGAAGTTAACATTATGAAAATCTCTTCAAAACTTGAATAGGAATTCACATATTGATAAATGGTTTTTTAGACTGTGATTCATTACAAGTACCATCAATTCGCAACAATATGGTATGAGGGGTCAAATTTGGTGAATCTATCATAGAAAACTCACACCAAGAATGTTTGTTTCACAATTTGATGTAATCCAATGTTTCTTGATTTAACCTGTTTGTTTTTCAGATGGTCATAATCTCAAAACATTCACAACATGAATGACACATTCATACAATGAATTTCAATCTAGAATAATTCATACATAGCCTCTATCACCCTAAAAAACTATCAAAACCTATGATTCACTTTTATATATAAGTATTTATTATAATTCTCTTGAGTTGTTTTGAATCCCATTCAAAATGGATTTACTTTTTTCTTCCCATGATGATTTTTTTGTGATATGAGGTGAGTTTTCCCTCTTTCTCTTAATGTTTCTTCTTCGACTTTTCTTTCATACTCCCATTACCTTTTTCCATTTCATAATGGTGGATTTCATTTTTATTATTATGGTATCATTATAATTTAAATGAAGTAATTATAATTTATATTTTTAAGGTTGTTTTGAAATGTTCATAGAGGGTTGGAATACTCATATGGGAGAGGTGATCTGAGATATATGTTGTTATTATACTCTTGATTGAATAATTTTTAAATCCTTGAGCTTGGAATTCATTTTTTCACATATTATTTCATGTGGATTGTTATAGACATAATTATTTGTATATTTGGGTGATGGTGGAATATACCATGATAATAAATAATACAATTAAATGAAATAAACATTTTATAGTTCTAGTGATCGCATGTTTTTCCATAATTATAATAGTATTAATTTTAATTTTATAAATAATGTGTTATTTATGTTTATGTTTTTATGATAATATTTTATTTATTGGTTTTATCATGTGAATTTTATGTAAATGATTAAGATTATATAATTTTTATTATTTTCAAAAAAATTAAATAGTAATTTATATTGAATCCATTAATTCTTATGTTTTATGGGAAATCACAATTAATTCTTAATGGATGTATAATTGAAATTTTTCTTCCATAATATAAAATAATTGGTAAAAAACATAAATATTTAATTTTTTTATGTTAATAATAATAAAGAGGCATGTAAATGGAAATTTCCCTTCTAATATTTTATTTAATCTAAATGTTTTTATTTATACAATTTTTAAATAATTTATAAATTTTATTGATGATGAATTGGTTGCCTATGTTTTTATCCTATGATAAATACATATGTTAATCAGAAATGGTAAACAAATGGTTGTTTGATATGGATAAATGGTTATAGTTGAACGAGAATGTTTGTTGTGTTAGAAAATTTCCTTGGTTTTTAAGGTAAAGATTCCCCATCAACTATGTTTGTTATTTGCTGCAACATTGTTCTACTATGATGTGATATTTTATGATCTGATGTAATCTATGTGTAGTTGTTGGGTTAGAGTGATATGGGGATTAATGCCATAGTTTTTTGTAGTAGTTATTAGATGAAGTATCATGATTCATGGGGATATTCATAGTGGTTTTGAGGATGGAATCGAGATTGATGAAATATGATGAAGTTGTGTTTTCTTATTATATTTCTGAAATATGGGATGATTTACTGATAATTGTTTCCTTCAAAAGACATATGTTTGGGTTTCTTGTTTACATGAATTCTATTCCCCGATACATGCGGTACTTGGTTGTTCTTTATTTACAAATCACATATATTGTAGTTTAGGATGTTTTATAGGGAACCTATAATTATGGAATGATAATGATTATTAAAATTTTTAACCCACGGTTTTGGTTAATGTATTGAATAAATTTTTCGATATTCTTGTGGAACTAATAATTAGATATAATATTCTTGGAGGGAACATTATTTACATTGTGGTTAAGGAAATGTAAAAAATTGTATTGTTAATTAAGGGATAATTAATTAACTAATGATATGTGGAATTATAAATGAAAAAATTAACTAAATTAAGTCCGCTTTAATTATTTTAGGCTTATAGGATACCTATCCCTTTGTATTGGAAACTTGAAGTCTAACTAATGATAACTAAATTTGATCATAAGACTAGGTTAGTTGTTATGGTGTGGTTTATAGAAATATTATATCATGTATTATATGTGATATCACATGCAACCCCACTAGAGTCAGTAGGGTGAGTAACACCAAGTGCTCTCTGGGAGGGCGTTTTCCCTAATATATATCATGGCATGGAAAAGATTGCAGACTACCACCTCGTTCTCTGTTATCTTCTTATGGAATAAATAAGTGCTATTATCCATGTTGGTTATATTTCTCTATTTATCTCTGTAGACGGATGTAATGGATCATAATTATTTCATAAAAATGTACCTATATATATAGTATCATGTGGATTATTATATGTATGATGTGAATGGTATGTGATAGAATGACATATAATACCTAACATACATGTTGTAGTGTCTCCCGAAAAATACTCAATTACTATCAGGGGATGTGTAATGATATTATGTGATAATGTGTTGTATAAGGAATATGCTATTTATGAGATTATGTGATTCATGAGATACATTCATGATACATTAACCTATGTATCATCGAGTAGTATTTTTTATTACATAGATGGATCAGAATATACAACGTTGGGGTTGGGAGGAAAACTAGTGATGAAGTGGTCATGGTGTAACTTATTTTAATATTATATAAAATGTTTACTTGCATGTGATACATGGAAGGAGATATCCACAGTGGGGATATGAGCATAGAATACCGATTGAGGTGATTAATTATCTTGATTTTTTGTTCACAAGGTTTCAGTATGATTTAATTATCATTATCACAAGGGGATCTAGGGAGTATCCAAATGACTGTACATGTTATGCCCAACAAATGTATGTATAAATAATTTTTTAGGTTATTAGTTGCTACTTGGTGATTGGGATGTTCTTTATTAGCTCGTGTGTCATTTAAGAACTTTTTGGGATCATTGGGTTACGATCAAGGAATACTTATTTTACATAATTAGTTTATAGTAGTTATGTTGTGTGACATTACATGCATATATTTGTCATATTTTACATTTATATTGATCTAGATTTGTATGGTGTTCCCATTAATCTCTTTTTTTAAAGTAGGTGTCACATTGGTCAAAACACGCAATTTTTTTTTAAAAAAAAAAGAAATTACAAGAGTCTAAAAGACAAGATCATATTACAATCTTTCAAATGAGAAGGAAGCATGTTGCATGGGAGTTCCTCCAACCTGGTTATGTCATGTGCACCAAATTTATTGGTGAGACCATCAGCAACTATGTTCACTTCATGATACGTATGAGTATCAGTGAAATTGATGCCTTGAAGATAACATAGATATACCCTAGTTACATGTCACCCACCCAAGGATTATTGGAGGTAGTATTTGGGCATCATTATCTCCATTCTATATTTTACATCCAAAGATAGGTAACTTTGGGTGCGGGATCCATGATTGAGATGTATAAAAGTTTTAGTTTAAGATATTTGGTAAATTATGGACATAATAACAAGTGATAACTACGTGGTTTAATAGGTAATCAACGTTAACCAGTCTTAGTAAATAATGTATAAAAGGGCCACCAGATGAGACACAAGTATTTTGGGACCCTTAGGATCTGATTCATGGACCTTTATGTTTACTAATCCGATAAATATATTTTTTCATAGGTATAGGGTAGATACATATAAAATAATCACGTATCATTTCCTTTATACCTATGTTTGAAATGGTTAGACCCTATAATTTTGTTTAACAATGAATAAATAAAGAATAATAAAAATTGTAAATATTTCATATTTAGAACTGATGTTTCCATAACAAATTTTCCTCTAACATCTCTATTTTTTCATGTAAAAAACTTCATTATATCTATAAATTTTTTCAGGGACATTCAATGGGATGGTGTAAAATTTTGGGGCTTAGTGGGCCTGAAATTGATGTTTTAATAGTATTAAATGTTCTGATATGAAATGTTCTAAATATTACTTAAATACTAGAATAACTATAAAAAATGTGCTCTTATTTTAAATATACAGCTTTCATTAAGTTAAAAGTTGTGGTACTAACCCTATGCCGGACATAACTATAGAGTGAATTGGATGTTTCGGTTAATTGGAAGATGGGTTTATAAATAAATCAAATAATTAATTTAAATTTTTTGCATGTTTAACTTCCAAGAGAAAGTCCCATTTTTGTAAATCCTCATTTATGGGTAAAATCATAGAGTTATCCACCTAACCCTAGATACCAAGATATTATCCATTATAGGATCATTCTCATAAGAATGTATTCTAGATCATGGTTTTAGGATCAGTGTGTAGTGAAGATCATGGTTCTCACAATCAATGGAAACATGACTATTCTTCATCAATGATAATTAAAATATCTAGTTTGGAATGTTTGATTTATGTGGCTTTATATCTTGTCAAACCAAAATCAATTCCACTAAAAATAATTTATTCACATATCGATGGTTTATTTATTAGATTTCATAATGGATCATATTGGATTTCTAACAAATTGAGGCCAATCCAGACAAATCCTAGGTTAGTTCCTCGGTTTTTGGATTATTAGTTTCATCTACTCCAATTTTCACATTCATCACATACAATTTCATTACGTGATGTTTTGATTAATACTTGGTATTTGATAGTTAGCTCAACTATTCTTCAGTGCAATAGATAAATTCCATCAGTGAATGTCACGGTTGAGGATGACATCGAGGTGTAATTATGAAGGATGATTAGTGGAAGATCATATTAGATTGTTTGGACCCATTATACATGGTTTGATTCATGATAGTGGTGTGGTAGGATGATGATGAGTCTCAACATGGTGATTTTTGAGCGGATCGAATAACGGATTACATCCATCACCGAGATTGAGGTTCAGATAGATGAAATAAATGATATATAAGAAAATTTATTGGTAGTTTTGGAGGCAACATTGGTGAAATAATATGTGTGAATAAATGATGGATTTATAAAAGTCATTCATTACAATGAATGTAATCTTGAGATAAACACCATGAGAGACCCCCTAGATATGGTGCTTGGGTTTTTGTGGAAGGTCAGATATCACAGACTATGTTACATGTTTCACACACCACGTGACGCGATACTAGGGTCCTTATATATACTATAGAGGTACATTGGAAGAGGTGAAACAATAGAACATGATGATTTCCAAAATTACATTGGCGTAACTAGCTATATATTGGGATGTGTGTGTGGAACAATGATTTCCGAATCAATATCAAAATTTTGAGTAACCCATATAGATACACATTATATACAGTGGTTTACATTCCATGTGATACTCTACGAAATTCCAATACTATGTTTTGGAAAGACACATCATGTTCCCCTAGTACACACCATGTACTTTCTCAGATATTACATAAAGACCTTATTCTCCTCATTATAGACTAGGTTTAGTTGAGTATGTTTCATTGGTCCGTCTCCATGAGGGAAATGAATGACATTAATTCTTCATCATAGGATTATGTTTCCCTCTACCGGTTCAAATTTTGATAGAGTCAATGGTATCTCTCCATGATGTATATGTTAAGATCCTATAGAATATACTTACTTGGAAGTTTTCATGGTATTGGTGTGAAATCCATCAATAAAGAACCAATCCATTATATATTAAATTAATATAATAGGGATAGTGGAATCCCCATGTGATCCTAGGATTGATGGTGTCTAATGAGAATTGGGAGAAGTTGGGGATTATATTTGGATATATAGGTTGAGATGTTTACTGGGTGTTTCATTTGAAAGTAGTCCCCAAATTATGAGTAGGCCACACTCTATAAAAAAATTTTGTTGTTATTTTAGTTGGACCTTATTTATTGATTTATAGTACTTCATTCATACTCTAGTTTGGGATAGATGATGTCCATGCATTTATGGTATCATCTATTTTGACTTTCTCAGCATTGTATGGTATAGGAAATGTGATCGTGTTCACATGTACATTGGATAAGTCATGTCATGTGTTATATATTTTAACATGGTGTTGATCACTAGCCCCTAGACTATTAGAGGTGAGCTTGGAGTAGTCCCTCTCAGCTTATCCCCATCTATATAAGCCATGGTGGGTCAAGTGAGGACAAAGTGGTATGAGATGAGTTGAATCTACCTTAGGTCCATAGTCACGAATTTCTAGCAACGGGGTTTGGTTTAGGATTTATTGAAATAATTTTAATGTTCTAAATTTATTCATTTAGTCTAGGGACACCCATGTAGATACTATGCCAGATGAATCCATTCACAAAACTTCAATAACTTACTTGTTGACTTAGTACATATAGTCACTGGTTGATGGAAAAACATTATTACATTCATCATGTATTAATGGTTTTTGGTTTGCATGTCATTATTGAGTCCACTCTCCATAAATACTCACAGATAGGGGTGCACCTTATTTACATCATGATAGCTCTGTGAAGCCATATTTCAAGTATTCCACCACATTTTCATAATATTTATAGACCAAGTGATGAAGCATTGATATTGGGGCTTGTAATGGAGGTAGTTCCTCAAAGTGGTTTTCCAATTATATCACTACTAGTTGAGTGGAATATTTTTTCAGTGTTACTGGTCAAATATGTTCACATGATGAGTGGACTCTATTAGTTTTAAATGATAGGACCTCCTAGGCATTTGGATGACCATGACCCCTTATTTGGTAAGGACTTATTAGAGGTAGTGACCAGAGTTTTCTTCTTTATGTGGACGACTTTTGACAAAATGGTGATCATGGAGATGATAATTTCATAGGGATACATTATGATGTGGTGTAGTCTATTTACTCACTCACATAATGAGATATTTTTCACTAGGACAAACTATATGTGTCACATAATGTAGGAGTTCCTTACATCAATGTTGTGATTAGTACATATTCATGAGATTTGACATTCACAGTACATTAGTGTTTCTAGGGTGGAGTATTCAATGAGATTTAAAAAACTGCCATGATAGTCTTAGGATATGGTGTGAGATCTATAATTTAGTGAATATAACTTCAAACAACGATTACACAAAAGTATCCGCGCTTCAGGGGAATCTCATTATATCCCACCTACGATGGATTTCTTGAGAGTGATCTAGTAATAGAGAGATTCATGGAAAATAAAACACATACTATGGTGATGGTAGTGTGAAACTGGAACTAATACCTTGGATTGAGGTATATGGTGATAATAAAAGGGATTAAATTAAGCCAAATTCATCAACTGATGATGTTAGTATCTAGTATTAGAAGTTGCGTTCACTCGTGATGGTTAAATTTAGTTGTGGGAGAGGTCATGTTTCTAATGTGGTGGTATAGGGAATCTATCTCAGGATTTTCCTTCATGTAAAATAGTCGATAGATATAAGATAAATGGAGTTCACATATTGACAAAGAGGTAGGATTAGGGAGTTCATTAGGGTGATCGATGTAGAAGTGGAGCAGGTAGAGTAATAAAAGGTGGCAGGTTGTTTGACCTATTGGCACCATTACACCTATGTGGTGAACTCCAGGCATAGGGAGTGGGTGGACATGGTTGAGGATATATACAATAAGTTCAAGTCCATGATCCAATGGATCTAGAAATGATTATTGGTATAATTAATATCTTCTCTAAATTATCCTCATCGCTGATATACATGAGTGTGATCCAATATTTCCTTGGAACTTCTCTGGTTTGATACATATTGATTTCAATTAAGACATTATCATGACCCTTTCTATTAGATTATACAACTGAAGCTGAATTAGTGGTCACAAAATTCTACATATAGTGTGACCTAAATCTTGGAGGTGATATATTCTTATGTAATCTCTATTTATTAGAAATGTAGCCTTATGAATTCATCATTGGTATGGAATTGTTTTCCAATGTAAATGCCCATATTTTCAATTTTAGGTGATAGATGATGTGAATCCAAGGTGATGGATCATTGTTTTAAGATTTGGGTGAAAAGGAAACCTATATGGGGATGGATGAGATCACAATAGGAAGGTATATGTGATTAGTAATCAATTAGATAGTATTATCCCTAGAGTATTTTATGTCATGTCATTCAATTTTCTACTGTGGTGGAAGAGTATGTGGACATATTTCCTGAGGATAGACCATGCTTGGCATCTCATTAGAAGATAGAATTATAAATTGCTTACACCTTGGGATTTACATGATATATACTCTAGCATATGTGATGGCTCTCACAGTTCATTGAAAGATGAGGGTGTGGTTGGAGGACTTGTAAAAGAAGGCCCTTGTGAGACCCAATGTCCCATCCAAGGTAGCCCCAATATTGTTCACCCAAAAATGAAAATGGGATCCTGTGATATAGTTTGGATTATAGGTTAATGAACAAGGTGACAATGAAGAATATGTTTCATCAACCAATGTTTGATGACCTCATTGATCAATTGAGAGGAGAACAATGGGTCTAAAATATTAACCTCAAATTATACTATCACCAACATCGAGTATGAGATTAAGATTTATCGAAGATGGTGTTTTTATGTTTCTATTGTCACTATGAGTATATGGGGATATATTGTGGCATGAATAATACCCCAACAATGTTCAAAGTGCTCGTGAATAGGATCCTTTATCACTTCATAGAATGTTATGTGTTGGTATTTATAAAATATATCCTATTGTATTGGCGAATAAGGGGGAGAACGTGATATAATTGAGGATTTACCAAGACATACATCAAGTGCACCAATTTTATAGGAACCACACAAAGTGTTAGTTATGGATTATGAAAGTGCAATTTTTAGGACATTTCATCCAATATGTTGGTTTAGTAGTGGATCTGATGAAGGTTGAGGTAGTGTTATATTGTGATACACCCAAGATTGTGTTAGAGGTGTGGAGCTTCCTTAGGCTGTCAATATACTATTGGGTGTTGAGTCATGATTTCCCTAGGATATCACCACATTTTAATTCTTCAAATAGGAAAGGGTATCCTTTAATGTTGATGGAGAGGTTCAAGTTTTATATTCAAGGGTTGAGTAAAAGGTTTACAAGCACCCCTATATTAATATTTCAAGAGGATGTGGTTGGGTATATAGTTTTTTATGATTCCTCAAGAACCAAAATTGGTTATTTTCTGAAGAATATCGAGGTTGTGATTTCACATGGGTCTCCATAGGTGTTACTACATGAATAGTACAGTAAAACTATTGATCTTGAGTCATTAGTGGTAGTCTTCACTTAGATGATGTGGAGAAACGAACTTATGTGTGAGATGTTTATTGTCTGGTTTAAAAATAAAATTATAAAATATATCTTCTCTTATAAGGATCTTAACTTTAAATGGAGTTTATTGAAATAGTCCCTATAGGTTTTTTATTTTTAGATATTTCATAATCATGGGTAGGGGATTATGGGGTAATACTCTATGAAGAGAATATCTTATTCATAGATTTTGATTGATGCTTTAGAGAGGCCATCCTCCTTAAAAGTTTCCATAGTAGATGAGTATGGTGATTGATATTTACATTTAATTTTGGTAAACACACCGATTCTTCAACAAGTTAGTGATACTCATCAAGTAGATACCTACTATGAGACTTAACAAGAACATATATCCAATAGTGGTGATCTTGATGAATTTTTTAAAGGTGGGGAGAACGTCATACTTTTCAAAGGATGGACTATAGTGCCATGTGAATTGTAGAATCTGGTGATGAAGGTGTTTTATACATCACCATTGGTGGTACATAAATCTTTGAAATGGTTGTATAAGAAACTTAGATGTCTGTTTTAGTGGCTAGGTATGAAAAAAAAATTTGTATTGGAGTGTTTCTCTCGATGCCTCAATTTTATGTTGGTGAAGGATGATAACTAGGTTCAATGGGGTTTATAACAACCCATTTATTTTTTAGATTTTATGTAGGATATGATATGAATAGCTTCATGATGGAGTTACCACAAATTCATATTAGACACAATGCAATCTGGGAGATCATATACTGACTCAAAAATATGTCCCACATCATAGGTATCCAAGAGAATAATTTATTAGAGATATTAGGAATACATTACATACATGACATATCCTAGTTACATTATATTACCTTGACGATCCATTCAAATTCTGATCCTTACATTACATCATGATTATGGAGAGTATTTAAGGATGCCTATAGGAATCTATAACATTTGAGCATGGTGTCTCATGCCCATGTTGATATCCTTACGGATTGGACCATTTAGGTTATACATGATATGTTTTGGTACTAAATTTTATTTTTAAACCATAGTTAAGTGGAAAACCTTCCATTGGGGGAGTTTTTATGCAACAACAACTAACATTACCCATGGGTATGAAACCATTTGAGGCCATGTATGGGTGACCCTATATTTCTCCACTATTATAGACTAATTTAGTGGATTTATCACCTTTTTCTCAAGAGTTTTTGAAAGAAATACCATATAAGGTGAATATCATTCTAGAGTAGATAAGTATTGTTAAAGAATGATCATGAGGGTTATACTGGCTAAAAGAGAGGCCTTTGGAGTTTGAAGAGGGAGACCATGTGGTCACGAAGGCCTCACCATAGCATATATTATTGAGATTCAGTAAGGAAGGTTACATATAAGGTTCTTTATCCCTTTCCAGATTCTATATTGAGTCGTTGTGGGGGAATAGCACTTGGATTCAATACTACAATTCAACCAGGAATACAACATCTTCTATGTGTTTCCTATCAAGAGGTATGTGCAAGACCTATCATAAATTTTCAATTGGGGTGAGATTAAAATCAAGGATGAAGCAATCTTTATATGTTTCATGGTGGAGTTCTGTCACACCCCGACCTCACAGATTTGTTATTATTAATTACATTAATTATTACTTTGGGTTTTAGATTTTTTTTTCACTGTTGCATGATCATCCCGCACAGTTAGGAGTAACAGCGCGGTTCCCACAGGGACTCTCAGGTGTGTCAGAGTTATGGAGCGTGACTCATGCACAATTTATAGAAACGTGCAGAGAGCACGTGCCTTGACCCTACAAGCGGGTAGTATCAGGTGGTGGTTCAGGCGTAGTTTGCTTAGCAGTGCGTCGAACTGTAGGCGAGTAATGAAACTGCCCCGATTTTCGTAGTAAATGAATGAATTGATTTAAATGGTTAATGGGGAAAAAAATATTTATATAAATAAATAAAATAGAGTATGTCAAATTAAATTAAACTTACTTTTACAAAGTTTTTAATAATTATAACACTAACAATATTTTTTTATATATAATAATATGGTTATTATAATTGTTGTATTGTTATTAAAGGAAGAAAAAAAGAGAACCCAAACCCTAACTCTACTCGACGGCGCCCCCCCCCCCCCATTTTTTTTCCTTCCCCATTTTTTTTTTCACGGTACACTCCACCTTCCCCCCCGTTCTCCCCGCATCGTTCCCTTGCTGCGCACTCCCCTGTCTACCCCCTGCGCAGCGGCGCCACCAGCACGAGTCGCCCCTCCTTCCCCGCGATCTACCCCCATCCGCGTCCGATCCCCTCTCCGGCAGCCTCCTCATGCGACCTCCGGCCTCGCCGCACTCACCCCTTGCTCGCCCCCCCTGTTCCTCCAGCCGCGCCTCCTCCCCAGTCCGGTGGCACCCCATGCGCACACCTCCCCGACCGGACTCCTCTTCAGCGCGCAACACCTCCAGCAGCCATCCTTCCTCACCGTGCAGCTACCCTTCCCTCTTTCCCCACCGTTAAGAATTAATCTGGGTTTTCATTTCGTCCTTGGGGTTTTCTTTTTGGCCGAACCCTTGATGGCATGACTATTTCTTTTTTTTTTCTTATTTTTTTTTGGTTCATATATGTTTCAACAAATTTATAATTGTGTTGTGTACCTTTTGTATACTTATAGTTATCTCAATTATGGCATCTTCATGCTAGTAGAATTTGCTAGAATAACCTTTAAGGGTATTTGTTTTATTATTATTATGTCTATGTTTGTTTCAACATTTATGTTTGGTTAAATGTTGTTTGGATTTTAATAGTGAGGTTAGATGTTTTATGTTGTGTGAAATGTGTTTTCAGAGTCACTTGAGATGCGAATGCATTTATAGTGGGTTTTTACAAAGGGGTTTTATAAAATGGATAATTAACAGAAAATGTATTTTGAAAAGTGGTTTTTGGGTGTCTTGTAATTCTTGGTTTAAGTTTAGTATTTTTTTAGCGAGCTCAGGGGAATTAGGGTACGTTCTTATGGAAGCCAGTTGTGTGCTGTTTAGTAGTTTTCATTAAATTTTGTAGTTTATCAATTTCACTATGCAAGTGGTGCACGTTCTAAAATGGTGTGTTGAGAGTGCGCATTAAAATATAAAAAAATGGTCTTGAAAAGGTATTGGGTGTGAATTATATTTTTTTAAGGTGATGAACATGTGTAAGTGCTGCGAACATTTCTTTTGAAAGCGGTGATGTTTTGTGTGTGAAAATGGGTGCGTTGTTTTATAAAATGTTTTATGGGTTGGTTGTTAGGTGTTGAGTCATGTTTTGGTGTGAAAATGTTGTGTGTTTTATTTTAAAGTGCTTTCTTATGTGAAATTGAGTATGATTTGATGTGAACATTGGTTTCACCATCCGCAAATGTTTTATAAGTTATTCAAATGGTTTATTGCTTAAATCATGTGGTGTGTATGATATTTGAAAAGTGGTTAGTGTGTCTAAAGGCCGCGATTAGATTCAAATATAGAGTTTGGTTCTGTTTTGATACGTGCTTTGGATGGGATATTTTCCAAACGTGTCTAGCTGGTTATTTTGCGTTGTTTGTTCATTTGGATTGTTTTAAGTCGGTGTTTACGTATTTCGATTATCTTTGCGGTTGCAGCGTGTTGGCAAGGTATTTCCACACTCATTCGATCGTCATCTGGCGCGCACGCTTGTGCGCCCATGCGAGGCGCGTTGCGTCGTTGTGTTTGGACAGCGAGTCGAGGTAGGTCCCCCATTGCACTTACCTTTAGATTTAGAATTTATTAATTGCTTGTTGTTTTATTAATTTTTAATGAATTAGAAATAATATTAGATAATAAAACTTTAAATTATTATTTAGTGCGAAAAGAGCTGTTTATTTTATACCGAACACTTGTGACATTTTCTTGACGGGCGGACACCCAGTTTTGAAAGAATGCCAGTTTGGCTTTTAAACATAATTCACGGAACTTCAAATGTGCTTATGGTTTTAAAGATAAATAATTTCTTCTGAACAAGTGTTTTGAGCTTTTTGAGAAAAGAGGTTTTACTTTAAAATTGGTGAAGGCCCGTTTGGCACTTTAGTGAAATGGATTATTTTGGAAAACCCACTCGGGGGTGATCTTTGGTGTGAGTTGTTTTCATGAGCTGTATGTGATGTTGGTGCATCGTGACTGATGAATTTACATTGTAGACGCACCCCCTTTTTATTGCTTGTGATGACATGGGAACCTGGCATATTGAGTGAATTTTCTGAGAACGATTGCTGCACTAGTTTAGACCACGCACTGGCTAGTGGCCCCATAGCAGGGGAATACTGAGTTATTGTTGCTATGGGGATTGGGCCCCTCTGTTAGGCCATGCAGGGCTATGCCGGGTAGTATTATGGGCGTTATGACGTCATCGAGTTATGGCATGCCTCCAGGATGAGTCACATGTATAGTACGTTCTGGATTGTTCACGATCTCCTAGGATCGACCCATGTTTCTTTTAGTGTTTATTTGTGTGTGGCGGACGATTGAGAGGTCGAGTTCGGTAGCCGACCCATGTGTGCCACTTTTTCCATTTCCCTTAGTGTGTGTTGTGTATTGCGCGTGATTTTCCTTTTAACTAACAACTAAAGTTTGAATTTCTAAATTGTTCGCAAAATGTTTTAAAATGAAATGCACCTGTTTCTTTCAACATTAAACTTGTTCTAAATTAAAAAGGGCAATGGACTGTTACTTGTTTTAGAAATGAAAGTGTGTGGAAAACATATTTTTTTTTATAATTTAGTTCAAACCTGGAATTGATAAACTCTTTATTTATTGGTATGTGCATTGGGATAGAATTAGTCGTGCCTACCTACTGAGTTTTAACACTCACGCCTATAGTGTTTTCTTGTTTTTAGTTCTGTTGCAGGTTCCATCTTCAGTTGTTTGCCTTGAGCGACGTTGTTTGTGTTATTGGAGAGTGACCCACGAGGTCACGTGGAGCTTTGGTCGTGGTCAGGTTAGTTGCGTTGTTGGTTCCTTCTTCCTTATTTACATTTGTTCTATTTATTTATGCTGCTTAGTTTATTATATTTTGGGCCAAATCGTTCCCACGTGTACTCTGTGATGCCCTGGCGCTTGTCGCCAGCCCGGGAGGATCGGGAACGCCTCTCGGGCCATGTCGCGGACCGACTCGGGTGACCGGTTCGGGGTCGACCCGGGTTGGTTCGTGACAAGTTCAATGACAGGAAGGAGAAAATCCACCATTAGTGATAGATTCCCTTACTATATTTCTGGTACCAACATGGGAGTAATTAAATGAGCACCATGGATCAGGAGTCCTGGATTCTAGTTCAGTTCCAATATATTTTGAATAGTATTTTTCACTTTTTAGGGAAATAATTTGTAACGTTAGAAGATTATAACATATATTTTCTATTTCATGAAAATATTTGAATTATATCTACTAATATTTTCAAATCTCGGCACTTAAGAGATGTTTGATTCAAATCCCAAAGAGTCCATAATTTATATTTTAATAATATTAATTTTCATAAAATAATGTTGATGTAATTTTCCAAAAATAGTGAAATGGATCTTGAATAGAGGCTTGGATCCAAAATATATGGGTATTATTGATTTCATATCATATGTTTTAGCTATATGGGTGAGATAAACATGGATTTCACTGGACGCTTATGTTGAATGATATTGTGGGAAGATAAATAAATGAAATTATTTATTTATTTCTTTAATTTATTAGAATGACCTAATTGATCCTCTATAAAATTTTGGTAATGGGTAAATATCATAGTTATCCCCGTAACCCAAGAGAATTATATATCATTCTTTGGAGGATTGTTCTTATAGTAACAATGATGGTATCATGAATCGATTATTAGTGTATACACAAGTTCGAGGATCTCACAAAGAAAAGAAATTTAGTTTGTTCTGCATAATTGGTCATATCCAAACTCTATGTAGGATGTTTTAATTATATGTATTAATTTTTTTATCCTATATTGAAAATGATTCAATTCCACTAAAAAAATTATTTTTTCAGTGATTCTTAATTTCTTGTTGATTTATTTGATTATATATTAGTTTTATATTTGTCATTATAATTGATAAAATCATGGCCCACTCGAACATAGTTGAGTTTTTGATATAGTTTTTTGGATTGTTTTAATGTTCTTTTTTTCTTTGTAAATTAATGAGGGAAAACTTATTTAACATGTAGTTTCATGAATAACTTGTATCTGATAATTATATAGATGATCATCGGTGTAGAGGATAAATAATATTGGTACTGTTTTTGATTGAGGCTTTGATCGAGGTGAAAAAATAGGGGATGTAGAGAGGTGGATCTAATTATACCAGTGGGTCCCATAATATCAAGTTCTATTCAGGACAACAATGTGGTTTGGTTAAAGTGCATCATAACAATGTAATTTTTGAGAAGATCAAACCTGTGATTCTAACCATTAGCAGTGATAGGGTCAGAAGGATTAGATCCCTGATATATAAGAGTTTTTGTTGGTGGATCTAAAGAGATGGGGATGTTGGAATATAAGTGTTGTACTAGGGAGTTCTAGAAATCACTCATTAAATGTTGTTTAATTCAGATATTCACATAGTGTGGGAACCCTAGTTGTGACACAAGGTTTTATGACGAATGTTAAATATCACATGTCATGTGAATTTGGTCAAACGAAATGTGACCCAGTACCAGTATCCTTATGTTTTTTCATGTAGTACATAGGAATGGAAACAACCATAGTATATGGGAATTGGTCGATATAAACTGTCATTTCCAAGTGTACATGGGAATGACCAGGTGTACACTAGAACATGAATACAGAACAATGAGTTCTAGGTAGAACTCTACCTATTATGTACAGCTAATTGAAGAACAATGAATAGGGTGGTTTATATTCCATTTTGGATGGAGAGACACAAGTAGAGGATGGATTGCAGAGACACACCATGTACCCCAACTACATGACATCAACTTCCTATGAAATTTATTTGAGACCATAATATCCATATTCTATACTGGTTTCTGTTAAGTATGATTGCTCATTCCATCCCCATAAGGGAACACCAAAACATTATTCCATCGAAATAGGATTATGTTTCCCTTTACAGGTTCTAGTTTAGATTAATTTTGTGATGTCCCTATGAGAGTCTTGAAGGTGACATTATCATAACCTTCCATGACGGGATTCATGGTATCATTATGGAAAAAATTCATATGTTTGAAATCTAATATTTATTATATTTATCATGTAGGTATGGTCTAATCCCCCAATAATCCTAGGTGTGATCCACTATCAATAAGAATTCAATGAGTACTTCACGGTTATTCTCGTTGATAAATACCTCTTATATGAATTTTATCAGTAACAGTATTGCTCTTGGAGAGATACCTCATAAATGATCATTACATGGAATCCTCAAGATGAATCATGTGCCCTGAAGTGTTAGAGTGGACCATTTGAGACCTATTTTCTATTATGAGTATATTTGGGTTTTTTATTGATATGTCTCTCATATTTTTGTCATATTTTTTATGAGATCACTAGTTTTTATTTTTTATACTTAATGATTTTTGAGTTGTCCTTCTATGTATTTTTACACTAACACCTGCATGTGATTTTCCATCACATTCCCTGTCCTATGTAAAAGAAATTCACTTTTATGTTGTCCTAGGATGACCAATAGTATGAAAAGTGTATATTTGTATAGAAAAACTAAAGTATTTATCAGGTTTTTAATTTTATATTAGTCTCCTCCTAAAAAATATAGATTCATTTTCAGTTTTTTGTCAGGCATGTAATTAGAGACTTCTAGTCAAATTACTATACTTTTTTTTTCAAACACTATTGTGGGATAAATTGTGTGAATGCCCAAGTGGTGACATTTTTTTTAATTTCTCATATTTTTATGGGATTTCATATGAGATAATGTGTATATGTACATAGACTATGTCTTCCCATGTGTGTGATATGCCAACTCAGTGTTGGTGAATATACCATAGAATATTGGAGTTGGTTTTGGGGTAGTGTTAGAAGTCTTATTTTCAACTAGGTGGGCCCAAATGGTTCGATTCATGACATGTTATTTTATAGGTATGAAATTCGGTTACTGTTCTACTCATTTTCACAAAGAAAAATATCAATGGGATGTGTGATAATATTACAATAGAGAAGAGGTTGATAATAAAGAAACATAGAGGATGAAAGTTTGAGAATTTTAGATCCAAATATTGTATATGGGTATTATATATGTTTCTAAAATACTGATTGGGGACTTGTTGGAGGAAGTGGAAATTGATTTTTTTATATATAATTTGAATGATCAAAGAGTTTCATTGGAAGTGAGGATGAAATGTTATGTAGTTTGGTTGTGGTGGGTCTTGTTTATATTGAATCGTGAGGGGTTAGTTATCTCCAAGGAGAAGTTCTAAGACTATTTCCACATAGATATTACTTCTTCGACCACATTGGTGTCTAGTCAATGGCTTCTTCTTACCCTATGATAGGGTATTTACATTGTGTGGAATTATAAGATTCTTTTATGAACCCTTTTTTATTATGCTTCATACCTATTTCCAAATTAGGATGCCATGGAGATCCATTTGGATGAATTTTTTCTCGATATCTAACAATAGGTCACACTGATTCTGTTTTAAATTTATCTCGAGGTGCTGGTGATAGAAATGGTCATTTATTGGATGCTGGATAGTATATGATTACATGATATGGGGGTAATTACAATTTCTCATATCGTCGAGTAATTTTCCTCAGTTCCCATTTTCCAAAAAAAAATTATTTAAAAAGATGGGGGATAGTCACTCCCCAAATAATGTCATTTATATTAGGGTATAGACTTATAGGCCCCTGCCAAGCGATTTGAACTTTTTTCATGTAGAGGTTCATGTTATAAATTACGGGCATGCCAAACCTTTTTGAGTAGGTTTTGTGGAATTTTTTTTTCTGATTCTTGTTACTTCATTACTGTTGTTTCAACCAACGATGCAATAGTTGGATGATCCATCATTGGATTAACAGATAAATATTTGGTAAGAAAATGGTATCCCTAAAAATATATCCATCATTAATTAGAATAGTGCATTTATATGAGTGGTTTCTATTTCTTCCAAAGAGGCCATGTAGATGGTCTTGTTTAACTACATACATTGGAGTTTCTGGAACAAGGTGAGAAAGATATCATTAGAGGTTCCCTTTGAATTTTTCATACTTATCAACATGGTTTTTTGGATTTCAAATATATCCACTCAATCCTATCATTTGTCCTAGATCATTTTTTAGGACTTGAGTTGGAGAGGCTTCCAGTTCCCTTTGAGTTTACTACCCTAGTTGTTGTTCAATATTATCTACTTGAAATTTGTAGATATTGTGAGAATAAGATGTGAATGAAATTCTCAATAATAGAATTCATAAGTTTATATATATATCTGTATAAAACCATTAATATCCTTAAATGAATGTTTTAAATGAATATTATTTTTGATTTATTTAAGACACTTGTTATGTTATATGATACTGATGAACAAATTGAAGTGTATTTCAGGGACAAATACCCTCAAATAGTTCAGATGAATATTTATTCACACCTTTTTTAAGGGTCAAGTTAATGTTGAGTTCATCAGAGGTTTAATAGGTGATGTTTATTTTGGTGGTAAAAGAGTACATAGAATTCATTACTAATGAGATTGTGGCATTTCACCTTTAATGGGAGGTCAAATTTGGAATAGAGATATAGGTTGTAACTCTTACCTTATTGATTTCATTGTAAATGATCACACCTTCTATATTGCATGTATGGTGGGTACAAATCAATGATACTTTTTATGGGCATTTTCTAGATGGTCTATCATTTGTAGGTTACTCTAGATTTGTTTTAAATGATTATGGTATTATATGTATCTATATCGATTATCATTGCATAAATTATGTTCTATTATAGAATAACTATCATCTTCCATGTGTTAATGATTTATTCGACCATCTAAAAGGTTATTGGAAGTTCTTAATGATCAATCTATAGAACATGTATCATTAGATGTTGGTGAAGGATGATGATATACCAAAGAACTCATTATGATTCCATAATTGGAATTACATGTTTGTTTGGATATTGTTCGATTAAAGGAATTCTCTATTTGTGTTTAGGTTTTTTATGAACATTGTGTTCTAAGAGTTTCCAGAATGATATCATGATGGTTTTAATCATGGAAGTAACCATGTAATCTATACATGAGAAGGGGTATGTTAAAAGACATTATAATCGGTGCTCTCAAATGATGTGATATTTTATGTTCTCATGTGTAGAAAATAGGCTGACAAATTTCATTCTCTAATGAGGAGGTACATAAAACTAAAAATTAAAAATATTTTCAAAATAAAAAGAAAAACACACTACATAGAATTTTGGGAATTTTCATAACATTTTTAAAACAATAAGAAATATAAATGAATAATTTTTTTGATTTTTTGTGTATTTTAATTAACAATGATTTACAAGAACATGTTTTATTGAAAATAATTTTACATGGTATAATCGATCCAACTATAATTCTAAACATAAATATTATTCATTATCAATTACAATCTACTCCATTTAATTATGATCTCCCAATTTTGTAACCCTTGAACACTATGGGGGTTATCTTAACCCGAATTATAAAATAAATTAATCCACACAAAAGCTTTAAAGCTAGCCCATTATGAAAATGATGATGAATTACGCTTTGGTATTGTATTTTAACACTTAAAATTGATCTTCTGTTTATTCTTTGAAGATTTTGATAGGGATCTTAGAAATCATTCATTAATAAACCTCATTTGTTTTGTGTTAATTATTCAATTACAATATTTGTTTATTCTACATTAAAACCATAATCTATAGATCATATTAACTGATTTAAAATTGATCATTCATTAAAACAAATAAGTGAAAAAGGATATAATTAAAATTATTACTATGAAAAATTAATCCACTACAATGAAATGTGTTTATATAATATCATATAGCTATGATCCATAAAATTCCTGAGGAAGTACGATGCTCAACTACCCCAATGTTTCTCTCTTTCTCCTCAAAATTATTCTCGTCCTTATGATACAACATACCATTGCGATGTTCCTACTCCCTTTAGACCTATAAATATGATGTGACCACACACCTCATAGTGATACTCCTTCACCAATATGGATCTCATGTATTCCCCCCACCTACTAGTGATCCTCCTCCTCTGTATTGACTCTAATACAGTAAGCGTATTTCCATACCAATGCTGCCTCCTCACCTCCTTGCTGATGTGGATCCGACACAACCTCCCTATAAATGTGGCTCCCACATAGCCTAACCACATCCTGATGATCATCCTTCACTAACACTAATCAATGTATTCATGATGTGTCCACCTATCCTGATATCGTTAGACAACTCCTCTGATGTGGCTCCCCCACATTCCGGAGATCCTTCTATGTGAACGTAGTCACCCCACCTCCCCGGTATTAATATCAAACCTAGATCTACCCTCCCAATCCGCATACACTATTGATTTATCACCAACCATATTCAGATAACCCTTGCTATATCCTAACTTATATAAATTTTAATTTGAAATTATCTTCGTCTTCACTTCTATTGAATTTCTTATGCATAACTGTTAGGTTTCCCTTCAAAATGCATTTTTTTAGGATTATAGGTAACATGCTGCTTAATTTTTGTTTTTTCCACCAATATTCCATGGTAATGGATTTATATTCATGAACATAAAAATTTATGATTTTCCCTATTTATAAATGACTTATTTGGGCCATATTGTACTATTGTTGCATAATATGATTTTCTACTATTTATGCTTTGTAATATTGCGTTAGATATATGACATGGTCATATATCATTTAGTTTACTACTTGTTATAAATTAATAATTCTTTTAATATTATTTATAATTTACTAACTAGTTTAATAAATAAATTCATTTGTTAATAGTTCTTACTTTCACGAGAGAAATTATCAAAAGTTTAATATTTTTTCATGGATAATCCATTTTCCATGGACATTTCCTATTCATTCATATTAAATTATCGGATAATGTTATGATAATATAAAATATAAATTTATTTTAATAATTAATTAAAGTTTATATTAATATATGTTCTGAGTTCTATTAGTTTTCCATTCATCCGTGATAATAAGTTTAGTAACTGTAATTCGTTTTTTATCATTTTATGTTAACTGAATGAATTTATTATGTGATAGTTTTTTTTATTATTAGTAGAATTTATTCATTATAACCTAGTTATAATTATTATTATTCAATTTAAAATTATATCAAACTATACAATGTTGGATACCGATTATTTATTGTATTTCCATTGACATTCTGATAATACACACTTTATGACATCACTGACATTACCAAGAGATTACAATATACAAAAATTACTAGGAACTTCTCTAATATTTCCATCTCACTATGGAATATTTTATATTAATCATTTAAAGTATTCTATAGTAAATATCACATATGATAATATCTTTTTTCATATGTATCATGTCATAAAAAATGATTTTTGTCACATATTTAAGAATTTTTTTAGTAACATAACAAACACCTATTATTTTTTTTAACTAGTTAGCTAATATGATATATACTTAATTATATTAATCATTTTATGTGAAATATAATTTTAATCATTAAAAAATATTATAATTCATCTACACATAGAATAATCATTAATATATTCAAATGAAAATGAAAATATCCATATTAGGGATCCATTAATTCATAAACCATAATTATTTCATAATATAAACATATAAATTATGTAATGCATCTGAAAAATATATTGAACTCATTGGAATATGATATCTTCTAATACTGTGTATATAGAGGTTTTATTATAACAACTCAGTATGATACTCCAATAATATATACTTATAGTGAATACATTAACAAAACATTAGGTAATTATATAATAATCTCAAAAAAATTATTATTTATGAATCTATACAATAACAAATTATAATATAGTGATTAAATAAATACTATAGAGTATGAATGAAATGTTGACTATAAATTAATGTTTAATTTAATATTATATACTATATTAATTTCTATTTTATATATATGTTATTATTTTTTATAAAAATTTTATTTATGATTAGTCTTTATCTCAAAAAAATAAATATCATTTAAAGTCGTTTTCTAGAAAAAAAAATTATTCAATATTTATTTTCATCATTGGAGATATAATGTTAATATACAACATTGATTAGATCACTGATTAGTTTCTGAAGGAGTCATGATATTTTTTGGACATTAATTCAATAATGATATGGATGTCATAATTATTTGATTTCCATGTTTTTATTATGCTAGAAGGCCATGGTGATATAATGATTAAGTGAGTTAACATATCACTAAAAAGGAATATAAAAAATATTTTTTGCCATATCATGATAGAGAAAAATATCAACTTCATAATAAAATTTACTCATCTAAATGGATTTCTTTGAAAAATATTACTAACCATTTTCCATTTTTTCTCAAGCCAACTCCTCATGTAGACCAGTTCAAGATGAAATTAGTACCAAAAATATGTTTTCAATTATTGATCACAATGATTATGTTGATCATTTCAAAAATATGATAGAAGATGTGAATAATGTAGAATATGGTTAACGTTTAAATTTGAAAAAACAATAGTGTATAATGTGATTATATCATGGTAAATAAAATGTTGATTTTTTTAACAATGTGGTTGACTATCTCCATACATTTATGATGTATTTACTACAAAATGATCAATGTATTCTAGAAAATAATTATTTGTCATCAAATTCTGTTTTAATAAGTAGATTTTATTCTAATAAGTTCCATGATTTTGATAATAGTTTTTGACTATTTGGGATGGAAAATATATAGTTTATTTAATGAAAAAATGTGGCACATCAAGATAGAAGACTAATAAATATATAAATCAATTGTGCATGCCCTAGAAAATGATATAGAACATTCCTTTAATTCTAATACTGAAAAAAAATTTTATTTCAAAAAATGGAATGATATATTATATTTTATTAAGATGGAATAAATAAAGATAATAATTAATTATTTCTTCATGATGATGGGATATCTTAGAATAAATTTGAATGGTGACATCCGGATTTTTTAGTTGACCCAAGAAATGTTATATTTGGATTTTAATGTGATAGTTTTAACCATTTTCTCCATATGAAAAATGAACCCAGTACTTGGGTAATTTACATTAGTATTTATAACATTTCATCATGGATTATTATATTGTAGTAGTTTTCTATAATGTGTGTAATGATATCTAAAACTAGTGATCCTGGATATGGAATTGATATGTACTTGAAACCACAAATGATAGAGTTAAAAAGGATTTTGATCATTAGTGTTCAAACATATGATGCATTTAGGAAAGGTTAAATTATGTTTCTTGCAACCGTATTACATATGATAAATGATTTTAAAAATTATAGAATTATGTATAGTTGGAGTAAAATGGGAAATTATCCTAACTTAGTTTTGTGACAAATACAAAATCCATGATATTATAATTTCAATGAACATTTAACTTCATAAGGAAATAACTGTTTCAAACAATGGATAATCCATAAAATAGATATCATATATTGTTATGAATGGATCCTTGCTCATGTGGTGTCTTCCGAGATCTTGGCTTGGCTCCCATATCATAGGGTTTCAGATTTTACTAATGGTGATTCCTCCACTCTAATCCTCTCAGTTTATTTCTTCTATCTCACTCGCTATGGGTTGCACTCTCTCTCATTTTTTCTTTTTTCTTTCCCCTACCTTCCATGCTCTGTGATATCACTCTGGTTTTCTCCATGTATGCCTCTCTATGCTATGTTATCGCATTACTCTGCTTCCCTCTAGTTTGGATTTGGAGCACATGATACATTTGTGTTTTAGGAAATATATTTAGAGGGAAATATATTTCCTGGTACTTCTAGAGTTGGTGTTTCTTCATATGGTTTTTATACCAATACATTATTTGTGTTTTTTCTTGATATCATCTTTCTAGTTCATGTTTCTTCTATTTGTGTATCACTTTCTATGTTTCTTTATAATTCAGGTTCCATCCTATGGCTCAATCCCTTATCCTTTTTCAGTTTTTAATCATTCTTTCATCATCCATTCTTTATCCTTTTAACTGATATGTCGTATTTTGTTTAGTGGCTAGTGACATTATGTCTAGGTGGTATTTATTTGTTTGGATGAGGATATTTTTTGGTATGTAAGGGTTGGCAATAGTTCTTGGGAGACACATGTTGGGGATTATCATAGGCAATGGAAGCATACTTCTATTTTTCAATGGTGGTTTCTTGAGATTCTATGAGTTGATGATGATGGCGATCATGATGAAAATAGGCTTGGCATCACTAAATATTTCCATTGGAGATTTTTGGTGACATCGATGGTATATGTTACTCTCCGTAGTTAAATGAGATTTGATGGACGGTTCGCAATATAATATTTATGGGTGACAATTTTGGTGGCATTCTTGAGGTGGTTATGTGTCTGAGGTATGATGATAGTTTGAGGGAGAGTTGAATTTAAAAATATTATATGGATTTTTGGTTTTCTTGGTGGTAATCTTTTATGCTTAAGGTTTCAAGTGGAATTTTTTTGAATTCTATATAGTGGAATGTAACGTATGTTCTAAATAGAAATTTATATATGAGAATTATTATCATGTAACAATCACAGATCATATCTATAAGGATCTTTAATAATGAGAGTATATAAAACTACTATCAATACTAGCACCATGAATTTCTTCAGGGGTGATCTATCCGAGAATCAATGCAATTGTAAGAGCTTTATATAATGATGTAGATGTGGATGAGGAAACATTCTAAGCAGTATTGATATGGGATGATCGTATCCACATTCATGAAGTCATGTTTGGGTTTTCATCGTTACCCTTAAATGGGGGGATTATCCAAATAATAAATAAAAATTTATGGACTTTGGAACATTTATGCCAAGACAGTTGTATAATTCCATTGATATAGATGATACACCTCAATGAATGTTGAGGAATTATATTATTAGATAAATTGATGGTTTTAATTTTGTTCATGGAAATATCCCTTAAAATTATATAAATATATGGATTTTTAATTCAAATCCCAATTTTAATTGGATAAATAAATGTATATTATTTTAGTTACTATATTGGTCATAGAATTCATTTCATTATGAATTAGATATAATGCATATGAAGATAAGTTTTTTTATTGGTTTCATATTAATCTTTTAAATTTCAAGGGAAAATGATTATTATTTTCACATCATGCTTTGATGGATTAGAATATATGAAAAAGACTTTATCATCAGTTTATTGGAATGAATATGTGTAAATTCCATATTTTCTATTTTTTGATGAAAATTTTGATTATATCCATTCATTTGGGTCTTTGAATGTTTGAAGGTTCATGATGGTTATTCATGTGAGATTTCACAAAGGGTCATTAAAAAATGTTAAACTAAAATATCCTGATGTCCATTAATTCCATGTCTTTTTAGATCAGTTCATTCTTATTTCCATTCAACATTTACATTCACGTAATGTTGAATTTTTTGGGATTAGGTTATGTAATCATCATTAAGTCCATTACACCAACATAATGAGATTTTTTTTTCAAAAACTGCATAGAGCATCACTAATGTTGACGTATGTTCACTGTAATGTTGAAGCTGTTGAATTTTTTGTGATTAGGCTATTTATCATCATAATTCTTTGATGTATGTTCACTATACGTGGATATTGTCAATGTGATGTCTATTTGACAAATGAAAACTTATGATGGGAAATAAAATCACATTATGACAATTTTTTAATCACATCCCATGATAGGTGGACATATGAATCATGCTCTTCATATGAATTAAAAGTGGGAGAGTTGGAAATGACTACTCATATGGTATTATTCAACTATGAATTGTTTGATGATAACAACATGGCGAAAAAAAAGAATTATTCTATTAATGGGGCCTAGAATCAAGAGCCCTCCCTCTTTAAATCTTTGGAGAAATGGATTTAAACAACACATCCTCTACCCTATGTATTCTAATTCATATAAAATTCCATCCAAATTAGATTGATACATATTTATATAGTGGAGTAGATACTTGGTTTTATGTTTCTTATAATTGTGAATGAGAAAATTTGAAAAAAATAATAATCCAAATTACAATGACTTGTTGACCTCTAAAAATCGTTGAACTTTTATCCATATAGAAGGACTATTTGTGTAGAATTGGTTAATCTCTCTATATTCCAAATTTTATCCCAATACAAGACAAGATATAGATTATATGGCCTAATTTGTGAATTGTTGTCAAATTTGATGATTCTAATCCAATTTTAGAATCATGTCCCTTTTACAGTTAAAAAATGAAAGATCCAAATTGAGTAGTAAAAATTAATGTTATTACAAAATATGTGATGTAATTTTTTGTGGATTTTTATATTTAAATAATCCACATGAAAATATTAATGACTAAAAAACTGTAGTTAACTTTAACATGTCAAAAATATAATTATCATCAAATATGATAATGAATGATAAACCAAAATATTCCCCAAAATAGATATATTTGACATAATATAGGGAAATAATGTCACTACTATCAATAAAATATTCAATAAAATGTTTTTTATCAGCTCCAACATACATATCCATTAATGATAAAGTGAAAAGACACATATCATGCATTGTAAAGAATTATGAAAATGCATTCCTATTAAAATTTCCCAATCCATCTTGTCGATATTGACAATGTAACTATTTCATCAATAAGTATATCTAAATGTATTCTAAATTTCTTATCTCATAAATTACATCAATAAAATACAGTGGGATTAATGACACTAACTATAGAAACAAATGTTTTGGGTGTAGTATGATATTAATTACACTAATGTGTGTGACAACCATATCAAGATCATGTAACCACCAACTATTCACTATATTCATGTCAACGCTACCATATTTATTAAGATAATATATACATATATATATATATTATGGTGTAAAACTATCTAATATCTAGTACACATGAAAATACTAATTTAGTACTATAATAAAATTGATCAAAAGTGAAAAAAGCATATGGATCATGATTTTATATAAGGTGAAATGATTGCCTAACTTTTATATACCTTTAATTGAGTAGTAAAGTTTTCACAAGTCAGGGATGTTTATAATGTAATGTTGAGAATTAAATGAAAAAATTTACCATTAATAAATATCAAAAATGATATTGTCAAAATCTAAAATATTTTATAATAAAACAACTAAAAATAGCATAAAAAGCGTCCATTCTTGTTAAAGTTAAACATCATTTAGGAAATCATTCTCATGCTTATCATTTGATAAATTAATTTTTAAAATTTAAACATGATTTTTCTCTATGTTCTGAATATAAATGACCATATTACAATCTATTTATTTTTTTGATTTTTCATTTATGATTTGTATTTTTTTAATAATATAAAATAAACACACTAAAAAAACAATATGAAATTCCCAAAAAAGCTACCCTAAAATGTTGTCCCCCACCAAAAAAATATTTCAAAGAAGGTATGGGGGAATGGTCCTTATGGGTGGACTGATTCATTTTCCTATAACCTATGTATACCCTCAAACTGTTTTATACTCTCAAAGGAAATAACTCAGCATTTTCATTCTTTATAATAGTGAACACAATTTTCATTCATACAACATGGATAAAGATAATCAACTAAGAGTATGAAATGGGTTTATGATACTTTCCCCATGTAATTTTCCCTATAATTTATTTTCATCTAGTATTAATGTGAGGTTTAGTTTCCTTGGTGGATTTTTACCCACTTTAGATTTATCCTCCAAAATAATCCTAATTATAAAAATGGATGGGGTAATACATGGTATATCTACTAAGGTAAATTCAGTTAACAGAATATATTCCATATCAATTTTTGAATTTTATTATTTCCTGTTAATAAATGATATTATTATAAATTATGACCATTAAATTTTCATTATTCGATAGTTGTGAATATTCATTGTTTGGTGGAAATTATTTCAGTTCTAGTTTGGGAGGGTTCTATATTTATGAAATCTTATGGGAACTAATATATATGTATAATGAATGTGAGGGTATGAATATACATCATCAAAACTAGTGAAAAATGTATAGAATATATATGTGATATAAAATCTATCTCATAATTTAAATTTATATGATAAGTATCTAAAAAATAATCCATAATGGAATCTAAAATAACAGTAGTTTGATTATAAGAAATTACTATGAAAGTATTTTTCAACCCCTGATCATTACTTTATGTCCGTATTACTTTACGCAATTAATGATCCCCATTTGAAAAATATTGAAAATAAATATTTTTTATGATCATCAAAATATTGGTCCAAAATGGAGATGATGAATGCAGAATGGTCGACTGAGGGGTACGTCCTAGAGTATAAAATATTAAATGATATTATATCATCTCCAATCAATATATAATGTGTTCCCACATTTAATTAAATGATTGTATAGGTATTTTTATGGAAGCGTCTACCAATAATTACGGGAGCATGTGAAATAACATGATCATTCTCCATATTAAACACATAAAATATGTTGTAAAGACCACAACTCTCACCGAAACTAGGAAATCCTCAAGGACAACCTTGTGTTATGTTATATCCCTATTTTTAAAATTCACTACCACCATTTTTGTCTTAAAATAACCAATATATTTAATATAAATCATATTAAAGAATTATATTTATTGAAAAAACCAAATCAAATAAAGAATTTGAAAAGTGAAACACCCCTATAGTTCATAGAATGGTGAATGACATAGGATCCTTGAGCATTTAGGGTATCAAAATGGATGGTGTGACGAGTAAAGATACATTCTTCCCTCATTTTATCCATTAATATTCCTTTATTAATCATCTATTTGTACTAATTTCTTTAAAAAAATTAATGGCTGGTAATTTTCTTAATTGATTCATGTTGAGGTATGTTGATATCAAAACACTTGAATATATCAAAAACCACTTTTTCCAAATCCTCTTCATATATATTATTTATTTTATGACTTTTTTAGAAAAGGATGGGATTTAGAAGGAGAATCATAAAAAAAATTACATTTATCATTGTCCATTAGATTCTCTTTAGTTGGTCTTGAATAGGGATTATTTTTGGTTGAGTTGAATCAAAGTAGACGTGTAGGAGTAAATGTATCAAATGATTTTCCCTACTTCCCTGATTTATAGTGATAATATTACCCATTATATTTATATTTTTTTGAAGAACGGTTCCTAACATCATTTTATTATATATAATGGATGATAGTGAAAATATATCTCATTTTCATCATCATCTCCCTAAACTCCATAGACTAACTCTTTAGATAATTGTGTTGATTAAGAAAAATTGATTTCGGAAGATCATAACTACTAAAATATACATTTTTATGGGATATTATATAATATTTTTATCATGTTGATTATTTGGTTTCAAATCTACTATGGTGTTTTTGAATCCCCAATTTGTAAGGAAAATAGTACTAGATGTTTTATTGAAAAAGGGTGAATTTGTTTTTTTTAGATTTATAACTCATCTTTGATTGATCATTCCACCCTCAGCTGTATGGTGATGCAATGGAATTATAATTCTTATGGGGATGTGGTTACTGTTTCTACTAATATGGCCTCCAATTAAATATGGATTCACAATTCTTTATCTATTATAATTGTTAAAAACAATCATTATTGGGGTTTTGTTAAGTATAAGTCCCATAAGACCTCAAAGTATTGGGTTGGGGTGTGTTTTGATCCCAATAAATTTGTATGAACCTAATGTTTTACTTGGGAAATGTAATATAAATTAAATTATTTTCAAGAGATGATGTACATATATAATTAACTCTTCTAACTTGTTTTTTTCCTCTATCACCAAGATATTGGTATTTGTTTCCCATTTTCTAATCAATAGCCATTCAGTCTCTAATATTTTATTCAATAATTCTCCTCTTAATGTGGCATTCATCGTGCTCTATTTCATATCTGTGTTCCATTAAAAAAGTAATAAATGAAGGATTTATGAAGGATTATGTGATGTGGTAATGTTATAAACAGGTTCTTGAATAACTCCCAGTACTCATACGTTGACTCCCCTTGTGATTTATTGATCCATGTGATTTATTTTCTAATATTAAATATCCTCAATACAAGAAATAATATCTACAATAAATTATTATTCAAGTAGTTCTATCCTTTTATGTCTTTTGGGTATATATATTACAACCAATACTTTTCAATTACATCATGTTTGAATGGTAATAATTTTAGATATATTTTATATTTTACATACATTTAATTTTATCATTATTTAGTATACCACTTTTAAATATTTATGGTTTTTGTTTTGATCCTCAATAAATAAGGCATAAAAATTTTGGAAATGGTGAATTCACCAAGAAGTTAGATTGTAGTCCAATTAGATAGTTGGATGTGAAAAATCTGTTGGTAAATAATTAATATCATTGACATCCAATTATTTAATGGTCTTATAATGTTTTTTATTTTAATTTTCATCTCATGTATCTCAATTTATATTTTCTTCAAATGTTTTTCTTATTTTAAAAGTCCTAAAATAGTGGAATTTTACAATTGGGTGAATGTTGCAACATCCCATAGATTGAGACTATATAATTAGTTCCCCACATTTGTGTTCAATCTTTGGGTCTGGATTAATGTGATCCTTGGGATTATTTCATGTTATAAATCACAGAAAAAGGAAATAATTAAAAATTTACTTTAATTTGGTTATAATAAGTTATAATTTAGCATCATTAAAAATGAAAAATTGAGAAAGGAAAAATATGGAAGAATGAAAATAGAATAATAGAATGGAATAAAAGTAAACAAATACCTATAATTAGTTGAATAATATACTTTCCCACCAATATAGTATTCTAATTTGAGGGAAACGATCATGGGAACTCTAAAATATTGTGAAATTTTTAGTTCTTAGATGCACTAGAGTGGTTGACCAAGGATGTTATCTATAGTGTAGGTATATAAACCAAAATATTAAAGGTATGTTGAAAATTAAAATAAACTAAACAAACTACATAGAATGATGTGGGTTTATTTAACATTTATAAAACATGAAGATTTATTTTGGAAATAGATTGCAATTATTTTGAAATTTACATAACAAAACACAATGAAAAGAAGTTTTTATAGAAAATATTTTTAATAAAATAATCAATCTAACTCTACCAATAAAATTTATTATTATTAATAATAAAAAAAATTGAAATCAACTAAATTATGATACCTCGGGTTTTTAACCCTCTAACCCTTGGATAGTTAACAAAAAAATAAATGATAGAATGGATTAAAACCCATGCTAGATTCTAAATGTGAAATCATATTACCCTCTATTGATTGTTATTATAATGATATATTTCAGTATGTGGGAAATTAAGTAAAATAAAAATTTTGTAAAAGTATACTAATTTATTTATTTGATTTTATTTAAACTCTATAAATTGATCATGTTATTTTCTATTTTACAAATTTTGATCACGGTCTCACATTTCATATATTACATAACATCACTTGTTCCATGTTTATTTATCAATTTCTTTTTTGGTTTATTTTAATTAAATAAATTCAAAGTCAATATTATGTAAATTATAAAAGATCATTTATTAAAATTAACTTTCAATAAGGTATTAAATAGATCTATTACATTCAAAACTACTCTTACATTTGTTTTGAAGTAATCATAGAATCCTTTTTCATGTTTAGAGTTATAGAAAGGGTATAACCAAATCTATTTTATACACATTATTTCAATATATAATAATTGATATAAATTGGAATATGATTTCATAAAACATAATGAATATATGAGAATATATGATGGTTATTATGAAAACACAAGCATTATAACGTGATGAACAAGAAAAATGCTTCAATAAAGGGATATTTTTTTAAAGAGGTATCCCTCATAATATTAACATAGAAATGAAGTTCAACAATTAAATTCCTTACATAAATATCATAATTTTTTAATCACTATGTAAAAGTGATAAAAACACTCATTTATAGAGTGGAGGGATGATATGGTTTCCATATGATACATGTTTGAATGGTAAAATTTGTTTAAATATTTCGATCCAAATTTTACTAACATGTTAACCTATAAAAAATTAAAATAATTATTCATTCCATTAGGATGATTTGTGATGAATTTAGTCATGTATCTAAAATCAAAATGTGATCCCAATGTAAGACTAGATGTATATGATATGGCCAAAATTCTAATGTGGTGTATAATATGATAATTCTAATAAATATTTCCCTTAATATCCCATTAATGCCAAAAAAATGAATGATCCAACTCCAATGGGATGAAATAATGTTTTATCTCATTATGAGAGGATTTTTTTAGGAATTTTTATGTTAAATTAAGCTATAGGAAAATATTTATGAATAAAATACTACAAACCTCTTTAATAGGACATAACTAAAATTTTAATCACATTTGAAATTAATTCTCTATTCCAAAATATTACATAAATTAATAGTTTTTACACAATCTAAGGAAATTATGTCATTTATTGTCAATAAAATATTTAATAAAAATGTTCATTATCAACTCCCCCACACATAACCTTTTTTCACTTCTTGGTAAATTCTCTTGTTCTGTATTTGAGTGAATTCTGATATGTTATGAATGTTGAAATGTCCCTATCCATTGTGGAATTATTGGTGTACTTATAATATCATAAATAAGTCAATGTCAATATATTTTTAATTCATTATATCATAAATTTTATTAAAAAAATATACAGAAAGTAATGAGGATAATCATATCAAGAATGTTTATGGGTCTACTATGTAAATTATTTCCCATTTGTGTGTGTGTCAAACATTTCAAGATTGTATCATCACCCATTATTCATTATATATAGTTTAGGTAATAAATTTATTCTTACCTGTTTTAATTCCACAAAACCTATTCAACATTCCTTTGTAATGAATTATCAAATCCAAATCACTAAACCCTTCCCAAAATTAAATCTATATGCATCCTACCTAGAAATCCTCCCATGTTATACATTTCATCCTTCACCTATTAATTAGGATATAATTTTTTGTTTTGGAGTTTTTAGGATTAAAAATATCATATATTATATACACAAATATAGGTCAATTTTGTATTGTAATGAAATGGATCATAAAAGAAATGAATGGATGGATCAACCTTTAACACATGATAAAAAATATCCTAACATGGTTTTAAATTCAATTGAGTTGGAGAAGTTTCCCAAGTTAGGGGTGTATGAAAATTTACATAGATAAATCAAGAACATAATTTACCATGAACAAATATCACTAACAGTGGCGTTAATATATAAATGTATTATAATGATGCGACAAATCATATAATCAAAAAGTTATATTTTTATAAAAATAAACATTTAACGATGAATCATTGTCATTTTTATCATGCTACTAATTAATTAATAAAATAAAAAAATAAACATTCCATATGTTCTTCATGTATGTGAATATTTTAAATGTTATTTTTATTTTTGTTATGTTTTTTTAAAAAAACCAGA
Source organism: Viscum album (assembly GCA_963277665.1). Classification (NCBI taxonomy): domain Eukaryota; kingdom Viridiplantae; phylum Streptophyta; class Magnoliopsida; order Santalales; family Viscaceae; genus Viscum; species Viscum album. The sequence continues at coordinate 1,291,842,913 of OY728159.1, read as the reverse complement.
CAAATTCACAAATAAAAAAAATTAAAATCATCAATCCGTTACTATGAATTTTTTCATATCCTCTACACTTAAGATATTACATTATCCTCAATTTGAACCTTATGATACGACGTATTCCCATGAAATATATGATCTAAGATTGACAAAAACTGTAAAAAAGAGATCATTAAAGACATCTTACTTTTCTCAAGTGATTATGAGGTCATGTGGTGTGATGAAATCAATTTAATTTGTGGGAAGTCCCTCAATGTGTTTCTTCAACTATTTCCGAATGATAGTAAAGATTTTTCATGATTCCCCTTCTGGGATCTCCACTACACAATAAAAAATAATTCAACCTAAAGATCTAAGAATCTGTATTTCAACATACTAAACATCAACATTAGTCATAAACTATGAAGAATATTATTATATCCCTTATAAAACACCCTCTTCAGTGTTATCTTTTTATTGGATTCATTTTCCCAGTATTTTCATATCCTTGATTTCTCACATGATAAAATTTATATCTCCTCAAGATTTTAAAGATGAAACATTATTTTATATCATGATTGGGATAAATCCATGTTTCAATTATTCATCACCCAAAATCACAGATTCAAAACTTCAATGGGGGAGAAAATAGGATTTCACAATATTAATTCAAAATACATTTATACCAATGGGAGTCTTGTAAAACATCATCTTATCCCAAATAGAATTATTCATGTTCTTTATCCCGTATTTTATATTATACTTTATGGTCCTACACAATATTTTCTTTAACACATAATTTAAAATATCACCCTTAAAATATGTTTGGGGGTGGAACATAGTAAATTTTCCCCCACACTCATGAAAGTGTGAATCAAAATTCATATTCAAAAATTATGACCCAAGGCCACTTATGATAGCATTCAATATTACAAACCTATATAAATTGGTTTTTAGAAAAAATAGACTATAATAAGAGACTCATCAATCCTTTCAGCTTTGTAATCTACCCATTTTTTAACACATCCAACTCCAACAGGGAAATTAAATAAACTAAATAAGATTAAAATGGAACAATAAAATATATAAGAAATCAAGAATAATTATATGTTTTTTCGGGAATGTATTGTCTCCTAGAAATTTTTTTAGTGTTTTGGAAATGTGATCTTGACATACAAAAAACAAGTGCACAATGTAACAAACTAGACCAATATAATCCCAAGTCTAACACATTCATATATTTCATTGGGATGTAAAAAGTGTCCTCTATAAGAATGCTTATAACAAAATGTTGAACAAATAAAATCTCATGATAAATAACATACCTCCAATGACTTTTTCACTACCCATGTGCTAGAGGTAGGGATATTACCATACAAAAAACCTAGAATCACTCTTCAATTTTTGGACATAATGTTTCTTTAAATTGGTTAGAATTTAATATTTCACAATTCATTTTAGTAAATGAACATATCAAGGTTGGTTATCTTAGATTTCATTAATATTCTCATTGTGAAATGTATCTCGAAGTGGTACCTAGTTCATAATGTCATATTCAAGTGTGTCAGTGATCTTACTCATGTTGTCTAACACTGTGTTCTCTGAACAATCATTATTCTTTATCTTAAAATTGAACTCTTGAAGATATAAAATACAATGCAATGATATGTGCATTTATTCTATATTCATTAAGAGGTACTATAAAGCTACATGGTCAGAGAAAAAAAAACTTTAAATCCCAATAAATAAAAAAAGGAATTATATAATCAAAATATGAAAGTAAGAAACTAATTTTTCGTGGTTTTTTAGTTTTCATAGGTTAAATCAAATATCCTTTAAGCATAATAAATCACATGTGAACAACCCTACACACTCATTGATAAGACTACTCCAATATTGGAGTTGGGAATGTCATACTTAATCTTGATTTGAAGCCTCAAATCATAGAGGTTATATGATTAGTGGAGTAATCATATGCTTCTTCATCTAATCAAATGATACTATTCATGATTCACCCAAAATTTCGATAATATATTTTTCAATAAATAAATAAAAGTGTTAAGAAATCATAATGAAATATCTAATAAATCATTGATAAAAACCGTCATTTACGAGGAATGATCAAACATCATTCACATATGTAGAATATAGAAAATATGAAATAATGTATAACTTATTTATATCATCCTCAATTATATTTTTTACACTACTAGATGTAGTAAATTCATATCCCCACCACTAAATGACATTTCTCAAAATTCAAAACCATTTTTCTCAGTGAAACAATGCAACACATTCCCCAAACTCAAGAAACACTCATCAAATGAGGAACTATTCATAGTAAAATCATCCATACATAACCTTAATTCATCACTCATGTTAATTATAAATTATTCACACCGTGCATCTCTATAATGATCCTGGGGAATTATAATGTACAAATATCAAAATTTGGTAAGAATGTGTACTAAATTGGATGGGGAATGCCATATTCTGTTGGTCTTATTCTATAATGGAAAACTAAACATTGACATTGAAATAATCAAAGAATTAATAATGTGTATTACTTAAAATTTTCTCAATCATCTAGTAAATTAATGGAAAAGGGAAATAGTCATTTCAAGTGTATTGATTATGTTTCTTATATTCTATACACACTTTCCTAATATGTTGTACTCACACAAGAACTATGTCGTCATTTTTAATCATTATAATAGTGAACCATGTTTCATATAGTATATCATGGGCTGGGTTTACCCATGATGATTTGTAAATGGTGTAAATTATTCTCACCTCATGAAATACTTCCACCAGACTCTTTACAACATCTAATAATTATGTGTTAAGTATCCTTTATGGCTATCTCACTAGTTTAAACCTATCATATTAAAGAATCCAATGAAAACTAACAGACGGGATACAACCTCTTATATCTACTATGATATAACTAATTTCATTAATATTCTACCATAAAATATTAAAGAGTATTTTTATTTTTCAAAAATGAGACACTTAGAAATTATTATAAAACTTTTTAAAATTATTTATTAGGTATGAATATTTTAGGTCTGTAGAAAATAGTTTGTGTTTTAGTTTATTTTTGTTCTATATTAATGGAAATGAAATGGGAAATGATATATGTGAACAATTAATTTCAATGTATTTATATATATAATAATCATCACAGATTAATAACTTAAATCCATATTAAAAATCACCAACCACATCATAATCAAAAATTACATTCCAAGAATTAGAAACATAATCCATAAAAAAATAAGATATTTGTGTTCTTTAATTATAGAAAATAGTTGTGAAATTATTTTTCAACCCCAATGTAAATCCAATCCTGAATATATCTCTAACCATGTAATTATCCCCATTTTAAAAATAATAAAATTAAAAAAATTTAGAATCAGAATAATAATGGTCAGAATGATAGCTGAAGAATATAGAATAGTACTCTAAGGGGTACATTAGGGAGCCTAAAATATTATATCATGTGATATATTATCCAAACATCATGGAAATTATATGCTAATGGATATTAAAAATTATCAAATTAGTTTTGAGGAATGTATTATAAATAATAATTGGATCATAGGAACTTACCATCTCATCCTCCAAATTAAACACAATAAAATCTACAAGAAAGATCAAATCCCTTCACTCAGACAAGGACATCCTATATGACTCAAATTAGCTATGGTTTATCCTTATTTTTCATTTATACCACTTATCTGATCTAATTAAACTCAACAATGTATGATTAATAGATAACAGATAGGGGTATTACATTTATTAAAGCTATTAAATCATATAAAACTTCAGAAAAGTGAAACTCCCCTATAGTGCATCTTATGGTGACTACCCCAGGGTCGTTCAAATTTTATGGAATAGATAATTTCAATGGGTAGAGTGTAAAAACAATCATCTTATGGTTGATCCATTCATTTACCTTTATCCATCTCATATTTGTATATATCTATTTCAAGAACATAGCATTCCATGGAATTTTCTTAACTTTATCAAGAAATGAAATTTAATATCAACATGATTAAATATATCGAAAACCACTTTTTTCATCACCTCTTCAACAACCTTCATAGTTTAGATAGCTATATTTGAAAATATAAATAGATTACTATTGACATCATATATATTTATTTACCTTTTACTCTCACTTTTGGATGTTCATGAGTTTGTCATGATGGGTGATTCATTAGGTTTGTGGTGATTAAAAATTGAACGATATAATAAGATATATTAACTATTTTTTTCCCACTTCTCTTTGTGATTTAAGTAGAATTACACTTTATATTTATATTATATTTGGAAGGTTGATTTATGGAGATAAATATTACCAATTCATTTAGTGTACTGGAAATCTATAATATTTTCATCTTTAGCTCCTATAACTACATACCATACCACTTATATTTAATTTTCCTTAAACAAAAATTATTTTAAAATATCCTTAGTATTAAAATCTATAATTTTTTGATGAACATTGATATTTTTACCTACTAATACATATGATTCAAGTCACTTATGTGTTTATTGGAAACCATGTTTGTAAGGTGGATGTTATTTGATGTTTTGTTAAAAAAATGGGGTTTATTGTTTTTCATATTCGTACCTCATTCATGGGTTATGTTTCCAAATGTGGTAGTATGTTGATGTAAATTAATCAAAAAAATTCAAGGGATGTGGTTCTTGTTGCTGTGGATATGGACTCCTAGTTAATATTATTGCACAATCCATTATCTCATGTAATTTTGGAAACAAAAGGTAGGTTGTTATGGTTCTATAAAAATGAAATGAGGCCATATAGAAGTTAGTTAGTATGCCATTTAAGGCAATTTACTCTATCCCATAATATTTTTCAACTCATCCAACTTAGTATCGTGTAAATTATTTTCAGTATATGAATTTCTAACATGATTTACTCTCAAATAGGTTGTGTACCATGACGTCAAAATTATTTTGTGTTTTCTACCATTTTTTATTCAATTCTCATAACGTTGTTGGAGTTTTTTTATCTAATGATACTCCTGATTTATCATCAACATTCTCATCTACATATGTTTGAGTCCTTTAACTAATACTATTTGAAGAGTTTCTCAATAATTTATTGATGTGGTCATCATGAAAGAAACATATTGAATCACCCCCAGTACTCATACATTTACTTAGTTTAATATTTCATGATCTCTAGGTTATATTTTCGAATAGAAGTGTTTCTTGAAGGTGGATTAAATATTTGTAATAAAATATGCTTCAAATCATTCCAACATGTTATGACCCATGGTTGTAAATAATATATCCAATAAATAATATTTATATCATGTGAGAATGATAATTCACTTATTTTGATTTTATATTTTGATACATTTTTTGTTTTATTATTGGAAAAACTACACTAGACTATTTAAGGGGATTAATTAGATCCCCACTGAAAAATCCATGAAATATTAGGACATGGTGAATTAACCAAGATTCTAGTTCGAAGATTTATTTTGGAGATTAATATAAAATTCTTGTAGGATGATAATTAAAATCATGTGAAGGCAACTCTCAAATGGTTCTATCAATTTCATCATTATTATTATTATTATTTTCTGTCAACAGTGTCTGGTTTAATGTTGGATTCAAATATTCTTCATATTTCAGAATTCTCATAATAGTAGAATCCCCTAGTTCGGTGAATTTTGTAAATTACTACAGACTGAGAATGTATGATTCAATCCCTATGTATGCCTTCAATCTTTGGTTCAAGATCAAATAGATCCCCAAGATTAGTTAATTTTGTTATTTAAATTTAAATTAAATTAATAAAAATGTAATTTAAAAAAAATTAAAATGTTTTTATTTATAGTCCAAAAAAATAAAAAATATATAAGATAGAAATATGGAATAATAAAAAGATAAAAATATAGTGAAATAAAATTAAAAAAATACCACTAATTACTAGAATTAATTTATTTCCTCTATGAAAATAATGCCAATTTGAAAGGAACTATAATGGGTTAACTTATATGATCACAAATTTCTAGTACATTTTCAAGCGGAGTGACTGAAAATAGTTTCTACCTAAGTAGTAATTACATAAAAAATTAATTAATGTATTTTAAAAATGATAATAAAATAAACACACAACATATATATATGGATTTTTAAAACATTTATAAAACGTGAAGAATTATTTTGAATGAATATTATTTTTTTCATAATTTAATTAACAAAATAAAAAAAGAACATGTTTTTTTGAAAGATATATAAGGATAAATAGATATTATTTTTTGTATTAACAATAATATTAATATTTATCATTAAAATTAAATCCACTTAATTATTATCCCACAATATTTTATCCCTCTAACACCATGGGTGTTAACATTACCATAATGATAAAATGAATTAAAACCATTGTTATCTTTGTTATTTTCAATCTTAAAAACCCTATATTGATTGATGATATAAGTATAGATTATGTTTAGTGGTAAATATTTACGCATATTCATTCAATAAATGATGATGAATTGATCTCGAGGATTTTATTTTAACTCTATAAATTGATCAAATGATTTTTTTATCGAATAAGATCAAGCTCTCACAAGACAATCATTACTCAGTCACAAATTTTTTGTGTTAATTGTTAAAATTATTTCTTGGATTCTTCAAAGATAAAAACCAATTCATATATAATAATAATTACTTTGTAGTGTCTAATTTATTTAATAAAGATAAGTGCATAAATTGATAGTAATATAAATTACAAATGAAATACTACTCTTCTATGGGTGGTTTTGTCGTCGTAGGATCATTTTCCATGAATAATGTTCTATAAACGGTATAAAAAAATATAATTTATATTCATGATTTCCATAAAAATTAATTAAACTATAAAATAATCAAAGTAATGAATAAAAAATAAAAATATTAGTAACTATGATGTTTATTATGAAAACAAAAACATTTCAACGTGAAGAAGAAGAAGAAGTCTTTGAGAATGGATCCTTTCTTCAAGAGATCTCCCACATCAAATACCTAATAAATTTAATGCTTCACCCCTAGAAATCTCTGAAATCTCGGACCCATCATCCTCTATCCAAGTTGCAGCTTTGGCAGTTACTCCAGACTTGGTTTTAGAATCGAATTATGACATGATTTTATCACATGTCCCAAATAGGGCAGACATTACATCTATTCATACAGAGGACAATCTTTTTCCTCTTCCATCACCTATTATTTCTCCTACCCCTCTGCAGAATTTAAACACTAGAGTAAGAAAGTATACTCTTACTTGCTTTAATGTTAACCCTCATGTCAAAAAAACATAAACCAAATTCTAATTAGGATATAATAATATCACAGAGGAAGAAATGTTCATAAAAAAATGGGTTTATAACCAAAAAAACAATTGAAATGAATCTTCTCTCTTGGAATTTTCATGGTGTCACTAACTCTAGCACATTAAAAGTTCTGAACAGTTTTTTTCAACACATAATCCCAAAATATTTTCTATCTCAAATACTAAAGTCAACTTCACCTATAATCCTTTAAACATATTCTCCCTTAATAAAAACTTTCTGGTATCTTGTAAAAATGGCCATTTGATTGACTCTATGTAGATTTTCTACCTCACATCTTTACAAATCAATAATATCATCAAATGTTCTGAGCCGCAGTTGACTTGTGACATATTTTGGTAAGGTAATAATAATTTTTTCATGATGATATATTCATATAATAGATATCAAGAAACAAGAACCCTCTAGAAATACCACTCTATTTTGGCTAACAATATTTATGACCCTTGGGTTATAATGGGATAATTTAATGTCATTCTCAACTCCAGTGAGAAAATAGGTCCCTCAAACTTATCCATATCCTCAAGAGAGTTTAAGACCTATATGGATAATAACAACCTAGTGGAAATCAACATTACTAGTGCAAAATACACATGGTATAGAAGGCATTATAATAATATTTTATACATTAAATTGGATAGAGCCTTTGTGAATATGTAGACGTTGGATAAATGGGAAAATATCTCTAGCATTACCCTCTCTTGATTAAACTCGGATAATCAACCTATTTTTGTCAGTTTGATTGCTAACAACTGTAAACCTATCATTCCCTTAAGATTCAACAATGCATTGTCCACGGACACTGACTGTGTTTCCTACATCCTAACTGTTTTGGAAAAAATGAACCCTCAACATGATACTTTTGCATGTATCCTAAAACATAATACTTTAAATAAATCCCTCAATGGCTGGTGTAGATCTAAAAATAAACAAATTGATGCTGACATTTCTTCTCTAGAAGAGGAATTGGTTCAATTGCAATCCCAGAATACTAATTCTGATTTTACTTTTTATCCACAAAGAAAAATATACATTTCCTTAAATCTTAACTCTTTGATCCTATTCAAGGACAATATGCATAAACAACATTTTAATACTAAATGGATCTCTGATGGTGATATAAACACTAAATTCTATAACTCTCTTCAAATAGTTGAGAAATCCTCTTGACCTCCTACTAAACTCTTATATGATGATCAACTCCTTGACTCTGAAGAAGATATTTACAACCATGTTTCTTCTTATTTCCATAACATCTTCAATGGACCAAATGTCAATATTGATCTTATAAATGATATAATTCTTCTTATGGTTGATGAGAACGACAATGAGTCTCTTTTAGACATCCCTATAGATCATGAAATTAGAGATACTGTCTTTCTTCTAAAACCTGACAGTGCCCCTATACCAGATGGTTTTAATAATGGTATCATTCAATAAAATTGGGAGGTCATTCACTTGGATTTCCAAAAACTTGTGAGGTCCTTCTTCATTAATGGTTTTCTCCCTTGTGGCCTTAATGTGAAATGTCTTACTTTAATTCCCAAAACCGAAAATTCCTCTCAGATTCACCAATTTCGACCTGTTTCCCTAATAAATACTCATTAAAAAATCATGACCAAAATCATTTCTAATAGACATACTCCTATATGATACCAAATTGTTTCTTTGAATCAGTTTGGTTTCATAAAAGGTATTTCTATTCAAGACTCTATTTTCCTTGCCTTTGAATGAACTAACACTCTTAACAAAACCCCAAGGGGTGGAAATGTTTCCATCAAACTCGATATTAGAAAATCTTTCGACACCATTTATTATAGTCTCATTTTAAAAGTCTTATATTTTTTTAGATTCAATGATACCTCTATCATGAGGATCCAAACCGTGTTTAAATCTTAATCAATATCCATTTTGGTTAATGGTACCCCAAAAGGCTATTTCAAATGCACAAAGGGTGTTAGTCAAGGAGACCCTCTTTCGGAAATCCACTTTGTTGTTGCTGAGGATTACATCTGCAGACTCATCACAGAAATTGTAAATCATAATAAACTGAAACCTATAAAGGCTGCCAAAAATATTAAGGTCCATACCCACCTATTATATTTTGATGACATCATCCATCTTCTGTAAGGTGATCAAAATAATATTGAGCTGCTTAAAATCAAATGTTCTCATTATAAGGAGGTTTCAGGTCAAGCTATTTCTTGGAACAAATCACATATTTTCATCAGAAAAATTTCTCCCCACAAAGGAAATCCATTATGACTACTAATCTTGGGGGCAAAGAAGGTTTCTTCCCCTTCACCTATATAGGGATTCCTATATTTTGGGGAAGACCTAAATCCTCCTATTTCTCCAGCATTGTTGATCAAATCATCTGTCAGCTCTCTTCTTGGAAAGGCATGTCCATCTCTATGGCTAGTCGAATTTGACATTTCAAATCAACTATTGTCTCCAATATGATATAATCTCTCATGATATATAGGTGGCCTATGGGAACCATTAAAAAATAAATAATTAAATGAAGAAAATCATTTGACAGGAAACATTTTTGAAAGGAAACTTGTCCCCATCCCTTGGAAGACCCGATTCAAGCCCATAAATAAGGGGGGTTTTAGTATTAAAAATATAAATAATTTCAATGATTTCCTATAGGATAAACATACATAGAGATTAATCAATAATATCTCTAATTATCTTGACTTTCTAAAACATAGATTTCAAAATAAATGTATGAAGGGTAATCTTAATTATATCACCTACTTGATTTTTCCCTCCATTAGGCACTCATTTTAGAACATTATGGAAAACACTAGATGGATGGTTAGGGTTGACTTCGACATTAATTTAAATCTAGATAATTGGACTGTTACACCTTTAATCTCTATTCTTCCTACTAATTCTACGCATGATAACACTAGTTACAACATAATGGAATTTAATAAATCTCACAGGAATGACCTCCTAGACAATATTGCTCAAATCATTGACACCTACCCATATACTATCTCTGATGATTTCATTGTTTGGGAGCCTTCCCCAAATGGCATTCTTGACTCCAAAAATTGTTACCTACAGAATTTGCATGCCATTGAATCTAACATTCAATGGTTAAATCATTTTAACTAACCCTGGATCAAATCTACAAGACTGACTCTTATTTTGCATATTGCTCACAATAGATTTCCCACTAAGGTCTGCCTTCAAACTATTGGTATTCTACTTTTTTCTTGGTGCAATCTATTTAACCAACATAGAACAGATACTAACATTATTTTATTATCATGTTCTACTAACAATGATTTATGGAATTATATCTTTGAAATCATTAACTGTAGATGGTTTATACTTGACTTAATCTATTGTCTTTTAATGAAATGTGGTGGTCAGGATGATTCCTAGCAAAACAAAAAAATCATTCTATCTGTCGTTTCTGAGCCCCTGCATGTGATATGTTATGATAGAAATTATATAATTTATAATAAATGCTCATTAAATATAAATTTAGTAAAATCTCGGATTCTCATTGTGGTATGTGAGGCTACTTCGATCAAAAAAATCCACTGCAACAACTCTATTGGAGACTGGGAGATATTACGAAAAATCCGGGACGATGGCCTCTATTAACAACCCAAATGAACCTTTGATGTATTCTAGCAGGATCCTATGCTATGATAGATCAAATTGAATATTATTGGTGACTCAAAGGGAATCCCTGGTCATGCCAATAGCGGGGTGATTTTCAGAGATTCTTTTAGTCGGTTCCATAGTTGGCTCTTTGGAAAATGTGGTATTTCTTCCACATTAGAAGCCAAAATGATGGGTGTCATCCATGCCAATAATTTTTACCTTAAAAAAGTATGAAGAAAAATCTTGATCAAATGTGACTCAACCACCATTGTTCAGGAAATCTAGAATGGGGTGATTCACCTGGCATGGCCCCTCACTACGCTTTGGATGAAATGTATGAATTCTCTCCTGGAGATTGATTGCATCGCCACTCATGCCTTCTGTGAAGCGAACAATATTTCTTATGCTCTTTTGAACAAGGGAATTCACTAGGATATGACTTGGTTGGATGATCTTCCTTCTTATTTATTCCAGATTTTTGAGAAAGATTGGGAAAAACACCCTACTTTTCATCTCCTGTAACCCCATTTCAATTTTTTTATATTCAATAAAAATGTTTTTCTGTCTTTGAACAAGGCACCTCATTCTGGAAAAATGTGGTCAAATAGGGAATATGTGTGAATGAGAAAATTAAACAAAATTATTTAATCCAAATTTTACTAGATTTGGTACCTAAAAAACACATTAAACAACAATCCTAACATAAGTATTATATCTTCAGAATTGGTTCCAATATATTTACTTTTTTATATTTGATTCCAGCACACATCCCATATATATAACATATTTCCCATGTAGGGATGTGGTTTCAAATCTGATTATTTGAGTCCATCTTTACCATTATATCCCATTTACTCAAATCAAATGAATGATCTGACTCACATTTTCTTAATGAAATTTTTATCCCATTGAGGGAGGATTTTTTTTATGATTTTTTATTTTGAAATAATACACAATAATATATTTATAAATAAAATATGATAGTTTACATTAAAGGGTCAAAACTTGAATTTTCAACAAATTTAAAAATAAATGATCTAATATGAAATATTATATAAATAAACATATCTAACAGAATAAGAGAAATTTATGTCATTTATTATAAATATTATATTCATTAAATTGTGTTTTAGAAACGATGGAGCATTTGGGTGTTGTTTTGGGAGTTATTCATCATCAGTAACTATTCAGAATGTTATCTTTGTGTAATTTATAGAATAATGAAGTTCATTTCAAGGATTGCATCATTTTTTGATGGGTTGTGGATCTATATACTTTAGTTATAAATGTAATTTTTTATTGGGAATCAAGATTGATAGATGGAGAGGTTCAAATTTTCCTTAGTCTTGAATCCTATTATAAGTGTTTTTTATTGATTTATCTCAGCTTGCAACACCTCAAAAGCTTTGATGAGAACAGATTAGAAATTTTTTCACATTAACCAGTGTGGAGAATCATTCATGTATATAAATAATAAGTTGGTTAGTTCCCTTATTCTATATTTTCAATAAGAGTTATATTGTTTTATGTTTTATGTTGATTATTTGTGTCTTAATTTTGATTATATTCTAATATGGAAGATATCATTTGTTTTTTATGCCTCTAAGTAGTTACATACTCATTAGTGTAACATTTCCACTATCCCCACACACATTATAGACCATGGTATTTATAGTCAGTGTGTAGTCCATCTTTCCAGGGGCAGGTGGTCCCCAAGGCATTTTAGTGGAACCTTAAATATGAATCAAATTGATAGGCTGAAAAGTCATGATCACCACACCATTTTGAGGGGGATTATTTCCTATATCAATACCCAACTAGATATTTTATATATGTTCTTGATTCATTCACATATTTCTATCGAGGACTGGTTTCCCAAATAAAAATGTTCATTTTCTTCCTTTTATTAACATAAATCCATACAAATGCTTGGGGAATCCAATAAATGGAACCGTGAATATGTTTCAGAGGTTTGATAATTTTTTACCCACTATTAATCAATGATAATGGTTTGAGTGACATTTTATGTTTTATAGAAATATGTATAATAAATATAGAGTTTATTGTCTTCCATTGATAAAAATAGTGTTTAAAAATTGGGATTTAATGTTCTGGAGGCATCCTATTACACCTAGGGAAACCAAGAATCAAAACCTAGAGAGTTTATATTGGCCTATAAAATTAAATTTATCAACATGTGAAATAAATTTATATGAAGGAATTTGAATAAGCAGTATAGAGATCATGTATATTGAGAGGAGTCCAACATATCCTATTAATACATGAATCAGTGTCTATATAGTTCTAATTTAATAGGTATTTTCTTCCTAAAAGTTTGGATGAAAATGGTTTTAGTGGGACATATTCATATAAGTCTACCATGAACAACGTCATTTAGAGTATATCCCTTTGAAAGAAAAAATGGTTTGGAATCAGAAAATTAATATTCCCATAATATAGGATTTTTATTATACTAATGAAATTATTTTTGAATGTCTATATTCCCATGTGAGGAATTCATGGTTTGAAAAACAATATGTAACAATGGATTAATCACATTATATCTGGGTTTGCATATTACACCATGAGGATTCTCTAAAGAAACATGATGAAAATTTCCATTGATAATATGGATTTATGATGGATATATAGGGAATTTGAAAATATTATCATGAAGAAATTAAAAATAATATAGGGAATATGAATCATAGAAGTACTAGTAAATTTATTCTGTATATTGGGATGTAGCCTTAGGATGTAATATTCTGCACTTTTTTTACGTCAAAAAATAGATTCCTCATAGTCCATATTTTTCCTTCCTATTTATTTGTGGGGATTTAGGGATAAAACCATTGGGATATTTCACATTAGCATCAAACATCTTGTGAGAAACATGTGATGAAAAAAGATCAAACATGTCGTGATAGTCAGAATATTGAACATGTACATGGATTATAAAATAAGGATGAGTTAAAATAAATGTGACTACAAGATCATTGATAATATGTGTCTATGAGAATAGTGTAATTTTATTCTACATGGAATATTATAATGTGAGGTTTATATAGAGGAACATATTATATTCTTGAGGAGTATTCTGACATTGAAATTAATAATATATATGGGAAAATGTTGGGCTAGAACCTTGTAAAATTTTCCCAATGTATCATGATAGAGCTGATATTATCAATATATTTTATCTAAATTTCAATGATTTAGTCCTCACCAATGTGTCATTACATTTTAAGTTGCATCATTTTTGGAATATTGTTGTATTTTGAGCTAAATTGTGAAAATGCCTTAATTCTGGATTTTAAGCAGTTTTTGACTTGTCTGAGAATTTGGTCCTATCGTTTTAAATACATTTCCAATTCGACTGATTAGATTTTTAGGAACCCCTGAATTGTTATCTTCATATATTTCAACTTTATGAAGATCTAAATCGGCTATCTAAGGGTCCAAATAAATCATTCTTTGGGAAGAGTTTGTATGTTCAGATGTGGGGAGCCCACCTAAATAAATGGAGCATAACATCACTATATGTTTCCAATGTCATTAATTCCAACTGGGCGTGCAAGAGTACTACAAGGCTCGCATTCCAGATTAATTTCAAGGTAAAAATTTATAATTTGGGCACACTATGATCGAGTCAAACAAGTGGGAGATGATAGGTCTCCTCGGGAAGAGAAAGAGTCGTGGAGTGACTAATTCCTAACTTTTTCAACACATCTCCAAAGCGGCTGATATTTTGTGGGCCGACATAGAATGTATTTTTAAACAAAGCTATAGAAGGGTCCAGAGGTTGATTTGGCCGGTAGGTGTTCCAAATAGAATCCTATTTCGGGCAGACAGAATCTGGACAGAAAATTTTCCTGCCCTCTTCCCCTATTCTCCCTATCGCTTCATTCGTTTCAAGGGTGTTAGGATTTGTGGAGACAATGATGAAGATAGTGTACACTCTTGCTGAAATGGAGGTGATCTAGGCTGAACAAGTGATGCGAGGCTAAACACCAAGTGGTTGCGGACGGCGACAACTGACGGACACTCACTTCTGAGTTTTGATCTTCATGTGTAATCTATGTTTCATCTCCATTGAATTTATATTTCTTGAATGACAATGGTTGTTTTATTTCTTGAATATATTTTCAACTTGTTTGTTCTGGATGGTTTCCCAATCTATAAATTAAAATAGTCGATTTCACTATTTAAATTTCTGCGGTGAGGTCTTGCCATTGAGTATAGTGATTTCGGTTAGGTTAGGTTATTTGAAGGTCTTCAAATAATTAGATAACTTCTATAGGAGGGGAAATGATCATATTGAGGTCTTAATATGATATCCTTGCCAAATAAGGTGTTTATACAGAGGTATTTGGGTAGGCATTGAGAGATTCAATAGAGATATAAATTTAAACAAGGAAGAGGGGAGTGTCTGGGAGGTTAAAGCTTGTCTGTAACCACTGTTTTGATTCTGGTTTGAAACCCATTTTATTTCCAATAAATTTTCTAGCTCATTCTCAAATTTTCTTTCTCTTTAGTTTATATTTATTTTCTATTATTTATTATTTAATCAAATCCCCAATTTTCCATTTCATGTGAAAACAAACCAACAAACAAGTGAAAGTTTGGCAACTCAAATTGCAACCTCCTCGAGAGACAATCCCTGGACTGCTATATTGCATTGTTTTTTGGGGAAAAATTAATTGATATAGGATTTCGTGATAGATAATCCATACATCAACTAGAGCCATTGCCGGGGAGGTTTATTGAGTTGATTTGTATGAAAATTGTTTTTTCATGACCAGAAATTCTAACCCAAATTTGTTCCCATTAGATTTTGAAATTGATATAACTTTTCACTCTAGGAATAGAGCTAACAAAAATCCTCTTGTACCATGTTGTGAATCTTCTAATAAAGCACTATGAAGAAACCTTGTTGAAATTGAAATTCCAATGGATGAAAATAGAACATTGAAGAATTGGCTTCATCTTATGATGCAAATCAAGAAAATCCTATTGAATATCCTGATGCACCTTCTGGGTTTGAAATAAAATCTGGTTTCATTCACCAACGTACAAAATTTAATGGTTTGCCTGGGGAAGATCCACATAAACACTTTCAGGAATTTAGTTATCTTTGAGTCAACATGAATCCCCAGGGCATTGATGCAAATCAAATGAAATTGAGTTCTTTTCCTTTTTCGTTAAAAGGATTTACCAAAGAATGGTTTTTATATTCACATTTTATTTTGGTTAGGGGTTGGAATGAATAGAAAAAAAAATTCGTTGAAATTTTTTTCCCTGCTTCTAGAACTGCTTCAATTAGAAAGGAGATTTGTGGAATTATGCAAACTCAAGGTGAAACTTTGCAAGAATATTGGGAATGCTTCAAAAGACATTATTTCAGTTTCCCCCACCATCAAATTAGTGACCAACATTTGATTCAATATTTTTATGAGGGATTGTGTCTTACTGATAGAAGAATGATTGATGCTACTGCAGGAGGGGCTCTAGTTGAAAAAACACCAACTGCTGCTAGGACATTAATTGCAAACATGGCCCAAAATGCTCAACAGTTTGGAACAAGAGGCCTTCTTCATGAGAAATCTGCCCAAGAGTTCCCCATTGCTACTCCTGAGAACAATATGATTGCGAGTCAACTTTCTGATCTTACCACCATGCTGAGGTCAATGAGGTTATCCAATACCCCTCCAACTCCACCCAAACCTGAAGCAACATTTCGAATGAAAGTCTACTGTGGAATCTGTTCTTCCAATGACCATTTTAGTGACCAATGCCCTCAAATGAAGGAACCTTCTGAAAACTAGAATGTTTTTTTCCTGGAAAACCCATTCAATCAAACCAACAAAGGCCATTTCAATCAAATCAAAATTTCAATCAATGCTGGAACAACAACACTAATGAAATATTTCAACAGCCTGAACAACCTAGAGGCTTCTTCCAAGGAAAATCATGTAATTTATAACCAAGATATTTCAATGAGCAACCCAATTCTCATTCTGGAAGAAACTTTCAGGCTTCCCCTCCCACTCAAAATTCAGAGAGTAATATTGAAGATGTAATGAGGAAACAACATGAGGCAATGAAACAAACACAAGACCAACAACAAAACATGTTGAATAACCTAATGACTCAAATGGGTCAACTTCCCTATGAACTTAGTTGCATAAAAAATCAAATGAGTGGAGGTTTTTCCACACAACCCCAAGTAAATCTGAGAGATAATGGGAAAGAAAATGTGAGTGCAATTGAATTTAAGAGTGGAAAAAAATTGAATACCCTCAAATAGAGAAACCAAAACCTGTTGTTGAAACTGTTTTTGAGAATCCCCCCACTGATGGAAATGCTGTAAATTATAAATGTTCTTTGAAGGAAACACAATTTCAAGAGAAGAAATGTTTCTTGAAAGAATAAAGAGGGATTGGAATAGGATGTCTAGACCTTTTGTTTCTCAATGATGTGCTCAAAATAGCCTTGAAACAACCAAACCACCATTGCCTTACCCTAGGAGTGAACCACCAGTGAAGTCGAGTGCTGAGAAAGAGTTGGATAAGGAGGTTTTTGAGACTTTTAAGAACGTTCAAGTCAATATACCTTTGCTTGATGCTGTGAAACAAATTCCAAGGTATGAAAAGTTTTTGAAATAAATGTGTACCCACAAGAGGAAATTCAAAGGAGGTGAAAAGGTCAACTTAGGGAGTAATGTTTCATCCATGATCCAGCATGCCTTTCCTGTCAAATTTAAAGACCCAGGAACTTTTACCATTCCTTGCACCGTTGGGAAATGTGAATTCAAGGATGTTATGCTTGATTTGGGGGCCACCATAAATGTTATTCTACATTCAGTTTACTCATCTCTTCATGTTGGAGAATTGAAACCCTCTGGGATCATCATTCAACTTGCTCACCTAAGTACCACCAAGCCTACATGAGTTATTGATGATGTTCTTGTTTAGGTGAGAGACATGATTTTTCCTGTGGATTTCTATGTCTTAGATATGGAAAATGATAGGTTTAGTACCCATGCACCTCTCATTCTAGGGAAACCATTCCTGAAAACTACAAAAGCAATCATCATTTTTCACAAGGGAACACTTTCACTGGAGTTTGGCGAAGAAGTTGTTCATTTCAATATTTTTCAGTCCATGAAACACCCAGTCTAGGATCATTAATACCCCCAAGTGAACATGATTGATTGGTTTTCCATTGATATGTTCCCTGATTTTGTCTATGATGAGAAACTAGCTGATATTTTTAATGATGGAAATTTGTTTGTTGCTGAATCTGATCAACAAGAGAGGGAAAAGGGAGCTGATGATGAGTCTTGGAATGTTAAGATGGCTTTGAAAAATTCTATTGATCTCAACATTGAGGAAGATGTCTCCCTAGAAATCCATAGTGCTGCGAGTGGTCTCCTAAAAAAAATTGAAAATTTTCCACTAGAATCAAATTCCAAGAACAATGAAATTGATATTCATGGTGATTGTCCTTTAAATTCTGTAACCCGACTAAACAACCACACCTGTAAGCAATGTTCCTTGATCAATGAAAATACCCCAGCCGAGTTAGTGTCGAAACCACTTCCTGAGAATTTCAAATATTCTTTCTTTGGTGAAAATGAAACATTCCCTATTATAATTTCAAAAGATTTGTCTAAGGACCAAAAGAATCAATTTTTAGGAGTCCTCAATACCCACAAGAAAGCTATTGGATGGACTCTATCTGATTTTACTGGAGTCAGCCACTCAGTGTGCATGCATAGAATTTTCATGGAAGAAAATTTTAAACCGGTGAGACAATTTCAAAGGAGGTTGAATCCAACAGTATTTGAGGTTGTTAAGAAAGAAGGTACCACCCTTTTAGCTGATGGAATTATTTTTCCCATCTCAGATAGTCAATGGGTGAGTCCAATCCATGTAGTTCCCAAAAAAGGTGGCTTCAAAATCTCAAAGAATCAATTTGGTGAGCTTGTTCCTATTAGGCTTCCAAGTAAATGGAGAATGTGCATTGATTACAGGAATCTCAATTTGGCTATGAGGAAACACCACTTTACACTTCCTTTTCTTGATCAGGTCCTTGAATGACTGGCTGGAAAAACCCATTATTGTTTTCTGGATGGATTCTCTGGTTATTTCCAAAGTCAAATTGCACCAGACGATCAAGAAAATACCACATTAACATGCCCATTTGTAACATTTGATTATAGAAGGATGACCTTTGGTTTTTTCAATGCTCCTGGAACTTCTCAAAGGTGTATGATGAGTATTTTCTATGATTTTTTTGAAATATTCATGGATGTTTTTATGGATGACTTCACTGTTTATGGATCATCATTTGAAAGTTGTTTGGAAGGTCTTGATCTTGTTCTTGAAAGGTGCATTGATATGAACCTTGTTCTTAATTATGAAAAATGTCATTTCATGGTGGGTAAAGGGATTTTTCTTGGACATGTTGTGTCTTTGGATGGAATTCTAGTCGATAAGTCCAAAGTTGAGGTCATTTCTTCAATGCCATACCCAAAATCAATCAGAGATGTGATATCTTTTCTTGGTCATGCTTGTTTTTATAGGAGATTCACTAAGGATTTCAGTAAGTTCGCACTTCCATTGTCTAGATTGCTCAGAAAGACACCCCATTTGTCTTTGATGAAAATTGCAAACATGCCTTTGGGGAGGTGAAACAAAAATTGATTACTCCTCCCATTGTTCAACCTCCCAAATAGGACTTTCCTTTTGAGATCATGACTAATTCATCTGACTTTTCTCTTTGGTCTGTTTTAAGTCAAAGTTTGGAAAAGAAATCTTATGTGATTGCCTATGACTCTAGAACATTAGATCATGCCCAATCAAACTACACAACAACTGAGAAGGAGATCTTTGATATTGTCTTTGATTTGGACAAATTTATATGTTATCTTCTGGGATCTAAGGTGATTGTTTTCACTGATCATTCTGCAATCAAATTTTTTATGAAGAAACATGATGAAAAACCAAGACTTTTGAGATAGATTTTGTTGTTACAAGAGTTTTATGTTGATATAAAGGATCAGAAGGGAAGTGAAAACCTTTTTGCTAATCATTTGAGTAGGATACCATCTGTTTTGAATGGGGATCATCAGATCTATCTTCCAATTAAAGAAACTTTTTTAGATGAGTAGTTGTATGCTTGTCAAACTGAAAGGACATGGTTTGCTGATATAGTGAATTATTTATATTTTGATGATGTTCCCCACTAGTTTTCGAAGAATCAATTTTCTAAACTTTTGAGTGATTCAAAGGATTACATTTGTGATGATCCTTACTTGTGGCATGTTGGTAGTGATCAAATGATTAGGAGATGCATTCCAAATTCTGAATTCCAATCTTTCCTAAACTTTTGTCACACATTGAGCTGTGGAGGACACTTTGGGCCCCAAATAACTGCAAGAAAGGTGAAGGATTCTGGTTTGTATTGGCCTACAATTTTTAGAGATTCTTTTGATTTCTGCAGGACATGTAGAAATTTTCAATTTCAAGGGGGCATTTCCAAAAGGAATGAGATGCCACAACAACCTCTGTTGTTTTGTGATGTATTTGATGTTTGGGGTATGGATTTCATGGGACCTTTTCACAATTTATTTGGATATATTTACATTTTACATGCTGTTTATTATGAATCCAAGTGGGGAGAATCTATTCCCACAAGAGATGATGATGCCAAAACTGTGTCCAAGTTTGTGAAGGGAAATATATTTTCAAGGTTTGGATTCCCAAGGTTCTTTATTACGGATCAAGGTATTAATAATTGTACGAAGACTTTGAAATCACTATTGAAGAAGTATGAAGTTCATCATAGGGTCTCTACACTCTATCACCCCCAAACAAATGGAATGGTTGAGTTGTCCAATAGAGAAATCAAACAAATTCTGGAAAAAACTGTGAACCCAAATAGAAAGGATTGGTGTTTGAGACTTCATGATGCACTCTGGGCTTATAGGACTACATTCAAAACCCCAATTGGCATGTCACCATTTAGATTAGTCTATGTAAAGGCTTCTCACCTTCTGGTTGAGTTAGAACACAAATATTTTTGGGCAGTTAAAACATGTAACATGAATCTGTTTTCTACTGGGGAAGAATTAAAATTTTGTTTGCAAGAGTTGGAGGAGATCATAAATAATGCATACGAAAGTTCTAGGCTGTACAAGGAATGAACCAAATCATTTCATGAGGAGATGATTCTCAACAAAAACATCAAAGAAGGAGACAAAGTGTTGCTATTTGATTCTAGATTGAAGCTGTTCCTGGGTAAATTTCGTTCCAAATGGTCTAGTCCATTCATTGTTACTCATGTTTTTCCTTTTGGTGTAATCCAGATTAAAGAACCAAGCAAAGGGACAACATTCACAGTCAATGGGCACAGGTTGAAGTTATTTAGAGAGAATGTTCACGATCCTCCGGGGGAGGAGATCCAGCTTCATAAAGCATAATACAATTAATGCCATGTTGTGTTTTTTGCTTCTCACTTTTTTTGTTGTAATGTATTTGATTTCATGAATTTCATATTGATATATTTATTTAGCACAAAGAAGGAATTGCATAAAATATGTGTGGGGGGAGGAACATGATGGGTAGATTAGGATTTTGTGTTCTTTCATTTCATTTTTTTCTTTTTCTTTTCTCTCTCTTTCAATTTTTTGTGTGTTCTTTTATTTTTCAAACTTTTTGTGTTTTATTTAAAATTTTGAAAAACATTTGAGCTTACATGATGATCTTTTAAAACCATCTCAATGAGTGATCCAATTGGTCATTTGATTCTGGTTATAAATGAATGCTGAAAAAGACACTGTTTCAAGTTCCAAAATTTTGAAAAACCCATTGAATCTTGAATTCCATTCCATGAATGTTGTCCAATATTGAAAACCACTTGCCCATGGGTATTTTGAACACATTTTTCATCTTCTTCACATTCATCCTACTTCTTGAGTGAACCAAAGAATTCTTGTTTGATTGAACCAGAACTTGAACTTTTTCTATCAAAACTGGAGGGATAAGGTGAGTGTGATTGAAATGATTGAGGCAATATGTTTGTGACTGAAAGCCCCTTTTTCACAATTATCCCTTTTATTCTAGCACACCTTTTACAATTTATCTTTCTTAAGCCCTTAGATGCCATGTACGGCATTTTAGATAGCCACATTACAAGCCATTTTCCCTATCCAACCTGCTCTGGAAGTATAAATGCATGATCTAGTTGAACTCATGTGTGGGGGAGATGACTTGTGGTGTGCTACATCATCTATTGTTGCTTTCTGTGGTTATCTAAACAATGAAGAGATGTTTTTTCTACTGAAAGATGTTTGATTTCTGAGAGTTGTGCCTGTCTGGAGCTCTCAATGGAAGAGAGTTGTGCCTATCTGGAACTCTCAATTGAAGACAGTTGTGCCTGTCTGGAGCTCTTGATGGAAGAAAGTTGTTCCCAATCTGGAGATTTTGAAAAAAAAGAGAAATGTAACTGTTGCTGCTGAAATTTGGATGGAATGAGGTTGAAAAGATATTCTCAGGGATTCTAAAATATGACTTTCATTGGAGGAGAGTAAGGACGATTCCCCGCATGAGTGAAGATTAGATTCATGTATTTTTTGCTCCCAAAATGATCCAAACCCTCCTTATTCGGCTTCAGATTTTTGGACATTTGAGACCCACCCACCTTTATCCACAGAACATCATTGAAAAGCCCTCATGATGATCACATTTTTCTTGGCTCACATAAGGAGGAGATTTAGAAATTTTTCAAGCTTATGATGATTCATTCATGTTTTATTGAGAGAAGCTTTGTTGGAAATCAATATTTGTGTTGAGAGAAAATTTTTGTGAAGTGACTGTGATAAGTGAATGAGAGGAGAAAATGAGTTGAAATGGATTAAATGAACTTAATTTAAAACTTGAATCCTTTTTTTATGAGGCATTATATCATTTTATTCTTGGTGTTTGATTGGTGAACCTCATTGGTTTGTATTTTGAATAAGCACTGATTTGGTTTTAATGATCACTTGTCTAGGAGACCAAGTTGTAATTGTTTGGGAATGGATAGAGCTGATATTTTCAATATATTTTATCTAAATTTCAATTATTTATTCCTCACAAATGTGTCATTACATGTTAAGTTGCATGATTTTTGGAATATTGTTGAATTTGGAACTAAATTGTGAAAATTCCTTAATTCTGGATTTTAAGCAGTTTTTTACTTCTATGAGTATTTTTTCATATCTTTTTAAATACTTATCCAATTTGACTGATTCCTTTTTTTAGGAACCCCTGAAATGTTATCTTCATATATGTCAACTGGATCAAGATCTAAATCGGCCATATATGTGTCCAAATAAATCATTCTTTGGGAAGAGTTTGTATGTTCAGATGTGTGGAGCCCACCTCAATAAATGGAGCATAACATCGGATACATATTTCCAAAGTCATTAATTCCAACTGGGAGTGCAATATTACTCCATTTCACGCATTCAAGAATAATTACAAGGTCACACTTGATAATTATGGAAAACTAGGATCGAGTCAAACAAGTGGGAGATGAAAGGTCTCCTCGGGAAGAGAAAGGGTCATGGACTAATTAATTCATCACTTTTTCAACCCATCTCCAAAGCGGCTGATCTTTTGTGGACTGACAGAGAATGTAATTTTAAACAACTCATTATAAGGGTAGAGAGGTTTATTCGGCCGGTAGGTGTTCCAAACCGAAGCATATTTCGGGCGTACAGAATCTGGACAGAAGATTTTCCAGCCCTCCTCCCCTATTCTCCTATCTCTTCATTCATTTCAAGGGGGTTGGATTTGTGGAGACAATGATGATGATGGTGTACACTCTTGCTATAATGGAGGTGATGTGGATTGATCAAGTGATGCGAGGCTAAACACCAAGTGGTTGCGGACGACTACAACCGACGGACACTCCCTTCCGAGTTTTGATCTTCATGTGTAATCTCTATTGCATCTCCTTTGAATTTATATTTCTTCAATGAAAATGGTTGTTTTCTTTCTTGAATATATTTTCAACTTGTTTGTTTTGGATGTTTTCCCAATCTATAAAGTAAAATAGTCGATTTCACTATTTAAATTTCTGCAGTGAGGTCTTTCTGTTGAGTATAGTGGTTTCGGTTAGGTTTGGTTATATGAAGGTCTTCAAATAATTAGATCACTTCTATAGGAGGGGAAACGATCATATTGAGGTCTCAATATGATATCCTTGCCAAATAAGGTGTTTATCCAGAGGTAGTTTTGTAGGAATTGAGAGATTAATTAGAGATATAATTTTAAACAAGGAAGAGGGGAGTGTCCTGGAGGTTAATTCTTGTTCGTAACCACTGTTTTGATTCTAGTTTGAAACACATATTATTTCCAATAAATTTTCTAGCTCATTCTAAAATTTTCTTTATCTTTAGTTTTTATTTATTTTCTTGTTCATGAGTCTTTAATCAAATCCCCAATTTTCCATTTCATGTGCAAACAAACCAACAAAAAAGTGACAGTTTGGCAAGTCAAATTGCAACCTCCCCGAGAGACAATCTACGGACTGCTATATTGCATTGTTTTTTGGGGAAAAATTAATTGATTTAGGATTTCTCGACAAATAATCCATATATCATATCATGATTATTATTGGATTTAATGTCCGTGTGTTTCATATTTTACCATGACCACTAATGTTAAAAGGATAAAGGATTATATTATGGAGGTTATATCCCTACATGTTAGGTGTTATTAGAGGATATTAATGTGGTATAGCCTTTATGTGTGTGGGGTGACATAGAAGCACATGAGTTGAACCCTTGGGAATTATGTGGTCATGTGGGTGTCAAGGGGTCATCTTCTTCATGTAAAGGTGGTGAGGTCACACACTTCATATGACATGTTTGGGTTCATACAATTTTACAAAAGCCTCTAGAGTTATGAATTCAAGAAAAATCATCATGGCTATGAAATCAAGTGACTAATAAGGGGATAGATGATTGTATGGCCTGGTCTCATGACCAAGAGTTGGTCTCATTTTATTCATGCATTACACATGTCTATGAAGTTATTATTTGATCACATTACAGGGGATTTTTTAGTAATGGTCCCATTGGGGACTCATTCCTCTTGAGGTTACCCAATTTTACTCATAGTGATTTAAGAAGATCATGTTATTGTGATTTCTTGAGGACTCCACACTATGAAATTATATCTTCTTCTCATATTCATATATATGAAATCTTTATTATTTTTTTCTATTAACCATGGTAGTTAATATGTGTATATCTCTTTTATTTTTATCTCATTATATAGAATACATGACATGTAACTTCACTTAAGTTAGTGTAATGACTGTTAGTATGAGTCAGTGGTGTCTTGTGCACATTGAGTGACCATGTTCCAAAATATCATTAATGTAACACCCCAAGATTTCATAGTGTGTTATTTATTCAAAATA
Source organism: Viscum album (assembly GCA_963277665.1). Classification (NCBI taxonomy): domain Eukaryota; kingdom Viridiplantae; phylum Streptophyta; class Magnoliopsida; order Santalales; family Viscaceae; genus Viscum; species Viscum album. Next base: position 1,291,817,459 of record OY728159.1, on the reverse strand, counting down.
ATTCAATAACTTTCACTACATGCAACACCATGTTCAAGCACACCATGACTTACCAAACAAGCCGTTCAAAAGAGGTTATGAATAGTATTAGATAAATTTTAATGTTTATATAATCCTTATAATTTTAGAATCCATATTATGAGTTTCTTAGATATAATGCAAGAACAAATTCATTTTCAGTATTGCACTTTTATCAACTTTAATAGTGAACCCTTTTTAAATACTATATTTCAAACTTTTTGACTAAATGGGGACATCAAAAAATTTAAAATGAAACATCCCAAGCTTACACGGTATGCTTTCCTTTGAATAAAACAGTAGCGTGTGTTGTACGCAACTTCGAGTTTTAACACACACCACAACCGATCAAACTAACCGTTATGGATAGTAATACCTAAATTTTGAAATTATGTATATTTTATATTTTAAAATGGACTTCATTTTTGGATTCGGAATATCGAATTTAGCCTAAGGTGAAATTTTGGTACTTTTCGGATAACTTTCATATTATGATGAATAGTGAAAATTACTAAATTTTAATTAAAAACAACTTTTTTAATCAAAATAATTAATAGTGATAAATTATGAATTTGAGTGGTTTTAAAGTATATTTAGAATATATTTTTACCATTTAATATAATGTTGGTCATTGGACATAATTTTACAATTAAACCAAACATAAACGAGTGTCAATCTTTTGATAGTTATTATCTCTTAAAAACACGCTTTTTGTTTTGACAGCGGGATTTAATTTTAAATTAATTTCTGCCACTTCTGTGTTTTGAATTTAGGAAAATGGATTCCATATTTGGAATCAGGATTTTAAAATTGTGTAAATAGGTAACTTTTATTTTTAGACATTTTGAATAATTACTGCGGTAAATATTTTATTTACCATGGTTAAGGGTAAATCCGGTAAATAAGGGTTAAAAGAAATAATATTATAATAATACTAAATTACCCTAAAACGTGTCTTAACCCTATTGGTTGATACATGGTCGACCATGGGAATCTTTGGGTCTATTTTGGGACCCCATGGATCCACTTGTAAGTGATAATGACACTTTATTTTAATTTAGTTAAAATTAATACAAAAATGACACAAGCATATATCTTTTAGAACAACAATTGTTACATAGGGTTATATATGTTGGATTTTAGATTATAAATATTCATTAGAAAGCTAAAAAGATTTTCTACATAATGATATTTTATTTATAAATTTTAGACATTAAATAATTTATTTTATTTATGACACAATGATGATGAAGTAATTACTATAATAGTGAAAAATTAAAATAATTGATATTATAAACACCCAAATAAATATAATATGAAACTTTTAATGAATTAAACAAATTTTATAGGATAATATGATATATTAGGATTGATTTACTTGACTTTGTTCGAAGTAATCAATCTGTTATGAGTTTCACAAAAATCAACTAGTGAATAGTGTCAAAATTGACATAAAAGAGTTCTTAAAACAAATATTATATTATTAATTGATATTAAATTCCTAAAAATCTAAGGTTCGGCCAAGAGACTTATATTATGATAGGTTAATCATTAATGGACCACTTGGGGGTCTTTTGGATGTATATATTAAGTTTATTAACCATATTATATAAAAATACAAAGAGACATTGTAAAAGTGAAACTAATTAACTTAGAGTTAATACTTAAAGATAAGGTTAATATAAGTACCCAAACCTGTCTAAATTCTATTGGATGAGTTGTTTTCGACCTATCCCCACCTCAACCTTTGAATATTCAACTTTGGAGCCATTGGAAACCGAATATAAATTTATTATAAATTAATATTTCTAGCTTTTCCAAAGGTGCCCCTCACCCCTCTTATAAAAGGGCACTCCTCCTTCTCATTTCCTCACACCACTCAAGCCACTTGGCTCGTCCAAACTCTGCCCAACTAAGCTCCCCACATCCCTCTCCTCCTCCTTGAAGCTTCCCATTAGGCAGAAAGCATTTCAACAAGTCCTTTGGTTCCAACCAAAGTGAGTTACCTAAATTAAAGGTAACGTTTTCTCTTAAATTATTTTCATTTATTTTCCTTCTCCAACCCCAAAACTCTTTTTATTTCCTTTCTTTTGTAACAACACCAGTATCCTCAATATACTAGGATGTTGTTATAAGAATGATTCAAACTACACATACACACAACTCTATCTAATGGATGATGAACATAATGTTTCTGTGGATGGCAAACTAACGCCTCACGAAACGATGATTGTTCAAATACATCTTACCGCCTCTCATGGTGGCCATTATGATGGCACTGTAATTAAATATGATGTTAATGATATATATTTTATATATAAGCTTCTGTAATTCCATTTTATTTCATACCATTATTCGTTTCATGTTGTATATACATACGATAATTTCATTTGAGGAAGTGCGGACTACCGCCCCCTTAAAATGATATGACTCGTTCATACCACACATGGAACGTATAAAGGATGGTGTTAATGAACTTAAGTAACATATATAAAATATTATATTATACTGGAATAGTAATATACCTATGTATAATTTGGATTCTATTCTTTTAAAATAAAAATTAAATGGAAGTAGCGTTCGTGCGTACGTACGGACTACCGTCTCCACGAACGCGATGAGATTCATTCTCCATCGTATCCATTCAAGTATAATTATCATTTGATGATTTAAAAATGATGTTTAAGAACTTGATACCATTCTGGATATGAATAATATACATCCCATTAATAACGAATATGGCTCACATAACAAATAATATAAAGTAAAATGAACCCGTTAACACCCGAAATGACGATAATTCTAAGATATTATTAACAAATCAATGATAAAAGATCATATATGATGTCATATTAAAGTAAATGATTCTTTTATTATTCAATAACAATTATTTCACCATTATACAGGAGGTAAACCTACCATCGACCAAGGAAAAAGTACAATGTAAGGGTTTTCTTATCTCACTTTTAATTCCGTGAGAATTCCATTGATCACCACTTAATTATTGCATGTGGTGTATGTGTACTGCCCATGATCGTATTCATTGTGTAATATACTTTAATTTATGGGTATTTACATCATCATGGTATGATACTTCTTTCATGGGTGTATGTTTCGTAAGTTACCTAATCGATAAGGGAATTTGAGATTTCAATTTCCACTCATTTGGCTTTACACATATTTCATTGATTATATTACCGCAAGATTATGTGTGGAATCACTATTCATTTGATTATGTCATAATTTCCACTCCCCTTCCTGTGGATATAAGTTTGATACACATAATCACTCCATTGGTAATTCTCAAGTCATTGATATGAATTTGATAAGAGTAATTTTAACTCATTCTCCATTTGTTGAGTTAAACATCCAATTCGTTGGTATTGTTTTTACAAGAATATGTGTGAATGTACTTTGATTGTTTTACACTGAATATCCAATCATATTTAGTGTATTTATATTTTTCACACATAATTATGTCATTGATTTATCCTTAACCTAAGGATACAACCTTTTTGAGAAATTTCATCTCAATTTACATTCCATTGAGACTTCTTTGATGATATACACCAAATCACTTCTATGTGGTGTATATAATGTACTTTGACATAGTATATCATGAATTACTTTACTCTCATGATATTACAATGTTTTGATTACCTCAATTATTTGTATTCAAGTGTCTCTCTTTTGGTTAGAAACTCTAACCAAAATACCATTTTAAAATGTTTTAAAGAATTATTCTTCTAAATCATGCTCATTAATGTCCATATTTTAAAAATGGTTTTAAGGATTTATTTATATGGACATTAAAGTTTTAAAATTAAAACTCCTTTTAAAAGTTTCAAAGTGGTATGGGACACTTTGATTCAAAAATATACTTTTAAACGGCTTCTTGACAAATAGTGTGACTTTTAAATGTTTTCAAGAAAAGGGGGATATTTCTCTCAAATAGTTTTGATGATTATTTTCATCTATGTCAACATGCTTCATTATTATTGATTGAGGTTAATGTGATACAATACAATCTTCCATATTGTATCGAATGAATTATGTTTGACTGTGGATGTGCTATTTTTATACCATTCATGGTTTGTGGTGAAAATATTGACATTTCGTATGCTAGTTTAATACGAATGTTTACGTTATGTTTAAACCTTTTCATATGGGAATGAATTGGACTTAATAAGTGACGGGTGGAGCCCGCTATAGCTCCTCGATGCATCGGTAGGTCTCATGAGACAAACTAGTGTCTTGGCACAAGGCCTTGGCAAAATCTTATTTGTAGTCTTGGCACGAGGCCTTGGCTATGTGGTTATGATAGTCTGGCATTATGCATTTCATCATTATGAAAGTGGTTATTGATATTGCATGTGATCATTCGACTAGTAGAATATCCATGTGAGTAAGTAAATGGCATTATTTCATTTTACTTTTTCCATACTATGTTGAAGTTCAATTTTAAAAGGCTTTTGTTTTAGTTATAATTTGCCTTAAGTGTTTATGCTTATTTATGAAAGCTTCTGCTATAATGTTATCCTTACTGAGCATCTGAGCTCACCCCTTTCAATGTTTTATTTTTCCCAGGATTATGAAGAAGTAATTTATGAATGACCTGCAGGGATAGTATGAGGGGATATGAAGACAAGATGTTTTTTTTATGATGTAATGTAAAAATTTATGGATGTATCTAGTTATTCCAAGGCTACTAAACTAATCGGTCTTTCGAGACTTGATCTTTCTCATGATCATGCCAATGTTATGTAATAATGCACCGACTCTAGATAATCAGGGTCGGGGCGTTACAGTTGGTATCAGAGGAAGTTTAGTACAAACCTTGGTAGCTAGATTTTGATAAACTCTGATTAGAGCACGTAGACCTAAGATGAACTTTGAGGATTAGTATAGAAGAACTTCCTAGAATTTTGGTATTGTAGAGATTTTGTGAGTTTTCCGAGCAATACATCCCTGTCTGGATACGAGCAGGTAGAGGCGGCTCTGGCACAGATGTACCTAGGGGTAAAACCCGAAAACACCGCTTTGAGCTAGACTCGAACGGGAACTGGTGCACGACAACGGGCCTTGCTGCACTCTTGGTTACGACACTCCCGGGGGATATGCTTAGGATAATTTACATTTTCTTTACAAACCAATTTAAGTAATATATATATATAAGATGAGAGTAAATGACCTTGGTTAATCCTAATATGTTTCAAATTGAGAATATGGTGACATTTTAATCTCTAAATGATTTTACGACTACTATTACTCACACAATGCTTTATGGTTTTAGTCAATGGCTGGATTCCAAGGAAGTCATAGTGACTTTGAGAATGATGTACAAGATGGGAACGGTGGTGGCAATGAGCAACAAAATGGAATGTTGATAGGCGTAAAAGATATCGTCTTTATGCCAAATCAGTTTTCCAAAAATATGATCAACAACATATATATTAACCAACTCCCAGACTCAACAAGGAAGAGAAAGGTGATAAATGATAAGAGCTCCAGCAATGGAGACCATGGAGAAAAGAACCCTCAATTTTCATCATGCAGGAAATGTGGAAAGAGACACCCAGGAAAATGTCTCAATGGGACAACGAAATGTTTTACGTGCGGGAAGGAAGGACATAAAGTAAAGAATTGCCGATGAAAAATGAAGAGTACTATGGAAGAAGATAAAAATGGTCCCAAGAGTCCATTTACAGTCATTTGCCGTAAATGTAGGGGACCTGGCCATTACCCGAGTGAATTTCCTATTCTATAGGATATTTTCTTGGTCAAAGAAGAAGCTATGTGGGAATAAATGGTTGGAGAAATGTTTAAAAAGTATTAGCACTCCTTGTTGATGGGTTTACTATGGAATAATTTTCTCTTGTATTTGTAACCCCGCAGTTTGCCATGTGAGAATGATATTTGAGGAAGAATTGTCTCTTCTCTTGTGGATTTGGGTATAAATAACCATTTGGATTTATATGATCATTGGGGTTTGAGAGAATTATAAGTTATTCTAATTTGGGATGAAGATTCAAGGTATGATATAACATTTGTGGTTAAATTTATGATATAGTATTTTGAGGAATTTATCTCATTTTGGCAATATTATAAAATATAGTTTTTGAAAAAGGACAACACGTAGACCGTGTGACAACCCGTCGCGTCGGACAAAGCTATGGGAATCGAACCCACAACCAAAGTGCGATTGGGATTTATCGCCTACCACTGGACTACGTGAAGTCCCTGGTTAGTGTGACTATTTTTTTTAGTTAAATGATTTTATTGATCAATAATAAGTTGATTTAGGTTCTTATTTCATATCAAAAGAATACCCTTGGTATAGGAAAATGATTTGGTGATTAAGTGATAAATGTTATTTTGGAAGATGTTCGCTTTGTTGGGAACACTATATGCCCAAGGAAAATAGAATACTATGGGGTTTCATTTGTGGAGTAATGATAGATTTTTATCTACGTTTTTATTGTGGATTTATAGTGATTTGGGTTATTTATGGAAATGATTAACCTATAATAGAGAATATGTGATTAGGTTAATTACTTTTGAGTATATGACTTTAAGAGTATCTGATGTCATTTGGAGATACAATTTAACATGGGAGACTACATAATCAAATTCTTCTATGTTTTGGGTTTCAATATTAGTTTGGATTATATTAAAGGATTTTAAGGACAATTGGTTATTGAATGGTATCTATTTAACTTTGGGGTATTGTTGGTTTAATTTTAGAAATTAAGATTAGTGCATATTTATCTCAATGAATATCCTTTTGGGGGATCATTAGATCATTCACTGACCATTTTGGTTTTGATTAATCTTCAAAGACAATGTAAATATATGGTTTATCCTTCATGGATCATGTGATTCTATAGAAGTTTATTCTAGCTCTTCCAGTGTGACCAAGTCTTCTTGAATACTCATCGTTTATAAAAAAATTGAGTTAGTGGTGGAAATTTATTATAGAATGAAAATCTACTTAAAATTTAAGTATATCTCATAATGTTCTTAGCCAATCTCATAAATAAAATCCCCAACATTAATAAAAGAAACATAGAACAAAATTGTTGTCCTAGATGGTACCTTAAATCATCACAAATTTATGGCTTTGGGATTTTTGGCCTTTTCATAGCCATGTTCTCTACCACTCTCCATCAGATAATTGATGGTTAGATTTCTCCTCCATATCCATATTTTCCTTCATGGAACCCTAGTATGTGTTATTTTCGGTAATCTTCATACTTTCGACGCTTTATTTTAAATAGAGGCCTCATTAATTCATTTTTCGATGTGGGATTTCAACTAAGATATTTTGAAACGTCAAAAATGTGTTATCCTAATACCCTATGTTTTGTTGAACCGATGGTATTTCAAATCATCATAGATTGATGATTATAAGGACCTCAATTTTACACTTGTTTGTGATTGATGACCTCAATCACCACCTATAAATATTTACGTTTTTCCTCCAATTATATGTCTCTAGTTGCCACCAATGTTCTCCTAATCGAGATCATAATTTGGTGGTGACCCTTTGATTTCTCTTTTTCTCATATAAAGACTAAATTTTAGTAACCCAAATTCCGATGTGGGTTTTCCCACAAATATATTATCTATTTTCAACCTTTTTTTTCGAAGAACAATTTCAAATTGCGAGGATGCAATTTATTGAAGGAGGGGAGAATGTAACACCCCAAGATTTCATAGTGTGTTATTTATTCAAAATAATTCAATAACTTTCACTACATGCAACACCATGTTCAAGCACACCATGACTTACCAAACAAGCCGTTCAAAAGAGGTTATGAATAGTATTAGATAAATTTTAATGTTTATATAATCCTTATAATTTTAGAATCCATATTATGAGTTTCTTAGATATAATGCAAGAACAAATTCATTTTCAGTATTGCACTTTTATCAACTTTAATAGTGAACCCTTTTTAAATACTATATTTCAAACTTTTTGACTAAATGGGGACATCAAAAAATTTAAAATGAAACATCCCAAGCTTACACGGTACGCTTTCCTTTGAATAAAACAGTAGCGTGTGTTGTACGCAACTTCGAGTTTTAACACACACCACAACCGATCAAACTAACCGTTATGGATAGTAATACCTAAATATTGAAATTATGTATATTTTATATTTTAAAATGGACTTCATTTTTGGATTCGGAATATCGAATTTAGCCTAAGGTGAAATTTTGGTACTTTTCGGATAACTTTCATATTTTGATGAATAGTGAAAATTACTAAATTTTAATTAAAAACAACTTTTTTAATCAAAATAATTAATAGTGATAAATTATGAATTTGAGTGGTTTTAAAGTATATTTAGAATATATTTTTACCATTTAATATAATGTTGGTCATTGGACATAATTTTACAATTAAACCAAACATAAACGAGTGTCAATCTTTTGATAGTTATTATCTCTTAAAAACACGCTTTTTGTTTTGACAGCGGGATTTAATTTTAAATTAATTTCTGCCACTTCTGTGTTTTGAATTTAGGAAAATGGATTCCATATTTGGAATCAGGATGTTAAAATTGTGTAAATAGGTAACTTTTATTTTTAGACATTTTGAATAATTACTGCGGTAAATATTTTATTTACCATGGTTAAGGGTAAATCCGGTAAATAAGGGTTAAAAAAAATAATATTATAATAATACTAAATTACCCTAAAACGTGTCTTAACCCTATTGGTTGATACATGGTCGACCATGGGAATCTTTGGGTCTATTTTGGGACCCCATGGATCCACTTGTAAGTGATAATGACACTTTATTTTAATTTAGTTAAAATTAATACAAAAATGACACAAGCATATATCTTTTAGAACAACAATTGTTACATAGGGTTATATATGTTGGATTTTAGATTATAAATATTCATTAGAAAGCTAAAACGATTTTCTACATAATAATATTTTATTTATAATTTTTAGACATTAAATAATTTATTTTATTTATGACACAATGATGATGAAGTAATTACTATAATAGTGAAAAATTAAAATAATTGATATTATAAACACCCAAATAAATATAATATGAAACTTTTAATGAATTAAACAAATTTTATAGGATAATATGATATATTAGGATTGATTTATTTGACTTTGTTCGAAGTAATCAATCTGTTATGAGTTTCACAAAAATCAACTAGTGAATAGTGTCAAAATTGACATAAAAGAGTTCTTAAAACAAATATTATATTATTAATTGATATTAAATTCCTAAAAATCTAAGGTTCGGCCAAGAGACTTATATTATGATAGGTTAATCATTAATGGACCACTTGGGGGTCTTTTGGATGTATATAGTAAGTTTATTAACCATATTATATAAAAATACAAAGAGACATTGTAAAAGTGAAACTAATTAACTTAGAGTTAATACTTAAAGATAAGGTTAATATAAGTACCAAAACCTGTCTAAATTCTATTGGATGAGTTGTTTTCGACCTATCCCCACCTCAACCTTTGAATAGTCAACTTTGGAGCCATTGGAAACCGAATATAAATTTATTATAAATTAATATTTCTAGCTTTTCCAAAGGTGCCCCTCACCCCTCTTATAAAAGGGCACTCCTCCTTCTCATTTCCTCACACCACTCAAGCCACTTGGCTCGTCCAAACTCTGCCCAACTAAGCTCCCCACATCCCTCTCCTCCTCCTTGAAGCTTCCCATTAGGCAGAAAGCATTTCAACAAGTCCTTTGGTTCCAACCAAAGTGAGTTACCTAAATTAAAGGTAACGTTTTCTCTTAAATTATTTTCATTTATTTTCCTTCTCCAACCCCCAAACTCTTTTTATTTCCTTTCTTTTGTAACAACACCAGTATCCTCAATATACTAGGATGTTGTTATAAGAATGATTCAAACTACACATACACACAACTCCATCTAATGGATGATGAACATAATGTTTCTGTGGATGGCAAACTAACGCCTCACGAAACGATGATTGTTCAAATACATCTTACCGCCTCTCATGGTGGCCATTATGATGGCACTGTAATTAAATATGATGTTAATGATATATATTTTATATATAAGCTTCTGTAATTCCATTTTATTTCATACCATTATTCGTTTCATGTTGTATATACATACGATAATTTCATTTGAGGAAGTGCGGACTACCGCCCCCTTAAAATGATATGACTCGTTCATACCACACATGGAACGTATAAAGGATGGTGTTAATGAACTTAAGTAACATATATAAAATATTATATTATACTGGAATAGTAATATACCTATGTATAATTTGGATTCTATTCTTTTAAAATAAAAATTAAATGGAAGTAGCGTTCGTGCGTACGTACGGACTACCGTCTCCACGAACGCGATGAGATTCATTCTCCATCGTATCCATTCAAGTATAATTATCATTTGATGATTTAAAAATGATGTTTAAGAACTTGATACCATTCTGGATATGAATAATATACATCCCATTAATAACGAATATGGCTCACATAACAAATAATATAAAGTAAAATGAACCCGTTAACACCCGAAATGACGATAATTATAAGATATTATTAACAAATCAATGATAAAAGATCATATATGATGTCATATTAAAGTAAATGATTCTTTTATTATTCAATAACAATTATTTCACCATTATACAGGAGGTAAACCTACCATCGACCAAGGAAAAAGTACAATGTAAGGGTTTTCTTATCTCACTTTTAATTCCGTGAGAATTCCATTGATCACCACTTAATTATTGCATGTGGTGTATGTGTACTGCCCATGATCGTATTCATTGTGTAATATACTTTAATTTATGGGTATTTACATCATCATGGTATGATACTTCTTTCATGGGTGTATGTTTCGTAAGTTACCTAATCGATAAGGGAATTTGAGATTTCAATTTCCACTCATTTGGCTTTACACATATTTCATTGATTATATTACCGCAAGATTATGTGTGGAATCACTATTCATTTGATTATGTCATAATTTCCACTCCCCTTCCTGTGGATAGAAGTTTGATACACATAATCACTCCATTGGTAATTCTCAAGTCATTGATATGAATTTGATAAGAGTAATTTTAACTCATTCTCCATTTGTTGAGTTAAACATCCAATTCGTTGGTATTGTTTTTACAAGAATATGTGTGAATGTACTTTGATTGTTTTACACTGAATATCCAATCATATTTAGTGTATTTATATTTGTCACACATAATTATGTCATTGATTTATCCTTAACCTAAGGATACAACCTTTTTGAGAAATTTCATCTCAATTTACATTCCATTGAGACTTCTTTGATGATATACACCAAATCACTTCTATGTGGTGTATATAATGTACTTTGACATAGTATATCATGAATTCCTTTACTCTCATGATATTACAATGTTTTGATTACCTCAATTATTTGTATTCAAGTGTCTCTCTTTTGGTTAGAAACTCTAACCAAAATACCATTTTAAAATGTTTTAATGAATTATTCTTCTAAATCATGCTCATTAATGTCCATATTTTAAAAATGGTTTTAAGGATTTATTTATATGGACATTAAAGTTTTAAAATTAAAACTCCTTTTAAAAGTTTCAAAGTGGTATGGGACACTTTGATTCAAAAATATACTTTTAAACGGCTTCTTGACAAATAGTGTGACTTTTAAATGTTTTCAAGAAAAGGGGGATATTTCTCTCAAATAGTTTTGATGATTATTTTCATCTATGTCAACATCCTTCATTATTATTGATTGAGGTTAATGTGATACAATACAATCTTCCATATTGTATCGAATGAATTATGTTTGACTGTGGATGTGCTATTTTTATACCATTCATGGTTTGTGGTGAAAATATTGACATTTCGTATGCTAGTTTAATACGAATGTTTACGTTATGTTTAAACCTTTTCATATGGGAATGCATTGGACTTAATAAGTGACGGGTGGAGCCCGCTATAGCTCCTCGATGCATCGGTAGGTCTCATGAGACAAACTAGTGTCTTGGCACAAGGCCTTGGAAAAATCTTATTTGTAGTCTTGGCACGAGGCCTAGGCTATGTGGTTATGATAGTCTGGCATTATGCATTTCATCATTATGAAAGTGGTTATTGATATTGCATGTGATCATTCGACTAGTAGAATATCCATGTGAGTAAGTAAATGGCATTATTTCATTTTACTTTTGCCATACTATGTTGAAGTTCAATTTTAAAAGGCTTTTGTTTTAGTTATAATTTGCCTTAAGTGTTTATGCTTATTTATGAAAGCTTCTGCTATAATGTTATCCTTACTGAGCATCCGAGCTCACCCCTTTCAATGTTTTATTTTTCCCAGGATTATGAAGAAGTAATTTATGAATGACCTGCAGGGATAGTATGAGGGGATATGAAGACAAGATGTTTTTTTATGATGTAATGTAAAAATTTATGGATGTATCTAGTTATTCCAAGGCTACTAAACTAATCGGTCTTTCGAGACTTGATCTTTCTCATGATCATGCCAATGTTATGTAATAATGCACCGACTCTAGATAATCAGGGTCGGGGCGTTACAATTAATGTATTCCCAATCAACATGAGACAAACAATGATTGAGATAAAATTATTTCATGGAAAGCCTTTCCATCGATTTGTGACATTATTTTCATATAGATATCCCATGAATCCATAGGTATCAAGGGAAGAAAAATGAAAATCTGAAGGCCCCATCATAGATATCCTTTCTTAGCCGAATCGCATGCCATGATTTTCATGGGGTTATTCATGAATCCATGTTAATAAAGTGAATAATAGAAAATATATTTTCTTCCATCATAGATATCATTTCAAACCATGGCCTTTTTTATATGGCCACAAAATGTCTTGAAACATCGAATGTTCAGTAATAGGTCAGGTGTCCATGATCAAACCTGGTAATGGGCGACTTGTTCTCCAAGCCAGGATACATCATCTATTTTTATTGAGATGATTTCATTAATATATATGAATATTTTGAATATAGTGACCACATGAAGGTTCCTTCATTGAAAACCATGACCATCAAAGTCCTTTTTCATTTCACCATCACATGTATTGGGGTCTATCCTGATTTGGATTGAATTACATGACTGCATGAAAACCATGTCAAAGATATCCAAAACAGATTTCAATGGTGTGTTTACATTAATTGGTTTTAACATATCATTTTATTCTATGTCCCAATAAGGGTTTCATGACAGTATAACCTAACCTCTTGACCCCTAAGAGGTAATTCTTTCTACTTCCTTTTTTTAAAATTATACTATTACTTTGGGTATTTTTTCCAACTTTAATTTTTTCAATTTTGATTTTTCAAGAATCAAACACCACACCCCACCCCCAAAAGAGAGATGTCTGAAAGAAATATTGTAGACACAATTCTGAGAATGTAAATTCCCATTTGTGTCCATTATACTTCTTTGCAATGGTCTTGTCAGATAATTTGGTTCTTCTAAGAGTCCTTTAGTATTGTACAATATATCCTATAAATAGAATGATTATAGGGTTTACTTCTCACTTGTAATTAAAAAATTGGAGAGTTACCTATTTTTTCTTCCCGTGTGAATTGGTCACCCATTCCCTCTATGTGATTAGATCATAAGAACCTATCTTATAAGATGACCATGTAAAAAAATGACAGCTTTTCAATGGTATCTCACATGGACTATATATCATGTATCTTTGGAAGATCGTGTAATTCATTAAAGTCACATGGGTGTCACATGATATGCTATTTATTCAAAGGATATATGATTCATGTTACCTTTCTATGTTCACATTATATCATGACTCAAAAAGGGACATGGGATCTATTTGATGAAACCCAAGTCATGCACTTATTTTATTAATCCCCCCTTTCAAAACAAGACTTTTTCTCACATTTATAATAAAACAATGCTTGTATTATCCATTAACTGAAATTTATTCAAAAACTGATTCTATGATAGAAGTATCTCATAGTAATTTAATGGTTTTGAGTATTGATATTGAAAATATCTCCACTATTTGGTAATCTTAGAAGTAGCTAATGATCTTTATGGGAACTAATTTATTTGAGTATCCTTTCTTGGAATATTTTTCCTGGTATTGTTTTTTCCTAAAAAAAATTCCATTATTCTAGATCTAAAATCAAGGATCATAATTCCATCCTTGATTCTAAGGATTCATAAAACATTTAGATCATATGTATCTCATGGAGGTCATTTCATTTAAGATTATAAATTCTCTGATGGGTATATGTTAAGTCCTATTCTAACATATTTGTAAGTTGTAATTCATGATATTGAGCCCAACATCATCATTTATCCTTCAATAATGTGAAAGTACATTTCTAATCAGATGTTTGGATGGTGTCATGAATTTTATTTCTAATCAAGGGAGATATTACGGATAAAATAGCTTTGTCCATTTTTGGTTCACTATACCACCATATAATTTTACATTTATCTGAGACAGATCAGACAATACGAATATATCTGGATTTCTCAAACCCTCAACTATTGCAACAATTTTCTGATGATAAACTTATCTAGTTGATGTATTTCATACAAAAAAACAGTCTATATAATTCATTGATATATTGAAATTAGTCTTTGGGTTTTTAAGATAATTAATAGTGAAACAATCCTATGAGACATGTATTATGAAAATCACCCCACCTTAGTTTAATAAGGATAATGTAGATTCGAGCTCCCCCCTCCATTACCAAAGAGTTTATCGAAATTTCCATTATCATTTTTCATGATGGAACCGTATATATGTGTTGTGATTTGTTTCAATAAATGGTATATATTTTTTATAAGGATAACCCCACATAAACCTTAAATAAATAATCCAAAGGCCTACCCATAATGAGAATATGATGGGGTAGAGGGTGCCTACTAGACAATTGTTGAAGAAGGATTATTCCAAAATTCGGGATGAGATTTCACTTCTTGATTCAATAACTTGTTAAATTAGACATATTTTTTTCATTTTATCTGTGCATGTACCAACTCCATGTTAAGAAGAAGGTCAGAGTCATGGTCTCCAACTTCCGGATGTTAGTTTCTATGGCACGAGGAAGTAATATTGATCAATCCATTCCTTTGATGGAATTAATATATCAACATTAACATTGTATTTATAGTATAACCCCCCTGATAGAAAATTAACTCCCCTTTTAGGTGTTATGGGGTTGTACATGGGCCTATATGGGTGGATATGAGTATTTTTTAACCAATAATTGTTTGGGAGCCTTGTTTTAACTATTTTTGCAAAGTATCAATGTGGTCAGGACAACCACATTGAATAATTGGGGTATAATTAATTCTAAAAACCATCATAATCATTCATCATTGTGCCATATTTGGTTCTCCCCAATACTATCACAGAAAATAAAACATTAAACACTGACTCTCAATCCTATCTGATCACTATTAACAAGGGATTTATCTATAATGAAATTGATGTAATTCTACTTTTCGAGTGGGGTGAACTCTTCCAAATCTGATGGAAATTATAATGTTTTAAAATAATATTCCTTACCACTCCCCATGTCTAGTCAGAAAGGAATTCAATGTTTCTCTTCATAATTTGGTTGTTTTTTTTCTAGGGAGGTTACTCAAGAACAAGTTATCATTCCCCTAACATCCATAGATGTCACTATCTGCAAATCTTATGATGATGAATGGATTCATTCATACCAAAATGGGAAACTAGATCTATTGGTGCACAAGGATACATGGTTACCAAAAATATTTTGGGGGGAAAGAAATTTGGGGCATGGAAAGAAGTATTATTCTAATAGATCACCAGCTCTGGAGAGGCCATAAAAGAATGTGAGATGTTTGGATTCATCTCCATCATTGACTAAGGAACTAACTTATTTAAAAATGTTTATTGATTCACAAATGGTTAATGTTCAAAAAATTATATCATTTCCTATTGTGTGGAATAAATGGGTTGATTGGCAAAAAATGAATTATGTGGCTCTGGCATGTCCGGTGATATGTTCTTTGGAGTTGAAAATGTAGGGATTAGAAAGTTTTACTATAACTCATCATATTTGTTTAGAAAAATTTCTTGTTATGGTCTTGGAATTATCTGAGACCTCCATGAAGTGATTCATAGTGAGACAGGTAATGTATATTACGATAATAAGGTGTCTTAAATTATGACTCCAAGTATAGTGTTGTTTTTTTATTTTGATAAGGGAGACCATCACAATTCTGATGAATATCTAATCCTTTATTTTTTTCAATAATCATATACTATAATTAATATAATAAATATGATAATATTTTATAATATCATTGGTTAATAATGGAATATATAAATATTTAATCACCCCTCTTATCTTGAATGAATTACCTTGATTATACACTGTTTTAGGGTGGCTCAGATGATGACAGAGAGAGAAATGATGATGGCTCCCTTAGTTAGATGGTGCTAATGAATTTTGTGGCTTTTAAACCAAAAGAAACAGTATATATTCTCTTACTGGTTCCATATTTCGGATCATTGGTGTCCCCCTACTAATGATCCTTCCTCAAAGATTACAAGGAAGGGGAATTGGTCCAAGCCACCAAATCCTGGTCACGTGAAATTAATAAGTTACTATATCATTTTTTATACTCATTTTATTTTTTCTAGTTTTATTTAGTATATTATCCATATTTACCTTATTATGTAGGACCATTATGATTCCACATGTATCTAATGGAATCCACTTCTAATGAAAATGGTGTTTATTGTATCCCTTCATTTGATCCATTTATATTTAATATGGATCATGGATTGGTTGAGTATGTTGGGATCTAAGAATGGTATAACATAGTTTCCACTACTCATGTGTTGGTTCATGTTCCCTTCATCCTGGCATGGGTGTGCACACTCTTGGAAGATGACGATTCAATTAGTTTTTCTTCTACTCACATGGTTTTTATCGAAGAATCATTGGGGTATGGTATGTACTTCCGTAGAAATTGAATACATCATTTACACTATATTAAGTCATTTAACATTTCATTATGATTATATACCTTCACCGTGCTTATTGGGGTACATCATTATAAGTAATTTAATTTGTACTTTAATTTCATCCACCAGAAGGTTTTTCCAATACCCCTGAATGATAAAATGAAATGGCAGAGGTATCTAGTGACATGGATGAGAAAGGTATATTTTCAGTCATTGTATTTATTTTTGATTGTCTAGAAGAATTTTATTATTTATATACTGATAAATAATCATTTATATGTTTCAAAATATAATACTCTTTTTATAACATTGTTTCCCTTAACCATTCATCTGTGGGATCCCACCCAACGGGGATGATTGAAATGGAAGATGGATTTACTCCAAGGATTCAAAGGAATGCGAGTATATGTTATTTTATTATTTATTTAATCCACAAATATATATTTTTTCTTTTACAATAAATATTTTGAGGACTGGAAGATGATATATTTCATTATCATCAATAGTGAATAATATTGGATAAATATTAATTATAATCATTGAGGGCCCCATATATGATATAATGGATATTTTGGGACACCATAAAGTTATTTTCACCACCCTTTCCAATGTTAGGTTTGATTATTATGATATTTGTTCCAATGTAAAAGAGGTGGTTACCATGAGGGACTATAAAAGGGTCCTTGAGATAAGGTTATTAGTAGATAATTCCACATCTTTAACTATGATATTTTAAAATAAGTCTTTTCAAAATGCCTCCCAGTGTGAAATAGAAAAAAACCCTCCAAAATATGGTCAACTCATGGAAGGATAATATAAACATGATCTAGTAGGATCTTTCTCATATATAATACATTATTAAGACCATATTGATTTTTTTTCATTGAAATATGGGATCATTAAAATTGTAGAGAAGGAAAAGATATATTCTCTTTCTAGGGAAGTGGAATTATGAGAAAATGATGAGGTGTATACTGGTTCATTATTTCAATAGAACCAATCCATAACATCCCTAGTGAAAAAGACAATCGAACTCAAATAATATTATGAAAAATGTTGTAATAGTCCATAAATTTTATGAGCCCCTTCTTTTTCCAATGTTTATGGGAGAAACTCTGGGTTTTTTAGATTAATCCATCCATTTTTTACATTATTAATGAATGGAATTACTTAAGCTCCAAGGGTTTCTAGACATTTTTTTTAGATCTGGATGATTCAATACCATATTTTTTTATTACATAATATCGTTTGATAATTATCAGTTATCAAAAAACCAAACTGAAATTCTAGAATTATAATAGATTTATCCTATGAATTGATTATGAATGTTCAATAGTGTATGTTTTTCATTTTTCATCATTTTTCAATTCCAAATTTTTCACTTCAGAGGAATGATCTGTGTGGATTTTTCATGGAGGGATGGTGCTATAACTTTTTACTAAGCCAATTAATTAGTGATAAATGATTCAGTAAATCATATTTTATATGATGGGAATAACAATATATTATGTGTTTTAATTTATATTAATTCTTCTTATGTTTCATATAAATAATTTTTAGTGGGAAAGGAAACAAATTTCTAAGGATACAAACCACTATATTTCATCCTAACAAATTTTATGTCTCTTTTAAATTATACTTTTGTAGATTCCAAATTTTCTTGTGATCAATTAAATTTCACGTCCAATGATCATATTCCAACTTTTTCCAAGACCACCCCTTACAAAATTCCAGCATGATTAGTACTTTTCTCTGTAAATTTGTGTTCTATAGTATTTTGAGTTAGAAAGTTGAGAGTCAATTTTTTAGGTAAAAAATCACGGTCCCTATTTTATTGGGGTTTATGTTAATATATCTTGGAAAATTATTTTCTACAGATTATGGTTATAATGATTAGACCATATATGAATTCAGATTCTTATGACATGGAGTGGGTTAGGAAGGATGGGTAAACACAAAGTGTGTTGTCACACTAAATCCTTTATTAATTTTTAAAGGAAGGCTATTCATGAAGGGTTATATAACCCTACATCATTTATTGTGTTATAAAGTATGTTTATTGATGAAGGGTCCTGAAACACTTCATTAATTATTGAGATGTAAATAATGGATATTCCTAAAGGGCTCTAGAACCCAGCATCCCTGCTTAGGTATTGAAGGATTAGTATTTATGAAGGGTTCTATGACTCTACAAGAAACCTATGGTTTTTGGGAATGGGTATCATAAAGAGTTATACAACCCCGATTATTTTTTTATATATGAACAATTGGTATTCGGGGTTTCTTCTAGAACCCTACATCATAATTTGGGTTTTGAAATATGGGTAATGCTAAAGGGTTCTGGCACCCTTCTTACTAGATTCAGTGGCCCTTGGTTGATACTGACATAATTTCTAAGGGGTAAAAAAACATGGATAATTTTAATGTGGATTATTTAAATAATGCCCAGAATATTTTATACCAATGACGGTAAGATGGTGTAGAGATTCCAATGATGATGTAAAAAAATACTATGGTGCCATGTCCCATAGTGATGTCCCCAAGACTCATAATGACCAAAGGTATTTTTAATTTAAAATATACATCTCTTTGATGGTTTAGGATTACTAATCCATGAGACAATATGATCATTCAAGTTTTTATAAGAAGATGGGATCTTATTCATTTTTGGGGGATGTGAAATATTTTCAAAGGTTCAAGCACCTGTAAAGTAATGTAGTGTATGTGGAGAAGATATCTAAAGAGGGTTTTGAAACACTGGAGGCAGTCCAAACATGAAGTACCAAATAAAAAATAAAATTATTGATATGATATTTTATGGCATAGCATACCATAAAGAAAGGTGTATTTTGTGTATGGTTCTGAAGCTCGGGCCACATATCCTGTTGTATAGGATCTCTTTATAAGGAGCTAAAAAAGATTCAAGAATATATTATATGTTTCTATCATTGATAATAAGTATAATACGTGGTGACCAAATGTGGAGGATGTAGAATCCACATGAATAGTTTGGGTCATATGGCTTGTAAATGATGATATGGGAATATTTGAGTCAATGGGAGGTAAGGACAAGTGGTTACATGTAATCCATTAATAATTATAGAAACAAGTAAAACATTCAATTAGTAAAATAGTTTATGGGTTTTATGGGACCATTCATCCAGATATAAAACCTTTCCTAAACATAAGATCTAAGGAATTATGTTACTAACTAGTGAGTCCGAGTGGGCCCCCTTCAGATTAATCATTCATTGTTAACAATTTGTTACAGGGGAGAACTGTGATAAATGAATTAGGAATATGGGATTCTATGAGAAGTGTATAAACTCATGGAATTGGTAGGTATGACCTCAAAATTTAAATATAGAATGTCATTTTAGGGAAAATGTAACATATCAGAAGGTTTTTTTCTCCCTAGATGTTATTTCACCACATAAAAACATTTTATCATGGTAAGGATATGTGATAAAACATTTCACAAACTTTTCCTACACTAGAGGGATTTGGAAATAAAGGATCATATTTTAAAAGGATTTAATATGATCTCTAAGAGAGTTGTTCTTTTTTTATTTATACTCTATCATTTTCCTAAACTCTATATATGAATATATTGGCGATAATAGACATAGAATTTATCTCAGATTTCTTTTGATGGGTTTTCCACATGAAGAGTTCTGTATCTCATACACTTGTGGTTTAGGGTTTTGTAATTTTGACCCTTGATGTCATGAGAAATAGGTTTTATTAAATTGACTAAGGTGAATTTAGTTTAAGGTCATGAATTAGATATAAGGTATCAATAGTGTGTTATATAATAACAAAATCTGAAAATCTACGATCATGAATATTGAAAACCCATGTTGAATAGATGTTTAAGGTGATGAAAATCATGTCTTGACATTCTCAGATATTCATTAATGTTATGATCTATAATTTTTTACGATAGTCGTGAATCACGATAGGGTTAAAATTTTCAATAAAATGTTTCCATGGACCACATGTTGTAGATGTTATTTTCATAAGTAAAATAAAAACATATGGTTTATAGGAAAATGACATAAATTATTGATCTATGGGAAGACATGCATACTTCTTAAAAGGTTCCCCTAAATTCATGTGTTTGATTTGCAAGGGTCACATAATATTTTTAATAATATGATATACTCATGAAACTAAGTGTAATTTATGAATTTAGGTGCATATAAATATAATAAAGTCATATTGAACTTTAGTTTACCATTGTCATGCTCTTTTTGTCCTTTGATAAGAAGTTATGATATATAATGGCGTCTATAGTTTATCTACATAGAGGTACTATGATGGTCATACTTTTTAACATCATGTGACTATTGAATTATGATACAATGTGAAAATTACGAAATATATCCTTACAGACACCCAAAATTCGTCAAGGTAATAAAAATAAGGGATGAATATTTTATTTTTTTCATGTTATTATAGTTAAATTTATATATTTCAGATCTCTTTTTATGAAAATATAAATCATGTGCAAGAAATAAATACATAGATCTAACTCATATATAGGAAAAATGATTATGTATAACTAGAACAATATTACATAGTTTAAATCCTTTCAATGTGGACCATTAGTGCCACCAACCAGTGTTCATGATACTTAAAACCACATAAAATTGATATTTCCAATCTTATAAGACCATGTAACTCACACTAGTAGTGAGAAATATGAGGTGATTAGTGAATAACTCATACCATGATGGATTGGTGTACACCTATAAAAATGAAATTGGTCATCATGATGAGAACTGATGAGGTCCATTTTGATTGGAAGGTTACTCAATCAGTCACTTAGGTGAGCAGAGAGAATATGAAATTTTTATTATTGGGATTTCCTTGGGTTTCCATATAAATCTCACAATGGTAATAATTAAGAATTAATTAAAATTTTCAATGGAATAAAAATATTTAGATCCATATAGAACATAGAGGGGGATGAAATATTTTTAAATATCATGTCCAGGACATGTGTGTTTAATCCTAGAATCATTCCTTGTCATATAGCTTTTTGAATCAACACATACATAATTCTTTTATAGATTTCATCATTGATCATACTCATACTCAGTGATAACATATTTTTTTATCTAGTCATGCACAATATTTCCAGTCCCCCTATGCATGAATCTAGATTGCATCTGGAGGAGTAAAAAATTATGTTGTACCTTAGTGAAGTACCATTACGGTGGTGAAGTTTTTATAATAGTAGGTTCCTAATACACAGCATGAATATTACTTTTATATTACCATATCATACGTATAGTAGGTTATTCCAGATCTACAGTAACTATTATCGTGTTGATATTTATGTATTCGGTATTTTAATGCTAAAGGCTATAAAATATTTTATATCAATGTTATAGTAGTTTCCATGCTATATTTTGAACCATAAGATACTATAAAATTAATATTAAACATATGTACTATGGAATAGATACGCCATATTGACTATACACAATTTATGTTTGACTATAAGATTTTGAAGGATCATAAGAATTGAGAATTGTTCTCATGCAATTAACACTTTGTGGTCTCTTATAGGAAAGATCATTATGATAGACCTACTAGTATTAACACCACATGTTTTAGGATTCACTTGTTGTTAATATCTAAAAACATGTGTATTGGTCTCCTGAAATAAGATCATTATCAATTTGTACCATTTTATCACTTACATTAATGAATGGAAGAAATCATTACATTGAATTCATGGGGATGTAGCTTCTTTAGGTGAGTAAGTGGTGGTGTGGAATTGGTTGAATAATTAATATAAAATCTGTTTCTTATGAGTTGTGGAAGTTATAACTTAGTCCTAGTTGTTCATGGTTGTAGTACCTTTATAAATAAATGGATATTGTAGTTCATGTTAACTATGACCAGTTAGATAAAAAATTATAAAATAATAAAGGACGATGACACATGTGAGATTCCAACATTATGAGATATAACATGGATAATAGATTATATTACGTAGTCCATGTTCATACGAAATGTTTTCATTGTTATGAATTTTCCTTATCACATTAGGGGCCTTGATGGGTTTTTATATTTCTTTCATGTTCTATGAATAATATTCACTTCTATCAAGATAAGGACCTAGAGTATCACAGATATTAGCATATTCAAGAGCCTACCTTATTCTGGTGAATTGATGTATATGACATGGTGGGACCTACCACATGACCTGAGAGTTATCTAAGTATTATCGATCATACATGAATCAATTAATTCATTATTATTCATGTATATATTAATTTGATAGAATTTATTTGTTTAATTTATTTACTAGTATATAATTTAAAATATTGATCATATTATATGAATGAATATTATTTTAATATTCATGGTTTATTTATTATTAGTGAGAATTATAATTCAAGATAATGAGATGGGGTTTTCATATATTATTTTTATAATATATTTCTATAATGTGATAAAAATAAAAAATAATATTATTACAAAGTATGTTCATTGTAATTTTTAATTTATAATTTTTTTTTGTTGGTGTTGAATTTCTAGGGGCCGGGGAACACTTTCTATGTATTTTATAATCCACTATATAAAGAAGAGGATATGATCATTCTAATGACAATTAATTCATTCAAAATAGATCTATTCTCTATCCTTCCGCATCCTAATGAGATTAATGATCTCTACAGATGATCAGTTAATGAACAAATTTGTTTTATAAAATGGATAAGAAAAAAATGATAATTGAAAAGTCAAAGGAATCATTGTAGCTCTGAACTAGCACCTAGAAAGTAAAAATTATTGTGTCTATGAATTCATTAATCCTTTGTGGAAAATCTAGGTGGGTTAATTCATAGTTACATTGAGAAACAATCATGGATGAAGAGATTTTATCAATAAATCATCAATTTTAATGATGTATTAATTGCATTTTTATATTGTGTGTAATTGATTCATGTGATATACCCATACCAACACAGAGGCTTGTATAATTAGGGACAATGATGTTTCACTACTCCAGAAATTTTTTTTTGAAATAATGACCCACTAAATGTTTTTTAATTTTATGATACCACCAACTAATATCAGATAGATCCTATGAATTTCCTTAACTGGTAAAAATTAATTTGCATAAATTAATTGAAGGGATTTAATCCGGTCACAAAAAATTTTATTGTACTTCAATCTCATATAAGTTGACCTAATTATGGCCATGTAAAAAAAATATATTTGGATATGAATGTGGTTATTAATGGGTATATTTTTAGGAACATAAACTTTACAGATATTAATTTTAAATAATTTTCATTCATCAGATTTGATTCTAGAGAACCCCAATTTTTTCCATGATCTATTCAGATTATGATTCACAAAAATGTATTTAATGTTTGCCAATTATTCCACCAAGTGGTCGAATAATTTATAAAACTCAATTAATAAATGTGTGAGAATTTGAATTCTGAAAAATTATAATAAAAGTTTCAATTATGGTTTGTGTTCTCTATGTGGGTGGATCCATTTAAAAATTAATTTTTTTATAAATCCTACTCTTCAGATTTATGGAAGGTGGAATAATTAAAAAAGCCTTCGTGATGATTATATCTTCGTCAAAATTTATTTCCATATCCATCTTAATACATTATCATGGACAACAACCAGTTGATCCCACATTGTCAACCTCCACCTCCTTCTATGGGGTAGACTTCACTGCCCGGGAAGAATATTGGTCAACCCTTCTTAGCTCAGCACCTATCGGACAACAACCCTGCTGACTAGTTTAACAGATCCCCATTCAATAACTATCACATTGCATGGTACCCCCACCACCACTGACTATCAGGTTTCACCACATAACATCCATCAGCTGATTCCATTTCAGAAAGTCCACTAGAACCATTTTCCAATACTCTCAATGCAATCAATTAAGTCAATATGCCCTCCATATTCATCCTTAAACCTCCCCTTTGATGTTATATGAGATAAACATGGGTTTAGAATCCCATTTCTAGAAATTAACTATCCTTTTTGGATAACCATCACATACTTTGTATTCCATGTCATGCGTTTCCACCAGCGGTGAACCACGTAGTGTTATACTCTCACTCGTGATCGGGTACAACACACTGATCGGACCCAAACCGCATCTATTTGACCGAAAATCTATTAGGAATAATATTTTTGATCCAAATTGTGTTAGGGATGGTTTTATATCTCATAACACCAAAGCATGATGTTTTCATGGCCCAAAATGGGACTACATGAGAACTATCAACTCATAATGGCCCAACTCTGGTTTTAAGGACAAAAGAAAATATATTAAATGCCCAAAATTAATTTATTAATTAATGAATTAAGAAAATATAATTTTAATATTCTTAAAAGTGAATTAAATTTTTTTATATAAATAAATTAATTAATTTATTGAATTTTGGAATAAAAATATAAATTAATATTTTGATGAAGTAAAATAAATTATTCAATTTAAATTAAATCATTTTAATTATTTATTAGCCTTTGAATTTAAAATTTTCAATTTAATTTTATCACACTTTTATTTTACATGTTGACTAGTATTCAGTATCGTATGACCCTATGTTTTTTTCTAAGATAATGTATTTTAATTAAATTTTACAATCATGTGGGATGTTTCTAAAAATTAGTTATCTTTTTTCAGTATGTTCATTTTATTCTTTTATTCAATACATATATGGGTCTGTGAATATATTTATTTCTATATTAATTTTTATCTTACAGAGACCCCCTCTCCAAGGTGAGAGTGCATTTTTACTATTAATAATGATGATTTAAAATGTGGACCATTCCTCGATGAGGTGGTTTACGAGATTAGAGGTAAAAACACTAGAATAGGGTTGTGCTGTATTATTATTCAAGGATCGACTCATATATGATTACTTAGGTCACAGTTGATCTATAGATTTTAAATTGATCGACCAATATTAGTTTCTCAAGACCAATCGAGTAATAATTTTTCGTTATGATTTATTTATTATATTATGTATGAGCATGATTAATGTTTGGAAACAACAAATAATATAGTCAAAAATTCATAACGTTTCATTGAATGTTTTTCGATTAGCATTTAGTTATGTGTGTGACAATGTAGTATGGACATTTTAATAGAAATCGATTAAATTAGTTTAAATATATAAAATCATAAAATAAATATTAAGGCATGAACACCTTTTGTCAATCATATTTTAACGACATTTGGTCTATAGGGTTATCGTTAGACAAATGGTGAGGATTCTGCCTATTATCGGAGAGTTCTTACAATAGTGGCCTAATGAATTAATTGAAGTCGAGAGAATGGAATTATCCAAATATAGATTTTTGAAACATTATAGTCATGTATTGTGTAAATAAAAATTATTATTTTATAATTTGGGACTTCACTCAATAAATCAAGGATCTGTGAGTAAATGTGGATGACTAGTAAAAATACCTTCTTTGAACTGTCCTTGTAGTGGTGTAGCCATATCATCTAGACTCTGAGGAGAGGTTACAAGGATCCTTTCTAGAAGAATACTCAATATATAGAGTTTAATATTTATTTTAGTGAGGTATATTGTAGTTTGTTCAAATAGTCATATATATTTAAGGAATTAGTAAATTGATAATATCTAATTTGTAATCCTGATAAATGTACTAATCTATTATATTTTAAAAAAATGGAAAAAAATACCACAAGGGTAATTGGATAATTATTATAAAAAACATGTCTAGAATGGAATGAGTTTCAAATATTATTATTAGTTCTTGCACAACATAATATGATATAGAAAACTAAAGTTTTTGGAGTCCCCAATACCTTTCTAAAAGCATGTATGATGTGGGGTTTAAAAAAATGATGACATTAGACTTGTGCATGATGAATATGATGGTTATGTCCTAATGTTATCATAAATTTGTGATGTGTGATGTGGATAAGACATTAATACATAGATTTTTTAACATATTTTATAATCTATGGATGATTATGTGGAGAAATAATAGAAAGATATGCAAAAAGTAATGTTTAAACTGGATATGTACAAATTTGAAAGATGGACCATGATCTTTCAATATATAAATTTATTACATATTTATCATCCATTTAATCCAATATCATTAAATATTATTGAAATATCAGAATGGAGAATCACTTTATTATCATTTGGGAATGGATCACTTTGAAAATAATAACATAAAGAGAGGAAAATAATTATATCTTATAGTTTACAAGTTTGAGAGACAATGTTAAAAAAATGGAAATAATAATGCCAAAATAACATTTTCAATTTCCTTAAAAAAAGATAGTTTCATTGTCATATATGACCCTATTTTCTTCTCATGTCATGAAATTAGACTAAATTTTTTAAAAATGAAATGTACTAGACATGAATATAAAAGCGACTTCTTCATCTTGATGTATATTCATCAAATATAAGTAATTTTTCCATAATAACTCATGGGTATTAAATATAATATACCCACTAAATATTCTTATTTGAATTAAATAACAAATTAATTTTTGAAATGTCACAACATTTAAGGTGTGTTCTCCAAATTGTCAAGAAATGTTGGTTCCTAGGTCAGTAGTGAGATGCACACAACTTATAAATTTCCATGAAATGGTTCTAGTTGAACTTTAATTAAATACTATCAAAACATTAATATCATGTTTTTATTTTAAATAATGTTACAATATACATGTTTTGGAATTAATGTTTTTATGGGATTTAATACTCAACCAATAGTTCATAAATGATTGAATAATTTGAAATACCCGATGAATAAAAAATTTAAGTGTCAATTATACCCAATTGTGAAAAGAAAATAATAATTCCAGAAAAAATAAATATTTATCAATGTTATACCTTGTATGGTTTTAGAATATTTGGAGTTCAATACCATCGGTATTATCGAAACATTTTTTACATAATTTTTGACAAATAATCATTTATAAACAAAGGAAAACAATAAATATTTCAGAATTATTTATTATATGGAGTTTTGACTATTAAAGGTGTAATCAAGTGTCAAATATACTTCATAATATTCTATTAGGTGTTATTAATGAATATAAATGTATGGTATGTTATATAAATGGAAAGAAAATTGGAGCTTATTTGGGTTTGTGTGCCGAATAATTTCATCAATAAGCAGTCATTGAACATTATAAAGTCGCACAGAGTAAATTCTAAATGTGCATTACATTGTCCATGCCAAATATATGATGCTAATAAAGTGGATAGATGATGAATATTAAATGTTAACATTAATAAAAATAACATAGAATAGTGTAATTCATAAATTCAAAATTCATTATAAGCAGTAGTTCCATGATGTATGTAAAAGGAGAATCAATATTAATGTTTATTTCCATTACAGATAATTCCATTATTTTTCAAGACATTTATCTCAAATAACTATGTTATTCAATAACCATATACCAATAATAATCACAAATTTATATCATATGAGTTATAATATTACACAATTATTTTTTTCATAAGAACATGTGTTTGTATGGACAAAATTTGTTAGGATATAATGAAACACACATCAATAGAAATGATATGTGCATATAAAGTAGTTAACCTAATGTTTTCAATAGATTTAACTTAAATAGAAAATATTTCAATCAAACAGAATATTTATTTACTATATATTTATAAATGGTTTTATATATCTATTTGGGATAACGATAGAATGATTTACTTTGGTATAGTAAATTATAGATATCCACAAATAGTTGACATGGGAACAACTTCCAAAAGGGCATGTAGAATGTAATGTTATATTCCACAAAATATATATGAAGGATGAAATCGGATTAGGGGTAATTATATCCCCCATCCCCGGTGCCACCATATTCATTGAAATAATTAATATTATAAGTATTATATAATAAATAGCCTAAATTGACATGATCAATTAACATTAAATAATGGATTCCACTTATCAAAGGATATGGGGATTATATTTTGAATATTGTGGTTGGTATTAAAGTGATATAATACATGGATTGTAAAATAATTATACAAGGAAGGATCTATTGATAATTACAAAACATTATGCCTAAATACATTGGAATTTTAATTTTCATAGATACTATTTGTGAACATTAAATTGAGTATTTTATATCAAAAACACAAATCACGAAAGGTGTTAATATGACCTGACCAAAAAGTGATGGTGACACCAAATAATGATAATATAGGGCTAATGTTGTTGAAATTAAGTTTAGGATTGAATTATGAGACAAGATAATAGAAAATTAATATAAAATGAATCTTTTCCATGTGTCTAAAAGATTTTAGTTGGAGTTTCCCTATTTTTTATGTAAAATATGTTTGATAACATGAGGAAATAAATTATTTTCCTTATATTTTTTTATGACTTGAATGGAAGAAACTCTCTAGAGATAGACATAATATTGAATCCTTTATTTTAGGGAACTATATCTTTTGAGGTAGATCTAATGGTTTCTTAGAACATGTCAAAAGAAAATATATTAACAAGGTATTTAAAAAATACATTTCATAATATTTATAGTGATAATTTTTTACAAATTTATCATTGCATTATCTATACAAGAAGACATTTTTGTTACATAAGATGAGATTAATATGGTAAGTAAAATTTCTAATGCTTGAACGATGGATCAATCACATATTCCATGTTGTGTATAAAATATTATATTTCCAAAATATACTTCATTTTAGGAAAATATTAGTTATATTCAAGATAGCTGTAATAAAATTAGCTATAAATATCCATGTGTATATGAAATGTAGAAAAAACATGTACATAATATATATAGATAAATAGATACTATTTAAAAGGGGATATAAACCAGTCTTATTATAAAGAAATATGTTCTATTATTGAATCATAATATAGTTATCAAAAAGAACATATTACTCAATTCATAGGTATCCATTCCCCTAAATGATGATTACATTTCATAATCTAATGTAGATATTGAATCTATATAAAGACATGTAATGACATTTTTTGTGTTCATGGAATATCACCTAGTATGTAGATTTTATTCATTATATAAATTATATTACAATTAAATGTGATGATTTCATGTTTTGATAGTGGAAAATAGGGATATACTCAAGGATATCATCTCTTGACACATTTTACTCAACGGGTTGAGATCCTACATAACATACTATCCATGAAGTAGTGATGTGTATGACTCGTGACTAATTCCACAACATAGAAAAACAAAATCTTATCATGTGATTGATAATGAGGATAGTTTTCTAGATTGAACTAGTGAATGTGGGATTATTTTAATAATGGTGATAAAAGTATTAACTTCACAAGTACAACAATTTATTATATCATACATATAGTATGTTATGAATTATGTATGTTTACCATTATAGCGATGATATTTCTGCATCCACTATTTGGATATAATATCAATATCTTATTAGTTGGATAATATGTCTATATTTGTTCTTATTCTATAATGAGAACCTTAATATACTATTACATTGATCGTGAACATATTTCATATTGTACTGATGCATCATAATGACTGTAAAGAGTTCCTATCTTACTATCATGTTTTGGGTGCTCAAAAGCAATGAGATTGCTTCACCTGGAGTTCACACATGGCAATATCTAGTAGGTGAGAGTATGAGGAAAACAATTCTAAAAAAACCACATGTTTGAGGTGTCATCATTAGTTATTATCTATGAACACGTGTATTGTTTTACTAACTTGTGATCGATATTTGTGCGCACCATTTGATAGAGTACATTGATGAAATGTGAAAACCAGGACATTAAAGTCATGGAGAGGTAACTTCTGTTAGGTGAGTCTTTGGTGGAATGTCATTGGTTGAATGATTAAGATAAAAATTATCACTTCTGAGTTGAGTAAGTGATATCTTGGAACAAGTTGACATGGGTGGTATTACCTTCAGAAATCCATGGGAAAACTTGTTAAAGAAAATTCCCTCTAGTTTGATGAAAAAATATTTTTATAAATGACATTGAGAAAAGTGTGTATCCTTCTGTACGTGAAATTTTGAAAGAAATATATTATATTAAAAAGGGAATGTATAAAACATAGATTTTCATCTCTATGATTTTACATTTTCTATAATGTTTTATTAATGGGTATCTAGACTTTGTGCTTAGTCAATGAATAATATTCACTAAAAATGAAATAATTTCTTATAGGGTCACACACAATATAATATTCACAAGACTTACCTACTATGGTGAATATGTGTATAGGGAATTGTGGGCCCTAAAGGATAAATAAATTCATTGTTGTTCTATTATAAACGAACTATATTTAATTTATTTATTAATTATTTTATAAGTATTTATGTAAATATATGGAAAATATTATATGAATAATTATTATAATAATATTCAAGGATTGTTTAATAATAGTTGGAATTAAGAACCAAGTTAATGACATGGGTTTATAATGTAATAAATTTATTATATATTAATATTATGTGAAAAAAATATAAATTAATTTATGATGTGTTTAATCTATCACAATGTGTTATTTATTTCTAATTTAGTGGGCGTTGAATTTATAGAGATCATGGAACCCATTACATGTATTTGATAATAAACTATATAAATTAGGGGAGAATATAATTATAATGGCCATTAATTCATTTTTAATTGATATATTCTATATCATCCCACATACTAGAGAGAGAATGGTTATCTTCATGCAATTTATCAATGAACCCCTTCAAAAGATCAAATAAATGAGATCGAGGTGATCATTGTGATGTTTAAAGAATTGCTAGAGCACTACTCTAGCACTTAGAATTTGATGCTCTTCATATTATTGTATGTTTAAATCTTGTTTGGATGATATATAGGTGTTCAAAATTAGAGACATAGAGTAACGGTAGGCAGTGATGAGTTTATTTCAAGCCTTCCTCGATTCAAATGATGTATCCATTATGTATTTATTGTATTCTTAATCAATTCATGTGAGACCCACACAACTCTACCATGGCATAGATATTTGTAGAAAATGCAGTTTCATTACACAGTGATGAAAAATTATAAATCCATACCCACTAGATTATGTTGAATGCCAAGTTACTATCGAATGATTGATTTTTAAGGTTCTAAAACTAAAGTAGGAGGAGGATATTTTTGGTGGTTTCTAGTTGTGCCCAAAACTTGTGATCGAAGAATCAATTCTTATCCAGTACGAACAAAAATCAGTCCACAAACATTTCATAGATGTAAATTTTCTCTATATAGAAATATCTCATGTGAAATGCTGATGAAAAAGTATTTTCCCATGGTATGTGAACATTTAGTGAGGTTATTTGGGAAAATACATTATTCTAAAAAGGGTGCATCCTGCCTTATTCTTCTAATGATGAAACACACAACTAAAATACCTAATCCCTTATCTCATTTTACTATTATTGGAAATGTTGAATTTTCATTCATAGGAATCATGGTGGGGCCTATAATTGAGCATTTGGGCAGTACAAACATATCATGTACTAAAATTAATCGATTCATACATAGTTATTGAAAAAATATTTCCATAAAATGTCATTTTAATTCATAGGGAATTGGTAAAAAAAATTACTATTTTTAAAGGGAATACAATTATGGGTAATGGGTGTCATAACATATATTTAAATTTCAATAATAAAAACACATGTAGTTCATGTACAATGTGTCTCTTATATAGTTATATCATGTGTGAAGGGGAGTGTCTATTTTTACTCATTTAAAGAGAAGTCACACACTATTATTCAGGTGAATTTTCTCTAATAATGGATGATAATGTTTAGGAGATGGGGTCTCATATTAGGGAGGCTTTCATTGGTGGGTGAATCATTATGATATTTTATATAAACAAAGTTGATAGTGTTTGATATAAATCAAGCACAGAGATAGATTATAATAGTGAAAACCTATATTTTGACATAAAATAATTCACCTAGACATCATTAAATATCTTGATTGGTTAGGAATCAATCCACATGTTGTTCTTAATTAAATGGTCTTATTTATAGATCAATCACCTATGAGGGTAAAGAAGAAATTATATTTTCACTTAACATTGTTATTGGGATTAATATTATGGGATCTGTGAATCTCAACATATTTTTTGAAAAAAAAAATAATGAAATGTATAGGCCTTTATATTAAATTTATATACTATGATCTGGATCATACACATGGAGTAGGGGTATGAATTCTCTCAAGAATAGTTTTATTGTGTTTCGAATACCTCTATATCGATTTAGTGATCCGTTATGGGAACAAATTAGTAAAACTTAATGACCCATTATGATCTATTTAGATTCATTTAGGATGGAATATCAACTATCATTTTATCATCATACAATATTGATAAAGATCATATGGTTTAACATAATGGTTTAAGGATGTGTGGTTTTATAGGACTCTGATCTATATGTAAATTTTGAGGATATTGACACTACTTTGTGAATAGTAAATCATTGATAAAATGTGAAGTTGTTGTGAATTCTTGGTGTAGAGAGGGAGACATAGAGTTATCCAGTAAATATGTATTCATTTCTAAATTGGCTATTGGGACTAAAGTAGAAGATATAGACATCACTTCTTTTCTCAAAGAAAGATAAATTGAGCTGCACAATGTTCTTTCATAATATATTCCCTGTACTAATATGGATCAAATATAGATACATGGATTTTATAATACATGTATAATGGGATCATGTGGGTCATGTACCCAATAGGGTGGATCACTCTAAGAAAGTTATGTTCAAATTTGGAAGAACCATATGTTGTGACTTTTAACATCATGTGAGTAGGATGTTCTTTTTTAGTTTAATCTCATGTGCCTAGAATGTTAGTGTCTTGATGTTTAAGGTTATAATATGGGGACCTGGGTCTCCTGTTGTTTACATACATGCATCTAATACATTGGAGATTTATAATTTAATGTTATGGAAGGGGAGCTAGGTTTACTATAGTTTAATATCATGCAATGAGTTTCTGGGGGTCCTTCTATTTATGGTCGTTCAATGGGGACCTATGGGATGATGTTTTATGATCATGAAAATTTATCCAAATTGAATTTACAAGAAGTATAACTAACAATAGGAATTTGGGACATAAAATAAGATGAAATATTTGAAAAAAAAGTTGTGGGAATATTATGTTATAATATTTCTTCGCTAATTGGTATTGTAGAATGACTTGTAACATCGAGGGTATCTTAATTAACATGAATAAATGGATTATATGATGTTTAAATCTTAATCCAAGAATATATGAGAGAACAAGAAGCAAATACTAGTGGGTATAAGTATATCATTGATAATGGTGAAATCCCATACCACACAATATATAGACAATATACCCTATGATTAAGGGGGACTTCTCTTCAATGACCAAGACATCTCCTAGGTTAAATATATGATGCATTGTGTTATTCACAATCAAATACTACTAGGATATCTTCATATTATTATTTAAATTGTATCTATATACTATAATAATGATCCCAAGTATATGAAATTGGGGTCCTTGGGAAATAATAGAATATTATCTAATTTAATTGGTTGGTATTAACACAGAAATTATAGTTATGAGGTTGGTTCATAGTGAACATAATATTCAAGAAGGGGTGAATAACCTTAAGAGCTACACCAATATATTGTAAACACGTTTTCAGGATGTATTGATTATGTAAATATTCTTTTTAAAATAATCATAAATGTGGATGATCAATTCAATGTGAATAGCTCATGCCACATAGTTTAAAATAATGATACAAGGTTGTAGTTCCCTTTCATTGAATAAAATGAATCTTAATCATTCTAGTAAAAGAATATTTTAATGTTATCTAAAATGAAATGATTCATGGTCGATGTATGAAATAAGAGATGACTGTGACAAAAATTCAGTCTTATGATACTGCCTGATGAATAACATGTCATGTAATTATCATTTTAATGATAGTATGAAACATGACACGAACCTGAATCTCATGGGGGACATGATGAAAATTCATGGTTGGTCCAAAAAATAGTATCTAGTCATCAATATGTATCTCTTGTCTTGGGAATCAATCCATGGATAATTCTTATATATGGAACCTTATCTTGATATGGCCCTTACATAGGGATGGGGGGATTTCATGTTCTACATAGATATAGCTCATGTATAGTGAATATTTTATGAACATTCCTGGATTGAGATGAATGGAAACTTAATTTGGATGAGCTTTCAGGGATTGGATAAATCGGGACTACTTTTACCACATATATGGTTTTTTGGAGAGAACATAGCAGAAGCTACTAAAACTATAAACTAAAAACATTTTATGCACTACTAATGGAATATGACTTGATAGTATACACCTTTTTGGGGATTATTAGATAGTTATACACTGACCAGCTGGTTGTTCAAAACAATTGGGTTTTGAAGATGACTAAAAGACATTATGTTATATACATTCTCTTGTTGGCCTCACTGAAGCAATTTTTCATCTATCTCATCAGCACATGGGACTTCATTATGGATGTGACCAAGATATTGTCTTTGGACATTAATTCCCCCTCCTTTGTTCACACATCATTTGTGGCCTCATCCTTAATCTCCTCAAATAGGTATAATGAACTATTTTTCATGTGTACATTCACTATTAGAGAAAGGGAATGTTAACTGAATAACAATGACCTTGAAATACTAATATCATTATCCAATGAGGGTTTGGTTTGGTTGGATGTTGCCTATAAGTTATATTATTAGGTAATGAAATCTACAAGAGTTACAGTCGATGTTGATGTTTGATAATAATCTTTTTAATTATCCCTTTTTTACTTCGAATGATTGTGTCATCATACAGTATGTAGGTTTAATAATTTTCTATATGTGTTTCAATCCTGACCAATATACAATGATACAATATGAGGTTGGTTATATCTTTTTCAATTATATTTCATGTAATCTAGTTGTCTAACGTATTTTAATTCTAACCCAAAAATTCATATTATTATCCTTATTATTCTATTTGGGTGGTGGTCAGATATTCTACAAGGTACATGGATTTTTATACCATCACATATCCAGTATAAACCATACCCAAGAGGATGTCATTGGAAAAAAAATTGTCCTTCATTGTGTGGCCTAGTCACTTTTGAAATGGTTAATAGTCATGAAGATCATTTAGGTCAAACTCACTAGGTTTCCTAGTCTCATAAAACGTAATGATACTATTTTCAATGGCTATGAAGAAATAATAAGGGACCTATTAATATCATATTTAGTATACATTGTTCTTATATTCCTCAAATCATTGGTGACACTGATCTATATTATTCTCTAGTTGAAGGTTATTTTTCTCTTACCGTCACAATAGAGATTGTTTCATGTGATATAGGGACTGCCTGCGTGTCCATGTGGACATCGTTACTATCTTAATAGTGATAGTAGTAGTTTAATATTTACAAATAATTTCCCCTTATATTACAGGAAATGGTAATTATTTTTACCTACTTCACTGAAAAAAATATTATGGTAACTATCTCATTTTTGTGAACTCTCAAAAAATACACATGTATTTCATAAATATCAAACATGTCTGCTGTTCATCATCAATATTCTTAGTGAAAAGTTCCAACAACTTCTTTAGTGGGAGTTTAATGATGGGTTAGTACATTAGACCTTTCCATCTAGTGATAACTTATGAGACTCTCTCATTTTTATTTTTTCCAAATTTTACTACTGAAGGTCATATTTTTCATCATCTTTGAGCTTTTCGGATAGATAAATTGATAATGAAGATCTTTCTTTCCTATGATGACACTTCGTGAATACTTTTAAACAAAATAAAATCTTACCTTTTAGGAATCTATACAATTGATCTATTTTTTTACTTCTATTCATTATCAAGGGAACATCATAGGGTGACATAGAGAGATTTAGTAATTGAGATACTATTCAATATAACATATTTCATAAATTTATTAAAACATAAGATTTAAAAAATTGAATGGGGAAAAGTGTTTCCACCCATTATTGGTATGGAAATCTCTCTAGTTGCATAGTGGTGAAATGCCTCTCAATGGGTTTCATCTAAAAATATATGGAATCAAAGGTGTTGAAGAGTTTTTTGGGTTCCATCATCTAGAATATACCCTAAGAATAAACATAGGTAGAGGTTTTATGTGGTTTACATTCATCTCCTATTGATTTCCAATTCATTTCCAGATAAGATGATTATTTCGATAAGGGTGGGTTTCTTTATGTAAAGGAATACTCATGGTCTTACTCAATTCCATGATTTTATAAGCAAGTATTTTGGATACAAAGATAGCTTAATATTCATATTCCATCCTTTTATGTAGATTAGATCTTCCATAGTTGTTGGTAGGATAGAAAATGTCTTTCACTTAGAGGTGATAGCCAATGCGAATATTTACCAAATGTAATTCCACATTATTTCTTATGAAATTTTATATTTCACTCTCACCCTATGTTATAAATTCATCTTTGGAAAGTATTTTTTCAATTCATTTATGTGATTGGGATGATTTCAAGTCTCTACATCCATGCATGGGGAAATGTCATTATTGAGGTCATAACATGGCATTTAATGTTTTTATGTTATGTTCCCTCCTATGACTCCACAAACGTGTGTCCTAGTATTATGTATCAACATCACCTGAATCTTAAGGTATAATTTTCAAATTATCGCCCTCACCATATGTATAATGATTTTATCGTCTTCCAGATTTATAGTGGTGAAATTCAATAATTCATATCGAGTAATAGTGATATTCTCATAGTTCTATGAGTAATAAGGAAGATTTGTACCACTTGTTTCCCATATGAGAGTTTCATTGGGGTTTTCAATATGATTAATTTACCTATTTGTCAATATTGGATTAAAACCCCTATAGGGTTTGATATTATTTACTGGATACTAACTTGGATTTAACTTGTGGAATGTTTCCTTGAGGGACTCTTCAATCATGATTGTCGTGGGAGTCCCAAATGTTTGGGTTATGTCACATGGTGGGAGATATTGAAGGGTTTAAATCTATTGGTAGACAATAACAATCAAATATAATTCTAATATCATATTGGAGATGAAAATAATTCACCTAACCCTATGGGATGGGGGTGAAGTTGGGCTGTTGTAAGTACTTCTTGATCCTGTTTTTAAGGATTTGATGACCCATGGGATGGAAGTCGTGATAGAACTCCCCCATACATATTGGAAGAGGATTATTTAGAGTCTCTACCAATTTCATTGAGTCCCTCCTATGATTTAATGAGTTTGAGGGTTGTGGTTGTGTTACAAATTCCACCATCATTAGGGGTTGGGGTTTCTCTCATATGGCTTCCATGTTGGCCACTATCATGGGTTTCTATATTTAGCATAATTTCATTAAAACATGGTCATTGTGTGATTCCATATCATAATGGGAGTCACTTTCTTTGGGGATCTACTGAGTTTTTTAAGAAATCAACTTCCTTGATTGAGACATATTTATATTCTATCATTATACCTGTATTAGGAGCATGCTGGTGAATCTCTCCCACTTCTCGTGATGAATTTGTGTTTCTAAAATGGGAGAGATAATTTAGATTCACCATGTGGCTTGTGAAATTTTGAGTTCCATGTCATATCCTATGGTCATGACATTATATGTTTCTATGTCTGATGATTTCTATTATCAGGGGTATCAAGTGTAACGTAATGGTCCATACATTCCTAGTCCCTTAAAACAAACATACAGAAAGTATTCAATGATTAGATTTGTATGATTTTTTAGGTTTAATAAGAAATTGTTTGTTATTATTTTATTGTTACATTATGATCTTGGTTCCCATGCCATGTAGAATGTGCCCATGCCCATCTGGTAGCATATTGTGTTCACATCCAAAATATGATATTTGTTCCCCAATTAAGGGAGGTTGTTATCAATTAGTTGTTGAATGGTCACCCATATGTTTTGGAATAATTAAGCTATGAAATACTCCTTTATCTCATCTGAGAAATAATAATTTGATGGTTTTAATGGATATAAAATAATTGGAACATTCTTCTAAAAAATCATCATCTATATATTTATGATAGCCTCTTTCTTATCAAAGGCATGTTTCTTCACCTGGTCCGACCATAGAGTTCACTTCATTGACTTGCCTGCTAACTGAGACGAGGTTATTTTGGTTGTTGATAGAGCAATATATATGATTAAACATGATTTTTTTTACCACACTATATGATGTTTTCTCAAAAAGTAGTTTATTTCCTTATGTGGATGAGATAACAATGCTAGGAAGTCATCCACAATGAATGTCAGGGGAATTTCCCATAATCCATATCCATTCTATTTTTAGTATGACCATCATCGTAGTCACCACCTTTAAAATTATAAGAAATGTCTAGGGATCCTAATTTTTATATTGATATGTTTTTTATTTATTCAAGGATACTATCATCAAGCAAGGTGGGAATATGAGTGTCATCTTGAATCATTGTTAGAATATTCCAAACAATTATTTTGGGTTTATCAGGATTATAGACCTATTGTATGATGTTTATCATAGAATTTTGATGACCATTTTTTGTTGTGGGGAAATGATCTCGCTTCCGAGAAGCGGATTGATTTTTCAAGTGAACTTATATATTGTTGGAATGAATATGATAATATCTTTGGATGGTTGTTGTAATACTCCAATGAATCAGGGTTGAATCAGGGGTATGATCCTAATTCAAATACTCATTCCTAGTTGTAAAATTAAAATGATACATTGGAATGGTAGAAGGACTATGAGAATCCTACTATATAGTATTATATGGTTTCTGATTTATTATTTCATCAGCATAATCTTAAATATGTTCTTCTATAATGTTTGTTGTTGGAATATTACAAGTATCTTCTCTATATGTGATATAAGTCTTTATTGATGTGAATTTTATGATATTAAGATAATCCTTGATTGGATAAGAGATATGGCCTTGATCATTGTGTGTATTTGGGATATTTTTAAGACCTTTATGTGTATTTCCAGAGGATATTCTCAAAATGATTTGTTAAAACATACAAAAAATGCGAATATGATCCCAATATTATGCTTCATAATTTTCCATCATCTATCAATAATCCACCCATATGGGATAATAATTACATACCTTCTTTGAAGTATACATCTATTCATGTTTATCATGTTGATATGATTCTACAGCTATTGGGATAAGAATATGGTCATGTCCATATATCATTACTAGAATGTAATATTGAGGATCTTCTATCACTGACATAATATATTAAAATAATATAAGTACATGAGTAGGGATATAATATTAATTTTTCTCCATTTCTAGAATGTAATGTAATATGTATTCAATTTATGTGTTGATATATTCACAATATTTCTTCCTTATCACTTCAAAATATGGTGATGGGATCCATTTTTTATGGTGGGGTATGTGCCTTATCCATGGATAATACCCAGATATGATGGAATGATTGGTTTGGGTGGGAAAGGATATGAAAAGGATCATTTGTTCTCATTGACATATACTAAATTAATTCATTAATGAACGTGTGGATATGAACCAACTCCCTCAGGTCTGTAAGTTTTTTCACCTAATGAGTCCTTATAAGTACCTAGATCTAAGGTTATGGGGAGTTGGTTTATTGGGCAGTGGCCTTAGTAGGTGATTGAGGTGAATTTATAAAATGGTGATGGTAGGAATGGTTGATAGGTTCCCTATCAGAGTCTTTTGATATACGATAAATTCATGGTCAATTTTTTGGAATTCCTTCCTTTAGTATGGAAGTTTTCGAAGGTCATGCTCTGAGGATAGCCTCCCATAGAAATTAGCAGGGGAAACAGGTGTCACTGCTTTCATCATAGTCTTCCTCGATTGAGCTATGTTTATGGGTTTCAGTGCATGAAGACCCCTCTATGATTTCATGAGATTCAGGATTGTAATATTCTAAGGGTACTCACTGGCCACTATATTTTTCATGTGATTTTTCAAGCATCGAGTAGGTGATATTGATTTGAAATCCAATGGAGTTTTCATAGCATTTTAGGTTCATAAAAACATGGTTTATAATTCCATATATTTGGATCAAATAGAACATTATGATAATATTATCTATAGTGAAATTTAGAACAATAAACAAGGTTATTTATCAATTATACATTGAATGTATGAAACATAATAAATTAGATATGGATAGGTAGAATACTTGATTATTCTTATTGATGGTTTGGACAATATGTTTGAGTGGAATTTTCATAATGAAATGTTCAATCCCATGGGAATCCATAATATATTTAATTATTGAGTGATTTATGTAAGCTTCACCCTTTTCAACCAACCCCATTTTGACACATGATGTTTATTGTCATTTCAAGTTCGTACATTTCAAAGTAAAGTCATTACATGGACTTACTACTGACACCATGAATATTAATCAAACTGTGGGTATGGGATGTCGGGCACACCACACCCTTTTTTGGCATATTTTTTCTTACTTCAAGAAAATATTATTTATTTAATATTAGTCCTGGAATCGTTCCCAGATACTTGTATTGGACTGGTTAGCCAAATAAAAATGATTTTTTGAGGACTTTTGAATATATGAATCCTCATACATACAAGGGGTCTTAGATAAATGTTAGAATATATATGTATCATAGGTTATCTATTTTTCTTACCAATATCACTTAATGATGCTAGTTTGAGGGAATTATTTTGTTTTAAATCTAGGTGATTATGTTCTAGGAAATCTATTTTCATCTAAGGATGCAATTAGTGTTTTGGAATAAAGATTAATCATCCAAGAGGGAAACAAATGTATCCTATGAGAACTAGAAATCAAAATCCAGGTAGTTAATATGGAATCATACCGTTAATTCCATCATGAGTTAATAAGGATGTATATGATATAATTTGAATATTTAATATAGGTCTTAATCATTAAAATGTAATCATATATATCTTATGATGATAGGAATATGATCATATATAGTTCTGATATTATAGCCATAATCACCATAAAAAGTGTCATGGTAATGTTTTAAATGGGACATATGAATATATGGTTTCCCCGATCTACTACATTAGAATTATGGTCAATTAAAAGAAAATATATTTGAGACTCAGAACTATAGAGTTTTACCATAATGCGATATATTTATTATTTTAATGGTGTAATCATTGCATGTCTCTAATCCCATGTGATTCATTATTGGTATGTGAAACACGATATAGTAGGTGATTAACCATGTTGCAAATGGGATGGGGATTATAAACAAAGATGTCCCTAAGGGAACATTATGAAAATTCCCATTGAGAATATGTCTCTGGGAAGGATTTATGGTGGAATTTGGAAATGGTTTCATGAATATGTTATAGACTTTATGGAACGTATAGCCTCGTAGAAGTACTAATAATAGTATTTTGGATATGGGGATCCAACCTTTGGAAGGTATCCAACATGCCCTATGAATAAAATGTATCAGAGTCATGGAACTTGATATTATTCATTCATGTTGATGGGTTAGATTTTAAGGTCTTAACCATTGGCATGTTTCCTCTGAGTTAGAAATGTTTGAATATTTAGGTACTCAAACAATGTTGAAATCCAAATAACATTTCAAATCTTACACCAAATGTGGCTTCCCTTATTTTTGGGAATTTATATCATTTTATTGTAATGATAACCAAATATATATAATACAATTTGAATCTCACTAAATATATAATGGAACAAAATCATATATTTTATAATAGATAAAATATTGAACTTTTAAGAGGTATAAACAATAAGGTTTCCCGAATATAAAAGTTATTAAATTTTACATAGATAATATGGCTCCTTGATATTAGAGTTATGGGATTCCACAAGAAATGTAATAATGAGAAGTATATATGGAGAACATCATGATCATCATGGGGTGTTTTTTGACATGTAAATGTGTGGTTTATATATTGGATTTATGAGGAATAAACATTGGAAATGGTTTTCTTCATATCCAGAATATAACAGGAATTAGATTCAAGGACTATCATATTTTCCCGTAACTAATGATGGGATGGGGATATAGGGTGAGATTATGAGGGTTATATCCCTATATGTTAGGGAGTATTTAAGGTCATTAATGGGGTATATACATTATGAGATAGGGGTTTAGGATAGTATGAGTATCAAACATACGATTTATATGGTCACAAGGTTGTCAAGTGTTCATGCACTCATGTGAATGAAGTGTGGTCTGTGCTATATATGATGTTTATGGGCTCATGTGGGTAAATGGATATATGTGGTGTCACATTAACATGAAAGGTTATGATGTACAAGAATAAAATAACTAATAAGGGGATAAGTGATTGTATGCCCTAGTCAGATGACCAATAGATCATATCATGATTGAAAGATCATCCTATAACCAGTAAGTTTTCATTTTTTCACATGACTGATCATTATTACACAATAGGCCCTTTCCGAAATCATTCCTCTTAAATTTATCCTAATTTACTCACTAATAATTATTATGTGGAATATAATGTTATTGTGTGGTGACTCCACTATAATAAATTCTTACTCATTCTCTTATTCTTCCATTTCACATCATTGTTATTTTATCTAAGTGCTAATAGGGGGTTTATGGGCATCACCCCTATATCTGTTCCACTATGTATGGGGAAAATGACACATATCATGAATTATATTAGTGTAAGGACCATCTATATAATTCGGTGATGAATCTTATGGTATGTGTAACCATGACACATGTCATTAATGACATCATCACTTTCCCCTTGCGATAAAACAATTCAAAAGACTGGTATGTTAGAGTAATCCATTCCCAATGTAGTTGCATAGAATAATTATCATGGATTTATCTCATGACTCTAGGGGTATCATGTGAAGAATAGTGATCATGTGAAGGAAGTATCATAGAAAACTAATCTTAGTTGTGTTCTCAGATATTATTTTATTTTAGAAATCAAATGAATCTAGTGTTCATCACATGAATAATAACAATAGTGTGATCCCCATGCCATGTACAACTTCTCTCACTAAAGTAATATAGAATCCCTACGTAGTGTTTCCTTATGACATCTCCAGGTCATTCAAATGTGATTAAACCACATCCAATCCTTATAAAAAATAACTTCTTCTCTTAGTAGAGTGGGATCATGGTTTTTCCAAGAGTCGATCTTACGACACCTCAGGATTCCCTTGAAGAATATAAATTGTGTGAAGGCTTATCTATTGATAGTATCAAACATCAATGGACTTTTTCAATAGACCATCATGTGTCTCTAGTTAATCTCAAGATCAGGCTTGACCCATACGATAGTTTGATAACCTCATCTTGAATATAGCTTTGATTTTTTTATTTATATAAATGATAATTTTTTTGGAAGGATCATGTGATCACTTTTCCCATTAAGGGTTACACGAATGTTTAATCCAATGAAATGATCCCCAAGTGGTATTTCTTCATTAATTCCCTTTGAAATAAAATGATATTTTTACATTGGATGTTTTTTTCAAAATCTAAATTTTCAAATTGTAATTTGTTGAGTGTCGACATCCACCCATGATATCGAGTTAGTAGTAGAATTTATTTCCATGATGTCATTGAAACATTAACTCATGATTGATTTTGTTTTTTGTATTTACAGATCACAAGATCCATAGGTTTATCTACACCATCTTCATCCTAAACTTATTATTGTGATGGTGGATGAAATTATTGCAAGATTATGTATCTATATTTTTAGACATCACGAATGGATATTGTAATAGTTGTATCACTATGTTAGAAATCACACAATGATATTTTTTTGTGAAGTTAAAGATTATTAGAGAGTAATTTTAGACCTCTTAGTTATGCCTTTTGATACTGTATATGTTAGTGGAAGAGGTTTCCTTTTTTAGGTTGATGT
Source organism: Viscum album (assembly GCA_963277665.1). Taxonomy (NCBI): domain Eukaryota; kingdom Viridiplantae; phylum Streptophyta; class Magnoliopsida; order Santalales; family Viscaceae; genus Viscum; species Viscum album. Next base: position 1,291,772,490 of record OY728159.1, on the reverse strand, counting down.
GTTTTTATATTTTGTGCAATATGTGTAGGATACCCAACTGGTGGATTCTAAGGTGTATGTATGTAGTGATAAAGTTTTCTTAGGTTATTCCTTGGATTTTGGTTTTAGGATTAATAGCATGCAGTGTTTTTCTAGGGATTGATTTCCATCACTTTGTTGATGGTTTAGTTGGTTCTCAGTTAGTTCTATATTGATGTGAACTATAATTTTCCATATTATTTGTATAATTCATTGACCCCGCATTTTATTTCAAATTTTACATGAATGAATAATTTTTTTAAATGTTAACAATATAGATATTAATGTTAAAATTGCTTAAATAAAAAACTTTCATAATATATTCACTTCTTGGAATTAAAATTTCAATGCTAGAAATATAGTATATTTTGATTTTAAAAATTGACACAAATAGATTCACGTCAAATCTATTATTAAATTCATTAATGGATTGAACGTTTTAATATCAAATTTTCAATTAATATTAATTGTAATGAATTTTACAATTCATAAATTTCTAATATAAAGTAAATGACTTGAACATATTTTAATTTTATAAAATTTAAAATTTGGAAATTATTTTTAAATATATTTATTATGATAGATTCATCATTTTAAGGTTGATTTTAAAAAATTAATAAATTAAATTGAAATTATTTTTTAATACATGTTTTGGAAAAGAACAATGTCTTTGCATTGTCAGAAAACTGACTGTGCACATCTTACCAGTCCATTTGTAATGGTCTACAACAAACCCCCACTCATGGTTAATACAAATATCATACTCCCCCATATTTTCATATCCAATAATGTTCAGGTTACTGGACATTATCACTACTTTTCTAACTTTCCACAAGTCATCTCACAGTGACCCCAGTGTTTGTGGCCATTATCATCTACAAACTAAAATCATTACTATTGGTCATCCACAATACCACACCTCAGACACCTTACTGAACCATCCATAGTCACCCTTCCTACCATGGCCTCCCCTGTTCAAAGTCACCACTTCCACCATCACTAATTTTACACACCTTCATTCTACATCAAACTGGTGATTGTTTCTTTTAATGAAAAAAAGCCAAAAAAAAAAGAAATCCTATACAAGATCTGACCTGGAGTAAGAAATATGAATAATCCTGATGTGGATTGAACCACCTCTACGATGCCAACTGATTCACATTGGATCTATATTCAATTTCTATCTCATGATCGATTCTAACTTATGATTTCTCTAATTTCACCATTAAAGTCATTTCTAGTAGAATTCCACTACCAAACCTAGTCAAATATGGTGTTGAAGTGCATTGTACACCTTTTTACAGACATGTCCATTGAAAAAACTTAACACCATTGTGATTCCATCCAAATATTAAGAATAATTTCCACAACCTATGACTATGAGAACCACCAAGACCGACCAATCCTATTAACACCCAATCTATTGGAAGAGCTTAACACCATGAATACAACCATTCCTCTATGTTCCAACTGTGAATAAGAAGGATCACCCATGCTCCCCCTAGAATACCGTGAATGAGATCCCCCTATTGATTTTGAGAAAACCCAAACAAAAAACCATATAAAAATAATAAACGAATAATAAAAATAAAGTAAATTAATATAATATAATATATATATATGTATATATATTTAAAAAGAAAACAAATATAATGAAATATTTATCTTTAATTACTATATAAATATATATGTTTTGTAATTTATAATAAAAATTATATATATTTTAGTGTGTATATATATATATGTATTTTTAATTATAATTAATTTTTTGCTCTGCTGCCCAAGACTATACCCCATTGCCATCACTTACTACAGCCGCATCAAGTATTAGAATAAATAAAAAAGCCTCCAAAATTATGCAAATAGGACGTGTTGTCTTAGTTAATCTTGATTTTTCATTTTGAATCCTTGCATCCATCCTGATAAATCTAAATCTCTATCCTTAACACTGACTATGAGGATGACGCTATAACAAGATCATATGTAACTATTTACTGTAAAAATCTTTTGAATTTTATATTAATACATTGGGTTTTCCCAAATGAGAGTTCCTAATGTGGTCACATGAGTTTTAGTGGTGTTCGAGGTTAGTTCGGATCTTGGAGGATAGGTTTTTAGAAGAATTTTTTGGTTTGTATAGTACAAAAAAACCAATAACCTAGGATGAACACTCATGTATGGGGGTCTATAGTTTTAGTATATATTAAAATAATAGTTTATGCCTAGTTTCTAAAATCAGTTACATAAACCATGCATGGTCCCCCACTTAGATAGTGAAGGTTGTATGGTTTAACCAACAATAAAACCAAATATTGTAACCCTCTTTTTAAAGGGAAAATTAATGTTTTCTTCTATTTAATTTAATATTTAACACATATAAATCTTTCTCATTTTCACCATATTTTATTTCATTCTCACTCCTTTGAGGTACTTTAAGCTACCATCCATGGATTTTCCCTATCTCCTCGCTCTGAACTCTGATTCATTCACCATCAACCACATTGGATATGTGACATACCATGCAAGTAAAGAATTATGGATTTTCATATCTTGTCTATCTATGAATTACATAGTGTTTTAGAGGCTTAAAATGATAATAAATCCAATCTTAAGCATAGAAATACTCAAATACTTTTTAAAATATCGTTTTATCGCCTTTTGATGGAAAAACTTTTTTAAATCAAACTTTTGACAATTTTATAAGCTCTATTTTTAAAATTAAACTTATTCTTTGGGATTGGGACATTGAAATTTACTTTGGATAAATTTATGGTATTTTTATAACAATGTTCATTTTTTAAATGAATAGTGAAAAATACTGCATTTTACTTCAAAATTGCCTTTTCATCTAATTTAATTCTATAGTTAGATTATATTTTTAATTGGTTTTCAAGTGTAATTATAATATATTTTTAGCATTTAATCAAAATTTGGTCATTGTAATTTATTTTACTATGGAATTGGGCATAAAAAAGTGTCAATCTTTTGATAGATATTGTTTCTAAAAAACCCGCCATTTGTTTTGACAACGAGAATTATTTTTAAATTAGTAATTGAAATTTATGTGTTTGGAATTTGGTAAAATGTATTCCATATTTGGAATCAGAAGTTACAAATTCTGTAATTAATACTATTTTGTTTTTGGTTTTTATGAATAATGATGGTAATTATCTTTAATTATCGTGATTAATTAGTATTCGGGTTGTTAAGGGTAAAAAAATAGTATCATAATTATATAAAATGTCCCCAACATGTGTCATAATGCTACTGGTTGTGTCATGGCCGACCATGGGATGCCTTGTTCCAACTTTGGGACCCCATGGAATCACTGTTTTCTAATAGTGACATTTTATCATTTTATTTTTAAAGAAAGGAAATTATAACAAAAGTATGTAACACCTAAGTAAAACAATTTTAATTTTGTCTAAATAGATGATATCTTAGACTACAAATAGTCATTGTAAATCTAAAAATATATCCTACATCATGGTGGTTTATTTTTTATTTTTACACATTAATGAATTAAATTTATTTATGATACAGTGATGATGTAGTGATTACCTCATTAATGAATGATTCAAATAAAATGAAAAGATAATGTAAAATATATGACCTACACTTGTAAAAAACATATTTTATGGTTTTATTTATAACCTTTATCACATTATCCTAGAAATATAACATTTTGGGAACTTTAAAATCAGAAAATCATTTTTTAATAAAGTAACATTTCAAGACTTTCCAAGAGTGCCCCTCCTCCCTCTTATAAAAGGCCCCCACCTCTACCCCTTACCCACACATTTAAAGACCTTTGGATGGTCCAACTTCTTCAAAAATAAGCTCCCAATATCCCTCTATTTATCCTAGACTGCTTGCCTTATGCATAAATCTCTTCAATAAACCATTTTTGTTCAAACCAATGGGAGTTACCCGATATAAAGGTAAAGTCTTCTCTTATGTTCTTTTGTTGTGTTTTGCTTCTCAAACCCCCTAAACTCTTTTTATTAATCTATTTTGTAAAAAAAACAGTATATTAAATATACTTTTATTTTTTATGATAAGGATTTGATTTACACTTACACACACCTCCGTCTAATGGTTAAAGAACATATTGTTTATGTGGGTGGCGAATTACTGCCTCACGAAATGATGATTGTTCAATATTCTATTAACACCTCTCATGGTAGAAATTAAGATGAAAATATATTTATATATTATATATATTATATTTTTGATTTCCTTATGCTTCTATATTTTTCATTTATGGAATACCTTTATGGTTTCCATTATGGGTAAACGCAAGAATTTCATTTTAAGTTGTGCGGACTACCGCCCCCTCAAAGTGATTTGATTCATTAATGCCATATGTGGGACATATAAAGGATGGAGTTAATAGTATTACCTATTATATAATACTGAAATTATAATATACCATTATATCATTATGATTTCATTCCATTAAATAAGATATAGAAATGAAAGTTGTGTTCATGCATACGTACAGCTTACCATCTCCATGAACGGTGCATTTCATTTCTTACTTATAAATGTTATGTAATATTATAAATGAATGTATATAATGGATATATATGATATATATTATATTTACATCAGGAATATAATTATGTATATAATTGATATTTTACTACATGAACAACTTGTAATTATAAAATGTTTCTTTTTGGCTCAAGTACCAAAGATCAACAAAAAGGCCATTATTTAATTAAATGATTAAATAATGTTAATAACATGTTAATAAGTGATATAAAAGGAATAATAAACTTGAGAAAGGTTTTTAAGAATGTAGAAATTATCTCTATTTTATTATCAAGGAGATTAATGAACGATCGAGTCTGGTCGGACACGAGGTAAGGGATTCTATCCCAATCTCCTTTCTTTGAGGCATATTTTGTTTTATACTCAAATTTATTTTATAAATTGTATAAAACCATTTAACTTTTACTTTTATTCAAAAGTAATAATTTTATATGAAGTGTTTTACTAAACAATTAAAGGGTTTTGTTTGCCTTACGTATGCAGCGACAACGACTTCTCCACTGTTGTGACCATTATTTGAGTTACATATTCCTCTACAAGCAATAAAAAAATTTTAAATGAAAAATAATTACCTAGTTTTAATTTTCTTTTATTTTGGTATTGAAAATGGTTTTGATAATGTTTTGATTATATCAATGTGTTTTTCATATCATGTGATTGAAATTTAGAAATGTTATGTTTCTTATATGCATGTTTTACCTGATATAATTATGTTATGGTTCATGGGAATTGTTTATGAAGGCGGGTGGTTCCATGGTATACTAATGGCGGGTGACCCCATGATAGCTCTCTAATACATTGGGTAATGCGAAGGGGTTAAACACTAAGGATACTCTGATGATATTTAGGGAATATACTGTGTTGGGTATTCCAAACGTAACCATGAGGGTTACTCCCTCTATAATAATGTTATGAATGCCTCAAGATACCTTTATGTCTTATGATTTCTATGATTTATTCATAAATCTTATGATATCGTGATTTATATTAATGTGATTATGTTTTATGAGTGAAGTATGATTTATTTGATTCTTATGTATACATGGACTAATGTTTTTTTCCATATTTTTATATCCCTTACTGAGATTTTTAGGCTCATCCAATGTTTTTGAAATGTTTTTCACAGGTCAAGAGAAAGGTACATGATGTGATGATAGTGTCGAGGATGTGTTATGAAATAATCCATGTTTTATTTTAAATATGTTTCCATTCATAAGAAAAGTGAATATTGCCTTTGATGTAACCACATTGTTTAAAAGTGGAATGTAATGAATGATTTATTATCTAATTCTCTAAAACTGTAAACCTGAAAATAACTTCAATGTGTATTTTAATAATAACTCAAGATTAAGTAATGTTTAAGGCTGGGGCCTTATAGTTGGAATCACTGGTCGGTTTAGATAAATATAGTAGTTAGAATTATATTAAATGATTATCCAAAAATATTTTTTATATTGTCAAATTGAAATGATATATCATTTAAAGATTACCAGGTTGCTTCATCTAATACATGTTTTGTTCAGAATGGTTTTCGTTAGAGGTATCAAAGAAGTAGTGCTATGAAGGCATACAAAAGGAAATGACCTTCCTAATCAGCATCCTGAGATGACCAGAATTGGAACTGAAGAGTTTTTGCAGTAATGGTGTTGTTGACTCAAGAAATAAATGGTGGTGGTTTCCATGCACGAGATAAGATAGATCAACCGCAGAGGAACATGTTAGTGGTGGAACATATAATGAGGGAAAATCCCTAATCATTCAGAGTATCATCTTACCCTGTGCTAGTTAAAGGGTGGATTAAAGAACTGGAGAATATTTTCGATGTTATGGTGTGTTCAGACAATCAAAAACTTAGTCTTGATTTTTACCATTTGAAGGGTGAAACAGATCAGTGGTGGTCAACAGTTAAAAATATCTGGGATGGTGATGAGATGGATGCCCTTGACTGGGATAAATTCAAAGGTATGTTTCCTGAGAAATATTTTTCTATGACTATTAGACTTAGGATGGAAAAAAATTCTTGAAATCGAGGCAAGAGGATGAATCAATGGCTGCTTATGAAGAAATGTTCACTCGATTGGCAAGGAATGATCCAAATTTTATCTGAGACCTGGATAGTCAAATGAATCATTTTTACTCAGGATTGAATCCAAAATATCAAAGTTAATTAGCTTCGCCTGAGTTCAAAAGTTATTAAAATCTTGTTCGATGTAATGAGAACGTGGAAATGGATTTTTCTAATGATCAAGTGTTCTATAAAAACCAAGAGAAGAAGAGAACCATCTGGAAAGTGAAAGGGAAGAATAATTCAAAAAGGTCTAATGGTAAGAAAACTAAGTTTTCAGTTTGTGATAAATATGCTAAAAAGCATGTTGGGGAAAGTATTTTGAATTTTGGAATCTGTTGCTGATGTGGTAAGATGGGACATAAGGCTCGTGATTGCACAAAAGAATATCAGGGTGATGGTAAGACCAAATTTGATTACAGTTAGTGAAATGTTTCAAGTGCAATGGGATGGGTCATTATGCAAACGATTGTCTGGAAAAGAGCTCAAATGATCGGAAGTAGTTAGACTACAAGCAGAAAGGTGTGGTGAAATCATTTGCAACGACATCAGCTAGTGTAGGGCCGTCAAATGAAGTGGTATCGGGTACATTGTTTATTTTTTCAGATTATTCCAATGTGTTGTTTATTTCAGGGTCCATAGATTCTTTCATCTCTGAAAAATTTTCTAGTAAATTGGGAATTACATCTCCAGAAATGGCTCATGAAATTGTGGTAAAATCTCTTTGGGGAAATATTGTGGCAAAAAGAATTTATAAGGAACTTTATATCCTCATATGTGGAAAGAACCTATTTACAATCCTTAGTGTTTTACCTCTAGTAGAGTTTTATGTTATCATGGGTATTCATTGGCTCTCTGTATGCCATGCTAATATTGACTAAAGAGATAAAGAAGTTTTTTTTTCAGAAAGACTTTCAGTTTGTGTACAAGAATGAACCCTTACTATTTGTAACGTATCAAGAGGTTGAGAAACTTGTAAAAGATGGAAATGAATGTTACCTTGCATATATTGTTGAAATCAAAGAAACTTTTGAGAATAATGATATGCCAGTGGTAAGTGGGTATCCTGATGTTTTTCCTGATGTGTTTCTTGGAATAATACCAGATCGGTATGGTGAATTTACTGTTGACTTAGTTCCTGATGCTAAGACAATTTCGAAACCCCCATATCAAATGGCTCAAATTGAACATTTTGAGTATAAGAATAGATTTCATAATTTATTAGAGAAAAGTTTCATTCGACCTAGCACATCACCATGGGTGCTCCTATTATATTTGTTAAAGAGAAATATGGTTCAATGAGACTTTTCATTGATTATAGAGCCTTTAATAGCATCACTATTAAGAAAAAAATATCATTTTCTGCATATCCTTGATTTTTTTATCAACTCCAGGGTGCTCAGTATGTTTCAAAGATTGACCTGAGATCGGGGTACCATCATCTGCAGGTAAAAGAAGCATATATTTTGAAGACTGCGTTTTGTTCAAGATATCGCCATTTTAAATTTTTAGTAATTCCTTTTCAGTTAACCAAAGAACTTTCTGTATTCTTGGATCTTATGAATATAATTTTCAATGATTTCTAGGATAAGTTTTTGGTTGTTTTCATTGTTTATATTTTGGTGATTTCTAAAAGTAACGAGGAACATAAATGTCATTTAAAAGTTATTTTTCAAACTTTAAAAGAAAAGAATGTTCATGGGATATTCAGGAAGTGTGAGTTTTGGTTGCAATATTTTTTTTTCTTGGTCACATTATTTCTAAAGATGGAAGGACTATTGATCCTAAAAAAACAAAGGTTTTTGAAGAATGGATAAGACCCAAAAATGTAACCGAGATTCGTAGATTTCTTGGTTTTGTAGGAAATTACGGAAGGGTTGTTAAAAAAAATTCATGGTTTTCCATCCCATTGACTAAGCTAACTCGGAAGGGTGTTCAGTTCATCTGGAAAAAAGAATGTGATGATTTCTTTTCAGGAATTCAAAAGAATATTGGTGAATGGTTCATTTTTTTCACTACCTTCCAAGAATAGTGAGTTTGTTATCTACAATTGCTTATTCTTCATGTCGGTTTAAAACTCATGAGATAAATTACCCTACACATGATTTGGAATTTTATATTGTTGTTTTCCTTATAAAAATTTGGAGGCATCATTTGTATGGAGTAAAGTGTGAAATATATACCGATCACAAAAGTTTAATGTATATATTCACTCAGAATTAATTGAACATGAGACAGAGGAGATTTCTAGAATTAATCAAGTATTATGATTTTACAATTCATTAACATCTGTGAAAATCAAATAAAGTGGTTGATTCATTGAGTCGAAAATGTAATGCTTCATAAAACATGTTACATTTGGAACGTGATCCTTTGGTTAAGGATTTTGTGAACATTGTCATAGAATTTGTTAGTGCATGATGTTCTCCTGTTTTGTTTTAGGTATCAGTGAAATCTTCTCTATCATACAGAATTATGAAAGCACAAAATAAAGATAGTGAGTTGTAGAAAAAATGTAGAGTGGTTCAGAAGGGTATGATACCTAAATTCACAATTGACAATGATTGTGTTTTCAGATTTGGGAAGAGATTGTTTGTTCATTGTGATTCATAGTTGAAAAGAGAGTTGTTATGTCAATCTCATATTTCTTTGTTTTTAGTTCATCCTGGATGTACAAAGATGTATAGAGATCTTCAGGAGTGTTACTGGTGGGATGGAATGAAAAGAGATATTTCTGATTTTACTATGAAGTGTTTGAATTTTCAATAGGTTAAATCAGATCGTCAGTTACTGAAATGGATGATTCGGCCTTTAGTAGTGCCTAAGTGGAAATGGGAGAATATATCCATAAACTTAATTGTGGGATTGCCGAAGACACCTCGAGGTAATAATGCAATATGGGTTATTTTCGATCGGTTGACTAAATCTACTCATTTCGTTTCTATACAAGTTACTTTTTCCCTAGATCAACTTTCTTGTTTGTATCGTAATGAGATATTTAGGTTACATGGAGTTCCCATCTCCATTGTATCTGAATGTGATCCCAGGTTTACTTCTATTTTTTGGAAAGGCCTTCAAAAGTCATTGGTTACTGAATTAAATTTTAGTAGATCTTTTCATCCCCCATCAGATGGGTAGTTTGAACAATCAATTCAGGCATTGGAGGATATGCTGCATGCTTGTTCAATTAATTATGAGGGAAATTGGGACCAACATCTTTATTTTTTTTAGTTTTCTTATAATAACAGTTTTCATTATAGTATACAGATGGAACCATTTGAGGCATTATATGGGAAGCGGTGACGAACTCCAGATTTTTGGGATAAAGTAGGTGAAAGGAAGTTGATGGGACCCGAATTTATAGAACAGTTGGTAGAAAAAGTTCATCGATATAGAAACACATGAGAACAGCTCAGAGCAGGCAGAAAAGCTATATAGACAACAGGAAGAAGGATCTCTCTTTTGAGGTAGGTGATTATGTCATTCTAAAAGTTTCACTATGTAAAAGTGTGATGCAGTTTGGTAAGAAAGAATGTTGAGTCCATGGATAATTGGACCATATGAAATCCTGGAAAGAGTTGGATCAGTTGCATATCAAGTGGCTTTACCTCTAAGTTTATCTCAGTTACACATTGTTTTTCATGTTTCAATATTAATGATATACATGCCAGATCCATCTCATGTTTTCAGTCGAGAGGTAGTTCAGCCGGAAGAGAATCTATCTTATGAGGACCAACCAGTCTAGATTCATGACCATAGGGAAATGGTATTGAGGAATAATTTGATTCATCAAGTAAAGGTTTTGTGAAAAAACTTTATGATTGAAGAGGCATCATGGGAATCTGAAAATGGAATGAGGGATAAATTCCCTCACTTATTCGTAAATACCCTCACTTATTCGTTAAGTAAATAAATTGCAGGGATGAAATTTTCAAAAGGGGGTAAGGATGTAACATCCCAAGTAAGTAAAGAATTATGTACTTTCATATATATGTCTATTTATGAATTAGATATTGTTTTAGAGGCTTAAAATGAGAATAAATCCAATCATAAGCATAGAATACTCTAATATTATTTTAAAGATCGTTTACCCGCATTTTGATGGAAATCCTTTTTTAAATCAAACTTTTGACAATTTTATAAGCTCTAATTGTCAAAATAAACATATTATTTATGATTGGGGCATTGAAATTTACTTTGGATAAATTGTTTTTTTTTCTAGCAATGTTCACTTTTTAAATGAATATTCAAAAGTATTGTAGTTTACATAAAATCTAATTTTTCTTCTAATTTAATTATATAGTTAGATTGTAGTTTTAATTGGGTTTCAAGTGTAATTAGAATATATTTTTACAATTTAATCCAATGTTTTTCATTGTAATTAATTTCACTTTGGAATTGGGCATAAACATGTGTCAAACGTTTGATAGATATTGTTTCTAAAAACCCGCTATTTGTTTTGACAACGAGAATTATATTTAAATTAATTACTGAAATTTATGTGTTTGTAATTTGGTAAAATGGATTCTATATTTTGAATCAAAAGGTCCATAATATGTAATTAGGACTCTTTTGTTATTCGACATTATGAATAGTAACGACGGTAATTATCTTTAATTATCGTGATTAATTAGTAATCGTGTTGTTAAGGGTAATAAAATAATATAATAACAATATAAAATGACCCCAAAATGTGTCCTAATGCTACTGTTTGTGTCATTTCCGACCATGGGATGCCTTTTTCCCACATTGGGACCCCATGGAATCACTTTTGTGTGATAGTGACATTTTATCATTTTATTTTTAATGAAAGGAACAAATAACAAAAGTATGTAACCCCTAAGTAAAACAATTTTAATTTTGTCTAAATAAATGATATCTTAGACTATAAATAGTCAGTGGAAATATTTAAGGATTTAATACATCATAGTATTTGTTTATAATTTTTAGACATTAAATAAATAAATTTATTTATGATACCATGATGATGTGGTGATTACCTCATTAATGAACGATTTAAATAAAATGAAATAGATAATGTAAACTCTACAACCTAAACTTTTCAAAAACCTATCGTATAGAGGTATTTAGAACCCTTATCACCTTATACTCGAAATATATCATTGTGGGACCATTAAAATCCGAAAATCATTTTATAATAAAGAAACATTTCAAGACTTTCCAAGAGTGCCCCTCCTCCATCTTATAAAAGGCCCCCACCTCTACCCCCTTACAAACATTTCTCAAGCCTTTTGTCTCGTCCAAACTCTACACAAATAAGCTAAAAATAATCCTCTCTGAATCCTAGAATCCTTACCTTGGGCAGAAAGCTCTTAAAGATTCCCTTTTGGTTCAAACCAAGTGGACTTACCCGATATAATGGTAATGTCTTATCTTATGTTGTTTTGTTTTACTTTTCTTCTCTAACCCCCTAAACTCTTTTTTTACTCTCTTTTGTAACAACTACACTATCCTAAATATACTTGGATGTTTTTATGGGATTGATTTTATTTACACTTACACACACCTCCGTCTAATGGTTAAAGAACATACTATTTTTGTTGGTGGCGAATTACTGCCTCACGAAACGATGATTGTTCAATCTTCTTTTAACAAATCTCATGGTGGCCATTAAGATGTCACTATATTTATATATAATATATATTAAGTTTATGTTTTCCTTATTCTTCTGTATTTTTTCATTTTTGGAATACCTTTATGGTTTCCATTATGGGTAAACGCAATAATTTTTTTTCAGGAAGTGCGGACTATGGCCCCCTCAAAGTGATTTGATTCGTTAATGCCATATGTGGGACATATAAAGGATGGATTTAATGGTATTAAATATGATATCATACTGAAATTTTAATATACCTTTATATCATTATGATTTCTTCCATTAAATATGAAATAGAAATGGAAGTGGCATTCATGTGTACGTACGACTTACCTTCTCCATGAATGGGGCATTTCATTTCATACCTCTAAATGTTATTTAATATTATATATGCTTATATATACTAGATATATATGATATATAGGATATCTAAATCATGAATATAATTCTGTATATAATTTATATTTTACCACAAGAACAACTTGTAATTATAAGAAGTTTATTTTTGGCTCAAGAACCAAAAAACGACAAAACAGCCGTTATTAACATAAATTATTACATACTGTTCATAACATGGTAATAATTAATATAAAATGAATAATGAACTTGAAAGATGTTCTTAAGCATGTAGATATTTTCTGTAGTTTATTATTCAGGAGATTAAAGAACGGTTGAGTCAAGTTAGACATGAGGTAAGGGAGTTCGTCCCAATCTCCATTCATTCAGGCATATTTTGTTTTCTACACAACTTTATTTTATATGGTGTATAAACCTCTTTGAATTTTACTTTTATTAAAAAGGAATATTTTTATATAAAGCATTTTAATAAATGGAAAAATGGATTGTTTTTGTCTTACGTATGCGGTGAAAATGACTTCTCCGCTACCATGACCATTATTTGAGTTTCGGCTTACTCTATATGCCATAACATTTTTTTAAATGAAATATAAATACCATGTTTTAATTTTATTTCATTTTGGAATTGAAAATGGTTTTGATAATGTTTTAAATATATCAATGTGTTTTTCATATCGTGTGATTGAAATGCGGAAATGTTATGTCACATTTATGCATGTTTTATGTGAACCGATTATGTTATGGTTTATAGGAATTGTTTACGAAGATGGATGGTTCCATGATAAACTAAGGGAGGGTGATCCCGTGATAGATCCCAATTCATTGGGTAACGCGAAGTGGTTAAAAGCTAAGGATCCTCTGACGATATTTATGGAATATACTGTGATGGGTATTCAAAACTTAACCATGAGGGTAACTCCCTATGTAAGAATGTTATGAATGCCTCATGTTACCTTTATGTCTTCTGATTTCTATGATTTATTCATAAATCTTATGATTTCATGAGGTATGTTAATGTTATTATGTTTTATGTTTTAAGTATGACTTCATTGATTCTTATTCTTACATGTACTATGGTTTTCGTTCCGTATTTTTATATACCTTACTAAGATTTTTATGCTCATCTCAAGTTTTTTAAATGTTTTTAACAAGTCAAGGGAAAGGTACATGATGTGATGATAGTGTCTAGGAATTGTAATGAAAGAATCCATGTTTTATTTTAAATATGTTTCCTTTCATGAGAAAAGTGAATATTGTCTTTGATATAACCCCCTTGTTTAAAAGTGGAATGTAATGCATGATTTATGATCTAATTCTATAAAACTCTAATCCTGAAAAGATCCTAAATGTGTATTATTGTATCAACTCAAGATTCAGTAATGTTTAAGCCTAGGCATTTATTGGATATGAATTGGTAAGTTATTTATTTTTCCTTCACTTCTATTTTTTTCTTTTATATGTAACGTAATATTTTGGTGCAAGACAATATGCCCTATTTCGTGGGTACTTATATGTTCCCCTATTTTCTTCTAATCAACATCATGTTAGGAGCTGTTACTAGATGAATAATATACCACGGACATAATGTAGGTCGTCTAAATCTTTTACATTAAATTCTAGTTGTTTTATACCATTTTAAATTTGTTTCACACTCTATACCTTTTAGAGTTTCTCTTAAATTAATAAAAGTCCTCTGTTAAATAATTATACCCTTGAGATATTTTCCACATAACAAAATGATATTGTTTTAGGTTTTCGTCCTCATCTTAGATCACATATGAGATGTGTGTTTCTATCTTCCACATGATATACTACCCAATTGGATGTATGTGAACTCCCAATCTTAGTGGGATCTTTAATGAATTAAATAAGATTTTAAGAGAGGTATTATGCCTTATTTAATGCATTATTACATGTTATTGATATGATTAATTAGAATTAATAGAAGATGTGGAACGTGTTGGGTGAAATCATGGCTAGTTTGGGTTTGTATGATGATTAACAACATGGATTCCATGGACATTTCTACTCTTTGTATATAGCTTATTCAAATATAATTGACATTTATAATCCATGATTCTAGATTACTTTTGATTCTAAGGACATATATTCTCCTTTATTTGGACTTTCTTGCAGATCCATAGACAAGCGTGTTGGGATACACCCATGAAATTATAGTGTTTTCTATTGAGATGCTCATTGGACATAGTCAGGATTTCATGGTCATTTTATACTTTATATCTCGACAATTTATTCCTAACATAGGATTAATTTCCATAGTTTTTCGAGGTTGTTTTACTATTCTTTACATATATCCTTATATTAATGATTAATTGTTTTTAATGAGCCTTGGTAGTCTGGAAATTATCACATTTACATATACCACTATATTATTGTTATATCATGTACACTGCTTCTACTATTGTACATAGGTTGTACCTTTTATTGAAATCATTAGTGGTGGCCTACCAAGTGTTATATCATTTCCAATTTGGGGCACTTTTGGGTTTCTATATATACTTCATGGATATATATATGGAACTTGGAAAACATTTTATTCTTGATGCTTTATTGAATTTGAATATCAGTGGGTGATCACAGGACCAATCTGTAGCTCCTGATGTGAGATAGATATATTAATTTGGATATTTTAGTAATTTTGATACATGTATGGTATTGGATTCAGGTTTAACTGAATTGTATGCCCATTTGTATAGACTCACGAACAATTCATCATTTCGTATTTGATATTTCCCATGGATTTGGATAATACTACTATCATGTTTATTTGAATATTATATTTTTGATTTGTATTATGATTCTTCTTATTTATTAAATTTTGATTCCACTATGTCACTTTGATTATGCGTTTATAGTCTCCCCACTATACCATTATAGACCCTCACTTCTATTCAAATTCCTCTAGCATAGAAGGAGGTTATCTTGAAGCCATGTGACTCACTAAATCACGGCACGGTTTAATGTCACCCAGGACAAGATGTTAAAAGTGGTAACAATGGGGGTTCTTTTATTTTTTTCAATATTTTTGGAATTTTAATCTCAACATTAAATATGTGATTAAATTTGGTAATGAGTTTTTAATAGGAGTATTTATCCCATATACAAGTAAAGGAAAAATTACCTAGGTTGAGACACTATTTTTTGGATTGTTCTTATTATAGTATCCTTGATTTCAACAATAGGTGATTCACATGATGTTTTTTGTTCAATAAGATTATGTATTTTTTTCATTAGTCAAGTAGGGAAAGGAAATATTACATCCTTAATCATTATATGAACTTAAGGATTTATAGGTCTTCATTATTCCATGGAATGTTTATATTACTGATTTCATTATGTGTATATTTTTTGGTTCATTACTTCTATGTCTATTAAATTTAGCTATCGTTTCATGCAGGGACTAGATAAATAAGTTGTTGGGATTAAATGGACGCAATATTTTAATTTATAAGGAGTATGGGACCGTATAAACTGGATATGGTGATTCATATAGTTCAACCTTTTTAATAAAAAAAATATATATGTGACAATTAGTTTAAGTGAAAATGAATTTAAATTGAAATGGTTTCCATTAAATATGGATGAAAATTTCAATTTAATGTGTTTTTTCCTCAATTATATTTAATTGAAACATTGTATATAAGAACCCATGATTTATAATTGAGAACATAACCCTAACATGACCTTACTAGTGGGTAGTAAGAAGTGTCTCTCATTTTCCTTACAATTGTTCTTATTACCCATTCCGACCTTTAGGAGTAGAAAGAATGGATTGGATTGTTTATAAAAACGATTTCACTTATCCTATGTATACATATGTGAGATGATTGTTATTTAATACATTACAAGGTGTGTGTTTGGTATTTGTAATGATATACCACCATGATGACCTCAAGTCGTATGCTAGAAGGGTGGTGATGACCTTTCTCCTGAATTGGTGGGACCTGAACCACTAGTAGAAACATAGTATTTACACATACACCATCACCTGGTATTCCTAATATGGGTCATGATGTCGAGTTCTAAGTGGGTTTCAAGTCCTTTATGCAGACCATTTAGGGATCCCTACAGCCTGCCTCAACTATGGAAAAGTTAGAATGTGTGTTCAATCAGTAGTATCCACCAACATTTTCTGTGTATGGTAGACCACATGTTGTTGAGATGTGTCATCAGACTATCCTTTAGATATTGGATCACCTGGATACTCTTCTAGAGAAGAGGTTCAAGCTTATGATGATTATGCTTCAGGGACCCCCAAAGAGATGATTGGATGTACTGAAACAGGTAGATCTGAATCAGGATATAGTTGAGAGGGATTTCCTACCCATTTTTTGTTAATAATAATAAATTGATATTTTTTTTATGAACATTCTAGTGAGTTTTTGCATATTTAGTAGGGTTTTAGGACTATGATGGTGTATTATGATTTTTTTAATAATCTTTGGTTATTTTCACCTATATATCATCTTGATGATCTATTTGGGGTGAGATTCTTTGAGGAAGGTCTCAAGAATGTCATGTGATCATATGTTAACATGTATCAGTTGACTACCGGGACCGAGATAGTAAATCAGTATCACATTACTAAACACAACTTGAGTGAAGAAAAGGGACCAGATCAAGGTAGTATAGTTGGTCGACTTAGTGGTTTAGTGTTAGATGCAATTAAGTGATCTTTTTAGACATATCAAGTGGGAAAAACTAGTGAGGGTGTGATTATTGATTATTCTATCTTATTTCATTAGTTTGGAAGGAAGGGGAACATGAGGAAAAAGTGTGACAATGACCAACTAAAGTGTAGATCATTAGGTGGTATGTCCCATATATAGTGTTTACGTAGGACCATCCCTCAAGTAGCGAGTGAGAGTGGTTCAACAATGACTCTCAGTTTGGGAGTAGGATTCACAACTCTCTGTCAAGCTGGAATCTGAAATACGACCCACTATTCAGGCTGAGGGTGTGGTCATGGATGAGATCACTAGACCCTAGTTTCACCTTAATGGTAATGTGGGCCTTCTCGGAGTAGTCATGATATTTCTCAGGGCTATACTTTAGGCCATATATATTCATTATATCATATATATTCAGAGATAATAATCATAATATCTATAGTGAGAGGTATGTTCATAGAATTGTCTACTCTAGTATAATTCTTTTTTGATGTAGGTGATTCAAATTTTTTAATATCTATACCTATTGAAGGGATCCTTGGGCTTGATTTGTAGTTTTATGGGGAAATTAGGATACCTAATACTCTATTGAGTATTCGAGCAAAAAATATAATCCAATTCATGAATTCACCCATGATGTAGGTGGGCATCACTTCTTATGGAATCTCATTATTCTCAAGGTGGCAGTGTTTTTCCATTCCCATTATGCATTGGTTGGTTACATAGGAATCCCATGTTTATTTCATTCAATAGATTGTATCTATCACATCACCAAAGTGGGGTAGGTATATCCACAAGGGTGAATTGGATTTATGGGGATGCTGAGATAGACATCAGCATCGTGGGATGGGTTGGATGATTGCTTAGAGAGATAGTATATATATGGATGTCAATGGTATTTGATAGGTTGAATTCCATTCAATAGTAGATAATTTTAGGGATTTCTTCTAAAATGAGTTTTTTCCATTACCTCATGACTGAGTGGTGGAGTTCTCAATTGAATGGGTTCCATGAGTCACACCGGTGTCTATTCCTCCGTAATGGATATCTACTATAGTGATGAAAGAGATCAATAGATATCTAGAGGACATAGAAGAAAATGAGTTTACATTACCAATTACTTCTCTATGGGGTATCTATTCCATTTCACAATGATTTTTGATGGAACCCATTGTAAATGTGTGGAATTCCGGAATTTTAACTAGTTGATGGTTAAGAACTGGTATCCTTATTCCCTAATAGATGGCCTCATTGATTGGATCTAAGGATCATGGTTTTAAAAAAAAATTATTTTAGTTAATGACATCCTCAGGTGCATGTTTAACCTTAATACATACCTTCCCCAATTTTTCATTATATTTATCACCTTTATGAGTATTTTTTAATGTCATTCGGTCTCATGAATGCACCAAAAGTTTTCATGTCTTTGATTAATTATGATTTACACCCATATTGGGAATCATTTTGGTGGTTCTTCTGGAAGACATATTGGGGTATTCTAAAACTCAAACTGATCATGTAAAACCCCTTGAAGTTATTCTAAATACATGGATATAGCATAGTGTGTATAAAAATCCTAAAAATGTAAGTTTTAAATAGACGATGTACTCTTCTTGGGTCACATCTTCTCAATGAAAGGACTTTTTGGGGACCCAGAGATGTTGAGTGATGTGGTTTCATGGGAGTAACCTAATAATGTATTTGAAATTTGGAGTCTATTATGATATGATGGTTATTATAGGCTCCATATCTAAGACATTTCATAATTATGTACACCTTTCATAGGCTTCATCAATAAGCAGGTTCAATGTTTTTTGGTTTGAAATGGGTGAAATTTATTTTCAAGAGCCTAAGGGAAGGTTGAACTCATCACCAATACTAATCATTATAGAACCTGCTATAATTTATATAGTTTAATGTCTTGAATCATGAACTGGCCTAGTATTTGTATTGATTTAAGGGGAAAGAGGTATAGTGTATGAATCATTCCAATTAAGGAATAATGAGAATAATTACTTGACACACAATCTCATGTTTATAGATATAGTTCACAACTTTTTTTGTTGGAGGAATATTTTTATGAAGACCTTTTTATGGTGCCCACAATCCACAAATTCCCCATGTACATATTTATGTAGTTGGACATGAATGTTTATTATAATGGTGGGATTATTATATCTATTCATTTGATTTTTAATGAGCCTATAATCCCAGTGAATGAAAATTCAATAGTTTATTCTTTAATTTAAAAGAATGACACATAGTTAGTTAAACATGAAAATTGATGGCCTTGTTCTTTGGGATGAACTTAGTGGTGCAAGATAGGTAGGGGAACAATTTTCTCTCATATATGGTAGTAACATACACATGAATTTATATGGTTCATTTGAGACATAAATCAATGTTTCAGGAGTTAGTTATACGGGAGTGTAGGGTAGGCAAGGACCTGTCTCTTGGTTGGACAATTGGGGGTATGAAATTATATGTATTCATGAACATGTCTAGGATATAGCAGAAAACCAAGAAGATATTGTATAGAAATATCATTCCCCATCTTGTTCTATATATCCTAACATAATCAATATATATAATGATTTACACTACCAGTAATGGTGTCCAGGAATGAAAAGGGATATAGAAGGGCTTTTTACTAGGTTCTACACATGTTACCAAGTGATTGTGGAAAACCAATGTATGAGATAGAACATATGGTTTACATCTCAGTTTTTGAAAATAATATAGATTTAATTTGGTAAATAGGTTCTTTTGAGAATGTAAATCCACTATCAGACTGATGGATAGTCAAATCACCTAATACAAGTTCTAGATGAAATTCTTAGACAATGCATCTTTGATATTTTGGATTCTTGGAAGAGGCATATATCCTGCTTGAATTCTCCTAAAATAATAACTATCAGGTGAATAAATATTTGTAACCTTACAAGGATATGTATAGTAGGCAATGGAGATCACCTCTATGTGAGTTTCTGTTAGGGGAGGAAATTTTTCTCACACCTCTCCTATTTAGGGGAATTCAGAGCAAGAATAATTGGTTTGGAAATGGATGGCTACAACATAGTCTAGATAGAAATCCAACCCCAATCGCCATTGATGACCTCTATAGTTTGTGTTCATGTATCTTTTATTTTTTTCATTTCTCATGGAGTATGTAGAATAGATAGATTCAAAGGTACGGTAAGCATTCACCTTGTTATGTCAGACCATTCCTGATTTTAGATAGAGTCGAGCAAGTATCATATTGGATGAAATAACAAAAAAATGAATTAATCCATGTAAAACATCTTTTATGTGTCCCAGTAACATTTTTATCACTCAAACCCATCTCGAACTCTTTATATGGATGGGGGTGTGTTATATGTAGATGTTTCCTTTCCGGATAATCCTATATATATGATTTATTTGAGCATGAAATCTTTCCAAAGCACATAAATTTATATATTTCAGGTGCATTGGAGCATGGTTGTGTGTTGGATAAAACCTAAGAGATTTGGGTATATGTACGTTCTTGAGGATGGATATCATTTTAGATTCATTACCACCCTAAATCTAGAATATACTGTAAAAGTTATCTTTGTAACACCCCAAGATTTTATGAAAAATATTCTTTTTAATTTCATTAATATCTTGTGTTGTACACTACACCAAAAGGAGCTAGCACAACACGCATCCCTGACATGGCTTGCATTACACACAATGCCGACCTTCCACAATAGCGTGTGTTGTACGCAATACTGAGTTTCGCTAAACAACGATATGTTGTATAAACTAGCTGTTACGAATAGTAATACCAACTTTTTGAAATTTTATAAATTTTATCTTTCAAAATGGACTTCTTTTTTGGATTCAGAATATCAAAATTAGCCTATGGTGAATTTTTGGTATTTTTCTGAAAACTTTCAACTTTTGATGAATAGTGAAAACACTGGGTTACTATTCAAAAAACTGACTTTTTATTTAAATAATTTTATTTATGTAAATTTATTTTAGTTCAAAATTGATACATAATATCTATATAAGTTCAATTTAATTTATTGGAGTCATTTTGTAATAATTTTAGATAGATAAATATTTTATTGAACTTTTGACGGTCTTTTACCCACCTCCTAAGAGAATTTGAAAATTTACATAAAAATTAATTTTACCGCTTTTGTGAATGGAATTTCAAAAATCCAAGAGACACAGTTGATGTCAGTAAGTTAAATGTGTTTCAATGAGATAAAAATAATTTCTGATGATTAATAACTTTTTACTTTTATTTACCACGGTTAAAAGTAAATAGAATAATTAAGGGGAAAAATGATATTATTATTACATAAAACAAGTCCTAATTCTGATGGATAAGTGTAATTCGACCAAAAACTACCTTATTAATAAAATATGACCATTTATGGCCACTTGGATTAGATTAGGACATTTAATATTAATTTATTTAAAGAAGTGTTAAAATAGTAAAAATGAAAGCTTAATAACTAAATAATTTTTAATATAGGGTAATACATAGGATAAATTCAACTATAAATATTCATTAGAAAGATAAAGAGATTTCCTACATAATGGTTGTTTATTTTTAATTTTTAGAAATTATATAATTTAATTTATTTATGACAAAATGATGATGCAGTAATTAAATTATTAATGAAATATTGACATAATTGATGTTATAAATAACCAAATAAATGTAATTTGAGACTTCATATGAATTCCAATAATTTTATATGTTAATATGTCATGTTAGTATTGATTTAATTAACTTTTTTCAAACTAATATGTCTTTAATGATTTTCACAAAAATCATTTACCAAATACTCTCAAAATTGACATAAAATAGTTTTTAAAAGAAATATTATATTATTAATTGTTATTTTATTCCTAAAAATCTACTGGCCAGCAAAATGACTTATATACGGTTATATATATTAATAACAAACAACTTGGGGTTCATTTGGATTTTTATAGTATGTTTATTAACCTTATAGTTTAAGAAAAAAAGAACACACGGTAAAAGTAAAATTATCTATCTTAAAGATTAATAAAAATGATATGGTTAAAATAGATTCCTAAACTTGTATAAATTATATTTTATAAGATGATTTAGACCCATAACCACCTTATCTTCGAAATATCTCAATTTGGATCTACTAAAAACCGAATATGACTTTATAATAAAATAATATTTTAAATTATTCCAAAGCTGCCTCTCTCATCCCTTATAAATGGGCAACTCCTCCCTCTTCTCGTCACACCAATTTGAGCCTTCATTCTCGGGAATCACCTACCCATTTTACTTCCCCTATTCTCTACAAACATCCTAGTGGTCTTGGGCATCTTCAAAGAACAATTTTAGTGCCCTAAGAGGAGGTCTCAAAGAGGCGCTTCAAAGAAGAGGTAATGTCTGTTACCGATTCTTTCAATTATATTTCTTCTTCTATTTCTTATTATTTAGTTGTTTCATTATGAAGTAATAACATCAGTATCACTCATATACTAATATGTTATTATAAGTATTAAACAACCCTATTTCACCATCTATACATCCAACGGAAAACGAAATCACCACGTGTGTGTACGTACAGAATTTCGTCTCCACGCAGTGGTGTAATATATTTTCCACCACTACCTTACTTAGATGGGTATAATGGTGTAAATAATGACTATATATGATTATTTTAAAGTGATATTGATTATTAAATTTTACACATACACTTCAATACAATTCCACAATCATGGGAATGATATTATCGCTCGTGCGTACGTACGGACTACCGTCTCCACGACGCGATGAGATTCATTGTCAATGATTAACCATTCATGAATGATTATAAAGTATATATAATAATAAGTAATGAAATATATGACATAATAATTATACTATATTTATGTATATATATATATATGTATTTCATCTAGTTAATTCCATTCAATTCAATAAGGAAACGAAAATAGCATTCATGCATACATATAACCTACCGTTTCCATGGATGGTTTATTTCTTTTCATTTATTGATCTAATATTTATATGTATATTCTGAATATATATTATATATAAATCATGTTTTACATTATAGATGTATGTAACCGTGATATAAATAATCATATGAATAATTACAAGTTAAAACACGAACGACAAATGAAAAGATTTTAGCCAAAACGCTACTTTTACATTAATTTACAAATGAATGGGTAATATAATGTCATAAGTGAACCATATATGATATCATAACAATGTATATGATTCATTAATAAGTCAATGACATTATATAAGTCATTATAAAGGAGGTTTAGATACATACGAAGCATATCAGATGTAAGGTAAGGGATAATTATTCCAATCTCATTCTTATCTGAGATTGTTTATTCGTAAGTATTTACCGGGGTTATGATTATTATCAATGTCTATATGTTCTCAAAAAAATTTCATAAATGTTTAAATTTATTCCATGTATTTTTAAAGTCATTTTTACCCTTTTCTACTTTTACCACATCATATGGAAGGAATCTTTCTTTTACGAGGTACTTTTTTACTTTTCTGGTAAAAGTACGAGAAGAATGTTTTTTTAACTTATTTGACATGAAAGGAAATTAACGGTTTTATAATGACTTATTTTCATGAAGATTCCTCCAAAATATTTCATGAATATTTTCAACAAAATCTCTTTCTTTTAAAATTGCGTGATGTTTTGTGAAAAGAAATTTATTTTGATGAAGAATGGATATTTTCCTCAAGAATTCATTTCAAATGTTTTATCAAAACCATTTTCCATGTAAGATAACATTTTTTCATATGCGTGTGTTTCTTGTTTAATGTATCTATTATTTACATGGTTTCACTTTTCTTATCATGAAATGTCCATTTGTTTTATATGGATTATGAGATAATGGGATGATGTTTATGAAACACATTTTATTCTTTTGGTTATGATGAATGTTTTAAGTTTATTTTGAGGCACAAGTATGAATGATTTAATTAGGAGATGGGTGGGACTTATATATCCCTCCAATGCATTGGGTAAAGATTTATATCTCATGAGATTGACATGGCTGGAACAATAAGTTAATCTGGTTCAGTGTTACAGGACTGAAATGAGAAGTGAACTCGATTCAGAATGGGACTTTGTCCACTAAGATGGTCTTGGAATCAAAGCCTTTGATAGTATGGAAATCATAACATGTGATGAATGGTTGAAACAATTACATGTTTTATTCCCATTATATTTTATCATGGGTGATGTTCCATTATGATATATTCATTATGTACTTCCATGATTTATTTCTTTGCTCAAGATGTTGATGTTTAAATTTCCTGTTCAAGTTTTTTCTTTCAAATGTTTATTGATTGTTTTATGTTCTATATTTTTTCCCATACTGAGCATTTTAGCTCACCCTTTTTATGTTTTATTTTCCCCAAGAAATAAAGAAATGTTTTAGGTAAGGAAACAAAAGGGTAATATCGTTATGGGAGTTGTTGAAGATCTTTCAACATGATTAGACGTTTATATTCCAAGTTTACAAAGATACTAAACGATTACGATCCTTATGTGTCTGTTTTTGTTATGTATTAAGAATTCCACAAAAGTAATGTAATGTCTTTGTACGTCAAGATTTGGGACTCTACAGTTGGTATCAGAGGAATGGTTTAGTTAACCTTTGGAAACTAGGATTCGAAAACATTAGTGAGATCCCTAGAGATATTTCTAAGGTATGACTAGGGATGTCCCTAAGGTTAAGTATAAGTATAGGTTATATTCCTTGAATTATGGTAACGATCCTAGAATTAAACCTAAGATGTTAGATACTGAAGGTACCCCCCTTATTATGTTGTTTTCCCTAGCGTGATTTTTTCCTCTCACACTATTCTTTTTGGGTTTTAGGCAATGGCTGGAACCCAAACGAACCGTGTTGATCAATGTAGTCGACAATGAAATGGTTTTTCTCCTGAAGTAAAAAATTTTATGGGAGATGGAGTAAAAAATTTTATTTCTATACTTACACAATATATTAATCATTCTAGACTTCCAAATGAGCAGAGAAGGGATCAATATTCAATTGAGTCCTTCATGAGGCAATGTCCACCTTCTTTCAGTGGGACTTCGGATCCACATGTTGCTGAACAATGGATCAGTACCACTAAAGAATATTTTCTGTTCATCAATGTTCTGAACATGATAAAGTCATCTTAGCTGTATATAGTTTGGAAGGTGAAGCTGATCTATGGTGTAATTTTATCATGAATACGAGGCCATGAGAAGATGTTGAGTCCATGGAATGGGATGAGTTCAAGAACTTATTTTTCAATAAGTACTTCCCTCATATTCATCGAACAAAGATGGAGAAGGAGTTTCTTGAGCTTAAGCAGAAGGATGATGAATATGTTGGTATATAAAAAATGAATTTTACTATACCTCCAAGGTGTGAATCTGGCTTTATCATCCAACCTGAAAGTCAAGTTGATCAATTTTTTAGTGGCTTAAAACCATGTCTTCGAAGGGCATTTGCTATAAGAGACTTTAGTAGCTATGAAGAAATTGTGCATTGTGGTATCAAGGTAGAAATGGAAGTTGTTGTTACTTATCCATATCATGATTTTGATAAGAATCTAATGATGGAGTTAAAGGAGAAATCTCAGAATAATGGTGAAAAGAAGATGGATGTTTCCTTATGCTCAATGTTTGGAAAAAGCATGGTGGAGATTGTCTTAAAGGGACTAGAAAATGTTTTAAGTGTGGAAAATAAGGCCATCAAGCTGCTGAGTGTCGAAGTAATGGAAAAAAGGGTTTCTAATGGTGTGAATAATGAAAAGACTACAGAGAACTCACCACCAACACTTCAATGCTTCATGTTCAAGGAAATGGGGAATTTTACTAATAAATGCCCTAATCCACGGGTTAATGATGATCAACGTGAGCAACCTGTTAATGAAATGGATAAAGGGAAGTCTCATGCAATCACTATTTGTGATGTTGAGTATGAAAATGATGTCCTGTAATGATTAAGTGTTTATGTAATGGTATTCCAAAATAATGTTGTATATAGTATTGAGCAATATTGGAAAATTTATGTATTGGTCTATTGTGGTTTTCAATATTTTTATGGTACTGGTAACCATAGAAAGTGATTGAGATATTTTTGGAAATAAGATGATATGTGCATAATGAAGGGATAAGGAGAAAATGAAATGTTTGATTGTATTCATGATCTCATGACTGATATAAGGAGTAAGTGATATTATGGTTTGAGTATATAGAATTTTTGGGATTTTTGTATGTGAAATGTGTTAAAATTTAACAACATTCATGTTTTCACTAAGTTTCAATGGGTATTCATTCATTAAGAGAATACATTATTAAGGTATTCACATGTTTGTAATTTGACCGAAAAGATATATCTTATGATATATGGGGGATAAATGATGGCATTCAAGTGACTGTTATATGACATTTCATGTAATCAATTTTCTCTATACTATGATCTTGGACCGAAGTATTTTAGATAAGCCTAAATGTTGGAATGGATTATGTTGGAAATAAGTTAGTATTGTTTAAGTATATAACTTTTTTCGATATTATTGATGGGATGTTATAGTAATGTAGTATTAGAATAGGGACAACCTGCGGTACGGGCGACAACCCATTGCATCAGACAAGGCTGTGAGAATCGAACCCACAACCGAAGTGAGACTGGCATTTATCACCTACCACTGGCCTACATGAAGTCCCTGGTTAGTAGAAACTAGTTTTATTTTATTAATCAGAATGATATATGAATTATAAGTTCATTTTTGAATATTATATGATTAACCTCACCATAAATGGACTTATATATATTTGATAAGTTTTGCTAACCTTTTGTTTGAAACAGATGGAATGACCCATCATTCTATCACATGATCTATTAGCACATAACAAATAACAAATTCAACTTCATTTATTTAAGAGAAGAAGTGGAAATTATTCAAAGCAAAAACAACGGTGAGATTGTACCAAAATCAAGAAAGTATTTCTTCTAATTCAAATTTTCAACTTTAGGGAAATGACATTGAAAACCAAAAATGTTGTCCTAGTGATCTTATATCCGATGAATCAGATGGTACCTTAGATCATCAGAAATCTATGGATTTGTGATTATTGGATTTTTCATAGCCATGTTCTCTACCACTCTCCATCAGAACTTTATGGTTATATTTTTCTTCAATATCCGTATTTTAACCTATGTTCTCCTATGTGGAAACCCAATGATTAGATAATTTGGGTAACTGTTACGTTTCATAATTTAGTTTTTAAAGCCAAGTATTGGTATTCCTTTTTACGATGTAGGTCTTTATTAAAGAAACAATCGATTAGTAAACCATTTATAACCCCAAAAAATTTCGAGGGTGAAATTCATTTTAAGGGGGGTAGAATGTAACACCCTAAGATTTTATGAAAAATATTTTTTTTAATTTCATTTATATCTTGTGTTGTACGCTACACCAAAAGGAGCTTGCACAACACGCATACCTGACTTGGCTTTCATTACACGCAATTGCGACCTTCCACGATAGTGTGTGTTGTACGCAATACTGAGTTTCACTAAACAAAGATATATTGTATAAACTAGTCGTTATGAAGATTAATATCCACTTTTTGAAATTTTATAAATTTTTTCTTTCAAAATGGACTTCATTTTTGGATTCAGAATACCAAAATTATCCTAGGTAGAATTTTTTGTATTTATCTGAAAACTTTTAATTTTTGATGAATAGTGAAAACACAGGGTTACTATTCAAAAAACTGACTTTTTATTTATATAATTATTTATTTTATTTAAATTTATTTTAGGTCAATATTGATACATAATACCTCTATATGTTTATTATAATTTATTGGAGTCATTTTATAATAATTTTAGATATATAAAAATTTTATTGAACTTTTGACAGTCTTTTACCCACCTCCGAGGATAATTTGCAAATTTACATAAAACATAATTTTACCGCTTTTGTGAATGGAATTTCAAAAATCCAAGAGACACGGTTGATGTTAGTAAGTAAAATATGGTTCAATGAGATGAAAATAATTTTTTGTGAATAGTATGTTTTTACTTTTATTTACTACGGTTAAAAGTAAATATGGTAATTTAGGGTAAAAATGATATTATTATTACCTAACAGATGTACTAATTCTATTATATTAGTATAATTAAACCAAAAAAAAATAAAATAAAATATGACCATTTATGCCCACTTTCTTTAGATTAGAACATTTAATATTAATTTATTTACAGAAGGATTAAAATAGTCAAAATCAATGTTTAATAACTAAATAATTTTAATATAGGGTTATAAATAAGATAAATTCGACTATAAATATTAATTTTAAAGATAAAAAGATTTCTTACATAATGGTATTTTAATTGAAATTTTTAGAATTTACATAATTTAATTTATTTATGACACAGTGATGATAAAATAATTATATTATTAATGAAATATTGACATAATTGATGTTATAAATAACCAAATAAATATAATTTGAGACTTTTTATGAATTAAAATAATTTTCTATGTTAATATGAAATGTTAGTATTGATTTAATTAACTTTTTTAGAACTAATTGTTCTGTTATGATTTTTACAAAAATCATCTACCAAATATTGTCAAAATTGACATAAAATAGTTTTTAAAACAAATATTATATTATTAATTGTTATTTTATTCATAAAATTATAAGGATTGGCAAAATTAACTAGATAAGGTTATATATATTAATAATAAACAACTTGGAGTTCTTTTTCCTTGTTATAGTATGTTTATTAACCTTATAGTGTAAGAAAACAAGATGACACGGTAAAATTTAAATTATCTAACTTAAAGTTAAATCTAAATTATAAGGTTAAAATAGACACCTAAACTTTTCTAAATTCTATTGTATGAGAGTATTTCGACCCATAACCATCTCATCTTCAAAATAACCCAATATGGAGCTATTTAAAAGCGAATATGACTCTATAATAAAATAATATTTTGAGTTATTGAAAAGGTGCATCTCTCCTCCCATATAAAAGGTCACCTCCTCCCTCTCCTCCTCAAATCAATGTGATCCTTCAAGCCCTGGCCAACCCCTGCCCATTTCACATCCCCACTTCCCTAGAAACATCCTAGAGGTTCTGGTCTTCTTAGAAGACCAATTTTAGTGCCCTAAGAGGAGGTCTCAAAGAGGCGCTTCAAAGAAGAGGTAATATCCGTTACCGATTCATTCAACTTTATTTCTTCTTCTACTTCTTCTTCTTTAGTTGTTTCATTATGAAGTAATAACATATGTATCAATAATATACTAATATGTTATTATAAGTATGAAACAACCCTATTTCACTATCTATCCATCCTACAGAAAATGAAATCACCGCGCGTGCGTACGTACAAAATACCATCTCTACACCGTGGTGTAATCTATTTTCCACCACCACCATACTTGGATCGGTATAATGGTGTAAATAATGACTATATATGATTATTGTAAAGTTAAATAAATTCTAAAATGTTATACATACACTTCAATACAATTCCACGATCATGGGAATGATATCATCGCTCGTGTGTACGTACGGACTACCGTCTCCACGACAGGATGAGATTCATTCTCAATGATTAACCATTCATGAATGATTATAAAGTATATATAATAATAAATCATGAAATATATGACATAATAATGATACTGGATTTATATATATATATATATGTATGTCATCTACATAATTCCATTCAATTCAATAAGGAAACGAAGACAGCATTCATGCGTATGTACGGCCTACCGTCTCCATGGATGGTTTATTTATTTCCATTTATTGATCTAGTATATAAATGTATATTCTAAATATATATTATATATAAATCATGTTTTACATTCTGGATGTAAGTAACAATGTTCTAAATAATCATATGAATAATTAAAAGTTAAAACACGAACGAAAAATGAAACGATTTTACCCAAAACGCTACTTTAACATTAATTTACAAAAGAATGGGTAATATAAATTAATAAGTGAACCATATATGATATCATAACAATGAATATGATTCTTTAATAAGTCAATGAAATTATTTAAATCTTTATACAGGAGGTTCAGATACATACGAAACATATCGGACGTAAGGTAAGGAATAATTATTCCAATCTCATTCTTATCCGAGATTGTTTATTCATAAGTATTTACCGGTGTTATGATTATATCCATGTCTATATATTCTGAAAAAAATTTCATAAAATGTTTACTTTTATTCCATGTATGTTTAAAGGAATTTTTACCCTTTTCTACTTTTAGCACATCATATGGAAGGAATATTTCTTTTAAGAGGTACTTTTTGTCTTTTCCGGCAAAAGTATGAGAAGAATGTTTTTTTATCTTATTCAGCATGGAAGGATTTTCACGGTTTTACAAATCCTTATTTTCATGAAGATTCTTACAAATTATTTCATGACTATTTTCAACATTATCTCATTCTTTTAAAATTTCATGATATTTTGTGAAAAGAAATTGATTTTGAAGAAAAAATGATATTTTTCTCAAGAATTCATTTCAAATGTTTTATCAAAACCATTTTCTATCTAAGATGACATTATTTCATATGTGTGTGTTTCAAGTTTAGTGTATCTATGATTTACAAGGTTTCAATTTTCATATAATAAAATTTCCATTTGTTTTATATGGATTATGAGATGATGGGATGATGTTTATGAAACCCATTTTATTCTTTGGGTTATGATGATTGTTTTATGTTTATTTTATGGCACAAGTATGAATGATTTAATTATGAGATGGTTGGGTCCTATTTCTCCTTCCAATGCATTGGGTAATGATTTATATCTCATGAGATATACTTGTATAGAACGGTAAGTTAATCCAGTTCAGTGTTATAGGACTGAAAAGAGGAGTGAACTCAATTCAGAAAGGGACTTTGTGCACTAAGATGGTCTTGGCAGCAATGCCTCGGATACAATGGAAATCATAACATGTACTGAATGGTTGCCACAATTACATGTTATATTCCCATTATATTTTATCATGGTTGATGTTCCATTATGATATATGCCTTACATACTTCCAAGATTTATGTATGTGCTCAAGATTTTGATTTTTAAATTTCATGTTCATGTTTTTGCTTTCAAATGTTTATGGATTATTTTATGTTCTCTATGTTTTCCCTTACTGAGCATTTGAGAGCACTCTTTTTATGTTTTATTTTCCCCAGGAAATAGAGAAAGTTTTAGGTAAGGAAAAAAAGGGGAATATCGTTATAGGAGTTGTTGAGGATCATTCAACATGCTTAGAAGTTTATATTCCAAGTTTCCACAGACACTAAACTATTACGATCCTTGTGTGTCTTTTTATGTTATATATTAAGTATTCCACAAAATAAATGTAATTTCCATGTATGTAAAGATTTGGTTCTATACAATCTTATAAGAGGAAGATGCTAAGAACTCAGGTTTTTCTTTGAGGTACGAATCTATTTATTTCATTTTAATTCCTTGGTTTTAGATAAATTTTAATTCCTTATGAAGACATATGAGTTTCAAGGGTTTTTGAGTCTTGTTCAAAGCATGGATGATTGGTTTTTGAAAGAACCAACTAGGAACCATTGTTAGTACAAACTGTGCATTCCAATATGTACCATTTCAACTGAGAATGAATTATGTTTCCAAGAGTAGAATCTGGCCATATAGATTTAAGAAACCATACAACTCAGGTTTCATACCCATTATGGGACGTTTAATTTTTAACTATGAAAGAAACGGTTTGTGCATTGTTTCCCAAACCTTGTGCATGAACCGTGCGAGGTCCCCCCATTAGACATTGAATGGTGTCTAGTTGGCACATGATTTTTCCATCTGTTTAGCCATGCTCTGCAACACAATTTTTAATGTATAAATAACTAATTTTTTATTTCATTTAATGATAAACCCACATATTTATTTCCCGTTTCATGTTAGTAGGAGGTATTTCCCTCCCTTATAGAGCATTTATTCCTTTAATAGAGGCTATTCCACATATCCCTAGTCCAAACTCTGATTCCTTCATAGTCAGTTTCATTAGATGTGCTCTATTGATTTATCTATTCCTATTACACAATTATTTATTTTCATTTCTATTGAAATTTCTATTTTAGTGCAAGATAATGTTTCTAATTTATTAAGTATGCATTTATTTTTCAATTTTCAACCAATCCAGATCAATTTATGTGTTATACTTTGATGACTAATCAACCATGGTTATAAGGTAGGTGGTCTTTAACCTTTCTCTCAATGTCTAGTTGTTTTATAACCTATTATCATTTTTTCGTAGAATGAACCTTATAGCATTGTTATAAAATTCATTAAATTCCTTGATTAAATTATTGGAACCCTGAGAGGTTCCCCCGGTAGAATCATGATATGGTTGGAGGTTTTTATCCTCTATCTGGACCACCTATGTGGTCTGTTTATATATCTTCCCCATGATATAATACCTTATTAGATGTTTTTATTCTCACCATATTAGTGGGAACCTTAATGAATAAAATGAGATATTAGGAGGGGTATGATTCCTCCATTTTTGTGGTATTACTTGTTATTAAAATGATTAAATGGGATGAATAAATGATTTTGAATTATTTGGGTGAGACCATATATTTTTTATGGCTATGAGATGATTAAAGACATGGACATCTTGAACATTTATACTTCTTGTCTATAGCTAACTAGGATTCCTTGGTCACTTCCACATCATGCATCCAAATTACTTTTTATTCCATGGACATTATAAAAATTGAATTTGGATTTATTGGACCTAATTAGACATAAAACATGGCCTCCACCCAATTATTTATCATGTTTGCAAAATAGATTATCTATGGAATTGATGAGGCTTCCATGGTCATTTTATACCATGGATCTATCGCCTATAGACCTCACATATTATAATGTGGAATTCCCCATAGTAGATGTTTTTTCATTTGATAAAGATTCTCTTATTGAGGATTTCTTGTTTACAGTGATAATTGGTTGGCTGGACAATAATACATTTACATAAACCAAATTATTCGTGTACTATCTTGCACATTACATCAGCTTATATACAAAGACTAAATTTTTAATAGACACCATTGTTGGTGACCAACTTATTTTTATCTCGCACCCTATTTGGATTTCAATTGTATACTCTGACAGACATCATGGGTCCAATCAATGTGGAACATTTTATAGGGAGAATGGTAGAGTCTTAAATATTTTTAAAAAATCAATTAATAAATTTTTTCAATTGTTTTAACTATTTTAATTTGTTTTCCCCTTTATTTTCTTTTTCAAAATCATTGAAAATCATTTCAATGAGCCGAAATTTAATAAATTCTCACCGACATTCCAATTTTATTTTCCCATATATATTTTAAGATATTAACATTCAATGGAAACAGTAGTAAAATCCATTGGTACACACCAATGGAAAGTCGATTGAAGTTTCTACCCAAAGGAACCCATAAATTGTAAAAAAACACACTCCTACTATAAAATTAAAAAATAACTAACATCATAGGAATATAAAAAATACTCGTCAATTTTTAAGGTTGTACATATGAACCAAAAAAGGATAATGGAAACATTAATGAATAATTAAAAGGTATCAAAGATACAATAGACAATTCCATTAA
The DNA here is from genome assembly GCA_963277665.1 of Viscum album. NCBI lineage: Eukaryota > Viridiplantae > Streptophyta > Magnoliopsida > Santalales > Viscaceae > Viscum > Viscum album. Next base: position 1,291,738,501 of record OY728159.1, on the reverse strand, counting down.
AGAAATCATCGGTAATGGGAAGCAATAAGAAGATGAAGGGTCAGAGACCTTAATATTATGAAAATAATATATCTAATATGAGAAAGGCTTCATTTTAGAATCATAATATAGACCCTTATTCAACGATGAAAAGAACTTCACAAAACTAATATAATTATTCGAGATGCTACATGTTGAAATCCTTAGCTGAATGTTTCTTTCGAACATTTCTCTATCTAATTTTATTACAAAATGGCTATCTTCTAGTCTCCCTTCCTTTGTAGGTGAAATCATCAAAATAGAAAAACAATTGTAGATTCTGTAGGATAATGATTTATTAATGATCATACATTTAAATACATGTTGGGATGTTGAGTATTACTAACCTCAATTCCAGGAAACTATAAATAAGCATATTTTATTTTAATAATCCTATAGGAATAAACTAATGAGTGAGTTACCATTTAACTAAATTCATATCAATACATGTTTTAAAAAAATAATTTATCCACTAATATATCTATGAAATTTCGACGGTTCAATGAAATAGATGACTATCTTAGTGGATAAGGAACATGCCCCATGACCTCTTTATGAAAAATAGGAGATATTGTAAATATAATATAAATCTTCTTAAGATGACGAGAAAGGGGATATGGATGAATATTACATTGAAAAAATTGGTTGAATCTTTTTTTTACGGATTTAAAGATGCCACCCAGAAAGTGGCTAATTAAGATATAGTTAAATTAGGTGAAATGGTGATGAATCTACTCCATCAACATTCCTTGAACATCAACTAGAGTGAGGCACTAAAAACTAGAACTTTCAGTGGACTCAACTGATGAAATGGATGAATTATTTGCAACAAATTAATGGTAGAATATTGATATAGATAATTTTTTTATTTAAATCATACATTTTATTAACACTCACTTATTTTATTATAATGAAGCACACGTATAGAAGAAACTCTATTAATAGAAATCCCTAACCAAATTGGCACAGCCTTAGGAGACCACAATTTCAATTATACCACCCCAATTTTTAAGATACACGAAACTACTACGAAGGTGTACATGTAGTACACCATCCTATGGTACCTCTAGTATGTTGAGATGAGATATTGAATAAGAACTAACATTTGGTGGTTTGAATAACTCAAACCTCAATGTTATGTATACTGAGGATAGTCCAAATAGTGTCCAACTATGAATATTCTATCTACAACACCTCTTAGGGAGTGACACCCAAGACACTTTTACCTACTATTTCTTTTAACTATTTCATGACATTATTTTTAATAAAAAAATAACATTTTAGTGTCATTTCAATATTTTTCACTGAATGGAATGAACCTAAGAGTGTAGCTCTAGGGATGAGCAGACCCTAAACATTATAGATAATAAACCCCATGTTTTATCACACTTTTTAAAATTTTTATTGAATTTATATTTTCAATTATACTTAAACATAAATGGGATGTGATGAATAATAATCGGGGTGGAAATCCATATCTTTTTAGTCTAGTATTTAAATTTTATTTAGTTAAATTTTTAAAAATTTTAAATAGAAAAAAAATATTCACTACTTTCAAAATATTTTCACTAGATATAATAAAAAAATTATAAAAAGGAAAATCATTCTTTTTCTATTTGAAAATATTTTATTTAATAATTTTATAATTATTTTTTATTAAAAAAACTAAAAAACTACAACATAAACTTAAAATTAATAATTTTAGCATAATTTCTATAGGTTTTTGTTTTTATATATTTAAAAAATGTGTGCTCTGAAAAAAAATTTATGTGCATTCCTTTTATATAGTTTGGTATCTTTATTTTTAACCCTTTTCAGGAAATTAATTTCTTATATATCTATGATTAAAAATAATATGCTAGAGTTGAGATAATTCATTAGATTCTAAACCTATACCACTTTATGTGATTTATGAGTGAGTTGATCACCATTTTATGAAATATTTTCTTAGAATTATGAGATAGAGTGTGAGTAAAAATATTCATATGGAGTCCTATTTTAAATATTTAGTCATTGGATTTTTTAGGCTGATTTAAGTTTAACTAACATCTATAATAAAAAGACCTTATGGAAAAAATTTAAATGAAAATGATATATGTTATTTGAAACTAGATTAAAAATGGTAAATTGGAAACCCAAAATGAATATTAAAGACATGTGAACTAGGTCTGTTCCTATAATTAAATAATAGTATCTTATTAAGTGGTATGCGCAATGCTTTGCAGACAAGTATTGTTGGGGGGGGGGGGAATTCAAAATGGCCTTATAAAAATTGATTCTATTTAGGTGAGGTGAAAATTAAACCCCTTGAAATTGGGGTAATTAACTTATAACCCATTCATTTCTATTGAATCAATAAAGTGGTACACCAAAATTTGGTTTTAGAAACATAATAAATGTGTCTAAATAGATGTTATTTTTATAAAAAAAATTTCCAATTAAATCTAATTTGAACCACTATTATACTAAAACATAGATTATATATAATTAAGTATCTGACATGATATTTAGATAAGGTATGATATTTCCCACATTGGAATAATATACGTATTCTCTCTAATCTGGATAGTTAATTTAAATATATAACGTAAAATTTTTTTTCGTTTTCTTTCTGAATAAATTGAATTTAATGATCAATTTCTGGGAGTGAAATATTCTATGTGTGGGTGTATAATGTGAGATTAAATTTTTCATATGTTTTTCTCATATTCAATTAAAAAAACCAATAATTAATTCCAATTTTCATTAAAATAATAGTTCTTGTGAACTCTAATAATCAGAACATATGTGTTAAAATGTTTTAATCCCTGATTTTTACTAATATATTAATTAATTGGGATAATGATTTAAAAAACATACATGAACTGGAATTATTTCATAACCATGTAAAAATAATGATTCCATTCAATTATAGAATTATATTCTTAATGGTATTAAATGGTTTAATATCAATTTTGTAAATTAATTTTATTTTAAATAAACCAGAAATTAAAAATTCATGAATATGAAAAAAATGATTATAAAATATATTTTTTAACTTATTTAAACTATTAAATATAATTTTACAGATATTTATGGTAATTGATTCGTAATTTTATAATTCATTTTGGAAAAATTACTGCATTATATTTACTTTTTTTAATAAAGGATGGGGAAAAAAGGAAAATCGCCATGAAATGTTAGTACACTAAAAATGTGTAGAAAACCATGCACTATGAAACTTTTTTTTACAAACTACCACTCAATGTCATCAGATTAATTTTAATGCCCAATTCATGAATCTCCACTAATGATTAGGCTAGTCACCCAGAGCATCCCTCTTCCACACTGTTGCAAGGCTTCTCATGGTTAGCATGGTGATTGTATCCTTTATCATCAACAGACAATGATCGCTTCTCATTGTACTCTACCTTACTGCACCTCGGCCACTGTAATGCACCATCCATGACCATCCATCCGACAATAACCTCTCCCTCTTCATGGTCACCAATTTTACCATCACTCTGCCTATACACTTATATTATAAGAAAGTAACAATTCACTGCTACCCCCTATGAAGAATAATACTGAGCTAAAACCTAATAAATTTCTTACCATGTCTGACCTAATTGATGTAAGATCCATTATCTAACCCTGAATTGAGATACTAGTGAGTATTTGACCACAGATCAACAGAGATAAATCCCATTATTTTCCTGTGATACAATCCTACAACGGTTCTATCCAAATCACACCAGGATGTGCACTGCTCATAGATGACCGTCATTTGACTAATTCAGATATCTCACTGAAGATCAACAAAACCCTTCTCATTGGCCTCTTGATTTAAGAAAATTACCACTATTGTGAATTCAGTTGAGGAATAACAATAACAACCACTACCTGTGTCTCCATGAACCACTACGAAAGGAAAAACCTCATTGTACTACAATTATTTGACGATCTGAATTCCATGAAGAGATCCATTGAGTTGTTTGCTTCTTATGAATAATATGAAGCACTTTAGATCTCCCTAGAGACCCTTGATCAAGTACAACCCCATCTCATTATCAAAAAAACTACAAATGAAATGAAATAAAACTATAAAAAAAAACATTATAAAATAAATATATATATATATATGTTTGTGTATATGTATATATATAAGAATAAATAAAAAAATAAATACATATATATAAAATAATGACTATATAAATATATATATTTATATAATTTAAAATAATATATATATATATATAAGTATATAATAATATATATTTATTTTCAATAATAATTACATTTGTACACTAACATCCATGACCATTCCCAATTTCCAGCAATTACAGCTGTCACTACTAAGAACAAAAAAAATATAAATTCCTCTTCAATTATGTAAAAGAAATGTGTTATCTAATTTAATCAAGACAATTTATTACAACACATGACATCCATCCAACTGAAGTTAATTCTCTCACATCGACAAAGACTACATGGAAGGATATTTTTCCTCATCTACGAAATATATATCTCCGAATCTCATCCATTATAAACATTAGATATCATCTAATTAGGATTTTCTTACAATTGAATAAATTTTCACTCGATATTTTCAATTAATTCATTAATTTTTTTAATCACACTGAATTGTGCCTTCCCCCCTAAATTTCATTGTGTTTCTCTATCCTGTGATGTCCCAGGGATTTTCATCTCTGTGATCGTAGAGATATATACAATTGAGTTTCTATGAAAGAAGAATCATAATGATAATCCAGAATTTTTGAATTTAATTCTTAGTCTCTCACCCTAGATGTTTTAGTGCGATAATAAAAGTGGAATGTGGAAGAGGGAATTTTAACTCCTAAATCCATTAGCACCATCAAACACTTCCAACTATGTCACATAAAAGTATTCCTCTATTTTAATCCAAATTTCATACAAGTGGAGTCATGTTTTTCTATTGGCATAAGGTTACATTATTTTTTTCAAGGTGTGTGAGTATGTCCATTCACACTATTACCGAATGTTCATTCCTATTCATCAAAGTGAATAAATGTAATGGTCTGTATTTTTAAGGATACAATGAGAATATAAGTGGTTTAATAAATTATACAATATTTTATTGTTAATAGGTGAATGATATTCAATCTACTAAATAAATTTTATTATTTATAAAAAAACTAAATGATGAAATATCTCATTGAAATTCAACCTTATATCTATTTTCACTTATTGTGTCCATCCTCTATGAATTTTCATTCCCTTTCCCTTTACTTTTTTAATTCAATTTAATCAATAACCATACAAGAAATTACTCTATATAAGCTTTTAAAATAAATAAAACAAAATAAAATACATAAGTTCTAGAATAGTGATAATTCATACACTTTCTCCACAAGAGACGAACCTGGTCATCCACTATTCTACATTAGAAGTAATAATTATGTTTTATCATGAACCATGAAAATAATGTGATCACATCTCTTACCCATTATAACACATGTTGGCATTAAAAAGAAGTATCAATATTTTAGAGGTTAGTTTTTGTGTGTGGGGTTAAATTTTTATGCAATGTTTTTGTATTAGTATTTTCTCTTAAAGAAGGTATTATTTGACCACAATATTCGTATTGATTTTCTAAAATTGATGGATTTTTCTCAGTTGGTGTGGGAGGACATCTTGATAGAAATATTAATTAATTTATCTCAAACTCTAGGTGGGTTTGATATTATATGAGTTAAACTATAGAATTTGATGAAATCAACACACTTTTTGGTAATTAGGGAGTCCAAGTACATTAATTTTTTATAGGTAGTACCTGAAAGAGGCAGTGAGACTCTGTAGAGGACTGAGGATGATCATCTCTAATTATGATCCTTGTTTTACCCCCAGGATATGGATATGTCTTCAGAATTAATTTGAATATTAGTTATGCCTAAGCACTTCCTTATTTCAACATAAATATATAAAAATAGAGAATACAATTAACACTATTAAGGACATGTTGTGTTCTTGTGTCCTAAATATTGGAGGTCCATGTATGAGGCATGAGACTTTTGTGGAGTTTAATTGAAAAAACAGTTTTCAATAAAGGATTGGTAAGTAAAAAGTGATTCTATATACCCACAAATTATTCTATATTTTTTGGAATGTGGTAGGATATTTCTATATTATTAGTCCATATATAGTATTTGGCATAACATGGATGGTTCATGTGATCTATGAGATGATGAAGGAAGTGCAGGATCCTTATAAGTACTATGTCATTAAAAAGAGTTGACATATAGAGATCAATTATAGAGAACGTGTTTTCTTGATGGTTTCTCCTCATCAAGTACATCAATGGTTTTGGCGTTGGAGTAATATTTCTCTCTATATATTGGGACTAATAAGGTGTTGGATTATGTTGGAGTAATTATAAATATTATAACACTTCTCTTATAGATGTTTTAGATACATAATGGTATCAATGGGTCATGGGATTATTTCTATCTTCATGATTACTCTCACACAATTTATTGGGGTGATATGGGCATTTTAGATGATATGAACTTCAAAAATTGACTTAAAGATACCCATGATTGTGGGGAATGGGTGTTTTGTTGGTTTGTTATTCCCTTGGATCATGAAATTTGGGGAAATTGTTTTATGGTGGAGAGAACATGGGAACATTTTTCGTGGTTACATATTTTGTGTCATGAGATATATTACGATTAGATATTATCAAGTAGGATTTCTCATTTTTTGGTTGTTGACCTTTATCGGGTATGATACATTTTTCTCTTCTTCAATCCTTTATTTTTGTTGTTGCTATTATTTGAATTTTATCTCCATAAAGAGTGTTTCTAAATGTTCTTTTTGGGGTTTAATTATTTTTTGACTTGTACCACTAAGTTATTTGATTGAGCTCATATAATGGAGAGATTATTCAGAGGTATCTCATTGGGTGTCTATTCAGATTACCCATTTTTTTATTCCATTGTCATCATGTTTATATTTTTATTCATGAGGAAAATAATTGTCTTAGAGGTATCCAATGTAAGGTATCAAATCAATATAACATGTTACATTGTGCATTTACATGGTATTTCGTTCATTGAAGTATCATAGAGTACGATTGGTGGAGATCGGCAGTGAGGATCTGGAACCAGGAGAGGTTCATGATGTGATCTTTATCTCAGGTTGTGAGAGTTTTGTTTCCTACCCAATTAATAATTTTCTACCATAAATGAGAAATTCAAAGGGTGTGATTCATGATGTGAACCATTGCTTCGTGATGTGAAGGGTTTATGGGTCAATGTTTTTAAATGTGTCTTAAAAAATTCAAATATGTGATCATTTTTTCATGATGTGAATTAATCCGAAGGTTTATGCAAATGTGTGACACATTTTTCGTCAGGTATTAAACATAGGAAATTGACAATATGAGTGTCCCATTCATGCCATGAAACTCTATCTAGAATAATGTATATGAAGCCTATTAAATACATGTATTTTATCAAAAACTATGATTCTCTCCTAACACCAAGTGACAAAAGGAGTCCTCTCAAGGTGTTTTCACTCCTTTTAAAAAGGTATTGGTTCTCAACCTCTGGTGTTTGATCTATGGTGATCTACGAAATGTTTTCACTTTTTCTCTTATGGTTTTTTATTTTAACATTCATCATTACACCACATATATATATCCTTACTATGGATGTTAATCTCCTTTGTTCTTATGGAGTTCATTTTAAATTTTTTTGTGACTTCATTGTGAAAACATCTTAAAGGGATATGGTTACCTTTTAGGAAAGGTGATCAGAGATCTTCATGTTTGTACTATTATGGATTACAGAACATCGAAATCCTTGAGGCAATAAATTCATTTATTCTCAAATTATTTAATGTGAAATAATAAATTTATCTTCTTTTAGCTCTTGGGTAATGGTGGAAGTAACCATAAAAAATACTAAACATGATTAATTAAATAAATGGATTATAGATATAATCATCTATTATGTTTCCACCACAATAAGGCTTTTTCGCTTGATTTTATAATTTTTGTGATGCCTATGTTTATTATTTGATTAGTATGTTTGTTATGATTGGTTTTATCATTCAAACATGATCAAAATGGTTAAGAATACAAATCTGGTTATATTGTTGCTAAATGATTAAAAAATTATATTTATTGAATCCGTTGATTCTTTATTATATGATATAATATTAAATGCTATGTTTGTGTTTACTTGAAATATTTCCTTCATATGTTAATGGAATAGGATAAATAATATACACTTATAAATTTATATTGTTTATAATAATAAAGTTCCATGTTATTGGAATTGTTCTTTCTTAATGTCTTCAGAATATTGAAGTAAATTCTTAGAGTATGTTTAAATAATTTATATCATATAAAACTAATGTAAAGAACCTAACCCTAGTGTCATAGAGTCCATTATTACATTATTAAATTACCATAAGATGTAGGTGATAACATCCGAAATTACCAAATAGTTTTTTAGTCTTCATAATATAGATATATACATGAATCTCACATTAAATTTTAGAATTTAAAAGTACAACAATGTAAATTTAAATATTCTATGTCTGAAAACTCATTCAAATATTTCTTCTTCATATCCCTGGGAAAGAAATGAAAATAATGGTGGTAAAAAATAATTAGTAAGGGTATATATGCAATGGAATAAATCATGTGTAAATAATTTATAATCAATATTTTAAGGTAAATAACTAAAAACACATTTCATCAAATCAATAACATTAGCACGAAGAATAATATGGACCGAATTAATAAAGGTAAAAAATGTAATATAGCTAATCACATGAAGTTTAAACTTATCCATGGATATCATAAAATACTCAATTAATCTTGTTGACATCAATAACATATCTCATAATGATAGAATGCATAATTTTTTATATCAAAAAATATCATTAGATTCTTGTGTTGCGGTATCATACATAAAATAGGCAAGGGATCGACCAAATACCCAAAACAGTTTTCTCAAGAAACCTATAGATGAATTTATGGGATATAGAGAGAATATAACATCATTTAATATATCCAATGTATTCATCATATGAATGGGGGAAAACTATTCATAGCCCAATCAATATATACTTTCCTATTCAAAAATTATCATATGAAATGTTAATATTTCCCCCAATCAAACTAATTCTAAACCATCTAGAGATAGAATAATCATGGAATCATTACAATATATACCTAATGGATCATAAGTAATATAAATGTTTTTTGTTTTCTTTGAATACAAATACCATAAAATGTTCATTTAAAACATTATTTAGGAAAATAAGTTTTTTTTGAAATCTTATTTTAAAAACCACAAATATAATGAATATTAAAAAAAAAATCATCAAAAATAATCCATGATGATTTTAATGTATTTTCAATGAAAATTTTGTTCATGATGGTTTGAAATTCCATTCATTCATAGAATGATAAATCAATTATTTTTTTCACAGAATATTTTGAAAATTAAAAAGGCTCTCATTAGAAAAATGACAAGATGATTCTGATTAAAATATTTTGAAAAAATTAATACACATTTTATTTTTTTAATAAGCACTTGGATAATAGAAAAATAATTTTAAAATATTTTTTTGGAAAAAAGAGACATAGTGGAAAACAATTCCCTGCCAACAGAATACATGACCATTTTTTCAAAAAAAGTATTCTTCCGTTCAAACGAATACTTAAAAGAGGAAAATAAAAGGAAATTTTATAATTTTTTAAAATAAATAGAATATAATAATATTATTTTAAAATTTTTAAATACAATAAAATTTCCCCAATGGATACTTAATTATAAATAATCTTGAATAATGACGAGATTGTTAAATAAATTAGTTCCTCTCTGTAAAATTTAAATTATAACTACTTTAAATAAATAAGAAAAAATGAAAAATCAAACACTATTAATATAAATATATTCATGATATAACATATCAAATGGTCAATGAATACATCTCATAAAAATAAATATGATTGTATTACTACATATGTCTCTATTAAGTGGAAATTGAGCATAAACCTTTTACAAAAATGAAATAATTTATTTAAGAATTATTAAATGATTTGGTTTTGTCTATCTAATGAAAAAACACCTATTTTTTTAAATATAACATAAAATAATTAAACTTCATTACATAGATAATCATATAATACAAAAGACAATGAAGAAGTAATATAACCTAATAAAACTAAATTGAGATATGAAATAACATACCACTTCGTATCTTTCATGTCAAATCCCCTTGGATGTGATAAGTTTAATTGAAACATCCAAAACCATGAATTTTTAATAATTCATGATATAATATGAGAAACTGGTTTATAATCTGTATAAAATAAATATAGTGCATGACATTAAAACATGAACCACGGATAGGAAATTGAGATAAAATACATCACCCCAAGGTCCACTTCCTTCACATGTATCGAAAACTGTGCTATAATATTCATAAATATACTATCAATTTACTCTAGGATTGTAATAATTTATATAACACCATATATCATTAAAATTTAATATTCTATAACAATTCATAAATAATTAATCATTTAAATCATTCATTCAAGTAATAATTGCTTCATTTTTCATGTATGTTTTGGTGAAGTGGTTCTAGTCCTATTACTCTGATCATGGTTCTACCACCTCCAAAATATGAAAAATTATTTAAATCCCTTATAAATTCATTATATATGTATTTATATACATCCATAACTGTTATACATAGAAATGTTATTTACACCATTCATGGAGATGTTAAGTAGTATGTATACAAGGACACTATTTTCATTTTTAAATAGATGGAATGAATAAAAGGTAAAAATTAATTCAACATTTTAAAAATAATTATCACATCAATCGATTCATATATATTCATAAAAAATATCCTTATTACCATCCATATTAGTCATAAATGAAAAAAATCATATTACTTCATTGAGGCATTAGTCTACACATACGCATGAGTGACATTATCATTTTATAATATATTTGAAGGTAAAATGGAAGATGTGACATTATAAATAATGAATTATTATTATTCTACAAATATCTTATTTTAATTTTAAATTCATCATTGTATTCATCGTTGAGTTTCAGTGATGAAAAATGAATTACATCGGTTCACAAGGTAGTGATCCACCGTTCATTATATAATTCCCATGATAAATCCTTTAAAATATAAATAGATATAAATTTTGTATTGGATAAGGTATAAAAATAGAACAAAATATATATTAGACATGTTTTTAGGTTATTTTAAACCATATATTTTTAGTTTAACACTCAAAAAACAAATTTTAACCTTATCTATGGTAACAATGTATTCAATATAAAATGGTTATAATTTTATTTAGATGGAATCAATTGGATTATAGGAGGTAATTATTGAAATTAAACACCATTTATCATTCAAATTTTCCATTTTCATGTTTTTTTAGTATTTTTAAGTAATTTAATAAAATATTATTTAACATAATATATCATTAATGTCATTTATGACATTATTCATTTAATTTGACATTAATGTCAAGAAGATAATATTTAATTTATAATATAATTTATTTAACCACAAATAATACATTATTATTAACTATAACATTTTTTTGAACCATAATTCATCCTAAAAACATTACATTTCATTTCATTTTAAAACTCTACCCTCGGTTTCTTACTATTTTCCCAAGTATTTCATCCGCATATTATACCAATTTATTTTTACTATACAAGCACTAAAAATTTAAAAAAGACCAATACTAAAATAATTTTTTTATAATTAATATAAACATTAATAAAAATAAATATGTATATTTATACTGAGATGAACATATAAGATATATCTATAAGAGAGTCAGTGACATTTTTCCTTTTCCTTTAGATAAATTATTATATAAACCACATTACTAGGAAATTTTGAGTCAATAAGGTTTACTTATAGCAATTACATTTCTCTATGTTTTGAAAATCAAAAACATATGATCTTAATGAAAATTATATTTTCCCACTGAATTATTTTCATAAAGAAGAATTTCCCTTCTCTAAGGGAATTATAATCCTTATCATTGTTTTCATTGTTTATTTCATAATCTCTATAAATATATCATATATTATTACTAAGTCTAAAATTCAGATTCTTTTGTAAAACCACAAAATATTATAATTCCATCAATATAGAGTGTTCTATATTTAGATTCCTAGTTCTCTGAAATTCAGATTATGAATTCTATGAAATTGAGACTCTGAATTCTCTAACATTCAGACTCCAAATTATCTGTAATTCATATTTAAAATTAATTGAAATTAAGACTATGAATTCTATGTATTTAAGATTATGAATTCCTCATAATTATAACTCATAATTCCTCCAAAAAGTTACTCTGAATTCCCCATAATCTAGACATTCATTTTCTCAGAATTTAGAATTTGAATTCCTCAGTATCCAGACTCCATATTTCTCTGAATATAGATTCTGAAATCACTATAATTCAGCCTTTGGAATCTATAAAAATATGATACCAAATTATATAGAATTCATTTTATTATTTCTTGGTTAAACAGAATCCAAATATGTATGTCTTATATACTCTGAATGATTATTTGGTTTGATTTGGAATTCTTTTTTTCCATAGACTCTGAAAAATATAATTTATTATGAAACATTATTTTCATAACACTTGTTATTGTTATAAAAAATGTCGTACAATGTGTTTCACATTAACTATTGTTTGAGCGACACATGCCTAGGCCACTCTGAGATTCACAGAAAAATATGACTGTTGGATGATGGTTATGACCATTGAAGTCATCCCAAATAATAGGATCTCATTTGAATGAGATCAATGTCTATTGATCACTCTAGATATTTCATGCAGGTGAACTGATTTCTAGAGAGAGATAATATCATGCTTTACACATACTGAACATCATGTTCATCTTTCATTCTCAGAATATGATAGTTTTTAAGTATAATAGAGGGCTTCCGAAAATAGGAAGATAGAGGTTCCAACTAACTTAATGTTATAAGATTTATGAGGATAGGATGATAGAGGTGTGGGATACATTAAATATCACGAGCATTAATTGATAGAAATATAGATTTTGATATTCTAATCGATGGATTAGCTTGGTGTGGGTAAGACAAACTTTATTGAATATATAAATCATGGGACCTTTATCTATGGTTATTGGATACTATATTCTACAGGTTAATATATTTCATACTTGTTACTTGTTTTGTTTGAAGATTATTTCAACTGTATTTTTATAATTGAAGAAATTATAACCATCTTATACATTCATATTATTTTTTGTACTCTGATATATAAGATTCTTTATGCATGTTAGAATCTTTTCCTTTTAAAAATACCTTAAGTTTCATTTCCGGAACCATATTATTGGATCCAAAAAAGAGTTTTTTGTTTTAAAAAAATAGGTCTTGTGAATTTACATTTTTTACCTTTGTTAAAGAAATTTTTCCTTAAGGTTAAATACTAGTATTTTAAATTACAATTCCACTATCTTGTAATTGAGGATCTACATTTAATATTTTGATCTGAAAATTTGTATAAGAGGAGGTCTCTAAAATACTTATATTCACATATATGTTTTCTTGTTCAAGTATTTCCTTTTTCTAAAATTTTAATTCTTAGCTTTTATTACTTATGTTTTTTTCTTTTATCATTGTTTATAAACATTTGATATTAACTTGTTTTTTGGAAAGTTATTTTCTAATAGAATAACATGAATGAATTTCATTTAATTTGTCAATATAAATCATTATAGACAAACTATTGTTTATATTAATGATTATGAGTAACTGAGAGATATAATGAAGAAATGTTTTATTAATACTGTAGTAGAAAACGTTTTTATGCTTACTAGGGATTTTTAAATTCATGACACAGAAGTCAAAACATTCACCAACCATGAAAAAGAATATAAACATAATTACAAGCTACAAAATACATTTTTGTGTTCTATGACCTAGAATATATATAGTCAAATTTCTTCTTGTGATGCATCTAACTATATCTGGAAGAAACTTAATGTTACACATTTTGGTTCATCCAATGTTATAATAACTAGAAGATCTATGCTTATAGAAGAATATCATTGAATTATATTTCATTATGGGGAACCATTATGTATGTTTTAGAAAACATTTATATATAATATAAATAGTCTACAATGTTTGAGTGAAAAAGGTCTTGACAAAGAACTCTTGTAGACATTATGATTGATATTAGGTCTCATTTGTGGGAATCTAAGAGAATAGATGTTGATTAAAATAGGAAAGTATCTCAAATTACTCAATATGAGTTGTTTGGAAATATTTTTCAACATTAAACCAAAATAAAAAGTGATATTGATATGAAAAAGAAGAAGAAAAGAAAAGTAATTGTATCCTTTTCTAATACAAAATCCAAGAGTATTGAAAGGGTTACAATATCAATGTCAAAGAAAGTTATTGTTTTATATGAATCTAGTGAAAGTGAAAATTCTGAGAATGAACATTCTAATCTTTATCGATGGATGAAACAGATAGTTTGAAATAACGACTTTTAGATTTGATATAAGAATAATCAATGAATAGAAAATAAAGACTCAAAAGTTACTTTCTATGAATAAAAAAGAGCTGTGAATATAAGGATATATTGTCCTATACTTAAAAAATGATATCAAGGAAAAATATTCAAAGATGAATAGAAAGAATTATTAAAATTATAAGGCTGTGAATTTCATGAATCCTAATTATACATGGAGTTCTCGTGTTGGTGACTCTTTGATTAATCATCAAAGTTTGAATATTTAGGTCAGAAGAATATTGGTCTACTTGCTAGACTACGCATTGAAAATAATTTTCTAATAGCTGAGGTAAATAATTTAGATAATATTGTGACTTAATTAGAAGAAGTATATAGGTTTTCTATACTTATTGAGATTGAAAACTATAAACTCAAGAAAAATAATGATAATGAAAGATCTAGAATATGTATTCTTACAAAACAAGTATCAGATATTTCAAAAGATCTTTATAAGTAAACATATGATTTAGAAAGTATTTTCACAAACCTTTAGAAGTTAATTTTTAGAAGGATAAACATTCTATGGATCTTGAATGTTTAATTTCTATAAAAAATATTTTAGAGGGTAAATATAGTTCTAAGACTAATGATTTTGAATATAAGAACTTGGTTATTAAACTAATTTCCAAAATATCTTCCAGAAACAATTGCTTTGAAATTATTACCTCTAGAAAGGAAAATTTTGACACGATGTATTCCAAAATTCATCCTTTAAATAAACATTCTGGATTTGGTTATGTGTATTCTTAACTAGTTCATAGTAATAACTATTTTTTCCCTAATGTTCTCAATTTTGTGCTAAATTTTAGTGTGGTGGATATTGTGAAAAGAATTCTTTAAATAAAACCCAATATTTAGGTTTTTATAAAGATTATTTTTCTAAGAGAATGTGGCTTCCTAAAATCATACTTTCAGAAATCTCTGGATCCATAAATGATTGGATTCTGAATATATATTTATTTTATTTTTAGGAGAACAAAGAATGTACCAACAACAATAAATGATACATGGATAGTGGATGTTCTCGGTATATGACTGGTAACAAAAACATCTTTGAAAATATTATCAAGACTAATGGAGGAAAAGTAACATTGCTTGATAATTCTCATAGTGAAATTGTTTTTATAAGTCACATTGTTCTTCTATTAAAAACCACAATTTCAAATGTTTTATTTTTCATGGGTCTTAAGAACAACCTCATTAGAATAATTCAATTATGTGATGAAGTCTTTCTTGTGAGTTTTAGGAATGATAAATGCATAGTACATAATTCCAAATAATTTTTCATTCAGTCTTCCCATAGGCAATAGAATGTATATAAAATAAACATATAATACATTAGGTGCAATGATCTACCTTTCCTTAGTGCAATGGAAGATCAATATTTGTTATGGAATAGATTGTTAGCACACTGTAACCATAGTAACCTATAAAATCTCTCAAATAAAAGTCCTTTTAAGGATCTATAGGAATTTAGATTTGATTCTTCAGTTGAATTTGATCCTTTTCAATATGGAAAGAAGCATAAATAATTCTTTAAATGTATCGATGATGTCTAAAATGCTGATGCATTATAGTTAGTGCATATGTATCTTTTTAGTCCTATAGAAACTGGAAATATTGGAGGAAATGTTTTTGTATTTATCATTATTTTTTATAATATTTGATTTACGTGGGTCCATTTTCTAGCAAAGAAATCTCATGTTTTTTCTTATTTTAAAATTTGTTGATACCTATTTCAAAATTATAAAATCATTCCTATAATAACTATTCATATTGATCATGGAGGTTAATTTCAAAATTAATATATTAATACTTTATTTTATTAGAAAAGGCATTACTCATAACATCTCACCTCTAATAACTCTTAAATAGAATGATATTGTTGAAATAATTAATGTTATTTTCAAGAGATAACTAGAACCATTTTGGTTGAATATTAAATAGCAATACACTTTTAGGCAGAAGTTGTAAGTACTTCTTGTCATACTATAAATTGAGTTCCTATTATACCTTTTCTAAACAAAACTCTTTATCAATTGTGGAATTGTAAAAAACATAGACATTCCTACTTCACGTTTTTTGGTTGGAAATAATTCATTTTGAATACTAATGATAATTTACATAAAATTCTACCAAAATATGATAACGAAATTTTTTTGTGCTACTCCATAACCTCTAAGGATTATAGAGTTTTTAATAAAAATACTTGATCATTTGAAGAAGCAGTACATTTGAAATTTCATGAAACTAATCATTTTGTTATTGAAAAATCCCAACCTACATATTGTGATGTGTTTTACAAAACTTATTGTCAACCATTGATAAAAGATCCTTAAGATAAAGAAAATGTCTAATATAATATTTTTGAGGCATTTACCCAAAATATTTCCTACCATATGTTAATGAATAGATTTTTTCAAATCAAAATCTATTGTATCTTAAGAGTCATCCAAGTTACAGTATCATTGGTGACATAAATCAACCTGTATGGATTATATCTTCATTAATAAATGATGTAGAAGATCTAGAATTCATTTCCCAATTTAAACTAAAAATCAATAATGAAGCATTAGTTGATGATGATTGTATTAATGTCATGCAAGATTTGATAAATGTGTCTAAATGAAATAATTCATGGACCATGGTTGAAAGAGCTAAGGAATCATCTATTATTGGAGTAAAATGGGTCTTCAGAAAGAATTTTTAAGAAAATGGAATAATTGTGAGGAATAAAGCTAAATTAGTTTCTAAAGGCAATATTAAACATTAAGGAATAGAATGTGATGAAATATATGAACTAGTAGATAGACATAAATCTATTAAAATTTTATTTTCCTTTACAACATTCATTAATTTCAAACAATTTCAAATTTTTGTAAAATGTGCATTATTTATCGAATTTGTTCGATATTAAGTTTATGTTGAAAAACCTCTATGTTTGGAAGACAAAAAACATACTAAACATGTTTTAAAACATACAAATGCTTTATATGGACATAAAGAAAGCCCAAGAGCATGGTATGATAGAATTATAAGTTTTTTTGTAACAAAACACCTATAATATGAGAACTGTTGATCCGAAACTTTTTAAAGTGAAAGATAAGAAAAAAAATTAAAATTAAAATTTATTTTAATGACATTATATTTGGTTAAACTCATCAATCCTTAACTAATTCTTTGGTGAATCGAATGAAATCAGAGTTTGATATAAGAATAATTGGTGAGTTAGCATTTTTCTTAGGTTATCAAATTTCTCAAAAACCAAAAGGAATTTATATATCTCACTATATTTATATTAAATATCTTCATAAAAAGTATGTATTTGACAACACTAAGAGTGTAAGAAATTCTATTGATACCTCAAATTCTCTTGATCTTGATGATGCTAGTAAACTAATAGATCAAACATATAATAGAGGTCTGATAGTAAGCTTACTTTACATAACAGCTAGTTGTCTAGACATAATGTTTTCAAAATGAATATGTTCAAGATGTCAATCCAATAATAATTAATCTCTTTTAAATGAATGGGAAATATTTTTCACTATTTAAAAGGTACAATTGATTTTGGACTATTTTTTTCATCTAGAAAAGATTATGTTTTAAAATGTTATTCGGATGCTGATTTTGGAGGTTGTATAATTGAAAGAACAAGTACATAAAGAGTGTGTAATTTATTATGATATTCATTAGTCTCTTGGTCATGAAAAAAGTAACAATTAGTAGCACTTTACACTACTATATATGAATATGTATCAGCTAGATGTTGTTATGCTCAGGTGTTGGGGATGCTACACACACTCACAAACTATGCCATGAGTTTTACCAAAACACAAATAATGTGTGATAATAATGGTGCCATTTCCCTAAGAAAAAACCCCACACATCACTCTGAGAAAGAAAACATAGATATTAAGAATCACATTCTTAGGTATCACCCACTAAAATGAGTTATCATTCATCAATTTATTGGAATTCAAGGTCAACTTATTGATATTTTCAAAAAAAACTTTTCATCTGGTAGATTTCAATATATTAAACAAAAGATTCGAATGATAATCATAAGGTAATATTCAATATTAAAATTTTGTTGAAACCTATATCCTTAAATTAGAAATCTTCTTTTTCATTAGGGCAGTACATTTTATTTTTAATAAAGTATGTAGATAATCAAAATGATTCATTTTCAAAAAAATTCGTAATCAAAAAATTTTGTAATATACTTTTTCGTAATCAAAATTTATTGTAATCAAAATATTCATAATCAAAATGTATCATAATCAATTTTTTCGTAATCAATTTTGATTGTAATAACATTTTTTATAGTCAAAATTTTTCGTTATCAAATATTTCATAATCAAATTTTTTCATAATCATAATTTTTTGAAATAAAAAGTTTTTCATGAAGAATTTTCCACATTACTAATAATCATTCTAGAAATCTAGAAGGTACATTTCCTATCAAAATTTTTCATAATAAATTTTTTAATTTTTGGTATTTTCATCACGATTTTTGAAAATTATTTGGATTAACTTTCCTTAAATCCGATGTTATGTCTTCAAAACCTCAAAATATCATAATTTACCAAAATCCTTCTTCGATTTTCTTCTCAAACATCAGATCAAAAAATGTTTTTTAACTGTTTGATAAATATGGGATTATGATTCCTCACCCCATTTCCTATATAAATTCCCCTATAATGGTTTCCCGACATTGGTTCCAAGTTCTTATATTCCATTTTCTATTGAACTACTTACGGGTCATTCAAAATAATCTGGTTTGATCAAATCTAAATATCTTTGGAAGTGTCACCATAGATGCAGTTGTAATCAGTTAAGGAAATTTATGTATGGCAGGTCTACAGAGAGAGGTTAGTAGATATGACCTTTTTCTCTATGTACGATTCTCTTATATCCATGAATATCAATTTGAATAGCTAGCAGAGTCTGTGTATATCCAAACCAAAGGAACATGATCCGGTTTATCTGAATTTTCTGGTAGAATTTTACAAGTCTGAATAGTTTTTTTCAATATGGGAATGATATTATTTCTATTAAGTGTTATGGGAAAACATAATCCCCTTCCATTTACTAGATTTTTAGTATAATCAGAATTCTTTATTAGGTTGATGTTGATTTCTGCACCCACAAGCTACCAGATGTCTCAGAAAGATTAATCTGGTGAAGTATGTCTTTCATAAAATTATGAATATCAATAATGGGACAATCAAATAAAAAATCATCATATATTCAGTTATTATTTCTGATAGCATAGTTCCTTTTCTAAATTAATTCAAAATTACATGTAAATATATTCCATGTAATTTCAAGGTTATGTTGTTGAGTGATGATACGCTAAGAATGATGAAGGTTTTCTTTAACAACATGTCTATAGATTTTTATGACTTGTCTAAAAGTGAGATCGAAGCCTTAATCAAGAACCTGGATTTAGATGAGACTTCTTGGAAGGGTGGAAATAAGATTGAGAATAAATAACTAGATGTCCAAGAAAAAACACATGCAGTTCTAGAATCCCAATCAGAACATCCAAAACCCCATAGGAAAAAACTTATCTAGATGACTTTGTTACTATGTGGGGAGAAGATAAAGATCGTTATAAAGAAGGAGAGCCTATATTTTACCAGTGCCCTACTGAGAAAAAATCATTAAATCATAAGTATATTGAGATGTATGTGAAGTAATAAAAATAGAAGAACCAAAATAAAATTTTTTCTGAGGCTGAACTTGTTCCTGATCTTCTCAGAGACACCAAAAAAGGAACTGAACAAATCCATGTACCTGAATTGTTTTTACAAGAATCACATCTTCTGAATTTGAGAGATAAAATGTTCATTCTGGAACCTAGTGAAGATAATGAAATAATTTAGGATGACGGAGTTGATGAATAAGAAGAAGAAGAGGAATGAAGTGATTATACTGATGATATGATACGATAAGTTGAACAATATCATGAGAATGAGATTACTTCTAAAAATTTGTCAATCCGGACATCCCAGGACGAATCTACAAAACTTGTTACCCCAGGAAAAGAAGAAGAGGGTTAGGAAGAAGTAAAGAAACCATCAATAGAAGGGAGAATCAACCTTGAATCGGTTCATGAAGAGGACCAGGCGGTCGATGCTGAAAAGGAAATGGTTGAGGAAGACAATATAGTCCAATTATCAGATAGTGAACATGAATCAACAAAGGCTACTACGATCATTCCAAGATCTAATAAACTGAAATAGGTGGAATTTGATACACCTAGGAAGGTCATGGTGGCTAATAAAGTTGTTGGTGGGTCTTTTAAAAGAAAGAATGATGATATATAGAAAGAATCCTCCCCAACAAGGGAATTTCATTCAGAATCGTCATCTATGGGTCATGATTTTGTGCTACAGTATTTAAAAATGTTGGTTGGTTCAATTCCCTGGGTCCCAAGTGTTGACTCTAGATTTTAGATGCTTCATCATTTATTTAATAAGTAATTGGATTTTATTTTCATGAATATGGACAAATTTTTCAGCCTTGAGGCTAATTTTAAATCTTTCTACATAGGGTATGATTCTCACAAAAGGTCATGCAAGGAAATTACTATGTGGTCCGAGAATACAATTAAAGTGGTGAGACTATTTCATGACATTAATGATAATGTTAAGGATGCTTTTGATACCTAAGCTATCAAGATCAAATATCTTACAAAACGTTTCAATGAGAAGATTAATCTTGAACAAACTGGTCACATCTAGGAAGACAAGGATCTGAATGGGAAACATAATTTAGTTTCAATGAATATGAAAATGGAATTAAATCTCAAAATCGAGTTTCATGAATAGATCAGTAATCAATAATAACTTTTGAATACTTGGGGAAAAATCTTAAAGAACAAGAATGAAAGATCAGAACCCTTGAGAAGAAAAATGAAGATCAAGCTCATCATCTAAATTTTTTTAAGATTATCATATAGATCCTAAGAAGTTGAATACCATTGTCAATGATATTATACTAAATGAAAAATAAGGATGTTTTTTCCAAAAATATGTTCTTTTGTCGTATTACATTTCTTTTACAAATTTTTCCAATCATAATTTTTTTTCTTCTCCTAATGTTTTGTTTAGTAGTAATAATATTTCATGTTTTATATTTCTTTACATTCCCTTTATTCCTTTTTTGAAAATCACAAAGGGGTAGAAATGAATTATAAAAATACTACTATGTGTATAATAGAATTATCTCTCTACGGAGGATTTTTAGGAAATATTAATTTTTTATACAATAAAAATAAAAATATCATTATGGACTTCAAGAAAACAATCATTAGTATTTCAAAACCTAATCTGTAGTTAGTTGAATTCAACATAATCTATAAGTAATTGGAGATACGTTTTTTATTTAATATGATAAAGAAAAATTCAACGTCTTTATATTCTTTTTCATAAGGAAGATTGTGCCTTCCAAAAAGGGGGAGATAGTTTATTAAATATGTATTTATTATGACTTTTCCACTTCTATAAGTTTTCAAAACCATGAAAACCTTATATTAAGGAAAATTATATTTTTCTTAAGAATTATTTTCATAAGGAAAATTTTCCTTCTCAAATGAAATTTTTATCCTTATCGTTGTTTTTATTGTTGACATCATAATAACTCTAAATCAAACCCATTTTATTTCTATTTCTAGGATTTGGATTTTTATGTAAATCCTCATAATTATATAATGCATTGGATATAGATTGTTCTGTATTTAGATTACGAATTCTCTAAAATTCATATTCTTAATTCTCGGAAGTTTAGACTCTGAATTCTCTAAAATTCAGACCACGAAATCTCTATAATTTTGATTCGAAATTCACTGAATATTGGATTTTGAATTCTTCAAAATTTTGACCCCAAATTCCCAATAATTTCGACTCCGTATTCCAAAGAATTCAGATTTCTCTTTAATTGGAATCTAGACTCCAAAATCTAAAGAAATTAGATTTTGAATTCTTTTTTAAACAAAATATGAATATCCATGTCTTACAGACTCTAAATGATTATTTTCATAGATCTTGAATTCTATTTTTGTATAGACTCAGAAAAATATTTTTGATTAAGCATGTTCATTTTCATTATAATTTTTATTGTTATGAAATGATGTCTTAAATTTGTTTCTATCTAACCATTTTTTTAAGTGACACATTTATAGGTATATCAGATATTCAAAGAAATGTATGACAATTGGAGGAGGGAGCCGACCGTTGATTTTGTTACTATAAATAGGAGCTCATTTGATTGAGCTCATTGAATGTGGATCACTCATGAGATTTCATTCTACTAAATTTATTTCTAGAGAAACAGAGACTATCATGATTTGGGCATACTGAACACCAGGTTCATCTTTCTTCATGTTGATCTGATGGTTGCTGAGTAAAATCAAGGGATTTAGTGGATAATAATACAGAGGTAATGAAAACCTTAATGTGTGAAGAAATACATGGATAGGAAGATAGAGTATTCGGCTAATTTAAAGATCAAGGGGATGTAGGGATAGAAAGACAGATTCTGATATAACTATCGAGGGATTACCCTATTGTGGGTGAGACAAACTTTCTTGAATGTATAAATCAATGGACCTTTATCCAAGATTGTTTGATACCATACACTCTAGGTTAAAATATTTCATCATTGTCACTGTTTTTGATTTATGTTTATTTCTTCCATATATTGATAAAGGAATAATGTATAATCTTCTTAAAGATTCTTATTATTTTATGTACTCTGATAAGTAAGATTCTATATTTTTTATGATAGAATATTTTCCTGATAAACTTTTCTTATGTTTCATTTATGGAATCATATTTTCAGAACCTAACATGTTTTTTTAGTAGAACTAAAATAGGTATGTTGAATTTATATTGTTTAACTTTGTTAAACATAGATTTCCTTAATGTAAAAAAAATATTTTTAATCATAAATACACCCCCTCTTGTAATTGAGCATCTACATTTCATATTTTGATCCTACAAAAATGTGTACAATAAATAATTAAATATAAGGAGTATGATTATAATGGTAAACATCACTTAATATAATAAATATTAAGATGAAAAATGGAGATATTATCAATTAAATAAAAATAAATTCACATTATTTTAAATATTTAACTAAAAAATTAATCTGTAAAACATGTCACAAAATAAATTTTCTGGAAATGTATTTATCAAGCATAATATGATCTTACATTAACTATTTCAGTTATAATAATCAGTATATAAATATAAATTAATATTGATTATTTTATACTATATATATTAAATTTAAATAATTTTATATTGGGGTTAAAATAAATTTAAATTTAATTGTAGAAACATTATGCACTTAAAATTGGTTTTCAGATAAATGGTTTTTGAATCCTATAAATAAATTTATACCAAAATATGGTATAAATATATTTAAAATAAATGTAATTATATTAAATATAACTAAATAATACTTATTTTAATATTGTATTAAATTAAAATAAAAATAGGTATTTTAAATTTAATAATTTATTGATAAGAAATTAATGATTTTCAAAACACAGTATTTTGTACTATTTACTGAAAAAATTGTTATTTTTAGAAAACTCACACAACCCAAAACCTGTGAAGACTTTACTAAAAATTTAGTCTTTACTTTAAAAAAAATTATTTAATTAATATATTTTCAATTAATTATTAAAAATTAGTTGTTCTTATTCACATAGCTAATTTTAATGACTTGGATGTAAGAGTAATAATCACATAATATATAGTGGTTCATTTATGTTTAG
This sequence comes from Viscum album, assembly GCA_963277665.1. Classification (NCBI taxonomy): domain Eukaryota; kingdom Viridiplantae; phylum Streptophyta; class Magnoliopsida; order Santalales; family Viscaceae; genus Viscum; species Viscum album. Next base: position 1,291,714,091 of record OY728159.1, on the reverse strand, counting down.
TGTCATTTGTTTTTTATGATATAAAATATAATATTTTATTTGAAAATACTATATTTTTATACTCTACCCACATTTAATAAATTTTTTCCTCTCAATCTGAAATTATACTTAAAATCCTGTTTTTTAAATTTGAATTTTCTTTGAATAAACCCACATTGTAAAAATGGTTAATAAAACATTCTCAATAAAAGAGGGAAGGTTAAATAAAATGGCCATCTAGAATAAAAAATGATTTTGTTTACAATATGATGACATCAATTTGAATCTAATATAATTAAATTAAAGTGAAAAGTAAATCCCAAGTACTAATACAGATTGATAGAGAACATGGTCAGAAGAAAGATGGAAACCAAAAAAAACATAAATATGTGATGGGTGAAAACCCATAAATTCATTGTAAGAAATTATAATATGATAAAATTTTTGTTTCTAGATCCATTTCAAAGATTTGATTAATTCTTTTACCATCAAATAAAATAAAATTTTTAAATATACATAATTGATATATATATATATATATTCATAAGCACAATTTAACCCTTTGGTTGTTCTTTGATAAATTTACACTTCATATATTAATCCATGAAATGAATATCCCATATGAATTTTTTATTCCTAAAGCACTAAAATTAAATATTTATATTTCATATAATCCATAAAATAATCATAATATATTCCTCCGACCTTAAAATAAAACCAAAACATAAATTGTTACCATTTGGTAAGATAATATCAAGAATGTATAATCCATCATATGAAGAAATAAAACATTTTACTTCAAAATTTCAACCTCAAGTCCAAAAAATATTATTCGAAAAAATAAATAACCCTACATCCCAATTAACCTCAACATTTTAAAAACTAAAGTCTTTTTAAACCATAATGATTATCTAATAACATTCATCTTATATCTCCCAAAACAGAATTTAATTCATACAAAAAATACATTACCTTAAACCTAATGGTTATATATATGTCAAAAAAATAAAATGACTCACAAAATATCATTAATCAACTATAAATATTAAAAATTTCAAAAATATTTTATATTATAAAATTTATCCCCACACCAATTTAATATTTATTTTTCAATTAGTTGATGTAAAAAAGTATACTAACCAGGACATCATATAGGCTACTGGTAGCAGTTTCACACCTTTTACAAAATGGTTTTGATTTCAAGAACCATTGCCTTTATATATGATACAATTTTTCACGTGGAATATTGTTTGTTATTTTTAAAATCTTTTATTAATATAATTACTTTAATTTTAAAAAATATATATTTAAAATTCTAAAAATATAAATTATTATCAAATAAATTTTAAATACAATGGTTATAGGTATGATAAAATATATGTTCCTAGATTTTAGTAACCAATAATTTTCTCATCATTAAGGATCATTTAAACCCTTATTATATGACCCCAGACCACATGGTGGTATCTTCATATTTAAATTTTGTTTTAAATATCATAAATATGGTTATTGTAATGTTTATTTATTATATGTGAAGGAATGAGGGTTCCTAGGGGTTTAGTACATGAAAGATATGGGGGAGTTATTCATCCTATGAATGTTTTATGGTTGGTGAATAGTTAAAAGTAATAGTGTACATAAACCATGCTAGCCAAGATGAGGGGTTCTTGATCTTGTGAGTCTTTCATGGAGTGAAACCCTACCCGTACAGATTTGTAAAAAGTAATCCTTCATGGTTGGTGTGTGGTTTGTGAAACCATTTGGAATCCCTAGGTAAATGTTTTACATAGACCCCTCTTGGAAAAAGGTATGTGAACGATTGGTAGACCTGTTTTAAAATGGTGTGGCCATATGTTTCCCCATTTAAAGTGTTATTTTAAAATTTTTCATGCTTGTTATTTTATGTAGGTCACCCAATTTTCCTACCTATCCTTCTTCCTCCCGCCCTAGTGATTATTCAAACAACCATGGATTCCCAAGAGTCAATCTCCTTTGATTCTATGTCATTTGGACTATTTTTGGGAGTGGATCAATGATCCATGAAATTATAACGCTTATCATACTTTTATTTTACATATTAGGTTTTGGGGTGTCATTCTTCTTCAAATGAATCCATATACCCTCTGTGTCATTATATTATAGGTTATGTCTTCAAAGGGTGCTTAAATCTGGATGTAAGTCTATGGATAAGAAAGAGTTCTTCTAAGGATTCTTGGTAGGTGTTCTACAATTTATATCCTATAGTATTGAATTTTATTTAAAAATGTTTGGTAGGGTTAGTGGTTCTCTCTTAATGAAATTTTTATGACATTAAAACAATTTAGTATAATAGTTATAAAAATGATGAATTTAACCTCTCATGGTCCATGTGGGATGCATTGTGGTTGACTATATTTCATTTGGTCCAACGACACAGTCTTCCATCTTTCTATAACACGAAAAAATTAAAATTTTAAACATATAATAGAATTTTGATAAATTATTGACAATTATGAACATGTTGATATGTTAGTTGATCTTAAAAGAGGATATTAATAATTTTGTATGGTCTTCAATAATTCCTAAGGGGATGGATAGAATTATTATGGAATGGGTTGGATGAAATGTGTGGATGGTGATAAATGACATATGCACTATACATGAATCACATATGTGGGATAATTCATGTCAAATAATGAACATTTTAAATTGGTAAATACTTGTAAATTGTTGAATTTGATTTTTTGGTTGATGCATGGGAATTGAGGAATATATTTAATTTTATAATGTATGGTAATATTTTATTATTCCAAATGGTTTATGGTATAATGGTTTAAATGGACCACGATATGATAAAGGTAAATATGTCAATGGGTTAAGTATTGAAAAAGATTCATATTTTGTATGAAATGATAATTTTATATGTTATGTGTATGATTTTTAATGGTAAAAATGGTAAATCTATAAGTAAGCATGTGTTTATGGCAAAGTAGTTTTGGGGTATTGTACATACGGATTTATAATCAAGGGTTGGGTTAGACAAAGGCTCTAAACCCCACCCCTATAATACATGTAATAGTGACGGTGACTAAAGATATATACATATAACTTTTGAATTTTATGTGACTATCTAATCCAAGGATCATTTGTAAAGAGTAATGTAATTACGTGATGAATTTTTTCCCATAGAGAGAGAGGGAAATTGACTTATTCCATTATAATTATTAATTGACTAGCATAGGCTATAGTGTAAATGATGTAAATTCGCAACCTATGGAATAAGTTAAGAATATGTATTACATGATTAAAATGGTTGAAGTAAATATTTTTAACTACTATAACTAGGGTGATATTTTACGTTTCCATTTATTTAGTTTTATCATGAATTATCTATTTAGACATTATATTTTGTAGACACCATTGGTGGTGGCCTATTGTGTAGTACTCACACCCTGCTCGGGCAGCCATTGGGTACCCTTTTAGATATCATGGTCATAGGTCTGGACCATGGGAAAGGACCTATTCTAGTGAGTTGATTTGGGATATGGTTATACATTTATTGGGCGTGTCATTTTTAATTATTAATTAATGATTAATAAGATAATGTATTTATCCCTTATATTCATTATCACAAGCATGTATTTCAGACTATTGAGGGAAATGATATATCCAGAATATATCCTTGTCCATCATGTTATGTTAGTGTGTTTTATTTCCTAAAATTCAATGAATTTAACAAAGATTAAAAATGCTGATAGTACTAGAATGCAACCATATTGATTAAATATATCATCATAATTGTATTATACTAGACATAAGCATATTTATGGGTTTATATTTTTAACATTAACTTATTTCTCTATGGGTTCCTTGGCATGTTGTTTGACACTATCCATGGAAATTGGTATTCTCCTCCTAATTCCCTTGAGAAACACCCTTAATGGGTCTCACAATAACTATATGTAGCAGATGGAAAAAATAATATTCCCCCACACTTTTCAATAATTAATCATGTTTTATCAAACCCATATATTCCATCACCTGTTATTGATGAAAATATAATGTTGGTGAGATATTTAACAATTATTTATTTTTTTAGTGAATATAATATTAATTCATTTTTTAGTCAATAATTTAATGAAACATATTTATAAAATAAATATTCACTATTAATGATCCAATATATATTGTGGATGAATATAAGACTTATTTTAATGTTCTTGTGTGAAATATAATCAATTAAATATAATTTATATAAATAATACTTATATTTATTTTCTATCTTCATTCATGTAAAAATAATAATTTCATTTTTATTATAGAATTTGTATTCCATGTGGATTAAAGAAATAATAAAGTGTACTTGTGCTATTATTTATTTTCAAATACTATCGATATTTAAAATAAATTATCTTATTTCTCTAATGAGATAATTAAATTTTTGTGTGATTAAAATTAAAGATAAACATCCAAAAACACTAGATATATCCCACTCCAAGAATAACCTTGAAAATTGAGTGCAATCCACCTACACCGCGAATCACATGTCTAGAGAGATTGAAGAGAACCCTTTACTGAATATATTCTTGTGAAAATCAAAAGTGAACAAAGAAAGTATTATGATCTTTCATGGAAGGCCACAAATTTTCCTATTGTTATTTTTTATGATTCATGGAGCACATGTAGTTCATCGCTACATGGTATTTATACTTTATTCCTATGAATCAATGATGTTACAAAGTAGAGACATTGTCTGTTCTATCAATTATAAAATAATTAGTCACAATTTAATTCTAGAATTTCATAAATTAATTATAAGTAATATCTGATTATCGTTCACTTTTTTTCTAGAATTTTCTCTCATCAATATTATTTTAATTAATTCCATTGATCATGTTTTTTATCATCATGTTAATCTAATTTTAATCATCGATTATGACAAAAAGCTATGTTTGGAATGCATGAAAAAATGCTTTTGTTACCCTTGAAACCTTATTTTGTACCTTTTTTTTAATTTTATTAATTATATTTGACTACATATATTGATATATGGGATATACATTGTAATCATTTTACCTATATTATTTATCAATATTTAAAATGGGGATTTTTTTTTCATTTATTTTGATATAAATTTTTTTATCTGATTATCATGAATTTTTTCTTTATAGTTGATCATTGTTGGATTGCATCAAAGACACTAGTTATAAAAGACCTATGTGGAATCACACTAAGCCTATTTATCTCACACCATAGAAACCACTTTAGTGGTTTTTAAACTTTTTTATGTCTATTAATGTAAGGAAATTCAAGGAACAACACTAAGGAATAATGGTTTTAGTCAGCAAGTCTTGGGTATTTGGTGGTGCGATAGTGGGATGCCATATTTACATCAAATATAGTAGTTTTCTATCATTTTTGGTTTATTTATTTTTTTGTACACATTATTAGGATCTTTTTATCTCGTTTTGAGTTTTATAAATTTTTATTACTTTTTCATTTATGACATATATCATTTTGGATTTTCTATCAACCAATATTTCCAATATCTCTATATATTCCAAGATGTATAATTCAGGTTGAGTGAAATTACTCCCTATAGTAGATGTTAATTCCCTAGTTCTAGTCTCAAGCATATGGGGATTGAGAACACTCTTCGAGATTGTTGAATATCAGGATTGGTGTTATTTTTTGAGGGAATCCTAAGTCTATTCAATAAAAACATGAGTCAATATATTTTTATACCCATTTTTGGTATTTCTATTAGGCATGATATAGGATTTTCTATACTAAATAGGTATGTTATGGTGGGTTTTATCAAGATCTTGTTATTATGAGATTCAAGTTACAATGTAATTTTTGTATGTGTGTCTCATGTGTTGAGTTCTTGATCATAATCATAATTTTTAGTTTGGTTTCCTAGTTTTCACATATATTTTCATGTGGAATGATTTCTTTTTTGTGTGCAATAAAACTCAAATGAGATTTATCCCATGAGTACAATAGGTGGATTAAGTGGATTCTCCTTAAGGGAATTTTCATTTGGATTAGAATCATATAGAGGCTATCATGTGAGTAGTTCGTGTCACGGGGAAAAGTGTACCACAAGTCTAGAACATGATTTTTGTGGTACAACCAGAAGCTGGTGGAGAAGGGGTCAATCTAAGGAGTTATTTTGTGAGAATCCCCAATAAATTAAGTATAAAAATATTCCCTTATAGAATAAATATTATCTAGAAATGATATATTAGATAATAAGCATCCAAGATACACTTTAGAATATAATTGTGAAGTGAAAAAAATTCTGACTCAAGTATCCAGAAAAGAAATGGAGGGATGCTATGGTGCAGAATGATTGTCATGTGGGCTTAGAATGGAAGGGTTTCAAGACACACTTTGAAAAAATATTTTTAATAGAGTCTTCAATTATGGAAAATCCTATATAATTTCCCTCTTTTTTTCTGGGAGTATATTCAGTGTCTGCATACAAAAATTAGTTCACAGAGCTGGTTCACATTTGTCTGGTCGTAGAGAATACTGATTATCTGAAAGATCAAAAGTGCATGAATTGTTTTGAAATAAATATCATATTTCATGTATTCATACTGAATATTTATAGATATTAGGGTGTAGAAGATAAGTATATAACGGAAAATATGGAAATGGATGAAATTATTAGACATTATACCCCTTCTATTCTACCTAGTGGAAGCTTTAGTGTTGTGCATGGGAAGAAGAGGATGGGTCATGAGCTTGGAATTTGTGGTTGAGGTGGTTCTTAGAAGTAGGAATCATATAAACCATTAAGTAAAGCCAATATTGTCCCTTTTAATTTCTATTAGTGTGGAATTATTGGTAACATCAAACATTCAGTTCCACACATACGAATATGTGCCATGGTTTTGGAACCTATGGTCATTTGTAGTGATTCTATCAGGATATGACTTTGCATCATTGTGGTTAGTGATCATCCTCACTAAAGGGCACCACAACATTTTCATATGCTTCAAAATATATAGAAATATTTCAATAATCCTCAAGAGTTAAACCACATCCCACGGTGGATGAGTTTTTGATAGATATTGATGTAGTTCCAGTAATAGTTAGAGATAAAATCATAGTTGAATCTTTTATAGAAACTGATTTATTTTATACTTGTTCCTCCCACACATTTATGTCTGCACATTATTTTTAAATGCTTAATATTGTATTAGATATCACATCCTATTTATAGAGATACTAATACATCTTGTAAATTGAAATGTTTAGGGGTTTTAATGTCCATATTGCTCACTATCTATATATGATATAGTGTCAGTATGTGATTTCTTATTTCTCTATCTAGATCTATTTTCCTTCATTATAGAGATATATTGGATTTTCACTCATCATGATGAGTTTTATTGTTATAATTACTGTTTCTCTCCTTGTTTATAATGGGAAATCTAGAGTGTGTCAGGGAGAGTGGGATTTGAGTCCTGGTCATGTTTTACCTTTCCTCCCAGTGCATAAGATTTTTTTGTATGTTGTTTTATATGATTCCTTGAGGTTAATTCTAATGTTAATCATCCCATTATTGGAAATTATTTATTATTTTTAGTCAGATGACATGTTTTTTCTAACTCTAGAGAGGGATGTGGGTTTTATAATTGGTCTGGTATATGGTTTGTAGCCGATCTCGATATCGTATTATTGTATAGAATTTGTGGAGATAAAAGAAATCAAGATTCTCTTGGGGTATTATATTGATAAATCGTTCTCTCCATAGTGTTTTATTAAGTAATACCAATTTATATATTCCAAGATGTCTTATGGATAACATTTATTGTGTGTTTCCTATCAAAAGATGCACTGGGTGATAGTTATGAATAAATATCTCTTCTATGTGAGGATGATATGTTTGCTAGTTAAAGGGGGGAAGTGGTTTTACTGGAACAACCTTCATTTGATTTGTTGTCTACTCAAATTTTTGTATTCTGATATACCAAAAATTTATTTCATGAGAAATTATATACATTAATAAAATATTTTGATTCCATTTGGTCAAAATATTAATCCTTTTTTTAGGGATTGAATAAACTGGATATTGCATCCATATATTGAATCTTTATTCATAGTTATATGGACAATATTTTGGTATATTAAATGTATGGTCATGATTATGAGCATCATATGAGTTTAGTTTTAGAAATCATGAGTACTTACCATTAGTATTGAATTATTTAAAAATATAATTTGTGGATCCGTGATGAAAATTTATTAGTGAATGTGATTTCTGAAATGGATTTTCAGTTGATCCTAAGAATATGAATATTGTGTTCTCTTGGGTTGAATAATAGAATGTCTTTGATATTTAGAGACACCTTAGTCTTATTGGATATTGTTGGATTTTTCTCAAGAAAATATCAATGCTGGAATATCATTATACTTATATTAATAGAAAAATGGTAAAAATCAGATGGATGAGAAATATTAGTCATCTTTCAATGAATTGAAATGGCATCGGATATCATCTCCTATTGAGATCCTACCTGAGGCTAGTAAGGGTTATTTGGAATGGTTTGATTCCTTTGATTATTGTATGGGATGTATTTTTATGTTGGATTATCATGTTGGGTCCTAGTGAACTCATTATCTTCATTTTCATTATAGGAGTTACCTGACCCATTACTTAGAGCTCACTGCAATTATTCATTATCTTAAAAATTATAGGTAAAATCTCTCTGGTGAGAGTTTTATTATCTTTAATGACCATAAGATCATGGTTTATATCTTTTCACAATAATTTATGATTATCAAATATAGGTGGTTGGTGGAATGCCATTGGACTTTTGACATCATCATTTCCTACCCCTCACGGAATGGGTATGTCATTAATGATTCTCAAATGTAGGAAGTGCCATCAGAAGTCATTTTTGAATTGATGGAAGAGTGTAACCTTATGTGGATCTTCTCTTAGTTGAATCTAGTTGTTCAAGATGATTTTTTAGGTACTTTTATTACCAATTTTTAGTTCTCATATTCTCTCATTAAGTCTTTTATATAGGGCCAACAACATGATGATGTTTTTAGATGATGTTTTGGAAACCTTTATGGTGGGGACACTTTTTACGGTCATTGTCTCCCTAGAGATGGTATTTTCCATTTTGTGGATTTTTTTTATAACCCATTATCGATGATAATTTCAGTTTTATTTGACTATCATTGTTCATTTTGAGTCATTCATATAAGACCTATAAATTTGTACAATGACGTGACATGATGTTTTTTGTGGTTAGGTATGAAGCGTGATATTGTTGATTCTCAGTCTTATTATTACATGCCAAGGGATAAAGGTAGATCAAATGAAACATTATATTATTCTATATCCTCCATTATTTCTAGTTTAGAAATGGTATGTGGTGTCCATGGACTACTTTATAATATTACCATAGACACCCTTTGTTAAGAAATCTATTTGGATAGTGATTGACAGGTTGATGAAATCTGATCCGAGATGCCAGTAACATTGAATATCATCATATGTAATATATGTAAAATATTATATGTTTTCATTGGGTTACCTATACTATAATTTTATAAATTGATCGTAGGATTAATTATTTGTTTGGGAAAAGTCTCCAATAGGTGATGGAAACTTAGGTTCCATTTACTAAAATGTACCACCCAAAGACAAAAAGACATGCATAGCCTGTTATTCAGATATTAATGGATATGCTCTACACCTGAATTACAGAATTTGGAGGATTATGGGATATTATTAAGGGACTAGTTTAGTTTTCATATAATAATATTTATAATTCATTTGATCAAAATTTCTTCCTTAGATTATTTTTATGGACTCCCTTGCATATCACATGTTCATTAGAAAAGAGGTGGGAGAAGCTTATATTGTGGGACTGAGTCTCATTTAGGTGTAATCATCAAGTATTTAGGATATATTCTAGCATCTAGATACATAATGATGTTTTTATAAATCACAAACAAATTATTAATCTCATCCTTCTGTGTTTTCCAATAAAGATAGGGTTTCCTTGATGGTTTCTCCTCATTTGGGTCACCATCGGCTTGGGAGATAGGAATGTTTTGCTTCGAGATATTTTGGACTACATGAGGTCATTAAGAGTATTAGTCCGGTTTCACATCAGTTTTTCTTTACAAGCTCTATTGAAATGTTTTGATGATTTTTTCCAAATATAATAGTTTTGTAAGTACCATCGTGATCCCTCTCATGTTCTATGTCTGTATGAAATTGAGATGGATATATAGGTTTCAATTGAAGAGAATCCAGTGGATGTCATTGATTATAAGGTTAATGTCTTACATGGTGTGTTTATCTCATTGGTCAGAGTGTTATCATATTATCACAAGACATGGGATTGAGAATCATAGGTGGGGGAGTAGTGGCCTCACCTCATTCCATATCACCCTTATCCACATGACTTTTTTGGGATTAAAATATTATGGTGGAGAGATTTTAACATCTTTGATAAAAGTTATTATTATTTTTAATGTTTACGGGTGTCTCTTCAGATTGAAAGCGAGTAAGAGTTTTTATTGTGAGTTTGTATATCCACTTGGATAAGTACTGCATACAAGACTATTTTTCCTCATAACTGTATTTTATACATCATAAATATTTTATTGGGAACAATCCCTGAAACAACTTATGGAATAAGAATCAAGCAAGATATAAAATCATTTTTACATAGTAAATTCCATTTACATCATATGTTCCTCTAATACACCATACAAAAATCAATCAGAGTAAATATAATCTATAGTGATTTTTTTCACTTTAAACATGTTATAAGGATTATACACCATAAATACCTAGTTACATATGTATACCCTTTTAGAATGATAGTTTTTTTCATTTAGTCACATGTAACTCCCACTCTATCATTGTGTATCAACTATCCCATGACACTAGAGTTTATCCAAGTGTGTTTGGTTGTCTCTTATACTTTTGAGTTCCAATTTTCAATGATTTATCTCAATGTTGGTTATTTCAATTCTTCATGGTATGTAGCCTTTCTAAATCATCATTTCGATGGGTTGTAATAGTAGTGTGGAATTGGGAGTTTTGTTCCTCAGACATATTGGAATGTTTTTTAACACTTTATAGATATTTTTAGAAATCTTACTATAGTGGTTTGTAATTATTTGGTTATTTTGCATTGGGTAAATGTACATGAAGGTATGTTGTGATCTACTCTCTCTTCCATCTAGATTTTCTTTGAAACGTGATTCATGGATTTGGGAATCAATACTAGTTCACAAATTATTGACATTATGTTCTTTCCTGTATTTTGTATCCCAATATGGTTGTGTCTAATTCATAGATAAGGTAGGTGGTTCTGTTTCAAAAAACTATTAGATGAACCTTTAATTATCTAGTTTTATAAAAAAAATTAAATATATTGTCATTGTTTTTTAATTAGTGTGTCGGTAAATAGGATTTTTAGAAACTTTCGTATTCCCGGTGTTGGTATAATAAAATTTATTTTTGAATCATGGGGTAATGGATTTATGAAATGGTTTTAAAATCAATATTTTGATGAAATGATTTAGAAAATGTAGCACATGGAAATTGCTGGGTACATAAGTGGAGGGTATTTATATAGAACTATTCCATGGTTACATTTGGGTGGTTCATTAATGAGGTGTCTCTCTACTACCTATGTCACCATTCCTTATGAATTGTTAGAGACTTTCTAGAAGTTCACTTTCTAGGGTGTCCCTCTACACCATATATTTGGTGCTTATGTCTAGGGGGTTGATGTGTGTGATTTTCTATGATTGGGTATGATTGTTCTATCTTACATTACCTATAGTGATCCTTGGGGTGATGTATCTATGATTCGATTTATATAGATTTGATTAGATTAACTATTTTTATACAAGTGATATTATTCAAAACAGTATTACCATGATTATTTTAAAATATGGAAAAATTGTTTTTTCGATGATTTTGATATAAAATATTTTTAACTGATAATTATACATTTTTTCATTGACGTTGATAATATTTAGATTTTCATACAGAGGCATTTTATGGATCAACTATTTGGGATCCTACTAATCCTATTTAGATCACATCCTCTACACCACTTCAATAGTGAGTGGTCTTTGTTATGTATTTTGGTGAAGGGAAAGGCAAGGCATCACAATGAAATTGAAAGGTTTGAAGAAAATGGTCTTGGATTGTTGGTGGTGATATAGTGGGATTTTTTCAACTTATCATATAAAAAAGTTTTTTTTCATTTTGGGATTACTCCTTATATATCGGGATCATGTCTTGGTATTTGTTTTGCTGTTATTCAGTTATATCACTTCAACTATATTATTTTAGTTATGGTATATATATTTGTTTTTTCATATATTTCATTCTTTTATATATATATATATATATAATGTTCATTGTTTAAGGTTGGGTGGAATTGTTCCCTCTTGATGTTGTTGATGATCAGACGCTAGTCATCATCCCAATGGGATTGGGAACACCCTTTTGGTTTGTGGCGTATCAGGTTAGATTTTGGTTTATGAGGGTGTCATGGTTTTGTTTTTCACCCCTTGGAGTAATTTTTTGGGTGGTGATTGTCCAATATTGTGGACATCACATGGTTTTGAAAACTGTAAGGCCTATACTGGTGTTTAAAAATTCGGATCTCCCATTTTCATCTTCTAATTTATGTTTTTTGTAATACATTTGGTCCTCATTTTCATAATTTGGGATCCTAGATCATTTATTCAATTAACCATATCATGTCATAATTTGGGATCATTCATCCTCCATACAAAAGACCATCCATGCAATATATTAGTGGGGCCTAATGTAGTAGTCTATCATGACCGAAAGACGCGGATCGTGAATCCAAAATCCATCCATACAATACATCTATGGGGACAAGATAAATAGTTTAGACATAACTTTATATGTAAATCCATAGTCCATCTTCCATCCATAAAATGCATTAATGGGTCCTAAAGAATCATTCTATCCCCACCCAATGATGTGGAGCCTCGATCCAACATACATTCATACAATACATTATTGGTCCTAGATCATTAGTCTAAGCTGACCAAGTATGGGGTGCTTTAGTCCAGAATCCTAGTCATGCAATACATCGATGGAGCCTAGTGAATTATTTTTTCCCTACTCGTATGAGTATATCTCTATTACATTTCCCCACTCATTCCAATTATCCATTAAGTTCATTCTTATTTAATAATTTATCACAACTACAAAGATTACATTCCATAACCCAATTATCTTGTAAACATAAGCCAGACATCCTTTTATGTCATTCCTCGTTTCCATTCTTAAAACATCACACAATGAATAACATAGACCATTTAACCTATTTAATACATCAATTGGACAATATTTAAAACATTGGTAATCCTTTGATTCCCAAAAAAATCCCTAGGCATCGATTTTAAAAAAAAACCAATCAAAAGAACCTCATGTAAATATTCACCAATAGGATGGTCATGCCATCATTTCAAATCATCATTTAAAATGTATTTATAAAATAAATTTCTGAATCCATGGAGGTAAAATTCAACTTCTAAAACATTGTCCATTTTTAAAACATTATTTCAATAATTGAAAACTAGATCCAGATCAAAATCCAAAAGACCTCTTTAAGAAAACACAGAAATACACATGGGAATTTTGATAAAGCTAATATATACACATTTAAATTATCCAATTAACCATGTCCACATACAAAATTAATTATAAAAACCACTTTAACCTTAATAATTACATTGTATTTTGGTTTCCCGAAAACATCACCATTTATAAGGGTTTGGCCTCCCAAATAGGTATCCCTCTTTACAATCTCAATTCATCAATGGACCCAAAAATGTCTATAGATGGTCTTGTAGCTCAATCTAGAGTCCCAATTATTTACATTTGTAATGGAAATTAAAACACATTAAGGATGTACAAAGGCACACCAACATACACCTATAAAAAAATATCATTATGGGAAATGTCTTATATAACACCTACCTCAAGATCATAGATGGATGATCACGTAATCATGGACTTTTATTTGAATTCAAACTATCCTCAAATCCCAAAAACTAATTCTAATGGAAAATCATGATTTTAAGTATTTAGTAGGAGAATAAAAACTATAAAAGGACTCTTACAGAAAATATAAGTAATAGGAGTGTTAAAATAATCTGAAGATTCAATCATTACCCATCATTTCTCCAAACATCCTTGAAATAAGAGAGAATTATCTATTGAGGAGGGGAACCTCATGGTTCATCACCCCAGATAATGGGGGTTTAATGGTTGAGAAATGTGGGAAAGAAACCTTTATGTCTGAGAGGAAAAAATGGGAAATTATCCCTTTTAATGAGGTACAAAGTTTGGCTTCATGGTTGGCCAAACCATGTCCCAACTATATGCCAAAATTTATCCAAGAGAAGGTCAGGCTGCATAGTTTTTCATATGCCCACACCGAATAAAAAATCGTATGGTGGATATTTGGAACGGTTCATTCATTGCTCGTATAGTTTCAGGCCCCCCTTTGAATGGTTTTCCAATAGTGAACATCCATCTTTAGACACACATAGTTATGGAACTTGTTATTACTAATCATGATCCAACCATGCAACATACCACAGAGGCAACTTCTTCCCCATTTCATGTCCTTAACCCCTCAGGAACCCCCAAAACTCATCATCTTTTACTACCATTTCATTAAAAAAAGAGGGGGGTAACCTAAACATAAAGAAAAATGAACCTTATTTGTTTTTTGGTATCATAGAAGCTCCCCACATTATAATAGCTCTTCCTCAATCTGGTCTCCCCAATTTCGGCTTCAACACATCTAGGACGCCACAAAACTCGATCCAGAGAAACAATCCTACCTCAAAGAATTCTCATGTGGTCATCTAAAATCATGAACTCAATTCCCCTCCAATGACGAATCAATCTAAAACCCAACATAAACCGTAAGAACCCATAAAGAAGATTTTGAAACACTGTTTGAATCATCAAACATGGGAACATAATACATATCATCAAACCTCCATGGAATATCTAATCGACACTATACTAGTCTGATCCTTTATAAAAATCATAGTCTCAATCACACGGTGTAAACATAACATAATTTTTAAATTCTAAGAGTGGCTGAGACTCAACTTCACTGGAAGGAACACATGGTTCATCACCCATATTCCTCAATCTATATTTTCCAAAACATAGGGCCTTATCCAATCTCTGAACACCCATAAAACAACCCAATCATAACATGTATCTTAAGTCACTATTCCATTTAAACACATGTCCTAAAAAATTACTAGTAACATACACCATGATGGCTCATGATCCAACAAATCCAACTGGAAACATAGATCACATCATATCCCAACTACTCATCCATTCCATGGTTCTACCCATTATAGTAATTTATATTTTAGAAAAAAAATATCATCTGTCTGTAACTTATGACAAAATATTAGCGCTTTTGAATCTCAACTCAAATTCCTATATCATACATTATTTGTTCCCCTGTTCACTTCACCCAAACATCCACAAAAATCCATCCAACATTTTAAGATGTGACCACAAATAAATATCCCTCACTTGAGTATAAAAATGAATCATTATACATTGTAATCCCTTGGATTCTAAAAATGACATGTTTATCATTCTATGTCATGAATCCCACCACATGAATCTCAAATATATATGGTTAGTGGAGAACATATAACCAATCAAAATCCCAAACACAACTCAATGAATACAACCTATAATATATTCCCTATACGACCAAATGAAAACATTTATGTACCTTGATAGATATCCAATTCTATATTGATGTACTCCTTATTATTTCAATATATAGGTAATGATCGTCTTTGATCTAGGTGTACACAAAGGTGTCATTGATGGAAACCATCACAAATGATCTATCATTTGTGTCACCTCCCACTAAGGGGACCCCATAACATATAAAAAAAACAACTTCCCTCCCTGACAACATCTCGTAAGTGTTAAATTACTACAAATCAAATAAGATTTCCAACCAAAACTCACTACCACTTCATGAAACTCTTCCATGTGGTTATGGCCAAAAGTTCCCTACGGCACCAAAACCAACACCCCACTCATGTTCTTTCAACATGACCCTATTGATTAACAAATGAGATAAAATGGTCCACCACACCATTCCAAAACCAACTAGTCTTTCAGATAACCATCACTTCCCACATAGATCTAGTAAAAACTACAAGAGCATATCTGATCCACCATTTCACCCATCTCAAATGGAATCACACCTCCCAGATCCTACCCACATCTGGACCTCATCAGAACCTTCAAGGTCAAGAACATTCCAACGAGACTTAATGAACCCAACATTAAATAACACAAGCTTCGCAATAATGGAGTTGGTCCTAAATGCCCACTTACATGACTTACCTTGACTCCTGGTCCATCATTCCCATCATAATCGAGGAATCTTCTAAATTCCCATCCAACATACTAGACACCCATAGAGCATGACCAACCACTTGATCATCCCTCACACTAGGATTCAAACCCATAAAAAAATTTCTATCCACACACTTGTCACCCATTGCATGTCTACCCAAATTTAACATCTGTTCCTGCAGAAAACTCCATCAAATTCACATGGATGGGTTACTGAATAGTTCCTCTATTTCATACTAACCTCCCAACCAACCATAAAAACTCATGTGCTTCTCTTTGAAAGAAACAAGGTTTCATGTATACATTTTTAAAAAAATTATATTTCACCTACCATGCACCAATTCCACCTCCAAAGCATCCACCTGTACCTTATGCACCTAAGTGCACTCACAGTATAGTGAAACCCTCACATGGGTTGCCCTAAAATTTCAAATTATACAAAATCCTAAATATGGAGTTAGGGGTAAAAAACGTAACTAGGCTCTCCTTGTATTCCATACACATGAAACCTCAAACATGTCATGACTCAAGGGTAGCACTCCATCCACCCGTTCTAGAACACACTTCACATAATACATCAACATACCATTTACTTTTAGCCCTGCTTCAAATATTTCTGAATATAGATATCAGCATTATGAGCTAAAAAACCACACTAGGTTACATAGCTCAACATTCATGGTCTTAGCCCAAAAGTGCCACCCCACCCAAAATTAACCAATGACCTTTCACAACCATAGGGTAATGAAATTACTTTAGGTACAACATGCATCATTTTCATTTATAAAAAAGTCAACCAAATTAAGTTATCACTACCCATAAACCCAGGTCTCCAACTAAGACACTACAACTATCCAAACAACCCATACACATAGTCTAAACAATACATTAGGTATACCCCAAATAGTGTCCCTAAATGTCCCATCATAACAAATTTCTATTTTAATTTACATTCATTTTTAGATTACCAAGATATTATGATTAAAATACATTAAATTTTAATTCCTAAATATTTACACTATCTGAAAGCTTTAAATTAACCCAAATTTCAAAATAAACCAACTTTCATCTAAACCATCATTGAAAAAAATTTCTCTAATAGATATTTCAAAAAGATCAATAATAATAAACCATTGACATAAGGAACCCTAAATTTATATGAATTGTAGAGAATTATCAACTACATGAAAAATATGGATGACTTATCAATCTAATGTACCTAGGGTAATGCATGATCACAAACAACCTCCCTTTCCATACCGATACCTGAGATAAAAATTCATAAACCGTCAACATCGCATCCAAGTTCACCACTCGATGTGGGTCTGTCAATCAACTATAATAAAACTAAAAATCAATTACCACCCCTGGAAACTTGGGTTTTTCCCTCATATGATTGGATATAGGAACCTAGGAACATTTTCATTAACAAGCCCAAAAAAGATCCTAGTATCTGTTATATCATGACCCAAATAGAAATACAAAAGAAAAATAATATGATACCAAATTGTAATATCTTCTCCCTGAATCCTCTTTAACAAGTTCCATGAGTCAGGTCACCACATGAACAAGAGGCTTTTGGATAGTATTGTGGAACAATAATGGTAAAACAGAGAGACTATGAATTGTTATTAGTGAAAACCAACAAAATAAATAATATTAGTATATATAATATATAGATGAACAATATAAATAAAAAACCAGAAGAAATGGCCAATAAATAAACAAGTGAAACATAATAGAAAAATGGATTTTATATAGAATACATTAGACATTAATACTAATAAAGAATCTATTACCATTACCATAATGGATCTCGATATAGTACCATGTAACAAATATATCCATAAATCACATGCCCAAACCCATCATCATATGCACATAAAAAACACTGAGTCCCTGACTTGAGCATGTACCATAAAACTAGAAGCATATTCAAGGGTACCAAAGTGACATGGTTGCACAAGAATGTTCGTATAATAAATTACAAGGAGAAAAAAAATGGTGTCTAATTTAATATCAATTCATTACAATGATACATGAATATACAATAGTATTAGTAAATATGTAGTGCAAAAAAACATGTTTCAATTATAAGAAATAATTAATTAACTACATTATCCTTTAAATTCCATCTTGCAATGCAACAAAACTACCATGCTTCCACCATGCTAGGAGATTAATCCATAACACAATGGCTACATAATTTTAGTCCCATATGGGAATTCACTAAACAAAAAAAAATTACTATGTACCTTGGGGAATCAGTCCTGGTAACCATATCATCTTTATTCATTGGGAACCTAAAGCCTTTGTATGACATCACATCCATGAAATAAATCATTGGTTCTTAGATAATAATTCTATACTAACCCAAATATGTGGATCATGAGTCCAACATCAATCCATACAATACAGTTGTGGGGACTAGGGAATCAGTCTATCCAAATCCAAAGATGTGGATCATCAATCCAACATCTATTCACACCATACATCCATGGGGATTGGAGCAACATTCTTTACCGACCCAAATATGTAGATCCAAAATCCCACATCCATCCATACAATATCTTTTTTTTTCATAGATCATAATTCTGAACATCCTTATATGATGATCTCGAGTCCAACATCATAGTCATATAACACATTAGTGGGGTATAGAGAATCATTTGAACCTCACCCAAGGGAGTAGAGCCTCAGTACCACATCCCACTCATACCAAATAACCATATGCACATGAATCATTAGTAATTTATCCCAATTATCCACATTTCATTCCCTAACCCAATGAATTTATCAATATTAGCCTAGAATCCCTTTATTCAATTACTCATTTCCTTTTTAAAAAACACACATCAGGAAAAACTTATTCTAACCCCCATTTGAAAAACCACTTGAAGACACCCTTTAAAACATGGTCCTTCCTTTGAAATCTAAACAGGGCCCTATCCCTTCATTTCCAAAAAAACCATTTGAATTATTTCTTAGTGAATTTTTAAAAAAAGGTAAACACTGTCATTTAAAATTGTCATTTAAAAACTATTAAGAAAACAACTTTTAAAATAAAATGTGGTAAATAAATCCTTATAAAACATTATCAAATATAAAAAATAAAATCCATTATTAAAAACCATATATAGATCAAAATAATAATTACATCTTTGAGAAAATTTTAGAACCCTCTAAAAAAATTACAATGGAAAACATATAAACATTTAAATTATCGAATTAAGAAATTCCATATACCAAATTACAATTCGAATCCCAACTTACTTTCATAATTACATTTTCTCTAGGTTTATCAATATGATTCAATATTTACAAAGGTTAGGACACCCCATAATTATCCCTCTGACTAGTGTCGAATCAGAAATAGACTCAACAATGTTCGTAGAGTATATTGCACCTAAATCTAGGGCCTAAATTATTTTCCTTAGTCATGGATATTATAATTAATCAAGGAATTACATAGTACCAACCATATACCCTTATAAAATAATAATCCTATAGGAAAACAATATAGACTACCTACCTCATGTTCATCGATGAATGGTTTCATAATCATGGAAATTGATTCAAACTCATAAAACCATAAAATCCAAAACATAAAATCTCATCCAAAGGAATTTTTTTTCATTCAGAAGTATAATAAAAACTATACATGGCCTATTCTAGAAAATATAATAAATAAGATCATCAGACGCACTCAAAACATCAATAATCACCCAACAACACTCCAAATGGAACACAAATGTGGTAGAATCATCCGTGGTAGAGGGAGGAACTCATTGTTCATCAATATAGATTTAGGGGGTCTAAATATGATGAATTTTGTGTAATAAACATATTATTGATAGTGGAAATGGGAAATTATACCTTTTAATGGGGATTGTGGTTTGGAAGTTTGGATGGATAAATTTTCTCCCAACTATGTGAGCCATCCTCTCTCCAAGAGGAGGTAAGGTCATATACTTTCCTAAAATCTCACAGGATTTGAAAAAATATGTGGTTACCTTGAATAATGAATCTCTCCCAGCCTACAAATTTTAATTTTACCTTTTCATGGTATTAAAACTATGCACCTTCATTTGTAGGGCCACTAAATTATGGTGGACGATTATTACTAGGAATTCCCTTATCGTGCAATAAGAACTAGATTTCCATTCATCCCCCCTTCGTTCCATGAACCCCTAGGATACCACTAAGACTCATGTAACGACCCAATGTTTTTCAAAGAAAATTCCATTTTTAAAAATATTTCTTAAAATCACATGAAAACACTAAAGAATGAAAAAATTGTGTCGAATGACCTCTAAACATATGTTTTTCACTTTTGTGTTTGGAATTTCAAAAATCTGAAAAACACAGTTGTGTTCAATATGATTTTTGGAGTCTAATAGATCAAACATAGTTTTTTGTGATTAGTAAACTAACCTTATAAATAATAACATACCATATTGAATAGTTATATACCCTAATGATTTGTTACATTACCTATGATAATATAAAAATAACATTCAAGTGAAATTATGATGTACATGTATTTTAGTATAAGTAAATGCATGTTCTAAATCTGGGTTTTTAATAATATACAAATATTTTAATTAAATATTAAATCAATAATATTTAATTTTTTTGTGTAAAATTGAATTCATTTTTGGATTCTACACATCAAATAATTTTGGGGATGAAATTAAGGGACATTTTTGAAATACTTGTATTTTTTATGAATAGTGAAATACCATAATTTTCAAAAATAAGCTAAATAAGAAAATTATAAAGTCATGTATGATTTTCTATTGATGAAATCCCTCTTGGTTCATGGTAACATGATAAAATTACTACTCATGGTATGGGAAGATTATCTATTCCTTATCCGAAGTGGATATAATAAATTAATGAATTTTATATTGAGAAAACCCATTTCCCCTATACTATAAAAACCACCCTTCACACCCTCATTTCCTCACACCTCTCAAGATTAAATCATTGCATAAAAATGACCAATAATATTCCCTATCCCCTACACCATAGTTATAAGCTTTTGGCCTCATAAAAAGACCATTTTTAGGAACCTTATGGAGGATCTCAAGAGGAGGATTCGAGGGGTAATTTCTCAGCTTTTCCTTTAAATTCCTTTCAATTTCACGTTCTTTTTTTATTCTATCCCAAACTGTATTTTTTCAAATGATTTGGTAACTCTATTATTATAAATTTAATGTAATTTGATGATAGTAATGAGATATTATATCATCCAACCCACTTTCTCTTCTTCATTTTATTTTATAAAGAAAATGTAGTTTGTAAGGTGTTAGTGTATCACCTTCAAGAATGACATGTATTCTATTTCCATTTATATTTTCAGATATAGTAATAAAACCATTTTTATGGTTGTACCAAAATATTTTATATGTATTATTACCTATTTAATTTTTTGGAACAATCTTATGTTCATATTACTAAATGATTAATCAAAACCAGTTCGTAGTGGTCGAAAAAAATGCCATAATTAACTGAATGATCATAATTAAATTTTATCTAAGGATTCATCCACATGTAATATTAATTAATTCATTATAAATTCTCTTAAACTCTTATAATATCATAAATATCATGTAATATCAGTTTTTTATGATTACCCATGTTATACCTGAACATCAATTAATGAATACAATTGACCCGATCATGGAAACCATAAAAATTAACATTCATGAACATCAATTTTGAACCCTATAATTCTTCAAAAGGAATATAAAATAACATAATTAAACAAAAATTAACCATTTTAATTTATAAAACTTTCTGGAATTTCTAATTAATTAATATAATGTCATTATACATAACATTAAATAGAAGGGAGCATTCAGATAAAAGGTAAGTGGAAAATGTCAAAACCAATTTTATTTCTTTCGGTTATCCCACTTTCACTCCATATTTTGTATGATCACTCCTTAAAAAATCATTTGTTCATCGTAATCTTAAATTTTCATGAAATTACATTTTTTCTGCTGAATTTTACTTCAATGAAATTTTTTTCCAAAAGAACTCTTCTTTTAAGAACTAACCTTTTACATCTAATTCAACATTGATGGTTCTTGTGTCAAGTATGTTTTTATATATTTGATTTAGGAACCAAAATATTATTAATGTGTTCTTATGAGTTGAAACTAATTACCTTCAAGAAGTTATTTATTTTCATTTTGGATATATGTTCTATGTGGCATGCATTATAATTATAAAGTTATGATGTCATGGGTGAGCACGGAATTATATAGTGCAATATGAATGATTGAATGTGACGGGTGCACCTTGTATTTATACAGTGGTCCAATATATTGGGTAATGTGATAGATCTCATGAGTAAATTTGAAATGATTTGTGGACAAGATGATATATGTTTTCACAATTATGTGTTGTTGTTAACCACTAAGACACGATGATTAATTTTTATGCATTGGAACATTTTAAATCTTATATTTATAATATCTCTCATGTTCATAATCCTTTTCCTATGTTATGATTATTCTCGCCATATGTTATGTTTTTCTTCTCTATCCACTTATTGGTCTTTTATCTCACCCATCCAGATGTATATCCTCAGGTGACTACATATACTAAGGTGAGGTCAATAGAAAAAGAATCTAGGGAAGAAGGAATTAAATAAATGATTATTCTTAATGTTATAATTGTTATGTATGGACCTTGTTTTCCTAAGACAATAAAACTTTTTATCCTATATTTTTAATACTATTATTTTCCTATCTTTAAAAATATTTAATAGTATTATAAGAAATGTATGGGTTGCTATAGTCGGTATTAGAGGAAAGGATTAGTAAATTTTGAAATTTGGATTAGTGAACCCTAGAGAAAACCTCAAGTATGAAACTATGTACAAATATGCACACAGAAAGCATTAATTTGGGATACAATATGTTAGGTATTTAGTAAAAATTATACAAATGAATAAATTATTTATTCATGACATGTTGACTTATTTTTTTCTATCATTTCTGTTTTTGAAAATGGTGGGAACCAGGAGAAACCATGCCGAAAACTCATGCGAGGGCCAATGAAACGATTGTATAAATCACATACCCTATGATTTGGGAGTATGATTTCAATACATTATGGTGATTCTTACCTAACTATATTAGGTTATGAACAATAACAATAATAATCGGGAAAATCATCATTCACCAAAGAGGGAGAAACTAGTTATCAAAGATTTTATGAGCCAATGACTGCCAACATTTAGTGGATCTTCTGATCCATTAATTATGGAATACTAGGTAATATCAATGGGAAGATCATTTCATATCATCACTCTTTTAAGATGGATAAGGTAAAATTATCCATTTATCATCTAGAATGGGAGGCCGATCAATGGTGGGTTTGATTAAGAACCCCATGAAATGGTAGGAAATTGAATAAATGGAATTTGAAGACTTTAGGATCATTTTTCGTATGTATTTACCACGCACTCGTCATACAATGATGGAGAGATAATTAATAGAGCTCAAGAAAAAAGAAGGAGAATCTCTCACAACCTACGAATCAAATTTCAAAAGTCTTGCTAGGTATGCTTCATGTTTGGCTATCAACAATGATAGAAAAATTAAATGTTTCTTAAGTGGATTAAAACAACAACTTCAAAAGGCTCTTGCAATTAAAGACTTTGGGAGTTATGAAGAAGTTGTTTGATGTGCTCTCCAAGTAGATATGGAGTTTAAAGAATGGTCCCATGAATATGGTGATAGGAAACAAAAGATGGAGTTTCATGATGGAGAATCTAATGACAATGGTGGGAAGGAAAATCAACAAACCACATGCAAGAAATGTGGGAAGTTTCACCATGAGAACATCCTCAAAGGGATGGGGAAATGCATCATGTGTGTGAAATAAGGACACCAAACTCAAGAGTTTTGAAAAGACATAAAAAAGAAGGAGAATGTGGTGGAATAAAGCAGAGAAGCACTCATGGTTCAATGCAACAACTGTACGGAGATGTTTCACTGTGTATGCAATTGAACTATACCATGACTTCTCAAGGGTAATTAGTGTCTGCATCCACCAAATCAAAAGGAACAAGGGAATGAATATGTCATCACTACTATAGAATTCATGCAAGATAATAATGTTGTACAAGGTAAAAATCATATTCACTCATGAATGGAAAAATACTTATTTGATTCCGGTTCTATGAATTCCTTTATATCTTTCAAGTTTGATATAAGTATAAATAGAAACCCTGTAAACCATGATGTAGCGATATATGTAAAAACACCAATTGGTGAAATCATTTCAACTCAAGTGTTTAGCATTAATCGTATTGGCGTATGTGGGAAAATTCTTCTAGAGAATCTTGTAATACTTCCCTTGGAAGAATTTGATTATATAATGGGAATGTATTGGATCTCATTATATAGATCACATATCCACTGTCCGTAAAAAGAAATATCTTTTCATATTCTGAAGCATCCAATGATCCTCAGCAGATTCAAGGACGATCTTGAATCTCTGTTCAAAATTCCTTCATCTGTGTGTGTGTTGATTCTCTATGAAGAATAAAACCTCTCTCAAGTGGTGATTCAAAGGAAGGTTCCAAACTTGCAGAAATGCCCATCATGAGGGAAATCAGTGATATATTTCCTAAAGAGTTACCTGGAATTCCTTCAGATTGTGGGGAAGAGTTTTCAAAAGAACTCATACATTGAGCTACTCTTTTCTCAAAGTGTCTCTATAGAATGAATCCTATTGAAGTGGAGGAGTTAAATATGTAGCTACAAGAGCATCTGAACAAAGGTTTCATACACCATATGGAATCACCTTGGGGTTTGCCAATTCTCATTATGAAGAAGAAGGATGGAACAATGCGGTTGTGTATCGACTATCGGGAAATCAACAAGATCTCCATAATGAACAAGTATCTTCTTCCAAAGATTGATGACTTGTTCGATCAATTAAGAAAAGTTCAATACTTCTCAAAGGTGGATTATCAATATGGATATCATCAGCTAAAAGTAAAAAAGGAAGATATTGAGAACGCTTCCTTCTGTTCAATGTATGGGCATTATGAGTTTCTGGTGATGCCCATTGGACTTATTAATTCCCCTCCAATCTTCATGGATTTGATTAATAGAGTCTTTAGACTATACCTAAAAAAATTGGTAATGTTTATTGATGATATTCTCATTTACTCCAAGAGAATGGAGGAACATGAAGAGCAACTAAGACCTATATTGGTGATGTTGAGAATGGAGAATTTTTAATCCATGTTCAGCAAGTGTGACTTTTGGATAAAGCAAGTCATGTTCATGGGGCATGTGATCACAACTGAGGAAATTTCGATATATCATTTAAAAAAGAAGGTGATTGAGGAATGGATCAAGCCCTCTGGTGTCATAGAAATCCGTAGTTTTCTTGGATTAGATTGGTACAACCAACATTTTTTGAGAACATTCTCACGATTTTCATGCTCTCTAACTAAGTTTACAAGGAAAGGTGTAAAGTAAGTCTAGACATTAGAATGTGAAGGAAGCTTCAAGGAGCTAAAGTGAAGTCTGATCACTGCACCTATACTCACACGACCAAAAAGTGGAGAGAGTTTTGTGATATACAGTAATCCATTAAATAATGTCTTGGGTTTCCTACTCATGAAAAATTATAATGTGATAGCTTATGCCTCACAATATTTGATGATCCATGAGAAGAACTACCCGACAAATAATCTAGATCTAGTAGCCGTGATTTTTTCTTTGAAAATCTAGCTATACTACCTTTATGGTGAGAAATGTGACATATACAAAGTCCACAGGAGCCTGAAATACATATTCACACAAAAGGAGTTCAAAATGTGTCAAAAAATATGGATATAGCTATTCAAGTACTATGATTTCTCTTTTCACTACCAACCTGGAAAGGAGAAAAAGGTAATTGATTCTCTAAGAAGAAACGAATCTACTACCCTATCCATGTTACAGATTGATAAAGAAACTATATTAATGGATATCAAAAGAATGGAATTAGAAATCATAATGCGAGGGGATACATCCTACCTTGCCCAAATGATTGCACAACCATCGATCCAATAGAAGATTAAAGAAGCACAAAGTGATGATGTGGGGATACAAAATAGGGTGAATGCAGTAACAGAAGGGAAGCTGAATGTGTTCCATATCAATTATTATGATGTGATTTGGTTTGGAACATGGATTTGGGTTCCCTCATCACCTAGGATATAGAAGGAGATATTGAACAATGAACATAGCTCACCATTCTCTATCTATCTTGGGAGTACCAACATGTACCGTGATCTCTACAAATACTTTAGGTGGGAAAAAATGAAGTTAGAGATTATAGAAAAACATCAAGGTTCTTTGTATGAAAGAAAATTAAAGTATATTGACAAAAGTCCATGTGGTTGATGCATCCATTGCCTATACCCATGTGGAAATGGGAGAATGTTATTATTGAATTTATCACGGGTCTCCCGAGGACGTCGATTGGAAATAATGCGATATTGTTTGTGGTTGACTGACTCACCAAGACTGCCCATTTTATTGCTATTAGGGAAGACCTTGTGCTTGAATAACATACAAATTTATATTTGAAGGAAGTGGTTAGACTGCATGGTGTTCCACTCTCAATTGTCTCTGATCGTGATTCAAGGATCAAATTTATGTTATGGATGATCATTCAAAATGATTTGAGTATTGAATTAAATTTTAGCATAGCCTATCACCCCCAAACAGCAGGCCAATCTAAAAGAAAAATTTATACTCTTGAAGATATGGTAACATCCAACTCTCTATAATTCCAAGGTGGATGGGATCAACATATTCAATTAGTTGAGATATCATAAAAAAATAGATTCTACTCGAGTATTCAGATGGCTCCTTTGATGCTCTGTATGGAAAGCGATTTAGAACTCCAAACTGTTGGGATAATGTTGGAAAATAAAAGCAAAATGGACATGATCTTGTGTAACAGATGACAGAGAAGGTTCAAGTCATCCAGAAACACATCAAAGATGCTCAGAGTTGACAAAAGAGCTATGCTGACAATCGTAGAAGAAGCTTGGAGTTCGACATTGGATATATAGTATTCCTTAAAATATCACCACAGAAGCGATTCATGCGATTTGGGATGAAAGGGAAGCTAACCCCAAGGTACATTGGCTCCATTTAAATCATTTACTGTATAATATTTGTGGCCTATCGGCATGCAATTCCACCGAATTGGTATCATGTTATTGATTTTTTCATGTATCACTTCTGAGGAAGTACACACTTGATCCCTCGTATGTACAAAACTCAGAGGTGGTACAACTGGAAGATGATCTCCCTTATGAGGACCAGCCGATAACGTTTCTGGATAGGAGATATAAGTTTCTAAAAAAAATATAACCCACATTTTCAAACTATAGTGGGGGAACCATATGTTTGAAAATTCTACTTGGGAACCAGAGGAGGCGATGATGGAAAGGTACCCTCACCTATTTGTGTAATGTGAAATTTTGAGGGTGAAATATCATATGGGGGGAAGATTGTAATGACGTAGAGTTTGACAAGGGAAATTACCTTCATAAAAATGTGAAATAAAATAAATTGGAATCACAACATAATGAACTGATTTATGTTGAGTGACCTTAAAACATAAGTTTTTCACTTCTGTGGTTTGAATTTAGAATATTTGACATACAATGTTGTGTTCAATATGATTTTTGGAGTCTAATAGATGAAACATAACTTTTGGTGAATAGTAAATTGCCCTAATGAATAATAAAATACACTTAAGAATAGTGATATACAATAATGAAGAGTAACCTTACCTATGATAGTATAAAAATAATATTAAATTGAAAGTATGATGTACTCATATTTTAGATCAACAAAATGAATGTTTTAAAACAGTTTTTTAATAAAAAACAATAATTTTATTTAAATAGTAAATATAAATTATTTAAAAATTATTTTTGGTAATGGAAATAATTTTTGGATTCTAAATGTTGAAAAATGGTTAGGGTGAAATTTTTGGATATTTCAAAAATACGTGAATTTTTTATGAATAGTGAAGTACCATAATTTAAAAAAAGCTAAATTAGTTTATTATTGAGTCATGTATGATGTTCTAAACATGTAAACACACTTGGTTTTGTATCACATGATTAAATTACTATTGTTGTTCATTGAAGACACACTATTCATTATATTGAGGGGAAATAATATATCAATGAATTTTATATTGAGAAAACCCCTCTCCCCTCCATTATAAAACCCACCATTCACACCCTCGTTCCCTCACACCTATCAAACATCAACCATTACTAAAAACATCCCAAGAAACATTACAAGCATCTCCCCCACATCAAAAAGCTTCTGGTCTCATATAATTACCATGCATTGGCCCCATAAGTAGGATCTCAATAAGAGGATTCAAGAGGTAATTTCTCTACCTCTTTTCCTTTAAATACCATTCAATTACAAGTTCTTTTTGTATTCTCTACTAACCTATATTTTTCAAAATGGTTTGGTAACTCTAGTATTATAAATATAATATAATTTTATGATACTAATGATATATTATATCATCCAACCCATTTCTCCTCTTCTTTTTATTTTATAAATAATATGTAGTTCGTGAGGTGTTAATCTATCATCTTCAAGAAAGTCATGTTTTCTTTTTCTATTTCTACATTCAGATCAGGTCATGAAACCATTTTTATATCCTATCCAGAATATTTTATATGTTTTATTTCTTAAATAATGTTCTGGAACTAACTTATAAAAATATAATTAGATGATTAATCAAAACATGTTTGTTGTGGTTCAAAAAACTGCCAAAAATAACCGAACAATCAATATTAATTTTTTATCTAATGTTTCATCCACATGGTATATAAAATAATTATTTATAAGTTCATTTAATATCCTTTAATATCATTTATATCACGTAATATCAGTTTTGGATGTTCCCCCACGTTCTACCCAAACATCAATTTAAGAATACAAGTAAACCGCTCAAGAAAACCATTAAAACGAACATTCCCAATCAATGTTTTTAAACCAAATAACTCATAAAAAAGCCCATAAAATAACATAATAAAACCAAAATGAACCCTTTTCATTTATAAAAGGTTATTTAATTTATAATAAATGTATATAATGTCATTATAGAGGACATTAAAGAGAAGGAATTCTTCAGATACAAGGTAAGGGGAAAATCTCGATCCTAATTTTCTTTCATCTGGTTATCCCTCATTCACTACATATTGTGTATGGTACCTCCTTAAAAAAATGATTTTTTTATAATTATCATACCTTTTCGGCAATTTACTTGGTTGCAACTAATTTTTATGTCAAACAAAATGTTTTCCAAAGGAAGTCTCCTTTTAAGAACTCACCTTTTACTTCTCATTCAATGTTAATGGATCTTGTGTCAAGTATGTTATTCCCTCATTATTTTAGGAACCAAATGTTTATTAATGTGTAATTAAGAGATGGAACCCATTCCTTTTCATGGGTTATTTATGTTCATTATTGATATATGTTCTATGTGGCATGCATGATAATGATGATGTGATGATGTGATGGGTGCGCCTGGAATTATATAGTGCAATAATAATGTTTGAATGGGAAGGGTGTTCCTGGAATTATATAGTAATCCAATGCATTTGGTAAAGTCATTAATCTCATGAGTAAATGTGAAATTATGTGTGAACAAGATTCTAGCTTTTTTAACAAGTATGTGTGGTTGTAAACCACTAAGACTTGATGTTTCATTTTTATGCATTTCCACGTTTCAAATCTTATATTTATGCTTCCTCTCATGTTCATGATCCATTGCCTATATTATGATTATGCTCACCACATGTTTGTACCGACTTGGGTTTTAGCCTGGTCAGACATTGGGATATTGCTACGAATAATTCCAGAGCTAGGCGCCAAGACGGCGTGCGATTCTGGGGCCCAGTGTTCCCGGAATTAATTTTATAAAAATATTAAGTATTTTTATACTATGTACGTGGCAGGGGTGTGATATATCCTAAAAGGTAGCTCAGAATAGGATTCTTGAGGGCACAGTTGTGTCTGGAATGTGCTGTTGACCCTAGGCGAGGTGTAAGCTTCGCGGGAGCGGGCCTGCGTTGAGAAACACCACAAGGAGCGTTTTCGTAATTAAATGTAAAAGTTAGTGTATGAGCGTCAACTAGAATAACATCTGAACAAAGTCTCAGATGGAAAATATGATATCTTCGTTGCATTCAAAATGGAACATTTACCCTTGGGGTGACCTATCCTTTGTTTGCATCGGGCGTCGTGTTCGAGGCAGGTTTGGCACCGACGGGTTGCTGATATTTTTCTAAACAAAAATAAATATCCGCACCCCCCTTTCCTCATTCCTCTCGGCGTTCTTTTCCATTCTTCACCGATGATCCTCTGAATCGAGAAAACAAAGTTCCCAAGAGCTCAGATTTCGACGGCGGACGTTCCAGGAGCGTGCATCGGAAGCTCTGGAGCGCGGATCTAAGGCAGAACGTCAGCGTTTCGCCCGTGAGGTAGGTAGATTTGAGTTTTAACCCCCGATCCCTTTTTTTGAGTTTTCTTGAAAATCGAATCCGTAGCAGTGTAGATTGGGTATCGAGGGTGGTGCAGACACCTCCGGATCGCAAAACGGACCACTAGGGAGCTTCGGGCGGTCGATGGAAGATCCGTCGGCCCGGCGCTGGCGCCGGCGGATGACGGTCGGCCACGGCGGGCCGGACCGATGTGGTGGCGGTGGCATGACGGTCCTCTGGTGGAGTGGGCAGGCAGCGGCAGTGGCCAGACCGGCGGGGGGTGGGGGGGGGGGGGGGGCAGTTCGTGTCGGCCGGACAGGCCAGGTGTTGCCGGTCCCGCCCAGTTTTGACCGAGGGTTCTAAAAAACCCTCGTTTTCTGCAATCCAAATATCTGATTGGTGCGATGTCTGCGGAGACGCGACCCTGGGATTGATATTGACCTATTTGGGTAGGTTAGGGGTTTTTTTGGGCGGGGACTATGGCCCGGGGTCACGAAACGTCGAATAATTATAATAATTTAATTATTATTTGAATTTGACTGGCTGTAACGTTTTCATGGATTGTCCGTTTCACATGCTGTCAGCGGCATTGTGACCCTGATAGTACGATGGACAATTCAAGATGTTTTTCGGGTTTTGGGACCGGGAACAGGTTGTGGGCCCCATGAGACAGGGTTCCGGTGTTTACAGGAAAACATGACTTTTCTGTCGGGTGTCCGATTCAGACGAGTAAATAGTGGATCCTATCTGTTTTTCTGAGAGGATCGCCATGGTGTGGTCCGTTCATTGAGTTTATAGTCCAAGACGTGGGCCCCACCCAATCTCGCTTCGGTGAATAGTACATTTTTCACCGGATGTCCGTTTTTGATGTACGAGTAGTCGATTCCATGTGTTTTTCCGAGGGTATTGACAGGGTATGCTCCCGTTGATGAGTTTGGGGATCATTTCTTGGGCCCCACCCAGGCTAGTGGGTCTGAATAATGCCTTTTTCACCGGTTGTCTATTTTAGGCGAGTAAACAGCCTATTCTGCATGTTCTTCCACATAGACCGCGATGATGATCTCGGTATTAGCCTTGGAGGTGCGAAGTGCGGCGTTGTTGCGGGTCGCTCAGGTTAGTGACGTTTTGGACCAACAATGGTTGAAGGAACTCCCTTGGTTCGTTCCCACGAGGGATCACGTGGCATCAAAACCTTCGTCTAGTTTTGTGATCCTCTCGATGGGATGTTTAAACTTTTAGTGTTTTGGTATCACTCTGATGGGCTCGGACTGGGATCCTCTACCATCTTTCCCTAGATCAGGTTCTTGGTATCGTTGTGACCGTTTATTCACGGGTGGTGATCTCTAATCTAGCAGGTCAACCCCGTAGGGTTTGTGTCATCATCGGGAATATGATCCCTATACAGTGGGCCATGCTCAGTAGGGTTGTGGCATCATCAGATATATGATCCCCTGCTCAGCATCAGGTTTCTGTACAGTTCTATTATCATCAGTTCGATCCCCTACATCGAGACTTATACCAGATAGGGTTTCAGTATCATCGTGACCACATTTTTATGGGCGATGATCGTCTATCAGTGTGACATGATTATGTCGAGTGCCGGATCGGCTTATGGTATCCCCCAGCGGATCCTAGGTGTGATCCCCTATCTGTGAGAACTATGTATGCCAGATCGGGTCGTGGTATCCCCAACGGACCCTAGGAGTGATCCCCTATCTGTGAGCTTTGTATATCGGAGTGGGATCTGGTATCCCCTAGCGGACCCTAGGAGTGATCCCCTATCCAAAAAGTTTGGTGGTTATGTTGTTTCAAAGTGGTTTCCTAAGTGATTCTATCTGGCGACTGTGATCTCTCGGGTGAACATCTGAGAGGTTTGTGAGAAACCTGATGGAGTGTATCTCTCAGATGAGTGTCATTTGGGATGACAGTGAACGTGTGGTGTACTCTCCTAGTTTTGGTTAGTTGCTGGTGATGAGTTCGGTACCTCTTTTGGCTTGGTGTGTGAGCTGAGTATATCTGGATTGTTCAAGGTGTATGTATGGGCATATACATGAGTTGAGCTGAATAGAAGTGTTTAGATAAGGATGGTCACGAGATGGAGTTTCTCTCTCATCTGGGATCCCTCTAGCTAGGATGAGCGGACTGTTTCCATTCAGTTTCTCTCTTTTGTTTTGGTTTTTTTAGGTTCCTACTGAGTATGTTTATACTCACCCCTGCACGGGATTTTCCTACACATGTTTGTGTCTTTTGTAGACCACATGCCTTTCGACGGAGTCCCAGGAGGACCCGGAGCAGGCGGAGCTGAGTGAGTGAGACTGACCAGGGTTTTACTACTGCAAAGCCAAAGGGAGCTTTCCGGAGGGTGTTTGTGGTAGCGTTCCCCTTCATCAGTGCAGTTTGGACGCGCTTTTGTAGTTTTCTTTTAGTGGGCCATGTTTTTCCTTTTTGTAGTTCTGTTGTAATGTGGTTTTCGGATAGATTTATGCATGAATTTCATATTCATTTTCATATATATATGCACTCTTTGGTGGAGGTTTTTGTGGGTGTGTGTGTATAGGTACCCAAGGCTAGTGACTCCCATGTGTGTGATAGCCTACTCGGTGCTAGTCGCCTACCCTTGGCCTACTGGAGGTGGGCTTGGGGAGTCACGGTCGAGCCCCGTTGTGTCGGGTCATGACAAAGTTGTATCAGAGGAGGTTCCACCTTTGGGATCTTAGAGCGTAGCTGGTCTAGTAGTGAGTTTGGTTTAGGTTGAATAGTGGTAGTGTTATGGTGTTTCGAGCTCTGCTTCCAGGCCAGAGACTCCAATGTTGGTGCTGTGGCCGACGTATCCATACACCAGGACTCAATAACCTACCGTTCGACTTGGGATATTTGTACACTGGTCACAGGGACATAACGCTACATGCATCATATAAGACTGGGCTTTGGGTTTTCTTTGTCCTTCTAGAGTCAACTATCCAGATATACTCTTTGATTGTGGTGTGTCTTGACAGTATTTCAGGATGCCTCCATGATGAAATCTAGTGAGGGTTACACAGCGGGATTTTGGTGACAATCTTCCTTGTGTTGAGGTTGTGGACTAGGGCACATGTTCTGAGGCAGGACCTCTAGGTGGTCTGCCAGTTGAGTCACCACCTGTCGAGTAGCTGGTTGTGCCAGCAGTGCAGGACGATGTTGCGCATAGGCTGAGTGCACTGCATTAGTTCTTGAGGCAGTGACCTATGAGGTTCCAGGGTGATCCAGGTACCCAGGAAGCTGATGACTGGCTTGAGGCAGTCACCCGAGTTTTCCACCTAGGGAGGACACCTCTAGATCAGATGGTAGTCCTTACAGTGAGCCTTTTATATGGTTTGGTCGGGCGATGGTGGAGTTGGGTGATGTAGTCCCTTGACGGGGAGATGCTCACATGGGAAAAGTTTGAGAGACTCTTCAGGAAGGAGTTCTATCCAGTGATGCTGAGGTCAGTGCAGATTTAGGAGCTTCTGCAGCTTCGATAGGAGGGCATGGCTATGTCGGAGTAGTCGGTGAGGATTACAGACCTGTCGTGCTACTCCCTGGATATGGTCCAAGACCCATTATATAGGAATCAAACCATCAATTAGGGCTTACACATGGACAATGTAGCAGTTTTAGTCTCCTTGTGCCTTCCCACCTATGCTGGGGTGTTGGAGCGTGCGTTGGTGGTGGATAGCTTTATGGATGAGAAGATTCCCCCTCTTAGTGTTGGACATGCGAGAGCGGAGACGTCGACATCTGGTAGCCGACTGTAGATGCATGTGACAGGTGATGGGTGCTATTTCATGAGGCTACCACAGGATGTAGGATCTGAGACTCAGGGATCACAAGTCTCACATGCCAGTTTCGGTCAGCCGTAGGAGAGGTGGTGTTATGCTTGCGATGGTAGTGTACATCTTGCTAGGGATTGTCTGACCCAACGAGCTGCTGAGAGGGAGACGGTCAACGGAACACCTTGACATAGGCTATGTCTCGAGAAAGGAGGTCCGTAGGGTGGGGAACGTGGCGACGGAGCTGGTGCAGCAGCAGGAGGTGGTAGGTGGTATCAGTTTCCACCACCCCCACCCCCAGGTGGTCCACACCAAGCTTAGGGAGCTGGTGGCCGAGGGCGAGGATAGCTTCATGGCCTGGAGGTTGTTGACCCAGAGGCTCCACGGATGAATAGAGGTACGCCTTGTGTCTTTCCTATATTCTGCAGTAGTTTGATAGAAACGTTTTAGCGGCACTCTTCCCTTTCTATTGCTTTCTCGAATATTCTTCAGGGCATTGGTAAGAACATGTCTGTGTTTTTTTCGGCCTGCTTTGAATGCATGAGGAAGAGGGATCCTTCCGCAACCGAGGAATTTTTTTGTGACGTGATTAAAGCTATGTTGGAAAGTCAGTGCTGCCCATAGAAGATAGTATCAGGGTGTGGTGGATGAGTCCTTCTAACTTATGTGTTCGGGCATGGGTGTTTGTTGGTGGACTCACTGGTGTGGGATACCCACTTAAGAGTCTTGTCGCATTCCATGTACTTCGGGATTTTCGGGGAAGAAAATCTCTAAGGGGGGGTGGGAGGAGGATATCACGACTTGGGTTTTAGCCATGTAAAACTTTGGGATATTTTTACGAATAATTCTAGAGCTAGGAGTGAAGACTGCATGCGATTCTGAGGCCTGGTGTGCCCAGAATTAATTTTATAAAAATATTAATTATTTTTATACTATAAACATGGAGGGGTTGTGATATCTCCGTAAAGCTATCTCCGAATGGGATTCTGAGGGCACAGTTGTGTCCGGAACATAACGTTTACCCTAGTCGATGTGTAAACTTTACTGGCGTGGGCCTGTGGTGAGAAACACCTCCAGGGGCGTTTTCGTTACTAAATTGAAAAGATAGTGAACAAGCGTCGGCTCAAATATCTTATGAACGGAGTCTCAGATGGAAAATATAAGTCTTCCGTTGCGTTCAGAACGACACGTTTACCCTAGGAGTGACCTTAACTTTGTTTTCATCGGGCGTCGGGTCTGAGGCAGGTTTGGCGCCGGCGGGCGACAGATATTTTTCTAAATAGAAATAAATATCAGCACCCCCCTTCCTCATTCCTCTCTACATTCTTCACATTTCTTCACTACCGATCCACTGAATCGAGCAAATGAAGCGCCCATGAGCTCAGATTTCAATGGCGGATGTTCCAAGAGCGTGCAATGGAAGCTCTGAACCGCGGATCTAAGGCACAACGTCGGCGTTTCGCCTGCGAGGTAGGCAGATTTGACTTTTAACCCCCGATCCAATTTTTGCTGCGTTTTCATGAAAATCTAAGCCCTAGCAAGGTAGATCAGGTCTCGAGGGTCATACAGTTGCCTCTAGATCACAAAAATGTACTTCCGAGTAGCTCACGATGGTCCGCGGAAGATCCATTGCCACGGCCCTAACGCGGCGGCCCCGGCGCCGGCGGGCGACAACGCCGCACTGCCAGGCACGGCGGTCCCGCGGCAGGGCGGGCCACGGTGCAGTGGAGGGACGCCGGCCGGGGCGGGCCGGTGGCAGTGGCAGCCGGACCGTCCAGGTGGGGCCGGTGCAGCCCAATTTTGACCTGTGATTATAAAAACCCCGTTTTGTGCAATCCAAAGGTCTGATTCGTGTGCTGTCTGCTGCGACGCGACCCTGGAATTGAGACGGACCTATTGGGGTAGATTCGTGTTTTTTTGGGGTGGGTCCATGCCCCATGGTCATGAAACTTTGAATAATTATATTAATTTAATTATTATTCGACTTTGAACGGCCGTAATGTTTGTCTACAGTGTCTGTTTGACATGTCGTCAGTGGCGTTGTGACCCTGATGGTACTGCATACTTTTTGAGATGGTTTCCGGGTGTTGTGACCGAAAACCGGGTGAGGTCCCCATGAGATCGAGATCTGGTTTTTACGGTAAAACGTGAATTTTCCATCAGGTGTCTGATTTGGACGAGTAAAAAGTCAATCCAGGGTGTATTTCTGAGTGGATCGCCAAGATGCGATCCGTTCGTTGAGTTTCTGGATTGAGGGATGGGCCCCACCTGAGCTGTCTTCAGTGAATAGTACATTTTCCACCAGATGTACATTTTGGACATAGGAGTAGTCAATTCCATGTGTTTTTCTAAGGGGATCTCTATTGTATGATCCTTTTGATGAGATTCGGGATCATTGTGTGGGCCTCACCCCGGGCTAGTGGCAGTGAATAGTGCCATTTTCCCCGGTTGTCTGTTTTGGGCGAGTAAATAGTCTATCCTGCGTGTTTTCCCACATAGATCACGATGGTGACCTCAATATCATTCAAAGAGGTACTCAATGTGGTGTTATTGCAGGCCGCTCGCGTTAGCGACATTTTGGACCAGTAGTGGTTGAGGGTACTCCCTTGGTTCATTCGCACGAGGGTTCACACGGCATCACATCCTTCGTATAGGTTTTTGATCCTCTCGATGGGATGCTTAAACTGTTATAGTTTTGGCATCCCTCCAGTGGGATCAGAGTGGGATCCACTAGAATCTTTCCCTAGATTGGGTTCTTGGTATTGATGTGACCCCTTATTCTCGAGTAATGATCCCCTTTATTAAAGGATAACCCCGTAGGGTTTGTGGAATCATCGGGAATATGATCTCCTACATAGTGGGACATGCTCATTAGGGTTGTGGAATCTTCAGATATATGATCCCTTGCTCAGCATTAGGTTTCTGTAGGGTTATGGTATCGTCAGTTCGATCCCCTACACCGCGAGTTATTCCAGATAGGGTTCCGGTATCGTCGTGACCACCTTTTTATGGGAGAGGATCCTCTATCTGAGTGAAGTTCTTCTGTCAAGCACTGTATCAGGTTTTGGAATCCCCCAGCAGTTCCTAGGTGTGATCCCCTATCTGTGTGAACTACGTATGCTAGATCAGGTCATGGTATCCCCAGAGGACCCTATGAGTGATCCCATATATGTGAGCTTCGTAACCAGAGTGGGTTCTGGTATCCCCTAGGGACCCTAGGAGTGATCCCCTATCATAGGCGTTTGGTGGTTATGTTGTTTCAGTGAGGTTACCTCAGTGATGCTATCCGACGAGTGTGATCTCTCGAGTGGGCATCTGAGAGGTTTTTGAGTAACCCGATGGAGTGTTTCTCTCAGATGATTGTCATTTGGGATGAGAGTGAACATTTGGTGTACTCTCTTGGTTCTGGTTAGTTGTCGGCGATGAGGTCGGTACCTCTTGTGTCTTGGTGCGTGAGCTTGGTATATCTGGATTGTTCAAGGTGTATGTATGGGAATACACCTGAGATGAGCTGACTAGTTGTGTTTATACGAGGATGGTCACGAGATAGAGTTTCTATCTCTTATGGGTTCCTCTCTGGCTAGGATGAGAGGACTGTTTCCTTTCATTTTCTCTCTTCTGTTTTGTTTTTTTGGGGTGCCTATTGAGTATGTTTATACTCACCCCTGCATGGGCTTTGCCCACACGTGTTTGTGTCTTGTGCAGACCACAAGACTTTCAACGTAGTCCCAGGAGGAACCGGAGCAGGCAGAGCTGAGTGAGTGAGACTGACCAGGGTGTTTACTGGTTAAGAGCTGAGGGAGATTTTTGGTGGGTTTTTATGGCAGCGTTTCCCTTCTTCAGAGCAGGTTGGACGCGCTTTTGTAGTTTTCTTTTGGTGGGCCCTATTATTCCCTTTTATACATCTGCTGTTGTCTGTTTTGGGATAGATGTATGCATGCATTTCCTTTTCAGTTTCATATATCTCTACACTATTTCATGGAAGTGTTTGTGGGTGCGTGTGTTCATGTACCTTATGTTAATGCCTCCCATGTGTGTGATTGCCTACTCAGCGCTAGTCACCAGCCCATGGCATGTTGGATGCGATCATGGGGAGTCGCGGCTCGAGCCCTATTGGGTTGGGTCATGACAATGTTATGTTGTTCTTATATATCCTTTTCCAAGGCTTTTAGCTCCCCCCTTTTGATGTAAATCCTCTGGTGACTACATGTACTAATGAGAGGTCAATTTCCAATAAGAACCTAGGGAATAAGGAACTAAATAAATGGTTATGCATGATGTGGTAATTGTTATGAGTGGTCCTAATTTTCCAAGACACTAAACCTTTGGATCTACTATTTGTAATACTATTATGCATCTTATATTTAAAATTATGTAATAGTAATATAAGAAAAGGCTGGGACTCTATAACTCTTTATATACTCGAGAATAGTTTCGGTAACTGATGTAAAGGGGGTGGGGTTAAAAAAATTTAAACAAGAATGTAACATATTATGGATATAGTATATTTCAATTACTCCCACATTGAAGAGATCTAATGGGTTTTTGATCCTCCACATGGGTTGGTAATCCCTTATATAGGGTGTCCTCAAATGAGGTGTACGTCCACCACTAAAAATAATATAAGGTCACTTGGGTATCATGACATTTATATCTTGGATACATAAGGAGTGGTTCATTATTGATAGACCAGTTAGTGAATGATTCTCTGATAAGAAAAAAAATATTTATAGGTGAGTAGCTTCTTCAACTATATTTTATTACTTTGTTTGGTTGTTTTATGGGATGAAATGTGTAAGCATCCTTCATGACATCTGACTCCTTGGGAACTTTTGGGTTTCCCTTGAAATGTGGCATGTGTATTGATTATCGATGTCATGTTTCATGGACTGTTTTGTAATCCAATCATTCTTGTTTTATTTTTTATAATTACTTTTGAGTGTTGGATCATAGGTAAATGAAACTGTTCTATATTCTAGATATATATATTTTTCCGAAATTCCATGTGTATTCAATATTATTTTCACCAAAAACACTTTTAAAATGAGATCATTTAGTTGATTTTTTCCTTTTATTGCTTTTTGGTTTTCAAGGCATCATACTGCTAATTTAGATTCTTCCCCAACATAGGACCTGTAGCCCTAGGTGTTGTTTCTTTGCATACAATTTATAGGTTTTGAGATGGTTTATATAGTAATGGAGATAGTGTGGCATGTTCAAAGATTACATCTTGTGATTCTTGGTGACACATTAAGGTGTCTGGTGATTTGAGATGTTGTGGTGTTCAATATAGCATGTGTGTGATCTCTGTGTACATGAAAGGTAGAGGAGAACATTAGAGCTATTTGTTTTTTGAGGCTTATAAAATGTACAAATTTCCATTGTATTTTCACATTGGGTTTTATTATCCATTTAAGTCCCATTCATGAATCATGTTCAGTTATATTGATCAATTATTTATATTTCCCACTGGAGTTTTGGTTAGTTTTTGTATTAGAGATACGTATCTTATGTTGGTTGATATAACATGAAACCTCTTACATTATCATATATTTATACATGGATCTAGTCACATGACCCTTTTCTATTATATGGGGTATTATGGTGTAATTCATGTCTTACTATTGGTTAGGGTGGTAACTTGGTGAGATGAGACATGTCATTGATTTTGATGAGATAACTAGTATTACAACCACCATAATTGTATATATTTGATAAAAAGGCCATTGGAATCAGATAATATGGGGGTTTTAGGTATTTTTTTAATCATGCCTTTTGTTAATGCAAAACTAAGATAGGATTTTTCCTCTTCTATTAGAAGAATGGAATATAGGCCCTCGATTTAGATAAAACAAATAAGTGGACGACGGTATGTAGATAACAAATATGATGTGATTATTTTTCATGTATGAAGCATCTGATGTGCTCACACATTAATGTGAATGACTTGTCATGTTTTCATTGATATACATAATATATACATGAATAATATTTAATGAGTTACTAGTTATATGAGATTGGAATAATCTATGTCTGGTGATTACAAGATTCTTTAGAAAAAGGTATCATATGAAAAGGCATGTTTTTATATGATAAAATTGGTGGACAGATGTACAGAGATACATGTTTTTGATGAATATAATACTAAATCTCTTTATATCCTAAGTAACAATGGAAAATTTCTATAGACAAATCTATGCTTATATTTATAGATTTGGAATTAATTTTTATTTTTAATTATACATTGGATTGTGGGTTCAAACATTGTGGTTTTCTGAATAATGATTGAGTTTTACTTAAATATATAATATAAATCATTTTAGAGTTATTCAAAAATGAGTTTTGGATGAGTATTTACATGATATATCTTATGACGTGATACAAAGTGAAGTTGATGAAAAAAATTCCAAAAGGTGTTTCAGATATGTTTTTAATTGTTATTGTATGTAATATAATATATGGATATATGTAACAAATATATATAGCTCTTGTACAAGTGTGATATTAATTGAAATATGACATAAATACTCACATTTTATGTGTATTTGACTATATCATATGTTATGATAATGGAGTATCATAGAGATCGAATATATTGATATCATTATTCTACATGTTTCAATTGTATTATACAATAACATAATATCATAGTGTGGGTTAATAATTACATATGATTAAAATGGTATTATGATTGATATAATGACAAAAGATTATGTTTTAACATTCATGTTTTCTGCTATAAGGAATTTCATTTATTATTATCATTTCATAATAAGAAATGATTGGATGTTGAAACAACTAATTCATGTAGTTAATAAATAAATGACTCAAAATTTACTCATGAATTTTTTAACTCACGAGTAAATATTGTATTCATGCAGCAGTGTCTCAAGAGGATATATAATGAAGTTGTCCCATTAATAATATTAGTAACTTTTTTGGGAGATCCGTTATTTATTTTCTATTAATCATCCTAATCTCCATTAATTCATCATCCTTTTCTCAATGAGATACTAGAATACAGTGGATGTGATGATAGTCCCACCAAAGCATCAACCGATTCATTAAACCTGTAGATACATCTCCTGGGAGGGATCCTTCTAACCATCTCTATGAGATCTTTATCATCCA
The DNA here is from genome assembly GCA_963277665.1 of Viscum album. NCBI lineage: Eukaryota > Viridiplantae > Streptophyta > Magnoliopsida > Santalales > Viscaceae > Viscum > Viscum album. The sequence continues at coordinate 1,291,672,195 of OY728159.1, read as the reverse complement.
TATGATTTAATATTAATTTAATAACATTAAATGATAAAATGTACATATGATTTTTCTTTATTTTTTATTCGAATGTTTCTATTTCAAGCATTGTAGTTCAAGGATATATGGGTTTATATTTGTTTTCACTTTATTTAGGTTTTTTATTATCCTTAGAAATCAATAATTCTCTATATTTCTATCATTTATTTAAACCATGAACACACAATAATTATATTTTTAATGAATCAATTTGGAAATGTATTCCCTAAGCTGATCTAACACTAACCTCTAATGTATTCCCAAAAATAATTGGAGGACTGTGGCTAGTAGTGAGGGTAAAATCAATTAAATGGGAGAATTATTGTCCCCAAATATCATATTTATAAACTAGTTAACTAGTAATATAAAAATTTAATGATTTAGTACATCTACATAAAATGAATATCATTCATGATTAAAAAATATATATATAATCACCCCACTATAATATAAACATTATAAAATTTTGGGAAATACAAATATTAAAAAACATAAGAAACAGGATTGAAAGCTAATGGGACAGTCCATGGTTGTGATTGTCAACAAATTTTGGTATATATCAAAACAATTCACAAATTTAATAAAAAACCAAAACAACGAATATTTGAGAGAGAAAGATACCCATTCAAGAAAAATAATGAAAAAATTGAATAATGAGAATCAATATAGATAAAAAAACTGCATATGACCCTCATGAGGATACACTGCACCCATTATGGTTCAATTCATAAATAAAAAATACTCAGTTTTTTAGCTAGATAGGAACCCTAAATATACATTACAACCTACCGAACATAATTAAACATGGGGTGAACATTTGTTAATTGGGAAGGTTATTTCTCTTACCTCCAACACTCCTAATAAAATAAATATTATTTAATAATAAATACCACTAATAATTATTTTAATCGACAAAATTATAAAATATATAAACCCACTATATTATTATAATTATATTCCCCATGAAAAATGTACATTAAAATTATCAAGAACACCTCAATATTCAAAAGTTCCAAAAATATATCTAATAGAATTTAAATATTAAAATATTATATTAAACACCATAATCAATATAAATTAATTCAATTTATGATGCCTATTATTTCTTCAGATTATTCATTAAATAATAACTAATGTTTTTAAGGAATTAAAAATTTTGAATAACAAATAAAAACCATTAATGAATTAAGAAATTATTTTAAACATTGTTCCCTAAAAAATATATATGAAGATATCATTTAAAATTTATCTTAATTTGATCAGCATCAATCATCAACTCATTTTATAACGACAAAACATCTATGATTGTTAATTCACATCGAATGTTAACATCGTACCATAAATCAAAATAATGTAAAAGATAAGTACACTATAAAGTAGTCAAATGCATTCTATTTATATTCTATAATAAATTCATAATGTTTGGTATTTTAGTCTAGTATTTTTATTGTTATTTTGGTGAATATAATAAAATAAGTATTGTTTTTACCAAGCATGTACATCTAATTATCCAAAAAACAATAATCTATTTTATTTTTTCCCTTGATTTATGTTATTCCATTATTTATATTTAAATTTTCATAAATTATTGTTATTTTTTAGCATTATGGTGTTGTTTGGAGGGGTTTATTTATTTTTTAGAGTAAGGTGGAAATACATTTTAGCTCTGGTATAATTATTTATTAAAATTTGTAGACATTTTTATCCATTACAATGATCATTTAGTGTGTGTACATGTTGTGGATAGAAGATCCTAGTTCTGGTGATCAAATAGACTCTCAAATCCCAATAAATGGTATTATATTTTGTTCTCATTTAGTATTATAATACGAAGAAGAGGAATTACTGTTTACGATGTAGTCCTCTTTGAAAATGGTTGGTTGAAATTTAGGGTTCAATCACTCTTACCATATCAAAATTATATTTTCTATGGGAGTTAATTTTTTGTTAAAGGTATAAAATTAGTTAAATGAAAGGTCATGGTTGAAAAGTATTCTGGAGAATATTTTGGCTTCTAGAGAATACAGTCATAGGATTTAATAAATTGAAATGACTTGGCTCTTCTTTTAAATGTTGTCCATATGAATAAATTAGAATAGATGGTATGAGATAGATGGAAAAGAAGTAATATGGTTTGTTAGCTTGTCTTTTTCATATAATTATTCTTTTAACATATAATAAGTTAATACAATGATAGACCACATGAATTACCCTATAGATATGTATGATAAACATTTAAAACCAAACAACATGCCTATGATGTAGAGGTTTCTAAATAAGAGGTTATAAGAATTGAGAACAATGAAATAACACATGAATGATTATAATATGATATGAGGGGATAATGGATCTATGATGGTGAAATTCATGGATGATAAATGTAATTTCATCAACTATCTTCATTTCCAGATATTAGGGATGTGATGCTGACTATTATATGTAATATCGATGGAAATATATACTTTGTATTCTATGATCTCTACAATTTGACCCAAAATGTGTAATTTCATTAGATGTTTTTCCAATTACCATATGGTAGTGAACTTAATTCCTATGGAAGAAGATAATCACCCTATAAGGGATATGAGATGAAACTATAAATGTATAAATCTCATGAAAAGAGTAATATAAAGTAAGACATTCCAAATCACAAATGTTGGGGTTGTGGTAAGAAAATAAATATAATGAATAATTTAGAAATTCACAAGGAAAACATAATAAAGGAATATAATTACATAATTTTAAATTCCATTATTATAATTAAATGATGAAAAATATTGTTGTTCAATGTTAATGCTTTGGTGGAATCATGTGTGGTTGATTTCGTAGGGTCTTTATATTCAGTGCCAGAACATAGATTCATGGGGTATTATGTATCTAAAGGTTGTGCTAAATTTCTTCTGGATTATAATTAAGCATTGGATGTTGTTAGAAGGAGTGATGAAAATACTCAAATAAAAATTTATAGGTTATGGAGATTCAATGGTTTTAGGAATATACAATGACTATAGAAGAACCTCAATTTCTTATGATATTTTGATGATAAGGGATATGGATTGAAATTTTCAAATGGATTTTAGAAATAATCATTTGGATCAATGGTGGTTGTAGTAAAGGATGAGACATTTTATTTGAATAGAAGCATAGATGAAATTTCAATGGTTGAAACTACATCATCAAAATATTCTAAATATTTTCATTGTATGCTTGGTTATATCAATGTGAATAATATAAAAGTTATAATTACTAAAGGAATATTAAATCTTGATCATATATACATAATAAGGTGTGACAGTTTTATATGAGGGAAATAGAGAAGGTTTGGTTTACAATTTATATAGATAGAATCCATGAACATAGATGTTAAAAATAGTTCACATAGATGATTGGGGACCATCCCCTGTCTAGTATCATGATGGTTAAATTTACTTTATTTCTTTTATTGATGATAATACTAAAAAATATTGGTTTTAAATTTGGAATCATTGTTATGAAGTTCTTAATTCTTTCATTCAATAGAAATCCTTGGTGGAAAGTGAATGTGATCGGAAAATGAAGTATCTTAATTCTTAAAATAATAGTTAATACATGAGACACAACTTTAGGATATTATTATAGAAAAGTGGATAAGGCATGGGGTAACTGTTACAAGAACCCCATTGTGGAATTGTTTGGTAGAAAGGATGAATCAGAATTTCTCTACTAAATATTGATGTATGTGGGTTCACATTGGTATGACTATTAGAATTTGGGTGGATAAATTCAATGGTATAACATTTCAATAGGATTACTACATCGAGGACTGAACTTGAACATATATAGGATCAATGGTATAATAAAATATAACATTTTATCAATAATAATTTACTTATAATATTATAGTATGGCTTCATTGATGCTAAGGATCGTGAATACATTGATATAAAATCTAAAGTGTGTTTTATCATTTGGTATGGTGAACAAAAATTATCTTAGCTATCCGGCCACGAAGGTAAAATATTATACGAAGTTCCTATATTCTATTTAGTAATAATGTTTTTTTAGGAAATATACATTATTGGTGAAATAAATTGGTGTAAATGGATCAAAAATTGATGTCCAAGTAGATTTTAGTAGAAAAACTAGATTTGAAAAATATTAAGGGAACTTAGATGAATGTACTGAAAGTATAGAGGTGAGTTCAGGGAAATTTTTCCAAAATGGTCAGGAATTATTGATGATCATGTGAGAGTTCCAAATGTTATTGATCTACACGATATAGTATATCTACTATGTTTAGGGTAGTTGAATAAATTTAAGATATAAATAAGAGTAAGAATTTATGTTCAATGGTTTGGGGGTTTTTATAAAATTTCAAGTTTTAATGAATGTAGGAGACCCTAAATGCAAAAAAAAGTGGAAACAATAACTATATAACATCCTAGACTCATGAATTCTAGAGACAATTATTATTCTAGATTATTGGTATAGAATAAAACATTTACCAAATAATCCATTATTTTAATTGACCATTAATACTAGATAAATATAAACATTACCCATACAAACATTAGATACTCCATGAATATAATTTGAGAACATTATTATCTATTCCATCATATCCCTAAAATTACAAAAAAAATCCCTATATTGGATTCTTATAGTAAATAGAAAAATAATGGTGACCTCAAATGCCTAGTAAGGAGTATAAAATAGTGGAAGCATTCATAATATAAATAAGTAATAAGTGATATGAAATGAATGATTGAAAAACCTTAATCAATAATCAATAAAAACTGAGGGAATTTTATTTTCTCGAAATAAAGTAAAATCATGGATAAAAATAATTAATCTAAAACAAATTGAATGGATAGTTATATTTATTAAAAGATGCTATAATGGACTTGTACTAATGACATTTCATGTAATGGTAAGATATATACACCAAAAACCATCTTGTTTTTTTTCATGAGATTAATCGATCATTGAGGGGATACATAATTCAATCCCATAATATCTCTTTATTATGTAAATTCATTCGCTATAAGATTCATAAAGAAAATTAATATTATTCCATAAGGAAACCCATTGATTAATAAAAACTTTTCTATAATAATAATTAGAAATATGGAACTCAAATCCAATATAATAATTTTTATGACTAGGAGAACATTCCTAAATCAACATAGAATTGATAGGGTATTTTTAATGTAATACGAGGTAACCTTATCAAATAAATATACTGTAGTGGGTACTTAAAATTTTCAATGTCTATATATAGAAGATAATAATTAGGTTCAATATTTTTTATTGTTATTAGACCAATGCAATGGATGTAAAAAACATTTATCAAGGTTCATAAAGAGATTTTTGATATTCTAATTCATATATCCAATGAGTGACTAGTACGACGTGAAATCGAAGGTTTATTCATCATTCATGAGGGTGATGATAGTGTAAATGAAAAAAAATTAGTGGTTCTTACTCCTAGGTGAATTGATTCCACAACCACATCCACTATCCTGAGTCTACATAAGGATGTATTTTCAATTTAATTGTACAATATTTTTAATTTAAAAAAAAATTATTTGGGTTTTTACATTATAGAAATGATTGTGTTTGACAATGATTTTGGAAACTATTGAATCAAAGTAATATATGTGATGGTAATAAATAGAGACTATTATATCCTATAAATTATAAAATGATTGTGGCCAGATAAATTTTGGTCAATGTATAAACCACACAAAATGGTTGTCGAATATAACATGATTCCTAATGAATGAAAATTGAGATGGATTCCACTTATGTAATGACTAAAAATTCAAGAAAAAACTATTGAAATAGAGGGATTAAAATTAATCATCAAATACCATCAATTAAGGAAATACATTATAAACATATCAGATAAGTAGTATATACACTATAAAATATAAAATAGGTGAATAATACAAAATATGTCTCAAGAAGTGAATAAGATATGAAAACCCTTTACCTTTATTCATGAATTTCATGAATGAACTTAAACCTCATATATATATATATATCTTAATAAATTAATTCAGATCCTTAATCATATCCATTTTAATATACAATTTTTATAAATTTTCATTCTCAACCTGAATTGTTTTTGTTTCCACATCAAGTGTTTATAGTTTTGATTATTTACAGTAGGTTCATTATATGAGTGTATTAATTCTTGAATGTTTCATATTTCATAAATAATTAATAATTAAATTTACTATTTTGGATGATTTATAATAATTTATTATTTTCAACTTTCTTTCGATCAATGATTTAGTCATTTTCCATGAAAATGAAATTGATAACAACCATATTTATGTGAATTTTGATTATTAGAGGGTTTTTTATTAATTAATGAATTTAATAGTGACTTAACATCTCCAAAAACAAAAAAATAATTATTTAAATGTTTATATCATATTATTCTAGTAAATATGTTCACATATTATGTCATGATATAAATTCATCATACTATTCATGTAGGTGGTAAAACTGACCCAAACATGATTATGACATGATATAATGAATGATTATGACGTGGTTTTGTTTTAATATAATTATAACAGAATCATAATGATCTTATTTATTGTTTATTAACTTTATTTACATGAATTGGTATTAATTAAAAGAATAATTAATGGATATTTAAATATTACATAATTTGAATAAAATATTATCCACTTAGTACATATATATTAAACGATTAAATTAATAGTTATTCTTTTTTGATAATATCATTTAATATCAGAAAAAATAATGATATAAAATTAGTGGTATTAATAAAATAATATTTATCCTTTTATAAAAACAATTGATAAATCCTTGTATGGTGGCAGAGGAAGATAAAACATGTTTCTTCTTCGAGTCGGAAGTCCACACACCACAAAGTTTTATGGTTATTTTTTCTTAAGGGAAAGGGAAAAGTTGGTTAGTGATTATTTACATAATATAAAAACATTAAATAGAAAATAAATAGAAAATAAAAAATTTTATGTTTGGAAATTTGATTTAATCTGAACAATTATAGGAAATGATGATAGTGGAAACATTGAACTTACGTTGAGATCATTGAGTTTCAATTGGAGAATTCAATGGAATAGAATGTATTAGTATAATGTCTTGTGACCAGAATGTTATGAGAGTTAAAGATGATTAATTAGAATAAAAATAAAATATATATTAATTTGGAAACCTACTTTTAGAGTGGTTTTATAGGGGTGGTGAGAGGACCCTTTTATTAGTGAAGAATATGGGCTTCTTCGTGGAATATATTGATCAGTAAGGGGTAAGATTGAAATAACATGGGTGTTAGATATGTTTGGTGAGTTAGGTAAATTTGGTGGAAAAATTTTATGTGATACATGTGGGTATCAATTTCATACTCAAATTTTTATCTAGAACCTTTATGTGACATTTTAATTATAAAAAATTTTAGATACAACCTTTATCCATTTTACCCTTAGTAATATGGATTGAAAATTAACTATGGAAAGTATTTTATGACTAAAAACATAATATGACATTTATTAACAAATTTTGACATTATGAAATTGAATTTTGGAACCATTTAACCTAAATTAATTTCATTAAATGAGAAAATAATTTTTTAAAATTAAAAAATATTATATAGTCCATTCAATTTTTATGAAAATTTGTTTTAATATATTATGGTTTTTATTTATTTTTTATAATAATGTTTAAATAAATGTGTGTTTATATATATATTTTTATTTTTTATAAAATTATATTATATTCATTTTCTAATGGATATTAATTTAATTTGTTTCGTAAAAATTATATAACTCTCATAATATTAATTCATTTAAAAATGTTTTGGATTTTACCATTATTGTTAATATTTTTACTATGTAATTTATATTCAATGAAATTATAAATATTATAAGTATTACTAAAATTACCCCCAACCCCAATATGATAGTGATGGTTCTTTACTTTATTAAATTGGTACTAATTACACGTGATCCCATCCCAAGTGACTAAATAGTTTAGTAGATTTTGGAAACTATATAATAATATATAAAATACATTACAACATGAAATGGAAGACAACATAGAAACTCTATTGGAAACACCCCTATTCTCCTAAATTATCCTCACATGTAAATCATAAAATAAATCTACGAATCCTAGGAAAAAACATAAGAAAGTAGTGATATCAGATGCTTTGTAAGGGTAAGAATACAAAAAACACGATCATAAATAAACAAAACCAATATTGCAAGGTTAATAAATAAAAACAATTTCGCATAAAACATATTCTAGTCTAATATTTAAATGGATAGTGAATAAATAATCTAATAATTATGGAATTCATAATGTGGGAAGTCAAAAAAATATACCATCAAGTATTCAACCAAGACACACAGCCTAATTAGATAAAACATTAGCCAATTCCCAAAATAGTTTTTCTTATGGGACCTAACAATACATAGAGTGGATATAGTGGGCCCCACCCATCACTTACTATGTCCAATGCATTCCTCACATGAATGTGGTGAAACATAATCAACATATATATTCATATTGAAACAATAATATTAAATAAAATTCCCCAAAAAACAAACATGCTCATAAACTATCTAGTTTAATTAGTAGAATGGTATCAAGACACAACATCCATGACCAAAAATATTATAAACAATTAAATAAAATAAGGTAGAAGTTATCCCAAGTGATCAAACTCAATTAATTATATGATCAAACAAACAATTATAATATATATTAAATTATTTTAAAATAGATTATAAAATAAATTTTGATGAAAATACATTTTTTACTTTGAAAATAAAATATGTTTAAAATGAAATGAAAAAAGAAACATTATATTTAAAGATAAAAATTCAATATTTTAAAGAAGATTAAAAATATTAATGTGAAATGAAATGGTATATTCCATTCTTTATATAACATAAACCATTATTTTTGATAAAGGAACATTAAAAGATTATTTTTAAAATAATTTCCTTTTCAAATTTCATATCATTTAAGTGAACATTAATTAAATGAATTAATTATGTATTTTCAATGTATATACACATAAATTATGGAGAAATACAACTTAGGGTTTCAAAAAGTCATTTAGAACATAATACTAGAACAATATAAACATGGAAGTAGTATATTAAACTAAGGAAATTATATTGTGTTAAGAATCCCATTACATCACACTTCCGTTTAGTGGTGTGTACATTAATATACTATACAGTAGTTTAAATAATGTTACTAAAAAATAAATTTACTATATTAATATTTAAAATACCTTATATTATGTTTTTAAAACATATTATAACCCTTACATTAATACCGTTTTATGATTTTCATTATTCTGTGTGCATTCGTTTCAAGCTTTTATGATCAGTATTCTTTTGTATAATTATGGATGTCCTTGAAAAATGGGAATAAATCATAAATAGTATAATGAAATAATATTACATAACAACCAATATTTTAAATATTCCCATATATTATTTTTTTCCTCATATAAGGATGATTCATTTGATAAAATGATAACATGAAATGGTTATATTATTTTGTCGTTTTTCAAACATCACGAACTAGTTTAATTTTATTTAATATTATTATTATATATTATATTTAAAAAATTAAATAATTATTTTTATATCCATTATAATATTTTAAATGATAATAATAGTTTTATGAAAATCCATGAATTCTTTAATGGAAAATGACGAAAAAAATTATTTATATAGGCAATTAACAAGCATAATATGGACAATAACAGTGTTTCTTTGAAAAAGTAGAAGTAATAAAATCATAGGATATAAGATATTTCATTAGAAATATATTATTAAAATTTTTAATTGATTATAAAATCATTATTTATTGTTTTATGAATAACTTGAGGAGAAAATATAAGAATATATGAAATTAAATGAGGTGATTTGAGATAATTATCTCTTGAATTTCACCACCTTGAGACACCCTTTAAGAACATGTTTTTGGTATTTTGGTGAGAAGTGAAGCACTATTGCTTATGGAGAATTATTATAATTACATTGGGTTGGTATTTAAGGATCTTTTTGTCTTTTTATTTTAAATTGGGGGTGAGGGGTGGTATTTGTACATGAGGAGAGGTGAGATTAAATGATTACAATATTGATTATATTGTATATAAGGACAACCATATTGAGGTGGAATTTATTTATATGAATTTTTCTATCAATTAATATTATATTTGGTGGTAATAATAGTGTAATTTTACATCTATCCATTAAATATCTTTGTTTATTTATATTTTAAGGATTTGACTTTTTGACTTTAAAATGTTTTAATTTTTACCCCACCGTGGAAAATAATTTTTCTACCGTGGTAATTTTTTTGTTTATAAAAATGTAATAGACCTTTAAAAATAATTTTATCCATATGATTTGAAATATGGAATAAATTTTTCTTTATTCAATTCATGCAATTGTAAAAATTAAATTTAAAATTAATCCCGAAGACAAAAAGAAAAATAATGTTTTAAATGTGAAATGTTCTAAAGATTGAAATATTTTTTTACCATTTTCTTCATGAAATCGATTATAATGACCTAAATTGGATTTATTTATATATTATTTACCTAATTATACATTAATAAAAAATTTAATTTTAATTTATATCAATAAATAAATTTAATGAAAAAACATTTTTCAATTGAAATTCAATATTTTTCACTAATTATAAAAAATCATATCAGTAAAATTTCATAAATTCACCCTAAGAAAATTTTCAAATAAATATTTGAAACTGGAAGATTATTTTTTCAAAAAAAAACATTTAAAATTTTAAAATTTTCATTTTAAAAATGGTTCCCCGTTGAAATTTAGCAAAATAACCATTTAGAAAAATATATTTATTTATTCATAAAATTGAATCAATTATTATCATAAGACTATAAAACATATTTAAAAAATTATAAAAATTGTAATGATAATATAACACATAAATTAAATTAATATTTATCACTATTAGTGATTAACATATTAATATAAAAATATATTTTTGGATTAATATAATTATTTTTTTATAAAAATTATATCTTTTATCTCCAATAGGATTCTATATTAATTTATAATTAATTATTAATCAATTATTTCATTTTATAAATGTGTTGAGAATTTATTATCATAATTTAGTTAATATCATTAATTATTTCCATTCAATTGAATAAGTGATAATAATAACAATTAAATTATAATATTTGGATACATTGTTTTAGCTTAGTGTACTATGTAACATATGCTATTGATCATAGTGTTATTTTACTATCCTTTTGTTTCATGATTAATAATTTGATAAAAATTTAAATTTTACCTAAATAGGAATATACTGTTTAATATTGAGGTGTTACATTTTTTAAGGATTCAAAACATTCATCCTCCAAATTTCTAGAATGCCACCTCATAGAAAGATTTGGGTAGTTCTTTCTCATAATTGTTTTTTAGGTTCCAATGTTTCTTCTTCTATATTATGATTTTTACAAAGTACCTTCACCAACCAAGTCATATGATTCCTCAAAAGTTGTTCTCTAGTGTCTACAACCTCGAAAGGCTCTTCATAGTTAGATAATTAATATTCCAATTATATTTCATTAGAATTAAGTACATGCTTAATGTTTGGAATGTACTTCCTTAGCAAAGAGATGTTGAACAAATTTTGTACTTTTTAAATGATTGGTGGTATTTCCAAATTATAAGATTCAACTCAAATACTTTAAAATATTTGAAAATATTTCTTGTACCAGGGGATCATTTATCATTTTTTACCAAATTTTATAACACCATTACCAAGATATACCTTCAGAAAAACATGATCTCCCACTTGAAAATCCAAATCCTTCTTCAAGTTATTGGAATAGATATTTTTCATACATTGAGATTCATTGATAAAAGTTTGAATAGTCGTTACCTTTGTTTTGGATTCAGTAAAAATTTAATGTCCTATAAGATTGTTATCAATAACCTCATCCTAACAAGTTTGTGTATGGAATCATTTTCCATTAAATGCTTTATATGATATCATTTTAATATTGTAATAGAATATATTACTATATGAAAATTACACTGAATTTTAATATTGATCCTACATTATGTGAAAGTCAAGTGATTAAACTCACAAAATTACCTCTAGAGTTTTTATAATTCTTTTGGACATCCCATCATTTTGAAGGTGATAAGTGATGCTCAAATGACGTTCTGTAAAAATGAATTTTGAATACTTTTTTATAATTTTGATGTACATAATGTATCATGATCAGACAACATCAATATATGTACATCATTATGTATAATAGCCTCATTAATATAAATTTTCTCAAGGAACATCAGTGGAAATACCCCCCTTATAGATATGAAATGTGTAGACTTTGTAATTCAATCATCAATTAACCATATCGCATCACTCATTCCTAGAATCTTTCAAAATATAGTGAAACAATACATAGTAATGACATCCCATTTCTATTTAGGAATATGTAATGGTTTTATAGATCTTCTATGTGGTTTTCATTTAGCCATAACCAGTTGAAAACTACATATCTTGATATATAGTCATCAATTTCCAGCTTCATGTTATACAACAAAAAAGTTCCTTATAATCACTATAAATCGTAATTACTACATGGTTTATTGAGAAATTTGATCTATGAACATCATCAAATAATTCAATTTTTAGTTCGAGTATAGAGGTTATACAAATTATCATCCCAAATTTCAAAATTCCATCCTTTTATATGATCTTCAATAATTTCCCATCATTCACATCATTAATTTTATTTTGAAGATTATAACCATCAGACTATGAAAAATTTATGTTTTATAATAAAAATGGGTTGGAATGCATTAGAAAAATTATTGATGTTTTAACATAAATGATAATTTCCATATCCTTCTTCAATAGATCCATGTACACCAAATCCTTATTAATCCAAATTTTATTAATAAAAAAATGATCCTTCCCGCTCAATGCATCTGCAACATTATTTTCTTGGCCTAGGAGATAGTTTATTAATAAATCATAATATGTGATTAGGTTAAGCCATCAATTTTGACTGAGGTGGCATTATTTACATGTGAAGCTATATTTCAAACTCTTGTAAAAAATATACACCTCACTTAATTCACCATAGTGATATTTTCACTATATTTATAAAGAATAAATTATTATTGCTAACTCAATATTATCAGTTGGATAGTTATATTATTTATTTTCACTTCCTTTCTACAAATGCAATAACTCTATCATTCTTTATGAAGAAACAAAAAAGTATTTTCATCAATCCATTACTATAAATCACAAAAACATTATTTCCCAAATGAAGAGTCAATATCATAGCACACACCAAAATCATCTTCAATTATTCAAAACATTATTCACATTCAATTGTCTAAATAATTATTCCCCCTTATGAGTATTCTTGGTTAATGAGTTAGGTTTTCAAGAAAAGTTATGGAAAAAGATTCAGAAGAAATATTCCAAAGCCCTGAAACTATGTACCTTGGTTATGATTTCTCGTGTAAGAGATTTTTTACTAAATTTTTCCTCAAACGATCTAGTCAGATTCCGTGTTTAGAGAAAATATAGACCAGTAAATAAACTGTTTGATTCTAGAATTAACAATTTATAAAATTAGCATATAACTATTTCTTTATAACTGTATCCATAATAATCCAAAAGTGGTTATGATGGTCCAAATTTTTTTTCTAAAACACCACGATATCATCAATAAATAAAAAAATTATCATGATATTTCTTGAATATTTTGTTCATTAGATCCATAAAAATAGATGTTTCATTAGTCAATCTAAATGGAATTACTATAAAATCATAATTTCTATAACTTTTTTGAAATTCTATCTTTTGAATGTATTTCTTATTTACAAAAAGTTGACGATATCTAGAATATAGTTCAATCTATTAAATATATTTATCTCTATGATGTTGTTCAAATAAATAATCAATTTGAGGTAGATGACATATATTCTTTATTGCAGTATCATTGATTTCCCTATTATCAATCAATATCCTCATATATTAATTATTATTCTTTCTGAAAATAATAGGGGATCTCCATGATGAAACATTAGAAAATGTAAATCTATTAGAACTAAAATACTCTAGTTGCTTCTCCAACTCTATTAACTATATATTTTTTATTGTATTAAGATTATTCGATATAGGTCTTGTATTAGTGAATAAATCAATGGAAAACTGAACTTTCTACTCTGGTTTATGTCTTGGTAATTCCTTAAGAAATAATTCAATGTATTCTTGTACAATTACTAAATCATCAATTTGAATAATAAATTTTTCATTAGTAGGTCTTATCTTCTCTTCTTCACCATGAATCTCATTTTTAAGAGCCAATGAAAGTGGATCTAGATATGAATCATTTGATTTAGTACACCTGTTAAAGATAATAAATTTTATATCATCATCAGGAATCATAATTTAATTCTCTTTGATATATGTTTTTCATTATACGTTGAAATAAAGTAAATAAAAATGATTATATTAAAATAAACTCTAGGTATGGTAATAAAATCAACAATTACATCGCAGTTATGTGACATAATAGGAATATATTGACACATGTTAACTGTAATAATGTTTCCACTAAGATATTTTTATTGAAAAAAACATTGTTATGGTGAATTGAAATTATTTAATTTTTATAGAAAACATGGACGATATAAAAGGATAAAATGATCCAAAAATAAAAATAGATTTAGATAAATTTTAGGATATGAGTAGATTACCTACCATCGCATCATTAGGAACTTAATCCTTAGATATTTTGAATATATATGCATAGCCTTATTCTCTCGGCCTTTTATGGGAAATTTTTCATGATTTCTAGGACAATAGATTGAATAGTTTCTCATCTACTTATAGCTGAAGCATTAAACATTGGTGAATTCATTCCTTCCATTCCAATAATGGTCCTGGTGGGCTTTTACTCTACACGATATTCAATCTCTCATTACCAATTTGAGTGTTCCATGATGATGCCTTACACATTTTTTGAAAGTTAGATATTTTATTCTTTCCCTTATTCAATTTTCTATTACATCAATTTCTAGATTACTCATAAGACCACTTCTTATCATGAATCCATTCTAATTCATATAACATGGAAAATAATATTATAGTCATTGATGATATTTCATTCACTAATATATGTATTACAAGTAAGCATTTTCATCACTATGTGAAAACTGAAATTTCCTTCACAACAAATGAGGTAATCCTTCTTGCATCAGATATATGATTTTTGTTTGTTTGGATGGTTTATAAATATATATCACTATTGAGTTTCTTGAAAAGTTATACTGAATTCATCAACATTTCATGTTTTCATATTAGTCTATAGAAATCATCTCGGGATTTTTCAAACCTTTATTTTGAGGATGATTGTTATATAATTTGGGAGAAATGATCATGGTTCTTTGCCGAGTTTTTATTTAATGTTATGAATTGTACCCACCATTTTCGACCCATACTATGAGTCTCCCATTGGTATGATCTACATGGTCATCCATTAGATATCACTCCATTTATTCAAACAAACTATACTATTATAGATTTCCATGCTCATAGGAAATTCATTGAAACTGGATACAATGATGAAGAATATACCAAGACCATTAGTGGTTATAATTTTATTGAAATTGATGTTTCACATGCTCTTCTTTCTAATATTTTGAAATGAACTGAGCCAAATTTCACCGAGTTAGTAACTTATTAAAAATTATTGGCATGATTAGATAAAATTTTTATCACTATGTAATGAATATTTTAGTAGTTATGGAAATATAGATACAAACATATGTTCAACACTTCAACTTGAAAAAAAAAAAATCAAAGAAGTTCCATTGAGAACATCCACCACTATAAAATTATCCCAACAAGTATGTCATAATATTTCCCTTCTTGTCATGAAAAAAAAGAAACATAAGATGGGGTGAGCTTATAAGCTCATTAAGGGTAATAAATACAGAAAAATATATCCTATACATAACCATTTGTCTTGGTGAATAATTGAAAACACATGCCTTTAAAAATTATAAATTTTGACACATTATGGCAGCAATATGAGTGGAGAAATTATTACCATAATAAAAAATAATCAATGAAATTCTACTAGTAGAATAACTACATGAAATATGAATTTATAGCTTCATAATAATTGAAATGCACCTTCAGATTATTCTAAAACATATTTTCAAGGCCTCCGCCAAGACATCTAAAAAGGATTAAGGCCTCAGCAAAAACTATATCTAAAAATGGTATTTGCTTCATCTAAGTCCAAAACTATTTGTCTCATGAAACCTACCAAAGCATTGAGGGGATATAGTGGGACCAAATATTCACATAATAATTCCTATTCATTTCTAATAAGAACATGTACAAACAAAAATTTCATATATATTCATATAGAAACTAAAATATTAAATGTAAATAACTTTCCTCGTATATTTATCCTATACACAAACCATTCATAGTAAATTGGTGAATTTTTTTAAGATAGAAAATAAACTGTCAAAATAGTAATAAGACATTAAATTAAATATGGTATGTGATATCATTCCTATTAATCCCAGTATTACAAAAAAATCAATACGGTTGTTCAAACAGATGAAGATACTCTTATAAAATCATTGAGTAATTATTGAGATAAATAATATTTTACTTGGAAAGGAACAATCCCTTTGAAAATGTGTTTTTATACATCCAAAACTGATGTGAGATAGTATTCTAATAGTTAAATGAATTATTTTAAAATGATATTAGTTTCTAAAAATAGTATACAGAGTTCCCTTGAAAATAGGTAATAATTTGAGAAATTCCTTGAGTCGGGATTGTATTTCTGAAAGAATTTTTGAAAGATCCTTTTGAAACATATAATATCCCATAAATTATGGTTGATTATGGTTGGTAAACATATATAGACAATTGAAATAGAATTTATGAGTAGTACATATTCAGGAATAAGAATTTAATCGATGTATATATATAATAAATGTCACCCGAATGAAAATATAGTTACAGGTGTAAAACCCTTACCTTAAGTCAAAAGGTGTTCCTCACATGATCTTAATGTCACGATTGATAAAATTTATGTACATATATTAATGATTAAAGAACCTAATATACATTTAATTGATATAATATAATCTTAGTAGGTTCATTCATGGCCTTTTTATGTGTTAATAGATTCAATTTCATTGTTTGGGTGTGTTTTCATCCATGGATTTCCTGATTTATTTACTTATATTCTGGCATAGATAAACATGTAGAATGAGAATGGTTGTCGAAAATATAATTAGTATATTATTTGTGAAAAACCAGAACATTACACTGTTAAAAAATATTTTTGGTTATTGGTAGTGATGATGAATCATTATATAAATTCTATTGACAATTGTTTGGGTTAATTAGTGGTTTGTTGCTGACAACGAAGTCCTTTTGATTTGTAAATTAAAATCATGTGTAAAAAAATATTCCAAAAACTTAAATAAGTTATAATACATATATTATATTCTATTTGAATCATAAAAATTGTTTTATGACTATAATTGAAGATGTTAATTGAAATTAACAACTCATCATCCTTGAATGTGATAAATGAACACATCTCAGATGGTGTTTTCATTTCTAGTATAAGATAAGGGGAAAGGAGAGATGATGAATAATTATTCCATTATCAAAACCAAAAATTATACTACATTAATGGTACTATAGTTTTCATACCATTTGGATGAGAGGATTTGAGTACTGAAAACAAAAATAATGGAACATAAAATAAATGAAATGAAAACAGAAATCTACCTCTTGATGTAATCTTCCTTGAGAACCTCATCAGTGGTGATGTTTTGGTCTTCATAGGTTATAGTAGAGGATAGTATGGGTTTCCCACTATTTTACTCATTATTTTATTAAATTTGATGAAACTAAATAAATGGTTTTATTTTTTGTAACCAATAATAGAAAAATGTGCAATTTAGTTTGAACCAAGTTGGCTTACATCAGCCATGATTCGAGTAGTAATGAATTTATCTAATAATGTATATATATTTTAAATTATAGTATTTTACTATTAATAAAAAATTAGAGTATTTTAGAAAAATCTCAAAAAATTACTCTAATTTTTTTCGATGTGAAGAATTCAAAAATTCAATCCATTTTTTAAAAAAAATTGTAAAATATTATTAATTTATTATTTAAATAAAATCATAATTTATTCAAAAAATAACAATTCTAAATTTATAATTAGTTTTATATCACATATAAAAATTACTCAAGATGAAATTATCTTATAACAATAATAAAAGAAAATAATAATAAGATCAATTGGAAGGCCCCAGCTTTAAACAATCGACAATCGTGAATTAAGTTAATAAATATCATTAAGTATTTTTTAGGTTTTGAGCTTTAGATAATTTTGTCATAACATATACATAACAACTTGAATGTTATATGTAGACACTTATACTCAGATACAATGTTTTCCTATAACAAAAAAAATCTTAAAATAGAAATATGTTTATTTCTAGGTTTTCGACAACATGATTTTTCCATGATCCCATCTGTGACATTATTCATCTTTAAGTCTTATGATAAACATTTCAAAACATGGGATGAGCAGAAATAGTTTATTAAAGGATACATAAAAAAGGAAAACAATTAATTTTTCAAAAAAAAACATGTAACCCATGAATACATTATCCTAAATTAACTATGTAAACCTTTTGGAAGTAGTAAATATAGTTCACTTAATCAAGGATCACTTCATACACTTTTTGTAACTGGAAGATTACCATAAATCCAATAAAAATAAACATAAATCTTATAAAGGTAACTTGGGACATAGGCATATATAAATGGAATAACCATATAGTCAACTTCGACTAATATCACAAAATGGAATTTCCATACGGTAAACATCAATAGGAAATGAATGGGAGGTTATAATATAACCACTTGTCCTTGGTTTTTCACAGAACCTCCTGTCAGTTGGTTTATCATGTAACTACCAGTCATTGGTTTATCACATTACAACCAGTGAAATGTCCATGTTCCATTATATATTCATAACACATAAAATACTTTAAATATCAACATTTCACTAATATAATTTCATTTGAAATAACATGAAATAAATTATGTATTTTTAAATAACCAATCAATTTCAAAAACCATTTTCAAAATGAAAACTATAACAACCCTGGTCTTTATTACACACATAAACAAGATATATTTCATAAAATGTTCACTTGATACAACATGGAATATTGAGAGGTAAAGTGTCAGGGAAAATTAAAAACATTACATAACAACTTATATATAAAAAATAAAAAAATTATTAAATAATTTCATTACATTACCACTATATTCACTCATACATATCATTCCATAGGATAACCTGAGAACATGCATAAGAAAAGGGTGAGATATAAAGACCCGTAAGGGAATAAATAGTAAATTACATGAGTAATACAATACAAGTTATACAATAGTGATTTCAAAGGATCACAACAGAATCATGAACATAAATTCAAGATAAAGCATGGCAATCATCACATATATATGTGGCAACAACACTTAACATGTAATAAGCATGAGCCAAGGGTCATTGCAAATGGAGCATGAGTAAACCCTCATTGGACATAAAGAAATAGTAAACACTATTTTTACTTGAATTCACATAAGTAAACACTACTTTCACATAATATATCATGATACAATACTTTACCCAATGCATTAGAGTGTTATTAGGGCACACCCTTCTTAAAAAATTCATTTCATGCATAAGTGTGCCACAAGATTATAGAATATGAATTCAAAAAACATCATAATTTTTAAAATATTATGGAATATGGATTTAATTCTTTAAAATCATACATCAATATGTTAATGTGAATAAAGGTTAATACCATTGATAATGAAATTGGAATGGTATTCACTATACAATGATTTTGGCAAGGAAAATTTCGGTGTAATTTTAGCTACATAACGACATGACGTAAGACATCATAGAAATGATTGATGACAGAGAAAGGGGTTTCTCATCACACATACATAAAATGGATTGTATTTTGAGTCATATAGATACATGTATCAACATATTTAATGGAATTTTGATTCATAGTAACAAATAATGTCTTGAATGTAAATGTGCAGGGAGAAATTTTTTATGGAATTTCATCATGGTATCATGTGTACATAGAAGGAATTTAATGAGAGAGAAAGGGGTCTATCATTATTTAAAATAAATAGTGCAGTATGGGAGAAGAATGAAATCATATCCCAACATTTATAATTGAATATGAAATGGAATAACAATATTAAGAAACATTGAGAAAAAGAGAAAGGTAGCAATCCCTTACTTAGATGTGTGATCCCAAAGACATGGGAGGGGCTTGAGAGAGGATTCATGTGAGCTTGAGGTGCCTTGGGAGAATTCTAGAGAGAGTAGGGAAGATTTTTGATGAACTCCAAAGTCGTAGAGTGAAGATGTAGTGGGCTCTAGGGTGGGTTTATACAAGAAATGAGGGAGAATTCGTTATTATTTATGTTTGGGACCCCACACATTAAACTAAGAAAAAACAAAAAACAACCCATTGTTTTTTAAAAAGGAGGGTGGAAAAAATATTTAATAAGTCCAATGACCTAACTTCTTAAAATATTACAGTTTATTATGTGGATGTGAGTCACACTCTCCCTAAATTCAATTAAAAAAGAGAAAATGTTTTATAAGTCTTGGAGGGTCAACTAATGTTTTTTAAAACAAATAAAAAAACATAATATAAAGTTATTTTAATGTTAAAATATATATTCACCTAAAATAATATTTATAGTATTTTATTGCTTCACTATTTGGTCTTTATGATGTCATAAAAAGCATTATATATTTATACTGTTTTTAATTTTTTCCAAAAAATTATACTGTCTCAGAAAATAATGGAAAAATCACTATTGGATAATTTCGATATCATGATACCAAAAGTAATATTAATTTTATCTAAATTATTTTTTAAATATGTTAATTTTTACATTTAAAATAAAAAAACATTTTTTGAAAATTCATGGGTCTTGGCAAAAACAGCTTTCAGCCCATAATAAAAACTATAATTGCATTCATAAAATTATACTATCATTTATAATAATTTAAATGTAATTTAATAATAATAATATAAATTTATTAAAATATTATTTATTTCCAAAATCTTTTAATTCATGGAAATAGATTTCTTAGTTGAATGTTAACTAAAAATACTTTCTACACTTTAAGAAACTGTTTACAAAGTAACAATAATAAAATGAATGTATATTATCTATACATGAATTTTGTACGTAATCATAGTACTATGGTTTTATTATATAACCACTTGTAATACATACATAATATCATAGGGTATTGTGCGTGATGGTGAGATACTATTTTGGTGGCTCAGATAACATTGCTCGAGTGGTCATCTCTATCAACTTCCACTTCTCACATTGGCGGTTCTGGCCATTCTTAATGTATTTAAGCTCATCTTGTGCTTTGTCAAGAGTGAATCCCAATGACACCACCTCCATTCCGATTTTTGAAAAATGGACTTCGTATGGGGAAAGTAAACTAGATGATGACATAAATTCTTTTGTATGAATAAATTGGATTTTAAAGCCCTATATTCATACTAATCATGTTATCTCTGTTCAATGGCTATATTAGTAATGGTAACAATTCATAACTATATTTTAAAATCCATAACATAGAAAAAAATAAGTACAAACTTTTTACATAACCATAAGAATGCATTTAAATAGACCAAGAGGAATTTTCTTTAATGAATTTTTGAGTCATTACAAAAACAACAAAAAATGGAATAATGGATTTTTTCCTTTTAAAAACATTAAATTTAATAGAGGAATCCAAATATCAAATAACGATCATGGTGGCAGAGAAGCCATTATCACCTCATAGGATAAAAACATTCCTTTTTTCATTTAGTAAAATTATTTTTAGAAAAAATGATTCCCTTGGAATGAAATTAAAAGTAAAAGGGTTTTGTTATACACTGTATAAATGAATTTCATGTATAAATTAGTATATGTATCAATGAAAGGAGATTGAGATGAAATCCCTTGCCTTTTGTCTGAAAAGACTATTACGTTCTTTAATTTCTTAAATAATAAACGTATGATAATTTCTACCTGATTAAGAATATTCTTCAGGTATATTAATCCTTTTATATCACTTATTTCACTGTTATAATAGTCATATAATTATTCAGGTTCATATCAATTGTTTTGTTGATATTCAATACATGAGAGGAAAATGAACTTGATATGATTACAAATTGTTCATGTCATCAACATTTCATTATCTCTAAAATATTATTCATGATTTAAATATCATATATATAAAGTATATATATTTATTTATAATAATACAAATCATTTTGATATAATAAATGAAATTCACCATTCCGGGATATGGTAATCCGTACGTACGCATGAATGCTACATTCATTTCTTTTTCATATTTTAATGAATGAAAACTAAATTATTCATATATATATTATAATTCCATTATAATATCATATTTTATATACATTACATAAATTCATTATCTACATCATTTTTACGTTCCATATATGTAATGAACGAGTCATATGACTATGAGGGGGAAGTAGTCCGCACATCCTCAAATGAAATTATAATGTTTAAACATCATTAAAATCATAAAGGTATTTTTGTAAATTAAAAATATAGTATAATAGAAACAATATAAATGTAATATATATAATATATAGATATATATACATCATAAGGGATACCATGAGTGGTGGGAGGGGAAAATCCAATAATAATCATTTTGTGAGGTCATAGTTTGTTGTACACAGAAACAATATATTCATATGTATAAGTTTGCGGGGTGTGTAAGTTTAGTTATAATACATATCATAACAACATCCATGTATATTGAATATTTTTTTTATGTAATAAAATTAAAAATATATTATAGATACTGAATTGGTCAAATAATGGAATGGAACTTTAGGGATGGTGATGCCTCTATAACGTGTACCACCCTTTGATTTGAGCCAAATGGTATTATTGAATATCCTTCTTCCTAAGGTATATATTCTAGAAAGAATATATGGATTTTTGGAGATTATTTGGGCAATGTATGGATGATCCAAGGGGCATTAGAGGAGTGTGTAAAGGGTTGGAGTTGGTAGCCTTTTATAAGAGGGAGGAGGGGTATATTAGGAATTTCTTGAAATATTATTTTATTATAAACTAAATTTAGAATTCAAAAGATCCAAATATCATTTAATTATATGATAATATGTCTAATTTTTGAAATCCATTAAACCAATATTTTTTATACAACTTTTGGTCTCATTTTTACCTTATCTATTAACTTTAACCCTTAGTTATCTGATTTATCTCTTACTTTTCCATCATGTATATTCATAATATGTGGTTAATATAGATACCATTAAATTCAAATATCACCAAAAGTTTTTCATTAATGACATTATAATCATTATCTAAATCATTTTTACAAATCATGTATTTTTAGGACTATTATATCATTTAATGAAATAGTGTTTCTTTTAAAAACACATTTTTGTCAAATTTTATACTATTCATATCATGACTTTTAAAAATCAATATAAAGATTAATTAAAAAAAATATCATTCATTAAAATATAATAAGTCATACACATCTATAAAATTTGTGGATGGCATAAATTTTTTTAAAATAAATTTATTCTAATATGTATAATCTCATTTATTTAAATCATTCATTAACAATGTAATCACTACATCATGATTGTGTCATAAATAAATTATTTTCCAATGCATTTTTAGATTACTAGGTTTCCTCTTCAACCATATGGTTTTTTATAATAAATGTTTACATAATGAATTACCTTATTCATCAAAAACCTCTCTCTTTTGTCAAAAATATTGACTGGTTGTTCTTTATAATAGAGATTCTCTTCCAAATGAACTGCCTTTTTGGTCAAATCATGAGATAGATTCGGGATATACTTCCACAATAATAAAACATGAAAAACATTTTGTATATAGGATAAAAATAGGGTAAACGCACTCTGTGGGGAATTGATCTTAATTTCTCCAAGATTTAAAAGGGTTTAATGATCCTCAAACTCCGCATTCCTTTCATACCAAAATGCATCACAACATTCTATAGAGAAACCTTGAGAAAAACATGATCACATTCCTCTAAAGAACGATCCTTGCTTTTTTTATTTTCATATCTTTTATGCCTACTCTGATCTATTCTCATGTTCTTATGAATTAACTAAACTTTTTTTATATGTCTTCCACCAATTCTGTTCCCATCAAAATTCATTCTACTAAATGATCTCAAAAATTTGTAGTTCGACACCCCATTCCACATAATTCCTCAAATGGGGCCATCTGCAAAATGGAATGAAAGTTGTTATTATTAGAATACGCAACCAATGAAAAATGGTGTTCTCATATTCACTTGTAATCCATTGAAGAAGCACATAGCATATCATCTAGTGTATAGATTGTTCATTTTGACTGCCCATTTGATTGAGGGTGAAATGATTGCACTATAATTTTATTATGTTACTAGTGACTTCTAAAGGCCTTTCAAAAAGTTAGAAGTAAACCTTTGATCATGATTAGATATAACGGAGTGGGAACTCCATGCAACCTGAATATCTATTTAACACACAACTGATAATGTTTATCTAGAGACATAGTATCTCAAATAAAAAATAAATTAGAATATTTTGTCAATCGATAAATAATATATCAGATTGAATTATTACCTCATGATGTCTTTTATAACCCCACAACGAAGTCCATTGATATATTTCCCTTTTTTCCACTCAAGCAATACTAAAGGATGAAGCATCCATTTTGGTAACAATTTCACTGCATTAACCTGTGGACAAGTCAAACACTTCACAATATGTTTAGGAATATATATTTTCATTCAAATCCACCAATAGTATTCAAAAAGATCGTTGTACATCTCAGTGCTAACAATATGAACTAAAAATTGAGAACTATAATTGTGACACGACAACTATTTCATTAAATGTGAATCACAAGGCACACATAATATCTTCCAACATTTCACATAAAAATCATTAGCATTGTTTATTTTATGAAACTTACCCTTCTTAACCAATTATACCATTTTCTACAACTCATTGTCTTCTTTATATGCTTTTGTAATTCAATCTGATTGAGATGACTTCACTGCCACCTGAATCAAAAGAGAGTTATATCATGTACTAAAAACAACCAATCCAAAATTTATCAAATCAAAAACAAAAGGATTTCATTCCAAATGTGGCATGGTTAATAAAGAATTAATTTTATGACTCAAAACATCTGCCACTTTGTTTTCATTTCCTAGATGGTAATGGATTGTGCAATCATAATACTTGTTCAATTATATCAATCTCCCTTATATCATGTTCAATTGTATCTATGTGAATATATAATTCAATCTATTATTATTATAACATATTTAACACATTACGCAATAAAAGTAATTCCTCCAAATGCTTAATTAAAAAACTATAGTAGATAAATCAAAATCATGTGTAGGGTAATGAAACTATTGAGTTTTCAACTAACCAAAAGCATAATAAACTACATGATAATTTTGCATTCAGACTCAACCAAGTCCTTTCAATAGAGAATATCTATAGAAAACACATTCACAATTTATGCAAGGCAAGGCCATAACCCGATCATTAACTAATCTTATTTTATTTTTCTAAAAACAACAATCACATTCTTTTTTCCAAATAAATTTAACACCTTTTTGAGTTAACAAAGTCAGTGGGATAAATAAGTGTGAAAAAATTTTCAAAAACCATCGATAATAGCCTATAAAATCAAGAAAACTATGGATATGTGTGATATTGGTAGCTCTCGGACACTCTTAAATAAATTTGGTTTTAGAAGTGTCAATAGTTATGCCATCTTGAGAAACAATATAACCAAGGAAAAAAATATTCTACAATAAAAACACACACTTGTGGAATTTAAAATAATATTCCTTTTTATTTAGGAATCCAATAAAACCCTTAAATTACTTTAATGATCCTATTTACATTTTGAATATACCAAAATATCAGTAATAAATAAACCACTAAATTATCCAAAAACTCAAAAAAAAATTATTCATATTATACATCAATACAACATGTGCATTAGTTAACCCGAAAAGCATAACTACAAATTCTTAACAGACGTATCATGTATGAAGCACTTTCTTCATAATTTGTGCTTCCATTACATTAAACTGATGGTACCCCAACCTCAAGTTAATATTTGAAAAATACTAAACTCCTTGGTGCTGATTGAACAAATCATCGATATGAGGAAAATGAAACTTGTTCTTTATAATGATGTGATTCAGGGCTCTATAATCAATGAAAAGTAACATTGAACCTTATTTCTTTTAATAAAACTACACTGGACAATGGTATAGTGATGTGCTAGGTTGAATGAAACCTTTATCTAACAAATCCTGTAATTGATTATTAAACTCTAAATGTTAAATTTGAGACATTCGATAAGGGGGTTTTGAAATTGTCTTAGTATTAGGAACTAATTCAATAGTAAATTCCACTTCTAGGTTTGGTATAATACTCTTAAACTCATCATAAAAAACATCATGATAACCATTTACTACTGGTACATCATTAATCTAAATAGTTCCTTTTTTGTAGTTTGTGAAGGGTAACATTAATTTCCATCATTAACTACTTTATCATCTTATAAATATGATATTAGAGATATGTGTTCATTTATGTACAAAAATTGAAATTATATATGAAAATAAATCTATATAACTCTGAAATCAATATTATCGTGGTAAACAAAAAGGAAATTCATTCCCAAAAAAATATCAAACTCTACTGGTTGAAAAAAACCAGGTTTACATGCTATATATTTCGACATATAAGGATAACAAGATTCATATATTTTTTTCCTCTAAATTTCCCCTAGGTGTTTTTAGAATAACATCCAGATTCATTTCAAGAGGTGGTATTCCAAATATAAATGAAAATTTATCAGAAACGAATGAAGGAATAGATCTTGAATCAAAAAAGGAATTAGCATATTTTGAATTAACTATCAAAGTACCTGATACCACTTCATTTTATGGTCCCACATCTACTCCAATTTTAGAAAAAAAATTCACCACACCTTTCTTATTTGTATCAGTTTGGTTTTCACCCTGGGTAATCCTTAGTGGAAACAAATTTACATAATTCCCAAACTCATTGCAAATAAAATATCCTAAAACTAGCTTTTCATTACTAGTTGATCATCTTCAATATAGTTAAGAGTAGTATTACCAATATTACCACATTGGAAGCACTTTACATACATTGAGAGATATTCTCCAAGATTCTTTTTACCACACTTCTCACAAGATACAAATTTAATTTTCATACCTCTAGAATTCATTGATGAATACTTTCCTATTTCCTGCCAACTGGACCTCTTCTTTTTCATGCATTCATGGATCACCTAACCATTAGAAATCTCTAGTTCTAATATCCCAGCACATCTATAATGTTTCCCATAGATTTTGAATTATTGGGAGTCTAATTTCTTTCGATATCTCATCTTCAATCATGGGTAAACCCTATTTAACTTACCATCAAGATCTCAGATAATATTTGAGGCACACATTGCTATTCGAGTGATCTTTTCTTAGTAAGTAGACATTGAGTCATCCCACTTCCTCAATTACAATATTTTTCCATCCATTGTCTTACCACTTTAGAAATTTTTTTTCATAAAACATACCATTGAATTCTTCCCAACTAAGAAAATTAATCTCCACACAGTCTAAAAAAATTTAACCACTAACCACCACTGATCGACTTCTCCTTCAAAATGGTAAACAAAAGTACAATCCTTTTGATTTTTTGTACACCCCATGACATTGAAAATCATTTCCAGTAGTTTGATTCAGTATTCATCATGTGAAGGGTTATATGATCCTCATAATTATGGGGGTTGTTTCCCCATTTAATGCTCTACTACAAACATGCTCCTATAAGGTTGATCTGTTTGATGTCATGAAAGGACACGCTCAACATTTCATGTATAAGTCCATCGATATGTTAGTATAACCAATTGTCCATTTTTGATTATGACCATATCAGGATGCTAAATTGGAAGGTTATTCTCCATTGTATTCCTTCCGAGCATAGCTTCCTTGTTTCCTCTTCAAAATAACCATTCTAAAGAAACATATTTTAGAAAAAGATACATGGTAATATTCAAATTTTATATCATTTTAATTTCACCATAATGTAAAAAATTATTTTTTGTAACATCCCAAGTTAGTAATGAATAAAAGATATTTTTTATCTATGTCTATTAATGATTAAGATAGTGTTATAGAGGCTTAAAATGAAAATAAATACAATCTTATGCATGAAATACACTAATATTCTTAAAAGATTGTTTTACTGCCTTTTGATGGCAAACCATTTTTGAATCTATATTTTGACAATTTTATAAACTATGTTTGTCAAAATAAACTTATTCTTTATTATTGGGACATAAAAATTTACCTTGTGTGAATTTTGGTATTTTTCTGACAATGTTCATTTTTGAATGAATAGTGAAAAATACTGCATTTTAGATCAAAACTACTTTTTAATCTAATTTATTTATATGATTAGATTATGTTTTGAATTGGTTTTGAAGTAAAATTAGAATATATTTTTACCATTTTATCCAATGGTGGTCATTGGAATCAATTTCACATTGAAATTAGACTTAAACTGGTGTCAATCTTTTGATACTTATTGTTTTGTAAAAACACGCTATTTGCTCTGGCAGCGGGAATTAATTATTAAGTAAATTAATGTGACTTATATGATTTGAATTTTGTAAAATATACTTCATTTTTGAATTCTGAATATCAAATATAGCTTAGGGTTAATTTTTGGTAATTTTCTGAAAAACTTCAATTTTTGATGAATAGTGAAACCACTAAGTGGTAATCAAGAAAACTGATTTTTTAGTTAAATGAAAGTTTACCACTAATGTGTACTGAATTTTGAAAATCCGACATACATGGTTGTCATTAAGAAGTAAAATTTGGTTCAATGAGATTAAAATAATTTTTTGGTGAATAGTAACTTATTAAGTTCTTAATCGCGATTAGTGGTAATTAGGGTAGTTTAAGGTATAAATAAAACTTTAATAATAGGAAATGACCTAGAAACATGTCCCAACCTTATTGGTTGTGTCATGGCCGACCAAGACAAGCCATGGGTAAACTTGGGGACCCCATGGAGACACTTTGGATTGGAAATGACCTAAATAACATTTTATTAGATGTTAAAGTAAAAATGACACAAACAAGAAATGTTTTACGAAAAAAAAATTTACATGGGGTTATAAAGATCAGATTCTTTATTATAAATAGTAATTGGAAAGATAAAAAGATTTCCTAAATCATAGTATTTTTTTTATAATTTTTATACATTAAATAAATTAAATTATTTATGACATAATAATGATGCAGCGATGACATCATTATTTGACGATTTAAATAAAATGGAAAGATAATATAAAATCTATGAACTAAACATGTCCAAACCCAATTGGATGAGTGGATTTCGAACCCTTATCACCTTATCCACGAATTATATCAATGTGGGACCTTTTGAAACCGAAACACATTTTCAAATAAAGTAATATTTCTTTACTTTCCAAAACTGCCCCTCCTCTCCTCTTATAAAAGGCCCCCACCTCTACCTCATTTCACACACTCCTCAAGCCTTTGGCTCGGCCAAACCCCTGCCCATTTACTCTATCCACATCCCTCTACTCATCCTAGAGGATTCCGTTTTGGCAGAATCCTTTCAAAGGAAGCCTTTAGGCTCAAATCAAAAGGAGTTACACTTTTTAAGGTAATTCATTCTCTCATGTTCATTTGTTTTATTTTGCTTCTCCAACCCCCTAAACTCTTTTTATTTACTTCTTTTGTAACAAAACAAGTATCTTAAATATACTAGGATGTTGTTATAAGATATATTTGAGCTACACTCTCACACAAATACAACAAATGGTTAAAGAACATACGGTTTCCGTGGATGGCGAAATTCTCCCTCCCGAAACAATGATTGTTCAATACTCATTTAACACCTTCAAAGGTGGCCATTATGATGTCACTATTTTACTATATGATATATAATATGTTTATGTTTTCCTTAATCTTCTGTTTTTTTCATTTTGGGCATACTGTTATGGTTTCCATTATGGGTAAACACGATATCTTCATTTTGGGAAGTGCGGACTACCGCCCCCAAAAAGTGATTTGATTCATTAATACCATATGTGGGACATATAAAGGATGGAACTATGATATTATATATGATATTATACTGGAATTATAATATACCTTTATATCATTATGATTCCATTCTATAAAATACGAAATAGAAATAAAAGTAGCATTCATGCGTACGTACGGCTTACAGTCTCCATGAACGGTGCATTTCATTTCTTACCTCTAAATGATTATGTAATATTATAAATGCATGTATGTACTAGATATATATGACATATATGATATCTACATCATGAATACCATTCTGGATATAATGAACCTTTGACCAAATTAACAACATGTAAGTGTAAGAAGTCTATTTTTGACTTAAGAACCAAATACCGACAAAATGAACATTATTAACTTAACTGATTACATGATGTTCATAACATGGTATAAAAGGAATAATGAACTTGAAAAAGGTTATTAAGCAAGTATATATTAACTCAAGTTTATTATTCCGGAGATTAAAGAACGGTCGGGTCAAGTCGGATACGAGGTATGGGACTTCGTCTCAATCTCCTTTCATTGAGGCATATTTTATTTTATACACAACTTTCTTTTATACGGTGTATAAACCCCTTTAACTTTTACGTTTATTCAAAAGGAATCTTTTTTATACGAAGCTTTTACTAAACGACAAAAGGGAATGTTTTTGTCGTACGTATGCGGCGACAACGACTTCTCCGCCGTCGTAACCGTTATTTGAGTTTCGACTTCCTCTACATGCCATACCTTCTTTTTTTAAAAGAAAAATAAATACCATGTTTTACTTTGGTATTGAAAATGGTTTTCAAAATGTTTTTATCAATTTGTTGTATTGATATCTCGTGATTGAAATGTGGAAATGTTATGTTTCCTTTATGCATGTTTTATGTGATATGATTATGTTATGGTTCTTGGGCATTATTATGAAGACAGGTGGTTCTGTGATAAACTAAGGGCGGGTGAGCCCGTTATAGCTCTCCAATGCATTGGGTAACGCGAAGGAGTGAAACGTTAAGGTTTCTCCGAAGAGATTTTAGGGAATATACTGTGACGGTTATTCCAAACGTAACCAAGAGGGTTACTCCCTACGTAAGAATGTTATGAATGCCTCAAGTTACCTTTATGTCTTATGATTTCTATGATTTATTCATGATTTTATGAGGTATGTTAAAGTTCCTATGTTTTATGGGTAAAGTGTGATTTCATTCTTATGTATATATGAACTCATGTTTCCTTTCCATGTTTTTTTATATAACCCATACTGAGTTTTTATGCTCATCCCAACTTTTTGAAAAGTTTTTCACAGGTCAAGGGAAAGGTACATGATAAGATGATAGAGTCAAGGATGTGTCAAGAAATAATCCATGTTATATTTTAAATGTGTTTCCTTTTATGGGAATGAAGAATACTATCTTTATGTAACCACTTTGTTTATATGTGGAATGTAATGCATGTTTTATGATCTAATTCTCTAAAACTCTAAACCTGAAAAGATCCTCAATGTGTAATCTTGTAATAACTCAAGATTAAGTAAGGTTTAAGGCTGGGGCCTTATAGTTGGTATCAGAGGTCGGTTTAGATAACTTTAGGAGTTATAATTCTATTGAATGATTATCCAAAAATATTATTTTTCGAAATGATATAGCATTTAAAGATTACCATGTTGCTTCATCTAAGACATGTTTGTAAAGAATGGTTTTCCGCAGAGGAAACAGGGAAGTAGTGCTAGGAAGGCATACAGAAGGAAATAACCTCCCGAATCAGCATCCTGAGATGGTCGGAATTGGAACTGAACAGTTTGTTGCAGTAATGGCGCAGTTGACTCAAGCGATAAATGGCGGTGGTATCCATGCACGAGATCAGCCAGATCAACTGCAGAGGAACATGTCAGTGGTGGAACATTTCATGAGGCAACATCCACCATCATTCAGAGGATCGTCTGACCCTGTGCTAGCTGAAGGGTGGATTAAAGCACTGGAGAATATTTTTTATGTCATGGGGTGTTCAGACAATCAAAAGGTTAGCCTTTCTATTTACCGTTTGGAGGGTGAAGCAGATCAGTGGTGGTCTATGGTTAAAAATATTAGGGATGCCGATGAGATTGATGCTCTTGACTGGGATGAATTCAAAGGTATGTTTCTTGATAAGTATTTTCCTAAGTCTGTTCGACTTAGGATGGAAAAGCAATTCTTGGAATTGAGGCAAGAGGAAGACTCAGTGGCTGCCTATGAAGAAAGGTTCACTCGATTGGCAAGGTATGCTCCAAATTTTATCTGGGACCTTGATAGTAAAATCAATCGTTTCTACTCAGGATTAAAGCCAAAGTATCGAAGGGCATTAGCTTCTCGTGAGTCTAAAAGTTATGAAAAGCTTGTTCGATGTGCTGAGAAGGTGGAAATGGAGTTTGCCGATGACCAAGTTTTCTATAACAACCAGAAGAAGAAGAGACCGAGGTGGCAGGAGAAAGGTAAGAATTCTTCAAAAAAGTCTGATGGTAAGAGAACTAAGTTTCTAGTTTGTGATAAATGTGGCAAAAGGCATGCTGGGGAATGTCTTCTGAATTCTGGGAAGTGCTACCGATGTGGTAAGATGGGACATAAGGATCGTGATTGCACTAAAAAGGATCAAGGTGAAGGTAAGAACAAATTTGACATACAGTTAGTGAAATGTTATAAGTGCAATGAGATGGGTCACTATGCAAACGAGTGTCCGACAAGGAGCTTGAGTTATGGGAAGCAGTTAGACTACAAGCAGAAAGGGGTGGTGAAATCCTTTGCAACTACTTCAGCAGATGTCGGTCCATCAAATGAAGTTGTATTAGGTACTTTGTTTGTTTTTTCAGATTATGCCAGTGTGTTGTTTGATTCGGGGTCTACACATTCTTTCATCTCTGAAACCTTTTCTAGTAAAATGGGAATACCATCTCAAGAAATGGCTCCTGAACTTTTGGTAAAAACACCTGGGGGAAATGTCGAGGCAAAAAGAATTTATAAGAATCTTCCTATCCTTATCTGTGGAAAGAACCTACTTGCAAACCTTATTGTTCTACCTCTAGTAGAGTTTGATGTTATCCTGTGTATGGATTGGCTCTCTATTTACCATGATAGGATTGACTGTAGAGCTAAAGAAGTTTCTTTTCAGAAAGACTTTCAGTTTGTTTACAAGAATGAACCCTTACTTTTGATAACATATCAAGAGGCCGAGAAACTTGTGAAAGATGGAAATGAATGTTACCTTGCACACGTCGTTGAAAATAAAGCAACTGTTCAGATTAATGATGTGCCAGTGGTAAATGAGTATCCTGATGTTTTTCCTGATGAGTTTCCTGGAATAATACCAGATCGGGAAGTTGAGTTTACCGTTGACATAGTTCCTGATGCTAAGCCAATTTCAAAACCCCCTTATCGAATGGCACAAATTGAACTTTTAGAGTTGAAGGAGCAATTGCAAGATTTATTAGAGAAAGGTTTCATTAGACCTAGCACTTCACCATGGGGTGCTCCTGTATTATTTGTTAAAAAGAAAGATTGTTCTATGAGACTTTTCATTGATTATAGAGCCTTGAATAATATCACTATTAAGAACAAATATCCTTTGCCTCATATCGATGATTTGTTTGATCAGCTCCAGGGAGCTCAGTTTTTTTCAAAGATTGACTTGAGATCGGGGTACCATCAGCTGAAGCTAAAGGAGGCAGATATTCCGAAGACCGCGTTCCGTACGAGATATGGCCATTATGAATTTTTAGTAATGCCTTTTGGGCTAACCAATGCACCTGCTGTATTCATGGACTTAATGAATAGAATTTTCCATGAGTTCTTGGATAAGTTTTTGGTGGTTTTCATTGATGATATTTTGGTGTTTTCTAAAAGTAAAGAGGAGCATGAAAAACATTTAAGGGTTATCTTGCAAACCTTAAAAGAAAAGAAATTGTATGGGAAATTAAGCAAGTGTGAGTTTTGGTTGCAACAAATTTCTTTCTTTGGTCACATTGTTTCTAAAGATGGAATAACTGTTGATCCTGCAAAAACAAAAGTTGTGGAAGAATGGCCAAGACCCACAAATGTAACCGAGATTCGTAGCTTCCATGGTTTGGCGGGCTATTACCGAAGGTTTGTTTTAAATTTTTCATAGTTATCTATTACAATGACTAAGCTAACTCGGAAGGGTGTTAAGTTTATCTAGACAAAAGAATGTGATGATTGTTTTCAGGAATTGAAAAGAAGATTGGTGAATTCTCCAGTTTTGGCACTACCTTTCAGGAATGGTGAGTTTGTTATATACAGTGATGCTTAATTGAAAGGACTTGGTTGCGTCCTAATGCAGAATGATCAGGTAATTGCTTATGCTTCACGACAGTTGAAAACTCATGAGGTAAATTACCCTACACATGATTTGGAATTAGCTGCTGTTGTTTTTGCTTTAAAAATTTGGAGGCATCATTTTTATGGAGTAAAGTGTGAAATATATACCGATCACAAATGTTTAAAGTATATATTCACTCAGAAAGAGTTAAACATGAGACAAAGGAGATGGCTGGAATTAATCAAGGATTATGATTGTACAATTCATTACCATCCGGGAAAAGTAAATAAAGTGGCTGATGCTTTGAGTCGAAAAAGTAATGCTTCATTAACAATGTTGCATTTAGAACGTTATCCTTTGGTTAAGGATTTGATGAACATTGGCATAGAAGTTGTTGGTGCAGGGAGTCCTTCTGTTTTGTTTCAGGTATCAGTGAGATCATCTCTATCAGATAGAATCAAGCAATCATAGAAGCAAGATAGGGAGTTGCATAAAAAGGTAGAGCTGGTTCAGAATGGTAAGTTGCCTGAATTCAACGTTGATAATGATTGTGTTTTGAGATTTGGGAAGAGATTGTGTGTGCCTTGTGATTCATAGTTGAAGAGAGAGTTGTTATGTGAAGCTCATTGTTCTCCGTTTTTAGTTCATCCGGGCAGTACTACGATGTATAGAGATCTGCGGGAGTATTACTGGTGGGATGGAATGAAAAGAGATATTGCTGATTTTACTGTGAAGTGTTTGACATGTCAACAGGTTAAAGCAGAGCGGCAGTTACCGAAAGGGATGCTTCAGCCTTTACCAGTGCCAGAGTGGAAATGGGAGAATATATCCATGGACATTGTTGTTGGATTAGCGAAGACATCTCGAGGTAATAATGGAATCTGGGTTATTGTTGATCGCTTGACCAAATCTGCTCATTTCCTTGCTATACGAGATACTTTTTCTCTTGATCAACTTTCCCGTTTGTATCTTAAATAGATATTCAGGTTACATGGAGTTCCTATCTCCATTGTATCGGATCGTGATCCCATGATTACTTCTAACTTTTTGAAAGGCCTTCAGAAGTCGTTGGGTACTGAATTAAATTTTAGTACAGCTTTTCATTCTCAATCAGATGGGCAGTCAGAACAAACAATTCAGACATTGGAGGATATGCTACGAGCTTGTTCTATGGATTATCAGGGAAGTTGGGACCAACATCTTTCTTTGGTTGAATTTCCATATAATAACAGTTTCCATTCCAGTATACAGATGGCACCATTTCAGTCATTATATGGCAAGCGGTGTCGAACACCAACTTTCTGGGATGAAGTGGGTGAAAGGAAGTTGATGGGACAAGAATTGGTAGAAGATATGGCAGAAAAAGTTCAGCTAATTCAGAAACACATGAGAACAGCTCAGAGCAGGAAGAAGTGTTATGCGGATAACCGGAGGAATGATCTATCTTTCGAGGTAAGTGATCATGTTTTTCTCAAGGTTTCTCCTTGGAAAAGTGTGATGAGATTTGGTAAGAAAGGAAAGTTGAGTCCAAGGTTTTTTGGACCATACGAAATTCTGGAGAGAGTTGGATCAGTTGCATACCGAGTGGCTTTACCTCCGAGTATATCTCAGGTACACAATGTTTTTCACGTTTCGATGTTCATAAAGTATATGCCAGATCCATCTCATGTTTTGAGTCCAGAGGAAGTTCAGCTGGAAGAGAACCTATCTTATGAGGAACAACCGGTCCAGATTCTTGACCACAGGGAGCAAGTGTTACGGAATAAGGTGATTAAGCAGGTAACGGTTTTGTGGAAAAACCACATGATTGAAGAGGCAACATGGGAATCTGAAAATGCAATGAGGGATAAGTACCCCCGTTTATTCGATAAGTAAATAAATTGCGGGGATGCAATTTTCTAAAGGGGGGAAGGATGTAACATCCCAAGTAAGTAATGAATAATAGATATTTTTTATCTATGTCTATTAATGATTAAGATAGTGTTATAGAGGCTTAAAATGAAAATAAATACAATCTTATGCATGAAATACACTAATATTCTTAAAATATTGTTTTACTGCCTTTTGATGGCAAACCATTTTTGAATCTATATTTTGACAATTTTATAAACTATGTTTTTTAAAATAAACTTATTCTTAATGATTGGGAAATCAAAATTTACCTTGTGTGAATTTTGGTATTTTTCTGACAATGTTCATTTTTTAATGAATAGTGAAAAATACTGCATTTTAGATCAAAAGTAATTTTTAATCTAATTTATTTATATGATTGGATTATGTTTTGAATTGGTTTTGAAGTAAAATTAGAATATATTTTTACCATTTTATCCAATGGTGGTCATTGGAATCAATTTCACTTTGAAATTAGACTTAAACTGGTGTCAATCTTTTGATACATATTGTTTTGTAAAAACATGCTATTTGCTCTGGCAGCGGGAATTAATTATTAAATTAATCAATGTGACTTATATGATTTGAATTTTGTAAAATAGAGTTCATTTTTGAATTCGGAATATCAAATATAGCTTAGGGTGAATTTTTTGTAATTTTCTGAAAAACATCAATTTTTGATGAATAGTGAAACCACTAAGTGGTAATCAAGCAAACTGATTTTCCAGTTAAATGAAAGTTTACCACTAATGTGTATTGAATTTTAAAAATACGACATACATGGTTGTCATTAAGAAGTAAAATGTGGTTCAATGAGAATAAAATAATTTATTGGTGAATAGTAACTTATTAAGTTCTTAATCGCGATTAGTGGTAATTAGGGTAGTTTAAGGTATAAATAATGCTTTAATAATGGGAAATGACCTAGACACATGTCCCAACCTTATTTTTTGTGTCATGGCCGACCAAGAAAAGCCATGGGTCAACTTGGGGACCCCATGGAGACACTTTGGTTTGGAAATGACATAAATAACTTTTTATTAAATGTTAAAGTAAAAATGACACAAACAAGAAATGTGTTACGAAAAAAACTTTTACATGGGGTTATAAAGATCCGATTTTTGATTATAAATAGTAATTGGAAATCTAAAAAGATTTCCTACATCATAGTATTTTTTTTATAATTTTTAGACATTAAATAAATTAAATTATTTATGACATAATAATGATGCAGCGATGACATCATTATTTGACGATTTAAATAAAATGGAAAGATAATATAAAATCTATGAACTACACATGTCAAAAACCAATTGGATGAGTGGATTTCTAACCCTTATCACCTTATCCACGAATTATATCAATATGGGACCTTTTTAAACCGAAACACATTTTCAAATAAAGTAATATTTCTTTACTTTCCAAAAGTGCCCCTCCTCTCCTCTTATAAAAGGCCCCCACCTCTACCTCATTTCACACACTCCTCAAGCCTTTGGCTCAGCCAAACCCCTGCCCATTTACTCTCTACACATCCCTCTCCTCATCCTAGAGGATTCCCTTTGGGCAGAATCCTTTCAATGTAATCCTTTAGGCTCAAATCAAAAGGAGTTACACTTTTTAAGGTAATTCATTCTCTCATGTTCATTTGTTTTATTTTGCTTATCCAACCCCCTAAACTATTTTTATTTACTTCTTTTGTAACAACACCAGTATATTCAATATACTAGGATGTTGTTATAAGATATATTTGAGCTACACTCTCACACAACTACATCAAATGGTTAAAGAACATATGGTTTCCGTGGATGGCGAAATTCTGCCTCCCGAAACAATGATTGTTCAATACTCATTTAACACATTCAAAGGTGGCCATTATGATGTCACTATTTTTATATATGATATATAATATGTATATGTTTTTCTTAAGCTTCTGTTTTTTTCATTTTGGGCATACCTTTATGGTTTCCATTATGGGTAAACACGATATCTTCATTTTGGGAAGTGCGGACTACCGCCCCCTAAAAGTGATTTGATTCGTTAATACCATATGTGGGACATATAAAGTATGGAACTATGATATTATATATGATATTATACTGTAATTATAATATACCTTTATATCATTATGATTCCATTCTATAAAATACGAAATAGAAATGAAAGTAGCGTTCATGGGTACGTACGGCTTACCGTCTCCATGAACGGTGCATTTCATTTCTTACCTCTAAATGATTATGTAATATTATAAATTCATGTATGTACTGGATATATATGATATATATGATATCTACATCATGAATACCATTCTGGATATAATGAACCTTTGGCCAAATTAACAACATGTAAGTGTAAGAAGTCTATTTTTGACTTAAGAACCAAATACCGACAAAGTGAACATTATTAACTTAACTGATTACATGATGTTCATAACATGTTATAAAAAGGAATAATGAACTTGAAAAAGGTTCTTAAGCAAGTATAGATTAACTCAAGTTTATTATTCAGGAGATTAAAGAACGGTCGGGTCAAGTCGGATACGAGGTATGGGACTTCGTCTCAATCTCCTTTCATTGAGGCGTATTTTATTTTATACACAACTTTCTTTTATACGTTGTATAAACCCCTTTGACTTTTACGTTTATTCAAAAGGAATATTTTTTATACGAAGAGTTTACTAAATGACAAAAGGGAATGTTTTTGTCGTGCGTATGCGGCGACAACGACTTCTCTGCCGTCGTAACCGTTATTTGAGTTTTGGCTTCCTCTACAAGTCATACCTTCTTTTTTTAAAAGAAAAATAAATACCATGTTTTACTTTGGTATTGAAAATGGTTTTCAAAATGTTTTTATCAATGTGTTGTATTGATATCTCGTGATTGAAATGTGGAAATGTTATGTTTCCTTTATGCATGTTTTATGTGATATGATTATGTTATGGTTCTTGGGCATTATTATGAAGACGGGTGGTTCCGTGATAAACTAAGGGTGGGTGATCCCGTTATAGCTCTCCAATGCATTGGGTAACGCGAAGGAGTGAAACGTTAAGGTTTCTCCGAAGAGATTTTAGGGAATATACTGTGATGGGTATTCCAAACGTAACCAAGAGGGTTACTCTCTACGTAAGAATGTTATGAATGCCTCAAGTTACCTTTATGTCTTATGATTTGTATGATTTATTCATGATTTTATGAGGTATGTTAAAGTGCCTATGTTTTATGGGTAAAGTATGATTTCATTCTTATGTATATATGAACTCATGTTTCCATTCCATGTTTTTTTATATAGCCCATACTGAGTTTTTATGCTCATCCCATGTTTTTGAAATGTTTTTCACAGGTCAAGGGAAAGGTACATGATAAGATGATAGAGTCAAGGATGTGTCAATAAATAATCCATGTTTTATTTTAAATGTGTTTCCATTGATGGGAATGAAGAATACTATCTTTATGTAACCACTTTGTTTATATGTGGAATGTAATGCATGTTTTATGATCTAATTCTCTAATACTCTAAACCCGAAAAGATCCTCAATGTGTAATCTTGTAATAACTCAAGATTAAGTAAGGTTTAAGGCTGGGGCCTTATATTTTTTGATATTCTATTAACATAATTTTAACTCGTAAAGTTATCTAAACCAACCATTAATACAAACTATAAGAACCCAAACTTAAACATTTCATTATCTTGAATTAAGGTAATAATTCACATTGAGGATCTATTAATGTTTAGAAATTCCGTGAATTAGTTCATAACTTATACATAACAACATTAATATTAAAAGTAGACGCTTCTATGAACTTTCCATTTGTTTCATAAAACAAAAAGTCTTAAAATAGAAACATGTTTAGTATAATGTTTTAGACATAATTCCATATAATTGATCCCATACATGACCGTATTTTTCATTATATCCTATGGAAAAAATTTCAAAACATAGGATGAGCATAAAATGCTCAGTAAGGGATACAAAAATAAAAAAAACTATCAGTTTTTCAATACAACAAGTAAACCATGAATTCATTATCATGAATTAATACTTTCCAATGTTCTGAAAAGTAAATATACTTCACTAAATATATACTCATTACATACTCTTTATGTAACCATATGATTACCATAAATCCTATAATTAGCAACATAATGAATATAAATGTATCTTCGTACATAAACTTACATAGATGGAATAAATATACTATCAAATTCCATACACATCACTAAATATTATATCCATATGACTAACTTTCATAACCAATGAATTGGAGTTTATAACGTAACCACTCATCCTAGGTTTATCATGAAACCACCAATTATTTGGTTTATCATGTAACCACCCATCATTGGTTTATCATGTAACTATCTGTCAAATGTTCAATTACCATTAAATAATTATAATACATAAAATATTTCAATTTTTATAATTTCACTCATAACATTTCATATGAAATTATAAGAAATCAATTATATATATTTAAATACTAAATCCATTTCAAAAACCATTTTAAATACAAAAACACAAAAAAATGGAATAGAGGATTTCTTTTCCTTTTAAACACTTTAATTCTTTTTGAGGAATCCAAATATCAAATAACGATTACAATGGAAGAGAGGTTGTTGTCGCCGCATATGATAAAAAAATCCTTTTGTTGTTTTGTAAAATTCTTCAATGGAAAAACATTCCCTTTTGAAAGAAATTATAAGTAAAAGTATTTTATTAAAAAATATAATAAAAAACGCATGTATAAATCGAAATATGTTTCAATGAAAGAAGACTGAGACGAAGTCCCTTACCACGTGTCTGACTTGACCCATACATTCCTTAAATCATTGAATAATAAACATATGTTAATTTCAACTTGATATAGAACCTTATTCATGTTTATTATTTCTTTTATATAACATATTACATTTTTATATGATTCATATTATTTTTCAAGTTCATATTAGTTGTTTTGTTGATATTCGGTACTAAGTAGAAAATGAAGATGATTGTAACACCCCAAGCTTCTACGGTACGTTTCCCTTCGAATAATGTGATAGCGTGTGTTGTACGCAACACCGAGTTCTAACACACCATAACTAATCAAACTAGCCGTTATGAATAGTAATACCTACTTTTTGAAATTATATATATTTTATATTTGAAAATGGACTTCATTTTTGGATTCGGAATATCGAATTTAGCCTAGGGTGAAATTTTGGTACATTTCGGATAACTTTCATATTTTGATGAATAGTGAAAATTACTAAATTTTAATTAAAAACAACTTTTTTAATCAAATTAATTACTAGTGATAAATTATGAATTTGAGTGGTTTTAAAGTATATTTAGAATATATTTTTACCATTTAATATAATTTTGGTCATTGGACATAATTTTACAATTAAACCGAACATAAACAAGTGTCAATCTTTTGATAGTGATTATCTCTTAAAAACACGCTTTTTGTTTTAACAGCGGGAATTAATTTTAAATTAATTTCTGCCACTTCTGTGTTTTGAATTTAGGAAAATGGATTCCATATTTGGAATCAGGATGTTCAAATTGTGTAAATAGGTAACTTTTATTTTTAGACATTTTGAATAGTTACTGTGGTAAATATTTTATTTACCATGGTTAAAGGGTAAATCCGGTAAATAAGGGTTAAAAAATAATATTATAATAATACAAAATTACCCTAAAACGTGTCCTAACCTTATTGGTGGACACATACCCGACCATGGGCATCCTTGGGTCAATTTGGGGACCCCTTGGAGCCACTTGTATGTGGTAGGGACACTTTATATTAATAAAGTTAAAATAAAAATAAAAATGGCATAAGCTTACATCTTTTAGAAGAATAATTTTTACATAGGGTTATACATGTTGTATTTTCGATTATAAATATTCATTAGAAAGCTAAAAAGATTTCCTACATAATGATATTTTACTTATAATTTTTAGACATTAAATAATTTATTTTATTTATGACACAATGATGATGCAGTAATTACTATAATAGTGAAAAATTAAAATAAGTGATATTATAAATACCCAAATAAATATAATATGAAACTTTTAATGAATTAAACTAATTTTATAGGATAATATGATATATTAGGATTGATTTAATTGACTTTGTTCGAAGTAATAAATCTGTTATGAGTTTCAAAAAAATCAACTAATGAATAGTGTCAAAATTGACATAAAAGAATTCTTAAAACAAATATTATATTATTAATTGATATTAAATTCCTAAAAATCTAAGGTTCGGCCAAGAGACTTATATCATGATAGGTTAATCATTAATGGACCACTTGGGGGTCTCTTGGATGTATATAGTAAGTTTATTAACCATAATATATAAAATACAAAGAGACATTGTAAAAGTGAAACTAATTAACTTAGAGTTAATACTTAAAGATAAGGTTAATATAAGTACCCAAACCTGTCTAAATTCTATTGGATGAGTTTCTTTCGACCTATCCCCACCTCATCATTTGAATAGTCAACTTTGGAGCCTTTAGAAACCGAATATGAATTTATTATAAATTAATATTTCTAGCTTTTCCAAAGGTGACCCTCACCCCTCTTATAAAAGGGCACTCCTCCTTCTCATTTCTTCACACCTTCAAAGCCTTTTGGTTCGGCCAAACTCTGCCCAAATACTCTCCCAACATCCCTCAATACAACCGAGAGGCCTTATTTTGATCAGAAAGCCAACCTAAGGAGCCCTTTTGATCAAATCAAAAGGAAGAACCCGAAGAAGAGGTAATGATTTCACCACCCTTTTCTAAGTTCATTTCTTCTTCCACTTCTTCTTCCTTTGTTCTTACCATTCTGAAATAATAACTCCAGTATCTCACATATACTGTGATGTTATTATAAATATGGTACAATCATATTCAGTATTCTATCCACCCTTTGAATAACATGTCACCATACGTGCGTACGTACGGCTTACCGTCTCCACGTCGTGGTGTAATTGTTATTCAATATAATATTATTTGGATGGGTATAATAATGATGTGTAACTCATGTAAATAATAAATATAACATGTTAATGATTCTGTATATATGATATACCATCCATTTATATATTATTTTAATATTAAAAGAATGATATTGTCGCTCGTGCGTACGTACGGACTACCGTCTCCACGAACGCGATGAGATTCATTCTCCATCGTAACCATTAAAGCGTAATTATCATTTTATGATTTAAAAATGATGTTTAAGGACTTGATATCATTCTGGATATGAATAATATACAACCTATCCTTTACAAACATGTCTTACGTAACAAAACATATGAAAGAAAACAAGTAAGTTAACACCCGAAACAACGATAATACTAAGATATTATTATCAAATCAATATTAAAAGATCATATATGATATCATATTAATGTATATGATTCTTGTATAATTTAATAACAATTATTTAACCATTATACAGGAGGTTAACCTACCACAACCAAGGAAAAGTACAAGGTAAGGG
This sequence comes from Viscum album, assembly GCA_963277665.1. NCBI lineage: Eukaryota > Viridiplantae > Streptophyta > Magnoliopsida > Santalales > Viscaceae > Viscum > Viscum album. The sequence goes on along the minus strand of OY728159.1, from coordinate 1,291,628,099 downwards.
TTATTTCACAATCTCTTCATTATCCGAGGTTGTTTATATGTAATAATCTACTGAGATCTCTTTATCATCCACATCCATGTTTTTTAAAAATGCATTTCAAAACATTTTTTACTATTTACTAGAATATGAGTTAAAGTCATTTCTACCCTTTTTGACTTTTATAAGTGGTTTATAAAGGAATCTTTCGGTCCTTTTTAACCTTTTCGACAGAATTGAGGTAAGAATGTTTTTTTTAACTTATACGGCGGGTGCGGTTATTTTCCGCCGTTGTAAAATCGTCAAAGCTTCCCTTAAAAGCTTATAAGATTATTTTCAAAGAAAATGTTTGATTTTATATGGATCTTAAATGATTTCAAAATAAAAGGAGATATTTCTTTAAAAAGAATTTTGATTTCATCTATGTCAACATCCTTTGATGAGTTTTAAGATTATTTGAAGTTGATTTATTATGATACAAAACTTCTATATTGTATTGAAGGTTTTGTGATATGTTTGACTGTGGATGTGCTATTTTTATACCATTCATAGTTTATTGTGAAAGTATTGACATTTCGTATGCTAGTTTTAATACGAATTTTTATGTTATGTTTAAACCTTTTCATATGGTAATGCATTGGACTTAATAAGTGACGGGTGGAGCCCGCTATAGCTCCTCGATGCATCGGTAGGTCTCATGAGACAAACTAGTGTCTTGGCACAAGGCCTTGACAAAATCTTATTTGTAGTCTTGGCACGAGGCCTTGGCTATGTGGTTATGATAGTCTGGCATTATGCATTCCAACATTATGAAAGTGGTTATTTATTTTTGCATGTGATTATTCGATTAGTGTAATATCAATGTGAATAAGTAAATGGCATTATTTCATTTTATTTATGCCATACCATGTTGAAAGTTCATGTTTAAAAGGCTTTTTTTTAGTTATACATTGCCTTAAATGTTTATTCTTATTGATGAAAGTTTCCGCTATATTGTTATCCTTACTGGGCATTTGAGCTCACCACTTTTCTATGTTTTATTTTTCCCAGGAAGTGAAGATGTAAGTTATGAATGACCTGCAGGGATATTATGAGGGGATTGTAGTGTGGACTGCGGAAACATTATGTTGTTGTAGTAGTTTTTGATTTTATGATGTAATGTAAAACTTATGAATATATCTAGTGTTTCCAAGGCTACTAAACCAATCGGTCTTTCGAGATTTGATCTTTCTTGTGATCATGCCAATGTTATGTAATTAATGCACCGACTCTGGGTAGCTGGGGTCGGGGCGTTACAGTTGGTATCAGAGGAGGTTTAGTACAAACCTTGGAAGCTAGATTTAGATAAACTCTGATTAGAGAACGTAGACCTAAGATGAACTTTGAGGATTAGTATAGAAGAACTTCCTAGAATTTTGGTATTGTAGAGATTTTGTGAGTTTTCCAAGCAATACATCCCTGTCTGGATACGAGCAGGTAGAGGCGGCTCTGGCACAGATGTACCTAGGGGTAAATCCCGAAAACACCGCTTTGAGCTAGACTCGAACGGGAACTGGTGCACGACAACGGGCCTTGCTGCACTCTTGGTTACGACACTCCCGGGGGATATGCTTAGGATAACTCTCACTATCTTTAAAAATCATTATGAAGGGTTTATGAGTATATACTTCCTCAAAGAAAACATTATTATGATTATGGATTATATCCATAAATAGATCAATTTATGTTAAGTGTTTTATAAGTATGGGATTATGTATTTTGATTCATAAACTGATCTAGTTTATGCCATTGTTTAGAAATGGCGCCTAGTGGAAGAAATGGAAACCGTATCAATGCGCGCACTCCCTGTAGGGATTGCCCTCCTGCTCAAGATAATTATAGTGGGGCTGGTGATGCAACTGGTGCCGATCAGCTAATCACCATACTGGGACAACTTACTCAGGTTATGAATAATAACCTTACCCGTATGGAGCACCCTGATCCGCAGGGTGGAGGATCAATGTTAGATCGATTCATGAGGCAACAACCACCAACGTTCAATGGGAATACAAATCCCTTAGTAGCTGAGCAATGGATATTTTCCTTAGAGAAAATATTTCAGGCTTTGGGGAGCAGTGAAAGGGAAAAAGTTATCATGGCAGTTTACCGCCTCACTGGAGATGCTGATCAATGGTGGTCATTGATTAAAAATACGAAGGAAGATGATGAAGTATCAAATATGGAATGGAGGGAGTTCAAAGATCTGTTTTTAGAAAAATACTTTCCTCGCGACCATCGAGCAGATACGGAAAGGCAATTTCTGAGTCTGAGACAAAAGGAGGATGATAATGTCACAAAGTATGAGGCTAACTTTACAAGGTTAGCGAGGTACGCTAGTGATTATATTCGCAACCCAAGAAGTAAGATTGATCGTTTCTTTGATGGGTTAAAACCATTTCTCCGTCGAGCATTAGTCTCACAATCCTTTTCATCGTACGAAGACATTGTCTCATGTGCTATCAAGACCGAAAAGGAATTCTCTAAGTCTTATGACTTTAAAGCAAAGCAAGAGAAGAAGAGACCTGCTGATCAATCTGGGAATGGAAATAAGGGGAAGAAGGGAAAGGTTGAATATCCATCTTGTGGTAAGTGCGGGAAGAAACACCCTGGTGCTTGCCTGAAGGGAATGGGAGTCTGTTACAAGTGTGGTGAAAAAGGCCACCAAGCTCATGATTGCAAGGGGAAAAAGGAAGCTACCAACGTTCAGTGCTACAATTGCAGGGAGATGGGGCATTATGCAAATGCATGTCCTAAGCGTCAGGAGAACTTACCTCAGAAAAGGCCAAGGGATCAAGGCCAGGCTTATGCTATCACTACTGCTGAGGTAGAAGCTCCGAAAGACGTGGTGGCAGGTAATTTAAGGGTTTCCTCAAGTTTAGCAAATGCATTATTTGATTCTGGATCATCGCATTGTTTCATATCTTCCCAGATTGCTAAGAAAATTAGATATTTCCAATTTGATTTAATAAGGGAGTTGTCAGTTAAAACTCCTAAGGGAAGTATCGTTGCAACAAAGTTTTGTGAATCAGTCCCCATTAGAGCACATAAATTTTCTTTATCTGCTGATTTCATCGTCATACCTATGATTGAGTTTGATATAATCCTCGGTATGGACTGGCTTTCGGACTATGATGCGAAGATTTATTGTAAGAAGAAAGAGGTTACGATTCTTGATGATAATGATAAGGAGCACCTTATTTTTAGAGCAGAATCGTCACCACCTAATTCTTATTTAGATCCACCCCCTGTAGCTCAACTTAATTCAATTATCGGGGAGGAAGAGAATGAAATAACTGTCGGTGAGGACAGGAATGTTCAAATAGAGGATGTACCTATTGTGAAAGAATTTGTAGATGTATTTCCGGAAGATTTACTTGGACATCCTCCAGAACGAGAAGTTGAGTTTTCTATTGATTTGATTCCTGGATCAAGGCCTATATCAAAGACCCCTTATAGAATGGCCACTGTAGAGTTAGTCGAACTAAAGAAACAACTAGAGTAATTGAGTAATAAGGGATTTATTCGCCCTAGTGTTTCTCCATGGGGAGCCCCTGTTCTTTTTGTTAAAAAGAAAGATGGATCTATGAGGTTATGTATTGACTACAGGGAGATCAATGCTATAACGATAAAGAACAAGTATCCCCTACCTCGTATTGATGATTTATTTGACCAACTGCATGGAGCTCAATACTTTTCAAAGATTGACCTTCGATCTGGATACCATCAGTTGTGTGTGAAGAAGGAAGACATTCCGAAAACAACATTTCGAACCAGGTACGGGCATTACGAGTTTACTGTAATGCCGTTTGGATTGACTAATGCACCATCTGTATTCATGGATCTGATGAATAGAGTTTTCAAGGAGTATCTCGATGAATTTGTGGTAGTATTTATTGATGATATATTGGTATACTCCAAAACCTACGAAGATCATGAAAATCACTTGCGCATTATCTTGAAGACTCTGAGAAGGCATGAATTATATGGAAAGTTTAGCAAGTGTGAATTTTGGCTTCAGGAGATTTCTTTTCTTGGCCATATTGTCTCTAAAGATGGAATCTCTGTTGATCCTTCTAAGACCAAGGCAATCCAAGAATGGCCAGCACCTACGAGTATAACTGAGGTACGTAGTTTTATTTGTTTGGCAGGTTATTATCGACGTTTCGTCCAGAATTTTGCCCGATTGGCAAACCCATTAAAGAAGCTCACACGTAAAGGGGTTAAATTTGTTTGGACAAAAGAGTGTGAAGAATGTTTCGAAGAACTGAAGAGAAGATTAGTCAATGCTCCTATATTGACTCTACCATCGGGGAATGATGGGTTCGTTATTTATAGTGATGCATCAAAGAAAGGACTTGGCTGTGTCCTTATGCAAAATGATAGAGTTATTGCCTATGCATCACGACAGTTGAAAATTCATGAACAAAACTATCCTACTCATGATCTTGAGTTAGCAGCTGTGATCTTTGCTTTGAAGATATGGAGGCACTACCTCTATGGTGAAAAATGTGAGATTTATACTGATCACAAGAGTTTGAAGTATATTTTCTCACAAAAAGAACTCAACATGAGGCAAAGGAGATGGCTTGAATTACTCAAGGATTATGATTGTACGATACACTACCACCCGGGGAAGGCAAACAAGGTGGCAGATGCTTTGAGCAGAAAAGACCATGGAGTTTTGAACATGATGAGAATTGAAAGGGATCCAATTTTCATGGATCTAGTGAAGATGGACATGGGAATAACCAGGGAAGGTGAAACATCAATGCTTTTTCAAATGGTTGCCAAACCATCTTTACTAGAAAGGATTAAGAGTTCTCAGACCGATGATGAAGAATTTCAGAAGAAGATTAAAGCTGTGAATGATGGGAGATTGAGAGACTTTGTGTATGAAGATGGAACTTTGAAATTTGGAAAGAGACTTTGTGTTCCCAATATACCTGATCTAAAAAGGGAATTGCTGGATGATGCTCATAGTTCCAATTTCTCTATACACCCTGGGAGCACCAAAATGTATAGAGATTTGAAGGAACATTTTTGGTGGGACAACATGAAGAGGGAGATTGCTGATTTTGTATCAAGATGTATGGTTTGTCAACAAGTGAAAGCTGGAAGGCAACAGCCTGGAGGAGTCATGCAACCTCTTCCCATACCGGAGTGGAAATGGGACAATATTACGATGGACTTTGTCATGGGGCTACCAAAGACTTCTAGAAGGAACGATGCAATATGGGTTATTGTTGATCGTCTTACCAAGTCAGCACATTTTCTTGCTATAAGAGAAGATCTACCCCTGGAACGTCTAGCAAGACTATACATTAATGAAGTTGTGAGACTTCATGGAGTTCCCCTATCGATTGTTTCTGATCGTGATCCCCGTTTTACTTCAAGATTTTGGAAAAGTCTTCAGAAATCCCTGGATACTGAACTTCATTTGAGCACTGCTTACCACCCTCAGACAGACGGACAATCAGAACGGACTATTCAGACCTTAGAAGACATGTTGAGATCTTGCTCACTTGATTTTCAGGGTATGTGGGATCAATATTTACCTCTGGTAGAATTTTCCTATAACAATAGCTTCCATTCAAGTATTCAGATGGCACCATATGAAGCATTATACGGAAAGAGATGTCGTACACCAACCTGTTGGGATGACGTTGGTGAAAGAAAACTTGTAGGCCCAGAACTGGTGGAGGAAACGGTGGAAAAGGTGAAGGTAATCCAAAATCACATCAAAGCAGCTCAAAGTAGGCAGAAGAGCTATGCCGATAATCGAAGGAAGGATTTGGAATTTCAAGTCGGTGATCATGTTTTCCTGAAGGTATCTCCGTGGAAGGGAGTCATACGTTTTGGTAAGAAAGGAAAATTGAGTCCCAGGTACATCGGACCTTTCGAAATTCTAGAACGAATTGGGGTTGTAGCTTACCGATTGGCAATGCCGCCAAGTCTCTCCAAAGTTCACGATGTGTTCCACGTATCTCTGTTGAGAAAATACATGCCTGACCCAACGCATGTACTCACCTATGAGGAATTAGAACTGGAACCGGATCTGTCTTATTGTGAAGAGCCCGTCAGGATTCTTGATACAAGAGAACAAGTACTGAGAAACCGGACGATGCGTCTGGTAAAAGTTTTGTGGAGAAATCATAAGATGGAAGAGGCAACGTGGGAACCCGAGGAACTTATGATGAAGAACCACCCGAGTCTTTTTATGCAGTAATACCCTAGAAATTGCGAGGACGCAATTATTTGAAGGAGGGGAGAATGTAACACCCCAAGCTTCTACGGTACGTTTCCCTTCGAATAATGTGATAGCGTGTGTTGTACGCAACACCGAGTTCTAACACACCATAACTAATCAAACTAGCCGTTATGAATAGTAATACCTACTTTTTGAAATTATATATATTTTATATTTGAAAATGGACTTCATTTTTGGATTCGGAATATCGAATTTAGCCTAGGGTGAAATTTTGGTACATTTCGGATAACTTTCATATTTTGATGAATAGTGAAAATTACTAAATTTTAATTAAAAACAACTTTTTTAATCAAATTAATTACTAGTGATAAATTATGAATTTGAGTGGTTTTAAAGTATATTTAGAATATATTTTTACCATTTAATATAATTTTGGTCATTGGACATAATTTTACAATTAAACCGAACATAAACAAGTGTCAATCTTTTGATAGTGATTATCTCTTAAAAACACGCTTTTTGTTTTAACAGCGGGAATTAATTTTAAATTAATTTCTGCCACTTCTGTGTTTTGAATTTAGGAAAATGGATTCCATATTTGGAATCAGGATGTTCAAATTGTGTAAATAGGTAACTTTTATTTTTAGACATTTTGAATAGTTACTGTGGTAAATATTTTATTTACCATGGTTAAAGGGTAAATCCGGTAAATAAGGGTTAAAAAATAATATTATAATAACACAAAATTACCCTAAAACGTGTCCTAACCTTATTGGTGGACACATACCCAACCATGGGCATCCTTGGGTCAATTTGGGGACCCCTTGGAGCCACTTGTATGTGGTAGGGACACTTTATATTAATAAAGTTAAAATAAAAATAAAAATGGCATAAGCTTACATCTTTTAGAAGAAAAATTTTTACATAGGGTTATACATGTTGGATTTTCGATTATAAATATTCATTAGAAAGCTAAAACGATTTCCTACATAATGATATTTTACTTATAATTTTTAGACATTAAATAATTTATTTTATTTATGACACAATGATGATGCAGTAATTACTATAATAGTGAAAAATTAAAATAAGTGATATTATAAATACACAAATAAATATAATATGAAACTTTTAATGAATTAAACTAATTTTATAGGATAATATGATATATTAGGATTGATTTAATTGGCTTTGTTCGAAGTAATAAATCTGTTATGAGTTTCAAAAAAATCAACTAATGAATAGTGTCAAAATTGACATAAAAGAATTCTTAAAACAAATATTATATTATTAATTGATATTAAATTCCTAAAAATCTAAGGTTCGGCCAAGAGACTTATATCATAATAGGTTAATCATTAATGGACCACTTGGGGGTCTCTTGGATGTATATAGTAAGTTTATTAACCATAATATATAAAATACAAAGAGACATTGTAAAAGTGAAACTAATTAACTTAGAGTTAATACTTAAAGATAAGGTTAATATAAGTACCCAAACCTGTCTAAATTCTATTGGATGAGTTTCTTTCGACCTATCCCCACCTCATCATTTGAATAGTCAACTTTGGAACCTTTAGAAACCGAATATGAATTTATTATAAATTAATATTTCTAGCTTTTCCAAAGGTTCCCCTCACCCCTCTTATAAAAGGGCACTCCTCCTTCTCATTTCTTCACACCTTCAAAGCCTTTTGGTTCGGCCAAACTCTGCCCAAATACTCTCCCAACATCCCTCAATACAACCTAGAGGCCTTATTTTGATCAGAAAGCCAACCTAAGGAGCCCTTTTGATCAAATCAAAAGGAAGAACCCGAAGAAGAGGTAATGATTTCACCACCCTTTTCTAAGTTCATTTCTTCTTCCACTTCTTCTTCCTTTGTTCTTACCATTCTGAAATAATAACTCCAGTATCTCACATATACTGTGATGTTATTATAAATATGGTACAATCATATTCAGTATTCTATCCACCCTTTGAATAACATGTCACCATACGTGCGTACGTACGGCTTACCGTCTCCACGTCGTGGTGTAATTGTTATTCAATATAATATTATTTGGATGGGTATAATAATGATGTGTAACTCATGTAAATAATAAATATAACATGTTAATGATTCTGTATATATGATATACCATCCATTTATATATTATTTTAATATCAAAAGAATGATATTGTCGCTCGTGCGTACGTACGGACTACCGTCTCCACGAACGCGATGAGATTCATTCTCCATCGTAACCATTAAAGCGTAATTATCATTTTATGATTTAAAAATGATGTTTAAGGACTTGATATCATTCTGGATATGAATAATATACAACCTATCCTTTACAAACATGTCTTACGTAACAAAACATATGAAAGAAAACAAGTAAGTTAACACCCGAAACAACGATAATACTAAGATATTATTATCAAATCAATATTAAAAGATCATATATGATATCATATTAATGTATATGATTCTTGTATAATTTAATAACAATTATTTCACCATTATACAGGAGGTTAACCTACCACAACCAAGGAAAAGTACAAGGTAAGGGTTATTTCACAATCTCTTCATTATCCGAGGTTGTTTATATGTAATAATCTACTGAGATCTCTTTATCATCCACATCCATGTTTCTTAAAAATGCATTTCAAAACATTTTTTACTATTTACTAGAATATGAGTTAAAGTCATTTCTACCCTTTTTGACTTTTATAAGTGGTTTATAAAGGAATCTTTCGGTCCTTTTTAACCTTTTCGACAGAATTGAGGTAAGAATGTTTTTTTTAACTTATACGGCGGGTGCGGTTATTTTCCGCCGTTGTAAAATCGTCAAAGCTTCCCTTAAAAGCTTATAAGATTATTTTCAAAGAAAATGTTTGATTTTATATGGATCTTAAATGATTTCAAAATAAAAGGAGATATTTCTTTAAAAAGAATTTTGATTTCATCTATGTCAACATCCTTTGATGAGTTTTAAGATTATTTGAAGTTGATTTATTATGATACAAAACTTCTATATTGTATTGAATGTTTTGTGATATGTTTGACTGTGGATGTGCTATTTTTATACCATTCATAGTTTATTGTGAAAGTATTGACATTTCGTATGCTAGTTTTAATACGAATGTTTATGTTATGTTTAAACCTTTTCATATGGGAATGCATTGGACTTAATAAGTGACGGGTGGAGCCCGCTATAGCTCCTCGATGCATCGGTAGGTCTCATGAGACAAACTAGTGTCTTGGCACAAGGCCTTGACAAAATCTTATTTGTAGTCTTGGCACAAGGCCTTGGCTATGTGGTTATGATAGTCTGGCATTATGCATTCCAACATTATGAAAGTGGTTATTTATTTTTGCATGTGATTATTCGATTAGTGTAATATCCATGTGAATAAGTAAATGGCATTATTTCATTTTATTTATGTCATACCATGTTGAAAGTTCATGTTTAAAAGGCTTTTGTTTTAGTTATACATTGCCTTAAATGTTTATTCTTATTGATGAAAGTTTCCGCTATATTGTTATCCTTACTGGGCATTTGAGCTCACCCCTATTCTATGTTTTATTTTTCCCAGGAAGTGAAGATGTAAGTTATGAATGACCTGCAGGGATATTATGAGGGGATTGTAGTGTGGACTGTGGAAACATTATGTTGTTGTAGTAGTTTTTGATTTTATGATGTAATGTAAAACTTATGAATATATCTAGTGTTTCCAAGGCTACTAAACCAATCGGTCTTTCGAGATTTGATCTTTCTTGTGATCATGCCAATGTTATGTAATTAATGCACCGACTCTGGGTAGCTGGGGTCGGGGCGTTACAATGATATAATTACAAATTGTCCATGTGGTAAAAATTCCATTATATCCATACTTTTATTAATTATTTAAATATAAAATATATCTAGTATTTATTTATTTATTTATTTAAAATATTCCATAACATTAGTAGATAATAAATAAAATGCACCGGTCATGGAGACAGTAAGCCCTATGTCTTAATGAACACTACTTTCATTTATTTGACTTATTTAAAGGAATGAAAACTAAATGATACATTGTTATATTATAATTAATGTATAATATAATATTTTATTTACATTTAATAAGATCATTAACTCCATCCTTTATACATTCCATGTATGGCATGAACAAGTCATATCACATTGGGGGGCCTTAGTCCACACAACCTCAAACAAAATTATTCTGTTTAAAAATAATTAATATCATAATGGTGTGTTTGTAAATAAAAATTATAGTATAATATAGACAATATAAATATATCATATATCTTATATAAATAAAGTTCCTTTATAATGTCCATCATGAGAGTTGTTAGAGTAAAATCGATCAATCATCGTTTCGTGAGGCAAAAGTTCACTGTACATAGAAAAACTATGTTCGTTTCTATTAGATGAAGGAATGAGTAATTGTATTTTGAATCCATTTCATATATCATCTCATTATATTGTTTATATTGGCTTTGTTATGTAATAAAATAATTATTATATAGTAGAGAGAGAATATGTAAACTAATGGAAATGAACTTTATCGAAGACACTACCTCTAAAATGTGTAACACCCTTGGATTTGAGCCAAAATGATTTATTGAATTTACTTATGCCTAATATAAAGATTCTTGGATGAATATAGGGATGTTGGTAGATTTGTTATTCAGAGTTTGGATTATCCAAGGGGTTTGGGAGGTGTGATTAATGAGCAATAGGCGGTGTCCTTTTATAAGAGGGAGGTGGTTTAATTTAGAAATGTCTTGAAAGATTATTATATTATAAACTGAATGTGTATTTCAAAACGACAGAAACTCAATTAATTCAACTAAAATAAGAGGGTTGTTTGAAATCAATTTAACTAATAGGTTTTAGACATGTTTTGGTCCCATTTTGAACCTTATCTTTTAGCTTTAACACTTCTTTAACAAATTTAACTCTTACCATGTCTTCTTGTATATTCATAATATATAGATATTATAGTTACCATAAAATTCCAATCAAAACAAAAGTGTTTCTTTAATGACATGTTGTACATTATCTAAATCATTTTTCCATGTCGTTGATTTTAAGGATTATAATATTATATAATAAAATTGAATTTTTTTAAACTCATTTATCTCTATATTTATACAGTTCATATCTGGACATTTATGAAATCCATAATTACATTATTCTTTATAATACCTTCATTAATTAAATTATAAAAATTTATATGTATTCATTAAATTATTTTATGAAAATAAAGATTCAAAATAAATTTATATAAATATTTCTAATATCATTTATTTAAATCATTCATTAATAAGGAAATCACAACATCAACATTGTGTCATAAATAAATTTACTTATATGACGCAAAAAAATTATAAATAAAATATGATGATGTGGGAAATATTTTTATCTTTCTAATAAAAATTTATAATTGAAATGATCACTTATATAACACCATGCAAAAATAATTATATATAATGATATATGTTTACGTTATATTTTTCGTTACATTAAATTAATTCTTATAAAGTGTCATTTTCACATCTTTGTGGATCCATGGGGTCCCAAAATTTAAAGAAGGTTTCCCACAGATTTACATATATCATCTATTAGGATCAAAACACGTATTTGTGTAGTTTTGCATTATTATTTAACCAGAATAAATTAATTAATTTCTGATGTTATTATTCAGAATGTCAAAAAATAAAAAGTACATATTTACCAAATTTAGAACTCATGATTCTAAATAAAGAATAAATTTCACAAACTAAATAAAAATAGTTTCATAAATTAATTTAAAATTAATCCTTGTTTCCATAACTAAAAAAACGTGTTTTTAAGAAGTAAAAACTACCAAAAGATTAACTTGTGCATATGTCCAATTTCAAAGTGAAATTACCTCCAATGACCAGCATTGGATTAACTCGTAATAATATTATCCATTTACACATTGAAATAAAATAAAAGGGAAATCTATCCATATAAATAAATTTTATGAATATACTGTTTTGACTAAAAATGCAATATTTTTAATCTATTCCTTAAAATATGAACTTTCTCATAAAAATTCCAAAAAATTTCCAAAAGTAAATTCTGATGTCACGAATATAAATAAGAAGTATATCTTGTCGAATGGATCAGATAAAAGTGAAAGAAACTATTTTTAAAAAGGGTTATCTATTAAAATAAAGTAAAACTATCTTTTAAAAATATTAATGAATTACTGTATAAAATTGGATTCATTCTCATTTTAACCAACTAAATATTATTAGATAAATGTAAGAAAATTTTACAAACATATTTAATCACAATATGGTTAGTTCTATTCCTTCATTCAAATACAATGAATATGCATTAACAACTATTTAAAATAAAAATATTAATATATAATTTTTCAGTATAACTCAACAATGTGTGCAATGTAAGATTTCAGAGAAACTCATTGATGCGTATTGAATACGCTATCAGACATAGAATCCCTTTTAAAGTAAAATAATTATTTAATTCAAAAATATAAATAAATATTTAAATTTTTTATTCTTTATTTACCATGGAGGTTATATATACTATTCATAAGGGTCATATTACAATTCATATTACTATTCATGCAGTAATGTTACTATTCATCAAAAATTATGTTTTCCTAATCAGACTCAAAATAACATTATGAATGGAATTGTGTATACCAATTTTTTGAAATTCGAATCACAAATGTGGAAAAGTTATGTTTACATGATTGGGTATAAGAATATTTTGTTTTTTAGTAACTCAATGTTTCATGCATTAAAATATTAAATTTATTTGAAAAATCTAATCCCCTACTTACAAAAATTTCATCCTCAAAATTACCAGAATGTTATCTGAAAAAAATATTTTGGTATTTCATTATCATTAGCTCCCGAAGATCACATGTTTCCTCCTCAACATTATGATTTTTTCAAGGTATATTTACTAGTCACGTCATCTAATTCTTCGAAACTAGTTCTTTAGTTTCCAGAATCCGGATAGGATCTTCACTGAAATATTGGTCGAGATCCATTTCTATAACTTTAAAAGTGAGGAAATTTTTTGTTTCCGGCAAGTACATTATTAGTAATGAGATAAGGAACACATTTTTTACTTTATACAAGCTATGTTTCAAAGACAAATGATATAAAACAACACAATTCTCTCCCGAATTTCAAAAGGGCATATGTACTGAGGGCTCAGTTACCCTTTCTTCCCAAATCTTATAACACCATTCCATAGAGATACTTTTAAGAAGACATGATCTCCCACTTGAAACTCCATCACTATTCCGACTCAATAAATCAGCTACGTCATTATACTTTCATTGGTGGAAGTGTATTGATTAATCATAATCCTTGAGTAGTTCGAGCCATTTCCTTTGCCTCATTTTGAGTTTATTCTGGGTGAAAATTTATTTTAGAATCTTATGCTCCGTATATATCAGACATTTTTTCATAGAGATAATGAATCCATATCTTCCGATCAAAGATTTCCAAAAATAACTCAAGATCATGAGTAGGATAGTTATGCTCAAGAATTTTTAATTACCTTGATGCATAGGCTTTAACCCTATCAATATGCCTAAGGGATAACCATGTACATTCTTGGATACATAGGTATGTATCACAAATCCATTATTCCTTGGTGATAGATTTAGGATCATAGAATTCACTAATATAATCTAAAATTCTTATAAACATCCCTCACATTTTTTCCCTATATGAACTTAACCCCTTTATGTGTATGCTTGGTCATTTGGCAGGATAAACATGCGAAGTTTTGAATGAAATGCTGATAATAACATGCTAAACCAATAAAACTACATACCTCAGTTATGTTCGTTGGAGTATTCGTTTCTAGAAAAACCTTTTTCATAACATGATCAACATATATTCCATCCTTAGAGACAATGTGTCCAAGATAGGAAACATATTTAAGTCAAAATTAACACGTGTTAAACATCCCATATAATATATCTCTTCTAAGAGTTTTCAAAATAATGTGCAAGTGATTTTCATGATCTTCATAGATTTTGAAGTATATAAGGATATCATCAATAAATACCACCATAAATTCCTCATGATATTACTTTAAAACTCTTTTCATTAGATCCATGAAAACAAAGGGTCATTATTTGGTCCAAAAGAGATTATTGTAAACTCGTAATTCCCATACCTGGTTTGAAATGTTGTTTTTGAAATATCATACATCCTTACACTCAACTGATGATATCTAGAATGATATCAATCATAGAAAAATATAGGGATATGTATAGTTGATTAAACAAATCATCATTTGAGGCAATGGATACTTGTTTCATTATTATTGCAATGATCTCCTTATGTTGACTGCACAACCTAATAGATCCATCTTTCTTGTTAAAGAAAAGAACATAGCTCCACATGAATAAACACTAGGATGAATAAATCCATTATCACATATTTAATCTAGTTGTTTTTTAGTTCCACTAATCCGACATTGGCCATTATATAACGGGTTTATTATATGTTCCTTGAATCAATAATTAAGTCAATAAAAATCTCAATTTCACGCTCTAGGGGATGTCCAAGTAAATCCTCTGGAATCACATCAACAGATTCTTACACAATAGGTATGTCCTAAATTTAAAAATTACATTCCTCACCCATAGTTTTTTCAATCCTTAATCCCCAATAATTGAATTTAGAAGTGATTATAGTGTTATAACTAGATGAGATTCAGATGGTGATGTTTCTACTATAATGATAGGTGATTCTAAATCATTCTAAAAAATTGTAACATCCTTCTTGTAAATTGTTTTTGCAGCATGGTTCAAAATACAATCAATACCAAAGATTATATCATATTAAATCATGGGTATGATTATTAAATAAATATATAAATAACACTTATATGCCATAATTTGAATTTCTTGGTACAATTTTGTTGCAACATTGCTTCCCTTAAGAGATTTTGACTAACAACTCCCCATTATCTCAAATTTGAAATAATTAATTTTCTTGGAAAACAAGGAGGATATGATAGAATGAAATTATAAATAATCAAATAAATCAATGTCTATGTTTGATTAACTTATTATAGTGCCTACTATAATGTCATTAGGAACTTCAATATCAGCAGTTGTGATCATAATCTTGTCCCTTCTCCATTGACCATTTTTAAGGAATGTTTTCATGACGCTTTAGACAATCAATAGCATAGTGTCCCATCTATATATAAATATTGAATTGAACAATAATAGCTTCTTTCTCACCTTTGAAACAACAGCATGATGGCCATTATATCCACACTTTTAGAACACCCCATTTTCTTTTATGTGGGCACCAGGGTGTTTTTTTTACAATTATCACTGGGTCGAAAGTAGACTCTTACCTTATTCACCTTTTCCTTTTATCAATTTCCATAGTTTTTAGGAAAACTATCATTCTCCTAATTTTCTTATATGGGGTAAGACTTATATAACTCCTTTTCTATCTTGAGAGCACATGAGAATATATCTGCATATGATGAGACAATTTGGTAGACCAATGATGATTAAAGGAATGAATTTAGGCCATAAATGAACCGTTAAATCTCTGTATGTGGATTATGTACTTAGTCCGTAGATTTCTTTTCTGAATTTTTAAGTTTTATTCATACATTAGAAAATTATCTTCTAAATTTTTCTGAAAATTTTGAACTGACCTTTCAATATATTCTCGCAGTTCATGAAGAAAGTATTTCTCTAATAAAAGTTCATTAAATTTTCTAAATTTCAGGTTTTCTATTTTTTACTCATACTTTTTGTTTTGATTTAGTGACTTCTATTGATCATCATATCCTAATAGATGATAAACATCCCTAACAACCATTTTCATTTCATTAATTCCCTAGGTGAGAAATTTCTTCTCTAATGAACTTATCCACAACTCCACTATGAATGGTTTTGTAGTAATAATTAATGATGGAGGTTGTTATCCCATAAAATGATCATACATATCGCATCCACATTGTGGATCTAGATGATCTATATGGGTAAGTTTATTATTCTTAACCTGAGAAAGTTTCCCTAGTATAGTTATAAGTTACACTGCACCAGTCGCAACTCTAGAGCCAACATCATTATCATTCATATGAGAGAAATCCATATATAGGGTATGCGCCTTCATGAGGTTTTCATTTCATCCACTAGAAAAAAATTTTAAATAACGGCGTATAGTAGAATAAATTATGATTCCTAATGTGATACCATGACAGAGAAAAAATACATAACATAAATTTAAATTCTATGCATGGAAAATCTCAAAATCATAAACATGGTATCTTGGAAGAATATGTTTGGTTTAAAGCGTTTAATGTATTTTAAAGAAAATATTAATTATTCACAGCATATCCCTTTAGATATTCTAACCATATGTGTTGTACGGCCCATAATCATTTACCAAGATACCCAGGGTCAATCCCAAAACACATTTTTGATGTTTTCACTAATAGGTACATCTATTCTAGAACCACATCCACTGGTAGTATCTATACAATGATTTGTTTTCTAGAAATAGCCACATTAATTTATTATTTACCAAAGATAGATGATTTTCATGTATGTTTATACTCAAAGACTCTTTTAGGGGTTTTTCACTCATTTTCATTTTCTAAAACTAGTTTTCATGTTTTATACTAAACTTCATTTGATACCATCATTAAAGTCCAGATCATAGTTGCCCAGATTTTGTGCCTTATTACATAACATTTACACGATTACATGAAAGTCATATCCAAAATGAATGAATAGTTTATTATATTTGGAAATAATGATACATACCAAATTTTAAAATTAAAACTCTAAATTAAAAACAAAAAATAATTTCCTTTGGGAACCTCCAACACTCTATGATTATCCTTGCAAGTCAATAATAATATACCACATCATCTTCGAGAAAAATTGAAACATAAGAAGGGGTGAGATCATATGCTCAGTAAGGGTAGGAAATATAGTGGAAGATTTCATACACTTAAATATTAGGCATGGTGAATAATTTAAAACACATTCCTTTGAAAATAATAATCTTTAACACATTATAAAAGGAATATATGTGAGGTAATTATTTCCATAATAAAAAATAATCATTGGAACCACATGAAATATGAATTTATATCATAATAATTTAGGAAATATATATGTTTAACAATATAAGACATGTCGTCAAGGCCTTGGCCAAGATTTATAAAAATTATTAATGCCTCATCCTAAATCATATATAAAAATGGGCAAGGCCTCAACCGGGTCTATATCTATTGGTTACATGAGACCTACTGATGCGTCGAGGGGATATAGAAAGCCACAAAAATCACATAATCAGTCCAAATAAAACCACATATGAATATTTATAAACATAAACAACATATATACTCATATGAAAACTAACATATGAAATGTAAATAACATTTTCTAAAATATTAATATTAAACACTTACCATTCAGAGTAGATTGTTGAATGGTTTCAAAATAGCACATACAAAGTCATTATAATCATAAACCATTTAATTAAATATTGTATATAATATCTAAAATATTAATACTAATAATAAATAATAATCAACTGGGGTGTTGAAACAGATGAATATACTCTTATAAAATATTTGAGTAATTCTTAAGATAAATACTGTTTTACTTTGAAATAAAGAGTTCTTCTAGAAATTATTTTGAATAAAACCAGAAATGAAATAAGATATTATTTTCATAAAAAAGTGAGTGATGTTATAAATTTATTGTTTTCTAAAATCATATTATATAGTGACCTTGAAAATATGTTAACATTTTTGAAATTCGCTTGAGTCGAGCTTATTTTTTCAGGACATTTTTTTGAAATATCATTTTAAAACATATAATTCCCCATAAAATAATGTAGTATTATTGTTCATAAACACACGAAAACACATATATATATATATAAATAAAAATGATTTTATGATGAGTAAATTTTAATAAATAATAATTTAATTGAGGTATGTAGATAATAAATGTATCTCGAATGAAAATGGCGGTTCAGTTGGAAAACTATTACCTTTTGTATGATGGTTTTCCACACCAGGTCTTAATGACATAATTTTTTTTAGGATCATATATTAATAATTAAAGAAAATCATTTACATGAAATTTATAATTTATAAACTTATTAGGTTCATTCATCACCTTTTTATGGGTAAAGAGATTAAATTTCATTATTTGGGAGCATTTTCTTCCTTGATTTTCATGATCGATTTACTTATATTCATGTGAAGATATTAATGTAGAATGAGAATGGTTTTATTGAAATAATGAATTATATATTTATTGAACAAATATATTATTACATTATTATAAAATTTGTTTTGGTTATTTTAATCGAATAAGAGTCATTATATAAAACATTAATGACACTTGTTTTGGATAATAGGAGAATTTTTTATCATAATGAATTCATTTTGATTTATAACTTAATATCATGTGTAATAAATGACGAGAGAACCATAAATAATTTACAATAAATATATTATTTTATCTTTCAACCATCAAAATGGTTTCATGACTCGAATTGTAGAAAGTAATTGAAATTGAAAACACGTCATCCTTGATTGTGGTAAATTAACACATCTCAGATGGTGTTTAATATATAGTATAAAAAAAGGGGAAATGTGAGATGATTAAGAATTATTACATTGTCATTACAACATTATAGTAAATTTATGTTAATAGAGTCATCACAATATTTTTTTATAAATTATGTGAGGAAAAAAAAGAAAATAAATGATCTTAAATTAAAAAAATGAAATGAGAAATTTAACTCTTGATGTAATCTTTTCTGAGGGACCCTTTAGGGTAGATGATTTGTTATTTTTATCAGACCAAGGGATAATGGACATGGGGTATGAGCTTGGGAGGATATTTTATCTGAATTTATACAAGAAAAAAGGGTTGATAATAGTAATGATTAGAGGGTGGGAGGGGGAGTGTGGTTTATAGTGTGGGAGAGGAGGGTTTTCCCTTCATTTTACCCTTTATTTTATTATTTTTCCAATGACACAGAATAGTATTGATTCTTGTGTACAATAATTTTCATATGTGCATGTGAGTTCAAACCAAGTGTTCTTACATGAGAAATGATTCTAGGAATAGAAAATATAACTAATAATGTATATATACGGTAAATTACCGTGTTTTACTATTCATAAAAATTCTAGTCATTTAAATAAATCACCAAAAAGTCACCCTATATATTTTTCAACATGTAGAACTCAAAATTGAAATCCATTTTTTGAAATTAATTTTATAAATATTATTAAATTAATTTTTATATAGAATCATAATTTACTCTAATGTAACAATTTTAAAACCATAATTTGTATTATATAACCTTATGTAATAAATCAATATTTCATTATCATGTATCCTTAAGATAATAAAATTATAATGTGAATTACTATTCATATTAATATTCACAAGGGAATTTTAATATTCACTAAAAATTATATTTGTCTTAGCATACTCTAAATAACATACTGAACGCAACCATGTGTGTAAAATTTTCCAATTTCAAATCACAGAGGTGGAAAATTTATTTTTACTTATTAGGTTATAACAATGTGGTTTTTTTAGAGACTCATTGCTTCATGCATTCAATATAAATTATCATTTAAAAATCAAGTGGTGTTACATATTTGAATTGAAAATCGTTATTTGGATTCTTTCAAGCAGTTGTTTATGAAAAACTAGGTGATTATTTTCATACATTCTTTAAACAGGGACATTCTATGATGGATTGTGACCATAATACCTCATAGGATGATGCTAGAAGAGTTACATGGGTTGAAAAAAAAAATAAGAATATACATGGAATGGATGTTGTTCACATAGTTTACATGGGCCCCTGTGATATTAGGGTTCCTTTATAATGGCTTAAGACTTATGTGAAAAAAGAGATTATGGTAAAAAATGAGAAGCCTTGTCAACCTTTATACCATTCTATTAACACTAAGGAATCTTTCTGATTTTTAGATTCTATTATTACTGCCAAAATCTCAAACATTAACACTCCCTCCCTGATGGAGGAATTGGAGAATCACATTGTCTCATATTATAAACAATATAAGGATCTGAGTGATATCTACAATTATATTAAATCTCTACAAGAGGTTGATTAAAAAAATAATCATGTTGTGGAAGATTATTTAAAATCAAGTTCAAGGAAATGAAAAAAAAATTTATGTAGGATGATATATACATTACCAAAAATCCTAGTTAAATGTCGAAGAGTAGGGATTACTCTTAACTAGAATGATCTATTTTAACAAGATATGTAGATGCCTCTATATTGAAGAACATTGTACCATATAAAATGAAATTATAGTTGATCATCCAATTTTCACCTTTGGTTTAGATGAGTAAGAATATGAATGAAAAAAAGCATCATGTGTACATAGAAGATTATTTAAATGAGGATGGGGTGGGGGAATAAGTTGAAGCATATATGGATGAAAAAGATAAAATTACATTTCAGAAGTACTATGATGGTGAAATTTATTTTAAAATATAACATGAAATTATAAAATTCATGTTAATTAGAATGCTGAAATAATATAAAAGAAATCCTTATTTAAACATTAATGACATAACATAGAAATGAATGTTCACTTTCTCAAAATACTTACAAGCTTGAAGTGATTGTTTTTTATAATCTGTGACTTTTTTACTAAGAATTACCTTTATTTTCAGATTCCTATACTAATGAAGTAATATAAACTTATGGGTAAAGGATGTTATACATGGGGATATTATTTAATGTTGTGGTCTTGATCAAAGGACCTTGTTTTTATATTCCTCCCTATAAATATTATGTTCTATTTTTGACATAATGGCCATCTTATGTATCTTATTCATTATTATTTGGATTATTTTACAACTCTTTATTTTGTGTATTTCATTGTAGCATGAGACTACTTCATGGTTCTATTTCCACTGGATTTTTGTGATCAATAGGTCAACATTAAATGTTGTGTGCTGTGAATTAATGATGAAGCTCTTCTCTCATTCTTTGTCCTTTAGTCCAACGAATGGGTTGAATTGGCATGCTTTGATGAGAAAGTAGTTTTCATGAAATAAAAGTCATTGAAGTTAAAATGTTGATTATATTACAGAGAAGGAGGACTGTACTAATGATTATGGTTGAATTGCTCACTATTTATTCATGTTGGCCTGAATGTACACTTTTTATCAACTTTTCTACTGGTTTAATCTCATGACACCACATGCAGAATCTTTATATTTTCAATTCATTAATACATTTTGGGAGTTATGGTCTGGGTGACAAAAACATATCTCATTATTATAAAAAAAATCCTCACACCATGATAATTTTTGAGATATTATAGACCTTAATATAATTTGGTTCAATACCGTCAAATAAACAAAAAATCATTCTCTTTGGATTACATTAGTAGTCTATGGAATTACTTTATAACTTTGTAAAGATGGCTTCAAACATAGAAAATTTTCTTCATCTTTATGTATCAAAATCAGGATTTCATTATCCATATCTTCTCTCTTTTCATGAGGGAAATATTTATCTTCTAAAAATTAATTAAAATACATACATTCTGTATTTTCATTTTTTTCCTCCTCATTTTTGTATTGAATTAATGACAGACCTTTATCTGCATCTCCTAGGTGATGATAAACTAATATATTACCTTATCCCTTTAATTTCTTCCCAAATCCATAAATATCTTCTATAAGGAGCCTATCCATTGATCAATTATAAATGGGGTTTTAGTCCAATTTAATTATGATTTTGTGTTGTTGCTTGAAGTGTTCTAGCATTATTACATGAAATTCTAGATTGGGCTACTCCGTAAGAGTGTAGTTATTTCCCATAACATTATTCATAAATACCAATATAGTTATAATTGTTTTACCACCAGTTACAACTACTAATCTAACATCATTATCTTGAAAAGTTAGAAAATCCATATATGAATTATGTGTGTTGATACTGTTTCCATTCCTCCAAATATGTTCAATTTCTAAAAAAATGGATTACACTATATTATGTAATTATATTTTAAAGCTAATGAAACACATTAAATTTTATGTATAACTAATATAAAAAAATTAACAAGGTTTCCTTGGGAATACTTTTAATGTAATTTAGAGGGATATATTTACCTTATATATGTTTTCATAAATCTAGTTTCCAAATATTTTATTAACAGACTCTACTACAAACATTAATGCCATTGAACAACTTAACCCAAAAACAGTGCCTCAACTTATTATATTGTTACTAAGTACATCTGATCACATCCCAAAGGAATGAATATTCTAGTAGATTTTGAAAACTAGATAAAAACATATATATTTTTTTAAAACTGAAATCAAATACAACATAAAAACTCCATTGGAAAACCCCTATTCTTTAATATTATAACTACACGTCAAAAATAATATACATGTTTTCATCCAGGAATAAAGTAGATTATAAGGAATATGTGTGATACGATGGTCTGTAGTGGTATGAATACATAAGAAGATATAATAAATAAATATAAACAATATGTCAAGGTGAATAACTAAAAACACATTCCATTGAAACATTATCATGACCATTATATGGTAGGAATAAAAAATGATCAAATAATGCCATATAAATATTCACAAGAGAATGAATCATTGCCATGGTTATTTTACTGATAAAATTGTGACATTAATTTTCAGTAAATAATCTTATAATGAGGGAAATCATAATACATGACATCATTAACATACCATCAAGGATTCATCCAATAAACCATAAATAATCTAAAAAGTCATCAACTAATACCCAAATTAGTTTGTCTAATGAGACCGACGGACGCATAGAGAGTATATAGAAGGCACCACAAATTAGTTAATATGTAAAATGAATTACACATACCAATGGGGGACTCATAATAAACATATATATTCATATTTATACAAGATTTTGATAAATATTTCCCCAAATAATAAACATAATCCTAAACCATCTGGTTTAATTGGATGAATGTTATCGAAATAAAACATCCACTATTAAAATGATCATAAAAAATAAAATAAATTATGGTAAATGGAATCCTTATATTTCAATGTCAATGAACCCTATTATTAAAAATTAATGTTTACATATATGAAATTACATTAAATGCGATCATTGAATAATTTTTGATGAAAATACATTATATCACTTTGATAATGATGTATGTTTTTAACACCACAAAAAATTTATTTATTTAAAGGTAATTTTTAAACATTTAAATGAATATTCAAAATATTACAGTTAAATTGAAATTGTAAGTTCCATTCCTTAAAAAATAATAAACATTTTTTTAAAAGAACATTAAATGATTATTTTATGAAGATATCCATTTACAAATATTATATCATTGATGTTAGCATTAAAAATTAATTGATTATGTTTATTATCTATAAATCACCATAAAAAAAGAACAAATATAATAAATGGTTTTCAAAATTCATTTCACAACTAATATTTGTCCAACATAAACATGGAAGTATGATTTTTACCCATGGAATGGAAATTAAGTTAAGAATCCCCAAACATCATGCTTACCATTAGTGGTGTGTAGATTAACCTCATTTATAATGGTTTACAGAATGTCATTAACTTATTCCTCCACTATATTCATATTTATATTAACTTATATTATGTTGTTATAACATTTTATGGCCCCTTCATTTCATGTTTTCATTATTTTATGTGTGTTTGTTTCATGATTCATGGTCGGTTCTATAGAGTATAATTATGCATGTTCTAGTAAAAGGGAAATAAAACTCTAATAGTAGAATGTAATGGTATTAATGAAAATTAATAAGTATAAATGGTCCCATATATCATTTTTTTATCACTAGGATTAGTCTTTTTATAAAATTTAAATTGTAAACTTTTAGTTTATTTTGGTGGTATTTCTAAAGATCACAAAATAGTTTCTTTTTATTTAATAATATAAATATATATATATATATATTATTTACATAGAATGATATAGGTTACTAAATAACTATTAATGTATTATATAACTATAAGAATATTTTTATGACATCTCAAGAAGAAGGTAATGGAAAATGAACAACAACATTATTCACAGAGTCAAATAACTGGCATAACCTGGACAATTATATTGTTTCATTGAATAAAAGTGGTAATAAAATGGATATAAAATATTTTCATTGAATAATTTACTTCCAATATTTACATGATTCTAGAATTATTATTTCATTTGTGATGAATTAGCTTGGGAGAAAATATAAGATGAAATGAAATCAACAGAGGCCCTTTGAGAACATTACTTACTGAATATCACCAAATTGAGAGACCCTGAACACCCATGAATATGGTCTTTTGGTAAGAAACAAAGAAGTAAAATGTGGGGAGAGTTATTTTGATCAGTTATGGAATATAGTTTCATAGATTAAATTCTTTTGAGTTTTAATTAGGTGGTGGGGGTTGATATTTATTCTTGGGGGGAGGTGGGTTTAAGTTATTTAAATAAATATTATTTTAAATATAATGCCAACAAAATTGATGTGAAGTTAATTTCAAGTACATTTGAAGGTAAGTAATAACATAGATGATATATGGGTTGATAAATACCCAAAAAACATTTAAAATTTTAAGTTTTTTTGTTTTTTAATCATTTACAAGTTTAACTTTAGCAGGTTTCATTGTTTACCTATAGCGAGATAAATAAATGTTTTTACCATGGTAAAATTTATGTGCCTAAAAAAATGGACCATAAAAATAAATTATCACCATATAATTAGAAATACATAATCCACTAAATAATATTTAATTAATATAATTGGGAAAAATAGATTTCAAATTATTCTCACATACACAACGAAAACGAGGGAATTTAATGTGAACTGTTCAAAAGTTTGAAAAGTTTTATATTCCATTTCAATGTATTATTTATTACAATAACATAAATCGGTTTTATTGATGTATCATTGTAGTAATTATACTTTAAAACTAATTTAAAATATAATTTCTATAAATAAATAAATTAGACAATAAAATAGATTTCAAATAAAAGTCAATATTTTTTATTATTCATCAAAAAATAAATCAAATCATAAAAATAGCAAAAAAACCCAAATATTATTTTTTTTACACATTCAAAAATATGTTTTATTTTTACATCTAAAAGTTATAAAATTTCACAATTTATTTTTAAAATTGGTAAACCATTAAATGGTAGAAAAATTTCCTTTTAGAAAATTTTAGTTTTTCTACATAAAATTGGATCTATTCTAATATTTATCATATCAAACATAATGAATAACATTAAAAAAATGTTAAATAATATTTAGAGTTTAAATTTAATAAATATCACTCACTAATATTGATTAATTTAATAATATAAAATGTCATTGTGGGCATAAAAATAGTTATTAAAAAAACAACTTTTATGATCAATTGGATTTTAATTTCATTTGAAATTAATTTTTAATCAATATATTAATTTTATAAATGTTTGTAAACTATATTTTCATAATTAATTTAATCCCATTAATTTCATTCATTTCAATTTCTAGTAAATAGGTATCCTAATTAAATAATAAAATTTTAATAGTTTGTTTAAGCTCAATGATCTGTGTAACATAAGCTATCAAACATAATGGTCTTTTTAAATGTTGAGGTTTTATGCATTGTCAGTTTTTAGACATGTAAAATTTATTTAAAAGGTAACATACCATATAGTCTTGTGTTGTTACAATTATATAATTTCAACATACTGATTATAAATAGAATTACAATATTATCAAATAAAATTAATTTGTATATTGAATTTTTTAATACTTTCACACAACAAAAAATAATTTTTTTAAAAAACATCAACAAGTAATCATAAGATAATATCATTATGAGGAACTAAAAAATTATTTTTATTTTATCAAAATATAACTATGAAAATAACAAATTAATTTTCTAAATATACTCATGAATAATGTCTCTTAAGAGTGCACATTGTATGATAGTGTAAGATATGATCTCTACCAGCTATGGTAGGGTCTCAAGTATTACATTATGAACCCATAAATAATTTTATCCTTGATATTTTAGTATATATAGCGTTTTGAACAAATGTGGGTACTCTTTATAAATATATTTATTAGGCTCCCATGTGGAATATTCTATTTTTTGGTTTCTCTAAAGTAAATTCATCAACATAGTATTCTACTTCCACAATAATTTTTCTCTGGTGACAGTAATATGAATAAACTCTTCATTATAAGAAAATTCATACTTCAACTCTATTCCCTCATATATTAACACATTTTTTGGATCGAACAACTATTTCCTTAGTAATTAAATAGGGAAGAATACATGTACCAACGAAAATTTGGGTGGAAAAGGCAATGGTAAAGAAACATTTTTAATTCATTCTATTATTTATAAATTCCCTATTTTCTAAGATTTTATCTTCGGATTTTTAAAATATCATAAAAATTCTCTCTATGGTGAAAACATCTATAATACATGATCCACCAGTTGAAATTACATGTCTTTCCTTCAATTATTTTCATAACATTTTTTATTCTCAAGGATACATTAATATGATAATATGTAGTTCATTACAAAACAATTATCTCCTCTAAAGCATAATCCCAACTGAGATTGATTCTTAATCTACTGCTCAAATGGTCAGAGTATAACACCTCGTCTCATACAATTCTTCATATAGTGCCATGTGGATTCTTGTATTGATGATATTATTATATTAAAATTCCACCAAAGGAAGATATTAATCCCACTTAACATGGAAGTGAAGATAATACAATCTATAAATTTTTAACAAATCCTAGATAGTCTTTTCCGAATACCCATAGGAGTGGTGATGAGAAGTGGCACTTAAATGAATCTCAATGTCAAATGACATTTAGTTACTCTCCTATAATTTCGATGTGAATTGTGGGATGTGATTAGATAAAACCAATAGAGGTACCCCATGATGCAAAATGATTACATTGATACAGATCTGTGTTAGGTTAATAAGAGGTAAATCTTATCTTATCACTAAGAAATAAGAATAATTAGGAATAATATTAGTAACGAACCATATAACATTATTCTTACATAGTTTCATTGGATGTCCAATGACAAAGTACATTGTAACATTTTCACAATTCCATATAATTATATGAATAAGTTTCATGGATCTGGATAGTGATTGTTAATTTATCCATTAATTAATTGGATCGTTTGTTTCTGGACATAGATATACCATTTAATGAAAAATTAAACCCTAAACCCCTATAAATATTTGTTCTACTAGGGTTATTTCAGATGATTTCCTTGAGGTGAAACACCTTCATGGGTTCAAGTTCACCATAATTGAATTGTGCCCACATTCTTACTTTGCGAAGGTGGGAAGCATTCATTACTTATTTAGTGATGTCTTCACCATGATTGAAATGGGATGATGGGATGTTAGTCACTCTTTCTATGGATTACCACTCAGAAATCATTGCCTTGTTCAAGCCTCCATTATATATTAATACAATATTTTTGAAAGTAATTCTTAGTGTCATCTCTTTGTGGATAGTTGTGGATTACACTGCATTTGTTTGGACATTACATGGGGTTTATTTAGGGTTACAACCATCAATCAAGGATGTAGTCACACTGGGCATCATTGAGTGTATATGGAAACTTGAACATTGGAGAGAATGTATTATTTATTATAAGAGGTAATATCAATGGAAGGGAAACCCGATGAAACCCAAATTGATTATACATTATTTTATTCCAGAGGCAAGGCTTCCTTGGTTTTCCTCAGTCATATCTTGTTCAAAAGGAGGTTAGCAGCATGTTTGACAAGTAGCAGAAATGGGATCAGGTGGATACAAACATCCCATGGTGGCATATCAAAGAGGTTGACCATTATAAGGGAGTACCTATATGGATTACATGATGGATGTATCAGAATTCCCAATTAGATTAGACATGAGGTGTTTCATTTTATAATGAGATAGTGTAACACCATTAGGGGTACATCCCAAGGAGTGAGAAACTGAGGTTTACCATTGAATGGTGGGGAATCATCTGATGAAGAACTCTGATGATGTGTCCCATAAAGTGAATGTTTTCAAACTATAAAATCTGATCTAAATACTACTTAGTCAGGATTATATAGGTGGACCCCATAATGGGGGCAGTATGGTTTACTATTGGATGGGTTTAAACCACAGAGAGGATTCATATATAACCTATATATAAGATAAGGATAAAAAATGTAGTTTTAAAATGTTCTTTGGGGAATACACATTTTTGGCTGACTATGTGCTGCTAGGATTACTGATGGTGTGTATGGAATGATCTCGTTGTGATATGGTGGCCTAGGTAAGAATTAGGATGAAAACAGACGATGTGTCAATGAAAAGGATGGAATATGGAGGGTGATGGGTTTTTGGGATTGAACCTCTAGAATGATTTTATATATCACGGTGGTTGGAAATTAATGTCCACATAGTTTGGGAGTGGGGTGATAAGACACCATTGGAGGAAACTCATGAGAATAAAACACAAGGATAATGACTCTAAGGAAGAGTGGCCTCTAGATTAGGACATGATCATTCAGAGACATAATATCTCCTGGTAAATACATGTATGGGAGTGGATGATGAGGATTGATCCTTTGGGAGGATTTTTACACACCCTCTTTATAATATAGGTATCAAATTCCATGATGTTCTGGTATCCCATGTATTTTAATGTCATACAGTAAGGATGAGAGTGAACCGACATGAATATGATGGAGTCGGGCATGATCCTTAGAGAGTTTTCCTACATACCCTATGTAGAATAAAAGGCTCAATATTTATATAGTTGAAAAGTCAGGGGCCTACACATGGTTATCAGACCATGGAGGTGGAAGATGGGGCTTAATCTTGTATTGATGGATATAAAACTGAGTGTTAAGGTCACTACTAACCTCTAAAGCAATGCGAGTCAAGCATATCGTGTGAAACATGCAGAAGAAATATAAAATTAAGGCACATTACAAATGATGTGTCCATAAGGAATGGTTTGGGCCTTACTCATAGAAGAGTAACAAGGCACCAAATCCCATAAGGGTTGGTATGGGGTGGTGAGAGTTTGGGATGAGCATCACACCTCTGGTTTTTTCATTCATAGGAGGCAAGGAGAAACAAGGGAGCTACCACCTATAAGAAAGGGAAGGTTCTTACACCATGATGGTTACCATTTCTGATGGGGTTGACCTCATTCTATGTGAGGTTGATATCATTAAATTTTAGGATGATCTCACTCCCCTAGAAATGAGTGGGTGTGGAAAACTTTTTGGGAGGGGCACAAGTTGATGCGAAAATACTAGGAAGAAGAAGAATAAGTGGGAACCTCAAAGGCTACCTCTCTTAACCCTTTCATAGAGCCCCATAGCCCCCATGCCAGTCATTGAGCAAAGAGGCAGGACACTCTGTGAATTACTCTGACATTCGTGAGAACGCCACTGGGAAAGGAGGAGACAACCTCCGTGATCCAATTTGACGTTCGTAGCACCGCCACAGAGCAAGGAGGTGGTATCTTCCACGAGTCGTTTTTACATTCGTTCCCTGTCGCAGAGATAACTCTCTCTATGCACCAAGAATGATCTGCTTCATCAAACATCTAACCTATATATAGAGGGCTACCCTTGAGCTCTTAAGAAGGATAATCTGATCGTCCACCTTCTGAGCTCTCAAATCATGAAGCACTTCTTTCTCTACAAACCATGATCTTATCAAGGTACAGTTCCTTTGAGAAGTACCTCCCCCTTTTCTTTAATTGAGACCCTCTTCTGAGGGGGATGCCTTTTGAAAATCCTAGAGGCCTTAGCGACAGAAAAAAATCCCCATGCGGACTAGGGTCATCACAAAGAATTTATAATTCACAAAACACCCTTCACACAAACATGACCCACATGCTAAGGCTGGGTAACTGTCCTTCAAGAAGCATTTTTATTCATTACACCATACACAGTGAGGCACCCATGCTTTGTGGGGAATTGCTTTGATAATTCCTTTCCACTTCACAATGGTCCTCCCATATGCACCTATGCCATATTCCTAGGCTTAGAGAATTAGATTTGTGAAGAACATCTCTTCACAATGGTCCTCCCATATGCACCTATTCCATATTCCTAGGCTAGGAGAATTAGATTCGTGAACCCCTATGCTCTGTAACTCCCTCTCCCATGAATCCCATCAGGTTTTTACGAAGAAATATCAATGTCCATTGGAAAATACTACCTATTGCATTGCTTCACCTCATGCTTATTCGAATAGGAACACTAAAGACTATTGCTTTTTGGTCATAGCCACACTTACATAGAACCCCAATGGTTCTCACCATAAAATCCTGTCACCATGGTATTGTTGATCACTTCACTTCACTAAGGTGTAGAGGGAACTTGTTACGTATGTCCTAGGGGTGTGGAGTAAACCCACCTCATCCAAGATTCATGACGTTAAACTGCCCAGCACCGCATCCTCAACACATGACATTATATTATGGCCTCTCCCCATACATCATATGCGAGGTACCCCACCTAGGATATTCTCTATGCCCAATCATCTCCATAGAAGTGAAATCATTCCTCACATGGAATGAGATCCTCTTTATCGGAGCGACGTCTATTCGCAGGGAAAGGGAAACCACCCTAGTGTATGCCCCTAGATTTATTTACCGGAGGCAACCCATACTCCTCCTCTATTTCTGGGTACCAAGTCCCCCTCCCACTACGATTTTACCCATCTAGTACCCCACATTGGAGAATGACTAAATCTCCATCTTCCTGGGCGGCGAACCGTGTGTAAGCCCCTATTTCCACTTTGGGCCACTAACCATTCATGAGCCCCACATCACTTCCCACAGAAGATCCTTTCACGATATGATCGTCCGGCCTTTGTTGTCTATTGTTTCTCACACCGAGCATGAATCACGTGCTCTTAGTGAAATCAGCAACCATTACATCCTCTTCAGGTAGCCTAGAGTGTATGGCCAAAACACCATCATGATCTACGTGGTCTTTGATCCTTTCCTAGGAAAGGTATGTAGGAGTCCTCAAAGAGGTTCATGCCCAAAACCCAGTTGTTCTGACCATCTTCACGTCAGTTCACCAACACCTTAGAAAGCCTCGTGTGTAGGCCCCACAACCAGACCTGAAAATTGTGTTCTTTGATCCTTGCTTGGGTGATGTATATAGGAAGCCTCCCTGGGGTTCAATCCCAAAACCCGGTTTTTCTGACCCCCTTCATGTTGGTTCCCCCACCACATGAACTATGAGGTCTTTGAGCCTTTTCAAGGAAGGGAAGGTAGGAAGCCTCCACGAGGATCAATCCCACCCTATATTTGGGCCTCACGTCCTCCTTCAATCCAAATGTGGGTCCTCACCACGGTGGTGACTCTCAGCACGAACGTCTCCCCCGTGGACACTACACCAGTTATGGAGACATTCCTCCCGCCACAGACCGTTGGTATAGGGACATTGCATATCTGGTCACTTTTCAATGTGGGGACCCGCCCCTGTGTCCACGTAGTAGCTAGGGAAGGTCCTCCTCACCTTTGCAATCAGAGGCGTGAGGGTTGGCTTTGTCTCACCAGCACCCAGCACTGAGGTCCTACACATGTTCAAATCGACTACTACGGGGCCCCTCATCATACTAATGTCATCATAGGAAACAAAAATGGGGGTCCCAGTAGTGGTCTTACATTATAGAGCGGAGGCCCTACTCGCTCCAGAACGACACACAGAGGTCCTCCACATATCCCTTATGATATATTCATTGGTTCTCATCACACCTCAGCTTTCTTAGGTGCAGGTCCTCCATGCCCTATCACCTGTATAGCCAAAGGACCTCCACATTTCAGAAATATACCCTATCCAGAAGAGCTATATAAGGGAAGGAATGTAGGTTTTTTCCTCCATATGATGGTTTTAGAGACGTTACGAATAATGATCAAATGAGTCTTCTTCTTATAATCTGATGTAGAGTACGACGTAGTGTAGGAACCCTCCCCTCACTCCTTCGAGCTATGGGCTGCTGTAGGAAGAAAGCGCATAATCCTAGTACTCCTAGTATGTGAGGTCCATCAGATTCCTGCCTCCCTCCGTAGGAATATCTAGGATGATACAAATTTGGTAAACCCATAGGTAGCGGTCGGGAAATCAGCACCATTTTCACCAGAATCACTCTCTACCTTGATTAGAAATCAATGAGAGACATTCTAGGGACTAATGTTGGGTGAGAAACAACACATACTCTCTCCCGTAGCTCTATATCCTATGCCACAAGTTTCAGACATCATCCCATATTACCGAAATGTGGTGGCTGAGTTGCTACAATCTTCAAATGACAACCCTTGATTCAGCGGCCATTCAGCCCATTTGCCGTATTCCCCACTTGCCAGCCTGACCACCCAGGGATTTACCTCAGTACAGTTACAAGATACTCAGCCACCCCAAGTTTAAAATACAGAAATAAAGGTCCAGACAATGAATATTAGTAGAGGAGCTTATTGAATCTCCTCATTGTGGACCACTTCCCGGAGATGTTCTGGCCCACGACAGCACTGGATATCTGCATGTCGGAATCCCTCACCATAGTTGAAGTTGAGTGTTTTCGTAAAACCCACTGGGCGATTCACTTCTTCCTTCATCATCAGTATGTGTTTTATCCTTGGATCCAAGCACATTTTAAAGACATCGGCGTGCAATGTCGTATGGTCGACCTGGCTGCACTCCCTGGGGCCTAGCACCTTGAGTCACCATGCCGCTATAA
Source organism: Viscum album (assembly GCA_963277665.1). Taxonomy (NCBI): domain Eukaryota; kingdom Viridiplantae; phylum Streptophyta; class Magnoliopsida; order Santalales; family Viscaceae; genus Viscum; species Viscum album. The sequence continues at coordinate 1,291,595,025 of OY728159.1, read as the reverse complement.
GGCCATCCAACAACAATGCATTCATTGTTTCAATTTACTCTGCAAGATTATCAAGGAGGCTTCCCCCATGTAAAAATATATGGGTTGTGGAAGTATCGTACCCTCCTCTTCAGTCATACCTGATGATTTCCCAAATCATTTGGAGATAATGAGGACATACCCTCAGGAAGGGTCACAGTCATTATGGATGACATAGTGGAAAAGAAGAATGAGGTGGAGCTTATTGAAAGTAACTTTCCTCCTATGGGTGTCCCACCACTACTGGATCCATCAAGAAGGGTTACTCATAAGTAGAGGAGCCAACTAGTTCGCTCTACACCCACCAAGGCATTAATCCTTATCTAAAATCATGGTAAGGGTATAGAGCACCTCGGAGATGCTAAACACTCCAACCTGTTATCTTCAGTGAAAAAGATGGAGGAGGACCCAGCGAAGACTGTGTTGCACCAACAACTAGACAAACAGAAGACGGTGGTCGAAGACCTCCTCATTGAAGGCACTCTAGAGCGACGATCAGACAACGGAAATCCTAGGACAGGGTAGTAGGGGCCGGAAAAACTTCCCCTTGGTGAGCACCCCTCCCTGTGACCCTGACCATCCTACCCCCACTGACAGGATTGAGGTCAAAACATACTGCAAAAGGGAGTAATATATCTCTCCAAAGCCTCTGGAATGATGAAAAAATCCAAAGAACCCAGCTCAGGTTCACCCTACAGCCCTGCAGGTTGCTCCACTAGTAGCTCCACAAGCTGTCGAGCCATCATACCATGTTGTTGAACCCTCCAACACACTCGTTCTTAAAGAACTCCATCAAGATAGTGACCCCCACTCATATCCTCCAATGGAGACACTCATTTCCCACCTTGAGGCTTTGTAAATGCCACAGGTAGAACTCCCACTGGATAGAAATCCATATCCAGCATGGATGGATGATATGCTGACACCTCTAAGATTCGGGAATCCCACCTTTTCCCCTTCATTAGGGTAGGGGACCTGCCACAACATCTAGCCCACATCACCTCATGGTATGTGCCCATGTTAGGGACTCCAGAGAAGCAGGAGGCTTCCAAGTTTTGATGTTTTTTGAAGAAATTAGAGGGGCCTATGTTTTTCTGGTATAACCAGCTCCCCATCAGGTCAGTGACCAGCTGGGAGGACCTTGAAAAAAAATTCCTCTACTAGTTCAGCTGCACCACAAGAAAAATGAGCATCTTAGAACTCTTCACATGCAAACAGAGGCATGATTAGCGTGTCGTAGACATTATTTCCTGATGGAAAGGGATTAAATACTCCCTTGAAAAGCCATTGACTGAAGATAAATTATGGAATATGTGTGTAGTGAATTTTAAAACAGAACTAGTTCCCTCCCTGATCTCCCTGAACTACCCTGGAACATTCTGAGACTTCTTTGATAACGTATAGCGCCTGGAAGAAGCCCTAAAAAGGCTAGCTATGAACATCTGTTCTCCCATGTAATTCCTCATAGGAGGGCTTCCAGAGATAAGACCACCGTAGTGGCCCAAATAGAGGCCCCCAGATAGCTGGAATTATTTTCAGTGGAGCCACCTCTCCAGCCATGTAGAGGCCCACCACCACAGGCAGAGCCTCCAGCCCAGTAGCATCCGCTTCAAAATAGGCAGGTACCCCCACGCAAGGCACATCCACCACCCAAGTGGGATTACCAGGCTCCATCACAATGAAAATATTTTCTATATCCTCTTTAGGGCCAAGCTCCAAGGCACCACATTCTGAAATGAAGAAATAAGACCTAAATGTTCTATGATATTAGAGTCTCTTGCAATTTACAATGTACATTGGAATAGGGGATTGTGGATTTTCCAGAGTACTGAATGAATGAAGTGGAGAACCTCACTGATCGCCCCAACTAATGCCCCTATCACAAGTTCCTAGGGAACACTCTTAATCAGTTCTATGTATTCAAATACTAGCTCCATGACCTAGTTGATAACAACATAGTCAGGTTGTGCCCGACACCATCACAATTTGTATGTGTTGTCGTAATTCCAAATAGCAGCAGGGATAGCGAGGGTGAGTGGAAACAGGTCTCTAATCACAGGTCGAAGTTTTATGACGATTGGATGGCTGTAAAAACCGTCACTCAAGCCCATAGTTTCATTCATTTATAGCTGAATTTCCCAGAGCCTTTAGAATCTGTGGCCACCACATCGGCATCGTCAACTCAACCAACCTCTTCCCAGAAGATCAAACACAGGTGGCACAAGGGAATGCAATGTGTCCCGCCAATTCCATCAACATCCCATACTCTCAGTGACTTCATGCCCCCAGAGATGGGGAATTATCCCCAAATCATCCCAGTATTTGATGGCTCTTCGAGTGACATTCTATTGTATGCTTCTATTATCATCATATATTTGGTAAACCCCTACATGACTCTAGACGATGAGGAGCACTGGGAGAATATCCTAAAAATTTCCATCGGATGCTAATGACGGAAGAGCAACAACCATATGGGACGTTGAGTCAAATCAGTGGGCACTTCCAGCTAGGTCGTGCACACCACTGAGACTAGACAACATTCCCAACGCAGACCACAGAACATGTAGCCTCCTCATCTTGTGTCATCAGGCCCATATCTACTTCTATTTGTGATACTGGATCAGGTATATCCCCCTCGACAATGTTGCAATCAGCCACCCCTGCAACAGGCTAGTCTTAGTCATCTGGTCATCATCCGGTTTCCACTCTGTAGGCTCCAAAAAATGAGTTGTGGGCTATGCCCAGCACCAGTCATCCACCAGCCCAACCGGTAGGGGCTGCCGTACCGCCTGTATTGAAGCGACCTATTGCAAGATAAAATGCATGCCTGGTGCAGAAGTATGATGTTCTCAATCACTTTTCCATCATCCCATCAAGTCTTTCCATCCTCAAGGACCTTCTCCTATCAGCAGATATGTGTGATGCCCTAGATGAGGATATAAGAAGCCCCCTCCAGTTTGAGACGGAGGTAGCAGCTATAGAGGACTTTCATGAGGAAGTGATAGAGAATGAAGAATTACATGCCATTATCTCATTATCCATAGAAGATGAAGGTTCTCTCATATAGAGGCACAATCTACCACTGTACATCTACATCAAATTAAATGGAGTGATGGTTCGCCGATGTCTTGTTGACACCGACTCTAGGATTAACCTTATCCTGACACAGACACTGCGAAAGCTAAGGTTATATGAAGATTACTTGACTCCCTTCGACCAGAAAATCCAAGGATACAATAGTAAATAGAAGACTATGATCGACATGATTCGTTTGAAGACCCAATTCATTGTCCTCATATCTAGTACAATATGTATGGTTGTCTCTCAAGACACCGCGTACAATGCAATGACAGGAAGACAATGGCTCCACCGATATTCAACAGTTCCCTCATCGTATCACCAGTGCCTCATGTACTCCCATCAATGGTCGAGTGGGTGTGATCGAAGGTGATGCGTCTCCTTTTTCGTCTTGTGACGCCCATTACCTAGATGACGACTATTAAAAGAGCAAGGAAAAGCAGATTTAGGCCAATGAGGTTGATCAAGCAATAGTTGCAACCCACCCCTGGTTAGGTTAGGATGACACCTACATCTTCCCGATCCATCAATTTGAACCCACGAACCCCAATATGGGGAAATTTTTTGTTACATCTGGCAAAAGGGGGAAGTATATTCATAGGTCTGAGTGTTGTCGGGATATCACTTTGTCTTCTTATACGAATCAATCCTCAGTGATCCCTGAGCCCCCTACTCCCATAAGTTATCGAGATGTCGGCCCCTTGTTAATGGCGATACATCATACTTTCCTGTTTCATCAGGCTATAATCAACTAGATCAATATGATGCACCATTATTACATTGATATCATCATGTGTGGCCCCTTAGGCCGAAGACCAGATGGGATCAGGTCGAAAACTTTTATTACTATGGTTTTGGCAGTGCTGGAGTCTCTCGATGCAGTAACCACTATTGCTGAGGCTGGTACCAGCCTCCCATCAAAATCTTCCGACACAGAGGAAGCTCCTCCCTCTAGGGATCCCTCCTCCGCATGTGAAGAAAATGATTTAGAGGAAGCTCCCCCTGACTTTGAATAGGGCGTTTCTTCCATGATTTATGAGTTGGACCATGTAAACCACGGTAGTGAGGCATATCTGAGCCCCACATTAATCAGTGTTGCCATGTCCCTAGGAGAGAAGCAGCGTTACATAATCTTCAGGAAACAACATCATGAAGTATATTCTCGGAGCTTTGACAAAATTCCTGGACTAGATTCTCATGTATTGGCCCCCTATCTTGGTCTCCCTTCATATCATCATAGTTTCCAACAGCCTTATAAGAATATGCACCCTTCTCAAGGTGCCATGGTTGAGGTGGAAGTTGATAAGCTCATCAGATCCAATTTCATTAAGGAGGTCTAATACCCCTAATGGCTAGACAACATTGTGTCAGTTATGAAGAAGAACATATATATCAATGTCTTCATCGAATTTTGGGATCTCAGTAGTCACATTCCAAAGAATGATTTTCCCCTTTCTCGTGATGGAGTTGTTGATTGATGTTGCATCTGGATTTGAAACCCCCTCTTTCAGGGATGGTTACATTAGGTTCAACCAGATTCGAATGGCCTCTGAGGACTAGGTGTCCACATCCTTCCGGGTTACTTAAGGTAGAATTTGTTTCCAGGTCATGCCCTTTATCTTTAATAATGTTGGTACAACCTATCAAGGGGTCATGCATCACAAATTCAAACCAATCCTTAGGACGTTGGTGGAATTCTATGTGGACGATCTAGTGGTCAAATATCACTAGCACCAGGACCATCCCAAGGACCTTGAGAAAGTGTTTTTCTACCTTTGTTCTCACCACCTTATGATGAACCCAGTGAAATGTTCCTTTGAGGTTACCTTTGGTAAGTTCCTTGGCCTTGTTGTCAGGTATTGGGGCATTGAGATCGACCTAGAGAAGATCAAGGACATCAGCCAGATGACACCCCAAACAATATTCCGTAGCATTGAAGTGTTCAATGCCACATAGCCTACATACAGATATTCACTAGGAATCTAGATGGAATGTGTAAGAACTTTTCTCGGATCATGAAGAAAGGCACCGCCTATGAGTGGGACGAAGATTGTTAGTTCGTGTTCAAGGAAATCAAGCAGTATCTCTCCATCCACTGGTCTTAATACATGCTGTATCCGGAGATCCATTGGTCCTTTATGTGGCCACCCTGGAATGATCTCTTGGCACCCTTCTCACCCAAAAGAAATATAAGGGGACAAAAAGCAACTTCTACAATCTCAGTCGTATACTAATCGATACAGCGACCAGATACTCCCCCATCGAAAAGTTTTTCCTTATGTTGGTATTCATAGTATAGAAATTGAAACATTACTTACAACACCATGAGGTACAATTGGGGTCTCAGGTAGACCCACTGAAGTACATTCTAAACCATCCCATGTTTATAGGCTGTATGGCTTGGTTTGTAGTGATTCTTCAGCAGTTCGATATCTATTTTTTTCATTAGAAAGCTATTAAGGGGAAAGCATTGTATGACTTACATGCTTCCAATCTGGCTTCTACTGACCAGTCATTGGATCTCGATTTCCCTGATGGGGAAATCCTATCAGTAGACCCTCCCATACAGTGTTGGTAGATTCACATTGATAGTGCTTCCCAAAGCTCCACTGGCAGGAGGATCAATGGTCCATGTTCAACAGCATAGGCTTGGGTACTGTCTTTATTACCTTGACACAAACCTCTTTGCAATACTCATTCCTGTTGTCATAAGGTTTTTCCAACAAGGAGGCATAGTTTCAGGATTTTATCACTGGACTCTAGCTGGGCCTCACGATTTATGTGCCCCATTTTCCGGTGAAATGAGATTCTGGAATACTCAACAAGCATATCAATGATGAATACATCGTTAGAATGCTGGAGCTCATACCATTGTTGGAGCGCACTCTCTAGCTAATGGCTTGGTTCCCATCTCGGTCGGAAGTTACTCATGTCCCTCAATTTCAAAACGGTTGAGTTGATACCCTGGCTGGCTTGGCTGCATCACTTACATAACCCGAGCAGGATGATCGGATTATCCACAACGAATATCAGAGATTCATTACTCCCATCACCGCATGTGATGACGACGACCTACAGGTGAGACATCATACCACCATATCCTCCACGTCAGGACCCCCAGGTCCATCAGATGTAGTGGATGATGTGACTCCTAATTGGAGATACCCCATTATCAGGTATCTCAAAATAGTTACCTCCAGACTTATCGACGAATGCACAAGAGAATCCGATGCTGCATGATGTAGTTTACCCCCCAAAGTGGTCACAGTCATGAGCAGATCCTCTACAAGAATGTGTTTGAGGTTTTCTCCGTTGTTTCATCCAAAAAGTTGATATTTTTATGGTCATGTAGGAGGTTCACACAGGTTCCTACAGGGCTCATCAGACCAGGGTGAAGCTATCTCACCGGATCCAATTAGTGGGGTACTTATGGCCCTGTATGATCCATGATTGCATCGAGTTCTCCAAGATATGTCATGTGTTCCATGGCCATTCCAACTTCATGCATCATCCACTAGGTCCTCCCCACACTACCAAGTACTCTAGGCCCTTCGCACTATGGGGACTGGATGTTGTGGGACTATATCCACTGGAGACAGCTCACAAATGCAGGTTCATCCTAACCGCTACAGATTTCTTCTCTAATTGGGATGAGTTAGTTCCACTCAAGGAGGTCAAGTCCCATTCAATCGTTGACTTCGTGATCTCCAATATCATCTACTGATTTGGAGTCCCTCATGTCGTCCACACCAATAATGGCATAAAATTCCATGTATATGATTTGATCAAATTGTATGCCAAGTGTAACATCCATTCTAACCATACCCCTGCTATCATGTGCAATAAAATGGGTAGATCAAGGCGTTCAACAAGACCCTCTCTAACATTTTTTAGAAAATGGTTGGTTAGAACAATAAGAGTTTCCCAAAAAAGCTCCCCAACACCCTCTAGGACTATCGAACAATGACTCGTAATTCCATACAGGTGACCCCATATTCCCTGGTATATGGAATAGAAGCCATACTGCCTTTTGAGATTCAGTTTCCTTCATTACGCACATTGGTCTATGACTAGAAGGCACTAGATAAGGTAGCTGGAATTCATCTGGATAAATTAGAAGCACATGATGAGAATAGGCTTCATGCCCTACACAACCTGGAAAGACACCAGAACAAGATTGGTAGAGCCTTTGACAAGAAGGTTTACCTCTACTATTTCCTACAAGGTGATCATGTATTGGCCCTCCGGACACCAATTATACATGGCATGAAACCACCCAAGTTTGATCCAAAATGAAAAGGACCTTTCCTTGTTCACATGTTTTAATCCTATGGTGTGTACCCACTAGTGACCATGGATGGTGAGCATCTAAATCCTCCCACCAATGACAAATTCATAATGAAATAATTTCCCTGATCCAGATATCCCTACATGAACCTAAACTATTTGATCCGGCATGACCCTATACTTTTTGGTCCAACATGACCATAAATTGTTTGGTTTGGGATGACCGTAAACTATTTGGTCCCACACGACACTAACTATCTCAGTCCAATATGACATTAAAATATAAAATTTACCGCATGATGTTAAACTGTATTTTGTCTAGTAATACATTAAAATGAACCCTTAGAACTATGTACAACATGATTCCTATCCGCATGAGATATATAGGAACACTCAGACGATCGGTCTCGAGTACAGCCCCAAGACACTTCTCATTGACTATCCTCCCTTGGTATTGTTCTCTCATAGGGTCCTTCCATTATATAGTGTATGCTTCATTATCCCCTCTCAGGTTATGATTAAAATGGTCGCACCCTGTGCCCCCTCCACAATTTTCTATCCTCCCCCATCCTCATTGCACGATGTTAAACTACATGGCCTTTAAGTACTATGAACAGCTTGATTCCAATCCTCATGGGATACGTAGGAACGCCAGAAAATTTTATCAGTTTTCCTAGCCTAAACATCGTAATATCTCTTCATGTCAAGATATATGGTGTGGTAAAGAATATTTCCCCAATTCACGTTGAGCTCATCTCGATCCCACCATACATCCAGCTCCCTAGATATTTCCATCACTTTCACAGTCGCTTGACATTAAGATTCATGGGCATCACTATGATTCACCCACTCCTTTAATTGCGACTCTATCATCTATCCCATCCAAACAGACCCCCGACTGGCATGGATGCTCAAAATAAGGGATCTCCTACCACTTTGGGACAATACCCCTAAGGATGTTGAGCAACAATTTGATACAAATCCCCCATCACAAATATGGTCAGTGGTCAATTATCATTTATTGTTCCCATTTTAGATCACACTATAAGGAAGATGTTTTTCTAACATTGTTAGTGGATATCCATTGTCGTTGTCACCACCCCCATAGATCATAAACACTGATTGTGGGGGTACATCCTACCCACTGTATAATCAACTTGCAACTCCCTTCAAGCGATGTCGGCTATCATACCCTTATATGATTGAGAAAGATGAATCGAGATCCTTGTTTCCCACACCGATCACTGCCCAAGTGCGATTAGGAGCTGTGATGAGGTGGTAACCACCCACGATGTCATATGACTACAGTTGTCCAGGACGCCCAACCTCAGGTCCATCAACCCCTTCCGGCCCCTCGGCTAAGTTCGCATTTTGGATTGTGTGGTGCGGTGCAGACTCATGTCCCCATTCACGTTGGGATTTTTCGCCACCCCACACATATGCTGTTGAGGTATACCTTCCTTAATTTATCATCCGTTCTATTAGTATAGGCCCTACTATGGTCGACATTACCCATATTTAGGTTTTCTATCACCCATTATTTCTAGAATGTCCCCCAAATGTCAAGGATTCTTGGCCCAAGGGCTCTCCTACCGTTACAGATTAACACCGTCAAGGATTGTGACAGAAAAGTTGATACAAATTTCGTGTTTCAAATATGGTCAGCGGTTGATGCTCAATTGTTTACCCTAAATTCAGGTCACACAATGGTGGATACTGTGTTGAGAACCTGGTCAACAGTTTTCGTCAATCATCATTGCTTCTTTGTGGTATTTCGTAAGCAAGATGATTCTCCCTTTCTATTGCATAAAAATGACGTTAAACTAGGAATATAAAATCCAATTTATATGACTCTAAACTAAGATCTCTTTGGCCCACAATACATGAAGTTAAACTATAAGCTGGTCATGACGCTCCATTTATGGCCCAGCCTCATGCCCTTTTCCTTTTTGGGCCCCTGGCCCATGTTTTCACCTAGGGTTATACAGTGTTGTGTAGGATTAGGTCCTCATTCACGTATTATTACTCACTACTCTGTACACATCCATTTTTTGAGGTATCTTACCCCTTTCATTGTCCTCCCCGCAATACACTAAACTGCAAGCTACACAGGACATTCTATCCAAGGCCATACCTTAGGCCCCCTGGCCTTCTTGGGCCCCCATCCCATGATCTAACTTAGGTTTGTATGGTGTAGTGAGGGATTATGTCGTCATTCATGTCATGTTACTCACCATGTTGTACAACTCCTTATTTTGGTGTATCTTACACATTTTTATCATTGATGCATGATGGTAAAATATTCATTACCCTCTTCTAGAACTATGTGTGTCTTGATTCCCATCCTCATGGGATATGTAGGAATTCCTAGACAATTCTTCTGTTGGCTGAGCACAATCTCATAGATATCTCCCTATTATCATGTCCCCTTTTCCAGTATTCATCAATGAGAGGGATATATGGTGCGGTATGGGATAATATCTTCCATTACATAAGGTTTCTAAAAACCACGCCTTGTATCTCTTTCTACTGAGAGTTCTTTGTCTGTATGCTCTATATTCAACTTTTCAAATTCACTGCTCTCATGTTGAGCCCCTCAAACCTTTTCTATGGTTCAAAAATGTGCCCAATAGTACTATGGTTCCCCATCTGGAGTGTCGGATTTTACCTGGACATGCTTTCGCCCATTTTCCAGGCTTCTTATCCCACTTTATTTTGGATTTCATCATCTTTCAAATCTGAAGGGATCCACAAATGGAATGTATTCTTCGGCCAAGGGCCCTACATCCATTAAGGGCCAAAATCCATGAGGGTTTTGAACAAATGATTGATACAAGTCCCACATTGCGAATACGATCAGTGTTTGATGCTCATTTTTTGTTCCCATTCAAGGTCACACGATATTGATATTGTGTTTCGAACACAGTCAACCATTATCTTCCATCATCACACCATCCCCTTTAAGCCCAAAATATAGGTTACATAGTTCACATTGTTTTCCACCACATCAACTCTAAATGGAATTTCAAAACTCCTAGAAATATCCATTAGTGCGCATTTACACATTAGGAGGACAAAAGATGCGGCAAAGGCATCATTCGAGGCTCCACACCGAATTCCCTTTGGCGTTACATCCAGGTATTGCAAAAAAACATTCCACGTTTGTTTCCCACATTGATTTTGACTCGCGTGGGATTAGGAACCAGGTTTAGGTTTGCACTTACATGGAAGGATTTAGCTATTCTATGGTCTGAGATCTATGACCATTAAAAAGGCCACTTTTAGAACTATGTAATGCTTGATTCCCATTCCCATGGGATACGTAGAAACACCTAGACATCATGTATTTGGGTCCAGCTTGAGTTCCACTAATTTATCTCTTCTATTCTGCCTTTGGGGCTCTAACTCTTATGGGACTGCACAATATGGTATGGGATTATGTCCTCATTCACATCATGCTTGCATTAACTACACCATGTATTCCCATTTCTAGTATTTCCCCCCCAATTTCCTGTCCCACATGACATTAAATTTTATGTTGTCCCGTACGACGTTAAAAGGCACCATTGAGAACTACATACAGCTTGATTCCCATTCATGTGGGATACATAGGAACACCCATACATCTCGTCTTTAGGTCATGCTCAATTAGGAGCTACTTTCCCATTCCCCTTATCCTCTAATATTTCCTGGAACCTCGGCCCGAGGATCCCTTGGTGGAATCTCTCATGGTATGGTGTGGACCTCATCCTCATTCATTTCAGGTATGCTTTATCACACTATGTGAATCCCCTCTAGAACATTATCTCTCATGTATACGTCTGAGGCATAAGACATTAAAATATGATTCTTAGTCCCAAATGACATCACACTTTTGATTATATCCTGAACGATTTTACAAATGCATGGTTGGTCCCATCACATGACCCTAACCTGTGACATTATAATCCTAGACACACGATGAAAATAGACACTACACTATGACATCCTCACTCAAGGAGGAATCATTTTTGTTATCGATCATGCACCATACCATTTCATAATTCATGCGCATAGCTTTAGTTTTTGGAGATGCTTGGACTTTCTATCCTAGGTCCATCGCTACGTAAAAAACACTCATTCATTGAGAAGGACAAAAAAGTTCTATCAAATACCGATTCCTCTAGTGTAAGGACCAGACCCACATGTCCTTTAATAACTACCATTGGATTGATTCCCACCTGCATGGTATATGTAGGTACACACGAGCACATTGCCTCTGGCCCAGCCTAACATATGTTTTTGGTCCCTTTACCTAAAACCTCCCCCAAGAAGAACATGATGATCCGAACAATATCAACATTCATGTCGGTCATGTAATTACATTACTGTGTGTCCCTTATTACAAATCATCTATGTTCCAAGCTCTATGACAAAAAACTATGTCCAATCCATGTCCTTGCTGCAAGATGTTAAACTGCACAACATCCTATCGAACTACGTTTGGATTGATTCCCATAATCATGGGATATGTATGAACACCAAACCATTTTTGTCTCCTGGTCCATCCCCATGAATCTACAATGCCTGCCCCTTATTTTCCATCCCCTTGGCCCAAACTCATTTGGGAACATTTGGTGGGGTGAGTACCTCTTAGTTTTTCATTCACATCAGGTTTTTCAATAGCCACACCATGTTCTTCCCGTGACTTTTCCCTGCACGGTTTGAGTTCTATGACCCAAAAATGAGATCTCTCTATGGGAACTGCACATCATGATTGGCTATTTCTCTACCCTGCACAAATCCCATTAAATAAATCCCCTTAATGGTCTGATCATCACATTAAGTTGAAAGAATGCGGCCCCAAGACCCTTGTCCCCGGGATGGGACTTGACTCCCTCTATCTAATGTGTCTCATTGTTGTACTCAGATGTATTCTGACAAAGAACCCGAAGTATGGAATTTTCACAGGGACATTCCCCTCATTTCATGTTCTTGCTTCATTAGCCCGTTATTTGGATCCTCATCCTCATCCTCATCAGAATTCTCCCCCTTAAAAGCCTGGTCTCATGCGGCCTTGGCTCACCTACTGTTTCAGGCCACATCCTCAAAGATCTCGGATGACATTTGTAATAGGTCACGTGTTTTAAACATGGTCAGTGTCTGACCCTCATTTGGCTGTCCACATTCCAGGATAACCCAATATGGATACTATGTTAAGAACATGGTCAATATCTATCCCCTATCGTCACTCCACCATCATTGTGGTCCAGATCTTGAGCATCATGATACACACATTTCCACTTCCTTATGTTCAAGTGGAATTCCAATATACTCGTCTTTAATCATCCCAGCATCATGGTGCACTATATAGGCGATTCAACATTAGTGGGACATCATTAACCTAATTTCCCATCATCCCTAACGTGTGCCTCAATATGCTATGAATTTTACATCACTATTTCTTGTTTCCCACGTCGAGCACGAATCACATGGTCTTAGTAGTACTGGTAGGATGTGTACTAGTAAAGCCATGCCACAGGTACATTTCATCAACCCACATGATGTTAAACTGCAATCTTAGAAATAATTATGGCATAACTATTATCCACATGGGTTATGTAGGAACACCCGACCACATTTTTTTGGCAGCAACCTAATTTTCACTTTTGGTTTCTTGACCTGATGAGTTTACTCTAGGGATAGGTGGTGTGATCTGGATTCCATGTCATCATTCATCTTGGGTTTATAACAACCGCACCACATACTCCCTTCTTGGGATCTCCCTTTCTACTCCACGACCTATCGTATGAAGTTAAACTGAATGAGTCCATATTTCTTCAATGCATGACACTAAACTGTGGTTCTACACTGAACAAGTTTAGGATGCCGAATTTTAATCATGGGATGTGTCAGATTCTTCTCGATAGAATATTATCCCTACCAGTGTTAGTCTATGACCACACCATTCCCCAAGAACTACTTTCGGCTTGATTCCCATTCTCATGGGTTATATAATAACCCCTAGAAATATTGTCTATGGGTCTATCCCTAGGAATCATAATTCCCACTCCCCTTTATTTTTTCAGTCCCTTGACCTGAGTTATTTTGGGGAACTATGAAATTGCAGCTTTAACCTAACAAGTTCAGGATGCCCCACGATAACGTTGGGAGGTGAACATCTCCTTTTTAGATAGATATTATTCGGAAGTATTTTTGATCCATTATTAGACCAATGTAACCACCTAAAATATCTCCACCACGATGGCATAATTTCAAGAGTGTTGGATTCCGGGTGAAAAACCCATCACTCAACACTCCACACATTGTGGGCCCTTTTATTAGGACCCGCATCCCCGTTCACATCTGAAGGAACCCCCTAATAGTCTGGATGCTCAGCCTATGGCTTTCCTACTCTCTCGGGCTTACATTCTGTAAGACTAGTGGATATCAATTTGAGTGAAACCTCATTTTTCGAACATGGTCAGTGGTAAGCCCTCAGTTGTTATCCCCATTTTAGGCTAACGCGATTTAGAAACAGTGTTTCGAACGCGGTCAACAGTTATCCTTCATTTTCCCACCACCCCTATATTGTTCCAAGTTTTGGGAATCTTTATTCACACATTCCACTACCCTATTTTTAGATTATTTCCAATGCCCATGGTGTTACCCCGCCAGTGCACAAGAGCACACTAGGAAAACGGTAATTTTACTATTCTGAGAGCATCAATATCCAATCAGCTATCCCACTTCTCTTCCCATAAATTCAAGTTATGTGTTCAAACCCCAGATGCCCGATACTTGGTCAACACTCTTATGTTCAGACAGAATAACATAGTGATCATCCATTGTTTCTCACATTGGGCTTGACCCACGTTAGCTTGGGGATTGATCACTAGGCTTTTCTTGAATATAATAGATGCCTATAAAACCAACACTAATAATGGGACTCATCCATTCTATGGCATCAAATAATAATATCATGAAAGTACATTAGAGAGTTTGTGATCTCTACAGCACCTGAGGGTATATCCCTCCCATGGATGGGTTAATACAATCAAAAGAATGTTGCTACATCACCACCCTTAGGCATATGAAATATAATATTTTCTACCGCTTGTTCATTTCCCACCCCTCTTTGGTTGTGAAGGGGAACAATTCATCAGCCGCAGTCTAGACCTGCTCTACGTCGGTCCGGATAACGATCATCTCCTCGGAGGCTTGCTTCATGACCTCTTCATCCACTTCCAATTGGACATTCAATCGCAATATTATCTTTGAATGTGCATGGAGGGAGGCTGAGTGATCATCCTCCTAGACCTACAATCGCTGAACATCATTTTTAGCCTCCGAGATATTTTTGATGTTCGCCACTTTCTTCAGTTACCATCCCACACTTAGGCCACAATCATACTCTTGAATCTTCTTCACCATATGATCTCGGATGAGCATGTGAGGATGTTAGGCATCCACTCTCCAGCCCCCAGTTCGTGTAGTCGTGATCAAAATCCTTCCATCTCATCCATCCATAGTGCTTGGGGGTGTTATTAATGTAGCATGTAAGTAGCTTCCATGATCAGTGGTAGACTGTTTTGTTATTACATTCATAAGAGGTTGTTTGGTCCCAATCAGTGTGGTTGACAGGCTCATATTCAAGGAACTCCCATAGGAACTTGTCAATAAGGTCTGCGTCTGGCATTTGATCAGGTGTGGTGGGACCTGTGATATCTGATCGATCCTCATCATTGGATCCTACCTCAATAATCTTGGGCACAACCCCACTAGCAGTCCCACCTGTGATTTGGAGCGCCACAGTTCAGTCTATTTGGATATCCACCCCCAGAATCACAGGATTTCCTCTGGGAAAGATGTCTGCTAGAAGCCCCAACCAACCTCACCAAGGAGGCACATGCCATTTGAGGAACTGTTCACACCAAATAGGGATTGGACATTAGTTTACATGGTTAGGGGGGAAAATCATGAATTTGGTAGAGGATAATTATAGAGATCGAATTCATGGTCTCATTAATGGGTTGTCACCATGGGGACCCGAAGACGTGGCCCCCCTTATATTTTCGGATGGTCTAAAATCTCTGGAGGGGTCACCTTAGGTGTCCTGGCCCCACTGGACATAGCAATTGATGAAGCTACAAGTTTGGATCTCGAAGGCCCCGCACCTTCATCTAATGAGGGATGATAAAATGTTCTATGTATGATACACTCTTATACAATTCATGTATTATCATGAAGTATAGAATAGCCTTCGAGCATACCCTAATGAAGGGGCTTGAGATTTTACCTCAAGGTTCTCTGAAAATTATTTGAGTTTTGAGTCCAATAGCTGACTTCTCCCTCCTCCAACGGGGTCCCTCTACTAGCCTCATCCCCCATGGATGACTCATCCAATTCTTCCAATAGAGGGAAGCACTCTCTTAGTTTCACGACCAACAACTACGGTTGGACTCTATGATCCAACAACACCATGAAATGATTTTTCCTTGGATGATGAGCACCCCAGGAATGTACAACGTCTTCAATCTATGCCAGGTATTGCTCCTCATCAAATTGGGGAACCACATAGGTAGAGCGGATAGGGCCTATCCCTAGAAAATCCTTCACAGGATGGTTCAAGTGTGGCCACATCTCAGATGGCTGAGGAATTTCCAGTGGACTTCCCAAATTTCACAAGCTTCTGGAAATACAACAATCTCTACCATGTATTTATATCACATTAGCTTCCATAGATCCCGGGAGGGTATCCTATTAAATCCTCTCGGTGGCCTCCCCTTTGGATTACTCTGTTCTTATGGAACCTTTGAGTCCACTACCAATATTGAATAGGTCACTACTTTCTCACCCTCAACTAATGCGGATCTCACTGCCATGGTATCCCCACCCCAACATTACACCCTCACCACCTTCTAGCCCCTGCCTTGAGATTGGGGAGGCTCAATATCACCAACCAAAAAATTTGGCTGCTTCATCATATCCCCCAAAAAAGACGCCTCCAAACTTTGGTCATACTGTTTAACCAATTAGAAGGTAGTAGTAGGTGGAGGAATCTCATTTAAAATTATCTTATATTCCCGTGTGAACATGAGTCACATATGCCTCATCACACATGGGTGTTCCTCGTGTCTCACCCCTAGATAGACCCGCAGGTTCAATCGTGGTATGCACCAAAATTGGCATGCTAATCATTGTGGGGTGCACAACTTGCAGAGGGGCTCATGGCCTACCCTTTCATCCAAAACTCCACCGCAAAAGGCTTGGTGATATGACTGGTTCTCTTCCGTCCCTTGGCCGCCATTAGTAAAATCCCATGTTTGCAATGGAAACGGGTGAATGTTTAATTCCTCCACTTCCACACATGGTTCAGTACAATGGTTGTGGTCAGTTTTCCAAGAAAACACCCCACGATGTTCAAAATAAAGTGAGAGAAGTTTGGCCCCATGGTATGATGTGGTTTAGGTACTCATAAACCCCTCTAACATGCACTGTTATCCACCCATACAGGAGTTAGAGTGGCCCACTTATCCTCCGTGGCCTCTTCCCCACACTGATGTGCCACAACATCATGTATAGCTTGGAGAGCTTTGGGAACCAGAGGTTGACTCGCCATCCTTTCACCAACATGGATTCCATGATAAATGTGTGGGGTCCCATGCCCATGTTTATATCACTCACTAGTAGTATCCTACCCCATATGAGAGTCGTGATGAATATCGCCAACCTGACAATTGACTCTTGCTCGGTGCTGACACTAAATCCACATGTTTTCCAAAGTCTTTCCTCTAAGATCTGCCAGTACGAGTGCTCCTTGCAACATTGACCCCCATTCGATCAAGTTTAAGACCTCACCAGAAACTGCCAGTCTTCAAGGAAGTTAAAAAACTACTTGAACCATCACTTAAAATGGACACCCCTTACTACTTCTTCTTCCTCTCCCGACACCAGCTCCATCAACGCCATATCTAGCCGTGGAATTTTCTCTGGATCCTCCAATGAAACCATGAAGGGGAGGAATTCATTATACATCACCCACAATATAGAGACCGCCGATTCCTGTTGCATGTCCAACAAGATGATACCAACCAACCTTTGGTGTAGGTGGAATGTATTGGTCCTCGATGACCACCAACTTAGAAACTCTGGAATCAGCTGATTCTGCTGATATATGAGAAACTAGGAGGCCCTAAATTCCTTATATAGATCCACTCTCCTCATCTCTGCGCCATACACTTCACATGAGGAACCTACCCAGTAGGCTCAGGCCAAATCGTCTATGATGTTACCACCTTGGTGCAGGTCCCACTCCTCAAACCATCCCTTCCCCGAGTTCCCCATGGATTCCTTCAAGAGTTTCTAGTATAGAGGGGGGGGGGGAGTCTCTAGCTGCAATGACTTCCCATCCATGTTGTTATGGTGGTTATATAGGCAGTCAAAATCGATGGGTGTGGAGTCTTTTTGGTCATGGCTATTAGACACCCTGTACCATTATCACTGACATGGCATACTCCTGAAGTAGTAAGATTGCTCATACCTACTTAATTCGGGGATGAAGGCGTCATCCCTCTACCTGAAGACATAAAAAGGCAACCTCCTTCATAGTGGATAGTTCCCCTGGCTCTCTTACAGCAGTTCCACCAACGAACTATGGTCAGAATGACTCCATATTAACTCCCCTAGGCCCAAGCTATTCGACAACTCCTCCCATTGGATAGCATCCACAAGGACCCCCTGGAAGCCTCTAGATGATCCATTCAGTTTGAAATTTGGATGTTTCTCATGTTCGATTCGCGAAGCCCTTTGACCGAGAATTATCATAGAGCTCGTTTGAGAGATGTTTCAGGGAGCCCTACCCTGACCGTCCAAAAGAAAGTCGGTAGGCACTGTCATGGAGTCAGAGACTTGTTGTGTGCCATGAAGTGAAATCTCTGATTCATGGAGGGAAAGCACGGAGTATATGAAGCTTCGTGAATCGAGAGCACTACCAGCCAAGGTAGCGCAGGTGAGAAAGGAAAAAAGCGAGGTTAGATCCCCTATTAATATGAAATGACCATCAGAGCTTCACCGTGCATCCATGGTTCATCGAGCTTCATGACACGCCCAACCGGCACGATGCCTAGGGATCCCCTCGAGCTGATATAATGGATAATATTACATTCCACCTACTAAGCTCTGAAATCACGAAATACTTCTTTCTGTACTAACCATGAGCTCCTCAAGATAATATTTCTTTGCGAATTACCTTCACCTTTTCTTTAATTGATACCCTATTCCAAGAGGGATGTCTTTTGCGAACCCCACATTCCTTCATGAAGGAAGTAAATCCCCATGAGGACTCGGGTCATTGAAAAGTGTTTATGAATCACGAAACACCCACCACAGAAACATGAACCACATTCTAAGAAAGGGTCGATGTGTTGCGGGAAGAATATTTCTTCACCACCCATTATCTTGTGAGGCACTAATTCTTCACATGGTATTGGTTCATGAATGCCTTTCTACCTCATGAATCTCCTCCCAAATGAAATTATTCCATATTCCTAGTCTAGGAGACTTCACCTTGTGAAGTAAATCCCATTACTAATCCCTTCCACTTCATAGAGCACCAGAGCTTCACAAGGCTTCTACATGTGAACCTCATTGCTCTGCAACTCCTTTTCCCATGAAGCCCTTCAGGTTTTCACGAAGCGATTTTCAAGTCCCTTGGATGTTACTGCCCATTGCGTTGATATGCCTCATGTTTTTTCACATAGGCATGCTAACGACTATTGCTACTTTGTATAGCCACACTAATGTGGACCCCACAATGGTTCTCTCCATAACACCCACTCACCATGGTGATTCTGGTCCCTTCACTTCACTAAGGTGTAGAGGGTTCTAGTTATATAATTCCTAGGGGGCGGAGTAATCCCACCTCGTACACGATGCAGGATGTCAAACTTCCAAGAACATTCGTCCTCAGCACGTGACGTTAAACAGTGGCCTCTCCTGGTGCATCATACGTGGTGTACCCCACCTTGGACATTCTCTACACTCACTGGTCTCCACATTAGTGAAATAATTACTTACACGGAATTAGTTCCTCGTTATCGGAGCGATATCTGTCTGTGGGGAATTGGAAATGACACTAGTGTAGGCACATTGAATTACTTGCAAGTGGAAGCACCCCTGCTCCTTGCCTCTTCCTAGGTGCCAAGTCCCTTGCCCACTGGGCTTTTCCCCATCTGATACCCCACCTTGGAATAAGTACAAATCTCCATCTACCTGGTTAGAGAATCATGAGTAAGCCCATGTTTCCTCTTTTGGACTCTAACAAAATTTGATCTGCACTTCACATCCCACAGACGCACCTTTCACAATGTGATCATCATGTCTTTCTTGTCTCTTGTTTCTAAAACTGAGCATGTCGCACGTGGGCTTAAAGAAAGCATCAACCATGGAATCCTCTCTGGAATCCTAGAGTGTAATCCCCAAACACCATCCTAAACTACATGGTCTTTGATCCTCGCAATAGCAATGTATGTAGGAAGCCTCCATGAGGTTCAAGCACAAAACCTAGTCATTTTGACTATTTTCACTTCAGTTCACCAACACCTCGAGTAGCGTAGAGTGTAATCCCCACAACCAAACCTAATGTACATGGTTATTTATCATTTCCATGGCATGGTACGTAGGAAGCCTCCCCGGGGTTCAAGCCCAACACCCAGTCATTTCGACCCCCTTCACATCAGTTCCCACACCACCTAAACTATGATATCTTTGATCCTTTCCAAGGCAGGGTATGTAGGAAGCCTCCACGAGGATCAATCCCACCATCTATTTTGGCCACATATCCTCCTTCATGTCTGTTCACCCCCGTCCTGCATGACATTAAACTATGAACCTTAATTAGCGGTAAGTCATTATCTCCCCTGATCAGCGGTAAGCTGTTGATTCCCCTAGTCCACGGTAAGCTATTGAACCCACCTGAACTACATGGACATTGATCCTTGCCAATGTGAGGAATGTTGGAAGCCCTTATAAGGTACAACCACACCACCCATTGGTTCTGAAACTCTTCACGTTCGTTCACCAAACTCCTCCTGAACTATGAGATCTTTGATCCTTGCCATGGCATGGTACATAGGAAGCATCCACGAGTTTCAAGCCCACCATGCATTTGGACCCCAGTTCCTCCTTCGCATCGGTCCACCGATCCTCATCTCATATGAAATATTTGGGTTTTATCTATGTATCCTAGGCAGGGTACGAAGGAATCTTCCCTGATGATCAAACCCATCTAGCGGTAAGCCGTTGTGACCCTATCCAACGGTAAGACATTGTGAACTCAATTATCAGTAAGTCAGTGTGTTCCCTACTCAGTGGAAATTCATTGTAATCACATTTTCTAGGACCCTCATATTTGGTCTGTCCTAGTGGTGTCAGACAAATTTGGACTATTAACCATGCGTGATCCCTATAAACATCATCAGGTTGTTGTCCTTTGTGTATTCTCCCAATTCAAGTCCATTTCCTGGTCTTCCCTTCGAGGCAATGTGTTTCAGGAAGGTCATGCCCCGACCTAGTGTTTTTATTTCTTCTAGGTCCAATACATGTGCCCATTCTCATGGGCCACCTCATTAGTCATCCCTTATCCCTACTGAACGACGCGGATGTTGATTCCCTACCACATGGATATGTATGAAGTCTTCTCAAGACTCAAGCCCAACATTTCCATCTTCCACACGGTGGTTCCACCCAATCCACCATTCACATCATTCAAAAAACCCATAATCCATTTTGATTCTTAACTGGGATTCCACATCCCGGTGAGGTCATGACAAATCTCCCCCCAACATTATTTTTTCCTCTAGAGGATGCACATATCTGATTCACTTTAATCAGGGTTTTAATCAGTCTAATCCATCTCTGTCAGACATTAATCCTAAAACATACAATATGTTAAACATGAGAAGTTAAGGAAAACCTCAGATACATGACTATGGCGTATGATTCCCCACGTTCGACATGGGATTTCTCAGGCTTCAATTCCCTCAATAATCCCTATAATAAGGGGATGAAACCCAGACGTGCTAGTGTTCTAGCTTCCAAACACGCCACTGATGTCCAACGCGACTACTCCTATAAGGTCCCAAACATAAAACATTAATTAGTCTTTAATTAAAATAATAATTTACATTGATGATATTTGCACATTTACAGTTTTAGAGAATTAGGTCAAAATTATTACATCTCAAAAGATTATAATGTAGACACTTCTACTCAGTTTCCATTGTTGTCACAAAATTAAAACACTTAAAAAAGAAACATTACAGGTTCCATGTTTTAGAAAACATGTCTTTCCTTGATCCCATCCTTAACCCCATTCATCTTTATGTCCTGTGGAAAACATATCAAAAACATGGGATGAGCATAAAAAGATCAACAAGGGTAATAAAATAATGAAAACAAACATTAACCCATCCATAAATTCAAATCAATGAAACCATAATTTCCAATCATAACTTCTGAAATCATAATATTTATGTATAACACATAGTAATCAATAATCATAAATGTAACTTAAGTCATACATGACACACTTACATTGTATCTATCACAGCTACATAGGGAGTCATATTTGGAATACCCATCATAGTATATTTGCTAAATCTCTTAGGGGAAACATTAAAGTTTACGTCGTTCTTGTTACCCAATGCATTGGAAAACATTATCAGGCTCACCTGCCCTAGTTTTATCACGGAACCACCCGTATATGTAACAATGGCCAAGAACCATAACATAATCATAACACATAACATAAACATAATGGAAAGAAAAAATTCCCATATTGAAATAACATTATAAAATTTTAAGATATTTAAATAATAAATCTATTCTAAAAACACTTTTCAATACCAAAATACGTAAAAAAGTATATGTTATTTATTTTTCTTTTGAAAACAATACGTCTTGTTAAAGAAGCCATAGATCAAATATGACTCATGGTGGTGAAAAAGGTCTCTGTCGCCGCTTACATTAAAAAAGAAACCTTCCTTTTTGTCGTTTATTAAAATTCTTGGTAGGGAAACAATTCCCTTAAAATGAAATGAAAAGTTAAAAGGGTTTTATGCATCGTATAAAATAAAGTTGTGTAGAAATCAAAAGATGCATAAATGAAAGGAGATTTAGATGATGTCATGTACAAAGGCGGTATCCCGAGATTAAGGATAAATCAATTATATATTTATGTGTGAAAAATATAAATACGCCCAATATAAGGGTATATTAAGTGTAAAACAATCAGAGGTCATCCACACATATTCATAGCATGACATAATCTAGGAGTTGAGGTTTAACCCAACGAATTGAAATTGGGTTAATAAGTTCCCTTACAGAAATTTGACAGCCTAACAGTGTCACTTTAAAATTTAGAAAATGAGTTGATGAGAGATAAAAAGTGTATATCATAACTTGGATAGAAATTATATAGAAATAAGGATATATAAGAACATATCCCAACATCATAATACGTAAATTAATAAACATAAAAAAACAAAGTCCTTTAAAAAGAAGAGGTTGAAAGGTTCCCTTACCGATTTGGGTAACTTTCGAAACGTACACCCCATGAAAGAAGGAACATAAAATGAATTTGTAAATACCCATAAATTAAAGTATATCACACAAATAATAAAATAATGGGCAGTACATACACCACACAAAAGGAAAAAGTGTAAAAGTAGCATGAATCTCACGGGAATTAAAATTGAGACAAAAACCCCTTACCTCGTTGTAATCAATCGAGTCATATGACCAAAAGAAAATAAATAGCAAGTTAATCAAATAATACCATGAATATAAATATAATCATTATAATATATATGAAATGGATGTACACAATACACTACATGAAAATAATAAGTGCTGAACAATGGAAATCTCAAGAAATTAAAAGTGAGATTAGAAAACCCTTACCTCAAGTCCGACTTGTCATGTTCATTATCTATATTCCTGAATAATAAAAATTGGTCAATTTTATAATATTTTAAGGACGTAATTTAGTTATTATTATTCAATTCATATCACATATTATCTTGTTTTAATAATTATTTTATTATATGAGTTCATATCATATGTTTTGTCAATGTTCGATACATGAGTCAAATGTGAACTTGTTTCAAAATTATTTCCCATGTAGTTATAAGTACATCATCTCCAGAATGGTGTTCATGATTTAAATATCTTATATATCTAGTATATATGTATTTAATAATAATCCATATTTTTTGGAGACAAAGATGAAATATACCATTCATGGAGATTGTATGTTGTACATACGCAGGAACGTAACTTTTATTTTTTGTCATATTTATGGACTTCAAAACTAAATGATACATAGATATATTATAATTCCAGAATAATATTTAGGTTATATAGGTCACATAAGTTCATTTATTCCCTTATTTATACGTTCCATGTATGGAATGAACAAGTCACATCACTTTAGGGGGCGGTTGTCCACACTTCCTCATATGAAATTATCGTATTTGCATAACATGCAAAGCATAACGGTATGTTTTAATTATAAGATAAAGAAGCATAGAGAGGAAATAAATATAATATATATCTAATATAAATAAATTTCCATCATAATTTCCACCATGATAGGTGTTAAAATAATATTGAACAATCATCGTTTCGTGAGGCAGTAATTCACCAACCACAGAAACAGTATGTTCATTAACCATTAGATAGAAGTGTGTGTTAGTGTAGGTATAATACTTTTAATAAAAAAAATCCTAGTATATTGAGGATACTGCTGTAATTATGGGATAAAATAAAATGAAGATAGTTGTTAGTGAAGAAGGAAAAAAAGAAAGAAACTCCAGAGAAGACATTACCTATAAATTGGGTAACCCTTTTTTTATTTGAGCCAAAGGCATCGTTGGAAAAACATATACCCAAATTAAGGCTTATAGAAGTAAGAGAGATATAAGGAGAGATAATATTAGCTGAGGTTGGACTAGCCAAGGTCTTTAGAGGTGAGGGTAAGGGGGTAGAGGTGGGGGCCTTTTATAAGAGGGAGGAGGGTTACTTTTGGAATGTCTTGAAATGTTAATTTATTGTAAAATGATTTTCTGATTTTAAAGGTCCCACAATGATATATTTGGAGGATAAGGTGATAAATGTTCTAAATTCACACATCCACTGGGTTTTCGACAAGTGTATGTCTTAGATTTTACCTGATCTTTTCATTTTCATTAAATAGTTCGTTAATGAGGTAATCACTACATCATCATGGTGTCGTAGATAAATTTATTTATATAATGTCTAAAAATTATAAACCAGTTACCATGATGTAGAAAATCGTTTTCTCATTCTAATGAATATTTATATTCAAAATGATATTATATATATCCCCGTTAATTTATTTTAGTAAAACAATACATATTTGTGACTTTTTATTTTCACATTAAAAAAATGTTATTAATGTCATTATCTTACCCAAGTGGCTCCATGGGACCCCCAAATTGACCCGTGAATTGTAATGGTCGGACATTACTCATACAATAAGGTTAGGACATGTGTCAATGTATTTTTATAATTTTATATTATTAGTTTTACCTTAAATTACCCTAATTACCTTTAATCACGGTTAATAAAACTCAAAATTTACTATTCTCCAAAAATTATTTTCATCCCATTGAACCAAATTTTACTTACTAATGACAACATTGTATGTAGGATTTTCGAAATTCAATTCACAGAAGCAGAAAAATTTCATTTAAACAAAAAAATATGTTTTTAACTACTACTTAGTGGTTTCACTATTCATCAAAAATGTATGTTTTTCAGAAAAATACCAAAAACTCACCCTAAGATATATTTGATATTACAAACAGAAAACTGATGTCCATTTTGCTAAATTCAAACCATAGAAGTTTCATTAATTAATTTTATTATTAATTCTGGCGGTCAAAACAAATAGCATGTTTTTAGGAAACAATATTTATCAAATGATTGACACTTGTTTTTCTCCAATTTCAATGTGAAATTAATTCAAATGACCGCCATTGGAATAAATGGAAAAAATATATTTTAATTACACTTTAAACCCAGTTAAAAAACAATCTTACCATATAAATTAATTAGATTAAAACGAGGTTTTGAATTAAAATACCGCATTTTCACTATTCATTAAAATGAACTTTATCAAAACAATCCAAAAAACATACACAAAGAAAAATTTGATATAATGATTAAAAAAAGGATTTTATTTTTTCAAATATAACATATAATAGTGAAAAAAATTATATTTAAAAAGGTTTCTCCATCAAAATAATACTCGCAGCATCATCTGACTCGGTGGGTTGTCACACATTCTGCGTGTTTTCCCTTTTCAAAAACTATATAATTTTATAAAATTCCAAAAAAAGAGATAAATTCATTAAAAATAATTATATCATATTTTAACCACAAAGGTTATCTAATAGCATTCATTTTTCATCCCAAAATGTATTAACCTATAATTGCCTCAAATTCAAAGATCAAATAAAACTGAATGGTTCTTTATAACTATATCCACACAAAAAAATAATTATTCTTTTAATAAAATTTTCATATATCAAACATAATGTTTACACATACTATAAAAATCCTTCTAATGTAACACCATCATCAAAAGAGCCTTAATACTTTTATTAATTTGAGCACCCTAAATTCTACCATAACTCTTGAATCCCTTATATGTTGACCTCTTATTCATTCAACATTATTCATGATCCATTAACCATTCCTTTCCAACTTATTCTAAAAAAATGCTATCTTACATACAAAATCATGAATGATATCCTCATATTTCAGTAATAGGAAAATATATGTTATGAAATAATCCATACCTTTCATTGGTCATTGTCATTTCTTCATCCTTAATCAGAATGGCATCAGGTATTGGTAAATGAATATTTGTACAATCCTGGGGATCCTATTCCCAAAACTACTTCGTAGAACATGTGTTTGAATAATTACCATGCAAACCAAATTTAAAACATCCCATTGATCCTTTATAAAGAACTTCATTCCCTTTCATAAAGTCAACTAGATGCTTCCTTTTTCCAGGGAAGGTTCTTGCTTTATGACCTTCATTTCCAAATCAATAGCGCGTTTCTATCACTTTGAAATATTTTCCTATGTGTTTCATTCCACATCATTGAAACATAGGTTTTTGAACATACATACCTTAATGATTAATACCTGAAATTCCGTAGGGTTTT
Source organism: Viscum album (assembly GCA_963277665.1). Taxonomy (NCBI): domain Eukaryota; kingdom Viridiplantae; phylum Streptophyta; class Magnoliopsida; order Santalales; family Viscaceae; genus Viscum; species Viscum album. The sequence goes on along the minus strand of OY728159.1, from coordinate 1,291,568,401 downwards.
GTTTCTTGCATATATGATGCCTTATAAAAATCAATAAGGTTTAGGTGGTCAATCATGACTTCAGATAGTTGGTTGACAATTACTACAAGAGTTCTCATTACAGCTCCAATAACATTCAGCTGCTCATTCAGAAAACCGTCATAGTTTTCTTCACATCCACTATTACATTGGTGCCTGCTAGATCCATCCATTTACTAAAACCAAAAAGGTCAGTGTTAGTATAACAATAAAATCATCATATAATACTAAGATATAATTATTCATGTTTTCTAAAACTCATTCACATTATCTTAAAAACAACTACGACTCTTTATGAAATCCTAACCATTAAGGTAGTGTCACATATGCTTAAAGAATACCATAACCTCTAATGTTATCTAAATGGACCTATGGTACAAACTATAAGGACCCAGACATAAAAAATTACATAATCTGGAATTAAATGAATAATTCACATTGAAGATCTTTTGAGGATTACAGTTTTAGAGAATTTGGACATAACTATTACATCTCAAATTGTTATAATGTAGACTCTTCTACTCAGTTTAAATTTTTTTCATAAAATAAAAACTCTTAAAAAAGGAAACATGACTGGTTCCATGTTTTAGACAGCATGTCATTCCTTGATCCCATCCATGACACTATTAATCATTAAGTCATGTGGAAAACATTTCAAAAACATGGTATGAGCATAAAAAGCTCAGTAACGGTTATAACATAATGAAAGGAAACATTAACCCATCAATAAATAAAAATCAATGAAACCATAATTTTCCATGAAATCATATAAAATCATAATATTTATGAATAACACATTGTATTCACAAATCATAAAGTTAACATAAGGCATACATAACATACTAACATTGTAGCTATCACAACTACATAGAGAGTCACATTTAGAATACCCATCATAGTATATTCCTTAAATCTCATAGGAGAAACATTAACATTTACCTCGGTAACGTTACCCAATGCATTGGAGAGATATCTCGGGCTCACCTTCCCTTTGTTTATCATGAATCCACCCATATACGTAATGATGGCCAAGAACCCTAACATAGTAATAAAACATAACTTAAGCATAAAGGAATGACAACATTCCCATATTACAATAACAATATAAAATTTTAAGATATTGAAATAATAAATCCATTCTAAAAACCATTTTAAATACCAAATTATGTAAAACGAGTATATGGTATTTATTTTTCTTTTGAAAACATTATAGCTTGTTATAGAAGCCATAGATTAAATAATACATGGGGCAGCAGAAAAGGTTGTTGTCACCGCTAACATTAAAAATGTAACATTCCTTTTTGTCGTTTAGTAATACGCTTCGTTGTGAAAAGATTCACATTGAATGAAATGAAAAGTCAAAATGGTTTTATGCACCATATAAAATAAAGTCATGTAGAAGTCAAAATATGCCTCAATGAAAGGATATTGGGATGAAGTCCCCTACAAAGATGGTATCGTTAGATTAAGGATAAATCAATTACATAATTATGTGTGGAAATTATAAATACACCCAACATAAGTGGATATTAAGTGTAAAAAAATCATAGGTTATCCACACATATTCATTGAACAACATAACGAAGGAGTAGAGGTTTAACCCAAAAAATTAAAATTGGGTCAAGAACTTCCCTTCTTGATATTTGATAGCCCAATGACATCACGTTAAAATTCAAAAATTGAGTTGATGAGAGATAAAAAGGGTATATCGTCACTTGGACATAATTTTTACCAATATAAGGATATATAATAACATATCCCAATATATGAAGTTGTAAATTAAAACACCTAACAAAACGAAGTCTTTTAAAAAGAGGAGGGTGAAAGGTTCCCTTACCGATTTGGGTAACTTTCAAAACGTACACCCCATGAAATAAGGATCATACAATGAAGATATAAATACCCATAAATTAACATATATTACACAAATAATACAATAAATGGATGTACATACACCACAAAAAAGGAAATAGTAGAATATTTATCATGAATCTCATGGGAATAAAAAGTGAGATAAAAACCCCTTACCTCGTTGTAATCTATTGAGTCATATGACCAAAAGATAATAAACACCAAATGAATCATATAATACGATGAATATAAACATAATAATGATAATATATATGAAATGTTAGTACAGAATACACCACAAGAAACAAATAAGTGGTGAACAATGGAAATCTCATGGAATTAAAAGTGAGATAAGAAATCCCTTACCTCAAGTCCGACTTATTCTCGTTCATTTTTTATATTCCTGAATAATAAACATAGGTAAATTTATAATTTCATAGGGAATTCGTTTATTGTTTATAATTCAAATGATATCACATACCATAATTTTATAATAATTATTTAATTATTTGAGTTCATATCATACGTTTTGTCCATGTTCAGTACATGAGTCAAAATGAACTAGTTTAAAAACAATTGACCATATAGTTATAAGTACATCATCTATAGAATGGGGTTTATGATTTAAATATCATATATATACAGTATATATGTATTTAATAATATTCCATAATGTTTGGAGATAAGAAATGAAATGTACCATTCATGGAGATGGAAGGCGGCAGGTACGCATGAACGCTACTTTCATTTTTTGTCATATTAATGGACTTTAAAACTAAATGAGACATAGATATATTATAATTAAAGTATAATATATATTTTATATAGGTCACATTAGTTTATTTATTCCATTCTATATATGTTCCATTTATGGAATGAATGATTCACATCACTTTTGGGGGCGGTTGTCCACACTTACGGATATGAAATTATCGCATTTTTACAACATGAAAAGAAAAAATGTTTGTTTTAAATATTAAATACCAAAGCCTATATAGGAAATAAATATAATATATTTCTTATATAAATATATTTCCATCACAATGACCACCATAAGAGGTGTTTAATGAAGATTAAACAATCATCGTTTCGTGAGGCAGTAATTCACCACCCACCGAAACAGTATGTTCATTAACCATTAGACGGAGGTGTGTGTAAGTGTAGCTAGAAAATTTTTCATAAAAAATCATAGTATATTGAGGATAGTGGTTTTATTATGGGATCAAATAATAATAAGATAGTTGTGAGTGAAGAAGGAAAATAAAATAAAGAAACTCGAGAAAAGACATTACCTCTAAATCAGGTAACACTTTTTTGATTTGATCCAAAGGCTTCCAAGGAAAGTCTTCTGCCCAAACTGAGGCTTCTAGGAGTAAGAGATGGATGTAGAGAGATAATATGAGTAGCGTTTGGTCAAGCCAAGGGCTTGAGATGTGGGGGAAAGTGGGTAGAGGTGGGGGCCTTTTATAAGAGGGGGTTGGTCACTTTTGGAAAGTCTTGAAATGTTACATTATTATAAAATTATTTTAGAATTTTAAAGGCACCACAATGATATATTTGGAGGATAAGGTGATAATGGTTACAAATACACAAATCCAGTGAGATTTCGACATGTGTATGTCCTATACTTTACCTTCTCTTTTCATTTTATATAAATCGTTCATTAATGAGGTGATCACTACATCATCATGGTGTCATAAATAAATAAATTTATTTAATTTCTAATAATTTTAAGAAAAATACCATGATGTAGGAAATGTTATTAGATTTATAATTAATATTTATAGTCAAAATGATATTTTATATAACCCCATTTAAAATGTGTTTTAGTAAAATAATATATGTTGTGACATTTTTTTACTTTAAATAAAAAGTTATTAATGTCATTATCATAACCATGTGGCTCTATGGGGCCCCAAATTGACCCATGGATTTTCATGGACAAAAATGACTCATCAAATAATGTTAGGACATGTGTCATGGTATTTTTATATTTTTATAATATTATTTTTACTCTAAATTAACATAATTAACTTTAATAACGGTTAATAAAACTCAAAAGTAACTATTCACCAAAAATAATTTTCATCCCATTGAACAACATTTTACATAATAATGACAACCATGGACGTCATATTTTTGAAATTCAATTCACATAAGTGGTAATATTTCATTTGAACGAAAAAATCAGTTTTTAACTACTACTTTGTGGTTTGACTATTCATAAAAAATTCATGTTTTTTAGAAAAATACAAAAAATTCACCCTAAGCTATATTTGATATTAAAAATTAAAAAATGATGTCCATTTTTCCAAATTAAAAACATACAAGTTTCATTAATTAATTTTATAATTAATTCCCTCTGTCAAAACATATACCGTGCTTTTACAAAACAATATCTATCAAAAGATTGACATTTGTTTATGTCCAATTTTTAAAGTGAAATCAATACCAATGACCAAAATTTTATTAAATGGTAACAATATATTTTAGTTAAAAATTAAACCCAATTAAAAAGTAAATATATGCATATAAATATATTAGATTAAAAAGAGGTTTTGAATTTAAATACATAATTTTTCACTATTCATTAAAAAATTAACATTATTGAAAAAATCCAAAAATTTACCCAATGTAAATTTTGATGTCATGATTATAAATAAGGATTTTAATTTTTCGAATATAACATATAAATTTTGAAAAAAGTATATTTAAGAAGGGTTCTCCATCAAAAGGCGGTTAATCTTCCTTTTAATGAATATTGAAATTTTTTTATTTAAAATTGGATTAATTTGCATTTTAAGCCTTTACTATTAATTGGGTAATTGTTAAAATATTTAACAAACATATATAATAAATTTGTAGTTAGTTATTTTCATTCCAACCGTTACAACAGTTAGGCGTTAACTAACATTTAAAATAATAATATTATCTGATTAGTATGCAATGTAAGATTTCAAAGAAACCCATTGTTGTGTATCGATTACACCATCGAACATAGAAACCCATTTAATGTCAAATTAATATATAGCTCAGAAATATTAATACATATGAAAATGTCTTATTATTTATTTACCTGGGATGTCACGACTCCACTATCTGAAGGTTGCTACCCTGCCTCGAACCTTTAGAATATCCTCATAGAAGCAGTGTAATTAACCGGGGTCCATGAAGATATGGCACTAAGAAGAGTTTCACAAACAACGTCATAAATCTATAATGGAGTCCTAGACTAGGTGATGAGTTATGAGGAGGGATCCATGGATTGAAGAACCAACATCCCATCATCTTGTTTCGATCAAGGAGAAAACATCCACAACCAAGAAATAGATGTCGCCTACCATTAGAAACCATGAATGTGGGGTAATGAAACTCCACCTTTTGTACTCAAGCAGACGAACACATACGCCCCATCAAAAGCATCGAAAACAACACCCAATGTAGAAGAAACATGGTGTGGTTGTATATTAACATAATTTGAAGAGGATGAAGGCATTTGAATGCCTATAATCATGCAACATAGACAGTGAGGACTCATTACTCGCCCCTTGAACATAAATGAATTATACACACCCATTCTTTGGGATGTTAAGTAATAAAAATTGGATGATAGGAATTGGGTGAAGTGGCCAATCATGGGCTCTTGTTAATGTCTCTCTGTGAAAAGGAAAGATACATTAGCTTCCCAACGCCAAAATCATGTGGTATGGAATCAAAAAAGGGATCTCCCACATGGCACTAGAATATCACAATATAAAATTATGGAGGTCCACAAAGGAGAGTTACACACAAGGCATTGGAGATGTGAAAAAAGAGGTTCTTATGCACTGTGGTTTAGAGTATAAGGATCCCATAGATTCTAAAGGATGAAGAGAACACATTATTGGGGGATTGAACACAAAAAAACAATGGATGTAAAAAAGGGTATGTGGTGAATGAAAGAAGGATCTTTTTAATGAACCTTTTTGAGTTAATTGATGGGAGAATTGAGTGTCTTTTACGCAAACCTAAATAAGGGAAAAAATGAATATGGGTGACGGTTGAGACATTGTCAGCACACCTGAAGGGGAACTCATTGAGGACCAATCATGGAAGATCCTATAACTTGAATCCATAACCTATTCATGATATTGTAATTCATGGTATTTATTTTATGGGAGTGATGATTTGACTTATGGATCATTACACTGACAAGGGAGGGACTCACCTATATTTATAGGAAAAATTCATGGTGGTAGTGGGGGGAAATGGTGATGCGAAATAACATGATTAACACTGCATTGAGCGTATAAGATCCATATGTGTGGGTCACTCTAATGAAAATACCTCTATACTTCCTTAAATCTTACAAATCCATTTTCAAATGGCTGGAGTGGATGATATTTGTTAACTTTGCACTGCTCACATACTAACCTTATACACTAGTTTCGATCTTACACACACATATCCAAACATACATACACCCCTCTTGGCGTTCTTGGTATGATATATTGATCCAAATGGTATCTTTATATTTCTTTAATATGCTAATTTTCATCCTTAAGTGGGTTTTTATGCCAACACATTCCCCCACCCACTCAGAATATGATCAAAAATAGGACCAGAAGGTCTGGTTCTAAGGGAATCACCGAAAAGGATATTACATTCTTGGTAATGTGTGTAACATCAAAAATATGGAATGTAAGGTCACTTGATTTCATTTAGTGTACATGTTCCACAAATATAAATCCATTAAAAGGGGGAACGACTCATCACATTAACATTTCATATGATAATAAACTTTTCTCTCATGTGTGTATGATTTTGATTTTTTCACGGGGATCAAAATTATACAATTACATTACGTGCATCCACCAAATATTCCTCAAACCATAAATAAATTTATTTCAAAATATTTTATAAAATACAATGTTAAACTGATCTTTTTATGTGCAACACTTCATCCTTTCTCATTATCCTAACATTCTTCAAAATTCATTTAAGATGGTAGACCAATCAACTAATGATTAGTGAAAAGACTCCAATGTCACATAGTGGAATAGATTATCAAGAATCCTAAAATTATTTCTAACATAGGGTATTTTTTGATAATAAAATTCTCCTGGGCATACAGACAGAGTGCCAAAAGGATGAAATCATAAGTGATAGTCTCCCATAGTGGAATTTTTGGATATTTGATGACGTATCCATCTAAGTCATTGATACTGACTAAATAATTTCATGGGTCAAATGGGAAGATGATATTTAGAGGTAAAAAATCAAAAACTATGGTCATTCTACAAGGGAAACTCTAGAAACTTATTTCTACATCATAAATACAGAAATACTATGACATTTATTGAAAAAAACAGTTGTTGAATAATTAACCATCCATTATCCAAGAAAAATTAGAAAAAGCATAATTGATGAAAATGTGGTATGGAATCAAGATTAGAACCAGGAATTTGTGGAGGATTTTATAAGTGAATGGGAATGAAATATTGGGTGCACCACACATTTTATGAGTTTAGGGAAGATTTGTGTACTTTTTTGCTTATTAAACCCGTATGGACTTTGCAATTTCACATCTTCCACCAACCAGACCTGGTGCCATAGTTGTTCAGTTGGTGGTCCCCTTACACAAACAATTTTCTCCTCCATCATGGGGAGGTTTGTATCAGTCTATGGGACAACCATTTTATCAGTGACATTGCTTTGGAGGGACATTAATAGGATGAATTTCTACCTATATAGAACATCAGGGAAAATATAACTAGAACCCCCATTTTCCAATGGAATATTTTGGAATTTTTGAAATTAAGGCTATGGATCTAGTAAATTATGAATAACATAGAATATCCCGCATAAATCAGTCTATTAATAATTTGGTATGAGCATGAGATGATTCCAGGTTGAGGGAGGCGGTCCCCGACTGCATCATAAAGTGGAAAGACTAGATCATATTAGTTGATCTGAGAAGAAAAAAATACAATTCATCTTCTTCATTATAAATGATAGAAGGTTCACACGAGTGAGATATGCCACATTTCTTACTGCCTTTCTAATTGGGTGGCTACATTCAATGATGGGCACAATGATGGGGTTCCATCTGGGGACACAAGAAATGACATAGATTAAAGAACCCCATAACAAGGATAATCTTGGAGAGTCTTTATTAGAAAGGATATACTATATTCTAGTGCGTTTATCATGGGGAGTTAAACCAACGAAAATTTGAGCACAATTCTAGTTCCTTACTAGATGCATCACAAACCATTTTGGTGGATATGATATCCCCAATTCCAATTGTCCTCCTAGCGACGGGATGTGACTGTATTTGTTGAACATTGAAGGGGTCTAGACACTGATGATCAATGAGTAAGGGAGAAATATCTGAATCAACAATCACGTAAATTTAAATTCCCAAACCTTCTGTAACTTGGTCGGATAGATGATGGATGAAATATGTGGTCTCCAAGATTTATGGAAATATCTAATGAGTATTAGATGAAGCGTGCTAGTAGCCTAGATCGATGGAAACATAATTTCCGAGCTATACAAGAAATCACCCTTGATTAGATTGTTTCGGTGCTTATAAAGAATGATTAAGAATAGGAACAAAAAGATCTGGTAGGAGAATCACCCATTTAACCATCATCAATTGTGGTTCATGTTAATAGTTCACACCGTTGGTGAAAAAATCACACATCTACCCACATATGTTGATGCAAAAATGTCGGCTGAATAAGATGATCACTATTTAGTGTCTTATTTTTAAGAAATTATGAGAAAGTGCATTCAGATGATCAATGTGACAAGCATAGAGTCTGGGAAACAAGAAAGAAGTTGATTTCATACAACATGAGATGGTACCTTAGTAGCAAGAACACCATGGGGTTCGGCCACACCTCTACCACCTGAGGATGGGTGCTACCAAAGGCGACCTAGTGGGCCTGCTAGATAATCCCCTAGCAAAGAAATAAGGTACCCCCTATAACCAACTACTGATTCCATTTTCCTAACCTTGTGGTCTATGTGGAGGTAGTTGAGACAATCTATATCAACTGAGGACCATTGGTAAATACGGACTCACACTAGGCTTGATCTTCTAGTATTCAGTAACATTTATGTGGATGAAAAGTTAAAATTTCAATTTCAACATGTGCACATGATGTCCATGGTTTCCTATTAATGCCAACATGTGAAATATGTAGATCCACATCTCTTGGTGAATGTGATTCTCAGTCAAGAGCATGATGTTAAAGAAATTATACCTAAGGATAAAGGAAATGAATAACAAGAATAATAATTAGAATAATTAGAGGCCAAAGAATAAGAGGAAGTAGAATAAGAGGAGGAGGAGGCCGAAGATGATGTTCATGGTAGTATAAAGTACCATGGGAAAATGGATCATCTTGGGAGTCCCTAGGAGGGTGGATAGATTGATGGATTGGATGAGGGACTCCTTGAGAATCTCAAATAAATATATAACTTACACCTTCCCAATAAGTTCTCTTTTCTTTACCGTGGTCCAGTGTGTGAACCTTATCTTATGGAGGAGCATGACGATTTTGATCATGGATCCCTCACCATAGGTAGTGATAATTTATTGATTTACAAGGAGAAATATTCCTCTCAACCTACATCCAAGTCTAGTATTGGTAATGTATTGATATTGGATGATATGGCTAGAAGTATGATATCTATGGGGGGAGAAAAGATAACATTGTAATCTTGGGAAATCTCAACTATCCAAAACAAGCTAGTTCTAATCATTTAGTTTAGAATCATGGTGTTGTTTCCTATGTCGGAAGTTCTTATTTTGACTTGGGAAATTGATCTAATATCACTCAGCTATTATAATTCATTTCATTCAAAGGCCCATATCTATTATATGATGATCTGGTTGCCTATAGTTTATTATTCCATGCAGTAAACATATGTATAAAATCCCAACAAACTGAAAAGTATAGGATATCTACAAATGCTCTGTTAATGATTTTACCTATTCATGAGGAGTTAATCACTAATCATGATACAGTGGTGGCACCAACTGAGCATTATGATTTAGCTATGGGTGATGTAACTACTAGGGCAGCACCTGAGACTAGTGAGCTCTAGGTTTATGAGGATGCAATTAATGGATAAGGTTTCCTGTATTTGATAGTTCCCCATCCATTAGATAGTGTGCTATAGAAATATCATGCAATTGTGATTTTGGCTACCTTTCTAGAATATTAACCTACTAACTCTAAGGAGATGGATAACTCTGATCCAGTCACAACAGAGGAGAGACTCATGAATTGGTGTAGGGAATGTATGTGGATAATTAATTTCATTGATTACCCCATAGGCATAATGTATAATTAGAATTGGGTCTCTCCTAGTTGGTTATGTCCCTCAATGGAATGAACCTCTCTTAATCGTATCAAAATATATGATTTTTTTTCACCGACATTTTCATGATTTTTGATGGGGTGTGGGCACATAGTATCCATGGCCACAAATTATGTAGTGGAAAAGGTGGAATCATGGGGGATTGAAGCATTGTAGTTCTATATGTTGCTACACCTATGGTTGGGGGTAATTGGATTCCTATAGTTAGGATCATATAAAGAAGTATGTTCTAAATATTAAAATAGATTCAAGGAATTTAGTTCCTAATTCCTTAAAATCATCCAATATTCCATTACTGTAGAGGGAGTTCCACACTAACAACATCATAGACAAGAATTCCCAATGAGTAGTTTCTTTAAATTATAATGAGTTTCATGGAAGGACCACTATTTCCATGGAGGGACATGGAAACATATAGATGGATCTGATGATAAAGTAATATACTGAGGTCTATAATTGATTTAATAACATAATGAGGAGAAACATTCACATTGAGTTCTTTATTTTTGTTTTCCATGATTTTACCATGGTGCACCACCTCTGCATTTTTTCATTCACTGACAATGCAATGTACCTTTCATTCTAACTATCCAATGTCGGGCATCATTTATCACATATTCAATGTGGTCTTCTCCTTGATCAAAACTGGATGATGGTTTTTCAATCTCTCCTTTAGTAGGTTCCCCCTTATAATTTATCTCCCAGTCCTGGTCTCCCATATAGATTATGACATTATTCAAGAAACTCATTCCTAGTAACATCACTTTGTGTATTACAGTTAATTACAAAGATTATATCTGGACATTAAAAGGGGTTTAGTTAAAGTAGAATCCTTTAGTAAGGTAATTAGTCCTGCTGGGCATCAGTAATCATGTCTAGACATTAGAAGATTGGAGCCCCTGTATTATTCTTCACAAGAGGGATTCATGAGTGCGTAGACACATGAGGCATACTACACTGATCTTGTTTTATTTTATTCTAGAGGATTGTATTTTGAGGTTTTCATTTGGAATATCTGGTTTAAAAAATTGGAGGCCATGAACATAACATCTTAATGAGATGTGCAGATGTAGATCAAATTGTCTTTTTTAGATAGATTAGATAGGTGGATCCCTACGCATGAAAACATGGAAGGTTTACCATATGGATGGATTATATAGCCTAATGGGAGTGGACATAAGGTGGTGTGTCTCATAAAGAGAAAGTGTCACACCATGAAATGATATTTCCTTAGGAGTGATTCACCAATGTTTACCATTGGATATGTGGTAACACCTCTGCTGTGGAACCTATATGATGTGTCCCATAAAGGTAATTATTTTACACCGTGAAGGATGATCTAGAGACCAATGAGGTAATATCATAGAGGTTTTCCCCTTGGAGGGTGACACCAAGGGATGCCATTGGTTGGTATAGAACCAGGGGGGAGGATTTCTACATACAATGTGTTGAATATAGGGATCAAAACCCACGTAGTGGGAAATGGTTATTTGAGGCTTACACATGGTTAGTTTCCCGAGTTATAAAATAATTATTGATGGTGTGGATGACATGATCTCATAGAGATGTTGTGGCCCAAATAAGAATTAGGATGGAAACGGTTGAAGTGTTGATGGAATAGATAAAATATAGAGGGTGATGGTTGTTTGGGATTTACCCTCATGGAGGCTTCCTACATACCCTTGCTGTTGGGAATCATATTTTACATAGTTTGGGTGTGATGCGATGAGAAACCTAAGGAGGAGACTTATGAGAATTAAATGCATTGATATGAACATGAATGTGGTGTGACATTTGGGCTATGGAGTTGTCCTACAATGAAATAATGACTTAAGGGAAAGACAATGATTGGAATTGATGATGGGGTTGAACCTCTATGAGGATTCCTACATAACCTGTTTATAAGATATGGATCAAATTCCATGTAGTTCTAGTGTCCCATATTGTTTAACATTTTACGAAATGAACAAGAGTGACCCAGCGTGAATATGATGGTGTTGGGCCTGAACCATGGGGAGGTTTAATATGCACCTTGTGTAAAACACACAGATCAAAACCCACATAGTATGAATGACTAGGGATTATGAATGGTTTGTGGCCCATGGTTGTGGAAGAATATGATTACTATGTTATTTATTCCTAGAAAGCTGGGTTTCACAGTCACTACTACCCTATAATCTTATGTGAGTCATGCTCAGTGAGAGAAACAAGATAGATAAGTAGACCCTATGTCCCACTTTCAAAAGTTTTTTTTGTGGGGGACAGTGTGGGGATTATGCATTGAGGTGACACATTTTTCCAATGACCAAAGTAAGAGGGATGGTGCGTTGACAATCTCTAAGGATCAACCCAACTCTTGGTTATTCATCTGTATGAGTCAAAAAGGATAAATATATCTACATCTTGTATGAAAGGCGATGGGATTACACGATGATGGATTCCTTACCTCGTGGGGTATACATTGTTTCATGTGATGAGGATATCATTTTATGTGAGGAATATATCATTATTTTGATGATTGGTGTTCTTGGAAAATGACCAAGGCGGGGCACCCTATGTTCAAGGAACATGGTGAGGATACAATTTAATGTCATGTACTAAGGATGATGGAACATGATAGTTTAACATCCTATAGCACATATGGGGAGGTCATGTTCTTCACCCCATGGAAGTACATGAATGATACCCACCCACACGTGGGGAAGGGAAGGTATCAAAAATTCAGGATGAGGAAGAGGTGGATGAGTGGTAAGTCATGGTGTCCACATGGTCCTGGCTATGAAAAAAATCAAGATCTAGTAGTGTACCTATGCCAATAAACAAATGTTTGTGAATAAATACTAGTGATATCCCTTGAAAGACTATGGATCAAATCATATATGACTCTGTGGCCTCATGGGAGAGTTGCACAAAAGGCATGTGAGGAATTCTCTAGAGGTGCTCACGCATGGCGCTTTAGAGTAGAAGAAACCCTTAGAGCACTATGGAAGAGGTGTACTCAATAGTGGGGTCTTACACAAAAAAAGGTGAATGAGTGAAATATGGATGTTCATTAGGGTAAACGATTTTCTGAATAATGGAATTTTCTATGCTCCTACCTGAGGGGATTGATACATGTGAGGAGAATCTTTTTCACAAAACTACCTAATGAAAAAATGGAAAGCGGGGAGTGTCAAGCCCATGTAGGACCACCTGAGTGAGAACCTATGGGGGACCTGTCATACAAGATTCTATAATTTGAAGCCAAGAGTGGTGTGTGTTCATTGAAGGGGTGGTCTTTTGTGAAAGGGAGTGATGGTTCAAATTTCTAAATGTTACCCAGAAATGGGTGGGGTGATTCTCTATTTATTGGTGCAATTTTTTGTGGGTAGTGTACGAAAATGGAAGCATATAAGGAGGATTTTTATCTGGCATTGAGCGTTTATGATCCATACGTGCATGTATATCGTATGTACCTAACTATACTCTTTTACACATCAAGATGAGCCATTTTCATATGGTGGGGATGAATATATAAATATGTGTGGCACTGGTTTCATAATAACCTTAGGCATTGGTTTCCATATAGAGCTCACCAATACAATCATAGTTGCACTGCTCTTGGCCTTCTCGGTGTGGTCTTTTGAGTCAAATGATGAGATTTGTTTTTCAAAAGATGCTTATTTGTATCCTCAACATGAATTCAAAACCAACAATGGTTTATAATTTTTTTTTCAATTTTCATCATATTTTAATTCCCTTCTCAACACTAGTATGAATAGAACACACATACTCTTCACAAAATTCAACATTCCATAATTATACATGATGTTAATTAATTTCTCATAATTTTATTCTATAATATTCCATTTTATGTCCTCATCATACTATTGGGACTTCTATATCTTTTCTGGTAAGGATGGATTATCAATTTCGGGGAAAGGTAAATATGGACCCCCTTTCCTAAAAACCACCATATCTATCATTACTAGATCATTGTTTATAAGATACTTGTTAATACTCATAATTTATAGAACTCCATGGTCCATCCTACTCAATTCATCATCTACCATATTTTTATTTCATACAATGGTATAAAATCATGAAATATCAGTCTTTGAATAGTTCTATCCATCTTCATTTCATTAGGTTGTGATCTTTTCGTGAGAATATTTACATCATGAGCTTTTGGTATATATATATATATAGTAAATTTTTACACTGTGGTAGTTTAATTATATTTTAGAAGAAAATATTGTAACACATCAAGCTTCTACAGTACGCTTCTCTTTGAATAATGTGATAGCGTGTGTTGCACACAACATCGAGTTCTAACACACCACAATCAATCAAACTAGACGTTATGAATAGTAATTCCTACTTTTTCAAATTATATATATTTTATATTTCAAAATGGACTTCATTTTTGGATTCGGAATATCGAAATTATCCTAAGTTGAATTTTTGGTATTTTTCTGAGAACATCCAATTTTTATGAATAGTGAAACATTCTTAAAAACAACTTTTTTAATCAAAATAATTTATAGTGATAAATTATATTACTAAGTGGTTTTAAAGTATAATTATAATACATTTTTACAACTTTATTCAATGGTGTTCATTTGGATTAATTTCACTTTGAAATTGGACATAATCAATTGTCAATCTTTTGATATATATTGTCTCTTAAAAACACGTTATTTATTATGACAACGAGAATTAATTATAAAATTAATTAATGCTACTTATATGTTTGAATTTTATAAAATAGACACCATTTTTTAATTCGGAATATCAATTATAGCTTAGGGTGAAATTTTGGCATTGTTCTGAAAACATCAATTTTTTATGAATAGTGAAACCACTAAGTGGTAGTTAAAAATCTAAATTTTTCATCAAACATAATTTTACCGCTTCGGTGAATGTAATTTCTAAAATATGAGAGACACAGTTAATATCATGTACTAAAATGTGGTTCAATGAGATGAAAATAATTTTTGGTCAATAGTAACTTTTTACTTTTATTTACCACAGTTAAAAGTAAATAGGGTAATTAAGGGTAAAAATGATATTAATATTACTCTAACACATGTCCTAATTCTATTGGAAAAGTGTATCTCGACCAAAAACAACCTTAGGAATTAAATATTATCATTTAGGTCCACTTGGATTAGATTAGAACATTTATTATTTTTTAATTCAAAGAAGAGTTAAAAGAGTTAAAATCAATGTTTATTTACTAAAACATTTTTAATATACGGTTATACATAAGATAAATTCTATTGTAAATATTAATTAGAAATCTAAAATTATTTCCTAAATAATTATATTTTATTTATAATTTTTAGACATTAAATAATTCAATTTATTTATGACACAATGATGATGCAGTAATTACGATAATAGTGAAAAATTAAAATAATTGATATTATAAATACCCAAATAAATATAATTTGAGACTTTTTATGAATTAAAATAATTGTATAGGTTAATATAACATATTAGGACTGACTTAATTAACTTTAATCTAGGTAATCATTCTGTTATTATTTTCACAAAAATCAATTATTGAATAGTTTCAAAATTGACATAAAAGAGTTTTTAAAACAAATATTATATTATTAATTGATATTAAATTCTTAAAAATCTAAGGTTCGGCCAGGAGACTTATACCATGATATAAGAATCATTAGTGGACCACTTGGGTGGTATCTTTTATTTATTTAGTAAGTTTAATAACTATATAATATAAAAATATAACGTGACATGGTAAATGTCAAACTAATTAACTAACAATTAAAACTAAAAGATAAGGTTAATATAATGACCCAAACCTGTATAAATTCTATTGGTTGAGTGGTTTGTGACCCATAACCACCTTAAATTTTATAAAATACACTATAGAGCCATTAGAAACCTAATATAAATTTATTATAAAATAATATTTATAGCTTTTCCAAAGGTGCCCTTCACCCCTCTTATAAAAGGGCACCCCCCCTTGTCATTAATTCACACCTTCAAAGCCTTTTGGATCGGCCAAACCCTGCCCAAATACTCTCTAAACTTCCCTCAATACAACTTAGAGTCCTTATTTTGATCATAAATCCATCCTATGGAGCCCTTTTTATCAAATCAAAAGGAAGAACCCGAAGAAGAGGTAATGTTATCACCACCCTTTTTCAAATTCATTTCGTCTTCAACTTTTCATTCATTGTTATTACCATTATAAAATAATGAATCCATTATCTCCTATATACTGTAATATTATTATAAATATGGTACAACCATATTCATTATTCTATCCATCCTTTGAATGACATGTCACCATACATGCGTATGTACGACTTGTCGTCTCCACGTCATGGTGTAATTGTTATTATTCAATACATTATTATTTGGATGGTTATAATAATGATTTATAATTCATGTAAATAATAGATATAACATTATAATTATTCTTTATATATGATATAACATCCAATTATATATTATTGTAATATCAAAATAATGATATTTTCGCTCATGCGTACGTATGGACAACTGTCTCCACGAACGCAATGAGATTCATTCTCCATCATATCCATTCAAGTATAATTATCATTTGATGATTTAAAAATAATTTTTAAGGACTTGATATCATTCTGTATATGAATAAGATACAACCTATCCATGACAATCATGGCTAACATAAAAAACATATAAAAGAAAATGAGTAAGTTAACACCCGAAACAACGATAATACTAAGATATTATTAACAAATCAATGTTAAAAGATCATATATGATATCATATTAATGTATATGATCCTTTTATAATTTAATAACAATTATTTCTCCATTATATAAGAGTTTAACCTACCCCTATCCAAGTAAATGTACAAGGTAACGGTTTACTTCACAATCTCTTCATTATCCGAGGTTGTTTATACATAATAATAAATTGGGACATATTTATCATCCACATCCATGATTCATAAAAATGTATTTCATAACATTTTTACTATTTAATAGAATATTATTTAAATTCATTTATACCCTTGTTGACTTTTATAAGTTTTTTATAAAATATTCTTTCGGTCGTTTTCCCAACAAGGTGCATTTTAACATTTTCGACAGAATTAAGATAAGAATGTGTTTTTAACTTATATGGAAGGTGCAGATATTTTCCGTCGAAGCTTCCCTTAAAAGCTTATAAGATTATATACTAAGAAATTTTTTTATTTTATAAATATATGACTCTTAAATGAATTTAAAATAGAAGGTGATATTTCTCTAAAAAGAGTTTTGATTTCATCTATGTAAACATCCTCTGAAAGATTTTACGCTTATTTTATGTTGATTTATTATGATACAAAACTTTTATATTGTATTTAAGGTTTTGTGATATGTTTGAATATGGATGTGTTATTTTTATACCATTCATGGTTTATGGATGCAGTATTTACATTTGGTATTCTAGTTTTAATACGAATGTTTATGTTATGTTTAAAACTTTTCATATTGGAATGCATTGGTCTTAATATGTGACGGGTGGAGCCCGCTATAGCTCTTCGATGAATAGGTAGGTCTCATGAGACAAACTAGTGTCTTGGTACAAGGCCTTGGAAAAATCTTATTTGTAGTCTTGGCATGAGGACTTGGCTATGTGGTTATGACAGTCTGGCATTATGCATTCCATCATTATGAAAGTTTTTATTGTTATTGCATGTGATTATTCGATTAGTAGAATATCCATGTGAATAAGTAAATGGAATTATTTCATATTATTTTTTGCCATACTATGTTGAAGATCAAGTTTAATAGGCTTTTGTTTTAGTAATACATTTTCTTAAATGATTATTCTTATTTATGAAAGTTTCCGTTAATTGTTATCCTTACTGGGCATTGTAGCTCACCCCTTCTCTATGTTTTATTTTTCCCAGGATGTGAAGAAGTAATTTACGAATGAACTGTAGGGATAGTATGTGGGGATGTGAGTGTGGACTATGAAGAAAAGATGTTGTTTTAGTTTTCATTTTCTATGATGTAATGTAAAACATTATGAATATAACTAGTTTTTCCAAGGCTACTTAACCAATCGGTCTTTCGAGATTTGATCTTTCTTGTGATCATGCCAATGTTATGTAATAAAAATCACCGACTCTGGGTAACTGGGGTCGGGGTGTTACAGTTAGTATCAAAGGATGTTTAGTACAAACCTTAGAAACTAGATTTAGATAAACTCTGATTAGAGAACATATACATAAGATGGACTTTGAAGATTAGTATAGAAGGACTTATTAGAATATTAGTATTATATAGATTTTGTGAGTTTTCTGAGAAATGAATCCCAATCTGGATACGAGTAGGTAGAGGCGGCTCTGGCACAAATGTATATAGGGGTAAAACCCAAAAACACTGCTTTGAGCTAGACTCGAATGGGAACTGGTGCATGACAACAGGTCTTGCTGCACTCTTGGTTATGACACTTTCGAGGGATGTTCTTAGGATGACTCTCATTTTCTTTACAAATCATTATGAAGGGTTTATGAGTATATACTTCTTCAAAGAAATCATTTTTTATGATTATGGATTATATCCATAAATAGATCAATTTATGTGAAGTGTTTTATAAGTATGGAATTATGTATTTTGATTCATAAACTGATCTAGTTTATGCCATTGATTAGAAATGGCACCTAGTGGAAGAAATGGAATCTATATCAATGCTTGCACTCCATGTAGGTATTTCCCTCCTGATCAAGATAATTATAGTGGAGCTGGTGATGCAACTGGTGCCGATCAGCGAATCACTATATTGGTACAACTCACACAGGTTATGAATAACAACCTTACCCATTTGGAGAACCCTGATCCACAGCGTGGAGGTTCAATGTGAGATCAATTCATGAGGAAACAACCACCAATGTTCAATGGGAGTAGAAATCCCTTAGTAGCTGAGAAATGGAAAAATTCCCTAGAGAAAATATTTCAGGGTTTGGGGAGTAGTGAAAGGGAAAAAGTTCTTATGGCAGTTTACCACCTCACTGGAGTTGATGATCAATGGTGGTCATTGATTCAATACAAGAAGGAAGATGATGAAGTATAAAATATGGAATGGAGGGAGTTTAACGATCTGTTTTTAGAAAAATACTTTCCTTGTGACCATCAAGTAGATATGGAAAGGCAATTTCTGAGTCTAAGACAAAAGGAGAATGAGAATGTCACAAAGTATGAGGCTAACTTTACAAGGTTAGAAATTTATGCTAGAGATTATATACGAAACCCAAGAATTAATATAGATCGTTTCATTGATGGGTTAAAACCATTTCTCTGTCGAGCATTAGTCTCACAATCTTTCTCACCGTACGAAGACATTGTCTCATGTGCTATCAAGACAAAAAATGAAATCTCTAATTCTTATGACTTTAAAGAAAAGCAAAAGAAGAAGAGATCTGCTGATCAATCTGGGAATGGAAATAAGGGGAAGAAGGGAAAGGTTGAATATCCATCCTATGGTAAATGTGGGAAGAAACACCACAGTACTTTGTTGAATGGAATGGGTGTCTGTTACAAGTGTGGTGAAAAAGGACACCAAGATATTGATTGCAATGGGAAGAAGGAAGATACCAATGTTCAATGCTACAATTGTAGGGAGATGGGAAATTATGCAAATTAATGTCCTAAGTGTCAGGGGAACTTAACTCAGAAACGGCCAAGGGATCAAGGCCAAGCTTATGCTATCACTACTACTGAGGTAGAAGCTCTGAAAGACATGGTGGCAGGTAATTTAAAGGTTTCCTCAAGATTAGAAAATGTATTATTTTATTCTGGATCATCGCATTGTTTCATATCTTCCCAGTTTTCTAAGAAAATTTGATATTTCCAATTTTATTTAACAAGGGAGTTGTCAGTTAAAACACCTAAGGGAAGTATCATTGTAATAATGTTTTGTGAATCAGTCGCCATTAGAGCACATAAATGGTCTTTATCTGCTGATCTCATCGTCATACCTATGATTGAGTTTGATATAATCCTCGGTATAAACTGTATTTTGGACCATGTTGCAATGATTTATTTTAAGAAGAAAGAGGCTACAATTTTTGATGATGATGATAAGGAACACCTTATCTTTAGATCAGAATAGTTACCACATAATTCTTATCTATATCCACCCCCATTAGCTCAACTAACTTTAATTATTAGGGAGAAATAGAATGAAATGAATGTGGGTGAGGAAAGGAATGTTCAAATAGAGGATGTACCTGTTGTGAAAGAATATATAGATGTATTTTTGGAATATTTACCTGGACATCCTCCAGAAGGAGAAGTTGAGTTTACCATTGATTTAATTCCGGGATCAAAGCCTATATCGAAGACCCCTTATAGAATGGCCATTGTATAATTAGATGAAATAAATAAAAAACTAGAAGAATTGAGTAAGAAGGGATTTATTCTCCCTAGTGTTTCTCCATTGGGTTCCCCTGTTCTTTTTGTTAAAAAGAAAGATGGATCTATGAGGTTACGTATCGACTACAGGGAGATCAATTCTATAACAATAAATAATAAGTATCCCCTACCACGTATTGATGATTTATTTGACCAAATGCATGGAGCTAAATACTTTTCAAAAATTGAACTTTGATCTGGATACCATCTATTGTGTTTGAAGAAGGAAGACATTCCAAAGACAGCAATTCAAACTAGATACGGCCATTACAAGTTTACAGTAATGCCTTTTGGATTGGCTAATGCGCCCTCCGTATTCATGGATATGATGAATAGAGTTTTCAAGGAATATATCGATGAATTTTTTGTGGTATTTATTGATGATATCTTAGTATACCCCAAAAGCTAAGAAGATCATGAAAATCACTTACGCATTATCCTAAAGACTCTGAGAAGACATGAATTATATGTGTAGTTTAGCAACTGAGAATTTTGGCTTCAATAGATTTATTTTCTTGGCCATATATTCTCTGAAGATGGAATATCTATTCATCCTTTTAAAACCAAGTCAATCCAAGAATTTCCAGCACCTACTAATATAACTGAGGTACGCAGTTTTATTGGTTTATCAGGTTATTATCGACGTTTTGTCCTGAATTTTTCCCGATTGGCTAACCCATTAACGAAGCTCACATGTAATGGGGTTAATTTGTTTGGACAAAATAGTGGGAAGAATGTTTCGGAGAATTGAAGAGAAGATTAGTCAATGCTCTTATATTGAGTCTACCATCAGTGAATGATGGGTTCTTTATTTATTGTGATGCATCGAAGAAAGGACTTGGTTGTGTCCTTATGTAGAATGATAGGGATATTTCCTATGCATCACAACAGTTGAAAACTCATGATCAAAACTATCCTACTCATTATATCGAGTTAGCAGCTCTGATATTTTCTTTGAAGATATGGAGGCACTACCTCTATGGTGAAAAATGTGAGATTTCTACTGATCACAAGAGTTTGAAGTATATTTTCTCATAGAAAGAACTCAACATGAGGCAAATGAGATGGCTTGAATTACTCAAAGATTATGATTTTATGAAACACTACGACCGGGGAAAGAAAACAAGGTGGAAGATGCTTTGAGCAGAAAAGATCCTAGAGTTTTGAACAATATGAGAATTGAAAGGGATCTAATTTTCATGGATCTAGGGAAGATGGACATGGGAATAACCATGGAAGGTGAAACATCAATTCTTATTCATATGGTTTCCAAACAATCATTAATAGAATGGATTATGTGTTCTCATACTGATGATGAAGAATTTCAAAAGAAGATTAAAGCTATGAATGATGCGAGATTGAGAGACTTCGTGTATGAAGACAGAAGTTTGAAATTTGGGAAGAGGCTTTGTGTTCCCGATATACCTGATCTAAAAATGGAATTACTGGATGATTCACATAGTTCCAATTTCTCTATACATCATGAGAAAACCAAAATGTATATAGATTTTAAGGAACATTTTTGGTGGGACAACATGAATAAGGAGATTTCTGATTTTGTATCAAGATGTATGGTTTGTCAACAAGTGAAAGCTATAAGGCAACGACCTGGAGGATTCATGCAACCTATTCCCATACCGGAGTAGAAATGGGACAATATTACGATGGACTTTTTCATGGGGCTACCAAAGACTCCTAGAAGGAACGATGCAATATGCGTTATTGTTGATCGTCTTACCAAGTAAGAATAGTTTCTTGCTATAAGAGAAGATATAACGCTGGAACGTCTAGCAAGACTATATATTAATGAATTGGTGAGACTTCATGGATTACCACTATCGAGTATTTCTGATCGTGATCCCAGTTTTACGTCAATATTCTGGAAGAGTATTCATAAATTCCTGGATACTAAACTTCATTTGAGCACTCCCTACCACCCTCAAATAGATGGAAAATCAGAACGAACTATTAAAACCTTAGAAGACATGTTGATATCCTGCTACATGACTTTCAGGGTATGTGGGATCAATATTTACCTCTGGTAGAATTTTCCTATAAAAATAGCTTTCATTCGAGTATTTAGATGGCACCATATGAAACGTTATATGGAAAGAGATGTCACACACCAACCTGTTGGGATGGAATTGGTGAAAGAAAACTTGTAGGTCCATAACTGGTGGATGAATCAATGGAAAGGGTGAAGGTAATCCAAAATCACATCAAAGCATCTGAAAGTAGGGAGAAGAGCTATGCCGATAATCGAAGGAAGGATTTGGAATTTCAAGTCGGTGATCATGTTTTATTGAAGGTATCTCCATGGAAGGGAGTCATACATTTTGGTAAGAAAGGTAAATTGAGTCCCAGGTACATCAGGCCGTTTGAAATTCTAGAACGAATTGGGGTTGTAGCTTACCGATTGGCAATGCGGCCAAGTCTCCCCAAAGTTCCCGATGTGTTCCACGTATATCTATTGAGGAAATACTTTCCTGACCCAACGCATGTACTCACCTATGAGGAATTAGAACTGGAACCTGATCTGTATTATTGCGAAGAGCCCATCAGGTTTCTTGATACGAGAGAACAAGTACTGAGAAACTAGACGATGCATCTGGTAAATGTTTTATGGAGAAACCATAAGAAGGAAGAGGCAACGTGGGAACCCGAGGAACTTATGATGAAGAACCACCCGAGTCTTTTCATGAGATAGTATTCTAGAAATTTTGAGGACGAAATTATTTGATGGAGGGGAGAATGTAACACCCCAAACTTCTACGGTACGCTTCTCTTTGAATAATGCAATAGTGTGTATTGTACGCAACATCGAGTTCTGACACACCACAATCAATCAAACTAGTTGTTATGAATAGTAATACCTACTTTTTAAGATTATATTTAAAAATGGACTTCATTTATGGATTTGGAATATCGAAATTATCCTAAGTTGAATTTTTGGTATTTTTCTGAGAACTTCCAGTTGTTATGAATAGTGAAAAATACTTAAAAACAACTTTTTTAATCAAAATAATATATAGTGATAAATTATATTATTGAGTGGTTTTAAAGTCTAATTAGAATATATTTTTACCATTTTATCCAATGGTTTTAATTTTAATTAATTTCATTTTAAAATTGGACATAAACAATTGTCAATCTTTCAATATATATTGTTTCTTAAAAAAAACGCTATTTATTGTGACAGTGGGAATTAATTATAAAATTAATTAATGAAACTTATATTTTTGGAATTTTGTAAAATAGGCATAATTTTTGAAACCGGAATATCAATTATAGTTTAGGGTGAAATTTTGTAATTGTTCGGAAAAACTTCAATTTTTTATGAATAGTGAAACTACTAAGTGGTAGTTAAAAAACTGAAATTTTGAAAAAACATAATTTTACCACTTCTGTGAATGGAATATTGAAAATCCAAGAGACACGGTTAATATAAAGTAGTAAAATGTGCTTCAATGAGATGAAAATAATTTTTGGCGAATAGTAACTTCTTACTTTTATTTACCATGGTTAAAAGTAAATAGTGTAATCAAGTGTAAAAATGATATTAATATTACCCTAACACTTGTCCTAATTCTATTGGAAAACTGTATCTCCACCAAAAACAATCTTAGGAATAAAATATTATCATTTAAGTCTACTTTTATTAGATTAAGACATTTATTATTATTTAATTAAAAGAAGAGTTAAAAGAGTTAAAATCAATGTTTATTTACTAAAACATTATTAATATAGGGTTATACATAAAATAAATTCGATTTTAAATATTCATTAGAAACCTAAAAGATTTACTACATAATTATAGTTTATTTATAATTTTTAGACATTAAATAAGTTAATTTATTAACGACAAAATTATGATGCAGTAATTACGATAATAGTGAAAATTTAAAATAATTAATATTATTAATATCTAAATAAATATAATTTGATTCTTTTAATGAATTACACTAATTTTATAGGTAAATATGACATGTTAGGATTTACATAATTATTATTGTTTGAAATAATAATTATGTTATGATTTTCACAAAAAACAATTATTGAATAGTGTCAAAATTTACATAAAAGAGTTTTTTAAAAAAATATTATATTATTAATTGATATTAAATTCATAAAAATATAAGGTTCGGTAAAGAGACTTATACCATGATAGGTGTATCATTAATGGACCACATGGGGGGCTTTTGGATGTATATAGTATGTTTATTAAGTATATAATATATAAATACAAAGTGACATGGTAAATGTCAAACTAATTAACTAAGAGTTAAAACTAAATGATAAGGCTAATATAATGACCCAAACCTGTCTAAATTATATTGGATGAGTGGTTTGAGACCCATAACCACCTTACCCTATAACTAATACACTTTGGAGCCATTAGAAACCGAATATGAATTTATTATAAAATAATATTTCTAGCTTTTCCAAAGGTGCCCCTCACCCCTCTTATAAAAGGGCACTCCCACTTCACATTAATTCACACCATCAAAGCCTTTTGGTTTGGCAAACCCCTGCCCAAATACTCTCTCAACATACCTCAATACAACCTATAGGCCTTAGTTTGATCATAAAGGTATCCTAAGGAGCCCTTTTGATCAAATCAAAAGGAAGAACCCGAAGAAGAGGTAATGTTTTCACCACCCTTTTTCAAATTCATTTCTTCATCAACTTCTTAATTCTTTGTTATTCCCATTTTAAAATAATGAATCTAGTATCTCCTATATACTTTAACATTACTATAAATATGGTACATCCATATTCAGTATTCTATCCATCCCTTGAATGACATGTCACCATACGTGCGTACGTACGGCTTACCGTCTCCACATCGTGGTGTAATTGTTATTATTCATTAATTTATTATTTGGATGAGTATAATAATGATTTATAATTCATGTAAATAATAAATATATCATGATAATGATTCTTTATATATGATATACCATCCAATTATATATTATTTTAATATCAAAATAATGATATTGTCGCTCGTGCGTACGTACGGACTACCGTCTCCATGATCACGATGAGATTCATTCTACATCGTATCAATTCAAGTATAATTATCATTTTATGAGTTAAAAATAATGTTTAAGGACTTTATATCATTCTGTATATTTATAAGATACAACCTATCCATGAAAAACATGGCTTAAGTAACAAAACATATAAAAGAAAACGAGTAAGTTAACACCTGAAACAACGATAATAATCAGATATTATTCACAAATCAATGTAAAAAGATCATATATGATATCATATTAATGTATATAATTCTTGTATAACTTAATAAGAATTATTTTACCATTATACAGGAGGTTAACCAACCCCTGACCATGGAAAAGTACAAGGTAAGGGTTAACTTGGCAATCTCTTCATTATTCGCGGTTGTTTATACGTAATAATCTACTGGGACTTCTTTATCATCCACATCCATGTTTCTTAAAAATCTATTTCAAAACATTTTTACTATTTAATAGAATATGAGTTAATGTCATTTATACCCTTTTTGACTTTTATAAGTTGCTTATAAAGGAATCTTTCTATCGATTTCCAAACATGGTGATTTTTAACCTTTTCGACAGAATTAAGATAAGAATGTTTTTTTAACTTATACGACATGTGCGACTATTTTCTATCAAAGATTACCTTAAAATATTATAATAATAGTTTCAAAGAAAATTTTTTATTTTATAAATATATGAATATTAAATGATTTCAAAATATAAAGAGATATTTCTCTAAAAAGAGTTTTCATTATATCTATGTCAACATCCTTTGATAGATTTTACACTTATTTGAAGTTGATTTGTTATGATACACAACTTTTATATTGTATTGAAGGTTTTGTGATATTTTTGACTGTGGATGTGTAATTTTTATACCATTCATGGTTTATAGATTAAGTATTTACATTTCTTATGCTAGTTTTAATAAGAATGTTTATGTTATGTTTAAACCTTTTCATATGGGAATGCATTGGACTTAATATGTGACGGGTGGAGCCCGCTATAGCTCCTCGATGCATCGGTAGGTCTCACATACAAACTAGTATCTTGGAACAAGGCCTTGGGAAAATCTTATTTGTATTCTGGGCATGAGGCCTTTCCTATGTGGTTATGATAGTCTGGCATTATGCATTCCATCATTATAAAAGTTGTTATTGTTATTGCATGTGATTATTTGATTAGTAGAATATCCCTGTGAATAAGTAAATGAAATTATTTCATTTTAGTTTTTCCATACTATGTTAAAGATAAAGTTTAAATGGCTTTTGTTTCAGTAATACATTTCCTTAAATGATTATTCTTATTTATGAATGTTTCCACTATATTGTTATCCTTACTGGGCATTTGAGCTCACCCCTTCTCTATGTTTTATTTTTCCCAGGATGTGAAGAAGTAATTTATGAATGACCTGCAGGGATAGTATGTGGGGATATGAGTGTGAACTATGAAGAAAATATGTTGTTGTAGTTTTCATTTTCTATGATGTAATATAATACTTTATGAATATATCTAGTGTTTCCAAGGCTACTAAACGAACCGTTCTTTCGAGATTTGATCTTTCTTATGATCATGAAAATGTTATGTAATAATGCACCGACTTTGTGTAAATGGGGACAGGGTGTTTCAAATATTATGGATTTTAGATCAAGGTCAGTACCAGGATAGACATCTTGATGAATTTTAAATTTCATTGATACTTAGGAAATCACCCTATCATTTTTCATAAATAAATAATCATGTCGTCACATAAATGAAAAACTAAATATTAAGAATCCACCCTAGCTTAATGGTAAAGTTAACACTACTAAATTAATTAACCACCTTTTATAAAACTAAAAAAAATCTTCACATTCCATTAATAAAGTGAATTTAAGCCTTTTATGTGTTTTTTTATAACAGATTAGCCAATGGTGAAAAATCGTGAAATGATTTCCCATAGTAACATGTTAATCATAATATAATTTTAATATATGTTAAGTTCGTCAGTGAAGAAAATTCATTAACTACCTTTATATTATAAGGTTATATTTATAATACATTCTTGGTGAATTTATATCCCATAAAAAACATCATTGCTACAAAATTCATACTTAGTATAGTTACTAAATATTTCTTTTTTCTAGAGGGTCACTAAAAATATTTAAAGATGACTCTTATGCTATTCATAGTTCTTATAGTATATCAATATTTAATCAATTAATTCCCCGAAAATTTTATAAATATACTCCATTTACACTATATTTTTCTTAATTCATAAATATATATGGTGAATTATTCTATAAAAAATGAATTACCATAAAATAATAATTTTCATACCTAATTGAAAATGGAATTATTATAATATCAACCTTATTCAACAATAAAAGATGATAACTATAGTTGATGTAAATATTTTAAAATAATTTTTATCCTTAAATTTGATAAACTAATTAATCAATGTGTGGTAAAGGATAATTATTATTTATATTAATGGCATTTATCTCTTTATACTCTATGTATAGTATAATAGACATGTAATTGTATTTCATGAATGTAATAAGTGAACCACATGGTGAAACACTAGGGAGTATGAATCAATTATCACAAAAATAATTTACTTGTTTCTTATATTCCACAAACACAACATATTCCATTATATAGGGGGGTTTTTATATAGTCCATTCATTAGGAATGCGTTCAATGTAGAACTCAACTTCTAGCTCCGGTGGACAAAATTGTAATTTATTTAATGAAATTAAAAATAAACTATTGTATCACAGGTATATACTCTATTCTATTGATACATTCCTTATACCTAGACATTTTATGATATTTATATATTCCCAAAATATCAATAAGGGAAGCTACTGTTGGAGGATCCGTACATAATTTTTAGGAAGAAGTTTCCTTTGTAAATAAAATCTATTCACAACTATATTCAAAAATCATAATATCTTTTTCATGGAAATAAATTATTTAAATTGTAATTTGGAATACAATCTATACCTTGGATAATATAAAATTCAACCATACGTGTAATATCCATTTTTGAAAATAGGGTACACTCATGCATAATAATTGGAATTTCTTGGAAAAAAATCCATTGGAATAAATCTTGGTTCATTATTAATAACTCCCTTACTATGGTGATAGGAAAATATATTCTGTTTTTATTAAACATGGTACATATAAAAGGTTGTGAAGATCTATAATCAAATAAAACATTTTCCAACATTGAGGATATACTCAAAGTACCTTCCAAAATATCATTAGGAATTTTTACTTCAATTGTGGTATTCAAATATGATTCTACATGATCCTATAGACTTCTATTTTCTAAAATACACTAAAATTTAGGTTATTGGTTTTTATAGTGTACCTTATCCCTATAGTTAAAACATCAAACATAACTAAATTCTTGTTTACCGTGGATTTGGGATCATTATGACATTATTCTCAAACAATATAATTAACTTTTGTTCCCTTCATACAAGACCTAAGTTTTTTAATCCTATAGTAATCACATTTGGGAAATCACATCCCTAATTTCTTTCTATTGAACACATTTTTATTCCATTGATACTCAAGAAAAAAATTCCTCCTGATTGAACATGAATATGTAGATCCTCGAGAACATATTTTCTATCTTAATGGAACACAAGTATATATCCCTAAATTATGAAATGGTAAAAGATACAAATATCCTTCTATGCCTCAAATTAAACACATAAAATATATAAAATATAATACATTCAATTCTACATACATAGTTGAAAACCTATATAGATAACCGTGGAATGTTTTCCTTGTACTAAGAAAAACATTCCTCCACCCTTTTTCAAATATTAATGAACTAACATTCCATTTATATTATTTTATCATGAGTAATGTATTTTCATAGAATTACTCATTCAAATTTTCCTATTCTATGAATTTAATCTTAGATTCTAGATAAGTGTTTTGGATTAGATATTTCCATTGGTTATAATCTCTCTTAAAACAATAGAAATCTGTGATGACATTTTCATTTGTACTACATCCCTATGTGATGAGACCTCATCTAGATACTTGATCCATTGTTCAACTACCAAATGGATTCTTATTTCCAAAAAAAAAGTATTCTGTTTTTTGTCACAAGAAGTGTTTTAACATAGTTACACCATGTTCTAGATTAGTAGGATTCTATATTCAATGTATATAATATGCCAATACATAGACACAATTCCCATATACTTTTACGATATGATTAGCCTCATATTATGATTTATTAAAATTTCCAATGGGAACATCCCCGCATTGATTATGAGTGATAACACACTTCTCATTCCATATATGTATTCCATTATTCTATAATGGAATACACATAATTATCTCATGATATATATTTAAAAAAATATACATCATTTTTATTTTAGAGTGTTCCCAAGAAATCATGGGGAGTTTTCTTTGTAATGGTGTGATCTCACACGGTTCCTTTAAATATAAACACTCAGATTCATACTAAAATATCTATGATACCAACAATAAAATCTCATACACTAGAATCCTAGATCAATGAGTTATATTACAATATTGGTATGTAATTCAATATTTCCCAAATAATCCAATAGTTTAGTAGTCTTGTAAGACAAGATACATGCATACATTACATTTCGAAGAATAAGATACAACATGAACATATTAGGATAACATTATTATACCTTCAATTATGATCCTAAAAATTAAATAGAGCCCTCTGTTATAATTAATGGTGAAAATAAAACAAATAACGGAGAGTATAGATTATAAATAAGAAGTAGTATATAATGGAATATTTCAAAATAAAATCATTTTATAAATGATATTGTAGTATAGATCCATAATCAACTGAAATTGATGTAATTTTATTTCCTCAATAATAATATAAAATATAGATAATAATAATCATAGAACTGGTACTAATGGAATAAATAATTTTGGACATTAAATTATTATGTAATGGGCTTATTCCAATACACATTTCTATTATGTGAATAGGTATACACTGAAACTGTCGACGTTTATTCTTAAGAGACCTACTAAAGAATCAAAGGGATATATAATACCTATCATCAAAAATCACCTGATCAAGCCCAATACATTCACAATAAGATTCATAAAGACCTTTCATACCATTACTAAATAATCCTCTAAGCTAAATTAAAACCTAGGTGTCAATTTAATGAGAAAAAAATTATAATTACCAATTAAATACAATAATTTTTATTTCTCAAATAAATCTATTAATATACTTAATTTTTTTTTGGGTACCATAAAATTAACATGACATGCCCTTATCATAGAAATATAGTAGTGAGGGTATATTTAATTATCTAGGTTTATCCATGGAATACAGTTATTGGGTTCAATAGTTATCTTTGGTCGAAAACCAAGTAACTGGTAGGGAAAATCCTATATAAGTTTTCATATATAGATTGTGAATATTCAAAAACATATCCAATGGGTGTGTCTAGCCATATGTGAAATTTTTGGCCCATTGTTCATGCATCTGGATAACAATTGAGTCAATTATAAACCAACCATTTTTATGTTGATTAACCCTAAGTGAATATATTCTACAACCACGTCTATATTCAATTATCCATGAAAATATATATTATCTTGGAAGATATATCCATGTTTACATTATAAAAATTTATGATGGGTTTTTCACCATGTAAAATATTGACTTTTACAATTGTTTTTCTAAATAATTAATTAATTTAATATGATAGAGGTATAAGTATATTGACCTATATATATCTAATATTACATGATTAATATGGTAAAATTATTCAATGTAAATTTATGCACTATATAAAATTAAATGGGTGGTGAATATAACAGGATCCCTAAATAATGAAAATTGATATTGAAAAATCCAACTTATGTATTTTGTAACAATTCAATAAAACCCTATTAAAATTGAAGGACTAAAATTGATATTAAAATATTGTGACTAAATTAATTCCATTACATAACATCTTTAAGAGTTAGTACATTTGAGGAATTGTGGATATTGGGTGTATAATATAAATCATGTCTCATGTTCGGAATTTGAGATGAAAACCCCTTACCTTTTATCCTAAATTTCAAAAAATAGTTCGAACATATATATAAAAAATGTAATTAATTTAATAATATAATTAATAAAATTATTGATATCCATTTTCATTCATACTATTCATTAATAGTAATTATCTATGTGAGTTCTTATTTTCCACATTGGGTGTTTATATTTTTGACCAATTGAACTAGTTTCTATAGAAATGGTGCCATTATTAATTATTTTTATAAATTTCATCATTACTAGATAATTGAATTTACTAATAAGAATTACTTATAAACAATTATGTTGTTTTAAACCCCTTTCATGATTTTTTAGTCTTTACCCTTGAATATGAAATTGTTAACAATCATATTTTATTGATTTTTGTTTATCAAAGTGTGTTCTAATAATTAATTAATTAGTTATTGATTTAAAATATAAAAAAACAATTACATACAAATTAAAATCATTTTATACCATTATTTATGTTCCTATAGCATCTTATGATATAAATGCGTTATATTTTTGATGTAGGTGTATAAATCGATCCAATCATGAACATACCATGATTTATTGAAAGATTTTAAGGTTGTCTTGTTGTGATATAATTATAATTGAAGAATAATGATAATATTTAGTGTATATTAGTATTATTAAATATAATATAATGTATTTATGAGAATAATTAATGGAAGCTAAAATATTGCACAATTTGAATAAAATGATACCCTCTTAGCATGTATATTTGTAACGATTGAGTTTATAATTTTTTTTATTTATCTAATTATTAAAAGGTTCTAATTTTTTTTCAAAATATAACCATTTTGATACAATTAAATATATATTTATAATTTAATACTATAACTAGATACATCCTTGTATTGTGGTAATATTAAACAAAAAATGTCTCATTGTGGAGGAGGAAGTTCGTGTAATGTAGGAATGGAAATTTTCTTTTTTATTAAGGTAAGAGGAAGAGTGGTTAGTGGCTATATAAAAAAAATAAAAGCATACAATATATTATAAATATATATTTCACCATATAATATAAATTAAAATAAATATATAATGGAACAATAAAAAATAGATTGTAGGGATAATACTTTTCATAGATTTAGATATTTGTGTTTTTTCATGGAAGAATCCATGGAAAGGAGTATCATGTAATGATCTGTTGTGAGCCAAATCTCATCAGGGATAAATAATATGATGAGTGAAGGAAATTGGAAATATTTTTAAGAGTAAAATTTATTTTTATATTGGTATTTAGGGCCAGTGAGAGACCAATTTTGAAGGTGAGATTAGGGGTTTTTCAGGGAAACTAATGTTTGGTAAGGGTTATGAATAAAATAACATTGGTGTTAGGTGGGTTTGGAGGTCATGTGAATTATGATGAAAAATGGTAAGCTAAGAATGTAGGAATTAATTTCATACATAACAGGGATTTATATAATGGGTATGTATCTTTTTAATTATTAAAAATTTGGATACCGCATTTACACAATTTTACTATATTAACTTGATTTAATATTAAACATGATAAGTATTTTATTACATAATAAATAATATATTCCTTATTACCAAATATTTATGGGATAAATATTAAATTAGTATCCATTCAGCCCAATGAAAATTTTAAATATTATAAAATTTATTTTTAATTTGAAACATTCGATATAAGAACAACTTTTTTTGAAGGAAAAATAACTTTTTCTCTTTTAAGTGTTTTTTGTTCACAATTATTAATAAATTTAATGACTGTTAAAAAATATTATATACCTAAAAAGTATATTATAATTATATTATAAATTAATTTATTACACTTTACTTATTCAAAAAATAGTATATAATTATATATTCAGTTCTTTGAATTTATCCATTTAAAATTTACCATGGTAAATAATCATTTGTCTTTGTAATTTTTTCTATTAAATAAAAATAAAATTTCAATAGATAAAAAATTTTTAGCAACTGATTTTGAATATAAATTCCATTGTATCCAATGAAATCAATATGTTTAAGGAAATATTATTTACACATTTGCACACATAAAACCCATTTTTTGAAAAATATCAAAAATTCATCATAAGTTTTTATCTGAATAGATAATTTACAAATGTGGTAATTTTTATTAAAATAATTTTCTAAAATTATTAAATTTAACTTTTAAATATAATCATGATGGGTGGATCTTTATAGAGCACATTTTATGAACGTTTAGGATATGGTGTTTACATTCGATAATAAGGTCTCAGATATTACACAATGACATAAAACAATATATGTCAGAAATATAAGAATAAATGTTTTGATTGAAATCAAAAATAAAATAGGGATTGATAGATTTAATATAATTTAAATAAATACTTTTTAACAAGAGGGTTTATTGTTTGATGGAAGAGGTTGAGGGAAAAAATATATTCAAGGGACGGGTAGTGGTAAAGTGATTTCAACAAAAAAAATTCATCATGATATTATAATTGGTATTTAAAAATGTAACTATCTAGATAGTTATAATCACACAAAATCAAATAAAATTTTCTTCAATTTTTTTTAAATTAAAGTTTCATACCTATCTATATCTTTGTAAGATATGTTGAAAATATATTTTCTATGTTTGTTAGTATAATCGATGTAAAGAACAATACATTTCGTCAATTAATAAAAAAAATCTATTGAAGAAACCCCTTAAAATTATTATATTAGATTAATTTTTTAAATTGGTTATTTTATAAAAATCATGTAAAAATATACTTTTAAATTTGTTATTTATATAAGTAATGTAGAAATAGATTTTATGATTTTTATATAATAATTTAGAAAACAAATGATTTAAAAATTTATTTTAAAAATTCAGTTTACTCACCATGTAATAGATAAAAAAGTAGAATGAATAATAGAATATCCATTAGTAAAAATAAAAACAGTAAAATTCTATACCAAATATTTTCATTTAATCTTTATTCAAATTACAAATTCTTTACAATATGAAATTTAAACATCAATACATATTCCACCAAAAAATATAAATTAAAACTAAAAAAGAATATAAAATAATCCTCTTATGCTATGTGTAAATGATTCACCTCACTTGCATTATAAATTAATGGGACACCAAAAAGATACTAATTAGAAGGAATGTATTTATCATGGATTCTTAATATAATCATAATATAAATAAAATGATATTTTATAATATAATAAATCCCTTTCAAATTTATTAATTGTCCCCATTGTAATAATTTTGAACATGAATCAGAGAAATTAATATAGACATTTGATTACTCCATGATCATTATATTTCCATTTCAAGAGATTTTTTCAATTGAAAATAACATTCTATGTACTTGTAAAATTATAGTTCTAATAAATGAAGTCAAATTTTTTCAGATATTTGATATTTTTGTTCCTCTTTTTAATTTATTGGTTATAGTTCCCTGATTCTATTGTTGGAAATGATTTGTATTAAGTAAAATAATAATATATTATAATATATAAGTACTAAAATTATCAACAATTCCTCTCTAATATTTCATTAATGTTTTCTTGCACGTGTCCATGGATGTAGAATAACTAGTAGGTTATATATCCTTGTTGAAAAATAGTCAACATTAATTGGAAAACATATATAAAATTATAATGTGAACGATTATTTAATTTTGATAAATTACACTTTATGAATGATATGCTTTATACAAATTAATAAAAGGAAATATCTAAAACTAAAATTCATTTTTGTGAAATATTTTAAAAATATATATTTTTCTTTCTCCTTCCATTATTGAATTCAGTTTTGGATAAATAAATTTGTGTCTCATGATTTAATAAAATTATTTCATATTTATAATGAATCTGGTTTATATAGTTTGATATTTTGAATATTTCTATATATGTATATGGATATTACCTCAAATTTAGTGCTATTTTTTGGTGTCAAAGGGCGATAAAATTAAATTATTAAAAATATTAAACAAAATTATTTAATTTTGACACGTATTATAGTAATAAATGGTTTTACAACTGATTGATACCATAGATAAGATATTTGAGACCATGGTGGTTTTACAAATGTGGTGTTTACCCTATACATGACATAAAGTAAGTTAGTGTTATTATTTTGGTTAAATGAGATCAGTGACAGGTGCATGATGTAATTAAATTATTTATTTATTTTATTCCATTTACCATGAAAACTCAAATTACTAGTGTATATATATATATTTCAATATGAAATGTTATGTGGTTTATCTGTATAATACTAGGAAATAATAGAGGATGAGGATAAATGTATTGCCTCTTCAAACTCAGGAACATGGATCAATGAAGAAGAGAATGAGGAGAATCATGAGATAGAAAAAGAAAGTAGTAAGATCATCACCTTCTTCCCTTGAGAAAATTTTCTTCAAAAATTATGAATATGTTCTTGAGGTAGGGATTGTTATTGTTTGGATTTCAAAAATGGGTTAAATTTTCATGAATGTATTTTATATCTTATTTAGTTTTTATGTGATTGACATTCTTTGAACAAACAAAATTTAATAAAATTCATCAATTTTTTTTGATTATATCCTATGATGCCTTTCTTTAATTCATAGTTTTCAAAATTCAGGGTCATTTGTCGGGATCACATTGGACAATGATGATTATATTTTTCTATTATGATTTAATAAATATCATTATATTTTTTCTTTTTCATTTTCCTATGTGGTTGGAAATTCGACATTTCAAGGAAAGATTCAATCGTGATTAATTCGTCCCAAAAATGGTTGATGTGTGATTGAAAAGGGTTTAGTGGTTTTTGTATGGATTGTGATATATTATAAATTCAAGGTGATAGAAATGACGATTGGGACACCTGAATTGTAATAGGTGGCATGTCTACTACCACAATATGAGAATTGAGTTCTGATTTCCCCCCACTATAGGTCGAAAATCAATTATTAGATCATCTATTTTTTATTTGGTGGGTTTATATAGATCAGATGGTGTGGACAAATGTAAAATCATGGATCTAAAATATTCATGAATAATGAATAAGGTTTCAACAGAATATTTGATTACACAATGTGTAAACTATAGGAACACACGTTGTGTAGTCTGAGTTACCAAAATTAATAGGGATTTGGGATATTTAAATATCACTCACTTTAGGGTGGGAATACATATTGTGTGACATTACATGGGAATCCAATCCATATGCCATTAAAAAATTCATAAGACCCCATAGATCCAGAATCACCAAGTACGATAAGGGACACACAATGTATATATATTTGGATAGACAAGTCATGTACTGTGTACACCCATCCATAACCCCAGTTGAACAAACATGCCATGTTTCCCCATTTATGTACTATGTAGTACCTCATGGATAACAAATCTATGTGTAAGGTAAGACACGCCGATGTGTCCAAGAGGAGTCATACACCATGTGACCCTATGTACACACCATTTAATTTGGTTTTACATGATGAGTCCAATTATGGGACTTGACTAGTGTAGGGTTTCATGAGACACAAAATGTATCCTGGTTGGACATGTCATATACCACCCTCATAACATTCTACTTTGCGTGTCTCATTCATTTATAATCATATTTGGGATCATGAGTAGCCTATCATGAATATTATTCCATGTAAAATGTGTCGGTGGAATTTCTTATAGAGAAAGATATAAAACATTTGGTATGATGAGTGGGACACAACATTCAAGAATACTTTTTTGATGGAAGACACATGGCGTGATTGTTAGAGAGACGGTAGGGTTAGATCTCCACTGTCTCATTAGGGTGTGGGTTCCCCATACAATTAATACATATACGATCGATAATCCTCTATACTATAGAGTATGTGTGTACGATATCCATATATTGGAACTTCCCTATCTTTGATATCTGATAGGGAGTGAGTTCTTAATTGGATTTAGTGCTCCCTCGACTATAAATTGTAGTGGTGACGAATAGTCCATGCACAATAATTTTTTTATGTTTTCACATGTTTCTTAGGATTAGAGAATGACCTATTAGAGATGTAGGGTGAATAAATATTTTTAGCTGATTATAAATATGAAGGTCCCATTTCCCTCTTTACATCCATTTCTTTGGATCATATCTATTGATGACTTTAGTTTACCTATTGACTTATGGGTTGAAATGACTATTTTTTATTTCTCTTTTTTCACAATTCATTTTTGGGGTTCCCTAATGGGTATGTACATATTCATCTCAGCATGGGTTTCTTCTACATGTGTTGTTTTATATACAAATGAGATATATATATCGACAATGACATTGGTAGTACCAGTTTTGGATGAGTGTATTTCTTCATGGAGATTACGAGTCAGGATCTCTTCAGTTTTTTTACACTTCCACTATTTGGTAGGAACCTCATTTCTATATGAAATTTATTGTTCTTCTTTATATCAATTTTATTAAACTTCAACACATTGATGAATTTTCTTATATCTTTTTGAATGCATTATTCACCATAGATGTCTACAATATTATTATATCTCTACAATATAGTATGGAGTTGGTTTCATCTTTGAATATAAGCACTTTTTCATAAGTCATCTAATTTTTGTTATATTGTTACTCAGTTCTTGTCTCTATGCTTTATCTTATTGGAGGCATGTTTGGTGTGTAACACTAAGCTTACATCCTTCCCAGGAATGGTTTCAATGGGTTGGGTCAAGACATAGTCACCTCAATGGGTTTTTATACAATGATTATGGTTTTCAACTTAGATATACTATGGACATTTGTTTGGTATGTTTGGTCAATGATGTCGTAGTGCTAATAGTTCAAC
Organism: Viscum album; assembly: GCA_963277665.1. Taxonomy (NCBI): domain Eukaryota; kingdom Viridiplantae; phylum Streptophyta; class Magnoliopsida; order Santalales; family Viscaceae; genus Viscum; species Viscum album. Next base: position 1,291,529,871 of record OY728159.1, on the reverse strand, counting down.
TCTTAGTCTAGGGAACACAGTTTTTTCACGTCGACTGATGTATCCTTAAAATATGAATATCAATACTTATTTCTTGAATTGTAATTCCATGTCATCATTTTTAGGGAGACATTGGTACGCGAATCATATAATATTGGGTCCATTTATTTTCATGTCCTCCTAGAGTGATCTTCTAATAAATTCTTCTCTAACATTGGTAAGTCTTGTTAACTTTTAGGATTCCTCTATGATGATATTCGGTGTGGATAGTAATCTAGAGCAATGATGATGACTAATTGAGTGAAAATAAATTTGTTGAAGGACCTACATATGAGGTGTTTTCTCTTAGAAGTCATAGAGTAGTGATTCCACTAGATGGTTTATGTATGGTTCCATATAGTGTATAAGATGGATGATTGAATATTCGTTTAATAAAAAGTATGTCCATCACATTTTGGTGATGATTCACATAGTAGTAACAGTTTTCATGATTTGAAGTTATATATATCATATGGGTTTTATTGCAATCTAAACCCTCAGGAAATAGAGGATTGGCATTAGGTGTGGTCCAATTTTTCGATATTGTTCAGACCATGGATAATAATATTTTAACACCTATGACTAGTCTCTTAAAAGAGATGTAGGACACTAGTGGAGTATGATTAATCATACTAATGATGAGACAATTATCTCATGATCATAAATTCATTAGTTGTTCTACAATGAGTGTTACCCTTCGATCTTATGATCAGGGAATATTTTGGAACACCATGAGCTGCAACGAGGTCATATATCAGTTACATAGTATTGAATGAGGATTATAGACATCAAAAATTAATCAGTTGATAATTTTGAGATGAAACTTACGGGAATTGAACATTATGTAGGGTCTTCATATATACATCGATGATAACGTTCTCCCTTTATAGATTCCCACTTATGATGGAGTGATGGAGTGGGATTTTGTTTTGGAGAACTTTCCAGAAGATGGGTGTTGTTATGTTAGATATATAAGTGGACATTATAAGGATTCAACATCTACAACAACAAGTAGGTTTCAGTTATTAGTGTCTATACATAGTAGGCATAATCATGCCCAGTCTCAGACATATGGATCTGCGGTATAAGGTTTACACAGAGTGTCCATCTAGTATTTAGAGTGGGAACTCTATGATTGTGATGGTAAAGGTATCATGGTTCATCATTTCACAACTCATAAATCTACGGATGTTGGATATGAAGAGCGTTTAATACCATGATAGAGGAAATTTTAGGATAATGGGTCTCCTATTTGAGGTATGGGAAACCCCCAGGGAGGTGGTACCAATAGATAAGTAAGCGGAGATCTAGAGGGAGGAACTATATTAAGAGGATTAAACTATGATCTAATTAAGACACTATAACATGGTGGCCTAATCTAGGCTCTAGGGTAATGTGGTTGAGAGTGTGGTTAGTTTCATCCCATGTAGGGATATGAATAGGTTGTGCATGAGAAGAACTTTGATATGATCTATTTCTTTAATACTATAGTATTATTACATACATACACATGCATGCATCATTACATTATTTCCATGTCCCTTGTGAGAGATATATAATATCCCATTGATTCATTGGTCCATCATCTAGGAATAAATATACCTATAGGGACGATATCTTCTCTATTTTACATCTTTTGACTTGTGAGAGTTGGTGCACAGTGGAGACTGTTTCTCATGATAAATATTGATCATTATGATGTTACCCTTAGTATTTAATGGTTGTATATGCTGTCTTCCTAGATAAAAATCCATCACAAAAGTGTTTGATGTATTCGTGAAGTTGAGATTAGTTTCTCTTTCATGGGTGAGAGATACAATATGGCTGAGTGAGTGGGGATCAAAAAAAAATCTAGAAGAAATCCCCCATCAAATGGAGACTTTATTAATTTGTGTAGTTGTATCATTAGGAATCTAGAATTTAGTTTGTGTGGGGACATTGATATATGTATTTTCCAAATTTGTTCTGGGACTACCTATGAGGTGGGAGAATGAATTCTACATCTACTTTCACCCTGAGAATGCACCAACATCATCTGGGTCATATAGGATATCTCCTATTAATCATTGAGAGGTAATGGTATAGTTAAATGATACTTGATTGAATGGATTTATCATACTTAGTGTGCCCCCCGTAGGATGCTTCGACATCATTCATTGAAATGTACGATAGGATTTTCGAGGATTTGTGATTATTTCCATCCCCTGGATTAGGTAAAAATTAAAAAACCACTTTTTGATGGTCTAAGAACTTTTTTAAAAGTTTAATTGTGGATGTTGGTTTCCTAATATTTGTCTCCTGTGTATCCACCATTAGTTTGGTGTACATAGGGATGATATCTTGAAGACATCCTTTATATTCCACTATGAGAACTATGTTTACATAGTAAAATATTTTAGTGTGACTAATGCCCATACCATGTTCATAAAACATATGAATCAAATATTCTATCCATACTAGAGAATATTCAGGGCTTTATATATTTTTAAAATACTAGAATACAATACTTTGAAGGAGGAGAATGAAATGAATTTTAAGATTCTGTTTATATTACTATAGTAGCCCGATCTATATGGTAATATCATGACATTTCAGTTTGGGATATGATAGATCACTTTATTAGTGAAAATTATAAATAAAAATGGTGTAGTTGTAGACACTGTAATGATTGATTCAATTATTACATGGGAACCACCCAAGATATTATTAGGGATCCAAAGATTCCTCGGTTTGGTATGGTACTACGAGAGGATCATGGAATAAGATTCAAGGTTGGAAGCCCCATTGACTACCTTTATGTATAAAGGGAAGCTATTTTCCTGGGCTGATATGTTTCATAGAACCATTGAAGAGATGATATTGAGGTTAACCAATGCACCTATCTACATACTGCTAGAGGAGATAATTGACTACATGGTGTTTTCTGATTCCGCTAGAGCAAGGATTGAGTCATGTTAATGTGGATACAAGTAGTGATATCTTATTTGTTTGGGATATCCATTTACAATGAGAATAATTATCTTAACCATTACATAGAGTTAGTGTTAGTATCACTCACCTTGATTATGTAGTTGAATTACCTATTAGGAGACTATTTCCTTGTTTACTCAGTCAACTAGAGTCTTTGGTGTATCTATAGCTATATATATTATAACCTGTGATATTATAATTGGATATAGTTCCTGCTGGATTGTGAATTAAATATAGTCTATACTCTGGGGGCGTAAAACATTTTGGAATATTACATTAACAACAAATCTATTTCTCTCTTAGTGGAAGATATGTCAGAGTAGTTGGATTTTTTGTAGTGGACCCTAGCGGAGAAGAGGGGTGTGACATACCTATAGATGATGTTGTTTCTTCCACATCATCTCAAATGTGTGAGAGAATATCAATTGTGAGATGTTAAACATGATATTTTTCCTTGAAATATATCATTACGATATACACAAAATGTAATTTATGAATAAGGTGATCCAATCATCCATTATCTAGGATAGATGGTAGTTCTAGTATCATTGTAGAAGGATGTGTTGAGAGAGTTTAATAACTTCCTCTTGGAGGTAAATCTGATCACATAAAATTTGTACAAATACATTTGGTATTAGTTTTGGTAGGTTGGAATGTGGAAGAACATTTCCAATATTGTTTCTTGGTGTCTCTGTCATGACCCGTCCTCGGGACCCGTGCCGTGACTACCCCAAGCCTGCCTTCCATAGGCCAGGGGCTGGCGACTAGCACCAAAGGCGTAAAATCCCGATAACTGGGAAGGCATTGCCTTTAAAAAGAAAACAAGTACCACAGAGTACAAGCGGAAGTAAAACACTAAGTACAAAAAGAAGAGCTGAAAAGTAAAAAGGGCCGGAAATACAAGCCCAACTGTAAAGTACAACTCGAAAGGGAAAACAGCGACTGAAAAGTAAAGCTGCTACGCTGAGATGTCCACTGGAAATCCCACCTGAAGGGTGGGTACAGATAGCTCTTCTGCTCCTCGGGTCCCACCGTCTGCTCCAAGTATGACCCGCCCAGTGGTCTGCCTCTGGGTACCGCCTCGTCGTATAGTCCACCTCCAGGTACCGTCCAGTCCTCGAACACTCGGCCTCTGCCAGTACTGGCCGTCGTCTGCAACCAACACAACGAGGTGCGGGCATAGCCCGTGCAGGGGTGAGTATAACGATACTCAGTAGGGACCCCGAGACCCTCAAGGTCTCACTAAAACCAACAAGGATAAACACAAGAAGATCTCAACAGATAAACCCTACTTAGGTATATGCCCATACATATACCTAAGTTATCAAGTAACCCATCTCAATCATGAGGAAACACAAGGATTGTGAAATCGACGGATAACCACTACCCGGGTATATGCCCATACATATACCAAGGTTAGCAAGTGACCCATCTCAATCATGAAGTAAACACAAGGTCAAAAGTCTCAGCTCAAACCAGGATTTTCATCATCGAAACCGTAACTGCTGAAGAGCTCCGTCTCTAGAGTGTACAGTGGTCCTGTCACGACTCCGAGGTACTGCTCACTAACCTAAGACTGCTGAAGTACTCCTCCTGTCGAGTACTGCGGGCCAGCCACCCAAACACAGTAGTGCTTCCCGCCGAGGTATGTCACCCCAAACTCCGAAGTGCACACCCCCTAGTAGCCTGCTGAGGTACTCTCCGGACGAGCACCGCGGGTCTGCACTGTCACACAGGTAGTGCTCCGTCCGCCATGGGTCTGCACCTCTGAAGGTAGTGCTCCGTCCACTGGGCTAGTCGACTCACTCCAAGTCGAGTCGGTCAAGCAGTCGTCAGGTCTCAGCCAGCTACACGGTCTTCGTACATCGCACGCTCGTCACTGGGAGGGTCCGCTCCACGAGCTACAGGTCAATACTCCAAGTATCTCAAAGTCCCACGAAGAAGTGACTCAAAGGTCCGTCTTGTTACATGGGTCTCAACGCAACAGACGGCGCGTCGATCGTACGCCCGGTCTGTGAGTTATTAGCCTTTTCGTCCCAGGGGCCCGGTTGGTTTCGAGAGCGAAACCAATCCCGGCCGTATCTCAACTGTACCCCGAAATCCCATAGGGTAAACTCAAAGGGACCGTTACTCAACGTAACCACCAACGCCGCTGACGGTTCGTCAAGCGGACGTCCTGTCTGAAAGATATCAGCTTTCCCGTTCCAGGGGCCCGGTTGGATTTCGGGTACAATCCGACCCGGCCATACTCCGACTGCATCCAAAACTCGGGCGGAGTATGTCAAAAGTTCCGTCTCATCAAGAGGATGTCAACGAAACAGACGGCGCTTCAATCGGACGCCCAGTCTGTGAGTTATTGGCTTTTTCGTCTCCGGGGCCCGGTTGGTTTTTAAAGCAAAACCAACCCGACCGTACTCCACCTGCGTCCAAACCTCGGGCGGAGTATGCCAAAAGATCTGTCTTATTAAGAGGAACGCAACGCGACTTACGGTGCGTCAATCGGACGTCCGTAGCTCATGATATGAGCGTTTCCGCTCCGAAGGCCCGGTTGGTTTCGTGAACGAACCAACCCGGCCGAACTCAAAGTAATCCGAAACCTTGAGTGCGATATACCGAAACGACCGTCTCGATCCAAGGATCGCGTTGCCGCTGACGGTTCGTCATTCGGAGGTCCGAGGCTCAAGTTATGAGCCAAAAACCAAATCAGGTTCGAAACGGGGGGTCCGGGTCCGGGCCGACCCGGCCCGACCCCCCCCGGGTGGCGCGGAGGCCGGCGGCGGCGGCCGGCGGCGGCGGGCGGCGGCGGGGCGGCGGCCGGTGGCGGCGCGCGGCGGCGCGCGGTGACGGCGCGGCGGAGGCGGCGGTGGGCCGCGGTGGCGGCGGCGGCGGGCCGCGCTGGCGGCGGCGGCGGGCCGCGCTGGCGGCGGGGTGCCGCGAGGGGGCGGCACGGTCGGCACGCGGGGGCTAAGCCCCCGCTTCTTCAAGGGCGGCGCGGCTATGCCGCGCCGTTTTGACAAATGGCCCCCCTCCAGGGGGCCCGCTTCTTGGAAAACCGGGGGGCTGTTGCCCCCCCCCCCCCTTGTCATGGATGAACCGCCCCCCCTCTCTTAAAGAGGGGGTTTTATTTAAGTGGCCGGGGAATTAAATTCCCCGGTTTTAATGGTATCCGGCCGGCCAGCTGGCCGGCCGGTTTTCTCTAACGGGACCGGAATTTCCGGTCCCCCTTCGGCTTCCGACGCCGGCGGCCCGGCCGCCGGTCTCTTCTTCCGCCGCGGCCCGGAACCGGCCGCGGTCTTCTCGTCCCGCCGCGGCCCGGAACCGGCCGCGGTCTCCTCGTCCCGCCGCGGCCCGGAACCGGCCGCGGTATTCGTCGTCCGGCGCGGTGCGACGGCACCGCGCCCCTTTCTCCGTGCCATGATTCCTTCCAACGCGGCGCGACGGCGTCGCGTTCTTGAAGATTCTCCTCGGCGTAACGCGACGGCGTTGCGTAAATTAAATGCACGATCAACCGCGTGGTGAGACGGCACCACGCCGCTTGCTTCCACCCGCAAGAACAAACAAGAACGTTGGAGGGGGTTCGGCCGTGTTCGTACGGTCCGGCCCCCCTCACGTTAAATAAAAACTCAACATGAACATTCAAAGCCTCATGTTAGACATGCCAGATCCATGTTCAAGAAATGGAATAATTTAAGAATGAAACAACAATCCCCTACCTCGGGTATAAGTTCGAGGATTTGACTATGTCCGCGGAAGTCGACGTCGCGGAGATCGGGCGTCGCGGTAGTCGTTCGTCAATTCCGTTGACGAAGAGACGCGTCCGAAGAGGCACGTCGTTGGCGAATCCCCGTACGCCGACGAAGGTTGTCCGAGGAAGGTGCGGTGTTCTCTCTCGTTGACACCGAAGACGAAGAAGAGCGGTGCGGCGTTCCTCGTCAAGTCTTGAGGAAAGTCAAATTATAAAGAGAACAACGAACTCAAGAATCTCTACCTCGATAGTCGCACGGTGACGGAGTCGTGGAATATCGGTGTCGATTCCTTTGACGTCGGAGGAAGAGTCGTTATCGAAGGCGTTCGTCGCGGAAAACCGTCGCGGAAGAGATGACGCGGAAGAAGAACGTCACGTCGCGGATAAGGCGTCGCGGAAAGTCCGTGTTCTTCGGCGAAGAAATTCTTCGTTGAAGAACGACGTTCTTCGCGTTCTTCGTTCTTCGAAGGTTCTTCGTCAAGTTGAAGAAGAAGAAGAAAAGCTTCCAAAGCTCTCAAGAAAACAAACGATCAACCCAAAATAAAATAAGACAACTTCTTATTTTATTATCACATAACACATTAGAATTTCAAAGGTTTGAAATTCAAAATGGATAACTTAAAAATTAACTCACTTATTTAATATACATGAATTGTATAATTAAATATAAGTTAACTTGTCAAACCATTAAGAGGGAGAGTGGGGAGTTTAGAGGGGTTAGGGAATTTGAAAAGTCTAGGGGTTCGTGTGGGCCCCACCACACTTAATCCTCCCAAGGGAGGTTAAGTGGGTGTGGGTCCCACTTCCAACCACCTTTGGTAGGTTTTTAAAAAGTTAAAATAAAATTTGTCTTACACAAATTTTATTTAACTCAACTGAAAACCCCCAAAGCTATCTTTCAACTCGCAACAAACGCAACTCCCGAAAAGGTCTCTTTAAGCGAATATCGGCGCTGCGAGTTCATCGGTGCCCTCGGATTTCAATTCCGAGCAGCGGATCAAAAGTTAGGAATTCCCGCTCGTTCGTTCACTGAACGTACCCGAGCCAAACTTCGGAAATTAATTCCGGGCACTCCGGGCCTCGGAATCAGGTGCCGTCTGAAACCCTGCTCTTGTAAAATTCTAAAGAAAATTAAGAAAAAAATTTCCTTGAATTTTACGGGTCTTTACATTACTCCCACCTCAGGGCTTTACGTCCCCGTAAAGCTACATCAAAAACTAGGGAAACAAAAGAGGGTACTGAGCACGCATCTGAGCCTTCCGCTCCCATGTGCTCTCCTGGAGATTCCCGTGCCGCCATCTGTTGCGCACAAGAGGAATCGATCGCCCATGTAGGACCCGCTCCTGTCAGTCCTCTATCTCCACCGGGACCTCCGTAAAAGTCGCCCCATCGTCAAGGATGTGCGTCGGGTCGTGCACGTATCTCCTCAGCTGAGACACGTGGAAGACGTCGTGCACCCGGTGTATCTGAGGTGGTAGAGCCAGGCGATAAGCCACCTCGCCAACTCTGCTGAGGACTTGGAAGGGTCCGATGAAGCGCGGAGATAACTTGTCGCCTCGGCCAAATCTCCGAATACCACGTCGAGGTGAGACCCGTAAGAAGACGTGGTCACCATCCTCGAACTCTAGTGGCCTCCGCCTCCTGTCAGCGTATGACTTCTGTCGGCTCTGTGTTGCCCTCATCCGCTCCTGGATGACATGGACCTCTTCTGACGTGGCCCGGACCATCTCTGGTCCCATAAGAGCTGCGAGATTTCTTCTTTGCCGATAAGAGAAACCTGGTCTCATCCCCTGGATGAACCACATTCTTTGCCTAAAACAGTCAATCCTAACATGGATGATACAAATCCATACCAAGGATGACGTCGTAAGGCCTCGACGCTACTACTAAGAGATCCAACCGTTACTCTCGCCTCCAAGGGTTGAGTCACACTGTCGGCATCAGTGTGTGGTAACTGGTCTCCTCCAGTAGATGTCTCACAAGTGAGGGTCAAGTCAACAGTCAACTGGAACCTCTTAGTAACATCACAAAAGAGGACAGGAATGAAAACATCACAAAGGATGCATCTTTTATTATTGCAGCTCATAATACAAGACGCTACATAAAAGCAACATCAACATGGAACTAGAAGTACAAAAGACGTATCCACTAGTTCCTCCCCTGTCCACCTGCTCCCAGAGCTCCAGCATTTGCCGCTGCCTCAACCTCGGTGGCTCCCTCCAAGCCTGCGGATCGAGGAGTCGGACAGTCACGTGCCAGGTGACCCTTTCCGCGGCATGAGTAACACAACCTGCTCCTTGCACGGCTAGCTCTGTTCCCACTCCGGGTGCCCTGCACCACTGGTCCTAAAACCCGAGATCGCCCAACTGCTGGTCTAGTCCTCCTGGACCTCTGCATCATCTGTCTACTGCCCACAGATGACTCGGCTTCTGATCGAAAAACACGCGGCAAAGGCAGAATCTCCTGTACACGCTCGGGGTGTAGAGATACTGGCACAAACTCCACCCTGAAGAAGGTCTCGAAGTCTTCCCATGCGAAGTCCATCTCATCGCAAAACTGAAACAAGTGGCTCCACCACCTACCTGCTGCTGCGTGTAGTAGGCTCGCAGCGAGGATCACCATGAGGTCTGCTGGTGTCCTCACTAGCCTAAACACTCGTACCACTGCCTCCAGCCAGTCCTCTGCAGCCTGGGGATCCGTCTCCCCGCGAAACCTGGGTGGCCTCTGGCGCTGGAACTCGTGCAGCGCGCTCAAGCGTCGTGCATCGCCTACTGCTGGGGCTGGTGGCATCGGTGGCCCAACGTATGGTAGTACCGCTGGTGCCTCCGCTGGTGCCTCAACTGCAAGAGGGCCATGTACCGAAGCCTCGTCGCTCGATGGGCTGTCGTCACGTTCGATTCTCGGAACCCTAACTGGATGCCGTCGTGGGGCCATCCTGAAGAAACAACGTAACACGATTAACGATTATACCTGGTGAGCTGACCTGGTTTGAGCTATTTTAAGGGGAAAAACCTTTGAAAACACACACGCAATCAGTGTTTTCGTGCACAAAGTCGGAAATCAGTTGTCAGGGTCCTGGTGTATGGATACGTCGGCCGCCCGCACCAACACTGGACTCCCTGAACTGAAAACCACACTCGGTACCCTTAACACTATCGCTTCACAGAAAGAAAGATCAGAGTTATAAGTTCTGCGGTAGAACCGAACTCCTCTGATACCAATTTGTCACGACCCGTCCTCGGGACCCGTGCCGTGACTACCCCAAACCCGCCTTCCATAGGCCAGGGGCTGGCGACTAGCACCAAAGGCGTAAAATCCCGATAACTGGGAAGGCATTGCCTTTAAAAAGAAAACAAGTACCACAGAGTACAAGCGGAAGTAAAACACTAAGTACAAAAAGAAGAGCTGAAAAGTAAAAGGGGCCGGAAATACAAGCCCAACTGTAAAGTACAACTCGAAAGGGAAAACAGCGACTGAAAAGTAAAGCTGCTACGCTGAGATGTCCACTGGAAATCCCACCTGAAGGGTGGGTACAGATAGCTCTTCTGCTCCTCGGGTCCCACCGTCTGCTCCAAGTATGACCCGCCCAGTGGTCTGCCTCTGGGTACCGCCTCGTCGTATAGTCCACCTCCAGGTACCGTCCAGTCCTCGAACACTCGGCCTCTGCCAGTACTGGCCGTCGTCTGCAACCAACACAACGAGGTGCGGGCATAGCCCGTGCAGGGGTGAGTATAACGATACTCAGTAGGGACCCCGAGACCCTCAAGGTCTCACTAAAACCAACAAGGATAAACACAAGAAGATCTCAACAGATAAACCCTACTTAGGTATATGCCCATACATATACCTAAGTTATCAAGTAACCCATCTCAATCATGAGGAAACACAAGGATTGTGAAATCGACGGATAACCACTACCCGGGTATATGCCCATACATATACCAAGGTTAACAAGTGACCCATCTCAATCATGAAGTAAACACAAGGTCAAAAGTCTCAGCTCAAACCAGGATTTTCATCATCGAAACCGTAACTGCTGAAGAGCTCCGTCTCTAGAGTGTACAGTGGTCCTGTCACGACTCCGAGGTACTGCTCACTAACCTAAGACTGCTGAAGTACTTCTCCTGTCGAGTACTGCGGGCCAGCCACCCAAACACAGTAGTGCTTCCCGCCGAGGTATGTCACCCCAAACTCCGAAGTGCACACCCCCTAGTAGCCTGCTGAGGTACTCTCCGGACGAGCACCGCGGGTCTGCACTGTCACACAGGTAGTGCTCCGTCCGCCATGGGTCTGCACCTCTGAAGGTAGTGCTCCGTCCACTGGGCTAGTCGACTCACTCCAAGTCGAGTCGGTCAAGCAGTCGTCAGGTCTCAGCCAGCTACACGGTCTCTGTACATCGCACGCTCGTCACTGGGAGGGTCCGCTCCACGAGCTACAGGTCAATACTCCAAGTATCTCAAAGTCCCACGAAGAAGTGACTCAAAGGTCCGTCTCGTTACATGGGTCTCAACGCAACAGACGGCGCGTCGATCGTACGCCCGGTCTGTGAGTTATTAGCCTTTTCGTCCCAGGGGCCCGGTTGGTTTCGAGAGCGAAACCAATCCCGGCCGTATCTCAAATGTACCCCGAACTCCCATAGGGTAAACTCAAAGGGACCGTTACTCAACGTAACCACCAACGTCGCTGACGGTTCGTCAAGCGGACGTCCTGTCTGAAAGATATCAGCTTTCCCGTTCCAGGGGCCCGGTTGGATTTCGGGTACAATCCGACCCGGCCATACTCCGACTGCATCCAAAACTCGGGCGGAGTATGTCAAAAGTTCCGTCTCATCAAGAGAAAGTCAACGAAACAGACGGCGCGTCAATCGGATGCCCAGTCTGTGAGTTATTGGCTTTTTCGTCTCCGGGGCCCGGTTGGTTTTTAAAGAAAAACCAACCCGACCGTACTCCACCTGCGTCCAAACCTCGGGCGGAGTATGCCAAAAGATCCGTCTTATTAAGAGGAACGCAACGCGACTGACGGCGCGTCAATCGGACGTCCGTAGCTCAAGATATGAGTGTTTCCGCTCCGAAGGCCCGGTTGGTTTCGTGAACGAACCAACCCGGCCGAACTCAAAGTAATCCGAAACCTTGAGTGCGATATACCGAAACGACCGTCTCGATCCAAGGATTGCGTTGCCGCTGACGGTTCGTCATTCGGAGGTCCGAGGCTCAAGTTATGAGCCAAAAACCAAATCAGGTTCGAAACGGGGGGTCCGGGTCCGGGCCGACCCGGCCCGACCCCCCCCGGGTGGCGCGGTGGCCGGCGGCGGCGGGCGGCGGCGGTGCGGCGGCCGGTGGCGGCGCGCGGCGGCGCGCGGTGACGGCGCGGCGGAGGCGGCAGTGGGCCGCGGGGGCGGCGGCGGCGGGCCGCGCCGGCGGCGGCGGCGGGCCGCGCTGGCGGCGGCGGCGGGCCGCGCTGGCGGCGGGGTGCCGCGAGGTGGCGGCACGGTCGGCACGCGGGGGCTAAGCCCCCGCTTCTTCAAGGGCGGCGCGGCTATGCCGCACCGTTTTGACAAATGGCCCCCCTCCAGGGGGCCCGCTTCTTGGAAAACCGGGGGGCTGTTGCCCCCCCCTTGTCATGGATGAACCGCCCCCCTCTCTTAAAGAGGGGGTTTTATTTAAGTGGCCGGGGAATTAAATTCCCCGGTTTTAATGGTATCCGGCCGGCCAGCTGGCCGGCCGGTTTTCTCTAACGGGACCGGAATTTCCGGTCCCCCTTCGGCTTCCGACGCCGGCGGCCCGGCCGCCGGTCTCTTCTTCCGCCGCGGCCCGGAACCGGCCGCGGTCTTCTCGTCCCGCCGCGGCCCGGAACCGGCCGCGGTCTCCTCGTCCCGCCGCGGCCCGGAACCGGCCGCGGTATTCGTCGTCCGGCGCGGTGCGACGGCACCGCGCCCCTTTCGCCGTGCCATGATTCCTTCCAACGCGGCGCGACGGCGTCACGTTCTTGAAGATTCTCCTCGGCGTAACGCGACGACGTTGCGTAAATTAAATGCACGATCAACCGCGTGGTGCGACGGCACCACGCCGCTTGCTTCCACCCGCAAGAACAAACAAGAACGTTGGAGGGGGTTCGGCCGTGTTCGTACGGTCCGGCCCCCCTCACGTTAAATAAAAACTCAACATGAACATTCAAAGCCTCATGTTAGACATGCCAGATCCATGTTCAAGAAATGGAATCATTTAAGAATGAAACAACAATCCCCTACCTCGGGTATAAGTTCGAGGATTTGACTATCTCCGCGGAAGTCGACGTCGCGGAGATCGGGCGTCGCGGTAGTCGTTCGTCAATTCCGTTGACGAAGAGACGCGTCCGAAGAGGCACGTCGTTGGCGAATCCCCGTACGCCGACGAAGGTTGTCCGAGGAAGGTGCGGTGTTCTCTCTCGTTGACACCGAAGACGAAGAAGAGCGGTGCGGCGTTCCTCGTCAAGTCTTGAGGAAAGTCAAATTATAAAGAGAACAACGAACTCAAGAATCTCTACCTCGATAGTCGCACGGTGACGGAGTCGTGGAATATCGGTGTCGATTCCTTTGACGTCGGAGGAAGAGTCGTTATCGAAGGCGTTCGTCGCGGAAAACCGTCGCGGAAGAGATGACGCGGAAGAAGAACGTCACGTCGCGGATAAGGCGTCGCGGAAAGTCCGTGTTCTTCGGCGAAGAAATTCTTCGTTGAAGAACGACGTTCTTCGCGTTCTTCGTTCTTCGAAGGTTCTTCGTCAAGTTGAAGAAGAAGAAGAAAAGCTTCCAAAGCTCTCAAGAAAACAAACGATCAACCCAAAATAAAATAAGACAACTTCTTATTTTATTATCACATAACACATTAGAATTTCAAAGGTTTGAAATTCAAAATGGATAACTTAAAAATTAACTCACTTATTTAATATACATGAATTGTATAATTAAATATAAGTTAACTTGTCAAACCATTAAGAGGGAGAGTGGGGAGTTTAGAGGGGTTAGGGAATTTGAAAAGTCTAGGGGTTCGTGTGGGCCCCACCACACTTAATCCTCCCAAGGGAGGTTAAGTGGGTGTGGGTCCCACTTCCAACCACCTTTGGTAGGTTTTTAAAAAGTTAAAATAAAATTTGTCTTACACAAATTTTATTTAACTCAACTGAAAACCCCCAAAGCTAACTTTCAACTCGCAACAAACGCAACTCCCGAAAAGGTCTCTTTAAGCGAATATCGGCGCTGCGAGTTCATCGGTGCCCTCAGATTTCAATTCCGAGCAGCGGATCAAAAGTTAGGAATTCCCGCTCGTTCGTTCACTGAACGTACCCGAGCCAAACTTCGGAAATTAATTCCGGGCACTCCGGGCCTCGGAATCAGGTGCCGTCTGAAACCGCGCTCTTGTAAAATTCTAAAGAAAATTAAGAAAAAAATTTCCTTGAATTTTACGGGTCTTTACAGTCTCACATCTCAATATTCATAGGCTAAACATAAGGTTTCATTATGATTGACTCAAATTAATGAGATCCCAAAATAAATGTGGGATGGAATATTGATGTATTTTGTAATGGGGATTCTGAGAATAATGATAGTTCATGAATGTATATTGGGGATTATTTAATTAATTTCCATATCAGTAATTCTTTAACATCTGAGAGCAGAGTTTGTTTAAGAGTTGTGGTGGTTGTATATACCAAAGATCATCCAACATCATGGAGAACCAATGATGATCATCATCAAATATGAATTTCCATTCACATCATGGTTGTCTAAGGTTATTTAAGATGCATTTTGGAACAATTTGTGGATTATAACAATATATCACCTCAAGAGGATGGGTAGACTAAGTATAGCATCTAGATTTTAGAGGTATACCAAGATAATGAGTGTTGTACTTTGGATAGAGTTGAGAGGATAAATTTCCATTGGTATGTTTTATTCTATTAATTGATATAACTCTACTATTAGTATTGAACCCTTCTAGGACCTATACCAATGTTCCATTAGGTCACCCTTGTGAAAAAATAAGATTAAAAAGTCATCTAATTTTATCCTATGCATCTATGGGGAAAGATAATAGATGTAAAAGGGATCTAGGAGAATAGTAGGATATCTGAAAAAAATGATAGAAATATTACAAGGAATAACATTGTTGGCCATTGAAGATTGAATAACGATACAAAATTTTCCAAGGGGAGAAGTCATCCCTGAAGTTCATTGGGTTGTTAGTGATTTGTAGAGTGTTGGATAGATTTCTTACTGATTGGAATTACCCCCATAGTTGGACAATGAGCATGACATCTTCATTGTGTAACAATTGAAGAGATATGTTCCTAACCTCACACATGTTATTGAATGTGGTGATATGGACATTGAGGATGATGTCACATTATTAGAGTACCCAATTAAAGTCAAGGTATGATTGGCATTTTTCATATGTGGGAGCACCATTTCTTCAGTTTGAGAAATTTTGTGGTACTAGAGGATCTAAGAGAGAACCAGAGAGCACAAGATCCAGGTGGGGGCTTAGTACCAATACCTTTTTGTGTTTATTATTTTTTTTGTAAAAATAATCAATGAAAGAGAGAACATAACTACTATGTTATGGTATTTTACCCAATGAATATTGTCATACATATATATAGATATTCCATGGTGTTATGGTTTTGTTTCCATATTTTAAGACCTTATTTTTAAATTATTAAAAATTTTAATATATATTAAGTTATGTGAACACATTTTCACTAAATAAATGTTTTACAACTGATTAAGACCATATAAAAGAAAGTTGAGACCATGGATATTTCTGAAAGATAGTCCTTACCCTTTATATGGAATGAAGTTGTTCAGTGTCAGTAATTTGGTTGAAGGATACCATTGGAACATGTTTTATGTAATTAAATAATATATTTATTTTATTTCTTTTATAATGGAAACCTAATTACATATATATATGTGTCATTATGATGAATTCTTTTGTTTATCCACACAACCCGTGGAGATAAAAGAGGATGTGATGCAAATTATTGGCTTAGAAAAATCTTGATCAATGATTAATGTCAAATGATCGAGGTGAATCATGAGACTAAGGGTGAACACTATAGGAACGTCACATTATTCCCAAAAGGGCATTGTACTCACATATGATCAGTCTGTTCTTCTGGAAGAGCTCATTATTTTATATATTTCCACTCCTGTTTAAATTTTCAATCATAGAATTTTTATATATAATTGATTATATCTTATTTAAGTTCATTATAGGGGCGCAATTAAGTAGATTTCTTGAACCTATTTAAATTTTATCCAGCATTTTCTTTCATTCACCTATGGTTTTCAAAATTCATGGCTGTTGTCCATGATTTTATCTTCCAATTAATTTATTACATTGTTCAAATGATCATCTAACCACCGTTCTACACACCGATGAATATTTGACTATGGGGTTGGTGAATCGACATTGTTAGGCCAGATTTGAGCATGATCAAACCCCTAGATACATGATAATTTGTGATGAACTTAGGTTTTAGTGTTTTCTAAATGGATTGAGTTGGATTGTGTGTTTCATGTTATTGGTTCCTGTATTTTTACCCCTGAATAATTTTGGGAGGTGTGTCAATAAGAAATATGGTCGATCAAATTTCCATTTTTCGGCCCCCAAATGCTAGAAATTTATAATTGGGGGTTCCTCTTTAATTTTAAATTTTTTATGTTAGTAAAATGATAAGGAAGGTATGGTAAATTTTTGATCTTATTTATGTGTGAACAAAGACTTAAATTTTAGAGAAATACAAAACTATATTTTGCGTTCCATGGAGGTACACAAATCAGTTTTTTTGTGTTCTTGTAGTGTCCTGGGTTTGGGGAGAGTTAAATATCACAAATTCTATGGCTAGGATCACATTCTAATTGATCCAACATTAGTATACATTCAATTGACCACTTTCACATGCTCTGTAACACCCCGAGATTTTATGAAAAATATTTTTTTAATTTCATTAATGTCTTGTGTTGTATGCTACACCAAGATTACCTTGCACTATAAGAAACACCGTATTAGCTTGCAGTATACACAACACTATTCTTGGATTGTGTTACACACAATTTTGATAATAGTTATTCTATGAAACATTGAGTATATATATATATATATTCTATGTATAAATGAAATATGGTTGGATTATGTTATACGAAACAACGAGGGATTCTTGCACAACACACATCCCTGACTTGGCTTTCATTACACGCAATCACGACCTTCCTCGATAGCGTGTGTTGTACGCAATACCCAGTTTTACTAAACAACGATATATTATTATAATATTATTATGAAGTAGCCGTTATGAATAGTATTAACTAAATTTTGAATTTTATAACATTATTATTTATCTTACACATTTTCTAGGACATGGTATAAGAACAAAATAAATTTTTCGGGTAAAATAAGTTTTTTTTAAAAAATGCAGTTTTTCCGCCTTTTGATGGCACACCCACTTTAAATATAGTTTTTGACATGTTTATAATTTCAATTTGACAAAATAAAATTCTTATTTGGAATCACGAAATAAAAAATTTACTTTGGATAAATTTTTCATATTATTCTGGTAACTTTCATATTTTGATGAATAGTAAAAACACGATATATTTTAATTTAAAACAACTTTTTTCATCGCAATAATTTATATGGTTAAATTATAATATTAAATTGTTTTAAAGTATAAATAGAATATATTTTTACCATTTAATATAATTTATGTCATTAGCATTGATTTTACATTAAATTCGTAGGTTAAATCAATTCAATTTTTACAATGTTTTAAAGATAAACCCGTTCTCTTTCGACAACGGGATTAATTTTAATTTAATTTCTGCAACTTTTGTGTATTGAATTTGGAAAAATGGATTCCATATTTGGAATCAGTCGGTCAAAATTATGTTAATAAGCTACTTTTTATTTTTGGGAATTATGAATAGTAACTGTGGTAAATTTTATTTACCATAGTTAATGGTAAATCAGGTAATTGAGGGTAAATATAATATTATAAAATTACCCTAACACATGCCAAAATTCTATTGGATGGCTAAAAGTAGATCCATATAACCTAAGGGTCGCATTAGATTCATTTTATGGACTTTTGACCATGAACATAATTCAATTATTATTAAAACCAAAGAAAGTGACAACATGACACTCTCTTAAATCTTATAGGTATAATAATATTTATTTAGTGATAAACATAGAAAACATCAAACATTAATAGTCTCCAGAAATCTAATAAAATTAACTAAATCATGATAATTTATTTAGAATTTTTAGGGATTAAATAATTGTCATTAATGGTGATACATTAATGATACAGAAATTATTTATTAAGTGAAAAATAAGTAATATAGATTTTATTGAAATAATAATACCCATTAAAAGGCCCAAAAACCAGACCAAAAATTATTGTTAGTGTATATCTACACCTTAATCATCCAATTACCAAATATATAACCGTTTGGAGCATTATAAAAGTGATTATGACACTTATATTATTTTATTTTAAATGATGCCAAAGTTGTCACCTTCATAATTTAATAAATATAACAATTTAAATATTGTGATTTTAAGATGATAAATTATTGTAAAATTATTATTTTGAAAGGGAATAAATTTATCATCATATTAGGATTTTATGCAACAAATCAGTATATTAAATAATTATACAAAAATGTTGTAGTAATTATGTTATTAAGAGATAAACCAAATAAAAGGTTTTAAAAATAATAAGATAAATATTATATAAACTATTTAATGATATCCACTAATTTTATAGATATATATGACCTTTTATGAATCTATTAAATCTTTTAGTTCAAACATATCTTCGGTATATATTTTATTTAAATTCAAATAATTGAATGGTTTCAAAATTGACACTATTGTTATTTTATAAAAATAACATATTATAAAATTGTTTAAAAATCAGAAAAAAATTTAAAAATTATAAATTTAAATTTATATGGTCTAAAGTAACCAATTATGGAAAATTCACAACAAATAAGTAATTATTTGTTATAATTTAAAATTTAGAATTTTATTACAACAAATAAACTTAAATAGATTAAATAAGGATAAATCAAAATGATAAGGTTTAAAATAAGAACCAAACATGTATAAATTTGATTGGTTGATGAGATTACAACCCTATCTCATCTAATCATATAATATGAGTAATTTTTGGAGGTTTTTAAGAGGGGTTATATTTATTATAAATTAATATTTTTGAGAATTCCAATGGTGCCCCTCTCCTCCCTTATAAAAGAAAACCTCCTTCCTCTCTTCCACGCACCACTTTGAGCCTTCAATCTCATCCAACCCCTGACCTATTATCTTCTCTACTTCACTAGAAACATCATAGAGGTCATGGTCTTCTTCAAAGACCAATTGTAGTGCCCTAAGAGGAGGTCTCAAAGAGGCGCTTCAAAGAAGAGGTAATGTTAATTACCGATTCTTTCAACTTTATTTCTTCTCTACATATTCTTATTTGGTTGTTTAATTATGAAGTAATAACATCAGTATCACTCATATATTGATATGTTATTATATGTATGATACAACCCTATTTCACGATCTATCCATCCTATGGAAAATGAATTCACCGCGCGTGCGTACGTATGGAAGACCGTCTCCACGCCATGGTGTAATCTATTTTCCACCATCACCTTACTTGGATTGGTATAATGGTGAAAATAATGACTATATATGATTATTGTAAAGTGATATTGATTCTGAAATAGTATACATACACTCCAATTCAATTCCACGATCACGGGATTGATATCATCACTCTTGTGTAGGTACGGACTACCATCTCCACGAACGTGATGAGATTCATTTTCCATGATTAAGCATTCAAGAATGATTATAAAGTATATATAATGAATAATAATGAAATATATGGAATAATAATGATACTATATTTATGTATATATATATATATGTATTTCATCTATTTAATTTCATTCAACTCAATAAGGAAATGAAAACAACGTTCATGCGTACGTACGACCTACCATCTCCATGAACGATGTATTTCATTCCATTTATCGATCTATTATATTAGGAATATATATTATATATAAATAATTTTTTATATTCTTGAATTAAGTAATCATGATCTATGTAATCATATGAATAATTACAAGTCAAAACACGGATGACAAATGAAAAGATTTTAACCAAAACGCTCTTTAACATGGAATTTACAAAAGCACGAGTAATATAAAGTATTAAGTGAACCATATATGATATCATAACAATGAATATGACTATGTAATAAGTCAATAACATTATTTAAATCATTATACAGAAGGTTCAGACACTTACAATGAAAATCGGACCTAAGGTAAGGGAAAATATCACAATCTCATTTTTATCCGAGATTGTTTATACTTTGGTATTTACTGGGGTGTATTTTATCATCCACATCCATGTTTCATCAATATGTAATATTATTTCCATCCACCTACATTTGTTTAAATCCAATTTTACCCTTCAGTGATTTTTTATTAAAATATATGAAAGGAATCTTTAATCATTTTTCGTATGAGGTACTTTTTTACTTTTCCGAAAAAAGTAGGAGAAAAATGTTTTTTTAACATATATGGCATGAATGGATTTTTAAACCAATATTTCCAAGAATCTTCATTTACATGTTTTCAAGTTTATTTTTAATAAAATTATTTTAGTTTAAAATTTAATCACATTTTAATAAAGGAAAAATGTTTTTGAAGTAGAAAGGATATTTTCCACAAGAATGGAGTTCAAAAGTGTTATCAAAATTATTTTCCATCTAAGATAATATAGGGTTCTGTTTCTATCCCTATTGTTACATGGATTTGATTATGTTGTGATGAAAATATTTTTATGAATTCCTTTATCTTATATGAATTGTTTTATGATGTCATGATGTTTAAGAATCCCATTTTTATTACATGAGTTATGCAATGATATTTGATTTATGATTTTGTAGAACACATAAGAATGGTATCATTATGAGATGGGTGGGACATATATATCCCTCCAATTCATTGGGAAAAGATTTTATATCTCATGAGATAGACATGGCTAGAATGGCAGGTTCAACCGGTTCAGTGAAACAGGACTGAAATGAGGAGTGAAATCGGTTCAGAAATGGACTTTGTCCACTAAGATAGTCCTGACAGTGAGTATTGACTAATAAGAAATGATTATCTATGATTATGTGAGTATTCCACAAAGTTTCATGTTTTATGTTATGATTTTTGGGATTACATTTCACTACTATGATTTATCCCATGTTATGATATTATGATCTCTTTTGCAGGTTAAGATTTCCAAAATGTTATGTTCTTATGAATATGATGTGATTGATATTTCTTTTGTTTACCCTTATTGAGCATTTGAGCTCACCCTATTATGTTTTCTTTTCCCCAGGATATAAAGAAAGGTTTTAGGTAAAAAAAAGGAAGATCTTTATGGGATATGTTGAAGATCCTTCACCACGATTAGAAGATTATATTCCGAGTTTCCATAGACACTAAACTATTACGGTCCTTGTGTGTGTGTTTTTGTTATGTACAAAGTATTCCTCAAAAGTAATGTAATGTCCATGTATGTCAAGCATAGGGTCTCTAAAGTTGGTATCAGAGGAATGTTTTAGTCAACCATTGAAAACATGGATGCGAAAACGTTAGAGAGATCCCTAGAGATATTTCTAAGGAATGTCTACGGATGTCCCTAAGGATAAGTATACGTATAGGATATTGTCGAAGAACTACGGTAACGATATTAGAATTTAACCTAAGATGTTAGATATTGAGGGTGCTCCCCATTTACTATGTTTTTTTCCCTAGCAAGATTTTTTCCTCTTACACTATTCTTTTTGGGTTTTAAAAAATGGCTGGAAACAAGAAGATTCAGGATAATGAAGGATATGACGGACAATGGAATGATATTCTTCATGAGAAACCAAATGAAACGGGATTTGGAAGTCCAAACATCGTTATTATTCCTAATCATCAATCTCATAATATGATCAATAATCTCAACTTTGGTATGTTTCCCGACTCAGATAATAAGAGAAAGATGGAGTTTCATGATGATCATAGAGGAAAGAATGTTCAATTTCCCTCATGTAAATCATGTGGGAAGAGGCATCGAGGAGATTGTTTCAGGGGAACTGGAAGATGATTTGGGTGTGGAAAATAAGGACACATTGCTAGTAAGAGCAAAAAAAAAGGTTCAGTTTACACCATGGATGAGGATAATGGTATTGATACGACATCAACAATGGTTAAATGTTTTAAATGTGGAATGTACGGGCATTATTCAAACCAATGACCTAAGGGAAAGTCTCATGAAGAGAATCAGTATGGCCGTATGGGTAGTATTTACGTTGATGATGATGAAGAGACTACAAATGATATGTGAGATGAAAGAATTGTTGAATATCGGTCAATGGTTTAAGAAGGTAGTGGAATGATTACATGTTTATCAAGTGTAATGTTGTATAAGTTATCTCATGGTACTATGGAATAAAGAGACATATAAGGATTGTTACACTGTTGTCATTCCTTGAGTTTTCAAAGTGTATGATTAATGGTACCAGTATCCATTAAAGGTTATTCAGATATTTTTGGAATATAGATGATATGTGCATAATGAAGGGATAAGGAGAAAATTAAATGTTTGATAGTATTCATGAGCTCATGATTGATATAAGGAGAAGGTTATATCCTGGTATGAGTATATAGAATTTTTGGATTTTTGTATGTGGAAAGAGTTAACTTTTGACAACATTCATGTTTTCACTAAGGATTAATGGGTATTCATTTTTCAAGAAAATACATGATCAAGGTATTCACACGAATGGAATGTGACCAACAAGATATATGGGGGATAAATGATGGTATTCACATGCTTGGTTGATGACATTTCAAGTAATCATTTTCTTTATACTATGAGCTTGGACAGAAGTATTTTAGATAATCCTAATGATTGGAATGGATTATGTTGGACATAAGTTAGTATTGTTTAAGGATAGAAGTTTTTTTTGACATTATTAATAGGATGTTATATTAATAAAGCTTTAGAAAAAGGACAACCTGCAGGACGGGCGACAACCCATCACGTCGGACAAGGCTGTGGGAATCGAACCCACAACCTAAGTGTGACCGGCCTTTATCACATACCACTGGCCTACATGAAGTCCCTGTTTAGTAGAAACTAGTTTTATTATATTGATAAGTATGATATATGAAGTATCAGTCCATTTTAGGAACCATATATGATTAATCTCACTATAGATGGACTTTTATAAGTTTTGATAACATTTCTAACCTTTTGATTGAGACAAATGGAATGACCAATCATTCTACCACATGATCTTCTAACACATCATGAATAACAAATTTCAATTCATTTCATTAAGAGATGAAGCGGAAATTGTCGAAAGAACGACCAAAGGTGAGACTATCCCAAAATCACGAAAGTATTTCTTCTGATTCCAATTTCATCAACATTAGGGAAATGGTCATGAAAACCAATGATGTTGTCCTAGTGCTCTTATATATGATGAATCAGATGGTACCTTAGATCGTCACAAATTTATGGCATTGTGATTGCTGCCTTTTCCATAGCCATGTTCTCTACCAATCTCCATCAGAACATGATGGTTATATTTCTCTTCCATATTCATATTTTCACCTATGTTGAATCCCGTTAATTAGTTTATTTGGGTAACTATTACGTTTCATACTTTTGTTTTTAAAGATTGGTTTTGGTATTCCTTTTTACGATGTGGGTTTCTATTAAACAAACTTTCGAGTAGTAAACCATTTATAACCCCAAGGAATTTTGAGGGAGAAATTTATTTTAAGAGGGGTAGAATGTAACACCCCGAGATTTTATGAAAAATATTCTTTTAATTTCATTAATGTTTTGTGTTGTATGCTACACCATGATTACCTTGCGATATAAGCAACACCGTATTAGCTTGCAGTATACGCAACACTATTCTTGGATCGTGTTTCACACAATTATGATAATAGTTATTCTACCCAACATTGAGTATATATATATATATATTCAATGTATAAATGAAATATGGTTGGATTCTATTATATGAAACAACAAAGACTTCTTGCACAACACGGAACCCTGACTTGGCTTGCATTACCTGCAATCGCGACCTTCCTCGATAGCGTGTGTTGTACGCAATAGCAGGTTTTACTAAACAACGATATATTATTATTATATTATTATGAACTAGCCGTTATGAATAGTATTAACTAAAATTTTAATTTTATAACATTATTATTCATCTTACACATTTTCTATGACATGGTATAAGAACAAAATAAATTTTTTGGGTCAAATAAGTATTTTTCAAAAAATGCAGTTTTGCTGCCTTTTGATGGTGCACCAACTTTAAATATATTTTTTGACATGTTTATAAGATCAATTTGACAAAATAAAATTCTTATTTGGAATCAATAAATAAAAATTTACTTTGGATAAATTTTTCATATTATTCTTGTAACATTCATATTTTGATGAATAGTAAAAACACAATATATTTTAATTAAAAACAACTTTTTTCATCTCAATAATTTATATGGTTAAATTATAATATTGAATGGTTTTAAAGTATAAATAGAATATATTTTTACCATTTAATATAAATTATGTCATTATAACTGATTTTACATTAAATTCCTATGTTAAATCAATTCAATCTTTTGCAATGTTTTAAAGAAAAACCCGTTTTCTTTCGACAACCGGATTAATTTTAATTTAATTTATGAAACTTTTGTGTATTAAATTTGGTAAAATGGATTCCATATTTGGAATCAGTGGGTCCAAATTATTTTAATAAGCTACTTTTTATTTTTGGAAATTATGAATAGTAACTACGGTAAATTTTATTTACCGTAGTTAAAGGTCAATCGGGTAATTAAGGGTCAATATAATATTATAAAATAACCTTAACACATGAAAAAATTCTATTGGATGTCTAAAAGTATACTCATATAACCTAATGGTCGTATTAGATTAAATTTATGGACTTTTGACCATGAAAATAATTCAATTATTATTAAAACCAAAGAAAGTGACAACATCTCACTCTCTTAAATCTTATAAGTATAATAATTTTAATTTATTGATAAACATCATAAAACATCGAACATGAATAGTTTCCAGAAATCTAATAAAATTATCTACATCATGATAATTTATTTAGAATATTTAGGGATTAAATAATTGTCATTAATTGTGATACATTAATGATACAGAAATTATATTTTAAGTGAAAAATAAGTAAAATAGTTTTTATTGAAATAATAATACCCATTAAAAAGCCCACAAACCTGACCAAAACATATTGGTAGTGTATATCTACACCCTAATTAACCAATGACTAAATATATAACCATTTGGAGCCTTATAAAAGTGATTATGACACTTATATTATTTTATTTTAAATAATGGAAAAGATGCCACCTTCATAATTTAATAAATATAACAATTTAAATATTGTTATTTTAAGATGATAAATTCGAGTAAAAGTATTATTGTGAAATTTAATAGATTTATCTTTATAATAGGATTTTATGCAACAAATCAGTATATTAAATAATTATACAAAAATGTTGTAGTAATTCTTTTATTAAGAGATAAACCAAATAAATGGTTTTAAAAATAAAAAATTAAATATTATATGAACTATTTAATGTGATCCACTAATTTCATAGATAAATATGAAATTTTATGAATCTATTAATGCTTTTAGTTTGAACATATCTTCTGTATATATTTTATTTAAATTCAAATAAATAAATAGTGTCAAAATTGACGCTATTGTTATTTTATAAAAATAACATATTATAAAATTGTTTAAAAATCAGAAAAATGTTTAAAAATTATAAATTTAAATTTATATGGTTCAAAGTAACCAATTATGGAAAATTCACAACAAATAAGTAATTATTTTTTATAATTTAAAATTTAGAATTTTATTACCACAAATAAACTAAATAGATTAAATAAGGATAAATCAAAACGATAAGGTTTAAAATAAAATCCAAACATGTATAAATTTGATTGGTTGATGAGACTACAACCCTATATCATCTAATATTCTAATATGAGTCATTCTTGGAGGTTTTTAAGTGGTGTTATATTTATTATAAATTAATATTTTTAAGAATTCCAAAGGTGCCCCTCTCCTCCCTTATAAAAGGGAACATCCTCCCTCTCTTCCACACGCCACTTTGAGCCTTCAAGCTCAGCCAAACCCTGCCCAATTCTCTTATCCACTTAACTAAAAACATCATAGAGGTCCTGGTCTTCTTCAAAGACCAATTTTAGTGCCCTAAGGGGAGGTCTCAAAGAGGCGCTTCAAAGAAGAGGTAATATTCATTACCGATTGTTTCAACTTTATTTCTTCTTCTACTTATTCTTCTTTAGTTGTCTCATTATGAAGTAATAACATAAGTATCAATAATATAATGATATGTTATTATAAGTATGAAACAACCCTTATTCACCATCTATCAATCCAATGGAAAACAAAATCACCGCGCTTGCGTAAGTACAGAATACCGTCTCCACACCATGGTGTAATCAATTTTCCACCATCACCTTACTTGGATGGGTATAATGGTGTAAATAAAGACTATATATGATTATTTTAAAGTGATATTGTTTCTGAAATAGTATACATACACTCCAATACAATTCCACGATCACAGGAATGATATCATCACTTGTGCGTATGTAAGGACTACCGTCTCCATGAACGTGATGAGATTAATTTACCAGGAGTAACCATTCAAGAATTATTATATAGTATATATAATGAATAATAATGAAATATATGGAATAATAATGCTACTGGATTTATGTATTTATATATATGTCATCTATTTAATTTCATTCAACTCAATAAGGAAATGAAAACAGCGTTCATGCGTACGTACGACCTACCGTCTCCATGAACGATGTGTTTATTTCCATTTATAAATATATTATAATATGAATATATATTATATATAAATAATGTTTTATATTCTGGAATTAAGTAATTATGATCTATGTAATCATATGAATAATTACAAGTCAAAACAGGGACGACAAATGAAAAGATTTTAACCAAAACGCACTTTAACATGGAATTTACAAAAGAATGGGTAATATAAAGTCATAAGTGAACCATATATGATATCATAATAATAAATATGATTATTTAATAAGTCAATAACATTATTTAAATCATTATACAGGAGGTTTTGACACTTACAAAGCAAATCGGACCTAAGGTAAGGGAAAATATCACAATCTCATTTTTATCCGAGATTGTTTATACATTGGTATTTACTAGGGTGTATTTTATCATCCACATCCATGTTTCACCAATATGTAATATTATTTCCATCCACATAAAATTGTTTAAATCCAATTTTACCCTTCAGTGAGTTTTTAGTAAATGATAATAAAGGAATCTTTTGTCATTTTTCGTATAAGGTAGTTTTTGACTTTTCCGAAAAAAGTACGAGAAGAATGTTTTTTTAAATTATACGGCATGAATGGATTTTTAAAAAAATATTTCCATGAATCTTCATTTACAAGTTTTCAAGTTTATTTTTAATAAACTACTTTTAGTTTAATATTGTATGACATGTTAAGAAAGGAAATATTTTTTTGAATTAGAAAGGATATTTTCCTCAAGAATGGAGTTCAAGAGTTTTATCAAAATTATTTTCCATCTAAGATAATATAGGGTTCTGTTTCTATCCATATTGTTACATGGATTTGATTATGTTGTGATGAAAATATTTTTATGAATTCATTTATCTTATATGAATTGTTTTATGATGTCATTATGTTTAAGAATCCCATTTTTATTACATGGGTTATGCAATGATGTATGATTTATGATTTTGTGGAACACATAAGAATGGTATCATTATGAGATGGGTGGGACCTATATCTACCTCCAATGCATTGGGTAAAGATTTTATATCTCATGAGATAGACATGGCTAGAACAGAAGGTTAAACCGGTTCAGTGAAACAGGACAAAACTAGGAGTGAACTCAGTACAGAAATGGACTTTGTCCACTAAGATAGTCTTGGCAATGAGTCTTGACTAATAAGAAATGATTCTATATGATTATGTGTGTATTCCACAAAGTTTCATTTTTTACGTTATGATTATTGGGATTATATTTCACTACTATAATTTATCCCATGTTATGATATTATGATCTCTTTTGCAGGTTATGATTTCCAAAATGTTATGTTCTTATGAATCTGATGTGATTGATATTTCTTTTGTTTACCCTTACTGATCATTTGAGCTCACCCTTTTATGTTTTCTTTTCCCCAGGATATAAAGAAAGGTTTTAGGTAAAAAAAAGGAAGAACTTTATGAGAAATGTTGAAGATCTTTCACCATGATTAGAAGATTATATTCTGAGTTTCCAAAGACACTAAACTATTACGGTCCTTGTGTTTGTGTTTTTGTTATGTACTAAGTATTCTGAAAATTTAATGTAATGTCCATGTACATCAAGCTTAGGGTCTCTACATGCTCATGACCCTATGTTTCAAGAAATTACATGTATCTTTAGTGACATGACATATGTACATATATATACATGGCTTGACGAGCTGTGAACGAAGCTTTTATACCCAAGATCCTTGGTGAACATACATTTCTGGTGACCCCATGTACATTTCTTGTATAAATATGGTACATATATTATATAATATAGTTAACTCATAATTTATAATCCTTCCATAATTCTAGTACATGACATGATACTTCTATTCTATAAATAGAGGAGAATAAAATGTAATGATGTCAACATTTTTTTTACATATCTGATGTCTCCAATCAATATAGAATTATACATGTCTTAAAGGAAATATATCAATGGTTCCATCTGTATGCATTAATGACTATCTATATTTTTCAAATTATTTAGTAATGATTCATTTAATGATATTATGATTTTAATCCACATAGCTAGGTCCTCTAGATTTTATATTCATATATGGAGGAGATGGTCTTTATAGTGTCAGGATCAGGCTCATATAAGGGGCTTCCTATGTATCCCTACAAAAGGAATCAGAACCACAGATTTGAATGACATATAGTGGGAAATTTTGAGCCGTTTAATGTTTTATTAAAAGGACCAAATATAATCATTTTAAATTCAGTATATCTATTCTATTAGGAGAAAAGTTTCTTAAAATGGTTGATGTGGGACATATGCATGGGTGGACCACTTTCGTTGGTTTCAAAGGGAATATGTCTCTATGAATAGGGATTTTCATTCAAGGCAAAAGAGCCTTTTTAGGTTCAATATATGTTGGAATTATTGACATATGTACCATCTATAGAGATACAACTTCACTAATAATATCAAATGATAGGATGGTTCCTAGGGAATAAGGTCACAGTGATGTGGTGACTGATGTTATAGGGTAAATCGATCAGTGATAAAGGAGATAAGTGGATTCATCACGAATATGACCCCAAGTGAATGGGAATAAAGGGTGTGTTGATAATATGCGAGAACCTTTCATAGAAACATGATGTAACCTGGTTTACTATAAAAAATACCAATTAGCTTGAGTGTTATTGGTTAAAGTAATATCACTTGATCATACCATGTTGTTTAATATCCAACAGTAGGGACACTTATATATTTAACAAGGATATAATAGAACATTAAGTTGGGATTATTCTTATGATTGCCTATCATTTATATCTCTATGAATATGATCCTATGAATGAATATGACTTGTAGGGAATATTGTACCTTGAGTATGGTTTCACGGATGATAGTAACCCAAGAAGATGTGTTGGGGATTATGAATTTGGGATGACCAAATGTGTGCATAGCTCATACGATGGACCTGCTATGATCATTTCAGAACAATTTGGTATATTATCCACACTAGGGGTGGTTAATAAGTGTTGGGGAATTTTTAATCCAAATTATACTTTTTATCTATTTACCTATTAGAAATTTTATGATCTTGCTTCTAATTTTCTCACTTGACATTCTTATACAAGTAAATTAATGTTATTAAAGGAAGGATTGTGAATTTTTTATGTGGATTAATTCTCAATAAGTTTATTTAGTAAATAAAATGTAAGGTTATGATGAATACATAGATTCTACACTATAATGTGGCCGTAATTACAGTTGTTTTCCCAAGGAATATCATGGATCTTAAGTGTATTTACCTTCAAATTAGGGTGGGGGTGGAATATAGAAAGCAACCATGAATCCCTATAGTGGTGATAACCTTGTCCAAAAAACATCTCAGGGTGGATCCATGTACATCCTAAATAGATGATGTTTATCTTCATCATGATATTTAAAACATCAATAAATCCCTCCAACATATGTGACTTTTAATGAATATTTTATCACTTATTTTTTCTCCTCATCCTCCTCCTGTTTTTCACAATAGCATAGAAAACTATTATTTTTATTCTCTGGTTTAAACAATGGTGTACATAATATTTTACATAATTTCTTCTTCTAATTAAGTGATTGGAAAACCCTTATTTCCCAGTATAAATATAACTACATAGATCCTTCTTCTTTTAATTAGATTCATGTCCAACTCAGTTAGTTCTATTGCATATTACTTCTATTCAACAAAATAGCATTACACTGTCTTTTATTTTACTGTATTCTTTTCTATTTATTCTCTAATGAAAAATAGACCCTGCTAGATCTTTTCTAAAAAACAAGAATTTTCAAAAAGTATATCAATTATATGACATAGGGATTCTTTTATAGTAATTTTATTCTAATATAATATTTTTTTATCAAATATTCAAATAAAATTGTTTTGGGAAACCTGATATATATATATATATATAATTATAAGAAAAACTTCAACATCAATTATCTTCTCTTCTCTCTCTCTCTCTTGTTTATTTAAATATTTAAAAACATATTTAAATACATGATTTGAGTTACCATATATTATAATATTTCAAAGATATTTTGGGAATATTTTTATCCTGTAATATTTATTAATTTCCAATATATTTTTATACTCACAAAACCCCTCATATTTTTTACTAATAAAGATAATTTAAGATTATTTTATTATTTTATTTCTTAATATTTGTATTTTAATGTAATTTTATTTGGTATAATGTTTTTCTATTTTTTATAGATGATTTATCTATTTATTATGGAATAATTATTACGAACCTTAAATTTGGGGTGAAAGTTAGGTTTAAGTACCTAACATTTTACAAGGAATTATACGTTTGTACATTATGTTTTAGGTAAATGTTTTGATATGGAAAAAATTCTATAATCAACCCTATATATAATTATATAATTTATGGATGGAAAATCGAATTGTTGGAATCGGTGGTACATTTTGAAATGTACTTTTGATGATCTTATATGTCAGCTAATCACTACATTTGAAAAAATTATCTATAGATTTTGGATTGGTGTTATTTTTTATGAAATTTTATAAACAGTTTATATTGAATAAATCTATCCTTAAAATCTACTCAAATGTCATTTGAATGTATTTTAATTATAGGATTAAATAGATCTTATTTTAAATGGGTAGTTACAATTGTTAGTAAGCATTTAAATTCAATGTTCAATTGTCTATAATATTTTGATAATTTTTATTTATCTCATCATATTTATAGATTTGCTTCACTAATATCAAATTAGTTTCCAAATTTATTCAATAAAAAATATTTTTTAATGTGGTGTGATATTTTTATAAATTTGATATATGATTTTTGAAGGGGATTTGTAAAATAAATTAGAAAGATTATCTTTTTCAGTAATATTGATGATCAAATCATCTACTTTGTTATTCATTGGATCTATCATTTAAAAATGATTTTTTTATCAATATAAGTTCTTTGGATATCATTATTTCTTATTATATGTATCTATTTCCATGAAGGAAAAATCTTTTGAGAGATACATTTTCTGATCCATCATTGTTGTTCATTTTTCAAAACTCTATTTACAAAAAAAATGTTGCAGATATACATGTTTATTATCTGTTGAATTGAGAATTGAATTTCTGCATCATTAGTATGTCTTGATGCATCTATGTGGATAAATGATTTTTCTAAAAAAATGATATGATTTTCTTCATACTTATTGTTCCTGGACAATCATTTATTTTCTCTAAATATCTATTCATCATTCAGTTGTGGAGGTGATAGTGCGATGATCCTTCATTCAAAATTCCAAAATATATTTTTCGGTTGTGTTTCAACTTCTCATATTATGTTGTGGACATCAAGGTTAATTAAAAAACATGATTTTTTATGGTTTCAAGGTGTTCACATAGTTGTAGAGGTCCTTGAAAAAAAATACATACTTAGTAAAATTGAATAAACTCATAGAGTGTTAGTTGTGTAGACTAGGGGATCTTGGCTCCCTGAACCAATATAAAAAATTACTAGGTTATATTGATTATTATTTTTCATCTCTCAATCTATTGAAAAAGAAATATTGATTTTTTATAAATCACAAAGTGGAATATGTTTTAATTTTCATTGTTTTTTAAAAGGACACAATTAACCCCTATTGTGTTTTTGGGTTTATTTTGACCAAAAATTGTTATTAAAGGAGTTATTTTTAAATAATTTAATTAAAAATGAAAACGATATATTTAATGATATATTCAATGAAAAATGTTTTGCAGATTAACTCAAAGAAGCAATGTAAATGATCATATCACAATGTTTAAATAAAGTAAATTTTGGTTGTTTGAAAGAAGTAATGTTTATCTATATAAAGAATCCAGGTTTTTAATATTTGTATTATGGTTTTCAAATGTGATTAAATCCCAAGATAACCAAAAAAATGGGATTCTATTAAGGAATCTAATTATGATGTTAATTTTGGAGTTGTGAATGCAATTTAATGTGGTCATGGTCATGTGGAATTAAATCATGTTTCACAGTGTACAACTAACTAAAAATGTGACAGATAATAGTTGTTCCTATAAGGTAAAAAAATGATAGATAGATGAGATAGACCACTAGACATTTAAAATTAGATACATTTATGATATATGATAGTTAATGAATTACACATATTAAGAAAATATTGACTAAAATAGTCAATGTTGTTCCTACCTTTGGTACCCATCTCCAGAGCTAGATCAAGCAATAAAATTTCACAAAGCCCTTTCCTAAAAATGGAATGGCATTTCTCATATAATATGAAATTCCAATCCAATCAATAATATGTCAAAAAAGTTATTTATATTAAATTTAATGATATATAGAGCTAAAGTGGAAGAGGAAGTGTAAGAAAATTGAATGTGAAAAATGGGGAAACGCTGCTCTAAATGATACCACTCAAAAAAATGAAAAAAATTTCAAGGATGATATTGTACCCTAAAATAATTCTACTTGTTCATATTCTAGAATTTATCTAGATAATTTGGCTAGATGATATAGTATATTTTATAAGAAGAATAAAGTCTTCTATACTAATATCATTTATTTTGATAAAAACTCTCGCATACTCAAGGATGTAAGATGTTATGAATATATACATATGGGGGAACATCAGACATGATTTCCCACATATAAAATAAGAAAAAATGGGAAATAAATAAAATAAGTACAAAATTAATGATGATTATGAGTGAAAAGGAATACAATCTATGAGCTCTGTATCGAATTTTTGGAAGACTTGAATAGCTCTTCATAATATGATTTAGAAAAGGATCCATCAAATCAAAAATCTAATATTTTCATTATAGAGAATAAAAAAGTTGTTTAATTCTATTATTCATTTTCATTTGATTCTATTGTTTGGTTAAAATAAATGTTAACTTTGTATTTCTATATTCTTGAGGAAAAATATGAATCCCATGTAAAACAATATTTAAAAATTACTCATAATTCATTTTAAGTAAAAATTATTCTGTATTAAAAAATAATTCAAATTGAATGAAAGAAATCAATAAATGTTCATTAAAAGGAAATATTCATGAAATAATATTTAATGAGTATCAGGATGAAGTAGAATCCTTTAAAAGTGATAATAGTAAATTAATTAAGGGTGAATAATCCTTTTAAAAAATTATTAGAATGTCTGTTTTCAAGAAAAAAAATTTGTACTAGAAGCAATGCTGATAAAAAAAAGTTGTATCAAAATTATATTGTCCATAGTTATATAAATAAAAACATGTATGATTTTACCCAGCCTAATTGTGGAATTATTGATCATTATGGTAAAAATTATTGCACGAGGAATCCAAAGATCCATCTTGTAATAAAAAACTATATTTCCAAAAATATATCTAAACATATTTCAATATTATAATGAAAAATCAGATAGATCGGTTTTCCATATCATTACTCACTAACATAGTTTGTCCCAAGAGCGTTTGGTTACTAGAAAAGAATTTGTTTGATGTTTTTGTAAGTAAACATCCATAATGACATATGTAAAATATGATATATGGATTGTAGTTGATCAATGAATATGAGTGATGACTTTTCAAATTTTCATACAACATCACATGTTAATGGAGGTTTCATAACCTTTGGGGATAATATGAAATGTAAAATAATTGGGGTTCTATTAGTGGGATATCCAAAATCATTCATTATTTTCAATGTTCTCTATGTTCAAAGGATAAATCATAATCTGATAAGAATTTATCAACTATTTGATGGTGGATTTTTAGTTGAATATTCAAACAATATACATTTTATTTTCAATGATGTATTGTTTTAATTTAAATCATATAGAATTGAAAATTTTTATATCTTGTTCCATAGTTCATTACCTAAATAGAAAGTAGGTTTTTTATCTATTGAATTAAAGGAATCTTGGATATGGAATTTTGTAATTGAACATTGAAATTTAATTTATCCATCTAATATATCTAAGAATAATTTATTTTTTGATTTTCTGTGAAAAAATTTATATTATGGCCAATATTATGATGCATTCCAAATAAAGCAGGATAAGTCTTATTTGAAATCTATTAACAATTTTTTTTATCGAAAATATTAGAACACAATAACATGGATTTTTTTACCATAAAGAGTATCATTATTTGGTGGTATGTTGTATTTTTAATCATTTTACATATTTAGCTTGGTTTATTTATTAAAATTTTAGAATATATCTTATTTTATTTTTGTATGTTTTTTAAATAATATTCCAAATGAAAAAAAATTAAAAATAATATCATTGAGAACTAATCAAGGACTCAATTTTTTAAATTATGAATTTTATTAATTTTTCTTAGATATGAGTATTAAACAATTTTTTATTTCTCCAAGAACACCTCAAAAAATTTAATTATAATATGATATATTATTAAAATTTGAGAAATTGAAACAAATATGTTGAATTAATAGAGTCTTCCTTACTATCATTTCTAACAAACTGTCAATATAGATTATAATATGAAGATTTTTTTAATAATATCATTTATTAAATATACACCCTATGAGTTAAGGACTAATAAAAAACTGAAAGCTGGACAATATAATGTTTTCTGGATGTAATTGGTATATCTTGATCACTAAGAAAAACATCAGTGAGTTTGATTGAAATTGTGATGAAGGACTTTTTCTAGGATATTTTTCTACTCCTAAATCATTATGATTGTATAATAAAAGGTCATGTATTATCGAAGAGTCTTTTTTATATGTTGTTTTATGAAATCCTTCCTTTTATCCCAATAATATTCAAACTTGTGAAGTTACTAATTCTTTGAAAAATATGGGACTTAGATGTTTTAGATATGTTTTTGAAAAAAAAGATAATATATGATGAGATTAAATCTATTTCATAAGAATATGAATCTATGGGAATTCAATGTGTCTTACCTAGAAATTCTAAAACCTTAAAACATCATATTTTATATAAATTAATCGGATTCCAAGATACATGAGTTATGAATACTAGGATTAAAACGTAAAGTAGAATTATATGCCTTTAAATCTCAGTATGAATATAAATCTATAGAATAACACTCTGAATATGAGCGTTGGATGATTTCTATATAGGAAGAAGTAAATCTGTTCAAGAGTTATTAAAATTTCAAATAGATTATAGGCCCTCATACTACCTAGTGACATAAACCATATAGGTATTTAGAAATAATAAATATGATCATGGTAATATTACTATAAATAGGGATAGGTTAGTTTCTATATGATACAAATAGAATGAATGAATAGATTAGGATGAAAACTTTTTATATAGATTCTAGGCTAGAAACCATTAGAATCTGGTTTTCTACTTCATTAGCATTTATTATTAAATAATACAAGATTGATATAAAATATTCTTTTTAAATGGTTATTTATGGGTGGAAGTATATGTTGAACAACCTCTAGGTTTTTAAAATGTCATTTCTGAAATTCAATTTTTAAACATACTAATGTTTTTTATCCTCTAAACAACCACCAAGATATTGGTTAGAATCATTATGCTCTTATATTGTGAAAATGGGTTTTAGTTTTGGTTTGAATATCCCACCATTTAAAAAAATATTGTTCTGATAATTTTTTTTCAAATTGAATAAAATTATGGTGTTTTTTATTAAAATAATAAAAAAAATAAATTTATTTCTCAAAAATACTTCGATAATAATTTTAAATGAGTATAATGAGAAATTTGAATTTCATTCATAGTTTTCAAATTTATCAAATATATTCTTCAAATATATTTAATAAAAATTGATATATCATTGATATATTGAAAACAATTGTACTTGAAAATAGTAATACTTTTGGAACAACAATTTGTACTATTATAATACTTGTTTTGGATAAAACTAATAAAATAGTTTCAAATTAATTTTTATAAATTTATAAATATTTATTTTCTGTTTAATATTTATAATAAACTGAACATTATTTTTTCCTTTTTGTATGATTTCAAACAAACCAAATAAAATCTCATCTTACCGATGTTAAAATAATTTCCATATTTTAAAAAGGAACTATTTTTCAAGGTTTATTTTATTAAAAAAACCTAATTTTAATTTAATTAAAATTTTGGATGTCGATTTATGGGGGGTGTATATTAGGTAGAAAATGTTCCTTAATAAATTGTATCTATTTATAGAAGACCCTATCATTTTGACCTATTATGAGGAAACAATCATTTTATTTGTTAACAGAAAATGTAGAGTATATAACTACTAAAATTTATTTTTCACATGTTTTTTGGATATAACATAGACTTTTTTACTTTGTACATACATATAGTTATGTCCCATAATTATGTGATTATAGTGAAGGATCTCTGAACACCCTGAGAGCGGAGGGATCAATCAGGTTGTCAAATGTTTCTTTTAAATTGATGTATATTTTTTCCACATTGGTAGGAGCCTATTAAACCTATCTAAAAAGAAAGTTCATAAAATAAAGAATCACATACAAAGTAATGGCACATCAAATTTAGTTGGATCACAACTAAGGGATACATCTTAGGATCATATGCTGACATTGTGTCGGTCGTACCAAAAACACTAATCTTCAAAAGTTCTAGAATATAATATTTTAGCACAATAACTGTTTTTCAGGAACACTTCCTTGACAAGGTTCAGGGATAGCACACTACCTCCCTTGGATCACTTCCACTGACTCCTCATTACTCACTACACTAGAATAATCTTATCGCAGTTTAACGACACGAAGGCCAGTTCAATGTTTTAGAGTTAATTCAGGATTCCTCAATTTCTAAAGGATGCTCTGTTTAATTCCCATAATTTGGAACAAATGTATTTAATTTTTCCATACACTGATATGTTAGGATGTTTAATTTTGAATACTGATTTGGCCAATTTTCATAATTTCTTGGGTGCTCTATGTACTACAACTATTTCCGTGTACCATAACTATTTTCATATACCATCCAGCTCCTCTGCAAACCATCCAGCTCCTCTGTGTACCACGTTACTCTGCTTTTCGCTAAACTCTTTGTCCTACATCCCACCTCTACAAACTATCCTTCTCTGTGTACAACATGTCTACACCGCGTACTGTGAGAACTTAATCTATGAAACACACACTCTACTACAAATTATTTTCCTTATGTAGATGAGTCTCTCCGTGTAATGTCTTTTCCTCTGAAAACAAATTCAGGAATCTCAGGATTTCTCTTTGAAATTTAATCTCCAATCTCCTCAATCCACAGTGAAGATTATTGTTTCATAATTAGGCACATAAATCTACAAAATTTGGTAAACCTATTTACCCCATCATTCAATATGGGACAATCATAACTCCTTTTTTCCCACGGTCCACCTCCACCGCATACCGATCATGTTTTGTGAATAGCTGCAATCATGATGCGTGCATTATTGGCCTCAACCACGTACTATTGTAGTGAACTATTTTCAGTTTCACGCACAATTCGGCGTACCCCTCCGCATACCGCTCTGTGTGCTGTTCATGTGGCCTTCACCGCATACCGTGCATCTGCACCCTGTACAGCACGACTACACTGCGTACTGCACCACGATAAATAATAATTTCATTACTAATCGTATGACCTGATTCCGTAGATACTCCCTAGTCATCCAGGTTTATATTGACAACAAGCACAAAACGAATTCTATTATTATAAAAAAATAGGCCTGGTTCCAACACTCTCCCCCATTGGGATTGTTGGAAATCTCTATATAAATTCACTAATGCACTAGCCACAATCAAAACCAGAATCTTAAAGAAACAACTAATCCATCACTTTAGGTCTACATGAGAAATTATCAGTGTAGAAAACAAGAGAGAGGATGTGAATTGAGTTCTCTTTCTTTTCTTTTCTCTACCACCATTGTTGTAGTTCTGGTTTTTTCTAATATCCTGAAAAAAAACAGATCACTTCCCATTGAATTTAGCCATTCTCCCCCATTGGAAATAAACTCAAAGAATGGTAATTCAACATTATAGAGATCATAAAATACTCCCCTTGGATCTAATATCCCCCATAAACCCACAACACATCTGCAAACATATTAGCAGAGTTAAAACAACAAGAAAGCAGGGACTCTCAAAAACTTATTTTGCACTAGGTGGTGGCTGAACACCCTGGTGCGACAAATGTTTCTCAAACAGAGATGTTGTTAGTGGCTTGCTCATTATATCAACCACTCTCTCATTATTTCCCACATTTTCTATTGTGATCAAACCTTGTTCAACTTTTTCCTTGATGAAGTGATATCTTATCTCAACATGTTTCTTACAATTTTTCTAAACATTATTCTTCAAAACATCAATTACGATTTTTATATTATAATAATTCACCATTGGTAGTTTCACCTCATCACCTTTTTCACTCAGTTGTTGCTTCATCCAGAGGAACTTAGTGAAGGCCTTGGTAGCAGATATATATTCATCTTCAGCAATATTAATGAAGTACTTTCCTGTTAATTACTTAACCATCCCACACATTTCTTCTTAATATATATGGCTCATCCACTAGTATAATTTTTGTCCACTACATCCCAAGGAAAATTAGCACTAAAAAATTTCTGATGGTTTACCATCTCTTCCTACAATAAATTATAGCCCCTAAATTTTTGTACCTTGCATGTATCTCATGATTCATTTCTCTGCCACCATATATTCCTCCTTTAGATTGCTCAGAAAGCGGGCCACAAGGAAAGCTGCAAAGGTAAAATCTAGTCATCTCACTGTTAGGTACTGTAGGCTTCCAATTATTTTTCTGTACATGGTGGGATTCATTGATGTCCCTTCATCATCATTTCATAGTGTTGTACCAATTGATATCGATGACTTCATTGGTTTGGAATTATTCATATTGAATTTATTAAATATCTTTCAAACATATATTTTATGAGAAGGTAAAGTGTAATCCTTATTTTGAAGTACTTACAACCCAAAACATTATCTAAGTTCTCCAATAATAGTCATTTCAAAATCATATTTCATGTGATTGGAAAATTCGTCCACATATCCATAACCACTTCCCCCATGAATTATATCATCCACGTATATGAATAACCATAACTGATCCTATTGAGTGTTTTTCACAATGATATTGTGATCCACTCATCCTCTTTCAAAATCATGTTTTCTCAGATAAGAGTCCAACTGAGAGGATCCTACCTGTGGTGCCTATTTTTGGCCATAAAGAACATTCATTAATTTTCAAACCATCAGTTCATCATTTCCAAGCAACAACCATATGGGTTGCTCAATGTAAACTTTCTCTTCCAATACTCCATTTATGATTTTTGTCTTAACATCCATTTCATAAACTTTATAACCTCGTTGGATTGCCCTGGAATGAAATAGCCTAATTTAATCTAGTCTTGTTAGAGGAGAAAATGTCTCTTAAACATCAATGACTTAGATTTTTGAGTATCCTTTATAGACCAAGAGCCCCTTATTTATGATCACATTCTCATGTTCATCAAATTTGTTCATGAAAATCCACCTTTTACCAATCACATTATGATCTTCAGTTCTTTTGAAAGGATCCCAAGTTGGATTTATGTCAATATCATATTAATTATAGTTCATTTATTTTACCAAAGTCTCATCCTTTTTATCCTCTTCAAAGGTTGAGGGTTCAACAAAAAATAGAAATGCAGAATGTGAATTATTCCACGTTATTCATGTCTATCTTGGTGCATTTCAATTACCAATAATGATGGACTGATCAATATCTGCTCCTCAATTTATCCTTTGTAGTTCAGACAAATTCACTTTAGCTATAGCTTCATCTCTGGATTATTCTTCAGAGCCAACATCATGATGTGAATCCCACGGTGATTCACACCTTCCTCTACATATGTTTAATCATCTTTTCCATGTTCACTTCATTCATTATCTTCTATCACATCCACATTAGAATTCATTGAGGAATTCATGTTTTTATCTTTAATGATCTTTAAATAACTACTTTCCAAAATTCTTCCTCAGTTCATATTGAATCAATTATAAGAATTTCTGTTCATTTAGTATCTAATAAATATATCTTCGACTTTATTTCTCCATACATCCCTTGATTTAATTCTTTGTTTTGGAAAAAACATCTGCTTCTGAAAACATGAAAATATTTCGAAGGGATTTCCTTTCATGCCATAGTTTTTATATAGTCTTTGTCTCACCCATATATAGCCCTGTTCAATTTTGAATATACACTACTTCTTATAATACCAATTTCCAGTAATGTAGAGGAATACAACTCTCAATGAGCATTGTTCTGGCCATATTATTTAATTGTTTAATCCTCTGCTAAACAACTCCATTTTTCTATGGGGTGTTCATTGTAGGCACCCCATATTGTATCCATTTGCTTCTCTATGTAATTTTCAAATTCAATGGATGTGTATTCCCCAGCATTTTCAGACCATAGGACTTTGATCATTCATCTATTATCATTATCAGTTATTCGACAATATCTTTTTATACAATCAAGCACTTGCCAATTCCTATGTATAATGATCACACATGCTATTATACTGTAATAATATATGAACAGAACAATTTACCTTTCTCCATGTGTTCCAGCAATGTTTATCAGGCCACATAAAAATGTATGGAGGAGGTCAATGGTATTTGATGGTATTATCTTATTTGGCCGGTAAGAACTACAGACCAGTTTCCCTCGCATGCATGCATCACATGTCTTTTCTTGTTCACTCTTTATATCAGAGATATAAATGAATATATGTAGCTTATATATATTTTAAATGCCTTTATGATTGATGTTCCCTAACTATAAATTCCCTATTTTGTTTTCCTCTTCAACTATTTGGTTGAAAATGTTATATTTTCTTTTAATTTGATATCTGTTTTCATCTATTGTTCAACTTTTCATTTCCAAAATCTCATACTTCCCTCTTATAGTAAAACCATTCTGATTGATTATTACAATAAGTCCTGAGTCACATAGTTGACACACTCTAAGAATATTATTACATAGACCATCAACATAAAGGACTATAGTTTTCTTCAACAATCCATTATCAGGCTATGTACTTTCACTATATTTTACCTTTAAAGAAACATCATTACCGAACCTCACTATTCCATTGAACTTTCTCATGACATTCATTAATAGGTCTACATTACCCATCATGTGGGATGAACATACACTATCAAAAATCCAAGGGCTTTTGTTCTTTGTAGATTTGATTGCCTCTTCTGCAAAATTGGACTTTTGAATTTTTCTCTTTTCCTTCCATGAAATATTGGATTTGGTGTAGAACGTAGATGGACTTTAAATTCTATTTTCTGTGTACATGGGTTATTCATATTAAAATTCTTCTTCCAAATGAGAAAACGTTTTTGAAATAGAAAAAAAAATTGATGCGTTTTGACTCATTGCTGAGTATTGAAAGACTTTTTCATGTCATACCTCTACCTTCAATACACAACATTACGACCAATGTCAGATCAATAAAAAAATATTGATAGAAATTATTTATTCTATAAGAAGTAGGATATGAATTTGTTTTCATTTGTTGATCTCCTGATTCAACCCCGTTCATATAGCTCTTTTCCTCTTCATATGTTACATGGTATGGCCAAAAAAGCCACAGAACATACACATCACAAAAAGAAATGTCTTATTACTTCTATTTCCACTCATGCTTTTTTCATTAGGAAAAAACGTTGACAGCCTATAATTTCATTAAACTCAACGATAATGATCAAGTATTCTTTCAGTTTGATTTAAGGGATTTTTTTCAGCAATTTTGGTGGATTTTTAACTAGATCAACTTTCATATTGCCTTTATTATGGTTCAAT
This sequence comes from Viscum album, assembly GCA_963277665.1. Classification (NCBI taxonomy): domain Eukaryota; kingdom Viridiplantae; phylum Streptophyta; class Magnoliopsida; order Santalales; family Viscaceae; genus Viscum; species Viscum album. Next base: position 1,291,487,330 of record OY728159.1, on the reverse strand, counting down.
TTATTTATATCATTTAACAATTTGGCATCACAACCAATTACACAATTTCCCATGAATGTGGGTCTTTGGTCAATAAATATTTTTAAAAATCCATTAGAACCATACTTCTACCTCTATAAGTTCAACATCAGAGAACCTTCCAAATTGTTTTTTCTTCTTTGATTCATTTGATATTGATTCACTTTCGAGTATACATCTGAGAGTAAAAAACTTCTTCTTCAATTACATCAATGGTCTTAAACGTCTCCTCCAGTATCAAGGTAAGATCATTGATGACCTTTTCTTGTTCTTCAATTCATATTTTTAGTTCCACAACATCAATAATGATTTTAAGGATTAATTATTGAACATTCACCAATTCTTCCAGTTGTTTAATTTTGGATTCCAGCAGATCAATATATTCTAACGATTCTTCATACATTTCATTCAAGTTATTAAATATATTTCATTTAATATAAATCTTACCAAAATCATCCTTAAGATGAATATTGGGATAAGAATTAGTATTCAAATAATTATCTCTAGCTTTATCTATCAATGGTTCTGACTTTTCAACAGTAGCCATCATGGAGGCTTGGTTTCCAGTCTTAAATTATGGTTCATCTTCCTCCCAAAATTCATTATCATCATCTGCCTCCTCCCATACAAAAATCTTCTTCTATAAATTCTTTAAAAATTTAAATTTTACCTTTTGGGAAAAAAATTCAGATGTTTCTCAATATTTTTAACTTTTCTCTCTTTATCAATAGATTTTATTGAGCTGTGAGATTAATTGGGCCCCACTATTCCACAATAATAACATGGTAGAGGTAACATGACTTCAAATTTATCTGTTCTCTTCTTGACCATCATGGAAATTAAGGAGATGGTTTTTATCCTCATTATCTGTATCACTGATAGATACTTTAACTTTTATTTTATCTATGGATTTCAATTCCATTTTCTTTCTCACCTGAGTCATATATTTTCTTTTGGGTTTGATTCTCATTTCATAAGCTCATATATTGCTCAAAAGATAATCCTATGTTATTATGGTGAGATCTATTTCCTCAGGGGATGCCACTATTGCATTGTAAATATGTGGAAGTAATCTCAATATTTTATTCACTATGAAAATTTCTTTGATTCCATTACCCAGACATCAGATTAATCCTAAATCATCAGTAATTTTATTGAGAAATGAGTTTGAATTATCTTAAGGGTGTATATTTATATCATCAAACCTGTTTTTTAGTAATTGATGTTTCTGATCCTTCACATTTCTATATACATAATAAATATTCTCCATTTTATCCCACATTGACTTGTCAGATGTGCAACTCATTACATTTAGATAAATTTGATTCTAATGGGCTGTAGTGAGATAATTTTTTTCTTTTGAATAAACATCCTGCAATATCCTATCTGTATCTATCATTGACAGTCATGTAGGACCAGTGACTTTTTTTCCCTACACAGTAGGTAATAAGATATCCATTCAAATATATATTATGTATGACCTCATACTGTTTTACATATTTCAAAATTTCTTCCAGGGAAGAGGGGAACTCCCCTTACGTTGAAAGGATTCTCCACGATAGTAGAAGACAGACTCAACACCAGCAACCCAGATTTAATAACACTTGAAGGACCCCATAACACCCTGAGAGTGGAGGGGTGAAATAGGATGGCCAAATTTTCTTTTAATGTAATATATCTAGTTCCCATATTGGTAGGATAATGTTAAACCTGCTTGAAGAGGAAGTGCAAAAAATTAACCATCGCTTGAAAAGCAATGACACATCATGTTTACATGGTTCATCACTATGGTATAATTCTATGGATCATACACTGACAAAGTGTCAGTCGTACCAAAACCACAATCCTTCATAAGTTGTGGAAAGCATGATTTTATTACAGTAACACTGTGTGAGGTGCACTACCTCTAAATGGTTAAGGGATAACACACTATGCCCCTCAGATCACATCTGATGACTCCCCCTCACTCACTATGCTAGAAGAATATTCACTCCATATAATGACTTGATTGTTGCTTCAATGGTTTATCATTAATTCATGAATCCTCAACTACAAATTTATGCTCTGTTGAAGTCCCATAATCACAGATATATTTAATTTATTTTCCTGTACACTGATATGTTATTAAGATTAATTTCACAACCTGATTTGGCCAATTTTTAGGCTTCCTTGGTTGTTTCATGTATTGTTACTGTTTCCATGTAACATAGATCTTCTCACGTACCATCTTGCTACTTCACATACCATCTATATCCTCTGTGTACCGTGCTACATCGCGTTCCACTCAACACTTCATTCTGCTTCCCGCCTCTGCGAACCTTCTTTCTCTATGTACTTCCTTGCTCCACTGCGTACGATGAGAACATTTTTTGTGAACCAAACACACTTTTGTGGAATATTTTCCTTAAACGAATGTGTTTATCTGCATACCATCTTTTCATCTTTGAAAAACATCACATTTCTATTGAATCCTCCAAAAAAAATTATATCCAATCCCCTCACTCATCAATGAGGATTACTAATCCTTAGATAGGCATGCAATTCAGCAAAATTTTCTAAACTGATTTACCATATCATTATATGTTGGACAATCATAACTCCATCTATGTATGGTTATCCTCCACTACATACTGATCGTCTTTCGTGAACCACATCAATCCCACTCTGTACTGTGTGGGCCTACACCATGTACTGTTGTTGTAAACTTTTCTTGGTTTTATGCACTTTACTGCATACCGCTCTGAATACCAGTCATTGTATTGTTCCTACTGTGTTCACCATGTACTATGGGTCTGCACCACATAACACACACCTGAATTGCATAATGATCACCTTCACAGCATAACATTTCTGAAATCTCAATTTTTGATGCCCAAAAAATTTGCAATCACTAGGAAACTGCTCCACCAGCAATCATACTTTTAGTCATTATCGTATGACCTATTTCCTTGCAAACTCCCTAGTAATCACTATACAGATTGACAAAAAACACAAACCAAATGCTATTGTTATCAATGAACATCCTTGGTTCCAACATATAATAGTGTAATTAATATTTTAAAATATCCAATGGGACACTTTATGAAAAAGGGTATGGAGAAAATCAATCATTTTCTATGTGATCATGTCTAGAAATGGGACATGTTGATGGTATTTTCCAATAACGAGTATCCCCTTGTAGATAATTTCCATAAAATCCTTCCCTATTTTAATTTTTTAGGTTATTAAGGTGGAATAAGTTTTATTTATTTTTAATTATAATTTTAATTTCCCTTATTTAATCACTATTTATAATTTTAATGTATTTCATTAATTTATAATTATTATTATATTTATCTAAAACATATTAATTAAATTTTTTATCTATTTTTTGTTAAAATTTCATTTCAATTTTAAAATACTGAAAAATGATTTCCCTATAATTCTGTCTCAAGAAACATATATGAATCTTGAAAATGATAGAGTTAATCTATGTTTCTCTCTCTCACACACAATTATTCTATCACTCTTTCCATCACAATGATCGCAATATATAAATATATATATTTCTATCTATCTCAAAATCTATTCATGAACCTATAACCCAATGAATAATGGAATAGAAAAGAACCATAGACCAATGAAGCTAGTCTACCCTGATTAAAATGATGAATGGTCAATAGTTTAGAATGAAAAATTATACAAGGGAAAGTCATCCATTTTAAGGGATATTACAGTTGGACATACTATTGAAACAATCCATTTGAATTAATGTAAAGGTAATTATATTTAATGGGGTGAATGCTGAGTAAAAATATTTTAGTATGAAATCAAATAATATTATGAACATCCTCAGTTCAGATTTGATTATTTAGAGGATATTGATTCATCAAATTAAACAAAAAAAATTAATATTCTTCTATTGAATCTTTAAAGGACTTTAACTGACCCCATTAATAATTTTTCTAGTTCAATATATGGTAAATAAGGGACTTATTTCATAAATTTTTTGATATAACATTTTTTATCTAGGGACTCCTAAATTATAGAAACTCTTGTAAAGAACCAATATGATGAAGAGAGAGTTCTGCTTATATTAAATTAATTTGCGATTGTTCCAAGGATGATCAAGAAAGAGAAAATAATTTTCCCTAATATGTATCAAATTATTTATGTTAAGTGACATAGAATTGAATTCATATATAATCATGATAAGGTACATAAATTAGTTCTTTCCGAAGGATGTGAATATTTTATTCAACCCATATAGAAGGTTAGTTTCTCTTTTTCATTACAAAAAATAATTTAGTTCATGATATATTGGAAATCATAGTGCTACATCATATTAATTTAATATCTACTAGAATTAAGAGGAAATTTATCTGTTTCTGTAGAAAAACAAAATAAAATTTTGTACCCATTGGTACTAAAAATGAGGAACAATTTGGATCTCATTCTCGGGGGTGAGTAAAGAAGATTAAAATAGTCTGTTTCAGTGATATTTCATTTAGAATAAGTTGTAGAATACAGTGTGGAATGAAAAAACGAATCAAATATAGGACTGGACTATGGGTCTATTTCTGAATCCAACATTCATATTATTACAAGGAGAATCCAGATTGTGGATGAGAATTACACGGATGGGCTAAGGGAGTTCTAAAATTCACCATATCATTTAATGATCCTTTCTTTGAAGACAATGATGATATGATAGTTCTAAGACATAAAATAATATAATCACCTTTGGAGTAGACTATCTGTGTAGAATTTAAAGAATTACATCATCTTGATTCCATTTCAAAAAGAAATGAAGTGAGTATTTTTATTCTAATTGTAGTGGAAAGATGAATTGTGGAAGTTAATTAAGAGTGATGTGAGAAGTGTGTATTGTTGTTTAACAGGTGTCTCATTTAGAAGATAATGTAAGAACTCCAATAACTAAAATATGAAATTATTAGAGGCCATTTTTTTTCTTTTAAAAAGAGTCATTGTAGAGGATAGATAATGTTCATGCTGGCGAAAGGACATAAGTTTTTAGAGATAATCATAATCCATGAGATGAAATGGACATTTATTCTATTTAGGTAGTCAAATATAGTGACACCTATATCAATCAAAATTATTTTTAATCATATAATGATTTGTTAAATAAGTAATCATACATTAGATGTCAATATTGATTACAAGTGTAATGAAAAAAATCTATGTTGTTATATTTCATGTTGAACTTGAGATTTAAAAGAAAACAATGGAAGATCTACATTGTTCATCTATTCCCAGAAATGATTTTTCTCATTCTAGGATTAGATTCGTAGTTTTAAATAACGTTATATATCCAACTAAGACATTTATTGGAATATGATGGATATAATGATTATATCCAAATGATTAGAGAGAAATCAGTTTGAAAACATGATTTTAGTTATTTGAATAAGTAGTTAGAAAGTCGGTTTGAATCATTTCAAGTTAGTATAAGCCATTAAATGAATTATACAAATAGTCAAAAAAATTCCAGGTTTTATTCAGATAATTGAGTACATTACTACCATTATCTTTTCCAAGAATTATATAATTTAAATCTTACAATTTTATGGTTGCACTAAACACACTTTTAGACAATCAACTATATATTATTTCCAAAATAACCTCTATATAATCCAATATTAATGGATTAGTTAACAATCTTGCAGAAAATAAGTATACATATATCTAGTTAGTAGAATATACTAATAATTTTTGAATGAAATCCTAGTGGATGTTTTGAAGATGAGTCAAGTTTCAATTTTGTTACACAATAAATTGTGTAAAGAAAATAAATCATACTTTTTTATTTTTGATTGTGGGAGTGAACTCTGTAAATCATACCATCATTGATTCCATAACTTAATAATCCTCCTAACTTGAATCTAACCTCTTTTTCAATCCTTCTCCTTATCCCTTCTGAAATCCTTGAGAGAAAATTATTTATAATACCAGATTATTATTAGTTTAATGAAATTTTCTTTTATATTTTGTTATATTTATTCTCTATTTACTATTGATTAATATCTAATCCGACTCAATTTTTAGGAAGCATTAAATTTTTATTTAGATAACATTAACTGAAAAATTTATTGCAAAAATAACTATATACTATTCAATATTTATACTTTCATTACGATATCTCAAAAGGGGGGGAATTTAGATAGTCAAGACATTCTTATGCATATTTTATTCTATTACATGTTACATGAAAAAAACACTATTATATTCAAATATATGTGCAATTTACAAGATTAATTGGGATTACGACAACTTTTTTTAAAATTCTTATACTTATTTATTATATCCTTTATATGAGATATATGGATAAATAAAATATCTATTTTATTTAATTTATTTTTGTTTTAGTAAATTTTTTTTTTGTGATTTTATATTTATATAAATGTTTTCAAGTGATTTTGTTATCATTAAAAAGTGAGATATTGTTTTTATATGTCAATCTATTTTTTAATAGCCTATTTATTACTATTTTCAAAAATATAGTAATCTATTTTACTAATGATGATACATTAAATGAATTTGATGAATATATTTCAAGATAATTATATTTTATTTTTAATTTATGTGGGGTGATGTTTACATAGTGTTATTGAAGATTTTTTATTCATTTTATATTCATTGTTCTAAACATTACATTGGTAGAGAACATTAGGCATGCGAACCTAACATTTGATAAGGAATACTACTTTTAAAACCGAAATTTAAGCTAAACACTTTGATTGGGAACCAATTTTTTTTGGAAAACCCCTACATAAAACACTATAACATATGGTCGGTAATGCCAATCTTTGGAATTTTCTATTTATTTTGAACTATACTTTTTGAGATTACATACAAAGAGTAATCCAAATGTTTAAGGTAGTCATTAGTGTGATTTTATTTTGATATTTTTTTAGGTTTTAGAAATTATAAATCTGAATAAAATATATTATTAAAATATTTTAAATGTTGAATTCAATAAATTTTTATTAATTTAATCAATCGTTCATTTTTCTATAGGAAATTATGATTATCAGTAGAAATTTAAATTCAAATTTCAAATACACATACAGTTATGAATTTTGTGAATTAGCTAGTGATATTTCTAGATCTAATAGACCATAATCTATTTGTTGTTATCATTTATTATCTAATAGTTTTATTGTGAAATGTGTTGTCGTATATAAAAATAAAGATATGATATTTTATTTGTTCTTTAAAATAATCAATTATAATAATTTTCATTTTCAAGAATCCTGATTATGAAATCACATACTCTTTTATTCATTTAATTAATCTTTTAAAAATGAAAAAATTATATACCTATTGAAGCTATTATACTATATATTTTTATCAAACATCTTTTTTATATGAATTACTCAATGTATGTGATATACATGTTTTAAAAATTTTTTCTATTTGTTTTTTGGAACTCCCTTATAAGAAAAACATTTGTAGACATACATGTCTATCATCTGCAAAAGTTATAATCCTACAAATTTTAAATTAGTTTTCCTTACTACTTTTTTGTGTATCAAAATTTTTTATATGAAAACTATGATTTGATATTATTCATAAGGAGACTGTTTTTAAGATATATTATTTTATATGAATATATTTTCATCTATAATTTGTGTCGGAAACTATGTAGTGAAGTAGAATTCAATAATCAAACATATATTTTCTAATAGAGTGTCATCTTCTCATACTTTTATATGTATTTCATGCTCCCCCATAAAAGAAACATATTTTTTATAAGATTTATACTATGAACAATCTTGGTTATAGGTCCCCCATTACATGTATTGATTAGTGAAAAATACAAAACTCATCGATAGAGAGTTTCTTGAGTGTAATATAGGATATTTTTCAACAAAATATTATAAAAATATAGTGTGTTATGTTCACAATTATTTTTTATGCTCAATATGGTTGAAGAAAAAAATGTTTTATTTACTTTTATACACAAAGGTGAATAAGTTGTAATGTTAAATGTGGTTTCAAAAGGACACAATTCACTCTCCACTTTTATCATCGTGTTTATTAAAATGAAAAAAGCACATATATAACTGGTTTTCATATTCTAATATATCCATAATTTTCATCCTTTTAAAACATCGATAGAATAACTATATATATTAATATTTATATATAATTTCCAAAAAATAATTGACATTGCCTTCTTCCTTCATTCCCACCTTCTCAATTTTCATCAATCCATGATGATATTAAGAATTTACCATTTCACGTAATTATGAGTACACATATATAACAAAAGCATCATGTCATCATAGAATTTATCTTATGTTATTCAATTATAACTATAAGAATCTTGAAATTATTATCATGATATTTATTTTTCCATAATAAACACATCACCCAACATAAATTTATTTAAATACCCCTAGAAATTTTGTTTTGTTTTATTTTATTCATATAGATTACAAAATATAATTTATTTATTTTTTTATTCACCATGGATTTTAAAATTTTCTTACATTATTAAAGCATGTACATCGATAACACATTCAATGTCTTCCTATTTTATCATCCATGAAAATTCATGTTATAGACATGGTCAATGGAATTGCTTTTCATACAAGAATATTGAATTAATGTTTCCTAAAACAGGATTCACTCTATAGAAAATATATGTACATGGATTCCATGGTAGATCTCATGAATGATATATATCTAGTTTCCACATAATTTTATAATTTAGTTGATGTAAAGGCATGAAATTGGAACTAATAAATGCTTGATTCATCAACAATATTTTTAAAAGATTTAATCAACCATATTTGATATATTTTATCAAAGACAGTATATGTTTAACTCACCTAAAAAATAACTCCATATTATTTTAAGAAACACATTTTCAAAATGAATGTATTCGGACATCATTGGAATCATTATATTTTGTTTATTAGGTGATTATGAAATCACTACATTAATGGAGGATCCCCATACTCACATAGAATATCCTCATATAAATGTAATAACATCCTCAAGAAATTTCTCAATTCCCTTCATGGATATTCCATGCATGATCAATCATTATATGGACATTTGATATTAATTGTTTATATCATATAAGGACCTCACATAAGTTACTATATTCAAGAATGTAATGCATTGAAGATCCTTAATCTCATGGTATCAAATCCTTCTATGTAAATCACAGTATGTTCATCTTCATTCCTGATAGGTATATTCTTATACTCATTGATCATACATTATGTTCATCAATTTTCACATGTATAGATGATTTCCTTCTCATTCCAAGAAGATCTATCAACAAAAAATCCTAAAATAGTTCTTGGAACTGTATAATCATTGGACATGACTTAATGGATTTATAACTGGATGAATCTCTAGATCATTCTATATAGAAAAAATAATTTTACCACATGATAATTTCACTTGGTAGGTAGATGAAAATTTCATGGAATGATTATCAAATGTAGTGAAACTAGATCATAAGAACAATTTTATAATGTTTTTTAAACATTTATAATAGTAACAGTTTTTTAGTCCTCTTTCAAAATATAACTCTATATAATTTTATTTAATAATATAAATCTAATCTTCATATAGCCATATATGTGTATCCATGTACATTCTAAGAACCCTCTCATCTACTGCTTCACTGTGCACCCAATGCCTATACCCCTCCATGCATGATCAAGTAATCCCTAATTCTTATACTCCCTACCACCTTAGGGTGTCCTGGATAGGAAGGTCCTTACATTGTTGATCCATATAAAAAAATAAGTTGTGCTAGCTTTGCATTACTGTTTTGGGGATGACCAATATTTTACAAAACTCATGTATAAATATTTTATAATACTTCAAATAATTCAAATTCCATATAAAATCTCCTCAAAAAAATTATCATTGAAAACCACAAACAATTAAACATATCCTCCCAATATATATACTCCATTCATAATTCACATATTTTAGGTAGACATTGCTCTTGGGATATTTTTATTCTTCTTTAAGTTTAAGGCCCTGACCGTAAACATTATATAATCTTGAGTTAATTTAATAATTCACATTGAGAATATTTCCATTTTTATAGATTTATAGAATTTGGCAGTAACTATTAAATTACATAAAAATTTGAAATACAAAGTCTACACTTCCAAAAATGTCTTTTTCATCCATAAGAATAAATATTTTTAGATGAAACATGGTTTATTTTCATGTTTAATAATCATAACATTTCCATGATGAAATCATTAACATTATCCTACCTTAAATCCTATGAGAAAATTTAAAACAAGGGATGAGTACAAAAGGATCAGTAAGGAAAATAATATCAGGAAAAAAACCCTTGTCCATGAATATTTAAAACCCATGAAAACATTTTCACATGAATAACAGTCATATGTTTTTCTCAAATAAAAACATTGAACTAACTTAATGAATTACAAACTCTCTTATGTGAATTAGTGAATTATATATATAAAAATATTTCCAATCTCATTAAAATGGAATAACCCTATGGTAAAGTTACAAATTGAAGATCTGTTTTGGGGATCACCCTTCATATAATGTATATCAGTCTCACCTATGAGCTATAATGGGGCACATCTCTTGATATATGCTATAACGTGCTCACTTGTGAGTTATAATGTGGCTCAACCATTCGTATAATCTGTATAGGGATCAACTGTGAGGTATAATGGGGCTTAACCCTTCGTTTGAATTGTATCAGATACACCTTTTCATTATAATTCCTATGTAGCATTTCAAATGCACATTCCTCCCTAAATGATTGTGAAAAAGTCATCTGATCCCATATGAAAAAAATTTTGTTTAATAATTCTATTTTCATTTTAGAGTCCATTATCAATAACATGATACCCAAATTAAGGAATAATGGATTTATTTAAAATACACTATTTCTTATATGGGAAGCCAAATTTCAAATAACTATTACAACGGTGGATAAGTCTTTATCCCTATATACGTTAAAAAAATAACATTACTTTTTGACATTTTATTTGGAAATCAAAATGATTTGTATGAAAGAATTCAATTTGAAATCATTGAATGAAATAATAGATAGATGAAAAATCTAATTTATAATCCTAGTATATCCATATAAATAAATATTTAAATTAAAATCATAATGAAAATAATTTTATAATTAAATATATATGCGTTCTAGGTGTTTCATACCATTTTGAACAGTTAAATCATAATCTCCGTGAATTCATAAATATAATTCATATAGTTTAAATCTAGACATTAGGTATCATAGTGGTTTTATAAACAATGTATAAAATAATATAGGGGGATATTATCAAGAAATACCCCAATGAAAGTATATTGAGACTAAACAACTTACCTTGAGTGCGACCTTTATCGTTCATTCCCTATATTCCTAAATAATAAACATAGGTTAATTTTTACTTTCTTTATAAACATTTTATTGTTTTTATTCATTTTATATTAGTTATCATCATGTTATAAAAATTACATAATTATTTATGTTTATATTTGTCGTTTTGTCGATGTTTGGTACATGAGTCGAAAAGGAACTCATTTTGATGTAAATAGTCCATTTAGTAAAAATTCCATAATCCCCAGAATATTATTCATGATACAAGTACCATTGATATACAGTATATATGTATTTATTATAGACTACAAAATTGGTATATAATAAATGAAATTCATCGTTCATGAAGATTGTAGGCCGTACGTACGCATAAACACTACATTCATTTATTTTTCATATTAATGGAATGAAAACTTATTGAAATATAAGTATATTATAAATCCAATATAATATAATATGTTGTATAAATTATAGAAGTTCATTAACACCATCCTTTATATGTTCCATGTATGGAATGAACGAGTCATATCAATTTGAGGAGGCGGTAGTCCACACTACAGAAATGATATTATCATATATAAACATCATGGAAAGAATAATGTATTATTGTAAATAAAAATTATAGACGAATATAAATAATTAAAATATCATATAATATTCTAGTTCCCTCATAATGTCTACTATGAGAGGTGGTAGAGGAAAATTTAACAATGATCGTTTCATGAGGCAGTAGTTTGATGTCCACAGAAACGATATATTCGTTTAAATTATATAGAGGTATGTGTAAGTGTTTTTTGAATACTACTCATAAAAAATCCAACTATATTGTTTATAAAGGTGTTTTTATTTAATAAATGTTTAATAAGATAATATGTAGTGGAGAAATAAAATAAAAGAATGGAAATTGAGAGATGTTGTTACCTGTCAATTGGCAAACATCTTCTGACTTGAGTGAAAAAAATTTCTTGAATTTCCTAATACACAAGGTAAGGATTATATGAGGATGGAATGGATTTAAGGATAATTTTTTAGATGAATTTTGACAATAAATTAGGCTTTATAGGAGTGAGTAAGTGGTTAGAGGTGGTGGCATTTTATAAGAGGTGGGAGGGGCACTTTAAGAAGGTCAAGAAATATTATTTTATTATAAATTGATTTTCAGTTTCAAATAGTCTCAAACTAATTTATTTAAAATATATTATGTCATGGGGTCTAAAAACTCTCAACCAATATATTTTCTATATGTTTAGGTAAAAAAATTGACATTATCTTTTATCGTTAACCCTTAGTAAAAATCATGGACTCTTACTATATATTCTTTAATTTTCATAATATATGGTAAATATATTTACTATAAAACAAAAAGAAAACCATATGTGTATAATTATTGATATTTTAACATTATATAAGTCATATGTCCTAATATTATACTATGAGAAATGTTATATCGTTTAATAAAATATTATTTGTTTTAAAAGCTCATTTATGTCAATTTTGACATTATAATGTAATTGATTTTTGTTAAAGTCATAAAAACCTGATTCCTTTGAAAAAATGGAATGAAATAAAATATAGTATGTCAAAATAATCCATAAAATCCTTGGATGGAAATAAGATATTAAAATTTCATAAATTTTAACATTTATAATATCATTTGTTTGTATCTTTCATTAATGAAGAAATCATTATTTCATCATTGTGTCATAATTATTTTTATTTATTTATGTCTAAATTTAATAAATTAATACCATGATAAAGGAAATATTATTAAAATTCTAAAAACTATTTACAGTCCATGATTACAGTTGTATAACCCCATATTAAAATTATCATAGTAAAAGATATATGTTTATGTTATATTTCTCTTTATTTAAAATTAATTCTTATAAAATGTCATTTTCAAATCAAAGTTGCTCTATAGGGTCCCAAAATAGACCCAAAGATTCCCTTGGTCGTACATATCTCATCCAAATGGATTTATACAAATTTTAGTCTAGTTTTATATTATTATAATGTTATTTTTACCCTTATTTACCTTATTTACCTCTTAACCATGATAAATAAAAAATAATTACTCATGTGGCTATTCTTAATATTAAAAAATAAAAGTAAATTTTTATAAAAATTAAAATTTCTTATTCCAAATATGAAATCCATTTTTTCAAATTCATAACACATAAGTTAAAGTAATTAAATTAAAATTAATACTTTTAGTAAAAACCTTAAAGCAGGTTTTTAACAATTAAAAACATCTAAAATGTAGACATCTCTTTATGTCCAATTGCAAGGTGAAATTACTCCCAATGACCCAATTTGGATTTAATAGTAAAAATATTTTCCACGTAAACTATAAAACCATTAAATAATACTATTTTACCAAATAAATTAGCATGATGAAAAAAGAGGGTTTCAATTAAAATATAACGTATTTTTACAATTCATTAAAACATGATAATTATAAAAAAACTAAAATTCATCCAATGTAACTTTTTTATTTCTCTATTATAAATAGGATGTTTTATTTGTCAAATAGAAAAAATTAAAGTGACAATGAATTGATTTAAAAATGGTTCTACATTAAAAATATGTAAAACTACATTTTTTAGAAAATTACATCTTTTATATGAGAAATTTGATTTGTTATTATATCATTTCTTGAAAACAAATAAGATGAATTTAAAATATTAAAATGAATATATAACATATATTTTCAATAAATAAAAATTCATAAAGAGTTATATGATTTTATAAAAATAATTATTATCTTTTTAAATGGGTTTTCATAAAAAAGAACATATTTTATATTAAATTGATTTTCATTTCCATTCATAAAAACTTTGGTAACCATGGAATCAATATATAGAAATGTGTAAACCATATTTAAAATTTTAGTTGATACTATCCATTCCCTACATTCCAATGGCTATATGATAACTATCATTTTAAATTATAATAATAATATTTTATCATTTTTCATTATTACCCAATATTGTGTGCAACGTAAGATTTCAGAGAAACCCATTGTTGCATGTAGACTATGTTATTAGACAAAAATCATCCCCTTTAATGTAAAATAAACTTTTTATTCAGAAATATTAATTGAAAATTTATTTTATTATTCTATAAATACATTGGTCATTACATCATTCCCCCTTGTGGAAATTACATCCTATCTATTTATAGTTCATGATTACAGTTGTATAACCCCATATTAAAGTTATCTTATTAAAAATAAATGTTTATGTTATATTTCTCTTTACTTAAAATTAATTCTTATAAAATGTCATTTTCAAATCAAAGTTGCTCTATGGGGTCCCAAAATAGACACAAATATTCCCTTGGTCGTACATAACTCATCTAAATGGATTTATAAAACTTTTAGGCTAGTTTTATATTATTATAATGTTATTTTTACCCTTATTTACCTTATTTACCCTTTAACCATAATAAATAAAAAATAATTACTTAAGTGGCTATTTATAATATTAAAAAATAAAAGTAAATTTTTATAAAAATTAAAATTTATTATTCCAAATATGAAATCCATTTTTTAAATTCATAACACATATGTTAAAGTAATTACATTAAAATTAATACCTATAGTAAAAACCTTAATGCAGGTTTTTAACAAGTAAAAACAACTAAAATATTGACATCTATTTATGTCCGATTTCAATGTGAAGTTACTGCCAATAACCCAAATTGGATTTAATAGTAAAAATATTTTCCATGAAAACTATAAAACCATTAAATAATACTATTTTACCAAATAAATTAGCATGTTGAAAAAATAGGTTTTCAATTAAAATATAACGTATATTTACAATTCATTAAAACATGATAGTTATAAAAAAACAAAAAATTCATCCAATGTTACTTTTTTTTCTATATTATAAATAGGAAGTTTTATTTGTCACATAGAAAAAATTAATGTGACAAAAAAATTGATTTAAAAATGGTTCTCCATCAAAAAGCTGTAAAACTACATTTTTAGAAAATTACATCTTTTATATGAGAAATTTGATTTGTTATTATATCATTTCTAGAAAACATATAAGATGAATTTAAAATATTAAATTGAATATATAACATATATTTTCATTAAATAAAAATTCATAAAGAGTTATATGATTTTATAAACAAATTATTATCTTTGTAAAAGGGTTTTCATAAAAAAGAACATCTTTTATATTAAATTTATTTTTATTTCAATTAATAAAAACATTGGTAACCAAGGAATAAATATATAGAAATGTGTTAACCATATTTAAATTTTTTACTGGATACTATTCATTCCCTCCATTCCAATGGCTATGTGATAACTACCATTTAAAATAATAATATTATTATTTTATCATTTTTCATTATTACCCAATATTGTGTGCAATATAAGATTTCAGAGAAACCCATTGTTTCATGTAGACTATTCTATTAGAAAAAAGTCATCATGTTTAATGTAAAATAAACATTTCAGTCCGAAATATTAATTGAAATTTTGTTTTATTATTTAATAAATACATTGGTCATTACATCATTCCCCCTTGTGGAAATTACATCATAACAATTTTAGAATCAGGATCAAAAATATTATTGAAAACACTCACAATAGAAATAATCCTCAATGAAACTATCACATTAAAATTAAGATAGAATGATAAGTACACATGTCACCCGTGATAACACATACTAGGTTTCCTTGTAATAATACATGGATATGGAAGAGAAACTAACCATCATGTTCATATGAATAGAGATATAAAACACATTCAAGAAAATGTTAACTACCATAATACCATTAAATTGGGATTGGTTAAATTTTCAATAATTTACTAGAAGGAAAAATTAAATCGGAAAAAAAATTTAATGTTATTTTAATAAATTTAAGGAATTATTTTTACTACATAGAATACAAACATAAGGAAATATACATAATTGTCATGTAGAATTTAATTCTTTATTAAATATCTACCACAAACTCACCATTTATCCAAACGATGAGTATTCAAGATGACTTGGTCACAATATATGTGCTAGAATAAACTTCTAGAAAATCTCATAATCTAAAAAAATATGATCTATATATTCATCCTATTTTGAAACCTTAACCAAAACCAAATCAATTAGTACAAGATCAGATAATCTCCAAAAGGATAATCCTTTATAAAATGAAATACTACTCTTAATCTCCATAATTGATTATGAAATACCGAAATTTCATCATAGAAAATTAAATATACAATTGTCCTTAAAATTATTCAATGTAATCCAAACTTAGATTGAAACCCAAAATTCAGAAGGATTTGATCACTTAGTATTTCATGGAAAATCATAACAGTTATCTCCATATAACAATGACTACACTTAATGTCTCATACATAAAAGTAATTAATGTAATCACATGTTCACTGTGATAGGTTAATCATTTCAATAAATCAACAAAATTACCAAATGTCCATAATAAAATCATATATGTTTTAAATATAATATTTCAACAATTATTCCACAAATTAAATTCCATTATATAAATATTTCATTAGGCATATAGTGTTCCCAAAAGAGAGAACGTCTTTAAAAATAAAATTTATCACATAATCACCTTATCATTTCCCTATACTAAGGATGTATATTTGATAAAACACAAGTTCCGAAAATGAACATATTATTGATCCACAAAATCATTTAACTACAAAGAATAAGTCATACTAACTAGGGACATAACGTAGGTCAGTTGCAGGTGATAAAGTCCAACCACACTCCGGTTGGGGGTTTGTTTCCCGCAACCTTGTTCGATGTGACATGTTGTTACTCTACTGGTGTGTTTTCCATTTTAAAAAATTATATAATTCCTATGAGATAAAATCCTAAAAAATAACCATAACATGTTTTAACCTCAAATTTTATTTCAAACCTCATATTTTTCATCCCAAAAACAAATGACCCATGATTTCCTCTAAGGTGAATGTATACAATAATACCATTAGATGACGTGAAATAACATTATCCTCAAAAGGGTTTTCTAATTCATTGAATTAATATTTCACCTTAAAATTATAATCACATTATCATTTCATTAAACCTTAAAAAAACATCATAATCTACAAAGCTGTCTAAACATTTCATCTGATACCTACTATAAGGACCCAGCTTTAAACATTACATAATCTTGAGTTAATTCAAAAATTCACTTTGAGGATATTTTTTAGTTTGTAGATTTTAAAAATTAGGACATAACTATTACAAAAAATTATAAATATTGAGTTGACACATTCAACAATTTCCGTTTCATCATTAATAATAAATATTTTAAGAAGAAACGTTTTTTCATTTTTTATTTAATCATATTAATATTCCATGATGCCATCATTGACATTATTCTCCGTTAAATCCTCTGAAAAAAATTTATATCATGGTATTAGAAAAAAATCACAGAAAAGAATTTAAGATAATGAATAAAGCCATTTCCTATGTACATTTAAAATCAAAGAAAACATTTTCACATGAATAACACTCATAATTTTTTCTCAAATTTAAACATTAAAATACTATCTAGTAATTAAACCATACTTAGGCGACATAGAGAATCAAATACATAAATCCCATTAAAAATTCATTCTATTTTAATAACCATATGTTGGACATCCAAATTGAAGATCATTAACATGGATCACCCTTCCTATAAACTAAATAAGGCTCACCTGTGAGATATAATTGGGAACATCCCTTTATATAATCTATAATTGTCCCACTAGGGAGTTCTAATAGAGCTCAACCCTTCATATAATAGTGTTAGGCTCACCAGTGAGTTATAATGGGGCCAAACCATTTGTATATGTTGTATCACGACCACCCATTTCATATAATTCTCTAGTACCATTTACAAAACACATTCATAATTTTTTTTTGAAAAACTCTTCTAATTCCATATGAAAAAAATTTCATATAAAAATTAAAAATTAATTTTAGAGCTAATTTTTAATACCAATATACCTAAATAATAGAATAATATATTTATTTAAAATATACTAAGGCTTATAGAGGTATCCTAATTTCAAATAACGGTTATGGCGATGGGGAAGTCATTAATGCCATATACGTTAAAACAAATAACATTACATTTTTCATTTTTTAATTAAATTAAAATGATTTGAATAAAAATATTCCTTTGTAAATCATTAAATGAAATTAAAAATATATAGAAAATATCTTTTATCACCCATTTATATCCAAATGATTAAATATTTAAATTAATATAATGAGGAAAACGTTATGATAATAAAATCATTAAATCATTAGGGTGTCTTATAACACATTGAACAATTAAATTTTAATCTCTATAAATTCATAAATAACATTATTATAGATATAATATGGAAATGAAGTGTCATTTTGTTTTTATATACTCCTTAAAAAATAATAGATGTGTAAATTATCATGAAATGTCTCAATGAAAGTATATTGAGACAAACCCCATAACCTATAGTCTGACTTGTCTTGTTCACTATTTATATTCTAGAATAATAATTTTAGGTTATTTTGTACATGATTTATAATTTTCTTCCTATTTATTAATTAATTTACATTACATATCATCATGTTGTAAAAATTATATAGTTATTTATGTTCACATCAGAATTTTTGTTGAAGATCGGTACATGAGTCAAAAATGAACTTGTTTTGATGTAAATTGTCCATGTAGTCAAAATTCCATCATCAGCCGAATATTACTAACAATTTAAAAATCATGTATATCATGTATATATGTATTTAGAACATTCCAAAACATTTGGAGATAATAATTGGTATCCACCATTCATTGAGACGGTAGGTCATACATACGCATGAACGCTACTTTAATTTATTTGTCAAATTAATGGAATGACAAATTAATGACACATATTTATATTATATGTTCAATTATTTAGAAACCCTTTTATGATTATTTAATTTAATGGGGATTAGCAACATTTCTGGAGACGTTCTCCATTGAGGAAATTAAGATTCATTAGTTTTTGGGATGCACAATATAAGGTATGATATAACCTCTTAGGTTAAAACATGTTGTGGTTATTTTCTTGGATTTTATCTAATTTTGTTTGTCTAATTATAAATATATAGTTTTTGGAAAAGGAAGAAATATTGACTATGTGATGACACGTCACGTTTGGCGAGGATTCATGAATCGAACACACAACTAAAGGGCGATAGGGGTGAATTTCCTACAACAGGCCTATGTGATGTCCCTAGTTAGCATGACTTATTATTTATAGTGAAATGATTTTATAGATCAAGAATAAGTGGAATTTGGGAAGTTATGTTTTATCAAATGGATATTATATTTATATGAAAATGATTATGTGATTAATTGATAAATTTTATTTAACAATATATTCTCTCTTTTAGAAACACTATATACCTAAGGAAAATATATGACTATGGGATTTTGTATAAGGATTAATGGTTCAATTTTATTTTGGAAGAATATATATTTGTATTCTGGACATTTGGATATTTGGGTTATTTATGGAAAAGATTAAACTATCATGGAGAATAAGTGAATATGTTAATTACTTTTAAGTATGATACTTTAATAGTAGTCAATGTTAATTGGAGAAAAATGTTATGACTTCCATGGAAGACTAAGTGATCATATACTTATGAAATTTGGATTTCAATCATAGTTTTTGTTTAAATTTATTAATTTTAATGGAAATTTTGTATTGAATGATCTTTGATGAACTTTTGGTATTATTTGTTGAAATTTGTAGATTAAGAGTAGTATTTCATTTTGATTAGGATTATCCTTTTTGGGGATTATCTGATCTTGTACAAAGCATTTTAGATTTGGTTGATTTGTTATAAATAGTGAAATATATATTTTATCTTTTGGGTATTATATGATTCTCTAGAAGCATATTCTAGCGCTTCAGGCGTGACAAAGATGTCTTGAATACATATCATTTGGAGAAAATATGAGATTGTGGTAGAAATTTATAAAAATTTGAAACTCTACATTAAAAGAAAGTATATTTCCTTATTTTCATAGTAGAACTCAGAAATAAATTTCTAAACGTTATGAAAATTATCATGAAGCAAAAATGGTTTCCATTTCCATTTCTATGAAAGAAATAAAACACTGTTTAAAGCTTCCCGTGTTTGAGGTTTTCTGGTTGTTTACTTTTTTAGGATCATGTTTTCTATCTCCCTCCATCAGAACATGACACTTAGTTTTTATTCAATTTCTATTTTTTCCAACATTTAACCCCAGTATGTGTTATCTCGAGTGACTTTTTTTACTTCTCATTATTTATTTAAATGTGATATTTTTGTTATATATTTATTGATGTGGGATTTCCAATGAAGTTTCCAAGCCTAATTTTAAAATTATGAGGATTTAATTTCTAAAAGGGGGAATGATGTAATGACCCAGGTATTTATAGAATAATAATTTTTTTTCTATTACTATTTATGAATTATATATTAATTTTACATTAAAAGAGATTCTTTTTCTGATAGTACACTCGACACACAAAAATTGGTTTCGCTAAAATATTATGTTGCACCAAAAATTGAGTTATAACATAATATAATACAATAATATTATTATTATTTTAAATAGTTGATAATAACAAGCTGTTGGAATGGAGGGATTGAATAGTATCATCTAAATTTTGAAATATGGTTTACCCATGTTAAACTATTGATTCATTTGTTACAAAATTTATTATAAATGGAAATAAAAACGATTTGAATATAAAGGATGAGTTTCTATGAAAACATAATTAAATGAATATAATTATGTTTAAAAAATAAAATCACCCTTTATGGATTTCAATTTAATGAAAAATATATGTTTTATATTCAATGTAATATTTTAAATTTATCTTATATGTTTTCAATATATGATATAAGAACAAATTCAGTTTATTCAATAAAAGAAGTATTTTTCTAGAAATAATGGTTTCCCAAATTTTGATTGATAACCCTATAAAAATTGAGTTTTGACACCATTATATTTTATATTATACAAAATAAACTTATTATTCATAATTGTGATGTCAAAATTACTTTTGATGAAATTTTTATATTTTTCTGATTACTATCATGTTTTGATGAATATTATAAATATGCTCAATTTTTGTTGGAATCAACTTTTTCCATCGAGATAATTTATATAGTTCAATAATTTTATTTAATATTTTTAAATTATAAATGTAATATTTTTTTTTCATTCAATCTAATTTTGGTCAGTGTAAGTAATTTCCCTTTGATATTGAATATAAAATGATGTCAACATTTTTATAGTCCTTACTTCTTAAAAACTCATTTTTTTGGTTTTAACTACAGAGATTAATTTTAAATTAATTATTGAAAATTATATGTTATGATGTTTAAAATATAGATTCCATATTTGGACTCCTAGTATCCAAATTATTGGAATAATTACTTTTTATTTTTGGACATTAATAATAGTAACATTAATATTTATTTTATTTACCATTGTTAAGGGAAAAATGTTGTAAATATGCATAAAAAAATATTTTATAATAACATTAAACGACCCTAACATGGGTATTAGTACTATTTGTATGAGATAATTTCGACAATGTGTCTCCTTGGGTCGATTTGGTGACACAATAACATAATTTGGGTGTGAAAATTACATTTCATAAGAATTAATTTAATCTAACGAAAATGATAACAAATAAATGTATCTATTACTAAAAAAATTATATGGGTTTATATAATAGAGGTATTCGACTATATATAGTAATTATAATGCTAAAAATATTTCCTAAATCTAGAAAAAATATTTATAATTTATAGAAATTAAGGAAATAAAATCCATTATGACACAATGGCGATGAAATGATTTCTTTATTAATAAAGGATTCCAATAAATGATTTTATAAATAATATAAAAATGTAATATGATTACTTTTGTGACATCCACGTATTTTTTGGATATTATTGACATATTATATTTGATTTAATTCATTTGTTTTGAAGGAATCATGTTTTTATGAATTTAATAAAAATAAACTACTTTATAGTGTCAAATTTGACAAAAGATTTTTTAAAACAATTATTATTTAATTAAATGATATAATAGTCCAAAGAATCTATGATTTGGTTAAATGAAATATATAAGGTTTCAAATTTCACTAATGATCCTCTTATGGTTCTCTTTTAATTTTATAGTAACTATAAATATAATAAATTGTGAAAATGTAGGAGACATGGTAACAGTAAATGATTTTAACGAATGGTTAAATGAAAAAAGATAAGGTCAAATATGTGATACAAACAACATTAAAACATATTGGATGAGACTTTTTCAACAAATATTCATCATAGAATTGAAATAAATTAATTTGGGACCATTTGAAACCGAAAATAAATTTATAACAAAATAATTTTCAAGATATTCCTAATGTTCCCCTCCTACCTATAATAAAATCCTACCACTTATAACCATTTAATGATAACTCTCAAGAAACCTGTCTTGCCCAACCTCTACTCACAAAAGCACCCAATATCCATCCCCTATTCCTAAAATCTTTACATTTTCCCGTAGGAAAATCATGAAATCCTTTTGGATAAAATCAAAATAAGTTACCTGATTTATAGGTAATGTCTTCTCTCAAGTAACTTTCCATTATTTTCTTTCTCTACTCCCTATGATCTTATTATTCTTTGATTACATAACAACACCAGTATCCTCAATATTCAGGGATATTTATATAAGATGGATATGAACTACACTGACACACACATCCTTCTAATGTGGCTCATCCATTAATATAAGCTATAACAAGCTCACCCATGTGTTATAATAGGGCTCAACCCTTCGTATAAGTTGTTTACAGATCACCTGTGTGTTTTAATGGGGACTAACCCTTCATATAAGCTGTATAGATTTCATCCATTTCATATAATTCCCATGTATAATTTCAAAAAACGTTCATCACATAATCATTTTGAAAGACTCATGTAATCCCATATAGAAAAACATTTTGTGTAAAAATACCATTTTCATTTAGGATACCATTTTCAATACAATGATACCCAAATAAATGAAGAAGGTATTTATTTTAAATACATTAATACTTAAAGAGGATTAAAAATTTTAGATAACCATTACAGTGGCAGAGAACTCGTTATGACCATATTTGTTAAAACAAATAAAATCACTTTTGTCATTTTGTAAATAAATTAAAATCATTTGTATAAAAATAAAACTTTTTAATGAATTAAATGAAATTCTAGATAGAAATAAAATATCCTTTATAATCCCATTATATCTATAAAAAAATTATGTAAATTAATATCTTATAGAGAAATATTGGATAATTAAATCATTAAATGTAAAAGGTGTCCAATACCACCTTGGACATTCAAATTTTAATCTCTATGAAGTCATAAATAACATTAGTATTTTTAAAATATGAAAATTATGTGTCTTGGTGGTTTTATAAACACCTTATAAAATAATAGAGGTAGATATTATCTAGAAATCTCTCAATAAAAATGGATTGAGACGAAATAACATACCATGAGTCTGACTTGTCTCGTTCATTCTTTATATTCATTAATAGTAAAAATAGGTTTATTTATACTTTATTTAGAAAAATATTTATGTTTATAATTATTTTTATATTACCTATCATCAATGTGTAAAAATGATTCAGTTATTTAAGTTCATATCAGTTGTTTTCTCAATGTTCGGTACATAAGTCAAAAATGAATTCATTTTGATTTAAATTTCCCATTTGTCAATAGTATATAATCAAAAAAATATTTTCCATGATTTAAATATCATATATATCAAGTTTATATGTATTTAGAATAGTCAATAACATTGGCCGATGTTAAATTAAATTTTCCATTGATGGAGAGGGAAGGTCTTACGTATGCTTGGACGCTACTTTCGTTTATTTGTATTTTTAAATAAATGGAAACTGAATGATACATAGGTATATTATAATTACATTATAATATAATATATTATATGTGTTAAATATTTTAATTTACTCCAATCTTAATATGTTCGATGTAGGTCATGAATGAGTCATATCACTTTGATTTGGTGGTAGTTCACACTTCCTCAATAGAAATTATCATATTTACACATTAGGGAATGCATAATGGATTTTTTGTAAAGATAAATTAAAAAATCATATGGAAAATATAAATATAATATGTATAATATTTACTTACAGTTATATCATAATTTCCACCATGATATATTGTTAGGGAAAATTGAACAATCTTCATTCCGCAAGGTAGTAGATCAGCGTCTACAGAAACAATATGTTTATATCCATTTGATGGTGGTTTGTGTAAGTGTAGTTTTAAAACATATAATAAGATAATCATAATATGTTTATGATACTATTGTTTTTCTATAATCAAATAATATGAAGAGAGAAAGGAGTGGAGAAATAAATTAAATGAAAGGAACTTGAGAGAAGACATTACCATTAAATCAGATAACTTCCTCTGATTTGATGCAAAAGGGTCTCTTGAATTGCCTTATACCAAATGTACGGTTTCTTTGATGAAGTGAGATATGTTGGGAGATTATTTGAGTATAATTTGGATGATCCAAGGCGCTATAGATGTGTGAGTTTTTTGTTAGAGGTGGTGGCCTTTAATAAGAGGGAGGAGGGGCAAAATTGGAAGGTCTTGAAATATTAATATATTATAGATTAATTTTTGGCTTCAAATTGTGCCAAACTCATCTAGTTCAGATTTAATTAGTAGGTGGGTCACAAACCACTAATCCAATTTTTTTAAGGCATGTTTAGATCACAAAATAAACATTATCTTTTAACTTTATCCCATTGTAAAATAACATTAACTCTTATAACGTCATCCGATATTTTCATAATATATGGTAACTATATTTATTATAAACTGACAAGATAACCATAAGTGGATCCTTAATGAACTTTGTACCATTATATAAGTCATTTGGATGAATCATATATTTTTTTTGAATATTATATAATTTAATAAAATATTATTTGTTTTAAAAACTCATTTATGTGAATTTATACACTACAAAGTAATTTATTTTTATTAAAGGCATAACAACCTGATTCCTTTGAACCCAAATAATTAACACAAATATAATGTGTAAATATCATCCATAAAATTTGTGGATGTCATAAAAATAAAAAAATTCCTTTTTTCATATATATAATATCATTTATTTGAATATTTCATTAATGAAGGAATCACTCCATCATTATTTTATCATTATTAAATTTATTTATTTTATTTTTAAAAATTATAATTAAAATAAAATGATTTATGAAATATTATTATCTTTATAATTAACATTTATAGTCAAAGTTGTCCATTATATATCCCCATATTAATGTTGGTATATTAATGGATACATGTCTATGTTATATTTCTCTTTACATTAAATTAATTATTATATAATGTCATTTTCACATCCAATTGGCTCCATGTGTCCCAAAATAGACCCAATGTTTCCACTAGTTACAAATATCTCATAAACTAGGATTTGGACAAATTTTAGATCTGTTTTAAATTTTTATAATATTAATATTACCCTAATTTACCTTACTTAATCTTTATCCTTGGTAAATATAAATAAATACTGAACATACTATTCATAATTTCAAAAAATAAAAGGTAACTATTTAAAAAAATTTGACATTAAAATTCAAAATATGGAATCCATTTTTCCAAATTCAGAACATATAATATTAATCAAGTAATTTAAAATTAATTCTCGTTGTCAAAACCAAACAAGTGTGTTCTTAAAAAAAACATCTATAAGATTGACTTGTTTTTATGTTAAATTTAAATTTAAATTACATTTAATGACCAAAATTTTATAAAATAATAAAAATATATTTCATTTATAATTTTAAAAAATTAAATAATATGACTTATTTATATAAAGTATCTCAATGGAAAATGATTTTTTCAATACAAGATTAGCGTATTTTAACTATTCATCAAAACATTATAGTAATTAGAATATATCATGAACTAATCCAAAGTAAATATTGGTGTCCCACTTCTAAAGAAGAAGTTTAGTTTGTTAAATATAACATATAAAAGATAAAAAATAGATTTAAAAATTTTTCTCCATTAATAGGTAGTAAAATTTCATTTTTATAAAATTACTTCTTTTATCCGAAAATTCTAATATTTTTATATCTTAGCTAGAAAACATATAAGATGATTTTAAAACATTAAATTGAATATTTGAAATATCTTTTTCATTAAATAAAAATCCATAAATAGTAATACGATTTTGACAATGTAGTTATTATCTTTTTAAATAGGTTTTCATATGAACACATCATTTATATTAACATAAATTTTAATTCAATTTTTAATAAATTTGGTAAACAATTAATAATTATTTAAACATGTGTAAACCATATTTAAAAATTCATTTGATACTATTTATTCCCGACCTTAAAATTTTAACGCATTAACCTTCATTTAAAATAATAAAATTATTACAAAATTATAATTTTGTATAACTAAATGTTGTGTGCAACGTAATATTTAAGAGAGACCCAATGTTGCATGTCGAGTATGGTATCAGAAAAAGTGTACCCATTGTTGTAAAATTAATATTGTATTCATAAATTATAATTGAAATGAAAAATTAGTACTCTATATATACCTTTTCCATTACATTAACATAGGATTCTACAACTATGTTTTGAAGATAATTTTTCACTCTAGTTAATCATCATCATATTGAAATTAATTTTTCAGTAAAAAACATGTATTCTATTTTTAATTCACATAACATGAAGGGATAATATTTTCTAGATATTTTTATTCATAAATCATGGAATCATCAATTAAAATTCAAATATAATTCTTCATTCCAATTTTAATCATTCATATACATATATCGTGATAAAAAAATACAACTCACATAGAGTGGTCTCAACAATCTCTAAATTTTAATTTTTTGGAAATACATTCTAAATATTATGTCAATATAACTATGATTCTCGTTTATTATAAAAAATTCATATCAATTACATCCCACTTATAAATATGAAATAAGAAGTACATTGGAAAAGGGTATCAACTCATTATTAATAAATTATACATTGATCATCTCGCTCATCAAATACATGATTAATGCTTGGTGTAGAAAACAAGTGTATTTAATTTAGAAACAAAAATCTTCCCATAAAAAAATTAAACTCAATACAAAATTAAATGAGATCTCATAATCTAATCTTTAATAGATATCAATTAGCATTCCTGGTTGACGAACACAGTTGTGATACAAACCCATTATCGATGAAATATGCCAAAAACCCATATATTCACATATAAAAAAAGTTAAATGATTAAATTAAAAGCATCAAGATTGACAACATTGGTACTATTCCATTATTTATCTTTTTTCATTGATTCATTAAATTTCTCTACCATTGTGTGATAATATCATTTTAATTATCATTAATTAGTTATAAAAAAATACCTCAATAATGACATGATCTTGATGATGTTTATAACAAAATAAAATGTGTCTTAGATGAGTAATTATTGAATATTATTTATGAGGTTTCACTTATACCACCCTCAATAAGACTCTTGAAATTAGATTTATAACAGGGGAATTTTCTAAAAAAATTAAAGTTTGTTCGTTAGTGTATATAACCAACAACAAGAAGCTAAATTGAAGAACAAAATATTATTTTCTAAATATTAACATTATAACCTAGAAAATAAATTGAATAGTAGGCATATGATTAAATTATTTATTTAATATATAAAAAGGGATTAATAATTTAAAATTTATTAAAAAATTTTTAGTAAATAATATCTCAATTTATAAATTTTTATGAGAAGTTTATTTTTTAACAAAGAAATGAAAAATTATCTTATTATAAAAATTAGAATTTAATTCTATTTTATTTATAAAGTCATATTCTATTTGGAAATAGTTTTAAAATTTAATTTTTAACTATTTACTACAAATTATCCAATAATATTTCTTGAATGAATTTTATACACCATTGTTTTATAAATATAAATTATACATAAATGTAAATTTTTCTAAAAAACTATTTTTCAATCCCTCTTTTATTGATAAAATTTAAATTATATTCTACTAATTATGTGTTTTGAATATGATAAATTTGTTTCAATATTTTGAATATGGATGTTCGAATTGGCTAAATAGTTACCTTTTTGTCATTATGAATAGTAATTATATGAAATATTTGTTATCATAGTAAAGGTAAAATGAGTCAATTTAGAATAAAATTAAATTAATAAGGACTAAAAAGATACCTTAACACTTGAAGTAAGTTTATTATGGGAGTATATTTGTTATATAATCAACTAGATTCAAAAAAATTACCAAATATTCCATATTTCCATTATTATGACCATTACAATACTTTATGTAACTAAAAATTGAAAACATCACCCTCTAGATTTTAAATATATATTATGTGTTCACAAAGGTACTAAATTAAAATGTGAATAAAAATGGTAATTTTGATCATAATGAAATTAATTTTATGAAAATAATTTATTTATATTTTTTATTAATTAAATAATAACCTCAAACTCATACGTTACATTAGTAAGGAATTTGTTTTATTCAAAGGAAAATAAAATAAATGATTTTAAAATTTATAAAATTAATATAATTTGAGTTATATATTTTTCATATTATATAAAAATAATTTTAAAAAATTATGGGGTTTGTTATAGGTTTATATTTACATTCCAAATTGGTATGGATAATTATAATATCATATTAATTGAATAGTGTCAAAATTGACATTGATGATATTATATCATAAATAATGTATTATTAAATGATTAAAAGTTCTAAAAAATATTATATTTTAAACCCTTAATGATAAAAGGATTATAAATTCATTATTTTTCTATTTATGGGTCTTTTATCATTTATAGTAACTTTATTTTCCTCTAAATAGAAAAAAGATTAACTTAACAGTAATTGTTAAAAATCCTTAAAATAAAAATATAAGGTTGAAAAAAAATAACTAAATATATCAAATTAATATTTTATTCATGGATATTGACTCATAGTTAACTTATATTTTAATATCATAAATTTTGAGTCATTTTAATATGGAAATTAATTTACATTAATTTAATACTCAGAGATATTAAAAAAGCATCCACCCTCACTTTTATGAAAGGGCTTCTCTCCATGTTATTTATTCAAACAATAAGAATACATTGGTTCATAAAATCCATAAAAAAATTAATACCAAACATCAATAATAATTTTATATAGTCTTTTTTCATAATAAATCTAACATAGGAATGTATTTGGTGTAAAAATTATGAAGATTTTCGAAGAGGATATATAGTTTTCAATCAATCATTATTTATTTTTTCATATATGTTCTTCAAACAAGTTTCAATAATTTGGAAATAATAAAAAGTTTTTTAAAATAAACGTTAATGTTTTTATGTTTATGTAATAACGTATATCTATATCCTCTCCCATGAAATTGGAAATGAAACAATTGTTTGTGTGTACGGCGGACAACAGCCTCACTAAATAATGTAATTCGTTTTACATCACTTCCTATCACAGATAGTTATAATGACGGATTTAATGTTTTAATATTTATATATATGATATTCCTGATGTATTTATAATTTTTTATAAGTAATATTTCACTTATCTTTTTAAAGTTTCATTCCCTGAAATATGATAATGTCATTCATTCATACATGTGAAATACTACCTCTATGAAGTGAAGTGAATCGATTTTCACCACCACCCCTCATGCATAATATATATAAGTGTATTTAATAAAAGAATATTTTATTTATGATATAATGTAAATTATATATAGGAAAAATAATAATAAACTTTCTTCCATAATGATCATTAAAAAATTTAAATGTTACTCGTGGATATATATGACCTACTGTCACATTGATTATAACGTAGTTAATTTTTTCATAACCATTAGTCATGAGAGACAATAAAATTATAATTTTTGAACAAACAGGATAATTATTTCATGATAATTATTCTATATATTATATAATGATAACATGTTTTTTCATATTTGACCTACAAAAGAAATGCTTGGACATATGAGCTGAATTACATCAAAACCACTGACATAAACCTAAATAATTAAATCATAGAGTAAAACTAAATCATAAAATAAAATACAAAGGAATAATAAAATTGGTTTTTTATAAATAAAATAAATAATTAACATCACTTTATTTTTATGTAATAAAAATGACACATGTGATGATTTATTTTCAATGAAACATGACATTATTTAAAAAATCACCTCTTAATGTTTCACTTCGAACTCTTTTTCATCCACATCATTGTTCTTTTAAATGTTTCCTGAAAATTATTATACATTATTAAATAGTTGATAAATATATTATTGGAATATATTTTTCATTTATTGTATTGTTATTAAAAAATTAAACTTTATAATATTTTACAGAAGTGACCCAACACATCAAAAATATCATTTTAATTGTTTTAATGATTTATTTTAGAAATATTTGTCTTCCATATTCATATTCTTATAATTATTTCATGGATTTTTTTATATGAAAATAAATCAATAATTATGTAAAATTATATTCCAATTTTATTTATTTATTTTAATCGTTTTAAAAAATAATTATTTTTATATATTTATATAGAACATTATGAATTTATTTTCAAAAAAAATGTTCTATTTTAAGGTTTATGGTGACATCATCATTTCCTACAACAATAAATGTTACATTATATTTAAAATCCTCTTAAATAAATCATGTATTCATCAAATAAATCACATCCTTCCCTTCAATCATGTTTTTATAGTATGAAATTATTTTTTGAACATAATGGGGATTTAATTATCCAATAGTGTTTTTCATATGAGCTCAAATGAGTTTTACAAGAAGTTTATGATATAATATGAATGCATCAAAATATATTATTAATGATACATTACGTGATAATTATATTTTTTGAATGGTGATACTAATACATCTTATCTTTTTGGTGATCTCGATAATGCTTATATGATGGGTGAGACCAATTTAGATTATACTATGGGTGTGTCTAGATAGCACTCCAAATCATTGGGTAATAATCCTTGTCTTTATAGGAAATAATAAGGGAGTTAATTGGGATTTTTTTTCCACCATATTCAACTATTATCTGGTTATTTTTGTAACAATTAATGAATATAATACTCAATGTTTTCTAAAAATTTGTATTTATTCTCTTATGAAGGATTTTATTTAAGAAAAAAGTGTGTGTATATCTTAAAAAAATTATTCATTTCAAATTCTTATATATTATTTCAATAAAGGTAAACATTTTATGAGTAATAAGTAAGAAAAATACAAGTTTATCTTGATGAACTTTTTTGTGAAAATAAAACATGTTTATTATTTAATGTTTTATATTTATTTAAAAATGGTTAATGATTAAAAAATTACACTTTTTAATACATGGGTTATTATATTTGAGTTATGAACTAATTATCTAAAACACTAAACCACAAAGATCATCAGGAATGTAAGAAAACTAAACCTTGAGTGAAAACATAGAAATATATAATGTTTAAGTTCAGATCCTTCTACTTGGTATCAATATAGGGTTTAGAGAACATTATATATTAGTATTTTTTTATGTGGTGTTATATTAAGGGTTTTTAATATCTTCATGGATTTATAATTTTATAGCTGATCATATGTTTAAGGGATTGTAAAATCCTTTTGATGTTTTAAGTGATTAGATTTTATTACTATAAATGTGATTTTGGGAGAAATTTTATTATGTCTATGTATATGAAACCATTAAGTTTATCATGAAATGTTATTTTAGAATATTTCTATTTCATTTTTAGGGATGTATTCTTATAGGTATGAGAAAAAAATTTATGAGAAATTTTTATTTATATTTGATGTTATTAAGGTTATTTTAATATAACTGACGGTGAATATATTGTATAATATCAACGGATATGGTCTTTACAATTACCATTTTCATTTTAACATGAAAAAATTCATTATATGTTTTAATTATTTTAATATTTACATATTAATGATATTTTAGTAGGATGAAAGGAAAAGTATATCACACAACCTTGTCATCGCTTCTAGGTTACTTAATTTTCAATGTTATGGAAAAATATTTATAAAATTATATTGAAAGAGTATTAAACATAAAATGTGCCAATAACAAACTATTTGATTTATCCATAACCTATTCATTTCTCAAAAATTTATACTGGTATATTTATTTATTTTATTTTATTTCAAATTATCAACTTATCTGTCTCATTCATTAAGGTAAATAACACCAACGACTTTCCAATTCATTTTATAGATTTATGGAATTCATGTAAGAATATAGATGGGATGTCAATTTCCTAATTGAACACCTTAATTCATTATTTGTTGAATGAATTATTTTACATGGTTTTAAGTATTAATCATGATTAATTTTAAATTTATGAAGCATAATGACAAATATCATGTCATTAAATAACATGATAAATAATGGTAAAACTTATATGAAAGAATCTTAATTGGGGATGTGTTTATTAATGACACTATAATATGTTATAAATATTAGGATAAATAAAAATGATTCTATAATAAATTCCATTCAATATATGTAATCATATATTACATAGAAATGATTCCTTTTAAATTTGGTTTAAATAAAATGTGATATTTGTTTTGGAGAAACTCATTTAAGGACCTAACATAAAGGGATAAATTAGACATTGAGTTAATATGGTATTGATAAATTCCAATTGATATTATTTTATTTTACAAAAAATTAGATTTCTAAAAAACCACTAAGGTGAAAAAATTATTTTATGGTTAATGAAAATTTTTAGGATGGTCATTATATTTTTGGGATTGTTATAAGAATTTTAAAAAGACTATACCATTTCATCTGATAAGGCCATAGGGCTTCAACCCAGGAATGAAGGATGTCAAGGGTGAATCACCTACCACAAGCATACATGATTTCAGAGTTAGAATGAAATATAAAATATGGATTATGTTGTTGTTGAGAAAATATATTTTATTTTATATATAATTATGGGAGTAAAACGTGATTTATGGTTATGTGATTAATGTAAATTCCAAAGGAATATCAATATTTTTGGGGAACATTATATGATTAAATAAACCAAACATCAATTGAGTTTATTTGAGGAATAGAGGTTGATTTATCTATTAGAATCAAATGTGATTTTAATGTTTCATTATTGTGATTTTGATAATTTATAAAAATTATTCTCACATCATAACGATTATATAATTATATAATATATGTTTTTTGTATGAGTCTCTTTGATTGATTAATGTTATTTCGAAATAGATAAAAAAATTAACTATTAAGAATGTATGATAAAATAATTATATTATTTAGGTTTTAATATTTTTCTTGAATATTTTAATGAAATATAAGTATAGTTATTTATGGAATTATCAACATTGAACCTTTGGTGATATTTTGAAATATTAAATAGAAATGAATTATTTCATTATATAAAGGATTATTAAATTTTTAAATTATTATATTTTTGAAAAAACATTTTGGTTTTGGTTACTTTATAGAG
The DNA here is from genome assembly GCA_963277665.1 of Viscum album. NCBI lineage: Eukaryota > Viridiplantae > Streptophyta > Magnoliopsida > Santalales > Viscaceae > Viscum > Viscum album. Next base: position 1,291,453,328 of record OY728159.1, on the reverse strand, counting down.
ATAGAATTTACAACATGTTATCCAATTTTTGATGTATATGATATACTAGAGGTTGGTTTTAGTTATTTAGGCCAAAAAATATTATATTGAATACTCATTATTTGATGAAAAACATGATATTGTGATATTAATTGACTAATAAATAACATTTTACAAGTCATGTAAGTATATTTTCTTTTTGATCATAAGATGGAAATGAATTCCTCAACTCTAACAAAAATATCTGAAAACAAAAATGTTATCCTATTAAATTATCTTCTAATTAATTGATTGAATTTTCCACACCTATTTGGTTTATGTTTTTTTGGTCATTGAAATTCTCATTATAATTCACCTTATAGTGATCAATGATCAATGTCACTCTACAATAATATTTGGAAATTATAATTTTTTTCATTGTCTATATTTTCATATTCCAATAATTTAATCCTATACTATAACCTAGTTATGTGTTATTCCACATGACCTATGTATTTCTCTTTTCCTATTTTGAAAAAAAAAATGTTTTATTAAACATTTTTATTATTTATGATTTCAACAAAGGCATTTTCAAATGAAAGAATTTGATTAACTGCAAAAAGCTGAAATCAAATGGGAATTTCTAACACTGGTGGGTATAATCTTAAACCCAGATATTTTTATCTATTTTCGGCCGCATATATGAAACAAAAAAATGAACCTAAAAAACATGAAATATAATTATTTAAATATTATTGTTATAGTCCAACAAATAAATTATAGGATATGAATATTATTTAATCATAAATGAAATATATATAAAGTTCCTACACAATAAAAATTTATGGAAAGATTCTTGTTCAATAATCCCTCAATTTTTAGTAATGTTATTTTATGATTCAAAAATACATTGACATTAAAAATGAATTTTATTATTTTTTATAAGTGAAATAATTTCTAAAAATTTTATATTTTATATTTGAAAAAATTATATCATTTTTAAGTTAACATTTCATATTTTTTGGTCAAATATTTTTATTTTTATGAGGATTTTTTGTCAATAAATTGTGAAAAATAAGGATTTTTTAAACACAATATATTTTATTTATTTAAAAATTCATATTCTATTTTCGAATAGTTTTAAAATATAAATGGTTTATTTTTATTAATAATGACATAGTTAAAATTGTTTAATAATGATTATTCTTTAATTTGGGAAAAAATATTTTATAAATAAAAATTAAATTTGTAGAAAAATGGGGTTTGTCGCATTTTTTAGATTTCAATTTAAATTAAATTATATCACATATAAGTTATGAATATTGAAAAAATTTAAATCTTAGTCGGAAATATGATATTCAAATTTGTTAAACCATTCTATTTTTTTATTATGAATAGTCACCATAGTAAATATTTGTTATGAGGGTAAAAATAAAATGGATCAATTGAGGGTAGAAATATTTTGATAAAGAGTAAAATGTAATCCTATAACATCTACTAATTTTATTATGTGAGTGAATTTCATCCATAATAATCTTATTTTTGAAAATATGACCTTATTTAACCATATTACCATAATTATGACATTTATAATACTTTGTTAAAAGATAAAGACAAAATGAAACCCCCTTGCATTTAAATATATATTATATGTCCATGAAGTGAAAAAATATTGTTCTGAATGAATATAAATTTTAAATTTAATAAAAATGAAGTTATTTTAATGGTAATTATTTAATTCTAATATCTAGTAACGAAATAATTAACTTCAATTATTATGGAACACCAAAACATTAGTTATTCAATTAAAATTAAACTAAAATTAAAAATATTAAAAATGTTAAATGTTAATTAATTTTAGTGAGTTATTGTGTTCAAATTTTTTTATATTTACAGCATATTATGGGTGTTTTAATGATTAATATTCTAAATACACATGTTTCTTATTTTTTGATTTATATATTTATATAGTCTCATAATTGAAAATAATGATATTTTATAATAAATAATATTTTACTAAACGATATAAAATTCTCAAAATTGAAATAATAATAAAAATGAATGGTAAATAGGTTATAACATCAACCATGTTCTATTTAGGAATTATTTTTTCCTTTTATATTAATTTTCATGAACTCAAATGTGTAAAAACATTAATATCATGGTAATTTTTCAAAAGTGTTAAAATGGGATAAAACAAAAAAATTAATGTTGAAAAAAGAACCTTAACATGTAAAATTATTCATTAAAGATAATATTTCAACTCTTCATTATATTATATTGAAATCGTGTTAATATAGAAGCATTAGAATATGAAAATTAATTTATTTTAATTTACTACATTAATAAATCCCTACAGTTCCCCTCCCCTCTCTTTTAAAAGGGAACATATTCTTCTATTTTATTCAAATTTATATAATCATTTTGTTAAAAATAACCCCTAACAATTTCCCATATTAACATCCCACCACATGTCCTAAGGTACATTATTTTTATCATAAAATTCACTCAAGAATCTTTTGGTGTAACCCATAAGAGTGTGTTATTCTTAATAAATCAATTTATTTTAGATTTTATTCTATATCATTAAAACATTCATCAAACATGTTGAAATTATATAACAATTATCTTAAATATACAAATATTTTATTATGTTAATTTGATATCCTATATACTTAACCTCCCTTATCAAATGGTAAAGAAAACTATTAATTGTGTGCATGGTGGACAAATACCTCTAGAACCTGTATAATTTATTTTATACCACCACCAATAATGAAAGGTTATGAATATAAATTTATAATTTTTATAATTAATATATCATCTATTTTATTAACTTCACATTTTCTAAAAAAATGATAATGCCATTCGTGGGTATGAATGGAATACTTCCTCTTTGAAGCAATGTGATTCTTTTTCTTCACCAACTTACATGGATGATATATATGTATATTTAAAAAAATAATATGGAATTCAGGATATAATAATTTTACTTCAAATGGATAAAAATAATTATCTTCTATCCCAAATGATCATTGAAAATTGAAATGTTACTCAAGCGTACATACAACCTACCATATATAAGATTATAACATAGTTAATTTTTCATAACCAACGTTCAAGATTGGTTTTAAAAGTATATTTTATGTTTATAATTGAATATTTTCTCATTATTATTATTCTATATATGATGTAAATATTACCTATTTTAAAATAGTTAACTTATTGAATTAATTTGTTGACAGACATGCCCAAAATCCTCTAAACGTCTGACATAACTTAAATAATAATGTAATTAAATATTAATTTGTAATTAAAAAAATTATTTATAAATATGAAAAATTATCTTATTGAAGATAATAATTTAAAAAATATTATTATTTAGGAAGATATATAATGATTATGAGGAGTGTAACTCTCTGTAATGCAATTTATTATAAAACTTCTCTTAATGCTTCTCCTCTAAATCATTTTATTCTATGTACAAGTTCTTCAATCATTTTCATGAAAATTTTTATTTCTGATTTAATGGATAATAAATGTATTTTTTGACCATATTATAAATTATAAATTTTCTAAAAATGTAATCCTATTTTTAGTTTTTACTTAAGGGACTCCTTACATTAATAAACCACATCTGAAATGTTTTCATGATTTATTTTCTAAATATTTCTCTTTCAAATCATTATTTTTAAGATTATATTCTATATATTTTTAAATGAACATAAATGAATTATATATGAAATTTTTATGTATGTTTTATTTTTTTAATTTTTTTCAAAAGAAAACATTGTACATATTCAAGCTGTTACATTTTGACGTTCTTTATAGAAGAAAATATACATGTTATATTTTAACATATATGGTTATAAATATTTTTCCCACGGCCGTAAATGTTATTTAATTTCTACAGTACTATATTTTAATTAATGGTTTCATAAAATAATATCCCTTTTTAACTGCATTCTTGGTATTTTAGTTCAGAAATGTGGTTTGAAAAGAATGGGTATTTTGATTACCATAAGAGTTTTTCATATGGGTTCAAAAGATACTGTTAGTGGTTTTTGATTTAAGATGAACTATTAATAATTTTATTCAAAATATGGTACATGAACATTATATATTTAGATGGATGAACCCGAGATAGATTATATGATATGTAAAGTCAATAATGTTTAACAACATGTTATCATGGTAGATATTATACAATGGCTGAGCCAACATATCCCTGCAATGCTTTGGGTAATGTTTCTTTCATTAATAGAAAATTTGGGATAATTTAATTGAGGAGGTTTATCTTATGGATTTAACAAGGATCTAGTTATTTATGAAATGGTTTTTGAATATAATTATCTATGTTTTTAACAATGGGTTTTTTCTAATTATTGGTTTATTTTAGAATTTTTTTTTCATTATCACAATAAAAGGACATTTTTCATGTGCACAATGAATCTAGAGATATAGGTTAACATTTTTCGGGTATTAATGTTTTCCAAAAAAAACTATTGGGTTTTTTATTTTAATATCTTTGTGTGATTTTTTTGGGTTTATTTGAGTTTTTAAAATGTTTTCACGGTTTTCCAGGATGGATAAGAACAATAGAGAAGTCATGTTTAATGTCCTAGATATTTTCTATTCAAATAAAACATATTTTTTAATAGTTTTATTTTGTGGAAAAATTGATTTGGATAAAAAGTATCCACTTATTAATATATGGTTTTTATATAATAATTATTACTTAAGGCTGTAAAACTATAAATCATAATGATCCTTGAGAATGTAAGAAAATAAATCTTTCACTAAAAAACTCTGGATGATATAATTCCTAAGGAAAAATAATTATAAAATCTCCCTGAGATTATACTTCACCATTAGTTCCTTACATTGTATGTACTGTTAACATACCTAAAAGGTAAGGGAATAAGTGTAGGATCGAAATATAATATGAGATGCTCAATATTCAAAAGGGGGGGTGAATTGTATACTTTAAAAATTCCTTTGGAACCTTTAAAGTTAGTTATGAATAACTAGAGTTTCCTTTAAGAAAAGAAAAGGACTAAGTTTAACAAAGTTAAACTAAGTAAATTCACAACACCTATAACACCGAACTGAACTTGGAAATGGATTCCAAAAGTAGGTTCCGGAAATATGATTCCGGAAATTGAAACTTAACAAAAGTTACAATATAAGATTCTACCTTAAAGTGTATAGAATCTAAACTAATCAGAGTAAGTATGGAAGTATAAGAAAGTTATACTTTCCTTAAGATACAAATTACAGCGGAATAAAGACAAGTAGTAAAACTACTAGTAACAAGATAATAGCCTTTTAACCCAAAGAGAAGGGTATCCAACAACCTTGGATAAAGGTCCCTTGATTTATACTTTCAAGAAAGTCTGTCTTACCCACACCAGGGTAAGCCCTCGATACGAAGATCGGTGTCTCTGTCTTGCTATCCCCGCAAGCCCTCAACTTCAAGGTAGTTGGCAACCTCTGTCTTTCTCAGTAAGAAAGCCCTCGATCTTTAAGGTAGTCGGTACCTCTGTCTTCCTATCCCCGGAAGCCCTCGAATGTAATCACCAACATTCGGAGTCGCACGAAGCTTTGAGAGTTAATAAGAGACTCTCTCTCTAGAAATCACTTCAACAGCATGTAAGCACTTTTTCAGCAATCAGCATATGCATCAGCCATCAGCACCGAGCTCTTTCAAATGAGCTCCTATTTATAGGTAAGGACGGCTCCTTCTCCAACGGTCATATTTCCCTTAAAGTTCGGAGGGACCTGTACACGTGTCACTTAGACAACGGTTAGTTTATAACAAAATGGACGACATCGTTTTATAACAAAGCAAGTGTAACAGAAAGTACGACATCGTTTTAAACTCTAACATAAAGGTTCGGAATAGAAACTTCGGAGTGAAGGTTCGGAGTGAATAAATTCAGAGTGTATAAAACAATGATAATCAGATTCTCTTTAATAGGTGAATTCGGAATGAGAATTCGGAATAGGAATTCGGAATAGGAATTCGGAATAGGAATTCGTCATCAGAAATCGTAATGAGAATTCGTCATCAGAATTCGTAATGAGAATTTATCATTAGAATTCGTAATGAGAATTTATCATCAGAATTCGTAATGAGAATTCGTAATGAGAATTCGTCAACAAAATTCGTAATGAGAATTCGTCATCAGAATTCGTAATGAGAATTCGTCAACAGAATTCATAATGAGAATTCGGAATGAGATTTCTTCATTAAAATTCGTAATGAGAATTCTTCTTCAGAATTCGTAATGAGAATTCGGAATGGGATCTCTTCATTAAAATTCGTAATGAGAATTCTTCTTCAGAATTCGTAATGAGAATTCGGAATGGGATTTCTTCATTAGAATTCGTAATGAGAATTCTTCTTCAGAATTCGTATCCTGAATCTGGAATAGAACTTAGTCAGAATTCATATCCGGAATTCGTAATGAAACTTCCTTATAGTTCTTGTCCAGAATCTGAATACTAAACAGAATGCTTTATATCTAAGTTTTAATGATTCCGAGAAAATGAATCTGAAACTCATACTTAAGAAAAAAATATGAATGATAAAATGATAAGGATAATTTTTCTTATAAAAGCGATTTTCCTTAAGAAAGCAATTTTCCTTATAAAAGCAATTTTCCTTACAAAAGCATTTTCCTTATAAAAGAAATTTTCCTTAAGAAAGCATTTTCCTTATAAAAGCCATTTTCCTTAAGAAAGCATTTTCCTTACAAAAGCGATTTTCCTTAAAGATAAGGTGTTTGTGATTTTCAAAACAAGAAGGAATGGAAAAGTCATAAGGAAAACCTTATTGACTCAACAATCTCCCCCTTTTTGGAAAGCACAAACATCCTTACGAAAAAGCTATTCTAAGAAGAAAGAAACACATTAAAGCTTATCTCCCTTGGTTTAAGAATATAGATGAATACGACTAACTCCCCCTTAGGCTTTGAAACTCTAAGGATCGTATTCATATTTTCGGAGTGATGTTTCTTTAAGAAAAACTCCCCCTTAAACAAACTCTTATTAGAGTTCTTTTTCCTTGGGTATTTTTCCTTTCTCCCCCTTTGATAAGCACTTATTAGATTTCCTCTTTTTCTTAAGGATCTTTTCCTTCTCCCCCTTTGTGATTTTCAAAAAGAATTGGAGGGAATGGAAAAACTTAACAAAGTACCTGAAAAATTAGTACAAACGAAACAACAAACACAATTCTCATTATATTTGAAATTTCAGCAACAAAAACAGATTACAACAAAAAGATCGGATTGGTCATTTCAGATCTTTCTCCTTCGACATTAGCCCCTTGAGAATCGTCTTGATCTTCTTTAAGTCTTTGTGATCTTCCTCTGCTTGCTTCTCTAAGACGACTATTCTTGCTGACTGAGCTTCAATGATTTCTTCCTGAGCCTTCAACTTTTCCTCCTGAACTTTCATTTTCTCTTCCTGAGCTTTCATTATTTTTGAGGTTTTATTAAAGTAAAGAATTAAGAAATCCAAAAAAAAACAAAAGCAAACTATAAGAAATTTCCAGCAAGTAAAATATGATTACGAAAACTTCGGTAAGAAAATCATACCTTTCGGATTAGCTTAGGAAAGTTATTCGTAATGGATAATATAAAGACGACTACGAAAAACTCAATACGAAAAAGTTAATACAATAAATCAATACGAAAAACTCAATACGAAAAACTCAATACGAAAAACTCAATACGAAAAAGTAAATACGAAAACTTGTTAGGGAAGATTCAGTACAAAAGTTCCGTTATGAAAATACCAGTACGAAAGTTTTCCATTCCGGAAATTTTCAATACAAATACTTCCATTCCGGAAGTATTCTGTGCGAAAATATCCTTTCTGGAAAATTGTTGTTCCGGAAGTTCCATTCCGGAAATTTTCATTCCGAAAAGTTTGAAAACAAATTTTGAAAAACATTGTTTAAACAAACAATCAAATGTACTCCCCCTATGAAAAGGAGTTTATTACTGTAAGGAGATTTTTTCAACAAAAAGTTAATTGAGGAAGATTACCTTACGGTTATCATTCCTAACTTCTGTTTAATATATTCGAATCTATCAGAAGGCAAGGATTTTGTGAAAATGTCAGCAGGTTGATCTTGCGTTCCGATAAACTGAAGAATAATATCTCCTTTAAGTGTGTGATCCCTAAGAAAGTGATGCCTAATATCTATCTGTTTTGCACGAGAGTGATGTGCAGGGCTTTTACTTAGGGCAATGGCACTTGTGTTATCACACAAAATTTGAGTTTTAGTAAAACTCAAGCCATAGTCTGTGAGTGTGTGTTGCATCCACAACACTTGTGCACAACAACTTCCAGCTGCTACGTATTCAGCTTCAGCAGTGGAGAGTGCTACAGAATGTTGCTTCTTGCATGACCAAGAAACTAATGAATCTCCTAAGAAATGAAAAGTTCCGGATGTACTTTTCCTATCCATTCTACATCCACCAAAGTCAGCATCAGAAAAGCTTTTTAGAATAAAATCATTTCCAGAAGTATAAAATAATCGTAGATCCATGGTTCCCTTAAGGTAGCGAAAAATTCTTTTAACTGCCTTTAAGTGAGATTCCTTAGGATTGGATTGATATCTTGCACATAAGCATACAGAAAACATTAAGTCTGGTCGACTAGCTGTTAAGTAAAGTAGACTTCCAATCATACCTCTAAAAGATGTTTGATCTACTGGTTTCCCAGCTTCATCAAGATCTAAAGAGTTTGAGGTACCAATAGGAGTACTTATACTCTTAGTGTTGTCATAACCATACTTTTTAAGAAGATCTTTAATATACTTATGTTGAGATATGTAGGTTCCTTCTGGTTTGTGAGAAATTTTAAAACCAAGGAAAAATGTTAACTCACCCATCATACTCATTTCAAACTCATATTTCATTAGACTAGCAAAAGAGTCAGTCAAAGATTGCTGAGTTGAACCAAATATAATGTCATCAACAAAAATTTGAACAATCAAAACATTTTTCTTATCTTTCTTTATAAAAAGGGTTGGATCTGCATTTTCCTTAACATAGTTATTTTGAAGCAAAAATCCAGTGAGTCTATCATACCATGCTCGTGGGGATTGTTTAAGGCCATACAAAGCTTTGGTAAGTCTAAAAACATGATCTGGATATTTTGTATCTTCAAAGCCATGAGGTTGTTGAACAAAAACTTCCTCTTGAACATAACCATTAAGAAAAGCACATTTCACATCCATTTGATAAAGTTTGAAATTAAAGAATGCTGCAAAGGCAAGTAGAATACGGATAGATTCAAGTCTAGCTACTGGAGCATAGGTTTCTTCATAGTCTATTCCTTCTTGCTGATTATAGCCTTTAGCAACAAGTCTAGCTTTATTTCTAACAATGACTCCATTTTCATCACATTTATTTCTGAAAACCCATTTTACTCCAATAACAGAAGTTTCCTTAGGTCTTTCAACCAAGGTCCAGACTTTATTCCTTTCGAATTCATTTAGTTCATCTTGCATTGCTTTGATCCAATCATCATCACCTAAAGCTTCATCAGTGCTTTTAGGATCTAATTGGGAAAGAAATTCTAGATGATCTACTTCATTTCTTAAGGAACTTCTTGTCCTTACAGGTTGATTTACATCACCAATGATACTATCACTGGGATGATTTTTAAGAAACACCTGATTTGGGTTTTGTAAAACCTGTTCATCAACATAGGGTAGAAAGTCTTCTGGGGTAAATGTTTCAGAAGTATCTTCTAGAACCATTTCCTTATCATAAGGTTCTTCTATCAAAGGTTGACAATCAGTTTTTGAAAACACATCCGAGGATATAGGTTGGGAGGTTTTAAAAACAAAAGGATCAGACTCATCAAATTTTACATGTACTGTTTCCTCAACAGTACAAGTATTTTTATTAAAAACTCTATAAGCCTTAGAGGTTGTGGAATAACCTAAGAAAATCCCTTCATCAGACTTTGGTGCGAATTTATGTAAGTTATCTTTAGTATTCAAAATGAATACTTTGCAACCAAAAACCTTGAAGTAGGAAAGTCTTGGTTTTCTACCATTCCATAACTCATAAAGAGTTTTATTAAGAAAAGGTCTAATCAAAACTCGATTTATAGTATAACAAGAAATACTTACAGCTTCAGCCCAGAAATGTCTAGAAATAGAATATTCACTCAACATGGTTCTAGTTATCTCTTGAAGAAATCTATTTCTTCTTTCAACTACACCATTCTGTTGAGGAGTTCTAGGTGCTGAAAAATTGTGAGTAATACCTTTCTTACTACAAAAAGTTTCAAAATCAGAATTTTGAAATTCTTCTCCATGATCACTATGAATAGTTTTCAATGGAAGGTTTTTCTCATTTTTAACTTGGGCTCTAAAACTTTTGAAATAAGAAAAAGCTTCAGATTTCCTTGTTAGAAAATAGACCCAAGTAAATCTAGGGTAATCATCAACTAGAACAAACACATAGTATTTGCCTCCAATGCTTCCAGTTTGTGTTGGACCAAAAAGATCCATGTGAACTAACTGTAATGCATCGGTTGTTGAGACTTCACCGATTGACTTAAAACTAGATTTATGTTGCTTGCCATATTGACAAGGATCACAAACTTTAGAAGAATCAAATCTAAGCTCCGGTAGATCCTTAACAAGTTTCTTCTTAGAGAGTTTACATAGGTTTCTAAGATTACAGTGTCCTAATATTCTATGCCATAACCAAGAATGATCTTCCATTGCACTTAGGCAAGGTAAATCTTGGCTTCTTAGGTCTTCTAAGTTTAAGGTGTAAACATTCTCTTGCCTGTTGGCTGAGAGAATAAATTCTTCCTTGGAATTGTGAACTAAGCATTTATCATTCCTAAAATTCACAAGGTAACCTTCATCACATAACTGACTTATGCTAATGATGTTGTGCTTAAGACCTTTAACAAAAAGAACATTCGAAATCAAAGTTTTACCCAAAAGAACTATATTACCAATACCAACAATCTCTCCCTTAGCATTGTCTCTGAAAGTTACCTTTCCTCCTTTCGTTTTGATAATCTTTTCAAAAAAGCTTTTTTTACCAGTCATGTGCCGGGAACATCCACTATCCATGTACCAAATATTGTTGCTGGAACTTTCTTTATTTTCCTGAAATTAAGAACAAAGTTAGACTTTCGGAATCCAAACTTGTTTGGATCCGAGATTTCCATACAATAAAATTTTAGGTATCCACATTTTCTTAGAAAAGTAAGCTTTATGAAAACCTAAGGATTGGGTTTTGTTTAAGGAACAATTTTTTGCCCAGTGACCACCACATTGACATTTAGTGCAAAATGGGGGACTTTGAGGAACAAAATAATTGTTACTGAAAACTGGTTTTGCATGGGTATAACCAAATCCGGATTTATTTCTTAAAGGTCGTATTTGAGAATACATCTTATCAAAATTTTCTTTACCATGGGTAAAGTTTGATAAACACTTCTTTAAGGAAAAAATTTCGGACTTGAGTTTTACAACCAAGTTTTTATCCTCAAAATCATTAGTTTTAGAACTAGAGTTAGGCTCGAAAACATTTTTCTTAGAAATTACTTTTTCTAATTCTTTAGAAAGTTTATTCTTCTCAGAACTTACTTCCTCATGATTTTTTGAAATACTTTCAAAATCAGCATTTTTCTTATCATGATCATTAGAAAGATCTGATATCTCTTTAGTAAGAATAGAATTCCTAGAGTTTGCCTTATCGAGTTTCTTGTGGAGTTTGGAATTCTCAATCTCAAGAAGTTCAGCAAATCTAGAGACTTCTTCAAAAGTAGGTAAAGTATTTCCCTCATCAGAAGATGATTCTTCATCAGATGAGTTATAATACTTACTATCATTAGGATTTAAGGAAACATTGGTCAATGATTCAGCATTTCGTACCTTAGCCATAAGACAATGATTATCAATAGGTAATCTGGCTATAAGACCAAGATTATTCTGTCCTGAATATTCATAATCAGAAGATTCATCTGAAGAGTCACCACCACTGGCACTCCCGGTGTCATTAGCTTTCAGAACTTTCTTAGCTTTGGCTTTGTAATACTTCTTCCTATTCCTGTCTGAATGTCTTTCCTTTCTTTCTTTCTTTTTGAGCATAGGACAATCTGGTCTAATATGTCCAGCTCTCTTACATTCATAACAAGTAACTTCTCCATCTTTCTTATCTCTCCTGTCCTTATTCTTATACTTGGATTGAAAGTTTCTCTGTCCAGCTATCTTGTTCATCCTTCGAGCTAGATTGGCTAATTCATTTTCTGAAACTTCACTTTCACTAGATTCGGATTGGAAAATAAATTTCTTAGACTCGGATCTGGTTACTCTCTCAGTAGTCTTAGCTTTCATCTGATTTGAAGTTGTAGTAAAAGCAACAGTACCATTTCCATTCTTCTTCTTGATGTTGTCAGCATCTCTCTTCATTCTGGTCTCATGTTGTAGAAGAGTTCCAAATAATTCATCAAGAGTAATTTGAGTGACCTTCATGTTCTCATCTATAGCTGTTCTCTTGGATTCCCACTCATTGGGCATAATATCAATTATCTTGTCCACAAGAGCTTCATCATCTAATCCTTTTTCTCCCATAGATTGTAGACTGTTGACGATTGTCATGAATCTTTGTTGAACTTTACAGATAGGTTCTCGATAAGGAAAATTGAAGCCATGATATTCAGCTCTAAGCAAAGCTCTTCTAGTCTCAATCACCTTAGAAGTCCCAAAGTGTGTAACCTCTAACTTCTTCCATATACAATTAGCTGCTTCACAAGAAGAAATTTGGCTATATATATTTCTAGTCATTGAACATAATAAAGTATTGCGTACCTTATAGTTGAGTTGATATTCTTGCTTTTCCTGGTTAGTAAAGGTTCTGACTTCCTTGTCAAGAATTTTATAATCACCAGTAAGCATCACAAAGTTGTCTACTCCAGTATTGATAACAAAAGTCTTCATACGATCTCTCCAGTACTCATAATCATTACCATCGAAGATTGGTGGCCTTGTAGGATTCAGATTGTCAATCGAACCAACATTAATTCCTGCCATACTAAAAAAAACATTGCACACAAACTTGTTAGTAGCTTAGAATCGTAATAACAAGGTTCGGAATGGGAAAAGTTCGGAATGGATAATTCGGAATGACAAAGTTCGGAATAGTAAAGTGAGCAAGAAAAACTTGTATGTGAGTACAAGTATTTCAGTAACCTTTGCTCTGATACCAAATGTAAGGATGGTATAGAGTAAGAGGTTTCCAACCTCTGATACCAATTGTAGGATCGAAATATAATATGAGATGCTCAATATACAATAGGGGGGGTGAATTGTATACTTTAAAAATTCCTTTGGAACCTTTAAAGTTAGTTATGAATAACTAGAGTTTCCTTTAAGAAAAGAAAAGGACTAAGTTTAACAAAGTTAATCTAAGTAAATTCACAACACCTCTAACACCAAACTGAACTTGGAAAGGGATTCCAAAAGTAGGTTCCTGAAATATGATTCCGGAAATTGAAACTTAACAAAAGTTACAATATAAGATTCTACCTTAAAGCGTATAGAATCTAAACTAATCAGAGTAAGTAAGGAAGTATAAGAAAGTTATACTTTCCTTAAGATACAAATTACAGCGGAATAAAGACAAGTAGTAAAACTACTAGTAACAAGATAATAGTCTTTTAACCCAAAGAGAAGGGTATCCAACAACCTTGGATAAAGGTCCCTTGATTTATACTTTCAAGAAAGTCTGTCTTACCCACACCAGGGTAAGCCCTCGATACGAAGATCGGTGTCTCTGTCTTGCAATCCCCGCAAGCCCTCAACTTCAAGGTAGTTGGCAACCTCTGTCTTTCTCAGCAAGAAAGCCCTCGATCTTTAAGGTAGTCGGTACCTCTGTCTTCCTATCCCCGGAAGCCCTCGAATGTAATCACCAACATTCGGAGTCGCACGAAGCTTTGAGAGTTAATAAGAGACTCTCTCTCTAGAAATCACTTCAACAGCATGTAAGCACTTTTTCAGCAATTAGCATATGCATCATCCATCAGCACCGAGCTCTTTCAAATGAGCTCCTATTTATAGGTATGGTCGGCTCCTTCTCCAACGGTCATATTTCCCTTAAAGTTCGGAGGGACCTGTACACGTGTCACTTAGACAACGGTTAGTTTATAACAAAATGGACGACATCGTTTTATAACAAAGAAAGTGTAACTGAAAGTACGACATCGTTTTAAACTCTAACATAATGGTTCGGAATAGAAACTTCGGAGTGAAGGTTCAGAGTGAATAAATTCAGAGTGTATAAAACAATGATAATCAGATTCTGTTTAATAGGTGAATTCGGAATGAGAATTCGGAATAGGAATTCGGAATAGGAATTCGTCATCAGAAATCGTAATGAGAATTCGTCATCAGAATTCGTAATGAGAATTTATCATCAGAATTCGTAATGAGAATTTATCATCAGAATTCGTAATGAGAATTCGTAATGAGAATTCGTCAACAGAATTCGTAATGAGAATTCGTCATCAGAATTCGTAATGAGAATTCGTCAACAGAATTCGTAATGAGAATTCGGAATGAGATTTCTTCATTAAAATTCGTAATGAGAATTCTTCTTCAAAATTCATAATGAGAATTCGGAATGGGATTTCTTCATTAAAATTCGTAATGAGAATTCTTCTTCAGAATTCGTAATGAGAATTCAGAATGGGATTTCTTCATTGGAATTCGTAATGAGAATTCTTCTTCAGAATTCGTATCCTGAATCTGGAATAGAACTTAGTCAGAATTCATATCCGGAATTCGGAATGAAACTTCCTTATAGTTCTTGTCCAGAATCTGAATACTAAACAGAATGCTTTATATCTAAGTTTTAATGATTCCGAGAAAATGAATCCGAAACTCATACTTAAGAAAAAAATATGAATGAAAAAATGATAAGGATAATTTTTCTTATAAAAGCGATTTTCCTTAAGAATGCAATTTTCCTTATAAAAGCAATTTTCCTTACAAAAGCATTTTCCTTATAAAAGCAATTTTCCTTAAGAAAGCATTTTCCTTATAAAAGCAATTTTCCTTAAGAAAGCATTTTCCTTACAAAAGCGATTTTCCTTAAAGATAAGGTGTTTGTGATTTTCAAAACAAGAAGGAATGGAAAAGTCATAAGGAAAACCTTATTGACTCAACAATACGGGGGATGCATATTCTTTTTTAATGTGAACATAATGGTTGAGAGGATTTAATTAACAAATTTTATACATTATTCATTATTACATATTATTATACAACATATGATATTATTTTAGGGACCATGTATATTATAACTTATATAACTCGTTTTTATAGGGATCATGTATTTTTATTATCCTTCATGTAGATTTCATTCCTAATTCTCCATATGGCCCCTCATTGGTCTGAAACAAAATATTTCAACAACCTTTTTTCATTGTTTCCAATTTTCTGGTATCATGTTAATAATGATTATTTTATACTAAAGTATTATTTTTTAAATCCTATCATGAAATTTGGATGATTCCACTGGAATATACATTTTTCATTTTTCACTATGAATTCCATATATTGATTCTAATATCATTGATATATAAAAAACATCTATCTAGATTTCTCGAAAATAATTAGGAATATTGGAAGCCTTTATAGAGCCTCTATATGGAATCTTGTGAGTGTTCTTCTTAATATAAAACTTTTTAGATGTGACACACTTTGTATCATGGGACATTTTACCCAATGGTGAACTGTTATCATTTCATGTGATTTTCTTGTAATTATTCAAATGTGAATCATTATCTAACTTAATTATAATGTCTATAACATCACCTGTCACTTTATTTTGTTATATTTTATTTATAGTATACTCATATATAATTTAATATTATAATTTACCACTCATGCGACCACTACTATTGAAAAAATCATATATATTACAAATAATTTCAAATTTATTTCAAGTGTATATATATTTTTTAATCATTTAGAGATTATTTAATCTAGGAATAATTCCATTGATATTGGATGCCATTTTGATTAATCATTCACAGTATTGTACCAAAAATCCATTACAAAATTCCCAAAGATATTGTATCTCCAACAGTTACCCAAAATCCTTATTTTTACATCCTGTACTTCTTAATATAAAATTATCAAGATAGTAGGTTTTGGGTCCCCATTCCAAATGGTCGGTATCTTGTTAGGGATCCATCTTCAAAACTAATTCAATACTCTATGGATATTATGATAGGATCCTCCTCACTTATTTGTATCTATATTTTTATAAACAATTTTTTTAAAATGAAACATTAAATGGAAACAAATTTTTTATAATTAGAAAATTTCTTTAGGGATGGTACCACCTTCTTTGAGAAATATTTATAATCATCATAAAATTATTTCATGAACTTATTACAAAATAATAATGGTTTTTTGACCAAGGATTATTTCTCATAATTTTAAGTTATAACATTCATATGATTAACATATTGTGTAGACACAATATGTATCATTTACAAATTAGAAAATTTTATGTCAAATTGTAGATATTTTATATTGAGAGTATTCTTCATATATTTAATGAATTCAACCCCATCTTTTCATTCCTCTCTTACTCTTTCAGTTCATTCTTTATTCATCTTAACATTTTATTTTATTTGTGATTCATAATTCTTGATCCCCTTATATAAAACATCCAATATTGAATCCATGAAATCTATACTATTTTTCAATTTTAATTCATGTTAATTATTTATCTCTCAATTTTAATTATTGACATTACATTTCACTTTAAATTCAAAGAAACATTTTTTTAAATATTTTAAGAACTTATTTCAAAATTTATCCTTCCTTTTTAAAAGGCATCAAAATACTTTGAGATCAATATGAAATCCGTAAATTTTTCATGAAATTCTAATTTCATGTTATTTATTTCCCCTTTAATCTGGGTGACCTCTTCCTATAAAATTTCAAAAATTAAAAAATATGACTTGTTTTATCATTGGGAACAAAATGTTTCAATTTATTTTATTCATGAATAGATATGTATATAGACATATGATCATATCATTTGATTCTTAGTTCTTCATCAAGATATTTCTTACAAGAATTGATACCTTCCTCATGATCATTTGAGTTTAAAGATCCAATTGAGGTATATGAACTATCCAACTTTATTATGAGACATTTAACAACATTTATTCTCATTCTTGGTAGATCTCTTTTCTTCTATATCCCTACATAAAGAACCCATTTATAGTCCCAAGGGATATTTCTTCCCTATATTAATTTTCTTTCTATTTCCCTATTCAACTTGGTTCTAATATAGATTGATATTTAATCTATAGTACATGATTCTTCACTAAATTGTCACTTCATTTTCAATAAATTAATGATACTCAAATCATTAAAAATAAAAACAAATTTGAAGTATAGAGTTCAATATTGTGTAACCATCCCTTTGATACCAATTATTTGGACCACATTGGAATATCATCATTATTAAGTGGGGTTGAATTAATATTGGGCAATTATTAACCCAATTTATAATTTTTATCACCTTACCTCTTAGACCTACTAAGATATTGGTTCTCTTGTTATCTCTTCACTATTGTATGTAAGCTGATGAAAGTAATTAAAGGGTAACACATGATGTTTTTACAAGGTCTACTAATAAATAAGAGTAGCTAGTCATTTATGTGTGTTGTGATGACCACCACATAGATTCTACATTATAATTATGTAACAATTATAGTTGTTTTTTCTGGATATAACCCTGAATTGATGTGTGTTACCCTAAACTTCTGGAAAGGAACATAAAAAATACTAGATCTCAATAATGGTGATAACCTGATATAAATTAAGGTCCTTCTTGTTATTTTTTTCTTATACAGACCATTTTATTATTTTTCAGGATCTATGAGAAATAACGAAATCCCACAAACATATACAAAATATGTTTGTAGTTTAACCCCAAATTATTCCATATCCACAACCTTCATCTTTTGTTTTTTTTAAAACAGTATGCAGAAAATTTATTTTTATATACTATTTTGTGCATGATAATTAATTAAATATTTTTTACATCTATTATTATTCTCATTAAAAAATTTTATGGCAATTATTTCCAAATAAAAATTTATTTCATAGATCCTTACTATTCTTGTGAGCTTGAAAAACACTCTTTTATCTTCTTCCCTCATTATTATTTGGTAAAAACTAGATTTGTAGAAGATATTTTATCAAGTAATTGAATATTAAAAAATATATATCAATGGTTATATTCAGTTCTCCAATTCGATTCATGGTTATAAAAAATATATTTTTTAGTTTATTTAACAGATCATCAAATACATTTTTCATAAAAAAAACTAAAATATAATGATTTAATAAATATGATAATAATTAAAACATCCATTATCCTCTCTTCAATATTCCTTCATTATTTTGGTATTTATAAAAAAAATATTATATGAATTACCATGTATTTTGGTAATTATAATCCTCTTCTATCATCAATTATCAACTTCTACTAGAGCCAAAATTGTCACCCTTTTAAATAATAACTATGTATATTAAAATATTCTATAACAACACGAGAAAAACTAAAATAGTAATCTACCATTATTCTCCAATTGGATTTCTTTAGTTGTCCATGATGACCATATGGATTTACCATTTTATGTATATATGAATACTTGTAGATCACATATGATTAATTTGTGAAATTAAATTACTTACATGATCCACAATTATAATTTTTTGAATCCAGAATTTATTACCATGTTATTAGTTTTTCAATAATAAACACATCAATTAGAAACAAATGATTCAAATATGTGATGGACATGGGGTTACTTATCATTTCTTCACAAGGTTTAAAAAAAATCAATAACCCAATTTTAATTCATGATGAATAACATATTATTCTAGTGTTATTAAAACCTATATTTGGATTACACATTCCTTAGATTCCTCTATTTTCATTCAAAAACCTGTACACTGCATGCATTCTCAATGACATAATTTTTCATGAATTATAGTTACATAAATGTCATATTGAACATGTTTATCTTTTGGAAAATATATTTATATGCATTTCCTAAAAAATATTAAGGTTTTTATTTACCTAGTTATCAGGTGTTTTTCTATTAACCTCTATTTACAAAAATTCTAGTGAAAATAATACATTATTGTTTCCACTTCTCTATTTTCTAGAGCATCACTTGATATCATGTTATATATTTTATTACTATTTTAATACTTTAACTCACATGATATATTCTCATGGTCTTATTTCAAGAAAACTTTTCTCAACTTCCATTCATTCATACATTAGTGGATTCACATTTCTCATTTATCATATGATTACAAATTCATTGAAGGAATGAAAGATCTTTATCCTAAAAAATATTATCTATATTAATATGGACCTTAATCCCCACAGAAATGGTATATTACATTGATTATAGATCCATGAACGATAAATCATTATACTAAATGAAGATTAATGTTTTTCATCTCATGAAAGTTCCTCACAAAAGATTCAATATGCATGGATGGCAGACATAGATGATCCCCAAAATTATTTTTTCTCTTTTTCAAATGACTATCACACTCTTGTCGCCTTCACTAATGAGTGGTATGTTTTGATACTAACAAAATATTAATGATAGTCTTCAATATTTGTATGTATTGAATATCGTCTTATCATTCGTAGAATCTGTATCTATTGTTGTTACATTCATGAATTTGATCACATAATTGGATTCTGTCTTAACATTGTAGATCAATCACTGGATGATTCATGGGATCATTGTTCCCAAATGCAACTAGTTAAGTTATTAATGATTTTATGGGGAGGTAGGATATTATTACATAGTGTGACAAAATATTATGGATAAACATGATCAGCCAACAACATTTCTTCCAATTTTTTTAAAATGTCGAAAGACTAACCACCTTCTAAAGTTCCGCATTGAAATATTACTCATTATAATCCCTTCATAATATAAATCACATATTCAGTTGTGCGCCTATGATTATGTACGTCCTCTCTGATAAACCTTTACTCTAATGTATCTTTGAATACCCCGTACTTGTGCTCACACATTTCTATGATGGTGACCAGCCTTCAAAATCTCCCCCGCTACATTGGTCTATAATTTCTTGGTTTTCTCATATACTTTTGAGCCTAATCCAATAAAAGATTTCATGTTATCAATGATGGAAGAATTTGGGTTATCGAATAATTTACTAAATTCATATATAATGTTTTACTAAATTCATTATAAAATCCTAATACCATCTTAAATATCCACAGGAAAATTTTTTCATGAAACTCCACTAATTTTTAAACAACTCCCACAATGATGTTTCTTCTATTCTGAATTCAATTTATTTTATTTAGTAATTTTTTTGATCTTAATATACTTCATTATTATTGTATTGTTAATCTAAAAGTAAATGATAATTCATCAATCCAATTATTATTCATCCTATTAACATATATTGGTAAAATTTCTTTACTGCTAGATATGTTATCTCACCTTAATTAACATAACATGTTCAAACCTAATTCTTGGGATCTTGTCATCCATAAAGCCTAGATTATTCAACTAAAAATCCAAGATACTTATTCACAATAATTTCTCTCCATCAGACTGAATACTGTTGAGAATATATATAAATTACCCAAGTTTGGATCAATTGGATACCATTTATTATTCTATTTTTGGGATTTAAACATAATAATGGCCTCACTTATTTAGTTGGAGATGAAAAGATAAGTGTAGGGATTATACATGGATGTTACAAACCTAGATATGTATTCTCCCTGAAAATTTGTAACTATGCTAGAATAAATCATCAATGGTATCTTTTTTGGGTAATACACTTTCATAAGAGTCCCATCGGAACATTGAATAATGAATGAAATCAGGATCCAAGAAGATCATGATGATCCATGAGAGACTATCTCGATGTAATCATGATATGGATTCTAGTTATAATGGGAATATAAAATTGGGGTTCCCCTAAAAGTTTATCCCCTCTACGAATACTTTACATGAGATTCCATTTATATAGGGAATACACAATCAAAGGGATTCATTCTAGTGTGCATAACCTGATAGTGTATATTGGGTGGATATAAAAGAATAATTCATAATTTGGTGCCCATGTAAGAGTTTTGAGTGATGGGGGAAACTTCCATTAAATTTGGGGTATACATGGTAACCAATTATTGTAAAACAACTTGTTTATATACACTATTGTAGGGATTATGAGATGCATTACACTAGTAAGGTCCATTAAAGGTGATTCTTCCTAATATATGTCATAGAGGGTATTTCTCCCTAGTGTGGAACTTAGCTACAAGGTTTCCCTTGAAAATTGCATTAATGAAATAATTTCCCCTTTTGAGTTCACTGAGTGGTTTTTTTCATGGAGTGGATCGGGGAAAGAGTCTCCCCTTTGAGGTGCCTCAGGTGAAGGGTAACCCTATAAGAATGCCTAATGTTAAGGGTTTCCAAAGTATGGTACCATAGGTGTAGGTTCTCCTTAGTGAGTTTCCTTGGTTACAGAGATTCCCCATTGAGGTTCCATAATAAAAGGTCACCCTATTGAGGTTCATGGGGTGAAGGGCCACCCTTGTGAGGTGAATTAAGAGAATGGTCACCCATGAGGAATGATTTAGGTGAATGGTTTCATATGTGAGGTGTATCTTGAGAAGGGTCTCCCTTATGGAAAACATTTCTCATAGATACACTTGGATGGATGAATCTATTATATATTTTACATGATAGGTCCCTCAACCTAGTGAATGTATACTAAGGATAAAGTCATATTTCATGATGGTTTTCACATTTTTATGTCTTAATTAAAATTCCATTATGTTAAATACTATAGGTTTTAAG
Source organism: Viscum album (assembly GCA_963277665.1). NCBI lineage: Eukaryota > Viridiplantae > Streptophyta > Magnoliopsida > Santalales > Viscaceae > Viscum > Viscum album. Next base: position 1,291,431,416 of record OY728159.1, on the reverse strand, counting down.
GGCCATATGATACCAAAAGTTGGTTGTCGAGACCTCGTTTAATGGATCTTTGAGTGTGTGTCCCTATCTCTTCTAAACGATTGGAATCTCATGAATAGGTTGGTGCCACATCAGTATATTTATAGAAATAATTATAGAACAATGTATAAGGTGTCTTGGAATAAAGGTCCTTTCATGTATGTACACTAAGGAATGATATATTGGGAACATTAATTTGACCATGTACATAGTGATTTGGAACACTCACAGTGTCTTCGGAAAATATGTGGGCTTCTTCGGAGGTATCATAAAATTTGAATCCATTATCCATTGTCATGAAAAAGGAGGACCAACAATCCACCCTTAGAATATGATTCAATCAAACCAAATAGGTTCATATTTTATGGTATATGTGTATATAGAATGACTATAGACCTCGTTGAAAGTGAGTTGATGGAATTTGTGGATTGGGTTAACCACACAATAGTGAGGTTGATAAATTCTCACAGATCATGATGAGTGAGAGGGGAAGCACATTTATAAATACTGGTCTCCCCCACTTAATCATATATATGACCACATGGTCATGATCTTTATCTTTTCACTATCCTTTCAGTCTCATTATTCATGAATTCATAAGGTGAGAATAAATACTTCTATTTTCCATAGTGATAACACCCTTCCCTCCCTTCTACAGTGTTAAAAGGGTTGAGCAAGGCCACCTTGGTGAAATAAATTATTGAGAAAACCATAGAGAATGCTCCACGTAAGGAAAACATGGTTAAGGGGATGATTAACAAAACAAAGGTGATGAAAATTACATTTTTCAATTTCCAAATAGTTGTATTCATGTCCATATCATCTTCATAGTGGGGAACATTTCATACTCTTACACAAGGAATCGATGTACTATTGAATCCATTTTTAGGTTTCTAATTTCAAACTCTTCAAATATTTTTTTAGATAGTGTGTCTACTACTCAGATCAAATATATGCCTCTAAAGGTTGAGGTGGTGTATTTTGGTTACCAAGAACCTTTTTTTGCATGCTCTAGTAATGATCAGGAGGAAACATGACTAAGGATACCAGAATTTGTATTTATTTACCTCGTACCAGCATGGTTTATTGAATGATGCCAACATACCTCACCCATATACCTACAACCAATTTCTAAAGACAATAAAGTAAATTAACCTAGTTTATATAAACATTATTTGAAAGGGAACATTATTTTTTAGGGGACCATCAATGATCATATTGTCTCTACCATACCATGATTGATCCATTCATTATAAATCACATAGTAGAGAATAAAAAACCATTTTCCTCTATTTTTCAATATTCCATAATTTATTAATCACAAGTTTAGAATGATTATTGAGACCTATTATCTAGGGAAGGAATAAAGGCCAAGTGGATGTGGAATTAATAAGTCCAAAACTCATTAATGGAATTTGATACCTTATTAAATTAAGCACCTAAATATGTGCCCGTATGGATCTCATTAAAATGTATTTATTAGAATAATTATCCAATTTAACATTTATGAGTAATTGGATCCTAAATACGAATAATTTTCACCTCACCCACATCAATGTGGTAACTATACTATAGAAAATTTACAAGGGCTTTGTGGAACCAATCATTCATTATATTTATGATGAGTTAGATTCACTAGAGTATTTTTTGGGGGGGGGGGGGTTGGTCAAGGGATGAAAAAACAATCCTTATAATATCTAAATTTTGAAAAGGACATCATATGGAAAGTACCTGATCTTCATACAAATATTAACAATGAGATTGCGATTAATATCATCTAAATTTCTCATGAATATGGGACAATCTACATGTATTCAAAGGGATCACTCTCCATATTTTATTGAGAGATCCATGGTAAGTAATTTTCATAGTTTTATTAGGGTGTATATGATTAATACGGGGTATGAAATGAACTGATAAATTCATTTTGAAGGTAATCTATCTTAGTTCCCTACCACTTGGATAATTTGGCAGCTCATTCTAGTTCACTACTTACACAAAAACCTCAGTTCAACCACATTTTTATGGATTATATTTCAATAATAGAGGATAATATATGTCTAGTTAAGCAGGTATGGGAAAAATTCACCAATGAAAACATTATATATTAAATTGAAAGGTCCCATTCCATATCTCATGGACATTCCATAAACTGTAGGGATGGATGGAATCTCAATTCACTACCTATGGATAATTTAGTTAATATAAAATCCAATTATAGAGATTCCAAATGTTTATCCATTTTGATTATGGTATTAAGACAATGTCACTAATGGGTTAGGTTGCCTTCAAATTCCTATGAGTTCATTTTGAAATAAAATTCTCTTCATATGATCTGCCTCTGAATTGAATGATCGTAGACTCTAGAGGTTTAATATATGAGTTATTGTCATATATGATGGATTTAAAAGACATTTTTATATTGTGTATAGTAAAATATGATATCATATATGATATTTATAATCCCTTTTGATTTATAATCCAATTTCAATGTACCCAGTCAAAAATAGTGGTGCCTGTAGTGGGTGTTAGAAAAGTGATTAATTACACTGTGCCATGAAATCTATAGATGATGATGGCTAATGAAAATACACACGTTTGATCAAGATTTCACCTAAAGGTGGGTTCATTGGGAATTTTTTTATTATTATATCACTTAAATATAACTATTCCCCAAGGTAATACTAAAAGGTTGTGTTCCCAAGAACACTATTGAATCTTCTTTGGACAAAATTATGTGGGAAACCAGAAAACTGCAAATTATGTATATTAAGGAAGTGGATCCAATAATATCAAACCATATTAATCCTCAAGATAATCTATCACCAATGGCTAATCCAAAACATCAAGAGACTATTCCAAGATGGTCTAATTGTAGAATATGGTTTAAGGTCCTAAATAATGGTGGGAGGGATGAGAATTAATTAAAAACAAATATATATAGATCTTCAATTATGCCTATAGAATGGTCTACTGAAACTTCTGTAGAATATAGATACCCTAAATACATCTATCATTAGATAATATTAAATTTGTCTATGAAAATCTAATATTTTTGGGATTCACTCCATGGTGGCATCTACCTCCACTAACATGTAAATATAAACGATCCTCCATCATTACTCTTTAATCTAAACATATTACCTTCATATAATAGATAAAAGACTCATAGATGTTGGTATTTTTCATCCATGAATGCTTTTCTACAATAATGCATGTTAATGTAATTGGATCCCTGGGAAATATTGAAGGTTTCATCGACCAACCGAACTATTGGGAATGTAATGAATTCTTAGATCCTAATTGTGTATTTTTTCTATTTACGTATTTCCATAGATTTCCCTAGAATCTATTTTAATGTACATTTTTATGTAGAATATATCGTAATAAGATAAAATACAGGGATGAAAACCTCTCCTAAGTGTATTATATAGGGTTATTCAGGGGATGACACTAAATATGGTATCACTAGTGGGGAGGAATGATGGCAATAAAATGATAAAAAAATTATATGGAGTCAACATGGGAATAAATATATCCCACAATACCTCTTTTAATGAATATATTTCTGGTGACATGGCCAAATATAATTTCATTTGATTTTTGCATCAATGAAGGTTCCAAGCATTGGACATGTTGATCATTCCTCACAAGATGGTTAGTCTCTACAACTATTCATGGATTCTGGTATATATATACATACATGTTCAAGGAGGTGACATCACAAGTTAATAATGACTACAATGTCTCTAAATCATTCTAGGTCTTATAGAAATCCAAATGATACTACAAATTGGAGTCTTTGAAATCATAGAATCCCAATTATATGAAAAATATTCCAACAATGGAGGAGTAACCTTAAGTAGTGTTTCCTCTCACTCCTATAAATAGGGTAGGATATTATTTGTGTATAGTTACTGGATGTGATTGCGATCCAAATTAAAAAATTCCAACTCATTATTTTATAAAATACCTCATCAAAATATCTAAGGACGTAGTAACTGATGATGCTCTTTTCACAACCATTGATTCCCAAATTATCTTAAATGAGCTAGAAAACATCAATAAGGAATTGAAAGGATGTAAGAATATTTCCTTTATATGGAAACCCCTTATTATGGATCATGACTTTATAAAAACCTATCTTTTTTCTAATATTTAGTAAACCTCGTTTTACTGTAGGAATACCCAACAGACCATCCAAAATCAATCCATTAACATCTTCTTAGAGATCACTCAAATAAGATATACCTGATCATCTTTCCATGTAGGTGGCCAAAATGGAGGGTGATTAAGCTACAACAGGGGATGGAAATGAACATATATATTTCTTAGTTTGGATTATATTTATAACATAAATTCTTTATACATACAAGGAAAATACACATATTTGGTGGGATTCTTAACTTATTCTAGTAATTAAGGTGATAATAATATAGAGGTTACAGTTTTAATAGAATTTAGTGAGTGATTATTTTACTCCATGTTGGATTGGGAACATTGTGGCTAATCATGCAGTTTTTATATAATTCATAGTATTCCCATTACAATTGATTTTGTAAACTATAGAGGTTTTCTCTCTAACACTGTTGAAACTATAACATATATGGGTCAGGTCTATCTATGAACCTATAGAATATGAAGTGATAAACCTAGAATTTTCCTTGATCCACTTCATCTCATAATATATTAATGTATTTGGGAGTTATTCTAATCCATTACAATAGTTATTATGATTCCATGACACACATTTAGTCAATATTGTTGGGAAACTATAGATAAAATTATCTTTAATATACCCTATGGTGAATAGAGCCTACATTATTAAGGAAATTCATGTTACTTAATGTTTCTAAAAAATGAAATAATAAAATATCTTGTTATCCAAGATATCATGTAGTATATTTTTAAAGAAAACGTGTAAGGGGTATATGGACTAGAATTTTTATTATAGGTAGAATCTACGGAATACTCTATCAAACATTGAACTATAGAAATTCAATATAAATCCTGTTATGTTAGGGTATATGTAGAATAATTTTGATTAAATAATAAAGGGTATGATCACACAAACTTACTCTATTAAATTTTTTAAAATTTAATAAGGATACTAGTGGGATGGAAAAAATCATCTTCAAGATTCTCAAATAGAGATGGAAAAGGAATCCAATGAAGAAAACTGCATTTTTTGGTATAATAGTGTTAATTTATTATATTGGATAGTCATTAATATTGTGTCGATGAAACCAAAAAATATATTGAGGATCTACAAGCATCCATGTATGGATTATTTTATCACATCACTTTCATAAAGCAAGTCTCCATCTAATGAAATCTCACTTTCATGTTCTGAAACTAAATGAAAATAAATTTATTACACTAAATTTATATTCACATAATAATTTATGATTAATTTTGATTAATAAATCTTGGTGACCAATGAATCCCTATTAGATCATATATAGATTACATAAATCACATTATAACATAAAAAAGAAACTTTAAAAGTTCAATATGATTCCAAAATACTTGAGTTGATAGGATTTCCTCCTGGGAATGCCACAATGATGGGTGTATGAATTTGGTCCATCACTATACAAAACTGTTGTTCCAATAATACATGAATGATTTTATCCTAGGAATGTATGATGAATAGGTATATACATAGGCTCCATCAACATATACAATAATTGGTCCATTTTGATTTAGAATGAGATGAATCCTTTTGACAAGGACCATGGAGGAATTTGGATTAAGTATTTCAATGTTCAATGGGTTCTATATTCCTTTAATTAACTTTCTTATATGTTTTGTATGGTTCCATGGAATAGATATTCTTGGGTTTGTGAGATTCATTTACATTAACCTAGGCTAATAAGCCTTTTAAACATACCATGAATTTTTTGGGACCATATTGTCTATCTCACAATATATTTTCCATTTTTCCTCTTGGATTTAACATTTTTCTAGGCCTCAAATATGGATCCTCAGTGGGCATGAATATATATGTTAAATATTTTTCCTTTTAAATGATTTTAGCCTAAAATTTTTGGTGAATTATGTTCTTTTAAAAATCAATTATTTATGGGTTATATATGATTCACGTCCTGTGATAGGAGGCTCAGCACTTTTATAGTCTACCATTTATTAGTATTCAACCTAGTGAGTTCTATGTCTCTTTCCATGGGTAGTTTTAGGCCATTTAATTCAATATAATGTAGTTACTTTTAATAAAATATAACCTTTTACACATATTTTTATAGTTCTTTGTTTTATATCTCTAACTGATATGGTACAAAATCATAAGGTCACACAAATTTCAACAAATTAATTTTGTATTTTACGGTCATATGGATTTTTCCAAATATTAAAGTCTAATATATCTAAGAAGGGAAAAACCAAATTTGAATAATGGGACCATTACTGACATAGACTATACAAAAAGGGGGAATTCTGTTTATAGTCATGATGATCAGACCAAAATGTCATGTATATTAATGTTGTGTGATGAGGAAAAATTAAATATTCAAGGATGAGATATTGTATCCATAATTTGATGGTGGGATATATGTATGAATCACAACATTGGGTGTATTGAATCCACAAGAATTGTTGGATTTTTTTATATTGTAAATCATAACTCATGGAGTTTGAATAAGGGGTGTTGAGATAAGACATATATTTCTAGGATGATCATTGAACATATTCAAATGAATTTTTCTTCTATAATGGTTTCATTGTATATAGATATTAGAATAATTTATTCTTTAGTATAAAATCATTTATCTGGGTGGAAAAAATATTGGGGAGATTATCTGATAGATATTGTGGAATTTTTTCATTGCCAAATAGAGGTGTGCCTTGATGAATTGTCTACTCATTATCAATATCCATGTATAATTTTTGAGGATTCGAATATTTTTTGAATGTTGTATGTTCACAAAAGAGTGTATATTCAAGGATTGTTCTAGTAACCATTGAGGTAACACACAAATTTAATATATAAAATTACAACATTTTATATTTATATAAATAATATTTTATAATAATTCATTCAGTATAATCATAATGGTTTAATATCACTGGATACTGGATACATAATAAAATTATATCTTAAATGATCATCAACATATTCCACAATTTTCATCTTACTCCATACCCTTATTAAAGATACCCTACATAGGGAAATTAATCATAACATATGGAAATGAAACAAAGTAAAAGGTGAGATCATATTCTTAATATGAGTAGACATAGAAGTAATCAATAATTGAACATATGAGGTTTTAAGACATGGATAAGGGTAGGAAAAAATAATAATAAATTATTATTGTTATAGCTAATCATACATAGATCAAAAATATAGTGGATTGGGATATCCTTCCATTATACCATTTCCATAATCATGGATTACAGATATGATTATCATAGTGGATAAAGTCCCTTACGGAATTGGGTTCCCTCACTGTTCATGTCCACGTCATTTTATGAGAATAATTCTTTACCCAATTCATTTTAGAGATATATAATTTTATTCTCAACCATCACCTAATGAAAACTATAAATATGTGGGCCAAAATATCCTAAAAATATTCATTATTTCTTCATAAAATAACTCATGTAAATTAAATTGGTTTCATTAACATTTCATTATCATATAATAATAACACATTAAGATAAAGGAAGTAATTTTAATCAAAAAATATTCCTTATTTTTTCATATATTAATTACCCCATGGGAAATTAGTGGGTTTCATTGAATCATCCATGAAAAATATTCATCATAGTAATCTAGATAAATGAATTAGATGGTATAATAAGAAATTATTACTAGTAAATAAAAATATCATTAACAAATCATGGCATATATGAAAAATGCTTTTATAAGAGAATTTGATGATATCATTGAAAATAGGGAAAATATCATGTTATTTTAGTATCATAGCAAATCCCAAATTATTGAAAAAATATTTTATTTGAATGTAACAATAGAAAATCTTAAATTAATCTTCAATGAAAAGAATAGTTATGACTGGGGGAAAATTAATTCGATCCATATTCATTAAAAGTGAAAATTATTTTCACACTTTTATAAAAAGTAACGATTTAGTCCTATGTAAAACATTGAGAATGAATAATTTTTTAAATTTTTAATGAATTTAAAATAGATTAATAATAATATTTCTTAACCGTTTATGTGTATATAAAAATTTCAATTAAACTTTTTTAAGAACATGGACATGGGAGGAACTTTTTGTCGACCAAAGAAGAACTAATGCCATATTTTCTTAAAAACTATTTCTAAATAATTATATTTATTTAATATTGTAAAATGGTACTATTAATTTAAAAATCAATGAATAATGAGTGTAGAAAAAAAATATGGGGTTTAAAGGATAAAAGTCTTATAATTTCTGTCATTGTAAATTTTCCCTAGAAAGTCCTAAAATGAACTGAGATTTTAACATAAACCCTTACCTTAAGTACAGACATTCTTAATACACATTCATACCTTATATATAATAAATTTTTTATTATTATACATATATTATATGACTATATTAATATATAATGTAGTACGTATCATTCCATTATAATTTTTATTAACATTTTATAAATAATTATACATTAAATTGTCCATTTCTGTGAAAATTAATCTATTTTCTATGCATGTTTTTTATGATAGTTATATATTTTCACCTTTTACATCATTTTATCATCTCCAATATATCAAAAATTTAATAAGTATCATATTAATTCCTTATATTCAATTATATAACCAATCATATAAATCATTGATTAAAAATTAATTACATCAATTCTTGGGGATAATAGTCCATACATACATTTGTAAGATGATTTCATTTTTGGATGGATGGAATTAAAGAAATATAAATAATAATTGTCACATTATGTTTCTATATTTTAGGTAATTTTTTTCCCTTATTTCTGTTTCCCTTTGTATGGGCCTTATATCAGGGTATTCCAAGGGAAATTTGTAAAAAAAATTGATCCTTTTGGATAGTTCACGGTCAGTACATAATATTCGAAAAAAATTTTCCCCTAGAACAACAAGTCAAACCTAAATAGTATGGTTATGTTGATAGAACAATATTTACCAATCCATTAACCACCCCAAGGGAAACCATGCCCCCTAAATATTACATACTTATGGTTAGGGGGAACTATTTTTTTCCATGTGCCCCCTCCACCAAACCATGCATAAAAGAATTTAATCACCCAATAATTATTTTAAAATCCTAGGACCCTCAGAATAACACCAAATCACTCTATTTAGTCTATAATTATCATCAATTATCCTTAATTCCTCTAATGTTGTTAAATGTTCTCCTACAAACCCATTTCTCTTCCGATCAAAGATATTTTTATCATGTTTTATCTCCTCTGGGTAAGGGGATCTCTTCTATTTTGGTTTCATCCTAATCCCCCTTTCCCACATCCATTTGGAGTGATATATCCACATGTTATTAGTGGGTATAATATATATTTTTTATAAATCTTAATTATAGTTTTTATTCATTGATCACATTTTCCTTCATAATTCATTGTTGTTTCTCATTGTGGGTGTTGATCATTTTATATCATGTTCAATGGTGGGAGGTTTAATAAAAATAGACCCTGCAATTAAAACATTAATTTTATTTATTGATTTTAAATTAGTTATTAAATGAATAAATAATAATTTCAGATGTTTTTTGTTTCATTTTGTAATGGTTATGGTAATATTGAAAACCCTGAATTTCATGTGGATTTATATTTGTTGGTTAGATAAAAAACCAGGATTGATATGGAAGTTCATTTTATGAGAATATATAATGTTGAGCCTTGAGAAATATTGATAATATTGATAAATTATTTTTAATGTGTATGAAATCATGAAAACGTATGATCTGTTTTTGAAATGGGAATGGCATGTCAAAACAAAAAATGGAAAATCGAACTATGATTTATGATTTTTTTAATGAATGATATTACAAAGATTATTTTATTTATTGATTTTAGAACATGTACCCCTTAGTAGTTATTATGTTATTAGGACAAAATTACTTGGACTATGACTCCCTAGAAATATTTTGAAAATGAAAAAACTAACTAAACCAATTTTAGAATTATTTTGCATAATGGATACCCTCAATGGGGTAGTGATATGTGTGTGAAAACCTACCATAATCCATGTTGATTATTGAGAATTGAGAGGATCCTATATAAAATAACTATTATACCCAATGGATTATGAGAATAGCGAAATATTTTTTGAATTGATTATAAATTTCATGATTATAGAACTACTTCATTCTAAAAAACTATTTTATATAAATGATTATATAAAATGTTAATTTTAGCCTTTGTTAATACTAGTGATTTTTTTAAATGATGTTTTCATAAAGTATATAATTTTAATGTAATGCCTTGTTTTAATTATATTAGAATAAAAAATGGATTATGTTATGTAATTTATTATGGAACTCTCGGTGAGACCATACTGTTTTGTTTAGATCTCACTGTACCCCTACCTTAATTATTTTATAGATTATCTTCTTCCAGGTCTATGAAAAGAGAAATAACACATTGTAGGACATCAATGTTCTTGATTTGTGGATCCTAGAGTTTTAGATTTGACCAATAGAGAAGTTATCCACTTATTAAATGGGATTTTAAAGATTTTATCTTGAATTTCATGGATTTTGATATGATGTAAAAATTATTGTATTATTTTACATTTTATACTATGGTACATTCTTTTTGAAGAGTGTTGAAATTAATAAATGTATATTATATATTACATTTTTTGGTGGAAAAAATGTTCCCACTAGATTTTTGTTTGATATCATTTTCTAGTAACAAACCCATATAGATCAATAATTCCCTTCAAGTCACATCATGACTGGATCGAGTATCAGTGTACCGGGATTTTCATGATGGTTTGTGACAAAGTGGGATTAAATGATCATGTTATGCATCAATCCTTGATATTAGTACGAATTTGGGATGTATTGATTGACATGAGGTGGGATTTAGGGATATAGGATGTAGTTACGATCAAATTTATGTCCAAATCACATTATAACAATTCTTAAGTCACCTTCGGTCTTTTAGAAAATAATACATGAGAAGTGTTTGAGCTGATTCTAGTATTTTCGTAGTTTTTCTAGGTTCATTGATATCCTTGTAACTCTTGACTCTGTTTTTGATATGTGTATCAAACCTTATATTTTAGAGTCATCTATTACTAATTCATAACATCAAGACTCCAAGATAAAATTTGAATAATCCAAATGCTGAAGTTGTTGGTGAACCATAATAAGAAAATCCTTCAATGTATCATAATATTCTTGAGGTAGCTGTGTGTGTTTTCTATGTTCTTGGACTAGTAGTGGAACAAATTCCGCTTTAGGATTCTTCTATGGACCATATAAGGAATAAATTGATAGATCACAATCTAGTGTTTCATCATTGGAAATAACTTTCTTTCAATGTCTCTAATGAACCTCATGATGCTGGGTGTTTTTTGAGAATGATAGAGTTTCTTTTTCAGTTATCATAAGTTTCATAAGAAATTAAGGTATATTTTGATACTTTCCAGATTGAGAGTCCTAGTAAGATATTGTGGTATTAGTTGGTGACAATGAATAAACCTTCTCAATTGAAGTATAGATTCATTGATTTTTTTTCTAAATTTTATTATCAATATATTATTTTCTATGAAAAAATATAGACTATCTTAACCTTATATAGGGTAACAAGACCATGGCACAATGTGTGAACTATTCTTTTAGTTTGTTCAATTTTCTCCTAAGGTGGTAATGAATACGAAAATGAAATTTCAAAGGATTGAGAGGGGTCTTCGATCCAATATTAGTTCCTATACATTCCTGATGAAAAATAATTCAATAGTTGATCTGTGGGATAGATAATTGATGACTGAGCATGGAATGGATAGTAATTTAGGCTTGAAAGGTGTTCCATTTTCTCCCAATAGAATTTCTACAAGTTTCATTAATAGAAAGAGAAAGCATTATGAGTCACATAGTGAATGAAAATATTGGGCATCATATAGACTTCATGTAGTGCCTGAAAAAGTTCCTTTTACTTTTTTTTGGTGTGGGATGGTTGGGAACTCGAAAGGGATTTTTATGAAGGCACCAATGATCAGTAGTTAGTATGGAATCATAGTTCAATTACAGTAGTTTTCTGATAACATTTATTCTCTACATAGTGGAATGGTCTCATAATCTTTTAAAAGAACTATTATGTTGTCATATTAATCAATAACTAAGGGGTTTGAACCATAGAAATCCATAGAAAATGATTTTCATGAATTGGAAAATTCTTTAGAGTTTTTTTATGTTGGTTTAGAAATTGGGAGAGATACCATAACTATATATTAATCTTTAATGATTGATTTATTTGATACTACTGATTCTCACTCATTTATATCAACTCTTATTTTCAACCGATTAAATAATCTTATGAATCTTATGGATTACATGACTGAAATTACTATATCCCTGAAAACCAACAGTGATTTGGGCCTATGTTTCCCCTATTCTATTTTCTCTCTCTCATAGATTGAGTTCACCTAGAATATTTTGGTTCTAAACACATAGAATTTTCCCATTATTTTTAGAATGGATTTTTTTAATAATCAAATATAATTGATTGATATTTATTTTATTTGGGTCTCCTTTAATGCTCCGTGTGCAGTGATATATGTTTTTTCGAGAGAATGGGACATAAGGTCAGGCATATCTAGTCCTTAAATTCCAATGATTGATAGGGTGATATTAGTGTCTTATTTTGACATAGAGAGAATATTTTTTTTATATATATGATATCCTATTAGTTTTTATCATGTTTATTAATATGTTTCAATATGAATTTTCTAATTTTCCAATGGAAAGAGACATTGAGTTCTCTATTAATTTACTACCTGGTACACAACCATTGTTTATTATTTCTTCCCATATAAAACCATAAGAGTATAATTATATGAAATACCAGTTGTATGATATTCTTGAGAAAATATTTATATTCCCTAGTGTGTGGAAATCCAATCTTCTCATTTTAAAGAATACTGATGGGACACAGAGACTATACATCATTTACCAGAAACTCAATCGATTCATGGAAAATAATTTTTTTCACTTACATAGATTGATGGTTTTTTGGATCAGTAAAAATAATTGAGGTTGTTTTCAAAGATTGTACATTTATATGGTTATAACATGTTCATATATAATGTAAACCATATTAAAAAAAGGGCATTCAAGAGTAGGTATTACTGCTATGAATATATTGACATGCAATTTTGTTTGAGAAATGGTCCTGAATTTTTTTTTGACACGGTGAAAATGATATTCCTTGAGTACCTCTATTCATTAACGGTAGTTTTTTTGGTTGAAACCATGATTTTTCCCAAAAAAATGAGTATCATACTTGACACTTGAGATAAATTCAGTAAATTCTGAGAAATGATATAGTGTATATGATGATTTCAATGAGAAATTTCTGGTTTCGAGAAGTGTTGTTCATGGGACACATGTTCTTAGAACATGATAATTTTGTTGATAGTAATAAGGTGGATATTTTTATGAAATGGGAGAAACTACATAATTTTTTCAAGGTATAGATCAACATGGGATTGGCAGAGTATTACCACAGGATGATTAAAAAATTTTATAATAAGGATACATTATTGACTTGACTCACTCAGATGGGAGTGTACTTCTTATAGAATTTGAAACGGTAGAATCATTTTTGATGAGATGAAATACCTTTTGACATTATCAGTTGTTTTTAATCATATAGAGAAATAGTAGAGCTATGTTTTCTTTAATGATGTATCATGTTTGGGTTTGGATTGCGTCCTTATTTAGGGTCATCACAGGGTATCTTATAGTTCCATATAGCTTAGGACACATGAGATGAACTACCAAACCCATTATCTTGAACTCTTATCCATGATCCATTCTATCAAGTGTTTCGTACATTATTTTTTTTGAGAAATGTTTACATTTTATTCTGACCATAAAATTTTGAGATATATTTTTTCTTAAAAATATTTGAATCATCATTAGATATTTTTGGTGGAGTATTAGCAATCATATTATTTTAAAATTTCCTACACCCTAGGTATGGGAAATGTCATCACTAATGATTTAATTATGAAAATTATAACCCAATCCAAGAAAGAATCATTAGAAGAGTGGAATATTAAAGATCTCATTGCTTTGTTTCATTTTGTATTCCGAGAGGATGTGATGTAAGTTTCTTTGAATAGCGTTTAGTTTACCTCTTATTATCTTGACATTATTCTAATGGATAAGTATCTCGAAAAAACATTACATGTTTTTAGGGACTCTCTTTATGGCATGGATACTATTAGAGTGTGGTCATTCTTATAAGAGGGAATCTTATGTTTCCATAACTAGTTTGATGTGCATTTTTTTGTAATAAAGGATGTGATAAGGAATTTAGAAAATTCCAGTTGGGTAGTGAACCCCTTGAAAAAAATATGTCTTATGATATTCCATGATGAATATAGTGTCCTTGTATGAGATGAGACATCAGTGACTTATCCCCAATATTATACTAACCAACATCATGAATGAAATAACTAGTTATCATTAAGATTGATTCAACAACTTCCACTTCTTACATGGAAGTGGGATGAGATTTCTAAAGATATTGTGGCTGGGTTTCCCTATACGTGAAGAATAAATAATTAGATATGGGTTCTGATTGATAGGTTAAAAAATATGATAAATTTATATACATTTGATATACAACAAAATTTTATAACATAGGAAGACTTTATTTGAATGTGATCTTCATATTACATGGAGTTAGGTCAGTTTTAGTAACTAATAGGGATCCTTGTTTTAGTTCATACATTTGGAGATGCCACTATGAATAATTGGGATCCGATGTATGTTTGATTATGAAATATTTTATATAGAAGGATAGACTGATATAATGAACTATACAGATTCGTGATGACATGAAATGTGCTTGTGTTCTATACTTTGGTGGAGCATGGGATATCCATTTGGGAAAGTATGAGTTTTCCTACAAAAAAATAGTTATTATTCCTCTATCAAGATTAATACTTTTGAGTCATTGTATGTTTATCCCATTAAATATCTATTTTTTTGTTTGTACATTGGTTTTGATTCCATGTCTATATTGAGTTATTTCTATGAGATGATAGTGGATATTCTATTGATGAATCAGATAATGGTAATGGTACATATCTGGTATAATTTTCATATCCATAATTGTAGACAACCATTGGATTTTTATATTAGTGTTCAAGTGATTTTGATTATTTCACCTTGATAGGGTCATTTATTTGTTCGGATAAAGGGAAATTTTATGCCAATGATTTTGGGTCTTTTTTAAATTGATGAGTTGGAGGAGAATGAGGATTACCATTTATAAAATCCCCTATAGATGACATAAATACAAAATATGGTTCATGTATCACGTCTCAAGAAGTATCCTTTTGACCATTCATGTCATAATGATGGATGATATTGATGTTGAATACAATATATCCATGAATGATCATCTAGTCCAGATTTTTTATTCATAGAAAATTTTTCTTTATGGGATGAGGAACCATTGGTCTGTCTGTTGGGGTAGCATGGTATTGATTCACATGAGACATGGGATAATGATAAATTGATGAAGGAGTATTGGACTCACCTTTTTGAAATTGAATATTCATAAAAGGTATTTTCTGAAAATAATGTTTTTATGTTGGAAAAGTTACAACATTTTATTACCTTATTTTAGATACTTCTTGTCCATTAATTTTCATCCCCATTAGTTGGGTCTTTTATCAGTGTGTCCTGGGTGAAATTTATAAAATCTTGGGATCTCTTTTAGTAGTGCATGGATAGTGAGTAGTTGGACCAAACCGTCTTCTCCCTAGTGAAAAATGTGAACCTTAAATAGTAGAGGGTGAATGTTGTGTGTATAATTTCACAAACCATGGGATTTCCAAGGCGAAACTATTCTCCCCAAATAAATTGGGAGCAAGGTTAGGTTGTTGGTTTTTTAAACCATCCACCCCTCTAAAAGATGGTGAATTTTGGAATTTAATCCCCTAAACTTATATTAAAATTCAACTACACACCATTTAAAACCCTAATAACCCTATTTCATACATAATACAATTCCATGGTGCTTAAATTATTTTAAGAGCTGGAATTGATTGCCCATTCCCATTTCCTTTATGTATTGAACCTCTGTTGATAATGTTTGATATCCTTTATGTATATTGATATATTCTTTAGATTTTCTCCTAATATATCAATATTTCCTGCAAAGTGAGTAATATACCATCACGTTATTTATGAAAATATTCTACATTTTTATGGAACTTGACTGTAGGATTGATTCCTTGATCTACATTACCTTAGTACATTTTTAGCATTTCTCACTGAGGGTGTTTATTTTTTATCGCATCATTAATGGTTGGTGGTTCTATAAATTTTTAATCTATATTTTTAATTCATATTTTATTGATTTATTTGAATTGAGTTTTTATATAATTTAAAAACCTAGATTATATATTTTTGTTGTTTGATTTTGAAATTGACATAGGAATTGTGAAAAATCCCCAATTTCAATAGAAATGAAATTTCTATGTATATTTTAGAAAATGAATGATTTATTTGTAAATTTATTTTATTATAATATTTCATTCTTTCCATTTTAAAAAATTCCATAAATTATAAAATGATTTTAAATGGGTATAAATTTTTGAAAATCATGGATTTTGTTATGAAATGAGAAAGGAATGTTGAAAATAAATATGGGAAATTGAATTAATAATTTTTAATTATTTTGAATGATTAATTGATTGAATAGAATGTTATATTCTGTAATTACAAGTTTATTAATATAAACATGCAATGATTATAACACACTATCAATGTATTATTGATTAAAACACTAATTAAACTAATCTCTGTTTGATTTCCCAGAATGGTTATCCTCAATGGTGTATTGATATGAGTTTACAGACATACCATACTCTATGTAGATATTTGACAAGTGTGAGGATACTATATCAAAAAAACTAATGTACCTCAAGGCATATGAGTATGGTGCTATGTTTTTTTTACTAGATATTTCATTCCTTAACTGTATAACTATTTTATTTAAACTAATAATTTTATGTAAATGTTTATTTAAAACAATGTGGATATAACGTAATAATTATTATTATTTTCAATATTTCTTTACTAAAAATATTTTAATATTATGACATTCTTTATAATATTTATGTGGAAATAATAAATGTATTATTGTTATAGAATTTATTATAGAACACTTGGCGATACCCTATTATGTTTTTTAGCTCACATAATATCCTTTACAATAGGAGTTGGTGCATTATCTTTTTCTAGGTCATATAAAATGGAATGTTACACTTATTTGTGGTGTATGTTCTTGATCCTTAGGACCCAGAATGATGGAGGTGATTGGTGGTGTTCTTATCCCTCTATTACACGGGATGTCAGATATTTTATATCGATGGATGTTGTGTCCTTAGTGATGTACAATTATGGGTATTCCTTTTAAATATTTGAATAAGGTAATTTTTCTTTGAGGGGTTTTTACATATTAAATTTTATCATTTATTTGATATTTTATTTTTAGAAGAAAACAATATCACTTAAATTTTTGAAATTACACAAACTTTTATCAATGAAAATTTCTCTTGATCAAATTAAATTTCTTATTATGAAAAATGGATATATAAAATATGCACTTCCTTGGTTTTATGTATTTTGATTTCAAAATTCCATTATGAATTTTTACAGTAGCAAATATATCTGTTGAATAGTGATCACATGATTAGTTTAAATATAGGGCTTTAATAAATCCAATTTATACAGAAAAAGGAAGCGATGACCTCATCTAGTAGACTTTCCCCATACGCATCCCATTTTTCGGAGCTCAAAAAGGAGGTGGAATAATTGGGCATCACTCTTGATGAAGCCAAATCTGAGATTCAATGTGTTCATAATGATCTAAACCTCCTATGGGAGAAGTGGATGCTGATAGAGATTACCACTCATGCGATGTTATCTGAGCCACCCCCATAGTCTGTCACAATCACACACCTTACCTTTTAGTATTATGAGGGTGTTATAAGGGGTTATATAACATGACCTTATCAATATTATTAAGTGCATTATTTTTTATATAATAATGACTATACATTCATTTTATTATTGTTACGTTGAAAATAGTTTTTAATAAAAAAATAGCATTTTCAGTTAATATTTAATTATGACATCTATTTTGATGAATTAATGGTTTTTTATTTAAATAATATTATAATAAAAAATTATTTCTGAATTAATTTTTAATATATATAAATTATCGTATAAATTTTTGGAAAACAATTGTAATTTTTATTGAGGTTTGAAAGCTGTTTTTTCAAAACCCATGAATTTTCGATATATGTCAGTATTTATTTTGAATGAAAATATCACATATTAAGAAAATTATATAGATAAAATGAATACTATTCTGGGATTCAGGACCTCAAATTTATCTAATGGTTTTTTTTTCATAATTTTCTGTGATAGTCCAATTTTAGTTAAAAATCAATTATAGTTTAAATATATAATGTGTTTTATGAAAGCATAATGACCCAATAGTGATGTAATAAAATACTATACACATTATGTTCTGAAAATATATATTTTACATTAAAATAATGTGATGTTTTTGTTAGTTTTTTTATTATAAAATTCTTTAGTGGACCCTTCTAGACTTATAAAACATTTTATCCTTTAAAATTATTTTCCATGAGAGTGTGACTCACCTCTACATAGAAAACACTGTTATTTTAAGAAGATTGGCCATTTTCCTTATTAAATATTGTTTTACACCCCATATCACAAAATCCATGGGAACAAATCATGGTATGGTTTGTGGGTTGGATTCGATTAACATGTGGTGACCCAAACCTAAATAATAAATTATTTACTCTCTTTTCTTATATAAACCAAGACAGGCTCCCACTTCCTCTTCACTCAAAGCCATTTGAGATAGACAAAACCATTCCCTCCTATCTCTATAATCCTTCCAAGGAACCCTAGGGTCTCGAGATGCCTCTCTCAAGCACCTCCCATGCCATTGGGATATAACATTCATTTCGGTATTTCTTCCTTTCTCAATTTTGTCTAAATTTCATTATGTTGTTATTCCCTTTTAGTTTCAATTAAAAATGATGGTGTTTTATTTCAAAACTCTTCCATAATGATCTCTTTATGTTTTAATGATGATAGACCCCTTTTATCTATCATTAATTCATGCTATGTACACTGGTTACCATACTGAAATTCCGTAAGGTATTTCTCTATCCTCATTTACAGTCAAAAATTATTTTCTATTGTGAATCCAAATTTTATTACCTATGTTGGAATTTGTATCTATATGGCCATTTACTATTAATTTTTTTATAAAAATTATGATACACACCTTTATCTATAATCTACCATTTTTATGAATTTTTATGTCACGATGTTACACTTCCGAACATGCACAATGATTTTCACAATGATCTTCCAAGTCAAAGTAATTGTGTAGTGAATACCATGCCCATTTCTCTATCAAGGGTCTTCAAAATTATGAAAGTTTACTTATTGCATAATGATTTTCATGTATGTATTCCAGATTCCTTTATTGTAGAATAAATGCAGATGTTGAATGATTCCATATTATATGATCCATGGGGCACACTTTTGAATGAAATGAAATTGTTATGAAATGTGCACCCTGATAGCACTCCAATACATTGGGTAAATATTAGTATCATGATAAATCATGTTAAATAAGGGTTTACTAATGCTAAGTCAAGTGAAATGAGTGTTTACCCAAGCTAATAATAGTGCAATGATGGTTTACTCATGATAATTCAAGTACAAAGATAGTTTACTCATGCTCTATGTGCAATGAGCATTGGATCAGGCTAATACAAAATCAAGTGTTGTTGCCACATTTCCATGTTATGATAATTAATCTATATCATGCATTTATGTTTTTTTCTTCCATAAATCATTTGTTATGCCTATTTCTTAACATGTACATTATTCTTTATGTTGTGCCTTCTTTACTCCCTTACTTGGCTTTATAGATCATCTTTTTCTTTTGCATGTCCTCAGGTTTATCCAATGTAATTCTATGTATGAGGGAATATAGTGATCATGATAAAGGATGTTTTCAATAAATATTTGTGTTTTATTTTTGAAGTTTTTATGTAATTATCTTACCTTCCAATGAAACTAATCCTCTCGAACATCCAGATTGTTTCAAGTGAACTGTTTATGTAATAAATCCGGATTTAAGTGTGTAATAAAAAGTAGGGTTGTTATAGTTGGTATCAAAGGATAGGTTTAGTTATTATTGGTTTTAGGATTCAGAAAACCTAGTGAATGAATAAGGGTTAAGACTAAGTAGAACATGAACATCCTATATTTTTGGTGAGTATAGAGCAAGTGGTTTATCAAAAAAATACATCACTGTATGTATAAGAGTATATAGAGGTGGATAGGGAAATTATGTACCTAGGAAGGAAAACTCCAAAAATGAGTTTGGGTCTTGGGCTAGGATATCCTAATACACGAATACAGTCCTTTCTGCATGCTTGCTTACAACACACTCATGTGATATTCTTTCAAATATTTACAACCGTAATATGAACCATTATTAATCAAATTAAAAAAAATCCCATAAGAATATATGTTAGAAAGTAGATCATGGATAACATATATAAATGCTTGTAGATTCACATGTTAACAAAATAAAAGTTATTTATAAGTCATTTGTTTTTATCTTTGTATTACCCTTTATTTTTTACCCCTAGGAATGTTTTTATTCATGCCAATGGAAGGTAATAGGAGGACTCAGGCTTACAACCGATGTGAAGATTAATGTGATGACTATTCCAACGATATGCCCATTCTGATGGGAGTAAGAATCTTGAATATTATCATGATACTCTCATATTTTATTAGAGTTTTTAAATGAATCATGGGTCAAGAGGAATGTTCAATCCCACCCCCACCCCAATTAATAACAATTCACAATCGACAACTTCATGAGACAAAAGCCTCCTAGTTTTAAGGGATCATATGATCCCTCAAAATCCAAATAATGGATAAACTCTATTGAAAATATATTCCCCATTCATTAATGTTCTGAATAAGAGAAGATTATTCTGGATGCTTATCGTATGGAGGGTGAAGCTAATCAATAGTGGACATTGATAAAATATATGTATCCTGAGGAGGAGATTGACATGTTGGAATTGAAGTATTTTTAGAAAAGGTTTTTAGATATATATTTTTCGTGAACCCTCTGACTGAAGATATAAAGGGAATTCCATTCCTTCAAAAAACAAAGATGACGAATCCATTAGAGTGTACTATGGAAATATTAGAAGCATTTCACAATATGCCTCAATATTTTTCTTTACCCCTGAATGTGAGGTTGATAGCTTCTTTGGTGGGCTAAAACCTATCCCATTGAAAGACTTGGTGAACTGGGAATTTTTTATCTATGAGGAAATTGTACGATGCTCCCTTAGGGATGAAATAGAGATTGGAGAATCTTAGGGGAATCAAGGGGATAAGAAGTGTAATGTGGAATTCAATTATGTAGGACAGATGGACAAATCCAATAGTGCATGAAAACCCATCAACCAACTTGCCAATGATTTGGAAGAAGATCCTAAGAAATTCCCTGAAGGCTGTCTGGAATTTCTTTTGGTGTGGATGAGAATGGCACATAACTGTTAACTGCAGACAAGAAAAACACATTGTTGCGATAGAGGATAGGAATGCTTCGTTCATCCCTCAATATGTTGTTCATTTCTTTAACTGTAATGAACCAGGGCTCCATTCAAATTAGTTCCCTAAGCCGAGGGTTTTTAGTGGGAACCAACTACCCCCAAGGCAGCAAGGTTTAGCTTTTTCCCATCAATATTACCTAAGTGAACCATGAAAATGATGTGGTGATTGGTATATTAGTTATTTATTCAATAATATCTAAATTAATTCTTGATTCTTGTTATACGCATTATTTAATATCTTGAATGTTTATTAGAACAATCCTAACACAACCAAAAATCATGGATGTAAAGATGATTGTGACAGTGGAGCAGGGGGAAATCATTGACTCCCATGAATATAAATCCTCCCATGTTGTAATATTTCATGTGAAAATCCTAGAGATCCTCATGATACTCTCTATGGTAAAATTTGATGAAATTATCCGCAAGGATTAACTTTCCATATATTGAGCCAACATAAATTTCCATGCGAGGAAAATCAGTCTCTATATTGGGAATCAACCCTTGATTCTATACAAGTGCATGGAAAAACATAAATATTATTTAGCACCATCATCTCACGCAAGGATATTATTGCCCTATATGCTTGCTTCTCTACATCGTATGATTGAGTCTATGTAAGAAACCATCCGTGAAGTCTTTCTTATGGGTAGGGAATTCGCTGAAGTGTTTCATGAGTAATTTCCTGGTCTTCCTCTTATAAGATATATAAAATTCTCAATTGACCTTATACATGGGGAATTTAAAATATCAAAGACATTGTATAGAATGGCTATTATGGAGCATGAGAAGCTGAAAGAACAACTACAGGATAATCTGGATAAAGATTTTACATGCATAGGAGCTTCTCCATGGGGTCCTCCAATCCACTTCTTCAAGAAGAAGTATTGGTCAATGTGCCTTTGCATTGATTAACATGAGACCAAAAAAATCATGCTAAATAACAAGTATCCTGAGCCTCAAATTGATGACTTTTTCAATCATCTACGTAGACCACAATACTTCTCTACAGTGGACGTAAGGTTGGGATATTACCAAGTAAGGGTGAAGATGGAGGATATCCTCAAGACTTCTTTTTGTACAATGTGTGGGTACTTTGAATTGATTGTAATGACTTTCAGACTCACTAATACTCCAAAAACCATCCAGTAGTTGATGAATAGAGTCTTTAGAGATTGCCTTGAAAAATATTTGGTAGTATTTTTTTATTAAATTTTAATATACACCAAACTATGGGAGAAGCATGAAAAGTATCTAAGAATTGTACTAAAAACCTTGCGAAAGGATAATCCCTATGAAATGTACAACTAGTTTGATTTTTTTGAAGTATGTCTCATTCATGGGTCATATCATCAAAATCAATTGGATATTTATGGATCCCTCCATGAATGATGCATATTAGTGATGGCTGAGACCAACATCGATAATGTCTATCCGTTGATTCCTAGGGTTAGTTGGATATTATCACTAATTTGTGAGAAACTTATAACGATTTTCAAACCATATTACCAAGAAGACATGGATGGTTGAAATGATTTACGGGATTGATATATTCAAAGAGAGCTTTAATGAGTTTAAAAGGAGGCTTATCACTTCACGAGTACAGTCATTCCCAATATGTGTCGAAATATATGTTGTGTACAGTGATTCTAAAATAGTGATTTATGTTGTCTCTTAATTCAAAAAGATAATGTGATAGAATAATCTTCAATGAAGCTAAAAATCAATGATCAAAACTATCCCACACATGATCTGGAGTTCGCAGCTCTGATCTTCAGTTTGAAAATCTACCGACATTATCTATATTGGGAGAAGTGTGAGATATATATTGATCCCTAGAGCCTCATATATATATTAATCCAAAAATATCTTTATATGAACCAATGAAGATAGATAGATCTTATAAAAGATTATTACTGCTCCATCCACTACCATCCCGGTAAGGTAAACAAGGTGGATGATGATCTATGTAGAAAGGATCATGCATCGTTATCAATGATGAGAATTGAAAAGGATCCAATCATCATAGATTTTCATGGGATGGACATGAGAATCATTAATGTAGTAACATATTAAATCATTTCTCAAATGATTGCTCAACCATCCCTCATGGAGAAAATAAAGGATGCTCAAAGAAAGGAAGTGGAAATTCGGAAAAGGGTGGAAGTTATCAAAAATGGGAAATACTCAAAGTTCATGGTTGACATGGATGTAATTGTGTGATTTTGGTCATGATTATATGTACCATATGATCTTGAGATATTGAAAGAGCATCTGAATGAGACACATAGCTCAACCTTCTCTATTCACCCTAGGAGCACAAAGATGTATCCTGATCTCCGAGAAAACTTTTGGTGGGACAATATGAAAAGAGAGTTTGTTGAACATTCATAAATGTTTTTATTATATCAAAAAGTGGAGGCTAAGAGGAAAAGGTATGGGTGAATAAATAACCCAAAACCCATACCAACATGGAAGTGGGACAACATTACAATGGACTTCGTTGTAAGACTTCCAAGGACATCCATAGGAAACAATGTTATATGGGTCACCATGGTTTATCTTATGAAGACAACTCACTTTATCATAATGAGAGTGGATATATCATTGGATCAACCTACAAAGATTTACATCAAATAATTTTTAAGGCTGCATGGATTACCACTGTCTATTATATTAGATCGTGATCTGAGATTCACCAAATTGTTCTCTAAAAGTATCCTACATGATTTAAGAACTGGATTGAACTTCAGTTTGGCCTATCATCTTCAAACTGATGGCCAATCTGAGAAAACTATTCAAACACTGGAATATATGTTAAGATCATGTTCTATGGACTTGAAAAGTGGATGGCACCAACATCTTCCACCAGATGAATTCTCTTACAAAAACAGTTTAAACTCTAGTATCCAATTAACACGATATGAAGCACTTTATTGGAAAAGGTTAAGAACACTAGAATTTTGAGATGAAGTTTGTGAGCATAAGCTACTAGGACCTTAAAATGATGATGAAATGGTGGAGAATGTGAAATCCATTTACCAGTATAACAAGGAATCCCAAAGTCAATAGAACAGTTATAAAGATAATCTTCGATGAGACCTTGAGTTCAAAGTTGGAGATATGTTATTTCTATGTATATATCTATGGAATAAGGTCATGAGGATTGAATATAAATGGAAGATAATTCTAACGTATATATACCCCTTCTATATTTTTGATCTTGTCGGGGATGTGGTATATCTAATAGAACTTCCACCTACCATGGCTCAAGTACAAGATGTCTTTCTTGAATACCTATTATGAAAGTACATACTATACCAATCACTTTTAATTTGATTATGTATAGTACAGTTAGATGATGATCGTCATTACAAGGAGAAGCCAGTAGATTTCATAGATCATAGGAAAAAATAACATTAATATAAGGTAATTCCACTCATCATGGAGTTTTTGTGAAACCACATGTTTGGAGAGGAAATTTTTGAACTAGAGGAAGTGATGAAGCAGTGTTACCCACATCTTATTTAGTTTGGGAAAGTAAATTTCAGGGGAATAATTTTTTAAGGGAATAAGATTGTAACAACCCAAGCAATTATCAATGAATATTATTCTTGATCTAATTAAATAGATTATTATGAATGATGGTTAAATAAAACATACACTGCCTTGGTTTTATGTTTTTGTGTTTAAAAATACCGTTATGGGTAGTTACCACTTCTAATATAGCCGTTGAATAGTTATCACATGATTAGTATAAATATAGGGATTTAACATATCTAATTTACTCAAACAAAGGAATCGATGGCATCATCTAGGAGACATTCCATATATGAAGCCAATTTTATGGAGCTCGGAAAGGAGGTGACATCATTGGGATTTCCTCTTGACCAAGCCCAAGTCAAGCTTCATCATTTTAAGCTAGATCGGAACCGCCTATAGGTGAAGTGCATGTTGATATACAAATCCCTTTTTTGGAGCTTGGAGAGGAGGAGGCGTTATTGGGAATTTCACATAACCAAGCCCAAGTCAAGATTAAAAATGTCAAGCTAGAGCATAACCATCTACGAGAGATATGAATGTTGAAATAGATTACCACCCGAGTGATTAATTTGTGACACAACAGGATTCTATCACCATCACACACCTTAAACTTCGGTCTTATGTGTGTGTTATAAGGGGTTAGTTAACATGACCTTTAGAATATTATTATATGAATTATTTTATATATAATAATGAATATACATTCATTTTATTATTGTTATGTTATAAATTTTTCTTAAAGAACAAATAGTATTTTCAGTTAATATTCAATTAGAAAATATATTTTAATGAATTAATGGATTTTTTAATTAAATAAAATTTTAATAAAATGTAATTATTAAAATAGTTCTTATTAAATTTAAATGATCAAATATGTTTTAGGAATATAGTTGAAATTTTTATTATGGTTTGAAAGCCATTTTTTTCAAAACCCATGGATTTTAAATAAATGTGTGTTTTTATTTTAAAAGTAAAAATTCACATATTTAGAAAATTATTTAGATAAAATGTATATTATTTTGTGAATGTGGACATTAAAATTATCCAATGGTGAATTTTTCATATTTTTATGAGACAGTCGAATTTTGGGTAAAAATTAAATATTGTTTCAAGATATATTTTGTTTTATGACATCATAATGAGCTAATAGTGATGTAATTAAATTCTCTAAACATTTATTTAGGCCAATATATGTTTTAGAATTTAAATAATGTGATTTTAGTTTTGTTTGATTTATTTTAAAATGCATTAGTGGACCATTCAAGACCTATAAAACATTTTACCTTTTTAAAATGTTTTCCTTGATAGTGTGACTCACCTCCACATAAAAAACCATATTATTAAAAGAAGTTCAGCCAATGGAATTATAAAATATTTACTTTGATATCCCTTTGAAAAAATCCATGGGCAAAAAACAATGGGCTAGTTTGTGATTTAGATTAGTTTAATGTTATCTCACCCAACACTAAATAATAAAGAATACCCGCTCTTTTCTTATATAAACCCTCCCAAGATCCTACTTTCTCATCACACCATTCCATGGAAGATCTAAAACCCCCTTCAATCCATTCTCTAGAATCCTCCCAAGTCACCCCAATCTATCATGAAGCCTCTCTCAAGCCCCTCCTATGCCTTTGGGATCTCAGATCTGAGTAAGTGATTTATTCCTTTTTCAATTTTTCCCAAATTTCATTATACTGTAATGCCCTTTTATTTTCAATTAAAAATTTTGGAGTATGATTTTTCACCTCCCCCATACATCCCTATGGATGTTTTAATGATGATATACCCCTTCCCTATTACATTAATTCTCATATTTTCACCTATTACCATGCCAATATTTAGTAAAGAATTTATCCATCCTCATTTACATTCAAATTTTTTTTTTATTATGGATCCAAATTCCATTAAATTTGTTGTGAAATGTATCTACATGACCCCCTTACTATCTGTTTTAAGTATAAATGATGATACCCCAATTTATCTCTCATTAAACAATTTTTTTTATATCACGACGTTAGGCTACCAATATTGCATCGTGATTTTCCAGGACAAAGTAATTGTGTTGTGAATACCATGCACCTTTCCCTATCAAGGGTATTCACATTTATAAACATTAAAATATGTCATAAAAAGTTTCATATATGTATTTCACATTCCTTAATCAAGGAATAAATATTTACGTTGAATGATTTTATGTTGTATGATCCATGTGGCACACATATGCATTAAATGAAATGTTTAAGAAGGGTGTGACCTGATAGTGCTACAATGTCTTGGGTAAAGATTATTATAATGCTAAGTAAAGTGAAATGAGGGTTTAATCAAGCTAATTAACGTGAAAAGAGTGTTTAATAATGAAAAATAAATTGATATTATGTTTTACTTCTCCTAATTCAATTGAAATGGTGGTTTAATCATGTTAATACATGTGGAATGATGGTTTACTCATGACCATGTGCAATGAGACATGGATCATGTGAATACCATGTTAAGTGTTTTTCCATATATTGATGATCTGAAAATCATGATATATCATTCCTTTATGTTCATGTATCTCTAATGATCCTTGGTTGTGCCTATTTCCTCACATGTACTTTTTTCTCCATGTTATGTCTTGCTTACTCCGTTACTAGGATTTATAGATCACCCTTTTCATATGCAAGTCCTTATTTAATCCCATAAACATATACAAACGTTGGAATATAGTGTTCATGAAATGTATGTTTTCCATAAATATATTTGATTTATGTTTGAATTTGTTGTGTAATTCTCATAAGCTCCAAAGATAGTAGACCTCCCTATTGTCCATGTTGCATCAATTGAAGAGTTTATGTAATAAATCATGTTTAAGTGCATAATAAAAAGTAGGGTTATTCTATTTTTTTAATGATTCAAGGTGTTTGTTGACAATCCATGATGACCGGGAAAGCTCTTATTGCTTTGTTAGGACCAACTGATGTATTAGTTTATCATGGTATTTTTGGATTGTTCATGATATTAATTAACCATTATAGATTCATAATAATATCATAATATATATATATATATATATATATATATATATTCACTAAATACATCCTTATGGTTATATATTTAATGAGGAAATGAAAAATGAATAATATCGCTTCGTGGATGTGGTGGCCCTCACGTAGTCATGAGTGACGTTATCATTTTTCAATGGATGGGAATGAGATAGGAAATTGATATAAAAATAACCAAATAAAATATATTTATATTAAAAATAATTATTATAAAATTTTAAAATAGTTTTGTAATATTTTGAGGAGGTTAATTATGAAAGAAACATGAAAATGATTTATATGAGAATATAAATCTTTTTCAAGAATACTTTTTTGAAATTCACTATAGAAAATCATGGATGGATATTTCTGAAATAAATAAACCACAATTTCAGGGAGAAGGATTTTGGGTGGTTTTTTGGGTAGAACTTGGTCTACAAAAATGGATCATTCTGGTTAGATAAAATAGGATACGAAGTACCCTTTCCATAGTGAGGGGAGTTTCGAAGTTGTAATTATTATGAATATTAAAATATAATGAGGCCACTATTATGGGGAATTGGTATTAAATTATCTGCAAAAGAATAAAATGATATAGAATTAAAATAAATTCATTCAATAATATTTAGATATGATTATATGTTATTGAAACCCCTATCTCTATTTTTTAACCCATCATTAAACATTTTAACATTTTTAGTAGTAATAAATTATTAACATAGATACTATTCATAATGAAAAAATAGGGTTAACCTCATCAATGAATTTTTAATTTATAAGTAAAAATATTGAAATGATTTTATCCATTAAAATATCTATAATTAGTGGAAATATATTTTAAAGTAATAGCACAATATAAAAGAGAACCTGTTTTAAAAAATTAATTTTAAGTATAAAACATAAATTATTCTAATTACATTATTAGTAAAAACAATTATATGAACATTAATATATTATATTTAATATATTATTGAATAATTTCATTAAAACCACTCATCCATACATATTAATTCAACTAATTAATATAATACTCATTTCCCAAAATAAAATAGTTTTCTTAAAAATATCATTCTTGGCCTTCAATTGATTTTATATTAGTTTATGACCAATTTAAATGAATGAAGGAATATTAATTTTTTCACATTAAATACCAATATACAACAAACATATTATAGATCATTAGATGACATGACAGACAATATATTGAAAAAAATACATCTAAAAACTTATCTTATAACATAAAATAATATTATTTTCACCATTAAAATTCTGTTCATATGTTCTATGCATTAGTCAATTTTCTTCAGGAAGGAAAAAATTTATAAATGTTTTTCATATATTATTTATTCATATTCATATCATCCAATATAATTGGTAATTGATAACAATCATATATAAAAATTTTATTTCAATTGTATATTGTGGTTCTTTTAAACATATAATATTGATTATATAAAAATATCAAAGAATCAAATTTATTTACAGAGAAACATATCATAATGTATTTTTGAGTCATATTAAAATACATATAATAAATTTACCCATGGAATCTTATCAATGTGATTAAAAAATAAGCGTTCTTTTTACTCATTACATATTTAAGATCCCCTGAAGCTTCCACAAATTTATGGTTTCACTAAAAAACATTTTCCTGGTAATTTGCGTTGTTCTAAAACATATTTGCATGTTGATATAAAATTCTTACTAATTTTTCTTCATAAGATAGGCCATCATATTGTATTATGAGAAATTATTTTTATACATGTTACGTATTATGTTTGAACTTCCTCGGGTGAGATAAGTGGAATAAATTATGTTCTTACCAGATATACCATTGAAGTGCTAAGGGATATCAAACCTTCCCAAAAAGATCAGGAATTTTAAAATGGATGAATATATATGGGACTCAGCATGTAGTTATTTCCAAATATCATAACCTTTGATCAAGGAGATATTTTTGGAATACCTTGTCACAAAATTCAAAATCTAGATCTCAGTGATGATTAACGGGATATGTTTTATATCAACTATGACCACCATTAAAGTGTTATATAAATAATCTAACACATTTTTCTATTTCCTTAGTTAGATCAAGTTACACTGCCTTTTTTGTATCTTCACCCAATAATATTATAGTATTATAATTAATTTCATAGATGAATTCATAAAGAGAGAAATAAATGTTTGATTGCAAGAAATTATTGTAATAAAACACAAACAAAGAAAGGTTTAATCCAAATTTTATTTTAAATCCATAGAAAATGGGTTAAAAATATATTCTTGGGTTTGAATGTTCCTATCAGACAGACCATATGTAGTAGGGTGATATGAAGTGTTGTCGTTCAACTCTATATTTAAATAATTTCGATGAATTCTAAAAAAATTGAGTTAAAACATTGATCATCCTCATAAACATTAGAATGTGGTACCCAATGTGACAGTACTACTTATTTTACATATATCCTAAAATAAAAAATTATAAGATAAATGTTAAATTGTAGAAATAAAACATGATTGTTTTATAGTGATTTACTACAACCCAAATACATATATGGCCTTTAAATGTTACGGGGAGTCCCAAACAAAATCTAAGGTAATTGTTTTCCGTTTCTATTCTTCTGTGGGTAATGGTTAAAGCATCCACTAAGAACTTTTTCTCTCAACCTTAATTTATTAAAATACCATGCATCAAGATACATACTCTGAAATATCCCATTTCATATTATCCCACATGAAACATGATTTTAAGACTCAATATTTCTTAATACATCCATGATGAGTATAGAATAATGAACTATGAGATTCATACAGCTACTCCTTAGTGAAATTCAGATTTTTTTTGTAAATGTAATGGGGTTTGGAACCATATAATTCCATCATAGTCATAATGGAACTCAATATAATTCCATAAATTATTTTTTAGTTCCAAATATTCATGTAGATCATTTGTAATCCCCAAAAATAATGATTATTGAACATTCACAGGAAAAAGATATGATATACACCATTTCTAATGATTTAAAAATCAATATAATTAAAATACATAAGTATTAGAACGTTTTAAAACATTGTAGTGGAAAAAATAGTGTGGGCCTTTAAAATAAAAACACCATCCACCATATTATCCTTCTTTATTTGGTTGTGTATTGAGAAATCCAAATATTTAATCAACTCAAACTATCTCTATTCACATATATTCTTCTATTTAGTCATGAATATATTCTTCCAGATTTTATTATCATTATATATATATAACATATTTTACAATAATATAATTCCTCCATATTTTTTTAAAAAGCATTATTTCGTCCATCTTCATATCTTGGGTTGTGAAATTTTTCTATTGAATTTTTCAGTTTGTGTTAGACAAAATCTACCACCATATTATTCTACATTAGTGAAAATAATGATCCCTTATTCGATGAATCGCTATTGATCACAAATGCTTATATACTATATGGTAGTGTGAGCATGATTTCACAAACCAACAATCTCTTAGACTCTTTAAAATTATAATTAATTTCATCTCTCAAGAGGAATATGGATCCCTTTAAAATCATCATGATTATTTGATTATATATCAAAGATAAATTTCTCACAAAGCATTGATATTATACAAGAAACATTAAAAACTATATAACTTGTTCACTAAACTTGTTCTGAGCTATTTCTTAATAAATTACAAACATAAAGGACCCATCGATATACCGTTTCATGATATTATAATGCCCACTAATGAACCAATTTATAGTCAAAATTAACACGTTGTATATTTGGAATTAAAATATTCATCATCAGGGTCTTTAATATATTCCTTAAATGATATTTTTGATCAAAATATGAAAATATATAAAAATATCATCAATAAAGAATATATAATACCGATCAAGGTAATATCTAAAGACTCTATTCATAATATCATTGTAGATGGTTATGTAATTGGTAAGTCCAAATGGTATCACTATAAATTCTTATTGATAATACCTTATATTGAAGGATGTCATGCGTATATCCTCCTAATTGGAATTCAATAGATGATATTATAATAATGTTTAATATATGAAAACTACTAATATACACATATTTTATCAAAAATTGAATCAATATATGCTATAGGATACTTTTTCATAATGGTGATCAGGTTATCATTCCGATAATCATTGTAATGATCAATTGAACCATATTTCTTCATAACAAAAAAATATTTTGACCTCATAGTGACCCACATAGGAATATGAGACCTTTTTAAAAAAATTCTAGAATTTCTTCTTGAATTTATACAACTCAATCGAGGATATTCTATGTTAGTATTTAAAATAGGTTTAAAACTTTGTATGGGTTCTATTAAAAACTCAAATCATCTTTTTGGGGGATACTAGAAAATTCATCATTAAATGTGATAACGGAATCCAAAAAACATGCATTTCTTTATTTTTTATTTTATCCTCATCCATTTTATTGTAATAAACCTTGGTAAAAGGTAGTATGACCCTTATAATGTATATAATTCCCATTGGAAGTCCATATCCTTCCTCGCACTGATATACAATCATAGGTTGATTGATAATATGAAATGTGACTTCATATTCATGGTAGTTGATATATAATCTATATAAAGAGAGATAATAAATTCTCAAAATGACATCAAATTACATTAAGGGAAGAATATAGATAACTTTTTAACACAATTTTATATATTTTAAAATGAAATCCCAATCTTTGGAGTGGAGGAAATGTGAGACTTAATTTCAATAAACAAATTATGGAATTGATATAGAAAAAGGACTTCATTGGACTGTGCGTATTCTTTGGATTAGGGCATTGAATAATATTATTCCCATGTTCCCCTAATATAATAAATTGAACTTTTAGTGGTTCCATTGGATGAAATTTATTTCCCTCAATCAAAATATTCATGTTTACATTCTAATTAGGTACATTATTATTTTAGTTTTCAAACACAAAACGTTTTCCTATTTCATTGACACACTTTGTTTGTTAATTCTTCTAACAATATTATCATTTAGATAATTGATTCATCATTCATACATGGTCATCATCAATTGGAATCTCCTGAAATTCTATTTTTCATTAATTAGATGTGTCCAGATCCTACCGTAGGTTCAATTTCTCCAAAATAAATTTGGATAGATAGTAAAGAATAACCACATTATTTTTCACTACATATTTTACCATGATGGGGTAATCAATCACAAATCCCCCATATTATCCATCACATCCATTAGTAACTGTGTTCATCATAGTTATAGTCATTGAATAATAAAAAAATCATAGTGTGAGAGTAAACCATCAATAATAAGTGAAAAAATATGATTATGTATACAATTATTTTGATGTTCTAAATTTGGAAATTTTTGTATAACCCTTTTCAATTTATGTTAATATCATATAACTATTGATTATCAAAGGTTTTCATATATTATATGATATTATTTAATATAAGGGTCCATCAAGTAAATTTTAATTATCAAAAGCATATACTAGGTTAGTGTCAAATGAGGTTTTCAGTTAGGCCAATTTTTTTTTGAGAATTTTGAAGAATAAGTTAACACAAAACCATCCTTTTCATGGTTTTTACCCATAGATTCGTATATGCCAGAGCATTCAACAACTCTTTTTATCCATATAAGTATTTAATTACTAGTAAACTATTCAATATCTATAAAATCGCATATTTATGGTGTTATCATATACATATACTTATCGAAAGGGTTTCCACAATTTTTTGTTACCCAAAGTCCAAAAATTAATAAAACATGTTATTATACCAAATAAGGTGACCCAAACATTACATACGTAAATATTAAATTATTTCATATGAATATTTAATACATATCATAATAATAGATACCCTTTAACTATAATATTTATTCCTTTTAGAGATTAGATACATTAACAATAAATATATTGAAACATCATCAACATATTTTACAATGTTCTTATCACAAGGAAGACTTATAAGACATACCCTATATAAATAATTCCATAATAATCTTCGTAATAGAGAAATAATAATGTTTGATATAAAATAATAACTACGGATAACCATAAGAGATATAAATCATTGATGATAAGTGATAATAATATAATAATAACTATATGATAGTATGACGATAACATACAAAATTATAACCCAATTTGTTCAAAATCAATAATCATGAGTCATAAAATAAATATTTCTTATAAAAAATGGTCAGTAATAAGTGTATGAGGTTTTAAATAATTAATGATGAACCAAGGGATTGCATCATTAGAAAAATACATAAGTTTATTAACACACATAAACATTGAAAATCATTTTGTTAGATAAGGATCACTCCAAACACTATCATAGTGGAAAATATCCCATAGTGGATTGATTTCACTCCTCATTGAATCATTTACTTAGTTAAGGCTCACTTATAAGAATATCATAGTAGAAAAAGCCCCATAGTGGACTCAGTTCACTCATTATTATATTATTTTCGTAGTCAATACTCACTTCCAAGACAATCATATTGGAAAAATTCATATTCTAAAATGTTTTTACTCCCCATCACATTCCATATTATTTCAGTAGATGTCATTATTTACCCTATTCAACATCAGGATGGATAATTATTACCCAAACCATTACATAATAAAAATCATACAAATTTTTTAGAGAATATAATAATAACATTCATCATATTATAATTTACATAACCCATGGAAAAGAAATGGATTTCATAAATAGTTAATAATTTTTTAAGTATGAGCCTTACTAACAAAATAAGTGGATGTAATCATAAAAACATTCCATGTTTCATCATATATTAATTAACCCATCAAGAATTACAGGTTTTCGTAAAAAAATATTTAAAACATCATAATTTAAAGACTTCCCGGAAAATGATTTATATGTAATCATAAGAACATATCCCTAGTAATTAATAAAAATTCTATAAATATGTTTTCATGGATGAAAAATATCTTTAAAACTGATTTTGATTATTTTTTTAAAAACTTGGAACCTATCCTTTTCATTTAAAATATTTTAAAACATAAAGTACCTTGAATATTGATAAAATGATTTTATTTGGAAATATCCATGGAAATATGTAATTCAAGCTTAAAAAAATTGTTTTGATGGTGGCATACTCTATTCATATGGTATAGATTAAAGGATAAAACTATTTTTACACATGTGTAAAATGTCAAAAATGATTCATATGTAAAATATTTGAAAACAACAGTTCTATTAATTGGAAATGAAAATAAAATTTAGAATTAAATAATATTTCTAAATAAAATATATAAATACTGTTATAAAACCTATTTAAGAAGATTGAAAATGAAGAAAAATTTTGTTTTCTGAAGAGGATACGATGTCATTTTACATAAAAACATTTTTAGGAATCATTTTGAGTACCAAAAAATATAATTGTGGTACTATTAATTTAAAATTCATGTAATAACCTTCTTATAATTAAATATATATGTTTTAATTGGTAAATATCAGATAATTTTTCTTTTTTTAAAATTTAGTATAGACATTCTTGAAAAGAAATGATATTATGACATAAATCCCTATGTCCGTCGGTATATTAAATTTTACACATTAAATCCTCATAAATAATAACTTTATATTTGTGAAAAATTTAATAAATAATAATAATAACACATATCATAATTTTTATCATTCCTTTAAAACTTCTATTTATCATTATGTTAGTCATTCATTATTAAAAGGAATAATTTGTTGAAATCTGGAACATTTTCCATGCATTTTGCAGTTTAATGGTTATTGAACTAGTATATTTTTTATATATTAATAGTATCTAGAATAGAAATTATTCCATAAGATCTATATTTATTAATTATATACATATTTATAATTATTCTTATAATGTGGTGATGAAAATGTATTTAAATAACTTAATGGAGATGGTACTCTACACATACGTGCACTCAAAGTTTTCACTTTTCAATGTATAGAATGAAATAAAGATAAATGTTAAATTACATTTAAAAATAGTAATTATATAAAAAATATTATATATATTAATCATATTTATTTTTATAACCATTCATGTAAAGAGAAAATAAAATAATGAATCATATAACCTTATGGAGGTAATAGTCCAGACGTACACATGAGGGACATTACCATTTTACAACAGATTGAAAGAGATATAAAATGGCTAATATATTATCATATAAACATAATAATATATTAAATATAATAGTTTGATGATGTAGATATTGTTATGTAACATTTTAAATAAGTTTTAGACTAATGAAATAAGAAAACAATTGGTAAGAATAGATGTGCCTTCCTCAAGAATCCCCTTTTGAAAATAACATTGATGTTTCTTGGATAGAAATTTTTGGAATAAAAGAACCTATATTTGATTATTAATAATCATGGGAGAGTAGTTTTGGAAATATTTGTTCAGATAAAGGGTTTTTGTTGTGAGGATAATAGATAAGGAAAGGATCCTTTTAATAAGTGAATAGTGTTCCACACTTGTAATTATTAAGAATATTAAAATAGAATAAGGAAGATATCATGAGAGATTGGGGATAAAATGTATCCAGTTGAAATATATATTGATAATGGATTGAAATAAAATAAAATAATGTGATTTTGAAAAGATTTTACAACATTTTTATCTTTATACCTTTAGTTTAGACCCCCATTTACCCATAAACCATTTATAATAATAATGAATTTTAACCTCAAATACTATTCATAATGTCAAAAAATGATATTTAAATAATAAAAAAAATCTGAAAATTATTTTTCCAAACTTGTAAAACATTTTATACGATTTAATTTCTATATTTTTTTAATAATTTCATATTAATGAATATTTTTAAAATGCACGGAAACCCATTTTTTTGTAAAAAAACATATTTATACATAAAAATGAATTTATCATAATTACTACCATAGTAAAAATCAATATATTAATGTTAATACATTTTATTTATTATATTTTATACACATTTCAATAAAATCATTCATAAATATTGAATAATTCAATTTATTTTGACAAAAAATATTGAACACAGTAAAAATCATTTTCAAATAAAATATTATTTATATATTCAAATTAATTTATATTTATTTATAAACAGTTGATAATAAATTAATGAATGATTATCAACTTTTTTATATTAAATTCAAGTATCTTCCATAAAAATATTATTATTTTAGTGATCATGTCACATAATATATATATAATACAATATATATAAATAAATATAACATAAACTGATATTATTTGAAACATTCAAATTTTGGTACTTATTTCATTGGAACTAATATATTATTTTTTATTAAGGAAATTTTTTTTACATACTTTTAATAATTTATTCAGTCATATTCATATCATCCAATCCCAAGGCTAGACAGTCAATGTCAAATTTAATAATATTATTTCAGTAGTATATTGTTTTAATTTAAACATTGTGTAGCATGTAAAAATATATATCAAAGAAAAAAAATTAAAGAGAAATATATCATAAAATCATGAAGTGTAATACATTAAATGTTACACCATCAAGAATTTGTTATATTATTGGTGTTGAATTATATAGAAAGTTACGTCTCTTGTTTTTTTTTTGAAATAGTGGGACTAGTAAGCTTGGTTCGAATTTTACTGTGTCCATTTACTGGATCCCCAAAGATCTATGCCATTTTCATTTGGTATTTAATTAATTCCTACTCAATGATATTAAAAAGACTATAGAGTGGATAATTGACTTTGTCTTAGGTTTCCAATTATTGGAATATAGACTAAAAAGATATATATCTCTTTCACAAATAAATTATGTTCTTTTATTTTGAATTATTGGAAGATGGATTTTATGGATTCCGAGCTTTCCCTGGTAGATTATAAGTTTATGTTCTCTAAACGTTGACCATATGGTAAATTTTTTTGAGTTCATCCATCTTTAACTAATTAAAATCATTCAGATGGTCTATCTAATATTATGGTAAATGTAAACATAAGGTTAATAAAATCCAAATACTACAACATACTCTGTCCCAATTGGGGGCATAAAGTTATGGTTTCAAGTCATAATTCTTAGATCGTTGTATTATATGGGAGATGGAAAAAACCCAATTGGTATTTAAGGGCCATGAATGCCCCAACACCTTATTAACAATGAATGGTGTTACTGTAAATCATGACTGAAGGATTTTATATCTAGATTGAAAAATTTGATAGGAATATATGGTATTTTCCTTGAATATATTAAAATGAAAAATTAAAATAAATGATTATTGGGATTATAGGTATTAAAGGACATTTTTCTTAAGATGAAATCATTTTGTTGGATGGGATGTCCTAATAGGGTGCATATGCAGAGCCATATTAGAGAATTTATGAATATCCAAACTGAGGGGTCCCATTAATCTAGATTTTCTCATTACCTATATTCATGGAATTTTGATAGATGTATATGTAACTAGACATTATGTGTGACCTGTGGAAAAGGGATATTAAAAAATTATATAGGCATTCCAATCCTAAGATTTCCATGTTTTGGTTATTGTGATCCTTTGGAATGATGTAAAAATGGGTGATGAACTATGAATGATTCATGAATGTACAGTATTGAAATTTCTTCACAACCTGAAATAATAAGAATCAAGCCGCAAATAGTTTTAAAAAAATCTACATTGATCTAACTCTTGTGCGTGAGGGTTATTTTAAACCGAAATAAAACTAGATCGTTAATCATCTTAAAGGTCATGAAATACGTTGACAAATATTGTATACACTATTTCTGAATACAAAGAGTCATTTGGATTTTCAATACTAATGTTTAATTTTATCCTAGTATAGAATTCCACTTATTTTGTGCTACAATATGGATCAGGATCTCATGTAGGATTGTTTGGAAATATTTTAAGTGTGAATTTGAGTAGTTTATGGTCATCTAAGATAGAGAATGTATCATTTATTTTAATTTCTGGTGAAAATTACTATGTTATCCTAATGTTTAATGTCATGTGTTATGGGATTATAGAATGAAGTTTATCCTCACACTGTAGAGATGTAAATTTATAAATCAAAATAGCCTCATCTTAGTTCTAAATTCATAAGTTCTTATCACTTGGAAGAAACATATGAATATGGAGGATATTTTTTCTTGGAATAAATTCTTATTAAACCACCATACAGATGGATTCATTTGATTTTTTGGCCAATGTACCTATAAAAAACAATTTCACTAGATGCCACACAAGGAACTCGAACCCAAAAACAATATCTGGAACATTTTAAGGTGTTATTTGAAGTTGTTTGTGTTCCAAACATATATGATCCAAGTTTCAATATGTATCCTACAAGAATAGTAATAATGAAACTCATAGTTTTTAATTAGGTTTATCAATATGATAATCCCATGGATAAAGAATCTTATTATGAATACACATATGCATATCTGACTCTTACATATGGTATGGAAATCTTATGTGATAGTATTTGAGATAAGAGATATGATTTTATATATCATAAACATTAAATATCCTTTAATATCTATATCAACCCACATGTAGTTTTATAACAGACTCTCATGTACAGACCAACATTATATAAAAGAGGAGATAATTGGGTTTATCATAAACAAAGTGTGATCTTGAAATCATGATGTAGATGATGAGCCCCTAAGATCAAGGGGAAAATGGGTAATTATTTATTGATGGAATATTTAAGTCGTTCTAATAGAGGGTATCCTATAATCTA
The DNA here is from genome assembly GCA_963277665.1 of Viscum album. Classification (NCBI taxonomy): domain Eukaryota; kingdom Viridiplantae; phylum Streptophyta; class Magnoliopsida; order Santalales; family Viscaceae; genus Viscum; species Viscum album. Next base: position 1,291,391,187 of record OY728159.1, on the reverse strand, counting down.
TATATATCTTATAGTATTAGTAATTAAGACAAAAATAGTTCTTGAATTGAGGAATGTTATCTGAAGGTATTTCAATGTTCCCAAAAGATCTTATATAGGTGAATATCTCATTCCTGGGAAAGGGTCTCACTAATAAGGATGCTAAAACTATTTGGGGAATCCATCATGGTGGATATTATATGTTAAAATTAAACATAATTTGACCATGAATATTTTCACTACCTTTGAATATATTAAATCTCAATCATTCTAATTAGAGTTACCCTCCCAAAAATCGATTCTCATATGAGTCATGCACTATGTGATAAATAATAGAAAACCAAGAGACTGTTTGAATCACATGATAGTGTATACCAATGTATATATAAATATCACTTCCATATCAATGCAATAAAAAAGTACCTACATGGGTTTTTCTCTATATTGGGAGAATATTTTAAAAATTACGAGAATTCATGGAAAATCCTAGAATAAAATATCCTAGTGACTCTATGCATCATGAATTTATAATAACCAATCCACATATATTTTATATAATATAATGGAATTTATTTTACCTCATTATTGTCTTTTAAAAATTTACAGCAACAAATGATGGATTATTACGTAGATCTTTCTCTCTTGTAAGGTAGGAAAGAGAAAAAACTGGATTTGTATAAAATTTTTATGTTCTTATATAATTGAACGATAGATTTTACAATTTAACAACAAGAATATTTGATGACAGGGGTAATGTGTAGAAAATAATAGCTGGAAGATATGGAAATAACATGAATATATCCTGGATTTTTTATAGCAGTTTGCTTCACCCTAGATCAAATCTATGGTTAAATCCTAAATAACATAGAGAGATAACTATTACTCATTGAAAAAATGTGAGGAGAAGTATTTAACATGTTGAAACCCATATGAGTCTATTACATGATAGAACAAACGATTCATAATTTTTTTTGGAATAAGAAGATCCTATGTTATTATAAGTAGAAACCCTATCATGTCACTTAGTATTTTATTGGTTGAGATGGAACCCAATCTATTCATTAAGTTAGACTAAACCAATGTGAATACATTTTGATTAGGTATGAAAAAACCAACACTAACTATTATGTGTAAATATGCTTGAAAAATAAAAAATATCTACACTTCTAGAAATAATAAAACTAAATAAATTATGTAAAGATTTCAATGAAAATTAACGGGGTGGAAGAAAGTTCTTCAAGACATTTTGAATTGATATTGGAAAAGGGAATGTGAGGCAAACGGTAATTACATAACAAAATAGCTGAGTAAATTATATTATGAGGAAATTATTATAATCACTTCACTACATTGCCCTTACCTTATTTATAAATGATTTATTGAGGACTATTATTCTCCCTTGAAATTATATAAAACATATCTACATAGAATATTCCTATTTCATCATCATATAAAAACCAATGGTTAGTAAATAAAAAAATATTAACATTTACTATGTTTGAAATATCATGCTAAAAATCAACATTAAATCCCATGAATCTTCTCCTGGTATCATTTCATTTACTAGATACTATCACTATGGGATAGATGAAAGATAAGTGATTTCAATACATTTTATATTGAAAAAATGTTTTATGAATATACCATGTAAGTGTAAGAAGTATTTTGTGGAAAGGTACTTGTATAAGGGTAAACATGTTATTATATGGGTTGTGTAAGGTCAAAAATGATTTTAAATCGGTTTCATATGGGTACCCATGCACTGTATAAGGGTACAATGAAATATGTATGGATTAGTACACGTTTTCAATAGTTATATAAATGAAATTTGTACGTCTCATAAATTTAAGAAACATTTCAATAATGTTAATAGGAACATGTAAAATGGTATGATGCACTTATGTAAGGGTAAGCACCACTTGAATAAAGGAAAACATCTTTTTTAATCGTAATCTATATTTTATACAGCTCATGGAATGGTATCCAGTTCTCTCTCTAATGGGAGCTTAATTATTTTATAGTTCATGTAATGGTAATTAAGAATCTATAAAAGGGTAAATCAAATTTTCAACCTGCTATATAAGGGTATATATTACCGTGTAAAGGTAAAAAATAGTTTTTTAAGGTTATGAATCATCTTAAATGGGATATATAAGTGTACATGAAACATGAAATAAAGGTATAATGTAATATCTAAAACTCACATAAAGGTTCACCAGATGTTATGTAAAGGTAAAATATAAATAACATATTTTATGAAAATGTAATCTAAAATGTATATAGTGGTAAAGAAGAGTTTTTAAGGATAACATAAAGGTAAAAACAATAATAATAATCTAGAATAAGGGTAAAAGGACGTTATGTAATGGTTATAGACAATAATAATAAATATAAAAGCGTAAATAAACAGTAACAATGTATTGATTAGAGTAAAAAAATTATAAAATTTATTTTTTCACTAAATTTAAACAAAAATAATAATAATTAATTATAAAATACTAATAATAAAGGATAAAGAACTAAATAATAAAAAATCAACTAAATTAATATAAAACTAAAAATTTATTAAAAATTAAAAAATTAATACATTTAATAATCTATCATCCATAAAATAATACACCTTATAAAACATACAATCATGTCAATGTAATATCAATGATAAAATTAAAAGAATTCAATTTGGCTAAAATAATTTTCACTCAAATGAAATTTTATTAAAATATTTAATTTATAATGATCTAAATATATAATTGGATATTACAATATGAATTCATAAAATAATGAAAAAATTTATTTCCAAAAAAATTAAATAATAAGGTTTTCAATTTATCAAAATAAAAAAACTCAGTTGACTAAAACACTTAGTGTTTCAACACTAACAATCACCACCTTTTGTACATAGGAAAAAAACATTTTATTTGAAAAAATATAAAATATTCTCCCCCTTTTTAAATTTACTGAAAAGGAAATAAAATATTTCAAAAAATAAATTGATCCCCCATTTTTTGCAATTAACATCCTCTTTATAATAAAAAAACTGAAATATTTAGAGCTCAATATATATTTATATTTTGTAATGAAATCATCCTACAATAAAACTACACTCAATATACAATGATTTAGAGATAAGATTACAAAACTCCTACTCCCAAACTAAAAATTTAACAAGTATTTAAAAAAATACAATTAAATTAAACTTGTTACATAATTTTAATACTTATGGTAAAACTCTTCATAAATTATTTAAGTATAAAAAAAATTATGTATATATTCTTCCCCAAAATTTATACACCTCTTAGAAACATATTCAAGGAATTTTTATAATATTTTTAATGAATTGAAAATAGATTTATATATAAAAATTGTAAAATATAAAATTGATTAAGAACATATTATTTCACTATATCCTTAAATTATTGAGTATCAATATAGCATTAATAATGAAGGATTAAACCATTATCATGAAAAAATATTAATAAATTATTTTATCTCTTAAGAACATGTAGCAATTTTGACACTCCCAAGGGGAAATAAAAACCAAAAAGTGAACAACTTATTTAAAACTATATAATGAAAGATAATTTTTTATAATATTCTTATATAATTCTTATAAATTAAGGATTTAAATTTCTACTACATATTTCATATAAAAAAACATGTTTATAAATAATTAAAATATCTATCCATGGATCAATTAATATACTAAAAAATATAGTCAAAAAATTTATAAATTTCACATGAATTAAATTCAATTCATTAAGACCAAAAATTTAAAATATAGAAATAAGGTTGTATACTAAATGAACAAAGAATTTAGATACATGAAATAATACATGTTTATAAAATAGAATAAAACATTCTTTTATCCATAAAATAATTAATTATCTTGAAATGTATGCTATCATGGGACCTATTGGATTTCAATAAGATGTTTTAGAAACACATGTTTTAGAGGTTTTAGTTATCAGAACATTAAAATAATTTTTTTAAAGAAGAATTTTATTTATCCCAAGTATTTCACATAATATAATGATAAATTAGATGCATAGTGTTTGAACTATCCACCTATAAAACAATTAACATTATATCCCTTACATTAGTAATTTTAAAAAGAATAATATTATATATAATTGGAATATAAATGGTGTAAACATGCCTTATTTTATCTATTCAGTATATTCATGGACATAATCTTATAAAAATATTATTTACCATTAATAAATGATGAAAATTTTCATTTTAGATGAACTATCTCCTTTCAAATATATCATTCTATTTTCAAGAATTTTCCATGAATGTCAATAATTTTATGTTTGAGTAGGACATTGAATGAATAGTTTATTATTATATTAATTTATCTTCTTATATTATATTCCAACTTTAGAAATGTCATCTAAACCCAATTTAAATCTATTTTCTTTATATTCATTATTCTAATACATAAAACCATTTAGATTTTCATTCTCATTTGTTAGATTGTCATTTTATTTTATAATTTTTTATTTCTTTTTACAATATGAAAATAAAGTTAAATTTCTATAATTATTATCATTCATATAAAACAATTTATTTTCATATTATATCATATTAAATTTATCATTATATTTTAAACAAATCAATTTTTTTGAATCACCCTTTGTATTCTTTTATTCTATTTTGTAAATTCCTTATAACCATAAATTTTTTATTAGGATTCATCATATTAACATGAATCTAAAAGAGAATTGCTCTCATAATTAGTATTTTTTAGTAACATAAGAATGATTTAATAATATTTGAGAAATGATTTAGGTACCTCATAATGTGTATCCTTTAAAGCAATATTACCTATTTGTTTTCAATTTACGTTTCCTCCGTATTTAAACCAGACTCCCCAACACAACTCCAACCATCATGATAACCTTTCATGAGCACCTCCTTCTATTTATTTTCATTACCTTCCATATATAATTTTGTATAATTGGATTTAATGTGTCCATTTCTTCTACATTCAAAACATATTTATTGAGAGAAACTATTTTATTTACTACTGTTAACTTTTTCTAAATTTATTCTGTCCTTATTGTTGTACTATTCAGATCATCCCTTAAAACCACCTTTTTCTTTACATCAATTTGTAAAGACCATTACTTATTATAGAAACATTATCCTCCTCACCATTATAGGAATATGTATTAGAAGGGTAATTATAAATAGTATATTAATACTGCAATTCACTAAAATTATTTCTTTCGAAAAATATAATTTCATTGGTCATTACTTCCATCTTGTATTGATGAGAAGATCCAATCAATTAATGTGTTATATATTGGGCGAAAGACAAGATTTTTGTCAATTAAAACCTTTATTATAATTAATTTCATAGGTAGTATGCAATGTGTTATCACATTAAGTGATTTTTAATAGTATCATTGAGAGAAATTAATCCATTCACAATCATGGAAAATTCATTGTACATCTCAACAATGTTATCATGACAATAAATTCCGAATCTCTGAATTTATGCATGATGTTTTTCTAATTCTATTCTCCTCAACTTATCAGTTCCCTTATGAGTGAATTTAAAATTAACTCCAAATTTTAAATGTTGGTTTTCATGATTATATATTGATATAAATATATATACTTGATGAGTAATAATTTAAAGAATTTATTTTATACTTTAGAACATGGTTCGTAGCACAATTCTTAGTCACTATATCCAAATATATATCAATAAATTTACTATGATTATTCATAATTTTTCAATATAATGTACCTATATTCATAACAAATTACTCCATATGATCTTTATAAAATTAATAATCACTTCCGTTAAAGTGAGATCTTTGGATAGAATGTATCTCCTAAATTTTTTTATGTTTACATTATAAAAATTATCTTTCCTCAGGATATCATGTCAAGGATTTTGTTAGGATAATAAAAATATTAAATCAAAACATAAAATATACAAAATGGATTGATTGTATCATAATAAAATTATAATATAAACAATCCATTAAAGAACATTCTATGATACCAATTGATGGATCAGTTTTGGATAGAAAGATAGACTAGGGTGTGTGAATAGAATATTGAAACTTTTTTTACTAAATTATTAAATAATCTATGTGATGTTTATTCAAACAAATGAATGGTTAAATGTGAGTGTGGTGTTCAGATATAAATGTTGTGTAATAAAAATATACAAGAACAAAATTTGAAATGTTATAGTACTTTAGTTCACAACAGACTTACTTTACAAATCAATCCCCTATAACTAATCAAAAGGACTATTAATCCCTAACAAAAAGAGACAATAAGTCATTTTAGGTGAATAACCAAACTAGTATATTATAGGAAAAACCATGCCATTATTACATTTTATTGGAATACGTGGAACCCAATACATTCTATAGTGTATTCCGAACCTTTCCCTAAACATTTTATGTGTACAAATAGATTCTACTTTGTACTATACTATAGACCAAACCTGTGTGACTTCATTTTGATTAGGTAATCAAAAAATGAAAATATATTTTAAGGGTGGTATAACATTGTGTGAAAACAATGAATTAAAAAAAATCTGAAAAATAATAAAACTAAGGAAACTATTATAAGATGATGATGAATATTCTTCTTGTTGAATAGTGTTCCTCAGCTCTTCTAGGATTGATGTAGAACTAGGGAATATTGGGAAACATGAAATGACATAACAAATGAGCAGTCTAAATTGTATTATGATGCGTATCCATCTTCTATATCTTAACTAATATACCTTGATTTTTTATATAGAATATATCTACAATGGCTATAGTTGTTCCTTAAAATTACTCAAACAATCCCAATGAAAGTGGTTCATATTTAAAAGACATATAAAAATCAATAGTTATAATTTAAAAATGGAATTAGCTAAACATTTCTTTTACATGATGTATTAAAATTAATATTATTAATTAACATATATGATTCTTATCCTAGTACCACTACATCATGGTCCAACTATTACTGTGGTAATATGTAAAATAACTGAATTTTTTACCATTCATAATGATATAAAGTTTTATGCATAGTATATGTAAGGGTAACAAGTATATTGTGTAAAGGTACTTGCGTAAGGGTAAATCATAATTAATATATTCTATGTAAATTTAATATTTAAGGTACATAAGGGAAAAAGTGTCATTAAAGACTATAGAAAAGTAAAAGCATGATTATATATCATTAGTTAGGGTATAAAGGAATAGACTTAATGGTAACAGAAAAATATAAGAAAATACTTATAGGTTGTTATAAAATAAAAAAAGGAACAAATAAGATTAAAATAAATTAGAGAATTTCATTAATCACTATATTTAATAAACAATAATTATAACTTAGAATAATAATATAAAGAATAAATAATTAGAAATTAAATAATAAATAAATTAATAAATATTAAAAAAATCCCCCTCTTGAAAATAATTGAAATAACATATATAATAATATTTAATCTTAAAAATAATAATACTAAATAAAAATTTTATAACATCAATTTAATCTTAATTATATAATTAATAAAATTTCAATTTGGTAAAAAAATCATTCAAATTTAATTTTATTAACATATCCAATTTATGATAAACTAAACACACAAATTAACATTTAATTTAATATTCTTAAACAACCATAAAATTATAATTCCCATAATAAAATAAATATTTTATTTTTTGAATTTATAAAAATAATAAAACAAAATATTACAAAACTCTCAATAAGTATACAATAACATGTGCATCATTATGTATGCTTATGGGATGAGGACCCCACCCTATCATAAAATTTAACATCATTTGTTAGGGAAATTATATATTCATTATGATGTGTTTTAGGGAGGATAATGAATAGAAGTGTCACACACCGATGAGGTTTGATGCATGACTTGCGTGCAAATTATTAAACCGATCAACAAAACATGGTTTTACGTTGGTGGAAGTTAGTGTTGGGTGGCATGGTTCGGGCGCAGTTTGCATGATAGTGCACCTGGAGGATCACGATCTGTGCCGTTGCTCAACATCTGGAATAAGAAAATAAATCAAGTAAAGGAATAGTGAAATAAAATTATGTAAAATAAAATAAATTTCAGTAAATAAATTGTTTTTGAGAAAAAAAAAGTTTATTTATAAAATAATATTGTTGTTATTTTGGTTGTTTTTATTGTTATTATTATTATTATTATTATTGTTATCATTATCATTTTTTTGTTGTAATTATATTATTATTTGTATAAAAAACATAAAGTGGGGAGAACCCAAACCCACCACAGTAACCCCCCTGGCCTCCTGAGCTTTACCCCAGGTGCTGGACTAGCCCTCTTGTGCTCCGACCATTAGCCGCTGATCCCCCTAGCATCATCCCACACTCTCCATCCACCCTATTCCACAAGATTTCGTGATTCATCCTCCCCTCCACCGACGAGCGGCCCTCTAGAACCCCGTCCCGACATGAGAAACTCGGATAGATGACCCTTCTTAACTCGCTCGTGCTGCCTCCTCTCCAGCCAGCATTTCCATCACCAAAATCTTCCCCACTCTGGTCGTTCCTTCCTCACTAGTTCCCACATCCTAAGGTTTTTTTTAGATATTTTTTTTGGTTTTCTCTAGTTTTTCCAGACCATAAATCTATGGTTAATGTGTGACCATTTTTCTTGTGTTTTTATGTTTTTGGAACATTTTCGGGGTGTGTCATCCATTTTAGTGAGGCTTCATTTCATTTTCACTCAATCTGAATGTGTTTCTGTGGATTCCTTTATTTATATGTTCTTAATATACTTTTATGCTTTATAAATGTCATCCATGGATTTATTGTGTGGTGAGAAAGTTATTTTGGCATGCTTAAGCAATGAAAATGGATTTTATAAAGTAAAATGGGAATGTTTTGATTTTGTTTTATTATGGTTTTTTAATGTAATTTATGAATTGTTTGGGAAATTTGAAGTGTGTTATCAAGGGAACATGTGGTTAAAATTTATCAAACAAGGGGTTTACAAATGAAATTAATTATGTGAGAAATGTTATCCTTGTTGTGGACTTTGGAATATGATTTTATAATTGACTTAATAATTTGAAACATGTTGTGAAATTAATGTGGCGTATGGTTGGTTTTGAAACATTCTTGATCTGTGAAGAGCTATTTGAATTAATTATGTGATTTCCATATGATATTACTAAATGGGTTCTTTTTTATAATTTCATTTCATGTTGATGTATGTTTTGAAATGGTTATTTTTTATGTCTATTGGAATTTTTTGTGTGTCAATAGATTTTGACACACCCATGTGTGTACTTGGTGCACACATGGGCGGTGTTATCGTAGGATGGTGATGCATTAAATTTGTGTTTCCAGGAAAAATTGTTTTCTTATATGGTTCTTTTTTCCAAATGAATTTGGTTCTTCTTGGTTTATTAATTAGTTCTTGGGTGGAATTATGGTGGGGAACACACATACATACATAGGTACGTATGTGTATATGTATATATATATATAATCCTTGCACATATTCCCTCATGGCATGGGGAATATTTTCAATTGACTAAGGGTATATATATATATATATATATTTGAGAATATATGTCTATGCTACTGTGACTATTTTTCGTCGGAAGCTTCACGAGACAAAGTGTCTCAGCACGGTCTACTTCCCTCTCTGAGGTAGGATCTCTATGCACTAACCTTTAAATTTATGACTTATTTATTTCATGTAGTTAACACATGTTTTAATATTTATAATTTATATACAACTGTTAGTAAAATTGTATGTCTTGAGTTATAGTGGTTTATTTCTTGTAATGTATTAAAATAAATGGTTTGATTGTGCATTCATATCAATTTTGGGGTGAAATACCCTTTTGAACTTTGTGAATGTGTTTTAGATTTATAATATTGTTATGTGTTTCTTAAATGCGATTTAAAGAGCAGTTCTGGTATTCAATGTATTTTGTGTGTGATTCTTTAAGGAATGGGTTGGCATGCGAAAATCATGTGAGGTCAGGTTAACACTATTGTAAAGCTATTTATCTGAAGAAAAAACTCAATGGACATAGACCCCTTGATATAGTTGAATTATATGTTGTGGGATATCCACTGGGTATGAAATTCCTGTGATCAAATTGTTAAAAGGTGAGGAACGTATTCCATGGGGTGACTCGGGGTGACTTTGTTGTGTGTGTTGAATATATGCGAGGAATCTACTTGTGACAGGATACTTGTCTGTCATTATTGTCTCGACCCTTTTTTGGTTTGATCATGGGAACCAAGCATAGTGGTCAAATTTTCTGGAATGATTGATGCACTTGTTTAGAATACATAATGGCTAGTAGACCATAGTACAATCATTACTCGGCTAGGGGATTGGGGCTCCCGGTTAGTCCATGAAGGGAATCACTGAGTGTTTGGGCATTTTGATGTAATTTATAGTTGGCATTCATTCGGGATGAGTCGCATGTATATTACATTCTAGACTATTCATGACCTCCTAGGTTTTTCCACCCATATCGACAGTTAGTTTTCTATTTCAGATGATTATGGTATAAAAGTTTGGTTGATTACTCTTTCTTGTTATTTTTCTGTTTCCCCTGTGTGATTATATCTTTTTAGTTCATGTATGATGCATCACTTTGTTAAAAGGGTATAAAATTTATCATCAAAATATTATGGAAACGTGTTTTTAAATTTTTTTATTCTTATATATCCATCTATCTATAAAATAGATAAATTTTTTTACTTGGAAAAGAAATTAGTTTAAAATATAATGGTAAATGGATCATCATTTGATTTTAAAGATGAAAATGTATAAAAAACTAGTTCTATATATTGTATTTAAAACTTGTAGTTTAAGGTTCTTTTATTCAAAGGAAATGAATATGGGAATAGATTGTTTGGTCATGCCTACTATGCTTTAAAACTCACTCCTATAGTATTATCTTTGTTTTTAGCTTTGGGTGTTGTGCCTTACTTGGATTCGGTTTCCATAACACGTCCTTGGATTGAGGTTGGTGGTGACCAATAGGATCGCATTGAGGCATGTACAAATTTTTTCACACCATTCCTAGATTTCATTTTCAATATTAAGTATTTTTTTCATTTTTGGGAAAATCATTGCCCCTTATTAGTTTTGATGCCTGATACTAGTTGCCAGCCCGTGGGGATTGGAAATTCCCCTTGGGCAATGTCGTCGGCCAGCTCATGTGATGGGTTCTAGGTCAAACCATTTTGGTTCATGACAAAATGGTATCAGAGGAAGCCCTTTTTATTTTGGATGTTGGGTATATAGAGATGGAGACCATTGGGGCACATGAGGTTGGTTGTGGATCGATTCCAAATCACCACCTCTCGAGACGAGACTTGATCTACTAGGGGTACTCTAGGTTTTGAGTCTTTTGTATTTTTTTGGATTGATGGATTGAAATAGAGGTGACTCCATGTCACGCTGTGACCCCACATGGTGTTGTGACCCCTGTGGATCTGAGGTTCCTGGTTTGAGGTCCTCTGGTGTTATGTCTTACATGGGGTGTGGCTCACTACCATGTCGCCGGGTTGGGAATAAGAACAAGTTCCTCATTTCAGTTGTCTATTTTTGGTTGGTGCTTTATCTTGATTTTTGTAGGTTTTATAGTGTTTTTGGAAAGGAATTTGGTTTTGAATTTAAAGGGTTCTTTAACTAATGGTTATAAAAGTAGTAAAAATTGAATTTATTTCATGTTGTTTTGAAATTGGTGAATTGGGGTTTTAAAGAGTAAGAATTTTGATTTTGAAATTTTTGGCTTATATTGGGAGTTGGTAATGGAATGGAAAGTGCGACACTCAGTATTTCTTAGGATAGTCCACATATGTGTGGGTAGATACTTCAAATTAACATTTCCACATATGTATGGGTGATTTGAGTGGAACATGATAAAGGAATTTGGGGATATTCATAAGATACCATTGGTAGGTTTTTTGGAATTTATGGCTTGGAATGATTTTTTGAAAATGGACTTGAATGAAAAAATGTTTTCAGGACATGGTATTTAATGATAAGTGGTTTTTGGAATTTCTAAAAGTTTATTTTTCCTCTATTTATGTATGTTTTATTTATTAGTCGGTTACAATTGTCATGTGGTGTTGCTTTTGGTTATGTTTAAGCTTGTTGTGAGCTCCAGACATGTTTTCATGGTTTGGGGTCTTTATTTTTATTCTTTTTTGGCTGGATTCTAGTTTCACGTTTTTTCATGTTGATTTGAATATTCCACCCAGAAATTACCTCAAATGTTTTTAATGAGCTGTGCCCAATTGCATATTCTATCGAGTGTTGCTTTTATTTTATTGAATTCGGGGTTCGTTAGGGGAAGTGAAGTGGTTTGAGGGGAGTAGAGCATGTCTTCGGGTGGTTGGGGACTTCCGTGTTTGTTATAGTTTATATTGTCTTGGGATTAGTTGATGGTCCAACATGGTTCTAATGGTGGTGGATGTCTTATAATACTTGGAGTTGGGATGATGTTGGTGTTGTTAAAGTTTGTCTTCATCCAATGGACTATGCCTGAGGAGGTGAAGGAGAAAAGAGGTGAGAGTCTATTTGTAGTTAAAAAGATCAGTGGTTAGTAAAGGCATGTTTTGGCCATATTAATGATTCGACATCAAGAGCATAATTTATTGGAAAATCCAACACCTATTGTCATTCGTAAGGGTTCCCCATTTTGTGATTAAGGTGTACGTGAGAAACCTGCCTCTAAAGAATTCCCTTTGGTCGATGTTGACTTCTGGTTTATCATACTACATTCTAATATGCCATCGATGTTTCGGATTCAAGAATCCTAAGCTATCTTGTCTCATCCCTCTTAAGTCATTCTATTGTGTGACTATTCGGGTCATTGGGAATAGATCCTAAGGAAGTGTTATTCGAAGAAGGATTTCTCATCAGGGGATTCTCATTTCTGACTGTGAGTCATAAGATTCTTCAGCCATCAGAAATGCTACCTAAGGTCTTGGGGTGAAGCTCACACATAGTCAGGGTATCAGAGTCTTTTGATTTCTTCACTTGGATCATTATCTATCGTCTAGAAATACTAACAGTTTATGTTTCCTTTTTATTGTTTTCCCACTCTATTATGTTTATCTTTTTTGGAAACAGTACTATGAAATTATTCTATCATGATCATAGTAGAAGAATTATTTTGAATGTGTCCTCTAGAATCGATTATTTTTCTTAAAATGGTATTTTCCTTTGTGTGGGAAGGTGATGGTTTTATTATTCATCATTCAGAAATATGAGTGTTGGGGTTTTTTGGCTTGTTTCGAGAGTTCCATGTTTTAGTGGAGATGATGTCTCACTCATACAAAGGGATTTGGATGTGTTAATAGTTTTAGATCAATGTGGTGAATTCTTATTTCTAGTTGTGTTGTTATAGGGATTTCCTTTTTCCGATTACCCAATATGCTGGGTGACCTTTTATTGGTTTTCTATTTAAATTTCAACAGTTCTATTCAACTCATGTGGAGGAGTCTGTAGGTTTGGGTCAAGATATTTCGCGTTATTCCTTCCTTGGGATGGTGTGTGTGGGTTTTAGGTTTCTATGTTTTACTAGTTCTTGTGGTGTGGACAAGTCTCTCGTATCTTCCCCTCATTTTATGTCAAGGTTTCTTCACGACTGGTCGGGTGTGACTTGTGGAGAGAATCATCAACCCCATCTTATAAATTTTCTTTTTGGCTCTGTTTGGGCACAAACTCAAGCTTTGGCTATCTATTGACTTGGAGAAATTCTGGGGGAATAAAGTGTCTGTGGTGGGTAGAATTGCCGCACCCTTACTGGGATTGATACGTGACATGCAGAAAACATATAAAACAAGGCGGCAACACTCAGTTTGACTCTGTAGGCAGTTAGTGCTTGGTGACACGGTTCGAGCGCAGCTCACTCGACCGTGTAGTTGATGTCACACAAGCCATGTAGTTTTCCAACATCCGAAATTATTATATAAATTAATTAAAGTACTAGTTTAACGAATTTAAGAAAAATTAAACAAAAAATTAAATAAAATAGAGTTTTTGAAAAAAAATTAATCAAAAAATAATAATGTTATTATTATATTCGCTGTTGTTGTTATTATTATTATTCTTTTTAAGATTATTATTATCGTTATAATTTTTATATTTACAGTTATATAATTATTACAATAAAAAGGGGTAGAAACCTAACCCACTTCCACTGCCCCCCATTGGCCTCCTGCGTATCTCCTATAGTGCCCGACCAGCCCTCCCAGGCTCTGACATTCAGCTATTGAACACCCTTGCACTAGCCCACACTATCCCACCACCCTTGTCCCCCAAAATTCATGATCCATCCACCCCTCCATCGATGAGCGGCTCTATGGAACCCCTTCCCAATGTGCTCAACTTGGACATCTTGCCCCTACCTTGTTAGCACCACCTCCTCTCTGGCCATCATTTCCATCGTTGGTGTCCTCCCTGATCTAGTTATTCTTCCCTCGCTAGTGCCCACTTCGTCTGGTGTGTTTGTTTTATAATTTTTTGAGTTTTTTCAATTTGGAAAGACCATAAATCCCTGATTGATGTGTGACCCATTTTCTTGGGGATTTAGGGATTGTGGATCATTTGTAGTGTGTTTTCCTCCCTTCTGGGGAGGCTTCAATGCATTTTCACATAATCGGTATGTGTTTTCTTGGCATAAATTATTTAGGAGTTCTTAATATGCTTGTGTGGAATTATAAAAGTGTTCCCTGGATTTATGGTGTGGTGAAAAAGTATTTTTTTTCTTATATAAGTAATGAAAATGTATTTTATAAGGGACAATTCCTATGTTTTGATTGTGTTTTATAACTGAACTTTTTGAAAGTATTTTTTGAAATTTTACAAAAATGTGAAGTGTGTTTTCAAGGGAACTTGTGGTGAAAAACTATCAAGTATGTGGTTCTCAAATGAAATGAATTATGCGAGGCATGTTAGCCTTTTTGAGAATTTTTGAATATGATTGGAGATTTGAGTAAATAATATGAAACATGTTGTGATATAAATGTGGTTCCTGGGTGGTTTTTAAACATGCATGTCCTATAAAAAGATGTTGGATTTCATTTTTTTTTATTATGGTATTACTAAATGGGTTCTTTACAAAATGTGCAATTGTTTTTGAAGTATGTTTTGAAATTGTTTTTTACAGAATCTTGTAATGTATGGTTTTTCACTAGATGGTTACACACCCATACGTGCACTAGGTTCATACATGGGGCATCTTATCAAAAGAAGGTGAGGCATTAAATTGGTGTTTCCTTGAAAAATTGTTTTCCTAAATTTTCCTTATTTTTCAAATGATGTGGGTTTCTCAATGTTAATAAATTAGTGCTTGGGTGGCTTTATGTTGGTTCGCACACACATATACATATGTACATATGTGTATGTATATATATATATACATATCTTCCTTGCACATATTCCCTCATGGGGTGGGGATTATGTTCAATGGATTATGGGTATATATATATATGAATGAGAATGTATATGTGTGCTCGTGGGAGAATTATTCATCAAAAAGTATCAAGTGATGAAGTGTCTCAGCTTGGAATGCTTCCTTATCTGAGGTAGGATCTCTATAAATTAACATTTAAATTTATGAATCGTTTATTTAATTCATTTCACACATTGTATTAATAGTAATTATTTATATATAACTTTTAGTAAAATTGTATGTCTTGAATTTGAGTGGTTTATTTCATGTAGTGTATTGAAATAGATGGTTTGATTGTGTTTTCATATCATTTACCTGATGAAATTTCCCCTTGGTATTTGTGAATGTATTTTAGATTTAAAATTTTGGATTGTGTTTCTTAAATGTGAATCAAAGTTAATTTCTGGTTTTCAATGTAGTGTGTTTGTGATTATTTAAGAAATGGTTTGGCATGTGAAAATCGTGTGAGGCCCGGTTGGAACTTTTTTAAAACTAGTTATCTGAAGAAAATATCCATGTACATGGTCTCCATGATATTGTTTAATTATAATTTATGGTAGGTCCATCGAGTAGGACATTCGAGTAATCAAATGATTTAAATGCGAGGAATGTATTCCTTGGGGTGACATGGGTGTGAATTTGTTTTGTGTGATGACTAAGTTTCAGGAATATACTTATGTCTGGATACATTTATTTCATTATTAGCTCCCCCATATTTTTTTTGGTGTGTACATGGGAACCTAGAACATGAGGAAAATATTTAGAGAATGATTATTGTACTATTTTATAATACTCACTGGCTGCTGGCCCTTAGTACAGACTATGCTCTACATGGGTATTGGGCCCCTCTGTTAGGCCAGGTAGGAAAACACCATGTTTTTTGGAATTATGATGTCCTCAAGAGTTGGAAATCCTTTTGGATGAGTCACATGTATATTATGTTCTAGGATATTCATGAGATTCTAGGTTTTCCCATGTATATCGATATATTGTTGTCTGCTTCATATGATTTGAGGGGCTTTGTTGGGTTGATTACTCTTTCTTGTTATTTTTCCATTACCCTTGTGTGATTATTTATTTTTTCCTTTGTGTATGATGTGTCTATTTAACAAATGGGATAAAAGTGATCTTCATAATTATGTGGAAAATGTTTTTTAATTTTTTTTACACTTCTCTATCCCTCATTCTCTAAAAGGCTAAAGCTTCATCCTTAGAAAAGAACATTGTTTAAAATATGACAGGAAATGAATCAGCATATTCATTTAAAAAAGAAAATGTGTAATTACCTAGATCTATACATTTTATTTCAAACATGAAATTGATTAATCTATTATTCAAAGGAAATGCATATGGGAATCATTTGTTTTGGCATGCTTACTGTGTTTTAATACTTATTCCTATAGTTTAATCATTGATTTTAGCTTTGGGTGTTGCACCTTGCTTAGATTTGGTTTACATAGCATGACGTTTGATTGAGCTCAGTGGTGACCCATAGGGTCATATTGAGGTATTTGCAACTTTGTTTTCTATCCATTACTTGTTTTTGTTTTCCCTATTCAGTTTTGGTTTATTTATTTCTCTTTCATTTATGGGAAAAATCAATCCCACTAGTTTAGTTTTGATACTCAACACTATTTTCCACCCCTTGGGTATTGGGAACGCCCCTCAGGACATGTCGTGGTCCAGCCCAAGTGACTGGTTTAGGGTCAACCTAGGTTGGTTCATGAAAATAGTGATGGTTATGAAAAATATTTTTTCAAATATATTGATTTTATGAGGTGTGATATTAATCCAATCCTTTGTGTAAACGAAATAAGCTCCATTAAAGTGAAACCTTTTTCTAATTTTTGGTGACTCTTAGTTTAATTTGAGTTTTAGGGTCCTTATGATAGGGATAACATTTGTTTTTAGAGATTAAATTAACTCTCCTTAATGGAATGAAAAAATACAAAGTATCTTATCTGTGGACCATGAAACCCAATTCTGATAAAATTTTAGGTCATGTAAAGCTCTCAAGCTTTTCTTTTTTACTTATTCCAACTCAGAATACATTATTTGGAACTATTCATCTATAGATAGTGTAATTCATATGGAATGATGATGTGAATGTAATTTAACTTCTATAAGCAAAACCACATATGACCCATTGACGAGATAAAATGGTGACACTTGTGTAGTAGTATGGGTTGTGGTTTGGTAGGTCCTAAGGGTGTGAAAAAGTTGGTATTTACATAGATTTTTGTCATTTAATGAAATATTTCGAAGGATATTTTATAGAGTCTTAGTAAAAGCCTATATTTACTCCATTACAATCATATGTTATTTAGATGTGTGGTTTTACTATATGTTTTATTACTAGTACAACATATTCAACTAAGAATAATAGAAATTGTTTTTAGTTTCATTATTCAATAACAAAGTATGAGGGGCACCAAATCAAGGGATAATTTTTTTCTTTGAAAATATGATAATAGTCATTGTTCTGACTTCCTTAAGTGGTATAGAAATATCATATATAGAGAATATATATATGGTATTAAATATATACTTGAACTATCAAGTTGTTTCTATGGGATATATCCCCATTCCATCTATTCCCTATGTGGAAAATTAATATGAATAGCTGGTGGTATGCAACAACTCTAGAGGCTGATGAATGATGTTTTCATGTATCTAGAATCCATAACACTTTAAATTGTACAATTTATAGTACTAAAATATAGAATATCTACATTACCCAATCCTTATGATATTATGGGAGAGAGTTATTTCTATCTAATGGTAACCACATGATCTTACATGAACATAATATCTAAGGGAATGGGTTTCAACTCTATTGAATATAATGAAAATTCCAACAAAGACCTATTTATAAATAGCTTTATATAAATTTTTGAAATCACAAGATGCACATTTTTACTACTTGATGTATTATATTCACACTTTTATTTTTATTAGGTGGAAGGATCCCATTATATATATATATATATATTTCATTATGGGATACACCATTAGGATTATAGCATCTATCATTGACGATATGAGTTCTCCTTGTTCGGAGGTAACATTAATTTATTTTATTTCCCTCACATGATATCAAACAAATGGGAATACCACTATAAGATTTGCAATGTGGATAATCTGCATGTCATGGTATAGATCTTATAATATTAGGTAAACATTATCCAATGCATCAGTATAGGTATTCTAAAAATGAGAAATCTGAGAAAATGATGGTTTTGGTATAAATTTTAAGTCATAACTCATATGTAATCAAATAGTATAATAAAATATTACTTCAAATGAAATATTTCCCAGTGAATTTATTGATTACAAATTCTAAGTTTTTATTGATGTCTATTTCAGTTATCAATATTTGATGATACAAATCATGACCTATAATGAGGGAACAACATTATTCCTCATTATTGTTTCACTATAAAAAACACCTCTCATATATTTGTAGTTTCATGGATGGAGTATACTTATTTTTCAAACAGAATTATTTTTACTAAAGAAATTCCAAGGATAGGGTGCACTATGATGAAATCATCAATCACATTCCCATTGACTAATTTATGTTACACAAATGGAATATATAATTTCAAATGAATGACCTCACATTATGATATATATATATATATATAGTTATCATCTTAAAATAAGGTTTTAATTTCATGGGTCTATAATATAGACCGGGTGTACCTCATGATGTTGTAGATAGTTCCCCATCTTTTTCCCTGGGATGATTAACACAAGACAATTATTATTGAATTCATATTCGATATTTTCTATATATAGAATAGTATTTCTCAGAGGGTAGAGACTATTTTCCCCAATAATATCATTATTGTATGCATGAAAATTACATAGTGATCTCTCTAATGATTACATGTATAAGAGATGTATCTTTCCTTACATGGGAACCAATAACAATAGTGGCCTCAAGAGATTTTTATTTATAGTATAAAAACCATCCTAAAAATATTTATCCCACCAATATGTGACTCTATTTTTCATACAATTTTTTTAGGGTAGTATGCTTCTAGTAAGGTTACTTGTGAAACATTTGAAGCAATCAAGGAATCATTGATGCCTTATCAATTCTATGTGGTATCAAATCGGTTTAATGTTAAGGTTCACCATGTACATCTCAAGGAAGATTTCTATTCCACATTTTCATGCCACGAATATGATAAATTGTTAGACATCACCTTGAAACAACAATTTAGGTGATTCATTATAAATATTATTGAAAATTATCTCAAATTTCAAATGATGAGTATAGTGATGCTGGGAATTTACCACTAGATCATCAATATAAAACTCCAATAATCATTCCCAATAGTGGATTAAAAATGATATTCATGAAATGATTATATGTGGATCCTTTATTTTTCAATCCAAAATGAATGACTTTATAACAAAACACCCCTAATGAAGCTCTGAATGAAGTGGTTTAATCATCATTATGGGAAATTCATATTTTATTGTAAAATAAATAACCATCAATGAAGGAAAATAATTGGAATGTATCGTTTTAATCTATTTAAAATTATATAATTATTATTCATAAAAAAATAAATTGTGATATAATTATTAAGATTCCTTAAAATAATTTAAACATGAATTTTACTATTCATCATTTAAATGGTCACTTTTTGGTGATTCATATAGAATACTATAACTATGAATTGTATTTGGATTTAAGAAGGTGGTCAAATTTAGAATTTACCTAAGAAGTATAACTAGGATATGTTCTCCAAGGTAGCTATTTGTAACCATGGTGGCCTTTTGGTAATCCCAAATAATGAGTGGACATTTAGGGTCCAAGATTAGAATTACTACATTGATACATGTAATGAAATATCGATTTTGTTTTCAGAATAAGTTTTATATTCCCTATAATTTTGGGTACATGTATTTTATAAACAATATTGTCCATAATTATTCATTTATTCCCATATTTAATTCCTTAATGTTGTCAACAATGGTGGAGGAACCTTCCTGAAATATAGTGGTAGAGTCTTAGATATCATTCTTTATCTTTCCCACAACTTATACTTCAAAATTATCAATAATGATAGAGGAGGGGAATTTTTGTATTTGTAAAATATATAGATATTTCTATCTCTTTTGGATATCAATTGGATGTTCCCCAAACCCAAAAATGTTGTTGTAGGGTCATCATTACATAGTAAAGTTGCATCATTCTCCTTACCCTCTCTACTATTTTCTGGGAAAGAGTATGTTTTGATATTATAAGTCATTGGAGATGGTGTGATGGAATATGAAACATCCATGGATAATGTAGAGTTTTAAAATGTTGTTAAAGCCTCGATGGATTTTAGAGGCAATATGGGTGAATTTTAGAGAAGAATGTTTTTGATTAATAAAACTGATATCATGAGAAAATGAGTTCTATTTACATAATTTTGTTCAATAATCTTCTCTTAAGAGTTGAGGTTTGTTTGAATGGAGATTCATTGTTTTTGGGTTTAAATATTGGAAAAATTAGTTCTAGAGTGGATTTTCTTGGGGGAAACATATAGAGGATCACCATGACTTGGGGACATTTCAATGAATTGGTCCATGTGAAACATATAGTATTCATCAAGTTCATTGAATGGATTGTCACATAAATAATAAATCCGTTATAGGATATGAATTTGTAGTTACAATATGACTATATTTTATACCACTCTCTCATATATAATTCTACCTCCATATATTGGGATTTACATTAATAAAAAGGAGTACAATAAATATATAAAACTCTAAAATACCCATTAATAATGTACATAAGTTATTGATATTACAACTATGGATCATCCATGAGATAGAGAAAAAATAAACACCATAACAAGACATTGAAATAAATATCTTAGTAGACATCCATAAATTCATAGTCAGATATCTGGTATCTAAACTATGTTTTGAAAATTATCTTTCTGTTATCTTTGATGTAACTCTAGTCACATCATTGAATTATAAATATGGAAAGGTAAAAACTAGATTCACCATAAACAATTCATCAGAAGGTACTAATAGGTATGAGAAAAATTTATAACACATTATCAATGAAGGATTGATAGAAACTGGAGAAAATATTTGGTAAAGAGGATATAATGAGATCAGTTCCAAGATCATTGTTCAGTTTGAACTCATCGGACTCATGTCTCACAATGTACTTGATCATCTTGAGAACATGAGGTCCATCATTTTTCCTTATTCTATCCTACATATATACAATGAAAAAGATGTATTATATCATTCTTATGAATCTCCCTCATGGTATAACACTTTGATATAAGATATCCTTTGGAAATAATCTTTTTCCATATACATTATCTACATCTCAGTAGATATATATGACAACACAAAACACTAAACATATATTGTATCATCCAAATGCTTCTTGTATTTATCTATACCCCCATACTCAATCCTTAAGGGGGTCATTATAGAGTGAGGATTACAACATATAATTCCTTCTTTTTTGGTGTAGTATTATACTAAATCACCATTTACATGACTATAAGTTATAGTCTGGTCAAAATAATTTCATTATCCATTATTGATCGCAATGAAATTGTATTTGTATTGGTCTAAATTTGAAATAGAATTACTGGTGATAGGAATTCGTATTCTATGTTAATATGTTTTTAGGGGGATTCACTAGAAGGATATATATCCACGATTCTTTAAAAACCATATGTATTGGTCACCCCTATACCCAAATGTTTTTAAACTATAGCAATAGGTTTTTTGGGGATAATCATTTTCTGGGAACACCGTAGGAAAATAGATACCAAAGTATTAATGAAATAATGAGTTTATTAAAAAATATTGTGCACAGATATAAATGGTTTGGGTAATCGGTTCTTATAGGTCACTAATACCCCCAGATTGACAAAACTGTTGTGCAGGTTGGGCCATTATTTTCCCATAGTAATTAATATAACAATAAATACAATAACATAAATAAATTTTTATATATATATACATACATACATATATATATATATGTGTGTGTGTGTGTTTGTGTTAATATAGTACTACACAATGTGTAATATGATATTTTTAAAGGCATTGGAGTGTAGGCAGAGGGGTGAGATCAATTTCAAGTGGATGTTTTTTTAATAAAGAACATATAACCACAGTATGACTAAAACTATTCAAATACATTAGAAAATAATTTTTTTTATAATAATAACTATTATAATAAATGATTTTGGATAAATAAATTATATGTATTTACATATATATATATAATAACACATAATGTGTTATAGTATAGTGGTAATGTCATTAGAGTATAGTCGGAAGGTGTTGGGATAAATTCCTAGTAGAGTATTGTCTTTATTGAAGGACTTGTACCCACTACTTGAACAAACATTTGTTATAATTATATACCCTTGGATTTATCAAACCATGGGTTTAGGTATTTCAATTGAAATTTTCTACACCAACATTCTGTGAACTATGAGTATAGTGGCATATACCCATCATTTTTTCAAACATAGGGTATAGGTCTCTCTCGATAGCTTATATACAAAGTGTACATTGAAACGTGTGTATAGCCTATAACCAAAATTTTCTAGTCTGTACCATGGTTTTGAACCATGTGTAATGTTAATGATTTTAGTAGTTTTAGTTAAAAAACATTGACCACATATATTCATTTTATCATTTTATACCTGTTTATTATTATGCTACATGATCACACATAACAAATAAACAATCACAATATAATAAAAAAAGTACATGATAAATAAATAGATAAAAATGTGATAATTATCCATTAACTATTTCTTAATCTATTAACCAAATAATGGATTAACAGATACCCTCGAGGAATTCCCTACATCAATAACTATCATAAATTATATTTCCTGTAAAACCCATTCACTTCACTTATTTGGTTTAAACTTTCTCTCAACATGATCCACATTTCCACAAAATCCTAAAATCATAACAATGCATAATAACACACATTTGAGTTTATAATTTAATGAAAAATACTTTTTATCACTTAAATGTGGACACATAGAACTTTAGACAAATTAATGATAGTGGGACGATATGGCAGCCTACATTTTTCTTACATAACTATAACATCATTTCAAAGATAAAAAATAGAATAGTGTTACAAATATAGGATCAATCGAATTAGTGTTTTAAGAAAATTATACTTATACATAACTTTTACAAAAAGAACATAACAAATAATTAATAACTTTTTGTCAATATTCTTAGTTTCCATTGATTTCTCATTGGTACAAGTAATAACATGATGATTTACATTAATGAACGGGGTGGGATAAAAGATGAGTAAAATTATGGGTAAGACACATTAACCATTGGTGAGAATAAACATTATCATCATTTAATAAGAAAAAGGTCATCATCATAATCATGAAGGATGTCATTAGATAGATTAATAGAATGTGGAAATCCATAAATTTGAAACATCATGTCTTAGTGGTCAAATTCCAGACAGAGTTATGAACAATGATAGAATCAGGATCACACTAATTTTACATTATCTAATGAGATACATAAAATTAACCAATGCATTGAAGTGATATATAATTCCAGGATCACCTATCACAACATAACATTTTTGTGCACTATATAATTTTGGGTGCACACATCACATCACAACATTCACCTAATCATGCATTCCACAAAGAACATATATCAATAATGGAAATAATATAACCCATGGATTGGAATGGATTTTATTTTCATAAATAAAATATTAATAAAGATTACGGTTCCCAAATTAAATTGGTAATAACACAATTGAATGAATAATCATCTATATTGAGTGAAGAAGAAACAATATCATGAGGAGTAAAACATGTATTTTTGTAAAGAATAGTACATTTTGAAAAATCTTTCCATTTGTCCAAGAACATGAATTTTAAACATGTATATCCAGAAAATAAAATTTAAGGATAAATAATCAATATTTCTGGAAAATTAATGAAAAATTGATATAGAAATAAGAAATGAAATTAGGAAACCCCAAAGGAAGAGAGTTAGGTTTGAGAATCCCATTACATTATGTTTGAATTATCTCTTCACATTAATATACTAGATAATAAAATTTAATTAATTATTTACCATGAATATACCCTTTTATACAGTAATTATTTTTATAAAAATTTTATTATGTTATTTTTATTAACTTTTAGTTGAGTTATATTGGTTAATTTTATTGTTCAAGAGTGTTTGATTTCTAGGTTTTCATGATTTGTTCGCTTGTATAGAAGTATTGAAATTGATGTGAAATTTGATAGGTTCTATAGAATTTAAATTATTTGATATTACATAAAATTCATAATATTAAATGATCTTATCAATCATATGGTTTTTTTTATGATGAAAAATCATTAGATAAATTGTTAATGATAATATGATAGGTAAATATTTGCAGTTTTTGATCCCGACAAACTAATTTTCATTTATGATTTAGTAGTATGTATATATCATTGATATGTACCATTAAAAAGTTATATCATACATTTTGAAATATTTTTCCAATCATTG
The DNA here is from genome assembly GCA_963277665.1 of Viscum album. Classification (NCBI taxonomy): domain Eukaryota; kingdom Viridiplantae; phylum Streptophyta; class Magnoliopsida; order Santalales; family Viscaceae; genus Viscum; species Viscum album. The sequence goes on along the minus strand of OY728159.1, from coordinate 1,291,366,198 downwards.
TTATTTTATTATGAGAAGACATGAAGGTGGTAGAGAAAAATGAAATTTCATCATCTATAGTGGCCATAAATCGACACACTAGGAATGATATTATCATTTTTTATAATAAAATTAAAAGAAAAGTGATTTGGAGATAAATTATTTCATTAAATTAATTCAATTATATTTAAAAAAAATATTCAATATTTATAATTCCACTTATATAGGTTAATATGAAGACTGGATAAGAAAATAAATGAAATTTCTGAGAAAATATAAGAAAAAGAAATATGATTTTAACTCTGGGTTTTTCATTCTTGAAAAAATATTTAGGGAAAAGGGTTGGGTATTTTCAAGATACCAAGTCCTAATATACATGGAGAAGAGTGTTTGGAGTGTAATATATAGAAATTTGACAATGAATAAATAATTAATGTAGCGACGAAAATAGGTGGTGAGAGGTGGTATTCATAGTGGAGAAGGTTTGTGTTTTTTCATTTTTTAATTCAATAATTTATTATTTTTTCTCAATCATATGAATATTCTTTTCATTATTATAAAATATAGAAAAATAATTAATTATTGTTCGATATTTTTGGCTTAAATCACCAATGACTCAATGATTCATTTATTTTTCTTTTATCAAAAATTATAGTATTTTACTATTCATCAAAAATTCATGTTTTTTAGAAAAAAAAAAATTCACCCTAAAAATATTAAATGATTATATTTCATGATTGGACATTATTTTATGAATATAATTTTATCAATTTGATACATTTAATTTTGTATTAAATTCATATTTTTCATTGAAAATACTGATTTTAAAATTACAATTGATTTTCTTACCCTTTTAATAATTAATTATGGTCTCTTAAAATTATCATGTAATCAAAATAAGACAAAAAATTAATTTATGAATATATTTTATTATATTATAACTTCTTTTAAATAATTAGTATAATTAAAATATTATAAATTAACTTTTATATTTTATAAAAATTCAATTAATTAATAAATAATTTTAAAAATTATATAAATACATATACTTTGATATAATTATTTCATATAACAAGATATAATATACTTAAATATTATTTAATTATTTCTAGGTGATGTTACTATTCTATTGGATGGATTACTATTCCTATTGGTCATGTTATATTAAAATTGTCAGGTTTCTATTCCATCGAAATTGGTTTCTTAATTTCCAGAAAATATCTCTTATTTTAATATTCATACATTTATAATGATTGTATTGTGTTTTAAAAGTGATTTTATGTTTTTTATACTATATTACATAATTATAATAAGGCAATTTCCATTGATAATTTTTTGGGTCGTTACATTCTTCCTCTTTATGAAATTTCACCATTAAAATTTTCTTTTATTTTATAAATTGGAAATAAGTGAGGGTACATCACATTTATTAATTAATATAGTTCACATTTTACAACCTCAGACATATGGTTCCCGCATAGTACATCGACTAGGTGATTATTATTGTTGTGTAGAACATTATCTCTATATTCTAAGATCTTCCCTGGATACTCCTCGTAAGAGAGATCATCTTCCAACTATACCATATATAGATTCAGTACATATTAGTGTTCTGGTATATACATAATCAAATGAGATACATGGAATACATCATGTACCTAATACATGGTAGGTGGATGTTTGAGTCGATATCCCATAGCGGCGACTCAATCGTGAATCTCAAAGGGGTCAATGTACCTAGGACTCATCATTCCCTTCTTCCTAAATATATTGATTCTATTACATGGAGATGTGTAGTATAATACCATTTCTACACACATAAAATTTATCTCTAACATAAAAATGTCTATATATCTATTTTGTCGTCATTGGGACTCCTTGATTTGTTATTGAATTTTTTTACATGTTTTCTGCCATTAGTTCGGCCGATTCAGGTCCTAACAGAGTATGTCGGTATAGACATATTTTCCCATAAAGGGCTTCATATGGATTCATATTCTTGTTCGCATGGAATTTTTTCATGTAAAAGAATTCTCATTGATGTATATATTGTTCCCATGCACCCTTGAAATCTATATAATAATCTGTCAACATTTTGTATAGTTATTTAATAATTTATTTTGATTAGACATCAGTTTGAGGATGATAGGTCTTACTAAGGATTAGAATAGCATTTTGAACATGATGGGGACATTTTTCTAGAATTTGGAGCTAAATATTAGAACCTAATCAGATATAATCGATATATTTACACCATTAAGCCTTACCACTTATCTGATGTATATCCATTCAAGTTGAACTAGTGTTAAATCCTTCAAAATTGCGATAATGTGTGTTGTCTTGTAAGAGGTTCCACAATAACCCATATTTTATTTTTTCCTCTAGATATATTTATATTTCTGGTGACAAATTCCATGGATATGTTTAATCATTTCCATGTTGTTATAATCAATTTTTGTATTATCAACTTTGATTGTTTTTTCATCCTTATCTTTTTAAAATACTGTGCAAATTTATGAATATTTTTAAATCTTCTTCTTCATATTTTCCACCAATAGTTATCTCATATATAATGATACATATTTCTGATCCATGTGTGAATAAAGAAGGGTGATATAGGTGAGTAATTTAGAGTATCACTATTTATCTTTGGATTGTATGGTACACATAGTCGTGATGCAAATATTATTACTCCTTCATCATCAATTTTGAATATTGAGGATTTACCCTTTCTGATAGATTCAAATTTCTTCTAAATATTAAAATCATTTCCTTGAGAATAATTTACATTCTTTATGAGAGATTGTAGAGTCCCAAAGCATGATGTACATGGGAATTACATTACTTTTGTGGAATACATAATATATAATAAAAAACACCGAAGGATCATAATAGTTTAGTGCCTTTGGAAACTCGGAATATAATCTTCTAATCATGGTGAAAGATCATCAACATCTCCCATAAAGATCTTACCCTTTTTTTTCTTACATAAAACCTTTTTTATATCCTAGGGAAAATAAAACCTAAAAATGGTGAGCTCAAATTTACAGTAAGGGTAAACATGGAGAACATAAAACAAACCATAATCATTTGAACATAAAAAAATGAACATGGCCTAAATCTTAGCAATACATAAGGCATAGATAATAAAGAAACATAAATCCTGATAAAATATCATGTGAATAAAACATGTAATTGTTGAAAACCATTAATCACATGATATGATTTCCATAGTATCCAATGCATTGCTGTCAAGACCATCATAGAGGGCATAGCCCCTTTCTGAATGGAGTTCACACCTCGTTCTAGTCCTGTGTGACTGAACCAAATTAACTTACAATTCCAGCCATGTCTATCTCGTGAGATATAAATCATTACCCAATGAATAGGAGTGATATATTGGTCCCACCAATCTCATAATTTAATCATTCTTACTTGTGCCACAAAATAAACATAAATCATTCTTTATAACCCAAAGAATAAAATGGGCTTCATAAACATCATCCCATCATAACATAATCCATATAAAACCAATGGATATCATTTCATCATAAGAAAAGTGATACCATTTAAATGATAGAGACATTATACTGGAATCATACACATATGAAATAATGTCATCTTATATGAAAAATGGTTTTGATAAAACACTGGAAATGAATTCTTGAGGAAAATATCCTTTCTTCTTCAAAATCATTTTCTTTTCTCAAAATTCCAAGAAATTTGATAACAAAATTATTTTGTTGAAAATAGTCATTAAATATTGTGGAGTAATATTCGTGAAGATAAGTCATTATGAAACCGTAAAAACTTGTTCAAGCCATATAAGTTATAAAAAACATTCTCCTTGTACTTTTAATGAGAATGTAAGAAAGTACAATGTATAGTAAACAAAAGAAAAATTCTTTCCAAGACACAAATTAAATGTCAAAGAGGGGTAAATATGACTTTAGAAATACATGGAAGAATATTAAATTCTTTATGAAAAACATTTTATGGACATGGATGAAAATTATAACCCTAGTAAATACTAATGTATAAGCAATCTCAGATAAAAAAGAGATTGCAAAAGTATCCCTTACCTTATGTACGATATGATTTGTACATATCCTAACCACTTGTATATTGATTTAAATAATGTAATTGAATTATTTTAGTATAATATTAATTGTTATGATAGCATATATGGTTCACTTGTGACTTTATATTACCTGTTCTTTTTGTAAATTCCATGTTAAGGAAGCGTTTTTTGGTAAAATCATTTTATTTGTTGTACATATTTGGACTTGTTGTTCATGGTATTTTTATTAATTTTATCATGATTTAATTCTTTCCATAATGTAAAACATGATTTATATATCATATATATTCAGTATATATATATACACGATAGATAGATAAATGAAATGAAACACACCGTTCATGGAGACGGTAGGCCGTACGTACGTATGAATGCTATTTTTCGTTTCCTTATTGACTTGAATAGAAGTATGATGATGACACACACACACACATATATATATATATATCTAGTAGAATTATCATGTCATATATTTCCTTATTATTTCTTATATATACTATATAATCATTCTTGAATGGTTAACATGGAAAATGAATCTCATCGCGTCGTGGAGATGGTAATCCATACGTGCGCACGAGCAATGATATCATTCCCATAATTATTGAATTGAATTGGAGTGGATGATATAATATCTCATAATCAGTATTATTTTATAATAACTATATTTTTTTTACACCATTATACCCATCCAAATAAGGTGGTGGTGGAAAAACAGATTACACCACGGCGTAGAGACGGTATTCCGTATGTACGCACACGTGGTGATTTAACTATCCGTCTAATGGATAGAAGGATAAATGGGATTGTTTAAAATTTATAATCACATAATAATATATTAGTGATACTGATGTTATTAATTTATAATGAAACAGCAAAAGAAAAAGAAGTTGAAGAATAAAGAAACTCAAAAGAATCGATATAACAGATTACCTCTTTTTTGACACACCTCTTTTATGAGTCATCTTAAGGCACTAGATTTGGTCTATTGAGGAGAAAAAAACCTATATAATGTTTCTATGGAAGTTTAGAAGTAAAATAGATAGGGTTTTGCAGAGCATGAAGGCTCGAAATAGTGTAAAGAAAAGAGGGAAGATGTTCCCATTTATAATGGAGTATAGGGGCACCTTAGGAAAAACAAAAAATATTATTTAATAATAAAGTCATACTCTATTTATAATATCATAATATTGATTTATTTAGAAGATAATGTGGGTATGGGTCGAACTCCCTTCAACCAATAGGTTTTAGACATGTTTAGAATACTATGTTAACCATATCATTTAGATTTATCTCTATGATATATAATTTAACCCCTACCATGTCTTCTTTTTTTCTTACATGATATGGTTAATAAACATACTATAACAAGAAAAACAAAGCCCAATGGGTCCATTATTAATCTTTATAATCTTATCAAATTCATTTCTCTGACCCTTATATTTTTAGGAATAGAATATCAATGGATAATATAATATTTATTGTAAACACAATTTCATGAAAATTATCACACTATTTGGTAATGGGTTTTTATGAAAATCATAACAGAATGATTAGATCGAAAAAATTAAATTTAATCAATAATAAGATTTCATATTAACCTATAAAATTATTTTAATTCTTAAAAAGTCTAAAATTATATTTATTTGGGTATTTATAACATCAATTAAGTTAATATTTCATTAATAAGGTAATTACTGCATCATCATTGTGTCTTCAATAAATTAAATTATTTAATGTATAAAAATTATAAATAAAATACCTCCATGTATTAAATCCTTTTATCTTCGTAATTAATATTTATAGTCAAATTTATCTTATCTATAAACCTATATTAAAAATGTTTTATTTATTAAACGTTGATTTTATCTCTTTTAACTGTTATTTGAATTAAATAATAATGAATGTCCTAATCTAATCCAAGTGGAACTAAATGATAATATTGTCTTCCTAAGGCTGTCTTTGTTTTAATGACACTTATCCAATAGAATTAGGACATGTTTTAGGGTAAAAATAATATCATTTTAACCTTTAATTACCCTATTTACATTTAACCGTGGTAAATAAATGGTAAAATTTACTATTCACCAAAAAATATTTTCATCTCATTGAACCACATTTTACATACTAATATAGATTGTGTCTCTCAGATTTTTTAAATTCAACTCACATAATCAGTAAAATTATTGTTTATGTAAATTTGCTATTTCTCATAGAATGTGGGAAAAACGGTAAAAAGTTCAATAAAATTTTTATTTGCCTAAAATTATTATAAAATCACTCCATTGAATTACATAGAACATATATATATATTATGTATCTATTTTGAACTAAAATAATTTTAAATAAATTAAATAACTATTTAAATAAAAATTAACTTTTTAAAAAGTAACAAAGTGTTTTAAATATTCATAAAAAATTGACAGTTTTCAAAAAAATACAAAAATTTCACCCTATGCTAATTTCGATATTCCAAATCCAAAACTGAAGTCCATTTTGAAATATAAAATTTAAAAAATTTCAAAAAGTGGTTATTACTATCCATAATGGCTAATTCAAAATAATATTATAGTAATATCTCGTTTAGTGAAACTCGGTATTGTGTATGACACGCGCGATCGAGAAATGTTGCTTCCGGCATGCAACACAAGCCAAGAATAGTGTTTTCGTATACTATAATCTAATACGGTGTTGCGTATAGTGCAATCTAATATTGGTGTTGCGTACAAAACAATACATCAATGTAATTAAAATAATATTTCTTATAAAATCTTAGGGTGTTACATTCTACCCCCCTTAAAATCAATTTTGCCCTAAAAATTTATAGGGGTTATAAATGGTTTACTAATTAAAATTTTTTTCATATAAACCCACATTGTCAAAATGAATACTAAAACATCATTTTAAAAAGGAAAATTAGAACATAATGATCACCCAAAGTAACTCAGCACTGGGTTTCCACATATGAAATCATAGGTGAACATATGGGTATGTAAGAGAAATCTAACCATCATGTTCTGAAGGAGAGTGGCAGAGAATGTGGCTATGAAAAAGAAATAAGTCACAAAGTCATAAATTTTTGATAATTTTAGGTATCATCTAATTAATCAGGTATGAGGGTACTAGGACAACATTTTTAGTTCTCAGGATCATTTCCCTAATGTTGAAGATTTGGTGAATTAAAAGAAATACTAATTTGATTTTGGTATAATCTAACCTTTGTTCGTTCCTTGAATAATTTCCGCTTCATCTCTGAAACAAATGAAGTTGAATTTTTCATTCGTGATGTGTTAGCAGTTCATTTGATAGAATGATAGGTCATTCCATCTGTTTCTATCGCAAAAAACTATAGCATAATTTATTAAATATACATAAGTCCATATATTCTAAGAGTAAACATATATGGTTGCTAAAATGAACTTATACATCATCTATCATAGCACATAATAAAATAAAACTATTTTCTAATAACCATGGACTTCATGTAGGCCAGTGATAAAGGCCCGTCACACTTCGGTTGTGGGTTCGATTCTCGCAACCTTTTCCGACACGACGGGTTGTCACCCGTCCTACGAGTTGTCCTTTTTCTAAAACTATACTATTGTAACATTCCAGAAATAATATAAAAACAGTTTCTATACATAAACAGTATTATCTTATGTACAACAGTATTCCATTTCAAGTCGTTATACTTATCCAAGATACTTCTATCCAAGATCATAGTATAAGGAAAATGATTACTATAAATGTCATCAACCAAGCATTAAATACCATAATTTATCACCATTAAATCATAAGATATAACTTTTTGGTCACATTCCAAACATGTCATTTCCTTAATAATGTATTCACTTGAAAAATGAATACTCATTTAACCTTAGTGAAAACATGAATGTTGTCAAAAGTTAACTCTTTCCACATACCAAAATCCCAAAATTTTGTATACTTAAACCATGATATCACTTTGTCCTTATAGCAGTCATGAGATCATTAATACTATCAATCATCTCATTATTTCCTTATCCATTAACTATGCACACATCATCTACCTTCCTAGAATATTTAAATCAAATTTCATGGTTATCGGTACCATTCAACATATACTTTCAAAAACTCAAGGAAAGGCAACAGTGTAACAATCCTTAGATTTTTCATTATTCCATAGTACCAAACATTATTCTTAAAAATTATACAATCATTACATTATCTTATTAAACCGCTGACTAAGTTTCATCATTTATTTCATCTCATATATCATTTGTAGTCTCTTCATCTTCTTCCACATAAATACTACACATATGACCATGCTGATTCTTTTTAGGAGATTTTCCCTTATGGAATTGGTTTGCATAATGCTCTTACATTCCACATTCAAAACATTTAATTGTAGTTTATGTCTTAGAAATACCATTATCCTTGTCCATGGTTTTAACTTAACCATTCCCTTTACAAATACTGGCTTTGTGTCCTTTTTCCCACACCCAAATAATCTTCTAGTTCCATTGAAACATTATCCCTGATGCCTCTTCCCACAAGATTTACATGAGGGAAATTGAACATTCATTCCTTTATGATCATCATGAAACCCCATTATTCTCTGATTATCTGAGTTGGGAAACTTACCCAAGTTGAGATTATTGATCATATTATGATATTGTTTATTGGGCATAATAACGATATGTGGACTTCCAGATCCAATTTAAATTGGTTTCTCTTGAAGAATATCATTCTGATGTCCATCATATCCTCCATTATCATGACTCTTCATGTTTCCAGCCATTTTCTAAAACCCAAAAATGAATAGTGTGAGAGAGAAAAATCATAATCAATGTGGAGTACCTTCAATATCTAATATCTTAGGTTAAATTCTATGATCGTTACCATAATTCAAGTGATATAGCCTATACTTATAGGTATCCTTAGGGACATCCCTAGACATACCTTAGAAATATCTCTAGGGATCTCACTATTGTTACTGCATCCTAGTCTCCCAAATTTAACTAAACCATTACTTTGTTACCAACTATAGAGACCCAAATCTTGACGTACATGAACATTACATTACTTTTTTGGGATACTTATTACATAAAAAACGAACACCGAAGGACCATAATTGTTTAGTGACTTTGGAAACTCAGAATATAATCTTCTAATCATGGTGAAGGATATTCAACAACTTCTATAACGATCTTACCCTTTTTTATCTTACCTAAAACCTTACTTTATATCCTGGGGAAAAGAAAACATAAAAAGGGTGAGGTCAAATTCTTAGTAAGTATTAACATGGAGAACATAAAACAACCCATTAACATTTGAAGGTAAAAACATGAACATGATATAAATATTAGCAGTACATAAGGAATAGATCATAAATGAACATCAATAATGATAAAATAGCATTGGAATAAAACATGTGATTGTGGAAACCCATTAAGTACTTGACATGATTTCCATAGTAGCCAAGGCATTGCTGCCAAGACCATCTTAGTGGACAACGTCCCTTTATGAATCGTGTTCACTCCTCATCCCAGTCATGTATCACTAAACCAGATTAACTTACTCTTCCTACCATGTCTATCTCTTGATATATACATCATTACCCAATTCATTGTAAGGAGATATAGGTCCCACCCATCTCATAATTAAATCATTCTTACTTTTGCCACAAAATAATCAAAAATCATTCATCATAACCCAAAGAATAAAATGTGTTTCATAAACATCCTCCAATCATAACATAATCTATATAAAACAAATGGATATCATTTCATCATAAGAAAATTGATACTATTTAAATCAACGAGATGCTATACTTGAAACATACACAGATTAAATAATGGTATCTTAGATTGAAAATGGTTTTGATAAAACACTTGAAATGAATTCTTAAAGAAAATATCCTTTCTTCTTCAAAATAAATTTCTGTTCTCAAAATGCCATGATATTTTAAAAGAAAAGGATTTTTTTTGAAAATAGTCATGAAATATTATGGATTAAGCTTCATGAAAATAAGTCTTTATGAAACCCTAAAAATATTTTCATGTCTTATAAGTTATAAAAAACATTCCCCTCGTACTTTTAATAGAAATTTAAAGAATTACTACGTATGGTAAACAAAAGAAAGATTCCTTCCAAAACACAAATTAAAAGTCAAATAGGGGTAAATATGACATTATAAATACATGGAATAATATTAAACACTTTATGAAAACAGTTTATGGTCATGGATGAAAAATACATCCACAGTAAATACTAATGTTTAAGCAATCTTGGATTAAAATAACATTGCAAAATTATCCCTTAACTTATGTCTGATATGCATTGTACGCATCTGAACCTCTTATGTAATTCTTTAAATAATTTCATTAACTTATTTTAGAATCAAATTCATTATTATGATATCATATATGGTTCACATAAGACTTTATATTACCCTTTCTTTTGTAAATTCAATGTTATAGAAGCATTTTCGGTAAAATCATATTTTTATCGTCCATGTTTGGACTTGTTTTTCTTGATATTATTATTACTTATATCATGATTTAATTATTTAAATAATTTAAAACATGATTTATATATCATATATATTCAGTATATATATATAATAGATAGATTAATTAAATGAAACACACCATTCATGGAGACGGTAGGTTGTACGTACGCATGAACACTATTTTCCATTCCTTGTTGACTTGAATTGAAGAAAGTAGATGACATATATATATATATACATAAATACAGTAGATTTATCATATCATATTTTTCACTGTTATTAATTATATATACTTTATAACCATTCTTTATTGGTTAACATGGATAATGAACATCATCGCGTCGTGGAGACTGTAATCCGTACGTACGGACGGGCGATGATATCATTCCAATAATAATTGGATTTAATTATATTGGATGATATAATATCTCAGAATTAGTAAGATGTTATAATAACTATATATAGGTATTCTTTACACCATTATACCCATCCAAGTAAGGTGGTGGTGGAAAAACATATTACACCACGGCGTGGGGACGATATTCCATACGTATACACGCGTGGTGATTTCATTTTCCGTAGGATGGATAGAAGGTGAAATGGGGTTGTTCAAAATTTATAATAATGTATAAGTATATTATTGATACTTATTTTAATACTTTAAACCAAAACAACTAAAGAAGAATATGTTTAAGAAGGAAGAATATTGAAAGAATAGGTAGAAGAGATTACCTCTTCTTCGATGCACCTCTTTTAGGCTTCCTCTTAAGACACTAGAGTTGGTCTTTTGAGGGACCAGAACCTCTATAATGTCTCTAGGTATGTTGATAAGGGAAATGGGCAGATGATGGCCGATATTGAAGGCACGATGTTTTGTATAGTGAAGAGGGTGGAGGTTCCCTTTTATAATGGAGGATTGGGGAACCTTAAGAAAAACATATAATATTATTTTATAATAAAGTCATATTCGGATTATAATTGTTCAAAATTGATTTATTTAGAATCTAAAGATGGTATGGGTCTAAATCCTCTCAACCAATTTGTTTTAGACATATTTAGGTTACTATTTTAACCTTATCATTTAGATTTAACTCTAAGTTACATAATTTAATCTTTACTGTGTCTTCTTGTATTCTTACACTATATAGTTAATAAACTTACTATAACAAGAAACAAGAACCCCAAGTTGTTAATTATTACTATATATAACCTTATCTAATCCATTTGGCCTCACCTTATATTTTTTGGAACAGAATATCAATTAATAATATAATATTTGTTTTAAAAACTATTTTATGTCAATTTTTATACTATTTGGTAATTGATTTTTCGGAAAATCATAACAGCATGATTAGATTGAAAAAACCTCATTTAATCAATAATTACATGACATATTAACCGAAAAAATTATTTTAATTCATAATAAGTCTCAAATTTCATTTATTTAGTTATTTATATCATCAATTATGTTAATATTTTATAAATAAGGTAATTCCTGCATCATCAGTGTGTCATAAATTAATTAAATTATATAATGTATAAAAATTATAAATAAAATACCATTATGTAGGAAATCCTTTTATATTTCTAATGAATATTTATAGTCTAATTTATCTTATGTATAACCCTATATTAAAATTGTTTTAGTTATTAAACTCTGATTTTAACTCTTTTAACTATTCTTTGAATTAAATAATAATAAATGTCCTAATCTAATCCAAGTGGACCTAAATAATAATATTATATTACTATGGTTATTTTTGGTCGAATTACACATTTCCAATAGAATTAGGACAAGTGTTAGGATAAATATAATATTTTTTTACCTTTAATTACCCTATTTACTTTTAACCGTGGTAAATAAAAGTTAAAAGTTACTATTCACCAAAAACTATTTTCATCTCATTGATCCACATTTTACATACTGATATCAACTTTGTCTCTTGTATTTTTGAAATTTAACTCACATAAGTGATAAAATTATGTTTTATATAAATTTGCAAATGCTCCTAGGAGGTCGGTAAAATACGGTAAAAAGTTCAATAAAATTTTTATATACCTAAAATTATTTTAAAATCACTCCAATGAATTAATTTAAATTTTTATATATATTATATATCTATTTTGACCTAAAATAAATTTAAAAAATATATATAATTATTTAAATAAAAATATGGTTTTTAAATAGTAACCCATTGTTTTAACTATTCATCAAAAATTGAATGTTTTCAGAAAAATACCAAAATATCACCCTAGGTGAATTTCGATATTCCAAATCCAAAAATAAAGTCCATTTTTAATGATAAAATTTATAAAATTTCAAAAATTAGGTATTACCATTCATAATGGCTAGTTCAAAAATAATATTATAGTAATATCTCATTTAGTGAAACTCGGTATTGCGTATAACAAACTCTATCGAGAAAGGTTACTTTTAGCGTGCAACACAGTCCTAGAAGTGTGTTTTCATATACTATATGCTAATACAGTGTTGCGTATAGAAAATGATAATCTTGGTGTAGCAGACAACACAAGACAAAATAGTAATTAAAATAATATTTCTCATAATATCTCGGGGTGTTACCGAGATGGTTGATAAATAATTTGATAAATGATTGGTGTTGTTACTTCCATAATGATTCTTATGTACATCCTTTACTATTATAAGAAGATTGGATCCTTCTGAATTCTCAACACTGATAATATTGCAGGATCCTTCCTATATAAAGCATTGTCTTCTTTATTCTCATTTCTGGGATGGTAGTGGATTGGAAAGTCATAATCTATGTTGAGCTCTAACCATATTTTATGGCTCATATTATGATAATTCTTTGTTAATATATATTTTAGAATCTTATAATCATTATATAGTTCACACATTTCCCCATGGATATAATTTTATCATATTTTTAACGCAAAGATCACAACTTCCAACTCCAAATCATGCATAGGATATTTTTACCTTTTAATTTTAATCTTCCATGAGAAAGAGGCTATAATGTTATTATTTTTCATTAGTACACAACATAATCCAATAACATAAGCAACATTGTATACCCAAAAGGGTTGCCTATTTTTCAGAAGTGTTAAAACCATTACAATGATAAGCCTATTTTCAAGTCTTTGAGGAAATACAAACATTTATGGGAATAGAAAAACTTTTATCCTATCTGATTCTACTTTGTTAGTGGGTTTGAAAATCATGATAAGTTATTTAGAAGTTACTAATAATAACAAACTTGACCAATGAAACTATGAATCTCCATTACTAATGTTTTATTATGCCACTATTTGATTTACTTTATCTTTGAAATGCCCACATATATTCCATTGATTTTATTATCATTCCCTAAGAAAGATAAATCCTCCATCGAGATCTCATAGTTATAGTACATTGCTTAATTTTTCACCCTTCAAAAAGTATATAGCATAGTATACAAATTCTCCCCATTTTCCTCCTTAATCATGTAGTATATCATAATATTATTAATAAAGTCTACCAAAAATTTGTATATGTAATATCTAAAGGTTATATTAATTATGTCCATGATTATTTCTGGAGCATTAGTTAGTCCAAAGGAAATCACTATGAACTCATAGTGTTTAGACATTGATCGAAAAGAAGTCTTAGGAATATATTACTTCATATTCTTTAATTTGTGATATCTGGGATCAAGGTCCACCTTAGTTAAATATTTTCCCCCATATAGTGAGTGGAATAATCCATCTATCCCTAGAAGAGGATACTTGTTCATTACCATTTTTTATTGATCTCTTGATAATCAATGAAGAGGTATAATGGTCCATCAGTTTTCTTGACTAAGAGGACTGGTATGCCCCATGGTGAAGCACCAAGAATTATAAAACCCTTATCTAGAGAATATTGTATATTATTATTTAGTTAATCCAACTCAATGGTGTCTATTATATATGATTTCATTGATATATACATAAATCTCCAAATATTTTCAATTGTGAACTCAACCACTCAATTAATAGAAAGTCCAGAAAAATATAAGGTAAAAATCGGTGTATTACCTCACAATGGGAATCTATTTGAGCATGAATTATCTCCTTTCTCTCAATCATATGAGATTTATATGCTTAAACATAAGGAAATAATATCATCACTTGAGAATATTATTCTGAACTAGATTCATTATATTGTTTATCATTGTATATAATTTGAATAATCTATGTTATATGAAGATTAATATCTCTTTCCTGATAGTTGACGTTTTCATTTTATAAATATAACAAATCCCTAACCGGTATGTCATACAACTCCTTAAAATTATGTATATTGATATTTTTTGGGTGTTTTAGTCCAAAAACATTAACCTAGGGGTATTTATATGATTTTTATGCAATATTCTCTGAATTTTATGTTCTCACAGAAAATATTAACTCTATATTTTGATTTCTTGTTTGAATAGTTCTACAAAACATTCATGATTTGAATTAAATCATAGAATCTCAATCAAATAGTATATTTGATATTACTAGATGAATAAATAGCATAACTATAAAAACATCATTATCACGCTCAACATCATTAGTAATGATGTCCTAATCATTTCCTTTATAATTTTTTTTGTGGTTTTTGACTGATTACACTTGGGAACTTGTGGTTTAGTACACTGGCATGCATAGTTCCCTTGCTCCCTATTTTTGATGATTTTAAAAATAGGTGGATTTATCATTCACTCATCATATAAATTATATTTTTTATGTCTCATTAACATTATTTATCTTTATTTCCTTTTCTCCCACACATATATCATATTCCAATCCCTTTGTGACAATTTCTATGATGCTCATTATGACAACCCTTGTTTTTATAGACCCTTTTTCAAAATAAATTAAATTGTCATTTATGTATTAAAATATGCTATGTATGGTATTCCATTATTTTGGAAATTAATTGGAATAGTTTACATGAAATATTGACACGACGTGTGTTACATTCCACACCAACATGGTGTACGTTCACGCAACACATAATTTTCTATGAAACATCATTTTATTCGTATAATTATTTCAATGTGATATCTATAAACTAGCCATAAAATATTTTAACATTAATATTAATAAATACTTTTCAATTTTTTTATATTTTTTTATATCAATAAAACATATTTATAATGAAATATATATTTTTTGTAAATTTCCTATATCTTTAAAAATAATATTTTCTCAGATGAACTAGTTTTAATGTCCATTTTTGAATAATAATCAAATTAATTATTGAAAAATATAGTAATTAAATTTTATAAAATAAAATTAGTTTTGGAACATATAATGTCAAAAGTAAATTATACTGATTATTTAGGACACTTCTGAGAATCATCATTTTTGGATAAAAAGTGAAATAATACCGAATTCAAATTCAAAACTTCTTTTTCATATAATTTATTTATAAGGATAATTTATATTTTATGTTAGGTGAAATGTTTAATTATATATAATTATCATCATTCAATCAAATTTTGTCCATTAGAACAAAGTTTACAATGATATTGAATATAAAAACACTACAAACTTTTGATCATTTTTACATTAAAACCCCATGGTGTTGTCCAATCAATGATAGTAATTTTAAATGAATTTATGAAACTAATGTGATTTTAATTTAGAAAAAATGATTCCATATTTGGAAACATTGTAAATAATAATTTTTTATAAGTTCAACATAGTTTTTTTCAAAAATTATTTGTGATTTTTGTAAAATTGATTATATCAATTAATGTAAAATTAAGCTTAATTAAGGACTAAACCTTAAATTTAAGACCTTGAATGACATAAAAACATTCCGAACATAATTTGTTTTGAAATATCTTGAACCAGTAATGAATTTTATTAATATGTGTTCATTATTGATCGACATGCAATAAATAATGGTTGGGGTTTCTCTTTTCATAAAATATTACAAGAGTCTTACTCCTCCTCTACTATAAGAAGACCTCAACTCCTCCCACTTCCTCACACCGATAAAGACACAATGTATAACCCATGATATACCAAATAAACTTATTAAAACATATTATTTACTCCTCTAGGCTTTATCTTTTATATAAATAAATATAAGGATGCCTTTTTGTACAAACCCAAAGGAGTTACCCAATTTTGAGCTAATGAATTCTCTCAAACTCATTTCCTTTATTTTCTTTCTCCACCCCTATACTATCTTTATACATTGACTGAATGAATAAAATATTATCATAGTTATACTTCGAAATTTTTATTATAATGGTTCTAACTACAATTACAAACACCTCCATCCAAGGGGTAGCAAAAATATTGGTTAGTTGTACGACGAACTACAACCTCACCAAACAATGATTGTTCATTTTTCATTTACCACCTCTCTTGGAGGAAATTATGATAGAGACTCTATTTATATATATTCAATGTTATATTTATTATTTATTTGATATTACTTCATCCATTTTCAAACACATATATTTATACCTTCTATTTGATGTAAAGATAATTATTTCGTTTGTGGAAGTGTGGGCTACTATCCTCTCAAAGCGATGTTATATGTTCACACTACAGTGAATGTATTTTTTTGGTTTTATTGAAATTATATGATACATATTATATAATAAATCTACTTAAATATATATATATATATGTATATATATACATATATATAAAATATTTTCTTTATATCCTTCATTCAATATGACAAAAAAATGGAAACAACATTCATAAGTTCATACGACTTAGTGTCTATATGAAGAATTTATTACATGTTATAATTATTTATTATATAGATTATTATAATAAAAATTTAATGAATATAAATGAAATTTATATCATGGATTAAATTATATAAATCATGATATATGTATAAAGAAAAAAATATATGAAATTATGACACATGAGAAAAACAATGTGAGTAGTACCTCATGTGAAACCTCAAAATAGGATTGTTAACAAGAAGGGAATATATGAAATAATAGAATCCCATATGACATTATATATAAGATAATGATTCTGTATAATAATTATAATAAACATATATTTATTATACAGGAAAATTTTATGAGTATGAAGTGAGTTAGTACACAAAGTAAGGGTATTTCATATCACTTTTTATTTCCGTGAGATACATACTTTATTTACAATGCATTCCATTTTGGGGTTGTGTATACTGACCATGGATGTATTGAATGATTATTATAATTAAATTTATATATATTTACATATATTATCTATTATCATTATTTTATGGGGTTTATGTTTCAAAATTTATAGAATGGATAAAATAGTTTTGTCTCAACATTATTTCTTTGACACTCATGTTTTGTTATTCACCTAAATTATTTTTCAGGTGTATGTACATCTTTTTTACTTGTTATAGAATTAATTTCCTATTTAAATGATTTTATAAGAATCATTTAGTTTCATTTTCTTACATGGAGAGTATGATCCCATGTTATCACATTATAAGAGTTTATGGATACATTTTCAATTTTTTAGATTGTTTATGTTATTTCTTCCATTGAGTAAAATAATGATTCACCTATAAAGAACACTTATGAGTTTCCTTATCCTCTATTTATTCAAGATATATCCATTTATTACTATCATTTTTAATCTTTTATAATTAATATAATTATGAAAATATGATGGTATTTTTCTCTTCTATTGTAAATCATTTTTATTTCAAAAACCATGTTTTAAAAAATGTCTCAAAAAATGTTTTCAAATGATTCATGAAGATCATCATATAAGAAAAAATTATTTTAAAAAATGATTTATGGTTTTTGAAGATTCTTTTATAAATTTTCAAAGCTATTTTCAATAAAAATGATTTTCAAATGTTTTTATTTTTTAAAAATAAAATTTCAACGAATAAATGATATTTTTTCATGGAATATTTTTAAAATATGTTTAAATGTTTTTCCCATATAATGTAGCATCCATTGGTAACAATCACAAATATGTGGGTAAATTATTTAGTTTTTCCATTCACATTCTTTCTAAAAATAAATTATGTTGTTATGGAATGATTTTTGTGATACTTGTTTCTCTTTCACGTGTTATATTTTTTTGATACACGATTAATTTCATAGGTTATGGTTATAATAAAATGATTATAAAATATATATCTTTTTCCATGGTCTATAATATGATTACGTGTTTATGATAACCCTATAAATTCATGGGTTGTGAAATTTTTTTTGATTATATTGTGGCACAGGTAGGGATGATTTCACTATGATATGGGTCAGATATATATATATCGATGTAATGACTTGGGTATCGAATTATATATCACGAGATAGACATGGATGGAATGGGAAATGAAATCAGTTTAGTATTATAGGATTGGAATGATAAATGACCTATATTCAGTAATACAGGGTTGGAAAGAGTAGTGAACCTGGTTCAATAACACTTCGCTAGAAAAGGGAGTGAACCAGGTTTTGTAAAGGATGTTTTCCACTAACATGGCCTTAATATAAATTCCTTGGAAAATATAAAAGTCCTTATATATGTTTATGTGTCTTCCAAAATTCCTTGTTTTATTTCTATGTTATATTTTTTAGAATATGTACTTTATTACATTATTAATAATTTCTTATATCCATCTATGATTTATTTAAAGATTCATGTTTATGATCTTTGATATGCAAGGTGTGATCTTTTATTATAACGATCATTTTCTCAAAGACTTATGCTCATGATTATACCTACATATCTCCCTTATATAACCATACTTAGCATCTGAGATCACCGCTTTTAGGTTTCCATCTCATAGGTTATGAGGATCTGTAATATGTTTTATGTGTCTAATAAGGGTGTTAGTCAATAAGATACTATTGTGTGATGATTTGGAAGGTTGTTTTACTAGTTTTTATGTTTTATGTTTCCAAATACACGATATTTATTTGGTATTTGGGAGTTTTTCTGTAAAGTGTTTTATGTATTCCCCAAAAAAATTGTAATTATAATTTATGAAAAGGTTGGACTGATATTTTTGGTATCAGATAAATTATTTAGTTCACCTTTGGAAGATATCATTTTAAAACATCAGTAATAATATTAAGGACATGTATAGGGATAAGTCAATGTATAAGGAAAATTATAACAAAATGTCCTAGATTTTTGGTAAAAGCTAGATTGAGTTGGTTCCTCACAATACATATCTATTTTTACTTCAAGTGGATGTCGATCTAGAATAGATATACATAAGAGTAATAGATCTTACCATATGTTTGAGGCCTAACACGGGGTAATATAATACACAAAAACATGCCTTTATAAACACAAGGTTTTACACTACTAGAGGATATGCTCCAAATATTCACAAACTCTTAATGAACCATCACGAATGATTAAAATAGAATTTTTATATGAATGACATCGGATAAGAATAATTTTTCATACATTAATGATAGTGACATAAGTTAGTGTAACATCCCAAGTAAGTAATGAATAATAGATATTTTTATCTATGTCTATTATTGATTAAGATAGTGTTTTGGAGGCTTAAAATGAAAATAAATCCAATCTTAAGCATGGAATACACTAATATTCTTAAAAGATTGTTTTAATGCCTTATGATGGAAAACCCTTTTTAAATATATCTTTTGAAAATTTTATAAACTATATTTGTCAAAATAAACTTATTCTTTATGATTGGGACATCAAAATTTACTTTGTGTGAATTTTTGATATTTTTCAAATAATGTTCATTTTTTAATGAATAGTGAAAAATACTGCATTTTACATCAAAACTACTTTTTAATCTAATTTATTTATATGATTAGATTATCTTTTGAATCAGTATTAATGTGTAATATGAATATATTTTTACCATTTAATCCAATGGTGGTCATTGGAATCAATTTCACTTTGAAATTGGACTTAAACTTGTGTCAATCTTTTGATACTTATTGTTTCATAAAAACATGCTATTTGCTCTGACAGCGGGAATTAATTATTAAATTAATTAATGTTACTTATATGTTTTTAATTTTGTAAAATAGACATCATTTTTGAATTCAGAATATCAAATATAGCATAGGGTGAATTTTTGGTAATTTTCTGAAAAACTTCAATTTTTGATGAATAGTGAAACCACTAAGTGGTACTTATAAAAACTGATTTCTGTTTAAATGAAATTTTTCCATCATTGTGTTTTGAATTTCAAAAATCCTACATACAGGGTTTTCATTATGAAGTAAAATGTGGTTCAATGATATTAAAATAATTTTTTGGTGAATAGTAACTTATTAAGTTCTTAATCGCGATTAGTGGTAATTAGGGTAGTTTAAGGTATAAATAATGCTTTAATAATATGAAACGAACATGACACATGTTATAACCTCATTGGATGTGTAATGGCCGACCAAGACAAGCCATGTGTCAACTTTGGGACCCCATGGAGCCACTTTGGTTGGGAAATGACATAAATAACTTTTTATTAAATGTTAAAGTAAAAATGACACAAACATAATATGTCTTACGAAAAGAATTTTTTCCTGGGGTTATAAAGATCATATTTTTGATTATAAATAGTTATTAAAAATCTAAAACGATTTCCTACATCATAGTATTTTTTTTATAATTTTTAGACATTAAATAAATTAAATTATTTATGACATAATGATGATGCAGCGATTACCTCATTATTTAACGATTTAAATAAAATGGAAATATAATGTAAAATCTATGAACTACACATGTCCAAAACCAATTGTATGATTGGATTTCGAACCATTATCACCTTATCCACGACTTATATCAATGTGGGACCTTTTAGAACCGAAACACATTTTCAAATAAAGTAATATTTCTTTACTTTCCAAAAGTGCCCCTCCTCTCCTCTTATAAAAGGCCCCCACCTCTACCTCATTTCACACACTCCTCAAGACTTTGTCTCGGCCAAACCATGCCCATTTACTCTCTCCACATCCGTCTTCTCATCCTAGAGGATTATTTTTTGGCAGAATCTTTTCAATGGAAGCCTTTATGCTCAAATCAAAAGGAGTTACACTTTTAAAGGTAATTCATTCTCTCATTTCATTTGTTTTATTTTGTTTCTCCAACCCCCTAAACTCTTTTTATTTACTTCATTTGTAACAAAACCAGTATTTTAAATATACTAGGATGTTGCTATAATATTTATTTGAGCTACACTCTCACACAAATACATCAAATGGTTAATGAACATACGGTTTCCGTGGATGGCGAAATTCTGCCTCCCGAAATGATGATTGTTCAATACTCATTTAACACCTTAAAAGGTGGACATTATGATGTCACTATTTTTATATATGATATATAATATGTTTATGTTTTCCTTAAGCTTCAGTTTTTTCATTTTGGGCATACCTTTATGGTTTCCATTATGGGTAAACACGATATCTTCATTTTAGGATGTGCGGAATACCGCCCCCTGAAAGTGATTTGATTCGTTAATACCATATATGGGATGTGTAAAGGATAAAGTTAATGATATTATATATGTTATTATAATGGAATTATAATATACTTATATATCATTATGATTCCATTCCAGAAAATACGAAATAGAAATGGAAGTAGCGTTCATGCGTACGTACGGCTTATCGTCTCCATGAACGGTGCATTTCATTTCTTACCTCTAAATGTGATGTAATATTATAAATACATGTATATGATGAATATATATGATATATATGTTATCAAAATCATTAATATCATTTTGGATATAATGAACCTTTGTCCAAATTAACAACATGTAAGTGTATGAAGTCTATTTTTGACTTAAGAACCAAATACCGACAAAATGAACATTATTAAATTAAATGATTACATGATGTTCATAACATGGTATAAAAGGAATAATGAACTTGAAGAAGGTTCATAATCAAGTAGAGATTAACTCAAGATTATTATTCAGGAGATTAAAGAACGGTCGGGTCATGTCGGATACGAGGTATGGGACTTCGTCTCAATCTCCTTTCGTTGAGGCATATTTTATTTTATACCCAACTTTCTTTTATACGGTGTATAAACCCCTTTGACTTTTACATTTATTCAAAAGGAATCTTTTTTATACGAAGTGTTTACTAAACGACAAAAGGGAATGTTTTTGTCGTACATATGCGGCGACAACGACTTCTCCACCGTCGTGACCGTTATTTGAGTTTCGGCTTCCTCAACAAGCCATACCTTCTTTTTAAAAGTAAAATAAATACCATATTTTACATTTCTTTTATTTTAGTATTGAAATTGGTTTTCATAATTTTTTTATATCAATGTGTTGTATTGATATCTCGTGATTGAAATGTGGAAATTTTATGTTTCCTTTATGCATGTTTTATGTGATATGATTATTTTATGGTTCTTGGGAATTATTATGAAGACGGGTGGTTCCGTGATAAACTAAGGGCGGGTGAGCCCGTTATAGCTCTCCAATGCATTGGGTAACGCGAAGGAGTGAAACGTTAAGGTTTCTCTGAAGAGATTTAGGGAATATACTGTGATGGGTATTCCAAACGTAACCAAGAGGGTTACTCCCTACGTAAGAATGTTATGGATGCCTCAAGTTACCTTTATGTCTTATGATTTCTATGATTTATTCATGATTTGATGAGGTATGTTAAAGTGACTATGTTTTATGGGTAAAGTATGATTTCATTCTTATGTATATATGAACTCATGTTTCCTTTACATGTTTTTTTAACCCATACTGAGCTTTTTATGCTTATCCCAAGTGTTTTTGAAATGTTTTTCATAGGTCAAGGGAAAGGTACATGATATGATGATAGTGTCAAGGAAGTGTCAAGAAATAATCCATGTTTTATTTCAATTATGTTTTCCATTGATGGGAATGAATAATACTATCTTTATGTAACCACTTTGTTTATATGTGGAATGTAATGCAACTTTTATGATATAATTCTCTAAAACTCTAAACCCGAAAATATCCTCAATGTATAATCTTGTAATAACTCAAGATTAAGTAAGGTTTAAGGCGGGGGCATTATAGTTGGTATTAGAGGTCGGTTTAGATAACTTTTGGAGTTATAATTCTATTAAATGATTATCCAAAAATATATTTTTTGAAATGATATAGCATTTGAATATTACCATGTTGCTTCATCTAAGACATGTTTGTTCAGAATGGTTTTCCTCAGAGGAAACCGGGAAGCAGCGTAAGGAAGGCATACAGAGGGAAATGACCTTCCAAATCAGCATACTAAGATGGTCAGAATCAGAATTGAGCAGTTTACTGCAGTGATGGCTCAGTTGAATCAGGAGATAAATGGTGGTTGTGTTATTGATGATATTTTGGTGTTTTCTAAAAGTAAATAGGAGCATGAAAGACATTTAAGGGTTATCTTGAAAACCTTAAAAGAAAAGAAACTGCATGGGAAATTCAGCAAGTGTGAGTTTTGGTTGCAACAAATTATTTTCCTTGGTCACATTGTTTCTAAAGATGGAATAACTGTTGATCCTGCAAAAACAAAAGTTGTGCAATAATGGCAAAGACCCACAAGTGTAACCAAGATTCGTAGCTTCCTTGGTTTGGCGGGCTATTACCGAAGGTTTGTTAGAAATTTTTCACGGTTATCTAGTCCAATGACTAAGCTAACTCTGAAGGGTGTTAAGTTTATCTGGACAAAAGAATGTGATGATAGTTTTCAGGAATTGAAAAGAAGATTGGGGAATGCTCCAGTTTTGGCACTACCTTCCAGGAATGGTGAGTTTGTTATATACAGTGATGCTTCATTGAAAGGACTTGGTTTCTTCCTAATGCAGAATGATCAGGTAATTGGTTATAATTCACGACAGTTGAAAACTCATGATGTAAATTACCCTACACATGATTTGGAATTAGTTGCTGTTGTTTTTGATTTAAAAATTTGGAGGCATCATTTGTATAGAGTAAAGTGTGAAATATATACCGATCACAAAATTTTAAAGTATATATTCACTCAGAAAGAGTTAATCATGAGACAGAGGACATGGCTAGAATTAATAAAGTATTATGATTGTACAATTCATTACAATCTGGGAAAAGAAAATAATGTGGATGATGCTTTGAGTCGAAAAAGAAATGCTTCATTAACAATGTTGCATTTGGAACGTGATCCTTTGGTTAAGGATTTGATTAACTTTGGCATAGAAGTTGTTGGTGCAGGAAGTCCTTTTGTTTTGTTTCAGGTATCAGTGAGATCTTCTCTATCAGATAGAATCAAGCAAACACAGAAGCAAGACAGTGAGTTGCAGAAAAAGGTAGAGATGGTTCAGAAAGGTAAGTTGCCTGAATTCAACATTGATAATGATTGTGTTTTGAGATTTGGGAAGAGATTGTGTGTGCCTTGTGATTCACAGTTGAAGAGAGAGTTTTTATGTGAAGCTCATATTTCTCCATTTTCAGTTCATCCTGGAAGTACTAAGATGTATAGAGATCTGTGGGAGTATTACTGGTTGGATGGAATGAAAAGAGACATTGCTGATTTTACTGTGAAGTGTTTTACATGTCAACAGGTGAAAGCAGAGCGGCAGTTACCGAAAGGTATGCTTTAGCCTTTACCAGTGCTAGAGTGGAAATGGGAGAATATATCCATGGACTTTGGTGTTGGATTACCGAAGACATCTTGAGGTAATAATGCAATCTGGGTTATTGTTGATCGCTTGACTAAATCTGCTCATTTCCTTGCTATACGAGATAATTTTTCCCTAGATCGACATTCCCGTTTGTATCATAAAGAGATAGTCAAGTTACATGGACTTCCTCTCTCCATTGTATCGGATCATGATCCCAGGTTTACTTCTAACTTTTGGAAAGGCCTTCAAAAGTTGTTGGGTACTGAATTAAATTTTAGTACAGCTTTTCATCCTCAATCAGATGGGTAGTCAGAACGAACAATTCAGACATTGGAGGATATGCTACGAGCTTGTTCTATAGATTATTAGGGAAGTTGGGACCAACATCTTTCTTTGGTTGAATTTTCATATAATAACAGTTTTCATTCCAGTATACAGATTGCACCATTTCAGGGATTATATGGGAAGCGGTGTCGAACTCCAGCTTTCTAGGATGAAGTGGGTGAAAGAAAGTTGATGGGACCAGAATTGGTAGAAGATATGACAGATAAAGTTTAGATGATTCAGAAACACATGATAACAGATCAGAGCAGGCAGAAGAGTTATGCGGATAACCAGAGGAAGGATCTACCTTTCGAGGTAGGTGATCATGTTTTTCTCAAAATATCACCATGGAAAAGTGTGATGAGATTTGGTAAGAAAGGAAAGTTGAGTAGAAGGTTCGTTGGACCATATGAAATTCTGGAGAGAGTTGGATCAGGTGCATAGAGAGTGGCTTTACCTCCGAGTTTATCTCAGGTACACAATATTTTTCACGTTTCGATGTTGAGAAAGTATATGCCAGATCCATCTCATGTTTTGAGTCCATAGGTAGTTCAGCTGGAAGAGAACCTATCTAATGAGGAACAACCGGTCCAGATTCTTGACCATAGGGAGCAAGGGTTACGAAATAAGGTGAATCACCAGGTAAAGGTTTTTTGGAAAAACCACATGATTGAAGAGGAAACATGAAAATCTGAAAATGCAATGAGGGATAAGTACCCCCATTTATTCGATAAGTAAATAAATTGCGGGGACGCAATTTTCTAAAGGGGGGAAGGATGTAACATCCCAAGTAATTAATGAATAATAGATATTTTTATTTATGTATATTAATGATTAAGATAGTGTTTTGGAGGCTTAAAATGAAAATAAATCCAATCTTAAGCATGGAATACACTAATATTCATAAAAGATTGTTTTACTGCCTTATGATGGAAACCCATTTTTAAATCTATCTTTTGACAATTTTATAAACTATTTTTGTCAAAATAAACTTATTCTTTATTATTGGGACATCAAAATTTACTTTGTGTGAATTTTTGATATTTTTCTGACAATGTTCATTTTTTATTGAATAGTGAAAAATACTGCATTTAACATCAAAACTGCTTTTTAATCTAAATTATTTATATGATTAGATTATATTTTTAATCAGCCTTAATGCGTAATATGAATATATATTTACCATTTAATCCAATGGTGGTCATTGGAATCAATTTCACTTTGAAATTGGACTCAAACTAGTGTCTATCTTTTGATACTTATTGTTTCATAAAAACACGCTATTTGCTCTGACATCGGGAATTAATTATTAAATTAATTAATGTGAATTATATGTTTTGAATTTTGTAAAATAGACTTCATTTTTAAATTCGGAATATCAAATATAGCTTAGGATGAATTTTTTGTAATTTTCTGAAAAACGTCAATTTTTGATGAATAGTGAAACCACTAAGTGGTACTTATAAAAACTGATTTTCCGTTTAAATGAAATTTTTCCATCACTGTGTTTTGAATTTCAAAAACCCGACATACATGGTTGTCATTAAGAAGTAAAATGTGGTTCAATGAGATTAAAATAATTTTTTGGTGAATAGTAACTTATTAAGTTCTTAATCACGATTAGTGGTAATTAGGGTAGTTTAAGGTATAAATAATTCTTTAATAATATGAAACGAACTTGACACATGTTCTAACCTCATTGGATGTGTAATGGCAGACCAAGAAAAGCCATGGGTCAACTTGGGGACCCCATGGAGCCACTTTGGTTGGGAAATGACATAAATAACTTTTTATTAAATGTTAAAGTAAAAATGACACAAACATAATATGTCTTATGAAAAGAATTTTTACATGGGGTTATAAAGATCAGATTTTTGATTATAAATAGTAATTGGAAATCTAAAATGATTTCCTACATCATAGTATTTTTTTTATAATTTTTAGACATTAAATAAATAAATTATTTATGACATCATGATGATGCAGCGATGACCTCATTATTTAACGATTTAAATAAAATGGAAAGATAATCTAAAATATATGAACTAACCATGTCCAAAAACAATTGGATGAGTTGATTTCGAACCCTTATCACCTTATCCACGACTTATATCAATGTGGGACCTTTTAAAACCGAAACACATTATCAAATAAAGTAATATTTCTTTACTTTCCAAAAGTGCCCCTCCTCTCCTCTTATAAAAGGCCCCCACCTCTACCTCATTTCACACACTCGTCAAGCCTTTGGCTCGGCCAACCACTGCCCATTTACTCTCTCCACATCCCTATCCTCATCCTAGAGGATTTACTTTGGGAAGAATCCTTTCAAAGGAAGCCTTTAGGCTCAAATCAAAAGGAGTTACACTTTTAAAGGTAATTCAATCTCTCATGTTCATTTGTTTTATTTTGTTTCTCCAACCCCCTAAACTATTTTTATTTACTTCCTTTGTAAAAACAACAGTATATTCAATATACTAGGATGTTGTTATAAGATTTATTTGAGCTTCACTCTCACACAACTACATCAAATGGTTAAATAACATACGGTTTCCGTGGATGGAGAAATTCTGCCTCCCGAAACGATGATTGTTCAATACTCATTTAACACCTTCAAAGGTGGACATTATGATGTCACTATTTTTATATATGATATATAATATGTTTTTTTTCCTTAAGCTTCTGTTTTTTTCATTTTGGGAATAAATTTATGGTTTCTATTATGGGTAAACACGATATCATCATTTTAGGAAGTGCGGACTACCGCCCCCTGAAAGTGATTTGATTCGTTAATACCATATGTAGGATGTGTAAAAGATAAAGTTAATGATATTATATATGTTATTATACTGGAATTATAATATACTTATATATCATTATGATTCCATTCTAGAAAATACGAAATAGAAATGGAAGTAGCGTTCATGCGTACGTACGACTTACCGTCTCCATGAACGGTGCATTTCATTTCTTACCTCTAAATGTGATGTAATATTATAAATACATGTATATGATGAATATATATGTTATAGATTTTATCAAAATCATTAATATCATTCTGGATATAATGAACCTTTGACCAAATTAACAACATGTAAGTGTAAGAAGTCTATTTTTGACTTAAGAACCAAATACTGACAAAATGAATTTTATTAACTTAAATGATTACATGATGTTCATAACATGGTATAAAAGGAATAATGAACTTGAAAAAGGTTCATAATCTAGTAGAGATTAACTCAAGTTTATTATTCAGGAGATTAAAGAACGGTCGGGTCAAGTTGGATACGAGGTATCGGACTTCGTCTCAATCTCCTTTCGTTGAGGCATATTTTATTTTATACACAACATTCTTTTATACGGTGTATAACCCCCTTTGACTTTTACGTTTATTAAAAAGGAATCTTTTTTATACGATGCATTTACTAAATGACAAAAGGGAATGTTTTTTTCGTACGTATGCGGCGACAACGACTTCTCCGCCATCGTGACCATTATTTGAGTTTCGGCTTCCTCTACAAGCCATAACTTCTTTTTAAAAGAAAAATAAATACCATTTTTTACTTTTCTATTATTTTAGTATTGAAAATGGTTTTCATGATGTTTTTATATCAATGTTTTTTATTGAAATCTCATGATTGAAATGTGGAAATTTTATGTTTCCTTTATGCATGTTTTATGTGATATGATTATGTTATGGTTCTTGGCCATTATTATGAAGACGGGTGGTTCTGTGATAAACTAAGGGCGGCTGAGCCCGTTATATCTCTCCAATGCATTGGGTAACGCGAAGGAGTGAAACGTTAAGGTTTCTCAGAAGAGATTTAAGGAATATACTGTGATGGGTATTCCAAACGTAACCAAGAGGGTTACTCCCTACGCAAGAATGTCATAGATGCCTCAAGTTACCATTATGTCTTATGATTTCTAGGATTTATTCATGTTTTTATGAGGTATGTTAAAGTGGCTATGTTTTATGGGTAAAGTATGATTTCATTCTTATGTATATATGAACTCATGTTTCTTTTACATGTTTTTATAACCCATACTG
Organism: Viscum album; assembly: GCA_963277665.1. Taxonomy (NCBI): domain Eukaryota; kingdom Viridiplantae; phylum Streptophyta; class Magnoliopsida; order Santalales; family Viscaceae; genus Viscum; species Viscum album. The sequence goes on along the minus strand of OY728159.1, from coordinate 1,291,336,717 downwards.
AGCTTTTTATGCTCATCCCAATATTTTTTGAAATGTTTTTCACTGGTCAGGGGAAAGGTACATGATATGATTATAGTGTCAAGGAAGTGTCAAAAAATAATCCATGTTTTATTTCAAATATTTTTTCCATTGATGGGAATGAAGAATACTATATTTATGTAACCACTTTGTTTATATGTGGAATGCAATGCAAGTTTTATGATCTAATTCTCTAAAACTCTAAACCTGAAAAGATCCTCAATGTGTAATCATGTAATAACTCAAGATTAAGTATGGTTTAAGGTTGGGGCCTTATAGTTTGACCTGATATTATTGAATTATCAGGATTATGGGGTTCTTTAATTTGATATTTTTTTCATAATATATTATATTGGTGTTAGTCAATGGCTGGAATCTAAAGGAATCATGTTAATGTTGATGGTGATGGAAAATGCAATGATTTTCCACCAAATAAACTGACTACAAAGGACGATGGAATAAAAAAAACAAATTTCATTCCTTGCATAGATTTCTTAAAATATAAATATTGGTGGAATTCCAAATTAGAAAAGGAGGTAACAACATTCAATTGAGTCTTTCTTGAGTAAATATCCTCCATTTTCAAAGGGGTTTCTGATACCCTGGTTGTTGAAAATGGATTAGTACTAATGAAAAAAATATTCTTCATTCTCTAGTGTTTGGATCACTTTAAATTCATTGTGAGTATTTATCAATTAAAAATAGGTGTAGGAGAGCAGTGGAATATAATCTAGAATATGAAGTAGCTATATGAGATTGAATTTCCAGATAAGGATTATTCTAAGAATATAATTTTCAATAATTACCTTCCCTTGATTCCTCATACATGTGGGTAGAAAGAGTTCTGTGATTTGATGCTGAGGGATGATGAATCAATCGGTAACTATAATGAAAATTTCACAAAACTTGTATGTTGTGCTGTAGGAATTATCATCCAACTAGAAAGTAAATTTGATTGTTCATTAGTGGAATAAATCCATGTATTAAAAGGGTATTGGACATATGTTACTTTTGTAGATATGAAGTGATAGATTATTTTTCTATAAAGTCTGAAATATAGGCTAGAGTCACATATAAAAGACATTTTTTTGAAAATAATGTGATGATAGATTCCAAAGGGAACTTTATAATTTAGTGAGAAAAGAATACGACTTTTCCTTATGCTCTATATGAGGGAAGAAGCATGGAGGAATTTGACTGAAGTGGACTTGTAAATAATTTAATTGTGGAAATTATGGTTTCTAGGTAATTGATTTGTGAAAATATTGGAATAATTTTTCTAAAAGTGCTGATGGATGAAAATCGGCACATAATGCACCTCTCACGATTTAGTTATACAAGTGTAAGTATAATAGGAATTATGCTAACCACTTCTCAAACCCAAGAGCTAGTGATGATGATCGACGTCAGCATCATCCTGAGCTAAGGGACAATAGGAAATCTCATGGAATCACTATTTCTAATAAGGGGAGAGATATTATTGTGATAAAACTACACTTACCAAACACTATATAAATGTTATTGTTGTAACGTCCTGACCCGACATACCATCAAACAAGTAGCTGGACTGGTGGGTCACATGGCATGAAGTGCACCATCCCTTAAGCTATATGATGCTGACTAATAGCAAGGGTGATATAAGGTGATAGTGGGGAGAATATACCATCTCATTATATTTGTATATTGGTAGATTATAAAAAATATATCAACCAATATTGGATGGAGTAAATAATAATTTATAGAAAATGTAGTAAAAAAACTATTTTTATATAATTGAACAAAAGTGGACAATGCTGGTTTTACAATTAATGGATAATGGATGAAAAATAAGCTAAATAATTAAAAAAATAATCATTAATGACAATATGGTAGAAAAATAAATGAAAAAAATAAAATCCACATCTGTGATCTCAAAGAGAATCTTCGGCTCTTTCTCGGTCCTTTTCTCTTAACTCCGAGATACATGTAATGTATTAACAATGTATATCCTAAAAATATAAGGTCTACTAGGATACCAAGGTTACCCAAGAAGGGTGTGATATTTAAATCTCATTACTCTAGAACCCACTATTTGTAGACCATTCGAGATAGTGAAACATAATTTAAACATTGTGTACATAAAATTAATTTAATAAACAAAAAAATATAAATGAATAAACACCCATCTAGGTTTTTAATGGACACCTGATAGAGATACCTATTTAATCCCAAGGTTTTTATGTGTGATCATGTCATAATTATATATATATATTATAAATATATATAGATAGAAAGATATATGTTAGAGGGTTCCAGACGTACCACCACCAACCAATCCTAGGGTGCACTAACGGCCTTCCCCTAACCAATGTCTAATAGCCCTCATAGTCTCTTGACATTCATTCATTAAATATATGTTGGGGTGGATCAGGACATACCACTCTATCGAATTCTAGTGGATACCTCATTTTCTACCCCAATCCAAATACAACGTTCCCTCACCATCTCTTGGCATTCTTGCATTAGATATATGCGGGGGTGGATCGGTACATACCACTACCATCCAATTCAAGATGAACTCTCATGTTATACCCCTAACATAATATCATTATCACTCTCAATATATTTTTTTTCAAGAATTGGTATATTTTGGGGTGGATTCGAAATTCCACAACCATCCAATTATAGGGGATCTCTCACAGTCTACTCGTAACCCAATACTATGAACCATCACTATATCGTGGTATTCATGTGACTATATGGAGTAATAATCTATAATACATAATGCATGAGGCATTAAACTATCATGCATCTCATTGTCCAATTTTAATTAGTAACCATTATTTGAATTAGAATATAATTCATACGTTAACTCCTATGATTTGTTTCTATAGCCAGACCATATTTATTATTCAATACATAATTAAATTACTTTAAAATAAAACACATAATTCATAACCTCTTATGCATTTTTAATTAAAAATATAATCAAATTTAATCTATTTTAGTGGAAATATTTATCATTACCGAGCCATTATTTATAGTGTTGTCTCACTCAATTTCTCTAAATGTGGAAAATTGGTTTATACAACATGGGTGCCAAGGTGTTCATTTTTGTAACCTATAAGGGATGCTATCATCTAGAAAAATTCATTCGAACCATTCCATTTACCTTGAAATTTTATTTGACTCATTGAAACATTGAAACTATAATACAAGGGGTCAAGTGTAAAGATAGCTATTGTGAAAACAAGCCTTATTCCAACATGTTCAATTTTAAAAAATAGAATAAGCACCTAAACATGACATTTAAAAATTCTATCCATGGAAAGATATCACGAAACAATTATCCAAGAAACCATAATGTCCCAATCATTATTTATTAGCTTCAATACATCACAACTCCATTGGAGGGGTTTTATTATAAAATCATGACATTTATTTTCAATAAAATTGATAATAAAATTTAATAAAATCATTTGATTTATCAAATAAATCACATTAAAATAACCTACTGTATTTGGAAAAGCATCAAATAAGAGTGAAAAGAAAATGAAATTAATTACGGGACTCTTTCTTAAATTTAAATGGCATGGAAAGTGGTCCTATATCAATGGACTCAATCCATTAAAAACGTAGCACTTAATAGATTTCATGATGGAGAAAATGTTTCATTCTTACACACAATGACAATCATTTGTATATATATACACCAATTAAACCAATGTACAAAGTCTCCTCTCCATTAGGGGCCATATACAATGAGGCTATATATATATATATATAAATTCCCCTATGTATGTGTGTGAAATACTTCAAGGATTTAACTGGAACTCTACAATTGAAACAGTTAACCTTAAACACCCATTGCACATAAGAAAAAAGGTGTGAAACCATAATAATGGGTGAAAACCCCTACCAAGGACAGTGGTGGAAAACCAAATTGACCTGAAACCACATGGAAATATCCAACACACTATCAATTAATTCTTAATAGGTTAATAAAAATAAATTCCCAAATATAATATGTGTGAAACTATGTATCAGAGGAATCTCTCACATCGAAGTGATAATGGAGAGCCAAAACAAACCGATCTTCTTCAGCATTGTTAGAGGATGTCAGAATACACATAAATCTAATCCAAATAGCATTTTTCATACCCTAAATACAAAATAGAAAATCATAATTCATTTAAACCTTGACACAAATATTGGACATACCATGTATGATGATGGAGTGTTCAAAATTCGGTATAAATTAGGGAGGTGGTAGGTTTACTTACTCGATTGAGGAAGAAATGGGAAGAAGGGAGTTGGAATTGGGGTTCGGAGAATGATCCATAGGAGGGGGACATCACATGAAGCTAGGGAAAATGATGGGGGAGGTGTAAAATGGGTATGAGGGAAGAGGGCTGAGTGTGATTGATTTATTTTTTTAATTTTATATTATTTTAAATAAATTTATTTGTTAAAACAAGGTATACTGCATAGTTTGATAAACATGGTTTTCCAAATTATGCGCAAAGAATGTGGTGAACAGTGAGAAGGTACTGCCTCAAAAGGTCAATCTCACAGGATATGTTCATTGTTTTTAAAACCATTAATAGCCCATGTTCGCAGCCACTATCCCCTTTGAACAAGGCAGCGCCTTTTTCTATAGTGGGACATAGAATTTCAGACAAACTGTGTTCCCTCTATAGCCTTTCAATTTTATGCTTTTGATGTTCATCTTATCCAAAACCTCTCGAGCCTCAATGGAAGATTAATTGGCATTTACCCAAGTCCAAAAAACACATTGAAAGTCCCAACATTCAGATTTTTTTTACATGGATCAGTTTTATAAATGGACCATATGGAAAACGAAAAAGTCCAAATTCCATCGCTTTTTCATCTTGTTCGAAACATGGGACGTTACTACCTTCCCACCTTAAATATTCTCATCCCTAAAAAAACTTTCTGGAATAATATAACCACAAACCAACATAAAATTGTAATAAACATCATTAAAATGGTCACTTTTCATTAGCAAATGCCCAATGCACCTCTAGTAATTATTTGAACAAGCAGAACATAACCCACCAAAAGCTATACCAAAGCTCATTTCCAAACCAAAACTCCATGATAACCATTAATAGAGTTATTTTTCAAAAAAATGAACACAAATATTTATAATTATGCATTTTTATAAATGCACTTACCACATTAGGATTTAACATTAGAGGGGGAAAATTTTTATACATGGTTCAACACATCATTCAAATTTCCTTACAAGCATAACTCTAAGAATTAATGTGATGCCTCTCACATGAATTTCAAAATTATTAAAACAATAAATTTCCCATTACCTTGATTTAACCAAATTCAAGATCGCCATTCCTAAAAATCCACATTCAACACAACCCACACTCATCACCAACTGATGACGTTCCCGAAATGGGATTCCACCGACAGTTTATATAGATAAAACGGAAATAAGTCGGACAACTCTAAAAATCCATCAAATTTGATGATCAGCATAATCGTCTATTGTTTTACAATTATAACTATGATTTATTACCTTAAAGAACCTATCAATAACAATGAACATTCACAAAAATGTCTTATAACATCCTACCTTTTTATAACATAATCTTTCATTACATTACACAATACTGAGGATCTTTAAGGTTTAGTGTCTTGGAAACCAGGAACATAATACATGAAAACAACATAAAAAATTATTCTTAAACACTTGAAAGGCTTCTCATTAAGTTCATCCGAGGTTAATTACTGCATCTCATAACATGCGGACTTACATCAGAAGAAATGGTGAGCAGAAGGCCTAGTAAGGGAAATAAGAGAAACATTTAACATGTGAACTTGAGATACATCAACTATGTCATGAAAAAGAACATTAATGCATGAGAAAGAAATCATGTGGCATATCATAATAAAAATAACATTTTACATAAATTTAAGATGTGGCTACATCATTTAACATAGAAAATCATGAACATATCACCAAGGTCCATCCCCAAGGTGTAATTTGTAAATTACCAAGGTTATTCACCAAGATATCGTGAAAATTGTAATCTCTAGTGGTTACATCATTACCAAATGCATTGGAGCGCTATCAGGGCGTACCCTTAAATTTTCCTTTGTAATCATTTTATCCACATATATCATCATCAAACATTTCATAAATAACCCATATATCCTATAATAAATGGGTATCATTTCATAATCACAACATTTTAGAAAAAACTGCTTTAAAGACATGATCTTTATGTTACGTTAAACCCACAGAAGGGGAGAGTGGGTATCATATATGTAAATACCAGAATTTAAAATAGAACTTTTTTATATATATGTGAAAACCCCTATTTAAATATGAGCTTTGAGTATTCACTTAATAACATAAAATAATTTTGAGAAAAGAGAGAGGCATTTTGAGACGGAAATTCTACAGCATAACAGCTATGTTATGAGGTTTTAGAAAACATTGAAAAGAGAGGGGACATGGGTAAAACAATAATAATTGAACCATAAAACAGTATAGAGAAATAATAAGAAGAATATATGAACATGGTAATGAAATTTTACGGACATATCATTTGAAATAAAAAACATGGAAGGAAGACAAAAATTAGATTTCTCATATAAAAATTTGGCAGCCTAACAGCGTCACTTAATCTTCAAGAAAAAAGAATTGAAAAGATCAAATAGGGTCCCTAATCATATGAAAATAAGAGTTCAGTATGATAAATATAGATATCATACCCCAAAATAGTTAAAAAGGAACTTGAAATACTTTACTTGAAAGTAGAACATTGAAAAATGAGAAGGGTGAATGAATCCCTTAAAAGTCGGCAGCCTAACGGCACCACTTAAAATTTATTAAAATGAATTGAATAGAGAAAGAAGGGGTCTCTCATAGTATGAAAATGAAAATGGAATTAAGATGAATATATAAGAACATCATCCAACATAATAACATGGGGCATAAAAGAAATGACATAAAAGAGATTACTTGAAAAGAAAGTGAGAGGTCAGATCCCTTACCTTAAATGTAACACTTAAAACTCAATGGTTGGGACCTTGAGAGGCTTGAAGGAACCTTGGTAGGACTCCTTTGGAGCTAAGGAGACCATAACTTCATTGAGTTTTGTTTTTGAGTCGAATGGATGAGAGGAGGGCTTGGTATTTATAGGTAAAGTGAGGGGACAAGGCATTAATGGCCAAGGGACACCTCATTAGTGGTTTTGGAAAAACCATGGGCTTGCCCATGGTATTTTCCAATGGTATTGGACACTTGGGACACCTCACACAATAATTCATCCCCTTTAGTCGTCCATCCCTTAAAATATCACATGACATCATCATGACACAGTTATGATGTCACTTAACATACCGAAACCCTAAAACTGCATTTTTACTATTCACTAAAAATTCATCTTTCTCAGAAAAATCCCAAAAAAATACCATAGCATAATATCGATTCTCTGAGTTCAAAAATAAATTCCATTTTATTAGAATAATTTTCTAAACATTTGTAATTACATTTTTAAATAAAAAACACTATTCACCTGAAAAAACCAATACTTGATTAAAAATTTATGAGACCATTATTTAACCATTTTATTGAATCACATTACATAATCAAGGCTTCTAAATTATATTAAATCTTTCTTTAAGTGAGATTACTAATCCATTTGGTCACATTACTAATCATAAGTGTAAAATCATTATTCATAGTTTACTATTCATCAAAAATTAAGTTAATCTTATTAGACTCCAAATTCTTTAGTGAATACTTTTCTAGAAGACCATTTTTTGAAAATCATTACACATCATTAATTATTTAAGGTTTATATAAATATTTTAAAATATCACTTTTTCCAAAATTCATCAATAAAATACATCCTAAAATTATCCTGACATTTGAAATTTCACAAACATCACTATAGGATTAAATCTAAATTTATTCATCCCAAAGGATTAAACAAAGAAGCTACTATCTCGTCACATAGCCCCTTATAACACCATCATATGACCTAAGTGTAAGGTGTGCTATGGTGAGAGAATTTGAGGGAGGCTCAGATAACATTTCCCTAGTAGTAATCTTTACTAACGTGAACTTTTCCCGCAGGCGTTTCTGTTCAAGCTTGACATGCTGGAGTTCAGCATGGGATTGGTCCAAAGTGAAGCCCAAAGATACCACCTCCTTCCCAAGATCTGATAAGTGGGATTCATAAGGCTCGAGTCTACTTGATGAAGCCATCGACTCCTCTTTCTGCATTAACCATTGAAATCTCTATTAAATCGTTAAGAGTAAGTTAATATACTATTAAAAAAGTTTGGGTCATTACATTCATCCCCCCTTAAGAAATTTCATCCCCGGAATTTTCTACTTGAGGCCTAGTCGAAACGGTGAGGGTATGTTTGCTTCATTGATTCCTATGGCTCCCAAGTCGCTTCTTCATATTTATGACTCCTCCACAACACTTTCACAAGGTGGGTAGTCTTGTTTCATAGAACCTTGTCTCTACGGTCTAAGATCTCCAATGGTTGCTCCTCATAAGAGAGGTCATGTTCCAGGTGTACCACCTCTGGGTTCAGTACATGCGAAGGGTCGGGTATGTACTTCCTCAAGAGAGATACTTGGAAGACATTTTGAACTTGAGCTTGTTTTGGTGGAAGTGCTAGACAATAGGCCACTACTCTTATGCGATCAAGGATTTCATAGCGGCCAATGTACCTAGGACTGAGCTTCCTTTTCTTCACAAACCGCATGAATCTCTTCCATGGCGAAATTCGAAGGAAGACTTTGTCGCCAACACCAAACTCCAAGTCCCTTCGACAGTTGTTAGCATAGCTCTTCTACCGACTCTAAGAAGGTTTTATGTGTTGTTGGATGGCATAAACATGTTCTGTTATCTCTTGCACAAGATCAGGCCCAAGAAGCTTTCTATCTCCAGTTTCATCCCAACAAGTAGAAGTTCCACATCGCTTTCCATACAGAGTTTCATAGGGTGCCATCTGAATACTCGAATAGAGGCTGTTGTTATAGGAGAACTCAACTAATTGGAGGTGTTGATCCCATCCCCCTTTAAATCCCATTGATCATAATCTCAGCGTGTGTTCGAGTGTCTGAATAGTCCTTTCAGATTGGCCATCAGTTTTAGGATGATAGGCCGTACTAAAATTCAATTCAGTATTCAGATCATGTTGAATACTTCTCTAGAATTTTGATGTGAATCTTGGATCACGATCAGACACGATGGATAGTGGTACCCCATACAGCCTTACGAATTCTTTACGAATATCCTGGCAAGTCAATCTAGAGGGAAATCATCCCGAATAGAGATAAAATGGGTGGTCTTGGTGAGATAGTCCATAATAACCCATATCTCATTGTTTCCTTTGGATGTTTTCGGGAGACCAGTTACAAAGTGCATAGTGATATTATTCCACTACCATACCAGTATGGGTTGCGGTAGTAATACCCCCTTAGGAAGTTGGCATTCTACCTTTACTTGTTGACACAACAGGAACCTTGTAGTGAAATCAGAAATATCCCTCTTTATGTTATCCTACAAATAATGATCACGAAGGTCTCTATACATTTTAGTGCTTCCCGGATGTATAGAGAATGTAGAGATATGAGCTTCATCCATCAGTTCTTTCATTATATCCGGAATAGATGGAACACATAGTCTTGTATGAAATTTCAATACATCTTCTTGATCAATATTGAAATCAAGGAACTTCCCAACTTTTACAGCCTCCAACTTCTCCAGCAGCAATGGATCTTATTTTTGAGCCTTCTTGATCTTCTCTAGTAATGAAGGTTGAGAAATCATTTGGGATAGGGTTAATGATGTCCCTTTCATTATAATTCCCATGTCCAGTTTCACTAGATCTTTAATCAAGGTATCTCCTAGGATCCTCATTGTTTCAAGAACAATAGGGTCTTTCCTGCTTAATGCATCTGCAACGTTGTTTTCTCTTCTAGGGTGATAATGAATTGAACAATCATAGTCTTTAATAAGGTCCAACCATCACCTTTGTCTCATGTTCAATTCTTTCTGTGTGAAAATATACTTTAAACAATGGTGGTCAGTTTATATATCACATTTCTCCCCCTAAAGATAGTGACTCCATATCTTTAGAGGAAAAACAACGGCCACTAGCTCTAGATCATGCATAGGATAATTCTTCTCATGAATCTTCAACAGTCGAGATGCATAAGCAATTACCTTTTCATTTTGCATGAGGATGTACCCAAGCCCTTTCAGAGATGCATCTCTAAAAATAACGAATCATTCTCTAATAGAGGGTAGTGTTAACACAGGTTTAGTAACCAATCTCTTCTTCAGCTCATGGAAACTTTCCTCACATTGCTTTGTCCAGATGAACTTAACCCATTTTCGAGTCAACATGGTTAGCAGATTAGAACGCCGTGAAAAGTTTTTCACAAACCTCCTATAATATCCTACTGAACTAAGGAAACTACGAATCTCAGTTACTATTGTGCTTGAGGCCACTCCTCCACAACCATTGTCTTTGCAGGGTCAACTGAGATTCCTTCACTGGTTACGATGTGCCCCAAGAAAGCCACTTGTTGTAACCAAAACTCAAACTTTCTAAACTTTCCAAAGAGCCTCTCCTTCCGCAGAGGTTTCAAAATAACCCTCAGATAATCTTCATGTCCTCACAACATTTTGAATATATCAAAATATCATCAATAAAAACTACCACAATGTTATCAAGGTAGTCCTTAAAGACTATATTCATCAAATCCATGAAAATTGTAGGAGCATTACTCAAGCCGTAGGGCATAATAGTAAACTCAAAATGTCCATATCTTGATCGGAAGGCAGTCTTTGGAATATCTTCCTTCTTCACCCTCAGTTGATGATAACCAGATCGAAGGTCAATCTTGGAGAAGAATTGAGCCCCACGAAGTTGGTCAAATAAATCATCAATTCTTGGAAGAGGGTATTTGTTCTTCACTATGATCCCATTCAGTTCTCTATAATCAATGCATAGACGCATTGATCTATCCTTCTTCTTCACAAACAGAACAGGTTCTCCCCAAGGAGACACACTCGGTCGGATAAACCCCTTCTCCAACATGCCTTGGAGTTTTTTCTTTAACTCTTCTAGCTCCACATTTTCCATTCTATACGGAGTCTTTGATATCGCTTGAGACCCAGGTACGAGTTCAATGGAGGACTCTACCTCTCTTTCTAGGGGAGGTCCAGGTAACTCCTCAGGAAATACATCCATGAATTCCTAAACAATCAGAACATCTTCAATTTTTATACTCCCTTTTCCTTCTTCATCATCACCGATTAACTCCATAAAGAACTCTATATGAGGTGCTTCTAGATAGGGATCAGTTCAAGATATCTCTCCTTGGAAGATAACTGTAGGTCGTTTATTCAAGACTATTGAGATTTCCTTAATTCTGCATTTGATCTTAGCATTATACATTGAGAGCCAGTCCATCCCTAGTATAACATCGAATTCCAACATGGGAATAACTACTATATTTGAGATAAGATTGGGCTCACTAATGTAAACACTAGAGTCTCTAAACACTGTTGATCCATGGATAATCCCACATGGAGTCTTGACTGAAACCTCTACCTCAAGCAGTTTGGGGATTGATTCTATATTCTTTTCAAACTTGGAGGAAATAAAGGAATGTGTAGAACAATAATCAAACAACGTGGTTTCTAGTTTTGAGAGGACAACAAGAGTACCTGCTACCACGTCGTTCGGAACTTCAACATCCGTTGTTGTGATAGAATAAGCATGACCTTTCTCCCTTGGCCTTTGCTGGGGTTGATGGTGATTCCCCTCCACTACCCTCGGTTTTGGACTGTGATTAGCAGAGTACCCATGTTTTCCAAACATGAAGCATTTGACCTCAGGTAGGGCCAAAACCATCTTTCCTCTGTCGTTTGTGTTGGGAATTTGAGGCTTAACATCACTACAACAATTCCATGAAATATGGCCTTCTTTTACACACCTGTAGCACTTACCACTTCCGATCAAGCAGTTCCCCGAATGCTTCTTCCCACATTTATTGCATGTGGCATGTTGCATATTCTTTCCACCTATTTCTTGATCAAATCTTCTTCTCAGGCTTGGTTGTAGATTTCTCTTCTTCTCATTAGATTTGTGAGACCACTGTGTCTCCCCAAACTATAGTTCAACTTTCATAGCACTTTGAACTATTTCTCCATAGATATCATAGTCCCTGTTGGCTAGATTCTACCACAGATGAGGTCTTATTCCACCAAAGAATCTATCAACCTTTCCGTTAGGGTCCATGACAAAGCTTCAGGTATAACGGGAAAGCCTTGTGAATTTCATCTCGTAAGTTCCAACTGATTCATTCTCCTTCTGCTTCAGCTAGAGAAATTCTTTCTCTATTATCGTTCTCATCGAACAAGGTAAATACTTATTAAATAATATTCCCCGGAACTCTGCCCACTCCATAGTTTCCATCTATCCTTGTGGCTTCGAATTTTTTGATCAGTGACCACCACTAATCAGCTTCTCCCTCTAGGCAGTAAACAACAAGGGTGACTTTTTCTTTTTCTGAACAATGAAGTACAGAAAAGATCTTTTCAATAGATCTTATCCATTTTTCTGCAACCAATGGGTCATTATATCCACTGAATGTTGGTTGTTGTTGAAGCATAAAGGACTCAACAGAATGTTGTTCCATTCGTGGTGAGATCGGCCTCTCAGCTCGATTCATGTTATTACTCATAACTTGAGTCAGTTGGTTCATCATTCAAATGAATGTTTCCATTCCGGCTTCTATCGGAGGGCCGTCAGCACATGGTGCATTGCGGTCACCATCTGCACGGTTCCTCCTATTGCCCACCATTTTCTGAAATAACAAAACCTTAGTGAGAAACTTATTTCATTTATGAATCTTTTAACTAAGACGTCATTCTTAAACAATTACAATTCTCTATAATTCCTTCATAATGATTCATAAAAATCATGTGATTAACCAAACATATCCCCCGGGAGTGTCGTAACCAAGAGTGCAGCAAGGCCCTCTATCATGCACCAGTTCCCGTTCAAGTATAGGTCAAAGCGGTTTTTTTGGGTTTTACCCCTATGTACATCTATGCCAGAGCTGCCTCTACCAGCATGTATCCAGACAGGGATGTAGTTTTTTGATAATACACTTACTCAATACTTACCAAAATACAAGGAAGTTTTCCAATATTTAAACATTTCTATAGGGTTCTTCCTAATGTTTTTATATCATAATTTCCACAAATAACTAAACCATCCTTTGATACCAACTATAACATCCGACCTATTTATAACATAAACATTCATTACATTACACAAAACTGAGGATCATTAATTTTTAGTGTCTTGTAAACCAGGAACATAAAACAAGAAAACAACATAAAACATTCTTCTTGAACACTTGAAAGGCTTCTCTTTAAGTTCATCCTAGGTTCATTACTGCATCTCATAACCTGGGGAAATACATCAAAAGAAAGGGTGAGCAGAAGGCCTAGTAAGGGAAACAAAAGAAAAACATTTAACATGTGAACTTGAGATACATCAACTATGTCATGAAAAATAACTTCAAGGCATGAGAAAGAAATCATGTGGCATATCATAATAAAAATAAAATTTTTCATAACTTTAAGATGTGGCTACATAATTTAACATAGACAATCATGAACATATCACCAAGGTCCATCCCCAATGTTTCATTTGAAACTTACCATGGTTATTCACCAAGATATTATGAAAATTGTAATCCTTAGTAGTTACATCATTACCCAATGCATTAGAGTTCTATCAGGGTGCACCCTTAAATTTTACTTTATTATCATGTGATCCACATATATCACCATCAAAAATTTCATAAATTACCCATATAGCATAAAATAAATGGGTTTCATTTCTTAATCACAAAGTTTTAAAAAACTGCATTAACGACGTGATCTTTACGTCACTTTAAACCCACAAAAGGGGAGAGAGGGTCTCATGTATATAAATCCCAGAATTTAAAATAGAAAATTTTGATATATATGTGAATACCCCTATATAAATAAGAGCTTCGAGTATTCACTTAATAACATAAAATAATTTTGAGAAAAGAGAGAGGCATTTTGAGACGGAAATTCTGCAGCATAATGGCTATGTTACAAGGTTTTAGAAAACATTGAAAAGAGAGGGGACATGGGTCAAACAATCATAAATTACCCATAAAACAGTAGAGGGACAGAATATGAAGAATATATGAAAATGGTAATGAATGTTTAAGGAAATATCATTTGAAATGAAAAACATGGAAGGAAGTCAAAAATTAGATTTCTCTTATGAAAATTTGGCAGCCTAACGGCGCCACATAAACTTCAACAAAAATGAATTAAAAAGACCAAATAGGGTCCCTAATCATATGAAAATAGTAGTTCAGTATGATATAAATAGAGATCATACCCCAACATAAAAAAAGTAACTTGAATGACTTCACATGAGAGTAGAACTTTGAAAATTGAGAAGGGTGAAAGAATCTCTTAAAAGTCGGCAGCCTAACGGCGCCACCTAAACTTTCATAAAACGAATTGGAGAGAGAAAGAGGGGGTCTCTCATCATATGAAAATGAAAAGTGAATTAGTATTAATATAAAAGAACTTCCTCCAACATAATAACATGGGGCATAAAATAAATGACATAAAAGTGATTACTTGAAAAGAAAGAGAGAGGTCGGATCCCTTACCTTAAACGTAACTCTTAAAACTCAATGGTTGGGTCCCTTAGAGGCCTGAGGGAACCTTGGGAGGACTCCATGGGAGCTAAGGAGACCACAACTTCGTTGCGTATGGTTTTGGAGTCGAATGGGTGAAAGTAGGGCTTGGTATTTATAGGGAAATTGAGGGGACAAGGCATTAATGGTCAATGGACACCTCATTAGTGGTTTTGGCAAAACCATGGGATTGCCCATGGTATTTGCCCCTGGTATTGGAAACTTGGGAAACCTTAAACAATTATTCATCCCCTTTAGTCGACCATCCCTTAAAATATATCATGACATCATCATGACACAGTTATGATGTCATTTAACATACCGAAACCCTAAAACTGCATTTTTACTATTCACTAAAAATTCATCTTTCTCAGAAAAATCCCCAAAAAATTACCATAACATAATATCAATGCTATGAGTTCAAAAATAATGTCCATTTTATAAAAAAAATTCTAAATATTTTATATTAATTTTTTAAATAAAAAACACTATTCACCCAAAAAAACTAATACTTGATTAATAATTTATGAAACTGTTATTTAAACATTTTATTGAATAAAATTACTTAATAAAGGTGTCAAAATTATATAAAAACTTTCTTTAAGTGAGATTACTAATCCATTTGGTCACATTACTAATCCTAAGCATAAAATCACTATTCATAATTTACTATTCATCAAAAATTAAGTTGAACTTATTAGACTCCAAATTCTTTACTGAACACTTTTACAGAAGACCAATTTTTGAAAATCATTACACATCATTAATTATTTAAGGTTTACATATATATTTTAAAATATCCTTATTTCCAAAATTCATTAATAAAATACATCCTAAAATTATCCGGACATTTGAAATTTCACAAACATCACTAATGGAAGAAATCTCAATTTATTCATCCCAACGGATTACACAAAGAAGCTACGGTCACGTCACATAGCCCCTTAAAACACCATCATGTGACCTAAGTGTAAGGTGTGCTATGGTGAGAGAATCTGAGGGAGGCTCAGATAATATTTCCCTAGCAATAATCTCTACTAACATGAACTTCTCCTGCAGGCATTTCCGTTCAGGCTTGACACGCTGGAGTTGAGCTTGGGCTTGGTCCAAAGTAAAGCCCAAAGATGCCACCTCCTTCCCAAGCTCTGATAAGTGGTTTTCATAAGGTTTGAGTCTACTGGATGAAGCCATCGACTCCTCTTTCTGCATTAACCATTAAAATCTCTATTAAATCGTTACGAGTAAGTTAATATACTGTTCAAAAAGTTTGGGTCGTTAGATGTCCAAAGATGACTTTGGATGATATTTTTTTGTCAGAGCATGATGGAAACCATACTTCCTGCATATGACACCAAATGAGAACCACCCAGTAACCCATAATCATTTTAAAAATTCATCATTACATAATATCAATGCACTCTTATTTAATATAAGTGACATCAAGATTGAGAAAATTATCAACAATTACAAGAATACACTAACAGGATTGAACAGTTTTCACTCAACAATTCCCAATTATAGGAAATAAGGACATTCCAACCACAACTGGTCAACTTTAAGGAAGAAGCTCAGCTTCTTAGGCTGACAATTCACCATTTATAACATATCATAATATCATTTTATACCAAAGGAATTCTGTGATCATTTATGTTTAACCACTCAATCCCATCATAGACCCATTTTTTTCTCAATGGTTTCATATACATCCAACCATTTCAGACGTTGTGTGCCGATAAAGCATGAGAAATATTAACACTTGATAGCCTCAAAGTCATTCATGAATGTCCAACCATTTCCAAATGGTACTCCTTGGTCTTTCCTCCTTCTACATCAAAGGAAATGATCCCCATAATATTATTAGTACTTCTCTTAACCATGATCACAATATCAAATATTAAAATTATGTCCAAAATAACAAGACTGTTGTGTCAAAACACCATTGTCTTCCAAATTTCATCCTGTGCATTGGAAGAAAATTGATTCTCAAATGATCAAGTAATTACACTATATATATAACCTAGGACCATACTCACATCACATGGTGGTATTATTTAACCAAACACAACTTGTTCATTACAATTTAGTACTCACTGGTGCCACATATATCAATTCATACTACCCTGAGGTTACAGGAGTAAACAACACATCATAAATACTACCCATAGGCTTATCATCCATATAAATCCAAGAGTTTTATGGATGAAAAAAATATCAAGCCTAAAATTTTATTTATTCATACAACCATTAACATGGCCAATGAAACCCCATATATCTATTACTGAGGAAAAGTAAATGTCAAGTGACAAAAAAAGAATCTGACAATGCATGAGGCTTGTCTAATCTACTAAAACTAAGAATATCTCGATTCTCAATCCCGAAAAAAATTAAATGATACCTTGGTCACCCATCTGAATAGGGGTTTCATTAGAAACAATAGTCATATGATGGAAAATAGCACCCGAACAACTCCAAATGTCAGATATCTCCCAATATTTAGTAAGTGAGTTAAACACAAGGGTGTTAACAAACATGGGATATCCCCTTACCGAAACATAAGCCTTGACCCTAAAACTAGGCCACACAAAACAAATGTCACCATGCTCAATATCTGATCATCTAACCATACCTAAAAGAAACAATGCATTTGGAAAACACTAGTGTTTCAGTTCCCCGAAAACTCAAATCAGATTTAACTACCCATATATATAGATTTTAAACATAGGACAACACTACATGTTCGATTTAAAAGACCATTATAGTTAATAATATTTAAAATTTAACCATCTAACAATTTAACCCAATCATCATGTACTATTTAAAAAAATAAATTGTACTTGATTTTAACCAACACCCCTATGGAAAAAAGATTGTTTCAGAAACGTCCTTTTTGATCATTTAATTTTCCAATGACATACCATCATATTTTAGAAATGTATTATAAAAAAAATTAATAGTAAAATATAACCTAAATAGTTTTCAATAATCCATCATGGGTTCACTATAAAGAAACCCATTATTAGTAGCTCAAATATTAATGTTTACAACTCCGATTCATCATCCTCTCATATGAATATTTACAAAATGAAATACATTGGTATAAAATCATTTTAAAATATAACTAATTAACTACATTTTAGAACTAAACTACATTAATATTAATAAAAAATATCATCATACACCATGCTATTACATTTTAGAATGGGTTTCCATTTCCCAATTCATGAAGCACATATACAATTCATGGACTGAAAATTGGCTCCCATTAATCTATAATAATTTCATTTAAAAATTTAACATACATAAAAAAATTGGCCAAATCAAAGGGTGGCCACCAACCAACTTGTAAATCACCCATGAACATTAAAGTTTTGCATTTGTCTCACTTTAGTCATAACCAGTTAACAAATGCATGTTAATTTTAAAATCATTTTATAATGGTTCAAATAAATATTTTACCTTTACCCATTTAAGAGGAACACATACACATTAACAATAAAAACTAGCTACCAACTTAACCACAAAAAATATAGTTATCCCACACAAACAAATTCATATTTGAAAAACAACATATTATATTAAGAAGTAACACAATTAAACATGTTGTATTCATGGAATCATGGAATTTCAATCCAAGAATCATGTAATAATGTTCAAAAAAAATAGAACAAATTGTAATGAATTACCCAAATATATATAAATTTAGGCATGGAGTATCACTCAAAGCACAAAATCAAATTAGATTAAATATATAAATTCAAAAACATGGTATCGAATATGCATGACATGTTAATTTTAATATTCCTAGTATGATGCATGTAATGAAATTTACATTCCATAACAGGATAGGGGAAAAATTCAAAAAGATCCAAAATGACAAGTTGTGGATAATACATTAGTCACTCAATGTGAAATCACATTCAACCATAATAGAAAATAGAATGTTCATCAAACCAAGCCCTAGCCACTCGTTTTATTCCCATATGTGGAGTGATCAATCCCATGAATGAATGTTAACGTAGTTCCAACCTATTACATGTCTCTTTTTATACCTGCACAAAATAGATATACATAGGAAATTTTTTACCATTGCTACCCCTTTGTAACGTCTCAACCCATCTTACCTTCATATCAATAGATGGACTAGAGGGTCACATGGATGAAAACATGCCTCCCCAAATTCCAAAGGCTGCCAACTAGTAGTGATGGTATAAGGAGATTATATTGGGGACACAATACCATCTGGTCAGATTATAATAGGCAAAAAATTGAAACTAAATGGAAAACAATTGAAGAAAAAGTAAATAATAATTGAACGAAAATGTAGCTGAATATAATATTTTATATAACTGGCTAAATGTGGCCAGATATAGTTTTAAAATGCATGGATGATAGATGATACAAAAGATAAATTATTAAAAAACATCATGATTTACAAAATGGTTGAAAATATATGATATAAAAGTCACATGGTAGATCTCCATGAGATCTACAAGAACCATCTTTCTCCGTAGCCGATAACTCTCAATTAAATGCAATCCAAAAAACAACCAAGCTCTTGAAAATATAAGGTCTACTCATGTACCAAGGGTACCTGAGCAGGGTGTCAGATATGAATACTAGTAGTCCAACACCCATGGTTTCTATCCCAATCTATACAATGTAATATAATTTTAATAGTTTACATGTATAGATAATTTTATAAATAAAACTAGAAAAATATATAAAAACACTTCCACACACTTACGGGACACCTGGAGATGATACTTGCTTAATCCCATGGCTGGTATGTGTGATCTAGTCAACTTATTAAATATAGTAGTGTATTTACATAGATATGTTTTTGGGTGGATCTGGATATTCCACAACCACCAAATCCTAGGGGAGCTATCACGATCTACTCCTAACCCAGGTCCAAGATCCCTCACAGTCTCTTGACTTTAATGCATTAAATACAAGTTGGGGTGGAATGGGACACACCACTTCCATCCAATTATAGGGTATATCTCACAGTATACCCTTAATATATCCCCAACTATCTATTGTTATTATCACATTAGATATATGTTGGAGTGGACCGAGAAATACCACCTCTATCTAATTCTAGAGGAGCACTAATGGTCAACCTTTAACCAAACACCATGAGACCATTCCATCTATTTGAATTATTGCATTAGATATATGATGGGGTGGATCCAGACATACCACCACCATCCAATTCAAATAAAGATCTCATTGTCTAACTCTAACTAAAAATCTGTAAGCCCTCACTGCCTCTTTGAATTCATGTTCCTATAGGGTGTACCAATTCATAAGTCAAAATACACAAGGAATTAACCTCTCATACATATCATTAGACCATTTACTTTAGTAATTATTTTTACAATTAGAATAAAATGCACAATTCAATACCCCTTATGTGTTTCCATATCCATACCATAATCATAATTTAATACACATAAAAATTCAATTAAAATTCAAAAAATAAGTCATATCCTCTTATTAATTTCTAATTAACACATTAGTCCTCATTAATATATTTAAAAGGAAATCATATCTTTAGGTGAGCCATTCTTTTAGGGTTATCTCAGCCAATTTTTCTAAACATGGAAATTTTGTTTACACAAAAAAAAATCCAAGGGGTTCATGATTTTTACCCTTTGGAGATGTTAGATTCATTTCTTTTTCATTATTACCATTCAATTTAGCTTGAAAATTAAATTTAACTCATTGATATGTGGCAACAAAATTACAAGAGATTATGTTTAATGGATAGGTGTTATAAAAAAATGTATGTTCCCACTTTGGAATGTGAAAAGAGGGATCAGGATCCTAAAAATTACATTTCACAATTATTTCCAATGTAAAATATTATGGTCAACATAAAAAATAATCCATGAATGCATAAAACCATAATCAGTACTTTTAATCTTGAAGAAAACAGACCTTCTTTGGAGGGGTTTTATTATTAAATCATGGCATTTATTATTTTTAATAAAGCAACACATCTAATCATTTTATAAAAATTATCAACAAAAGGACATTAGAAATATCTAACATAATTGGAATAGAATTATATAATATTGAAATGAAAGTGAAATTATTTAAAAAAATGATTTCTTAAATAAAAAGGGTAAGAAATGTGATCCTAACTCAATGAAACCATGTAAAGAAAACTTGGTACTTGATAGCATGGATGAAAGAAAAAAACATTTCACAAATGAACAAATGTAAATTCGTATATAAAAATATTTATTTATTTATTAATTTATACCCCTTAAATAGATGTGCACATATCTCTCTCTAAGAGAGAACATGTTCAAGGGGGGTATATATACACACTCAATTATGTATGTGTGTGCATAGATTATAGGAGGAACAAATCACTTTTCTATTGAATCTACAACCCTATAACACCCAACAAAATCCAAACCAAAGGTTAAAACCCTCGAATCTTATATAAAACCCTAATCGGATGGCGGTGGTGAACTAAATCGACCTGAAGCCACTCAGAACTATCTAACGCATTACCAATTATTTATTAAGAGATAAAAAACACATAAAGGCTCTAATTAAAGGGGTGTTACACATTGCGGTGGAAGAAACCCTCAACTCAAAGTTATTAAGATGAGATAAAACTAATTTATTCTCATTGTATTTGGTGTAGGATGTCAGAATATGCATAAATCCATCCTAAGGAGTTCGTTGTCTACCCTAACAACAAAATTGGAATCCTAATACGGCATAAAATTGACCTAGGGTTTATCTAAACCATGTAGGGTGAAAAAAAGGAGAAAATAGGCTAAAATTAGAAAGGGTAAGGGAGGAGTTACCAAACCATGATGAACCAAAAAATAACCATGAAGAAACAAGGTGGAAACGGTGGTCAAAGAGGGATCCATAGGATGGTCATGTGCACTCAGCTAGGGAACCTAGGGGGAGGAATCATGTGGGTATGAGGGGCTAGGGGTGAGTGTGAGTGATTTATGTTTTTATTTTATTTTATTTTAACATATTTTATTTCTTAAAATATTTTATTCAACACGGTTTAACCAGCACGTCCTTCCAATTCATTCACAAACTGTGTAGTAAATAGTGTGAAGGTAGTAACTAAAAAGGTAGACTATGTGGGATATGAACATAGTCTGGAAAATTTTGTGCAACCCATGCACAACTACACAGTCCCATTTGGAACATGGACACACAGTTTCTTGCATTGGACTAGACAGTTTTAGAAAAACTATACAGCCTTTACAGACTTTAAAAATAATGATTTTCCATGTCTGGCACTCCCAACACTCCTTAGGAAACATAGGAAACTTCTCAGGATTTTACCCCAGTCAAAAAACCCAACACATAAAGGTCCGAACTCTAGAAATTCTATTCTAAGGATTGGTGATAAAAATGGCAGCTTTAGTTGACAAAAATGACCAAATTACTTCTATTTTTTGTCCATTTTAAACACACGGGATGTTTCAAATGTCATATTTTATTCTAGATCATCCCACTTCTTAATATATACATTATTTTCTAATGGTGTTAATATTACACCATAAGTATTAGATGAACAATCAACAGCGAAAATCCCTAGTTGTACCATCTGTCCATCATAAGTCAATGACTCATCTCTGGTTGAAGTTTGTGGGAATATGCTTCCTTAAAATCATGTCATTCTTATTTTGATTTAATTTGATGTTATATTGGTCATGTTGTATATTTTTATACATAAACCCTCATAAATATTCAGGTAATGGATTTACATATGATATTTCAAACTGTCGTCTTATCATCCATCCATGTGATGGTACTGAGATCATCCTATGGATATTACACCAATTTATGGGTTTTAATTCACATTAAAAATAGTTGGTTATCTAAATTATTTAGAGAGAAAATCTACATCAATGATATTAATATTATTGGTTTTATTTTGGATGCCTTTTCAGAAGAGTTTTCTATACTCCCACCAAAATGTGATGATGAGTTCCCAATAAAACACATACATGGTTACCCAATAATTTTAAAGACGCCGAATAGAATGTCATGATGGAGTTTCATGAATTGAAGAAAAATCTCAAATAAAACATTAACAAGGGATTAAGTTGTCCAAGTTTGTTTCTTTGGGGTGAGAAAATTCTTTTTTGGAAAAAGAAATATGAATCAATGTGACTCAATATTTATTATAGGATGTTGAAAAATATCCAATTCATGAACACATATTTTCTTTCACGTCTCAATGACTTGTTTGATCAACTATGTGGAGGTCAATATCTTTCCACGATTGACCTTTCATTTATATTCCATCAATTTACGTTCAATAAGAAGTATATATTTATGAAGGAATTCTTTACGAGGTGTGGACCCTATCTATATATTGTGATTCCTTTTGGTAATACAAATTCCCATACTATATTCATGTATTTAATTAATAGAGTCTTTATATATTACCTCGATCTATTTCTGGTAGTCTTTATATATGATATTCTTATCTATTGAGAGAGGTGGTAAGAGAATGAAGATCCTTGTATTATTGTACTAAATACCTGAATAAAGGAGAAACAATAATATAAATTTATAATGTACGAATTTTGCCTATAAAAGGTTTAGTTTTTTGGTCAAATAATCTCAATAGATGGTATAATAATAGAACCATCCAAGAAATAGGCTATTTAATGATTTCCTATACCTATAAAATTGATTGAGATCCATGGAATTCATTGTTTAGTGGGATTTTATCAACAGTTTGTAGATATTTTCTCATGATTATCTAATCTTTTAACAATGAAAACTAGGAAAGTTGTTTAGTTCCTATTGATAGAGGAATATGAGGAAGATTTTAAGGAACTTAAGAGAAGGTTAGTCAGTGCCCAAGTGCTTACATTACCCTACAATAGATAAGGGTTTGAAATCAATAGTGATGTATCCCAGAAGGTATTCAGATGTTTTCTTATATAAAATAACACGGTTATCACATATAACTCATTATATTTGATAATTCATGAGAATGATTACCCTACTCATTATTTGGTGTTAGTAGTGGTAAATCTATACTGACTATATGGATACATTATCATTATAGTTGATAAATGATTCTAAATGCTCAATATATTTCCAACCTAGGAAAGAACACGGTGGTTTTTACTTTCAGTCATAAGGATCTTTGTATATTTTCCATGATGAGGATCAGAAAAGAACTAACATTTCAATATTTGAAAAATATATATCTATAATTCTATAATGATGGGGAAAAATTTATATTTTTCAAAGAGAATATTAACCCTATATCAATGTGAAAAATAAAGAGGATAAAGATGAATATTTAGAGTGGAAAATTATAGTTATAAATGTTAATTTATTTAACTTTTATTTGGAATGAATCATAATGTTCGGGGACTATGTATTTGTTCCATCCATACCAGATTGGATGAAGGAGATGTCGGAGAACTATGATAGTTCTGTATTATCTATTAATACTAGATGTAAGAAGATGTATATGGCTTTGAATGAATACTTATGGTGGGATTGTGTAACATCCCCAAATGATAAAGGGTTAAATGAATAAATGATGTGACTCATGTCAACATGGTGCACCTTCCTTTTCGAGATCCTGTCTGATTAGAACTCCACAGTGCTTGGCCTGGAGTAGTGATCAGGATGGGTGACCATCTGGGAAGTTACCCAGGATGTGTGTGAGTGAGGACAAAGCACACTAGAAAAGAAAAGTGTTGTCCTGTGGTGACTTTCATTAGTCAGATGACCCGTTCGAGCATGTGGGTGGACCCTGGGGTGGGCCCCACGTGTCTACGGGGCAACTGGTGGTACCTGGTGGGCCAGGACCCGACATCCATGTTAAGGCGGGGTTGTTGTGCTGTCACCGGGACCAGGTTGTCACATTTGGTATCATAGGTGGTACCCAGACTTAAGTGTGGTGCACTGCCTGGGTTGAGATGTAGGGCCCACAACGAGGGCATTGTACTCTAAAGGGGGGGGGGTGTGTGATTGTAACATCCCCAAATGATAAAGGGTTAAATGACTAAATGATATGACTCATTTCAACAAGGTGCACCATCCTTTTCGGGATCCTATCTGATTAGAACTCTACAGTTAATCGTGCTTGGCCTAGAGTAGTGATCAGGATGAGTGACCTTCTCGGAAGTTACCCAGGATTTGTGTGAGTGAGGACAAAGCACACTGGAAAGGACAAGTGTTGGCCTATGGGTACTGTCATTAGTCAGATGACCCGTTCAGGCATGTGGGTGGACCCTGGGGTGGGCCCCATGTGTCTGCGGGGGAAACTGTTGGTAACTGGTGGGCCAGGACCCGACGGCCATGTTAAGGCGGGTTGGTTGTGCTGTCACTGGGACCCGGTTGTCACATTAATTGTCACACATATCTTTATTTATTTACATTATTTATTTTATTTATCATGGCGTTGGGTGTTTTTGCATGTGTGTGGGCGAGTCTCGGTAGGAAATTTTAATGTTTGGATGAGTTAATGGTTTGGGATAATGCGTGAACACCATATGGTTGTGTTGCACAACCCGTTTGCAGTCCACTTGGGTACCATACGGTGTGCACGTACCCCGCAGTCATTCAGTTTTAATGTTATTAAATTCGTTCGTTGAGCGGATTAATATATATATATATATATATGATTATATAGGTGTATAAATATGTATACGAGTATATATGTTTATACATTATTATTATTATTATTATTATTATTATTATTTTTAACGTAATGTGCATATATGTATGTTTATATGTGTATATATACACGTATTCTGATAAATATATATTTTCTTAACATTATATGTTTATGCGTAAATGTGTTTATACATATGATTATATATGTCTATATGTTATAATTTGTTATGTATGTTCATATATGTATGTTTATAAATTTGGTTATGTAGGTCTATCTATATATGTTTATATACATATATATATATATATATGCAAATATGTTTGTAACTATAATAATAATTATTATTATTATTATTAATATTATTATTATTATTATCAACCTATTTTTATTTACTATCTTATTCTATTTTATTTTATTTTATTTATTTATTTTATTTAACTTTTTTTTATTTATTTCTTCTTTTTATTTCATTTTATTTACCCCTTTTTATTCTTTATTTTTTTATTATTTTTTTCTTCTCTCTCTTCTCCCTCTTTCCTCTGTAACCCTAAGTGCCACCACCTTTTTTTCTTTTTTTCCCCTCCCCCTCCTCTCTCTTTCTCTCTTCCCTCTTTCTCACTTCTCCCTCATCGCGACCCGCTCCCTCTCGGCCCTTCCTCCATCTCCCGGCCACGCCTGCTCCCTCCATCTCCTGCTCGGCCCCCCTCCTCTGGCGGTGCTCCCTCCGGCCGCACCTCCTCTCGCCGCCTCCCCTCCGGCATCCCTCCTCCGGCGGTGCTCCCTCCGGCCACACCTCCTCCCTCCGCCTCCCGTCCGGCATCCCTCCTCCGGCGGCATTCCCTCCAGCTGCGCCTCCTCCCTCCCTCTCCCGACCACCAGCTCCTCCCTCCATCTCCCAACCACCGCCCTCCCTCCACCGGCACCCGACCATCTCCGGCCGAAACCCCCCCTGTCGGTGTTGCTCTGCAACCCGACCCAGCTGCGCGTCTGGCCTCCCTTCTCTGGCATCCCGTCCGGACTTCCATCCGGCCTCCCTCCTCCGGTGCCCAGCCGTCTCCGGTAGCACCCCCGGCCAGCCTTCGGCGCCATCCCCCATCCAGCCTCTGGCGCCCGGCCCATCTCTGGTTGCACCTTCCACCTCTGGCTGAAATCACCCTGCCAGCGTTTCCCTTTGCCAAGTCGCTAGAGCCTTTTCCCGTTGCTTCCCTCCTACTAAAAACCCATGTGATCTCCCTATTTTGGCCAACAACTCTCCTATGAGACAATTTTATATCCGGTGATCCCCTGCCCTCCGGTTTCCTATGATAAAACCCTTTTTTTGGCCGGCACGAAGCTATTCGACCGCACACCCCCTTTTCGGTCGTCGCACAAACCTCCGACCAAGCGCGCATCCGATTCAGTTGTGCACTGCCATGTGAACCTTTTCTTTGTCCGCGCTTTCCCCGCACCGATTGATTTTCCTTTTTGTGTGACCCTGCAGTTTGAGCGCGCCTGCGCATGGGGGTGAGGTTAGTGGTGTTTCTTCATTTGGATAACTAATTTGGAATGTTTGTGATTAATGTGTTTGATGTGATGTTTAGTTTTTTTAAGTGAACATAGTTTGTGTTTTATAACTTATAACATATTCATGTTAATTAAAACGCGTTTTTATGCAAACTATTCATGAGTTGTTTAATTGTTTTTTATATAAATTGTGCTATTGGTTTATCTAAGCGTGCAAGTGGTGCGATTTTGTTTTAGTGGGACTTAGGTGTGTGTTTGATCAAAAGCGTGTTTTTGAATGAGTTTAGTTTGTGTAAGGTTGCGAGTTACTTTTTGAATTTTATTTCATAATTTTTAGAGTGGTTTAGTAAATAGTGTGGATGGTTCGAAGTAGGTTTTGATATTTTTTCCAAGTGGTTATTTTGCGCGGGTTGTCTGTTTGTGTTGTTTTAAGTCAAGTGGTTATGTGTTTTTAGTTTTTGTGCGTTTATTGCAGCGTGTTGGTGAGGTGACTCCGCGACACCACGGTTTTCATCTTGCGTGTACTTGGACGTCTGTGCGAGGCATGTTGCGTCGCCGTGTTCGAGCTGCGAGTTGAGGTAGGTCCCTACTGCACTTACCCTTGAGTTTAGAATTTACTTATTTCTTGTCATTTGTTTAATTTTCATCAAATTGGATGTAGGATTAAAATATTATATTTAGAGTAGTTATTTGCTGGAATTGGAACTATTTCTTTCTTTGCATTGTACTGAAAGCATTTTCTTGATTAGTTGTTGTGCAATAGTGAAAATGACCCTTTGGCCTTTATGTTTGCGCTTCAAAATTTAAAATGGTGATTTAGTTTACCTAAATGAATTTTTTTAAATGTGTTTTCTAGTATTAAATGTGACGACATCTGATCCTTCTTTTGGAATTGATTCAGTATTGAATAAATACATATGGCACGTTTGGTACTTTTAATGAATTAATTTTTTTTGTTGAAAAGTCTCTTGGGAGTGTTCTTTTGTGTGTGTTGATTGGGTGAGCTGAGTATGTGAGGATTGTGCATCGTGACTAGTTTTATATTGTTGACTCACCCCTGATGATTATACGTGTTGACATGGGATCCTAGCATAGTGAGTCAATCTTCTGAGAACGATTGTTGCACTAGTTTAGATTACGCACTGGCTAGTGGGCCCATAGCAGGGGAATACTAAGTTATTGCTGCTATGGGTATTGGGCCCCGCGGTTAGGCCAAGTAGGGAAATGCCGGGCATTAGGGCATTATGACGTCATCGAGTTAGGGCATGCCTTCAGGATGAGTCCGATGTATAGTACGTTCTAGATTGTTCACGATCTCCTAGGTTCGACCCATGTCTCTTTTAGCGTTTATTTGTATATGGCAGACGATTGAGAGGTCGAGTGTGGATACCGACCCATGTGTGCCACTTTTTCCCATTTCCCTTACTGTGTGTTGTGTGTGATTTTATTTTTGACAAACAACTAAAGTTTGGTTTTCTAATTGTTCACGAAATGTTTTAAAATGCAATTCACCTGTTTCTTTCAACATTAAGCTTCTTCTAAATTAAAAAGGGCAATGGACTGTTACTTGTTTTCAAAATGGAAAGTGTGTGTGTGTGAAAACCCATATTGTCTATAATGTGATTCAAACTAGAAGTTGGTAAATTCTTCTATTAATGGTAGTGGTTTGGGAATAGATTTATCGGGCTAGCCTAGTGAGTTTTAATACTCACGCATATAGTGTTTTCTTGTTTTTAGTTTCTGTCGCTGGTTTGACTCGAGCTTGCTCGCCATGGACGAGAGTTGGTGGTAGTTTGACGATCGACTCTCGGGGTCACGATGAGTTGGGTTAGTGGTCAGGTTAGTTATGTTTTTGCCTGTTTTATTTTATTGTCGTTTCTTTATTTCTACTTCTTAGTAAATTTTTATTGGGCGAAATCGTTCCTACGTGTACTCTGTGATGCCCTGGCGCTTGTCGCCAGCCTAGGAGGATCGGGAACACCTCTCGGGCCATTCCACGCACCAACTCGGGTGACCGGTTCGGGGTCGACCCGGGTTGGTTCATGACAAAATGGTATCAGAGAAGGTTGGCTCCTGAGCAGACCTTGTTTTTCAGAGTGCCCATTGCTATTTGGAGTTGTCATGGTAAAGGGAGTAAAGTTTCTCGGACTCGAGGCGGGGGAACGAGAAGGACGTCATGTACCCTTGCTTTTTCTAAACCTTGAGTTACCATGAGATGTCCGAGTTGTTAGTGTCTTTTGGGTCATCTGGACTGTTTTATGTTGGGGAAATGAAAAGGGTGTTGGGAAAGTAGCTTCATGAGCTGACAGGGCCTGACAAGCCTTGTGGAGCCGGAGACTTCACCCTACAATGCTCTCAGTGAAGATGGTATGGCTGACGTATGGCTACCAACCATATGGTCGAGTCATCCATCATTACTAGTTTTTCCCGTTAGTGAATGAGATTTTCCTTCATTTATAAACTCATTGAGTAATGTTGAATTTCAAATGGTATTGGTTATGTTTTGATCAAGTTCCTCATTTCTTTGTTCCGTAGTGTTCTCCCCCACGAAGGCTCGATGGATGCTCAATGTGCAGCTTTAGGTGGTGCATCCTCAATTAATCCTCTAGTTGGTCAGCCCATTGATTATGTTTCAGAGTTCCGGAAGTTGAACCATCCTCTCTTTTATGGAAAAGCAGGGCCTCTTGAGGCATAGGAGTGGTTGCAGAAGATTGAGAGGAAGTTCAGTTCCATTGGTCTACCTGAGTCATTAAAGGTGACGATGGCTACCTTCATGCTTGAAGGTCCAACCTGGAGATGGTGGAAGTCAATGTGTCGGAACAAGCCTGGGGAATATGTGACATGGGAGTTTTTCAAGTCATTGTACATCCAACAACACTTCTCTGAGTTGACAAAAATGAGGAAGAGGATGGAGTTGTGTTGTCTGCAGCAGGGCGTTGAATCGGTACTGGAGTTCTATCGACATTTTGTAGACCTAGTTCCGTATGATCAGTGGTTTGTTGCGAATGATCCCAGGAAGGCTCGACAATTTGAGTCTGGGCTCCGACCTGAGTTGCGATCTAGAGTGGAAGAGCTCAATCTAACCACCTTCTCGGATGTTTTCGAGAAAGCCTTTCTTGCTTTAGCTGAGCTAGTAGGAGGACTTGAGGTGGCGAATCCTCCAGCTTTGGGAAGCATTTCAGATGATGCTAGTAAGAAGAGTAAGAAGCGACCTGATGCTGGTAGAGGAATCAAGAGGCCTTCATACCTTCAGTCATCTTCTTCACAGCGCAATGTTGTGATCTGTCACCAGTGTGGTAGGCAGGGTCACAAAGGCCAACATGTGCAGGTGCTCCCAGACCCAGCCACACCTGTGGACGTATGGGTCACTTGAAGCATTTTTGCCGAGGTGTTTCCAAGAAGCACACTAAATACAGACCTGGATCGTTGAAGGTCACCTCAGCCCGTCAGCAGGGGCAGGGAGATGTTGGTGGATGAGCTTGATGTTTTCCTCTTTTTTTTGTGATGCCTCTTGGATGTAGTAGTCGTTACCTGTACTGATTTGTGGTGTTCTTTTCTTTCAGTTGAAAGAATGGTTTTGGATGAACTCTTTTAAACCTCTAATCTCATGGATGTGTGATTGTTAAAATTCATGTTCTTGTGTCAAGATTCTGGGGTTTCATAAACCTGACTACGAAGCCGGAAGATGCTTCATTCATCAGAGCTCCATCCACAGGCCTCAGAGTGAAGCTAGCGCGTAGTCAGGGGAACTCCAATGAAAGGTGAAGTCTTGTGACAGGGTGTTGTTCTTAGTAAGAGCGCGTAGTCGGAATCATTTTCTGCCTTATGCCCAGTATGTGTGCAAGAACTTCCTGGTCATGACGTTCCTCTCGTTTATTAAGTGTTGATTGCTTTATGATTTCTGGGAGGGGGTGGTGTGCTGGACAGGGCCCCCCTCCCACCCATGGGCAGTAATGGCTAGTGATGATGCTGGGAGGTCCTCCTATTCTTCTCCCCTTGAAAGCTTTATGGTGGAGAGTCCATTCAGCCTCCCCATGTTGAAAATCCTTGTGATCATGAATTTTGTCTCTAGTGATGGCTTTCTGGTCCTATTCTGTGAACTAACATGACTCTTATGGTGGGGGTACCCATTACAGGTCTCATTGAATGCAGTTTGGCTTGTCTTTTATGGTGGGGAGTCCGTTCAGACTTCCCGTGTCAATATCCCAGTTTGGTTCTAGGTTTTGGGTTGGGTTGTGGTTGGTCTTATATGGAACCACAAAATTCTATATTCATCTTTTGGTAACGAGTTATGGCGTGAGAGTTCTATTGTCAGATTGGAGTAAGGTTTTAAGAGATACATGTTGGATGTGGATTTGACCTCTTAGTTTGTTTCAAAAGAGTCGTCATGTTTTTATTGGCGTTGTTCCAGATGTTGTGTTGTAAGGTTGAATTGAGGATGAAGAAATTGTTTGAGGTCAGTTGAATGGTGTTAAGGAGTGTGTATGTTGAGCCTCAATTTACTATTGTTAAATTTCTTTGTCCTCTAAACCGATCAACTGGAGGTGGTCATGCTTTTGGGGGAGGGTGACACTTAGCAGGTAATTCGTTCCTATTTCATGAGTTCTGTTTGTTCATCTCTCCCTTTTTGGGAGTGTTTTGGGATCTCTTGATTGTCATTCTTTAGATATTTATTTAAATTGTAAAGTAATGTCGGTTTTCATTTGGGGTTTTGATCTTGTTATGGCTTTCCGGGGGCAGAAAGCATTATGGTGGGGAGAATTGTCACAACTGTCTTTATTTATTTACTTTATTTATTTTATTTATCATGGCGTCGGGTGTTTTTTCATGTGTGCGGGCGAGTCCGGGTTGGAAATTTTAATGTTTGGATGAGTTTATGGTTTGGGATAATGCGCGAACTCCATACGGTTGTGTTTCGCAGCCCATTTGCAGTCCACTTGGGTACCGTACGGTTCGCGCGTACCACGCAGTCATTCAGTTTTAACGTTATTAAATTTGTTCGTTGAGCGGATTAATATATATATATATATATGATTATATAGGTGTATAAATATGTATATGAGTATATATGTTTATACATTATTATTATTATTATTATTACTATTATTTTTATTATTAATAATATTATTTTTAACGCAATGTGCATATATGTATGTTTATATGTGTATATATACACGTATGCTGATAAATATATATTTTCATAACATTATATGTTTATGCGTAAATGTCTTTATACATATGATTATATATGTCTATATGTTATAATTTGTTATGTATGTTTATATATGTATGTTTATAAATTTGTTTATGTAGGCCTATATATATATGTTTATATTAATATATATATATATATATATATGCATATATGTTTGTAACTATAATAATAATTATTATTATTAATATTACTATTATTAATATTATTATCAACCTCTTTTTATTTACTATCTTATTCTATTTAATTTTATTTGATTTATTTATTTTATTTTACTTTATTTTATTTATTTATCTTTTTTATTTCATTTTATTTACCCCATTTTATACTTTATTTTATTATTATTATTATTATTATTTTTTCTTCTCTATCTTCTCCCTCTTTCCTCCATAACCCTAAGCACCGCAACCATTTTTTTCATTTTTTTCCTCTCCCCCTCCTCTCTCTTTCTCTCTTCCCTCTTTCTCCCTTCTACCTCCGCACGACCCGCTCCCTCTCGGCCCTCCCTCCAACTCCTGGTCGTGCCTCCTCCTTTTGCCTCCCTTCCGGAGTCCCTCCTCTAGCGGCGCTCCCTCCGGTCGTGCCTCCTCCCTCCGCCTCCCATCCGGCGTCCCTCCTCCGGCGGCGCCCCCTCTGGCTGCGCCTCCTCCCTCCGCCTCTCGTCTGGCGTCCCTCCTCTGGCGGCGTTCCCTCCGGCCGCGCCTCCTCCCTCACTATCCCGACCGCCGGCTCCTCCCTCCATCTCATGACGCCGCCCTCCCTCCACCGGCGCTCGGCCGTCTCCTGCCGAAACCCCCCCTGCCGCTCTTTCTCTGCAACCCAACCCTGCTGCCCATCCTGCCTCCCTTCTCCAGCCTCCCGTCTGGCCTTCCTTCCGGCCTCCCTCCTCCGGCGCTCGGCCGTCTCCGGTAGCACCCCTATCCAGCCTCCGGCGCAAGCCCCCGGCCAGCCTCCGGCGCCCTGCCCATATCAGGTTGCACCTTTCGCCTCCGTCTGAAATCCCCCTACCAGCGTTTCCCTTTTCCAAGTTTCCAGCGCCTTTTCCCGTTGCTTCCCTCCTACTAGAAACCCCTGATATCTCCCTATTTTGGCCAGCAACTCTCTTACGAGACAATTTTATATCCGGTGATCCCCTGCCCTCCAGTTGCCTCTGATACAACCCTTTTTTTGGCCGGCACGAAGCTATTCGACCGCACGCCCACTTTTCAGTCATCACACGAACCTCCGACCAAGGGCGCCTCCGATTCAGTAGTGCACTGCCATGTGAACCTTTTATTTGGCTGCGCGTTCCCCGCACCGATCGTTTTTCCTTTTTGCGCGACCCTACTATTTGAGCGCGCATGTGCATGGGGGTGAGGTTAGTGGTGTTTCTTTATTTGGATAATTAATTTGGAACTTTTGTGATTAATGTTTTTGATGTGAAGTTTAGTTTTTTTCTTTTTTGTAACTGAAATTTGTTTGTGTTCTATACCTTATAACATATTCATGTGAATTAAGACTCTTTTTTATGCAAACTAGTCATGAGTTGTTTAATTGTATTTTTATATAAATTGTGCAATTGGATTATCTAACCGTGCATGTGGTGCATTTTTGTTTTAGTGAGACTTAGGTGCGTGTTTGATCAAAGGCGTGTTTTTGAATGAGTTTAGATTGTGTAAGGTTGCGAGTTACTTTTTGAATTTTATTTCATAATTTTTAGAGTGGTTTAGTAAATATTTTGGATAGTGCGAAGTAGGTTTTGATATTTTTTCAGGTGGTTCTTTTGCACAGGTTGTCTGTTTGTATTGTTTTAAGTCAAGTGGTTATGGGTTTTTAGTTGTTGTGCATTTATTGCAGCGTGTTGGTGAGGTGACTCCGCGACACCATGGTCATCGGCTTGCGCGTACTTGTATGTCTGTGTGAGGCATGTTGTGTCACTGTGTTTGAGCTGCGAGTTGAGGTAGGTCCCCACTGCACTTGCCCTTGGGTTTAGAATTTACTTATTTCTTGTCATTTGTTTAATTTTCATCAAATTGGAAGTAGGATTAAAATATTATATTTAGAGTAGTTATTTTCTGGAATTGGAACTGTTTATTTCTTTGCATTGTACCGAAAGATTTTTCTTGATTAGTTGTTTTCAAATAGTGAAAATGCCCCTTTGGCCCTTATGTTTGCGCTTCAGAATTTAAAATGGTGATTTGGTTTACCTAAATGATTTTTTTAAATGTGTTTTCTGGTTTTAAATGTGACGACATCTGATCGTTCTTTTGGAAATGATTCTGTATTGAAAAAATACATAAGGCCCGTTTGGTACTTTTAATGAATTAATTTTTTTTGTTGAAAAGTCTCTTTGGAGTGTTCTTTTGTGTGTGTTGATTTGGTGAGCTGAGTATGTGAGGATTGTGCATCGTGACTAGTTTTATATTATTGACTCACCCCTGACGATTATACGTGTTGACATGGGATCCTGGCATAGTTATTGAATCTTCTGAGAACGATTGCTGCACTAGTTTAGATTACGCACTGGCTAGTGGCCCCATAGTAGGGGAATACTAAGTTATTACTGCTATGGGGATTGGGCCCCTCGGTTAGGCCAAGCAGGGCTATGCCAGGCGTTAGGGCGTTATGACGTCATCGAGTTAGGGCATGCCTTCAGGATGAGTCAGATGTATAGTACATTCTGCACTATTCACGATCTCCTAGGTTCGACCCATGTCTCTTTTAGCATTTATTTGTATATGGCAGCCGATTGAGAGGTCGAGAGTGGATGGTGACCCTTGTGTGCCACTTTTTCTCATTGCCCTTAGTGTGTGTTGTGTGTGATTTTATTTTGGACTAACAACTAAAGTTTGGTTTCCTAATTGTTCGCGAAATGTTTTAAAATTCAATTTACATGTTTCTTTCAACATTAAACTTCTTCTAAATTAAAATGGGCAATGGAATGTTACTTCTTTTCAAAATGGAATGTGTGTGTTTGAAAACCCATATTGTCTATAATGTAGTTCAAACTAGAAGTCGGTAAATTCTTCTTTTAATGGTAGTGATTTGGGAATAGATTTATCGGTCTAGCCTACTGAGTTTAAATACTCACATCGATAGTGTTTTCTTGTTTTTAGTTTCTGTCGAAGGTTTGACTCGAGCTTGCTCGTCGTGGACGAGAGTTGGTGGTAGTTTGACGATCGACTCTCAGGGTCGCGAGGAGTTGGGTTCGTCGTGAGGTTAGTTATGTTTTTGGCTGTTTTATTTTATTGTCATATGTTTATTTCTGCTTCTTAGTAAATTTTTATTGGGAAAAGTCATTCCCACGTGTACTCTGTGATGCCCTGGCGCTTGTCGTCAGCATGGGAGGATCGGGAACGCCTCTCCGGTCATGTCGCGGATTGGCTTGGGTGACCGCTTAGGGGTCTACCCGGGTTGGTTCGTGACAGATGGAATGAAGATATATATAAAATATTTTGTGTCTCAGAACTTGGTGTGACAATAAGATAATGGTTGAAAGACAAAATAGAAAGGGTATGTTGCATCTATTACCCATTCAATAATAAAAATCAGAAAATATCACTATGGATTTTGTTGTTGAAGTACCCAAAATCCTTAATGGATTTAATTATATATGGGCGGTAGTCATTTTCCTTACTATGTTATCTCACTTCATTGAAATCAGAGAAGACATCCCTCAAGATAACCATTCAAGGATATACATTAACGATATGGTGAGTCTACATGGATTACCACATTACGTTGTATTGAAATGAGAACACAGGTTTACCTCAATTTTTGGGTGAAGCATTCAATATGAACATGATATTGAATTGAGTTTTAGGACAGTTTCTCAGTCAAATATATATGGTCAACCGAAATGAACAATTCAAACCCTAGAGGATGTCATGACATATTTTTCTCCACATTTCAAAGGTAGTAGGGATCAACAACATCATCTAAATGAGTATTAAAAAAATAATGAAAATCAAAGAAGAATTAAGATAGAACCAAATTAATCCCTATTTGGGATGAAATTTAGACCTCCAATGAGTTTGTATGATGGTAGAGAAAGAAATGCTTTGGGACCTTAGATTCCTGATGAAATAGTCAATAAGGTTAGAACCATTCACCATCATATCAAGGCTAATAAAAGTCTAAAGAAAGGTTATATTGATAAATGAGGAAGTGATCTAAAATTTTATGTTTATGAAACTGTGTTTCTATGAATATCTAATTGGAAGATAGTTATGATGTCTCGATATAAATAGTAATGAATACCTTGGTATATCGGTCTCTTTAAAATTCATGACTGTTTCACAATTGTAGTGTATATATTGGAACATCCTACAAATAACATTCAATTCAATGATGTATTCCACGTATCTATCCTAAGTAAGTTAATAATTTACCCTTGACATTTACTAAATTCATAAATCACACCACTAGATAATGATCTTTCTTATAAGATACAAATTGTTGATATTATGGATCGTACAATAAAATTTCCACAAAACAGAAAAACTCACTTTTTCAATGTATTCTGGGGAAATAAAAAACTAGAGTGTACAATGTGAAAAAATTAGGATATAATGAATCTGAATTGCCTCAATTTTTTTACCTTATTAATTAAT
Organism: Viscum album; assembly: GCA_963277665.1. Classification (NCBI taxonomy): domain Eukaryota; kingdom Viridiplantae; phylum Streptophyta; class Magnoliopsida; order Santalales; family Viscaceae; genus Viscum; species Viscum album. The sequence continues at coordinate 1,291,299,983 of OY728159.1, read as the reverse complement.
TATTGGGGAAATATTAATTTTATGGGGGGTAAAGCATAACACCCTGACTTTTTATTGAACATTTTTTGAACAAATTAAATTTTTATTTATGTTTTGTAATAAATTTATTCAAAAATTACTTTTAAATGGAACTAACTCAGTGTTAGTTAAAGGAAACATTGACTTGGAATACATTACATGAAATACTGACTTGGTGTGTGTTACAAGAAATGCTGATGTTCCTATGAAACATCATTTCATTGTTATAATTATTTTAATAAGATAATTCCATTACATGCCATTAAAAATATTCATATAAATATTAATAAATATTTTTCAAATATTTTTCATATTGGTTTTATAGAAATTTAACATATTCATATATAAATATATAATTCTTGATAAAGTCCTTATGTGTTTAAAAATACTATTTTCTCAAATGCACTGCTTTTAATATCCTTCTATAAAAACTAATAAAAATTATTTTGGACCCAATTAGAAGTTTATTTTGATAAAAATAAACTACATTTTTAGAGTAATAATGTTGAATATATTTTAGGGTGAATATTTGTATTTTTCTGAGAAACATCATTTTTGGATGAATTTTGAAAAAATAATGACTTATTATTCCAAACTACTTTTTTCATCTATTTTATTTATAAGGTTAGGCTATATTTTAAATTTGTTAAAAAGAATAATTATATATTATTTTTTATCTATTAATCCAATTCAGGTCATTGTAAAAAACTTTACCTTGAAATTTGATATAAAAACATAATAGACTTTTGATCATTTTTACTTTAAAAACTCATAGTGTCATCCAGTTAGTAGGATTATTTACAAAATAATTTCAGCAACTATTGTTATTAGAATTCACAAAAATGGATTCCATATTTAGAATAATAATATTTTATAATTTATAATAAATTCAAATTACTATTTTACAAATACATAATATTTAATGTACATAAAAATAATTTCATTGATTAAGGTAGTATTTACCTTTACTAAGGACTAATCATTATTGTTAATTCCTAAAACAACACTGAAACTTTTCCAATATCCATTGGACAGATATATGTATACATTATATTATGTTATATATATCGTTTTGTATTATTGATCCACTTTCCATAAAAAATCATGGGTGTGGTTTCCCTTTTCCTAAATACTACACAAGTGCCACTCCTCCCCCAATGTAAAAGGCCTCCTCTCCTCCCACGCAGTCCCACCTCTCAAGATACTATGGATCGTCCAAGATAAACCCATTAAACCTTAAATAATACCAAACATACTTCTAGAATCTTTTAATTTGGATGAAAAAAATCCCAAGAATCATTTTGGAAAATACAAAAATGAGTTACCCAATTAAGAGTTAACGACTTTTCCCAACCTCCTTTATTTTATTTGCTTTCTCCACCCCTTACACTATATCTATTCGTGTATTCAATAAAAACAACATTATGCTAAATCTAAAATGATTTTTTATGCTAATTATTATACCTAAACATACACACACCTACATTTAATTGGTAACAAACATATTGTCTATGTGTACGGTCAACAACCGCCCTATATAACATTGACTGTTCAATTTTCATTTAACGCCTCTCACGGTAGAAATTATGATGTAAAATATATTCGTATATTTTATGAATTTTATTTATTATCTATTTAGGTTTTGTTAATTATTTAAAAACATATATTTATACATCCCATTTGGTATAAATACAATAATTTCTATGTGAAGATGTGGGGACTACTACCCCCTCAAAGTGATTTGATTCGTTCACAAACTAAATAGAATGTACGATGGATGATATTAGTGAACTTATAGGATATATATTATATAATAATTATACTATATTAATTATATGTATACATATATATATATATATATCAATTACCCTTTTTCTTTCAATACGATATTAAAAACGGAGAAATATTTATACATACGTACGCCTTACCATCTAAATTAACTATGTATTCCATTTCATACATATATATAATACCGATTATGATAAAACATGTAAAATTAATATAAATTATATTTTTTATCTTGTTGTAAAGTCTAGAAATAATTATATATGTATAAGTACCAATTATTTACATAATGAAGACCGATGTGAAGAACTAAGTGAATATTAACTGAAGTGAAACCATAACATTGGATTGTCAACAAATGTGTAATATGAGGTCATTATCAAACCATATATGGTTTTATATATAATAAAATTATTTTTTAAAACATGTATGATAATCATAACATTATAATATATGAATATTTTACTAGTATGAAGAAAGTCATGACACAAGGTAAGGAGATTTCATATCATATTTTAATTTCCTTGTGATACAATCTTTATTCACCACTGATTAATTTTGTTTGATTTTTATAATTCCAATTTATATGTTAAAATATGATTATACATAAATTTATTGGTATTTACATATCTATTATATTGTCTTTATTTCAACAGGTTTATTTTTCAAAAGTTACCAAATCCATAAAATTATTTTTTCACCATTTTCCTTCATTGATACTCATGTTTTATTATGATCTTATAATCTTTTTGAGGTGAATATACATACATTTTACATGTTATATCATGAATTTATTTCATTTGATGATATTTTAAGCTTAATTTACTTTCATTTTATTACATGGAGAGTATTATCCCATGTTACCATGTTATGAGTGTTTATTGAAGCAATCTAATTACTTTTCGATATTGTTTTTGTTTATGTTTCTTGGGGTAAAATATTACGATCCATCTATAATTAATAATAATGAGACATCATAACCCTTTTTTTATAAAATAAATATCCATGTATTAGTTCCATTTTTCTACACCTTTTAACCTGAGATAATTATGTAAATGTTTTTTTGAAGATCTAAATCTATTTCTATTTTCGTTCAGAAATCCATTTTATTTCAAAATCAATGTTTTAAAAAATATTTTAGGATATGTTTTCAAAAGATCCATGTAGATTGTTTTCAGGGTAAAAGTGTTTCAAAAAATAATTTTTATTTATTATGATTATTTTAGAATTTTTTAATATATTTTTAAGGAAATATTTTTAAATAAAGCTTAATTATTTAAAAAATCATTTTTCAATGATGAAAGAATATTTTCATAAAAAAATTCTAAAATATCTATAAAATTATAACTCGTATAAGATAAAATATTTAGGTTTCTTTCATTCCTTTTGTCTGAAATTATTCAGTGTTTCCATTCACTTTATTTTTATAAATGGGTTATATTGTGATGGAACGATGATTATGTAATTTGATTATCTTTCCCGAGTTATATGCTTTTGAAACCTGCTTTGTTTACTAGGTTTTACTGATGATGAACTGATTATAATAACTCTATCAATTTGCACTAGTTATGAAAACATTACATGTTTATGATATCCATTTTATATCATGGTTTACGATATGAAATTAAATGATCTTGTAGATGATGTATGGATGATTTCACTATGACATGGGTGGGACCTATATACCCCTCTAATGCATTGTGTTATTGATCATATCTCATGAGATAGACATGGATGAAAATAGAAATGATTTTAGATCAGTATTACATGAATTTAAAAAGAAATGAAATCTATTCTATATTACAGGGGTGGAATGAGGAGGGTGATGAGTTAGTAATACAATGCTCGAAGTGGGTGTGAACCTAGTTCCTTAAAAGACTATGACCACTAAGATGGTATTGAATGTAATGACTTGAATTCTATGGAAATAAGGATAATTTATCATGTGTCTTTCAAAATACTATATTTTATTCCAATGTTATTCTTTTATGAATAATGTTTTTTTCTTTATGATTCATGTCTTATGAACATTCATGATTTATGACATGATACATGTTTATGATCTTTGGTATGTAGGGAATTATATTCCATTTTAATAATTATGTTCTCATACACTTATGCACATGATTATTCATGTGTATCTATTTGTATTACAAATAATGATCATCTGATATAATCTAATTTTATTTTTCCTTTACCAATGTTGTAAAGATATGTATTATTTTTTATGATTCTAATAAGGGTTTTTGTAATTAAGAACCTAGTAGGAGATGAGGTATCTATTTTATGTACTAGTCATTATTTGTCCATGATTTAAAAAGAATATTACTTATATGGTCTTTCGTTGTCTATTTGTACAATATTTTATGTATTCCTCAAATGTTATGTAATGATAATGTGTGAAAAATTAGTGACCCTATACTTATTACCATGTTTTTTACAAGAGAGTTATTGGTATTTCATTCCACATTTTTCATTAGATCCATCATCTCGAAAATACATCATTCATTTCTTATCACCAAAACCATGACACGATTATCCAAACTAGAAATCCACATTGAGAGCACATCGAACAACTTCTTTATCACTCCCAATTTACCAAATTTATAGATACTTTTAAAGGTTTTGTTATAAACCATATAATAATCTATCAAAATATTACATCATTATTGATAAAAAAACATAGAGAGTACTTTGAATGCCTTGTGAAATTTTCACAGTAGGCCATGAAAGATTCCCCATCCTTTGATTCTACTCCTTGGTTCTGTCTCCATATTTTTATGAAGAGTTATAGGGAAGTACATGTGAGGAAACATTATATTAATATCTTCCTGCTCCATTACTTTAATTTTACCCATTGACTATGTGTTTTTAATCAATAAACATCATTTATTAGCCTCACTATCTAGATGATAAACGAATGGATTCATATTCACCATCTCAGAATAGTGATTTATTGAAATATATTCTCCATTGAATTGATCGACTATCTTCGACTAGTTGATTAAAAGATCTAATAAATGTCAGTGGTCATTTCTATATAAAACAATAGATATCCATTTTTAACCTCATTGGTAAAGTAGGAATTTCTAAATTATTCAGGTTATTATTAATATTGTTAGAGAGATGGGTAATCATTTCCATTAAATATTGAACTACACCTCTAAATACATTAGCAATGTCATTTGGTAAATCACTGTATTGTCCTTCGCATGTGTTCTTGGGCTGATTTTTCCACTTTCAAATTATTTTCTGAAATTTAAAATGGTAAAACATAACATAATTCAACTTTTAGTGAAGATATAAATTATTCCTCTATTATTTCAACTTTTATGGAATATCTTGTGGGTTTTATATTTTTATAATTTTATAAAACAAATGTTCTAAGGGGAATACATTTACATAGTATCATACTCAGTATTTTAACTATTTTTATCTATTCCAAATTAACAAATTAACTAAACTATTCTATGATCCGAACTATAGGGACCCACATTTTTCTTACATGACTATTAAATCATATACCAGATAAAAAAAAATAATAGTGTTACAAATCATGGATCAATGGGTATATTTACCATGTAAAATTAGGATTATAGATAACATTTACAAAATAAATCAAAAACGTTTTTTAGTTCTTTATTCTCTAGCTCCTTAATGGCCTTCATGTTACCCTTAGTACATGTAATCACCTAAGGATATACATCAATGAAAGTGGTGAGAATAAAGATTAGTAAGAGGATGAGTAATACGCATGAAACATGGGTGAGGATAAACATTATCATCATATCATAAGAAAATTATCCTCATCCTAATCATGAGTGAAATCATTAGATCAGTTCTTGGAATATGGAAATGCATAAAAATGAAACATCATGTCTTAGTGGGGAAATGCCACAACTAGTTTGAACAAATCTAGAATCAAGTTCATGAAGATTTCTCTTCTTATCCTGAGTTACATAATATAATACAATTAATTGGATTTATATATATCTTTTGGTACACCCAACACAATATATCACTTTAATGTTCTATATAATTTTGGGTGCGACTGTCACATAATAACATTTACATAATCATGCAGTCTCCATAGAACATATAATAATATTTGACATAATATAAAACATGGAATGGAATGTGTTTCATTTTCACAATCCATATATTAAAATACATTGGTGATATCTTTTGAATGATGAAATAACATAATTGAAATAATAATCATCTATCCTCATTAAAGAGAAAACCATCATCCGAAATGTAAAATATGTATTTTTGTAAAGAAGAGTTGTTTTTGAAAAATCTATATTTTTTTCAAAAAATCATATTGGAAATATGTATACAAATAAAATAAAAGGAAATGATAAGGAAATTAAATTTTAGGAAAATTAATGGAACAAACATACTTAAAATGGAATGAATTTTTGAAAAATGAAAGGAAGATATTTGGGTTTACGAATCCCCATAGTTTCTGTATGAATTCTATCTTCACATTAAAATGTAATATAATGAAATAAAATTAATTAATAAACAAATAAAAATAAATTTATAATTTAATTTTATTCATTATAGTATTATTATGTTCTCTTATGTAATTTTAAATGATTTAAGGAGTATAATTTAATCGTTTATAAGTGTTTTTTTCTTAGTTTTCATGATCATTTCATTTGTATATGAGTGTGGAAGATCATGTAAAATTGGAATGGTTATATAGAATGGAAATTATATGTTATTATTAAAAATTAATAATATTAAATTGCCTAATCAATCTATTTTTTGTTTTTTATTAAGTTAAATCATTTTATTAGAAGCAAATTATAACTGCTTTAGGTTAATTTTGGCGGGTTTTTATCACAACGAAATTTTTTTAGTCATCATTTAGTATTATGAATATATGATAGTTTCAAAACATTAAAAAATGTTATAACACATATTTTTAATTCTTTTCCAAAAATAATAATGGTTTTATTAACATTCATGAAGGAGTTAGTGACAAATGATAATGAATCATCCACAGTGGTTGTAAATCGATACACCAGGAACAATGTTTTCAGTTTTTCAAATAATAAAAAATTTAAAGATATTTGAAGATGAATTATTACATAAAAATATTAAAAATTCATTATTTACATTATATAGGTTTTATAATACATCTTTAATAGGAGTAGGGGAGGATAGTTTAATAAAATAAAAAAAAAAATTGATGAGAAAATAAACGAAAAAGAAAGTGGATTTTAGCTCTTGATTATCTCCTCCTTGAGAACCTCCTTAGTAAAAAAATGTATTGTTTCTTGATTAAGAAATGGTTTCATGGACATGATTAAGTGTATTTATAGTATTAATAGGTATAATTTTTGTTGGGATCAAATATTTTAAAGTGTGAGAAGAAGAGTTAGTTATGGGTGGTGTTATATTGTAGGAGATGAATATTTTATCTTTATTTTATTCATTGATATATTATTTTGGATAGAGAATATGAATATATTGAAAATTGTAACAATATATATATTAAAATAATAATGGATAGTTTGATATTTTTTTATTACATTATCCATACATTATCAATAACAAAAATATTTATGTCGAGATTTAATTGTAAATTATTGTATTTTACTAATTACCAAAATTTCACTACTTTTTTATAAATTCATCACATTTAGCCATATAATTTTTGTACTAGTATAATTAAAAATTGAACTCTATTTTTAGACATAATTTTCTAAATATTATAAATTTTATTTTTAATTAAAATCATCATTTAAGTGGAAAAGAATGATTTTTTAAGTATGAATGGTTTTCTAAAAGTTTTAAAAATTATTTATGGTCTCATAAAATTTTGTATAATAATAAGAAAAAAATTTAAATTTATGAATGTATTTTATGAAAACAAATTATATTTTAAAAAATTATTTTATTTAAATAATTATCAATAAAAATTCATATTATTTGAAAATACTATAACTTAATTAATATTTTTAAAAATATTTTATTACATATACAAAGATATAATTATATCATATTATCATTTATATGAATCGTAAATTTTATTTATACATTCATAGTTAAGGCTACTATTCTATTGGTCAGATTATTAATCATAATAAACATGTTTTTATTCCAAGGGTTATGTTACTCTTCCATTAGAATAAGTTCCTTAATTTCTAGAAATACCTCTAATTTCATTCATTATTCATTTATAATGGTTTTTTATCTTCTCAATGTGATTTTATGTGGTTTGTACTATATGATATAATTATTAGAAGGAAATTAAAATTGAAAAATTTTGGTTTGTTACAGACTATGTGAAAATCATCAACATAAAATTATTATTATAAATTTAAAAAATAAATACAATAATTAAATTAAATAAAAAATTTAACAAACATGGTTTGATTGTTCTTGGGTCTTGGTCAGTCAACATGAAATTATATTTCATAAGAAAAAACCCAAAAAAATTTAAAATTAAAATGATTTTTTTAATGTGTTAACATGAATTAAATTAATTATAATTATTTATTTATAAATCTGAACATAACCGAAATAAATTTCTAAAATCTCATTTAATTATGTTTAATTTATGATTTTTTTGTAATTTTTCGTGTCGTTTTGGACCAAAATTAGATCCTTGGAAATTAAATTAAGTCATGTAATAGGTAAAATGGGTTGTGTCGGTAAGTCTTGGGCCAAATTCAATAGTGTCTAGATGAGGAATTCTTTTATGTAATTTATATATATATATATATATATTAAAAAATGTCTAAACATATCATGTTTTTTTATTTTTTATAAGCATCCCATGTAATATTTTCATAACATTACCATAGATGCTTTGTGTATAATTTCTATGAATGATTTGAGTAATCTACCCTAGGGTTATTTGGGTAAGCCTCTCATGGATGATTTTAGTAAGCCACCCATGGATTATTTAGGTTATATTTCAATAGATGTTTTGGGTAATCTCCCCTTGGATGCTTTGGTATTCCCTTTTTGAAATTTTAGCAACTGAATCAAGATTCCACAACAAGCTTGTATTCCTAGTGAAATTACCCAAATATATTTTGATATATCTAGCTAACACACAATTTATTAATATCATATCTATATAAAATTACACACAATGATTCCAATTGATGTGAAGAAATAATGAAAATTTAAATTTTCATTAAAAAAATTACACAAAATCATTCAACTTTCGATCCACCATATAATGGTGATAAATTTTTTTATTGCTGAATCTTTTGATATGTTGGGACCATATCCAAATCCAATATTTGAATTGAATAAAATTACCTTAAATTTTAATATTTTTGAATAATATAATTACATGAGCCATATAAATCAAATTGAAGGATCGTGGGGTACAATGGATGAGTGAAAAAAAGAAAATTTAATGTTTTGGGTTTTATTCCTTTTTAAAAACAGTATCCCAAAAACCAATTTCTATCATTTCTAAAATTATAATGTATATTTAAATTTATCCCTGGCTAAAATAGAACAAAAGTGTAAATTGTCCCTTCTTTTTTTGAAGTCTTTGGTTGGATTCATTCACTATTAACATGTCATAGCTAAAAGGCTCCAATTGTGGCATCCTCTAGATCATCCACTATGAATCTCAGTATTTTTGGGATTCTGTGTGATTATGGTTGTTTTGAATTTTGAAATAGGTGGTCATGGAGGAATGCATTCCTTTCTTTATTTTCTGGACATTGATAAATGTAATGTTTGTTTTGTTATGGTGTTTTTATTTTATGGATGAAGATTTGTAGGTTCCCATTGACCCTAAAAGTTTATTTTAAAATAAAAATAAAAAAATGGATTGTGGTCTAGATCATCAAAATGTGAAACAAAACTCCTCGGTCCTCGATCTATGATTCCCTAATGCTAGGATGGGAAACCCAAAAGCATTACGATGTCACTTCTATATTGTGAAGAACCCGAAGTCATTTGAGATGGAAATATCGATCAAACCTCGACCTTTCATCACAATATCTCTATAAGAACAATAGATTATAACAGAGGAGAAATTATCTTGAAAAATCAATTCAATTTGTGTATTTTACTATTCATGAGGCTAAAATGAGATTTTAAAACAATTTTATACTTTCCAAACATATAATTTAGTCTCTAGAGTCTAATAACCATAATTTTTAGACATTTTATCAAACATATGACTTTATTAAATTATCATAAATATCATAAATATATGATTACTATCTTGAAAAACTATAAAAGGTTATGTCAAAAAATATAAACCCATTAACATGGCCTTTAGGATCGTTGAATAAATTAATGAACCTTTGTTGTCCTATGTTTGATGAATTATATTTTCTCATAATCAATTTTATGATAATACAATTTGGGAATAAATTAACAAATAAATTCAATAAAAAATTTTCTAAAATTGATTAATATAGATGAATTATTTTTACTAGTGGTCGATCATTCCCAAATGTTCTTTGACCCTAGAACATGGGGCCCACATAGCCCTTAACACATTTTCATTAGAATATATTGAACTATGTTGATACATAATGTTACTATGTAGGTATTTGTCATGAATACAGTTAGACAAACACACATACCATGATTAGAGTCCACAAACCCATCATGGACCCTATGGATATAAGTAATGTCATATATATGGATACCTCCAATGAACACATTATATGTAATATATTTTATTTTTCTCAAGATATCCCATGAGGAAGGATTCCAACTGGTGTAATCATCAATTTTTTGGCTTTATATATTATGGGACCATATTATAAGGACATACCTTCTTGTACCATGTCCATGGATTTAATGTAGTTATTATTATCTCATTCAACTGTTTACCTTGAGAAATCTCTTCCTCTACTCAGAAGTTAAAAATTTTATCTTCATCATTCAACCAATGTTGTACCACTAGTGATGTATCCAACACAAGAAACTTCACAAAGACTTCAATGTCATGGGTTTTTTCCCAGCCTCAAAGTACATGATCAAATGCTACGCATTGATAAAAAAATCATGTCTTAAGACTGATACTCAATTTTATGGATATAAACCCCCAGTGAATCCAAAAACATGTGGTGTTCCTATTGGTGGATTTATCCTAATGATATATTACAACTGAGATTACCATGTGAGACTTAATGAAATAAGTATCAATGGTTATGATCCTAGAACACCTGATAGTTAGACACCATCTTTGACCCATCAGTATGATGTATCATGACCACATTTTATATATTATAAATTACCTACATTTTATCTCAATGTTCTCAATATAGCCAGGAACATTTATGACCTTTTGATACAACACATAATCTAATGAAATTATCATTTAATGAATTGATTTTGAATTATCATGTCTATTATGATAAGAATAGAAACATGTATATATCAAACTATATACATGTAACTGTATTCAATGTTCATAATGAATTTGGTTCAAGGGAAACCACAAAAAAAATTGTTTCGTAATCTTTTTTAACATTATTTAATTTATTAACTATCATATATTTAATTGTATTGTGATTTTATCATGGGAAAAGTTTAATTGAAGCCAAAAAATTTTATAATAGTAGGATCAAAAATATTTTTCTTTAATAATATAAATTAATTATATTTAATGATATATAAATTACCATTGGAAATATTTTATTCAAATACATAAAAAAATCATTCATGTTCACGTGAATATATTTCATAGTCACTGTGATTGAACTACATGAAAAGAACCACTCATTGTTCAAGGTATCTATTGGGAAAGACCCCTTAAGTTGAATTTTTAATTTCTTTTGGATGATTGTACTTATTGATCAAGAAGGATGAAAAGGATGGTTGTGAACATTTAACATGATTTTTTAGAAGGAATGTTGATAAATCTATAAGATATTTGTATGAAAGATTTATAAGTGGTAAAAAATATTGTGTGATCCAAGTGGCATCATTTTCTAGTGTTTGAAAAAAATTTGGGGCCTAAAATATGATGGATGGGACATGTTTTGAAAAATATGGATTTCTAGGACATCCTCATGAAAATATGAAAATATCATGAAATTTTTTATTTTTTTTGCGAATGATTTCTGATTCCTAAAATATATGTGATTTTCGAAAGAAATATACATGAAAGATGACAAAATTCAAGATAATGAAAATTACTAGGTCAATTTTGTGAAGGAAGTGGGTTTTGTGAATAGATTAAATATTTTAATGAAAAGGATGTTGTGTGTAGGAAACATTCATGAATGAGAGTAAATGTTAATAATAGGTATTTACCTCTTAATTTTCATAGAGGATTACATAACAATGATTTAATGGCAATGAATTCAGGAAATATTTTATTTAAGGTTTTTATTAAGTGTTGTTTTCATAAGAACATTAGTTCTATGAAAAAGAAACTTGAATTGACTAGAAAAATTCTATTTCATGAATCATTACTGTAGTTTGTGAAAGTTGTGCATTCGTAAAAGTGAAAAGTTTCTCAATTTGAAATTTCACAAAATTGAGAATTGGATTTGAGAAACTGAATCTTATGTGAATTCATGTGGATTTCAATGAAATTTTTTTGTAATGATATATTCATCATGTTTATGAAATTATAGCTTAATGAGGCACTAAATGAGGTGTAAATAATGTTGATCCAACTATCCAATAGAAGAATAATCTAAAGTAATTGCAATCACACATCATTTTAAAGTGAAACAGGTTATCAAATTATGATTGGTTGTAAACAATGAGGGACATTATGTCCTCTTTGAACATTATAATAGTAGTAAACTTTAGTGAATTTGGTGCACCAACACATTTTTGTTGATTACTCCTTGGATATACCCCAGTGTGGGTGATCCAAGTAAATTTTTTTGACTTGTGAAAGATTTAATTTCTAATAATTATGTTCCACATGAATGATATAGAATAGAGTATTGTTTAATAATGAAACAATATCTCAAATAAATTTCTTTTAAATCATTAATATAATGACCCCCCCCTTGGTGGGTATTTGTACAGATTGGGATGACAGTAACCTTAGGTAATGGTATAATGACCTTGATTGTAACCACCTTCATTTATAGAATTAAAAAAGTATTCAATAGTTATTTTATCTAAGAATTAATTCCACATTGAGTTAAAATTTATTGATGAATATGGAAGGTAAATTTTTTCGACAATTCATGAAAGGTAAAAAGTTCTTTTCATCAAGACGTACAATAGAAATCGTCATAGTCACCTTTCAAAAACATTGGAAATAACATTCTAATTGGGTTTCAACATGGAAAAAAATTATATTTATGATAAAATATTTTTTCCTAAAGAAATATTCATGTAATTTAGAATGGTTTTATATTAAACATCCCTTTTTTTTGGATTTCATCTAAAAAATTATTAAAGATTAAAAAATTAACTTGATCACAGTGAAAAAATATAACGCGTAAATTATATATAAGGTGGTGTTAAAACGAATATTGATTATTTTTCCTCGCTAAATGCAACATATATCCATTATATTCTCTATCAAATTTAATTTATTGATTATTCATTTATATAGAAAAATCACACAAAATTAAATCAATTCAAGATGTATTTATATGTTTTTACAATTATTTTTAACCTAAATTCAATGATCAGTACAAACACTTATGTATGTGATCCAATAATATTCAACCATATATAATTAGAATTATTTATACATGCCACAGACCATATACATATAAATTCTATATATTTTGGAATATATATAATATATATAGGGAATTTTTGTCATACAAACCCAACACCAATGTGACAATTTTGCTTCGGGTTTTTCGCAGTTTAACAATGGTTTAAACCACCAGTGAATCTTTTTCTGATGTTTTGAGATACCACTACATAATAAAATGTTGTTAAAAATTTCATGATAGTTTTTAGAACCACTATAGATAGTTTAGCGACCGTTAAAACAGTCAATAATCCTTCAGTTGTGGTTTTTTTATTTAAATAATTGTTTATTTATTTGATTATTTTTTAATATATTATTTTTTTCATAATTAATTATTTAATTACGTATTATTTTTTTATGATTATTATTAATAATATTATTATTATTTGTTACTTATTATTTATTTATTATATATATTTTTTATTTATTTTTAATATTCTCTATGCATATCTCATTCATTTTCTGCATATTTTTAGTATATATATGTGTTGGGTGGGATTTGAACCTTTTACCTCTAAGTAATTCTATAATGACTCTAGAACTCCAACAAGCTATTCATGTGGTGAGTAAGCAGAATATAATATACATATATATCCACACAAAATTAATATTAATATGTATGCACAAATAATATTGTTAATTAATATTGATATTTATAATAAATAAAAAATAATAAGAAACAAATAATACATAACAAATTAATATGAATAACTATTTGAAAATTAATAAAAAACAAATTTTTAATAAATAATATTTAATTTTTAATTATTAATAATTAATAAAATAATGAATAAGAAAATAATAATTTAATATTAATAATAAAAAACTATTTAATAAATAGTAAATAAATTTTTGAAAATATTAATATGTAAAATATAAATAAATAGGAAGAAAATAACAAATAAATAAAGAATAAATATTTAATTTATATTAATTAATTAATTAATTATTTAGTTATAATAAATTAATAATAAGAAATATATATATATTAAACCAATATAAGATAAATAAATAATAATTTATTAATTAATTAATATTAAATAATGTAATATTAATGTCTATATAATGAAATAAATAAGAAATAAATAATAATTACTATGATAATAAAATAATAATTAAAAATTAAAAACAATTAAAAATGAATAAAAAATTAATATATTATAACATTTTTATTAAATTAATATGATATCAATATTTATTAAATAATTGGAAAATAAATATTAAATAATAAATAAACATATTCTGAAATAATAAATAGAAATATGAAATAAATAAATAATAATCAAAAATATATTGATGAAATTAAATTTTTTTATAAATAATAGGTTAATGAAAATTTATAATTTCTTTTAAAATATAATAAATTATTAAATAATAAATAATAAATAGTAATAAAAATGATATAAAAATATAAAAATATTAAATATTAATTAAATAAAAAATAATAATTTAAAAGTATATAATAAATCAATATATAATATATTATTATCATATTATTAATAAATAATAATTTATTTTAAATAATAATTCGTAATTGTTAATTAAAAATAATAAGTAATAAAAACAAAAAAAATAAAATTTATAAAATTATAAAAAATAAAAAATAAAAAATTAAATAGGTTATAAATAAATGTGTTATAAAAAATAGAAAATAAATAATATATAACTCATACATAAATTAAAAATAATAAATTAATTAAGTAATAATGAAAAATATATGATATTTTCATAATAAATTATCGATATGTAATAAATTAAATAATAATAAAATGTGTATAAAAAGAGTAAACATTGACAAATAAATAATAGATCAATTGATAAATAATAGATTAATAAAAATTAATTGAATTTTGAGGATGTGGCAAGGGATCTCTCGAAGTGGGTGATAGCTTGGAAATGACATATGGAGTTCAACAATATTTCCTTCCTAATAGAGGGTGACCACGATATGAATATTTTGATTTCTGGATTACTACAAGATGTGAATATTTTCAATGGATTATTTGATTTGGAGTTTGAACAGATGATGATGGAGGATGATGGGGAAACCCTCATTTTCTCAGGTTTTACATTTTATTATTTCAGGGATACATATTTCCCCACAACAGATTGTCAAGAAATGAAGTAAATCCCATGTTTTTGCCAATAATGATGTCATGTATTTATGACATGGTCTCTGTATGTTTTTAATTGTTTCCTTAATTTGTCTTCAGAATGGGATGAAGCTGTAAAAGGATTCTGAACTAGTCAATTTCCTATCCTTATTTTAAGGATATTTGAACTGGATGTTTATCTCACTTGGAAATGGCTTCTATAACAGAATCTTTTCTTTTGGGAGGATTTAAATGTAAGGAATGGGTTTCTGGAACTCCCAATCTCAGACCCGGTGTGTGGAAGATTCCTGGACCGAGCCTCAATTTCAACCTTAATGAGTAAAAGGATACTTGTGTGCATGTTTGGGATAAAATCAATATATTGAGTTGGGTCCTAGAGAACCATAAAATTCATCAGGATATTTTATCCTTCATTGGGACTTTGATAATGATGGAAAATGATTCTAAATTTTTTTAACTCTGGACATTTTTCAAGGGGTCTAATTGAAGTGGACCTCGGCTTCACTCTAACTGATATTGTCACCCTATCAAATCATCTTGATTAGGTTTCTCTTATGAATAAATATGAAAAATACAACCATTTTGTTATACATATTGATTTATTGGGAACTTGATTTCATATTGTAGAAACAATGTTGTCTACATGAAGAGTCATCAAAATGGTCCAGACCAGGAGAAATTCATGATGATAAAATGGGATATGATCTATGCTCATTCCTTTGATATAATGAATCACACTCTTATGGGGATTGGTATATGTGTAAAGGGAATTGACCTAGAAGACAGGTAAGACTACAATGATTTTGTTGGGTAGAATATTTCAGAGCAACCCACTATGATGGCAATTATATATAGATCGATCAATAGTCAAATGAAAGGGGTATTTTCTAAGAACATTCTAAAATACATGTATCAGAATCACTACCTACTAAAATTCATGTTGGTGGAATGATGATTGATTTTCAGTTTCTTATACATGATATATATGACGTTTATATTACTTCAAATCCATTTGTACCCTATCATGTTCTAACATTATTGATGATGATGAGTCCATGTGAATATCTATATAATAACATATTTTAAGGAATCTATCTTTCTTGAATCCGAATATGAATCTTGTGTTTCTTTCCATTTTCAATCTGTACAAGAACATGATACAAAATAAGATCTTGAAATGGAGTTTTAGTGATAGAAATTATCGGTGACTACCAAGGGAAAAGGTAAATAAAAAATGATTGTATCCTTATCAACGAAATCCAAGTGGTTCCCTACCCATACTCAGGCTGGTGGACTACTCTGCATTGATATACCTAGCTTTAAACATGGATCTTCAAAAAAATCCATGAAGTATAATGGTTTCTAGCCTATAAAACTCCAACTCGCTCAGATGTTGTAGAGGTAAATAAGAACAATTTGGGGATGAGTTTTTCCATGTATTTGACACTTGTATATGTTAATATATTTACTGCACCTAGTTTAGATGTTTCTTGAAGAAAAATATCATTACTATCGATTTCAATATAAGTGGATCAATGTATAGTTATTTTGTTACCAATATCATTAGTGTAGTGATTTTGGAGAAGCATGTGGCTGAAGATGCTTTTAATTTTGATACACCTGCAATTCTAGATAGTCAAGAATGTAGTATCCTATATTTTACGTGAGTTATGAACATTTAAATTACTATTAAAACCATATCATTTTAAATTTCTAATTTATTCTAATGGGTATAGAATGGTTCATGAAATTCTAAGTCCTATTTGGAGGCTAGAGTTCTGTACAGAATAGATAGTTGACTAATATAATCAATTAGTGAATGGTAAGTGATAACCTTGTGACTCAATTGTAAGAATCACCTAGTTCAAAGGAGATTTAAAAAAATATGTCTGAAATTGTGCCTGGAGGGCCAAATACCCAAGCGAGATTGTAGGTTTCCTTGAATGATATGTTTTTAATTGACATAAAACGGTTAGTCAAATTGTGCACCTAACCCTTGCGAGGGGTCCCCTTATACATTGTGGGGTGAACGGTTGTTGTATGGTTCGTAAAATCATGGGGACAATTCATTTCACCAAATAAATAAGGTGTAATTTACATTTTTCCCTCAACTTTTTTAATCCACGAACCCTCGTTACATCCTCCTGTAATGGAAATCCCAAACATGAAGCTCTACTTCTTCAATATTTTATAGATTTTGGTATCTCCATCATCTGTGATATGCTTCCTCCACCATTGGATGCATTGAAAAGCTAAGTGTAAGGTTTCAAATATGTTAACATCAATTTCATGATTTTCTTCCCAAATCATTCACTATTTTGGTATGATCTAATTATTAATATTTTCTATACACTTAAAAATTCATCCAATATCTCTTATTCTAGCTCCATTCAAGGGCCAAAACTTGAAGGGGGAGCACTAATAATTTAATGTAGGTGGTATATCTTGTTTCCCAATGTTTCAATGCATTCTATATCATGCAACATTGTGTCACATGTTGTACCTTTCTATAGAATCCACTAAATTATTATATATTTTAAATTAAATATTATTTTTATTGCATATATGGTCCTAGATTATGGGGAATCGTCGCCATTGGTTGTTCACCATGACCTAAGGGACACCTTTGGGAATTCCTTACATTTATGGCCTTGATTCCCTTTCTCGAAATCTTGTTAAATAACCTTTTTAGGTGTGACATGGACACATAATAAATGTCTATAACCTAATGGAATTTTAGTCCTTCTTTTAGGACCATTCTCATTATGCCCTCTCTCCTTATTGATTTCATTATTCCATGGATGGAAATAATTGATTAAAAGAAATGTCAATGTTATTTAGAATTTTAAAAATGATGTTTTTTTCTAAATTGTATAATTTTGGGAACCAAATTGTAACATTAATGTATGCTATGTTAAATACTAGTGTAAAAACGTAAGGATTCCTTAGATGGGCTCATCAAGCCTTAGTTAGAATTTTTTATCTAATTAAAAATATTTTTGGGGTGATACTATTTATGACTTGGATGGGCTCACTCTACATTTCTTCTACCTACATATGAGTGATATCAGTTTACTTGGGAGACCATGTGGAAGGGATTGGGGGAAATATGGTTTCATTACAGAATGAGTGATGCATGGATCCCTATGTGAGATTCTAGGGATAGACTTGGAGGTCTTTTTATTCTTACACCATAGAGGGTGTAATTATTGAGATACCATTTATAGGACTCCTTAGATGGACTCCCAGGACATTTGATATATATATAGTTCCCATCTACTGATACTTGGGATCCCTACCTGACCATATTGAATGGAATCAGGGTGCATGTACTTAAATTCAAAAGATAGATTTTTAACTTAAGATGATGAATGTGTAATTAGAGTTCATGAGTCATGTCATCTATGAGAAATATAATTCTTAGGGATAGTTCACACCTTATAAAATATATTTATGACTATTATCTATAAATTATACCATTCAACATAATTTTTAGGATTCCACGGTTCAGATACGTCCAGCTTAGGCTGAACCTAGTACAGTAGGATGGGTATCCCAAGAGGAACATGATCCTATGCATATTATTTATTAATTAATATTAATTTATTATTATTAGTGTGATTCTCATGTTATATGCATGTACTTGATTGATCAAGACATCGTTTGTGGTGAAAATTGTCTATATCTCAAACCCTACTTGGGTTACATTTCGTACCATATTATACATAATGGTTTTGTGTATATATAAAGTGAAGTATCCAACTAGTGATCCATGATTCAGAGTCCTCAGAATGATTTTGGGAGTAGGGGATGGATAATATGGTCGTGATTCTAGTTGTGGATATTTTTTCCTTTATTCTATTTTTTATAGAATGTGGTATTTTTATTATAACACTTGTCCCTTTTCTTCTCTTGGAAGGTTTATATTTATTATTCCACTGCATGTTTTATTTTCTATTGAAACATCCAAATATTATATACCATTGTGTTACACTCAGATCTATGTGGGAATTTCCTACCCATGAACACACACTAGACTATTGTTACTATTTGGAAGCCTCGAGCTTCAGGAATGTGTTCTTAAAGAAATGTGGTTGACCGTATCGTGGAACCTCTAAGTGGATTTCAGGGAGAGATGATACAAAGTTGTATACACGATACTATTCACATTTTACATAGTATATGGGTATATATAAGAGACTAGGAGTATATTAATTTGGGGAAACCCAAATTAAAAGAGATGGATTTTTTTTGTTATTGATTGCATTATCCTAGTTTAGTCTATTTTACCATTGGGTGACACACATGTTTTGTACCATTACTATTGCTTATATTATTATTATGATATTCTACTACCTTTTCCTAATTATATGAATGATTAACAATTCATGTATCATACTAGTAATAGTAATATTTTATTTCCATGCCTTATTTCATTCCAAATCTATATTTCTATGGTCATTTCATGTATTTCAGTTCATTTTTTGTGTGCCTTTTTTTATGTATTATATTATTCTAGTAATTAATTTAATAATGAAATAATTTTACTAATTAATGTTCCTAAATAAATTTAAATTTCTATTTCCCATGTATATTGATGAAGTCACCATAATTATTCCATTATTTCATTATGTATCTAGGAACAATTGGTTCTAATGGAATAAATATTTTTTTATATAGAAGGTGGATTGTAATAGAAATTTAAGAAGAATGAAATTATATAAATATGTAATGTTATTCATTTAATCAAATCACTATACATGAGTAGTTACGTCCTAATACTAGATGTTCCAGCTAGGTTGTAGTTACTTGATTTGATGTGTTCATTTTATAAAGAGTGTGTACCACTATAAATTTGGATTTGGAGATGTAATTTATTAGAATGAGATATCAATTTCTATAAAAATAATTATTAAATCCCATAAATTAATTTATTAATATGAAAATGATTCCACTCTATATGAATTAAAAATTCAAATTAAATGGTTTTATCCTATATTTCTATCATATGAGACTCCATACACCTAAACATATGCTATTATATACAAGACGTTGTCCATGAACAATCCTTAGAAGTGGGTAATAGGTAGTTTCAATTGGGAATGAGGTGACATTTCTAACCATGTAGAAATAGATTTAGGAACAAGAAGAGTGGTGTGACTCGACTATTGGTTGCCCATGTGTGTTTTTCTTCTTTATCAATGTCCATGGATTCATTATTATCATACCATATGTGTGAACTTTATAATTGTACACCTATTACACCTTGATTCCCTCTTATAATATTCTAGTAAGGTGGCGATGATCACATAATAGAAGAGTTTGGCCCTAAGATACCAGTGATACCTCCTATAATGAAAGTAGAGGAACCCGGTGTTGATCTTCCGCTAGGTTTCGATGCATAGTTGCAATAATGTTTCCATCAATTCATGTAGTTAGTCTAGGGTTCTCTCTGACCTTCACCTACTATGGTAGACTTGATCTTGGTTTTCCACTAGTACAATCCACCCACCTTCTTGTGGATGGAGGACCTCAAGCTACTGAGTCATGGTTGGATGAAATGTTGTTTATCAATGAGAATTTATATGGATTTATAGGACACCCTCATAGAAATATGAAAATTTCATGAAATGTTTTTATGTTTTTCTGTCTAAAATATTCATGATTCAAATAATATGTTGTATTCTTGGAAGAATGCTTTAGGATTGATGATATGGTTGAAGACTATGAAAATTATCATATATGTTTTAGGAAGGTGGTGATATTTTTGAATAGATTAAAATCATTATAGAAAAGGATGCGGTGATATGAAAGTATTCGTTAAGGGGAGATAATGCCTAAATACATGTAGCTACCCCTTAATTTTCATAGAGGATTCCATAACAAAGACATAAAGGATATTAAGTCACAAAATATTTTTGGGATGGTTTTTATTAAGTAAAAAGTTTCACCAGAACCATAGTACTATGAAGATAAAACAAGTATGAAGGTTAAAAATTTAGATTCAATATATTTTAAAATTATTTTTTAATGTTTTTGGTTCAAAGAAGTGTAGTGTTTTGTAATTGGGAAGTTTCATGAATGATTGGAAAGGGTTTTGAGAAAGTGAATCTTATAAGAATGAGTATAATTTTCTATGAAATTATGTTATATTGGAAAATTCATCATGTCATTAAAATTATAGTTTCATGATAAACAAAATAAGATGTAAATAATATTGATCATAGAGATCAAAAAAATGAATATTCTGATGGAGTAGTGAGAACAATTTTGTTTAGAGTGAAATGAACTATCAAATTTTGATTTGTTGTAAACTATGTGGGTCATTATGTTTGCTTTGAACCATATATCAATGGTTCACTTTAGTATATTCGGTACATGAACACATATCCTTCGTATTATTCTTGGGCATTGCCTTGTGGGGGTGACCAATGTAATGTTTAAATGTCTTGGGCTAGTTTAACATTAAAATTATTATCTTTTGCAAGAAGGATTGAAAATGGAGTTTTTTTAAGGATGAAATATGATATAAAATAACTGTTGTTTTAATATATCATACCCTAATTCATGCCCCCCTTGAGAGTATTTACGCATTTTGGGATAACTGTAACCTCAGGTATGGGTATAATTACATTGATAGTAACATCCTACCATTTTAAAATTGAAAAGAATTCAATAATTACATATTATAATGAATAAGGCCACATTTTTATAAAAATTATTAATGAACATGGCAATTAGAAAATTTTTCATGTCATGAACGGTAATATGATCTATTCTCTTAGGCATACTATATATAACATTTCAGTCACCTTTCCAATAGTTATAAAAACTGTTTTCTAATTGGAGATCAATCAGAAAAATAAGTATATTTATACTAATATCAACTCTCTTTTAAAAATAATATTCATATTGAAAATTATATTTTATTAACCAACCATGTTATTGATGGATTTGGTCTACAAATTATTATGGATTATTTCATTTATTAAATCAATATGATAAATATAATGGAAAATATATATATATTATGCTTTTAAAATGAAAATACATTTTCTTTCCTGATAAATGTAACATATATTTGTTATATTACTTATCATGGGACTGTTATCAATTACCTATTGATATGAAGAATAAGTGGGGAATTATGAGATATGTGACGCCCTCTCTCTCTCTCTCTAACTTTGCGATGATCTAGGGTTTCATGGAGTCGATGCTTCTATGTTATGTGATGACATCCCAAGTCATGCTTCATGATGTTGTGGGCGTTGTTGCAAAGACGGATGGAGTGTTGGCATTGTAGGATACACGGTGTGTTGTGGAAATGACTAAAAGGGTAGTTTCTGGTGTTTTTTCTAAGATGAATGGTGAAAATATAACATCATAGGTAGTCAGTGAGTGGATGAATACCCTTGAGATGAAAGACAAGGTCATGGGTTGGACATTGATGGCATCACTAAGAGGACTGAAGGGGTTTTGGAGCTATAGGTTGAGAAGAGTTCTGAGGTGGTGTCTGATGTGGCGGTTGTCATTGAGATGGCCGGTAGAAATCATGTGACTTATCAGGTGACCAATTATTTTTTGAAGTCTAATATAAAAGCTCATATCTAGAGGACGTCCTTTGATCTAGAGATGGATGTGTTACCACATGGTGATCCTAAATAAGGATCCTCTTCCAATATCTCATTTTTCTGCTTTAAAGGTATTCCAGGATCATTCATTAGACGAAATGTAAACATTGCTCACATAAAATTGGACCCTCATGCAGTTTCAAAAATACTCAAAAATGGAGAATATTCAATCATATCTTGGTTGTATTTTCCCAAAGGCTCTTGGACTCTAAAAATTGAGGATCTTAAGGACTAAATGTCATCATTTTTGGGGTTCTCTTATTAGGGATGTCTCTCATTGGGAAAATTATACTTCCATATGCCTTTCTCATAAATGAGCATAAAATCAAATCTTGGGGGTTTGGTTCCATTCCACTCAATCATAGAATTATTCAACTATATTAATGGAATAAGAAGATCAAACCATTTGAATTGGGAATCTCTACAACTCATTTTTGGGTAAGAGTTTATGAATTAAATTGGATATTGTTCCTTCCAAAAATATTATAAGATACTGTTATATATATTGGATTTCCAATTAAAAGAATCAACGAAATGAATGTATCTCACATTGGACACTTATTAAGAATCATTGTTTTAGTTGAACATGATTCTACACTTGTGGATAAGGTAATTCTTGCAATAGAGGATGAAATTTTTTTGTTGAATATCATTTATGAAAAAATGACAAAATTTTTCATGAAAAGAATTGTGATTATTCATGATGAATCTTCAAGTAGGTGATCCATTATTTGTAACTTCTATGATATGCAGGGACATGATGAAAATAATTGTTTTAATAAACAACTAAACCACATAGGCTCAAAAGGCAAATGAGAATAGAAAGTGGTTGGAAGGCGTTAATGATTTTGTGCATAAGGAAGTGAAAAAATTCACATGTGATGAGAATGGGGGATTATCAAGCATGAAATCATGGGCTAACATATTTTCCACAAATATGAATTGTTGAAAAGAAAAAAATTTCATTAAATAGTATGGATGATTCAATGGGTGATCAGATGAATAAAGATAATATTCAATGTGATATTCATTATCAACAGTAACAGGAAAGGATTGTTTCTTTAGGTAACTGAAAAGGGAAATCCAATTTTTGAATCTGGATATCATTTTATTTCTAAAAATTTTCATGCATCCCCAAAATATTTTATCGATTGAGATGGATATGAGTTAGTTAAACATAACAATAAAAAGTCATCGGTTGTTCCCCCAATGGTAGTTGAGAAAGTTACTACAAGTTATCTTAATACCCTCTTTAATTTTTTTGATGGTATCAATAATTCAAAGGACTCCATCCTGGGCATAACATAAGATTTATATCCAAAACATATTGTTGCTCCATCTAATGTAATTTTAGATAAAGAGGAGATGAATCTAGTTTCATGTGGAGTCTCTCCTGAGTAATGAAAATAGGACGACTCTTATGATAGAATTGATGTAGAAACATTACTTGAAAGGTTTCAGTCTTTACACTCAATGAAGGGAGAGTAGGTGGTTGGGGGCGTGGCCGAGGGAGAGCAGTGTGGCCTGTTCTCATATAGAAGGAATGAAAAATCATTGAAAGTCTGATGAGAAAGATAGCTAGGTAAATATTGGTTGTGGAATTCGTTCATTTTGATTATAGTATTCTCTTGGATTCATTTACTATAATTTTTTTATAAAAAAGTCACAGCCTCCACCTTTTTCAAAATAAATTACTTGTTGATAAGGAAAATAAAAAAAATGATTACATTAATTAAATATTAATTTATATGTTTTGGGGATTATGTTTAATTGAAATCCAAATATCAATTCAAACACTTCTGTACATATCAAATTATCTTCTACCGTATCTAATTATAATTTTTAGTAATTGACATGATTAATAAAAATACTAATGTAATATTTTTTAAAAATATATATAAGATACATTGGAAATTTATGTCATAGGAACACTACATCAATGTGAGCATTTAACTACGGTTTTTCTGCTATTGTGCAATGGTTTAAATCACCACTAAATCTTTTTATGTTGTTGGTAGAAAAAAACACATAATAAGATGTTGTTAACATTTCATGGCAGTTTATAGAACTACCCTAGATTGTTTAGTGGTAGTTTGAACTGAAATTATTCATTTAGCTATGATTTTTTAATTTTATTACTTTTTTATTTACATACATATGTAATTAATTATTCAATCATGTATTTATAATATTTTTTTATTTTTCTAATTAATTATTTAATTACTTATTATTATTAATAATAAATAATTATTTTTTTATATTTTTTTGATTATTTATTATATGTTTTATATTATTTATTTTATAATATTTAAATACTTATTTATTTTTCCTATAATACATGCATATTGAATAAATATCATGCATAAATTCAGCATATAAATGAGTTGGGTGAGAATTGAACCCTTTAACTATTTGTTATTCTATAACTACCATATCACTCAAGCAATCTATTAATGTGGTGAGTAAGAATAATTTAACAAATATGTATACACAAATAATAAATATAAATATGTATTCACAAATATAGACATACAAATATGTATACAAAAATAATATTATTAACGAATTTTTATTTTAATAATAAATAATAAATGACTAGAAAAAAATAATGCATATCTATTAAATATGAATAAATAATAAATAATCAATAATTAATAAAAAATTATTAATAAATTATAAATAAGAAGTTATAAATAATAAATGATATTAAGAAAAAAATAAATAATACGACAATAATTAAATAATAATAATTGATTATTAATAATTTATAATAAATTAATAAACAATTAAGAAATATATATTAAATTAATTATAAAAAATAATAAAAGTTAAAATTAGGAAAAAATAATAAATAATTAATGAATAAATAAATCATAAGTAAATTATACATAATAAATGACTAATGAATTACAAATAAATTAATAATAAATAATATACCGATATATGATAAATAAATAATCAAATTAGTAATTTGTTAGTAATTAATAATGAATTACTCATGAATATATAAAGAAAGAAGGAAATAATGAATAATAAATAAAACATTACCAATAAGTTAATAATAAAAATTAATAAACAATTAAAAATGAATATATAATGAATATATAATGAATATATAATAAATGAATAATAAATATAAAATAGATAAATATTTATTAAATAAGTAGTAAATATATAAATAATAAATAAATAGTAAATAGTAAATAGTAAATATAGAAATAGAAGTCAAATATAAATTTTGAAAAACAACAAATAAATAATAAAAAACATTTGAATAAAAATAATTAAAAATAAATTAATAACAACTAATAATTTAATAATAAATAATAATAAATATGATATAATAATGAAATAAAAATTAAATCAAAAAATAATCATTAAATCAAAAATTAATACTAAATTATAAATAAATAATAAGTCAATATATTTTATATAAGTAATAAATTAAAAATAAATAAAAACTAATTATAAATAATAATTAATCATTTTTAATAAAAAATAATTAGTAAATACATAAAATATAATAATTAAAAATAATAAATAAATAATATACAATAAATTTATAATGAGTAAATAATAAATAAGTCATAAATAAATCTATAATAAATAAATAAACTCAAAAAAAACCTAAATAAATAACAAATAAATAAGTATTAAAAAATAAAAAATAGTGATAAATAAATAATATATCAATTAATAAATTTTTAATTAATAAAAAAATAATTGAATTTGGAGGATACAACTCAGGATCTCCGGTGGAGGGTGATCTGTTGGTGATGGCTTCTCAAGATTGATGGAATGGCTTTCCCAAGAGATGGGGATGTTGACATGGATATTTTACATGTCTCATTAGAGGAACACATGCATATTTCTAATGCATACATTGATTTGGAATTTAATGAGAAGACGATGGAGGATAATGGGGAAAACCTCGGGTTCCCAGGTCGGTTATTTTATTATTTCAAAGATATACCTCCATAACAAATTTTCCAAATGGAAGTGTATCTCTCTTGGCCAAGTATTATTTAATAGTATCTTTTAATTTGGGGGTTGTGAGGGTTAGGCATTGGTTTCTGGACTATCCAATCTCAAACCTGGTGTGTTGAGGATTCATGAATGGATCATTATATTAAACCTGAATGAGTATACAGATACTTATGTGCATTTATGTGTCAAAATCCCTGGTTTGGGTTGGGTTGTAGGGAACAATAATTTTTTTAATGATGTTGAATTCTCCATTGGAACTCAGAAAATGAAGTAAAATACTATTAATTTGTAATCATTGGTCATTTTTCAAGGTTTCTTATTGATTTGGACCTCTGGTCCACCACAACAGATTAAGACATCCCGTCAACTCATCATGTTGAGGTTTCTATTAGGATTAAATATGAAAAAATACCACTATTTTCTTCTTCCTATGGAATTATTGTCCACTTTATATCATATTTTACAACTGACTTATTTTACATGAAGTGACATCAAAATGTTCTAGACTTTAGGAATTAAATAAGAGAATTGGGGTTTAGATATGTGCTTAGTCATTTTCTGAAAAAAAAAATATTCTCATAAGGTGTGGCTGTATCTATCCCTAGAAATGTCCAACAAGATAGGAAAGTCTACAATGATGTTGATGGGGAGATTAATTCATAGTATCCAGCTATAGTTTCAATCATGTGGACAGAGAAATGCACTAATGTAGGAGTCATTTCATAGAAAGATATAAAAGTGAAGTTTCTAGCTCACTGCCAACTGCAATTGATGTTGGTGGTATGATAAATGGTTTTAATCATACTATAAAGAATATATATGATATTCATGGAACATGAAATCATTTTGGACACTTATCATGAGCTAACAATGTTGATTAAGAGGAGGCTAGGGGGAGCTCCGTATAATAACTTCCTCTAAAGAAGCTCTCCTCCTTGAAGTAGAATCTGAATCTTCTGTTTCTAGATATGATCAATCTAAACAAGAACGTTATTCACAATATTTTGTAAAAATGGATTTTTTATGGGAAAAATCATTTGTTACTACCAAGAGAAAATGAATATCCAAAATGGTTGTTTCATCAAAATAAAAATCAAAGAGTTTCCCAACCCGTACTAAGATAGGTGGATATTTGTGCATTGATATACCTTGATTTCAATGGCGCTCTTCATGTATTTTTTCAATGAGTTATTAGGGTTTCAATAATATTTATAGTGATAATAATTTCATTACTTTTAATATGTTTTTCAATGATATAACCCCTAGAAATTAATAATTTTTATCGAATTTGTATAAATTTTGTGTTTTTGTGAATTATGGGTTTCATTGTGGAAATTGATTAATTCTGGAAATTTAGTTGTTTTGTGTAGCTTCTGTATTTCGAGCATATCATTTAAATTGTTGATCCAAATAGTGGTATTACAATTTTTTAGGCTTTATTAAATCATGGGGTTCATATTTTTCTTCAGAACATTGATCCAATTCCAAACACACTGGCCATGATAAATCAATCAAGGGAAGAATGTTTTCTGGCTGACAGAATGGACCCCACCAATTCGATAAAGTATATCTCTATATAAACAGGTCCAAATGAGGTGATTCTAACTATAATAAAAGGACAACTCCAGTAGTCATGTTCATAATAACTTTCATGAATAAATTTGGTCATTTAATCATCCATTGAATGTAGAGAATGAGAAGAAGTTGAAGAGTTACCTCGAGCAAAAAATATGTCATTAATAATTCCAGGATAACATTTATACCACTTGTCCAAATTGGTTGCAATTTCGAGGAAGCATGAATAAGACATAGTGGGACAACATTTTTGAAGACACCATCTCGAGATTTTACCATTTAGTATTCAAACAAGACTAAATATTTTGGTGGAGTAATTTTGGTGGGAAATTCTCAACTCCAAAAGACTATAAATAAGAGTGTTCACTTCCATTCAAAGGGGTTGAAAAAGGTGCATGAGGTGATGCACAAGATTATTTAGTTCTTTATGTTCTTTTTATTTTATATTTTATTTTTAATTAGTTTCATCATGATCTTTTCTTCCCCTTTCAACTCTAATACCCTTCACATGTAGGGGTCAAACCTTTGAGTGGTCGGGAAAGGGGGAGTTTCTTTTTTGTAATGTCAGAGTTTTGTGCTTAAATCTATAACCATATTTTTCTTTTGAAATAATTCTATTATAACTGTTTCCCAACTATCTAAATGAAATCGTGTTTTGATTTTGGTGTACTCTTTTTTAATAGCTTTGGTAAAAGACTTTTAATCTCCCCCCACCTAGTGCAATTTGTCTCGATCGAGCATATTGTGTTAGGTTGTGAGTGTCTAGAGTTCGTTGGAACATGCTTGGAACTAGTGGAAAATTTATAAAGATATAAGGATAATAAATTCCTGATCGGGACTTTCCATAGATGTTTAGGGACTGCTTATGAACTTCAATGCACATATGTGTGAGTTCTATTTTCTTCTTTAACAAAGCGTGATAGATAACTTGATCGAGGAGTCATTCATTTGTCATTCAAAAGAAAGAGTGGTAAGATTATCATTGTGACTATGATAAAATTACAAAAGGGGATCCTACCCTAACCCCATCATTCTCTTCATCCATTAGTGTTCAACCATTCTTTGGAATTTATTTCTTTATTATTCAACTGAAAATTTTTCAAAAACAACATCTTCATATTTCTTTAATTAAAGTGCAAAACATAATTGTTGTGCACTCCTCTTTGGAGACAACATAGTTTACCCACATTAAAAAATTTTAATTTAGGTTTTATTTTATTTGTCACACCCCATGACAGGAACGTATCAAAACATGGTGTCGTTGCCAAGGAGGTAGAGCCAATAGTTTTTTCATCCCTCTTTCTTTTCTCTATTATTATTTTCATTCCAAATTTGTATAACTAGAACCTCAAACACTGAACCTTGCCCAATTGATCCTTAAATTGAATGAAATTTGTTGAATAGGCTCAAAAACCTCAATTTTCGTCCAGAATATGAGGAAATATCTTTTACATACTCGAGTGAAACTTCAAGTGTTCACTCCGAGCATGTCATAATGGCTAGAAATCAATACCCAGCTCTCAGAGACCTTTCTGCCCCACAATTCCTTAATCAGAATAATCAACATTCCATGCCAGTGTTAAAAAATTATTTTGATATGAAACCTAACTTCATTCCATTACATCCAAAGTTTCCTGGCTAGGCAGGTGAAGATCCCAACAATGATATTAAAGGGTTCACACATGTATGGTCACCCTTCAGAACATGTGGAGTATTTAATGAATAAGTAAATTGGAAGACCTTATTGTTTTCATTGGAAGAAGCTCATAAAGAATGGTTGTATGGTCTACAACCTGGATATGAGGATGATTTGAATGAAGTGGTGAGATGCTTCATGCAATGATTCTTCCCCACCTCTAGATGCACAGCCATCAGAAAAGAGATCTATCCCATCAAACAATCATAAGGAGAAACCCTTTACGAGTACTGGGAAAGATTTAAAAAGTAATGTGTCATCTTCCCACATCAAGCCATTGAGGAGCAACACTTTCTTGTCTTCTTCTTTCAAGGCTTACTGGAAAATAATAGGAACCCTCTTGATGCATTATCTAGAGGTTCATTGATTAACAAGTCACCAAAAGAAGCCAAAGGATTTATTCATAATATTTCTCAGAACAAGCAACATTTTCGTACAAGAGGTACTAGAATAAGAGGTATTCATGAGGTACTAACTTCTCATCCATCACCCTTATTAAAAACAAAGATTGAAGAGATAACTGGTTTGGTGAGACAGATGGCCTTGAAACTTGTGGGTGACCAACAAGCACCGACTAAGGTAGGTGGTTTCTGCTCATCCCCTGATCATTTCACTTACCAATGTCCTAAAATACTGGGAATGGAAACTTGTTTGGAAGATTTTCAGAAAAGGTGATTCCAACAAAAGAAAAGATGCATAGAGCCAAAATATGATCAATATGGGTTTGTAAATTAGCAGAATCAAGCTAGACCCCCATTCCAGCAACAATTCCAAAACCCCACATCATTTGAACAAAAGCAATCTTATATCCATCCTTCCCATGACCAACCAACTAGTTTCTTAAAACCCTATGAGCAACCATCATCTAGTGTACAACCCATAATTATGAACCAAGAACATATATCTGATATTGATGGGATGACATACTCTGTAAAAGAATTCTCCACCAAGTATGAAGGTCTCATTGACTTCCTAACCAAAAATAATGGGAAACTTCTTTATCAAACAATCACAAACCCAAAAGATAATGTCAGAATGATAACAACAAGAAGTGGAAATGAGCTCTCACCATCATCATCCCATGACCCTGAGAAAAGACCACCTGAGTTATGGGAGAATGAGGATGTAAAATCTGAAAATTCTATAAAAATTCATTATAAAGAATAGAAGAAATAGGAGGAAGAGAAGGATAGACCAAGGAAAAAGATATAAGAAACACCATTTCATATGAAACAAATGGAGAAGAAAGAAATAACCCCTCCATTTCAATAAAGGATGATTGAATCAATGAAATTTAATGATGAATCACTTCAAAAAAAATTTAGACACCATCCAGAAAGTTGAAATCAATATCGCCTTACTTAAAGCATTCAAAAAAACTCCCAAGTATGCTAAATTTTTGAAGGATCATTTCACCAAGAAGAGGAGACATCAAGGTAATGAATGGATCAACTTGGGAAGAAGTTTCTTAGGCCTTATCACACCTAAATTGACAACCAAATGTCATGATCTAGGGATGTTTTTTATTCCATGCACCATTGGTTCTCTAAAATTCTAAAAATGCTTTGTCTGCTCTCGATGCTTCAATTAATGTATTTCCACACTCGGTATACACTTTTCTTGCAGATGGAAGACTTGAAGCCCACAAGAGTCGTGGTCTAGCTTGCAAACCGATCGACATTTTTCCTTGCATGAGTTTTGGAGGATGTCCATGTGAAATTCAAGGATATCTTATTTCCAGCTGACTTTTACATGCTCAATATGGAGGAATATAGAAGCCAATCACACTCACCCAATATTTTTGGGAGACCTTTCTTGAAGACAGCCAAGACCATAATCAATTTCCATGCGGGGACACTCACCATGGAGTTGGGGAAGAGCACTATGCACTTCAATATTTTTGAATCCATGAGGCACCCATCGGATGATCACTCCCTCTTATCAATTTCCCATGAAGTTGGTGCAGAAAACATTGAAGAATTGGGTATGTTCTATGAATTCTTAGACTTAGGGGAGACTTCTTCCATTGAAAATATCATTGAACATGTGGATTCCCAACATCGTGGAGATTCTGATTTCATCTGGGAGGAAGAGGTAAAATCTGATTTCATTGATGATTTGTTTAATGTTGAGGAAGATGATATGGTTTTCTGTGTGCAAGAGGTCTAACATTTGGATGTGGGAAATGTCAATTTAGATTCATCCCTTGAGCACCCCCCTGATTAGGAAATAAAACCACTCCCCACTGATTTGAAATATATATACCTCTGGGAGGGAGGAAAACTACCTGTGATAATTGATAATAATATCCCTGAAACACAAGATAAATCATTGATTTATCTTTTAAGAGAAATTATTGATGTGATGGGGTAGAGTTTAGGTGATATTCTGGGAATCAACACAAAAATATGCTCACATTGAATTTCTCTTGAGGGAGATTCCAAACCAGTCAGGGAACCACAAAAGAGGTTGAACCCCACATTGATGGAGGTTGTGAAGAAGGAGATTGAGAATCTATTGGATAATTGGATCATCTATCACATCTCTGATTCACAGTGGGTTAGTCCAATTCATGTAGTTCAAAAAAACTGGCCTAACTTCTGTGAGGAATGAAAAGAATCAATTAATCTTTATTAAAATTTAAAATAGCTGTAGAGTGTGCATTGATTTTAGGAAGTTGAATTAGGTCCCTCGGAAATACCATTTCCCCATTCCCGTCAATGATCATATGTTAGAGAGATTGGCTGGCAGAACTCATTATTGCTTTTTGGATGGATTTTCAGGTTATTTCCAGGTACACATTGCTCCTGAGGATCAAGAGAAGACAACCTTTATAGGTCCCTTTGGAACTTTTTCATATAAATGAATTTCATTTGGATTATGTAATGCTCCATGTACATTTAAGATGTGCATGGTAAGTATATTTTCTGATCACATTGAAGATTTCTTAGAGGTTTTCATGGATGATTTCACAGTTTTTGGAAACTCATTTGACCATTTTTTGAAAAATCTAAAAAATGTTTTGAAAACCTGCATTTAAAAAAATATTGTTTTAAATTTTGAAAATTTTCATTTCTTGGTTGGGAGATGGATTTTTCTTGATCATGTAATTTCCAAAAAATGCATTGAAGTTGAAAAGTCAAAAATTGAAGTGAAAAATTCTATGCCTTTACCAACTTGAGTGAAGCATGTTAGATATTTTTTAGGACATTCAGGATTCTATTGGTGGTTTATCAAGGATTTCAGTTAGATTTATCCCCCTATCTCTATATTTCATTTGAAATATGCTGATTTTTATTTCAATGGTGCTTGTAGGTAATCCATTTATGAGCGAAAGTGGAGATTGATTAAACCACCTATGATGCAGCCACCAAATTGGGAAAACCCATTGGTCCTACTTTGTGATGCTTCTAACCAAGCAGTTCGAGAAGTTATTTCTCAAAAAATTGAGGGCATACCACATGTCATTGCATATTCTTCAAGAACCATGGATGTGCCTCAATTCAATTAAATAACCACAATAAAGGTGTTATAGCAATTTTTTTGCATTAGAAATATTTAGATCATATCAACTTGGAACTAAAGCCACTGTATTTCCTGATCATGCAGCTCTCAGGTACTTGATAAAGAAGGCTAATGCTAAACCAAGGCTGGTGAGATGAATGTTATTACAATAGGAGTTCATCATATAATTCATGGACAAAAATGGATCGGAGAACCAAGTGGATGATCTTTTAAGAAGATTTCCCAGCACTACTGAAGCTGAAATTCTAGAAAGAGAACCACTAAATGATCACCTTCCAGGAGAGAAGTATTACATTGTTAAAGGAATTGTTCCTTGATATACTGACATGTTCAATTATATGGTAACATCTCATGTCCCATCTCATTGAAATTATTATTCTATTCACAAACTAAAAGCTGAATCTAGATATTAGATTTGGGATGATCCATTTCATTGGAAGATTTTCAAAGAACAAGTGATAAGAAGATGTTTTCCTTAGAGTGAAAATGGTTCTGTCTTTGTGTTTTGTCACACATTAGCTTGTGGAGGCCACTTTGAACTTCAAAAAATAGCCCGGATGGTTCTAGAATCTGGACCTTATAGGACAACCATTTTTAATGAATCTCATGAATTTTACAAATGGTTTCCAAAATGTCAGTTTTCTGCAAACATCTCAAAGAGACAAGAAATTCCTCAACAACCACTTTATTTTTGTGAGTTTTCTTTTTGTTTGGGGGATTTATTTTATGGGCCCATTCCAAATGTCATTTGGAAATTATTATATCTTTTTTCAGTTGATTATCATTCCAAATGGGTGGAAGAAAAAGCCACCAGGACTGATGATGCTAAATTTGTTAGTGATTTTGTCAGGACTAAAATATTTTTTTTGGTTTTCAGTGCCAAGATCCATTATCAGAGATAAAGGGACTCACATTTGTAGTAGGAAAATGGAGGCTTAACTGAAGAAGTATGGGGTGCATCATAAAACATCAAATCCCTATTATGCACAAACAAATGGTCAAGCTGATGTGTCCAACTGTGAAATCAAAGAAATTTTGGGGAAGACTGTTAAACCGAACATGAAATATTGGAGCTAGAAGTTGGAAGACTCAATATGTTCTTATAGGACGACCTACAAAACCACAATTGGAATTAATCGATATAGGATGATTTATGGAAAATGATGTCACCAAACTGTGGAACTTGATCATAAGGTGTATTGGGTTGTGAGGAAGATGAATTGGGATCATTAAAGTGCCGAGAACGAGATAAGGATGTAGTTACATGGGATGGAGGAAATCAGAAAAGAATAATTTGAAAATTACAAGATTTATTAATAGAGAACATTAGTGGCTAATGATAAGCTCATACAACAGAGATACATTCATCATGTAGATAAAGTGTTGCTTTTCAGTTCAAGACTCAAGTTGATGCCAGGTAAACTACATTCCATATGGGAGGGTCCATTTTTAGATACTCATGTATATCCTTTCGGGGCTGTTCAGATTTTGAAGCATGTAGATTAGGAGCCATTCACTATTAATGGGCACAGGATGCAGAAATTCTATTGGACCATTCCATCAGATCCAGTGGAGGACATCCCACTCCTCCAACCTGTCTATCAATAAGAGCCATCAGGTTTTACCTCTCCATTACACTAGCTTATTGTTGTTATTCATTTAAAAATCTTCTTATATGTTAAATACATTTGAATACATTGAAGACACTGCATTATTTATGTGATTGTGAGGTAACCTTTAATGTTTTGGAAATTTTGTTGTTGTCTGTTTTCTAAAAAAAATTGTTTTCATATTTTGTGTGTTTATTTTCAGTTTTTGGAGTTTTTTTGAAACTTTTGATCTTAAATGATTATCATTTACATTTTTGAAACCCATTCCATTGAGTGAACCAATTTTATCCCTAAAATTGAGCTTAAATGAATGAAGAACATGAATTTGTTTTAAGTTTAAACCTTTGGGAATTTCCTGAAAAGTACTCTGATTTTTGAATCTCATGCCACATCTCACTGTCTTTATCTTTGAAATCACCTTCCCATGAGGCTTCTGAACAATTATTGTTATATTTTTTTCATTTATATCACTTCTTGAGAGAACTAGAACATTCATGTCTTAACCATAATTTGATTTATTCTTTTCAAAACATGAGGGTTTGGGGTACATGTATTTTAAATGATTGAGGCATTTATTTGGATTGAAAGCCCCCTTTTCAAGATAATACCTTTAATTTTGTCCTAACTTGTAAATTAATCCTTGTATCCCATAGAATCCTTGAATATCATGTTACTATATCCACTTTAGAAGCCAATTTTCCCTATCCAACCATCTCTTGAAATGAAATTACATGATCTAGTTGAACTTAAGTGTGGGGGAAGTTGTCTTGCGTTTTGATAACTCATTTAGTGAATCTTTGGGTGGAAATTTAAATTCTGAAGAGATATTTGTGATAATGAAAAATAATTATGTTGAAAGCTGTTCCTTTTCTAAAGCTTTCATGATAAGAGAATTTGTTCCTTTCTAGAGCATCTAATGGAGGAATAAAGTTGTGCATTTTCTGGAGCTTTAAAGAGAAATGATATTTGAGAAAATTGATATTTCTGCCAAAATACTGAGCTGTATGATCATTTAATGATATTTTATGATGATGGAGCTGAATTTATACTATGGGGAGTGAGGAGGATACAATACTTGAGTGAAAATTATAATTGTGAAATTTTTCTTCAAAAGGAGGCAAGCCCTCCTGATTCAGCCTTATACTTTTTTCACATGAAAATAATTCCAACGAAAAGCCACAAAAGAACCTTATAAATGAATCATGATAAACAAATGTCCTTGACTCACATCTGGTGGAGACTTAGGATTTTTTCAAACCTATGGTGACCCTTGCATTGGTTCAGATGAGAAAAATTGTGATGAAATTTGATATTTGTGAGATGATAGAAATTTCATGTGAGGTAGGTGTCTTGTCTTCATGGGA
The DNA here is from genome assembly GCA_963277665.1 of Viscum album. Taxonomy (NCBI): domain Eukaryota; kingdom Viridiplantae; phylum Streptophyta; class Magnoliopsida; order Santalales; family Viscaceae; genus Viscum; species Viscum album. The sequence goes on along the minus strand of OY728159.1, from coordinate 1,291,262,998 downwards.
GGATAAATGAAGAAGAAAAAATATTAAATGATCTGATTTGATAATTTGGAATAATGGTTATGGATGATGCATGATATCTTTTAATTCTTTTTGTGGAATTGGTGGATCTAAATGGAAAGTGTTTTGAATTTTCATTGATTTGATTTTGATTTTGACTTGACTAGGAGTCTAAGTGCTATGTGTGGGATAATTGGTAGGGATAATATTTTCATTATTTTTTATATGTGTTTCAATGATTTAACTCCTAACAATTAATCAATTCATGCTGATTTTTATCATCATCGTGTTTTTGTAAATTATTTTTTTAATTCTGGAAATTGGTTAGTTCTGGAAATTTAGCAGTTTTGTGTAGCTTCTTTATTTCAAGAATATAATTTACATTGTTGATAAAAATTTTGTGATTACTTTTTTTAATCCTTATATTCTCGTGGGATTCAAATTGTTCTACTGGACCATGATCTAGTTCCAAACACACTATCCCAGAAAAATCAATCAAGAGAAAAAAATTGACTGGACGATAAAATGGACCCCACTATATCTCAGGCTACACATGTCCAAATGATGTGATTCCAGCTGGAATTGAAATAGGACTCCAGGGATCATGTTGAAAATAAATTTTAGGAAGAAATTAGGTCTTTTAAACATCCATTTAATGTAGACAAAGAGATGAAGTTGAAGAGTCACCTCGGGCAGAAAAATATGTCATTAGTAATTAAGGGATAACTTTTGTGCCACTTGTCCAAAATCATTGAGATTTTGAGGAAGCAAGAAAAATTCAAAGGGGAACATCATTTATGTAGACTAATTCCTGGGATATGGCCATATATTATTCCAACTAGACATAAAATTTCGGTGGAGAAATTTTGGAGGGAAATTCTCAACTCCAAAAGTCTATAAATAAGAGTGTTCACTTCTATTCAAAGGGTTTGAAAAAGGTGCAAGAGGTGATGTTCTAGATTATTTTCTTATTGAATTTATTTTTAATTTTTTTTCTTTTTACATAGTTTCATCATTCTCTATTCTTCCCCTTTCAACTATAATACACTTCACATGGAGGGGTAAAACCTTTGAGTGATAGGGTAAGTGGGAGTTTCTCTTTTGTAATGTCGGAGTTTTGTGCATAAATGTAAACCCTATTTCTCTTTTTAATGAATCATATTATAGATATTAACCATATATCTTAATGATATCATGTTTTGATTTTTGTTTATTCCTTTTTAATAGATTTGGTTAAAGAATTTTAATCTCCCACTACTTAGTGCAATTTGTCTCTATCGAGGATATTGTGTTAGGTGGGGAGTGTCTAGTGATCGTTGGCACATGTGTGGTACTATTGGAATTTTTAAAAAGTAATAAGGATAAAAAATTTATAATACGAACTAGCTTTAGATGTTTTGGGATTGTTTGTGAACTTTCATGCACATAGGAGTTCGTTCTATTTTCTTCTTTAACCATGGGTGATAGATAACTCGATCGTGGAGTCTTTCATTTTTCATTCAACAATAAGAGAGGTAAAATGATATTTATAACTATGAAGAAATTACAAAAGGACATCCTACCCTTACACCATCACTCTCTTCATCCATTTTTGTTCAACCTTTCTTTTGAATTTCTTTCATTATTATTCAACTAAATTTTTTTCAAAAACAACCTCTTCTTCTTTAGCTAATTTATGTGACAAACATAATTATTATGCACTCATGTTAGGAGAAACCATATTTTACCCACATTAATAAATTTTAATTTAGGTTTTATTTGTTTTTGTCACACCCCACGATAGGCACATGTCAGAACATGGTGCCGTTTTCAGGGAGGTAGTGCAAACAATTTTTTTCTTCTCTATTTATTTTATCTTTTCTTATAATCAATCCAAAGCTGCATGACTAGAACCTAAAACACCAAAACATTCCATATTGATTCTGAAATTTAATGAACATTGTTTAATAGGCTCAGAAACCTCAATTTACAACATGAATTTGAGGAAATTTATCTTAAAGACTCAAGTGAAAATTCAAGTCTTCAGTAGGAGCCTGTCATAATGGTTGGAATCCAAAACCCAACACTCAAAGACCTTTGTGCCCCACAATTCTATAATCAGAATAATCATCTTCACATGATAGTGTTACAAAATGATTTGGAGATGAAACCTAGGACGATTAAATTTCTTCTAAAGTTTCATGATTGGCAGGTGAAGATCCCAACAAACATATTTAAGAGTTCACACATGTCTTCTCAACCATTAGACTACGTGGAGTAGTTGAGGAACATGTAAAGAGGAAGGTGTTCCCGTTTTCATTGTGAAGAACTAATAAATAATTGTTTGATGGTCTAAAACTTGGATATGTGGATTATTGCAATGACCTGGTCGTATGCTCCATGAAAAGATTCTTACCCACCTCCAGAAGCACAACCATTGGAAAACAGATCTATGCCATCAAAGAATCATTTGGGGAAACCGTTTATGAGTACTAGAAAAAATTTAAAAAGCTATGTGCCAGCTACCAACATTAAGCCATAGAGGTGCATCACATTCTTGTATTTTTCTATCAAATCAAACTCGATAATGATAGGAACCTTCTTGATGCATCATATGGAGATGAATTGATTGAAAAGTCACGAGAAGAAGACAATGGTTTGATTGAGAAGATTTATCAGAACTCACAACAGTTGGGTACACGAGGTACTAGCACAAGAGGTATTCCCATGGTACAAACTTCTCATCCATCACACTTAATAGAAACTTTGATTGAAGAACTAACTAGTTTGGTGAGACAGAGATGCGTGAAACAAGTGGGTGACCAACCAGCACTGACTAAGGTATATGGTTTATTCCTATCACCTGGTCATTTCACTTTCCAATGTGCTGCAATATAGGGAATGGAAACATGTGAAAAAGATTTTTAGAAAAGGAAATTCCAATTAAATCAAGGATGAGAGAGATCTAAACCATGTTCAATATGGGTTTGGAAATCATCAGAATCAAGCTAGACCACCATTCTAGCAACAATTCCAATACCCCACACTATTTCAACAAAAGAAATCAAATATCCAGGCTTCTCACAACCAACCACCAACTATCATAAAACTGTACGAGAAGCCATCAAACAGTGAAAACCCCATAATTTCGAACCAACAAAATATTTCTGATATTGAGGGGCTAAAAGGCTCTCTAATGTATTTTCCACCAAGTATGAAGGTCTCATGGACTTCATGAACAAAATTCCCAATAAAATTCCTTCTCAAAAAATCCCAAAACCAAAGGAGAATGTCATCATGATAACAACAAGATGTGGAAAAGATCTCTCACAACCAGTATCCCATGAACCTGAAACAAGACCACCTGAGTTGTGGGAGAATGAATTTGTGAACACTGAAAATTCTGTGAAAACTCATTATGAATAAGTGAAGAAAGAGAAGGAAGAGAAGGACATGCCATCGAAAAAAGAGACAAGAAACACTATTTCGATGGAAAAAAAGGGAGAATGAAGACATACACCCACCATTTCCATCAAAGATGACTGAATCAATGAAATTTCAAGATGATGCAATTCAAAAAGAAATTTTGGACACCATCTAGAAAGTGGAAATAAATATCCCCTTACATGAAGCAGTTAAAAAAATTCTCAAGTAAACTAAATTTTTTAAGGAACTTTTCACCAAGAATAGGAGACTTCAAGGGAATGAAAGGATCAACTTGGAAAGAAGTGTCTCAACCCTTATCACACCACAATTTCCAACCAAATATCAAGATCCATAGAAATTTCCATTCCATGCACCATTGTTTATTTAAATTTCTCTAATGATTTCTGTGATATAGGGGATTCAATTAATGTATTTCCTCACTCGGAATACACTTCTTTCCATATGAGAGATTTCATGCCCATAAGAGTGGTGGACTAGCTTGCAAATAGATCCAAAGTTTTCTCTACATGAGTTTTGGAGGATGTCCTTGTGAGAGTCAATGATCAATTGTTCCCATCTGACTTCTATGTGCTCAATATTAGAGGAAGATAGAAGCTCATCACACTCACCCTTAATTTGGGTAGATCTTTCTTGAAGATGGCCAAGACCATCATCTATGTCCATGAGGGGATAGTCGCCATGGAGTTTCGGGAGAGAACTATCCCCTTCAATATTATTGAAACTATGAGCCACCCATAGTATGATCACTTCCTCTTTTCAATTTCCCATGATGTTGGTGAAGAACTCATGGAAGAATCATGTATGTTATAAGAATTATTAGACTTAGGAGAGACTTTGTCCATTGAAAATATCATTGAACACATGGATGTCCAACATGATGGAGATTCTGCTTTCATTTGGGGGAAGTGGTAAATTATGATTTCTTTGATGATTTTTTAAATTATGAGGAAGATTATATAGTTTTTTCTGTGAAGGAGGACTAAAATATGGATGTGGGAAATGTCAATTTAGTTTTATCCCTTGAGTATCCCCCAAATTTGAAACACAAACCACTCCCCACAGATTTGAAATATGTAAACCTTATGGAGAGAGAGAAACTACCAGTTATAATTGCTAATAATACCTTTTAAACACAAGATAAATCATTGATTGATCTTTTGAGAGAAACTATTCATGAAATACGGTGGAATTTAGATGATATTCTAAGAATCAACCCAAAAATATGCTCACATAGAATTTTTCTTGAGGGATATTCCAAACCTATCAGGAAACCCCAATGAAGTTTGAACCCAACATTGATGGAAGTTGTGAAGAATGCAATTGATAAGATATTGGATGATGGGATCAACTATCCCATCTTATATTCATAGTGGGTTAGTCCAATTCATGTAGTTCCAAAAAAAATTGGCCTAACCTCTATGAGGAATAAAAATAATGAATTAATCCCTGTGAGAATTCAAAATAGCTAGAGAGTGTGCAATGATTTAGGTATGTTGAATCAGGTCACTCAAAAGGATAATTTCTCCATTCCCTTCCTTGATTAGATGATATAGATATTGTATTTAAGAAGTCATTATTGCTTTTTGGATGGATGTTCAGGTTATTTCCTTGTACCCATTGATCATGAGGATCAAGAGAAGACAACATTTACATGTCACTTTGGTTCTTTTTCATATAAAAGGATTACATTTGGATTATGTAATGCTCCAGGTACAATTCAGAGGTGCATGGTATGTATATTTTGTTATCACATTGAAGATTGATTGGAGGTTTTCCTTGATGATTTCATGGTTTTTGGAAACTCTTTTGACAAAAGATTGAAAAATCTGGAAAAGGATTTGAAAACATTAATTGAAAAGAATCTTGTTTTGAATTTTGAAAAGTTTCATTTCATGGTTGAGAGAGGGATTGTTCTTGGTCATGTCATTTCCAAAATGGGAATTGAAGTTGATAAGTCAAAAATTTAATTGATAAATTCTTTTCCTTACCCAACTTGTGTGAAGCATGTTAGATATTTTTTAGGGCATGTCAGATTCTACATGAGGTTTATCAAAGATTTCAGTAAGACTTCTCTCCCTCTCTATTGATTGCTTTTGAAAGATTCTAATTCTTATTTCAATGGTGCATGTATGGAATCCTATGATGAGTTGAAGAGATGATTGATTGAACCCCATGTGATGCATCCACAAAATTGGGAAGAACCATTTGAGATACATTGTGATGCTTCTATCCAACTAGTTGGAGTAATCATTTCTCTGCAAATTGAGGGAAGGCCACCAGTAATTGCATATGCTTCATGAACCTTGGATGCAGCTCAATTCAAATACACAACCACAAAAAGTAGTTTTTAGCAGTTTTTTTTTCTATTGAACGATATAGATCATATATTCATAGAACTAAATTCACTATTTTTTATGATCACCTAGCTCTCAGGAACTTGATAAAGAGGGCTGAAGCTAATCCATGGCTGGTGAGATGTATTTTACAACTGTAGGAGTCCAACATAAAAATCGAGTACAAAAAGGGAATAGAGAACCAAGTGGCCGATCATTTAAAAAGACATCCCAACACTATTGAAGTTGAAATTACAGAAAGAGATCCATTAAATGATCACCTTCTAGGTGAGAAGTTGTACATGGTTAAAAGAAAAGTTCTTTGGTGTCATGAAATTTTGGATTATCTTGTATCATCTCAGGTCCCATCTCATTTTAATTCCCATCAAATTCACAAACTGAAATTTGAATCTAGATATTACATTTGGGATGATCCATTTCATTGGAACATTTGCAATTACCAAGTGATAATAAAATTTTTGCTTGAGAGTGAAATTGGTTCTGTCTTTGAGTCTTGACACACACTAGCTTGTGGACGCCACTTTTCAACTCAATGAAGATCAATTAAGGTTTTATAATCTAGACATTATTGGCCAACCATTTTAAATGATTCTCAAGAATTTTTAAAAAGGTTTCCAAAATATCTGTTTTCTGGAAACATCTCAAAGAGTCAAGAAATTCCCCATCAATGACTTAATTTATTTGACATTTTTAATGTTTGGGGGATAGATTTTATGCACCCTTTACTACTGTCATTTGGAGATTCGTATATCATTCTTGTAGTTGATTATGTTTCCGAATGTGTGTAAGCCAAATACACGAGGGCTGATGATGCAAAATTTGTTTGTGATTTTGTCAGGACTATCATATTTTGTAGGTTTGGAGTGCCTAGAGACATTTTTAGTGATAAAGGGACTCACTTTTGCTATATGATAATGGAGGCATTGCTGAAGAAGTATGGGGTGTGTCAAAAAACTTCACCTCCCCATACCCCACATAAAATATTTCAAGCTGATGTGTCCAACATGGATATCAAAGAAATATTAGAGAAGTCTGTTAAACCATATAGGAAAGATTAGAGCCGGAAGTTGGGAGACACATTATGGGCTTATAGGATAGCCTATAAGACCCAAATTGGAATGAGTCCACATAGTCCGATTTATAGAAAAAGTTGTCACCTACCTGTGGAACTGTAGCATAAGGCGTATTGGGCTATGAGGAAGATGAATTTGGATATTGAAAGTGCTCGGAAATAGAGAAGGTTTTGGATACAAAAGTCAGAGGAAATTATAAGAAAATAATTTGAAAATTCCATGATTTTTAAAGAGAAACCAATAGTGGCTCATGACAAGCAGATCCGACCGAGAGACTTACATCATGGATATAAATTGTTTCTTTACAATTCAAGACGCAAGCTGATGCTAGTTAAACTTCATTCCAGTTGGGAGGGTCCATTTATAGTTACTCATGTATATCCTTTAGGTAAAGTGAAGATTGTGAATGATGGAGATTTGGGGCCATTCACTATTAATGGGCACAAGTTTATGAAATTCCATGGGACCATTCCATCATATCTAGTGGAGGATGAAGTGCCCAGATCAGTGTGAATCACTGAGAGGGGGAGGGGGTGAATCAGTGATCCCTTAAAACTTTTTACTAATTGATTCTTTATCAATTAAACCTCTATGGCTGGTTAAAGCCTCGATCCACTCTTCTTGTATCTCTCACCTTTCCACGAATGATGCAGTAAATGTAAAGGCACTGGACACAAGGATTAACAAGGTTCGACACCAAAGGCCTACATCCTTGCCATGCTCTCCCAGCATGGATTCTCCATTATAACCTGTTAAAATTACAATGGTCGATACAGAGTCCCACTGTATCTCTCCTGAGTCCCACAGGAGGGTCTTTATACTGCGTCCCACAGTGTTACCAGAGTCCCACTGGCCTGCTCCAGAATCCCACTGAAGACTTCTTCTCCCTGAGTCCCACATGGTCTTCTCTTGGCTCCTCGAGTCACACGAGTAGCTCTTCTTCACTTTAAGTTCTTCAAGTATCTTCAGCAGCCTGGGATAAAGGCTGCTGGCCTTGCTCTTCTCTTCTGATCACTTGTGGTTGATCAGGGCTTCTCTTCTAGCTCAGGCTTTATCTCCTTCTTCAGGATGACCTGGCTTCTCTCTCCAACTACTGAATACTCAGACAACTGATATCTTTAACTTTGGTCTGGTCCAGTCTCAACTCACTTCAACTTCATGCACTGAGTGCATGGAAACTCTTCATCCTCATGCACTGATAGCATGGCCTTCTCAATTCTTTAAGAACCTCCTGGTCTTGGACAACTCAAATGCACACCACTGATTTGTGTATGTTCACGTGTGCACGTGCATGCATGTATGCATGCACTGTCTTGTTCTTCTTCTAGGTGCAGTAAACCCTCAAAGGGTGTAATCAATTATAGCACACACCTTCTCACTTGTACTTCACACGTTTAGTTCCTTTTGATTACACACATAGAAGTGTGTTATACTTTTTGTGAATCTTCTTCTTCTTCTAAGTGTGTCTACTCCTCTTAGAGCACACACATAGGTTCGGCCTTCTTTGTCACTTGTTCATGTACACATAAATTGTTCTTTGTATTGCACACACTTGACTATGGCCTCTTCCCTCTTCTTGTTGCACACCCTTAACCCGTAGGTTGTTCTTCAATTTTGCACACACAAAATGTGTCTTCACTTGGTGCACACACAAGGTCACAACCCTCGGCCTCTTCAAATGCACACACTTAAAGTGTGTTCTTCTTTGTTCAAATGCACAACCAAGACTATGACTTATTTAATTCTTCACACACACAAAGTATGTTCTTTTATTTGTTCTTCAAAGTGTTCACCCATAAGGCTCATCCTTCTTCATATACTTAGACACACACACACAACTTAGGTGTGGTCTTCTTGTTTTGCACATACACTACCCGTAGGTGTGTCTTTGGCCTTCACTCCACTTCTTGCACACACACGGCCAAGTGTGCTCTTCCTCTTCACTTAGCACACACAAATAATATTCTTTAATTTGTTCTTCAATGTGTGCACCCACATAAGGGCTACGGCCTTCTTCTTTAAATGCACACACAAAGTGCAAGCCTTGCCTTCCTCCTCTTTGCACACACACACAAGGTGTGGTCTCGGCCTCTACTTGCACACACCGAACTCAAACTAGTCGCGCAAGGGGGTGTGTCCTTCTCTACTCCAACACTGCCTGCCGCGCAAGGCTCAAGCCACAAGGCCCGCGCAAGCCACGGGTGCAAGGCAGGTCGCGCAAGTGCCAAGGTGCAAGGGGCAGCCGCGCAATGTGACCTCCTGCCACGCAAGTCCACGGTCAGAGAGGGGGTGCACAAGTGATGCGCGGCCCAACCTTCTTCCTGCCGCGCAGAGTGCGCGCAAGGGACCTCACCGCGCAAATGTGCGCGGGGTTTTGTCTTCGCGAGGCAGAGGTGCACTCACGGTTCTCCGGATCTTCAACAAAGGATCAGCCAAAAAGCACCGAGGTCTCGGCCTCTCTTTATATAGGCAGAGGCGGTGCGGTTCATCCGCGTGATAAATCTCAAACTCCCGAGATCGTCGGATCTTTAAAAACTTTCCAAATCTTGATTTTTTATTCTCGGTTTGATGCGGGTTCTTTTATTATTTTCTTCCTCTACGTGCATGCGACTCATAACGCATGCACGGCCTTCAGTTTAGGCTCATCCCATGCAAAAACACCAACCACGTGGCCTCGGCAGCTTTTCTTGCCTCGTCCGAACTCGAAATCCTCCAAACATTGCATGCATGCTCTCTTTATTGCATGGATGGATTCGGTATGTCGATACGAGCACGAGGGTGCCTTCGGTTTACTCGGAGGTGGCCGGGAGCTCGAAAACCATCTTCAGGTTGCCTCTGGTTCGAGCGGAGCTCGCGGGAATGCGCGGGGAGGCCTCTGCCGAGCTCGGGGAAGAGGACGAGGCCGGGGCTGTCGGATCAGATCTTCAACGGCCTGGATTAGATCGCGGCGCCGCGGATGGATCGTGCGGCGCAGATCAAGCGCGCGATGGCTCGGACGGCCAGGATCTCTTCCGCGGGAAAATCCCGCGTCCCACATCGAAACGGCGGCCGAATTTTCCGCGGCTTATCACCCTGGCACTCCCATGAACGGCCAGTTGAACTTCTCCCCTCCCGGTGCCTCCCCACACCGGGTTCTCTCTGCGGGCGCGCTCTGCGCCCACCTATGCTCCCTGCGGGCGCGCTCATAGCGCCCACTATGCACACACGGGTGCACGGGCTTCACCACCGCGTGCCCTCGGGGCTTATACACGGCCCCTCTGCGCTCCTCCGGGCGTGCCCCAGGCGCCCATGCGGTGTCCTTGGGTGCGCCCTGCCGCCCTGGACTCGCCCCACGGGTTCCCCCTTGGGCGTGGCGCCTTAGGCCCACATGAGCCTTGGGGTTGAACCCTCAAGGTGTCCACGGGCTGGCCATATTTGTTGGCAAAGGAAATGTAAAGACTTTGTTAAAACAAAGTTCTCCTCCATATGAGTATAAGCCAAATGCCACATTCCAAGCCACTTCTCTAAGCCATTCTTCTCATTCATCTTCTTCTTGAGAATTCAAACATTAATCTTCTTGATAAGAAACAACTCCTCGATTTATAATTCTTCTTCATCATTTCATTTTCTACTTAGGAGAGAATTCTCAAGGATCTCCATCAACCGAAGCTCCTGAATCAAATAATTCTTCAATTCTCTTTGTTGATCTAATCAGAGATCAAATTGGGACTTCTTCAGATTCACATGCACTAAGTGTTAGTGCATGGATTTTATTAAACCACTTCATCCACTTAGAACATGTGAATGGATCATCTTCAACTCCTCATGCATTGTCACTACAATGCATGGTCTTCAAACAATGTTGTGACATTGTATCATCAGGATACAAGTTCTTTGAACTTAAAGAGCAGCTCAACAATCGTCAGATGTTACTAGAGAATGTTTCAACCACATCTCCTATGCCACTTAGTGAATCTCCTAAGTGACATGCATCTTTATGTTCCATGGCCATTCTCCATTCATCACCATCACTATCACATCCTTTGACATTCACATCTTGACTCCTTGACATCCATTCATTCCAAGACAACTTCATGTCTCATTGACAACAAATGAAACACAATGCACTTCATAGGAGATCCCACTCCTTCAACCTTTCTATTAATAATATCCATCAGGTTGTACATCTCCATTACACTTGAATGCTATTGTGATTTATTTTAAAAAATTCTTACATGTTAAATACAATTGAATGCATTGAGTGCACAACATCATTTAAGTGTGTGTGGGAGGGACCTTTTTAGTTTAGTATTTTCATTTGTTGATTGTTTAAAAAAATTATTTTTTAAATTTTGGGTGTTTGTTTTTTAGTTTTTTGTGTGTGTTTGAAACTTTTGAGCTGAAATTATTATCATTTCCATTTTGGAAACACATTCCATTGAGTGAAAAAGACTTCTTCACTGAACCATAACTTAAATTCATTCTGAGAATGACTTTGTTTCGTGTTCTATTCTTTGGGAATTTCATGAAAAGTACTCTGATTATTCAATCTCATGCCACATCTCATTGTATTTATCTTTGAATTTACTTTCCCGTGATACAACTGAACCATTTTTGTTATATTCTATTAATTTAAATCACTTCATGAGAGAACCATACCATGCTTGTCTTATCCATAATTTAATTTATTATTTTCAAAACTTGTGGGTTTGGGGTACATGTGTTTTAAATGATTGAGGCATTTCTTTGGATTTAAATCCCCCTTTTCACGATAATCCTTTTAATTGTAGCCTAACTTATAAATTAATCCTTGTAGCCCATAGATGCCATGAATAGCCTGTTAGGTTAGCCAAATTCCAAGACAATTTTCCCTATCCAACATGCTCTTGAAGTGAAATTTCATGATCTAGTTGAACTTAAGTGTGGGGGAAGTTGTCCTGAGTTGTTCTAACTCATTTAGTGAATCTTTGGGTGGAAATTCAAATGCTAAAAAGAAGTATGTGCTGATGAAAAATCATTCTGTTGAATGTTGTGCCTTTTCTGGAGCTTTCATGATAAGATAAGTTGTTCCTTTCTTGAGCTTCTAATGGAGGAAGATAGTTGTGCCTTTTCTGGAGCTTTCAAGAGAAATCATGTTTAAGAAGATTTATATTTTTACTGAAATGCTATTTTTTTGCACATTTAATGACATTTTATGATTATGGGGCTGAATTTTTTAATATTTTTAGTGAGGAAAATACCATACTTGATTTAAAATTAGAATTGTGCAATTTTTCTTTAAAAAGAGCCAATCCCTCCTCATTCAGCCTCATATTTTTCCGCATAAAAATCCTACCAACCGAATGACATAAAACAAACATGTAAAGTAATATTGATACAAACATGTCCTTTATTCACATAGGTTGGTGAAGTATGAGTTTTTCAAAGAAATGGTGACCCTTTCATTGGTTTGGATGAAAAAAACATTGATGAAAATTGATATTTGTTAGATGAGAGAAAATTCATGTGAGGTAAGTGTCTTGTGTTAGTAGGAGGATAAATAGAGATGAAAGATATTACATGATATTATTTGAGAACATGGAATATTTTTTATGGATGAGGCATGATATCTCTTATTTCTTGCTGTGTAATTGGTGGATCTCAATGACATGTGTTTCGAATTTTCTTTGATTTGATTTCAATTTTTACTTGTCTTCGAATCTAAGTGCTAAGTTTGAGGGAATTGATAGAGATAATATTTTCAATATTTCTCATATTTGTTTCAATGATTTAACCCCTAAAAATAAATCAATTTGAGCTGATTTTTATCATTTCAGTGTTTTTGTGAATTATGGGTTTAATTGTGGAAATTGGTTAATTCTGGAAATTTAATAGTATTGTGTTTCTTCTGGATTTTGATAATATCTTCTATACTATTGATAAAAATTGTACAATTCCTTTTTTAAGTATTTATATGATCATGGGATTCAAATTTGTTTTCTGGAACATGATCCATTTCAAAACACAGTGGCCCAGAAAAATTAATCAAGGGATGAACGTTTTACGGCCGACAGATTAGACCCCACCATATCTCGGGCTACACATTTCTAAATTAGGTTATTCTAGCTATATTAGAAAGAGTAATCCATGAATAATGATTTAAATAAATTTCCTAACTAAATTCAGTCATTTAAGTATCCATTTAATGTAGACAAATATAGGATGTGGATGAGTCACCTCGGGTAGAAAAATATGTCATTAGTAATTCGAGGATAACTTTTGTGGACTTGTCCAAATTCTCTGAGATTTTTAGGAAGTATTAATAAGACATAGGGGAATAACATTTATGAAGACTCATTATAGATCTTATATTATTTATTATGCTAACCATACTCAATATTTCAGTGGAGTTATTTTAGAGGGAAATTATAAAGACTAAAAGTCTATAAATAAGAGTGTTCACATCCTTTCAATGGGGTTGAAGAAGGTGCAAGAGGGGCCGTGATATATTATTTAGTTATTGATGTTATTTTTATTTTATATTTTATTTTACATAGTTTCATATTTCTCTCTTCTTCCCCTTTCAATTCTAATACCCTTCACATGGAGTGGTAAAACATTTGAGTGATCAGGGAAGGGGGAGTTTTTCTTTTGTAATGTCGGAGTACTGTGCTTAAATGTAAAACCCTCTTTTTCCTTTGAATGACTTCTTTTATCACTATTTCCCAACTATCTTAATGTGATATTGTTTTGATTTTGGTTTATAAATTTTTAATACATTTGGTTAAAGACTTTTAATCACCCACAACCTAGTGCAATTTTTCTCGATCAATCATATTTTGTTAAGTGGTGAGTGTCCAACGATCTTTGGCACGTGTGTGGAACTAGTGGACTTTTTATAAAGTACTATGGATAAAAAATATCTCGATCAGGACTTCCCTTAGATGTTTAGGGGATTATTATGAACTTCTATTCACATAGGTGTGAGTTCTATTTTCCTCATTAACCAATGTTGATAAATAACTCAATCAAGGAGTCTTTCATTTTTCATTGAAAAGGAAGAGAGGTAATATGGTTTTTGTGACTATGATGAAATTAAAAATGATGATCCTACACTAACCCCATCACTCTCTTAATCGATTAGTGTCCACCCTTTCTTTTTAATTGCATTCTTTATTATTCAACATATCCATTAGCCAAATAAATCTCTTCTTCTTTCTTTAATTTAAGTGACAAACATAATTGTTGTGAACTCCTCTTTGGAGACAACTTAGGTTACCCACTTTACTACATTCTTATTTAGGTATAATTTGTTTTTTTTTTCAAAACCAGTGACAGACACATTTCACCTATAAAGTCACATAATCACTATTATGTTCTATAGGATACATAGGACTATATAAGGAAGGTTTGTGATATTTCTTCGACTCTAGTAGATGTTAATATAGTTACCACACATATTATAGATTATGTTTTGGGGAATATATCATTACTGAGGATATAAATAAATGTGTATTAAATAATTCATATTCTAATGCCAATATCATTAAATATGTGACTATGGAGAAGCATGGGGTAGTAGAATCTTCTAATTCTGAAACACCTGAACTCCTAGATAGTTCTATGATGTAAAATTCTAGAATTTCAGAGAGATAAAAAATTTAATGTTACTATTACAAATCTCTTTTTTAATATTATATTGTGATCATATGGATATTAAAATTTTTAGGTTATTTTGAGTCCTATTTGGATCATGGGGTCCCAGAAAAGTCGAAGGCAAACTGAGCTACATGGGTAGTGCATGGTTAGTGCTAACCCTATAACTCAACGGTATGGGTCACCCAGTGCACTGGGGAAACCACACAGTTTTTCTAAAATTAAGTATGGAGGGCCACATGCAAGTGTGGTGTTTCTTGTTTCCTAAACAGAGATGTTTTATTGTGGTTGTTCATTGTTCGTCAGGTCATACAGCTAAACCATGAGTGTGGTCCGCTTAGATAGTGTGGGGTGCACGGTAGGTGACTGGTTTGGAAAATCCTAAAGCTAAAGGGTGTAACTCAATAAATAATTGTAAATTAAAATTTTCTCCTATAATTTATTTAGTCACATAACCATTATTTCATCATCCTCTAATGGAAATCCCACATATGATGATCTTCCCCCTCAATAACCTAGGGAATTTCATATCTCCTTTATCTGTTATTTTTTTCGTTCACCATTGGATTTATTGGATAGCTAAGTGTAGTAATTAAAATATGGTTTCTTCTATTTATTATTTCTCTTCTTTTCTCTTGTGCTATTTTGATGTGATATCATTTCCCCCATTTCAGGACATTTTTTGGTTTTTCCAATATCTCCCATTCAAGCTTGATTCAAGGGGTGAAAATGGATAAAGAGATCCCTAAAACATAAGGTAGATGGTATATATTCTCTCCCAATGTATCATTGCATTATATATAATGTTAAATTATTCCATAGGTTGGAACATTCTAGAGATGACTAAAAATTGTACTGTAATTGAAATTAAACATTATTCCTATGACCTATATGTTCATTTCTAGTGTGGAAGCAACACCTTTGCTATTTTCCATGATCTAGGTCACCCATTTTGTTGTGACTTACCTTGATGGCCTTATTTCCCTTTATAAATATCTTATTAAATCATCTTCTGAGGTTTGAGTAGTCCTAATATTAATTTTTTTTAACTTAATTGAATTTATAGGCCTTGTTTAGGGCCCGTTTTTTTATGTCCTATTCCGTTATTCTTTTACATATGCCAAGGTTTGAAATAATGAATTAAATTAGATGTATATCATGTTTAGATTGTTAGAAATGTATTTCTAGGATAAATGGTATCTTTTTTGTAACTATATAATATCCTTTCCTTATAACAAGAAAAATACAAGGTTAGTGACTTTAGAAGTCATGGAATAGATCAACATTCCATAGTTATAATTAATCAAAGATTTAAAAATAAGCCTAAGGTGATACTAGGTATGCCTTGGATGGGCTCATTATGTGTTTATTAAAACACTATACGACTGATACTGATTACCATGGGGAGAACCCATGGATATTATTTATGGAAATATGGTTTTACAATGACATGAATGAAAAATGAACCATTATGTGAGATAATAGGGACATATTCAGAGGACTTTATCAATCTCACACCATGATAGGAGTGATGTTGGAGATCTCACTTATGGGACTCCTTGGATGGACTTCTGTTAATATTGATATATATATATATACATATACAGTGCCACTAGAGTGATACTTGGATCCCTTTCAAATCACCTTGGATGGGCCCAGGGTTCATCTTCTTAAATTCTAAGGATTTGTTTTAAACTAAAGGTGATGAATATGGAATTGGAGTTCTTGGGAAGCCTCCTCCAAACCAAATCACAAGCTTGGGGATAGTTCACACCTTTTATATATTATTTATGTATATACCTTATACAGTATACCATTCATCATAACTTTGAATCATACTATAGGGCATATAAATTTGACTTATTTTGAAGTAGGAAGAGTTGGATGGGTATCCCAAGAGGAAACTGATCTGATGCATATAATTTATTCATTTCCTTGAAATAATTATTATTGGTGCACTAGTTGTTTATATGGAAATAATATATCAATCTAGACACAATTGGTGGTGGACCAATGTGTATATCTCACACTATTCATGGGCTTCCTTTGGTAACCATTCAGACTTCATGTTTTCTATTATGAGTAAATTGATGCATACAACATTTGATGCATGATTCATGGTCCTATTATAATGTGTGTGAATAGCGGACTAAGAAAATGATCATGATTCTAGTACTGGAGTCTTTTGGTCATTTGTTATTTTTGTATAGAATTTTGTATATGTATTTTCCCTTGTATATTATGTATCTATTTTTTATAGATTAATGATCATAATCCTTTGTTTATATTTATGATTCAGCTTCCACCAGTTTTCTACTCTTGGATGATTTGTTTTTATTATTTTTATCCTGATTATTTTTTTGTTTTCACTGCATTCCACTATTATATATCCTTGTGTTACACTCTTATCTCTGAGAAAATAGTCTCCCCATGAACACATCCTAGTCTCTTTTGGTTAGTCTTAAGCCTCTAGAATTTAGGAAGTCACACATAATGTCATGTTGCTGACCCTCTCAGGGAACCACAAAGTGGATTATGGGGTGACAAACAACAAGTGTTATCAAGGGTACTATTTAAATTTTTCATACTATTTGTTTATTATAAAAGAAATTAAGAGTATTGTAATGTGGTAATGATCACGTTTCTAAGATTAGGTAACCCACATATAGGGGGAACTATAATTATAAGGTATGGGTAAATGTTGTTATTGATTTTGTTGTCATAATTTTAACAATTTTACCATTGGGTGACAGACATATTTTGTGCTATTACTATTGTTTATATTATTACTGTGGGATTGTTTTACCTTTGCCTTTTTATATAAGGGTTTATAAATTCATGTATCACACTAGGCACTATAAGATTTTAATTCTAGGTATTATGTCAACCCATATATATATTTTAGTGAGTATTTCATGTATTTAATGTGATTTTTGTTAGTGTTTTATTTTTTATGTATTGGGTTGTGATAGTGTTTCATATAAGAATGACATAATTAGATTAATTAATGTTCATAAATCAAGATAATTCGTTCATTCAAACAAATATTTAGAGAGAAACAATAAATAACCATCTATGCCATGATCTATGCTAGAACCATTGGTTCCAAGGGATTAGATATTAGATTATTTGGTTGATGGATGCTAACAAAAATATAATAAGTAAGTAATTATTTAAACACAGAATAGTAGTCATTCAATCCAATTAGTATAAATGACATTTTACATCTTGGAACCTTATGTACAAGCCAGTTCGTTGTAACTTGACAAGCTAATTTACATTTATAAAGACTATGGGAAATTATAAATTATGAATTTTTTATGCTAAAAACTCTACTAATATATCAATATCTAAATAAATAATATAAATTACAAAAAATAAATGTTTTAAAATAGATATTATTCCTATTATATTGGTATTCCAATTGAAAATTAAATATATTTTTTCCTATTACCTTACTTTCGAGACTCCATATTCCAAATCAGTTTCATGGATATATGATACTTTGAACCTAACCCGACCATAGTAGTAGGAAGTAGGCTGTGTATCTTGAAGATTCCATGACCTTTCTATCCCACATGACTTTAATTTGGGGACAAAAAAAGTGACATTACTCTGTTGTCGGAATGCCATGTTCCTTCATTATTATTTTCCATATCTTCTTATGAATAGTAACTAAGATGTGTTATTGGTAATTGAATACCTATGCCACCAAGACATCCTCCTGTCATTTGCTTGGAATGTGGAGATAATCATGCTATAGAGGTAGTGGGGCATGATACATGAGTGAAACCTCCTATAGTTCAACTTATGACACCCCTCATAGATCTTCCAATGGATGTCAATGCTTAGTTCCAATATTTTTTTGTTTCAAGAAGTCGTATAGGGTGCAAACAAACCTTCCCATACTATGACGTAGCATATTTGGGAATTTTTGTAGTAGCATCCCCACACTATCATGAGGGTGGCTACACCATAATTTTCATATAGTATTCTTTAAATACTTTCATTAAAATTATGTTGTTTACTGGAATAATTATTTAAGTATATTAAATTTTAATAAATAGGTAGCTACACCTTAATTTTCACATAGTATTCTTTATCAAATTTTAAATGTAACGAATTCATGAAGGATATCTATGAAGGTTTTAATTGAGATAAGTTTACATAATAACATTAGTTCTATGATGAAATAGCTAGTATTATCCTGACCAAGGTAATTTCATGCATGTTTTTTGAGATTCATGAATTTTTTGGGTTTATAAAGGTTAAATGATTCACAATTGGAATTTTTCAAGAATGTTGAGAAAGGGTTTTGAGAAAATTAATCTTATGTGAATGGGAAGGATTTCAAATGAAATTATGGTGTAAATATATATTCATTATGTGGATGAAATTATAGCTTCATGATCTACCAAATGTGTGTGAAAAATATTGATCCATGTGATCAAAAAAATCTTATGAAGGAGTAGTTAGTACACTTCAGTTTATAGTGTAATGAGATAAAAAATTGTGATTGAATGTAAAAGATGAGGGACATTATGCCTATTGTAAACCTTATAAATATAGTTCACCATAGTGGATTTGGTGCATCGACATATTTACTTTGTATGCTCCCTAGACATAGCTAGATGAGGGTGAACCAAGAAACATTTATTTTTCTTTTGTGCGTTTTACATTACAATTATTCTGTGTTATAGGAAGGGGAGAGAAGAGAGTTTTTTTAATTATGAAACATGATCTAGAAGAAATGATGTTTCAATCATTCATACCCTGATTCACCCCGCTAAGAGTATTTTTACATTAAGGGATAACAGTAATATATTGTGACTATATATTGACCATGATTGTAACCAAAAGCCTTTTAAAAATTGAAAAAGAATTCAGAAATTACATTTTTTAATAATTAATGCCACATTGATTTCAAATTCATTGATGAAGATGATAATTAGGTAATATTTCCATGTCATGAATGGAAAAATGAGTTATTGTTGAATACATACTATGCATATCTTTATAGTCACCTTTCCAATACATAAAAAAACAATTTTCGAAATGGTTTATACCTTGATGAAAAGTAAATTTATGCTAAAATTGTTATTCATATAAAAATAGATTGTTATTGAATTTCTTTTATTTACCAAACAAGTAATTGTTGGATTTGGTATAAAAAATTACTGTGGAATAAATATTTTACATGATCAAAAAATCAAAATATAATGGATAAATAAAATATAATAATGTGATAAAATGAGATTAATATTTTTCTTAATATTTGTTACATATATCAATTATATTCTTTATCACATAGGAGTTATCAATTAAACATTAATATGGAAAAGGCACACATGATTACATTAGTTCTTGATGTATTTATAAGTTTTTGGGATTAAGCTCAACCTAAATACAAATATCATAACAATAAATCTTTTATTGGAGCCACTAATCTTCTATCATATCTAATTAGACTTTTTAATACATGGAACGAACAATAAAAATATAAAAACAATATTAGAAAATAATTTATATAATATACATACTAAATTAGAGTCATACGAATAGAACACCAAAGTTCCCATTGATCTATTGTATTTCTACTATTTAGAAAAGGATTAAAGCGCTACAAAATATTTATGTGACATTGTGAGAAACCACCACATAATATTTTGTCGTGAAACACTTCATGGAATTTCATAGAACTGCCACACATAATTTAGAAGCAGTTTAAACTATCAATATTGATTTATCTATGGTTGGTTAATTTTTAATTTTTATATACGCAATTAGTTAAATAATTAATTGTAATATATTAGTATCTATTTTCATAATAAATTATATAATAACTTATTATTATTTATTTCATATTTTTATTATTTCTTAATTTTTTATTATATATTACTTAATTACAAATTTATTTGTCCTATATTGTAGGCATATGTCAACTATGGCATGCATAAGTTCATTATATATTTGAGTTGAGTGATATTTGAACCCCTTACCCCTTGGTTATTTTGTAAAGAGATTTGTACCCCATCAATCTATTTATGTGGTGAGTAAGCATAATTTAATATGAATATATGAAGACAAATAAATACATATAAATACATAATCACAAATTATTTTATTAGTGAATAATAATAATATTAATGATGAATACATAATAAGAAAAAAATAATCCAAAAAATAGTTACAAATATATAATTAATAATTAATAATTTAAAAAAATTATAATTAATATTAAAAAATAAAAAAAATATATAATAAATAATAAATAATATGTTAGAAAAAAATTAAAAATATATTTAAATACTAATAATTAATAATTATTAAATATTAAATAAATAGTAAATAAATATATAATAAATTAATAAATTAATACAGATCCATAAAATAATACATAATGAATAGAAAATAAATTAAAAATACATAAATAATAAATAAACAATTATTTATTAATTAATTAACAATTAATGAATAACAAATTAGAACTAAATAATGAACTAATATTTGATAAATAAATAATAAATTAGTAGTTAATTAATAATAAATAGTGAATTTTGGATGAATATATAATGAAATAAATAATAGATAATATGTTAATAATAAATTAACAATAAAAATAATTAAAAATTTAAAAATTTATAAAAAATTATTAAATAATAAATAATTATTAAATAAATAATAAATTAATATATAGTAAATAACTTGTAAAATAATAATAATATCTAAAATATAATAAATAATAAATATAACATAGAAAATAAATAAATAATATACAAATATATATTTAAAAATTAATAAATAATTAATAATTAATAGGTTAATATAAAATTTTGAATAATAAATTAAGAATATATAATAAGTAAATAATAAATTAACAATGAATTAGAAATTAATTATAAATAATTAATAATATTATATAAATATTAAATAGATAAAAAATAAATAAATGAGATATTAATAATAAAGTAAATGTAAATAATAAATTAATATAAATTATTTAAAAATAAACCATTATTAAATATAAAATATTATAAATAAATATTATTATGTTTTAATAAAATATAAGAAGTAGTAATTACAGAATAAATATGAATATATAAATAAATACTTAATAATAAACAATAAAATTTTTATAAATAAATAAATAATAAATTACTCATAAATAAATAATAAATAATTAACAAGTAAATAATAAATCAGTTATTAATGATTTATAAATGATACATTAATAATTAATTATAAATTAATAATAAATTAGATAATAATTAATTAATTAGTAAACAGAAATAATAATTAGTGGGAAATAAATAAAAAATAAATAAATTAATAATAAATAATTAACAAAAAAATAATCAAATTTATAGGATATAGTTTGGGACCTCTCGTTGAGGGAGACCTCTTGGAAATGACTTATATGGTTCAACGACACAACTTTCCCAAGAGATGGAGTCTCCTACATGGTGCTTTTTCTTATCGGATCAGTGCGAGAATTGCATGTTTTCCACCAATGATACGATTTGGAATGTGAACATCCAAAGATGAAAAAAGGTGAGGAAACCCTCATATTTTCATGTGGGCCATTTTATTATTAATACAATACAACTACACAAAGGATTTTCTAGATGGTACGTTTTTTCCTTATTTTGGTCAATAATGCTGCAATCTATGGTGCTATTTATCTTGTTTGTTTTCAATAATTTACTAAATTTCACTTCATTAATGGATTAAGTTTATTAATGTATCTGAACTAAAAAATTGTATGTCCTCAATTTTTGGATTTTCAAACTAGATGTGTGCCTCACTTGTCCAAGGTTTCATTCATAGACACTTTCCTTTGTTGGGATTTGAAGTTATGACATGTGGTTATTGAATAGCTAATCTCAAACCTAGTGTGTTTTGGATTCATGAATGGAACCTCAATTTCTACTTGAATGTGTACGAGGATACTTGTGTTCATGTATCGGTGAAAATCGGTTGTTTTTGTTGGGTCTTAGAGAACCCTAAAATTCTACATGATATTGCATCCTCCATTCGAACATTGATAATGATGGATAGTGCTAGTGAATATTTCAACTATTGGAATTTTTTAAGGGTTCTATTTGAAATGTACTTCAAATCTACTAGAAATGATAAAGTCATCATATCAAACAATCATGATGAGATTTATCCTATGAGTGAATATGAAAAAATACCAAAAATTTCTTCTACCTATAATATTATTGCGTACCTGATATCATATTATTCAACTAACATAGTCTACAAGACGTGTCATCAAAATGTTTATGAATAGTAGAATTTACATACGAGAATATTGGACGATATATATGCTCATATTGTTGATGCCAAGAATCATTATCCTAAAGGGATGGTTACATGTGCCACTTGAAATATCGAATGATATAGGTATGTTTGCATTGATGTTGCTGGTGGAGGAATTAATCAGGGTCTACTACAATTTCCATCATAATGATTGTGAAATGGTATAATGTTAGTGAGATTTTCTCAAAAGACACTAAAAGAAAATTTTCCATCTCACTACCTATGGAAATAGATGATGGTGGTGAGATCAGTATTTCTAAAATAGTTTGACATGATATATATGATGTTCTCGGGACATAAAATAATTATTATCCCCTATCATGGACTAACATGGATGAAGAAGAAATGGCCAAGGGAATCTCAATATATGAACTTTCTTTAAGGAATATCTCTTCCTCGAATCTGAATCTGATTCTTATGTTTTTTTCCATGGTCAACCTAACAATGATTTTGTTTCACAAGATGATGGGGGGATGCAATTTTTTTGGGGGGGAAATATTGGTGACTACTAAGGGGAATCGTAAATAAAAAATGGTTGTTCCTTTATCATGGAAATCCTAGAGGTTCCCTATCGATACTCAGTCTGGTGGAATTTTGAGCATTTATAGTAATATTTATCAAATGGGATCTTCAAGTTTTATTTCAATAATGGATAAGGGTTTTAGGATTATAATGTATCCTACTCACTATGATATTTTAGAGATTAGTAGGAACTATTCGAGAATTAATGTTCCATGTCATTGACTCTAGTAGAGGTTATTCTTGATTCTACACCCAATGTAGAAATTATTTTGGAGTATAATATCATTATTGAGGCTTTAAATTTATGGGATCCAATGCCTATATATTCTAATGAAAATATTATTTGGTTTTTGAATGTGGGGAAGGGGTGGTAAATAATTCAATTATGTTACACATGCACTGTTGGATACTTCGAGGTTGTCAAAACCCATATTTTTATAGTGGTAAAAAAATTATTTTACGTTCCCAACCCACATGTTTTAATCTTGTACTATGATATAGTGGATAAGGATTGGTTTTTGTTATTTTGGGTGATATTTAGAACCTAGAGTTCTAGAAAAGTCGATGGCTGACTAAGCTACAGGGGTGGTGCACAATTAGAGATAACCTAATGACTCAACCATATGAATCACACATTTCTTAGGGAAAACCCCACCATTTGTCTAAAATAATTCTTGGAGGGATCAACACCTATTTGGGATTACTGGTTTCCATGATAGATATTTTCCAGAGTTTGTGCAGGGTTAGAAAAATCATGTAGCCAAACTGTGTGACCCTGTAAATAAGGGGGAAATTAAAATTTTCCAATAAAATGATTTTAATACATCAACCCCAATTTCATTATTATTTAATGCACATTCCCCACATAATTAACTTCTCCCTCTATCTCTTAGTTATTTTGGTATCTCCTTCATCTAACATTTGTTTCCTTCATCATTGGATGCATTGGATTGTTAAGATTAATATTTCGATCCTTCATATTTTCATTTCAATTTTTTCATCAGGTCTCTTGTGCTATATTTGGGTCATCTAATTTTCTCCATCATTATGTAGTTTGACAACTATTATGCTATCATCCATTTTATTTCAATTAAAGGGCCAACACTGGATAAGGAGAGCACAAAAAAATTATGGAAGGTGGTATAACATTGTCACTATTTTTCAATTTCATTCAATATCATACAACATTATGCCACTTCTCAGACCATTCTACAGATGCCCCTAAAATCCTTAATAATATAAATTAAATGTTATTACAATGGCATGTAGGGTCCTAGCTAGTAGGGACTCATCCCCTTTGGTTTTTCAGCATAACCTATGCCAAACCTTTGGGTGTGCCTTATATAGATAGGCATGTTTCCATTTATCATTATCTTGTGAAAACACCTTTTCATATGTGAATTGGCCAAATAGTAAATTTTGTTAACCTAATCGAATATATAGGCCATGTGTTAGGACAAAATTTTTGTAGGCCCCATTGCCTAATGCCTTGCCTTATTCCATGGTTAAAAATGAGGAAATAAATGAAATGTTTATCTTGTTTATAATATTATATATACATTTGTTTGATGAAATGAATGATTTTCATAACCAAATCCTACCCTTACCATATCTCAAGAGAAATACATGGGCCCCACATTATGGATGACTTGGATGGGCTAATCAGGTATTAATTAAATTCTTTTAAATATATCAAATATACAGGGCGCGATACTTGATATGCCTCAGATGGGCTCACCATGCCTTTCTTCTAAATCCATATATATTATATTGGTTACCTAGGGGATAACTCATGGATAAGATTGGTGGAAATATGGTTTTACCATGAAAAGAGATAAAAATGGACCACTATGTGAGATAATGGCGACATACATAGAGGTCCTTATCATTTCAACAAAATGTTGGTAATGATGGTTGGGGTATCTTTTATGGTCCTCCTTGGACAGACTCCCATAACATTGGATATATATATATATACAATACCCCTTGATATATACATGGGATCCCTTCTAAGTTTCCTTGGATGGGATCAATTTTTATCTATTTAAATTTTGATGATCAATTTGTTTACTAAAGATGATGAATGAGTAATTAGAGTGCATGGGACGCGCCCGCCAAGGCAAATCAATTGTTATGGGACATTTCACAAATTTTATAATTTATTTATTACTATATTCTATTCATTATATCATTCAACCTAATTTTATCGGATACCATAGGGAAGAGTCATCTGGCATAGGATGAAGATGTTAGAGTGAGATGGGTATCCCAAGAGAAACCTAGTCCAATTCATATTATTTATGTATTTCCACGCATTAAGTAATATTGTTTTATTTCTCCTTTTATATACATGTAAAGGCTTGATAAAGAGACCATTGTTGGTGTAAAAATTAGTATATATCTCTCCCATAATGGGATGCCTCTGGTACCCTATAATACGTTATGGTTGTAGGTATTGATAAAGTGAAGTGGTCATCTTCTAATGCATGATTCAACGTCCTAAGATAGAGTGTGGGAGAAAAGGATAGAGCCTATGCCCATTATCCAAGTAGCAGAAACTTTTGGCATTTTTGGATATTTTTTATATCATGTGGTATATGTATTGTCCCTTATATTCCATTTATATCATTTTTATAGGTACATGATCATCATTTTTGTACCTATTTATGGTTCAACATTCACATGTTTTCTTATATTAGGTGGTTTACAATTATTATTCTTCTACATCTTATTTTTTATTTATTCCACTAAATTAATCTATAATACACTACATTATTACCTTATAATATATGAGGGAATTGTATCCCCATAAACACACATTTAACTCCATTGTTTCTAGTCAGTAGCCTCTGATCTATTAGATTGTGCGCATAAGGTAATTTGGTCAACCGTCTTGGGGCACCACTATGTGGATTTTCAGGTGAGATTCCACAAAGTGGTATCAAGGATACTATATAAATTTTTCATAATAATTTTTTATTTTACAAGATACAAGGTGTACTGAAATTTAGTAATGAGACTATGTATAAGAGTAGTGAACCCATGTGTAGGGTAAACCTAGGTAACCTTGGATGTGTTAATGTTGTCATTGATTGCATTGTCACAATTTTACAGATCTCACCATTGGGTGACACAATTGTTTTGTGCCATTACTATTTTTTTTATTATTAGTATCGTATTACTCTACATTGTATTAATTATATGAGTTATTATATATTCATGAATCATACATGTAACTACAAGATTTTATTTCTTTGCATTATGTCATCCCATATATATTTTTCTTGCAAACATCTCCTGTATTTCATGTGATTGTTTTGAGTGTATTATTTTTTATGTATTGTTTTTTTCTATTACATAATGTATGAATGACATAATTAGATTATTTAATGAGAATCAATCAATATAAAAGTTCTTTTCCCACATAGATTTATGATTACATAATAAGTTACACAAAAAGTTCTGATCTAGACCAAAACAATTGGTTATAATGGCTTAAATATTAGTTTATTTAGTTGATGGATGTTAATAAATATTTTTGAAGCAAGCAATACTATAAATATGGAATAGTATTCATTCAGTAAAATCACTATACATGAGTTGTTACATAACTATACAATATTTATATTCCATGTCGTAGTTACATGAAGTGCTAATTTTAGTATATAAAGAGTATGGGCCATTATAAATTTGAAATTGATAATGATATTATGTGAAATGAGATATCAATATATAATTAAATAATATAAATTCCAATAAATTATTATCTTAAATGAAAGGATTGCTAATATATGTTGATTACAAATTTAATGTATATAGAGTTATCCCTTATACCATACATACAAGACACCATTTAGTGGATCCTCTATTTTGTTATGTGAGTCCTCTATCGTGACCCAACTTTATTAGTGGGTAGTAAGAAGTGTCTCCTGAGTATTTTTTGACCCTTCATACCACCTAGACATGTATCTAGGTATTTTTAGAGAGGTGTTATTGTGTTGTAGTAAGTCCTTGCACATGTTCCTTCTTTATCGCTTTCAATATCTACTTTAAATTATTATATGAGTTGTGTTCATGGTAATTGTAGACCTATTCCAAATTTTTTTCCTCCTATTATATTATTGGATGGTGGGGATGATCATTATCCCAAGCTAGTGGTCCTTGTGAAACCAGTGATACCTCCTCTAATTCCACCTAACTCACCCATGTTGATCGTCCACTAGGTGTTGATGCTCACTTATGAGATAATTTATTTAATATTTTGAAGTTAGTAAAATGTGATATCTGGCCCTCCCATTTTATGTAGGAGATAATATGGTCATTTCAACAGTAGCACCTCCACTACCTTCTTAGTTGATGGAATACCTCAGGCTGATAAGTCATTGATGGAGGCAATGTTGTCTATCATCAAGAATTTAGAGATGTCTCCAAATTGGAGGGTTAATCATGCCTCCTATATTTATTAGGAATTCAACAAGAGTTGGTGGTATGCATTATATTAGTCTATTCTAAATTAGGAAATGATATGGGTGGACTTTCATTCATCTTTTTTTAATATCATCTTTCCAGATACATTGAGAACAGACCACACCCAAGATCTTATTCACTGGAAATAAGGTGACATATTGGAGATGGAGTATTTAAATCAATTCCCTAGATAACAATTTTTTTGCTAGTGTTGACTGCTGACGAACTAATGACGGTTATACAATTTTAGGATAGAAATTTTTTATTCTATTTGATCATAGGTGAACCTTTTCTACAGAATTCATTTTAGATATAGTGAAGTAGACCCTCCACATTGAAAATAAAATTAGGGAATCATTCAATTTGAGACAAGACAATTTTGTTTTTAGGTAGGGAGCATGTTTATCCAGTGGAAGGAAGAGAAATTTTGAGGAAACACAAGGGGGTCATACCAAGAAGGTGGAATGAACCAACTATTATATAATATGTCACCAATGTGGTTGGGAATGTAATATAAGTCCATATTTTTTTAGGAACCCGATTGAGTGTAAATATTGTGCTTGTATGGGTCACCATCAGGGGTTTTACCAATATTTTACTTCTTTTATCAGTGAAATGGAATATATACTTCACCTAATTTTGGAACAGGATCAAAGAAATGATGTCAGTCTTGATCTTGGTCCACTACCAAGTAATCACTCCACGGGAGTGTTCATGGATGACGTAGTCAGACATATGAGTTTCAGAACTAGCATGGGAGAGCTTCCAGTTTAGTTAGTTGGTATATCAGGGATACTGAATGAGAAATATATATACAGTGAATCTTATACATGAGGAGTAGATTCGTGAACCATCTACTATACATGGTATAGTTAGACACTAATTTAGTTCCAACCCAAATTTATATTGGTGCATCACACACATTAATATCTACTACAATTATTTGAAGTATGGGCATATAAATATAGAACATACATTGAGTTATGAATATCAACACACCATTAGGGGTTCTATATGAGTGTATCATCTGGTTCAAAAAGATGCACCTTGAGAGACATAGGTACCATTTTCTTGAAATTCTACATCCTTAACATGACTAGATTCGATTCTATTTTCAGTAAGCAATGGATACTACCTTACCATGCCTGTGAAGATTTCTACCAATGCTAGGTGTTGTTCACATTCCCTAAGGTCAGAACGTATACCATAATGGATAACGGGATATTAAGGTGAGTTGACATGGACCCAAGAATCTTGGGATAGGTAAGGTGGTAGCCCATATGAGTAGTCTCTTCGTGAGTGATCAGGGAATGCAATTTTTAGAATTCCCTCGTGTGGTGGATTATTTTAGGGAGGTATTCCCTTGTGAATTTACTATATTTCCTCTAGAGAGATTGGTGGAATTCACCATTTATCTAGTTCTAGGTGTAGAACCAGTGTCCATTAATCGTTTTCAGATTATACCTATATATCTCAAGAAAATCACAATGTAATTGAATCATCTATAAGAAAAATTTTTATCCGACCCAATACATCAAAATGGGGTTCAACCATAATTGTTTCCATGAAGGAAGACGATACAATCCCGTTGGGAATGTATTACCACTTTTTGAACTCAATGACTATAAATATATGGTTTCCAATTCCTTGTATACACAAAATATTTTAACATCTATGAGGAGGGACAATTTTCATTGAGACCCATTAGAGGACGGACTACCATCAAGTTTGTGTTACACAATAAATCATAATAGGTACTGCATTTCGATGATAGTATGGATTGTTTGAGTATATTTTTATGTCCTTCAGAGTTAAAAATATTCCAACATTTTCATGGATTTGATGAATTGGGTTTTCTATCAATACCTACATTAATTTTTGGTAGTATTTGTGGACAACAAATTATTGTATTCTCACACCAAACATATCCATGATAACCATATTAATATTTTTATGAATACACTAAAAGAGAACCACCATTATGAAAATATGTTAAATGACACTTTTTGGATAGAAAATGTTCACTTCATAGGTTATATCATTTTAGAGGCCATTTTATCTATTGACCAAGAGAAAGTGTTAATCATGGTTTCTTAAGATCAGTCCAAAAATTTATTTAATACACACATTTTCATGGGGTTGGATGGTTATTACACATGATTTATTCTGGATTTATGAGGCTTTGTAGTGCCTCTCACATTATTCAAATATATGGTTGTGAAATTAATCTGTTCTAAATCTTGGGGGAGTTCCTTTTAAGAGGTAAAATATATATTTACAACACCACTAGTCCTGGTGCTGAAAACCCAAGAAGAAGTTATACTATTTGTTATGATACTTCATGAATTTGACTGGGAGGTATCTTGATGTAGGGAAATGGAATTGTAGTGTATTTTTCCTTCTAGTTGACACCTCGTGAGTGGTATTACACTATACATGACCTTGAGATAGCTGATGTGGTTCATTCTCAAATATGTTATAGACATTATATTATGGGTGGGTGGTTCTTTGATTACATAGATAAAAAATGCCTCCAATACATATCCACATAGTGATAATTGAGTATGAGGGATCATAGGTGGGTTGAGTACCTATAGTCATTCTTTTTTGAACTTGCATATACACCCAAAAAGGGAAATGTAGTGGCTGATTCCCTTAGGTAGAAGTCTCATACATAGGAAGGCCAAGAGTCCAATAGTAGGTGGAAGATAATGGTTTTATTTTTTTAATTAACCTATTGGTTCAAGAAAGTATCAGATGACTATTTTAGAATCTCTTATAGTGTCATCAAACTTATTTGAATTGGTGTTCATGAGATAGTTATCATATTCTGAATACCACATCATAAGAGATAGTTTCTCAGCTTAGAACCCGCCACATGGTGGGATTCTTAAAGAGAATTAGATTCTTCTCTTTAGTGGAAGTATATGAGTCCCATCTAACATATTTGAATAGATGATGTGGGAATATCACACCCCTATTTAGGAAATTCTCCTTGGGAGTACCAATTAATGTTGATACATACATCATCGGTATTGGTGGCCAAGATTGATAGGATGATTGCAAGTTTTATCATTTTGTGCTCCACCAGTTTGCATGTGAATGTGGAAAACCAGTGACCTAAAATATCTTT
Source organism: Viscum album (assembly GCA_963277665.1). Taxonomy (NCBI): domain Eukaryota; kingdom Viridiplantae; phylum Streptophyta; class Magnoliopsida; order Santalales; family Viscaceae; genus Viscum; species Viscum album. The sequence continues at coordinate 1,291,232,090 of OY728159.1, read as the reverse complement.
AATGCCTCTATGTATTACTGAGTATATATGTAATTACATCTTCCTGAATTTCTTGAAAAGATTTTTGAAATCCCATATATGTAGTGATGAAGTATGGGTGATCTTAGAATTTTTGACAAGGTTACACACTTTTTGTCATTTTGATAGAACTTCTCTATTGAAGAGGTTGTAAATTAAATTGATTGTGTTCATTCATGTTTTTTTGAATTCTATCATATCATACCGATACCGTTGGTTTACCTCATGGTTTTGTGAGGGTTTGTAGAAGGAAATTGGTTCAATTGATCTCTTGAGTACAACTTATCACCCTCGTACTAGTGGGAAGTTCAAGGCGATGATAAAATTTTAGACGACATGCTTTCTGCATGTGTCATCTATTTCATATATTAATGGAATAACACATACCACTTTTTAAATTTTAATACACCAATAGTTTCCAGTCACCTATGGAGATGAATCTATTTGAGGCCTATTATGGCATGTTTGGTAATTTACTATTATGTTGGTTTGAGGCTGGTTAGGTAGAACTATTGGGTCCTCATATCATTCAAGAAACATCTGAGAAAGTAAAGTTGATTTAAAAATGTATTTATATATCTTATTAAAGAAATATTTCTTATTATTATCATCATCTAACTATGTAGTTTTATGTGGAACATTGAGTCCTTCTTCAAGTATCACCATAATTAGGTCCTCGAAGTATACAAAGGTAATAAAATATAACACACTATTATGTCGCAGCATTTGAGATCACAATGATATTAGGGGTGATAGCCTATCATTTTTAGTCACCTAAGAGGTACCAGGCCACACACACCATCATTAAACTATCATTGTTTCACCAATATCATGCTAACTTGTCTTATTCATTTGACCTAGAGGATATTGAGATGGAGACAGATCTTTCCTTTGAGGAGCTTCTCATACTTATCATTTGATAAAGAATATAGGCTCATTGAGGCAGGTCAGATCCAATAATCTGGGAGCTATGGAAGCATGACCATTTATAAGATGATACCATTGAGTGGGAAGTTAATGGACATGCATAGTGGTCGAAACATTTCACATACAATGTTTTTCCACCCTGATATGGGAAACTCGAGGATATGTTATCATTAGGAGGGGTGGTTGTAACATCCCAGCTTTTCATTGAGGTATGAACCTTTATGTTACTATTAAAAACCTCTCATTATAACTTTATAATTTTCTCTATTGTATATGGAATAGTTCACATTATTTCAAGACTCGTTTAATGATCGGATTTTCAGAAATAGAGAAGGTAGATTGAGTAGAATGGTTATCGCATGGTTAGGCAAACCATGTGACTCAGCCAAGCTGGTCACCTAGTTCCAAGGTGAAGTTACACAATTTTAATGAAACCATGTGTGGAGGGCCACCCACCCACTCATGGTTGAATGTTTCCTTGACCAATATATTTTGGACCTATTATGCATGGATTGTCAAATAGTATGCCTAACCATACATGGGGTCCCTTTAAATAGTGTGGGGCACACTGTTGGTGTATAGTTCATCCAACCATTTGGCATAACATTATTAACCAATAAACAAGGGATAAATTTTTTCGTACCCCTTGAATTTTTTTTATCCATCAACCCCTTCATTCTTCCACCTATAATGGATATCCCACAAGAGAATCTCCCCTCCCTCCAGCTCATAGAGATTTTGGTATGTCACTAATATGTTATCAATTTCCATCATTATCATATGCATTGGAAATATAATAGTAAACTCTCAAATAAACATCATTTTATTTCATGTTTCTCTTGATATCTATTTCATGATTTTGGTGCAATAACATTTTCCCATTTTTTGATGAATCTTATGATATCTCATATTCTAACATGATTCAAGGGTTTCCACTAGACAAGGAGAGTGTTTTGAAGATATATATGGTTTTATAACTTCATTACCTACTTTTTTTACAATTTATATCATGTGTGGTTGAGCATCATGCCAAACCATTTAGGTGACACCTCTAAATTGTCATATAATTTAAATTAAATGTTATTCTCATGCCCCATATAGACCTAGCGAGTGATGGAAAATAACCTTTGGTTGTTTTAATTATATTTTTAAATATCATTTTGAGGTGTTACTTATCCAAATAAATAATTTTTTAACCTAATATAATTGATATGTCATATGCTAGGACTGTCTGGGTGAGGCCCAAATTGGCTTATTTATTTCTTAAATCCATTATTAGAAATGATGAATTTAAGGAAATGGTTGACATGTTTAAAATTTTATCAATGAATAGTTTTCGTAAATGGTATGATTTTGTTATCCAAATCACACTCTTACATTATATTGAGGACGATACAGGGGTCCCAACATACAGACATGTTGGATAGGCTCATCCTACCATTGTTATGACTTTTAAAAGAATTGTAAATACACTGAGGGTGATACTAGGTATGCATTGGATGAGATCACTATGTGTTTATAATACCATCAAATTAGTGATTATCGTTTCGTAGGGTTGGCCTTGTGGAGAACCATTGGGGAGATATGGTTGTATAATTCCCTGAGTGAGACTCGAACACCTTCATGAGATACCTGGGGTGGACTCATAGGTCTTTCTCATTTTCAGACCATGCTCAGAGTGAACTTGAGATCTCATTTATGGGTCATTGTGGATGGAATACAATGACATTGGATATTTATTTATATATATAGTTCACCTAGAGGAAACATGGGATTTCATATGGATCACCTTTGATGGGTTCATGGTTCATATTTATAAATTCTAAAGATGTATTTTTGAACATTGAAGAAGAATGTCTAATTTGAATTCCTGGTATGTCTCTGATAAAAAAACATGCTTTGGGATGCTCCAAACCATTTTTCAATTATTTGTTACCATCCTCTATTTTTTACTCCTTTTGACAATTGTTTTGGGACATCATGGAGGAGAGACGTCTGGCTTAGGCTGATGTAAGTAGAGTTTGATGGGTTCCCAAAGAGGAACCCAGTATTCAGTATCTTATTACAAAATTATCATGAATTTATTATTATTGGAACACTGATCATATTATATGCACATACTCGACAGATCTACACATTATTAGTGGTGGCCTACTGAGTATATCTCACAATTAGCATGGGACTCATTTGTTACCTAAGAATACTTAGTGGTTTCATGTTTTTATAATGGTATGTTGTCATATTTCGATGCTTGATTATGTGTCCTAGGATGGAGTTCATTAGTAAGGAACTAAGCATATCCATATGGTGAAGGTAGTTATATATTTTTCACTTTTGGTTTTTTTGTAATATCATTTTGTATATTTCTTCTCCATTGTATCTTGTTTATCTCTTTTTTATAGATACGTGATCATAATATTTTTAATATATTTATGATTCATCATTGTACTGTTTTATATCATGGATGGAAAAAATTTATTATATCCTTGATGCTTATTTATTTCATTTTTACATCTTACCACTAATATATATCATTTCATTAAACTCTAATATTTGAGGGAGTAACCTCTACAATGACACACCTTATAACCTCTCTTCTAGAAGTTACCCTTTGAGGTTTTGTAGGTGGTCTTGAGTTCATGTGGTCATCTATCTTGGGGTACTGTTAAGTGGTATTTCGGGTGACATAATATAAAGGAATTCCACTAGGACAGAGAAAATTGAATTTTTTTGAAATATAAAAACCAGCCTTGTTTTATCATTTACAGGTGATTGGGGGGGGGGGTACATTACACTTTATATGTGACTTTATTTGAAATTATTTAAGGGGTGGGAAAAAGGTGTTGAATGTTATGAAGTTTAAAATAAAAAAATACTGGCTTTTTTGAAGATCAATAGGGTGATGGATGTGTGACATGATAGATGATAAAGACATGCAGGAGGGGTTGGCTTCCTTGTGGAAGGGGTGAAAGAGCCTCTTACCATAGTATGGGCTCTTGGTCTCAACCTGGATGAGTCCGTGAGCTTGTTTTTGAAACATTCTATCATTTCTACTCTTTTACATGTTTCATTCTTTTATTATTTTTTATAAGGGGGTCATTACTCTATAACATTCAAAAAAGAAAATAAAAAATAAAAAATAAATAAAAAATAAATAAATAAAAAATAAATAACTAATAGAAAATAATAACAACTAATATAAATAATAATTAATTAATATAATAAAATAAATAAGTAATAAATAATAAACAATAAATTAATAAATACTAATTTAATAAATAAATAAATAAATAATATATTATCATTAAATTAATAATATATAATAAATAATAAATTTATAATAAATAATGAAAAATAATATTTAATTAATATTAAATAATTAATTAATAATTTAATAATTATTTTAATATAATTTAGTAATAAATTGATAATAATTATAAATAATAGATATTATTATATAACTATAATATAATGACGTTGTACCTCTTTTTAGAAGATCTGATTTGACTGGTTAGTGAGCAAAAATAGAAACCTGGATCATGTGTTATTGTCATTTTATGATGACATATGTTATTTTAATTTATCTTAGAAAAAATATATATTTAATGTAATTATTACAAAATAATTAATTATAATTAATAATTAATAAATAATAATAACATAAATTTAATCATAGTAAGTAATTAATGATTATAAATGATAAATAATATTTAATAATAATAAAAAAATTTAATGTGTTTTCAAATTATTTATCGGTCATTTTAAGAAACTGCGATTAGTTTGCAGAAACATTTAACAACAAATGTTAAAAATATATATAGAAAAAAAGATTTAGTTTTGGTTCTAAAAAACCACTAGTAAAAATAACTAAATATTAATAATAATTACGTTTAGTAGTGGTTCTCAAAAAATAGTTGTTAAATATGATTTTCAAGGGGTCCATAGGGGGGGTTTTGAGAACCGAACTGCTACAGATTTAGGTTTATCAACTCTGTCTTTTAGCTGCATATTCTAAAAGTGTGGATAAATGTGTCATTTATAAATGCTAAAAAAATGTGCTGATAACGGTTACCTTTTACCAGTTCTAAACAAAATTATGAAACGAACAAATACCATGCTTATGAGTCCCTCATCATACTTGTAGACATTCAACAACTTATTTATATATGATCATGTGGCATGACCACCTTATAATCCTATTGTAGGGTTAATCCACCACATTCATGCTAAATGCACCTATATGGCCCCATGATGATACGCATAGACCCTAGAGGGCATTGGTCCACCCAATGCACATTGCCTAGTGCACGACCCACTTGTATACATCCTCTTAGTATAACATCCATATTGGGATGACCCTTCATGTTGAGGGATAGCTAAGTTCATCATTTATTTTTAAAAATGATTAAAACTATTTAGGTAAAATTTCGATCGAATTTCAGAATTAAAATATTATATCATACAAAAGAAATATATTGATATATATTCAAATACACACACAAAATTTGTTGCTTTTAAATTGCTATATCTAAATATAATCATCTCATTCAATTTTTTATTTATATTTTTTAGAATTCTTTAATTTTAAATGTTTTCAATATTGATTCATAAACAAATTATTATTATATAAATTGAAATATATATATATATATGCTGACATAGACAGATGCACTATTTATTATTTTTAATTTAATATATATATTTATTATTATTAATTTTTATTTTCTTTTTTTTCAATATTTATTCACAATTAAATTATTATTTCATTTATGGAAATACACATTGATATTATCACACACAGACATTAATTATTTCTTTTTAATTGATATATATATAAATATATATTTAATTGGTTATATATATATATGTTTAATATTCTTTAAATTTGTTCATTTTTAATTATTTTATTAACATATAATATTTTTCTAATCGATAAATTTTATTGATTTGTTTTTATTTTTTATTATATATATAAAATATTTATTAATTTTAAATATTTTTTAAAAATTATTAATTTTCTATTTCATTCATTAATTAAAAATAATGATAGTTTTTCAATATATTATTATTTTATCCATAATCAATTTTTCATTGATCAATATTATCGGCAATTTTATCAATTTTTATATTTATTTACACTTGATTATTTATTAGAATTTTTATCATTAATATGGTGGTAATATATAAATATATATAGGTTTTTATTTAATTTCATTTAAACATATATTCTTTCTTACTATTTTAATAATATATAAAATTAATAACATTTTTTCGTTTTTGTAATACATTTGAAATATATTGATTTTTTAATTATTATATTTATCTCATTTTTAGCAGTCATTGATATTTTCTTTTTTAGTATTAATTATTATATAATAATGTTATTTTTCTTTTTTCATTATAATTTAATTGGTTTTTATATTTCTTATTTTTTATATTTTGGAAATGTCTTCATTTTAAATAATTATTTAAATATATTGATTCATTTCAATTTATTATTTTCAATATTTTTATAATTTATATATTTAATACATATTCATTTCATTCTATACTATATATATTCTTTTATATTTTTTATAATTAATATATTTAACAAAACAGATTCGTTTTTTAAAATTATTTGATGTTTTTTCATTTTTGAACTATCAAATTTCACTCATTTATAATATTTATAGATTAGATATTATATAATTAGTAAAAATATTAATTAATTTTAATCTCCTTAAGTATATATTCTATTTTAATATATAATAATTTAATAATTTTTAATTTATTTTATATATATATTATCAGTTCTTTCCACAGAAAGTATATAAATATAGGTTTTCCAGTGCTAATATAAATCCATATTTTATTATTGTCTATATAAATAATATACCCAGCCCATTTTAAAAAATATTTTTAATTATTATTTGGTTTTATTATTGAAATACACTATTTATTTAGAAGTATTTATATAATTATAAATAAACTAATATTTGTTAAATTAAATATTTAATTATAATATATATAAATACATATATATTAATTATTATTACATATTAATAAATGTATGTATATAGTTATATAAATATATAAATAATAATATAATAATATTTATAAATATATTTGATGATAAATATAATTAAAATTAAAATTATAAGTATATATTAATAAAAACATATATAAAATTTATATAATGTATTTATAATATTACAAATAATTATTTATTTATTATTATTAATTATTATATTTATTTATTAGTCGATGTTTTCAATTCCATAAAAAATTTATTATTATTTATTTATTTATTTATAATAATATACATAGATATTTATTCATAATTATCTAAATTTATATTTTATTAATTCAAATAATTAAATTAATTAAAATTAAATATATCGATTTTTATCAATTCTTTTTAGCACTGATATAAATGACATTTATTAGTGTTTTTATCAATAATAAAATATGTTTTGTCGATGCTTTTATTTTAGTATTGTGAAAAAATCTATTTATCAACACTTTCTATAAAGTGCTTTTAAAACATCTACGATCTTATAAATTGAACGTTAACGAAGTTCTCTATCTCTGGCCCTATTCAAGATCTCACAGAATTGATGCATTATCATTAATCTCCATTAATAACCTTAGATGAATCATTCATTAAAAATATAGCATATGTGACATGTGATCTCCCATTCAATCTCTCTGATTATTTCATAATTTTTAGTTATTCTTTGATTGATTTTAACTTTTCCAAATGATTTGAACATTCCTCATGAACAGTTTTATTTTTCCTCTATCTACCTCTATGATTCCTCCACAAAATCTCCCTCTCCTCGATCCATTTTGGCTTAACCCTCTCCCTCAAGATCACATCTATTTTCCCTCATTCTATCTTTAGATTCTATGATCCTACATTAACTTTTTGCCTTGTGTATATTCTAGTTAATAATAAAGGACACACCATTCCACTACCATCATTTCTGTTGGTCATATCTTGTACCTGGTTGTCAACATCTTTTCTTGTGAGGATCCATGATTAGGGTTTTATTTTCAATTGCATCCTCTAACACTAGCCTCTCTTATGTGGTTTCCTTGTCTGTATTGAAACAAATTCTTATTACCCACATCAAATATGTCCTTTTAATTTTTATTTTCTTTATTTTTATAAAAAAAAATATTTTGATTTATTTATTTCCTATTATTTAAATATAATAACACTACCCTTATCATAGGTTTTTATTTGCTTCCTCCTTTCATTAAAATCTCGGGACCATCCAACATTGATCCACATCCATGTTTGACTCTAATAGACCTTCATAAATGTAAAGTTATTTCAAATACAAAAAACTATTATTAGAGATATATTAATATAAAGTGTTGATTTATTTTATTTTCTTTAATAAGCTAATATGCAAGATAAATATTGATATATTTCGATTTTTTTACAAAATCATATAAGAACAAATATAATATTAATCATTTTTTAAATATTTTCATCTTTTAAATTTATCAAATTAATTTAATTAATAAATTTTAATATACTTATTAATCACAACATAAATATTTTTTAATAAATAGTTTGTAATATTTATTTTTCTAAATTATATATTGGGAACCATTAAATTGAGGAAAAATTAATTATTAAAATCATGTTCATTAATTTCATCAGAATGTTTTAGATCATTATTATGTTGGTTAAATTACTTTATTTACCATTTATAGTTCACCAATTAATTAAATTTTCACTCATAGTAGTTGCTTCTTCAAACTAACATACTTAAGGATTCATTCCACATCCATTTATGCATTTTTTTTAATTAACAAGTGGGTCTTTATTTTATGTTCATTCATTATTTTTCCTTACATGCATTCAATCTGACAACCATTATAAATTTCTCTCAAATATCATGATGCTCCTAGATGAATGCGAAAGTGGATGAGATATAAAATCATTCTTCGATGAAAGGATAATCTATGCATTTAAAAAACACTTCCCACATTTCATGTATAAGGTGATGATTTCAAAAGATAAGTAGGAATATTTATTACTATGAACATGTGGTAATAGGCTCCATGTTCGAGCTATTTTTTATTCTCCCAAGGATTAAAATCAAACAATTTTCCCATTTTCTTCCACTACTACGAAGAGAAACCTCAATCATTTTAATTTTCCATTTTCATGGAATCTATGATAGGGATTCAATAACACAAACAACCAACCTCATTATTAGTTAAAAATGACTTCTCATATGAATGACACAAAAGTTTGCATGCACAACATATTTCTTCATATCAGTATCAAGTAGGGAAACACCCAATATTTTTAAAAATAAATTGAAATGCAAGAATCATTTTTTATGTAGATATTTATAACTATCCTTTAAAATTAATTTTTTTTCTTCTATGTTTTGAATATTAAAAAATAGTCATGTACAATTTTGATCAGTATATTCTTTGGAGTCTGAATGGAGAAACATTTTTTTGGTGAATAGTAACACACCCATATGAATAGTACTATGAATAATAATATGACCCTACTGAACAGTAAATTGTATTATTATTTAAATTTTTCAGAATTTATGTTAAGATCATCTTGGATAATTTTTCAATGTGATATAAAAGAATTAATAGGCTTAAAACTTTTTATTTTTGAATAAAGTATAAATTTATTTAAATATTAATTTAATAATATTGGGAAAAATATTTTCCAAAAATTGAAATCATTTCTTAATTCTACAAATTTATAAATGTTAATAGTGAATATTTTTTATTTTTCTAAAATCCATGAATTTTTTCTGAATTGTGGAATACGCTAAAATATTCTATATTCAATTTATTAGTTAAATACACTATTCATGACATCAAAAGTGATGTAAGACAACTTGGTTATTACTCAAATGACATTATTACTATTTGGGGTCAAATAATTAATACAATTCACAGTTATGAGAAAAAATATTATAATAATGATTAAAATAATATAAACTCACTCCTCCCCTCAACTATAAATACCACCCTCATTCCCCTCGCCCTATACATCCTCCCAATCCCTGAGACATACCAATGTTATGAATAATAATTATCCCAAGGCTCATCCTCAAATAAAAGAGCTTTTGGTCTCACCAAGAGGGAAAAACCATTTACCTTATGAAATATCTCAAGGAGAACAGATCAAGAGGTAAATATCCTTTTTTGTTTTCATTCCTTTCTTTTCATTTTCTATTTTATTATTCTTCTTTTGCCACATTAACTTATCTAAGAGGCATTAAATATCCAGTATCTTATATATTCTGTATTTCATAATGTTTATGGAAGATTTAATATTTTACTTATTCTCCTATACCACTTATTGAATAAATTAAAACACTGTTTATGATGTGTCGATTTACCGACATCATGGACGATGTAATTTCAATTTTTTCTATATCCTTGAAAACTTTTCAGGATTCCATTTTTATGATTGTAACATATTATAATTCATGTATTATATTTTATATAAGGTTTTTAATTATTTTGTACACATGTTGTTAATTTGTAAAATAATATGAGTTAATTTTGATCGAAGAATCGCCAAAATGACCTAAATGAATTTCAAAAATGTTTCTACTTATGAATCATCCTCTGGTCATAATTCATGTTGATAAATGAAATAATTTTTCATTTGGTAAATATTTAAATACCACTCCATTCCAATTCAGATTTTTCACTTCCAATAGACAATAATAACCATCATTTACCAATCATGGAAATCATGATAAAAACGCAACGAAAACAATACATGAAACAATGTACTAACAATTAATGATTAAAATAATATAATAAAATGGTTATATATGGTATTATAAAGATTATTATATTTATATAAATATTAATAACACTCTTTTAAATATTATACAGTAGTTTTAAATGGGTAGAATTAATAAATACCCGAGTTATGGAAATTTTTAACCTGATTTCCATTCTTTGGGATAAAATAATATTTCATTAATTGTGTTTATTTAAGATAATTTGTGTGATGAATTTTTTTGTATTAAATTTATTTATGTTTATTTTTTAAACATATTCCTTCTGTTCAAATGATTCTCATATCAATTATATGCTATTTGTAAGTGGGTTTTATTATAAAATCCTCTTTTAAACATCATTTTTTACAAAATTCAAAGTGAATGTTTTTATGAAATTATTCATGTAATATGATTATTTTATTGTTATTTTGTATAGTTTATGATTAAGTTTGGGAATTTTATCTCTCTCTAATACATTGGGTATTTATATGTTTGAGGTCGACTATATGTTTACTCCATGATGGTTACACAAATTATAAGGTAGTCGAGGGTGATACAAATTAAAAAGTAGCCAAGAGGGTTACAAGATTATACAAGTAATGTAAAAATAAATGTTTATTATTCTTTTTATAATCTATTTTTTTGTAGAAATCTCAGGGGAATCACATGTTTCAAAATGAAATTTATATGGGGGATAAGTATGTCTTTTCGAAAATGATTTCATGCATTTAACACATTCTTGAACTAATGTGTTCTTTCCTTCTTTTTATATCCCTTACTATGATTGTTGTGATCATCCATTGTTTTTAAATGATTTCAATGTTTATAAGGATGTTTAAAACAAATAATGAAACTATGTTAAATGTTTGAGGAATTTTCATATAAATGATGTTTTATATGAAATGTTTTATATTTTGGTTGAAATGAATAATATTTTTATGGTGTCCACTCTGTATTAACGTGTTATGTTATGAACGTATTATGTAATAATTCTCTAAATATATATACATGAAAATATCCTCAATATGAAATGATGTGATTTATATACTAAATTCAAGATTATGTAATGTAATAAGGTCAAGTCATTATAGTTGGTATTAAAAGATGGTTTAGATAACATTAGGGGATATGGTGAAGTTAATAGAATAACATAAATGATTTTTACTCTATTAATAATTTATAATGTTATATAATTTATATATTAACATGTTGTTTCAACTATGATATGTTTGTTCAGAATTGTTTTCTATAGAATAAACAGTGAAGATGAAAAGGAGAGGCACCAACATAACAATATCCTTAAGAGTCTGCACCACATAATGTTATGGACTAGAACCGAGAAGATTGTTATAGTAATGGTTTTTCTAACACATTAAACAAATTTTAGTGGAATCCATTTAAGATAATAGATATAGGTTCCATAATGGAACATGACAATAGTGGAACATTTTACGAGACAAAACCCTCATGATATCAATTGATCTTTTGAACCAGTATCTACTAAAGGATGGATCATATCCCATGAAAATATATTTGATGTTATGGGATGTTCAGAAAATCAAAATTAAACTATTACCATTTATCATTTTGATGGTGAAGACGATTAGTGGTGGTCATTGTTAAAGAATATCATGGGTGGAGAGGATATTGATGCCTTGGAGTGGGATGAATTTAAAATTAATATAATTAAAAAATATTTTTTTAAGGTGGTGTGACATTGGATGGAATGAAATTACAAGAGTTTTTGAAAAAAAATGGAAGATTCAGTGGCTATGTATGAAACGAACTTTAGCTGACTGGTGATGTATGATGTAAACCCTATTCTAGATCAAGATATAAAATCAACTGCTTTTACTCAGGATTGAATCCAAGTTATGAAAGGGCATAGGCATCCTATGAATTTAAAAGTTACCAGAAACGTTTTTGATGTGTTGAGGGGGTACAAATGATGTTTTATAATGATCGCATGTATTTTGAAAAGAGGAAGAAGAAGAGGTCCAAATGGAAACCGATGGGCAAGAATCAACCCATCAAATCTGATGGTATAAAAATCATGTTTCTAGTTTGTCCAATATTTTGCAAGAAGCTCCCTAGGGAATGCGTTACCAAAACTGGGAAGTGTTTTTGATGTGGTATTTTTGGACACATGACCTGAAATTGTTATGAAAATGATCCTTATAATTTTCTTGATAAGAAGACTGTAAAATTATTTAAATGTGTTGAGATGGTTCATTTTGAAAAATACAACCCTATGAGAGATCCAAATAATGAAAATTAGCTATTATAGATGAAATTGTAGTGATATACTTTGCCACTATGTCATCAGATGTTGGGTCATCCAATGAAGTTGTATCAGGTACCATTTTTATCTACTCATATTTTTCTAACGTTTATTCAGATATGGGGTCTATACATTTCTTTATTTAGGAGAAATATTCTGGAAAATTGGAAATGTCACCTCAACAAATTAGACTACAACTTATTCATAAAAGAATAGGGGGATATACTATTGCAAAGAGTAATTATAAGAATATTTTTATTTTGGTCTATGGAAAGAATTTTTATGCAGACCTTAACACTTTCCCCTTAGTATAGTATGAATTAATTATAGGAATGGAATGGATTTCTATTTATCATGCTAAGATTGACTTTAGGGAGAAAAAAGTTTTTTTTTCAAAAACACATTCTGTTTTTATTAAATAACGAACTTAAAAATGGGATAACATATAAGGATGCTAAGAAACTATTCAAAAAATGGAAATGAAGGTTCTCTTTATCATATTTTTGGAAACGATGAAACTATTCATATTAATGATGTGTTGATGGTAAATTAATACCTTGATGCAGTTCTTGATGAGTTACTTTGTGTCATACCTAATCGGGAAGTGTAATTCATAATTGAATTAGTTCTAAATTATAAGACTATTTTAAATACACCTTATCAAATAGATCAAATCTAACATATTTAATTAAAAAAATCAGTTGATGGAGTTCCATGATAAAGGCTTCATTTTCCCTTTCACTTCACCATGGGTTGCCCTAAACTTTTTCATGAAAAAAAATGGTTCTATGAGACATTTCATTGAATATAGATCCTTGAATAAAATCACTATTAAAAAAATTGTTTTCATCATATTCACGACTTTTTTATCACCTTTAGGGAGATAAATACATTTCCATTATTGACATGGGATCCAGATACCATCAGCTAAAGGTGAAGGAGGTAGACATCATGAAAACCGATTTATGTACTAAATATGGGCATTATGAATTTTTTTATAGATTTTGGTTTAACTAATCCACCTTCTATATTTATGGATATTATGAATAAATTGCATCATGAGTTCAAGGATATGATTTTGGTTGTGTTTATTGATGTCATTATACTATTTTCATAGAGTAAAATGAGTATGAAAATCATCTAAATGGTTTCTTGCAAACATTAAATGAAAACCAACAAAGTGGAAAAATTCTACAAGTGTTATTTTTTTTACAATAGATTCATTTTCAAGGGATCACTATAAATAAAATGGAATAACAGTTGATACTTCTAAAAATAGTTGATGAATGGACAAGACCCATAAATGTTATCTATATTCCTAGTTTTATTGGATTAGAAGGTTATTACTAACACTTTTTTAAAAAATTACATAATTTTCTAGCGTGCTAAGTACGTTTTGTGAAAAGGTATTAAAATTTTTTTGATAGAAGAATGTGATGATTGTTTTTAGGAATAGAATAAGAGTTTTAGAAATTATCTGGTACTAGACACGCCTTTATGAAATGGCGAGTTTGTTATCTACATTAATGCATCATTGAAGGGACTTGGTTGTGTTTTGATACAGAATGAATAGGTAATTACATATGTTTCTAGAAAACTAAAACCCCATGAGGTAAATTATCCCATACAAGATTCTGAATTGTAAGATGTTGTTGTTTTTAATATGGAGAAATCATTTCTAAGTTTCCAAATGTCAAATATATACTGACCAAAAAATTATAAAGTATATATTCACTCAAATGGAACTAAACATGAGGTAAATAAGATGGATTGAACTGATAAAGGATTATGATTATACGATCAATTACCATCTGAGGAAAGAAAAATAAGTGGTTGAATCATTGAGTTGAATACATCAGGAATCTTTATCCATGTTATAATTAAAACATGATCCCTTGATTAATGAATTGATAAATTTTTTCATAGATGTTATTAGGGTAAATAATACCTCTATTTTGTTTCATTTTTCAGTATAGTCAACATAATTAGACACAATTAAGCAATCCCATATGAAGGAATTAAGCTACCATAAATGGTTGAATTGGTTAAAAAGGGTATATTTATACAGTTTTACAGTGATAAATATTGTGTTTATGATTTGGAAAAATGTTTTGTGTGCCTTGTGATTCACAGTTTATGAAATATTTGTTGAGTGAAGCAAAGAGTACTCAATTTTCAATTCATCACGACACTACTAAGATATACAATGACCTTCAGAAGTATTATTGGTTGAATGGAATGAAAAGATATATTTCTAATTTTTCCATGAAATGTTTGATATTTCTGTAGGCTAATGTAGAGTGGATATTACCGAATAGGATGCTTTAGCCTTTCCTAGGGCCAGAGTGGAAATGAGAGAATGTATCCATGGAATTTTTGGTGGGACTAAGTAAGACTTCATAATGTAAAAATGAAATTTGGGTTGTTTTTATCGACTTACAAAATCCTCCCATTTCCGTTCTATTGATGATATAATGTCTTTGGATCATATTTACAGACTATACCTCAATGTTGTTTTTAGGTTACATGGAGTTCCTCCTTCCATTGTATGTAACAGGGATACCAGGTTCACTTCAAACATTTTGAAGGTCCTTCATAATTTGTTGGAAATAGAATTAAATTTCATAATATCTTTTCATCCTCAATCAGATGGAAAGATGGAATGAATGATTCTGACAATGGAGGATATGCTTCAAGCTTTATCAATGAACTACTAGGGATGTTGGGATTAGTATATATCAATAGTTGACTTTTCTTATAATAATATGTCTCATTCCACTATATAAATGGATCATTTTGATGCATTGTATGGGAAGTGGGGAGGAACTTCTTTTTTTTGGGACGATGATAGGGAAAAAATGTTGATGGGACCAAAAATAGAAGTGTATGTTACTGAAAATGTGATGATTATCCAGAAACACTTGAGGATAACTTAGTTAAGAAAGAAATATTTATATAGACAACAACATGGATGGCTTTTCTTTTGAGGTAGGAGATCATATGTTTCATAGAATCTCACCATGTAATTGTGTTTTATTTTTTGGTATGAAAATAAAGTTATTTCCACGCATTAGACCTTATGAAATTATGAATAAAGATATACTAGTCACCAATTGAGTATCTTTTCCCTTGATTTTATCTTAGGTACGAAATGTATTTCATGTTTTGATGTTGTGACTGTATGTGCCAAATTCATCTCATGTTTTGAGCTCAGAAGTAGTTCAACTGGACGAGAACATTTATTATAAAAAGAAACTAGTTCAGACTATTGATTGTAGGGAACATGTATTGCAGAATAAGGTAATTCACTAGGAAAAGGTTTTGTGGATAAACCACATGGTTGAAGAAGAAACATAGGAGTCTGAAAATGATTTGAGGGAATGGTGCCAACAATTTTTAGACGAGTAAATAAAATTGAGAGGGTGAAATTTCTGAAAGGTTGGGAAAATTTAAATCCCTATGGTTATAAAAATAAATTGAAATCCATGAAAGTTTGTTATATGTAGATATATATGACCAAAATTTGTATAAAATATTTCTACTTCTATGTTTTGAATTTTGAAAACCAGGTATCTTCAATTGTGATCAGTATGTTATTTGGAGTCTGATAGGACCAAATATTAATTGGATAATTGTAACATACACTAATGAATATTAATATGAATAGTAATATGAACCTAATGAATCGTATACTGTATTATTGTTTTATTTTCCTCAGGTATAATATAATAAAATCATGGTTAATTTTACAATATAATATAAAAGATGTTATAGAATTAAAATTGTTAAATTTTTAAAAATGTATGATTTTATAAAAAACTAATTAATAATATTTAGAAAATTATTTTCAAAAAATTCTGTTCATTTTTGAAATCTACGAGTTCAAAAAAATTTAGGGTGAATTTTGGGTATTTTTGAAAAAATTTGGAATTTTTTATGAATACTGAAAAACAATAAAATACGATATTTTCAAATTATCATTTAAATGAGATATCTATGAAATCATAAGTGATTTAAGCCAACTTTATTTGAACTCAAATTCCATTATTACTTTTTGGGGTCACATGAATTAAGAGTATTAATAATCTTGAGAAAGTTTTATATAATAATTATTAAACTAGGGTAAAATACCTCCTTCCGACCATTATAAATACCAACCTCATTTCCCTCTTCCTATCACACCTATCAGGACGTTATACATAACAATGTTTTGTCAAATACTCATCCCATGTCTCTTCCCCCATGCTATATATTCTGGTCTTCCCAAAAGGCAAATACTATGGGCATTTAGTAGGGTCTCAAGGAGAAGAGATCAAGAGGTAAACAACCTCTTCTATTTTCCTTATATTCTATTAATTTTCTTTTTAATTTTTTTTTTCATTACTCACCTAACAATTTCCAAGAGTCATGAATGATTCAGTATCTTATATATTCATTATTTCAACATTTTTATTGAAGTTTTACCATTATACTTCTTTTATTCTTCCTCTTATTCAAAAATTAAAACATCGTTTGTGATGTGTCGATTTACTAACATCGTGAACGGTGTGACTTAAATTCCTTTTACATCCCTCAAGACAAGTCATGAAACCATTTTTATGGTTATACCAGAATATAATTTATTAGTTTTATCTTATAAAAGGTTCTAGATTCATTTTTTTACACATTTTATTAACTTATAAAACAAAATGAGTTCATTATTATCGAAGACTTACCAAAATGTCCTAAACGAATATCAATAATTTTTTAAAATTATGAATAATCATCATGTAAGAATATTAAATGATAAATGGTATATTTTATGATTAGTTAAATTTGTAAACACCACTCCATTATAATTCTGAATTTTCACTTTCAATCGACTAGAATATCAATCATGAACCGATCGTGGAAATCATGTAAGGACCACACAAAAAATAATGGGAGGAACAAAATAATAATAATTAAGGGGTATATCATATATGGTATTATAAAGATTAATTTGTTTTTATAATATATTAATAACACACTTTTAAGCATTATAAAGGTATTTTAAATGAGTTTGATGTAATAAAATCCTGAGGTAAGGAAATGCTTATCCTGATTTCCATTCTTTGGGATTCCTTATATTTCATTAATTCTGTGGTTTTAATTCCATTCGTGAGAGAGATGTTTGTTTATATTATGTTGTATAATTTTTATATATATTGTATAAACATATTTTTTTGTTCAATTGATTCTCATATCTACTTTATTTTATTTTATATTGTCTTTTCTTATAAAATCCTCTTATAAACTTATTGTTTTACAAAATTCAATGAGAATTCATTTATGATATTATTAAAGTTGTAGGATTCTGTTAAAATTCATGGGAACTATTTATGATGAATTTTGGGACATACATTTATTTCTAATCCATTGATTATGTTTATGTTGAAGTTCTGATGTATGGTTACTCCATGTGTAACTGTGATGGTTACACAAATTGTAAGGTAGATGTGAGGGTTACAAATTATAAGGTAGTCTAGAGGGTTACATGATAATGTAATTAATTACCCAATATAAATTTATAGTTCCACTTATGTTGTATATTTATTTTGGAAATATAATGGGAATCCCATGATTCACAAGGTATGATAATATCTGTAACAAGTATGTATTTTTTAAAATGATTTCTTATGTTACTAGAATTCATGGACTAATGTCTTATTTCCATATTTTTTAAATATAATAATAAGATTTTAGTTATCATACCAAGTTTGTAAAATATTTATATAGTTTATAAGGATTTTTAAGACAAATAATAATGCAATGATAAATGATTAAGGAATTGTGAAAGAAATTGTGTTTTTTTGAAATGTTTTATATTTTTGAAGAAATGAATAATATTTTTAAGGTATCCACTTCTTATTAATGTATAATGTTATGAATGTATTGTATCGCAATTATATAAATATCTATACATGAAAATATCCTCAATGTGAAAGGACTTTATTTCTTGACTAAATTCAAGATTTTGTAATGTAATGAGGTCAGTTACTTATATGTTGACCTTATTTTTTTAAATTAAGTAACATTGGATGACATTTATAGAAAAATAATTCATATAAATAATTCAAATTGAGACGTTAAATACAGAAATTGATAAATGAATTTACCAAAAGATGATATTTATGGATTAAAATATGTGGTAGATATTATAAAATCATGGAAATATAAAAAATAATAGAAATGTTCTGAATTAATTATAAAAAAAGAGTATTATGGAATCATTGATATATTGAAATAAAATGTGAAAAAATAGTAAGTGGGATGAAGTTATATTTTCTATAGTTACATTGATATGAATAAAAATTTGTTATCAAATAACAATATCAATTTCCCTTATGAAATATATAGAATTTATAATATTAACAATAATGTCCAATTAAGAGTAAAATTTATTATAATTCAAGGATCCTCAATGATACATTATAATAAATGCCTCTCCCTTTTGGTACTCCTTCCTAGAAATTCTATATGAATTGTTTGAGAATTATTAAATCTAAAATGGTGATATTATGGAGATTAATTTGTTATAAACAAGGTTAGGGAATACCAATATCTCTAGAAAAAAATGAAATCATGACAAACATCTTTTTGTGATGAGGAATCCAAGAACTCTATTCAAATATCAACTCAGACTATCATTCTCTATTAAAATTGGTATCATGACTAGTATTCAAAACTTATGTATGGACATTGATTTTGATAAAACCAAACTCACTATTTTCACTTCGATATTTATGTAGAGTTGATTATCTATTATGGTACCATTGAGTTTGAGTATTTTTTGTGATCTTAGGTTGTTGAGATTATTATACAATCATTATTTTTATATGACGAAATCCCCATCATCCAACTAGGAATCTTTATCAATTTATTTTTTTGTTTAATGTTTCAACATTGGATAAAATATCATCAATAGTGGTTATTAAAAATAAAGTTAATGAAATACCACTTAACCAGTCACTTTCCATGTAAAGAAATGAATAAACATAAAATTCTACCTTTTATTAGATTCCCACAAAGTAAGGACTCAAAAACTATCTTATATTATATTGTTTTCCCACAAAACATCACACCAAGTACCTGAAAAAAACCCAATTTTTACCCCTGGTTGATTCTTTTCAAGTCACACCTGTGGAAAATGATAAATTTTCATGAATCCTCACCAATAACATTCAAATGTTGGATTCTCCTTATTGTGATTACCTATAAAATTTTCCTTTTATTATTAATTTCTTATATGTATTTTTTATACAATATGAAAATCAATAATCCAAATAGGATGTACATGAATCAAAAATTGATGCACACTAATCATATGAAAAAAAGTATTATGATAGAGTTTAATAGTTCATCACATTTTCAATAGATAATATATTAAACCATTCTCAAATAAATTTATTTTTACATTGTTTTTATTAATGAAAAAATGGACTAATGAGATTAACGAACATTTGTTTTGTCATAGAATAAACTATAGATACAATTTTTTTGAAAAAACAATGGTAAAAATGATTGTGCACACTGATTGGGATGTTAATATGGTTTATTTATTATTTCATATGAATAGTGGTGTAAATGATGATTTTTATCATATGGAAGAAATTAGAGTAGAAACTAAACATAACCTTCAGGATTGTCCGAATTTATTTGAGGAGTTAAATAATAATTCTATGATACCATTCTATACCAATTGTAAAAATTATAAAACATTTTTATATATACAAATGTTATGAAATTTTAAATCAAGAATTGGATGGAGAAATAGTATCACTATAGAACATCATGGTCTCATAAATGATATTTTACCTAAAAAATGAGCTTCCTTGTTGAATATATGACACTAAATTTTTTATATGCTCAATCGGAATGATCTATAAAAATTTCATCCATGATGATATGATATAAAATTGATTCACAAAGATCATGAATTCTTAATAAAATTCACTAAGGGTGGTGTGAATAAATAAAATAAATATGGATAGATTATTTTAAATGTTTTATGGTACTTTCTTATCATTTAATGGTTTCTAAAACTCTATGGATTCCAAGAAACTGTAAGAAAATTAACATGGCACACAAAATCAAGAATTTAAATAGGAAACAATGTCACCCATTGGATTATACTCAAATAAATATAATTGATTATTACTATCATAAATTCGTAAATGCATCAAGAATCCTCATTTTTAAAATATTTATCAATGATATAAATCCTTTTTTGTATAAAAATTATTACACATAGTATATATCCAGTAATGTTATTAAATTATAACATTCTACTAGATTATTCATGAAGTGAAAATACATTATGTTTTATATTATTATCTCTGAAAAAAAACATCCCATTAATGATTTTAATGCATATTTGGCTCTATTGACAGAAGATTTAAAATTGATGAGGGCTATAAGTGTTTCATTCTATAATAGTCATATAAGTGAAAAAATATAATTAGGAACCATATTGTATGGGAATATAAATAAATTTCACTCTTATGGAAATTTTATAAGATATAGAATTAAATTAATGTTGTGGTCTCAAATATGTGATGAATACACACATTCAAATTTGTGGAATCATTACAAGAAGAATATATTTTTAGGATATCATGAATTTTTACCCTAAAAATATAAATACATCATCTAGATTACAACATTCAATTAGAGTACATAACATGTCACAACATTGTCTATAGTAATGGGTGATGAAATCATTATGAAAGTAAATGAAATTGACACTATTTTTCGTAACCCTTTCCTGGAAAAACACAAAAATTAGTTTGTACACACATATAAATTTTCATTGAATTTCTATACTGAATTGTTTTTATTATAGAAATTTTCTTAATTTAATTCATGTATAATTAAAATTTATTTTATAATTTTGTTAACACATTTCAAAATTTTACAAAAAAATGGCTTCTAGGCTAGGATAGACATGATAGACATGGGGATAATGGAGGAGTTGGAATCATCTAATAGTAAAAGGTATAGTATTTTTCTTCCAGTAGCTTACACTCCATCTAAATAAGAAAATTTTCAATTTTTCATTTTCCATAAGGGTGTAAATGTTCTACATGGGAATTAATAAAATATAATGAATGTCATATCAATGGTTATTTTAATGTTACGAGGTCTAAAATTACAATATTTTTATGTTTTGATTTAGGATTTGATGTTTGTCTCTTTATATTCTATTCTTTCTAATTATGGACAACGTGCATTAACCATAATATACTTCATTTTCAAGTCCTTATGCAATATTTTGATAGAATATATAGTGTAACTAATCCTGATAAAGGATATTGTATTCATATTATGTTAATAAGAGATGTTACTCCAATCATAATTCTTGGATAAAATGGTACACCTAATGAATCTTTTAGATATAGTGCTCAAACTATGTAGTCACGTCCATTACATATGGATGTACCCAAAATGAATGTTTTATAAATATTTTGAAAGGGTATGTCAAGATTCGATGTCGTCTAGAAGGTTGTATTGCATAATAATATATTTTTAAAGAATAAATGGAATTATATATAGATTTCCTATTATATGATGGTAGTTTGAGTCTCCCAAAGTCTCATCATAGATGACACGTTATGGCTGAAGGGTTTTTCAAAAGACATTATTTTACAATTACCATCTCAGGGGAGGAGTAATCTCATTATTTTATTTTATTGAATATTGAAAATTTTTATCCATTTCTTGAATCCACGAAAGAAACATTTATAAATTTCAATCCATCAAGGACTAAAGGATTGAAATTAAATTATTCAAATCAATATTTATACGATTATTTTGAGATCATAATTATAAAGATATAACTAAAATTACAAATTCCATTTTGAATGAATTTAATAGATATATATAGGTACAAATAAAAATTTTATACCATAATTTTTTTATTTAATGTTTATAAATTCTTTAAAAATTAATATGATGAATGAAATATGAAACAAATCAATGTAGTTACTCTTGTAGAATATGTGATGTGCATATCTGGTTCTATGGATAGAAATCAAATTTATGAAAAAGGGTTATATTTCAGCCTCATCAAACATATATACGAATTGGATTACACACCATTGAAAGTGATTATTTTCCATAAAAATGGACTGACAAGAGGAGTACAGATAATTTTGATTAAATGGGACTCATGATGATGAATTTTAGTGTGGAAGTGTTGAAGGACATTTCATCAATAACAAAATTACAAAAAAATGTTGTTATTTTATGGGTCAGATCTATAAAACATGAGTTGGTATGTTGTCTTACTGGTTATGAAAACTACTATAGGGTTAGATGAAAATTCAATTCCAGATGACTTTTTTTGAGACATCACCAATATTTCACAGTGGTCCCAATATAGAATTTTTTTAATGTTATAGTTCACCACAAAAATTGTATTAGGCTTCTCGATATTTGATCCAAATCCCCGCATCCTTTAAATAAATGAAATAGTGTTCAATGATAATTTCAAATTATGTTTTAATATTCTTTTCTATTCTCATTATATTATGTGTTTCCTGTTGTATATAAGTTAGCTAAATTAAATTTCTATCTACTAGTGCAGAAAATTACTTTTGAACATGATTATATTTCCAATATTAGAAAAAGAACCTTTGGTTTTTTATACTATATAATTATTAGGGGATAAAATACATATTTATGAAAAAAAAACAAGAATGTTTTATCACCACTGTGTTGACTAAAATTATCTAGGCAAGAAGAGAGGGAATAAAATTTGAGGTTGGATGGAATGAACATGACTAACCTGTTGACCCCAACAGGTGAAATTTCATTAGTAATGTTCGTAAAAATGAGAATGAATGTACCATTTAATATAGATACATCAAATCATGTCCAACTTGAATTTAAGGAAACCCTTTGGATGATATTAAGGTAACATAATGATATAAATCATATACTTTACAAAAAAAATCATATAAAGAATCATTGATTAAAATCTAGTAGAGGCTTCCAATGACTTCTTACTCATATTCATATCATGGTTGTTGAAGGGAATGTAATGCTCCACCAACTAATTTTATATGTATAAATTATAAAAGAAGAAACATTGGGTTATTTCACCTATCATTATGATGAGATATTATTTCATGTGAATCATAGTTGATAATATATTATTTTGAAATATTTATTTTATACAAATTTTTTCAAAATTGATCACTTACAAAACAACAACGAAGTGATGAAAATAAAAACTATATATAAAATCCAATGTAACCCTATCATAATGTAGAAATGGGGTACATTAAACTATATATGAAAATGTTCTATATTTTAAATCTATGTTAAATGATTTATGTGATGTGAAAAAAAATGTTTTCCTTTATTTATATACAGATTCATGAATAAAAATATGACTTCATTTGAATCCTACATCATCTGTTAAAGATGGGGGATCACATAAATAAAGAGGGTAAACTAGATGATGAAAACTGTAGATCAGTATATGAAGTATGTATAAGTATGATATGACTATAATAAATTATTCTTTATAAATTATTACATTAAAAAGATAAATTTATGTTTTTATGATTTTCATATATCTTAGAAATAAGAGTATGTATTGACCATAAATAAGGAATAACTACTTTCAAAGACTATAAATCAGCCAAAAAAATATAGCCACGTTAGGTGTGTAGGATTCAATGTATCACCTAGAACATATTTCAAGAAGAAAAGGATTCAATGTGATACATATTAGATGAAGAAATCATGGTATGTGAAAATAATGATTTTGAAATATATAATTATTCAGTCTACTTTGGAATACAAATGTATGTCAAATGATGTAAGTAAATAAAAAAAAAATATGCACATGGAGAACTGAATGACCACGCTAGATTTATGGCTAGTTATTCCGCTCAACTTCATACCTAACCCGAGGAAATCTAATTTTACATTACACTTTATTTTAAATTAATATAATAAAACATTTGATAACATTATATCACAAACATTCCACCTCTTTATATTGTGTGTTATTTATATCTACCAGAATCTGGGCACCACATTATTGTTAGAGGGACAATGTTTAATATCCCCAGAGACAAGATACATAATAACGATATACCAAAATATCAGATGAGAATGGGTACTGAAATATCTAATGAGATGAAAGATGATTTATCTATTTATCTAGATGATATGCATATTAAAATTGTTAATGATGCTATTGGGACTTTTGTATCATAGATGTGTAGTCTTATAATGATACATGAGGTATGTCCTTATCATTTTTTTTTAAATAAGAAACATTACAAATTTTAAGAAAAGTTCTAAAATGAGGCATTGTATTACATATGGATAAAATTAAGGGGAAACATAAGGTTATATTTAAAAAATCTAGTGAATTGAAAATGTAATAAAATACCTCTAAGGAGTAAATTCACCCCAGTAGTTCCACTACATCAGGTATTAACATTAATATTTCATAAAGACATTAGCTTAAAAAAATTAGATAATACCTACATTAAATATGAATATAAAATATTTGGAAATGTTATTCAGATGTGTTTGGTTTGGAGAGTGTAAATTAGATTATCAAATTTGAATGACTGAGAGTCTTAGTAGCAAATACATACATGGGTAACATTTTAGAAATCATTATATAACAAAGGGATCTAAGATTTTCATTAATGTTAATAACTATTAATATTTTCATTAATAATTTATATTACTATTATATAAAGGAAAAAACCCAAAAATATATTATTTGGATTCATTATTCGTTTCATTGTATTTATGCATTAATTTTTTTTGAACTTTAGGAAAATAATAAGTAAAAAAATAAACTAAGAATGGAATTTGAGAAGATAATAATAGACCAAATACTATTATTAATGTCTAAAATAAAAGTGTAAAACTCGACAGTCTAATCATATAACAATATATACATATATTCATTACTTATTTGTTTTTGTTTTTATTGAAGCACCTGATTATAATACCAATCAATTGGGATACCCAGATGATTATTTCTGGGATCCAACGAACAAATTTCAATAAAATTGATCAAATATGATGTGTATTGTTATTTTATTATGAAAAAATCAATATTTTATTGATTAACATCAAAATATATGTTTCAGATATTATTTTAATATGATTTTTTTCTTTCATAAGGATATCGTTAAATGTAGGCTAAATCATGGAATGTGGTTAATGAATAAACATAATAATCCATTGGATTTATTTAAATGGAAAAATATTAAGTTATATATAAAATATTTAACTATGAATAAATATTTCAAAATAAATTACATATTTTTTATATGTTTCTATAGAGTCTGAAGAAAAATAATGGCAATGATTTAATATATAACACTTCCAAATATATAAAAGATATCATATACCATCAAAAGACTTGTATCCCCATATAGGTAATATTGAAAGGTAATTGCAATTTCTTTAAAAATATTTCATAAGAATTTGCCTATATTTTCCCAGAACTATCAGGATTTCAAATAATATACAACTTAAAATAATAAGAAAATTTGTATAGAGATGATTTCCCATAGTACATACTATTGGAATGTTTTCTACTATAAAATTTATTTGATTACCTATTATTGTTGTGATCCAGTATGGTCTATAACCTTATAAAAACATTTGGGATGTACAACATTAATATCATAATTTTTGTACAATATTTTTTATTTGTTTCTCAAAGATAAGAATAATATTGTAAATTTATTTTTAAAAACAAATGAGTAGAATTAATGGGGTCAAAATGTTTAAAGACATCATTAACTTGTGACTTATTACTATATATTTAGTTAATTTTATCATCATTTTGCCTATTATTTTTAGTTAATTTTCATATCATTTCTATATGATACTAATTTTGTTATATTTCATAGAGATCACGATGAAATGAAATCATATATAATTCTTTTCTCTTTAAAAAGGTTGATTTAATCACGTACTATAATCGATAACTCACTACAGATGACACCGTTTTATTTTTATTTTAAAATTAAATCAACATAACATGATATCAAACAAAAATAATGTTTGAAACCCCTAAACAATGAATTAATTTCTGAATGAGAAAACTTATTTTGATATATGGTAATCAATTAGACCACATTTTGATACAAGATATGTCCAGTATGACCTAATGTTTAGTCTTTTAGATAAAAATTGATATTTTTGTTTATAACACACATTACATTCTCATTTTTTAGAAACATATTATGATTATTTTTATACTATAGAAAAACGATTCATATGTAATTTCTGATGTGTAAGATTCAATATAACCTCAATCCAATACACGGTGTTCCGGATATGACTCAAAGATTATGTATTTTGATAAAATTTTCACATTAGTTCAAAACACACATCAAACTCTCAAATCCAACAACAACAATTATTATTTTATTTAACCATGGGACCAAGGTCACAGAGAAAAACTATAGCACGATTTCTAAAAGCAGCGGAACTATGTAGGTATAAGATAGTGAAATTTAAAAGCATCCTCCCGAATGTTCTTGTAAAATTGTAAAGGAAGACTTACAATATTAGAGAAAACAATTCTAGATTCATTTTGAACACCTTTGGAGGCTAAGAAATATTCCACTTTATTTCCTTCATGTCATGTATGTTGGATTGCAGCACCCTAAGTAGTGTTTAAAATACACATTCAAAAGTAGTAATAAATTGACCAGTGGGTATTGTTCTTCCTTTGTATAGAATTATATATCAATACAACGTCTGTTTCAGTCAATGACAGAGCTAAATTGATTTCCTGACCGATTTCTAACCCGAAATGAAGAGCCTTAGCCTTCTATATTATAGAAACTCCTTGATCGAAGAATCTATTTAATGTAGAGATAACATAATCGTAGTTATCTCGAATAACATTCCCTCATAACTTCATAAAATGAGAGAAAAATCCATCAGCATTTATATTATATCCTCTGGTAGGTGGTTTCCAACTTACCCATCTTTTATGCTTTTGAATTCCATGAACGAAATCATTAGAAAAATATATCCATGAAGCAGGGATAAACATTCTAAGGATTTTTCATTCATACCATCACTTTATTAGTGATCCTAACTCCACCACCAGGCACATGAACCAGACCTATTTTTAATGAAAGGATCATTGACCAAATTTTTTATGAGATTTATTCCTTGCACTCCACAATGTCCGGCAACGCAAAACCATTTTCATAGAATGGGACTTACGCTGATGATAATTCAATACAACACTAAGAGATTCATTAAAATGAAGTCCAAACCAGCAGTATAATGAATATTGATACCTATGAGGTTACCCATGTAGCTCTACACCACCATAGACCAGTCACCCACAAAAAATAAATGCTCCATCATTTCAGATCTTTCAGGCATGCAACACAAGCATTTCGACACTATCTCTACACCTCTCCTACATAACATGTCATCTATCATAATAAAATTGTTATATATCGTCCACATAAGGTAATTGTATTTTAAAGGAATCTATTTACACCAATATATATTCATAAATTTTTTGACATCATTGAAAGCTAGAAGAACCCATCTGTAACTGTAAGCTAAGAAGACCCCCACAGAGTATTTTTTAAAAACTAGATGATCTGCATTTAAAGTGAGGTTGATGCAATCAACGAGTTATTATTTTTGTTGAATAATAATATAATGTATGAAGTCTAGGTACATAATTTATTGTGAAAATTTCAGATTAGGCGTTAGACTAGCAAGAAATCTGATGATTGAACAAGACCAATTGTTGTACCAAAAATTGATTTCCCCACTATCCATGTTCCACCAGGAATATTGATTTATATCTGGAATGTGTTCATTGGGAGATCACTATATCCAATAGATACTACCCCTTATAGAATCCACGGTTTTCCCATATTTCTTTTTAATAAACATACTTTTCAAGGTATCACCTTCATGGACTTCCCAGACCAACATTCCTTTAAAGTACTGCATAGATCCTTCCACCTTGTGGAGACTAATACCCCCATTATTCAACAACTAAGCCATTTTTTCCATGATGCCTAGTGTTACATTCCTTACACATTATTATCCATGATAAAAGATGTCAAATTCCTTTTAATATTTCTCAATACTACATTAGGAACATTGAGAACTAAACGAATGTGCATACAGATTATAGATAGAACACAGTTAACTAGGGTAATATGTCCACCAAAAGAAAGAAAACAGTTCATATAATTGTTGAACATACAAATGATTTTATTAACAATACCCTAATTGTGTCTTAATCTCAATCTGCCCATAGATAATGGAGCTCCAAGATGATCCAAAGGAAATTGTCTTGTCATAATACCCCGAACATCTTCATTTTTTCTTATAAGAATTTTAGAACAGGACTATGGATAATACTAACTACTCATTTCATAATTTATTTTCAAACAACTACATAAAATATACTCTTCAGTTAATTTTTCAAGATAACTAATATATTTATATCCCCCATTAATGAAAAAAATCATGTCATCCACATAGATCATGTGAGATATTCCATTAGTCTGATTCAAACATTTGAAGGATTGAATGTATCCATTAATGATCTTGTTCCATAGGAGTTACTAATGGTGTCATGTACCACTATAAAAACACTATAAGAATAAGTATTTCCTTTTCTTGGGCCCCTAATAGATTTGAAAAATCCAGTTCTCTTACACATCAATGACACTGGGAACTAGGGTGAGCTAATGAATCTAAAAAATAAGTCCCAAACCCAATGTAAAAAACACATAAAATCCATAAACTTCAGAATATACCCACAATCCATCCAATAATAAGCTTTATCCATATAAATCTAAAGATCCCCATTCGAACCATGAGTTGTTTTATATCGATAAGAATTTCCCGAGCAATACTAATGGCAGCTTGTGGGGACCTACCTATAATAAAGACATGTTGTTCATTGGACACACATTATCTAAAGAATCATTCCACTAGCCTGTTAATAATACTATCCAAGATTCTATAATAAACAATAGAGAAACATATTGGATGAAATTTATTGAATGGTGACAGGTATTAAACTTTTGGAAATAGCATGTGTATAGTTTCACATACCACCCTTGGAAGTTTTCCTCCATGAAAAAAACCTAAACTGATTCAATCAAATCCTCTTTAATAAGTTCCCAAGATACCACATAGAAGGATGCTGAGAAACAATCTTGGTCTGGTAAAATATTCAAGATTATGGACTTTATAGCTTCAATGATTTCTTTCTCCTTAGGAAAACCCCTCAAAAAATAATTTTCCTCATTAGATAACACATATGGAATAGATTAAAAATGATTTGTTGGACCATAAGGGTAACCATTATTCATACTTGGGTTAAAATCATCATGAAATGATTTAAAATATTTTTCATCTATACCTCCAATTATCTCTGGATCATTATAATATGATCTATTTTACATGGTAATAATTTGTATGATCCCTCAACTTTTTTCTTTGATATGTACCTTAAATAATGCAGTATTATATCCACCTTTTCTAGATACGTGGCCCTAGATTTATCTCGAACAACCCATTCTTGTTAAAGAAGCGTTTAATTAAGACATTCCTTTTTATTAACAATGTTCTGAAAAAACTCCTCATCCAAATCATCATTAAGATCATATTCAATGTGCTCAATTTTATTTTCTAGATTATCCAGATATGTGAAATGGTCTAGTGGTTTCTTATACTGGTTTTAAGGATCTTCCTTCAATCATTTGAGTTTTTCATGGAACATATTCAACGAAAACCCATGTATTGTTGTAAACCATGAATATTTTTCCACTTCATGATACCCAAGACTATCACCCTACTACTTTGTATAAAAGAAATGATCCACGTCTGCATAGCTAACTATCATGCATAAGAGTAAAGGAGAGTCATCTGAAATGGCTTAAACAAGATGACTAAATCTGCCATCTGGGAAACCCAAAATATCGTGATGATTTCCTAGAATACTTTCAAGATGACACCAGGTACGACACTGGCGTTTTTTGTTATTACAACATGAATATTGGTCTCATGTATAACCCAAATACAAAAGGAAAGCATTGTCCACAAAGGAGACAATTCCTTGATGATCTCTCCATGGGTAAGAAATCCTCTTTTCATCATTGAAACAACCATTATGTGGTTAAAATATACACCAAAAAATATTCCAAACTACTTGAATTGAAGGATTTTATGTCTGAACATAAGATCTCCCTTTCTCTCTATTCACATTTCTCACAAACGAAACATTATAAAAGACACTTCCCTCTATAACCACATAACCCATTTTTCGTTGCGTGACACATCACTAGTGGGGAGAGTGATTGTCTTAGAAAACACTCATGAAATATT
Source organism: Viscum album (assembly GCA_963277665.1). Classification (NCBI taxonomy): domain Eukaryota; kingdom Viridiplantae; phylum Streptophyta; class Magnoliopsida; order Santalales; family Viscaceae; genus Viscum; species Viscum album. Next base: position 1,291,200,692 of record OY728159.1, on the reverse strand, counting down.
TCAACATCGCCAAGCCTTTGAAAAATGAAATCAGTAAATGAAATAAAAAATTTAGGATCATCATGCAGTCATAAATATAATGAGACATACTCATTAACTTTTTATGAAATCAAAAAATCCCATCAGCACGATGGCCTAATCTCATGAAAGCCCCACAATAAAGAAAATGAGATAACATGAAAACCTTTCCACAAGAATCCTAAGATCATAGAATTCCTTAGACATGTTGTATTGAAAATATGATTTTCTATCAGTGTGTCCACATAATTTTCTAAAACCAATATAATTGTACATATGCCAATAAATATTTCATTAATGGGATGGTGTTGTCATCATTGAAAATAATACGATGCCCCCTATATAAAATATGACAAGACCTCACTAAAATGCATAACATCAATTCCCTCCACTAACTCCGGTCTTGATTAGTGTGATACGTACCATAGAACGTGTCGAATGAATTAGTTGGTGAGACATATAAATCCGCCACTTCATCCTCATAAAATAAACCTTGGATCCTTGAATTTGTGCACTCAGGCGTTCTTGAGGATTTCGTGGAGAAGATACTCTTGTGATCAAAATGTTTTTTTAGTAGTTTAAATATGGGAAACCATCTAAGAAAATCGTGTTACATTCATAGGAACATCATGTGATAACTCATAGATCACATTAAAGACTTGAGGAAGATTATAAAAAGGAAACATTGCAAACCTAATCAGTCTCGTGAGATTTAATAAAATTTACGGTGAACAAATCTAAGGGATATGTAACAAAATGAAGAAAAGAGATTAAAATGAAATGAGACTTATATGAAGAACATGTACAATGATCTTAATTTGCTTCTTATGAGCCACCCATTCCAGATGACATCTCTGAGACATGTTCCACAAAAAACAAGATGCTCCTTTGTTATACTATTGGGATCATGTGAAGTCTTGTTTACATGTCATACAACATCTTATAGAGCCATATTAGAATTCCACCCAATTCACTTGAAATCTTCTGATATCGTCATATTCCCCATGATGACCTCTAGGCATGTCACCCAAATCACATGGTGGAAACACAGTATGTCTGATATGTATCATGATGGTATCAAAAAATATCAATTGAATCATGCAATGTCTTTCGGACATGCTATCTAGATCTTATGATGCCATCATGTTATTGTAGTGGTCTCTTTCAATATCCCCTTGAAATGTCATCCATCATTTGAGATTATACTTAGCCAAGTCATTCGGGACTTTCATCACCCTCCAGACATGTCATAATGACTATCGTGATTTCCTTTAAATGTTGTACACATCATTTGTTATGACATTAGAGCAAGTGAGCTTGATAAGATAATTACCTCCAAAAATTTTAGAAGATATGATGAAATGTCTTCGAATATCAGCTATCCAGGAATAAAAATTTCCAATGGAATATTCATCCATGGTCATGTGATGGCTTCTAGTATCAACCAACTTGGCCTTTTAATTTACATCATCCATGTTTGCCTTGTTCAAGCGATGGTCTTGAGACACATCATCCAAATTATATGATGTCCATCGGAAAATTCAATTTGATGATGCGATTATATTTGGACATGATGGATATGCAACCTCTTACATATCACCCTGAAAATAAAGCCTTTTCATATAAACAATCAATTCATGTCTGGCATACAAGGGAACTAGGAAATGTGGGCATCCCAGTACTCGATAAACTTGTCCCACATCCATGAAGGGAATCCTTATTGTGTAATCCAAGATTAAATTAACTAGGATAACTCTAATTAATAATATAAAAATTAGATGTAGGAATCTTTCCTATGCCCTGAGATCCATATAAAAAAGTGGTTCCCATTGTCTAAGTCCCACATCCATAAGCTGTGAGACAAATTATTTTTTACCTGTTGTTTCTCACATCAATCATAGATCATATTGGCATAGGGAGTTTCAAATATCATATCTTTCATGACATAAGACTCTATAAAGACAAGGGAATCCATAGTTTGTAATCCTCATCCATCAGAATAATCTAATATGTCCCTCATATAAGGGAATCCTTAGCGTGTAATCGCCAACATAATGAATAATGTTAAATATGATTCCTACCATAACTAGTATAAATAAGATGACTTCATAAGTCTTTAACTCAACAAGGAATATTATTTAGTGTATGTCCTTCCATGTTTCCAAATTTTAAACCATTAGGAACCAATATATCCCATGGGTTTATTTTCCTTCCTTATCCACTAGAGGAGTCAGAAGTTACTAAACTATGATGAATCTGAATCATTCCGTAATTAGGATACATATGACACCTTCCTATGGATTGAACTCAATATTATGAATACAATGGTATTTCCTAGTATGTAATCCTGACATTAGTATGAAAGGATACTAGTTACATGTTATACATATCTTATCATAATGAGCAGAACTCATGTGGGATTATGGAGTCATAAGTATATCCTAATTAGTATCATCAATTTCCAATATCCAGCAAAAATTTAGTGTTTAATCCTCAATCAGTTTCATGATATAGTAACCCAACATTCATGTACATCAACCATCGGGAAATTTTCAAGGGCATGAACAATGAATAGTACTTCTATTTAATGTTATTTCAAAGATACAAAGGAAGCCTCCTTCAGGCTTGATCAGAAATACTAGTTTCCCATGTATCAACATATATGTCATTTCTGTAAAATGTCAAAATACATTTTTTAATGAACTACATGGGTTTTTATTACTGTTATAAAATTGAATACAAATGACTCTTTATAATGGCTCAATCCCTTCCTAAAAATATTAATCACCCACAAGATAAGAATAATCATAAGAGTGCATGGTTATTAGGATTCAAAGTATAATTATATACAAACCAAAGTGAAATGAATGAAGAATCTTCGTAACATGTAGATAGATTAACCAAATATACCGACTTCTCTCTCTACATATAAAGAGGCATAAACATAGATCATTTTTAGGTTAATCGGTCTTGTATTAGGATTTGGATGAGATTTTAAAACATATCTTAAATATATAAGAGAGTACCAGAGTGGGATAAAATTCCCACCCCATAGTGTGTGATGAGATTGACCTCCCATCCTCTCGACCAATGTGAGTTCCCAAACAACATTGGTTTTAAAATAAAAATAACTTCCTACCTTTGGAATGAATGTCCATACCCAGTTAGGCATGTGGGAACCATTGGGAGTTTCTTTAAAAAGATAAAAAATGGTGATCCTGATGCGAATGATTGTGAAAAAAATTGAACCCTTCATAATTATACCACTAGAAAAATTATATCCACATATCTCTAAGTAAACAATAATTGTTGACCCAAAGTGAAAATGTCAGATAATATTATGATTCAGTTATTATTCATTAGGGATTTTTTTCATTTCCTATGAAAACAAAGATGATTGACCCAACATAATGTCTCAAAAAAATGATCAGTTGAACATGAAATTTATCTTATATAGTATTATCAATATGTGTGGTTCTCATGAAATAATTACTTCGTTACATTGACCAGTTCATGTGAGTAGAATTAATGAATTTGTAGTAAATGTACAATTGTATTACCCATGTATATCTAATTGAGAACATATAATTACTACAATGGTGAAGTCATTAGTGACCATGTTCCTTTTTGTTTTCATTTATATAGATACTACCTTCATCAACAACACCCTGATATGGGATATCGTCTCCATCCGGGGACATTTTTTGAAAATCAACTGAAACTACAACCACTATGAGCGTCAAAATGATCTCAACTTCCTGACATCATAAGAATAAGTGGGGGAATGAAATAGTTTTTGAATACCATTGACAGGGTATGATCCCAAAATTCAAGGAATCATTAATGGGTCTCTATGTATATAAACCTATGAGTCTGCATCAACCTGATAAAGTTTCATTAAATCTAGTGGGCCATATTTCAACATCTAAGTACTTTAGAGGATTATCCCCAAGGTTTGATAATCACCACCGTATGTGTATGATGATGGTGGATTAAGGGGTAAAATGTGAATCCCTTTCTATTTACGGTCCACAAATGAGGGATCCTCTCAAATATTGTCTCTATCACCATCCCACCAATACCCCCAACTTTATACAGTAGGTACCACCAGACACACTTCCACCTCTAACAACCAATAAAGGGTAACAAGGATGAATCCTTGGGTGTTGAGGGATCAATATAATTATGAGTGGGATAATATCCACACTCCCAATGATGATGTCTAATAGAATATTTTGGTGATATCAAGTGATCATGTTCATAAACCTACTAACAGAGAAAACGTATGTTGGAGTTTTATATAATAGGCATAAGGGAGACACATATCCCTATTTCTAAACCTAAAGTCCATTTTCATATCTTGGTGGATGAAGGTGGAAAAAAGTGTGTCATATCCCCATTAAAATAAATGATATATGCATGTATATAGTGGAGAGGGAAAATGTGATGTCTTATATATGAGCGTGTAGTATGATTAAATGTCATTACATCTTAATAAAAGCTGGAGAACTAGGTCAGCATATTTTGAAACTGATATAGACTCATTTATAGGCACATATTATTTTCCCTATAGCTAGGGTAGCTTAACACTATAATAATTATGAATAAGATACTTTTTTATAGAATGAATAATTCGTTCTCCAACTTAGGATGATTATTAACATATTCTAGTAATGGATGTCACATGAGATCATGTATATACTTCCATTAAAAGTGGACTCACCAAGGGGGAGGGGAACATTAATTGGGATAGGGGAACATGCCTATCAAAAAATTTCACCATTATATTCACAGGTCCCATGATTGGGATCATATATTATTTCTAGGCAGGGCTCACCGAGTGAGAGGGGGACATTCCTCAGGACATGATGATATTATTATTTTAAAAAAGCCATTGAAAGACTCCAAAGGCCAATGATTGGGATCATATCCCCATTCTAAATTGGGATCAACAAGTGAGAATGTAACATGCCTCAAGATAGGATCATATTACTATCAGTGATTATTCCTATAATATTCCAATAAATCATGGATTCTAAGAGCATATTCTTACTTTTTTCAAGGAGAAACAACACTACATCATTTGGAGGAAATATAGTCGGGGGTCATATCACTTCTAATATTTTAGAGGCATATCATAATATTCTTGAGGGTAATGAATATTCTTACCAGGATTATATTTATATTCCAACTGAGAATAACTTGTTGAGAGGGATATATCCATCAAGAAAGGCTCATATCCCTATAATAAAATACTAACATCACATCCCAATGTTTTAGGGTCGTTATCATACTCCCATTCTAATGGAGTCTAACCATAGGACAATGGAACAAGCCTCTGGAAAAGCCCATATTATTTTCAATACTGAAAATATCATTAGAATATTTCCAAAAATTCATATAATTTATAAAATACTCTAACAACACTACACATATATAAACAAGGTCCTTCAACCATCATACAACACACCCATATCCACTCACAATTACAAAAGTTTGGTCATCAAATTCCATCTAAAATGCAGAATGATGATCATATACCTAATCTGTAGTGTCCTTAAGGTTGTTCATGAAAAATATTCAAAACCCCATGGGGTTTTAACTCTTACACTAAAGTAGAAGACTATAATATCCATTGTTTTCCTCATCATGGTATTGTACAGATAGATCACATGGACTCTTCTCGTCATATCCTCTATGATCAACCTTCACATAGTGATATCTTCTATGGATTAGGAAATCCTCCCCATGCCTAGACATCTACATATCAATGTTAATTTGAAAATTTGACACCATCATATAGATAGGTGCCATAAAAAATATGGTCAAATATATATATTCCCCCATCATCATCCAGTACACTCATATCAAATCAGTAAGCGACCCCATTAATAATGTAATATGTTCTGACCAGAAAAACGAATATAAGTCAAATGAATATGGATAATAAATTGATATTTGAAGAGATGATGTTATAAATAACTCCCCACCTTGTTTTGGACTCTTACCATGATTGATTATATGATCTTAAATGAGCTTGAAAAGGGGTTCAAGCCTTATCAACATCAAAATATATGGGATACTCATCAGCAATTGAATACTAGAAACCACCATTATATAGTATATAAGGGACACCTTCATAACATTTTGGTAATTTTTTTTGCTAGACATGGATGTCATCTCCATAGTATGGGATCAAAAATCATAAAATAAAAATCGCAAATATGAAAGATTCTTACTTCTATTTCATTACTTTTTATAATGATTTTTTAGCCAAATATAGGTCATGTAACCATATTTATGGATGTAAAAACTATGGAGTGTTACACTTCACCCCACACCTGGAATAGAATAAACCATTACATATGAGATCTAGTATTGTCGTTTCCTTTGAATAAATTAAGATACTAATTAATTCTCACTCCAATTGATTAATATTATAGAATTTACCAGTATCAATGTGTCCTAGACATCATGAATTGTGGAAGAGGATATATAATAATCCATAGAACTGGGACCCACAAAATGTTAATAAATTGACTCATGATATCCAAGGATGAAATGAAACTAATTATATCCTATAAAAATGACTCTCATCATGGTCTTACAATGCACTCACCTCTTACATGACCACAACTACACCACATAAATCATGCCACATTAAAAACTACCTTAGTGGATTTCTAAGATTTGAAAAAACTCATCGTGTTAGGGGAATATCTACCACCTCATATATCTACTAGATTCTAAATTTTCAAGACGATTCATGTCCTATCATCTATAGCTACAAATAATACCCATACCAATGGGTTGGGGGAATTTATATTTCAATCATCGTCACCAAATTCATCTTCTTCATATTGTGTCCTCAGGAAATAAATGGTGACTCCAAATCAAACCCATCCCATGGGGCTAGGTGCATTAATATCTCAATGACCATCCTAGGAACTTTAAATTCGTCAACTATATCTATCAAATCAACAACAAAATAATTAATATAATACAATTATGACCGAAATAACCCCTATCATGCAAGGATTGACAGATTTTCATTATCCCCATAACCACATACAAAATATGTCTTCTACAGTTTTGGAGGAATATATCAATGGTTGTAAACCCATCCATTTATAGTACTACAAAAAAACCTCGGATATTCTAAGCCCATTTGGATACCACATTTGGAAACTCCCTTAAGGTCATTACTCACAGGCCAAGATTTTAGGAGCATACAATGAAGGCATCTAGACCTCACTAGGGTTGCAATCCCAAATGGATCGATTTGGAAAAGGGTTTGAGGAACGACCATAATACATGATGTGTAGAATCATCTTGTTTTGGTGGATTTAATTGGAATACCACCATTTCCTGATATAATTTTGAGAATTTTATCAACTTCAACACAACATATATGGTTGATGATGAAAAAACTTTAGAGGGAAACAATATGGGAAACATACTCTGAAAGGATAGTGATTTGTATTCACCAAATGAGGTTACATGCACCCATAACCTAATAAGGATAAAAAAATTTTGGTACCATTAAATATCGAGTTGCAACTTATCTAGAAGAAAACTACCAATGATAAATGGAATGGTGTGAGTATATCCCAATCACCAACTGAAAGGGTTAATGTTCCTTCCATGGAGGAAAATTTTTCACCATTTGAAAATGAGATACAAACTCAATGAAATTTCAATGAGGAGATACTCAAGAGAAATATTACATATAGGTATCATCTTCAAGAGTTGAATAATATTATTCCTCTCAAAGCTGGTATTCCTACAAAAGTATCATCTAATAATCATATTAGATCAACCACTCGGAAGCCTATTTACATATATAAGTTAGTTCAAAATGTTCCTAAATTCCCTCCATTACGAAGAAACCCTATACATATAGAGGGTAATCATTTAGACTATGCACTGGTTAAGAATATTTTAGCTACAAAAATTATACTGCATTGGTTGGCCTCATCCACTACATGTAGATAGATGTTATCTCAAAAAATAATACCTATGAACATAGAAATGCAATTGAGTCCATGGATACTCAAATTGTAAGGACATAACCCTAGTTTTCCAGAGATGGTCTCTTATTTTAACACATTGGCATATAAAAAAGAATCTAATATTGAATGGAAGTGTAGTTTAGTTTTTTTGGGAATATAGATACATACATAAGTTTAACATTACAACTTGAAAAAAATACAAAATTTTTGTTTTGTTGGGAACATCCACCTCTCTATGACAATACTTGTAGGTCAAACATAAAAAACATAATCATGTCCTATGAAAATGAAACATAAGAAAGGGGTGAGATTAAACACTCATTAAGGGTATGCAATATAGAGGAAGATATCACAAACACCAATAATAGGAAATTGGAATAATTGAAAACACATGCCTCTATGGATAAAAATCTTGAATAGATTAAAGAAGTAATATTAGCTGTGTAAATAATGACTTAATATAACATAATACATGGTATTATACTAGTAAAATTACCACATGATCTTTTAGTCACCTACTTCATAATGAGGGAAGTTCATATGTCAGACATTCTGAACCATTTTTTCAAACCCTTAGCCAAGACATCTAAAAATGATTATGGCCTCAGGAAAAACCATGAATGAAATTGGGAAAGGCCTCAACCAATTCCTTGTTTATTTGTCTCATGAGACCAACCAATGCATCAACGAGCTATAGTGGTCTCCACCTATCACATAATAAGTATAATGCATTCCTCATAAGAAAAGGGATAATGTAATAAACATATACATTCATATTGAGATTTACATGTGAAATGTAATCAACTTTCCCCAATCAATGAACATAGTCAATAACCATTCAAAATCATATGTTGAATGGTATCAAAATAGCACATCCATATTCAGCATAACCAAAATCCATTCAAAAACATATTTTATATGATATCAATATAGATTAACATCAATTACGTACAAGATTCAACTATGGATGTTGACATAGAAGAACTTATTTTTAAATGATACCATTGAAAAATTCAAGAGGAAACAATCCTTAAACATTATAATGTGTCCCATACCCCCTTGAAAAATTCAAGTCATTAACCCCAAGAATATCATGAGTATAAGGAGACTCATCATATGATATAAAATTGGAATTACATACACTAGAATAATGAAGTAAGTGGTGAACGAGGAATATGTATACAAATAGTTAATGAGAGATGAGAGAAATCCTTTTTACTTTTGAAAGAGGTGTCCTTCTGAAAAAGCATTTATACTTTACAGGAATTAATATATTAAAAATGAATACCGCATAAAATAAAGTACTAGGATATTTAAATTATATTTTAAGAATTAATTATGTCCCACTAATGTGAAATCTTGTAAATATAGTTCATAATATTCATTAGAAATAAAACATTTTAGATAATTTTAAGAAAATTATTAAAGTGATTTTTAAAGTGAAAAGAAATTTTTTTATCTTAAATCAAGAAATGATCATAGATTATTATTCATGATAAAATTAGTGCATTATTAAAATATTAGTGAATCAAAATTGATTTTAGAGTACACTTTAAAAAAGTGTGAATTTAAAAATATACCTTGAATTGGGTTTGTTTACCGGGATAAATTTTATGAATGATCATTCTAAATAATGTAAATAAACATAAAATATATAATTATTCTGGAAGGTAAAAATTTATATGACATTAAAACAGAATTTATCAAGAGTAAATAACAATACAAAAATAATTTCCATTATGTAATTGGACAATAAATGTAATCCGAATGAATATGGTTGTTCAGGTTGAATAACCCTTACAACTTTATAATTAATCAATTTTTAGGCCCCAAAATTATTGATATTAAAAGGAAACATTGAATACACTGAAAATATTGATATCCATGATATGTTACATGAATGGTTTGTATACATACACCATAAACGAGTATTTTTAATGCATACAGGAAATCTCACAAAAATTGGATTGAGATGAAGAAACCCTTCCCTTATGTCCGAATGTGTTCCACTCTTAAACATACAGTCCTGGAATATGAAATAATTCATATTAATAAATTATTTAATAACCTATTAGATATTTATTTAGTTTATCATAATTTTATTAGTTCATTTATACACTTATTGAAATGTTATTATATTGAATATTGCCGTTGCAGAGTGTCTATTTTCTTTATTTTCATAATCAACTCACTTTTTCCTAAGTAATGGAGTTCATGTGGAATGAATGTAAATATCTAGAATTGAAATAACATATTATTTATGAACATACATATGTTTTAATGGTCATCTCTGTCTTTTTCTTACAAGTAAAGTGGATTAATCAATAGATAAAATATTTATAACATTCAATTATATTATTTTAGCGGTATTTTGTTTATTAGGAACATGTTTGGTCATACGATTTAAAAATATGTACGTATACTGGTTCCTGAATACTATTTAGGTTATAATGCATATATTGTAGTTTTCATAAACCATAAAAATGGGTTCCTGACTAGTAATACAAGGGAAATTGTATAATGGAACTTTATCATCCACAAGGGTTATAAATTGGAACCTCATGGACGTTGATTTCATTTATAAAATAAAATAGAGAGTAAGAATATTGATGATGGTTATACCATTCATTTTAAATAAATATAGTATATATATTATAATTGATATATAATATTCATTTCGATAGAGGAGGTGAAGGGAGGAAAACAAACAAAGATTAATTGAAATGAATCTAAATTAAAAAGGTTATTTACTTATTGAAATAACCTCTTTGAGAACCTCATTAAGGAAAGGGGTTTGCGTCTTTTAGAATGTCAAATAGCTTCTTAGACATGGAGAGGGACTAGGAAAGGGTAATTTGGTAGAACATTGAAGATCTTCAATTCTTAGAGGAGTGAAAAGAATGGAACTTGAGGGGGGGGGGAGTTAGTATTGGATGAGAGAAGAGTTTTCATAATCTTTTAATCATTTTATTATGAATTTCCCTCATGAACAGAAATAGTGATTATTCCATTACCAATAATAGTAATAAATTCATTTGGGTTCGAACCAAGTTGTCTTAAATCACATATTAAGTCATAAATTGTGTATTTAATAGATAATTGGAATATATGGTATTTTTTCATATTTCACTATTCATTAACAATTCGAGTATTTCATAAAAATACCAAATATTCACCCTGACTATTTTTAGAGGGCTAGAATCCCAAAATGAGATCAAATTTTCCAAATTAATTTTCTAAATATGATTAACTTAATATTTAATTTAAATCATAATTTATTCAAAAAAAGTTGTAAAACATTTATTTGTTTATTCCAAAACATAGGTATATTGTAATTCCACTTGAAAATTACTTTTTTATGTTCAAAGTGAAGGTTACTATTAATTATGATATATCATGATTCATAACTGTATGATACAATCCATAAGGGTATGATACTATTTGATCAAAAAATGTTTTTCTTATCAGACTCCAAATAACATACTCATTGTAACTATGAATGACAGAATTTTAAAATTCACAATACTAAAGTGGAAATATTATGTATACTTGTCCAGGGTACAACAAATTTATGTTTTTAGAAACTCTCGGATCCATGAATTTTATAATAAATATATTTATAAATTCTTGTGATGTTACATTATCCCATCCTTAACAAAATATCATCCCAGAAATTTGAAATAGAACTTCAAATGTTAATCGTTAATACTTTATAATTCTCTTATGAGAATCCACATATAAAATTGGTTTAATAAAATATCCCCCAAATAATGGGTTAATGGGGATGATGCGGTCACCACAAAATGTATTCTTTCGAATAAGATAATTATAGTTTGATGTAAAAACATGGACATGGATGAAAAATATAACAATAATGTTTTGATGGAACATGATAGGGGACATTTTCATATGGATGATGATTAATACAAGAAATTAAAATTTAAAAAATTAATCACTATTTTCAATGATTTTGATAATAAGAAAACATTTTCTAGACTATTTTCTTTTAGTTGAGAAATTATTTCACTCTACAGTAGTATAAATATACATTTACACTTAAAAACTCATCCTTTTATTGAACTTGAACTATCTATACCTCATCACTTAGCATGGGTTATGCTATTTGGTGAAACAATACATTAACCTATAAGAGCTCATACAATGATCATGTTAAACAATTTCATAAATTGTTAATAAAAATCCAAAATATAAGGATTCAACATATTATAATGAAGACATCTAAATTACATTGATGAATATATCATTAACCCTTAATCAACAAGAAGAAACTCTAGAATTCACATTCCAAACATGTGAATAACTTCACCATGTATCTTCTTGAAATATAGTAATAACATGAATTACCATAAAACCAAATTGAAAACATGAATTCATTTGTATTCTGTAAGTAAGATACATGTTATTGAATATATTCCAGAAAACCAAATGTGATGTAAAATCCATAGATGATAGCATAGACCACTTATCAAAAAATCGGTAAACAGTTCCAAGGATGTCAGTAATTACCTAAATCAATAATTTTTTATCATTATCTCTACATCATATATATATATATATATATATCAAAGTTATTCATTCTCTCAATCATGTTTTTTCCTAAAATTTTTATCTTTTTACTAAATAACTTCTCCAATATACCATTCATCATAAAACCCCAAATTATAAATGAAATAGTAGAACTAAAAAATCCTTATATATCTCTAAATTCATACAACAAATACATTACTGAAAAAATATTAAAATAACATGATTATTGACTAGGAATATAAATCATTCTACATTATATGTGGTATCATCATAATGTGATCATTTTCCAAAATAATCTTTTTCAGTATATTACATTGATGATTGGGTCATTGATTCACATAGTATCCTTTATCCTTGTAGCTCAAGCATTCAATATTGGGAAATAGTTTTCTCATCTTTTTATTGTGAGAATGGTTCCCATTTTCTCCACACATGAAGAAATTTTTTTTCCATATGAAGCATATACCAAGGTGATTCCTTCCACATTTATCGCATACGGGAAACAAATATCTTCCTCTTCCTCCATTTATCCATTTTTTTCACAGACAACATGTTCTTCTTTTTCATCCCTTCAAATCCGTAAGACTCAGAAAATTCATTACATACGTTTTCAATACATGATACTATTTTATAAAAAGATGATGATACATGACGAACAATTTTCCTTTGAAATGATGGCATAAGACCATCAGAGATACGATCCTTCTTACTATTCTCATCACATGCATTTTTGAAGTTATCATTCCTCATGTTATGCACCATTTATAATCTAATATATATTATATATTAGCTCAAAAAATTATGAACTCTCTATATCTCTAAACATGGTGTAACACATAACATAAATTTATGCATTATAAATCCAAAATCCAGATACTTTGGTTTCATTGGGGGAATACATCCTTAATAATGGTGGGTAAATAAAATGTGAATTATCTTAATCATATCTCCCATGAGTGTCAATATGAATATTGCAATATAGCCCATTATTGTGCACTATGAAAACCAGGGTCAAGACTGAAACTCCTTGTCAGAGTATTCACTCTTATGTACATATGTTCCAGAGCCACCTCTACCTATTTGTATCCAGACATTGATGTATTTTCTAGAAACATCTACATAATCTATTCATTACCATGATTTCAGGACATTTTTTTATGTGTTTCCCCAAATAATAACATATTTTTTCTCCCTGATATACATTTTCCAATCTCATTTCCATGTTTTTTTATAAACTTCCTTTGATAACAATGGTATAGACCTGAACCTAGTTACCCAGAGAAGGATCTTTCTTTAATACCTTGGAATATAAACAAATTATGAAATCTCGAATGTCCAAGTAATTTAGTAGTTTTGGATACCTAGATACATACACAAGTTCAACATTGCAATTTGAAAAGAAATACTACATATATGTTCTTTTGGGAACATCCACCACTCTAAGATTATCCTTTTAGGTACCAAAAACTTATTCATGTACTGAGAAAATGATACGTAAGAATGGGGTCAACTTAAATGTAGAGTAAGGGTAATAAATACAGTGTAAGATATCATAATCATCAATAATAGGCATGGTGAATAATTGAAAACATGTTCCTTAAACAAATAATAATCATGAACACATTAATGATTGAATATTATCTTAGTAAATAATTCCATAATAAAAAATATTAATGGGTATTCTACTAGTCTAATAACAACATGAACTTTCAATTACATGCTTCATAATGAGATATGTGCCTATGCCAAACATTCTGAAACATTGTTTCAAGGCCTTGACCAATTCCTCGTCTATTTGTCTCATGAGATCTACTGATGCATTGAGGGGCTATAGCCAGCCCCACCCATCAAATACAAAGTCCAATGCCTTCATCATATGAAAGGGGTGATAATAATCAATATATAAATTCATATTGAGACTGACATATGAAATGTAAACAACATTCCCCAATGATAGAATACTAACACTAATCATTTAGAATAATATGGTGAATGGTATCAAAATATCACATCCATAGTCCAAATAACCAAAAACCCATAAACAATATATTATATATGATATCATAATAGATAAAATAAATTAATTACCATATTCAATAAAGGATGTTTACATAGATGAATATATTTTTAAATGATACCATTGACAAATTCTTGAGGAAATAATCCCCAAACATTCCAAAGTGTCCCATACCACCTTGAAACATTCAAATCATATACCCATAAAATATCATTCTAATAAAGAGACACTTGATATGATATACCAAAGAGAAGTACATACACCACAATAAATAAATAAATAGTGAACAAGGCATATATATCGTAAAAGATAATGAGAGATGAGAAAAATCTTTTTCACTTTTGAAAGAAAAGTCCTTTAGGAAAATCATTTGTATTGGCCAAGAAATCGTATTTTGAACATGAATAACCCAAAAAATAAAATAATAAGTCATTAATATTATATTTTATAAATAAATGATGTCCTACTGATGTGAAATCATGTACAAATTGTTCTTAAGATTCATTAGAAATAAAATATTTTAGGGCATTTTAAGGAAAGTATTAATGATAAATTTAAAGAGAAAAGGCACATTTTTCTCTTAAACCTAGAAATTAAACAATATAAATTTTCAGGAAAAAATGAGTGTCTTTATATAAATAATGTGGTATTAAAAACGATTATAGTGTACACTTGAAAATGAGTAATAATTAGAAAATGTCCCTTGAATTGGGTTTGTTTATCTGGATGAATTTTCTAAATGATCCGTTTGAAACATGTAAATAACCATAAAATAAAGTCGTATTCTTGATGGTAAACATATATTGGACATTTCCACAGATTTTATGAGGAGTAAAAAATAATACTTTATAATTTCATTGAGTTAATTAGTCAAGAAATATAACCCGAATGAAAATGGAGGTTTAGTTAAAAAACATTAGAACTTTGTATCCAATCAATTTGTATGACCCAAAATTAATAATATAAAAACAAAACATTTTATATAATAAAAATAATGATATTAATGAAACGTTACATCAATGGGAAGTATACATACATCGTACAGAAGTATCCATTGTCAAAACAGAAAATCTCACAAAAATGAGATTGAGATGAAGAAACCATTACGATAAGTCTAAAAGTGTTCCACTATTGAAAATAACGTCCAAGAATATGAAATCAGAATTATTAATAACTTATTTCAGAACCTGTTAGACATGTACTTGGATTATCATAATTTCATTTAGTTTATTTATTCCCTTATTTATATGTTATTATATTGAATTTTTCGTTCCTAAGTGTTCGTTTTCAATATTTTCATAATCGGTTCACTTGTTCTTAAGTAATGGAGTTCATATGGAATGGTTGTAAATCTAAAAAATTGAGATTAAATATTATTTATGGACATAAATAAGTGTTAATGGTAATTTATTTAATTTGGTTACAGGGAAATAGGATGACTCATTAGATGAAATATTTATGACATTAACATAGATTATTATAAAGGTATTTTGATAATTAAGAACTACTGTGGTTAAACAATTTAATAATATGTACATATACTAGATCATAAATATTATTTAAGTTATTATACATATATTATAGTCTGGTTAAATCATATAAATTATTCCATGACTAGTAATGATGGATAATTTGATGAACGAAACCTCATTGTCCACGAAAGTAATAAATTGGAACTTTATGGGCGTCGATTTTTTTTTAAATAAAAGGGAGAGAGTAAGAATATGGTTGATGTTTCTTCCATTAACATGATAATATTCCATTATATAGATGATAATGGATCTATCATTGTAATTTTTATAGAGGAAGTGACGAAAGGATTACAATGGATGATAAATTGAATTGAATCTAAATGGAAAAGAATTCATCTTTACTTCTAGAAATAACCTATTTGAGAACCTCTTTAACGGAAGGGAAAAGTTCTTATAGAAAGAAAAAGAGCTTATTGGACATGAGGAGTGACTTAGAAAGGGTAATAGTGCAGAAAAGTTAGGATATTCCAGCCATAGAGGAGTGAATATTAGAGGAAGTGAGTGGGGGTTTTTATATTGGAGGAGAAGAGAGTTTTCATAATTTCTTAATCATTATATTATTAATAACCCCCAAGTCTAGAAATAGAGATGATTCGATGACCATGAATAGTTTTAAATTCATTTCAATTTTATCCAAGTGGTCTTAAATCAATTATGATTTCATAAATATTGTATTTAACTGATAATTTGTACATACTGTATTTTACTGTATTTCACTATTTATAAAATATGTACCTGTTTCGAAAAAATACCAAAAAATCACCCGAACCATTTTTTGATGTGCAAAATAAGAAAATGATGGCCATTTTACATAAATAATATTCTATATATTATTAATCAAAAATTTAATTTAAATCATAAATTATTCTAAAAAATTAAAAAAAATTATTTACATATTCCAAAACAAAGGTATATCCTACTAAAACATGAAAATTATTTATATAATGTCATAGGTAAATTTACTATTCATTAGGTTATATGACTATTATTAAGGGTATATTACTATTCATAAGTTTAGGTTACTATTCCCCAAGTATTAATTTTTTCTTATCTGTCTCCGAATAAATTACTGATCAAAACTGTGTATGTTAGAATTTTTAAACTCACATCACATATATGGAAACATTATGTCTACTTGTCTAGGATACAAAAAAGTTGAGTTTTAGAGACTCAGTGATCCTTGAATTCTATAATAAATCTATTTTTAAATTCATGGGGTGTTACACAAAAAAATTCCACACATGGGTGACATGCACTTCTACATCCTGATAAGAAACCATATCGTAATTGGTGCATGATACTTTCCATCCACCCAATATCTTCAATACATCTTTATCCATCTTTGATTACATGGGAGACCATGAAAAACATCCCATACATGTTGTATCTGAATGAGGGGAAATGATGGGCCCTAGAGATCAACAAGTGGAGATTGAGATGAGGTGTCTTGTATATACTTTGATAGGGATAACCATAATTTGATATAGAATTATTCCGGATAGATATGTTATAGGATGATAAGACCTTCATCCTCAATTCCATTACCAGTTCACCACCAGACTAATGAATATGAAAAATTTCAACCTAAATAATTGGAACAAATAAAAAAAGTGAGTGTTTCTAAATTCATATCCATATGGAAGAGTTTACCCTATTCACACAACATCCTTCTATCCTAGGATCAATAACAGGACTCTCTGATGAAAACCAATATGATGAGTTACAGACACCTCAGATACCAATGTCGTATATATGATGGTTCTGTGAGTTCACTAAAATGGAAAAATATTTCAAGGATTCTATTTAGTGGGCCTGAGATAGTTATTAGATCATGACATCAGTATATGGTAAATGGATCGGAAATGTAGAAGCATATATCATTACTATCAAACTATAAACACTTCCCATTCAATAACATAAGAAGGTCCCAAACCACTGAATATCTATTGTCAAGGGGAAAACACCACATAATCTACCTCATTTAGAAGAACGGCGAAATTTAATTGGACTATGATTTAAGGAACTTATGAATAAATCCTTCCCATTCCAAAATGTAGAACTCCATAGTTACAACATTGTAGCCATGAAAAATAACCAACCCAAGATTCCAAAACCCAAGAAACACAATTAGGTCGACATAACCAACTTCCCCAACTATATCCCTTTCCATAAAAGGTTGGGTGATAATATAAAGGACTTATTCATCCTTAAAGACATCCATAATATAATGGTCAATTTTGGAACTGTGTTGTTAGATAAATACTCATAGTAGGTGGCCTGCAAAGCTATTACCCTTTCAAAAGAATTGGGTGGTTGAAAAAAATTTCTATCATACTTGGGATATTTTATTATCAAATATACCACATAAGAAATGGTAGACCATAATCATGACACCATGAGAGAAAGCATCATGGACCTAAAATAGCTCCACCACCAATGAAGGTGTCATCATATATGTCTCAAAAATATTTATGTGACCGCTAGATAAAGAATGTGACATACGAAGAAGAGCCAAATTGTACTATAACACTTTCTTTGAATCTTCCCAATTACCTTCTTAAAACATCTAAACATGAGAACCACCCAAAAAAATGATCCATTATCAGACAATGATCTCATACTAGGTTATATAATTGTGATAATCTTGGAATAAACATTCCAAAATGAGGAATATGACTCTAATTTTGAATTCAAAACATAAAAATTGTAGTATAGGATGTCCCATGCGCAAGAAACAAGGATACAATGGAAAAAACAGGTGTGGATGCAACAAATAATTTTGTAACATTACCATAGTGAAAATCTACGTAGTTTAAATCCATGGGATAGTTCTCAATTAATCCTGGAAAAGGCATCGATCATTCTAAAAACATTTTAGCATTCATCTATACCCAGTTCTCTTGGATGACCATCTTTAGGGGTTTCAATTACCTGATAAACTAATGAAATGAATAACCCCAAAATGACTTTCTTCACTATAATTTGTTTATCCCATAATCTATCAACATGAACTAGTACTATCCTCCTCAAATTCCTTGTCTATTAAAATAATTGTTAATGAGAAAACCCAAATTGAGATGTACATACCTCTATCACAAAAGTATGATATTCTAAAATATCCAAGGGTTCCCAAACCAACACTCAATCCTAAATACACATCATATTTAATTATAACTCAATGATTAAATCATTAAATACCACAAAAGTCCCCATAAATTTGAGATAGAAGTCACTATATCACAGGTTTATTTAATGAAGACCATGTTTGTATAATTTCATGTTTCCACCATGTTCATAGAGTACAATCAAGATAATTTCATCCATTGACACATGAAACATCAATAAGTTTTGGGTAGACGTGATAATTTCATTCTACAAAGGGATCTAATTGAAAATGGATTCATGGTCATTTTCATCTTGATTCAAACCTTTCGATGTTTGGGATATAGCCATGGGGATTTGTATCCCACAAAGAAGATCATTCAAGTGTGTGATAAGATTGAGGGAATATGTCTCAGGATTATCAAACTCATACATCAATTTGGGGATCACACATCCAATTTTGAGTTTATGGTTATCCAACAAGACATTGAATACAATTTCCTTTCTAAAAGGCCTTGACTCCCTAGTTACGTGTTGTTACCTTAACATTTCATCGATGTCTGAAATACTCCATTGACGGAATGTTCAAAATACTACATATTGACATCACCCCCACAGATAAATATGAATCCACATATGTTGAAGCATTTTTCTAAAACAATAAGAGGAAAAAAAACCAATAATGGATTTTGATACAAAGGTTTCACTCCCCTACATCTTGGGGACCAGCCATAAAAATCCCTATAGATTACTTTTATAATGACTATGTTCTCTGAATAAATCTATTTAAGGTAATAGACCTTGTATTATAGGCCCATTCCTCTCCTGCCCCTTGTGATAGTGTAAAATAATACCAACTCCAACCACTCTCCGCAAAAACTTTTACGAAAGGGTATATTAATGAATTTTATAACAGCACCACCCACCTCGATAAAGATATATATTCCCATATATATTTCTATATCCTTCTGAGAATTCCTCCGTAGAATCATAGGTGGAAGAATAAGAGGATAACCTCTGGAATTTCCCTACCACATTTGAGGAAGGTTTCTCTGCCATCATGAATGGATTTAGAAGATATTTCTATTGATATAAGATGAACCATGACCAACACTAATTAGTTAATCCATACCCCTTCAGGAGGAAGATACGTACCTTTCATTTCTAAATCAACCACAATATGTGTTCAATTTGAACAATATAAGAATTTCCATACATAATTCTGATATTTTTATGGACCACCTAGGCTTACCTAATGACCATCATGGCATTAAGAAAGAATCCATGAGGATACACCCATCTGATGATACCAATGTAGAGGTGGAAGTTGAGAAATTGTTCAAATCCAAACAAACTTGGGAATCGAAATACACAATATGGAATTCCAATATCATACACAATAAAGCCAATAGAAAATATAGGGTCTACATCAATTTTAGATACTTTAATCGAAATTGACTAATAAATTAAATTCCATTACTGATCAATAAAATCATAATCGATTCAATAGTTGGATTCTAAGATATTTCCTACATGGATGGGTTTTTAGGGTATAATAGGATAATGATGGTCCCTGAAGATGAAGGAACCATTACCTTTAGAGATACCAAAGAGATCCTTTCTGATTTGGTCATTCAGTTTTGATTAAATAATTACAGCACTACTTATCAATGTACCATACATCATATTATTAATCCATTCTTAATAAGGATAACTAAATGTTATGTCTAAGACGTGTTTGTTAAATATCAACAGTGATAATATCACTTCAAAGATCATAAAATAGTCATTTACAAGCTGAGAAAACATAGTATAATGATGAATCAACTATAATAAACTTTTGGGGTAACCACAGAGAAGATTCATGGCAATGTAGCATTCCATAATAACATCGAGGAAAACCAAGAAAAGTTAAGTGGTATTTTAGAAATGACCCTATAAATCTCAATGAAATGATGCAACTTCAATTGAACATCACCTATATTTATCAATTCACAAACATCTTGGATGGAATAAATCTCTCTTTAACCATGAAAATGATGAAAGGAATCACCAACCATTGGGATGATGACTTCATAGAACCCTTAAAAATTATGAATAATTATCTTCATCAACCACCTATCTTGATGAAACCAGTGGAGGGATATCCAATAATATTATATGTGGCTACCGTGGACTACTATCTGTGTTCCCTCCTCAAACATAATATTAATGTAGGAGTGAAAACTATTTCTATTACGTCATTGGATAAATGATAGTTACTAAGACCTGATACATAGATGTCAAAAAGAACTATCTCACACTCATCTTTGAGTGCAGACACTGAGGAATTATTTATATCACCATGATGTCCATCTAATATCTTGTATTGATCCTATCAAGTATATACCTTGTATTCCCTTTCTAACATGGTGTTTATCCTGATGGGTGGTCATTTGAAAATAATATGAAATTATGTTAGTGTCACTAAATGTGGTGAAAGGGAAATCCATGAATGAATTCCTCCCATTAATTCTATGCCAACACGTACACCATTATAAAATGAACTTCAATATATTGATGTTTTCTATGCCCATGACACTCTACATACATTAGATATGTGTTTTGATGGTGCCTCAAGAAGTCCTATCAGAAAATGGATGGAATACCCAAAGGTCGGTCAGGTAGGAATAAGGATTTTATTTGTTTATCTAGTAAAATAAATGATGATATACTCTTTTTCACTATCTAAAGCCTATACTGATAATGAGTTTGAATACCAAGACCTCAATGATGGATTATAACTTTCCATATAGTTTCAAATAACCTACATAAATATAAAAGGGGATTATGAATTTTTTATAAATTATATAAATTGAGAATAAGACATAAAGATTAAGAACTTTCCCCTTTTCAATTGTTATTTTAGGGGAATAATTAATAAATTATATTTTTATCCCACATTTCATCATGTTCCCTGATAAAATAATAATCCCGCTGATTCATTGGCTAAGGTAGCCACTGTCCGGGAAAACCATGATCAAGAGGAAACAATATTTCATATCACGTAATGATGAATTGAATCACTTATTTTTGTTTTTCATATAGAAAAATTAATTTTTTTTGACACCATGAAAAGCATTATGAAATAATATCCTCCCTATGATGGATGATTTCTATAATTGGTTTTCTCAAAAATAGGACTCTCCAAATAGACTGACCTAGAAGGGAAGAGATTTGGAACCATTTAGTGAAATTTACATGCATGATGACCCAAATGAGAAAATATATCTATAAAAGTGAGGATTTTTTGGAATCCTTTTCATAATTATAATTTAATGAGATATTCATTCCATAAGGAAATATTTCCATGCTGACAACAGCATTGCTCATCAGTCTAGGGCCAGTCTCTCCCACCAAATCATGAAGCTGGGTTATTACTAGAAAACCACGATACAAGATTATGCATGAATAAAAAAGTAGTTCCATCCATGCCAGATCCTTGATACATTCAACCATTAGCCCCAAAAATTACTATATATAGCTAAATATTCTCGCTTGTTTTTCATTTGGTTAATGGATGTTGTGTGTCAATATCCCCATTCCAATAAAATATTTATCAAGTACATCCTTACTACTACTGACTTATTCTACAAATGGGATGAGGGAATACCCCCTAATGATTTCTAGGATGATTATTATCATCATCTTTGTAAATTTTGATATCAATAGTAGTTTAGGGGTCCCTCATACAAATTTGATGAACAGAAACACCAAATTCTATTATATATAATTGACAAAATTGTACCTGGAGCACAACATCGAGACCAGTCACTCATCTAGATACCATGTAGTTGAAAATGAAAAAATAGGATCCCTCAACAGGACCATGTCAAACATACACAATAAAATGGTTAATAATGACAAGATGTCCAAAAAACAAATCCATCCATGATTTTTGGGCCTATCATACTACCGCATGTACTTAAACTAAAGAAACGCATTACTCATTAGTGTATATGATTGAGGACTTATTTCATATATTAATATACCTTCCCTAACCTTGAATAGATATATTCATACATCACTCGATAGATGAGAAATAAAAAAATTTATGGATGAGCCAGAATAGCTCAATGAAATTATATTGTATGAATTGAATAACCTTAAAAGTCCATCAAAATGGGATTATATTAGCCTTCTATAAAAAGTTATTATTTTATTCAATAATCTAGTGAGAATTGCTTTAGGCTGCGAGAACCCTAATGATAGTGGAGAAGAATACTACAATGTTTGAAACCACATGGGAAGGGCCTCATATCATACATAATGTCTACCACAATAGATCTTAATAGTTGCTAAGAATAAATTGGAAGAATGTCACACCCCCTAACAATGTGATATATTTCAAAAAATTATTTTCATAGCTTTCTTAAACTGTTATGTCCTAGAAGGAAGACAAAAATCTGAATAGTTTCTCCCATCATGGCCACATGAAATTAAACTGTTAAGGGTTTTCCAAGTTGTATAAAAGTAAACCACACAAACGTATCCCAGTTGAATGAAGTTAAATTGTGAAAGAATTTCCTAACCATATTAAGCTAATTATTATAGTGAACAACCTCACCAAATGATGTTAAACTACATAGATTCTCTAATGGTTCATCGTCATCCTTATCTGGAAACCAATTTCCTAGAAACATGAATAGAAACAACACAGTGTATAATTTATTACGCACTTTGTGTTAAATTGTATATAAAAAATCATAACCTCATTATGGTAAACTATATGAAGGAGGTCCTCACTGCATTACCCAATGTTCTTAGATATCTCATAAAGCCTGAAGGTTCCTGATTTACCAAATAGTGTACCCCATCAATCACAATCAATGACATAAATCACATTTGGTTTGAGTTTCTAGGATCTAAACATGGTGGTTAATTTATTGAATTGAATACATTCAATAGATGATTTCAATGGGTTTTTTTATCGAACATGGTAGTTTCAATATCAGACGATTTTTGGAAACCTCGACAAATGTCATATGATAATTTGGTTCACCTCAGTGGATGATCAAATTTGTGAGATGTATGGTGCCCCATGAAATTGAAATTGATGTAGCATCTATTTCATTATATGGTCAGGTGAATTTTATATGAAATTTGAAACACCTACTATCATGATTTGGGTAAGACATTTTGAGTGCCCAATGTCATTCAAAAATCCGTAAATTGTATGTATGCTTGAAAATATGGTAGGTGTTTTCTATGTTCTTAAGGTTGAATGATCACATTTTTTGATCTGATCCATCTACATATATGATTAGATGTTAATTCTTCATTGATATTGTTTTTACCAATGATTTTTAACACAGAATAATTTAGTTGAAAACAAGTTGTGGTCTTCAAATAATTGGTTGATAGATGCTTGTTGTGTAGATGTTTAGGTCACCTATCATATTCTTCCTTCCATACAGTTGGACATGGGTGGGGTGGGGGTTGAACCATTACTAGGGAAGGATTATTACTCTGCCTATTCTATAGATTATCCTGGGTGTAATGGATTAGTTTTTAATAATGTAATACAGAATGAGGCATGCCCTTTGAATTTTAATGATCGAGACTCTTTGAATAATATATTTCTCCTAAGAAGATGTGGGTTATATTATGTTATACAAAAAATTCCACATCCCTTTAATAATGTAGTAAATATAAAAGGAAATCTGAAACTATGAAATTTCCCATAATATGAGAACTAGATTATTATGATCGTCGATCAATATGGGCCTTAGAAACAATACTCTTGATAATAATTATAACACTATAATTAGTGTTTGTATGTAAAATTTGAGAAAGGTTAACCGATACAGAAATAAAAGTCAATGGGCATGACTAGTAGATTCATTCCTTTTGAATCCTGATTTTCATAGTTTGGGATGGATGTATTATCATTAGGCTTCTCTCATTAATAAGACCAATACAATCTTCAACAAGAGAATCTTTAATGACATATCATATTGTAGATGTTCATTTTGGTGGAATTTAGTACTTGGTCGATGTTAGACTAACCAAAACATGATCCTATAACCATGTTAAACATTATCACTAGGTCCTAATAATGTGTTATTAGAAGTTATGTGTCAAGGCCTAATTTTCTTAAAGTTTATATCTTTCATTTAAATAAAAATGTTTTTCCATCAATTCTATATTATGGATATTGTTCGATAAATTGATTTTTTTGAAAAAAATCATAATTTTTAAGAGAGATATAAATTATTATAATAAATTATTGTATTATTAATAATTTATATATTAATGAAATAGTATGACAAAAACACTATTATTTAATTATAAATAATAAACTAAATTTTTATATATTTGAAATTTTACTGCGCATTTTCAAACAACTATTATTTTTAATAAATATTTATCTATATTTTTAAATGTTAAAATTTTAATATTTATAGAAATATTATGTTAAATTAAGTATCATTTTTTGAAATTTTACGATAAAAATTACGTTAAGATAAATTAATGAGAATGTTCTAAAATAGATTATTTTTTTGAATAGAAAAAATACAGTTTGAGTTTTCCGGTTTTTTAATGACATCATAATTTTGTCATACTTATGTAATAACTAATTAAACATAATTAAATACTGTAAATGTTTTATTTTACTAATATAAATTTTTTAATATATCTCAATCAATTTCATAATATATAACATTCTTTCGAATTTCTATAATTGAAACTATAAAATCAAAAATGATATTTTCTTAAAAAATTTATTTTACATTTCAAAATAGGTATTATAAATTAATATCAGATTGTTGTGGATTAAAATATAATAATATTTTTTCCATGTGTCCAATTCTATGGGAAAATACTATACAAAAGCCCATTTTTTTCATTTACCACTATGTAAGTGTAATTGGCCTTTTCTTAAAAATTAATAACCAAACCCTTTAATTTTTCTACCACCCAATTATCCATTTACATACAAATAAAATTAATCATCCATTAAGATATGATAGTCTTACCTCTAAATAAGTCATCCCAATGCTTTCTCAATCCCCTAATTCAAAATCATCTTATTTTAAGAGTTACACTTTATCATAATAGAAATATTCTTTTTTCACTTGAATTTAAGATCATCATTCTATATAAGTATTCTAAATGTTATGGTCACTGTATATTATTTACAAATTATTCATTCCCTTACTAAATAATGATGTTTAATCAATTGGTGAACCATATCCCATCTTTTTTTAACTTTTTCAATAATCGTTTTTATACCTGTTATGCTCCAAATTCTACTTCTCAAAATATCACTTTTCTCATCTAGAAATTTCCTTTTATTTTCATTTGTGAATAAATAAACTACTTTATTTTCTAGTTTAATTTACCAATATGTAAAAATTATTTATTTATTTATTTTAATGACTTACATTTAATACCCATTCCCATTTTTGGTCTTAAAAACAACATAATGAAAATTTTTTAAAGTACCTTTCAAACGCAATAATTTTGATATGAAAATTATTTTATATTATTTACCATGGGTTATTTAAAAATTAGTTATTATGTTCTATTTCGATCACATAAAAATTAATATATATTAAATATATTCCCTGATTGCACTCCAATGCATTGGGAAATGAATTTATCTATAGATATGACATGGTTTACGATAACTTGGTGAATAACCTTGGAAATTTTTACGAAACCCTAGGGAACATCCTTGGATATATGCTTTCGAATGTCTCATTTAAATGTTTTATCCACATTTTCATGTTATGATTCGTTTTATGGTTATTATGATATTACAATTTCTATTTTCTTTTAAGTACGTCTCATGTACTTATTGATATTCTGTAAGATCACATGTAAATTGTTTCCGTTTATTTCCCTTAGATGGCCTTATGATCTACCTTTCCTTTGTTGTATGCCCAATGTTTTTAAGGTGTAGTAAATTTACATAGGTTGAAACAATGATGAGGCCATTTAAGTGGAATAGAATAATTGTTTTTATGTATTCATGTATTATTTACCTTACATCCATGAAATTGAACTTTAACCGATCCTTTATTTTTATAATGTAATGTAAAGTTATGTAATAAAAAGGTAGGATTCCATAGTTGGTATCAAAATACAGTATAATTATCTATTGAAATTACAATTTTAATACTTATTAATGAACCTTATAGACAAATTGAAATAAATGAAAACTTCATCTAATTTTAATTAATTATTAATTAAGTGGATTCAGAGAAAATAAATCTATATATGGATACAAAAAATGTGGATGTAGATCAAGAACAGATGAATGTTGGGGAAAACGTGAAATCACCACATTGAACTAGAATCAAACTATAATTGGTTCATGAATATAGTTCTTTTTACACTCCTAGTCTTATATTCGACGTGGATGTGTTTGTATTATAAAAATATTTTCATTAATATTTATGAAGGATTTACAGAAGATATAATTGTTTTTAACGATTTTTTTTGATATGGATGTTTTATGAAATATAATTGATTTATAATTTTAATACTATTAAATTAGTCACATTTCTCAAAATGTTTTCTTCTTTTATAAAATAGACAGAAATTGGAGGAAACATATAAATTGTGATTGAAAAATATCATGCACTGATGACATTCTGATGAAATCCGGAATGAAAAACATCAAGGGAATGATTTATCAGTTGGGTTATGTTATGAGCAATAAGTTTAAACAAGAAGAGAGTCCAAATTTACCACAAAGGGTGAAACATTTTGTTTAGTATTTTATGTGTAACACCCTGAGATTTTATGAATGATATTCCTTTTAATTTCATTAATGTATTGTGATGTACGCTACACCAAAAGGAGCTTGCAGAACACGTATCCCTGACTTTTCTTGCATTACACGCAATCGCGACCTTCCACGATAGCGCGTGTTGTACGCAATACCGAGTTTTGAAAAACAACAATATGTTGTATAAGCTAGCCATTATGAATAGTAATACCCAATTTTTCATTTTTTATAAATTTTATCATTCAAAATAGACTTCATTTTTGGATTCAGAATATCGAAATTATCCTAGGGTGAATTTTTGGAATTTTTCTGAAAACATTCAATTTTTGATGAATAGTGAAAACCCTAGGTTACTATTTAAAAACCTCCATTTTATTTAAATATTTATTTATTTTATTTAAATTTATTTTACTTCAAAATTGATACATAATACCTATATAAGTTCAATGTAATTAATTGGAGTCATTTTATAATAATTTTAGATATATAAAAATTTTATTAAGCTTTTGACCATCTTTTACCCACCTCCTAGGAGAATTTGCAAATTTACATAAAACTAAATTTTGCCACTATTGTGAATGGAATTTCAAAAATCCAAGAGACACGGTTGGTGTCAGTAAGAAAAACTTGGTTCAATAAGATGGACATTATGTTGGGTGAATAGTATGTATTTATTTTATTTTACCACGGTTAAAAGTAAATAGGGTAATTAAGGGGAAAATGATATTATTATTACCCTAACACATGTCCTAATTCTATTGGATAAGTTTAATTCGACCAAAAAAAACCTTAGGAATAAAATATGATGATTTAGGCCCACTTGGACTAGATTAGGACATTTATTATTAATTTATTTAAAGAAGGGATAAAATAGTTAAAATCAATGTTTAATAAGTAAATCATTTTTAAAATATGGTTATACATAATATAAATTAGACTATAAATATTCATTAGAAATCAAAAGATATTTCCTACATAATGGTATTTTATTTGTAATTTTTAGACATTAAATAATTTAATTTATTTATGACACATTGATGATGCAGTAATTATATTATTAATGAAATATTGACATAATTGATGTTATAAATACCCAAATAAATGTTATTTTATAATTTCTATAAATTCAAATACTTTTATATGTTCATATGAAATGTTAGTATTTATTAAATTAACTTTTATTGAACTAATCATTCTGTTATGATTTTCACAAAAAATCAATTACCAAATAGTGTCAAAATTGACATAATATAGTTTTTAAAACAAATATTATATTATTAATTGTTATTTTATCCCTAAAAATATAAGGATCAGAAAAATAACTTATCTAATGTTATATATATTAATAATTAACAACGTGGGGTTCGTTTGGATTGTTATAGTAATTTTATTAACCTTATAGTGTAAGAAAACAAGAAGACACGATAAAACTTAAATTATCTAACTAAAAGTTAAATCTAAATGACAAGGTTAAAATAGATACCTAAACTTGTCTCAATTCTATTGTATGAGAGGATTTCGACCCATCCCCAACTTTTCATCGAAATAAATAAATTTGGAGCTGTTAAAATTGAATATGACTTTATAGTAAAATAATATTTTTAGTTTTTCCTAAGGTGTCCCTCTCCTCCGTTATAAAAGGGCACCTCCTCCCTCTCTTCCTCACACCAATTTGAACCTTAAAACTCGCCCAAAACATGGAAAATTCTCTTATTCACTTCCCTAGAAACATCCTAGAGGCCCTGGTCTTCTTCAATGACCAATTCTAGTGCCCTATGAGGAAGATCTCAAAGAGGTGCTTCAAAGAAGAGGTAAAGTCTATTACCGATTCTTACATCTTTATTTATTATTCCACTAAATCATCTTTAGTTTTTTAATTATAAAGAAATAACATCAGTATCACTCATATAGTGATATGTTATTATAAGTTTGAAACAATCCTATTTCACCATCTATCCATCCTACGGAAAATAAAATCACCGTGCGTGCGTACGTACGGAATACCGTCTCCATGCCGGGGTGTAATCTATTTTCCACCACCACCATACATGGATGGGTATAATGGTGTAAATAATGAATATATATGATTATTTTAAAGTGATATTTATTCTTAAATATTATACATACACTTCAATACAATTCCATGATCATGGGAATGATATTATCGCTTGTGCATACTTACGGACTACCGTCTCCATGACGCGATGAGATTCATTCTCAATGATTAACCATTCATGATTGATTATAAAGTATATATAATAAGTAGTCATGAAATATATGAAACTTGATTTATGTATATATATATATTCCATCTACTTAATTCCATTTATTTCAATGAGGACAGGAGAACCGCGTTCATGCGTATGTACGGCCTACCGTCTCCATGAACGGTGTATTTCATTCCATTTATCGATCTATAATATATATGTATATAATGAAAATATATTATATATAAATCATGGTTTACATTCTAGAATTTTGTAAATCAGGATATAAGTAATAATATCAAGAATGACAAGTCGAAACACATACGATAAATGAAATGATTTAACCAAAAACGCTACTTTAACATTAATTTACAAAAGAACATGTAATATAACATCATATTTGAACCATATATGATATCATTACAATGAATATGATTCTGTAATAACTCTATGACATTATTTAAATCACTATACAAGAGGTTCAGATACATACGACGTATATCAGACATAAGGTAGGGATAATTATTCCAATCTCATTCTTATCCAAGATTGTTTACTTGTAAGTATCTACTGGGGTATATGTTTATTATCCATGTCCATATGCTCTCAAAATTCTTTCATAAAATTTATAATTTCATTCCATGTATGTTTAAGACATTTTTACCCTTTTCTTACTTTTACCACATCCTATAGAAGTAATCTTTCTTTTGTTTACCATACGAGGTTCTTTTTGACTTTTCCGACAAAAGTACGAGGAGATTGTTATTTTTAACTTATATGGCGTGAACGAATTTTTACGTTTTTATAAATCCTTATTTTCATGAAGCTTCCTCCAAAATATTTCATGAATTTTTTCAAAAAAAATCATTTTCTTTTAAAATTTCATGAAATTTTTTGAAAACAAAATGATTTTGAAGAAGAAAGGATATTTTCCTCAAGAATTCATTATAAGTGTTTTATCAAAACCATTTTCCATCTATGATGACATTATTTCGTATGTGTATGTTTCAAGTATAATTTCTCTATTATTTACATGGTTACACTTTTCATATTAGGAAATGATATCAATTTCTTTTATATGGATTATGTGATGATGGGATGATGTTTATGAAACCAATTTTATTTATTGGGTTATTATGAATGATGTATGTCTATTTTGTGGCACAAGTAAGAATGATTTCATTATGAAATGGGTGGGACCAATATCTCCCTCCAATGAATTGGGATAAGATTTATATCTCATGAGATAGACATGGACGAAACAATATGTTAATCCGGTTCAGTGTTACAGGACTGAAACGAGGAGTGAACTCTTTTCAGAAAGGGACATTTTCCACTAAGATGGTTTTGGAAGCAATGCCTTGGCTACTATGGAAATCATAACTTGTGCTGAATGGTTCACACAATTACTTGTTTTATTCCCATTATATTTTTTCATGGTTGATGTTCTATTATGATATATGCCTTACGTACTTCCACGATTTATGTCTTTGCTCAAGATTTTGATGATTAAATTGCATGTTCAAGTTTTTGCTTCCAAATGTTTATGGACTGTTTTATGTTATATATATTTTCCCTTACTGAGCCTTTAAGCTCACCCTTTTTATGCTTTATTTTCCCTAGGAAATAAATAAATGTTTTAGGTAAGGAAAAAAAGGGGAAGATCGTTTTGAGAGTTGTTGAAGATATTTAAAAATGATTAGAAGTTTATATTCCGAGATTCCAATTACACAAAACTATTACGGTCCTTGTGTCTCTATTTTTGTTATGTATTAAGTATTCTGAAAAAGTAATGTAATGTCTATGTACGTCTAGCTTCAGGTCTCTACAGATGGTATCAAAGGAAAGTTTTAGTTAACCTTTGGAAACTAGGATGCGAAAACTTTAGTGAGATAGCTAGAGATATTTATAAGGTATGTCTAGGGATGTCCCAAAGGTTAGGTATAAGTGTAGGTTATAGTCCTAGAATTGTGGTAACAATTTTAGGATTTAACCTAAGATGTTAGATATTGAAGGTACTCCCCCTTTATTATATTGTTTTCCCTAGCATGGTATTTTCCGCTCACACTATTATTTTTGGGTTTTAGACGATGGCTGGAACCCGAAGGAAAGGTGTTGATCAATGTAATGGACAATGCAATGATTGTTCTCCGGACCAAACCAATGTAATGGGAGATGGAGTGAACATTATTATTTATATACTTACACAAGCATTGAATCATTCTAGACTTCAAAATGAGCAGATAAAGGAGCAACATTCTGTTGAATCCTTCATGAGGAAGCATCCACCTTCATTCAGCGGGTCTTCTGATCCCTTAGTGGCTGAACAATAGATCAGTACTACTGAAAAGATATTTTCAGTTCTACAATGTTCGGAGCATGATAATTTCATCTTAGAAGTATTTCATTTGGAAGGTGATGCTGATCATAGTGGAATCTTATCCAAAATACGAGGCAAAGAGATGAAATTGAGTCCATGGAATGGGATGAGTTCAAGAACTTGTTTTTCAGTAAGTACTTGACTCGTATTCTTCGAACAAAGATGGAAAATGAGTTTCCTGAGCTTAAGCAATCTGTTGGTATATACAAAGAGAATTTTACAAGACTTGCAATGTATGCATATGGCTTTATCATCCAACCTGAAAGTAAAGTTGATCGATTTTACAGTGGCTTAAAACCATGTCATTGAAGGGCATTATCTATAAGAGACTTTAGTTGCTATGAAGAAATTGTGCGTTGTTCTATCAAGGTAGAATTGGATATTGTTGTAACATATCCATCTCATGGTTTTGACAAGAAACGAAAGATGGAGTTTAAGGAGAAATCTCAAAACAATGGTGAAAATAAGAATAATGTTTCTTTATGCTCAATGTGTGGAAAGAAGCATGGTGGAGATTTCCAAAAAGGTACTAGAAAATGTTTTAAGTGTAGAAAAGAAGGTCATTGAGTAGTTGATTGTCGAAGTAATGGGGAAATGGTTGCTAATGATGTGAATAGAGAAAAGAAAACAGAGAACTCTCTACCAACACTTCAATGCTTCAAGTGCATGTAAATGGGGAATTATGCTAATAAATGCCCTAATCCACAGGTTAATGATGATCAATATCAGAAACCTCTTAAAGATAAGGATAAAGGGAAGTCTCTTGCGATCAATATTTGTGATGTTGAGTTGTGTAATGATTAAGTGTTTATGTAATGGGGTTTCAAAATAGTATCATG
Organism: Viscum album; assembly: GCA_963277665.1. NCBI lineage: Eukaryota > Viridiplantae > Streptophyta > Magnoliopsida > Santalales > Viscaceae > Viscum > Viscum album. The sequence goes on along the minus strand of OY728159.1, from coordinate 1,291,167,258 downwards.
GAATCTCATTTATGGTATTGTGGAATTCTGGAATATCTATGTATTGGTTTTCGATTATTATATGCTACTGGTAACCATGAAAAAGTGATCGAAATATTTTTGGAAAGGAGATGAAATGCGCATATGGAAGGGATAAGGAAAAAATAATATGATAGTAATCATGAGCTCATGACTAAAATAAGGGCAAAGTGATATCATGGTTTGAGTATATAGAAATTTTGGGATTTTGGTATGTGGAAAGAGTTAACTTTTGACAGCATTCATGTTTTCACTAAGGTTAAATGGGTATTCATTTTTCAAGAGAATACATGATTAAGGTATTCATATGATTGGAATGTGATCAACAAGATATATCGAGGATAAATGATGGTATTCACATGCTCGATAGATGACATTTTTAGTAATTATTATCTTTATACTATAAGCTTGGACAGAAGTATTTTGGATAAGACTAAAGATTGGAATGGATTATGTTGGACATAAGTTAGTATTGTTTAAAGCAAGAACTTTTCCGATATTATTGATGGGATCATATAGTAATGTAGTTTTAGAAAAAGGACAAGACGGGTTATTTGCGACGGGATTTATTCCCGTCGCAAATAGCCCCGTTAAAAACTTATTTGCAACGGGGGAATTTGCCCGTCGCAAATAAGTAGCCTTTTGCGACGGGAAAGCATTCCCCGTCGCAAAAGAACTGGCACGGTTTACACGCCAAATCGCGGGAAACATATTTGCGACGGGGGAATATTCCCGTCGCAAATAACCGGCTGCGGTAAAAGGTATTTGCGACGGGAATATTCCCCCGTCGCAAATAGTATGTCGGCAGGTGGATATTTGCGACGGGACCTGTCGCAAATAACTATTTAACCGTTGACCGTAATAAATGATGGCTAAGGTATTTGTGACGGGTACTGTCACAAATATTTTTATTTGCGACGGGATACCCGTTGCAAATGGACCCGTCGCAAATAATCTAACCTATAAATACCCCCATCCGTTTTTTTTCAAATCATTCTCAAACTCCATCTTCTTCTTCTCTCAAAATTTTATTTCTAAAGTTCAGTTTTTCTCAAGTTTAATTTTTTTCTCCAGAGTTGATATTAATGTTTTGAAGAACGATCAGAGATCAACCTCAGATCAATTTTCAAGGTATTTATGTTAATTTTAATTTAATATTTATTTTTTATTTTTTATTAGTTTCAATTATTCTTAATTAGTTGTAATTTAATTATGTTTACATTGTTTTGTTACTTAAGAAATTTAAATTATTAGTATTGTTCATAGTTAATGGTAATTAGGAATAATTAGTAATAATTTTTAATAATTAAGAATAAATATTAATAATTAGTAATAAATACCAATAATTTGGAATAATAACATTATTACATTATTAGTATATTTTTTATTAATATTAAAATAATATAATTTTTTATATATATACAATTCTCTTTTCATTTGTGTGTTTGCTGTCTCCACATGTATTATTTGTATGTGGAGATAGAAAACACACAGATGAAAGGAGAATTGTATATAAATTAGAAAATTATATTATTGTAATATTAATAATAAAATAAACTAATAATGTTATTATTTCTAATTATTGGTAATTATTCCTAATTATTGGTAATTATTCATTTAATTACTAATAATTAGGAACAATTACCAATAATTATCAATAATTAGGAATAATTAGTAATAATTAGTAATAATTACCAATAATTAGCAATAATTACCAATAATTAGTAATAATTACCAATAATTAGTAATACTTACCAATAATTAGTAATACTTACCAATAATTAGTAATAATTACCAATAATTAATAATAATTATTAATAATTATCAATAATTAGTACTATTTACTAATAATTACTAATAATTACCACAAATTAGTAATAATTATGAATAATTACCAATAATTACCAATAATTAGTGCTAATTAGTAATAATTAGTAATAATTAGGAATAATTAGTAATAATTAGGAATAATTAGTAATAATTAGGAATAATTAGTAATAATTACCAATAATTATCAATAATTACCAATAATTACCAATAATTACCGATAATTACCAATAATTAGGAATAATTACCAATAATTAGGAATAATTACCAATAATTCGGAATATTTACCAATAATTAGGAATAATTACCAATAATTACCAATAATTACAAATAATTAGGAATAATTACCAACAATTAGTAATAATTAGTAATAATTGCCGATAATTAGTAATAATTAGTAATAAATACCAATAATTAGTAATAATTACCAATAATTACCAATAATTACTGATAATTACCAATAATTAGGAATAATTACCAATAATTAGTAAAATTTACCTATAATTACCAATAATTACCAATAATTAGTAATAATTACAAATAATTACACATAATTACCGATAATTACCAATAATTAGGAATAATTACCAATAATTATGAATAATTACCAATAATTAGGAATAATTACCAATAATTAATAATAATTACAAATAATTACCAATAATTACCAATAATTAATAATAATTACCAATAATTACCAATAATTAGTAATAATTGCCAATAATTACCCATAATTACCGATAATTACAAATAATCAGGAATAATTACCAATAATTAAGAATAATTACCAATAATTATCAATAATTAGTAAAATTTACCAATAATTACCAATAATTACTGATAATTACCGATAATTAGTAATAATTAGTAATAATTAGTAATAATTAGGAATAATTTTTAATAATTACCAATAACTAGTAATAATTAACAATAATTATTAATAATTACCGATAATTACCCATAATTACCGATAATTACCAATAATTAGGAATAATTACCAATAATTAGTAATAATTAGTAATAATTAGTAATAATTACCAATAATTAGTAATAATTAATAATAATTAGTAATAATTAGTAATAATTACCAATAATTAGTAATAATTACCAATAATGAGTAACAATTAGTAATAATTAGTAATAATTAGTAATAATTAGTAATAATTACCTATAATTATTAATAATAACAATAATTAGTAATAATTACCAATAATTACCAATAATTATTATTAATTATTAATAATTAGTAATAATTACCAATAATTACCAATAATTAGTAATAATTAGTAATAATTAGTAATAATTACCAATAATTAGTAATAATTACCAATAATTAGTAATAATTAGTAATAATTAGTAATAATTAGTAATAATTACCAATAATTAGTAATAATTAACAATAATTAGTAATAATTAGTAATAATTAATAATAATTACCAATAATTAGTAATAATTACCGATAATTACCAATAATTAATATTAATTAATAATAATTAGTAATAATTACCAATAATAACCAATAATTAGTAATAATTACTAATAATTTTAATAATTACCAATAATTAGTAATAATTAGTAATAATTAGTAATAATTAGTAATAATTAGTAATAATTACCAATAATTAGAAATCATTACCAATAATTAGTAATAATTACCAATAATTAGTAATAATTAGTAATAATTAGTAATAATTAGTAATAATTAGTAATAATTAACAATAATTACTAATAATTAGTAATAATTAATAATAATTACCAATAATTAGTAATAATTACCAATAATTACCAATAATTATTATTAATTAGTAATAATTAGTAATAATTACCAATAATTACCAATAATTAGTAATAATTAGTAATAATTAGTAATAATTACTAATAAGTAGTAATAATTAGTAATAATTAGTAATAATTAGTAAAAATTAGTAAAAATTTCCAATAATTAGTAATAATTACCAATAATTAGTAATTATTTGTAATAATTAGTAATAATTAGTAATAATTAGTAATAATTAGTAATAATTAATAATAGTTATCAATAATTAGTAATAATTATCAATAATTAGTAATAATTACCAATAATTACCAATAATTAGTATTAATTAGTAATAATTAGTAATAATTACCAATAATTACCAATAATTAGTAATAATTAGTAATAATTACCAATAATTAGTAATAATTAGTAATAATTAGTAATAATTAGTACTAATTAACAATAATTAGTAATAATTAACAATAATTAGTAATAATTAGTAATAATTAATAATAATTATCAATAATTAGTAATAATTACCAGTAATTAGCAATAATTAGTATTAATTAGTAATAATTACTAATAATTTCCAATAATTACCAATAATTAGTAATAATTAGTAATAACTAGTAATAATTACCAATAATTAGTAATAATTAGTAATAATTAGTAATAATTAGTAATAATTACCAATAATTAGTAATAATTACCAATAATTAGTAATAATTATCAATAATTAGTAATAATTAACAATAATTAGTAATAATTACCAATAATTACTAATACTTACCAATAATTACCAATAATTACCAATAATTACCAATAATTACTAATAATTACCAATAATTAGTAATAATTACCAATAATTAGTATTAATTAGTAATAATTACCAATAATTGGTAATAATTAGTAATAATTAGTAATAATTACCAATAATTAGTAATAATTACCAATAATTAGTAACAATTAGTAATAATTACTAATAATTAGTAATAGTTAGTAATAATTAGTAATACTTAGTAATAATTAGTAATAATTAGTAATATTTAACAATAATTAGGAATAATTACCAATAATATTAGTACTATGAAAATAATAAAAAATTTATATAATATTAAAATTATCAATATTTGTAACATGTTTTGCTTTATTCTCAACATATTTAATTCTTAATGGGTCAATTTTTAGGTCTATCTCAATAAAAAGTTTGCATCAGTCGTGTATGATCTAAACTCTATAATTATCCTAGCTTGAGTGTTTTTCTAACAAATTATTCAAAACCAGTAATTCTTTTATATTTTATAGAGAAATATGGAACAACGAGGTCGTCAACAATCATTATTAGGTGACCGCATATGGATAAATCAACGTAGAAATCCAAACGGTTCTGGTTTTAATCCAGTATATGTAGAGGGTGTGGAGAATTTTTTATCATTTGTGGCATCAAATCCAGAATTTGTTTCAGAAGGCAAAATAAAATTCCCTTGCATAAAATGTGCATTGAGAACGTTTGACACGTTTGACAAAGTGGGAGAACATCTCTTGTGTTTTGGTTTTCAACCAGATAATGTTTTTTGGTATCAACACGGTGAACGCAGTTCCAGAGCTGGTGATACCAACTTGATTCTGGATCCATCCCGGTTTCAGGATTTAGTACATGATGTTGCAGGTTCATCTGTTCAACATACAGAAACTCCGACTGATATAACTTTAAATCCTGAGTTGGCACCGTCTGAATTTTATGAGTTGTTGAAGTCTGCTGAGGATGCATTATATCCTGGCTGCAAGATGAGAAAATTAGAAGCAGATGCAAAATTTATGGCTATCAAATCAGATAACGGAATGTCAAACAACAGTTTTGACCAGATATTTTCTTTGCTTAAAACACTGTTACCCGAAGGAAATGTTTTACCTACAAATTACTATGAGAGTAAGAGGCTGGTTCAAAATTTGGGACTTACTTGTCAGAAGATTCATGCATGTTCAAATGACTGCATTTTATATTCTGGGGAAAATGAGTCGTTGGATAGCTGTCACACATGTGGGCAACTGAGATATAAAGAAGCACAACACGGGAAGTCTGGTTTGATTCCTATAAAATAGTTGAGATATTTTCCGCTTACATCCAGACTTCAGCATTTATTCATGTCTAAGAATACAGCGACACTGATGTCATGGCATAAAGAGAATATTTCAACCGATAAAAGCTTGAATCATCCAGCCGATGGTGATTCACGAAAACATTTTGATAGAGTGCATCCATCCTTTGCTTTAGAAGATAGAAATGTTCGACTGGGCCTTTTCACTGATGGTTTCTGTCTGTTTGGATCTTATGGTAGTCAATATTCATGTTGGCCTGTTTTTTTAACTCCGTACAATTTACCTCCATGGATGATGATGAAGAAGCCGTATATCTTTTTGACTTTACTAATTCCAGGACATACGAAGAAAAATATTGATGTTTATTTGAAACCATTGATTGATGAATTAAATTTATTGTGGAGTACTGGTGTCAGTACATATGATGTTGCAACGAAACGGAATTTCATACTGAGAGCAGCATTGATGTGGACAATAAGTGACTTCCCGGCTTATGGGGTATTATCTGGCTGGAGTACACATGGCCAGAAATCATGTCCTTACTGTATGGGAGAGAACAAAGCATTTATGATCATTCATGGAACAAAACCTTGTTATTTTGACTGTCATTGCAAATTTCTTCCAGCTGATCATCCTTTTCACAGAAACAGATCTTATTTCAGAAAAGGAAAAGTTGAAAGGGATGGACCTCCAAAAAATCTTATCAGGTTCGGAGTTAAAATCAGTTGTATTTTCATTACCTCCCATCACTTTTGGTCCCACAATAAACCAACAGAACATTTCTGGTTTTGGGAAAGAACACAATTGGATTAAACGCAGCATATTTTGGGATTTTCCATAGTGGTCTGATTTGTTGGTCCGACACATGTTAGATTTCATGCATATTGAGAAGAACTATTTTGATAATTTGTTTCATACAGTTTTGGATACGCTAGGAAAGAGCAAAGACAATGTAAATGCACGTTTAGATCTTGCCCAAATTTGCAGGCGTCCCGAATTGGAACTGTTTGAGAATGTCAGAACAGAAAGGTTACTGAAACCAAAAGCAGCTTATACACTGTCTAAAGAAAACCATTTATTATATTGTCAGTGGATTGCAGATTTGAGACTTCCAGATGGCTGTGCTTCCAATTTGGGTAGATGTGTAAAGAATGATCATATTACTGGATTAAAAAGTCATGATTGTCATGTTATAATGGAAAGACTTCTACCCATTGGATTAAGAGGTCTGTTGAATTTTGTGATTTGGGATTCCATAACAGACATGTCTCATTTTTTTCGGAAAATTTGTGTGGCTACAGCAGATTATGATGCTCTAGGAAAACTTGAAAAAGATGTTGTTGTAATTATATGTAAACTGGAAAAAATATTTCCGATGTCTTTATTCGACTCAATGGAACATTTGATGTTACATTTTCCATATGAAGCCAAATGTGGAGGTCTAGTACAGTTTCGATGGATGTACCCATTTGAAATATGCATGCAAAAATTGAAAAGAAAAGTACGTAACAATGCATCTGTTGAAGGATTTATTGCAGAAGCTTATTTGCAAGAGGAAATATCTTTTTTCTTCTCCCATTATTTTGAATCTAAGTATCCTTCAAAACACAACCGAATGGGACGGAACGAGAGGAATATTGATGAAATCGACAATAAATTATCTGTTTTCAACCAGTCGGAGCTTGGTTTTGGTGGAGTTTATGAACGCTGGTTTTCAGATGATGAACATCATAGAGCTCATACGTATGTTCTGCTCAACTGTGAAGAGATGACATCAGTTGTACTGTAAGTGTTTTTATCACTTATTATATAATTTATGTTACAGTAAATAACTTTGGTTTCTATAGGTTGTATGATAATCATATCAAGAAAAAATTCCACAAATTACAGCAGCTTCTCTCGAAGAACATCGATGGAAAAATTTCTCTCAGTGGTTTCAAAAGCTGGTAACATAAATTCTTTATCTTTTAGCAAATAATTCAATGTATAGTTTACTATATTGTTAATTATTTTACAAATTTTCAGGTGTCTCGACATGCTGATAAAATTGACAAACGGCTGTGTGTATTGAGTAACCCACCTTCTGACCTTGTTAAAACATATAATGCATATGCGGTGAATGGATTTCGATTCCACACACATGCATATGGGGAATCGAAAAAAACAATGAACAATGGAGTTAGCTTGAGAGGATCTCATCATTAAGAAAATGAAGTTGACTTTTATGGCATACTTGATGAAATCATTGAACTATGTTATCTTGGACAACATTACATAACCATGTTCAAATGTCGGTGGTTGGATACAGAGAGAGGCGTGCGTGTTCATCCGACTCATGGAATCATCGATATTAAATGTAAAAGTGTTCTCGTAGTAAATGAACCATTCTTATTGGCTCAATAGGCATATCAAGTTTATTATGAAAAGTACTGTGCTACATCAAGAGACTTGACTGATTGGTGGAGTTTAATAAAAATCAAAATTCGAGACAATCAGTTTAGTCAAAGTGTATGTGCTTTCACTGATGTGCAAAGAATTGATGTTTTTCAAGAGATTACTCAAAATCAATCTTTTTTACAAAGATACATGAGTATCGTTGACGACACCCCACGTTTAAGAGTCTTTGATGACGATGATGTTAATGATATCACATATGAATTTGAAATGGTAAGAGATGAAGCAACTGTAACTCGAATGGATATCGATGATGTTGAGAAGAAATATGAAGATGACATTGACATATATGAAGATGATGATGAAGATGAACACTGATAGAATTCCATGGTATTTATATACAATCATAATATGTATATATGTATATATAATAATAATTATCAATTATTTGCTAACATTAACATTTTCTGTTTCAGATGGACGATGCCACATTTCATGAGTTGGCGGATGCTGACTTGACTTTCGATGCGGATGAGTTGCTGACAGATGACCCTCAGCCTGCAGGCGCTCCAGGGAGTACGCGGAGGGGGTGCGGTCTTGAACGATTGATGATTCCTGACCCCGTCCCCGAGCGACGTCCACATATTAGGTTTGATCCACACACACAGAGGTGTGATAACCTGTGTGATAACCTATGGATTTGACTAAGATTTCATTAATCTATTCACATAATAAATGTTTATTATTTTTACAGTTTTCCGCATATAGAAGTCGGACAGGGCAGCGCTATTTTGCGCAACTATTTCTCTCAGTCGTGGACCACATGGGAGCAGATTCCCATTGATGTGCAGCAGGCCATGTTCGGCCATTGGTTGGTACGTACGTAAATAAATAATTATTATTTTGAAAATTATTTAATTTCTAACTTGATATTATGATTTATTTGTAGGGTTTATGATATCCGATCAAGGATACCATGCGTGACTCCATCCACGAGGCATGGGAGGTGGCCATGCGTGATCGCCTTCGTCAGTTTTTACACAATTTTAGAAAAGCTGCGATGAAGGAAGCAGGAGTGTTAGATTTTGATGAGTCAGGTAGAGCACACCGACCAGAGTACATTTCATCCCATGTATGGGATGGATTATGTGCGCACTGGTTGAGTGGTGCCTTTCAGAGAAGATCATCGGTGGGGAGGCAGAATCGGGGGAGACAGGTGGTGACTCATCGAGCTGGAATTCGTTCTTTCAGTACTCATAAACAGCATCTGGTACGTACATTATTTATAAATATTTTATATAACTATAAATATTAACAGTTTATTTTTTATTCTTATAGGTTGTCGAGAACCCCGATATTACGGAGTATGACGTATATTGGAGGATTTATAGTGATCCTGCTACTGGGGAGCTCAAAGGTGATCGTCAGCATCACATCGTGGTCAGTATTATTTGTTTTCAAGTTTAAAAATTAACTGCATATAATATATTCACAATTTTAATTTTAAATTGCAACTATAGGAGTCATATGAGGCCGCAACGTCACAGGCCCGGCCTGAGAGTTAGGCCAAGTCATCAGATCAAACCACTGGTCGTCAGTTTGATGGGGCGGCATGGATGCAGGCCACCCAGTATGCCTTCGAGAAGGGCCGGGTAGTTGGTATCGGCTCTCGACTGACTCCAGGAGATTATTATGGCAGTGCTGCGATGTCGGCGTCCAGCTCGAGAGGAGCTCGTGCATCATCTTCTACTACACAGTATGAGGATCAGTTGCGATCTTAGACTGCACTGATAGAGAGTCTCCGACAGGAGCAGGAGCAGATGCGTCAGCAGTATGAGGAGGAGTGTCGACGCCAGCAGCAGCTGTATGAGGAGCAGACGAGTCGGTGGCAGCAGCAGCATCAAGAGCAGATGGAGTACATGCGCCGACTCACTCATGCTTTAGGGATGGAGTTTCCTCCACCACCATCTGCAGATCCCCCACCTCCCCCCCTCCTTCAGATTAGAGTTTGTATTTATATTATAAAATTTGTGAAATCAAAATATGATTTTTTTTCTATTCGTAGTTTCTGTCTCATTATAAAATATTAATAATATTATATTTGTAAATAACAATATTAATATGAATAATAATATTATTTATATATTATAATATTAAATTTTATATATATATTAAAATTTTATAATATTAAAATTTAATTATATTTTTTTGTATTACTTGAATTATTTTAATATTTGAATGTAAAATAATTCTATTATTTTTATATTAATTAAAATAACTTATTTATATTTTTTTATTTATGAATTATAATTCTAATATTATTATATTAATTAAATCATTTATTAATATTCTATTATTTTTTATTTTTGAATTATAATTCTATTATTATTATATTAATTAAAATAATTTATTATTTTTATTTGTGAATTATAATTCTATTATTATATTAATTAAAATCATTTATTAATATTTTATTATTTTTTATTTTTGAATTATAATTGGATTATTATTATATTAATTAAAATAATTTATTAGTAATTTATTTTTTTATTTTTTTATACTATATGCGATGGGATACTATGCCCGTCGCAAATAGGATTATTATTATACGCATTAAAATAATTTATGAATAGTTTTTTTTAATTTAGTTTTTGTGACGGGTCCCGTCGCAAAAACTATTTGCGGCGGGCCTGTCGCAATAGGTATTTGCGACGGGGCCCGTCGCAAATAGTTTTTGAAAAGTTTTTTTACAAATATACAGAATATTAGTTGCGACGGGGATTCTCCCCGTCGCGGAAAAAGGCTTTAGTGACGGGCCCATCACAAAAAATTGTTGTTGCGACACCGTTTTCAGCAACGGGTCATTGGCGACAGGCCCCCCTCGCAAAAAACCATTTGCGACGGTATCCCATCCCAAATGACTCGTTGAAAATACCTGTTTTTCTAGTAGTGAACCTACAGGACAGTCGATAGCCCATCACGTGGGACAAGGCTATGGGAATCGAACCCACAACCGAAGTGCGACTGGACTTTATCGCCTACCACAAGCCTATAAGAAGTCCCTGGTTAGTAGAAACTAGTTTTATTTTATTATGCGGTATGATATATGAAGTATATGTTCATTTTTGTTACCATATATGATTAATCTCACCCTAAGATGGACTTATAACTTTTTCTAAACATTTTTTTGAAACAGATGGAATGACTCATCATTCTATCACATGATTTGATAACATATCATGAATAACAAATTCATCTTCATTTCTTTAAGAGATGAAGTGGAAATTTTTCAATTCATGAACTACAGTGGGATTGTACCAAAATCAGGTAATTATTTCTTTTAATTCATCACCTTTAGGGAAATGGTCTTGAAAACCAAAAATGTTGTCCTAGTACCCTTATATCCGATGAATCAAATGGTACCTTAGTTCATCACAAATCTATGGCTTTGTGATTGTTTTCTTTTTCATAGCCATGTTCTCTACAACCTTCCATCAGAACATGATGGTTAGATTCTTCTTCCACATCTATATTTTCACCTATGTTCTCCTATGTGGAAACCCAATGATGTGTTAATTTGGGTAACCGTTACATTTCATACTTTAATTTTTTAAGCCAAGTTTTGGTATTCCTTATTACGATGTGGGTTTCTATTAAAGAAACTTTTGAGTACTAAACCATTTTTAATCCCGACGAATTTCGAGGGCGAAATTTGTTTTTAGGGGGTTAGAATGTAACATCCCGAGATTTTATGAAAAATATTCTTTTTAATTTCATTAATGTCTTCTATTGTATGCTACTCCCAAATGAGCTTTCACAAAACACATCCCTAACTTTTCTTGCATTGCACGCAGTCGAGACCTTCCATAATAGCGTGTGTTGTACGCAATATCGAGTTTTGCTAAACAACGATATATTGTATAAACTAGCCGTTATGAATAGTAATACCCACTTTTTGAAATTTTATAAATTTTATCATTCAAAATGGACTTCATTTTTGGATTCAGAATATCGAAATTATCCTAGGGTGAATTTTTGGTATTTTTCTGAAAACATTCAATTTTTGATGAATAGTGAAAACACTGGGTTACTATTTAAAAACCGACTTTTTATTTAAATAATTATTTTTTTTATTTAAATTTATTTTAGGTCAAAATTGATACATAATACTTATTTATGTTCAATGTAATTCATTGCAGTCATTTTATAATAATTTTAGATATATAAAAATTTTATTAAAATTTTGACCGTCTTTTACCCACCTCCTAGGAAAATTTGTAAATTTACATAAAACGTAATTTTACTGCTTTTGTGAATGAAATTTCAAAAATCTGAGAGATATGGTTGATGTTAGTAAGAAAAAATGTGGATCAATGAGATGAAAGTAATTTTTGGTGAATAATAACTTTTTTACTTTATTTTTCAATGGTTAAAAGTAAATAGGGTAATTAAAGGTAAAAATGATATTATTATTACCCTAACACATGTCCTAATTGTAATGGATAAGTTTAATTAGACCAAAAAAAATCCTTAGGAATAAAATATTAACATTTAGGCCCACTTGGATTAGATTAGGACATTTAATTTTAATTTATTTAAAGAAGGGTTAAAATAGTTAAAATCAATGTTTAATAAGTAAATCATTTTTAATATAGGCATATACATAAGTTAAATTATTCTATAAATATTCATTAGAATTAAAAGGATTTTCTACATAATTGTATTTTATTTGTAATTTTTATACTTTCAATAATTTAATTTATTTATGACACAATGATGATGCAGTAATTATATTATTAATGAAATATTGACACAATTGATGTTATAAAAACCCAAATAAATGTAATTTGAGACTTTTTATGAATTATTATAATTTTATATGTTAATATTACATTTTTTTATTGATTTAATTAACTTTTTTTAACTAATCTTTCTATTATGGTTTTTACAAAAAATCAATTTCCAAATAGTGTCAAAATTGACATAAAATAGTTTTTAAAACAAATACTATATTATTAATTGTTATTTTATTCCTAAAAATATAAGGTTCGGAAAAATGACATAGATAAAGTTATATATATTAATAATAACAACTTGGGGTTCGTTTGGATTGTTATAATAAGTTTATTAACCTTATTGTGTAAGAAAACAAGAAGACACGGTAAAAGTTAAATTATCTAACTTAAAGATAAATCTAAATGATAAGGATAAAATAGAAACATAAAATTGTCTAAATTCTATTGGATTAGAGGATATATACCCATCCCCACATTAGCTTATAAATAAATCAATTTTGATCTATTAAAAACAGAATATGACTTTATAATAAAATAATATTTTTAGTTTTTTCTAAGGTTCCCCTCTCCTCCCTTATAAAAGGGAACCTCCTCCCTCTCTTCCTCACACCACTTTGAGCCTTAAAGCTCGGAAAAAACATCCCAAATTGTCTTCTCCACCTCCCTAGAAACATCTTAGATCTCCAGGTATTCTTCAAAGACCAATTTTAGTGCCCTACGAAGAGGTCTCAAAGAGGCGCTTCAAAGAAGAGGCAATGTTCATTATCGATTCTTTCAACATTATTTCTTCTTCCACTACTTCTTATTTAGTTTTTTCATTATGAATTAATAACATAAGTATCACTCATATACTGATATGTTATTATAAGTATGAGACAACACTATTTCACCATCTATCCATCCTACAGAAAATGAAATCACCGCGCCTGCGTAAATACAGAATACCGTCTCCACGCCGTGGTGTAATCTATTTTCCACCACCACCTTACATGGATGGGTATAATGGTGTAAATAATGACTATATATGATTAATGTAAAGTTATATTGATTCTGAAATATTATAAATACACTTCAATACAATTCCACGATCATGGGAATGATATCATCGCTCGTGCGTACGTACGGACTACCGTCTCCACGACGCGATGAGATTCAATCTCAATGATTAACCATTCATGAATGATTATAAAGTATATATAATAAGTAATAAAGAAATATATTACAGTGTATTTATGTATATATATATATATATTTCATCTACTTAATTCCATTCAATTCAATAATGAAATGAAAACGACGTTCATGCGTACGTATGGCCAACAGTCTCCCTGAACGGTGTATTTCATTCCTTTTATCGATCTATAATATATATGTATATGATTAATATATATATTATATATAAATCATGTTTTACATTATGGAATTATGTAAATCTGGATATAAGTTATAATATCAAGAACGACAAGTCGAAACACATATGATAAATGAAATTATTTTACAAAAAACGCAACATTAACATGAATTTACAAAAGAACGGGTAATATAAAGTCATAAGTGAACCATATATGATATCATAACAATGAATATGATTCTGGAATAAGTCAATGACATTATTTACATCATTATACAGGTGGTTTGGATACATACAAAGCATATCAGACATAAGGTAAGGGTTAGTTATTCCAATCTTTTTCTTATCCGAGATAGTTTACTCGTAAGTATTTACTGGGGGTTATGTTAATTATCCATGTCCATATGCTCTCAAAATGTTTTCATAAAATATTTACTTTATTTCCAGGTATTTTTAAGACAATTTTACCCTTTTCATACTTTTACCACATCAAATGTAAGGAATCTTTCTTTTGTTTACCATACGAGGTACTTTTTGACTTTTCCGACAAAAGTACGAGGAGATCGTTATTTTTAACTTATACGGCATGAATGGATTTTTACGTTTTTATAAATCCTTATTTTAATGAATGTTCCTCCAAATAATTTCATTTCTATTTCCAAAGAATATCTTTCTTTTAAAATTTCATGTCATTTTGTGAAAAGAAAATGATTTTGAAGAAGGAAAGATATTTTCCTCAAGAATTCATTTCAAGTGTTTTATCAAAACCATTTTCCATATAAGATGAAATTATTTCATATGTGTATGTTTCAAGTATATTGTCTCTATGATTTACATGGTTTCACTTTTCTTATTATGAAATGACATCCAATTCATTTATATGGATTATGTGATGATGGGATGATGATTATGAAACACATTTTATTTATTGGGTTATTATGAATGAGGTATGTTTATTTTGTGGCACAAGTAAGAATGATTTCATTATGAGATGGGTGGGACATATATCTCCCTTCAATGCATTGGGTAATGATTTATATCTCCTGAGATAGACATGGCTAGAATGGTAAGTTAATCCGGTTCAGTGTTACAAGACTGAAATGAGGAGAGAACTCGATTCAGAAAGGGACTTTGTCCACTAAGATGGTCTTGGTAGCAATGCCTTGGTTACTATCGAAATCATAACATGTGCTAAATGGTTTCCACAATTACATGTTTTATTCCCATTATATTTTATCATGGTTGATGTTCCATTATGATATATTCCTTACATACTTCCATGATTTGTTTCTTTGCTCATGATTTTTATGTTTAAATTTCATGTTCAATTTTTTGCTTCCAAATGATTATGGATTGTTCTATGTTATTTATGTTTTCCCTTACTAAGCATTTGAGATCACCCTTTTTAGGTTTTATTTTCCCCAAGAAATAAATAAATGTTTTAGGTAAGGAAACAAAAAGGGGAAGATCGTTATGGGAGTTATTGAAGATATTTCAACATGATTAGAAGTTTATATTCTGAGTTTCCAAAGACAATAAACTATTACGGTCCTTGTGTGTCTATTTTTTTTATGTATTAAGTATTCCGTAAAAGTAATGTAATTTCCATGTATGTCAAACTTCTGGTCTCTACATTATGTGTCAACTAAAACCTTCTTTTAGTGGATCTACTGACCCATTTATTACTAAAAAATGAATAATATCTTTATAAATTATTTTTTCCTATACTCTATATTTTAGATCAAGATAAATTCACCCCATCAATGTACCACATAGAGGGAGAAGCTTATAAGTGTTTTAAATTAGTTAAAAACATGAATTATAGAATAGAGATTTATTTTATAGAGTATGAAGAGCTCAAGATAACATTTTTCAAAAAATATTTCCCCCTATTGATGAGAATGAAAATGGAGATGGAATTCCTAGAGAAGAATTAGAAAGAAAATGAATCAATTTGAATCCATGAGATGAACATTATAATGATTTATCACTAAAAATATAGCTTTATCATGGACGCCAATTAAATTTTTGGTAGATTATTGGTAGATATAGACCACATCTATGAAAGAATATAGCTTCTCAAGACTATAAATATTATGTAATAATAGTAAGAAGTTCTATGTTGGTTGAACTGAACTATATATGGATGTAGTGGAACCATATATCTAATGAAAATAATATATATTGGGAGCCATACCAGGGGCAGAACATTTCTCGTGGAAGAGTAGGAAAGAAATTGAGACTCCCCATAATCCACAAATGTGGGATGAAGCATTAGAGAAACAATATTATCAGCAACATGGAATATTATTGGTATTGAAGAGATCTCCATATTGCTCAGAATTTTCAAATTATGGTGAAGCCTTAACTTCTCAACACTAATGATAGAGGGAAGACAGTGATTTCCCAAACTGAATTCCAATGCTTCATGTGTGGAACGCTTGGGAACTTTTCTAATCGATATTCAAATCTGAATATTGTTGGGGAGAATATCCATCAACCTCAGTATCGGTCATAGGAGCATGGCCATGATTTATTTTATCATGATGAATAAATTTTAATATCCAAATTATGTTGTAGAAGGTAATATTTTTATTGGTTCAAATCTATGATGTACTTTTCTTGATTATGGTTTTATGAATTCCATTAAAACTTCACTATTTTTAAATAATTTACATTCATTCCCTAAACTACTAGATGTATAGTTATTAATCAAGAATTCTAGAGGGATTATAAACTCATAGGCATTGTATGGACACTCTTGTATTGGTATTGGAAAGAATAATTTCATCGTAAATCTATTAGTCATTAACATAGTGAAAATTGATATTTTACTAGGTATAGATAGTCTCTTAATGAATAATTTGAAGATCAACTGTAGATGTATGGAAATTTCAGTATACATTACTGGAAAAAATATATTTTTTTCAAAAGGGATATATATGGAACATTGATTTCTCAAGAATCACCTACCATATAATTCTCTATAGAAATAAATAGTGAAGATGAATAAGGATAATAAACTATAAATATTTATAATGACCCCATTTCTCATGAATAAATTGAATTATTTCATAAGGAGATTTTTGGACCTCTTCTAGAAGGAAATGAATTATAATCCATTGAAACCTGGACTGAATACATGATGATATCAATCAAAACATACATAATGGATTCTGTAGAGATTGAGGAATTAACGAAACAACTCCAAGATGTTTTTTAAAAAGGGGATTATCTGACCATGTATGTCTCCTTGGGGAGAACCTTTAATCTTTGTGATGAAGGTGAATAGATTAATATGGCTATGCATTTATTATAGAGAACATAACAGGATCACAACAATGGAAAATTACTCTATTTAAGGGATTGATGATTTATTTTACCATCTTCATGGGGCCCCATTATTCTACAAAATTGATCTTATATCTTCATATCATCAAATTTGTGTTAACAAGGAATATAATTCAATTTATAACTTCTAATAAATATATGGGAATTTTTTATGCCCTTCATCTTGAATAATAAACATTCTATTTTTTTGGATTTGAGGAACTGAGTTCTTAAGGACTACCTGAATATCTCTATGGTAGTTTTTATATATTATAATATGATATATTCTAAAATTTATGAGTAATATTATGATCATCTAAGGGATATGCTGAAAACTCCATGGATAGATATTCTCTTTTGGGAAGTGAATAAAATGTTTATTTTGATTACAATATTTTATTTTCTTGCGTAAACTTTTCACCAATGAAGGAATATCAATTGACCCTTAAAAGACAACGGTTTTGTAGGAGTGGCATCATACTATAATAGTAAATGAGATTTTTCTTTTTCTTTTTTTAGTATGATATTATAATAATTTTTGAAAAAAATCATGAAATTTTATTTCACTAACCAAGGTTAATCGAATGGGGGATAGTTCAACTGGAAGAAGTAGTGTGAAGAATATTTCCTAGAGCTAAAGAAGATATTTTTTTACAGTATATATCTTAACTCTACCATCTATCGAAGAAATATTTTTTTATTTTTATAGATAAATCACTGAAATGGAATGAGTTAACAATAATTTAAAAACAAAAAGGCAATTTATAATTCATCTTGATAGTTGAAGCATCATGAGAAAAAGTATCCTACGCATGACCTAGAGCTGGTTGCAGTTGTTTTTTCTATGATGATATGGAGTCAATATCTTAATGGGGAGAAATGTGATATATACATGGACCACTTAAGTATGAATTATTTTTTCACATAATTGGAATTGAAATGAGATAAATAAGAAGGATGTAACTTATTTAAGAATATGATTGCTCAATTCATTATCATCCCAGAAGAGAAAACAAAGTCACTGATGCATTATGTAGGAAATACGATATTCTGCTTTAAATGATGAGAATTAAAGGATATCATTGGATTAAATTCCTAGTAACACTAGACATGGAAATCATAATGTATAGGACATAATCAAACTTATGCCAAATTATTTCTCATCAATGATTAATAGAGAAGATCAAGAAATATATAAAATAGGATAATTTGTTACATAATAGTTGAAAGGATGTTAAGGGTGATAATTTTCCATAGTTAAATATTAATCAAGAATGTGTAATGATATTTTTTAAGAAGTGATGTCTTCAGTATATTATATAAATGATGATAAAACTAATGGATTAAGCTAATAGCTCTACATTCCCTACACATCCTGGAAGTAACAAAATGCATAGGGACCTTCATGATCATTATTGTTGGAATATCACGAAAAGGGAGATCGATGACTTCAAAACATGGTTATTGGAGTGTAAAAAAGTTAAGGTAGAGTGAATACTTCCTAAAAGGGTATTAAAACCACCAACCTCACTAACATTAAGTGGGATAACATCACTATACACTCAATCACTGATTTCTAGAGAACCTCCAAATTAAAAAATGCGGTATGTGTTATAGTGGATTATATCACTAAGAATGTCATTCTCATTTCAATTTGGGAATATTATTCTCTTGAACAACATCCCAATATATTCATAAAATTATCTATGAGGTTTCACGGGGTTCCACTTTCTATCATTTCTGATTTTGATGCAAGGATCACATCAAAATTATATTGAAATTACCAAAATCCTATGAATATTGAATTGAGTTTGATTCTGTCCTATCACCCAAAAATTAATGACCAATATAAGAGAACTATTACGATACTTCAGGACATGTTGAGATCATACTCAATGGAATTTAATGGTTGATGGGACCAACATATCCCTTAGTTGAGATCTTATACTACATGTGGATTCATTTAGGTTTTAAAAAGGTTCCCTATGATTCCCTATATGGGAAGCGATGTGGAACTCCTATCTATTGGGATTGGTATGGAAATAAAAATATTATTGGGCCTCATATTGATAAAGATGTGAAAGAATCAGTTTGTTTTATATAAATCCAAATATAGGTGATTTAGAGTCGGCATAAGAGCGATGTTGATTATCATTAAGGGGACCTGGAATTTGATGATGGTGAGAAAATGTACAATAGAATTTCACCATGGAAGAGAGTAATAAAATTTGGGAAGAAAGGGAAGCTTATCCCTAGAAACATTGTCTAATATTAAATTGTGATTGTATATGATTATTGGCCTATCTGCAAGAACATTCAACAAATCTAGCTCAAGTACATGATGGATTCCACGTATCACTTTTGAGAATGTTTATAACTAAACAATAACATGTACTGAATCTTGGGGTGGTGAAACTGGAACATGACCTCTATTATGAGGTAAAGTCATTGAAGTTATTGGAACACAAAGAGAAGGTACAAATAGAAATAGTTCCCACCTCGTCAAGGTGTTGTGGAGGAACCAAAAATATGAATAAAAACATGGTATCCAAGGGTAATTTGAAGGGTGAAATTTCATAAGGGGGAAGAATGTAATGACCTGTAATTTTTTAATAATATTGGTATCTTGAGAAAATG
Organism: Viscum album; assembly: GCA_963277665.1. Taxonomy (NCBI): domain Eukaryota; kingdom Viridiplantae; phylum Streptophyta; class Magnoliopsida; order Santalales; family Viscaceae; genus Viscum; species Viscum album. The sequence continues at coordinate 1,291,147,049 of OY728159.1, read as the reverse complement.
TGTGTTATGTTATATTAAACATAAAACACATAACCCTTTAATAATGATGTAAATATAAATTTAAATGTGAACTTCTGAATTCCGACATTATATTTATGTAGATCAATTATGACCATTAGTTAATGTTACCATTGGTAATTGTACTCATGAATATAATTTTAGTGTTATTATTAGTGTTTATAAGTAAAATTTGACAAAGGATAATTGATACCGATGAAAATTAGATGTCCTCAACTATTAGATTAATATTGTTTAACGAAAAATTTTCAGATCATGAGAGTGAGGTAGAAACAGTGTGCTTCGCACATTACAAAACCTAATCTGAGATTCAACATTTAAAGCTTGAACAAAATAACCTACATGATAATTTTATGTTGGCGGAAATTAACACTCAATCAATGTTAGTCGAACCATCATAAGACTATATCACCAATGTACTTATTACCCTTCAGTCATATACATGTGTTACAAGAGGTTATGTGTCAAGGACATAATTTCTTAAAGAGAAATTAAATTTTATAGATAAAAATTTTAATCCATCAATTCCATTTTAAGAATATTATTTGAAAAAATGATTTTTAAGAAAAAAAATTTAATTTTAGAAAGATGCAATTTTTTTAATAAACTATTGTTTTTAATAATTTTTATTTTTATAAAATAGTAAGATAAAAACAAAGTTATTAAACTATAATTGATAAAAAAAATTAATTTTAAAACTATATTTTATGCATTTTCAACTAACTATTACTTTTAATAAATAAGGATTTAAATATTTTAAAGTTAAAATTATCATATTTTTAGAATTATTATGATAAAATAAAAATAATTATTGAAATAATAATTTCAAAATTATTTTAGGGTGAATTCATGGTAATTTTATAAAATACATTATTTTTTCATGAATTGTAAAAATACCATTTGAGATTCTCTGTATATTAATGAAATCATAAATATATCATAGTGATGTAATAACTAATTAACCATAATCATGGATTAAAATATCTTATTTTATAAATATCACTTCTTTTAATATATTTTTATCAATTTAAAAATATATAATTTATATTCCAATTTATAAAATAGAAAGTAAAACATCAAAAATGTTATTTTGTGAACAAATTTATTTTTATTTTCAAAGAAGTGAAATAAAATATTGGTTGACTCCTGTGGAATAAAAGAACATAATATTTCTTCCATGTTTTTAATTCCATGGTAATGACCATGTATTTTCATTTACCAGTACCTAGATGTCCATGGCCATTATTTATAAATCTATAAACAAATCCACTATTTTTTATATAAATACCTTTATTTTTTCATTTCCATTCACTAGAAAATCATACTCCATGATGACATAATAGTTTTACCTCCCATGGAGTCTTCCCATAATACTATCAAACCCCCATGTTCACAATACTCATGTTTTTAGGGTTACTCTTCACGGTAAAGGAAATATTTTTTCTCTTCGTTTCAAGAACCTCTTTTGTGCATATCTTTAAAATGTTTTTTAATGTATATAATTTATTTTTAATTCATTAAAATAATTTTAAATGTTGGTTTATAAAAGTTATAACCCTTAAAACATCCTTTTTAACCTTTTCCAAAACAACATTTTATATATGCTATTCTCTCAATTCTACTTCTCAAAATTTCTCTCTTCACCTCCAGAAATTCCTTTTATTTTCTTTTTCTGAATACCCAATTACCATTTTATTCCAGGAGTATTTAAAAAATTTTAAAAAAGATTTATCTTATTTTATGAATGAAATAGATAAATCATTCCCTATTGGTTGGTTAAAAATGAAAAAAAAGATCTTGTTTTTTATGAACTTTTCAAATGCCAAGATATTGATATTAAACATGTTTGTTTTATTCTCTATAGGATATATATGAAATGTTTATTATGTTCCACATGGATCACAATAAAATTAATACACATGAATGTTTTGTCTTGATATCACTCCAATTCATAGGGTAATGAATTTAATACATAGAGATGACATGTTTTTCGATACCTTTGAGAATAACCTTTTTAAATTTTCTAACACCACAGTGACAAACCATGGTGATATTCATATTAATATCTATTTTAATTATTGTAGCTTCCTTTACAAGTTATTATTAATGTTATTATTATTTTTATATGCCTTTTTCTCCTTCCATGTCATTATTAATAATTTTTTTATTGATATTCATTAAGATCAAAGATAAATTGTTTTCCTTGTTTTCCCATATTTGGATTTTTTCTCACCCTGTTCATTGAGTTATGTACCCATGTTTTGAGATGCAATAAATTTAATTAGTATTATACTATGTGGATGATTTTTAAGTGTAATATAATAATATTTTTAAAGGTTTCATGTATTATGTATCTTATTTACAAGAAAATATACATTAAAATATCCTCAATTTTTACATTGTAATGAAAAGTTATGTAATAAAAGGTGGGACTCAATATGAATGAACTGAATATTGAGGAAATTTATGGTCACTAGAATAATGAAATAGAGGATAAAAAATTTTCTATGGATGTCACATATGATCCATGGGGGTGTTGTGGTTTGTGTTGTTGAGGTATTTATTATCATCTAGAATAATTCACCTCATGTTATAGTAGAGCGGCTCAGTAGTGAACCTTATCAATCTATGTTGGTTTAGGAGATAGTTGATTGGAAAGGTTTATGTGACATTGATCATTAATTCTCAAAGCAGGTTACACCAATTGACCTAGTGGGTTGATGGTTTGAAGCCAATCTGCCCATTGAAAGTAAAATTTGGGAGAATATAAAAATTAGTAACCGATTAGAAGTGTTGGAAACTAAGGGGTTCACTCAAGACAAGGTAGTTTCTACATAATGAAAGCATGACATTGAGGGGAAGGTAATATATGGGGAATAGTGTGATAAGGAAATTCCTTTTTATTTCTTAAAGTATACTTCAAATTAAGAGATATAAAATGATTTTACTACTACAGAAAGAAGAAGGGTCATAAGACTATCATTGATTCAGGGAGTAATCTTTTTATGAAAGGGAAAAAAAGAATAGGTAAAAATATGACTTTAAAAGAAAAAAATAAACTCAAAACTATTTCTATTAAAAAAACCATACGAAATTATAAGGATTGTGTGCCTATCACTATTAATCGTCTTTTGGTAAATTATGAAGTAGCATATTCTGATAACGATAAGGAAATGTTTGAAATGTTTTTCCCCCAAAGGGTGACTTCAATGCTTAGTAGTAGAATATTGATGGAAATTATGAAATAAAAGGGAAAACAGTATAGTTGGTTATCCATTCATAGGAATAAATGGAGGTGGAGGCTCTATTGATTATTTCCACTCCAGTTAAGGTTGACATGATGATGAAAATGTTTATAATTGTGGATTATAATTTTGAGCATCATGAATGGAATAAAATGTAAGAAATTATACTGTTAAAAGGATTCAATTAATGGAAAATCAATATATTTTAGTAAATTAAAACATCGGATAAAATGGATTACCACACTGAAGACCTTATAAAATATGACCCACAAACACAGGTTACCACTCTCTCTTTGTAATTATTTAGGGATAATGAATTCAATAGGATTAAGCTATTTTTAAAATGATTTTTTATAAATGACCTGAATAATTTTAAATAAAATTTACATTGTTATTTAATTAAATGTAATATCAGGTAATATGGTTATAGAAAACACATGATCTTATTTGGTTTTATTATATTATACTAGAATTATATGAATGTTATGAATATTTTACTTTGATAGGATATTAGTTGAAAAAAGATCAACCGATTAGTATTAATAATGGTATTTTAGAAATCCAATTGATAGGAATAACTTACTTGATGACCTCAACTACAAGGATCATACCATATGAATCTTATTTATCAGAGCTTCCAAGGGAGAAAACATCATTGCGATTTTCCCTTGACGAAGAACAAGAATAGATCCAATAACTGTAGCCTATGTGAAACTATTTATAGGAGACGTTCAACCTCATCATGATCTTGGCCCAAACCATGTACATCAAACCAGCCCGAGAAAGCATCACCGTCGCACACCTTACTCTTAGGGATTTTGCAGAGGTATTTAAGGGATATGTTTCAATACATTTGAAATATGAGTATTTACATTATCTTTAATTTAATAATGAATATATTTCAGCCAGACATTGTTTCTTTATAATGATTTATTATTTTGATATAACAAAACACAATTACTATTTTGGTGGTAATATTCTTTTCCAATTAATGATTTTTTTTGATTAATTAATGTATTTTTATGTAATAAAATTTTAATAAAATTAATTTTTAAATAATTTTTGTTTAATATATATTATCATATACTTTTTATAATATCAAATTAAATTTTTATAAGGGATCAGAAAACTTTTATTCTAAATAAACTAACATTTCTCAAAAAATAATGTTTTTTAATTTTAAAGTGAAAAACCACATATATAGAAAATAATTTGGATGAAACTAATACTATTTTTCAAAATATATCTTTAAAATTACCAAATAGTGAATTTTAATAATTTTGGGAGATATTTTATATTTGGGTAAATAGTAAATACCATATAAATATACTTTCTACTTTATGACATTATAATGACCGAAACGTGATGAAAGAAATTTTAAAAAAGTTATACAATAAAAAATATATTTTTTATATTTAATATAATTAAATATTTAAGTTTATTTTATTTATTTTAAAAATCTATTATGAATCCTCCACAATACTTACAATATTTTAATGTTTTAAAATAATTTATTTATGTGTATGAAAAAATTCCAAATAATTAAGGATATTATTTTATTAATTTATTCTCTTGGACTTATAAAATATATAAAACCACTCCCTTTTCGAAAGAACCATTGTCAAAAACCATTTGATGATTTAGTTTTTTTCTTCTCTTATAATACAAAGCCAAAAACATAGGTTTCAGAAATTTTAATGAAATCCCCACACTTTTCCTAAATAAACCCACACAATATACTATTTATATTTACTAACAAATCCTTATATAATGTAATTAATCATACATATTATCCCCATATTCCCCCCAATGCACCCCTAATCTCTCAAAAATACCATCCCATGAATTTGGAGTCACACACTCAAGTATATGATCCTCCCCTTCTCTTGTTTATTCAAGTTTCTTTATTATCATATGTCTTATATTTATAATTCATAATGTTAGGATATGTCATTTCATGTCCCCTTTACAACCCATTTTATTTTCAAATTATAAAATACCCCTTTCCCTCTTAGAAACTCTTTTTCTTAATTTTTATGTGAAGTCGTTTTGTTGGAAAAAAATCACTGCAAATTTCCAGAAAATAACTATTTTGTTTCGAATACCATACCCATTTTCTCCCATGGGTTTTCACCATTATAGACATATAGTTATTTCAATTGGGACATGAACTAATTTATTCAACACTCCTTTATATTTTTAATAAAATATTACAATTAATTATTCCATGTTTATGAACATTGTTGAACACTTAAGAATGAGAATAAATGAATGTGATGGTTGAACCCAGAGTTATATAGTGCTCCAAATAATTGGTTCATGTTTTTCTCATTAGAGGTAATGTTAGTGTAGGGAGTAAATATAATTCATTTATGTAACTTTTTTAATCATTATGTCATGTTATTTATCCTTCAATATTGTTTATGATGTAGTGTTTTGAGAAGCTTCCACATTTCCCATGTTTCATTTATGATTATCATGTTATATCATGCATAATTGTTCATGTTTTTGACTCTCACCCATTTTACTACCCCCTGATATTCATATTTTCAAACATGTATTAATTTCTTCATCTTATTCAGTTTTCATTCTTTTATTTGGATTTATAGCTCAACCATTTATTGCGTACATACCTATATTATCACATGATGTTTAAATTGCATGACTATTATTGATATTTTCAAGAAAGAATCTATTTATCCTCTTTTAAGAAGTAATGAAATTTACATAATTCCCAAGAAACAATACTTGTCAATCTCTTGAGTTCAATCATGTGTAATACTATCTAATAAATAATGAATTAATGTGTAATAAAAAGATGGAAATTTAAAGTTAGTATGAAAAGAATATTTTAGTTGTTTTTGGGATAAGGATTATAAAACACTAGTAAAAGGTTTTGGGATCAATTAAGTATAATAAAATATCCCAAAATATTAGAATGTATTCAGTATGTGGTGTCTCAAGAATATATATAAATGTCTTGATATTAAAAGTGGATATGATTCTTGAATAGACGTACCTAGGGGTAACAACTCTGACAATGTGTGTCAGTCCTGTCTCGGTCTAACCTGATACACAACAATGGTTCTTACAATGTACATGGTTAGACAATCCAATTGGATATGATTTTTTATATTAATAAGATAATTATAGACCATTATTAATGGATAAAATCTCATAATAGTATATGTTATGTGAAAAACATGGATAACATTGATTGAAGCCTAAAATTTCATATGTTAAGGAAATAAATTTCAGTTACATTTTATCTCTTTAATGTCATTAAATTCTTGTTTAAATATATAACATTTAAAAAATATTCACCCATAATTTTTCCTATATTCAACACAATGGATGGAAATTTGAGAAATCATATTAACATTAAATCTCACATTTATTGTGATGAGTTCCACAACAAGATGACCAACCTACTGGGAGCGAGAATCATATGCTTTATGACAATACCCTCTTAGGTGATCCATGTTATGAATAGAAAACTAGATCAAGAGGAGCTACCAAAACCCCTAATAATGAAGAAGCTGCAATTATGTCCTTTTCTTGATAAACATGTGAGTGTCAACAATAAATCAGATCCCTAAATAATGAAAAATAGATCAACTCAATTGAGAAGAACTTCTTCATCCTTCAATGTTCCGAACAAGATTAGGTTCTACTAGAATTATATTATATTGAGGGAGAAGCTAATTAGTTTCATTCATTGATTAAGAATATGAATATCAAGGATGATATTGTGGTGATGGGGTGGAATGAATTCTAGAAAAAAAAATTGATAAATATTTTCCTCAAACTCTCTATATTAAAATGGAATGTTATTTCTTTTCCCTCATGCAAAAATACAAAAAAAATATATCGAGGATTTCCAAGAAAACATCAAAATACCATCAAGATACACCTATATATTTTTAATTTCCTTGAATGAAAGGTTGACTGATTATTTTGTGGCCTAAAATGTTTTCTGCAAAATTCCATGGTGACATGAAACTTTGATAGCTTTTGAGGATATTGTCTAATGCTCCTTCAATGTCAAAATGTATAGTAGTGAATCCAAAGGTTATCATAAAGATAAGAAGTGGAATATGGAGTTTTATTTTGGTTTTATGATGGAGAAATATGATGGTGATAAGAATTTTCAACGTCCCATATTTCAAAGTTGAAAGAAGAGGAACCCTAAAAATTCCTTTAAGGGGATGATGAAATGCTTTAGGTGAGGGAAGGAATGCCACATTGTTCAAGATTTCTGATAGGAAAATCATGATAATTTGTTATTCAGATATGAAAATCTTAGTCAACCCTTATCACATTGTTCATTGCTTTAACTATAAGGAACCAGTGACCTTTGAAAACCAATGCACTATGACTAGGGTTTTCAAAGACAACCAACAAGCACCAAGGTAGAAAGTGATGATCATTTTCTATCAGAACTATTGATGTGGGTCCTAACAAAAAAGTATTCATAGGTATAATAGTTATTAAATAATGGATATTTGACGCATTTTTTTATTTTGGTTCTCATCATTCATTCATATCCTAAAATATTTGTCAAATATTCGAACACTTGCACGAAGTACGAATGTGGAGTAATCTGTAAAAATGGAAATTTGGGAAATTATTAGAAATCGAGTTTATAAATAATTTCATGTCATGAGTTGTGGGAAACATTATCATTGATCCCCGTCATATTCCCTTTGGTGGGATTTGAAGAAATTATTAGCATGGATTGTTTTCTCTAAAATAAATCCAACATAAATTTCTATGAGTAGGAAATCAGTTTCTATATAGATAATTGAACTCTGATTATATAAAATTATAATCAGAAGGATTAATATTCATTAGCCCCAAAATACAAATCCCGAATTTTATTTCCATAAAATAATTCTTATCTAGCTCAAAGGATTTAGTCTAAGGAAACAATAATATTGAAAAAATGCATATAGTGTGGGAATACACTAATGTGTTTCACGAGTAAATGGCTTGTCTTCCTCCTAGGTGAGAGGCTGAATTTTAAATCTTGCATTTACTTGTGGTGGTTCCTCATCTGAAGAATATACTTTTTTTCTAGTGGTCTCCGTTGGTCACTGTTATTCTCCTAATGAGAGATCTAAAATTTTTATGGTCATCCCAGCTTTGGAATTTTTAGAAGCTTTATCATGTTTTCATCTCACCCTGGTAGCATGCTTCAGTGAAGAAAAACCTTCTCTTACAGCCTTTTAGTGCTTCATGGCCACTTGGGTCATTCTTCTTCCATTGATATCCTTGATCTGTATCATCATTCCTTGAACATTGATCTTGCATTGCAAATGGATTTTTTATAGGTATGTTATAGACCTAGACACCCTTCTCTTTGGGTAGTTAGAGTTTTAGTTTTTCCATTTGGTTAATAGATTCTAATAGGGGGGATAGAATCTCTCTTGATGTGGTGTGGATCAATCTCTCGGGGCTATAGATTCACATTCAAATTGAAGTTTCTTTTAAAGAGTTCGGTGATTACTTGGGAGGCTTCCAGTGCTCTGATACCTAGTTCAGCTACTACGCGGAGTCTTCTGTGGCTTGTATTTGCGTCTAATTGGACCTATCCCTACCCATTCTAGAATATATTGACATCAGGGTGAATGAATCCTTTTTCTTGGCTCAATACATTTCATATACTGTGTTCTCATGCTTCTGTCCTCATTGCCTTATTCAGGCAAACTCCTTGCAGATGTTTCGTTGTCACTGTCAGGCTGGGTGACATCACCATTTTCCTCCATACAATATCAGATGTGAATGTATGGATCCTTCGAATGAAGTTATTTTTAGGGTTAATTCAAAGTTATTCTCATCCCTTAGATCAGATGTGGTTCCTCCTCAGGGAGATGAGGCCTCTATGAATCATCCGAGATCTTTCTTGGAGGCAGGTAGAGAGGTGTGTTGGGACGTAGTTCCTTTTGTTCTATGGTGCATACCCTAATATCAAGATGGAATCCATAGTTCTATTGTTCTTCCATTATGCTTGTCTCCCTTCCCCCATTTGGCTCAAACTCATGGCGGTCCAGTTTAGGTAGAGCGATCTCATAAAATAGTTCCTCTGTGTTTTTATTTTGAAGGTTCTACTTCTCTCAATGCATTGAGTTCCACCCTAGATATAGTCACAACAACATCAATATAAGAGTCTTATAGACTAGAGAGGGAGTCACATTGTCTTTAGTGAAACATGGGGAAACTAGGGGGCCCTCTTCAAGGATCTAGATCCACATCCATGCAATCTCCATCTAATGGTATCAGTGTTCACAGAAGATATCATACTAGGATTCTCAAGGGTCATACGCCCTCCCACTTTTCACATGCCATATAGTTTGGGGCAAATCCCAAATCCCTAAGTTTCCAATAATTCATTTTCTCATCTGGAATACCCATGGTATCAGAACTCATGTAAAAATAGATTTTAAGTCTTCAGAGCTCCCCAAACACTTGATCTCTATGGTGTCCATCGTTGGGGAAAAGAAAAAATATAAAAAGATAATTGAGGTCTCCAAAAAACATAAACTACATGGATACATGCATGCAGATCCAACCAACAAACACATATAGATCTTCTGGAACTAAGGATGCTTTGTGACTCTAACCCAGGAAAGGATCCATTTCATAATAGTTAACGTGTGTCAAGAACCCCACACATTCCTTATATCATTAATTTATGTAAGCTTTGTATCCCACCATTAGGAGTCTTTGTGGTGTTATCTCTATTCTTTTGACCCTTGTAATATTCCTTGTATCATATTGGTGGATTTAAATTTCATTTCTGATCTAGGGGATGGTAGGGGAAGACATCAGATTCACAGAAAAATCCAGTCTCTCATTCATTCAATACATGATCTGTAAAAGTCTCATTGACCTCTGATTCCCCAACAATTACTTCACTTGGTGTGACAAGCAACATGGTCCCCGTAGTTCTGAGAGTTGCTTTAATAGATTCCTAGAAAACATGTATGTGTTATCTCTTTATGAAAATCCTCCTTTTACCCACTTGGCATGAATTTTTTTAGATCACTCACATCTCCTTACCTCATTATCATCTAGTCATGATCATCATCACACGATTCTATTTTTTATTAACAACAGACAACTATTTTAGGCTATATATATTTGGTTCGAGACTTTATGGATCCCCTTTTTCCGGTCCATATGTGCTGCACCCTCCACAACAAATTAAGATGGCTCAAGAATATCCTTCAATATTGGATAATTTATATTCCATCATCACATAAAGACTTGTAACTAGTCATCTATGATTTTGAACATCTTGAATGGTTCCTTGAAGAGGATTGGAATAATAGGCACTTTGAGGAGATTTCAAGTAAAAAAGTACTTCTTTAAGACATGCTTTTAAGGATTGAACTCCATGATGCGGTGGATTCTTGGAGAATGTGGCTTAAAGAGGTAGATATGAATACCACAGTTTTTCATGATTGGATCAAGGATATAAAAAGGTGTATTAAGAAAAATATTTAGCTGGGGGATGGCTCATTAACAGATGAAAATAAGGTGGTAGGGGATCTGGATAACAATAACTTTTGCGACATACTTTCAGTTCTAGAACTAATTTTCCAAATATGTATACAGGGGGAGACATAGGGATACTTGAAAAAATATAGACAATCTTCTCATCCTATGACAATGATGTCCTTAGTGATATTCCACTAGAGGAAGAGATTGATTGAGCCATTATGAACCTAAATCCTTATAGTGTGGTGGGTCATGATGGTTTCCTTGGAGGATTTTATAGATCTTTGTCAGACATATTGAAAAGGTAGTAAATTTCATTCATCTAAAACTTCTTCGGGGGTTTTCCTTTACCAAGAGTGGCATGTGAAACAATTGTGTTTCTCATTCCCAGATCTAAATCTCTTACATCCATCAATCAATTCTTCCCAATTAGCATGTGAAATGTTTCGTAAAAATCCTCAAGGGTATCAAAAATTAAAGGATGTACATCCTTTCTCCCATGTGAGTTACATAGAAACAACATGGCTTTGTCAAAGATCATTCCATCTAGGGGCAATCATCTTGGCAAGAGAAATGATCAGGGATTTAAACATTAAATCTTATATCTCATACATGGATATTCAGAAGGATATGAGAATGACCTATGATCATGTGGAGTGGAGAATCAATATCAACGTTCTTTCAGGTATGGTCCTCCCCCATGTTGCATAGATATCATCATTCATTTCTTTAGTTAAGCTTGAATATGGATCTTGTTCATGGGAAAAATGTTTATTTTATTCAAAAAAAACATGTGGACTTTATCCAGGAGATCCATTCTCACCGAGCATCTTTATTATCACTCTAGATATCCCCATCTACCTCATTCACTAAAACATTACCAAGGGAATTATCCATCCCTTTTAAATAATGATGCACTTCCCCTATGTGTCTCACATTATGTTCATAGATGATTCCATTATTTTAATTAATGCATCCAACAGGTATGTGAAAGGCCGAAATAGATCATTGAATGCTTATTGACATTGGAGGGGTTAGATCGTCAACAAGAGTAAGAGAAATTTCTATATCTGTTACACTATTCTCATAGGCGTATCCTTAATGTGATTCATATTCTGGGAATGTACAAAGGTAATCTTCCCATACTGTATCTGGGAGCCCCTATCTCACAGAATACTCTGTGTATTCATGATTTGGACTCCATAGTTCATATAATAATTGAGAGGGCTGTTAACTAGAATATTTGTTACATTTTCTTTAAATGTAAGATCACATTGGAGAATAGTGTTCTTATGGCTACCCCAATTCATGCTCTCTCTACTATTAATATCCCTATGGGGGTTATTCACAACAAGGAAAAGGACTTTACTGGTTTTATTTGTGATCCAATGAATGAGTCTAGAAGGCAATAGGTTTCCTGGTGTAAGTTGGAATGGCCAATCGATGAAGGTGGTATCAATATTTGCAATCTCAAGGATACCCTTATCTGTATGCATGCGAAAATGGCATGGGAAGTGTTGGAGAAGTGGAGGTTATAGTGAATGACCATGCATGAATATTACATTGGGAATGGGGTTGTTAGGTATGAGTAGGCTTCCCCTATATTCCATGAGGTTAATCCTATGGTGAAACAGCTCAAGTATTGTGCTTGCTAGATCATCAGAACAAGGGAAACCTCTTTTGGCATGACAACTCCTTTGGGGAGGCTATTGGATAATTAGGTTTCCCTACCCTCAATATTTAAATCATTATGCTCCAAAGTCATCATGTAATGCCCTGATCCTAGAAGCCCAGAGTCGATGCATTATTATGTATCATTGGCATGATCATTAAAGATCATGTCTCGAAAAAACGATTAGTTTAGTTGCCTTGGAAGTACTAGATAAATCTATAATGTTTACATTAAATCATAAAATGGAAAACTAAAACAACATTTTTTCCATAGACAACATTGAGATCCCATAGAATATCTCGAGAGGTCAGTCATAATATAATTCTTTGCATTCGGGGAAAAATAAAACATAGAAAGGTGTTAGCTCAAATACTCAGTATGGATAACATTATAGCAGAAACTTCCATAATTAAGCATAAACATTTAAGGAAATGTATAACTAAAACAAAATCCTTTTAATCTTGAACATTAGAATTATATTGAAAAAATGAAATGAAATATTACAATTTACTTATTCACATGGATATTCATCTAGTCGAATAATCACAAGCATTATCAATTTCGACATTCATAATGATGGAATGCATAATTCTAGACTATCATAACCACATAGTCTGGGCATTGTGCGAAGACTAAAAATATGATTCTATCAAGGCCTTGTTCCATGACACTAGTTTGTCTCATAAGACCTACCGATGCATCGAGAAGCTATAGCAGGCTCCACCCATCACTTACTAAGTATAATGCCGTCTGCATATGGACAATTTTAAACATAACATAAATATTTACATATTAAAACAAGCATATGACATGTCAATACTTTATCAACAAACAATGAATGGTATGAAAATATAACATCCATAGTCAAACATAAATCATTAAATACTATAATGATGATTGTATTGTAACAAATTAACCACATTCGTGAATATTTAAGGATATTGACAAAGATGAAAATAGTCATCAAAACCATTTGAGATAAATATCCCCCTTTTATGAAAAAAGTTAAAAGTCTCACTACTTATCAAGAAGTTGTTTAAAATAGATTTTTGAATCCAAATGTACCATAACACTTTGAAACATTTAAAATTATTTTTAACATGAAAACATTGATGTCCATATAAATATATACATAAACCCATTATTAAAACATTGATATTAATGAGAAATATTTATGATAATTAATCTATAAATGAATTTTAAAATGATATTTTAGTTTGATTTCTTAACCACAAGAGAGACACTTGAATACAAATATTTGAGTTAATCCAAAACTTGTAATTTCATGAGAATAAAGGGATTTATGATATACTATGTCAAAGTAAATTATATGCACCATATAAATTTTATTTGGTGTATAACAACAAAGAAGTCTCAATGGAATGTATATTGAGATGAAATATCTTATAAAGATTGTATTCTTAGGTTAAGGATAAATCAAGGACATAATTTTGTGTGATAAATATAAATACACTGAATATGATTGGATATTAAGTTTAAATCAATCATAGGACATTCACACATATTCTTGGAAAAACAACACTAAGGAATTGGATATTTATCTCAACAAATAGAGATTGAGTTAAAATTACACTTATCATGTTCTTATCGATGACTTGAGAATTTATAAATGGAGTTATCATGTGTATAAAAAGTGTATCCACAGAAAGGAGAGTGAAATTTATGACATAAGAAAATGAATATTGATTAAACACATAATCTTGGAGTAAAATAATCAATGAAGTATGCGTAAAGCCGAATGTGTGGAAATTTAAATTTCAAATTCCCATATCTATTTTGAAACATAAGAAACATAAAACCATTAAATAAGGATCATACAATGATGATTTAAATATCAATAAATTAAAGTATATCACCCCATGAATACAATCATAGGCAGTACACACACCACATGCAATAAGTAAGTGGTGAACAATGGAAATCTCAGGGAATTAATAGTGAGATAAGAAATCCCTTACTTTTTTAATTTTTCTTTGGACAAGGTTATGATATCCTCATGTATAATGGTGCAATAATTTTTATTGAATTATAATATAATTATATGATTTAATATAATATCATATATTATCTTTTAACATTTATTTGTTAAAAATATCATAGTATTATCATCATTTCGAGTATTAACATATTTGTTTAATATTATATTCTTTGTTATGTGAGCCAATTTTGTTATTGATGGGAAGTATCTTATTCATATCCAGAATAACATAATGTATCTAAACATTAATTTTAATCATTAAATGAAATTTATTCTTGAATGTATATGATGGGGAATTAATCTCATCATGTTCGTGGAGACGGTAATCCGTACGTATGCACGAGGGAAAATATCATTTTTTTGTTAGTAAAATAATATATAATTGGATGGTAAATCATTAATAAAGATTAATAATAATGTTATATAATACTATTTACATTAATTACACATCATTTTTATACCCATCCAAATAATAATGTATTGAATAAAAATTACCGCAGGACGTGGAGACGGTAATCCGTACGTACGCACGTATAGTGACATTTCATTAAAATGATGGAAAGAATATTGAATATGGCTGTACCATATTTATAATAACCTCAAATTATATAGAAGATACTGGATTTGTTATTTTATAATGGAAATATAAATGTAATAAGTAGTTGAAGAAAAAAAGAACTTGGAAGAGGGTGGTGAAATTATTACAAGTTCTTCGGGTTCTTCCTTATGATTTCATCAATAGAGCTCCTTATGATGGATTTCAGAACAAAGGAGGGAATATAGGATTATGTGAGTGAATTTGAGAGGATATTTGGGTGTGTGTTGTCCGATCTAAAAGGCTTTGAATGTGTGAATTTGAGAGAAGTGTAAGTGCCATTTTATAAGAGGGGTGAGGGTCACCTTAGGAAAAGCTTAAAATATTTTTTTATAATACATACAATTTCGGTTTATAATAGCTCCAATTTTGATTATTTAAAGGTGATGGTGGGGATTTGTGTAAAAACACTCATAAAATAGGTTTTATACAGGATTTTGTCACTATATTAACCTTAACTTTTAGATTTAACACTTAGTTAAATAGTTCAACATTTACCATGTCTCTTTGTATTTTTATATTATATGGTTAATAAACATACTATATACATCCAATAAAACCAAAAGTTGTAAATTAATAGTACACATATCATTATATAAGTCCTTTGGCCGATCCTTATATTTTTTTTGGAATTGAAAATCAATAAACAATATTATATTTGATTAAAATACTCTTTATTGACAATTTTGACACTATTTTGTATTTTTTTTGCTAAATTTATAACAGCATTATTACTGCAAAAAAATTCATCTAACCAACCCTAATATTTCATATTAACCTATAAAATTATTTTAATTTATAAATAGTCTCAAATTTCATTTATTTGTATATTTATTAAACAAATTATTTTAAGTTTTCATTAATTAGGGAATTACTGTATCATCATTGTGTAACAAATAAATTAAATTATTTAATGTCTAAAAACTATAAATAAAATACCATTATGTAGGTAATATGTTTATATTTCTAATTAATATTTATAGTCTAATTTATCATCTGTTTATTCTTATTTTAAAAATGTTTTAGTTATTAAACATTGATTTTATCTTTTTTAACTCTTCTTTGAATTAAATAATAATAAGTGTCCTAATCTAATCCATATGGACCAAAGTGATTCATATTTTATTAATAAGGATGTTTTTGGTTGAATTATAAATAGCCAATAGAATTAGGACTTGTGTTAGGATAACAATAATATCATTTTTACCCTTAATTACCCTATTTACTTTTAACCGTGGAAGATAAAATTAAAAAGTTACTACTCACCAAAAATGATTTTTATCTTATTAAACCACATTTTACTCGTTGATATTATCCATGTTTCTATTATTTTTGAAATTCAGCACACATAAGCGGTAAAATTTTGTTTTATGTGAATTTACAAATTAACCAAGGAGGTGGCTAAGGATGGTGAAAAGTTCAATGAAATTTCATATATCTAAGATTATTACAATATTACTCAAATGAAATACATTGAACATATATTAGTATTATGTATCTATTTTGAATTAAAATAAATTTAAATAAAATAAATAATTATTTAAATATTAATTCCATTTGAAACTATAACACGGTGTTTTTTACTATTCATAAAAAATTAATAGTTTTCAGAAACATACCAAACATTCACCATAACTAATTTTGTTATTATGAAATCAAATATGAAGTCTATTTTACCAAATTAAAAACATTGAAATTTCATTTAATAGTTTAATATTAATTATCATTGTCAAAACCAAAAAACATATTTTTATGAAATAATTACTAACAAAAGATTGACATTTGTTTATGTCCAACATCAATGTGAAATTACTTCCAATGACAAAAATTGTATTGAATGGTGAAAATATAATCTAATTATACATCCAATATATTCATACTTATTGTTGAACACTATAAATTATTTTGATTAAAAAAGTTGTTTTCAACTAAAACAAAACCAAAAATACCCCAAAGTTAAATAAATACGATTCAATAAACAAGATTCCTTAAAACCCTTCATATAAAACAAACTAATATTGAAACAAAAATCTTATAAGAAATTGGTTATGCAGTCTTCCACGTTAAACTGTATCTCCAAATGATATCAACTAATCTTAAAGTCACATACTTAAAAGTAATTAACCTAATAAAATATTCTCTATTATAGGTTAATAATTTCCTTAAATAACCAAAATCACTATAAATCCACAATAAAAACATAGATAAAATCCACCATTACTCCTCAAATGAAATCCCATATTATTCTATTTTCCTTGGTCATATAGTGTTCCCAACAAAGAGAATGTATTCCAAAATAACATCTATCACTTAATCACCAAATCATTTTTTAACTAAGGGTATTCATTTCATAAGATATTAGATCCCAAATAAACTTATTATTGAAGAATAAAATCATTAAACTGAATATAATTAGTCACACTAACCAGGGACATCACGTAGTCCAGTTCTAGGAGATAAATCCCAATCACACTCTGGTTCTGGGTTCGATTCCCACATCATTGTCTAACATGACGTGCTGTCACACGGTCTGCATGTTGTCGTTTTTCAAAAATTAAATTTTATAACATTTCCAAAATTAGATAAATTCCTCAAAATAACTATAACATAACTTATCCACAAATGTTATCTTATACATTGCATTTTCATCCAAAAATATAATAACTTGTAATTTCCTCGAAACCAATGATCATATAAATACAAATGGTTATTTATATCTATATCCACAAGAGAAAAGATAATTCTTCCTTAAATATCATTTTCAGATGACAAATGTAGGGTTAAAGATAAATGATAAAATTATTCCAAAGTAATCCAATCATCAAGGAGCACTAATACTTTTAAACATTTCTCCAACCATTTATTTCCACATAGTTTCTTCTTTGACCAAGAAAATATCCTATATAAGAGGGAATTCACTCAGGTAATGGCCAGGTCCCCTACATTTACGGGAAATGATTGTAAATTGATTATTGGGACCATTTTTATTTTATTCCATTGTACTCTTCATTTTTCCTCGGAAATTCTTCACATTATGTCCATTATTCCCACAAATAAATCATTTCTTTGTTCCATTGAGACACTTTCTTGGTTTTCTCCTTCTACAAATCCTTCTTGATGGAAATTTTGGATTCTTTTCTCCATGGGCTCTATTGCTGGAGCTCTTATCATTCATCAACTTTATCTTCTTTGTGAGTCCAGGAGTTGTTTAATATATATGTTGTTGATCATATTTTTTGAAAACTAATTTGGAATGAACATGATATCTTTTATGCATATCATAATTTCATTTTTATTCTCATTTCTATCACCGTTCTCACCTTTTACATCATTCTCAATGATACTATGACTTCCGTGGAATCCAGCCATTGATGAAAACTAGAAATCATTGTGTGAGTAAAAATATTCATTAAATCATTTATATAATATCTTGACACTATATTTTCAATTATGAAACACCTTAGGATTAACCAAGGTCATTTATTCTCATATTATATGTCATGACCTGTCCTCAGGGCTCGTGCCTTGACTACACCAAGCCCGCCTTCCATAGGCCAGGGGCTGGTGACTAACACCTAAGGCGTAAAATCCCGATAACTGGCAAGGCATTTCCTTTATAAAAGAAAACAAGCACCACAATGTTCAAGAGGAAGCAAAACACTAAGTACAAAAGAAATTCTGAAAATTAAATGGTCCAGAATACAAACCCAAAAGAAAGTACGACTACAACTGAACAAGGTACAACAGCAAAAAGTCAAATAGATGGAAGAAGGAAGCAACTCCTAGGTCTTCCTCCTGTGATCCTACCTGAAGGGTAGGTACAGATAGTGCAGCTCCTGGTCGTCCACAATGGATCCTACCTGAAGGGTAGTTACAGATATCCTCCTCCACGCTCTCGTCCGTCAACCTCCTCTGTGAGTCGTCCCGTGGTGTAGTCCACCTCCGGGTACTGACTCGTCCTCGAACACTCGGCCTCCGTCATCACTGCCTGTCGTCTGCAACCAACACAACGAGGTGCAGGCATAGCCCGTGCAGGGGTGAGTATAACGATACTCAATAGTGACCCTGAGACCCTCAAGGTCTCATTAAACCAACAAGGATAACCACAAGAAGATCTCAATAGATAACCACTACTTAGATATATGCCCATACATATACCTAAGTTATCAATTAACCCATATCAATCATGAGAAAACACAAGGATTGCAAAATAAACTGATAACCACTACCCAGTTATATGCCCATACATATACTTAAGTTATCAAGTGACCCATCTCAATCATGAGGTAAACACAAAGGTCAAAAGTCTCTGCTCAACCAGGATTTTCATTATCGAAACCCTAACTGCTGAAGAGCTCCGTCTCTGGAGTGTACAGTGGTCCTGGCATGACTCCGGGGTACTGCTCACTAACCTAAGACTGCTGAGGTACTCCTCCTATCGAGTATCGCAGGCCTGCCACCTCACATAGTAGTGCTTCCCACCGGGGTCTGCCACCCAAACACAGTAGTGCCCTCCCCTCATAGCCTACATAGGTAATCCTCCTGTCGAGTACCGCGGGTCTGCCACCTCACATAGTAGTGCTCCTACGCTGTGGGTCTGCCACCTCACAATGTAGTACTCCCCACTGGGCTACGTAAGTCACTCCGAATCGAATCGGACAAGCAGTCTTCAGGTCTCTGCCGGCTACACGGTCTCCGTACACCGTACGCTCGTCTCTGGGAGGGTCCGCTCCACGAGCTACAAGTTGATACTCCAAGTATCTCAAAGTCCCACGAAGAAGTATCAAAAAGGACCGCCTCATCATAGGGGTCTCAACGCATCAGACGGCGCGTCAATCGGATGCTCGGTCTCTGAGTTATTAGCATTTTCGTCCCAGGGGCCCAGTTGGTTTCGTAAGCGAACCAACCCAGCCGTATCTCAACTGTACCCCGAACTCTCATAGGGTATACACATAGGGACCGTTTCTCGACGAGATCAACAACGCCGCTGACGGTTCGTCAAACGGACGTCCTGTCTGAAAGATACCATCTTTTTCCATTCTAGGGGCCCGGTTGGATTTCGGGTACAATACAACCTGGCTATAACCCAACTGCATCCAAAACTCGGGCGGAGGATGCAAAAAGTTCCGTATAGTCAACATGAATGCAACGAGACAGACAGCGCGTCAATCGGACGCCCGGTCTGTGAGTTATTGGCCTTTTCGTTCCCGGGTCCCGTTTGGTTTCATGAGAGAACCAACCCGACCACACTCCGACGGCATCCAAACCTCCAGCGGAGTAAGCCAAAAGATCTGTCTCACTTAGAGTAATCCATTAAAGTCGACAGAACGTCAATCGGATGTCCGAAGCTTACGATATAAGCATTTCCGCTCCGAGGGCCCGGTTGGTTTCGTATCCGAAACAACCCGGCCGAACCCGAAGTAATTCGAAACCTTGAGTGCGATATACCGAAACGACCATCTCAAACCAAGGATCGTGTTTCCTCTGACGGCGAGTCGTTTGGTTTCCCGTATCTCAAGTTACGGGCATTTGACTGAAAGTGGTCAAAAAATGCGGGTCTGGGCCCGGGCCGACCCGGCCCGGCTCGGTCTGGCCCGACCAGCCGGCCGCGGCTCGGCTAGCGTAGCCGAGCCGAATCGCGGGCGGGGTGCGTGGCTCCCCCGCCCTTCACCTCTAATTGAGGCCAGCGGTTCGCCGGCCGCCTTCCTTCCGGCGGCGCGCCGCCGCCGCCTTCCGCGGACCACCGGACGCGCTCCGGTGGTCCGTTCCGTCTGTCGTCTTCACCTATGGTCCCCCCGGGACCCCACCTTCACATCGAAGGGATTCAAACACCCAAACGGCCTGCTTCGTCGTCTCCCGTCAATCCGCACGTCAAAAAAAAATGAAACACGCCGTATTTGTGCTTCTTCGGCGCGTCGTGACGGCGTCACGTCCTTGTTCTTTCTTTTCACGGCGCGGTGTGACGGCGTCGCGTAATACTTGCCGTGTGATTCTCGCGTTGTGCGATGGCACCACGTCATTCCGCTCCATCCATAAGAATCAAACATGAACATAGGAGGGGGGATCGGCCTTGTTTGTGCGGTCCGGCCCCCCTCTCGTTAAATGATAACATCTAGTCGAAAAAAATCCACGATGATCGATAAACTAGAATCATGAGCAGAAAATAAATAAATTTAACAATAATCCGCAACCTCGGTTCAAGAACGTTGTTCATCAACGACCCGCGGAAGACAAGCGTCGCGGAGGTCGGGCGTCGCGGGAGAACGTCGACGTCGCGAAGCGGAATTCGAAGTCGTTGATGACGATTCCGTCGCGGAAAACTGTCATGGAAGAGACGACGTGGAAGAAGAACGTCGCTTCGCGAATACGGCGTCGCGGAAGAACCGTGTTCTTCAGCGGAGAAGTTCTTCGTTGAAGAATGGTGTTCTTCGTGATCTTCGTCAACGTTGAAGAAGGTGTTCCTTAGCTTTTTCTCCAAAAAGCTCTCAAACAACCCAACACCAACCCCTAATAAAATAAGTTCTAAACTTATTTTATTAACACAACAAAGCATTTGAAATTCAATTGTTTGAATTTCAAAAACATACATGTAACTCACCAAATTAAATACAACGAGTGTCAAATATTAAAGAAGGTGAGTTAATGGGGTGTTAGGAATGTGAGGGGTTAAGAGGGGTTAGGGAGTTAGGGAAAATTTTAAAAGGTGGGGGGTTCGTGTGGGCCCCACCCTTTTAATTATCCACACATGGGAAGTTGGGTGGTTGTGGGCCCCACCACCAACTTCCCATGGGAGAAACTAACCACCTTGAAAAAGAAATAAAATTGAATTAACAATTGTATTTACTTTTTTTTAATTAAACCCCATTAATTAACTTCTTCTCCCGCAAAAACGCAACTACGGTAAAGGTTCCCTTAAGTGATTACCGGTGTTGTGGTTTCATCTGTGCCATCGTATTTCAATTCTGAGCAACGGTTGAAAAGATTGAAAAACCCGCTCATTCGTTCACTGAACGTACCCGAGCCAAACTTCGGAAATTAATTCCGGGTACACCGGGCCTCGGAATCAGGCGCAGTCAGAAACTGGGTTCTTGTAAAATTCCAAAGAAAATTAAGAAAAAAATGTCCTTGAAATTTCCGAGTCTTTACATTACTCCCACCTCAGGGCTTTACGTCCCCGTAAAGCTTCAACACAACTAGGGTCACAAAAACGGTACAGAGCACGCATCTGAGCCTTCTGCTCCCATGTGCTTATCTAGAGGTTCCCGTACTGCCAAAGAAATCTCACCTGAGGAATCGATCGTCCTTATAGGATCCACTCCAGTCGATCCTCGATCCCCACTGGAACCTCCGTGAAAGACACCCCATCGCCATCGTCCAGCTCCTCATGGTCGATGATATGCGGAGGGTCGAGCATGTATCTCCTCAGTTGAGATACGTGGAAAACGTCGTGCACCTAGTGCAACTGAAGTGGATGGGTCAAGTGATAAACCACCTCGCCTACCCAGCTGAGGACCTAGAATGGTCCGTTGAACCTTGGAGATAACTTGCCTCCCTGGCCACATCTCCGTAAACCTCATCGAGGTGAGACTCGTATAAGGACGTGATGGTCATCCACGAACTCTAGAGGCCTCCAAGTCCTGTCAGCATAAGGCTTCTGTCGGGCCTGTGCCGTTCTCATCCACTCTTGGATGACCTGGACCTTCTCTAGTATCACATGAGCTGCTATGATTTCTTCTTTGCCGATAAGAGAAAATCCGGTCTCATCCCCTAGATGAACCACATTCGTTGCCTAATACAGTCAATCCTGACATAAATGATGTATTCATGCCATGGATGACGTCGTAAGGCCTCGACCGAACTACCAAGAGATCCAACTGTCACTCTCGCCTCCAAGGGTCGAGTCACACTGTCGGCATCAGTGTGTGGTCACTAGGTCTCCTTCAGTAGAAAACTCGAAAGTGAGGGTCAAGTCAACAGTATTATCCAAGACCACTCAGTATCAACAAAACAAAAATGACAGGAAAGAAAACATCACATAGATAAGTGTCTTTTCATTATTGCAGCTCATAGTACGAAGACACAAAGCAACTACAGACAACATCAACAAAACTAGAAGCAATAGGATTAATAGCCTCCAAGTCGGAAGCTAGTCCTTCTCCTATCCATCTGCTTCCGGAGCTCCATGACCATTGGCCTCAGCTGCCTGATGCTGAGCTCTCCCATGTCCTCCTGTCTCATGCGGTCGGGGTGGGCATCCTGGTGGTGGTGGTGGTAACATCCCGAAGCGTCGTCCACCTCCAACTGCACGGCCAGCTCCTCTGCCATGGCCGCCTGCTCCTTGAGGTCTGCCCTGATCGAACCTCTGCCTCTGCCTCGGAGGTTCTTCATTTAACTGCTGGTCATCTGTATGGCGGGTCGGACAGTCACGTGCTATGTGAGCAATTCCGCCGCAGGAGTAACACTTCATGGCAGGTCTGGCTCTGTCACTTCCCTTGGTGCTTCACACTACCGACCCTGAGTCACACGTTCGACCACCTGTAGGTCTGGTCTTCTTGGACCCCTGCGTCATCTGTCTACTACCCGCTACCGAAGACTCTGCCGCAAGACGGCTAGTGGTGGGTCCTGCTACTGGAGACTGCTCAGTAAGGAAACTCTCCACTAAGAGGGCTTGCTCCAACACTCCGGTCTGCGTCGAAATGTTGTGCGATACAACTGAAGCTCTGATCTCCCGCCTGAGCCCCTGCTCGAAGGTTCGGGCCCTGAAGAACGGGTCTCATACCATATCTGTTGAGTAGCACGAGAGGTCTGTGAATCTCGCTGAGTACTGCGCCACTGACATGCTGCCCTGCCACAGCTGAATTAGCTCCTGTATACGCACCACATGAAGGGTGGCTGGTACAAACTCCACCTGTAATAGGCTCTAGAATTATTCCCATATAAGTGTCTCCTCGTCATGCATCTAAAGTATCAGTATCCACCATCTGCCTGCTGCTTCCTGAAGAAGGCTGGCAGCAAGGATCACCATGAAATATTTCGGCGTCCCCACTAGCCAGAAGACCCTCACCACAGCCTTCAGCCAATCCTCAGCCGCCTGTGGGTCCGTCCCTCCCTAAAACCTGGGTGGCCTCTGGCTCTAGAACTCATGCAGTGCACTTAAGCGATGTGCATCCTCTGCTGCTGGGGCTGGTGGCATCGGTGGCCCAACGGGTAGTAGTACCGCTGGTGCCTCCCCTGGTGCCTCAACTGGGATAGAGCCCTGTACTGAGGCAACATCGCTCGGTGGGCTGTCAGTACGAACAACTCTCGGGGCTCTAGCTGGTTGTCCGCGGGGAGGCATCCTGAAAGAAACAAACAACGTGACACGGTCAAAAGATTATCCCTGGTGAGCTGACCTGGTTTGAGCTGACATTTAAATAAAACTTCTGGAAAACACCCACACAATTAGTGTTTTCGTGCACAAAGTCGAAAATCAGTTGTCAGGGTCCTGGTGTATGGATACGTCGGCCGCCCGCACAAACACTGGACTCCCTGAACTGAAAACCACACTCGGTACTCTTAACACTATTTCTTCACAGAAAGAAACATTATAGTTATAAGTTATGTGGTAGAACCGAACTCCTTTGATACCAATTTGTCACGACCCTTCCTCGGGGCCCGTGCCGTGACTACCCCAAGCCTGCCTTCCATAGGCCAAGGGATGGCGACTAGCACCTAAGGTATAAAAACTCGATAACTGGGAAGTCATTTCCTTTATAAAAGAAAACAAGAACCACAGAGTACAAGCGGAAGAAAAACACTAAGTACAAAATAAATGCTGAAAAGTAAATGTGCCAGAATACAAACCCAAAAGAACATACGACTACAACTAAACAAGGTACAACATCAAAAATTCAAATAGCTGGAAGAAGGAAGAAGCTCCTGGGTCGTCCTCCTCAGATCCTACCTGAAGGGTAGGTACAAATAGAACAGCTCCTGGTCGTCCACCACGGATCCTACCTGATGGGTAGGTACAAATAGACTCCTCCATGCTCTCATCCGTCAACCTCCTCTGTGAGTCGTCACGTCGTGTAGTCCACCTCCGGGTACTGACTCGTCCTCGAACACTCGGCCTCCGTCAGCACTGCCCATCATCTGCAACCAACACCATGAGGTGCAGGCATAGCCCGTGCAGGGGTGAGTATAACGATACTTAGTACGGACCCCAAGACCCTCAAGGTCTCACTAAACCAACAAGGATAACCACAAGAAGATCTCAACAGATAACCTCTACTTAGATATATCCCCATACATATACCTATGTTATCGAGTAACCCATCTCAATCATGAGAAAACACAAGGATTGCGAAATCAACGGATAACCACTACCCAGGTATATGCCCATACATATACCTAAGTTATCAAGTTACCCATCTCAATCATGAGGTAAACACAAAGGTCAAAAGTCTCAGCTCAACCAGGATTTTCATTATCGAAACCGTTACTGCTGAAGAGCTCCGTCTCTGGAGTGTACAGTGGTCCTGTCACGACTTCGAGGTACTACTCACTAACCTAAGACTGCTGAGGTACTCCTCCTGTCGAGTACCGAGGGCCTGCCACCTCACACAGTAGTGCTTCCCGCCGGGGTCTGCCACCCAAACACAGTAGTGCTCTCCCCTCATAGCAAACAGAGGTACTCCTACTTTCGAGTACCGCGGGTCTGCCACCTCACATAGTAGTTCTCCTCCGCTGTGGTTCTGCCACCTCACAATGTAGTGCTCCCCACTAGGCTACGTAAGTCACTCCAAATCGAATCGGACAACCAGTCTTCAGGTCTCTGTCGGCTACACGGTCTCTGTACACCGTACGCTCGTCTCTAGGAGGGTCTGCTCCATGAGCTACAAGTCGAAACTCCAATTATCTCAAAGTCCCACGAAGAAGTATCACAAAGGACTGCCTCGTCATAGGGGTCTCAACGCATCAGACGGCGCGTCAATCAGACGCTTGGTCTGTGAGTTATTAGCCTTTTCGTCCCAGGGGCCCGGTTGGTTTCGTAAGAGAACCAACCCGGCCGTATCTCAACTGTACCCCGAACTCTCATAGGGTATACTCATTTGGACTATTTCTCGACGAGATCAACAACGCCGCTGACGGTTCGTCAAACGGACATCCTGTCTGAAAGATATCATCTTTTTCCGTTCCAGGGGCCCGGTTGGATTTTGGGTACAATCCAACCCAGCTATAACCCAACTGCATCCAAAACTCAGATGGAGGATGCCAAAAGTTCCGTATCGTCAACAGGAAAACAACGAGATAGATGACGTGTCAATCGGACGCCCGGTCTGTGAGTTATTGGCTTTTTCGTTCTAGGGGCCCGGTTGGTTTCGTGAGCGAACCAACCCGACCGCACTCCAACGGCATCCAAACCTCGAGCAGAGTAAGAAAAATGATCCATCTCACTTAGAGGAATCCATTAAAGTCGACGGCACGTCAATCAGACGACCGTAGCTTAAGATATAAGCGTTTCTGCTCCGAGGGCCCGGTTGGTTTCGTATCTGAACCAACCCGGCCGAACCCAAAGCAATTCGAAACCTTGAGTGCGATATACCGAAACTACCGTCGCGATCCAAGGAACGCGTTTCCGCTAACGGCGAGTCGTTTGGAGGCTCGTAGCTCATGTTACGGGCATTTGACCAAAAGTGGTCCAAAAATGGGGATCTAGGCCCGGGTCGACCCGGCCCGACCCCCCCTGGGTCGACCCGACCCGGGTCCGACCCGGCTGGGCCCGGCTTGGCCTGGCCCGGCTCGGATCAGCTCGATCTGGCTCGGTCTGGCCCGACCGGCCGGCCACGGCTCAGCCAGCGTGGCCGAGCTGAATCACCGGCGGGGTGCGTGGCTCCCCCGCCGTTCGCCGCTAGTTGAGGTTGGCGGTTCGCCGACCTCCTTCCTTCCGGCGGCGCGCTGCCGCCGCCGCCTTCTGCGGACCACCGGACGCGCTCCGGTGGTCCGTTACTTCTTCCGTCTTCGCCTATGGTCCCCCCGGGACCCCACCTTCACTGGGAAGGGATTCAAACGCCGAAAAGGACTTCTTCGTCGTTGCCCGTCAATCCTCACTTAAAAAAAAATGAAACGCACCGTCTTCGTGGTTCTTTGGCACGGCGCGACAGCGTCGCGTCCTTGTTCTTTCTTTTCACGGCGCGGCGTGACGGTGTCACGTAATAATTTTCGTGTGATTCTCGCGTGGTGTAACGGCACCACGTCATTCTGCTCCATCCATAATAATCAAACATGAACATAGGAGGGGGGTTCGGCCGTGTTTTTGCGGTCCGGCCCCCTCTCGTTAAATGATAACATCTAGTCAAAAAAAATCCACGATGATCGTTAAACTAGAATCATGAACAGAAAATAAATAAATTTAACAATAATCCCCTACCTGGGTTCAGGAACGGTGTTCGTCAACGACCCGCTGAAGACAAGCGTCGCCGAGGTCGGGCGTCGCGGGAGAACGTCGACGTCTTGAAGTGAAATTCAAAGTCCTAAACGGCGATTCCGTCGCGGAAAATCATCGTAGAAGAGACGACGTAGAATAAGAACATCGCGTCGCGGATACGGCGTCGCGGAAGAACCGTGTTCTTTGGCGGAGAATTTCTTCGTTGAAGAATGGTGTTCTTTGTGTTCTTCGTCGATGTTGAAGAAGGTGTTCCTTAGCTTTTTCTCCAAAAATCTCTCAAACAACCCAACACCAACCCCTAATAAAATAAGTTCTAAACTTATTTTATTAACACAACAAAGCATTTGAAATTCAATTGTTTGAATTTCAAAAACATACGTGTAACTCACCAAATTAAATACAACAAGTGTTAAATATTAAAGAAGGTTAGTTAATGGGGTTTTAGGAATGTGAGGGGTTAAGAGGGGTTAGGGAGTTAGGGAAAATTTGTAAAGGTGGGGGGTTCGTGTGGGCCCCATCCTTTTAATTATCCACACATGGGAAGTAGGGTGGTTGTGGGCCCCACCACCAACTTCTAATGGGAGAAACTAACCACCTTGAAAAATAAATAAAATTGACTTAACAATTTTATTTACTTTTTTTAATTAAACCCCATTAGTTAACTTCTTCTCCCGCACAAACGCAACTACGGTAAAGGTTCCCTTAAGCGATTACCAGAGTTGTGGTTTCATCGGTGCCATCGGATTTCAATTCCGCAAACTGGTTCAAAAGATTGAAAAACCCACTTGCTCGTTCACTGAACGTACCCGATCCAAACTTCGGAAATTAATTTCGGGAACACCGGGGCTCGGAATCAGGCGCCATCAGAAAAATCTTTCTTGTAAAATTCCAAAGAAAATTAAGAAAAAAACTTCCTTGAAATTTCCGGGCCTTTACATTATATTAAAATAAATCAAATTGTTTTGTAAAAAAATGTAAATTATCCTTAGAATATCCTCTAGGTGTGCCGTAACCAAGAGTGTCGCAAATCCCATTGTCGTGCACCAGTTCTCATTCGAGTCTAGATCAAAGCGGGGTTTTCAGGTATTACCACTAGGTATATCAATGCCATAGCCACCACTACCTGCTTGTATCCATACTGGGATGTATTGCATGGAAAAGTCATAAAATCTTTATAATACCAAAATTCTGGGAAATTCTTCTATACTAATGTTCAAATTCTATGATAGGGCTATGTGCTCTAATTAGATTTTATCTAAATCTAGCTTCCAATGTTTATACTAAACATCCTTTGATACCAACTGTAACTCCTCGAGCCCAAAATCCAAGATTTAGTGCATTAATATGTATCATTTTCATGATAAAAAAAGATCATGTCTCGAATGACTGATTAGTTTAGTAGCCTTGGAAGTAATAGATATATTCATAATGTTTACATTACATCATTAAATGGAAAACTACAACAACATTGTTTCCATATACAACACTGGGATCCCATAGAATATCCCTAGAGGTTATTCATAAAATACTTTTTTCATATTGGAAAAAATAAAACATATAAATGGGTGATCTCAGATGCTCAGTAAGGATAACATTATAGCGAAAAGTTTCATAAATATGCATAAACATTTAAGGAAATGTATAACTAAAACAAAATAATTTTAAACATGAAATTTAGAATAATATTGAAAAAATTAAATTAAATAATGCCTTTTACTTTTTTACTTGGATACTCTACTAGTCAAATAGTCACATGCAATATCAGTAGACACTATCATAATGATAGAATCTATAATGTCAGACCATCATAACCACATAGTCAACATCTTGTGACAAAACTACAAATAATATTTGGTCAAAGCCCTGTGCCAAGAAAATAGTTTGTCTCATGAGACCTACTGATGCATCTAGAAGATATGGAGGGCTCCACCGATCACACACTAAGTCCAATTCATTCCTCATATGAAGATGTATAATATAACATAAACATTCGTATTAAAACTAGCATACGAAATATCAATACCTTCTCAAAAAACCATGAATGCTATAAAAATATAACATCCACAGTCAGAAAAAACTCATTCAATATAATATGGAATGTTTTATTTTAAAAAATTATCCTCAATCTATAATAATAAAGGATATTGATATATATGAAAATAGTAATCAAAACAATTTGATAGAAATATCCCCTTTTTAAAGAAAACATTTAAATGTCTCACTATTTCTCAAGAAGCCATTTAAAATATATTTTTGAATCAAACTATCCCATACCACTTTGAAACTTTTAAATTGAATTTAAATTGAAAACTTTAATGTCCATATAAATAAATCCTTAAAACCATATTTAAAACATGGACATTAATGAGGAATATTTAGAATAAGAAATCATTAAAACATATTAAAATGATATTTTGGATATTGTTCCTAACCAAAAGAGAGAAACTTGAATAAAAATAATTCAGGTAATAAAAACTTTTAATATCATGAGAATAAAGGGATTCATGATATACTATGTTGAAGTACATTATATACTCCATATGAAATTTATTTGGTGTATAACAACAAAGAAGTCAAAAGGGAATGTAAATTGAGATGAAATCTTTTATGAAGACCGTATCCTTAGGTTAAGGAAAAATCAAAAACAAAAATAGGTTTGAAAAATATAAATACACTCAATATGATTGGATATTATGTCTAAACCAATCACATGACATTCACACATATTCTTGAAAAAACAAAACCAAGGAATTGGATATTTAACTCAACAAATGGAGATTGAGTTAAAATTTCCCTTATCAAGTTCATATCGATGACTTGAGAATTTTTCAATGGTGTGATTATGTGTATCAAACTTATATCCATATAATGGGGATTGGAAATTATGACATAAGAAATTAAATAGTGATTTCACACATAATCATGGAGTAAAATAATCAATGAAGTATGCGAAAAGTCGAACGAGTGGAAATTGAAATTCCAAATTCCCTTATCGATTTGGTAACATATGAAACATACAACCATTATATAATGATCATAAAATAATGAAGTAAATATAAATAAAATAAATTATATTACACATTTAATACAATCATGGGAAGTAAAAAAACCACATGCAATAAATAAGTGGTGAACAATGAAAATCTCACAGAATTAAAAGTGAGATAAGAAACCTATTACATTTACATTTTCCTTGGTCAATGGTAGGTTAACCTCTTATATAATGGTTAAATAACTGTTATTTAACTATAAAAGTATCATATGCATTAATATGATATCATATATGATCTTTTAACATTGATTTGTTAATAATATCTCAGTATTATAATCGTTTCAAGTGTTAACGGATTCGTTTTCCATTAATTCATTATGATGGGGAATGAATCTCATCGCGTTCGTGGAGACGGTAATCTGTACGTACGCACGAGCGAAAATATCATTTTTTTCCTATTAAAATAATATATAATTGTATTTTATATCATATATACATAATAATTATAATGTTATAATTTATTATTTAAATGAACTACACATCATTATTATACCCACCCAAATAATAATGTATTGAATAACAATTGCACCATGATGTGGAGACGGTAATCCGTACGTACGCACATGTGGTGACATGTAATTCAAAGGATGGATAGAATAATTAATATGGTGGTACAGTATTTATAATGACATCAATGAATATATAAGATACTGGAGTTATCATTTTAGAATGGATATTACAAAGAAAGTAGAAGTGGAAGAAGAAATGAACTTGAAAGATGGTGGTCAAATTATTACCTGTTCTTCGGGTTCTTCCTTTTGATTTGATCAAAAGGGCTCCATAGGTAGGCTTTATGACCCAAAGAAGGCCTCTAAGATGGAATTAGAGAAGTTTAGAGGATATTTTGGTAGGGTTTGGCAGAGATAAAAGGCTTGGAAGGTGAAAATATGAGAGAAGTGGAAGTGCCCTTTTATTAGAGGGGTGAGGGGCACCTTAGGAAAAACATAAAATATTATTTTATAATAAACTCAATTTCGGTTTCTAATGGTTAAAAAGTGGATTATTTAGTGGATAATGTGGGTATGGGTCTTAAAACACTCATTTAATTGGTTTTATGTAGGTTTGGGTCACTGTATTAAACATAACTTTTAGATTTAACTCATAGTTAAACAGTTTGACATTTACCATATCTCTTTGTATTTTTATATTATATGGTTAATAAACATAATATATACATCCAAGAGAACCAAATGAGGTTCATCAATGATACACCTATCATTATATATGTTCTTTGGACGATCCTTATATTTTTAGGAATATAATATCAATTAATAATACAATATTTGATTTAAAAACTATTTTATGTCATTTTTGACACTATTTGGTAATTCGGTTTAGATAAATTCATAAATGCATTATTAATTCAAAAACAATACATAAATCCAACCATAATATGTCATATTAAACTAGAAAATTATTTTAATTTATAAAAAGTATCAAAATACATTTATTTGTATATTTATATTATCTATTACTATAATATTTTAGTAATTAGGAAATTGATGCATTGTCATTGTGTCATAAATAGATTAAATTATTTAATGTACAAAAACTATAAATAAAATATGATTATATATTAAATCATTTTATCTTTCTAATTAATATTTATATTCTATGTTGTCTTATTTTTATCCCTATATTAATAATGTTTTTGTTATTAAACATTGAATATAACTCATTTAACTCTTCGTTGAATTAACTAATAATAAGTATCCTAATCTAATCCAGGTGCACCAAAGAGGTTGATATTTTATTCATAAGGTTTTTTTGGTAGAATTATATATAGAAAATAGAAATAGGTCATTGTTAGGGTAATAATAATATCATTTTTACCCTTAATTACACAACTTACTTTTAACCGTGGTAAATAAAAGTAAAAAGTTACTATTCACCAAAAATTATTTTTATCTTATTGAACCACATTTTACACCATGATATTAATAGTTTGTCTAGAATTTTATCAATTAAACCTAATGATGTAGTAAAAAAAATTTATGTGAATTTACAAATTCTCATAGGAGGTGTGTAAAAGACGGTGAAAAGTTCAATAAAGTTTTATTTATCTAATACTATTACCAAATGACTTCAATGAGTTAAATTGAAATTATATGGGTATCATGTATCTATTTTGACCTAAAATAGATTTAAATAAAACAAATAATTATTTAAATAAAAATTATGTTTTAAACAATAACTCAGTGTTTTTTCAGTATTTATAAAAAATTAAAAGTATTCAGAAACAAACCAAAAATTCACCCTAAGATAATTTTGAAATTATGAATTCAAAAATTTAGTTTATTTTACAAAATTAGAAACATATAAATTGAATTTATTAGTTTAATATTACTTCATGTTGTCAAAACCATAAAATTTATTTTTATGAAATAATAACTACCAAAATATTGACATTGGTTTATGTGCAATTTCAATGTGAAATTACTTCGAATGAAATTTTTTTTATTGAATGGTAAAAATATAATATTATTATACATCCACAGCATTTATATGTATTGTTGAACACTATACATTATTTTGATTAAAAAAGTTTTTTTCAGTTAAAATATATTATTTTTCACTATTCACACAAATATGAATTTTATCAGAAAAACACAAAAAATATATTGAAACTAAATTGTTATGTCCTGGTCACAAAGAAGAAGTTATTTTTTTCAAATTGTAAATATAAATGTTTCAAAAAATGGATTTAAAAAGGGTTCTCCATTAAATGGCGGGAAAAATACTTCTTCTATATGAAATAATTGAATTTTTCCTTACATTATGTCTAAGAAACTCATAATATGGATTCTAAAATTATAAGGGTTATATAAACTTTAAAATTTGTTCATACTATTCATAACAGATTTTGAATGGCTAGTTTGGTAAGTCGTTGTGCACTTCAACTCGATGTTGCTTGTAGTGTACGTTATTGAATTACATTAAAAAACTCACTTACTATGAAATCATTTGGTGTTACACATCCTAAATTCAACAATGTGATCATTAACATGACCTAGAAGGATTTTTTCCACTTCATCTAGAGGACTATGGCTTCCAATCGGTGCATGTTCTCCCTGTCTTCTTCATGCTTCTTCACGTCCAAAGATTATCAACATTTGTCCATCATGCAAGAAAGTGTAGATGTATGGAGAGATGTTATTTGGAATAGGTACATCCCCACAATGTTCAACATCCTCACATGAAGAATCTATCACAGAGAAATTATTAACAATAAGAATCTCAAGCGGTCCAGTGTGAGCATGGAATCGAAATGTGTTTTTTGTAAGAGGAATTTGGTGGAAACCTCAGATCATCACTTCTTTGAGAGAGATTTTTTGAAATATTTTTGGATTAATTTTTTTCATTTCACTGGCTTTTCTATTCTAGGAATGGTATAACAATCCTTCCATTTAAACTACTTCCATGGCTTAGGCGCTAAGGGGGCGGAGAGAAGAATTTTCTTCCCTAGTGTCTCACATAGGGTGATGGTGCATGTGGTGGGCACAAAATGAGTATATTCCTAAAGGGGTGGACTCATCCATATGAGTGATCAATTTTCTCACTAAAATCCTCCTAAATGATATGTTTCATGTTCTTAGCACCTGGAGGGAGGCTTCTACCATTTATCGGCTAAATCTTACAATGCAAAATCCCCCATCTTGACACATTTATTCTATTGGTAATTGGGCTCGATGGAACACCCCTATCATGGCTTTAAGCTCAACAATGACGAATCTAGTATAGTAGGAACCTTGTGAGAAAGGGGTACTGTTTTTTATTAAAACGACTTAGTGATTATATACATTACTATTTGGTTGGGTAAAAGTACATCACTTCTCGCAGAGATGAATGCCATGTTGTCTAGTCTCCATGGGTGAAGCCAAAGGGGAGTGGAACCAGTGGAGGTGGAAACAGATTCCATGCTCGTTTATAATTCTCTTCCGGTCCTCGATAGTGTTCTTTGGTATATCTATTATAACATTTGAATGTGTTTTTTTATCCCTGACATCAAAACAAAAGTGTCCCATACAAGTATAGAGGTCAGTAAAGCTGTAGATTACCTAGCCTCACTCGATAGTTTTGGACGAGAGGTTCTTAATATTCACCCCCCTTAAAAGTATTAAAACAACGGGGGTCAATAATCTTAGAGAGGATACTATCAGTCTTCACCATTTTAGACCCTCATAGTCATTTTTCACTCATCATGCTTTTGTGGTCCCTTGTGTCTTCCATTTCTTCTATTGGAATAAAATATTTTCACGGTGATGATGATGAAGGAAGTCTCATTCATAGGTAATATTTTAACAATGTTATAGATATATATGAACCCTTAAAAAACTAATGAAATAGAAGGATGGTCAATGCCAAAATTTGTGTTTTTTTTCCATATATTCTGTGGATTAGCTGGATATTATGATTGATTTGTAAGAACGTTATCATGATTTCCAAACCCTCTAACCAAGATAACATATAAGGGAGTAATATTTTCATGGAATGATGAATGTGAATACATCATCAAAGATATTAATAGGGGGCTTATCACTGCACCTGTTCCAATAATAAACATAAATTTATAAACATTCATGCTACTCTAAAACACTTAGATTAAGAGATTATGTTGTCAGTAATGAAAATTAAAAATTCATAGCCTGTGCATCAATGTAGTTGAATGTTAATGAACAAAACTACCCAAATGCATGATTTAGAGTTTGGTGTAGTTATATTCACATTGAAAACATGGATGCATTATATATTTGGGAATATGTGTCAAACATTTATGATTCAAAAAATCCCCAAGTATATATTCACAGAGATAGTGATAAATATGCACCAATGAATGTGTTTAGACCTTATCAAGAAAAATGAATGATCAATTCACTACCATCTAGGTAAATCAAATTAAGTTACAGACACTCAAATTTTACATTATCCATATATTTTGTCATTGATGATAATTGAGGGGGATAAAATCATATTATATTTGTATAGGATGGAAAATATAATTATAAAGGAAGGAACATCATAAATCCTTGAAAATTTCATTTTATAACCATATCTTCTGGAGAGAATAAATGATTATTTGGGAATAGGTGTTGGAACACAGAAGAAAGTAGAAACTAAAAGAAATGAGAAATACTTAAATATAAATATTAATGTAGAAGGAGTTATAAGTTACGACACACAACTATATATACTATCCAATAATGAGTTAAAGAATGAGTTATTGTATGATGCATGTAGTTTTACCTTCTCTATCATCCTATGAATAATAATAATGCATCTAGATTAGTAAGAGTGTTATTGGATTGAAAATATGATGGATACCATAATGTACACATCAGAATGTCTCGAATGTTGGCCAATGAATCTGTAATAGAAAAATTCCAAGGGGAAGATATAACCATTTCCAATAACTGCATAGAAATGGGAAAAAATTATGATTAACATTTTCACTGGTCTTCTAAAGTCATAATGAGAGAATAATGTTATATGCATTCTAGTGGATCATCTTAAAAAAATAAACACTTAATTTTAATTCAAGAGGATTTCTCGTAGGATCAACATGCACATATAAACATACGATATATGGTAAGGCTTCATGGAGTACCACAATTAACTATATTTGATCAAGATCCAATATTCACCTATTTGTTATCAACGATACTCCAACATGATTTTCATATTGATTTTAATTTCATCACAATTAATCACACTCAAACTAATGGAAAATTGTAATAGACTGTCCATACACATGTGTGTATGTTGGGAGCATGGTCAATTGATTTCAAAGGAGGATGGGACCAACAGCTTCGTCTGGCTGAGTCCTCCTACAATAAAAATTTCTTCTCGATCATCACACATTTCCCCTAGGAAGCCCTTGATGTGATGTGGTCAACAACAACAAAAAGATAGAATGGAGTTTGGGAATGAAAACTACTAAGCCCTAATATGGTCTATGAAATTGTGGAAAAGGTTATGACCATTTAGTAGCACCCCAAGGCTGCTCAGTGTCGATATTAAAGATATACAGACAATCATCAATGAGACGTTGATTTTGATGTTGGATATATATTATTCCTCTATATATCTCCATATAATAAATTTATGTGATTTGGGAAGAAGGTAAAGAATAGTACAATATACATCACCCCCTTTGAAATTCATGATCACATCAGAGC
This sequence comes from Viscum album, assembly GCA_963277665.1. NCBI lineage: Eukaryota > Viridiplantae > Streptophyta > Magnoliopsida > Santalales > Viscaceae > Viscum > Viscum album. The sequence continues at coordinate 1,291,110,362 of OY728159.1, read as the reverse complement.
GGTGGCTGACCAACTAGTACTAAAACCTAATATATATCAGTTACATGGGGTATTCCATGTTTATATCTTGATAAAGTACATAATAGACCCATAACATGTACTAAATATATAGGTGGTACCATCTTAGAAAGATCACTCATAGGAATAGAATCCAATAATGATCTTATATCATAGAGACAATGTTATACTAAATAATACATTGAACCAGGTCAAATTGCAAAGGTGAAATCGAATAATTGAATAAGCGATGCGGGAATCAAATGGATGTGGTGAAAAAAAAATTACCATCAATCATTTTAGTGTGGGAAATGAAAATTTCAAGGCTGACATTTATAAATGGGAGAATATTATATTGACCATAATTGTTATAAATAAATTTTCCATTTTAATTTAATTAATTGTATTATAAGGTAATATAGTTATAGAAATAACATGAACTTATATTGTTTTTTATATTCAATCCAATTTAAATGACCAGTAAACATATTTACCATTGATAAGATAGACATTGAATTTTGATCACATGATTATTATAAATATTATATTTCAACATATCTAATTGACAAAAAAATGATGTGATGGCCTCAACCAATAGGATCATACCCTTTGATTCCAATTTATAATGGGTTTCGAGGGAGATACATCATTGAGATTTTCAATTAATTAATCCCTATCTAGGATACAATAACTTTATAATGAAAAAATATATTAATTGGAGATGTTTATGCACATTGGGATTTTGACCCATAACAAGTACGCTAAACAACCCAATGAAAGTCTAACTATCGCGTACTACACTCTTTGTGTGTTTGTGGGTGTATTAAAGCGACATGTATCAATACCATATAAATATGTGTATGTAAATTATTTTATATAGAATAATAAATATATTTTATCCTATTATTTTTCATTTATAATGTATTTTAATTTTGATATAATAAAACTCAAATTGTATTTTGTGGTAATATTAATATTTATTTATAAAATTTAATTTGAGAAAATAATGGATTTTAAAATTAAATAATATTTTAATAAAATATTATTATTAAATATTTTTTTCTAAATATAAATGATAATATAATTTTTATGATGTCATATGTAATTTTTATAAGGGGTTAAAAAATCTTTGTTGTAAAAAAACAAATGTTTCTCAATAAATATTAAATTTTATATTAAAATTTAAATTTAAAAAATAATATTATTATTTAGATAAAATTAATATTATTTCTGGAATCAAAACATCAAAATTTTTTTGAGGATATGTTTTAATACTTTTCTGAGACAACCGAATTTTCAGGTAAAAATTAAATATCGTATAAATATATTTTATATGTTATTACATCATAATGAATACAAAAAAAAGTAACAAATAATATAAAATATATCCATGACCAGATGTATGGTTTCTATTTAAAATAATTAAATTCAATGATTATTTTATTAATTTTATAATTCCATTATGTATCCCCCAAAACTGTTAATATATTTTATGGTTTTTATATGATTTCATTAAAATAATAACTCACTTACACATATAAAAGTATATTATTTTTGTATTTTCATCCCCTAAAATTATAAAATAATCAAGACCAATCCAATGTTTTTGAACCCATTGGAAAAACATTGCATGGTTTGTGGTTTGTATTATTTTATTTCATAGAGTCAAAAACATATGTTTGAGAAATATTAATGAAATACCAAATCATTCCCTATATAATCCAACCCAATCAATTATTCTATCACACTCAAAATCCTTGGATCATGAGTTTACTCTTCCCTCCCTTATCTAATGTCCTCCCAAGGTGCCCCAATTCTCTCAAGAAGCCTATCCCAATCATTTGGAGTCACACACTCAGGTAAGGGATCCTCACCTTATCTTCTGTATGATAGTTTCATTGTAATCTCATTCCTTATATTTACAATTACAAAAGATTAGATATGTCATTAAATGTACCTATTAATTCCCATTTTATTTAAAAAACCAATAAAACCTTATATATCATATCGTCTAATTTTATGAAATTTTAAGTGATGTTGTTATGTAGTAGAAATTTAACAATGATTTTCCATGCCAAAACAATTATGTAGTGAATACCATGCCCATTTAATATCAAGTGTGTTTACAATTATAAACATATACATTACTGAATTATTAATTAAATGTATTTATTATACAGTCATTTATCATGGAATTAAATATTATGATTAGTGAATTCACGTTTTAGGATCTATGTGGATCACATATGCTGAAGAATGAAATGAAAAATAAGTTTTTCCCAAAATTATATTGTTCTCTAATGCATTGGGTAATGTTTAGTTTCCTGACATGTCTTTTTGTTAAAGTGAGTGAAATTTATCCCTTTATGTAAATTTTTCCATCATAATTTAATGGTATTTATCCTTGACCTATGTTTATTACATAGTATTTTAACATGTTTCCTTATTTACAATGCTTCTATTATAATTATCATGCAATATAATGTTTTATTGTATAGGTTTACGATTATGACCCCTTTTATGACCCATAAATATTTTTATTGCTTAAAATGTATTAATTTCATAATGTTATTACATTTATATTCCCTTATGTATATTTATAGTTCACTGCATTCATATTTATGTCCCCAGGATGTCACATACAGAATTATGTGTGATCATGTAAAGGGATTTTTCAATAAATAATTTTTTTATTATTTAATGTTGTTATGTTATATATGTAATTCCAAAATACACTAGAATTCTTTTCTTTTCAGTTTTATTATTGGGAATCATATATAATAAATAAATAAATATTTTTTAATAATGATACATGATGTTATATTAGTGGTGTCTTATGGTTCTTCTCTTCATTAGTAAACCTATTAGGTTTCTTCCCTTTTTATTGAATGTGATTTTATTATAATAAATAAATTTTTAGTCATTGAAAACTCACTGTACAAGCTCTAGATCTGTGCAAAAGAGTGATGGTGTTCCACCACCAATGTTTGAGAGTTTTCATCCCATTTGTTATCCCTCATTTTGAGAACTGTGTATGGATTGATTCTTAACATTATAGGCTATGTAGTGATTCCAAAACCTCAATGTTTTGGCCATGACATATTGTTACAATCATTCATATTCAGATTCCCACATCTGAATCAAAATATGTTAATCTATATGTATGATTTCTTTATCACATGACATTTAATTTCCTGGGTTTCTTGAACTATGTATGACTTGATTCCCATTTTAATGAGATTCGTAGGTATGCCACCTTCTTATATCTTGTTCTAGATTCCACTTGATAAAAAATTCCCATTTCATATCTTTAATCATATATTTTAGTGAAAGAAATAATTTTTATTCCTTGTATCTCATAGAAAACATAGCTCACATGATCTTAGGGATCTCTATAAGGGATTTCATTCACAAGCATGGAATATCATCTCACGAAAGGGTTATCATTATCCAGAATACAAGACTATAAAAGGAATACCATTTTTCATCTCCACATGACGTTGAACTGAATTATTGAAATAATTTCCATGATATAAAATTTCACATTCATTTAGACCTTGACATAGATGAAAAATTTTGTATGTAGTTCTATCCTAACACCTAATTGTTCAATAACTACATGTGACCATATTCCCCAAATTATAGGATATGTTGTGATGCATGAATATCCAACCCCAGTTATAGTAAAAACAAATGAAGAAAAAAATACCCCTCTATGTGTATAGATCAGACATATGAAAGAAGATATTGTTTCATGAATTACATGTGGATTCATTCATTTTACTGTAGGATACATAGTGATGCAGAAATGTCCATCCATGGTTAAAACTGAAATAACCACATCTATGTCTGGAATCCCATATTCTATCCATATGAAGATAAAATTAACAGTTCCTCAAGAACAATGTGTGGTGTGATTTACTATTACTGTAGGATATGTAGTGAGGACCATATTTCCATCATTGGGTTTAGCCAGAATACACCTTTTTTACACTAAGAATCCTAAATACATTCCACATGACATTAAGTAGCATGGTTCTCGAAGGAATATGCATGGATTTATTCTTGAAACCATTAGATAAATAGTTACACCTAGATCTCAAATACAAGGGTTGGAGACAAAAATCAACAAGGAAAATTCCCACCTCTGAGTATGTGTCAAACCTGGGGAGAGATTTTCCCAACAAAGAACAATGTGTATACATATTCGTACAATCATAAGATATGTTCTGATGCCCATTTCTCTAATCCCAATAATATCTACAACAACCAAAAAAAATTCACCCAAACTGCATAGGGGTTGAGCTATACAAGACCATTTTACCTATGTATGAGTCAGATCTACATGAAGACTACATATTCATATAATATATATTTTACATTTTTTCACATCATTTCCCAATTCCTTATATCATGATGATTAATCTACAAGGAAAATTTCCCGGTTTCATGTCATTATAACTACACAAAAAATATTTCCATACCACATGCTTTTAAACATCAGAAAAACTTCCCTCAATGCATGGTTTTAAACTCTACTAAATCATGTAAATATCTTATACACAACATTAAACATTGCATACCATCATTTATTATCATCCCTCATAATTGGACCATGATATCTATTAAAAGATCATATAGAGTATATGGTGTGTCCAACAAATTTTAATCACCTAAATTCATAAATCATAGTTCTTGTCTCAATAACCTCATGCTTTCGAAATCATTTCAAGCGCCGTTGAATGAAATCATAGCAATTTGTTTGACAATTCCATCGATGGATGAGGGATCAAACCTATGAACTAGAAAAATATTATTTCCATATGGAGGGATTCATAATCTTTGTTATCCTGGCATCACTTTGGCAGTTCTCAACATTTCAATGTGTTCTGGTCCATCCTTGGTTTGATTTCCCAATATCTTTTATCATAACTTCAGAACCATGATCTATGATTTACTACATTTTCATATCCCTATTATAAGGATGTTGGAGTGTTATTGACCCAAGGTATACTAATCGGGATTTTCTTTATTGTCCACTAAATTAGGATCATGTGTGTCACAAATATATAATTCATGCACTTTTCTAAATGTTGTTTGACCATAAACTCTATCACATAACATTACAAATCACATGAATTCAAATGCTAGTGAATGAGACGTAAATCATGTTAGATTCAAAACCAGAAAATGAATTCCAAATAATAACTAATGTATTACCTTGATAAACTCTTCATCAATAGAGTTTAGTAAAAAAATTAGGGCACAAATAAATATGGAAAATCTCATATGGACTACACTGTAGCCTTAGTGAAGTCCATGCAATTCCTCTTGGACCCCTAGTATAGGAAATGATAGAGTAATTATTTTTCATATCTCCTCACCATGATAATATGATTGATAAATCGTGACACCACATCAATGGTTTTCAGAACCATGTTGCGAATTACACTTTCAAAAAACCACACATAGTTATTAGAGATCCTATGATCATAATAAACCATCCATGATTCTTGCAAAAGGATACCTAGATTTAAGGTACCTCTTGTTTGACTATTCTTTTATGCCTATGGTTCCTACAAATGATAATATGGTCATCAACAAAATGTTTCAATCTACAAAAATGGATATCTGGTTCTTGTGATCGCTAACATCACAATGAAAAACCTAAGCACCTCTGTTTGTTTTTGTCTATTCTTAGTAATATTCTTCCCTATCTTCCCCTTGACCTGAGAACATTGAGAAGGATTTATATTCCTCGTATCAGACTTTCCAAGTAGTTTCAATATCCTTGATGTAATTTCAACATTTTTAGTACAATTTCTCATATAATTAACTATATACTTATTGTTGAAACTGTGATAACCCACACCAATAGATTCAAATCCATATGGCATTTGGATCGATCTTCACAATAATGAGACAAACTACTATATGGATCTTGAACCCTTCCTGGATAGTTTTCCTTCATACCCAACCTAATCAAATAGACGTTTGAGTCATCAAAAATCATTCATGGCCCAAAAAAATGAGTGGATGTCATATTTTCTTGATCATGCTACATATGAAAAAGAATTTTAACCAAAACATTAAATGAATATCCTCCTTTCAGGAAAAGAACTCTGAACCATGTGAGCCATGGAAACATCATGGTAGAACCCAAGACCTGCATGTGTTATGGGTCATCCCCATAATGTATAACAGATTCCATATTCACATTCTTAAAACATTTGAGTCATTAATTATAACCCATATTACATCTATCCAATTGGATCTGGAATACCTAGAATTTCTCCCTCATCCAAAATTACCCCCCCTAAATCCCGCATGATGATTGTGAAAGAGTGGAGACACCTTAGTTTGACAATGTTATCCAGGAAAAGTTTCATGTGGCTACCAATCATAATCCTCTCATATTTTACCTAAAGGGATGTATAATCCATACGAGCCATGACAAAACCATGATATAATTTAGCATCCTACCATGTTTTTTGTCATTCCTGACACATTTTTACTATATATGACATCCATCAATCTAGTAATGACAATAATAATCTAAACTACCTAACATCATGATCTCCAAGTTAAAAGACCCTAAACTGTAGTGATAAAAGATTCTAACAAAAAAGCTGTAAACTACAATAATAGAAGATTTCATATAAAAGAAACTAAACTACAACAATATATGGTCTGAGCCATCATACCCTAAATGACAACAAATAATGGTGAGATCTAAAATTCCGTAATCTACAACGAAAAAAATACCATGCTCAATGACCCTGAAACTAAAATTATTGAATTTTTGAGAAAAAAGAAATTATACTACAACACAACACATATAAAATTTTATGTAATGTCAAAGATACAAATATTTTGGCATCTACAACATGGTATTAGAAGAAAAAGTTACTCTCTCCAAGTCCATCATCATAAGAAATAGTTGGAGCACTCTCCCAACAAGAAATGTGTTCTATAATAATTATCATTTTGTGTATCCGGTAATCTCAAGATAATTGGATTAGATATATAAGAAAATAATATGATACTAATGTTAATAATGGGAATTTTTTGAGGAGAATATGTTAGAATTAAAACATTCAGGTACATGGATTTAGGTTTAATCAATATCATACAATGGATGGGTATTCTTGATGAATCATACAACATCATATCAATGAAATATCTCCCACATCATGAATGAATGAAAACAAATATATATATATATATATATATATAATGTTTAGATGATTGACTAATTGATACCATTAAAGGAGGTGGGATATCAACAATTTATATCGTCACCAAAGATGAAATAAAAACAAATTACAAATCTTTAGTCGAATTGCACTATGATTCGATCGACTGACATGGTCATGTTAGTGAGAGAGTGATGGGATGCGTCAATAGAGAACTAAACATCCACCCATACTATTTTTTCTACATCTCTTGGTACTAAGATATCTCAGTGTTGATAAGATGGATAATTAACCATTATACGCTACCCTATTTTTAGGTCATTCTCAGGAATACCAAACACTATATGAAAGACCAAGAGTCACCCAATGCACTGATTGGATATAGCACTGAAGCCTCAGGTGGGAATATAATTTCCTCGTAATAGATCCCTTTTACTCAATTACATCACTCCTAAGGGGGGATTTATTTATTCTCTTAAAATTAGAATCATAAAGTACCAAAGAGAGATAATACTAAAATATGGGTATTATTTTCATTGAAAATCAATATATAAATAAGGTGGCCAAAATCAAGTGTATCGTAAGAACCACTAGATGAAAGGTGATAAAATAAACTTTATAAGGTCATGTAAGTTATCCTAAGTATCACAAAACCAATGGGACATCCCATGATACCACTTTGACAAGCCATATTGTTATCAAGTGAGGGAATCCAAGGACACTTGCTAATCAGGCGATGACTACTAGATAAGCACCCCCAATCCATGATATTTGTTAGTTGATAAGAAAATTACAATCCATCCAAAAAAACATCGAAAATAAGGACCCACATATAAAAAAGGAATGATCCTATTATGTTATTAAAATTCACACGATGCACCTACATGGATCATGAGACACAACAAGCCCCCTGGAAACATGTCTACCTTTGTAATAACAAAAACTATTAGAAATAAAATCACCTTATAATTTACTATTTTATTATGTTTTTGGATTACAGAAAACACATTCCATTATTTTGACTTATAATACACAGTCAGATTCAAAATACCATTTTGAATATTTTTCATTGATAATATAGCCATTAAAAAGTGATCGCGTGATTAGTATAAATATAGGGATTTAACAAATCCAATAGTATCAGATAGAGGAGTTGATGGCCTCATCTAGTAGGATTATACCCTATGATGCCCATTTATTAGAGCATCTGAGGGAGATAGAATCATTGTTCCTTTTCCTTTTCTAAGCCCAAGCATAGATCCATCACCTTAAGAATGAGTGAAACCATTTACGGGAGAAGTTCATGCTCATAGAGATCACTACACCACCCATATTTTCAAAACAACCCCATGAATGTCCCACTGTTGTGTACCTTACATATACGGAACACACTGTTGTATTAATGGGATTTTTATCATGGCCCGTGAAAATAGCTTATGTACATTATATGGTAAATATTAATGAATATATTTATATTGATACTAAAAAACACGAGTAGTATTTTTGGGTATTATTCAATTCAATTAAGGAATTAATATTGATAAATTATTATAACTTTTAAATATATAATATTATAAATAAATAAATATTATTAAATTATTTTTATTAAATATAAATGATCACAAAATTTTAAAGAAGTTAATAGTATTGTTTTGTTATGGTTCAAAAACTATTATTTCCAAAATCCCAATGATTAAAATAAAGGGATATTATTATTATTATAGTGAAAATGTACATATATAAAAAGTTATTTAGATACAATGAAAATCATTTTGGGAATCATATTTTTTATTTTATCCAACAATTAATTTTATATAATTTTATGAGATAATCAAATTTTTGGGTAAAAATTATATATTATATGAATATACAGTGTGTTTTATGACATCATAATGAGCGAAAAATGATTTAATAACTACAATAATGGTTATCCTCAGGAAATTACATGTTCTACCCATAAAATTATTATACTTTATGTTTATATGATTAATTTAATAATTCTTTTTTGGATCATCCAAAACAAATAATATATTTTACAATTATAAATTCATTTCTTTAAAATTGTGATTCACCTCCAAATAAGAAAAGGTAATATTTTAATAATATCATCATATTACATAATAAATTGATAGAAATGTATACTTTGTAGGAAACCATTATCCAATACCATGGGGAAGTTTGAGGGATTTAATATTTTGTTTTGTAGAGTCCAAACCCTAAATATTTAATAAATCCACCGCTTTTCTTATATAAACTCATCCAAGATCCCATTTTTATTCACTAAAAATAATTTTAACCCATCATTTATCTGAATTACATTCTTTATAATCCTTTCATGGTTCTCTATGATCTTTATAATCCCATTTTCATGCTTTTTGAATCACGCACATAGGTAAGGGTTTGTTCCTTTCTCTTTATTATTCATGTTTCTTTATTTTGTCATTCCTTCCATTACCCCTTCCTTAATGGTGTTATATGTTCATCCATGTATCTATTACTATCCATATTATGAAAAAATGATAATATTACCCTTTTTCTGTCCTCAACCCATTTTATTAATTTTTATGTGATTTCATCACGCTATCGAAATTTTATATGGGGACCTCTGTTTCTCCCTTTTTTTCAATATACTTCATCATTTTATTCCCTTAAATTTTCAATTAATATTGATGGGGTGTGGTTTCAAACCCTCTCTATACTTTCTATCTAACTTATAAATTATGAGAGACCAATTTTTCTCTCATTAAGACATTCCCTGAATATGTAGACTTCCCCAATATGTTGTCGAAATTTTTCCATTAGAATCCATGCCAAAAGAATTGTGTAGTGAATATGATACCCAATTTATATCAATGGTGTTAACATTAATTCCCTTATACAGATTATTATTAGGGATTCACATGTATTCATTCTATACTCCATGTTCTTGGAATAAAATATGATGATGAGTGAATCCATGTTTTATTATATATGTGGCACACATATGAACAATAATAAAATGAAACTGATCAGTTCACCAGGAAATATACAGCTTTTTAATGCATTGGTTATTAGTTATATTCATGATACATCATTTTGGGAAATGTAATTAACCTTATTCTTGTATGATACTTTTTTCCATTATGATTTCATGGCCACTATCATTGACATATGATGTAATGTTTTGTGTTGTTTCAACAATTCCGATGTAGCCTTTATGTAATCATGATATATAAAATCTTATCATTAATTATTTTGATTTATACTCGTTTTATTCCTCAAGATAACTCTATTATATAATATTTTCTACCTTATTCTTTTTTTACCATTCCATCCATTGTAATCAATCCCTTTAATTTGTATTTATTCATGTTATCCTTTTAAGTTTTAAGTGTGAGCTTGTTAAAAATGTTTTCTATAATAATATTGCATTCTATTTTTTAATTTAATGTGTAATGAACCTATTCCCCAAATATACAATACATATCTCACTTTTTGGTTTAATTAATTGAAATTTTTTGTAATAAAATAAGGGTTAATTAGTATTAAAGGTTAGAGTTGTTATAGTTGGTATCAGTGAAAAAGATTAATTATTTTAGGGATTATGAATAGAAAATTTTAATAAAATATATATTGATATGACAAAATACAATAAAAAATCCCTAAATTTTTGTTTTCTATAGAGTAATTTCTTTATCAATTCAATACATTCATGTTTGGATACTACAAGTGGATGTGGTTCTCGCATAAATATACCAAGTAGTACCATCTTTGACAAGGTGTTATGGACATGACTCTAGGAATCCTAGTACACAACATTGGGCCAAATTGTGCACCTGGAATTCCACTCATGGGGATATTATATTTTCATTCATAAGTTCATAATGAACAATTATAAATGGAGAAAAAAATTCATAAAAATAATATATGAAAGGAAATACATCATGGATAACAAATTCTAATGTCTAAAAATCCTTCAGTTAGAAAAAAGATATATGTTATATTTTATCCCTTTAATGTCATTTAATTTTCATTTATGTGTCTAAAAGATAAATATAATCATCTCTGATTTTTATTGTATTATGTACTATGATCGGGAATATATGGAATTGGGTAAATAATAAATGATAAAATAAATTTTATGACTACACCAACAAGATGACCAACCCGATGGGAGCTGGAATCACTCACTTTTGGATGATAATCTCTCATGTGAATTAGATTCTGAATAGAATTCTAGATCTCGAGAAGAATCCATACCGCCTTAACTGTGAAAAAATAGAAATCAAGAGCTTCATACATCACAGTCCTCCTACATTCAATGAGTAATATGATCCCTTAATTGTGGAACAATGGATAAAAGATATATAAAAGACCTTCTCCTTCCTTAAAATAATTAAACAAGAGATGTTCATGTAATGTGTTAATAATATTAAAGGTGAATCTGATTAGTTGTGGATATTGATAAAAAAATATGGAGCCTCTGAATGAGATTGAATATTTTTAAAAATATTTTCCTTGCACTATCCATCATATAATAGAAAGGGATTACCATTCCCTTAACAAAAAAGATGATGAATCTATAGGTGTTTATGAGGAAAACATCACAAGACATTTACAATACACATCTTCCTTTATCATTACCCTGAATGAAAGGTTTATCAGTTCATTTTTTAGATAATATCTAGTCTATGAAAATTGTTGGTGATCTCTGAGTTTGATTAATACTAAAATGTTGATTGATGTTCCCTAAAAGAAGAAATGGTGATCGGTGAATGTCTAGGGTATCATGGGGATAAAAAGTGGAAAGTGTATTTTAATTTGGGTAGTCTGAAATAGTGTTCAAATGATTCTATGAAATTATAACACCCCACTTTTCAAAAGTGTGGAAAGAAGCATCTTGGAGTTTTCCTAATAGGGATGTGGAAATGATTTAGGTGAAAAATGGATGGGAACCTATCCAAAAATATTTGACGAGAGAACCCATCTACTATTATGGAGGAAAATAATACTCCAGTAAATCCTCAATGTATTGGTCATTAATAAATCATCAAGGATCTTGGGAACATTGCAAATGAATTCACTTTGACATGTTTTTTCTGAGACACCCAACAACCTCTATGCTAACAAGGGTGAGATTTAACATTACTACTATGGAAGAGAATCCAGAAAATGATGTGGTGGTATGTATGCTAGTTATTCATTCCGGAATTACTAATATAATTTTTGATTCACGTTCTATGAATTCCATCATATCAATAATGATTCGTAGAATTGTCCAAACTCCAATGAAAATCTAGAATGTAGAGTTATCAGTGAAAATATACAATGGTAAATTATTATATCCCATGTATATCACTTCCTATCAATTTTTGTTGGATGAATTGCCCATAGAACATTGTCATACTCCTTTTGGTGTAATTTATTCCAATTCATGGAATTTATTGTGTCTACCTACATAGAGCCAATATAAATATCCACAATAAGGATATCACTCTCTTAATTGAGATTCATTATCAGATTCTATAAAAATCCTTGTTGAATGATGAATATTCATTAGAACCATCATCTCTACCTAAGATATTATTTTCCTCTAATAAAGAATGATTTTCTTAATAAATTGTGACTATGGAAATGATAATCCAAAAATACATTCCCATTGGGAGGGAATACACTGATTTCCTTCCATATGAATTATAAGGAATTCCTCATAATCGAGAGGTTGTGTTTTAAATCATGCTTATACCAATGGAAATACCATTATCCAAGACTCTATGTAGATGGATGTTGTTGAACCTGAGAAGCTAAATAAACAACTACATGAGAATATGGATAAAGGGTACAGATTCCCATGTGCTTCACCATGTTGTACATGTGTCCTCTTCATCATAGAGAATAATGAATCAGTACACCACTGCATCAATTATAGTTAGATCAACATGATCATGATAAATAAAAAGTATCTTCTGTCACAGATTGATGACTTATTGGATATATTACGTGGAGGAAAAGACTTCTCGGAGGAGGTTAGTGGTCCGTATATTACCATGATAGGTTGAATAAGTAGAATATTCCCCAGGATGATTTTCGTTCAATGTATGGCCATTATGAGATCACAGTGATGCCTTTCAAACTCACTAATGATATATAAATCATTTTGAACATGATGTATACAGGATTTTGAGATTACTGTGAAAATATTTTGGTATTCTTTATAGATTGTCATATAATATAATCTAAATGAAAGGAGGAGCATGAGTATCATCTTATCAATGTGCTAAAAACAATGAGAATGTTGAATATTTATGCATTGTATAGAAAATGTGTGTTCTGGTTAAATGAAATCATTTTCTTGGGAAATATCAACTCAAGTAACTGAATAATTATGGACCCGTAAAATACTGAGGTAATTTATGAATCTAGGATGCCAACATTAGTTAAAGATATTCATTTTTTCCTTAGATTATCTGGGTATTAATGCCAATTTTGTAGAAATTTCTCACAATTATCAAACCCTCGTAACCACTTAACATAGAAGGGAGTAAATATTTCCAAAAATATATAATGCTAATAGAACATCAAGTAGTTAAAAGGGAATCTTATCACTTCCCCATTTCATACACTACCCTTATGTAGATATATTTTCATGGTATTCAGTTATGCATTAAAAAAGGAAAAGAGATGTGTGTTAATGAAAAATGGAAAATTTGTAGCAGATGCTTCAAGGAATTTTAACGTTTATGAATTGAACTACACCACTAATGATCAACGGTTGGTTTTAGGGAAATAATATTTTAAAAATTGGTTACATTATATATTTGGGGAGATGTGTTAAATATATACAGAACACAAAATCCTAATGTATATCTTCACACAAAAAGAGATGAATATGCAACAAAGAATATGGTTAGAGATGATCAATGACTATGACTAATCAATCCATCATCATCCAAAAAAAATTAATAAATTATTAGATTATCTATGTAATATGTTTCTAGAAAATTTACCATTGATGAGAAATTATAGGGATCCAATCTTCAATGATTGGAAAGGATGGACATGGGAATCGTAAAGATAGAAACATAATAAATACATTCACAATTGATTTCTCAACTATTTATTTTTTGGAGGTTAATGGATGATCAAAGAGCAGATGTATGAATTCATAAGATAGATAATTCTATAAGGAATGATAAATACTTTGAGTTAAATGTTAATGATAAATATATTGTGAGATTTTGGTCAAGAATATGTGTACAAACAAATCAGGAGTTAAAGGAGTTATTGGATAATGCACACAAGTCATCCTTCTCCATCCACCCAAATAGAACAAATATATATAGAGATATCTAATAACACTATTTGTGGGACAATATGAAGAAGTATATCAATGAATATAAATCAACATCTCTTTTACGTCAGTATGTGATAACGAAAAATAAAAAAATCATAGGGGATGATGAAACTACTTCCCATACCTACAGAGATGTGGGAAAACACCACCATAGAATTTTTCATTGATCTTCAAAAGTTATAAAAGGGAATAATAATATATGGTTTTTGATGGATCATCTTACTAATACTATACACTTCATAGATATGAGAGTAATTCTCACTAGATCAATTTGTGAAGATATACATCAGGGAAGCAGTTGGGTTGTATGGAGTCCCACTATCGACTTTATATGATTAATATCCAATATTTACCATCATGTTATAAGAAAGTATTAAGAATTCTATAAACCCTATCTTGAGCATTATCACAACTTATCACCCTCAAATTAATGTCTAATCAATGAAGACTATCCAGACACTTGATGTCATGTTGAGAGAATGCTAAATTGACTTCAAAAGAGTATGGGATCAACATATTACTTTGGTAGGGTTTTCATAAAAAAAATTACATTCAAAAATCCAAATGGATCCTTATGTTTCCCTTTAGAGAAAGAGGTGGGGACCCGTTATATGGTCTGATAATTTTTGGGAACAAAAACTGAAGGGTCTTAAAATGGTCAATGAAATATTGTAATTGGTTAAGACTGTTTAGAATCACATTGAGGATGCTCAGAGCCAAAAAAAGAGCTATGGTGCTAATCATTGATGAAACCTAGAGATTGATGTTTGTGTAATGTTATTCCTCTACATATATCCATGGAATAAAATGATGTCATTTGGGAAGCATGGAATTCTTAGTCTAAGATACATCGACCCCTTTGAGATCACTGATCTCATCAGAGTTATGACTTCTCAACTTGAACTCCCACCTAATCAATCTTGAGTTCATGATGTATTCCATTTATCACCCTTCTAGAAGATTATATTTAACCCCTCACATGTACTCAATCCATTGGGGGTTCCATTGGATAACCATCATTTCTATGAGAAGCAGATAGTAGAGATCATAGATCATCAAAACATTGTTTTACAAAAACAAAACAATGAAAATTTTCAAAGTACTATGGAGAAACAAAAAAGATTAAAAAAATTGTGTTAATTAGAGAATATAATAAGACAAAATTACCATAATATAACTTATTGGGGTGAAATAAAATTTAGAGGGATATATTTCATAAGGGGGATGATTATAAAGACCCGAACTATTATAAATAAAACTACATTATGATTTAATTTTATATTATCTAATATGGTTATAAAAAACATTCCATTATTTGGCTTTATGATATCCAATTGGGTTTAAAAGGATGTTAATTATATTTACCATTGATAATATTCTATAAATAGTGATCACCTTATTAGTATAAATATTGGGATTTAAAAAATCCAATTGGCCTAGAAAAATTATTTGATAGACAAATCCTATTGGAATATACCCTGTGAAGCCCATTAATCAGATCTTCTGAGGGAGATAACATCACTGGGTTTTTCCCTTGATGAACACCAAGCTGATATTCAGTAACACAATCATGATAGAAACCATTTATGGAAGAAGTTCAATCCCATTGAAATCACAACCCAAACCATGTTTTTCAAACGACCCCATGAATGTATTCATATAGCATGCCTTTATTTTACAGTGTACATTGGTGTATTAATGGGATATGTATCAAACCCCTATAAATTTTATTATGTACATTATTTTTTAATAATAATTAATATATTTATTTTGATACTATGCAATACAAATTCTTTTTTTTTGTATTATTCAATTCAATTAAGGAATTTATTTTGATGATTAATGTATTTTTGAAATAAATAATATTTTAATTAAATATTTTTATTTTATTATGATTATTAAATTTAAATGTTCATTTACTTTTTAGATAGTAAAATTAAGTGTTTTATTGGGGTTCAAAAAAAGTTATTGTCAAAAACCTGTCATTTACAAAAAATGTCTATTAATTTTTGTAATGAGAAAATTTACTAATTAAGAGAATTATTAAGATAAATTAATTTTTTTTTTTGGAATTATATAATTTAAATTATCTAATGGTTAAATTTTCAAATTTTACTGAGATAGTCAAATTTTTGGTAAAAAATAACTACCGTTTAAATATACAGGGTCTTTTAGGACATCCTAATGACCAAAATATGATGTAAAAAATACTATAATGGGTATAATTGTAAAAATATATGGTTTCCCATAAAAATAATTTTGTTTCAGGTTTATATGATTAATTTAATAATGACTTTTTGAATCCCAAAAAACATATAATATATGTTATGATTTCAATTTCAGTTATTTAAATATGTGACTCACCTCCATAAAAGAAAGGGTAATATAATAATAAGTTTGCAACTATAAATAATAATAAAATCGAAACTACTCCTCATTGGCAGAAACCATGGGATGGTTTTTTGTTTTGAAAATTTTATTCTATAGAGTCTAAAACCTAAATATTAGTGAAATCCCTCTATTCTCCTATATAAACCCACAGAAGATCCCATTTCCCTTCACAAAAAATAATTGGAGTAGGTCATTACTCTTACCTCCTCACTCTATAATCTTCCCATGGTGAAAAGGCTTCAATAATCCATTTTTATGCATTTTGAGTCAGACACTCAAATACATGTTACTTTTTTATCCTCTTTATTCAAATTTCAATGTGATGTTATATCTTCTATTCACCACTTTCTCATATGGTGAAATTTTTTACATGTTCCTATTACTAAAAATTTTATTTTCAAATGATGATAGTACCATTTCTATCTCATTAATCCATTTTATGAATATTTATGTGACACTGTTAGACTTCCAAACATTGGTAAGAGAACCTATATTTCCCCTTTTTATTCATGATTCATCTTCATTTTATGCCCCTTAATTTTCAATTAATAATTATTGGGTATGTTTACTAACCTTCCGTATATTGTCCTTATGATTTCTAAATTATGATAGACCCATTTATATCTCCTTAATTAATTCTATTAATACTTACACTTCCATGTTACACTTTCTAAATTTCACTACGGGAATCTATGCCAAAACAATTTTTTATGGAATACCATACCCAATTATTGTGTAGGGTGATCACATTTATGAACATATACTCATTATTATTATGTATTTACATGTTTTTATTCCAAAATCATGGTTCTTGGAAGAAAATATAATGATGAATGAAACCATTTTTTATATATATGTTGCACCTAAAAGCTTGAGAATAATATAAAAGTCATGGTAGTGCCCAAAATTAAAAATCACTCCAAAGCATTGGTGTATATTTTGTATCTAGATACGTCATACTGGGATAGAGAGTGAACATTAATCTTTATGGTAAATTTTCCATTATGATTTCTTAGTATTTTTCTTCAACATATGATGTCTTGTTTTATGTTGTTAACACATTTCCCAAGTTGCAATTGCATTATCTTAATATATCATGGCTTTTCATTAATGTTTATGATTCAAAAACTTTTTATGATTCTTTATATTCCAAATGTATAACATGTCTTACATTATTTCAATTTTATAACAATAAGAGGATTTATATCTCATCTATTTCTTATTTATTTATTTAGGTTGTTCCATTCATTTTTAAGTGTGACCTTTTTATGGAAGTTTTCAATACATATGTTGTATTCCATGTTTTATGTTGGTAATCAGTGCACTAAATTCCCAAAGGAAATGAAATTCATTATTTATCATGCTGAATTAATTATTATTTGAAATAATAAATCATGATTAAATGTTAAATTAAGGGAATATTTTTTATTGACTTATCTCTTGAGATCCTGATGGTGGGTCACCCCTTTCCCATAAAATGATTCAGACATGTCTAGGAAATATCACACCCCCCTTTGGAACCAAAATAATAGTATGGGGTTTACATGTAGTTCTCTCACATCCTGAAATGACCCTTTGATAGTCATGTGATGTATCACCAATGGGAAGAATGATTTTCTTCAATAACACTCAAGAAAACACATGGGACCCAATGCCTTGAAAAATTAACAAATAAATTAAAATGGGAGAAAGTGGGAGTTTAATGTACTTATAAATATTACATAATTCGCCCCACCGATTCATATGACACTGAAAACCCCCAATGATATGTTTGTATCATCTCGTGAGAGCCCACTGGCATGTTATTCTCAACACATGTAGAGATTTGGACAGGTCTAACTGGTCTCATGTTTTCCCATCATCATAATTAGAAGAAAACATGGGGTTTTTCCATTAAATGCTTGCACATCAACAAAAGAATTTTTAGTCATGTGACACGTCATCGGTATAGAAAGTGATTATCTTTAACAACACTCATGAAATATCATAATATCCCTATTAATTTGACAAATAATAGGTGGAAATAAAATAGAAAATGTGTCATCCTCTTGCAGTCATAAGCATCATGAGAAAACACTCAGGCAATACACATGATCTCACATAATAAATTTTTCATGATGGACTTATCTCATGAAATACCGCTAGAAAACCATAATTGTATCATGAAATATCCTGAAAATTCAATAAAAGTTATCCTAATCTCAAAAAAGACCATAGACATGTCAGACTGTCAATATAGAAGTCCCTCTACTTGCCCTCATAATTCAAAAAGACCCCTTAAATTTTTCATTGTCTTATGAATGGTGCCTTTATAGGATGATAATACTATTAATTAAAATAATGTGATTTCCCAATAATTACCTATGAAATATCCTCAAGAAAACATTTGACATCAACACCATCAACTTACTCTATTTTTTATTTTTATGATACACTCCACGCAATGTAGTGAATAGTCGGGGTGGCGAGGCCTATAAATTCCCCACCCTAGTATCAATAAATAAATCCATAGATCGCGAATTAGAACACTAAAATATTATATTTGATTTCTGAATGAATTTGATGTCATTATCTTAAATGTTTTATATCATGTAAAATTTTGGGAACCACCTATGTAGATTATACAACCAGCAAATTCACTTTTTTTATCAATCAATGATCACATAATGGACTTTAGTTATCTTATACAAAGAAAATAATGCATACCTGATCTGTCCCATGACACATTAAAAAATTAACACATATAATATTTAAGACATATATAATAAAATGATTGAAAATATAATATAAATATGAGCATCTTATTAAATGAACATTTTGATGATCATCATACGCTACGTATAAACCACCTAGGTCAAGAGATAACACTATGACTTGTCACTCAGATCACATTATTCTATTTTAGCATACTATTTGGATCAAGTGATGTCTACTACACTTATCAGATTAATTCATATGGTTCCCTTTAGGCAGGACAACAATGTATCATGAAAACCAAAGGGCTCATCATACAAACCTTGAAAATTCCTCTATACGTGTCACACACATAACATGGCAGAACCACTGTATGCCATCTATGTCTTGTGACGGAATCAAGAAATTTCAAATATATCTCATGAAAACCACCTGAAATGCTATCTAGATCCCACGACGCACTCTTGGTACATTAAATAGTTATTTTAATGTTCCTCGAACATATAATATGGATCTCAAGATGACACCATGATAAGTTAGTCTGGACATGAAACACCCTCCAAACACGTCACACTGGCTATCACAATTCCCGAAAAGAGTGTCATACAGTTATTTTTCAATTACACTAGTGCAAGTTAACTGGATCATAAAAAACACTCCTTGCGTGTCAGTTGAATTCATGTAATGGATCCAAGCATCAACAATACATGTCTTGTGATGTCTTATGGACAAATGAGCCATGGTCATACATTGGATTCTCGGATCAAACTGTTATGTATTGTGATGTCCTCTAGAAAACCTCCACAAATTTCATCATGATTATGTGATGTCCCTTGGATATGTCAACTGGTCCATGCTATTTTCTTAGGACATGATTGGAATTCGTCTTCTGATATGTCAATAAGACAATCAAGGCATGTAATCAAGACAATCAACACATATCAAGAAGACAATAAGACTTAGCCGAGTGAGAATCCAATGACATGTTAAACTCATCCAACCTTCATGAAGTGATCATCATGGTGTAATACCCAACATAATTAACTATGATAACTCTAATTTTGACCATAACTAGGACACGTAGGGTTCATTCATAAGGCTCGAGCACTATATCAAAAAAACATTATCTCACTACATTAGTATACTATCTATACGTTGTAAGACTAATTATTTTTTCCAATAATTTCCAAACCAAAAATTGATGATGTGGATTTAGGGAGTTTCAATGATCATATCATCATCATCATATTAATCTATAAAGATAATGGAATCCCCATTATGGTATTGCTGATCATCGACATAATATTATATATCCAGCATATAAGGGAAGGTTGAGTGTGCAAGCCCAGACCAAATGAAAAATGGTAAACCTTATTGAGTGCATAACCTGGATATGTAGGATGACTTCATAAGGCAATAACATAAATGGGAATTCACTTCTGTGTATATACATCCATGTTTTGAAAATTCCAATAATCAGGACATGATCTCTCCCCTGGGCTAGTCAATTATCGTCATCCATTAGAATATTGATAATTAAATAAACTATGATGGCTCTTATTCCTTCCTTAACCTGAATATATACGATGAATTACTTTGGACTGAGCTCCATATTATTAATCCAATCATATTTCCCAGCATGTAATACCAATATCTATTTTAAATGAGGCTGATTACATGATATCCTTAGTTTCTCACACTATGAAGATCTCCCAGAGTCATTGGGGACCACAATGATCACCAAATTAGAATAAAAAATCTCTTTTATCTTGGAAAACCATAGTGTTTAAGCCCCAATCAGTGTCTTAAAATAGTTACCCAACATTCAAGGGTATATACATTAGAGAAAGTATTAATGGCATGAATATACTACAATAACTCTAATTACAACTATTACATAGATAAGTAGGATGTCTCCCTAAGGTTTGAGTTCAATTACTAGGTGCTTATGTGTCCACATATATTTCCTTTCCATAGGATGTTAAAATAAAAGATTTTATGAAACTATGTGGGCTTTGACCCCTGTTATAAAACAAGATACGTAGGATACCTCATAATGGATCTATGCTATCATTAAAATATTAACTACCTCCCTAGATAACAACTAACTCTGGAGTACTTGGGTATATAACATAAACATATATGAAGCTACCAAACATAGTGAAATGGATAAGGAACCTCAAATTTAACCCGATGGATTCCCTGACAATTCCATCATTCTCTTTTCATAAAATGAGATTTAATATATAATCATTTTGTCACGGAAACCGATCAGGTATTTGGACTTCGAAGTGACTATAAAACAAATATTAAATAAATAAGAGAGTCATAGAGTAGGAAAAAAACCACCAAATGGTGTGATAATTCCAAATTATCATCCTCTTATCCAAGTTGATCTTATAATTATTATTGGGATTCAAACACGAACTGACCACATGACTTTGGAAAGAAGGTTCGTACCATGTTATGGATGTGAGAAACATTATGAGCTTCTGTAAAATGATAAAAAATGGTGAGACTTATGAAAATTATAGTGCACAATATTGATTTACCCATAATCAGTCCACTGAAAAAATCTATCAACATCTCTCCTAGGAAACAAGAACACACGACAAAGTTATTATTGTTTGTTCTACCTTTTTAATTCTCCATCCAATCTATTTTTTCTTAATCTGTAGTTGGTTCAACCTCTCTATAATGTTAAAAATAATTTTCAACCTTTCATCATGATATCCATCTATGACTTCATTGATCACCCAGTTCTGCATCACAAAAACTCTTCCAACATGTCATGTAATGTGGTGACTACTAGTGATATGTATGTAAGGTTTTTATGGTGCATAGATTGTAATCAGATCCATCTTCCATGTATCCATCCTATTCCCATGGATAAAAATTAAAAAAAAATCAACAAATTTTATTCTATTACAATGAATAAGAAATCAAATAATTTTAATATTTCAATATCCAATGATTATAAAAAGGGTGTCTATGGTGTACAAGATAAGAAACATTGTTCTTAAAAGAACAACTAAATATTATTATTTTAACATGAAAAATATTACATAGATGCAAAAATAGTGATTATGAATTTTATTGATCACATTATGAAGCATATAATGGTTTTACAAAATTTAAATTTATTAATTAAATCATTGTAATTAAGAACTTTATTTATGTAAATTCCTGTTATTCTTCAAAAATTTGTTTTCATTACAATTATATTTGATTTATTTTTTATGATTGAAAAATATAAATAATTTCTAAAAAAAATCGAATTTTTTTTCTTATAATAAATTTCATTTTAGAATTCTTCATTTTAGAATTACCTTAGAATTCAATTTTTTAGAATTTTCTGAAAAGATTATATTTTTAATGCATATCAAATTATACTGATTTTGGAAAAACATTCATTTTCCCTATATTTAATGTCCCTTTATATTTTGAATTTATTTCACATTAATATAATTAATCATATTTTTTAAATTATATTATTAATTATTCTTTAGTAATCGTTATACCATATTTTTGTATAGGTATATTTTTGGTTTAGGAATGCATTTTTCATGAAAACTGGTTTTCAATTCACTTTGAGAGTTTAATATTAAATAAAATTACGAATCATATATGTTTGGAATTTGGAAAAAAGGATTCCATATTTTGAATCTTGAGGTTTAAATTTACTAAATATGTTACTTCTTTTTCCAATTATAATTGTAAACATGGTAATTTTTTTACCACAGTAATAGATAAATCTAGTAATTAAAGTTAAAAATATATTGATAATGATTATAAAATATCTCCAAAACATTAATTAATATTATTTTAAAATTAAATTTTTTTCATATTCATATAATATATGTTTATATGTAATTTTTTGGAAATTTGGTTGAGATTATGAACATTAGTGTATTTTAATTCAAGAACTCTCAAACTTGTAACACTCTTCCATTTAATGACAATGATATTTTTAATATGGGATTACCTAAATGATATATCTGACTGTATATATTATTTCTAAATATAATCGATTTATTTTTATCATGGTAAATTATTTTTAGTTGTTAGTTAATAAATAATTCCCTTAAATTATTGTATAATGTTGAGTCAATAAATTTTCAATTAATAGAAATAAAACATAAATTCTATTAATAATATTAAATTTTATTTACATCAAGTTATGGTTAATAATATCATAAATAGTCTATTTATGATGCTTTTATAATTTTTATTAAATATATTGATCCTCAAAAAGTAAATTTCATTGTTGTCACTATAAGTTTATAAAGGGTTAACATGGGTTTCAAACAAGATTATTAGGGTTAATATGTGAAATAAACCTACGAAAAAATATATTTCATAATTTTATTCAGATCCATGAAAATTGTATATTATAATTAAATTATTTTTAATGTATTTATAATTTCAATATAATTTAGATTAATTTAATATTTTGAGAAATTATAAGAGTGCCCATCCAATCTATTATAAAAGGGTACCTCTTCTTCTCAATACATAACACATAAAAACCCCATTTTGTTCAGAAATGTACTACCCAAATCCCTTACTATAATCTATAAAATTATTAAATATGTGTTTTTTTAGTTATAAAACCATCCATAGAGGGCTTAAGCTGATTAAAAATGAGGTTTTCCAAGAAAAGTCGTATTGATTTTTATTGGGCATTTACATTTTATTTATTTTTTCACCTCCATAAATTATTATTCAACGAGGATTAAATAATACCACAAGTATCATACATATACGGATATTTTATCATGTTAATGGAATAATCAATAACCATATCCAACATCTATCAAATGGGAATGGAATTTATCTTTCATGTATATGATATACTACCTCCCCATGAACTGATCTAATTGTTTCTCCATCATTGTATCTCATGACTGGTTATAAGGATGTTTTTAATTATTTTTTATTACATTTATGGAATTTATATCATTCTATAAAGATAGAATATCATTTAAATTCTTACCATTCCATTCACTGACAAATGATAACATTGTTCTAGTGTACCTGTGTACAACCACCACAATGAAGTTATGTAATTTTTTATCACCATATTTCATGGATTATATATATAAGTATATTTAAAATAATTAATAATATATATGATATCATGATAATTCTAGAATGAAAAAAAAATATATACATTTCATTTATACAGCTTGTTCAAAAATCAAAGTCTTACTCATGCATACCTACGACATATTGTCTTCATAATAATTACATGGTTCATTTTTCGTATCCATATATAATTTTTAGATTTAAAAGTTAATTGATATATTAAAATTATCATTATTTCTTGATTATTATTCAGGATATGATGGAATAATGAACATTTTAACCGTATTGATCCTAAAAAAGTCATTTTGGACTTCTGTACCAGATATCCATAAAACATACTATATGAACATAAATGAACATCTAACTATAATAAAATAGAAATTATATAAATAAAATGATTAAATTTTTTGAAAGAAGGTATTAATAAATTAATTAATTTGACTATTTTTATTAATTTGGAAGATAAAAAAATATATGCGATGAGTCATACATAAAGGTAAGAGATTTTCAACTCTATTTTATTTCTACGGGACACATGCCTTAATCATTATTTGTTTTATATGTGTGGTGCATAAATTACAAATTAATTTATTTTATGATTATTGTCATGAAAATTACGGGATATATGTATACATATTATGTTATTTATTTCATGGGTCTTATGATTCAAAATTTACCAAAGTGGAAATAGTTTATATCAGAATCTAATCATTATTCAAGATTGGTTATATTTAAGTCTCAATTAAAGAAATATTTATCTTCCATGCCATTTTATTCTAAAAATCACTTTGGTACAATTCTATAACAATTATTTACAATAATTTATTCTATGTTTGACTTTTTTTTAAAAAAAACTAATGGATTATTTTTTTTGTTTTCCATGTGATGTACATTGCCAATTTTCTAACAAAAATATGCAATCAATGTATTTTAAATAATACAACATGAGTGTAGTTTCTTAGTTTCATGATACATAAATTATTTAAGGATTTAATTATATTTTTTCATGATTATTATCATAGAAAATATTTTCCTTTATAAGTGCCTATATTTTTAAATGATAAGTAATTTTAAAATGTAAAAGTTATTTACATCAAAAATTATTCCAGGTGATCCATAAAAATCATTTTTCCTTCTAATATGTCATACTTTGATGTTAAATAAGAATTATCAGGATACACTACATGGATTTCATCCTTATTATTTATCTATATGATGTATTTTTATGACAAAAAGATGAAATTTTTAAAAAAGTCATTTATTTTTCAATGGGTTATGCTAGATGAAATGTTTATAAATCGGATTTCTTACTTGTGTTCTGATTTAATGAATGATTTATGTTATTTTAGTACTCATATGTATGATTTTAATTATATGTAATGTGGGACATATTCATCCATCCAATGAAGTGGGTAATTTAATACATCTAATGATTTATTTATGAGAAACAAGTCAAAGGTGTTGGTCTGTTATTGGAAAGAAGTTGATTTGCCTAGTCTGTTATCAGAAATAATTCAATGTTGTTGACCCAATAGGGGAAACAGATTTTGATGCCTAATTTGATGATATTTTTAATTAATATAGACATGTGAAATGGTTACTATACATATTATGATTCCAAAAACATGTATGACATGAAATTTTGGTTCGTGATTGAGTTATGATGATCTCTCATTCTAATGATTCTTATATTTGGAAATGATAATGGTTAATTCCATAAGTTATCTTTATGATCTATTTCAAAAATTAGTAAGAATTTATTAATTTATTATCATTATGTTATACCTTTATCATTACCTTGTGATTTCATATGATCATTGATGGATATCTCCCATGCTTACCCTTACTGAGAACCTGAGATCACTCTTTCTTATGTTTCCTTTTCTGATGTTATAAATAATAATGAAAAATGATTTGTCTTCTTAAATGCTTAATATATGCTTAATTTAAAGGTAGATATTTATGAAATTACAAGGAATATGAAATTATGTGTATAGAGGGAGATGGTATTGATCTCTAGGAACAAGGTGTTTATGAACCCAAGTTAGAATGTTTATTTTCAAAATAACCTAAAAATATAAAACTAAATGGTCTTGTTGTATATATGTGATAAAATATCTCTATTTTATGTTGTATGTTTGGGATGGAAGTAATTGGTCAACATTTATAGGAATCAAACTAGAATTTTAATGATCATGTATTTAGCATCTGATCCTGGAGTGCGGATCTTGGGTTGTATCAATTATTTGAGGTTTTTTTATAATTTTTAAAGGAATTATGAAATGAGTATAATTTAATATATATAATTTTTTTAAGTTAATTTATATGTATAGTTATTGATATAAATTATTTCATTAATATTTTGATACTTATAAATATACAGTATAGTGGCATGCTTTATTTTTTGTTTTATGTTTGTTCTTAATAAATTGTTATTATTATAAAATTTACATATTTTTATATTTTTAAATATTGATTAAAATTTATTAAAATTATTAAATATATTTATATTTATATATTTATTTGTGGATAATTATTTATTATATACATTAGAAATGTAAAATTGATTGAACACATGGGTTATGCATATATGTTATGAATTGAGAAAAACCCAACACACACGAAAAAATGTAATGTTACTATATAACCAAAACATGGGTGGAATAAATTGATTACATGAGATAAAATGTTTACATTATATCACAACCCAACACATCTTACATTACAATAAATGTAGTATTAATATGGTTACACAATATTTGTAATTTCTCAAATACCAACATAGCTAATAAAATTAATCAAACACAAAGAGCATTGTGATTCTTGATTCTACCATTATTTATAAACTCCATCCTACTATACTAAATGAATTTTATTTAAAACTAGGTTATCTTATTGATATTTTTTTATTATCTAACTATTAATGGTACATGATGTCATTTTACGGTTATTTATGTATGCTAAAAAAATTATTTCATTGAAATGATATATACTTTATATAATTCTTAACCAATGCAATGAATTTTTTTTCATTTCCTATTAATGAATGAATTAAATGAAGACTATGTAGATATAAATATAAATACATTATATCATATATAGACACAATTACATATGAATATCATTAGTAGGATGGTTGGTATCTATATTTTTAAATTCCTACAAGTGTAAGGATATTGTGTGGTTTAAAAACTCAAATTCTATATCAGGGACATGGTTTTTAAATGTTGTTCATAAAAATGAGATTTTATAAATGGTATTTTCAAATATTTATAGTCCATTAAAATTAATATTCCCTAGTTGGATTGTTTTACTTCCTTGAAATGTTTTATAAAATATTATTTAATTTTTTAAATGCTTTTTATAATGATAGTGGTGGTTATTTATGCCTCTTGGCCTACATACATTTTTTATATTTATTTGATAAATGATATTTTTTGGTGCCATGTGGTGCTTAATTAAATGAATTTCTTTTCTTGGGTTTTTGAAAGGCCCGTATGATAAAATGTGAACTTTCTAAAGTGGTAATGGAACATGGAAACCCCATCATGAGACTTCTATTTTATTTAATTTAAATTCAAGGGTTTCTTCAAACATTTGGTTATAAATACTATGTGATTGGGCCCTATCATTGTTTTCATAAACTAAAATGTATGATCATCAGTTCTTACGAATACACCAAGCCATCCACATACTGTGTGATGAAATAAAGAACAAAACTCTTACTTCATATTTATATCAATTTCTCACTACTTTTTCCGGAACTCGGCTGTTTATTTAATAATATTATATATCATTAAATTAATCCTATGTGAGATTTATATTTTTTTTCCATTACTGTAAATTTAATTAGATTCTTTGTAACTTTATAGATATTATATAATACTTTTATTCAATGTTTTACAAAAAATAAAAAATATTAATACCCATCATTCAACACTTATTGTATTAGAAAGATTTCTTCATCTAACATAAATAATACTTTAAGAATGACATTTTACAAGTTCCACGCTCATACTCTCTATGTATTTTCTAAATTTGGTTATATTTTAATAATACTGAATAAAATATGGTGGATATGAATCAAAAATTTATTGATTCTAATAATATACAAAAATATTATGATAACGGGGTGAAAGAGTTCACCAAGTTTTCAAAATATCATGCATATTCCCCTTCTCATATCCTTTGAATGTCTTTAAAATATTTTAATTGAAGGATAATTAGATTATATGTTTTTGATGAATACATGATATAACATGGAATATATTGATTTGATATGATTTTAAGTGGGGAAAATGATGAAGACTATATTGAGCATGTGATTAAAAGTTTGATTGATGATGAAGATCATATTGTTGAAATTATAATTACAGTTGAATATGAACTTTTGGATTATGAAAAATTATTTTAGATGTTAAAAAGTTTTGAATATATTACATTGTATACGAGTGGTACTAAATATACAACTGTTTCTTCCATAAAAACCTATAAAATTTAAAATTTGGAATCAGATGGAGTGACACTGATTTTATTGATCCAAATTTTCTTTTGAATGACATGATCCTAGATGATATTGATATTCTGTGCCAAAAATATGATGATAAATTAATTCTATGTATAATGGTAATGATCTCCAAAAGAATAAATGTTTTCCAAATAACAATATACTATTTCTAATGGACCAAAAATCTCTTAAAAATACCTAGTGTGTAGTGTTTCTCAATAAAAAAAGATGAATCTAGTCCTAAAATAGATGGTTGGTACATTAAAATCATTCTATACTTTGAGAACCTATATGGGAGCGATGATAATGTAAGTAAATTAACATGGAACATAGATACAAGAAATAATGTTGGGAAATATCATAACCCTACAAACACTCCTTAGTGAAATATAAATTTTAAAACGTATTCTAAATTTGGTAATTCGATGAGAAACCTTCCTCTTTCTCCATATATATATAGATTGAATCATTTTGGTTTTAAAAAAATCACTCAAAGTACACGACCAATTTTGTTGGTAAATTATAAATTTACTTCATGGATAATGATGAAATGAAGACATTTTTTGATATATATGCTTTTTTAATCAACAAAAAATCCAATTAATGATATTGATGTTTATTTTGATCCATTTATTGGGGATTTGAAATTATTGTGGAATTCAACTGTTACATTATATGACTCTAACAAAAATAGTTATTTCATATGGAGAGCCATGTTGCACTGGATGATAAATGAATTTTGTGATTATGTAATTTTTTTGGATATAACATTAATGCAACACAAGTGTGCCCCAATTATAGAACATCATACAAAATAAATTTGATTTAAACATTAATCATATAGTAGGTAATTATAAAATAGAATATTTATATCCTGAAAGAATAATTATTGATATTATTAGACAAGATTTTTTTTGAGTGCTGAAAATTTTACAACACTGTCACCACTAATAGGTGATCAACTATTTGAGAATGAAAAAGATCTAAACACCATTTTTTGGTAAAATTTTTACAATATATCTTACCAGAACAGTTTATAAAAAATATATTTTTTGAATTACCATACTTGAATTTTAAATACATTTGAAATTTTATTCATGATATGAATATTTAAAAAATGTATGTTATAGTGTCATTAGAACCTTACTAAATTTAC
This sequence comes from Viscum album, assembly GCA_963277665.1. NCBI lineage: Eukaryota > Viridiplantae > Streptophyta > Magnoliopsida > Santalales > Viscaceae > Viscum > Viscum album. The sequence goes on along the minus strand of OY728159.1, from coordinate 1,291,080,000 downwards.
CCAGAAATATAAATGATGCAATTATGACTGGTTTGAACATTATTAAATTGGAAACTAGGAAGAGCTGGTGTCGTTGAAGAGGGAAAAACAGACTTTTATTCCTATGTCTAGTTACACTCTTTCTAAGAAATAGAGATATCATTTTTGAAACATCATGATTGATGTAATGGTTCTATAGGTGTATTCAACAAATATCTTGAAAATTATTCTAATGGTTATTTAATGTTAAAGGGTATGAAATCACATTACTATCATGTTTTCATGCAAGATCAAATTCCTATAGTGTTAAATTTAATTTTTTCCAATAATCATTTTCATACATTAACAAAGCTCCATTATTTCTTCAATGATATATGTAGAAGAGTTATTTACCTAGAGAATTAGTCAAATATGGAAAATGAAATTACTTTCATATTTTATGTAATGGATATGATAATCCCACTAGAAATATGAATGTGATGGTTTACTTGGTATGATATATTTATCTATATGCTTATTTAAATTTCGGATGGATGTTTTCTATTGAACAATATATAATGATTTTTAATGATTATATAAAGAATAAATGTCATCTTGATGGTTTTATTGTAGTGTGACATATTTTTGAGAAAAACATTGATTTCTATATATACTACCAATCTGATATGGAAAGGATTGTTCTACCAAAATATCATTACACAGGGTGTATTGTGGGTGAAGAAATTTCACGAATATATGTTTTCAAACGTTACATAACAGAGTCGTAGAAGGACCAACTTTATGTATTTTAGGGAATTTTTGAGGTTTCAAAATATCTTCAAAATATCAAGGTAATTATTTTGCATCTAAATTCATCAACTACAGAAATATGGTTATCAAATACCCATATTCTTTGGATTATAGAACGATTTTGAGAACATATTTTTAATTTTTTAACTGAAAATATGAATTCAATTTCAGAACTACTTTTATTTCTGTCTAGAGTTCCATGTGTTAATGTATTATCTTATAATGGTTATGTAATTAATGGTATATATTCAATTAAATGAAAATAATGAACAAAATACCATGTAAAATAGTGGAGTTACACTTGTCGATATAGTGAAACAAATATTTGTAACCAATGATAGGGATATGATTTATGGGAAAATGTGATATATTGGAACCATAAATAAAATATATGATTTTTATTACACAACATTCCATGTTCCAATTTTTCAATGAATTTGTGTTGATAATAGGAGTAATGATAAAATATATGAACAGAGATTCAAGGTAGTAGATTTCAATAAGGAAGGGTACAAAGGTAATCTATTTATAATTGAATTATAGGAAGTACAACCATTTTATGTTACAAATCCATTTAATCAAAACTATTAAATCCTGAGGTTATCAACCAGAACCACTGAAGGTTCAGATGTCACTTCAACTGAGGATAAAGAATTCATTGGGATGTTAAAATAATTTTTATGCAGTCCCAATTTTGATGAGACATTTTATGTTTGATGGAACAAAAATAAAGGTATTTGGATACATGATATAGGTTTTAAATACTTGAAACCATTAAAAAATATATTTCAACAATTATGGTATATTTTAATTATATAGATTGAATTACTTAACATTATTATTTTTTTGCTACTTCATTTACATAATAAAAGGTAAATGTTCAACCAAGTCTACATATATTGAATTTTTCACATGCATATACTCCCAATTGTGAGGAATAATATGTTTCTCAACATGAAGGTGATCCCAATAAAGAGGAACAATAACCTTATGTATATATGAATGCTGTCAAACCATAGGAACAATATATTAACGATGTTGTAGATGAGGAAATGGTAGATTATTAATAACTTGTGACCTAGAAAAAAGATAACCATTTTAGCATGAACATGATAGAAGAAAGATTAAAGTGATAAAAATAGTAATAATATTTGAGGTTAGATGGAATGCACATAGCTAACCAAATTTTGCAAAAACATTTATGTTCTATAGTTTCATTGGCTGGTTGAACCCACTATTTCATTTAGTTGAACTTTTATATTTTTTGATTAAGTATATATAATGCTTAGTTATGTTCCAAGAGCTTCGAATGTATTTTGGAACATTTTAGCAGGGTTTCTGGTGGTCCAATGTATGATCACGATTAGTAAATATCAAGAAACTCCTCCAGGAAGCCATGGAAATGGATCATTGAGAACTCGGTAGGAAAATGGTTTAGAACATGTTTTTTCCAAATAGTGTGGTTTCCTTGGAAAAAATTTGAAATATTGAAGAGAGGGGAATAACATCATTATTTCAATATTTGTCTTCCCATTCAAAACATTTGTGTAATGTGTAATTTGAGGAAGTGGATCATGCATGGTTAGTGAATGGTTTTCCAAACCAGACACCACCATCATTCCCTTTGAAAAATTAGATTTTTAAATAAAATATCTAATAAATTTTACCTTCTTAACCACTCATTTTTTATAGTACTCTCTAAAAAATTAAAATTTCTAATAGATACTAGAGAGACAGTTCCTTTCAATCGTACATAAATTCATAGGAAAATAAAATGTGTTGGAGGGCCAAATTTTTTTGGAATGTTCACATTACTCTTCGTTTTCCTTAGATATCATCTTCTACTCCCTGTTGGAATCATAGATATAATATTTTGGGGATAGAACGTCGATGTTTGATATTATTAATATAGATATTTGGTTGCTTTTATTGAAGGGACAAGATCCATGGATGGTTTTAGGAGTTTCAAGATAGTATTTTAATTTTTTTGTGTAATTCCACTTTATCACAATAGATTGGGAGTTAGTTGTATTCAATATCGAATTCACTTTATTAGAACATGATGATTTTATTTCATATTTATTTAATTCATTGAAATCATTGGGAAAGTCTTTTTTTGTTTGATGGAAATTTATTTTTGAATTTTTCTATTGGAAATCACTGAAATAAGACAAGTTTTTTAAAAAACAATGTTTGAAATTATTATGTTTTTATTTTAAAATTATGGTAGATTGATTTATAGAAATTATGTTTTGAAAATATTTGGTTGAAATTGGTTTACATTATATGGGCATAATAGATGTATATAAGTTAACTGATATATATAATGGTCATGAAATATCACCATCAATGATATGAAGTTTGGATGTGATGGTCCACTGTCAATGGTAACACTAATCTTGTGTGTGTGTGTTATAGAGGTGTGTGAACATGGAAATGAATATGAAAAAATGATAAAATTTGTAAAAAAATTGTTTATATGTTCCTCAAAATATGCTTTTAAAAGATAATTTGATTTCATTCCATTGATAATTTTTTTGGTTTAAAAACATTTTTCATTAAGAAAAATACATATCATCTCTATAAACTACTCTTAATTATTATATAACATTTTATATATATTTGATGATATGTTCCATCCTAGTGGTAGTTGATGTAAATTCTTTGGGTAAATCTTATTGAGTATACACTCAACCCTTTCTTCCACACTATTTTGTGTATGCTATTGTCATCTAGAAATACATTCGTAAAGGAAATGTATCTCAGTTATTAATGATACATTATGATACCATGGGTGTGGAATGTAGGATTAGAGATTGTGGATAATTATAAGTATCTTTTGGATATCTCAGGTGTCTTATAGTTTTTAATATTTGGGTTTCTTCTGGTACTATGATTTATGGTTATGGTTTTGTATATACATGGTTTTGTATTTCCTCCAACTCCTGCATCAAATAGTTGTTGTTTTGATATACTGATATTTTTTGGTTATTAATAAAAAATTAAAATAGTACCCCAATTTTTTATTATTCCATTAGAATTTATTTCCATATATTCAGGTATTGAGTATATCCCCTAATTCCATGTATCACTTCTACATCATTCCATGATAATGGTTATGGGGCGGGATGTTACAAATTATATCAATTTTTCCATCCTTGATATGGGATTAGTGTCTGTCTATCTTTTTTTAGGTTATCAAGTCATAATACCATCTAAACAAAACATTTAGAGCATAAAAAGTCATATATTACATATTGATACTTAAATTCATGTTACAAGGGATTTCTGGTAAATGATTTTCTTGAGACACTTCTAGAATATATAACCTCATCATCATGATTTTAGATAAAGAAAAGGGAATTACATGTATGAATAGTAATAACTTTCCACTAGGATTGAAGAATCCATTTTTAGTAATGATTTATGACACTATAAAATATTGTTTCTTTTTTACAATAGTTAAAATTGATTTGATTTTCCAAATGTAGGGAGGAATCTTCAAAAATGGTTTGCAAGAATAAATTATTGACTTTTTCAATGCCTTTTTATGATATGTGTGATGTGGTAAATTTGAAATTTCTAATATTTTAGTTTTTAGATAGTGACACTAAATTTTGATTACCATTGGTTATAAAATATAGCAATGTAGAAATGAAATATAAGAGGTTGATGAGAATCTGGTAGACCCAGATCTACATGTGATGTAATAGATATTTCAAACAATAGTCTAGTAATTTCAATTTCTGTGTAGATGGAATATATAGGATAAACTATGGATAGTGGATCATTCATTTCAGTTTCAAAAGAAGAATCAACCCATCATTGTGGGTGATTCAGAATCGGAAATAGAAAATGTGTTGCTAAATATGATGAATCAAATCTTCAATTTCCTTAGTACACCTGCTTAGATGAATGTGAAGTTGTAAATGTAAAAAACTCAATTATCTTTCATGAAAATGTTGGAATTTTTCATTCCGGGCTAAATAAGTTAATGGAATTACATGGGAGATTTTGGATAATTTTTTATCATATAAATCTATCCTTGTACATTACAAATTGTTATCAGAGCATATATATTCAGTTTAAAGCAAGGTAGCCGCTTATTGATAGATTATGCCGATAAATTAACGAATTTAATCTTCTTTTAGTGAATCCTTGAAGGAAAAAATCTTTAATTATTATTGAGTAAAATGATTAGATCCAATATTTTAATGATTTTTATATCAATGTATAGAGAGTTTTCTATAGATAAATTGTGGAAGAAAGGGATATCTTAGGAAATATATTTGGAAGAAGCATGTTGATAACTATGGGAAATGGTGGTAACTCTAATGCTAGGAATATTAAGAAGAGGGAAACCTATTTCCATGGGGGTTGTATGAGTCAAAATAATATAGCAATATCAGTGAATCTTAGTCCAAAACTAATAGGTAAATTTAATTTTTTTTCCATGGGGTTCATTCATTCACATGAAGCAAGATTGTACATAACAACATAAGAAATGTCAGAATTGCAATCAGATGGTACATATCCATTAATATTTTCATAGTTTTCCTTGGTATTTCTCTAGGGAAACATATCATGATTCTCATCCATCTTATACATTGAGGAGATGAGTGAAATAGAATATATCATATTATAAAAACTGATCAAGACATGATTATTCTATCTATAAAATTACTCATCAACAATGCAAATCTCAATATAGAAATAATGATAATTTTGTGGTGCATATTAAATTTAATGGATATTAAAAAATGATCCTCGATGATCAAACTGATCCTCTAAAGGTGATAATATGATCTTTTTTAATTATACACAAATGAAATAATTTTTTTATATAGATTTATCTCATTCACTTGTTGTTCATTGTGTATTTAATCTTTTGTATCATCATGTTGAGACGATGCCCTCAATTTTGATATTTCAAAATATTATTAGCCCATGTGAATTTTGAGACTTTAAGTGAAAATATTGATATAAAATTATATATGGGTATGAATTGATTTGAAATTTTTCATTGCTTCATATGGATTTATATGACTTAATCATTGGTATATATTTGATGACGATGTTCAAGTCTCATAAATGATTTTATAACCAATGGGTTATAATTACAACAAATGATGGCCTTATGCTTCTCATTAGAGGTGATTAGAAGGTAAAGGTGAGTTTTGAGTGATTTTTATCACCACTAGTTGGAACTATATTATCTTATATGAGTATTTTTACCTTGGAATCTGTGGATGTTATTAGAAATAGAGTTTCTACATGAATATATTCTTAGTTTCTCGATGTTTTTTCAAAAAAAAAATTAGGGTTTCTACCAATAAGAGAAGTGGAGTTTATGATTGATCACTTACTAGGGGACATTCCAATCTCACATTTTTATTATCATAAAGAACTAATATAATTAAGGAAACTGAAATTCATGTTAGAAGAGTTACAAAGAAAAGGGTTCACTTATCATATTATTTCTCGATAAGAAGCAGTTGTTTTGTTTTAGAAAATGGTGGATAGAAGTCTGAGACTTTGTGTGTAAAATCTTAAAATTAATCATGTTACAATAAATAATTTTTATCAGCAACCATTAATTGATGACCTCATGGATCAATTGAGGTGATCTCAGTGGTTATTTAAAAATATATTTTAATTGGGATATCACTATGTATGGTTTTAGAAGGATGATATTCTGAAATCTACATTCATAAGTATATTTGGCCATTATGATGATGGGGTTATGCCTTATGGTATTATAAATGCCAAAATTGTGACTATGTAACTAATGAATCATATATTTCTAAGGTATATTGTTTCATTTTTTGTGGTGTTTGAAGATGACATACTAGTGTATTGTAGGAAAATGTTTGAGTGTGAGCAACACTTGGTGACATTTTTGATTATCTCGCGGGATCTTAGCATGTATCCCATACATTAAAAGTGAAATTTTTTGACAAAATATGTTTTTTTCCTTGACCATTTAATCTATAAAATTTTTTATTCATCCACAAAAGACAATTGTTTTGATCTATTGGAATCCACCAAATAATGACTTCGATATTGGAATTTTTTTCAGATGGTTATTACTGTTGTTTTTTTTCATAATTTTCACGAATAACATCACTAATGAAATATTTGACTCAAAAAAATGTTCCATTAAAATGGAATGATCGATGATATTTTTTTTTCAATAACGTAATGTTCACCTTATATTATTATTGATCTTAATATTTATATAATCAAGACGGTGCTATGTAGTTTATTATGATGCTTTAGGATATGGGTTCGAGTTTGTTCTTATGTAGGGAGATAAAGTGGTTTATTAAGGATCACAATAGTTATTGATTCAAGAGAGGAACAAAACAACACATAATTAGGAATTATCTACTATAGTTTATGCATTGAATTCTTGGAATCATTGTATTTTTTGTTTTATTTATTGTGTTTTTTGATCATAGGATCTTGAAACACATTTTTCTAAAATAGAATAATTTGAATATGTGAAAAAGGTGTTGAATGGAGTATATTAAAATAATTGACTTTGAAATAATGTATGGAATAATTAAATCTAACTATCTGGTAGATTAATTATGAATAAATTCATACATTAATTTGGAAAATGAGGATTCATATCAATTGAATCAAATTTTTATTATTACTAACAAGATGATGGATTTTGATGACCAAGATAGTGTCACATTTTTATATATATTTTCATTGACTTTTTTCGATTTTGTTGAGATGGTTAAAGAGGCACAAAAATCCTATTTTGAATTTCTTTCTATGAGGCCAAAACTGAATGGTGGGGAGACATTATGGGGTGAAATATTAATAGAATATCAATTTTTGGGTTTTGAGATCGGATGGCCATACCTTTGGCTTCTCAAAAACAACATCATCATACATACCACCATTTGTGATGGACTATTAATATTGGCTATCAAAATATGTATATGAAAAAAAGATTGATTTCGGTGGGATAGAAGGAAAATAAAGATGGTGGGTTTGTTTTTAAATTGCACACCTGTAAGTAGGTTGAGTGGGAGCATGTGGATAGAAGGTATGCAATAGTCTTGACTAATTATCATGTGCAAATGGGAGTAGAGGGATATGGATTTTGTAATAGGTCTACCCAGGATGGTTCAAAAGTGAACTTCTATATGGGTGAAAGTCTATCGACTAAACAAGTCATCCAATTTCTCTTATATTTGTGAATTTAATATGATGTATGTCATGCCAAAATCAATATTGAGGAAGTGTTTAAGATGCATGACATACGAGTTTTCGACAGTATCATATACAATCCATTGGTTTATGTCTCATTTTTTGGAAGTCCTTATAGAAAGACCTTGTGACATAGTGGGAAATGTTAATGGTCTATCATCCTAAAATGGATGGAGTATTTGAAAGGAAGTTAAAAATACTGGAAGACATTATTAAGGTTTGTGTAATGATTTTTAGTGGCTCATTGGAGGAGCACAAATCATTAGATGAGTTTTCCAATATGTTTCATAGTCATGGAATGATACTTATGGATCCATTTAAACCATTATATAGACATCCTTATCATTATCCACTTTCTTTGGTTGAAACTAATGAGAGGTCACTAGTTATACCAATCCGTGAGGAAGACACAATAGAAGAAATTTAGTTGATCACAATGAGAATGGAGATAGATGAGTGTCATCATAAATCATATGTAGATCATCTTCAATAATCATTTTTATTGGAGGTGACTGATCACGTGTTCATGATAATATTACCAGGGTTTGGTAACTATCAACTGGGTATGTATTTAATGTTATATCCTCAATACAAATTCCTATTTTAGATACATTTACGGGTTGGAGAGGTGGAAAATCTGTTTTCCATTCCACCATAATTCCCTTTAGTGTATATAATGCGTCGGTTAATTTTAGGGAACATCATAAGTGTTTAGGAATATATTGTAGGGTTTTAGGTGGTTTATAGTTTGATAAAAATTTGTACAAACCATGAAACACCTCTATGAAATCATAGTAATGAAAAATGGGAACTGGGTAGGAGCACAATTAGGCACACAGTTTGGCCAAATCAAGATCCATCCTAGGAGAAGGCATTCAAGAATAAATAGAAGGAAATATAATGTTTTCCACATTATTTTTATAACAATTTGAACCAAACATCTATGTTGTTTTTATACAATGTGTCTCAAGAATGGTTAGCACACATTTCACATATCCATGAACCATAACAGTGAACAGTGAAAAATTAGATCCAAAAAGATATAAATATTCCATTTTACATCCTAAATCACTCCTTTACCCCTAACAATATTTATATAATAATTCATTTTATATTATAGGATATATATACCAATATTTTTGATATTGGGGAGATTCCAAGGAGAATCCATGTGTTTTGAAGGCCAGGATTCATTGTAAAGTCCTCTTTCTTCTGTGTTTTCCTTATATATATTATTCTTACCTCAATTAAAATAATATATATAATAAATTTTTGACATATATATATGATTTTTTATTTCAATTATGATAGTTATAATTGTTTTTAAATCCGGGAACTATATCTGAGGATGATTTTAGGAACTCCAAGCCATGTTTTGATGTTTTATTATCTTTTTTATTTTCTCTCATGTTTGAATGGTAGGTGGATTCATTGTCGACTACTATTTATTGTTTTTTAAAATTTATTTCAATATGATTTAGTTACAACAATGTTTTGAAAAAATAATGGGGTTATTTGATAGAAATTTGTTTGGGAATTCTATTTTTGAAAATCATGAAAATTGGTTGAGTTTTTTTGTAAAACATCGTTCATAATTTTAAATATGTTTATTATAATATTATGGTTGAATTATGAAAGAAAATTATTTATTAAAATTATTTTGTTGAAATTTATTGACCTAATTTGTGCATAATGGATGGGTATGAGTTGAATGTGAATGATAATGGTTTTGAAGTACCATTATAAAGGAATTGAGTATGGATTTGAAGATCCCCCATCAACGGTAACACCAATATTAATTTGTGTATGTGTGTGTTTTGGATATACATAAAAATGGATTAGAATATAACAAATCAATAATTGGGAAATTATTTTAATGACTTGTTGATGGATTCATCAAAATAAGAGTCTAAAGGCTTGTTTTATTTACTTCCATGGAATATTATTCTTGTTTAGATTTAATTTTTGGTTAGGAGAACTTATATTCCTTGATAAAAAATGATTTTAATTTTTTTATATTAATGAAATAACATCATCAATCCAAGTGGCATGATTTTTTAATTTATTGTGGAAAAATTTGTTATTTTAGACTCACCCCCAACATATACAAGGTTGTGTGTATTTAGATGTCATCTACTGAGACATAGATAATGGAAAGGTATCAAAATTATTTACTGATGTGTCATGATTCCATGTTAATGGAATGCTGGATTTGATCATGGATCATGTATGGAGTTTTTTCTAGATGTCTCCAATTTCTTTTAATTTTGTTGGTTTTGGTTTTCAATTGTGTTTTAATTTATAGTTTCTGTTTTGGTTACACATTATTCTGTATTTCCATGCACACATGCATTATATTGTTGTTTTTGGATGTTTTAAAGTGGATTGGATTTTTTTATGTTAAAAGGGAAAATCACCCCCCTATTGTGTATTAATCACTTGTAATTAATTTTGTGTCTTGGTAGTATCACCTAAGGCCATGTAGCACCCCCTCTATATCCAAATCCAATGGATGAGGGACAAGATGTTACTTGGATAACCAATTGAATGTGCATGCTGGATGATATAGATTTCTGGAAAACATTTGTGCTCATGTTTAAGACACTAATTTTGGAAGATATTAGGGTAACATTATGATAATAATTATTTATTTTACTGAAATACAAAATAATTAAACATTGATTTAATTTTCATTATATCTGCAAGAGTTTATTAATAGTAGATGCATCCTTAATGAACTATTGATTAATTCTCGATGTAAGTATCATAGAGGAGTTCAGAAAATTATTTCAATGTACCACCTCATACATGTTAATGGTATAATAGACATGCTCCCACCATATATGTAGGGACACCGGATAAACCAACAATCATGGGAGGCATTATTTAGTTTTATTTAAGATATGTCATTTTAGGTATAGTGTAACTAGTAATACATTATTTTATATTACGGGTATCAATCACTTTAATTCATTATTTTTTATCTATAAAATAGAAACTAAATTCTAATAATAAGATATATGTAGTAAAAAAAACATACCCCTACGATAAATAAAAGACGTGGTACCTTACAGATTAATATATTGTACGTATTTTAAATCTACCCCAATTCATTTTTGTGACAGGAAATAAAAAGATAATTATTTTTTATTGTTAATATTTATATTGATGAATTGAAATCAAAATAAACATTCAACCCACATTATTTATAATAAAATCAGGTACTTGTAAATAATTATTAGTTTTTAATTGATTAAAACACAAAAAAAGTGAGGTAATCTTGTGTAAAAATGACATAATAATTTTTTAAGAAAATATAAAAAAATATTTATGAATTATTTTCAAATTTTATTATTTAACACATAATGAAGAATCATCATTATCTATACCAGAAGAATAGATACTATCTGTGGCCATGATGAAAAGAGAATAAAATTTACGCTTTAGAGGTGTAGGTTTTAGGGTGTCTCCCAAAAAATATTTTTATAAAAAACATTATAGTGTGATAATGATAATAAAATGAATGTGTTTTATAATTGAATAGATACACTAGAAGAAAATTTTAATCAGGATTTAGAGTTGGTGGAAAATTTTATGGGAATGAATAAAAGTGATGAAAAAACACTTTTGAAACAAGTATGTGACTATCCCCCACTAGAATTTAGGTGATTTATTCCCCTCAAAGAGCTGTGTTTCGAAAAGGTAATAAAAATTGTCATAATTATTTATGTGAAATTCGAATTAGGAAGACACATAAACAATTTATTATAGATATTATAGAGGGAGAAAATGATTGTGATTTATATTTTTCAACACCCACACATTGTGAGAGTGTTGATTCACGTAGCTCATAAGCTGAGCATTGAGCTACCATTTCCAATAGATAATTTAGAAATTATTATGGTTGAAAATACTATAGGAATTTTCTTAGAATGCGAAAGGTATCTTGTCAAAATACATTTCATTGGGTGGTATACATTTCCAATTTATTTTTTATGAAAAAACATTATTAATAATAGAAAAAAGGTTTGTACCTGTGAATATTTGAATATTAGGATGAAGTGATGAGGTTAAATGGAATGTAAAATATAAATGATCTAAAGTATCAACCAACCAATCTAAAATATCTTCATAAATTAATTTACCAATCATGTTCAATATCTGAATTTACTAACATTAAATTTTCATGCAGATACAATTTTAGCTATTGGTGACACAACTATAATAGATTTTTAATAATATCAGTTTAGAGAGACCATTACAGACTATATGGGTCTCGATAAAATAAATGAAATCCTCAAGCATGAATGTTTTGTAGTCTTAGTGGTAAATGTATACATGAGTTTTTTTATTATTTGTTTGTAAAATATTTGAGCAACTATGTTAGTTATGAATAAATAATATTTATATTTTTTGGAGGAATATGTATCGATACTATTTTAATAGAAACCCCTATTAATGGGAATTTAGACTCATTAGTCCTCTTGTCACTTGTATATTAATATAATCATTGGAAATAAAGAAATATAAATTTATATTTGAAAATTTTAAACAATGTTTGAAAGAAAAAATACATATGATATGCTCCTCTTAATACACAATATGAAGGGGTAACACTACATAATTTAATCAAATAAAATATATTTTCATTCATTCCATTACTTATTCATTATTTATGCAAAACCGGTTACTCATTTTAGTCAATTTGGATACTCCAGCTATATATTATCTAGATTCAATTCGTGGATACCCAACAAGACAACCACGCATGGATATGTTTATCAATTTGTAATAATCAACATTAAATATTTTAACAATTAAATTAAATTCATGTATTTTATATTTTGTTTTAATGAAAATTAGGTAACAATAGGTTGATGTTTAAATAACATAAAATTCATAGAAATAGGAAAATCTATGAGAACAAAAATATAATCAACTTCAATTAATAAATACGTATCAGGGCATATATAATATGACTCCACTATAAAAACATATGTCAAATAAAAGTACTTATTTTAATCATTGTTTCTATAGTTCATAAAACAAAGTAATGGAAATTATTGTATGTAATCTATTTTCAAATTAATGAAATAAATCATATTACATCAGCATAGTAACATCCCCGTATTTGTATTTCTGGTGATAATTAAAATTTTATTTAACATATTGTCTAATTATATATTTATTAATATTATTTAGTGTTAGTAGGACTATTCAAAACCCTCAAATTAATAAGTGGAAATAAAATTTTTCTTAAATGAATGGGAAGAGTACATAGTGTATGATTGTATATAGACATCGTGAAGAGGTTACATCCAGCTATGTATTCACTAAATTTTCCCATAATTTTATCTACTTTTAAGATAATTTGCTTATCATTTTTATCATATACTTATTTTTGAAATTGTATAGATGTCATGAATGTGGATGATATAACCATGAATCACCCATTTACATTATTATGCACTCAATGAGGATGACACACTCATCAAAATGCACTTCTTTATTTTATTATACTATTCAATCAATATATAATGTTATCAAAATACATTATTATTATATAAACCCAAATTTTGAATATATTAAATAATATAAATAATTATTATAATTTGTATGAATAAACTGCAACTCAATCTTATACAAGGTATGCCCAGCATGACACAAAGTCAGTGTTATTAGTTTTAAATTTATTTTTTAGTTCAAAACACATGTTACATACTAAAAATTAATAAAACACATTCATTGTATTTGGATAATATAGAAAAATGATTTAGAATTCTTTAATGAAGTGAGGGATTTCTCCGCACCTCAATGCATTGCATGGTGATCCTAGTTTGAAAGATCTAGTAACATGCTTGAAGCTACTCATTCATGTGTAGGAATCAACCACATCTAACTCATGTTCACTTCAATATGATACAATTTTTCAATGTATTATTCATAGTGGATTTTTATAGGTTATAATTTACATTTTTGTTGAAAAAAGACATCGCAAACTAAAAAATAAGAACACACATTTATTTTTTTATCCATTATGAAAACTATCCACAATTCATATGTAGAATATAAGAATTATCCACACCTCAATCCTATACATGGTTTGTTTATAATGACTCAATATGCATGTTTTCCATTTAAAATGACATTTTAGTACAAAAAATACATCACAAACTCAAAAAGGAGAAAAATATAGATTGCGTTAATACATTTGGAAAATGATACGTGAATAATTTTTGATATATGAAAATAATTTTCACCTTAGTATAATACATGGAGTTCTCAGGATGAATAAAATGGGTGTTTATCAGTTTAAAAATTTCAATTTAGTTCAAAACATGTGTCAGCCAGTAAACTACAAGAAAAATGTTTTCATATTGTTTTGATACTTTTGAAATTCAATTCATAATTTATTTTTCATATAGGAATCAGTTTTTTTTCAGAAAGACACATGAGGAATCTAGTGTGAATCAATGTGTGTGTGTTTGTATTTTAAATTGAAATTTTAGTAAAAAAACCTGGGAGAAATGCAAAAAATATATAATTCGATATTACAATTTTGATAAATTTTTATATTGATCAAGAAGTCATTTTTGATGTATTGGGATCACATCCATGGAAATCCATTGCATGGTGTGATTAGTATAACTGCAAATATTTCTGTTTATTTAAAATTTTAATTTTGATCAAAACAAATGTTACATAATCATATTTAATAAAACATATTCAAATTTTTTTATATATTAGTAGTATGATATATTAGCCATTTATGACATGTAGAAATCTTTCACCCCACAATCAGATACACTATGTACCCAGTACTACTCAAAGTGTCTATTATCAGTTTAAAATTGATAATTTAGTCAAATTTTATTCACTCATGAAATAATGGAATACATGCATGAATTGTCTTGATACTTGTTTATAAAATAACAATTCATTTGTGACATGTATGATTCAGTCTCTTGTAAAACATATATGTGGTGTGATTGGTATGACTCAAAAGGTGTTTTTTAGTATAAATTGATATTTTATTAAAAAAGACATGTGATATAATATAAATGGAAAAAACATTAATAATTTATTAATAAATTATTTAAATTATCTTAAAATCATTTTTGATTTGTAGTAATTAGCCACTTTTCTATCTAAATCACAATGTGATCAATACAACTCTAAATGTTTTTTATTATTTAAAATTTACATTCTATTTCAAAACACATGTCAGATACTACAAAATAAGCCAATTCATTCATATTTTAATTTTTTTAAATTATCCATATGTCATTTTAGATGTGTAATAATCAGTCAAACCACAATCAAATACATGGTGTTCCCTTTATGACTCAAAGTATCAGTTATATGTTTAAATTTTTTATTTAGTTAAAAACATGTTTCACTAATTAAAAAGTAATAAAACTCACTAATATTATCTTAATACTTTAGTAAAATTATTTTTATGTCATTTGTGGTGTTTATGAATCAATATCATGTCAAAAAGCACACGATGTGGCTGATATGACCAAAAGTGTGTGTTTAATTTTAAATTGAAATTTTAGTATGAAGGGAATTCTATATATCCAAAATTGGGATAATATATTCAGATTATCATGATTATATATTAAATTATTCTTAATTACATTGTGACATGTAAGAATCACCCACACATCATGTTAGGGAATAGTGTGACCGGTAAGTTTCAATGTTTGCCTTTGTTTTTTTTTTGCAAATTGAAATTTTATTTCAAAACATGTCTCATACTCAAAATAGATCAAACCCATTTGAATATTTTTAATACTTTCAGAAAAGGACTCATAATTCAATTTTTATGTGTAGATATTATCCACAACTCATTCTAATACTTGGTGTGTCTGGTATGACTCAAAGTTTCTGTTACGTGTTCGAAATTAGCAATTTAGATCAAAACATGTATCACTTATTGAAAACTAATAAACCATTATCATATTTCATTGATGCATTATGACAATAATAAGTCATTAATTTTTGTCATGTAGTCATAAGGATTATGTAAAACCTATATATGACATTACATGTATGACTAAAATTGTCTACTTTTATTTAAAATTTTTATTTAGTAAAAAAGACACATGAAATACAGAAAATAAATAAAACACATAATTGATTGTATTTTGGATGATTCTTATGTAATTTGTATTTGTAGGAATCAGTGTCACATCAATCTAGTGCGCGGTGTAATAAGTATGACTTTAGGTGTGTATTTTTTATTTAAAATTGACATTTTATATCAAAACACACCTTACATACTCAAAACTGATCAACCACATCCCTATTGTTTTGATACCCTTGAAATATTATCCTTAATTTATTTCTTACATTTAGGAATCAAACTCAGATCAATATGATACACAATGTTTTCAAAATGAACATATTTGATTGTTATCTATTTAAAGTAGACAATTTAGTTCAAAACATGTGTCACTAACAAAAATATAAGAAAATGAACTCAGATTGACTTTATATTTTAAAAAAATTATTTATAACTCATTTTTGACATGTAATAATATGTCTCAAAATAATCCGACATAATATAGGACTAATATTACTCAGAGTTTCTGTTTTTAGTTTAGATATTCATTTTAGTAAAAAAAACACATGTGACATACTCAAAATCTGTTGAAAACATTTGTATTGCGTTGATACATTATTAGAATGGTCCTTATGTCATTTTTTACTTGTCGGAATGATTCAAACTTCAATTAGTTGCATGATGTGATCAGTGTAACTCCATTTGTGTCCTTCTATTTAAAATTTTAATTTTTTTTGAAAACTAATGTCACATAATCAAAATAGATAAACCACATTTTTAATCTTTTGAAACATTATGAAAATGATCTCTGAGTCAATTTTTGAAATGTATAAATAATCCTCACCTTAATAAGATAAATGGTGTTCCATGTTTGGATCGAGGTGTCCATTAGGATTTTAAAGTTTTCAAATTAGATGAAATCTTGTTTTAACCACTCAAAATAGAGAATATGAACACTTTTTGTCTGGATTCTTTCGTAAAATGATTTATAAGTCATTTGTGATGTGTAGGACTCAGCCTCACATCAAATCGACATACGATGCAACTAGTGGGACTCAAAATGCATGCCATCTATTTAAATTTAAATTTTTGTTAAAAGACATGTAGAATACTCTAAACTGGTAAATTTTATTCAGATTATTATAATACTATATGAAAATGATTTTTATTCCTTTCTTAAAGTGAAATAATCATTCACATATCAATATGATGCACGATGTGATTGGTAAGACCCCAAATGTGTCCTTTTATTTAAAATAGACATTTTACTAATGAATTGTTTTATATTTATGCATACTTTTTTAAAATATAGTATTACTAACATAAGAAATTTTTTCATATAAAGGTCTATTCTTTTGTTTGAGTGGGGATGGTTTGTTTGGTAATTGATTCCATGATAAAGATTTTTTTAGATCGGGTCGAAGGAAAATGTCAATGGAACCATTGATTTTTTTAAATGATTTTAATATTTATTACAAAGGAAATTATAAAAAACAATGTTTTACATGTCTATAATTTAATGATTCATCCATGTATTTTTAAGGTAATTTTTATTTCAATCAAATTATTAATATTCATAAACATTTATATTTATCTAGAACAATGTGTTATAATTTTAATTGCACACTATATAAGTATGAACATTATAAGTTATCGACTAATTCTGATAAAGGACTACATTCAAAAAAAATTGAGAATATAAATGTATCATAATTTTAATGTCACTTAGATCAATCATTTCTTTTAGCATTGATAAATGTTTTTTCAACAACTTTTAAAAATTCACTTATGTTGTAGTGATCATACATCATATTCTGTTAATATTAAATATTAATACATATAATATTTTCAATTGAAGTAACATTATATTCTTAATATAACTATTACTATAAGGCCCCAGCCTTAAACCTTACTTAATCTTGATTTATTAAAAGATTACACATTGACGATCTTTTCGGGTTTAGAGTTTTAGAGAATTATATCATAAAACTATCATTACATTCCAGATATAAACAAAGTGGTTACATAAGGATAGTATTCTTCATTCCCATCAATGGAAACACATTTAAAATAAAACATGGATTATTTCTTGACACTTCCTTGACACTATCATCATATCATGTACCTTTCCCTTGACCTGTGAAAAACATTTCAAAAAAACTTGGGATAAGCATAATAAGCTCAGTATGGGTTATATAAACATGGAAAGGAAACATGAGTTCATATATATATAAGAATGAAATCATTATTTACCCATAAAACATAGGCACTTTAACATACCTCATAAAATCATGAATAAATCATAGAAATCATAAGACATAAAGGTAACTTGAGGCATCCATAACATTCTTACGTAGGGAGTAACCCTCTTGGTTACGTTTGGAATACCCATCACAGTATATTCCCTAAATCTCTTCGGATAAACCTTAACGTTTCACTCCTTCACGTTACCCAATGCATTGGAGAGCTATAACGGGCTCACCCGCCCTTAGTTTATCACGGAACCACCCATCTTCATAATAATGCCCAAGAACCATAACATAATCATATCACATAAAACATACATAAAGGAAACATAAAATTTCCACATTTCAATCACGAGATATCAATACAACACATTGATATAAAAACATTATGAAAACCATTTTCAATACCAAAATAAAATAAAAGTAAAACATGGTATTTATTTTTCTTTTAAAAAGAAGGTATTCCTTGTAGAGGAAGCCGAAACTCAAATAACGGTCATGACGGCAAAGAAGTCGTCGTCACCGCATACGTACGACAAAAACATTCCCTTTTAACATTTAGTAAACGCTTCGTATAAAAAATATTCCTTTTGAATAAACGTAAAAGTCAAAGGTGTTTATACACCGTATAAAAGAAAGTTGTGTATAAAATAAAATATGCCTCAACGAAAGGAGATTGAGACGAAGTCCTATACCTCGTATCCGACATGACCCGACCGTTCTTTAATCTCCTGAATAATAAACTTGAGTTAATCTCTACTTTCTTATGAACCTTTTTCAAGTTCATTATTCCTTTTATACCATGTTATGAGCATCATGTAATCATTTAAGTTAATAATGTTCATTTTGTCGGTATTTGGTTCTTAAGTCAAAAATAGACTTCTTACACTTACATGTTGTTAATTTGGTCAAAGGTTCATTATATCCAGAATTATATTAATGATTTTGATAACATATATGTCATATATATTCATCATATACATGTAATTATAATATTACATCACATTTAGAGGTAAGAAATGAAATGCACCGTTCATGGAGACGGTAAGCCGTACGTAAGCATGAACGCTACTTCCATTTCTATTTCGTATTTTCTAGAATGGAATCATAATGATATATAAGTATATTATAATTCCAGTATAATAACATATATAATATCAGTAACTTTATCTTTTACACATCCCACATATGGTATTAACGAATCAAATCACTTTCAGGGGGCAGTAGTCTGCGACTTCCTAAAATGAAGATATCTTGTTTACCCATAATGGAAACCATAAAGGTATGCCCAAAATGAAAAAACAGAAGCTTATGGAAAACATAAACATATTATATATCATATATAAAAATAGTGACATCATAATGGCCACCTTTGAAGGTGTTAAATGAGTATTGAACAATCATCATTTCGGGAGACAGAATTTCGCCATCCACGGAAACCGTATGTTCTTTAACCATTTGATGTAGTTGTGTGAGAGTGTAGCTCAAATAAATCATATAAAAACATCCTAGTATATTGAATATACTGGTTTTTTTACAAAAGAATTAAATAAAAAGATTTTAGGGGGTTGGAGAAGCAAAATGAAACAAATGAACATGAGAGATGAATTAACTTTAAAAGTGTAACTCCTTTTGATTTGAGCCTAAATGCATCCATTGAAAGGATTCTACCCAAAGCGAATCCTCTAGGATGAGGAGAGGGATGCGGAAAGAGTAAATGGGCAGGTGTTGGCCGAGACAAAGGCTTGAGGAATGTGTGAAATGAGGTAGAGTTGGGGGCCTTTTATAAGAGGAGAGGAGGGGCACTTTTGAAAAGTAAAGATAAGTTACTTTATTTGAAAAATATGTTTCGTTTTTAAAAGGTCCCACATTGATATAATTCGTGGATAAGGTGATAAGGGTTCGAAATACACTCATCCAATTGGTTTTGGACATGTGTAGTTCATAGATTTTATATTGTCTTTCTATTTTATTTAAATCGTTAAATAATGAGGTCATCGCTGCATCATCATTATGTCATAAATAATTTAATTTATTTATTGTCTAAAAATTATAAAAAAACTACTATGAAGTAGGAAAGCTTTTTAACTTTCCAATGACTATTTATAATCAAAAATATGATCTTTATAACCCCATGTAAAAATTCTTTTCGTAAGACATATTATGTTTGTGTCATTTTTACTTTAACATTTAATAAAAAGTTATTTATGTCATTTCCCAACCAAAGTGGCTCCATGGGGTCCCCAAGTTGACCCATGGCTTGTCTTGGTCGGCCATTACACATCCAATGAGGTTAGGACATGTGTCAAGTCCGATTCATATTATTAAATCATTATTTATACCTTAAACAACCCTAATTACCACTAATCGCGATTAAGAACTTAATAAGTTACTATTTACCAAAAAATTATTTTAATCTCATTGAACCAAATTTTACTTCTTAATGACAATCATGTATTTCGTATTTTTGAAATTCAAAACACAATGATGGAAAAATTTCATTTAAACGGAAAATCTGTTTTTATAAGTACCACTTAGTGGTTTCACTATTCATCAAAAATTGAAGTTTTTCAGAAAATTAACAAAAATTCAGACTAATATATATTTGATATTCCGAATTCAAAAAAGAAGTCAATTTTACAAAATTTAAAACATATATGTCACATTAATTAATTTAATAATTAATTCCCGCTGTCAGAGCAAATAGCGTGTTTTTATGAAACAATAACTATCAAAAGATTGACACTAGTTTGAGTCCAATTTCAAAGTGAAATTGATTCCAATGACCACCATTGGATTAAATGGTAAAAATATACTCATATTACACATTAAGACCAATTCAAAAGATAATCTAATCATATAAATAAATTAGATTAAAAAGCAGTTTTGATGTAGAATGCAGTATTTTTCACTATTCATTAAAAAATGAACATTGTCAGAAAAATATCAAAAATTCACACAAAGTACATTTTGATGTCCCAGTCATAAAGAATAAGTTTATTTTGACAAACATAGTTTATAAAATTGTCAAAAGATAGATTTAAAAAGGGTTTTCCATCATAAGGCAGTAAAACAATCTTTTAAGAATATTAGTGTATTCCATGCTTAAGATTGGATTTATTTTCATTTTAAGCCTCTAAAACACTATCTTAATCATTAATAGACATAGATAAAAATATCTATTATTCATTACTTACTTGGGATGTTACATCCTTCCCCCCTTTAGAAAATTGTGTCCCCTTAATTTATTTACTTATCGAATAAATGGGGGTACTTATCCCTCATTGCATTTTTAGATTCCCATGTTGCCTCTTCAATCATGTGGTTTTTTCACAAAACCTTTACCTGGTGAATCAACTTATTCCGTAACACATGCTCCCTATGGTCAAGAATCTGGACCGGTTGTTCCTGATAAGATAGGTTTTCTTCCAGCTGAACTACCTCTGGACTCAAAACATGAGATAGATCTGGCATATACTTTCTCAACATCAAAACGTGAAAAAAATTGTGTACCTGAGATAAACTCGGAGGTAACGGCACTCGGTATGCAACTGATCAAACTTTCTCCAGAATTTCATATGGTCCAATGAACCTTGGACTCAACTTTCCTTCCTTACCAAATCTCATCACACTTTTCCATGGTGATACTTTGAGGAAAACATGATCACCTACCTCGAAAGATAGATCCTTCCTCCGGTTATCCGCATAACTCTTCTGCCTGCTCTGAGCTGTTCTCATGTGTTTCTGAATCAGCTGAACTTTTTCTGCCATCTCTTCTACCAATTCTGGTCCCATCAACTTCCTTTCACCCACTTCATCCGAGAAAGCTGGAGTTCGACACCGCTTCCCATACAATGCCTGAAATGGTGCCATCTGTATACTAGAATGAAAACTGGTATTATATGAAAATTCAACTAAAGAAAGATGTTGGTCCCAACTTCCCTGATAATCCATAGAACAAGCTCATAGCATATCCTCCAATGTCAAAATTGTTCGTTCTGACTGCCCATCTGATTGAGGATGAAAGCTGTACTAAAATTTAATTCAGTACCTAACGACTTATGAAGGCCTTTCAAAAAGTTAGAAGTAAACCTGGGATCACGATCCGATACAATAGAGAGAGGAACTCCATGTAACCTGACTATCTCTTTAAGATACAAACGGGAATGTTTATATAGGGAAAAAGTATCTCGTATAGAATGGAAATGAGCAGAATTGGTCAAGCGATCAACAATAACCCATATTGCATTATTACCGTGAGATGTCTTCAGTAATCCCACAACAAAGTCCATGGATATATTCTCCCATTTCCACTCTGGCACTGGTAAAGGCTGAAGCATCCCTTTCGGTAACTGCTGCTCTCCTTTAACCTGTTGACATGTCAAACACTT
Organism: Viscum album; assembly: GCA_963277665.1. NCBI lineage: Eukaryota > Viridiplantae > Streptophyta > Magnoliopsida > Santalales > Viscaceae > Viscum > Viscum album. Next base: position 1,291,057,300 of record OY728159.1, on the reverse strand, counting down.
CACAGTGAAATCAGCAATGTCTCTTTTCATTCCATCCCACCAGTAATACTCCCGCAGATCTCTATACATCTTAGTACTGCCCGGATGAACTGAAAACGGAGAACTATGAGCTTCACATAACAACTCTCTCTTCAAATTTGAATCACAAGGCACACACAATCTCTTACAAAATCTCAAAACGCAATCATTATCAATGTTGAATTCAGGCAACTTACTTTTCTGAACTAGCTCTACCTTTTTCTGCAACTCACTATCTTGCTTCTGTGCTTGCTTGATTCTAACTGATAGAGAAGATCTCACTGATACCTGAAACAAAACAGAAGTACTTCCTGCACCAACAACTTCTATGCCAAAGTTCATCAAATCCTTAACCAAAAAATCACGTTCCAAACACAACATTGTTAATGAAGCATTACTTTTTCGACTCAAAGCATCAGCCACTTTATTTGCTTTTCTCGGATGGTAATGAATTGTGAAATCATAATCCTTGATTAATTCTAGCCATCTCCTCTGTCTCATGTTTAACTCTTTCCGAGTGAATATATACTTTAAACTTTTTTGATTGGTATATATTTCACAATTTACTCCATAAAAATGATGCCTCCATATTTTTAAAGCAAAAAACAACAGCTGCTAATTCCAAATCATGTGTAGGGTAATTTACCTCATGAGTTTTCAACTATCGTGAAGCATAAGCAATTATCTGATCATTCTGCATTAGGAAGCAACCAAGTCCTTTCAATGAAGCATCACTGTATATAACAAACTCACCATTCCTGGAAGGTAGTGCCAAAACTGGAGCATTCACCAATCTTCTTTTCAATTCCTGAAAACAATCATCACATTCTTTTTTCCAGATAAACTTAACACCCTTCCGAGTTAGCTTAGTCATTGGACTAGATAACCGTGAAAAATTTCTAACAAACCTTCGGTAATAGCCCGCCAAACCAAGGAAGCTACGAATCTCGGTTACATTTGTGGGTCTTGGCCATTCATCCACAAATTTGTTTTTGCAGGATCAACAGTTATTCCATCTTTAGAAACAATGTGACCAAGGAATGAAATTTGTTGCAACCAAAACTCACACTTGCTGAATTTCCCATACAGTTTATTTTCTTTTAATGTTTGCATGATAACCCTTAAATGTCTTTCATGCTCCTCTTTACTTTTAGAAAACACCAAAATATCATCAATGAAAACCACCACAAACTTATCCAAGAACTCATGGAAAATTCTATTCATTAAGTCCATTAATACAGCAGGTGCATTGGTTAGCCCAAAAGGAATTACTACAAATTCATAATGGTCATATCTTGTACGGAACGCGGTCTTCAGAATATCTGCCTCCTTTACCTTCAGCTGATGGTACCCCGATCTCAGGTCAATCTTTGAAAAAAACTGAGCTCCCTGGAGCTGATCAAACAAATCATCGATATGAGGCAAAGGATATTTGTTCTTAACAGTGATATTATTCAAGGCTCTATAATCAATGCAAAGTATCATAGAGCCATCTTTCTTTTTAACAAATAAAATAGGAGCACCCCATGGTGATGTGCTAGGTCTAATGAAACCTTTCTCTAATAAATCTTGCAATTGCTCCTTCAACCCTAAAAGCTCAATTTGTGCCATTCGATAAGGGGGTTTTGAAATTGGCTTAGCATCAGGAACTAAGTCAACAGTAAACTCAACTTCCCGATCAGGTATTATTCCAGGCAACTGATCAGGAAAAACATCAGGATACTCATTTACCACTGGAACATCATTAATCTGAACAGTTCCTTTATTTTCAACGACATGTGCAAGGTAACATTCATTTCCATTTTTTACAAGTTTCTCGGCGTCTTGATATGTTATCAAAAGTAAGGGTTCATTCCTGTAAACAAACTGAAAGTCTTTCTGAAAATAAACTTCTTTAGCTCTACAGTCAATCTTAACATGGTAAATAGAGAGTCAATCCATACCCAGGATAACATCAAACTCTAATAGAGGTAGAACAATAAGGTTTGCAAGTAGGTTCTTTCCACAGATAAGGATAGGAAGATTCTTATAAATTCTTTTTGCCTCAACATTTCCCCCAGGTGTTTTTACCAAAAGTTCAGCAGTCATTTATTGAGATGGTATTCCCATTTTACTAGAAAAGGTTTCAGAGATGAAAGAATGTGTAGACCCCGAATCAAACAACACACTGGCATAATCTGAAAAAACAAACAAAGTACCTGATACAACTTCATTTGATGGCCCGACATCTGCTGAAGTTGTTTCAATGGATTTCACCACCCATTTCTGCTTGTAGTCTAACTGCTTCCCATCACTCAAGCTCTTTGTTGGACACTCATTTGCATAGTGACCCATCTCATTTCACATAAAACATTTCACTAACTGTAAATCAAATTTGTTCTTAACTTCACCTTGATCCTTTTCAGTGCAATCACGAGCCTTATGTCCCATCTTACCACATCGGTAGCACTTTCCAGAATTCAGAAGTCATTCCCCAGCATGCCTTTTGCAACATTTATCACAAACTAGAAACACAGTTCTCTTACCATCAGACTTTTTTGAATAATTCTTACCTTTCTCCTGCCACCTCGGTCTCTTCATCTGCTAGTTGTTATAGAACACTTGGTCATCAAAAAACTCCATTTCCACATTCTCAGCACATTGAACAAGATTTTCATAACTTTTAAATTCACGAGAAGCTAATGCTCTTCGATATTTTGGCTTTAATCCTGAGTAAAAATGATTGATTTTACTATCAAGGTCTCGGAAAAAATTTGGAGCATACCGTGCCAATCGAGTGAACCTTTCTTCATAGGCAGCCACTAAGTCTTCCTCTTGCCGCAATTCTAAGAATTGTTTTTCTATCCTAAGTCGAAGAGCCTTAGGAAAATACTCCTCAAGAAACATACCTTTGAATTCATCCCAGTCAAGAGCATCAATCTCATCGGCGTCCCTGCTATTTTCAACCATAGAACACCACTGATCTGCTTCACCCTCCAAACGGTAAATAGCAAGACTAACCTTTTGATTGTCTGAACACCCCATGACATCAAAAATCTTCTCATGTGCTTTAATCCACCCTTCAGCTAGCATAAGGTCAGATGATCCTCTGAATGATGGTGGATGTTGCCTCATGAAATGTTCCACCACTAACATGTTCCTCTGCGGTTGATCTGGCTGATCTCGTGCATGGATACCACCACCATTTATCGCTTGAGTCAACTGTGCCATTACCGTAAAAAACTGTTCATTTCCAATTCCAACCATTTCTAGATGCTGATTCGAAAGGTTATTTCCTTCTGTATGCCTTCCTAGAACTGCTTCCCTGTTTCCTCTGTGGAAAACCATTATGAACAAACATGTCTTAGATGAGGCAACATGGTAATTTTCAAATGCTATATCATTTCAATTTTTTTTGGATAATCATTTAATATAATTCTAACTCCTAAATATATCTAAACCGACCTCTAATACCAACTATAAGGCCCCAGCCTTAAACCTTACTTAATCTTGAGTTATTACAAGATTACACATTGAGGATCTTTTCGGGTTCAGTGTTTTAGAGAATTAGATCATAAAACTTGCATTACATTCCACATATAAACAAAGTGGTTACATAAAGATAGTATTCTTTATTCCCATCAATGGAAACACATTTAAAATAAAACATGGATTATTTCTTGACACTTCCTTGACACTATCATAATATCATGTACGTTTCCCTTGACCTGTGAAAAACATTTAAAAAAAACTTGGGATGAGCATAAAAAGCTCAGTATGGGTTATAAAAACATGGAAAGGAAACATGAGTTCATATATACATAAGAATGAAATCATACTTTACCCATAAAACATAGTCACTTTATCATACCTCATAAAATCATGAATAAATCATAGAAATCATAAGACATAAAGGTAATTTGAGGCATCCATAACATTCTTACGTAGGGAGTAACCCTCTTGGTTACGTTTGGAATACCCATCATAGTATATTCCCTAAATCTCTTCGGAGAAACCTTAACGTTTCACTCCTTCACATTACCCAATGAATTGGAGAGCTATAACCGGCTCACCTGCCTTTAGTTTATCACGGAACCACCCGTCTTCATAATAATGCCCAAGAACCATAACATAATCATATCACATAAAACATACATAAAGGAAACATAAATTTTCAACATTTCAATCACGAGATATCAGTACAACACATTGATATAAAAACATTATGAAAACCATTTTTAATACCAAAATAAAAGAAAAGTAAAACATGGTATTTATTTTTCTTTTAACAAGAAGGTATGGCTTGTAGAGGAAGCCGAAACTCAAATAACGGTCACGACCGCAGAGAAGTCATTGTCGCCGTATACGTACGAAAAAAACACTCCCTTTTGTCATTTATTAAACGATTCATATAAAAAATATTCCTTTTGAATAAACGTAAAAGTCAAAGGGGTTTATACACCGTATAAAAGAAAGTTGTGTATAAAATAAAATATGACTCAATGAAAGGAGATTGAGACTAAGTCCCAGACCTCGTATCCGACTTGACCCGACCGTTCTTTAATCTCCTGATAAATAAACTTGAGTTAATCTATACTTGCTTATGAACCCTTTTAAAGTTCATTATTCCCTTATACCATGTTATGAACATCAAGTAATCATTTAAGTTAATAATGTTCATTTTGTCGGTATTTGGTTCTTAAGTCAAAAATAGACTTCTTACACTTACATATTGTTAATTTGGTCAAAGGTTCATTATATACAGAATGATATTAAAGATTTGGATAACATATATATCATATAAATTAATCATATACATGTATTTATAATATTACATCACATTTAGAGGTAAGAAATTAAATGCACCGTTCATGGAGACGGTAAGCCGTACGTACGCATGAACGCTACTTCCATATCTATTTTGTATTTTCTGGAATGGAATCATAATGATATATAAGAATATTATATTTCCAGTATAATAACATATATAATATCATAAACTTTAACCTTTACACAACCCACATATGGTATTAACGAATCAAATCACTTTCAGGGGGCGGTAGTCCACACTTCCTAAAATGAAGATATCGTGTTTAACCATAATGGAAACCATAAAGGTATGCCCAAAATGAAAAAAAACAGAAGATTAAGGAAAACATAAACATATTATATATCATATATAAAAATAGTGACATCATAATGGCCACCTTCGAATATGTTAAATGAGTATTGAACAATCATCGTTTCGGGAGGCAGAATTTCGCCATCGACGGAAACTGTATGTTCTTTAACCATTTGATGTAGTTGTGTAAGAGTGTAGCACAAATAAATCTTTTAACAACATCCTAGTATATTGAAGATACTGTTGTTGTTACAAAAGACGTATATTAAAAGAGTTTAGGGGGTTGGAGAAGCAAAATAAAACAAATGAACATGAGAGAATGAATTACCTTTAAAAGTGAAACTCCTTTTGATTTGATCCTAAGGGCTTCCTTTGAAAGGATTCTGCCCAAAGGGAATCCTCTAGGATGAGGAGAGGGATGTGGAAAGAGTAAATGGGTAGGGGTTGGCCGAGCCAAAGGCTTGAGGAGTGTGTGAAATGAGGTAGAGGTGGGGGCATTTTATAAGAGGAGAGGAGGGGCACTTTTGGAAAGTAAAGATAAGTTACTTTATTTGAAAAATGTGTTTCGGTTTTAAAAGGTCCCACATTGATATAATTCGTGGATAAGGTGATAAGGGTTCGAAATCCACTCATCCAACTGGTTTTGGACTTATTTAGTTCATATATCTTACATTATCTGTCCATTTTATTTAAATCTTTAAATAATGAGGTCATCGCTGCATCATCATGATGTCATAAATAATTTAATTTATTTAATGTCTAAAAATTATAAAAAAAATACTATGATGTAGGAAATATTTTTATCTTACCAATGAATATTTATAATAAAAAATCTGAACTTTATAACCCCATGTAAAAATTATTTTTAAAAGGCATATTATGTTTGTGTCATTTTTACTTTAACATTTAATAAAAAGCTATTTATGTCATTTCCCAACCAATGTGGCTCCATGGGGTCCCCAAGTTGACGCATGGCTTGTATTGTTCGGAAATTACACATACAATGAGGTTAAGACATGTGTCAAGTCCGTTTCATATTATTAAAGCATTATTAATACCTTAAACTACCCTAATTACCACTAATCGCGATTAAGAACTTAGTAAGTTACTATTCACCAAAAAATTATTTTAATCTCATTGAACCAAATTTTACTTCTTAATGACAACCATGTATATAGGATTTTTGAAATTCAAAACACAATGATGGAAAAATTTCATTTAAACGGAAAATCAGTTTTTATAAGTACCACTTAGTGGTTTCACTATTCATAAAAAATTGATGTTTTTCAGAAAATTACCAAAAATTCACCCTAAGCTATATTTGATATTCCGAATTCAAAAATGAACTCTATTTTACAAAATTCAAAACATATAAGTCACATTAATTAATTTAATAATTAATTCCCGCTGTCAGAGCAAATATCGTGTTTTTATGAAACAATAAGTATTAAAAGATTGACACTAGTTTGAGTCCAATTTCAAAGTGAAATTGATTCCAATGACCACCATTGGATTAAATGGTAAAAATATATTCATATTACACATTAATACCAATTCAAAAGATAATCTAATCATATAAATAAATTAGATTAAAAAGCAGTTTTGATGTCAAATGCAGTATTTTTCAGTATTCATTAAAAAACGAACATTGTCATAAAAATATAAAAAATTCACACAAAGTAAATTTTGATGTCCCAATCATAAAGAATAAGTTTATTTTGACAAAAATAGTTTATAAAATTGTCAAAAGATAGATTTAAAAAGGCTTTTCCATCATAAGGCAGTAAAACAATCTTTTAAGAATATTAGTGTATTCCATTCTTAGGATTGGATTTATTTTCATTTTAAGCCTCTAAAACACTATCTTAATCATTAATAGACATAGATAAAAATATCTATTATTCCTTACTTACTTGGGATGTTACAATTACATCTAACTATTAACTATGGGACTTAATGATTAATTATTTATCTTCATATTAAACACCATGCATATAATTTTAGATTCGTACAAGAATATCAATCATTTCCATGAAAAATGACAAATGTTATTCTCCATAATTTTTTCTCCATAAGAATAAACTTATGATCATCAATTGTCTACACATTAATATTTTATTTTATATTCAATTAAATAATTACTTAAAAATATTCATGTTTTTTACATATATATCATATGCTTGCTCGCCAATTTTATTGAAACACTATTCATTTATACAAAAAAATATACATGATAATGATTTATTATTTTTCACCAGATATAAAATTAAAAAAAATCCTACCTATATTCAATAATGTGTATAATTTTATCCACTTTATATTTTTTCTAACATTGGTATCAGGGAAGCATCATTCACAAAAAAATGGTTTCTATTGATCTCTTGTAAAAACCTTGCCCGAATTACCATAAACTCACTCTTTAGAAGAACAAAATTTCAAGAACCCACTATATATATGTGAACTATCATAAGCCACTCTTAGCTATGATACTCGACACCACAATCGCACATTGACTACATCACCATGTACACATCACCGTCAAACACTGGATATTGGGAAATGCTAATACGAGTGCAGCCGACAATGAACATAATATGTGTGGCATGATCAATGCCACAATATCCTGAAAGGGGGTTCCTATAAACTCCCTATAACTAGGAAAAGAAAACATTTTCTTAGAATACCTCCATTGAGAAATTACTTTCCGATTTGGGGGGTGTTTAATGCTTTGAAACATAATAGGGTTAGCACTATCTTATACAATGTATTCTTAATAATTATTCTAAAGAAGGCATAATCTGAGACATTACCTTCTTTATAAATTCTATGAAGAAGGTGTATCTTGTAACAATGAATTTTGTTAACATTCCATAAGAAGTCGTGGTTCATGAAATATCCTTTTTCAAAATAGTTATAATTGCGGAACTGTCTTAAACAACAACCATCCTTCTATTTTATTTTTATTTATTTTGTTTATATATATAATTCAATTTGTAATAAAATTTATGATGACATCAATAATGTTATTATTATATAATATTATTATGTTTAAATATTATATTAATAACAATGACTTCATAAAAATAATATAATTATTATTTTCACTTTAGTAATTATGAATTATAAATTTTGACTTTTTATTATTTTCATTAATTATTAGATTTTTAATTATGAATAATGATTTAAATAATAATATTTTTATTTAACATTATTAATTATTAATAAAAATGTTACTATTATAGATTTAATAAAAATATAATTACTATTAATAATATTTACGATTAATAGTTAGTAGAAAATATTATTTTTTATCTAATTATATAAATATATATTTTTTGTTTAGTTATGTATTATTAATAGTACTTAACATCATATTTTTATTAATATTATGAAATTATTTTAATATTACATTATTTTATGTGTTATAAGTGCATTTCTTAAATTTCATTTGAATCAAATTATTATTTATATTTAATAAGGTTTTAAATTTATCTATTTTCTTTAATGTCCAAATTTTATGTTTTGAAACAACCTTATTTTGCATCATCTATATTATTTTATGATTATTATTTGGTTGAAGTTATTTTATAATTATATTTTATATTTTAAGAAAATATTTTTAATTTCATTTTGAATTTATTTATTATTTACTTTTCATAATCATTAAAAGTCACCTACCTGAAAAACCACGAAACTTATTATTTTTCAAGAATGTAACATTGAAAACCTATAAAATATAAACAATAATTAGAATCTAAATGAAAATTATAACTTAGATTGAACATATAGAAATTATTTGAAAATTTAAAAGAGTTTCATTTATATAACCAACCAAAAATAATTTACATGACCCAAACATTATTGATTTTAAATATAATAGTCTCCCTTCAAACAAATTAGGTGCCTTAGATGAAGTAAAAATTAAATCTAACTGAGATTTCAAACTTGAAATGTAAAAATAAAAATTAATTAAAATAAAATGGAACATCAAAAAAATAGAAAAAATATTAAATTACACAATAAATGTTTGATGCGAAAATACAAACAAGTAAAAAATGTTATTTTTTCCAAAATATAATTTTTTACCATTGAATTTTTTTTATAATTGTCTTTTTTTAAATAATTTTTATTTTCAATATTAATAATATTTTTAATTAATGTTTAGAATTATTTATATTTTATTTATAAGTTATAATTTATAGTTTTTTCAAAGTTACATACTTGAAACATTATTTCATTTTTAGTAGGTATCATAAGAAGCTAATAAAATATAAAAAATATGTACAATCTTAATGAATTTTATAAAATGGATTAAAAATATAAAAAATAATGGAAATAAAAAAAATATAAAATATAAAAACCCCAAAAAATTACATGGATAACATATTATTGTTTAAAAAACCTAAAAATTACCATTCAAACAATTTATTATAATGAAATATAGTATATATATATATAATCTAAATGATGTTTATAACATTTATAGTAAAATTAAAATTAATTTAAATAAAAATTACATCAAAAAAATAATTAACTGAATCGTTTAATTTACACAAAAAATGTTTGATGCAAACAAAATTTATTCACAATAGTTATATTTTGAAATAAAAATATATTGTGGAATTGATATTAGTTTTTATCAATATTTTTTAAATAATTCATTTCATTATAAATTTTTTATATGTTTAAAAAATTTATATTACCTTAATATTATATTTATACTTTATAATTTAGGGTATTTTATAGTAACCTACCTGAAACATAATTATGTTTCATATATGTGACATTAGAAACCCATTGAATATAAATTATATGTACAATCTAAATGAAACCTAAAACATGGGTTAAACATATATAAAACTACTCAAAAGTAAAATAATGTCATAAATAAAAAAAACTAACACAAATTCACAAGAATATAAAAAACTAAGACAGATTCACATGAAATATAAATAAGTGATTAAAATTATAACAATTACACTTCAAAATATTTTTGAGCATAATTCTTATTATGTATTATATTATTAATAAGATTATTGGGAAGTATTATTAATTATGTTTTTATTTTTAAATACTTTGAATAAATTTTTTAATAAATTATAATTATATTATAAAATATTTGAATGAATTACAATAATAATTATAAATAAAGATTAAAAATTTATAACTCTCAGTGATAATAATTAATTAGTTATTTAAATAATTTAACAAAAATATTATTTAAATTAGTTACAAAGAAAATATAATTGGTATTAATAATTTCATTATTAACAATTTATAATATAATTATTAATCATTTATAATAATAATTATAGTAATATAATTAATATTGTATTAATAAAAAAAATTATTTTAATTGTTATTTATAATCTAATTATTTAAGTATTTAATAATAATAAATAATAATATAAATAATAATTATTTTAATTATAAATAATCATTAAGTTGCGTTAAATTTATGCAACAAATTATTATATGATAATAAAAATTTTTAATAATATTATTGTTTTAATATATTTTACATTTAAAATAAAATTTTATTTATTTTAATAAATAATTTTATTTTATTTAATAATATTTTTTGTATTATATTTAACTTATATTTTTTTTAAATATTAATATAATAATTTTATTTCAATTATTTTAGTTACATACCATTTGTTATTATCATAATTATTATTCATTGAAAATGCGTTATGACTTATAAGTTATTAAATTTAATGAATTATTATCAATAATATATTTTTCATTAAATGATGGAAATTTTGTTCTTGATTCACATATAAGAAAACTAGAAAGGTATTTAAGTATCAAACCCTTATAAAAGGGGTGGTTTGGTGACATTTAACATAATAATTTCTAAATACTTCAATTAATGTAATACTCAATATAAAAATAGTTATATACTATTAAATTTTTTATTTTTTGGTTGTTAATATATAAAAACAATATAAAAAATATATTTCTGAAATAAAATTAGAGGAATGGTGTGGTTTCAAATAGAGACCTCTTTACAGATATAATTAATAATCCATTATCTATGACAATGCATACAAGAGAACTTTTCTAAAGAAGATGTTATCTTGGACATCATCTTCTTCATACATATTTTAATGAGGGATCTATTTGAGGTAGTGCCCTCCATTCTACCCAAATCACCCCTTAGATTAATTTGTATATTGGGAAATATTATCCAAATAAAATAATTTAGGAAAAAAATTATTTTCCATTATATCAAAAAATACCTAGAGAAAAACACATACAAACGAAAAACTACACTCATAAGCCATCGAGCATCACTAAAATAGATTTTTGAAGAGATGTGATATAGAGGTAATGTGTTCAATGTTGAATCAACTCAGTACTTGTAGTCATTTATTACACATATGTACCACTTCAAATAGCTTGATAATATTTATATAATTCATAGGAATAATCTAAATAATACACTAATTAAATTTTACCTATCAAAACTATTCAATAAATCACAAAAATATATTTCATAATTCTACTGAATTATAAAACATTTAAAAAAGTTAAAAAATTAAATTGATTTACTCAAAACCTTTTATGGACCACAAAATTATATTCCCCCAAGTGAACGGATATTTTAGAGATAAAATAAAGTTAATCAGATGTAGAAATAAATAAAACAAGATGTAATTTTGAATCCCCCGAAAATAAAAGTGTTAAAAAATCACAAGAAAATATAACGGTTCCAATGTGTAAATGGGGGTAAACACACCCTCACTATTACATGGATAAACATATCACAAATCTCTCTATCAATTATATATGGAATTTTCCTCACAAAATTCCATAAAAATGAAGAACTATCAGGGATGCTGAAGCTGATGATATTCTTAAATTAGAATAAGATATTAGATTTTATAGGCTATTTTCATCCCTTCCTTGTCCTTCTCTAACTAGGTGGTCAGTGATGTTTGGACACTAACCATTAAAACCACCTACAAACTCCCTTGAAAAAGTAATGTGGTTATAACATCCATGGAATTAAAATCTATTGACATATCTCTTACATGTATATTTATTGGGAACCAGAAATATCACCATGCATCATCTCTATTTTTGTAACCATTATGTTAATGTCTTTTTGTGGTCATTCGAGGAAGTGCACAGTCTAAACATACCAGACTCAATCACCTTCAAATAAAAATATTCAATATTTTTTTACTATTAATTTTCTACATGTCCACACTTCCTTCCTCCACCATATCTCGAACCAAGTGATACCATACCCCAATGTGAGTCATCTTGAAAAAATATGGATTATTTTCAATGTATAAATCACTCTGAATATACAAAAATAGTGGGATATTCTTCTATCTATTCCTGAGATCCTCCTACAACCTTTCTAAAAAAATGACCTCTTTCCTTGTCTGTGTATCCTTTATATAATTCTTCATCGTCATGGATAAACCAAAAACTATGAATAACATTGAAATCCATCCCATAGAACATCCTTCAAGAGTAAACACTTATACAATCTTGGATTTTCTATGGTCATAATCACATACATAATATAAATTCATATAGAAACTCGTAGTGAAATTTGATCATGCATAACATATTATAGCATTTGAGGTCTCCTAGATGTATCTTAGGATCCTATTCACTATGAGCCAATTATCCCATCATATATTCTCCTTTTTTCAACTATCTTCTCTCACTTCAAGGGTAATGTATGGTCTTGTACAAACCATTTCCAATGTGTGGAACCCACTACTAATTCAAATGGTTCTCAAGATAAATATGTCATCTTTGATTCACTACTTGTCCTCATTGTTTAGGATAACCAAAAATTAATAGTATGTGGGGTGGACATTAGATTATTTTCTTACATGTTGATGCATTTAGGAATTTCCATTATTAATAATTCTATGATACAACAATATTACCATTATTTCTATATTGAAAAATATATATCCTTAGATTATTGGTTGTCAGTCCCAAGTAATTCTTACCAAACACCCACACTAGTAGTGCATGCACATACAAGATATGATCATTATAAGGGTATGCACCAACTGTTTTTCAACATACAATATAATAAAGATGAAATCAGTTCCATTTGAAAACTTAAAATATGAACAACTATATGAATGATCAATATTGTTTCCAAGGCTCATGATATCGAAATAAAATAGCTTATATCTACACCTCAGTTTCTAATCGAGATTGTATATATAGTTTTACAACATTTAATACAATTTTTTTTCCTTCATCTATAAAGACATTCTATTTAAGTATATAGATTTCTTCATCAAGATCACCATAGATAAAAGTATAATTTTCATCTATCTTCTCTAGAAATAAACTATGTATAACACACATCATCAAAAAAATCCTAATTTTCATCAGCCTAACTAATAGAGAATTTCATTATTGAAATCAAAACCTTCGATCTAAAGATATCCTTTGATCACTATTATTTCAAGATATCTCTCCTCTTGGTCCTTTTTATCCCACTTGATTTTAAAGTCAAATTTCCCATCGGTAGCCTTCCTTCTATGGGTGATGGAAGAAGATCAAGTCTTTTTTTAAGGATTCATGTTTGTCCTATATATCTAACATCTATGAAGAAACATCTGAACTCTGGTTCACCTCCACAAAAGAATATGGATCTCCATCCTCCTTCTATAAAAAGTACACAATTTTTATCTCAATGACATAGTATGAGTTTCATACCAGTTTAATTTTCTCCATAGTTAATAGTCATGGACCAGACTCAACTATTATCTGATCATCATTCTCTTGTAATTCCTTAGATGTAACTATTTCTTTCCATTTATTTTCCCCCACCATGAAAATTACAGTGCTTGTATTATCCAAATCTATGTATCTATCAATTTTTATTTACACATTGTCATCTAAAATAATTTCATCTCTACTTATGGTTATTTATAGAAATGGGGTCCCAAAAATGATACCCAGTTAAACTTGTAACGCCCCAACCCCAGTTACCCAGAGTTGGTGAATTATTACAGAATATTGGCATGATCAAAAAAGATCATGTCTCAAAAGAATGATTAGTTTATTAGCCTTGGAAACATTAGATATATTCATAAGTCTTACATTACATTATAAAGTGAAAAAAACTTCAACAACATTTGTCTTCATATCCCCTCATACTATCCCTGCAATTTATTCATAAAATACCTCTTCACATCCTAGAAAAAATTAAAACATTGAAAGGGGCGAGATTAGATGCACATTAAGGATAACAATATAGCAAATACATTCATAAATAAACATAACCATTTATGGAAATGTATGACTAAAACAAAAGCCTTTTAAACATGATCTCCAACATTATATGGAAAAGATAAAATGTTATAATTCCATTTACTAATTCAATGGATATTCTACTAGTCGAATAATCACTTGAAATATCAATAACAACATTCATAATGATGGAATCCTTAATGATATACTATCATGACCACATATTCAAGGCCTTGTTCCAAGAGTACAAATTAGATTTTATCAAAGCCTTGTGCCAAAACACTAGTTCGTATCATGAGACCTTATGATTCATCGAGGAGCTATAGAGGGATCCACCCATCCCTTACTATTTCCAATGAATTCTTTATAAGAAAATTTTTAAACATTTCATAAACAATGCCCAGGAACCATAACAAAATCGTATCACATAAAACATGCATAAAGGAAACATAACATTTCCACTTTTCAATCACAAGATATCAATACAACACCTTGATATAATCAAAACATTTTCATAACCATTTTCAATACCAAAATAAATGAAATGTAAAACATGGTATTTATTTTTCATTTTAAAAAAAGTTGTGGCCTGTAGAGGAAGCCGAAACTCAAATATTGGACACGGCAGCGGAGAAGTCGTTTTCGCCGCAAAAATAAGAAAAAACATTCCTTTTGTCATTTAGTAAAAACACTTCATATAAAAAGATTCCATTTGAATAAAATTAAAATTAAAAGGGGTTTATACACTGTATAAAAGAATGTTGTGTATAAAATAAAATATTTCTCAATGAAAGGAGATTGAGACGAAGTCCCTTACCTCGTGCCCGATGTGACTCGATCGTTATTTAATCCCCTAAATAAAATACTATAGTTAATTTATATTTTATTAAGAACATGTTTCATGTTCATTATTCTTTTTACATCACTTGTTACCGTGTTATGAACATTATGTAACCATTTAATTTAATAAAGGTCATTTTGTCGATCCCTGGTACTTGAGTCAAAAATAAACTTCTTATTTTTACAAGTTGTTTATGTGGTAAAATATCCATTATCTAAAGAATTATATTAATGATATAGATATCATATATATCATATATATCAAGTATATAAATTCATTTATAATATTACATAACATATAGAGGCAAGAAATGAAATGCACCGTTCCTGGAGAGGGTAAGTCGTACGTACGAATAAACGCTATTTTAATTTATATTTAATATTTAATGGAATTAAATAATAATAATACAAAGGTATATTATAATTATAGTATAATATCATATATTATATCATTATCTCCATCCTTTATATGTCCCACATATGGAATTAATGATTCAAATCACTTTGAGGGGGCGGTAGTCCGAACTTCCTAAAATGAAATTATTGTGTTTACCCATAATGGAAATCATAATGGTATTCCATAAATGAAAAATAAAAAAACATAAAGAAAAAATAAACATATTATATATAATATATAAATATACTAAAATATTAATGGCCACCATGAGAGGTGTTAAAAGAAGATTGAACAATCAACATTTCATGAGTCCGTAATTCGCCACCCACAGAAACAGTATGTTCTTTAACCATTAGACGGAGGTGTGTGTAAGTGTAGTAAGAATCATTATCATAAAAACAACCAAGTATATTGAAGATACATGTGTTGTTAGAAATGAAAATAATAAAAAGTGTTTAGGGGATGTAGAAGTAAAATAAAATAAAAGAAGTTAAGAGAAATCTTCACCTTTAGTTTGGGTACCTCCATTTGGTTTGAACCAAATGGACTCTAGAAGTGCCTTATGCCTAATGTAAGGATAATAGGATGAAGGTAGGAAATTTTATAGGGTATTTGGGCAGAGGTTGGATAAGACAAATGGCTTTGATGGTTTGAATAATGTGGTAGAGTTGGGGGCCTTTTATAATAGGAGAGGAGGGGCTCTTTTGGAATGATTGAAATGTTACTTTTTTATTAAATGATTTTCGGATTTTATTGGTCCAAAAATGATATATTTCGAGGATAAGGTGATAATGGTTCGAAATAAACACATCCAATTGGATTTATACAAGATTAAGTTATATATTTTACCTTATCATTTCGACTTATTTAAATTGTTCATTAATGAGGTAATCAGTGAATCATCATGGTTTCATAAATAAATTTATTAATTTAATGTCTAAAAATTATAAAAAAAACTAAAATGAAGTAGAAAATAGTTTTAGATTTCTAATGACTCTTTATAGTATAAGATATAATTTATTTAGAAAAAATTATAAAATAATTACATAGGTGTCACATTCTTTTGTTATATTTTTCTTTCTTTAAAAAATAAAATGATAAAATGTCACTATCACACAAAATTGATTCCATGGGGACCCTATGTTGGCACAAGGCATCCAATGGTCGGCCATGGAACAAAAAATAGCACTATGGCACATTTTGGGGCCATTTTATTTTATTATGATATTATTTCATTACCCTTAACTACCCGATTACTGATTAACCATGATAATTAAAGATAATTGTCGTCATTACTAATCATAATGTCCAAATACAAAAGAGTCTTAATTAAATAATTTGGACCATCTGATTTCAAATATGGAATCAATTATACCAAATTCTAAACAAATAAATTTCAGTGATTAATTGAAAAAGTATTCCCATTGTCAAAACAAATCGCATGTTTTTATGAAACAAAATCTATCAAAAGATTGATAATTGTTATGTCCAATTTCAAAGTGAAATTAATTCTAATGACCACCATTGGAATAAATGGTAAAAATATATTCTAATTATACATTAAAATCACTCAATAGAATAATTTATCAATATAAAATATTTTTATTAAAAAAGTTGTTTTAAATATTTTTTCACTATTCATCAAAAATTAGAAGTTCTTAGAAAAATACCAAAAAATTCAAAATAGGCTAATTTCGATTTTCTGAATACAAAAATAAAGTCCATTATGAAATATTAAATTTATATAATTTCAAAAACATGGTATTACTATACATAAAAGCTACATTTATTGGTCGTGGTGTGTTAGAACTGAAGGATGCATACAACACACGCTACTGTATTATTCAAAGAGAAGCGTACCATGGAAGGTTGGGGTGTTACATTATCCCCACCTTCAAATAATTTCGTCCTCAAAATGTCTTTAATATTACTTCATAAAAAGACTTGGGTGGTTCTTTATCATAATTCCCTTGGGTTCCAACATTGCCTCTTCCATCTTATGGTTCCTCCGTAGAACTTTTCCCAGACGAGTCGTCCGGTTTCTCTGAACCTGTTCTCTCATATTTAGAATCCTGATAGGCTCTTCGCAATAAGACATATAAGGTTCCAATTTTAATTCCTCACAGGAGAGTACATGTGTTGGGTTAGGAATTTATTTTCTCAACAATGATACGTGGAACACATCGGGAAATTTAGAGAGACTTGGAGGCATTGCCAAAATTTTAAAAAATAGCCCCAATTAGTTCTAGAATTTTAAATGGTTCGATGTACCTGGGACTTATTTTTCCCTTCATACTGAATCATATAACTCCCTTCCATTAAGATTCCTTCACGAAAACATGATCTCCTACCTGAAATTCAAAATCCTTCCTTCTATTATTGGCATAGATCTTCTGCCTACTTTGAGATGCAATGATGTGATCTTAGATTGCCTTCATCTTTTCTATTGTTTCTTCCACATGTTCTGGGCCAATAAGTTTTCTTTCACCAACATCATCCCAATTGGTTGGTGTGCGACATCTCTTTCAATATAAATCTTCATATGTTGCCAATGCGAATACTTGAATGGAATCTATTTTAATAAGAAAATTCTACCATAGGTAAATATTGATCCCACATACCATTAAAGTCAAGTGAGCATGATCTCAACATGTCTTCTAAGGTTTGAATAGTCTGTTTTGATTGTCCATCTGTTTGAGGTTGGTAAGCAGAGCTGAATCAATGGTCAGTATCTTGGGCTTTCTGAAGACTTTTCCAGAATATTGATGTAAAATGGGGATCACGATCCAAAACAATTGATAGAGGTACTCCATGAAGTATTACAACTTCATTAACATAAAATATATCTAAATGTTCAAGTGGTAAATCTTCTCTTATAGCATGAAAATGGGATGACTTGTTAAGACGATCAATAATGACCCATATTTCATTCTCCCTTCAAGGAGTCGTTGGTAGTCCCATGATAATGTCCATTGTAATATTTTCCCATTTCCACTCAGGTATGGGAAGTGGTTGCATAACTCATTGAGGAAGTTGTCTCCCAGCTTTCACTTGTTGAAAAACCATGCATCTTGACACAAAATCATCAATATCCCTCTTCATGTTGTCCCACCAAAAATGTTCCTTCAAATCTCAATACATCTTTGTGCTTCAAAGATGTATTGAGAAATTGGATCCATGAGCATCATCCAAAAATTAACTTTTTAGACCAGCTATATCGGGAACACAAAGTCTCTTCCCAAAATTCAAAATTCCATTTTCATACACAAATTCACTCAATCTCCCATCATTCATAGCTTTAATATTCTTTTTAAACTCTTCATCATCGGTCTAAGAAATATCGTAATCCTTTATAGTAAAGGTGGTTTGGAAACAATTTGAAAAAGCATTGATGTTTCACCTTCCATATTTATTCCCATGTCCATCTTCAAAAGATCCATGAAAATAGGATCCCTTTCAATTCTCATATTGTTCAAAACTCCATTATCTTTTATGCTCAATACATCTTCCACCTTAGTTTCCTTCCCTTGGTGGTAGTGTATCATGAAATCATAATCCTTGAGTAATTCATTCCATCTCCTTTGACTCATGTTGAGTTCTTTTTGTGAGAAAATATAACCCACACTCTTGTTATCAATATAAATCAGACATTTTTCACCATAGAGGTAGTTTCTCTATATCTTCAAGGCAAAGACCACAGCTTTTAACTCAAGATCATGAGTAGGATAGTTTTTCTCATGAATTTTCAACTATTAGGATGCATAGGCAATAAATCTACCATTCTGTATAAGGACACAACCATGTCCTTTCTTCGATGCATCACTATAAATAATGAACCCATAATTACCCGATGGTAGAGTTAATATAGGAGAATTGACTAATCTTCTATTTAGTTTTTCAAAAATATTTTTCACACTATTCTGTCCATACAAATTTAACCCCTTTATGTGTCAGTTTCATTAATGGGATAGCCAATCGGGAAAAATTCTAGACAAAACATCAATAATAACCTGTTAAACCAATAAAACTTTGTACCTCAGTTATAGTCGTCGGTGCTGGCCATTCTTGGATCACTCTCATCTTAGAATGATCAAAATAGATTCTATCCTCCGAGACAATATGACTAAGAAAATAAATCTCATAAAGCCATAATTCATACCTGATAAACCTCCCATATAATTTGTTTCTTCAACGAGTCTTTAGGATAATACGCAAGTGATTTTCAATATCTTCATAGATTTTGATGTATACCAAGATATCATCAATAAATACCACTTCAATGTCCTTAAGATATTCCTTAAAAACTCTATTAAATAGATCCATGAAGAAAGAGGGTTCATTGGTCAATCCAAAAGGCATTACTGTAAACTCGTGATGCTCGTACCTTGTTCGAAATGCCGTCTTCGGAATGTCTTCCTTCTTCACACACAACTGATGATATCCAGATTGAAGGTCAATCATTGAAAAGTATTAATCTTCATGCTGTTGGTCGAATAAATCATCAATACGAGGTAGGGGATACTTGTTCTTTATTGTTATATCATTGATCTCCCTGTAATCAATGCACAACCTCATAGATCCATCTTTCTTCATAACAAAAAGAACAAGAGCTACCCATGGAGAAACACTAGGGGGAATAAAACCCTTATAACTCAATTCCTCTAGTTGTTTCTTTAGTTCCACTAATTAAACAGCGACCATACTATATGGGATCTTCATTATGGGCCTTGAACCAGGTAATAGATCAATAGAAAAATCATCTTCTCGTTCTGGAGGATGCCCAAGTAAATCTTCTGGAAACACATCAACATATTCTCTCACAATAGGTACATCCTCTATTTGAACATTCCCTTCCTCACCCACACCTATTTCATTATCTTCGTCCCCAATAAGTGAATTTAGTTCAGCTACTGGGGGTGGATCGAGATAATAATTAGGTGGTGAATATTCTACTCTAAAGATAAGGAGTTTCTTATCATGATCATCAAAAATCATAACCTCTTTCTTCTTACAATAAATATTCACATCATGGTCTGAAATCCCATCCATACCAAGAAATATATCAAAATCAATCATGGGTATGACGATGAGATCAGCAGATAAAGAACATTTATGTGTTCTAATGGTTACTGATTCACAAAACATTGTTGCAATGATACTTCCCTTTATAGTTTTTACTGACAACTCCCGTGTTAAATCAAATTGGAAGTATCTAATTTTCATAGATAACAGGGAAGATATGAAACAATGCGATGATCCAGAAACAAATAATTCATTTTCTAAACATGAGGAAACCATTAAATTACCTGCCACTACTTCTTTTAGAGCTTCTACCTCAGCAGTAGTGATAGCATAAGCCTCTCCTTAATCCCATGGCCTTTTCTGATGTAACTTTCCCGGAAACTTAGGAAATTAATTTTCATAATGTTCTGTATCCCTAAAATTGAATCATTGAACATCAGTTGCTTCGTTCTTCCCCTTATAATCACGAGCTTGGTGGCCTTTTTCACCACAGTTGTAGTAGACTCCCATTCCTTTCAAGAAAGTACCGGGGTGTTTCTTACCACATTTACTATAGGATGGAGAATCATCTTTTCCCGTATTCCCCTTAATTACATTTCCATAGTGATCAATAGATATCTTCTTCGCTTTCTTTGCTTTAAAGTCGTAAGACTTAGATAATTCCTTTTCCATCTTAATAGCACATGAGACAATGTCTTCGTATGATGAGAAGGATTATGAGACCAGTGCTTGACAGAGAAATGGTTTTAACCCATCAATGTAATGATCAATCTTACTTCTTGGGTTACGTATATAATCTACAACATACCTCTCTATCCATGTAATGATAGCTTTATACTTTGCGACATTCTCATCCTCTTTTTTCCTTAGACTCAGAAAATGCCTTTCCAAATCAGCTCGATGGTCACAAGGAAAGGATTTTTCTAAGAAAATCTCTTCGAAATACCTCTATTCCATATTTTATACATCATCATCTTCCTTTTTGTTTTGAATCAATGACCACTATTTATCAGCATCTCCAGCGAGGCGGTAAACTGTCATGATAGCCTTTTCCCTTTCACTACATCTCAAGGCATGGAATATTTTCTCTATGTAATTTATCCATTTCTCATCTACTAAGATATTTTTACTACCATTGAATGTTTTTGGTTATTTCTTCATGAAGCGATCTAACATTGATCATCCACGTGGCAGATCAGGGTGATCCATACGAGTAAGGTTATTATTCATAACCTGAGTGAGTTTTCCTAGTATGGTCATACTCTGATCCACACTAGTTGTATCACTAGATCCACTATAATTATCTTCAGAAGGAGGGTAATCCCTACATGGAGTGCGTGCATTGATACAGATTCCATTCCTCCCACTAGGCGACATTTATAAACAATGTCAGATTATGAATCAAAATACGTAATAACAAACTCGCAAAACACCTAACATAGATTGAACAGTTTATTGATATATTCTAGAATCATAAAAAGGTTTTCGTTGAAGAATTATATACTCATAAACCCTTCATAATGGTTTGTAAATAAATCAGGAATTATCATAAGAATATCCCTAGGGAGTTTCGTAACCAAGATTGCAGCAAGGCCCATTGTCATGCACCAATTCTCATTCGAGTCTAGCTCAAAGCGGTGTTTTTGAGTTTTACCCCTACGTACATCTATGAAAGAGCTGCCTCTAGCAGATTGTATCCATACAAGGATGTATTTCTTAGAAAATACACAAAATCATTACATTACCAAAATTCTAGGATGTTATTCTATACTAATCCTCAATGTCTATCTTAGGGTTATGTGCTCTAATCAGAGTTTATCTAAATCTAGCTTCAACTGTTAGTACTAAACTGCCTCTGAAACCAATTTTAATGCTCTGACCCCAGTTACCCAGAGTCGGTGCATTATTACATAATATTTTCATGATCACAAAAGATCACGTCTCAAAAGGCCGAATAGTTTAGTAGCCTTGGAAACACTAGATATATTCTTAAGTCTTACATTACATCATAAAGTGGAAAAAACTTCAAAAACATCTTGTCTTCATATCACCTCATACTATACCTATAGGTAATTCATAAAATACTTCTTCACATCCTGCGAAAAATTAAAACATTGGAAGGGGTGAGCTCAAACGCTCAGTAAGGATAAAAATATAGAGGAAACTTTCATAAATAAACATAAACATTTAAGGTAATGTATAACTAAAACAAAAGCCTTTTAAACGTTATCTCCAGCATAATATGGCAAAGATAAAATGAAATAATGTAATTTAATTATTCACATGGATATTATACTTGTCAAATAATAACATGAAATATCAATAACTACTTTCATAATGATGAAATGAAGAATACCAGACTATCATAACCATGTAGTCAAGGCCTTGTGCCAACAGTACAAATATGATTTTTTCAAGGCCTTGTGCCAAGACAATAGTTTTTCTCATGAGACCTATTGATGTATCGAGGAGTTATAGCGGGCTCCACCCATCACTTACTAAGTCCAATTCATTCTTTATATGAAATGGATTAAACATATCATAAACAATGACCATGAACCATAACATAATCGTATCACATAAAACATGCATAAAGGAAACATAAAATTTCCTCATTTCAATCACAAGATATCAATACAACACATTGATTTAATAAAAACATTATAAAAAACATTTTGAATTCCAAAATAAATTAAAATTAAAACATGGAATTTATTTTTCATTTTAAAAAAAGTTTTGTCTTGTAGAGGAAGCCGAAACTCAAATAATGGCCATGATGGCGGAGAAGTCATTTCATCGCATACGTAAGACAAAACATTCCTTTTGTTGTTTAGTAAAAATGCTTCATTTAAAAAGATTAATTTTGAATAATAGTAAAATTCAAAGGCTTTTTTACACCGTATAAAATAAAGTTGTGTATAAATTAAAATATGCCTCAATGAAAGGAGATTGAGATGAAGTCTCTTACCTCGTGTCTGACTTGACATGATCATTCATTAATCTCCTGAATAATATACTATAGATAATTTCTATTTTCTTAAGAACATTTTTCAAGTTAAATATTCCTTTTACATCACTTATTACCATATTATGAACATTATGTAACCATTTAATTTAATAATGGTCGTTCTGTCGATCCTTGGTACTTGAGAAAAAATAAACTTCTTATAATTACAAGTTGTTTATGTGGTATAATATACATTATCTACAAAATTATATTCATGATGTAGATATCATATATATCATATATATCCCGTATATACATTCATTTATAATATTACATATCATTTAGAGGTATGAAATTAAATGCCCCATTCATGGAGACGGTAAGCTGTACGTACGCATGAATGCTACTTTCATTTATATTTCATATTTAATGGAATGAAATCATAATGATATAATGGTATATTATAATTCCAGTATAATAGCCTATATAATATCATTAACTCCATCCTTTATAAATCCCACTTATGGCATTAACGATTCAAATCACATAGAGGGGGTGGTACTCCGCACATCCTAAAACGAAATTATCGCGTTTACCCATAATGGAAATCATAAAAGTATGACATAAACTAAAAATACAGAACCATAATGAAAAAATAAACATAATATACATCATATATAAATATAGTGACATATTAATGGCCACCATGAGAGGTGTTAAATGAATATTGAGTAATCATCGTTTCATGAGGCTGTAATTCGCCATTCAAAGAAATAGTATGTTTCATAACCATTAGATGGAGGTGTGTGTAAGATTAGATTGAATACTTCTCATAAAAACTTCCAAGAATATTTAGGATACTATTTTTGTTACAAAAGAAAATAATAAAATGAGTTTAGGGGTTGTAGAAGTAAAATAAAAGAAAATAAGTTAAGAGAAATTGTTACCTTTAGTTTGGGTAACTCCCATTTGTTTGAACCAAAAGAACTCTTGAAGTGCCTTCGGTCTATGTTAAGGCTTCTAGGATTACGGGAGGAAATTTGAGAGGGTATTTGGGCCATTTTTGGCTGAGCCAAATGGCTTTGATGGTTTGAATAAGGTGGTTGAGGTGGGGTCCTTTTGTAAGAGGACAGGAGGCTCTCTTTTGGAAAGATTGAAATGTTACCTTATTATGAAATGATTTTCGGATTTTAAAGGTCCCACAATGATATATTTTGAGGATAAGGTGATATGTATTTGAAATACACCCATTCAATTGTATTTAGACAAGTGTAAGTCTTATATTTTACCTTATCTTTTCATTTTATGTAAATCGTTCATTAATTAGGTAATCACTACACCATCATCATGTCATAAATATATTTATTTATATAATATATAAAAATTATATAAAACCTACCATGATGTTGGAAGTATTCTTATCTTTTTGGTGACTATTTATAGTCTACGAGATCATTTATTTATTCAAAATTAAATTTTTTTACTTAGGTGTCACATAGTTTTTTTTATATTTTACCTATTTTAAAAAATAAAATGATAAAATGTCACTATCACACAAAAGTGATTCCATGGGCTCCCTAAGTTTCCACAAGGCATCCCATGGTCAGCCATGACATAAAAAATAGAATTATGACACATTTTGGTGTCATTTTATATTATTATTATATTATTTCATTACCCTTAACTACATGATTACTAATTAATCATGATAATTAAAGATAATTGTCATCGTTACTTTTCATAATGTCCAAAAACAATAGTCTTAATTACATAATTTGGACCATCTGATTACAAATATGGAATCCATTTTACCAAATTATAAACACAGATATCGTAGTAATTAATTTAAAAATTATTCCCGTTGTCAAAACAAATAGTTTGTTTTTAAGAAACAATATCTATCAAATGATTGACAATTGTTTATGTCCAATTTCAAAGTGAAATTAATTCTTATGAACACCACTGGAATAAATGGTAAAAATAATTTCTTATTATACTATGAATCCACTCAATATAATTATTTATCACTATAAATTATTTTGATTAAAAATGTTTTTTAAATATATTTTTTAGTGTTCACCGAAAATTGGAATTTCTCAGAAAAATACCAAAAAATTCAACTTAGGCTAATTTCAATATTCTGAATCCAAAAATGAAGTCAATTTTGAAATATAGATTTTTTATATTTTCAAAAAGTGGGTATCACTATTCATAAAGACTACTTTGATTGGTCACAGTGTGTTGGAACTCGAGGTTGGGTACAACACACGCTACTGTATTATTGAATGAGAAGTGTACCATGGAATCATGGGGTGTTACAACACTATAAGTGTATCCCAGAAGATATATTTTCTAGATCTTGAATCCTTATTTGATATTTCATGGAAATTAAACACTATATATACAGAAATTCAAAATGTTGTTACCTTAGAATAGTCATGAAGTTTACCATTGCACATATAAATTGATGTCTTCCAATCAATTGCTATTAAAGGAGATATGCTTATCACATAACAAGTGGTATTAACTTATTATGACCAAAATGTTCTGGAAATTCCAATAGTCTTATGTATTTCCCTTGATATATCCACCAGGGTTCTGTTCATATTCTCCACCACTATATTATTCTATGGAGTGTACGCCACCATGATTTGGATCATGATATTCCATTTGAATAAAATGTATCAAATTATTATATCATATATTCTATACAATATTCATTCTATAAACAAATGATCTTATTTCTATATTCAATATCCTTTCATGTATGGAATATTTTTAATAAATCAAAAACATAGTCTTTGATCATGATTAGATACACCCAACAAGACCTAGAATAATCATCAATGAAGGATATAAATAACTTTCTCCTTCAAGAAATATAATTGGTTCCAGTTAACAGTGAGTGTTGATCGGTTATAATATCTATTTGATTCTTATTGTAAAAATCCGAAGCTTTGATAGGTGTTTATTAATCAAAACATAACACTCAAAATATTGTAGTGATACATTATGAAGCCTGATCGAGAACTTTTGATCTGTAACTATCTCCAGGACTCATTGTAACATATTGCCATGTTTTTTATTCCATAAAATTTTCATAAAATTTGTATAGTTAGTTTATGTGAAAATTGTCTCAACATCATTGAATGTTTTCTCCATGAGCACAATAATTTTATTTGATATCATCTATGTCTTCATTACAACAAGCACACCCAACACAATTGTCGTCCCGCCATTGTCGGTTTGAGTCTTACATTCAATATCATAAAATAGCCCAAAATTCAAAACCTTATTCAATCCCTTGACATGTTGTACTCTTTTGATGGTTTGAAAAATTCAATCATGCATATCTAGATTGATGATACCAACTCCCATTATCATCAATGTAATATCACAAATATTCAAAAACATCAAATATTTTATTATATATGGAACTTGAACCCCTCTAAAAAATCTTGATCAGGGTATCAATTATCGATCAAACCACAAAAACTAAATAAAAAAATCCACCTATATAAGAAAAAAATTATTATGACAGTAATACTATTAAGAAACAAATAAAACCTAAATATGGAGTAATACCTTAATAAATAGTTATTTTTAAACTGAAACCATCTATGTTGAGTAATATCACTCACACCGTGTATTTGGTCATGTTAAAGTTGATTCCTATTCATTAAAATGACATATTGATTGTTGTACTAAGGATTCATCCCAATATAAATGTGTTTTTCCCATTTTGGAGAATTTCATGTGTGTTTAAATGTCACAAATGACCAATGGAATGTTTCATTTTACAAATGTATCCAAACAATACGAACATGTTTTCATATTTTTGTGTTTATGAATTATGTTTTTAAAGAAAATTCTATATTATAAATAAAATTAAGCACATTGATCCATATCAGTCACATGGTGTGTTAGATTTTGTGTGTGGGTGATTTATACACATCAAAGGCGAATTATTGATCATCTTACTATTATTTAAAATAAATAAAAATGTTTTTCTTGGTTTGGAGTATATCTTGTGGTTTTTCACTAAAATTCCATTATAATATGAAAACATGTCGTTTGAGTAATATTGGTAACATCATGTTTTAGTTTGATGTGAGACTGATTCAAACACATCTAAAATAACTTATTAATCATTTTTATAATGCATCAAAAAATATTCATTTTTTTCTGTGTTTTCAGTGTGTTAAACTGATATTAACTAAAATATCATTTTTAAACTCAAAAGACACATAAATTGTGTCATATTTAGAACATCAAGTACTAGATTACGTTGGGGATAATTTTGGAATTTCAGAAATGACTAATGGGTTATTTTTCTAATATATAAATAAATAACTAATGTTTTTTAAAAAATTATTATGTGACATTTTTTTAAACTAAAATTAAAATTTCAAAAAAAATGACTCACTTGGAGACATAACATTTACACACTGCATCATATTGAAGTGTCATTGATTCATACACATCATAAATGGAATAATAATTTTATTCACTAAAGTATAAAAAGAATCCAAATGTGTTCTTTCAATTTTGAGTATGTGATGTGTCTTTTTTACTAAAATGTATTTTTAAATTGAAAATACTTAATTTTAGACATACGATTCACAATTGTTTGTTTTTTTGATTTGATTTTTATTCTAACATGTCACATTTTAATTATGAATTATATTCCAGAATTTCCAAGACAATTATACTGTTTTTCCTCTGTTTTTTGTGAGTTACACACATTTTGAACAAAATTGTCACTAATAATCTCAAAATTTTTTTTGATTCATAACAAGAATATAGTGCATCAAATTGATGTGTGGATGATTCGTACATGTCAAAAATAACTTATGGGTAAATTTCTTAATGTATCAAAAAATCATAATTCATTTTCGCATTTTTGAGTATGTGACACATGTTTTCTACTAAAATACCAATTTTAAATATAGGGAAAAACATTGAGTCATACAAGTCACATGGTGCATCAGATTTATTTTTGGTTAATTCATATACAAGAAAATCTTGTGGGAATAATTTAAATAAGGTATATAAATATTATGAATGACTTTTATTAATTTTGAGTATGCCACAAGTTTTTTTTAAATAAATTTTAATTTTTAAACACAATATTCGGGTCACACCAGTCACATTGTTTTTTTGATTTGAAGTGCGGCTAATTCCCACATATAAAAAATAGATCATGAATCATTGTATTAAATTATAAAGAAAATCCGAGAATTTTTTTTGGGTTTTTGTGTGTGAACAAGATTTGAACTAAAATGTATATTTTAAACAAATATTGAATAGTTTGAATTATATTGGGAACACCGTGTATCAGATTGAGGTGAGGAATATTCCAACCCATCTGTACTGAATTATTGAAAATTTTAATAATGTATCAATACTATTCTTATGTTTTTTCTCATTTATGTGTATGTGATATTTATTTTGAACATAATTCCTATATTAAATAAAAAATACACAATATTTCATACTAGTTACATCATGAATCTGATTGAAAATGGGATGATTCTTTCACATCAAATATAATCTAAGATTTATTTTCCAAAAGTATTAAAATAATAAAAATGATTTTTATTCGTATTGTGTATGTTATATTAATTTTTATATTTCAATTAAAAAGGAAAACACATTCATTGAGTTATACCCAACACGTAGTTTGTAGGTTTGACATTTTACTGATTCATATATGTAAAAATTTACTTAAGAAGTATTTTCTTAAATAATCCCAAGAATAAAAGATTGTTCTATTTGTTTCCATGAGTTACAAATGATTAGAAGTAAAATTTAAATTTAAATAGATAACACAAAAATTGAGTCTTTCAAGAAAAAAATATATTAGTTTGAGGTGTATCTAATTATTACATAGTGAATATTTTTTATTTATAATTATATTAATACACAAAAACAATCCAAATCGGTTTTCTAATTTTTATTATTTGACATGTAAATTGAACTAAAATGTCAGTTTTAAAAATAAAATTAACATTGAGTCATAACAGTGTCACCATGAATCATATTGACATGTGGTTGACTGATATACATCAAAAATGACTTATGGAACTTCTTCATATTGTATCAAATCCTTTTGAATTTGTTTTACCATTTAGAGTATGTGCCATTTTTTAAAAATTTCAATTCAATATAAATAAATGAACTTTAATTCATACCAATCACATTGTGAATTATTGTGACATGAGAATAATATTTACTAATCAAAAATTACTTTTAAATAATTTACCTAATGTATAAAGACAATACAGACATTTTTCATTGTTTTTAGAGTGTGACATATTGTTAGAATTGAAATATGAATTTCAAACTAATAATTTACACATTAAGTCATATCCATAACACCATGCATAAGACTTTTTTATGAAAAAATCCTACACATCACATATGATATATGGATTTTTTTTAAAGTACCAACATACACTAATTTTTTTATTATTTTTAATATGTGATGTGTGTTTTGAAATAAAATAAAAATATTTATTTAAAGAAACAAACATTGAGTCATACTATACACATCTAGTATCAGATTAAGGCATTGTTTATTATTATATGTCATAAAAAGATTATGGATCATTTTCAAAAAATATAAAAATGGAATGAATTGGTTTTATTCATTTTGAATATGTGATTTTTTTGAAAGAAAATTTAAATTGTAAAATAAAAAAAAATACATTTGGATTCATTCTATGAATATTTTGTAATAAATTTAGGTGAATCTAATTGAAAATTGGATAATTCTAAGACCATTTCGGACAAAATTCAGGAAAAATCATTTAGGAATTCATAAAATTCAATCTAACTATGGAGAAATCCCTTGGTAGATGATTCTTTAAGATTCACTTCACTTATCCAACAACAATCAATTTCCCTTTCCATCTGAATATAAAATTTCCTCAACTCTTAGTCTAATTGTTTGAGTTTTAATGAAAAGTATGAAATCTAAAAAATCTATGGATAAAATTACTAAAAAAGAAATATGATAAGGAAATTAACATAAAAGTAGTAAATGAAATTATAACAGAATAATGTATATAATTAGTAGGATTTCACTTTTTCTTCATGTCGGCATGCAGTATTGGCCGATTTCCATATCACTATTATATTGATTATATCATCAAATTCAAATATCTCATGGGAATGAATATCTTCAAAAATGTTACCAGCTATGTCATAAGAGGAACACCATCTATTGGATTACGTTGGGGATGATTTTTACATGTCAGAAATGACATATGAATCATTTTCCTAAGGTATCAAAAAATTCAAAATAATTTTTTCTCAGTTTTGAGTATGTACCATTTGATTTTAATTAAAAATTCTATTTTAAACTATAAATGTAATTTCTAAGATTTAATAGGAATTCCATGTATCATATTCAGTTGTGGTTGATTCTTCCACATCAAACCATGTCATTTTATTCATCAATTCATTAAACATTTGAAATAATCTAATTTTTTTTTATATTGCATAAAATATTTAATGAATTACTGAGTAAAAATAAAATCAAAACATCATTAGTGAATTATCATTATTGAGTGCATAATCATTTTATATGATTGCATAATGAGTGCATCATCCTTCTTCACGGTCTCTATAAAAATTTACATAATAAGTATTAGATAAAAGTGATTATTAAATTAACTAATATATTTTAGAAAAATTGATAAGAAAGTTAATTATATATGTATTAGGAAGTCACCTATTCAAGATGTATGTATACATTATGATACCATGTATTATTCCTCTTAATTTAGAAAATAATCGATTTCCTCATTTGAATGTGAGGATTATCGATTATCATGGTAGTTCTAAAAATTTATAAATAAACAGTTTAATAATAAATATTCCAAATGAAATTATAATTATCATCAGAAATACCTCTTCGAGGATTCTAGTATAATGATAAAAAATATATATTTCATTACTTTTAAATATAATAACCACTATGTGTTTGCATGTTTTTAGTACATTATGTGTTTTTTGAACAAAAATAACTACTTTAAAATAAAAAATAAACATTGAGTCAAATTGGGTATACTAGGTATCAGATTGTAGTGTGGATGATTCTTATACATCACACTATGTATTTTTATTCTCAAATGCATTTAATATTCACGTTTATATAATAATATTTCTCTTTGATAACCTGGAATGTTAAATGAATTTTAGTATAAAAAGATATGTTCATCATCCTGATTTCAGCATCCTTGAAGATGAACTAATTTCATCATGATCTTCGTGAAATTTAGAAAACGTTTTAGATAAAAACAACAAGTTAAATTTCTAAAAAAGTTAGGTAAAATGATTATATGCTTAAGTAAATATGAATTATTATGTAACCAAATCATGATGTGTGAATTAAATTTTACACTATATATTAATCCAAATCATTAATTAAAAATATATTTCCTCTTGTAAATACAAATATTGTCGACAATATTAGTAATATATATGATATATAAATAAACAAAGGATTAATTAAAATTTTTACTAAAATTTTAATTCTCATTAAAAATACCAATTTGGGGTTACTAGATTCTTAATGGTACATGATTTATTTCATAAATTTTCAATCATATCATCAATAATCATAGAAATTATTTTATTTTGGTTAATGTAGAAACATTGAGAAAAATATGTAATATTTTTGTTATATGTTTAGATGGTTTAATGTCATTACATATATCATGATATTTATCCATTTGTAGAATTACATAGGTTTTTTGTGTAGATAGACTACCCAAATTCTATGGTTTTGATGATATCTAAATATCACCCTATGATAAAACAATTTCATTTAATCCTAATAACAAATTCATAACATGCAGATTTTGGTAAAATATTTCATATCGTGTAGTAAAATTTTATAAATGTCATAATTGTCATAAGTTTACTTGATATCCATACATTGAATTCGAAAGACATATCTTTGAAGTATTAAAATTGATTATATAAGTCATAAATGAAACCTAATAAAGAATTAAGAAATTAAAATAATGGAAATATATTTTATATGATTAAATTATAGTGTTTTACACATGCATCGGGGGTAATCAGATGTGTTTGTCTTCTATAATATTTATATGAAACAATGCTATCAATTTTTTGACTATTACTTCGTATTTAATTAGTTTTAATGAGAGTAGTTGTGTTGATGTAATATGAGGACTAATGAGTACAAATTTATATTCATTGTGATTTCCATCCAAATAGTATAGATATATATACCTAAAAAATTATGAATAATATTTAGCCAAAATTAACATAGTCGGTCAACTATTGGACATACAATCCATTAAAATACAAAACATGTGTATATATATAATTGAGACTCCTAGACATTAATTCATGATGATTTAATTTACATTATCTAGACTAATACAATATATGATAGCCTCTCTATACAATTTTTATCCAAAATAAATTATTAGCGTAACACAATTTTTAAACATTATATCCATATGGACAATTAATGTTAGTAAGTGTATAATTTGAAGGGGTGAGGTAATGTTACATTTGGAATATATATTCCCTGGTTAGTTGATCCTTTGAAAAATTTGGATTCAAAATTCCATTATTCCCCTTCCATTTTCCTTTATTAAAAAATTTCCTAGTATAATTCCTTTTTTTAATAATTTTTAATTCTTTTCCTAAAAAATAAATTTGTAAGTGTCGGGACGAAGTTGTATGGAATTGTTTTTTCATATTTTGGAATATATGGTTGTTTAATTTTTTTTATCATAATTCAATTTCATGAAATTATCTCTCATTATATGTTTTTATTATTGTATAAAGTAGAAAGATAATCTAGTCATTATATTCACTTTTTTAATGATGTACATGAATTTCATTATTTTATTCTAAAGGTTTTTTCTTACTGATGTTATTTTTTAGAATAACATTGTTTTTGTAATAAAATTCTCAATTTGAGAAACATATTATATCATAATCATTATTTCTATAGAGATTTTCATCATAATGTCTGATGATGATTTCTATATGAAAAGATTTCTCAACGTCATAAGATTTCGGGAAACATGTGATCTATGGTTTCTAAACTAAAAGGGGATAAAAAGAGTCTAGTATGTTAATCCATATGATTCTATAACAATCCCATTGTTCCTAAAATATGAAAAAATCCATGATACAAGTAATATTTTGTTGAAAAAAATTGATTATGAAGTGAAATTATTCCATTAATAGGTTGTTAGTGTGATTTTTGAAGGATACTAAAGTAGTTTAGGGACCAAGAATTTGAATTTACTAAAGATCGGGGTTATGTAGATATGTTTATTGAATGATCTACTAAATTGGATGATCCATAAGATTATATGAACCACTTAATAAAAAATATAACAATATATTCATAATATATTGTGTTTCAAAAAAAAATACATCATTATCAATACCATTCTATCAAACATTCAGCAACTGTTGTATGAGACATTTGAGGAAAAAGAAAATACATTAAATGGTTAATTTAATAAAAGGTAGAACATTGAAATGTACAAATCATATAACAAGGACCATCATTTTGGGTAATTCTTGTTCTTTGAATTCATTATCATATATGGATTATTAGGGGTTCATATAATTATAAATATGTTGATCTAAAACAAGTATGTCAACCATTTTCAAGATACCCAATGCATCTAAGTGTTCTCTGAAAGTTTACATTTCAGGTTGTTATGAATAGGTGTAATGAATTTGTTTTGATTTGGTCAAGAGAAATCAAACAAGACGTGAAATTAATCCATTATATGTGTTTCTATAAATGATCCTTCAAACACATAGTCATAAAATAATTTACAATATTAAAAGGAGGTTCATAAAATTTGAAAGGTATTGATGTCTCTATCAGACTGTTTTTGGGTATTGAGGTCCCCCAAAAATGTATTTATGTTTATAGAAGAATGATTCTATGTTGGGGCATTGTAATGGGGTGTATTTTGTTTTACATAAGTTAAAATATCATGTAAATCATATTGGAATATGAAATCGGACAGATGATTTGTTTTGAAATCCAATAACTATAATGTTGTAAGAAAATTAAAGAAGAATTTAGAGGAATCCATAAAATATGCTAAAAATAAAGATGTAAAAAAATTGTGTTCAAATGATCATGAAATTATAGTTTCTTTATTTTCATTGACTGGGAAAACAATTCTTAGTTCCCACCATTTCCATATTATGAACAACAATAAATATAGTTCAATGTAAATCAAACTATGAATCACTTTATGTGCGGGTGATAGTGATAGCATTGATGTTTTTAATAGGTAGTGGATTTTTTCCGGATAAGATTATTTTGAAAAATATTTTTTCATATATTATGACCATATAATAAGTTGTTCTCATGGTTTTTGGGGTTAGAAAGAGAAATCATAATGACTATTCCAGGAAAGGAATGGCGCGATTCCAAATTATTTCAGGAATAACAATAAAGACATGTTTCTTGATAAAAGAATTAGACTGAGCTATAATACAAAATTTTTCTGTGATGTCTATATAATTTTCACCTTTATTATATTTGGTATGAAATAAAAGGTTTCTTTTCAATGTAATTACAAAAGAGGAAGTTTTTAATGTAGTGCTGTGACCCATTATCATTTATGGGTGCAGGTTTACATATTTCTTCCAAAAATTATTTACATTATTCTTTCTAGAAGATGCATAAACACTATTGTATTGATCATAGTGGTAAATATGTTTAGGGGTATTTCCTACTTATTAAATCAACATAAAATCATTACTTTCTAGTGTATAGTGTAGAAGAAAATTATTTTCAATACTTTTGAAGGATAATATACTCTTGTTGAGTAGTAAAAATTGTAAATACATTAGATGTTATCGATTTTTGAATGTTAGGTTTTTAGAAAAGTGATAAATACATTTTAGTATGTGAATATTGTTAAAAATAAATATAATATAAATAATGTGATATCACTGATTCAACCCTCCACCTCACAGTAATTACATTTCTCCTAGTTGGCCATTTTCAGTTGTTATTAGTGGGAAAGTTCCCTCAAATTCACTTTCATGATGTTTCTGAAGAGAAGTTGTCATGGAGGATTTGAATTATGTAAATTGTGAGGGGATTTCTGTATTTGATTAAAATAACTACAATAAATGTAAGGATATAATGATCATGACTGTCATCACTCCAGGTTGTGATATTTTGGAAGCTAATAAAGATGGATTTACATAGTTTGTTAAAAATGTTCCACTTAAATCTCGGGATAACAAAAATCTAGAGAATTATGGAAATGAAAATATTATTTACCCTCATTTTTTTAATTTTTATTTCTTAGAGTGAAGGTATTTGGAACTAATATAAGTAATTGAGAGAATTTAAAAAATATATCTAAATGAAATAAAAAGGTGATGAAATAAAAATTACAAATATGGATACTGAATTACGAATATATGAAAAATTGCTTTGTATAAATATTTTAGTGACTTATTTACATGGGTAAACTATATAGTTAAAACCATAATATTTTATTGGTGATATATTTAAATTTTAAACTATTTTTGAAATGATCTAATGAATTATTCATAATAAGTGTGGAAAAAAGGTTTCATCTTTAGAAGTGATCATAAAACTTTAATATTGGATTAACTTTATAGTACCCTCATAACAAATTAAATGATATAGATGCAATTT
Organism: Viscum album; assembly: GCA_963277665.1. NCBI lineage: Eukaryota > Viridiplantae > Streptophyta > Magnoliopsida > Santalales > Viscaceae > Viscum > Viscum album. The sequence continues at coordinate 1,291,021,023 of OY728159.1, read as the reverse complement.
TAAAAAATAAAATCAAATTTTGATCATGAAATTTCATTCATATCTACTATAAAAGGAAAATATAAGAATATTTTATAAGATAAAGAAGTTTAGGATTCAGAATCTAATAATGAGGTTACTAAAAATATTGATAAATTATTATCCTTGTTTTCTAAAACTGTTTAATGATGTATTAGAAAGTATAAATGGATGATACCACTAAATTATTTTGATTTTGGAGATATTAGGAATTTTCCATAAAACTTCCCTTTAATAAAGAATGTATAAGGAAGAAATAAATATAATAGAAGGTAAATAAGAACTAAGAATAAACTGGTTGAGAAATCGAAATCTTATTCCAAGGGAAATGTTAAAAAGGTCACCAAAAAAGTTGATATTTTTTGAAGATAAAAATGATGAAGAAAATGAAGTTAATGTTTAAAATTCACTTATTTTTTCTGATTGATTTTTTTTTAATATAAAAATTAATGATAGAGAATTTAAACGAATTTTTTTTCAATTAAAATAGAATGAGTTAGAATTTATTCTTAAAAGAGAGATGGAATAATTTATTAAAAGTACACTATAACATAAAATTGAAATTAAAAAGATGTACATGGATCATTTTACAACAAATAATATATAATAGTTTCTAGAAGAAATATCCAAGTTGTAGGGAGAGATTTTATTTTTGATGAAATGTCTGGGAAATAAAAAGAATTAGAATGAACACATTGAATATAAGATTAACTCTATGTAGTAAGATTTAATCCCTATTAAACAAAATTTATATAAATGTGAGGAGGGTGTTACATTGTTTAGGAAATATATATCTGATTTTGGTGAAATATCTCAAAACGATGAACATTTTAAAGTAAAAAAATAGTCTTTAAATGTTGAAAAGAAAATTGAATCTGTACCAAAAAAGAAGAAAACGAGAAAATCATGTATACATCCAAAACCAGAAAATTTGGAAATTTTGATGTTTCTAAAATTTATGGGTCTAAAACAATGTTTTCTATGACAGCTAATAACTATAATGCATGAATGTCACAAGTATTTAAGAAGAATATTTAGGGTTATAATTAGATGTTTGGGACTCAAAAAGGTTTTCAAGTGAAATGTATAAAAATTGTTTAAAAATAGGTTCAGAGCCCCTATAAGTATTTATTTTATACAGGAAAATTTATTTTATAAGAATAATGTTGGTATTGTGGTGGATTTTGGACTATATAAAATAAGTGTTGGATCAATAAAAAAATTACAAATATCCCTTTAGTTACTGATAGAAATGTTTGAGGGGGATTCATTCCCCTCAATGTAAAAATACTATGACTGTTTTTTTCAAAGTTGAATATAGTTTTGATCCTATGGAAACAATATTTTAAATATGTGAACTACATATAAATCATTCCAAGGGATATTTGGAACTGTTACTAGAACAAAAACATATTTATTACAATTCTTAATAGTTTAACTTGAAAAAAGATAAAGGGAAATAAAATGTCTTATTATAGAAATGTCAATCCAAGCTAGAAATTATGTACAACCCTAGTATTTCGATAGTGGGAACTCCACACATATTAAAGTACATTAACATATAATTAAAAATGTAAAATACTTTAAAGAACCAAAAATCATGTTTGGTATTAATACATATCTCAAAATCAATGGTGTTGGATACATTATTATTGGGATCTAAAAGTTGAATTCCAAGAAGGATTTGACTGTTCTTCGGATGAAACAAGACATTTTGAGTGTTTTGAAACGTTGCGATAAATATAATGAAGAAATTTTTATTAAATATGGGCTTCTTGTGCATATATTTGAAGATGGAATATTTTTTATAATAGGCCAACATACAAAGGTAAACTTGTTTCATGTTTGAGATATACAAAATTCATGTTATCTATGAATGGTCTAATAAAATTAGTTATGAAACAAAATATAGGGGAATATGTGTCAAATAAATATGATTTATTTTTTTATGAAAGGTAGTGACTATGATATTCCTAATATGAAATGAAGAAGGGATGGGTGTTGTTAAATTTTTTAGAAAGGTATGATTATAAACTCTAGACACAAGAAATTTTAAATTTATTTAACTCATCCCCTAAAATAAATTCATTTATATATTTATGGTATAATGAGAGAAAAATATACATTTAGGGATAGTTATGTTATATATTTCATAAATGGTTTTACTCACATTACTTATGTTATTTATTTGAAATAATAGTTATATTCTCTGAAGATGTTTAAGAGTTTTAGAAGAGGACCAGAAAAAGATATTTGGTATTCTATGATGTAGCTACAAACTTATAATGGTGGTATATATAAGAATAAATAGTTCAAATGATATATTAAAAAATAAGTAGTTTAGCATGGTTTCAGTGCACCATATAGACACTAACAAAATTGTGTTACTAAAAAAATAGAAGCTTCGATGATATGGGGAGGACAATATTTCCTGAACATGGAATTTCTCATTACTTATAAATTTATGTGATGGGTATCGTATTTTATATTTATAATCGGAATTTCTATTGACCATGTTTTGATACAAATTATTTAGAAATTTTATAAAATGAAATTCCATGTTTGAAACGCTTATTTGTTTTGGAAAGATCCTATATCATAATTAAAAAAGATATAAATCCAGGAAGGTTCATTAAATTGGTGAAGAATGAATTTTGTGTGTCTATTCTTAGGATGGATGAGGATATAGTTTTTTAATAAAATAAATAGGAAAAATATTTGTTTTTTTTGATTTAAAAGTTCATGAATAGGTTCGGGAAGATATTTTTCAATCACATGAAGAGGAGAAATATAAAGAAGAAGAAAATTATTATTTAAAAAAATTAAAATTTAAACGCCCCAAGATTTAATGGTATGTCTCTTTTAATTTTATCATATTTTATATCTTATATTGAATGAAACACTGAGTTTAAAAACATAGTTTAATAAAAAATATAAACATGATAATTGTAATATTCTTGTAACCATTAAGAATAGTAATTGGTATAATTAAATAATTCACTCACCAATGAAATCATAAGAAAATTTATGAATCTAATAAATAAAAATATGATTTATTTATATCATGTAATTAGTAAACACATGTTTCAAAATGATAGATTATGTCTTGGATTTTTTGTAAAACATAAATGCATAATTATAATTTTCTAAATAATATATTAATTTAATATAATTTAAATTTTCAAAAAAATATTTTAATAAGTAAATATTTTGTTGTTTTTTGATTACAAAATAATTTTTATGTGACATTAATTAATTTTTTAATGTGTCATAAAATCAATTATAAATTTTTTTAATTTTTTTAACAAATGTTATATTTTTCTAATAATTAAATATCTCATATTTATAATTTTATTTTAAAAAAATGTAGATAATTTTTTTAATCTACACATTGAAAAATAGTTCAAGTGAATTTTTGGGTTTTTCTAAAGCAATTGAATTTTTGGGAATAGTGAAATATTTTAATTTATGTTATTTACCATTTGAAGCTGAAGAAATGAATTTTTTATATATTAATGATGTTAACAACCCATTATCGAGAACTCAAATTCACTTTTTATTGTACTCATTCAGAATAATCAGCACTATTGACAGTTTGATTCAAAAATAAAAAACATAATAACAAAAAACACCCCTATCCTTTACTATAAAACACCCCTCACCACCCCTTCTCCTCACACTTTCTAATCCTGTAAGATTACCTAGATTCTGTACAATTAACTCCCCATCACTCTCCCCCATGTCCATGAGCTTTTAGTATCCATAAAATTTCAAACACATGTTCTTAAGAGAGATATCAAGGAGATTAAATTCAATATGTAAAATACGCATTCATTTTCTTTTAATTTCATTTAATTTCATTCCATTATTATGATTTCCTCACATTCCCTTTCCAAAATATCCTAATAAATCTAGTGTAATATATATACAAGAATTTTATTATTTTAATGGAAAATGTATCATCAAGTCTCTTCAATCATCATTTTATTCTAATATGAAAACATTAACTGTGAGTTATCGAGTCATTGCCTTTATGGAAAAAGAGATTCCATTTTAAGTTACCACCATTATGTGTGGACATAAACCCATTTTATTTTTAACAAATATTATAATATGTGTATTAAAAATTATTTAATGTTCTGGAATCAGTATACAGACATTGTATCAAATAAAATGATATCATTTCATGATGGTCGTAAAAACTATCAAAATAAACTAATAATTTTTCTGTAATATTTTATATTGGAAATTATCCTCATTTGATATAAACAATTGATATTTAATGATAATATAAAATTCATTATTTTCATTAATACTAAATAATTTCACATATGGAGCTTTTACTCCATTATATAATGAAAACCATAATTATACTCAATATAACCGACCATAAAACCTTAAAAAAATGCTCCTAGAGAAATGAAATTAAACATAAAAAATCATCATAATAGCCATAAATTTACTTAAAAAATAATAATAAATAAATTATATATTGAATAAATTTGTAACTAGGTAATTAATGGATAAAATGTGATTACTAGGACATAAATACAAGTGCATTACACTTTTAGACATAAGGTAAGGGTTTTCCTCGTCTCCCTTTTACTTATGAGAGCAATGCATTATTCACAACACATTACATTCAAGTGGTGTATGTATACATCCATTTTATATATCATAGCATGAATAGGTTTAAATTCATTATATTCAATGTTTCATTTTATGATCATTATGGTATATGGTTCGACTATTTACAAAGTGGTAAGGGATTTCTTAACCCAATTTTCATTCATTAGGTAAAATTTATACTAAATTGAATTTATTAATTTGTGATTATGTGTCAAATGAAATTTATTATATTAAGTTTTATGTAAACTTTATTATGTTTATATACATCCAATAAAAATAATCAATATATATTTTTAAATATAACACATTCTTAAAAATACTAATTTATATGTTGTTTTCTATGCATAATGGAAATGTTTTATAAATATATATGACAATAGTAGATTTTACCACCTTCTAGAGAAATTATTGCCTTCTAGAATCCATTACAAGTATACAATGTCATTTTAAAATATAATTATTTATTTTTATAGTTATTCTCCTTTTTAGATAGAAGATTTTAGTGTAAAAGTGACCTTTTACTCGGTAAATTTTTAATGATTTTATTATATTTTTATCATATGTCTTGATAAAATTTTTTGGATGTTATTATTAATTGAGGATGATCAACTATTATTCCATCTGTTAAATTTTATTTAATTGAATATGTTTTGTTTGGTTGTGGGGGGGTTATTTTTATAATAGTCATCATATTTTACTGGTTGGTTTAGGATTATGTTAATTTTTTTGGGAAGTTATTAGAATTTTTTAAGGTAGATTCAATACGAGTGTATATGTTTATTATGTTTCACCCCTTTCTTATACATAATTATTTTGAATTAATAAGTGTCATTATGGTCCGATTGTAGCCCCTAGATGCAATGATATTACTCATGAGAAAAACTGGAATTGGTTTCGGCGAAGGCCATACCCCTTTTAGTATACTTCTTCTTTGAGGCATTTATAGTATTTTTATGATGTCTTGAATTATAAATTCCCTCATTATGAGGGAAGTTATTGATTATCCATGTGATTAGTAGACTAGAAGAATATCCTTGATTAAGTTTCATTCTTATGTGATTATTTATGTGGAATTATTTGATTAGATTTTATTCCAACCATATCATGTTCATGGTTATATTTTAATGTTTTGTGTTGTTATTTATTCAAATTACATAGTTGATTATATTAATTTATTATTTAATTTAATGTATTTATAAACCTTATTGAGCCTATTATCTCACCCCTTAATGATGTTTTAAATCTCCCAGGAGGGAAATATGTATACTATGTTTGACATAAAGTAATATTACAGTATGATAGGTATGCTTCCACAAGATTTTCAATGTTTTATTTAATTTCAGTTTGTATTGTCAAACATATGTTTTATAAGGTTTTCATATATACTTAATTACCCAATATATTTGGATATGATCTATCTTTTAGGGTACTAATGTATTAAATTGAGGAACCTACTCTTGGATAATGGGTTTGTGGTATTTTTAATTGGAATCATATTGAGATTACTAGGAATATTGGAAAATGGATATAGGATAAGATTGATTTGGAAAAAATAACCCAATAACTAACTTTGAAAATATTCAGAAAGGTTACCAGGCATATTATTCTGTGATTAGTTATAACTACATTTTCAAGTTATACTATCTGTTTCACATGATTAAGGTTAAACATTTTGTTTCATAATGTTATGATCTAATCCTATTTTATTCCATTTTTTTATAAAATTTTTCAAGTAGAAGGAATGGAAACCATATCAATGAACATGTTCTATATTTTTATTTCTATCTTCTATAAGATAAGGATGTTAGAACTAGATATGAAACTAAAGATGAACAACATATAACTACACTGGAAAATCTGACTCATGTTATAAGTAATAACCTTATTCATAGGGATCATCCTGATCCAAAACATGGTATAGAAATGTTGGACCACTTCATTCAACAACAACCTCCATTATTCGATAACACTACAAATCCATTTGTAGCTTAAAAATGGATATGTTCCTCGAAGAATATAATTCTCTATTTAAAATGTAATGAATATTAGGTGGATATCAATGAAGTTTATTTTCTTCCTGTAGATGAGGATCAATGGGGGTCATTGATTCAAAAGACAATGGAGGAAGGGGAAATTGAAAACTTGGAATAAAAGGATATTAAGGAACATTTCTTGGAAATATATTTTAATAGAGAACAATGAGTAGATAAGGAGAGAAAATTATTATGTTTGCGAGAAAAGGAATTGTAAAATGATTCAATGTATGAAGATAACATTGCAAGGTTATCTGTACACACTTTAGACTTTATACATAATCCAGTGATTAAAAATGATAGTTTATTTGATGTATTTTAATCAATACTTTGATGGGATCTAGTCTCTATAAATTCATATCATATGAGGTTATAATATTTTGTGATATAATGAATGAAAAATAATTATCAATGTCTAATTTTTTTTTGAAAAAAAAATTAAAAATAGAATGGAAGAGAAAAAATATAGGGATGGAGAATATATATTGAAGGATTCATTTCACATGTGATAATTGTGTAAAGAAACACCTTTGTACTTGGTTGAAGGGACTGAGAGTTTTCTACAAATGTGGATTGAAATTTCAATAGTCATTTTATTGAAATATAAAGAAATAAGATTCTTATACATTTAATGGATTAAGAAAAGGCTTCTGGATCATACAATTTTTAAAAGTGATCTAGGAAATAAAAATTCTCTTTATTATCTATAAACAGATTTTGGAAATGATGTGGAGATTTATTAAAGCCCATACAAAGGTTGATATTATGACATATAAATTAAACATCTAATTGTATTTTCTCAGTTTCTTATCTGGATAGTAATATAATCCCTCACCTCTTGGAAAAGGATTTTGGAACCAAAATGTTATTTATTTATATTTCATAATAAAAAATCAAGAGTCTTTTAACCTATCACAAATTTACAGTTTTCCGATGATTGACATTCTAATGATCATGTTCTCTATCACTCTCCATTAGAACACGATTGTTAGATTACATTTCTATTAATATTTTTTCAATTGCCACTAATGTATCCCACAAAGAAATCTAGTTCTCTTTTGATCACCACATCTCTCGTTCCCTCCATTTGTGTAGATTTTTTATTAACCCCATTGATGATGAGGAATTTCATCAAGGTTATTTTAAAATGATAGCTCCAGGATTACCAATAACAATAATAAATTACAAGGAAAAAGTTTATTGAAGGATGGGAGAATGTATCACTTCATGATTTTTTTATTTGTCTACTTTAAATTTAATTTCATTTATAGCTTAGGTGGCATGCTGCAATGATTTTAAAACAATGATATACAATTAAATATTAACATGACCATTGGAATAGTAATGTGACCATTAGGAATATTAATCCTTCCAATAGAATAATATCCTAGCCTATAAACGTATAAATATATTCTAGGAATCTCATTAATGAAAAAATGATATGTTTATATCCTGGAATAAGTAAGTAATATTTTAAATGATAAATGATGTTTTTGTATTTTTGTAAAACATAAATATTAGTTTACATTATTTTAAAAATATATTAATTTTAAATAAAATATTTTTTCTATAATAGATTCATAAATTTATATTTTTCCTCATACTGAGGACAAAATAGTTTTATGAGATATTAATTCCTTTTTAAGGTGAGATAAATTCCTTTATAATTTCAAAATTGACATATTTTCAAATAATTGATGGGTTTAATTATAAATTAAAATATTCAAAATTATAAATATATTTCAAAAAAATGGAGTTTATTTTTTAAATATACACTTCAAAAAATAGTTTTGGTGATTTTTTGGGGGGTTTATAAAATAGTTGAATTTTGTGTGAATAGTGAAATACGATAATTTATGATAATTATCATAAAAATCAAAATACATGAATTTTTTATAATGAATGATGTAAGGAACAATTATTTCGAACTCACATGAACTAGATATTGTTTTAAGTTATAAGGATCAACGATATTTTTTGTCTTGAGCCAAAATAATAAAAAAATGAATAAAATAGTCAAAAACGCCTTTCTTCTCAACTATAAATACCACCCCAAACCACCTGTTCTTCTCACACATTTAAAGACGTGAAGTTTATAAATACTATACCCTATTACCATACCAATAATCTCACAATATCCATGCACTTATAGCCTCAATAAAAGTCTTAACTAATGCACCTTAAATAGTTTTTCATGAATAATAAATTCATGAGGTAAAATCCTCTTTCATTTTCTTCTAATTTATTTTATTTTCTTTTCTTTTCATATCATATCAACACCAAGTCATTACAAGAAGTCAGAATAAATCCATTTTAAAATATATAATATAGTTGTAATATTTAAAATGAATATACATATTCAAGTATTTTTTCTTCTCTTTTTCTTTTAAAAATTAAATCATCGTATATGAGGTGTCGATTAACCACTTTCATGGACGATGAGATTTCATTTTTAATTACCAGCGTCAAGGGTGGTCATAATACCATTTTAATTATTAAAAAATATTATAATATGTGTCTCATAAAAAATTTTATGTTATCAAATTATTATATAAACATATTTTTATATAAAATTATACTTGTTTGTGTTGGTCAAAAAAACTCCAAAATAAACAATTAAATTTTCATTAACATTTTCTATAAGGAATCATCCACATAAAATTTAAAAAATGATATATGAGGACCATTAAAAATTATTGAGGTTTATTAATACTATATAATTTTACTTCTATAATATTGTATCCATTAAAATGAACTCAATTAATTATACACTGTGGGACCCACTAAAAGCCCATGAAGTTATTACTCCTAAAATAATGAAATTAAATATCACAACTCATCATAATGGAAATAAAATAAATTAATAATATTATTATACATAATATATATTTGTAAGACGTTTTTAAATAAATAATTAATGAATCAAATTTTATTATATATGATATTAAATGCAAGTTCACGATGATTTCAAACCTATGTTAAGGTTTTTCCTCATATTATTTTTATTTCTAACAGATATTATTTATTGAAAAAATATATCTTGTATTTGGTGTATGAAAATTTCGTATGATATACAATATCATTGGTCACTATAAATTTATGGTATTAAATGTTTTATTTGATGGTAATTAATTTTATGGGGCATATTGTTTGGATTCTTATAATGTGGTAGGTGAATTGTACACTAAATTTCAGTTATTTCGGTTAAACATATACTCCATTGATTATGTTATTCTATGTTTTTCTATCAAATTAATTTTTAGTATATTATGTTTTATTTCATATTGTGTTAGGATTATTTAAATCTAATACAAATAAACTATTCATTTTTAAAACACCCACATTCTTTTGAAAAAATACTATTTGAAATTATTCAATTTTAATGTTTAAATAAAAAGACATTTTAAACTTATATGAAATTGGAGGATTCTCTCTATTTCATGATGCCTCACGGCCTTGTGGAATAATTTATATGTTTAAAATTTAATTTTCAAATAAAAAAAATTCTTTTATAATTTCAAGAACATTATAATTTATGATTTAAATGTAAAAGTGGTATTTCCCTTTGGAACTATTAAATGATTTTTAAGATTCTTTTCATATATTTAAACAAAAATTGGTAGATATTTTTCTAATTATAGGTTGATCTCTTATGATTCAATATAAAAACTTTTATTAAAAATTTTATGATCATTTTGAATGTTGATGATATATTTGGATACAATTCCTCATATTATACTGGATAGTTTAGGATTATGTTTATCATTTCAGGAAGGTTATTAACATTATATATGATAATTACAATATGGAAGTATATGTTGAATATTTTCACCCCTTTCATACGATGAATGAAATTGACTTTGAATGTGTCGGGTAGAGCCTTTTATTACCCCTCAATGAATCGATATGTCTAATGAGACAAACTAAAATGACTTTTGGTGAAATCCATACCCATTTATGTATAGTTATTTCCCTAGACATTGACGGCATTTTTTTGATGTCACGCATTATACATTCCATCATTATTAGATTACTTATTGATAATCAATTTTTTTAAAAAAATTGTGGCTAAACGATCCCTAAATACAAATTAGGCAATGTAAAAAAAAGTAATTGAGGAACACGAAAAACAAAAGTACAAACAAACATATGTTTCTCGAGAGAAAATGATCATGCTATGTTGAGAGACACATCCACCTCGGCAATGAGGATTTCATCCTCTCTTCAATGTTTTGACATTCACTGATGACACATTTCTATCATACAAGATACCATATTGAATAATGTCCCCTTTATACTCCAATTCATAAACCATATCATTGAATTGAATATTATCCTAACTATTCTCACATGTATGTATCTCAAACGTGTTTTCACAATTAACATTTAAAAATGATATAAGTTTTATATTTTTTCTACAAGTAAATCTCTCTTGAAATACATTCCCATTTGCACAATACAACACATTGGGAAGGGGGTAACAACATTGGTGCCCTTCTTATAATTTGAAAGGATAAGAAAATTCAATGGAACTATTTCCAATTGTGTTCTAGTAGATGTACTTAAAGAAATAGATTCATAATTTTTTATCCCCCTATCATTAATAGATTCTGAACTCACATCTAAATCTAGTTGAGAAGATTCCATCTTGGGATTCTTCTTAATGTATATTTACTTACATGATTTTCACACTTCAATGTACTTAGAATTAGTAGTCTCTTCAATCTTTTTTAATGGTACTATCATCCTTTCATTCAAATATTCATGAGCTGATACACACTGCTTTGGAAGATTAATTTTGTAATTTTTAATCCATGTAAAGGAAACCTCAATCTTCACAATACATTTTTAGATTTTAGATGATTTCATAGTTTTTTATTCTAAAAGTTGAATTCTACTCCTTCCGAAATCTCACTCACCATGCCATCACGTCTATATTTTTAGTCATCAAAAATATATTCTTATACTATTCACCTCATCGAGGCCTCTTTAAAATAAACTTATTCAATAACTAAATTAAAATCCATAAACATATAATCCCTTGATTGGTGCTTAAGAAAACACCTTATAAGTTAAAATAGGGTCATCTTCACCACAAATAGAAGAGTTGAGTATGATATTTAATAATTATATGCATCCATCATGCATGGAAAAAATAATCAGATCCTGATCCTGGACTCTATAAGGTGGATCCTTAGACTTTTCAAGGTTTATGTTGATTGGATGAATGGAAACTCCATCTGCAGCTATTTGAGAAATGGCTTCATCATTACTTTTTAGTTGACCACCCTTATAGTTCCTATTATTTAGAAACTTAAAGAGCCCAAGTCCCTTTATCTAGTAGTCAGAGTAGATCATCTCTTTTCCAATATCATGTTTTCCCATGTCTAATAATCCGATAGTAGTCAAAAAAGGGAGGGAAATTTTCATATTCTATTTTTATATTTATCTCATAATTATTAGTGGATAAAACCACCCTATAAATAAAAGTGAAATTCAAATCAATCACATATTTTTCTCGAGAATAGTTACCACAAATAGATATTTATGTAACATTATCCAAATTAATACATTTCCATATTAAATATACGATATCAAAATGTATTTTTTTGTTCTATATTACCCAACATTGGCCATGAATTTTAATCCATACCGTATCATATGGCACTTTAAAATCATTGATATTAATGTTCAGAGTCCACTCTTGGAGTCTCCACATATAGGGATGGAGATTAATAGAGCCCACACTCTATGATTTCTATTTTTCCTCCTCAGAAGGGAAAAAATATGAAAAAAATAAACATCATAGAGTGATACATTTGAATTCCAAAAACCCCCCGGCATAATAAAATTGTGAATCAAGATCTAGAATCTTCCAGTGTTTCATAACTATTTATAGGTAGAATTGATCAAAGATATAGTGTTTTTATAGGTCTATCTATTTTGAAATAACCATTTCTGATGCAGAAACATGAGTAGGGGAACCTTTAATAACAATCCATTGTGAATTCCAAATTTTCTATAGATAAATTATCCTTTAGAAAAATTTTTTTTTTTTTTTTTTTTTAAAGGGCAAAAGCCCAGGATTATTATTAAAAAGAAAGTCCAAAAGAGGTACAAAAAAGGAATGAAAACAGATAAACTTATCACCCATTTTCAGGGGCGCCAAGCTTTTTCCTCAGCTTGTCCCCAATGATACGTTCTTTATTTCGCATCTCGTTCCAAAGGCTGATGTTGTTACGTCCTCTTCCTCTTCCTCTTCCTCCACGATGGGTTTCCTCAATCTCCCTGGCTTGTTGTAGGAGCGATTCTACATCTTCATCAGAGCTGTCCACTTGAGCTTCTTCCATCCTCTTCATTTGCTCTTTCCTTTCTCTCTTCTTTTGGCTTCGAGTTCTAGCATGTTGCCATTCGTCATCAGAGCCTTTCTTTTTCTGATCTTCTTTTCCTAAGGTTTCCTGCACACGAGAAGCATTCTGCAAAGTAGGGGTATTTGAAACCTTACTCACTTTTACATCAGGATGTTTCATCAATAAATCTGGTGTTCCAGCCATGTCAGATGACTCTAGATGAGTAGACACAGTAATACTATCAGTCATTCCAGTTTCCCTACGGAGTTCAGGAACATCAGGACATATTTTTGTGAGAACATTCATAACAGGGGGAGCCATCAAAGCAACATTGTTCTGGACTGAACAGTCCAAAACCTTCAAAACAGGAGACTGTTCTATTCTTTCAGCAGGATCATGATAAACAGCAGATGAAACAGTTGTAGAATCAACATAAGTGCCATCAACAGATTTAGTAAAAGAAGGACCAGGCAGTGAAGACACCTGGATTCTGTCAGCCAAAAAAGGCTGTTCTGGAAAACTTAAATCAGAGTCAACCCCAGAAACAGAAGCAGAGACATAAACAGTTTTATGCATTTTATCAGAGTTGGTGTTTTGTGTCTGATCCACATCACCAGTACAATAAGGCTGCAATTCTGGGAGATCAGAAGGACCTTCTTCTACAATGGCCGCCCATGATTTTTTGGGAGGTGGCACTGTGGAACAGCTTTGAACAGTCAATCCAAAAGATTTCTTGGGTGAAGAAATCTTTTTCTGTTCAAGTGGCATGTCTTTCAGATTGGGGCATGAGTTAAGATCGTGCCCCTTCACAGAACAATTTGAGCAATAAAGAGTCTTCCTACAATTAGAGGAGTCATGTCCTAATACTCTGCAATCGAAACAGTATTTGGGCAGGCTTTCATACTCAATCCTCAAGCTAATTTCCTCCTCATCAGTAGATAAAAATATTTTATCTATTAAGGTAGATGAAAGATCTACCTCAACTAAACATCTGGCAAAATGCCCATATCTGGCCAATTCAGTTTCTTTATCCATTCTAATGGGTACTCCAATAGCTAGCGAGATGTCATATAGGATCCTGGGATGCCAAAGAAGCCAGTTTAAACCAAAGATTTTGATCCAAACTTGTGCAACCGATCTACCCATCTCCAAAGGATTAAAAGATCTATCCCACTCACGTATATGCAATGCCCCAGGCTTGAAAGAAATGGAGCCAAACCCCCAGGCTCTCAATTTAAGCTCCTCAGAAGGAAACAGCAAATGATAAAATCCCTTACCCAAAGAGACGCAGTTCCAGGCATCAAAGCCCCAGATATTAGTTAATCGAGATTTGAGATAATCTAACCTCCAGGGCTGCGAGCCCTTTGGCAAAATCAGCCTAGCAATGATGGAATGATCCCCTAACTTCAATCTCTCAGCAACCGCATCGCCATCAGCTTTTACATGTGCTATCGAACCCTTCTTCCTAATCCCTGCATGCGTATCCTTGAAATTAGAAAAAGAAAAGTTATTCTGACCAACCTCAGCCGTATCTCGCATGCGGGGCTCTTTCCCTGGTGCTTTAGCCACTTCCACAAAGGAGAGTCCATTTGAAGTCCCTTCAGGCGCTAGCTTCTGTTGCGGAGGATTGGAATCCTTAGGGTTATTGAGGACCAGCTCGTTCACAGATCCGGTCTCCCAAGCAGGATCGAAGTTTGCCATAACCGAAGGAGCCAAGAAACACAAACAAATCACGACCTAGGGTTAGGTATCAGCCGAGAGTGCCGAGAGTGCGCGTCGAGAGCACTCCCCCATTTTTATCCTCATCCTTTAGAAAAAATAGATAGTGTGGATAATCCGTTAAATCCATATCCCTCATCGTACATTATCTATGAAGATGAATCCATTCCCCATCATTTTTCATGCTAATTTGATTAGTATGAGTGAAGGTTTAAATATATTTATTGTTTTAGGTTTTCCCACATGCCAATCAAAGGGATCAACTTCTCCCTTTCCATTATTCTCTTTGAAAATACATGTGATTATTCAACTATTATAATATTCATTGTTATATTCCATTATCATGTTCTTATTTATGTCATGTTTTCAACAGGTTTTATACCTATAATATTATTCTCATGAATTATTTTTAATGGAATGTCATTTAGGCATTTACCTTTAATTGTTGTTTCTGTTTATTTGTGATTTATTCCTATGTATTTCTTACCCTTAATGAGTACCAAAGATCAACACATTCTTATTTTTTATTTTTTCCTCTGGTTACATGATGTATATTTTGTCTGACATGCATAGCCATTAGAGATTCTATGTTGTATTTAATTTCATTTATTAATGTAAAACATCTGTTTCTATTTGCAAAAGATGCTCATAATCTGAACGAACTAATTTTGAATAAATTTTTAAAAATTATGTAAGGTTAGAAACAATTAGAATATTTCTTGAAATTAATTTTCAATGATTCTATAAAATATTTCATACTATTGCAAAAGATTCTCATAATCTGAACGAACTAATTTTGATAAAAATTTTACTAATTTGTAAGGTTATAAATAATTAGAATATTTCTTGAAATTAATGTTCAATGATTCTATAAAATCTTTCATACTATTCTTATGTCTTATTTACCCAATGATGAAATACATGACAAAAATTTTGGGGAAAAACCTTTAGATATTTTATTTGAAAAGATGTATGTTATGTGTGAATGTTGATGAAATATTTGTTTCGGTTAAAGAAAAATATGATATAATGGTATTATAAATTGTATGCCATCCCGAGGAAGTTAATTTCAATAATAGAAGAATTAATAATAATATCTACATCAACAAAATTAAGAGGATTACTCTTTTTTATTGTTTATTTTGATGGTATTATATTTTTTGGAATGATGAAAGAAACTACGAAATTATTCTTAAAGAGATTAAAATGTTATTTAGAATTAACATGTTTGGTGGAATGAAATACTATATTTTTTTAATAGTCTCACAAAATAATAAATATAACATTATATATCAAAAAATGTTTGCTATGGAAATTCTTAAGAAGGGAGGTATGGATAATTGAAAAAAGGTTTCGAAACCATTCATAGTGCGATACTTGTTTACTAAATATGCATAATGAAAAGAAGTAGATTATAAATTATTTAGAAGATGGTTTAATGTTTGTTAAATCTTACTGCTTATCAAATGGATATTTTTTGTGATGTTACAATATACCTATGTTTAAAAGGTGATACTAAGGAATAACATCTCTTGGATGAAAAATTGATTCCAAGATACATCACATGAACAAAATATTTTAGAATAAAATATAGAATCTCTTGAAGAAATGATTTGTTTGGTTATATATATGTTTATAGGGAAATAAATGTGGATCATATGAGATCAGCCCCAGGTATTATTCATTTTCATGGAAATTTGTGTGAGTTGGAATTCCAAAAAAATATATTACAATTAACATTGATGAATATGAATATATATCCTCTGCTCAAGTTTTAGCACAACATATGTGGATGATGAATTTGATAGAATATGGAATTTTTGAATTGAAGATACATATACTCTTGGGTTTTGAAAATAACGGTGTTATTATCTTCATAATAAATAAAGTGCAATAATATCACTGATACAATATTGATAGAAAATATCAATTCGTGTAATAGAATTTGGAGATATATAATCTAAATATGGTATATATTCTTATATTGGAAAAAAATTATGATATTTTATCTAAAAACTATACCAAATTAATAATTTATCAATCTATGAATGAAAATTGGAATAAATCCTCTTTCCTATCAAGTTTGTGGTGTGTGTTTCTATCCCCACTCTCAAATTTCCAATGGATAGTGTTGTAATGGGGGATAAAAATATAGTTTCATAAATATATCCATTAGTATTTGATAAAAAAATATACGAAGCATATATCTAAGTGTAATTTTCAAAAAGGGAAATATGTAAAATCAACATGTAAGTATGTGGATAGTTCAAATATTTATTTTGATGTGGCTATTGGAAACTTGCTTTTATAGGAGGAAAGAAGTTTGGAAGATGTGGAATGATTGATTGTTTGATTTTGATGAATATTTTTTCTTAGTCACTACCTATTTATGTCAATGTTTTATATCACTTATTCTTATTTCCTATAATTATTTTTCTCATGTAGGATTATAATAATTGATGAGTTATCCATATCATGAGTTACATTGTTTTAGAGATTTATAAACCATATATGATAAAAAATACAAAGGGGTAAATTGATGGGATAATGCTTTTTAGAAGTCATTTTTTGGACGCTGAAAGTTATGGTTTCAAAATGGTTTTGAAATTTGCAGTAAATTCAACAAATTACATGAAATTTTATGTGTTTATGATTAAACAAAGTAGAACCTGACCCAAAAGATTAGACACACTCTCTTTAATGAAATCCATCAATTTACATTTTCAGTTATGAAGATTTTTTCTCGGTGAAGTTGTTTTCAATCTCATATTGTGTCTAGAAATATTATTTCTATCATAGTGAGATGTTGTATTGGAATTGGAATGTATTTCACGATGTTAATCAATAATTGTAATGATTCATTGCTATAAAAGAATTTCAAAACATCATAATTGTTCTAGAAATATGTGATCTCTGATTTGTGAAATAATGGCTGTGAAAATGAGTTTTTTATGATTAGTAAATCTACTCAAATCTCAATGTTCCCAAAATTAAGAAAAATTCACGATACAAGAAATAATATGTTAAAGAAAAGATAATATTAATTCAATTTCATTTGATCAATGATCATCAGTGTGACTTGTTTTCAGATACTGATGCCATTTGGATACGTAGAATTTTGAATTTTCATAAGTGGTTTTTAGAAGTGATGATAAACTAATACATCAGACTACGAGATCCACTAAAAAACCAATCCATTGGTTGGTCCATTAGATGATATGTTTTAGAAATTATTATGTCCCTATAAACACTAGTCCATTATACATATCGACCCACAAATCCATTAGTCATTTGGTGAAACTAATAATACATTGGTGGTATAATTTCATAGGATGTTGAACATCATAATTTTAAAATAATATCAGAATGAACAAATTGTTGGCTACGTTTAATATGTGAATAATTTGATGCTCATGAATCATTATGGGTTTAAATAATTATAAATATGAAGATCTAATGTAATGTAGTCCAACATATTCACAGTACCATATGTATCCGAGTGTGGTCTCATGTTGTGTTGTTTTTAGTTGGTTTTGAATAGTTACTGTGAATTTTTTTAGTTGGCTCAAGATTCACAAAATACAACTTGCCACAAATCCATCAAATGTGTAACTAAGATCGATCCATTACACACATGTAAATATCGATAAGTCATCAGATGCAAGATATCATCCAACATAGTTCCACTAGATTGAGGCATACATAAACAAATGATGAAAGTGAAAATGTATAGAAGTTTACATTATAAAATTATTGGGTTTTAATTTATTTATCATCGTGAATGATGTTTAGGAAATATAGATTTTTAATTGGATATTCAGAATGGGAAGGATTCAATTTCACATATATTAAATCTTATCAAGGGAATCAGAAAGAAAAATTGTATCATATTGAAATATTTTTTTCAAATTCAACGAAAATATATGTTTTTATATGATTTTAGAAGGATATAAAATAATATATAAGTTTTTAGAAAATGGGTGAAGTTGTCTAAAAAGATCTCAAATGATAATGAAATTAAAATTTCAATATATTTCTTAGCATGAAAACTATTTTAGTTTTCTATAAATTCTATATCTGACACACCTTTAAATAGAGGTCAAGGTAAAAAGTACTCGGATATTGTTCACATATGGGTGAGAGTGAGAGTGATGATTTTTCTATTTTTTAGATGATGATTTTTGTATGGAGTTCTCTTGAGAAAAAATTTCGGATAAAATAAGTGATCAAAATAAGTTGAGGTAATGGTTTTATCTATCAAACCAACCAATTAGATTGGATATTTGATGAAACAAACTAGTTGATTCATAATTTTTTTCACACTACATATTCCAAATGGTTTCCAGACTAAATTATTATAGTTAGTTTTTATACAATGTATAGAGAAGTACATCCAATTTACTATCATGTAAGAAAGTGAATATTTCTTTTCTGAAGACTTACAATTAAGAATTTTATTCAATAACACAATCATTTGTTTAGAACCAATTAGTGAAGGTTTATAATTTTTTGAAACAACATTTTAACAAAATTAATGATAGAATAAGAACATGAAATATTGGATTCATCACAGTGATACACATGTGTAATGGTATTTCCTTCTTGTTGTATCAATAAAAACGTCATTTTTCTTGTTTATTTTGTGTTATTTTATTATTTTGAAACTATTATTAACATTAGATACTCTTATTAAATATAGATTAATGTAAATAATTGTATTCATATGGACGGATCAATGATTATATCTCAGAAAAGTAACAAATCATTAATAGGATACTAATAATGTTATATAAGTAAGATAAGGTAAATGAAAAATATATCATTGATTCATCCCTCTACCCCCCAGTGATCGCATTGATCTTGGTTGGTCCATTTTATAATGCAATACCTTCATTTAAAACTGAATTTTATAAGATCAAATTTCAATGATATGAATGTTCCAATAGAAATATTGACTATATAATATCTACATCATCAAGTCGAATATGTATCTCAGAGCTCAATTCATGATCATTGAAAATCTCAAATCATGGATGATCTATCTGAATTTTTTATGTAGAGTATCTACTAAGATATTGTACATGTTACCTGTATCATTTTGGTGGTGGGTAGGTGTTGATAGATATAAATCCAAATGATTTTAATTGTGTATAATATCAGTATAATAATGGTATCAGTGTCCTCTAGGTTCATATTTCTCAAAAAATATGAAAATATTGATTTCGAATTATAAAATAGGCCTTTAGGGGGAATGGATTGAATCAATGATGCGGAGAATAACATAGTGGTTTTGATTTTTATTTTATTCTCATTAATATTCTAATAAGTAACAGTGTCAATTACGTTCTTCTTCTAATGTAGATAATAATGCCTAATTCACTTAAATATTTGTATCTTTATCCCCTATTCAATTATTTTCCCAATCTATGATCAAGGTGAAAACCTAATACCCACACCTCTAACACGGAAATATATTTCTTTCATCATCATTGATATGTATATTAGTTTTTCATCATGATAAACTGACGATGATTCTTATGTATACATCGAAAAAAATATATGAAAAATAAATAATTATTTTTATAGAAATCTGATTTAATGAAAAAAAATTATTATGTCATACATACAAACGATTCCAAATAAGGTGTCTTTTATCTATTAGTATCCCTTCTTTATTTTCAAATCACTCCTTTTATAGAACATTAATTATAATGGAAGTAGATATGGATTTTTTATTCATCAATATAAATATAGAAAAAATAAAATGATTATGATGTTTATTCCTGACACATTAACCTATTACTATATATTTAAAATAAAAACCATTTTTTCAGTAGAACCGTACCACATATTTTCTTTATAGTATACTTATGTTTGTTTTACATAAATTTTTTTTTTCAGAACCCAGTTCCCATTTTATAAATTTACTATTATTAGTAAAAGTGATTAATATACGTATTATCATGAAATGTGTGACGACCCAAAATTTCATTAATGAAAATTCCTCATGATCTAATTAAATGTCTAATTACAGTTAATTAAAATGTGAAATTCATTGGTTTTATGTATCTAGATTTTAAATTACCATTATGAATTATGACTATTGCTAATATAGATGTTGAACAGTGATAACATGATTAGTATTAATATAGGGAAATAACAAATCCAATTTTCTCAGACAAAGGAAGTGATGGCCTCATCTAGTAGACTTGTCCAGTTCGAAGCAAAATTTTCAGAGCTCAAAAAAGAGGATTCAACATTGGGATTCTCTCTTGACCAAGCCCAATCTGATCATGAACACGTTAATCTTTAGAGGAATCGACTCTTGGAGAAGTAAAAGATACTAGAGATTACCACACCGGCAATGTTATCCGAGCCACCCCAATAATATGTCACCATCACACACATTACCATACGGTATTATACGGATGTTATAAGGGATTATGTAACAAGACCCTAGCACATTGACTATATACATTATTTTTTATAAAGAATTTGCATTCATTCTATTATTGTTACTTTGCAAATAGTTTTTAAAGCACAAATAGTATTTTTAGATAATATTAAACAAAGAAATAAGTTTTGATGAATTAATGGATTTTTGAATTAAATAATATTTTAATAAAATATTATTACTATTATTAAATTACAATTTATTAAATATAAATAGTCATATAATTTTCTGAATGCAGTTGTAATTTTTAATAAGGTTTGAAAGATGTTTTTGAAAGACCCATAAATTTTCAATGAATGTTGGTTTTTATTTTAAATGTAAAAATTTACATATTGATAAATTATTAAGATAAAATTAATATTATTTTTGGAATCAGGATGTCAAAATTATCCAATGGTGAATTTTTCATAATTTTCTGTGATAGTCGACTATTGGGTAAAAATTAAATACCATTTAAATATATAACATGTTTAATGACATCATACTGACCTAATAGTGATGTATTAAAATAATATAAACATTATGTTTGGAAAATATTTCTTTTACCATTAATATAATATGATTTTGGGTTTGTATGATTTATTTTACAAATCTTTAGTGGACCCTTCAAGGCTTACAAAACATTTTTTCTTTTAAAATTGTTTTCCCTGAGAGTGTGACTCACTTACACATAAGAAACCCTATTATTTTAAGATGTTCGACCATTGGCCTTATAAAATATTGTTTTCCGCACCCCATTTGAAAAAACCATGCGAAAAACCATGGGATGGTTTGTGGTTTGGATTAATTTAATGTAAGGTATCCCAAAACAAAATATTAAAGAATTCCTTCTCCTTTCCTATATAAACCCACCCATGCTCCCACTTACTATTCATTCAAAGCCTTTGGATTTTAAAAAACCCATAACTTCCTCTACCTTTAATCCTCCCAAGTTGCCCCAATGTCCCATGAGGCCCCTCTCAAGCCTCTTCCAAGCCTTTGGGATCACACTTCAATATAAGGGATTTCTTCCATTCTCATTTTTTCGAATATTCATTAAATTGTTATGCCCTTTTTTCTATTACAAATGTTTGGGTTTGATTTCACACATTCCCCTTAATGACCTCTTTATGATGGAATAATTGGATACACCTTTCCCTCTCATTTGTGCCTCCCATGTACACCCGTTACCATGCTAAAATTTCGTGAGGTATTTCTCTATCCTTTTTTACATCCAAGTAATTCTTTTGTATTATGCATCGAAATTACTTTATGTTTGTTGGGACATATACCGATATGACCCTGTTAATATCGATTTCATATGCATATAATGAGACACCATTTTCTGTCACATCAACCATTTTCATGAATACTTCTTTCATGTCGTTATACTGCCGAAATTGCACCGTGTATTTTCCAAGCCAATATCATTGTGTATTGAATACCAATCCCATGTCTCCATTAATGGGTATTCACATTTATGATCATATACATATTTAATGGTACATTCATTTATTTATTACACATTAATTAATTGTGGAATAACTTAAGATTTTTATTGATTCCATGTTATATGATACTAGTGGTAAACTTATGCATGAAATGAACTGTTTTTGAAAGGTGCACCCTAATTTCACTCTAATGCATTAGGTTTAGTATAGTATCATGTTACATCATATGTAATGGGTGTTTATTCATGATAAATCAAATTCAATGTGGTTTTACATGTGCTTCATGTGCAATGAGGGTTTACTCATTCTAAATGTGCAATGAGCCTCCGCTCATGCTAATTCCATGTTAAGTGTTGTTTCCACATTTCCATGTTATAATTAGCATAATTTATAATGACTTTATATTCATGATTCTGTTGTGCTCCATTAATTTTCCAATTTTCTAACATTTATTATCGGCCTCATTTTATTCCATGTTTATTCCTATACTGGGCTTTATAGCTCACATTTTTCTTATGCATGTCCTTAGGTTATCCCAGACAATGTTATGTATGAGGGAATGTAGAGGTCATGTAAATCATGTCTTCAATAAATATGTTGTGAGTTTTGTGTTATAAACTATTATGTAATGTTCCTAAGCCCCACATACACTAGACCTTTTGATCATCTATGTTGTATCATGTAATGATTTTATGTAATAAATGAGGTCTAAGTGTGTAATAAAAAGTATGGTTGTAATAGTCGGTATCACAATATTGGTTTAGTTATTTTTGGGATTAGTGTTAGAAAACCCTAGTGAAGACGTAAAGACAAGAATATGTATAATAAAAACGTCCTTAAGTATTGGTGAGTATTGAGTAAATGGTTTATCAATAAAATACATCCCTATCCAAATGCAAGAAGGTAGAGGCAGCTCTTGCACAGATGTATCCTAGGGTAAAACATGAAAACACCAATTTGAGCTAGACTCAAATAGGAATTGGTGCACAACATTGGGTCTTGATGCACTCTATGTTACAACACTCCCGGGGGATATGATTCGGTAAAATCACAAGCTTAGTATGAAACCTTATTAAAAATTTTAAAAAATACCCCTAAGATATATGTTAGAATGTATATCATGGATATTATAGATTGAAGCATATGGATTCATAAGTTAAGGAAATAAAAGTAATTTATAAGTCATCAGTTTTTTCCTTGGATTACTCTTTATGTTTTACCCATAACTTTTATTTTATTGTAGCTAATGTCCGGTAATAAGAGGAATAGGGCTAAGAAACTATGTTAAGATCAATTTGTTGATTGGGAAAATGAGATGCCCAATCTGAAGGGACCGGGAATCACTAACTTTGTCAGGATTCTGTCTCAGTTAATTCAATATTTGATTAGAAATATGGGTTAAGAAGAACATTCAACCGCCCTATGAAAGAAAAAGTCACTATCGAGTGATTCAGGAGACAAAGGCCTCCTACATTTAATGGATCTTTGGATCCTTCAATCGCTGAACAATGGATCAACTCCATTGAAAAGATATTATCCAACCATCAATGTTTTTTAACAAGATAGGTTTCTCCATGCGGAATATCATATGGAGGGTGAATCTTATCAATGGTGTTTGTTGATCTCAAATACTATGTTCAAGGAGGAGATCAAGGTGCTGGAATGGAAGGATTTCTAGAAGAATTTTTTTAATTAATATTTTCTGCAGACCCTCCAACATAATATAGAAATTGACTTATTTTTACTCCGGAAAAAAGGCAATGAATTTGTCATAGAGTACGAGGAAAAATTCACATGGTTTACACGATACGCCTCTGGCTTTGTCGTTACCCTCGAATGCAAGGCTGACTGATTCTTTGGTCTGCTAAAACATAGACTACAGAAAGCACTGGTGATCCGTGACTTCGACAGCTACGAAGATATTGTCTAATGTGCCCCTATGGTTGAAATTGAGATTATAGAATCCTAGGGGTATCATGGGGATGAGAAGTGTGAGGTGGACTTCAATGCTAGTGGTCTGATGGATAAATCTAATGGTGCTATGAATATCTAGCACCCCACTTTCCAAAGGTGTGGAAAAAAGTCCCCCGAAATTACCTTATGGGGGTGAGGAAATGCTTTAGGTGTGGAAGAGAAGTGAGACTAGCTGTTAACAACCGACATGAGAAGATCGTGGCTGCAACATAGTAGATAAACACACCATTCAAACCTCAGTACATTGTTTATTTCCAAAACTAAAAAGAACCAGAGCATTTTATAATCAGTTCCATATGCCAAGGTTTTTTGGAGGAAACCAACAATCTCCAAAGCTGTAAGGGAGAGCTTTTCTGATCCCTACTGCCGAGTTGAACCCTAAAAACGAAATGGTGATAGGTATTATAATTATTCATTCATTAATAGAGAACATATGTTTTCATTCAGGTCCTACAAATTATTTTATATCTCAAAAGTTCAATAGAACAATCCCTGCACCACAAAATATCATGGATGTAAGGATATCGTATAGTACGGAAAATGAGGCATTCATTACATCCCATGAATACAACTCCTCCCCTATCATAATTTGTGGATTTAATTTCCTGAAAAAACTCAGCATACTCCATATACTAGAATTTTATGCAATTCATGGCATGGATTGGCGTACCTTATATGGAGATAACATTAATTACTATTAGAGCGAAATCACTCTCTAAGTAGAGAATCAACCACTAATTCTATACAAGTGCAATAGGGAAGATGAATCATCTTTAGCTCCATAATCTCAAGTGTGGATATTACTGGCCTATGAGAACGCATATCTAGCTCAGAATATTGAGTCTAAGGAGGCAACCTTCCTTGAAGACATGCCTATTGTGAGGAAATTTGCTGAAGTGTTTCCTAATAAATAGCCCAGTCTTCATCCTAGAAGTGATGTTGAATTCTAAATTGATCTTATACATGGGAAATTTCTAATATCCTAGTCTACATTTAGAATGGTTTTTGTGGATCTTGAGAAGCTGAAGAAACAACTATAGGAGAATCTAGGTAAGTGGTTTATATGCCCAAGTACATCACTATGGGATGTACCAGTTCTCTTCGTCAAGAAGATGGATGGGTCAATGTGCCATTGCATCAATTATCATGTGCATTAAAAAATCACTATAAAGTACAAGTATCCTCTCTCACGAATTGATGACTGGTTCGATTAGCTGTGTGGAGCACAATACTTCTCCAAGATGGATTTACGGTTGGGATATTCTCATTTATGGGTGACTAAGGAAGATATTCCAAAGACTGATTTTTTACCATATATGGGCACTATGAATTAATAGTAATGCCTTTTGGACTCACTAGTTACCTAGAAATCTTCATGAACTTGATTAATATTGTCCTTAGGGATTACCTCACAAAAATTGTGGTAGTCTTTATAGAAGATATTCTGATACACTCTAAAACCAAGGATAATCATTAGTAGCAACTAAGAACTGTACTAGAGAACTTGCGGAAGGATAATATCTATGAAAAGTACTGAAAGTGTGGGTTCTAGGTGAAGGAGGTAACATTTTTGGGGCATATCATCAAAAGAAATGGGATAACTATGGACTCCTCCAAAACAGTGGCAATTGAGGAATGATCGAGGCCATCATTGGTAATAGATATCTATAGCTTCTTGGGGTTAACAAGATATTATCAACGATTTGTGAGAAATTTCTCTTGATTATCCAATCTTCTTACCATACTAACTCAGTCAGGAGTAATGTTTTCCTGGAGTGATGAATGTTGAGAATTCTTCAAGGAGTTAAAAACGAGGCTTATCACTGCGCACATGCTCACTTTACTCACAAGTGTATAACATTTTGTGGTCTTCAGTGATGCTACGAAGAAGGGCATGGGCTTTGTGTTGATGCAAAATGAAAAAGTCATAGCATATGCTTCATGGAAATTTAAATTTCATGTGAATAATTACCCAACACATGATTTGGAGTTGGATTTGTCAATCTTCACATAAAAAATTTGTCAGAATTGTCTCTTTGGGGAGAAGTGTGAAATATATAAAGACCACAAAGGCCTCAAGTATATATTGACACAGAAAGTGTTGAACATGCACCAATGATGATGGCTAGAGCTGATCAAAGATATTGACTGCACAATCCATTACCACACAGTGAAAACGAACAAGGTAGAAGATGCTCTATGTAGAATGAACCAGAAATTATATCATTGATGAGAATTGAGAAGGACCCAGCCTTCATAGATTTGATATAGATGGACATGGAAATCATAAAGAAGGGAACATCATCAATCCTTTCACAAAGGCTTTCTCAACTATCTATATTGGAAATGTTAAAGGATGCTCAAAAGGACGATGTGAGAATTCAGAAGAGAGTGGAAGATATTAGAGAAGGGAAATCCTCAGAGTTCAATGTAAATGAAGAAGTAATTGTGAGTTTTGGGAAAAGACTATGTGTTCAATCAAGTCCAAAGCTTAAGAAGGAACTTTTGGATGATGTGTGTAGTTCAAATTTTTCTATTTACCCAGGAAAGACAAAGATGTATAGATATCTCCAAGAGCATTATTGGTGGGACAAAATGAAGATGGAGATCATTGAGTATACATCAATGTGTTTGATGTGTCATTAAGTGAAGGTAGAGAGGCATAAGTCTTAGGGTATGATGCAACCATTGCCCATACAGGCATGGAAATGGGAGAACATCACCATGGACATTGTCACTAGACAACTAAGGAAATCCAAAGGCAACAATTCAATATAGGTTATTGTTGATCGTCTTACAAATTCTACACACTTTATTGGAATTCATGACGATTTTTCATTGGATCAGCTAGTACGGATATATATCTTGGAAGTGGTAAGGATAAATGGAATAACTCTATCTATTGTATCTGATAAAGATCCATGATTCACCTCTATGTTTTGGAAGAGTCATCTACATGCTCTAGATATGAAGCTGAACTTCATTTCAGCTTATTATCCTCAAACTGATGGCCAATCCAAATGGACAATCCAAACACTTGAGGACATGTGGATAGCATGTTCTATGTACATCAATAAAGGGTGGGACCAACATCTTCCACTGGTTGAATTATCCCGAAATAATAGTTTCCACTCTGGAATTTTAATGGAATGTTATAAAGCCTTGTATGGGAAGAGGTGAAGAAAAAAATCATGTGAGGATGAACTCCGTGATTGTTAGCTGCTTGGACAAGAAATGGTGGAAGAAATGGTAGAGAATGATAAAACCATTCAGCAGCATACCAAGGTTTCCCAGAGTCGACAGAAGAGTTATGAAGATAACCTTCGATGAAACATTGAGTTTAATGTTATAGAAATGATATTTCTATGCATATCTCGTTGGAAGTAGGTCATGAGGTTTGAAATTAAAGGGAATTCATGTCCAAGGTACATTATCCCCTTTAAGATTCTTGATCGTGTTGGGGTTGTGGCCTACCGACTAGAACATTCACCCACCCTATCCAAAGTGCATGATGTCATTCATGTATCCCTATTATGGAAGTACACACAAGACCCTTCACAGGAACTCTCTTCAGGGGTGGTATAGCTAGAGGATGATCTTTATTACGAGGATCATCCATTAAAGACCATTGATCAGAGAGGAAATTTTCAATGAAATAATACAATTCCT
The DNA here is from genome assembly GCA_963277665.1 of Viscum album. Taxonomy (NCBI): domain Eukaryota; kingdom Viridiplantae; phylum Streptophyta; class Magnoliopsida; order Santalales; family Viscaceae; genus Viscum; species Viscum album. The sequence continues at coordinate 1,290,992,747 of OY728159.1, read as the reverse complement.
CTCGTCAAGGTCTTGTGGAGAAACTACAAGATTGAAGAAGCGACATGGGAATTAGACAAGGTGATGAATAAATGTTACCCACATCTATTTATTGTGGGAAAAGTAAATTTTGAGCGTGAAATTTCTTAAGGGGGGAAGATTGTAACGAATCAAACATTCAATAATGAAAATTCTACTTGATCTAATTAAATTTATTATTATGGATATTTAAAATGTGAACATTATTGGTTTTATGTTTTTGGATTTTAAAATAACATTTTAAATTTTGACCATTAATAATATAGTTGTTGAACAATGATCAAGTGATTCATATAAATATACGACTTTAACATATCTAATTTAATCTAACAAAGGAAGTGATGGGCTCATCGTATTGACTTGCAAAATGAATACCATTTGTTGGAGCTTGGAAAGTAGGTGGCATCCCTGAGCTTATATCTTGACCAAGCCCAATTTGAGCATTAACTCTTTATGCTTGAGTGGAACAGACTACGAGAGAAGTGGAAGGTAATAAAGATTAACACACGAGCGATGTTTGTACGAGCCACCCCAAGAGTCTATCACCATCAGACAACGTACCCTTCGATCATACGTGGGAGTTGTATGTTTTTCTATTACATGACCCTAGCACTATGACTATGCACATTATTTTATTTAAAGAATGTGCATTCATTTTATTATTGATACCTTGAAAATAGTTTTTAAAGCAGAAATAGTATTTTTGGTTATTATTCAACAAATAAATATATTTTGGTGAATTAATGGATTTTTAAAATTAATTTTTTTTTTAATAATATATATTATTATTATTAAATTACTTTTTATTAAATATAAATTATCATATAATTTTATGAATGGAATGGTAATTTTTATTAAGGTTTGAAAGCAGATTTTTCAAATCCTATGAATTTTTGGTAAATATCAGTTTTTATTATTGAAGTCAAAATACCTATATTTATAAAATAATTTAGATAAAATGGATATTATTTTTGTAATCGGGATGTTGAAATTATCCCTCATTTAATTTTTCATGCTTTTTTGATATAGCCAAATTTTTGGGTAAAAATTAATTACTGATTTAATATATAATGTGTTTTTAGACAAAATTATGACCCAATAGTGATGTAATAAAATAATATAAATATTATTTTAATCCAATATATGTTTTAACATTAAAATAATGTCAATTGGGGTTTGTTTTATTTATTTTACAATGATTTAGTGGACTCTTCAAAGAATATAAAACATTTTGTATTTTTAAATAGTTTTCCTTGAGAGTGTGACTCACCCCCACATAAGCAACCCTATTATTTTAAGACCATCGGCCATTGGCCTTATAAAATATTTTTTTCCACTCCCCTTTGGAAAAAAATTGTCTGGTTTTTTATTCTGATTAGTTTAATGGGAGGTGTCCCAAACCTAAATAATAAAGAATTCCCTCTCCATTCCTATATAAACACACCCAAGATCCCACTTCCTCTTCACTCAATGCCTTTAGATTTTGACCAACCCTTGACCTCCCCTCTCTATAATCCTCCCAAGGTGCCGCAATCTCCCATGAAGCCTCTCTTAGTCCTTTCATAGGCCTTTGAGATCACACTACCATGTAAGGGATTTCTTCCTTTCTCATTTTGTCCAATTTTCATTAAGTTGTTGTGATGTTTTGTTTTCAATTAAAAATGGTGGGGTATCATTTATCCCCTTTCCCATACATCCCTATTTATTTTTGGATAATGGAATAACCCTTTCTCTCTCATTAATTCCACCCATGTATTATTATTACTATGCTGATATTCAGTGAGGTATTTCTCTCACCTATTTTACATCCAAGTAATTATTTTTTATTACCCATATAAATTCTATTACACTGGTTGGGACATGTATTTAGATGACCCCCTTAATGTCCATTTCAATTACATATGATTAGACACTCTTTTATCTCTCATCAATCATTTTTAATAATTCATAAGTCATGCCGTCATGCTGCCATAATTGCTCGGTGTTTTTCCAAGCCAATATCATTATGTAGTGAATACCTTACCCATGTCTCTATCAAGGGTATTCACCTTTATGCACATACACATGTAGAATGGTACTTTCATGTATTTATTAAAAATTAGTTATTCATTTAATAACATATCATGTTGATTTATTCCATGTTATATGATCCATATAGGACACTTATGCATGAAATGAAATGTTTATGATGGGTGCACCCTGATAGAACTCCAATGATTTGGGTAAAGTATAGTATCGTTATAGGTAATGTGCAATGGGTGTTGACTCATGAAAATTAAATTACAATGAGGTTTTACTCATGCTTCATGTGTAGTGAGGTTTTACTCATGATTTATTTACAATGATCCTTGGCTCATGCTAATTCGATGTTAAGTGTTGTTTCCACATTTCTATGTTATGATTATCCTGCTTTATCATGCCTTTATGTTCACGTTTCTCCTACGTTCAATTGATATGCCTATTTTCTAACATGTTTTTTAATCCTCATTTAATTCCATGTTTATTCCCTTACTAGGCTTTATAGCTCACCCTTTTCTTATACATGTCCTCAGGTTATCCCATGCATAGCTAAGTACGATGGAATTTAGTTGTCATGTAAATGAATTTTTTAAATAAATATGTTGTGTGTTTTATGTTATAAGTAGTTATGTAATGTTCCTAGCCCTCAAAGACACTATACCACTTGATCTTTTATGTTGTATCATGCGATTAATTTATGTAAAAAATATGGTTTAAATGTGTAATAAAAATAAGGGTTGTAATAAAATGCATTACCAATAAAAATGTAAATGAATATATGTCTACTCACAACAACTAATAAACACAGTCCATGTTTTTTTTGTTTATAAGGTGTGTATACATATGTCTTGGGTGAGGGTATATTTTCCCTAAAACATATTTTGAGAATATACATTGTAAGAATTTTCCAAAATCATCGATGAAATTTTCTAGTGAGAAATACTACAAATTTGTTTCGGATAAATCTCTAATAAATTCACTCTACAATGGATAATGAAGAGTAAATAAATGATTCATATTTTTTTATTTAAATTAATTAAATATCTTCATAATTTGTTCATATTCTCATCCCAAATTATTGCATTAAGAATGTGTACAACATTCTTCCACCAATCTACATCAGCTAGCATACACTTCTAGTGGGAAACCAAATGTAACTAATAAAATAGAATTATTTGGGTAATCATGATGACTATGTGGACCCAATCAAACCATGAATTTTATGCAATTTTTACATACAATAATATTCATTGAAAACACCATCATGTTATGAGGATATTATATTTTTGGTACATAGGTTTCTCATTGTTTATAATTTATTATGTTACAACATCAACAATATATTATTCATATGGATTGGCATCATCGACATGGGTAGAAGCTTATTGTTTAGCAGTATTGGGAGAATCAACATGTAAAATGAAATTTCCTTAGGATTAGGATCATTGAAATTAGAAAAATTCAATATGTATATAAGTGGTTAGGTATTTAATTTATATTATTTAAATAGTGTAGTAAAAATATAATAATATGTGATAAGACATTTTAAATTACAAAAAATTAACCTGATTATTAAACTCAATTTTTTGAAATATTGAAGGGATTTGACATCGCTATCGAGTAAGAAAATATACTACATATAGTATTATATGAAATAAAATACCCTTTATAAATTGTTACTACTATGAAATTATTACGATATCCCAACGCATGGGTCATCCTTAGTTGAATTGACATCTGAACCTTCAATGGTGTTAGTCCATAACAGAATAATTGACCACTTTCAGTTTGCAGGAATTAGAAAATAGATTACCTATACTAAATTTAATGCCATTATAAATTTTTTTTCTCTTTTCCTTACTAAAATCCACAATCATGAACCCTAATTCAGCTATTTTACTAAAATCACATTTTCCACCCACTTGCATTAACAATCACCACTTAGAATATTATATAATAAAACTTTGATATTTGTTTGATGGTACAAAATTATGATAAATTAATAGAAATTTCATTTCATTACATGGAATTAGATATATTCATTTCTTCATCCATAAGTGTAACTATGCTATTTTTCATGGTACTATATTAATCATGTTCATTTTCATTGAATGTAAAACCATCAATTTCCTAACCATTACAAGATAATACATTCACACATGGTACATTGGTTATCCGTCGAAGGAATTCAAAAATTGAATCAATATTTATAGATGAATTCATTGAAATATGGCCTTGAAACCTCCAAATAATTTATTTATTTTGTGAATTTGGTATCCAATGTTCAGCTCATGATGGATCCAAATTCTCAATAATTACATTGTGGGTTTTAATATATCGAAGAACTGTTAAAATGTTATTAAAATGTAATTGAGGGATTTCTACCAATATGTAATAGTAATTCTGAAAACATATATTCTGGATTCTCCTTCACCCACAAGCCTCCAAATGTGATGAGATTTCTATAGACCACATATTTCTACATCAAACGTGTATTTTCTATATAATTCAATGGATTGATCAACAAAATTTTTCTCTATAATACAACATTCTTAATGACTTTTATTTTTTACATACACATTAAAATTATTACTTTTCCATTCAATGGGGTATATCCATCTATAATTTATGTGACCACATAGTCAAATATCTCATAAAAAATGAACCATCCTATGAATCATCATATCAAATAAATTCTGACAAATTAACATCTCAAATTAACCAAATTTGACTTTAATTTTCATTTATATAATTTAACATTTCACCAGGTAAATAAATTGGTGGCATATATATTTGAAAAATAAATAGATCCCAGTTACTGAATAATTGAAATTATTTGTAAAAATTACACTTATATCTACATGAATTGTATCTTTTGTTAAAAAAAGGAAATAATTTTATTTCATAAATTTATCATTAAATTAGTTATTCATAGGATATTCGTAAAATTTTGGGAATATGAATTTATAATATTTTCCTTAATTGAGTTGTTTAAAAATTTATATATCTATTTATTGGAATGAATGTAAGTATCTTGAATAATAGAAGAACATTTATCACTCTACACCAGCGGAAAATCTTCATGTATCCCCATGATAATCAGGTCTAACGTCGCCTTAATTAATTACGTAGTTTCTTCAGGTGCATTTAGTAATTTACAATGACATTATCCTATACATTTTATTGACATACATAATATCAATAAAATAAATGACTTATATACAATTAAAATATTGTAATTTAAAAAGTAAACTTATTTTTTCATTCAATATATTATTTTTTTTCAAAAATGGTTGAACAATATTAGTGTCTAAATTTTTTATTTTCTCAAACATTTTGCCACCAATTTGTGTAGATGGTGTTTTACCATCTTCTAAAATACTATAAAATTATATAGTATAAGATTTTTATTATTGTCACTGGGGTAGATATATATATTATTCATGATACATATAATTTGAGGAATATTTCAACCTAATTTATTATTAACTATATATGCAACTAGGAAAACCATTACGTACATCCAGTCTGTATCCTGAAACATTCCCATAAGTACGAAAGTCATTTATTATCCCAAACAACCTAGATCATTACATAAAATTGTCATTTTTGTAACCATTTCAAAATGTAACACCTAAATCTTGCAATAATTCTAAATATTTGATCAATGGATCAAAATAAAAATAAACATCATTACCCAATTTTTTTAGTTCTGATATAATCTAAGATAACACAATTTATTTTCATTTTATGAAAAATAAAATAAAAAAGTTATTATTTACTAATCAAAACTATCCATGTCATTTAATGTTTTCGTTAAAATTTTTAAGAATTCACTCAATATGTAGATAGTGAAAGATTAAGGATTATCAAATATTCCAAATTTGGGATACCCGTTATGAATTTTCTTCAAATGAGGGGAGTTTTTTAGCTGATAATGTTTCTCATCTATAATTATTTTATTTTCATTCCACGTCCATTGTATTGTTTTTTTTTCTCACTTCTATATGTGAGCCTAAAATATAGAATGATTGGAAATGACCATAAAAACTTCTCAGGAATAGATTCATCTTTTTTATATCAGTACAAACCCCAAATATGGAATTTTTAAGTGAATTTGGGTCCTTGGGAAGCAATAGACAATCATTTAGACTGGAATGTATTCTTTTATATATCTGACACATTGGATATGGAATTTGTTTAACATCATATGTTTTATTCAAATTTTCATTATCGTTTGGGGGAATATCACTCATGATAGAATGTAGTTTCATAAAAAAATAATCACTCCATTATTTATCAACTTTTATTTCACATAGCTTATATATGGCTGACAAGGTTTTATATTTAGTAAAACTATCATACAATAAAATCATTTCACAACACATTAACTACATTTTTTTGGAAAATCATTAAGATCATTTTCAACATTAAATTTCATTTTCATCAATATGATCATAATCATCATTCACCATAATAATGATTCCCTACATAAAACCTTTATCATTTTTCATACATGTAATCTTATTAGATACATAAAAATAGTGTTATCCCAGTCACTATATGTATTCACTTTTACCCATGTTCATTCCAAAATTAATAACTTCGAGATATTCTATGATATTACAGGGGTTATTAGAATACATAGAGTCTAATATTTCATGATTAACAATAGAGTAAACACAAAAAAGTATTTAAAACATTTCATATGCGTTAAATTATTCAGTATTGATGAAATCATACACTCAGTCCTAAAAATATTTTGTCATACAATTTTTATTCAATCATTTTCGATTTATATCCACCCTATTTGGTTGAGTAATATTAATATCTAAAAAAATAAATAAATATTAAATTTTTTATGTCATAGAACCTGTAATTGTTCTTTATTAAATAATGAATTAAGATATATAAAGCCAATATTATATGATAATAATATCTAAATGTTGTGTTTTGAGATTGTTTTATAAAGGTGGAAGTCATTGATGTAAATAAATGATTGGTATATAAAAATTCCCGAAGAATCTAAAAAAATTTCTATATAGTATAAATCACATTGATCAAATATTATTAATGTAACCTTGTTAGGTGGGATTTAAAATTGATGGAGGATTTGAGGTTTATTTATTCCTTCATGTTGTACGTGGTGGGTCTAGTGGTGTTTTTATGAAAGGATTATTAGAAGATATATTTTACCTTTTCTATAGGATTCAAATATTGGTAGGGCCTAATAACATGATCATTATAACATGAAATTTAAATTAAATCATGAATTTAAATACAACGAAGAACAATTATCATTTTTTCTTACATAATATAGTAGAAAAATGTTGAACAATATAATTTTTGTTTCATGAATGCATCTATTTTAATTAATTAACATGGTGGGGTTGAAGACTTAAAGAAAAAAAGGAAAATTATTATTAGGATTATACGAAACAATAAAATTTAAGACAAGATGAATAAGTTTCCTATTGAGATTAGTAAAAATCCTAATCTCTCACAAATTATTGGACTATATTCCCAACTACCTAGGATAAAATAAAAAAATTTCATCCTCAATAGAACCAATAAAAATCATTAGTGACTTATTTTTTTCCATGTAATACTTTGGAACGTTTATAGTAATATTATGAATCTACATAGTTATTGTGTGTGGGATTCCCATGTTTAGATATCATCGGTTTGCTGATCTTTAAAATATTTAATAAATGTTGTCACACCTGCATTGAATTTCAGTATAAGTGGAATAAATCAACATTTGAGTCCCATATTTTCAATCAATCAAGAAAATTGAGTTTAAAATTTAGTCTTTACCCTAGGTGCTATATAATATTTTTGGTATCAGATTCTTAGTGGGAGTAGACAATTTGCGGCTTGTTAAATGGTGGTTTATTAATATAATCAAATTAATTTATGAAAACCTCCCCCTATGGGTTCTAATTCATGTTATAATGGAGTACACCCATGGGTGACATAAAAGATGAAGCCAAACTATGAATAAAAGGAATTGTTCTACTAAATTATTGAAGTTGATCATCACCAGATCTTGGTGGAGGAGGTTTTGGGCATTATTATGAAATGGCAGCTTTGTAATTTCACCATAATGAATGTTTATTTATGATTTTTATGTCCCAATAAACATTGATACAATATTATTATTTTTTTAGATCTGTATTACTACTTCTCTAGATCCCTTGAGGGTATATATGCTGGTTATGGTGGGAAATGGGGAGCTTCGAGTGGCGCAGAGGGGATTTTCATTTAAACATTCCAATAACACAATGTTTAGGGTTGAAAAGCACACAAAATTTTCTTATATTATTGTTGGATGAATATATTTTGAAACCAAATTCTTTTTATTGGGGGTACACAATGTGTAGTGAGCCCAGTCCTTGAGGCTAGAGGCATTGTCTAGATAGCCATGAAAATGTCCATGGCCATGCAGAAGTACACAACCATGTACTAAGGAATGGGGGGAAGACATGGGCATGGGATGAGGAAATGAACAAGTATCCAGGTATCCAGTACATTCTATACAGAAAGGAAACACCCAGTTTGTGGTGGCAAGCCTATCTGGTCATGTATGCATGAGGGCACTCCAGAAATATTGGTCAAGGAAATATGTCTTGTGACATGGGGTACATATATGTTTAGATTCCAAAATAAATATGGAGTACCTAGAAGGGACATGACCTAGGGCTAGATTCAATAGAGATTTAAAATAATAACAATACATTCCATGTAATCCTTTTTAATATTTCTCCATTTCACATCATCATCATCAAGACTCGAATCGAGGCCCATGAGTAGCATATACAAATTATTATTCAATGTTAAATGTAATGGTGTCCATGATTTTGGAATGATATATTCGATGTGAGGTGGGGATAACTGGACACTTGATTGTGACGTATAGACCATTTTCCTTGGGTCTATCCTTTTGAGGGTATAATGTAGAATTCTGTTCACATAATATGATTTTGATCTCGTCAACATAATGAGCTTAGATATAGTTGTTGTATCTCTCTAGGAGGCCTAGGAGAGATTCTCTATTATGTAATCTTCATTAGGTGAGATTTATGGTTTCCCCATGACATTATTATATAGGTTTTTGATCCCCTATATAGAACTCTATCCTAGTATGGTTTGTGGAATCATAGGGTATACAATCCCTTAATTACATGGAAATTTTAGTTTTATTTACGGTATCATTGTGTATAAAATTCCAAACTCAGTGGATAGTCCCATATAGGTTCACATTATTATCAAGGGTATTATCACATAATTGGATGTTGGATATATATTTTCGTTTTCAGTATCTCCCAACAGCACATGGAATGATCACCTAACTCTGTTTCATGTATATGAGACACAATATGTTTTGTAAAATTCCCCAATGGTCTTGCGTGTGCTCCCCCATTTTGGAATCATGATATATAAAGTTAAAAATTGGGATAAAGGTGTCCCCTAGAGGTCTTGAGTGAGATACCACATTTGTGAGATGCAATAATTAGTGTTCCCAATAGTTTTAGAGGTGTCTCTGATCTAGAGTGGGTTTGATCCCCTATATGAGTATCAAGATCCACTGAGTAAGAGTGTGACGTTATTCATGGTGAGACCCTATGAGTGTGATCCCATGGATTTATTTCACATGGGATAGTAGGGATGTTCCATCAGTTTATCAATACTTTATGGTGTGTAATATCTCATAAGAGTTACAATAAGGATGTGAGAGATGTTTCAAAAGAGGGATATCTCGTGGAAGAGTACCTTCTGAGATGGCATAACACATGAAGTTAGTTATACAAGATGAGAGTCCCTTTGGGCCTTGAGAAGAATCCTAATCCAGGTAGTAAGGATGGGATATCATGAGACATAGAGTGTGAGATGAGTATGTATGGGTTAATCTAATATTTATTTTAGTGATATCACATATCATGATTGAAACACCATTTGAAGATTAGATGGATACTCATGTATAGTTGATGAGTAATTGAGATAGAGTTTTATGTTCTCTCACTCTCTCTTGGGGTTCATTTGTATTAGGATGAGTGAGGTTTTTTACTTTTAGTATCTCAATTTTATTTTGGGGTTTTGGGTTTATTCTATGTATTTTTATACTCACCCCTACATGGGATGTTCACACATATGTTGTGCTTAAGCAGATTATAGGTCTTTCGATGGAGTCCCAGGAGGACTAGAGTAGGATGAGAATAACGATATAAACATTATAAAATGTTTACTAATGTTTGACGAATGTTTATCCCCATGTTTTCATTTGACAATATTCCCCTCCAATTAAGTGGGTTGGACTCTTACATTTTTTTTTTGTGGATAGTATTTTTCCCATGTTACGCTTTTAGTAATTTTTTGTCACACTACTTGAAGTAATGATGTGAGGATTAATTATTTGGTTTCAATTAACATTAACTCTAATGTTTTTCATAGATATGGATGTTTTTTCATTAGTATAAGTACTATAGTCTAAGCCCTCCAAATTATTAGATAATATTATTTGGGGCTGGTCTCCATCCCCTATCTATTAGAGGCAGGCTTGGGGTTATTGGAGATCATATGTTGGGCATCGAGTTATGATATAATGGAATCAAAGGAGGACCTTTCATATAATTTGATTAGTTTATAGATGTGAACATGGTTTGGGATTTATGGTAATATTTTTAAACAATATCTCATTCAAATTTCAATCTGAATACTTCATATTTCTTTTGCAGATGCTAACGTATCTGTTCACCTAGACTCTGATAAATTAATTTTTGAATAATAAAATTGAGCCATTATATATAAGAGAGTTTGGGTAATTCCATCATATTTTATTGTGTTGTGGGTTCAATTTTCAACTTGATTCATCTACCTATATATACTCTTCCACTATTGAATGTGTTAACTCTCTTTTATTACACCTTCAATATAATATTTTGAAAATATTCTTCATCATGTTAATGGTGATGATTCACTAAGTGATACTACTTTAGTGTAGGTAATTGTGTATGTTGTGATTCTTATGGGTGGTCTACCATTAGTTCCATCCTGTATTGAGTTGTAGGTTTTGTCGAATGTTCAGGTCGAGGATGAACATAGTCTGAGTGCACCAACTGAATTCTACAGGTAGTGACCTTTGTAGTATTAGGGTGATCTAAAACCCTGTAATTTGTATGACTGGATTGAGATAGTCATGTGTGTTTTATGAATTGTGAGGAAAACTCCTGATCAGATGGTGGTCCCAGTGGCGAGTCTTCTAAATGGCTCGATTGAGCGATTATAGAGTCTAGTGTTATAGAAAAATGAAAAGAGAAATCCAACTTGGATAGTGTTTTAGAATATTTTAATGTAAGATTTGTATCCACCCATTTTGAGATCAGTGCATATCTAGGAGCTTCAAGATCAACAGTAGGATAACATGACCATGGTAGAGTATTGCATGAGTTCAATAAAGCATTGTCATCCATGGATATGTTTTGAGATCTATTTTTTGAAACATGTAATTTAAAATATGAATTACTCTAGTATATTATGGATTTATTTATATAAATATGAATTACATCCAATGTTGGGGTTCCGGAGTGATCCATGTTTATGGAGATATGTCTAAATGAGCAGACAATCACTATTTATACTAGGAACATAAGAGTCGATACCTTAGTTATTGGCATCCAAAAAATGGATCCGGGATCCAGTTATATGAGATGTTTTTGGAGAAAATCCTGGGATTTAGGGACAATGACTCTAGGCGCCCAAACTAAATCTCGTCACTAACGAGAGAGGTGGTGTTTTTATAATGATGGATGGGAATATATCAAACTTGATGGATTGGAAATCCATTATTCTAAGAGGTAGGGGTCGATGGACCACACTGACCGAGATTTTGATATTAGAATTGTGTTTCATTTGATAGAAGAGATTGAGGAGGATTGGGAGAGTAATAAGAGGTGTAAGATTGTTTGATTTTTTTCATCCACCATGACTATGTGGTCTGCGATAGGCTCAGGGAGATTATGTATCATGATGAATATAAATTTGTGTCCTGGAGGTCATTGATGCAGAGGGTCTAAGGATCATTAGTTGTAATAACTTCTTTTTTATACTTCTGAAGTAGTATTGTTAGACACTGTTGGGAGGTATTCTATTCAAGGCACTTCATGATCAAGGATTATCTAGGGTGGAAAGGATTGATGATAGATATCTACTATAGTGATGTTTGAAAATGATTCATTATCATGTGTAATAAGAAAGAATCCACAATTAAGACAAGTTCTTGAGCCGTGACACAAAACTATATGGGTGAGTTAAAGTCTACCTAAGAAAATAGTGCCAAGGGGTGGCAAATATGTTCATTGGAATTTTTTGTTTTGGACAGGGTTTAATGTTGGAGTGTTGGATTTCACCCTGAAGATACCAGTGGATATTTTATAACAACCCTTATACCAGAAAATCCTACAAATTTTATCAGTTAATTCACACTTATATTTATAGTATGACATGACTTCATAAGAGAGTTTATTGCATTGAATCATTCCTTAGTGGATGGGAGACACTACGATGTTCCACCTCAGTATGGATAGTTTTCTTACTAACTATGCTTTGCTGGTTTTCACTAGTTGGTGTGGCTATGTTTTTGATATTTTGGGGTGCATTTCATCTTTTGTAGAGGAGTGATCCCATCTGAGGCACGATAAGCTAATGTGTAGGAAGATTAATCTGAATTTTATTAGATGGGATCTATGACCATTTTCTCAGAAGAGATAAATGATTTCTATGTCCATCTATTGTGGTAGATTTGGGGTCATCGACACTTGGATGTTGTAGGTTTTCATCCCCACTGAGCTTGTCATCTATATATATTATCACCTACGGATATTCATGATGTTTGCATTATAATATTTATTGATTCCCTTGGTTCTTCTAGAGTAGTGGTGCAGTTGGTGGTCAATAGAGGGAGGAAATATTTATAACTAGTGTTTGGGACTGGGTAAACCTATGTCATTATTTGGTACCCTCATGTGAACGACATCATAGGATCACGTGATGCACTTATGGATGATGAGACATATATCTATTCAATTTCTTTTACCCCTCCTTTTTGTATCATGGTGGGGAATTATATCTAATATATTCTATTATTGGGGTATCTCAGGATTGGATATTCAATATACATGTTCATAATGGGTTTCCTAAATGTTGGGATAATTTCAACCTTATGAGGATTGACTTTTCCACCAATCATGCAAAAAGGTTTGGTGCTGAGGAGGTCTATTTACCTAATGAGTACATCCAAGAGTGGGGGTTTTTTTTCTATAAAGATTAAATTTATCAAGATTAAGAAGTAATTCATGGACTAATTAACTCGATGTGGTGTAGTTGTCGCTCTACCATCGGTGTATCACCACTTGAGGCCATGTTCGAGGGTCCCTAATTTCCATCACTATAATAGTCAAAGATAGTGTGAGATAGAATTTGATGTCATATAGTTTGTTTTAGTGATTGATGTTGAGGGTAAAGTTAATCCAAGGGATGATGAAGACTATCGAGCTACATCATTATCTATGATAGAAAGGAAAGGTGGTTTACCCCTAGACTATGTAAGCACATTTGGTTATGTTAATTGGTGTTTTACACCAATCCAAAATAAGTATACACATGAACACTTCATTGAATTATGTAGTCCTAGTTTTAGTTAGACATTAAGTATGGTTTGTATTTTATTGTTCCCATGAGTTCATGTTTGAAGAAAACAAATGAACCCACTAATGAGTTCACTAGTGTGGTGTGGGAGGCATAGTTATGGGAATATATTTTCCCCTTAGGTGTAGGATTTTGGTTTTTTGTATGTAAATCATAAATTCATGGAGATTGAAAGGACTTAGCCCCTACTATGTATCTCTTTTGAATATTTCTACGAGAATTTCGAAATCCATTGGTGTAGGTCGTGCGAGATTCCAGTGCCTGGGGTTCCTTTGTGTAGTGATATTAAAAAATTTAATATATTTTTTCATGAATGTGGTGTTTATCTATAAAATTTTGATAAATCATGGTTTGATTGAAAATTTGAAATGATTTTTGAGTGTAAAAATTGATGTTTACCCTGGGCATGACATAATTGTTTTTGGTTTCAGAAACTCGATTCCAGGAAACCATTATGGGTGTTAAATGTAGGTTTTTAATTTCATAAAATAAAATTATTAAACACTCCCCCCTTAATATAATCATGAATGATAGAAGGGAGGATCCCCATTGTGAAAAAAATGACCAGATGAAGAAACAAGGATAGGGTGCACCGTCAAGACCTATTATTGATGCTAATCATCACCAGATCACGGTGCACTAGCTTCTTGGTGTCTATTGGGACATGAAGCATCAAAGTTTCTCAACATTGTAGGTGTATTTATGATCCTTGAATCTAAATCACATTATATTTTTTGTTTTATTGTTTTATATATCTATTGAATATACTAGAGATCCCCTAGGGTTATATATGTTTGTAATGGTGGAACTTGATGAGTTTTAGGTGGCTCATAGAGGATTTCAATCAATATTTTCCGACACTAGGTGTATAATACAGAGGAATAAACAAAGTTTGTTTCATCTTTTAGTGAGATGATATTTGGGAACCAAACATTGTGTACTGGGGGTATACACCATTTAGTGAGCCCATGAAATGTGTATGTAAACATGGTAAGAAACACAATTTAAAATACCCAACCCATGTGGATATAGACAAACATATACATGGGCATAAGGTGCTAAACATGGGCAGGGGCTGAGGGCCTGGCCAAGTATCCAAGTTTCCAAGAATGTTTGTTTAGTGAGGATACATGTTGTGTAATAAAAATGACCATTAGTACATTTACATGTGAGGTGACACACATAATATTACTCAAGGTCACACATAGTGTGACATGGGGTACATGATGGGTATATTCAAAAATACATGATGAGTACCAAGAGGGGACATGACCTGGGGCTAGTTCTGAGAGTCATTTGGTGTACTAAGGGTGTACACCATGTACTCTTGATGGAGACTTATTCTTCATGCATCTCCATATTTATGACTCATATAGAGGCTCGTGAGTAGCGTATCCTGCGTAGTTTTCTACATTGGATATGATGGTGGCCATGGTTTTAGTCTGTGATATAAAACATAATGTGAGGTTACTTGGTAACATCATAGTGATGTATATACCATTATCCGTTGATTGGATTCAAATGATATATCGATTTAATGATACATAGTAGAATTATGTCATCACTAATTTATTATGATCCCCTTTACTGGTTTATCTTAAATAGAGTTGGTTCATCTCTCTAGGTGTCTATAGAGATATCTTCTATCATACCATCTTCCCTAGGCTAGGCTTGTGGTATCTTCATGACCTTGTAATATATGGATAGAATGAAAAAAATAGTAAGATAGTTGGTAGGTTGAGTTGGGTTATTTTTATCAACATGAGTACAATCCCCTACACATTGGTTTGTTATAGTGGGGTTTTCGATATCATCAATAGTATGATCCCATACATTGTGGTTGGATCCAAATTTTGGTTTTTAGTATCTAGCATTGGTTTTAGGAGTGATCCCCAATTTAGGTATCATGGATTTGAGACTTTTTCTGATTTATTGAACCCCCACAGCGGTCCTTGGTGTGATCCCACATCTCAATATTTTCATCTTTTGAATTCTAGATTAGGTTTGTGGTGTTCCCCAATGGTTATGGGTATGATCATATATCTGTGATATGAGATCCTATAGTTCAAGGAGTCTCCAATATGGTATCGGTGTAATCCATTATCTGATTATTGATATCCATTGAGTGAATATGTGACATTATTCATGGTGAGTCTTGATGATTTTGATCTCTTAGGTGTATTCCACATGATATAGGAGGGTAGTGTCATCTTTTTTGTGATATCGATGGAGTGTGATCTATTTGATGAGTGGCATCAGGGTTTGGACATTTTTTCTTAATGAGTGATATATCTTAGATGAGTTTCATTAAGAATGGAAGGGCTCATGTAGTGAGTTATACTAGGAAAGAGTTACCTTTGAGCCTCATATAGAATCCTATGGCAGGCGGTGAGGTCGAGACCCCATGAGACATGGAATATATGATGAGAAAATCTATGTTAATATGGGATACCTAGAGATGATGTCACATATATGGATTGATAATCTATGTGTATAAGAGGTGAATAGTCATTTATATACTATGTGTGGATGACATGGATTTTCTTATTCTATCACACTTGGGTTCCCTCAGGATAAGGTCGAGAATACTGTTTCCTATTAGTTTATTCATTTTAAATTGGGTTTTAGGTGTAACTACTGAGTATTTTTATACCCACCCATGAAGGGGATATTCCAAGACATTTCATGTCTTATGAAGAAGATATTCGTTTTGATGGTGTCATAAGAGGACCCAGATTTGGAAGAGCACTCTGAGATAGACATACCAAGGAGCATATCAGTACTTGACCATGGTGTGTTATGGTGGTTTTACTTGATATAACTCAACTACATCTGTCCATGTTGAAATATTTAATATCTTATGTTGTGTTAGTAGTTTTAAATTTTTATGTATTCAGTACTATTTTTGTACTCTAATATTGGGATATATGTATGCATGAATTTTTGGTTTCACTGATTATTATTAACGAACATTTGCATGAATACGGATTTGTGTGCATCAATACATGTACCACTTTCTATGAAATACAATGTATGTGTCAAAACTAAATAGAAATTTTTTCTATCCCATGGCCTATTTAAGGTGTATTGGGGTTGTCATGGATGGTAACATAGAATATCAAGTCATGATAGAATTACCTCTGAAAAAATAGTAGAGTGGAAACTGGTGAAAAGAGAAATAACATATTAAATTTATTCACCTACATGCTAATTGGAAATGAGGTCGAAATGAATGTGGAGGAAAACCTTATTGGAGTTAGAATAGTTAAAAATATCATGATTGAAAATTTATATAACAATGGAACTGTGAATTACAAACAACTGAATTAACCTACTTACAAGTGATTTGATTCTATTTATCCTGTATGCTCACTTTTTGTATCATTCTAACAAGAATACATTTTTCACAGAAAATTATGGTATCAATTTATATTAAAATATTTTTATTATATATGATAAGGAAAATTAAAATATAAAAAGGATTGGGGTTATTATACATGGAAATTGATGAAAATGGGTAGAATTATTTGATTTTAATTCATGTGTGCATGATGGATACCAAGAACGTGGAGTATATTACCATATATTAACTTCATAAACTCCTAAAACATATCTTTTGAAATTACTACCTTACATTATAAATGGGAAGAGTTATTTCATTCAATAGATGGTTTTTATGTTGTTCCATGGAACATGTGTTTTGGTTAGCAATCATAGCTTCCAGGTGATTTCAATAGGATTTATTTATAGATCTAGAAACACCCAATAGTTCTTCATCCAAAAGTACCTATGTGCAAAAGGTAGGAGTTCAATGATTTCAAACGTATGTTACATAAGAACATGCATTGGTTGATTGGATGGGAGGTCAGACTAATCACACTATTTTGGGAGGAATGTTTTTTTACTCTGAGACTCTTATAGATTTGAGATATTTTAATAAATTATTTTTAATTAAAAATGTATAACATAGAATTACCTAAAAATTTTCAATGAATTTTTATCATGTAAAAAATTTAGAATCAACTGTATGTATTCGAGGTTCTTCATTAATGGTGTCCTCTCATATACTATTTAGATATTATTTTAACAATCGTAATGATGATACTCTTTTTAATCAACTCAGTGGGGAACTCTAGACTTTATTTTTAACCCGGGAGATGAAGGTTTGTTTTGATGTTGGAATTGTGCCAATAAATGGGATACCTACGTATCCTTGTGAATGGAATCAGAACCATCAATGTTTGGTGCTACTTAATGGGACACATCATACCTTTTAGGTTCATGTGATAAGAACCTATCCATGATGTTTATTGTCATGTGGTAAGGGCATCTAAGAGAAATTCTCTTAGTTATGGTTTGTTCTATAACTTATGACTCCCAAGGAACATGGAATGAAAATGGTTTTTCACATTGGATTAGACTTTTTTGGGAATATTTCCCTGGAATAAGAGGATTATTTTGAATAGTTGGGTTTAAACCTCCATGAAGTTTCCTATGTATCCCATTTGTATGGGAATCAAATCACATGTAGATCAATGGGTGTCATAAGAGAGTATAGTCCTTTGAGAGAAATAATTTTGGGATTAAATCCTAAAATGGATGCCTTGGTTATTTACGAGTTTAATTTTGGGATAAATCTAAAATAGGATGCCCATTTGTTGATGAAATGAGATAGATCTCATGCCTTAATAACCATTCCAACATATCCTAGTTATAGTGTGAAATTAGAGATCTCAAATTTCTTTATGGAAGGTGTTTGTGAAAATTTTGTGATCATGATGAATATATAAGACCATATGGGTCATGCTCAGTGTGAGAAACAATAGGATGTTAGAGATTAAATAAAGGTGCACACACTTTCCCTTCGCCTCTAGTATAAGAGGATACACCTGCAGTAGAAACTGTGGAAGAGGCCGAGGCGACATTCGAATAGGGTAAGGTGATGATCCTTCCCACTAATCTATTTATATTGTAAAAGGGTCAAATTTAATGAAGGAGTGAAGGTGAATGATGTAGAGAGGATAAAAATTTCCACCTCATACTTGAAAGGTTAGGGGCTCACTCTATGATTGCTTCACTAAAATTGGTCCTTGAAGTGGATAGAGATTTTTTGTTTTTTCAATAGGAAAAGTAGGTGTGAACCATACCTTCTATACTAAAGGTATGAGTTTTGATTTGTAGAGATTAAAAGGGAACAACATATCCCAATCCACAATCCTCCACACCAGGAACTTCCGAGCACTTTTCCTGTGAGAATGGTCCATGTGATTGAGTATATACAAACCCCCAAACACTCCATGAAGCCTAACCGAATTGAAAAATATTTTAAGAAACCTCTGACTATAGATATGAATACCAAAATTAGAGGCATGATGATCTTTCATTTGAAGAGGTTTGATGATTTTGGAGGTTTTGGTGAAGGTTTCAACATAATCCCTTCTCGATAACAGAGCCAATGAAGAAGATGCCTTGCCATGATATTTTTTGGATAAGTCTTGATGAAAGGATTTGTTGAATGAAGGTTTTGTTTAATCATAGAAGGGAAAAAAAGTATTTGGAGCGTAGCCATGGGGGTACAAGTTGGCTTGTGTGACCTGAGGTCAACTATTTTGATGAACAACCTCGATGTTTATACGTGTGTGTGACATAACGCAATCCTTCAAAAGAATTCCTAGATATTACTTTGACTAGGGTGATAATGTTCCTTTGAGAGGAATAGGTAGTGCTCATGTGTTTCTAATTCAGTGAGGTTGGGCGCTTTATGTGTGCAAGTGTTATTTATTTCAAATACTAAAAGGACATATTTTCTATGGTCCTCCTTCAATTCAACTGCTATTGGTTTTAAAGAACTACCATGAATGTTTTTATGTCTTGAGCTATTCACTAGGGAATCCAGAGAAACAATGGAATTTACCGAAATTAATTAATAAAATGAAGGACCCAATGGTCTATTTATAGGAAAAATATGACACTGAGAAAATGTTGATTGGGTGCGTAAGTGTCTTGCATGCTGGATATGTTGTGTTCATGTAACATGCACGTCTGTGGTGCCTTGGATCGATTGGGGCACCACTATCAGGACATATCCAAATTAATTACTTTATTCAGCTCCAGCACGGGGGCACAAAGGTATTGCGCACAAGTACCTTTGACTCCGCTTTATAGACTCATACAAATGTTTTTCTCCATAACGTGGATGTTGCATCCCATGCCCCTAATTGGGATTAGTTTAGAGCTACAGTCCCGGTCCATTGGGCTTGTGACTTGGATATGATCATTGACCCCCATACAATATATAGAGTATCACTATGATCTTATGGAACCTAGTTTATTTGTTTTTGTAGAGAAGTGCATGGAACCCATTTCATGGTGTCTATAAAATCCCACTCTTAGAATTTGATTCCTTCAGAAACAAATCTTGTTCTAATGTGAAAGTAGGACACATTGATGCATTCCAGCATCATTTGGTTAGATTTTGTGGTATGTCCATTTTGGTAGGATGCTTTAATTTTTTCCTAATACAAGAGGCCCTGAAAGAATAGTTTATTATTACATGGGTTATATAGACAACCCCAAAAACATTTTATCTTTGTATTTATATATCTCAATATTTCTTAGAACCTTTAAAATTCAAGTCTAGTGAGGTGAGACTTTTTCATGGGTCAAGAGTTCTTATTTCCTATTTTCAATATGGTGAGTACTATGTCTGTTGCTATTTGGATGTTTAGATTCATGCATGTTGGAAACAAATTCTAGTGTTTAATGTCGAATAGCATTGACCATAATTTTTGAAATTAGTTCCCAAGAAAGGAGTAATGGCAAGGAATTTCTCTAATATTATTTAATTTCCTCAAAAGCGAATCATGAGTCATTATATTTATCATTACCAAATATTAAACGTGTATAAACATAAAGAGTCTTCTTTCCAATAATGAGTTTAACATTATTTGGAAAACCCGTTATGGGGGTTGTATTATAAAGGACAAACATGGGAATATGATTCATAGATAATGAGTGGTATCTTATGAATAAAAGGACCATTATGTCGAAAACATATGTAAGGCCACCTATGGGAATGTAATTCATAGTCAAGAAAAAGTGTTCTAAGAAAATTTTCATTTTGTTATTATAGACAAGGGAAAATAATATATGGGTTACTCAAGACCAGAGTGTGTGGTTTTTCAAGGTAAAAGGATTTTATGAATAAATGGTTATCTATGATGATATATTTGAAGAATGGGAAATCAATTTCTACACAAATAAATTGTGTATGAGGAATGATAAAATGTTTAGAGAAAGGGATCTTTCCGATATCATGATTTGTAGTATTGAAGTCATGTAGTGAGGATATTGTATTGTGCTGTTTAATGTAATGTAATGTGGGCATTATACTGAATAGATTCAATTCATGTAGTGAGGTCATTTGGTGTATTTAATTTAAGGTCTTTAGATTTGTCCTAATGTTTGATACACTCTAATTTCTTGATAATTTGTTCGGAAATATACTAACACATTCAACTATGGAAGGGAATAACTGTAAAATGGGATTTGGGAATTTATATATCTGAAGAATGATATGGGAAACTTGATAATGGAAATAGAATAAGTATTTCTTAAGAAAGAAGTTTCCATTATTTGATGAACCTATTATGGGGGTTTTATTATGCATGCCCAGCTAGGGAATATGTTTCATATCCAAAATAGTTAAATATTTTAACAGAAAGACCTGTTATGTATCCAAATTATGTAAGGACACCTTGGGGAATGTACTGAATTGTTAGAAAATATAGCTCTAAAATTTTTTACATTCTATTAATAAAATCAAAAGAATGATTATAGAGATTCAGATTTTCCATATCACAGAGTTTAGTTTCTAGAGAAAGGTACCTTAATACGGAAAGAGTATTTCCAATCATGAATTTGAAAGAATCATAGGAATATGATTTCTAGGATAGTATGAACCAAATGTAGGAAGTATTATGTCGATATTTTTAGGTCATATGACTAGGGGCCCAATAGAAACAATAGACGGTCTGTGGTTGAATGATCCTAGGTTATTTCATATTGCATTGAACACATGGAGGGGGAAATGTGAAAACCATGTTCTTGAATAAATTCCATTCAAGAGAAGGGTTATGGGAAAAATATACATGGGCGACTACATTATGGTACATATTATTATATATAGTTATCAATGTTTTAAGGGGACATAAGATGATTTTACCCAGAACAACATTACCAATTTTTGACGAACTCATTATGGGATTTATTTTATATAGGGAAAACTAGGCAATATACCACATTACTATACAATAAAATATTTTAACTAATATGCCCATTATGTATGAAAATTAAGATTGACCACCTAGGGGAACAAACATCATAGTCAATAAAAAGAGTTCTCAAATATAAGAAAATCTGCCCCTAAAAACCATAAGAATAGTTATAAAGATATGAATGTATTCATGATTAAGAATGTGAAATATGAAGGGGGTATTTCTCAGTGAAAAAGAGAATTATTTGAATAATTATTGTCCTGGGGTTTGGAGTCCCTTATATAGATTTGAATCATATGCAACATGGGTGCATTTCATGTTTCTTTAGTGGGATCCCTAAAGAGTGGACACAAAATGATGATTTTCCCATAGATTGTTAATTATATGTAGACGAGTGATGAAAAATATTATCCATTGGCTACTAATATGAGATAAGGCCTATCTGTCACTAAGTATCTCAATGGGATTAGTATCATGACATACATAGTTCTTTAGGAAATTTTCATTTTAGTTTCGTGAAACTAGGACATTATGTAGTGCAGTTTAATGTCCTACATTGATGGCCTTCTGTGAATCCGAGGTGAAAAAAAATTATTGTAGCTAGAATGGAGAATTAAACATAGGTGTCACTACATATCTTTTATGGAAAATAATAAATCCATACATAGTTATTTTTTCACATCCAATGTAGGTTTGATTCCTACAAAAGGAATATGGGGGTGAGGGTTATTTTGGTGGTGGTTGCGCCCATTATTAGATATCTAAGCATCTCTATGTATCCAATTGAATATGAAAATCAAACCATACATAGTTATTGAAAAATAATTTCCCATAGTAACCATGTTTAATGTGGGATAAAGGGGATTTTAACACATTTTAGAAGAAGAATTGTCAATCTTATGACACAATATGGTATGATGATCAATCCATGTATCTTTAGAGAAAAATATGTATAGATCTTGTTCATATATATGAAGTGAAAAGGTAAAAAAATGTGGTTGTTGTTGGGCCATGATTGGAGATATAGGAATCTCTATGTATCCAATTAAAAATGAGAATAAAGACATATATAGTTATTGAAATGAGGTCCCTATGAAGTTTTGATTCAATCATTTGGAGAAATAAAGCTCATGTGAAACAAAGGAGTTGTCATGATGTCAGTTGTGCTTGTGCATGTAAGCTCTTAATGTAAAATAATATAGAAATTTACTATATTTTTTAATATAGTGTAACTATGAAAAATTATTTCATGTACTATAATGTTATGCAATAAATAAAAAGATGTTAAACATTTTATCATCATTCAAAATAAATGAATATGGTCGTTATTTAGATTAATGTCTTTAAACTAGGACTTTTTTATGTGTTGTTTAGAGTCTTGCAGCAAGGGAAAAAATTTCAGGCAGTTTAACATCATGAGAAACAATGCAAAAGATCGTTATACAATTTATTGTCTTACAATAGGGACATTGTGTTGTGTAGTTTTGAGTCATGTAGGGATAACATTATGACATTATGATATTTAACATCATGAGACAAGGACACATATGGTTGTTATTTAGTTTAATGTCTTGGAACTATGACTTTGTACATTATAGTTTAGAGTCATCTAGTAAGGGGATATGATGTGCAATTACACAATATAATTCTTCAATAATGTCACATCCGTTAGAGCTGTAATAAGTTCTCCATCCATTGATATTAGGGAATACGATCTATTTGAGTAAACCTTATGTATGGAATAAGGTCTTTCCCATTTTAGCTCATGCTTTGGAGGCTTCTTTCTGGGTATTCTTGGAATCAGGGGGACCAATACCAATAATCCTTAAAAAATAAGTGGGGGTGAACATTATTGTTAAAAGATCAATCTATCCTATTCTGATAGACTTCTAAACGATGCAATGTATGCAATCTATCTTCATCTAATCATTCCAAAAAATCAAATTATTTCAGAAACTTATCATCTATAGATAATTGATCACAGATTTCAACTCGTAGTGAATGAAATTGAATTTCAATAAGAAATAATGCATCTGTGCCATACACTAACGAATATGGAGTTGCCTTAGTTGTTATAAGGTTAGTATTCTGATAAACCCATAAATCACGAAAAAATTATGAGGCCAAGATTTATATTCTTTATCCAACATCACCTAAATAATATTTGATTGATTTTTGTTGGAAGCCTCTATTTGTCCATTGGATGCTACATGATATCAATATGAATGGTTGGACTTGATATTTTCCTCTAGATATAACTTCTTTACCTCAAAAAATTGAAATTTGAGTCGTAGTCTATCCATTTATAATGAGTGGCACAAAATCTAGTAATGATATTAGCTTCGAAAAAGCTAACATTGATTTTCGACCGGACTTATTTAAGGGGTACATCCTTATCCCATTTGTATATGAAATCAGTAGTAGTAAGAATATTATTGATTTTCATAGAAATATCTGGATGATAAGGTCCTACTACTTCAATTCCCCATGTCACAAAAGGCCATGAGTATTAAATTTATGTAGAAACTCTGGGTGTGGATGAATGGGAAACACAACAGCTTACAGTTGGTCGGGGTTGGACCTCAGGGAGGCTTCCAACATACCTTTCTTGGTTGATAAGGATCAATACCACGTAGTTCATATGGTTACAGTTTAACATATTGTCGGATGAAAAGGGGTGTATAGTTACGCATCATCCAGGACGAGGGTGGACTGATGTGAAGTGGTCAGGACCAATAGGTGTTGGGCTTGAACCTCATGGAGGCTTCCAATGTACCATGCCTTGGAAAGGATCATATTATGCATAGTTCAGAAGAGAGGATATAATCTAACATCATACGTGATGGTGGTGAACTGACATGAAGTGGTCAAAACCAATGCAGGTGTTGTGCGTGAACCTCAGGGAGGCAAACAACATAGCTTTCCAGGGAATGGATCAAAGTCCACATAGTTAAAGATGGGTTTGGTGAACCAATGTGAAGTGGTCGGGTCCAATTTTATAAGGTTGTGAACCTCAGAGAGGCTTCCTACATACCTTTCCTAGGTAAGGATCGAAGTCAATGTAGTTCTGGTGGGAGGATATTGTTTAACGTCATGTGTGACAAAAGTTAACCGATGTGAAGGGGTTATAACCAAGGGAGGTATTCGGATTGAATCTCATCGATGCTTCCTACCTTCCTTGCAATGGTAAGGATCAATGTTCACATCGTTCATGATCGGTTTGGTGAATTGAAGTGAAGTGTATATGACCAATGGTTTTGGGCTTCATCCTCAGGGTGGCTTCTTACATACATTTCCAAGGAAAGGATCAAATTCCACGTAGTTCGGGAGGGAGGATATAGTTTAACATCGTGCAAGATGGTGGAGAACCAACATGAAGGGATCGAAACCAACTGAATATTTGGTCTAGAACCTCATGTAGGATTCCTATGTACCATGTTTTGGAAAGTATTAAACACCATGTAGTTCAATATGGGTTTGGTGAACTGATATGAAGTGGTCAGGACCAATGGTTATTGGGCTTGAACCTCCGAGATGCTTCATACGTACCTTGACTTGGCAGGGATCATAGTCCACTTAGTTCGGGATAGTTTTGGGGCGTACACTCTTGGGTGTCCTGATGAGGATTTCATGGTCAATTCTTACAATAATACAACGTGATTCATGCTATGTGTGAGAAACAAGAGGCAGGAAAGACTTGATGGTTATGTTGTGAAGGGTGCGTTCATGGTAAGTGGAGTGGGGCTTACACAAGGTTATCCACTTGAAGTGGATATAGGGGCTTAAGTGTGGTTAGTAGCCTAGTGAGAGGAATATTGGGACCTACTCTATGATGGAGGCCCGAGTAGTGACAAGGCACAATGGGATATAGATTTGGAACGAAAGAGAGGAGGATCAAGGGGCCCATACCCCCTTTGGTAAATAACATCCAAGAGAAGGGGGGGTTGTGATACTTCATCCCGCAAGAAAAGCTATTGTCTTACAAAAAATATGGTTTCCCTTCCCCATAGATAGGAACCACTCTAACTGGAAGGATCTCATTCTATGTGAGGAAGAGCTCAGTGCCATGGAGATGACCGAGCATAGAAAATGACCGAGATGGGGTTCCCTGCATATAGTGTGTGGGGTGACGCCACATTTTAAAGTCATGTGATGGGGATGATGGCACTTATCATTTTGGGTGTGAGCCAATTTCCATTAGGATATCACCGCTATGAGATTCCATGAGATAAACATTCAAAGATGAAAAGCTTGCATGTTTTCAAAAAATGGTAATTTCGAGGTTCAATTTCATTAAGATGAATCCTAAAAAAATCAGATTTCAAGTGGACAAATTTAAAGAATCAACACTTTTAAAATAAATTACAAGGCTACATAATTTTCCAGAAAAATATATTGCTTTCCGACGGTATGTATAAAAGATCTAATGAGCACATGCAATAGAGGATAACCCCTAGGCACTAGCACGTTGTGGGTTCAAGGTAACTTGTATCTCAGTGAGAATAACAATAAAAAATATTTGTTCTCATGCACGAACCACTGGTAGGGAACATAACCATTACCAAATGGTCCACAATCATCATCATCATAGTTTAGTTAAAGTTGTTAGCATCAATCATGCTATGTGAATCTAGGGCCAAACCCCACGAATTCACTAGCATAGTAGTACAATTCCACCCACCAAGAAACATGGATTTTCATTTTGTGCTTGAACAAGTTGAACAAGTCAATAAATTTAATTTGCACATGAAAATGTCATTTCTATATCACAAATTCACCAATCATCCCATATGTATACCACACAAGTCGGAAAAGTCCACTCTTCATTGAAATTGATTTTGAAATCCAAATCAGACCAAAATATCCCACGACACTTTTCACATTTCGTTAAACCTTCCAGAAATCCTTTAAACTATTTTTATAAACCATTCCAAGACAATATAACTCACATAACAGCCCTATCAAATATCAAATAATACCACTTTCATCTAAAAATATCATTTTTCACAACAGACTCATTCAAAACAGCAAACAACCATGTTTTACTGCCCCCGTTCCATTTTCTAAACCGTTTCAGCAATTTATAAAACATTCAAAAAAAATATTTTACTTCTTAAATGACCAATATACATTTTAAAAAACACATATTAGGAGAAAAAAACCCCTAAAAGTACATATGAACCCTTTTACCCACTTTGTTTAACCAAACAAAACATTCCCAATTTTAATAAAACAAACTCAGGGGGTGTAACTATGTCTTGCACAAAAAACCCGTTTAAAAACCCTAGTTAAGACAAAAAAACATACCATTTCCTATCCAAAACCGAATTAGAATCCATATATACAACTATAAAACCACATTCACGTTTTAATAAATAACCTTGAATAATACAACAAAATATACAAATGAAAACACACATTTTCATAAAATGATCTCAAGAAGTATAACAATGTTTTACACATCAAACCTACTCAAAAACCTTCTATTTAGGACCACATGACACTAATACATTACCAAATATTATTTTGCAGGCTAAAACAGATTTATTAAACCAATTCCATATGTTATAAAATACACCCAAATAATACCCCATTAGTTACATATGAAAACACCGAATTTCAAGTTAAAATGGAACTATAAAATTCAAAACGTAACCAAATCAATCATTAACTATTTTTTCACCACACCTAACATACAAGGAATATTAAAAATGAGTAAATACATCAAGATAACTCATCAAAAGAATTTTACACATGGAACCTCCTACCTTTTGAGTCAAAACACTTTAATCTTGGTGCGAAACGTCAACCACACCTCCGCCGCAGTATTAGAAGTGAAAAAAACCCTAAAGCATAATATTTCTTCAAAACTACCCAAAATGGAACCCTAGGTTTGAACCATTACTTCTTTGGACTCTATAAAATTATGAAAGAGGGAGGAAACCATAAGAAGAATGAAGGACGTGAAGAGAGAAACACTCACCCAAAACAATCTTTTAGAAAATCACACAAAATCCACCAAAATATTAATTTTAAAAATGATAAAAATATAAGGGAGTTAAAACAATAATGAGAGGTCATGTTGGAACTAGAATGGGGTAAAATAGTAAAAATATAAGCAGTATGAAAGAATCAATATACCTCTTTAAATCCGGGTGATTTGTGAAATCCCAAGATGTTTCGCCCAAATTCACAGTTCTATTGAGCACCAAATTGGGGGACGAGTGAATGGGGACACGCCGTAGGATTTTGGTCTCGGATGGGAGTTAGAATCACATAAAAAACATAAAAAATTGAATGCATTATTAAGAAATTCAAAATTATTTTTAATGCAGGAAATGGGGTTTTGGGCAGGCCCAATCCCGTTAAAAACTAAAATCCACCATGATTATAGATTTCTTAATGGTCTAAATTAATTTTGTAGTGCTCATAAGTCAGGGTATGACATGTAAATATTGGAATGGATGAAAAATTTTGAAAAATTAAGGATTTATACAGGAATCAAAATTCATTTTTAAATATGGAATTGGGCTCATGGTTTGGCCCAATTCATTAAAACTCACCCATTCCACCATAAAAGCTTGGGAAACCCCCAAAACAAAGCATGAATGGAAATTAAGTGAAACATAACTTTATAATATTTTATGTATGTTACAATTATCCCAAACAAGAAAACATTCTGTCCCCGGAAATCCATAGAATGGCCAGATACCCAAACCAAACCCAACTGATAATCCAATATGTACTTCTTTGCCACGATTTTCCCCTAAGGGCCAAAACACCTCCAATGATAAATTAAGGAATGATTAATCTCACCACCAAAACTTACACCACATTCTAGAAATGATCATTCACATTCATACTATATCCCAAAAGAAAACTACCCATACACTATCCAAACAAGACTCAATCAATTCACCCAAACAAGCAACAACATCTAACAAGGTTACACTTACCATACTTTAACAACCCATTATGAACTCTACAATCCCAAAATTTACTCATGGAAGATATTAATAGATATATAGTTATGAAACATACTACCTACTTTCAAGACAATTCCATGGATAAATCTAAGCTAATTGTATAGGGGAGCACAAATGGGTGCCCCACCATAAGAGACAACCTATATTTTTCCAAGATAAAATCAGTACACTAATAGGGGAGGCCTGAACAGAATCCCTAATACAAAGGGTATAATTCCACTAAAAGTTTATGAAGGAATGTACATGGGAATCATAGTGGGTCTCCCCACTATAAGATCCAACCATCTTAACTGACCAGAAAAGGGTGACACAGAAGGACCCAAAAAAATTTAAGATTTGGGAAGGGCGTAAGGTTAGTCCACACGGTTTGGGGTAATGTGAACAAATTGTGATGATCATTCACTCTACATGGATTACTAGCACACTGCCACTACTAGTCATGCAAAAACTATGTGATCAACCATGAAGACACTAGAGGTTTGAACTATTACAATCTTTCATACCAAGGATATGACTTTGTACAGGGGTTTAATCAACCATGGGATATTTTCACTCTTTGAGCTAGTTTCTCTCCGAGACCTATGGCTAGAGCTTAATGATTGAAGCACCATTGGCCTCACAGTTAGGATATGGAAACCCCATGAATGATAATTCTTCCTTCAGTAAATCCAATAACTACACTACAATCCCCAAAAAGATTTCCAAGACAGAACACATTCCAATCCCACTTTACACTAACTCGATATTTCACTAAATCAATTGATTAGAAAATGAACACACATCACACATAGTTTCTTCGGGTGAGAAACAATAAAAGTAAAGAACACCTATAATCGCCTTCCTCTAAAATGGAAGATTTTAATGTTTTTCCAATGGATACATTCTCTCATCATAACTGAGACTCTCATAGGATTGCACGACTTTCACATTAATAGTCAATCAAACACATGACATCACAAGGTATCACCGAACATGACCATTGAGACTGATATAAACAATGCATTGAGAGGGAACTTATACATCATCACAAAACAACACATAATTCTAGAAAGGGCCAAAATATCCTCTCATGTCCAGATTTCCCACATTGGTAATTTAATATAAAATCCTTCTTTTAAGAGACTACGAAGAATCGAGATGACCTCTTATACACCATCCAGTTTCTCATCCATCCTAACAACCCCAGACCACTTCCAGCATCAGTAAATCAGGAAACATAAGAAGCTAAGGTCTCTTTAAACCTTTCATGATCAATCTCCCGCTACAAGAGGATACACCAAACCATGAATCAAATGGTTTTAGACTCAATCTAAAATGATGAAGAAAAATATTCTTTATATTGATCAACTAGAGGTTCTTCTAATAGCGAAACAATCTGGGTTTCACTTCAGTTGTACAATAACCCTTAATGGGGAGTAACTTATCCAATGAATGAACCCAAGAACCCAACCAAGATGGTTCATTGGTCATGATAAACTACAAACCAGAACCAATCACAGAAAGGGAACCAACATAAAGGTGTCCCAAAACAATTCATAGAAGAGGCCACAAACTGGCCCTTTAACACAAATTACCGACCAAACACAAACAAAAAACACATTTCAAATAGAACCATCCGAAACATGTCACCAAGACATCATGTTTTCCTTTAAAATATTATTTTTTAAAACAAATGGTTCAGCGGTTAGCGTATCCAACAATGGTACCCCATGGGACTCAAACATTCATATTTCTCTACAACACTGGGTACCATCCTCATATCCATCCCAAAACTCATCCAGTCATACCATTAACCATCCACCATCCCATATAACCCCATGCATGTGGTCTCTCATGAAAATACAAATGGATAATAAATAAACTCATTCCACTTTTCAAAACCAAAAAAATTAACCAAAACATTTTCACAAGACCGCTAACCACGAAATTGAACCAAAATTACCGCATAAAAAACTTTTCAAAAAGGCATAATAATTACAAAGAAAACTAACTTTAAAGTCATTCAAATAAATTTAAAAGAATCTAATCACATTAATAAATCTTTAAATAGTATAGAAAATTCTATTGGAAACACTGTTTCAAAACCAACCTTGACATAGTTCATGCATTCAAAATAGGTGCAAACACACGATTATCCTTTACAGTACAATTATGAAAATTCAATTATCCATTTTCAAAAAAATATATCCATTACCTATTTATTAGATAATTATTTCACAAAAACATTATGCTTCTTAAAACGAGGTCAGTTTAAAACCAAAGTTCCACGATTTCAAAACAAAAAACACAAGAAAATGTGAGAGAAAACTAGATTCAGTGGGTGACTTGGATATATGGTTATCGGCCAATTTCCAATCACTTCGCAATCACAACGAGTGTTCTAGGGAAATATCCCAAGCTCCAAATGGCTTTTTAGACCTAGTGAGCTCACTGAGACCACTAACTCAACTATGTTTTCATTTCCACTAATAATCATCAAACCAAGAAAACCAAAGCACTTAGAAAAGTCTCGAATTCCCCTGGAGACATGAATCCCATCATGAGGTGTGGTGATCAGCCACACTACTCTTGAACAAAATACCATGTCCCGAAAATCCTAACCCCAGACTATCCTGAGTGTTCCCCAAACAATATGACCCAAAGAGAGTGAACCCCCTTTGATAAGATTTTGTCACGAACTGAATCTGGTCGCTGCCAAAACTGGCATGAAACCCAGCCCATGAAAAGGAAAAAAGGGCGTTACTAATCTCCATGGGCTGGAAAAAGTGGTTTGGTATCATAAAATGATAATTGAGAATGATTTACCTGAGTTTATAATCATAAAACAACAAAATAATCCAATACAACGAATATGAATTTTTTAAAACAAACAATATTTTTCAAAAACTCAGAACTAAATTACATATTTTAAAACAACTCTATATGAATATAAAAAATGTCCAAAACCAAAAGGAATCTTCCCATGAACCCTCATGGAAAGGAGAACTTCCCTCAAGCTATCTCCACAGGACTTCACCACCAAGGACCTACTAGAATCTCGGACCACTAGAAGAATAAAAAATGTACCCAACTTGTGATAAAAAAATAACCAAGTCTAATTAAACCCAGAGGTGATAGTAGGGTGTGAGACAATAAAATTTAGGATACCAAAAATAAGATATTCCATGATATAATCATTCAAATATGAAATCATGCATGTTTTCAAAAACATGTTATTTCAAGATACAACTTCTAAAAGATGAAACTTAAAAAAAATAAGATATCAAGTGGGATAATTTAAAGAATAAACTCTTTTAAAATAAATTCATAAACTACTGAATTTTCCAGTAAAATATACCATATGACAATGGAATTTATAATGGATCTAATGATAACAAGAAATAGAAAATAACTCATAGGCACTAGCTCGTAGTGGGTCCCGAGTACCTCATCTCTCAGTGAGAATAACCATAAAAAATATATGTTCTTGTGCACGAGCCACTAGTAGGTAACATAACCAAAACCTATTGGTCCCCAATAATCATCATAATAGTTTAGTTATAGTTTTTAGCATCAATCTTTCTTAGTTAATCTGAGGCCAAACACCATGGATTAACTAGTATTTCAGTACACGTTCACCCACCTAGATTCTCGGGTTTTCCCTTTGTTATCAAACAAGTTAGAAAATTATAGAAATATACTTTTAAAAATGAAATATCATTTCAATATCAAAAATTCATAAAACAGTCGACTTGTATACCACACAAATCACAAAAGTCCACTTTTCATTCAAATTAATTGAGAAATTCAACTCACAACAAAATATTCCACAACAATTTTCACATTTCTTTAACACTTCCACAAATCCATTAAAATTTTTTTATAAACCATTAAAATTTTTTTTAACTCACATAAAATCTCACTCAAATATCAAATAATTCCTCTGTCATCAACAAAATTCATTTTTCACAACACACTCACAAAAAAACGCCCACAACCATGTTTTGTAGCTCTCTTTCCATTTTCTACAACATTTCGGAACATTATAAAAAATTATAAATAAAATATTTGACTTCATAAATAACCATATTTCCTTTCAAAAACACTTATTAGGTGAACAAACCCCCCAAACAGTACATATACACCCTTTATCCACTTTTTTTAACCAATCAAAACATTCACAATATTCATAAAACAAACTCAAGGGGTGTAACTATGTCTTGCACACAAAGCCCATTTCAGAACCCCCATTTAATACCAAAACCATACCAATTCCAATCCAAAACTAAATGTGAATCCCTGGTTACATTTATAAAACCACATTCACGTGTTATAAAATAACCTTGAATAATATCACAAGAGATGCAAATGAAAACACCCATTTTCATAAAATGATCTCTAGAAGTTTGACAATGTTTTACACATCAAGCCTATTCAAAAAAATTCTTTCTAGGACCACATAGATTACCAAACCATAATTTTCAGTTCATATATGATTTAGTAAACTGATTCCATAAGTTATAAAATACACCCAAATAATTCCCCATGAGTTACATATAACAACACCCAAATTTCAAGTTAAAAAGAAAATATAAAATTTAACACTTAACCAAATCAATTGTAAGCAGTTTTTACACCACACCCAATAGATGAGGAATATGTAAAATGATTAAATACATCAAGATAACTCATCGATAAATATTTACATGTTCATCCACCAACCATTTGAGTCAAAACACTTGAATCATGGTGGGAAACCTCAACCACACCTCGGCCGCAACACAAGGAAGTGAAAACGAACCCTAAACCAAAAGATTTCACCAAAAATACCCCCAATAAAGCCATAGGTATGAACCCTAACTTCTGGACACTCTATAAATTTATGAATGAGGGAGGAAACCCTAAGGAGAAGAAAGGAATTGAAGAGAGAAACACTCACCCAAAACAACATTGATGAAAATGAACCAAAATATACTAGAATATGAATTTTAAAACTAATATAATTTAAGGTAGTCTCGAAAAAGGATGAGGAGGTAATTTAGGAACTGGAATGTGGGAAAAAGAGTAAAAATAGAAGGGATTTTAAAAGGATCAATTTACCTCTTCAAATCAGGCCAATTTGTGAAATCCAAAGAAGATTCGCCCGATTTTGCATTTCTATTGAGCTCCAAAAAGGGGGAGGATATAATGGGGGAGCCCCTTAGGTATGTGGGCTCGGGTGGGAGTTGGAATCACTTAAACAACTTAAAAATAAAATGATTTATTAAAGTAATAAATATTATTTTTAATGTAGGAAATGGGATTTTAGGAAATCCTAATCACATAAATAAACACTAAAATCCAAAATGATTATAGGTCTCTAAATGGTCCAAATTAATTTAATGATGCTCATAGGTCATTGGATGACAAGTAGGAGTTGGAATGGATGAAGAATTTTGACAAATGAAGCAATTATAAAGGAATAGAAATTTATTTTTAAATCTGGAATTTGGCTCACGGTTTGGCCCCATTCAATCACCCATTCCCCCAAAAAAGCTTGGGAAACCTCCAAAAAGCATGAATGGGAATTAAATGAAATTTATCATTAAAATAATTCATGTATGTGACATTCCCAAGGGCTGGGCCTGAGGTAGAATGCATGGGCATCCATACGTATCCTATAAAGATTAAAATCAAGACAAACATAGTTATAAGCATGGTTCCTTCAGAGACCAACGTATGTAGGGGGAATACTCTCTGATGAGGAAACTACCACATCCCATAATTATTTGGGGTCATCCTAAATGGGTTTTGGGTAGATCTGAAGTTACATGGTTTCCAAAAATGGTTCAATACAAGGGGTTAAAAAAGAGGTGGTAGGATTTAAGATTCCTAGGGTTGGACCTGTAGACAGAATGTCCCGGAATTCCAACATATCCCCTGAGGATTGGAATTAATCCATATGTAGTTCTAGAGTGTTTTCATTATTCCATGTATATAAGATGTATAGATATCTTAGTTTATGTTCTTAGAGCTCAGACACGAGAGGGTAAGGAATGAGGGAGACACATGGGGATGTAATTATAAAACCTGATGTGAATGAGGTTGTGAGCCCATATCACCATGTGTTCCTTGAGGAGGCCTTATGTCGAGGGACAAAAAATGAAAGTAACGATGGGCCTGAGGAAAATAGCATGGGTGTTCCTATGTACCCATGAGAATAGTAATCAGTACATTAGTAGTTATCGATTTGGAATGGTAAGGTAATGAAGGTAAGGATGACAAGGTCGTGTGGGTCTGGTCCATTTACCAAAAGAATTGGCATTTGATAGATCTTTTATGTCTTTTAAGATAGATTTTTGTTTCTTTTGTGAAGCAATAATCCTATAATATAGAATCCCAGTATCTCTATTAGAATCCAGATTCATGTAGGCATTGAAAAATGGTATGGTGGATGAACAAAACCCAACATGATGGCCCCTCGAGTTAGAAAATCATGATGTAGTTCCATTTTTTCATCGTGAGGCCAAGATGATAAAGAATACCGAATATGTATGAGCAAAAGGATCACATCACACAATGTATGATTCTGAGGCAGAAACCCTGGGCCGAGTGTCATGAAATGGTTATAATATATGGGGATGGACCAATCGATGAAACACATATGTGTTCCTACATATCCCATGAGGATGGGAATCAGGCCATATGTAGTTCTGGGAATGCAGTTTAACATCAAGTGGGATGTAAAAATATAAGTTCATGTATGACCATCTATAGTTTAAGGTTGTGTAGGACGACATATAGTTTATTGTCATGCAGAATAGCAGGTAATATAGACTAGCTCCTAACTGTGGAGTATGTGGTGCAGTTATTCGTAACCCAATGTGACTGAAAACGTGAGTCCATACTTTCCAATCAACGCAATCCTATAATATTCGGGGCCTAAAAGTCTAAACAGAAGAGATAATTAGTGGATCCTAACCAGGACCCGAAGACAAGGTGTCTGGTTTTTCTTATGTATCCCACGAGCATTGGAATCAATTTATACATAGATCTAAATATAGGACTTATAAGGATATCTTAGTTTATGGTCTTATAGATAATACCTTGATGAAGGTAAAATCATCCAAGATATCATAGACCTCGATCCGATCACTAAGCCCATGTGAATCAAACCCGATGTAGGGAACAAGGGCAGAAGTGGTTTTTTTAAAACATGGGATACACATAAAGGGGAAGTTGGTGTGAAGCCCTGAATTATGCCTTACCGTAGCTTTGTCCAGCTAATGTTAAAATGTGCACTGAGGGATAATACCAAGATTGTTGAAATTCCACATCGACATGATGAGGTGGAAAATGATTTGAATCATGCAACGGAAAATTACGTAATGATGGGGTTGGAATGATTATGGAGGATAACTATTGATTGTGTTCGAAACGAATTATCCATATCGTGTTACCTGAAATTGGTAAAACAAATGAGCATAGCCCTCAGACCATATTCGCAATAGGGACTTGTATCAATTTTTTTTTCAAAACCCTTGAGTATATAGGCATGTAATGGTAGTATATCCCTTGGGCCGAATATCAAGGCCATTTGGGGGGTCCCCTCTTAAGTTATATATAATGAAATCCCAAATGAAGTGGAACACGATTACTAAAAAATGGGTTAAAGCAAGTCCAGGTAGAATCTGACACACTAGGTTCTGAACCAGAGTACTCCTAGGCACATTGGTGAATCGCAGAAGAGGGCCAAGGAGCCCAACATAAGAGCATCTGAGATGAAAATATTAGTGTAGGGATAGGGAGAAAAGGGAAATTGGGATAGAGAGGTACATGGTGTGGTTGTTAAAAAACACAACATGAATGGGGATATAAGCCCCTACTACACCACATACCACTACCCTGGATGGACACATGCCAAGAGGCTAATATGATAAGGATGTTTCTAAGAGAGGGGGTTGGACCTGAAGACTAGATGTTTAAGAAGTCCTACATATCCCATAAATATGGAAATAAAGCCACACATAGTTCTGAAGAAGGATGTTGTGTTTTTTAGCATCATGACGTAAGGACACAAATAGGGGAAGGTACCCCAACGAGGGATGTGTTTGGCCTGGCGAGTAGGATAATGTGAATGA
This sequence comes from Viscum album, assembly GCA_963277665.1. Lineage (NCBI taxonomy): Eukaryota > Viridiplantae > Streptophyta > Magnoliopsida > Santalales > Viscaceae > Viscum > Viscum album. The sequence continues at coordinate 1,290,955,646 of OY728159.1, read as the reverse complement.
GGGAATAATATCATACCACATCATACAATTCTGAATGAACTAATGGGCTACGGGGGTGAAAAGGTTGAAGGACTTGAAATGGGAGGCCCCAACCAATTTATAGTATAAAGTATTACTGTGAGGTCGATGGTTCTCTTTGTTTAAGGCCATAGGGCTCATGTTGTAGATTACTAGTATAATGTCATATGCATCAGATAGGTGAGTGGAGAGGGAGAATCATTACACCTAAGGAAAACCAAAAAAAGACCACAAGGATAGAGGATAATTGTTGACCATATTCAAAACATAGTATTAATATTTAAGTGACTATAGTTGGGGGAAAACAATTGATCATTGACCATTGACCACATTCGCCACTGGGGACTTTTATCAATTTGTCGCTCGAAATATTCAATGATGATGGCCTGAAATGGTAGGAGATCCCTTGGGACCATCATCTACACAATTTGGGGGTCCTTTTGTATGTAATAGATGATGGAAACCAAAATGATGGGGCACAAGAAGCATGGTATGGACTGTGCTCATGAGAAGGACAATATATGAAGGAGGGATCTATCAAGGGGATATCTGTGGCCTGGAAAATATATTATGATGTGAATGAGGACGTGCATCCATACAACCCCACACAATCCTAGATGGGAACTCGGGCTAGGATGCTGAAAGGGTGGAAGGACCTAATGCTGGGAGTCCTTGCCAACTATAGCCACATGACCCCTTAATCGTTTATTTCTTTACCAGAACTCCTAATCCTACATGAGCATTTCTCAGTGTGCGAAAAAAGTACTAGGACTGGGCTCTCCCCATCAAATAACGGTACGATAGCTGGACTCACACTCTTACCCTAGGCGGACTGACATTTCAGGAGATAGAAGGACACAGTGAACCACGAAACCCAATATTTGGGACATATGGGGGTGGTGACAATGACAACGGATAGTTGCTCACCTTGTTCAAAACACTGCATCTATATCGTGTGATCGGAAATGGGAACAACAATTGAGCATCGACTACTGAACCTATTCACAATGTGGGACTTATATCAACCTGTCATTCGAGGTCATTGATGGTGTTGGCCCATAATGATAGGATATCTATTATTCTAAGTATCTATACCATTCAGGGGTCATTTTGGATATGAATGATGATGGATTCCAATGTACAGTATGTGTGTGGGGCATAAATGTTCCTGTGCAAATTAAAGTCATGTAGGATGATGAAAAAGGATAGGATCTCCATGGAAGGGTACGTATGGTGCGGTCATGATGAACCTTTCATAAAGGAGGGAAATATCTAGTAACACACCATGTTTTTGACCTATGGGGATATTTTTAATATGGGGCTAGGCCAATAGACAAAATTTTTAGGCAATCATACATATCCCAAAAGGATGGGAATCAAGCCATATGTAGTTCTTGAAGGCCATGTATTTTGGCATCTTGCAGTGAGGACATGGGAGAATAGAAGAACAATAGGTTGATGTATAAATTACATCAAATTCATAGAATGAGGACAATCTATGAGCTCAAAAAGATTATCAACTTCAAGAAATTATTAAGTATTAGGGAATATATAATATGAGTCCACTATAAAAACATATGTCAAATTAAATTACTTATTATTATCATTGTTTCTATAGTTTATAAAACAATCTAATGGAAAGGATTATCTATTTTCTGTTTTCAAATTAATGAAATAAATCATATTACATCAACAAAGTAACATCCCTGTATTGGTATTTCCGGTGATAATTAAAATTTTATTTAAAATATTGTCTAATTATATATTTAGAAATATTTTTTAGTGTTACTAGGACTATTCAAAACCCCCAAATTAATAAGTGGAAATAAATTTGTTCTTAAATGAATGGGAAGAGTACACAGTGTAAGATTGTATATAGACATTATGAAGAGGTTACATCCAGCTACATATTTACTAAATTTTCCCATAATTTTATCTACATTTTATGTTAATTTGCTTATAATTTTTATCATATACCTAATTTTTAAATTGTATAGATGTCAGGAAGGTGGATGATATAACCATGAATCACGCATTTAAATTACTATGCACTCAATGAGGATAACACGCTCATCAAAATGCACTTCTCTATTTTATTATACTATTCAATCAACGTATCATGTTATCAAAATACATTATTATTATATAAATCGAAATTTTGTATATATTAAATAATAGAAATAAATATTTTAATGTGTATGAATAAACTGCAACTCAATCTTATACAAGGTATTCCCATCATGACACAAAGTAAGTGTTATTATTTTTAAATTTAATTTTTAGTTCAAAACACATGTTAAATACTAAAAATTAATAAAACACATTCATTGTATTTGGATAATTTACAAAAATTATTGGTAATTCTTTAATGAAGTGAAGGATTTCTCCGCACCTCAATGCATTACATGGTGATCACTATTTGAAAGAGCTAGTAATATGCTTGAAGCAACTCATTCTTGTGTAGGAATCAACCAGATCTCACTCTCGTTCACTTCAATATGATACAATTGTTCACTGTATGAATCATAGTGGATTTTTATAGTTTATAATTTACATTTTTGTTGAAAAAAGTCATCTCAAACTTAAAAATAAGAACACACATTTAATTTTTTTATCCATTATGAAATCTATCCACAATTCTTGTGTGGAATATAAGAATTATCCACACCTCAATCCTATACATGGTTAGTTTATAATGACTCAATGTGCATGTTTTCCATTTAAAATGATATTTTAGTACCAAAAATATATCAAATACTCAAAAAAGGTAAAAGATGTATATTATGTTAATACATTTGCAAAATGATACATGATTAATTTTTGATATATAAAAATCATTTTCACCTTAGTCTAACACATGGTGTTATTGGTATGAATAAAATGTGTGTTTATCAGTTTAAAAATTATAATTTAGTTCAAAACATGTGTCACTCAATAAAAAACAATAAAAATCTTTTCATATTGTTTTGATATTTTTGAAAATCAATACATAATTTATTTTTCATATAAGAATCAGTTTTATGTCAAAAAGACACATGATGTATCCAGTGTGAATCACTATGTGTGTTTGTTGTTTAAATTTAAATTTTAGTAAAAAAACATGAGAGAAATGAAAAAATATAATTCATTTTTACTATTTTGATACAATTTTATATTGATCAAGAAGTCATTTTTTATGTTTTGGGATCACATTCATGTCAATCCATTTCACGGTGTGATTAGTATAACATCATATATTTCTGTTTATTTAAAATTTAAATTTTATTTCAAAACAAATGTTACACAATCATTTTTAATAAAACATATTCATTTTTTTATATATTAGTACTATGATATATTAGTCATTTATGACATGTAGAAATCGTTCACACCTCAATCAAATACACTATGTACCTAGTACTACTCAAATTGTCTATTATCAATTTAAAATTGATAATTTAGTGAAATTTTTTTCAGTCATGAAAGAGTGGAATACATGCATGAATTGTCTTGATACTGGTTTAAAAAATAACATTTCATTTGTGGCATGTATGATTCAGTCTCTTGTAAAACATATATGTGGTTTGATTGGTTTGACTCGAAATGTGTGTTTTAGTATAAATTGATATTTTATTAAAAAAGACATGTGATATACTAAAAATGGAAAAATCCTTAAAAATTTCTTAATAAATTTTTAAAATTATCCTTAAATCATTTTTGATGTATAGTAATTAGCCACTTGTCTATCTAAATCACAATGTGATCAATAAAACTCTAAGTGTGTTTTTTATTTAAAATTGACATTCTAGTTCGAGCCACAAGTCACATACTACAAACTAAGTAAATTAATTAATATTTTATTTATATATATTTTTTAAAATTATCCATATGTCATTTTAGATGTGTAATAATCAGTCGAACCACAATCTAATACATGGTGTTCCCTTTATGACTCAAAGTATTCGTTATATGTTTAAAATGTTTTTAGTTAAAAACATGTTTCACTCATTAAAATGTAATAAAACACACTAATATTATCTTGATACATTCGTAAAAGTATTTTAATGTCATTTGTGGGGTTTATGAAACAATCTCATTTCAAAAAGCACACGATGTGGTAGATATGACCAGAAGTGTGTGTTTAAGTATAAATTGGATATTTAGTATGAAGGGAATGCGACATATCCAAAATGGGGAAAATGTATTCAGATTATCATGATTCTATATTAAATTATTCTTAATTCCTTTGTGACATGTAAGAATCACCCACATATCATGTTGGGGAACAATGTGACTAGTAAGTTTCAATGTGTGCCTTTGTTTTTTTGCAAATTGACATTTTAGTTCAAAACACATGTCTCATACTCAAAATAGATCAAACCCATTTGATTATTTTTAATACATTTGGAAAATGACCCATAATTCATTTTTTTATAGATATTTTCCATAACTCATTCTAATACATGGTGTGTCTGGTATGACTCAATGTTCCTGTTACCAGTTCAAAATTAGTAATTTAGATTAAAACATGTGTCACTCATTGAAAACTAATAAACCATTATCATATTTCATTGATGTGTTATGACAATAATAAGTCATTAATTTTAGTCATGTAGTTATAAGGCTTATGTAAAACCTATATATGAATTGACTTTTTTGACTAAAATTATATACTTTTATTTAAAAATTTTATTTAGTAAAAAGGAGACCTGAAATACTAAAAATAAATCAAACACATTTGGATTGTCTTTAGGAAGATTCTTATGTATTTTTTATGTGTAGGAATCAGTATCACAAAAATCTGGTGCACGGTGTAATAAGTTCGACTTTGGGTGCGCCTTTATTTTTAAAATTGACATTTTAGTTCAAAACAAAGCTTACATACTCAAAACTGATCAAACACATTCATATTCTTTTCATAAACATGGAATATTATCCTTAATTTATTTCTTACATTTAGGAATCAAACATAGACCAATCTGATACAAAATGTTTCCAAAATGACTCAATTTGATCGTTATCTATTTAAAATGGACAATTTAGTTCAAAACACGTTTCTGTCACAAAAATATAAGAAAATGAACTCAGATTGACTTTATAGTTTAAAAAAATTATTCATAACTCATTTTTGACATGTAATAATAAGTCTGAAATTAATCCAACATATGATTGGAACAATATTACTCAGAGTGCCTAATTTTAGTTTAAATATTTATTTTAGTAAAAAATACATGTGACATACTTAAAATCAGTTGAATACATTTGTATTGTCTTTATACATTATTAGAATAAATATTATGTCATTTTTTACATGTAGGAATCATTAAAACTTCAATTAGTTGCATGATGTGATCACTATAACTCAATTTGTGTCCTTCTATTTAAAATTATAATTTTGTCTCAAAACTAATTTCACAAACTCAAAATAGAGAAAACACACTTTGAATCTTTTGAAACATTATGAAAATGATCTCTGAGTCAATTTTTCAAATGTAGGAATAATCACCACCTTAATAAGATTAATGGTCTTCCATGTTTGGATCGAGGTGTCCATTAGGATTTTAAAGTTGTCAAATTAGATGAAAGGTTGTTTTAACCCCTAAAAATAGAGAATAAGAACACCTTTTGTATGGATGCTTTCGAAAAATGATTCATAAGTCATTTGTGATGTGTAGGACTCAACCTCATATCAAATCGACATACAATGTAACTAGTCAGGCTCAAAATGCGTGCCATCTATTTAAATTTAATTTTTTTTTGAAGACATGTGGAATACTCTAAACTGGTAAATTTTATTCATCTTATGATTATACATTATTATATGGCTTGATATGCCATTTTAAGTGAAAGAATCATCCACATATCAATCTTACACACGGTGTGATTGGTATGACTCCAAATATGTCCTTTTATTTAAAATAGACATTTTACTAATGAATTGTTTCATATTTATGCATAATTTTTTAAATATATTAATACTAAAATAAGGAATTTTTTCTTATAATGTTCTCTTCTTTTGTTTGAGTGGGGCTGGTTTGTTTGGTAAATTATACCATGATAAGGATTTTTTTAGATCGGGTCAAGTGAAAATGTCAATGGAACCATTGATGTTTTTAAATGTTTTTAATATTTATTACAAAGGGAATTATAAAAACAATGTTTTACATGTCTATAATGCAACATTCCTTCCTTGTATTTTTAAGGTAATTTTTATTTCAATCAAATTATGAATATTCATAAAATTTTTTATTTTCTAGAACAATGTTATATAATTTTAATTGCACACTATAAAAGTATGACCATTATAAGCGATAAACTAATGATGATAAAGGACTACATTTAAAAGAATGTGAATATATATGTATCATAATTTTAATGTCACTTAGATCAATTATTATTTTTTAGCTTTGATAAATGTTTTTTCAAGAACATTTAAAAAGCCACTTATGTTGTAGTGATTATACAACGTATTCTGTTAATATTAAATATTAATATATATAATATTTTAAATTGAAGTAACATTATATTCTTAATATAACTATTACATCTAGATATTAACCAAAGGACTTAATGTTTAATTATTTATCTTCATATTGAACACCATGCATATAATTTTTGGGTCCTATAAGAACATCAATCCTTTCCATGAAAAAAACATAAGTTATTCTCCATAATTTTTTCTCCATAAAAAGAAACTTATGATCATCCATTGTCTATACTTTACTATTTTATTATATATATTTTTAAATAATTACTTAAAAATATTCTTGTTTTTTAATTATATATCATAGGCTTTCTCACTAATTTTATTAAAACCGTGTTCATTTATACAAAAAAATATACATGATAATGATTTATTATTTTTCACCAGATATAAAATTAAAAAAATCCAACCTATATTCAATAATGTGTTTAATTTTATCTGCTTTATATTTTTTCTAACACTTGTATCAAGGAAGCATCATTCACTAAAAAATGTTTTCTAATGATCTCTTGTAAAAACCTTTCCCGAAATACCTTAAACTCAATCTTTAGAACCAAAAAATTCCATGATCCCAAGATATATATGTGACCTATCATAAGACACTCCGAGTCATGATAATCAGCACCACAATCGCACATTGACCACATCACCATGTACGCATCACCGCCAAACACTGGATATTGGGAAATGCTAATACGAGTGCAGCCAACAATGAACAAAGTATGTGTGGCATGATCAATGCCAGAATATCCTGAAAGTGGTTTCCTATAAAATCCATATAAATATAAAAAGAAAACATTTTCTCAGAATACGGCCATCGAAAAAGTATTTTCCGATTTGGGGGTTGATTAATACATTAGAATATAATAGGGTTGACAATATCTTATACAATGTAGTCCTAAGAATTATTCTAATGAAGGAGTAATCTAAGACATAACCTTCTATATAAATTCTATGAAGAAGGTGTAGCATGTAACAATGAAATTTTATATCATTCCTTCAGAAGTCATGGTTTATGAAAAAACCTTTTTCAGAATAGTTATAAGTGTGGAACTGTCCAAAACAACAACCATCCTTCTATTTTTTATTTAATTTATTTTGTATATATATAAAATTCCATTTATAATAAAAATTATGAGGACATCAATAATTTTATTATTATATAATTTTATTATGTTTAAATATTATATTAATATCTACGACTTCATGAAAATAATATACCAATTATCTTCACATTAGTAATTATGAATTAAAATTTTTTATTTTTTATTATTTTCAATTATTATTGAATTTTTAATTATGAAAAATGATTTAAATAATAATATTTTTTAACATTATTATTTATTAATAAAAATGTTATTATTATATCATTAATAGTTAATAAAATTAATAATAATAATATTTACTATTAATAGTTAGTAGAAAAAAATATTTTTCATCTAATTAGATAAATATATATTTTTTGTTTAGTTATGTATTATTAACAGCACTTAAGATCATATTTTTATTAATATTATGAAATTATTTTAATTTTACATTATTTTATGTGTTATAAGTTCATTTTTTAAATTTCATTTGAATCAAATTATTATTTATATTTAATAAGGTTTTAAATTTAACTATTTTCATTAATGTCCAAATTTTATGTTTGGAAACAACCTTATTTTGCATCATCTATATTATTTTATGATTATCATTTGGTTGATGTTTTGTGTATAATTATTTTTTATATTTTATGAAAATATTTTGAATTTTTATTGAATTTTTTTTACTTTTCATAATCATTGAAATTCACCTACTTGAAAAACCAACAAACTTATTATTTTTCAAGAATGTAACATTAAAAAAAATATAAACAATCAGTAGATTCTAAATGAAAATTAATACATGGATTAAACATATAGAAAATATTTTAAAATAAAAAAGAGTTTCATTTATATAACCAACCTAAAATAATTTACATGACCCAAACATTATTGATTAAATATATTATAGTATACCTTCAAACAAATTAGGTGCCTTAGATATAGTAAAAATAAAATCTAACTGAGATTTTAAAAATTAAATGTAAAAATAAATGATAATTAAAATTAAATGGAACATCAAAAAAATAGAAAAAATATTAAATTACACTAAAAATGTTTGATGCTAAAATACTTACAAGTAAAAATGTTATTTTTTCAAAAATAGAATGTTTTACCGTTGAATATTTTTTTTATCATTGTCTGTTTTATTAAATATTTTTATTTTCAATATTAATAATATTTTGAATAAATGTTTCAAAATTATTTATATTTTATTTACAAGTTATAATTTATAATTTATTAAAAGTGACATACTTGAAACATTATTTCATTTTATGTAGGTATCATTGGAAGCTAATAAAATATAATAATTATGTACAATCTAAATGAAAATTATAAAATGGATTAAAAATATAAAAAATAATTGAAATAAATAAATATTAAATATAAAAAACCCAAAAAATTACATGGAAAACATATTATTGGTTAAAAACATAACAATTACCATTAAAAAAATTTATTCTAATGAAATATAGTATATATATATATATATAATCTAAATGATATTTAAAACATCTGTAGTTAAATTAAAATTAATTTAAATAAAAATTATATCAAAAAAATAATTAACTGAATTGCTTAATTTACACACACAAAATTTTACGCAAACAACATTTAGTCAAAATAGATATATTTTGAAATAAATTTTTTTTGAGGAACTGATATTAGTTTTCATCAATATTTTTTAAATAATTATTTTCATTCTAAAATTTTTATATGTTTAAAAAATTTATATTACCATGATATTATATCTATACTTTATAATTTATTGTATTTTATAGTAATCTACCTGAAACATTATTATGTTTCATATATATGACATTAAAAACCCATTGAATATAAATTATATGTACAATATAAATGAAACCTAAAACATGGGTTAAACATATGAAAAACTACACAAAAGTAAAATAATGTCATAAATATAAAAAACTAACACAAATTCAAATGAATATAAAAACTAACACAAATTCAGATGAAATAAACATGGTTGATTAAATCTATATCAATTACACATTAAAATATTTTTGAGCATTATTCTTATTTATTATATTATTAATAAGATTATCACGAAGTATTATTAATTATGTTGTTATTTTAAAATACTTTGAATAAATTTTTTAATAAATTATAATTATATTATAAAATATTTTAATGAATTACAATAATAATTATAAATAATGATTTAAAAGCTATAAATCTCACAGAAACTAATTAATTAGTTATTTAAATAATTTAACAAAAATATAATTTAAAATAGTTACAAAGAAAATATAATTTGTATTAATAATTTCATTATTAACATTTTATAATTTCATTACTAATATTTTATAATAATAATTATAGTAATATAATTAATATTTTATTAATAGAAAAGTATTTATTTTAACTGTTACATATAGTCTAATTATTTATGTATTTAATAATGGTAAATAATAATATAAATAATAATTATAATAATTATAAATAATCATTATGTCGCCTTGAATTTATGCAACATATTATTATTTTATAATAAAAAAATTTATTAATATTAATATTTTAATATATTTTACATTAAAAATAAAATTTTAATTATTTTAATAAATAATTTTATTTTATTTAATAATATTTTCTGTATTATATTTAACTTCTTTGTTTATATTAAATAATAATATAATAATTTTATTTCAATTATTTTAGTGACATAACTTTTTTTATTATCATAATTATTATTCATTGAAAATGTGTTCTGACTTATACGTTATTAACTTTAATTAATTATTGTCAAAGATATATTATCCATTAAATGATGGAAAAGTTGTTCTTGATTCAAATATTAAAAAAACTAGAAAGGTTTCTATGTATCAAACCCTTATAAAAGGGGTGGTTTGGTGACATTTAGCATAATAATTTCTAAATACTTTGGATAATGTAATACTCAATATAAATATAGTTATATACTATTAAAATTTTTATTTTTTTTAATACATACAAACAATATAAAAATTATATTTATGAAATAAAATTAGAGGAAAGGTGTTGTTTCAAATAGAGGCCTCTTTACAAATATAATTAATAAGGCATTATCTATGACAACACATACTAGAGAACTTTTCTAAAGAAGATGTTATCTTGGACATCACCTTCATCATACATTTTTTAATGAGGTATCTATTTGAGGAATTTCATTCCATTCTACCCAAATCGCCCCTTAGATTAATTTGTATATTGTGAAATATTTTCCAATTCAAGTAATTTTGGAAAAAAATTATTTTCCATTATATCAGATAAATACCTGGAGAACAACACTTACAAACGAAAAACTACACTCATGGGCCATCAAGCATCATTGAAATAGCATTGAGAAGAGATGCGATATAGAGGTAATATAACCAATGTTGAATCACCTCAGTACTTGTAGTCGTTTATTACACATATGTACCATTTCAAATAGCTTGATAATATTTAGACAAATCATAAGAGTAATCTAAATAAAACACTAATTAAATTTTACCTATAAAAAAATTCAATAAATCACCAAAATATATTTCAGAATTCTACTGAATTATAAATCATTTAAAAAAATTAAAAGTTAAATTGATTTACTCAAAACCTTTTATGGACCAAGAAATTATATTCCCCCTAGTGAACGGATATTTTAGAGATAAAATAACGTTAATCAGATATGGAAAAAAATTAAACAAGATATAATGTTGAAACCCCCCAAAATAAAAGTGTTAAAAATCACAATCAAATAGAAGGGTCCCAATGTGTAAATGTGGGTAAAAACACCCTCACTATTACATGGATAAACATATCACTAATATCTCTCTAAAATATATAGGGAAATTTCCTCACAAAATGACATAAAAAATGAAGTACTATCAGGGATGCTGAAGATGATTATATTGTTAAATTAGAATTAAATTTTATATTTTATAGGATATTTTCATCCCTTCCTGGTCCTTCTCCAACAAGGTGGTCGGTGAGGTTTGGAAACTAACCATTACAACCACATACTTACTCCCTTGAAAAAATAATGTGGTGATAACATCAATGGAATTAAAAACTGTTGCCATATCTCCTACATGGATATTTATTGGGAACCAGTAATATCACCACACATCATCTCTGTTTTTTAAACCATTATGTTAATGTCTTTGTGTGGTCGTTTGAGGAATTGAACCATCTAAACATATTAGACTCAATCACCTTCATCTGGAAATCTTCAAGATTTTATTTACTATTAATTATCTACATGTCCACACTTCCTTTCTACACCATATCTCGAACCAAGTGATACAATACCCCAATGTGAATCATCTTGAAAAAATATGGATTATTTTCAATGTATAATGCACTCTAACTATAAAAAAATAGTGAGATATTCGTCTCTCTATGCCAGAGATCCTCCTACAACCTTTCCATCAAAATTACCACTTTCCTTGTCTGTGTATCTTTTATATAATTCTTCATCATCATGGATAAACCAAAAACTAAGTGTAACATTGAAATCCATCCCATAGCACATCCTGAAAGAGTAAAAACATATACAATCTTGGATTTTATATGGTCAGAATCACATACCAAATATAAATTCATATAAAAAATGATCGTAAAATTTGATCCTGCATAACATATTGTAGCATCTGAGGTCTCCTTGATGTATCCTAGGATCCTATTCACTATGATCCAATTATCCCATCATAGATTCTTCATTTTTCAACTGTCTTATCTCACTTGAGGTGCAATGTATGGTCTTGTACAAACCATTTCCAATGTGAGGCACCCACTACTAATTCAAATGGTACTCGAGATAACTACATCATCTCTGATTAAATACTAGTCCTAATTGTTGGGGATTACCTGAAATTAATAGGATGTGGGGTGGACATTAGATTATGTTCTTACATGTCGATGCATTTGAGGAATTACCATTATTAATTATTCTATGATAGAAAAATATTACCATTATTCCTATATTGAAAAATATATATCCTTAGATTCTTGGTTGTCAGTCCCAAGTCATTATTACCAAACACCCACACCAGTAGTGCATGCATATACAAGATATGATCATTATAGGGGTATTCACCAACTGTTTGTAAACATACAATAGAATAATGATGAAATCAGTTCAATTTGAACACCTAAAATATGAACAACTATATAAATGATCAATTTTGATTCCAAGGCTCATGATATCGAAATAAAATCCCTTATATCTACAAATCGGTTCCGACTTGAGATTGTATATTTAATTTTACAACATTTAATCCAATTCTCTTTTCCTTCATCTGTAAAGACATTCTATTTCAGTATATAGATTTATTCATCAATATCACCATAGATAAAAGTAGTCCTTTAATCTATCTTCCCTAGAAATAACCTATGTATAACGCAATCATCAAAACAATCCTAATTTTCATCATTCTAACTACTAGATAATTATTTTAATTGAAATTAAAACCTTCCATCTGGGGATATCCTTTGATCACTAGTATTTCAAGATATCTCTCCTCCTGGTCCTTTTTGTACCACTTGATTTTAAAGGCTAATTTTCCATCAATAGCCTTCCTTCCATGGGTGATGGAAGAAGATCAAGTCTTTTTTTGAAAGGATTCATGTTTGTCCTATATGTCTGACGTCTATGAGGAAACATCTAAACTCTGGTTCACCTCCACAAAAGAATATGGATCTCCATCCCCCTTCCATAAAAAGTACACAATTTTTATCTCAATGACATAGAATGAGTTTCATACTAGATTCATTTTCTCCCTAGTTAATAGTCAAGGACCAGAGTCAAATATTATTTGATCATATATGTCTTGTAATTACTTAGATGTAACTATTTATTTCCATTTAGTTTTCCTCCACCATGAAAATTACAGTTTCTGAATTATCCAACTCCATGTATCTATCAATTTTCATTTACACATTGTCATCTAAAACAATTTCATCTCTACATATGGTTATTTTCAAGAAATGGAATCCCAAAAATGATACCCCATTACACTTGTAACGCCCCAAACCCATTTACCTAGATTCAGTGAATTATTACATAATATTGGAATGATCACAAATTATCATGTCTCATAAAATCGATTAGTTTAGTAGCCTTGATATAGTAGATATATTCATAAGTATTACATTACATTATAAAGTGAAAAAAACATCATCAACATATTTTCTTCATATCACCTCATACTATCCCTGCATGTCATTCATAAAATACTTCTTCGCATCCTGGAAAAAATTAAAACATTGAAAGGGGTTTTCTCAAATGATCAGTAAGGATAACAATATAGAAAAAAACACTCACAAATGAACATAAACATTTTAGGCAATGTATGACTAAAAAAGCCTTTTAAACATGGTCTATAGAATTTTATGGCAATGATTAAATGATATAATTCCATTTACTAATTCACATGGATATTCAACTAGTCGAATAATCACTTGAAATATCAATAACCACTTTCATAATGATGGAATTTATAATGCCATGCTATCATAACCACATATTCAAGGCCTTGTGCCAAGAGTACAAATAAGATTTTGTCAAGGCCTTATGCCAAAACAGTAGTTTGTATCATGAGACCATCAGATGCATCGATGAGCTATAGCGGGTTCTACCCATCACTTACTAAGTCCAATGAACTCATTATTTTAAAAGGTTTGAATATTTCCTAAACAATGCCCAAGAACTAAAACATAATCGTATCACATAAAACATTAATAAAAGAAAAATAACATTTCCACATTTCAATCACATGATATCAATACAACACATTGATAAAATGAAAACATTATCAAAACCATATTAAATACCAAAATAAATGAAAATTAAAACATGGTATTTATTTTTCATTTTTAAAAACGTTTTGTCTTGTAGAGGAAGCCGAAACTCAAATATTAGTCAGGACAGTGGAGAAGTCGTTGTCACTGCAAACATATGACAAAACATTCCATTTGTTGTTTAGGAAAAACAATTCTTATAAAAATATTCCATTCTAATAAAATTAAAATTCAAAGGGGTTTATGCACCATATAAAAGAAGGTTGTGTATAAAATAAAATGTGCATCAATGAAAGGAGATTGAGACAAAGTCCCTTACCTCGTGTCTGACTTGACTTGATCATTATTTAATCCCCTGAATAATATACTATAGTTAATTTCTATTTTCTTAAGAAAATTTTTCAAGTTCAATATTTTTTTTACATCACTTATTACCGTGTTATGAACAATATGTAACCATTTAATTTAACAATTTTTGTTTTGTCGATCCTTGGTATTTGACTCAAAAATAAACTTCTTATAATTACATGTTGTTTTTCTGATAACATATCCATTATCTAAAGAATTATATTAATGATATAGATATCATATATATCATATATATCCAGTATATACATGCATTTATAATATTAAATAACATTTAGAGGCAGGAAATGAAATGCACCGTTCATGGAGAGGGTAAGCGTACGTATGCATGAATGCTAATTTCATTTCTCTTTAATATTTAATGGAATTAAATCATAATAATATAATAGTCTAATATAATTCCCATATAATATCATATAAAATTTCATTAACTCCATCCTTTATACATCCCACATATAGTATTAGCGATTCAAATCACTTTGAGGGGGCGGTAGTCCGCACTTCCTAAAATGAAATTATCAAGTTTACCCATAATGGAAATCATAAATGTATTCCATAAATGAAAAATAAAAAATCATAAGGAAAAAATAATCATAATATATATAATATAAATATTCCGACATCGTAATGTCCACCATGAGAGGTGTTAAAAGAAGATTAATCAATCATCGTTTCATGAGGCAGTAATTCGCCACCCACAGAAACAGTATGTTATTTAACCATTTGATGGTGGTGTGTGTAATTGTAGTTAGAATACATCTCATAACAACCTAATAGTATATTGAGGTTACTAGTGTTGTTACAAAAGAAAATAATAAAAAGTGTTTATGGGTTGTAGAAGTACAATAAAAGAAAAGAAGTTAAGAGAAATTGTTACCTTTAGTTTGGTTAACTGTATATGGATTGAACCAAAAGGACTCTTGAAGATCCTTATGCCTAAGGTAAGGATTCTAGTATAAATGTAGGAATGATGAGAGGGGATTTAGGCAGAGGTTGGATGATCCAAATGGGTTTTAAGGTTTGAATAAGGTGGTAGAGGTGGGGGTCTTTTATAAGAGGAGAGGAGGGGCTCTTTTGGAAAGATTGAAATGTTACTTTATTATGAAATGCTTTTCGGATTTCAATGGTCCCAAAAAGATATATTTCTAGTATAGGGTGATCATGGATCAAAATACACCCATCCAACAGGATTTAGACACGTATAAGTCTTAGATTTTACCTTATCATTTCATCTTATTTAAATCGGTCATTAATGAGGTAATCACTGCATCATCATGGTGTCATAAATAAATTTATTTATTTAATGTCTAAATATTATAAAAAAACTACCATGATGCAGAAAATAGTTTTAGATACAAAATTACTATTTATAGTCTAAGATATCATTTATTTAGGAAAATTCAAATTGTTTTACTTAGGTGTCACATACTTTTATTAAATTTTCTTTTCTTTAGAAAATAAAATGATAAAATGTCACTATCACACAAAAGTGATTCCATGGGGTCCCTAAGTTGCCACAAGGAATCGAATGGTAGGACATGACAAAAAATAGCATTAGGACACGTTTTGGGGTTATTTTATATTATTATGATATTTTTTCATTACCCTTAACTACCTGATTACTAATTAACCATGATAATTAAATATAATTGTCGTTGTTACTATTCATAATGTCCAAATACAAGAGTCTTAATTAAATAATTTGGACCATATGATTCCAAATATGGAATCCATTTTACCAAATTAAAAACACAGAAATTGCATTAATTAAATTAAAAAATTTTCCCGCTTTCAAAACAAATATGGTGTTTTTAAGAAACAATATCTATCAAAAGATTTACAATTGTTTATGTCCAATTACAAAATGAAATTAATTCTAATGACCACCATTGGAATAAATGGTAAAAATATATTATAATTATACTTTAAAACTACTCAATAGAATAATTTATCACTATAAATTATTTGGATTTAAAAAGTAGTTTTTAAGTATTTTTTCAATATTCATCAAAAATTGGAAGTTCTCAGAAAAATACCAAAAATTTTAACATAGGCTAATTTCGATATTCCGAATGTAACACCCCGACCCCAGTTACCTAGAGTCGGTGCATTATTACATAACATTGGCATGATCACAAGAATGATCAAACCGTGAAAGACAGATTGGTTTAGTAGCCTTGGAAACAATAGATATATTTATAATGTTTTACATTACATCATAAAGTGGAAAACTACTACAACAACATAGTCTCCATATTACACACTCATATCCCCACATAAAATCCCTGAAGGTCATTCATAACTTACTTCTTCACATCCTGGGAAAAATAAAACACAGAAAAGGGGTGAGATCAAATGCCCAATAAGGATAACAATATTGCAGAAACTTTCAAAAATAAGCATAAACATTTAAGGCTATGCATTACTAAAACAAAAGCCTTTTAAACTTGAACTTCAACATAGTATGGAAAAAGTAAAATAAAATAATGCCATTTACTTACTCACATGGATATTATACTAATCTAATAATCACATGAAATATCAATAACCACTTTCATAATGATGGAATTCATAATTCCAGACTATCATAACCACATAGACAAGGCCTCGTGCCAAGACTACAAATAAGATTTTTCCAAGGCCTTGTGCCAAGACACTAGTTTGTCTCATGAGACCTACCGATGCATCGAGGAGATATAGTAGTCTCCACCCATCACTTATGAAGTCCAATTCATTCCTTATATGAAAAGTTTTTAACATAACATAAACATTCGTATTAAAACTAGCATACGAAATGTCAATACTTTAACCACAAACCATGAATGGTATAAAAAATAGCACATCCACAGTCAAACATAACTCATTTGATACAATATGGAAGATTGTATTGTAACTCAATCGATAATAATGAATGATAGTGACATATATGAAAATAACAATCAAAACTATTTGAGATAAATATCCCCGTTTTCTTGAAAACATTTAAAAGTCACAATATTTGTCAAGAAGCTGTTTAAAAATATATTTTTGAATCAAAGTGTCCCATACCACTTTGAAACATTTAAAAGGAGTTTTAATTTTAAAACTTTAAAGTCCATATAAATAAATCCTTAAAACCATTTTTAAAACATGGACATTAATGAGCACGATTTAGAAGAATAAGTCTTAAAAACATTTAAAAATGGTATTTTGGCTAGAGTTTCAAACCAAAAGAGAGACACTTGAATACAAATAATTGAGGTAATCAAAACATTGTAATATCACGAGAATAAAGGAATTCATGATAAACTATGTCAATGTACATTATATACACCATATAAAAGTGATATGGTGTATAACCATGAAGAAGTCTCAATGGAATGTAAATTGAGATGAAATCCCTCATAAATGTCATATACTTAGGTTAAGGATAAATCAATGACATTGTCATGTGTGAAAAATATAAATACACTAATTATTATTGGATATTTAGTGTAAAACAATCAAAGGTTATTCACACATAATCTTGTAAAAACAACACTAATGAATTGGATGTTTAACTCAACAAATGGAGAATGAGTTAAAATTACTCTTATCAGATTCATATCGATGACTTGAGATATTATCACTGGAGTGATTATGTGTATCAAAATTATATCCACAGAAAGGGGAGTGGAAATTATGACATAATCATACGAATAGTGATTCCACACATAATCTTGGAGTAAAATAATCAATGAAGTATGCGTAAAGCCGAATAAATGGAAATTGAAATTTCAAATTCCCTTATCGATTTGGTAACTTATGAAACATACAACCATGAAAGATGGATCATAAAATGATGATGTAAATACCCATAAATTAATGTATATTACACAATGAAAATAATCATGGGCAGTAAACATATACCACTTGTAATAAATAAGTGGTGAACAATGGAATTCTCACGAAATTAAAAGTGAGAAAAGAAACCCTTTACAACGTTGTAATCAAATGAGTCGTATGACCAAAAGTTAATAAACACCAAATTATTTATAGAATAACATGAATATAAAGATAATAATGATAATATATATCAAATGTCAGTACACAATATACCACTTTCAATAAATTAGGGGCGAACAATGGAAATCTCACGGAATTGAAAGTGAGATAAGAAAATCCATTACTTCGTACTTTTTCCTTGGTCGACGGTAGGTTAACATCCTGTATAATGGTGAATTAATTGTTATTTAATTATACAAGAATCATTTACATTAATATGACATGATATATTATCTTTTAACTTTGATTTGTTAAAAATATCTTTGAATTATAGTCATTTCGGGTGTTTACGGGTTCATTTTACTTTATATTCTTTGTTATGTGAGCCATATTAATTATTAATGGGATGTATATTATTAATATCCATAATTATATAAAGCTCTTAAACATTATTTTTAAATAATCAAATGATAATTATACTTGAATGGATATGATGTAGAATAAATATTATCGCGTTCATGGAGACGGTAGTCCGTATGTACGCATGAGCGAAAATATCATTCTTTTGATATTAAAATAATATATAATTGGATGGTATATCATATATAAAGAATCATTATCATGTTATATTTATTATTTAAATGAGTCAAACATCGTTATTATACCCACCCAAATAATAATATATTGAATAACAATTACACCACGACGTGGAGACGGTAAGCCGTACGTACGCACACATGCTGACATGTTATTCAAAGGGTGGATAAAATACTGAATATGGTTGTAACATATTTATAATAAAATCACAGTATCTATAAGATACTGGAGTTATTATTTTAGAATGGTAGTAATAAAAAAAGAAGAAGTGGAAGAATAAAGGAACTTGAAAAGGTGTGGTGAAAACATTACCTCTTCTTCGGGTTCTTCCTTTTGATTTAATCAAAAGGGCTCCTTAGGTTGGCTTTCTGATCAAACTAAGGCCTCTAGGTTGTAGTGAGGGAAGTTGAGAGAGTATTTTTGCAGGGGTTGGCCAATCCAAAAGGCTTTGATGGTGTGATGAAATGAGAAGAAGGAGTGCCCCTTTATAAGAGGGGTGAGGGGCAGCTTTGGAAAAGCTAGAAATTTTAATTTATAATAAATTTATATTTGGTTTCTAATGGATACAAAGTTGATTATTAAAAGGGTAAGGTGGGGATAGGTCGGAAACCATTCAGACAATATAATTCAGATAGGTATGGGTCACTATATTAACCTTATCCTTTAGTTTTAACTCTTAGTTAATTTGTTTGACATTTACCATGTCACTTTGTATTTTTATATTATATAGTTAGTAAACATACTATATACATCCAATAGACCCCAAGGGTTCCATTAATGATATAACTATTATGATATAAGTCTCTTGGCAGAACCTTAGATTTTTAGGAATTTAATATCAATTAATATTATAATATTTGTTTTAAAAACTCTTTTATGTCAATTTTGACACTATTCAATAGTTGATTTTTGTGAAACACATAACAGAATGATTACTTCGAAAAAAGTTAATTAAATCAATCCTAATATTTCATATTGACCTATAAAATTATATTAATTCAATAAAAGTATCATATTATATTTATTTGGGTATTTATAATATCAATTAATCTAATTTTTCACTATTATGGTAATTACTACATCAACATTGTTTCATAAATATATTAACATATTTAATGTCTAAAAATTATAAATAAAATATAATTATATAGGAAATATTTTTATATTTCTAATGAATATTTATAGTTTAAAATTAAACATATATAACCCTATGTAACAATTGTTTTTCTAAAATATATATGCATGTATCATTTTTGTATTTATTTTAACTTAATTAAAATAAAGTGTCATTATCACTTACAAGTGGATCCATTGGTTCCCAAAATCGACCCAAAGATGCCCATGGTACACCATGTATAAACCAATAGGGTTAAGGCACGTTTTATGGTAATTTAGTATTATTATATTATTATTTTTTAACCCTTGTTTACCGAATTTACCTTTTAACAATGGTAAATAAAATATCTACCGATGTAATTATCCAAAATGTCTAAAAATTAAAGTTACCTATTTACACAATTCAAACATCCTGATTCAAAATATGGAATCCATTTTTCCAAATTCAAAACACAGAAGTAGCAGAAATTAATTTAATATTAATTCCCGTTGTTAAAACAAAAAAGTATGTTTTTAAGAGATAATAACTATCAATAGATTGGCACTTGTTTATGTCTGGTTTAAATGTGAAATTATGTTCAATGACCCTCATTGTATTACATGGTAAAAATATATTCTAAATATACTTTAAGACCACTCAAATTCATAATTTATCACTAATAATTATTTTAATTAAAAAAGTTGTTTTTAAATAAAATTTTGTAATTTTCACTTTTCATCAAAATATGAAAGTTATCCGAAAAGTACCAAAATATCACCCTAGGATAATTTCGATATTCCGAATCCAAAAATGAAGTCCATTTCGATAGATAGAATTTATAAAATTTCACAAGGTAGGTATTAGTATTCATAACGGCTAGTTTGAATGGTTGTGGTGTGTTAGAATCTCGAAGTTGCGTACAATTCACACCATTGCATTATTCAAAGGGAAACTTACCATGGAAGCTTGGGGCGTTACATTCTCCCCTCCTTAAATAAATTTCATCCTCGCAATTTTTTTTTAAAATTGGGGCTTGATAATATAATGGAAAGTCCCACATCAAAAAAAGAGTCAATAAAAATATCACTTTAAAAGAAAGAAAGAGAGGTATAAAGGTCACCCAAGATAACCCATACTCAGATTCCATGTAGAATACATGGATATGGACGATAAACTAAGTGTCAAGATCTAATGGAGAGGGATAGAAATCATGATCAGGAGAAAGTTAACAATAAGAAAACCACAAACTTGTGTTGGGACAAACGGTCATTAGTCTCCTAGGAAGAAAGTAAACGGAAAAAAAAATTTATTTTAAGTTACATTACATAAGGATGAGGAATTCATTTATGATATTGATTAAGAGTATTAAGTAATATACTTACTTTTTAAGTAGAGTTTCATTCTTTAATAAATATCCCCCACTAACTAAATTTTTTTTAAACTATGAGTATTCAAGAAGACTTGGTCACACTGGAAGAGCTAGAATAAGCTTCTATAGAATCAGATGATCCATGCAGGATAAACTATATATTTACATTGTATTTTGATATTAATCAAAACCAAAATGGTTAGTGAAAGATCTAATGATCCTCCAAAAGGATATTCCTTGAGATAAATAAACAGTAATCTTAATTTCTAAAATTAAACCAACAATACCCCAAAGTTAAATAAATACCATTCAATAATAAATTGACCTTAAAATACTTCAATATAATTCAATCAAATATTGAAACCCAAAACATATAAGAATGTAGTCTTCCACGTTAAATTGTATCTCCAAATGACATCATCTACTCTTAAATTCACATACTTAACCTAATCACATATTATTTATTATAGGTTAATCATTCCCATAAATAACAGAAATCACTATAAATCCATAATAAAAACAGAGATAAAAATCCAACATTACTCCTCTATTGGAATCCCATAGTATTATATTTTCCTTGGGCATATAGTGTTCCCAACAAAGCGAACATCTTCCAAATTAACATTTATCACTTAATCACCAAATCAATTTTCTATACCAAGGGTATTTATTTGATAAGACATAAGTACCCAAATCAACTTATTATTAATCAATAAAATCATTTAACTAAAAATAATAGTCACACTAACCAGGGACATCACGTAGTCATGTGGAAGGCGATAAATCCCAATCGCACTTTGGTTGTGGGTTTGATTACCACAGCATTGTCCGACGTGACGGGTTGTCACAGGGTCTACGTGTTGTCCTTTTTCAAAAAATATATTTTATAATATTACCAAAATGAGATAAATTCCTCAAAATACCATAACATAATTTAACCACAAATGTTATATCAAACCTTTCATTTTCATCCCAAATTATAATAACTTATAGTTCTCTCAAACCCTAATGATCATATAAAACCAAATGGCTATTTATACCTATATCCACAAGAGAAGAGATAATTCTTCCTCAAATATCATTCTCACATGGAAAACTACGGGGTTTCATATACAAGAGAAAATTATTCCAAAGTAAACCCATCAACAATGAGAACTAATACTTTTTAAACATTTCTCCAATAATTTATTTCCACATGGCTTCTTCTTTGACCAAGAAAATATCCTATAGAATAGGGAATTCACTCAGGTAATGGTCAGGTCCCCTACAATTACGAAAAATGACTTTAAATGGACTCTTGGGACCATTTTTATAATCTTCTATAGTACTCTTCATTTTTCATCGGCAATTATTCACATTATGTCCTTCCTTCCCACACGTAAAGCATTTCTTAGTCTCATTGAGACACTTTCCCGGGTGTCTCCTACCACATTTCTTTCATGATGGAAATTGAGGGTTCTTTTCTCCATGGTCTCCATTACTGGAGCTCTTATCATTCATCACCTTTCTCTTCCTTGTTGAGTCCGAGAGTTGGTTAATATATATGTTGTTGATCATATTTTAGGAAAACTGATTTGGCATAAAGACGATATCTTTTACACCTATCAACATTCCATTTTGTTGCTCATTGAAACCACCATTCCCACCTTGTACATCATTCTCAAAGTCAGTATGACTTCCTTTGAATCTATCCATTGACTAAAACCAAAGAGCATTGTGTGAGTAATAGTATTCATAAAATCATTTAGAGATTAACAGGTCACCATATTCTCAATTTAAACACATTAGGATTAACCAAGGTTATTTACTCTGATCTTATATATATATATATATTACTTTAAATCAGTTTGTAAATAAATTGTAAATTATCCTAAGCATATACCCCGGGAGTGTCGTAACCAAGAGTGCAGCAAGGCCCGTTGTCGTGCACCAGTTCCCGTTCGAGTCTAGCTCAAAGTGGTGTTTTCAGGTTTTACCCCTAGGTACATCTATGCCAGACCCGCCTCTACCTGCTCGTATCCAGACAGGGATGTACTGCTCGTTAAACTCACAAAATATCTACAATACCAAAATTCTATGAAGTTATTCTATACTAATCCTCAATGTTCGTCTTAGGTCTATGTGCTTTAATCATATTTTATCTAAATCTAGCTTCAAACGTTTGTACTAAACTTCCTCTAATACCAACTGTAACGCCCTGACCCCAGTTACCTAGAGTCAGTGCATTATTACATAACATTGGCATGATCACAAGAAAGATCAAATCTAGAAAGACCGATTTGTTTAGTAGCCTTGGAAACACTAGATATATTCATAAAGTTTTACATTACATCATAAAGTGAAAAACTACTACAACAACATTGTCTCCATATTCCACACTCATATCCCCACATAAAATCCCTACAGGTCATTCATAACTTACTTCTTCACATCCTGGGAAAAATAAATCTTAGAAAAGGGGTGAGCTCAAATCCCGGTAAGGATAACAATATTGTGGAAACTTTCAAAAATAAGCATAATCATTTAAGGCAATGCATTACTAAAAAAAGCCTATTAAACTTGAACTTCAACATAGTATGGGAAAAGTAAAATGAAATTATTCCATTTTCTTATTCACATGGATATTCTACTAATCGAATAATCACATGCAATATCAATAACCAATTTCATAATGATGGAATGCATAATTCTAGACTATCATAACCACATAGCCCAGTCCTCGTGCCAGGACTACATATAAGATTTTTCCAAGGCCTTGTTCCAAGACCCTCGTTTGTCTCATGAGACCTACCGATGCATCAGGGAGCTATAGAGGGATCCACCCGTCACTTATTAAGTCCAATGCATTCCTCATATGAACATGTTTAAACATAACATAAACATTCGTATTAAAACTGGCATACGAAATGTCAATACTTTAACCACAAACCATGAATGGTATAAAAAATAGCACATACATAGTCAACCATAACTCATTCGATACAATATGAAAGATTTTATTGTACCTCAATCGATAATAATGAATGATAGTGACATAGATGAAAATAACCATCAAAACTATTTGAGATAAATATCCCCCTTTTCTTGAAAACATTTAAAGTTCACACTATTTGTCAAGAAGCCGTTTAAAAATAGATTTTTGAATCAAAGTGTCCCATACCAATTTGAAACATTTAAAAGGAGTTTTAATTTTAAAACTTTAATGTCCATATAAATAAATCCTCAAAACCATTTTTAAAACATGGACATTAATGAGAAAGATTTAGAAGACTAAGTCTTTAAACCATTCAAAATGGTATTTTGGTTAGAGTTTCTAACCAAAAGAGAGACACATGAATACAAATAATTGAGGTAATCAAAACATTTTAATATCATGAGAATAAGGGAATTCATTATATACATTGTCAACGTACATTATATACACCATATAAAAGTGATTTGGTGTATAACAACGAAGAAGTATCAATAGAATGTAAATTGAGATGAAATCCCTCATAAAGGTTGTATCCTTAGGTTATGGATAAATCAACAACATAGTTATGTGTGAAAAATAAAAATACACTAAATATTATTGGATATTTATTGTAAAACTATAAAAGGACATTCACACAAAATCTTGTAAAAAAACACTAATTAATTGGATGTCTAACTCAACAAATGGAGAATGAGTTAAAATTACGCTTATCATATTCATATCGATGACTTGAGATATTATCACTGTAGTGATTATGTGTATAAAAAGTATATCAACAGAAAAGGGAGTGTAAATTATGACATAATCAAATTAATAGTGATTCCACACATAATCTTGGAGTAAAATAATTAATGAAGTATGCGTAAAGCTGAATAAATGGAAATTGAAATTTCAAATTCCCTTATCGATTTAGTAACTTATGAAACATACACCCATGAAATATGGATCATACAATGATGATGTAAATACCCATAAATTAAATTATATTACACAATGAATACAATCATGGGCAGTAAATATATACCACATGTAATAAATAAGTGGTGAACAATGGAATTCTCACGAAATTAAAAGTGAGATAAGAAACCCCTTACCACATTGTAATCAACTGAGTCGTATGAACAAAAGTTAATAACCACCAAATGATTTACAGAATAACATGAATATAAAGAGAATAAAGATAATATATATCAAATGGCAGTACACAATATACCACTTTCAATAAATTAGTGGCGAACAATGGAAATCTCACAGAATTGAAAGTGAGATAAGAAAATCCCTTACTTTGTACTTTTTCCTTGGTCAACGGTAGGTTAACCTCCTGTATAATGGTGAAATAATTGTTATTTAATTATACAAGAATCATTTACATTAATATGATATGATATATTATCTTTTATCATTGATTTGTTAATAATATCTTTGAATTATCGTCATTTCGGGTGTTTACGGGTTCATTTTACATTATATTATTTTTTATGTGAGCCATATTAGTTATTAATGGGATGTATATTATTCATATCAATAATTATATAATGTTAATAAACATTATTTTTAAATAATAAAATGATAATTATACTTGAATGGATATGATGGAGAATGAATCTCATCGCGTTCGTGGAGACGGTAGTTCGTACGTACGCACGAGCGACAATATCATTCTTTTGATATTAAAATAATATATAATTGGATAGTATATCATATATACAGAATCATTATCATGTTATATTTATTATTTAAATGAGTTAAACATCATTATTATACCCACCCAAATAATAATATATTGAATAACAATTACACCACGACGTGGGGACAGTAAGCCTTACGTACGCACGTATGGTGACATGTTATTCAAAGGGTGGATAGAATACTGAATATGGTTGTACCATATTTATAATAAAATCATAGTATCTGTAAGATACTGGAGTTATTATTTTAGAATGGTAATAACAAAGAAAGAAGAAGTGGAAGAAGAAAGGAACTTGAAAAGGGGTGGTGAAAACATTACCTATTCTTCAGGTTCTTCCTTTTGATTTGATCAAAAGGGCTCCATAGGTTGGATTTCTGATCAAACTAAGGCCTCTAGGTTGTAGTGAGGGAAGTTTATAGAGTATTTGGGCAGGTTTAGTCCGATCCATAATGCTTTTAAGGTGTGAAGAAATGAGAAGGAGGATTTCCCTTTTATAAGAGGGGTGAGGGCCACCTTTTGAAAAGCTAGAAATGTTAATTTATAATAAATTCATATTCGATTTCTAATGGCTCAAAAGTTGATTATTCAAAGGTTAAGGTGGAGATAGGTCTAAAACCATTAATCCAATATAGTTTAAACCGGTTTGGGTCACTATATTAAACTTATCCTTTAGTTTTAACTCTTAGTTAATTAGTTTGACAATTACCATGTCACTTTGTATTTTTATATTATAAAGTTAATAAACTTACTATATACATCCAAGAGACCTCTAAGTGGTCCATTAATAATATACCTATCATGATATAAGTCTATTTTCCGATACTTATATTATTTATAGATTTAATATCAATTAATAATATAATATTTGTTTTAAAAACACTTTTATGTCAATTTTGACACTATTCAACAGTTGAATTTTTTGAAACACATAACAGAATGATTACTTCGAAAAAAGTTAATTAAATCAATCCTAATATGTCATATTAACTTATAAAATTATTTTAATTCAATAAAAGTCTCAAATTATATTTATTTGGGAATTTATAATATCAATTATTCTAATTTGTCACTATTATGGTAATTACTACATCACCATTGTGTCATAAATAAATTAACTTATATAATGTATAAAAATTATAAATAAAAT
This sequence comes from Viscum album, assembly GCA_963277665.1. Classification (NCBI taxonomy): domain Eukaryota; kingdom Viridiplantae; phylum Streptophyta; class Magnoliopsida; order Santalales; family Viscaceae; genus Viscum; species Viscum album. Next base: position 1,290,928,098 of record OY728159.1, on the reverse strand, counting down.
ATCATTATATATGAAATATTTTTAGATTTCTAATTAATATTTATAGTCCAAAATACAACATATATAACCCTATGTAACAATTGTTTTTCTAAAAGATATATGCTTGTGTCATTTTTGTATTTATTTTAACTTAATTAAAATAAAGTGTCATTATCACTTACAAGTGGATCCATGGGGTCCCAAAATCGACCCAAAGATGCCCATGGTAGACCATGTATAAACCAATAGGGTTAAGACACGTTTTAGTGTAATTTAGTATTATTATAATATTATTTTTGTAACCCTTGTTTACCGGATTGACCCTTTAACCATGGTAAATAAAATATTTACCGAAGTAATTATCCAAAATGTCTAAAAATAAAAGTTACCTATTTACATAATTCGAACATCCTGATTCCAAATAAGGAATAAATTTATTAAAATTCAAATCACAGAAGTGGCAGAAATTAATTTAAAATTAATTCCCGCTGTTAAAACAAAAAGTCTGTTTTTAAGAGATAATAACTATCAAAAGATTGGCACTTGTTTATGTCTGGTTTAAATGTGAAATTATGTTCAATGACCCACATTGTATTACATGGTAAAAATATATTCTAAATATACTTAAAAAACACTCAAATTCATAATTTATCACTATTAATTATTTTAATTAAAAATGTTGTTTTTAATTAAAATTTAGTAATTTTCACTATTCATCAAAATATGAAAGTTATCCGGAAAGTACCAAAATTTCACCCTAGGCTAGTTTTTATATTTCAAATCCAAATATTAAGTCCATTTTGTGATATAGAATTTATAAAATTTCAAAAAGTAGGTATTACGATTCATAACGGCTAGTTTGATTGGTTGTGGTGTGTTAGAATCTTGAAGTTGCGTACAATGCACGCCATTGCATTATTCAAAGGGAAACTTACCGTGGAAGCTTGGGGTGTTACACTGAATCCAAAAATGAAGTCCATTTTGATATTTAATATTTATATAATTTCAAAAAGATGGTATTACTATTTATAATAGCTACTATGATTGGTCACGGTGTGTTAGAACTCGAAGTTGAGTACAAAACACGCTACTGTATTATTCAAAGTGAAGCATACCATGGAAGCTTGGGGTGTTACATTATCCCCACCTTAAATTAATTTTTTCATCCAAATTTCTAGAATATTACTTCATAAAAAGACCTGGGTGATTCTTTATCATAATTTCCTCGGGTTCCCACAATGCCTCTTCCTTCATAGGGTTCCACCATAGAACTTTTACCAGACGAGTCGTCCAGTTTCTCAGAACTTGTTCTCTCATATCTAGAATCCTGACAGGCTCTTCATAATAAGATAGCTTGGGTTCCAATTCTAATTTCTCAGAGGTGATTACATGCGTTGGGTCATGCATGTATTTTCTCAATAGTGATATGTGGAACACATCGTTATCTTTAGAGAGAATTGGAGGCACTGACAAATGGTAAACTACATCCCCAATTCGTTCTAGAATTTTGAATGTTCTGATGTACCTGGGATTTAATTTTCCCTTCTTACCGAATCATATAACTCCCTTCCATGAAGATACCTTTACTAAAACATGATCACCTACCAGAAATTCAAAATCCCTCCTTCCGTTATCGGCATTGCTCTTCTGCCTACTTGGAGCTGCTTTGATGTGGTTTTGGATTACCTTCACCTTTTCCTTTTTCCTCAACATGTTCTGGGCCTACGAGTTTTCTTTCACCAACATCATCCCAACAGGTTGGTGTGTGATATATCTCTCTATATAACTCTTTATATGTTGCCATGCGAATACTTGAATGGAATCTATTTTGATAAGAAAATTCTACCAGAGGTAAATATTGATCCCACACACTCTGAAAGTCAAGTGAGCATGATCTCAACATGTATTCTAAGGTTTGAATAGTCCATTCTGATTGTCCATCTGTTTGAGGTTGGTAAGCAGTGCTCAAACAAAGTTCAGTATCTAGGGCTTTTTGAAGACTTTCCCAGAATCTTGATGTATAATGGGGATCACGATCCAAATCAATTGATAGAGGTAATCCATGAAGTCTTACAACTTCATTAACATACAGCGTTGCTAAACATTCAAGTGGTAAATCTTCTCTTATAGCAAGAAAATGTGCTATCTTGGTAAGATGATCAACAATGTCCCATATTTAATCATTCCTTCTAGGAGTCATTTGTATTCCCATGACAAATATCATCATTATATTACCCCATTTCCACTCAGGTATGGGATGAGGTTTCCTAACTCCTCTAGGAAGTTGTCTCCAAGCCTTCACTTCTTGAAAAAACATGCCTCTTGAAACAAAATCAGTAATATCCCACTTCATGTTGTCCCACCAAAAATTTTCCCTCAAATCCCTATACATCATAGTGCTTCCAGGGTGTATTGTGAAATTGGAACTATGAGTATAATCTAATAGTTCCCTTTTTAGACCTTCTATATCATGTACACAATGTCTCTTCCCAAATTTCAAAATTCCATTTTCATACACAAAGTCACTCAATCTCCCATCATTCACAGATTTAATCTTCTTTTGAAACTCTTCATCATCGGTCTGAGAACTCGTAATTCTTTCTTTTAAAGATGTCTTGGAAACCATTTGAAAAAGAATTGATGTTTCACCTTCCATTGTTATTCCCATGTCCATCTTAATTAGATCCATGATAATATGATCCCTTTCAATTCTCATATTGTTCAAAACTCCATGATATTTTCTACTCAAAGAATCTTCCACCTTATTTACCTTCCTCGGGTGGTAGTGTATCATGAAATCATAATCCTTTAGTAATTTATGCCATCTCTTTTCCCCCATGTAGAGTTCTATTTGTGAGAAAATATAACTCAAACTCTTGTGATCAATATAAATTTGAAAATTTTCACCATAGAGGTGGTGTATCCATATCATCAAAGAAAAGATCAGAACTTCTAACTCGAGATCATGAGTAAGATAGTTTTTCTAATGATTTCTCCACTTTCGTGATTCATAGGCAATAAGCCTATTATTCTGCATAAGGACACAACCATGTCCTTTCTTCGATGCATCACTATAAATAACGATCTTGTCATTCCCCGATGGTGGAGTCAATATAAGAGCATTGACTAGTCTTCTCTTTAGTTATTCATAACATTTTTCACACTCTATTGTCCAAACAAATTTAACCCCTTTACGTGTCAGATTCATTAATGGGTTAGCCAATTGTTCAATATTCTGGAAAAAACATCGACAATAACCTACTAAACCAATTAAACTGTGTACCTCAATTATACACGTTGGTGTTGGTCATTCTTGGATCCCTATCGTCTTAGAAGGACCAACATAGATTCCATCCTTTGAGATAATATGGGTAAGAAAAGAAATCTCATGATGCCAGGATTCACACTTGCTAAACTTCCCATATAATTCGTGTCTTCTAAGAGTCATTAGGATAATGTGCAAGTGATTTTCATGATCTTCATAGATTTTGGAGTATACCAGGATATCATCAATAAATATCACATCGATGTCATTATGATATTCCTTGAAAACTATATTAAATAGATCCATGAATCAGTAGGGTGCATTGGTCATTCCAAATGGCATTACTCAAACTCGGGATGCCTGTACCTGGTTAGAAATGCCGTATTCGGAATGTCTTCCTTCTTCACACACAACTGATGACGTCCAGATCTAAGGTTAATCATTGGAATGTATTGAGCTCTATGTAGTTGGTAGATTAAATCATCAATGCGAGGTAGGGGGTACTTCTTCTTTATATTTATATCATCGATCTCCCTGTAATCAATGCACAACCTCATAGATCCATCTTTCATCATAATAAAATGAACAAGAGCTCCCCATGGAGAAACACTCAGGAGAATAAATCCCTTATAACTCAATTCCTCTAGTTGTTTCTTTAGTTCCACTAATTCAATAGTGGCCATTCCATATTTGATATTCGATTTGGGCTTTTAACCAAGCATTAGGTCAATAGAAAACTCAAATTATCGTTCAATAGGATGCCCAAGTAAATCTTCTAGAAACCCATCAACATATTCTCTCACAATAGGTACATCCTTTATATGAACATTCCCTTCCACACCCACAACTATTTCATTCTCTTCCTCCCCAATAAATGAATTTAGTTCATCTACTAGGGGTGGATCTAGATTAGAATTATATGGGGAAGATTCTACTCTAAAGACTAGGTGTTCCTTATCATCATCATCAAAAATATTAACCTCTTTCTTATTATAATAAATCATCACATCATGGTCTAAAATCCAATCTATACCAACAATTATATCAAATTCAATAATGGGTATGACGATGAGATCAGTAGATAAAGAACATTTTTGTGTTCTAATGGGCACTAATTCACAAAACATTGTTGTAATGATACTTCACTTAGGAGTTTTGACTTACAACTCTCTTGTTAAATCAAATTGGAAATATCTAATTTTCATAGGAAACTGGGAAGATATGAAACAGTGTGATGATACAGAATCAAATAATGCATTTTCTAAACATGAGGAAACCATTAAATTACCTGCCACCACGTCTTTCAGAGCTTCAAACACAGTAGTAGTGATAGCATAAGCTTGTCCATTATCCCATGGCCTTTTCTGAGGTTTGTTTCCCAGACAATTAGAACATTTATTTTCATAATGTCCCATATCCCTGAAATTCTATCATTGAACATATGTTTCCTCTTTCTTCGCCTTGCAATCGCGATCTTGGTGGCCTTTTTCACCACACTTATAATAGACTCCCATTCCTTTCAAGAAACTATAGGTGTGTTTCTTATGACATTTACTACAGTATGGATAATCAAATTTTCCCTTATTCACCTTAATTACATTTCTAGAGTGATCAATAGAACTCTTCTTCTCTTGCTTTGCTTTGAAGTCGTAAGACATAGAGAATTCCATTTCGGTTTTAATATCACATAAGACAATGTCTTCGTATAACGAGAACGATTGTGAGACCAATGCTCGACAGAGAAATGGTTTTATCCCATCAATGAAATGATCAATCATACTTCTTGGGTTACATATATAATCTACAGTATACCTCTCAAACCTTGTAAAGATAGCCTCATACTTTGCGATATTCTCATCCTCCTTTTGTCTCAGACTCAGAAATTGCCTTTCCATATTTGCTCGATGGTCAGAAGGAAAGTGTTTATCAAAGAAAATCTCTTCGAACTCCCTCCATTCCATATTTTATACTTCATCATTTTACTTTATGTTTTGAATTAATGACCACCATTTACTAGCATCCCCGGGGAGGCGGTAAACTGCCATGATAACCTTTTCCCTTTCAATACTCCCCAAGGCATTGAAAATTTTCTCTAAGGAACTTATACATTTATCAGCTAATAAGGGGTTTTTACTACCATATAATGTTGGTTTTTTTTCCTCATGAAGCGATATTACATTGATCATCCATGTTGCAGATCCGGGTGCTCCATATGAGTAAGTTTATTATTCATAACCTCAGTGAGTTGTCCCGGTATGGTGATTATCTGATCCGTACTAGTTATATCACCAGCTCCACTATAATTATCATGAGTAGGAGGGAAATCCATACATGGAGTGCGGGCAATGATAAAGATTCCATTCCTTCCAATATGATCAATTTTTAAACAATGTCATAAACTATATTAGTTTATGAATCAAAATACATAATAACATACTTACAAAACACCTAACATAAATTGAACAGTTTATGGATATAATCCATAATCATAAAAAGGTTTTCATCGAGGAAGTATATACTCTTAAACCTTTCATAATGGTTTGTAAAGAAATCATGAATTATCATAATCATATCCCCCAGGAGTGTTGTAACAAAGAGTGTAGCAAGTCCCGTTCTCATGAACCAATTCACGTTCAAGTCTAGCTTAAAGCGGTGTTTTGGGGTTTTACACCTAGGTACATCTGTGCCAGAGCCGCCTCTACCAGCTTGTACCCAGACAGAGATGTATTGTTCAAAAAATACACAACATCTATACTTTACCAAAATTCTAGGATGTTCTTCTATACTAATCCTCAAAGTCTATCTTAGAGCTATGTTCTCTAACCATTGTTTATCTAAATCTAGCTTCCATGGTTAGTACTGAACTACCTCTGATACCAATTGTAATTCCCTGACCCCACCTACTCAGATTAGGTTCATTATTATATAATATTGGCATGATCACAAAAGATCAAGTCTCGAATGGACGATTAGTTTAGTATCCTTGGAAACACTAGATATATTCATATGTCTTACATTACATCGTAAAGTGAAAAAAACTACAATAATTTATTTTCATCATATCCCCTGATACTATACCTGCAGTTCATTCATAAAATACTTCTTCAAATCCTGGTAAAAATTAAAACATTGAAATGTGTGAGCTCAGACGCTCAGTAAGGATAACAATATAGCGGAAACATTCATAAATAAACATAAACATTTAAGGCAATGTATAACTAAAACAAAATCCTTTTAAACTTGAACTCCAGCATAATATGGAAAAGATAAAATGAAATGATGTCATTTACTTATTCACATGGATGTTATAATTGTCAAATAATCATATGAAATATCAATAACCACTTTCTTAATGATGAAATTCATAATTCCATACTACCATAACCACATAGTCAAGGCCTTGTTCCAAGACTACATATATGATTTTTTCAAGGCCTTGTTCCATGACACTAGTTTTTCTCATGAGACCTACCGACGCATCAAGGAGATATAGCGGGCTCCACCCATCACATACTATGTCCAATGCATTCATTATATGAAAAGGTTTAAATATATCATAAACAATGACCAAAAACCATGACATAATTGTATCACATAAAACATGCATAAAAGAAACATAACAGTTCCACATTCTAATCACAAGATATCAAGACAACAAATTGATATAATCAAAACATTATAAAAAAAATTTCAATACCAAAATAAATGAAAATTAAACCATGTTATTTATGTTTCATTTTAAAAAAAGTTTTGGCTTGTAGAGGAAGTTTAAACTCAAATAATGGTCATGACAGTGGAGAAGTCATTCTCACCACATATATAAGACAAAACATTCCTTTTGAAGTTTATTAAAAATGATTTATATAAAAATATTCCTTTTGAATAAACGTAATAGTCAAAGGTGTTTATACATCGTATAATAGAAAGTTGTGTATAAAATAAAATATGCCTCAATGAAAGGAGATTGAGACGAAGTGCCTTACCTCGTGTCCAACTAGACACGATCATTCTTTAATCTTTTGAATAATATACTATAGTTAATTTCAACTTTCTGAAGAACCTTTTTCAAGTTAAATATTCCTCTTACATCACTTATTACCATGTTATGAACATTATGTAACCATTTAATTTAATAATTGTTGTTCTGTCGATCCTTGGTACTTGAATCAAAAATAAACTTATTATAATTACAAGTTGTTCATGTGGTAATATATACATTATCTACAGATTTATATTCATGATGTAGATATCATATATATCATATATATCCAGTATATACATTCATTTATAATATTACATATAATTTAATGATATGGAATTAAATTCCCCATTCATGGAGACGGTAAGTTGTACGTACGCATGAACGCTACTTTCATTTATATTTTGTATTTAATGGAATAAAATAAAAGTGATATAAAGGTATATTATAATTCCAGTGTAATATAATTTATAATATCATTACTCCATCCTTTATAAATCCCACATACGGCATTAACGATTCAAATCACTTTGAGGGGGCGGTAGTCCGCACATCCTAAAACGAAATTGTCGCATTTACCCATAATGGAAATCATAAAGGTGTGACATAAATTAAAAATACAGAAGCATAAAGAAAAAATAAACATAACATATATCATATATAAATATAGTGACATCTTAATGGCCACCATTAGAGGTTTTAAAAGAATATTGAGAAAAATCATCGTTTCATGAGGCAATAATTCACCAGCCATATAAACAGTATGTTCCTTAACCATTAGATGAAGGTGTGTGTAAGTGTAGTTCAAATACTTCTCATAAAAACATCCAAGAATATTGGGGATACAATTTTTATAACAAATAAAAAGAATAAAAATAGTTTAGGGGTTTTAGAAGTAAAATAAATTATAATAAGTTAAGAGAAATTGATACCTTTAGTTTGGGTAACTCCCATTGGTTTGAACCAAAAGAACTCTAGAAGTGACTTATGCCTAAGTTAAGGCTTATATGATTAAAGGAGGAATGTTAAGAGGGTATTTGGGCCATGTTTTTCCGATCCAAATGGCTTTCATGGTGTCAATAAGGTTGTATAGGTGGGTTCCTTTTATAAGAGGAGAGGAGGGGCTCTTTTGGAAAGATGGAAATGTCACCTTATTATGAAATGTTTTTCTGATTTTAAAGGTCCCACAATGATATATTTCGAGGTTGAGGTGATAAGGGTTCGAAATACACCCATTAAATTGGATTTATACAAGTGTATTTATTATATTTTACCTTATATTTTCATTTTATGTAAATCATTCATTAATGAGGTAATCACTGCATCATCATGGTGTCATAAATATATTTATATATATAATATCTAAAAATTATATAAAAATACCATGATGTTGTAAATATTCTTAACTTTACAATGACTATTTATAGTCTAATAGATCATTTATTTTGACAAAATTTAAATTGTTTTACTTAGGTGTCACATAATTTAGTTATATTTTCCTTTATTTAAAAAATAAAATGATAAAATGCCACTATCACAGAAATGTGATTCCATTGGGTCCCTAAGATGCGACAAGGCATCCCATGGTCGGCCATGACACAACCAGTATCATTAAGACACATTTTGGTGTCATTTTATATTATTATTATATTATTTCATTACCCTTAACTACCTGATTACTAATTAATCATGATATTTAAAGATAATTGTCGTTGTAACTATTCATATTATCCAAAAACAAAAGAGTCATAATTACATAAGTTGGACCATCTAATTACAAATATGGAATCCATTTTTCCAAATTCTAAACACATAAATTGTATTAATTAATATAAAAAATATTCTCGCTTTCAAAATAAATAGCATGTTTTTAAGAAACAATATCTATCAAAAGATTGACAATTGATTATGTCCAATATCAAAGTGAAATTAATTCTAATGACCACCATTGGAATAAATGGTAAAAATAATTTCTCATTATATTTTAAAACCACTCAATAGTATTATTTATCACTATAAATTATATTTATTAAAAAAATTATATGATTTTTAAATATTCATAGAAATTTTGAATTTCATAGAAAAATACCAAAAAATTCAACATAGGCTAATTTCAATATTTTAAATCCAAATATGAAGTCCATTTTGAAATATAAAATTTATATATTTTAAAAAAGTGCGTATAACTATTTATAACGACTACATTGATTGGTCACGGTGTTTTAGAACACGAGGATGTGTACAACACACGCTAATGTATTATTCAAAGAGAAGTGTACCATGGAAGCTTGGGGTGTTACAAAAATCAAATTGTATCCCGCAAAGATATGTTTTCTAGATCTTGAATCCATCTTTGATATTTCATGGACATTAAACACTATATATATAGAAAATTAGAAAGTTGATAACTTAGAATAGTCATCAAGTTTACTAGTCCACATAAACATTGATGTCTTCCAATCAATTGCCATTAAAGGCGATATGCTTATCACATAACAAGTGTTATTAACTGATTATGCCCAAAATTTTCTGGAAATTCCAATAGTCTTATGTATCCCTTTTTATATCCATCAGGGTTCTGTTCATATTCTCCACCACTATATTATTCTATCGAGTGTACGCCACCATGATTTGGATCATGATGCATTCCTTTTGAATAAAATGTATCAAATTATTATATCATATATTCTATACAATATTTATTCTATAAAAATGATCTTATTTCTAGATTCAATATCCTTTCATGTATTGAATATTTTTAATAAATCAAAAACATACTCTTTGATCATGATTAGATACACCCAATAAGATCTAGAATAATCATCAATGAAGGACATAAATAACTTTCTCTTCAAGGGATTTAATTGGTGCCAATTAACGGTTAGTGTTGATCAGTTATAATATATATTTGATTCTTATTACGGATATCCCGAGCTTTGATAGGTGTTTATTACTCAAAACACAGCACTCAAAAAATTGTAGTGATACATTAGGAAGCTCGATCGCTAACTTTTGATCTATAACTATCTTTAGGACTCATTCTAACATATTTCCATGTTTTTCATTACATTAAATTTTCATAAAATTCATATAGGCATATTATATGAAAACTATCTCACCATCCTTGAATGTTTTCCCATGAGTACGAAAATTTTATTTGATATCATCTATGTCTTCATTACAACAGGCACACCCTACAGAATTGTCATCCCTCCATTGTTGGTTTGAGTCTTACATTAAATATCATAAAATTTCAAAAAATTCAATATGTTACTCAATCACTTGACATGTTGTACTCCTTTGATGGTTTGAAAAATTAAATCATGCATCTTTAGTTTCATGATACAAACTCCCATGATCATCAATGTTATATCACAAATAATCAAAAACATCTAATATTTTATTATATATGGAACCTGAACACCTATAAAAAAAATCTTGATCAGGGTGTCAATTGTAGATCAAACAACTACAACTAAATAAAATTATTCCACCTATATAATAAAAAAATTAGTATGTAAGTAATACTATTATGAAACATATAAAACATAACTATGAAATAATACATTAATAAAAAATTATTTTTAATTTGAATACATATAAGTTTAGTAATATCACTCACACCATGTATTTGGTCAAGTTAAAGTTGAATCCTATGCATGAAAATGACATATGGATTGTTGTATAAATGTTTCATCCCAGTATAAATGTTTTTTTCACATTTTTTAGAATTTCATGTGTGTTTAGAACTACAATAACTTTTCTAAACACAAAACCTATAGTTTGAGTCATACTGATCACACTGTGTATTCGATTATGGAGTGTATAATTATTATACATCACAAATGACCTATGTAATGTATCATTTTACAAATTTATCCAAACAATACGAATGTGTTTTCAGGGTTTTGATTTTATGAATTATGTTTTGAACGAAAAATCTATATTTTTAATACAATGAAGAACATTGATCCATATTGGTCACATGTTGTGTTAGATTTTTTGTGTGGATGATTTATACACATCAAAGGTGAATTATTGATCATCTTACTATTGTTTGAAATAAATAAAAAATGTTTTTTTTGGTTTGGAGTATGTTATGTGTTTATTTACAAAAATTCCATTATAATCTGAAATCATGTTGTTTGAGTAATATTGGTCACGTCATGTTTCAGTTTGATGTGAGACTGATTCAAACACATCTAAAATAACTTATTAATCATTTTTTTAATGCATCAGAAAATATTGAGTGCTTTTGTATGTTTTCAGTGAGTTAAAATTATATTAACTACAATATCATTTTTAAAATCAAAAAACACATAAATTGTGTCATATTTAGAACATCAAGTATTAGATTACGTTGTGGATAATTTCAGCATGTTAGAAATTACTAACATGTTATTTTAGTATTGTATAAAAACATTAGTAATGTGTTTTTAAAAAAATTATTATGTGACATATTTTTTAAACTAAAATTACAATTAAAAAAATGACTCACATGGAGTCATAACATTTACATAGTGCATCATATTGAAGTGTAATTGATTCATACACATCATAAATGGCATAATAATTTTTCCACTAAAGTATCAAATGAATCCAAATGTTTTATTTCAATTTCGAGTATGCCATGTGTATTTTTTATTAAAATTTATTTTTAAATTTAAAATACATAATTTTAGACATACCGTTCACAATTGTGTGTTGGTTTGATTTGATGTTTATTCTAACACGTCACATATTAATTATTAATTATATTCCTGAATTTCCAACCCAATTATAGTGTTTTTCCTCTTTTTATTGTGAGTTACACACATTTTGAAAAAAATTGTCACTAATCAACTCAAAAAAACTTTTTGATTCATACAAGGAACGTTGTGCATCAAATTGATTTGTGGATGATTCTTACATGTCAAAAATAACTTATGGGTAATTTTTCTAATGTATCAAAAAATCCTAATTCATTTTCTCATTTTTGAGTATATGACATGTGTTTTCAACTAAAATACCAATTTTAAATATAGGGAAACACTTTGAGTTATACTAGTCACATGGTGCATAAGATTGATGTTTGGTTAATTCATATATAAAAAAATGATATGGGTAAAATTTTAATAATGTATATAAATAGTATGAATGAGTTTTATTAATTTTGTATATGTCACATGTTTTTTTTAAATTATTTTTAATTTTAAAACACAATATTTCGGTCACACCAGTCGCACAATTTATTGATTTGATGTGTGGTTAATTCCCACACATAAAAAATATATCATGAATCATTGTACTAAATTATTAAGAAAATACAATAACAATTTTTAGGTTTTTTGTGTGTGAATAGGTTTTGAACTAAAATGTATATTTTAATCAAATATCCAATAGTTTGAATTATACTGGGAACACCGTGTATTAGATTGAGGTGAGGAATATTCTAACACATCTCTATAGAATTTTTTATAATTTTAATAATGTATCAATACAATTATTATGTTTTTTCTCATTTATGATTATGTGATATTTATTTTATACATAATTCAAATATTAAATAAAAAATACACTATATGTCTTACAAGTTACTTTATGCATCTGATATAAAATTGGATGATTCCTTCACATAAAATATAATCTAAGATTCATTTTCCAGAAGTATTAAAATAACTAAATGAGTATTATTCATATTGAGTATGTTATATTAATTTTTATATGTCAATTAAAAATGAAAAAACATTCATTGAGTTTTACCCAACACGTAGTTTGTAGGTTTGACATTTGACAAATTCATATAGGTAAAAATTGACTTAAGAAGTATTTTCTTAAATAACCCCAAGAATAAAAGAATGTTCTATTTGTTTTCAATGATTTACAAATGTTTAGAAGTAAAATTTAAAATTTAAATAGATAACACAAAAATTAAGTCATTCTAGAAAAACATGTATTAATTTCAGGTGCATCAAGTTATTACATATTGAAAATTTTATATGGATAATTTTATTAATACACCAAAACATTCCAAATCTGTTGTATCAGTTTTAAATATTTGACATTTAAATTGAACTAAAATATCAGTTTTAAAAATAAAATTAAAAATGAGTCATAACAGTGTCACCATGAATCATATTGACATGTGGTTGACTTATATACATCTAAACTGACTTATAAAACATTTTCCTAAGGTTTCAAAACATTTTGAATTTGTTTTATCATATAGATTATGTGCCTTTTTTTATTTCAATTTAAACTAAATACATTAACTTTAATTCATACCAATCACATTGTGAATTATTGTGACATGAGAATAATTTTTATGTATCACAAATTACTTATAAATAATTTCCATAATGTATAAATACAATACAAACATGTTTTCTTTGTTTTTAGAGTGTGACATATGGTTAGAATTGAAATATGAATTTCAAACTAATAATTTACTTATTGAGTGATATCAGGAACACCATGCATCAGACTGTTGTATGACAAATTCCTACACATCACATGTGATCTATGGATTGTTTTTAAATGTACCAACATAAACTAAATGTTTTTTATTTTTTTTACTATGTGATGTGTGTTTTGAACTAAAATGTAAATATTTTTTTTAAGACGCACACATTGAGTCATACTATACACATCTAGTATCAGATTAAGGCATTTTTTATTTTTATATGTCATAAATGGATTATGGATCATTTTAAAAAAATATCAAAATGGCCTGAATTGGTTTTATTCATTTTGAATATGTGATTTTTTTGAAATAAAATTTAAATTCTAAAATAAAAAAATACATTTTGATTCATTCTATGAGTATTTTGTATTAAGTTTAGGTTAATCTAATTGAAAATTGGATAATTCCATGACCATTTCAGAAAACATTTTGGACAAATAATTTAAGAATTCATACAATTCAATCTAACTATGGAAAAATCCCTCTGTAGATGATTCATTAAGATTCACTTCACTTATCCAATAATAAGCAATTTTCCCTTCCATCAAAAAATAAAATTTCCTCTCCTTTCAATCTTATTATATAAGATTTAATGAAAATTATGACATATAAAAAATTATATGGAAGTAATTACTAAAAATGAAATATGATAAGGAAATTAACTTAAAAATAGTAAAAGAAATCATAATAGAATAATGTATATTATTAGTAGGATTTCACTTTTTCTTCATGTCTGCATGAATTATTGACCGATTTCCATATCACCATTATATTGATTATATCCTCAAATGCAAATATCTCATGGGAATGAATAGCTTCCAAAATGTTATCAGTCGTGTCATAAGAGGAACACCATATATTGGATTACGTTGGGGATGATTTCTACATGTTAGAAATGACATATGAATCATTTTCCTAAGGTATCAAAAAATTCAAAATATTTTTTTTCATAGTTTTGAGTATGTACCATGTGATTTTAATTAAAATCTATATTTTAAACTATAAATGTAATGTTTGAGATTTAATAGGCATACCATGAATCGGATTGAATTGTGGTAGATTCTTCCACATCACACCATGGAATTTTATACATCAATTCATTCAACATTATAAATCATCTAAAAACATTGTTATTAGATTGCCTAAAATATTTAATGCATTACTGAATAAAAATAAAAAAGAATCATCATTATTGAATCATCCTTATTGAGTGCATAATCATTTTATATGAGTGCATAATGATTGCATCATCCTTCTTCATGGTCTCTATAAAAATTAACAAAATAAGTATTAGATAAAAGTGATAAATAAATTAACTAATAAATTGTAGATAAATTCATCTGAAATTTAATTATATATGTAGTAGGAAGTCAACTATTCAAGATGAATGTATTCATTATGATACCATGTATTATTCCACACTATTTAAAAACTTATTGATTTCCTCATTTGAATTTGAGGATAGTCGACTATCCTGGTAGTTCTAAAAATTTATAAATAAACAATTTAATCATAAATATTCCAAATTAAATTATAATTATCATCAGAAAGACGTCTTCGAGGATTCTAGTATGATGATGGAAACTATATATTTCATTATTTTTAAATATAATAACAACAGTTTGTTTGCATATTTTTGAGTACATTATGTGTTTTTTAAACAAAAATAACTATTTTAAACTAAATAGATAAACATTGAGTCATATTGGGTATATTGGGTATTATATTGTGGTGTGGCTGATTCTTATACATCACACTATGTATTTTTATTCTGAAATTCATTTAATATTCACTTTTATATAATAATATTTCTCTTTGATAACATGGATTGTTAAATGAATTTTAGTATAAAAAGATATGTTCCTCATCCTTATTTCAGCATCCTTGTAGATGAACTAATTTCATCATGATCTCCAGGAAATTTAAAATATGTTTTAGATAAAAACAGAAAGTTATTTATCTAAAAAAGTTAGGTAAAATGGTGATATGATTAAGTAACCAATTCATGATGTATGAATTCAATTTTACACAATCTATTTATCCAAATAATTAATTAAAAATATATTTCCTCTTGTAAATACAAATATTGACAACAATATTAGTAATATAGAAGATATATAAATAAAAAAGGATTAATTAAAATTTTTACTAAATCTGTAATTCTCATTAAAAATACCAATTTGGGGTTACTAGTCTGTTAATGTTATATGATTTATTTCATAAATTTTCAATCATAACATCCAGAATCATAGACATTAGTTTATTTTGGTTAATGTAGAATCATTTAGAAAATTAAGTAATATTTTTGGTATATGTTTAGATGGTATAATGTTATTACATATATTATGATATTTATCCATTTGTATAATTACATAGGCTTTTTGTGCAGATGGACTACCCTAATTCCATGGTTTGATGATATCTAAATAGAACCCTATGATAAAACAATTTCATTTAAACATAATAAAAATTCCTAACTTGCAGTTTTTTTTATAATATTTCATATCGTGTATTAAGATTTTATAAATGTCATAATGTGTCATCAGTTTATTGGATATCCATTCAATGAATCCGAAAGACATATCTTTGGAGAATTAAAATTGATTATATAAGTCATAAATGAATCCTAATAAAGAAATAAGAAATTAAAGGAATGGAACTATATTTTATGTGATTAAATTGTAGTGTTTTACACATGTATCAGGGGTATTATGATGTGTTTTCCTTCAATAATATTTCAATGAAACAGTGTTGTCATTTTTTTCCACTATTACTTAATATTTCATTGGTTTTAATGAGAGTAGTTGTGTTGATGTATTATTAGGACTAATGAGTACAAATTTATATTCATTTTGATTTCCAACCAAATAATATTGATATATATACATAAAAAAAATTATTAATAACATTTAGTCATAATTAACATAGTCAGTCATCTATTGGACATACAAGTCATTAAAATACAACTCATGTATATGTATATAATTGAGACTCCTTGACATTCATTCATGATGATTTAATTTATATTCTCTAGACTAATACAATCTAAGATAGCCCCTCCATAGTAAATTTATCCTAAATAAATTATGGTCATATCAATATTTTTTAACATTATATCCATATGGATGATTAATGTTAATAAGCGCATAATTTGAAGGGGTGGGGTAATGTTACATTTTAAATATATAATCCTAGTTTAGTTGATCCTTTGGAAAATTTGGATTCCAAATCCCATTATTCCCAATACATTTTCCTTTAATAAAAAAATCATAAGATAATTCCTTTTTTCAATAATTCTTAATGTTTTTCCGAAAAAATAAATTTGTAAGTGTTTGGACCAAATTGTATGGAATTGGTTTTTCATATTCCGGAATATATGGTTGTTGAATTTTTTTTATCATAATGAAATTTCATGAAATTTCCTCTCATTATATGTGTTTATGATTGTATAATGTAGAAAGATAATCTAATGATAATATTAACTTTTTTAATGATGTCCATGAATTTCATTCTCATATTCTAAAGGTGTTTCCTTACTGATGTTATTTTTTAGAATAACATTATTTTTGGAATAAAATTCTCAATTTGAGAAATATATTAGAACATAATCATGATTTCTATAGAAATTTTCATCACAATGTCTGATGATGATTTTTTTATGAAAAGATATCTCAATGTCATAAGATTGTAGGAAACATGTGATCTATGATTTCTAAACCAAAATGGGATTAAAAGAGTCTAGTATGTTAATCCATATAATTCTAAAACAATCCCATTGTTCCTAAAATATGGAAAAATACATTATAAAAGTTATATTTTGTTGAAAAAATTGAATATGAATTCAAATTATTCTATTAATAGGTCATTACTGTGATTTTTACAAGACACTAAAGTTGTTTGGGGACATAGAATTTGAGTTTACTTAAGCTCGAGGTTAAGTAGTTAGGTTTATTGAATGATCTACTGAATTGGCTGATCCATAAGATTGTATGAACCACTAAAAAAAATATCTCAATATATTCATAATATATTGTGTTTCAAAATAAAATACATCATTATCAATACTATTCTATCAAACATTCAGAAACTATTGAATGAGACATTTGGGGACAGAGAAAGTACATTAAATGGGTAATTTAATTTAAGGTAGAACATCAAAATGTCTAAATAATATAAGAAGGACAATAATTTTGGGTAGTTTTCATGATTTGAATTCATTATCATTGATGGATTATTATGGGTTCATATAATTATAAATATGATGATCTAAAACAATTAATTCAACCATTTTCATGAGACCCAATGCATCTAAGTGTGCTATGAAGGTTTATATTTCAGGTTGTTATGAATAGATGTAATGAATTAGTTTTGATTTGGTTAAGAGAAATAAAATAAGAATTGACATTGATCCATCATATGGGTTTCTAAAAACTATTCATCAAACGCATAGTAATCAAATAATGAACTATATTAAACAGAGATTCATAAAATTGGGAAGGTATTGATGTCTCTATCAGACTGTGTTTGGGTATTGTGGTCACCCGAATTTGTATAGATGTTTATAGAAGAATGATTCTAAGTTTGGGCATTGTAATGGGTTGTATTTATTTTTATATAAGTTCAAATACAATGTGAATCAAATTGGAATATTATATCAGACAGAAGATTTTTTTCAAATCAAAGAACAGTGAGGTTGTGAGACAATTAAAGAAGATTTTAGAAGAATCCATAAAAGATGATAAAAATAAAAAATTTAAAAAATGGTGTTCAAATGATCATAAAATTTTTCTTTCTTTAATTTCATTGACTGGGAAAAAAATTATTAGTTCCCACCATATCCTTATTATGAACACCAAAAAATATAGTTCAATGTAAAACAGACTATGAATCTGTTTATGTGTGGGTGAGAGTGATAGCAATGATGTTTTTAATAGGTATTGGATGTTTTCCAGATAAGATTATTTTGAGAAATATTTTTTGATATAATATGATCCTATAATAAGTTGTGCTGAGGGTTTTCGGGGTTAGAAAGTGAAATCAGAATGACTATTCTAGGAATGGAAACGTGAGATTGTGAATTATTTTGAGAATAACAATGAAGACTTGTTTCTTGATAAAAGAATCAGACTGAGCTATAATACCAAATTTTTATGTGATGTCTATATAATTTGTACCTTCATTATATTTGGTATGAAATAGAAGGTTTCTTTTCTATGGAATTACAAAAGGGGGTGTTTTTAATGGACTTTTGTTACCTATTGTCATTTGTGGGTGCAGGTTTACATATTTCATCCAAAAATTATTTACATTATTCATTCTAGAAGTTTTATATCAACTATTGTATTGATCATAGTTCTTCATATGTTTCAGGGTATTTCCTACATTTTAAATCAACATAAAAGGATTACTTTCTAGTGGATTGTGTAGAATAATATTATTTTCAATACTTTCTGAGGATAATATACTCTTGTTGAGTAGTAAACATTGTAAATACATTAGATGTTATGGATTTATGAATGTCAGGTTTTTAGAAATGTGATAAATACATTGTAGTATGTAAATGTTTTTATACAAGAAATATGATATAAATAAAGAGATATCACTGATTCAACCCTCCACCTCATAGTAATTACATTTTTACTAGTCATCCATTTTCAGTTGGTATTAGTGGGAAGGTTCCCTCAAATACACATTCATGATGTTTCTTAAGTGAAGTTGTTATAGAAGATTTTAATTATGTATATACTGAGGGGATTTCAGTATTTGATTGAAATAAACACCATAAATGTAAGGATAGAATGATCATGAATCTCATCACTCTAGGTTGTGATGTTTTGGAAGCTAATATAGTTAGATTTACATGGTTTGTTAAAAATGATCCACTTAAATCTTTGGATAATAAAAATACAGTGATTTATGGAAAAGATAATATTATTTACTCCCATTTATTTATTTTGAATTTCTTAGAGTGATGATATTTGGAACTAATATAAGTACATAGGAGAATTTAAAAAATATATCTGAATGAAATAAAAAGGTGGTGAAATATAAATTAAAAATATGGATACTAAATTTTGAATATATAAAAAATTTCTTTGTATAAATATTTTAGTGACTTATTTACATTGGTAAATTATATAGTTATAACCATAATATTTTATGGGTGATATATTGAAAGTTTAAACTATTATTGATGTGATCTAATGAATTATTCATAATAAGAGTGACAAAAAAATTTCATCATTAGAAGATAGTGATCATTAAACTCTAACATTGGATTACATTTATAGTACCCTTGTAACATTTTAAATTACATGGTAGAAATTAAAAAAATCAAAAGATGATCAAGAAATTTCCTTCGTATCTACTACAAAAGGAAAATATAAGAATATTTTATAAGATAAAGAATTTTAGGATTCAGAATCTAATAATGATGTTACTAAAAATACTGATAAATTATTATCCTTCTTTTCTATAATAGTTTAATGATGTATTGGAAGGTATAAAGGGAAGATACCACTAAATTATTTTGATTTTGGAGATGTCGGAATTTTTTTCTAAAACATCCCTTTAATAAAGAATATATAAAAAAGCAATAAAAATAATACAAGTTAAATAAGAACTCGGAATAACCTTGTTGAGAAATCGAAATCTTATTCCAAGTGAAATGTCATAAAGGCCACCAAATAAAAATCAGATATTTTTTTAAGATAATAATGATGTAGACAGTGAAGTTAATGTTTAAAAATTCACTAATTGTTCAAGATTTAATTTTTGATAATATAAAAATTAATGATAGAGAATTTAAAATAATTTGTTTTTAATAATAATAGAATGAGTTAGAATTTCTTCTTAAAATAGAGATGAAATATTTTATTAGAAGGACTCTATAACATAAAATTGAAATGAAAAATATGAACATGGAACATTCTACAACAAATAATCAATAATACTTTCTAGAATAAATATCCAAGTTGTAGGGAGATATTTTTTGGTCGAAGGAATGTCTGGGAAACGAAAATAATTAGAATGAACACATTGAATATAAGATAAAATCTATGTAGTAATAATTAAGCCTTGTTAAACTAAATTTATATAAATTTGAGGAGGGTGTTACATTATTTAGGAAATCTATATCTGATGTTGGTGAAATTTCTCAAAATGATGAACATTTTAGAGTAAAAAAATGTCTTCAATGGTTCAAAATAAAATAGAATCTGTTCTGAAAAAAAAATGAGAAAATCTTGTATTCATCCAAAACTAGAAAATATGGAAATTTTGATGTTTATAAAATTTATGAGTCTAAATCAATGTTTTTTGACGAAATATAATAACCATAATACAGGAAAGACACAAATATTTAAGAAGAATATTAAGGGTTATAATTAGATGTTTGGGACTCAAAAATGATTTCAATTGAAATGTATAAAAGTTCTTTAAAAATTGGTTCACTGCCCCTATAAGTATTGATTTTATAAAGGAAAATTTATTTTATATGAGTAATGTTGGTATTGTGGTGGATTTTGGCCGATAAAAAATAAGTGTTGGATCAATAAAAAACTACAATTATCCCATTCGTTACCGATAGAAATGTTTTAGGGGGATTCATTCCCCTCAATGTAAAAATACTATGAATGTTTTTTTTCAAATTTGAATATAGTTTTGGTCCTATGGAACAATATTTTAAATATTTGAACTTCTTAGAAATAATTCCAAGGGATATTTGGAACTGTTACTAGAATAAAAACATGTTTATAACAATTCTCAGTAGATGAACTTGAAAAAAGATAAAGTGAATGAAAATATATTAATATAGAAATGGAAATCCAAGCTAGAAATGAAGTATGACCATTGTATTTGGATAGTGGGAACTTCAAACATATGAATGTATATTAAAATATAATTAAGAATTTAAAATACTTTAAATAACAAAAAATTGTGATTGGAATTGATACATATCTCAAAAT
Organism: Viscum album; assembly: GCA_963277665.1. Taxonomy (NCBI): domain Eukaryota; kingdom Viridiplantae; phylum Streptophyta; class Magnoliopsida; order Santalales; family Viscaceae; genus Viscum; species Viscum album. Next base: position 1,290,906,466 of record OY728159.1, on the reverse strand, counting down.
CAATGGTGTTGGATACATTATTATTGGGATCGAAAAGTTGAATTCCAAGAAGGATTTGATTGTTCTTGGGATGAAACACAACATGTAGAGTGTTTTGAAACTTTTATATGAATGTAATGAAGATATTTTTATTAAATATGGGCTTCTTGTGAATATATTTGAAGATAGAATATTTGTTATAAGAGGTCAAAAAACAATGGTAAACTTGTTTCATGTTTGAGATGTCCAAATTCATGTTATCTATGCATGGTGGAATAAAATTAGTTATGGAATAAAATATAGGGTAATATGTGTAAAATAAATAAACTTTATTTTTTTATGAAAGGTAGTGACTGTGATATTTCTGATATGAAAGGAAGAAGGGATGGGTGTTGTTAAAGTTTTTAGAAAGGTTTGATTAATAACCCCACACACAAGAAATTTTAAATTCATTTAACTCATACCGTAAAATAAATTCATTGACATATTTATGGTATAATGAGAAAAAATATAAATTTAGGGATATTTATGTTATATATTTCATATATGGTTTTACTCTCATTACTTATGTTGTTTTTTTGAAATAATAGTCTGATGCTCTGAAGTTGATTAAGAGTTTTAGAAGAGGAGTATAAAAAGATTGTTGGTATTATATGATGTATCTACAAACTAATAATGGTTGTAAAAATAATAATAAAGTGTTCAAAAGATGTGTTAAAAAATAAGGAGTTTAGCACGGTTTCAGTGCACCATATAGACACCATCAAAATTGTGTTACTATTAAATAGAAGCATTGTTGATATGGGGAGGAAAATATTACATGAACATGGTATTTCTCAGTACTTATAAATTAATGCAATGAGTATAGTATTTTATATTTATAATCGGAATTTCTATTGACCATGTTTTGATACAAATTATTTTGAAATTTTATAAAATGAAATTACATGCTTGAAACACTTATGTGTTTTGGAAAGCCCCATATCATAATTAAAAAATATATACATCTGTGAAAGGTTCATTAAAATGGTGAAGAATGAATATCGTGCATCTATTCTTAGGATGGAAGAGGATATAGTTGTTTCATAAAATAAATAGGAATAATATTTGTTCTTGTTGATTTAAAAGTTCATGAAAAGTTTCGGGAAGATATTTTACAATCACATGAAGAGGAAAAATATAAAGAAGAAGAAAAGTTATTATTGAGAAACATGAAAATTTAAACACCCCATGATTTAATGGTATGTATCATTTAAATTTATCATATTCTTTATCTTATGTTGAATGAAACACTGAGTTTAAAACCATGATTTAATATAAAATATTAACATGATCATCGTAATATTCATGTAACCATTAGGAATTGTAATTGGTATAAAAAAATAATGGACTCATCAATGAAATTATAAGAAAATTCATGTATCCAATAAATGAAAATATGATTTATATATAACATTTAATAAGTAAACACGTGTTTCAAAATGATAGATTATGTCTTGGAATTTTTGTAAAACATAAATTCATATTTATAATTTTCTGATTAATATATTAATTTAAAATAATATAAATTATTAAAAAATATTTTAATAAATTAATATTTTTTTATTAGAAAATAACTTTATGAGACCTTAATTAATTTTTTAAGGATTCATAATATCAATTATTATTTTTTAAAAAAATTATTTTTTAACAAATGATATATTTAGCTAAGAATTAAATTTCTCATATTTATAATTTTATTTTTTTTAAATGTAGATAATTTTTGAAATCTACACCTTGAAAAATAGTTCAAGTGAATTTTTGGGTTTTTTAAATACAATTGAACTTTTTGGGAATAGTGAAATACAGTAATTTATGTTATTTATCATTTTAAGCCAAATAAATGAATTTTTTATATATTAATGATGTAATAACCCATTATCGAGAACTCAAATACACTATTTATTGTACAAATTCACAATAATCAGAACTATTGATAGTTTGCATCAAAAATAATATACATAATAACAAAAAAACACCCCTATCTTTTACTATAAAACCACCCCTCACCACACCTTATCCTCCCACTTTCTAGTCCTGTAAGATTACTTAGATTCTATACAATTACCTCCCCATCACTCCCACCCATGTCCTTGAGCTTTTAGTATCCATAAAATTCCAAACCCTTGTTCTTAAGAGTGATATCAAGGAGAAGAAATTCAATATGTAAAACCATCATTCATTTTCTTTTAATTTCATTTAATTTCATTCCATTATTATGATTTCCTCACATACCCTTTCCATAATATCATGATAACTCTATCGTAATATATATACTAGAATTTTGTTATTTTAATGGAAAATGTATCATCAAGTCTCTTCAATTCTCATTTTATTCTAATATGAAAACATCATCTATGAGTTATCGATTCACTACATTTATGGAAAAAGAGATTCAATTTTAACCTACCACCATTTTGTATGGACATAAACCCATTTTATACTTAGGAAATATTATTATATGTTTATTAAAAATAATATAATATTATAGAATCAGTATATAGACATTGTATCAAATAAAATGATACCATTTCATGATGGTTGTAAAAACTATCAAAATAACCTAATAATTTTTCTGTAATATTTAATATATGGAATTATCATCATTTTATATAACCAATTGATATTTAATGATCATATAAAATTTATTAATTTTATTAATATTAAATAATTTTACATATGGAGCTTTTACTCCATTAAATAATGAAATCCATAATTATACTAAATACAACTGACCATAAAACCTTCAAACAAATGCTCCCAGAGCAATGAAATTAAAAATCATAAATAATAATAATAGCCATAAATTTATATAATAAAATAATAATAAATAAATTATATTTTGAATAAAATTTTATCTAGGTAATTAATGGATATAATGTGATTACTATGACATAAATACAATTGCATTACACTTTCAGACCTAAGGTAAGGGTTTTACTTGTCTCCATTTTACTTATGTGAGAAATGATTTATTAACAACACATTCCATTCAAGTAGTGTATGTATACACCGATTTGATATATCAAATCATGAATAGGTTTAAATTCATTTTATTCAATGTTTCATTTTATGATCTTTAAGGTATATGGTTCGACTATTTACAATGTGGTAAGGGAATTCTTATCCCAATTGCCATTCATTAGGTTCAAGTTATACTAAATTGATTGTGTTAATTTAGGATTATGTGTCAAATGAAATTTATTATATTCAGTTGTATGTACTATTTTTTATGCTTATCTACATCTGATAAAAATAATCAATTTATATGTTTAACTATAACACATTCTTAAAAATACTCATTTATATGTTGTTTTCTATGTTTAAAGGAAATGATTTATAAATATATCTGACAATAGTAGATTTTACAACCTTCTAGGGAAATTAGTGCCTTCTAGAATCCATTACAAGAATAAAATGTTATTTTAAAATGTAATTATTTATTTGTATAGTTATGCTCATTTTTAGAAAAAATATTTTATTGTAAAAGTGACCTTTTACTCAGTAAATTTTTAATGATTTTATTATATTATTTTCATATGTCTTGATGGACATTTTTGGATGTTATTATTAATTGAGGATGATCAATTATTATTCCATCTATCAAATTTTATTTAATTGAGTATGTTTAGTTTGGTTGTGGGAGGGTTATTTTTATAACAGTCATCTTATTTTACTGGTTGGTTTAGGATTATGTTGATTTTTTTGGGAAGTTATTAGCATTTCCTAAGTTATATTCTTTATGAATGTATATGTTGATTATGTTTCACTCCATTCTTATAAGTAATTAATTTGAATTAATAAGTGTCATTATGGTCCGGTTGTATCACCTGGATGCAATGATATTTCTCATGAGAAAAACTGGTTTGGTTTTTGGCCAAGGCCTTACCCATTTCACTATACTTCTTTATTGAGGCATTTATAGTATTTTTATGATGTCCTGAATTATGAATTCCCTAATTATGAGAGAATTTATTGAGTATCCATGTGATTATTGGACTAGAAGAATATCCTTGGTTAAGATTCATTCTTATGTGATTATTTATGTGGAATTATTTGATTACCTTTTATTCCAACCATATCATGTTCATGGTTATATTATAATGGTTTTTGTTGTTATTTATTCATATTACATTGTTGATTATATTTATTTATGATTTCTTCTATTGTATTTATTAACCTTATTGATCTTATGAGCTCACCCCTTTATGATGTTTTATATCTCCCTAGGAGGGAAATATGTACACTATGTTTGACGTAAAGGGATATTCTAGTAGAATAGGAATGCTTGCACAAGATTTTAAATGTTTTATTTAATTTTATTTGTATTGTCAAAAATATGTTTTATATGGTTTTCAAATATATTTAATTACCCAGTTTATTGGGATATGATCTATCTTTTATGGTACCAATGTAATAAATTGAGGAACCGGCTCTTGGATAATGGGTGTGGGGTATTAGTAACTGGTATCATATTGAGATAACAAATAACATTAGAAAATGGATATAGGATAAAATAGATTTGTAAAAAATAACCCAATAACTTCCTTTGAAAATATTCACAAAGGTTACTAGACATATTATGTCGTGATTAGTTATACCTACATTTTCATGTTATTCGTCTGTTTCAAATGATTAAGGTTAAACATTTTGTTTCATAATGTTATGATCTAATCCTATTTTATTCCATTTAGTATAAATTTTTCTAAGTAGAAGGAATGGAAACCGTATCAATGAACATGTTCCATATTTTTATTTTTATCCTCTATAAGATAATGATGTTAGAACTAGAGATGCAACTAAAGATGAATAACTTATAACTATACTGGGAGATCTGACTCATGTTATGAGTAATAACCTTATTCATATAGATCTTCCTGATCCAAAACATGGTATATAAATGTTGGACTGCTTCATTCGACAACAACCGCCATTATTCAATGCCACTACAAATCCATTTGTAGCATAAAAATGGATATGTTATTAGAGAATATAATTATCTCTTTAGAATGTAATGAATATTAGGTGGATATCAATGATGTTTATTTTCTCCCTGGAAATGGTGATCAATGGTGGTCATTGATTCAAAAAACAATGGAGGAAGGGGAAATTGAAAACCTAGAATAAATGTATTTTAAGGAACATTTCATGGAAATATATTTTAATAGAGAACAATGAGCAGATAAGGAGAGAAAATTATTATGTTTGAGAGAAATGGAATATTAAAATGAGTCAATTTATGTAGATAACATTTCAAGGTTATTCGTACACACGGTAGACTATATACATAATCCAATTATTAAAAATGATAGTTTCTTTGATGGATTTTAACCAATCCTTCGATGGGATCTAGTCTCTCTAAAATTCATATCATATGAGTTTATGATATCTTGTCGAATAATGAATGAAAAATAATTATCAATGTCTAGTTTTTTTGGAAAAAATTTAAAAAATATAATGGAAGAGAAAAAAATAGATATGGAGAATATATATTGAAATTTTTTTTCACATTGATAATTTTGTAAAGAAACACCTCAGTACTTGGTTGAAGGGACTGAGAGTGTTCTACAAATGTGGAGTGAAATTTCACTAGTTATTTTATTGAAACAGAAAGAAATAAGATTCCTATATATACTTATTAAACTATAATGATATGGGGAACCAATCAATTCAATTTCATATGGGTTAATAGTATATAACCTAGAAGAATAAAATAGATCAAGATCAATCTTATGTTGTTACTACAATTATAGTCAAATAATTAAAGAATTATTGATTTTGGAATCAAGATTTATGTTTTTAATTTTATTTTTGTTATATGGATCCTTAGATATATATATATATAAGGACTAAAATTTAGTTATTCTTCTTTAAGGATTTTACCGAACAAAAAATAAAAGAGATGTGATTATGTATTATGTTGATCTCCTTGAAAACACATGACATTGTAAATATAAGATCAAATATGTGCTGGATGTTGAGATAATGATAATTATATGACTATGGGATAATATTAGTGACTTTGAAGGTGGTTACTGATTGATGGATTGTATTATACTAGGATTATTAGATGTTTGGATTTATGGAATATATTCAATAACATATGTTTTTACTCATGGAAGCATGCATGTTTTAATAGTGGATTAAAGGATATCAAGGTATTAATATATTTGGTATGTTACAATAAGTGATATACTATTTTGGGAAATCTTATTTCCGGATAATTTTGGAAATTTAAAGACCTTATTTCTCAGTTTTTGGACATTGAATTTGCATAACCAAATCATGGATGAGTCATAAGGTTAACTACTTATGGAATAGATTATGGATATTATTGATTAATATTAAATTATGATTTATCAATTTCGATAAACTCTTCTAAAAATTGTGATTTTAGTATAAATTTAATGGATGAAGAAATGGCTTTTGGATCTTACGATTTTAAGAAGTGATCTAGGAAATAAAAATTATCTTTATTATCTATATTCAGATTTAGGAAATGATGTGGAGATATATTAAAGCCCATCCAAAGTTTGATATTATATCATATAGATGAATCATCTAATTGTATTTTCTCAATTTCTTATCCAGATATTAATATTATCCCTCCCCACTAGGAAAAGGATTTTGGAACCACAATGTTATTTATATATATTTCATAATAACAAATCAATGGACTTTTAACAAATCACAAATTGACAGTTTTCCAATGATTGACTTTCTAATGAACATGTTCATTGTCACTCTCCATTAGTACATGATTATTATATTTCATTTCTATTCATATTTTTTCAATTACCACTAATGTCTCCCATAAAGAAACCTAGTTCTCTGTTGATCACCACATCTCCCTTTCCCTCCATTTACATAGATTTTTTATAAACCCCATTGATGATGAGGAATATCATCATGGTTATTTTAAAATGGAAACTCCAGGATTACCAATAGCAATTATAAATTACAAGGGAAAATTTTGTTGAAGGATGGGAGAATGTATCACTTCATCATTTTTTTATTTGTTTATTTTAATTTTAATATCAGTTATAGCTTAGGATGCATGCTGCAATGAGTTTAAAACAATGATATACAATTAAATATTAACATGACCATTGGAATAGTAATGTGACCATTAGAAATATTAATCCATCCAAAAGAATAATATCCTAGCTTAAAAAAGTCTAAATATATTTTAGTAATCTCATTAATGAAAAAATGATATGTTTATATCCTAGAATAAATACGTAATATTTTTAAATGATAAATGGTGTTTTTTTATTCTCGAAAAACATTATTGTTAGTTTAAAATATTTTAAAAAATATATTAAATTTTTAAAAAATATTTTTTCTAAAATAGATTCTTAAATTTATATTTTTTTGAAAAATGAGGACAAAATAGTTTTATGAGATATTAATTCCTTTTTTAAGGTGAGATAAAATCCGTTATAATTTCAAAATCGACATGTTTTCAAAAAATTAATGGGTTTCATTATAATTTAAAATTTTCAAATTTATAAATTTATTTCTAAAAAATGGATTTTATTTTTTAAATATGCACTTCAAAAAATAGTTTTGGTGATTTTTGGGGGTATTATAAAATAGTTGAATTTTATGTGAATATTGAAATACGATAATTTATGATAATTATAATTAAAATCCAAATACATGAATTTTTTATAAGGAATGATGTATGAAACAATTATTTCGAACTTACATGAACTAGTTATTGTTCTGAGTTATAAAGATCAACAATATTATTTTTCTCGAGACAAAATAAAAAAATGAAAAAAATAGTCATAACACCTTTCTCCTCAACTATAAATACAACCCCACCCCACCTGTTCTTCTCACACATTTAAAGACATGATGTTTTTAAATACTCTACCCAATTACCTTACAAATAATCTCACCATATCCATGATCTTATTGCCTCAAAAAAAGTCCTAACTAATGAACCTTAAATAGTTTTTCAAGAATAATAAATTCATGAGGTAAAATCCTCTTTCATTTTTTTCTAATTTATGTTAATTTATTTTCTGTTCGTATCATATCCACACCATGTCTTTACAAGACGACATGATAAATCCATTTTAAAATATATAATATAATTGTAATATTGTAATTGAATATACATCATCAAGTATTTTTTTCTTCTCCTTTTATTTTAAAAATGAAATCATCATCTATGAAGTGTCGATTCACCACCTTCATGGATAATGAGATTTCATTTTTAATTACCATCATCAAGGGTGGTCATAAAACCATTTTAATTATTAAAAAAATATTATAATATGTGTCTCATAGAAAATTTTATGTTATTGAATTATTATATGAACATATTTTTAAATAAAATGATACTAGTTTGTGTTGGTAAAAAAACATGCCAAAATAAACAATTCATTTTTCATTATCATTTTCTCTAAGGAATCATCCACATAAAATTTAAACAATGATATATGAGGATCATTAAAAATTATTGTGGTTTATTAATACTATATAATTTTACTTCTAGAATTTTTTATCCATTAAAAATAACTCACTTAATTATACACAATGTAACCCACTATAATCCCATGAAATTATTGCTCCTAAAATAATGAAATTAAATATCATAACTCATTATAATGGAAAACAATGAAGTTAATAACATTATAATAAATAATATATATTTGTTAGACGTTTTTAAATAAGTAATTAATGAATCGAATTTTATTATATAGGATATTAAATACAAGTTCACGGTTCTTTCAAACCTATGTTAAGGGTTTTCTTCATCTTATTTTTTATTTCTAACAGATATTAATTAAATTCAAAAATATATCTTGTATTTAGTTTATGAAAATCTCTTATGATATACAATATCATTGATCTCTCTAACATTATGGTATTAAATGTTTTATTTTATGGTAATTAATTTTATGAGGCATACAGTTTGGATTCATATAATCTGGTAGGGGAATTATTCAACCAATTTCAGTTATTTTAGTTAAACTTATACTCCATTGATTATGTTATTCTAGGATTTTTTGTCAAATAAATTTTTACTATATTATGTTTTATTTCAACTTGTGTTTGGATTATTTAAATTTAATACAAATAAACTATTCATTTTTAACACACCCACTTTCTTTAAAAAAAATACTATTTGAAATGTTTCAATTATAATGTTTAAATAAAATGACTTTTTAAACATATATGAAATTGGAGGATTATTTATATTTTATGATGCCTCAGTGCCTTGTAGAATAATTTCTATGTTTAAAATTTTAATTTGAAATAAAAAAAATCTTTTATAATTTAAAGAATATTAAAATTAATGATTTCATTGTAGAAGTGGTATTTCCCTTTGGAACTATTCGATGATTTTTAAGATTATTTTCATCTATTTAAACACAAATTGATGGACATTTTTCTAATTATAGGTTGATCTCTTATGAATCAAAATAAAAAATTTTATTAAAAATTGTATGATAATTTTGAATGTTGATGTGATATTTGGATACAATTTATCAAATTATACTAGATGGTTTATGATTATGATTATCAATTGAGGAAGGTTATTAACATTTTATATGATAGTTACAATATGGAAGTATATTCTGAATATGATTCAAACCTTTTATACGATGAATGAAATTGACATAGAATGTGTTGGGTAGAGCCTTTTATTACCCCCTAATGCATCGATATGTCTAATGAGACAAACTAAAACGAATTTTGGTGAAATTCAAACCCATTTATGTATAGTTATTTTCCTAGAAATTAGTAGTATGTTTATGTTGTCCCGTATTATACATTCCATCATTATTAGATGACTTATTGATAATCAATTTTTAAAAACAAAATTGAGGCTATACAATCCCTAAATATAAATTAGGCAATGTAAAAAAAGCAATGGAAGAACAAGAAAAACAAAAGTACAAACAAACATATGTTTCTTGAGAGAAAATGATTGTGCTATGTTGAGTGACACATCCACCCTGGCAATGAGGATGCCATCCTCTCTTCAATGTTTCGACATTCACCCATGGAACATCTCTATCATATAATATACCATCTGGAAAAATGTCCCCTTTAGACTCCACTTCATCAACCATATCATTGAATTTAATATTATCCTCACTACTATCACATGTATGTATCTAAAACGTGTTTTGACAATTAACATTTAAAAATGATATAAATTTTATATTTTTTCTACTAGGAAATGTCTCTTGAAACCCATTCCCATTAGCACAATACAACACATTTGGAAGGGGGTAACAACATTGGTGACCTACTTATATGTTAAAAGGATAAGCACCTTCGATGGAACTATTTCCAATTGTGTTCTAGTAGATGTAATTAAAGAAATATCTTCTGTATTTTTTATCCCTCTATCATTAATAGATTTGAAACTAACATCTAAATATGTTTGAGAAGATTCCATCATGGGATTCTTCTGAATGTAGATTGACTTACATGATTTTCACACATCAATATACTTTGATTTAGTAGTCTTTTCCATCTTTTGTAATGGTACTGTCATCCATTCTTTCAAATTTTCACGAGCTGATACACAATGCTTTGGAAGATTCATTTTGTAAATTTTAATCCATGTAGAGGAAACATCAATCTTCAGAATAAAATTTTAGATTTTATATGATTTCATAGTTTTTTAATTCCAAAAGTAGAATTCAACTCCTCCGTAAATCATACTCTTCATGCCATCATGTCTGTATTCTGATTCCTCATCAATATATTCTTCTATTGTTCCCCTCATCGAGGCCTCTTTAAAATAAACTTATTCAATAACTAAATTACAAACCATGAACATATCAGCCCTTGATTGGTGCTTATAAAAAACCCTTATAAGTTGAAATAGGGTCATCATCACCACAAATACAAGAGTAAGGTATGATATTCAATTATTATACACATCCATCATGCATGGGAAAAATACTCAAATCCTGATCCTGGTATCTATAAGGTGAATCCTCAGACTTTTCACAGTTTTTTTGATTGGGAGAATGGAAACTCCATCTGCAGCTATTTGATAAATGGCTTCATCATAATTTTTTGGTTGACCAACCTTATAGTTCCTATTCTTTAGAAACTTCTAGTGCCTAAGGCACTTTATCTAGAAGTCATAGTAGAGCATCTCTTTTCCAATATTATGTTTTCCTATGTCTAATAATCTAATAGGGGTCACAAAAGGGATTGAAATTTTCACATTATATTTTTATATTTATCTCATAATTATTAGTGGATAGAACAACCCTATAAATCAAAGAGAAATTCAAATCAATCACATCATTTGCTCAAGAATTGTTACCACAAATAGCCATTTTTGTAACATTATCCAAATGAATAATTTTTAATATTAAATATACAACATCAAAAAGTATGTTTGTGTTCTATAATACCCAACATAGGCCATGAATTTTAATCCATACTTGATCATATGACCCTTTGAAATCATTGATATTAATGTTCAGAGTCCACTCTTGGAGTCTCGACATACAGTGGTGGAGATTAATAGAGACCACACTCTTATATTGATGTTTTTCCTCATATGAAGGGAAAAAATATGAAAAAAATACACATCATAGAGAGATATATTTGAATTCCAAAACCCCCCAGTATAATCCTATTGTGCATCAAGATCTGGAATCTTCCAGAGTTTTATAACTTTTGATAGGTAGAATTGATCAAGGATAGAGTGTTTTTATAGGTCTATCTATAATGAAATAATTGTTTCTTCTATGGAAACATTGGCACTAGAACCTTTATTAACAATCCATTGTGAATTACAAATTTCGTAGAGACTAATGATCCTCTAAAAAAACTAGATTGTGTGGATAATCCATTAAATCCATATCCCTCATCATACATTATATATGAATATGAATACATTCTCCAACATTTTTCATGCAATTTTGATTACTATGAGTGAAGGATATGATCTATTTGGTGTTTTAGGTTTTCTCACCTGCCGATCAAAGGGATCAATTTCTCCCTTTCCACTATTCTCTTTCAAAATACATGTGATTATTCAACTATTATAATATTCAGTATTCTGTTTTATTATCATGTTATTATTTATTTGTCATTTTTGATCAGGTTTTATACCTTTAATATTATTCTCATGAATTATTTTCAATGGAATGTGTTATAGGTATTTACCTTGATTTTTTTTCTGTGTTTATTTACGATTTATTCGTATGTATTTATTACCCTTAATGAGTACCTAATCTCACCCCTTTCTTATTTATTATCTTTCCCTCGGGTTACATGTTGTATATTTTGTTTGACATGCATAGATAATCACAGAGAACATGGATGTTTCCATTGGATTTTCTATGTTGTATTTAATTTCATGTATTAATGTAAAAAATATATTTCTATTTTGTTTTCAAAAACTACTAAACTGTTTGGTCCTTTAGGAAGTGATCTCTTGTCGTAGTACCAATTTAATAATTTAAGGAATCAACGTTGCACCACTGGGATCAATGTATTAACAAAAATGATTCAAAAAATGGTGATTCCACAAGAAAATTCGAACATATTTATTTCATGTGATTTGGAATAACATCATGCATCACATACATGGATGATGAAATACGTTCAAGTACCAAACATCATTGGCGATCTACAATAAAATGATCTGAGAATAAGAACATTATATTTTCTGTCACATACTTATTTGTGTTCAAGAGTTGATCCAGTAGTTATTTATGATTCTTTTGATCATCAAGAATGGATTATTCTTTTGAATAAAGATTTGTAACAAATTTAGAAGAATGAAACTTGGGAACTCATACCGAAACCAAATTTCAAAAATATTATTGGTATAATGTGGGTGTTCTAATACAAGTTAAATGAATATGGTGAAGTGATATGAAATAATTACAAATTGTTTACAAAAGATGCTCATAATCTGAACGAACTAATTTTGATAAAAATTTTACTAATTTGTAAGGTTAGAAACAATTAGAATATTTCTAAAAAATAATGATCAATGATTCTATAAAATCATTCATACTGCTGTTATGTCTTATTTATCCAATGATGAAATAGATGACGATATTTTTGGGGAATAACCTTCTAGATATTTTATCTGAAAAGATGTGTGTTATGTGTGAATGTTGATGAAATCTTTGTTTCGGTTAAAGAAAAATATGATATCATGGTATTATAAATTGGATGCCTTCATGAGGAAGTTAATTTCAAGAATGGAAGAATTAATAATAATATCTACATCAACAAAAATAATAGGATTACTCTTTTTTATTGGTTATTTTAATGGTATTATATTTTTTTTGAATGATTAAAGAAACTACGAAATTTTTTCTAAAGAGATTAAAATGTTATTTAAAATTTACATGTTTGGTGAAATAAAATACTATATTTGTTTAATAGTCTCACAAAATAATAAATTTATCATTCTCATTCAAAAAATTTATGCTAAGGAAATTCCTAAGAAGGTGGTATGGATAATTGAAAACGTGTTTCGACACCATTCATAGTGGGATCATTGTTTAGTAAATATGCGTAATGAAAAGAAGTAGAATAAAAATTATTTAGAAGATGGTTTAATGTTTGTTAAATCATACATCTTATCGACTGGATATTTTTTGTGATGTTACAATATATCTATTCTTAAAAGGTGATAATAAGGAATAACATCTCTTGGATGGAAAACCTATTCCATGATATATAAAAGGCACAAAATGTTTTAGAACCACACATAGAATTTCTTGATGAAATGATTTTTTTGGTTATATATATTCTTATTGGGATGTAAATGTGGATCATATCTGATCAAACCCATGTTGTATTCTTTTTCATGGAAATTTTTGTGATTTAGAATTCAAAATAAATATATTACAATTAACATGGATGAATATGAATATATATCCTCTGCTCAAGTTGTAGCACAACATATATGGATAAAAACTTTGATAGAATATTTACTAGTTTAAGTGAAGTTACATATACTTTCAGGTTGTGAAAATAATGGTGTTATTAACCTCATAATAAATAATGTGCAATATTATCATTGATAAAATATTGATTGAAAATATCAATTCATCTAATAGAATGTGAAGAAATATAATCTAAATATGGTATATATTATTATATTGGAAAAACATTATGTTATTTTCACAAAAACCTATACCAAATTAATAATTTTTCAATCAATGATTGAACCTGGGAATAAATCCTATTTCCCATCAAGTTTGTGGTATGTGTTTTTGTCCCCACCTTCATATTACAATGGATAGTGTTTTAATGGGGGATGAACATGTTCATTCATAAATATATCCATTAGTATTTGATAAAAATTTATACGAAGAATATAACTAAGGGGAATTTTAAAAAAGGGAAATATGTAAACTCAACATGTAAGTATGTGAATATTTCAAATAGATTTTTTGAAGTGGCTATTGGAAACATTCTTTTATAGGATGAATGAAGTTTGGAAGATGTGAAATGTTTGATTGTTTGATGTTAATGAATATTTTTTCTTAGTCACTACCTATTTATGTCAATATTTTATATCAATGATTCTTATTTCCTATAATGATTTTCCTCATGTAGGCTTATAATAATTTATGAATTATCCATTAATTGAGTTACAATGTTTTAGTGATTTATAAACCAGATCTGATAAAAAAATACAAAGGGGTAAATTGATGGGACAATGTTTTTTAGAAGTCATTTTTTGGATGCTGAAAGATATGGTTTCAAAATGGTTTTGAAATCTTCTGTAAATTCAACAAATTACATGACATTTTATGTGTTTATGATTAAACAGTGTATCACCGGACTCAGAAGATCAGACACACTCTCCTTAATGAGATCCATCAATTAACATTTTTAGTTATGAAGATTTTTTCTGGGTGAAGTTGCTTTCAATCTCATATTGTGTCTAGAATGATGATTTCCATCATAGTGAGATGTTTTACTAGAATTGGAATGTATTTCACAATGTTAATAAAAAATTCTAATGATTCATTTCTATAAAAGTAGTTCAAAACATTATAATTGTTCTAGAAATATGTGATCCCTGCTTTATGAAACAATGGGTGTGAAAATGAGTTTTTTATGCTTGGTCAATCTATTCCAATATCAATTTTCCCAAAATTTATAAAAACTCATGATACAAGAAATAATATGTTAATGAAAAGAAAATATTAATTCAATTTCATTCGATCAATGATCATCAGTGTGAATTATTTCAGATGCTGATGTCATTTGGATGTGTAGAATTTTGAATTTCCATAAGTTAGTGGTTTTTAGAAGTGATGATAAAATAATACATCAGACTACATGATCCACAAAAAAACCAATCCAGTGGTTGAGCCATTAAATGATATGTTTGAGAAATTATTATGTCCCTATCATCACTGGCCCACTAGAAATATAGACCCACTAATCCATTAGACATTTGGTGAAACCAATAATACATTGGTTGTATAATTTCATAGGATGTTGTACATCATAATTTCAAAATCATATCAGAATAGAAAAATTATTTGATATGTTTAATATGTGAATAATTTTAAGCTCATGTATTGGTATGGGTTTGAAGAATTATAAATATAATGATCTACAGTAATGTAGTCAAACATATTCACAGTACCATATGTATCCGAGTGTGGACTCATGTTGTGTTTTTTTAGTTGGTTTTGAATAGTTATCATGAATTTTTTTAATTGGGTCAAGATTTAAAAAATATGACATGACACAAATCCATCAAATGCATAACTAGGATCGATCCACTGACACATGAAAATATCGATAAGTCATCAGATGCAAGACATCACTAGGCATTGTTCCACTAGATTGAGGAATACATAAACAAATGATGAAAATGAAAATGTATTGATGTTTTCATTTGAAAACTATTGGGTATTAATTTATTTATCAACATGAATGATGTTTAGGAAATACATATTTTTAATTGGATATTCAGAATGGGAAGTATTCAATTTCACATATATTAAATCTTATCAAGACAATCATAATGAAAAATTGTATCATATTGAAATATATTTTTCAAATTCAAAGAAATTATAAGTTATTGTATGATTTCATAAGGATATAAAAGAATCTATAAGATTTTAGAAAATGGGTGAAGTGGTCTAAATAGAGCTCAAATGATAATGAAATTAAAATTTCTATAAATTTCATAGCATGAAAACTATTTTAGTTTTCTATAATTTCCATATCTGACACACCCTTAAATAGAGTTCAAGGTAAAATGTACTCGGACATTGTTCACATGTGGGTGAGAGTGAGAGTGTTGAGTTTTCTAGTTTGTAGATGATGATTATTGGATGGAGTTCCCTTGAGAAAAATTTCCGGACAAAAGAAGTGATCAAAATAAGTTGAGGTAATGGTTTTATCTATCAAACCAACCAATTATATTGGATATTTGAATAAACGAACTAGTTGATTCATAATTTTTTTCACACTATATAATCCAAATGGTTTCCAAACTAAATTATTATTGTGAGTTTTTATACAATATATTGAGAAGTACTTCCATCTTATTACCATGTATGAAAGTGAATAATTATTTTTTGAAGACATACAATTAGTAATATTAATCAATAACACAATCATTTGTTTAGAACCAATTAGTTAAGTTTTATATTGTTTTGAAACAACATTTTTACATAATTAGTGATAGAATAAAATCATGAAATATTGGATTCATCATAGTGTTACCCAAGTGTAATGGTATTTCCTTCTTGTTGAATCTACAAAAAATGGCATTTCTCTTGTGTATTTTGTGTTATTTTAACATTTGAAGAATATTATTAACATTAGATACTCTTAATAAATATAGATTAATGTAAATAATTGTATTCATATGGATGGATCAATGACTCTATCTCAGAAAAGTAATAAATCATTAATAGGATACAAATATTGTTATATAAGAAAGATAAGCTAAATGAAAAATATATCATTGATTCACCCCTCTACCCCCAGTGATCGCATTGATCATGGTTGATCCATTTTTTAATGCAATACATAATTTTTAAATTGAATTTTTATAAGATTAAATTTCAACGATATGAATGTTTCAACAGAAATATTGACTGTATAATATCTACATCATCAAGTAAAATATGTATCTCAGAGCTCAATTCATGAGCTATGAAAATCTCAAATCATGTATGACCTATTTTAATTTTTTATGTAGAGTATCTCCTAGGATATTGTACATGTTACCCTTAACATTGTGATGGTGGGTATG
Source organism: Viscum album (assembly GCA_963277665.1). NCBI lineage: Eukaryota > Viridiplantae > Streptophyta > Magnoliopsida > Santalales > Viscaceae > Viscum > Viscum album. Next base: position 1,290,889,197 of record OY728159.1, on the reverse strand, counting down.
TGTTGATAGATATAAATCCAAACTATTTTAATTCTGTATAATATCAATATAATAATGGTATCTGTGTCCTCCTAGTTTATATTTCTAAAAAAATACGAAAATATTGATTTTGAATTCTAAAATAGGCCTTTGAGGGGAATGGATTGACTCAAAGAAGGGGAGATTAAGATAGTGGTTTTGATTTTTATTTTCTTCTTATTGATTACTTCCCAAAAAAATATTCTAATATGTAAGAGTCCCAATTATGTTCTTCTTCTAATGTAGATAATAATGCCTGATTCATATAAATATTTTTATCATTATCCCCTATTAAATTATTTTCCCAATCTATGTTCAAGGTGAAACCCCAAAACCCACACCACTAACATGGACATATATTTCCTTCTTCATCAAGGACATATATATTAGTTTTTCATCATGAAAAACTGATGATGATTCTTATGTATAAATTGAAAAAAATTTAGGAAATTTTTTTAATTATTTTTATGGAAAACTGATTTAATGAAAAAAAAATGTCATACATACAAAAGATTCCCAATCAGGTGTCTTTTTATCTATTTGTATCCCATCTTTATTTTCATATTCCTCCTTCCATAGAACATTGTTTATAATGGAATTAGATTTAGATTTTTTATTCATCAATATAAATATAGAAAAAATAAATAGATTATGTTGTTTATTCCTGACACATAAACCTATTACTATATCGTTAAAATAAAAACCATTATTTTAGGTCAACCATACCACATAATTTCGTTATAATAGAATTATTTCTTTTTTAAATCAAAATTTTTATTTTCATAACCCAGTTCCTATTTTATAAATTAACTATTATTAGTAAAATATAATAATATATGTATTATCATGAAATGTGTAACGACCCAAAATTTCATTATTGAAAATTCTTCATGATATAATTATATGTCTAATTATAGATATATACAATGTGAACATCATTGGGTTTATGTTTTTGTAATTTAAATTACCGTTATGAATTATGACTGTCGCTAATATAGCCATTGAATAGTGATCACATGATTAGTATAAATATAGGGTAAGAACAAATCCAATTTACAATGACAAAGGAAGCGATGGCCTCTTCTAGTATACTTGTCCAGTTCGAAGCCAATTTTTTAGAGCTCAAAAAAGAGGATTCATCATTGGGATTCTCTCTTGACCAAGCCCAATCTGAGATTGAACACGTTAAGGATGAGAGGAATCGACTTTGGGAGAAGTGAAAGTTAATAGAGATTACCACACGAGCTATGTTATCCGAGCCACCCCAAGAATATCTAACCATTACACACATTACGATTCAGTATTATGCGGGTGTTATAAGGGGTTATGTAACAAGACCCTAGCACTTTGACTGTGTATATTATTTTTTATAATGAATGTGCCTTCATTCTATTATTGTTAATTTTCAAATAGTTTTTAAATCACAAATAGTATTTTTAGATAATATTAAACAATGAAATATGTTTTGATGAATTAATGGATTTTGGAACTAAATAATATTTTAATAAAATATTATTACTATTATTAAATTACTATTTATTAAATATAAATAATCATATAATTTAACGAATGCAATTTTAATTTTCAATAAGGTTTGAAATATGTTTTGGTAACACCGTTATATTTTCGATAAATGTTGGTTTTTATTTTAAATATAAAAATTTACATATTTATAAATTATTAAGATAAAATTTATATTATTTTTGGAATAAGGATGTAAAAAATTTTCCAACGGTGAATTTTTCAAAATTTTCTATGACAGTCGACTATTTGGGTAAAAATTAAATATCGTTTAAATATATAATGTGTTTTATGACATTATAATGACCTAATAGTGATGTAATAAAATATTATAAACATTATGATTGGAAAATATTTATTTTACCATTAATATAATGTGATTTTGGGTTTGTATGATTTATTTTACAAATCTTTAGTGGACCCTTCAATGCTTAAAAAATATTTTTTCTTTTAAAATTTTTTTCCTCGAAAGTGTGACTAACCTCCACATAAGAAACCCTTTATTTTAAGATGTTTGACCATTGGCGTTATAAAATATTTTTTCCTCTACCCATTGGAAAAAACCATGGGAAAACCATGGGATGGTTTGTGGTTTGGATTAGTTTAATGTTAGGTATCCCAAACCAAAGTATTAAAGAATTACCTCTCCTTTCCTATATAAACCCACCCATGATAGCACTTACTATTCAATCAAAGCCTTTTGATTTTAAAGAAACCCTAACCTATTTTATCTGGAATCCTCCCAAGCTACCCCAATCACCCATCAATCCCCTCTCAAGCATCTCCCAAGCCTTTGGGATCACACTTCCATATAAGGGATTTCTTTTATTCTCATATTTTCTAATATTCTTTAAGTTGTTATTCCATTTTTTCATTTACAAATGTTGGGGTTTGATTTAACACATTCCCCATACTGAAAACATTATGATTGAATAATGGGAGACCCCTTTCCCTCTCATTAGTGCCTCCCATGTACACCTGTTACCATACTGAAATTTCATGAGGTATTTCTCTCTCCTCTTTTACATCCAAGTAACTATATTGTATTATGCACTAAAATTACATTACATTTGTTGGGAAATTAACTAAAATGGCCCTCTTAATTTTGATTTCATATGGATATGATGAGACACCTTTTTCTCTCACATCAACCATTTTCATGAATACTTCTATCACGTCGTTATACTGCCAAAATAGCACCGTGTTTTTTCCAAGCCAATGTCATTGAGTATTGAATACCAATCCCATGTCTCCATCAATGGGTATTCCCATTTATGATCATATACATATTTAATGGTACATTCATTTATTTATTCCACATTAATTAATTGTGTAATAACATAAGATGTTGATTGATTCCATGTTATATGATACATGTGCTAAACATATGCATGAAATGAAATGTTTATGAAAGGTGCACCCTGATTGCACTCCAATGCATTAGGTTAAGTAGAGTATCCTTTTACATCATATGCAATGGGTTTTTATTCATGAAAATTCAAATTCAATGAGGTTTTACTGGTTCTTCATGTGCAATGAGGGTTTACTCATTATCCCTGTGCAATGAGCCTCAGCTCATGCTAATTCCATGTTAAGTGTTGTTTCCACATTTCCATGTTATAATTATCATGATTTATCATGACTTTATGTTGATGTTTCTATTGTGCTCCATTAATTTTCCAATTGTCTGAAATTTATTGTATTCCTCATTTTATTCCATGTTTATTCCCATACTGGGCTGTATAGCTCACATTTTTCTTATGCATGTCCCCAGGTTATCCTAGGCAATGCTAAGTATAAGGGAATGTACTGGTTGTAAATGATGTCTTCAAAATTGATGTTGTGTGTTTTATTTTATAAGTTGTTATGTAATTTTCCTAAGCCCCAAATAAAAAAACCTCTTGATCATCTATGTTGTATCATGTATTGATTTTATGTAATGATTTTATGTAATAAATCCGGTTTAAGTGTGTAATAAAAAGTAGGGTTGTAATAGTCGGTATCATAGTATAGGTTTAGTTATTTTTTGGATTAGTGTTAGAAAACCCTAGTGAAGACATAAAGGCAATAATATGTATAATAAAAACATCCTTAAGTATTCATGAGTATTGTGTAAATGGTTTATTAAAAAAATACCTCCATGTTTGGATGGGAGATGGTAGAGGTGGCTCTTCCACAGATGTATCATAGGGTAAAACATGAAAACACCTCTTTGAGCTAGACTCGAACAGGAACTGGTGCACAATAATGGGTCTTGATGCACTCTATGTTATGACACTCCTGGGGGATATGCTTCGGTAAATTGAAAATCTTAGTACAAAACCTTGTTAATAGAATTACAAAATGCACCTAAGAATATAGGTTAGAAAGTATATCATGGATATCATAGATTGAAGCATATGGATTCATAAGTTAAGGAAATAAAAGTGATTTATAATTCATCGGTTTTTCATTGGATTACCCTTTATGTTTTACCCTTAACTTTCATTTTATTCTAAATAATGTCCGGTAATAGGAGGACTAGGGCCAAGAAGCTATTTTAAGATCAATTTGATGACTGGGAAATTGAGATGCCTAATCTGAAGGGACTAGGAATCACAAACTTTTTCATGATTATATATTAGTTAATTCAATATTTGATTATAAAGATAGGTTAAGAGTATAATTCAACCCCAATATGAAAGAAAAAGGCGCTATCGAGTGATTCATGAGACAAAGAGCTCCTACATTTAATGGATCGTCTGATCCCTTAATCGCTGAAAAATGGATCAACTCCCTTGAAAAGATATTTTCCATCCATAAATGTTTTGAACAAGATAGGGTTCTCCATGATTCTTATCATATGGAGGGTGAAGCAAATCAATGGTGTTTATTGATCTAAAATACTATGTTTAATGAAGAGATCAAGGCGCTGGAATGCAAGCATTCCCAGAATATGTTTTTTAATAAATATTTTCTTCACACCCTCCATCTTAATATAGAAAGGGACTTATTTTTCCTCAGGGAAAAAAACATTGAATTTTTTAGAGCGTACGATGAAAAATACACATTTCTTTCACGATATGCATCTGGCATTGTCGTTACACCCGAATGCAAGGCTGACTGATTCTTTGGTCGGATGAAACATAGCCTACGAAAAGCGTGGGTGTTCCGTGACTTTGAAAGCTATGAGGAAATTGTCTGATGTGCCCCTAATGTTGAAATTGAGATTAGATAATCTCAGGGGTATCATGAGGATGAGAAGTGTGAGGTGGACTTCAATACTAGCAGTCTGATGGAAAAATATAATGGTGCTAAGAATATCCAGCACCCCACATTCTAAAGGTGTGGAAAAAAGCACCGTGAAAATTTTTTAAGGGGTGATGAAATGCTTTAGGTGTGGAAGAGAAGGGTGCCTAGCTGTTAACAACCTATGTGAGAAAATCGTGGCTGAAAAAAAATAGAGGAACTCTCCATTCGAACATCAAAACGTTGTTTATTACCACATGTCCAAAGAAACGGAGCATTTTATAATCAGTTCCATATGCCAAGGTTTTTCAGAGGAAACCAACAACCTCCAAAGTAGAAAGGAGAGCTTTTCCCATCCCAACTACCGAGTTGAACCCCGAAAAGGAAATGGTGATTGGTATGAAAGTTATTCATTCATGAATAGAGAACACACATTTTGATTCAGGTTCTACACATTCTTTAATATCTCAAAAGATTAGTAGAACAATCCCAGCACCAAAAAATCTCATGGAAGTAAAGATGTCGATGAGTACGAAAAATGGGGCATTCATTACATCCCATGAATATAACTCCTCCCCTATCATAATTTAGGGATTGAATTTCCTGGAGAAACTCATCATACTACCTCTACTAGAATTTTATTCAATTGTTGGCATGAATTGGCTAACCTTATATAGAGCTAACATTAATTACTGTTAGAGTGAAATCACTCTCCAAGTGGAGAATCGACCACTAATTCTATAAAAGTGCAAGGAGGAATATGAATCTTCATTAGCTCCATCATATCAAGTGTAAATCTTACTGGCCTATGAGAAAGTGTATCTGGATCAGAATGTTGAGTCTAAGGGGGAAACCATTTTTGAAGATATTCCTATTGTGAGGGAATCTGCTGAAGTGTTTCCCAAGTAATAGACTTCTATTCGTCCTAAAAGTGATGTTGAATTCTAAATTGATCTTACACATGGGTCATTTCCAATATCCAATACTACATTTAGAATGGTTTTTGTGGATCTTGAAAAGCTGAAGAAACAACTATAGGAGAATATAGATAAGTGGTTTTTATGCCCAAGTGCTTCACCATGGGATGCACCAGTTCTCTTCGTCAAGAAGATGGATTGGTCAATGTGCCATTGCATAAATTATCACTTGATTTATAAAATCACAATAAAGAACAAGTATTCTCTCTCACGAATTGATTACTTGTTCGATCAACTGTGTGGAGAACAGTACTTCTCCAAGGTGGATTTACGGTTGGGATATTCTCATTTATTGTTGAATAAAGAAGATATTTCAAAGACTGATTTTTTGTACAATATATGGGCACTATGAATAAACAGTAATTCCTTTAGGACTCACTAACTCTCTAGAAATATTCATGAACATGATTAATATATTCCTTATAGATTACAACAATATCTATGTGGTAGTCTTTATAGAAGATATTCTGATACACTCCAAAACCAAGGAGGATCATGAGTAACAACTAAGAACTCTAATATAGACCTTTGAGAAGGAGAATCTCTATAAAAAGTACTAGAAGTGTGAGTTCTAGGTGAACGAGATCACATTTTTCAGCCATATCCACTACTGGAAAATGGGTCTATACCCACGGTTTTGCACAAAACCGTGGGTATAGGACACCCATATACCCACGGTTTCCCAAAACCGTGGGTATAGGGTTAGTATAGGAACCTATACCCACGGTTTTGGAAAACCGTGGGTATAGGTCCACTATACCCACGGTTCTCGGAAAAACCGTGGGTATAGGTTAATTTTGAAGACCTATACCCACGGTTTTGGTAAAACCGTGGGTATAGGGATTGTCATAGAGACCTATGCCCACGGTTCTAAAAAACCGTAGGAATAGGGTTTTTTTTTACAAGACCTATACCCACGGTTTTCCAAAACCGTGGGTAGAGATTTTACTTATTATGGCGGGGGGGAAATTCCCGCGGGAGTGAATTTTGTTTTGGCGGGAAGATGATTTCAAATTAATATAATTATACGGAGTGAAGGTTTTAGTTCAGTAGTTTCGCTGGGTTAGTTGGTTCAGTATATGTCTCGTATATGAAAGACCCGAGTTCGAATCTCGGTATCTTTTTATTTTTCAGATATTTGATTATTTTTAGTATAAGTAAATTACCAGATTGAAATGCTAATAAAATTAAATTAGCCGAGTTGGTTACGATTTCTGTATTCCGCTTCAAATGCCGCGCGAGTCGCGGTTTCGAATCCTCCCAGGCGCATTTTTTGAATTTATTTCCTGTCATTCGAAATATGTGGATTATATTAATATATATTTGTAGATATATGCATATCTAACAAATATAAATTATAGGTGGGTTGGTCTTGTGGTGAGGCGCCGTTGTGAGGCGTGGTTGGGTTGCAGGTTCAAATTCCAGCAGCGCCCCATTTCTTATTTTTAATACCCCACGGTTTCCAAACCGTGGGGATTGGTGTGTGCCACGCTGGAGCAGCGTGGTCCTCCCTTTGAAAAGGCTATACCCACGGTTCTGCTAAACCGTGGGTATAGGGTGAGACCCCTATACCGACGCCACTCAGCCCCACGGTTCCCCCAAACCGTGGGTATAGCCTATACCCACGGTTTTGGGGGCTATACCCACGGTTTTGAACCGTGGGTATAGGTCGTTTTTCCAGTAGTGATCATCACATGAAATGGGATAACTATGGATTCCTCCAAAATAGAGGCAATTGAGGGATGATCGAGGCCAACATTTGTAACAGATATCCATAGCCTCTTGGGGTTAGCTAGATATTATCGACAACTTGTGATAAATTCTCATGATTATCCTATCTTCATACCATACTAAATCAGATGGGAGTAATGTTTTCCTGGAGTGATGAATGTGAAGAATGCTTCAAGGAGTTAAAAAGGAGGCTTATCACTGCACCCATTCCCACTTTACTCACAAGTGTAGAACATTTTGTGGTCTCCTGTGATGCTTCAAATAATGGAATGAGCTGTGTGTTGAATCAAAATGTCAAATTAATTGCCTATGCTTCATGGAAATCGAATTTTCATGTGAATCATTATCCAACACATGATTTGGAGTTGGCTTTGGCGATCTTCACGTAAATGTTTTTTTGGAATTTTCTATTTGGGGATAAGTGTGAAATATATAAGGACCGGAAAGGCCTCAAGTATATATCCACACAGAATGTGTTGAACATGCACCAAAGATGATGGTTTGAGATGATGAAAGACATTGAATGCTCAATCAATTACCACCCTGGGAAAACGAACAAGGTAGCAGATGCTATAAGTGGAATGAACTAGCAATTCTATCATTGATGAGAATTGAGAAGGACCCAGCCTTCATAGATTTGGTAGAGATGGACATGGAAATCATAAAGAAGGGAACATCATCAATCCTTTCACAAAGTATTTCTCAACCGTCTATTTTAGAAATGATAAAGGATGCTCAAAAATATGATGTGAGAATTTAGTAGAGAGTGGAAGCTATCAGAAAAGAGAAATCCTCAGAGTTCAATGTTAATGAATAAGGAATTATGTGAATTGGGAAAAGAATATGTGTTCAATCAAGTCCAAAGCTGAAGAAGGAGCTTTTGGATGATGTGTATAGTTCAAATTTTTCTATTCACTTAGGAATGAAAATGATGTATTTATTTCTCCAATATCATTATTGGTGGGATAATATGAAGAAGGAGATCATTGGGCATACATCAATGTGTCTAGTGTATCAGCATGTGAAGGCAGAGAGGCAGAAGTCTTAGGGTATGATGCAACCATTGCCCATACCAGCATGGAAATGGGAGAACATCACCATGGACATTGTCACTAGACATCCAAATAAATCAAAAGAGAATAATACATAATAGGTTATTGTGGATCTTCTTACAAAGTCTACACACTTTATTGTAATTCGGGAGGATTTCTCATTGAATCATCTAGCATGGATATATATCCGAAAAGTGGTAAGGCAAAATGGAATACCAATAGCTATTGTATCTGATCGTGATCCAGGATTAACTTCTATGTTTTGGGAGAGTCTCTTACATGATCTAGATACTATGCTTAATTTCATTACGACTTATCATCCTCAAACTGATGGACAGTCCATTTGGACTATCCAAACACTTGGGGACATGTGGAGAAAATGATCTATGGACTTCAATAGAGGGTGGGACCAACATCTTCCACTGGTTGAATTATCCAAAAAATAATAGTTTCCACTCAAGAATTTGAATGGAACATTATGAAGCCTTGTATGGGAAGATGTGAAGAACACAATCATGTTAGGATGAACTCGATGATTGTTAGCTGCAAGGACCATAAATTGTGGAAGAAATGGTGGAGAAGGTTAAAACCATTCAGCAGAATATCAAGGCAGCCCAGAGTCGACAGAAGTGTTATGAAGATAACCTTCGATGAAACCATGAGATTAAATATGGAGACATGGTATTTCTACAAATATCTCATTTGATGTAGGTCATGAGGTTGGGAATTAAAGGGAAGTTATGTACAAGGTACATTAGTCCCTTCAAGATTCTTGATCGTGTTGGGGATGTGGCCTACCGACTTGAACATCCTCCCTCCCTATCCAAAGTGAATAATCTCTTTCATGTATCCCTCTTAAGGAAGTACATACAAAACCCTTCACATGAACTCTATTCAGAGTTGGTACAGCTAGAGGATGATCGTTCTTATGAGGATTATCCATTGATGTCCTTTGATCATAGAGTAAATGTTCTATGAAATAAAAGAATTCCACTCGTCAAGGTGTTGTGGAGAAACTACAAGATTGATGAAGAGACATGGGAATAAGATAAAGTGATGAAGAAAAGATACCCACATTTATTTACTGTGGGAAAAGGAAATTTTGAGCATGAAAGTTTTTAAGGGGGGAATATTGTAATGAATCAAACATTCATTAATGATAATTCCTCTTGAACTAATTAAATTTATTATTATGGTTATATAAAATGTGAATATTATTGGTTTTATGTTTTTGGATTTTAAAATAACATTTCGAATTTTGACCATTTCTAATATAGTTGTTGAAAAGTGTTCACATGATTCATATAAATATATAGCTTTAACATATCCAATTTACTCTAACAAAGAAAGCGATGGGCTCATCCTATTGACTTGCATAAAAAATCCCATTTGTCGGAGCTCAGAATGTAGGAGGCACCACTGTGATTCTCTCTTGACCAAGCCCAATCTGAGCATTAAAACATTAAGATGGATCGGAATCGACTACACAAGAAGTGTAAGGTAATAAAGATTACCACACGAGCGATGACGTACGACCCACCCCAAGAGTCTATCACCATCAGACAACATACCCTTCGATCATATGTAGGTGTTATAAGGGGCTAGGTTACATGACACTAGGAATATGACTGTGCACATTATTTTTTTTGTAAATAATGTGCATTAATTTTATTATTGTTACTTTGTAAATAGTTTTTAAATCATTAATAGTATTTTTGGTTACTATTCAACAAAGAAATCTATTTTCACGAATTAATGGATTTTTTAAATTATTTATATTTTAATAATATATATTATTATTATTGAATTAATTTTTCTTAAATATAAATTATCATATAATTTTATGAATGAAATTGTGATTTTTATTAAGGTTTGAAAGCTGTTTTTTCAAAACCTATGAATTTTCAGTAAATGTCAGTTTTTATTATTGAAGTCAAAATCCATATATTTATAAAATAATTTAGAAAAAATGGATATTATTTTAGGAATCGGGATGTCAAAATTATCCATAATTGATTTTTTCAAGCTTTTCTGATATAGTCAAATTTTTGGGTAAAAATTAAATATTATTTTAATATATAATGTGTTTTAAGACAAAATTTTGAACAAATAGTGATTTAATAAAATAATATAAATATTATGTTCAGTCAATATATGTTTTAACATTAAAATAATGTGATATTGGGTTTGTTTGATTTATTTTAAAATGATTTAGTAGACCCTTCAAGGCATATAAAACATTTTGTATTTTTAAATAGTTTTCCTTGAGAGTGTGACTCGCCCCTACAGAAGCAACCCTATTATTTTATGATGTTCGGCCATTGGCCTTATAAAATATTGTTTTCCACTCCCCTATGGAAAAAACCATTTTCTGGTTTGTGGTTTTGATTAGATTAATGGGAAGTGTCCCAAACCTAAATAATAAAGAATTCCATCTCCTTTCATATATAAACCCACCCAAGATCCCACTTCCGCTTCACTCAATGCCTTTAGATTTTGACCAACCCTTGACCTCCCCTCTCTAAACTCCACCCAAGGTGCACCAATCTCCCAAGAAGCCTCTCTTAAGCCTTTCACAAGCCTTTGAGATCACACATCCAAGTAAGGGATTTCTTCCTTTCTCATTTTGTCCAATTTTCTATAAGTTGTTATGCAATTTTTTTTTCAATTAAAAATGGTGGGGGTATCATTTCTCACCTTACCCATACTTCCCTCTTTATTTTGGGATAATGGTAGAACCCTTTGTCTCTCCTTAATTCCACCCATGTACGCCTGTTACTATGCTGATATTCGGTGAGTTATTTCTCTCACCTAATTTACATCCACGTAATTCTTTTTTATTAGGAATATAAATTCTATTATGTTGGTTGGGGAATCTATTGAGATGAACTCCTTAATTTCCATTTCATTTAAATATGATCAGACACTCTTTTATCTCTCATCAATCATTTTCAAGAATTCTTTATTTCATGCCATCATGCTGCTAAAATTGCTCCGTGTTTTTCCAAGACAAGATCATTATGTAGTGAATACCATACCCATGTCTCTATCAAGGTTATTCACCTTTATGCACATACACATGTTGAATGGTACTTTCATATATTTATTACACATTCTTTATTCATTTAATAACTTATCATGTTGATTGATTCCATGTTATATGATCTATATGGCACACTTATGCATGAAATGAAATGTTTTAGATGGGTGCACCCTGATAGCACTCCAATGATTTGGGTAAAGTGTAGTATCGTAATAGGTCATGTGCAATGGGTCTTGACTCATGAGAATTAAATTACAACAAGGTTTTACTCATGCTTCCTTTGTAATGAGGTTTTACTCATTCTTTATTTGCAATGATCCTTGGGTCATGCTAATTCCAGGTTGAGTGTTGTATCCACATTTCTATGTTATGATTATCCTGCTTTATCATGATTTTATGTTCATGTTTCTAATATGATCCATTGATATTAATATTGTATAAAATGTATTTTAATCCTCATTTTATTCCATTTGTATTCCCTTACTGGGCTTTATAGATCACCCTTTTCTATTGCATGTCCTCATGTTATCTCATGCATAGCTAAGTACGACGAAATTTAGTTGTCATGTAAATGATGTTTTCTATAAATATGTTGTGTGTTTTATGTTATACGAAGTTATGTAATGATCCTAGGCCCCAAATACACTATACGAATTGATCTTCTATATTGTATCATGTGATTAATTTATGTAATAAATAAGGTTTAAATGGGTAATAAAAAGAAGGGTTTTAATAAAATGTATTACCAATAAAAATGTAAATGAATATATGTCTTCTCACAACAACTAATAAAAACAATCCATGTTTTTTGGTTTATCAGGTTTGTATACATATGTTTTGGGTGAGGGTATATTTTCCCTTAAAAATATTCTTAGAATATAAATTGTATGAATTTTCCAAAATCATCGATGAAATTTTCTGGTGAGAAATAATACATATTTTTTTCGGATTCATCTCTAATAAATGCACACTACAAGGGACAATGAAGAGGAAATAAATGATTCTTATTTTTTATTTAAAATAATGAAATTTATTCATAATGTGTTCATATTCTCATCCCAAATTATTTCATTAAGCATCTGTACAACATTCTTCCACTAATCTAGATCAGCTAGCACACACTTCTAGTGGGAAACCAAATGTAACTAATAAAATAGAATTATTTGGGTAAACATGATGACTATGTGCACCCAATCAAACCATAAATTTGATTACATTATAACATAAAATAATATTCATTGAAAACACCATCATGTTATGAGGATATTAAATTTTCGGTACATAGATTCCTCATTGTTTATCATGTATTATGTCACAACATCAAAAATATATTATTCATATAGATTGGTATCATCGGCATGGGAAGAAGCTTATTGTTTGTCAGTATTGGGAGAATCAACATGTAAATAGAAATTTCCCTACGATTAGGATCATTGACATTGGAAAAATTCAATATGTATAGAATTGGTTAGGAATTTAATTTGTATTATTTAAATAGTGTAGTAAAAAGATAATAATATATGATAAGACATTTTAAATTAAAAAAAATTAACCTGATTATTAAACTCAATTTTTTGAGATATTGAAGGGATTTGACACCGCTATCGAGTATCAAAATATCCTACATATAGTATTATATGAAATAATATACCCTTTATACATTGGTACTACTTTGAAATGATTACGACATCCCAATCCAAGGGTCATCCTCAGTTGAATTGACATCTGGCCCTTCCATGGTGTTAGTTTATAACAGAATAATTGGCCACTTTCAGTTTGAAGGTATTGGAAAATAGATTACCTATACTGAATGTTATGACATTATAAAAGGTTATTTTTTGTTCTTTTCCTTACTGAAATCCACTTTCATGAACCATAATTTAGCTATTTTACTTTAATCACATTTTCATCCCACTTTCATTAAAAATCGCCACATAGAATATTATATAATCAAACATTTAAATTTGGTTGATGGTCCCAAATAATGAAAAATTAATAGAAATTTCATTTCATTCCAAGGTAATAGATATATTAATTTATTCATCCATATGTTTAACTATGCTATTTTTCATGGTACTGTATAAATCATGTTCATTTTCATTGAATGTAAAACCATAAATTTCATATCCACTACAAGATAATACATTCACACAAGGTACATTGGTTATACATCGAAGCAATTATAAAATTGAATCAATATTTATAGATGAATTTATGGAAATATGGCCTTAAAACCTCCAAATATTTATTTATTTTGTGAATTTGGTATCAAATGTTCAGCTCGTGATGGATCCATATTCTCAATAATTACATTGTGGGTTTTAATATATGGGAGAACTGTTATAATGTTATTAAAATGTAATTGAATCATTTCTCCCACTATGTAATAGTAATTTTGAAAAAAATCTATTCTGGATTCTCCTTCACCCACAATCCTCCCAATGTGACGAGATTTCTATAGACCACAGATTTCTACATCAAACATGTGTATTCTATAGAATTCAATGGATTCATCAACTACATTTTTCTATATGATAAAACATTCTTAGTGAATTTTATTTTTTACATAAACATTAAAATTATTCCTATACTATTCAATGGGGTACATCCATCTATTATTTATGTGACCAAATAGTCCAATATCTCATACCAAGTGAACCAACCTATGAATCATCATATCAAAAAAATTCTGACGAAATAACATTTCAAATTAACCAAATATGACAGTAATTTTCATTTATATAGTTCTAAAATTTCACCAGGTAAATAAATTGGTTGAATATATAGTTGAAAAATAAATAGATCTTGGTTAATGAATAATTGAAATTATTTGTAAAAATGACACTTCTATCTAAATGAATTATATCTTATGTTAAAAAATGGAAGTCATTTTAATTCATAAATTTATCATTAAATTAGTATATCATAGGATATTATTAATATTTACTGAATATGAATGTATAAACTTATCCACAATTGAGTTTTTTTTAAAATTTATATATCTATTTATTGGAATGAATGTAACTATATTGAATAATAGAAGTACATTTTTCAGTCTACACAAGTGGTAACTCTTCTTGTATCTCCATGATAATCAGTTCTAACCTCGCCTTAATCCATTACATAGTATTTTCAGGTGCATTTAGTAATTTACTAATGACATTATCCTATACATTTTATTGACATGCATACTATCAATAAAATAAATGATGTATATATAATTCCGATATTCTAATTCAAAAAGTTATCTTATTTTTTCATTCAATATATTAATTTTTTTTCAAAAATGGTTGAACAAAATTAGTGTCTAAATTTTGCAGTTTCTCATAAATTTTGTCACCTATTTTTGTAGATGGTGTTGTACCTTCTTATAAACTCCAATCAAATGATATGGTATATGATTTTTAATATTTTCACTGGGGTAGATATATATAATATTCATGAAACATATTATTTGAGGAATGTTTCAACCTAATTTATTATTTTCTATATATGTAACTAGGAAAACCATCACGTACTTCCAGTCTATATCTTGAAACATTCCCATAAGTAGGAATGTCATTTATTATCCCAAAAAACCTGTATCATTACATAAAATTTACATTTTTTATCCATTTTAAAATGTAACACCTAAATCCGACAATAATTTTAAATATTTTATCAATGGATCAAAATAAAAATAAAAATCATTACTCAATTAGTTTAGTTCAGATATTATCTAAGGTAAAATAATTTATTTTCTTTTTATGAAAAATAAAATACAAAAGTTTTAATTTAATAATCATAACTATCCTTGTTATTCAATGTCTTCTTTAAAATTATTAATATTCACTCTATCTGTAGAGAGTGAAAGATGAAGGATTCTCAAATATTCCAAATTTTGGACACCCATTATGAATTTTCTTCAAATGAATTGATTTTTTTAGCTGATAATGTTTCTCATCTATTATTATTTTATATTCATTCCACGTCCATTGTATTTTTTTTCTCACTTCTATATGTGAGCCTAAAATATAGAATGATTGAAAATAACAATAAAAACTTTTCAAGACTAGATTTATCTTTTTTAAATCAGTACAAACCCCAAATTTGAAATTTTTAGGTGACTTTGGGTCCTTGGGAAACAATAGACAATCTTTTAGACCAGAATGTATTCTATTATATATCAGACCCATTGGATATGGCATTCATTTAACATCATAAGTTTGATACAAATTTTCATTATGTTTTGGGGGAATATCACTCACAATATAAAGTAGTTCCATAAAACAGGAATCACACCATTATTTGTTAACTTTTATTTCATATAGCCTCTATATGGATGACATGGTTTTATATTTAGTAAAACTAGTATACAATGAAATCATTTCACAACACTTTAACTACAATTGTTTTTTGGAAAATCATAAAGATCATTTTCAACATTAAATTTCATTTTCATCAATGTGATCATAATCATCATTCACCCTAGTAATGATTCCCTACATAAAACCTTTATATTTTTTCATACATGTAATCATATTAGATCCATAAAAATAGTGTTATCGCAGTCACTATCTATATTCACTTTTACCCATGTTCATTAAAAAATTAATAACTTCGAGATATTCTGTGATATTACAAGGGTTATTAGAACACATAGAGTCTAATATTTCTTGTTTAACAACAGTTTAAACACAATAAAATTATTTAAAATAGTTCATATGCATTAAATTATTCAATATTGATGAAATCGTACACTCAATCCTAAAAATCCTTTGTCATACTATTGTTATTCGATCATTTTCGATTCATATCCATCCAACTTGGTTGAGTAATATTAATATCTAACAAAATAAATAAATATTAAATTTTTTATGTCATAGAACCTGTAATAGGTCTTTATTAAAGAACCAATTAAGATATATAAAGCCAATATTATGAGATAATAATATCTAAATGGTGTGTTTTCAGATTGTATTCTTATGGTGGAATTCATTGATGTAAATAAATGATTGGTTGATAAAAATTTCAGATGAATCTAATTAAATTCATATATAGTAAAAAACAAATTGATCAAACATTATTAATGTAACCTTGTTAGGTGGGATTTAAAAATGATGTATGATTTGATGTTTATTCATTCCTTCATGTAGTACATGGTGGGTCTAGTGGTGTTTTTATGAAAGGATTATTTGAAGATATATTTCACCTTTTTTAGAGGATGTAAATGTTGGTAGGGCCTAATAACATGATCATTATAACACGAAATTTAAAAAAAATCATGAATTTAAATACAATGAAGAACATTTCTCATGTTTTCGTACACAATATAATAGAAAAACAATGAACACTATAATTTTTGTTTCATGAAGGCATCTATTTCAATTAATTAACATGGTGGGGATGAATACTTAAAGAAAAAAATGAAAATTATTATTAGGATTATAATAAAAATTCAACTTTAAGACAAGATAAATAAGTTTCCTAATGGGATTAGTAAAAAGCCTCATCTCACACTAATTATTAGACTATATTCCCAACTACCTAGGATAAAATAAATAAAATCTCAACCCCAATTGAACAAATAAAAATCATTAGTAACATAGTTTTTTCCATGTAATACATTGGAACATTTATAATAATATTCTGAATCTAGATAGTTATTGTGTGTGGGATTCCCAGGTTTAGAGTTCATCAGTGCGGTGATATAAAAATATTTAATAAATGATGTCACACATGCATTGATTTTCAGTATAAGAGGAATAAATCAAGATTGGAGTACCGTATTTTCAATCATTCAAGATAGTTGAGTTAAAACTTTATTCTTCACCCTAGGCGCTATATAATATGTTTGGTATAGGATGCTTAGTAGGAGTCGACCATTAGCGGATTGATAAATGGTGGTTTATTTATGTAATCAAATTAATTTATGAAAACCTCCTCCTCTGGGTTCTAATTCATGTTATAATGTAGTACACCCATGGGTGACATAAAATTTGAATCCAAACTAAGAATAAAAGGAACTGTTGTGCTTAATTATTGATGTTGATCATCACCAGATCTAGGTAGAGGAGGTTTTGGGCATTATTATGAAATGGAAGCTTTGACATTTCACCATAACGTAGGTGTATTTATGATTATTATTTCCCAATCTACATTGATAAAATATTTTTAGTTTTTTTAGATGTGTATTACTACTTCTCTAGATCCCTTGAGGGTATATCTATTGGTTATGGTGGAAGAAGGGGAGCTTCGGGTGGTGCAGAGGGGATTCCCATTTAAACATTCCAATAACACAATGTTTAGGGTATATAAGCACACACCATGTTCTCATCTTATTATTGGATGAATATATTTTGAAACTAAATTCCATTTATTGGGGGTACACGATGTGTAGTGAGCCTAGTCCTTGTGGCTGGAGACATTGTATTGATAGCCATGAAAATGTCCATGGGCATCCAGAAGTACACAACCATGTACAAAGGCATGGGGGGGAAGACATGATTATGGGATGAGGAAACGAACAAGTAGCCAGGTATCCAATACATTCAATATACTAAGGGTACACCCAGTTTGTGGTGGCAAGGCTATCTGGTCATGTATGCATGAGGGAACTCCAGAAATATTGGTCAAGGAAATATGTCATGTGACATGGGGTATATAAGTGTTCAGATTCCAAAATAAATGTAGAGTACCAAGAAGGGACATGACCTATGGATATATTAAATATAGATTTAAAATAATAACAACACATTCCATGTAATCCCATTTAATTTTTCTCCCTTTCACATCACCACCAGCAGGACTCAAATCGAGGCCCATGAGTAGCATATACTAATTAGTATTCCATGTTGGATGTAATGGTGTCCATGATTCTGGAAGATATATTCGATGTGAGGTGTGGATAACATGACACTTGATGGTGATGTATAGTCCATTTTCCTTGGGACTATCCTTTTGCGGGTAAAATGCGGAATTATGTTCACATTAGAATATTTTGATACCGTGAACATAATGAGCTTAGATATAGTTGTTGTATCCCTCTAGAAGGCCGAGGTGAGATTCTCTATTAAGTAATCTTCAGTAGGTAGGATTTATGGTTTCCCATGACATTCTTATATAGTTTGTTGATCCCCTATATAGAACGCTATCCTAGTAAGGTTTGTGGAATCATAGGGTAAACAATACCTTACTTACATGGAAATTTTAGTATTATTTACGGTATCATTGTGAATAAAATTCCAAACTCGGTGGATAGTCCCATATAGGTTCATTGTATTCTCAAGGTTATTATCACATACATGGATGTTGGATATATATTTTGGTTTTCAATATCTCCCAAAAGCACATGGAGTGATCACCTATCTCTGTTTCATGTATATGAGACACAATATGTTTTGTAAAATTCCCCAATGGTCTTGCGTGTGCTCCCCCATTTTGGAATCATGATTTATATAGTTAAAAATTGGGATAAAGGTGTCCCCCTAGAGGTCCTGGGTGAGATGACACATTTTTTAGATTCAATCATTAGTGTTTCCAGAAGGGTTAGAGGTGTCTCCGATCTATAATGGGTGTGATATCCTAAATGAGTATAGAGATCCACTGAGTAAGAGTGTGACTTTATTCATGGTGAGACCCGATGAGTGTGATCCCTTGGATTTATTTCACATGGGATGGTAGGGATGTTCCATTAGTTTATCAATACATTAAGGTGTGTAATATCACATAATAGTTCCACTAGAGATGTGATAGATGTTTCCAAAGAGGGATATCTCTTGGTAGAGTACCATCTGGGATAGCATAACTCAGGGAGTTAGTTATACAAGATGAGAGTCCCTTTGGTCCTTGAGTAGAATCATAATCCTGGTAGTATGGTTGGGATCTCATGAGACTTAGAGTCTGATATGAGTATATATGGGTTATTCTAATATTTATTTTAGTGATGTCACAAATCATGATTGAAACAACATGTGGAGATTATATGGATACTCATGTATAGTTGATGAGTAATTGAGACAGATTATTACGTTCTCTGTCTCTTGGGGTCTATTTTTATTCGGATGAGTGGGTTTTTTTTACTTTTAGTATCTCAATTTTATTTTGGGGTTTTGGGTTCTTTCTATTTATTTTTATACTCACTCCTACATAGGATGTTCACACACATGTTGTGCTTAAGCAGATTATAGGTCTTTTGATGGAGTCCCAAGAGGACTAGAGTTGGAAGAGAATAACGATATAAACATTTTGAAATATTTACTAATGTTTGAATGATGTTTTTCCCCTTGTCTTCATTTGACAATATTCCACTCCACATAAGTAGGTTGGAATCTTTTACATTTTTGTTGGGGATAGTATTTTTCCCTTGTTACGATTTTAGTAGTTTTTTGGCACACAACTTGAAATAAAGATCTTAGGATTGATTTTTTGGTTTCAGTTAACATTTACACTACAGTTTTTCATATAGATGGATGTGTTTTCATTAGCACAAGTACTATAGTCTAAGCCCTCCCAATTATTAGATTATCATATTTGGTGTTGGTCTCCATCCCCTACCCTATTAGAGGCAGGCTTGTGGTTATTGCAGATCATACCCTAGGGGTTGAGTTATGATATAGTGGAATCAAAGGAGTAACTTTCTCATAATATGATTATTTTATAGATGTGAACAAGTTTTGTGATTTATGTTGATAGTTTTAATGAATATCTGATTCAAATTTCAAGATGAAGACTTCATTTTACTTTTTCAGAGGCTAACATATCTTTTCACCTGGGCTTTTATAAATTAGTTTTTGAATAATAAAATTGAGTCATTAAATAGAGGGAAGTTTGGCAAATTCCATCATATTTTATTGTGTTTTGGGGTCAATTTACATCTTGATTCATCTCCCTATATATATTGTTTGACCATTGCATGTGTTAACTCTATTTTAGTACACCTTCAATATGATATTTAGAAAATATTTTTCATCATGTTCATGGTGATGATTCACTGAGTGATACTACCTTAGTGTAGGTATCTGTGTATGTGGTGGTACTTATAGGTGGTCTACCATTACTGTCATCCCGTATTGAGTTGTAGGTTGTTTCTAATGTTCATGTCGAGGATGAACATAGTCTGAGTGCACCAAATGAATTCTATAGGTTGTGACCTTTGTGGTATTAGGGTGATCTAAAACTCTATAATTTGTATTACTAGATTTAGATATTGATGTGTGTTTTTAGAATTGTAAGGAAAACTCTCGATCAGATGGTGGTCCCAATGGTCAGTCTTCTATGTGGCTTGATTGAGCAATTGTAGATTCTAGTGTCGTAGAAAAATGAAATGACAAATCTCACTGGGATAGAGTTTTATAATATATTAATGTAAGATTTGTATCCACCCATTTTGAGATCGGTGCATATCAATGAGCTTCAAGATCAACAGTAGGATAACATGACCATGGTAGAGTATTGTTCGAGTTTAAAAAAACATTTTCATCCATGGATATATTTTGAGATCTATTTCAAAAAAATGTAATTTAAATTATGTATTACACCAGTATATTATGGATTTATTTATTTCACTTTGAGTTCCATCCAATGTTGGGGTTCCTGAGAGATCCTTGTTTATGGAGATATATCTAAATGAGAAGATATTCACTATTGCTACTATGAACATAAGAGTCAATACCTCAGTAGTTGGTATCCAAAAAATGGATCCGGGATCCAGTTTAATGAGATGCTTTAAGAGATAATCCTGGGATTGAGGGAAAATGACTCTAGGCACCCATACCAAATCACGTCACTCACGGGAGAGGTGGTGTTTTTCTTATAAAGGATGGGAATTTATCATACTAGTTGAAATGAAAATCTATTATTCTAAGATGTAGGGGTCGATGCACCACACTGACCGAGATTTTGATATTAGAATTGTGTTTCATTTGATGGTATAGATTGAGGAGGAGTGGGGAGAGCGATAAGAGGTGTACGATTGTTTGATTTGTTTAATTCACTATGACTATGTGGTCTGCGACAGGCCCAGGGAGCTTATGTATAGTGATGAAGATAAATTTATGTCCTAGAGGTCATTGAATCAGAGGTTCTAAGGATCATTAGAGGTAATAACTTCTTTTTTATACTTCTGAAGTAGTATTGTTAGACACTGTTGTGAGGTATTATATTCTAGACACTTCATGGTCAAGGATTATCCATGGTGGAATGGAGTGCTGATTGTAACGCCCCGACCCCAGCTACCCAGAGTTGGTGCATTACTTCGTAACATTGGCATGATCACAAAATATCAAGTCTCGAAAGACCGATTAGTTTAGTAGACTTTGAAACACTAGATACATTCATAAATGTTACATTACATCACAAAGTGAAAAACTATAATAACATAGTCTCCATAGTCCACACTTCTATCCTCTTCGAACTATCCCTGCAGGTCATTCATAAAATGCTTCCTCACATCTTGGAAAATATTAAAACATTGAAAGGGGTGAGCTTAGATACACAGTAAGGATAAAAATATTGCGGAAGCTTTCATAAATAAACATTAACATTTAAGGCAATGTATAACTAAAAAAAGAATTTTTAAACTTAAACTTCAGCATAATATGGAAAAAATAAAATTAAATAATGCCATTTACTTACTCACATGTATATTCTACTAGTCGAATAATCACATGAAATATCAATAACAACTTTCATAATGAGGGAATGTATAATTCCAGACATTCTGAAACATTTTGTCAAGGTCTCGGCCAAGACGTCTAAAATGATTAAGACCTTGGCCAAAACCATAAATCAAGTTTGGAAAGGGCCTCGGCCAATTCCACGTCTAGTTGTCTCATGAGACATACCGATGCATCGAGGAGCTATAGTGGGCTCCGCCCATCACTTATTAAGTCCAATACATTCCTCATATGAATATTTTTAAACATATCATAAACCATAACATAATCGTATCACATAAAACATGCATAAAGGAAACATAACATTTCCACATTTCAATCACAACATATCAATACAACACATTGATATAATAAAAACGCTTTCAAAACCATTTTCAATACCAAAATAAACAAAAGTTAAAACTTTGTATTTATTTTTCATCAAAAAAATGATGGCTTGTAGAGGAAGCCGAAAATAAAATAATGGTCACGGCGGTGGAGAAGTTGTTGTCGCCACATATGTATGGAAATAAAAACATTCCCTTTTTGTCGTTTATTAAAACGCTTAGTATAAAAAGATTCCTTTTGAATAAACGTAAAATGTCAAAGGGGTTTATACACTGTACAAAAGAAATTTGTGTATAAAACAAAATATGCCTCAATGAATGGAGATTGAGACGAAGTCCCTTAAAAGATAATTTTTAAATAAAATATATCTATTATGTGTATTCACTATATGTACACATAAAGAAAGTATAAATACAATACACGACATAATAATATCATGACATAATTTGAAAGTAGGAGATTAACCCAAAGAATGGAAGTTGGGTTATGAAATTCCCTTACCTCGTGTCTGACTTGACTCAACCGTTCTTTAACCTCCTGAATAATAAACTAGAGTTAATATATACCTTATTAAGAACCATTTTCAATTTCATTATCCTTATTATACCACTTATTACAATGATATGAACATTATGTAATTATTTAAGTTAATAATGGTCGTTTTGTCGATTTTTGGTACTTGAGTCAACAATAAACTTCTTATAATTACAAGTTGTTTATGTGGTAGAATATCCATTATCTCCAGAATTATATTCATGATTTAGATATCATATATATCATATATATCCAGTATATACATTCATTCATTACGTAACATTTAGAGGTAAGAAATGAAATGCACAGTTCATGGAGACGGTAAGCCGTACGTACGCATGAACGCTACTTTCATTTATATTTAGTATTTAATGTAATGAAATCATAATGATATAAATTTATAATATAATTCCAGTATAATATAGCATATAAAACCATTTACTCCATCCTTTATATATCCCACATATGGTATTAACGATTCAAATCACTTTTAGGGGGCGGTAGTCCGCACTTCCTAAAATGAAATTATCGCGTTTACCCATAATGGAAATCATAAAGTATGCCATAAATGAGAAATACAGAAGCATAAGGAAAACATAAACATAATATATATATCATATATGAAAATAGTGTCATCAAAATGGCCACCATTATAGGTGTTAAAAGAATTTGAACAATCATCGTTTCGTGAGGCAGTATTTCGCCACCCACAGAAACAGTATGTTCTTTAACAATTAGACGAAGGTGTGTGTAAGTGTAAACCAAATCCTTATCATAAAAACATCCTAATATATTGTAGATACTGTTGTTGTTACAAAATAATGGAATGAAAAGAGTTTAAGGGGTTGGAGAAGAAAAATAAAATAAAACAACATTAGAGAAGACATTACCTAAAAAATCGGGTAACTCTTTTTGATTTGAGACAAAGGATTCCTTGGAAAGAATTATGCCCAATGTGAGGCTTCTATGAGTAAGTGAGGGAAGTTGGGAGAGTATTTGGGAAGAGGTTGGCCAAGCCAAATGGATTGAAAGTGTAAATGAGGATGGAGAGGTGGGGGCCTTTTATTAGAGGAGAGGAGGGGATCTTTTGGAAAGATTGAAATGTTACATTATTACACAATGATTTTCGGATTCTAAAGGTCCAACACTTATATAATTCGTGTATATGGTGATAAGGGTTCGAAATATACCCATCCAATAGTCTTTGGACAATTGTATGCCTTGGATTTTACATTATCTTTTAATTTTATTAAAATCATTAAATAATGAGGTCATCGCTGCATCATAATGATGTCATAAATAATTTAATTTATTTAATATCTAAAAATTATAAACAAAATACTATGATGTACGAAATATTTTTCTCTTTCTAATGAATATTTATAATAAAAATTTGGACTTGTGTAACCCCACTTAAAAACTGTTTTAGTAAAACAACTCATGTTTGTGTCAATTTAATTTTAACATTAAATAAATATATATTAACGTCATTTTACAACCAAAGTGGCTTCATGGGGTCCCCAAGTTGACCCATGGGTTGTCTTGGTCGCCCATGAATCATCCAATAGATGTAGGACAAGTGTCAAGCTCATCTCATATTATTAAAACATTATTTTTACCTTAAACTACACTAATTACCTCTAATCGCGATTAAGAACTTAAAAGTTACTATTCACCAAATAATTATTTTAATCTCATTGAACCACATTTTACTTCTTAATGACAACCATGTATGTTAGATTTTTGAAAATCAAATAACAGAAGTGGTAATATTTCATTTTAACGAAAAAATCAGTTTTTAACAACCACTTAGTGGTTTCACTATTCATCAAAAATTGAAGTTTTTCAGAATAAGGCCAAAATTTCACCCTAAGCTATAATTGATATTCCGAATTCAAAAATGATATCTATTTTAAAAAATTCCAAACATATAAGTTACATTAATTAATTTTATAATTAATTCCCGCTGTTACAACAAATAGCGTGTTTTTAAGAAACAATTTATATCAAAAGATTGGCAATTGTTTATGTCCAATTTCAATGTTAAATTAATTCTAATGACCACCATTGGATAAAATGGTAAAAATATATTCTAATTATACTTTAAAACCACTAAATATTATAATTTATCAATATAAATTATTTTGATTAAAAAAGTTGTTTTTAAGTATTTTTCACTATTCATAAAAAATTGGGAGTTCTCAGAAAATAACAAAAAATTCAACTTTGGATAATTTCGATATTACGAATACAAAAATGAAGTCCATTTTAAAATATAAAATTTCTATAATTTTAAGAAGTGGTTATTACTATTCATAATGGCTACTTTGATTAGTCGCGGTGTTTTAGAACTCGAAGTTGCGTACAATGCAAGCTATTGCATTATTGATTGAGAAGCGTATTGTGGAAGCTCGGGGTGTTACATTCTCCCCTACTTCAATAAATTTCATCCTCGCAATTTGAAATTTTTTCTTTGAAAATAAAAGGTTGACAAGATAAAAAACCATTGTGGAAAACCCACATCGGAAATAAGATTAATAAAATTTAGCCTTAATAAGAGGGAAAGGGAAATGAAAAAGTCACCACCCAATTATGATCTCTATTAGGAGAACATTGGTGGAAATTAGAGACATATAATTGGAGGAAAAACGTAAATATTTGTAGGGAGTGATTGAGGTCATCAATCACAATCAACTGTCAAATTGAGGGCCTCAAAGCCTTCAATCTATGTTGATTTAAAATATCATCTGTTCAAAAAGACATAAGGTATTAGGATATCACATTTTTTTGTTTTAATATCTCTTTACTAAAGTTTAAGAATTAATTCATTCATTGAATAAGAGATAGGTATATATATATTTATGCTTGACAATTAGAGTTTCAACCTTCAACTCATCTTTCACTCAAAAAGATAATAGAACTCAAAAGTATTATACTTATCCTAATTGTAAAAGGTTCCAAATGTTAACACATACCATTTAGATTTGTGAAATTATTTTGTAATAAACAGGGACTTCCTGTAGGCTAGTGGTAGGAAATAAAGGCATGTCGCACTATGATTGTGGGTTCGATTCCTACAGCTTTGTCCGACGCGACGGGTTATGCCCCACCCTGCAGGTTGTCCTTTTCCTAAAACTATAGTATCATAATATTCCAAAAATAATCTTCATAAATTTTTTAACCTTAAACAATATTATCCAATGATCAACTTAATCCACTCTAACCTTTATAGTTATCCAAAATACCTCTGTCCAGACTTTTTTTAAAAGGTCCCTTATTTCCAAAATCAATTTATCAGATTCCCCAAACAAAGTAAAGTTTCTCTTATTGTCACGTACTAAAAATATGATTACCTTCATCATATTAAAACCTTACTAAAACAACAAGTACTGCAGTACAATCCTTATATATATATCAAATTATTCTAATAACCAGAATATAATCCATGAGTCCAAAAGCACCAATACATTAATTATTCCACTTCAACTGTAGTAACAGCATAAGATTGTCCTTGATCCCTTGGCCTTTTCTGAGGTAAGTTTCCCTGACCCTTAGGACATTCATTTGAATAATGCCCCATTTCCTTACAATTGTAGCATTCAACTTTTATAGCCTCTTTCTTTCCCTTGCAATCACGAGCCTGGTGACCCTTTTCTCCACATTTATTACAAACTCCCATTCCTTTTAGGCAAGTACCAGGGTGATTCTTCCCACAATTATCACATGATGGAAAATCCTTCATTCCCTTTTTTCCTTTATCTGTCTCTTGTTCCACCGTTATCTTCTTCTCTTTCTTTACTTTGTTGTCATAAGACTTAGAGAATTCCTTTTTTGTCTTGATAGCACACGATACAATATCTTCGTATGATGAGAATGATTGTGATACTAAAGCTCGACAGAGAAATGGTTTTTACCCATCAAAGAAATGATCAATCTTACTCCTTTGGTTACGTATATAATCGGCAGCATGCCTCGCTAACCTTGTAAAGTTAGCCTCATACATTGCGACATTATCATCCTCCTTCTGCCTCAGACTCAGAAATTGCCTTTCCATATCAGCTCGATGGTCAAGAGGAAAGTATTTTTCTAAGAAAAGCTCCTCCCTTTCGCTACTCCCCAAGGCATGGAATATTTTCTCTAAGGAGTTTATCCATTGCTCAGATACTAAAGGATTTTTACCCCCATTAAATGATGGTGGTTGTTGCCTCATGAAGCGGTCTAACAATGATCCTCCATGATGTGGATCAGGGTGATCCATACGAGTAAGGTTATTATTCATAACGTGAGTGAGTTGTCCCAGTATGGTAATAAGTTGATCAGCACCAGTTGTATCTCCAGATCCACAATAATTATCTTGAGCAGGAGGGCAATCCCTACACGGAGTGCGTGTATTGATACGGTTTCCATTCCTTCCACTAGGAGCCATTTCTAAACAATGTCATAAACTAGATTAGTTTATGAATCAAAATACATAATTCCATACTTGTAAAATACTTAACATAAATTGAACTCTTTATGGATATAATCCATAATCATAAAAAGGTTTTATTGGAGGAAGTATATACTCATAATCATTCATAGTGGTTTTTAAATAAAATGAGAATTATCCTAATCATATCCCCCGGGAGTGTCGTAACCAAGAGTGCAGCAAGGCCCGTTGTCGTGCACCAGTTCCCATTCGAGTCTAGCTCAAAGCGGTGTTTTCGGGTTTTACCCCTAGGTACATATGTGCCAGATCCGACTCTACCTGCTTGTATCCAGACAGGGATGTATTGCTTGGAAAACTCACAACATCTCTACAATACCAAAATTCTAAGAAGTTCTTCTATACTAATCCTCAAAGTCTATCTTCCGGCTATATGCTCTAATCAGAGTTTATCTAAATCTAGCTTCCAAGGTTAGTACTAAAATGCTTCTGATACCAATTGTAATGCCCCGACCCCAACTACCCAGAGTCAGTGCATTACTTCGTAACATTGGCATGATCACAAAAGATCAAGTCTCGAAAGACCGATTAGTTTAGTAGCCTTGGAAACACTAGATATATTCATAAATGTTACATTACATCACAAAGTGAAAAACTATAATAACATAGTCTCCATAGTCCACACTTCTATCCTCTTCGGACTATCCCTGCAGGTCATTCATAAAATACTTCCTCACATCCTAGAAAAATATTAAAACATTGAAAGGGGTGAGCTCAGATGCCCAGTAAGGATAACAATATTGTGGAAGCTTTCATAAATAAACATTAACATTTAAGGAAATGTATAACTAAAACAAAAGCCTTTTTAAACTTGAACTTCAGCATAATATGGAAAAAATAAAATTAAATAATTCAATTTACGTACTCACATGTATATTCTACTAGTCGAATAATCACATGAAATATCAATAATCACATTCATAATGAGGGAATGTATAATGCAAGACATTCTGAAACATTTTGTCAAGGCCTCGGCCAAGATGTCTAAAATGATTAAGGCCTCGGACAAAACCATAAATCAAGTTGGGAAAGGGCATCGGCCAATTCCATGTCTAGTTGTCTCAGGAGACCTACTGATGCATCGAGGAGCTATAGCGGGCTCCACCCGTCACATATTAAGTCCAATACATTCCTCATATGAATAGGTTTAAACATATCATAAACCATAACATAATCGTATAACATAAAACATGCATAAAGGAAACATAAAATTTCCACATTTCAATCACAAGATATCAATACAACACATTGATATAATAAAAACGCTTTCAAAACCATTTTCAATACCAAAATAAAAGAAAGTTAAAACATTGTATTTATTTTTCATCAAAAAAAATGATGGCTTGTAGAGGAAGCCGAAAATCAAATAATGGTCACGGTGGCGGAGAAGTCGTTGTCACCGCATATGTACGGAATGAAAAACATTCCCCTTTTTGTCGTTTAGTAAAACACTTCATATAAAAATATTCCTTTTGAATAAATGTAAAATGTCAAAGGGGTTTATACACTGTACACAAGAAATTTGTGTATAAAACAAAATATGCCTCAATGAATGGAGATTGAGACGAAGTCCCTTAAAAGATAATTTTTAAATAAAATATATCTATTATGTGTATTCACTATATGTACACATAAAGAAAGTATAAATAAAATATATGACACAATAATATCATGACATAAATTGAAAGTAGGAGATTAACCCAAAGAATGGAAGTTGGGTTATGAAATTCCCTTACCTCGTGTCTAACTTGACTCAACCGTTCTTTAACTTCCGGAATAATAAACTAGAGTTAATATATACCTTATTAAGAACCATTTTCAATTTCATTATCCTTATTATACCACTTATTACAATGATATGAACATTATGTAATTATTTAAGTTAATAATGGTCGTTTTGTCGATTTTTTGTACTTGAGTCAACAATAAACTTCTTATAATTACAAGTTGTTTATGTGGTAGAATATCCATTATCCCCAGAATTATATTCATGATTTAGATATCATATATATAATATATATCCAGTATATACATTCATTCATTACGTAACATTTAGAGGTAAGAAATGAAATGCACCGTTCATGGAGACGGTAAGCCGTACATACGCATGAACGCTACATTCCTTTCTATTTCGTATTTAATGTAATGAAATCATAATTATATAAATTTATAATATAATTCCAGTATAATATAGCATATAATACCATTTACTCCATCCTTTATACATCCCACATATGGTACTAACGATTAAAATCACTTTTAGGGGGCGGTAGTCCGCACTTCCTAAAATGAAATTATCACGTTTACCTATAATGGAAATCATAAAGTATGCCATAAATGAGAAATAAAGAAGCATAAGGAAAACATAAACATAATATATATATCATATATGAAAATAGTGTCATCAAAATGGCCACCATTATAGGTGTTAAAAGAATTTGAACAATCATCGTTTCGGGAGGCAGTATTTCGCCACCCACAGAAACGGTATGTTCTTTAACCATTAGACGAAGGTGTGTGTAAGTGTAAACCAAATACTTATCATAAAAACTTCCTAGTATATTTTATATACTGGTGTTGTTACAAAATAAAGGAATGAAAAGAGTTTAAGGGGTTGGAGAAGCAAAATAAAACAAAACAACATTAGAGAAGACATTACCTAAAAAATCGGGTAACTATTTTTGATTTGAGACAAAGGCTTCCTTGGGAAGAATTATTCCCAAAGTGAGGCTTCTAAGAGTAAGTGAGGGAAGTTGGGAGAGTATTTGGGCATATTTTGGTCGAGCCAAATGGATTGAAAGTGTAAATGAAGTGGGAGAGGTGGGGGCCTTTTATAAGAGGAGAGGAGGGGCTCTTTTGGAAAGATTGAAATGTTACATTATTACACAATGCTTTTCGGATTCTAAAGGTCCCACACTTATATAATTCGTGGCTAAGGTGATAAGGGTTCGAAATCTACCCATAAAATAGTCTTTGGACAAGTGTAAGCCTTGGATTTTACATTATCTTTTCATTTTATTAAAATCGTTAAATAATGAGGTCATCGCTGCATCATAATGATGTCATAAATAATTTAATTTATTTTATTTCTAAAAATTATAAAAAAAATACTATGATGTTGGAAATCTTTTTATATTTCTAATGAATATTTATAATCAAAATTTGGACTTGTGTAACCCCACTTAAAAACTGTTTTAGTAAAACAACTCATGTTTGTGTCAATTTAATTTTAACATTAAATAAATATTTATTAATGTCATTTTCCAACCAAAGTGGCTCCATGGGGTCCCCAAGATGACCCATGGGTTGTCTTGGTCGGCCATGACTCATCAAATAGAGTTAGTACAAGTGTCAAGCTCATCTCATATTATTAAAACATTATTTTTACCTTAAACTACACTAATTACATCTAATCGCGATTAAGAACTTAAAAGATACTATTCACCAAAAAATTATTTTAATCTCATTGAACCACATTTTACTACTTAATGAGAACCATGTATGTCGGATTTTTGAAAATCAAATCCCAGAAGTGGTAATATTTCATTTTAACGAAAAAATCAGTTTTTAACAACCACTTAGTGGTTTCACTATTCATCAAAAATTGAAGTTTTTCAGAATAAGGCCAAAATTTCACCCTAAGCTATAATTTATATTCCGAATTCAAAAATGATGTCTATTTTACAAAATTCCAAACATATAAGTTTCATTAATTAATTTTATAATTAATTCCCGCTGTTACAACAAATAGCGTGTTTTTAAGAAACAATTTATATCAAAAGATTGGCAATTGTTTATGTCCAATTTCAATGTTAAATTAATTCTAATGACCACCATTGGATAAAATTGTAAAAATATTTTCTAATTATACTTTAAAACCAATAAATAGTATAATTTATCACTATAAATTATTTTGATTAAAAAAGTTGTTTTTAAGTATTTTTCACTATTCATAAAAAATTGGAAGTTCTCAGAAAAATAAAAAAAAAAATCAACTTTGGATAATTTCGATATTACGAATACAAAAATGAAGTCCATTTTAGAA
This sequence comes from Viscum album, assembly GCA_963277665.1. Taxonomy (NCBI): domain Eukaryota; kingdom Viridiplantae; phylum Streptophyta; class Magnoliopsida; order Santalales; family Viscaceae; genus Viscum; species Viscum album. The sequence continues at coordinate 1,290,857,580 of OY728159.1, read as the reverse complement.
TATAAAATTTCTATAATTTTAAAAAGTGGTTATTACTATTCATAACGGCTACTTTGATTAGTCGCGGTGTTTTAGAACTCGAAGTTGCGTACAATGCAAGCTATTGCATTATTGAATGAGAAGCATATCGTGGAAGCTTGGGGTGTTACACTGATAGAGATCTACTATAGTGAAATTTGGCAATGATTATCTATCATGTGTAATAGGAATGCATCCACCATTAAGACATGTTCTTGAGTCGTGATACAAAACCATATGAGTGAGTTAATGTCACCCAAAAAAATAGTGTCAAGGGGTGGAAGATAAGTTCCTTGGACTTTTTTGTTTTGGACAGGGTTTAATGTTGGAGTGTTGGATTAGACCCTGATGATACCAGTGGATCTTTTATGCACAACCCTTATAACAGATGATCCTACAAATTGGTGCAGTTAATTCACACTTTTATTTATAGTATGACATGACATTGTTGGAGAGTTTATTACATTGAATCATTCCATAGTGGATGGGAGACACTAAGATGTTCCTCCTCAGTATGGATAGGTTTCCTGCCAACTATGATTTGCTGGTTTTTACTAGTTGTTGTGCCAGTGTTTTTATATTTTGGGGTGGAGTTCGACCTTTGTAGAGGAGTGATCCCATCTGGGGAATGTTAAGATAATGTGTAGGAAGGTAAATCTGAATTTTATTAGATGGGAAGTATGACCATTTTCTCATAAGTGAGTAATGCTTTCTGTTTCTAGATATTGTGGTATATTTGGGGACATCTACTCTGGGATGTTGTATCTTTTCATCCCCACTGAGCTTGATTTCTATATATATTATCACCTAGGGACATTCATGATGTTTGCATTATAATATTTATCGACTCCCACAGAGATTCTAGAGTTGTGGTGTAGTTGGAGGTATATAGAGAGAGGACCTATTTAGAACCCGTGTGTGGGATAGGGTAGCTCTATGTCCTTATTTGGTACCCTCATGTGAACGTCATCATAGGATCAAGTGATGCACCTGTGGATGATGGGAAATATATCTATTCGATTTCTTTTACACCTCCTTTTTGAATCATGGTGGGGAATTATAGCTAAGAGATTCTATTTGCGATGTATCTCGTGACTGGATATTCAATAGACATGTTCATAATGGGTTTCTTGAAGGTGGGGATAATTTCAACCTTATGAGGATTGACTTTTCCACCAGTCATGCAAAAAGTTGTGGTGCTGAGGAGGTCTATTTTCCTAATGAGTACATCCACGAGTGGGGTGTTTTTCCTATAAATATTAAATTGTTCATAGATTAAGAAGTAATTCTTGGACTAATTAACCCGATGTGGTGTAGTTGTCGCTCTAACATTGGTGTATCACCACTTGAGGGCATGTTCTAGGGTCCCTAATTTCCATCACTATAATAGTCAAAGATAGTGTGAGATAGAATTTGATGACATATAGTTGGTTGTAGTGATGGATGTTGAGGGTACAGTTAATCCAAGGGATGATGAGGACTATCGAGCTACCTCATTATCTATGATAGGAAGGAATGGTAGTTTACCACTAGACTATGTAGGCACATTTGGATATGGCTATTGGTGTTTTACACCAATCATAACTAAGGATACACATGAACACTTCATTGAAAGATGTAGTCCTAGTTTTAGTTAGACATTATGTATGGTTGTTATTTATTTTTTCCCCTAATTTCGTGTTTGTTGAAAACAAATGAACCCACTAATGAGTACACTAGTGTGGTGTGGGTGGCCTAGTTACAAGAATATATTTTTCCCTTATGTATAGGATTTTGGTTTTTTTTTGTAAATCATAAATTCTGGGAGAATGAAAGGACTTAGGCCCTACTGTGTATGACCTTTGAATATTTCTAGGAGAATTTCGAAATCCATTGGTGTAGATCGAGTGAGATTCCAATGCCTGGGGAGCCATGGTGTAGTGATATTAAAAATATTTAATTTATTTATTCATTAATGTGATGTTTATCTATAAATGTGGGATAAATCAGGGTTTGATTGCCAATATGAAACGATTTTTGAGTTTAAAAATTATTGTTTACCCTGGGCATGACCTAATGGTTTTTGGTTTCAGACACTCGGTTCCAAGAAACCATTGGGGGAGTTAAATGGAGGTTTTTAATTTCATAAAATGTAATTATTAAACACTCCACCATTAAGAATATCATGAATGATAGAAGGGTGGATCCCCATTGTGAAAAAATGACCAGATGATGAAACAAGGATAGGGTGCACCGTCGAGACCTATTATTGACACCAATCATCACCAGATCACGGTGCACTAGCTTCATGGTGTCATTTGGGACATGATGCATCAAAGTTTCTCAAAACTGTAGGTGTATTTATGATCCTTGAATCTAAATCACATTATATGTGTTGTTTTATGGTTTTATATATCTATTGCATATACTAGAGATCCCCTAGGGTAGATATGTTTGTAATGGTGAAACTTGATGAGTTTTAGGTGGATCATAGAGGATTTCAATCAATATTTTCCAATCACCAGGTGTATAATACAGAGGAACAAACAAAATGTGTTTCTTATTTTTAGTGAGATGATATTTGGGAACCAAACATTGTGTACTGGGGGTACACACCATGTAGTGAGCCCATGATATGTGTAAGGAGACATGGTAAGAAAAAAAATTAAAATACCCAACCCACATGGATATAGGCAAACATATACATGGGCACAAGGTGCTAAACATTGGTAGGGGATAAGGGCCTAGACAAATAGCCAAGTATCCAAGAATGTTTGATTAGTGAGGATACATGTTGTGTAATAAAAATGAACATTAGTATATTTACGTTTGAGGTAACACCCATAATATTACTCAAGGTCACACATAGTGTGACATGATGTACCTGATGGTTATATTCAAAAATACATGATGAGTACCAAGAGGGGACAAGACCTTGATATAGTTCCAAGAGACATTTGGTGTACTGTGGGTGTACACAATGTACTCCTCATATAGTCTTATTCTTAATGCATATCCAAATTTATGACTCATATGGAGGCCCGTGAGTAGCCTATACTATGTAGTTTTCTACAATCGATATGTTGGTGGCCATGGTTTTTGTCTGTGATATACAACATAATGTGAGGTTACTGGGTAACATCATAGTGACGTATATACCATTATCAGTTGATTGGTTTCAAATGGTATATCCCTGTAAGTCTACACCGTAGAATTAAGTCATCACTAATTTATTATGATCCCATTCACTGGTTTATCCTAAATAGATTTGGTGCATCAATCTAGGTGTCTAGGGAGATATCCTTTATCATACCATCTTCCCTAGGCTAGTCTTGTGGTATCATCATGACCTTGTAATATATGGATAGAATGCACATAATAGTAGGATAGTTGGTATGTTTATTAGGTTTATCTTTATCAACATGAGTACAATCCCCTACACATTGGATTGTTCTAGTGGGGTTTGTGATATCATCATGAGTATGATCCCATACATTGTGGTTGGATCTAAATATTGGTTTTTAGTATCTACCAGGGGTTTTAGGAGTGATATCCAATTTAGGTATCTTGGATTTGAGACTTGTTATGAATTATTGAACCCCCCCCCCCATGTGGTCCTTAGTGTGATCCCACATCCCATTATTTTGATCATTGGAATTCCATATTCGGTTTGCGGTGTCCCTCAATGGTTATGGGTATGATCATATATTTGTGAGATGAGATCCTATAGTTCTAGGAGTCTTCAATGTGGTATAGGTGTAATCTATTAACTAATTATCGATATCCATTGAGTGAATATGTTACATTATTCATGTTGAGTCTTGATGATTGTGATCTCTTGGGTGTATTCCACATGATATAGGAGGGTAGTGTCATCTTTTTTGTGATACCGATCGAGTGTGATCTATTTGATGAGTGACATTTGGGTTTGAATATTTGTTCTTAACGAGTGATATATCTTAGACGAGTTCCATTAAGAATGGAAGGGATCATGTAGTGAGTTATCCTATGCAATATTTACCTTTCAGCCTCATATAGAATCCTATGGTAGGTGGTGAGGTCGATACCCCATGAGACATGGAGTATATGATGAGTAAATCTAGGTTAATTTGGGATACCTAGAGATGATGTCTCATATATGGATTGAAAATCTATGTGTATATGAGGTGACTAGTCATTTATAGACTATGTGCGGATGACATGGATTTTATTATTCTCTCTCACATGGGTTCTCTCAGGATTGGGTCGAGAAGACTATTTCCTATTAGTTTCTTCCTTTTATATTGGGTTTTAGGGGTAACTACTGAGTATTTTTATACCCACCCATGAACAGGATCTTCCCAAACATATCATGTCTTATGAAGAAGATATGATTTTTGATGGTATCGTAAGAGGACCCAGAGTTGGAAGAGCACTCTGAGATAGACATACCGAGGAGCATATCAATACTTGACCAAGGTGTCTTCTGGTGGTTTTACGTGATATAACACAACTACATCTCTCCATGTTGAAATATTTAATAGCTTATGTTGTGTTACTAGTTTTACATTTTTATGTATTCAGTACTAACATTGTACTATAATATTGGGATATATGTATGCATGATTTTTTGGTTTCAATGATTATTATCAATGAACTTTTGCATGAATATAGAATTGTTTGCATCAATAAATGTACCAATTTCTATGAATTACAATGAATGTGGCAAAACAACATATAAATTTTCTCAATCCCATGGCCAATTGAAGGTGGATTGGGGTGTTCGTGGCTGGGGATATAGAATTTCAAGTCATGATAGAATTAACTCTGAAAAAATGCTCAAGTGGAAACTGGTGAAAAAGAGAAATAACATATTCTATATAATCACCTACATGCAAATTGTAAATGTGGTTTAAATGAAAGTGGAAGAAAACCTCATTGGAGTTAGAATAGTTAAAAAATATTATGATTGAAAATTTATATAATAATGGAACTGTGAATTACAAACAAGTGAATTAACATACTTACAAGTGATTTGAAACTATTTATCCTGTATGCTCACTTTTTGTATCATTATAACAAGAATATATTTTTCACAGCGAATTATTGTAGAAATTTATGTTAAATTTTTTTAGAGATAGATGATTATGAATATAAAAATATAAAAATGATTATGGTTATTATAAATGGAAATGGATGAAAATGGGTATAATTGTTTGATTTTAATTCAAGTGTGCATGATGGATACCAAGAACATGGAGTATATTACCATATATGAACATCATAAACTCCTCAAATATATCATTTGAAATTACTACCTTACATTATAAATTGTAATAGTTGTTTCATCGAATATATGGTTGTTATGTAGTTCCTTGGAACTTGTGATCAGGTTAGCAATCATAGCTTCCATGCGGTTTCCATTGGATTTATTCATAGAACTAGAAACATTCAATAGTTATTCATCCAAAAGGACCTACATTCACACGGTAGGAGATCATTGAGTTCAAACATATGTTACATAAGAACGTTCATTGGTCGAGTGGATGGGAGGTCATACTCATCACACTATTTTGGGAGGAATTTTTTTTACTCTGAGACTCTTATAGAGTTGAGATATTTTAATGAATTATTTTTATCTAACATTGTATAACATAAAATTACCTCAAAATTTTCAATGAATTTTTAGCTTGAGAAAAATTTAGAATAAATTTTATGTATTTGAGGTTCATCATTAATGATATCCTCTCATATACTATTTAGATATTATTTTTACCATCGTAATGATGATACTCTTTTTAAGCCACACTGTGGGGAACTCTAGACTTTATTGTTATCCCGGGAGATGAAGGTTTGTTTTGATGTTGGTATTGTACCCATAAATGGAACACCTACGTATCCTTGTGAAAGGAATCAGAACCCTCATAGTTTGGTGCTGCTTAATGGGACACATCATACCTTTTAGGTTCATGTGATAAGAACCTAACCATGAATTTTATTATCATGTTGTAAGGACATATAAGAGAAATGTTCTTATTTGAGGTTTGATATGGAACTTATGACTACAAATCCCAAGGAACATGGAATGAGAATGGGCTTTCACATTGGATTAGACCTTGTAGGGAATATTTCCCTAGATGAATAGGATTATTTTGAAGAGTTGGGTTTTAACCTCCAAGAAGCTTCCTATGTATCCCATTTGTAGGGGAATCAAATCACATATCGATCGATGGGTGTCATAAGATAATATAGTCTTTTGAGAGAAATAATTTTGGGATTACATCCTAAAATGGATGCATTGGTTATTTACAAGTTTAATTTTGGGCTTAATCTTAAGGAGGATGCCCATTTGTTGATGAAATGAGATAGATCTCATGCCTTAATAACCATTCCAACAAATTCTAGTTATAGTGTGAATTAGAGTTCTGTAATTTCCTTATGGAAGGTGTTTGTGAAAATTTTGTGATAATGATGAATCACTAAGACCATGTGGGTCATGTTCAGTGTGAGAAACAATAGGATGTTAGAGAATAAATAATGGCACACACACTTTCCCTTCGCCACTAGTAGAAGAGGATACACCTGCGGTGGAAACGGTAGAAGAGTCCTAGATGACATTTGAATAGGGTAAGGTGATGATCCTTCTCACTATTCTCTTTATATTGTAAAAGGGTAAAATTTAATGGAGGAGTGAAGGGGAAGGATGTAGAGATGGGAAAAATTGCCACCTCATACTTGAAAGTATATGGGGCTTACTCTCTGATGGCTTCACTAACATTGGTCCTAGAACTGGATGAAGATTTTATATTTTTTCAAAAGGAAAATTATGTGTGAACCATAACTTCCATACTAAATCTATGAGGTTTGGAGTTGTAGAGATGAAAAGGGAAAAACATATCCCAAACCACAATCCTCCACACCAGGAACTTCCCAACACTTTTCCTAGGAGAAAGGTCCATGTGATTGCGGATATACAAACCCCCAAACACTCCGACAAACCTAAAACCATTGAAAAATGATTAAGGAAACCTATGACTATAGATATGAATACCCAAATTGCAGGCATGGTGATCTTTCATTCCCAAAGTTTTGATGATTTTGGAGGTTTTGGTGATGGTTTCAATATAATCCCTTCCTGATAACAGATACAATGAAGAAGAAGCCTTTCCATGATTTGTTTTGTATAAGTCTTGATGAAAGGATATATATAATGATGGTATTGTTTAATCATATAAGGGCACACAATAAATTATCTGGAGCATAGGCATGGTGGTAAATGTTTTCTTGGGTGACCTGAGGTTTACTATTTTGATGAACAACCTCGATGTTAACACGTGTGTGTGACATGACTCAATGTTTCAAAAGTATTCTTAGAAATCCCTTTGACTAGGGTGATAATGTTCCTTTGAGAGGAATAAGTGGTGCTCATGTGTTTCTAATTCCAGGAGTTTGGGCGCATTATGTGTGCAAGTGTTATGTATTTCAAACACTAAAAGGACATTTTTTCTATGATCCTCCTTCAATTCCAATGCTATTGGTTTTAATGAACTACCATGAATTTTTTTCAAGTCTTGATATATTCACTAGGTAATACAAAGAAACAGTGGAACTTTTAGGAGATTCATTCATAAAATAAGGGCCCCAATGGTCTATTTATAGGCAAAATATGACACTGAGAAAATGTTGATTGGGTGGGCAAGTGTCATGCATGCTAGAAATGTTGTGTGCATGTACCTTGCACGCCTGTGGTGCCTTGGATTGATTGTGGCACCACTATTAGAACATAGCCAAAATAATTACTTTATTCAGCTCCTGCATGAGGGCACAAAGATATTGTGCACAAGCGCCTTTGGCGCCACTTTTCAGACTCATCCAAATGTTTTTCTCTATAAAACAGATGTTTCATCCCACTCCCCTGATTGTGATTAGTGTAGAGCTATAGTCCTGGTCCATTCGGCTTGTGACTTCGGTATGATCATTGACCCCCGTACAAAATATAGAGTTGCACTATGACCTTTTGGAACCTAGTTTATGTCTTTTATTAGAGAAGTGCATGGAACCCATTTCATGGTGTCTATAAATTCCCCCCCTTAGAATTTGATTCCTTCGGAAAAAAATATTGTTCTAATGTAAAAGTAGGTCACATTGATGCATTTCATCATCATTTGGTTAGATTTTGTGCTATGTCCATTTTGGAAGGATGCATTAATTTTTTCCTAATTCAAGAGGCCTAGAAAGAATAGTTTTATTATTACATGGGTTATATAGACAACCCAAAAAACATTTTATCTTTGTATTTATATTTCTTAACATTTCATAGAACCTATAAAATGAAAGTCTAGTGTGGTGAGACTTTTTCATGGGTCATGTGTTCCCATTTCATGTTTTTAATGTGGTGAGTACAATGTATCTTGCTATTTGGGTGTTTAGATTCATGCATGTTGGACAAAAATTCTAGTGTTTAAAGTTGAATATCAATTTCCATATGTTTTGAAATTAGTTCCCAAGAAAGTAACAGTTTCTAGGAATTTCTCTAATATTATTTAAATACATCTAAATGGAATCATGGCTCATGATATTTATCGTTACCAAATATTGAACTTGTATAAACATAAAGAGGGTTCTTTCCAAGAATGAGGTTAACATTATTTGGAAAACCCATTATGGGGGTTGTAATATGCAAGACAAAAATGGGCATATGCTTCATAGATAATGAGTGGTATCTTTTGACTAAAAGGACCATTTTGTTGAAAACATATGCAAGGCCACCTATGGGAACATACTGCATAGTCAAGAAAAAGTGTTCTAATAAAATTTTCATTTTATTATTATAAACAAGGGAATATAATATATGGGTTAATCAAGACCAGAGTGTGTTGTTTTTCTAGGTAAATGGATTTTATGAATAAAGGGTTATCTAATAGGATATATTTCATGAATGGGAAAACCATTTCTATACAAAACCTTGTGTATGAGGAATGATAAAAAGTTTATATAAAGGGATATTTCTGATATTATGATATGTAGTTTTGATGTCATGTAGTGAGGAAATTGTATTGTGCAGTTTAATGTAATGTAGTGTAGACATTATACTTAGAAGTTTCAAGTCACGTAGTGAAGACATTTGTTGTATTTAATTTAAGGTCTTCATATTTGACCAAATGTTTGATACACTCCAATTTCTTGATAATTTTTTTAGAAACATACTACCACATTCAACTATGGAAGGGTTTAACTATAAAATGTGATTTGGGAATTTATAGATATGAAGAATGATATGGGAAACTTGATAAAGGAAATAGATGATGTATTTCTTAATAACGATGTTACCATTATTTGATGAACCTATTATGGGGATTTTATTATGCATGTCCAGCTAGGGCATTTGCTTCATATCCAAATAGTTGAATATTTTAACAGATTGAACTGGTTTGTAGCCATCTTATATAAGGACACCATGGGGAACATACTGAATAGTTAATAAATATAGCTCTAAGAATTTTGACATTCTTTAACTAAAAGAAAAAGAATGATTCTAGAGATTCAGATTTTCCATAGCAAAGAGTTTAGTTTCTAGAGAAAGGTACCATAATACAGAAAGAGTATTTCGAATCATGAATTCGAAATAATCGGAGGAATATGATTTCTAGGATAGTATGACCCAAACGTAAAAAGTATTGTGTCGATAGTTTTAGGTCATACGACTAGGGCCCTAATGGAAACAATAGATGATATGTGGTTGAAAGATCCTAGGTTATTTCATATTTCATTGAACACATGGAGGGGGAAATGTGCAGACCATGGCCTTGAATAAATTCCATTCAAGAGAAAGGTAATGGGACAAATATACATGGATAACTACATTATGGTACATATTATTATATATTGTTATCAATGTTTTAAGGGGACAGAATATGCTTTTACCCAGAACAACATTACCAGTATTTCACGAAATCATTATGGGGTTTGTCTTATATAGGGAAAACTAGGGAATATACTACATTACTATGAAATAAAATATTTTAACTGATAGGCCCATTATGGATGAAAATTAAGAAAGACCAGATAGGGGAATGTACATCATAGTCAAAAAACATGTTCTCAGATATTCGAAAATATGCCCCTAAAAACCATAAGAATGGTTATGAAGATCTGAATGTATTCAGGATTAAGAATGTGAAATATGTAGGGGGTATTTTTCAGTGGAAAAGAGAAATATTTGAATCAATATTTTCTAGGATTTTGGAGTCCCTTATATATATTTGACTCATATGCAACATGGGTACATTTCATGTTTCATTAGTGGTATCCCTAAGGAGTGGACACAAAATGAATATTTTCCCATAGATTGTTAATTATATGCGGATGAGTGATGAATAATATTATCACATTGCTAAGAATAGGAGATAAGGCCTATCTGTAACTACGTATCTCCATGGGATTAGTATCAAGACATACATAGTTCATCAGGTAATTTTCATTTTAATTTCGTGCAACTAGGACATTATGTTGTGAAATTTAAAGTCCTACAGTGATGGCTTTAAGTGAATCCGGCGTGAAAAAAGAAATATTGTAGCTAGAATGCGGAATTAAACCTAGGTGTCACTACATATCTTTAAAGGATGAGAATAAAGGCATACATAGTACTTTTATCACTTCTTATTCAGGTTTGACTCCTATAAAAGGAATATGGGGTGGGGGTTATTTTGGTGGTGGTTGGGCCTAATATTAGAGATCTAGGCAACTATATGTATCTAATTTAAAATTAAAATCATTCCATACATAGTTATTGAAAAATAATTTCCCATGGTAATTTAGTTTAATATGGGAGACAGGGGATTTTAACACATTTCAGAAGAAGATTAGTCAATCTTATGACACAAAATGGTATGATATCAATCCAAGTATCTTTAAATAGAATTATGTATAGATCTTGTTCATATATAAAAAGTGAAATGGTAAAAAATTGTGGTTGTGGTTGGGACCAAGATTGGAGATATAGGCATCTCAACATATCGAATTAAAAATTAGAATAAAGACATAAATAGTTATTGAAATGAGGCCCTTATGAAGATTTTATTCAATCATTTAGAGAAATATAACTCATGTGTAATAAAGGAGTTGTCATGATGTCAGTTGTGCTTGTGCATGGAATCTCTTAATGTAAAATAATATAGAAATTAACTATAGATTTTAATATCATGTAACTATGAAAAATTATGTCATGCAGTTTAATATTCTAAAATAAAGACAAAGATGCTAAATATTTTATCATCATTCAAAACAATCAAATATGGTTTTTATTTAGTTTAATGTCTTTAAACTAGGACTTTTTTTGTGTTGTTTAGAGTCATGCAATAAGGAAAAAAATTGCATGCAATTTAACTTCATGATATACAATGCATAAGATTGTTATACAATTTACTGTCTTAAAATATGGACATTGTGTTTTGTAGTTTCGAGTCATGAAGCGATAACATTATGAAATCATGAAATTTAACATCATGCGACATGGACACATATGGTTGTTATGCAGTTTAATGTCTTTCAACTATGACATTGTAAATTATAGTTTAGAGTCATGTAGTAAGGGGATATGATGTGCAATTACACAATATCATCATTCAATAATCTCACATTGGTTGGAGCTGTAATATGTTTTTCATCCATTGATATTAGGGAATACAATCTATTAGAGCAGACCTTATGTATGGAATAAGGTCTTTCCCACTTTAGCTCATGATTTGGAGGCTTCTATCCTGGTATGCATGGAATCCTGAGGACCAATACCAACTATCCTTAAAGAAGTAAGTGGTGGAGAACTTTCTTGTTAAAAGATCAAGCGTTCCTATTCTGATAGAATTCTAATTGATGCAATGTATGAAATCTATTTTCATCTAATCATTCCAAAAAATAAAATTATTTCAGAGACATTTCAACTATAAATAATTGATCACAGATTGCAACTCGTAGTGATGGAAATTTAATTTCAATAAGAAATAATGCTTGTGTGACATACACTAACGAATAGAGAGTTACCTTAGTGGTTATAAGGTTAGTATTCTGATAAACCCATAAATCACGAAAAAAATAATGAGGCCAAGATTTATAATCATTATACAACATTACCTAAATAATGGTTGATAGATTTTTGTTGGAGGCCTCTATTTGTCCATTGGCTGCTACATGATATCAGGATGAATGGTTGGATTGATATTGTCCTCTAGATATAACTTCTTTACCTCAACAAAATAGAAATTGGCGTCATTGTCTATCAATTTTTAATGAGTGACACCTATTCTTATAATGATATTAGCCTCGAAAAAGCTAACATTGTTTTTGGTCGGGACTTATTTGAAGGCTACTTCCTCATGCCATTTGTATAAGAAATCAGTAGTAGTAAGAATATAATTTATTTGCATAGCAATAGTTGTAGGATAAGGTCTTACTACATCAATTCCCCATGTCACAAATGGCCATGAGTATTAACTTTATGTAGAAACTCTGGGTGTGGATGAATGGGAAACACAACGGCTTACTGTTGGTCAGGGTGGGACCTCAGGGAGCCTTCCAACGTACCTTTCCTGGTTGAGAAGGATCAATCCCACGTAGTTCATATGGTTACAGTTTAACATCATTTCGGATAAAAAGGGGTGTATAGTTAGGTATCATGCAGGACGAGGGTGGACTAATGTGATGTGGTCGAGACCAATAGGTGTTGGGCTTGAACCTCATAGATGTTTCCTATGTACCATGCCATGGAAAGGATCATAGTATGCGTAGTTTATAAGGGAGGATACAGTTTAACATCATACGTGATAGAGGGGATCTGACATGAAGTGGTCAGAACAAATTCATGTGTTGTGCGTGAACCTTAGAGAGGCATATAACATACATTTCCAGGGAATGGATCAAAGTCCAAATAGTTAAAGATGGGTTTGGTGAACCAATGTGAAGTGGTCGGGTCCAATTTTTTATGGTTGTGATCCTCATAGAGGCTTCCTACGTACATTTCCTAGGAAAGGATCAAAGTCAATGTAATTCTGGTGGGAGGATACAGTTTAACATCATGTGTGACAGAAGTTAACCAATGTGAAGGGGTCATAACCAAGGGAGGTGTTGGGGTTGAATCTCAGGGAGGCTTCTAACCTACCTTTCCTTGGCAAGGATCAATGTCCATGTAGTTTAGGACGGGTTTGGTGAACTGACATGAAGTGGATATGACCAATGGTTGTTGGGATTTAACCTCAGGGAGGCTTCTTGCATTCATTTTCTAGGAAAGGATCAAATTCCACGTAGTTCGAGAGGTAGGATATAGTTTAACGTCGTGCAAGATGGTGGTGAACCGACATGAAGGGATCGAAACCAATTGAGGAGTTTGTCTAGAACCTCGTGTAGGCTTCCTATGTACCATGTCTTGTCAAGGATTAAAGTCCATGTAGTTCAATATGGGTTTGGTGAACTAATGTGAAGTGGCCAGGACCAATGGTTGTTGGGCTTGAACCTCCGAGATGCTTCATAGAAACCTTGCCTTGGAAAGGATAATAGTCCACGTAGTTTGGGATAGTGTTGGGTCTTACACTCTTTGGTGTCCTGATTTGCATGCCTTGGCCAATGCTTACAATAATCAAACGTGAGTCATGCCCTATGTGAGAAACAAGAGGCAGCAAAGACTTTACGGTCACGTTGTGAAAGGTACGTTCATGGTAAGTGGAGTGGGGCTTACACAAGGTTATCCACATGAAGTGTAAATAGGGGCTTACACATGTTTAGCAGCCCAGTGAGATGAATATTGGGACCTACCCTAGGATGGAGGCCTGAGTGTTGACAATGCCCAATGGGATATGGATTTGGAACGGAAGAGAGGAGGGTCATGGTGCCCATCCCCCCTTTGGTAAATGGAATCCAAGAGAAGGGGGGGTTGTGATAATTCATCCCACAAGAAAGGATATGGGCTTACACCAATGATGGTTTCCCTTCCCCGTAGATAGGCACCACTCCAGCCGAAAGGATATCATTCTATGTGAGGAAGAGCTCAGTCCCATGGAGACGACCGAGCAAAGAGAAAGTTCGAGATGGGGTTCCCCACATATAGTGTGTGGGGTGAGGCCACAGTTTAAATTCATGTGATGGGGACGATGGCTCTTATCACATTAACAAATTCCAGACTGGAGAAGGCGGGTGAAATCCAAACCCCCTAGGACTTACCTGATTGGCACCTCCCATCCCTTGGGGAAGGGAAGGCATCAACAATGTCGTAGTGAGGGGTGTCATGGAGTGATACACTAATTGGACCATGTTAGCATGGCAATGAGAAGAAGAAATAGTATTTAGTATTCCTATGTGAAGAAGCATGAGGTGAAGAAACACAACATGAGGCACCTCCCAAGGGAGATTGAAATCACGTCGTCCAAACCTAAAGGGTCGCTTGGGAAAAGGGGCTGTGGGGAAAAAGGGGTTCACAAGAAGTGGAATGGTGAAGCTCTGGTACTCCATGTAAGGGAGGGGCTTCATGAAGGGGTATGATTCACAAAGTGAGGTGTCCTAGCCTATTCATATGGGATAGGTGCATATGGATGGTTCTTCTCTAAGTGGAAAGGCTTTTACAGAGTAGTGCTTTGCGAAGCGAGGTCACCATGCGAAGCGGAGCACTGCGAAGTAGTGTGCTTCGCAGTGCATAGTGACCAAGCCTTAGAATGTGGGATACATGTTCATGGTGGGTACTTCATGGAGAATAAGTGTTCCATGATGACAAGAGATCCCTTTGGATTCCCCTTCCTTCGTAGAGTCCCATGGGTTCCGTGAAAGGAATCCCTCTATGAAGAGGGGATGAATTTAAACACCCGGAAAGGCACATCACGATGCTAAAGTACATTGATGAGCTCATTTTTTAGAGAAGAGAGTGCATTGTGATTTGAGAGTAGATTAAGAAAAAAGGATGGAGAATCCATCATTTGGGGTCGAGGGGAGCCTGATATTTATTGGCATGAGGTGACGTGATGCAGTGATCATGAGACACAAAGCTACATGGAATCATTTTGTAACTGCAGATCCACCCACCTGCTTGATCCATAGTGGATTCACAAACATCAATCTGAATCATGGAACCTCCTTCCTCCTTGCTTCGTGGCAGATTCAAAAATTTCAATCAGATCACATAGCCTCCCGCATCCTTGATCCGTGATGGCTTCACAAACATCACTCGGATCATAGAGTGTCTCACCTCCATACCTATGGGGGGATTTGTAAATATCACATGGATTGTGGAGCCTCTCGCATCCTTGCTTTGTGGTGGCTTCACAGAAGGGGTAGCTTTGTGATGGCTATGGTATTGTGGGGATTCACAAACATGATTCACAAGGTCGCCCCAAAGGCATTGTGTTTCTTCTTCCTCTTCCAAAATTTTGGTGCCATCAATTCCCCCACCCCCCTCAGACTTCTAGCTGTGGAGAAAATGTTGGTCAAATTCTGAGGTTCAGCTTCCAAAACTCCTTCTTCAATCAATAAAAATGATTTTTGAAGTAGGATCCCAAGGTAGAGAGGTGACACGCGGGTTGAGAGCATCATGAAGCTTGCTGCGGTCAGATGTGCCGTGAAGCACAATGGGTCATTGCCTATAAATAGAAGAGGTTGACCTCTATTTTCTCCATTCTCACATCTGTATTTTGGAATTAGTACTCTCAATTCATAATGATCCATGCACTACGTGATTTCTCTCCATGAATCATGATTTCTACTTCGCGGCCTACATCGATTCTTCAAATTAGCAGTGTTGTGATCTTTAGCCTGTGCCAGATTGTCAGGGCAGGGCTCTATGATTTCTTTATTGGGACTGAGCACCATGACTGGGAATCATGAACTGGCTATGAAAAAGTTCTTCGTAATCCATAACCATAAATGTATGAATTTCAATAAAAAAATCGAATGGATCGCCTAGAAGCTTCATGATGGGGTCATTGCGGTTGCTGCCTAGAGGGATGAAATGATAGATGGCTCAGGTATATGGGATTTTATATAGGCATATACTGCCCAAAATTTGCTGGTGGATTTGCTGTCAAAAACCCAGATGAACTATCTGATGTGCAAGAGGCTTCCTCTATATGGCTTTGGGATGAGGGATGATATCTTCATCCGTGAAGTGCGTAGGGAAAAGCCAGGTTACAGGTTCCGGGGCATGCCACGCTACCGCCAATGGTTCAGGGTGGTTGTGCACCATACCTAGGAGGGCTTCAAGCCTGTCAATGTTTATTGTATGTACAGTCATGTAAATAACATTGATGGGGGAACTACGGCCAGAGAAATATCCCCCATTGTACTGTACTATTTTTAAGGCATCCCCATGGAACCTGGAGATGGGTTGGACTGTCGAGTGGGATCTGTGCCAGGGCAGAAAATTCACTAACAACTAGGACTGGTCCTATTGGGTTGCTTTTTCATGCGATGAATTCAGAGAAGAGCTAAAGAGAGTGGACTTGTATGAGGTATCTTGGGCCTCCCAATCCCATATCTATCAGCCAAAGAAGCTGATGTCAGAGTTTCTAAGAAGGTGGTCATAAAAAAAATACCTTCCATTTTCTCCATGGAGAGGTCGAAATCAGTCTATGGGATTTTCACTAGATTTCGAGGGTCCCAATACAAGGTGAAATGATGATGAGTTCTTCCCTGTTGTGGGTACATGGGATGATCCCGAGGAGATTCCACCACTGGCGATGGAATTATGGATCTGGTGCTGGGAGAGAACAAGAAGATGTTAAGGGATGTCCATTTCAAATGGTGGTTCAAGAAGTTATTTAACTTCCTTGAAAATAGGAAGTTCCCTGTGAGGCATCAAACGTTCCCAAAGGGGGCTCAGTGAGGCATGGAGCACTCTTTCTGGAATCTTTTGGAGGATAGCGGATGGAATATTTTAGGGTATAGTATCAATACTGAGTAGCAACTGGTGTTTAGGTTATCTATAGTCATCGTGACTCTTATCTGTTGCTGGATCCTACCAGTGAGGGACACTAAATGGGAATATGGCCAAGAACAATCATTATGGAGTCCATGTCAGCGACAATGAGATGCATCAACCGTGGGATCTATATACTCACCATGTTGTACAAGATGTTGTGGAATATCAATGAGGGGAAGACTCCATAGAGGATATGTGATCCATTCTACCTATTTTATGGGTGGATAGCGATGCGTGTTAGGGGATTCTAACAATATGAAAACCACATTTTCCCTCCAAGATCAAATTTCTACCCATCCATTATGAATGTTGTCCATAGAATTACGGACAAGATGATCATACAAGAGATGTTGAACCAGGTCTAAAAGGTAGAATAGTTCAATTTCCACTAGTTCCCATTTCCAATAGGTGTATTCACTAATGATTTTCAGGGAACATAAGAACATTAGTCCTACCACCTAACCTTTCATGGTGGAGTACGGGTGACATGAGTTTAATGTGAGTACCTATGTGAGCCATACACCCCGCACCGATTAGAAAGTTAGATTCAGTGTATATTGTTGTTGACCCTGCGGGTCTACATGGATGTGCACCACGAGTAGAACTCATTTGTAATGAGGCATTTTTGGCCCATGTTAACATGGGATGATGGAAAGATGTGGGACGAGTTGCCTCCACCCACATCTGTCTTCAGGGTGGTGAATGAATATTCCAATAGTTGGGAAGCAGCCTACCCTAGGGGGATAATGATGAAGGAAACCGTTCTGGCCAGTGACAGGGATCCTCCCCAACCATGAGGCTGTGGTCTAAAGTTGTCGAGGACATATTGTGGTGGTGGGGTTGCAGTGGCAGTGATCCTCATGCTGTTTGAAATGGAGGCAGTCACAATAGACCCAATGGTCCTAGAAGTGAAGAATCATCTATAGGGGATGCTGCCCTGGGGGTTCTATTGGATATCCACATGGGATATGGGGAAGAGGCTGAGCCATATAGACATACCAGAGAATGACTTCTTCTTAGAGTCCTATGAAATATGGGATGTCAAAAAAAGTTCCTTAACCCGTAAATGATTTAAAAATCCTGAACCGTCTCGGGATGTATATTCTGAAGATCGGCCCTGTCAGGGCTGGGTTTGTAGTATCCTAAGAAGAGGAGAAGCAATACCAGGCTGAGTTAGAGGACTTTGTGCACTCCCAGGTTTCCCTGCATCCAATGATAGATAGGGTAAAGGTGTTTCTAGATCAAACGTACCCTTCACAGTTTCTAGTTGTGGATTTTATGGAGTTCTTCCCACTTTCAGATGAATCAGATGAGTCCTCATGGGGGGAGGTGGTTTGTATAGGGACCCTCTAGAAATGGGTGAGTTTGGCTATTTGGACATGGAGTTGGAAGAATTTAAAAATTCCCATGAGGTAAAATCCTAAATGAAATCCCCAGAGTCTTCATTTAGATCATCTAGGACTTCTTAACTCATATTTGAACTATTTACGATGGTCTTATATGCAAAAACGGATCCCTCCCATCAGCAGATGCAGTTGTGGGGCCTTGGGGATATGCACCAACTACAATGGTGGTTACCATGATTTGATGGCTTGGGACACCCAATGTGTATATTCCATATTTTTTATACTTCCCAACAATATATTTAGTCCTACTCCTTCGAGTCCCAAGGTTAACAACCTAGGAGCGATATTGACTATTTTATCACTATAAGTCTCCATTACGCAATTGATGACTGCCACCCATTAATTAGGTTAACTGATGACCGTTCACCATTTTTTAATGAAAAATTCACAAAATGGCATGGGCTACCCTATAAAGGTTGGCTGCTACTCCCCGCGGTGGCTTTCTTGGGGGAACTCTTGTGGTCATGGTGGAAGATATCCATACTAACCATGCTACGACACTCCCGATCACTGGTTTGACAACAAACATGATATAGCCTGAGATCATTAAGGTGGGATTCGATGATTATGATCGATTGTACAATATGGATCTTCAAATACCTAATTATACAACTGATGCAGACCCTGCTAATGAGTTCTTGGGGGTGTTTCTGGTATACGAACCTGCCGACCCTGCAGATCAGGATGAGATGACCTCTAATTAGGAGGGTAGCAAGGTCATATGCTTCCGGACATAGAAGATGATCAGTCGCTTCATTGATGAGACTCATCAAGCATAATGGATACACCAGATTAGGAAGCATTGGTCCCGAATGCGTGAACTGTGCACTAGGGGAGTGGACGCCGAGTGTCGTTGCATTTTCATTCAAGATCTCAAGGAGAATATGATTCAAGAATATTATCTTGGACTTGGTGTGGATTGCGAGTCGGGAATAGTGGTGAAAATAAAGAGGCTTCATGAGTCAAAATATGAGATTCAATAGATTCAGGTCCAAGAAAATAAGAAATCTTCTTTCATCAATGTTCAATCAGAGCTTATATCACGACTAAAGGCCCAGTTGGTAAAGACCGAATAATAGATGAATAAAGCCTCCGAGGAGATGGCTATCATCTGGAGCGATGAAGAGTAGGCCCGGATTGTGGCTAAAGAACTACACCTTGTATCTTCCAAGGAGGAATTTGAACTAAACAGGCTACTCTGAATCATGGATGCCATAATCCAGAGAGTAGTGCAGCTGCAACGCTCTATTAATGGGGTCAACCCATCCATGGGAAGGGTCGATCCTTGGGTGTTGTAAGGCATGTATCTTTTGAACATACATTCATGTTTCCATTATTTATGTTGGATTCATTGATGAATTCAGTTATAATTTTTTTCCAATTGCATGTCTTCCACATTCGTGACACTCCCAGTGATTTATCGCTAAGCTCACATGGGTCATGCCTGATGTGAGAAACAAGGTATGAGAACCTTTTTATATCACTCGAATATTAGAGTGTTGAACATGCTTCAGGAATCTTGTTTCTGAACAACCATTCCAAATTTTGGAGAAGAAAGAGGGATTCCTGAAAAGAGATCAATGGTCTTGGATCAATTGAATCTCCATATTCCCAATGTGATCAAGTGAACGATAGGTTGTAATGCCAGGGGCGTTGGAATTAATACAAACATAGGGGAGCAGAAAGTTTGAATCATGATACGCATTATTCGGAACACTGTAGTGATGCATTTAAAATGAATGATAACTATTGACCGTGTTCGAAACACATTATCCTTATTTCATTTCTCTAAAATTGGGATAAAAAATGAGGGCTGACTGTTGAACATGTTTGAAACATGGGGCCTGACAGAAAATGTAATTCATTAGACTTGCAGAATGCTATCCCCAGATAGCAGTTGAGCCATAAGATGAGAATACTTTATATTAAGGGGTTATTTTATAAATGAATGTAGAAAATGGTCCAAATAAAGGGTCAGAAAAATGTAGAGGGTGGAGTGATGGGTTGTTCTAATAGATTCCAACACCCTTGAAATTACGCCACTGGGGTGGAAACACATTAGATGCGCGCATCAGACTGATTAGGGATCAAACATACTTCTGAACAAAACCTCTCTGGTTAGGACCATAAATGATCTATAGCTTTATGTCATTCCATGTAGGATAATAGAAATTTTGTTTTAAATTCAATACGGTGAGGACAGTTCCCTTAGATTAATGGTCATACTGCCAAGACCATGATCAGGGCTGAGTGGCCAAAAGGCTTAATGACCCAGTCATGAACCGATTCCGGTCACCGCCAAAACCAGCACCAAACCCAGCCAGTGACAAGGACCGATGGGCTTTCCGATCCCCACGAGCTGGCACAAGTGTCTGGTTATCTAGAAAGCATAATTGGGAATGATTTACCCAGGTTTGTAAACTTAAAACAACAAAATAATCCAATAAAACGAATCTGGATTTTCCAACAAAAAAATCATTGACAAAATTTCTGAAATGAATTCCATATTTTAAAACAACTCAATATGACAATAAAAAAGGTACAAAACCAAAAGAAAACATCCTAATAACTCTCATAGAAAAGGGAAAAACCCTCTAGTTTTCTCCAACAGACATCACCTCCAAGGACCTTCTAGAAACCCGAACCAATGGAACAAAAAAATTGTACCTTACCCATGACAAAAAAAAATAACAAAGTCTACATTCATCAAAATGTGTATGTAGGGTGTGATCCAATTCCCATTAGGATACCACCACTGTGAGATTCTATGAGATAAACATTCAAAGACAGAAATCTTGCACGTTTTTAAAAACTGGTAATTTTTAGGTTCAATTTCGATAAGATGAAACTTAAACAAATCAGATTTCAAGTGGGAAAATTTAAAGAATCGACACTTTTAAAATAAAATCCAAGGCTACTTAATTTAATAGAAAAATATATTTTATGCCGATAGTATGTATAAAGGATCTAATGAGCACAAGTAATAGAAAATACCCTCTAGGAACTAGCTCTTTGTGGGTCCAAGGTAACTCGTATCTCAGTGAGAATAACAATCACAAATATCGGTTCTCATGCATGAACCACTGGTAAGGGACATACCCATAACCTAGTGGTCCCCAATCATCATCATAGTTTAGTTAGAGTTGTTAGCATCAATCATGCTATTTGAAACTAGGGTCAAACCCCACGAATTCACTAGCTTAGTTATAAGGCCCCAGCCTTAAAACTTACTTAATTATGAATTAAATGAATAATTCACGTTGAGGATCTTTTCAGGTTTAGAGTTTTAGAGAATTAGAACATAACTATTACATCTCAAAAGATTACAAAGTAGACACTTATACTAAGTCTCCATAAAATAAAAACTCTTAAAAAGAAAGATGTCTAGATTCCATGTTTTAGATAGCATGAAATTCCCTTGATCCCATCCTTGACCTTATTCCACTTTAAGTCCTGTGAAAAACATTTCGAAAAAACTTGGGGTGAGCATAAAAAGCTCAGTAAGGGATACAGAAAGAATGAAAACTGTTAGTTTTTCAAACATCAAATAAACCATATATACTATATAAAAGTAATACCTTCACCTTCATGAAGTAGTAAAAATAAATCTTCACTGAATAAAGTATCATTACTTACCTTTTTGTAACCAAAGGATTACCATAAAACCCATATAAAGATCACATAGAATATATAAAGGTTACTTGGGACAGAAACTTACTTAAGTGGAATAACCATACGGTTGACTTCCACACATATCACTTAATGGAATAGCCATATGGCCAATCTCCATACATACTTAATGGAATAGCCATACGGCCGACATCCATACCCAATGCATTGGAGGTTATAACGTAACCACCCGTCCTGGTATTCACGGAACCACCCGTCATATGGTTTATAACGTAACCACCCATTAAAATTTCCAAGTACCAGTATAAAATCATAAAACATAAAACCAATATAAAGGAATGATAACATTTCCACATTTCAATCACAATATATCATAAATATATTGACATATTAGAATCTTTTTTCAAAACCATTTTCAATACCAAAATACATAAAAGAGTATATGGTATTTATTTTATTCTAAAAAACATTACGGCTTTTTGAGGAAGCCAAAGACCAAATAATACTCTCGGCGGCGGAAAAAGTCGTTGTCACCGCGTACGTAAGAAAAACATTCCTTTTTTTCGTTTAGTAAAACGCTTCGTAGAAAAAGATTCCTTTTGTATAAAAGTAAAAGTCAAAGGGGGTTTATACACCATATAAAAGAAAGTTGTGTATAAAACGAAATATGCCTCAATGAAAGGAGATTGAGACGAAGTCCCTTATCTCGTATCCGACTTGACCCTATCGTTCTTTAACGTCCTTTAAAAGTGTAACTCCCTTTTGATTTGATCCTAAAGGATTCCTTTGAAAGGATTCTGCCCAAAGGGAATCCTCTAGGATGAGGAGAGGGATGTGGAGAGAGTAATTGGGTAGGGGTTGGCCGAGCCAAAGGCTTGAGAAGTGTGTGAAATGGGGTAGAGGTGGGGGCCTTTTATAAGAGGAGAGGAGGGGCACTTTTGGAAAGTAAAGAAATATTACTTTATTTGAAAATGTGTTTCGGTTTTAAAAGGTCCCACATTGAAAGAATTCGTGGATAATTTGATAAGGCTTAGAAATCCACTCATCCATTTGGTTTTGGACATGTGTAGGTTTTAGATTTTTCATTATCATTCCATTTTATTTAAATCGTCAAATAATGATGTCATCGCTGCATCATTATTATGTCATAAATAATTTAATTTATTTAATGTCTAAAATTTATAAAAAAATACTATGATGTAAGAAATATTTTTATATTTAAAATGACTATTTATAATCAAAATTTGGACTTGTATAACCCCACTCAAAAATTATTTTAGTAAAACAATTTATGTTAGTGTCATTTTCACTTTAACATTAAATAAAAATATATTAATGTCATTTTCCAACTAAAGTGGCTCCATGGGGTCCCCAAGTTGGCCCATGGCTTGTCTTGGTCGGCCATGACTCACCCAATAGGTGTAGGACAAGTGTCTTGGTGTTTTCACATTCTTATAATACCATTTTTACCTTAAACTACACTAATTACCTCTAATCGCGATTAATGAAAAAAAGTAACTATTCACCAAAAAATTATTTTAATCTCATTGAACCAAATTTTACTTCTTAATGACAACCATGTATGTCAGATTTTCAAAATTCAATACACATTAGTGGTAAACTTTCATTTAACTGAAAAATCAGTTTGCTTGATTACCACTTAGTGGTTTCACTATTCATCAAAAATTGATGTTTTTCAAAAAATTACCAAAAATTCACCCTAAGATATATTTGATATTCCGAATTCAAAAATGAAGTCCATATTACAAAATTCAAAACATATAAGTCAAATTAATTAATTTAATAATTAATTCCCGCTGTCATGACAAATAGCGTGTTTTTGTGAAACAATAAGTATCAAAAGATTGACACCAGTTTAAGTCCAATTTCAAAGTGAAATTGATTCCAATGACCACCATTGGATTAACTGGTAAAAATATTTTCTAATTTCACTTTAAATCCAATTAAAATAATAATCTAATCATATAAATAATTTAGATTAAAAAGAGGTTTTGAATTAAAATACAACATTTTACACTATTCATAAAAAAATGAACTTTATCAGAAAGGTACCAAAAATTTACACAAAAGTAAATTTTGATGTCCCGATTATAAAGAAGTGTTATATTTGGTCCAAAATAAAGTATAAGAGTGATCAAAACTATATTTAAAGACGGTTCACCATTAAAAGGTGATAAGTGAACCTTTAGTGAAAATTAGAGTATATATGCCCTAAAATTGAACTCTTTCCGTATTTTAAGCCTTTATCATTTATTGGGTAAATGTAAAAACATTTAAAAACATATATAATCATATTTTAGTTATTTCTATCCATTCCCGCCAGTACAACGGCTACTCGTTAACTAACATTTAAAATAATATTATTATATTACTAGTGTGCAACGTAAGTTTTCAAAGGAACTCATCGTTGCGTATCGGGTACGCTATCGAACATAGAAACCGCATTAAAATAAAATTAATATTTAATTTGTAAATATTAATAAATATGAAAATTCTTTATTCTTTATTTACCTGGGATGTTACATCCTTCCCCCCTTTTGGGAATTGTGTCCTCGCAATTTTATTCACTTATCAAAATAAGTGGGGGTATTTATCCCTCATAGCATTTTCAGATTCCCACGTTTCCTCTTCAATCACATGGGTTTTCCACAAAACCTTTACCTGATGAATCACCTTATTCCATAACACCTACTCCCTGTGGTCAAGAATCTGGACCGGTTGTTTCTCATAAGATAGGTTCTCTTCCAGCTGAACTACCTCTGGACTCAAAACATGAGATGGATCTGGCATATACTTCCTCAACATTGAAACATGAAAAACATTGTGTACCTTAGATAAACATGGAGGTAAAGCCACTCTGTATGCAACTGATCCAACTCTTTTTCAGAATTTCGTATGGTCCAACCAACCATGGACTCAACATTCCTTTCTTACCAAATATCATCACACTTTTCCAAGGATAAACCTTGAGAAAAGCATGATCGCCTACCTCAAAAGATAGATCCTTCCTCCGGTTATCCGCATAACTCTTCTGCCTGCTCTGAGCTATTCTCATGTGTTTTCTAAATCAACTGAACTTTTTCTGCCATCTCTTCTACCAATTCTGGTCCCATCAGCTTCCTTTCACCCACTTCATTCCATAATGCTGGAGTTCGACACCGCTTCCCATATAATGCCTCAAATAGTGCCATCTGTATACTGGAATGAAAGATGTTATTATAAGAAAATTCAATCAAAGAAAGATGTTGGTCCCAACTTCTCTAATAATCCATCGAACAAGCTCGTAGCATATCCTCCAATGTCTGAATTGTTCGTTCTGACTGCCCATCTTATTGAGGATGAAAAGCTGTACTAAAATTTAATTCAGTACCCAACGACTTATGAAGGCCTTTCCAAAATATATAAGTAAACATGGGATCACGATCCAAGACAATGGAGAGAGGAACTCCATGTAACCTGACTATCTCTTTAAGATACAAACGGGAAAGTTGATCTAGAGAGAATGTATCTCGTATAGCAAGGAAAAGAGCAGATTTAGTCAAGCGATCAACAATAACCCAGATTGCATTATTACCTCTAGATGTCCTCAGTAATCCCACAACAAAGTCCATGGATATGTTTTCCCATTTCCACTCTAGCACTGGTAAAGGCTAAAGCATCCTTGCCACTCTGCTTTAACCTGTTGACATGTCAAACACTTCACAGTAAAATCAGCAATGTCTCTTTTCATTCCATCCCACCAGTAATACTCCCGCAGATCTCTATACATCTTAGTACTGTCAGGATGAACTGAAAACAGGGAACTATGAGCCTCACATAACAACTCATTCTTCAACTGTGAATCACAAGGCACACATAACCTCTTCACAAACCTCAAAACACAAACACAAACTTATCCAAGAACTCATGGAAAATTTTATTCATAAGGTCCATGAATAAAGTAGGTGCATTGGTTAACCCAAAAGGCATAACTACAAATTCATAATGGCCATATCTAGTACGGAACACAGTCTTCGGAACGTCTGCTTCTTTTACTTTCAACTGATGGTACCCCGACCTCAAGTCAATCTTTGAAAAATACTGAGCTCCCTGGAGCTGATACCACTTCATTCGATGGCCCAACATCTGCTAAAGTTGTTGAAAAGGATTTCACCACCCCTTTCTGCTTGTAGTCTGGCTGCATTCCCCCAGTTGAGTTCTTCGTTGGACACTCGTTTTCATAATGACCCATTTCATTACACTTAAAACATCTTACTGTTGGCTTTTCATTGCATTCTTGATCATCTTCCTTACAGTTACGAGCAATATGACCAGACTTACCACACCTAAAGAACTTACCAGACTTGGATAAACATTCTCCAGGATTCATTTTACCACACTTCTCACAGGATGGATATTTGGTTTTCTTAACTCCTTGCTTCTTTGATGAATTCTTCCCCTTTTCCTGCCAAGTAGATCTCTTATTCTGTTGTTTTTCATAGAACACCTGATCATCGGCAAACTCCATTTCCACCTTCTCCATAAATCGAACAAGTTTTTCATAACTTTTGAACTCACGAGAAGCTAAAGCCCTTCGATACTTTGGCTTTAACCCTGAGTAAAAACGGTTTATTTTACTATCAAGATCTCGTATGAAGTTTGGAGCATACCTTGCCAATCGAGTGAACTTTTCTTCATAAGTAGCCACTGAATCATCCTCCTGCCTCAATTCTAGGAACTGTTTTTCCATCCTAAGACGAACCACCTTAGGAAAATATTTCTCAAGAAACATACCTTTGAATTCGTCCCAGTGAAGATCCTCAGTCTCATCACCATCCCTTATATTTTTCACCATCGACCACCACTGATCAGCTTCACCTTCAAAACGGTAAACAGCAAGACTAACCTTTTGATGTTCTGAACACCCCATGACATCAAAAATCTTCTCCAGTGCTTTAATCCACCCTTCAGCTTGCACAGGGTAAGATGATCCTCTGAATTATGGGGGATGTTGCCTCATGAAATGTTCCACCACTGACATGTTCCTCTGCGGTTGATCTGGCTGATCTCGTGCATGGATACCACCACCATTTATAGCCCGAGTCAACTGTGCCATCACTGCAACAAACTGTTCAGTTCCGATTCCTACCATCTCAGGTTGCTGATTTGGAAGGTTATCTTCCTCCTGATGTCATCCCAACATAGCTGCTTTGTTTCCTCTGTGGAAAACCATTCTGAACACAGAAATATCTTAGGCGAAGCAACATAGTAATCCGTAAATGCTATATCATTTCAATCATATTATAATTTTACACTTTTCTAACTCCTAAAGTTGTCTAAACAGGCCTTTGATACCAACTATAAGGCCCCAGCCTTAAAACTTACTTAATATTGAATTAAATGAATAATTCACGTCGAGGATCTTTTCAGGTTTAGAGTTTTAGAGAATTAGAACATAACTATTACATCTCAAAAGACTACAAAGTAGACACTTCTACTAAGTCTCCATAAAATAAAAACTCTTAAAAAGAAAGATGTCTAGATTCCATGTTTTAGATAGCATGAAATTCCCTTGATCCCATCCTTGACCTTATTCCACTTTATGTCCTGTGAAAAACATTTCAAAAAAACTTGGGGTGAGCATAAAAAGCTCAGTAAGGGATACAGAAAGAATGAAAACTGTTAGTTTTTCAAACATCAAATAAACCATATATACTATATCAATGTAATACCTTCACCTTCATGAAGTAGTAAAAAAAATCATCACTGAATAAAGTATCATTACTTACATTTTTGTAACCAAAGGATTACCATAAAACCCATATAAAGATCACATAGAATATATAAAGGTAACTTGGGACATAAATATACTTAAGTGGAATAACCATACGGTTGACTTCCACACATATCACTTAATGGAATAGCCATACGGCCAATCTCCATACATACTTAATGGAATAGCCATATGGCCGACTTCCATACCCAATGCATTGGAGGTTATAACGTAACCACCCATCCTGGTATTCACGGCACCACCCGTCATATGGTTTATAACATAACCACCCGTTAAAATGTCAAAGTACCAGTATAAAATCATAAAACATAAAACCAATATAATGGAATGATAACATTTCCACATTTCAATCACAATATATCATAAATATATTGACATAATAGAATCCTTTTTCAAAACCATTTTCAATACCAAAATACATAAAAGAGTGTATGGTATTTATTTTATTCTAAAAAACATTACGGCTTGTTGAGGAAGCCAAAGACCAAATAATACTCGCGGCGGCGGAAAAAGTCGTTGTCACCACGTACGTAAAAAAAACATTCCTTTTTGTCATTTAGTAAAACGCTTCGTAGAAAAAGATTCCTTTTGTATAAAAGTAAAAGTCAAAGGGGGTTTATACACCGTATAAAAGAATGTTGTGTATAAAACGAAATATGCCTCAATGAAAGGAGATTGAGACGAAGTCCCTTACCTCGTATCCGACTTGACCCGATCGTTCTTTAACGTCCTTTAAAAGTGTAACTCCCTTTTGATTTGAGCCTAAAGGCTTCCTTTGAAAGGATTCTGCCCAAAGGTAATCCTCTAGGATGAGGAGAGGGATGTGGAGAGATTAATTGGGCAGGGGTTGGCCGAGCCAAAGGCTTGAGAAGTGTGTGAAATGGGGTAGAGGTGGGGGCCTTTTATAAGAGGAGAGGAGGGGCACTTTTGGAAAGTAAAGAAATATTACTTTATTTGAAAATGTGTTTCGGTTTTAAAAGGTCCCACATTGAATGAATTCGTGGATAAGGTGATAAGGCTTCGAAATCCACTCATCCAATTGGTTTTGGACATGTGTAGGTTTTATATTTTTTATTATCTTTCCATTTTATTTAAATCGTCAAATAATGATGTCATCGCTGCATCATTATTATGTCATAAATAATTTAAATTATTTAATGTCTAAAAATTATAAAAAAAATACTATGATGTAGGAAATATTTTTATCTTTACAATGACTATTTATAATCAAATTTTGGACTTTTTTAACCCCACTCAAAAATTATTTTAGTAAAACAATTTATGTTAGTGTCATTTTCACTTTAACATTAAATAAAAATATATTAATGTCATTTTCCAACTAAAGTGGCTCCATGGGGTCCCCAGGATGGCCCATGGCTTGTCTTGGTCGGCCATGACTCACCCAATAGGTGTAGGACAAGTGTCATGGTGTTTTCACATTCTTATAATACCATTTTTACCTTAAACTACACTAATTACCTCTAATCGCGATTAATGAAAAAAAGTTACTATTCACCAAAAAATTATTTTAATCTCATTGAACCAAATTTTACTTCTTAATGAAAACCATGTATGTCGGATTTTCAAAATTCAATACACATTAGTGGTAAACTTTCATTTAACTGAAAAATCAGTTTGCTTGATTACCACTTAGTGGTTTCACTATTCATCAAAAATTGAAGTTTTTCAGAAAATTAGCAAAAATTCACCCTAAGCTATATTTGATATTCCGAATTCAAAAATGAAGTCCATTTTACACAATTCAATACATATAAGTCAAATGAATTAATTTAATAATTAATTCCCGCTGTCATGACAAATAGCGTGTTTTTGTGAAACAATAAGTATCAAAAGATTGACACCAGTTTAAGTCCAATTTCAAAGTGAAATTGATTCCAATGACCACCATTGGATTAACTTGTAAAAATATTTTCTAATTTCACTTTAAAACCAGTTAAAATAATAATCTAATCATATTAATAATTTAGATTAAAAAGAGGTTTTGAATTAAAATACAACATTTTACACTATTCATAAAAAAATGAACTTTATCAGAAAGGTACCAAAAATTTACACAAAGTAAATTTTGATGTCCCGATTATAAAGAAGAGTTATATTTGGTCCAAAATAATGTATAACAGTGATAAAAACTATATTTAATGACGGTTCACCATTAAAAGGTGATAAGTGAACCTTTAGTGAAAATTAGAGTATATATGCCCTAAAATTGAACTCTTTCCGTATTTTAAGCCTTTATCTTTTATTGGGTAAATGTAAAAACATTTAAAAACATATATAATCATATTTTAGTTATTTCTATCCATTCCCGCCAGTACAACGGCTACTCGTTAACTAACATTTAAAATAATATTATTATATTACTTGTGTGCAACGTAAGTTTTCAAAGGAACTCATCGTTGCGTATCAGGTACGCTATCGAACATAGCAACCCCTTTAAAATAAAATTAATATTTAATTCGTAAATATTAATAAATATGAAAATTCTTTATTCTTTATTTACCTGGGATGTTACAATAGTAGTACAACTCCACCCACCTAGATACTTGTGTTTTCACTTAGTTCATGAACAAGTTAAGCAAGTAAATAAATATACTTTGCACATGAAAATATCATTTCTATATCAAAAAATCAACAAACATCCCATATGTTTACCACACAAGTTGGAAAAGACCACTTTTCATTGAAATTGATATTGAAATCCGAATCAGACAAAAATATCCCGCAACACTTTCCACATTTCGTTAAAATATCCTCAAATCCTATAAACTATTTTTATAAACAATTAAAAGACATTATAACTCACATAACATCCCTCTCAAATATCAAATAATACCAATTTCATAATCAAAATTCATTTTTCACAACACACTCGTTCAAAACAGCCAACAACCATGTTTTATAGCTCTCTTTCCATTTTCTAAACCATTTCAGCAATTTATAAAACATTCTAAAAAATATATTTTACTTCTTAAATAACCACCTTACCTTTAAAAACCCATATTAGGAGAACCTAAACCCCTAAAAGTAAATATGCACCCTTTTACCCACTATGTTTAACACAAAACATTCTCAATTGTAATAAAACAAACTTAGGGGGTGTAACTATGTGTTGCACAAAAAAACCCTTTTCAAAACCCCTATTTAAGACCATAAACATACAAATTACTATCCAAAACTGAATTGGAAGCCCTATATACAATTATAAAACCATAGTCATGTGTTATAAAATATCCTTGAATAATACCACAAAATATAAAAATGAAAACAAACATTTTCATTAAATGATCTCTAGAAGTATAACAATGTTTTACACATCAAACCAATCCAAAAAACTTCTATTTAGGACCACATGACACAAATACATTACCAAACCTGAATTTTTGGGCCAAAAAGATTTATTAAACTAATTCCAATAGTTATAAAATACACCCAAATAATACCCCATTAGTTACATATGAAAGCACCCAATTTCAAGTTAAAATGCAACTGTAAAATTTAACATTTAACCAAATCAATCATAAACAGTTTTTTCACCACACCTGAAAAATGAGGAATATCATGAATGAGTAAATACATCAAGCTAAATCATCAATAATTCTTTACACACAGAACCTCCTACCTTTTGAGTCAAAACCCATTAATCTTGGAGTGAAACCTCAACCACACCTCCGCCGCACTACAATAAATTAAAACAAACCCTAAAACATAATATTTCACCAAAACTACCCAAAATTAAACCCTAGGTTTGAACCCTAACTACTTTAGACTCATTAAATTCATGAAATAGGGAGGACACCATTAGGATAATGAAGGATGTGAAGAGAGAAACAATCACACAAAACAATCTTTATGAAAATGACACAAATTCCACAAAAATATTAATTTTAAAACTACTTATAATTTGAGGGAGTTCAAGCAAGAATGATAGGTCATGATGGAACTGGAATTGGGAAAAATATTAAATATATAAGGAGTTATGAAAGAATCAATTTACCTCTTCAAATATGAGTGATTTGTGAAATCCCAAGATCTTTCGCCCAATTTCGCAGTACTATTGAGCTCCAAATTGGGAGAGGAGTGAATGGGGGCACGCCATAGGTTTGTGGTCTCGGGTGGGAGTTGGAATCACGTAAAAAACATAAAAATTTAATGCGTTATTAAAGAATTAAAAATCATTTTTAATGCAGGAAATGGGCTTCCGGGCAGGCCCAATCCCCTTAAAAACTAAAATCCGCCATGATTATAGATTTCTTAATTGTCTAAATTAAATTTTTAGTGCTCACAGGTCAGGGTATGACATGTAAATATTGGAATGGATGTAAAATGACAAAAAATGAAGATGTTGTAAAGGAATAAAAATTCATTTTTAAATCTGGAATTGGGCTCACAGTTTGGCCCAATTCATTAAAACTCACCCATTCATCCATAAAATCATGGGAAACACCCAAAACAAAGCATGAATGGAAATTCAGTGAAATTTAACTTTATAATATTTTATGTATGTTAAAATTCTCCCAAACATGAAAACATTCCGTCCCTGAAAATCCACAGAAAGGCCAGATACCCAAACCAAACCCAACCGATAAACCAATATGTACTTCTTTGCCAAGATTTTCCCCCAAGGTACAAAACACCTCAAGTGATAAATTAAGGAAAGATTAATCTCACCATCCAAACATAAACCACTTTCTAGAAATGATAGTTCACATTCATACTTTATACCAAAATAAAACTACTCATACACTATCCAAACAAGACTCAATCAATTCACCCAAACGAGCAACAACTTCTAATAAGGTTACACTTACCTTACATTAATAGTCCATTGGGCACTGTACAATCACAAAATTTACTCAAGGAAGATATTGGTAGATAGATAATTATGAACCAGACTACCTACTTTCAATCCAAGGCCATGGATTAATATAAGCTATTTTTATGTGGAGCACAAATGGGCACCCCACCATAAGCGACAACCTATATTTTTCATAGACAGAATCAGGACACTAATAGGAGGAGTCATGAATGGAATCCCAAGTGCAAAGGGTATAATTCCATTAAAAGTTTAAGAAGGAATGTACAGGGGAATCAAAGTGGGTCTCCCCACCATAAGATCCAACCATCTTAACTGACCTGCAAGGGGTGACATAGAAGGACCCAAAAACAATATAAGATTTGGGAAGGGTGCATGGTTAGTCTACATGGTTTGGGATAATGTGAACAAATTGTGGAGATTATTTAGTCTACATGGATTCCTAGCACACTGCCTCTACTAATCATGAAAAAACATTGTGATCAACCATGAAGACACTAGAGGATTGAACTATTCCCATATTTCATATCGAGGATATAACTTTGTACAAGGGTTTAATCAACCCTGGGATATTCCCACACTATAAGACAACATCTCTTTGAGACCTATGGCTGGAGCTCAATGATTGAAGCATCATTGGCCTCACAGTTAGGCTATGGAAACCCCATGAATGATAATTCATACTTTAGTAAAACCATCAACTACACCACAATACCATATAAGATTTCCAAGAAAAAACACATTCCAAACTCACTTTACACTAACTCGATATTTTTCTAAATCAAGTGATTAGAAAATGAACACACATCACACATAGTTTTGTCAGGTGAGAAACAATAGAAGTAAAGAACACCTATAATCACCTTTCTCTAAAATTGAATATTTTAATGTTTTTCCTACAGATACATTCTTTCATCATAACAGAGACTCTCAGAGGATTGCATGACTTTCACATTGACGGTCAATCGAGCACATGAAATCCCAAGGTATCACCGAATATGACCATTGAGACTGATATAAGAAATGCATGGATAAGGAACTTATAAATCATCCCAAAACAACACATAATTCAATAAATTCTCCACAATATCCTCTCATGTACAGATTTCCTACACTGGTAATTTAATATAAACTCATTCTTTGAAAATCTACGAAGAACCGATATGACCTGTAACGCCCCGACCCCAGTTACCTAGAGTCGGTGCATTATTACATAACATTGGCATGATCACAAGAAAGATCAAATCTCGAATGACCGATTGGTTTAGTAGCCCTGGAAACACTAGACATATTCATAAAGTTTTACATTACATCATAAAGTTAAAAACTACTACAAACAACATAGTCTCCATATTCCACATGCATATCCCGGCATACAATCCCTGAAGGTCATTCATAAATTACTTCTTCACATCCTGGGAAAAATAAAACATTGAAAGTGGTGAGATCAAATGCCCAGTAAGGATAACAATATAGTGGAAACTTTCATAAATAAGAATGAACATTTAAGGAAATGTATAACTAAAACAAAAGCCTTTTAAACATGAACTTCAACATTGTATGGAAAAAATAAAATGAAATAATGCCATTTACTTATTCACATGGATATTCGACTAATCGAATAATCACATGAAATATCAATAACCACTTTCATAATGATGGAAAGCATAATGACAGACTATCATAACCACATAGCCAAGGCCTCGTGCCAAGACTACAAATAAGATTTTGTCAAATCCTTGTGCCAAGACACTAGCGTGTCTCATTAGACCTATTGATGCATCGAGGAGCTATAGCGGGCTCCACCCATCACATATTAAGTCCAATGCATTCCCATATGAATGGTTTAAACATAACATAAACATTCGTATTAAAACTAGCATACGAAATTTAAATACATCATCCATAAACAATGATTGGTATAAAAATAACACATCCATAGTCAAACTTATCACAAAACCTTCAATAAAATATATAAGTTTTGTATCATAATAAATAAACTTCAAATAAGCGTAAAATCCATCAAAAGATGTTGACATAGATAAAATAAAAACTATTTTTAGAGAAATCTCTCTTTCTATTTTGAAATCATTTTAACGTCATATATTTATAAAATAACACATTTTCGTTGAAAATATTCTTATAAGCTTTTAAGGGAAGCTTCGAGGATTTTATAACGGTGGAAAATAGCCGCACCCACTATATAAGTTAAAAAAACACTCTTACCTTAATTCTGTCGAAAAGGTTAAAAAGCACCTTGTTTGGAAAATGACGGAAATATTCCTTTAAAAAACTCTTATAAAAAGTCAAACAAGGGTATAAATGAATTTAACCCATATATTTTTAAATAGTAAAAATGTTTTGAAATACATTTTTTAGAAATATAGATGTGGATGATAAAGAGATCCCAGTAGATTATTACGTATAAACAACCTCGGATAATGAAGAGATTGTGAAATAACCCTTACCTTGTACTTTTCCTTGGTTGGGGTAGGTTAACCTCCTGTATAATGGTGAAATAATTGTTATTAAATTATACAATAATCATATACATTAATATGATATCATATATGATCTTTTAAAATTTCTTTGATAATAATATCTTAGATTTATCATTGTTTCGGGTGTTAACTGACTCGTTTTCTTTTATATGTATTGTTACATAAGCCATGTTTTTCATGGATAGGTTGTATCTTATTCATATCCAGAATGATATCAAGTAATTAAATACTATTATTAATCATCAAATGAGAATTACACATGAATGGATACGACGGAGAATGAATCTCATCATGTTCGTGGAGATGGTAGTCCGTACGTACGCACGAGCGACAATATCATTCTTTTGATTTTAAAATAATATATAATTGGATAGTATATCATATATACAGAATCATTATCATTTTAAATTTATTATTTTCATGAATTACACATCATTATTATACCCATCCAAATAATAATTTATTGAATAACAATTACACCACGACGTGGAGACGGTAAGCCGTACGTACGCACGTATGGTGACATGTTATTCAAAAGATGGATAGAATACTGAATATGGTTGTACCATATTTATAATAACATCACAGTATACATATGATAATGGAGTTATTATTTTTGAATGGTAACAACAAAGGAAGAAGAAGTGGAAGAATAAAGGAACTTGGAAAATTGTGGTGAAATCATTACCTCTTCTTCGGGTTCTTCCTTTTTATTTGATCAAAAGGGATCCTTATCTTGGCTTTCTGGTCAAACTAAGGCCTCTAGGTTGTAGTGAGGGAAGTTGGGAAAGTATTCGGTCAGAGTTTGGCCGAACCAAAATGCTTTGATGATGTGAAGAAATGAGAAGGAGGAGTGCCCTTTTATAAGAGTGGTGAGGGGAACCTTTGGAAAAGCTAGAAATATTATTTTATAATAAATTCATATTCGGATTCTAATGGCTCCAATGTTGATTATTTAAAGGTTAAGGTGAGTATGGGTCGAACAACACTCAACCAATAGAATTTATACCGGGTTGGATTAATATATTAACCTTATCATTAAGTATTAACTCATAGTTAATTAGTTTGACATTTACCATGTAACTTTGTATTTTTATATTATATAGTTAATAAACCTACTATATACATCCAATAGACCCCCAAGTTGTCCATTAGTGACACACCTATCATGATATAAGTCTCTTGGACGATCCTTAGATTTTTAGGAATTTAATATCAATTAAT
This sequence comes from Viscum album, assembly GCA_963277665.1. Lineage (NCBI taxonomy): Eukaryota > Viridiplantae > Streptophyta > Magnoliopsida > Santalales > Viscaceae > Viscum > Viscum album. Next base: position 1,290,821,264 of record OY728159.1, on the reverse strand, counting down.
AATATAACATTTGTTTTAAAAACACTTTTATGTCAATTTTGACACTATTCAATAGTTTATTTTTGTGAAACTCATAACAGAATTATTACTTCGAAAAAAGTAAATTAAATCAATCCTAATATGTCATATTATCCTATAAAATTAGTTTAATTTATTAAATGTCTCAAATTATATTTATTTGGGTATTTATAATATCAATTATTTTAATTTTTCAATATTATGGTAATTACTACTTCATCATTGTGTCATAAATAAAGAAAATTATTTAATGTATAAAAATTATAAATAAAGTATCATTATGTATGAAATATTATTATATTTCTAATTCATATTTACAATCGAATTTATCTTCTGTATAACACTATATTAAAAATGTTTTAGTAAATAAACTTTGATTTTAACTCTTTTAACTCTTCGTTGAATTAAATAATAATAAATGTCCTAATCTAATCCAAGTGGATCTAAATGATAATATTTTATTCCAAAGGATGTTTTTGGTAGATATACACTTTTACAATAGAATTAGGACATGTGTTAGGGTAATATTAATATCATTTTTACCCTTAATTACCCTATTTACTTTTAATCATGGTAAATTAAATTAAAAAGTTACTATTCACCAAAAATTATTTTCATCTCATTGAACCACATTTTACTTCTTGATATTAACCATGTCTCTCGTATTTTTGAAAATCCATTCACAGAAGCACTAAAATTATGTTTTATGAAAAAATTCAGTTTTTTTAACAACCACGTAGTAGTTTCACTATTCATCAATAATTGAAGTTTTTCAGAACAATGTCAAAATTTCACCCTAATCTATAATTGATATTCTGAATTCAAAAATGATGTCTATTTTACAAAATTCCAAACTTATAAGTTGCATTAATTAATTTTATGATTAATTCCAGTTGTCACAACAAATAGTGTGTTTTTAAGAAACAATATATATCAAAAGATTGACAATTGTTTAGGTCCAATTTCAAAGTGAAATTAATTTTAATGAACACCATTGGATAAAATGGTAAAAATATATTATAATTATACTTTAAAACCACTCAATAATATAATTTATCACTATAAATTATTTTGATTAAAAAAGTTGTTTTTATGTATTTTTCACTATTCATAAAAATTGGAAGTTCTCAGAAAAATACCGAAAATTCATCTTAGGATAATTTCGATATTCCGAATCCAAAAATGAAGTCCATTTTGAAATATAAAATATATATAATTTCAAAAAGTATGTATTACTATTCATAAAGGCTAGTTTGATTGGTTGTGGCGTGTTAGAACTCGATGTTTTGTACAACACACGCTATCGCATTATTCAAAGAGAAGCGTACCGTAGAAGCTTGGGGTATTACATTTTCCCCTCCTTCAAATAATTTTGTCCTCGATATTTCTAAAATATTATCGCATGAAAAGACTCGGGTGGATCTTCATCATAAGTTCCTTGGGTTCCCACATTGCCTCTTCCATCTTATGGTTTCTCCTCAAAACTTTTACCATACACGTCGTTCGGTTTCTCAGTACTTGTTCTCTCGTATCAAGAATCCTGACAGGCTCTTCGCAATAAGACAGATCGGGTTCCAGTTCTAATTCATCATAGGTGAGTACATGCGTTGGGTCAGGCATGTATTTCCTCAATAGAGACACGTGGAACACATCGTGAACTTTGGCGAGACTTGGCGGTATTGCCAATCAGTAAGCTACAGCCCCAATTCGTTCCCAAATTTCGAAAGGTCCGATGTACCTGGGACTCAATTTACCTTTCTTACCAAAACGTTAGACTCCCTTCCATGGAGATACCTTCAAGAATAACATGATCACCGACTTGAAATTCCAAATCCTCATTTCGATTATCGGCATAGCTCTTTTGCCTACTTTGAGCTGCTTTGATGTGATTTTGGATTACCTTCACCTTTTCCATCATTTCCTCCACCAGTTCTGGGCCTACAAGTTTTCTTTCACCAACATCATCCCAACAGGTTGGTGTGCAACATCTTTTTCTATATAACGCTTCATATGGTGCCATCTGACTACTCAAATGGAAGCTATTGTTATAAGAAAATTCTACCAAAGGTAAATATTGATCCCAAATACCCAGAAAGTCATGTGAGGCAGATCTCAACATGTCTTCTAAGGTTTGAATAGTTTATTCTGATTTTCCATTTGTCTGCGGGTGGTAGGCAGTGCTCAAATGAAGTTCATTATCAATGGATTTCTGAAGACCCTTCCAGAATCTTGAAGTAATACGGGGATCACGATCAGAAACAATCGATAGGTGTACTCCATGAAGTCTCAGAACTTCATTAATATATAGTCCTGCTAGACATTCCAGTGGTAGATCTTATCATAAAGTAAGAAAATGTGCATACTTGGTAAGACGATAGACAATAACCCATATTGCAGCGTTCCTTCTAGGAGTCTTTGGTATCCCCATGACAAAGTCCATCATAATATTTTCCCATTTCCACTCCAGTATGGGAAGAGGTTGAATGACTCCTCCAGGTTGTTACCTTCCAGCTTTCACTTGTTGACAAACCATATATCATAACACAAAATTAGCAATCTCCCTCTTCATGTTGTCCCACAAAAAATGTTCCTTCAAATCTCTATACATTTTGGTACTCCCAGGGTGTATAGAGATATTGGAACTATGAGTATCATCCAAAAATTCCCTTTTTAGATCAGGTATATTGGGAACACAAAGCCTCATCCCGAATTTCAAAATTCCTTCTTCATACACAAATTCTCTCAATCTCCCATCATTCACAGCTATAATCTTCTTTTGAAATTCTTCATCATCGGTCTGAGAACTCTTAATCCTTTATAGTAAATATGGTTTAGCAACCATTTGAAAAAGCATTGATGTTTCACCTTCCCTGGTAATTACCGTGTACATATTCACTAGATCCATAAAAATTGGATCCCTTTCAATTCTCATCACGTTCAAAACTCCATGGTCTTTTCTGATCAAAGAATCTGCCACCTTGTTTGCTTTCCCCGGGTGGTAGTGTATCGTAAAATCATAATCCTTGAGTAATTCAAGCCATCTCTTTTGCCTCATGTTGAGTTATTTTTGTGAGAAAATATACTTCAAACTCTTGTGATCAGTATAAATCTCACATTTTTCACCATAGAGGTAGTGCATCCATATATTCAAAGCAAAGATCACAACTTCTAACTCGAGATCATGAGTATGATATTTTTGTTCATGAATTTTCAACTGTCGTGATGCATAGGCAATAACTCTATCATTATGCATAAGGAAACAACCAAGTCCTATCTTCGATGCATCATTATAAATAATGAACCCATCATTCCCTGATTGTAGAGTGGTTATAGGATAATTGACTAATCTTCTCTTTAGTTCTCTGGAACATTCTTCACACTCTTTTGTACAAACAAATTTAACCCCTTTACGTGTGAGATTCGTTAATGGATTAGCCAATCGGGCAAAATTCTGGAAGAAACGTCGATAATAACCTGCCAAACCAATAAAACTACGTACCTCAGTTATATTCATTGGTGCTGGCCATTCATGGATTGCCTTGGTCTTAGAAGGATCAAGAGAGATTCCATCTTTAGAGAAAATATGGCCAAGAAAAGAAATCTCATGAAGCCAGAATTCACACTTGCTAAACTTTCCATATAATTCATGTCTACTCAGAGTCTTCAGGATAACACGCAAGTGATTTTCATGATCTTCGTAGCTTTTGGATTATACCAAGATATCATCAATAAATATGACCAGAAATTCATCGGGATATTCCTTGAAATCTCTATTCATCAGATCCATGAATACAGAGGGTGCATTAGTCAATCCAAAAGGCATTACAGTAAACTCGTAATGCCCGTACCTGGTTCGAAATGATGTCTTCAAAATTTTTTCCTTCTTCACACACAACTGATGGTATCCATATCGAACGTCAATCATTAAAATGTATTGAGCACCATGCAGTTGGTCAAATAAATAATCAATGTGAGGTAGGGGATACTTTTTCTTTATCGTTATAGCATTGATCTCCCTGTAGTCAATACATAACCTCATAGATCCATCTTTCTTTTTAACAAAAAGAAAAGGGCTCCCCATGGAGAAACAATAGGGAGAATAAATCCCTTATTAGTCAATTCCTCTAATTTTTTCTTTTGTTCAACTAATTATACAGTGGACATTCTATAAGGGGTCTTCGATATAGGCCTTGATCCAAGAATTAAATCAATGGAAAACTCAACTTCTCATTCTGGAGGATGTCCATGTAAATTTTCTGTAAATACATCTACATATTCTTTCACAACAGGTACATCCTCTATTTGAAAATTCCTTTCCTCCCCCAAAGTTATTTCATTATCTTCCTCCACAATAATTGAATTTAGTTGACCTACTGGGGGTGGATCTAGATAAGAAATAGGTGGTGATGATTTTTCTCTAAAGATAAGGTGTTCATTATCATCATAATCAGGAATCATAACCTCTTTCTTCTTAAAATAAATATTCACATCATATTCTGAAAGCAAGTACATACCGAGGATTATATCAAACTCAATCATAGGTATGATGACGAGATCAGAAGTTAAAGAACATTTATGTGCTCTAATATCGACTTATTCAGAAAACATTATTGCAATGATACTTCCCTTAGAAGTTTTAACTGAAAACTCCCTTGTTAAATCAAATTGGAAATATATAATTTTCTTAGGAAATTGGGAAGATATGAAATAATGCGATGATCCAGAATCAAATAATGCATTTTCTAAACATGAAGAAACCATTAAATTACCTACCACCATGTCTTTCAGAACTTTTACCTCAGCAGTAGTGATAGCATAAGCTTGGCCTTGATCCCATGGCATTTCCTGAGGTAAGTTCTCTTAACGCTTAGGACGTTCATTTGCATAATACCCCATCTCTAGTAATTGTAGCACTGAACATTGGTAGCTTCCTTATTCCCCTTGCAATCAGGAGCTTGGTGGCCTTTTTCACCACACTTGTAACAGACTCTTGTTCCCTTCAAGAAAGTACCAGGGTGTTTCTTCACACATTTACCATAGGATGGATATTCAACCATTCCCTTCTTCACCTTATTTCCATTCCCAGATTGATCAGCAGATCTCTTCTTCTCTTGATTTGTTGTAAAGTCATAAGACATAGAAAATTCCTTTTCGGTCTTGATTGCACATGAGACAATGTCTTCGTATGACGATAAGGATTGTGAGACTAATGCTCGAGGGAGAAATGGTTTTAACCCATCAAAGAAACGATCAATCATACTTCTTGGGTTACGTATATAATCTCTATCATACTTTGCTAACCTTGTAAAGTTAGCCTCATACTTTGTGACATTCTCATCCTCCTTTTGTCTCAGACTCAGAAATTGCCTTTCCATATCTGCTCGATGGTCACGAGGAAAGTATTTTTCTAAAAAGAGATTTTTGAACTCCCTCCATTCCATATTAGATACTTCATCATATTCCTTCGTGTTTTGAATCAATGACCACCATTTATCAGTATCTCCAGTGAGTCGATAAACTGCCATGATAACTTTTTCCCTTTCACTACTCTCCAAAGCTTGAAATATTTTCTCTAGGGAATTTATCCGTTACCCAGCTACTAAAGGATTTGCACTCCCATTGAACGTTGGTGGTTGCTGCCTCATGAAGAGATCTAACATTGATCCTCCACGATGTGGATCAGGGTGCTCCATACGGGTAAGGTTATTAATCATAACCTGAGTGATTTGTCCCAGTATAGTGATTAGCTGATCGGCACCAATTACATCACCAGCGACACTATAATTATCTTGAGCAGGAGGGGAATCCTTACTTGGAGTACGTGCATTGATCTAGTTTCCATTTCTTCCACTAGGCACCATTTCTAAACAATGGCATAAACTATATCAGTTTATGAATCAAAATGCATAATCCCGTACTTATAAAACACTTAACATAAATTGAACTATTTATGAATATAATCCATAATCATAAAAATGTTTTCTTTGAGAAAGTATATACTCATAAACCCTTCATAAATATTTCTAAAGAAAATGAGAGTTATCATAAGCATATCCCCTGGGAGTGTCGTAACCAAGAGTGCAGTAAGGCCCATTGTCATGCACCAGTTCCTGTTCGAGTCTAGCTTAAAGCAGTGTTTTCGGGTTTTACCCCTAGGTACATATTTTCCAGAGCCGCCTCAACCTGCTCGTATACAAACAGGGTTGTATTGCTCAGAAAACTCACAAAATCTTTACAATAACAAAATTCTAGGAAGTTCTTATATACTAATCCTCAAAGTCCATCTTAGGTCTAGGTGCTCTAATCAGTGATTATCTAAATCTAGGTTCCAATATTTATACTAATATTCCTCTGATACAAACTGTAACGCCTTGACCCCAGTTACCTAGAGTCGGTGCATTATTACATAACATGGGCATGATCACAAGAAGGATCAAATCTCGAAAGGCCGATTGGTTTAGTTGCCTTGGAAACACTAGACATATTCATAAAGTTTTACATTACATCATAAAGTGAATAACTACTACAACAATATAGTCTCTATATTCCACACTCATATCCCCACATACTATCCCTGCAGGTCATTCATAAATTACTTCTTCATTTCTTGGGAAAAATAAAACATTGAAAGGGGTGAGCTCAAATGCCCAGTACGGATAACAATATAGCGGAAACTTTCATAAATAAGAATAAACATTTAAGTCAATGTATAACTAAAACAAAAGCCTTTTAAACTTGATCTTCAACATAGTATGTAAAAAATAAAATGAAATAATTCCATTTACTTATTCACATGTATATTCTACTAATCAAATAATCACATCCAATATCAATAACCACTTTCATAATGATGGAATGCATAATGGCAGACTATCATAACCACATAGCCAAGGCCTCATGCCAAGACTACACATAAGATTTTGTAAAGGCCTTGTGCCAAGACACTATCTTGTCTCATGAGACCTACCAAAGCATCGATGAGCTATAGCGGGCTCCACCCGTCACATATTAAGTCCAATTCTTTCCCATATGAAAAGGATTAAACATAACATAAACATTCCTATTAAAACTAGCATACGAAATGTAAATACTTCATCCGTAAACCATAAATGGTATAAAAATTAACACATCCACAGTAAAACATATCAAAAAACCTTCAATACAATATAGAAGTTTTGTATCATAATAAATCAACATCAAATAAGCGTAAAATCCATAAAGGAATGTTGACATAGATGAAATCAAAACTCCTTTTAGAGAAATACCTCTTTCTATTTTGAAATCATTTAAAAGTCATATATTTATAAAATAACACATTTTCTTTGAAAATATTCTTATAAGCCTGTAAGGGATGTTTCGACGATTTTATAACGGCAGAAAATAGCCGCACCCACCATATAAGTTAAAAAATCATTCTTACCTTAATTCTGTCGAAAAGGTTAAAAAGCACCATGTTTAGAAAACGACGGAAAGATTCCTTTATAAAACTCTTATAAAAATTCCACCAATGGTATAAATGACTTTAAACCATATTCTTTTAAATAGTAAAAATGTTTTTAAATACATTTTTAAGAAACATGGATGTGGATGATAAAGAGATCCCAGTAGATTATTACATATAAACAACCTCGGATAATGAAGAGATTGTGAAATAACACTTACCTTGTACTTTTCTTTGGTTGGGGTAGGTTAACCTCCTGTATAATGGAGAAATAATTGTAATTAAATTATACAAGAATCATATACATTAATATGATATCATATATGATCTTTTAACATTGCTTTGTTAATAATATCTTAGATTTATCATTATTTCGATTGTTAACTGACCCGTTTTATTTTATATGTTTTGTTACGTAAGCCATGTTTTTCATGGATAGGTTGTATGTTATTCATATCCATAATTATATCAAGTCCTTAAATACTATTATTAATCATCAAATGAGAATTATACTTGAATGGATACGATGGAGAATTAATCTCATCGCGTTCGTGGAGACGGTAGTCCGTACATACGCACGAGAAACAATATCATTCTTTTGATATTAAAATAACATATATTTGGATAGTATATCATATATACAGAAACATTATCATGTTAAATTTATTATTTACATGTATTAGACATCATTATTATACCCATCCAAATAATAATCTATTGAATAACAATTACACCACGACGAGAGGACGGTAAGCCGTACATACGCACGTATGGTGACATGTTATTCAAAGGATGGATAGAATACTGAATATGGTTGTACCATATTTATAATAACATCATAGTATATATATTATACTGGAGTGATTATTTTAGAATGGTAACAACAAAGGAAGAATAAGTGGAAGAAATAAGGAATGTGGAAAAGTGTGGTGAAATCATTACCTCTTTGTCGGGTTCTTCCTTTTGATTTGACCAATAGGGATCTTTAGGTTTGCTTTCAAATCAAACTAAGGCCTCTAGGATGTAGTGAGGGAAGTTGGAAATGTATTTGGCCAGAGTTTGGCTGAACTAAAAGGCTTTGAAGGTGTGAAAAAATGAGAAGGAGGAGTGCCCTTTTATAAGTGGGGTGAGGGGCACCTTTGGAAAATCAAGATATATTATTTTATAATAAATTCATATTCAATTTATAATGGATCCAAAGTTGATTATTTATAGGTTAAGGTGGGGATGGGTCGAAAAACACTCAACCAATAGAATTTAGATAGGTTTCGGTTTATATATTAACCTTATAATTAAGTATTAACTCTTAGTTAATTAGTTTGACATTTACCATGTCACTTTGTATTTTTATATTATATAGGTAATAAACTTACTATATACATCTATGAGACCCCAAAGTGGTCCATTAAAGATACCCCTATCATGATATAAGTCTCTTGGCCGAACCTTAGATTTTTAAGAATTTAATATCAATTAATAATATAATATTTGTTTTAAAAACTCTTTTATGTCAATTTTGAAAATATTCAATAGTTGATTTTTCTGATACTCATAAAAGAACTATTACTTCGAATAAAGTCAATTAAATAAATAATAATATGTCATATTATCCATGAAAATTATTTTAATTCATTAAAAGTCTCATATTATATTTATTTGGGTATTTATAATATCATTTATTTTAATTTTTCACAATTATGGTAATTACTTCATCATTATTGTGTCATAAATAAAATAAATTATATAATGTCTAAAAATTATAAATAAAATATCATAATGTTGGAAATATTATTATAATTCTAATTAATATTTACAATCGAATTTAGCTTATGTATAACCCTATATTAATCATGTTTTAGTAAATAAACATTGATTTTAACTCTTTTAACTCTTCTTTGAATTAAATAATAATAAATTTCCTAATCTAATCCAACTGGAAATAAACGATAATATTTTATTCATATGGTTGTTTTTGGTCAAGATAAATTTTTCCAATAGAATTAGTACATGTGTTAGGGTAATATTAATATCATTTTTACCCTTAACTACCCTATTTACTTTTAACCGTGGTAAATAAAAGTAAAAAGTTACTATTCAACAAAAATTATTTTCATCTCATTGAAACACATTTTACTTCTTGATATTAACCGTGTCTCTCAGATTTTCTAAATTCCATTCATAGAAGCAGTAAAATTATGTTTTATGAAAAAATTCCGTTTTTTTAACTACCACATAGTAGTTTCACTATTTATAAAAAATTGAAGTTTTTCAGAACAATGACAAAATTGCACCCTAATATATAATTGATATTTTGATATCAAAAATGATGTCTATTTTAAAAAATTCCAAACATATATGTTACATTAATTAATTTTATGATTAATTCCCGCTATCACAGCAAATAACGTGTTTTTAAGAAACAATAAATATCAAAAGATTGACAATTGTTTAGGTCCAATTTCAAAGTGAAATTAATTCTAATGAACCCCATTGGATAAAATTGTAAAAATATATTCTAATTATAGTTTAAAACCACTCAATAATATAATTTATCACTATAAATTATTTTGATTAAAAAAGATGTTTTTAAGTATTTTTCACTATTCATAAAAATTGGAAGTTCTCAGAAAAATACCAAAAATTCGTCATAGGATAATTTCTATATTCCGAATCCAAAAATGAAGTCCATTTTGAAATATAAAATATATATAATTTCAAAAAGTAGGTATCACTATTCATAATGGCTAGTTTGATTGGTTGTGGTGTGTTACAACTCGATGTTGCGTACAACACACACTATAAAATTATTCAAAGAGAAGCATACCGTAGAAGCTTGGGGTGTTAAATGACCTCTTAGAAAACATCCAGATTCTCATCCATCTTAACAACCCCAGTCCACTTACAGCTTCATAAAATCAGGAAACATAAGAAGCTAAGGTCTTTTTCAACCATCCATGATCACTCTCCTTCCACAAGAGGATACAACAAACCATGAGTGGAAAGGTTTTAGACTCAATCTATAATGATCAAGAAATAGATTCTTTATATTGATCAATTGGAGGTTCTTAAAATAGTGAAACAATCCAGGTTGCAATTCAATTGTACAGTAACCCTTAATGGGGAGTAACTTATCCAATGATTGAACCCAAGAACCCAACCAAGATGGTTCATTGGTCATGATATACTACAAACTAGACCCAATCACACGAAGGGAACCAACTTAAAGGCATCCCAAAATAATTCAAAGAAGAGGCCACAAACTGGCTCTTTAACACAAATTACCGACCAAACACAAACAAAAAACACATTTCAAAGAGGACCAACCAAAAATAGTAACCAAGACATCATATTTTTCTGTTAAAATCATCTTTCTTAAAACAAATGGTTCAGCGGTTAGCGTATCCACCAATGGTACCCCAGGGGACTCAAACATGCATGTTTCTCTGCCACACTGGGTACCCTCCTCATATCCATCCCGGTCCAATCATACCATTAACCATCCACAATCACATATAACCCCATGCATGTGGTCTGTCATGAAAATACCAATGGTCAATTAAAAAACTCATTCCACTTTTCAAAACCAAAAAAATCAACCAATAATTTTTCACAAGACCGGTAACCACAAAATCGAACCAAAATTACTGCTTAAAAAACATTTCAACAAGGCACAATCATTCCAAAGAAAAATAACATTCTAGTTATTCAAATAAATTTAAAATAATCTCAACCCATTTAAACACCTTTAAATTGTATAGAAAACTCTATTGGAAACAATGTTTCAAAACCAACCTTGACATAGTTTATGCTTTAAAAATAGGTTCAAACACACGATTATCCTTTACATTACAATTCTGAAAATTCAAATATCCATTTTCAAAAAATATAACCATTACCTATTTATTAGATAATTATTTCACAAAAAATATATGTTTCTTAAAACCAGGTCTGTTTAAAACCAAAGTTCTGTGATTTCAAAACAAAAGAACATAAGACAATGTGAGAGAAAACTAGTTTCAGTGGGTGACTTGGACAGATGGTTGGCGGGAATATTCCAATCACTTCACCAACACAAGGAGTTATCTAGGGAAATATACTTGGTTCCACATGGCTTTTCAGACCCTGTGATCTCCCTGAGACAATGTACCCAACTATATTTTCATTTCCACTCAAAATCTTCAAACCAAGAAAAACAAAGGACTCAGAAAAGTCTTGAATTCCCCTGGTGACATCAGTCCCGTCATGAGGTGTGGTTATTAGGCACAATACTCTTGAATAGAATTCTAGTTCTTGAAAATCTTAACCCCAGACTATCCCGACTGTTCCCCAAACAATATGACCCAAAGAGAGTGAACCCCCTCTAATACCATTTTGTCATGAACAGAATCTGGTCGCCGCCAAAATTGGCACCAAACCCACACAATGAAAATGCCCAAAGGTCGTTCCTAATCTCCATGGGATGAAAAAAGTGGCCGGGTATCATAAAATGGGAATTGGGAATGATTTACCTGAGTTTATAAACATAAAACAACAAAAGAATCCAATACAACGAATATTGATTTTTGAAACCAAACAATATTTTACAAAATTTCATAACTGATTTACATATTTTAAAACAACTATATATGACTATAAAAAAGGTCCAAAACCTAAAGGAATCATCCCATGAACCCTCATGGAAAGGGGCACCGCCCTCAAGCTATCTCCACAAGACTTCACCATCGAGGACCAACTAGAATCCCCGACCACTAGAAGAATAAAAATTGTACCCAACATGCGATAAAAAAAGCAAGTCTATTTAAACCCATAGGTGATAGTAGGGTGTGATCCAATGACAATTAGGATACCAAAACTAAGAGATTCCATGAGATAATCATTCAAAGAAGAAATCATGCAGGTTTTCAAAAACATGTAATTTCAAGTTACAATTTCTAAAAGATGAAACCTAAAAAAAATAAGTTCTTAAGTGGGATAATTTAAAGAAACAACACTTTTAAAATAAATGGCTAAACTAATTAATATTCCAATCAAATATACCAAATAAAAATGCTATGTATTACGGTTATAATGAGAACATGCAATCAGAAATAACCCCTAGGCACTAGCTCAAAGTGGGTCTCGAGTACCTCGTCTCTCGGTGAGAATAACCATAAACAATATCTGTTCTTGTGCACAATCCACTATTAGTTCACATACCCATAACCTATTGGTCCCCAATAATCATTATCATAGTTTATTTATAGTTGTTAGTGTCAATATTTCTTAGTTAATCTGAGGCCAAACCCCATAGATTAACTAGTATTTTAGTACATGTCCACCCACCTAGATTCTCGGGTTTCCCCTTTGTGCTCAAACAAGTTAAACAAGTAAAGAAATATACTTTTAACAAGGAAATATCATTTCCATATCAAAAATTCACAACACAGTCAACATGTATACCACACAATTCACAAAAGTACACTTATATTTCAAATTGATTTAGAAATCTGACTCACACCAATATAGCCCACAACACTTTTCAAATTTCTTTAACACTTCCACTAATCCTTTAAACAGTTTTTATAAACCATTCCATGACATTATAACTCACATAAAATCTCACTCAAATATCATACAATACCTCTTTCATCAACAAAATTCATTTTTCACAACACACTAACAAAAAAATCCCACAACCATGTTTTGTAGCTCTCTTTCCATTTTCTACAACATTTTGGCACTTTATAAAACATTGTAAATAAAATATTTGACTTCATAAATAACCAAATTTCCTTTTAGAACCCCATATTAGGTGAAAAAAACCCCTAAATAGTACATATACACCCTTTCACCCACATTTTTTAACCAAACAAAATATTCACAATTTTCATAAAACAAACTCAAGGTGTGTAACTATGTCATGCACACAAAACTCATTTTAAAACCACCATTTAACACAAAAACCCCCATTTAATACCAAAACCATACCAATTCCTATCCAAAACTGAATTTGAATCCATGGATACACTTATAAAACCACATTCATGTGTTATAGAATAGCCTTGAATAATATCACAAGAGATGCAAATGAAAACACACATTTTCATAAAAAGATCTCTAGAAGTATGATAATGTTTTACTCATCAAAACTATTTAAAAAAATTCTTTTTAGGACCACATACATTACCAAACCAGAACATTAAGTCCATTTATGATTTAGTATACCAATTCCATAAGTTATAAAATACGCCAAAATAATTCCCCATGAGTTACATATGAAAACACCCAAATTTCAAGTTAAAAAGAAACTATAAAACCTAACCCTTAACCAAATCAATAATAAATAGTTTTTACACCACACCCAACAGATGCAGAATCTGTAAAATGGTTAAATACATCATGATAACTCATCAATTATTTTTTACACATTGAACCACCAACCTTTTGATTCAAAACCCTTGAATCTCAGTGGGAAACCTCAACCACACCTCCACCACAACACAAGGAAGTGAAAATGAACAATAAAAGATAATATTTCACCAAAAATACCCCAAATCCATACCTAGTTATGAACCCTAACTTCTCAAAAATATATAAATTTATGAAAGAGGGAGGAAACCCTAAGGAGAAGGAAGGAAATGAAGAGAGAAACACTCACCCAAAACAATATTGAATAAAATGAACCAAAATCCACAAGAATTTGAATTTTAATATTATTATAATTTAAGGTAGTTTCAAACAAGGATTAGGATGTAATTTTGGAACTGGAATGTGGGAAAAAGTGTAAAAATAGAAGGGATTATAAAAGGATCAATATACCACTTGAAATATGACCAATTTGTGAAATCTAGATAAGATTCGCCCGATTTTCCCATTGTATTGAGCTCCAAAAAGAGGGAGTATATAATGGGGGTTCACCTTAGGTATGTGGGCTCGGGTGGGAGTTGGAATCACTGATACAACTTAAAAATAAAATGATTTATTAGAGAAATAAAAATTATTTTTAATGTTGGAAATGGGCTTTCAGGCAAGCCTAATCCCATAAAAAAACTAAAATCCACAATGATTATAGATCTCTAAATGATCTAAATTAATTTCGTGATTCTCATAGGTCAATGGATTATAAGAAGGAATTGGAACAGATGACGAATGTTGACAAATGAAGCAATTATAAAGGAATAAAAATTTATTTTCAAATTTGGAATTGGGCTCACGGTTCGGCCCCATTAAAGAAAACTCACCCATTCCTCCATAAAAGATTTGGAAACCTCCAAAAAAATCATGAATGGGAATTAAATGAAATTAAACATTAAAATAAGTCTTATATGGACATACCCAAAGGCTGGGCCCAAGGGAGAATGCCTGGGCATCGATACGTATCGCATAAGGGTTAGAATCAAGCCAAACGTAGTTCTAAGCATGGTTCATTCAGAGACCAACATAGGTAGGGGGAATCCTCTCTGATATGGAAACTACCACATCCCATTTTTTATAAGGGTCATCCTAATTGTGTTTAGGGTAGATATGAAGTTACATGTCTTCCAAAAATGTTTTAGGGTAGGGAGTCGAAAAAGAGGTGGTAGGATTTAATATTCCTAGGGTTGGTCCTGTTGACAGAATGTCCAAAAATTCCTACATATCCCATGAGGATGGGAATCAAGAGATATGTAGTTCTGGAGTGTTGTCTTTATTCCATGTAGATAAGATGTATAGATATCTTAGTTTATGTTCTTAGAGCTCAGACCAGATATGGTAAGGAATGAGGGAGAAACATGGTGATGTAATTATAAAACTCGATGTGAATGAGGATGTGAGCCCATATCACCATGTGTTCATTGAGGAGGCCATATGTCAAGGGACACAAAATAAAAGTTAGGATGGGCCTGAGGAAAAGAGCATGGGTGTTCTTATGTACCCATGAGAATGGTAATCAGGCCATATGTAGTTCTAGATGTGTCATGGTAGGGTAACGACGGTATGGATGATATGGTCGTGTGTGTCTAGTGCATTTACAAAAATAATTGGCATTTGATAGATCTTTTATGTATTTTAAGACAGATGTGTGTTTTTTGGTGAATCAATAAACCACGAATAGAGAATCCCAGTGTCACTATAAGAATCAAGATTTATGTAGGCATTGAAAAATGGTATGGTTCATGAACAATACCCAACATGATGGACCCTCGAGTTAGAAAATCATGATGCAGTGCCGTTTTTTCATCATGCAGCCAGGATGATAAAGCATACCGAACATGTATGAGGAAAATGTTCACATCACACAATGTATGATTCTAAGGAAGAACCCTCAGGGTGAGTGTCAATCAATGGTAATAATATATGGGGAAGGACCAATCGATGAAACATCTATGTGTTCCTACATATCCCATGATGATGGGAATCGGTCCATATGTAGTTCTGGGAATACAGTTTAACATCACATGGGATGTAAAAGTTTAAGGCCATGCAGGACCATCTCTAGTTTATGGTCGTGTAGGATGACATATTGTTTAATGTCATTAAGAATAGTAGGAAAGATAGACTATCTCCTAAATGTGGAGTATGTGGTGCTGTTATTCGTAACGCGATGTTAATGAAGGCGTGAGTCCATACATGCCAAATGACCCAATCTTATAATATTCGGGGCCGAAAAGTCTAAACAGAAGAGATAATTAGTGGATCCTAAGCAGGACTCGAAGACAGGGTGTCTTGTTGTTCCTATGTATCCCACGAGCATGGGAATCAATTTTTATGTACATCTAAATATAGGACTTATAAGGATATCTTAGTTAAAGGCCTTATAGCTCATACCTTGATGAAGGGAAAATATTCCAAGATATCACAGACCTCGATCTGATCCTTAAGACAATGTGAATCAAACCTGATGCGGGGAACAAAGGAGGAAGAGGTTTTTTCAAAACATGTGATACACTTAAAGGGGAAGTTGGTGTGAATCCCCGAATGACACCTTACCATAGCTTTGTCCAACTAATGTGCAAATGTGCACTGATGGATAATATCAAGAGTATCGAAATTCCACATCGACATGATGGGGTGGAAAATGATGTGAATCATGCATCCAACAATTAAGTAATGATGGGGTTGGAATTATTTTGGAGGATAACTATTTATTGTGTTCGAAACACATTATCCACATCGTGTTACCTGAAATTGGATAAACAAATGAACATCGACCTCGGACCATATTCACAACAGGGAATTGTATCAATTTGTTTTTCAAAACCCTTGAGGATATAGGCATGTAATGGTAGTAGAGCCCTTCGGCCGGGCATCCAGGCCATTTGGGGGTCCCCACTTATGTTAAAGATAATGAAATCCCAAATTAAGGGGAACAAGATTCCTAAAAAATTGTTAAAAGCATGTCCAGGTAGAATTTGACACACTAGGTTCTAAACCAAAGTACTCCTAGGCACATATGTGAATCACAGAAGTGGGACAAGGATCCCAACATAAGAGTATCCAACATGAAAATATGAGTATAGGGATAGGGAGAAAAGGGAACTCGAGATAGGGAGGTACGTGGTGTGGTTGTTACAAAACCCAACATGAATTGGGATATAAGCCCATACCACACCGCATACCCCTACAATAGATGGAATCAGGGAAAGAGGATAATATGAAAAGGATATATCTAATATAGGGGCTAGACTTGAAGAAAATATGTTTACGCATTCCTACATATCCCATAAAGATGGTAATAAAGACACACGTTGTTCTGAAGAAGGATGTTGTGTATTTTAGCGTCATGAAGTAAGGACACAAATAGGGGAAGGTACCCCCACCAAGGGATGTGTTTGACCTGGCGAGTAGCCGGAAGTGAATGAGGGCATAATATCATACCACATCATACAATTCTGAATGAACGCATAGGATACGGGGGTGAAAAGGTTGAAGGACCTGAAATGGGAGGCCCAGACCAATTCATAGTTTAATGTATTACTGTGTGGATGATTGTGCTCTTTGTTTAAGGCCATAGGGGTCAGACTGTAGATTCCTTGTATAATGTCATATGCATCGGATATGTCAGTGGAGAGGTAGAATCATTAAACCTAAGGAAAACCAAAAAACTCCCACAAGGATAGGGGATAATTGTTGACCATATTTGAAACATATCATCAATATTTAAGTGACAATAGTTGGGGGAAAACAATTGATCATCGACCATTGACCAAATTTTCCACAGGGGACTTGTATCAATTTTTCGCTCAAAATATTCAAGGATGATGCCCTGAAATGGTAGGAGAGCCCTTGGTCCCATCTTCTACACAATTTTGGTGTCCGTTTGTACGTAATAGATGATGGAAACCAAAATGATGGGGCACAAGAAGCATGGTAGGGATTTTTCTTACGAAAAGAACGATATATGAAGGAGGGATCAATCAAGGGGATATCTATGGCATGGGAAGTTTATTCTGATGTAAATGAGGATGTGAATCCATACCACCCCACACAATCCTATAAGGTAACTCAGACTAGGATGCCGAAAGGGTGGAAGGACCAAAGGCTGGGAGTCCTTGACAACTATAGACACATATCCCCTCAATCAAGTATTACCTTACAACATCTCCTAATCCAACATGACCATTTCTCGATGTGGGAAATAGTACTACGACGAGGATCTCCCCATCAAATAAGGGTATGATAGCTGGATTGACACTCTTAACCTAGGTGGACAAACGTTTGAGGATATAGAAGGACACAATGAACCATGAAACCCAATATTTGGGATATATGGGGGTGGTGACAATGACAACGGATAGTTTTTCACCAGTTTCGAAACACCGCATCTATATCGTGTGACCGGAAATGGGAACAACAATTGAGCATCGACTACTGAACCAATTCAAAATGTGGGGCTTATATCAACTTGTCGTTTGAGTTCATTGATGGTGTTGGCACAAAATGATAGGATATCTATTATGATAAGTATCTATACAATTCAGGGGACATTTTGGATATGAATGATGATGGATTCCAATATATAGTAAGTGTGTGGAGCATAAATGTGCCTGTGAAAATTAACGTCAAGTAGGATGATGAAAAATGATAGGATCTCCAAGGAAGGGGACGTATGGTGCAGTCATGATGAACCCAGCATAAAGGAGGGAAATATACAGCACCACACCATGTTTTTGACCCAGTGGGAGATTTTAATGTTGGGGCTGGGCCAACAGACAAAATTTTTAGGCGATCCTATGTATCCCAAAAGGATGGGAATGAAGCCATATGTAGTTCTTGAAGGCCATGTATTTTTTCATTTTGCAGTGTGGACGAGGGAGAATAGAAGAACAATGAGACGAGCACATGGTAAGATCATCATAATCTTGACATGAGTGGGGACAAAGAATCATACACAACACCATGCAGGATCCTCCAATAAAACTATAATTAGGGGGATAGTTAAAGAGGAAAATAGGTGATGGACTCATGATGAGGCATCTGAGAATTCCTACATATCCCATGAGGATGGAAATCAATCCTTATGTAGTTATTTCAGTTTGACATCTTGTATGAAGACATATAGTTTAATGTCAAGCGGGACATAACAATTTTAGGTTACACAAGATCAGATAGAAATTAACATCCTTTAGGAAGACATACAATTTATGGTCATGCGAGACATTATTGTTTGATGATGTATAGGAATAGATACAGTTTATTTTCCTAAAAGACGACATATAGTTTAATGTCATGCAGGACACAACAGTTTAAGGTCAGGTGGGACCTTAAATAGGTTGAGTTCGTGTAGGACATGATATGCAACAGAGAAGTATTTCTTGAGGAACCTAGCATTGGTGGGAGGAGTTATATGCTCACCTTCATTGGAAACTAGAGATCATGTTCCATTGGGATAAACCATGAGAATAATTTATGGTCTATCGCACTTGGGTTATAATGTGGGTGGTTTTTGTCTAGGTATCATTGGTGTTCTCAATCCCAACAACAAGTCACCCTGCAAGAAAAAGCGGAAGCAAACATTCTTGTTGAATTCTCTAGATATCTACTTCTGATACACTTCTAGATTATGTAGGGAATGAAGCATATTATTATCAAGTGCTTCCAATTCAACTAGATGGATTTCAGCTGCTTTATCTGGTGTTGGATGATCATAGATAGTCGCAAGGCTTCTGAATCTCAATTGGAATGATGACCTCTATTCCATACACCAGGGAAAACGGGATCACCAGTGTTCAATTACGAGTCATCATCTGGTAATCCGAAAGGGTGTTGGAGAGCTTCTCTAGCCAAAACACCTTATTTTGACCAACAATTTTCTATTGAATTTTTTAGAGAGTTTTGTTGAAGGCCTCGATCTACCTATTTTCTTGGGAATGATAGAGGGAGGTATGGTTTAAATAGATATAGTACATGGAGTATAATTTATTGAACTCTCATGCATGGAATATGGTGTCGTAATTGGTGAGGAAAACACGAGGAACTCCAAACTAGTAAATAATATTGGTGTTCACAAAGTAAATGATTGAATGGACCTTGACCACCTTGAGTGGAATCAATTCTGTCCACTAGGAAAAGAAATTCATAGTGGATAGGATGAAACTACATTGGAGATCTATCTCTGATGGATATGGCTCCATGACATCAAGTACCTAGACCACCAATGGGCCAAGATAAATTGGTATAGTAGAGAGGATCTAGTGGCTGATGCACAATGTTATCATGAATTTGGAACGCATGACACCTATTTGAAAACTCAATGTAGTAATGGATCATTGATGGCCAAAAATACCCCAGCCACATGATCTGGTGGGAAATCTTCAGCCTAGTCTAATTAGCCATGCCAAAACCAACATGAACCTCCTACCTGACATGAGAAATCTCATCCCCCTAGATGTAATAGAGGATAACTCCATCAAACCTGCACTTGTAGAAGATATTGTCTGGAATCGGGCCACTCTAGAAGATAAACTGTGATGTGTTTCATCGTATTACCTCATGATTGGTCAGATATTCCTAGTGATTTCCATTTTAGAGGTAATAAATAATGGAGTTTCTTCAGCCGGGCATCACTTCAATCACTACATCTGGGGGATCTAGTGGTCCTGACGTGGAGGTGCCAACGGTAATGTTGCTTACCAACATACTGTTATCTCCATCTAGAGTGACTGGAATGATGACTCTCTAGTGTTCCACCTGGATATTTAAATAATAAGGTTCAATATCTTCAAGTGATGCAGTTAGACTAAGCAGGGTGTCAACTTGACCGTTCTTGGATCGAGGGACATGGGTAACATCTAACAGAGATGGGAACAGGTCCATCAGTTTGATAGTGCATTACAATAGTGGTAGAAGATCTGTATTCCAGATGACATAGTAACTATTGATATGCATGATGGATAATTCGTATTCCCCTTTCACATTCAATGGTGTACGTCAATCTCAAGGGCCACCTTAAGGCCAATAATTATAGCTGGGTATTTTGCCTCAATGTTGGGGTAGCCTTCTGACAGGAGGAAGGAATAAGGTAGGATGGATTATGCTAGAGTGATGAAGATGACACTTGGGACTACTTTTTTGATCCTAGGGTCATTGAGCATTCTTTCGTTGGGGCTCTGGGGAGCACTTTCATTGTGCATTTTTTCCATCATGGAGTGGCATGGTCTACATAGTGGATTGCCTCATTAGAAAAATCAAGGTCCAAGGACAAGTCTGCCAGAGATGGATTTGTGGTGAGGAAGAATTTCAATGATTTCTCCTTAATAACATTATGTGGGAAAAACATGATATCGAACTACATAAGGAATACTATCCAAAAATATAGAAAACCTGTCATATTGGGGTGGTTCAGGCTGTACATCAGCAGATCTATCCGGGATACCGGCTATACATCATGGTGCTATAGGTAATGTCACAATTTCTGTCCATCTAATACCAACGTGAGGAAGCTATTCTCAATAAGGGATTATCTGGTCTCCGTATTGAGGAGCATGCGACTGAGGTAATAGAGAATATTCTTTGTTCCCTTGTTGTTCTTCTAAGTGAGAAGGGAACTTAGTGATCGTCCAGGGCGGTCACAAAGTCTACCATCCGTTATCTTGAAAATAGGTGTCCTTAATTCTAGAGGATGGAGTAGATACTTCATGATTTCCTCGAAATAATTCTAACATTTTTCATCCCACTATTAGACAATAACTTTCTTCATGACATTAGAAAAGGGGTTACACTTGCCGGTAAGATTCATGATGAATTAGCTTATTTAGGATAAGTGTCCTTGGAAACCTCATTGTTCCCAAATGTTGCTTAGTAGATACATCTGGCTATTGTCCTTGATCTTATCTTGGTAAATCTCGATGTCCATGTATCTGACAAAGAAGCCATGAAACATTCCTAGAGGTGACCCAAAAGGCACTCTACAAATGTTTCATCTTCACATGGCGGGAACGAAGGAAGACATACATGTTCTCATGGTCGTTGATATGGTCCTAAAACTAGGAAGGATTATACACAAGATATTACACATTGAATTCCACTAGTGTCATGAGGATCAACTTAAATATGTGATGAATAGCCCATTGATAAGTGGCACCTACATTTTTTTGATCTAATGGCTAGACATGGTAATAGAAATTACCTTGTGGTTCCCTAATGGATGTATACTCCTAATCCTCATAAGATATTAATATATTATTATACCAAGAATATCAATATAAAAAGGAGAAGTCATTGAACCTAGCTGTAGTGTTAGTTAACAATTCTTTCACAAGAAAGGAAAACGCTTCCTTCGGATAGTGAGGGCTGAGATCTCAGATGTCAATGTAGCCTATGATCTATATGTTCTTCTTCATGACTGGAACAATGTTGGCTAGCTATCTATGGCACTGGACCTCCTTAATGAAATTTTATTTGATGAGATTATTAACATCAGACTTGACCATGGCACCATGAGATGGGCGCATCTTTCTAGGAGTTTCCATAAACCCATGGTGGTTTTCCGGGAGACCAAAGTGGTGGATGGATAACTGGGGATATATCCACAAAACATTGTTATATCTCCATGAAAATACATCATGGTTTTTTTTAAGAAAGTCCACATGCTGTTGTTTCCCCTCAAGGGGATTACCATCACTGATCAATGTGGTTTTTGAGTCCGCCTCACAACCGATGGTTACCTATACCAATTCGCAGACCATTGTAGAGATGACCTCTTCATAGGTGGGAGGTGTATACTATAAATCATACTCTTCACTTATAGAGGATGGATCCTTACTGGGAGAAGATTCCTTTGAGTGAATACATGCCGATGGGGGACTGGTACCAGCCTGAGTGGTGGTTGACACTTTTTAAGGGGACTCCTATGAAACAGAAACTATAGCTATTGAGGCTTCTGATCTGATACTATCTGGCCTTCATCCCAAGGGGAGTCACATGATGATTTCCGAGCAATAATGATGCATCATTTTGAGCCTATTTGTCCCAACATGATGAAACAAAGAAAGTATGACATATTGTAATTTTCATGGGGCGGACATCCCAATATCTTATGTGTGTAAGGTCCTCTAGGATCACCTAGGATGGATTCATGTAGGAGTATGAGGTGATCATCTAGAATCACATAGACTTTTTAATGTTCTCCACCCTCACTTTAGAAACAAAGCATAATTGTCCCATGTACAAGTTTTTAGCCTCAAATTAGTGGATTGGAATGATGTAGGCATCTTCTAGATCTGTCCACAGGTCAGTCATATCTATTGCATACTCAACCTCGTTTGCCTGAATATCATTTTCCTTGACCTTGTATTTATTCAGCATCCATATAGCTAGATTCAAATGAGGAAAGGGGAGATGCATCACCTTGGAGTACTCTCACTCGACCATTAAGGGAGTACATTAGGAATTGGTGGTATGATGAAGGGATCGCTGCATGCTAGTGAATCCATGGCCTTCCCAACAACACATTATAGGCGGTGTCTTGGGAGACAACCATGAAATTGGTGCTGGGTACCAGAACACTGAACTGGGTCTTTAGCAGGATCTTTCTGAAATGTTTCTATTCTATCCAGTCATATCATTTGATTTTCTGGTCAAAATGACTTAGATCATCCTCAGACAAACCCAGTTTTCAAGTGTCCATGTCATGATTAGGTTGATCTCAAAGACTATGTCGACAAGATAGTTATGAAGTTCCAATCCATTAAACTATCCAGTCATTTATAGTGGGTGAATATTCCCCTACATGAGAGAGCCTTCTTCTTCTCCAGAGAACAATATGATGGACTAGAATTCAGCATGCTCAACCTCCTAAACATTGAAGGCTTCTACGGCCGCTACCTCCATCTCAAACTAAAGGGGGAAACTTAAGGCCTCGGTGAGGACATCACACATATCTGCAGATAAGATAAGGGTCCCAAGGATCATGATAATTTCTATAATACTAGAATGTTGTTTCAGGAAATCATTCTTCTATTACAGGTGTGAGATTCTTCTTACAAGTGGGCGTTCTGTGACAAGAGGTATGGAGGGCCCTGCTGGCTAGAGCAGTGGCTGACTGGTGCTCAGAATATCTCGATGATCACTAGTCGAATCCTATAGTGTGACCACCAGATGAGGGCCAAATGGCCAAGACCAATCCATAGTAGAGAGTGTCTGATCACGGTGTGGTCAATGTGGTTCCTCTTGATCAAGAAGCACAGATGAAGACAAAGGTAGACCTGATGATACCAGTTGGGAAGGTTGCATATGTTGATCTCTGTGCTTGTCCTGCTGTCTTGATTCCATGGAATGCACACTGTGGCTGTAAGTACTGACTGAGGAACTATGACGACCTATATTTCTACAGCTTCGTCAACCATGGAGATTGCAGGGAACATTGGGAGGATATTCCTGGTGCTATGAGCTATCTGTAATCAAGTAGGGGTTTACCCGCTTTATAGTGTTAACCAAGGAGTACCCTTTACATTCACATGAAGATTCATCCACTCATACAAGGATTATGTGGGGAATCTTTATCTATAGGTTCATGAAGTAACCGAGAGTACTGGATGAAGATGGAATTTGTAGGGGCCATTATCTTCCCGCGTGCCACTAATGCATTCTCTTCTTAGAAGGGGACGATTGAGACTATGATGAAGTAGTAGAAAATGTGGATTTTAAATGTTCTGGATGATTCTGGTGTGAAAAAATAATATCATTTGAAGAGGATAGTGTTTTACGATCCATCCAGATGTCATACTTCTTATACCCATGGTTAGAAACTTGATGTCACTCGCCTTCATTGTCATAGCTGCTATCGAGCATCACAAACACACATGACACATTTTCTAGAGATGGTCCCAACCTGACTTCGTTTTTGTAAACATATTCTTGAAGCAAGTCCTTAAACAATTACACTGTTTGAGGGTGTTCCCCATGATCCAGTGATATGGGAAGTAGTTGGGGTGATCATTTAGATCCACCTCTGGTGGCCTCCTTCATTTAGGAAAACCAACAATCTCATGTTCCAAGGCACTTCAGAAATAATCCAAAACTTACGGATCATTGAATGAGTAGGTCCATTTTCCCCTATTAGGGAAGGGGGCCCTTGGAGAATGAACCTGATGGGGGGATGGATGAGGTTATCGAGGAGTCAAAGCCTCATTATCCAACCTGGTTGGAGGTAGAGAATTACGCGGGGGTAGCAGTCGATTCTGAGGAGGTTGCTACTAGGCCGGAGGCTGCACCTGAGGTGGAGGGCCTCTGCAAGGCTATGGAGGAGGCTCCATTGTTAACTACACTAGTTTATTGGGGGCCTCTATCTGTTCCCCGATTACAGGGTCAGACTTTGCAACCCTTTATTCCGGAAACATAGGATGCAATGGGCATACCTTCATATCCTTCATTAAGGGTACCAATTGGAGATGGGTCTTATAAAATACGTCCCGAAATACCCTGGGGTAGTTCTAGGTGATCAGAGAGGGGACCAGTTCAATTATAACGACCCATACTTTACATACATTGTTAATACTTCAAAATTGAAGCACACTTATTACAACATATGACAAAACCACAAAGGACCGTATATGTATAGTGTCTTTAGAAACTGGGAAACATAAACAACTGGTTCATAAATCTTCTACAGTGTCTCCCATTTATTTCATCATATCTAGGGTCCATTTTAGCATATTCTACTTAATACCCATCTTCCTGGCCTGGGGAAAAGAAAACATAAAAGGGTGAGCTCAAATGCTCAGCAAGGGAAAATAAAGGAAATAAAAATCATATCATATCTTTTTGAAAATCATAACCTGCAAAAGAGATCATAATATCATAACATGGAATAAATCATAGAAGTGAAAATGAGATCCTCATAATCATAACATGAAACTTGAAACTTTGTGGCATGAACACATAATCATGGAAAATCATTTCTTGTTAGTCATGACTCATTGCCAAGACTATCTTAGTGGATAGAGTCCCTTTCTGAACCGAGTCACCCCCGTTCCAGTCCTGTTTCACTGAACCGGTATAACCTACCGTTCCATCCATGTCTATCTCATCAGATATAAAATCTTTACCCAATGCATTGGAGGGAGATATAGGTCCCACCCATCTTATAATGAATCCTTTTTTATGTGTGCCACATAATCATAAATCATACATCATCGCATAACACATGTAACAAAAAAGGGATTCTTGAAAAATCATGACATCATAAAACAAATCATATAAGGTAAATGACTTCATAAAAATAATTCTCTCACAACATAATCAAATCAATGTAATAATAGGGATAAAAACAGAACCCTTTATTATCTTAGATGGAAAATAATTTTGATAAAACATTTGAACTCCATTCTTGAGGAAAATATCATTTCTTCTTCAAAAACACTTTTCTTTTCTTAACATGTCATACAATTTTAAAATAAAAGAAGTTGATTAAAAATAAACTTGAAAACTTGTAAAGGAATATTCTTGGAAATAATGTTTTAAAAATCCATTCATGCCGTATAACTTAAAAAAACATTCTTTGTATTTTTGTCGGAAAAGTCAAAAAGTACCTTTAACGAAAAAATGACAAAAGATTCCTTTCATATTCATTACAAAAAAAATCACCGAAGTGTAAAATTGGATTTAAACTATTGTAAGTGGATTGAAACAATATTACATATTGAGGGAACATCGATGTGGATGATAAAATACACCCCAGTAAATACCAAAGTATAAACAATCTCGGATAAAAATGAGATTGTGATAATTCCCCTTACCTTTGGTCCGATTTGCTTTGTACGTGTCTGAAGCTCCTGTATAATGGTTTAAATAATGTTATTGTCTTATTCCAGAATCATACATATTGATATGATATCATATATGGTCATATTCTTAGCTTCTTGTTAGTAATATTTCATTGTTACTTGTTACTCGGGTCCTTATTGCCTTTTGTTCTTATGCGTGTTTTTTCGAATAAATTTTTATTCTTCTTTTAAGGTTATAGATATATTATATCCAGAATGGTATTAGTGTAACATATATCATATTTATTAATTTAATTCATTTATATAATTACTATGTAATGATGATCATGTACAACGAGTCGCATCACATCGTGGAGATGGTATTCCGTACGTACGCACGAGTGATGATATCGTTCCTATGATCGTGGAACTTTATTGGAGTATATATATATTATTTCAGTATCAATATTAATTTATAATAATCATAAATAGTTACTCATTACACCATTATACCCATCCTTGTAAGGTGATGGTGGAAAATAGATTACACCACGGCGTGGAGACGGTATTCCGTACGTACGCATGCGCGGTGATTTCATTTTTCCGTAGGATGGATAGAAGGTGAATTAGGTTTGTTTCATATTTATAATAACATATCAGTATGTAATTAATACTGATCTTATAACTTTATCATGAAACAACTAATGAAGAAGAAGTTGAAGAAGAAAGAAGTTGAAAAGATCGGTAATGGATATTACCTCTTCTTTGGAACACCTCTTTGAATCCTCCACTTAGGAATCTAAGATTGGTCTTTGAAGAAGACCAGGACCTCTAGGATTATTCTAGGGAAGTGGAGAAGGGATTTTTTCAGGGGTTGTGCGAGCTTGACTGCTCAAATTGGTGTGAGGAGGAGGGGGAGGAGGTGCCCTTTTATGAGGGAGGAGAGGGGCACCTTAGGAATATCTCAAAATATTATTTTATATTAAAGTCAAAATTAGTTTATAATGGTTCCAAAGGGTCTTATTTCGAAGCTAAAGTGGGGACGGGTCGAAATCCTATCAACCAATAGGATTTAGGCAAGTTTAGGGTATTACTTAAACCTTATCAATTAGATTTAACTCTAAGTTAAATAATTTAACTTTTACCGTGTCTTTTTGTTTTCTTTCACTATATGGTTAATACACTTACTATAGCATGCCAAACAAACCCCAAATTGTTTATTATTAATATATATATCCTCATCTAATTTATTTCGCTGAACCTTATATTTTTAGGAATAAAATAACAATTAATAATATAATATTTGATTTAAAAACTATTTTGTGTCAATTTTGACACTATTTGATATATGATTTTTGTGAAAGTCATAACAAAATTATACGTTCGAACCAAGTTGATTAAATCGACACTAATATATCATAGTAACCTAGAAAATTAGTGGAATTCATAAAAAGTCTCAAATTAAATTTATTTTGGTGTTTATAACATCAATTATGTCAATATTTCATTAATAAGATAATTACTGCATCATCATTGTGTCATAAATACATTAAATTATTTAATGTCTAAAAATTACAAATAAAATACCATTATGTAGGAAATATTTTTATCTTTCTAAAGAATATTTATAGTCGAATTTATCTTATGTATAACCCCATATTAAAAATAATTTACTTATTAAACTTTGATTTTAACTACTTTAACCCTTCTTTAAATAAATTAATAATAAATGTCCTAATCTAACCCAAGTGGGCCTAAATGGTCATATTTTATTCCTAACATTGTTTTTGGTCGAATTAAACTTATCAAATAGAATTAGGACATGTGTTAGGGTAATAGTAATATCATTTTTAACATTAGTTACCCTATTTACTATTAACAGCGGTTAAAAAAGTAAAAAGTTACTATTCACCAAAAAATTATTTTAATATCATTGAACCACATTTTACTTACTGATATCAACCGTGTCTGTCAGATTTTCGAAATTCCATTCACAGAAGCGGTAAAATTATGTTTTATGCAAAAATTCAGTTTTTTACCTACCACTTAGTGGTTTCACTATTCATCAAAAATTGAAAGTTTTCAGAAAAATACCAAAATTTCACCCTAGGATAATTTCGGTATTCCGAATCCAAAAATGAAGTCCATTTTGAAAAATATAATCTATAAAATTTCAAAAAGTGGTTATTACTATTCATAACGGCTAGTTTTAATAATATTTTAGTAGCATATCGTTGTTTAGTGAAACTCGGTATTGCGTACAACGCAAGCTATCGAGGAAGGTCGTGATTGCGTATAAAGTAAGACAAGCAAGTGTGTAGTGAAATATTCCTTAGATGATATATAAAAAAAATATTACTCATAAAAATTTCGGGTGTTACATTCTACCCCCCTTAAAAAGAATTTCTCCCTCGAAATTCGTCACTTTGTAACAAACAGATGAGGATACTTCTCTGTCATCATATCCTCAAGCTCCCATGTAGCTTCTTCAAGTTGGTGGTTCCTCCATAAAACTTTCACCAAGAGAGTGGTCTTGTTTCGTAGGACTTTTTCACTACGATCCAGAATCTCTATCGGCTTTTCTTCATAAGAAAGATCTTGCTCCAACGGTACAACTTCTGAGCTGAGTACATGTGAATAATCTGGTATGTACATTCTCAGGAGAGATACATGGAACACATTGTGAACTTGAGAGAGATTCGGTGGAAGCTCCAATCAGTATGCTACCTTCCCAACACGATCCAGTATTTCGAAATGACCGATATATATAGTGCTCAACTTCCCCTTCTTTCCAAATCTCATAACCCTCTTCCAGGGAGATATTCGTAAGAACACATTATGACCCACTTCAAACTCTAGGTATTTTCTTTGGTTATTGGCATAACTTTTCTGTCGACTCTGAGCTGCTCTTATATGTTGTTGAATAGATCTGACGTTTTCTGCCATTTCATCAACGAGATCAGGTCCTAATAGCTTTCTTTCCCCAACTTCATCCCAGCAAGTTGGTGTCCTGCATTTCTTTCCATAGAGAGCTTCATAAGGAGCCATCTGAATACTGGAGTGAAAGCTATTATTATAAGAAAATTCCACCAAAGGTAGGTGTTGATCCCAACCTCCTTTGAAATCCATAGAGTAAGCTCTCAACATATCTTCTTGGGTTTGAATTGTTCTCTCAGACTGACCGTCTGTCTGGGGATGATAAGCAGTGCTGAAACTCAACTCTGTATCGAGAGTATGCTGAAGACTTCGCCAGAACATCGAGGTAAATCTCGGATCCCGATCAGATATAATAGAAAGTGGTACTCCATGCAATCTTACGACTTCCTTTACATATATCCTGGCAAGCTGATCTAGAGAGAAATCCTCTCTAATAGCAATGAAGTGTGCAGACTTTGTAAGACGATCAACTATGACCCAAATAACATTATTGCCTTTGGATGTTTTAGGAAGTCCTATGACAAAGTCCATAGTGATGGTTTCCCATTTCCATTCGGGTATGGGTAATGGTTGTAACATCCCCTTAGACTTCTGTCTCTCAGCTTTAACTTGTTGACAAACCAAGCATCGAGAGACATATTCAGCAACATCTCTTTTCATGCCATCCCACCAGAAGTACTCTTTCAGGTCACTATACATCTTCGTGCTTCCAGGATGAATAGAGAATGATGAACTATGAGCCTCATCCAGCAGCTCCTTCATTAATTCGAGGATGGGTGGAACACAAACCTGATTCCTGAACTTTATTATCCCATCACAATCAAGGTTGAATTCAGGAACATTTCTCACCTTCTTTTGTAACTTGACATCTTCTTTCTATGCCTCTTTAATCTTCACATGTATAGTTGGTTGAACATTCATTTAAGAAAGATAAGATTTTCCCCTTCCATTATAATTCCAAGATCCATCCTTTGTAAATCCATAAATATTGGATCTTTTGTGATCCTCATCATGGATAAACTAGCATGGTCTTGTCGACTTAATGCATCTGCCACCATGCTTGCTTTCCCAGGGTGGTAATGGATTGAGTAGTCGTAATCCTTAATCAGCTCCAACCACCTTCTTTGATGCATATTCAACTCATTTTGTGTGAAAATATACTTTAAAATTTTATGATCAGTATAAATATCACACCTTTCACCATAAAGGTAATGCCTCCAAATCTTTAATGCAAAGATTACTGCAGCCAACTCCGAATCCTGTGTTGGGTAATTTTTCTCATGGATTTTCAAATGTCGTGAGGCATAAGCTATCACCATATCATTTTGCATAAGAACACACCCCAATCCCTTCTTGGATGCATCACTGTAGATCACAAACCTTTCTCCACTACAAGGCAGTGTGAGCACAGGTGCACTGGATAACCTTATTTTCAACTCCTTGAAATTCTCTTCACATTCCTCTGTCCAGACAAACTTAACTCCTTTTCGAGTCAACTTGGTGAGTGGATTAGATAATCGTGAAAAATCTTTTACAAAACGTCGATAATATCCAACCAAACCAAGAAAACTTCAGATCTCAGTTACTATTGTTGGTCTTGACCATCTTTCAATAACCTCTGTTTTTGTTGGATCCACAGATATCCCCTCTTTTGAGATTATGTGACCCAAAAATGCAACTTTTTTAAGCCAAAATTCACACTTGGTAAATTTGGCATAAAGCTTCTCCTTTCTCAGGGTCTTCAATATAATTCTCAAGTGATCTTCATGATCTTCCTTGATCTTTGAATAGACAAGAATATCGTCTATAAAGACTACCACAAATTGATCAAGATAGTCTCTAAAGACTCTTTTAATTAGATCCATGATGAGAGCAGGGGCATTAGTAAGACCAAATGGCATCACTATAAATTCATAGTGTCCATACCTTTTACGGAAAGCCCTCTTTGGTATATACTCCCTTTTGACCCTTAATTGATGTTACCCTGAATGAAGATCAATCTTGGAAATGTATTGAGCTCCGTGTAGTTAGTCAAATAAATCATCAATGCGTGGGAGAGGATATTTGTTCTTGATAGTGATCTTGTTAAGTTCTCGATAATCAATGCAGAGTCTCATTGATCCATCTTTCTTCTAAACAAATAGAACAGGTGCTCCCCAAGGTGACGCACTAGGGCGTATGAATCCCTTATCAAGATTCTCTTGGAGTTGCTTCTTCAATTCCTGCAACTCAATTGGGGCCATTCTATAAGGTGTCTTTGAAATTGGCAAAGAACCCGGTACGAGTTCTATTGAAAACTCAACTTCACGATTTGGTGGAAGACCCGGTAATTCCTCTGGAAAGACATCATCAAACTCCCGTACAATGGGCATATTCTTAATCGTGAGTTTCTCACCAACCATTTGAGATAAATAACCTTCATTTAGTGGAATCAATACCCATAAGATGGATGAAATTTCCACTGGAATGTTATGTTCATCCTTGAATTGATAGACGATCGTATATTGATCTGGAATATGAAATGTGACTTCCCTTCATTGGCAATTGATATGAGCTCCATGTAGAGAAATCCAATCCATGCCAAGAATCACATCAAATTCCACTAAAGGAAGGATCACAAGATTTCCAGGAAGCACTTTCCCACAAACTTCGATCGGAGAAGAATTATAAACTTTTGATGCGACTGTTGTGCCATTAGGTGTTGTCACAGCTAACTCAACATCTAACTGTTGAGGTAGTATGGTGATACCCTTACAAAATTTTTCAGAAATAAAAGAGTGGGTGGATCCAGAATCAAATAAAACATTTGCTACTTTAGAGTGGATGGTATGTGTACCTTTCACCACTTCGTTATCGTACTCCACATCGCTGATAGAAATTACATGTGACTTTCCTTTGTCTTTAGCCTTAAGATTTTGTTGACGTCGACCATCATCATCAACCCTTGGATTTGGGCATTGATTGGCATAATGCCCCATCTCCTTGCACTTGAAACATTGAAGTGTAGTAGGTTCATTCTGTGTATCCCTTCCTTTGTTTGCATCATTAGAAATCTTCTTCCCATTATCGCGGCATTCAAATGCCCGATGACCTTCCTTTCCACATTTAAAACATTTACTTGTCCCTTTAAGAAAACTCCCTCCATGTTTCTTTCCACACTTTGAGCATAAGGGAAAGCTCATCTTCTTTTCAGTGTGCTCTTTAGATTTTCCTTTGAATTCCATCTTCCTCTTCTTATCAAACCCATGTGACTGATGGGTTACTCCAATCTCCATCTCGACTTTGAGAGCACATCGAACGATTTCCTCGTAGCTATTGAAGTCCCTTATGGCTAACTCCCTTCGATGACTTTGTTTTAAGCCACTAAAGAATCGATTGATCTTAATCTCAGGTTGGATAATAATACCAGAAGCGTACCTTGCAAGTCTTGTAAAATTTGCTTCATAGGTACCAACATATTCATCATCCCTTTGCTTCAGTTCAAGAAACTCTTTCTCCATCTTTGTTCGGAGAATAAGAGGGAAGTACTTATTGAAAAATAAGCTCTTGAACTCGTCCCATTCCATAGACTCAATTTCATCCCTTTGCCTCGTATTCTTAATAAGATTCCACCATTGATCAGCATCTCCTTCCAAACGATACACTGCTAGGATGACTTTATCATGTTCAGAACATTGAAGATCTGAAAATATCTTTTCAGTAGTACTAATCCATTGTTCAGCAACTAATGGATCAGTAGACCCGCTGAAAGAAGGTGGACGCTGCCTCATGAAGGATTCAACAGAATGTTGCTCCTTCCTTTGCTCGTTTGGAAGTCCTGCATGATTCATATCTTGAGAAAGTTGTGTGATCATGGATAAAAGATTTTTCATTCCAGCTCCCATATCGTTTGGTTGCTCAGGGGAACAATCATTGCATTGCCCATCGCATTCCGCATTAACACGGTTCCTTCAGGTTCCAGCCATTGACTAAAACCAAGAAGAATAGTGTGAGCAACACTAGTTATAATAGGAAAACCACATAATTCAAGAATAAAATTTTCATGCTTATGGTCTTAAACTAGGTTATTCATGGCCATTTCTAAAACACTAAGATTGTGTTCTATGCTTAGACTTATCCTTAGGGTTCTTACGAAGTCTTTCACATCCTAGTTTCTAAATGTTGACTATACTTTTCCTATGATACCAACTATAACAACCCATACTTTGCATACATTGTTAATACTTCAAAATTGAAGTACACTTATTACAACGTATGACAAAACCACACAGGACCGTATATGTATAGTGTCTTTAGAAACTGGGAAACATAAACAACTGGTTCATAAATCTTCTACAGTGTCTCCCATTTATTTCATCATATCTAGGGTCCCTTTTAGTGTATTCTACTTAATACCCATCTTCCTGACCTGGGGAAAAGAAAACATAAAAGGGTGAGCTCAAATGCTCAGCAAGGGCAAATAATGGAAATAAAAATCATATCATATCTTTTTGAAAATCATAACCTGAAAAAGAGATCATAATATCTTAACATGGAATAAATCATAGAAGTGAAAATGAGATCCCCATAATCATAACATGAAACTTGAAAATTTGTGGCATGCACACCTAATCATGGAAAATCATTTCTTGTTAGTCATGACTCTTTGACAAGACTATCTTAGTGGACAGAGTCCCTTTCTGAACCAAGTCAGCCTCGTTCCAGTCCGGTTTC
Source organism: Viscum album (assembly GCA_963277665.1). Classification (NCBI taxonomy): domain Eukaryota; kingdom Viridiplantae; phylum Streptophyta; class Magnoliopsida; order Santalales; family Viscaceae; genus Viscum; species Viscum album. Next base: position 1,290,786,992 of record OY728159.1, on the reverse strand, counting down.
ACTGAACCGGTATAACCTACCATTACAGCCATGTCTATCTCATCAGATATAAAATCCTTACCCAATTCACTGGAGGGAGATATAGGTCCCACCCATCTTATAATGAATCCTTTCTTATGTGTGCCACATAATCATAAATCATACATCATCGTATAACACATGTAACAAAAATGGGATTCTTGAAACATCATGACATAATAAAACAAATCATATAAGGTAAATGACTTCATAAAAATAATTCCCTCACAACATAATCAAATCAATGTAATAATAGGGTTAAAAACAGAACCCTTTATTATCTTAGATGGAAAATAATTTTCATAAAACACTTGAACTCCATTCTTCAGGAAAATATCCTTTCTTCTTCAAAAACTCTTTTCTTTTCTTAGCATGTCATAAAATTATAAACTAAAAGAAGTTGATTAAAAATAAACATGAAAACTTGTAAAGGAAGCTTCTTGGAAATAATGTTTTAAAAATCCATTCATGTCGTATAAGTTAAAAAAACATTATTTGTACTTTTGTCGGAAAAGTCAAAAAGTACCTCGTACGAAAAAACGACAAAATATTCCTTTCATATTCTTTACTAAAAAATCACCGAAGGGTAAAATTGGATTTAAACTATTGTAATTGTATGGAAACAATATTACATATTGAGGGAACATCGATGTGGATGATAAAATACACCCCCGTAAATACCAAAGTATAAACAGTCTCGGATAAAAATGGGATTGTGATATTTCCCCTTACCTTAGGTCCGATTTGCTTTGTACGTGTCCGAAGCTCCTGTATAATGGTTTAAATAATGTTATTGACTTATTCCAGAATCATACATATTTATATGATATCATATATGGTCATATTATTAGCTTCTTGTTAGTAATATTTCATTGTTACTTGTTACTTGGGTCCTTATTGCCTTTTGTTCTTATGCGTGTTTTTCCGAATAAATTATTATTCTTATTTTAATGTTATAGATACCTTATATCCAGAATGGTATTAGTGTAACATATATCATATTTATTCATTCAATTCATTTATATAATTACTATGTAATGATGATCATGTAGAACGAGTCGCATCACATCGTGTATACGGTATTCCTTACGTACGCAAGAGTGATGATATCGTTCCTATGATCGTGGAACTGTATTGGAGTATATATATATTATTTCAGTATCAATATTACTTTATAATAATCATAAATAGTTACTCATTATACCATTATACCCATCCTTGTAAGGTGATGGTGGAAAATAGATTACACCACGGCGTGGAGACGGTATTCCGTACGTACGCACGCGCCGTGATTTCATTTTTCCGTAGGATGGATAGAAGGTGAATTAGGGTTGTTTCATATTTATAATAACATATCAGTATTTAAGTAATACTGATGTTATTAATTTATCATGAAACAACTAAAGAAGAAGAAGTTGAAGAAGAACGGAGTTGAAAAGATCGGTAATGGATATTACCTCTTCTTTGGAACGCCTCTTTGAATCCTCCACTTAGGAAACTAAGATTGGTCTTTGAAGAAGACCAGGACATATAGGATTATTCTAGGGAAGTGGAGAATGGATTTTGTCAGGGGTTGTCCGAGCTTGAGTGCTCAAATTGGTGTGAGGAGGAGGGGGAGGATGTGCCCTTTTATATGGGAGGAGAGGGGCACCTAAGGAATATCTCAAAATATTATTTTATATTAAATTCAAAATCGGTTTATAATGGTTCCAAAGGGTCTTATTTAGAAGCTATAGTGGGGATGGGTCAAAATCCTATCAACCAATAGGATTTAGACAAGTTAGGATATTATTTTAACCTTATCAATCAGATTTAACTCTAAGTTAAATAATTTAACTTTTACCGTGTCTATTTGTTTTCTTTCACTATATGGTTAATACACATACTATAACATGCCAAACGAACCCCAAATTGTTTTTTATTAATATATATATCCTTAGCTAAGTCATTTGGCCGATCCTTATATTTTTAGGAATAAAATAACAATTAATAATATAATAATTTATTTAAAAACTATTTTGTGTCAATTTTGACACTATTTGATATATGATTTTTGTGAAAGTCATAACAGAATTATATGTTCAAAACAAGTTGATTAAATCAACACTAATATATCTTAGTTACCTATAAAATTAGTTTAATGCATAAAAAGTCTCAAATTACAATTATTTTGGTGTTTATAACATCAATTATGTCAATATTTCATTAATAAGATAATTACTGCATCATCATTGTGTCATAAATAAATTAAATTATTTAATATCTAAAAATTACAAATAAAATACCATTATGTAGGATATCTTATTATCTTTCTAAATAATATTTATAGTCGAAATTATCTTATGTATAACCCCATATTAAAAATTATTTACTTATTAAATTTTGATTTTAACTATTTTAACCCTTCTTTAAATAAATTAATAATAAATGTCCTAATCTAACCCAAGTGGGCCTAAATGGTCATATTTTATTCCTAAGTTTGTTTTTGGTCGAATTAAACTTATCCAATAGAATTAGGACATGTGTTAGGGTAATAGTAATATCATTTGTACCCTTAGTTACCCTATTTACTATTAACCGCGGTAAAAAAAGTAAAAAGTTACTCTTCACCAAAAAATTATTTTTATCTCATTGAACCACATTTTACTTACTGATATCAACCGTGTCTGTCGGATTTTCAAAATTCCATTCACAGAAGTGGTAAAATTATGTTTTATGCAAAAATTCAGTTTTTAACCTACCACTTAGTGGTTTCACTATTCATCAAAAAATTAAAAGTTTTCAGAAAAATACCAAAATTTCACCCTAGGCTAATTTCGGTATTCCAAATCCAAAAATGAAGTCCATTGTGAAAAATAAAATTTATAAAATTTCAAAAAGTGGTTATTACTATTCATAACGGCTAGTTTTAATAATATTTTAATAGCATATCATTGTTTAGTGAAACTCGGTATTGCGTACGACGCAAGCTATCGAGGAAGGTCGTGATTGCGTATAAAGTAAGCCAAGCAAGTGTGTAGTGAAAGATTCCTTTGATGATATATAAAAACAAAATATTACTCATAAAAATCTCGGGTGTTATATCAATATTTACATTCCACAAAAAATTATTCAGTAGTTTCTCTTAATTCAGTAGCATGTCAAGAGAGTATCTGATCCCTTTTGACCGGGCGACAGTGTCCATGACATGCTTGTCTAGCCTCTGTTTTAACTAGAATCGGTCTGCAATACTCATCTTTTGAGTGGGGGAACTGAACTTGTAATGAAATTTCCTCTGAAGATCTTCCCATATGGCTATAGATATGATGGGTAGCTGACTATACCAGAAAAATGCAGGCCCTTCCAATTTCAGTATGGAGCCTCAGAGTTTGGCAGCCTCTTACTACGTCAGTATTCCGAGAATGGGTATGCACCTTGAAATGAAATGGGCAAGATGATGTATTAGGTCACCGATAATATTAAAGTGGGAGAAGGATGGATTTATAAAACCCTAAGGTGATGGAATATCATCCACTCAGTCCTGATACAGATTTCAATCTAGTGGTATTTCCACGTGTCACGTTTCCAATGCCTCAAGGTGAATAATGTATGCCACAATGGGATCATCAGGTCTGGGGTTCCTCTCTTGATGGGGATCCCTGACAACCAGTGCATTGTTGGGTTCTTTAAAGAGATTTGAAGGCCCAACGACTCATGGAGTGACTTGTGGGATAACCAGTAGTGCGGCTGGGAGAACCTGGTCTTGATCCTGGGGATTTTCTCACCACTCCGGTGGATTTGGAAACACATACCTTGCCCTCATTCTATATTTCCATCCTCAATTCTATTTAAGTGGGAAGCATAGTCAGGGTCACCTGGAAGAAATGTTATGAGGGGAAGTTGTGTCTGCCCCTACTACCTGCTCAATGATCATTGTAGTTTGTTCATCACTTTGTGTCATGCTCAGCATGGAAGATGTCAACAATCATTAAATGCTCTTCGATATGTTGATGAAATTTGGCTTTCCCGGGATCAGCGTCCGTCTTTTGTACTAAACCATATGGGTCAGATGTTTTATTGTCTCTGAGGTTCTTCTTACCCTAATTTAGATTCCTGTTGAGGGTTAATGACTCATTAGGTATAAGAGGCCCATTAAACTATTTATCTGTTGAGTGATCCTTCCCAATGTATCCAATAGTTGTGAGACTCCCTTAGGGGTTGGTCTTACCCAAGAATATATAGATCGTTCTCTTCCCCAGGTCGGTCGACCATGTTAACTATGACCCTACCTGGTTGTATATCATCGATATCCCCTTGAAAGTCAGGACTACACTAGAAGGAAATGATGTGGAGGGAAGAATACTCCCCCCAGACATGGATCTGTATGAGGGGGGAAGCCTCCTTGATAAAACTACAGAGCACTTTGATGCTCTAAAAGAATCATTGTTGGAGGGTCCAATGGAGGCCTGGTGAATCAGTGCACTAGGCCATAGGTAGTGTAGACAAATCAACAAGATGGCATAGATAGATGATGTCTTTCAAATGTGATTTCCTTTTTAGGTAAGGCACTAACTGATGACGAATACAGAAGTGTGTTTTTTAGAGGTTATATAAAAATCATCCAACTTCCTTCTATGTGAGTGATTCTGGTGCACTGAAGTTCAGTGTCGTGGTTGGCCGAAACATATCGGGGAAATGGTCTGCCGCAAAAATGTCCCACAAGCTCCTCTCTCCAGACTCAGGGTATGAGCCTTTATTTTCCCACTCATCCAATATAGGATTAATGGTAGCCGATAAAAATACTAAATTAGAATACTATGATGGTAGGATGGAAAAAAGAGAATACGACTAGTGGGATGAATAGTTGTCGCATCTAGGGACATCCTCCAAAGGGTGAAGTGACTTGGCCACCACATCATGATAAGATGTGCTAGTAACAATAATTTTTCATATTAGGGACTACAGTTACTGGAAGTGGATCGTGTTGTTTCTCGTTCACCGTCGGTCCCCGAAATAACTCTATGTGATCTCTGTTGTAGGTAGAGAATGCTTCTGGGGGTGATTATGGGGATAGTAGGGCCAGACCCTAGAGAGACTCTAGATATTTGTTATCATGAATGTATCTGTGGAGGGAGGCAGGGATCCAGTGGACCTCACATTATGGAATTACAAGGCTAATGTGTTTCATTTTTACCCCAGCCCTTGACATGGAGGATCTAGGCGAGGGTTCCATTACTGAGTCATATTCCACCTCAAAATATAAGATTCAGAGTAGTTTAATCTTGGTTTTAATCTTCCAGATATTATTTTAATGGAGGTGAGGACTTTCCTTCCTTCCCCAGTGTGTCTCTATGAGACATGGTAGATTTCTAGATCAAGGAGGACCTTCGACTGAGTTATTGATGGGGTAGAGGAGACTTCCTCTTGAATTAGTTGGGGTATGAGGAGAACCTGGAAATATTTCAAATAGAACACGGGGAGGAACTCCTTTTCCATTGGCCGATTGAATGAGGGAATCCCCATATGAGGTGTTGGAGTGCGTAGGAGCATGGGTATGCCCTCCATGCTTATTTACCCTATCAAAGTTAGCCCGAGGAGGGCCCTCCTACTGGTCGAGACGAACATGGGTAGGCCCTCCATGTTGGGTGCTATTGAAGTGAGGATAACCTTCACTCCTCTGATTTTTGGGTTGAGGAGGAACTTTCTAGGCTACTGTAAAGACAAGGGGAAGGCCACCATGATTAATATTGATTGGATGTGTAATACCTCCACATCAGAAGCTTATGGAAGGAATAAGGACTCCATACTTGATGTCATCATCACGAAAGAGGCTTCCGTACTATGTGTCACTAAAATGGGTAGGACCCTCATTCAGATGGATGGTGGATTTTGTGGACCTACATTCCATGAATGGAATTTTAGAGGACCTACATTCTCAATGGTGATAGTATGGGTTGGAACTCCGTACTCAGTGTCATTGTTGTGGGTCGGCCCGCGGTGGGTGTTACCTACGATTAATACCAAGAGAGTCGACCCAGTCATCCCATGGGAAGGTCGAGGCCTCGATCCAAGTTGGGTATATTAGAGTCCCTTCTCAACATAGATAGAGGACTGATGGTATAAATTGACGGTGGCACATGGCATGGTAGTTGCGGATATTGATTCCCCTATGTGGGTGTCCTCCTCAGCCTACACCCAACACGGGCAATGGGTCAACTGGACTAGGGCTGGTGGTGTAGGCGCAAGGCTTACCTATTCCTTAGATCATGGGGATGGGTGGAGGCACTGGTGTGGCCTAGCGATGGCCCTCTTTGGGAGCTCCAAGAATGGGATCCCAACCAGGCTGGCCCAGACATCTCCCACCTCATTGATGTAGGGGGGGGGAGTAATTGATGTGTTCCTGGGAGAGGCTCCAAAAAATGGTTTTGTGTTCTTGGTGGGATCAGTGGCTCCCTGAACGGTCCTTGGGGGTAGTGGAAGCGATGAAGCATAGATGCCTATAAATCATTGTGGACCATATCGTGAGTTATTATAATACCCTCCTCCTCTTATCAGAGGATGAGGTCATTTATAACCCTTCGTTGAATGACCCCATCCAGAGATATGAGGCTTGGGTGCCCATGAGCTACAGAAATGGAGACATCAATGGGGGAAATAAATCCATACATGATTTCCACTTTGACTTTTCCCCTACCCATGCGTCAGTTGGTGGGTGGTGATCAGTTTCCTTACATAGAATTTTGGGCCCTAAATGTAGGGAAATTAACCCATTAGTGCTGCATAGATGAAACCGTCATCCAGTTCCTCACGACCATTCTGTATTCCATGGATTGTAAGAAGGATCCATGCTGATAATGTCCTAGATCACTATGTCCACCATTTTACCAACACCATATTCTAGTGAGTTTCATGCTGTGGACACTATTTTCATGGTGGGACCCAGTGTTAGATGAATGGATTTGGTGACATGCTAGTATACTGATGTCTCAAACAGTACCTATCATAACATTGAAGATAATAAATTCACGTTGGGTTCACCATTTATATTTATGATAATTTCACCGAGGCGCGCACATCCGTATATTTCAGGGGTAGCACAGACTGTTTCCCCACATTCCAGCTTTCCAAATGTAGTTGGAATCCATCTCTTATTCAAGGATGTATTCTCCTTGATTGAACCATGATGATGAGATTTCAGTTCCTCCTTCCATGGATTCCTCCTTCAAACTCGTCAAATAGTCTGGGTCTCCAATAATGATTAATAAGTTGTTTGTGAAACTCATCCCAATTCAATATCTTCATGGATGTTGATTAATTATGCATCTTCTGTCATGAAATTCTAAGGGGTCTGGTCAGGGCAGCATCATTTGGTCTTGGGAGTTTCCATGTTGGACATCATTGGCTTGTCTGGAATCTGGAACACTAGCGTTCCTGGGTTTCTTCCCTTTATGATAGGGATTCTGGAGGTATCTAAGCATGAGGAATCCCACATCAAATGTGGGGAATTGTATTCCCAAGTAATGTCTCATAGGTTTCCACCATCATCCCATATTTAACACAAGGTGTGCCCTGAATTTAATGTCTAGCAGAGATGGATCATACAGAATGGAACACTGACGGGAGTGGATCAGATAGGATCAACCACTGGAGGTAACAATGATGTTGGGGAAAATATGTGGTTAGGCACCTGATTATTACTAGGGGTAGTGAAGATGTGAATGGAATGATCTCACCAGGATTTGGTGTCTTGGGAAAGAATCAGAATGGATGATGGATAGTTGAATGGTGTGGAGGGGGAGATCAAGCCGGCATGAGGGAGATAGTGATGTTGGGGTTGATCTTTGAAGAGACAACATAAATATCTCTATGGTAGGGAATCAAATTCCACATAGTTGAGTGAGGCGATGGGGCACCTAAGAAGGTAAACATTATGGATGGGACCTAGATTATGTGGAACCTCTGTTTTGGGGCACAACCTACCCAAAACACATAGGCTCATGGGAGATACTAGGATGAGAAATGGGTGATGGGATTGAACCTCAGGAATAATTCCTATGTACCCTACATAAGAAATTATCAATATATATGGAGTTTATAATGATGCATGGAATCAGTGTGTGGGCATAGGACAATGGCATGAGGATATACTAGGGATCACGTGTGGTTAGCCGCCCGAGTTGGTCTAACACTCAGGGCATGGACCAGAGTTGGGGGTACCAACAAATGGTACTAAAATGGGATACTGTAGAGTGGGAAACACAATGGATTACCACTGGTTGGGGATCGTAACAGCTTACATTCAGTTTCGAACACAACAACTAACTATTGGTTAGGGTACAATAGATTAATATTGGTAGGCATACAATGGATTATTGTTGGCTTGGGTACAATGACTTACCACTGATTGGGGAACATGATGGCTTACCAAGAGGTTGGAAACAGAGTGGCTTACCATTTTTTATGGTTGGACCTCAGGTAGGCTTTCTACGTACCTTGCCTAGGAGACAAGGATCAATGTCCACAAAGTTCAAATGGGTACTGTTTAGCATCTTGAGGAATGAAAAGGGGCATATAGGTTGACATCATGGCAGACGAGTGTGGACCAATGTGAAGTGGTTGGGACCAATAGGTGTTGGGCTATAACCTTAGGGAGGCTTCCATCATTCCTTGCATTGGAAAATATCAATGTCTGTGCAGTTCGAAAGGGAGGATACAATTTAGCACCCAACATGATGGAGGTAAACCGATGTGATGGGTTCAGAACCAATATAGGTGTTGGGATTGATCCTTAGGGAGGATTTATACATACCTTTCCTTGGAAAGGATCAAATTCAAATTAGATTAGTATAGGGTTCATAAACTGATGTGAAGTGGTCGGGACCAATGGTTGTTGGGATTGATCCTCAGGGAGGCTTCCTAAGTACCTTGACTTGGCAATGTTCAAACTATGCATATATCATTATGTATGATATAGTTTGACTTCATGAATAATTGAAGTGAACCAATGTGAAGGGTTCAAAACCAATAGAGGTGTTGGGTATGAACCTCAGAGAGGATTCCTACCTACATTTCCTTGGAAAGTATCAAAGACCACGTAGTTTAGGATGGGTTTGGTGAACCAAACTGATGTGGTCATGAAAAATGGTTATTGGACTTGAACAGTAGGGAACCATCATATGTACCTTGCCTTGGTAGTGATCAGAGTCCACGTAGTTCAAGAGGTAGGATATAGTTTAACATCATACATGACATATGTGAACTGATGTGAAGGGGCCAGAACTAATGGAGGTTTTGGGGTTAATCCTCAAGGAGGCTTCCAACGTACCATTCCATGGTAAGGATTGATGTCCACTAGTTCAGGATGGGTTTGTTGAACAAACATGAAGTTTTCAGGACCAATGGTTGTTGGGCTTGATCTTCAGAGAGGCTTCCTATATACATTTCCTTAGCAATGATCAAAGTCTATGTAGATCAAAATGTTGTTGGGGATTACACTATAGGGAGGTCCCTAGTGGATTACATGGTCATTTCTTACTCTATTCCCACGTGAATCATGATCGAGGAGAGAAAGAAGAGGTAGAAAATACTTGACGATAACATTGAGAAAGGTGCGTATGTGGGAAGTGGAGTGGGGATTACTCGTTGTTAGATGCCTAAAGCAGAAACATGGGGTTACACATGGTTATCAACACAGGGAGATTAATATTGGGACATACTCTAGGATGGAGGCCCAAGTGGAGACAATTAACAATGAGAAAGTGATTTGGAACAAAAGAAAGGATTGTTCTGGTGACTATCCCCCTTCAGGTTCATGGCTACGAAGAGAAGAGGGGGAGCATGGATATTTCCTTCATCATGAAAGGCTAGGGGCTTTCACTGATGGTGTTTGACCTTCCCCATGGATAGGAGCCGCTCTAGTAGAGAGGATCTCATTCTAGGTGAGGAAGAGCTCACTCTCGTAGAGATGAGCAGGGATCGAAAATGCTTGCGACAGGGCACCCCGTGTACAGTTTGTAGGGTGAGGCCATAGTTTAATGTCATGTGATGGGGATGATAGCACTTAGCAGTTTAAATCCTATAGCTCAGACGAGGTGGGTTCACTCTGCACCCCCTAGGACATACATAATCGGTACCTCCCACCCCTTGATTAAGGGAAGACATCAGCAATGTCAACGTGAGGGGGTGTTGTGAAGTTATCCCTAGAGGGGTCCACGTTAGTGTGGATATGCAAAGAATAAATAGTCATTTTCATGACTATGTAAAGATGGATTAGGAAAAGCAATGCAACAAGAATAACAATGAAGGGGACAATGAAATCAATTTGTGTAAATATGGAGGTTTAGGTGGGGAAAGGGGTTGTAGAGAAAGGGGGTTCAAAGGAAGAGTCCTTGTGAAGCTCTTGTGCTCAATATACTGAAGGGGCTTTACGAAGGGGTATGCTTTGTGTAGTGAAGTGGCCTAGCCTAGGTATAGGAAATATGTGCATATGGACAGTGTATTACAAAGTGGAAAGGCATTCATGGAGTAGTTCATTGCGAAGCAAGGCTTCCAGGTGAAGTGAAACAATGTGAAGAAGTGTGCTTCACGATGCATAGTGACCCTACCTTGGCATGATGGTTACATGTGTGTGGAGGGTATTTTGTGAAGCATATGTGATCTATGATTACTCGAGTCCCCTTGGGGTTCCCTTTACATTATGGAGGATCATGGGCTCCACGAAGGGAAAAACTCTATGAAGAGGGGATGAATTTAAGAAAACGGAAAAGCACTTTTCCATACTATACTACCTTGGAGAGATCATTTTTCACAGAGTAGAAAGTGCTTCATGATTTGAGAGTTGAGAAGGGGAATGGTTGGAGTATCCATAATTTGGTATTGAGGGGTGCCAGATATTTATAGCTAAGAGGTTTCGGGAGGTAGATATTGTACAATGCAAAGCTATGTGGATATTTATCGTAACCGTGGAGACTACCACCTCCTTGAAATACAACGGCTAGTAAATGTGAATCCGGATTGTAGAGCCTTTTACCTCCCTACTCATTGGTATCTTGGATAACATCACATGGATCATGGAGCCTCCTGACTCCTAGAATTGTAGAGGCTTTGAAAATTTCAACCGGATCATGGAGCCTCCCACCTCCTTACCCAGTAGTGGCTTCACAAACATCACTCAGATCACAGAGCCTCTCCCTTCTGTGCTTAGTGACAGCATCACAAACGTCACACGGATTGCAGAGCATCTCACCTCAATTCTCTGTGCTGGCATCACACAGGGGGTAGCTGCACACTGGCCATGGTGCTATGAGGCACCGTGAAAAAGCAACGCGATGCAGCCCCAAAGGGTTTTGATTTTCTCTTCCTCTTCCCAAATTTTGGTGCCAACAAATATGTCTCTTGACTATATTGAAATTTGGTATTACCAAATCATATAAACAACATAAACATTACATCATCTGTGATAATATTTATCACCAATCATCAACAATAATATCTCACTATAAACACATCTAATGTCGGTAAAACAATTGAAAATAAATTATGTGACATATTAATAAAAGAAATAAAAATTACAAACAATGGAAATAAATTTTCAATAAAAAAACTACAATAACAACAACAATACATATTATTGGGATACTAACATTTTCCACTGTAATACCATATATGAATTTTATAATAGTAATACTTGTCAAAATCAGTTAATATAATTAACATAAAATACAAATATTATCATAATGGAAAACATTGTAAAAAACGTTTCACACTATTAAAAGAAATATCACATAAATAAGCCCATTTATCAAATCATAACATAAATTGTAATATACTACCATAATTTATGTAACACAAATTTCAAAAAAAAACATCTATTAATTAAATAGTATCTATTTTCATTTATCCCACGTAATCATTTACAATGTCATCTAGGTAACCTTGGGAATTATACATCATTATTCAACATAAGAAAATCACATTTCCCTTATAATCTTTCATCATCAAATACTAACATATCCTCTATCACCCAATTTGTTCCCTCATATATCCATTTAATAATCTAAAAATATTTTCATTATATGATAATGAGTTGAAGGAAACCTGTTTTACAAATAATAAACATATGATTGTTCAAAAAATTATTAAATTCCATTTATTTCTCTTTATATCAACCTCTTTATTATCTTTTCACTGACATCATTATGTGATTCAATTTATTTAATTATTATATACCATAATAACAATTATTCAGTATATTTCATTTAATTATATCAATTCAATATCACTATTTAATTCCCATGTTAACATCACTTTTTTCAATTATTAGTTCCATATGATCCATATAATTTATATATTGACACATATCCCAAATTATGAGAATTAATTTAACACATAAAATAGAGAAAATAAAAACCTCTTACTTGAAAATGATTTAAATTTTTATTGAATTCTTATTTATTATATAATATAATTCCTTAAATCCATATTTATAATATATGTTCAAATGATTAACCGTCAAAGCATTGATTCCCATAAGAGAAATAGAGATAAATAATGTTTCACCAACCTATATATGATTTATCATCTATCCATGATTTAATTTGATCACTAAGAAGAATACATCCACTAATAGATGATTAAAATCCAAAACATTCTCTCTAATGTCACCCGTAATTCATTAAAAAGATACATTTAATTTTATAAAAGAAAATAGGAATCCCTTTTTTCTATATTTTTAATCTTAATTTCTAAAAATTATGATATTTTTATGTTCATCATGACAAGTTTTCAGCAGTTAATGGCCAATCCAAAAATTGCAGTGTGTTTTGCCCCTTTTTCATAAAATCTAACAATTTATGAAATTAAATTATCATATATTTTATCCATAATATGAAATATTTATAAAAATATTGACATATTTATTCTATCACAATTTCCATCATCTATATTAACTTCCTTCAAATATTGTCCAATGAATACGATATTTTGAAGTAGACCATGATGTGTTCAATCCCACCATGAATTAATCCCTATTTGTTTATCATGATACCACATAATTTCACATTTTCTATAATATATTATCATTTAAATATAATCATAATCTTAAAGAAATAATCATGGACTATAACATAATATAATGTGGTTTCATATCATAACAAATTTATCTTTAGATTATACTTTTCATATTTTCCTCTCTTCTCCAACACCACCTATAAATTCCAAGACCTCTATATTAGATTCTAAATAATAGATTTTGTTCCGAAATATTATGAAATTTATAACATTAAATTGATCAATTAATCACCAAAAAATTTACACCATTATATTAAATACCTCTTAAGTAATATTTACCCTTAAAAATTCCAACAATATCATTTAAATTACAATTTTAAAAATAAAATAATATAAATTAAAATTCAAAACATTTTCATATAACATGAAATATTTTTTAAAATTACCCCCAATAATTTATCTTAATCGATAAATCTGATTCCCATTTACATTCCTCTAAACCACCATACAGTAATGGGACAGAAAATTAGGGAATGTACTATATATGAAACAGTTAATCTTAAGTTTAATTTTCACCATTTAATAAATAAACATTATATTTACTTAATATTTGACTCACCAAAATCATTCATATATGAATCATCATGAATTTACTTCTGAAGCTATGCCACCTGAAAAATATCCTTAACATGATATAACCTATATAGAACTACTAATAGAGGTTACAATTTACTAACATACTGTTAAAGCACCAAGGTTTAAGAATCATTGGATGAGTCATACAACTTATTCATAATTTTCATTTTACAAGATTGAGTAAAAATTTGAGAATATATAATCACTGAAATGAAGCTTTAATAGCGTCTTTCAACAATAAATACATTATTTCGAAGGATCCTATTCCATATTTTTACTATCTCAAATAATTTATATCATATCATGTACCAACTCATTCCAACCACCACTATATCACTAATAAAAAATAAATAAATGAGTTAGATACAACACCAAATATATAACACTTTATATAGAAGCACTATAATATAGTAATAAAATAAATCATTGTACATAACATTTGATGGTGGATGATTTTTTATCCATTATCCACCAAAATATACAATAAATTCCATCAATATAACATCAGTCACATTAACTGTGTGATTAGTTTAACAATTAGTATAGGGGTGGGATATAGTGATAATTAAAAAATGGATCCATTGTTACCTTATAATACCCTCCACATTCATAAGGAAAACAATGGATCCTGATACAAAATAATAATACATGAAAACCAAAAAATATTTACTACATCCCACTTGGAAATCATTTCTGAGCTATCTATAAAGATAAATTTCTTGATTGGTAAGATATTATATTATAAAACTAATGTTTCAACCATGAATCAAACAGAAAAATTCCATTTTAATGAATGATAAAATATATTCAATATATATATATATATATAATATTTACTAATTTTATAATGTATATTGAGTAGATATTAAAATAATTCATAGACATTATTTCTGACATACATTTATATATATATATGTCATTAATTTATAAATTTTTCTATAAAATTATTCATTCTAGGTAAAAAAATAAATTCATAACTATATGAAACATATTATTGACACCCAAATATATTAGAAATGGTGAGATAAGAATTTCATGTAAAAAATATTCAAAAAATAACAAAGAATATACAACATCCCATGGGCTAAAACCTCATGTTTATAATACTCCATATAAATATTAATAAAATACAAGTCTACAACATAATATATGCATAAGAACACTTCACGGTTGTTGACACCCGCAAAATGAGCATCAAAAAATATATAAGGGATGAAATACACAGGGTAAGTTTATTATTTTATCAAAAAAAGTAACAGAAGGTGGAAAAAAACATGGATCATATAACCATAAAAAGGATATGCACATATATGACCTTCGGAAGGTCATGTGAATGTTAAATTCACAATTCATGACCTACTGGAGATCATGTAGAGCCCATTTGGAAAGCCTCCTAGTTCATAATAATGTACCCAGACAGGAATTGGTGATCGAGCATGGACTTCCAAGTGAGCACATCCTTTCCATGTGACATTTCAATAAGAGAGTTTTTGAAAATCATCCAAAACACTCATAAAATGAAGGATGAAAATATGTAAAAGAAAGAGATGTTATGCTATCAATTATGGCCATGTGACTGGATCTATTGGTTTGTAAGACCACTTGAATCCCCAATCAATATGTCCATCATGTCACACAAGAGCCTCATAGTTGGTCACCTTCATCATGAAAAGGGTCTTAGACATGTCCAGTATTCTAAAATTGCACCTTCAGCTCTATGGAAATGTGGAGGTGTTCTCCATGAATGTTACTATGCATCATCACGATGCCCACTATTTGTCATGTGATACATCTATGAAAACACTTTTAAACCTTCATGAAATCCCCATTCATTGTAAAATAAAGACAGAAAGTAGATGGGGAAATAGATAAGGTTAATTACAATTGATAATATGATGGCCTTCATGGGAAATGCGTTATTTTACAATTGAAAATCACTATTAATCATGAGAGTCCACCTTGATACTAAAACATAATCTCATGAGACCCCATTAAATGTTATGAAAATTTCATAGTCCCCTAAAAAGTCATCATTTTCATTAAGAAGATCCTATAAAATTAATCTTAATTCATAGAAAAGAAATACCTTTAACATCATAATCTCAAGAATACCCTAAGAAAATAAATAATATCCTTGTAAAATTTCCTTAGAATATCTTCATGTTCAAAAGAAATCATTTTTATCAACATGGATCCAATAAAAATAAAAATGGAGGAACATTATCAAGATCATTGATCATCATGTGACACAATTAATGACCCATAATAAGATCACATTGAGTGTGTGATATAAAAACAATCCACCTTCTTCAAATAAAATTAATGAGATATGAACCACACAATGAGCCATATATATTGATTGGATATGACTATAAATGTCTCTCCTATTCATAAAAAAATTATCATATAGATCAATCACATAACACAGTTCTAGAGTGTAGTTTTTATTGAAACTAGTCACATAGTCATAAAGGTATTATACCTGGTAAAATATGAGGAATGACATAAGGGATAACATGACATTAAAAGGTGATTCACCGGATCACCCTATATATCACATGATGGACTTATATATTGCTGATCAGATTATAAAAATAGTTTATGCATGGCGTCATGGTTTGGAAATCCAAAAAATTAGATACCATTGTAAAAACCTAAAGATCATATGGAATACAATGCTGGAATAATAGATTAAATTTTTTTGGATACTTATTCAAATATGAATTCACTAATCTTCATACGCTTCACATGACTCACCCATATCATCTGACATCACAAATACATGTCTTGCATTTTACTTGACACTCCCACGACATGTTATTTGGATCATGTGATGTCCTTAAAAATGTAAAGAATGTTGTGTGATTCCCTTCATGAATTTCAACCAATTCCTATGAATTCATCTAGGCTTGACATCTTGGATCATGCAATTTACTCAAGACAAGTCATCCAAGTCTCCTGTAGTTCTTCAAACATACCAACCATTTTAATGTGAAATACTGTATACATGTCACCCATGCTACATAGTGACAATAGGACATGCTAGCAAGATCATACAATGGTCTCTAAACATGTCAAACCATATCATCATATGTCTTCCGAATGAGTAATCAAGATCATGAGGCACCCACTATACTTGTAAACCTATGACATAAAATGTCTTCTAGACTAGTCATCCAACTAATAAAACCGCATCTAGATATTTTATCTTTGAATATACGAAGTAATCCTAACATGTCATTCAGTTTATGTGATATATTTCATAAAATTCAACTAGATTGTTCTATTGTACATGGACATGCTCACTAGGAATCCATGACAAGTATAGAAATCCTCAAAAATATTAGGAATAAAATTAGATTATTTTAGGAAGACAATTGTTTTGTTTCAAGTAGATGTACCAAGACATGATAACCTTATAATGTAGACATATTAGGGAAACCTGAATTCATAATACAATGATAAACTGAACATTGAGAAATGTGATTGTTTCAACAACCAATATACATAGGAAGAATTCATATGGCTCAAACTCAAATTTTTATCCACTTTGGTGTACATCCCCCTTTGTATCTTTCATTCCAACCATTAAGACACAATATCTCCCATGGTATTATTATTAGTCCCCATAAATCAATGGATTGATAAGATGAAAAACAATAGTGACTCAAATTCCTTCCATAACTAGGAAACATATGATTCCTTCCAGTGGCTCATGATCCATGTAATATATATGACGGTATACCCTTGTACATATTCCCCCCATCCAAGTATAGCGATAATAGATATTTTCTATCCCCTATTTCCCACACAATATATATCCCATGTGGGCATAAAGATTTTCCATATTAAATATCATTAACATAATGAAACTCCACATGTCAGGAAAAAATTAGTGTGAATGACCCAATCAGTGGAATGATATGATTTTTCCCATATAAGGGAATAAAATTTAAGGTATAGCCCAAGGGTCTAATCAAACTATGATGAATCTAAATCATTCCATAAGTAGAATACATAATACTCATCTATATATGTTGATCAAAATACTATGTTCCAATGTATCCCCATTTATATCCCATTTTGTTGGCGTTAAACCAAATGAGTATAACAAACAACATGGGATTTGATTAATGTTATAAGTTGGATGCGAAGAATGCCTCATAGAGGTTTAATTCCATCGTCAAAATAATAACCACCTCCCTAGAAGGATGTAAACTCCAGGGGGTGCTTTGTTATATAAATTTTAAATATATACATATATAATTTGGTGTAAAATATATAGATAACCTCACATACATACAAATTGAATCATCAATAGGCCCCCATTATGCATGGAAGTGTTCAACCCTTGATCATTTTTTAGGACTACTGGATTAATATTGAGATTAAGAAGCGATTAAAAAAAATATCTTAAATCTATAAGATATTCATGGAGAACGAAAAAATTTCTACCCCTGAGGGTGTGATGATCCCAACCTCACATCCACTCAACTAATGTGAATTCCTATGTTTCATTGGGTCTAAAACACTGATACACCCGATTTTTGTATACACTACCTCATATATTATTGAAAATAGGAACATGTTTTCATCAAATACCAAATGATTAGTGGAAAAATAATTTGATTTTTGTGATCATTTTTTAGTTGTTTTTGGGAAAAACTCACAAAAAAATATAACTTTGAGAAAAAATTCCCAACTACACCCTGTGTACGTTCTGATACACACCGTGTACCAGAAACCCAACACAAATTGACTAGGCCATGTACATGTCCATGTTACTAGGAGACCATACATGTTGTGTACAGAATTCACACACTATGTAACCACTTATAGAAGTAGTTGGTGGCTGAGAGAATTTCCACATGCCCATGTTGTTGTATGACGTTTACATTTCATGTACACTAGTCTACACGCCATGTGGACCATCTAGAAGCTATTGGTGGCCGATGAATTAGAGTACACACCATGTATGGCGGCACTACATGCTGTGTACCTCAACATAGTATTCTAAACCATGTTTGAAGTAAAAAAAGGTGTGTTAGGTCACCCCTAGTAGCGAAAAAAGTTGGAAAAGCACGTTAATAAGAATACACGCCATGTACTTGCTGGTACACTCTGTGTACGTGTAAAACCAATTAATAGTTGGAAGTTACTCCATGTTTGGGAGTGATCTATACATACAATAATATTTCATTCAATTTGAAGAGAGGACACTCTGAGTACAACATATAAGAGAAGATAAGAGATAATGAACAGGGGAGAACAGAGAAAGGAAGGTGCTTCTGTGCTACCTTCCCAATGACCATCGCTCGAAATCATAGAAGAGGTAGTGTCCAAGTACTACATGTTAATTAATTACTTTTTTCTAATGGTTGGGGCCAAAGCCTCATTTGTTATTAAAACAAAGAAAAGACTTCTTTAAACTGAGTTGAGAGAGACATATTACATTTCCAGAAGGCCCAATGGGCATTTATCCCATTACATGACTCATGTAAATTATGTAATAGCTACTCCATGATTAGCTATATCACCTATGTGTTGGGATTGTAGACTAATCAATGTGGTAATTCATCAATAGTGATGTTTCAATCATATTGTTCATCTGTTATTTCTTATAAATCTTTATTAACCCTTTCATTAATATTATTAGAAATCTCATATCAATCTATGAACAAGATTTGTAGGGATCCATTATGTAATTTCAATAAAAAACATTCATTACCATTGGGTGTTTTAACGATCTCAAAAGCACTAAAATTAATAAAAATTAAGTGAAATATATTTATTGACCAATGAAATTTATTTCCATTGATTTTAAAAAATCTTTCCAGACCATGGAGACCTTGTTACATATATAATCCCATAGATGTAAATTATTATGATTAACACAACCCCATATGAAAATTAAATTAATAACTACCTCTTAAATACATAACCCCATAGCATTTCCCTCCAAATTCTCATCAAAACTAAATTCCTTTGTGTTTCATTTTCCTTTAGGTAATTTTCTATGAAATAAAAATTCAATCCCCTTTTCATAAAAACATATAAAAAATAAACTTTAAATTCATTACACTTCACTGAATCAAGTACAATCGAGATAATAAAGAAAAAAAATAAATCATTCTCCTCGTGGATCGACCCCTTACTGGTACTAATCATATTAGGATAATACAATTTGGATAGCCAAAAAAACACATTGGATGAAATGACTACCAAATTATGGAATCATTTCAAGTGAGCAGATAGATAAATTTTTTGGTTTAAATAATGTTTGTATCACATTTAGTGAAAATAAAAAATAAAAAATCGCGTAAATATCTTTTCTAACCACATTTATGTTTATATTTCTTATTCCTTGATTACACATGGTCTTTTTAGTGTTGTGAAAGTTTGTATTTGTATGAGTGGCTACCTTACTCCTTCCAAAATAGCTGGGTTATTAGAGATTCTCCTAATTGACAACGAAATGAAACATATTCTTTTAAAGCGATGGCATACTCTCATGGACAAGCAAACCCAAAAAAATCCCATGGAGCACAAATAATAGGGAGATCCAGATATTTTCCATGGAGTTGGACATCCATTTTTCTAGGATACAATTAGAACAATCAAGATCCACTTGCTCTAGGATATGCCACGCAGCAGCTCCATCACGTCCAATTGGATTAGATGTTCTTCCAACAGCCTGATCATGGACCATACTTCTCCCTTTAGGAGCATCTATATCTGCCACCTCCACTCCATCAACAACCATCTCCATGCCATACTATCAGGGAGTAAGGCCTACCTTCTATTCATAGAACTGACATAGGTAACATATGTCCACTAGTTCAGGCCCTAAACTTCGATATGAATCCTTTTATTATGAACTTGATCCAAAACTCAATTCTAGAATGGTAGCCTACCTAGAGAGGACCCAAACACCCATTTATCCAATTTCCTAGAGATCTGAGACACATTCTACTAACAATGAGTGTCCAAGGATGCGATTATTAATTTATTTTCCTCCTTTTACAAAATGGATTAGGCGAAGGACTGGATTCATGGTTTTCCCCAATGATTTATCCCCACATGGGAGGTGCTAGTCCAGGCGTTCATGTCAAATTATTATCCACCCTCGAAGATAGTGACTTTGTAGAATGAAATACAAAACTTCCAAAAAAATTAAATAGAGTCATTATTAAAGTCATTAGATTGTTTCAAATTGATTCTGCACAAATTCCCACACCACGGACTCCCACTCTGGATGTTGATCTAGACCTTCTACTGAGGACTGAAGATGAACACAATGTCTATGGTGGATGCTACTACTGGAGGTATGGTTATGATGAAGAACATTGAATAGATTTTTGATCTTCTAGAAGACATTTCTGCCATTATCATTCACTGGAAATCCGAGTAAGGAACAAAAAATGACGTATTGACAATATCAATGCCACTACTATGCGTTCTACCGTGTTGGATGTTTTGTCCAAAAAGATTGATGAAATGAATCTTAAGGGTGCATCCCAATATCATGAAGTGAACCATCCAAAATGTAGTGAATTTGTTGATAACCTCATCATGGGAGAATTATCAAGACCTACAATCATCCCTTCGATGAGTGAGGTGATCTATGATTCACAAAACCTAGGGATGAACCACTACCAGTAGTATCAGAACCAATTATGGTGTGATCACCAGAACACTTGATAAGGCTTACAACAGTAGTATCCTCTTCCCCAACGACCGTCAAACTATGGTCAGGCCCAGTATCATAGCCAGTACCAAATGAAATAGAAGGCCTATCAGGGATCTTAACAGCCGCATGTGTATCAATATCCTCACCTGCAGTAGTCGCGATAGCCACTAACTTTAACATATTCCTAGCCAACCCAGCAAGAGAAGACATCAGGGTTAGGTGATAACATGAACAAGTTTATATCTACTATGTAGACTAGATTACAGAATCGGGTGGCCTCCATTAAAATCCAAGAGAACTATATAAGCCATCTGGTGATGCAACTCTCAGGGAGGTAGCCCGGTACACTACCGGGTAACACTATGAGGAAACCAAGTGGGGTGGCCATGACGTCACACTGCGAAGTGGAAATGAGCTACACAATAAAAAAACTAGCATATCTATGTTCTCCAATACCCCCTTCTGCTATAGAAGGCCAAGTTAAAGATGCCTCCTCATACAAAGGCTCAAAAAAAGTGTCCCCATGAGGTAAAGGAAATAAGGTAGACAAACCCTTTGAGCATGAATTACCATTCCTGTATATGATGAAACATAGAAAGATGTACCACCAGTTTGTAAATTTCATGGAATTATTCAGAAAGCTGAACATAAACATTCCATTTGCAGGGGCTATGATGAAGATGCCCACTTATGAGGAATTCATGAAGGAGATCCTCTCTAACCATAAAATGATGGAGGATATATAAACCACTTCACTTACTAAGGAGTGATCATCGATCGTACAACATTTGATTCATCCCATGATCCACGATCCAGGAAGATTCACTATACCATGTACTATTGGAACATGTGAGTTTGGGAACTCCCTATATGAATTTTGGGTCATCGTTAACATCATACCCTTCAGCATTTTGAAGATATTTTTGCTCAACTACCTGAATCCAACCCTAGTATCCCTTCAACTTGACAGTTGATCCATCAAATATTTGAAGGGGATATTGGAGTATGTGCTATTAAAGGTGGTCAGGTTATTCCTCCCTACAAATTTCATTATCCTCGACATGGAAGAAGACTAGTAGGTTCCTCTCATATTGGGGAGGAAATTCTTGGCCACTAGGATGATATTGATTGACGTACACCATGGGGAGATGATTTTTTAGAGTAGGAGATGAATGCGTCTCCTACAATATCTACATAGCCATAAAGAATGTATCATTATCAGTGCATGAGGGTTGTTATGAACTGACCACCATGGATGATCACATGAATTGAAATGAAGATGATCTGGTGTGTATTTTCCCCTCATAATACTTCGTTATTATAGACCTTCTAGTTGATGAAGCACACGAGGACCTCAATTTTCTAGAAGGCCAGGTCAGCCACTACTGGTAGTGTGCTATTATTCCAGATAGTCTAGAGCTGGCAGAGGTATAACCAATTGTACCTTCTATTCTAAATGTGACTATAATATAACTAAAGCCTATCCCATTTACTCGTAATTACTATTATTTGGGATGCCATCATACATTACCTATCATACATAGTACTGCACTAATGGAGGAGTTGGAGGATGTGCATCTATAGGTTTTGAAGCAGTAAAAGCAGGTTATTGGGTGGATAGTTATATACATGAAGGGCATAATCCCTATTATTTCACCCACAAGGTGCTACTCAAAAATGGATTGAATCCATCTCTACTACCCCAATGATTTTGGACCCCCCCCCCCCCAATGAAGGATTTGTAAAGAAAAAGGTAATCATGTTGTTAGATGCAGGCATCGTATACCCCATCTCAGATTGTCCATGGGTGAGTCCCCAACATGTGGTACCAAAAATGGGGTATCAATTAGATTTAAAATGACTAGAATGAGCTCATCCCAACATGCACTTTCATGGGGTGGAGAGTTTTTGTGGACTATAGAATGTTTAATGACGCCGTGAGGTTGTTTCCTTCTCCCCTACCCATCATGGATCTGATGCTATAGAGACTAGCAGGGTACAAGTTTTACTTCTTCTTAGATGGCTATTAAATCTACAATTAGAATTCTGTTTCCCCATAGGATCTGGATAAGAGCACATTTACTTTCCCCTATGATACGTTTTCTTATTGAAGGATGTCATTTGAATGTGAAAAACCCCTCCACCTTCCAGTGAATCATGCTAGAAATCTTCCATGACATTGTGGAATTGATCCTGGATGTTTTTATTGATGATTTTATCATTTATGGAAAATCATTCACAACTTTCTCCCGAAATTCATATGACCTCCCCTCTTCAAATCACAATTTTTTCCATTTTTTATCCAATTTATTCTCCATTGTGATCCTTAGATCAGGAATTCCATTCTACATACCTTTTGTCCGAGTATTCAATGAATTAATGGAGTTTTTCAGATCAGCCTCTAGTTTGGATCCCATAGTACACATGCACGAGTTGAAGAACACATGCCATGTACTTTTGTACATATCCACACAGTAGAAAATTCAAATATATTAATTACACAATGAGTGTGTTGGGTACACACCATGTAATAGCCAGAGTTGTTCCTGGGTATCTCATTCACACGGCCACATACATCATGTTCACATGCATGTCGTGTGTGTTTGGTACTAACCATATATCCAATTTATCAAGGTCAGTCCATGTCCAGTACTCAGCACGACTATATAATCAAGGTTATTACACATGACGTGTCACACATTCACCTGGTGTGTACTTCCTTTTTGGATCTACACGGGCAGTGGTTGTGTCTTTGAAACACATGACCAACATCAAATTTCCCGTTCATGTCGTCTATGTGTGGTCTACGCCGTGTATAATTTCCTCGATAGTGATATGTACACTCAGCATGTCTATCAATAGAACACGAGATGCTAACCTTCTTACACTGCATGCCTTGTACTCCGGATAGACATTCCCTTCTCTTCTACATTTATGGTTTTCTCACATTATATTCATTCCCTTTTTCATTTATTTTTATTTTAATATTTTTATTTCTTCATCAGGATATGGCAGAGGGAGACCCTATTCATAGGAAGAGGTCCGCCTCTATTACTAAGAGAATGATGCCTAAATTTTTCTAGATATGACTCTGGCCCATGACGACACTAACCCCGGACTTCACAGAGTACCAAACTCCTCTGTTGGCCATCATTCCACAACTCACTGCTTCACATGTAGCAAATCCAAGTACCACACCTCCCCCACCATGCACAGAGCCTTCAAGCTCCACCAGTTATTCACCACAAGATGATACACCTCCTGAACCATCCTTAGAGGTGGCTGATCATTCACTGGCCACCACATTCAGCAAACCTTCACACACTAAGGATTCTCCACCACCAGAGCTGACCTATCCTTCTTCCCCACATAGGATGATTCCAGAAGATGACCCTACACTTTCATATTGTTTCTGGTCACTAATCTAGTGCACGACCACATCTGGTGCTTCTATCACTGTATGATCCAGTTGAGCAGTCTGTATATTGACAACAGAGTGCTCAGAAGTTGGATATTTTGGGGGAGTTAGACGATCTCTTTAGTCGCACACAATTACTCTCAATCTTCCATGTCATCAATTCTATTTTTAGATATTTATTTTTGGAGTTTTTTGTGTCCATTTATCTCGACATGCCTGAGTACCAGGTGGCACATTGAAACATTGTCCCAGTGGTCCGTTTTCATCTAGGTGTTCGACCGTTTTGTCTTACAATGTCCAATTTTGGGCAAGGGTGTGGATTTTGTCCCCATATGGTCCCATCAACCCTTGTCTCCACCATGACCCACCACGAGCATTCTGAAATCATTTCCATGTGGCGAGATATTGTTGGGCCTGACCACCACTACACCCCAACATATCACAAATGTACCCTAATCTTTGAATATATCCTTAGATTTACCCAATAATGATTTATCTCCATCTTGTTTCCATTCCACCAGGATATGGGAGTTGTGACTGGCTGTGACATGGAGCTCCTTACCCGTCTCATCCTGTAGGCCTACCTAGACCTGCCCTACCATTATACCTCCTACATCCATTCCATGTTCACTAGCCGTCAGGGAAACCTAAATGGTGGGCTTTACAACACCCACCATTCCCACCACCGCGACGTTTTTTATCCTTTCCATCCTCATGACTAATTAGGTTCCCCCAATCGATGGACATTCTCATATTTTTTTCATGGGATTGATCTGGAAGACGGGGCACTTACTTCCTCTCTCAAGCCCCACCACCACCACCTACCGACCCTCATACCCCCAATGCTACACCAGCACCTCCTTTACCATCCCTTCTTGTTTCCTCCCCCTTCCATACTTCATTTAAACTTCCCCTCATAGACCCTCCACTGCCCCTTCACCTTCCAAGACCTCTACAAAACACCCCATCACCATACTCCTGGCCGAGATAGACCACCACCTAACTCTTCTGGAGAATCATCAGGCTGATATCCTTCAACGATAGACTATATTGTCTCAATGCATAGACTACCTTGAGCAGATGGTGTAGTTACTCTTAAAGCTTCAGGGAATTCCCATTCCACTGATGCTACTTCTCTATCTATACATCTGGATTCTACCATTACCACTACTATGGTTGTCGTGGCCCCAGACTCCATCCCCTTCTTTACTACAAGTACCGGCCCATATCCTCTAGCAGATCATTCCATCTCGGATGCCCCTTTTGAGAAATTACTACCACAAGACAAGGGATCTCTTCCTATAGGTCCTCCATTTGATGATTCTGCCCACCTATTCTCAATAGTGCCTCCCCTGAGGATACATTATGGCTTCGATGTTTTGGATTTTTTCAATATGTATCTATTCTCTATTTCTGTGTTATGATTATGTGCATTCTTGCAGTTTAATTTTCCATCGAATGTCACAGGTACACCTGAGTGACTTTTGGATGTCTTGAACTATCACTATGGCACAAGGGGAGTATTTATTCCGTTTTCTCCAAATTTTTCATTTTTCCTTTCGTTTATCCCCCATCTCATACACTTTGTGTATCTCTCGCTTCCATTTCCTCTTATTAGAGCACTTGGTGGACCATGTGTGGTCTTAAGTGTGGGAGAGATTCCCTCGAGCACTATAGTCTTTTCCATTACCGTCATCTAGGAACCATCATTATTGGAAGATATGATTTAAATTGTGAGGAAATTTTTGTTTGTCATATTTATAAATAATAAATCTATAAGAATGAAAATTTTAAAGGTTCCCTGATTATTTTTATTTTAATGTGTTTTAAAATGATTTATAATATAGTTTAAATTTCAACCAGTAATCGTTGGATTCTTACATTAACTAGGCTAACCATTTAAATGCATTTCAATAACTTATTGTCTCTTTATTTTCTTTTCCCACTCATGAGAGGTATTCTAAACCCATCATGGTATTCTTTTTAAAACCCTCTTTCTTGAGAGATTTTTATGATATACATGATGACCAAATTTTGAAAGTTTTCTTTTCCATAAATGATGAATTTTTGAATTACCATAAAGTGGTTGAGTATTAGATTGTTTTATCCCCTTTTATCTTGAGACCAACCCTACAACAGATATATGTAAAGCCCCAAGAATACATGCACTGCCTTGTTAAGAATCCACATTACAATACTTTTTTTCTTCAAACCCAAATTATTTTTAACATTGCATGAAAATTCACTTGATCATTAGAGAAGGTAATTGGCAACACATGGAAAATTTTTGTGCATAGTCATGAAATTAATTGTGGTGAGTGCATCTTGTTTATTTTGGTATGAAAGGTTTCCAAACCCCTATATGTATAATTCCTAATGTGTTCCTCTATAATCATAAAATACAATGATAAAGGGAAGGGAATTTTATATTCACTTGATGATTGTGAACACAACCCGACTAAGGGAGATGGTGGTGGTGAATGCATTTCGAAGACCTTTTTGAGGATGAAATTAGATTGAGTTTTATTTTGAATATCATAAAGTTTTATTTAATGAATTCAGCCTCCCTATTCAAGTATCAATTTTTATTTTTTACATCATTACCTACCAGCCATTAGCCACAAAGACATCTGAACGTTTTTGAAAATACCTCATGATTTTTGTAATTATAACTTTCTTATACAGAAAACTATAATTATTGGAAATATATGGATATAGTTCATATATATTATATTGAGAATAAATTTGATTAAAAATATATTGAGTGTTTAGTGTGTTATTTACTGGTGAGATAGATCATCTAGTTGCATCCTTATTTCTGAATGGTTGAAGAATATGTTTAAATTAGGTTGAAAGTAGTTACATGAATTATATATGAGGCATGATTATAATATCATATGAATCGATTCAGTTTTATTCCTTTTCATAATTTTCTCTTATTACTATGTCATTTACACTTTTTACTAATTGATTTCTTTCTTTTTAAAATATTGACCATTTTAATTAGATGTTGATATTTTCTTGAGGGCAACCAAATGACTAAGTGAGGGGGAGTTTGATACACTGGATTTGAGTATAAATTTCAACATATATTATTTAAAATAACAACATGTTTTCCAAAAATACCTAATGCCTAGTAGAAATGTTTTGGATTTTGGTGATCTTATTTGTTTTCTATTGTTTTTTGGACAAATGATCAAATCGAGAGAACAATGAGCAAAAATTCCCAACTACATGCCTTTTACATTCAGATACATGCCATGTACGAGAACCCCCACTTGGATTGGCTTGGACAAGTACATGACCATGTTACCTGAATCCCCTACACACCATGTATAAAATATACATTCCATGAAGCCTTTTCTTGAAGCGGAGTGTGGTTGAGAATAAGTCTACATGCCCATGTTGTTGGCTGACCTTTACACGTTGTTGACACTAGTCTACATTCCCTATGGACATTCTATAAGCGGTGTATGGTTGATGATTGATTGCACATACCATGTATGGAAGTGCTACACACTGTTTATCTCCACCTATCAGGAGGCACCATGTTTGAAGTCAACGACAGCATGTTAGGTCCCCCACCAGCAGAGAATTCAACTACACTATGTTATCTCCACCTACAAGGAGGCACCATGTATATATGAGGTATTTTTTTCATGGGGTGCCACAGAATATAGTTTCAGATCCGGAGTGGTTCTTTACATGGTACTTCTGTAAGGTATTACATAAGGATCTTGTTACATAGATTCAAGTAAGTACGACCTTCCGCCCACATACAGGTGGGTTGTCGGAGCATATCATATATGTGTTAGAGGATATTTTTTGAGCATGCGTGCTTGACTTTTGTGATTCTTGGGAGAAGCAGTTGGATTTAGATGAGTTATCCTATAACAACATTTATTAGTCAAATATACATATAGAACCAAATTAGGTAGCTTACTAAATACCTTGTAGATCACTGATATTTTCGTTAGAGATGGGTGAGCTATAGCAGTTGGCACATAGTCTCGTTCAGGTGATTTCAGAGCAAGTAATGTTGTTTTTGAAACATAAAGATATAACATAGTGTTGGAATACATCATATAATGATAGACAGAGATGATACCTAGTGTTTATAGAGTGATATTTAGTTTTCATTTGGGTGTCACGTAGACTGGGTCACCAAAGGATACGAAGGGAATGAATGTTGGAACCCAAGTTTGTTGGACTATTTGATGTGTTGTAGTAAATCAGTCCAATGAAAAACTGATTAGACCTTCCACAGAAATTCAGACCTATGTTTGATGTTTTAATGTGTCTCAACTACGATGGTACCACCCCCACCCTTCTAATTTGATTTATGTGGAAGAGGTTGTCCTCGATATTGATACGTCGTATGGGGAGAATATGATACATGTGGTGGGTCGCATTGGGAAGGTGTTACAAGGAAATATTATGTCATTAGATCACGTTTTATGGAACAATAAAAGATTTCAAGAGGAAACTTGGGAATAGGAAGTATACATGAGATCTCAATGGCCCAATCTTTTTGGATCGATATGACATAGAAGTTTAGGAGTGAAGCTGAAGGACGAGATGTTATAAGGTGGGGGATTGTAAGATATCGACTATTTCTAGAGTCATCTGAGATGAATTTTTAGGTAAATTATAATGTTTTTAAGTACCATTGTTTTGGATTAGTTGATTGGGGTGCATTTTGGTGAATTTCTAAGGTAATATAAAGGAAGGTGGGTTGTGAACTATTTGCGCACAGTCTGAAAACCCCTGCAGCCAAACCATGCTAACCATGAAAACTTTTACAGATAGGTCTGCATAGTTTGATTTTTTTTTTGAAAAACAATTAAACCAAACCTTTCCAACCTTGAAAACCTTAATAGAGAGTTCCACAAGGTTGTTGTACAATTTTCTATAACTGTGTGCCCCTTCCTAGGATATTATTCTCGTGTAATTTTTATTCTGATAATCTTTTTTAAAACTACCCCCTATGACTCCAATTTTTTTACCTTGGATCAACATGAAAAATTCTATGGGATTATAGAGCCCTCTAAGGGGATTACAAGGGGATTTGAACATTTTTAATTGAGATTGAAATCCCAGATTGAAGATTCGCTCTCTTCCCAATAAGAGGATTTCATCATGTCGCTTCTCTCGTTCATTCATATATCATTCCTTGATATTTTCATGTTAAATCTTCATAATTTCCATGGATCTAAACATATGATTTGATATCTATGACAATTATTGTGGATCTAGATCTAGATATTTTAGATCATGTTCCCTTTGATCTTAATTTTTGTTTAGGAATATAGATCCAAAGGTTGATCGACATCGTTGTTCTGCTCTTATTTTTTGGATATCCATTGGGATAACCTCTATCAATAAACTGAGGTATGTAGTCCAAATATAACTTCGATAGTCATGGATGTGATATGTGAATGTGATTTTATGAATTTTCTAGCTTCTAATTATAATTTAATTCACAAATTGGAGTAATTAAAAATGTGGAATTGGCTTGTTACATGCCTTGGTGAATAATTTATCATTGAATCATAGAACTGAAGAAGGGGGGGGGGGGGTTCCCAAATATATATATTTGTTCGAAAGATAGGATATGGGTTAAGTGTATGTAATTGAGATATTTAATAACTTTTCATAAGATAATTAATTGGGGAATATTGATTATGAAATGATGCAGGATATGAAAAATAATTAATTATAAGAATTAATTATGTTCTATGATGTTGATCAATGATAATTAATATTGATAATTAATTACCACATGTTTAGATATGATATGTATAATTAATTGTGAATAATTAATTATGGAATGAAAATTATGTTTATTGATTAATTAATTGATGAATTAATTAAAGGGTTTCGTGATTAGTAAATTGTAAACATAACTAATGGCCTTTGAAATTAATAACTAATAATTGAAATTTTCACGGAATTATATAACAAATTATTTTGAATTAAATAATGATTAAATGGGTGAGATTTATTTCATTCTAGACATGGTGTTCTAGAATAATTAGAATTCAGGACATGGACAGTGCATTCCTCCATAATAGTTATGCAAGCATGAGATTATGGGGTGTTATGAATGATGACCAACAAAAAATTTGATATAGAGTGATAGACATGTAGACCTATACTGAATGACATTGTGGTGCCTGACATGACATTTAACACAAAATGATTGATAATAATGAATGATTATTCAAATGGAAAACATGAATTTAAATTGGGAATAATGTTATGTTAAAAGATTAAAAATGAGGTTATAGCTATTTAAATATTCATTTTATTTATTGATTTATAAAACTGCATACACATTCTATTGACTGGAGACATTTTATTCCCCGTTGGTGGTGTCCTACTATGTTGTACTCACACCTTATTTGGGATGGTCGATCAGAACCTGAGTAAGCTTTTTTGTTGAATGCTAGGATAATGGAAAGGCCATGGGATAAGATGTTTTTTATTAGATCATGGGAGAGGGAACCATACATGGTTCGGGACTAGCATTGGAGTCATTATGTCTTTACTTTTAGTTGCATTGTAAAAACATGACATTTACATTTTGATATCATTTTTAACCTTTCAGTTGAGTATAATAGTTTCTATTTTTGAATATAATATGATCTGGTTTTGTTCTAGTTATTTATATGATTCCTCACATGGTTATTGTTGTTTTCTTCCATTTGTTTTTGATTATGATAAAAGAGGGTATAGTCTCCCCAAGACTGACTTTCCAGACCCTTGATGCTACTTTTCACCCCATGTAATATGGGGTTTCATGATTTAGGTCATGTCGCCAACCATATCGTTGCTCCATTTAGTGGCACCCAGGTCTGCATGTCACAATATCCCCTAGGAGTGTCAAACCAGGTGCACATTAAGGCCCATTGTCATGTAACAGGTTAACCCGAGTCAAGCCTGGAACAAAATATCATATTTATTACTCCTAGGTACTTCTGTTCTAGAATATCTTCCAGTTTTATTATCTATATAGTAATTTATTCGCTAGGCATAACGAAATAATCTTTACATTAACAACATTTTAGTATGTTCCTCAACACATATCCTCAATATCAATAATAGGTATATGATCAATAATATATGTTTTCTAAATCTATTTCCAAGGTTAATGACAAACATAATTTGACACCAACTATAATTCCCTAACCCCAAAATACCAAGGATTATGCATTATTTTAATACTTTTTCATGATTACAAGGAATAAAATCCCAAAGGACTCGTCAATTTAGCAATATAGGAAAGTATATTATATAAATGAACTATACATTACAATTAGGAACCCAAAATACAATATTGATCATCCTTTGAGTACACCATTATTATCTATTCTTAACCCTACATATAAATCATAATTCACATCTTGGAATACAAGGGAAATAAAACATAATAATTTTGTTAGCTCAGATAATCAGTATAGTTAAACAGTACTACATAAGCATTAATAAATAAACATTAAATTTAAAGGGAAGGTATACTATTAAAACACAATCCTTTTAAATTTTACCTTTAGTATAATGTGGAAAGAATAAATTAAAAAACATCCAATTAAACATTTCATGGATATTCAACTAGTATAATAATAACATGTAATACCAATAACTAATCTCGTAATGAGGGATTTCATAATGATGAAATCAAAACTAGAATGACAAGGCCACATGTTAAGACAACACATAAATATAAACCATAACACACATCTTTCATGCATTGGGATAATAAAAAATATTTATTTTCATTTTCATTCTTGAATGGTGAATGTGGAAAATGAATCTCATCACGTTGTGGAGATGGTTAGCCCTATGTATTCATGAGGGACAATATCACTTTCTTAATGGATAAATGGTTTGGAATTTGTTGTAATATAAAATTTAAGGAATAAATATAAGTTTATATTTGTTATTTAAATAATTTATATTGATTTTTTGTACCCATATAAATAACTTGTTCATTAGAAATAGTTTACACCCTGGTGTGGAGATAGTAAGTTCTACGCACCAACGCATGGTGATATTGTTTTTTATTTGATGGGTAAAATGAGTAATATAGTGTCCCCATAATAAAAAAAAAAATCAAATTATATTTTATTACATTTTTATTACTTTATTATTGAAATACCATATTATTAGAAACTATAATAAGAAAATAACTTTTAAAGAGGTGAAAAACAATTACATCTTTTTCATGTATCTCCTTTTGATTGGAATATCTTTACACCTCAGGATGGATTTAATGCCAAAGTATGGAATATAAGATGTATAGAGGGAATTTGGGAGACTAAATGGGATGGTTTATTTTGGGAAAGGGGGTTCTGGAGGTCTTGACTGATGAAAATTTTAAGTTCCCTTCTATAAGAGAGGTGAGGGTCACTTTTGGGAGATATTAAAATATTAATATATTATAAATTGATTTTATTGTATAGAATTTATCCAAAGTGGTTTATTTCTAGTATTAGATGATTATGGGTCTATACCCTTACAAAAAATTATTTTTTTACCTATTTAGGTCAAAACATTAACATTATCTTTTGTATTTAACCATTAATTAAACGGTTTTACACTTACTGTGTCTTCCTCTAGGATAACACTATATGGTTAATATAGTTACTATAAAATTCCAATATAACCGAAAATAGATAACTTATGAAATATTTGATATTATCTAAATTAGAAAAATAATCTTTATGTTTTTATTTATTTAAAAATATTTAATAAAATAGTGTTTATTTTAAAATATAATTTATTTCAACTTTAGTAGTATTCAATATATTCATTTTGTAGAATATGAAAACAACATGATAACATAAAAACAATAATAACAATTAATCATTGTCATGTATATGTTATCTATGAATTTTTTATGTAATTAATTATATGAATTATATTTATTTTAGTATTTTTTATTTTATTTTTTTAATATCTCAATTAATTAACAATTACTACATCATCATTGTGTAACCTTTTAATTTATTTATTAAATGTCTAAAAATTATATATATATATTATCACCATGTAGAAATATTTCTAATACCTCTGTATAATATTTATAGTCAACCATGTCACTATTATATTCTCATATTAAAAATAAAATATTTATTAAAATTTAAATATGACATTTTTTACTTTTCTTAAAATTAAATTTAATAAATGTCATAATCTGACCCAAGTTGCTTAAAAGGATGATATTAATGACTTATTATCTATTTGGGTCCAAAAAAACTCATCGATTGAAAATCAGAAATGTGTGAGGGTAGTTATATATTATTATAATATTATTATTACCTTTAAATAGCCCATTTAACTTTAATAATGGTAAAAAAAGTTATTATTAAAAAATTATTATAAACCTATTTGACCATATTTTGTATACTGATTATAAACATGCAGTTATTTTTTCTAAATTCAATTCCCAAAAGTGGTAAAATTATGTTCAATGATAATTGGTAAATGTGGCTAAATGGCGTGTAAAAAGACATTAAAAAGTTGAAAGAGTTTTTATATCTATTTATATTATAAAAAATATTCCAATTAAATACATTGGGTTTATATATGTATTATTTATCAATTGTGACATTAATATCAATTTTAATTAAAATAATTATTTAAATGAAAATAGTCGGTTTTTATAAGTAATGTAGTGTTTTTCACTATTCATAAAAATTGAATTTTTTAAGGAAATAAAATTCCCTGTAATTTATTTTTGAAATTATAAATTCAAAAATGAATTATTTTTTACCAAATTTAAATACTAATAGTATCGAAAAATTATTTTATTGTTATTCAAAAAAGGACATAAAATTTAGTTCCTTGAAGAAACCAATATTTCTTAACATATAACCAATTTATTGAAACATATACATCTCATTATAAATTTGTTTTATTTATCTGAAAAATTTATAAATAACCTTTAATCATTATTTATTACTCATTATATTACAATATTTCATGGATAAGTTTATTTGTATCATTTAAATAATTATAACACTAAAGTGTTGTTTTTCAGAAACTCAATCTTCTGTGTTACACAAGACAAGTCATTTTTGGTAGAAATAAAAACTATTTAAGATAACATACCATGAAATATTAGAGTGAAAAGAACAAATGTTTCTGGGATTCTCCTAAAATAAGTCCATCCTTGCAATGATAAATACACATGAGGTGAATTGATGGACATAGAATATGAATGGAAATTTATTTTAACCACGAATATATGATTGAGAATGTACAATACCTATAATGATGCATTTATTAGGGACCTTCTTACTTGTAGTATTCATATTTAATATAATCCTCTCCTAGAAAACACTAGACCTTATATAATGACTTAATTTAGTAGTGGTTCTATAAAATCTACTATGGATGTCACCCCTATGATCCGCAAAACAACCTCACCCACCTTGAACCTTCAGTATTGGGTGGAGAATGAAATAGTATAGGAATACCCCGAACATAATATAATCTAGACCCTTGAGGAAACACTTGAGGGTCATAAAATTCTAAAACCAATTGGCACACACCATTTCATGAAATCCACAGTAATGATAATATCACTAATTGCTACCACCAACCTCTTTAGATGCTTATCCCCATAGTCAGTTGATCACCACCATCAGTCTCTAATAATGTTGGATCATGGAATCCACTATGAATCTCTTCTATTTTAGGGGCCATTGATGAAGGATCCTATCAAATACAATCTCTATCTCCAACCCAATAATTCCCTGTAGGCACCTGTAAATGGAACCAAATGAAGCATTCCCACCTTTGATTCCCATGCATAAAAAACAAGGAAGATGCATTAGTTGAGGATTGCTTTGGAATACTGGGACTAGTCCCATATCCAATATTCCATTGTCAATTCCAACTGATATATTATAGTGTTATCCAATGAGAAGGCTTGTATATCAGCTTAATTCAAAAGAGTTTGTTGGAATATTCTAACAACAATAAATATTTAGGCACCTATCCATACCCTCGTTTATGAATCCCTTCATCACATTCTAATGAAAAAATGAGTAAATAAGTGGGTTCATATCTCCATATTAATTGAATATGTCTTCTAGTATATAGTGGAGATGAAAAATATGTATTCTCACATTCCTTGGAACAATTTTCTAAAATATAATTACCTCTTAGAAACTGCTAAAGATGCCTATAATAATATTATGAACCTGGTAAAAATACATGGATAAGAACATATTCCTATTCTAATAGACAATGATCCACAAAACATTGTTTATAATGAACATGTGGTTTCAAGGGGGGAATGTGCACATTGTTTCTCCTGACATTTAGGATTATCACCATATTCCAATAAAGGATAGGGAACCATACCAAAATCAAACATCTATTCCAACTGTGGATCAACAAGTAACAGTGGAAGATGCCTCAGGATAGGCACACATTCCTATATTAACGGAACAAAATCATAATCTAAAGGCCACAGATTCGGATTATATACCTGTTTTTACTGGGGCTCACAAAGTGAGATAGCAATATGTCTTAGGACATGATCATATCTGTATCGAAAAACAACTATATTGTAATATAAATCCTTATAACTAGGCTCATATCAACTTCCATATTGAGGCCCACTAGGTGAGAACCCAACCATTATTGGTGAATGATCATATCCCAATATGTGATGATACATGGAAAATTCTATTAGATCATGGAATAAGGGATCATATCCCCACTTCATCATTAACTATTATTCATCAGAGGCCATAAAATAGGTGGCTCATATTACTTCTCACATTCCATAGGTATCTAAGCATATCTTTGTTGGTAATTCATAATTGAACCATTATCATATCCAATCTTCATCCATGGTTGACTGATATATTATAGAAAAATCTCATAGGCATGTTCATATTCCTATTGACAGTGAATAAGCTCATTAACATACCCCCAATAACCTTTCAAAAGACAGACCATACATCATTAAAACCTGATAGTTATCAAAATATTCTGATATCCATCATAAAATGGTCTATTATGCTTACTGAATCCCAGTTTTTTGGTCATAATATTACAATCATGATAAATAATGAGGTTCATATACATTATCTATTCAATTCTAATGTCTATGAGGTTATTCAAGACACATTTAGAACACCCCTACGGTCCATCGGCACTTCAACAGAATCAAAGGGTGATCATTACATCAATATTCCTCCTTGTGGTAGTGTGAAGATGGATTATAGGTACAATACTCCAAAAAAATACAGTGGTCAAAATTCTCAAGGTTATATCTCTCATGAAAATAAAAATAATCCCCTTTCATAGAAACTTCTATATAGAGAGGAACTGAAAATTAAAACTCCTTTATATAGAGAGGTTCTCAAAAAAACCTTGGTTAATAAAATCCAGTTCTCCATCAACTATAATCAAACCGTACCCAAGGTCAGAAGGAGCCTGCACGAATAATGATTACAGGATTGACCAGGTGGTGGCATGTGATTTAAATGAAGATGAAGCCAACATTGACACATATAGAGTTATATAGAAAAAACTACCAACCACGTTCCGAGCCCTCATAAATTCTTACAATGAGATCCCCAATGACCTAGTGAAGGATACAATTCCATACCTAATCCTAATCGATTGTAATAATCATCAATGATTAAACTCTAGACACCACCCTTCTCCTAGATATGAGGGTCAGTTTAAACTGTCCACATACTATATTTTAAATTATACCTAGCTATTATCCCCATTATTTGGGACCTGAAACCCGAAAATCATCATTAAAATCAAAAACACACATAACAACATACCATCAAAACTCTTTGACAACTAATCACTAAATAATATTTATGTATCTATATCAAATCGTAGGGATGTTATGGAGTGTAAAACATTACATCACCCATAGAATAGTAGAAATACCAAGGAATGGGGTCTTGTAATAGGGTCGACATTGGTGAAACTAGGGTACCAGATAATGAATGAAAATTTTGGACCCTACTATATAATTTACACACTTAAATGGTTCCATGACATAACAAATGGAGGGTGAGTATTTTTATAATAACATTAAACTAGGCCCATAAATGAAATTGGATCACACTTCATTCATGGAATCCAAAGCTACAATCAGCTATAAAACTAACCATAACAATAACTCTCGTAATGGGATTCCATTACACCCTCCTCATACAGAAGCACAACTACAAAAAATAAAAAAAATCTACTATAGAAGCTACCACAACATCCATCAAGGAGATTACCCACGTCACTGAGTTGGGGGAATATTAATCAACACCTCTACTCATTGAATCATCAATCCTTAATAAGATTTCGGCCATATCATCAGTAGCTACAAACTAACTTATCCCACTGGGTTGGGAGATTTTATATTTCAATATTCTTCACAAATATTATCATCCCCTGTATAGGTCCTAATAAAATCTACGAAATTTCTAGATCAAAACCATGCCACCATGATGGGGGAGTTTATATCTCAATTCACATCACATGAGTCACAGAATACACATGTAGAATCCTTGAATCATACACAATACGATCAACAATTTCTAATTATGGCCTCAAATAGACCCCAAATCATAGTGTTGGAGGAATTTTCAATATCGTTATAATTATTGAGGAAATAATTCATCTCCAGGTCAATAGGTAAATAACAATAGATAAAATCCCATTTCTCCCATACACATAAGATGAATCTCATCTATTTTGTTCACATAAAGAAAAAATGACGGGGAACTCCCTCAAGGTCACTGTTCATAGGCTCTAACTGGATGAACATATGGAGAAGGAAATCAATACCTATAGTGGTTATAATCTAATATTTTCTAACATGTCCAATGGTTTAAGAAACATCCTAATGGAATTAGTAAAGAATCATCTTATTTCATTGAGAGTAATGGAAAAAATACCATTTTTTGATACACCGTTTCAATGTTTTTTCACCATTAACAAAATAGATAATGTGGATATAGGGTCAATTAAGAGGGATATGATATAAAAAGTATGCCCCGAGAGGGTATTTGGAACCCCTACTAAGGCTAGACATACTTGAAACCCGAGATGAATCCCAAACATGGAACCTCCAAATACCGAGTTTCCACCTTTGCGGCAGAACATTGGGGAGGAAAAATGTTATATAAGATGGAATATAACACTCATCACCTAGAAGAGCTGATATTCTATCAATGGAGGAGTTGTTGGATCAATATGATAATGAGTTAAAAAATAAAAAATAAACTCAATGAGGAGATACTAAGGGGAAACATTACCCCACTATATCTTCTTCTATTTGAGATGAATATCCCTCCTCCCATATATCTGAAAAGAGTAGATCCACATGCTAGAGTGGAATATGTGTATCATACCAGCTTTATATCTTCGCATATAATCTATATAAATGAGGAAATCAAATATTAGGATGACTTACCTCTATTACAATGATAACATATCCCCTCCCATAGATATCATGCATTCTTATAATGAATTTATAATCATAGGGAGAAAAAAATAGGCCCACTTCACCAAGCCTCACCCAATCCCTGTAGAAGGGAGGTGACTCAAAAAATAGTACCTCTAGAAGTTCTCATTTCCATTGATCCATTGGATAATCCAAATTTATGAATGGAAGGGTGATTTTATTCTATATTTCCCAAGAAGAATTTGTATCCTTCATGGGTGGATGCCACATTCCCCCAACCCAATTTTGGAAATCATACCTTCTCCACCTCTAATATAATGGGATACCCCAGAAAAAAGATTACATATATTATAACCTGATGTTTTATAATGATGGGATCTTGAGATACACATAATGTTACAATGTTGAGGGGTTTTATATGGAATCTAATAGGTCCATCAATTTTTTGTTACATTTATCATCAAATTGGATATGTTGGATGATGGGAAGACCTTCATTGACAATTCATTTATATGTCCATCTCCACACATGGGAAAATAAATATTTAGGACATGACAAACTATATGAAATTTGAAAATGAGATGGTTTCTGGATTCATATCGATATGTAGGAGTTTATCCTATTCACTCGACATCCCTATCTTAGAATAGAAATTTATGGAATTATATGTGATAATATATAGGATGAGATGCATACACCTTTGATCCAAATTAAATATCCATGAGGATTCTGAATGTTTTTAGAAATGGAACAAATTATGGAATACACCATTCATTAGACCCTATATGAGTGTCTAATCATTTTGTAAACATAGTGGAAAATCATTACCAGGTAGAGAGTACAGTTGGTACACCCAAAAGATAAACAATGGCCACTCAAGTACCTAGGTAGGTCCCGAATAGCCCAACCCCTCTTATCAAGTGACATCAACAACAAAGTCATCCAATGATACAAGAAAAAATGATTTCGGTCAACAATTATTTAAGGAATGGATTAATATAGTGAAATCATTGAAGAACTAAATAATTAGTAGTTATAACTTTTAGACTTGGAAAATAAACTACTCAAGCTCTATTATACCAAGAATCCTAATGAGGTTAACATCACTAAACATCTCGACTACTACCCTTTCCATATAATGCTGGGTCACAACATATTTGATTGATTCATAATAAAATAATTCTTCCCAACCTTGTTTGATGATGGACATGGGGTGTGGGATAAATCCACATAATATTTGACCAAAAAGACAATTACTCAGTAAAAAGAAGAGAGTGATTTGGAAATCATTCTAACAAGATGCGGGTAGGTGTTCATCAACTAGATGACCCAAAATATAGGTGATAGAGATCTTTACACCCCTGTATAAAAGCATTAAAACCACATAATAATCCCATAAGATAATGAGTTGAAAAAAATTTCTATCCCTAATATGGATGTAATCATTAGACACATGAAGTGATAGGATTTAAAAATTCATATTATGCACAAATGTAGGCTTCAAATGTTGAATATTTCTTTCCTATAATATCTAACGAATGGGAAACCCTTAAAAATGAAGAACCCTTATCAAATTAAGAGCGTATATATGTATCTGTTTACACAATAAAATAACAATACCCCTTCGTTGATGATGAATATTATTCCGAGTATGATTTCCTCATACCTGGATGTGGAACCAGAGGACGAATGTGATGGAGCTGATGATATAGGGGAAAATGTTGGCATGTTAGGAACCCATATCTCAATCCCATAATCATAGAGGAAATATATCAATATATTAGCTATAAAAACTATATTGTGAGACCCAAAGGGACATGGGAATACCCCAAAATCCCCAAATGGTTATACTATCAATGCCTTCTTATACAGTCACATTGGGGGGGTTTCTGATCATCCAAAAAATGTGGATTGCAAGAAAGACCTAAGACACTGCTTGTAGTTTCTATATTGACCTATCTACATTCACCATACCCTCAATTTACCGATGCACTAATAATACTTTTATGGAGAATAACCACCTTGGGATGAACCATCTTTTGGAACAAATGTATGACATTCTGAGATAGTTGTCGGTTGTCACCACCAAGCTCTCTATCCTACATGCACTCCATATTCCAAAATAACTTTGGGAGTCAGAATTTTAATCCCCCCATATTCTATAGGAGTTAGAGACATAGGTTTCTTCTTATAACATTCATTTAGTGGGGACTATGCCATCAGAGTTCCATGTCATCATCTAGTTCGCAATGTAGAATTTCGTTGACTTTATCCATGGACACATAAAACCCCAATATATTTCAGGATGACAAGAAAATGTCAACCTATAGAGGGATGTGAATTATTTTTTCTGAGATCATCCTCATCACAATTATTAACCTCCAACATTTAAAATATTGATAAGGGGACTTATCTCTCAAAAATTTGTCCATTCACATGTATGATAAGAGGGAAAAAGAAAACATCAGATGATAAAACTCAAAGATCATTTTAGGGACCACACATCTAATTCCAAGATCACAGTTTACCAGAAAGACACTGCATATAATTTACTAAATATAAGGCCGTGGCTCAATATCCATGTGGTGGTTACATTAGCATTTCAACAATGTTTGATATACCTCATCGATATAAAGGTTGGAATAATACACAGTGAAATTTTTTCCTTGAGTCATGAAAATCCACATATGTTGAAGTACATTTATATTAAATGGATGGATAAGAACCATTAGTGGAAAAAAATATAAATGATATAGCACCTAATGTCTTAGGGAATACCCTAGAAAATATATGGAGTACATTCGATAAAGATTACATGCCACCCGTAAATCTAGTTGAGGAAATAAACTAGATCCCATATGTTAAATCTCCTCATTCATCAAATGACATTGTAAAGAAACAATTTATGATATATCTATAAAATGAATATTGGATTATAGGATGAAAATAGCTCAACCTGTGTCCTCCCTCATTACATGATCTACATAGATGACCTCATATTTTTAACTTCATCTAAAAATTCCCATAAAGAATCATAGGTGGAATAAGAAAATAATTACCTCAAGAATGTCCATACCATATTTGATGAAGGTTTATCCACCACCATAAATGTGATCAAGTAGGTAAATATGGGAAAATAAGAAGACCAATGATAAACATTGATTACTACTTTCTTGCCTCTTGTGGAGAATGAATTATAAATTACATTTATAAAGAAGAATCAATATGAGTTTTCATGGAACTAAATAGAAATTTATGAACATAATCTACCTATGGATATATATCATCTCAGCATACCTGATGCCAATTATGGTTGAAGGTAGTTATCTAAGAAGATACCACCATCCCATGCTACTAATGTTGGGATTAATTTGAGAAATTGATCAATGTTAATTTTTAACAAAAAGTGAAATACCAAATATGGATTGCAAACATCATCCATATATAAAATAATATTGGACTAGTTAAGGTATTCATCGAGTTTAGAGACATTTATCGACACTTTTCAATGGATTAATTGTTATTAAAAATCACATAACTCTGTATCAATGCAACTGATACATTTATGGCCCCTTCATTCATAGGGGAGAACTCATCGTACAATTAGATAAAGATGATCCCTGAAGATGAGGAAGACACTACCTTCAAAACATCCCAGTGGATATTTTTAAATCTAGTAGATTGATTTAGATTAAATAAAACTTCTGATATTTATCAATGTTCCATTCATTATATCATAATTCATTTATTGTGATGAATTGAAGAATGTTATTTTGATGTCTTGGTGGTTATATCCCAAAAATTGTGTGATCACATCAGGAATATTCAAACAATCATCAAAATATCGTGGCATTACAGTTTGATGGTTAATCCTCCAAAATCTGATTCCTCAGTACCATCTGGTAAATTCAATGGATTTTTTGAATGGCACTATGGGATCATGGTTGATCATAAAAAATCAAATGAAATTTTATCAATGTCACCCCCATTGAATATCAAATATATAAGGGGTCTCAGGGAACATCACTATCATTTAGCATTTCATAACCAACCTGGTTATAAAATATCTCTCCATAACTAGGATAATAAAGAAGTTAATAACCTATTAATGGGAAGAGGATTATAAATAATCCATTCAATGTCTCACACAATACATGTTTGTCTAATTGATCATGTTGTCGGTGGTGGAAGGAAAACGTATCATATTATATGTGGTCACCATGGAGTGAACTGTTATCTCTCCCACGATAATGATAATGATCTATGAAATTTAAATTGTCCATACTACCTTAGCTAAATGATGATGGAAACTTAGAGCTGATGTCTAGATGTTAAGAAAAACTTCCTTACACTCATTATTGCAATGAAAATGATGATGCATTAATTGCAACAACACATAGTCTACTTGGTCTCTCACATCAACTCAGACAAGTATATAATTAACCAAACTATTTTGACTAGCAATGTTTCCAATTGGGAATATATTCATCAAAAATATAACTTTTAGTTAATTTCAAATAAGTCAATGAAAGGGAAAGTCCCAGTTGATTTCCTCATGGAACATCCTACCATGGAAAGCACACCAGTGGACACTAATCTTCTCGATGAAGTGGTTTTCTATTCCTATGACACTCTCAAAACATGGAAGATGTATTTTTATGGAACCTATTAAAGACCTATTGGAAATATATTGTATAAACCAATACTCAATTGGTCCGTCTTTAGGAATTAATTTTTTTTCTCTGGGAAAAAGAAATTTTACATACTCATTCTAACTATCTATATTATGAATGAATAATTATTTAGAATACCAAGAATCATTGATGGCTTGGAACTATACCTACAATTACAATAGTCTTCCTAGACATATAAGGGGGTTCAGATCTAGTGATAATGTAGATCAATAGAGACTATACTATCAAAAAATAATAATTGGATCCTCTCACAGACATTATCCGAACACTAATGGTAGAGTTTCTCATTGAGCCCACATTTCATCATGTACCTATAATATATAATATCCATGGAATAACATTATTTAATACATCCATATTCATGGACCAACCTGATTCAGAGGAAGAAATATTTTTCATCATGCACCGAAGAATTATATCCTTGATCACCATTTATGACATAGAAGAAATAAATCATGTCAATACCACCACAGAGTGTGACAAAATGACATCCACCCATGGATTTATGGAGTACATAATTGATTATCAGAAAATTTGATCCTCTTAGGAGACTGAGTGTGAAGGGAACAAAATCATCATAGAGAAAAAAAAAATACCATGTAGGATGGTCCAAAAGAGATAAAATTACTCTATAAATACATCTTAAAAGTAGTCCTATATAGATTCATACAAAAAAAAGATATTCTTTAAAACATTGAATATGCCCTTGTGGGATCATATAGAGCATATAAGGTTGTGAACATGCTCTCCCACCAAATCTTGAGGCTGGGTTACTACTGGGTATCCCTAATAGAGGATTGTGTATTATTTTCCATGAAATTAAATGCATCTTAGATTCATTAAAACTTCATCCATAAACCCCAAAACTTTATATAAACATCCAAATATTTCTGGACATTTTCAATGTGTTGAATGGATGTTGTGGGGCCATATCCCCTAGCAACTTCTACTATGTTTAAGTAATTATTAACTACTAAAGTGTAATTT
This sequence comes from Viscum album, assembly GCA_963277665.1. Taxonomy (NCBI): domain Eukaryota; kingdom Viridiplantae; phylum Streptophyta; class Magnoliopsida; order Santalales; family Viscaceae; genus Viscum; species Viscum album. The sequence continues at coordinate 1,290,742,113 of OY728159.1, read as the reverse complement.
TCGAAATGAAATGATTCAATACACATCAATAAACTCAGAAAGAGTCACATTATCAACATTATGAAGTCCAGTATCATAACGAGATTCATAGTCCCTAACACTATACAGATGGACAACGACACCATATTGTTTTCTAATGGGCTGGAGAAATACTACAAAGAGTACAACATCAAGTCCAATCATTCATCCTGCTATTAGATTGTTGAAAATGGAACAATAGAATCCTTCAATAAAAATACATATAACACAATTCATATGATCTTGAATAGTTATTTGAAGTTATGTCCAAACAAATTATTATATTTAATATGCTCTTAACTTACAACTACACATATTTCTACACAATAAACTTTGTATTCATTGGTATATGGAACTAAGTGTGTATTTCCCATTGAATTCCATATTCCATCACATTGTATAACTATTTTTATCTACCATAGGATGATGAAAAATTAAATAAGTAGTTGAATGAATTTCAATGTCTCAATGATAAATGGTTTCATACACTACACAAATCAATTTTTATAACAACACTACTAGAAAACTAACCTTTACCAACGGTTTGGAACCGTTGGTATAGGCCTCCAAACCGTTGGTATAGCCTATACCAACGGTTTGAAGAACCGTAGCCAAGTAAGCCGTTGGGATAGGTCTATACCAACGGTTTTCCAAAAACCGTTGGTATAGACCTATACCAACGGTTTCCAATACCGTTGGTATAGGTAATAAGAAATCTATACCAACGGTAATGGAACCGTTGGTATATAAATTCCAAAAATAAAAGATCCACTGGGATTTGATCCCAGGACCCCTCGTTTATAATCAAACGACTTAACCACTAAGCTAACATCACTTTTGTAAACATAATTTCATAAATATATATAAGTATTATCATAATTATTTAAAATTTTGATTTATATAATGTTCTCGGTTAGTAGTTCTGGAAAAAAAATTAAAGCATCTATCCCAACGGTTTTGAAAACCGTTGGGATAGCCCTTTAATTTGTGGGTGGTTTTTCCCAACGGTTTTCAAAACCGTTGGGAAAGGGCTATCCCAACAGTTTTCAAAACCGTTGGGAAAGGTTAGAGTCGGTTGAATTCATTTAGGCCGAAGGTTGATTTTGTGGGTGGTCTTTCCCAACGGTTTTGGTGAACCGTTGGGAAAGGTCACTCCTTCCCAACGGTTCACCAAAACCGTTGGGATAGAGGCTCAATTCTCACACCCTTTCCCAACGGTTTTGGTGAACCGTTGGGAAAGAGGCTCAAAACAGACCCTTTCCCAACGGTTTAGGTGAACCGTTGGGAAAGGGTAGCTATACCAACGGTTTTTACAAACCGTTGGTATAGAAGTGTTGGGAAAGATCATCTTTCCAGTAGTGCAATAATATTTCATGTGGATTGAATAAAATGGTTCTCCACAATTCTTTCCTTCAATGGGTAGTGGTACTGGATCTTGGGACACCAATGATACTATGAAATGAAAATCTAAAGCTATAATCCAAATTGTAATTTCCTTATATAATAGATAAGGAATATCACAGTTATTCTTACTCACTGGATACAATGTATGGGGAATGAGTATTCCTCCCACAAATGAGAGGTTTATTAATGATTATTATACATAGCTTACATCATTAATTATCTTATCCAGATCGCTTGAAAAAAGTTTGTATGGTGTATGTCCTAACCTCATGAAGTAAAATTTATTGAAATATATCTTTACTTTAGGGTATTAATATAGTACATGGTACATCATAACCACATTATTATAAATTGTATCATACTTTTCCTGACCACGTGACATAAAAACTTCATTGTTAGAATCATATCACTAATGATTCACTACATATGAGCTAGATCTATGCAAAATAGAAATAATGTGTCCTCATCCTTATGTGAGATTCTGATCCACATAAGCATTATCCCATTCTAAGAACTACATATGGATTGATTCCTAAAATTTATTAATTCAATGTGACACCCAGATCTTTAATCGTAGACCAAGCCACAATATTTTTATCCCAACCCTATGATTTCTTACTTAGTGAAAATTTTCATTTCTTCATTTCCATGCCAGGTGACCCTCATCGTTACCAAATTTGGTTAAATTTCATGGATGTAGTCTTATATTCTTGACAGAAAACTACATGGTTTCCAATTAGAAACTCACATAGTTAGATTACATAGTTAGAAAAACCATGTTCCATTTAATATCCTGGATCCGAATGCTGCCCAAAGGATCCCTGAACCCATTTGTTCACATAACCTCAAGCACATTTCCTCAATCGCCAGAGGATGCCAACTAGTAGTGAGGACCAAGGAGTGATAATGGGTATAATATGACCTAATTGGTCGAGTATACATAGTCGAAATAAAATAGTAAACAATCACTACTATAAATACAGGTATTTGTGACAGGTCATTTGCGATGGGGTCCCGTCGCAAATGGCCTTTTGTGACGGGCCCCCGTCTCAAATAACCCATTGCGGAAAACGGCATCGCAAATTTTTTTTGCGACAGGCCCATTGCAAATAATTTTTTTTTGTGACGGAAAATTTGCCCGTCGTAAATAGGTTTTTGTTTAAAAAAAACAATTCTGCGAGGGGCCCGTCGCAACAAAGTATTTGCGACGGGCCCTTTTCCCGTCGTAAATAGTTTCTTCGAAGAGCCTATTTGCGACGGGCCCGTCACAAATTCTTATTTGCGATGAGAATATATTCTCATCGCAAATAATAATAAAAAAAATAAAAAAAATAAAAAATTATTTATTAATATTTAAATATATTAATCTATTTATATTGATATAAATATAATATTTATATTGTAAATATGTTTTTGAAAGGATCTATTGAAATATAATATTAATTTATAAGATATTTAATAAAAGTGGAATATAAAATAAAATAAAAATATTCTTAATAGTAATTATGCAATTTTTATCAATTAATAGTCATTTAATAACTCTTTAAATATAAAAAAAATAAAAAAATTAATGAACGATAAAAAATATGTTGAAAATGAAACCCAAATTCAAACGTCTATAACTTTTGATCCGGGACTCCGTTTGAGCTCTACAGCATATCAAATCGACGCCTACGACGAGCTCTACGTTGTTGTGACCGGGGTTCCTGGCCAAGAGATTTTCTAGGCCAAAAGATGCCCAGAAGGCCTCTAAAACTGGGTTGTTAGTCGGGGTACCCCAGTTTTTTACCATTCAAACACCTATAACATCTTATCCCGATGTCCAATAAACATGTACCATATATCATATCGAAGATCGTTTCATGTTCTTCGATTTGACTTATGGTAAAGCCGAAACGAACTTCTGGATTTGAAGTTATGGTCTTCTTAACATTCAAATGGCTATAACTTCCGATCCGGATGTCCGTTTGGCATGTACTACATAACATTTCGAAGATCATTTCATGTTCTTCAATTTGACAGGTTGTGGAGTTGAAACGGACTTACAGATTAGAAGTTATATCCATTTTATCATTCTTGATGGATTTTCATCCCCTCATTTCTATGTATTCTTTCATAACTATACACAGATGTGTGTGTGTGTGTGTGAATTGTATATATGTATGAATGTATTTATTTATTTACTTATAAATACAGATAAAACATATTTTATAAATTTATTTAAAAATAAGTTTATAAATATATATTAATATACAAATAAATATACGAATAAAAATTTATAACTACACACACACAGATATATATATATAAATAGATATAAATATATATTAATATACGAATAAATATATATATATTAATATATGAATAAATATATATATATATTTATTCATATAACCAAATAGATTTATATTAATATAAATCTATATTAAAATATGAATAAATATAACTATATACATATAGATAGATCATTAAATGTATAAAAAAAATAAAATGTCTCATTTGTATAGGTTAATGTGTGCATGGAGGAGTTTTATTAATAATTATTAGTAATTATTAGTAATTATTAGTAATTTTTAGTAATTATTAGTAATTATTAGTAATTATTCATATTTTTTCTTATTTTTTGTAATTGTTCATAATTATTTCCTAATTATTTCCTAATTATTCTAAATTATTACTAATTATTAATTATTATTAGTAATTATTAATAATTATTTCTATTTATTCCTAATTATTATTATTTATTACTAAGTATTTATATTTATTCTTAATTATGACTAATTATTAATAATTATTCCTAAGTATGACTAATTATTATTAATTATTCCTATTTATTATTAATTATTTATTATTAGTATTAATTATTCATAATTACCATTAACTATGAACAATGAATTCTATTAATTTAAATTTATTAAATAACAAAACAATCTATACATAATTAAATTACAACTAATTAAGAATAATTAAAACTAATAAAAAATTTAAAATAAATAATAAATTAAAATGAACATTAATACCTTTAAAATTGATCTGAGGTTGATCTCTGATAGTTGTTGAAGACTTCAATATCAACTCCGAAAGTAGAAATTAAACTTCAGAAACTATGAACTCTAAAAATAGAGTTTTGAGAGAAGTAGAAGATAGAGATTGAGAATGAATGAAAAAAACAGATGGGGTTATTTATAGGTTAGAATATTTGCGACGGGATACCCGTCGCAAATAGTATTATTTGGGACGTTACCCGTCGGAAATACTTTAGCCCGCATTTATCACGGTCAATGGTTAAATAGTTATTTGTGACGGGTCTTGTCGCAAATAATAACCTACCGACATACTATTTGCAACGGGGCAATATTCCCGCCGCAAATATTTGTTACCGCCACTAGTTATTTGCGACGGGGGGTAACCCCCCTTTGAAAATAACATTCCCGTGGTTTGACGCGCATTGCGCACCAAACCTTTTACAATGGGTGAGCTTTCCCCGTCGCAAATAAGTAGTTATTTGCAACGGGAAAATTCACCTATCACAAATAAGTTTCTAACTGGACTATTTGTGATGAGATTTATCCCTGTCGCAAATACCCCCTTTTTCTATAGATAATAGAGGAAGAATTAACAACATAAAATAGGTGTAAACAAAAAAAATATTGATAGTAATAAAACAACTGGAGAACATATAAAAATGATGCCTTTCAGATGAATCTAGAAAAATATCCAAACAATTCACAGGGTCAGAAATGAAATATTTAAACCAATGTATAAAATCAAGTAAACTCCAATAGCATTGCAAGCCTCAGTTTGATCCACTGCTCTTCAGCTCCAACAACAGTCATGTACCTCATGATGAAGGGCTCCTTCCCTTTTCTATATATGTAGAGATATAATCTATTAGGGTTAACAAACATGACCCAAACATGGTGTGAGATTACTCCTAATAATAAATCCACCAAAATATCATTGCTAAAATATTAGTGATTATATATATAGTATTTAATCAGCAGAAATGATGAAATAATCTAGGAAGAACTAAATATTAAAACATCCTACAGTTTTCAATTACATTAATATAACATTCATTATTCATCCATTGAATCATTAATACCAATGTATCTAGTGTATTATTTGTATCCCCTGTGTAATAGTAACAATATATGTCTTAGAAAACCATCGAATAATAAAGTAATAGTGAATCTAAGATTGTGCTTTGGCTTGGAAGACTCATCAAAATCATTCAATAATTCAATAACAAACCTTTGGGATGTTTCTGAAAGTCTAATCACTCTAGTATAACATAAAAAATTCATTTAATAATGAATCTCTAGGAATCTCTCACGGTCTAACCCCTTTTGTACGACTTAGCACTAAACATTAAAAAATGACCACTAAAATGGATCTCATGGTATAAACCCTCAGGTTGATTACATCCCGACACCTCTCACTATCAATACCCCCCATGGTCATCATTATAGTAAAACAAAAATAAGTGACCCTTCCTCGGGAAGCTCTTACTATAAATTTCCCCCAGGTCTAAAATTCAGAATGAATATCACATCCATCTCATGTAAACAATAACTCTATCCTAAGAAAACAAGGCATAAAAAACAAGGAAATCCTAACATGAATTATAGACCAGATGACCATAACAATTCAATCAAGGGAAATTCATACATGGGTTGTCCCATAAACAAGGTATCTAACCTTACCCTTATGCCACTACCATTTATCAATCATCCAAACCATAACAAGTAATAAAAAAGGTCAAATTCCTACCACTCAATACTCCAATCATTGGTATTCAAAACATTTATCTTATATATTCTGATGGAAATAAATGAAAGGCACAAAACACCTACATTAATTCCATAAAATAAATAATCAAGAACATTGGCCCTTGAATGGACCTATAACAGTGTAGATCTACAAAAGATGAAAAATTACCAACCTTTAATAACTCAAATGAATTGAGGAATCAGGATGAGAGGCTCCATGGAAGTCGATAACTAACTATTGGTATTCCAAAACACCTGATGACATATCAATCAGAGGTTGAACATAGAGTGGGGAGGGTTTAGAAGTTCTTCTGTTGTTCAGTCTCTCTCCTTCATAAACCTAGCGGAGAATAAGATGTTTCAGGGTATGAGATGAGACCCCACTCTAATTTATAAAATAAAAAACAACACACCGTGTTCAATAAAGGTACACACCATGTAGTATACATAACCAACCCTCACTTTATGAGGTCTACCGAGTCACCATGTTACCATGTACTCGGCTGATACATGGATAGTATGTTTTTGTACGCATTACCTAGGTACACTATGTGTAATGATAAGTACACGGTGTGTACATAGAAATTTAACATTTCATCATATTTCATAAAAAACAACCCAAAATTAAAGATCAATAAATGAAATTATGATCTAAGTTCTTACAATAATCCCCCTTAAAGTAAATTTTCCCTAAATTGTATTTCCAATAGTGGGGAAGAAAAATCTACAAACTAATATAGCCACTATGATAGTATATCATCCTCTATCTCAAATGATTCTCCCTGTACTCAACTGTGCTACCATTATACCCATAGTTGTGGAATAGACAAACCACAAAGTAAAATTTTTCAACAATACACAATCAAGATAGGGTGTTACTTGAAGGAAGCATCCACCACCAACTCAACCATCTCAGGATAAAAAAATAAGAGATTATTCTAAAATGTAACATCATAGGTGAGAAACCTAAAAGAGGTCGTGCATAGCGCAGTACCTCTGAGGTAACTGCAATCAATATGCAAGCGGCTCGACTCTATTCAAAACCTAAAATGGCCCAACGTAACTCGATGAATGCTTCCACTATCTCATAGTATATCTATGTCCCATCCTCAGCGCGACATGCAAGAAATCCTATTATCTGATGCATAAATATTGAGGTCATCTCCATCGATCATCAAATTATTTCTTGAGAGATTTTTCAGTATTCATACTCTTCTAAATCAACTCCACCTTCTTAGTGGTCTCCTGGAAAATACCCAGTCCCAACATAGATTCCTATCCTGCCTCCAACCAATGTAGGGTTGAAAGGAATGGCTGACCATACAAAGCCTCATAAATCTCCATCTGAATCATTTCAAGAAAACTGTTATTATAGGAAAACACCACTATGAGTATGTGTCTCTCCAAAGAGCCCCCAAAATCCAGAAAACATGATCAAATCATGTCCTCCAAAACATGAATAGTGTGCCTAGATTGCCCATCTATTTGGGGATTGTATGTTTTCTTTAGAAGTACCTATATACCTAAATCCATATGTAGTCCCTTCCATACATTATATGATTACTGAGCATCTTTGTCTGAAATGATAGAGTGTGGATCCCCATGAAAATGAAAAATCTCTCTGAAGTACAACTTTCCTTGATCATCAACACTAATGGTTTCCTTGATCGGAAATAAATGTTCAACTTTCGTGAGCCTGTAAATTCAATATAAACTACATCATTCCCCCGAGGCAATGTTGGTAAACCTGTTAGAAAATCCATTGTGACATCATTCCACTTCCACTCGGGAATATGTAACTGCTCGAAATGTCTTAATGGTAACTGATTCACTAACTTCCCCTACTGATTGGTAGAACATCTCATAAAAAAAATAGCTACATGTCTCATCATGATTGGGCACCAATAGTAGCGATGTAGATCACAATACATATTAGTGATATCAGGATGAACTATCCATACTGATGCATGAAAATCTCACAATATTTCAAGACCTATGTCTGCTGACACCCATAAATGACCATGAAAACTCAAAACCACATCCTCCCCTTTGGTCCATCCAGGTGTAGGTTCCTTTCCTAAAAAACTACCCCTTATGACAGGGCCTTCATAATCTCAAAGCTACATCATTTTTTCTTGATCCAATAGAGTAGAGGTAATAGCTATAGAACAATGAAACCTCTACTCCTATTTTTCATGCATCTGCAAATGCATCTCAGGGAAATGAGCCATAAGATACCACTCAGTGCTGGCCTCCTAAATGACATGTATCTATGTTATAATGATCAAATCATCATCCATGGTTTTTCCTTTCCACGATGTGTAGGAAATATAAATGTCAAAATAAAGTAGGTTCTCAGCCCACCATCGTTTTCAAAAATTCCGATCACGTTGTGTAATGATCTACTTGAGGATTTTTGGTCAGTTTATACCATAAAATTATCTTCCAAAATATAATGTATCAAAAATTTTAAAGCATGTAGATATACTAATAACGTGATATCATGGGTTTGGTTGTTCTGATCATGTATCCTCAACTGGTGAGACCAATACGCAACAACTCCATCCCCTACATAATCACTTCTCTGTGCCTGATACCTAATGCATCGTAGTAAATGGTGTAACTCTTTTATGGCTCTGATATAATCAATATCAGTGCTGAAGTCAACCACCATTTCAGCTCTTGAAAGGTTGAATAATAGTACTTTTTCCCCATGTACTTTACACCCATCTTATTGAGGCCCATTAATGGCACTATTATGTTTAAAATGTTCAGAATAAAATGACTATGTTAAACAATTAGCCCCAAAATACTCCATACCTCAAAGACATTCACTTGATACTCCTATGAAAATACTTCTCACACATTCTATGGTTCAACTAATACTAATTATCATAGATGAAATGACCAAATAAGTGAATATGATCCATCCCAATGTTGCACTTTGAGAGCATAACATATAATTGATACTCTCTCAGTATAAACAAAATTATATCAAGATGGATTGCATAATTGTGTTGAGTGTGAGAGCACACCAATATATCATTAATGAAGACTACCAAAAATGAATCCATGTAAGGATGGAACACTCAATTCATCAGTTCCATGAAAACGTCCGGTGTATTTATAAGATGAACGCCAAAACCATGTACTTTTATAGACCATACCTACTCTAAAATACAGTAAGAGGAATATTTGAGGGTCTAACATGAAACTGATGATAACCTGATCTCAATTCAATCATTTTGAACACATGTTCTCCTCGAAGCTGATCAAATAGATCATTAATCCTCAATAAGAAATATCAGTTCTTGCCTGTCAACTAGTTCAACATCCGATAATCCAAAAAAAGTCAAAGGGTACAGTATTCCTTCACTACAAAAAGGATAGGAGAACCATGAAATGAATTTTTGAGTTAGATAGAACCCTTCGCCAACAAATCCTCTAAATTATTCTTTATCTCATATTACTCTAGTGAAGACATCCTATAAGGAGGAATGGACACCCGTGCTACTCCTGAAATAGAATCAATAGAGAAATCTACCTATCTCCAGAGGTAAACCCGAAAAGTCCTCCAGAAAGACATCTCTAAAACATTCCACCTTTGGAAGAAATTCTATCTGTTAGTTCCACTGGAAATCTAGATATAAAATAGAAAATTGGGTTGTAATTCCTCCCTACCCATGATGCTCAGTTCCCACTCTGCTCGCTTGGACATCCTAATTTCCCTCGTGTATAATAGACCTACATCTTGTTGATGTGAAACTCACCCTATGATGGTAATAGTTAAAAGAGTCCTTAATGGAGACCAACCAATACTTCCATAGAATGAAATATAATCCTATCATCTCTGATACATAGATATCCCAAACGAAGTGACACCCACTAACCTTAACAAAGAACTCATTTCACGAATGTAATCATGTCTTCCTTATACCCAATGTTGTGTATTGCATCATAACGTCATCAAAAGTAATAATTTATAGCACAAGGCTCACCACAATGACAACCAATATAAAACTATTGGAATCCCCTATATCAAAAAGAGAATAATCTATAACTGAGGTAGCTTGAATCGTTCTTCTCACTATAGAGGGTCCGAGATCCAACTCATGTTGGGTCTGTTCCATCACAAATGTCTCACATGTACCATGGTTCTACGACCCTACCTGGGTACCCTGAGATGTTTCACCCTACTATCATTGAAAACATTATGACTAGATACCACAACCATGACAAAATACTTGGCTTGAAAAACCACAATTTCCAGACTGATGAGAAATCGATGGTCATTCTCCTAAATGTAGAGTCATAAAAGATCCCCTCCCACAGGCTGTTAGTGAGAACATCCTGTAAAAATGATGAATGTGGCCCATCTTACTACAATATCATCACATGACTATGTCCTTTAGGAAATGTGGTCTTTTAATCCACCTCTTACTGCAAAGGTAGAACACCACTTGGCTACCTAAAGAAACATCTTGTGAGTTCTCTCTGCGGAGCTTCCTAAAATCAATCAAAAGAGTACAAACTATGGATGTTGAACATCCCTGGGTCATAGCCCCTAACATCCTTAGATTGTGAAAGGTAGTTATAACTAGATTTACTAATGCAGAAACCAATGATAGCCTCAAGACAATCACCTATAATTGTATGTCATACATAAGACCATCCTCAAGCATGCTAGGTAGTGATAACTCATGACCTCCCAAAACTAGTGAGATGTGTTGATGCTCTGTAAAAGAGGATTCATCCATCACTGAAAGAGAACCTTGCTCCAAATGCATGAATTCCCTGGGATGATTTTCTCTCATTGTCTCATGATAGATGTAATCATAGAAGATCCACTAAAACTCTTCCCAAGTAATATCCTGATGATATATTTCCTATCAGATAACATCCCACCATCTCTTGGTGGAATCACATAGCACGTACATCATGAGCATCACCCTCCTCTTTAGTAGAATCTTTAGATGCTCAATGATAGAAAGTATGGACTATAACTAAAAAACTTCTACATGTGGTCCTCCATCCCCTAAAAAAGTGGAAGGACAATGCTACTAGAACGACCTCATAAAGTCTTCCATAGTCAGGGAAGGATGTGGTGCTCCCTGAAAAGATTGAATCATCCACATAAATCCTTCAATTAACTATTCATTAGCACCTGAAAATAGTATAATATATCGAGCCATAACAGGTATGATAGGATGATCTGATAGCAGTCTATGATCAACCATTTCTGGTGTCTGATCATTTCCGTGTACCTCGTGTACAACCGGAGGACGACTTGGTGGCTTGAATCTGCAAGGTCTAGGGAACACCTTAGTAAAATATTATCAAGGACTGCATCTTATATGTGAAAAAACATAATAGGAGAAAGAAGTCATTCATGTTTAAAAAAAAATTCACGACATGTATAACTTCCACACAGAGTATTCCCAAAATATTTTAACATGGGTGTATACCACTACCAACTTGGTCTTGGAACACCCCATACACACAGCGTGTTCCACCTAAGACATTCCCTGTACGTGAATATTCCATCATTACCATATTATTCTAAAAGGCAAGAAATACAAAGTTTTGTCCTAGTGTAACACTACCTGGCGTGCACACATTACACACGATTTGTACAACATATGTTCCATCCACACATGTTGTTATTTATTTGTTGGATACACAATTTGTTACTTCATGGTATGTATAAGCTAGAAAGATTGTGTAAAACATATGTTTTATCCACTCATGCAGTTATTCACACATCTGGATACACAAATGAAAACAGAATGATGTGTACTCCCAATACATGGTGGGTTCTTCCAAACATTTTTGAACCCTGTGTATCTGATCAGATAGTCAGTCAGAAGGTCAACACCTACATGGCGTGTACATATAGTGGAGGAAATTTTCATAAGGTAATTTAGTTATTCCAGAACAGAATAAATCCTGGTGTTTTTTATAACATCACGTGTTGTGTTGTTTGGGACTCTAGATAGTTATCATATGATACTTCTCTAGATCTCTAAAAACATAAATTTTTTCTAAGACATGAAAATTCCAACCCATGAGAGGCTACACTACCTATGAATCAATTTTTGGATTTTTTTACATCATAACATGACAAAAGTCATTTATAGTTCAAACATGATCCACCAAATTCAGATATGAGGGACCCATAACACCTCAGGGAAAAAAGCTTGGATTCCATCCAAATGAAACTTTATATATACCAATACCCTATAAAAAAAGACGGTATTTCAGTCATTACATCTATCACAAATGCATGCATATCATGAATAATATCTATCACAACATAATTCAATAAGTAATGTTCCCAAAATGGAATGAGAAGAATTCATAACATGCGGTATCTAGAATGTTTCTATATGATGCATGAGATATCATAACCTCATAATACCAGGATGAAAAAGAAATTGAAACAAATTAATATCCGAAATAATTGCACAAAACAAGTGTGCAACCCAATAGTGAAATCAAATCAACTGTTACAGTTGGAAATCTAGAAAAATTGAAATATTTGAGGTAACACGGATTTTACTTGTACAATAGTGACCATCTACAGGGCACATCTTTTTACCAACTACCTATTCCTTCTAATCCAAGTCGATTGAATCCAAATAGTAATGCAATGTTGAAAATAGTATCTTTATCAAACCACTCTTTAACATCCCAGATCCGAGTGCCACCCAATAGTTCCCCGAACCTAGTTGGCCACGTAACATCCAAGGCATTTCCCTAAACACTGGAGGTAGTAGACTAGCTGTGAGGTCCAAGATGCTATAATGTGGAAACTATGACCTCATTAGAAGTGTGTACACATTGGAAAGAAAATATTAACCAACAGTGGAAGCAGTAATAATGTACAATAAAATTTAATAGGGGAAGAATGATAGTAATAAAACAATTAGACCACATATATAAATGATTCATGTCACATGTGTCTAGGAAATTAGCCAAATAAGTTAAAATTATGGAAATACAATATAGAAACCGATTTATAAAAGAAAGGAAACTCCAACAGCATCACAAAGCCTAGATTGGTCCCATTCTCTCCAAATCCAATAGTAATCATGTACATGATGAAGCAGGGTGCTATCCCTTATCTAAACATGCAACTATATAATCTATTTGGGTCCTAAAACATGACCCAACAAGGTTGTGAGATAAGTCATAGAAGGAAACCACCAAAATATATGTTCCAAACTATTGAGGAATATATATATATATAACAGATAACCATAAAAACTAATACAGTAAACAATAAAGTACTCAAAACTAAACAGTCCTATAGTTTTCAATTACATTCATTTAAAATTAATTATTAATCTATAGATTCATGTAAACCATGGGATCTAGTGTAATCTCTTTATCCACTACGTAACAATTACAATTGACATCTTAGAAGACCATCTAACAATCAAGTAAGACCGAGTCTTTGATTATTCTTTGTCAAGGAAGACTCATCACAATCATTCAATTATTCAATCACAACCCATTAGGATGGTTCACAGAGTCTAACCCCCCTGTTCTACAAAATAATAATAATTTAATAATAACCCTCTGAAAATCTCTCAAAATTTAACACCATTGGTAATTCTTAGATCTTAACATTCACAAACGACAACATGGGAATCTCTCACTATCAATAAACCTAGGTCAACATAGCATCAATAAATTATAAAAAACCACCTGGGAAAATCTCACGGTCTAAACCACTAGTTTTCTGAACACATGGTAGCTCTCATAGTAAATTCCCCATTTGTCAACAAAGTAGAAAAACATATATAAGTGACCTATAGCAGGGAGCTATCGAAGTCAATTTCACCCTGGTCAATGTTTCACATTGCTTGTCACATGAATCTCATGTAAAAAGTAAATCCATCCTAACAATACAAGGTATGGAAAACAAGGTAATCCTAACTGGAATTCTATTAAAGATGGAAATAATAATTCAAACATGGGTAAAAACACATGTGGGGTTTCCCATAAAAAAGGTATGTAAGCTTACACATATGCAACTATACTTTTTCAATCTACCAAACCATAAAAGTTAATAAAAATGGTCAATTTCCAAACACAAAATACCCCAGACGAGGGTATATGGAACTTTTAACATATATAATCCCAAAAGAATCAATAAATTGCACAATCCACCATCCTTGATGTCGTACGATCAAAACTCTTGAATTCCTGCACTTGAATTGGCCTAAAACTGTGTAGATTTACATAAATATGATTCCCAACCTTGAATAATTCAAAATAGAAAAGGAATCAGGAAGAGAGGCTCTTGGGAAGTTGAGAACACACTGGTGGGGTTCCATTGCACCCTACAACAACCGAATCAGAGGTCGGACAAAGATTCAGGAGGAGTTCAAAGTTCATCGACTGTTCCATCTCTCTCATTTACGAACCAAAGGGAGAAGAAGATGATTTTGAGGATGAGACACGAAATAGCTCCAATTTATCAAATAAAAAGAAACCAGCACAATGTGTTCATTAATGATTCATTTTGTGTAGTTGCCTTAAGTAACCCTGAACTTAAACGGACTACCAGGTAACCACACAACCATTTACTTAGCTATTACATGGCTAATACACGGCTTTATGCGGTACCTGGGTACACGACATGTACTCATAAGTATATGACGTGTAATTAGAAAATTCCCAATTCTGTCTTTTTCCTAAAAAAATATTCAAATTTTATATTGATACATGAAATGAAAACCTGAGTTCTAACAATGGAACATTTCATAGATTCTCTTAGGAAACTACTGGACTGGGACAGATAGTGTACGAATCTTGTTCCTACATAGGGAACATTGTTTTTACTATTACAGTTTCCTAGATGAGTTTCACAATTTTATATAACTACTCTCAAACCACTAATCTCTTGAAAAGCTTCCAGAATATGAAAAACGCCCCAAAAAACCTCCCAAAAACATAAAACAATTCCTTAACTTACATAAAAAACATAACTAAAGGGTCAAATACCTAAAACTGGGAGTGCAACATTCTCCCACCAGTGATCTTTCAATCCTTAGAAATTATATAAACACCATTGGTCGGAAAGAGCTTGGTTCATTCCTCTATAATTTTTTTTCATGCTCCCATGTTTCTTCCTAAATCCTACCATGTTTCTATAAAACTCACAGTGGAGAAATGCTTTTTCCCAAGAAAGACTTTATCTTGCCAATTCACAATTTGTACCGGAGCATGAAACAATATAGAATTTCTGTATTGGTCGATGTGATCCTATAAAATCACATGGTTAGGTTTTGGTTGATACTACTTTAATTGAGACAAGCACTATGGGAAAAACATATATTTGAAACACATTATTTGCGACGGGTCAAGGGCCCATCACAAATAACCCTTCGAATGGGGTTATTTACGACATGGTAAGCTCCCCATCACAAATAATGGTAATTTTTAACGGCGACTTTCCACCCCTCACAAAAGGTTTGTTGAGAAAAAAGCACTGATGCATGGGTAAGGCTATTTGTGAGGGTACCCCTTTTGCTATTGCAAATAGCTGGTAGCTGTATTTTGTATTTCTGATGGGGAAATTGCACCATCACAAATGATTTATCGACTTCTAGAATTTTTGACGGGGCATATCAAAAATGAATTTTTAACAGCACGCTGCAATTATTGTGGGCAAAGGTATTTGCAATAGGCTGCTTCTAAAATGCACCTGTTTTGCTACAGGAAACCCATCACAAATTATTTAACCTAAATATATACCCCTATTCATTCTTCCTTTCATTTTACTATTTACTCAACATCTCTCTCTATCTCAAGAGAATTGGTTTTTTTCTAAAAGTTTGAATATTTTATACTTTCAATTTCGAGAATTATTTGAGACTTTAGTAATCTGAAATCTTCATAATTTGAAGGTATATATCTATTTTTTATTGATCAGTCAATATATTTTATTTTAAATTATTTATAGTTTTTGTTAATTAATTGTAAATTATTTAATTTAGAATTTCTCATTTATTTTTAGTATAAACATTTATTAATAGTTAAATTTAGATGAAATTACAAATTCATTGTAATAATTATTAATAATAAATAATAAATTAAAATAAATCGTAATAATTAGTTATAACAAGTAATAATTGAAAAAAATTAAAAATTAAAAATTAATTATAATAATTAGTAATAAACTGTAAAAAGTACTACTAAATTGTAATAAATTTTTGTAATTTCTAATAAATTGTTATAAATTTTAATAAATTTTTAAAATTAGTAATAATAAATAATAAATTTTAATAACTTGTAAAAATGAGTAATAAATTTTTTATAATTTTAAATAAATTTTACCTATTACAAATAAATTGTAAAAAATGTAATAAATTGCAATACACTATAATAAATTGTAATAAATTCTAATAAATTCTAATAAATTCTAATAAATTGTAAATAATTTTAATAACTAGTAAAAATTAGAAATAACATGTAATAAATTGTTATATTAAATAATAAGTTGTAATAAATAAGAATATTTAGTAATATTTACAAATAATGTGAAATAAATATGAATATTTAGGAGTAAATTGTAATATTTAGGAAAAATTGGAAATAAATAGAAATAAATAGAAATAAAAAATAATAAAAAGAACTAAACATTAATGAGTAGTAACAAATAATAATGAGATGTAATAACATGTAATAAATTCAAATAAATTGTAATAATTAGTAAAAAAATAGTAAACAATATTTACATATAGTAATAAATAGTAATAATTTTAATATGTGGTAATAAATAAATATAAATAGTAATAATTTGTAATAAATTTCAATAAATTGTAATAATTTGTAATAAATTGTAATAAATTTTAACAAATTATAACAAATAGTTGTGAATAGTTATAAATAATAATAAATACAATAAATTGTTATAATTAGGAAAAATTTGTAATAATGAGTATTAATTAGTTATAAATATTAATAATTAGTAATAACTAGAAACAATTTGTAATAAATTGTAATAAATTATAATAAATGGTATTGAAATGTAATAATTAGTAACAATTAGTAACAATTATTAATAATAAGTAATAATAAGTCGTAAATTGTAATAACTTGTAATAAAGTTTAATAATTACTAATAATTAGAAATAATTTGTAATAATTATCAAAAATTATTAATAATTAGTCATAATGAGTAATAATTTGAATCAAATTGAAATAAATTTTAATAATTACTAATAATTAGTAATAAATTGTAATAATTAGTTATATTTATTAATAAATTGTAATAAATTGTAACACATTGTAAGAAATTGTAATAATTATTGATAATTAGTAATAATTAGTAATAATTAGTAACAAGTTGTAATGATTAGTAATAATTTGTAACAATTAGTAATAATTATGAATAAATAGGATCAAAAAGGAATAAATTGAAATAAATAGCAATAAATAGATATAATTATCGATAAATAACAACAAATAACAACAAATACTAATAAATAGCAATAATTAGCCTTAAATAGCTATAAATAGTGATAATTAGGTATAATTAGCCATAATTACTAATAATTAGCAATAATTAGAAATAATTTTCAAGAATTGGAAATAATTAGAAATAATTCACAATAATTAGCAATAATTAGTAACAATTAGAAATAATTAGCAAAAAATATCAATAAATTGAAATAAATTTCAATAAATTGAAAACAATTTCAATAAATTGAAAAAAAATTCAATAAATTGAAATAAATTGTAATAAATTTCAATAAATTTTAATTAATTAAAATAAATTGTAATAAATTGTAATTAATGATATTAAATTCGAGTAAATTGATAAACTGGCAGGATTTCCAATGGATTAGCAACATTACTTTTGATCGACACCTCTGATTCTTGCAACATTCTTCAACTAAAATCTCTATAAAATATCTACATAGAAATATGTTCGAGCAGATTTTTCATATTGATTTTAGTTAGAGATTGTTTTTAGGTAGGGAGCCATTGGACAAAAGAAGATATTTTTTCCAACGCTCATCCCCTTGTAGCTTTCACTGACCTAAATCCCAATGAATAGTCTACACTAACGTACTAATATATATTTTTGAATTCCCGAGAGCATAAATAGTAATGTTGTGAGGCCTCCCTACTCTAAATCCTTGTGTGCATAAAAATGGATATTTGTCCTTCAGAGCAGAATTTCCATTGTGCTTTTAGTCATAGAAACATGAAAGTGTATGAGTTGTCAGAAAAAAGAGTTGTCATTAATCCGTTGGAAATTATGTGACCGATAATTAACAATAATTAGAACAAAATACTTGAAATTAATAATTATTATTTTTAATTTGTATAAATTTTATAAATGAGTCTACATTAGTATAAAAAATAAAATAAAATATAAATAAATAAAAAATAATTGAACTTATTAAATCTTACAACAAAATATATTTTAATCGTCTTCAATTTTTTGTATAATGTTAATTTTATAACTAATTATAAAAAATAACTAAATATTTAATTTTTTTTGAAGAATATGGAATAAAGAAGTTGACAAAAGTACTATTAGATGATAGTGCTTGATATCTCAGTGTAGGAATCCAAACTGTTTCAGTTTAAATCCTATATAAATTTAGTGTGGTCATTCTTACTTATAATTTACATCATTGAAACCAAATTGTTTTTCCTACTGGACAATTAGGTGTCCTTATAAAAACTGTACTCTAAAGACGTATGACACATTTGAAAATTTTGGAAGTCATTTATTGCATTTTTTTCAACCTGATTATGTTTCATTGGTATCCACATGGAGAATATAGTTCCTGAAAAAATATTAATAATTTGGTTCGAGATCTAGCACAGTTGCAAAATTTAGTACAAGATGTGTCAGGCCCGTCTGTTCAAAAAATTGAAACTCTGTATTATATCGATTTAACTCATAAGTTAGAACCATCCCATTTTTATGAGATGTTGAGGTACACTAAGGATTCCTTATATCCAGTTTTCATGATAAAAATGTTTAATGTAGTTGCAAAATTTACAGCCAGTAATTGAGATAATGGAATGTCAAATAGTTGTTATGATCAAATATTCTCTCGGTTAAAAAACAGCGTCCTGAAGGAAATCTTATTCCTCCAAATGTCTATGAAAGAGAGAGGATGGTTCTTAATATGGGTCTTGGATATCATAAGATTCATGAATTTTCAAATAACTGCATCTTATATTATGATGAAATTGAGTTGATGGACTATTTTTCTTCATGTGGACAATCTAGGTATAAAGACGCTCAACCAATGAAGTCTGGATTTTTTCTTGTAAAATATTTGAGATCTTCCCCACTCCCACCCATATTACAGCTTATATATTTCTATCAAAACATAACATCATTGATTTCATGTCTCAAAACACACATTTCAATTAGTAAAAGATTAAATCATCACTTTCATGGTGATTCATGGAAACATTTTGACCAAGTGCATCCGCAGTTTTATTTAGAGGACCAAAACATGCGATTGAGACATTCTACTAACTCTTTATATTTGTTCGGTTATTTCTATAGTGAGTAGTCATGTTGGCATACCTTTATTACTCAGTATAATTTACCTCAACGTGTACTGATGAAGGATCCATATGTCTTTTTACCTTATTAATTCCTAGTCATCCAAAAAATAATATCGATGTTTATTTGAATCCATTGATTGATGAGTTAAATTTACTGAGTATTAATTATGTTAGTACATAGGATATTTCTGCAAAACAAAACATCATGCTAAAGGTTGTGTTGATGTGAAAAATTAGTGACATCCCATCATATGGCATGTCATCTTGTTGGAGTACACTTGGTCCAATATCATGTCCTTACTGAATGAGAGAAAACACAATTTCTATGCTCGTTAATGACAAAAAAACATGTTTTTTTCAGCAGTCATTGCATATTTCATTCCAACCAATCATCCTTTTCGATGAAAAAAATATCATTTCAGAAATGGAACAGTTGAATGAGATGGGCCCCCAACTACGATATTGGGTACAAATTTAGAATCAATTTTCTCTTTATCACCTCTAATCAGATTTGATCCAAAAATAAATTTACAGTAAATTGATGAGTTTAGAAAAGAGTACCATCGGTTAAAAAGACGAATTTTTTGGTATTTTCTATATTGGTCTGATCAGTTTTTCGTTCACATGTTTAATGTGATGTATATTTGGAAGACCTGTTTTGATAATTTACTTCACACAGTTTTGGATATACTAGGTATGGCCTAAGACTTTGTGAAGGCACAAATAGATCTTTCCCAAATTTGAAAGTTAACAGAACATGAACTTTTTGAAAATTTTATGTCATAGAAGTTAATGATGTGAAAATCATCTTATAAAACTTCCAAAGAGAGTCGTTAATTATTCATTCAGTGGATTACTGATTTGAATCTTCCAGATGGTTATGATTCCAATTTGGGAAAATGTTTTTGGAATAGTCATATTACATGATTGAAAAGTCATTATTTTCATATTTTAATGGAAAAGGTTCTCCCAATTTGATTATGTGTCTTGTTAAATCCAATGATTTGGTATGCACTAATAGACATATCAAATTTTATTGAGATATTTATGCATTGAAAATAGATTATGAATCTTTAAGAAAGTACTTGAATATGTTGTTTTAATTTTATGTAAACTGGAAAAAATCATCCCACTAGTTTTATTGATTAAATGGAACATTTGATATTACAATTTCCATTTGAAACAAAATATGGTGGTAAAATTTTCATTCGATGGATGTAACCATTTGAGAGATGCATGAATAATTTGAAAAAAAGTACGTAACAAATAATTCGTTGAAGGATCAATTGTAGAATCTTATTTATAAGAGGAAATTTATTTTTTTAAATTCAAATTACATTAAATCCAAATATACCTCAAAATACACCTGCATGAGCTGTGAAAGAAATGTTGGTAATGAATTGAGAAATCAATTCTCAGTTTTCTATCAGCCTGAACGTGGCTTCAGTGGAGTTCATGAACGCTGGGTTTCAGATGATGAACAACATAGTGATCATACATATATTATATTGAACTATGATAAAATGAAACCATTTGTACTATGAGTTCTTCTATAACTTAATCTTTACTTTTTATAGCATTACATTAATCATATTTGATTTGGTTATATGATAATCATATCACGAAATTTTTTCCACAATTTACATTAGCTGCTCTTGATGAGTATAGTCATAAAAATTTCATACTAGTTTCAAAAATAGGTACCATTAATTATTTTTTGTTTCACATAAAAATAAATTTAATACATGTTATGGTGAATATTGTTTTATAACTATTATGGTGTCTCAACATTGTGATATAATAAATAATCGATTGTCTTTATTTTGAAACCCACCATTGAAAAGGGATAAGTCTTATAATGTATATTTGGTGAATGATTATCGATTTCCTACACATGCATATGGGAAATCAATAAAACAATGGACATTTATGTTTTCTTGAAAGGATATCATCATAGAAAAACTGAAGATGTATCTTAAGATATGATAGAAGATACCATCAAAAAGTGTGTAATCTCGTACAACATAACATAACGATGATTAAATGTCAGTGGTTGGATACTAAGATAGGATTACGTGTTCATTTGATCTATTGAACAATTTATATTAAATAAAAAATAATTTTTGAATTATATAAACAATTTTTATTAGCTCATCAGGAACATCAAATTTATTATGAAAATTACTCTGCTAATTCATGGGATTTTTGTGATTGGTCGAGCTTATTAAAAATTAAATATTGACTGAATTGATTTAATGAAAGTGAATATAGTTCCGATGAATTGCAAGGACATTTAAAATTAAATGAGACCTCACAGAATCAATATTTATTAAGAAGAAACACGAACATCATTGATGACACCCCATAGTTCTGTTCTGATGGTGACGATGATGTTAATGATGTTATAATTGAATTTTAAATTTAAAGAGGTGATGAAACAAAAAGTAATAGGGAAATTAATGATTTTGAGGGGGAAGATGAAGATTTTGACATCAACAACTATGAATATGACGATGATGATTGATATTTAAATAGTAAAATGCTGGTTATAATCATATATACTATATATTTATATATAATAGTTTTTTCAAATATTTTCTAAAAAATATCATTTTATGTTTTATAAGGATGATGATATGTGTCTTATGTTAGATAAGGTTTATCTACCTTTATATTATAAGGATGTTAGATCAGGAAACCCAAGGACTACTGGCAGTTTAGGGTGTAGATGGAGGGGTTGTGGTTTTGCCTATCTGATGATTCCTGACCCAATTTCCGAAAGATGTCCACATCCTGGGCTCGATCCATGTACGAATAGCTATGTTTACCTATGCATTTTAGTTCATTTTCATTTATATATTTATATTAAAATTGATTGATTAATTATTATTTTTCATAGCTTTACACATATAGCGGTTGGATATGGGAGCAGTATACTGCAAAATATTTTTTTGAGCCATGGTTGTTATGGGATCAGAATCTCATTGATGTTTAGTTGCGCATGTTCATCCATTGGTTGGTATGAAAATAAATAATATTTATTTTGAAATTAATTTAAATAACAACATGATATACTAAAATATTTGTAGGGTTTACGGTATATCATTAAGGACAGCATGAGTGAGACTATTTGTATAACATGACCGGGAGATTTGCGGATGCATTGAACTCAGTTTTTGAATAATTAGAAAAGTTTTAAAATTGATAAAGCATGATAGGGAGAGTTTGATGAGAAATTTAGCATCCCCCAACCTGATTATATTTCATCTCATGTTTTGGATGGATCATGTACACACTGGTTGAGTTGGTGGTTTTAGTGTTGATCATCAGTTGGTCAGTAAAATCATTGGAGATAGGAGGTTACACATCAAGATGCTATTCATACATTCATTGTGCTTAGGGAGAATATGGTAAGTACATTTATTTAGAAATTTTATAGAACATTAAATGTAAAAAGTTTATTTTATAATCATATTTCTAGTCAAAAAACCCAATATTCTGGAGTATGGTGTTTAAATGAGGATGTATAGTGATCGAGTCACTAGGGATATTAGAGGTGCTCGCTAGTGTCAGATTTTGGTCAAGGTATGTTTTTGTAATTTTAAATTTAACTATGTATAATATTTAATCTGTTTTAATTTTAAATTTAAATGGATGGAGTCATATGAGGATGCAAAATCGTAGAAATATATTGAGAGTTAGGACGTGACCGATAATCAGACTAGTGCCCCCGATTTGATGAGGTAGCATGGATTTAGGTTGCCCTATATGGCTTAGATAATGGAAGAGTTGATGGTATCACCCCTCGAGTGACCCCTAGGAATTTTTATGGAACTACTGTAATTCCAACATTCAACTTGAGAGAAGCTTGTGGAGAGTAATCATCATCTTGTGCAAAGAATCAAGACTATCTGGGAGCGTAGAGTGAGCATATAGAGACTATACATAGGAAGAATGAGGATATGTGTCAGTGGTAGAATCAGCTACAGGAAGAGTTCCTCTGACAGCAGTAGTAGTAGAAATAGAAGATACAAGATGAGATGCATCGATTGCGGCTTGTGGAGGAGCGGGAGCAGATGGATTACATGTAACACTTGACTTGCAGTTTTGGGATGGAGTTCTCTCCACCATCCCCATAAACCACTCCAAATGACCCTCTCTCAGATTAGTGATGTATTTTTATAATGTTATGAAACATTTGAAAGTGTTTTTTGGTAATTTAACGATTTAATGTTTTAAATAGTGGGTGTTTTACATTATCTCTAAAATTACACTTTTTTATTTTTAATTTATGTTTTTTTAACATTTATTATTTTATTAACTATTACATTTATATATTTTTTGTGAATACATAGGTTTTTATTATATTACTAATATTATTATTTAATTAATCTTAATAATAATATTTTTATATTATTTAATTATTTTATATGTAATTTTATTTTAAAAATATTATTATTATTTTTTATTTATAATAATGTTATTTAACCTTCATTATTTTATAAAAAATTTTATTCTACTAATATTAATATTAATATTTTAATTATATTAATTTTATATTATTATTAATATTAATTTATTTAATTTTTTGTTTCAAATTTATTCACTATTTGTGACCGTCCATCGCAAAAGGTTTTATTGTTTAATATTTCAAGGATTTATTATGAAATATCGTCTTGATTACTAATTGCGACGGTCCATTAAAAAAGATTTAAAATTAGGGGACTATTCGTGATTGGCCACCAACCCGCATCATATAGTTTTTCAAAAACCGGCTGCCATTTTTTGTGACTGGCCAACAACCCGTCATAAAAAAATTATTTTTTTCAATATACCATCACAAAAAATAATATCTACGATGCCCTTTTGCACGATGAGTCAATTGTTACAGTACCCCATCACAAAAAACTATTTTCCATAGGGTCCCATTTTAATTGACCGTCACAATAATCTATTTAGCCAGTAGTGACATGAGAAATATTATGCACCTAACTAATCTTTGATGGCAAAGACAACTAACATGACACCTATATAACTTGTTCAAGTATATAAATATGGTATATTTATCATAGAGATAACTTGAACAACATTCCAAAATGACAATTACCAATCCTAGGTGAGATTCTCATGAAGAGATGATCACTCACCTGAAATGACAGTGACCATTAATGATGATCTACATATGATTTAGGACGAATTTGAATCATCCCCATTCTATTCATGATATATTAAATCATCTATATTTTCTCTTTTACAAGGCTTGGTCCAACTAGTGATGTCTCACATGTTTCCCCCCATCAATGTGGAGAAAAACAAGGATTCACACACAATGATTCAAAATGATCTATATTTTTTTAGGCATGATAACTGTTATTATAGGATGAATCCATTAATGGACTATTCTCATCCAATGGGCTAGAAAAATCTGTTATAAAATCACAATGAATTTCATCCAATGTTAGTATTGGACTTTTGGATTCTCAACCCATCTGAGGATTATACACCATATTCATAGTAATCTAAGACCCAAATTATTACTGTAAGGATATTTAAAAATATATTTAAATCATGGATCATTGTATGCTATATTAAAAACTGGTATGCCATGAATTAATTTTACTTATTGAATATATATTATTGAAAAGACCTCCACCGTATGAGATTCATAAATAGAGATGAATTTGGATCACTTTGTTAGCCGAACTACTATCTCCCATATGGAAAAATGTTTCTGAATTTTACAAGGTAGACCTTTAACAAAATGAAAACATATGTACTCCCACTATCACATATAAATAGGTAATGACAAAAAATACCTTTTGGCTGCTGGGGATTCACCTTAACCCCTTGACAAGTGAGGCATCTCAAAAAAACTCAACTAAAATTGTATTCTTGCCAACCTTCCAAAATAATTCTTTTCGGGAATTATAAATATTTATATTCCATGATTAACAACCCATCTCAAATAGTGGTAAGAATAATGTTGTTTTTTTTCTGAAAATCCATAGGTATAACAATCCAATATCAATACCATGAAACCGATCTTCTATCAATATTCCATCCCTCAATAGTCTCCCATAGTGATTTTGACAACATATATAAACACATTCAAAATATGATGTCCATTCCACTTCAACAATTTCAACCCAATTTGAACGTAAATAAAGCAAAAGAAAACTACCACACTACCTTCGTCTTCAGAATCATTATTCTTGTTAATGATCACCAACATGCAATTCAATTGATCTAAAGCCTCATTTTCTAACTGACTATATTAAATTATGTTTAATTCATATAGGACCATATTTCTATTTATTAGTGTATACTTCAATTCGAATTCATACATTTTAAGATACTCTATCTATCTTATTTCTCTCAAAGACAAATCTATTTGTTCAAAGATATGTTTCATGATATTAGGATTCATAAACATCATGAATATATCAGCAAATATATAATAATTCAATGTATTTAATGAATTGACCAGAACACCGAATTATAAATAATTTTTTGGGTAGTTCTTCTCTTGCCACCATAATTGCCATGGTCCATAGGAAATGACATGATCTCCATTCGTGTGAACACAATCAAAACTAGATCTTGAAGCCCCATAATAAGTAACAAAACCATGTATTGATTTGGAAAATATCAAGATCAATGGTTATGTAAGGATAACATTATGATCTTGAAAAGATATCAAATATTCATCATTCAATTTGAATTGGACACTTTTATTTTTCGAGGTTGTCATTGGTGAAGAAAGTCATGAATAATCAAGAATAAATGTTAGTAACAATTATCATGGACATTGAAACTATATATATATATAATATTATTATGTAGTTTCTATGAGATCAAAGAAATTATTTTTTCTAGATGTATTGAAACACCCATTTTATAGATAAGATGTCCATGAATGTGTACCTCTTGAATCGAAAAATCACAATTTTATTGTATTTCAATTAAATAAAGATCTAAAAAAATAAAAAAACACTATACTCAGGTGTTTCTCATGATCCGACATTGTATTAGAATATACTAGATTGTTATCCACAAACACCACTATAAAAGATAATGGATACCATTGATATGTCTTACTCATCATTGAAAAAAATACAGCATATCCTTTTGTAATAAAAAAATGAATAACCACATACACATAATGTCCATATCTACTATTGAAAGATGTATTCATAATATACTCATTCTGAACATACATTTAGGGATATCCTAAATGCTAGTTTGTTATAGAGAACCATTGGGTTCCCCTCAATTGATTTAATATGTAATTAATTTGTGGAAGATGATATATATTCGTTATTATTACTCGATTAACCTTATGATAGTTCACACCCATCAAAATATTTCCATCATCCAATTTCACAAAACAAATTGAAGATACCCACCAATATGTACAAGTATAAATTAACCATTTTCATTCTTACCCTTGAGAATATACTTACAATTCCTTTAATTTTGTTGGTTCCATCTATTTAGATGACGGTTGTATAATATATTTCCCTAGTCGTAGATTCATATTAAAATACTATTCCCCTATGGGTGAAAAAATTAATAAATTATCATCAAAACATTATAAAACTAACCAAAAATTGTTGGAAAACACTATTCTCATTATCATCCATATAATTGATTTCATATCTGTCAACTGGTATGAGATAGTTCCAATAACCGGATCCAGCAATCATTGTGAAATTTCCATTTCATTATGATCTCCTCTAAAGATATACATGACTCCATCATCTATTGTAATACTAACCATTCAGGTATAACAGTCGACATGATCCTTGAAAACTATTTATTAACCCACAATAGGGATTATTATCTAGACATACATTTCTTGCATAGAAAATTCCCATATCAACTCAGTACTATTGATAGATATAAAAAAAAAATTTCACATAAAGGATTCACATTCTCTATAGACATGATTATTTTGAATTTTCCAAATAAATAGAATCATCATAATATGAAAACCTATAATATAAAAAGTAAAATAGGAAATAAATAAATGGGAGGAAACTGTATCAATAAATTATGCATAAGGGTATAATTCATATGAATCGTACCTCTTGTAGAAGATAGTCCAAATTGATCATTCATAATCACATTCTCTACTCAATAAATTTCTTAAATACATCACTTATCACATTATTAGCCTATTGATATTATATATTCATAGGAGTAATGTTATTACCAGAATCACTATAAATTACATGGTTCTATTTATGATAGTTATTATGATGTAATTGGCCTATCGAAGCATATAATGTTTTCAAGATATTCAATATTTTCCTAGCACCCAACCTCAATGAAACGTGACTCTAATAATGAATATTCCTTATATTGATACAATTATGGAATTCTATAGGTGGTGATGTACAATATCACTTCATGTGATTGAAAAACCCACATTGAAAACATAAATGATTAATCTATTGCCTAAGTGGATGAGTCACAAAACCTAGTATTTAATTCCGAGTCATACCACTACCATGGTAATTGGTGTCAATTTTCCTATTATTCCCATCATTAGAGTTTCCATAATTTTAAATAGGTATCAATATGATTCATACACACATGATTCCTGATATTTCTTTTTCTACCATTGTTGTTCTATTGACCATCAATGTATAATCTAATAAACAAAGCATGGAAATATTTTATTGAATATGTCTCCTCAACACATATTAAAAAATCAGTGGCTTCAAGGATATACTTGGAATAACATAAGTTTAAAAATATGATCATATTCATTAACTAAGATTCATAAAATATCACTATGAGGTTATATTTCTTAAAAAATATAAAAGTATATTTTTCTTGTAATCCGAAAAGTATGAGGATATAATTTTAGTTAAAAAATTTCTCAATGTCCCCCATGTGAGGCCTTGGTGTGATTTATCTTCTACTTCTAAATCCCATCACTACCATGAATGTTCTCCACGCATGTATGTATCCAATATCACCTTTACCAAATTTTTTGTACCCTGGAAATCAAAGATTCAATTCATCGTATTTACCACATTTTTTTTCGGTTCTGAATCACCACGAAATATGAGTCGATTATTATTTTAGAATTGAAAGGAATAATTAACTATCTTCACATAAACCCATTTGTTATCTCTATCCAAGTCATTATAATCATGAATGTTACCCTGACAACACTCTGGGTTCACCTGTGGATTAGGTGAAACAACATTCTTGAAAGCATTTTCTTGTTTGTTCCTACGATGCCAACATGGTTCCATTTTATATAAGTAAAAGAAAACTTCATTATGTCTCTCACTCTAAAAAATAATGGTTTAGAATTCCTAAATTTACGATGTCACACATATCCCCACTATCCATTACAAAATTCAACAATTTTCTATTTTCTTCCCATTTCTGGAAAATTTCACCAAGCACTTTTGAAAATCCAATGATTTTCATATATTTTATAAAATAAAAAATACTGTAAGACTCACCTATTTTTATAATCCAGAGAAATGTGTAATTATATAATGGGTTAATTTTTTAACCATTTATTTCATTCTATTTTAATTTCATGACTTTACTGGAATCAGTTTACAACAAAACAATTTCTATGTCCAAGGTCACTGTTGAAGGTTACTGGTAAGAGGTCACTGTTTTTTAGGCCACTATCAAGGTCACCTTTGAAGACCATAATAATGATTTTTACTATTATAAGAGCTAACATTATAATGTTACTATTGTAATTCTCCCATACAAGGTCACAGTTATAAATCCTACTATCAGAGTACTTACCGAAGCATATAGATGTTGAGTCAATCTGATAGGTCACTATTGTGACAAGGTAGCTGCTACAAAGAGTTTATGTTTGATGTACTCTATCAGACTTATTAATGGAATTATACTGTTATGTAGACTAATTTTGGTAACGTCTATAATAATACATGTCTACCTTTGGTAATTCTACTGCTGGATAAGTCTACTATGGATAATTCTACCATTGATCAGTCTGCCATTGGTAAGTCTACTGCTGGATAAGTCTACTGTTGATAAGTCTATAGTTGATAAGTCAATAATTGGTGAAGTATACCATTAGACAAGCCGACCTCTAAGGAATCCTACCACTAAATATGACTACAATTAGAATCTTTCTTCTTATTAAGCTTGCTGTTGAAGATGCTATCGATTGATAGGATATTGTTACTAGTATACTGATAACTAGTTATATACATTATAAATTTTCATAATATATTCCTAATGGTCATATTTTTCTATCTTTAATGATTTTGACTTAATTAATTCTTATTGTAGAAATATATGAAGACTATATCTCGATAGTACATGGTCCATGGAAGATTTTACATGATGGACGTACTCAAATTGTTGGACCTGAAATACGAAAGAAAAAGGCCGAAGAAAAAGAAGATATATATACAGGCATAGAGAAAAACATAAAGTGTGTGAAGTTCACATATTGAATGCATATGGAATAAACTACTGAATAATAAGAAGTAGAATACT
Organism: Viscum album; assembly: GCA_963277665.1. Lineage (NCBI taxonomy): Eukaryota > Viridiplantae > Streptophyta > Magnoliopsida > Santalales > Viscaceae > Viscum > Viscum album. The sequence continues at coordinate 1,290,711,853 of OY728159.1, read as the reverse complement.
CTAGTGCGTATACTGAAAATCCAAAAACTTCACAAAGATCTTTTTGAAGAACATATTCAAGGCTATCCTATTGTGCTTCATCAACTCCCTTATACCAAAAAGTTGAAAATATCTGTACCTGAAAGCTAGTACCTGGAAGTTGTTACACTCTGTTTTTGGATAAAACATGAAGAGAAGAATAAACCCTTCATTTATTCAAATCAAAGAAGTCCAGAGCTGAACTTCAAACACACAGAGCATTCTAAACTCCAATCTAATTTCTCTGGCTCTACTTTTATCTTATTTTTCATTTCTGTGTAGTGTGTCTTTATTACACACACTGTCTCCTATGCCTTAACTAGAAGATACTAAAAATCCTCACTCAAAACTCTCTCACCCTTGTTTTCCCATGCATAACATTGAATGTATCCATGTGTGGCTTGGTTTATTATTTTCCCATGCATAACTATGTAATAATACTTTTATGGATTCGTTTCTTGTTTTCCAATGCATAACTATGGTTAAGGTTGTAGAACCTAGATAGTTTGTAAAAACTTTTGTAAACCCCGATAAAGGTTGTGTATCAATTTATTTTATAAACTGCTTGGTGGTAGGTGATCACCAATTGGAGAGGACTATGTCATGTTTTGAGACTAAAACACTTGTTTTACTTTAATGTTCACTACATTTTTATTATAATTTTTTATCTATTTTATGCTGCATACATTAGCTAAAAAACTATTTTTCTTTCACTCTAAAATTTATTTTTGGTTTGTGAGTATATGTGATTAACATAGTAAACATGTTTCTAAAATTGAATTAGTGTTTACATTTATTCAATTGAGTATTATTCAACCATAGATAAACATGTTGAGAAATAAAACAATTATATCTCTAATGATTTAATTGACTGGGCTGTTTTAAATTGGGGGATTTTAATCATAAATTTTTTTAACAAAAATGATAGTTGGAACTCCTTTCACCCAACAATTTGGTATAATCATCGACCATCATTTGGTATCTGAGGCATTTTATTTTTAAGTGTTCAAATTCTTTTCAACTATGATTTTAGTTGTATATTAAAGATCATAAAATTTCTGTCATATCTACATTTTCATTTTTTTAAATTCTAAGTAACTATGGAAACTAGTGTTTAGGTTGATGCTACATACAAACCACCATTATTTAATGGTAATAACTATGATCAGTGGGAATTTAAAAATGAAAATTTATCTAGAGAGCATGGGACCTGAAATCTGGGACACAATTGTAGAACATCATGTATTTCCTACTACTTCTAGGGACACATGGTCTTAGTTGACTAAATCCACATATAATAATAACTATAAAGAAATGAATCCCTTGTACTGTTCTCTAGATTATGGGGAATTAAATAGAATATCTTCTTGTATAACTATATATGGAATTTGATATACATTGTCTATCTCTCATGTGGGAACAACTAATGTTAAAGAAATGAGATTAAATATAAACACTATTAAATATGATAATTTTAAAATTAAGCCTGATGAACCTATCTCTGAAATTTATCTCATGTTCAATGAAATAGTGAACACAATGAGTCATCTTGGAATATGAGTGGATAACAAGGACAAAATCATGATACTGCTTTGATGCCTACCTGATAGATAGAGAGGATCTTTGGTTTCAATTCTAGAATCTTGTGACCTAGGCAAACTTCCAGTAAAAGTGCTAATTGGAAAACTTATGATGTACAAAGAAGAGATTAAGGAGAATCAAGAAGTATACGATGAACCAAGGAAGATGTTAGTAGCATTAAAAACATAACCCTCAATTAGAAATGATAAATAAAAGCTTCATGCTTCTAAAGATATTTCCACTAGTGAAGAGTAAGATTCTGATAGTGATGATGAGATGGATCATCTTGCTAGAAGGTTTAAAAAATTCCACATAAAGAAAAAATTCTGTAGGACGTCAATCTACAATGGAAAGTATAATAGTAAAGTACAATGGAAGAAATACAAAAAATGGAATGACAACTCAAATGAAATAATCTTCTATGAGTGTAAATGAAATGGTCATGCGAAGGTAGACTACCCCAAGATTAAATTTAAGAAGAAATATGAAGATGAGGGCCAAAGATATAAAATAGCTATGAAAGCCACATGGAGTGCTTCAAAAGAAAAATCTAGTGGATCTGATGCTTCTGATAGTGAAAAAAATAAACATGCTAACATCTGTTTCATGACAGAAACATCTTAGGTAACACCTAATTCTCATAGACATAATGCCTATTATTCTGGGAATAAGAGTGAATCACATAATTATGAAAATAAGACTAAGGATGAACTATTTGAATATTTTAAAATGCATGAGGATACCTTTAATGAGTTCAAGGAAAAATATAAATCATTAAATAGAAAACATGATTAAAATGAAAATTATAAGTGAAATCTGGATATTGAAAAAGATAAATTCTCCCAGTAGTTAAAAGAAAATAGTAAACTCAAATTATCCAATGAACAACAAAAGAGTTATCTTGAAAAGTCTACTGTAGGTACAGATACCATAACTTAGTTTCTAGGAAAATAGATTTCCCCAAAATATACAACTGGACTACAATATAAACCAGGACATAAAAAAATTAGCAAAACCACATTTGTTCCAAAATCTAGATAGTTCACTACAACTTCAATCTCTGGACCATCTTTTAAGATAAAATATTCCAAAGGACCTAACAATGTATTTATGCCTTAGAGTATGTATGTTGATATTATGAAACCTATAAAGCAAATATAGGTTCCTAATATTTTACTTTATTACCTCTTTGGACCCAAGAAAATATGGGTACCAAAGATACCACATGCCTAATCTGTTTTTCAGGGAAGATCCATAAAGAGTTCCTATAACACTATGTGGTATTTTGACAGTGGATGTTCAAGATATATGATAAGAGACTACAAAGTATTCAAGATCCTAATCAATGTTGATGGAGGAAAAGTAAAATTTGGTGATAATTCTAAAGGGAATATCATTTGCATAGGACAAATTGGTAACCCTAATACAATATTAATTTCCAATGTACATTTTGATGATGGATTAATGTAAAATTTATGTAGAATATCTCAGTTGTGTGATGATGGTTTTAATTTCAGATTTGAAAATGATGCATGTAATGTTTTTAATTCCAATACTGATATAGTATTCACTACCTATAGAAATGAAAATGTGTATGTTGTTGATTTAAATTCTTTAGCTAAGTAAAATGTTTCTTATTTAAATGCATTTCATAAGGAATCTAGGTTGTGGCATAGATGATTAGGAATCTACAATGTGCATTCTCTTAGGAAAATAACTAGGATTGGTTTACTATGAGACTTACCTTAATTGGAATTTCCACATAACAAATTTTGTAATCCTTATCAAAAGGGAAAACAACCCAAAGATTCTTTCAAACCAATGAAAGAAGTTTCTACTTCTCAACCGCTTGAGATGGTTCACATGGACTTCTTTGGACCATAAAGAGTTTCAAGTTTAATTGGGAAGAACATTTTTTATGTTCTTGTAGATGATTTTTCTAGGTAAATTTTGGTATACTTTATGTCTCACAAAAGGGAAGATTGTTCTTATTTTATTAAAAACTCCAAGTCTATAGTAAATCTTAGTGGATTTAGAATTATGACATTCAGAATAGATCATAGTTATGAGTTTGAAAATCATGAATTTGAATCCTATTTCTCACATAATGGCTATCATCACAATTTATCTTCTACTAGAACACCTCAACAGAATGGATTCGTGGAAAGAAGAAATATTTCTCTTCAAGGGATTTCCCAAAATATGATTTTTGAATATGATCTACATATTTATTTGTTGGCTGAAGCTATTTATACTTCTTATTCTACCGTCAAAAGAGTCATAATTGTACTTGTTTTTAAGAAGACCCCTTATGAGCATTGGAAAAATAAGAAGCCTAATGTTAATTACTTTAGAGTATTCGGTAGCAATGCCTTAATCCTTAACATGAAGGACAATCTTGACATGTTTTCTTCCCAAAGTGATGAAGGAATTTTCCTAGGTTACTCAATCTCTAGTATAGCCTATAGAGTAAGTAATAAGAGAACCAAATCTTTGGATAAATCTGTTCATTTCAAATTTTATGAGACTGATCCACATAAACCCAAAACTTCTCTTGAACGCCTTGAGGATGATATGTCAATTCTGGACATTAATGATAATGATAGTGAACCTCCAGTAAAAGTAACCAGTTTTGGGAATCCTCCAGAATCACCATCTGTTGAGTCTGAACTAGTAAACAATAATGAGGAGTCTAGTTTAACTATTTATACAGGTATTAGAACTCTTAGGATTCATCCTTTATATGCTGTAGTAGGTTATTTAAATAGAGGAATAAAAACTAGAGCTTCTCTGAGAAACCAGGATGAACATCGTCATTTTCTTTCATATCATAAACCCAGAAATATTAAGGATTCTATCAATGATGAATTTTGTTTGATGATTTTACAAGAAGAACTAAAAAATTTGAAATAAACAATGTCTGGGAACTAGTTGAAATAATTAAAGACTCTTTAACAATATGAAATAAATGGGTATTTAGTAATAAAGTTGATGAGTCTGGAAATATAGTTAGAAATTAATCTAGGATAATTTAACAAGGATATAGTCCAGAAGAAGGAATACACTATGTGGAGAATTTTTCACCTGTATCTAGGTTACAGTCCATTAGGTCACCACTTTCTTATACAGCTCATATGAATTATAAACATTATAAAATGGATGTTAAAAGTGATTTTATAAATGGAAATATAGTGGAAGATGTGTTTGTTGAACAACCCCCATGTTTTTCAAATCCCCATTATGTAAACCATGATATGAAACATTCAAAATCATTATATGGTTTAAATCAAGATCCAAGAGCATGGTATGATATAATTAGTTCCTTTATTATTTCAAAATGTTTTACTAAATGAATAATAGATCATATTTAGTTTATTAAAAGGATTTCCAAATATGTTTTAATAGTAGAAATTTATGTATATGATATAATTTTTGGATCTTCTACAAATTGTTTCTGTAGGTATTTTTCAAAAAAAATGAAAAATAAATATTAAATGAGTTTAGTGGGGGAACATAAATTTTTTCTTGGATTTTATATTATTTTTAAAAAATATTTTCATTGTTTTATATCAAAATAAATACATTAAAGATATTCTAAAACGTTTTGGTTTTGATTTTAGTAAAGGTACTGATATAAATATGAGTACCACTTGTAAGTTGGATGCTGATTAAACTGGTGAACCAGTTGATCAAACCAACTACTAGGGTATGATAGGGATTTATTCTACCTTATAGCTAGTAGACCTGATATTAGGAATAGTGTATTCATTTTTTCTTGTTTTCAAGCTAATCCCAATGAATCTCTTTTAACTACTGTTAAATGGATTTTCAAATATCTCAAATATACTCCCAATAAATGACTATTTTGTTGAAGACGAAAACCATTTGATTTAATATGTTATTTAGATGGTGACTTTTCTGGTAGCAATTTAGATAAAAAAGAACCTCTGGAACATGTCACATGTTAGGTAAGTCACTAGTATCATGGTGTAGTTTGAAATAATATTCTTTTTCATTATCTACTTGCGAAGCTAAATATATATCAACTGGTAGTTCTAGTGCACAAATTATGTGGATGAAACACTCTTTATTAGACTAAGGATTTCAATTCAAATATGTCTCTATAAATTCTGTCAACACAAATTCTATTAACATTTCTAAAAATCCAGTATTACATGGGAGGACAAAAAATATTGTTGTAAGACATCACTTCTTGAGTGATCATTATAAAATAGGTGATATCACTCTTGAATCCATTTGTACTAAACACAAATTCACGGATATATTCATGAAGCCTTTGAATTCTGGGAGGTTAAATTACATCAAACATGATTTAGGTATGATAATTTTTTAGAATTTCACCGTTGAACCTCATTGTTAGAACCTCACTTTGGGTACCTCACTATTGGACTTTACCATTACATCGTATTTTAGGTGGGAATATTAATGATTTTATTATTATTTTTTTATATATTTTTTTCTCTTTTCTCAATCCTTAAATGATAAAACTAGATCCCAAACAAATTTTTATAGACTCTCTTCCTCACATTCGAACCCCTGATCCCAAAAATCCATAAACCCTACCTCTCCAATGAACCCTCAAACCTCTTCAAAAATCAATGGATAGTGTCAAGAGAACTATGGACGGTGATGAAGATGCAACAAACCCAAAGAGATCTCGAGTCGAGCAGAGTGGTGGAAGAAATAGTACAAAGAAGTTGGTTAATCATCATCTGGAAAAGTGGGAGGTTGTACCAGAAAATGAATTTTGAGAGGACTGGTTGCTTTTGAGAAAATATTGTGTGTTGGAAATAATAGAAACTCAAGGCTAGGTGGAGTGATTAACAAACATAAACTGGAATTATTATCCAATGTTATTCAAACAATTTTACAAGTTTCTAAGATTTGAGAAATATGATGAAGAAAACATAATGCTTTCTAGAGTATATGTCACTGAGGTAAGATTTTCATCTGCTGAGGGGGCTGAATGTATAAGGGTACCTCATGAGGGTATATTTTATTACTACTCTAGAGTGATTCCTCGAGACAATGATATTTTTGAATATAATAAATCATTGGAAGAGTTAATAGGAAATGGGACCTTAAGGAAGGTGATTACTGCTGAGATGAATGGGGAGGATAGACTTCTGTTCAAGTTTATACAACATGTGGTAAACCCTAGGAGAGGGGTCTTCACTATGTTGAAGTATCATGACATTTACATATTGTATTTGTTTATGAATGGACATATGATCCACCTGTGTATGTTGTAGATGGCTCAGTTGGAATACATGACTAAACAAAGTTCTAAATACATTCTCTATTTCATGGAAAACTTTTTTCTAAGATTCTAAATGATAATAGCGTTTCTAGAGATAAAGTGAAAAAAAATTCCAATAACATTTTTTGTATCTCTTTGATAGTATGCAATTTCATGATGATCGGTTGGAATACCTAGTGAAGAGAATGGGATAATGATGAAGGGATGCTTTATGAAAATTATGACCCTGTAAGTAATCCGTATAGCCCAAAGGATAAGAGGGATCAAGGTCTGAAGCCTGGTGAGGCAGAACCTGTATATTCTGATGAAGAAGTAGAAGAGGCAATAGAACATCAGATAGAGGGCACTCCTATAGATGATAAGAGTGATCATGATCTACCTGCCAGTCCTCTAGTTGGAGTGATAGCTTCTAGAGATCCCAGTCCTCAAAGAGAGTTATTGAGAAGAGAATATGTCCTATGGGAAAATGAGGTTGAAGAAACCAGTGAAGAAGAGTATGATGAGGCTCAAATCACTATTAGAGATACCTCAGTAGAAGAAGAAGTTGATGAATTTGGTCATTTTGACCATGAGGAACCTGAGGCTACTACTTATAAGGATAGTGAAGGAGAGGATATCAGTTTGAGTCCTATTATAGGAGTCGTTGTATGGGAAATGAGTGAACAAGAAGAAGAAGGTATTCCTAATTCCCTTTCTATGGAAGTAGGGGATGACTCAGTACAATCTGTGGCTCACTCTACTAGTGAATCAGTTGATCAAGCAGCAACTGCTGTCAAGGTTGCATGGCTAGAAGAATCTGAAATACTTTCCAAAGAGGTAGTTCAAATTGAGGGGGAACATCATATTGAAAATGGATCAGTAACAGTTGTGCATGATATTGAAGTGTGTTCTGAGGACCCTATGTTTCTGGTGTTGCGACTATATAATGATGACTCAGAAGAGGAAAATCCCAATAAAATACCTTCAGTGCCAAAACAAATTTTTGTACCACCAGAAAACTATTTTCCACATGACTATGTCAAAAAGGAATACATTAAATCTTTGAAATACAACCTATAGAGAAATTTATAAGGTTATGTCCTATGAGATGGAAAAATCTATTGCTCTAGTTCAGTAGCATTCAGCATCCGAGTAAGACAAAATTCTATCCAGCATTCAATATAATCTACTCTAGGAAGTGAAGCTGTGTTAGAGTCAAATGAGTGATCTGTAAGAGTCTGTGAATATTTTGAATAATTCATTAGTGATCTTGAATTTTCTTCTGACCTCAAGGGAACAGGTGGACAAGGACAATCAATATATCCAAGGTGTATTGAAATATATGGTTTCTGTCTTTGAGGACTCTATGATTTCCAGGGAAACACATGTGAAAGGTCAATATGATGATGTAAAAAGGATGAATAGTGGGCTAGCCAAATCATTTAAAGAGACTATGGATTTCAATCTGGAACCTCTGGGTGCATCTTCATCTTCTTCCACCTCTCCTCCAGTTGATATTGAAGCATTCATGACAGTTGTTAGAGAAGAAGCTATAAAGCACTCTAGTAATAGTACCTCAGACTCTTAGGTCATTTACATTACCAGATAAATTCATAAGCTTGTGGGAGATTATTTAAGAGAAGAATCTCAATATTAGAAGGCCATAAAGGATCAAGTTGACTTATATTACAAAATGGTATACACTAAGAATCAAATGGATGTTTACATTATGAAGTTGTTGGAGAACTTATGGATTCCACCTGTCACTCAGTTATTTAAGGATCAAGTGAGGAAGCTTCAAGAGATGGATCCTGTTGTGGATAAATTTATGTTGAGTAAGGAAGATTTAATATCGGCTATGGAAAGAGAAGGCCGTGTCATCATGGACTTCAGGAATCTTCTGTTACCATTCCTCCATGTAGACATTACACCCATAATTTTCCATCAAGCCTTGCGCTCTACCTACGATGGCTCAGGATCTGCTAGTGCTTCTCCTATGATGCCTACTGCTCAATCCATCAAATGGTTAACCCCTACCATTCATCAGATATCTACTCATTATTGGTCTACTGATGCTTCTGTTGCGACTCCTCCTACCCTATTAACTTCCATCCCTCAACATATCCCTCCACCTTCAGACCCAACATCCTCAGCTCCCAAATCCGAATATCCAATGTACATTTCTGATGTGGATTGACTATGGTTGTATCATTTGGTAGGGATTTTGTCCTGATCTTTGAATAATGTCATAATATTTCATTAATATAAATAATCTCTATTGTTTCTTATTGTATTTATTTTTTCTAATCACAAAGCAGTAGAACATACACCAAAAGTAATTTCATATCCATATCACATTAATCTCTGCTACATGTCTGATCGATGTGTGATTGGATTCTCTGTAAAACCTATTTATTATATTAACTTGTCTTTGATAATATTATAATTATTCTAATGTTTAATGGCATAATTTGTGATTATTAAAAATGGGGAAATTGTTACACTCACCTATTTTGATAATCCCAAATCAAGTGTAATTCTTAATGGGTTTATTGTTTCAAGAATTATTTCAATCTATTTTAATCTCATTGCTTTACTAGAATCAGTTTAAAGGAGACAGTTTTCTAAGTCAATGGTCACTGTTGAAGGTTATTGGTAAGAGGTCACAATTTTTTAGGCCACTGTCAAGGTCACCTTTGAATACTTTACTGATGAAAGTTACCATTATAAGAGCTATAGTTATAAAGATACTGTTGAAGTCATTATTAAAAGGTCATTGTTTTAAATCCTACTATTGGAGTACTTACCGACACATACATATGATGATTGAATGTGATGGGTCACTATTGTGACAAAGATGCTACTACAAACCGTTTCTATTAGAAGTCCTATGTCAAATTTATTACTGAAAGTCTATTGTTCAGTAATATATTGTTGGTAAAGTCTAGAATTTGACAAGTCTACCATTTGAAAGACTACCACTGGATCAGTATACCGAGGATAATTCTACCGTTGATATGTCTACTGTTTTTAAGTATACAGCTGGATATGTCTACCATTGATCATTCTACAATTGATATGTCTATAGTTCATGAAGTCTACTGTTGGCAGGCCTACCGTTGATGAAGCCTACCACTAGATAATCTTACCATTAGATGTCTGATGCTGATTAAGAATACCGCTGATGATGATACCAATTGAAAGGATAATGTTACCAGTCTACTGATAACTTATTCGATAATTTATCCATTTTCATAATATATTCATAATGGTAATATTGAGGAAACATTAATGACTCTGACATATTTAATGGCTATTGTACACATATCTGTAGACCATATCATGACAGTATGAGGTATGAGAAATATTGCACGTGATGTATGTACTCATATTGTTAGACCTGAAATATGAAAGAAAAAGACCGATGAAAAAGAAGATATATATAGAGGCACAAAGAAAAACAAAACATGTGTGAAGGTCACAAGTATAATTCATAAGGAATAAAATACTGATGAAATAATGGTTTAACACTCTAGTGTATATACTGAAAATATGAAACCATCACGAATATCATTTGGAAGAACATATTCAAGGATGTCCTGCTATGCTTCATCAGCTCTCTTATACTAAGAAGTTGATCATCTCAGTACCTAGAAGCTGGTACCTAGAAGTTGTGGCACTCTGGTTTTGGAGACAACATGCAGAGAAGAACCAAACCTTCATTTACTCAACTCCAAGAAATCCAGAGTTGATAATCAAACACACATAGAATTCTATACTCTATCCTAATTTCCTTTTCTCTAATATGTTCTTTATTTTATATTTATGAGAAGTGTGTATTTGTTTCAAACACTTTTTTCTGTGATTTAACTGGGGAATAATGAAAATACTCACACAAAACTCTCTCACCCTTGTTTTCCCACACATAACTGTGTAAGAAGCCATGTGTGTCTTGGTTTCTTGTTTTCCCATGCATAACTGTGGAAGAAGCCTTGTGTGGATTGGTTGCTTTTTTTCCCATGTATAACTGTGGTTGAGGTTGTAGAAGCTGGACAGTTTGTAAAAACTCTTGTAAACCCTGATACATGTTGTGTATCAAGTTTATTTATAAACACCTTGGTGGAAGGTGATCACCAAGTAGAGAGGACTAAGTCTCATCTTGCGAAAAAACCTCTTTTTTTACATCATTATGAACTACATTTATATGATACTCTATTTTATCTCTTTTCCACTGCTTACATTAGCTAAAACATAAAAATGTTTTTCTTTCACGTTGATAGTTAGTTTTGGTTAGTGTCTATATTTGACTAATTTAGTAATCCTATTTCAAAAAATTTAATTAGTGTATACATTTATTCAATTAATAATTAATAAACCATAGAGAAACTTGTTGATAAATTAAACACTTATATCTATACTTCTTTAATTGTCTAGGTTGTTATGAATTTGGGGGGTTTATTCATAATTTTTTTAACAGAAATTTTAATTATAACTCAATTCACCCCCCTCTGGAGTATCCACTCTGATGGACTAAAATATCAACAAATAAAAAATAAATACTCAATTTTAATTACTAACTCCTAGTGGAAGTAATTTATATCAATTCGTGACATGATATTCTCATCGACTAAACCCATGACGATGAGGTTACAAGTCCAATAAGTGTCTCGAAATACTAAGGTTCCCAAACACCCTGGAAACATAATGTTCAACATAAATTGGTTATCTAAACATTTTTATTATCTACCTTTAATGTTTTGAATACCGTCATCCTTGCTACCATCACAATATACATACCGACACTAATCCCATATTAATGATTGAATGATCTTGTAACATTTGTAATATCCCTCCCCTTACCTATTGTATGGGGAAGACACAATTGTCTTACTAGGCCACATGTGACATCCCAAAACACCGAAGGCAATGAATAAATTCCTAGTTATTTAGAAACCATTTGGGGGACGATTATAAATGTGAAAATTACTAATAAAAAATATAACCACAACAAATAAAAGTATATGATGCATTAGTAAAACCTATTTCAACTAAAAGTAAGGAAATCTAAACCAAACTATATTAGAGGATAATAAAGAATAACTAACTAAAAAACCAAATAGAAATAAGAAAACCACTCAATAACTCCTCACCTATTCCAATATCGATCTCCACATTCCCATTATATGTTATATAGATGCATCACTAATGAACTTTGATATCATGCATCTACATGTAACATGATACACCACATCTTCAAACACACCAAAGTTCCCTATAAGAGGGTAAAAATAAAACACACTATAATAACCCCCAATGACATCCCAGATCACTCCCATTGGATCTAAATTGTAATAACATTTATATAAAATTTTCCAATACAATTTAATGAAATTTATATCAAGACAGACCTATTTTTCACTACCAAATCCATTTTCCATTCCAAAATATTTTTCCATGGAAAATATATTTTCCAGGGAAATCAATCAAATAATCAATTAAAACTGTTTATAAATTTTATTTTCCACACCCATTCCATACATTTACATATCCACACATCTAAAAAAATGTACAGTTGATTGTTATATACTTATTAAAATTTTCATTTAAATATAAAAGGTCATCATAATGTTACCAATACCATGTTCCCCAATCGCACATGCCCCTTCAAAAAGGTCACGTTAATGAAAACAATCACACACAAACCATGCATGTCAAATACCATTCCAAACCATGACAATCAAATCCTACCATTTTTTTCAATATACAATTCCATTTATAGAAAAAAAATTCCAAAAAACCATTTTCCCGGAATCAAAGAATACAAATTTTTTAATATAACCATTTTAAAATCATTAAAGAAATCAATTTCCACAAAACCAAGAAACATTCACAATTTCACAATATTATCACCAAAGAGGTTTCCATAATGTCACACATCAATTTCACCATTCAATTTAATAAATTCAATCAATTTGAATCCAAGAATTCAAGTTAAAATTAAGAGTAGTACGGAGTAAATCCACCTACAAATCTAACATATTAAAAATGTATAATGGTTTGAAAACATCAAAACCCTAGATTAAAACATTTAAAATTATCATTAGAATTCATCACATTTAAAGAAAAACAATAACATCCAATCACGATTGACAACAAAAAAATACATCCATAACCAACCGATTGGATCTATTATTACAAGAGTGGGAAGAAGAAGAAATCATCGGAAGACATCCAAGATTAGGCATTTATTGAGGATTTAGAGCTTCCAATAAATATTGAATATATTAGGAATTTCTCCTAGATCAAAATTAATGGTCTCCATAACCTTGGGAGGAAGGAGAATTGGGTTATGTTTTGGTTAGAGTGAAAAAATAATTATGAATATAAATTAGGTAAGTTACAAAATGTTCATATGCCATTATTAATTTGGCAAGGTTTGGGTGCATTTTTAGGAGAAATCAATCCTAAATGTGTTATATCTACTCTCCCATGGGGATCATCACAAGGATGGCTTCCATTGTTAGACAAAATAGGTTCCAACCATGAAATACCCCACTATCCATCAATATGTGGTTTCTCTTAGGAATCAGCATAGTTTTTATAAACCATTATCCAACCATAATCTTTATTAGTGTACCCTATTTTCCTAATAATCAATTCATGGAGGTCTTTTAAAGTTTCTACTAATCACACTCAAATCATGCGACTCTATAATATCTTCAAACATGTTACCAAACCCACCAGAACCTCCTGAAACTTATCACATTCACATTATATACATATAATTCATAAATAAATGAATTTTTACATAAAACTGGGGTTATTCAATATAAATTGATCAAATTACTATTGTAGGTATGGTCTCCCATATATATTCTCACACTCATGAAATGGGATACACTGACATGCAGGGATCGGGTTGGATGTTTCCAACATACTATGAAACCACACCTATTTGCAACCCGATCTCCTCATGTTTCTCATGTAAAACATACTTGTATTTTTTTGAAGGGAGAACCTTCCATTGGAATGATATATGTTTTGAAGCGTGTGGATTGGGAGGTAAATTATGGTTGTAAATGTTTTAAAATAATGATGTTCAAAAACACATAGTGAATTAGAAAGACTTCATAAATGATATCAATATTGCAAAATTAAATAATTTTATTCTTTTATAATTAATTAATAAACTTCCATTACCCGTGTTGTAATAAAACATTTACCTTCTTGGGATAAATTTTTTACAACTCTTAAAATTCATTAATTTTTTTAAAAAAAATTCTTGGAAAATCAATGTATCAAATACCCCCAAACATGAACTAGGTTATTTAAAAAGCATTGAACTTGAAAATTGAATTTAATGTAAAAAATATATAACAAATATTTAAATTTAAATGAAATATAATAAAATAATTATCAATATTAAAACAAAACCTTAAAGTATATATAAAACATAAAATCCTCCTAACATTTTTAAAAGAAACAATAAATCAATGAATTTTAAATTTTACCATTGGAAAATATTGATCTTATCCTTTAATCTAATCAATATTTTCAATTAAATATTATCGACAATTCCATGGTATTACTTAACTATATTTATAATAACTTGGTCTCATAACTCAACGTTGAAATTGAAGTTTATATATGATTATAATTTGAAAACATTTTCCTCCCCATAATCATGAAATGGAACTAAATTATTCACATATTAATAACCAAAATCAGATAAAATATTTAAGAATTTTTAGTCTAGATTAAAATTAAAAGATTGGTTAAAGCTAGTAGGTATGGATGTGAATAAGGTTATGGAATAAAGAGGAGGTTTATCTCTCAAATCAATGTGGAAGACAACAAAATAAAATCATAATTAAAATATCTATTTCAATTTAACATATAGTTATTCCTAATCCAAAATTAAAGGTCATGGTTAATTAAATTAAAGTGAATTAATTTAAACTTTTATAATTTTGTATATTTTTTTCCATTTCTCCATTTCATTTTTCAAACTGTTTTTTCCAATTTTTTGTTTTTTAAAATTTATTCATCGAACAATTCTCACATCCACCATGAACCATATATGATAAAAACCCTCAATCTAGTAATGGTGATATTTTTATGAATTCCCAACCCTTTCATCTAATTTTTACATTTTCTGATGATTGGAAAACAATTATTGTATAATGTATGAATCTATAACATTTCATGATACCTAAAATAACAACCCCACACTTTTTCGTACTTTTTTGGGAATAATATTCCTCATGACTTCCCTCAACCCACACTCAAATAATAATATATCATAAAAATACAAGTGGGGATTGAAATGGATATAAATGGCTTGTAATGTGGCTCATTCATGAAAATATCACTCATGGTCTCAAAGGGAGAAATAACGTACAATGTAAAATGATGTTTTTAGAATAAGGGCTCATAAATAATGATGCCTCAATAATATTAAATGTGTTTTCGTATACTCATGGCCTTCAAAAGAGCCAATGAATATTCTAGATGATCACATTCCCCAAGATCACTCAAGGAATATTCTCAATATTATATGGAATGCTATTTTCCTTGAGATCCTCTCATATAATAAATAATATATATCTAGACAATCAGTTATGGCAAGAATAATTATAAAAAATAGTTCAACATGAATTATATAAATTATAAATATGGAGAAAATGGTAGTGATGTTTCTTCTATATTAATAAATCAATCCCATGAAATTTTTAATTATTAAATAAACAGAATTGATAAACCCTAAAAAAATTTCATCCTACTCATTCTATCAAATAATACATGAAATCCAAATAAATGGAATAATAGGATTTCAATGAAAAAAAATTCATTGATATAAGTTATGTAATGAAATAATGCAACATGTGGCATGAAATTTTCAATTTAACACATCTTCAAAAACATTTAGTTTAATATAAAATTTGACAAAAATAAAGGGAATCAAAAAGATAAAAAATATAAGATTGAATTCCCATTTCTCATGAGGATTTAGGTATCTTTTATCATAGTATTGTTTGGGGATTTCTCAGTCCATCATGGTCTAACAAATATAAATTTATCAATTAGGAATAAATACCTTGTCATTATAGTTCAAAAAAGATAAGGTATTAAGATGAATCATAAACTGATTTATCAAAATGAATTCTCATGTCTAATAATGAAAACACAAATATATATATTTTTTTAATCCCCCAAAAGGCCTCTATTTTTTACTACCTATAGATGAATAGTTCCAAATATTATAAATATTATCCAAAAAATTGAGGGTCCTAGAAAAACCTGTACCTATCAAATTAATACAAAATAGAAAAAGAGGAAGACCAAGATGGATTACGATGATGCGAATAACACACACCACGCATACCCCAATCAACAAAACGAGGAACAAAATCTCGAGTAATAAAGGAAAATCTCGATGAGACATCCATGACAGCCTACATGGAAAGGCCATCAGCAGCTTGGTTCGCCTCTAGGTAGGCATGGGTGACATCCAGCTGCAAGTGATCAAGAGCATTGAGACATGAACTGCCTAACATAGCCACTTTCTGAGGAACATTACGAGAACACGTATTTAAATTTTTTAGTGATGTGGTAGAGTCAGATTCCACCCTGATTCGTGTCAAATAGTGTTGGGTCACATAGTTGATGACTTTGATCATCACCCAATGATCGACTTCAATAGAAGATCCAATTCCAAAACTATGGTAAAAGTAGCCTTTAATGAATCCCTAATGGGTGTAGAAGATACCACCATTGCATGATGTTCAAGGTGCACCCTCGACCATCCCATCCATGTTCACATTAAACCATGGGAAGATGGGCGGGATCCATCTGATATATTTGAGAACCATAGGCTTCTTGACCCTGTCAAGCACACAGAGAGTCTTAAGAATGAACAAGTATCAGATAGTGTTATACATCACACATGTTTTAATTTTAGAGGCAACTAACACCACCTTATAAATGACATTCAACCCAGCATTCAAGGAGGGCCTATATCTATAAAAAACCATGCTATTCTAGGATATCCATATGAAATAAAATGAAGCAGCAATAACGGCTAGTAGCACTGCATGGATCTGCTCACTATGTCTGGCAGCCTCTATAGAGCACATGAGCCCATCAATGTTGTCCGCCTAGAAGGATTTTCTGAATAGAGACTACAACTGGTTCCATATGTGAATTGAGTAAGTGCATAAGAAGAAAATATTATGGATAGTTTCATCAACCAGCATGAATAGATAGCAGAAAGGAAAGAGATGCCACCTAGTTCGCCGCAACATGCTCTATACAGGAATCCTGAATTTCCAGACCCAATATAGCATGAGGTACCGAGAAGGAGGTAAGAAGGGATTTTTAAATCCACGTAACCAAGCAGCAGTGGATGTAGAACCGTCACACATGTGCCTTTAATACTCCATGGAGGTGAGTATACCATTTTCACTAGGATTCCAAGCCATAAAATCATGGGCATTGAAGTTGTAATGTTGTACCTACAACTAGATAGGGCTGGGTAGACATCCCTGCACATCATGATGCTGGTATAAATCAGAAATTTAGAGTGCTTGGCTGGGGGATGGAACATCCGTTAATTCATTAATGGTCCTGTATAACCACTGGTTTGTTCATATATTAAGACATAATGTAGGACATACCAGCCGAATCGATCAATGCATAATGTCAGGGAATGAATTTTTTATGGTAGGCCAAATAGTGGAAGCAACATACATGGAATTCCCATTGTTCAACATAGACATAAACCACATTGAAAGGAATTCCAGTGACATATCACCACCAGAAACCATGTTCCATGTGAACTTACTAATAAGGGATTCATTGGATAAGCTCAAATCCTTAACAACCGTACCTCCCATATCAATCGTCTTGATGCAATCTCTCTAAGAAACAGTGATATGTTTCCTCTCATAAATGGAACCAGTCCAGATAACGTTTCTGATCAGCACTTAAAGCTCCTTGATGAGGATCATCTGACCTTTATAAATAGAGAATGCATAGAAAAACATGGGGGTGAACACATAATTCACCAAAAAAATCTACTAGCTTGGGATATGTATATCCCTTTCCATTCCACCATTTGAGAAATAATTCTGGAGTAAATGATTTCAAGATAAACATGTTTGAATCTTCCCCAAAAAAGAGGCACCCCAAGATAAATGAAAGAAATGGTTTGCCTCCTCACCCCAAGGGTCATAGCTATTCTATTCTATTTGGTGACGGTCATGCCTTTCACGAACACAATAAACGATTTATTCCAACTAATCACATACCCCAAAATGCCCTCATAATGGGAAAATATTTCCTTTATACAAGAAATTTTCCTTTTATTAGCTTTCCAAAAAAGAAGATTATCCTTAACGTAAATGAAATGGAGGGTGTGAATTAATCCCTTCCATCTATGATTCTCTTATAATTTCTAGCTTTCACAGGGTCATGGAGACACACACTTATGTAGTCCTAAGAAAGAGAAAAAAGAAGCCCAGAGAGGGGATCCCCTTGCCTGAGCCCTCTAGTACATGTAAAGTACCATCTAGGTAACCCATTGATGAGAATTGACAGCCTGACACTACTCAAAATGGTAGACACCATCTTAATAATTATTTTAGAGAATCCATGTTTCTTGATAATCGCGAATAAGAAATTACAACAATTGGTGTCAAATGCCAAGGAGATATCCAGCTTAAAAGCAGAACAACCATTCATAAATTTCAATCTCATGATGTTAACACATTCTAATGCCATGAAAAGATATCTCTAAATGTTCCTCCTGGGCAGAAATCCGAATTGATTAGGAGTGATTAAATCACCAGTAATGCTGCTCAGCCTTAAGGAAATGATCATTCATATGGCTTTAGGTATCGTGTTGCCAATAGAAACTAGCCTAATGTCATTAATATCCAAGGCACTTTCCTTATTTCAAAGAAAGTAGATAAAACATGCATTGACACAGTTAGGAATGGATGCATGATTTAAGAATTCACCCACAATGAAAATCACTTCTAGGTGCAAAATATCCCAGTGGAACATAAAAAATATGTTAGTGATTTCATCAGGACCATGAACATTGTCAATATTCAGGGAAGATAAATACTTCTTGATTTCCTTCTCTATTGGCACCTTCAAAAACATCTATTTGTGTTGATCATCGATGGTGGCCTTCATATTGTCAAGCAGGTGGGATAAATTGTGACTCCCTTTCCCCGAGTAAAGGTCATCAAAATAGATAACAACAACACTAGAGATTTTAGCCTCTAGGCTGTATAACGAACCATTTATTTCAATAGCATTGATACTTCAACATGTCCCCTTCTCTCTATGTAAACATTTAAAAACAGTGAGTTATTACCCCCCTTCTGCTTCCATTTAGTGTTTTATTGGCTTTTAGAACACGTTTCCTGAAGAGCATGAAGGTTATAAAGGTACGATAGGGCTTGAATCTCATACCTTGTTCGGAAAAATTAATTTTGACTTGCATTCTGGTAGGACAAGAGGTGTTGTTCAGCCACATTAATGTCATTCTCCAGATCAGAAAATGACACCTTGCTCTAATCCTTGAGCTTAATTTTTACATTCTTTAGCTTACTTGCACTATTATCAATAATACATTAATGGGTGGAGATTCATGTATTAAAACCACTACATGCTTCATTTCCTATAATTCACTTCATGATTTTGTTTTTTATAATTTGATCGATTGAGTATAAGAAATCCACCCAATTGTTCTAAGGTAAAACATGAATGGGGGTATTTGATGTATTACGGATCTTCCACCTACCTAGTTGATACTTGTGATTCCTAATATTTACAATAATGTGATTTCTCAACGGGTTATGCATAACTAGAATGATTAAATTAAGAGTTAGAATATATGTTAAATAGAACAAAATTTTAACATGATGAATTAAAATTAAAATTATATCTTTCAAGGTATGAAACTATTGTATTCGATTCCTCAAGCATATCCACTGGAATCTTGTTATACACTACTTCAAATGAATTTTCAAAATGTTCAAAGAGAACCATGTGTTCCTTAGCTGGTTAATATTCTTCTCATTCATCATAATCCAAGGGAATAAAAGATTAAACTAAACCTAAAAACAAAAAATAGTAGGGAGTGATAGTAAATTTCCATTGAAAAAAAAGAATTTGAAAATGAGTTTAAGAAAAGATTAAATCCTTGAGGTTTTTTGAATTCAATATATTTTTCATGGTATATTCTAATTTATGGTTCATTTCATTAGATATGATTTGGTAGTTAGAATACATAATATTTTATTCCAAATACTCCACAAATGGGGATTATTATTCTTCAAAATTTAGAGAATTATTGAAAACTATTTGCAACATGAAAAGAAAAATGTTAATAAAAAACCACATGGATCCCCATAAATGACACCATGATTTTTTTAACTCCTGTCGTGGGGCGTGGAAAAATAATTTCAATTATTTATAATGATTCAAAATGGATGGCCTAGATCATATAACTTAGTAAGATTCGAAAATATTCACTCAGTAATTCTAATACAAAAAAACTAATTATTTTTCTATTAATTTAAAAAATAATGGAATGAAATAATAGAAATAAATTGAAAATTCAAAACAAACATGTATTTCATATAGAATGAGTTCTGAAAATAAAATACTTTCCCTTAAGGGTTGGTTATATGTTCCATAATTATTCTCAATTATTGTTTAATTTTAAATTGATATATTAATCTTGAATTCCTGTTAATTCACTTTTAACCAATAATTTTAATGGTGAAAAATATTTACTTAATATGAAGGGTTAATTACACCTCCTCTTATAATCAAGGATGATGATACACATCAATAATGATTATGTAATTTACCTTTACCCTACTGCATCATATGTCATTTCTTTCATTGAAAGAAATCAACAATATCATGTGAAGAGTTATCATTCAGTGGATAAAGGGGACAATATATAATTTAAATATTAAATGTGAATTTTAGAACCATGTCGTGATGGAAAATTATTGCAGCCTTACACTTCTCTCCCAATCAACAAAAAATAGAATCAAAACATCTATAATTGAAGGAATAATTTAAGAACACCAAAACTATCCCTGGGGCCAGCCTCAGTCCAGTCACTCACTGTCAAGTGTTAGAGGTCATGATGGAAATAACATGATAGAGGGAAATAAATAAAGAAGTAATTAATGAAACAAAGGGAACAATTAAGTTAAAATATAATGTTATTAGTTTAAAAATAGATAAAATACAAACGAAAGTATAATAAAAATAGTGTAACAATGCCACTCCTAGACTTTCGATTGATCCATAGAACATTACCCTTTTATTTATACACGTAGGAATTCCCTCTATCTCATGTATTTGTATGTTCTTTTATCTATGTTAATTATTCCACTTTATCCATTGATATTTGATTTATTTATTTTTTATAATGGACAATGACCTTTTTATTAAAAACAGGAACAAGTAAAAATAAGAGTAATGCAGTAAAATACACCCAAATCATTGGCCCTCATTATGAATGCCCAATTTTTTTCATATCTTGTCCCCAATATTTTGTTCAGCATCTCTTATGGCACCTTGATTTGAAGCACGACCTCGCCCATGTCTGCGACCCCTACATGAAAAAATTTACTACACCGTGGGTATAGATCCTATATCTAAATAACTTCCTTCTTTTTAGGGATAAAGAGTTTTGGGGAACCACACTGCAGACCCATTTCCATCAACCTAAATGAATATCTCATTCCACATATATCTGTTAAAGAGTTAATCAATAGGAAAATTGCTACACCAAATTCCTATATATTTGGCTTCTAGTTAGTTTCATTTATTACTTACTTTACCCTTTTCCTTTAAAAAAGATAATATACTATCCATGTTGATTCACTGTATTCTATATCCATTTTCATTCTATAAATTTCACATAGGTGATCATGTTATTTCCTTTATAAGAGTTTATTGTTGTCAGTGTGAATTTTAGGTACTGGAAAAGAAATATACAGTTAGGTAGATGATATGTTTTATGTAGTTATTTTGTGTACATATTATAAATGAATATATGACTTCCTTGGTGATTAATATTTTTTTGAGACTTTAGCGCAATATTGGTAGAAATGGTGCATGGTTCCTTCTACTTCCATCCATTCTTGTTAGTATTTTAATTGAACTCACATTCAATATTCATGGTGTATTTTTCTTTAAAGTGATATTCAATAAAGACACCATAGGTCCTAAAATTGATCCTTGGGGATCCCATGTCCTGAGAAAGATCCTTATCCTGTGATAAATATTTCTCGGTATCCCCAATATTAGTTTTCAATTAGTGTGTATAGTTTTCTAGTGATTTCAAAAGACAGTGGTATAATTTCGAGTATTTTTGAGTTGGGATAGTATAAATGATCAAGAATCAGAACCATTTTTAGATATATTATTAGTAACTTCATCGATCATGTCCCATGTAAAGACCCAAACTATTATAAATTAAATTACCCTTATGATTTAATAAATTTTATTGTTGTTATATAAAACACAAGAACATAATTTGATTTATTTTATAGAATTGGATTTATAGGAATATTATGTATAATTACCATTTATAATATACACATAAAACAACAATCACAAATTAATTGAGTTTTATGAAATCCTTATGACACAAACAAAGGAGGCGGCGACCTCAACCTATAGGATCATATCATTTGATTCTCACTTATCAACATTTATTATGAAGATAGAATTTTGGGGATTTTACCATGACAAATACCAAGATGGATCCACTAACATGAGCATGAGAGGAACTGTTTATGGGATAAGATCAAGCTAATTAAGATCACGATCCAAACCATGTTCATTGAACAACCCAATGAAGCCCCACCATCGCACAACTCAATGTTATGGTGTTTTGTTGTATTAAAGGTATATGTATTATGTCCATAGAAGTTAGAATATGTACATTATTTTGTATAAAATAATAAATATAATTCAATCATATTATTTTTACTTTGAAATTTTATTATAGTCAAAATTGTATATTTGGATAATATTAAAATTCAATTAATGGAATGTTTCTATAAATAATATTTTAATAAAATATATCTACTAACCCATTTTTATCAAATATAAATTATTATATAAATTTTATTATGTCATGTATATTTTTAAGGGTTAAAAAAATGTTGTTGCCCAATACCTATCATTTTAAAAAAAGTAACTTTTTATTTTAAAAGTTAAAATTCACATATTTTGAATTTTTTTTAAATAAAATGAATATTATTTTTGGAATCATGACATCAAAATCATACAATGGTAAATTTTTCATAATTCCACGAGATAATTTTTTTGGGTAAAAATTAAATCCCTTATAAAGAAATATAGTGTTTTACTACATCAAAATGACCAGATGACATGTAATAAGTAATATAAATTTTATCCAAGACCAAATACATGTTTTACCATTAAAATAATTATACTTAATGTTTATTTGATTTATTTTTTAAAGACATTATATATCCCCTAGGAGATATAATACATTTTGTTATTTTAAAATCATTTCATTTGAATTGTGACCCACATTCACATCAATAATGATAATATTTTTTTATGTTGGGAATTTGGAAATTTAAAATAATTCAAACATCTATCATTTTTATGAAACCCTGGGAAAATATAGTGGGATGTTTTTTGGTTATGGATATTTTATTATATAGTTCCCAAAACCTAAATAATAATGAAATACCCATATTTTCCTATATAAACCCAACAAATGCCCCATTACTATTCTCTAGAACTTGTTGTACTAAATATAAAATCCTCACTAAACTCCCTATTGTCCTCCCAAGTATCAAAAATATTTTGTAGGGGCCTCCCAAGCCTTTGGAGTCACACTTTCATGAAAGGGTTCTTTACTTTCTATTATTTCATCAAGTATCTTTATTATCTTATGCCAAATTTTTAACAATTCCTTATCTGGGAAATTTATTTACATTTCCATATTATTATCCATTTAATATAAAAATTATTAGATCCCCCTTAATCTATCATAAACCAAATTTTTAAATTTTTGTTACAACGTTATGCTGCTGAAATGGCACCTTGATTTTCCATTCAAAAGAAATTATGTATAAAATAAGATGCCCATTTTCTATCATGGGAATAAACCTTTTACACATATAATTATATAATTAGGGACATACATATATTTATTCTACACTAATTGATCATGGGATAAATAATTATGATGGTTGAAAACATGTTGATTGATCTATGTGGTACACCTATGTATGAGAATGAAATCAATGTGATGGGTACACCCAAAATTATATAGTTCTCTAATAAAGAGGATAATGGTTAGTACCATGATATGTCATATTGGGAAATGGGGTTTACCTGATTCCATTATGACACTTTTTACACCATGGTATCTTGGCGGGTTTATCCTTGGCCTATGTTTATGATGTACTGTATTATATTTTTTCTTCATTTCCCATGTTACTATTACCATGTTGTATCATGCTCTATTATTCATGTTTCTTTTATACTCTATTTATATGATTATTGTATATGGTTCAATGTGTTATTCATGTTATGTTTTGTTTATTCCATTAAAGAGATTTATATATCACTGCTTTCTTATGTATTACCCCTTTTTATCCCATGTAGTGATGTCTATGATGGACCATTTTGATCAATTTAATGATGTTTTCTATGAAAATGTAGTTTTTGATGTATTATGTTTTAATGTTATTTAACAAATTTCATAATGAAACCATAAATATAATTAATTATGGTTGTATTATGTGTTATTTTATATAATAAATCAGGTTTAAATGTGAATTAAGAGCTTGGTTGTTATAGTTGGTATCATAAGATAGGTTTAGTTATTTTTTGTACTATGATTAGAAAACTCTAAAAAAATACATATGTATAAGACGAAGTATAATAGAACCTCCGAATTTTTTTATTTGTATAGAGTTAATGGTTTATCAATAAAATACACATTTGTGAGGATTTTATAAGTGCAATAGGTTCTAGAAAAGATGTACATGGGGGTACCAAAATGAAAAAATGTTTTGGACATGAATATGGGTAATCAGGTACATGAAAATGGGTCTTACTATGTCAGGGTTCAATAATCCCAAGGGATATTATTTAGAAAATTTGTAATCTCATTATGAAACCTAATTAAAGGAATAAAAAATTCCTCTAAAAATATATGATAGTAAATAGATCATTTATGACATTGAGAAAATTATAGAGAATCATTAGTTAAAGATATAATTGTAATTTATAAATTATCCATTTAATCTAATAATATTTCCCTTTTTGTGTTTGATTTTCAAAATTCTCATCCATGATTTTTCATTTATTATAGACAATGACTAGAAATGGGAGGAGTCAAGTTAACAACTGAGGACAAGCGAAATGTTATCACTTCCCTAAAGTGATGACCAACTAGATTGGAGCAGGAATCACAAAAATTTCAATAATAATCTCTCAACTAACTCATGTTCTGAATAGTAAATTGTAACATGGAGTGTTCCCAAAAACCCTTAAGAGAGAAAAATTTGTAACATAGATCTTCATGTGAAATTTTTTTCTTACTATAAATGGATTATCTGATCCCTGAATCATTGAACAATATATAACTCCATTGAGAAGTTATTCTCAATTTTTCTATATTCAAAAAAAGAAAAATTTCTTCTTGATATTTATTGTATGGAGGCATAATATGATCGGTGTTATAAATTAATCAAGAATAATATGTCTGAGGAACAAATCAAAATAATGGACTGGATGATATTCAAGAAAAAATAATTGATAAATATTTTCTTGGGACTCTTTATCTTAAAACATGAAGGTATTTCCTTATAATTGAGAAAAAAATGGAAAATCTATTTGGGGTATGAAGAAATCATCACAATAAATGTTCAATATTCCTCCATATTTGTCATTACCAATGAATTTAAGGTTAAACGATTCATTCTTGGGATAATGTCTATTATATAAAAACCATTCGAAATTTATGAGTTAGATAACTATAATAAAATTTCATAATGAGACCTCAATGTTGAAATGGATATTAGAGAATCTCAAGGGTATTATGGGAATAATAATCAGAGAGTTGTGTATAATAATAGTGGCCTGATGGATAAATCCAGTGGTGAATTTTTTTTAGCATTCCACCAGAAAATGGCATTGAAAGAAGAACCCTATAAATTATATAAGGGGGACAAGGAAATGCTTTACGTGGGAAAGAAAAGTTATCCTAGATAATGATTACCAATAGGAAACAACAATGAATTTTATAGAGGAAAATAATGATATGGGCAACCCTCAATGCATTGGTCACTACATTTAATGAAATAAAACATGGAACTTTGTAAACCAGTGAAATAGGCAATGGGGATTGATGGAAACCAACAACCTCTATGGAAATAATGGATGGGTTTTTCTATTTCAACTTCTATGGGAGATCTTGAAAATGATGTTGTGGTAGGTTTTCCAGTTATTCATTCAAGAGTAGAAAACATTATTTTTTATTTTGGTTTAACACATTACATTATATCATGATAGTTTAACAGAACTATTCAAATACAACAACAAAGAATAGATGTAATTTTTTCAGGGAAAATGGAAAAGGGGGAAATTATTACATACCATGTATATAACTCCTCCCCTATCAACATTTGTGTGATGAACATCTTAAATATCCTTTGATACTCCCTTGGATGGAATTTTATGAAATTATGGGCATGGATTGGGTTTCCCTATATAGAGACTACATGAATTTCCACAATAAGGAAATCAATTTTTTATTATGAATACACCATCTTTTATGTACAAGTGATAGGAGAGGTTGACACTTTTTTAGAAACATTATCTAAATAATGGATATTATTTACCTATGAGAAATTTTATCAAGATAAAATGATTGATTCTAATGAAAGAAACATCCTTGAAAAAACTCTTATTGTCGGGGAATACACTGATGTGTTTCTCATGGACTTACCAGGTCTTCCTCCTTGATGAGAGGATGAATTTTCCATAAATATTATACCTGAGGAATTTATAATATCCATTAATTATTATAGAATGGATTTTAATGAAGTTGATGAGATAAAGAAAAAACAAGATGAAAATTTGGATAACAGGTTCTTATTCCCAGGTGCATTACAATATGGTGCAACAGTATTCTACGTTAAGAAGAAGGATGGGACTATGTTCATTTTCATTGATTATCTCGAGCATAAAAAGATCATGATAAGCAATATTTACCATCTTCCACATATTTATGTATTCTTTGATCAGCTACATGGAGAATAGAACATATCTATGGTTGGTCTTCAGGTGGGATGTTATCATGTAAGGGTCATGAGGGAGGATACACCGAAGACTACTATTCATACAAGGTATGAGCACTATGAGTTCACAATGATTCCTTTATGTCTCACTAACGCTCTAAGAGACTTCATAGAAATGATGAAAACAATTTTTAGACGTTACCTCATCAATTTGTTTGTATTTTTATTGATGATATTCTAATATAATCTAATATCATAGAGGACATGAGGAGAATATGAGAATAGTGTTATAAAACGTGTGAAAGTAAAATATATATGAAAATTTCAACAAGTGAGAGTTCTTCATAATGGATTTCTCATTATCAGGTAATATATTCACAAGAAATGAGATATATATAGATTCTTCAAATGAAAATTAAATCTATCTATGGATGTAGTCAATATCCGTGACAAATATCACAAGATTCCTTGGTTTAGATATGTATTGTCCCTAATTTGTGCTATATTTCTCACACTTTTCAAACCCTCATAAGTATATAAATCATGGGAGACACGTTTTCATAGAATTATGAATGTGAAGAAACCATCATGGAGTTTAAAATGTGCCTTATCACTTCCCATATTCTCACACAACCTACCAGTGGGGAGCTTTTTCGTAATTTTCAGCAATTCTTCAAAGAAGGTATTGGGATATCTATTAATGTTAAATGAAAATGTCATTGCCTATGTAATAGGGCTGGCGAATATTTTTTAGAAAAATTTTCCCACACATGATTGAGAGTTGGCATAAATGGTCTCTTTTTCAAATTTATGGTGCAATTATCTCTATGGGGGAGTTGTGAGATATATAATGATTACATTAGGCTCAAATATATATTCACAGAAAAAGTGAATGAAAGATTCTAGTGAAGATACATATATATCATCAAATATTATAACTACTAAATCCACTACCATCTTTGAAGATAAAATAAGGAGGAAGATGCTCTATATAGAAACGACACAACAATTATATCATTAAAAAAATTGATAAGGATATGATCTTCTTAGTTTTGAAGAAGATTGGAATGTGAATCATAAATAAGTAAACATCATTAATCTTTTCTCAAATTATTACATTGTCACCTCTTTTATAATGGATAATGGATGATAAAAAAGATGTTGAGGGAATATAGAAGTGAGTGGAAACTACAAGGATGTGGAAAATCTCAGAGTTTAATTTTAAAAAAGAAGGAACTATGAGAATTTTGCCAAGACCTACGAGTTCCAGCTAAAACAGAATAAAATATGGAACTATTGGATGATGGACATAGTTCTTCTTTTTCAACTCACCCAATAAACATAAATATGTATCGATATAATTGAGATAACTATTGGTGGGTCAACATCAAGGAGGAGATCAAAAAATATACATCAATCAACATGGTATGTTTTAATGTGAAGGATGAATGGAAGAATTATAAAGGGATGACACAATCCTTTTCCATACCATCATTGAAATGGGAAAACATTAATATATAATTTGTCATCAGACATCAGAATAAATCCATAGAATACAATGCTATCAGGGTTATTGTGGACCATCTTCCATACAATGGACACTTCTTTATGATTCCTGATGATTTCGTATTTGATCAATATGCATGGATATACAAGAAAGAAGGGGTGAGGTTTCATGGAGTACCTCTAATGATTATGTCTGATCAAGATCCATGATAAACCACTATGTTTTGGAAAACTCTCTAGCATACTCTAAACACAATGTTGAGCTTAATTAAGGCTTATCACCCTAAAACTAGTGCTTAATCTTATTGGGCTACCAAAACACTTCAATAAATATTGAAATCATTCCCAATTGATATTAAGGGACTACGAGACCAACATATTCATCTAGATGAATATATTACAAAAACAGTTTCCTCTTGAGCAACCAAATGGCTCCCTATGTATATATTTATTGGAAGAGGGGAAGAACACCATCATGTTTGGATAATTTTGGAGAAAAGTAATTCCAGGACATAAATTGTTAATGAAATAGTAGAGAAGTTTTTATGTCCATTCAGGAGAACATGAAGGATGATTCTAGTTGACATAATTTTGTTGCTTGGAATAATCAAAAAGACCTATAATTTTATGCTGGATACATTGCATTCTTTCAAATACCTCCATGGAATAATTATATGAGATTCTGGAAGAAGGGAAATCTTATTCCAAGGTACATCATCCCTTTTTAGATCCTTGATCACATCAGAGTAGTGTTTTATCGACTATAACTCCTACCGTTCTTATATCAAGTACATTATATATTCTATGTATCCCTCTTGAGAATCTACATACCATACATGTGACATGTACTCAATCCAGAGGGGGAACAATAGGACAACACTCTTTTCAATGAAGAGTAGTCGATGACGATCTTATATTATAGTGAAAAAGATATAGACAATAAGAAAATCAACCACCTCATAGTGTTCTGGAGAAACAACAAGTTTCAAGATGCAATGTGGGAACTAGAGGAATTAATGAAGCAGACCTACCCTTATCTGCTTTAGTGTGAGGAAAAAAAACTTCGAGGGTGCAATTTTTAAAGGGGTGAATATTGTAATGACCCCAACTGTTATGAATAAAACTACCCTATTTGTATTATTAAAATGTATTATGGTTATATAAAACAAAATCATATGTTTAGTTTTATTATATTTTAATGAATTTATCTGATTGGTATGTATTATTACAGTTGATAATATTGATGTTTAATAGTGATCACATGACTGGTATAAATATATGTTTTTTAATAAATCCACTTAATACACAAAGATTTTATTGACTCAACTCGTAGGATCGTACCTTAAAAACCCATTTATTATTGCTTCTAAGGGAGATAGCATTTCGGGGCTCTTCACTTGGCCAAGCCCAAGACAGGATCAAACAGCTTATGCATGGGAAAATTGTTTATAGGAGAATTTTAAGCTTATCGAGATTAAAACCCAATCCATGTTCTCTGAACAACCCCTTGAAAGCCCCTCCATCACCCACCTCACTCTTAGGGCACAATCTTCCGTATTAAAGGGATATGGTTCAAGACCCCAGAAGTAAGAATATGTTCATTATTTTGTAAACAGTAATGAATATACATTAATCTAACTATTGTTACATTGTAATTATTATTTAAATAGAAAATTATATTTTTGGTTAATATTAGAATTCTATTAATTAATTTAGGAATACATTAAATTTTTGAAATACACAAATTTTTTAAAATATTATTACTAAAAAAAATTATCTAATATAAATGAAAATATAATATTTAAGAAGTCTAATGTAATTTCATTAAGGGTTGAAAAAAAGTTGTAATCAAAACAAATCATTTTAAATAAATGTTGCTTATTATTTCAAAACTGAAAATCAAAATGTATAAAATTTTAATTAGATACAATGAATAATATATTTTGAATCAAGTGGTCAAAATCATCCATCAATGAATTTTTCAAAAAAATAGATAGTCAAATTTTTTGTTATAAATTAGATACTATATAAATATAACTTGTGTTTCATGAAATCACAACAACATAAAAGTTATTTAATAAAAGATATAAATATGATCCACCACAATAAATATGTATTCCTATAAAAATAATTCCATCGAAATATTATTTTATTTATCTTTTAAATCCATTATGAATCATTTTAGGGTAATGATATATATTTTTTATTTTTAAATCCTTTATTTTATAGTGTGTCTTAACAACACTCCAAAAATAATAAAATTTTAAAATTTCTGTCCATTGGCCTTATAAAATAACATAATACTCTCAAATTTTTATGAATCCTTGGGAAAAAAATTATGGGATGGTTTTTTAGGAATTTAATTATGTAGAGTCAAAAAATAAAATAATAAAGAAATACCCTTATTTTCTTAAATAAACCACCATATCCAAATTTATCTCCACTAAATATTCTTGTATTACATCCATAATTGTCCCCTAACTACTTATAGATATCCTTATGTTCCTCTAAGATTTCAAGAAGCCAGTCCCTATTCTTTGGAGTCCCACATTCATCTACGGTTTCTTTCCATTCCATGCTTTCTTTGAGTTTATTTATTAAGTCACCACTTATTTTTTCCAATTACTTATGTTGGGACACAAAATTATATTCCCATTCTATTTTAAATTTCATATATAAATAATAATATCCATCTTTCACTCTCATAAACTAATTTAATGAATTTTTATGTGATGTCATTATTTTTTCGAAACTGCACTACAGTTTTCCCTTTCAAAACAATTTTTTAGTGAATTCAATTCCCATTTTCTATCATGGGTTTTCACATTTATACACATATAATTCTTTTATTGTGGACATAGATTTATTTATTATAAAATACATTATCATGTAATAAATTTTGATGATGATTAAATCCATATAAATTGTTCTATGTGGATCACTTAAACATGATAACGAAATGAAAGTGATAGATGCACCCGAAATTATATAGCACTCTAATGAATTGGGATAAAGTTAGTACCATGATATGTCAAATTAGTATAGGGGTTTTACCTTATTCCTTTATTTGAATTTTTACACCGGGATTTCTTGGTGGTTTTATCCTTGAACTATGTTTTTGATGCATTATTTTATGTTGTTTCCACAGTTTCCACGATATAATGGTCCTACTATATCATGCCTCATTATTCAGCTACATTTTATGATCTATTGACATGCCTATTGTGTAGCATGTATTTTATTCTTCTTGTTACAACTTATTTATTCCCATAATGGTATTTTATCTCACTCATTTTTTCTGTATGACCTCAGGTTATCTCATAAACGTTATGTATAAAGGAACATTTTGATCATTTTAATGATGTTTTCAATAAAGATGTTGTTTTTTCGGTTTTATGTAGTTATGTAATGTAACTAATACTCTAAATACAAAATAAACCTTTATATTTTTGTGTTTTTTAAGTGTAATTTAATTTATAAACCAAGTTTCATTGTGAAATAAGGATCAGGGTTGTTATATCCTACATCGAAGATCATCATGTATAAGAAATCACATAAATAGAAATCCATGACATCAATGGATCAAATTCCAAATATTGGTATAACATCCCACATACATTCTGAGATATACTAAACGGTCCATTCAAATATGTATGGACCACATGGTAATTGGCCCATACGTTGTGTGCTCACATCTGGGAATGAACTGATATCATAAAGTTTCTCAATCATGCCTTCCCCATAGACTTAGTTGTCATTTCAACTCTTCCTTGGGCTATTTATAATTATTAGATCCTATGGTTTATAGGATATATTGTTACATGAATGTTATCGTTGTACAAATTTTCACAAACACTTACTGAAGTACCATAATTTTATAATATTAATGAATGTAACAAACTTTATTATGTATATTCAGTTTCATTAACATAAATTCATAAACATTAATTTTATATATTTTAATAAAAAAATTATTGTCATTAGAAAATTTATTAAAAACCATTATAAGTCATTAATTTAATTTTCAAAAGTTTTTCTAAAAAATGAAATCATAACAACATATAGAGATTATATAGAAATAACATTCCTATATGAAACCTACACATAGGGTATGACCCTCCTAGTTCTACAAAATGTTCTATAATAGTCCTGAGTACCATCATATTTGTCACAATCATATATATAACCTAATAATAAGAACATTTTCAAAAATACTAATGATAGAATTAATATATCATAAAAAAGAGAACACATATATATCACTCCAATGATAGATTAAATAGGGGAATTAAATTAAATAACTATTTTCAAATAAAAAAAGTGTGTAAATGTGAAATTGGATCCTATATACATTCTTTTTATTATTGAATGCCACAAAATACCATAAAACTGTAACAAAAATCCCATAGATGATTACTCAATGATAGATTAATCATGAGATTGGTAGGAAAATGAAAATACACTACATGAGCTCCACATAACTTGTCTACATTCTAGAATATCCCTATGTGAATAGAAATGAAAACCCATGCCTCTAATATCAAATTGTAACATCCCGACCGGATTCACCATGTTCGAGCTAATGTGCCACATAACCTCATCTAAAAAACCATGTATTAAAGATATTGCTATATAGTAGTGAGGGACTAAAGTAGTTTGGGGAGACCATACCATTAGTAATCAAATCCATCACTAAACAAAATATTAATATTATCCCAATAAATTTTACAAAAGAATATAACAATGATAAATTAAACAACATGCGTCATGAAAAAAGTAATAGATGTATTTTATGAATGACCCCAATGTGTCAGGTAAAAAGTATAATAGTGAAACTAAAAAG
This sequence comes from Viscum album, assembly GCA_963277665.1. NCBI lineage: Eukaryota > Viridiplantae > Streptophyta > Magnoliopsida > Santalales > Viscaceae > Viscum > Viscum album. The sequence continues at coordinate 1,290,678,309 of OY728159.1, read as the reverse complement.
ATAGATGATAAATAATATGTAGAAAACATTAAAAATTTGTCCTCAAACAGAATCCATCTCCTAACACCAATACCCTCAAAACAAATCCCACAGGGCCCTTTCCCTTCCCCATATCCTTCATCATGATGTCTACACACACACAATGGTTCCAATGTTGTATCTGAGTTTAAACCTAGTTGGACACCACCAATGAATCCTTAATTTAATTACACATATTTTAACACCCCAAGCTTCTACGGTACGTTTCCCTTTGAATAATGCGATAGCGTGTGTTGTACGCAACCTCGAGTTCTAACACACACCACAACTAATTAAACTAGCCGTTGTGAATAGTAATACCTAATTTTTTAAATCATATATATTCTATATTTCAAAATTGACTTCATTTTTGGATTCGGAATATCAAAATTAGCCTAGGGTGAAATTTTGGTACATTTCGGATAACTTTCATATTTTGATGAATAGTGAAAATTTCTAAATTTTAATTAAAAACAACTTTTTTAATCAAAATAATTAATAGTGATAAATTATGAATTTGAGTGGTTTTAAAGTATATTTAGAATATATTTTTACCATTCAATTTAATGTTTATCATTGGACATAACTTTACAATTAAACCGAACATAAACAAGTGTCAATCTTTTGATAGTTATTATCTCTTAAAAACACGCTTTTTGTTTTAACAGCGGGAATTAATTTTAAATTAATTTCTGCCACTTCTGTGTTTTGAATTTAGGAAAATGGATTCCATATTTGAAATCAGGATGTCCAAATTATGTAAATAGGTAACTTTTATTTTTAGACATTTTGAATAATTACTGCGGTAAATATTTTATTTACCATGGTTAAAGGGTAAATCCGGTAAATAAGGGTTAAAAAAAATAATATTATAATAATACAAAATTACCCTAAAACGTGTCTTAACCCTATTGGTTGATACATGGTCGACCATGGGCATCTTTGTGTCATTTTTGGGACCCCATGGATCCACTTGTAAGTGATAATGACACTTTATTTTAATTAAGTTAAAAGGAATACAAAAATGACACAAGCATATATCTTTTAGAAGAACAATTTTTACATAGGGTTATACATGTTGGATTTTAGATTATAAATATTCATTAGAAAGATAAAAAGATTTCCTACATAATGATATTTTATTTATAATTTTTAGACAATAAATAAGTTATTTTATTGATGACACAATGATGATGCAGTAATTACTATAATAGTGAAAAATTAAAATAATTGATATTATAAATACCCAAATAAATATAATATGAAACTTTTAATGAATTAAACTAATTTTCTAGGCTAATATGATATATTAGGATTGATTTAATGGACTTTGTTCGAAGTAATCAATCTGTTATGAGTTTCACAAAAATCAACTATTGAATAGTGTCAAAATTGACATAAAAGAGTTCTTAAAACAAATATTATATTATTAATTGATATTAAATTCCTAAAAATCTAAGGTTCGGCCAAGAGACTTATATTATGATAGGTTAATCATTAATGGACCACTTGGGGGTCTCTTGGATGTATATAGTAAGTTTATTAACCATATTATATAAAAATACAAAGAGACATTGTAAAAGTGAAACTAATTAACTTAGAGTTAATACTTAAAGATAAGGTTAATATAAGTACCCAAACCTGTCTAAATTCTATTTGATGAGTTGTTTTCGACCTATCCCCACCTCATCCTTTGAATAGTCAACTTTGGAGCCTTTAGAAACCGAATATGAATTTATTATAAATTAATATTTCTAGCTTTTCCAAAGGTGCCCCTCACCCCTCTTATAAAAGGGCACTCCTCCTTCTCATTTCTTCACACCTCTAAAGCCTTTTGGTTCGGCCAAAATCTGCCCAAATACTCTCCCAACATCCCTCAATACAACCTATAGGCCTTTGTTTGATCAGAAAGCCAACCTAAGGAGCCCTTTTGATCAAATCAAAAGGAAGAACCCGAAGAAGAGGTATTGATTTCACCACCCTTTTCTAAGTTCATTTCTTCTTCCACTTCTTCTTCCTTTGTTCTTACCATTCTAAAATAATAACTCCAGTATCTCACATATACTGTGATGTTATTATAAGTATGGTACAATCATATTCAGTATTCTATCCACCCTTTGAATAACATGTCACCATACGTGCGTACGTACGGCTTACCGTCTCCACGTCGTGGTGTAATTGTTATTCAATATAATATTATTTGGATGGGTATAATAATGATGTGTAACTCATGTAAATAATAAATATAACATGTTAATGATTCTGTATATATGATATACCATCCATTTATATATTATTTTAATATCAAAAGAATGATATTGTCGCTCGTGCGTACGTACGGACTACCGTCTCCACGAACGCGATGAGATTCATTCTCCATCGTAACCATTAAAGCGTAATTATCATTTTATGATTTAAAAATGATGTTTAAGGACTTGATATCATTCTGGATATGAATAATATACAACCTATCCTTTACAAACATGTCTTACGTAACAAAACATATGAAAGAAAACAAGTAAGTTAACACCCGAAACAACGATAATACTAAGATATTATTATCAAATCAATATTAAAAGATCATATATGATATCATATTAATGTATATGATTCTTGTATAATTTAATAACAATTATTTCAACATTATACAGGAGGTTAACCTACCACAACCAAGGAAAAGTACAAGGTAAGGGTTATTTCACAATCTCTTCATTATCCGAGGTTGTATTATACGTAATAATCTACTGGGATCTCTTTATCATCCACATCCATGTTTCTTCGAAATGTACTTCAAAACATTTTTACTATTTACAAGAATATGGGTTAAAGTCATTTATACCCTTGTTTGACTTTTTATAAGAGGTTTATAAAGGAATCTTTCCGTCGTTTTCAAAACAAGGTCCTTTTTAACCTTTTCGACAGAATTGAGGTAAGAATGTTTTTTTAACTTATACGGCGGGTGCGGTTATTTTCCGCCGTTATAAAATCGTCGAAGCTTCCCATACAAGCTTATAAGAATATTTTCAAAGAAAATGTTTTATTTTATATGGATCTTAAATGATTTCAAAATAAAAGGAGATATTTCTTTTAAAAGAATTTTGATTTCATCTATGTCAACATCCTTTGATGGATTTTAAGATTATTTGAAGTTGATTTATTATGATACAAAACTTCTATATTGTATTGAAGGTTTTGTGATATGTTTGACTGTGGATGTGCTATTTTTATACCATTCATAGTTTATTGTGAAAGTATTGACATTTCGTATGCTAGTTTTAATACGAATGTTTATGTTATGTTTAAACCTTTTCATATGGGAATGCATTGGACTTAATAAGTGACGGGTGGAGCCCGCTATAGCTCCTCGATGCATCGGTAGGTCTCATGAGACAAACTAGTGTCTTGGCACAAGGCCTTGACAAAATCTTATTTGTAGCCTTGGCACGAGGCCTTGGCTATGTGGTTATGATAGTCTGGCATTATGCATTCCAACATTATGAAAGTGGTTATTGATTTTTGCATGTGATTATTCGATTAGTAGAATATCCATGTGAATAAGTAAATGGCATTATTTCATTTTACTTTTTCCATACCATGTTGAAGTTCAATTTTAAAAGGCTTTTGTTTTAGTAATGCATTGCCTTAAATGTTTATTCTTATTTATGAAAGTTTCCGCTATATTGTTATCCTTACTGGGCATTTGAGCTCACCCCTTTTCTATGTTTTATTTTTCCCCAGGATGTGAAGAAGTAAATTATGAATGACCTGCAGGGATATTATGAGGGGATAGTAGTGTGGATTATGGAGACATTATGTTGTTGTAGTAGTTTTTCATTTTATGATGTAATGTAAAACTTATGAATATATCTAGTGTTTCCAAGGCTACTAAACCAATCGGTCTTTCGAGATTTGATCTTTCTTGTGATCATGCCAATGTTATGTAATAATGCACCGACTCTAGGCAACTAGGGTCGGGGCGTTACAGTTGGTATCAGAGGAAGTTTAGTACAAACCTTGGAAGCTATATTTAGATAAACTCTGATTAGAGCACGTAGACCTAAGATGAACTTTGAGGATTAGTATAGAAGAACTTCCTAGAATTTTGGTATTGTAGAGATTTTGTGAGTTTTTCGAGCAATACATCCCTGTCTGGATACGAGCAGGTAGAGGCGGCTCTGGCACAGATGTACCTAGGTGTAAAACCCGAAAACACCGCTTTGAGCTAGACTCGAACGGGAACTGGTGCACGACAACGGGCCTTGCTGCACTCTTGGTTACGACACTCCCGGGGGATATGCTTAGGATAACTCTCACTATCTTTACAAATCATTATGAAGGGTTTATGAGTATATACTTCCTCAAAGAAAACATTTTTATGATTATGGATTATATCCATAAATAGTTCAATTTATGTTAAGTGTTTTATAAGTATGGGATTATGTATTTTGATGCATAAACTGATCTAGTTTATGCCATTTTTTTTAGAAATGGCGCCTAGTGGAAGAAATGGAAACCGTATCAATGCACGCACTCCATGTAGGGATTTCCCTCCTGCTCAAGATAATTATAGTGGGGCTGGTGATGCAACTGGTGCTGATCAGCTAATCACCGTACTGGGACATCTTACTCAGGTTATGAATAATAACCTTACCCGTATGGAGCACCCTGATCCGCAGCGTGGAGGATCAATGTTAGATCGATTCATGAGACAAAAACCACCAACGTTCAATGGGAGTACAAATCCCTTAGTAGCTGAGCAATGGATATTTTCCCTAGAGAAAATATTTCAGGCTTTGGGGAGTAGTGAAAGGGAAAAAGTTACCATGGCAGTTTACCGCCTCACTGGAGATGCTGATCAATGGTGGTCATTGATTCAAAACATGAAGGAAGATGATGAAGTATCAAACATGGAATGGAGGGAGTTCAAAGATCTGTTTTTAGAAAAATACTTTCCTCGCGACCATCGAGCAGATATGGAAAGGCAATTTCTGAGTCTGAGACAAAAGGAGGATGAGAATGTCACAAAGTATGAGGCTAACTTTACAAGGTTAGCGAGGTACGCTGGTGATTATATTCGCAACCCAAGAAGTAAGATTGATCGTTTCATTGATGGGTTAAAACCATTTCTCCGTCGAGCATTAGTCTCACAATCCTTTTCATCGTACGAAGACATTGTCTCATGTGCTATCAAGACCGAAAAGGAATTCTCTAAGTCTTATGACTTTAAAGCAAAGCAAGAGAAGAAGAGACCTGCTGATCAATCTGGGAATGGAAATAAGGGGAAGAAGGGAAAGGTTGAATATCCATCATGTGGTAAGTGCGGGAAGAAACACCCCGGTGCTTGCCTGAAGGGAATGGGAGTCTGTTACAAGTGTGGTGAAAAAGGCCACCAAGCTCATGATTGCAAGGGGAAGAAGGAAGCTACCAACGTTCAGTGCTACAATTGCAGGGAGATGGGGCATTATGCAAATGCATGTCCTAAGCGTCAGGAGAACTTACCTCAGAAAAGGCCAAGGGATCAAGGCCAGGCTTATGCTATCACTACTGCTGAGGTAGAAGCTCCGAAAGACGTGGTGGCAGGTAATTTAATGGTTTCCTCAAGTTTAGCAAATGCATTATTTGATTCTGGATCATCGCATTGTTTCATATCTTCCCAGTTTGCTAAGAAAATTAGATATTTCCAATTTGATTTAATAAGGGAGTTGTCAGTTAAAACTCCTAAGGGAAGTATCATTGCAACAAAGTTTTGTGAATCAGTCCCCATTAGAGCACATAAATTTTCTTTATCTGCTGATTTCATCGTCATACCTATGATTGAGTTTGATATAATCCTCGGTATGGACTGGCTTTCGGACTATGATGCGAAGATTTATTGTAAGAAGAAAGAGGTTACGATTCTTGATGATAATGATAAGGAGCACCTTATTTTTAGAGCAGAATCGTCACCACCTAATTCTTATTTAGATCCACCCCCTGTAGCTCAACTTAATTCAATTATCGGGGAGGAAGAGAATGAAATAACTGTCGGTGAGGAAAGAAATGTTCAAATAGAGGATGTACCTATTGTGAAAGAGTTTGTAGATGTATTTCCGGAAGATTTACCTGGACATCCTCCAGAACGAGAAGTAGAGTTTTCCATTGATTTAATTCCTGGATCAAGGCCTATATCGAAGACCCCTTATAGAATGGCCACTGTAGAGCTAGTCGAACTAAAGAAACAACTAGAGGAATTGAGTAATAAGGGATTTATTCGCCCTAGTGTTTCTCCATGGGGAGCCCCTGTTCTTTTTGTTAAAAAGAAAGATGGATCTATGAGGTTATGTATCGACTACAGGGAGATCAATGCTATAACGATAAAGAACAAGTATCCCCTACCTCGTATTGATGATTTATTTGACCAACTGCATGGAGCTCAATACTTTTCAAAGATTGACCTTCGATATGGATACCATCAGTTGTGTGTGAAGAAGGAAGACATTCCGAAGACAGCATTTCGAACCAGGTACGGGCATTACGAGTTTACTGTAATGCCGTTTGGATTGACTAATGCACCCTCTGTATTCATGGATCTGATGAATAGAATTTTCAAGGAGTATCTCGATGAATTTGTGGTGGTATTTATTGATGATATCTTGGTATACTCCAAAACCTACAAAGATCATGAAAATCACTTGCGCATTATCTTGAAGACTCTGAGGAGGCATGAATTATATGGAAAGTTTAGCAAGTGTGAATTCTGGCTTCAGGAGATTTCTTTTCTTGGCCATATTGTCTCTAAAGATGGAATCTCTGTTGATCCTTCTAAGACCAAGGCAATCCAAGAATGGCCAGCACCTACGAATATAACTGAGGTACGTAGTTTTATTGGTTTGGCAGGTTATTATCGACGTTTCGTCCAGAATTTTGCCCGATTGGCTAACCCATTAACGAAGCTCACACGTAAAGGGGTTAAATTTGTTTGGACAAAAGAGTGTGAAGAATGTTTCGAAGAACTGAAGAGAAGATTAGTCAATGCTCCTATATTGACTCTACCATCGGGGAATGATGGGTTCGTTATTTATAGTGATGCATCGAAGAAAGGACTTGGCTGTGTCCTTATGCAGAATGATAGAGTTATTGCCTATGCATCACGACAGTTGAAAATTCATGAACAAAACTATCCTACTCATGATCTTGAGTTAGCAGCTGTGATCTTTGCTTTGAAGATATGGAGGCACTACCTCTATGGTGAAAAATGTGAGATTTATACTGATCACAAGAGTTTGAAGTATATTTTCTCACAAAAAGAACTCAACATGAGGCAAAGGAGATGGCTTGAATTACTCAAGGATTATGATTGTACGATACACTACCACCCGGGGAAGGCAAACAAGGTGGCAGATGCTTTGAGCAGAAAAGACCATGGAGTTCTGAACATGATGAGAATTGAAAGGGATCCAATTTTCATGGATCTAGTGAAGATGGACATGGGAATAACCAGGGAAGGTGAAACATCAATGCTTTTTCAAATGGTTGCCAAACCATCTTTACTAGAAAGGATTAAGAGTTCTCAGACCGATGATGAAGAATTTCAGAAGAAGATTAAAGCTGTGAATGATGGGAGATTGAGAGACTTTGCGTATGAAGGTGGAATTTTGAAATTCGGGAAGAGACTTTGTGTTCCCAATATACCTGATCTAAAAAGGGAATTGCTGGATGATGCTCATAGTTCCAATTTCTCTATACACCCTGGGAGCACCAAAATGTATAGATATTTGAAGGAACATTTTTGGTGGGACAACATGAAGAGGGAGATTGCTGATTTTGTGTCAAGATGTATGGTTTGTCAACAAGTGAAAGCTGGAAGGCAACAGCCTGGAGGAGTCATGCAACCTCTTCCCATACCGGAGTGGAAATGGGACAATATTACGATGGACTTTGTCATGGGGCTACCAAAGACTCCTAGAAGGAACGATGCAATATGGGTTATTGTTGATCGTCTTACCAAGTCAGCACATTTTCTTGCTATATGAGAAGATCTACCCCTGGAACGTCTAGCAAGACTATATATTAATGAAGTTGTGAGACTTCATGGAGTACCCCTATCAATTGTTTCTGATCGTGATCCCCGTTTTACTTCAAGATTTTGGAAAAGTCTTCAGAAATCCCTGGATACTGAACTTCATTTGAGCACTGCTTACCACCCTCAGACAGACGGACAATCAGAACGGACTATTCAGACCTTAGAAGACATGTTGAGATCTTGCTCACTTGATTTTCAGGGTATGTGGGATCAATATTTACCACTAGTAGAATTTTCCTATAACAATAGCTTCCATTCGAGTATACAGATGGCACCATATGAAGCGTTATACGGAAAGAGATGTCGTACACCAACCTGTTGGGATGACGTTGGTGAAAGAAAACTTGTAGGCCCAGAGCTGGTGGAGGAAACGGTGGAAAAGGTGAATGTAATCCAAAATCACATTAAAGCAGCTCAAAGTAGGCAGAAGAGCTATGCCGATAATAGAAGGAAGGATTTGGAATTTCAAGTCGGTGATCATGTTTTCCTGAAGGTATCTCCATGGAAGGGAGTCATACGTTTTGGTAAGAAAGGTAAATTGAGTCCCAGGTACATCGGACCTTTCGAAATTCTAGAACGAATTGGGGCTGTAGCTTACCGATTGGCAATGCCGCCAAGTCTCTCCAAAGTTCACGATGTGTTCCACGTATCTCTGTTGAGGAAATACATGCCTGACCCAACGCATGTACTCACCTATGAGGAATTAGAACTGGAACCCGATCTTTCCTATTGTGAAGAGCCCGTCAGGATTCTTGATACAAGAGAACAAGTACTGAGAAACCGGACGACGCGTCTGGTAAAAGTTTTGTGGAGAAATCATAAGATGGAAGAGGCAACGTGGGAACCCGAGGAACTTATGATGAAGAACCACCCGAGTCTTTTTATGCAGTAATACCCTAGAAATTGCGAGGACGCAATTATTTGAAGGAGGGGAGAATGTAACACCCCAAGCTTCTACGGTACGTTTCCCTTTGAATAATGCGATAGCGTGTGTTGTACGCAACCTCGAGTTCTAACACACACCACAACTAATTAAACTAGCCGTTGTGAATAGTAATACCTAATTTTTGAAATCATATATATTCTATATTTCAAAATGGACTTCATTTTTGGATTCAGAATATCAAAATTAGCCTAGGGTGAAATTTTGGTACATTTCGGATAACTTTCATATTTTGATGAATAGTGAAAATTTCTAAATTTTAATTAAAAACAACTTTTTTAATCAAAATAATTAATAGTGATAAATTATGAATTTGAGTGGTTTTAAAGTATATTTAGAATATATTTTTACCATTCAATTTAATGTTTATCATTGGACATAACTTTACAATTAAACCGAACATAAACAAGTGTCAATCTTTTGATAGTTATTATCTCTTAAAAACACGCTTTTTGTTTTAACAGCGGGAATTAATTTTAAATTAATTTCTGCCACTTCTGTGTTTTGAATTTAGGAAAATGGATTCCATATTTGGAATCAGGATGTCCAAATTATGTAAATAGGTAACTTTTATTTTTAGACATTTTGAATAATTACTGCGGTAAATATTTTATTTACCATGGTTAAAGGGTAAATCCGGTAAATAAGGGTTAAAAAAAATAATATTATAATAATACAAAATTACCCTAAAACGTTTCTTAACCCTATTGGTTGATACATGGTCGACCATGGGCATCTTTGTGTCATTTTTGGGACCCCATGGATCCACTTGTAAGTGATAATGACACTTTATTTTAATTAAGTTAAAATGAATACAAAAATGACACAAGCATATATCTTTTAGAAGAACAATTTTTACATAGGGTTATACATGTTTGATTTTCGATTATAAATATTCATTAGAAAGATAAAAAGATTTCCTACATAATGATATTTTATTTATAATTTTTAGACAATAAATAAGTTATTTTATTGATGACACAATGATGATGCAGTAATTACTATAATAGTGAAAAATTAAAATAATTGATATTATAAATACCCAAATAAATATAATATGAAACTTTTAATGAATTAAACTAATTTTCTAGGCTAATATGATATATTAGGATTGATTTAATGGACTTTGTTCGAAGTAATCAATCTGTTATGAGTTTCACAAAAATCAACTATTGAATAGTGTCAAAATTGACATAAAAGAGTTCTTAAAACAAATATTATATTATTAATTGATATTAAATTCCTAAAAATCTAAGGTTCGGCCAAGAGACTTATATTATGATAGGTTAATCATTAATGGACCACTTGGGGGTCTCTTGGATGTATATAGTAAGTTTATTAACCATATTATATAAAAATACAAAGAGACATTGTAAAAGTGAAACTAATTAACTTAGAGTTAATACTTAAAGATAAGGTTAATATAAGTACCCAAACCTGTCTAAATTCTATTTGATGAGTTGTTTTCGACCTATCCCCACCTCATCCTTTGAATAGTCAACTTTGGAGCCTTTAGAAACCGAATATGAATTTATTATAAATTAATATTTCTAGCTTTTCCAAAGGTGCCCCTCACCCCTCTTATAAAAGGGCACTCCTCCTTCTCATTTCTTCACACCTCTAAAGCCTTTTGGTTCAGCCAAAATCTGCCCAAATACTCTCCCAACATCCCTCAATACAACCTATAGGCCTTTGTTTGATCAGAAAGCCAACCTAAGGAGCCCTTTTGATCAAATCAAAAGGAAGAACCCGAAGAAGAGGTATTGATTTCACCACCCTTTTCTAAGTTCATTTCTTCTTCCACTTCTTCTTCCTTTGTTCTTACCATTCTAAAATAATAACTCCAGTATCTCACATATACTGTGATGTTATTATAAGTATGGTACAATCATATTCAGTATTCTATCCACCCTTTGAATAACATGTCACCATACGTGCGTACGTACGGCTTACCGTCTCCACGTCGTGGTGTAATTGTTATTCAATATAATATTATTTGGATGGGTATAATAATGATGTGTAACTCATGTAAATAATAAATATAACATGTTAATGATTCTGTATATATGATATACCATCCATTTATATATTATTTTAATATCAAAAGAATGATATTGTCGCTCGTGCGTACGTACGGACTACCGTCTCCACGAACGCGATGAGATTCATTCTCCATCGTAACCATTAAAGCGTAATTATCATTTTATGATTTAAAAATGATGTTTAAGGACTTGATATCATTCTGGATATGAATAATATACAACCTATCCTTTACAAACATGTCTTACGTAACAAAACATATGAAAGAAAACAAGTAAGTTAACACCCGAAACAACGATAATACTAAGATATTATTATCAAATCAATATTAAAAGATCATATATGATATCATATTAATGTATATGATTCTTGTATAATTTAATAACAATTATTTCACCATTATACAGGAGGTTAACCTACCACAACCAAGGAAAAGTACAAGGTAAGGGTTATTTCACAATCTCTTCATTATCCGAGGTTGTATTATACGTAATAATCTACTGGGATCTCTTTATCATCCACATCCATGTTTCTTCGAAATGTACTTCAAAACATTTTTACTATTTACAAGAATATGGGTTAAAGTCATTTATACCCTTGTTTGACTTTTTATAAGAGGTTTATAAAGGAATCTTTCCGTCGTTTTCAAAACAAGGTCCTTTTTAACCTTTTCGACAGAATTGAGGTAAGAATGTTTTTTTAACTTATACGGCGGGTGCGGTTATTTTCCGCCGTTATAAAATCGTCGAAGCTTCCCATACAAGCTTATAAGAATATTTTCAAAGAAAATGTTTTATTTTATATGGATCTTAAATGATTTCAAAATAAAAGGAGATATTTCTTTTAAAAGAATTTTGATTTCATCTATGTCAACATCCTTTGATGGATTTTAAGATTATTTGAAGTTGATTTATTATGATACAAAACTTCTATATTGTATTGAAGGTTTTGTGATATGTTTGACTGTGGATGTGCTATTTTTATACCATTCATAGTTTATTGTGAAAGTATTGACATTTCGTATGCTAGTTTTAATACGAATGTTTATGTTATGTTTAAACCTTTTCATATGGGAACACATTGGACTTAATAAGTGACGGGTGGAGCCCGCTATAGCTCCTCGATGCATCGGTAGGTCTCATGAGACAAACTAGTGTCTTGGCACAAGGCCTTGACAAAATCTTATTTGTAGCCTTGGCACGAGGCCTTGGCTATGTGGTTATGATAGTCTGGCATTATGCATTCCAACATTATGAAAGTGGTTATTGATTTTTGCATGTGATTATTCGATTAGTAGAATATCCATGTGAATAAGTAAATGGCATTATTTCATTTTACTTTTGCCATACCATGTTGAAGTTCAATTTTAAAAGGCTTTTGTTTTAGTAATGCATTGCCTTAAATGTTTATTCTTATTTATGAAAGTTTCCGCTATATTGTTATCCTTACTAGGCATTTGAGCTCACCCCTTTTCTATGTTTTATTTTTCCCCAGGATGTGAAGAAGTAAATTATGAATGACCTGCAGGGATATTATGAGGGGATAGTAGTGTGGATTATGGAGACATTATGTTGTTGTAGTAGTTTTTCATTTTATGATGTAATGTAAAACTTATGAATATATCTAGTGTTTCCAAGGCTACTAAACCAATCGGTCTTTCGAGATTTGATCTTTCTTGTGATCATGCCAATGTTATGTAATAATGCACCGACTCTAGGCAACTAGGGTCGGGGCGTTACACATATAAATGATGATGTATGAAATTATGGAATAGTAAATGAGAATAAAATCATACAACCAATCATGTATTGATCAATCATGTTCTAACTGAGCAACCACAGACCCTGAATGCCAATTCTTTGATGTCATGCCGAATGAGTATCACACATTTTAAATCACATGATGTTAATAATACCAAGTGATCCCAAATGTCTTTATGGAATTTCCATGTTCCATATTTAATGGAAAATTACACACCCACTATTAATGGAAAGTGTTATATGTCACACCCATCATCTTTAAATAGATTATATTATTAATTTTCTGGGTATCGGGTAGTTTGGGTTGAAGGTCGACTTAAAATTTTCTTGAGTTATTATTTAAAAACACATGTAATGGTCCTGACGACATCCATCTCAATGCGGTCGAAGCCACACAGCGTCCCCTTCGTCACCGGGTGACCTCGCCCAATTCACCGCAGACCCGGCCTGTTGTTTCAGATAGATAAATTCAATGCAATGAATAATAAAATGGAGATAAAATAAAAAAAAGTGTGGAAATATTCAACAAATTATTTTAAAAAAATTAATAATATTACTATTTTGAGAATATTATTATTGTTATTATTGATATCATTGGGAATATAAATTTTATTATGTTATTAATGTTATCATTACCATTTTAATTATTGTTATTACTATTATTATTATTACTTGCGTTAGGATATTAATATAATTACTAATATTATTAATCTCATTTTCATTATTAAGAAAATATTTTATTTTAATCTTGTCATTGTTATTATTATTATCACCATAAATTATTATTATCATCATTTTTAATTATTCTCATTAAAATTGTTAACATTCTAAATGAAGTTATCATTTTAAGGATGTAACGATTATTATGCTATTGTTGTTATTGTTAATCATATTATTATTATTATTTTCCTCAAAGTTGTAGTTTATGAATAATATAATTACTTATGTTAATTTTATTATTAGTTTTTTTTATTATTTTATCTTCTTTACACCCTTTGTATAGGGATTCACTTTATTTTCTTTGTTTTCAGCACCCTCCTCCCAAGGCCACCACACCCATTTCCCCCATTCCTGTCACACTGAATCATCTCTCCCCTGGACTCACCTAGACCACACCTCCATGTTTGGCCCTCCTCGTTGCATCGTCGCCCCCTCCACGATTGGCCGCCAGACTCCAATTCCCCTCTTCCAATTTGCACCGCACCCCTTGGAACCCCGATGCGCTGCCCCTGCCCCTCACATTTAGTTGCCATCCCGCTGTGCCGCACCTCCATCCAGTGTTTTCTCCTCCTCGTGGATCCACCTTGTGCACTGAACCCCTACGCTCTACCCAGCACACCCCTCCCAGCTCCACCCAGGTATCCACCACATCGTCACCCTCTCGATCCTCCTACTCGAACCCACCCCTGATCCGCTGTCAGAGCAGACCTGCCAGCCTCCTCTTGTGCACACCACTCATTTCCTCCTCCTAGCATGATTCTGTCTGGTCGTCACTGGCATCGACCCCATCCCTCGTTTATGTCATTCTCCTTGCGGTTTTTTTCTTTATTTTGAGTTTTGTTGTTTTTTTCAGCAGTTTTATTTTCTGATTTTGGGGTTTCTTACATGAAGTTTTTGGTTTGAATTCATGTTTTCTGGTTCACATTAAGTTCTATGTGGTGAAATTGACAAGAAATTGAAGTTTCACACCGAGTGTTGGGGTATCTGACACCCGAGGTGGGTGGTTCTATGCCTTGACATCTTATAGATAATTTAATTTTGTTGTTTAGTTAATTGAAAATGTTCTATGATTTAATTATGTGATGTCATCAATGTTTATAACAATTTGTCATGCTCTTTTGATGAAATCGATTTTCCAAAATCAAATGGTCTTGTTGTTTATATGTTTGTTGTTATATAAATGATGGGTTGTGCATTATAGGTTGTGCGAAATACATTTTAAAAAAGATATTTTACATTCATTCGTTATGAAAAATTTTCTTTATTTAGAAATGATCATGTTTTCCATTTCGGCCTTATTCGGGTAAATCCTAAAATTTTTTAATCAATTTTTTATATGGTGAAAATGAGGTTTTATAATATTTGACTGTGAAAATGATTTTAAAATGGTATTTGCACATAAAAATCTGTGTTGTTTTGGTGCAATGTATTCATGATGGGTTCTAGGTGATGTTTGGTTGGTGTGTTCTTAGTTATTAATCGTAATTGAGTTGTGTATGCCTAAATGCTGTTTTTTAATGTGTTTTGAATCATTTTAATCGTGTTGGATTGGTTTTGTTTTTATGAAAATAGGGTGTCTTCTAAATTATGGTGGCTTCTTCAAAGTTGGGTTTTATGGAGTCTTCTTGGGTTTTCTTGAAATGTTTTCAGAGATAGCTAAAATAATCTATAGACTTATTTAAATGGTGTAAGAGTGGTACTTCTTTAAGAAGTTGAAAAATAGGTCGTTTTTAAAGTAGTATTTTCTTTTATGTAAATTGAGACATGATTTTGGTGTAAACCCTTCTTACGTCACTTGGTGGTGTTTTATGAGAGGTGAAGATGGTTCAGATAATTTTGTAGTTTGTGTGAAACTAGTTTTAAGGAAAATTTATTAAGCACATGGTTTGAAAGACTCTCTTATTTTCAATTTGGTGTTTTTAATTGTGTCGAACCTTGTTGTGTTATCTAAATAATTCTTTCAAAGTTTTGTGAATTGTTTATGTTCTTCTTTTAGTTTTTCCAAATGGGGATTTGTGAAATGATTATATAACAACAGATATTTTTTTGGGAAGGTATTTTGGTGTGAGTGAGTTTTTGAAATGTTGTTTGAGTATGAAAATGGTGACTTAGTTGTGAAATATATTGTTTGGTCTGATATATGAGAATGATATATACTATGTGATTGTGAAACTTGATGGAGCACAATGGAAAACCCCAGGTATCTAGGTGGGAGGACTAGAACTATTGCACTTGTGATCCTGAGTGGTATCATCCCTGTTTTAGTTAGTTGGATTGAAGACTACGACACTAACTAAACTTATGAACTATTGAGGGTTGTGGTCTTCTATGCCACGTTTTCTGAGGGTCGTGGTTTTATAAACCACGTTTAATAAGGGTCATGGTTTTAAAGCCACATTTCACCGAGATAAGAGGTTTTAGGGTCCCACTCGAGCTGGATGAACCTTAGGGGATTTACCCATAGTGCTCTAACGTCCAATATGTGGTTCCTTCCGTCGGTATATGGAGGATCACTTGTGTGTGCATGTATCAGTATGTGTGTGTGCGCTTAATGTATTTTTCTCTCCCTCTTTAAAATAGTGTTTGTGAAATGGTTTCTCATAGTGTTTTATTTCAACATTTATCATGTAAATGTTTTATTTTAAAATCATTTTTAAATTATAATTTAGAATAATAACATTAAATTGTATCTTGGATGTTGTGGCATGGAATCTTTTCATTGGGTGGCATCATACTGGGTCTTTCGGTCAAACCCTGCATACACCTTCTGGTGTATGTAGACATTTTTTTATGTGTATTCCATGTTGAGGCATGGTGATCCATGATTGTAGTTTGGGTTGTGGACGGTCTTCTCAAGCATGTCAGTATTTGTAGCTAGTGGTTGTCGCACCTTTGTTGTTGTTTGGAGGTTTGAGTCAGAGTTTTAGTCACTTTTGATGACGTTTCATTTTGGATGTTTGATCAAGCTGTAAACAGTAAAAATTGTTTTTTTAAGGGTCTGTTTGGTTTTCAGTTTCCATTATTAGTTTATCTATCTTGTTGGTTGTTTTTGTTTACTATTTCGGGTAAATTGTTCCCATGTGTAATGTTTTGATACCTGGGCACTGGTGAAAACCCCTGGGGATCTGGAATGCCCTTCGGGCCATGTCGCGGACCGGGTCGGATGGCGAATCATCCTGGTTTGTGACAAAATGGTATCAGAGGGGCATGTTTTCTCTCTTGGGTCCTATTATTTTGGGATGGAGTCACGATATACTAGAGTTAAGGTTTTCGGAACTCGACGTTCTAGCTACGAGCAAGGTTCCTAGCCAGCATCCCTTTTGGCAGGACTCGAGTTACCAAAGAAAGTTGAGGTTTGTCTAATCCTTTGGTCTATGTGGTTAATCTTGTCTAGGTAAAATGAAAAGGGAGTAGGATAAGTGGTCCTAGTGAGCTCACAGGGTCTGGCAAGCCATGTGGAGCCGGGGATGCTATCCCATAATAACCTCTGTGGCGGTGGAGTGATTTACGTATGTCCGCCAACCATATGTTCTAGACTGTTACTGACACTAGTTTCCACTTTCACCATTCCTCATTACTTTTTTTGGAATTGTATGAAATTTGGTTTTTAAGAAACAATGATTTGGTCTTGGAAAATGTTTTGAAATAAATACCTTTAAAAAGAAAATTATGTGTGATATTTAAAAAGGTCTGGGTTGAATGGTTTGGTATTGAAAAACAGAAAGGATTGGATTTGATCCTTGGTATTCTCGTGGGATACCACATTCATGAGTGTATATGGAAAGAGAAAGGGTTAATGGCACAAGAAGATGACTACCTGGATGGACATGAGGTGGGTGTTGGTGAAACATGAGAACATGCATATGTGAGGCCAATGGGACACCATTGGGGTTTGTGCAACCCACTAGATTGGCTAATTTTTAAAAAGTTTTGTTAAATGAGAATTTGGTGTTTTAGTAACCGATGATTGTGTTTTGTGTCCTCGTGTTTTGGAAATGTCGGATGTGAGGCGTTTTGGGCCGATGATCCTATCTGGATGATTTGTGTTTTGAGTTTAAATTCTTAATTATAAGTTGGTATGAAAGTGTGTAGTTAATGAATTCTTTTGAAAAGTTATTTGGGAAGCCCTTACAGTGGTTCTTCCTATACGTCTAGTGTTCTCTTGTGGTATGTCTTGACCATTGGACCAATTTGGATGGGTCCATGGTATTCTTTCTTAACTAGTGTATGCCCCCCATAAAGAGTTGAAATGCGATAGAAGTGTGGCCATGAGAAATTCACCATTGGTCAGCCCTCCTGTTGATCAGAGGACTCTCTTCTTGAATTCTAGAATTTAAACCACCCCTCTATTTTACATCTAAATGGACCCTCTAGTAGCGGGATGACATATGCGAGGGGAGTTAATAGGAGTTTTGGTATTTTTCAGTTGTGAGAGTGGTCTCGTATGAAGTTTGGCATTGTTTTATTTGAAGGTTCCCCTGGAAATGATCAATGGAATTCTAGTGGGGACGGTTGAAGGTGGTTCAGAATTATCTGTGCTGACCGATGTATTGAAAGGATTGTAGTGATTCCATCAGCTATAAAGGCCATGTTTGGTGACATCTAAATCATGATTTCTCTTTAAGGGAAAGGGGAGAATTCTTAGGATCCTTCGAGAATCCTAGATTTAGTAGGAATGTGTCCTCTTCGTAAGGAGTTTTGTTTCTTTCTATTCGAAGGGGAGTGTTTGTCATGCATCTTTCCCATCTTTATTTTCCATGGTTAAGGTGAAGAAGTGATGTGTGTACAAATTATAAACCCATGTTTTGGTGGATGAGCCATAAGATAGTGGGTGGAAATCGAGGTCAGTAGTGTCTGATGGTGTTGGCTCGGTTGTAGGATAGTTGAGTGTGAAACTAGAAGGAGAATCTCTATTCAGGAGTCTCTTATACCTAACTATTAGGTTGGAGATACTTGAATCATCAGGGCTCCAGCCATAGGCCTCGGAGTGAAGCTGGCACGTGGTCAAGAACCCCGAGAGTGTATGGGGCCCCAACATTATTTCTGTCAACAACGTTGAAAGTAGAGGTAGTTTAAATTGGTTCTATGTTTGTTCTGTTCCGAACGAATTGTCTGGATGCGTAGTATTTCCATGACTATGTGGAGACTTGTTCGTCTAGTTTCCTTAAAGTAATGGGGGTTTCATCCAACTGGATGCAATTGGTTTAGTGGTCCTTATGGGGTATGTTGGGTAAATCAGTATCAAAGTTGAATTGGTCTCATCTAGGGATGTGGGGATGTCATTTTGTCATGGGTCATGCATTTGATGCCCCGGTTGTCAGGCCCCACCCTCCCCACCCCTTGTGGTGAGGTGGTTGGTCATTGTCTGGAAATTGTAGAAGGTCCTACATTTATCATCAGTTATAATGGTGGGGAGACCCACGACGGGTCTTGCTCAAATGTCTCTGGAGAGAAACGGGTTGGCCCTTCTCATAATTGTGGGGAGCCCGTCCAGGCCACCCCGTGTCAGTTTTCTAATCTTGTCTCAGGTATCAGAAAGTTTCAAATAGTGGGGATCCCCTTTGGTCTTACCCCCTGTTGACCTTTATTTCAGTTCCTATAGATGATTGGGGGATAGGTTATAGGATTACTCTTGGGACGTGCTTGACCTTGTTTGTTCGTTTCAGTAAAACGATGTGGTTTTTGTTCAATAGTTCTCGAGATGTTTTGGCATATGAAGTTGGTTAATGTGGGTGCAAGTTCCTATCCTTGATTAGTCAACTTGATGTGTTTTATCTCTTTAGGGTGGGTGACACATATCATAATGTCTTTTTAATAGTTTCTTGATTTGTCATTTTATTCACCTTCTCTGAGTATGATACCCTTGCCTCTTTTTTCTTGTTTTCATAGGGATCCTCTTTGAACCATAAAGGGGTGACTTTTCATACTTTGGGTCTCAACCTTAATTGTGGCTTTCTGGGGATGGAAAGATTTATGGTGGGGAGAATTGTCACACCCATCGTCTTTAAATAGATTATTTTATTAATTTTCTGGGTGTCAAGTATTTCGGGTTGAAGCCCGACATAAAATTATCTTGAGTTATTATTGAAAAAACACATGTAATGGTCCTGATGGAATCCTTCTCACTGCAGTAGAAGCCGCGCGGCATCACCTTGGTCACCTCATGACCTCAACCAGTTCACCGCACGCCCTGCCCAGTTTTTAAGGTAGATAAATACAATACAATGAATAATAAAAAGTAGATAAAATAAAAACAAGTGTGGAAAAATTTAATGAATTATTTTAACAATTATAATATTATTATTATTTTAGAATATTATTATTGTTATTATTGATTGCATAGAGAATATATATATTATTAAGTTATTAATATTATCATTACCAATTTAATTATTGTTTTTTCTGTTATTATTATTACATGCATTAGGATATTAATATAATTAATAATATTATTAATCTCATTATCATTATTAAGACCATATTTTTTATACATTTCTTTATTATTATTACTATCACCATAAATTATTATTATCATCATTATAAATTATTCTCATTAAATTTTTTAACATTCTAATTAACATTATCATTTTAAAGATATATCTTTTATTATGCTACTGTTGTTATTTTTATTCATATTTTTATTATTATTTGCGTTAAATTTTTAGTTTATTAATAATATAATTACTAAAGATAAAATTATTTTTTGGTTTATTTTTTTAAAATATTATATTTTTTCCTCCCTTTGTTTAGGGTTTCACTTTTTTTCGGCACCATCCTACCCAGGAAGCCACACCCCCTTCCCTCATTCCCATTGCACTAAAACTCCTCTCCCCAGGACTCACCTGGACTATACATCCCAGTCTGGCCCTGACCATCGCGCTGTCGGCCCCTCCATGGTAGGCCCCAGACTCCCATTCCCCTCCTCCACTTTGCGTCACACCCCTTGGAAACATGTTGCGGTTCCCCTGCCCCTCTCATTCGGCCACCAGCCTATCGCGCCGCACCTCCATCCAGTGTTGTTTCTTCCTCCCTGATCCACCCTGCACACTGCACCCCTACCCTCTACCCAGTGCACCCCTCCCAGCTCCACCCAGACAGCCACCACGTCGTCACCCTCCCGGTCCACTTGCTCGAACATGCCCCTGATCCTTTGTCGGAATGAACCCACCAGCCTCCTCTTGCACACACCACTCGTTTCCTCCTCCCGACATGCTTCTGCCTGGTCATAACCGGCATCGACCTCCACCCTTGGTTATGTCTTTATTCTTTCTATTTTTTTCATTCTTTTGAGTATATTTATTTTTTTATGCGGGTTTATATTCTGATTTTGTGGTTTTTAACATGCACTTTTCAGTTTGGATTCATGTTTTCGGGATCATATAAGGTTTTATGTGGTGAAAACAACAAGCGATTGAAAGTACTCACCAAGTGTTGGGTTCTTGGACCCCCGAGGTAGGTGGTTCAATACCATGACATCCTTTAGATAAATTAATTTGGTTGTTTACTTAATTTAATATGTTCTATTAGTTAATTGCGTGATGCGATCTATGTTTAGAATGTTTTCGCATTCTCGTTTGATGAAATCAAATTTCTAAAATATTATGGTCTTGTTGTTTATATATGTGTTTTGTTATATAAATGATGGGTCGTGCTTTATAAGTTGTGTGAAATGCATTTTAAAAAAATTATTTGACATGCATGCGTTATGAAAATTTAACTTTCTTTAGAAATGATCATGTTTTTTATTTCAACCTAATTGGGGTAAATCCTATAATTGTTTAATCAATTGTTAATAGAGTGAAAATGAGTTTTTAGAATTGTTGAGTGTGAAATTGATTTTAAAATGTTCTTTACATGTAAAAATATCTATTGTTTTTGTGAAATGCTTTCAAGATGGGTTCTAGGTGATGTTTGGTTGGTGTGAACATAGTTTTTAAGACTATTTTAGTTGTGTATGTCTAAATGTAAATTTTTAATGTGTATAAAATCATTTTAAGCATGTTGGCTTCGTTTTTTTTTTGTGAAAAAATAGTGTCTTGTAAATAATGGTGGCCTCTTCAAAGCGGTTTTTTTATGGAGTCATCTTGGATTTTTTTGAAATGATTTCATATATAGATCAAATTATTTATTGACTTATTTAGATGGTGTAGGAGTGGTATTTTTTAAGATGTTTAATAAGTGGTTGTTTTTAATGTATTATTTTTTAATGTAATATGAGACATGTTTTTGGTGTAAACATTCTTATGTCACTTGGTGGTGTTTTATGAGGGGTGAAGATGGTTCAGATAACTATGTAGTGTGTGTGAAACTAGTTTTAAGGACAATTTATAAAGCAAGTGGTTTGAATGAATATCTTATTTTCAATAGGGTGTGTTAATTTGTGTCGACCCTTATTGTGTTATTTAAATAATGCTTTATAAGTTGTGTGAATTGTTTATGTTCTTCTTTGAGTGTTTCCAAAGGGGGATTCATGAAAGTATTATGTAACGAAATATGTATTTTTGGGAAGGTATTTTAGTTTGAGTGAGTTTTTGAAATGTTTTTTGGTTATGCAAATGGAGAATGTTGTGTGCAATATATTGTTTGGTCTGCAATGTGAGAAAGAGATATACTATGTGAATGTGAAACTTGATTGAGCACAATAGAAAACCCCAAGTATCTAGGTGGGAGGACTAAAACTAGGGCAATAGTGATCCAGAGTGGTATCATCCATGTTTGACTTTGCTGGATTGATGATTGCAACACAAACTAATCATATGAACTACTGAGGGTCGTAGTCTTCTACGCCACATTTTATGAGGGTCAGGGTATTCTAAGCCACGTTTACTGAGGGTCATGGTTTCTAATACACATTTTACCATGACATGAGGTTCTAGGGTCCCACATGAGGTAGATGAACCTTAGGGGATTTACCCATAGTGATCTATCATCCATGATGTGGTGGCTTTCGTCGGAATTTGGAGGATCACTTTTGTGTGCATGTGTTAGTATGTGTGTGTGTGTGCCATATGAATTTTTATCTTCCTCTATAAAATAGAGTTTGTGAAATGGTTTCTCATAGTGTTTTCTTTTATCATTTAGCTTGTTAATATTTAATTTTAAAATCATTTTGAAACTATAATATTGAATAAGAACATTAAATTGTTTCTTGGATGTTGTGCCATGGAATCTTCTCATTGGGTGGAAACCTACTGGGCCTTTCACTCACACACTGCATACTCCTTCAGGTGTATGTAGACCATTTTGGTTGGGTATTCCGGGTTGACGTTTATTCTCCACGATGGTGGTTCAGGATGTGGACGGTCTTCTCATGCAGGTCAGTGTTTGTAGCTTTTGGTCGTCGCACCTCTCTTGTTGGTTGGAGGTTTGGGAAAGAGTTTTAATCACTTTTGTTGTCGTTACATTTTGGATGTTGGATCAAGTTGTAAACCATTAGAATTTATTTTTTAAGGGTATATTTGGTTGTCAGTTTACAATTTTAGTTTATCTATATTGTTGGTTGTTTATGTTTAAGATTTCGGGTAAATCATTCCTGTGTGCAATGATTTGACACCCGGGCACTTGTGCTAGCCTGTGGGGATCGGGAACGCCATTCGGGCCATGTTGCAGAACGGTTCAGGCACAGGGTCGGATGGTGACCCGACCTAGATTGTGACATTATACCATTCACATGACTACCTTCTATATCATACAGACATTTATAACCTGTCAAAAAGGAATATATATCTGCTCCCATGGTCTGCATACATTGAAAACTCAATTCTAACCACTAAACTAAATTTAATGTATAGTGATTCATGTTGCACCCCTCTATGGATCTGGCTGAGTCTCTTAGGGCCATCTTTCAACCTAAACATAGTGACAAGGATCCAAATACTAGTAAATGATCAACATGTATCTAGGAAATAACAAAGAGTTACATATCATAATAATATTCTATAGATTATGAATGGAATATATGTAAGATTCATTATACAAAGGAATTATCATAGTATATCAAACTATCTAAAACTCAGAAATATAACTCAAATAACACAAAATATAGAAAGTAACATAAAATCTATATTAAAAAAATGTATCATAGTCACCCGATGTATATCATGTCTAACTATCATGGAACGGTCTCAAAAATAGGCATATACATAATCCACACATGAAAACAAATTACATGTAATGTCCCAATATAGTTAGGAATTCCTACCTTTAACTCTATGAATCCAATATATATGATTATCCAATGAATTCAACCTTTATCATGCTTACACACCAACATTATCTAGAAAAAGGCACAATCCATCTACATAGAATTTCTATATTTATAACTATAGGAATATTTCAAGCTAGGAGATGAAATATTATTCAACTTACCAAAAGAGATTTACCATGATTACTTATCTAGGATAGATCAAAGAGTGACCACTAAATATAATGATCCATCAATAATCTGTCAATAATGGATGATATATATATTATATGTAAATTTATTTACAAATATATAACCAATATGGATTATAATTATTATAAATTAAAAAAAAGTAAATTATGATGAAAATAGATTGGTATAGCCTTAAGTTAACCCAAAGATATATCAATACTTAATGTATAAATGAGAATATGAAGGGGATGAATAATGAACTAAGGGAGAGTTATCCATGAGGTTCAACTACTATGATCTTCATAAATCTAGGTCCTGCTTCTAGAAGAACCAACTAGCTAGTGCACTCCACCAGTTATGCAATGGCTTTGTTTTATCCACCACTCATCCCACTATGCCCCAACCTCTATGTAACTAACTCCAATCCCCTTTTAACCATATTAAACACCTCCTAGGAAGGTACAAGACATGTAACGTTAAAATTCAAAAAAAAAAACATTAAAATTAGAGGATGTTAGAAATCAAATGGTGTGTATATGTGTTAGGTAAATAGTTCATCCAATCTCATTAGAAAATGGAAATATTAATAATTGAGTGACTCCACCTTCATCCCCGACCATTAAATGTACATGTCCACCAATATGGTTTTTCCTAATTAATAGGTATATATATAACATCCATATCCTAAAATATATTCTCATAAAAAACCATTAAAAGTATGGTGGAATATATTCAATACAAAATATGAACCTTTAATGAGAAATTAAATAAATTAATATTTCATGGTAAATCCAATGTGATGGTATTCATAACCAATCCAGGTGGACAATAATAAATTATCACCATTATATTAGTTAATTATATAATAAATAACGATGAACTTGTATGAATATTATACAAAACTAGTCAACTTTAAATTGATATAAAGTATTTCAAATTTAATGAATATATATAGTAAAAAAACTATCTTTCATATTATGTTAAAAAAATTTAAATAAATATTTATTATGAAATAATAATAACATTAATTTAGTAATACAAAGCCCCAAACGTTGCTAATCTAGGATCTTTAATGTCTTATAAGAATTTATTCACTAATGAAAACTATATAATAAATATATTCAAGCTTAGATGATGGTAGTGAAACACCCCTATCGTGTTTTTAGGAATGTTGATAATATAAATATAATAATTTAGAGACTAAAAATAGAATAGATGAAATATAAATTGATAGGAAAAGAAATTACCATTTATTATCTCATGATTACTTCATAAAATAGTGTTATGGAAGAAATCATAGAAGAAGAAAATTATTTCCAAAAAAATATGTGATGGAAATTAGGAATATCATAACATCTATGATAAATATAGAATGAAGAGATGAATTGGAAGATGATATACCCTCTCTTAGATAAATAATTGATCCTATTGAACCACAACAACACTCAATATAATGTTTTCAATAGAAAGATACTTTAAAGTGATAGTATCTGGAGTGAAGATAGAATAAAAAAGAATATATTCAAAATTAGAGTAAAAAGCCAATGGAATGGTTATTTATCCTATGAAACATTACATTAAAATAAAATACACTTTTAAAAAGAAAACTACATTGAAGTGTATCGGTTACCTGATATAATACCACTATGTACCAAGAGGAATCAACATAAGCTATTACACTATATAGAAACCACTAGGTATATAATACCCATACAACATGTATCCAATATTACTCTAACACCTGAACCAAAAACAATCACATCCTCCTTCCATCCATTATCCTCCAATCATTATTTAAATTAAAATTAAATATATTTTACTCATAAATATGTATATATAATACAAAACCAAAGAATTACAAAAATGAGGGTCATTAAATTTTGATATAAGTATATGTATATATTTGTCTACGAAATTAAATTCATAAAATATAATTAATTCTACATACTCAAAAGTGTAAATTTTGGGTATGAGAAAAATTCTATAAAGATTCAATCAAAGATTCTATACCATTTAATTTATTTGAAAACCACGTTTTCTTTTATAAAAATATCTAATAAAACTAGCATTTATACTTTATAAATATTAATTATGAAAAAATGTAGATAATATTTATTATTTTTGAAAACATAAATGAAACACTAAGATGGACTAAGGATTAAGACAAAAAAATTGAAATAAGACATGAATGTAATCAAAAAAATAAATTAAAACAAAAAATTGTAATTTTTTAATGAAAAAAAGATAAAGTAATAGGAAAATACTATTAGAACTTAATATCCCAAAAATTAGTGTAATATTGATTAAGACCCTATGATAGTGTGTATTCATCATTATTGTCATAAAATTGGAATTAGGGACACCTTGTTTGATTTTTTGACAGTGTTAGATTCATAAAAATCCCCCACATGGACTGTTGGAGTTTTTTGGACTAGAGATTCATCATGTAAAATGATTCATGAGGTTATTATGTTCCAAATAAAGTGATTAGTAACATCCAATATGGTATATAACATTGTAGTGTTATAGGATTGAATAAAGAGACAATCTGGTGACTTGTGGAAGCCCAAAATTCTTATCATGACCAATCTATGAGGAATAGATATGTTGTTGTATGAAGGATCATTATAGAGTTCAATATAATACATGTTCAGATGATTCTTATAAAAGGAGATATTCATGAAAAATAACTTATTAAAAACAATATATAATGACTTCTTAAGAAGTATTATCATCATGATAGTGTTATATTGTGGAAGTAATGTGATTGATTTTCGACACCATGGTGTCCTTTCAAAATTAATGAATGAATGGTTTTGGTAGGATTTGATGGTGTTTGAGAAGTTTGATAGAGAAATAGAGAAATATACAGATTTTCATACAAATATAATTTTTTGTAAACATGTGTGATGTTACATGATCATAATGATAGAAGTCTCATATTTCAAAATAAAGGAAAATAATTATTTCATTTAAATTTTGGAAAATGAATTGAATATGGAGTCATTGAAAGGAGTTGGATTTTTTAGAAAGAAGAAAATGGTGATGAGAATTTTCATGAGAACAATAATTTGAAAACAATAATAGTTAAAAAGGGTATAATGTAATGGTGAGGTAAGGTTGGAATATGGGTTTCATGATTGATGAATGTTTTCACAACATTCATGAAGGAAGCATTTCTTGAATTCAAATATTAGAGTATTGAAAAGGGTTAGTATTTTCTCATAATAAATTAATCCCCAAATATGAAAACATATATATTTTGAATGGGAATCTTCTTTAGAGAAAAATTATTTAAATTATCAAATTCCATGTTGTGTGAATTTAGCCTTGTGATCCACTGAGTCTAATAAGAACCATTCATAAATCACTATGTCCCATTAATAATATAATTGTGTGAATTTTTTCTTGTATGTGAATGATATCCAACACCAAAAAGTACAAACTTGTACAGGTTCATGTGTAGGGACATAAAAATTCATATTATTCTTAGTATAATTTTTGTGTGTATGTTTGAATTTTGAAAATGTGAATTAGTTATGTGAAGGTGAATAATTTTAAAAAAATTAGCATTGAAATTGAAAATAAGATAACAATATGAAATGTTATTCAAACTCATTGTAGAATATTCCAATGGAATAAATTACTAATTTCAGGCTAAATTTCATTTTGAAATGTGATACTATGGTTGTAGAGATGTTCATTACTTGGAAATTAAAGAGAAATGTTATGAATAATGGGAAACCAACTATAAGACAATAAGGGATAATGAATTCTTACATTGAACTATGTGCTAAATAAATATGCTTCTTTGAGTAGTGAGAAAATAGAAGGGACAAAGGGAGAGACCCTTGGGTGGAAGTGATCATACCCTAAATCTTATTATGGGAGTGACCCCATTATTAAATATGATAAATACTTAACCCACAACTGAAAATTATTTACTATATTGTGGTACTTCAGTGCATTTTCATTTTATGCTCTATGGATTAGCCTAGTATGGGTGGACCAACTAAAATTATTTTGTTTTTTTTAATTCTATATATACACTCTATAAGACTATAACTGGTGTATGTGGGTTAAGTTATGATTTATCTTATTTTATTAAGGTTAATATAAGCACATCATTAATAATTTCATTATTAAAAGTATAATTCAAGAGTTTCCTTAGTAAAAGTAATATCACAATCATTTAGGTTGTTGAGAGGTTTAGGATTAAGTTTTAAAATTAAAATGAGTTCCAAACATTGATTCACACCCATCATGGTTTATCTCCCACTAATGTCCCTTGGCGGCCAAAAATTGGAATTGGAGTGTGGAATCATCATGTGGGATTTTTTTGAAATGATCACATTGGTTTTTGGAATTAAATTATATTATTACCATACATCATGGGAAAGATAATGATTATGAATAAGCGAAATATATCTAAATGAAAATTATTTTTATAATTTTATTTGGGAAAAAATATATTTATATGATGGACACCAGTACCTATTAAAATTATAGTACGGATAAATCAGATAGAGTGTATATTTATTTTGTATAATGATGTTGTTTGGATATTTATGGTCCTTAATATTCTATAAGCTAGTGGATATATTGATTAAAATTACATGTCAATGTATCTAAAGGTGGGAGATATATATATTTCATAGGATATAGATCATTATATGAAGGAAGGGACCATGGAAATGAGATATAAGAATGATTCTCATGGGACATTGTTTCTAATGATAATGATTAAGGTTGAAAATTTGAAAAGACTGAATAAAATTTTTATTTATTTGGATACATATATGATAATGATAAATTATTCTCAGGGAAAGTAATTATAGGTGATTCATTCTAAAAAACATGTTTTTAAATATGTTTCTATGTAAAAGCACTTGAATTCGAAGAGCTTCAAAATAAGGGGGCCAAGAATGATGAATTGGTTACACCCTTGGTAAAATTGGTTGAGGGGATCCAAATGACCGAGAGAGTAAATGTTCTCTTGAATTTTGAAATTAAAAAAATGGGTGAAAAAAATTAAGGGCTGAATCAACCTAATTGATAAAATTAGTCATGTGATAGAAGAAAAAATGGATATAGCTATGTAGTGGAAATCTAGCATTATCCCTCTCAAAACATGATCTCAAGGGGGGATAATATATGGAAAGGATGCTATCTCATATCTGAGGGAGATTAATGCCCAAATAATGGAGAAGGAAGGGAATATAAAGGATATAAAAGGGGATAAAAACTGAATATGTGAAGAATAATATCCCTCCCATGTTAACATCAGTAGACAAATTCCACATGGTTGGACATGAAGATTTAGTGAGAAGTCAAAATACCATTTTCAAATATTGAAAAAAAGAATAAATGAAAAAGGAAAATCAAAAGTGAAACAATTATATAATCCCGGTACATACCAAGAGTATTATTCATTATTCTCAATTAAACAAAAAAAAAGAAATATACTATAAAACATCTAAACTAAGGTGTCAGTATATTTGGTATTGTTTTATGTTCATCAATTGCAGCGAGATAGTAACTTATGGCGTCATGTGGAATTCCTCCATTCCTATAACCACCATAAAAAATGTTTCATTAAATTCAATTATTTCACGAATAAAAATAAAATTACATCATTAGGTTAAATGAATGGAGATCAATATAATTTACCCCAAAAACCAACACCATGTTTCTCGCAGAAACCTTTATAGGGAGATTGTAAAAAAAACTATTTGAAAAGAAGAAAATGTATATACTAATGAGAAATGTTTATGTGCATGTAAATAAATATAAAAAAAGAAAAAAAATTAGATTGGTTTATTTGACATAAAATATGGTAGAGGTGAGGTATAACTAAGTGTGTTTCAACAAATTACAACAAGTTAAGAGAAAAAGAGAACAATTGGAGTCCCAATGAAGACGAAAAAATTTCCTAAGGATGAGGTCAAAACTTAGAACTGAACATAAGGATTATTGGAATGAAATGAAAGAATATTTATAAAAATTAATGGACTTTAAATGTTGAATGTGTGAATAAAACATAAACGAACATGACATGGGGTATGAATGATAGTGAATCATGTTCGGTTAATCAAAGTTTAAAAATTTGAGATCTAAAACTAAATGGACTCCATTCATTTACATTTTAATGGATTGTTACTGGTAAATGTATCCAGAAAACAAAATCTTGTGATTTGGGAAATGAAAAAAATTAAAGGATCAAACTATATAAATAGATGTCCAAATAAAATATCCATAATGGACTTTTTATAAGTGGAATTAGTAATAGTATATCCAATATCAAGGTACTACAGTAGATGAACATTATATATGATCAGGAAAAAGAGTAGGTTAATGAGGTTTTTTCATTCAATTTATTAATTATGACAAGTTGAAAAGGAAAAACTGGTAGTGAAATGTTGTTACACAAAGATAAACCTCATTCCTTAACTTTTGGTAGTGAAAAAACCCATATCCCAACATTTTTATTATATATTAACTGTTTTTGAAGTTTTTTAGGTATCATGGTATTTATAATTCATGGGGATAATGAATCAAAAGATGCAAAGTGATACTGTGACATGATATAGAGTTCAAAATAATAATCAAGGTTGTAATAAATAGCTTCAATGACATAAAATAAGAGATTAATATTGATATTACAATTGAAGAGATGTTTCATCAAGGTCCACTTTAATAATTGGTGTTAGGATCACATGTGTAACACCCCCTATTTATGATATTTATTGTCTTTATTTGTGTTATTGATCACTTGTTTTATTGGGATCTAGCACTCACTAAAACTTAATTTTTTTATAAAAATAATAAAATAATACAAATGTGGGTCTAATGTGATGAAGCCCAATGGAATCACTACTAATGAGGAAGTTAAAAACATGTGGTAGAGAACCAATACATTTGTAAATAATGATGATATCACTGTGACATACATTACTGTGAATATTATCTACCCTAATGTTACCTACCCTAAAAGTGTGTTGAGGTTATATGTATTGACCCATCAACATCCTATACATCTATATATATTATGTTAGGATCCATGCTATTCTCACCTTATTATTAGTGAGACACATCATTGTTTTTAAATCATATTTCACCTCTACAAAGAAAATATTATAAAACACACAGAATGAAAGGACACAATGAATTTACCTTATTTTTACCTAATAAATCTTCCCAATAAATAGAAGGAATTAAAAACAAGGATCAATGAATCTATATCATTATATTATATACCAATTATTATGATCTCTCCATGCATGCATGAGACATAAATATTTAATTAAAGCCCATATTTAGGATCCCTTGTAACACCCCATGATTTTAAAGTATGTCACTTTCTAAATAAATTTGGTTTATTTGATAGCACGTGTCATACTCAACACCATGATAAGCTTATGAAATAGAAAATAATGAGTTCGTTATCCTTATAATAAAATCTCAGTTTTACTGAACAACAATATATTATTAATATATTATTATTTATTATAATAATATGTAAACTCTTTGTTAAGATGGATGTTATGAAAAATATTAACAAAATTATGGAAATATATTGTTTAATTAATTGGTTACAAATTAATTATAAAGGAATATATCAACCAGCTAAATATATTGGAATTTTTTTATAAAGAACAATATTTATACTCATAAAGTCATTTTATCTTAATAAGATAAATTAATTACTATTAGATAATGATATTAATGAAATATATATGTTATATATTCAGTTAAATATTTTTGATATTAATATATTATATTTCATTTTATAAGATTAGAAAAAACCCAATATTACACATAAATACCTATATTTTTATAAAAGCATATTTATTACCTTTTAATGGAGAACCTATTTTAAATCCGTGTTTTGACACTTTAATATAATTTATTTTCAGAAATGGTCTTATTAATTTAAATATGGAACTAAAAAACTACTTTATTTAAATTTTTTTATATTAATATATGTTTCTTATTTTGATGAAAAGTAAATATTACTAATTTTTAAATGAAAAACCAATTTTTCAAAAAACAATTAATAGTGTTAAATTTTATTATTTAATGACTTCAAAGTATAAAATGACATTCTTTATCACTTAGTCCAATATAGTCCATTTTATTCATTTCAACATTGAATTTAGATATAAAAACGTTTCAATAGATAGCATATTTAAACATTAATAACCCTTTTTTCATTCATCAACAAAATTAATTTTCAATTAATTACTGAAATGTCTATGTTTTGAATTTTTAAAAATTCATTCCATATTTTGAATCAGTGGGTCAAAAATATATAAATAATTAATTATTTATTTTTTTGCAAATGGATCATAAAATTTTGTAATATTTTAATTATCATGGTTATGTGTATACCATGTAACTAAATGTAAAAATAAAATTATAATATTATAAATTTACCACAACAATAGCTCTAATTTAATTTAATTAGAGTTTCTTTACCAAATTATACATTATAAATAAATTAGAACATTTTTCATTCACTTTTGTTGGAAAATGACATTTATTGTATTTTATTTCAAGATATGTTAAAAATATCATACACAATTTTTTCATTATTAATCATTTTTAATATAGGGTAATTTAAAAGATAAAAAAGACTATAAATATACATTTGATGTCTAATTAATTTATATTTATAATGACAATTTATTTATAATTGTTTTGACAAGAACTAATTTAATTAAAGGTATTCATAATAATGATGAATTGATTATATAATTACAGGAAATATCAAATAAATGATATTAAATATATTAAAATAAATATAATTTGAAAAAACTAATATAATACACAAATTTTAGGGATAAACTTTAAATATTAGTGATATATCAGAATTATTAGTTCTAATATATCATGTTATTATGATATTTAAAACCATTATGAATAGTATAAAAAGTGGAAATAATTATACCTTAAAATAAATAATAGTGTATTAAATGATAATAAATTTATAAAAATATTTTTGTTTGCCAAGCTCATGTATGTTTAATTGAAAAATCATTAACTAATGATATATTAAATACGATTAATTGATTTCAATACTTTGGTGTCTGGTGGATACCACCTACGGTTAGTGGAACCTCAGATATTTAGATGGAATTGGTTATGGTTCAGATGTTATAAACTGATTATTATAGAATAATGTCTTAATGATGAAAAAAATTAAAGAAGTCTTAATTAAATGATCTCTCATGATTTTTCAATTTTGATCTAACATATGATATCAACTGTTATGTCTCATGATATAATTATATTTTATGAATTTATAGTTCTAATATCGAATATCAATTCTATATTCAGTGATGAGGTTGGGAAAGTCCAGGGGAGTTTAAAATGAATATATTATAGGTGTATCCCCATTAATAAAAGAATATATTACCTGTGGATGTGGGAAGAAATAAGTTTCCAAATTAGGCATAAGAAACAGTATTGATCCACTAATTCAAAAGTTGGGATCAAGCATTGTTACACAAAAGTAGTTTTTTTGATTCATTAAATGGTATAATTAATCAATTTGGAATCTATGATAACTGATATCACCTTCCAAAATTTATTTCATTTTTTTTCTATTTCTATTTAATAAAACATAATTCTGATAGAGTTCCTATATGTTAATTAACCTTATAATTCCCCTAGAGTGTTATATATAAGAGAGTGAAATGAAAAACAATGATGTTATTATATTTATATCCTATTATATATATTGATTTTCGATATTGTTTACATGGAGGATTTATTTATGGATCATTTATATCTGGTATCCACCGATTGAATGTCACAATGCATAAAACAAAATTTAAAAATGTTATTATGATTGTGAGTTTCTTAAAACCTATAATCAGTTATTTAAAACTATTTTAAGGGGAAATATGATAATTCTTCCTAAAAATAGGCATAATAAGTGGAGAATGTATATGAGTTAAATACCAAAAGGAGAAAATAGTATATCATTAATTATAGAATAAAGTATTTCAAAAAATAGAAAATATCAATGCATATATGCAAATCATTAATATTGTTGATGTATCAACCCAAGATTTTTTGAGAATTATTTCTTTTAATTTCATTGATGTATTGTGTTGTACGCTACACTAAGATTATCTTGCGCTATACACAACACCGTATTAGCTTGTAGTATACACAACACTAATCTTGGCTCGTGTTATACACAATTTCAAGTTTGTTTTGTTGAAATTATTTTACGCAACATTAATTATAGACTTTGTTAATGTATAAATGAAATATGACTATATTTTGTTATACGCAACAACAAAGTAGTCTTGCACTACACGCCACCCGGGCTTGGATTGCATTACACCCAATCGTGAACTTCCTTGATAGCATGTGCAGTACGTAATACCAGGTTTAACTAAACAATGATATATTGTTATAATATTATTATAGACTAGACATTATGAATAGTATTAACTACATTTTGAATTTTATAACATTATTATTCATCATACATTTTTCTAGAACATGTTATGAGAACAAAATAAATTTTTCTGGTGAAATAAGTATTTAAAAAAATGCATTTTTCTCGCCTTTTGATGGCGCACCCACATTAAATATAGTTTTTGACATGTTTATAAGTTTAATTAGTAAAAATAAAATTCTTCCTTGGAATCAGGATATAAAAATTTAATTTGGATAAATTTTTCATATTATTCCGATAACTTTCATATTATGATGAATAGTAAAAAAACGCTATATTTTAATTAAAAACAAATTATTTCATCGCAAATATTTATACGGTTAGATTATCTTTTTCATTGGTTTTAAAGTATAATTATAATATATTTTTACCATTTAATCTAATTTTGTTCATTGGAATTAATTTCACTTTGAAATTGGATATAAACAAGTATAAATCTTTTGATAGTTATTGTTTCTTAAAAACACGTTATTTGTTTTCATAACGGGAATTACTTTTAAAATTATTTAATACCACTTATCTGTTTTGAATTTTATAAAATATACAACATTTTTGAATCTGGAATATCAAATATAGCTTACGCTGAATTTTTGGTATTTTTCTGAAAAACCTCAATTATTTATGAATAGTAAAAACACTGAGTTTTTAGTTAAAACCGAATTTTCTTTTAAATAATAATTTATTTGATTTAAAGTTTATTTATGTCAAAATAGATACATAATAATTATATATTATCAATTAAATTCATTGGAATAATTTTATAATAATTTTAGATTTATAAAAATTGTATTGAACTTTTCACCGTCTTTTACCCACCTCCTAGGAGCTTTTTCAACTGTTAATAAAACATAATTTTACCTCTTTTGTGAGTTGAATTTCGAAAATTAGAGAGAAACGGTTAATATTAAGGATTAAAATTTTGTTCAATCAGATAAAAATAAATTTTGGTAAATAGTAACTTTTTACTTTTATTTACCTCGGTTAAAAGTAAATAGGGTAATTCAAGGTTAAAAGAATATTATAATAATTCAAAATTACCTTAACACATGTCAAAACCTTATTATATGAGTAATGGCTGACCATGGGCATCCTTCGGTCGATTTGGGGACCCCATGGAGAAACTTATGAAAGACAATGACACATTAGATTAATTAATTTAATGTAAAGAAAAAATTGGCATTAACAAAAATCCTTTAGTAATTAAAATTTACAATGGGATATATAAATAATATTTTTTACTATAATTTTTCATTAGAAAGCTAAAAATATTTCCTACATGTTGGTAGTTGTTTATGATTTTTTTACATCAAATAAATTAAATTATTTATGACACAATAATGATGTAGTATTTACCTCAATAATAAATGATTTAAATAAATAAGAATAAAATGATTAAAATATTATCCAAAAACATTCCAATTGTTATTTGATGATTTTATATTGAATACGAGTCATCGTATCTTATAAATTAATTTGTTTTGGACCTCGTGAAACCGAAGATAAGTTTATAATAAAATAATGTTTTCACTCTTTCCTAAAAAGCCCCTCCTCTCCCTTATAAAAGGAGACCACTTTTAGGTAATTCATCACACATATCAAGCATTTTGGCTCATCCAAAATCTGCCCAGCTAAGCTCTTGACATCCCTCTACTACAACTAGAAGCCTTACATTAGGCAGAAGGCACTCCATGAAGTCATTTTGGTTCATTCCAAAGGAAGTTACCCAAAATTAGGTAATAGTTTCTCTTAAGTTGTTTTCTTTTATTCGACTTCTCTAAACCTAAAATTGTTTTAATCCTTTCCCTTGTGACCACAAAAGTATCCTCAAAACACTAGGATGTTGTTATAAGACATATTAGAACTAAAAAAACACACACCACCATCTAATGGATGAAGAACATAATGTTTCTGTGGATGGAAAACTAACGCCTCACGAAACGATGATTGTTTGATTTTCTCCTACCACCTCTCACGGTGGCCATTATGATGGAACTGTATTCATATGTGATATATATTATGTTTATTAGTTCCTAATGACTCTTTACTTCCCAATTATATCAATTCTTTATGGGTTCCATAGTGGGTAAACACGATGACCTCATTTGAGAAAGTGTGGACTACCGCCCCCTCAAAGTGATGTGATTCATTAATGCCTTATGTGGGATTTATAAAGGATGGAGTAAATGATATTATATATGATATAATACTAGAATTATAATATACCTATTCCATTGGAGTAATAAATATAAATGAATGTAGCGTTCATGCGTACGTACGGATTACCATCTCCAAGAACAGGTCATTTCTTTTCTTGACTCAATATGTTATGTACTATTATAAATACTTGTATATGATGGATATATAATGAATATGTATGATATATAAATCATTATTTACATTCTTTATGTAATTAAATCATGATATAATTAATACGAACATCAAGAACAACAAGTCCGAACATGTACGATAAATAAGATGATTTTACCCAAAACGTTGCTTTAACAAGGGATTTACAAAGGAAGGGGTAATATAAAGTCATAGGTGAACCACATATGATATCATAATAATGAATATTATTATATAATAAGTCAATTACATTATTTAAATCATTATACCAGTGATTCAGATACGTACGAATCATATCGTACCTATGGTAAGGGAGAATCTCACAATCTCATTTTTATCTAGGATTTATTATACGTTGGTATTTGCTGGGGTATATTTTATCATCCACATCCATGTTTCCTAAATATTTAATATTATTTCTAACCTCCTAGAAATTTTTAAATCCAATTTTACCCTTCATTGAGTTTTTTTGTAAAAGATATGAAAGGAATATTTTGTCATTTTTTGTACGAGCTACTTTTTGAGTTTTCCAGCCAAAGTACGAGAAGAATTTTTTGTAACATATACGACATGAATGGATTTTTAGAACATTATTTACAAGAATATTTATTTACATGTTTTCAAGATTATTTTTAAAAAAATTCTTTTAGTTTAAAATTATATGACATTTTAAGACTGGAAAATGTTTTTGAAGTAGAAGGGATATTTTATTCATGAATTGAGTTCAAGCATTTAATCAAAATTATTTTCCATCTAAGATAATATGGGGTTCTGTTTATATCCCTATTTTTACATTTATTTGATTATGTTATGATGTAATTATTTTTATGAATTTCTTTTATCTTATATGATTTATGTTAAGATGGTATGATGTATAAGAATCCCATTTTTATTACATGGGTTATGCTATGATTTATGATTTATGATTTTGTGGCA
The DNA here is from genome assembly GCA_963277665.1 of Viscum album. Taxonomy (NCBI): domain Eukaryota; kingdom Viridiplantae; phylum Streptophyta; class Magnoliopsida; order Santalales; family Viscaceae; genus Viscum; species Viscum album. The sequence goes on along the minus strand of OY728159.1, from coordinate 1,290,640,635 downwards.
CACATAAGAATGGTTTAATTATGAGATGGGAGGGACCTATATCTCCCTCCAATGCATTGGGTAATGATTTGTATCTCATGATATAGATATGTCTGGAATGACATGTAAATCCAGTTCAGTAATACAGGGTTGGAAAAACAAGTACACTCAGTTCAGTAAGGGACTTTTTCCACAATTAAATGTTTTATTCCCATTATAGATTATAATGATTAATGTTCCTTTATGATCTATGCCTTATGTACATCCAAGATTTTTGTCATTGCTCTTGATTTTGATGTTTATATTTTATGTTCAAGTTTATGCATTCAAATATGTATGGATTGTTTTATGTTCTTTATGTTTATCCTTAATAAGCATTTGAGATCACCCTTTATATGTTTTCTTTTCCCCATGATTTAAAGAATGGTTTTAGGTAAGAAAACCAAAAAGGAAGGTCTTTAGGGGAGATGTTAAAGATCTTTCAGCACGATTAGAATATTATTTTTCCGAGTTTCCAAAGACAATAAACTATTACGGTCCTTGTGTGTCTAATTTTGTAATGTATTAAGTTTTCCTCAAGAGTAATGTAATGTTCATGTACGTCAAGCTTCGAGCCTATATAGTTGGTATCATAGGAATGGTTTAGTTAACATTTGGAAACAAAGATGTGATGACTTTAGTGAGATCCCTAAGAATATTTCTATGGTATGTCTAAGGATGTCCCTCAAGTTAAGTATAAGTATAGGTTGTAGTCCTAGAATTATGGTAACGATCTTAGAATTAAACCTATTATGTTAGATATTGAAGATACTCCCCCTTTATTATGTTGTTTTCCCTAGCATGATTTTTTCCTCTCACACTATTCTTTTTGGGTTTTAGACAATGGTTGGAACCCAATGGAACTGTATTGATCAATGTAATTTTCAATGTAATGAATGTCCTCCTGAAAAACCAAATGTGATGGTAGATGGAGTAAAAAATCATATTGCTATACTTACAGAAGCTATGAATCATTCTGGACTTCCAAATGAGAAGAGAAGGGAACAATATTCTTTTGAGTCCTTCATGAGGCAATGTCCCCCTCTTTTAGTGGGTCTTCTAATACACTTGTTTCTGAACAATGGACATGTACCTTTAAAAACATATTTTCCATATTTCGCTGTCTGGAACATGAAAAATTCATTCTGGTTATTTACCGATTAGTAGGCAAAGCAGATCAATGGTGGACATTAATTAATAATACAAGTCCCCAAGGTGAAATTGACTCCATGGAATGGGATGAGTTCAAGAACATATATTTCAATAAGTACTTCCGTCGTATTCTTCAAATAACGATGGAAAAGGAGTTCCATGAGCTTACAGAAAAGGATGATGAATCTGTTAGTATATACGAAGCAAATATTACAAGTCTTGCAAGGTATGCATATGGCTTTATCATCCAACCTGAAATTAAAGATGATCAATTCTTCAGTGGCTTAAAACCAAGTCTTCGAAGGGAATTAGCTATAAGAGAATTCAGTAGCTATGAAGAAATTGTGCATTGTGCTATCAAGGTAGAAATAGAAGTTGGTGTTATATATCAATTTCATGGTTTTGACAAGAAAAGAAAGATGGAGTTCAACGAGAAATCTTAGAAATATGGTGAATAGAAGTTGAATTTTTCTTTATGCTCAATGTGTGGAACTAAGCATGGTGGGGATTTCCTAAAAGGTACTATAAAATTTTATAAGTGTGGAAAATAAGGTCATCGAGCAGTTGATTGTGGAAGTAATGGTAAAGAGGTTTCTAATGATGAGAATATAGAAAAGACTATAGAGAACTCTCCACAAACACTTCAATGCTTCAAGTGCAAGGAAATGGGGCATTATGCTAATAAATGACCTAATCCACGGGTTAATGATGATCAACATGAGCATCCTCTTAAGGAAAAGGATAAAGGGAAGTCTCTTTCAATAACTATTTGTGATGTTGAGTATGAAAATGATGCTATGTAATGATTAAGTGTTTATGTAATGGGATTTCAAAATTTTATATTGAAATCTCATTTATGGTATTGTGGAATTTTAGTATCTCTGTATATTGGTTTTCAATAATTATATTGTACTGGTAATGATGAAAAAGTGATTGAAATAATTTTGGAAAGAAGATAAAATGCGCATAATGAAGGGATGAGGAGAAAATAAAATGATAGTAATCATGAGGTCATGACTAAAATAAGGACAAAATGATATCATGGTTTGAGTATATAGAATTTTTTGGGATTTTGGTATGGGGAAAGAGTTAACATTTGATAGCACTCATGTTTTCACTAAGGATCGATGGTGATTCATCAATACATGATTAAGGTATTCACATGTTTGGAATTTGACCAAAAAGATATATCTTATGATATATGGGGGATAAATGATGGTATTCACGTGCTTGTTATGTGACATTTCAAGTAATTGTTTTCTTTATACTATGAGATTGGACAGATGAATTTTGGATAAGCCAAAAGATTTGAATGGATTATGTTGGACATCAGATAGTATTGTTTAAGGAAATAAATTATTGTTATAATAGTATTGTTTTAGAAAAAGGATAACTTGCAGGACGAGCGCCAACCAATCGTGTCAGACAAGGCTGTGAGAATCAAACCCACAACCGATGTGCGACATGCCTTTGTCGCCTACCACTGGCCTACATGAAGTCCATGGTTAGTAGAAACTAGTTTTATTATATTAAGCGGTATGATAGATGTAGTATAAGTCCATTTTTGGAACCATATATGATTAATCACACTATAGATGGACTTATATATATATATATATTTTCCTAACCATATGTTTGGGATAGATAAAATGACCTATCATTCTTTCACATGATCTGCTAACACATCACAGAAGACAAATTCAACTTTATTTCATTAATAGATGATGTATAAATTATTTAAGGTACACAGAACAGTGAGATTGTACCAAAATAAATTAAGTATTCTTATAATTCAAATTATTCAACATTAGGGAAACTATAATGAAATCCAAAAATGTTTTCCTAGTACTCTCATATCCGATGAATCAGATGGTACCTTAGATCATCAAAATTTTATGGCTTTGTGACTATTGGATTTATCATAGTTATGTCCTCTACCACTCTCCATCATAAAATGATGGTTATATTTCTCCTCCATATCCATATTTTCACCTATGATATCCTATATGGAAACCTAGTGATGAGTTAATTTGGGTAACCTTTATGTTCTATACATCACTTTTTAAAATTATTTTTAATCATTTCTTTTTATGATGTGGGTTTCTATGAAATAAATTCTCAAGTAACAAACCATTTATAACCCCGACGAATTTCGAGGGTGAAATTCATTTTATGGGGGGTAGAATGTATCAACCCGATATTTTATGAGAATTATTCATTTTAATTTCAATTTTATCTTGTGTTGTAAGCTACGCCAATATTATCTTATGCTATACGCAACACCATATTATCTTGTAGTATACACAACACTTTTATGGTCTCGCGTTACACACAATTTCAAGTTCCTTTTGTAGAAATTATTCTACGCAACATTAAGTATAAACTTTGTTTAATGTATAAATGAAATATGGTTGTATTTTTTTATACACAACAATAAAGGAGTCTTGCACTACACGCCACCCTGACATGGCTTGCATTACACGCAATCACGACCATCCTCGATAGCATGTGCAGCACACAATACCAGGTTTTACTAAACAATGATATATTGTAATAATATTATTATGGACTAGACTATATGAAAAGTATTAACTAAATTTTTTATTTTGTAACATTATTATTCATCTTACATATTTTCTATAACATTGTATGAGAACAAAATAAATTTTTCAGGTGAAATAAATATTCTTCAAAAACTGCAGTTTTGCTGCCTTTTGATGGCGTACCAACATTAAATGTAGTTTTTTTGACATATTTATATGTTCAATTTGACAAAATAAAATTCTTACTTGGAATCAGTATATAAAAATTAAATTTGGACATATTTTTCATATTATTTTGATAACATTCATATTTTGATGAATAGTAAAAACATGCTATATTTTAATTAAAAACATCTTTTTCATCGCAATAATTTGTATAGATAGATTATAATTTTAATTTGTTTTAAAGTTTCATTTGAATATATTTTTACCATTTAATCCAATTATGGTCATTGGAATTAATTTCACTTTGAAATTGGACATAAACAAGTATCAACCTTTTGGAAGTTATTATTTTGTAAAAACGCATTATATGTTTTGATAATGGAAATTACTTTTAAAATTAATTAATTCCACTTATATGTTTTTAATTTGAAAAAATAGACATCATTTTTGAATTCAGAATATCAAATATATCTTCGGCTGAATTTTTGGTATTTTTCTAAAAATCATCAATTTTTGATGAATAGTGAAAACATTGTGATTTTGGTTAAAACAGAATGTTTATTTAAATAATAATTTATTTGATTTAATTATTTAGGTCAAAATAAATACATAATACTTATATAATTTCAATGAAATTCATTGGAATCATTTTATAATAATTTTAGATTTATAAAAATTCTATTGAACTTTTCAATGTCTTTTACCCTCCTCCTAGGAGCATTTGAAATTGTTCATAAAACATAAATTTACCATTTTTGTGTGTTTAATTTATAAAGTATGAGTGACACGGTTAATATCAAGGATAAAAATTTGGTTGAATTAGATAAAAATAATTTTTGTTGAATAGTAACTTTTTACTTTTATTTAACATGGTTAAAAGTAAATACGGTAATTCAAGGATAAAAGAATATTATAGTAATTCAAAATTACCATAACACATGTCCATTACTTATTGGATGAGTAATTAACAACCATGGGGATACTTGGGTCGATTTTGGGACCCCATGGATCCACTTATGAAAGACAATGACTCATTAGATTAATTAATTTAATGTAAAGACAAAATTATCATTAACAAAACTCCTTTAGTAATTAATTTTTATAAGGGGCTATATAAATTATATTTTCGACTATAAATATTCATTGGAAAGTTAAAAAGAGATCCTACATTTTGTTATTTTTTTATAATTATTAGACATCAAATAAATGATATTATTTATGACACAATAACGATGCATTATTTACCTCATTAATAAATGATTTAAATTAATAAGATTATAATGATTAAAATATCATACAAAACCTGTCCAATTCCTATTGGATGATTTTATTTTGAATTTGAGTCATATTATCTTCACATTAGTGTGTTTTGGACCTATTGAGACCGAAGATAAGGTTATAATAAAATAATGTTTTCATACTTTCCTAAAGAGCCCCTCCTCTCCCTTATAAAAGGAGACCACTTATATGCAATTCCCCACACCTCTCAAGCCTTTTGGCTCGTCCAAACTCTGCCCAACTATTCTCCCAACATCCCCCTCCTCACACTAGGAAGACTTACATTAAGCATATGGCACTCCAAGAAGTCCTTTTGGTTCAATCCAAAGGAAGTTACCCAAAGTAAAGGTAATAGTTCCTCTTAAGTTGTTTTCTTTTATTTTACTTCTCCAACCCCTAAACTATTTTTAATCATTTCTTTTGTGAAAGCACCAGTATCCTCAAATTACTAGTATGTTTTTATAAGACTGAATATAACTACACTTACACACACCTCCATCTAATGGATGAAGAACATAATGTTTCTGTGGATGGAAAACTAACGCCACATGAAACGATGATTGTTCAATTTTCTCATACCGCCTCTCATGGTGGCCATTATGATGGAAATGTATACATATATGATATATATTATGTTTATTATTTCCTTATTATTCTTTACTTTCCAATTATATCAAGCCTTTATGGTTTTCAAAGTGGGTAAACACGATGATCTCATTTAAGGAAGGGCGGACTACCGCCCCATGAAAGTGATGTGATTAGTTAATGCCTTATTTGGGATGAATAAAGGATGTAGTTAATTATATTATATATGATATTATACTGGAATTATAATATACATATTCCATTAAAATAATAAATAGAAATGTAAGTAGGGTTTATGCGTACGTACAGATTACCCTTTACATAAACGGTGCATTTCATTTCTTACCTCCATATGTTATGTACTATTATAAATACATGTATATTATGGATATACAATGAATATATATGATATATAAATAATTATTTACATTCTGTAAGTAAGTAAATCATGATATAGGTAATACTAACATCAATAACAACAAGTCCATACACGAACAATAAATAAGATGATTTTACGCAAAACGTTGCTTTAACATGGGATTTACAAAAGAATGGGTAATATAGAGTCATAAGTGAACCACATATGATATAATAACAATGAATATTACTCTGTAATAAGTAAATGACATTATTTAAATCATTATACAGGAGTTTCGGATACGTACAAAGCATATCAGATCTAAGGTAAGGGAAAATCTCACAATGTCATTTTTATCTGAGATTGTTTATACTTTGGTATTTACTGGGTTGTATTTTATCATCCACATCAATGTTTCATCAATATGTAATATTATTTCTATCCCCCTACAATTTTTTAAATTTAATTTTACCATTCAGTGAGTATTTAGTAAAAGATATGAAAGGAATCTTTTATCGTTTTTCGTATGAGGTACTTTTTGACTTTTCTGGCCAATGTATGAGAAGAATGTTTTTTTAACTTATAAGGCATGAATGTATTTTTAGAAAATTAAATAAAAGAAGCATCCTTTACAAGTTTTCAAGTTAATTTTTAATCACCTTCTTTTAGATTAAAATTTTATGAAATTTTAAGAGAGAAAAATGTTTTTGAAGTAGAGATGATATTTTCCTCAATAATGGAGTTCAAGCATTTAATCAAAATTATTTTCCTTATAAGATAATATAGGGTTTTGTTTCTATCCCAATTTTTTCATTTATTTGTTTATGTTATGATGGAATTATTTTTATGATGTTCTTTTATCTTATTTGATTTATGTTATGATGGCATGATGTATAAGAATACCATTTTTATTACAGGGGTTATGCTATGATATATGATTTATGATTTTGTGGCACAAATAAGAATTGTTTCATTACAAGATGGGTGGGACCTATATCTACCTCCAATGCATTGGGTAAATATTTATATCTCATGAGATAGACATGGATGGAACGACAAGTAAATCATGTTCAGCAATACAGGGCTGGAATGACAAGTAAATCCTGTTCAGTAAGGGACTTTGTCCACTATGATGGTCTTGGAAGCAATGCCTTGGATACTATGGAAATCATATCATGTTTTTAATGTTTTTCCATAATTACATGTTTTATTCCCATTCTAGTTTGTCATGATTAATGTTCCTTTATGATATATTCATTATGTACTTCCAAGATTTATGTCATTTCTCAGGATTTTAATGTTTAGATTTCATGTTCAAGTTTTTGCATTCAAATGTTTATGGAATGTTTTATGTTCTCTATATTTACCTTTAATGAGCATTTGAGCTCACCCTTTAAATGATTTCTTTTACCCAGGATTTAATGAATGGTTTTAGTTAAGAAAACATAAAAGGGAAGAGCTTTATGGGAGATGTTGAAGATCTTTTACCACGATTAGAAGATTATTTATCCGAGATTCCAAAGACACTAAACTATTACGGTACTTTTGTGTCTATTTTTATTATGTATTAAGTATTTCGCAAAAGTAATGTAATGTCCATTTATGTCAAGCTTTGGGCCTCTACAGTTGATGAAGTTCAATAACGTAATGCATTATCTCCGTGGTCTAAAATCATTAGATCTTGTGTAATATTGGTATCCAAAAGATGGGGATACAATAATACTGAAACTAAATATGGAAACATTGATTTCAGTTGTAAATATTTTCTATAGATTCAATATTTGGTAGATGTGGTACATGTTATATTTTTTATTTGATGTCATTTTTTAGAGTAGGATGTATCATAAATTGATATAATTTTAGGAACATTATTGGTTAAAATGAAATTATGGGAGTAGGAAGTATCATCAAATATGATGATGATTTCAATTAATGTTTTTTTTCATCAAATATAATGGTAGATATTTTTCTCATGTAAGTATAATTCATTCCACTATGTAGGTTTCACTAATGATGTTGGACAGAAAAACAACATAGTCATGACCTGTAAGAGTTTGTTTGATTATTTATTCTCTATTTCAGTAGTTTCATGAAGTTTTGTTGTTCTTGATAGAGGTAATGATAACAACCCATATGAAAATTAGTGGTATTGTGTTGTTTGAATGAATATAGAGATTGCGTGGGGACTTTTGGATGACTGTAATTCCTATCAATACTATACTATGATGAATTAGTTTGACATTTTATGAAGGATTTATTAGAGTACCAAAAAGTAAGTGATAGAACGGGTCGTAAAAGAATTCATTTACACGAAAACCCCAGATTACTAAAAACATGTGTTGATTTTATAAAAAACATGATAATTAGGATAATTTTGTATCATGAACAATCCATTATGATGTTATAATACAAAAAAAACAAAGTAATATTTTCATCAAATATTGGGCGTGGAAGTTTTTAATATGTTTGGGAATTTTTCCAGGGAAATAGAAAAATGTAATGAATTTCATAGAAGTGAAATTTTGTATGAACATGTAAGACGTTGAGAAAAAATTGTGATATGAAGACTATTAATTCATAATATGGAAAGTGAAATAGTTCAATCAGGTTTGAAAAAATAATTGACGATGGAGTTGTGTAAGTGACATAGATTTGTGAAAAAAATAGAAAATGTTTACATGAAGCTAAGAAAAGAGGATGAGTTGTTCATGAGAAGCATAAAAAAGCTACAATAAAATAGGCAAGTAGTGACAAATGAGATGTTTCATGAAGCAGATGTTCACAACTGATAATTTTTATTGTGACCTATGTGATGTTGGGTTTTTATAAACAAAATATATATATTTTCACAATGGGTTTGTGGTTTCCTATAAATACTCGATATAAAAGAATAAAAGGGACAAAATTTGAAAATAAATATTATTTAGGAAAAAATGTTTTGTATTCCCCAATGTAAAGTATTAAAAATTGATTTAAATGTACCCCTGAGATCAAAGTTTTTCTTCCATAAATCATCATATTCCATGAATAAACTATTTGTGTTAACCTTTGTTTTGTTCCAAGGAATTCATTCATTAAAATGATTACCTTAATTACATTTTTTGTAAGGATATTATAGGACATATGTTTTCAAAACTAATAGTTCTATGAATGTAGAAGTTTCCTAAAAGTAAAGAAGTTTTAAGAAAGTGATGATTTTCTAGAATGTTAGTACTAGAGGTTCAAGAAAAGTTAAGAGTATAAAAATTTATTAGAACTGGTCGAATGACTTCTAAATTGATGAATTGATTCCTTAAATACCGATGTTCATCATGGAATGTTATGTTTATGTTTTGGAAGAGTTCAAAACTTTCTTATGAAAGTAAAATATAAACCATACGAATTATTTAATTTTGAAACAATAGAAAGACATAAAATTATTGTATCAAATTTTTTTCAAATGATCTATCCAGCCTTTATTAGGATGGAAGGGGGGAAGAAAAATCAATTGAATCTTGGTTTTTGGCTAGTTGAAAATAAATATTTTAAGGGTTATGGTCATGATAATGGTTATGACCTAGGCTAAACCTCTACTGAAATTTATTTAGTGTAATTTGGCACTTTAGTAAATTTTTATTGTACAGTCCTTGTATTATCCCAGTTGGGGTAAACCGAGTGAAATTATATTATCTTGTTCGTAAGTACCCGGTTTTTTATAAAAAATACTTTGGAATATTTTTGAGGTTATTCCAGAGCAGCACCTTCAGACGGCGTGCGATTCCAAGCCCCGGTAGGGCCGGAATTAAATTTTCAGTGTGTTTACACTAGGCACACGAAATAAATGGGGTAACTCCTAAACGGTGTTTCGGATCAAGGATCTGAGTGTACGGATGGGTCCGAAATAGGGTGATTACCCTAGGAACAGTATAAAACTTGTCGGTACGGGTCGTTTGAACCCCTTGCTCACTATCAGAACGTGAAATGGATAAATTAAATAATTAATCTATTCCTTTAATGGATTAACTCATGTATCTCTTAAACGGTGGCTCAGAATGAAAAAATGAGGGCACCGTTGAGTGTGGAGCATGCCTTTTACCCTAGGAGGGGTGTAATTTTCACGGGGGCGGGCCATCTGTGAAAAATGCCACCATGGAAGTTTTTGTAATTTAGGGGCCTCAAGTGTTGAGTTTAATAACTTTTGAATGGGGCCTTGGATTAAAATTTACAGGCCTCCATTGTGCTCGAGAGGTGGTGTTTACCCTAAGGGAGGCTTAATCCTGACCGTGCCAGATGATTCAGATGCGGTCCATTTTGGGGGTTTAAATTAATTAAACGTTTTAATTAATTTTTTTTAATTATAACCCATATCTCCCCCCTTCTCCTCCTCCCCTCCCTTTGGCACCGCCTGGCATAAAAAGCTCAATCAGGGAGAACTCCTCTTCACACCCTCCTCCTCTTCTCTAAGTGCGTAGCTGGCGGATCACTGCGATGCTTCGGGCTACGCCCATGAGGTAGGGTTCTTTCTTAGTTTTTCAATTTGTACATCGCTCTTCGAATTTATTTTTATGCTTTGAATAATTATTTTCTCTGCGAGTAAAGCCTGTTGTTGTGTAGTAGTTTTTCAAAACTATCCAATGCATATTTCGGTTTGAAAATATGAGTCCCGAGGCGTTCTCAGTTGTTTGCCAAAGGTAAGCGTGATATTGGTTTTTCCGGCAATTTTGGGTTCTCCAGGTGAAGGCACGGGTGGCGCAGGTGTTCGGTAGAAGGGAATCGGTGATCAGCGCGAGCTCCGGGCGGTGACAGCTTCCTGTGGAGGAGGCGGCTCGTGGGGGCTCCAGGCGGTAGCAGGGCGCAGGCGGCCGGTTGTGTGGGAGCCGGTCAAGCGCAGCAGGCCGCGATGTCAGTCTGCGAGGGTGTCGGCACAGCAGGAGGCAGAGGCCGATCGCGGCAGTCGTCGGCACTACACGCCAACGGGGCGAGATGCGAGGGAGGACCGGCCTTTGGCCGGTCGTTGCAGGAGAAGACCTGGGTCTTTATACCCCGGCTGGCAGACAAAGGACCTGTAAATGCGGGTCCTATTCTTGACGATGGAGAAGACGACAAGGAAGGAAAAAAGAAATAAAAGAAATAAAAATATATATGTTTATAATAATAATTATAATAATAATATTGTTATTATTATTATGAAAATGAATTATATATCATAAATCATCCGTAGGGTGTCCGATTTGTGCACTATCTGCAGCGACGCATCCATTAAATAAAGGTGATTATTTTTAGATGGTTTCAGTGGTTTTATCTCCCGAAACAGGGGCCTCGGGGGCACGACATGCCTTTATGTGAATTGTTGTTTTTTACGGGGGTTTGTTTTGGGAAACGCGGACACATACGATGTCCTTTTTGAGCTCCATCAGTGGTGTTGCGACCCTGGCTTCAAGACGATGTTTTCTAAGTGGTATTTCAGGCGTTGAAGCCGGAGTTGAGACATGGACCCCATGACCTCTCTTCTAAGCTACGAATAGCATTACATGAATTTTTCATCAGACACCAATTTAGGGCGTGCGAGCAGTTGATTCTGAGTGTTTTTTTGAGGGCATTGCAACAATGTAATTCAATCTCTTTAATTCCACATGGTGGTGCGGGCCCCACGAGGGTCGTTCTGGGAGTTGGCGGTGATTTCCATATTCTTCACCGAGTGTCCATTTCAAACAAGTGAATAGTCCATCTTGTGTACTTTTTCAAGAGTATTGCAACAGTGTGATCCTTTCGTTGTTTTTCGGGAGCAGGATGCGGGTCCCATGCAGCACTGCTCGTGTGCGGTACGGTGAAACAAATCTTTTTCTCCGGATATCTGTTCTACTCAAGTGAGTAGTCCTTTTGACAAGCTTTTATGAGGGGATCGCAATGGTGTGATGCGCCCGATTGTTTTTGGGACAAAGGCTTGGCATCACGGGACGCCGTTCACCTGTAAAGCAGTATTGGAGAATTTTCCGTCGGGTAACCGTTTGAGGCGAGTAAGTAGTCTATCTCACATGGTTTCCACAATTATTATAACGGTGTAATCTATTCTGGTCAGCGAAGCCTCTTACTTGATCTTATTAGATGTGGAAATATAAAAGGTGCTCTGGTGGTGGTTCTTCTACTGTGTTAATAGCGGACCCTTGGCGTCTGATCGCATGCACTCCAGTGTGAGTGAAGTAATGCTTAAAGAGTTATAGTTGGCCGTTCCTAGGCCGGTGGGGTGTCAAGTTTGAATTCTTATGTTTAAAAATTCATGTTGACATTGGGTGTCGTGTGCATGTTAGTCATTGGGATGGAGATGTGACATACACTAGGAGTATGCGTGAACGCTTGGAAGTACTTGTGGTTGTTTGTACCTAAGAACATTTGTGTGCTTGGTTGGAGTTGATTTTGGGGCCACACATTGTGTGGGCCCAATGTGCGTGTCGTGTGCTTCTTTGCTTACAGTTGACCTCTCGCAACATAGAGGGTCCTTCTATTCTCATTTTTTGACCAGAAGGGTTCAGTTTCCCTTGGTTCTGTTTTTATTTTTTTCACCTGCAGGGTTGAGTGGGTTTCCCCTGGTTCTATTCATGATGGTTTTGTCCAGCAGGGTGAGTGGTTTTCCCCTAGTTCTGTTCTCGATGGTTTGGCCAAAAGAGTTTCTTCATGTTCCCGGGTAGAGTTCTTGTGGATTCGTTGTGACCAACACATTAGGCGGGCACCGAACCTCTACCCAGGAGGTTGATTCCAGCAGGGCTGGCCAGGAGGTTGTTTCTAGTAGGGGTGGCCAGTTGTACCATCTAGCAAGGATGGACAGAGCAGTACCATCTAGTAGGGATGGCTAGTGGGTTACCTTCTATCCGGGATGGCCAGTACAGTGGTGTTCACCGAGCAGTACCATCCAGCAGGGATGGCCAGAGCGGTTCTGGGTTTACCTCCAGCGGGGCTGAGAAGTGGTCCCTGATGCCGGGTTTACCTCCAGATGGGCTGGGAAGTGGTCCCAAATTCCCGGTTTACCTCTAGATGGGGTGGGAGGTGGTCCCCGATGACGGTTCTGATCCTCCCTCCAGTGGAGTACCCATTTAAAGGACTACGAATTGGGACTCATCGAAGACATTAGTCAGGTCTCCCTCTAGTGGATTACCCTTTTACGGGACATAGCAGTGTGGAACCCGTCACCTCTTTCCGGGACCCCCTCTAGTGGGAACCCGTCGAATTCTAGGGATTACTCTCCTGTAGGGCTGGGCAGTGGATCACCTGTCTGCTTTGAGAATACCTCTCAACTACAAGGCAGTAACGAGGTGTGGCATGAAATTCCCCCAGAACTCTCATGTATGAGGGGTACATTCCCTATAGAGATGTGTCTTTTTGACGTGACCTAAAACCGTATGAGCGAGTCAGTGTAATCTAAAGCGGATTGTGTCAAGGTGCTGTGATTTGAGCCACTTGACTTGCAGTTCGGGGCAGACATGCGGGATGCTGCGAATCGATGGTGTTTACATCTGGTATTGTTGGTGACTCACTTTCTTGTGCTGGGCTACATGATGGAGATACCCTTATGGTCTTGTTTGGGCTTCTTGATTGAGCATATGGATATGTATACACCTTTTTCCAGTACCCACTTCTTGGGTTTGGTTACTCTCTTTCCAGGAGAGGAGAAGATGTGCAGGTTATGCCACATGATTTCTGTGTCTACCTTCTCGTGGGTGGACTAGTATAATCTCCTATTATATGTAGCGAAGACTCTATGAGAAGTTCATCTTCTCACCATTTCCAGCTCCTTGTATCTGGACGAGTCTACCTCCTTTCTCTTGTTGGGTTGAGCTGGACTATCTACTGTTACTCTACTACACTCCTTGTTGTACTCTTAATTCACTCTCGATTGTACTCCTTTACTTTTCCATGTTTTATCTACTGCTCACCCTTCGGTACCTCATTTTTTTCTCCCTCAAGCCTTCAGGGTATCATACTGAGTATTTTTATACTCAACCCATCATGGGCTCTGCCTGCAGTTGGTGTGCCCTTACAGATGACGGAAAGGTTGTTCATGAATTTAGTGGAGCTTAAGAGTTCATGAACATGGGCAGCATGTAGTAATCATAGTTGGGTTCTAGGGGATTGACTCTCCTAGTTGATACTTTTGATTACTTGTCGATGGTTTGTGGAACTTTTCTAGTTGGGCACGTGTTTGCCCCTTTTCTTTTTCGGTTTACCTCCACCACGTGCTTTGTACAATTAAAGGTTGATGTACATTTGTGGTTTACATATAGAAGTTTCACTTTACTTGTCTTTTCTTTTACTCTGCACTTATGCTTTCAGTGGGTTGTGTGTGTGTATAGCTACTTTGAAAAAGGCCTCCCCGAGTTATTCTACCTTCAACACTGATCACCAGCCCCTGGTCTATGGAGGCGGGCTTGGGGTAGTTGCGGCTCGAGCCCAAGAAGGGTCGGGTTGTGACAAAGTGTTATTAGAGGAGGTTCGTTCCTTGGGAGGTTGTTCGGTTGTCCCTAAAAATGAATTGGTTGGGATTTAGGGGAATAGTGTTAACATGTCTCAAGAGTGGCCCTCAGGCCAGGGAGTCCAGTGATGGTGCGGTGGCAGGAAAATCCATTCACCAGGACTTTGATAACCCGCTTGTCGACTCGGCATGCTGGGACACTCGTTTTAGGGAATTTTGTTTGTGAGTCACATCTGATTGAGTCTTCACTGTCCTTCTTGAGTCAACTACCCATTGTTATTATGGTTGTATACATTTATGCTCACCTGATCATGTAACTCCTTGATAACATTCAGGATGTCTTCATGAAGACAGCCAGCCAGGATACTAGCATTGGTTCATGATGATGAACCTTTGAGCTATGAGGCCATAGTCCAGTACCCATCATGCAAGCATATTTCTCCGGGTTGGTCGGTAGTAACACCCCCACCTGGTGAGCAGCTGATAGCTTCAGCAGAATAGACTGAGATTGAGCGCAGGTTGAGTGCACTCTGCGAGTTCCAGCTGCCGAGACCACTGAGGTTTAGTAGTGAGTGAGACCCATAGGTAGCAGAGGTTTGGATCGAGACAGAGGTTGCCCTTTTCAGTCTTGTAGAGACGCTGGCATATCTTATTGTGGCTTTGGTCGCTAACATTTTCCGCGGAGCAGCTTGGTGTTGGTGGAGTCTAGTGACACAGTTTCTTGAGGAGTCATCGCTTTCCTGGGGAGACTTTCAGTTGTTGTTTCATGAGGAGTTTTTCCCCTCTTTCTTATGCTCCATTCAGATTCAGAAGCTCCAACATTTTCTGCAGGGAGGAATGACGGTGGCTGAGTACATGGCTAGTTTCGCAGACTGTGGAAGCTTTTACCCGAACTTGGTCCACAATTACAACATCCAAGTGTGGAAGTTCGAGCAGGGTCTCCACTGAGAGATCTGTGCCCTCATTTCACCCTTGGGTATTCTAACTTATTCCGCGGTGCCAGAGTAAGCGATGGTAACAGAGAACTTCCTGTGACTTTCTTCATTTGGTGGTGGCAGCAGGCATCATGGAGTTACGATTTCTATAGCTGCTAGCGGGCGTCGGTAATTAGAACCTCAACGCAGGGGGCTTTCTGACAACCAGACTCAGGGGCATGGCCATACACCATAGTGGCATCGGAGGTCACTAGTGAAGCCCAGATAGAGTCGGTGTTATGCTTGTGATGGGTGAGGTCACCTGGCATGGGACTGCCCGACCGGGCACGCTGAGAATATCGGTCAGGCTACAGGTGCACCACCATGGCAGAGGCAGTGACATGATTAGAGTGGCACCCAGAGAGGTGATGATAGTATAGGAGCATGAGGAGCTCCTAAGGGGGATGACATTATGAGGTCTTCCCATCACTAATAGTCGGTCCACGTCTGGCTCTGGGAGCTGCCAGTTGGGACCACAGACAGCCACGAGCTTTGTAAGTATACAATCCTGCAATGCATTAGGTAATAAGTGGTACGCTCTACAGATCATCTACATTTTGCTGTAGAATTGTTAGACACTACATGTGAAATGCTTTTTATCCATTTTCCCTATTTGAGTTTATACCAAGATGACATGGGGCGTCAGTGTAAACCTGTGTTGGTAGGGTAAAAAGCATGGGACCTTTTTCATTAGTCAGTGGTGTCAAATCCTTCACTTTCCGAGCATGTAAGATTGTCGTGGTTGCGGGACATCGACTGTGAAATCTTGCATGATATGATATCCTTGGGTGTTTCACCATATGGATATTCTGAAGGATGGAATCACATATCCTTGTTCTAGGTGGGGGCGGTGATTCCAGTCATGACGTGCAATGTAGAGGTTCGATTGGGGAGGTGAGCTGCGCCAAAGATCCTTCTGGTCGTTTGAGACCATTCAAAGGGATTTTGAGGTTCCCTACCGCCTTTCCCTATTCCTAAAGGCTGTTTGGGTGCATAGTGTCTCCCACATGACTCACCTAAGAAGATGTGTGCATGCTCCTACACACGTCATCAATAAGGGCAGACCCCACGCAAATGGACCAAATCCTTTGGTCATTGCGCGGTGATGCAGAACTGTGAATGAGTTCTTCTTGGTACGGAAGAACCCGGTGTGGGCTTAGTACCCTGAGTTGTTCCCTAGTTTTTCTTTTTGGGGACAAAAATCAAAATGGAGGGAATGATTTAAGAACCATGTTTTTGCTATAAAACACTCTGTAATATTCGTGAGGTTAATCCAGAGCAGCACCTTCAGACAGTGTGCGATTTCGAGCCCCGGTGTGACCGGAATTAAATTTTCAATGCGTTCACACTAATCATAACAAATAAATGGAATTACTCATAAACATTGTTTTGGATCAGAGATCTCAGTGTACATATGGGTCTGAAATGGGGTGTTTACCCTAGTAATGATATAAAACATGTCGGTGTAGGGCGTTTGGACCAATCACTCGCTATCAGAACATGAAATGGATAAATAAAATAATTAATCTATTCATTGAATGTATTAACTCATGAATCTATTCAACGGTGGCTCAGATTGAAAAACTGAGGGCACCGTTAAGTTCGGAGCATGTCGTTTACCCTAGGAGTGGTGTAATTTTAGCTTACACGGGCCTTCTGTGAAAAATACCGCCAGGGGAATTTTTGTAATTTGGAGGCCTTAGGTGTCGAGTTTAATAACATTTCAATAGGGCCTCCTATTAAAATTTTGAGACCGCCATTGTGCTCGGGAGGTGGTGTTTAGCTTAGGGGAGGCTTAATCCTGACCACGCCGGAGGTTTCAGATGCGGGCCATTTTGGGGATTTTAATTAATTAAACGTTTTAATTAATGTTTTCCTTTATAATCCATCTTTTCCCCCTTCTCCTCCTACTCACCCTTTGGCACCTCCTGGTGGAAGAAGATCATTCATGTAGAACTCATCTTTACACCCTCCTCCTCCTCTCGATGTGTGGTAGCCAGTGGATCACTGGAATCTTCGGGCTACGCCCACGAGGTAGTGTTCCTGCTTCGTTTTTCAATCCGTACATCCCTATTCGAATTGATTTTTATGCTTTTAATATCTGTTTGATCTTCGAGGAATGTCTGTAGTTGCGTATTATTATTTCTAAACTGTCCAACACATATATCACTTTGAAAATTCGGGTCTTGAGGAGTTCTCGGTTGTATACCGATGGTTTGCAGGTTTTCATTTTTTCTGGCGGTTTTGGGTTCTCTGGCGAGCTGGGACGGTGGTCTGGCAAGGGTCCAGGCGGAGCTTCGGGTGGCGCGGGCGTTTGATAGCAGGGCACCAGTGGTCGGCGCGAGCTCCGGGCAGCGGCGACTTCCAAAGGAGGCGGCGGCTCGCAGCTGCTCCAGGCGGTAGCAGGGTGCATGGGGCCAGATGAGCGGGAGTCGGTCGAGCGCAGAAGGTCGCGGCGTCGGTCTACGAGGGCGTCGGCGTAAAAAGAGGTGGAGGACGGTCACGGCGGTCATCGGCCGCAGGCGCCGGCGGGGCATGACGCAAGGGAGTATCAGCCTTTGGTTGTTCATTACGGGAGAAGATCGAGGTCTTTGGACCCCGGCTGGCAGACAAAGGACCCGCAAATGCGGGTCATGTTCTTGAAAAGGGTGAAGACGAAAAAGAGGAAAAAAATGAAATAAATAAATAAAAATATATATATTTATAATAAGAATAATAATGATATTATTATAATTTTGAAAATGATTTATATATCATAAATCATCCACAGGGTGTCCGATTTGGGCACCATCTGAGGCAACGCATCCCTTAAATCGAGGTGAATATTTTGAGAGGGTTTCGAGGGTTTTTAACTCCCGAAATGGGGGAATCGGTTGCATGATACACCTTTAAGTGAATTTCTGTTTTTTCAAGGTTTTTTGTTTTTGGCGGCGCGAACACATCCAATGCCTTTTTTGAGTGTCGTTAGTGGCATGTCGACGATGGATTCGAGTCATAGATTTCCAAGGGGTTTTTCGGGCGTTAAAGCCAGAGTTGAGGCGTGGGCCCCACGCCCCTTCTTCTAATCTGAAAGCAGCATTTCATGAATTTTTCATTGGGCGTCCATTCGGGGCATGTGAGCAGTAGATTCTGAGTGTTTTTCTGAGGGCATTGCAATGGCGTAATCCGCTCGCTTTAATTACGCACAGTGGTGTGGGCCCCATGAGGGCCATTTTGGGAGTTGGTAGTACTTTCCATCTTCTTCACCGGGTGTCCATTTTGGACATCTGAATAGTCCATCTTGTGTACTTTTTCGAGAGGATTACAACGGTGCGATCCGCTCGTTGTGTTTCGGGACTCGGATGCGGATCCCACATAGCACCGCTTGTGTGTGGTACGACGAAAAACATCTTTTTCTTCGAATATCTGTTCCACTCATGTGAGTAGTCATTTTAATGTGCTTTTCTGTGGGTATCACAATGGTGCGATGCACCCAACTGTTTTTCGGATCGAGGCTCAGGGTCATGGAACGTTGTTTGGGCGTAAAGCAGTGTTGGAGACTTTTCTTTCGGATATCCGTTTGAGGCGAGTAAGTAGTCTATCTAGTGTGTTTTTCAGCGATAATTAAAACGGTGAAATCTGTTTAGGAAAGCAGATCCTCTTACGTGATCTTATTAAATGTAAAAATAATAAAGGCGCTCTGGTGGAGGTTCATCTACTGTGTTTGTAGTGGACCCTTGCTGTGTGATCGAATGCACTCCCGTGTGAGTGAAGTAATTCTTGAAGAGTTGAAGTTGGTCGTTCCTGGGAAGATGTAGTGGAAAGTTGGAATTGTTAAGTATACACCTTCGCATTGATTTTGGGTTCCATGTTCACATTATCCCTTGGTCTGGAGACTTGATATACCCTGAGAGTATACGAGAAAGCTTGGAGGTACATGTTATTGTTTGTACCTGAGAACATTTTTTCTCATGGTTGGATTTGCCTTGGGTCCACACGCCGTGTGGGCCCCATGTGCGTGTCATGTTCTGCATTGCATACCCTTGACCTCTCGCGATGTAGAGGGTCCTTCTGTTGTCATTTGTTTGACCAACAGTGTTGATTTTCCCCGGGTTCTATTCTATTTTGTTTGACCAGTAGGGTTTAGTTTCCCCCTGGTTCTGTTCTTATTTGTTTGACTAGCATAGTTGAGTGGGTTTCCCCCTGGTCCTCTTCATGATGGTTTCGACCAACAGGGTGTGTGGTTTTCCCTTGGTTCTGTTCTTGATGGTTTAGCCGGAAGAGTTGCTTCATGTTCCCTGGTATAGTTCTTGTGGAATCGGTGTGACCAACACATTACATGGGAATCAATCCTATATCCATGAGGTTTTTTCAAGCAAGGCTTTCCATGAAGTTGTTTCCAGTAGGGGTGGCCAGTTGTACCATCCAGTAGGGATGGACAGAGTTGTACCATCCAACAGGGATGGCCAGTGGGTTACCATCCCGCAGGGATGTCCAGTACAACATTGTTCACGGAGAAACACCATCCAGCAGGGGTGGCCAGAGCGGTTCTAGGTTTAACTTCAGTGGAGCTAGTAAGTTGTCCCTGATGCCGGGTTTACCTCCAAATGTGCTGGGATGTGGTCCCCGATACCGGTTTTACCTCCAGCTGGGCTGGGAAGTGGTCCTCGATGACGATTTTGTGCCTCCCTCTAGTGGAGTACCCTTTTATGGAACTGGGCAATGGGAATCATAGACGACTTTAGCCGGGTATCCATCTAGTGGATTACCCTTTTACATGACTGGGTAGTGTGGCACCTGCCAACTCTTTCTAGGCCTCCATCCAGTGGGAAGCCATCGACATCCAGGGATTACCCTCCAGTCGTGCTGGGTAGGGGGTCGCCTGTTGACTTTGAGGAGACCTCTCTACTACGGGGCAGTGACGATGTGTGACTTGACATTCCCCTAGAACTCTCAAGTACGAGATGTGCTTTCCCAATAGAGACGTGTCCTAGTGACGTGACCTGAAACCATGCAGGTGAGTCAGTGCTGCCCAAAGTGGATAGTGTCAAGGTGCAATGATTTGAGCCCCTTGACTTGATGTTTGTGGTAGAAATGTGGGATGTTGGGCATCAATGGTGTTTACTTCTGGGACTGTTGGCGACTCACATTCTTGGGCTTAGCTACGGGATGGAGATCCCCTTCCTTTCTTGTTTGGTCTTCATGATTGATCTTATTGATATGTATACACATTTTTATAGTACCCACTTCTTGGGTTTTGTTACTCTTCTTCCAGGAGAGGTGAAGATGTGCGGGGTATGCCACATGATTTTCGTGTCGAGCTTCTCGGGGATGGATTATTCTACTCTCCTACTATAGGTAGCGAAGACTCGATAATAAGTTTATCTTCTCACAGTTTCGAGCTCCGTGTGTTTGGATGAGTCTACCTCCTTTATTTTGGTGGGTTGAGCTAGACTCTCTACTATTACTCTACTGCACTCCTTGTTGTACTCTTAATTCACTCCCAGTTGTACACCTTTACTTTTCCCTGTTTGGTCTACTGCTCACCCTTCAGTACCTCCTTTATTGCACCCTCGACCCTTCGGGGTATCCTAGTGAGTATTTTTATACTCACCCATGATTGGGATTTTCCTGCACTTGGTGTGCCCTTACAGATGACAAACATGTTGTTCGTGACTTCAATGGAGCATAGGTGTTTAGGAGCTTGGACCGCGTGTGATGGTCATAGTAGGGTTTTAGGTATGGGACTCTCCCATTTGATACTTTTTTATCTGTTTCTCAGTTGTGGATCTTTTCTGGTTGGGCGCGGGTTTTCCCCTATTCTTTCTCTATTTACCTACAACACTTGCATTGTACTGTTAGAGGTCGATGCATTTTTGTTGTTTATATATAGTAGATGCACTTTACTTTCCTTTTGTTTTACTCTACACTTCGTTATTGAGTGGGCTGCGTGTGTTTGTGTATGGGTACATTGGAAAAGGCCTACCTGAGTTGTTGTGCCTTCGGCACTGGTCGCCAGAACCTGGCTTATGGAGGCGAGCATGGGGTAGTTGCGTCTTGATCTTAGGTAAGGTCGGGTCATGATATTATTGTAAATATTTACTAACACCTTCCAAGATGATAATCAATGAATGTATATTATGACTAACTTAAATATGATATTTTTTAATTTATTATTATTTTATGGATTTCTGTTAACTTGTTTTATTTAAATGATGTAATTTTTGTTTTCCACTCCTATCATTATACAATGGTCATTGTTCCCATGATTTCTATTATATAAACCACTAAACTAATACTTTGGTTACCCACTATAATTTATGATCAATATAATCTGTAATGTATGGAAATACCAGGAGAGTATAAGTAGTTCACATTTTGAACCGAACTGATGTTAATCCTAGAGATACATTAAATGTCAAGGGGAATGTTGTGGCATAAAGAATGTTATGGTTAAAGAGATTATTTTGTCTAGGGGTGTGGTTTATATTATCATCCACTAGATAATATAATAATCAGATAATATCATTATCAATCAACATGAATTATTTTATTTATGTCTATTTCATAGTTAATTATTGGTGAATTCTATACCATGATCTCAAAAAATAATCAATTAAAAATAACAGATGAATGAATTAAAATATATTGTATTATTCATTAATATTATCAAGATAAGGAAAATAAATTTTGTAAAATATATATGATGTTATCACATATTGAATAAGTTAAAATGTAAAATATATGTATAGGAATAATATTACTTACTAAAACATTAAGTTAGATAAGTCATCCATTACTTGAATAATAATTAAACCATAAAACTATGTTTTTTCATGGATAATTTCTAAACAAATATTTTTATTTGGGAATTTTGATGAGGGTTTCGATTCATATTGACCAGATCATTAACACCATAATATTTTAATATATATATAAATCATTTTAAATAAATCGAAATTTTAGATATAGTGATCCACTTGTAAAAGTGAACTAAAAAGAAATCAAGATAATTTTAATATAAACATTACCTTTAATTTTCATAATATAACTATTAAAATACAGATTATAATTAGAAGTGTATTTATTTTATAATATGTGAATAAAAAGTTAATAAATGGAATTGGGTAGGGGAAGTCACACATGTGAAGCTCATTTGTTCGACCATTAAATGGAAGTATATTCACAATATTTTCCCATAAACCAATATCTAGATGAAATAAAATAGTTATAATATCATTGATAACAAATTAAATTAATGTTAATTATCTTGGAAATTACAACAATGTTAATTCTTAATTGAATCACCACCCTCAACTATCATGGGAGGTTACCTTCTTCTTAGATAGTACACAAAGACCCTAATTAGTTCTGTAAATTTAAATTTTGATAATATAATCATGTAAATATTAATTTAATAAATTATTTATTACATTTATTTTATAATAATAACATTATTACATTTATTCAAAATTAATGTTTATTTACATACTCATTGATCAATTTTAGAAGATGATTTTACTCATATAAATATATTTATTTTTTTAAAGTGTTTTTATACACATTATTTTTAGGAATATAATAATATAATAGATTATATATATAATTTATATGAATATTTTATTAAAATAGACCATTATAAGAATCCATTTTCTAAAAAAATATTTATTCTACTAGATACATTATATATTTTAAAATATTTTTTACCAACCTATGTTTCACATTTTGGTTTAAGATTCACTATTCTCTAAAACTGCTTCCAATACACTATAAATAGATCATATTAAAATTATTTTTATCACATTAATAATGTTAAAATAAAAAAAATGAATTTCAAATCTTTATTTATAAGGTTAATATTATATACTAGAATCCATCTTATTTTCAAGCATAAAATATGAATTATGTGAGTAAAAATATAGTTATCATATTAAAAGAGAGAACAACAAAAGGGTTAATCTTCGAGGTATATGGTTTAAATTTTTTAATAAAAATGTATCATTGATTGGTTGGGGTTTGAATTAATAAAAATTTATCAATAATAAATTATTTTTATTTTAGATTCTTCATGAAATGCGAAACATGTACTCTATTTAAATTATGATGAAATAACTATACTAATACCATTATCACCACTTATAAAATGGTCCTATCAACAACACTATAATATAGAACAAAATTATTTGTTCTATGATGAAATTTCCATATTTTTCACTTCTAGTAAATTTATATTTCACTTAATTTAGCATCTAGTGAAAAAATACATCTTAATCCATCCGTTTCAAAGGAGTCCTCCAACGGAAAATTGAAGTTCCCAATTTGAGTACTAACATATCCATAATTTTGTTTTTCTATATTACCATATTTATATTAAATTTTCCAATATTATAATATTAATTTATTACTTATATTATACTGAATTTTTCATTATTTTGGGAAAAACATTAACCACCTATCAAATATTCCCTTACGGAGAATGAAAATGAGATTCGACGAACTAGAACTTCTAAAAAATCATGATTAATTTTTATTCACCATCATGCATGTCTCATACTAATGTGGAATTTATAAAATATGAAATATATCAAAATAATTTTTTAATATTATGAAAAAATAGTATACTTTTCCCTCATTCAATGGAAAATGAAATAACCATTCCTATGTATGTACGACTCACACCTCCATATAAATCTGTATTCCAATTTTTATCACTACTTTTCAGGGATGGAAATGAAAAATGATATAATGGATAAATATGATTTTATGAAATTATTAGTAATTTTTTTGTGAAAAAATAGATATCCTAATAATAATATGAGCAACAAATGATTTTCACATATTCAAGTACCAAAATAAGCATCCTTATTGGGAAACTACTTATTAATGAAATTGAGTTCTTTTGTATACATTAAATATTATTACAAAAAAAATATATAATTTTCTTTAACGTTATTAAAACATATAAATATATAATTATTCAACTATATTAATAATATTTCAACCAATCACTTCCTAATGATCCATTAATTATGGAAAGTTGATGTCTGAGTTGGTCTAACCACATACAAGAAAAATATAAAAAAATAATATCATAGATGACTATGAGAACTTAGTTAATTATAATATATAACATATTAATGTGAATAATTATTTAATTTTGGTTCTTTAATGGTAAAATTTATTGTAAAATCTTTAATAAATATACCTACACATGTTCATTAATAATTCGGGAATCATGCTCATCATTGATTTAATCATTAAGTATCATAACAAAAAATATAGTAAAATAATATTTTATAATTTTAATTAATTAAAAATAATAAATTATATTATCTCATATGATATAGTAATGATAAAAATTGTGATAATAATGAATAACACCACCACTATCATGAAACTAGTTAAAAATGATCTAGATTACACACACCTGATATAAAAAATTATATATTAACTAACTAATATAAATGTAGACAATATTTATAAATGATGTTTATAAATGATTATAAATGCGAAACAAATTATTAAATATTTTATATAATAGTTATCTTTTTTATAAGATTCTTGTATTTTAGTGTTTGTAGAGAATTGAAGTAATTGGGTCATTGTTACAAATTTAATTTCTTGAGATATAATTATTATATTTCACCATGACATATTTAATATTCGGTGATTACTAACTACATAATTATTTTAATATTTTAATTTAATTATTGGTGTTTAAATATCCATATCATGTTCTTTATTAAAATATCCATTAATTCAAAGGATATGATGGTTGTAAGGATTTCATTTTCTCATTTTTAATTCCATGAGACATATTGGATTTTGAACAACATGTTTAATTATATGGTGTATAATCTATGCCATTGAGATGATATATCATGAACTATATATTATTAAAGGGTTTTTAGCATCAATTTAAATATCCTTTTTTACAAGAGGATTGATTATAATGTTACTTAAACCATACTGGTTTAATTTTCAATATTGGCTTCAAATTAAAATTCTTTTTGAAATATAATTCATTTGATGAATTTGTTTATTTCTAACACCCCTAATAATTTAAAATCTTTAATTAACGAGGATTTATATGCCCAATATCAATTTCATTTTCAAATGAGTTATATTTTTTCAAAAGTAATTATTACAAGGAAACAGAAACCA
This sequence comes from Viscum album, assembly GCA_963277665.1. Classification (NCBI taxonomy): domain Eukaryota; kingdom Viridiplantae; phylum Streptophyta; class Magnoliopsida; order Santalales; family Viscaceae; genus Viscum; species Viscum album. The sequence continues at coordinate 1,290,614,976 of OY728159.1, read as the reverse complement.
TCTCTTTTTCTTGTTTGGAAGCTCCCTTTTCATTTTTACATATTCCTACAATTATATTTAGAATGTTCTTTAATATTTTTAAATGAATTATTAATGTCATATATTAAAAAATTAACATCTACTGAAAAAGTATACATATAATTTTTAAATTATATATATATTTCTTTACAATTTATTGTTTTTTAAAGGAAATAATAATACTCAAGGATTTATAAACAACCCATTTATAAAAATAAAAATATTCAAAATGTTAGTTATATTACGTGATTCCAAAAATGATTTTTACAATTACCCTAAAACATTTTTATCTTACATTGACATAATTTTCCATATTTTATTGTTTAATGAGGATATTCATAAAATTTCAGAATCTAAATTTTTTCTCTAGTTTTTTAGAATGTTTTCTTTTCTTTCTAAAGAGTGCTCAATAACAACCTTTTTCATTCTTAATAATCCTATATGAATAAAAAGACATTTTATTGAAATGAATTTCCTTATATGAATACCCAATTATCTTTTTATCTAATTAAAGCTTGTTCACCAACATTCCATAGATAAAATTATTCAGGAAATTTTTGATTTAACCTTATAACCATTATCTATATAAAAAAATAATCTTTTCTTTCATAAATAAATATTATTTAACCAGAAATTTGTTTAATAACATTGTATACAAATTTATTTTCCATCGGTGTATCATGTTATGAATATTGATGAAATTATTAATTTTGTTATTATGCGATTAAATTTATAATTGATATGAAAACCATTATATTTTAATGGGTTATTTTTTGATATGATTAATGAATGAATTCAAGTGGAACACATATGTATAGTTTCCCATTATTTGAACTTTGGGTTCTATATTTCATTCCAATGCATTCGGTAAAGCCCTGTATATCAAATGATAGTGAGAAATATTTTGTCACTACAAAAAAAGTTATCATTGGAAGGGGTTATTTTGGAATTTATAGGGAGTTATAATCCCCTCTAAAAATTTTAGTGGAAGTTTTGTAGAACTACCACCAATGTGTCCGCAATGTAAAGTCAGTGGCCGTTTTCATCCATCGTTGGTATATTAGTAGGATCAGTTGAGGTGATTAGGTTAGATCAACTTCAAACACCTTAAAATGATTCCATAAATCTATAAAACCACGAAAATATATAAGGGGTTAAAACCACTTCGAAATAATTTATCAATTTAGGTGTGGTTATAAATTCCACTAATTTATTTGAATGCGTAAATTTTGGGGTGGTATTTAAAACACCCCTAAATTTCAATAATTTTTTTAATTAACATTCAATTACATATCCATTGTGGTTATCCCCCTCCCATAACCTTCGTATCAGGTTCCCCCACTCCCATAAGGTTTCCCCTTACCCCTCTCATCTTATTCCCCCCTTCCCACTCATATCCTGTTCCCCCTCCCTCCCAACTCCCATTATAATGATTACATAAATCAAGTCGTCCGATGATATTTTGAATGGGTTTAATCAAATTTTATATAATTTGTCAATTTAGGGGTTGTTATTACATACCATACTTGTTTTGAAGGCACAAATTTTGGGGCAGTTTTCCAAAATCCCCTAATCACTAAATTATTTTTCAATTGGTTTGGACGGATCATAAATTTCAAAAACAAATCCCATTCTGTGCCCCATCCCAAACAGTTCCCCACATATTATTCCATTTTTTAATATTCATTCTAAGGCTAGTCCCATATGGTTCCCTCCCACATCCAATCCTGTTCCCCTTTCCCCGCCGCTAAATTCAGCATACCCATACAATTTAGAATGGGTTTAAACCCCTTCCAATATTATTGTAAATCTAGCATACCTAGGAAATATTGAAATGGTTTAAACCCCTTCTAAATAATTTATCAATTTCTAGGCAGTTATAACCACCCATAATTGTTTTTAAGGAGTAAATTTAGGGTAGTTTTTAAAACTCCCCTCATCAATAAATTTAGGGGCCGTTATTACTTTCCCTATTTGTTTTGAAGGCATAAATTTAGGGGATGTTTTCAAAACTCCCCAAATCATTAAGTTATTTTCAGTTTTTTATGACAATTTTTAAATTTCATTTTTTTAATTCCCATTTTGTTCCCCATACCAAACATTTCACCCCATATTATTCCATTTTTTAATTTTAATTCTACGGCCAGTCCCATATGGTTTCCTCCAACCTCCAATCCTGTTCCCCCTACCCCACCCCTAAATCCAGGAGACCCAGAAAATTTATAGTGGACTTAAAACCCTTATAATATTGTTGTAAATCTAGATGACCTAGGATATATGGAAGGTGATTAAACCACTTATAAATAATTTATCAATTTCGGGGTAGTTATAAGCACCCCTAATTGTTTTGAAGGAACATATTTTAGGGTATTTTTTATAACTCACCTCATCAGTTAATTTTTTTATTGTTATTAAAATAATAGTTGATATTAAAAAAATAATATTGTGGGGAACTATATGGGAAGAGTAAGGGACATGGAACAAAATGTGAAATAAAACAATATTTGAAATTTAGGGTCTATTTTGAAAATTTCCCTAATAAAAAAATTTATTTTGGGGTTGTTAGAATGACCCTTAAATTTCAACCTTTTTTAATTCACATTGCTATCTTTGTCGCATAATATTCCTATTCTATTGCACGTACTCATATTTTGTTTAATTTCAATTATTTTTTAATTCTCACACAACACCTTTTCCCCACATCAATATTTTTTTATTGATTGTAAAATAATAGTTGAAATAAAAAACAATTAATATTGTGGAGAAGTATATGGGAACTGTAAGGGACATGTCACAAAATTCAAAATAAAACAATATTTGAAATTTAGGGGCGGTTTTCAAAATTCGCCTAACAAAAAAATTATTTTGGGGTGGTTAGAATGACCATAAATTTCAATATTTTATTATTCACATTCTACTCTTGGTCCCATAGTGCTCCTGTACTATTTCACATACAAAAATTGTGTTTAATTTCAATTATTTTTCAATTCTCACACTACACCATTTCCCATATGGTTCCCTCCCCCTATTCACCTTCATCCTCCCTTCTCACCCCTCCCTCCCCACTCTGATTCTATTCCATGCACTCTCTCTTACCCATGACTTGCACAACCTATCCCCCGAACCCGCCCTCTCTCTTCATGCCTCACTCATCACTGAATGTCCCAAACCCACACACTCTCACTCGCCCCGTACCACTATTTCCCCAGCCTTGCAATTATAATAGCAGGTAAAATATTTCTCTAGAGGGATTTGAACCTAAAAAACTCGATTCCCTACTAACGTAAGTCATACAATTCTTCCATTATAACAAATCATGTTATATAGTATATTTTTTGGCATGAATATATTTATATATATTATTGTATATTCTAATAAATATTATCTAGATAATATCATTAAATGAATTTAAGAATATAACCTATATACATATGTATTCAAACATTCTCTTTATATGTATATACTCATATGATTACAAATTTTAAAAGATATTCATATAAATTATCCATATACATAAATACATATTTATATATTATATACATATTTATTCATATAATATAAATAAATTACGTTATTTACATATATAAATACACATTTATAAATAAATATATATTTATGTGTTTCTATTTTTGTATTTATATAATATTTATAGATACAATATAACTATAATATATTCATTTAATTTTTATTATTATTACACCTAATTATTAAACTATACAAACTATATGTTAGTTTTATAAATACTATACATTTATTTTATGATTTATACCATACTAATATTTTTTGTAATACATTTATATTATATATTTATCTAAATTATTTATATACATAAATATATATTTATATGTAATATAGATGCCTATTTATTAAATATATATAAGTATTTACATAATATAATTATATTAGGTATCTAAAAAAATATATTTATATAATGTATTACCATAAATATATTTTTTATTTTATACATTAACATATATATTTATTTGTATAAAAATTATAATATTATATGTAATATTATATATAATTTATATATTATTATTACTTTATGAAATATAATTTGCACAAATATTTATATTCTATATAATTAGTACTATATGAAATAAAATTTTAAAAAATATTTACATAATGCGATTTGAAATTCAATATTATATTATATATAACTATTATATATTATATATAATCAATATTATATAAAATAATATTTAATCAAATATATACATCATAATATATGAAAAAATATTTATATAAATATTTTTATAATTCATTACAATACATATATTTGTTATCATGTAAATTAATAGTTGTGTTTTTCAATGAATATAAATGTATAATATTTTGTAAATTAATATAAATTTATATTTTTAAATTATTTTTCATATAATAGTAATAACATATACTATAAAAACATAACCATGTTATTTAAAAATATTTTATTTATTATTATAATATAAATTATAAAAACAACAATATAGAGTTTTTATAGGATGTATAGTTTATATAAGTAATATTTATGAATATATTTATATATTTTTTATGATTTTATATTATAAATAATTTATATATTATGAAATACAATATATACAAAAAAATATATAATAATTTTCAATATATTATAAAATTATATTTATACACATATATAAAAACAATTATATACAATCATATAAATAATTTATATAATATGTTAATATAATGAATTTAAATACATTAATATACTGTGTTTCAATTAAATATATATAATGGAATATTCCATTAAAAATATTTGGATTTCACAACCTCCTATAATTTAATGACATTAAAGGGGGTTTCAAACCCCTATATTTTAAATACATTATAGGGGGTTTTGAATCCCCTATAAATTAAAAATTATATGGGGTTATGAACCCCCTTTAAAATCCAACTTGATATTAACTAAATTTTGTTAAAAATATATAGGGGATTTAATAACCATTCTAATTTATGAAATTAATAGGGTCCATACGCCCCTCTAAATTCAATGATTATAGAGGGTTTTACATAATCCCCCACTAATTTTTATAGAAACTAATATAGAGGGGGTTTATATCCCCTTCTAGATTCGATGATTAGAGGTGGTTATTCATAACCCCTATTATTATATAGAAAAATAATTAATATGGGGTTGTTCATAATACCCTCTAAATAACCCCATAAAATGTACTATTTTTTTAGTGTCGGATGAGAGTATCATCCAAGGTATATATGTGTGTTATTCTTTGTCCACCAATTGAAACTAGTGAGGGTATTAGGATCTACTACGGGAAACATGTGAGTGAAGCCTGATCCATCAATTGAAATAGGTTGTGATGATTAATCAACTATATTATGATCCATTTTCTTATACATATACCACATTATTTTGTGTTTATACATAATTATTTTGGGATTGATCATGTTTAGTTCTTCATTTTATATGGGTATTATATTGAAATTTTATATATAGGAAACTTGATTATCCCTGAAATCCCACGTTCTTATCTTTTTCTTGATTATGATTATAATGTGTTATATATTATGTTTCAATTTCAAATCATCTGATCTCACTCCTTCTATAAATTCCCTAACTAAAGTAACCTAGATCATGTGAAATAATATATTTTATTGGATTTATAATAAAGAATTCATGTACTGAAGGACTAAATAGTTTATTATTTTTGGGAAAAATATGTTGAAACATAATATTTATATTACAACTTGAATTGATATACAATATTGAAATTCTATTGGAAACAACCATTACTCATAAATTTTCCAGAATACCATTCATAATATTCATCATTCCATAGTAAGGAAAAATAAAACATAAGAAAGTAGTGATCTCAGATGCTCAGTAAGGGCATGTTATACTATGGATGTTATCGGAAACAGATGCTTAATATGTCACAAAAGAAAAAATGAGTAAATAAATTCATATAACTAATCATAAGAGATTAAAACACAATCAAGAATAGTATACTGGAAAAATATCACATGTTTTATCAATTCCAAGTATCATGAAGTGGTAATGCATAATTCAAGAAATCTAGAAAAAATCGTCATGGCTTTGGCCAGGATGTCTATAAATAATAGGATATGGCCTCAGAGAAAACACAATATTGTTTTTGTCATAAGACTTACTGATTAAACAAGGAGATCTAGTATTCCCCACCAATAAATTTATAACTCCAATTTATTCATCATATGAATGGGGATAATAAAAAAACATGAACATATTGTATGTAAATTTATTTCACTAATATATAATCATAATGACTAACCCATCTGTGTGGCATAGTGAATGGTATCATGATAACACGTGAAAAGTCAAATAAGACATAAGAAATTTAATGACATAAGTAGATGAGAATAATAATATATCAATCTAAATAAAGAAAATAATTCCACATGTGTTCTAAAATAGATGAAAATTATATACTAAAATCATCGAGCTTTTTTTAGAGAAATAATCCTTTAGCTTATCAAAAATTGTTTATCTGAATATTCATTTTTATTTTTTATAATAGAACTTATTAAACCAATAATAATAAAATACAGTTTTCAGGAATTTTTTTTAAAAAAATATAGTATCTTAAAACAGAATATGGATGGTAAGGGAAAATGGGTAAAAACAATTTAGACATTCCCTCTAATCAGGGTTACGTATCTGGATTACTTGAAAAGGTAATGTTGAAATACATCTGTTTATTATAAAAAAATGAAATGATATGGAAACATGAGTTTGGAATGTATAAACATAAATTTTATGAAATATATAAAATTAATGAGTAATTAAATTATGTATAGAGGAAGGAATCTTAACCTGAATGAAAATGGAGTTTCAGTAATAAACCATTACCTTATGTGCAAATGTTTTCTCCATTTGAGCTTAAAATCATGGTTTATAAAACAATGTACATTAATTAATTAATTCATAAACGTATCTACATGAATATGATTTATTATAATTTAGTTATGTTCGTTTATGTTCTTTTTGATGAGATATAATATACCATTTTATTACTTGCGAGCATTCGTTTCCTTGGTTTTAACGATCAGTATACTTGTATATGAGTATGGATGTTGAAGTGGAATGGGTATAATTTTAAAAAATGGAATTTATACCATATCATGGAAAAACTAAATGTGTATATATATATCATTTTATTATATGGTATGAGGATGATCATTATATAAGATATTCAGTGATTACTATTTACATTATTACCACAGTTATTTATCATAACAAACTCATTTTATTTTATCATTTAGTATAATGTAAATAGGATATATATAGAAAATAATAAATTACTTAATAAATATTTTATAAACCATTATAACCATAAAAATATTTTAATTATGATCCTTGAATTATAAATTGAAGAACAAAAATATGCCATCTATAAAAGTGGTAAATCGACACCTCTTAGATGAAAATTTTGTTTTTTAATTAAAAGAGTTAGAAATAATTTTAATGATTGATTATTTAATTAAAATAAATAAATTATAGTATATTTATGTTACCAAAGTTATCAATAAATTTTTATCATGGTAGGTGAGGAGAGAATAATAAAATAAAATAACTTAGAAAGAAATTAAATGTAAAAGGAAGAGCATTTTTCCTCTATAATTCTCCTGCATGAGAAGCTCCCTAGAGAAATGGTCTTGTGATTTTTAAGAGACCAATATATCATGAATGTCTGGTAGGGGATTTGGAATAATATTGGGTAGAAATTTTACGATGCTGAACTCTTTGGAGGTTTTTGGAGAATGTGTGGTGAGGGGTGGTATTTATATTGGAGGAGAGGGGTGATTTCCCTTTATTTTATTAGTTTTCTCAAGATAAGATATAGTATTGAATCTTATTAGTGAATATATTATTATGTTCATTTTAGCTCTACCCATGGTGCTTAAATCATCCAAAAATCACTTATGACTCAACTAATCATGTATTTATCATTTATTGTAAATTATCATATTTTATTATCCACAAAAAAATTATGTATTTTGGAAAAATCCAAAAAATTCAACCTATCCAATTTTTGACATGTAGATTTAAAAAATTAACATCACATTAATAAAATGATATTCTAAATAGGAGAAATTTAATTTTTAATTTACACCATCATTTATACGAAAAATTTATATTTCAAATCTATTAATGATTTCAAAACACATTTGAAATTTAATTAAGGTATCATAAGATTATCATACAACCATTAGATCGAAAAATGTTTATTTATAAATACATTTAATGAATGTTAATTTTCTTTTATATAATTTTAAAAGTTATAAAATTATAATTAAATATTTATGAATCACAAAAATACCAACACAAAATTAATAATTTATGAAATATTTATTTACCTATACTATGATATAATTATATCATAAATTCATTTATAAGATGCCAATTTTTTTATAAAAAAATGGGTGAGATTCCTATAATTCGGATGATTTAATTTTTATATAGTTTATATAACCATTCCTAATGAAAAGTTTCTATTTTATTGGTTCTTGTTTTATAACATCATGAAATACCTCTTTTTCCGTAATTCTTCATTTATATTTTTTCTATTATGTTTTCTAAGTGATTAAATACGATATATACTATAAATAATAATAATAATAAGGGAAATTTCATTGATAGTGTTTTGGGTCATCACATTCTCCCCTCCATTAAAAATTTTGTCCTCAAAATTTCTAGATTGTCTCCACACACAAAAAAATTATGTAGTTATTTATCATAAGCTCCATAGGTTCCCATGTCGCCTCTCCAATTTTATGATTCATCCTATGTACCTTTACCTGTGTGGTAATTTGATTTCTCAAAAAATATTCTATATTGTCTAGAATATAGATATGATCTTCATAGTAATATAGGTTATGATCCAATTCTATTCATTTAGATGTCAGTACATGTGCTGGATCTAGAATGTACTTACATAACATGGATATGTGGACCACATTGTGTACTGTTAAATGTCTATGTTTCATTACTAAAAGATAATCCAAATCTCTAACACTCTCCATAATTTCAAAATGTTTAATGAACCTAGGTCTTATATTCCCATTCTTCACAAATCATATGACGCCCTTTCATGGATATAGTATCAAGAAAACATGATATCCCACATGAAATTTCAAAACCATCCTTTAATTATCATCATGACCATTTTCCCAAACCAAGATACTTTGATATAAGGTTTAATAGTCTTTTCATTTTTTTGTTTGCTCCACAAGATCAGGTCCAACAATCTTCTTTTCACATACATCATCACATCTTGTTGGTGTATGAAATCTCATACCATACAATGATTGATATGGTTCCATTTGAATACTATACTAGAAAATATTGTTGTAGGAAAACTCTTCCAATGGACAATATTGATCCTACATACCTTGAATGTAGAGGGATCATAATCTCAACATGTCTTATAATGTTCGAATAGTCCTTTCATAATCCCTGTCAGTTTGAAGGTGATATGTCTTTGTCATATAAACCCTAGTATCCAAATATCTCTTAATAATTTTCTAATTTTTTTTGTAAACATTGGATCATGATGAGACTCAACAGAATGATATTCTACAAGATATATTAAAAATTCATTAATATATAATCTTTTCACTGAGATCATGTGGAAAATCCTTCATTCTATTGAGGAAATGTGCAGATTCAGTAATTCGATCAAAAATCACCCATATTAAATCATTATTTCACAGATTTGTATATAATAATTTCATTAAATCCTTAGATATGTCATCCCATTTTCATTTAGGAATAGGAAGGGGTTGCTCGAAACCTCTAATATGTTGTATATCTGCCAACACTTGTGGATAAGATTAACATATTTATACATAATCATCAAAATCACACATCATATTATCCTAATAGAAATGTTCTTTTATATATCTATACATATTTTTGATAGCTATATGAATATATAAATTCGAGCTATAAGAATCATGTAATAAATCATTTTTTAGATCAGGTTTAGAAGGAACAAATATCCTCTCCCAAATTTTAGAATTCCATCCTCACACACAATGCCTATAAACATTCCCTCATTCACTATATTATTTTATATTTAATATTCTCATCATCACACTTGTAACATTTAATTCTTTTAAATAAATTTGGATGGGGAATGAGGTTAGAAATTAATGAAGTTTCACCTTCCATAATAATTCCCAAATCCATCATAGCTAGATCTATGTACACATGGTACCTTTCAATCATAATTTTATTCAAAACTCAATGATCCTTCCTCCTCAATGAATCTTCTACCTTTTTCACCTTCAGATGGTGTTAGTGTATTGAACAATAATAATTCTAGATAAGCTCCATCCATTCCCTTTCAGTCATGTTTAGTTCTTTCATTGAGAATTAATATTTTAATACCTTGTGAGTGGTATATATCTGATATATATTACCATAATGTCAGTGTCACTATTTTTCAAAATAAAATAATACATCATCTAACTCAATACCAAGAGTTGGATAGTTCTGCCCATGAATTTTTAACTACCTCAATGTATAAGAAATAACTATGACATTTTGAATAAGGTAAAACCCACGTCCTTTCTTTTTGTAATAACTATAAATCACAAAGCCACAATTTCCCAATGGTAGAGTCATTATTGTAAAATTCACTAATCTCTAATTCAATTCATCAAAATATTCATCACATTATATTTTAAATTTTATCATAACCCCTTACTGAGTAATCTTGGTAAACATGTTAGATAATTAGGCTATATTATGAATGAAACAACAATAAAACCTTAAAATACAATAAAACTAAAAACATTGGTTATGTTTGTTGGTGTCGGTCAATTGTGATCCAATTCCTCCTTCAATGGATCAATTGAGATTCCATTAAAAAAAATTCACAAGAAAAAAAATTGTTTGAAGCCAAAAATCAAAATTTCTAAACAGCCGATAAAACTCATTTATTCTAAGAGTAACTAGAATAATTTTCATGTTATTATCATGATATTAATACCATTTTGATTATAAATATATTTCATCAATAAATACCACAAGAAATTCAATTAGACATTCCTTGAAAACATTATTATTAGACCCATGAAATATATGGTTACTTAGTTTGACCAAATCAAATTATTATAAACTCATGTTGTCCTTACCTAGTTCAAAATAACATCTTTGGAAGATCTTCTTTGTTTTCATGGAATTTATGATATCCAAGTCAAAAATCAATATTTGAAAATTATTTGTCTTCTTGAGGTTGATAAAATAATTCAAAAATGAGAGGTAGTGAATTATTGTTCTTTATCATAGAATCATTTATATATAAATATCAAATGAACATTATTATAGATTAATCATTCTTATTAAAAAAAATTGTGCTCTTCATGGGAAAAATAAAGGTAAAATAAACCACTTAGTTCTCAACTCCTATATTTGTTTCATGAAATCCACTAACTATACTCTAGTTATTTTATATGTTGTCTTTTATATAGTCTATTCACCATGATTAAATCAACAGAAAACACAATTTCCTACTCCCAAGAATGTTCGTGTATATACTTCAGATGTAAATTAAAGTATTCTATCACAATAGGTACACCTTCTATTTGATGGTATCGTTCCTCGCACCAAGACATTGAATTCTAATAATCCCCAAGAAAAGAATTTTTTTGATATACTTGGGGTGGAACTAGATGAGAATCTGATTGTGAGGTTTCTACTCTAAATATAAGGGACTGTATATCATTCTCAAGGATTGGAACATCATTCTTATAGAATTATATTTTCACAGAATAATTTTAATGTAAATTCATATAGAGTATTATATAACAATATAACATGGATTTAATGATAATGTTAGCAAATAAAGAACTTTTATGTGTTACAAAGGGGACAGATCAGCACATATTTGTTGCATTGATAATCCCATTTGAGTTTTTACTAAATATCATAGAAAATTGATAATATATAAGAGAATTTTATTATACAAAAACAGATAATGCATTGGCTATTTTTAAGGAAATGATTAATGTACCTGCCACCACATCATTAGTAATTTCAAATTCAGTAGTTGTGATCGCATAATATTAGTATGGCTCCCAAAGAATTTCTTGGGGAATGAATCTATGATGTAGAGGTAAATAATTTACTAAAATTCCTACATTTTTAGAATTATATCTTTTACCATTGATATATTATTTATTTCCCTTACAATGACACAATTCCAGGAATTTTTTACCACACTTAGAACAGACTCATTTTCATTCTATACAGGCTTTGAGGTGTTTCCATAAAAATATGTCACATGTTGTAAAACAAACATTTTCATTCTTCCCATTATCTAATCCTTAGTGTAATATAGTCCTCTTATTTTGATTTCTTTTAAAGTAATATGACTTAAGGAATTCATTTTTTTCTTGACATAACATGATATTATATCTTTGAATGATGAGAAATTTTGGGAGGTTATTTTCCATTAGAGGAATGGTTTTAAAACATCAAATAGTCTATCAATATTGATTCTTTGATTTTGAAACATTCATTTATATACTTGAAAAGTTGGATTCATACATGAAATCTTTATCATCCCCCTTTTACCACAGATTCAAGAGTTTCCTTTCCCAATCCACTCCTTGTCCATGAAGAAAAAAGTTTATCTAAGAAAATTTCATTAAAATCACCCCATTATATATCATTAATTTTTTCTCCTCATATGTGTTTGGAATCAGTGACCACTAATTATTTTCATCTCCTAATATAATATAAATTTCCAAGTCAACCTTCCCCCATTTAATGCATCCTGAAGAGAGAAGTATCATTTCGAATAAATAAATCCACTTCTTAGCAACAGTTGGGGTTGTATTCCCCTTGAATGATAAGTGTTCTTTATCATATAAGACGATATTATATTTCACATCCATGTGGTGTATCAGGATTCTCTATATGGGTATGTATATTGTTCCCAATATAATTTAGCTATGCCAGTATATTTAAAATTTGCTCACCACTAGTCACATCTCCAATACTGACATCATTATCTTGCATAGGAGTGAAATTCATATATGTGATATGTGATTCGATACAATTTAAATTCCAACCACTAGGCCCAATTTCTAAATAATTAAACACAATATATTGGGTTATTAATCATAATGTATAATATGAATCTAGAAAAACAGTTGACATAAATTGATTTATTATGTATATCTAATCTCATAATCATAAACATTTTTTAATTGGGGAAATATTTAATTTTAATTAAATCATATTGGTTTATAAATAAGATTTTTATTGTCTTAATAATATCCCCAAGGAGTGTCAAACTAGGTACATAGTAAGGCTCATTATCAGGTACTGGGTTACCCTATGTCAAGGCCGAGACATCATGTCCAAGTTGTTAGCCTTAGGTACATCTATTCCAGAACCACTTCCACTTTTAGTACCCATATTAAGATTTATTTCAAGTAAATTCCACATAATATCTATCTTACAAGAATTATCGGACGTTATTATTTTCTTATACAGAAAGTCTATCTTAGGTTTATTCTCCCACATCTATGTTTTCTAAATATAGTTTCAAATTTTTTTACTAAACTTTCTCTGATACAAATTGCAAAGACTCCAACCCTAGTAGCTCGATGCCAATTCTTGACATTATAACATTTTTATGATTAATACTATGTTATATCCCAATAGACAAAATAGTTTCATAATATTGGAAAAGCAAATAAAAACCTATTATTTAAATTAGGACATGAAAGGAAATGCAATATCGATTTTCATTGGAGAAATCCATAACCCAAATATTATCCTAGAAAGTTATTTATTATATTCATATTCGTATCATTTTCAAAATATAACATAATAAATGATTGATATTATATCCTTAGTAAGGTTTTGTAACTGAATTTAAGTTATGATAAATATAATAATTATTTAAGGGGAATAAACAAAAATAAATGCCTTTAAATATCAACATGAACATAACATGGAAGGAATAAAACTATTCAAATAAATCTATATAACTGATCATAAAATAATGAACATTAATCATGGATATTACACTAGTAAAAAACGAAATAGATTAACAATTATTAATATAATTATGAGGGTACTCATAATTCCAAACATCTGATACTTATTTTCAAGTAAATGACCAGGAAGTATGAAAATTCTACTGTAATTCCTTGTCCAAAACCCAATTCAATTTTGTCTCATGAGACAAACCAATGAATCGATGGGATATATAGTCCCCCCCATAACTTTCTATGACCAATTTATTACTCATTTAAATGTGGGTAATCACAAAAATATGTATATATTAACTATATATAACCTTCCAAAATCGGTATTCATAATCACTAACAAATTTGAGTAGCACGATTAATGCTATCAAGATAGAACATCGATATTAAATTTTCAATTAAATCATTTAATAGAATATGTAAGTTGAAAATAATAATATATCAATCTCAATAAAGAATAAAATACAATAGAGGTGTAGAATTATACAAAAATACTCAAATAAATTCAATGAGTAATTCTTGAAAGAAATACCTTTTTTACTTTGTAAAGAATAGTACTTTTAGAAAAATAATTTTAATTTACCATAATTGTTTCTATATAATTATTACTTAACTTATATAGTGTTTAAATACAAAATTAAATATTTTATTAAAATAATGTTGTCTTAAAACAGATTATGGATTGTACTTGAAACTGGGCATGAAATCTAGATTTTCCCTTCAATCGGGTTTGCGTATCGGGAAGAATTGATAGGGAAACCTTGAAAAACTTATATGTAATATAAAATACATATGAAATGTTTTGGAAAAATTAGTTTGGAATTTATTCATATAATTTACATTATTTATAGAAATATAATGAATAATTATATTTGTTTATTGTGTAATGAAACATAATCTAAATGAAAATGGATGTTTGGGAAGAAAACCATTATCTTATGTTTGAATGTGTTCTATAATTGATATTAACAACATGTAGAGTCAGAATAAATCCATTAATTAATTAATTAACTAATATAAGCATCATTATGGTATATGAATATGGATGTTAATGTCAAATGGGAATAAATATGCAAAATTGAATTATATGATATTAATGAAAACCTATAATTATATATGGTTTTATTTATCATATGGTTATCTGGTATGAGGATGAATATTTAGATAAGGCATTTATTGATAACCATTTACATTATTGCAGTGGTTACTGATCATAATGAACTCATTGTGGTTAATATTTTATTATAATGAAAATTTGTTAATTCTGAAACATAATAAAAGTTGTAATAAATTTATTATAGTATGATGTATCCTTAAAAATGGATTCATTTCAAGACATGATAGTTAAACTGAAGAATGAAAATCTATTATCCATGAAGGTTGTAAATCGACACCTCTTTATTTATGATTTCTTAAAATAAAAGAGAGGGAGAAGGGATATTGATGATGGATTATTCAATTATCATAAAAACATATAGTATATGAAATTTATAGGACTTATCATGGAGTTATTAATAATGGAGGTGAGGATAGAATAATAAAATAACAAAAATTGAAAGAAATTAAAAGGACAAGGAAGAAGATTTTACATCATTAATTCTCCTCCTTGAGAACCTTATTTCTGAAATGGTTTTAGTATTTTTTTGATACCATCATCTCTAGGATGTGTAGAGTGGGATTAGTAAGTGAATATCATATAAATTTGATAATGCTAAAATCGTGGTGGGTCTTAGTAGAGGGGCTGGTGAGGGGTGGTAATTAGAGAGGAGATAGGGGGTGGTCTTTCATTATTTTATTATTTCTCTCTAGACAAGTAATGGTTTTAATTATTGTGACCAAAGATAGTAATAAGATCATGTGTGATTGAGAAAAGTGTTCATATATCATCCACAAATCAATTATGACTCAATAAATCAACTATTTATCATTTATCATAAATTATTGTATTTTACTATTCACAAAAATTCATTTATTTTAGAGAAATCCCAAAAAATACCCCTAACCATATTCACCTTGTAGAATTCCAAATTTACATAAATTTTCTAAAAATATTTTTTTTAATATGAAATTTTTTAGTTTTTAATTAAAACCATCATTTACTCGAAAATATAATTTATAAATCAGTAATTGATTTTTTAACACTTTCATTAATTAACTAAATTCAAATAACATTTTCCTAAAATCATAATAAATTAAAATATTGATTTATGAATAAATTATATGAAAATTAATTTACATTTAAAAAATTTTATTGACTATAAAATTTGTAATAAAATATTAATAACTCCTACAAAATCAAAAAATAATTATTAATTTTCAAAATATTCATTCAGTTATACTATGATATAATTATATCATACCTTAATTTATAAGATTTATAAATTATATTTATTCATACATGTGTAAAGTTACTATTAATTCATAAAACTTACTATCTATAATGGTTATAATACTATTTATATGGTCATGTAACTATTTCATTGGTATATATTCTTTATCTTCTAGGAATATCTCATATCTCATTCATTCTTTATTTATTATTTTTGTAATGTGTTCTCTATGTGATTTTATGTAATCTAAACAATATGAAATAATAATAATAAGGGAAATTTCATGGAATTATTTTTGGGTCATTACACTATCCTTTTGACTCTATTACATGGGTGTTGAAGATGATAATTTTATATTATATTCTTATAAAGGGTATAGATTTCTAATATTATTGAAAAATTCTAAAATTTATTGTAAAATAAGTTTTTTATGTATTTATTCTCGGAATAAACTAAAACTTTTTTTCATTGGACTTTGTGAATATCTGAAAGATACAGGGATTACTAAAGTAGAATAATGAATTTTCATTGCTTATTTGGATTAGGTAACTTTAAATGGTAGTAGAGTAGGTTTTATTTATTACTAATTATTATCTTAGTTATTTTTTAATATTAATAAAGTCAACCTTTAATAATTTCTCTAGAGAAAAGTCATTGTGAATGATATCATCCTATAATTTTGTAAGGTTTTGAGTATTTTTTTTAAAATAAATTATATCTCGGTTATGTTACTTGAATGCGAATACAGATTTCCCATAGATTCAACATGGGGTAATCACCATTAACAAAAGATGGTGGATTATGTACTAAATATTTACTCTATTTCATGATGAGAGGGCCTCATAATGCACACCATGATAGACAATCCTATGGAATTTAATTCAATTAATTACACTCTCTTTATTAGTCACTATGAATTATTTATTATGTTATTAAATAATTATTAAGATTATGAAAGAACCATACCTAATGAATCATAGATTTCATTGAGGCTGATTTATGATTATCTGAATGAAAATGTAATAATTTCAATATCTATGACATTTTGTGGTAGAATTTTTCATCTAATTATCTTACAATAATGATTTTTATTATTCTAATTTTCTACCACTCATGATTAATTAATTTTTTTTTTTGAAATTGATTATTCTAGAGGGAATATAATTATTAATGGATTACATGAACAATATAGAGATTATCCTAATGAGAAACCAAATAGAATAATATATGGGGTGATAATTCTAATGATTATTAAAAAATATATATCATGAATTATGATTATCAAAGGGAAACTAGTTTTGTTTCAAAATAGAACAAATAATTGAATGATTTAGTCTCATATAATTTTAGGTGATGATGGTGATTAAGTAAAGAAGATTAAATTTTCTGCTTGTAAATTATTTACTAAGATTCACCAATGGGATTTTCTTAAATAATCTTGATGATGTTTTATGTCTAAGAGATAGTTCATTGAGAATCAAATTAATGAGTAAAAGTAAAGATATTATTTTACATAGTGGGAAAACAAAGTGTTCTTCTAGAGGTACCACTAATAGTTTAACTTCATAAATTTAAGGAACTTTGGAATTATCCATGTCAATACCATAATCATATAGCTAACAAGGACGATAATCACCAACAACTTCAACGACAAGGGAAATCCTACAAAAACAAAATAATGAACATGGGATCTAGTGATGATATGGAAAGAGGAATACTGATAACACATTAATGAAATTTTAGTATTGTATTTATATCTTTTTTGAACTACTCCTCAACACCTAGAATGGATAATTAGTAAAATAAAATCACCACTTCCTTGACTATATTTGGAATCACTAATAAAAAAATTTATGTTCTATGTTTATTATAACAATAGTATATAACTCTTATCTAATATATTTTTATGATAATGTTTTCTAATGAAATTAATTTATCATTTATTTATTTAGATTTGATGTGATATGTGTCATGGATTTTATCTCTTAACAATGCATTATTTCCAATATTGAAAATTCCTATATAAAATGTGCAATGTAACCATGATCGAATATTTATATGTGGATTATTATAAACTACCTATGAAAAATAATTCTCAATATAAAAGTATTAATAATTAATCATGAAGTGTGATGAGCTCAAATTGTTATAGGGAAACTCAATATTTGTGATATTACAATTATTATAGAAAAAAATATTTAATTAGTCATACCTAATATTTTAAGGATGAAACATCATTACAAATAAAATCCTGCTTTTTGGGAATCATATAAAATTTAATTAATGATTAGAAATTAAATATTTTTGGATGCAGTTTATTTTTAAAGAGGGATAGTGTAACTCCCCAAGATTTTACAATATGTATTTACAATAAATAATTCTAATTTATTCGATATATTAATCCCCAAGAAATAATGAAGTAAAATGAAAAAAATGATACTTTACATAAAATCATAAATTTTAATAATTATAATATAGATGTTAAATTATCATTTATATAAGGGAGTAACCATATTATGAAATATATGAAGATAAATGAAATAAATGGCATTAGGTAACAGAAGTCTCCCTTATTAAGTACAATTGGATATGATTTGAAAAAGGTACATTCACATGGGTTTTCTATAGATAAATCATTACACGAACTCCACAATTTATTATATGATTGAATCTAAATGTTAGATAATTTCAAGCTACTATATATTACCAAAAACATCTATCCTAGTGGAATCAACACTCTTGATTGTCACCAGATATTACCATATATAAATAATTTATGTAATGATCATGATGAGTTATGTCGGAAAATATTAAGATTATATAATCCTATAATTATTAATTTAATAATTTATATATCCATTTTATTTTATACATTTAAAATTTTCACATCTAAAGAAAAAAAATTATTTAAAAACACACTGATAAAATCAATAACTACATTTTACCCTTAATAATGTATATATTTTTTTCTAAAATTTGATTGGTATATTTATTATTTCAATAAAATAAATATATAATACATAATATATAATTTTTTATACAAATAAATTATGAACTCTAATTTAACTAGTAAATGATATTATATAAGAAATATAAAAGCAAAAATTTTGAAAAGATATATTCATGTTATTTTTTTATAATATTTATATTTATCTGATAAATTCATTAAATTTCGAATTTAAATTTTTTAAAATAAATATTATTTTTTATTTTTTATAATAATGTTAGTTAATTATAATTTGTTGGGAATTTTTTGAAAAGGTAATTTTTTGTTAAATGTGAAATATACCACTTTTTCAAATTTCAAGATATTTTTGAAATTATTTGAATATATGTATAAACTTACAGTTTATTAACACTTTGATAGAAAAAAATTATTATTTTATAATAGTTATTTAATATTTTACAATATTGATATTTTCATTACCAACCAATGTTTGATATTTTATCATAAGAAAAACTCTTATCTAAAATTCTATACAAAAAATATATTTCTTATATTAAAATGAATTTTAAAAATTTCATAATGTAAATAAAATAAATTTAATATATAATTTAGAATTATTATTTTTATATTATGTAATAAACACCATTATAGTTTTTGGAATAAATAATTAATAACCTAGGTAATAAATTAGTTACCAAGGTGAAACCTATATGGGTTAAAATTTTAAGGAATAGGTTATAATACCTAAAATTTTAAATAATATTTTTATAATTGATTATTTGAGTTATTTCCTGGACTAATATTTTATAAAATCCACTATTTCCCTATTTTATTCAATGTAGAACTGTAAAACATCAATTTTATTTATATAAATAAGAAAAAATGAAAAAAAAACATTTTCCCAACATCTAAAAGGGTCTCTCCCTACCCCTTCAAGAAAACTATAAAATTTTTCTTTCATATTTAAAATCTACTATTTTTTTACCTTTAAATTTTATTTGAATTAAATTATATTTGGGTTACAATAATATATCATAATCCCTACATTTACATGGATTTTTCTAAGGGTTAAATGTAGTTTTTGATGTAAGTATCAATTTTATCCTAATATTGAGTCTTTTATATCATTACCATTATAATATATATTTTCCCAAACATATATGATTAATTATATAATTATAATATATTAAATTTTGTTATATTTTGGTAATTTTTTCCCTTTATTCATCTTTTCTCAAATAGAAAATTAAAATGACATTTGTGTGTATGTGAATACTACTCTCCCCATGAAGAATCATGTTTTAGGTTCATTACTACATTACAAAGATGTACTAATGTGGAATTTAATAAAAATTTATTACATTTTGAAAATGTATTATAATATTAAATAATTTTTCATTTAAAAATTTATTTAATTCATTTTATAATGAAATCCCTATCAATGGAAACATGTGGACTACCACATATATGGATTATTGTATTTAATTTTTGTCACATAAATTCATGGATAGTCATGAGAATTGGTTTAATGGATGAATATGATGGTTATTTTACCAATAAGGAAATTTAAAAATAAATTTCCCATGGTATTCATAAGATGAGAAACAAATAATAATATCAAATTAAATCTTCTAAAATGGGTATACACAGAGGGAAACATTTTATCCATACTATGCAATCATTTATTTTCAATTACTATTATCCAAATTATTTTAAATTAATATTTATATATTTAACAAAACCTTAAATAATAATATTATGAATATGGAATAATGTAATTACAAATATATCTCTTCATAATCATCAATTAATTTTGAAAGATCAATGTTTCCATCTTTCTAACAACATACATAAACAATTCTATAAAACAATATCATAGATCAATATGAGATATTAATTATTAATTATATATGATCGAAATAATTAAATAATTATTTATTTTTTGCTCTATAATTTTGAAATTAAAATTAAAATTAGTAATTAAGAAACCAATGCACGGTCCTTAAAAATCCCTGAAACATGATAATCGTCAATTTAATCATTAATGGTCTAAACCAATCTCCCATGTAATGAAATTAAAATATTAAAAATTATTATAAAGAATAAATTAAATTAAATTTTATTATGTATTAATCAAAATATCTGAGATAATAAATAATAACACCTCTATTATGGAACTAGTTTAAAACGACTAGGATTTCACACACATAATTAAAAAATTGTATATTTATAACTAATATAAATACAGATAATAATAATAAATTATGTTTATTAAAGGATATAAATTTTAATATTATTCTAAATTCAGTGATTAAAATATATATTTATTATATAGCAGACTCATGTGCTTTTCTGGATGTCCAAAATACTGGTTATGGGTTCTTTGCATCAAATTTTATTTCTTAATATATATTTAGTATTATGCATGATGATATATTTAATCTGGTATGATTAATAAATATTTTTTTAATATATATATATTTTATAGGGTTTGAATATTCATATAATTTTCTTTATTAAAATTCACCTATATTAACTGGATAATCATTTTTATGGATTTATTTGTATCATTTTAAAATGCATAAGACATGGATAATTTTATGCCCCACGGTTTTTATAAATATTCTACAATACATATTTAATATTTTATATAATGATTTAAATTTTAATAAAAAAATTCAATTCAACTTCTAGATCTCTCATTAAAAAGGTTTTTATTAAAATGTTTCTAAAACCTTATGGGTTTCACTGCCAATCTCATAATCAAATCAATATTATTTTTTAACAATGGCTCTTATATGGAATTTTTATTATTAATAAAAACCCTCATCATTTTATTTGGTTTCAAAGAGATTTTTCATTCATCCTCGAAATTATATTCTTACCTTACTCAATTTTTCTGGATGCTTTTCCTTTATTTGAAATTGAACCCTTAACAAATTTTTACTTATGAACATCCCTTTTATTTATCTGTATTCATTGGATTATTTTGTAAATATCTTTATCTGTTTCTCAATAATTTAATATGGTTATTTTATAAAAAAATTAAATTAATTATAAATATTTAAATTATTTTTTAATGTTTTATTCATTCTTCATTTTCATCATAGTGTGAAAAGTACTGATGTTATCATTCCCTATGAGAGCACATATTTTTTTCCAACATTTCGTTTAATATGAAATTTAAAATGAAATCATTTTTTGTCTAAAATAACCTCTAATGCTACATTATTTATTAAATGTTTCACTTTTTTAATATATATTTTTATGTGGTCAATGATATTTCTTATATATAAAAATATTTTTTCTAATTATAAAGAAAATATTTATTTTTATGAACACTATAATAGGTTGATATATTTTATACATTATTTAGGATATTATTAAAATGATGACATCCAAATTTTATTCAAGATGTTTTATGACATTTTTCTTTCATTCATAGAAATAAACCATCATTGTCTTTATCTTTCCCATGCACCCATTTTTAATAATCATAAAATTTTTTCTAATGTATTTTCTCTTATGAATACCATATTTTACATTATATAAAATAAAGGGTGTTAAGATAGATCCAATGAATCAATATATTGGTGAAATTAATTATTCTATAATATACCCTATATATATATATCTAAAATAACATATTCAACACGATCTTGATTAAATATTGTTTACCATGAAATATTCTCAATATATTTTGAAACCTCTTTAGTTTTCATGGGTATATCATGATATAGTTATTTACGGAATTGTGAATTTTATTCTTATGTTATTTCATTTTAAAAGGATATGAAATCCATTTTCATTCCATGGGAACATTTTGATACGATGGATGATTGATTTTAATAGCCTCACATATATATGGGTTTCCATTATGTGACAATTAAGGCCTCTGTATCCCTCCAATTCATTGGGAAAAAATATATATCCCCAAGAAAATGATAAAATAGTTATAATGGATTGATCCACTAAGGGAAGAATATTAGTGAAGATAGACCCCCCATGTGTAACAAGTGACTAAAGACTGATCCACCAAGGGAAGAAGGGGAGTGAATCCCGATATACTATGGGAAATATGTTGTGAGTACTGATCCACTGTTATTATTCTTATGCTTATGTTTATTCTAAATTATAGTGTCTTATTTGTATTTATATTATGATGGACCATGTATTATTATTTATGTTTTATCAAGATATGTTTTCAAAATTTAATGTCCATGGATATTTATTACTATATATTACCTACTTACATATATTTTTCTCTCTAACGATTATTATTTGATACCTATTATGTTTCCCTTTCAATGATTTCTATCTCATCCAATAATTATAATTATATTCCTCATGTTATAATGATGAGTATTTTTTTGAGATCCCAAGTAGGGGGGTTTGATCATTATGAATATGGTGAAATTTTTATGACTATTTTAAAATGTATTTTTTATGTATCTAATCTCTTATGACACTAAAACCATCGTTTTTATGATATTTATTATTTTTATGTTGATAATATTATTGATTTAGAGTTGTAATTAATATGTGTTTATTTGGATAATGGCCCCATAAAATTAGTTTTTTTGTAATGGAAAAAAAATTTCAATACCATTTTGGAGGAATGTGGTGAGGAAATGAAATCATTTATTTTAAGATAGGGTAGTCCTCTCAATGGATCAATTACATTTTTTTGAATAAAAATGAAAATTTATTCCTATCCATTATCCACTGTGAATATATCATGGAAAATGTCTAGTTTATGAGAATTTATGGAAGGATCCATGCTTCTAGAATATTTTCATGGTAAGATATTTAGGGATCAATAATTTGTGTTATTGGGTTTTGATAAAATATTTTGGTATTGACAAATTAAATTTATTTTTAATATTATTATAATAATGATTAAAAATAAGAATATTTCAACTAATTTAGGGTATGGAATGGAAAATCATTATAAAACAATGAATTTTACGTAACGTACCATGTCCTCATTAAAATATATTTCCAATGGTAGCATATTTGTTTTGTACACTGAACTACCACATGAAATTAAACAAACTGATAGATAACTCCATACATGTTTGGGCACCAAAAACAAGAAATAAAAGGTGAAAAATATTCCTATAAGAAGGAAATGGGGATGATTAATTTATCCATTACTTCCAGATATTAGTTATGCTCTAAGAACACAGAATATAGTATAATGACATGAGTTACTCTACCATGATATCACATATCGAATATCTTATGTATGGAAAAAGTGGGGATTTAGATAAATGATATTTTTTACTTAATTAGTCTAGTATAAATAAGAAAATATACTTATATATTGATCTTGTATTCAATAAACTAATTCACATTGATAAATAATCAATGTTAGGTTAAATATGGATAAAAATATATGTTACTCTCATATGGACACCCATAAAATTTATGTTATTATATTTATCTATGATTTTTAATTTAATAGGTTATATAAATATATTAATAATCCATTGTCTTAGATATACTTGTTAGATTTGAGTTGTGGGTTACTCGGTTCCATAACTCTTATAGTGAATGAGATGAAAAACAAATGTAATTTTCGCATAATCAACTCCATGTTAATGGTTATTGATTTTAACATTTTGATAAAACAAAATATTTAATGTTAATTTAATGAAAATTAGGCTATTTGATTCCCATGTGGAATGTATGGAAATTTGAAAGGAAACAACAATGAATTGATGACGAAGTGGTTAGTTTCATCTAATTTAGGAATTAATATATCATATAATATAATATTTATATCTAAATTATTTTGTATTTAATAATTTTTCATTTAAATTGTAGAACCAATGATGTAATATGTGTTCCTCTATTATTTAGAAAATTTGATTATTATGTTGACCATGATAAACACAGAAAAACCTTACTATAGGAAAAGTGTGTTTTCCTAGGGGTGGATAAAAGGGTTATTCCTGCATCCCAAGTTAGAAACCCATAATTTTAGAAGTTAGGAATTTTCATCTAGTGGTAGAGAAGTTCTCATTAATAGGTTAAAAATTAGATACACATGCCTAATAATTTCTCATTGGATTTATTCTTGTTGAACTATCATTTATGTTATGGGTTACCAAACATTTATCACAGTATACTATTTGAACACAGTAAGAAATTATTTCTCATGAATGATTGTTTTAATTGTACACTACAATTAAAATATCAATAAAACAAGATTCAGTAATATCATTCATCTATAATAAATGATTAATATAATTATAAAACTCATACCTAGTTAAAAAAAGATATTTTGTTTTAATAAAAACTATTGATTATGATGTATATACCAAGTATAATATATAGACTCTTTGGTGATAAAAATAATATCTCTATGACATAATTATATTTTAGAATCATAAAAACCTATATATAATGTTATAAGACTAATATTCTAGTGTTGGAATAATATTGAGAGCATAAACTATTTAAAGGTGATGTTATAAGCGAGTTCATGTAATTCATGTGATTCCTTTAAGGGATTTTTAGAATTCTTAATTTTTTAATTGATGAACTTGATATAGAATACAATATCCTCTAGGATTGTATGTTGGAATATATATTAAAAAGTATTCATTGATAATTTAATTTAGATTGAGGATTTTCCTTACCCCACATAGCCTCATTAACATATTGTAGATATGAAAGATCGACGTGGATTCCTTTAAATGTATTTCAGTCATTATTCCGTTTGGAATATTTTTAAAAAATAGAAATATAATAACTAACCATATACATACTTTTTTGACTAATGAATATCAAATAATTTACGATGGGATTAAATTCCAATTGGTGGTAGAATTAATTTTTTTAAGGGTTCCATTTGTAATATTAGTGAAAGAATTGAATGTACATCATCAAGAACATAATGTTCATCTCAGTTAAAGATATTATTGAACCTATAGTTATTACAATCCCCAAGATAGAAATTTTATTTATTATATTGACTAAATTTTTATATGGTAATAATGTCTTTTTTTAGATTGTCGGAGAATGAATGTATTAAGACGAATATTTTAATTAAATGAAAATTTTGATACAAAAACAACTAATTAAACATGTTTTAGTGGGAGAAATTGTTACATATAAAAAATAAATAATAATTTAAAAACATTAGTGGATGTTATATATTCATTGTTGTGGGTGATAAAATATTCAACAATAATAAGGATTTCTTTAGAAATTAGTATGTGTAATATTAGTAATTATTGAAATGTTCATTTAATATTAAAGATGGAATTCATGTAAAAAAATACAGCATGACGTTTTTAGGATTCAATATTTGAAGTAAATATGTCTGTATTCAATAATAAGAAACCATAAATAGATGGTCATGTGTTGACTAAAAAAACATTGTTGATTAATAATAGGTTTACAATAACATGACATAGTACTTGATAATAAATTATATCTAATCATCAAAAGAAATGACATTCAAATTATACTTTTCATAGCTTTTCTATACCAAATTTATAAGAATTAGATGTAATTATTGTGATGCATAAGGAAAAACTTATAGGATTTATAAATATGAAACAACCTGAATGGTTAGTGACATCAGTAAATATCAATATTATAAATAAGATTTGAGGATCCATTTATTGATTTAAAAAATTGATTGTAGGATATTCATTTGAAATGAATGTGTTCCTAGGATTCTATAATAATCTACTGGGAGAACTATTGTTTTATAGGAAAATAATTTATATAATATATAGAATACATGTAATTAGTAAAATAGTTAGTTAATACCAACATTAATTTCTACAATATTACTCATGTAACAACACAAGATCGGGATAAAATGATCTTATAACATAGATAAAGGGGGTTTCTTAATGAATTTTATTACATATAATTGACATGGTATGGAAAATATAATATAAAACAATACACCTAAATTTTTCTAGGGAAACATGGTATTCTTGTGATATAAACATACGAATCATATGATTACTTTAGAAATATATCTCCCAGGATAGGATATATACATATATTGGATCATACATATGCATAAATCATATAATTAAAATAGAAAATTATTCTAGAAGAAATTCATGTTCTAGAAGTCAGAAATATATAATAGTTCCTAAGGAAGAAAAAGTAAATGTGTTCCTAGTGATTAGAGAAATGAGAATACTAGTGTTATATGGGGATATAAAACTTGTCTTCATTAGATAGATTTGGTTTATTATTATAGAATGGATAAAATGACATTCAAGGGTAATGAATAACATATCCATTAGTTTTAAAATCTATATTTTACTATTTTTATTGGAATTCTGATGTAGCTTGATTATAATGTTTACTGAAATTTTTTTTTGATTTATAATTACAACCAAATAGTAAAATTCAATCATATTATTTTGAATTTTATCCTTGGTAATATTCAATATATAAAGAAAGATAATGTAAAAATATGGGTATAGTCATTAATGTTGTCTTTTTAGGTATTTTATAATATTTAAAGTTGTAATAATGTATAAAAACACTGATAGTGTGTTGGAATCTTTAGTGACATTCAAATAATTGTAGAAACATGAATACAATGTGATGCTAATTAGTCGAGTAGTTAGTAGTTGGATCTCGTACATGTGGGAGTCTTTTGAAGTTGGTTCCAAATGAATAACTACTATATTCATTTGATTACTAAATTATTACTTGGGTTAAATATTAATAAATATCATATCATTCCTTGATCAAACTTCTATATCAAATTGAATTTGATAATTTTAAAGGGTATCAATCAACTTGAAAGTTCTCAACAATTCTCATATATGATAACAACAATGAAGTGATTGATGATATTCATAAATTCATTTTTAACTGAATAATTTAATTTTCTAATGGGATGTAGATGAAATAGAAAATTAGTGGAGGGGGATTATAATACATTGAAACTTATTCTAGGGATGTTTATACTTGTCAATATCGAAGATATAGAGGTTATGAGAACATGACCCACTAGACGAAAATAAAAAAGTACATATGTTATTGGATAATATAAACATTACACACATGTAATGATACTTAGAAATTATTATTATTTTTAATTAAAATAATGTGTCTTTTAATTTTATGTGTTTATTTAAATGGTGATGATATAGGTTCATAGTGATGTTGGGTATGTTGGTTTCATAGAGACTGTTATTAAATTAATGAATAACACGAGGAAGGAAATTACCCTTATGTTCAATAATATATGTTCATATTCTTTGATCTAGAATGGGAATGTAATTGTCTAACTAAGTGAAGAACCATTGAATTTTGATGGAATGTTAATTTTATAAAAGTCAAATAAAGAGACTTCGGGAATAATTATTGATTATAGAACTATGATAACTTCTTGATTAATGATATCATGACATATGGATTATATAAAAGTATGTACATTAATATGTTTTTATTTCTATTATTAAATTTAACTACATTCTTTATCCAGGTTATGAATTCATTCTAAACATTATCTTTCATCAAAAATAATTACTAGAAAATGAAACTAAAGTATAATTATTTTAAAATGTGGAAAAAATAATATTATCCTAGGTGGGGGAAAAATTATTCATGTTTTTTTGACTAAATATTTTTAGCATTTATGCAAGAGAATATTTTGTGAGTTAGATATTAAATAAATATTTATTAAATATGTAATTAATAATTAATAGAATATATAATATTTATTTATTCTAATTTATTCCCAATGAAAAAACTATATTTATTTATGGGAATATTTATTAAATATTTATTGGAAAATAAAAATGTTTTTTTATTTGTCTAATTAAATAAATATTATATGCTGTCTTATAAATATTGAGGAGTATTGACAAACTAATTTTTATGAGTGGGAGATAAATATCATATTATATATTTCATGAATAAATATCAATTTAATTTAAAAGATATTTATAATTATTTATCCATTATTCTAAAAAATGAAACCTAAATAGTATTATTATAATAATAATAATATGGACTTGGGGTTATTTTGGGATTTAGAAAATAATAATTGTTCATATGAAATTATCAAATATTTACACATAGTACTATAGTTACTCATTTTTTTATTCTATAACCCTAGGCACAAGATTATAAAATTTGTTCACAAAATGCTCTAGAGAGAATCCTATCATTCCATACAGATCCTTCTTCAAGAACACATTCTAGAATGGATTTTATTTCTCTTCTTCCACCATAGTGATTCTTTGTCAACTTAATAGATTCTATAGTAATAAATACTGATCAGTATAAATATTAAAATATCCATGTAAGCGCCATGGTAACTATGTAGTTATTATAGTAAGTTCATGGATCATGTGTGGATTATTGCTAGAGGTATTCTATCATTAAGACTTATTTACATAATGATGGTACACTAAGAATTGGTCAATGGATTCATCGATGGACTATGATTTCCAATGATAGAAAAATCATAATATTGATAAATTATTTATATATATGTGGGTGATAAATCTATTTTCATCGTTATGGTATTTTTCTAAATAATATTAAAATTAATTTTTTTGGTCATGATGTTCTTCATCATGGACATCTCATATTATTTATTGATTGTGATAAAAAAAAGTTAACTACAACCCAATTTTTGTTTCCACTATTGCTGAAGCTTTCACCAACTCCATGCATAAATGTATTGAGATAATTATCTATGTCACTAGTATTCCTCCAAGGGGATACTGAATATATAGCATATTTTAGGATCTCATTCCGTGAAACCATCACACATCCAGGAAATTTACAATCCCATAGCTTAATCTAAATGTCTCCCCTATACAGTTCCACTATGTCAATGATGCCACAAAATAAAAATGTAAACAAATAACTCAACAAAAACCATAATTAATGAAAATAACCAAACTATGACAATATATATGGGGAAAACATAATATATATATATATATATATTCAATTTTCCAATTCTATAACTCATGCATGATGATATGGAATTTGGAATGAAATGAAAATTACAAGTAATTTTTTTTGATAAACATTGATTGTAACCCTTATGGAGTATCTAGGAATATAGATACTTTATCGTGTACTTCTATTTTTATATAAATGATGTATCATCATAATGATAGGTTTTTTTCAAATAGTAACTTGATTATGTACTTAGAGTCTGGAGTCGTGTGACTGGAAAAAATACAATGTGTCTACAATATAAACAAAAATTTTATAACATAAGGGTTATATATGATATATCTAGTTGATACCGAAGTTATGTAGCCCTATAGAGTTAATATAGGATTCTTTATTAAAAATAGCGTACAACAGTATAAAAAGATAATAATTTATTTACATGTCCATGTCTGATCCTTCTGACTGAGACAACTCTCCCCTCTTGACATGCAACATGTCGGTGGCTAGTTTATTATTTTTTCAGGAATACCTATATAAAATAACCCATATTGTTTGTTATACCCTATGTTCAACAGTTGAATGACCAATATAATTAATTTAATCTCATTCATAAACCCTATACATTAACATATAGTGGTTCATGAAATTTAAAAAGTGTTTTGATGGAATGTGATATTTAATTCCCATTATAAACCCTTTCTAAAATAGGGATGATGATACATTGTTGATGTTTACTAGTGTACAAATTGTGTAGTCATGTTTTATAACATGATCTAGGGTTCCCTTGAATTATTTTTTCTTGTGGACTGATTTTTATGCCTTTATGAATATTCCTCATTGGATGCACCCAATAACAGAATTAGCTGACCTCCACTAAAAATTCCTACCACCCCATTCTCCACCATTAGTTTAAGAGAATTCAAACTTTTTGGATCTACTGCTCATTATCCTTACTAATCTAGTTTCCACCATTATCATACAAATGAATTTGACTCCAATATCATTATCCCTTTGAATCCATGTTCCAAACTATCCTTTAATTGTTTTTTTCATATTATTTAGACCATTATTTCCATATCATAATCTTAACCAACACCCATGCTCCCTTAATTAAGACATTGAACACTAAAAATGATGGTGGTAACAATTTCTTCTGATAAATTAATATTAATTATGGTGAAATGAATATAATATATGGTTAAATTTTTCTAGCCACCCAATTTATTTCTTTGAACTATTTTCAATTATAAATGTTTACATGTCACGAATTTATAACTATAACCTCTATGAAGATTATAAAATATCATGTTTGATGAAGATAGAGGTATCTGTATTGATAAATTATCATTTTTTCTCCAATAATTTCTTACTGTATATATTTAAAGACGATAATCTCCATAGTAAAAGTGAAGTTGAATAATTACAATATTGGGGAGAAAATAGTTAATAACATGATAAATAATAAATTTATGAATATGAGATTGGAAAATTTTTAACTTGATAAATTTTAGGATACATTGAATAAATAAATTATTTAAAAATTATTTTTTTATCCAAAAAAGAAAGAGCTGCGAGACATAAGAATAATTCAAAAGTTGTGGTAACATTTTTCATTCTTCTATATTCAATCTTCATTAACTCATAAATCATCATCATTGGTCCATGAATCTATAATTATTTTAGTGATCCAACACTGAACCATCCATGAATGAAAACCCCCCTCTTCTTGATTATTTCTTGGGATCATGTCATGAATGATGGAAAAATGTATAAGTAAAAAAAACAATATTTTTCAATCACAAATATTGTCAATTGTTAACATAATGAAATACTGAAAAAGTCTTCATCAGAGACCAGAAGCTTTAACAAAAAAATGTCATCTATCATAAGGAAAAATCCATATCTTAAGCAAAATATTTGTGTTAAAATTATGATATGTGGTTCCATTTATGAGACAACATTACTCACATATGCTATATAACTATTTATTTATTAAATAAATATTAAATATGCTTTATGAACCAACTATATCATAACATCATGTTTATCTCACCCAATATTATACACCATTTCCAAATATAATCAAATTGATAGAAACATTTATGATATTTTACTATGGTGAATTTACCATTATACTAATTTAAACATTTTCATCCCTGAAAATTAGTTTATAAGGAAAATCACAAAAAAATAAAATATTAGGTTGTTATATCCCCCCCACTTTTAAAATATTTAAAACATGAAAAGTAATGTTATAAAATACTGAATACAAAATCTCTCAAAATAACTATGTGAAAAATTATGCATTATCCTCACATTCACTTTATTTTTCCTTATAGGCCTACAATCTATGGAAAATACTCAAAAAAATTATATTATTTATTTAAAAATATTATTAGGATATTGTAATAATCACTTATATTCATATATTTCACATTTAATAGAATGAAATAAAATAATGAACCATAGGAATATTCAGTTAAATGACCCATAAACAAGGAACCTGTTATTAAATATTTATTATCCACACCATTAATGATTAATTTAAATGATTATCTGATGAGAAAATTTTATATATGCCAAATCATATACTAGGTTAAGTAATGAAAAATCACAACCAAAATAGTTTACATCAACCCTACATAATTTCTTAAAAATGCTCTTATGGCCTTATTTCCAGCATAATTCACAAGATCCTCAAATATATTACATCTAAAATTCACTCCATTACCATTAGTGGAATCCACATTTAATCAAATTTATCATAAAGAAAAAACCTAACCCACAACTAGTGAAAATGATGGGTTTTAACTCTTTATTAAATCAATTTATGATCTCCTAAAAGAATGGAACAAAATTCCATAAACCACCAGGAAACATATTATTACCTCATTTGTGACTCATTCTTCCATAATACAATGTAGATTATGTTGAACCATTAATATAGTATTTTATTATCATATAAAACTCATGAAAACAACTCTGAAAATTTAAAAACAAGTACAATAATTTATATAGTAATATTCTTTATCAGAATGATAGAGTATCCATAAAATGAAACAGAATCTCTTGCATGGTCCAACAACATTAATGATCACTGTTATATGTTTATAAGAGCATATTGAAATCATTTATCATTTTACAAAATAAAAGTATTATAGGAATACTAATTTCCATACCTTGAGGTGGATGTCGTACTCCCTGTTTTAGAAAGCATAACAAGCGTTCTATTGGAGAATATGTGGTCATGCTTGATCTCAAGATTGATATCTCCAATAAAGTAATCCATTTCCAAATTAGATGTATAGAGGACACATCCATTATTCAAATAATGATTAAAAATATATCTCTAATAAAAAACACAATGATAATTTTTTATCAATCACCACCATAATCTATTGAGTATAAAATGGTATTCCATAGAGATAAACAATCATTCTATCACAATTCCACCCTAATCACACAAGTAATGAAAGAATAAAACATTATAAAGGACCACTTTTACATATCTTCCCTTAGAAAAATACCTTTAATTATGAATCTTCTAAACATGGGTCTCATATTTCAAGGGATCACCATAAAATGGATTCTCTCAATTTTTTCCTAAAAACACAAAATAATTATCATGATATCCCTTTTTTATATTACATAATAACATTATAAAAATCCACCATTAACTAGTTTATATGTCCCATTAACACAACATGGATGTTTATGATTCCCAGAGACAATACTGAAAACCCCCATTGTCTATAGTGATGCATTTAATCCATCATAAAAAAATTCTCTGCATGAACCAGAAGATGATTATACCTATAAATGAGATAATGTTACTAGATACAATGTTATCCTTTCCACTTTTCATATAATTGGATTACCCTGTTTTGAAAAACTATTCCTCCAAAATAAAATCTAACTATACCATTAAATAAATATTTTATTTGGGAAAAATGTTAATATATAGAAAAAATTATTGTACCATCATTTTTAAAGTAAATTCTTAATTATATAATTAAAAATTGTAAAAACATGAATGTATTCTAAATAAATTTTTAGTCATTCCTCTAATACCATAGGAAACTATTCTTCCATATCAATCAGAACACACAAAGAAAAAATCATCAAAATGTGGGTGATCAATAATAACATATTATGGGTTGTGTCTACTCATATAACCATTGTGATATTCATCAAATAATCTCTATATCTTGATAATAATCTCACATGTCAGAATTTAGGATTGAGAGAGTAATATCCATAAGTATAATTTTGTTGCCCAAAATCTCAGGAAAGTGAATTGTTGAGAATTTACAACTCATAATCCAAGGAGAGTGCAATGAAGGAATGAATCTAAAAATACTGATGAGTACATATACCAATATAGAAATTAAATAGAATTTTCCTCAAACCATACATTAAATTTCCCAATAAAGGCCTTCCATCACCAAAACTCTTAAAAACTACATTATTGGCAAGGATTCATGGAAATAAATCATTAACCAACTATCTAAATAGGCCTCTATCAATCCTTTTTTTAATCAAGACAATATTATTCACATTAAGGGAATATTTGTAGGAGTATGTAAACCCTAAGTCTTTCTCGAAAATGGTATTCACTCCATTCAAAAGGTCCAACATCATGTGAACTAAAACATTCTCACCATTGTTGAACAAAACTATTCTGGAATTGATGCTCAAACTCTAACCAAAACACTATAACCACAATATCATAACATGTCTTGATTTTAAAAAAATTAGATCCAAAAATGGATCACCATGTCATGAAATTAATTTTGTGGATGAATCATCATCCGTATATTGGTTTTGAATACATAATAAAAACCCACATCAATGCAACCAATCATTTTGTTTATGAAGATTAACATTTCCTAAAATATAATGAGGTATTAGTCATTGAAATACAAACAAAATTCATCATATAAGAAATATCATCCAAATAAATGGGAACTAAAATATTGTTTACATGAAAGATTTATATATTTTTTAAATTGAATAGAATCTTTCCTCAATAAATGGGTTAAATATACTCGGAAATTAGATACCTAAATTAACTACTAATCACACAAAATATTAGTGATATAATGAATATGAACTGTAATATGCTCACTATGACCCTCCCAGAAAATCATAGCTAATTTTAAAAAGATGACATCCTCCATTACAATAGATGGGTGAAAATATATTTTTTGTTAGATAATAATTTATTAGAGTCTTGGAGAATGGATACATGAAGATAAATACCTATAATGGGATCTCTAGTTTGATATCTAATTTCAATACCCCGTAAATAAATATGGCCATAATAAAACAAACCAAACCTCACATGACTTATTACTCTATAATTTGTTCCTAATAATTAACCACTTAGATACCATTATATGATGACTCAACCAACTATGATTGCATCTATGGTGGAGATAAGCTGTGTGAGCCACCGAAATAATTCTTACAATAATCCATAGGATATAGAAGAGCGCCAAAATATAACATAAAAAATATGGAATGAATTATAATAACTAAAACCATATTAGAAATTCTAATAAAAAATATAAAAATATATATATATATATATATATATATAATCCATGAAGGGTAACAATATGAATATGATAAAACCTAAATCTAGTATATTTACAAATAAAAACCACCAAAAGTAGCCACAAACAAAGGACACCATAAAGTGTACTGACCCCATGATAAGGGAAACACATCCTCACTATAATAACTCTAAGTATGATATCACAAAAAATATATATTCACCAACTTAAATCACTAATAGATCATAATAATTAGATCTGAATATGTTTCACTACATCTATGTCCATGAACGTTTTCACTGAATTGTGTCTTCTCTCCACTAAAACAAAATGTGTTGGAATGAGTCCCATATAGTTGTGATTATAAAAATACCCAATATAAAACCCAAGACACAAAAATGAAATATAAAAATATTCATATCAATTTTATATAAAAATTAAAGAACTAAGTTTATAACATAGATATGCTTAACATATATTAAAATTTTATAGACATAGGGATGTTCTAATTCTCTTATCTTAGCATCATAGAGGATGATATATCTTACATCAATAGAGATGATAGATATATGAAAAGACTCATAATGTTTGAATTAAAAACCCTATTTATAAGATTAATCTAAAAGGGAACCATGTTTTCCAAGTATTATGTATGACCTGAAGCATTTGAACTACCTAAAATTTATATCTCCTACAGTACCACAAGAAAACTATTGTGCGGGTCCCACATCTCACTAAATAGGAATGAATGTAGATGTGGTTATTGAAACCCTCAATTGAAGACCATTTAAAAATATAATAGTTGGTTTATCTACCTCATCTGTCATATAGGGGACCCTCACTTCTTCATAGAATGAGGGTGAGGGGGTTACCAACCCTTATCGATGAAAATCACCTTTTCAGGATCATGGATGTAATAGATCATTATAGAATGTTATATGAGGACCCTTTCTCTTCCCCTAGTATATCTAAAAGGTTAATCTCCTCCATAATAAATTATAAGAAACCATTAGTTGGTATTGATATTTCACTTGAATGGTTAAAATCAATAAATTGTATCCAAATTCCTCACAAGTACCTTTTCATCATCTTCTAAATGATAAAGACAAAAAACATACCAAAATTCCTTTGAAACAAACCTTCAAAATAAATGGAACACCTAATTTATTTTTTAATATTGAAAAAACATCAATATATACAAATAATTTTTCCAATTTGAACTCACATGAATGTGTGTTGGGAGTATAACCATTAAAGAAAAGTACCAGACATCTACTTGTGAAAGGCATATCATGTAGGCCACGGGGATTAGTCAAGAATTTATTTCCATAATATACAGATGTAGTCATGATAAACATTGTGTGTCATTATAATGACATGGTGTTTTAACCCAATGAAATCCCAGGGAATATACATTGTAAAATATATCATGTTACCTCAGTATTCACAATGTGTCTCCTATATCATCCCAACTTGTATTACATAAGGGTTAGTCAAAGTGTATTCCTACACTACATGATATGCACTCCGATCTATAAATTATATCATGATATCATATTATCAGGTCTTATCATAATTTTTTACATGATTTTCTCCCAATAAAACATAAAATGTTTATTTATATATGGTAAGGTGGTCATATACACCCCTGCACTAATAAGATCTTTTCTAAGTATACATTGTGTTTTTCACTTTAATACAGATCATGTGAATATTAATTCAACAGTTAAACCCTATACACTAACCTAAGGCGGGATATGATGTATGTTAAGTGTTTACAAGTATCTTGATATTTAATTACATTGGATACCCCTAGGATACATAGGGAAAACAATTCATGACATGATTTCCTAGGATTACCCATATAGTAGTAATGTTATATTAATAAATTCAATTTTTATACTTAAACCAGTATACATACATGATTTTTAGGTCCCAGTGTGTCTACATTATTGACCAATACATAATGCCTCCATGAACTAGCCTTTGGTGGTTGTACCTGCCACCATAGTCTCCTCATTTTTCCTCTAACCATTCAACCATACCAGATCAACAACTTAGTGTTTTGGATGGAACTTACATAATATAAATACTGTTTAAATATATTTAAATCCCACCTCTATACCATTGAATCCCCACCATAATCGATCTCCCGTTCACCAAATTTTCACATGTTAGACCATTTTTTTCTTATCATCATTCATCTGATACTTGGGAAGCTTCATTCATAAAGCTAGACACTATGATGGGTGGATATAATTTTTTGTATTGAGAATATAAGAAGGAATATAGGGGAAAAAATATAATTGGTGTTTAGTGTTCACCAACTAGTGAAATATCTGTTCTCAACTATATTATTAAAATAATTTTAATATCAAAAGAATTATCATTGACAATATATTGTAAGATTAGAAAATCCCATATTTGATAAATGAGGAGAAATATAGAAAACAAATTTCAATATATTCATAAAAATTAAATAGTAAAAAAATTGGAATAATTTTATATACATTATCTAAAATATATTAAATAATTTTAAAAAAAGAAGATATAAAAATAAATCACAAGATGAATATTTAATTTGGGATTAAAATATTAAATGAAGTTTCACTTTAGAAATATTATTATGTATTGAATAAATTAGGAATTATCTAATAAAGAATGATTTGGAATACATGAAATAAATTTCTTACATCAATTAAAATATTAAATTCTTTGATAACATTTCATCACCGACTTTTGGTTCATCATATTTGGCATGTGATTCATTCTCAATTTCCTCATTCTATCATTAAACCCACAAAACATGAATACTCTTTATCCTGTAAAATAACACCCAATTTCATTTAAATAATGAATACCAACCCTAGAGGATCCATTAAAATAATATTTATAATCCCTAAATTATATTGAAAGACAATATAATGAAAATGAAGAGAATTATTATTCCAAGATATGATCTTTGAACCCAAAATTACACATATTTTATGTAAAACTCCTCATTTGAAAATTTTATATGATAACATAATTACTCCCAATGCATCTCTTTAGATGATATCACTACTAAAATTCTTGGTATAAAAATTTATTTATCAAAAAAATAATAAATATTCTATAAGTACATTATTGTTCATAACATAAAAAAAACAAAGAATAATGAATTTATTAAAAGGATAACATAATTAATAGATAATTTTTATGAAATCATTTACTATAGTTAGTTTACTAGCCAGCATTTTAAAAGGTCATATACATAAATCCCTATTAAGGGACATTGCATTGACTATGTAAAACCTAGAGTTTCCATAAAACCACACCTATATCATTACACATACCATATATTATTCCCTAAATATCATTATCCATAGCTATAAAAATAGTATAACTACAACTGTAACTAGTTCACACCGATACAACTAGTAATGAACAATAATCTCATGAAAGGACCAAGTATTTTTGTTAATAATAATAGTTGTAAAGAGGAACAATTATAATGATAACAAAATCTATACCTATATTGGGAATACCACATTCCACCACTACAATAACACTATTGAATACCGCATCGATCACACCCCATCAATGTCTACTTATAAATATCAGTCATAACCTTCAAACATTTACCATCACATATCACTATCTATACCTCTGAAAAATGTATTACTAAACCCCAAAAAGTATCCACTACTGCAAATAATAATTATAAAAACCAATTACAATTAACAAATTTCTATAAAAATAATAAATATATAGTTGTAATAATATAATAAAAAAATTGTACATATAGTGCGTATAAAAAATCACAATACCACATATTCTTTAGATAATACCACAATATAATATCAAAATCATGGGATATAAAATTCCTCTATCATATAGTCAGAATTGAATACAATATTCATCCAAAAGACACATCATAATCAAGTTAAACAACATTACCACAATTTTCATTGAAAAAATAAAGGCCATATAAATAAATACACATATAAAAACAAAAAATATTACTATAATATATTATCATATTTTATATAACAAAGTCGTTGAACAAGTTATATAATACAATATATTCTATTTTAATTTATCCCAATTCATTATCAACATGGGGATCCATTTTTCATTCTAAAATATAACTCAAAAATTAATATATTTAAATCACATAAATTTCCTATCATAATATAAAAATAATTTTTTTTAAAAACCATTAGAATCAAATAATTATTCAATAGTTTAACAAGGATTGTAACATTAAAAAACCACATATATAATATACATAACATGTATTATTAAATTTAGGAAATTCTATTTATTTTCAAATATAGAAACATATTTTTTATCTTATCATTAACAACATTATTTTATTCTAATAATTTCAACATTATTTACCATAAAAAATATATTTCTAATTTATTATTTATTTTATTCTAATTAAATTTCCATATACAAAATAAATAATACTAAATGTTATATTATTTTTCATTAATTAAATATAATATATATAATTTACACACCATGAACAAAACCATATTATGAAAATTCACTAATCACACAAAAGAGAGGAGTTGGTATCACATTACTTATCAAATATTGATTATTTTATATACATACAACAATCACATGTGATAGTTCAATAAATTTATAGAAATGGTAAATAATACCATGATTATTATCCATAAATATAATATTTTAAAAAAATATAGATAATGATGGTTTTGTCAAACCATTAAAGACGTAGACTAAATATATAACACATCGTTCATTAGATCTATTAATAGGCCACCCCCAAGAAGATATTTGATAATGTCTGTTTACGATCCATGGTATTATATCCCATGGAACCCAAATGACATCTAAATGTTTAAATATAAGTTATAAAGCGAAAACAGAGAGGATTTGAACATTTTCTAAAATTTTTAATCTTGCATTCCATAAACAATGGTGACTTTATATCTAAAATAGAATATTTTCACTATTCAATTTGTGATATGAAAATTAAATCATGTTACATGTTCCATTATCAAAATCCATTTTCATTTATGATATTAAATTATGATATATTTAATACTCATTATGTCATTTTTAAATAAATAATCATGTATTTTTTTATTTCCCTCAAAACACTATCATTAAATCATGATTTATCCAATTCTCTATATTAATTAGAAAAAATCACCCACATTTCATCAAAACACAGCACAATGTGTTTTAAAGAAAAATATTCATGATTTTAAACAAATTAATTATCTACACCAAATCTCCCCTACCGACCACTCAAAATAGACATGACATTTCTGACTAAACAATGATGTGTTTAAAAACCCACAATGTGACCCAAAAGTATTATTTTTTATAAACCATAGAAGTATCGATATAATATAAAATGAAATAACTTAAATGGAATGATAGTGTTTTATTATTAACCGAGATGTATTATATAATTAACATGACATAGTGTCCATTTTAGGTAAAATTTCTCTCCAAATACAAATTATCCTCTTCCTATATATTCTCTAAGAACCCCAATACTAAAAAATATAAATAATAAAAATCACTAATACCTCTACACATCAGTATTATTAGTGATAAAAATGTATTGGAGTTAATTTATATATTTTAAGGGATTAAATAATTTCTTAATTCTAGTCACAATATTCAAGAAATGATATTTTCTCCTTTTATTCGATAAATGATTTTTCTTGCTTCAGATCATTGAATAAAAAGTATACAAATAAATATAGGAATTACCTATTATGCGATAGGATTTTATTTTATAATAAAGTTATCTATAATAAACCTCATTTTATAAATGTTTTATATTATAAAATAAATTACATATTAATTTTTTTATCATAATTTATGATATTATTAAAATATTAAAAGGATTTAAGGAGAAAACCCAAAATATTTAATAAGGTTATACATCTAAAAAGAATTTAACATAATGGTTATAAATTATTTCATTTATATTATATTATAAATTATTAATTATTTAGGAAATTTTAAAAGAATAAATATAAAGATATAAATGATATTAGAATAATGAGAAGTGGTGTGGAATATAATATGATTCTATATGCTATGAGATATAAAAAACATATTATAATTCCATTATCATGTTTTTCATGTGATTAACAATTTATTTTATTAATTTAATCAATTAAATACATCCCACATTAGAAATATCCCAAAGGAATATTTGAGACATAAAATTATAATATTCATCTACAAATGACTTACTATGACTAATATTACCAATGTATTCATTATTTTTTTAATTGAGTTAAATACCCTTATCACTAATGATCTAATGAGATGATAAGTAATTACATTATTTTTATTCCAATGTAGTAATTTTTATTTCATATTGAATTTAGTGTTAACAATTAAAAAATAAAGAATAAAATATTTAAATTGAAATTTATAAGAATAAAAACATATTTTTTATTATTGAAAAGATTTAATGGTTAATCATTATTATATATATTCATGAATATAAATTTATTATTAAATATATAATTATAAAATTTAATTTTAAATGAAAATAAATTAATTTTCTGTAAATACCATAGGTTTAGATAAAGAAACGAAGACCTATTTATATTGTTTTATATTTATACTCCACATTAGAATAGAATCAACCTTACTAAAAACATTTGACCCAAAAAATTATGTATATATTTATTTATTTTATAAATTAAATTGAATTAGTAGAACTTATATTTTTAACGTTAGAGGTATAAATGTGGTTATTTAAAAAATTCTATTGAACTATTCTCGATTAGAGAGTGTTATAACCCTTATCATTAACACATGTCAAATAATTTAAATTTTAAAGGGATATTTTCTTCAGAATTTATATTTTGGTACTGGGTACCCAAAACAATTCTTGAAAAGAAGTAAATAATTAAATTTTTAAAAATATTTTTTTAATAACAATATACTTGTCTTTTTAGTACCTAAGTAAATATTAGGATCATGTGTAATAAAATTATTTTTGGATTCAAAATGAAATAATACCCCATTTTATTTGATACCTATGTCTATTCTAAATATCTCCAGTGTTTTTTCGCTCATAGTGTATAGTCATAGATACCTCTAAATTATAGAAACATGATTAATAAGATTTTGGTTAAACACTTTCTAACATCCATTTCCCATCGTATAGAACTAAAGCACTTTTTGATGTCAAATTATTCATAAGAAGAAATTATGATTGCATTATTGAATACAATGAACTCAACCTCCAAACACTACTCACATTTTCACATTATAATTGATAGAGAATTTCAATGATGAGAAAAATTTTATATAGAGGTTGAAACATGTGTTTTTAGGTGTTAAATTGATTTTTATTCATATGTTAGACATTAAAAAAAATTATATTTTAGCACATAGATATATTAATATCTTAAAATGGCCCGATACACCATAGATAACATAAATAAATTATGGTACATGAAACATAATACTATCACATAAAAACATAATTCTTAAATATAATGTTTTTAATTAAGAAAAATTAACTCATCATATTCTTTATATATATGTTTAACAAAGCATGTATACAAATTTTTTTTAAAAAACATGTTATTATTTTCATAAAAATTAACATAAATAACTTATGAATTCCTTGACTGATTAAATACAATATTATAATAAAAAAATAATAACATTTAATATAATATATTTATCTAATAAGACGATATTTTTATCACTTTGACAATCTAAAATCCACACATGTCAAGACCACTTTGTTTAAAACTTCAACACATATAATTTGGGAAAATTTAGTGATACACTCTATGTAATCATACAATTCCATATCCAAGTAGAAATGTATTTTACACATTGGACAATAGTGTTATCTTTAAACATGTCACTGAATATAAAGAGAAAATGATAATACATAAATATGAAAACATTCTACGATGAATTTCTATGTAAAATATCTATTTATCTAATTATATTTCATAAAGATGGATTCATAATTTGTATCATCAACCTTTAATGATTTAATTTAATTTTATTGTATTATATGGAAATTCCATCATCTATATTCTCCAATTATTTATTCAAGTCCCTAAATTCCCATTAAATTATCCAAGGTTATCTTATTATAAAATTTTAAAATAGAAAAACATTATTGATTATCAAATTAATGTTACACCACCAATGAAAAATGTCACTGTATATTCCCCTAAACAAACATAAATATCACAGTTTTCATCATAAATCAATGAATAATATTTAATGATATACATGAATATTAATCTCTGGTTAAGAGACCAACACACATGATCATAGATATTAACATCCTAGGACACCCAAAACATGTGTTGTAACTATCAGAATTTCATTTTACCTGATCTCCAAAAATTGTGATCAATAAGTGGAAATATC
The DNA here is from genome assembly GCA_963277665.1 of Viscum album. NCBI lineage: Eukaryota > Viridiplantae > Streptophyta > Magnoliopsida > Santalales > Viscaceae > Viscum > Viscum album. Next base: position 1,290,570,805 of record OY728159.1, on the reverse strand, counting down.
ATGTGATGAATTTTTAGTGAGTATAGTCCATAGGAAGCTAATATATGGTCATCATTTATTTTCCATAATGATTTATATAGACTATAATACACAGGTTTAGTTTTATTTTCATTGTATTATGAGTGTCTTATTATAGCTATGAACTATAATAAACAATTTATATGACATGAAATATTTGTGAAATTACCATATAATGAATAAATTGAATTAATATTTTTATCAATATAAGTTAAATACAATTTTATTAAATGATTTATAATTTAAATTTTAATCAAATATACATACTCATGTTGGGTATGGGAACACAGTCTCACTACACTCCCACATTTTTATATCTAACATTTATCCACGATAACTCCCCACATTATAAATTAAAAATTTGTCTTCTAAATAGATATTTATTTAGTAAGTAGGTTTTCTATGTTATCATTTATATTTAATATATTCTTTATGACTTCAGCATTTTAATTAAAATATCTTATGGGATTAAAATGTTGAAGTATATGTTATCTTCAATGATCTGTTTTGAGAACCATTGAAATCCCCATTTATATTATACTATCACAGTATACTACAATGGGATCTATAATAATTTTCTTCATTAATATATGTATATAATATACATATTTAATATTATTTCTTGTATTTTTTGAAATCATCAATATAACCAAATTATACTAGAAAATCAATAATTATGGGGTTCTTTAACTTTCTCTTCCTCACTACCTCGCCAATAATGAAAAATACATAGCCTAACACTTATTTAAGATCAGCATGCTCTATATATAAACTAACACTAGTTTATCCCCTCATAACTAAATCCTCACCTTCTATATATAATGGGAAAAAATTATTTGAACATCTCACGTACTTTATGATTGTTTTTACTATATCTCACTGTATCTCTTTCAGGTTTTATTAATATATTCCCACCGTTATTAAAGCATTGGAAATATCAATTATTGTAATTTTAATGGAATACAATGTTGATACCACTTATATAGTATATGGAACCTAACGCATTCTATTTATCTCCTCGTGTTTATGGACAATATTTACTATAGATATTAACACTATGTGACAATGGTAACCTTCCAATATTGTATTTTTATATATAAATTATTTGGGATATAATATCAATATATGTAATTTAACTTATTTTAAGAAACTTTTGGGATATATCTTTAAATATCATAATTCATATAATAAGGGTTACTTAATATTATTCCTTCATATAGAAGAATTTATTTTAATTTGTTTAAACCGACCATAGACTTGAACCTCATTTCCTATAAATAATATATCATTAACTAGTAATGTTAATAAAATTCTCTCACTTCCACTAATCTTATCATATTAACAAGGATTAAATCCATCCTTAATGATGTTAAATTATTTCATGGCCTTGTCAAAGTGAACATTCCATGACCGTGAAACTCAATTTAATTAAAAAATTATCTATTAGATTACATTCTTTAATAACATTAATAGATGTAATAAATACATTTTGTTGGTTTTTATAGACATCTTCATTTAATTTAAAATTTAGAATAATATTACTTCCGTAAATTTTATAAATATCAACATAAAAACTTTATATTATTACATGTAATGTTCTAAAATATTTTATAATTCCAACTTATTAAAAATTTGCATCATATTAAATTTCATAACAATGAGGAAAATGATATAAAAACAGCCATGAATTACTAATATTTGCATTAATACCCATATATTGAATTTTTTTAAATACATATTCACACCTAATGGGGTCTTCTTCAGTTTTATGGTTTTCCAACATCCAAACATGATTTTGGTAAATGAAATCTCTTTTAAAATACATAGATTCAATCGAAGAAGAAACTTCTTTTTTATGGATTACGTTCGAATTGTAATGTCAATTATTATCATCATGGTTTAGATAGAACAATCATAATAAAACCACATATATTTGGTTATCTAACCTCTCTTATTTAAATATATTATACTTTAGTCTCAAGAACATGTTTATCCTCCACACAGCCTTATAGTGTTTGATCTCAAGACAACTCTTATATAAACTTGTGATTTGACTTCATTAATGTCTATATTTTTCTCATTATTATAATTGGATATATTTTCAATATATATAAATATTTCATCTATTCACATAATTATTATTTTTTTATGAATTATATATGAGACATTATTTTTATTTTTTAGAATATCCCGCGATTAAAAACATTACGCCAAGTGATATATGTTATTAATTTGGTATTATCTTCTAAAATTAATTTATTTCATATGTACATACGTAATGTAGACCAAGTATATTTTTGAACCATAAATCATATGGAATACCATCTATCAATTTAGTTAGAACAATATTTAGTTTAGATTCAATAGAATTCAATGCATATCACAAAAAGTATAATTTAATAGTCACATAACTCATAATTAATCGCACCGTATCATGAAATGTATGATAACTAATTTAAATAACAATATTATAAGATGTTTTACAAGGATCAATAACTTGGGATAATGTCTTACACTCCTCCATCAATTTATCCATGAAATCATTCTTAATATATTCTCCACCATAGTCATAGTGTATTTCCTTATCCTTATTTCAAATACATTATTTAATTCATTAAAATATTTTATAAATTTATTAAAGGAATATTTTATATACCATATTTTGTTAATATAAGCATATTTTTAAAATTAAATGGTTAATGTAATGAATAAATAATACCCACCCCTTTCATCTACTAGAAAAGGACTGCATTCATTAGTATCAGTCAATTTTGTAATCTCTGAAATTATTTCACTATTTCCATTGAATGATTATTTGGCTATTTTTACATATAAAAAATAAATAAATGCATCTATATTTTTCAACATGAAAGTGTATAAATACCATGGTTGATATTGTTTATAAAAAAACATATCATTTATATTAACATTCTCATGTCTCCACGAATTAGATGGATACACATCTTTTGTCATTGATTTTAATTAATTATTAATAAAAAATTAATGATCAAGTATATATAAAATGTTATAATTATTTTTAGTATCATAATATGAATTATTCTTATAATGTATATTTATTTTATTACCAAACAATAAATAAAACCCCATTGTGTCAAAAAATGAGGATAAGATAATGTTTATCGTGATCAATGGTAGATACTAACATATATTAAATATAGAAAAACTAATACGAAAATTCAGAAACTAAATACCTAATGTAAATATAACAATTCATGTACTATTTTATACATGAAGATCTACATCACTATTTTAAATATTCTTAAATTGACAGTATTCATATGTTTCAATACGAATTATTAATCCACATGTGGTATCTAATAAACAACTTACATATAGATAGATCACATTAAATTTAATTGGAAATAGATGAATCAACATTATTATTCTACCCATATTTGAATTAATTGTTTTAATAGACATTCATTCCATTTTCAATGAAGCCCAATTCCTAATCATTACTCTTACTCGACATAATTAGCTTCTATGAAGTACAATGAATTACTCACCTTGGATTATTTTTTTTATTGAAATATTTTCCATTCATTTTGATTTATTTTTTTATAATAAGGGATGATGTTTTTGAGTTATTGATATCCTTATAGATATTTTGAACAATTTGAAAATACCTTTTAAAAAATTCATTCATGATATATAGGATAAAATTTAAAATAAATTTCATTATGTTATAAAATATATTTATTTCATTGATATATTTCTAAAAATTTAAAAATAATTTAATTATAGGGATTTAAATAAATTATTTTACCCTATTATTTTCAGAAAATTAGGATCATATTGATTTCATTCTCAAAACATATACTGAAAAATTTACACAAGATATTTTTAATCTCTTCTATCATGTTCTGTAATGATATAATTCTTGGAAATAAAATAATATTTTGTATAAAGATTTGTCCTTATGTATTTTTTAGCGTTTTAGACATGGATGACAACATTATACTGTAGAAATCCAAATTATCCTTAATGTTTTTATTGTATGGTACTTTATCTACCTTTATCATTCCTTAAAGTGGATTAACATGATGTTACGACTCTAGTACACATAGATTTCTATCATGATTATGTACTAGTACATATAATAGAAGTTATTATATATTTGTAAATTTTCAATATCTAGTATGGATTACATTGAATATAAATTAATGTAATTGACTACTGATGGAAGACCATCACTAGCCTCATAGTCAAATAAAATTTATAAAATTATAATAATGCTAAGATATTAAGAAAATGTTTTCTCATGTGATGAATGATTACTCCATATTATAATTTAATTAGTAATATATTTTTTATCATTGTGAGTGTATTTTAGTCATGCTAATTATGAGGTTGGTTGTGTTGTAAATTAATAAATGATAATGAAATAAGGAAGGTGAAAGCACTAGATAATAATAAATATCATGGTCCTATGGTAAGATGATTACTAATTTAATTATGCACAAATATTTTTTATATAAATTTAATAGAACATCCCATCAAACATGATATCTCATACAGTAAATTGACTGCAAATATTATCATGTTTGGGAGGTCTGTTTTGAAAACAACTCTTCATCTCTTATAAAAGTCATGGATATTAAACAAACCTCAATTATGTTTATCCATTTAGATTCATAATACAATTAATAATATGTACCACTGAAAATGATTCAATTAAATAATGATAACGTTATTCGTATAAATATATGGCTTTAAGGAATACAATTAACATAGACAATAGAAGTAATCGAGTCATTCAATAGGGTTATAACCATTGAATCCCATTTATCATAACATCCAAGGCATATACCATTACTTTTTATTTCACATGAACAATCCCTAGGTTAGATACAAAAACATAAGCATGACCAAAACCATTTATAAGTGAAGTTCATGATCATTTGAATCATGACCCAAACCATGTTTACGGAACAACCCCATAAATGTATAACCATAATGAATAATTACTCTTAGGGTGTACATATGTTTAAGAAAATAATATTTATCAATACCACAATAATATTGAAATATATATTTTAAATATTATCAAATTTACTTTCATTTATATAATTTATTTATATATGATTTTGATTTTGATTCAATTAAAAAAATTGTTTTTTTGTTGATATTCATATTAAATTAATGGATTTGTTTTTATTAATTAGTGTATTTTTATAATAAATATTATTTAAATAAAATTTTAATATTATATATGTTTATGAGTTATAAATTTTCATATTGTTTTAATAACTTGAAATTTACTTTTTATAAGGGTTTAGAAATTGCTACAGTAAAAAACACCCATCATTATTAAATAAATACATAATATTATATTTAAATTGAAAATGAATGTATGTATAAAAGTATTTATATAAATTAAATATTATTTTTTTAAGAATAATGATTAAATTATCCAATGATTATTATTTTATAATTTTCTTAGTCTTTCAATTTTTTAGGTATAAATTAAGTACCATATAAATGTATCGTGTCTTTTATGAAATTAAAATTATAATAATGATGTAATAATTAATATAATGGTATATTTGGGAGAAATTATGTTTTAAAATTAAAATAATTTGATTTTATGAATATATTCTGAAATTTATAATGCCTTTAATAATCCTCAAAAATACATAATATATTTTATGATTTGAAATATATTTCATTAAAAGAGTGACTCACCTCCACATAAGTATGGGTACTATATTAATGTGATTATCCCATTTCCCAATAAAAAAATGACAACCTTCCATCATTTGGAAAAACCATGGGAAGGTTTGTGGTTTCTAATTGTTTATTATATAGAGTATGAAACCAACGTTTGTGAAATGTTAAAGAATTCTCCCCTTATTTCATATATAAAATCACCAAGACTCCCACATCTATTAAATAATAATACATGGATCTCAAACATACCCAACCCTAGTATCTCTATAGTACTCCCAAGGTTCCCCAATCTCTCAATAATCTCATTTTCATGCATTTTGATCCATACACTCATGTAAGGGTTCTTTCCTTTCTTATCCTTATCCAAGATTCTTTATCATGATATTACCTTTTATTTTCAATTTATAAGTATGGGGTATGTTTTATTAACCCCACATACCTCACTTATTTTTTATAAATTATGAGATAACTTGTTCCCTCACATTAACCCCTCCCATGTACACATATTGCCATGAAAAAATTTCAAAATCCTCTATTCCTTTCTCTTTTTCTTAATGCGTATTTAAAATCATATGCATTTTTTCTTAATTAAATATCTTTTGAAATATCCTTAAATTTCCTTATTACATTGCATGTCATTTAAAAATTATTGGAGACCCATTTACCACCAATTAACCCATTTAATGAATTTTTTTTTGGGTTGTCGTTATGCTATCAAATTATCACAGCAATTTTCTAAACCAAACCAATAGTTTAGTGAATTGCATAATTATTTCCTATCATGGGTGTTCACTTTTATGTGAATATATATTTTTATGAGGTTCATATATTTATTTCTTCTATAACCCTTTATCATGGAGTAAATTTTTATGATGAATGACACTATGTTTTATGATCTATGTGGAACACTTAAGCATGATAACAAAATGGAAGTGATTGGTGCTACTAGAATTAAATAGCGCTCCAATGCATTGGGTAATGTATAGTTTTATGATATGTTATGTTAGGAATATGGTGTACCTGATTCCATTACGGGACATTGTCCACCATGATGTATTTGTTGTTTATCCTTGACCTTTGTTTATGATGCAATGATTAATGTTGTCTCTATATTTCATATTTTATAATTAGCATGTTATATAATGATTTAGTATTTATATTCCCTTATGAATCGTTAATATACATTGCATAACATGTATCACTATTTTCATGTTTTTACATGATTACTCCCATACTATGAATTTTGTATCAACTGTTTATTATGTATTTCTTCATGTTGTTGAATGAAGTTTTAAGACCAATAATGTTTGTGATGTTTTCAATAAGGATGTTTCAATTATTGTTTAAAGTTGTTTTGCATTGATCCTAATTCCAAAATACAGAATAATTAATGATCCTTCATGTTATATAAAATGTAATTTTATGTAATTAAATAATGTATTAATGTGTAATAAATATAAGGGTATTTATATTTGGTATCAGAGGAAATGTTTAGTTAATTTTTGGATTAGGATTATAAAATTATAGAGAAAATTGTATGGAAAACACTAAATATATGAATAAATACATAAATTATTGTTAGAATAGAGTATGTGGTTTATCATATAAATAAATCACTATCTGGATTCTACAAGTAGATGCGGTTCTGGAACAATTGTACCCTGAAGTAATAACACTGATAAGGCATTCTCGTCCTAGCTCGAGGTAACCTATTACATGAAAACATGCCATACTATGCACCTAGTTTTTCAATCCAAGGGTATATGCTTTGGTAATTCATAAGATCATTATGAACTATTATTAATGGAGTAAAAAAATTACCATAAATTTTTATGTAAGGAAATTAATATTGGATAACAATGCCTAAAGACTAGAAATCCATAATATTAGGAAATACATTTATGTTATAAGTTCTCCAATTATTGTTATTAAATTACAATTTACCTATTTAAAAGGTAAATATAATCATTCTTATTTTTCATTTTATTTTGGAAAATGTCTAGAAATATGAGGAATCATGAAAACAATCAACCTCAAGTGCAATGTCATGACTGTGCCCAATGAGACTTCCAGCCTATTATGAGTTTGAATCACACACATAATAATGATACACTCTTAGCTGAATTAGGGTATGAATACAAATTTAGATCAGCATATGTGTCCAAACCCTAAAAATATGGAAGAAGCCTCAATAGAGAGCTTCATGCACCATATGCCTCATAAATTCAATGGTATTTTGATCCCTTAATCATGGAATAGTGTATCAACTACAGCGAAAACAACTTCTAAATACTTTAATGTTCTCAACAAGAGATAGTTTTGTTAGATGATTATCAGGTTGATGATAAGCTAATTAGTGGTGTAAGTTGATAAAAAATATTATTCATGAGGAAGATAATGAAGAAATTGCGCGGAATAATTTTTAGAAAACAAATTATATATATATTTTTCTCTGAATGTATATATTAAAATGGAACGGGCTTTCCTTTCCCATAATAAAAAATATGAAAAATCTATCTAGGTGTTTGAGAAATAATTCACCAGTCATCTGCGACCCACCTTTGGATTTTTTTACCCCATAGTGAATGTTTGACCAATTCTTTCATGGGATAAATCCTATCATATGATAATCTATAATGATCCATAAAATTAATAGATACGAATAAATTTTCTGATGTGTATTCAAAGTTGAAATGGATATCAATGAATCATAGGGGTATCATGGGGATATTATGTAGAATGTGGATAAAAATTCAGGTGGTCCAATAGAGATATATAAAGGATCCAATATATTTCATCATCACACTTTCCAAATGGGTGGAATGAAAAACCATGTAAATTTCATCGAGGGGATGAGGAAATACTTTATGTTAAATAAGGAAGGGCACATAGAAGTTGTTTTATTACAGGAGAAACTCACCTCTATGATTTAGGAATGTAATTCTTCAGTCAACCCATAGTATATTGTTCATTGGAACAATTTCGATGATCCAGGGAACATTTCAAAACAATTCACTAAGACAAGAGTTTTTAGAGATATCCTAAAACCTCTAAGAAAACAAGGGAGAGATTCGTTCATCACTAATTCATTAGTGAATCTTGATAATGATATGATAAAAGGTACACAAGTTATACATTAAATAATAGAGAACATAATTTTTTATTCTGGTTCTACACATTCCTTCATTTCACGAATGTTTATTAGAACTATCCAAACACGAACAAAAATCATGTATATAAAGCTATCAGTGAAAATGAAAAATGGAAAAAATATTGAATCACAAGAAAATAACTAATCCATATAAATGTTATGGGATTAAATACATAGAAAACCTTCTTATTCTACCTTTGGTGGAATGTGATTCAATTCTGGGAATTGATTTTCTTTCTATATTAATATCCAACATAAATTACTATGAGAAGGAAATCACTCTCTGTACTGTGAATCGTACTCATATTATGTACAATTACAAAGATACCAATTTATCTCCATTAGCACAATCATCACAAGAAGGGATATTATTACCGTAAGTGAAATAATATCTATCTCAAATGATTTATTCTAAGGATAAGATCATCCTTTATGACATGCCTATTTTGAGGGAATACAATATTCTGTTTCACAGTGACTTTTTTTGGTCTGCCTCTTATCCAATATGTTTATTTTTCAATCTAGATTGTACACAGGGAGGTTAGAAAATAAAACACTTAGTATAGTATAGCTGTTATGGAAATTCATGGTCTGATGAAACTACTATAGTAAATTCTAGATAAATGGTCCATACTCCCAAGTTCTTCATCATGGGGTGCACCAATCCTATTAATCAAGAAAAAAATCAGTCACCGTGTCTTTTCATCAATTATCAGGGTACAAAAAGATCACGATAAAGAACAAGTATACACTACCTCATAATGATTACTTGTTTGATCAGCTACATGGGTCAAAATAATTCTCATATGAGGATATGTGGTAAGGATATTACCAGGTTTGGGTGATGAAGGAGGATATCCCCAAGTCTGTTTTTGCACAACATTCATGCACTAGGAGTTCATAGAGATGCCTTTTGGACAAAATAATGATACAAAAATCATCATGGACATGATGAATAGAGTCTATATGGATTACCAAGACCTATTTTTGGAATCATTTATAGATGATATTCTGAAATAATCAAAAAATACGGAGGAGAATGAGGATAATTTGAACAATGTTCTAAAGACTTTATGAATGGATAAAATTTATGCAATATACTACATGTTTTAGATACTTTGGGAGTAATTATCATTCCTATGGAATATAATCACAACAAATGGGATATATGTAGGTAATTAAGAGATAAGGAAATTGATGGATGGATGAGGCCAAAATCTGTGATAGATATCCACAGTTTCTTTGGGATAGCTGGGTATTATTGCCTATTTCTGAGATAGTTATCCCACTTTCCAAAACCAATTACCATGATAACTCAAACGAGTGTGATGGTTTCTTAGAATGATAAAAGTGGAGATAGCCTGAATGATTTTAAAATGGGGATTATAATGTCACATGTGCCCACACTAACAACAAGTGGAGAGATTTTCATGGTATTCAGTGATTCTTTGAAGAAGGGCCTAATATTTGTGTTAATGTAAATGAAACTGTCATTTCCATTGATTCAGGAAAGTTGTAGATACATAAATAGAGCTACTCAACATATTATTTGGAGTTGGATGAAGAAACATTCACCTTAAAAATTTTATGGCATCATATCTTCTAGAATGAGTGTGAAATATATGTGGATCAAAAATTATAAAGTATATATTAACACATAAGGAGGTGAATATGTGCCAAAGAATATGGTTAGTGATATTCAATTAATATCACTACTAAATCTACTACCATCCATGGGATGTGAATAATGTGGTATAGTCTCCATTCATAATGTGTCCTATAATTCTATCAGTGAGGAGAATTTATAGAAATCAAATATTCATAGTTTTTGAGACGATAGACAAGTGAATCATTAAGGAAAGAAAATCATTGATCCATTCATAAGTGATAGCTTAATCATCTATTATGTAGATTTTAAAGATTTTCATGTGGGAACTCAAAAGAATGTTACAGCAATAAGGTAATAGAAATAATTAGAGTATAATATTCTTGATGAAGGTGTTGTGAGATAAGTTTCAAGACAATATGTACCATCAAATCCTATATTGAAGAATTAGTAGATTGATGATTAAAATAGTTCAATATTCTCTATCCACCTATGAAGCACAAAAATGTATTAATATTTTTGTGAACACTGTTGGTCACATTATATGAATAACAAGTTCAAAGAATATACTTAATGATTTTTTTATGTTAGCATGTTAAAGACGAAAATAAGAAATCCAAGTGGATGATGCAACCATTACCCATAACAACATTGAAATGGGAAAACATCAACATTGACTTTTTAATGATCTTAAAAATACATAAAGATGTAATAATTCAATATGGGTTTTGGTGGATTATCTTACAAAAAATACACAAATCATTCCAATATGAGAGTATGTATCATGGGATCTACTTGATTGGATATACATCTATAAAAATGTCATGATGCATAGAGTACTACTACAAATTGATTGTGATCGATGTCTAAGAAACACCATTATGTTATGCATGAACCTCCATCCTGTTTTGAATACTGAGTTGAACATCATCAGGGCCTATCACCCTTAAAATGATGGCCAATATTAGCATACTATCCAGAAACAGGAGTACATGTTGATAGAATACTCAATGGACATCAATAGAATATGGGATCAACATCTTAATCTGGTTGAGTTCTCTTAGAAAATAGCTTCAACTCAGGAATCCAAATTTCTCCCAATGAATACATTTATGGGAAGAGGTGTAGAACACCTGCAAGTTTAGGTGAATTTGGGTTACAAAAACTGCTAGTTCATGAAGTTAATGAGGATGTGGTGGAAAAGATAAAGACCATTCACCATCACATTAAGTATACTCAAAGTTGACAAAATAACTATGCCGATAATCAATGACGTGAAGTAGATTTTGATATTGTTGAAAAGGTATTTTTTCTCATATCTACAACAATGAAGGTGATGATTGTTGGGAATAATGGGAATATAGGTCCAAGATACATCGACCCCTTTGAGATCCTTTGATCGCATCAGACTGGTGGCCTATCAACATTCACTAACACGTATCATAACTTTAGCTAATGATGTATTCCATGTATCACTCCTAAGGAGGTACATAACTAACCCATCACATGTACTCAATCTAGTGGTTGCACCATTGGATAATTCTCATTAACATGGGGAGAAGATATTTAAGATCATAGAACGTAGGCACATAGCTCAATGAAATAATAATATGAAACTAGTAAACATGTTATGGAGAAACCAATTGTTTAATAATGAATCATAGGAACTAGGATAAGTAATGATAAATAATTACAATAATCTATTTTAAGGGGATGAAATAAAAATTTGGGGGGAGAAATTTCTCAAGGGGGGAATATTGTAATGACAAAAACTATTATAAATAAAAATCCACTATGATATAATGTATTGTTATGTAATTTGGTTATAGAAAAAGCATCCACTTTTTCAGTTATGTCCAATTGGTTTCAAAAGACATTTAAGAATATTTACCATTGATAATATAGTCATTAGATAGTGATTAGATGACTAGTATAAATATTGTGATTTAATGAATCCAATTCATAATGGAAAAGGAAGTAATGTCCTCATCCAATAGGATTTTACAAAACTAACCCCATTTATTACAGCTTACAAGGTTGATAACAGCATTCGGATTTTCCCTTTCCCTTATCCAGGACAAGATCCACTAATATATGCCTGAGACGAACCGTTTACAAGATAAGTTCAAACTCATCAAGTTGACAAACCAAACCATGTTCACCGAAATACCTCATGAGAGTCTTACCATTGTGCACCATACTAATAGGGGATACACTTGTGTAATAATATATTATGTATCTAGAAATTAAAAATATTTTCATTTGTATTCTTACAATATAAATGATTTTATTTTTTATTCAATAAAACTAACATTTCATGTAATATTCAAATTCTATTAAGGGATTTATATTGATGAAATAATTGATTCATTAAATAAATAGTATTTTAATTAAATATAATTTTTAAATAATTTATTTAATTATAAATTGTCATATAAATTTTATGAAGTGAAATGTATTTTTATAACGGTTAAAGAATAATTACTTTCAAAATGCCTGTATTTTTTCATGGAATGTCCGATATTAACTGAAAAATGATAATGCACTCATTAAAAAAATATTTATATAAAATAAATATTATTTTTGGAATGAAAATGTTCAAATTATCCAATGGTGAATTTTTTATAATATTAAGATATAATCAAATTTTTGAGTAAAAATTAAATACCATGTAAACATACAATGTGTTCTATGACATAATAATGACTAAAAATGGGGTAATAAATACCAGAGTAGCAATAATTTTCCAAATATAAGTTTTCCCATAAAAAATATTAAGTATCTTTTTTTATTTATATATTTCCTTTAGCAATCCTCCATATTTTTAATATATATTATGGTTTAAATCTATTTCATTAAATTAGTGACTCACCTCAACATAATATAGGCTACTATATTAATATGATCCACCCATTCCTATGAAAATTATAAAATCATCCCTCACATTAAGAAAATTTTTGGGAAATTTCATATAAAGGTTAGTGGTTCTGAATATTTTTTATAGAGAGTACAAAACCATTATTTCTGATATATTAACGTATTTCCCTCTCATTACCTATATAATCCCACCAAATATCACAATTATCTTCAATAAAAATCCTTTTATAATTATCGTACTCTTCCCTCTCCTCCCAATAATGATTACAAGTTGGCCCAATCTCTCAAGAAGCCCTTTTTTCATGATTTTAGAGCCATATACTCTTATAAAGGTTATTTCTTTTCCTATTTTGTCAACTTTTGTTTGTCATATTATTATATTTTATATTCAATTAATAACTATGGGGTATGTTTATAACCTCCTACATACTTACCATATTATGTATAAATAGTTAAATTCCCATATCTCTCTCATTAATCCCCCCAATGTACACCTGTTTCATTGTCGAAATTTCCTATAAATATTTATCCATTGTATTTTTGTTCAATATTATTATAAAATATATGAAATTTAATATAATTATATATGTGTTGAAAATTGTATTTGTGTCCATATTACATTACACATCATGTAAAAATTATTAGAGACCAATTTATCTCTCATAAATCCATTCTATGTATTTTTATGTGACATTGTTATGGTACAGAATTTTTACTATGCTTTTCCATAACAATCATGTGTGTTGTGAATACCATACCTATTTATAATTAATGGTATTAAAAATTATGATTATTTATCTTTAATTAGGGACGTAAAATTATATATTACACACTCCATGTTCATGGAATAAATTATTATTATGGGATAATCAATATTTTATGATATATGTTGAAAACATAAGGATGAAAATGAAATGAATGTGATGGGTGCCTCCAAGAATTATATATTTCTCCCATACTTTGGGTAATGTTTATCTTAATGATATGTATTATTGGGACATGGTAATACCTGATAAATTTATGGATTTTATCCCTATGAAATCTTGGATATTTTTCCTTGATCTATGTTTATGAGGTAGTTTTTTTAGTTGTTGCCACATTTCTGATGTTAAGATTTTCATGTTGTATCATGCCTTCATATTCTTATTACTTTATGCAACATCTATATTCTTTTGTAACATATATTATTATATTCATGTTATGAAATGTGTATTCAATGACTGTGATTAATGGATATCCCCATTATTTTGTATTTTCCAAGGTTATCCAATGTAGTTTTATGCTCATGAATTCTAAAGACGATTTCATTAAAGTTTTTGTAACTCCTGTTTAAATATATATTGAAATGTACCTACATCCCCCTGAAACTAGACTTCTCAATCATTAGGTATGTATTATATGTAATAATATTTAATTAAATCAATCAGTTAGGTTTACTAAATATAAGGTTTGATATAATTCTAAATAAAAAAGGGAAAAACGAATTATGTATAAAATTTTAGAATTGAAATTATAGATATAAAACATCATTACATTTTAATATTCCCAAATTTTTAAATCATGAAACCATTATAATAGAGGAGATATATATATTTATTATTAATATGTGGATTCAATTTTTAATGGATTGACTCAATGTGTAAATAGATCAGACAGAATTACCTATATTTAAAGTAGATTATAGATCCTTCCTTAGGTTGTTATTCCTAAATATTCCCCATGTTATATTATCCAATAATTATGGTAAGATAAGATCATGTGGAATCACATAAAATTAATTTCTATATCATGGATGGAAAAACAAAATATAATTTCATTCAGTTTATAAATATGAATTCTTAGATTCTTTGTTCTATATAGATAAAATCCATGGCTACAATTGAAATTCGTTTCTTTTCCTTGATCTAGCTGGGACAAAGAGATCATAGTCAGTGTTTGAATCACAGGGAGTGACTTAATGGAATAATAGTATTCAATTTGAATGATATGACTACATTTATGAAGAATCCAAATTTATTATGGATACTAATAATTTATTTGATATTGGGTAAATTTTTTTGATTCAAATCTAGAATATGTATATTGCATTGTTGTTTGAGTTTTCGTTGTGTTATTCTTCAGATTACATCACTGAGGCAATAGGGGTTTCCTAAAAATAAATCATCACATAAACTAATACATTCTGATATAAACATATTTTCTATTGGGAGTTAAAGTGACATTTTATAATTATGTAGATACATGGTGACAATTGAGATTTTTTTGAGGCGAAAACATCATGTGAGGGGTCACCATGACATAATGGTAGGCATTTAGGACAGTTATGCATCCTATATGACAAGGTATTGAAACCCTAATTCTATGCTAGGATTTTCATGTACATACATCAATAGAGTGACCCCTCCTTGATGTTTTATACGAGGTTACATCCACATGATCATATATACAACATGCACCAACATTCCAATAAAAAATCAAAACACGCGTTTTAAGTAGTTACTTTGAAAATTGTAACATCAAATTGATATTTTATCATTAAAAATACATGTTTATGATATATTTACATTAGGAAAATTAATTATAAAATAATTTGAAATATAATTTATTTATACTATTCAAATATTATATTTATTACAAATACTAAATTATATTATAACATAATAAAAATTGTGTTCAATC
The DNA here is from genome assembly GCA_963277665.1 of Viscum album. NCBI lineage: Eukaryota > Viridiplantae > Streptophyta > Magnoliopsida > Santalales > Viscaceae > Viscum > Viscum album. The sequence continues at coordinate 1,290,554,783 of OY728159.1, read as the reverse complement.
ACTCCCCCAATCATGAATTGTTGATTATATTAAAGGCATTACTCTCGAAATATTATTAACTATGAGTTAAATAATTCACTTGTTCTATCCTTATTCAATGAATTATAATTGTTATTTATTTTTTAATGATCTCAATGATAACATTCAAACACATTTTCAATTAAATTTTTCTCCAGATTATCATCCCACATCCCAATTTAAGAACCATTTATCCATCTCTATATAATTAGATTAGATAACAATACTTTCCACTTATTCATTCATGTTTAATAATATACTTCCCTTAGACCTCTATCCATTACTGATAGAATATTCTTAGTATGGTATTTAATCAATTAATGTGCATTTTACTTATTATATAATGGGATATATTATATAAATGAATCATTCTAAATTTCAAGCACCCCAGTGTTATTAATTATAAATGATTACAGGAAATAGTATTTAAGCAAAAAACTATTAGAATTATTTATCTCATTATTATGGGTTTTAGTTTTTTACACACATAGAAAAAATGATTTTATAAAATTAGAGATATTTATATTTGGATCCCAATTGTTCAATCTGGCCTATATTAAATTTATTTTTTAAATTTATTTTTTATTAATGATTTACAGAAATGTGTAATATTTCATGTTTATAGACCAGATGAAATTTTTAACAGAACAAACATTTTTTAATTAGATGATGGTGTATTGTTTATACATATTATAAGAAACTAAATTCAATATTTGGAACACTTAAATATTTTTTTACACTTGGATTAAGGCTCGAGATGCACCTTTGGTGTATTGTCATGTTTTGGGATAGTTGGGGCCCAAACATCAAATATGGCAAATTGTGACGGTGGACTAGGAGGCCTCACATGGTATTGTCTATAAATAAGAGATGAGCCTCACACCTTTGGGGTTTTATATATATTATTGACAAAGAGATTTTACATGGGGGTTTTCATGGTTAGACAATCCATGTGGACAACCCATGATAGGGAGTTTAATGGGCAGTGGATCATGCATGGATGGTGGACAGTTTGGCCAACTGTGTGACCAAACCGTGCACTTCACTAAAGGGGATGGAAATTACCAAATTTTATATATGGTATTTTAAGTCCCCCCCCCCCTCTATTCATTTCTTCATACTCATATGAAAAACTATACCATGAGATCTGATCCTACTCTTATATAGGAATTGATTACAATCTTTCATCGGTACTCAATTTCGTCAACTATAAGATGAATTTGATATCTAATAGAAAGGTCGTGAATCCTATATCTACTTTTTTTCATTTAACTTATATTCTGTTGTGATATTTTTGTGTGATGTAATTCTCCATATTTTCATGTTCTTCATCTATTTCATCGATTTCTCTCGATTATGGATGAATAAAGGCTCAATATTGTACATTTTTGTTATAAAAATTGTAATGATAGTGGTATCTATGTATTTAGCTAATGTATCCCTTTATTATAAAATGATTTTTTTGATGCATGGAAAATTCTCTTAGTGTTTCCCCTACAATGTGTGATTAATTATTATACCGTAGACCCATAAATAATATGGTCATTTTGCGCATAATTATGCCAATGTATGATTTTTACTCGAACTAAACTACCCCATTTTGTAGGGATCTCTAAATCACAAAATAAATATTTTTTTACCTATGACTAAACAACTGTTTGAGCACATTAATAAAAATTTATACAAATATAGTTAACTAGTCAGGTTGGGATTATGTTCTAAATTTATTATTAAGCTATATAAAGTTATTTAACTTGGATGAGATGAATAATTTGAGTTAATTTAATTATTTTATAATATGGAATATATTTTCAAATAAAACCACATCTTGTTGTAAGCCTCCATCTAAACTAAATGGAAAATATTAGTGATTTTGTGTTTTACTTGGCCTTACATCATGTCGGTTTCCCATGTCTATTATGGTAATATTTAGATGAAATGGAATGTTTAAAATATAGCCTTCTTAAATATTTTTTGTGAGATATCATGTGGATTTCTTAAGTACAAGGACCTTATTATTATTTAATTGAAGTGGTAGTGGGAATGACCTCATATTTATACTTGTGTAATGATTAATGGAAGGATATCATGATAACCAAACCTTACCTTCTTTCTATGACAACAGTGATACAAGGGTCCGGACATTATGATTAGTTAGAAAGGATCTTCATGATTTATATTTTTGAATTTTTGATGGATAGTAAATATGCCAAGAGTGATAACTCATAAGACTTGGATGGGATCACTATGTATTATCACGAACTCCTTATGAATGATAAATGTTCCTTATAAGAGACATTGTGGATGGGATCAGTGTCATCATAGCTACCTGAGGCCACGAGTAATACATGGCCCCTTATCCGTGATAATAAGAATTAAAATAGAGTGTATGTTTCCACACCATACTAAGAGTGATACATGATATCCCATTTCTGAATCACCCCAGATTATATCATAATTTCTATCATTATATTATGATGATGAATTTAATATTAATTACTAACATTTCATAGGTATTATCCAGGGATATGTTTTCTAGGATAACTCTAATTCTAGGGCCACTCTATTTTGATGATACTTATTTCATAATGATAAATATACTATTTGTATAGGTCAACTTGTGTTCATAGGAATTCTATCTTAGACTAAAAAATGTATGGTCAGTGTGGTGACCTTTTGTATCCTAAGCCAACCAGTTTAATTTTGGTTGTTTATTTATATTACATTCTTACATGAAGAATTCTATATTTTGAATTAATGGACTTTAGTATGATTTAGACACAATTGGTGGAAGTGAACTGAGTATATATCACACCCTTTTCATGCATTAATTTTTGTAGGGAACCTAATAAAACCTCATTAGTTATAGGATATGGAGGCATGGTTATTCTATCATGCTTATACTAGAGAGATTTAGAGCACTGGACTGATCAAGTACTCAGGATACTCATAGAGATCACCCTTGAGGATTGTTATTATTTTATTTTCTTTTAATGTGTTTAACTATTTTTTCTATTGATTAGGTATCATGACATGGACATAGATGCATAGATTTATATTTTTCATTGGCTCAATAAGAAGCCTATTTACTCTATTATTATTCTTACACTGCTTTATTTTGTATATATACTGCTTCATCTCTTGGTTGATTATATGTTGTATCTTTTTATGATACTCTAATCATTATTGTATAGTTCCTCCAATACCATCATTAGAACCTCATTCTTATTCTATAGTTTTTGGAATATTGGGATACATGCTTGATTCCATGTGGTGAATGGTTTGACTAATAGTTTAATAGTCAGTCAAGTACATGTATTAATAATTGATAAATTTTTTAGTAATTGTTCACTAAAATTAAATTTTCAAGATTAATTTTATGTATAATAAATTAAATTCCACTAAATTATTTATGAAAATAAATTTCATCAACTAATTTTCAAAAAATTGATTTCCATTTTTCAAAAGTGAAACATTTCTCTTAGATAACACAAAAATAGTAGGTATATATGTTTACAAAAACCATGGAAATATTTATTTAATGATGAAAGGAAAATATACACACAAATCCAATAACCAGTTGAAATGATCCATCACTTGAAATTCATTGTCTCTATAAAGAATAATGAAAAGGTATGAGTAAATAAAATTATTATTATGGATAGATAAAGCTGTATTATTTTTTCTATAATGAATTGTGTTAAGCTCTTATAAACTATTATTATACCTATTAATGTAGTAGATAAAATATGGAAATTGAATCAAAGATATGTAAAATTTGAAAGTGGGAGGGAAAATAATTCTTGGGTTATATCCCTATTTTGGTAATGGGTTTATACTAGCTTTAATTATGCAGTATGATTGTCTTATTGAAAATATATAGTTGAATTTTTATTCATTGAATGAAACCACTACACTTTATTTAATCTAATGAAATTTAGTTGATACCATGATTTTATAAACCAAGAAGAAATAAATATAGTCCCAACCCCTAGAATATAATGGAATAAATGTTGATGTGTCAGAGGAAATAGAAATAATGGTTCTCTTTATTGTCCTATTTAATTTCCTCCAACATGGTAAATTTATTTTATTAATTAGAAGGCAGTTTCAACATTACTTCCTTCATGAGATATTCCACGGCCAAAAAAATAATTTCTTTGATTATAGCATATTACTATTTGTTTTCTTCTTCTTCTTATTTATCCATGGAATAATCTAAATGTACTACATAAAAAATAAAAGTATATATTATGTAATTTGAAATAAATTTAAAAAAGGTAAAAATAAGTGAATATATTATTCTAACAACTCTTATTAAAATTATAGTTGGATTTTATTATTTTTTGGAGTTCATTTGGGAATATTATAGACAAGTTCTATAGAGAAGTGGTTTTTTATATCTCTTCTTCTTTAATTGCATCTTCATCAAAATATAGTGTGAATAAATAATTTTATGCATAAACCAAATGTTCATGAAAATACGAGAATAAATCTTGTAATTCAATGATTTCCTTGGACTATGAATCTAGAAAAAATTTCCCATTTTCTTCTTTTAGGTACTCAATGTGTTCCTTAAATGACCCAATCCACAGTTCAATTATAGAACACATATATGATTCCTTGTCAAAATCCACCCAATTTCAATAATGGGCGGGTGTGGTGAAAACATTGAATCATTAATTTATTTAATTTATTTTTAAAAAATTAAATATATAAATATTGAAATTAAAAGAGTTATTTAACTATCTTGGATCCCTGAATTTGACTTTAGGATGATGGAATGCTATCATAAACCTCCCGATCAGAAGAATTATAAACCTAGAATTAATATATGGAGATGATGATCATTGTGTCACTTGAATATATTTAATAATTTCTCATAATTCTCATTCATTGATTTGTATTTTTTCATTATATGGAAATCAAGGATATTTGAGGGTGGTGTTTGGGTGTGAATACAAAAAATTAAATTAAACTATGTAGGGGAGAATAATTGTTAGCAACAATGTATTAGATCTTATAAATTGTTACTTGGTCCCTTCATTATCAATTAAATTTTTTATCCATTTGATGTATCATAACATCATATATGATCTATGATATCCTAAATTGATTACAAATATTAACATCACTAGGATATTTATTCATCAAAATTTCCAATGTCCACTAATATTTAATAATGATCAAAAGACATCAATAGAGTATGTCACTCAATCTGTGACCCAAATAAATCATATTTTGTTTCATCCATCAACCATATCATCTCCATCATGGTGAGAGATATCCAGGATAATTGTGGGAGTTTTTATTATGTATTTAATATAATGATGTTGGTAATATGCCTTGGAAAAGTAAAAAATAACTATACCAATGCATGTCACCATCCACGAATCATTGTAAATGGAATTAATACAATGAGAAATAATATATCATATTTTATATATTAATGACCCTAAAAACATGAGACATATACATGGGTTAGATACTCACCATTATAAGTATTATAGTTTTATATTGGTGGATGCATGAACTAAATGAAATTATAAATGTGTAAAAATACTATATTATTGAAATATGGAATCTAATTTAATGATATAAACCTACTATACACTTTATATATCCAAATGGAAAATTCAATGACCCTTTAAAATTGTTAAGGGATAATTATTAATTAAAAACATTGGATTTATGATTTGTGATAGATTAAATTTCTGTGTAAATGTTTTATATGGTTATTTCATCATATATATTTGATTCTAAATACTTATCTTAATTTTTATTCTTTAAAATTACACTATGGATGGTTTTATGGTTATTTTGATAAGATGTGAGTGTTTTTAGAACCTCAAATTCATTTCTTGATTTGTGTTAACCAACATAATATAATATTCTTCTTCATATGACCAAAAATAAATGGAATGATTGTTCTATAGAGATTAAATTTATGTCCCCAAATTATATCTATGAAGGTTCATAACATGAGGTATAGGAAAGATATTAAATATAGTGTTTAAATTTCAATCAAATGATTATGTAATCATATGTAGTTATTGGATGTTTTTAGAGTACCCAAGGGATATAATGATAGAAATATTGGATGGTGAAAATAAATTAGACACTGGGATGATTCTAGTATTGTATCTTTAGGATTTCATTGAATATTTATGATTGCATTGAGCCTTTACAGAACAATATGCCACCAACTTATGATTAATTTAATCTTAATCAAATGTTAGGTTATTGCATAGATTATTTCACTATAGTAATATTTATTTTCTATAAACAGAGAATCACAATGCATATTACAATTTAATGAAAACATATCAGGTATTTGGGACTCATGTTTTATTTGATCCTAATGTTACTTATTATAAAATATTGAGGTCAAGATGAGTTTTTAATATCATCATGTGTCCAAAATTATATATCGTTGGTGATCTAGTATAGCATTGGGACCTCAGTGACATTATATTGGAATGAATATTCATATTTGATATTTTCTATGGGATTATATTGGTAGTGTTGTAATGTACCATATCAATATGGGTCTAATATTCCATTGGGAATTATATTTTTAAATTTTTTAGAGGTTTAATTTTGAGAAAAAATGATTGAGCTAGGATTATAAGAATTATAATGTATGTAATTGGTTTCGTAGCCCCATATTCAAGCCCGAGGAATTCTTTAAGAGTTTAAGAGGATGCTATAGAGGGGCTGAAATTCTTGCAGTGCATGTTATACCAACAATAGACCATTTATTTCATGACCATATAGGTTACAGAAAATATATTTAGGGAGAGGGTTTCAACCCCTATATTATTTAGTTCATGAAATGTACCCCTTTTGAGCCATTAATGTTTGGTGGACTAGCGTTAGTGAGATGATTTTTGTTGTTTATTGATGGTGGTCAATTTTTTGTAGACCCTCTTCAGATAGTGTCAACTATTGTTTTGGGATTTTTCATGACATATATTGGGATAACCAACATGTGAAATACAAAATAACATTCTTTTATTTATTTAAAATATAATGATTATAAAATATACATAATTTACTTGTGTATTAAATTTTAATTTAATGTACATTACCATATTCAAGATGGATAAATATGTCATTTCATCATTTAAAACATTTTATACCCAGTATTCATTAATTTATCATACCAGTATCAGTTTTAAATTATATATTCTCTATATAATATTTTATAAATTTTCACCAACAAGATTTTAGATATTTTAAATAATTTATTCACTAAATTATTTAGATCAAAATTCTCATACCAAAAGTATATCATTTGTAAAATTATTACTCTTATACAATGCTCTTGATGTGCATTTCAACATATTAAATTTTTTATTTGTCCCTAAAAAATATTTTTTAAAAAAATTTAAAAAATGTTTAAGGATTGGTTGTATTTATAGTTATCATATTTTTATAAATGTTTATAAATTGTTTTTAATTCAATCTACCGAATTAAATAAATGTTTCAAAAAGTTTAAGTATCTATATAGGTTAGTGTTAAAAGTAAAATTATTTACATATTATTGAATCTAATGTATAAAAATTACAAGTATTATAATTTTTTAAATATCAGATAATATTGATAATGAATATTAAGAGTTCATGAATATGATATCGAGTGATATATAAGATTTAAAAAAATTAGAGCTCAAGTATAAATAATATGAATCTTATGATTGTCTGCATCTAGAGACAAAATACATTAAACTAGAATAAAAATATGTAAATATTAGTGGGATTAATAATAATTTTTAATTTATTAAATGATAATTTTTTGGGGATACAAATGAAATCATATTATCAGATAAATTAGGTGGAAAAAATATTTCTGTTCTCCCCTAGGGTTTTCCATATGTTTCTCTCCATAAACCTTGTTTGGTTCCCAAGTAATATTTTCAAAATAATTATGGTTTATTCTAATTTAATTTCATTTTATAACAATATTTTATGGTTTTACATCATTAGTTAGCCTTTGATATAGGATTTATGGATTAATAATTTTTTGGAATTTAATTCATTGTAGGAATAGTCGTTGATCTCCTCCTTTATGAAACATTAATCTAGACCCCATATTGGGTATATAAAAAAGTATTTAGGGATGTATTGGGTCTTTTATGGGGAGGTACTTTTTCAGTTTCATTATAAATTATGTTTTTTCAATTTTTTTACATCATCTTCAGTCTTATATTATTCTGGATCACCATTGAGGCCATATATCGATTCTAGATATACTGTTAATCTTGGTTTACAATATTAGAACCCATTTAAGTTTGGTATTATGGACTTAATAGGATTATTAAGATGTATTTTTTGAAATTTTTATACGGTTTTGGGAGGCATAAACAATATAGTTTTTTTCTTTTCACATTGATTTTAGTGGTCATTTACTATGTTGGGATGGGGGTTTTGTAGTAGGTTTTCCATCATATTATTATATTTACAAAGTGGATTCAATTTTGATGAGTTAATTCTTTATAAGAGGTTTTATAATGTTGTTATATGGTCTTTCCTCCTAGATCTAATCATAAGGTATCTACATGGAATTGGAGCCACATTGGACTTCTCATAGTATGTCTATGTCAATTGTATGGTGGTGGCCTCCACGGAAGTAAAAACTTTAGAAAGTTCATTGTGACTAGAGAGGTGCTTCTATCTATCTATGTTATCATCTATGATATAGCTTTTTAGATTTTGGAATGATTTATATTGTTTTGTAGACAATATTTTATAGGTAGAAATCATTTCTAGTTTTTCATAGTGTTTTGTGTTGGAAGTCATCATTTATTTTTTGATTCTATAACGATTCATCTTGGTATCATATATGAAAAATAGTGAAGGGTTTATTGGATGTTATTATGGAGTTCATAACTTGTCTGATTTAGAACCCTGTCCCATTTTCCATCCAAAAGTGATCAGGGCCGATTGACCACCAGGAATGAAGAGTGTCTCCCTGTATGAAAAACGTTTCCGAATTGTAGAGAGGGTGTAAATAGGTGATACTTACGATAATACAACCTCTAGTTGGGATAATAATTATGGTATATTTAAATATAATTAAGTGGAAGAAAATACCATAACACTGTGGAAGAAATAACCTACAATTGTGTATGCATAATAAAATTAAAATATTATTAATCAACAAAATAAAACATACTATTTATGGAATAAATAACTATATGTATCTAATCATACATATAAAAATTGATTAAAAAATAACAGAAACCATAAAGAGGGGCTCCCTTGGGAACCATTGTACATACATAGAATATGAATTAGGAAAAAATGTAAATTCCAGTCAATGGAAGAACCTCCAAGGCCTCTCTCCATCTATCACATGCTAAGAAGCACAATAAAGTCACTAATGTTTCTCTCCCAATCATGGTCCCTTACATAATCACAAAAGAAGAATGACTACAGAAGTCCTAAAGGGCCCATGTTGGGTGTGATAATAAACCTCACTAGGCCCCCCACCAATGTAGGCATATCATACATTTATGATAATCCATGTGTATCCAAATATAAATAAAAAAACACATGCACATCATATAAATGACCTTCTTCCCTTTCTCATTTCATCTTCAAGGAAGAAATTTCCTATTTCAGAAAACTCTGGTATGCCACATTCCACCAATAATAAACATGTAATACAACACATGTATATATATGTATAATTATAGTGGTGTTGATCCTTATCATGATTCCCAATGCATCCCTTGAGGAGTAATAAGTTGGGGGACATTATGAACTTCATGTAAAAGAATCACCAGCCCCTCATGCCAAATAAATCATTGTGTCATCAATCACATCACTAGAATATAAAATGGAATTCCCAGAAAGTACATTGTCCCTCAAACCATATATCATAAAAACATCATTTGTTCAAATATTGGCATCTCATGGAATCATTTTTTCCTTGCACCAAAAATAATTATCATCGAATTAATATCCAATGTACTAAGGAATGGTGATATCTTTCATATTGATAACTATTCTAGAAAAACATCAAATTCTGTGAAGAGTCTCAAACCCCCACCAATTGACTTAACACCATCAACTAATGGTCCATCACCACCCACATGTATTTCTTACGAAATCACCTAGATGCTCACTAATTGGAAACATCATCTTAAGGGGAATCTTATAGAGACATCTACCAAATTATATTGGTCAACACCACCTCATCATATTAGTCATATATGGGTTCACATGACTCCAACATCGCATCATACAATCCCATAGAGTGGGAAACTAAAACAAAATACCTAATCCACATCATCCATGAACCTCATTCATATGTGACAATGTCAATAACATATAAATCATCACCCTATCATGTCTCATGGGCCATGACCAGAACCTAACAACTTCATCCCATTTATTGGATGACCTCATAACCCAAACTATTAGTTACATCACCCATGAAAATCATTCCTTGCCCAACATGATGAACTACATCACCTCCATCCATGTGGTCAACATAACCACAATCCTCAGGCCACGATTATCATTTTCCTCTAGATCCATCACCTTTAATATAAAAATTTATTTATTGTAAATTCAATGACCCAACCTACACTACCCCATGGTCAAAATCATCTAATCTGGATAGGCCCATCTTAGTAAACAATGGTGATGCCAATGGATTGTAATATAACCCATTAATTAGATTAAAAGTCAAAAATTAATTATATTGGTTCACTTCTAGTAAACCAAATGTTTTTATCAAGAATGAATTATAAAAAACACCAAACAAAAAAAGATAAATATAGGCACCACCTACCTCATATTGGTAAATGCACTCTCATCCTATATTGGCCTCTAACTTGACCAGAAGTGAGAGAAATCATCATTTTAAAAGAATATCCTTAAAATAGTTTAAAAATACATTGACTTATTTTTCAAACTATATGTATAGAGAAAAGAGAATTATAATCCAAAAAAATAATGTTCTTACATACAAAAATCTATAGGTTTTAATAGATCATGTATTGGGGCTAGAATGACATTATTGTATTGAGGCCTATGTGAGATGGAGGAGGAGCTCCATGGCCCCATGGGAGGAGATACACACATGGGATAATAAATTATAGAAAGGCCTCTTGAGGAAAAAAGATAAAACTATTAATTGTATCATTTTAAAGTGGTTTTATAGTAATCACACAAATTGAAAAAACCATCCACTAACCATGCGGTTCCCACTACCTAAACACCACACTCGAATGAAAAAGGTGGATGGTTTACTAAATAGTGAGTATCCCATTCATAACGGCTATGAAAAAATATAATATATTTATTGAATAACCATGCAATCCTTTAAGAAATATTTTTCCAAACCATGTTTTGTTCATCTAGAGGACCTCATGGTTACCCCTAGAAGGTCACTCGGTTTTTCCAAACCATTCGGTCAAGTCTATGCATTCTGAAGAGATGGGTTTTCAAAACCAAACACACTAAAATCCATGAGTAACATTCTAAAATGTAAAAGTGAATATAAAAAAAATTATTTGTTCAAAGAAAATTTCATAATTCGTTCTGATGATAACTAATGAAATTATCCTGCTCGTTAAAAAAGAAAAATTCTAATTTTCTAGGATAAATGCCAGTTTCAAAAAAAACAAGACATTATAATTTCCACAAATTAACATTGTTTATCTCTATAATATAAATAATTTCCCAAATATGGTACCAAAAAAAATAATCTCATTTAAACAAACATGTTTTACCCCTATAATTATGTATTTGTTCAATTTCCAAGAAAGGGATCACAACCTTTGGAGTTAGCTACTTGGTCATATCCTAAGAGAAAAAAAAAACAACAAACACAATGGTATAAGAATACCTAGACCAAAATGATGTCCAATGATTCATTTTCATTCCTACACATCAAAAGGTATTTGAACAATAGATGAGTCACATCTGGAACCCATCATGTTCTACATATCATCATATGCTAACCTTTTGATGATGTCCCACAAAGAACCTATGAGGTCCCACGTCAGTTTAGATTTCCATAAGATCCTATACCACAAAAAAAGTTCTGAAAATAAGCCTTATCACATCAATACCTAGATGATAACGAACCTCATATATAAATATATATAATCATGTATCCAAGAAGACTCCAACCTACGAACAAGCACCATGTTAGTCAAAATATAGAATATACACACCTGATTCATCAAAACCGTATGAATCCAATCAAAATAAAAACCTCAATCCTGATCATTGTCATTGAATGCCTCTATCTATATTTGGATCCACATCAATATATATATATAGAATATCCAATGCATGAACCTTCCTTAAAACCCATCCACTCATTGCAAACCCTCCCATATGGAGTTGCACTAGTTATTGACCACTACCCCTACCACTAGGTCCCACTATCTCTACCGTGAGTACTTCTTGAAGCCGAATCCTGGCTACCAGTTCCTTGATCCACTATTAGTCCTACCTCATATTCCATAGTCTGTTCTAATCCCTGGCTCCCAGATGTCTAAGAAGGATTCATGAACAACCTCTTTAGATGAATGATTTTTCCACATGTTGGGAACTCCATTAATGGATTCTCACATTGGTACCTGAGTTTTCTTCTATCCACATATATGAATCATAATGATGAAGACATTCACCATAGTAGTTTTCTAGTATATCTTTCCTAGCTTCCCACCATAGTTTCCAATCAACCCAGATTCCTAATACCAAAAGAATGACAACTAAAATCATGTGACAATAGGAAATGGAAAGCAAATGATCAATCATTAATGTTTCCCTCAGCTACTAGAACATGGTTCCCTACCATTGATAATGATAATAACCACATGTTGATTCTCATAACCTATATTTCATTACATAAATCACAATTATAATGCCTCACATTGGCGGTGTAATCACCCACTATACCGAGTGTGAAACAAGGAAATCCCTTGAAAGTAGATACATTTTCCATGAAGGAATTTTCTCTCTATTGTATGATCAATAACCCTTGAGTTGTTTCTATCCTCTTAGTATCCATGGAAATGATGCTGAAGAACCTGGTGTCAATGTCTTTCTAAGACTGTTCCTCTTGTCCACCATCCTATACATGTACATGCCACTAGGATTTTTTTTGATCCTCTGAGAATTAACATTTCCGGAGTCACCCTATTGACTTGGGGTGTCTATTGTGGGTTTTTGTTGGTGTGGGATGACTAGATCTAATTCCCAGCGACATTTTTTCTACCCTCGCCCTGAAATAGATGTGTGTTCTATGACTGGAACTCGTGATTCAATTACTCCATGAAGGGCTCAACTCTGTACGCTCTTTAGACAATCTAATTGATGAAAAAAACCAATCCCACCCTATGATTATCAAAAATCCATGTCCCTAAAGATACCATATATTGTGTCTCTCCTGCATGTATCTGAGAATGTACCTATTGTCGATCATAAACCAAACCCTTTGTGGCCTCATCTTGATCCTTATGGGACTCACCTTGTGTACTCTCATGTGGTACCGTATATCATCCATGAAGACTCTCCACTAGATTCATTATAGGTGGTATCATGAAGAGTACAAGTCACAATGTTCAAATATACATAATAATATAAATATTACACAAATAGGGAAATGATTCACAAGCAGTGCAACCTCACTACCCTTACACTCAAATATCGAATGTTGTATCATGAAATCTAGCCTCATGGACCTATCAAACCATTATCTTGGTTTTGTTTCACGTGTAACCAAACCTCATGGATCCCTTCCTACTCACATCGAATTAGAAATCATATATCATCTGATCTTGCTGAGCAATCTTCCAAAAATTATGATAATAGGAAAAATAATATTTGTTTTTTGATATTTTAAACAACTCAACCCATTTCATAAATCATTCATACTATTGATATATATATGACCATGCAAATATATTATATACCAGATAGCTTCTCATAATTTCTTTGGGACTATATCCCTAGGATGAATGTGTAAAATGATACAAAAAGAGAGGATGAGAAGGAAATCACTATTTATCTTTCTTTTGGACACTTCAAGAACCCAAAACCTCATTGTGCATTATAGGTTCCCAATGAACAAAATAAACGACCACTAATATAACTGAACATTCATGATGATAATAAACTCCATTCATAACGTGTGAATTTAAATAATGATTCATTCCACATTTTTATTAATAATAAAATGGTACTTGTATATAACAGGAAATAAAGATTACATTAAAACCTGTTTTTAAAAGATTTTCATGGGTTAAAATAACATAAATTAATAATTTTAGAATTATATAAAATATATTTAAATAATTATTATAAAAAAGAATTTTTAATAAAATATAATTTATAATGAAATGAAAATAAATTTAGTTTTCATAAAAAAATATTTTTTCACTTATGTTTTAATAGTGGGAGAAATTAGAATAAAAATAATTACTATAAAAAAATAATTGTATTAAATTAATATTTATGAGTTTTGATAGAGTTAGATCCCAAAATTTCATCATTATAAACTTAATCAAAAACCATCCAAATAAATATTTATTTTTAACATTAATCATTAATATAAAATTAGAATTTCTATAAAAACAGTACAAAATCCTATATAATAAATTTATATATGTTAAAATTATATATAAATAATAAATATTTATACTATAAATATCAAATTTGATTTCATGATACATTTTAAAATCCATTTATTAGTAATTACTTTTAAAAATCACCATTTCAGGGTGTTAACTATTTTGTTATTGTGGGACCTTCAATTTACTGTTCGGATCCCTGTACATTGATAATGGTTAAATAATATCTAGAATTTTTTTTATTATATAAATATCACATATAGTTATTATATATATATTTACATTTTTATGTAAAATATATAGCTAGATAATTGAATCAGACCCTTCATGGAGAATGTATGTCATAGTTTTTCATGAACACTGTTTATTATTTTCAACATATTGAAAAAAGGGAATGTAAATTATAACACGAAAATATAATATAATTATTAAAATAAATATATCATATATTATCACTGTTTTTTTATTTTTTTAATATTAATGAAAATTAAAAAATGGAAAATGATTTGCATCACTTCATGGAGGTTGTTGTCTGCATGTACACACGAGCGATATTATTGTTTCACGTGGGATAAGAAAAAGGTGTATAATGAAATTTTTACATATTAATAATAAAATTTACTTATATTTATGATACTAAAGTATTTATTTTTTAATATATAATATAGATTTATATTTGGTTCATTTGGAAAAAAATAAAAATGTATAGTTAGGAGTTATACCAGTTCATTGAGAAATCACTTTTGGAGTACACCTTAATCCATAATGGGAAGTTATTTTAGAATGAATATAAGTTGAAGTATTTGAATTAAACTATTACTATATTATTTAATCTTTTTATGATTTATAGTTCTCAAAAAGCCTGAGGATGATAGTAAAAGAGGTTCCCCTTTATAAGTGAAGGGAGCGACACACATGTATTTAGTTTATTATTTAAATTAATATGAATAAATTTTTTGAAATTATGTGTACAAAAATACATATAATTAAAATATTTTTGATGAAAAGTATAAATACTCTTTTATAATAACATTTATATTTTTTATAAAATTTTACCCTTACTATATAGATTTAATCCCCACTTAATATTTTAACAATTACCATAATAGTAATGTTTTCTACTCTATTAAGGTAAAGAATACCACTAAAAAAGGAAAAGAGACAAATAAATGGAAAATGGTATATATTTTAACCATATATCAACAATTTTTGAAATATATTATTTTTGTTAATTTTAAATTATTTAATAAAATATACATTTTATATAATAATAATATTTTCATTTTTAGAGCTGTTTATTTTAATTGTATTGAAAGTCATAAATATATTATGTAATATGTTTCTAAAAGAATAAGGAATTCAGAATATGTAATATTTATCTAAAAAATTCTTATAACTCAATAATTCCTCAAAATTGAATAAATATAAATATTATGAAATCATTTATTTCATTGTTCTAATAATGGAATAAATAAAATTTCAGAGTTGTGAATGCATTTAATGAAATTATTCAATAATATCAAATTAAAATTAAATAATGAAAATAAAAATTAATTTATATTTCAAATAAAAAATCATTAATAAACACATCCTGTTTTTATTCTTATGAAATTTTTGTATTGATATGTATTTCATGAGAGTTTCATTTTTTATTTGTCATTTTCTAATTTTATATTAAAGGTCATTTTCAATGAAAAAGTAACCAAGTGAAATTAAGTTTTTACAAATGAATTAGAATTGTTTAAAACAACTAATAAAGTTTGGTGAATGTATGTTTTAGATAATTGTTAATGCCTAAACCTAATGTTTTCACCTTTTTACCTGTTTTACCCTTACTACCATGAGAAAATATTTACAGAGGTTATTATTATTTAAAAAAAATTACGAGTCTAATTTATCAAATTTTATCCAACAAAATCCTAAAATATAATATTGTTTTATAATATTTAATTCTATTTGGGTAATAAATAAATTTTAAAATAAGCATGAAACACATGACAAATAACATTTTTTTTGAAAGTTACATTTTTCAGAATAACAATAGATTTATTAATATCAATTTCCTAGAAGAAACATATTTTAATATTAAAAAAATCTCTTCAATAAATAAAAATTTTATTAAATAAAAATTATTGACTAGTAGTGTATAATTACATTTATTAATATAAAAAACATTATATACCTAAAAATAGTTTTGTTAAAAAAAATATTCCATTTTCATATAATTTTCATTTTCATTTATAATAATTTTCTAACATATTAATTAATTTTATGCAAGTGTGATCCAATGTTTTTTCTTAATTTAGTTTGTTATAATCAAACCCATGGATTTAAAAGCTTGGTGATAACTGTTAGAGTAAATAATTAAATTTTAACAGTATAACATTATTTATTTACACATGATCTTTCATGTAAGGAATGAAATCAAATAAATATTATTTAATTTTGGAGAACAATATTTTAAAAACTATTTCAATTATTGATGTGTGACTATCTATAAAAGCCAAATTCTTCACACCAAAATAACAACTAGAATCAAAACCATTACTAATTAATTTTGTTCCAGGTATTATCATATAAATAATCAAAAAGAAGAAGTAAATGTATAACAAAATATGATTAAATGTAAACCATAAAAAATATTTTTAAATATTAAGAGAGAGGGAACACCTATAAATAATAGGGTAATTCATCACCCAATAAACATTTCACAAAATACATTCATCATCATAATGAATATATTATACTTTCACCATAACTATATCAAGAAATACTTAAGAAAAATTATAATTCAATAAAAACCAGGTCACCGAGAAGTAGAAATATGAATAATCATAACCATTATTTACTATAAAATCATCATCATTCAATATTTATTACATATACATATTTCCATTATAGAATTTTTTTCATTAATTTTCATTATATTATAGTAATTTCTATATTTTATCGTTATTTAATATGGAAAATAATTTTCAGATATATATCTCTAACCCTTCTATGATAGATTGTAATTTCAAAAATCTACCAGACACATTTTTTCTAATTTTGAGACCTGATTACACTTTCATTATTTTAAATTTATATTAATAAAATATTTTACTGAAAATATATCATTTTGTATTAATTATAATAATTAATTTGAATTATAGTTAATTTTATTTTCGTTAATTAAATCCACATAGATCCCAAGATTACTCTATAATGACATGGATGATTCTAAAAAATATAGATCCATTACTATATAAGTCATACATCACCCCATGCACTATAACCATAATTTAAAACTAAATGTTTAATGGTATAATATGATCTTTATCTCCTACTACTATCCCACTTTTGGTGATCTCCCTCATATTTTATGTGATTTTCATTAATATTATTCTTCAATAATGACCCTGGTTTTAGATTTACTATCTAAATCAACAGATTAAGAAAAATATTATTCACCTCCCCTCAAAAGATCCTTAAGAAAAATATTCTTATAATTTCACTTAATATTATTCGCTATAAAATGTTATCGATCCATTTTTTTATTTAAAAAAATATTTTATATTATAAATAAATCAGGGTCATTTAAGATGACCATATTTAATGAAAATGTAGAGTTCCAACATTTATGATATTTAACACACTGCCTAGTTAGCAGTTTGTGATATATTTTTATACGTAGATTTTTAATTAATAAAATTCGTTTAAAGAGATAATTAATATTTGGTTGTTCTATTTTTTATTTTGGAATAATACATATTTTAAATTTCCTTCATGAATTTTCATGATGAACATGAAGTAGTATGAAAACAACTATCATATTTATGGTTTTCATTATTTATCATATATAAAATTCATACATCAACATTCCATTATTCATTATATAATTTATAATTAATGAGAATTTCCCTCATACTTATCGCTTTTCATACATTATATATATATATATAACAAAATTTATCTCATACTGATCAAACTAAACAACTTTAGTATGGTAATTTAATTTTATAACATGCATTAATGTAATTTGGAAACTCTATTAAATAATTTGGAACATTATATTCTCATAAAAATTAATTTACTTAATTTTATATTAATTATTATGTTTCACCTTTAATTATGAATTCCTTAATATATTTATATGAATAATATAGTTTATGAAAAATCCTTTTTTTATTTCCTTATAAAATATAATAACTAAAATAACTGTCCATTATTAATATTTTTCTGATTCATTTTGAGAATCCCCACGATGAGGTTTTAATTTATTACTCTTTTTAGCGAAACACCGTAGCTAAATTTTACTAATATGAATGAAATCTTCCCTCATCATCCATAAAAAAAGGTTTTGGACAGAAAATATAATAAATTATTTGGGATGGAGAACCCTAACATACAGAATGATATTTCTACTGAAACTCATCTTCATAGTCTTGTATTATAGGATATATGGTATTCATAGAAGGTGGATAATAGATGGACAACTTTATCATTGATTTTTTTAAATAAATATGATAAGGTAAATTATAAATTTTCTATGTGATATCTAATCATTATTCAATGTATTGATGAAAATCAGAAAAATGACCAACATGAGTGAAGAAATCACATATCTACCTCTAAAAAAATTCGACCAAAACATATTTTCTTGAAGAGTTGATACTACACACTACTCAAATAATTGATATAAATTTACAAAACATCATATCCTAATTTATAATGTTCTTTGGTGGTGTCATTAGTTGAAGAGACCAAAAATTATTCACAATGAGATACCAAATAAAAATGAATTTCATCTGCCATAATAAATTTATGAAAACTAATATCCATTCATTTAATAGATAAAAAATGATAGAGTCATAATCCTAGGTAGTTCTACACCATTATCATGTTATGATGCACGACATATTACAACAATTTCAATATACTTATAGTGTCATTTACACTAAATTACATTATTTTATTTGGATATTCTTGAAATTAGTTAAAAAAACAAATCACAATTAGTTTCTTAGCCTCTCATCTACATATGGTGACTCTCTATACACATACAAATATATTAATAATTTAAAACAGTTAAATCACATGACTATTAAGGATACTCAACTGCTTATGGATTGTTTCCAACCATCAATGAATGTTAGTGACAAAAAATGGAACCCATCATTTATGGATGAAATTATCCATATAAATGCATAAATAAGTATTAATTTTTCATATGTCTTTTGAGGAAGATATAAAATGGATGATACATTAGTTTGGAAAACATACTAAAATATAAATAGAATTCTCTATATCAAAAAACTATTGATGTAAGATATGTGGGATGTTTTTAGTAGAAAATAATTAAGAATACCCATTCAAAAATATAACATATTGATTTGGTGTTCTCTATTGGTCCCAACATTAGGGAACTATAGATATTATTTTATGAAGATAAAATATTATATTATATATAAAGGAGTCCTTTGAGAAATTATGGTTGTGTATGAGTCCTGCCTATGGGTCTCTAAAAGTTGGGGAGGTGGAGGGGTGGTGGTCATATTTATAATTGACGAGAAGTTCATTTTTGGAACATATATATATCTTTAATATAAAGAGGTCACATCTTTGGAGTAAAATTTGAAGAAAGAGGGAATAATAATACTGTGTGGGGATTTTTAATTTCAAAAAATCTGAAAGAAAAATTTTCCACACATGTTTAAATAAAATTTATGTGATTTACTCCATGATTTTTTTACTTTCACATTTTTCAGTTTTTAACAAGGTAACTAGTTGTTACATAATTAATTTGTTTTTAGTGGCTAAAAATTTTTCCTTATTAGATAATTAAGAACTATTAATTATAAATATTAAATCCAATTTATCATATAAAATTGTTATTAACAATATAAGATGAATTTTACAAAAACGCTTTTGGGGAATAAAAACAATTTTAGAAAATATTTATTTTTAAGCATATGAGTTATGTTTATGGTAAAATTATAAATTTTGTTGATTATATTGAAATTTATATGTTTGTTATAACTAAAATAGTATTTAATTAACCATAAAACAAGTCTGAAACCTAATTTTAAAATGTCAAATTTTAGAAAAAGTAACAGAACAAAAAAAGTTTTCATTAAAAAATTACGCAAATATTATAAAAGGTAATTTATGTGTTCTATATATCAACATTGTATTTAAAAATAATTATTTTCTCATTATAAAATATATTTTATAGAAAATTTTGTTCCAATAAATTTATGGCATATCAAAATGAAAATTAGAGTATTGATTAAATAATTACATTCTCATAAATCTCCTAAAAATTATATATTTTTTAAAAATCCCAAAAACACATATTTAGGTAGTAATTATATACGAAATAAGAAAATCATGTTAATTTTTTAAAACTAAAATTCCAAAATTTAAAACATCATATCATAATCAAAAAAATAAAAAGAGTGAAAATCCGTTTTTATAGGTAATCGAATTTTGGATTAATAATGATTATTTTTCCTATAAATTACTAATTAACCTACTGTTAAATTTTCTTAATCCTTTTAAATGAGAATTTTTGAATCAAAGAGGGATAAAATTCAAGAATATGAACAGAATTTTCCCAGTAAATAAATTGAAGAAGAAGGTGTCCATAACTAATAGATCATGTAAGCCTCCAACCGATATGCAATATCGAGACGTTCAGAAGGTCACATGATGAATCAATGTGTAGTGCATGACTAGCTTCAAATCTACTAATGTCTATTTGAAAAGTCCTCCTTAGTCTTGAAAATGCTCCCAATAAACTCACTGATCGTGCATAATCAATTGGAGGATATCCCATGAGTCATCTGACTTGTCCACCTATGAGGGCCTGAAAAACCATAAAAAAATTGAAAAATAAGGAGATTGATTTTCATAAGGTTAGTGCCTAATGTGGTAATATATATCAAATAATGTGCCTATGAGTTTTGAAAGGCACCACAAGCCCCAAGATGCATGTCGACCTCATGACATGAGAGACCTCATATATGTCACCCTCATCATGCGAAGGGATTAGAGATATACAGATGGTCTTACACTCCCAACTATCTAAAAAGACAAACATAAGGGTTCATGCATGATTATGAATACACATCAACATATGACCCTCTTTTGATTACAACACATAACATTTCGGGGGAGTGATTTTATTGAAAAAAACCCATACAGGATCCTAAGATCCCAATCCCTTGTTAAATATACAATGAAATCAAAATGGAAATAATGGGAAAAATTTTCAAGGGGATTATATAACCTAGTAAATCACCATTTATCTTATTAGTCCCCCTAGATAAGCCATCCCTGTCTCACAATGGACTCATTCTATGCCATCTTGGTATCACGAAGCCCCCCCCCTCACAATCCATATCTATCATGTGAGGTATCCCATTAATACAACATCTATCTCAATGATGACCCTTGAAAAGTCACCTTAGATCAGGTGAAAGCCTTTTAGCATGCATCATAAAATTTTTAATTCCCAAAGATATTTTTTTTGGCATTGAAAAATCACTTTGTCATGTCCACATGAATAATTATGTCTTTATTGATTGGATAAATTCTATCAAATGGGGGTCTGATGGGGAGGTCTTGTTGTTGGTGAAAATAATATAACATCCCATTATTTCCTATTGCTGGAACTTGTGAAACACATGACACCAAATACCTCCACCAACTCTATCCTAGATTTTCGTGATACACATTTTGAAAAGAGAGTATAACTGGTGTGGTGGGTCCTATAAATCCCCCACCTAGTGATGAAAAATTGAATCCTTGGATCCACACACCAACATAAAAAATCATCTTAGTGGAAATCTAGGTGTGACCAGTATAACATTCTCATGGTATTATGCTAGGTAAAAAAATAGTAAAATGACATAGCAGGTCATGTGACATGTATTTGAACATAGTGTGATCAATTAAGAAAATATAAATAACTTCAAATAGGTATTAAAAAATCATGTCTATTAATTAAATCATGCGAGTCCTAAGTAATATTATTATGAAACAATCTAAGGAACATATGAAATAAAACTAGAATAAACACTAATGACATGATGTTTGAGAAAATATAGACATGTTGTTCCTCATTCACTCTATATGACTCACCCAAGTCATGCGACAACACTTGGACATGTCACCTAGCTCATGTAACATTCCATTGCTATGCTATTTGGATAATTCATTATACCTTGGAGGAGAAAGTTAATGTCACATGACGTCCCTTGGGAATTCAACCCATACCTCACAAGGACTCCTTGGCACTCCATCAAGACCTTGAGATATCCTATAGACTTGTCACACAAATCATATGACTACACCAATTCATGTCATATGTGACTCATGAAGGCACCTGATCCTGTCAGATTTCTTTCATAGTGTACATTAGAAATGTGGGACAAATCATGTGATGCCCTACCAGAATGTCAGACATATTATCAATTGATCTCTAGTAAATGACATCCAGGTCTCACGAAATCCCCCTTGACTTTTTAGTTAGCATTCTTGATGACATCAAGACATGTTATATGAGATAATTTTTTTCCCCATACATCCATATCCATTTACTTCAATTTCCTCTAGAAAAGTCATCATTTATCATGACATGACCATCAAACATATCATTCAGATTAGTTGATGTCCCTTAGACAAGACATTTCTGACATCTTCTCTTCTTTGGAAATGTCTAAAATATTTCAAGGCATGTAAAGATATCCTCTAAATTTTCATGAAGACAATCTTCGAAAATCAATAAGATGATCAAGAAGGTCAGGCATTCAACTAGGTTAGGTGAAGAATACATCCCATGACACTATAATGTCTTCTAGAAATCATATTAGTTCATGCTAAATGTATAATCCCTTATCAAAGTGTATCCTTATTGTGTAATCCCCGATCAAAGTGAAGCTTTAGTGTGTGATCCCTGATATATGGGCACCCTTAGTGTGTTTTCCCTTGTCAAAGGGAAGCCACAATATGTAATCCCTGATCTAAGGGAAACTGTTGTTTGTCAGCCCCATTCAACGGAACTATGAGAACTATAAATCATACTGTAACCATCATTTGTATAGTTCCTTTCTTAGGTATGATCTCTATTTTAAGAATCGAATGTTTTTTCCCATAACATAATTCTTACATCCACATGAACTGAGGATGATTACATTTTATACTTTTTTATTACACCAAGAAAATCTCAAATGAACAATGGAATTTGCAATGATCACGTTATATTCTTCATAATTATTAACCTACCAAGGAAACACCAGCATGTTATCCTTGATCAGTGGAATGATAGGATATATTTTGAATAATAGTGAATCCTCAATGAGTAATACTTGATCAATTAAAAACATGATGATTATGAATCCTCTTATAACAAGGATACATTGTATTCCTTCATATGTCATGTTCTCAAATATTAACTAGTCTCATTGTAAGTGCTCCCAAGTCCCAAAAACATCAACCAACAAAACCCAATCATTCCTATAGTTCGATCATTACTTCTCATTCATTAGAGCAATGTGATATCAACTGATCTATGATTTTTCTAAATCGTTCCACAACTAGGATATGTAGGAGAACTTTTAAGTGATTTTGATCAATTATAAACATTCCAAATGATTGTCTCAGTATATAATTCTAAAGTTCATATAAAATAATATCTATTACTTGTTTTCCATTATTTCTAACACTGATAATATAACACATGGGATTAGGGAGTTGGAGAGATCATATCGTTATCTTCAATTGAATATATCACCAAGGTATACCTTATTGTATAAGCCCTGATTAGTGACATGATATGACTTATCATTTAATAGATATAAATTAGTGTGTAAGACCTAAAATAAATATTATATTATGTTTCTTATTTTGGAAATAACTATGATAAAATGGAAACCTTCTCAAGGGGAAATCTAAAATACTTGGTTTAAAATAAACAACATATATTTCATTTCCGTATGATTTCAATGTGAATGGGTTAATGAAATATGTGGGGTTTGATTTGAGATATAGTAATGATACATTGGAAACCAAATAATGGATCAATCCCATCCTTTATATATTGGATTCCTTTCTTTATGGCAGAAAATTATGAAGTGCCTAGTTATATAAATTCAATACACGAGCATCTACCAACCAATGGGAAATGGATGAAGAATCTTGGATACATATAGATGGATTCACTAATAATATTCCACCTTTTATCATAAGACGCTTTATCCTATAAAAAAATTTATGGGTTTTTGGTCTCGTATTATGTTTTTGATGATATTATATAACATATACAAAATCAATAAGAGAGTCATGAAGTAGGAAAAAAATCCCTCTCAAAAGGGTGTGATGTGACAGAACTATGATTCTCTTGATCAATGTGGGTTTCCAAGTGCCATTGGGTCTGAAACCCTAACTAACATCGTACCTTTATAATGTTATTATGTACCGATTAAGGGATTTGAGAACCACAGGGAATATATATTAAGAAAAATAATGATGACCCTGATGTGAATTGTTATAAAATACATTTTACCCTCATTATGAACCACCAGGACAAACCACAATTAACTCATTCATATCATTTACTTTAAATAATGATGGTGAACTAGAAATAATCTCATTTAACTATGGTATCTCATTCACAAGATTAAAGGGGATTGACTACTGCTTTCTCATCTAACCATTTAGTTCCTTTCATACGTTTTACCAGTTATTCCTTCTCTTAAAAAACAAAAAATGTGAACTCGGTATAAATGTATCAAATAAAAAATGATTCAGTTGTTATATTTTAGGTCATTTTTTCAATATATAATGAAAAAATGGTAAACTGGATGTGAATAACTACAATATTACGATCACTATTTTACCATGCGGCAGGTAATTAGTTATGAATATCATATAGAAAGAAACTAAAAAACATCACAGTTGGTCCCATATGGTTGATGTTACACTGAAATATGTTTATCCCAATTTTGATAAGTCCACGTGATAAAAATAGTCATATTGGGAATAATAAGAATATATTATCACCCAAGGATGTCTGATTGATCATATATCATGCCTATTATGATGCACTAACCAGTGATCTATTTTCTTGTTGTCTGTATGACTGTTGAAACTAATCTTAATAAAAGACACCCTAATCTGAGATAATGTCTTCATCCAGGGACTGTTCTCAAAAATCATTTTTAACTGCAACCCCTATTGGTAGCATAATGGACTAACTTTGCTAAATTATATAGTATAGGTAGTAGAATGCAATTTTCCTAGAATACCATCTAATTGGTATAATTATAACCCTATATGATTCTTTTTAGGGTGTCACTATACTAAACTTGACGTGTTTGTGTTCTATGAGGAAAGCTGACGCAAACCCAGTGTCCCTCATTAGAAAAACCAACTACATCAAATGATTATCCCTGAATAAAATGAAAATCACAACCTCCAGTATCTGATGATGGTGGAACAGTGAGTCATCTACACCTGCATCCCAATTATAAAGCCATTCAGGTGGTATCCTATCAACCATTGTGGCCAACAACATCAAACGGAAACCATTTAGTCACTTGATAAGGGTTCAAACTAACACACTTCCACATATGACACCCATGAACCTAAAATAAGGCATATTCATCTTGTATAGAAGGATCAACATAATCAGAAGTGGGATCATATTCGCACTTCCAATGATTAATCCCACCATCATTTCTCAGAGGTATAATACGAGTATCATTATTTAATTACACAATCATAAAAGTATATGGGTATATCCTTATTGTAGTCATCCGGGTGGCTCATATCCATTCCACTATGAATTTGGTCCATCTATATATTCTGGTGGAACAAAGAGGAATGAAGTGGGCTCATTTTCCTACTTCAATTGAATATATCCTTCAGTATATGGTGGAGGAAAAACATTTTTAGGATTTCATTCTAGCCCATAATTTTATAAAATTCCATTACATCTTAATAGTAGTTGAATGACTCTTCCAGGATATTCCAACATTTGCACAAATACGTTGATAGTCACATATTCCTATCCATACAACCGGGGTAGCTCAACAATCTGATCATTTTGAACTATTGGTTTTTCTAGAGCAATTGTATATTCTATCTCTCAACTGTGGGGATTGTCGGTATATTTTGGAAAAGGATGAGGTGCCAAATCGAGATCATATTCTCATTCCAACATGGTGTTATTAAGTTAGAGTAAATCATTCCTCGGGACATGCTCATATCCTTACCTAAAAATCTAATCTACATATTCTAATGTTCATGGATCAGCCTTATTTTTCTATTTTAGATGGGGATCCCCAAGTGAGAGCTACACATACTATAAGAAAGACATATATTCCTATCGAAGTAGACCTGCGACATAATCCAAAGGCCTAATATTAGGCTCATATTCTTGTTTTTGATGAGGCTCAACAATTATGAGTAAGAAAGGACTTAGGATAAGATCATATTTTTATTAGTAAATATTTTTGGCATATTCTAGTAGATTATGGAACCTAGATCATATCCTTAATTTTGATGATGAACGACTACAGTAGAATCCTTCTGAGAATATACAGAGAGAGGCTCATATACCTTATCCCATCTAGGTGTCCGTCAATATATTTAGATATGGAATTCATTTTCATATTAGTCCCATATTCCCACTCAGTATAGGTATCATCAATATATAATTGAACATGCCTTAGGATAGGCTCATATCCATTTCATGAAAGACCAGTGTAGTATTCCAAAGGCTCTAGGTTGAGTTCATTTCAATATTATAACTGTTCTTCACCAAGTGAGAATAGAACATTCTTATAGGTACGTTCATATTTCTTCCATCAATTATAAACTTTATATACATAATAAAAATGCTTCTATGTAGTGGGATCATACTCTCACAGCACCTGGAGATTATAAACAAGTTCTGGTAGCTATCAAACATTAAACTCATATCTCTATACAATCCCAAAAGTCAGGTCAGTGTATTCTACCCATTGTTTTTAATAATACTTAAATTCCAATTCTTCTCAATTATAGATTCATTGAGGCTATTCAATACCCATTTCTACACACCAATTGTTTTCAGACTCATCTAATAAAGCATAAGGAAATCATTGCTGCGATAGTAATCCTTGTGGTAGAGTGGAGATGTATCATATGGACTCTACTCCTAACATCATCTATGGTGATCCTACATAAGGTGATATCTCTCACAAACAAGTAAATAACACCCTTTCCCAAAAAACAAAAATATAGAGAGGTCTTAAAATTGTAGTTTTCGTTATATTTAGAGGTTCTAAGAACATCATGGTCAAATCTATAGAGTTCCCAATCAATACCCCACATCATTTAACTCCAATCAGCCAGAGAACTCGAGAAGCATGTTTTTTGGTCTGTTAGGATGAATTCATGTAATTTTGATGAAGAGGAATCATTTACTGACATATAGAGATTGTTATCCAGAAAAAACCTCCCCCATGCTATGGACCCTTTCTAATTCATTATATGAGACTCTAGATGAGATTAAAAAGTTGTGAATGCCATAAAATTTCCAAAATATATTTTAAAACCTTCAAATATTGAAGACTAGACACCTACCTTATTCATTATATTATGTTCATCATTATACCATCAAGATAAACATTTGTCTATAAGAACTGGTTGTTATATCAACAAACAGAGATCCAAATTTCTAAAATTAATACACAAATATTCCTCATGTTTGGTTTTATTGAATCACAAATCATACACAATTGATATCTGGAACCTTATAATGTATCAACATTGGAGGATCAATAATGTATAAATTACTACACTTCACTATACCCATGGAACATCAAAGAACCTTAGATAAGACTTCCTGAAATATTATAGCCTTTAGAGAACTAGAGGACTAACGAATGATCAGTATAGTTTGTCTGTATAATGAAATTCCCCCCACATCAATGATGTCATCAGATCTGGATATAAGGGAGATGATAACTAATATACATTTAAACTAAGAAATTTTATGTAATGAGTATTCATTTTAGTTATTAGATTCAATGTTATGATCATCCAAATAACATCCTAAAAAGAATGACTCTCTTCATGGGCATTCATTTCACCTAGATCCCATATGAGCATAACTATACCAAATCAAGAATGTTGTAGAAGGATTGTGAATATTATATGTCATGGAGAAAACCAATCTCACTAGTCTTTGGGAATGTCTTCACCATAATTAACCTCTTATGTCATCAATTTCATAGAATATTTATGACATATCAAAAAAAGAAATGAACAAACCCAAACCCACTAATCTAGTATAACTTATATCTCAATCGAAATCACTAGGTTGGTCACCCCATGATGGAGTATTGGGGGAATTAACAATGATTCCAGACTACCCCGAGCCTTTAGGGATGGGGCATTTATATCACAATATCCATCCTAAGAGTCATCAAATCATTGTCTATAATTGTTGAATACCCGAAATAATGATCAAAAAATGTTATATGTGCCCTCAAATAATCACAAGTCTACAGTGTTGGTGGTATTTTCATCATTAACGCTTGAGGAGGAATCATTATTATATAGGTTGAGAGGTAAATAATTATAGTCAGCATCCCATAATTTTCACTTGCCAAAATACAATACTCTAATATTAATATCCCAATAGAAAATCATGAAAGGAAACTCCCTTAAGGGAACTACACCTACGCTGAGAAATGTGGAGCATATTGTAAAGGAAGCCAAACCCCATTGGGGCTGCAAAACAAAACAGCCCCTTATGGACCAGGGTTTGGGAAAAAACCTAATGAAGGAAATGAAGAATAATCATATTTCATTGAATGCAATGGGACAAAAATAGTTTCTCAATGCACATATTTGTACATATTCAAAAAAAATAATAGATAATGTGGATGAAGATGTCGATATAAAGGGACACAACATAAAAAATTTAACATTAGAGGAAGGAGATTGGGATTATCAAACTGAGGATTGACATAGCTAGACCCATAGAATTTTCCAAAATATGAAACCCCTAAATATTGTGATTCCACCTATGTGGAAGAACACTACCAAAAATAAATGGAATATTTTGGACACATCCCAATCACCTCCAAGAAGAAAAAAAAATCATCCATAGAGGATCAATTTTTATGTTTTTAGAATGATGTAAAAATATTAGAGTACTCAATCGATGAAAAAATTAAAGGAAATATTTATGATGTGTATCTTCTTCAGACTGAGGTCAATATTACTGCTCCCATGTATCTATAAATAGTTAAACCATAAATAAGAGTGGGATCATAGAATCAAACATGTTATGTTTATAAGAATGTAGTATACATAAATGAGTTTGTGGGAAATGATTTTAACTTCCCCCAATTGTGATGATAACCACTACCTTTTTTATGGAAATCAGTCAGTCATTGGATATCTTAAAAATAAACGTGAGTTGAAAATAGGTCCACAACATCAGACCTCACCTTCTCCCTATATGTAAAAGGAGTCTCAGATGGAAGTAACTCAAAAACATTTGATCATCAATGAGTCTCAGGATACTTTAATGGAAGCCATTGAAGGGAGACACACACCTTTCCAGACTATTAAGAATCCATATCTTGTATGGGTGTGTGAGAATTTTCCTAAATCAAATTTTTGGATTTCCAACTTCCCCATTTTTTTGGCTTGAGAGACCCAGAAAAACATCTCGCATGCTTCATGTCCTAGTGTGTCCAGAAGATAGGCCCCCATTATCAAAAAGAGGAAGCCCTAGATAATATTTTTTGTACAAACTCTGATGGTTACAACAATAGTTTATTATATGTTTATTTCAATAGGATCGATCATATGATGGGAATACCTTCATTTAAAATTTATTTACCGGTTTATCTCCATGATGATGAAAACAACAATTGTTGACCTAACAAACTAAAATAATATTAAAATGAGAGGGTTGATAACTTTTAATCTATATGGAATGGTTTAACCAATTCACTTGGCATCTATCTTTCTAAAGAACAAATGTTTGAACTCTCTGATGTAAATATATATGATTACCTGCATACACCTCTGATATCAATGATGTATCCATGTGGGTTTCATGAGATCGTATAAATAGAAAAACTTATGTAAGTCTATATGCATTGAATGTTATTTAAATCCCATTTAATGCCTTCAACAGATGGAAAAATTCATGACAAGGGAGAGACTAATTTTTTCACTCTTAAACCAGTAGTGGTTCCCATTCAAGAAACTAGGGTGGTCGAAAACAACCCAGCACATCAAATAAAGTAAAAAACCCACAAATCACACTTAGTTTAGTGTACAGAGAAATCAATGTCTCTCATGATTTAAGGAATTGATGAATAAATAATACACCATTCAAAATAAACATATCCCCAATTATTTCCTTTCATATATGGATAATAACCTGCTCCTGCAACCAAATCCCAAGAAGCCCAATGAGGTCAACTACAATGATCATCCCGACTACTACCATTTTCATAAGATGCTAGGTGATAACATCCTGGATGGATTTTTCATCAAATAAATCCTCCAAATCGTGGTTGATTATAGAGAAGTGAAGTCAAATCAATCCACCACAAAAGATGATTCCATATTCACCACCCAGTTAAAAGAAGAAGATGATTTGAAGAATGTTTGAGCTAATAATGGATAGACGTTCAAAAAACTATATGTCTTAAAATGTAATTGATCAATATCATCCCACCTTGAGTGCATAAATTCACATACCCATATCAGTTATTCCTCATAAAAATGTAACATCAGATATGTATCCTAATGGTGGATGTGTCAATCCAATGAAGTAAGAGATAATATAGGATGATTCATTTGATTCTTGATGGAATCAATAATACATGATGATTTTGTCACCATAAAATCGGAAGAATGCAAACCACTCAACCATAGCTAGTTAGTTCATGTACATTTTACTACTACATATTTCTTGTCCAAAATGGATGAGGTAATACCCATCAAGGAAGCAGTGATGGAGATTAACCAAAACATTATAATGTCCCATATAATCAAAATTTTCAGAGTACCTCACTCAATATTGATAGAAAATGACACAAAACCTTTTTCTATAGAGCCATAAAAATTATACTATGAGTAAAACATTGAGCATAATCACTCATCCTAATATCATATTATAGTGAATGGATCGATAGAATCCTTAATTAATACTATGTCAAATCTACTCTAGACGATGGGGTAATAGGTTAAGATATATTGTTTGTATAATCTCCTCCTTGATTTATGGTCATACCACACTACCATGAATACTACCACACAAGAAATGCCAAATTCAATTTGTGTGGATGACTAACATAGTATTTTCCATAGATTTCTAATTACCCTCACTTTGAATATCCATTTGGGAAAAAATAAAAAATGATGATAAATTAGAAAAGAAATTTCATGAGTTGGAGTGTCTTGATGACGAAGGGTGGCATACATTACACAACCTCGAAGTCAAATTAGATCACATGGGACATAAATAAAAATGTATTCCAATATTATATCCTCTAAAGAGAGTTAATATTGAATCATAAAACATAAATGATACTAGGAACTAAATATTTTAAGAATGATCCTAAATAGAAAGTGCCTTATATCATAAATAAGGTCTATCATAGTAGAGTTTACTCACTATACATAATTGATGAGGAGTGTGTCACACTACCCACCAAAGAAATATTTTTTAAGAAATATCATGAATTGTTGTCATAAAAAATCTCTCATTCATATCACATTACATTAAATTGTATGTTTCATGTCCTAAACATTTAAAATTAAATTGGGTAGGTTCCTCTTGACCATAAAATGTTAATATGTACATATCTCATCCTTGAATAAGGATGATAAACTGAATAAAATCCTTTATCCTCACCAAATTATGTTCAAGAATCATAGAGGACGTCCTAAATATATAATGTTAAACTCCATGGGAATCATTGACTCACTTATGCTTTATCAAACACGAGAAATATTAGTGTGAAAGAATAATGAAATACCATTATTCCAACGTGAGAATCATGTCTACACAGTGAATCAATTACTCCAAGCAGTACTTGTGTCTTGATTCATTCTATCATAGAACATGTAGTAATTACAATACCCTTAGTCTTGGCCCTATCCATAATGTTACTTTTTGTTTAGGGTGGGTGACTATTGTCTTTATCACATGAAATTAAATTTCACCACAGATTTTATTACCACATGGCATAAAATTGCATGGATACCCAATGTCTCTCTTTATTCATTTCAGGTGACCCTCATCCTTACCACAAGATGCTTAAATTTATTAACAGATTTTATCCCCTCTCGACAGTATACATCAAGGTTTATAAGAAGTATCTGTTTCTTGATTCCTCTTGTCACATGATAAATAGATAAACCCAAATATTTATTCATAGCACCAGTAACTACACACCCATTCCTTCACATTATGTCAACCATATTCATACCACACAACGTTAAACATCAAAATTCATGTTTTTCATATATTGAAGTAAATAATATGGGTTCAAGAACTATCGATGGATTGAATATTATTTTAATGAGTTAAATACGGACACATCGATCCAATATCTAGTTACCACAACTGCATGAGGCAAAACCCCCTTGTATTTTCCTTAACCCATATTCATGGTGAGAGGAATTCATTACATTATTTAATTCAGAAACTTACCATAGAGAATGTGAGATTACAAAGTTTTTTAAGGGACATTCTTTATGAATAGTTAATATTAGATCATGGAATGGTTATTATAGTCCCAAATTAAAGACCATAAAATGATCATCATGTATCCTTTCTCTATGATGTTAAATTTCACAGTAGATTCCTCTTTTAAAGAAGAAAACTACATATTTATTTAGACCTCCCTCGAGAAGATATCTATTTTTGTAGTTGGTAACACACCACATCTCCATTAAAGATCTATGTGTGACTTGATTACAATCATGACATGATATGTAGTGATTATCAGACCTCCAACCTTAGGTCCAGTCATAAAATATAATCATAAAAAATCCTCCTCCCAATATATGGGTCAGACCTATGTTGGGTGATTTTGGTCAAGAACAATGTTTTACTTGATTACTATCATCATAGGATACAAAATTAAACCCAGATCTCAGGTCTCGAGGTCTACCAAAATATCTCCTTTTCACATTTTGGAGAATATATCCTTATCACGGGATGTTAAACTACACATCTTGTTAATAACATTGTGTGGCTCAATTCCAACCACCACAAGATATGTAATGTCACGTGAATCTCCAATCCGTAGAGCAGATAAATAATCCAATTGGAACAATTCCCCCTCTATGTATGGGTATGTGTTGTGTAGAAATCTTTTCTTTTGTGAACAACATGTGGCTAGATTCTTCCTATAAAAGGATATATAGTGACACCTGGATCTCCAATCCTGGGTCTAGATATAATAAAAATATTCACCCCAACTATATAAGGGATGAGTCATACAAGATCATTCTTTATATGTATTAATAAAATATAAATACTACTTTTTTATGAATTTTATATATATTGCAAAAACAATTTACATCAATTCCCACATATATAACCCTTTACATTAAAATAAAAGGAAATAAGAACTTCCTTACATAATGATGTTAAACTACATGGTAAAATGTCTTAGTCACATGAAATTGAAATAGCACATGAAATTAATCCCTACTACTAGATGTTCAATGGTGAAAAACACCACCCATCATCATTCCCTATTAAAGGGATATAAGATCCTACCCATGGAAAACCAATAAATGGGGTTCTTTCAACATATTTTAAGGTAATCAATCAATAAATCACACGTCATATATTTGGCATCTCATGTTTCCACAATCATTTCATAAAAATTGAACATAAAAATAGAACTATCTAATTAACCATTTTATTGATTTGTAAAGGGCTTATACAAAAGAACATGAGATATCTTTGCTCTATATGCAGGGTTTTCTAATACATGTGAGGCTTAAATCACTATTGAAGAATACACCACCAAAGGGTGTTCTTGCTCATCCCTAATGGGATTATCCCATATAATTAGTTATGAATTGAGAACCATGCAGTGGGAATTACAACCTTTTCACAACCCTCTATGATGAATGTTGGGGTACTCTTAAACCATGTTTTTTGAATTTTTCCTTTGTGTAGCATGTCACTAATATTAGGTCCATGTGAATCCTAACTATAAACTGTCTGCACTTTTTTTACTCTTATGAAAACATAAACTCTATCCATTTATGGTTCAAATAACAAGACAGTAAATATCTATTTAAAGATACACCATACGTATCATTTTAAGAACCCTCAATGGGAGGACGGAGTAAAATCTGTTTCATCAATAGATAAAATCATAATCTCTAATTTCTAGTAAAAAGTTATAGAATAAATAAAAAATCCAAAAAGATCATAGGGACTTCTTTGTATCCCTATTAAAATTCAATTATATGTTATCTAGAATCCCTTGACAATTAAAATTTTTGAGAAATGGTTTTTACCATATCATCATCATGATAACATTTTTAGCAGGAAACGATTGAACATTCTGGATGCTTGAACACATTATGGATATTACCCTTTCTATAAATCACAATTCATGATTTGAGTTTCTTGGATCACTGTAAATATTATATGGAACTTGGAACAGATAATCTTCTTCAAGTTATCCTTCAATTAAATATATATATTCCTATCTATCCCTAATATTCACCTATGGTCATCAAAATAATGTGACACGTTAAAAAAAGGGATTTATGATTCTTGTGAGCCTGATGCCACCATGGAATATCCTATCACATGAGAGAGTTAAATAAAATTTTTGATATGATTTTCACATACAATCATCATGACCTGGGTGATTTGAACCATAATATACAATCACAATAAAAAATTGTTTCAAGAAGATTCTACATCATGGATGTTATAACACAATGATTTGAAACATATATCAATGTAGTGATGCGAAACTCCATTACCATTCCTTTTGATGGAAACAGACATATGATTTGAAACCATAGGGTGTAGGGATCTGGACTCACAATTTAATATCTAATGTTCCATATGATTCCATAACCCTTCATTGATATTTATCTTCTACAAAAAAAATCACCCTCTAGATTCATGTTTTATAATAAATATTTCATGTTCCTTTGAAAATGGTAGGGGTAACTTTGTTTTAAAATTCCATTAATGCATAAAGAAACAAGATTACTAATCATAGAAATATGCTAGTTCTATGAAATTAACATGAATCATTGTGATCCCTGGTAACACTGTGGATAAACCTACTACCTCAGGGTGTAATGGGTCATCTTCAAAATGTTTACACCATTCCATATTCTTCAAATCCGTCTATTGGGTTGTGACATACCTCATCAAAATTAAATCTATTTAGGTGGTTCATAAAACATTTTTATTTCACCCTCAACCAATTCTAACCCTATAAAAATTCCATGGCCCCTAGAAAAGAGTAGAGAAACCTCTGTTTAACAATTCATCCATTTCAAGAGCCTTTTACCTACAAACCAGAGCCGTCTCATCCTTGTAAGAAAATAAATCCAAACCTCATGTGATCTGGAAATGCCATGATGGAAATCTATGCCCCCATTGGATACATTGTTTCATCCAATACTTGTGTGACCCATAATCTATATTCATCAATCAATTATAATCTAAAAGGTCATAATCTACAGAAAAAGAAGATTCATGCTAAAAGACCATATTCACATAATTAGAAGGTATGAGATAAAATACACTAAACTACATCAACAGATGCTCCATGATAAATGACCTAAAAATAAATCAATAGATGTATTGATGCAGAAAACCCTATACTAGATCCATAAAATGTCAGAGCGTGAATCCCCTAAATTAAATCTATGGAATGTCTATCCTAAAAGAACTTAAACTAATAAACATCATATATATAGTATGAAATAATCAAAGTGATACAAGTCTTGAGAGTCCCACCATATTTCCTTATAAATACACTAAATATTCTCACAAAGTATATTTATTTTTGAAGATGATAATGAACCCTCCCTCTAATACATATATTCATACAAGATTACCCTTTTGGGAATAAAAAAATGTTAATATAGATGGAGAATATATATCCATAAATAATCACATGTTGGAGGGAATTCATGATAATTTCATGAGAATAAATAATTATTATATAAAAATTAAATTCCAATAAATTTGGCTTATTTGATATTATAAAAATGGGATGTATCATTGACTATTCTTATAAAATCATATCAATTAAATGTCATACATTTCATAAATAATATAAAAAAAGAAAACAATATATGAATTTTCATATATTTATTCATTGATACCCTAAAAAGAGGATGGGTCTCCCTAACTCATATAATCTCTAAATATACAATTTAATGAAAATATAGATTAACAATCAAACTACAATTCGATTCAATCAGATGAGTTGTCTACATTAGCAAGAGTTTATAGATTAGTTTCTTTTGAATTATGTGGGGCTTATTTATTAATTTCTTCTAATTATACCATAGGATTAGTGGTCTCAATAAGATTGGACTTCCCCATGACTCTCTTCTAATTGGTTTCCACTAGGGATGATAATGCCGAATGATCTAACCCTGGGTTAGATACGAGCGTCTTATATCTCCATATAGTATAGTTAAAATGTCATTTTGGGCATGACGTCTTTTCAACACACTACCATGGTAGGATCCTACTCAACCATAGAAAAAATCATGTGATAAAAATATTGTACCATCAATAGGAAGAATAATGATGTCGAAATTGGTATCTTCTTGTTCTAATATTATCCAGAATTGGTAGATGATCTTGGTCTGTCTCTCTCCCAACACACCATCCAAAAAAAGATGGGAGACCCTTCAGGTCAAACTAAAATAGCAAGAAATCAAATAATGTGTATACAAAATGAAAATAATAACCACTTTTATCCTTGCTAAACGAACACCATCCCAATGGGATATCTTGTATAAACATTGTCAATATATCCATCACAATTAGCAATGATTTGATTAGTCAATGAAGGATAAAGCATGAAATCGAATAGATCGGGTCTGATTGACACATCAGAAACCTATTTAGTGCCTAACGACATGGTATCAACCTCAAATATTTTCAGCATACTGGGTTGAAATAAGGAATAGAGGATATAATAGAATTATAGTATCTATATTATTTAAAATACCCTCCAACAAGCTAAATAAAAACATAAAAGGACCACTAATAATGTAATCTGTCTTGCCCTTATGAATATGTACTTGGACCTGGTAAAGACATGTAAGAGTTGGTATCTCTTGATTGAGGTGTGGTCCCTATGTTAGTTTTCCTTCCATAACTAGTGTACTAACTCAGATTCATGTGTGAACATCAATATGGGGGAAAATCCACCCATTCAAAAACATAACCATGAATCGCACCTTCTAAATGCATAAATATATCTTTGGAATCACTTTATATCCTCCTATGGTATAATCCATGACTTCAAAAATGTCCCAATAAAAACTAGCATAGTCACAAACCTTCAAATAAGATAACTAATGGGGTCATATAGGTGTTTTCCATGTTCCACTATTATAATTGAAAATAATGATACATTCATTTAAGTAAATTAGTATGTTCATAGTAAAATAAGATCTTAAATTTTTATCTCATGATGTTGAGAATGTCCCTCTCCAAGATTAGGGTTTTCAAATGGTCAAACCACACATCTGAGTTGATTCCATGAATAACATGGATATCCAATTCCAGAAAAAGAATACAATGATGATAAATGATGAATTGGGAAACACATAAAACATCATAAATTTTGGCGTTATATATTTAGTTCGAAAACTCTATGGAACACTTCCTGACCCATTATGTCAATGTCTATTTATTAGAATAGTTTCCACTAGGTCAATAATAACATTTTGAGCTCCATCCACCACTCAGGTTTTTCAGAGAGGAGACAAATATTCTCGAATAGCTTTGAGCGATTGGCAGGATAGAGGGATCACAATAATATGCACCCATATTATAGGATAACATTATATATGATAACACTAGGACTGTGCTAGTAATTGTTAAAAATCTATAGAAATCGTCTTATAAATGTAGTGAAGAGAAGTTGACACAAAAAACTAATGATTATTGATGTCTAGGGAAGGGATGGTGACATCGTCTATTAGGCCAAACCCATATATATAAACCTTGCATGATGATGTAATATTCCATAGCTCTAATGGGAGAATACATTTTAGAACAACATTGATAGATAACATGAGTGAATGAGGGTGTACATTATGAGTCATGGAAATCACAACACACTGGTAAGATCTCAAGGATGAAATATGACAAGATCTAGAATCCATCTGATCAAAAGTAAGTGGAATATGTTATACCGAAGAAATGAAAAAATTTTAAATTGAAAGGAATAAATAATTGTATCAGCATGTGGATCATTGTATTCATAAATTTAGTTCATGATAACATAATGTAATATCGAATCACCTATCCCATGAAGATCTTATGGACAAAACTAAACTGCATAACATTGGGTGACTGCATGACCCATAAAAATACTCTTAAAATATTGACCTTCACAAGGTCATATGAGCTGCATAATAACAAAATGGTCAAGAAGACTAGATAGATAATCTTGTGAATCCTTAAATGAAATTTATGAAACATTATATCCACGTTACAAATAATTATCTATTATGGATTCAAAGTTAGTTTGGAAAAGCACTAGGAATAGAATTTATTGTGAAGACATTCTCATGAGAAGGTATCACAGATGGTTATTCGTTCTTGTGAGAGTATCACACAATTACTGCATGGAAAAAGAGATAATAAAGTTACATAATTGAAAAATGAGCCTCTATCCATTCCAATATTTATATTCCTTTGGAAGATTTCCAAATGATGCCTCAAAGGCTAGGCATTACATAAGACACTGATTGTTGACAACACCAAACACATAGGTGGGAATTTATATTCTTTACTACTGAGACCTTTTCCTCTTAGAATTTTATATAGGATGGATTTTTTATGTCTTTAAAAAGAGAATTTTAAATCAATAAGGGATTAAATAAGCCAATATGGTTATTATTTTCCCAATAATGCAATGGAAGAAGAAGGTGAGACAAACTAATGGATCATCTAATCCCCCAAGAGACATGTGATCGCATGACCTTTAAAACGTAAAACAAATGATTCATGGGTAGTGCATGACAAATTTCAGTTCCTGTGATGCCCTGTGGAGAAATTCTCCTTTTTCTTGTGACAGAGACCAATACAATCATTGATGATGTAGAGAATTCTAGAGGTGATAATCGGAGTCACACGACCTGTCCACCAGTGGACACAACACACAATACACATCATCCCAAAATCCTTTTAAAATAAATAGTAAAATATAAAAACATGGGATCATATTTAAGTCATAAATATAATGCAACATGCATAGGTTGATCACAAAAACCACAAACCCAAGAAAACATGTCATACTCACCAAATGAGAACCCTCATATATGCCACCCTCATCACATAAAAAGCTTCAGACATGTCCATATGGTCTTGTGATTCCCCTTCAGCTCCAATAAAATAGAATGGTTCTCCCATGATAAAGAATAGGCATTTCCACTATACCCCTTTTGTTCACATGATGCATCACCGATGTAGAGTGATATTGTATTTGAGAACTCCCATGAAAGATTACAAAATACCCACCCCTTGTAATATAAATAATGAAATAAAAAGGTGAATTATAGGAGCTTCTTGAGAGGGGAAGATACATCCCAGTGAATCCACATTGATCACATGAGGCCACAATCTAAAATCCAATTTGGTCTAATGAAGGCCCCCTGATGAGTCATCCTTATTGTATCAACCCACGATTTTATGACAATTATTCTTTTTAATTTCGTTGATGTCTTGTGTTTTACGGTACACCATGATAATATTGCGCTGTACGCAACACCGTATTAGCATGCAGTATACGCAACACTATTCTTGGCTCGTTTTAAACACAATTTCAAGTTCATTATGTAGAAATTATTCTACGCAACATTTAGTATAGACTTTTTTAATTGTATAAATGATATATGGTTGTATTTTGTTATACGCAACAACAAAGGAGTCTTACACTACACGCCACCCTGACTTGGCTTGCATTACACGCAATCGCGACCTTCCTCGATAGCGTGTGCAGTACACAATACCGGGTTTCACTAAACAATGATATATTGTTATAATATTATTATGGACTAGTCATTATGAATAGTGATAACTACATTTTGAATTTTATAACAATATTATTCATCTTAAATATTTTCTAGAACATGGTATGTGAACAAAATAAATTTTTCAGATGAAATAATTATTTAAAAAAAATGCAATTTTGTCACCTTTTGATGGCACACCCACTTTAAATCTAGTTTTTGACAAGTTTATAAGTTCAATTTGACAAAATAAAATTATTCCATGGAATTAGGATATAAAAATTTAATTTGGTTAAATTTTTCATATTATTCTGATAACTTTCATATTTTGATGAATATTAAAAACACGCTATATTTTAAATAAAAACAACTTTATTCATCTCAATAATTTATATGGTTAGATTACCTTTTTAATTGGTTTTAAAGTGTTATTAGAATATATTTTTACCATTTAATCCAATTTTGGTCATTGTAATTAATTTCACTTTGAAATTGGACATAAACATGTATCAATCTTTTGATAGTTATTGTTTCTTAAAAACATGTTATTTGTTTTGATAATGGGAATTACAATTAAAATTAATTAATTCAACATATAAGTATTGAATTTTGAAAAATAGACATTATTTTCGAATTCATAATATCTAATATAGCTTAGGGTGATTTTTTGGTATTTTTCTAAAAAACTTCAATTTTTGATGAATAGTGATAACAATGGGTTTTTGGTTAAAACCGACTTTTTATTTAAATAATAATTTATTTGATTTAGATTTTTTATTTTTAAAATAGATACATAATACCTATATAAGTTCAATGAAATTCATTGGAATCATTTTATTATAATTTTAGATTTATAAAAATTTTATTGAATTTTTCACCGTCTTTTACCCACCTCCTAAGCGCTTTTGCAATTCTTCATAAAACATAATTTTACCTCTTCTATGAGTTGAATTTTGAAAATCTGAGAGACACGGTTAATATCAAGGAGTAAAATGTGGTTCAATCAGATAAAAATAATTTTTGGTGATTAGTAACTTTTTACTTTTATTTACCACGGTTAAAAGTAAATAGGGTATTTCAAGGTCAAAAGATTATTATAATAATTCAAAATTACCTTAACAATTTTCCAAACCTTATTGGATGAGTAATGGACGAACATGGACATCCTTGGGTGGATTTTGGGACCCCATGAAGCCACTTATGAAAGATAGTGACACACTAGATTAATTAATTTAATGTAAAGACAAAATTGGCATTAACAAAAATCCATTAGTAATTAATTTTTATATGGAGCTATATAAATTATCGTTTCGACTATAAATATTAATTATAAAGATAAGAAGGTTTCCTACATGTTGGTATGTTTTTAATAATTTTTAGACATCACATAAATTATTTTATTTATGACACAATAATGATGTAGAATTTACCTCATTAATAAGTGATTTAAATAAATAAGAATATAATGATTAAAATATTATCCAAAAACTATCCAATTCCTATTGGATGATTTTATTTCGAATTTGAGTCATTGTATTTTTGAAATTAATGTGTTTTGGACCTCTTAAAACTGAAGATAAGTTTATAATAAAATAATGTTTTCACACTTTCCTAAAGAGCCCCTCCTCTCCCTTATAAAAGGAGACCAATTCTATGCAATTCCTCACACCTCTCAAGCAATTTTTCTCTCCAAAACACTGACAAAATAATCTCCC
Organism: Viscum album; assembly: GCA_963277665.1. Classification (NCBI taxonomy): domain Eukaryota; kingdom Viridiplantae; phylum Streptophyta; class Magnoliopsida; order Santalales; family Viscaceae; genus Viscum; species Viscum album. The sequence continues at coordinate 1,290,512,182 of OY728159.1, read as the reverse complement.
AACGTCACTCTACTCCCCCTAGGAACCTAAAATTAGGCATAAGTCACTCCAAGAAGTCCTTTTGGTTCAATCCTAATGAAGTTACCCAAATTAAAGGTAATGGTTTCTCTTAAGTTGTTTTCTTTTATTCTACTTCTCCAAACCCTAAAATATTTTTTAATACTATATTTTGTGACAAAACCACTATCCTAAAAATACTATTATGTTGTTATAATAAGTATTAGAACTACACTTACACACACCTCCATCTAATGGATGATGAACATAACGTTTCTGTGGTTGGCAAACTAATGCCTCACGAAACAATGATTGTTCGATTTTCTCTTACCGCCTCTCATGGTGGCCATTATGATAGAACTGTATTCATATATGATATATATTATGTTTATTATTTCTTTATGATTCTTTAATTCCTAATTATATCAAGCCTTTATGGTTTCCATAGTGGGTAAACACGATGATCTCATTTGAGGAAGTGTGGACTACAGCCCCCTCAAAGTGATGTGATTCGTTAATGCCTTATGTGGGATGTATAAAGGATGGAGTTAATGATATTATATATGATATTAAATTGGAAGTATACTAAAAGTATTCCATTAATATAATAAATATAAATGAAAGTAGCCTTCATGTGTACGTATGGCTTACCGTCTCCATGAACGGTGCATTTCATTTCTTACCTCCACATGTTATGTACTGTTATAAATACATGTATATGCTGGATTTATAGTGAATATATATGATATTTAAATCATGATTAAAATTATTGAAGTAAGTAAATCATGATATATGTAATTTAACATCAAGAACAACAATTCCAAACACGTATGATAAATAAGATGATTTTACCCAAAACGTTGCTTTAACATGGGATTTACAAAAGAACGGTAATATAAAGTCACAAGTGAACCACATATGATATCATAACAATTAATATGATTCTTTAATAAGTAAATCACATGATTTAAATCATTATACAAGAGGTTCAGATACGTACGAAGCATATTGGACCTAAGGTAAGGGGAAATCTCACAATCTCATTTTTATCTGAGATTGTTTATACTTTCGTATTTACTGGGGTGTATTTTATCATCCACATCCATGTTTCCTAAATATGTAATTTTATTTCTATCCTCCTACAATTTTTTAAATCCAATTTTACCCTTATGTGAGGTTTTAGTAAATGATATGAAATTAATCTTTTGTAATTTTTCATATGAGGTACATTTTTACTTTTTTGTCCAAAGTACGAGATGGATATTTTTTTAACTTATAAAACATGAATGGATTTTTAGAACACTATTTACAAGAAGATTTTTTTACATGTTTTCATGTTTATTTTTAATCAACTTCTTTTAGTTTAAAATTATATGATATTGTAAGAATGGAAAATATTTTTGAAGTAGAAAGGATATTTTCCTCAAGAATGGAGTTCGAGAATTTTATTAAAATAATTAAACATTTAAGATAATACAGGGATCTGTTTATATCCCTATTGTTACATTTATTTGGTTATGTTATGATGGAATTAATTTTATAAATTCCTTTTATCTTATATGATTTATGTTATGATGGCATGAGGTATAAGAATCCCATTTTTTTACATGGGTTATGTTATGATGTATGATTTATGATTTTCTGGCACACATAAGAATGGTTTCATTATGAGATGGGTGGGAACTATATCTCTCTCCAATGCATTGGGTAAAGATTTATATCTCATGAGATAGACATGGATGGAACAAAATTTAAATCTGGTTCAGTAACACAGGGCTGGAACGACAAGTAAGCTCGGTTCAGTAAGGGACTTTGTCCACTAAGATGGTCTTGGAAGCAATGCCTTGGATACAATGGAAATCATATCATGTTCTTAATGTTTTTCCACAATTACATGTTTTATTCCCATTCAGGATTATCATGATTAATGTTCCTTTATGTTCTATTCCTTATGTACTTCAATGATTTATGTCATTGCTCAGGATTTTCATGTTTAGATTTTATGTTCATGTTTTTGCATTCAAATGTTTATGAATTGTTTTATTTACTCTATGTTTACCGCTACTAAGAATTTAAGCTCACCCTTTATATGTTTTATTTTCCTCAAGATTTAAAGAAAGTTTTTAGGTATGAAAAAAAGGGACGATCGTTATGGGAGATGTTGAAGATCTGTCACCACGATTAGAAGATTATTTTTCTGAGTTTCCAGAGACACTAAACTATTACGGTCCTTATATGTCTATTTTTTTTAAGTATTAAGTATTACACATAATTAATTTAATGTCCATGTATGTGAAGACTTGGGCCTCTATAGTTGGTATCAGAGAAAATGTTTAGTTAACCTTTGGAATCTAGGATGCAAAAACTTTAGTGAGATCCCTAGAGATATTTCTAAGGTATTTATATGGATGTCCCTAAGGTTAAGTATAAGTATATGTTATAGTCCTAGAATTATGGTAACAATCTTAGAATTAAACCAAAGATGTTAGATATTGAATTTACCCCCCATTTATTATGTTGTTTTCCCTAGCATTATTTCTTCCTCTCACACTGTTGTTTTTGGGTTCACTACTAGAAAATGTATATTTCCCAACGCTTTTATACCGAAGGTTCAAAAGAACCGTTGGTAAAGGGGTGATTATAGGAGATTTCCAAACGGTTTGAAGAAACCATTGGGAAAAGCATAGTATTTCCATTCTTACCCTAATGGTTTGATGAAACCGTTGGGAAAAGAATGGATTTCCCAAGGGTTTGTAAAATCTGTTGCGAAAATTCACCCCCAAATACCCTTAAACTCCCCCCGACTCCCCCAGAACCTCCCAGACCACCCAAAATCATATCCCCCACCTAAGAAGCTACTGTCCGGGTAAATCTTCCATCTATAAGTCCCTTATTCAGGTTAGATTATTTCAAATTTTTCTCATATTAGTTAAATATATCCTATTATTCTCAACATTTATCCATTTATTTCACTATTTATCCATTTATCATGTAGTTTTTCCCTATTTATTGGGATTTTGTAAAATTTTATGATTCATTGTAATCCCTTGACAAATTGTGAACTTGAATCACTACATAAATGTAAACAATATCCAATTAATATTTTCATTAATCGTTTTTAGGGTTTTCATTAATGGTTGCATTAATTTTTTATTTCAATTATTGTTTTCATTAATGTTTTCCTTAATGATTTCATTAATTAAAGTTCTTTCTTGTGTGTATGACATTTTTTTCTGTTTGAATTGGGTGTGTGTTGGGGGGTGTTTGAGGGGTGGGGGCTTTCCAGGGTGAGTAGGGGTTGTCTGAGGGGTGGGGAGATGTACGAGGTGAGTGGAGGGGTATCCGAGGGGTGGCGGGGGGTTGTCCGGGGTGAGTGTGGGGGTGTCTGAGGGATGGGGGGTTGTCCGAGGTGAGTGGGGGGTTGTCCAAGGGGTGGGGGGCTGTACGGGGTGAGTGGGGGATATCTGAGTGGTAGGGGGCTGTCCGAGGTGAGTGGGGGGCTGTCTGAGGGGTGGGGGATTTCTGGGGAGAGTGGGGGGTGTCTGATGGGTGGGGGATGTCCGAGGTGAGTGGGCTGGTGTTCGAGGGGTGGTGGGCTGTCCGGGGTGAGTGTGGGCCTGTCCGAGGGGTGGGGGGTTTTCCGGGTTGAGTGGAAGGCTGTTCGGGGTGAGTGGGGGCTGTCTGGTGTTTGTGTGTGTGGTGGACATTGATCTCCCTAGGAAGAATGTTTTAAATAAAAAATTCCATAATGGAACTAAAACATTATCGTGAGGACATTTCTTTTTTAAACATAGTCTAAGACAGTCGATTCATTGTAGAGAAGTACACCTTAGAGATCCAAATAAAAATAAATTAATATTAAACTTTTGATAATAGAGTAAAATTGAAAATTGGGATCCAATGAAGAATATTTGAGATATTATGCATCATGTCCAAGAGTAAATCCATTTTTAAATATCCAATAAGTTATTTTTCACAATTTTCACATATTAATTATTGGTAAAAATGAAAAAACATTTATAAAGGTTCTAATATATAAAAAGGAATCAATTTGTGGATGCAGATTAACCAGCAATGTCTATCTCATCTGCCTCTTCCATGATCATCAATGTGCACGTCCCATCTCCATCTGACCTCATATGATGGGTGAATCAACATTTGGATTATGTCAAGAACTAGATTCTCTTACTTCAACATCAGATTCATGACCGCTATGCTCCTAATGTGTTCTACCCCACTAAGTGTCCTCATGAGCTTGATGACACGTCCACCAGTTCTTGTATGAGGACGAGGAATTCTGAGCTGATGGAGCAAGACGATTGACCAATTTACATCTGTCTAGCTGAAGAGGTAAAACTAAGCACTTCCTGGGAGAAATCCCATGTTCTATATTTTCATCATTTTTCTTGTTTTACATTGTTTTAGGATATAAAAATGGAATGTATGCAATAAATTTTTAGTTAATTCTGATTTATATGTGCACTTGTCATTATTCTGCATGTCTGCTTGGATTTTTCCTGATCCTTGGTGTTATTTTTTATGATATGAAGCGGGTATGTCCACCAAACAGCCCCCTGACCCCCCCCCCCCAGACACCCCCCCCGGAAAGCCCCCACCCTCCTCCCTGGACCCCGGACATCCCCCAGACAGCCCCCCAAAGAGCCCCCCGAATAGCCCCCCACACTCTTCTCTGGTCCTCTGACACCCCCCCCCCCCCCCGGACCGCCCCCCAGATAGCCCCCTCGCCCTCCTCCTTAGACCCCGGCAGCCCCCCTAACACCCCCCAGACAGCCCCCCGGACAGCCCCTCGAACACCCCCCAGACAACCCCCTCACCCTCCTCCCCAGACCCCGGACAGCCCCCCCCCCCCGGACAGCCCCCCATACAAGCCCCACCCTCCTCATTGGTCCTCGGACAACCCCCCAGACAGCCCCCCGGACCCCCCATAGACAGCCCCTCAGCCTCCTCCCCAGACCCCTAACAGCCCCCGGACAGCCCCACCCCCACCCTTCTCCTTGGTCCTTAGACAGCCCCACAGACAACCCCCCCCCCCTAGACCCCCACCCCCCCACGGACAGCCCACTCACCCTCCTCCCTAGACCTCGGACATCGCCCAGAACACACCACGGACAGCCCCTCGAACACCCCCCGGAGAGCCCCCTCGCCCTTTTCCCCGGAACCCGGACAGCCCCCCACCCCCCCCCCCCCCCAAGACCGCCCCCAAGATAGCCCCGTCACCCTCCTCCCTGGACCCCAGACAACCCCTCAAACACCCCTTGGACATCCCCCCAGATATCCCCTCGAACACCCCCTGGACAGCCCCCTCACCCTCCTCCTCGGACCCCGGACAGCCCCCCGAACACCCCCCGGACAGCCCCCCGAACACCCCCCGTACAGCCCCCCGAACACCCCCTGAACCCCACCCAAAAGTCCCCCGATCACTCTCTGAACAGCCCCCCAAACACCCCCCAAACACCCTCAGCTCAATCCAAGGCGCGGTGTGGATGGTACCATTCAAACTATCTCTCTTTTGTTCAAAATGACTTTAATTTTAAGTGAAAACACCAACTGGCAGAGATAAAATGGTCCAAACACATTCCGAATCTGTTGAAACATTAGGACACTGATATATGGCTCATATTTGATGTGTACGAGTCAACCCCGCCTCAATCTGAGGCGCGGTGTGGCCGGCACCACCCAAATTGTCCCTCTTTTGTTTAAAATATACAATATTTTACGTACATACTCCAAAATGATCAAACAGTTTCTTATTGTGTTGATACTTTTTCACATTGATCCATGGCTCATATGTGATGTGTACGAGCCAACTTTATCTCAATCTGAGGCCCGGTATGGCTAGAGCCACTCAAAGTGCCTCTTTCTTGTTAAAAATGGACTTAATTTTAAGTGAAACCAACAACTGACATATGACAAACTGACCAAATGCATGCAGATTCTGTTGAATCTTAAGGAAAACAATCCACGAGTCAAATTTGACATGTAAAAGTCAACTCATCCTCAATCCGAGTCATGGTGTGGCCAGGACCACTCATACTGCCTCTCTTTTGTTCAAAATGGACATATTTTTAAGTTAAAACACCAACTGACATAAGGGAAACCAACCAAACTCATTCATATTGTGTTGAAACATTAGTAAAACGATCCATGTGTCATATGTGACATGTAATAGTCATCCCTGCCTCAATCCGAGGCGCGGTGTGGCCGGTGCCACCCAAACTGTCACTCTTTTGTTTAAAATGGACAATATTTTACGTACATACGCCAAACTGATAAAAAGGTTTCTTATTGTGTTGAAACTTTTTCAAAACGATCCATGACTCATATGTGATGTTTACGAGTCAACCCCGCCTCAATATGAGGCCCGGTGTTGCTGACACCACTCAAAGTGCCCCTATTTTGTTAAAAATGGACTTAATTTTAAGTGAAATCAACAACTGACACAAGAAAAACTAACCAAATGCATTCAGATTCTGTTGAAACATAAGGAAAACGATCCATGGGTCAAATTTAATGTGTACGAGTCAACTCTGCCACAATCCAAGATGCGGTGTGGCAAGGACCACTCAAAATGCCTCACTTTTGTTCAAAATGGACTTATTTTTATGTGAAAACACCAACTGACATACGGGAAACTGAACAAACACATTCGGATTGTGTTGAAACTTTATGAAAACGATCCACGGGTCATATTTGATGAGTACGACTCAACCCTGCCTCAATAAGAGGTGTGGTGTGGCCGACACCACCCAAATTGTCCATCATTTGTTTAAAATGGACAATATTTTACGTACATACACCAAACCGATCAAACGGATTCTGATTGTCTTGATACTTATTCACAATGATCCATGACTCATATGTGACGTGTACGAGACAACTACGTCTCAATCCTAGGCCCAGTGTGGCTGACCCCATTCAAAGTGCCTCTGTTTTGTTAAAATTGGACTTAATTTTAAGTGAAATCAACAACTGACTTATGAAAAACCAACCAAATGCATTCTGATTATATTGAAACATAAATAAAACGATCTATGGGTAACATTTGATGTGTATATGTCCACACCGCCTCAATCTGAGGCCTGTTGAGGTCGACACCACTCAAAGTGCCTCTGTTTTGTTAAAAATGGACTTAATTTTCTGTGAAATCAACAACTGACATACAAAAAACCGACCAAATGCTTTCAAATTCTAGTTAAACTTAATTAAAATGATCCACGGGGCATTTTTGACCTTTATGAGTCTACTCTGCCTCAATCTGATGCGCGGTGTGGCCGGGACCACTCAAACTGCCTCTCATTTGTTCAAAATGGACTTATTTTTAAGTGAAAACACCAACTGACATACAAGAAACTGAACAAATGCATTTGGCCTAATTTGACAGTTTAGAAAAACTTTCCATGGGTCATATTTGATGTTTATGAGTCAACACCACCTCAATATGAGGCATGTTGTGGCAGGAACCACCCAAACTGTCCCTCATTTGATTAAAATGGAAAATATTTTACCTACATACGCCAAACTGATCAAAGTGATTATGATTGTGTTGATACTTTTGAAAAATGTTTCATGACTCATATGTGATGTGTATGTGTCAACTCCGTCTCAATCTGATGCCCGGTGTGGCCGACACCATTCAAAGTACCTCTTTTTTGTTAAAAATGGACTTAATTTTAAGTGAAACCAACAAATGACATCCTACAAACTTACCAATCGCATTCAGATTCTATTGAATCTTATGTAAAACAATAAATGGGACAAAAGTTACGTGTATGAGTCAACTCTGCCTCAATCCGAGGCATGGTGTTCCTGGGACCACTCAAACTGCCTCTCTTTTGTTCAAAATGGACTTATTTTTAAGTGAAATCAACAATTGACATACCTGAAACTGACCAAATTCCTTTGGATTGCATTGACACTTTAGCAAAAAAATCCATGTCTCCTATGTGACATGTAAGATTCAACCCCGCCTCAATCCTAGGCATGGTGTGTCCGACACCACCCAAAGTGTCCCTCTTTTGATTAAAATGGACAATATTTTCTGTACATACGCTAAACCGACCAAAAGGTTTCTAATTGTGTTGAAACATTTTCACAATGATCCATGACTCATATGTGACGTGTATGAGTCAACCCCGCCTCAATATGTGGCCCGATGTGGCCGACAACACTCAAGGTGCCTCTATTTTGTTAAAAATGGACTTAATTTTAAGTGAAATCAACAACTGACATACGACAAACCGACCAAATGCATTCGGATTCTATTGAAACACAAGTAAAACAATCCATGGGTCAAATGTGATGTGTAATAGTCTACTCCACCTCAATCCGAGGGGCGGTGTTGCTGGTACCACTCAAAATGCCTCTCTTTTGTTCAAAATGGACTTATTTTTAAGTGAAAACACCAACTGACATACGAGAAACTGACCAAACGCATTCGGACTATGTTGACAGTTTAGGACAATGATCCATGTGTCTATTGTAATGTGTAAGAGTACGAGTCAACCCCGCCTCAGTCCGAGTCATGGTGTGTCCCCCACCCCTCTAAGTGGATCAATTTTTTTTTGAATTGGAAACCATTTTAAGTGAAAATAAAAAATGACATATAGAAAACTGACCAAACACATTCGGATTCTGTTGAAACAATAGTAAAATGATACATTGGTCTATTGTGACGTTTATGAGTCAAACCCACCTCAATATGAGGTGCGGTTTGGAAGGAATAACTCTTAGTGTCTGTCTTTTGTTTTAAATGGACATAATTTTAAGTACATATAGAAAAATGACCAAAAGAATTATGATTTTGTTGAAACTTTAGCACAACGATCAATGTGTCATATGTGGTGTGTATGCATCAACCCCTCCTCAATTAAAGGTAATGTGTGGTTGGAACCACTCATAGTGTATCTCTTTTTTTAAATGAACAAGATTTTAAGTGAATATAACAAATAGCATACGGAAAACCGACCAAATGCATTCAGATTCCATTGAAACTTTAAGACAACGATCAATGGGACTATTGTGATGTTTATGAGTGAACCACTAAAAGTGGCTCACTTTTTTATATGTATGTTTATAATTACGTATGTTTATATTCTAAATGAATTATGTATGTTTATATTTTTTGTGTATGTATGTTTATAATTACGTTATAAATTATGTATGTGTTTGCCATCAAATTATGCATCATATGATAAATGTTTATGAATTAAAATGAATTATGATTTAATTCTTGATGTGCATCAAATTATGCATCAAATTATTGTAGGACACCTCCACCTATGCCTACTGTGCAATTTGCAGGGATGCTGTGCAATTTACACAGCATAGGGTTTGCCAACGGTTTGAAACCATTGGCATAGGTCTTGTAGGAAGCTTTTTACCAATGGTTCTCTTTGAACTATTGTTAAAATGCATTCCCAATGGTTGTAGAACCGTTGGGAAATCCCTCCTCCCTTGGTTTTTCCAACGGCTTAGCAAAACCGTTGGTAAAACCTTTCCCAACGGTATTATGAGAACCATTAGGAAAGGTTATGTTTCCTAGCCCTACTACAACGGTTCTATGTAAACCTTTGGGAAAAGCTTTTGCCAATATCTTACTTGCCTACGGTTTGCTGAACCGTTGGTATAAATTGTACCAACGGTTCCGCAGCCTTTATCAACGGTTCTGAACTGTTTGTAAAACCCATGTTTCTAGTAGTGGTTTTAGACGATGGTTGGAACCTGAAGGAACCATATTGATCAATGTAATGAACAATGCAATGATTGTCCTCCTAGAAAACCAAATGTTATGGGAGATGGATTAAAAAATCTTATTTCTATACTTACACAAGCTATGAATCATTCTGTACTTCCAAATGAGTAGAGAAGGGAACAATATTCTATTGATTCATTCATGAGAAAACGTCCTCCTTCTTTCAGTGGGACTTTTAATCCACTTGTTGCTGAACAATGGATCATTACCATTAAAATGATAATTTCCATACTTCACTATTCAGAACATGAAATAGTCATTCTTGTTATTTACTGATTAGAAGGAGAAGCAGATCAACGGTGGACTTTAATTAAGAATACAAGGACCCAAGGTGAAATTGACTCCATGGAATGGGATGAGTTCATGAACATATTTTTCAATAAGTACTTCCCTCATATTATTTGAACAAAGATGGAAAATGAGTTCCTTGAGCTTATGAAAAATGATGATGAATCTGTTAGTACATATGAAGCAAATTTTACAAGGATTGCATGGTATGCATCTGGCTTTATCATCCAACCTGGATGTAAAGTTGATCGATTCTTCAGGGGCATAAAAACAAGTTTTCGATGGGCATTAGCTATAAGTGACTTCAGTAGCTATGATGAAATTGTGCATTGTTCTATCAACGTGGAAATGGAAGTTGGTGTTACATATCCATCTCATGGGTTTGACAAGAATTGAAAGATGGTGTTCAAGGAGAAATCTCAGAACAATGGTGGAAAAAAGATGAATGTTTCTTTATGCTCAACGTGTGGAATGAAGTATGGTGGAAATTTACTAAAAGGTACTAGAAAATGTTTTATGTGTGGAAAAGAAGGTCATCGAGCAGTTGATTGTGGAAGTAATGGTAAAACAGTTTCTAAATATGTGAATAGATAAAATACTACAGAGAACACTCCACCAACACTTCAATGATTCAAGTTCATGGAAATGCAGCATTATGATAATAAATGCCCTAATCCACGAGTTAATGATGATCAATGTGAGAAACCACTTAATTCAACGGATGAAGGGAAGTCTCATGTGATCACTATTTGGGATGTTGAGTATGAAAATGATGTTGTGTAATGATTAAGTGTTTATGTAATGGGATTTCGAAATAGTATCATGAAATCTCATTTATGGTATTATGGAATTTTAGCATATCCATGTATTGGTTTTCAATAATTATATGGTACTGGTAACCACGAAAAAGTGATTGCAATATTTTTGGAAAGCAGATGAAATTTGCATAATGATGGTATAAGGAGAAAATAATATGATATTAATCATGAGCTCATGACTAAAATAAGGGCAAAGTGATATCATGGTTTGAGTATATAGATTTTTTGGAATTTTGTTATGTGGAAAGAGTTACCTTTTTACAGCACTCATCTTTTAACTAAGGATCGATGTTAATTCATGTTTCAAAAGAATACATGATTAAGGTATTCACATGTTTGGAATGTGACCGATAAGATATATCTTATGATATATGGGGGATAAATGATGGCATTCACGTGATTGTTATGTGATATTTCAATTAATCAATTTCTTCATACTATGAATTGGACAGATGTATTTTGGATAAGTCCAAAGGATTGAATAGATTTTGGACATCAGATAGTATTGTTTAAGGCTAGAACTTGTTTTATAATAGTATTGTTTTAGAAAAAGGATAACCTATAGTACGGGAGACAACCCATCGCGTCAGAGAAGCCTGTGGGAATCAAACCCACAACCGATGTGTGACAGGCCATTATCACCTACCACTAGCCTACAGGAAGTCCTTGGTTAGTAGAAACTAATTTTATTATATTATGTTGTATGATAGATGAAGTATAAGTCCATTATTGGAACCATATACGATTAATCTCACCATAGATGGACATATATATATATATATATATATATATATATATTTATATCTGTTTCTAACCATATGTTTGAGACAGATGGATTGACCTATCATTCTATGACATGATCTGCTAACACTTCACGAAAGACAAATTTATCTTCATTTTTTTAAGATATGAAGTGGAAATTGTTTAAGACACAAACAACAATGATATTTTACTTAAATAAATTAAGTATTCTTCTAATTCTAATTCTTCAACATTAGGGAAATTATCTTGAAATCCAAAAATGTTGTCCTAGTACTCTCATATCCGATGAATCAGATGTTACCTTAGATCATCATTAATTTATGGCTTTGTTACTATTGGCTTTATCATAGCCATGTCCTCTACCACTCTCAATCAGAACATGATGGTTAGATTTCTCCTCCATATCCCTATTTTCACCTTTTATTTCATATATGGAAACTTAGTGATGAGTTAATTTGGGTAACCGTTATGTTTTATACCTCACTTTTTAAAATTAAGTTTTAGCATTCCTTTTTACGATGTGGGTTTCTATGAAAGAAATTCTCAAGTAACAAACAATTTATAACCCCGACAAATTTTGAGGGTGAAATTCATTTTAAGGGGGGTAGAATGTAACAACCCGAGATTTTATGAAAATTATTCTTTTTAATTTCATTTATTTCTTGTGTTTTACTCTACACCAAGATTATCTTGCGATATATGCAACACCGTATTAGCTTGTAGTATACGCAACACTATTCTTGGCTCGTGTTACACACAATTTCATGTTCGTTTTGTAGAAATTATTCTATGAAACATTAAGTATAGAATTTGTTTAATTTATACATGAAATGTGGTACATAACAACAAATGAGTGTTTCACTACATGCCACCCTAACTTGGCTTGCATTACACGCAATCGCGACCTTCCTCGATAGCGTGTGTAGTACGCAATACCGAGTTTCACTAAATAACGATATATTGTTATAATATTATTATGGAATAGCCATTATGAATATTATTAACTAAATTTGTAATTTTATGACATTATTATTAATCTTACATATTTTCTAGAACATGGTACGAGAACAAAATAATTTTTTTTGGGTGAAATAAGTATTTGTCAACAACTGAAGTTTTTCCACCATTTGATGGAACACCCTCTTTAAATATATTTCTTGACATGTTTATAAGTTCAATTTGACAAAATATAATTCTTCCTTGGAATTAGGATATAAAAATTTAATTTGGATAAATTTTTCATATTATTCTGATAACTTTCATATTTTTATGAATAGTAAAAACATGCTATATTTTAATTAAAAAGAACTTTTTTTATCGCAATAATTTATATGGTTAGATTATATTTTTAATTTGTTTTAAAGTTTTATTAGAATATATTTTTACCATTTAATCCAATGTTGGTCAATGGAATTAATTTCACTTTGAAATTGGACATAAAAAAGTATCAATCTTTTGATAGTTATTGTTTCTTAAAAACACGTTATTTGTTTTGATAACGGGAATTACTTTTAAAATTAATTAATGACACTTATATGTTTTGAATTTGGAAAAATAGACATCATTTTTTAATTCAGAATATAAAATATATCCTAGGCTGAGTTTTTGGTATTTTTCTGAAAAACTTTAATTTTTGATGAATAGTGAAAACACCGAGTTTTTGGTTAAAACTGACTTTATATTTAAATAATCATATATTTGATTTAAAATTTTATAGGTCTAAATAGATACATAATAATTATATAAGTTCAATGAAATTAATTGGAATCATTTTATAATAATTTTAGATTTACAAAAATTGTTTTGAACTTTTCACCGTCTTTTACCCACCTCCTAGGAGCTTTGGAAATTGTTCATAAAACATAATTTTACCGCTTATGTGAGTTGCAATTTGAAAATCCAAAAGACAAGGATAATTACAGGGAGTAATATTTGGTTCAATCAGATAAAAATAATTGTTTTGTGAATAGTAACTTTTTACTTTTATTTACCATGGTTAAAAGTAAATAGGGTAATTCAAGGATAAAAGAATATTATAATAATTTATAATTACCTTAACACTTGTCCAAACATTATTGGATGAGTAATGAACAACAATGAGAATCCTTGGGTAGATTTTGGCTCCCCATGAAGCCACTTATGTAAGACAATGACACATTACATTAAATAATTTAATGTAAAGACAAAATTAGGATTAACCAAAATAATTTAGTAATTAATATTTATAAGGGGCTATATAAAATATATTTTAGACTATAAATATTAATTGTAAATATAAAAAAACTTCCTACATTTTTGTATTTTATTTATAATTTTTAGCGATCAAATAAATTAAATTATTTATGACACTATAATGATGCAGTATTTACCTCATTAATAAATAATTTAAATAAATAAGATTATAGTGATTAAAATATTATCCAAAACCTGTAAAATTCATATTGGATGATTTTATTTCAAATATGAGTCATCTTATATTGACATTAATGTGCTTTGGAACTCTTAAAACCGTAGATAAGTTTATAATAAAATAATTTTTTTTCACACTTTTCTAAAGAGCCCCTCCTATCCCTTATAAAAGGAGACCACTTCTATGCAATTCCTCACACCTCTCAAGCCTTTTCGTTCGACCAAACGCTTACCAACTAAGCTCCAAACATCGCTATCCTCCCCCTAGAAGCCTTACATTAGGCATAAGTCACTCCAATAAGTCCTTTTGGTTCAATCCAAAGAAAGTTACCCAAATTAATGTTAATAGTTTATCTTAAGTTGTTTTATTTTATTCTACATCTCCAACCCCTAAACTCTTTTTAATCCTTTATTTTGTGACAACACCAGTATAATAAAAATAAAATGATGTTATTATAAGAAATATTAGAACTACAGTTACTCATACCACCATATAATGGATGAAGAACATAATATTTCTGTGGATGGAAAACTAACACCTCATGAAACGATGATTGTTCGACTTTCTCCTACTACCTCTCATGGTGTCCATTATGATAAAAATTTATTCATATATGGTATATATTATGTTTATGATTTCCTTATTCTTATTTATTTCCCAATTATATCAAGCCATTATGGATCCCAGAGTTTGTAAACATGATGATCTCATTTGAGAAAGTGCGGACTACCGCCCCCTCAAAGTGATGTGATTCGTTAATGACTTATGTGGGATACATAAAATATGGAGTTAATGATATTATATTTGATATTATACTGTAATTATAATATAAATATTCCATTAAAATAATAAATATTAATTAAATTAACGTTCATGCGTGCGTACGACTTACCGTCTCCATAAATGGTGCATTTCATTTCTTACCTCCATATGTTATGTACTATTATAAATACATGTATATGCTAGATATATAATGAATATATATGATATATAGATAATTATTTACATTCTGGAAGTAAGTAAATAATGATATAAGTAATACTAACATCAAGAACAACAAGTCCAAACACGTACGATAAATAAGATGATTTTACCCAAAACGTTGTTTTAACATGGGATTTTCAAAAGAATGGTTCATATAAAGTCATAAGTGAACCACATATGATATCATAACAGTTAATATGATTCTGTAATAAGTCAATGACATTATTTAAATCATTATACAAGTGGTTTGTAATCGTATGAAGCATATCAGACCTAAGGTAAGAGAAAATCTCACAATCTCATTTTTTTCTAAGATTGTTTATACTTTGGTATTTACTAGGGTGTATTTTATCATCAAAATCCATATTTACTCAATATGTAATATTATTTATATCCTACTATAATTTTTTAAATTCAAATTTACCCTTTTGTGAGTTTTTAGTAATAGATATGAAAGGAATCCTTTGTCCTTTTTCATACGAGGTACTTTTTGACTTTTCCTTCCAAAGTATGAGAACCATGTTTTTTAACATATACAACATGAATGGATTTTTAGAACATTATTTACAAGTATATTACATTACAAGTTTTCATGTTTATTTTTAATCAACTTAATTTAGTTTAATATTATATGACATTTTAAGAATGGAAAATGTTTTTGAAGTAGAAAGGTTATTTTCCTCAAAAATGGAGTTCAAGCATTTTATCAAAACTATTTTCCATCTATGATAATATAGGGTTCTGTTTATATCCCTATTTTTACATTTATTTGTTTATGTTATGATGGAATTATTTTTATGAAGTCCTTTTATCTTATATGATTTATGCTATTATGGCCTGATGTATAAGAATACCATTTTTATTACATGGGTAATTCTATGATGTATGATTTATGATTTTGTGGCACACATATGAATGGTTTCATTATGAGATGGGTGGGACTTATATCTCACTCCAATGAATTGGGTAAAGATTTATAACTCATGAGATTGACATGAATGGAATGGAATGTAATTCCAGTTCAGTAATACAGGGCTGGAATTGCAAGTAAACCCAGTTCAGTAAAGGACTTCATC
Source organism: Viscum album (assembly GCA_963277665.1). Taxonomy (NCBI): domain Eukaryota; kingdom Viridiplantae; phylum Streptophyta; class Magnoliopsida; order Santalales; family Viscaceae; genus Viscum; species Viscum album. The sequence goes on along the minus strand of OY728159.1, from coordinate 1,290,496,075 downwards.
CACTAATATTGTCTTGGCAGCGATGCCTTGGCTACTATGGAAATCATATCATGTTCTTAATGTTTTTCCAAAATTTCATGTTTTATTACCATTCTATTTTATCATGATTAATGTTCGTTTATGATCTATGCCTTATGTACATCCAATATTTATGTCATTGCTCATGATTTGGATGTTTAGATTTTATGTTCAAGTTTTTGCATTCAAATGTTTATGGATTGTTTTATGTTCTCTATGTTTACCCTTACTGAGCATTTGAATTCACCCTTGAAATGCTTTCTTTTCCCCAGGATATAATGAAATATTTTAGTTAAGAAAACAAAAAAGGGATGATCATTATGGGAGATGTTGATAATCTTTCACCATGATTAGAAGATTATATTTCCGAGTTTCCAAAGACACTAAACTATTACCGTCCTTGTGTGTCTGTTATTTGTTATGTATTAAATATTCCAAAAAATTAATGTAATTTCCATGCACGTCAAGCTTTGCGCCTCTATGCTCATCTCATGAAGGCCCCCTGAAAATCCATCTTTACATCACAAAGGCCCCCAGGAAAACAACCATTGTATCATAGAAAACCATATGAAAGTCACCATAGATCATGTGAAATACCTCTAGAATGAATCTTTATATCATGACGGACTTTAGATATTTTTTCCTAACCTTGAAATAATACCTTGGAATGTACATATAATTAAAAAAGTCTCCATTGATTATCCAAATTCAGATAAATAGGGTACTGACGAGATGGTATTGTGGTTGTTGAAAATCTCGTGATTATCTCAGGATTACCAATGTTAGGAAATTTTAAAAGGGGTGACCCTAAATCCCTATACAGACTCCATCTTGGGGTTTTCTTAATACAAACTATGCAACATGGGGTATAATCAGGTTCGAGAGAGATATAAATCTCCCACCCTATAATAAAAAAGGCATCACTAGACCCACACTCCAGAATACCAATGAAATAAAATAGTCATCCCATACAATCCAATCATGCAATAGCGATGTCTCCAATGGGGTAAAAATTTGGTGGATTACCAAGAAGATAATACGACATGTATAGGAACTTTACATGATCACGTAAGGATCACATGAAGGACTTTTCGAAGGTATTGAGAAGGACATATTGAATATCTTCTTAATCAGATGATACCTAGGTAATCTAAACATGAGCATATACAAGGACCATAAGAAAACAACATTAGAACAAAGACTAAAGATAATATAATTACAAGAAGACCGAGCCATTGACCGTCATGTTACTCACAAGACTCAATAAGGTCATGATACTACATCGAGACATGTATCCCATATCACAAAAAGATCCCTAGGTATGCTATATGAATCTTCGGAAGACCTATGGACATGTCTGAGCAAGTTTCATGGAATCCGTTTGGCATGCAACTTGAGTCTCATGTTTCTATGTGGGCTCTCCATATTGACCTTGTAATGTCATCTAGACATTAAATCCAAATTATATTGTGTCCCCAATGAGTGTATTTTAGTTCCCACAAAAACACTAGGGCATTCCAGATTGCTTCTAAACATCCTCTGAAAGAGTTATCTAGTTTATGTGATTCCCCCCATGAATGATAGCTAGCTTTTGAGATAACATCAAGGACTTGTCAACTAGATTATATGATGTGCTCCCAAATTTTCACCCATATTTCATGATGATAGATTGACATGTACGTTGATATCATGTGATGGTCCTGATACATCCTTATCTAGGATTGTGATGTGCTCTAGAATTCATCCTTGATCATGTGACAACCTTTATACATTCCATTGAATTTATATGATTTCCCTTATATAATCCAAGAAGAAATAAAATTGTATTTGGAAATTCCTGAAATATGTCAATACATATCCATATATTGAATGATATTTTAGGTATAATTTCAAGGCATTTCAGAAATATAATCATGCAGATCTGGAAAAAACTAGCCTAGGTCATGTTGCCTTCCTAGAACATGATAATCTTGTCCAGTGAAAAAAATCGGGTAGACTTAGTGTTTAATCCCTTATTAGATAGAGATATTAGTGTGTAATACATGATCAAATGGTATCCTCATATTGTAATACCTAATGAAAAATAATACTCACTATGTAATCCTTGATCAACTGGAAACCACTATGTGCATGTCTCTATCAATTGTTGCATGATAACAATGATTCATTGTATAATTGAGATTCATATAACACCATTGAAAGGCATGAGCTATATATTAAGAATACAGTGGGATACCACGTCACATAATTCATGTATCCACATGTATTAAGAATGATTATTCGAAATAAATTGTTTCCCACATCGAACAGAACTCATGTGAGCATTAGGAATTTTAATTATCACATCATTTTCATCATAAATATCTTCCCAGCTAGGGAAACCACAGTGTGTAAGCCATGATCAGTGTAAAGATATGATATGTTCTCCATACCAGGGAAAACATATTGTTTATGCCCCGATCAAATGAATAATGAAGAATTTTATTACAAAAATAACTAGGTTATGTAGGATGCCTTCCTATGAACTGATATAAAATAACAAAACTCAATTTTTTCTATCCATGTCCCCAAAACCTCGACCATTAGAACCTAATCATTCCCAGGGGTTGGTCATTATTTTTCATCAATCTGAATACTATGATATCAATTGAACTATGACAACTCTAATTCCATCAATAACTAGGATAAAGAGGACACATTCTTAGGGACTGAGTTCAATGATATGAATTCAAAAGGGGTTTCTCCACAGATAAGTATTACATTTATATGTAGTGATATTCATTAAAATATTTTACTTATTTCTCAAACTGAGTATAACAGACAAGCCCTTAGGGAGTTATTGTGATCATATAATTAACATCATGAGACTCTATCTACTAGTTAAACCATAGTGGTTAATCCATGATCAGTTGTGTGATATGGCTTCTCCAATAATAGAGAAACCATAGTGATCAAGAACCATCCTAAATTAAATATGATTAAATTTATTCCTATTATAACTAGGATAGGTTTGATGCCTCCTCGTGTTACGTGTTCAAATACATGAATTCTAAGTGATAGATTATATTTCCTCTCTGTATGATATTAACTATAAATGGTTTACCAAAATAATTTGTATTTATTCAATTTATAGACATTATATGTGCTACACTTACAAATGGATCAAACAAATCCTCAACATATTAGTCTCCACCCTATATGGATGTAAATATCAAAGTTATTGTTTATAGAAATCCACACATGGGAAGCTTCCCACCATTGTAAAATTGATGAAGAACCCCCAATACATACATATATATATATATATATATTAAAAGATATTATTCACCCTTTGTACATAAAATGATTTAAAATATTTTCATTTTAGGGTATCTGATCATGTATCGGTTATTAGAAGATATTATCTAACAACTCTTAAATCTAGAAGAGTCCCCGAGTAGGAATAAATTCCCCACAGAAGTGTATGATGAGCTTTACCTCTCATAATATTGGCCAATATGAGTTCTTAGGTTCCAATTTTTATGAAACCCCAACTGACCACCAGCCAGTAGAAATCATATATATGAACCCATATATTAATGTGGGAACCCTTGGCAGTTCCTGTTAATCATAATAATGGTGGACCTAATGTTAGTGATTGTATAAGACAATGAACAACCATGATCTAACATTACATCAAACAAAATTCACAATATTGGTACATTTGATTGTGATGAAAATGTGGTGAAAAATATGTGAACTCATTTAACTAAAAACACTCATACAAAATATAAAAGATGATATAATTCATAGTTCTTGTTAGACCAATTTGTTCATGTCATGCTGCTACATGGTTGTATTTTTTCTATAGAAAAAATTTATTATTGAAAAAATATATATATTCTTATTATTAAATAATATTAAGTATAATTTCTTAATATAATAATATAATTCTGGGAAAATTATATTTTAAATGAATAAGGTGAATGAGAAAAAAACATTCAAAAAGTACATGAATTCATTATATATGTGTTAAAATAGATATATTATTATATATTAATAGAATCATAATTTATACATAAGTAACCCCTTTTAATATCAAAAAATACCTAGTATTACATATTATTTGATTTTCATTTCGAGTGATTGTTTAGTTAGCATGAATCAAGGGAAAATATTCACAACTTGAATTCTCCAATATATGGTTTATCACAAACCATAATTACTGATGTTATTGTTGGAAGTGGACCTAGAAAAACCTTAGATATGATACCACCCTTCCAAGATAAGAAAAATATGCTTCATACGAGACAATTCCACTAATTTATACAATCTATTCTTATATTCTTTTTTGATTTGGTGATATGGTTACTTCAATTTATACAAGCTAAGTTATCAACTATTTTTTAATGGTCATATTTAATATTAAAAATATATCAAGTTCTTTTTAATGTTAGATTATAATATGATGTGAATGATATTCATAAATATATTATTTTTATAAATAAAATATAATAATGTATCATGTATTTACATTCAGTCCCATTTTTCTTTTTTCTTGCTATTGAGTTAAGGTTGATAGGAGATAGGGAATTGTTAGAATATGGAATTTAACTCATTATTTTAATTATAAAACCCATTTATGCACTATTTCCATGTTTTTATAGTTCATATTGATGTTAATTGTTTTTCACTATTAATTTTTACTTATTTTAACCATGATAAATAGCCATGATAGTTGATTTATGATTTATGAGATTTTAACTCTTGGCTGAATGGAAAAGTGAGAATCTGATCACGAATTATACTAGGAATTTATTATTTATATACATTTTATGTGATTCCCTATGATTTATACTATGGAAATGTTATTTATAAGTTATTTAATTTGTCCACATCCATTTATATACTGCTTCCACATAGAAATGTTTGGTGGCATCTTACATAACCGATATATAAATGGAATTAAGGCATGTATCATGATCACATACCTTCATTATCAAATTGAATAGAATAAATTAAATTTAAATAATAGCTTATATTGAGTTTTCCTCTATAACATATAAATTTAATTTCATTTATGTAAGAAATAATAATGAAATTTAATATCTAAATTAAGTAGTTAAAATGGTGTTCCATGGTCAGTTGTTTAAATTTCTATATAACATCATATAAATAAAATGTTAATTACTATTTATAAATTTCTAACATTATATCATGTAGTCAATATATTATTTAATTATCTCATTTCATGAAAATATAGTTAAATTAAATGAGGACCACATGAAGACATGATTCCAATAGATATATGATGTGAACATTATGATTATATGAGGTTCACCCTATGCATGGGTAATTGGGGATACTCATAGAACATGAGTAATGAGATCCTATAATAGAAGAGATTGAGGGGAGTATGCCATTATGTATATTGTCTCATTCATTGGAATATGATAGTAGTAGGTTCATTCGAAATGTGTTCTAATTTTCATTTTATGTGTACATGACATGTTCATGAAAAGGGGTAAATCAGGCTAGAGAGAGATTGTCTGTGAGATGGGGTGATTAAGATAGTAGGATTATATACATTTTGGGATTTTATTTGAAATGATATACTGATAATTATAATATATATTGACTATTAGTGACCCTTATGGGTTTTTACTAACCTGGGAGTGGGTAGAGTAGATTGGACTCAAACTAGTATGTGATACCTTATTTTGTTGGTCATGAGTGGAGTGACAAAATGTGTTGTCTACCGATGTTATTCCTATATTTTGTGGGAATATAAGTTTTCGACGACCATGGAATGAGTATTAGGATTAACTATGATATTCATGAGATATTGTGTTTGATAACCTATGATGGGTGGGGGAGGCGTTGGTCTTTAAGTAACCATACTGTTTGAAATGCAGATCATGATATTGGGGAGTGAGGAATTGTGATAGAGTAACATGATATTTCCATAATGATTTTCGAGATGAATATGTTAAATGTGGATGACACAAGAAAAATGATATATAGTTTTTTATATTTCTTAATGATGATGTGCATAGATGTTTCTTTACATTGATATTGAAATATATAAGTGATAACCAATTCTTGAAATGGACATCTTGATATAATGAAAAATCCTTAAAAATCCGTAAATTGAATCTTTATATAAGAAATAAATTTCTTCCCACACTAAAGAACATTTAGTTATAGAGTTCATTAGAAAAATTTCATTTACATTACATAATAAAATATTATATCACAAAGGGGAAATTTCTCCCTTGTAGCCATTTTTTCCAAAATATAATGGTTTTAAGGGAAAATTATTTACAAGATACATCTTCAAAATTTTCATGTGGACATCATCCTTATTATTAATTATTCTTAAAACAATTTGATTTTTTTTTTGAAACATTGGATTTGAGAAAAATGATTAAAGGTATTTATAAATAGAAAGAAAGAGCTCATTAGTCTATCATTACACAATTTAAATGTTTTATTTTCTTTATAATAAACCATAATTTCCATATAAACTGTTTTTTTCATAAGAATGAAAAAAATCACTAAACAAATACATTCTTAAAATATTTTACAAGAAGTAAAAAAACAACACAAATTGCAATGCTATATTTAAAAGCATGAAAATATCATTAATTTTTCACAAAGATATAAATTCAACCCTTAATAAGTAGTATAAACATTAATTTAAACATATTCCCAATATATATTCTTTTTTGAAATCATAAAATTTCTATAAAGTACCATATAATGTGCAGATAAAAAATGTAGGTTACTTGGGAAATCATTTTTATATCAAACATACAATAACTCGCAATTATGGAATAACCTACATGATAAATTACAATAATGTATTAGAAGAAAACTATAACCAATTCACATAGTCTCTTTATCCAATGCATTAGAGATATGTATAGGGTTCACTAGTTATCTTGAGCTATTTCTGGACCACCCTTCATCATGAGCTATATTAGGATCACTCGTCATTAAATAAAATGTCTAATAATCATAAAATAATCATAATAGATGAAATATATCATTTCCATCATTATTCCGATAAAAATATTCATTTTTACTCATAATAATAACATTTTTGGATATCGAAATATGCATTACATTTAAAACTCTTTTTTGGAACTACACATATTAAATGGAATTATGGGTTTTCTTTAATGAAAAAATGAAATCCTATAAAGACAGCAAACATCAAGTAAAGATTTTAACAGTAATAGAAACTTTTGATTGCATAAACATTAAAATAGAAATTTCATTTTTTTCCTTTTGGGGATAATATTTAATTTAAAATTTATTAAATTATTCCATTTAAAAACCTTGGAGAAAAAATTCAAAAGGGATATAATATTTCTATTGTAATAATTTTTTTCCATATTAAAATATTTATAAGATAATTTTATAAATATGGAAATGGGAGAAATATATTTAGTATATAAATTTTTTAAATATATAAAATTATCTTTTAATGGTTATGTTTCCCTTACCTTGAGTTTGACTTTAGACATTCATTTTTTTCTTACTTTAAACAAATAACCACCTGTTATTTACACATTATGCCTTATAAGGTTGGTATTCTACCCAAAATAAGATCTATATAACATGGGGATGAACTATAGAGTGGTATTTTTTTAGATATTTCATTAAAAAAATGAATCTTATTGTGTGGACAGAATAGATATGGGGGTGTCCTTTCATAAATGGGTGAGAAGAAACACCTGCAAATTTTTAGAATAATAAAGTATATTATAATCTTACTCTAGAAAAATGGTTAGAAAAGGAACAATTTCTTATGATGATATGATATAAGGCTGAAACATGGAAAGCTATTAGTTTTTAGAGAATTATCAGGTAATTTTATCCCTTATCATGGTAGTTTAACCCATTGTAGTCCTCTTTTAAAAATTATAGATATAAAATATTTTTCCTATTTAACTATTTATTTTGAACAAAGAACATGTTGACATTATTACATAAAATTAATTATTATTAATCAAAATTTAGAATAATTTTGATTAAAATAAATAAATATATATTGAATTGAATTATTTAATATTAATCCCATAAAATGAGATGAAAATGTATTTCGTAGGAATATTTATTCTAAATTAAAAAATATTTAATACCAAAATCATGGAAAAAATTATTTAAATAAAATTAATTGTATTAAACATAATATAGATAAACTGATTTTTCATTGAAATAAATTTACATTAAATGTTTACCTCACAAATTCATTAATTAAAATATGATAATTTCATTAAAAAAAGGTTTTTTCACTATTTATTTGAATGATAATAAATTTCATCAAATTTTTAAAAATATATCCTAGGGTAATTTTGAAATTATAAATTTAAAAATGAATATTTTTTTTAATTCAATTTCGAAATTTTATAAATTATATTTTCAAATCAAACCATATAATGTATAAAAACACAATTTTTTTGAAAATAAATAATATTTCTTCTAGTTGAAATTTAACATAATATATTTATATTAAATATAAATTTGTGAAATAAAATTGATGAATATTAATAAGACATAAATATGAATTATTTTTACATTACAAGGTCTGTCTCATTTTCCCCCATATGAAAATATAATACTTATAATTTTATACTCTATTTAAACAATTGGATATATATTCCCCTAAAACCATTCTTATATTCCCATGTTTTTTCTTCAAACATATGGTTTTAAAAAAACCATTACCTCACAAATTAGTTTATCATGTAAAACATTTATTCTATGGTAACAAATATATATCATCCATTTCTCCTATGATATTCTTTCTTAAAATTGAACTATTTGATTTCTGAAAAGATGAGATTCGACAAAAACAGATTTTATTCAATGTGAAACATGATTTACAAGTTGTACCAAATATAAACTCATATATAATGATAAATTGTTACAAACCAATACAATAATCTCTATAATTTTATATTGTCAATTTAACCACAAATTTATTTTAAATTTTTCTGACAAAAATCATATTAAATATCTATTTAGATATTTTAATAGAAAATTTATCATATAAGGCTAATGAAATATCATTAATATGGATATCTACATAACATTTCTACCTATTTTGAGGTATTATCATTTTATGAATAATTTTATCCACCATGTCAATCATTTATTCTACTACTTATGGTCCCAAATACATTATATCCTCACATTTACAACCAAATTATAGAGTTGGACACCACTTAACATATAATAAAATAATATGTGGTATCTTTATACAAGATCATAAATTATTATTAGAAGAAAATTAGAACAAATTTATATGTGGATCCCAACTTCCTTCACAATGTATTGAATAATGTTGGATAATATCCCTTGAAGTCTTAATCATTCACTTGGATTGTCCATTACATTGAGGTTGAATGGTTGTAATGAAATATAAGTTAATTATTAATTAATTTGGAAGTAGATTAATAAAATTAGTGGTCAATTAAAAATCATGATAAAATATAATGAAAAAATAGAATTTATTTAATCTAATTATTTTCTTAAAATAAATTTATGAAAGTTGGCCCAATTATATATTATCTAAAATGGGAATAAAACAAGAAGATTTAGTAAGTTGATCAACAATTAAAAGAGTCATATTATTACCTTGTGATGCCTCTGTTAATCACACAATGTAAATCATAGATGCCATAGTGAAATAAATTTATAGGATCCACTAGGCCAACAAACGCCTGCTTTTTTACTACCCAACGACCACATCCAATAGGCTAGGGGCTGGAGACAAGTACCAAGTAGGAATGTCACACACATGAGAGTACATATCATATTGTAACTATATTCACACAAACATATACATCTCCATGATATTTTACAAATATAATAAACATCTCAATCTAAAAATTTATGTATACATATATCTCACAATCAGTGTACAAAAAAAGTAATATATCATTGACATGGAATAAAATACCAAAAATAACTGGGAATGAATCAAAACTGATCAAAATTAGGGGATTGTAATAAAATTTTACTACCAACAAATTTTTTTTTCAATTCTGTCTCATTATGCATTACATATTATGGGTCCTCTTATTTCGACTTCTAGAGGCGTTTCATTTTTATAAGACAGAAAATGTTTTTGAAGAACACATATAGGGGTGAGAATAAAAATAAATATTAGGACCCCAAAAACAAAAAATAAAATGCAGAATATGATAATAAATAGTCATCTTAACTGAAATCTATAAGAGAAAACCTAAATGATATAGAACAAGAAACTCTATATTGACTGCTTATTGGTAATATGTGACATGTTATACTATCTCCAAACAGTGATCTACTCAATATATGTGTGATCACTACAAGGAATCACAAAATAACCCTTATATGCTTTTCTTTGTCTCAATATTCATGAGGTATCAACTTCATGTACAAATTTATGATTCTATTCAAGGATCAAAGGTAATGCCCTTTTTTGAGAACTCACTTCATGAGGCATTACATACCATATGGGACTCATCTAAGTGATATTACTGATTGGGAGACTATCTTCCATCCATAATAGAATAGATCCATGATATCTCAGTCATTAGGTATCTCTTTACTAATGGAATATCCCTTCCATCTTAGTTAACAAACATCTACGATAACCTACCCATTGATTCTATACACAAAGAATGTTACACAATCTCTCAGCGGAACTTGATACCCATATAGGGGATCTCACCCATCCCTTCCGAGGGACTCCACTTACACTACTAAAAACCAATACGATCTTACCTTATAGACATTGTTCCACACCCAAAACCCCTAGGGGACATCACTATACCAATCTGGATCTTCGAGGATCATAACGCTCATATAGGGGATCACTCCTATGTCTACTAGGGGATTACACATAGCCTAATGAGTCTGGAATCCATGATACAAATAGATGGGATCAATTCTAGGACCACTCTGAGATACCAAAAACTGAAAACATAATCCCACCACCATTTAGGTGATCATATAGCCTATGATACCACAAAACCTAACAAAATCAATCACTAAGTTAGGTATCATTTACCTAAGGATGCCAAAAAACCTATTGAAACCACAAGCTATATGGTGGATCATATACTAGATGATACCAATTTACTATATAGGATATCCAAATATATAGGGGATCACCTCCCTATATTTTTTATTCAAGATAACACTATGAACCACACCAAGAAAATTCAATGCATTAGAAAATCATACCGGAACCTTCTAAGGGATATAAAAATTATACCCATGAACTTCAGGATGAGGGGATCATAGTTATATACATGGGGTAAAAAATAAAGAATTATACCATCATAGTTATAGAGTAAGGAAATCCAAAATATTGATATTGTTTAATACATTTATATTAAATTAATCACTTTCCCCACAATGCCCCTCATATCGCATTTAAAAAAAATACATCATGGCATCCCACATAGAATTCTACTTGGGATCATATACTCATGGTCCCCCATCAGAGTCCTGGTGATAGGAATGCATGTGGTAGAATTATCTAAAAAAATCACATGGTGTCTCTCCTAGAATTCCTAATGATGTGACCCTTCATGGAAATCAAATTTTATTTGCAAATATATTCCTTTTTGACCTCATATTACGTGACAGGTTCCCTAATCAAATCTATTGAGAATGTCCAATACCATAAATGGATGGTCAGCCATGTAATCCCACACAGTGTAAACCCTATGTACATGGCTTGTCATGGATTATTGGTCATAATTCCATGTACACAACCCTTCCCCACATTCAACACCCATTGACCATTTACTTTTTCTTGTACTACCACTTGACCATGTACCTCGACATGATATACATGACCATGTCAAAGGCCACATGACCTGATCTCACTACATGGATTGTACCCCTAATAGATGACATATAGTCCCTAAAGTTCGTATTCCGTGAATGAAATAACACATAAAATTTTCATATACAATGATTATGAATTATAAATATGAATCCCTTCTGATCCATCCAAAACTCCCCAAATCCAACCAAAACCCATAGATCTACCACATGGGGATCTCTAATAATAATAAATGATCTATAAAACCCTATTTAAAATGAATAAATGGGGATTAGTATATAAATATATTAATTCCACATACATCGGGGTTAAAAAATAAGATTTGGTTCCAAATAAACTCATATAACCAACTTTCCCTCGACGCTATGATTATCAGTATTAGAAAGGTGATCGGTGACACCACATTACCTTGATTTAGAACTGGGTATTCTATCACACAAGGGGGCTCCTCCCTCTTCTATCTGAATATGAGAACCTGTGGTATAGTGTTATAAGTAATTTAATTTTTATTAAATTTACAAACTACCATTTAACAAGCCACCAATGGTCACCACTTATTGGATGTACGATGTTGAAAAACATTAGGTTGTCTCTATAGTAAAACCCATATTATGAAATCAACCAGGATCTCATATTCATGATCCATGACATCGATTTAGAATTATTCTACTTGTACATAAAAATTGAGAGCACATTATATAATATTTTTAATATTATTAATATCACCACAATGAAGATCTCTAGTCCATTGAATCCCATGAAAACTCAATTCTTCGATTCACAATTTTTTTAGAAATTTTAAAAATTATTATATAGTAAAGATAGAGTCTCCCCATTTTCTCCACATTTAGGCTTTTAATCCAAAAAAGTAGAATATTGAGCACAATGTAGAAAATTGAATTCTCATATTGGTCTTTGAAACCAATGAGCTTTCAAAAAGGCATTCCATTTTGTTGAAAAACACAAAGTCAATGGAACCACAAGCCCAAATGGGGTCCACTCTTGTTAGAATCCAAACATTACTAGTCTCCAAAAAAGGATAATCCACACCAACCATCGAGATGAAACCTTGTTTAAATTGAAAAAAATGGGTTTAATTATCTACTCAACTATGAATGTGGGAATAAATTATGAACCTTGTCCCACTATGGTCCTAGTGCCTTGTGGTCCACCACCTTCATATAGTAATGAAAACACTATCAGGACCTGTAATTCCACATCCACCCATGAATGAAATATAATGAACCTACTCTAATCCCACAAACACTATATCCCAATGGGTTATACTAGTATAGAGGAGACCAATTGGGCCTCCTGAATATGTATTCAAATAGTGCTATGTAGATGGCGGAGTGATAAATGTACCACACCAACAACCTAAGTCAATGTATGTTGCGTAGAAACTGAACTATTACATCTACATGAAAAAAACCAACCCATTTCATAGGATTATAGATGAGGTAAATCAATCACCTTACCACCTCATCTCATAGCTTTAGTAGATTCATCATCAACCCTATGAAGAATTACATACTCCCCACCTTTGGAAACCCCATCAAGAACATGTCTAGTAGATATCTGATCAAGCAAGACCCAACAAATAGAATCTCATTTATGTGAATCCCTAGATAATTGAAAAATATGAGGGAAAAATCCATTAACTAGACACTTTTTACATAAATCCCAATTATCTCTAGTAAAATATAGTGTTCAACTGATGATGCTACTGATGAACAAAACTGGGCTTCCCATGTGCACACACTAGTTCTTACAAGGCGCTCTATTTTCAAACATCTAACTGCACCACAACTCATTATGATCAATGAGAGTCAATTAATATAATAAAAAAATTATCAGGAATTCACTTAGGTCCCAGTAGAAATACCACCCCCACTGGTCACATCTATAAGAGCTTAGCTGGTAGGAATCCAAGTAGCACTAGGAAAAAATATGAGCGCCCCTCTCTTACCCTATGGGAATGTTCTATGAAAGGCCCTCCATCTATCAATGTCAGTTCGGTTAAGCAATTATTTTTTGTGAACCTGTTTTTAAAATAAATAATTTTTTTCTTTCAATAGTTTAATGCTACACTATTTCAATATTTATTTATATACTATACCAAGGTAGTCTTGCAGTACACGCTTCACCGACTTGTCTTGCATTACACATAACACATAATTTCAATGAAACAACATTTTATTATTATAATGAGATATTTATAAAAAATATATTAAACATATTAATATGAATAATTATAAATTATTTTTAAATATTATTTATAATTTTTTAAATAGATAAATCATCATGATATTATGAAATACCATTTTTTTAGTAATTCCTTTATAGGATTAAAAATAATATTTTCATAAATGACCTTATTTTTATTCCATTTTTTGATAAATAATACAAATAATTTTAAATAAAATTATAAATATAATTTCATATAATTAACACAATATGTTTATTTGTAATGTTAAAATTAGAATTAGGTTAATTTTTGGGATTTTTCTGAGAAACATTAATTTTTTGTGAATAGTTAAAATACTGATTTTTAACAAAAATTTGTTTTTATATAATTTATTTATATATTAAATTTGTATTTTTAGTTTTTTTAATCAAAATATAATTATTATGATTCTATTAATATAATTTTTGAAATTGGAAATTTTTTATGTTGAATTTATATATAAAACATTAATGATATTTTGAACATACCCAATTTAAAACCCCTCTTTCTGTCAATATCTGTGAGATTAGCATTAAGCTCAAATTTTTTCAATGAGATAAATATTTAAAAATGGAAATGAAATGTTATAATCTATATAATATTTATTTTCATATTAGTTCAATATTATTTTTGTAAAAAAATATGAGTAAAAGTTATTAAATTAATTATAATAATAAAATTAATATTATTCATAAAATTTGAATAATCCTTAATCATAATGGCCCAACTGACTTAGAACCTGGTACAAAACAAATTTCATTGATATATTTTGAAAACAGTACATCAATTATTCATTTTTGTGGGGTTTTTATGACTTTTTTATGGGGTACATATGACTTTGTTCAAAAATACCAAACCTGTCCCCTTCCTCCCCTAGAAAAGTCAAAAAACTCTCACCCTATTTCACACATCCCAAACCCCTTAAATATAGAAAATATATATTCCATTCATTTCCCAGGATCCCACCCTTCCTCCTTGAATCCCCGCTTTGGGAATCAATCCAACCATGGAATCCCTTTGGTGAAAATTAAAATGTGTTACCCAAAGAAAATGTTGCATCCTTCCTCATGCTCTATTTATTTATATTATTTCTCTACTACATCTATTTTTATTATTCCAGGAATACATAATAGGATTTTTATTCTCAATATACTAATATATATTCTTATGATATGGGATCTACCAACATATTTACAGACATCTATCTAATCGGTAATGAACATACCGTTGTTGTATACAACAAACTTCCACCTCATGAAACAATGTCGTTAATTTTTTCCTTAACAACTATCATTGATGGGTATTATGAAAGACATTATATTTAAATATTATATATATATATATATTATTTATTTTATTTATTATTATAAAAATAAATAACATCACAAATACAATTTTTTTTAATATGATAATTTTGTTTCCAGAAGTGTGGACGACCACCTCTACAAATAGATTTAATTCATTCACACACGAAATAAAATTTATTAAGAATAGAGTTAGTAAAATTTAATGATATATATGAATTAATAATTATATTTTAGTGATAATATATAAATTCCAATATATTTTATTTATTTATTTCATTCAATGATACAAATAAAAATGGAAACAATGTTCTATTGTATGTAAGAACTATCGTCTCCCTGAACGGTGAATTACATTTCAGATTTATATATTCTAAATATTATTATAAATAAATATAAAATGAATATGAAAAATATTTATATCATTGTATAAATTATGTAAACAATTATATAAATATAATGGCTATAACTATATCAAAATAAGACACATGCGAAAAAATAAATATTACCAAAAAAAATAACATGGAATTGCTAATATAAGGGTAATATACAGACCCAAAAAAACAATATATGGTTTCAGATATAAAAATAAATTCCCTTAAATTATTTTTAATCTATTTATATTTATTATAGAATTGGTTTTTATGATTACAAAGAGATTCAAATCATAAGTTATTTGAGTATCGTCCTACTATTTATATTTATGTGAAACATGCCTTATTCACCACTCCATTCTATTGTGTGGTTTATATAGTACCATATTAAATTTTATATAATTAATTTACTTTTTATAATGATATTTAAATTTTTAATTTATTTTATTATGTTGTGTGTATCATGATTAAAAAGTTTCCAATATAGTAAGGGTTTAATCATCTATCTTTTATTTCTTTTGATACACAAGCTATTTCCACCACTTGTTACATATATATGGTGTGTTTACTAATAATAGATTCATTATGTGTTTCATATAATTAATGTTATGTTTATTTAAATTTGTTGTTTTATATTTATTTCATGATTTTTATGTTTCAAATTTTACCAAATCTGAAATGTAAATTTGTCTCAATTTTTATTCATTGAGACACATGTCGTGTTATGCCCCAATAATCTTTTAAAATGAGTATATACAGAAATTTGACAAGTTATATAATGAAACACATTATTTCAATGATATTTTAATCATAATTTAATGAAATTTTTTTGCATGGGGAGTAGAACTCAAGTTTTTTCAGTGGTATGAGTTTATTAAAATGATCTTATCATTTATCGATATTGTTTATGGTTATGATACCATTGATGAAATATTTTGATCCACGTATCAATAAATCTAATTATTTCTATTTTGATATGGCTATTTAGTATATATTTAAATTTATTGGTACCTTTTTCACACTTTTTTTTACATAATATAATTAAGAATTTCTTTAAAGAACATCTGACTTTACCTCTTTCTTTTGTGGAAAAAATGTGTTCCTACAAACCCATTTTATCTAAAAAGGTTTTCGAAAATGTTTTAGGTTAAAAAATGTTAATAAAAAAAATTTTAAAATTTGTTTATAATTTTTCAAAATATTTTAAAATAAAATATTTTCAAAAAAAAATTTAGGAATATTTTATATTTTTTCAAGGAGAATGGTTTTTAGAACATTTTCAGGAAATATTTATAAGTCTTCATTGAAAAAGGTTTTCATAATGTTTAAAAGTTTTATTTTATTTTTTATTAATGTATTTTCAATGAAAACTAATTTAATTTTTTAAAAATATTAATTTTCAACTAAATAGTTTTAAAAATTATTTCAAGCCTATTTTATATTTTTTCACAGAAAATGGTTTTAAAAATGAGTTCAATATTCCATTTTATGATTTCAAATAAAAATGTTTAAAAAAGGTTTATTTTTTAAAATAAGTTTTTAGAAGAAATGATATTTTTTTAATGAAAATTTTTAAAAACGATATTTCCAAATTATTTCAATCAAATATAGAATAAAATATTTTTCCACAAGACATTATGGGTAAATGATCCAAAGGTTTCATTCATATTATTTCTATGAATGGATTACGTTTTTATGGAATGAGGTTTATGAATCCCAATTCCCTTCCATGGGTTTAATTATTATAAAACACACTTTTTATCATTTGTTATTCTTTTATGTATCAATTATGAATCATATATTATATAACATGTTATGATATGATTACTTTTTTTGACACCCAATACATTTTATGTGTTATGATAGAACAATTATGAAACCCTTCTCTTTTTATGGGTTATGATATGATTAATGTTTTATTATCATCCGGAAAATGCATGAATGAACAAAGATACCTATATCCCCCTTTAATGAATTTGGAATGGATTTCTTTCTTGTGAGATATTGATGGGAATCAAGTCGATGGGCAATATCCACTATATGAATATAGGGAAACCTGATCCACTATGGAAAAATAGGGAAACCTGATCCCTTACACAAGAAAAAACTAAAACTATTGATAGTGGTGTGTCCCACTTAGTAGGTTTAGTCACCCTGAAGTTCTCATATAGGTTCTAGAAATACATCATGACTTAAAGAGATAAATATTATATATTTATAAGTATTCCATAATTCCATGTCTTAATCATATATTTTTTTTATTAGGTTATGATCCTCATATCATTATTATCCATTCCCTATAAAATACTAACCTTTATGACATTATTTGTGTTTATAATATTCAATGTGTCTTATTATAATATTATGATGACATTATCATACTCGTATGTCCATGATTAAGGTAAAAAATATCTCTTTTTTACCCTTACATAACATCTAGGATCAGTCCTTTATTTTTTTCTTCCCTAGTTTATGATGATATATTTTAGGTATTATATATATAATATGGGTTCTAATAATTTTAGAAATAGTGAGAGATAATTTAGGTCACTCATTTACCTGCTTTTATGTTTCTATGTTTCTAAAGGTGATAAAGTTGCATGGTAATTGGGCATATGTTTTTGTAATGTGTAATGTATTCCAAAAAAATGTTTTACATTATATGTATGTTAATACTGGGTAGTTATAATTTGTTTCAGATAAAAGGTATAGTTATCATTTTTGAAATATAATGAGAAAACAATGGTGATATCTCTACTTATATTTCTGAAGATAAATCTTTGGATATCCCTATCAATAAGATTATGGATGAAGAATAGTAGAGGAAAATGTCAGAGAATTTTGAAAAAGGATCGAGTGAGTGGTTTCCTAGAAATATATCGATGTATGGATACTATAACTGGAAGTGGGTTTGGCACATATTTAGATAGGATTAACAGCTTTAATAAGGTGTGTTTTTCCTAACTCGAGCATAACCCGGTACAGGATAATAGGCATTACTGTGCACCATGTTTCCATTCCCAGATAATACTCTTTGGGAATTCAATAAAACTTCATGAACTATAGTGAATGATTTAATAATATGTTGTCTATGAATGAAAAAGGATAAAATAAATGTTTTATAGATTAATAAAGGTGTCATAATTTGGATGTCTTATATTTGTTTTTTCATGATAATGTGGTTCCACAATATGAATATTGTATCTTACTCTATGATTTTTAGTTTAAGTTAATAGATGAAACAAGATGTAATTTTTTTATCAATGAAAATGATGGAAAAATTTATAATGAGAAGCCAATGAGATGATCACTATAGTTATGTAATTTTCAGTCATTCCAAATCAATTTCCATAGATCATGAATAACATCATGTACTTTAACTAACTCATGGTCCCACCAAAGAAGAGGGTAAATTATTTCACTGAGAGTTAAGGTAATAGAAACCGTGAAGGAAAGAAAATTCAGTTTCATTTATGACAATAATATGGAAATGTTAGCCTACTTGAATGTATTATTTGAATAGGAAAATGGTTTGAATATGGAAAAAAATGACCCAAATAATGTTTCTCAAAAAAATATGAAGAGTACAGTTAACGTAACATATGGGAATATTTTCCTTCATATGACATTATCTAAGAATATATTCAATATGTGTGGAATGAATGAACATATAGAACATTTATATCCTATTTGGAATTCTTATTAAAAGAATTAAAAGGCTGGAACATGTAATGGTTTTTCTATTTATGACAAACAGACCACGAACTACAGACGAAAGTTATGTTCTATTCTAATATTATTAGTGAAGAGAATGATTAAATTTAATTTGATACATGATGATACATGATTAAAATTTTATATTTTAGGAAAGGTGTATTATGGAATAAGTCATCAAATTTTTGTGAACTGTTCAAGAATAATGGGGGATGAATGATGTATTTACATTTGGAAAATCATTGGTTATGATACATAAATTATGAATAATATAAATATTTTTAGTACAATTTCATAATTAAAGAGTTGAATTGATATGTTGAATGGTTTTAATTAAGTATAAAAGTTGTTCATGGAATGTTTATAGTATTATTAAAGGCAGGGAACTCTTAATCTATTAAAAATGATGTGAAAATTCATTTTTAGATTGGATGATGACATAACTGATTTTGATAATGTAAATTGAATAGTATTCATGGCATTAAAACTGATAAATGATTTGTTGACCAACATGATTATATAATAAAGTGTGAGTTTTGAAAATTATTTTATTTGAGGAATATATGTTGAAATATTTTATATAAGGAATCATGTTGTTCTACAAAATGTTTTATAGTACTTTAGGTTATTACCATGTTTTAAGAGAATATATTATAAAGGTATTTACATGATTAGAATATGAAAACCAAGATATAATTTATGATAAATCGGGGGTCAATGTTTTGTTTAATTACTATCTTTAATTATAAAGGATTATAATGCTGAAAATTTCTAAAAAATTTCTTATAAAAATTGAATGAGGTATCTGTTATTAAAGTATTATCTCACTGCATGAGTATTTATGAATACCAGATTACTACTTCTATCCACCTTTTTGTTGACTGTAACCAATAATAGATGCGACAACTAATCATGGATACCATGATCTGATACATTATGATAAATAAATATATCACCTTATATTTTAGATCCCACATCCATGTAAACTCTATATGAGTGATTCTATATAAAGTCTTTTCATCATCATATGACATGGCATGTGAGTGTAGATATCATGTCTCGATGATTTTAATAACACATATTAGTTACCAAAAAATAATAAAATAAAAGGGGGAAAATGAAATTAAAAATTTCACTCGACCAAAATCTAGTGTTGGAAATACAAACAAGAGATGGAATCAGACTCCATAGTGACTATTCAACATCAATACATGAATGGTCATATCGTCTCCACATGGTGTGTCAAACAATATATGTGACATAATTACACGAATTACCAAAATTACCATGATATACTTATATTGGACTCCATGACTCATGAGGACCCATCCTCATGGAATCCCACATGATTCCACTCATTGATCAAAGGTAATTCTTATCCTAGAGAACTCAAACTGTAAGGCCTAAATCACTTATGAAACACATCCATGAGAGATCACTCATAGGTAATTGCTATTCTATCTTAGATGGAACACATCTGTGAGATCTCAATAATTGGGTATAAATAATCATATGAAATAATAGTTCTACTTTAGGTGGTATAAATTTGACTGAACACTCCCACCATGTATTTACATGATGAAATTCATGTTGTTACTAACTGGATATTGTTAGTTCGATGGGATATCTCACTCATCCCATATGTCGGAATCCACTATGCCTACTAGAAACACATATGATATCTTCTCATATATAGGGGATCACACCTATGACTGTTGGGGGTCAACATGAACGAAATATAGAACCTTGAAGATCATAACTATCAGATTCGGGATAATGCCTAGGTATGTTGGGGGACTCCAAAAACATTAAAGAGTCTCAAATACATGATACATATATTTGGGTTCATGCCCATGATTGATTGAAGATAGGAAAACTAAAATTGGGATCTAACCACCATGTAGGGGATCACATATTAGATAATAACACAACCCCTATCAGAAACACTCAATGAGTAGGGGATTCTATACCTGATAGTACCATAAAACATAATGAAATATCCCCATAAATAGGGGATCATATACCATGTAATTCCAAAACCCTATAGGGATATCATGATAGATAATGAATCACCACATTATGTATGATTTCACATCGATACTGCAAACCCCACCTAGTTAAATTGATACTATAGAGGATCCAAACTCATCCTCAAGAGAGATAACCAAACTCTATATTATTACTTTTTGATTAAAGGTTTAAAATATTTTAATGAGGATATAGTGAAACATTTTACCCTCACATATATATACCAAAACATGAACTCTACCGATACTAACCTATGTATCTCTATCAATTGAACTACAAACCTCACCTCAAAACAATTTATCAATCCAAAACCATGGCCACAATCACAACTCACATAGAAAAATACTTGAGAAATGCTTCTCATGTGCCTTCATCTGAGTCATAAAGATGGATATGCGTGAGGGAGAAGTATCTGAGGGAAGTACACAATGTGTACCTATATTACACAATGTGACTTTCCAAGATAACATGTGGTCATGTCTTCTTGTGGTACTAGGAATGTATTTGGAAATATACATGGTGTATACCTCATGTCAAACAATATGCGACCTCACCTGATTTCCTAGGAATTCCCTTTCCCTTGCAAGGATAACGTTCTATGTTATCCCTCATGGAATGCATCCTAGGTATATAGTGTGACTTGGTTACTCGGCCACTTGGTCATGTTCTTATCCCATTCCCATAATCAACACCTTGTGTATGTATACCTATCCCTATATTTCAATGTTACGACATCCCTCCATAATGAATCCACATCCATGTCCTTATCCTCAAATTATATGATCACTACATTATATTTTGCCTAAGTACATGACATGTATTCCGAAAAGTACATCTTCCTTGAACAAGAATAACACACAACATGTTATCCTACACTACACACCAAGTGATCGGTTATTAAAAATTGGAATCCCCTTAGAGCTACCTAAAACTCTTAGATTTCCCTTGAAAATAAAAGATCTAACCCATGGGATAATGAGCAGTTGTAATAGGGCTATAAAACCAAAAATAAATACCTTAATTTATATAAAAATGTATTTATATTAAATACACATATCTCATGGTGTAATACTAGTAAATTTTGTCCAAAACCATGCTCAAAACCCGATACACCTCAATTCAATAGGGATCATCATAAAAATTGAGATCAATAGCACCACCCCACCTAGATTTAGTCTCAAGATGTTTGTCATGATAGGGGTATCCCCCCACTTGTCATCATGTCTGAGAACCAAATTACTATAGGTTTTATTAATATATTATTT
This sequence comes from Viscum album, assembly GCA_963277665.1. Classification (NCBI taxonomy): domain Eukaryota; kingdom Viridiplantae; phylum Streptophyta; class Magnoliopsida; order Santalales; family Viscaceae; genus Viscum; species Viscum album. Next base: position 1,290,473,312 of record OY728159.1, on the reverse strand, counting down.
ATTAATTTAATATACCTCTATTTAACACCATATAAATGGTCTCCACTAACAAGATGACCAATGATAAAAAAATACGTTTTGTATTGGGTAAAACTCTGGTTCTAAACCCAACCACGGGCATATATTTCCAATCATAGATATCAATCTATTGTTATTCCATACTTAATAAAAAACATCGTTTTTGATAAAATATTTTTAATAGTTTCAATATCGCTCCATAAATGATCTCTGACCCTATATCACACGCAGACTTAGTACCAGGCTTGAAAATGATTCCAATAAATGTTTCAATGTCATACATGTAAAACTGGTATATCTACCAAAAAATTCTCCCATTTTATTATATTATTGGTAATGGTTGAATCATCCCCTTATTAATTGTTTTTTAGATTTAAAATGTTGAAAATAAAATGTTTTATAGTAAAATATGATATATCAATTTCTATTACATCTAACCATAAAAGTTTAATAATGTCTCAATACCTCTAAATGAGGTTTGGATAAATCAAAAACAGATAAAAATGTGTCGTACTCAATATTTAAATCATTATCTAATCTCCACATTATACCAATAATCTTTTATTAATATAAAAACGCAATTTTTCAATATTAAATATGATAAACATTCCTTTAATAACCAATTATAAAATTTCTATTACTCATAGTCTTTCTTTTGAAATGCATTACTTATTCATGATAGAGTTGATTGTATTAACAAATGATACTAATAAAAGGGGGTTCCTTCGTGAACATTTTATAACCAAACAATCATAAAATCATTAACCAAAGGTTCGTCTTCCAAACATGACATGGTTAATGCTATATTGCTTTTCATACCCAAGGCATGAGATTATCTATTTTTATTACATAGATGGTAATGATTTCAATAGTCATGATCCTTTATAAATTCCATATATCTCCTCTATCTCATATTCCACCATTTTTACCGAATATATAACTAAAAATTTTATGATCATTATATATTTCAAACAATAATTTGTATAAAATATGCCTTTTCATATTCTAATGAAAACAAAAAATCTGCTAGTATAAGGCCTTGTGTTGGATAATTTTTTCCATAGAGTTTTAATTATATTGGATAAGAAGAAATTACAAGATCATTATGCAATATAACAAGACCCAAACCCTTTAATAAAGAATCAGTAATGATAATGAGGTATCTTTTTCTAGATGGTGGTAACAAAATTTTATCAATCATTCATATTAATTTTAATTTTAAATAAAATTATTCACATTACATTATATATATGAACAAAACTCGTTTTTTTGTAAATTTGCTTAATGGTACTGATAATCATGATTTTTTTTCAAAAAACCACTTTTAATTGTATACTAATTTATAAAAACTATGAATCATAATATATTTTTTAGGTCATGGACATTATTTCATCACGTTAATGTAAATTAGATCAATATTTATTCCATTTTTTTTAGGATATCTCCAAGGAATGAAACCTACTATTAAAAACTACTGATTTTATATATTTTCTATATTACATATTATATTTAAAGTTTTATAAAATAATCCTTTGTTGTATTTCATGATCCTAATAAATTTTAGAACAGAACAAAATATCATCAGTAAACAGAACCAGATATTTATCAGAATATTCATATAAAACTCTATTCATATAATCCATGAGTAAAAAATAAATCCTTCATGAACACAATGAGAATAAAAAAAATAATTCCTAAACATAGAATGAATCACATACTTTAGGATGTTATCCTTATTAACATTTTAGTGATGATACCCAGACCTGAGATCATCCTTCCAAAAATAATGATCCCCCATTAGTTGATCTGACAAGTCATTGATTATAGAAAACATGAACTTATTATTAAGATTTATATTATTTTATTCTCTGTAATAAATTAAAATATTCTTCAAATCCTATTTATTTTCAAAAAATAATATATTATCAACACACGGTGATGTTCTATAATCAATGAAATCATTATCAAGAAATTCTTGTATCTACATAAAATTTCAATATATTTGACTCTTACCATTCTATAAGGGAGTTTTAAAACTATCATAGCATTGATAACCAAGTAAATATTAAATTCAATTTCATTATCAGGTATAATTCTATTAAACACATCAGTAAAAACATCCAAATATTATTTTACTATCTACACAACATTTATCTAAATTGTTCCCTTATTTTATACAATATGTGTGAGATATCATTCATTTATATCATTTAAAATTTTCTTATATTCTCAATATGTAATTAACGGTATGAATAAAATTTAATATACAAACTGAAATTCTCATGGAAGATAACTTCTTTGGATCTTTAATCTATCAAAACATGATAAATTGTAATCCAATCCATAAAAAAAATAATATCAAATTATATAATAGTATATATGATAAGGTTTGTTGGGAAAACCCTTCAAAATTGTTAAAATGAAGATATTTTTAAATTATTTTTTCCTCAATTATAAACCAAGTAATTTTTATCAAATTTATAAAAATAATTTCTTAAGGACAAATTTTAATTATACGATAATGTTTCTCAAAATTGAGATAATGTGTTGACCCTATATCAAAATGAAATATGTATAATATAAATAAAAATGAAATGTAAAAATTTCAATTTTATTTTATGATCCAACATCTTATGAATTAGTTTAAAATGATTTCACCACACCCATTATATTATAATCATTCTGATCCCCATAATGTATGATTTTCATCATACATGCATTCACTTAATGAAAAAATTCCTTATGTTTACAACACCTTACATCCTACACAAAAAAAATTAGTTTTATCACTACAAATAACTTTTTCCTTCAATTTTGGATCAATATTCCCTCTCTTACCAAGTCCAAATATCATATTTTATATTATAAAGACTTTCCCACAGTTCATTTTACTATATCGATTGCAAACTAAAAAGTTAATTTTCATACCATTAGATTTATTAAATGGATTCTTTCCCATTACCTACATTATAGAATTATTTATTATCTTTATTTTCATTGAAAATTTTCATTACCCCATCCCCAAAATGATCCCCTCGTATATAGGTTATTTTAGATTTAAAATAATGGCACATGTGTCCCACCATTAATAGGGCTATGGTTTGAAACATGCCCTAAGGGTATATCATGCAATGATATTAGAGGAATTTCACATTATGATAAGAGAAAATAGATATATTAGATAGAAACCCAATAAAATACTCAAGAGAAATGTATAAAATGATCGAAAATACATGTTTGTAATTTCATACAATAGAACAACATTAATTAAACTATATGTACTAAAAGATAAACTTGATAGAGTCCCAAAAAACCCCAAACAAAAAATGAACAACCCAAGATATAGTATTGTCTATCTAAATCACCTACCTTATCCGACTCACTGAAAAAATATTCTATATATATGTTGGTAGATCATAATAGGAATAATCCATCAAATCCTCCCTAAAGCCTCTTGAGAAAAAGATAAATAATGAATGAAAATTCTTACGTAATAAAAATTAATGAAAATCAATTGATTAAACAAGTATACAATCTTCCCAATCTTACGATGGATATCTATTAAAAAAATAAAATACATTATATTATTTAAAATAATATAATGAAAGGTAAAATGATACCACTTCTCCATTGGTTTTCTTCTCTTCCCTTGTGTCACATGCCTAAATCCATCTCTCTTCAAAAGTAAGTCATCTAAATGAAACCTAAGAAAAAGAATCATAACACAAATCCTTTACATCAAACCTTCACCACATTAAATAAAATTCACTACATGAATCCTATTAGTACATAATCCTATTCCATATATCCAATTTGAAATTGAGTAGTTTCCAACAGCCACCATAGCTCATATGTCATGAATTATACCTTAATTCATCACATCCAATATATGTCATGCATGAAATAGTCCATAGGATTCTATATTTGGACATAAAAGGGTTAATAAATAACCACAAAACATGAATTCGTATATATACATATATATGGTAAGATAAGCACCATTTAAACCATTACAAAATACTAAAAGGCAAAGAGAGATGGATCGGAGGGGGCAGTTAACAATCTATTCTTTACTAACATGGATGTTATGGAAACTCACACATAATGTCCATTATGTGTCAGTCTCCCTACCAACATGGGTAGGGTATTATATGAAATAAAAAAATATCACATAGGATATAATATACCTCAAAACAACTGTCTGGGAAGTAACCATGTCTTAGGGTTAACTATAACTATCATCTCTTAGACACATGAGTACTACAACTAAGAACTTCATATCTTATATTCCCCAATAAATTCATGAAACATAATTTAATCAATTATTTCCCCTTAAATTCCACATTATGAATAATAATTCATTATTCAGTAATAAATATAATTCTATATACATTTCATTTAAAAAAAAGTGAATTCGATGACCACTATCAAAAATCAAACAGATTCCACATTTCCTCAAGATTAGAAAACATTTAATTCCCACAAGACCTGACCCTATATGTTATGTTATTTATTAAATATAATCATTCTAAAGTTTTTGTTACTCTAGGAAAAATCCTAGGATACTATAAAATAGATTCATATCTAAGATCAACCATCTTTATAATGTAGTGGGGGAATGAATATAGGTAAATAAGAAACCCATACATCTAAACATTAAACCAGTTTCATTATAAAGAAAGCATATATATATATATGCATACTACAATAAGAAATATTGTATTTATCCCATTCCATAAATCCTGATCAACAGTCATAACTATTTTGTTCATTCTCTTGTATCCTCCATGCATATCACCATATCCCACAAATACAAGAATCAACTTCAACCAAAATATCATCCCCTACAACCAATATCTCATCAACAATCTGCCATACCAAGATCATATCAAGTCATATATGAAGGCTCAAAACCATAGTATACAATGATTCTAGAAAGTAAAAAACAAATTAAACATGTTATTTGGCCATAAAAACAAGGACTTTATCCCTCACACGAAAAAGGGATTGCAAAAACCGAAATTCTTATCGTCAAAAACAGATTTATTTACAATATTGTATTAACTAATTTGATTATCATAGTTATAAATCACCTAAAACCTATGACATAATATATTAAATACTATTATATATTTGAGAATTCTCTAAACCATAAATTAAAATTATAACAATTTTAAGGATAAAAATATCAATTACTTACCTCTCTATTATTATCAATAACAAGAACTTCCTAAATCAAATACACTATCGAATTCAATTAATATGTTGATGAAAAATTAAATTATTCTTGAATTGATAATTACATTTATTTCCATTAAATATATGAATAGATGATAAAAAAATCGTTAATTATTTATCTGATGAACATTAATGAATTTTGGTTATTAACGATTTTCAAAACAATTAATATGATATACCATGAAAACGAATAATGACAAACATATAATAACATATGTATCAATATATCAAATAATACATTGTAAAATAGTTATTTTTGTGTAATAACATGAGATCGTTATAACCGTAAATCACTAATTTTCATTAATCATGTTTATCCATTATTATAGTTAATTTCGTCATCTCCCAAATAACTAGATAGTAATTACTTTTTGATTTCACATAAGAACAGTGAGATGAAAAAAATACCCTACCCCATGGATTTTAATATTCCTTATTTTTTAATAAATCAAAAAGTTGATCTTCGATCTCAACTCTCATGTGGAATGAATTTCTCCATAACAATGACACACCAAAACCACAAAATAAACTATACAAAGAACAATAGAAGATTAAATGATATCATCCACCATATAAATTAAATATATTATAGTTGTAAATAATCTCTTTTATAATAGTAACCATAATTGAATGATAGAAAACCCAAATCAGATCACCGAGGGTCAAACATGAAAATCCTATGATAAAACCCCTTAAAAGGGATTTGAAATGCCTTAAAGAAGAACCTATTGATTCAAAGAATTCATTATATTTTAAAGGGGTTCATAGAAATATAATATTGGGTCTATATTTATATCCACAATATAATACATTCATTCATGGTGTTTATAGGTAATTAATTTTGTGAAAAAGTCTTAGTTTTAATAATTGAAAAAAATAGATCGACTTGATCTAATTAAAATGGATAAATTCCTATCTTGAAAATTAGATTCATGTCCTAAGATATTATAGATATGGATTTTTTCAAGATGATCCTATTCCCTTACATATTGTAAATATGATATACACATTAGTAATTTACCTTGAGAACCACCTTAACAGAAATCGTGGACCGGAAATTCTGTTGCGAATTCCTCTTACAAATGTCGTGAATAGCACTTTGGGCTGTAAAATTTACTCTCAAAATGTAAATTAAATTTCAAATTGTAAAATCCTCATAAAATAATATTTTAGACACTAAACAATTTAAAACTATCTCTAGGTTTCTTCCATGCACTTGAAGATTGGAAATGGCACAAAGTGATAATATAGAATTTTCTAGACCCCTACATAATAATTATCATGAGCTTTTTCGAGCTCACCTATCATTATTACCAAAATCAATCTAACATTTCACCATAAAAAATTGGGTATGAACAATAAAATAATGATAAAAAATAAAAGATTTTATGTCAATAAAAATACATAAAAAATATTATTTAAACCAATATTGAAATCAATTTCAGATATTAAAAATCCCTTCCATTTTAAACTATTTTGGAAAATACCTAGAAAAAATTGATTTATGGTATTTATTTTATAAAAATATTGAATATAATAAAGGAATCTACACATAAAAGAATATTTATAGAAGTGTGAAAGCTCGAGGGATAATAATATTTAAAATAGGCCATTCATTTTTTCATTCTTTAAAGCATTCTATATCAAATATGGAAAATTATTCCTATTAATCCCTTATGAAATAAATTCCCAAGTGACAAAAAAATGTTATTTATAATTCATTTAGGTTAATAGAGATTACATAATAAATAATTTTAATAATAAGATCATGGAATAAAAATATATATATAATACATCATTAAAATTTTTAATATTAGGTTTTTGAGAAAACTTTTCTCTTTCCATGAGTTTGAATTTTAATATAAATTATTTATCTCATATTTTTCATATAACAGTGTTTTTTATACACCATAAGAATGCTATGTTTTCTAATCATTCCAAACTAAATCATCTATAAAATGGGGAGGGATTTTAAGAAGGGATTTGGGTAGGTCATGGATGAACAAAATTGCAAATGTAGTATTGAGAGGATATGATATTTTTTCCTTTTATAAGTTGTATGTGAGGAACCAATTGGAAATTACCATAACATTAAAATATATTATTGTTTTACTAATGAATAATTGCTCTAAAATTAACCATTTCTGATGATGAAATGATATACGGTCAAAATATGGCAAGTAAATTGGATATAAAAAAGTTTTAATTCTTTTTAACCTTTATAACTTCATTATATTCCATGGTAAATCTATTTGAATATAAGCCATATTAACTATTTTTTTTTATTTTATTTTTTTTTCACGGAAAATATGTAACTAGTACTTATTTCCTAATATTAATGAAGATGATTCAAAATATTCTATCAATTTTATCAAATTCAATTCAAATAATTGATAGGATTTAATTAACAAGTAAAAAAATAAAGAAATGAAACATGGGTTTATAGAAAAAATACCATCATAAGTATAGAAAGTTTTTGTACCAATATCTGAATTAAATTAATTTTTTAGTATTCATTAAAAAAATAAAATATTCCAATAATTTCTCAAAAATTAAACCCATGTTCATTTCTAATTTTTTTTTAAAAATTATAAAAAAAATATTTCCAATTCAAATTATTAAATATATAAATTATAATTTTAAATTAAACACTATATTTCTTGAAAAATATACTTGGATATATTTTTCCCCATTTATAAATAAAAATTAACTAATATTATTATAATTAATATAATTATATGTATTATAATTGATGATTATTAATATCTAATTAGACATATTTATTCAAACATTACATAGGCTTTCAAAATAGATTTCTAGTATGTTGTGGATGTATTTGAACATTCTTTATGATGCAAGTTATGTTTGGATTATGAAGGGAATAATCAATTAGTTGATTGACCATTTTTTCAAGGAAATATATGTTTGAACCAAATTTCAATATCCCAATAATTTAAAACAATTAATTTCCTAGTTTTTTAAATTGAAATATATTTTCTATAGCATACATGATACACAAAAATGAGCAGAAATGAAAAATTAAGTATTATTATTTATCTGTGACAATCACAACCAACCAATTAAATTAGTAAAAATTAAGAGAATTTATCACATTATTAATTGTATAATTCTATTACTCATTAATAATGTATTAATTATTTATGTATAAATAAGCACTCATTTTTTGTAAATCCATTTATTTCTTAAAAAAAACATTTTCTTCCAAATGGGTTTCTCTTTTTTTTACGAGTTAATATTATGATTACATTTTTGAAATTTTATAAAATTATCATTTAAAAATTAGTTTAATTTTTTAATTCATATTTTTTAAATTATCTTAGGATTTAATTTTATTTTCATTTTATTTGATAATATTTCTTTTTTAATGAATAGTGTAAACATTGATTTTTATTAGCATATATATTTAATTAGTATGTATTGATAAAGTAAAATTATATTTTCGATTTTTTTTTAAATTTATTTCATTATTTTTTATTTAAAATAATAATATGATGTTTTTAATGGATTATATATTATAAATTATTTTTAAAACATTTTATACTAAAACAGGTGATTTTTTCTAAAAAAACGGGTTTTCTTTACATTTTACTATTTTATTTTTTTATTAAATTATACCTAAAATGGGTTTCTAATTATGAAAATTTCATTCAATATTTATAATTAGGTGTTCCAAATTTACTAAATAGGTTTCTTTTATTTTTGGTCAATATGAAAAATAACCTTAGTCATTTTTATTACCACGATATAGTGTAAATAATGTAATTAAGGGTAAAAATATATAGGATAAGGACTATAAAATTATACTAACACTGATTGTTTTTATAATTATATCTCATAAATAACTATAAAAAGGACAAAAATATGAATTTTTACATTTATATGGGATTCTATCTCGTATAATATTATATTTAATGAAAAGAAAAAAATAACAGACACTTATTTTTAATAACTATAATTATTTAAGCACATGGAATAACATGAGATATGTTTAGTTTTATTTATTTTTTTATCCAAAAGATTTATTTTTATTATTAAAATTTATATTTAATTTTTAGTGATGGAATTAGTACCTTAAATAATTAAACAACATTGTTGTAGTAAAAATTCATTTAATGGAAAAACAAATAATTAACATAAAAAAATTAAATAGTAATATAATATGATATAATTTATGTTATAAATGAATTATTAGGATTAACATGACATGTTAGGAATATATTAAAATATTTTTTTTGAATGTTATTTGTTTTATTGATTTTATTAAAATCAAGGTAACGAATAGATCTAAAAATTCACATTAATGATATATTATAAAAAATAACATTTCTTAAAATGAGATAAAATTCCTTAAAATATTATACTTATCAAATATATTAATATATTGTTTATTATGTCAACCATTTTATATTTATGAAACTTTTATGCATTTATGGTAACATTATTGACCACAAATGAATAAAAATCTTTATTATCTCGGTAAATGTGAAAAGGGTTAACTAAGGGTTAAAAAACAATATGAATTTTTTTTGTCAAAACTTTCCTAATATTTATTAGTTGAGATGAATTAAACCCATCCTCATATTATGTTTTAAAACAAATTTTTAAAAAAATTTGGAGTTTATTATTGTTGTATATTTATTTAAAATTTATGATAAATTCATAATGTTTTTGAGAACTATCATATAAAAGGGATCCTCTTCTTCCCTTTACCTCAGAAATAAAAAAAGGATTTAGTTCAACTAATATATAATCAAATCTATTACTAATATCCCTCCCTATATTCAAGGATCCTTATATATGGAAAAAACCAAACTGAGTTGTCTTGATGTGTTGAGATAACTATATTCTCTGATGAAGATGAAGATAAATTATGTATCTATTGATTAAGACTCTAGTTAAGGGAAATTATTTTCAATCCATTTCAACATTCCCCATTAAAATATTTTAGCAAAATTCTAAATGATTATTTATCATCTGGAATGTTAAGGAAATTTAATTCCTTGTTGATGATTCAGTGATTTTATGTTTCCTTTTTAAATATTCAGGATTATTAAAAATGTAAATTGTTAATTTATTTTGTGCATAACAATTAAATATTAAAAAGTGGTTTTTAAAATACAAGGGGTATTTTGATATCTGAATATGTTTTCTCATGGGTTGAAAAGATTTTTTCATGGTTTTAATTATGATATAGTTATTTGAAATTGTTTTAAAATGGATGATACCCATTATAGAACATGGGTGAACCTATAATACCTTATACACTGGGTGCACCCATATAGCACTAAAATGCATTAGGTTTTTAGATATGGATATCAATTGGATGGCCATTCCATTTTTAAGAGATATTATAAGAGTGATATTAAAATTATGTTTTATGGAACCTACATGAAAATTCAGTTATAGCTAATGAGTATGATGGAAGTAAATTTATTTATCAAATGGAATATAATGATCTACTTAAAATGATGATCCCATTTATGAGTAAAAATGCATGATTATATGATTTTTCCCTGGGGTTTTTTGTTTTTCACTAGACTAATGTCCTAAAAATTTTTATATCCATTTCTACTATTTTGTGCTCTTATAAAAATTATAATATATTATAATAGGGTTTAAATATGGGTAATATAAAAGAATATTTCAAAACTTGAATTGTGTATATTTTCTATAAAAGAAACCATGTTTAATTTTAATTTTTCAGTATTTTAGGGAGAATGGATATTATATAATAGTGTCTGCATTGTAATTTATGGAATTGTTATGTATTATATGTTAACATATTCTCTAAAAATCTAAAACTAAAAGGAATTTTGGAATGAATTAATGTGGGTTCAATTATAAAGAATGTTTATTATGTGATGGTTAAGGTTGGGTCCATTAAAATTGTATCGGAGTAGGGTTTAAATAACTTTATATGTTAAGATATAATTTAGTCATAACATAGAAGTCTTATATAACTACAGTAGATAGTATGTACGGTAGATTCATTGTTTTTTTGGATTAATTTAAAGAGTTTGGGATAACATGAAAAATGATATATTATTTTTTATCCTCCACATAAGATGGTATGATATTATTTTACTGATATTATTATGTTATCAATGTTGGATTTAGTAAATCGATAGAACCAATATGAACTAATGTTTCAATGGATTCTATGGAAAATGTGATTGTTGTCTCAATGATCACCTGAAAGAAATTCTTAACTAGATATCAGAAGTAATTATTAACAATGTGAAGTCATGTTAGTTATCTAATGCACAAAATACAAGATAAATGAATCTATGTAGAAATTCCAGTGATAATGATAATAATGTTAAATATATTTAATGACCTATGTATAAATAATTTGTAATGAATCACACATGAGAATACCTTAGGAGAAAAATATGTTTCTTTAAATTTGACAAATTAAATCATAAAGAAATAATTTTATAATGAAAACGAATTTTTCGTTTTACAATAGGATGAAGAAATATTTTCCTCCCAATGTATCAATTGGTGGATTCAAATGTGGTGAGAATGGTCATTATGAATTTTTATGTCATAAGGGAAAGGATCATAAATGGGATCTATGACACCTTATAGATAAATATTTAAAAATACAACATTCAATTATAGTTAAAGATGAGGAAACTAAAAATGTGATATGAAATTTGTGGATTATATTTAAGGATTATTAGTTAACAATAATGAATAGTTTGAAATGATATATATTTTTGTTTGTAGGATATAAGTACTAAGTAATAAAATAGAAAATAGTTGTTACGGGATTATGAAGAACATTGAATGATTATGGTGTCTATATTCAGAACTAAATATGTAGTTGTAGATTTGAGGATGATAATAAGTTGAAAATAATTTATAATATTTTTTCATGGGAGTATGTTGGGAGAAGTTTACAGAGTTTTGATAGACAATTTAGTTATAAGTAACTCTAATATATATCATGTAAAAATTTTATTTGAGGAAGACTAATCTCTTCATCTGAGTGAAATGTGTTTAATTGTTTGGATTACCTTTAGGGTTTACATGATTGGTTATTTTTGACGTAATTGTAGGTCATTTCAATTTTGAGGATTAAAAAATAAAGGGATGAGATATGAACTGAGGTAAAAAATCATTAATGGTCAGTATGTAAATTTAATTTTTTAAATATTTTATCACGTTTTTGGAATGTTATTAGAATTATATTATTATAGATGTTTGAATAAAGAAAACCCATGGGTTGAGTAATAACTTGTCTCATCTGAAAAGATTGTGAGTCAAGAAACTACAATCAATGGGTGACAAGGGCGCATCATGAACCCTGACCCTGTGTGATTTCCTGGTTGTTATGAAGTTATTTTCAGGTCTGAAAATAATATGACAGATAATACTTAAGTTTATTTTTTGCAATATATGATTTAATAAACACATAAACATGAAAATAAAAAATGATTTGGTAATTATGTGATGAATTTTATTTCAAATTAATTTCACTATTATTTTTAAGAGCATTTTAGAATTACAGGAAACATAATACTATTAGAATTTATTTTTGAAATAATGATTGAATTGGTTTTTAAAAAATATATGATTTTATTATTTATTATGGTTATTCATGTTATTTATATAAATTTATAAAATATGTTTTATATTATGTGATTGGGTAAATTTATTTTTTTAGATATTATGATCCATTTATTTTATTTAGATATAAAGATTATATTTATATAGGAATATTATGTGATAAAATCCTTCATTTTTGGTGTTTCAATCACAATCTATAATAATTTTTCGAGTAATTTTACAGATATTTATTTATTAATGGATCTAAGTTGAAATTTTAGTTTTAATAGAGAAAATTTCGATGAAAACTTATTTTTTAATTGTATGAAGGATAATTAGTATTTTGTAATTATCTTATCTTATCATTCACATATCTTATATTTAAATTTATATTAATATGAGAAAAATAATTTAAAAAACAAATTTTTATCTGATCTACTATATGTTTATTTTAGTTCATTATGATTTAAATTTCATCTTTAGTACTCATCGCTTGGAGAACTAATATGAATTTGTGGTAGAAATTTATTAAATGTTGAAATTATTATTAAAAAGAATATATAATTCCATATATTCTAATTAAATAAAATCTAACAATTCATAAATTATAAGAAAATTATTTTGAAATAGAAATTTTATTCTGGTAATTTCATTATAGATAAATTGATAACCTTTTAATACATCTCATATTTACAATTTTTTAATGGTTAAAATTCTCCTGATCATTTACTCTATCACTCTCTATCAGTTTTAGAAAGATTGGTTTCTTTACTATATCCATGTCATCTATTACCCGTAATTATATACTATTTTGATACATACTATGTATTATTCCATATTATCTTTGTTCATACCTTTCAGTTTTTTCTTGATGAATTTTTACAGTCCCTTTTTAAGATATAGGATTCAAACTATGGTATTTTGGAAAGTCATACGCTTGTTACTAAACCCATGAAACATTTTCAAGGATGAAATAAATTTTTGCGGTAGAATTTCAAATCCAAGGTTTTTAATAATAAATAATACAATATCTGATGTTTTAAAATAAAATATTATTTTCGATAGTGTATAAGATACGAAACACTGAGATGAAACAAACAATGAATTTTTATTATTTTAATATTACCATTATAACTAATCAATTAAATTTGTTGGAATGGGTATTATTATCCACATTATGAAATATGTATAATTATTAATCACTAAAAATGTAATAATTTATTGGTTATAAAAAAGAAAAAAATTTAAGTAAATTCATTTTATTCTTAAAAAATATTTTTCCTTTTATAAGGGTTTTTATTCCTTTTTATTCGTTAACATTATAGATATTTTTGGAAATGTTTTAATATTTATTTTTAAAAATGAAGTAAAATTTTTAATTCATCCTATCAAAACTATTTTTGAATTAATTTTTGAAAATATCAAAAATGATTTATTTTTCAATAAATATTGTAAAAATAAATATTTAATTTAAATTATATTTTATTTTTGGTACTTGTAATGAAAAATTCAATTATGGATTGTTTTTTATATTTAATTTTATTCCCCTTATTTAACATATTCCAAAAAGGAAATTTAAATATACATTATAATGTAAATAAGAATAAAAACATTGTATAATTACAAACGTTATTTAAAAAATGTTTTTCATTGTGTTTTTCTAATTTAATTTTAAATTAAATTATACATAAAATATGTATTAAATTTTTAAAAATTTATTTCATATTTTCAATTAAAATTGAAATAAATACTAAATTGTTCTATTTTATTTTTGGTCAATATTATTATTATCCTTAATATTTTTTGTTACCATAGTAAACGGTAAAAATGGTAATTATGGGATTAATGTTTTTTCCATGGGAAATAAAATATTCTTAACACATGAATTTATTAGCTAATTAAATCTCATCCATATTAATTAAAAGGTATAATATTTTATAATTTTTCCATTCAGATGTGATTATTAACTATATAATATTTTATTTATTGTAAAGTAAAAATATCATACCCTATTTTTTAATAAATACAAAAATTTTAACATGTGGAAAATATGAGATGTATTTGGTTGTAAATATTATTTAGAAATGTAAATGTGTTTTCATAATTATCCTAATTTTTTTAAATTAGTTGTGAATAAATAAATACACTATATATTTACAACAAGCTGATGTAGTAATTTTTCTATTAAAGAAAAAATATATGAAATTAAAAATATTAAAAGTAACATAATTTGAGATATTAAATGTGATGCACGAATTTTATAGATATACATGATATTTTAGGGATTTAATAATATACTATGTTTTAATTTTACATCTTTTATTGGAGATAATAAAAGAAACGTAATATATATTTCTAAAATTAATAATTAATGATATATTATAATAAATAATAATTTATTAAATGATATAAAATTCATAAAAATATATGAATCAGTGAAGGGATTATTATATGATTTATTATGTCACTTAATGTCCATTTATGTGACTTTAATCATTTATTATAGCTATATAGACCCTCAATGAGAAAAAAAATCCACAAGGTAACTATAAGAGTGATTGGGGTTAATGTGGGGTTAAAATAAAAAGATATGGATACAAATGTGGTGAAGACATGTCTAATGTTAATTAATTAATATTATTTATTCCCATACACATACTATATTTTAAATTAATCATTTTAGAGCTATATAAATTGAATAATAATTTACGTTACTTTATGTTTTTGAAGAATTCCAAAATTTCACATCCACTATCTTATAAAATAGAACATATTCTTCCCTTTACTTCACAAATAAAAACCTATGTGAATTAATCCAGATCATCCCAAGTCCATTCTCAACACCCCTACCCATATTACATAGGCCTTATTTATTTCATAACACCATCTTTAGTGGTATTAGGTTGTTAATAAAATAAGATTATCGGATGAATAGGTAGATAAATAACATACTATATTTTTCAAAATCGAGGTATTCAGCTTCCACATAAATCCACCTTTTAATGTTCAGTAATCCATTGATATTAAAAAATTCCAAAGGAAGTATTTTTAACATATATGTAATGAAGATAATTTTGTTCCTTCATGAAACCCCAGGTATTTGAATTTTACTTCTTAAATTTTCAAGAATTTTTCAAATAAATATTTTAATTATTATGTGCACAAATATTTGATATTAAAATTTTATTTTATTATAAAATAGATTATTTTGATATCTGAACATATTTTTCACAATAGTTTCAAATATTTTTTTAATAAAATTATTTTTTATAAGGGACATTGACATTTTCTACGAAGAGTTAAGCTCTGTTATAGCCCATGAGTAAGTTTATAATATATTATACAAGGGGTGAACCAAGATAGAGCGGTAGTTTCTTTTGTTATACAGTGGTGGAATTCGAACATATGGTAGTTCCATTAGTACATGTGATTTTAAATGTGATAAGGTAATGATTTCACAAGGCTCGTATTTGATTTTTCAATGTCATATAATGAGTTTTCATGTAAATTTTTTATATTTTCAACACATAAAATATTTATCATTTGAAATATATGATGTCCTTTCTGAGTAAAAATGGTTTGTTTTAAAGAATTTTTTTTATGGAATTTTATATTTTTTACTAGAATAATGACTTACCTATTTTTATATCCCTCACTATTTTTTCATTATCATCACATTATATTAAAATGATTTCATATGTTTAAATGTAGGTAATGGAAATGAATAATTCAACATGAAAATCCAAAATATTTATCATTAAGAGGAAAATTTATTATTTTAATATATTTAAATTATTGAAAAAATGGAATCTTAGTATGAATATTTATCGTTTAATTTGTGGGATTGTTATTTATCATTTAATACCTGAATAACTAAAATAATAAACCTTAATTATTTACATGTAAAAAATAATTTTATGTCTAGTCTAAAGAAAATAGATTATTTGATGTTTTTGGTCAGGTGTGTACAATGTTGGTTACATGACGATCTTATACGATAAGACCAATAATGTCTACCAAATTGATTGTTGATATTTATTTTGAAATTATGTATATAGTCATAGGTAAACATGTGTTTGACCTTGAAAATGGTAATATGTCTAGGAAAATTATAAATAAAGCCCCGAATGATATTCTTTAAGATCAGTGAGTTGAAATGCAATGAGAATGATCATATTGGGATATATATATAGGGGAAAAAATTTATATAGTTGTGTAAAATGTCACAGTAGAGTGACGATATTTATTATTCTTCTTGGGTATTCTTGGATGGAAAATATAGAATATGGGATCCATTGATAATGTTAAAAATATATACTCAATTACCATATAACATGGATTTCATTATTCAATAACCAATTTGGAAAGAGAGTTTGGTATTTACATTTTTTATCCATATAGAAGTAATCATGATGGATTGATTTAAGTCACTGTCATTGATTCCATGTGAACAAATTCCATTGTTAAATTTTAGGAATATATAGGAAACTATGTTTGTGTTGAAAAATTTGCATCACTTTAGATGTCAGTTCATGATAACAAATGGAAAATGCACAATTGTTCCATTTGATACACCTAGTGTGAAAATAGAACATTTGGGATATATGTATTTATTCTCTTAAGGCCCATATGAGTTGGGACATTATAAGATTCATATATATTCTAGTGGAATCCAAGAGTCCTTAGTTTACCTTCTATTTGTTGATTGCGGTAATGGGTTAACTTTGGTTTAGTGGGTGATTTTTTATTAGATAATGGTGGAAGGGAATGATACATCTTGTTTGATAGAGAATTGAAATATGATGTGGACCTTAGAGGTATTGATATACGGTGTCCATAGAATGTGAAAGATTGGGGTATGTTGATTATCCTAGAAAATTTATCTATCATTGTAAGCCTGAAGCATAAGATTAGATTATTATACGAAATGATGAAGTAATGATGAGTTTATGAGGACTATAGTAATATACATATTTTCAGACCGTATTAAATACGTGTTTTGATCTTACATATAGAATGTGGATTTGTGTCATCTCATTGGCACTAGTGAGAAATTGAGTTCATGACACACTTATTGTTGGTCGTATAGAATTAAAAAATTTCTGTATCTACGATGGTTTGATAATAGGAACAAGTATAAGATTATAGTAGTAATAGTTAGGTATCACATTTGAAAAATCATGTTAATTTATTGTATGTTAGAAAGGGAATGGAACATGATTTTGAATCATCAAGGACATGTTTTTGGATGATTTTTTTTAATAAATTTTAGATGGAGTTTCATCGGGAACCATGGTGTGAATAGAGTCATGAAACAGGCTTGTGTTCAGACCCTGCACCAAACATGAGTGTGGATCGAGAATGCTAATTTTTAGCCAATGATGAGTATCATAAAATATTTTTGTTTTTGATTGATGATAAGACTATCCTAATGAGTGGATCACCCAATGGACTATTTCAATTAATGGTAAAAAAATTTAGTTGCTATTAGTGAATGATAGGAGTATCATGTTAGTAAAAAAAATAGAGTAGTTGTGGATTTTTTATTACATTTTAATTCAGGGAGTTCAGTATGGTGTAGAAAATGGAAGGTACATGGCTATGGGTATCAAGAATTTATATTTGAGAGAATTGGAATGATCAATATTTTATAGAATATAAATATGATTTTATGTTCATGTGGTGAAATTGGGTTTGATTACTATAAGTAGGTCTGTGAGTGACTTGGTTTGTGAGTCTTATGTGTTGCGGATGAACATGTTTACCCAAATAATGATGAGTTCATTGTGTTTCAATAAATATAGAGATTAATAATAAGATTTAAAAATGAATAGAAAAATGGTGAATTTGTTGTTGTATACCAATTAAAATAATGAATGATGTCTGATTTTGGCATTATGGGATTTTAGGAATTCCATCAAAAGTGGGTATCGTGGTAAGGATAGTTGAACTAATTATATGTTGTGATGTGTGGGTTAGTGAGCTTTGATCATTATATGTGGGATGAAATTACTATATATTTATTAATGGGGTTTCGAAGGATTCCATTCTGTAGCGATATTGATTGGGTGGAAATTGAACAAATGTAAATGGTGGATCACTTTTAAACAATCACAGAGACATTCTTAGTAGGTGATCTTGGAAGTATTTATGTTTATAATGTCATAAAATTATATGACGTCCCTCCAATGGCCTGAAGGCCTTCATTTTTTATTGATTTTGATAATCCACCTTTCAAGGGGTGAGGTGGAACCCTTACAAGGCTTGTAGGCGTAAGTATTACATGACTCGTAGGCCTTAGAAAATTCATTTATTATAGGCTTCAAACATTACATACAACCCAGACTAACTACTTGGAACTACTCCTCCCCAGCATCTTCATCATGAATCAGCTCTCCACCTTTGCATGCATGTTCAGCTAGGCAATTCCATGCATGCACAAGCTTGTCCCAATGGTAGGTGCCATACCCTCTCATTATTGCAATCCGTTTTCTTCTGTTGTGGTGAAAGCTCCTTTCTCATCCTCCTTATATCGCTCATTCCTTGTAGGTTTTCTGGTTTTCATCTGCACTTAGGCTAGCCCGATGGCCTTGCGGTGGCCCAAAGGCCTTACTGACCTGAATGCCTGGGTGGCCAGAAGGCCTTACAGGACCCAATGACCAAATCGGTGGCCCGAAGGCCCAAACGGGGGCATATTCCCAGCTGCTACAGTGCCAAACAGTGCCTGCTACAGTTCCCACTATAGTACTTGCTACAGTACTGCTACAGTACCTCGGAAATTCTACCTCCACCTGGATTTGATCCCTGGTCATTTGGATGCACATACGGAGTCCTTACCAACCAGGCTAAGGCTCATGTGCATGTCCTTGAAACAAATAATTTAAATTGCGATACTTGATTCAATCCACACGTATGGTAAGGTTTTTGGAAATCTTTAGTCAATAGTGTGAATTGTAGAACTATATATCACCCATAAATTGATAGATAAATGGAATGGAGTATACCAAATTTTAGAGGACATGTTGAGAGTATGTTTCATATTTTTCAATGTTTGTTCGGATAAAAAAAATATATTAGTTTCATCTACTTCTAGATTAGAGGTTTTATCATAATTTATTGATAATTTGTTTTAGTCTCATACATGGGACATCAAGACCTATTCAGTTGATCCAATAAACTAATGGTGTTTTCCAATATAAAGTTAAGTATTTATGTATCATTTCATTGGAAGCTAGTATGATTCATCAAATGATTCATGTTGTGATGATATTTAATCTATTTATATTGGGAGAGAACACATGTTTCAATAGAGGAACCTATTCCATCATTATATGCATGGGTGAATGCAAGTTTCATTAACAGTAAAAGGGGTGAACTGTGTGTTGAATAATAGTAAAGGTTATGGTTGGGAAATCAGTTCCTATATTTGTGAGGTATGTTGGTATCATGGATCATGCATATGGTAAATGACCTATTTTTGGGTTTCAAGTATGTTTTTGGGATTATGTAAGGTGAATATCTTGATGGGTGAACAGTTTTCATTGTTGATCGTAGTGAAAAGTACTACATAGAAAGATATTTTTCTTCGATAAGGTTTGAAAACAACATGACTATAACCCAGAGGTGAAAAGGGAGTAAGAAGCATACATGAGGAAAATGTTGTTAGTGTTTTTCTCTAGTGAACCCTAGTGATGTTCTAGAATTCATCATGGTGATCCTCTTGTATATGATGGGTAGTTTGAAGAAAACCTGATATTTTTTCAAGGTATATACCAATTAATATTCTTCCAACTGCATGTATTTGTTTACTTTGTAGGATTCTAGGAACAAAAGTATTTTGGTATGGATTTCATGACATGATTTAGTGTTGGAAATAATATTTTATTGCATGATTTAAGTGGAGAATCATTGTTTCACTCGGAATTCGGGGATGACCTCCTGAATGGGAGATTCAAACGTTCCGATCAGTTTCTAGCGGGTTTGTTCGTTGAACCGGAAACATTCAATGATTCCACACTTATTTGGACCTACTTTCCAAAGGTAGGCGCTCATTAGCTTGTGGAATGATGAGGCCTAGGAATTTTCATTGGTCGAGAGGATGGGAGGTCAGACTCATCACACCTTTTTGAGGGGAATTATTGTCTATTCCGGGACTCTCTTTATAGACTTAAGTTATGTTCGTGAATCCTTATTACATTACCAAGTATAAAATGAGCTTTCCTTCAGTTTAAAAATCAATGATTAAATATGTAAGAAATTTAGAGAAACTTTTATATGTATTCGAGGTTCTTCATCAATAGAGAATCATCTATATTTATTTAGAGATTCTTGGTCAATGGTATCCTTCAAAACATTTATATAAAAGTCTCTTGGCCATTATGATGACTAGGCTGGTTTTAAAGCCACTCAGTGGGGAACTTGAAGTTTATTGTCATTCAGAACGACATGAATTATTTCAGAGTTGGGATTGAACCCATATATGGGCTACCTACGTATCCTTTGTTTTGGAAAAGGAATCAGAACCCACGTAGTTCGAGTAAGGGAGTATGACATTTATGATTGATGGCTCAAAGAAGGATGTCATAATTACTTTTACACTCTAAGCTCACATGAGTCATGCTCAATGTGAGAAACAAGAGGTGTTGGTAAAAATTAGACAATTGTGCCATGAAAGATGCAATCAAAAGAAATGGTTTGGGGCTTATGTATGTTTGACTGCCCAGATAGATGAAGGTTTAGGATTTACTTTTAGGGAGAAAATCCAGGAACAGGGTCCATAATGGTATATGTGCTTCATGGAGATTTGAATACTCTAACATGGGACTTATTCCTGAAAAGGAAACCCATATTAGGAGAGGATTGATAACTATGTTTTACTCCTGAGAAGGAATCCGCGATCAAACGAAAATTAGGACTCGTTAAAGAGAATTTAAGGGACTTGGGGCTTATTCCTGAAAAGGAAACCCAAGATTATGATTGGGACTTATTCCTGAAAAGGAGGCCCAGGTTATAGGACATGGGGCTTACTCCTGAAAAATAATCCCACGATTATAACTGGGACTTATTCCTGAAAAAGGAGACCCAGGTTATGAGATAAAGGTTTGGGGCTTACTCCTGAAAAGGATGCCTAGATTTGGGAATTTTAGGAATTTGGGGCTTACTCCTGAGGAGGATGCCCAATTCTGGAGGACTTAGGACTGGGGATTATTCCTGAAAATGAGACCCAGGTTAATTATTCTCTCATTTTAAAGGATGAGGTTGAATGAATGAACTCTCAATCTTTAGTGAAATAAAGATATGTAAATCACTAGGTTTTCAGAGATATTCCACCGAATTCCTTTCAGATAAGGAATTCAAATCAAGAAATCATTCCATAATTGGATTTGGAGAGTGTCTTAAAGACTGAATCATGTAAAAAAGGTGTAATGGCTTAAGAGGGGTGAAATGGGAAATAAAGGAACCAAAAAAAGGAGGGGCACACAAGTAATATGGCGGCACGCAAGTATTGCGGCAACGTGCAAGTATTGGTCGTGCAGGTATACCTGCGCGACACGTGGGGTACTTTGTGAGATGGTCAACCAGCATTTAAATACTTGAGAGACTCTTTATTAAATCCTTTAGAATCCTCTTTAGGTTCTTCCAAAAAAGGGACGCTCAAGTTATATCGAAGGAATAAGGCGGTGCGCAAGTGTGCCCACTTCCCGTAAGGGCTGACCACTCAGTCGCGCAAGTGTTGATGAGTTTCAACACTTAGGCTTTACATCCTCCCTTTAGATCTTCCGTTCTAGGTATGAAAATACCTTAGAAGTGTTCCGGATGCTTTTCGAAGAGACTTGGGCATCGGGAGCTTCAATCCGAGTTTCTGGAAAAAAGATCCACTCAAATGGGGGGCCCACAGGGTCTATTTATAGGTAGGAGAAGACCCCAGGCAGTTACCGGGATGTTATCAATTAAGTCGCGCAAGTGGACTTGAGCGACAGTGATATAACTTGCGCGGTGCAGTTGCTTTTGATCATTTTTTCATTCCTTTGTCGATTTTTGATATTTTCTTCAATGGTTGAATCACTTTGAGCTCAGATATTCCCCTTTTCCGATCTTTAGATTCTGTGACGAAAGGAGCGTCAACAAAAGTCCCCCCTCAGAGTTGGATCCGGAGAGAAATAGAGGATTTGAATCTGAGGAAATCGAATACATCCAAAGGAAAATGGGGCGCGGAAGTCTTCAGGGCACAGCGGGCAGCGCGTATGTGCGCATCGCGTAGGGATATGTCCCACAGTCGTGCAGGGTCCGGCGCGCAGGGTCCCGACCTCGTCTATAAATAGAGGGCCTCACTTCCGTACAAGCATCCGAATTTCCAAACTTCATACCTTAGAGCTCTCGCCGCGTAGGTCACCATAGCCACGCAGGTTGTTCTGTTTTCTAGTGTTTTCCTTGATGTCGCGCTACTGTAAAGGCATTTGTACTTGCGCGGTTTATACTTGCGCATCAAAAACTAGCGCGGCACATGAATACTTGCATGCCTTAATGCCTTAGACATTTTTTCGAAATCTTTAACAAATTTTATGAAAAAAATAAACCCATTTAAGAGTTTAATTTATTCAACTTTTGGGCAGATTCAATGACTCCTAAGGGAATTAAAATGTCTGATGAACTGGATAGCAAGCGGATTGATGACATGATGAACATCATTGGCCACGATTACTATGATATCTGCGGCAGCACTCTCCCAGATTTGGCTAAGTACTTGAAGAAATATCATCTTAATTTACCACAGAGCATCTACCTGTCTCTATGCGGTCATGGTCACCTGCATGGAGTCAATGTTCCAAATGCCAAGAACTATACACTTGAAATGCACCTACGCTGCTACTCCTTCATTTTGGTTATGCTGTGAATTAAGAGCAACAACAATGGTGTGAACTTTCAAATTCTTCATCCATGTTATTTCCTTGCAGATATGAAAATGGCAAACCCATGGGTTGAAATGTTTTACACTACCGGTTGGTGGATAGAAGACAAACATGGTATTAGAGCAATATCTGAAAATAGTACTCCCTCCAAATGGATCTTTACTTCTAATGCTCCATTCTCAAATCCATGTATCCATCTTCCAGGTCTCTGGGATAGAAACAGAGTCACTGTTTGATCAGCAGAAAATTTTCTCAAACCGCACTCAAGAACATCCTTTTACAATTTTTCTAAGAAGAGTCGGTATCACTGCATCTCTTATTGTATCTAGTTGAACGAATGAATTCCAGGTGGTTTCTGATGAATCTCAGGATGTCGTAAATCAAATGAAGTTTTATGTTGAAAGCCTATTGTAATTCTTGAAAAAGAGAAGAGTCTCCAGTCTGTGGATGTCCTTCTAACTCTTGTGCATCAATGAAAAACACATTCACTTTCACTTATTTGTACCTGCATTCTCTCACTACCTGCTTCAAATTTACTTAAAAAAATGGGCCTAGTAAGCATAGTTTAATTTTTACTAGGATTATTACAAATAACCCTACATACTTTGAACCTTTTAATTGCTCAATATTACCTAAATAATACAAAAATTTATATTTACTGAGCTGGAACTTGACTTTTATTCAGAGTTCCTTTGTCTTTTGTGGTCAGTTTGAGGTCATGCATGCCAGACATAAAGGGGCTAATGGTTAAGGTTAAAATAGATTTGACCAAAATGGATTAAAATTCATTCAATTCCTTGACAATTTATCTGAAAACATATTACCATACTCAAGTGTGAGAGAAAAAATGTTAACTCTGGCTTAAGAATATTTGAATCTGAGGAATGATATGAAAAAGACCTAAAACGCATTAGAAGAAGTAGTTTCCAAGAATGAAGTTACTATTATTTAACAAAACCCGTTAGGGGGTTGAATTATGCAGGGCCACCTAAGGGAATTGGATGCATGGTCAAATAAATAGCATCTTTCAACTGAAAAGTCTGTTATGTGGACTGTTTATGCAAGGCCACCTATGGGCACGTGATGCATAGTTAGACAAAAGAACTCTCAGAAAATTACTTTCTTAGTGCTAAAAGCCAGTGAATGTTTATGGAGATTCAAATTTTCTAAAGTATAGAGTTTGTTGTATGGAACGAGATACTTGAATATGGAGAAGATATTTTTAGACAAGATTATCGAAGAACTGGATGAATATCACTCCTACGAAGGTCTGACCCAAACGTAGGGAAGAAGAATAAACCATAGACTTGAATACTTTCAGATCATGAAAAAGGATATGGGACAAATATGTTAAGGATGGCTATTTTTTTTGCAGATCTCTACATACTGTTGTTTAAGACAAATAAGGACAAAAGAGGCATTCTTCCCAAGAATGAAGTTACCATCATTTAACAAACCCATTAGGGGGTTGAATTATGCAGGGCCACCTAAGGGAACTGGCTACATAGTTAAATAAAATAGTATCTTTTGGCTAACAAGTTTGTTATGTGGACTGTTTATGCAAGGCCACCTATGGGCACGTACTGCATAGTTAGGCAAAAATAATTCTCAGAAGTTTGACATTTTTGTGACTAAAAAGTCATGAAAAGGGTTATAAAGATCTGAAAATATTTAAGGTTAGGATTATAAAACATAAATATGGGTATTCTCCAATGTATATAGAGATACACAGGTCAATGATAACCATAATCATGTTTTGGCTGGGTCCTGAATTGAAATTTTGGACTTCACTACGTACCTCATAATAATGAGAATCAAGCCATATGTAGTTCTTAAAATGTAGTTTAACATTGTGCAGGACGAAAATATGAGAGATCTTAGTTTAGGGTCATAGAGTTCGGACCATAATAATGAATACACAGTGTGTGTTTTCATGAGGACTTTTTAGCCAAGGGACTGAAAGTGATATTTGTGGTTAGACCCAAAAAGTCCTGGGGCTGGATTTGAGGGATACTCGAACGTTCCTACGTATACCATAAGGATGGGAATCAAGCCCACGTAGTTCTAGAACTACCCTTTGTACAAATTTGGTTCGTACATGTGAAGGGTGAAAGTGGACTTTAGTGCAATGATGGTTTAACCCGAGATAAAAAGTTTAGTCATTACCATGTATGCACGATGTCTTTTGAAAGGAAACATGATTGAAAAAATCAATGTCAATAATAGTTCTCTCTCCAATGAGGAAATCAAAGAGTATTGTAGTTTATTGTCATACTAGACAAAAGTGTTGCATAGTTTAACGTCATATAACAAGGACGAAAGTGAATCAATGTAAAGATATTGATTCTAGGGGAGGTGTCACGAATCAACATCATATGAGGTGGTGGTGAATCGATGTGAAGAGATTGTTTTTGGGCTTGAACCCTGGGAGGTTTCCTACATACCCAGCCTAGAGGGAAAGGATCAAAGTCTGTGTAGTTCAATTAAAGAATGAATTAATGATCAAGTTGTTCTTGGGGACAATGATCTAAATAAAAAAAATGTTGTTGGGACTTATACATGGATAGAAGCCCAAAGGGAGTGTTACGGTTGAGGTATTCTCTAAGCTCACGTGAGTCATACTCGGTGTGAGAAAGAAGAGGTAACAACAACCTTAACGATGCATAGTTTAATGTCATGTAGGACATATAAAGGGACTATGCTATTTAAAGTCTTGCAGTTAGGACTATTGGTGCTGCACAGTTTAGTGTCATGTAGTAGGGAAAAAATACAGTTTAATGTCATGTAGGACGTATCATGAATTTTCTATACAGTTTAGCTTCATGTAGTTAGGACGATGGGGAAAATAGATTTTAACGTCATGTTGGATGAAAGTGGGACTGCGTAGTTTAATGTCATGCAGTAAGGACAAAATAACACACCATTTACGTCATGTTGGACACATTGGGGATTTTTTTTCACAGTTTAACGTCATGTTGGATGAAAGTGTGAATAGTTTAAGTTCATATGCATGGACCGTGGATGGTGCAGTTTAATGTCATGCTGGACGGCGGTGTAGTTTAAGGTCATACAGGTCCTTTGATGATTATATAGTTTAACGTCTTTCCAGACATAAGGGACTTTTATACAGTTTAGCATCATGTAGTTAGGATGTCACAATTTAACGTCTTACTGGACGTAAGGGACTTGCAAAACGTTTAGGGTCATATGCATGGATCGTTGATGATGAATTTTAAAGTTATACAGGATCTAGTTACAGTGTAAGGTCATACTGGACCATTTAGGGAACTTTTTCACAGTTTAACGTCGTGTGGGACGAAGTTGCAGTTTAAGGTCATACAGGACCATTGCTGTATAGTTTAACGTCATATAGTAAGGAAGAACTGGTGCTGCACAGTTTAGTGTCATGTTGCGGGGACATAATGTGAATACTTTTTATTTTATACAAAATATTTCTTCAAAAATCTGGCATTAGTTGGAGTGGTAATGAGTTCTCCATCCATTGAGATTAATGAATAAGCTCCATTGGAGTAGACCTTTTGTATTGAATAAGGTCCTTCCCATTTTGGCTCAAGATTGGGAGGTTTCTTTCCTGGTATCATTGGAGTTCTGGGAACTAATACAAATTCTCCCTGAATGAATGAACGAAGACAAACTTTTTTGTTAAAAGCTCATGCTATTCGATTCTGATAGATTTCCAAGTGGTGCAAAGTGCACAATCTTTTCTCACCTAACCGTTCCAATTCATTCAATCGCTTTTGGGATTGCTCATCTATAGATAACTGATCACAAATGGCTACTCTGAGTGAGGGCAATTGAACTTCAATTGGAAAGACTGCTTCTGTTCCATATACCAACGAATATGGAGTTGACCGCGTTGCATTGCAGTTGGTAGTCTGATAAGCCCATAAAGCATGAAAGAGTTTATCAGGCCATGACCTCTTATCTTTATCCACCATCTTTTGCAGTATATTTGAAAGAGTCTTGTTAAAGTCTTATATTTGGCCATTGGCCGCCGCATGATACCGAGATTAATGGTTGGAATTAATGTTGTATTCTTGATAGAATTTCTTTACCTCAGTAGAACAAAAGTTGGTGCCATTGTCCGCCAATATGGTATGAGGGACACCAAATCTATTAATGATGTTAGACTTGATGAAGCTAACAATGCATTTAGAACTGACTTCTTTGAGAGGTACTACCTCTGCCCATTTGGAAAAGAAATCAGTAGCAGTAAGAATGTACTTAAACTGCTTGGCCGTAGCTGAAGGGTAAGGTCCCACCAAATCCATTCCCCATGTGGAAAATGGCCATGAGTATTTAGCTGTATGAAGCAACTCTGGAGGTTGATGAATGAAGTTGGAATGTACATGACATGAATGACACATCTTTGTGAAATCAACACAATCTTGTATCATTGAAGTCCAAAAGTATCCAAGCCTTCGAATTTGATCAGACAATCTATGTCCTGTCTGGTGGGCACCACAGACTCATGCATTCACTTCTTTCATGACAGCCGTTGTCTCTTCACCATCAATGCATCTGAAGAGAACTCCATCAAAACCACGTTTGTAGAGAATTTTCTCTAGGTGGTTTGGGCCATCATAAAGAGTAAAATTGACCACATGTTGCCAGATTTGTTCTTTCTCGGCTCTATCAGGTGGAAGTATTCCATTTTAAAGGTATTCCCTGATAGGTGACATCCATCCTGTAGTATGACCATACAGTTCCGGAATGGGACTAATTTCATTAATTTCCTCTGTTCCGGCTTGAACATAAGGTGAAATTGCACGACGGTGGGCAATACCGATGGTTGTCTCGTCCCGATTAGGATCTACTAGAGCTGTGGCTCTATTAGCCAGTGCATCAGCTTGAGCATTTTGTGATCTTGGGACATAAGAAAATGTCGGTTCTGAAGGGAATTCCGCCATTAACTTCCTGATGTAATCATACAAAGGGATTAACTCTTCTTTTCTGATGGCATAATCCCCATTGACTTGTTTTATTACCAGGTATGAATATACTTTCACCATTAAGTGATTCACTTATATATGAAGTGCTAACTCCAAGACTATGATAAGAGCTTGGTATTCGACTTCATTATTGGTACCACTTTCCCACAATAAAAAGGAATAAGGTAACAATGCCTTATCTGGAGAAATGAGTACAATTCCTAAACCAACTTTGTTGAATTTATGATTTTCCATTTTCTTCCATGTTGAACTTCTGGAAGCACAATCAAAATACATTTCCCATGTTTGAGGACACTCTTGAATAGAAAAAACTTCCTCATCAGAGAGTTCAATATCTGAAGACGTGTCTTCCACTGAAGGATGTTCAGCCAGGAAATCAGCCAGAGCTTGGACCATTATTGCCTTTTGAGATACATAATGAATGTCGAACTGATGCAAAATAACTGCCCACCTTGCTAGACGTCCTGTAAGCATTGGACGACTAAGGATGAATTTGAGCAGATTATTGCGAGATACCAATTGGACCTAGTGATGTTGCAGGTAGTGTCTCAGTTTCTGATCTGCAAAGATTAATGCCAGGCAGCACTTCTCAATACTTGAATACCGGGTTTCAGCTTCAAGCATAGTTCGACTGAGATAGTAGATGCTATTTTCATTCCCAGCATCATTATTTTGAGCGAGAAAGGAACCCAATGATCGCTCTAGAGATGTCACATAGAGGATAAGTGGTCTACCTTCAACAGGTGGGATGAGTACTGGTAGAATCAAGAGGTATTTCTTGAGAACATAAAATGCTTCTTGACATTCTTCAGTCCACTGGTATGTGACTCCTTTTTTCAATAATTTTGTAAAGGGTAAACTTTTGACTGCCAAATTGGCGATGAAACCCCGAATATAGCGTAAGTGTCCTTGAAGTCCTCTTAATTCATTCAAATTCTAAGGAGGTGACATACCAAGGATTGATTTGGCCTTCTCAGGATCGACTTCAATACCACGATGGCGTACAACAAAGCCGAGGAATTTTCTTGAGGTTACCCCAAAAGAACATTTTAAGGGGTCCATCATCAAATTATGTTGTCGAAGCTTGTCGAATATGACTTCCAAATCAGCCAAGTGATTAGAACGTTGTTTTGATTTAACCACCAAATCTTCTACATAGCATTCAACAAACTTCCCTAAGAAAGGATTGAAGATACGATGCATGGCGCATTGATATGTTGCACCTGCATTCTTTAAACCAAAGGGCATCACCCGGTAACAAAACACACCTTGAGGGGCTCTGAAGGCTGTAGATTCCTCATCTTATGGGGCCATTCGGATTTTATTATATCCGGAATATCCATCCATGAAGGAAAGTTCTTCATAGCCAGCAGTTGCATCAATTAAGAGTTCTGTAATTGGAACTGGGAAATCATCTTTAGGAAAATACCGATTAAGATCTCTGAAATCGATGAAAACCCTAATTTGTCAATTCTTCTTCTTTATAGGGACTATATTATCCCACCACTTGGGATACTGAACTTCTCTGACGAAGTTAGATTTGATCAGATTATCCACTTCAGCTTCAATTTTGGAAGCATAATATTGGTGTGTTCTTCTCATAGCTTGCTTAAATCCTTGATGTTCTTTTCGTAAACCAAAATGATGAGTAGCAATATCAGGATCAAGCCCAGGCATTTCTGTATAGTTCCAAGTGAAATTATCTTTATTTTTCTTTAGAAAAGAAATATACATCTCTTTCTATTCAAAGGTCATGGCCGCACTAATTATAGTGGGCCCTGGATCTTTCTCTGTACCCAGATTTATTTCTCTGAGTTCATCCACAGTGGTAAAGATACCTTCTTCAAATGCTGGAGGAGGATATCTAAGATCTTCCTCTTCCTCTTCATTATGTGCTATTTCTTCTATTTCTACTTGCATAGTAGATGACAAAACGAAATTTTAATGATCAGAAGAGATGTCCAAATTTTCACATTTTGAAGAAGATGCTTCCATTTCTGACCCTGTTGATGATAAAGGGCCTTCTTTGGGAAATAAAGAGGAGATGATGGATTGAGAATTGACATCATTATTCACCTCCGATGTTGCTATAACTTCTTCTAGCCTGATTGGCGAAGTATAGACCTGTTGGATTTCAGCAGATGAAATGAAGACGTCACCACTTGTGCTTTCATCACTGTTTGGTAGGTTACCAATTTCTCCCATGTTGTCTGGCTCAATTGCCGTAATTGAAATTATGGACTTTTCCATAAGAGTATTTTTAGTGGGGCCTATTTTGTCAATTTGACTGATAGGTAACACATAATCTATACTCACATGTGTAAATTGATTTATTAGAATTTTCTCCAAACCATATGGAGCATTAACTTTGGTAATTTTCTTCATTGTAGATTTTTCGCTTCCCTTCATGTGATAAAATTCTGCCTCAATGTATTGAGACTCACATGTCTTGAATGGGGTCTTATCACCATAAAATGTTCCAACTTGACCATTGAAACAGTATTTGAGACATTGATGGTATGATGAAGGAATAGCTGCATGCTGATGTAGCCAGGGTCTTCCAAGCAAGATGTTGAAAGATGAGTCTTGATCAACAATCATAAAATTTGAATTGGATACAAGATCTCCAAACTGAGTTCTGAGTGTAACTTCGCCCAGTGGTTCTTGTTCATTTTTATCATATCCTTGTAACATCATGGTAGAATGAGATAAATCAGATTCTGTGAGGCCCAATCGACGAAGTGTACGAATGGGCATGAGGTTGACTCCTGAACCATTGTCAATGAAAGCTCTTCGGATATCTACACCATTGACTTTTCCAGATAAGTACAATGGTTTTATGTGCCCATACACAACATCTTCATCATCTTTATCAGTAAAAGATATCACTGCATGGCATTCTGTAGGATTACTCTCTATGTGATAGACTTCAGCTGCAACAATTTCAGCTTCAAACTCCCGAGGACTTGAAAAAGCTTCGATGAGTGCTTCCCGAAGATCTTTTGACAGATTCAAAGAATCCAAAATTGATAACATGGCTGGTACTTGGGCCAAGTGTTTCAATATATCATACTTTTGATCTAAAGGTCTGCGTTTCCCAACAAGAATATGCGGTTTAGTAGGTACCTTGGAAGCAGATGCTTTGGAAGCTGATGCATCTTGTATTGGGATAAAAGTTGGAAATATCCTTGGTTTTTGGATGATTAGACCGTTTATATCCATTTACTTGCTGAGATAAAGAAGATGGAACCTTCAATCGGTCTTCTAAAATAATTGTGCCAAGACTGAGTTGGCTATTAGCAAAAGAACCTGCTTGTTCATTTTGAGCTCGCTGAAGGGATCTACCACGAGTTTCTGCTACATACACAGTGCTAGTAGGGGTAGAATTGGAGTAGTGGCTTCGGAAAGATCCACGTCTTCCCCTATATCCTGAACCTCGGGAGCTTCCTCGGATTCCCTTATTTGATACAGGGAATTCAGGCTCATCAAAATTGAAATTACGACTGGAATACAGATCTGTTAATTGAATCATATTAACAGAACTGAAGATTAACTCTTCGTCTAATAAAGACTCTGCCTGACTAGCCTGTTTAGGCTGTGCCATTTGAAGGGGAGGTGCCTGTGTTTTTGAATTAGATGGCATAAAGACTTCCAGAGTCAAAGACAATTTAGGCTTTGACACATACTCATCTTTTTCTGATTCTTTTTTCTTCTTTGAATCAAACCGTTTCTTTGAGGATTTTCCCTCTGAAGAAGAGGGTTTTACCGCAATATTCATTGCAGAAGACACAATTGGTTTCTATAATTGTGTTCACAAAATGGCATGAGTCCGGTTGATTGTCTTTCTGACCATCCAATCATCATACTTTTGTGCATTTCTACTTTTGACTTCTTTCTATTCACTTTCCTCCTCTGGAACTGTAGCATTAACACATGCTATCTGAGTCGAAGAACCTTTCAACTTGACTTGTACCAAGTCGACCATATTTTGTAGGAGGTCTTTAAAGACAAAACACTCCTGGATGGGATGCCCCAACATTTGATGAAAGGGACAATAATTGGGATGGTCTTCATCTCCTTCCTTGTTTGGCCTCTTGGGCACTGGTAATTGAACCAAATTATTTTCTAGAGCTGAAATGATGTAACCAGGAACTTTCTCACTTCGGAAAGAGTATGTTTTACTCTTCAAATCCTCAAATTGTTTTCATCATTGATCTATTTGATCATTTAGATGAAACGAACTTTATTGTTGGCGTTCAGGAGGTGGAGCCCTTCGAGAAGATGAAGGTTTTGAATTAGAAATAGGTACAGGTGCTTGTTTAATCATAACTGTAGCAGTTTCTGCTTTACCCATTCTCCTTCCTGGATCTGATGGAAT
This sequence comes from Viscum album, assembly GCA_963277665.1. NCBI lineage: Eukaryota > Viridiplantae > Streptophyta > Magnoliopsida > Santalales > Viscaceae > Viscum > Viscum album. The sequence continues at coordinate 1,290,440,220 of OY728159.1, read as the reverse complement.
TACACCAGATTTAACCTTAGCCTGTATAAGGGAATCTTCAATCTGCTAAGTGATTGATGTAAGGTGTCGAAACCCTTCTGTGTATTTCACAGGGATCAATGGCGTGCGTAATTCATCACACAAATTTTCCACACAGATTGGCAACTGCTCTTCCTGAGGGAGTGCTAAAATCAGGGAATACGTTAATCCCTTCCAGCGAGAAATGAAATCAGAGACTCTTTCATTCTCCCTCTACTTTCATTATGTAAGATCGAAAACTGTCGTTTTTGGCAAAGTTGAGCTGAACTGAAGAAGGAATTTTTGACGAAGATCCTCCCATCCGATGATTGACTGGGATTTCAAGCTTGTATACCAGACAAATGCTGGTCCTTCCAATGTTTGCATGAAGCATCTGAGTTTCATTGCTTCTTGCTGCTCTGGAGTTCCCATCATAGGATCACAACAAGACACGTAATGCATCAAATGTTGTTCAGGGTCGCCTGATCCATTAAAAGTAGGGAAAACATGGTTTCCAAAACTAGATGGAGGAGAAATTGAATCTACCCATTCAGGGTAAACATTCTTTTCTGGTTGAACTTGCGCCCTTTTCCCTTCCATAGTTTCTAACTGAGCTGTTAATGACTCAATAGTAGTTATTAACTTTTGAGAAAATCAGGTTGAATTTGTTCTTGGGTAGGTGCAACGAATGGAGATTGGACAGACATGGTGATTGGTGCTGCAACTGATTGTAGCACTGCCAACCGTTGTTGCATTTGACCCGTAGGATTAGACCCTTGAGGGTGTACAGATAAATGAGGATATTCCTGATCCATCTCAATAGTTACAACAAATTCCTTCAGCTGTCGAACTTCAGCATTCTTAAGAAGAAGACTACTCTGAAGTAGTTCTGCATTCAACCTTCTTAATTCTTTCATTTCTTCCTCTTGTTGTGCAAACCTTTTCTATAACAAGAGCGATTGACCTTCTCTAGAGGAAGGATATGTAATATGATTCTTTCCCCTCCCTTTTTTGTATACTTTTTGGAGAGAAGGAAGTGGATTACCTAGGTCTTGAGTAATCCTTTGACTTCGTGTACGCACACCATCTTCATTTGTATCGGCGCGTACATTTTCTTGAGCAGGACACTCTTCATCTGAGTACCCTGAGTGAGTCTCCTCTGGTGGATTAGAAACAACGACATTGATGACATTGATTGATGTATAATGCATTGCATCCCTTCTATCAACATTTCTGTGATATTGTCTTCTTTCATGTCTTTGATGAGACATTGCCTTTTATTGATTTAAGGTTTTAGAAACTTCATGACGAGCTATAAATTGGAGGGAATCTCCTGATAATTTGGCTCTTCGTTCCTCTTGGGGATTCTTCCCCAATCGAGAAGAGACTGATATTCTCTGAGAAGGGGATTGATGATTTGAAAGAGTCCCCAGTCTCTAGAACTGGGGACGTTCCTGCTACTTCCGCTCAACTCCTCGAATCCCATTTGTTGACTCTGAGGGTTGGGTTAAAGGAGTCCCCAATCTGACAAGCTGGGGTGGCTCTTGACATTCTATGTCTGAGACCTTCATAAAATATCTCTTGATCTTGAAAATCTTAGTTCAGAAATTAGTTGGTTGTATTAGCCTGTATCCACTTTTATCACCTGGTTCAACAGACCGTTGGATGATTTCCGAAACTTCTGTCATTTGATGATGTGTTTGCTCCATACGAGAGGCTTGTGCAATATTCTCTCCTGCTTGATGTAGGAGCAATTGAATAACTTGTTCTCTATATTCATGATTTTGAGAGGAACTAGTTGAAGCCTGTTCTTGAGCAAGCTTTTGATTATGAACAAACCCCAATGACTGTGGCCGTCCATGGGCAATAACATTGCATGAGACCATTTTCGGCGGGCATTGCTAACTGGAAAGCACTGTGAAATGTAGGGCTCCGTGAACACCCCATCCTCTAATATGAACATCAGATGGAGCGTTGGAAATTAACTGACGCAATTTTCTTAGTGTGCCAAGGCATGAACGTTGAAGGGTTCTCTGTTGCTTTTCAGCCTTCAGATACCGAGAGACTGATAGAGATGCCAAATTAATCTGACGTTGTAGCCCTTCTATTATCTTAAGATGTTTTTCATATTCATCATAAGATAATACCTTCTTCTTCAATTGACAAAGAGTTTTCCATATGTTGAGACGAATATCATGGACTCCATCTTCTGTCAACGTCTTTGGAATGTCATAATGGGAGTCAGCCTCAGGCCAAAACATGAATGGTACCTCACTTTTGGCAGTTTTTTTCTCATGTTTAGCATTTCCTCTTTATCATTAAATGAAGATTCTTGTACCTGTTTTGACCAGAGTTGGTGTTACCTTGTTGCTTCATCGGATTCAACAATATTGGAAGAGGGATCATTGATTAAACTAGAAGATGCATGACTTAGGGGTGGTTCGGAGAATGACCTACACCCTGGGCTATCTTCTGATTGAGAAAGTATTTCACTTGCTAGAGATAAAGCATCAGACGTGACTGGTTTCTCATTTGTAAGTGCCTCAAGATAAGAGGGTTTTCTAGGCACTAAATTGTCAACTTTAGTATTTTCCAGGAAATGTGAATCACTACTGCAGAGAGGACTTTCGCAGTGAAATTCATCATCATGGGGAGGACCACCATAATGGGTTACAACAAAAGTTGAGATCTCTTGCTCCTTGGTCTTCTGACCACACAAAGGGTTCCTGTGGCTCTCATATGAAAAAGAAACATCAAGATTGACCAAATTTTCATGAAGGAAGACTTCATGAGGAATTGTCTGTTGAGGAATTTCATAATTAATGTTCCTGTTATTGGGAACTGAGGGAGTAGAATCTTGAATTTCAACAGATAAATGTCTGAGGGCTTCATGAACTCCAGCATCGAGCAAAGCCTTGTGGCAGATTGATCTTTGATCTCCTGACTGTGCTGGGCAGATCTTTTTCTTAGATGCCTTCTTACTCACTTTGGAAACCACTTGTTGACGAAAGTGGTTACAATGAGCAGGTGTATGTGCCTGATCAGGAAAGATGGTCAGGTTAGGCTGACGATCGCCACTCAAATCAGGTGTATGTAACTGACTTGGTTGTCCGTATGATATGGGGGAGTATGCCCCATATCCCTCTTGGACTGGAACAGATGTGTGTGTCTGTTTCAGAGTGAATCGTTGATGTGTCACTCCACTGATAGGGATAGATTTATGTGTCTTTCCCTAAGATGATGCTGAAGCTGTAATGATATCCTGGAAAGAATCCAGAATATGAGCAGGAATTTCCTTATGATCTTTCACCATTGACAAAATATGTTTGGTGACTTCAGCTGCCGGAATGGGGATATACGTCCATTCCAGGCTTGGAGTAGGTGTATGTGCCTTCTCCTGTCCTCCTTTTCCTGTCAGTGAATCCTGATAGTACTCAAGTGTGGAGGCAGAGAGTTAAGTCTGCCTCCTGTTTGTCGTCGGAGCTTTCCGACTGACTTCTCCGTGCGCTACCAAGCGAGACTGTTGGTAAGCTTGATTAGTACTAGCAGGTGTATCTGCCTGCTGATTACACTTCACCAAACGCGGTTGACGAGATCCATCATATGTAGTCAAGCGAGCCTGCTGACTAACTGATGATGTATAAGAAGGTGTATGTTCCTGCCTATAGTACTCCGCCGGAATTGCCTGGCGGTATTGGTGTGATGCTGCCAGACGAGTCTGCTGGACAGCGGAATTAAAACGGACAAGTGTGTGTGCCTGCTAATTTTTCGCCACCACGTTAGGTTGGTGGACTTCTCTGAAGATGGCAGGGATGAAAACCTGCCCATTGTTAACCAGATTCCATCTCTAGAGGTTCTTCTTTCCTGCTCGGGTTCGAGGAACCTGAGCTGAATGCCTGGAGTCGGTACCCTCATCATGTTGAGGGCGCACTGCCGCACGAGTCTGGCGGCGATTGTTGATGGGAGCCCTCGGGAAGGACTCCTGTCTTTTTTAATTAAGGCCCTGAGTGACCTTGTCATTCACTTCCTCAGAGTAAGGGAGTGAATGGAAATTGCGTTCCGGGGATAACGACCCGAAACGGTTGGAGACGGTAGTCATCACTGCCTGCCTCTTGATCACTGGTCGTCGTTGTCCGGACGACCTATGTGAGTTATTCACTTAAAGGGCCTATCGGGCAGCCTCCAGAGTTGGGATGGTTCTGTGTTGACGGTACTCCTTAACCGGCGCATTTGATACCCAGCGTTGAAGATGCTGAGTAGGTGATTTCATCCTCAGAGCGGATGACGATCCAGTAGGAATAACAGCAATGGTATTTGCAGCAGCAGTATTCACAGATGTGAATTTGAGAGCAACCATTATGGAAATATAGAAGATCTTGGAAAAGAGTGCCTATTTGATATAACAGATGTAATCAAGATAAAATTCAGCTACTTCATCCTTTGGATGAGCACACATGTCAATGATTGTTTTTGTTAACCCTCTTAGTGAGTTTTAAATAGGGGCTTAACAAATAGGTAAAACATCATTTTAACTTGGTTAAGGTTTCACATTGGGTTCACTATTTTTTGTTTCACTCGGAATTTGGGGATGACCTCCTGAATGGGATATTCAAACATTCTGATCAGTTTCTAGTGGGTTTGTTCGTAGAACTGGAATCATCCAATGATTCCACATCCTTTTGGACCTACGTTCCAAAGGTAGGCGCTCATTAGCTTGTGGACTGATGAGGCTTAGGAATTTTCATTGGTCGAGAGGATGGGAGGTCGGACTCATCACACCTTTTTGAGGGGAATTATTGTCTATTCTGGGACTCTCTTTATAGATTTAAGTTATGTTAGTGTATCCTTATTACATTACCAATTATAAAATGATCATTCCTTCAGTTTAACAATCAATGATTAAATATGTAAGAAATTTATAGAATATTTTATATGTATTCGAGGTTCTCCATCAATAGAGAATCATCTATATTTATTTGGAGATTCTTGGTCAATGGTATCCTTCAAAACATTTATATAAAAGTCTCTTGGTCATTATGATGACTAGGCTGGTTTTAAAGCCTCTCAGTGGGGAACATGAAGTTTATTTTCATTCAGAAGGACATGAATTATTTCAGAGTTGGGATCGAACCCATAAATGGGCTACCTACGTATCCTTTGTTTTGGAAAAGGAATCAGAACCCACGTAGTTCGAGTTATGGAGTATGACGTTTATGATTGATGGCTCAAAGAAGGATGACAAAATTACTTTTACACTCTCAGCTCACGTGAGTCATGCATGGTGTGAGAAACAAGAGGTATTGATAAAAATTATACAATTGTGCCATGAAAGATGAAATCATAAGAAATGGTTTGGGGCTTATGTATGTATGACTGCCCAAATAGATGAAGGTTTAGGATTAACTTTTAGGGAGAAAATCCAGGAACATGGTCCATAAAGGTATATGTGCTTCATGGAGATTTGAATACTCTAACTTGGGACTTAGTCCTGAAAAGGAATCCCAAATTAGGAGAGGATTGATAACTAGGTTTTACTCCTGAGAAGGAATCCCCGATCAAATGAAAATTAGGACTGGTTAAAGAGAATTTAAGGTACTTGGGGCTTATTACTGAAAAGGAAACCCAAGATTATGACTGGGACTTATTCTTGAAAAGGAGGCCCAGGTTAGGGGACTTGGGTCTTACTCCTGAAAAGGAAGCCCAAGATTATAACTGGGACATATTCCTGAAAAGGAGACCCAAGTTATGAGATTAAGGTTTGGGGCTTACTCCTGAAAAGGATGCCTAGATTTGGTAATTTTAAGAATTTGGGGCTTACTCCTGAGGAGGATGCCCAATTTTGGAGGACTTAGGACTGGGGATTATTCCTAAAAAGGAGAGCTAGGTTAAGGATTATCTCATTTTAAAGGATGAGGTTAAATTAATGAACTCTCAATATTTAGTGACATAAAGATATGTAAATCACTAGGTTTTGAGAGATATTCCATCGAATTCCTTTCAGATAAGGAAGTCAAATCAAGAAATCATGCAATAAATGGACTTGGAGAGTGTCTTAAAGACTGAATCTTGAAACGAAAAGGTGTAATGGCTTAAGAGGGGTGAAATGGGAAAGAAAGGCACCAAAAATGGAAGGGGCACGCAAGTACTGCGGCGGCGCACAAGTATTGGTCGCGCAGGTATACCTGCGCGACACATGGGGTACTTTGCGCGATGGTCAACTAGCATTGAAATACTTGAGCAACTCTTTATTTAAGCCTCTAGAATCCTGTTGAGGTTCTTCCAAAAAAGGGACGTGCAAGTTCTATCGAAGGAATAAGGTGGCGCGAAAGTGTGACCACTTCCCTTAAGGGCCGACCACTCAGGCACGCAAGTGTTGATGAGTTTCAACACTTAGGCTTTACTTCCTCCCTTTAGATCTTCCGTTCTAGGTAAGAAATTACCTTAGAAGTGTTCCGGAAGCTTTTTGAAGAGACTTGGGCATCGGAAGCTTCAACCCGAGTTTCTGGAAAAAAGATCCTCTCGAATGGGGGGCCCACATGGTCTATTTATAGGCAGGAGAAGACCCCAGGCTACTACCGGGAGGTTATCAATTAGGTCGCACAAGTCACTTGCATGACCATAAGGGCATCACACAAGTGGACTTGCGTGACAGTGATATAACTTGCGCGGTGCAGTTGCTTTTGATCCTTTGTTCATGCCTTTGTCGATTTTTGATATTTTCTTCAAAGGTTGAATCACTTTGAGATCAGATATTCCCCTTTTCCGATCTTTAGATTTTGTCACGAAAGGAGCGTCAACAATCATGTGGTGAATATGGGTAAGGATCCTTGAATTATTTTTGTGGTTTCATTGATATTCTAAAGACTTATTTTTGTGATAAAAAATGGATGTTTTGGAATAATGGATTGCTTGTTTATGGGAGACCCTTTAATACACTTCTTGGGGTTGAGAACTATATATAGGGCAGTCAATAACACCCTATATGCATGCTGTATTTTATATTTTTGAATATAATGGTGTATCATGGATGCATATAGCTTCGAGAGTTGAAAATACTATTAAGTAGATAGTTTAGGGGGAAGGATATAGACATAAAAATGTCTTCAAGTTATAGGTTTATATTCTTAGCATCACATAGTGTGTCACACTGTGAAAACCATGGAAATTCTCCCAGGGTGTTCTAGTCTAAAATTCATTTGATTAAATGAGTGTTACAGAATGTGAGAAACTCTTCAAATGTGTTTCAGCTATTCTTAAAGGGAGGACTCATTAGGGACCCCTCAAAGTCAACCCCTTCCACTCCTATTTTTTTTAATTGGAATAGAGGGTTTGGTCTTATTGCAGATCCATTGAATTAATTTTTTGATGAATAAAAACACTATTCATTGCAAATTTATATCTGTTGGTATGTCTAATTATCTTTATGTCCTTTATTTCTTGATTCTTTTATAATTATTATATCCCATTGTATAAACCCTAATATAGTGTTGATGGTTTATAATTTTGGTATCTAGGATAAATGGATTCAATTTTATAGGTGTGTCTTTGTGATATTGATATATAAATATTAAGGTAGTTGACCTATATATTATCATATATGTAACACCCCAAGATTTCATAGTGTGTTATTTATTCAAAATAATTCAATAACTTTCACTACATGCAACACCATGTTCAAGCACACCATGACTTACCAAACAAGCCGTTCAAAAGAGGTTATGAATAGTATTAGATAAATTTTAATGTTTATATAATCCTTATAATTTTAGAATCCATATTATGAGTTTCTTAGATATAATGCAAGAACAAATTCATTTTCAGTATTGCACTTTTATCAACTTTAATAGTGAACCCTTTTTAAATACTATATTTCAAACTTTTTGACTAAATGGGGACATCAAAAAATTTAAAATGAAACATCCCAAGCTTACACGGTACGCTTTCCTTTGAATAAAACAGTAGCGTGTGTTGTACGCAACTTCGAGTTTTAACACACACCACAACCGATCAAACTAACCGTTATGGATAGTAATACCTAAATTTTGAAATTATGTATATTTTATATTTTAAAATGGACTTCATTTTTGGATTTGGAATATCGAATTTAGCCTAAGGTGAAATTTTGGTACTTTTCGGATAACTTTCATATTTTGATGAATAGTGAAAATTACTAAATTTTAATTAAAAACAACTTTTTTAATCAAAATAATTAATAGTGATAAATTATGAATTTGAGTGGTTTTAAAGTATATTTAGAATATATTTTTACCATTTAATATAATGTTGGTCATTGGACATAATTTTACAATTAAACCAAACATAAACGAGTGTCAATCTTTTGATAGTTATTATCTCTTAAAAACACGCTTTTTGTTTTGACAGCGGGATTTAATTATAAATTAATTTCTGCCACTTCTGTGTTTTGAATTTAGGAAAATGGATTCCATATTTGGAATCAGGATGTTAAAATTGTGTAAATAGGTAACTTTTATTTTTAGACATTTTGAATAATTACTGCGGTAAATATTTTATTTACCATGGTTAAGGGTAAATCCGGTAAATAAGGGTTAAAAAAAATAATATTATAATAATACTAAATTACCCTAAAACGTGTCTTAACCCTATTGGTTGATACATGGTCGACCATGGGAATCTTTGGGTCTATTTTGGGACCCCATGGATCCACTTGTAAGTGATAATGACACTTTATTTTAATTTAGTTAAAATTAATACAAAAATGACACAAGCATATATCTTTTAGAACAACAATTGTTACATAGGGTTATATATGTTGGCGTTTAGATTATAAATATTCATTAGAAAGCTAAAAAGATTTTCTACATAATGATATTTTATTTATAATTTTTAGACATTAAATAATTTATTTTATTTATGACACAATGATGATGAAGTAATTACTATAATAGTGAAAAATTAAAATAATTGATATTATAAACACCCAAATAAATATAATATGAAACTTTTAATGAATTAAACAAATTTTATAGGATAATATGATATATTAGGATTGATTTATTTGACTTTGTTCGAAGTAATCAATCTGTTATGAGTTTCACAAAAATCAACTAGTGAATAGTGTCAAAATTGACATAAAAGAGTTCTTAAAACAAATATTATATTATTAATTGATATTAAATTCATAAAAATCTAAGGTTCGGCCAAGAGACTTATATTATGATAGGTTAATCATTAATGGACCACTTGGGGGTCTTTTGGATGTATATAGTAAGTTTATTAACCATATTATATAAAAATACAAAGAGACATTGTAAAAGTGAAACTAATTAACTTAGAGTTAATACTTAAAGATAAGGTTAATATAAGTACCCAAACCTGTCTAAATTCTATTGGATGAGTTGTGTTCGACCTATCCCCACCTCAACCTTTGAATAGTCAACTTTGGAGCCATTGGAAACCGAATATAAATTTATTATAAATTAATATTTCTAGCTTTTCCAAAGGTGCCCCTCACCCCTCTTATAAAAGGGCACTCCTCCTTCTCATTTCCTCACACCACTCAAGCCACTTGGCTCGTCCAAACTCTGCCCAACTAAGCTCCCCACATCCCTCTCATCCTCCTTGAAGCTTCCCATTAGGCAGAAAGCATTTCAACAAGTCCTTTGGTTCCAACCAAAGTGAGTTACCTAAATTAAAGGTAACGTTTTCTCTTAAATTATTTTCATTTATTTTCCTTCTCCAACCCCCAAACTCTTTTTATTTCCTTTCTTTTGTAACAACACCAGTATCCTCAATATACTAGGATGTTGTTATAAGAATGATTCAAACTACACATACACACACCTCCATCTAATGGATGATGAACATAATGTTTCTGTGGATGGCAAACTAACGCCTCACGAAACGATGATTGTTCAAATACATCTTACCACCTCTCATGGTGGCCATTATGATGGCACTGTAATTAAATATGATGTTAATGATATATATTTTATATATAAGCTTCTGTAATTCCATTTTATTTCATACCATTATTCGTTTCATGTTGTATATACATACGATAATTTCATTTGAGGAAGTGCGGACTACCGCCCCCTTAAAATGATATGACTCGTTCATACCACACATGGAACGTATAAAGGATGGTGTTAATGAACTTAAGTAACATATATAAAATATTATATTATACTGGAATAGTAATATACCTATGTATAATTTGGATTCTATTCTTTTAAAATAAAAATTAAATGGAAGTAGCGTTCGTGCGTACGTACGGACTACCGTCTCCACGAACGCGATGAGATTCATTCTCCATCGTATCCATTCAAGTATAATTATCATTTGATGATTTAAAAATGATGTTTAAGAACTTGATACCATTCTGGATATGAATAATATACATCCCATTAATAACGAATATGGCTCACATAACAAATAATATAAAGTAAAATGAACCCGTTAACACCCGAAATGACGATAATTATAAGATATTATTAACAAATCAATGATAAAAGATCATATATGATGTCATATTAAAGTAAATGATTCTTTTATTATTCAATAACAATTATTTCACCATTATACAGGAGGTAAACCTACCATCGACCAAGGAAAAAGTACAATGTAAGGGTTTTCTTATCTCACTTTTAATTCCGTGAGAATTCCATTGATCACCACTTAATTATTGCATGTGGTGTATGTGTACTGCCCATGATCGTATTCATTGTGTAATATACTTTAATTTATGGGTATTTACATCATCATGGTATGATACTTCTTTCATGGGTGTATGTTTCGTAAGTTACCTAATCGATAAGGGAATTTGAGATTTCAATTTCCACTCATTTGGCTTTACACATATTTCATTGATTATATTACCGCAAGATTATGTGTGGAATCACTATTCATTTGATTATGTCATAATTTCCACTCCCCTTCCTGTGGATAGAAGTTTGATACACATAATCACTCCATTGGTAATTCTCAAGTCATTGATATGAATTTGATAAGAGTAATTTTAACTCATTCTCCATTTGTTGAGTTAAACATCCAATTCGTTGGTATTGTTTTTACAAGAATATGTGTGAATGTACTTTGATTGTTTTACACTGAATATCCAATCATATTTAGTGTATTTATATTTGTCACACATAATTATGTCATTGATTTATCCTTAACCTAAGGATACAACCTTTTTGAGAAATTTCATCTCAATTTACATTCCATTGAGACTTCTTTGATGATATACACCAAATCACTTCTATGTGGTGTATATAATGTACTTTGACATAGTATATCATGAATTCCTTTACTCTCATGATATTACAATGTTTTGATTACCTCAATTATTTGTATTCAAGTGTCTCTCTTTTGGTTAGAAACTCTAACCAAAATACCATTTTAAAATGTTTTAAAGAATTATTCTTCTAAATCATGCTCATTAATGTCCATATTTTAAAAATGGTTTTAAGGATTTATTTATATGGACATTAAAGTTTTAAAATTAAAACTCCTTTTAAAAGTTTCAAAGTGGTATGGGACACTTTGATTCAAAAATATACTTTTAAACGGCTTCTTGACAAATAGTGTGACTTTTAAATGTTTTCAAGAAAAGGGGGATATTTCTCTCAAATAGTTTCGATGATTATTTTCATCTATGTCAACATCCTTCATTATTATTGATTGAGGTTAATGTGATACAATACAATCTTCCATATTGTATCGAATGAATTATGTTTGACTGTGGATGTGCTATTTTTATACCATTCATGGTTTGTGGTGAAAATAGTGACATTTCGTATGCTAGTTTAATACGAATGTTTACGTTATGTTTAAACCTTTTCATATGGGAATGCATTGGACTTAATAAGTGACGGGTGGAGCCCGCTATAGCTCCTCGATGCATCGGTAGGTCTCATGAGACAAACTAGTGTCTTGGCACAAGGACTTGGCAAAATCTTATTTGTAGTCTTGGCACGAGGCCTTGGCTATGTGGTTATGATAGTCTGGCATTATGCATTTCATCATTATGAAAGTGGTTATTGATATTGCATGTGATCATTCGACTAGTAGAATATCCATGTGAGTAAGTAAATGGCATTATTTCATTTTACTTTTGCCATACTATGTTGAAGTTCAATTTTAAAAGGCTTTTGTTTTAGTTATAATTTGCCTTAAGTGTTTATGCTTATTTATGAAAGCTTCTGCTATAATGTTATCCTTACTGAGCATCCGAGCTCACCCCTTTCAATGTTTTATTTTTCCCAGGATTATGAAGAAGTAATTTATGAATGACCTGCAGGGATAGTATGAGGGGATATGAAGACAAGATGTTTTTTTTATGATGTAATGTAAAAATTTATGGATGTATCTAGTTATTCCAAGGCTACTAAACTAATCGGTCTTTCGAGACTTGATCTTTCTCATGATCATGCCAATGTTATGTAATAATGCACCGACTCTAGATAATCAGGGTCGGGGCGTTACAGTTGGTATCAGAGGAAGTTTAGTACAAACCTTGGTAGCTAGATTTTGATAAACTCTGATTAGAGCACGTAGACCTAAGATGAACTTTGAGGATTAGTATAGAAGAACTTCCTAGAATTTTGGTATTGTAGAGATTTTGTGAGTTTTCCGAGCAATACATCCCTGTCTGGATACGAGCAGGTAGAGGCGGCTCTGGCACAGATGTACCTAGGGGTAAAACCCGAAAACACCGCTTTGAGCTAGACTCGAACGGGAACTGGTGCACGACAACGGGCCTTGCTGCACTCTTGGTTACGACACTCCCGGGGGATATGCTTAGGATAATTTACATTTTCTTTACAAACCAATTTAAGTAATATATATATAAGATGAGAGTAAATGACCTTGGTTAATCCTAATATGTTTCAAATTGAGAATATGGTGACATTTTAATCTCTAAATGATTTTACGACTACTATTACTCACACAATGCTTTATGGTTTTACTCAATGGCTGGATTCCAAGGAAGTCATAGTGACTTTGAGAATGATGTACAAGATGGGAACGGTGGTGGCAATGAGCAACAAAATGGAATGTTGATAGGCGTAAAAGATATCGTCTTTATGCCAAATCAGTTTTCCAAAAATATGATCAACACCATATATATTAACCAACTCCCAGACTCAACAAGGAAGAGAAAGGTGATAAATGATAAGAGCTCCAGCAATGGAGACCATGGAGAAAAGAACCCTCAATTTTCATCATGCAGGAAATGTGGAAAGAGACACCCAGGAAAATGTCTCAATGGGACAACGAAATGTTTTACGTGCGGGAAGGAAGGACATAAAGTAAAGAATTGCCGAAGAAAAATGAAGAGTACTATGGAAGAAGATAAAAATGGTCCCAAGAGTCCATTTACAGTCATTTGCCGTAAATGTAGGGGACCTGGCCATTACCCGAGTGAATGTCCTATTCTATAGGATATTTTCTTGGTCAAAGAAGAAGCTATGTGGGAATAAATGGTTGGAGAAATGTTTAAAAAGTATTAGCACTCCTTGTTGATGGGTTTACTATGGAATAATTTTCTCTTGTATTTGTAACCCCGCAGTTTGCCATGTGAGAATGATATTTGAGGAAGAATTGTCTCTTCTCTTGTGGATTTGGGTATAAATAACCATTTGGATTTATATGATCATTGGGGTTTGAGAGAATTATAAGTTATTCTAATTTGGGATGAAGATTCAAGGTATGATATAACATTTGTGGTTAAATTTATGATATAGTATTTTGAGGAATTTATCTCATTTTGGCAATATTATAAAATATAGTTTTTGAAAAAGGACAACACGTAGACCGTGTGACAACCCGTCGCGTCGGACAAAGCTATGGGAATCGAACCCACAACCAAAGTGCGATTGGGATTTATCGCCTACCACTGGACTACGTGAAGTCCCTGGTTAGTGTGACTATTTTTTTTAGTTAAATGATTTTATTGATCAATAATAAGTTGATTTAGGTTCTTATTTCATATCAAAAGAATACCCCTGGTATAGGAAAATGATTTGGTGATTAAGTGATAAATGTTATTTTGGAAGATGTTCGCTTTGTTGGGAACACTATATGCCCAAGGAAAATAGAATACTATGGGGTTTCATTTGTGGAGTAATGATAGATTTTTATCTACGTTTTTATTGTGGATTTATAGTGATTTGGGTTATTTATGGAAATGATTAACCTATAATAGAGAATATGTGATTAGGTTAATTACTTTTGAGTATGTGACTTTAAGAGTATCTGATGTCATTTGGAGATACAATTTAACATGGGAGACTACATAATCAAATTATTCTATGTTTTGGGTTTCAATATTAGTTTGGATTATATTAAAGGATTTTAAGGACAATTGGTTATTGAATGGTATCTATTTAACTTTGGGGTATTGTTGGTTTAATTTTAGAAATTAATATTAGTGCATATTTATCTCAATGAATATCCTTTTGGGGGATCATTAGATCATTCACTGACCATTTTGGTTTTGATTAATCTTCAAAGACAATGTAAATATATGGTTTATCCTTCATGGATCATGTGATTCTATAGAAGTTTATTATAGCTCTTCCAGTGTGACCAAGTCTTCTTGAATACTCATCGTTTATAAAAAAATTGAGTTAGTGGTGGAAATTTATTAAAGAATGAAAATCTACTTAAAATTTAAGTATATCTCATAATGTTCTTAGCCAATCTCATAAAAAAAATCCCCAACATTAATAAAAGAAACATAGAACAAAAATGTTGTCCTAGATGGTACCTTAAATCATTACAAATTTATGGCTTTGGGATTTTTGGCCTTTTCATAGCCATGTTCTCTACCACTCTCCATCAGATAATTGATGGTTAGATTTCTCCTCCATATCCATATTTTCCTTCATGGAACCCTAGTATGTGTTATTTTCGGTAATCTTCATACTTTCGACGCTTTATTTTAAATAGAGGCCTCATTAATTCATTTTTCGATGTGGGATTTCAACTAAGATATTTTGAAACGTCAAAAATGTGTTATCCTAATACCCTATGTTTTGTTGAACCGATGGTATTTCAAATCATCATAGATTGATGATTATAAGGACCTCAATTTTACACTTGTTTGTGATTGATGACCTCAATCACCACCTATAAATATTTACGTTTTTCCTCCAATTATATGTCTCTAGTTGCCACCAATGTTCTCCTAATCGAGATCATAATTTGGTGGTGACCCTTTGATTTCTCTTTTTCTCATATTAAGACTAAATTTTAGTAACCCAAATTCCGATGTGGGTTTTCCCACAAATATATTATCTATTTTCAACCTTTTTTTTCGAAGAACAATTTCAAATTGCGAGGACGCAATTTATTGAAGGAGGGGAGAATGTAACACCCCAAGATTTCATAGTGTGTTATTTATTCAAAATAATTCAATAACTTTCACTACATGCAACACCATGTTCAAGCACACCATGACTTACCAAACAAGCCGTTCAAAAGAGGTTATGAATAGTATTAGATAAATTTTAATGTTTATATAATCCTTATAATTTTAGAATCCATATTATGAGTTTCTTAGATATAATGCAAGAACAAATTCATTTTCAGTATTGCACTTTTATCAACATTAATAGTGAACCCTTTTTAAATACTATATTTCAAACTTTTTGACTAAATGGGGACATCAAAAAATTTAAAATGAAACATCCCAAGCTTACACGGTACGCTTTCCTTTGAATAAAACAGTAGCGTGTGTTGTACGCAACTTCGAGTTTTAACACACACCACAACCGATCAAACTAACCGTTATGGATAGTAATACCTAAATTTTGAAATTATGTATATTTTATATTTTAAAATGGACTTCATTTTTGGATTCGGAATATCGAATTTAGCCTAAGGTGAAATTTTGGTACTTTTCGGATAACTTTCATATTTTGATGAATAGTGAAAATTACTAAATTTTAATTAAAAACAACTTTTTTAATCAAAATAATTAATAGTGATAAATTATGAATTTGAGTGGTTTTAAAGTATATTTAGAATATATTTTTACCATTTAATATAATGTTGGTCATTGGACATAATTTTACAATTAAACCAAACATAAACGAGTGTCAATCTTTTGATAGTTATTATCTCTTAAAAACACGCTTTTTGTTTTGACAGCGGGATTTAATTTTAAATTAATTTCTGCCACTTCTGTGTTTTGAATTTAGGAAAATGGATTCCATATTTGGAATCAGGATGTTAAAATTGTGTAAATAGGTAACTTTTATTTTTAGACATTTTGAATAATTACTGCGGTAAATATTTTATTTACCATGGTTAAGGGTAAATCCGGTAAATAAGGGTTAAAAAAATAATATTATAATAATACTAAATTACCCTAAAACGTGTCTTAACCCTATTGGTTGATACATGGTCGACCATGGGAATCTTTGGGTCTATTTTGGGACCCCATGGATCCACTTGTAAGTGATAATGACACTTTATTTTAATTTAGTTAAAATTAATACAAAAATGACACAAGCATATATCTTTTAGAACAACAATTGTTACATAGGGTTATATCTGTTGGATTTTAGATTATAAATATTCATTAGAAAGCTAAAATGATTTTCTACATAATGATATTTTATTTATAATTTTTAGACATTAAATAATTTTTTTTATTTATGACACAATGATGATGAAGTAATTACTATAATAGTGAAAAATTAAAATAATTGATATTATAAACACCCAAATAAATATAATATGAAACTTTTAATGAATTAAACAAATTTTATAGGATAATATGATATATTAGGATTGATTTATTTGACTTTGTTCGAAGTAATCAATCTGTTATGAGTTTCACAAAAATCAACTAGTGAATAGTGTCAAAATTGACATAAAAGAGTTCTTAAAACAAATATTATATTATTAATTGATATTAAATTCCTAAAAATCTAAGGTTCGGCCAAGACACTTATATTATGATAGGTTAATCATTAATGGACCACTTGGGGGTCTTTTGGATGTATATAGTAAGTTTATTAACCATATTATATAAAAATACAAAGAGACATTGTAAAAGTGAAACTAATTAACTTAGAGTTAATACTTAAAGATAAGGTTAATATAAGTACCCAAACCTGTCTAAATTCTATTGGATGAGTTGTTTTCGACCTATCCCCACCTCAACCTTTGAATATTCAACTTTGGAGCCATTGGAAACCGAATATAAATTTATTATAAATTAATATTTCTAGCTTTTCCAAAGGTGCCCCTCACCCCTCTTATAAAAGGGCACTCCTCCTTCTCATTTCCTCACACCACTCAAGCCACTTGGCTCGTCCAAACTCTGCCCAACTAAGCTCCCCACATCCCTCTCCTCCTCCTTGAAGCTTCCCATTAGGCAGAAAGCATTTCAACAAGTCCTTTGGTTCCAACCAAAGTGAGTTACCTAAATTAAAGGTAACGTTTTCTCTTAAATTATTTTCATTTATTTTCCTTCTCCAACCCCCAAACTCTTTTTATTTCCTTTCTTTTGTAACAACACCAGTATCCTAAATATACTAGGATGTTGTTATAAGAATGATTCAAACTACACATACACACAACTCCATCTAATGGATGATGAACATAATGTTTCTGTGGATGGCAAACTAACGCCTCACGAAACGATGATTGTTCAAATACATCTTACCGCCTCTCATGGTGGCCATTATGATGGAACTGTAATTAAATATGATGTTAATGATATATATTTTATATATAAGCTTCTGTAATTCCATTTTATTTCATACCATTATTCGTTTCATGTTGTATATACATACGATAATTTCATTTGAGGAAGTGCGGACTACCGCCCCCTTAAAATGATATGACTCGTTCATACCACACATGGAACGTATAAAGGATGGTGTTAATGAACTTAAGTAACATATATAAAATATTATATTATACTGGAATAGTAATATACCTATGTATAATTTGGATTCTATTCTTTTAAAATAAAAATTAAATGGAAGTAGCGTTCGTGCGTACGTACGGACTACCGTCTCCACGAACGCGATGAGATTCATTCTCCATCGTATCCATTCAAGTATAATTATCATATGATGATTTAAAAATGATGTTTAAGAACTTGATACCATTCTGGATATGAATAATATACATCCCATTAATAACGAATATGGCTCACATAACAAATAATATAAAGTAAAATGAACCCGTTAACACCAGGAATGACGATAATTATAAGATATTATTAACAAATCAATTATAAAAGATCATATATGATGTCATATTAAAGTAAATGATTCTTTTATTATTCAATAACAATTATTTCACCATTATACAGGAGGTAAACCTACCATCGACCAAGGAAAAAGTACAATGTAAGGGTTTTCTTATCTCACTTTTAATTCCGTGAGAATTCCATTGATCACCACTTAATTATTGCATGTGGTGTATGTGTACTGCCCATGATCGTATTCATTGTGTAATATACTTTAATTTATGGGTATTTACATCATCATGGTATGACACTTCTTTCATGGGTGTATGTTTCGTAAGTTACCTAATCGATAAGGGAATTTGAGATTTCAATTTCCACTCATTTGGCTTTACACATATTTCATTGATTATATTACCGCAAGATTATGTGTGGAATCACTATTCATTTGATTATGTCATAATTTCCACTCCCCTTCCTGTGGATAGAAGTTTGATACACATAATCACTCCATTGATAATTCTCAAGTCATTGATATGAATTTGATAAGAGTAATTTTAACTCATTCTCCATTTGTTGAGTTAAACATCCAATTCGTTGGTATTGTTTTTACAAGAATATGTGTGAATGTACTTTGATTGTTTTACACTGAATATCCAATCATATTTAGTGTATTTATATTTGTCACACATAATTATGTCATTGATTTATCCTTAACCTAAGGATACAACCTTTTTGAGAAATTTCATCTCAATTTACATTCCATTGAGACTTCTTTGATGATATACACCAAATCACTTCTATGTGGTGTATATAATGTACTTTGACATAGTATATCATGAATTCCTTTACTCTCATGATATTACAATGTTTTGATTACCTCAATTATTTGTATTCAAGTGTCTCTCTTTTGGTTAGAAACTCTAACCAAAATACCATTTTAAAATGTTTTAAAGAATTATTCTTCTAAATCATGCTCATTAATGTCCATATTTTAAAAATGGTTTTAAGGATTTATTTATATGGACATTAAAGTTTTAAAATTAAAACTCCTTTTAAAAGTTTCAAAGTGGTATGGGACACTTTGATTCAAAAATATACTTTTAAACGGCTTCTTGACAAATAGTGTGACTTTTAAATGTTTTCAAGAAAAGGGGGATATTTCTCTCAAATAGTTTTGATGATTATTTTCATCTATGTCAACATCCTTCATTATTATTGATTGAGGTTAATGTGATACAATACAATCTTCCATATTGTATCGAATGAATTATGTTTGACTGTGGATGTGCTATTTTTATACCATTCATGGTTTGTGGTGAAAATATTGACATTTCGTATGCTAGTTTAATACGAATGTTTACGTTATGTTTAAACCTTTTCATATGGGAATGCATTGGACTTAATAAGTGACTGGTGGAGCCCGCTATAGCTCCTCGATGCATCGGTAGGTCTCATGAGACAAACTAGTGTCTTGGCACAAGGCCTTGGCAAAATCTTATTTGTAGTCTTGGCACGAGGCCTTGGCTATGTGGTTATGATAGTCTGGCATTATGCATTTCATCATTATGAAAGTGGTTATTGATATTGCATGTGATCATTCGACTAGTAGAATATCCATGTGAGTAAGTAAATGGCATTATTTCATTTTACTTTTGCCATACTATGTTGAAGTTCAATTTTAAAAGGCTTTTGTTTTAGTTATAATTTGCCTAAAGTGTTTATGCTTATTTATGAAAGCTTCTGCTATAATGTTATCCTTACTGAGCATCCGAGCTCACCCCTTTCAATGTTTTATTTTTCCCAGGATTATGAAGAAGTAATTTATGAATGACCTGCAGGGATAGTATGAGGGGATATGAAGACAAGATGTTTTTTTTATGATGTAATGTAAAAATTTATGGATGTATCTAGTTATTCCAAGGCTACTAAACTAATCGGTCTTTCGAGACTTGATCTTTCTCATGATCATGCCAATGTTATGTAATAATGCACCGACTCTAGATAATCAGGGTCGGGGCGTTACAATATATATCTTACATAATTTATCTATAATTTCAGAACACTTTTTTAATGAAATAAAATTTATTAATGATATTATTTTTCTATATAAATATGTTTTATATTATATCATATAGTATTATACAGATTAAAAACCTGAAAAATCAGTGAAAACATTATTTCATTAGTAGAGATCATTAAATTATTTTAAAACAATACCCATTAAAATTATAAATTTTACAATGGTAGAAAATTTAAAATTTAAAAATAGAAATGAATAATTTTACATCATGACGATCGATTAAAATAATCACTCCTATGAACACCACTATAATATTGGAAATGTATTTTTAAACTAATCTACATTTAAGAAATAAAAATATAAATTCACTTGAGGAATTATATGTAATAATAAATGAATTAATGAAGAGGTATTTTGTGGTGGTTTTGTGACCATTTGAATAGTATCCATACCATTGAGAATAATAATTTGACAAATGAAATAGTAATTTTAATGTGGAAATGGTTATTTGACCTCAAAATAGAAAAATCTAATACATATAATATTTATCATGATAAAATTAATAAAATATAAATATTTTAAATCATTTTAATCAATACTATGATTAAAATTTAAAAAATTATAATCCCTCTTTAAATAAATCTAATTTTAATGTATTTCTTAAAAATCAAAATATGTGTATTAAAAAATAAAATAAAATATATTAAAAAATAATTCTAAAAAACTAAATTTCATTTTTATAATTAAAATTTTCAAATTTCAAATGGGTGAATTTTTTATAATTTTTGAGAAATATTAATTTTTTACTTAAATAGTAAAAATATTATTCTGAAATACCATATGGTTTATAAATTATTAATGATATAATAAGGACTTACTAAATATTTACATTTATTATTCTCAAACTAAACCAAATTTAATAAGATAAATTGGTCTTTTAAAAATAATTAATCTAATTTCAAAACCTAAAAAGTGAGTTCAGTAGTCTAAAAGTTTAAATAGTTTATTTAAATTATTTTTATTTGTTTTTCTCCATTACATTGTATTAAACTACTAAATTTGCTTTATATGGTGTTCAAAAGCCCATTAACCATGTCATTTTATTTAGTTATATTTCAAAATTTCAATAATATTTCTATTTAAGTGCTTACCTTTCATATAATAATTTATTCATTATTATAACATACAAATTACCCACTCAGCATCAATAAAAATATATCTCCCTGCCCTTGGAAAACGAATACTCCCCCTCATACCGAAACCATAACTCTACATAAATTCCCTTTCATAATTCCCTTATTATTATTAGGGATGTCTTGGAGTAACTCTACAACAATCGTTTATGTATTTTAGTGTCTCTATAATGGTGTAACATTGAGACTCCATTAAATTTTAGTCAATGATTTATATCATTTTCCTCTTTTCTCTAACTATTTATAAATCCCTTCCAAACAGAAATATTCTATGTATAATAGGATATTATTTCATAATTAGATTAATTATTTTAACCTATTTTATTG
Source organism: Viscum album (assembly GCA_963277665.1). NCBI lineage: Eukaryota > Viridiplantae > Streptophyta > Magnoliopsida > Santalales > Viscaceae > Viscum > Viscum album. The sequence goes on along the minus strand of OY728159.1, from coordinate 1,290,418,487 downwards.
AAAAAATTTGTGACATTTTTATATTTCAAACTTCCCTTTCCTTAACTATTTAAAATGTCCCATCAACGGTCAGTTAACCGACTACAAGGAAATTTCCAACACTCAAATGATGAAAATAGTTTTGGATGATTATAATAAAAAATATATAATAATGTAATATATGAATATATATATTTTTGGTATTATATTGTTATTCTTAATAAATTATAATTATAAATAATGCAAGATAATTAAATCGATGCAAGATAATATATTTTAAGTAAAATATGATATCAATAAAAAATTTCTTTAAAAATGGTAATTATGTAATATAATTCAATTATCATAGTTTACCAAGTGTGATATATTTAACATAATAAAATCATGTTTCCATGTATTAAAAATCATTGTTTATAATATAATAGGTGTAAAATAAAATAAATAAATTATTCTCTATATTAATGAGAATCTTGAACCCATCATCTTCTTTTTTTGGTATTTCATTACTCAAATTATTCTAATTATGGACATCACAATATTTTCATTAATGCTTTATTTCACAATTAATTCACTTTTCATTCAAGTAACATGTATTTTTATACATTGTTCAAATAGTTTTTAAGTCAATTACAATGTTTTTCCAAAAAATGGTAATTGTATTCCAAAACAAGTTATAAAGTTCTCTTTGATTGTTTATTATTCAAGGAAAAATGATATCTTACTCCAAAATATATACTCCATTATAAAATTTTAATCCCCCATGGTTATTATTTATATTTATTATATATGAAATCCAAATATGACACATTATTTCCCATACGTTTATTTCTTGACTTCAATAGATATATGTTATATTTTCATGTAGCATGCATGATTATCAGTTTATTATGATGTGACAGGTGTTCATGAAATTCTAAATACCTCCATTTCATTGGTTAGTAAGATATATATAATGAGATTATTTGTATAAATAGTGAAGATGATTCTACATTTCAACAAAAATATGATGTTATGATTTATATACCCACATTATGGGTGAAGATATTTATATAATTGTTCAGAAATACATGTGATATTTGACCAAACTACGTTATAATGTTTCATTTTTATGAATTTTAAACATTACATGTCTTTTTCAAGTGACTCCCTCATAAATATGTTGGTGAACCCGTGATTATTGTTAAATTATGATGAATATGCTCACACGTGTTTTTTTATTCATGACTCTCATCCCATCTTTATTAAACATACCCTTATAGGGATTTTGGCTCAACCATTTCTTTATTGTAAATCCTAAGGATTTTACATATACTAAAGAGAATATGAGGTATTTCCAGAGGAAAAAGAAGTTGGATTTAACAAATATTTATGTTTTATGGTTAATATGTGATGTATGAAGCAATTTTTTCTGAGATATTATATATTTCTCTATTGTAATGTATTACAATTATTTATTTTATCTTAAAAATGATTTCATAGTCATATAAGTATAATTTTGGGCCTTTATTGTTTGTATCAAATTTTCAATTTAGTTGTTTTGGTCATCAGGACTAGATATCAATAGTGAAATGATAATGTATTGATTAAAATATAATAAATCATTCCTACATATTAGTCAATTATAGATTTTATGGTTTCCATGATATTATTTCCCTTTCTATATATTTTTTTGTGCATTTGGTTTTTGAAAAAAATCCCTTCGAGGTAATAACCCCAATAATTGCTTATTGGGATTTATATTGATCATCGCATGGATCATGAAAAAGTGGAATTACATCAATCCAAGAAAAAAGCATCATGGAGGTATTTTTTGGATGATCAAATTCACATTACAAAAAATTATGAATGAAATATAGTTTATGTAATAATTATTTTTATATATATAAAAAATAAAGAAAATTATCTAGAAAAATGATTTGGGATCAAAACATTGGCTTAAAATTGTTATCCCATTAGATATGTACATAGAAAGTATCTTCAAATGAGAACATATAATTTTCTTATTATTTATTAACATAAATTTGGTTCAAAATATTTCTAATTTGGTAAATTGTGGGAGGTAGTAAAAACATCACCAACAACCCATGTGAGTGTGAAATAAACAATTGTTCGAATAACATTCCCATAAAAATTTCATATTATGTTCAAAAAATCATGATTTATATCACTATGATACCTCAAGATATAAACTATATGTTTAAGGATATGGAATTCAACCATTCACCAGATATACATAAATCAAAAATGAGACCTTTATACATCAATATCCCGTGACATTAAACAGATATTAAGATCCAACATTCATAGAATAATGGCTCAAACCCATAGAAAATATATTTTCCAGTATTCCTTATTTTGAAAAGGATAATGTTACCCAGCTCTTACACTATTTAGATAAGGAATCTGATAAATGGTTCTTATTTTTCTCGAATATGAACTAAAATGATATGGTGGAATAAATAGAGAGGAATGTCTTTATAAATACATTTCAATGTAAGAATATCCAATAAAAACGTCATAAAATGAGGGATAAATAATTTATAGAACTTATTCAAAATGGGATTGAATATATTACATCTCAGGAGTAAAATATCTCATGGATTGAAAGATACTCATTGAGATTTGTTATCCACAATTGTTGAAATATTGATATATTCTTTGCTTGATTAAATCCAGACCTCTTAAAGGATCTAGATTTCAAAGACATTAGAAATTATAAAGAAGTAGTTTTATGTGATCTCAAATTATAAATATATTTTAGAGTAATGTCCCTTGAACATATATATAATAATAATAAAATGATATTCCTTCTTAAGGATCAAATGAACATGGAGGAAAGATGATCCAACCATCCATATTTCAAAAATATAGAAAGAAGAATCTCATAAATTTAATTAAAATATATAATAATATTATTTATGTTTTGGAGAGAAGGACATAATCCCCATTAATGACAATGATACATAAAAAATAATCTTATATGACGGAGGAAATGAATGAACCTCGTATTTTACTACCCATGTTTCAATGGTTCTTCTATTAGGGGAAAGGGAACTATACAGTCTAATATACTTATTCATGGAAATTTTAGTGTAATCAACATCAATATCCACAAAATTTGAAAGTTAAATATAATTATTATTCCATCCCTACATATAAGGTGGAAAATAAAAATGTTCATTTGCAGTGTGATCTTCATGTTAAATCTATAAGGGAAAGAGTATTGTTTTTCATTTTAGTTTTTTACATTCTTTTGTAACCCCTATTTTTTTATAAAACTATAAACATATGTATTAGACTTTTATCTAGTTAAAATACATCGGAATATTTTCTAGGGAATCTCATAACCTTATATTGGTGGAATTTGATACTATAATGGTCATATCTTAGATCTAGTTATAGATATCCTAGATTAACTATTAAAAAATTAAGATACATGTCTATATTTAAAATTATCCCAGGATTGTATAAATATTTAATGAAGACCATGAATCTCCTTTGGAAAATCCCTCAATGGTGTGGGTTAGGATATAAATTGAATTATTGTATCATTTTAATATAGTTGAGTTAAAATATTGTATCGACCTTAATGATATGACTATTTTGACGTAATATATTAATGTATTTCCTGATGTGTTTGTCAGAGTTACCCAAATTTATGAGGATCTTTTCTCAATAGAACTCATACATGGAGTCACACTTATATCCAGATGACACAATAATTTGGGCCTGATAGAACTATGAGATTTAGTGAATTGGTTATAAGAGAATTTCGACAATGTATTTACAAACCCTAGTACATTACATTGGGGTGTATTAGTGCACTATTTTAGGAAAATAAATGGACCAATATGATTTTGTATCAACTATGTAGAGTAGAACACAATTACTAAAATTAATTCTTATCCCCTTACAATGATTGATGAATTTATTGATCAAATATGAGGATCTCATTACCCATAATGGTGGATCAATTTTATGTATATCATTAGCTAAAGGAAAAGAGAGAATATATTCATAAAACAACCTTTTATACAATATATGAACACTATGATTTCTTATAAATTATCATGAGTGTTCAAAATTCCCCTAAAAACATATATTTTATTAATAGATTCTTTATATAAAACCTTCAAATAAATAGGTCGTTTTTATTAATGATATAACTATATAATCTAATATAAAGGACGGACATAAATAGAATTTGAGGATTTTGATAATTATATTATGAAAGGTAAAGATGTATGCTATGTTTAGTATGTGTGACATCTATTTACAAAGATTCACTATCATGGGGAACATGATCACTAGTGGGGGAATTTAAGTGTGCCCTTCAAAAAAAATGCAATTTAAGAATGTTTAATAGCCATTAGGATTATAGAAATCCTTATTATTCATGGATTGACATAGTACAAGTGTTGGTTCATCCTAAATTCCACATTATTTTCATTCCCACTAATTTACATTTACTGGAAAGGAATAAACTTTTTCTAGATGGAAGAATGTGAAGAAGTGTTTACAAATATGAAAAAAAATGTAAATCACTACACCTTTATACATTAGTACCCTCATATAGATAAGGATTTTTTGGATAAATAGTGATTACTCATACAATGGAATTGGAAATTCATTCGTGATATATGATTAAGAGATAGTATATACCTCAAGATAGCTGAATCACTGGGAGAAAAATCTTCCTAACACATGGTATGAAGATTGTTGATAGGATATTCACTTTAATAATTTTGTGGCACTACCACTATGGTGAGAAGTATGAAATATATATATACTACTAGAGTCAAAAGTGTATTTCTATAAAGAAATATCCCAACATGAATAAACAAATATGGATATAGATGATCAAGGTCATTGAGTTTTGAATTCACTACAATTCTATACTGGTGAATAAGGTAGTTTATTCTCTTAGTTAAAAACATCATACAATATCTATTATCCAAATTAAGAAAAAACTATTTTTATGGATATGCGATCGATAGATCTGAAAATTGTAATTAAACATAATTAATCCTATCTTAACTAATTGATATCTCGATCACATATCCAAGAGAAGATATGGATATCCGAGAGGGATGATATAAGTCGTTAAATAAAAATAGAAACATAAATGGCTAAAATGAATAATTAATTTCACTTTGATAAAGATTGATCTGTTTTGATTTAGAACTAGAATATTCAAGTCATCGTCACTGGAGATAAATAAAGTCATATTGGGTAATTTTCATATGACTTCTTTATTCTTCCATCATGGAAGTACTATATCTACAATGATATTATAGATAGCATCTAGTGGGATAAAATGATGATGATTATTTCTGAATACACATGAATTTACTACATATATATAAATAGGTTTAAGAATATTGAGATAAATATTAGGGGATGATACAACCATTTCTCATACACATATAGAAATAGTGGAACATGACTACATAAAGTTTCGCTAGTCCCACAATCATATCCAATAGAAAAAATTTGGTTTGGGTTGGGGTGGATTAACATGACAAGACTTATCACTTAATAGATACTTGGGAATATATATCTAATTAAAAACAATCAAATATATTTATAAAAAATTGGTGAGACACTATAGCGAACACTATTAATAATTTAATGATTTGGATCCATGTTTAACTTCTATATTTTGGATCAACATACTCTAAATATTTAATTGTATTTCACTATGTCTTATCACCCCAAAATTGTTGGAAAATAAAAAATGAACATTTAAACACATGAGGACGTGGTCAAATCCTTCTAAACATAATATAAATAATGATGGTGTCAACATCACCCATTAGTTTAGTTATCTAATAATAACAAATTCCACACAAATAATAAAATATCCTCATATAAATCATCTAATGGGAATCAATTATGAACTCGAGAATCTTGGGATGATGTTAGTCAGTATAAGATACATGTACATCATCTTATGGAAGAAATGACATAGATAGTTCAAGTCCTCCAACAATATGAAAAATGTATAGTGTTGAAAGAAATATAATGATGGAAACCATTGGAGGGGTTTGTTGTTTTGAGTTGTGATATTGTTTCCCATTTAATATAAATATTAAAGAGATTCATGATGGTTTTAACGAAATAAAAGCTCATCACTATTTAAATTATCCTCGTTAAGATCCATAATTGTGTAGGAATTTAAGAATATCGACAAGAACTTCTAAGAAACCTGACTTGAGTTCTTAATGTGGAAATAATATTTATCATGAGGACGTATATATTGGATTTTTGACATGTACTAAAAAAATAGGTGGTATAACTAGAGTGTCACCTCTATTTTGAGGGGTATCTGGTGAGGTAATTAGATTATATAGACAATTTTCTACATTAAAAAGATAACTAAATTTGTCAAATTAATATGAAAGAACCATACATTTGAATTGGTAATATTAGAAAATGAAGGACTAATGAATCATAAATACCCCATATAATATAATCCTAGAATATGATTTTAAATTTTGGGGAATAAATTTATAAGTGGTGGAAGAACATAACACTCTATACATTATAAATTTTACTAATTTCCATATTAAATATGTGATATATTATATTATATCGTATCATACACATGTAAGACATAGAAAAAACAGATTATATATTAAATCTATATCAATACATTTATCATAAAATAAAATAATGAAAATGGAAAATTTAATAATTGGATGAAAACAATAAAATACAGAAAATTGAATTTCAAAATTTTGATCAACTTTATCTGCAGAATAATGCCAACCAAAAACAAAATGTTAAAAAAAATTAATTAAACCATTAAAAATATTAATAATATAAAATAAATTACCATTGGGAGGAATTATATTGATTAATATATGAAGGAATGAATATATATTTATAGAAGATAATGTGACTCTTAGAATAGTAACCGGAACATTATGAATAATAACCCAATCATTGGAACTGTAATTTGACATTAAAATACTAAAATATAATATAAATAATACTTTACATTATTAACATAAGAAAACATAAACCTTTTAATTACTTGAAATAAGTATAAAGATTAATAACCCAATAATTTTATAAGGACCTTTTACTAAATCTTGTTCCAATATATTTAATAAAAATAAAAATTTTCATGTTAAAAATAAAAATAAAATATGTAAGAAAATATTTTAGATAAAAATAATTCCAAAATTAAAAACATCAAATTGATGTTTTCCCAACATATTTTTTAGAAAATTATATGTGAGGCGTCAATTTTTACAAGAATAATAAAAATATAGTTTTTCAAATATGACATGTTTAATGACAGAAAAATAATGTAAATATGACAGAATAAGTTTTAAATTGGATATCTTATCCCCAAAAATTAATAATATAAATATGAAATTTATGAAAAATAAAATTATTTTTAAACATAAAGAGTGATTTTAATGTTTAAAAGTTTAAAGTGCCTTTAAATTAAACATTTTTTTATCTTTCTCCCCTCCATTGGATTTAATTAATAAATTCAATTTATAAAGTGTTTACTGTAGTAAATTAAATTTAGTTTATTAAGATACATTTTATAATGTCAAAAATATTAATATTTCCTTTTCTTACATGGATATAATAATTTATCTATTATTATAACTTAAAAATACCCCTCTTAGAAATTATAAACACCCCTGCTCCCTCCCCAATGATAAACACAAATTCATCATTTACTAAATAAAAAATTCTTCCCAGATTCTAATTATTATTAGCCTTTTAATTCAGAGGTATGTTTTGGAGTCACTTAACTCTATTAATTTACATAGGTTCATTCTATATAAATAAAAAATCACCGAGAAGATGGTATATTTCCATCATCTTTTTCATCAATTTCTATTCTCTTACGCTTTTACCTATCCCCTAATAATCCAAATAATTCACCATAAAATGAGTTTTATTAATTAATTACATTAATAATTTAAAAATACTATAATGAATATATATTTCATATATTTTTTTTCATAACATTGTTTCCACCTCTTTTGACAATGTCTTGTCAATAGTCAATTAACCACCCACTAGGATGTAGTTGAATATATAATTATTACCACCATTATGGATGACAATAAAAAATTATTTATAATATATATATATAAATATATTTATTTTATTCTTATGTATTTAATAATAATAATTTATATGTGACACATGGATTTTATGTAATTTCTCTTCACATCCTTTATATTGATTTAAAGCATGATTTAAAATGGATTGGGGTTTTTTATAGTTTTCTGATAAGCCAAATATGGAATGAGGGATAAAATTGGGGATATTATATAGTTTTAAAAACTATAGTATGAACAATTTCTAGTTTTTGAGGATTTTGGAATGGGGTGATTCTACCATGTACCCATCAGTTGACCGATAATGCTCAAGGATATTGATAAATATGCCTAGTATCCATCATGATTCTGGTTCCTTTAGAGATATCCCACTATGGATGTATAATTTATTTCTTTTTAAAACATCCCTACACATAATTTATGTTAATTTTATTGGTACCATTTTTATCTCAATAACCTGGGGACCCTCTCTAGTGATTACTAGGTACTCTCCCTCTCATTCAAAATGCATGTCTGACCCCCAAAAAATGAATTAATCATGTTTTAAAATATGGTAAGTTTTTTTGTTTCAAGATCAACCTAATTATCTTTTCCATGATCACAATTGATTAGATACGTTTTTCATGATCATATATATGTGGGATAATTTAATATAATATTTTTTTCATTTATTGATGATTGAATCAATATTTTTATTGAAGTAATTTAATTATGTGTCAATTTTCGGGTCAAGATCATTGTAGGAAGTGGATCACCTCAAGTATATTAAACACTGACCTACCAATAGTGTGATATTTTTCTCATTATTTATTATAGGGGTCTAAATTATATCATTTAGGGTTCATTATACCTTTTTTAGTTTCATATGGATGTAGATGAAGTACCTTGCATCAGAATAGTACATTCCTGTAGGGTAGGAATCCCTTAACCTTATAAAATATCAAAAAATGGTTCTTGGAGTGTATTTTAAAATTATATGTCTCCCAATGAGACTAATTATTGATTTTTGATCACTTGAGGATTGTGTGAGAGGTATATGGAGAAAATGATAAAAGTTTTCTTATATATTTCATGTATTATTGGTTTATTAAATATAGATATGATGTGATTTTTACCTATCAAGGGAATCTTGTGTCACATGTGTTTTTGTCTAGAATTTTTAGTTTATAATGATAGTTGAACCTATAGGACTACCCCATAAGAGGTATGTGTTGGGAATTTGGTGACATGTACTTGGGCTATACCAACTGGTGGGATGTTTCACCGCTATTTCTAGGCCTTACGGGGTATGTGTCCAGAGGATTACCAATGATTTTATACATATGATTCCAAAGTAGTATGATCTAGTCTCTAAGGGACCAACATCTATTGTCTACATGTGTGATATATTGTTGATTACATATGTACATAGTTTATATTCATGGAATACATGAGGAAATCATATTTGAATATATAAATTTTTATCAGCATTGTCCTACAGACTATTATACCGAAAACATAATCTGGATTTTTTTGAATTTTTTGAGTTCGTGAATATGGATTTCCCAAGTGGAAAGGCCCTTGTTGTGGATATATGAGAAAATTGGGAGGATGTTATAGATGATACAAGAATGATATTAGGCTGGATATTGATGCTCTTTTATCAGAATACATAGACAATGAATAATTTTATTTATATTTGGTTAATTTACATGTCAATCCATATTGATGACTCATGGAAATCTTTTTATTTTTCGTTTTTTTAATACAAATTTTATTTACTTATTTATTATTTATTGATTGATTGGATATCATTATTTTTTTACTCATATGTTCTACTGCTATTAAGAGAATAGTCTCCACTCATTGTACCATAGGCCCTTACCACAATCTAGAAACATCTTACCTATGAATAGTTATGAATGAGTTTGTATAGGACCCTCATCTTGGAACCATTCATTCAGGTTGGGGTGTTATAAATGTGTATCATAGAAACTATTTCACTAACCTGATTATTAATTTTTAATAAATTTGAAATAGGGCACGTACGAGATACTATGTTTTCGATTTAGGTATGGGAACAAATTCATTATTGGGAAAGAACTATTAACTATACCATAGAGCTACCAGGGAATGTGGAATTTATTATTTTTTTCAATTCAAAATTACTATTTTATAAATTCACCTTGGGTGATACACAAGATGTGTGTCTGCTAATTAATAGTATTTTTTATGCTCGTGAGTCAAGATAAGAATGTAGGATTTTATTCCATATAAAAATTTCTTTTATTATATAAAGCCTAAAATATTAAATACCCATTAAAATTGAGATATGTTATTTGGTGAATTATTTATTTAATTTTTTCTAATTAACAGTGATATATTTTATTCTTTAGTGAATATATGTCTTTGTGACTAAAATTATGGTATTATATTCTTGGAATGGGTTTTTTGTCATTATTAGGGGCAATGACTTATTATTATGAGTAGCCTCTTTGGTTGGACCTTTTGGGGAAGTCTTGTGTGTGCCTGATTTCGATTATCAGTTTCCTTATTTAGTCTATTGGATTTATATATGGTTTATTATAGTGTTTTAGAACATACCACCTCACTAACATCTTGGAAATCTAGTGGTGCCTCCAATCATGTTGGAGAATGGAATAGATCATTATCCCTTGGTTTCTCTAGTGGGTGAAATGATAGAATAATTCTCGTTAGGACTCTTTCAAATCATTCCTGTTTGGGGTGGAGGATCCCCAAGTGACTAGATGAGGATAACCAATTATACTAATCACTTATTACTACTTCATCAACAATATAGAATGAAACAGGTTATCTTTATGTTACAATATTGATAATGTTCATCGAGATAATTTTTGACCTGGTAGAGATTATTTAGGGTCAAAATATATAGAAGGTGACTTTATGCTAAAATGTGTGACTTGAATATTGTGATATTTCATGATGTAGGTTGGTATAAGGGTAGGGTCGACTTGGTGACCTTCAATGAAATTTTTTTGAATATTTTTTCTTGGATGTACTGATGATTAATCATGCATAGTAGTTCATGGAGCTCTAGTAGAGTATGATGATTGTGTCCACCTACTCATAAAATTACACAATGATGATTTCCTTTTCCCTCAATCTTATGGGGATTGAGGAATTTTAGAATAGAATATTTTATATTGGTCCTTTCCCAAAGCAGAAATGTCATGTCAATAACTTTGTTACAAAAAACCATGTTTTTTCTTCGTTGAATAAAATTTATGATCACTAATGGCATTGACGAGGAAATATAGTGTGGTATTATTCTGACTATAATTGGATTGAAATGTACATTAAACTAGGTAGTCCTAGTTTCTTATTCTTGGAAAAATAAGTGAATGTTAGATGATAGACTACACGGATGTGATTGACAGTCTAAGTAGAGAAGAGGTTACTCAACTCCCTCTGGGGGATGTGACAGATCTGCGTGCTACATCTATGGAAATAAGGGATGATTTTGTAATGATTTTTCCTATTATCACATTAAATATCACAACTACTAAATTATCTGAAATATGATGTGGTTTTGTTATCATTATTCATGTATGTGTACTACTGGAGCTGGCTCATAGCCTTAGAACTAGGTATAGACCCTGTAGGATTGATATATCAGTTGTGGATGAACCTATATGGAATTAGAGAGTGGTGGTTTGTAGGTATATATAGTTAATTGGAAAGTGGACAATGGTGGAGATAGTCCCTTAACAGTTCTAGGTAAGGTCCAAATATATTCTACTATATTTTTTTAAAAAGGAAAATCCCATTCGATTATATTGGCTCGAGAAGTTTCTTGTTTAGATTTACTAGTTAAATTTACTTCTGAGATATTTTCTTTTGATACACTGATGGGAAATAAAGTTGTCTATCTTCATTCCAATACTGACTATCAGATGAATATATCTAGATTTGATCATATTTTTAAATTCACAATTATAGATATAATATGATTCGATGTGATCACTGTCAAGGAATAGTTGACCATTTATAATGAAAACATTACTTATTATCAGATATGTGTAATGTTTTCATCCAATAAGGATAAGAATTTATTGATTATCATTGAATGTGTTTTTAAGTGATGATTGAAACCACATACTCATTTTAGAGAAATATTTTTAATGACTGATTCTTGTATGATCCCCAAGTGGATTAATTATTTACTCCCTCTTTCATCCATTGGGTGGGGAACCTGTAACAAGATGTGTTTCTATAATATTAATTAGGGTTTACTCCATATAGGGGAGAGGATTTTTGGATTTATCATATTATAAGTGCATAACCCATGTCTACAAAATTTTCAATCATGACACCATTTGAGTTAATAGAGCTCATAGTGTTGTTGGATGATACTGATAATGAAGGATTCATCAGACCAAGGCTTCCAGTTGGGGTTTTCTATTATTCTTATACATGAAGGAAGATAGTATTCATCAGCTATTCATAGACTACTACAAGATGAATCAAATTACAATGAGGAAAAGGTACTTATTTCTCATAATATACCTTGTGTTTGATTAATTAATGATTTTGTAGTTGTTTTCTATGATTGATCTACAATTTGGATGTCATCAACTTCCTACTAGTGATGTTGGCATCCGAATGACAATGTTTTGGAGAAGGTATGGAATATATGAGTATATTGTAAGAATGTATTGGATAAATATTTATTTTTTAGTTCTCATAACCCTCATTAATATTATATTTCACATATATATGGAATCCTTTATCTTGTTTATATTAAATGCAACCAAATATATTTAAATATGATATAGTATCATGTTAAACACATGTAGTTTATATTTTGTATTCATCAAGATCATCAACATTAAGCATTGTACTATAAGTGCAAAAATATATTACATCTAAATTAATATATTCCATGTAAATGATCATTTAAATGATTAAATAATATTAATATTTAAACAATAAGGATGACATGAAGTCATTTTCATCCATATATTAATTTATTTACAATTATTCTAAAAAAACATTCTTGTTTTTTCTCAAAATGATATAAATTAAATAAATTACCTATATAGTTATATGAATTGTTCTTTCACTACTAGAAATACAAGTTTTTGCGACGGGTCATTTGCGATGGGATCCCGTCACAAATTGCTTTTTGCGACTGGGCACCGTCTCAAATGACCCTTTGCACAAAATGATGTCGCAACTAAATATTTTTGTGACGGGCCCGTCGCAATAAATTTTAGTTGTGACGGAAAATGGGCCCGTCACAAATAGATTTCTGGTTAAAAAAACAAATTGCGACGGCCCCGTCACAATAACGTATTTGCGACGGGCCCTTTTCCCGTCGCAAATAGTCTCTTCGAAGTGTTTTTTGCGACGGGTCCCGTCGCAAATAATAATAATAAAATTTATAAAAATAAAAAATTTAAAAAAATTCCATATTAATATTTAAATATATTAATCAATTTATATTGATATAAATATAATATATATTTTATAAATATGTTTTTGAAAGGATCTATGGAAATATAATACTAATTTATAATATATTTAATAAAAGTGGATTATAAAATAAATTAAAAAATATTTTTAGTTAGTAATTATATAATTTTTATCAATTAATAGTCATTTAATAGCTTTTTGAATATAATAAAAATAAAAAAATTATTGAAAGATCAAAAATAATTTGAAAATGAAACCCAAACCTCAAACGTCGATAACTTTTGATCCAGGACTCCGTTTGAGCTCTACAGCATATCAAAGCAAAGATTGCGATGATCTCTACAACCCTTTGGACAGGTAAAACCTGTCCAAGGTTTTTTCGAGGCCAAAAAAGGCCCAGAAGGCCTCTAAATCTGAGTTTTTAGTCAGGGTACCCCGGTTTTTACCATTCAAACAGCTATAACATCTGATCCCGATATCTGATAAACCTATACCATATATCATATCAATGATCATTTCATATTCTTCGATTTGACTAATTGTAAAGTTGAAACGTACTCCTGGATTTGATGTTACGGTCGTTTTAACATTCAAATGGATATAACTTCCGATCCGGATGTCCGTTTGGCATGTACCACATATCATATCGAAGATCATTTCATGTTCTTCAATTTGACTAGTTTTGGAGTTGATATAGACTTACGGATTAGAATTTATAGCTGTTTTAACATTCTCGACAGATTTGTACCTCCTCATTTCTATATATTCATTCTCAACTATACAAATATATATATATATATATACATGTGTGGGTGTGTATTGTATATATATATGTATGTATATATTTATTTATTTATAAATACACATAAAAAAACATATTTATAAATTTATTTAAAACTATGTTTATAAATATATATTAATATACAAATAAATATACGAATAAAAATTTATAACTACATATATATATATAAATAGATATAAATAAATATTAATATACAAATAAATAAATATATTAATGTATGAATAAATAAATAAATTTATTTATTTATTTATTCATATAACCAAATATATTTATATTAATATAAATCTATATTAATATATGAATAAATATAACTTTATATATATTGATAGATCATTAAATGTATAAAAATTGATATGGCTTAGTTGTAAAGGTTAATGCGCGCATGGGGGAGGTTTATTAATAATTATTAGTAATTATTAGTAATTATTTGTAATTATTCGTATTTTTTTTATTTTACATAATTGTTCCTAATTATTTCCTAATTATTCGTAATTATTATAAATTGTTACTAATTATTACTAATTATTACTATTTATTCCAAATTATTAATATTTATTACTAATTATTACTATTTATTCTTAATTATGATTAATTATTAATAATTATTCCCAATTACCATTAACTATGAACAATGAATACTAATAAAATAAATTTATTTAGTAACAGAACAATCTAAACATAATTAAATTAAAACTAATTAAGAATAATTAAAATTAATAAAAAATTTAAAATAAATATTAAATTAAAATGAAATTAAATAACTTTAAAATTGATATGAGGTTGATCTCTAATCATTGTTGAAGAATTTAATATCAACTCCGGAAATAAAAATTAAACTTAAGAAACTCTAAACTCTAAAAATAGAGTTTTGAGAGAAGTAGAAGACAGATTTTGAGAATGAATGAAAAAAACAGATGGGGTATTTATAGGTTAACTTATTTGCGACGGGACTATTTGTACCAGGATACCCATCGCAAATAGTATTATTTGCGATGGTACCGTCGCAAATACTTTAGCCCGCATTTATCACAGTCAAAGGTTAAATAGTTATTTGCGACGGGACCCATCGCAAATAATAACATGCCGACATACTATTTGCGACTGAGGTATATTCTCGTCGCATATTTTTTTTACCACCGCCGGTTATTTGCGACGGGCGGTTACCCCCCGTCACAAATAACTTTCCCGCAAATAACCTTTTCTGACGGGTGATCTCTCCCCGTCGCAAATAACTTTCCCGCGATTTAGCGCGGATTGCGCGCCAGACCTTTTGCGACGGGTAAGCTTTCCCCATCGCAAATAAGTTTCTAATAGGACTATTTGCGACGTGATTTATCCCCGTCGCAAATACCGATTTTTCCTGTAGTGTTAATCATTTACCACACAAATATTTTCCCCAAAATTAGAAAAGTTATTTACTTATAATATTTCATTATATGTTTTCATGGTTTTTTTCAATGAAACTCTTATTATTAATAATCTGTGAATGTTTAATTAATTTTTTTGCAAAAGAATATTGTAATATTTTCATAATTTAAAGAAATTAATTATCAATGTAACATATAACATTGTTCATTGAAAAATTTTCAATGAATATAGTTTTAATATTTCAATTCTAATTTAATTTATTTCATTAAGGATTGGTTTCACTAATAATATGTAATTTATAAAGAATTGAGTAGATTCATTGAACATTTATCAATTTATGGTTTTATACTCATTAAATATTTTATACTCATAATCCTTGTCACTCTTTGTAATTTAATAAGAAATTATTTTACACTTCCTGTCCATATTATAGATATCATGGATTTATATGGAATCATTTCCACCACTTTGATGTTTTTTCAACTGTATTCCATTTCTATATAGAGTATAATTGGAAGGATGATAATTAAAAATCATTTCATTGACCTAATATATAATATGTATTATTAATTAAATAAAAATAAATGACGATTTATAAATAATTTTGAGAGGGACTTATATTGATCTTTTAATATATGAGGAGTTCATAAGTAATGAAGTTGATGGGTTTGGAAAACATAAATATAGACCCTCGCTGAATCAATAACTGTCACAAGGAAAAATAGGTGGCATGTGATATTTTTTGTGTATTTAGATTACAAATACCCATTTATTAAGATTATATTTTATGAGGCCTTTATGAAAATATTAATTATATCATGGTAGAGACCTTGATTCTATGCACAAGAATATTCATGCCCATTCATTTCCTTTATTGATAACCTGGTATTCAATATCCACAAGATTTATATAATGATATTAGCCATTGATTCGCATTGAACACTAGTTTAGGGTTGAATATCGTGTGTAATGATTATCCCCTATACCATATTGATTATAACTATTTAAATCTTGATAAATTTTTCTTTGTATTGAACATATTGATAAAAAAATGTTATTATTTTTCCTTTCCCAAAGATATAAAGAAGTATATTATGATTAATTTGAAAGGTAGAATATTTTTTATGATATGTATTAATATTTTCTATGTAATAAAGGAATAATGTTTTTTATTCTTTTCCATTATTTCATATCTTATTGATCATTTTTTGTTCTATATTTTGAATTTCATACCAATGGAATAATGTGAACACTGGCTTTGGATTACTGAAGTTAGTGTCCTTAAAGTTGGCATCAAATGATGTTTAGTAGGAACCATGGGAATGAAAATTTAAATATATCTAGATAACATTAGAATTATGATAATTGAATAGGTTATTTTAGAACCTATTCAATTACATGTATTTTCTTATTTTATGGATCAATATGAACTAATGATTATCATCAAATTTAGTGTATGCCATTGTTTTGAGATGGATCGAGCATGAATGTTGGGAGTCAACACCAATAGTCAACATTGGGATTTACATTTTGAGAAACCCAATACAGTTGGTGTTGGAGAAGAAAAGACCACTAAGATATTAGGGTAAATGAATTAGGTTATATGGATGTAAATTCCCATTGAATAAACTTGTTGTTCCAAAATAGGAATCACCAATGTTGGATACCTTATTTTGGTATAATCCTCAATATTTTAATGTTTGTACTAATCCATTGGAAGTTGAAAATGAATAAATTTCAGGGAAAGATATAGAATTCAAAGGAAGTATTGAAGAGGAATAGTTTATTGTGGTAGTTAATTGTCTTAATATTGATATTGCTCAATGGTTCCCATTTAGTTGGTATAATAAAGAGTTCAATGAAATAGAATATAGGAATTCTAGAACATTTATTGTGATATTTTTTTACAATTAATTACCTCAAGAGTTTTGATATGGAATAAAGATAAATTTCATCACATTAAATCAGAAGGAAGAAAAAGGTGTTTTATAGTATCTGGATAACATTACAAGATTATCGAGGCATTATATGGACTACGTACATAATCCTAAATGAATGATTGAAATTTATTTATGGGATTAAGGCAAATATAAAAAGGGAACACGTTTTATAATAGTTTTCATCCTATTAAAATCTGGTATCATGTTCAAAAATTTCATATAAATAATTTTCTAAGAATTTTATCTTCGTGGAATATCAATAAAAGAAGAGGCCAATTTATTACCATTGAAAAGCATTGTCACATAATGATAACGAGATAATGATATTTCCCAAATGGGATAAATTTGTAATGCCACACATACGTACATTCATAATGGGAACCTGAGCTAGTTCCATGTGTGTTGAAAGGATTATTAGGTCTCATGAATACATGGGAAATAATGAAATCATTGAAATAAATCACTTCCACTATAAATATTTGTGAAATTATTCAATACAATGTCTCATGAATCAAGGTAACATGCCTCATATGTGTAAAAGTTGAGAATTCCAAGCTTATGAAATTAATAAATATATGAATTAAGTTACTAATGATATAGTCTTAGGTACAATTATCCTGATCACAAATAATTCTAACACATTATTTGGAATTGGATCATCACAATATTTAATATCTGTCATTTTTTTATATTAAATTTATATGTTTCTATTGACCATTATGAAGGAAGTTATCATCCTTGGCTCAAATTGTTAATCTTACTGAAGCATGGATATTTTAGTTAGTTCCCATTATGAAACAAAGAAATACCCTATGTTAAAACAAGATTATTTTGCCTATAGTTTACTTACATATAATACATGGTAGGGATTTAAAAAAAACTATTTGTGAAACATTTTTTTCCAAGAGAAGGAGACATTGATTCATGATATAGGTTTTGCTTCCATTTTTGAATGTGGATAAACTACATAATCTACATCATGTATATATCCCCTATAATATCTCTCCATAAGGAAATTCCTAGAGTATAAGATAATTCAGAACCAATTAGTGATAAATGTATCCTTATAATTTAATATCCCTCAATTGTTAAGGAATACATTTATATGTTTCCTTAATAACTACCTGTATATCCACCTGAGAATGTTGTTCATTATTCCAATTTTTTTAACCTTGGTGAAAAAACATTATCTTGGAAATATTATAGTATGTTAATGTATCTATTCACCATATTTTTTCACCATATGAACCATCAATTCCTTTCGTGAAAAATAAATATGGTTAGACATGGTTAATCATCGAAGACCATGAAATCAATTCTATTATTATTAAGAACAAGTGTCCACTACCCCCACATAGATAATTGTTTTAATCAAATTCAAAGTGATAATTTTTTTAAAATTCCTATGTTCATTGTGGGTATCATTAAGGTTCTAAGTTAATATGGTATGAATATTTTAAATAATTTTTTGAGGTATTTAAGAGGAAATTTTTCAATATACTGATATTGGATTTACAATTGGAAAGGTATTGATGTGTGATACCTAGTAATTAATAAAATAAGTGACATGGATGTTTCATTATATTGAATGATTGATTTATTTCTTTTGTATCAATTAAGTCAATGATTCATTAACAAAATGATCAAACCCCAGATCTTGAGTTGGTAGTAGTGACATTTTCATTGATGACATTATGGAAATACCATTTTGGAAAAAATGAAATATATAAATAACATAATTTTTTTATATATATCTTATTATTGAAATTTCACAACATGCGGTAAAGGGGATGGTTAGAACTACTCAAGGTTTATGATTCTTGAATACACTACAACCATTGTAAGTAAACTATGGTGGTTGTTATATTATATAGGACTGATTTTGGGTTTTTGAAAAAAGGAATTAAAATGATTCCATATTCATTGATTCCTTAATATTAGATGTTAGAAGAATCATTGAAGATAAAAAAAACACATATATTTTAAATGATTGTCAATAAGTCCATGTTAGATAAATTTAAAATATTCTAGATTGATAATAATATTATTAAAATTTTAAAAAATCCTTTAATCATGGGAAGTTAATATAATTCAAATATTAATATAGAATATAAATATTTAGAATGATGTTATGGGTTTCATCCATGCTTGATATAAAAAAATAATTATTAGATGAAGCACAGAGCACACATTTCCCTACACACCCTAGTAGGAAAAAATGTATATTGATATAGAGGATAATTTTTTTTTCATTTAATATAAAATTATAAATTATTTAAAATGTATCAAGATTGATTGTTTGTAAATATAAAAAGGCTATGAGGAAACACCCAAAATAATTCATGTATCATCTACATACTATTATGTCTAAATGGGATGTTATTACTATTGAATTTTCACTAGATTACCAAAATATCATTGAAATAATAATTCTATAAAGGATATTACTGGTCACCATACCATGTATTCACATTTTCCCTCTATATGGTATGTTTTAACTCATGACCACCTCATACTGATCTATATTAATGATGTTAGGAGGATTCATGGATCACCACTTTTGATTTTATTTTACCATGACACATGATTAACCTAAAAATAATGGTACAGTCTTCAAAAAGATCTTGGTACTAATCCACTTTTGACAAATATTTATCCATCTTTGAAATATAGGAAGTCTAAATAGACTATTGTTTCATTATAATACATTTTGGGGTCATGTTAAGTTGATATAAGAGTTATTTAGGATTATTTCTTACCATTGGTTGACTATTCTTATAACAATGGCTCTATTATATCATTCAAATGGAACTATATGAATCATTTTATGATCAATGAATTTGTACTTCAACATTTTGGTATAATGTTGATAAATGGAATATTTTAGAACAATAACTTTTATAGGATAAACCCATGAAACTAAAAAATATTTTGTGTCATATCAAGGAAGATCAAATTATATAGAAGATAAATATTGATAACAGAAGACATAATTTAGAATTTCCAGTCGGAGGTCATATTTTTGTGAATATATCTCAGGGAAATGGTGTTATAATTTTCATGAAGAAATGGAAACTATGTTTTAGGTACATTATCCCATTATAATTTCAATAATGAATAGGATCTTTTTCACGATATTTCAAAATACCACAAATCCTACAAAAATTAAAAGATGGGTTTCATACCTAATTATTAATGATTTAAATGTTTTACCCAATTATTATGTTTTCCTTTTAGGTAATAGTATCAGAACCTGATTAATTTTACTATAGAACGAATACACTAATTCATGATACTAGAGAACATGTGTTATGGAATTAGATGAATAGATTAATGAATGTAATTTATAGAAATATTAAAATAAAAGAGGAAACTGGGAATCATGAAGAAGTTATGATGAATAAAAACCCAAATCTATTCTTGATGGAGAATTTGTGAATTTTTTTTTATGAATGTTTTTAGGTAGTAAATAATGTAACACTCTAACTTCAATTATAGTACCAATGATATTCTTTATAGTGAAACAACAACATTATTAATGTATTTTTATTCATAAATGTTATAAAAACATAAAATCTGAAAATTTTTCTATTTAATTTGATGAAATGAATTTTATTTTTTATTTCACGATGTAAAAATTAACATATGGTTATTGTTTATGATATTTTTGGATTAGTTTTTTTTTTCGAAAAACATGGAAAATGGTAATTTTATAAAACCTTCACTTTTATGAAATCTTACTAATATAAGTATAATTTTACAATTTATGAAATTTTTTATAGAGAAAATATAAATATTTACAATAATAAAAATAATTCAAATTAAAATAATTTAATCATATAAATATTAGATTATCACATTTGAAATCTAACAAATGATTTTGTCTATAAATAATTTATTTACATGGTTTGTTTTAGTTTTTTTTTGAATTATACATATTTATTTTTATATTTCTATTAATTGAATTTATTACATTTTAATCAACACCATTCATTAAATTCTAGTAAAATTATATAATGATTAAAATTAACATTTAACTAAAAAATGTTTCTATTTCCTTTTTTTAATATATTGAAATTAATTTTCATCACCTCTATAAATGTTATATTTTAAACTCAATTTGACATTTCAAACTATAATAATTTAAAAAGGTAATACGGTAAACTTGATTTTTTGTAATAATGAATAATAACCGTAGAAAATATTTATAACTCAAGTTAATGATAAAATTAGTTAGAATTGTTTAAATAACATGACATGGATTAAATATAACAAAAACAGTTGATTAAACCCCAAATATTTATTGAATTAATTTTTCAAAATTATCAGATATTATGATATGGAAATTTTGATCTACTTTAATTCAGTAATAAATGTATTATATAATAAGTTTTCATGTATTTACAATTATTTCACCCACCCCACTAATAAATATGGGATATGTATGATCTATTAAAAATATTAATTGTTACACATATGTAAACAAATACATACCCAAATACCATAAAAAAACATTCTCATGTTCTATATGTATTGGTCTCACCAACCATCCACTTCAAAAAATATTAATGTGTAATCAAAATGATGTTACTAATGAATGGGTATATATTCATAATATTTTTTTTTCAGGTACATTTCTTCTTAGACATCCTATAAATATTAAATATCCTTAGTAAATTTTATAAATAAGAATATTAATAATACTGTGAATTTTTTATGTTAATGTTACATCCATTTTCTGTCTTCATTCCATCAAATGGAAACAGAAAACATAGCATATCCATACGTACGGCCTACTGTATCTAAGTGACTGTGTAATTCATTTACCATCAATACTTTTACAGGATGTTATAATAATGGAAGAAATAAATATATTTCCTATTTATGAAATAGTTATGATTATTTAAATATAATATATCATCTAACTTTTTACTCATCTGTCCATTGGAAAATGATAAAGTCCCAATTGCGTATGTTTGGACAACAATATCCATGAAATGATGTGATGTATTATTCTATTACCCCCATTCATGTATGAATCTAAAATTGAATTTAATTAATGAAAATAATATTAATTAAATTATTAACATAATCAATATTTTTTAAAAATTTCATAACACATTTAACAATGAATAAAATTCATAGTAAATTTTGGATTAATTACCCATGAAAAGTTTTTTGTTTGAAAAAAGCATGATTTATTAAATGGATTGATTAAAAATGATTATTACATTACCAAAAAATATAATATAAATTAAATATATTGTTAATAAAATATTTAATTTAAATTTAATTTAATTTAGGATCAAACAAATAATACAATGTGGAGACCCATGCTAAGGGATTTCATTTATAATATAAGTCTATTTCAGTATTTTTTATTATGAGATCAACTAACTATAAATTATATTTTCATAAGAAATTAAACCCCATTTAGATTATTACCCTCTGGTTATGATTGGGCTTTAAATATTTATTTTCCATTTCTTATATATATTTATAAAGAAACAATATGTGAGTTACATGTATGTGAATCTCTTTTAAAATACAAATTTTAATTTTTGCATTCTATATTTTTTTCTTCCATGCCACGGTTCATTTCAATATTTAAAGAATAATCTTATTTAAATTCCCATTATTTGATAATGTAATTTCAAAATATATTGTAAATTTATTTATTTATTTAAATTGGAATACTCTCACCACTTCCCAAATGATGCAATTTCCTAATTTTTAAAAAAAGTTTGAATGAAATTTTTATTTTATTATTTTATAAGTGAAATTAAAATCATAAAATCCTAAAATTCATTTTCATTTATTCCTAATATACAATTTTACAATTTTATTTTCAAGGAAAATTATTTTATCAAATATATAGAATTTTTAATTTTAAATATTAATAAATAAATTGGATTATATTCTCTTAAAGGAATGAATTTTTATTAATGTGACTTATATCTCCATTCTAAAAAAATATTGCAGTGATTTTATTTTTAAGGTTTTCATATATTTTGTTATTGAATTATTAATTTATTGGTTTTATGAAATAATTTTATTTCATTTAGTATATTCAATAATCCTTTATTGATTTATAGTTTTTTGGTCCTTAAAATTATCATGATAAAATTTAATATAATTCTCCATCATTTCTCCGGATACTTTTTTTAAATCAGTGTCTATATTTACTGAATCATGGATATATATTAAATAATTTCCAGAAACAAATTATTTTCAAAACCATATAAATAATATATATAGATTATATGTTAAAAAATGTTTTTTATTAAAGATATTTCATTTAATAGGGAAATACTATATATAATTTATTCATGATGGTTGAATATTTTTATTGGATTTTGGAGAAGGATTTATATTGTAACGCCCCGACCCCAGTTACCTAGAGTCGGTGCTTTATTAAATTACATTGGAATGTTAATAAAGAAATCATGTCTAGAAAGACCGATCAGTTTAGTATTATTGGAACCAAGATTCATACATAATTTTAACTTTAAAACATGAAAAGAAATACAACAAAAATATATTTCATTTGAAACATAGGGGAAAATCCTAAGATGAGGTGGTTTATAAGATCACTCGGAGTATTCTCCACCATCCTGCCTTCCATCCCAGTGGTCTGATTCGTTACCACTACTCATTCCCTATCCACATATGGATAATGATTAGAGAAATTAAGGGCCATAACCTGAATCCTAGCCGAAGATCTTATGGGATATCCTTGCGGATGACCACTTCCATAAGATGTTTAAGCTAGTTGCAGGGCCTAATTTTTTTGCGACAGAATCCCACTCCCAAATGGATGTTGGGTGTTTCTACCTGACCCTTTGGGAAGCACATTTCGGTCATCGCCATCCGTGAGTGGATTATCCTAAGAGAAAAGTGAATTTCAAAGACATTTATGAATAATTCCTTCTGGTTGATTTGGCCGCACTCCATGGGGCCTAGTTCACTTACTCACCAAGTCATCGTAGGGCCCTCTAGCAATGGTGCATTCAGAACTTTAGGGTACTCCACCGGATTATCAAAGAGGATTCACCACACATACAGATCTGCGGTTGGAGACCGTATGAATCCCTCTTCTTTAGTCCTATCTGGATACAACCTGATTTGTTAGGCGACATAGAGAATATGAATCAAGGAAGAGTCATAGTTAACCTGGAGGAATTGCCAGAGGGTGAGAACTAGCTGGAGATTCTTGTAGTGGACCTCCCCCAAGGGAGCTTCACACTTCATGGATCATTTAAGAAGGATTACTCATCAACCAAGGAATCAAATTGGTCTTTCAGTGCCCACCAAGGATCTAGACTTTAGCCGAAATCCCAATAAGGGAAAGGAATTCCTTGGAGCTGTCAAGCCCTCCAACCCGTCAGACATAGCGAAAAAGGTGGAGGACGACCCCGAGAAAGCCATGTTGCATCAGAAACTCTCCCAAAAAATAAGGTGGTCAGTGACCTCCTTGGTGAACGTGCTACCAAGCGATGACTGGACTACGATGATCCGAGGCCGGGGCAGCAGGGGCAGGCACAACATTCCCTCGGCAAAATGCCTGTAGTTGACTGTGACCATCTTTCTGATGTGAATATGGTTGAGGCATGATCATATGACATGAGGGCATGGTATGTCTTGACCAATCCTTCTAAACTGCATGAGAATCCTAGGGAATGAGTTTGGATTCCTGTAGTTTCCCCACTAGTCACTCCACCAGCCACTCCATGAGTGCTAGGTAGCCTTATCATGTTGACAAACCTGCCAACACAATGGTATTTTGGGATCCCCATCCAAACAGGAAACCCGACCTTGATGATGCAATAATATCACTCATTGCCCGTCAAGAGGCATTAGAGACATGATATGTTGCACTCCTGTCCGATGGGAAGCTATATCCAGCATGAGTGGATAATATGCTAGCACCTTCGGGTTTCAGGAATCCCACCTTTTCCCCCTTCAATAGGATAGTTGACCCACCATAACATCAGGCCCACATTACATCAAGGTGTTGCCCAATGATTTTAACTCCAGCGCAGTAGGGGGCCACCATGCCTTGATTTTTCATGAAGTCATTGGAAGGACCTATGTTTTTCTAGTAATGTTAACCCTCCATCAGATTAGTAGATGGCTGGGAGGACCTCTATAAGCAATTCATCTTCTATTTCTATTCCACCAAACAAAGGATGAGTATCACATACCTATTAATGTTCAAGGAGCGGCTTGATGAGCGCGTTTCTGACTTTGTCGCCCAGTGGAAAAGAATCACATATTCCCTTGACATGCCGCTATCCTAGGATCAATTGCATACGATGTGCATAGGGAATTTCATGATGAAGCCAGTCCCCTCCCTGGTCACCCTAGAACTATCCCGGGGGGTTTCATGACTTCTCTAATAAGTCCTAGTGCCTATAGGTATCCAAATAACAGGCTATGAAGGAATGTCTGTGGCCTCTGACAATCCCCATGAGAAGGTTGTGACAGCCGTAGTGTCCCATATAGAGGACCCCAGGTGACTAGTGTTGTTTTCCATGGAGCCACCTTTTCAGCCTCACATAGGCTCTCCACCATAGGTGCTACCTCCAAGCCAGCAGCTTCTGCATCTAAATCTACAGGTTCCCCCATCCAAATCACTGCCACCACCCATGCGAGATAACCACGTTCCACCACCTCAACAGGCTCTTCTAGCCCTACAAAAAAGTTAGGATCCATGGGGACCCTTTTAAAATAGGGGAAACTAGACCTACATGTTCAATGAGGTACAAGTCCCTAGTTACTTTTGCAGTGCCTTGGAGTTGGAGACTCTAAGTCTTCAAGAGTGTAAAAGGCCGGAAGATGCAAACCTCACTAATCTACCTAATTACTACCCCTAACACTAGATCATGGGGAACACTCTTAATAAGTCCTACTCGTACAATGACTAGCTGCAAGACCAGGTTGATAAAAACATAGTCCATTTAGGCCCAACCACGGCGCAGGTGGCAGTCATTTTTTTGAGGCAAGACTGCAGCAGTGATAGTTAGGGTGAGTGGATTCAGGTTTCTAATCGCGGGTCCCAGAAGTATGATTACTGGTTGGCTAATAAAACAGTCTCCCATGCCCATGTTGTAATCTGGTTGCGCCTGAATCAGCAAGAGGCTTCAGAAGATGTAGCCACCACCTCTGCATCAACCTCTCAGTCATCATCTTCCTAGAAGAGGAAACTCTAGTGATGCATGGGAAATCAAAGTCCCCCACCAATGCCATCATCTTCCTATAATCTCAGAAACATCATGCTCCCAGAAACGTAAATCACTCCCAGAATCCATCCAGTAGTAGATGAATCATTGAGTGATGGTTAACAGTATGCCTTGGATAACACCATAGATCTTGTAAATCCCTACATGATTCCTGGTGATGAGGAGCACCTGGAAGATCCTCCCTACATCCCAAACTATAATTAGTGTTCACAGATTCATGGCTATATGGGTCATTGGAGTGAATCGGTCGGCACATACAACCAGGTTGTGCATGCTATTGAAACCAGGAAACTGGCTCAGCACAGAGATCAACATGCAGTACCTTCATATCTAGTGGCATCATGCCCACATTTTCCACAGTTCATGTTTCTTGATCAGGAATAGCGACCCCAACCATGCTGTAACCAACCACACCCTGCTATAAGCTGGTCTCAGTCCTCTAGTTATCATTTGGTAGCCACTCTATATTCTTCAACTAGTGAACAGTGGGATATTCCAAGTACTATTAATCAATCGGTCTAGTTATCAGGGCCCACCATACCTCCTGTCATTGAGCGACATCCCACAAGCATAAGTTCACACCTGGTGTGGAAGTACGATTTTATTAAGCATCTTACCTGTATTCCAGCAAGGCTCTCCATCATTGAGTCCCTTCACCTATTGTCATATACGCATGAGGCCCTAACTGAAATATTAAGAAGACCCATCTAATTTGTGATAGATATAGCTTCCACAAAAACGTTTCATGTTGAAGGGGTTGAGAATTCTGAATGCTAGGCCATTATTGTGTTAACTAGAGAAGATGAAGGCTCTCCTAAAGATGGGACATTCACCAATTTTACATCATTGAATAGTCAATGGTGCGGGGGCTCATTTCTGCCATGTCAACATGGTCTCTGGAATTAACCTAATCCCGACTCATACACTGCAAATGTTGGAATTGTCTAACGATGGTATGAGTCATTCTGACCTAAAAATCAAAGGCTATGACAGGACGGAAAAGACATTGGTCGGTAAGATCGGCTTGAAGATCATGTTTGGTGGCCTAGTTTCCAGCACCGAATTTATGGTAGTCTCCCAGGACATTGCATACAATTCATTGAGGGAAGTCCAAGGCTCTACCTGCATGTGACGGTTGCCTCATCATATCACTAGTGTCTCAAATAATCTCTTAATGGTCGAGTGGGAATGATTCAAGGTGATCTGTATCCCTTGGCCCCTTGTGAATTCCAATAACATGATTCCAACTACCTCAAGAGAAAGGGAAAAAAAATTTAGACTAATGAGGTCGAGCATGCTGTGAATGAGACTGACCCATGGAAAGATCTAGACGACACATACATCTTTCAAATCCACCGATTGGATGACACGACCCTAGACATGGGACAATTCTTCATTATTTCTGGGATGGGGGTTAACACATTCCCATGCCTATATGACAATGGTTGATCACCTCGTACTCCTATAAAAATCTGGATCATGTGGTCCTAGAGGCTCTTACCGACATAATGTATTGGGATGTCTGCCCCATGGCAATGAGAATACGTCAAACGTTCTTCTTCCACTGGGATGGAATTAACCAGATCAATCTGATACGCCATTATTTCTATGATATCATCAATTGTGGCCCCTTGGGCCAAAGTCCAAATGGGATTGGACTAAAATGATTCATCGTAATGGTTGAGGCAGCACCAGAGACCTCTGATGCAGTGACCACTACTGCTCAGGCTTGTACCCGCCTCCCTTCTGGATCTGCCGACTCAGAAGTGACTCTTCCTGCCAAGGATTTCCCCTCCATAATTTAGGATAAGGATTTAGAGGAATCTCCAACCACCATTGAGGATGGCGTCCATGCCACAATTGACATGTTTTTACAGGTGAACATCGGTAGTGAGGCAGGCATGAGACCCACATAGATCAGTGCTTCCATGCCACTCGAGCAGCGACAACAGAATGTAGACTTCCTAAAACAACACAATATTTTTTTATCCTAGAGTTATAATTAGATTCCATGACTAGATCCTTACGTAGCAGTCCACCTCCTCTGTCTCTTGGTAAATCATCGCGGTTTCAAGCAACCACATAGAAAGATTCACCATTCCCACATTGCCATGGTCGAGGTATAAATCAACAAGCTCATTAGAGCCAATTTTGTTAATGAGGATTAGAACCCTAATTGCATGGCCAATATTGTGAAAATCATGAAAAATAATGCATTAATTAGGGTCTACATAGACTTCCAAGATCTCAACCCTCACTATCTATAGAATAATTTTCTCCTTCTTGTGATAGAAATATTGACTGACATTATAGATAGATTCAAAGCCCTATCTTTCATGGATGGGAAATTCATGAACAACCAGATCTAAATGGCCCCCGAGGATGAAGAGTTGAAATCCTTCATGGCACCCCAAGGTAATATCAATTTCCAAGTCATGCCCTTCAATTTAAAGAATGTAGGTGCCACCTACCAGTGGGATATGTATCATATATTTAATCCAATCATTACAATATTAGTGGAATGATTTGTGGACAATATGGTGGTCAAACCTCCCCAACATTAGGACCATCTAAATGAACATGAGAATGTGTTCGGCTTCGTATGTTCCCATCACCTGAAGATGAACCAATTAATGTGTGCCTTCAGGGTCACCTCTGGAATGTTTATCAACTTCGTTGTCCGAAACAAGGGAATTGAGATCGACCTAGATAAGATCATGTCCATTAGACAGATGTCTCCTCCAAGAAATGTTTGGGAGATTTTTGGTTTCTAAGACCTAATAGCCTACATAGGATGATTCATTATGAATTTGGCCGGCACATGTAATACCTTTTCTCGGATCATGAAGAAAGGCAACGTTTATGAGTGGGAATAAGAGTGTGAGACTTCTTTTGAGATGATTGAGCAGTAACTGCTCCAGCCTCAGGTCCTAATGACACCCATCTCCGAAAAGCCATTTTTCCTTTATGTGACTGCCTAGGAATGATCTTTTGGGGCCCTTCTCACATAGAAGTAAAATAAGGGGACTGAGAACACCCTTACTACCTCATCCACTTGCTCCACAAGATGGCGACCAGATACTCCCCCATTGAAAAGAGTTGCCTTGCACTGGTATTCACAGTATATAAGTTTCGACATTACTTGCAGCACCACGAGGTAGAACTAGTGTCCTAGGTTGACCCATTGAAGTACATCGTGAACCACCCTGTGTTGATAGGACATCAGGCTCAGTGGGAAGTAATTCACTAGCAGATAGATATCATGTTTGTCCCTCAAAAGCTATTAAGGGGAAAGCATTAGCAGACTTACTTGCCTACCATCTGGCCCCTGCTAACCAATCCTTGGATCTCAATTTTCCCATTGAATAAATTCTCTCAGTAGACTAGGCCATGTCGTGTTAACAGATGAAATTCGATGGTGCTCCTAGATCCCCATCAACTGAATGCTCAATGTCCCCAGGCTCAATAGAGTAGGCTTGGTTATAATATTCATTACCCTAGCACAATCCATCCTACCATACTCATTCTTGTTTTTAGGATGCAGGACCATTAATGAGGAAGAGTATGAGGTTGTCATCACTGGCCTTGAGCTGGCTCTCGAGATTGATGTGCTGTATTTGCATGTGAAAGGAGACTCCAAACTAGTCATCAAATATATCAGCGGTTACTGCATCATTAGAAAGTCAGAGCTTGTACCATTGTTAGAGCACACTCTCCAGCTAATGGCCTAGTTCCCATCTCATCAAGAAGTTACTCATGTTCCATGATTTTAGAATAGTCAAGATGACGCCATGGCTGGCCTATCAACATCACAAGTGGATCCCAAGTAGAATGATCTGATTATCCACGTGTCACATCAGAGATTCACTGCTCCTATCAACCCCGACGACGACGACAAACCATGTGTAAGCCAACTTATTTCCCGAGCCTCCACATCAAGACCCCCAGTTCTACTGGATGTGGTGATTTAAGAAATCCTTGACTAGAGAGACACCCTTGTTGAGTATCTCCAGAATGGTAATCTCCAAACAGATCAGGATGAGAACGAATGAATCTGATGCTGTACATTACATTTTACCCTCCTAGACAGTCCTAGTCGTGATAAAATACTCTAGAAGCACAAGTCATATGGGGCTCTCCTTCATTGCATTAAAGGAATTGAGATTTCCCTAGTAATGAAAGAGGTTTATGCATGTTTCTATTGGGATCATTAGACGAGGCAAAAACTATCTCACCAGATCTAGAGACTGGGGTACTTTTAGCCCTCTATGATCAATCACTTCATCGAGTTCGCTAAAAGATTCCATACATGCCAGATCCAATCCAACTTTATGCATTGGCCACCAGAACATTTCCACTCCCCAATGTACTATTGTCCATTTGCTGTGTGGGGACTCAATGTGGTGGGACCATATCAACTGGCGACAACTCGCCAGTGAAGATCCATCCAGACTACCATATATTTCATCTCCATGAGGGAGGAGGGAGTTCCACTCAAAGAGGACAAATCCTATTACATCATTGACTTTGTGAGCTCTAACAACATCAACTAATTTTGTGTCCCTCATGTCGTCCTCACTGATAACGGCACGAA
Source organism: Viscum album (assembly GCA_963277665.1). NCBI lineage: Eukaryota > Viridiplantae > Streptophyta > Magnoliopsida > Santalales > Viscaceae > Viscum > Viscum album. The sequence goes on along the minus strand of OY728159.1, from coordinate 1,290,387,033 downwards.
CGTCCGAGAAAATGAGGTGATGAAATTTTTTGCTATTTACAACATCCATTCTAACCATTCCTCCTACTATCATGCACAAGAAAATAGAAACATAGAAGAATTCAACCAAACCCTCTATAACATTCTACAGAAAATGGTTGGTTAGAATAGCTAGAGTTGGACAGACAAGCTCCCTAATGCCCTCTAGTCTTATCGGACGACGACTCGTAATTACACCCAGGTGAACCCATATTCCATGGTGAATGAAACAGTGGTCGTCCTTCCCATCATGATTAAATTTTCCTCACTACACATAGCTATATATGACTAGAAAGCACGAGATAATGTAGCTGAAATCAATATGGATGAGTTGGAAGCGCTCGAATATTACATTATTCATGCCCTGCACAATCTGAAAAGGCATCAGAACAAGATAGCCAGAGCTTTCATCAAGAAAGTTAACCCTGGATCCTTCTATCAAGGTGACTTGGTATTAGCATTATGGGCACCAATGATACGTAGTAGGAAACCACCCAATTTGGAACCCAAATTGGAAAGACTTAATATCATTCACAAGGTTTACTCTAATGGAACGTACGCATTGGTTACATTTGATGGTGAGTGTATAACTCCTCCAACCAATGCCACGTTCTTCGAGCAATACTTTTCATGAGCGATCGGGTCCCACGTGACCCTAAACTACATGGTCTTACATGAACTTAAACTACTTGGTCTTGCACGACGCAAATATTAAGGTCGATATAGAATGACCTTAAACTGCACGGTCCTATATGACCATAAACTATGCAAATTACATCATGACATTAAACTAAATATTTATAAATATTTATTTCTTGATTCCCATTTTCATTGGATATATATGAATGCTTAAACACCTCATCATGAGTCCATCCCCAGTTACCTCTGTGACTATCCCCTCATTCACATTGTTCTTTTGGGGGATCCCACATGGCGATGAGTAGGCTTCTTTGGCCCCACCCATGTAAGGGTTACGATTATCTCACCATGTACCCTCCTTCATTATTCTAATCCTCCCACATACATACGCATAACGTAAAACTATATTTTAAGAAATACATATGGATTGATTCCAATCCTCATGGTATAAATAAGACCACCCCGGAAGTTTCATCTATAGGCCCGACCATAGACTCAGGACCTCCCATTAGGAAAAAATGGTGTGGTGCAAGATTTCACCCCCCATCCCCGTCATGCTCATCATGACTATACCATGTATTCCTCTACCCTGAAGATCTCTATACCTTATACTGTCTATCATGATTCAAAATCATACAGGCGCATTTAGGCTCTACAAACCCCATCATTTAAGTTCCCATTATCTTTCACAAGTGGAGGTCCCCCCAATCAATGAGGATACTATGCCAAAGGGCTCTCCTATCATTTCATCCCAATGCCCTCAATGGTTTTAGACAAAAAATAGATATGAGTCCCGTGTTGCGAATAGTGTCAGTCTCCGATTCTCATTTGTTATTCCAATTTCGGGTCACACGATATAGATGTTGTGTTTCAAATCTGGCCAACAACTATATTTTTTCATTTTCACTAAACTCATATGCCCCAAACATGGAGTGTAGTGGTACTTTCTTCCCCATCATCTCTCCAAATCTTAATCTGATTCGAGAGGGATAGTGATTCCACCTATTAGATACTTATGCGATGGGGAGAGCCTAATACCACTCCTTTTTCCCAAATGGAACATTTCTCATGTAGGATTAAGTGTTATGATGGAAATACCCACATGAGGGTTTATAAGGCTACAATTGGCTGAGATTCTCAGCCTCAGGTCCTTCAACCCCTTCGGTCCCCTAGACCATGTAATCATTTAGGATTGTGTGGTGCATTATGGACTCCTATCCTCAATCATGTCGGGCAATTTCACCACACCACACATACCCCCTTGATACATCCCTCGCTTAATTTATGATTTGTCCCATGAGCACACGCCCAACCATGCCTCGCAAGTCCCATCATTTGGGCTTCCATCACACTCTATATCCAAAAGGGCCCCTGAACAGCATGGATACTCAGCCCATGGGCTCTCCTACCGTAACAGGCTAACACCATTGAGGATTTTGAGCAAAAAATTAATACATGTACCATTTTTCAAATATGGTCAACAGTTGATGCTCAATTGCTTGCTCTATATTCTTGTCACGCAAGGGTGGATACTATGTTGTGAACCTGGTCCACAACTATCATCTATCAACATTGTGGCTTTGTGGTCTTCCATAAGAATGATGATTTTCCCTCTCTATCCCACACATATGAACTTAAAATAGGCATATATGGTCCTATCTCTATGACCCTAAACAAAGATAACCTTCATCCTCACTGCAATATGTTAAACTGCTTGCTGGCCATGACCCTCCTTCCATTGCCCAGTATGAGGCCCCTCAGTCTTTTCAGGCCCCAGGACCAAGCTCCCACTTAGGATTGTATGATGTTATTTGATGTCATGTCGTCATGCACATTGGGTTACTCGCCAAGCCGTACGAATCCTCAGATAAGATACCTTACCCCAACCTTCATCATCACTACAATATTTTTAACTGTAAGTTGGCCATGACATTCTTTCCATGGCTCACCCTCAAGATCCATGGTCTTTTAGGTCCCCTGGTCCTAGTTCACTCTTAGGTTTGTACGATATAGTGCTTGATTGTGTCCTCATTCACGTTGGGTTACTTGTCGTTCCGTAGACGCCCCACATTGGGGTATCTGGCCCTTATTTGCATCATCCCTTTTCTAGAACTATGTGTGGATTGATTCCCTTCCTAATGGGATATGTAGGACTTACTGATCGTCTAGACTTCATGTCTAGCCCCATCTCTTATAAACCAATCTATAATTTTGTCCCCTTGGCCCATGTTCTTCCATTAGATTGATATACTATGTTGTGTGGGAATATGTTCCCATTCACATTGGTTTTATAACAACCACACCACATACCTCTCTCTCCATAGAGGCCTTTTATCCCTTTCACATCATTCATCTCTTTGAGTCCACTTCCCTTAAGTTGGGCCCCTCTGCCCTCTTCAGTGAATCACCAATTAGCCCTTCAGTGCTCTGGTCTAGAACCATGACTGTCAGATTCTACATGGAAATGATTTCACCCACTTTTTAAGCCTCATGTTCATCTTCATTTCTTCTTCAATTACCTTTCACACCCAAATGGACCCCCAAATGGCATGGATGCTAGGCCTAAGGGATCTCCTACCATTACAGGCCTACTCCCTAGAGGGTTTCTGACAAAAAATCAATCCATGTCCCACATTGCGAATATGGTCAGTGGTCGACGCTCATTTTTTGTTCCTATTTCTGGCCACATGATATAGATATCGTGTTTCCAACATGGTCAATAGTTATCCTCCATCATCACACTAGCCCCTTCATGCCTTGAATGATGGAAAAAATGATTCACATTATTTCCCACCCAATCATGTCCAAATAAAATTTCGACACTCCTGGAACTATACCTCAATGCGCATTTTCATGTTAGGAGGGAAAAAGTCATGGTAAAGGAATTATTTGGGGCTTCACCCTAAATTACCTTTATCATGTATTCCAGGTATTTCCAAAGGAATCTTCTTCCATTGTTTCCCACAGTGAGTTTGACTCATGTGGGCGTAGGTACTGGTTCAAGGTCTACACATAAATGGAAGGAATCTAATTCTCTATGGCCTAATCTCTAAGTCCATAAACTAAGATCTCCATTAGAAAAATGTACTTCTTGATTTAATTATGCATGGGATAGGTAGGAACTCCTAGAAATCTTGTCTTTGGGTCCAACACATGTTCCAATAATTTATGTCTTCTGTTCTACCTTCTGGAATCTGACTCTTATAGGTCTGCATGGTGTGGTGCATGTGTGATTATTCCCCTATTCACATCATGTCCACAATAGCTGCACCACATATGCCCATTTATAGGATATATCCCCCTACTTCATGTCCCACATGACATTAAATTGTATGTTGTCCCACATGACATAAAAGGAACCTCTTAAAACTATGCATGTCTTGATTCCCATCATAATGGGATACATAGGAAGGCCCATACATCTCGTCTTAAAGTGAAACTCATCTAGGGGATAGACTCCCCTATCACATATCCTCTAATCTTTTTGGGCCCCTCGTCCTGAGTTTGTCTACTTGGAATCCTGCACGGTATGTTGTGGATCTCGTCCTCATTTTTTTCGGGTATGCTTTATCACGCCGCATACATTCTATGTTGAAACTCATTGTTCTTATATGTGTCTGATCCATATGACTTTGTATTATGCTTCCTAGTCCCATATAACTTTAATCTATTGTGTCTATACTGCACTATGTTAAAATGCAGGGCTAGTCCCATTACATGACCCAAATCTTTGACATTATCTTCCTAGATGCACGATGAAAAATGGCATTGCATCATGGTTTCATCATTCAAGGGGATATCATGTTTGGTATTGGTCACACACCAAACAATTTGTCAACGCCTACACAATGTTTGATTCTTGTGGTGGTGCCTAGAATTTATATCCTAGGTCCATCGCTTCACCAAAAAAACAACAATACTCATTTATCCTGAAGGACAATCAAGATATATAAAATGTTACTTCATTTGGTGTAAGGTCCATACCTGCACATATTATAGAACTACATGTGGCTTGATTTTCATTATAAAAAGATATGTGGGAAATCTTGTTCACATTGCCTCTGGCCTGGCCTAACATTCAATTTTACATCCTCAACCTAAAACCTCCCCAAGTAACTCATGGTGATATGGACTCCAGGTAATCATTCACACCAGGTTTCATAATTACCTCACCAAGCGTCTCCCGCATTCCCTACCATATCTGGTCTGAGTTCGATGGCAATAAACTAATATCACTTTGCATCCTTACTACATGATGTTAAACTGAACAACATCTTCCAAAACTACATATGGCTTGATTCCCATCATTATGGGATACATAGGAATTCCCAAAAATCTTGTCTACGAGTCTAGTACCATGAATCCAAAATCATGTCCCCTCTCTTTCAGCCCCTTATCCCAAACTCTCTGAGGAACATGTGGTGTAACGAGTAACTCATGGGAAAACATTCATGTCACGTTTTGAAAAGGACGTACAATGGGCCTCCGGTGTCTTCTCTCCACTGGGTCTAAACACTATGACCCTAAACTATCATATTCCCATGGGAATGATGTGTCTTGTTTGGACACTACGCCACCATGTGCATAGTCAATTAAATCAATATCCACTCTATGTCTCATGCTACATCCATTAACCTGGAAGCATTCTACATGAGGACCCTTGTTCATGGAGGGATGTGACTTGACTCCCTCTATCTGATATGTCTTATAGTTTTATTCATAAGTGTATTGATAAAGAGAATGGAGTGAGGAATTTTCATGGTGATGTTCCCCTCGTTCAGTGGCCATGATTTGTGAGCCTGCTATTAGGATCCTCATCCTTTTACATGTATGAAGTAATCCTGGTCCCATGCCACACTGGCTTACTGGGCCAGCGTCCCTCAGGGCCTCAGACGACATTTGCGACTGGTCCTATGTTTTGAACATGGTCAATGGTTGCCCCTCATTTGTCTTTTCCCATTCTATTGTCATGCGATATGGATATTATGTTTCAAAAATGGTCAACAGTTATCCCCTATCGTCATACCACCATCATTGTGGTCCAGATCTCGAGCATCATGATTCACATATTCTCTACATTCTTATGTTCTAGTGGAATTCCAACATACTCAGATTTAATATTCTATGCATCTAGGAATGTTATATAGGTGTGTCTGCATTATTGGGATGTCATTCACCTAGAATCCCTCAACCCCTAACATGTTCCTTCATGTGCCAGAAAATACCCATCACTACTTCCTATTTCCCACATCGATCAAAACTCACATGGTCTTAGTAGTTCTGATAGGACGTGTACTATCCGAGCCATTCCACCCATGCCTTTTATTGTCCCGCATGACGTTAAAATACACTATCAGAACTACGTGTGAATTTATTCTCATTCTCATTGGATACATAGGAATTCTAAACCACTCTGCCTTGGGCCTAACCTAACATTCATTTTTGGTCCCTTGATCTGAGGAACTTCCTCAAGGGATATGTGGTTTGGTAAGGACTTCATGTATCCCCATTCATGTCAGCTTTATTACTAAAACACCACATACCCCATTCATGATATCTTCTCATCGTATCGTATGATGTAAAACAACAAGAGACCATATGTCCTTGATGCATGACACTAAAATATAGTTCTACCCTAAAAAAGTTCAGGATGCCCCATGTTAATCATGGGTTGCACCAAATCCCATTTCAGAGAGGATTTCCCCAACCAGTGTTGGTCTTTGACCATGTTGTTCTTTAAAAACTATGTTTGTCTTGATTCTCATCCTTATGGGATATGTAGAAACACCCAAGAAATTTTCCTCAGGACTGACCCCATGTTTTTTCTGCCACCCTTTGGATTTTAGTGTATGAAACCAGTTTTTATTCCTGAGTTAAAGGTTTTTTCATTTCTATTTTCCTTATGTGTTTAAGATAAAATAAGGAAAATGGGGAAAAATCACCCTTTTTGTGAGTACACGCCGTGTAATTTTCAACACGCCGTGTATTTTGGCTATGTGGAAGGAGTACACAGGGTGTGTAGTCATACAGGTGATGAAAGGTGTAAAAATTGACTACACACCATGTAGTGGGTATATACACATTGTGTAGTCAGTTGGAAGCAAAATAGTAAGGTGGTGAAGGCAGTCACCAACGGAGCGACAGTACACACCTTGTATTCAAGGAATACACGCCGTGTCCTCCTATCGACTGTTGAACAGTGCCCCGCTGGTGAGGGGCCGCCAATGGAACAGTTAAAAAATTAAAACTACACATTGTGTACCAAATTGTAATTTTTGTGTAGTCTGTTTGTTTCACTTAAAATGGACATTATCCACCCATGTCCATAGGGAAGGCTTAGAAACGGATGAGGAGTCGGGAGAGAGGGCCGAACCTTTGAGGAGCTTCGGATAGAACGCCGAGAATCTGATTCTGCCTCTGTCGATCTTGTTGGAACCATATGGGTAATCCTCTCCTTCTCCATAAGCTATTCTTACCAATTAATTACTGAGGAGAAGTTATTTTCATTTGAAGAGGTTTTCTTTAGTCTCATATCAACGTCGTTCATCGACGATTCGAGGAGTGTCATTCTGGTATACAGATCATGTGTGATCGAGGTAGGTGGTCTGGTGTTTAAATTCCAACTGCTATGTGTTTTGTGTACTGGTGTGCTACAAACCCATGTTTGGGGTGTCGTATGGCAGAGGCCATGGCTGTTTAAATACCTAGAAATTCATCGGTGGTTTATTATAATTGTAAAAATGTACTTTGGGATCACTGCATGGATCTTGGACCACCCCGGGGGGTGTGTTCCTCTGTTTAGCCATTTGGTCAGGATACCCGAGTTTATGCCATGTTTATAATTTGCATTCCTTTTTCCTTGAGAGTATTTGTCTGTAAATAGCATGTTTGTGCTTTGGGATCTGCCTGATTACTAAAGCATGAGGGTGTGATTTATTATATATCATGAGGGAAGTGTTATATTTCTACTGTGGGAAACTTCTTTCGAGCCTGTGGTAGTATATTCTGTGCCTGAGGGTGACACTTCGTACGCCTGATGGAAATATTCGAAAGCCTAAGGGAAATCCTGAGGACGTGGTTTTATTATATAAGCATAAGGGCATGGTTTTATTATATTACCCAGAGGGAAAGGTTCTTCTTAGCCTGAGGGCCTAGTACTGATGACCACAAAATATTTTTAAATAGAATTGTTAAATGAATATTATAATGACAATATAATGATTATAATCCAGAGATAGAGGGCCATGGGCTACCAGTGGATCCCCCAGCATAGCCAGATGCGGCACCAGCTGTTATACCATATTCAGGCATGGATGCGTAGTTCTATGAAGGCTATATGCAGTTCATGTAGACCTTTCAGGGAGCACCACCGGCTGCCATATCTATGGCTATGTTGACTCATATATTACAATAGCAGCATCCACCTACGTTTTTAGGGGATGGAGGACCACATACTATAGAGTCATGGTTGTGGTCTATGCAGACTATTTTTTAGCATCTTGAGATGCCTCTAGGGTGGAGGGTTATGGTCACTAATTATTTGCTATGTGATTCCACCAAGAGGTGGTGGGATGTTACCACCCAGTATGAGCATCACAAAGACATGGCGTGGGAAGATTGTCAGAAATATTTCTATTAATTCTTCTTCCCAGAGAATCTAAGGGAAGATAGAGCCCGAGAGTTCCTGAATCTGTAGTAGGGATCTATGTCGGTGATGGAATATTCTATACGTTTCACCGAGCTTCAAAATTTTTCACCTTTTCTGGTGGGTGATGAGATGTTGAGGGCTCAACTCTTTGAGGATGATCATCGTTATGACATCCGAGAAATGGTTAATGTTTTCAGGTAGTATTCAGTACATGCTATTCTGAACAAGGCACTGATTACAGAAAGGAACCTTCGAGAAGCTGGTGGTGCAGGCCAGGGTAGTTCGACACCAGTTTCTTGTACAATTTATACCAGGAAGAGGAAGTGATAGATGAGTTTCTCTCGCTATGGCAGTAGTAGCTAGGCGATTACTTTAGGTGGCCTGGTCAGGTGCTACCAGTGTGGTAAAGAGGGGATCAAGATACTGCAGCGTCCACGTGAACCAGTTTAGTGCTGGGTGTGCGGCAAGATGGGGCATCTACATCGCTTTTTTTAGGGAGTTTTCCACCAGTGGCTTGTGATAGGGTTTATGTGCAGACTCCTCTTGTGGGAGCAGGACCACCAGCTTCTTACATGTAGACGAACTGGAATACGCCAGGGCATGCAGGTAGGGATAGTGATCATGGACATGGTATCCCGACACTAAGATCTCAGAGGTAGCAGGGCGCGATAGCTCTGGGTAGCCAGGCTGTGTTATAGGGTCGCGGCACTGGGTAGGCATTAGTAGTGTGATGGACACAACATGAGCAGGATCTCGGACCTTCTACTGTTAGAGGTACTATTCTAGTATCTTCTTTGTTTTCTTCAGTACTTTTTGATACATGTGCTACACATAGCTTTGTATATGTGCATGTTTTTGAAAGCATTGGCCTCTGTGTTTCTACTTCTTCTGATGTTATGACGTTATACGATCCGTTGGGAACTAGAACGACTGATGTGAATCATTGCAAGGAGTTCCCCCTTGAGGTTGGTGGGTGTAACTTTTTATGGGACCTCTATGTATTGGAGATGAAGAGTTATGATGTCATTCTCGAGATGGACTGGCTGGTTCCCTTTCGAGCCTTAATAGATTTCTATCGTTGTAGAGTGTGTTTCACATCACCAGAGGTCGGAGAGATTCTATACAAGGGCGAATGGGATATTTAGGCGAGTCGACCTAGACTATAGAATCATGGGCGAGGTGGAGTCACATCCTAGATTGTGAGTTTATTTTTGGATGACCAGTGAGCTTTCTAGAATGATTTCCCTCATGTTGTTGATCGTTTCAGGGATGTATTCCCGGATGACTTTTCAGCTCCACCTCTAGATCGTGAGGTGGATCTCTCTATTGAGCTTGTGTTAGGGGTAGAATAAGTGTCCATTCATCCTTATTGGATGGCGACACCTGAGTTATAGGAGCTCAAGGGACAGTTATAGGAGTTACAATCAAAGGGTTTTACCCTACCCAGTACTTCTCCTTGGGGTTCTCTGATCCTTTTTATGAAGAAGGTAGATGGTACCCTAAGACTCTGTGTGGATTATGGGAAGATGAACCAGTTGACAGTCAAGAACCGATATCCCTTGCCGAGGATTTATGATCTCTTTGATAAACTTCATGGAGCGAGAGTGTTCTCTAAGATTGACATGAGATCCGAATATCATCAGCTGCACGTGAGACCATCAAATATACCACTTACAACTTTTTGGAGAAGATATGGTCTCTATGTGTACTTGGTTATGCCGTTTGGACTCACAAACACGCCAACAATTTTCATGGCTCTGATGAGTCGTGTGTTCCATCCTTACCTGTATTCTTTTGTGGTAGTATTCATGGACGACATCTTGGTGTACTATCACACTCGACATGACCATGCCTCCCATAATGATATTGTACATAGTACTCTGAGAGAGTATCATCTATATGCTAAGCTCTCAAAGTGTCACTTTTGGATAGACTATATTAAGTTCCTGGGTCATATCACCTTAGAGGCATGAGTTTCAGTAGAACCAGCGATGATGGGAGCAGTAGTTTCATGGGAGCAACCTAAGAATGTTTTTGAGGTATGGAGTTTCTTGGGGCTGGTTGGTTACTATAGACATTTTATATAAGACTTATCCTGCTTAGCAGATCCCTTGACGGGGTTGACTATGATGGGTGTGAAGTTTGTTTGGTCATGATCTTGTGAGACAGCCTTTCAGGAGCTGACGGGAAAGTTCTCATCAGCACCAATCCTGATACTTCCTGAGCAGGAAAAGGGCTATACAGTTTACTATGATGCATCAGGTATTAGGCTGGGAGTTGTATTGATATAGGGCGATTGAGTTGTTGCATACGGGTCTTGGCAGTTGAGGCCACATGAGAGGAATTACCCGACGCATGACCTCGAGTTGGCTGCAGTTGTGCAAGTGTTACACTGTTGGAGACATTATCTCTTGGGAGAGAATTTGGTGGTTTTACTGACCACAAAATCCTCAAGGATATCTTTACATATCTTGACTTGAATCCGAGGCAGCGAAGGTGGGTCGAATACCTTCAGTCCTTTGATTCTGAGCATGCTATACACCTGGTAAGAGAAATCCAGTTGTTGATGCACTAAGTAGAAAGACTCAGACACAGGCATTGCAGGAGGCCAGTGGTGAGTGGCAGCTTATGGATTTGTTCTCTAAGATGCATTTGGAGGTTCATGATAATCAGGGGAAAACCTATCTTTTTTCTTTAACCGTGACTTCTACCCTCCTGGATAGAGTGATGATGAGACCACTATCTGATTCAGAAGGCCCAGTTCTACGGGATTCAGTGGAAAGTGGGGACCCTCCTCCTAGTTGGACGATAGGCGAGGACGAAGTACTATATTTCCTTGGACGAGTCTGGGCCCCATGTGATATATGTGAGGAGATAATGCGATAGTTTCATGATTCATATTTGGTAGTTCATCCCGGAGTTACCAAAATGTACCGTGACTTGAGATGTCAGTATTTGTGGCCGGGTATGAGACGTGAAGTAGCTGGTTTTGTTATGAGGTGTTCCACCTGTCAGCAGATGAAGGCAGAGCATCTAAGGCCAGATAGAGTATTATAGTAGTTACCCATTCCGAAGTAGAAATGGGATGATATCGCGATGAATTTTGTGACTGGGTTGCCGAGGTCAACTCAAGTAAATGATGTCGTGTGGGTTGTTGTGGACAGGATCACAAAGGTAGCTCACTTTGTGTCGATCAAGGAGACCTATGGAGTTGATGAGCTCTAGGATTTGTATATATGAGACATCGTACATCTTCATGGGGTCCCTCGTTCTATCGTTTTAGATTGGGATTAACATTTTACGTCTTGTTTCTGGCAGAGTTTTCAGAGGGCACTGAGTACATAGGGGCATCTGAGAACAACTTACCACCCTCAGACTGATGGTCAGTCAGAGCGTACGATACAGGTTCTAGAGGACATGTTGGGTGCATGCATCCTAGACTGTGGGGGATGTTTAGAGAAGCATATACCCCTTGTCGATTTTTCCTAATACAATAGTTTTCAAGAGACTATTGAAATGGATCCTTATGATGCTTTATGTGGAAGGCCATGCCTATCACCTTTGTTCTAGATAGAGGAAGGTGAGGCAGATTTACTGGGACCACATCTTGTGTAGTTGAATTCTGAGTAGGTCCAGTTGATTCAGAAGTGAATGGCTACCACACTCTCGTCAGAAGTCTGATGTTGATCGCTGCAAAAAACCTTTAGAGTTCGGAGTCAAATATCATGTTTTCTTGCATGTTTCATCGAGGATGTGACACAACCGAATATGGAGACAAGGTAAACATTCACCGAGGTATGTTGGGCCTTTTGACATTCTAGAGAGAATCAGGTCAGTTGCCTATCGGTTGCAGTTACCACAGAGTTACCAGGCCATACACGACGTCTTCCATATATCTTAGTTGCACCGCTATCATTCATAATCGTCTCATGTCTTTCATCTAAAGGAGATTGAGCTTTAGATATATGCTTCCTTTGAGGAGAATCTGATTCGTATCGTGGATAGAAGCACGATGGTTCTCTAAGGCCAGTCAATTCCTCTCGTATGGGTGCTATGGAAGCATAGCCGATTGTAGGATGAAACATGGGAGCGGGAGACCGACGTACCTGCCCAGTGTCCAGAGTTGTTCTGAGATTCATCTTTACCACCCTTGGAAGGGAAATTTGTGGTTGAATTGGTTTTGAGAGGGGAATTTTGTAAGAACCCGGTTCATATTCATGAGGTATGAGTTTCTTCCTTTCTCTTTTCCTTATTTGTTTTTGAGAAAATAGGGATGATGAGGAAAAATCACACTTTTTTCATGTACACACTGTGTAATTTTCCACACACCGTGTACATTGGCCGTGTGGAAGGAATACAGTGGGTGTGTAGTCATACAGGCAATGAAAGTTGTAAAAATAGACTACACACCGTGTAGTGGGTATGTACACGTTGTAGTTAGTCAGTAGGAAAATAGTAAGGCGGTGAAGGCAACCACCAGCTGATCAATAGAAAACACCGTGTACTCAAGGAATACATGTCATGTACTCATGTCGAATGATGAATAGTCCCACGCTAGTGAGGAGCCACTGAAGGAACAGTTAAAAATATGAAAACTACATGCCATGTACATAGTATTATACACCGTGTCATCTGTTTTTTTTTCACATAAAATGGGCAGTAGCCTCGCCTATTCATAGGTAGGGCTTATAACCAGATGAGGAGTTGAGAAAGAGGGTCGATCCTTCGAGGAGCTCTAGATTTCATGTCGGTAATCCGATTCTGCCTCTATCGATCTTGATGGAACCATACAAGTAATCCACTCCTTCTCCTTAAGCCGTTCATACCAATTATTTTACAAGGGGATGTTATTTGAGTTTGAAATGGTTTTCTTTCATCTCATATCTACGTCATTATAGGACGATTCAAGGAGTGTCGTTCGCATATACCGATCAGGGGTGATCGAGGTAGGTGGTCTGGGGTTTAAATTCCAAATGATGTGTGTTTTGTGTACCATTGTGCTATGAACCCAAGTTTAGAGTGTCGTATGACTGAGGCCATGGCTGTTTAAATACTTATAATTGAATAGGTAGTTTATTATAGTTGTAAAGCTGATGTTTGGGATCACTGCATGGATCCAAGACCACCCCGGGTGTGCATTCCTCTGTTTAGCCATTTGGATAGGATAACCAAGGGTATGATATGTTTATAATTTGCATTACTTTTTCCTTAAGAGGACTTGTATGTAAATTTCTTGTTTTTTCTTTGCACTTTTCCCTCTTACTAAATCTGGAGGGCGTGGTTTTATTATATAGCATGAGGGCGTGATTTATTATATTGCCGGAGGGTAGTGTTCTATTTCTCAAGAGGGAAAATTCTTTCTGGCCTGAGGGATGTACATTCTGTGCCTAAGGGAGATACTTCGTATGCCTGAGGGAAATATTCGACAGCCTGATGGAAATCTTGAGGGCATGGTTTTATTATATAAGCATGAAGGCATGGTTTTATTATATTAGCATGAGGGCAATGACTTCATTTCCTTGAGGGATTGTTACTGATGAGCACAAAATATTATTAAATAGAATTGTTAAATGAATATAAAAAATGTAATAGAACTGGAAAAGTTATTTACTTTTGATTAATGATTCGTGTATTGGATTTTACTACTGCACACTATTGTTGCCCATATTCCCTAACAGTTGGGCACGAGCCTTTAGTGGGTGCTTACTGGGATTTATTTCTCACACCCTGTTTGGGGTCATGTATTCAGCCCCAAACAGATTACATTTTTACAGGTGTGGATAAGGGAAATGGTCCCTATACATGTACTTGATTATTGCTGAGGAGTAGAGGAGAATTGGAAAAAGTTTAGGCATGTGATGGTGTCAGTTGTTTTGTTTTGTTCTGTTGTACCAGTACTTTCTATTATATTTTATTGTACTACTATGTAACATGTTCTGGCTATTTTCTTAGAACTAGAGAAATGTTGCATCATTATATATATAACTGTTTTTTGTCTTTTAATGCAATTGTTCATTGAAAATGAGTATGTTTTATTTCTTTCGTTGTTGTTGTATGTTATTTATCATTTCCCCAATGCTACACTTTGAAAATTGAGGGCATATTTTCCCCACTATCAGACCTGGTCCCTCGCTGCTCGTCGGCAGCCTCGGGTGTTTTGGGAAATGTGCTTTAGGTCTTGTGACCAACCGGGTCCGGGGAACCCATTAAGTGGAACCCAGGACCAGGACGCTACATCTGGCATCCAGGATTTGATGTCGCATGTTCAGCTCCGGGTCCTCCTTGGCAGTAATGGGGTGCAATTCATTAGCAACAATATGGGCCCGCTCTAAGTCGATCTGAATGAAGGTTGTCTCTTCGAAAAGATGCTTCTTTTGATCCTCAACCACTGCCAGCTAGGCCATCAATCATAATATTAGGTCTGATTGTGCATTGAGGGAGACTGAGTGCTCATCCACATGGACCTACAACCGTTGAATCACATCTTCAGCCTACAAGAGCCTCTTGATGTTCACCTCTTTCCTCTCCTGCCAACACACACCGAGGCCAGGGTAATACTCCCATATCTTCTCCACCATATGTTTCCAAATGAGCATGTGGGGATGTCAGGCATCCAGTTTCCCAACACACAGTCCATGGAACGGTGAGGGAAGTCTATCCATCTCATATTACCATTGCATTTGGGCATGTCATCGATGAAGAGCTTCATCGGCTTCCATGATCGGTGATAGACTATTTTTCTATCATCTTCATAAGAGGATATCTCAACACAGTATTCATAGTCGGTAGGCTCATATGTGAGGAATACCCCTAAAAACTCATCAGTAGGGTTCACATCTAGTGTTTGATCGGGTATAATGGGACCCATGCTGTCTGATCGATCCTCGTCATCAGACCCCACCTCAATAATCTTGGGCCCAACCCCGATAGTAGTCCAACCACTGATTTAGAGCACCACAGCCTGGTTAGTCATGATATCCACCTCCACAATCACCATCATTCCCTTGGGAGAGGCGTTTCCAGAATCCCCAAACTACCTCGCCATGGCGGCCCACACCATTTGATGAACTAGTCACACCAAAGGGGGAATGGACATCATATTACAAAGTCAATGGGTGACAACCATGTACATGGTAGAGGATAAATATAGAGATCAAATTCCTGGTCTTGTTCTCAGGTTGATGACACCGGGACCCTGAGGTGTGGCCCCCCGTATGTAATTGGAAGGTCTGAATGCTCTGGAAGAGCGACCTCAGGTGTCCTGGCCCCATCAGATGTGGTAATCTATGCTTTTGGAGGTGTATATCTTGAGCGTCCCACATCTGCATCTGTTGAGGGGCCAGAATGGGTTTTTTGTATAAGAACCTCCTGCAATATTCATGTATTAATAAATTGTCCAAAATGAAATGGAAGAAAAACCCGAGGAAGGGGCTTGGGATTTTACCTCAAGGGCCTTTGAAAATTATTCATGTTCCAAGACTTCATCACAATCTTATACCTCCTTCAATGGGATCCCCCTACCGGCAACCTCCACTAAGAGGACTCAACCAGTTACTGTAGAAAAGGAAAGTGATCTCTTAGTTTGATAGCTAAAAAAAATGAGGGGGGATTTCATATTCAACAACATCTTCCCCTGGCCTGTCATTTGAAACAGGGCACCTCGGGAGTGAAAACATTACTCCAGATCCTTCTGGTATTTCTCTGCCTCCTCCGAGGATAATTCAAATCTAAACCTGAGAGGGAAAATATCTGACAAGTCCATCCCTAGGCAGTTCAAGTGTTTCCTCATATTTTATAGGCCGATGAATTGAATGTTTGCATCCTAGATGGACTAGGCCTCCTGGAAGGCGGCATTCACCAACATGTCTATATGGCGCAACCGCTTCCCCGGAGCCTGGGTGGATATTCTATGAAAAACAATCAATGGACTCACCTTGGGATAACCCAGTTCTTCTGGGACCACTGAGTCCGCTTCCATTATTGGATCTGCTGTTGCTGCCTCTCCCTCAGCAATACATGCCTAACTATCCTTGAATCCCCGACACCGTGGGATGTCCTTGTAATCTTTTTTTCCCAACCTCGAGGTTGGGTAGGCACACAATCACTAGGCTGAATGATTGGCTGCTTTAGCATCTCCCTTGGGTTGGTCAGAACCCATCTTTTGGCATAGTATATCACCAACCTAAAGAAGGTTGTGGGAGGAGGAAATCTGTTCCACATCTTTTCGTCATACCAAGTGAACATGAGACACTTCTACCTCATCACACACAAATATTCCTCATGAAACACCCATAAATAGACATGTGGGGTTTGCCATTGCATACATGAACATTTCCTGGGAACTCAGTTTGGGGTGTATGGCTTGAAGAGAGGCTCACGGTCTATTTGTGCCACTAGAACTCTGTCTCAAATGTCTTGGATATAGGACTGGTGCTTTTTTGTTCCTTGGCCATTATCAGTAAAAGCACCCATTTTTAGTGGGAATGGAACAAGAATGTATTCCTCAATTTTCAAGACACGGTATAATACTTCCTGCACTGTCAGTTTGGATGGAAATCTCCATAAATATTTAAAATGGATGGATGAATGATCAATCTTGGAGGGGAGATGGGGTTTGGATCTTCGTATACTCCCATGATGTGAGTCGTAATCCACCCATACAAGAGATGAAACCTCCCGCATATCCTCTGTGGATTTTCCCCTCAATAATAGTCCATAGTATCATGTATAGGTTGGTGAGAATCATGATTCTATGGTTCATCCGCCCTACAGTCTCCAACATGGATTCCATGATAAATGTGCTTTGTTTCATTCTCATGTTCGTATCCCTCACCGGAAGCTTCCAACCACATATAAGAGCAGTTATGAATGTCACCAGCCTGACTACCAGTTGGTTTTCATTGTTGAGACTGAACACCTTGGTTTTTTATTGGTTGTTCTCTAGGATCCACCAGTATGAGTTCTCCTTGCCCCGTTGATCCCATTCGGGCATGTACGTGGCCTCACCTGATACTATCTATTTTCATGTAATTTTAGAAATAGTTTGAACCACTGCTATAATTGGATGTCTCTAACTGCTTCCATGTCCTCTCCTAGCACTAGCTCCATCAGTTCAATTGCCAGTTGTGGCATTTTCTCTAGATCCTCCCATGCACCCATAATTTGGATGAATTCATCATACATCATTCACAGTATCAAGACCTCAAGATTTGGTGCATGTCCCATAAACAAATGCCGACCTCCCCATTGTGATAGTGGAAGGTATTGGTCCTCAATTACTACATGTTCATCAACTTCGGATCGACAGCTCTAGTAGGTAGATGTGAAATTGGGTGGCCAAAGTTGCCTCATATAGGCCCACTCTCCTCATCACAACCCAAAACCCATTACATGAGGCACCTCCACAGTAGGCTCTATCCCAATCAGCAATTAATTTTCCACCCTCGCGCAGGTCCCACTCATCATACCACCCATTTCCTAGGTTCCTCAGAGATTCCTTCAAGATCGTTTAGTATATAGTGGGGGATGTCATCGTCTTAAATCTATTCCCATCAACATTGTTCAAATGAATATTCATACAATCAGAAATTATCGGTGTGATGTACTCCCAGGCATTGCTGTTAGATGCCCAGAACCACTGGCACTAACACAGTGTGCTTCAGAACCAGTAAGACGACTTATACTTACTGGCATTAGGGATGACGATGTCATCCTTCAGCCCAAAGCTATACAAAGGTAGCCTCTTGAACAGTGTATAGTTCCTTTGGAAGGTCAATAGTAGCTCCACTAATGTCCCATGGTTGGTGTGGCTCTATATCAACTCCCCTAATCCCAATCTACTCACTATCTCCTCCCTTTGGGCAGCGTTAGAAAGGACCCCCTAGTAGCCTCCTAATGAGTCATTCAGTCTTGATGTTTTATCTTTTTTTGGGATTTTCCCACGAAGCTCTTTTGTGAAGAAAGTTCACCAATATCGGTCACGAAGGCTGTTCGTGGGGGCTGGCCCCAGCCTTCAGAAGCAATTTCGCAGCGCACACCGATGTGAAGTCAAAGACTCATTGTGTTCCATGAAGTGTAAGGTTCGATTCTCAAAGAGAATTCAGAGAGTAAATGGAGCTTCGCAGATCGAGAGCACTACGAGCCAGAAAGGTGGAGAAAAGAAATGACAACAAAGTGGCATGCTCCCCTATTTATAGGTGAGTTCCTTATGTGGTTCACGGTGAATCTGACCCATGGTTGGCATCATTGAACTCCATCCCATGCACGCCACTCCAACTCACAATCCCCCTTGGGAGAGTCACCTTTGCAATTTACCAATGAATTTTGGTGGTTGAACCATCGAATTTGAACCTTGATTTCTTCTCAGCCCCATATAAGAGGGGGATTTTTGGATGCGAAAATATATGAAAAAAAATAACAATAAAAGTGAATAAGGGCATGCCTCACCAATACTTGTCGCAGAGCCCCATAGCCCTATGGCTGGTGCAGACCTCTCCCTTCGTGAACCCACCATAGAGGAAGGAGGTGGGATCTACTGTGAATAGATTTTACAATCGGGTGCCCACCGAAGAGCAAGGAGGAAAGATTCTCCACGAATCGATTTGAAATTCTCAAACCCTCTGTAGATCAAGGATGTGGGATGCCCTGCGAACAAATTTGACTTTTGAGATACCACCATTGATTAAGGAGATAGGATGCTCCATGAACTGATTTGATGTTTGCGAACCTATCAGAGAGCAAGCTCCATCTTCACGCTGAGTGGGATCTGCTTCGCGAGGCCTCTTGCCTATAAATACCAAGCTACCTCATGTCCAAAGGACAGATCCTTTGAACTTATTCTTTCAGAGCATCCATATCATGATGTTAATTCTGATCCACAAACCATGAGCTCTTCAAGGTACTATTGCATTATGATGTTCCTTCCCCATTGCGTGAATTCCATCCCCCTTAAAAGAGGGATGTACTTCATGGAGCTCACTTGCCTTTGAAAAACAAGGAGATCCCCAAGGGGACTCGGTTCGTTGCAGTGAATTTATACTTCGTGAAACACCCTTCATACACATGTGATCTGCATGATGAGTTTTGATCAATGTGCCTCACGAAGCACATTGCTTCACAATGTTATTCTTCATAAGTAACACTTTCTTTGTGAGGAATTTATCCATCAATTCCTTTCCACTTCTCAAAGAACCATCCATTTAAACTTATTCCCTATCCTTAGGCTTGAATATGTCACCTCTGGATGCACATCCCTTCACGTATCCTCTGTACTCCATGGAGGACCAGAGCTTCCCGAGGCATCAACCTACGAACCCCATTTCCTTGCAACTCCTTTTACTGTGCAACCCTTTAGGTTTGTAATAAGTAATTGCAAGGTCCCTTGGGTAGTTCTACCCATTGCGTTTCTTCGCCTCATGATTCTTTGCATATGATTGAAAATGACTATTTCTTCTTCATATAACCATGCCAATGTGGGCCCTCAATGGATCGCTCCAAAACCCCCCTTTTTCTGGAATTTTTGATTCCTTCTTTCCCTCATGGGAATGCCAGTATTAGTTATATTTGACCTAGGGGTGGAGAGTGCCCCCACCTCATCCATGATGAAGGATGTTAAACATCTAAGAGCCATAATACTCAACACCTGATGTTAAACTGTGACTGTTCCCCATTCCATGCACACGGGGTACCCCATCTCAGACATTTTCTACGTCCACTGGTCTTTATAAGAGTGGGATAATTCCTCACATGGAATAAAATACTCTTTATCAGAACAATGTCTATCAGCAAGGAAAGGGCAGCCACCCAAGAGTAATCCCCTATATTATCTTGCAGGAGGTTCCAACCCTACTACATCTATCTTCTGGGGTGCCAAATCCCTCTTCCACTGGGCTTTGTCACCACCCAAGCCTCCATCTTAGAGTATGTCCCAATTTCCATCACCCTTAGGCTGCTAACAATGCCTAAGCCCCCTTTTCCTCTTCAGACTGGTAACCACGTGTTAGCCCCACTCCACTTCCCACAAAAACAAATTCTGCACCATGATCATCATAAATTTTCTACTTCTTGTTTCTCACTCTGAGCATGACTCACATGGGCATAGAGTAAGAATAGACCATGAAATTCTATATAGGAAACCAAGAGTGTATGCCCCACATGCTCCGTCCTAATCTACATGGTCTTTGATCTCTATCAAGGCAAGGTATATAGGAATCCTCCCTAAGGTCCTAGCACAACACCCATTGGTCTCGGACATCTTTGTGTCAGTTCCCGCTCTCTCCCGAAATATGTGGTCTTTAATCCTTGCCAAATAAATATACATAAGAAGACTCCCTAAGGTTCATGTCTAACAACCATTGGTCCTAGCCAAATTTGTGTCGGTTCCTGCTCCCTTCTAAACTAAGTGGTCTTTGATCCTTTCCATGTAATGGTACATAGGAATCCCCCCTGAGGACCAAGCCCAATACACATTTTTCTCGACCATCTTTGTGTCAGTTGGCTCAACAACCTTAATTAAATGGGATTTGATCCCAAACAAGGAATGGAATATAAGAAGCCACCCAGTTGTTCAAACCCAACACCCATCCGTCTCATCCATCTTCGCATCAGTTCCTGCTCTCTAATGATCTATGTGGTTTTTGATCCCTGCCATGGCAAGGTACATAGGAAGTCTCCTAGAGGTTCAATCCCAACAACCATTGGTTCTGGCCCCCTTCATGTCGGACCACCTTTGTCTCACATGACATTAAACTGCATGCCCCATTTTCATCCAACCTGACATTAAATTGCATCCACCATCACTAACTATGTGGGATTTGATCATTTCCAACACATGGTTCGTATGAATCCTCCCTGAGGTTCAACCAAATCTAGCTATAAGCCATTTTGACCCCGTTCAGAGGTAAGTTGTTGTGACCCCGTCAAATGGTTAGCCATTGTGACCCCTTCCAGTGGTAAGCCGTTGTGACCCCATCCAGCGGTAATCTGTTGTGCCCCCAACCACCTATAAACCTTTGTGACCCTGTCCAGCTATAAGCCGTTGTGATCTAATCATATGGTATGTCATTGTGACCCCATCCATTGGAATGCTGTTGCCAGGGGAACTATGAGGTCGTTGATTCCCTTCCATATGGAAAATTAGGAGGTCTTATCTAGACTCAATCCCAACATCACAATCGTCCTTGAGTCAACTCCATCTCATTATCCTCCCTATTCAATTAAACATCCATCATCCATTTTGGTTCTTACCTGTGCCTCCACATCCTGATGGGATCATGCCACCTCATTACCCATTCCAATTAACAACAATCGGGTAGAAAACCACACGTTAGTCCCAGCATCGGTGTACCCTCAAGGGGTTTCACTCAGCTAATCCACTGTAGTCAATTTGTCGATCAGTCTGATCTGTCTCTGCAAGACAATAATCCTATGGAATACCCTGTGATAAACATATGAGGTAGAGTAGAACCTCATATACATGCCTAGGACATATAATTCCCTGTATTCGACGTGGGATGCCTTGGGCTTCTGTGCCCTCATGAAGCCCTATTTTAAGTGGATGATACCAAGAAGTGCCAGTGTCCCAACATCCATACACACCAGTGATGTCTATCATGACTACTCCCCCAATCAAAGGATTATTTCCAGGCCAAACCCCTTGGAATGTCTCGATAGAGGCAGTGTAATTAATTCGTTTCCACAAATATATGCCATTGGGAATAGTTTTATGATCAATGTATTATGCTTATAAGGGTGACCCGGATTAGGTGACGAGTTCTAAGGAGTAAGCCAAAAAAGGAATAAATATCATCCCATCATCATGTTTTGATCACGGAGAAAACGTCCCTGAATAAGGAATGGATGTGCCCGCCTTTGGAAGGCAGGAATGTGGGGCAACAAAATGTGCTTTAATCCACGAAAAAGACGGATGTGTGCGCCCAAATGAAAGCATCAGAAACAAGCCTAAATTGTTTTTGATTAATATATACATCCATTTTACATTTATTTTCATTAATTTTCTTCTAATGAATAAATTTTTATCTATATGTTAATTTATATTCATTATTCTAGATTATGATCCCAGGATACTCAGTTATTAGAGTTTATTAAAACTATCTAATAACTTTTTGAGATTTTTTATGTTTATACTTCCATTAAAGAAATATCTTGATCCATATCTCAAGAACAATAATGAGTTTCGTTATCTTGTGTTTATTAAATATATAAACATTTATTCGTACCATTTTACTACAATTAGTAACATAAGATAACTAATAACAATTTATGAAAATCTTACCATATAAATTTTTTCTATCTAATTTTTTTTAATTTCAAAAACCATTTTTTAAAAAATACCTTCAATAATGTTTTCAATTGATCATTGAATATCATTTTCAGGGAAAATGTACATTTTTAAAAAATTTGAAAAGAATACTTTATTAGTTTTAAATGTTATTTTCAAATAATAATGGTTTCAAAAGGTTATATGTTTTAAAAAAAATTAGAAAAAAATAAGGATAATATGTCGATGACATGATTTTAAAAGATATTTCAAAATTTTTTCCCTTAAAAGATAACATCAATTAGTGTTACTAATTCTTCTGTCGGGAAATTATTAAATCTTTCAATTAACATTCATTCCGTTAATGGATTATTTTTTTAATGGTATGAAGCTTATGAAACTAAGTTCTCATTCATCAGTTATATTATTTTGATACTGACATCATTTCCCGGCGTATAATTTTGATGAAATGTGTATGAAACCCACATCTTTTTCCAAGGTTTAGGATATGAATAAAGAAATTTTGATAACAATTTCATTTCATGTTTTGTAATATGATTTTTAATGATCTGATGGAACATGTATGTATGCATTCATTATGTGATTCGTAGGACATATATCTCCCTCTAATTACTTGGTTAAAGATTTATACCTCTTTTGTTAGACATGGATTGAATGAGAAATGAATTTAGTTAAGTTTTACATGACCATATGTAAAAACTAAATCTGATCTTTATTACATGGATGGAATGAGGTGTGAACTCAGTTATGTAATACTTGGCTAGAACAAGGTGTGAACCCGAGTTTGTTAAATGAATTTTCCATCTAAGATGGTCTTAGTAGCATTGCCTTGACTACTATTTTAATCCTTATATATTATTATGTTTCTCCCAAAATTATGTATTTTATTTCCATGTTTGGATTTCATGAGTTTTTTTTTCATATTTCCATATGATTCATGTCTTTTGAGCTACCATGATTTATGACATGATTCATGTTTAGGATCTTTGATATACATTGTATGATGTTCTATTTTCATGATCATGTTCACTTACCATTATGCACTTAATTATGATTTGATATCTCCCTTGTATACCCTTACTGAGTATTTGATCACTCCCCTTTCTATGTTTATTTACCCATGTTTATGAAGATATTTATTTTATTTTATGTGTATTAGAAGGTTTTATAGTAAAGAAGAACCTACCGGGAGATGATGTAGCTAATTTATGTACCAATTTTAATGTTTCAATGTTTCTAAAGGTACATGACTAATACGGTCTTTGATAATATATTTGGTTACTTTTATAAGTATTATTTAAAATTTATGTTCTGTTAATGTATGAAAATCAAAGTTCGCTATTTTTGGTATTAGGGAAAAGGTTTCGTTTACCATTAAAATCTAGGAAGAAGAAAAATTAGTGAGAACCCTACAGGAATATTTAGGGATAAGTTTCATGATAATGAAATGTATAGGAAAATTTCCTTGATTTTTAAAATTGGTAGAGTAAGTGGTTTCGTACTAATACATCCCAATTTGAATATAACAAGTGAATGTGGAATTCGAATAAAAGACGCTAGGAGTATCAAATCTGAAAAGATGTGTTGGTTCTAACTCATGGTTATCAAGAAGAAAACAATGGGCCATGATTCATGCCTACTTTGAAACTCCCTAGGGATATTATTTGGAGATTCACAAACGATTCACAAACAACCATGAATGTTTTAAATATAATTTGTCTATAAATAACCTTGTAAAAACCTATGGTTTCATAGATTATAGAAGGTGTTAAAATTTATACAACCTATAAGTGTCATTAATGATTAATTTTTCCCTCAATATGACAAAAAAGTTCTTACAATATGATTTTGGTTTTAATCAATGGATGGAACCTGAAGGAACTGCATAAATAGTGATTGTGATGGGAAATGCAATGAATACCCATTGGGGAAACCGAATTCTATGAGAGATTGAATAAAAAACTCGTTTTATGGTCACATAACATTATCATATTAATAATCATGGTGGACTTCCAAATGAGCAATGTAGGGAATGGAATTATTTTGACTATTTCAGGATGCAATGTCTGTCTTGTTTTAGAGGATCATATGATCCAAATGTTTCTAAAAAATGGATAAGTGCTACTAGAAATATATTATCTATTTTATAGTTCTGAGATATCATGATAAATTAATTATACCTTCTTATATGTAGGATGGGAATAAGACTAGTGCTAGATACTAATCAATAAAATAAATCATCACCATGATACTAAATACATGGATTTCTATGAGTTTAAGAGATTATTATATCAATAAGTATTATCCTTGTATTATTTTTACAAAGATGGGAAGTGAGTTCATTGAGTTGATTCAATGACATGATGAATCTTTCGGTACATATGAGGATAATTTCACATAACATGTGAGGTATGCTTCAGTAATTAATATCCATCCTAATCATAAAATAGATATGTTATTTAGTTTTTTAAATCCAAGTCTCATAAGGGAATTGAATATGAGATAATTTTAAAGGTACAAAGATATAGTGAATTGTAAAATCATTTTTTAAATGGTGGTTAGAATTGAAAATTAACCGCATTATAATGACAAGGAATGAAAGATGGAGTTCCATGGAAACGTGAAAACTCATGGAGAAAAGAATAAGAGTTTTCCGTTTCTCTGTAAAAGTTGGTAGAAGGATGGAGGAATTTTTATTCAGGGGTCATGCAAACATTTTATTTATGGAAATTATTGTAACATGGGAATTGATAATAAAAGAATGGGAATGTGTTATTTTAAAATTATAATGGAAAATATGTACCATAGAATGAACATACCATGACTCTGTGCTATAAGTGTAAGGAGAATGGGTATTATGCAAACAACTACTCTAACCCAATGGATAGTGATAATGATCGACATCGATAAAATATTAATACAAAGGAAATGGGGAAATCTCATATAATAGTTATTTTTTATGAGGGGTTCAATAATGATATAATGAATGGTATAACTACCATCAACTCTAGAACTGTAATATCATTTTTGAATCAAGATATAAACAATATTTTAATACAAAATTATTTTATATGGGTTTTATGTTTCCAGAAAAATGAGTAGATGTGGAATTAGATGTGAAATCCCTTAATGATAATAATATTTCATTCCAAGTCTATTATTCCTCTCTTGTTTAAGTTTGTAGGAATGTGATTCTTGTAAATATTTTGATTCATCATTCAGTTGAAGATGATGGCATCTTAGTCCTAGATTGGATTTCACTACACAAGTCCCACATGACTCTTCATGGAAGAGAAGTTACATTTGATATTTTAAACCCTTTTATGATCATCCATCCATATGATAATAATTATGAACTTCATGGGGAAACGTTTTTCTAGTGTATGGGTCTTAATTATAATTAAAAAATTGTTGTTTATATATATTAATTGAGTAGAAATTCAAAAGGATGATATGACTATTGTTTGGGATTTTGTGGATGTCTTTTCGGATGATTTTCAAATCCTTCCAAAAAACGATGTTGAGTTATCAATAGAACTAATACATTGTTCCACAACAATTTTAAAGACTAATTATAGAATGGCTCTAATTGAGTTTCAATAATTGAGGAAGAAAATCCAAGAAAACCTTGATAAGTGATTCATTCAGCCAAGTGTGTCACCATGGGGTGAACCAATCTTTTTTCTGAAAAATAAATATGGATAAATGTTACCATGTTTCGATTATTGGGATTTTATCAGAATATCAATGAAGGAAAATTATCTTCTCTACTATATTGATGACTTGTTTAATCAACTTCATGGTGGTCAATACTTTTCCAAGAATGGACTTAATTATGGATATAATCAATTGAGGGTCAAGAAGGAGGATATACCTAAAATAGAATTCCGTACAAGGTATGTACACTATGAATATCGAGTTAATTTTTTTATT
Organism: Viscum album; assembly: GCA_963277665.1. Lineage (NCBI taxonomy): Eukaryota > Viridiplantae > Streptophyta > Magnoliopsida > Santalales > Viscaceae > Viscum > Viscum album. Next base: position 1,290,360,496 of record OY728159.1, on the reverse strand, counting down.
ACTACTAATTTTCCTGTTGTATTAATGTATTTTATATATCACAACTTTTTATATAACCTCATCTAGATATTAAATGAAATAAATGATGATATTCATATCTATCTAATGAATAAGGAAGAGGATGTAGATCACTTGAGAATTGTACTAATGACCCTATGGAAGGATAAAAGATATTAAAAATAAAATAATTCAGAATTTAGTCTGAAAAAGGTTTCATTTATGGGTCAGATAATCTCAATAGATAGTTTATGGGTGGATCCAATTGAGATTGAGGCTATTGAATGCAGTCTTAGGCTGACCACGGTGACTGATATCCAAATCATTTTTTTCAAGAAAGATATAATTTATGGTTTATAGAGAAGTTATCAAAAATATCTAATACTCAGACCAAGTCCACATAGAAGGGAGTCAAGTTCCTTTAGATATATGAATGTAAAGGAATGTTTCAAGGAATGGAGGAGAATGATACTCAATTCAATAGTTCTTAAATTACACTATAGTAATGAAGGATTTTTAATATATATTTATGAATCCATGAAGAGATTGGGATGAATACTTATGAAAAATAAAATTTTAATCTATTTTGGCTTGTTGTAGTTGAAGTATAATGAGAAAAATTAACCAAAACATTTTTTGGAGTTAGGATCGTTAATTTTTTCATTAAATATATGGAGGAATTATATTTATGGAGAAAAGTGTGATATATATACTGATAACAAACGTATGAAATATATATTCACATCAATGGAGATTAACATGCACTTGATAAGGTTATTAGAGTTAAAAAAGAATTATAAAATGTCAATACAATACTATTGTTGGAATGTGAACAAGGTATTTGATGTTTTGAGTTGAATAGATGGTGCTAGAATATCTAGGATGAGGATCCTAAATGATCCAATATTTCTAAATTCACAAAGGATGGATCTATAAATCTGAAAGGAAGGGGAAAATATTATCGTTCTCAGTTGTATGTCCAAACCTCTATCCAAGTGAATATTATGGAGTCTCCAAAGGATTATGTAGAGATGAAAAATAATGTTTGAAATTTTTCTATGTTTAAACTTGATTACAATGGAATGATAAGGTTCGAGAACCCTGTATGTGTTCCTTCAATACAAAATTTGATGTAAGAGAAGTTAGAGGATGATCACTGTTCTTCATTATCAATTCATCTTGGAGGAATGAATCTGTATAGGAAATTTAATGAATACTTCTAATGGTATTTAATGAATATAGATATCATAGAGTTCGTATTTCGATGCTTGGTAGACCAATAAGTAAAGGTAGGAAGGAAAAATTCAAAGTGGATGTTTCTTCCATTACCAATACAAGAATGGAAATGGGAGAACGCAACTGTGGATTATATTATTGGACTAGATAAATCATCTAAAGGGTATAATGTTATATGGGTTGTATTCAATTACCATACTATGTAATCACACTTCATCGCAATCAGAGAATGCTTATCTCAGGATCATCATTCTAGGATATACATTATGGAAGTTGTAATGTTCCATAGAGTACCACATTCCATCATATCAGATCGAGATCTACGGCTCCCATCAATGATCTAGATAAGCCTTCGATAATCACTTGATACAAAAATGAGTTTCATTATTGTTTTTCATCCTCAATCTATTGGTCAGTCTAAAATAAAAATTCAAATAGTAGAGGATGTATTGTGATCTTTATCTATAGATTTCAAATGTTATTGGTTTCAAGACCTTCCTCTAGTTTAGTTTTCATAAAACAATAAATTTTTCACAAAAAATAATATGGGACCTTATGGATACCATTATATGAATAATTGTAGATCTATAATGATATTGGATATGTTTAGAGAAATAAATCTATTGGGACATGAGATCAGTAAAGAAATGGTCAGGAAGGTTAGAACCATTCATTAACATATCAAGTCCATTAAGAGTCTATAGAATATTTATTCTCATAACTAAGTAAATGATCTGAAATGTGAATTTTATGAAAATGTGATTCTAGGAATCTCACACTGTAAAAAATTTATGATGTTTGAAAATAAAGGGAAACCAAACTCAAGGTATATTAGTCCCTTTGAAATGCATTATTGTATCCGGATAGTAGCCTATCACTTGGAACATCCACCAAATATCTATCATGTCCATGTTTTATTCCATGTATATCTCCTAGGGATGTACATACCTAAACTTTCACATTTAATAAACATTGAGGTAATACCACTAGAGTAGAATCTTTCTTATGAGGAACACCACATTGAAATTTGGGATTGTACAATGAAAGAAATATGAAAAAATACGACTAACCTGGTCAATTTTTTTTAGAGAAATCACCAGTAAGAGGAATATATGTGGGAACATGATGATATAATAAATCATAACTGTCCCTATTTTTTACGGAAACGATGAATTTTGAAGGATAGATTCATTTTATGTTGGATAGATTATAACATCTTGAATTTGTAAAAATTTCTTAATTAAATTAAATAATAATTTATGTCTTGAAATTATCTAAGTAAATCATTACATTCATATAGAAATGACTCATTTTACATTACAGGCAATGCCAACTTGGAGTACGTTGCACACAATGCCGACATGGCATACATTACGTGCAACACTAATGTTTCTAAGAAACAACATTTTGTTATCATAACTATAATAATGATATATATGTATCCTATAAAATAATCATATTTTTATGAATAGTAATATCTAAATTTTGAGTATTTTTTTAATTTTTTTATATAATTATATAAAATTTCTAAATAAATATTAATTTCCGTATCATCCTTATATTTTAGAAATATGATTTTTTCAACTGAACTTCTTTTAATGACCCTGTTTGAAAATAATAAATATAATTTAGAAAAATTTATAAATATATTTTGACAAAATATAATTAATTTTCAAACATATAATTTTTAAATATTAATATTGTTAATTTTTGGGGTTTTTTGAGAAGCGTTATTTTTTTGATGAACAATGAATGAATACTGAATTTTAATTCAAAACATCTTTTCCATCTAATTTATTTATAAGGATAAATTATATTTCAAATTTAATTAAATGATTAATTAGGTATTATTTTTTATCAATTAATCCAATTTAGCTGATTAAAACTAATTTATCTATGAAATTGTATTTAAAAATATAGCATGATTTTGATCATTTTTATTTTGAAAACACGCTGTGTTGTCATGTCAATGAGATTAATTTTAAATTAATTTTTGCCAAATATGAGATTGGAATTTTGAAATATTGAAACCATGATTTTTATAATCATTAATTATAATGTATAATATTATAATGTTAGTTTATTACCAAAAATTTTAGTGACTATAATTAATATTAATTAAATCGATTAATGTAAAATTAAGGATTACTAAGGACCGATCCTTAAATTTAACCCCTAAAACGACCTGGAAACTTGTCTTACATCCATTTTGTGAATATATTTCTACCATATACTCCTTTATAACTGATGTTCCACATTATTTATCAAAATTAAATAAAAAAAGGTTGGTGCTAAATCCCTTTTCAATAATATTACAAGAGTTCCACTCCTCCCCCACTACAAAATCGCCCCCACTCCTTCAACTTATTCAGACCTCTCAAAAAATATTGGCCTAGAATATTTCGTCCAAATACATCTTCCAATATCCATAACTTCATATTATATTCTATTAATTTGGAAAAATTTAAATCATGGAATTTTTTTGGAACAAACCAAAAGGAGTTACGAGATTAAGAGTTAACGACTTCTCTCATGCTCCTTTATTTTATTTTATTTCTCCACCCCATCCTAAATCATTATCAAATTATTTTGTTACAACACATGTTACATAAATTTAGTATGATGTTATTTAAAATATTGGTACATAAACTTATAAAAACTTCCATTTAATGGTTACATAACATATTGTTTTCGTGTACGGTGAAATACCACCTCATGAAAAAAATGATTGTTCATTTTTCCAACCATACCTCACATGGAAGAAATTATGATTGAAAACCTATTTATATATTATATATGCTATTTTTATTATTTATGTAATATTATACAATAATTGTTATATCAAATATCTTTATACTTTGAAATTGGTGTAAATACGATAATTTCTTTTGAGGAAGTGTGGACTACCGCCCCTCAAATTGATGTGATTCATTCACACGCTACATGAAATGTATTAAGTATGGGTTTAGTGAGTATATATAAAATATATCATCTAATAATAATACTGTAATTTTTATTATGATTATATATATATATATATGAACAAATTTCATTTACATAGATTCATTCAATATGACAATAAAAACAGAAACAATGTTCATGCGTACATACGACTTACTATCTACATGGGTGGTATATTCCATTTCATACATAAATATCCAATAGATTAATATAAAATATATATAAATAATAGATATTTAATTATTTTTATTTAGAGATAAATAAATAAATATAATGATGAAATATATAACAAATTAAGACACATGCCAAGAACAGAGCAAATATTACCTGAACTGAAACCATAACATATTATTTTTTACATGCGGGTGATATAAGGTCACAATAAAACTGTATATGATATTATATATAATAATAAGGATCATTAATATATTTATCATACGGTTATATTTATTATACATGGGGTTTTAATGAATATGATGAGAGTTAAGACTCAATATAATGGAATTTCATATCATTTTTTATTTCCGCAAGAGTCATGCTTTATTCACCACCCATTCCTTTTGTGTGATGTGTATACTACACATGGATGTATTCAATGGAAATTATACTTATAATTATTTGTATTTAAAAATGTGTTATATGATATTTATTAAATATTTTTTATGTTTCAAAGGTTATCAAATTGGTAAAATATTTTTGTATCTGTTTTTCTTCTTTGAGTCTAATGTATTGTTATGCACCTAAATTATTTTTAGGTGTATATAATTCAATTTAACGTGTTATATCATGAATATACATATTGATTGGATATTTTATGATTCATTTAATTTATTTTTCATTCATGTAGAGTATGACCCCAACATTCAATTTTGTAATATTTTATTAAAGTTATCTCATAACTTTTAATGATTGGTTATTTTAATACTTCCATTGATGAAATATTATGATCCATATCTCAATAAAAGTAATGATATTAATTATCATATTATTTTCAAGATATATCCATGTATTAGTACAATTTTTTTCACTCTCTCTTAATTAAGGTAATTAGAAGAATGTTTTTAGGAAAATCTATCAGTATTTCTCTCTTCGGTTGGAAATGTGTTTTATTTCAAAAACAATGTTTTAATTTTTTTTAGAAAAATTGATTAAAAATTATCCTTGAATATAATTTTGATGTAAAATGTATTGTAATTTGTTTTTCAAAAGTTTCTTTATAATAATTCAATTTTATTTTCTAAGAAAATGGTTTCGAAATGGTTTTACATTTTAAAATTAATGGTTCAATGAATAAAGAATAATATTCCCAAGAAATTTTTTTAAAATATATTTCAAAATTATTTTCCATCTATGATAAAACTTTTTGGTATTAATAAATCCTTTGGTTATGTCATTCAATTTATCTATTCATATTATTTCTCTGATATGATTTTTTTGATGGCATGATGTATATGAAACCTGATTCTGTATCACCAGATATATTCTTCTGAAACTTTCTTCATATAATGGGTTATGAATCTAATGAATTGATTATAAAACATTTTTATTTTTTCCTTGGTTGTGATATGATTACATTTTTATGATACCTATTTAATTTCACGGGTAATGATAATTTTTAATTAATTTGTGGCACATATATGTATGATTTAACTATAAGATGGGTGGGACCAATATTTCCCCAATATGAATTGGGTAATTATTTATATCTCATTAGATATACATGGATATAGATATAAATTAAATCGGTTTAGTATTACAGGACTGGAAAGTGAAATGAACTCGGTTCGGTATTATAGGTCTAGAACAAGTAGTGAACTCAGTTTAGAAATATACAGTTAGAATGAGGTGTAAGCCCGATTGTGTAAAGGATATTTTCCACTATGATTGTCTTGGAAGCATTGTCTTGCTACAATAGAAATAATTATATATTATTATGTGTATTAAAAATTTCCATGTTTTATTCTAATGTAAAACATTAAAGGATTATGTTATTTAAATCTTTAAGATTCACGTCTTATTAAATACCATGATATCTTCCTTGATGCATGTTTATGATCATTCAAATGCTGGGAAAGATATTCTATTTTCATGATCATGACCTCATACCGATTTTCTCATTTTTATGCTTTGGTATCTCCCATCATTCCAATATTGATCATATTATTTCACACCTTTTTATGTTTACTTCCCCCAGGTTATGAATATATGGATTATGTTTGATTTTTCATAGAAGGATTCAAGTCATGGAGAACGTAGTGGAAAATAATTTAATTCAATTATGTAATAGTGTTCATGTATCTATGTTTCAAAATACACTAGAGTAATACAGTCTTTGGAAATCTATTTGTATAATGTTTTATGTATTATATAAAATTTATTTAATTTTATTATAAGAAAGTGAGTATTTATATAAAAACTTAGAATACACATAATTCTTCACATTGTAAGAGAGTGTTAGATACATGAAAGACACTGGGTTTGTTACTGATTAATTTCTATTGGTAGTCTTCTAGATGAGAAATGTTATGTCTTGAGAATATGCCTCTAAGAACAACAAACTCATTTCCTCTATGGGTGCCTGTGCATGAATGTGATAATTCTGATGGTGTGGGATTATACTCAACCAAAGGGGAATGTGGAGTGTGGATCAAAATAGCTGATACCGATTTCATGAGGAGGATATCATGGAAATTTATGATAATTGATCGTCATGTTCAAAACTCATCATTTGTATCATTATCCTAAATTGGAGAGAAATAAAATAGGGTTGACCATTTTCCTAGTTCAAAACATTGTAATTGTATTAGAATTTCATCCAAAATCTTATAAGAAATTTACCCAGGAATGTAGGTGATTCAATGTGGCATGATACCAAGGTGTTAAGGGGTACCATTAGATATTAAAGGTGGTTAGGACCGAATAATGGTCACACAATTTATGAAAATGGAATGATAGAATGTCTGAACAAACTCCAACACTCTTGGAATCATGATAGAATGTTTTATTAGACATTTGGGTAATCATATTGTTATGAAAAAAATATAAAAACCTTATTCTAGGGGTTCATCATCTCAGATTCTGAACAACGATAGAAAACGAGAACAATGAATTAAATGAATATCATTGGGAAAGGACCTATCAAGAGAGGTCATGTGATGTATTGTACTTTCTCATCATTTAACTATGGATGATGGAAAAACATTTTAGTTTTATATGGTGTAGATGTTTCAAGGTAAATTTTAACATCATGTGATTAGGATGTGTCCCATAGTTTTATGTCAAATGACAGAGTTGATGAAAAATGTTTGAGCCCATACTACATGGACAGTAGAATATAAATTAAATTCATGATTCATAGACTATGGAAATGTATATTCAGAGTATATTTGTATTCCATGACGGATGTAAAGATAACATGAATTCTCCATAAGAATACTATCTTCCACACAAGTACTAAAAAATAGGAAGATGATGACTAGAATGAAGAACAAGGAAGTCCCTCGCCACACCACATATTTTTAGTGACTCACACATAGTTTATGATTATGTCTCCTTGGGCCTAATTCTTCAAGTTTTTAGTCATAGATTTTTCACCAAATGTTCCTCTGGGAAGCTTTTCCATATTTTCTCAAAACCTTACCAAAATCATATTCCTGTATGAGCCATGCTCGTCGTAGGAAACAGTGAAGGGTATTGGGGAGCTCCAGACATATGAAATAGTTGAGGGATGATGACAACAATTTATCATCCCACCAAGAAGAAGAGAAGTTAATAAGAGGTATGTCAAGACATTCATGATTTGGATAATTGGTCAATTGGTGAGTAAATATTGACCATTGATCATGTTTCAAACACATGAACCGCAACCCTACAAGTCAAGAATGTTGTGAGAAAATGCAGGAAAAAAGATTTAACATGTTTGAAACATGGGACATACGTTTTGATTGAAATGATCTCTTAAGGTATTAGATCAACATAGGAGATGAGAAATTTTTTAATGTGATGATCTCCATTAAAATACCTTGTTTATATTTTAACGATGATGGGAATCCAAACTGTGAAATACACAATGTGAGGAATGGGCATATCATTGAGAGTGATTTGAACCCAAGTGGAGGAAATATTATATAGTCATATTCCATATACCATCGAAATAAGATTAAATTCATATTTCATTGGACTATAAGAGATCATTTAAATTTAATTGTGTTCAGACTGTAACAGATCCCAAGAGGATTAAAGGTTGACTAATAGGTGGCTGGAGCCCTAGAAAAAATTTCTTGGTGTTTCATTATATCCCAATAGGATCGGAATCAAGCCACACATTGTTCTAGAAATCCCATGATGTTTAATGGAATCTTAGAGGATAAATATGAACTACTTTGAAAGAAGAAAAAATCAAAGTTAGACCTGACATTTATGATCTAAATGTCACTACATATATTTATAAAACAAGAATCATGCCACATGTAGTTTATGAATGCAGTATCATTAGTGGCCAAATGATTGAGGGATAATCCTCTATCGTGAATAAACTAAAGTATCTCTTGGTTAAAACGAGTCATCCTTACATTAGATCAATGATGTTCATATAGGAAATAATTTCTTAGTTTATGGTCTTGGATTTTGGACCATGGGTGGAATAAGTCCAAAAGGGATACACATAATACAATGGAATTGTAATCCTAATTTGAATGAGGGTCAATGAGGCCCTTGCACAACATTTTCATTGTCATGGAGGACTTCATATTGTTTGAGGTTATTATTATTATAAAAAATTGAGGATAAGGGGCCAAAGGTTTGTGGAACATGTGGCCATACCCATTGAAAAAATGTTTTGGTGTCACTATGTATCAGATGAGGATTAGAATCAGGTCCCATGTAGTTCTGAAATAATATCACCTACATTGGTTTCAACTATATAAATGAAGGGTCCAATTTTTCTGTTTCTTTTTTGGTGAGGATGAACTAGGATGTAGAATCTACGAATCACTATATATCTTGTGTTGATATGAATCAAGTTATACATATTTATGGAAATATGGTATGGTAGAGGAATGATGTCATGTGATATGTATTCATTTGCAAGAACATAATGATTTTGTGTAGTTTATCATTGTATGACTAGTATGATGATTCATAAGTAGTTTATTTTCATGAATATAAGGCACTGTTTCCCTAAATTTTATCATACTATTATTAAGATGATGACACTATGCAGTTTAATGTCAGGAATTTCAGACTATATGGGACCAGAATTGTTTTTTTATAATGTTTGGACACAAAAACTACATATGGTCTTGTTTCCTAGGTAATGAGAACTTATTTTAAGGTCATGTAGATTGGACAACGAGTGAAGGGGATTAAATATTACATGTGTAGTGTCGATTTATTGTATTTATAGCATAAATGAGGGATAATGAGGCATGAATGCCACATCACCAACATTTATGATGTCCTACCTTCAGTTTAGTGTCATGATGCTTGGACAAGAGTCATTTAGATTAATGTAATTGTGTTTATAATAAATAATAAGAGCATATCATGAAGATATTTGTATCATGGTGGGGGTGAAAACCTTTATCTGAATGATGACATTGGATGCCTTCTATTATACATCAAATTAAATAGAAACCCCATATATATTTTAAATATGTGATGAAGGGACTAGGGGCACTTATTTTGAGTTCACAGAGTTCAAAACAAAGAAACACAACTTAATATAATGTTACGAGTAAAATAGGGTGATCCTAACAAGAATTATCACTTAAGGAAGTTTTCATTGGTTGTATTGTGATAAACTCTCCATTCATAGTGATTTGATAGTATGAACAATTCAGATAGACCTTACGAATGATGTAAGGACCCTCCCAAGTGGGGTCAGATGTTATTGGAATCCTTCCATGTATAATTATCAATATGGTATTTGTACCAGGTCTCCACATAGGAAGAAGATGAGGTGAATCTTAATGTTGAATATCATTACTATATTATTTTGGCACCTCTTGAGATTTTGAAATTCCTAGAGCATGTTTTCTTAAATGTATTCCATTTAAAATATATATATTTCTTTAGATCTCTCTTAGATTATTTGATCATAGACTACTATTTAGTGTGATAGAAACTAGATCACCATGGTCCAGAATACCTCAACCTTGTACACATGGAAATATGTAGCTACCGGGGTGGAATATTGAGTCATAATACGATAAGACTATATATCATTTGGAAGTTTATTTGGAAAAATTACTTAATGTATCCCAAAATCATTAAAATAATGTTTATGAGGGTCTATTTTAATTTACTGATCATCCAATCTTCCCATGCATGGAACCAAGAAGTGTAGTTATACCATAAGTTGTACTTAGCTTACAACATTTTTATAACATCTTCTTAAAATTTAGTTATTTTAGTGATAATATAATGAAGGACTCTAAACAAATATATGATATTGGGTCTCATGAATATAACAATCAATCAAGACATAAATTCTTTGAGAGTAATATCTTCTACCCACTTGAAAAATAAATCCATCATGGTTAGAGAATACCTACCATTATGAGTTATTTCTAATGGATACTGTCCCATGACAATGATTCCCACAACCATAAAGGAAAAAAGAATACATGGTAGTATGAATGAGATCTAGTGGATGATGCATGAAATTTGAATTGTTATAACATGCATGAAACCTCTTGGGGAACTCAATTAATTCACAGAACAAGGTGGGCCAATAGTTTCCTAGACATCAAATCTGGCAAGGACGTACAAAATCCTTCTATATGAGAACCAAAGGGCCAACCATAGAATTACAAAATAACCTAAGGTATTTCATCTATGTGAATGAAATTAGGGATAATTTTATAAAAAAATTTGTCTATAAACATTCATCTCAAGGATATTCCATCTATGGATGCTAAACTACATATTGTAGTGATGGATTTTCTCACATTGGACTATGTTAGTTGTTAGAGTGTCACGATGGGGGTACTCAATGAAAGGATTTGTCCAGTTAGAGACTTCTTCCACTATGGGGGGGATATATAGGTCTCAATGTGGATGAACCAATGGTTTCCTAGTCTACCTACTAGACTTAAACATCATTTGGAAGTAAGATAAAGATAAATTCTTTATGATACACATTAATAAAAAGATCATCATGTTCAGGCTCATATATAGATGTAGCTAAGCTGGCCAAAGCACTGACACGACCATTCTGTGACCAGTAAACATGAGCCACCTCTTTTTAAGATGGCTTCTAAGACATCAGGTGGAGTGTTTACTCTAACAAGGGAACAAGGTAATATTTCCTAAATATATAGTTACCATTTGTTTTTATGATGACTATCTCAAAATCTAATATCACATTAATGCGGAGAACACCAATTTTGAGTGGAAAAATCAAACTAGTAATGAGATCTAGATAATCTTCTTAATTATTTGTGCTTGCATGTCAAATTATGAAAGAGTATGGTAGGATGACTTGTGACTAGGTGGTGAAGAAGATCCAAATTTATAATCTATTGAGCATGGGTTATTGATCCTTCATTCAGTTGGGCTCTAATAGAATCCATAAAAATGTATCATTAAATAAGGAATGGACAATTCCACTAAAATAATTGATCTGTTTGGGAAATACCCATCCATATATGATTATTAAGGGGCCGGATTAGTGGCTAGAAACTCTACTAGCACTTGAACAGGGATAGCCTTCTACGAGACATACCTAATGTCGAACTGATGAAGGATCAGTACTGAACAAGCTAGTCAACCTGTCAACATTGGGTGATTTAGGATATAATTTTGTGGAACTAAATGGGATAGTATATATACCTCATTATTTTATAAATAATTTGGCAAATTCATTACTACAAAAACTATTGAATAGAAGATCTCCCAGATATAAGAGTTTTAGGACTATATAACGAAAAGAATGATACAAAGAAAGTATAATATTTTCTCAATCCTTTTGTTGTTATTCATGGAAAGAAGGGCACTGAGGGATCATTATGGGGTGGTCACATAGAGGACCACTAGCTACACATAAATGGTTGCCATCGGTTCTAGGGGATATAATAGATACTACATTATTTATTAAAATAAATTATGGAACTCTTCATCACAATAGTAGATAGTGCCTTTATTCATGAGCCAAGAATGGTATTATCCATTCCATCAAAATTCATTAAGAATCGGTGTATGTACACATTGTGTCCATCAAAGCCACAGAGAACCATGAGTTTTCTTAGAAGAGGATTCTAGATGTAGTCCTGATCTTTTATGGGTCAATTTTGATTCCTTTTTGTTTTACAATGAACCCAAGTAAACTACCATAAGTGTCCATATAAGTACACATTATGGTTTTCCACATCATATTTCGGTAATGATGGAATCCAAAAACCTTCTTAAGATGATGGAGACGGTTTTCAATATAGTGGGATTTTACAACCAAATCAACCACGTAGCAATCCACTAGCATCATGGGGAACTTTTGGAAGACATGATGCATGGATTGATGATAAGTGTCTACTACATTTTTCATACCGAAGGGAATTAGAAGAAAAATAATTTCCCATGGAGTGATATGATGTCACTGGACTTCTCATCATCATGGTCCATTTATATCTGATTGAATCTTAAGTATGAAACCATAAAAGATATATCCTAGAACCTAGTTGGGGAATCTATCATCAACTCCATCAATAGATGGGAAAAATCATCATTTGTTTAGTGGAGAATGATGTATTGAAATTAGATACATAATCCAATCTTCCCCTTGTCCTTCATTTCTATAATTATATTGGAGATCCACATGGGGTAATGAAATTATTTTATGAATCAAAATTTGATAATCTTATCAACATTGGCCTTGAACATGACACCATTAGAATGGTACATTTTTTTATGAGGCTACATGAACCCACAATGATTCAATGGGAGACCAAGATTGTGGATGGTAACTTGAGGTTCTAATAATATAATATGATCATAACTCCAAGAAAAAAAATCACATTTCTAGTTTTGAAAATACTCATACTTTTGTTGTTCCTCATGAGGCTTGTTTGCATTGATCCATGTTGGCCATGGGTCTGCCTCGGTACCAAGGTTCAACTCATCAAACCAATCAAAAGGGGTGCAGACACACTATTTTAATGTGCATGTGGGAGCATATTATATATCTCATTTATCATATGTGGTAGGTAATCATCAGTTATTTTTGGTTCATCTAGACTAACTAATTCTATGGGACTAAGGGTGAATGCTTGGGCAGATGTTCAATATTCACTAGGGGACTCTTGGTCTAGTTAAACCCTGATGATGAAGGCACTTATGACAATTCCATCAGAACATATTCAAAAAGGCCCATACATAATTTCAAAGGATTGTTGGATGTTTATATTAGGTCATTCCATCCCATATTAGTGAAACAATCATCTATTTCATATAGTGGTATCCATGGGACGAACATCTCAATACCTTAAAGGCACATGGACTTCTTGTATCACTTGATCCTTACATGTGTATAATAAAGAGGTAATATTATAATGTAATATGTACTATGGTATGTATCTCCCTTTCTTCTTGGTAATGAGAACGTTGTTTCCCAATTTTGGCATCATAGCCCCCAAGTAGTGAATCACAAGGATGGATGCATCGTCATGGTTTTCTTGGGGATCGATACAACAGTGGAGTGCCCAACCTAATTGGTATGATCCTAATTTTAATTTCTCTTATAATATTTTATATCTCCATAGTGGTCTTCATAAGAGTAAAAGGTAGACACATCACCATAGAGTATTAAAAATAAATCATTGAGTGAGTACATAAGGGATTGATGAAATAAAGAGTGAGTTGATTCATGCACATGTATCAATGGGATACCCATCAATGTGTTGTAGTTGTTATCCTTTGATAAAACCATGAATTTTGTGTTTTAACCCAATACAATGAATTATTTCATTAAATAAATTCATCCTTACGGGCTCCACATTATCCGGTTATAACCCAAATTTTCAAATAATAGGGGCTGAAATCTATTTCAGTTAATCCCAACATGCGGAGTTTTCATCTTGTGATGAGATTGATCACAAATCATTTGTCAACTAGAAAGATACAGAAATCCCTTCCATTGAATTGTCTTTTCATGTACAATTGGCACATGTTTCCATTCGTGAGGGAGCCCTCATCCTCTCCGAAGAATGAGATAATGGCTGGGCACTATTTTTGTTTGACTTCCTCAGGATAAAATTTTTATGTGAATAAAACCATTGTTTTACACTATATGAAGGTTTTAGATGCTTATGTGGGGGAATAATGCATCTCTTGAGATAGGTGGAGGTCCTTTTAGATTGATATATTTATATAAATTCTTGAGAGGTTCTTCTATATATCACAATACCATGCCATATGGGCATTTCTACCCACATGGAGTTTATCTTTTTCAGGTCGCATGACATGCACTATTGGTTGAACCAATAGATTCTGGAAGGTGATAAAAATGTCTTACTACTCAATAGATAACTCCCATGAACCACTAGAGGCCAACTGTTGGGGGGATAAGGCCTAACATTAGCTAAATGTGGGTGATCAAGGCACAACCTCAACTATTCTTCCAGGTTGAGTTGTATAGTCGGTGATGAAATTGATCCTATCATAACATTCTAAATGGAATACACCTACTGATTTATATGATTATGATTATACCTAGTATTATTATGATGCATGAATTTTTTGGGATATCTAGCCTAAATGATTCTATGGTTTTCATGTCCTCTAATCCTTCTGTGATAGTATCATATGGAGACACTCAGAGGAATTTCTTGATACTCCTCATCTCCAAGAACATATAGGGATCTTCCAATTCAATGATTTTCATAGAGTAATACCTTTAACCATTAGTATAGGATTATTCCAATTATGTATGGAAATTTAGGGTGACTTATATCTTTGGAAGCATGAAATCATTGTTCATTTTGGATGGATTCAGTGCAAGAAGTGGACTCTACATTCCCTTATATTTTTTTCATATGATATATTTTTATTTGGAATTCATTGAAGTGGATGCATAAGCATCATCTGGAAAAGACATTGTGAATTCATGAGATTTGGGATGGCTTAAGAGGGTTTGGATGACACCATGGGTTCATGAAACAGCCCTATGATCCAAATGTTTTCTATAATTTTAGGTTCCATGGTTTGAAAACTGATAACATTCACCATTATTATTGTTTTCATGTTTAGATGAGATGCAAGTCACTTGTTAAGGGGCATGGACTAATATAACTACACCATTGTTAACCTGCTTCAAACTCTAGTCCTTCAACACATAATATTGCCTGATAAATCTAAGGATCTAATGGAAGGGGATACAGTTAGGGTGATTAGTGTGCTCGCCCTCATAGGTATTCAAGTATTCTTATTGTCTCACAACACCTTGATCTTGGGAATTATGAAAATAACCAGAACATGTGAATACATGAAATCATAGCTTGGGTTCCACTAATCTAGGTAGGGAGCTCTTGGATCTTATCACTGTTAAGGGGATGGAGCCTAAGGAGTGTATGGATCCAAAGTATCTCATATATAAGAATATACATGGTGATATGGTTCATGCTAGTTCATTAGTTTCAAAGTCTATGCTTGACGAGTCTTTTATACATGGTGAGGCTTTACATGGGGTGGAATTTCCAATAACAACACTAATGGATATGGGGCCTCTATCACAACTGTATTGGTAGTGCCTATCTTGGATGTTCTTCTTTATATAGTTGGAAGAGGCAATATATGTGTCTTCTTAGCCTGCAATAAGGATTCCTCCAAACATTATGTCTTTTCAGGGAAGAACATAAATCCACCTTGGATGTTTTGAGTGATGAGGGTGGGAACCATCACAATTTTGTTGTTTCCCCCACACATTGTTAGTATATTCTCTTAGTTCTGTTTAAAATAAATTGAATGCTATAGGATTTCCATAGAGTGACAAAATCTATAGGAGCTCATATAGCTGCTGCTTTCAATTGGAGAGGTCAACAATACATGCTTGTGGGTTGTGGAACTAAACTGGTAATGAAATTTCATGTGGTGTTCCTTATAACCAGTGATGGACCCTATGTGTAACTAGTTTTACTAGACGAATGAAGGCCTTTCCAATGTTTGAACAAAACATCCAATCCAAATGGATTCCTTCTACATTTTGGTTCCCAACATTGGACAAAACCATGCGATAATATATAATAGATGCTATAGTTTGTCATCCATCCCATTAAAGGGGGAAAATTTAGGATTTCCAATTCAAGGGTGCTCGCATATCATCCACCCCTTCAATACATGGCATACAGTTTAGTGATATTACCACATCTTACATGTGAAGTGATTCAAAGAGAGTAGTCATAGAAACTATTATATATTCTTGGATCAGTTTCCTATCCTGATGTGGATCTATGAACACCAGTGCATTGACAGAGTCATCTACATAGTAGGAAGGCTCAACCCCTCATGGAGCGGCTTGTAGAGTGTCCTATGTTGTGGCATAAGGAGTGGATCTAGGACTGTCTTGATATTAATCCCAAGGAAGATTACAATGTGGATAAGGTGGATTTGGAGACACATACCACTGAAATTTTCCATAGACAGTAGTTTCTACCCTATAAGGATGTTCCATCTCACAAGGTTCGATTGAGAGAGCCTAGATGAGGAGGAATATTGGCTTCCACTTCATACTTAGGGTAAGGGGAACATGTTCCTATCGAGGGATTCCATAATCTCGGTGTCACTCAGCAAGGGTATAATTGTGGACCCAATTTTGATCTATGATCTGATAATGTGGACAAAATTACGAGATCATCCTTTATCCTTTTGAAACATCAGGTGGATCAATGGTCTTGAATGGTCCCTTATTCTAGATGAGGTTATGACCAACAAATAATGATTCAAAGTGTTCCTTGAAGTCAAGTTCCAACTTTTGCAGGTGAGTTGGAACACCTAGAGGGTCTAAGTGATATTGCACTTCTCCATGGGCTAGTATTCCTTTTTTGGTTTCTAAATTAATGTATTTTTGCATATAATATATTTCAAGGATCACCGTGTATACAATGAAGGTACCCCAAGCTAAATCATCGATATCATTGGGTTGGTCTTTTTATCGCATGATGTGACAAAATTAGAGAGCATAATACTTTCCCAAAACATGAATTTATAGGTGTGTGAACACCTCTTCAAAATTTATATAATGAATTAGTAATTATTTCGTTGTATCTTTTTTTCAGGTCTAGTGGTAGAATAGTGACACAGGATGTTGAATCACATGGAGTGATACCAACACTACAAAACATCATTTCTAATCGATGTCTTCAAAATTCAATTATCTCTATAGGTTGACCAATTAACGATCATGTAGATGAAAACAATTCGTCCATATGGTTTGATAGAATCTCATGCCACAATGCTCAGTACATGAATTTTTTATGTCATAGTAGAGAACATAATTTGTAAAAAACACCACTGAAAACATATGGACAACTACAGTGTCCCTCAAGAATCCTTTTATAGAGGCAGAGATTGAATCTTTGTAGGAAAAATCTTCGATCAATTATTTTCGAAAAAATTGTAGTGCCACTTATGTAGATCAGTGTAGTGGTGGGCCATCAGTAGAGGATCCACTAAATGATATAACTGAACGCTACAATTCAGGTCATCCCATGAAGATGGTATGAGGTACATTTAAAAACGTTGAAGGACTGAGTGTTTACCACAGACTCATATGTGAGGGAAGTAGAGGATATCTAGGGGTATAGTGGATTCTCCTTATGTATAAAATCCTAGATTAATTATTTATAATATAAGTTATATGTATATAATGAAAATATAGCTAATAGGGATAACTGCACCATGAGACCATGTAAGGAAGAAAAATATTCCTCTACATAAATGAACTTTTGAAGGTATATGACGAATTGTTACATCTACCTATCTAGGATAATGAATCTCACTTCCCAGTTTCGTGCCCCATATTCTTATGTATATGGCTATCATGATGTTTCCATTATTGGTTCACATTCTTCATCACAATTTGAAAAAATAATGGTATTAAAAACGAATTGGAACTTCCAATATATTTTCCATCATCAATGGTGATTCTACGTTCTTCCTTGGATGGTTTTTAGGGTAGGTATGTTATTGGGCATATGGATGACCTTCATTCTGGTTGAGGATGGAATGGGGAAGACCTCTTCTTTTGGTGGTAACAGAATAGGGAGGTCCTTTTCTTTGGTCGGTATGAACATGGGGAGGACCTATATAATTATTATAATAGTGAAGAAGGCCTCCTCATTGGTGGGTTAATGTGTGATGAGGGCCTTTAAACTGGTCAAACATGACACGGTGAGGGCCTCCATGTTCAGAATCATGGTTACGATGAGGCCCTATGTACAGGGCACCAAAGATGTGGAGAGGACCTCTATTATGGGTGTTAGAAAGTTGGTGAGGGCCTCCATGCTAGTTTCCTATTGAATGGTGAGGACGCCCATGTTGGTCGGTGATCGTATTGGGAGGGCCTCCATATAGGATATCAATGATGTTGGGTGGACATCCACTTGTATTGATGCTGGAATGATGGGTCCTCTGATTGAGTTGGTGGAACCATAGGGAGGACCTCAATGTTGTCCATTAAAAGAGTTTATAGGACCTCCACTCAAGATAGTTTGTATATGGGGAGGAACTCTATGTTGGATGTTGTTAGAGTGTGGAGGGAGTCTTCATGGGATTGGAATGTCATAAGTATTAACTTATCATTGAAATTATGTTACGTGGGGAGGAACTATGTTTACAGAACCATAATTTTGTGTAGGACCTCCATATTAGATGTTGGTGAAGTGAGTGACACCTCTTCTTTGATAAATGATGGGAACATGTGAAGGAATCCATATTGGG
This sequence comes from Viscum album, assembly GCA_963277665.1. Lineage (NCBI taxonomy): Eukaryota > Viridiplantae > Streptophyta > Magnoliopsida > Santalales > Viscaceae > Viscum > Viscum album. The sequence continues at coordinate 1,290,341,374 of OY728159.1, read as the reverse complement.
TTTCAGAGCGTTGATAACCTCAAATGTGGTTAGTGATGGTACAAGGAGGACCTCTGTACTTAATCTCATCATAAAAAACCATTCTATAATAGCTTCAAGAGATGTCAGTGATTCATAGAGTCAACCAGACCTTACTGTATGGTGGGTGGGATCTTGATACCAACCAATCATTAATAGGCCCCTACATTGCAGCAGTAGGAATATAATGGGATACACCAATGGTCGTAGGGGCCATATGATATGTGGAAGATGATGCCCCTTATGAGAAATACTCCAAAGTTGGGGCCTGAAATTGGAGTCATGTCATTCAAACTATGGCCATTAGAGTAGGTGTGTAGTTGACCTAATCCTTTGCTGAGGGGGATGCCCACTGATGGTGTGGAAAGGGCCTATTGAGTGACCTCTATGGTGGCACTGATGAAGTAGCCATAGCCAATATATCAAAAGCCACCCCTACCTCCTCAGTGTAGGGATTCAAGTTGTCATATTTCTCTATGGAGTGATTCCAAAATAACTTCAATGTGGGAGTGGGGAGGGTACGCTCTTTACGATGTCCTTAGGCATGGGAATTTTGTTGAGTCATGGAATCCTCTAGGATATAGTGGAACAAGTCCCTCATGTTTATGACACTCTATTTATTTTATTCTCAAAAAAGGGTGACTATAACCCAACATTGAATGATCTTTGAGGTTGTGGCAGGGTGTGGGTGCTCAATAGTTGTATTCGTTGATGATGTCATGGTGAATGTGGCACCAGGTTGGATTTAGAGGTGGAATATTCTCTTACCCCTACATATGTGGGTGTTTAGTGGTATATTTTCAATAGATTGGGTCCTACATATCATGAATATTTATCAATTATTATGAATACATGGAAATAAATTCCCAATATCTAATAATATTCCAATATTCCATCGATTGAAATGGATATATGTGTTGAAGATGTTAGATACTAAAATACCCAATGTTTTATTTTCCCTAATTTCTATTGAGTTCCATGACACACCATATATTTTAATATTGGTCCCTAACGCTAGAAATATTTGTCTAATGACATGTTAATCTACTAATGTCTTGAATTGTACTAGTGGCACTGTATTTGTAGAATATTTTCACATTGGGTTCATCATTTTTCATTATAACACTTTTGTTGGGGCATGCCCACGTGTCCAAAAACATTTGGAGTGTGTGCATTGGATTCTATTGTTAACATGGATTCCATATTTTCAATGGAGGTAACCATTCATCACTTTCAATAGTGATTCCATATCCATGTTTGAAACAAGATGATGGGATTTTTTCCCACCTTTAATGGAATGATCCATAGAATTATTTTCCTTGTGTGGGTCACCCTTGTTTAGTTATGTTTGTTCCTGTAACATAATCCCAACACTATTTCATTTTGGACATTGGTTAATGACACTACTTTAGATGGGAAGTTCCAAAGGGTATTAATATGGAATAAACCCTCGGTTAGGGGATTATTCACATTGGTGATTGCTGGAAATTCTAGACACTGAGAACACTGGTAACATGTATTCTTTCTCATAATAGGAAATCTCATGGTTTAATATCATTCAAAAACCATAGAAAACACATGAAAATCACTGAGTATCTTATACAAAAAGGAATATCATCCATGTTTTCCACCACAGAATCCAATTTTTTGCATGAGATATCATCATGTTTCAGGTCGTGAGTTTAACATCTTATGGGGATAGAGTGAAACTGATTTGAATGAAATGTGGGGGAAGATTGGTGAGGAACATTCCTTGGAGGGAAAACGTAGAATTTTTACTGATATATTGATCATAACACCCCCAAGAGGTCCTCCTGAGGAGGGGTATCTCTTAAAGGGGAGATGTACCACCCATAAGGTTAATATGTACACCCTTTAAGGTGGATAAAAGAAGTTCACACATAGGACAGGGGAGCCAATGTTTACCATTGGGTAGGATGGAACCTCAAAGAGTCATCATACATACCTTATTAATGAGATAGGGTCCAAACCCCACATATTTTATGGATGTTGTTTGGGTTACACATGTTTTCATACAATTGAAACAATATTTTTTTTGGATAGAATGAGGAATATTCATGGGTTCTTTTTGGGTGATTTTAAAATATGCAATGACATGGACAACGATTTCATGTCGGAACAGACCAGTTGAGGATGTTGTTGGGGATTACACGTAGAATGGAAGCACGAAAAATTTGGACTCGAACTTATTTAAAAGGAGAGATTCAAGTTGAGGTTTGTGATCATGTATTTCATGATCTCTTCTAACCTATAATCAAACATGAGTCATTCTTGTTGTGATAAATAAGATATATCAATATCCCAAATGATCACTTGATGAACTTTTTCCACTGGTGGACAAGGCCTAGGGGATGAGAGAGGGGAGGACATTGGTGCCCAGACCCTCTCGAACATAGTGGCCAAGAGTTAGAGTGGAACAAAATTTAAAACTCCTATAATAAAAGCTATGGGATTAGTCTAGGAGGGATTCCTAGGATGATTCAATTTATTGTGTGGGGGATTTCAATCTATGTAATGCAGATCTAATTCCATGTCACTCATACATGGGACATCCTTTGTTTTCTTCACAATGTTAGATCACAATTTAATGTCATGTATTGATGATGTTAGTGCTACGTAGTCTTACATCATGCATCTCGACTATGGGGGACTCACTCTATATCCCTTGTCTTACATAATCTCATCTCATCAACCCTTATTAAGTGTTATATTTAAAAATTCCAATGTCCAATGATGTGGAGGAGTTCTAACTCATTATTTCCATGTTATTGTTCCTATAGTAAATGGGATATGCACATCCATGTAGAAAATAAAGAGGTAGTGTAACACTAGAACAAGGGGTATATGAGACGACTTGTGAGGGGCAATGAATTTTTTCCCACAATCCTGGAGGGATGTGTTTATGAGGCATGTGAAAGGCTTGATGATTGTGTGAAATAGGGGCAATAACATGGTTGTTTTACACAATGTCATGCCATGGAGGATCATAGATAGGGTGCACAAACGGATAAAGTGTTTTTCACAAATGGATGAGTTGTGTGCAAGATTGAGTTGTGCACACGATCAGGGTTATACACAAGGGGGACCATTTGTAAGAACCATTATTAGGCTGAATGAATTTATTTGTGCATTACACAACTCTGGGACTACTCTATGGACTACCCACATTAACCTTTCGTGATGGATGTCATACCTAGAGGTTAGAATTCTTGAGTTTTGTCATAGAAAACCAGTATTACGCATAGTAGTGAGATTCTTGTAATTCTAGAGGATCTCACTAAATAAGTGGATCACTTTAATTTATAGGTGAATCCTCTTCCAATAGTGAAAATGATTTTGGGCATAGAGTAGGGATTCCACAGAGCCATTCCTCGATCCAATACAAGAGAGAATGCTAATGGTTTTAGGAAATTTCATTGGGCACGCAAAGGTATTGTGTCCTATTATCGTTCTTAGGCAAATAATGAACCAATTTTGAAACCCATTCTTGGGCTTATTGACTGTATGGGGTGGATGATGCCTATTTGACGTCATATTGGGTGCATAAGGGATTTGAATGTGGGTTTCAATATTCCATGCACACCTAAAAACTTGTACACCCCATCCATCACATTCATGAAATTATTCATTAAGTCGGATTGTTCTTTCAGTTTACATAAAGGTGACCATTATGGATTTGTTCCAAATTTAGTTCCAACAATTATGAAATCCACTACTTTTTCATGAGTTTTATCATAGTTATTCTTTATAAGTCATTTCATTTCCGAACGCGACACATATATGAATGTAAATATTATTTTTTTATTATGTGATAGGTGGGCCCAAAATCATATATCACTTCAATTCATTGGGTAATTCTTTCATGTCATGACATTCCATTTTAGTGCATCGGCAATTAGTCTAATCACACTATATTATGTGATGTGTGGGCCCAAAACTATATATCCCTACAATTTATTGGATAAATATTTTCATATCATGAGATAATATTAATAGTAATGGGGGAAACCCAATCCACCGTGGGACTCTTAACACTATGATAGTCCTGATAGTGATACTTAACTTTTTCTTATGATTTCATGTTAAATGATATTTCCACATATTTATGATTCCTTGAACGTATCATATAAGATCTCAATAACATGTCTTCATGCACATCTCAAGATATTATGTTATGTATCATGATCTTTATTTTGAGATTAAAGGTCCACCATCCTTGATTTTTCTGAATGTGATTTTTTCTATTGTTCTTTTTTATAAGGATTTTTCTATGGACCATGTATTCTATTGTTCATATGATCTTACACTTGAAGACAGGTTTATATGTTTTCAATCACTGAATTTTTGAGATCACCCATTTATTATGTTTTACTTCCATAGGTTATTCTAATGTGTATATGTAATGATAATTATATACTACAGGAAAAAAGGCCATACTGATGGTTTGGAACCATCGGTATATCTCTTCATATTATTGTTATATCTTATACCAATGATTTCAGGGTTTTTGGGGTGAGATTAAATTAGTATAGACCTATAAAAATATTTTGACCAAATAGTTGTCATATAACACTAATAAAAACTATTATATAACCATTGGTATATGTTATTTTACTCGAAAAGCCTATATTAATGGTTTGGTTAAACTGTTTGTATCGGAATTTTATTGAAAAAAAATTCTAGACATTTTTATTGATCCTAAAACCTCATTCTTATATTCTAAAGACATTACCACTATATTACAATATATTATTATATATATATAATTTATTTTTAATTAATTATATTCTTTAACAATTATTATTATGAATAAAAAACTGAATCACATATATCAATGGTTTGGTTAAACCCTTGGTAGATGAAGTCGTAAGGAACACCTATACCACTGGATTTACTTTAATTTTAGTACAGTTGGCTAGAAACAATATATATAACAATATTTTGGGAAAATATATTGTTATAGTTGGCCATATACAACACCTATACAAATAGATTTTTCCAAACAATTGTTATAAGTAGCCATATTTTGTACATATACCAACATTTTTTCTTAAACCATTGGTATAGGTCAAATATACCAAATGTATACAGACATTCATGAAAAAAATAATTCTATGTGATACATATACTACACCTATACAATCATTTTTCCCAATAATTTGGTATAGGATCCTATTCAAATTGGTTTTCAAACTGTTGATATAGAACCATTGGTATAGGTTAGGTTTCCAGTAGATCTATAAGGGGGTCTAGAATAATTCGATTATAAACAAGTGTTCATAGGATTTCTAAATTTTTTTTCCTATATGTCATTCCTATAAGGAAACTAAAACAATAAATCATTCATTTATTTAATGTTTCTATATGATGTAATTATAGTATTTTATAAAAAATATTTGGGATAATTTTTTGTATATGAAAACATATAGAAATTTGGGTAAAGTTGTAATTATTTAGTTTCCATATAAATAACAGCTCTTTCTAGAAACCATTTTATACCTGGGTCCATTAACCCTAATATATGACTATTAGGAATTAACCTAATCATCAAACAGTGCATGTAAGAGGCTAAACTATGCACCAGGATTGAATTTTTGAGTTGATATACTTTGGTCAATCACATTATCATTATAATACATTGGGAAGGAATTATAATGTCAAAAAAGAATAATAATTATTATAATAGATACCAACCTAATGGATATATTATTGAAGTAAGTGTGATTTTTGATTAACATAATGTTAATGTGATAGTCTCAAAGAGTAAGACATCTCATGATTGAGTTTTATCTGATATAATTTATGATATTTCTCTTATGATGATTATAAATCATCAATCACATTAACCCAATATGTTTTTAGTAATTCTTTTTTCATAAGGAAATCATGTTAATAATGGAATCCATTCGAAAATAAAATATTTTACCATTTATAAACCATATGGGAAATTATATACAGTTAGAAACATTGTTATTATTCCAAACCAACTAAAAAAATGTTATAATAAAAAAATGGAATTTTCTGAGTTTAAAAAAACCTCAAATAAATAAATGATTATGTCTCATAAAAGATCACTTGATTAAGATGATGAAGGTATGAAAATTCAATAACCATCATGTATAAAATGTGGAAAGATACATCTAGGTGCATGTATCAGAAGAACTGGATGATGTTTTATCTACAGTAGAGGGGGTATCTAGAAATAAGTTTCGACAGAATAAATAAAGAGCGCAATGACACTAATGGGGTCGATTATTTTTTCCTTAGGTTACCCAATCAATTAGATGATATATATTTTTGAATTTGGGAAATATAAAAGGCATTACATTAATCTAAGGTATTATAAAGAAAATATACACCAATAAACTCAATGACCATGGTAATAAGAACATTCTTACAAAAAAAAGATATTGAATCTGATAGTGATAATTAAATTGTTTTATGTATATGAATTCATCACTCTGGTTTTAAGGATTTCTTATGTTATATATTATTTCAACAACAATAAGCTAATAAAATAAAAAAATACTCTAATATAATTATTTTAACTAAGTTATATGGATCTTATTAATGATTTTTGGGAAGATGATTCAAGTAATTATCATTATCAATACTTCTGAAAAATATTATTTGATCTCATAAAAGAATTTTTTTTCACTCAAATTAATAAAAAAAGTTATAATGTCATATTTCGTATAAAAAATTGAAACTATATAATTGAAATGATGATTATTTTAAGTTCCCATGTTTTACAGATTATCATAATTGTATGTTTTTTGTGTTTTGGGGTTAAAATATTTTTAAGGATAAAATGATAATTTTTCCAATGAAATTGATTTAGATAATTTTTTTATGACACTTTTGCTCCCAAAATTTTGTGTTATCCCTATTAAAATATTTTATTAGAATTATGACCCATTTTAATTTGGATAGAAAATATATTATTAAATTAATAAAATATTTATATATTCATATGAGTTAAAAATGTTTTACCTTTTGAATTGAATTTTATATTTCCATTATAACATTATAGTTGAGTATATAATGGGTGATTTTTCTTATGTGAGGCTTAACATGATGTCTGGTACAAGTTTCAGACCCATACGTTTTCCTTTTCTTTTTCTTTTTTTATTTATTCAGTTTCTTTTCTAGTTTTGTTTATAATCACTTACATTTTAATTTCATGTATATATTCATTAGTTACTTCCTTTATCATGGTCTAGAGATAAAGAGATAGAGATTGAGAAAGATAAATAGAGGGAGATAGAGTCACCACCGCTAAACTCGAGAGGAGCCGAATTGTAGTGAGGAAGATATGGAGCGTAGATCAGAAGGAAGCAATGGGTGATTCCACCTGGAGATAATATAGTTTTTTTTAAATCCCCAATCCCTATATATTTTATATTAAAAGTTATTAAATTCAATTTAAGACTTCTATATATCTCCTAATTGTCAATCTATGCTTAATTGTGGAAAAACTATGTTTAATTGAGCTCACATGGGTTTCCCGTCCTGAAATCTTGATCACATAGAGTGTGGTTTCAATAAAACATGTAATGTTTACTTCATATTTTGATTAGTTTGATGTTTTTGGAATAAAATCTAAATACTCTATGATTACACCATAGAGTGGGACATTTCTTTATGGGTAGATAGTTGTGGAGAAACCACGAATAATGGGACATTGTCATGTAGTAGTATATGACCAAACACTAGGCATGCCTTGTCCATATAATACAACATTTACAGACCCTATTTTATTCATTTTAGTACACAAAATATCCTAGAGTGTACCTAGCCTATATATAAGTACATGTCCGGGGTCAGGATTTTTGGGTACCTCTTGTGTAGTTTAGAGTTCACATCCTGTACTACTCCCTTACAACCCAACTACATGTTTTAGGTGATTTTATAAACCAATGATAGAATTATATATTAAAGGAGTCTATTTTTATGAATTTACATGTAAAACATAATGAATGATCCATTGTGGTGTTCGCAAGACATTCAAAATGTGATCCAGGGCGAGCAAGTTCTGATATAAAGGTCAGTACAATTAAACCACCTATAAGAGTACTGGAATTTTTCGGCACTAGAAAAAATTTCTAGTAAAGTTCAACTTTATTAGTACTAAAATAAGATCTATTAAAGGAATCCCTTTTAAAGTGATGAAAATGTACTGATAATAAATACCCATTATCAGTTCATCTTTTTATCACTAATTATATTTAACATTTATTAGCACTTTTTTAAGCATTGAAAAAAGAAACATGAAGCAGTGCTTCATTTATAACACTGATAAATGGTGTCCATTATCATTGGGTTTTAGGCGCTGATAAAAGAATCCCTTCATGTGTGAATTTTTAATGGAGATAAAGCTCCAAAATAAAATTGAAAACTAATGAAATAAATATAAAATTTGTAAATTAAGAAAAATATAAAACAATTTATTTCATAAATAGTAATTGATAAATATGAATAAATTTAACTGAAAAATATAAAAATTATAATTATTAATAAATATAGTATATTAAATTTGGATATATAAAATAAATATGAATAATATATATAATATTTTAATTAAAAACACATTAGTGTCATATTCACTTTTAATGTTGTTTTATTTTTCAATTTAACTTATATTAAACGTTGTGTGTTGTATTTGTTTCATATATATATATATATATATATCTATATATATATTTGTGTGTGTGTGTAAATGCATTTGTATAAAAAACATCACACACAAATTTATGTACACAATATATAGAAACACATAGAACTAATATATATGTAATTTCTTACAATTTTTGTATATTGTATAATTTCATTATATCATGATACATTTAATATATATTATATTTTATAAGGTCAATTATTTTTGATTGTTTTTAATATTATAATTACGTTATTCATTTTTAATGTTCTTTATTTATTTATATTTGAATTTTAACAATTTTATTTATTTATTTATTTATATTTTATATTATGTTTCTGTATATTAAATATATATTCAACCATTTTAATACATGTATATAAATACAATTTTTTTAATAAGTTATATTTAATTAACCATTCCTATCCATTTTTTTAGAATTTTTAATTTTTACTCATTTTATATTATTCTATTTCACTAATTTTTTAAATCCATGTATTTAAATTAATAATTCCATTAATAATATTACAAATATATTTGTAAATTATTTTTTAGAAATAAATAATAAATTTATTTTCAATATATTAACATTTTTATTTCATAAATTGTTATTATTTTTTAAATGAATATTTATATATTTATAATTACATAATTATATATATATAAATAATTGTAAAATTATAATTAAATTATTTAAATAATTATAATTACAAAACATTTATCATTGCATCTGTAATGCTAAAAAATCATTCTTTATCCGTACTAAAATATTAGTTCTGATAGAGGACATATTTATCCGTGCTTATAAATTTAGTGTTGATAAAAGGTATATCTGATAGTGTCTTTTTGAAAACGATGGTATATGTATCCCTGATCTAATTAAAAAACCCATACCATGATTCAGTGACTCATTATTATTGATCTCTCATAGTACTCCTCTACTATCGGTGTGACTCTTCTACGTTCTTTAAGATTAATCAAGCAAGAGTCCAATATATATTACTTTCTTTAATACCTCTATCATTGATTGATGTTTTGGGTTCATATTTTTTTTCAATGATCATAAAAATGAAGAACCCTACTTCTCTTCTCATTGATATTAAAATTCAACAACTATGGTTATACATCATTTTTGTCATCCTTTCATATTTAGTTGACTTACAAGGATATTTGTCCCTAGAGACACACATAGATTGTTCACAATTCTCTCAATGTTAACAAGGAGGCCTCTCACCCCTTCAGTTTTCTATTCATTTTAATAATATAGGGTTCTAAAGTAAAGGTAGTTGATAAAATAAAACTCATCTTATATAATAGAATATAGATTCAATGGGCTTAATTATGAGTGTTCTTAGGGATTACGTGATATAAGTTGTGAAAAAAATTTATGGGTGATGAAATTATAAGGACCAAGGTAAATGTAAAAATCCTTAAAACACATTTTTTAAATTTTAGTTATTCATGTATATTTTTAGACAACCAAATGGGTAATTTGTATACATGATTTTGATTAATAATATTTTAATGAATTCAAAAACTATTGAAATAATTAGTTACATTACAAATATTATTTTAGTGACACATGTTGTGAGTTTTTTATTTGTTAATCAATTAAATATTATTATTAATCAGTAACCATGGGTTACAAAGAGTAATGGGGAAAATAATTGGTGATAAAAGTATGCTCTATTTTTTAAAAAATATTTCTAAATTTGAGAGAGATGATAAATCAATTGGAAAATGGACTTCGAAATACCAAACAACATATATAGTGTGTATTTCCCAAACGTAGGTGAGGTTTCCATGGTTGGATAGTTGATCATGAATAATATGAGATGTGACTTATTAATAGTTTCATTAATCAAAATATAGAAATTATTAATTTATAGGAAAAAATAATAATTTGAAAATCCATCTGACATGGTGAATAATAGTAGAGAGAAAACAAATGGATTAAAATATTCTTATGATGGTTTTGATATTCATGTCATATAATTCATGATAATTTTTTATCCATGTCTAAAATAAAAGAAATAATGATTTGATCCCCATATTTTAATAAACCCTTGTTTCCCTATACTTTGATCACTCTTTACCAAGGTTATGGTTCTTGCACTCCATCATAGATCGAGGTTCCTAGATAATATTAATGTGATTGAATTCTAGTGTAGTCACCCAAAGGCTGGAACTCTTTGTTTACTACTTTGGTGTTATAAATCAAATATATTGCATTGAATCTTGATGATTTAATCCACTGATATTGTATTATAAGTATTCTATATCTTTTTTTATTTATTTCCATTCACATTTATTCTTTAGATAAATCAACACTTTAGGTTTTTTTCCCCACTAATGATCATATGTTGATACCCCGAAACATATAAATGGCATCCAAGTATTGTTCTTCAATGACAAAATTTATGAATCTATTTGATATTTAAATTAATAAATGTCATATTTTATTATTCCAATTTCACATATTATGATATGAAGGATTTCCCTGTACACTCATAGAATATGACTATTATATATCAATTGAGGAGAAATTTTGAGTCATTAAATTAGTGTGGGTCCCTATGACATATCAATCTATTGAGGCTAGATAATCTTCCATATCGTGATGATGGATTGGACTCCCTCTTTCAAACTAGCCTTCCTCCCATCATCAATATATGTATGGAAATAAATCATCATAGGAAAAAAAATTACTGAAGGATAGTTGTAATGTATTATTGATGTTTTATATCTCTATTCAATATTTCAAGAAAGATGAATGAAAATGTAGAGTTTTATTCATTAATTATATTTCATTGTTTTTATTCTAGAAAAATTCATTATTAGACTACTCATGTAGATAATGGATTCTGAACATTATAATGTTGCTAATCTCGATCAAGAATAGATTGTTAATGATGAAAAATCAGATTTATTTAGAGATCCATCACAAGTTTATGAAAAAAATAAAAAAAAATAAAAAATGACAAAACATCACAATTTTGAATAAAATTATCAAGTTATGATGTTAGAGTATAACATTTGAGGTTTCTTGGATTCAACACAGCTAACATATTGACCCCATGAAGTCATTGTTCATTAGTTATCATTGGGTCACAACAATGATGAATTGGATGATTGATATAGACTCCTAGAAACATGTTCAACCTATAATTATGGAAATAGTTTTGAAATATATAATAATAATTCTAAAATATACTTTCTCTATATTACTACAAAATTATATAATGAAATTTTGACTTGGATTCATTTATTCTTTGCATGATTTTTTATTTTAGAATAATATCGATTTATTTTTCAAATAGATGCTAGAAAATCACCGAGGATTATATACTATTCTATATATGTTACATCTTAGAGATGCTGATGGGAAAATGAAACCCCACCCACCAATTTGTTATGCACACATTTTAAAGTAGAAAACATGTACTGTTTTTAGCAATTGATGTAATGAGAAATCATTTTAGTTAAATTTTTATTGATAATATATAATTTTACATTATTTATTTTATCAAAATAGATTCCAATTTTTTAATTTAAGAAACAATTAATGTGTTATGAAAATAAAGTATGTGCATCAAAACTATCATAACCCTATCATATATGAAGTATGAGTTACACATCATTAACGACAAAATCAGTATGTTGTATAAATAAAAAATAAAATTTTAATTATGTGATATGAAAAATGTATGTTACTTGGTTTATATGAAGATTTATTAATCAAAATATGAAGCCACATTCATCAAATATCATGTGATATGGATGGAGGGTCATATAAATAAAGAAGATATATTAGTAGGTGAAAACAAAAAAGCAGCATGAGAATAATGTGTAAGTGTGAAATAATTGTAATTTGATAGGATTTATAAATATATTAATAAAATAAATATGTTCTATTTTCTATATGGTACAGACGCAATAATTGGAAATGACCATACCATCAAAAAAGTGACTTTCAATAGCATTGAAGTGGCCTGGACAATATTGTCATGATAGAGGATTGGTTTTTAGAGTCTCACCCCAAACATATTTCAAGAAGATAAAGCCACATGAGGATACATATAATTTTATTAGAATAATGAAGACACAATTATACTCAGTCTGATATATTATTTTGATGTCTAGTTTCGATTACCAATGAATAATAATATACCAAAGTGAAAGAGTGGTGGAAAAAATATATCCATGTGATCCAAATGATCATTCTAGCTTTGAGGCTAGTAATTCCTCCGAATCCATACCATGAGTAAATATTTTTTTCATTAATATTTATCCAAAATGTTAATCCAACAACTTCTAATAACATTTTATTACTAAAATTCTTGTTCGGTGTAATTTTCTATTATTTATTTGTACCAACACCCACATACGTATTTGTTGCAAGGGGATTAGTGTATAATATCATGGGAGGCCAGCTATACAATAAACCCCTCACAAAAGATCACATGATTGTGGGGATTGAGGTTTCCTATGAGATGACTATTAAGACTCATATTCCACATGATGATCCAGATAGTAAAATGATGAAGGCTATTATTGTAGCTTCCATAGCATGGATGTAAAATCCTATAATGATATATGAGGTGGGTATTTTACAAAATTTTTCTTTTAAAAAACATGTAATTGTTGATGATAAAAGGTATGATGTGAGGTATTATATTACAAATCAATAAAGAGGTGGTGAAATAAAATGTTGAATAAATAAAATCTAGAAAAAGAACAAGAAATAAACAATGTTTTTAGAGTATATTATCTCATCCAGTTCCAAAGAAACATATATTAACCATGAATCATCATTTAGAGAATTTTTTTTAAAAAACATCTATGTCTTCCATTCACTATAAAGAATAAATATTTGGAGCCTCCATTATAGACAGAATTGGTCTTGAGTCTCTAAATTAGATTTTAAAAAATTAATGGTTGGGACTCTATATTATGAAAACATAAATAAGATACATTTTCTAAAGAATTTTATCCAAAATAGTGAGTTAAATATGTTTATTAATGTTTACAACTATGCATATTTTTTCCACGAAATTATAATACACCTATATAAATGGATGATCATATGAATCAAAATTTAGAATAATTAATCATTCTATCATTTCTATTTTAGAAATTACATTATAAAACAATGAAACATAGATGACAATAACATACTCAAAGAGTTCAATAAAAAATCATCCGATGGTAGACTGACTTTGATGACTACAATGCACGGGTAAAATTCTATAATCTAATCACAGAAAATATATTCTTAATTTTTTCATTACATAATTGTTTTTGATTTTTATGAAGAATTGGATACTAATAATAGTAAACATAGACTCACAAAATATATATATATCTTGGATTCAATTTAGTGAATTTCATTCAACCAACCACACATGATGTGTATTGTGAATTATAAATAAAATATAATGATATATATATATATATATCGAATTATTTGTTAAATCTATATTTTAATGTAAATTATTTAATGATAGAGAAGTCATTAAATACATGCTAAATCATAGAATAAGGTCAATGTATGACAAGAAAAATCCTATTTAATAATAAAAATTAAAAAATTAAGGATTATATTGAAATATATTATTATAAAAACATTTAAAAAAATTACTTATTTCGGCCAATATTTCAACAGTGTATGGACCAAGATAATGCAATCAGTTTGGATATTAGTTTTGAATATTTATGAGAGAAATAATATAGCATGAAAGTAACAGCTTACCCTAACAGATAATTTAAGAAGGAAATTAAAATATCATAAATATAATCCAGAATCATTTTTTTGTTTATATTTTTTGTGTAAAATCGAGATTTATGAAAAAAGAGTTTCCAAAAAGAAGAAATGAATTAGATTAGAGATGAGTGGGAAACATTCTTTTTATTAGAATGTATTATGACAAAAAAACATTAGGTGACAACATTCTATTCATGTGATCAAGTATGAGTTATGGCATTTGAATGATATTTTGGGTGTGATTCATTACTGTCAAAATTCTTATATATTATTTTTGAAATCTTTCACAAGTGGAAGATTAAGGGAGTAATAAATTTTTTTAGCAACACTGACCAATTTTTTTTAAATTTTTGGGAAAACACAGATGTTGATGTGGAGGTGGAGGCAAAGGTATGGGTGGAGACGGAGCGAAGGAAGATATATGGCCCCAGCATTAAACCTTACTTAATCTTGAGTTATTACAAGATTACACATTGAGGATCTTTTCAGGTTTAGAGTTTTAGATAATTATATCATGAAACTTGCATTGCATTCCACATTTAAATAAAGTTGTTACATAAAAGACAATATTCATTCTTCCCATCAATGTAAACATATTTAAAATAAAACACGTATTCTTTCTTGACACATCCTTGACACTATCATCACATCATGTACCTTTCCCTTGACCTATGAAAAACATTTCAAAAACTTGGGATGAGCATAAAATGCTCAGTAAGGGTTATAAAAATATGGAAAGGAAACATGAGTTCATATATACATAAGAATGAAATCATACTTTACCCATAAAACATAGGCACTTTAACATACCTCATCAAACCATGAATAAATCATAGAAATCATATAACATAACGGTAACTTTAGGCATTCATAACATTCTTACGTAGGGAGTAACCCTCTTGGTTACGTTTGGAATACCCATCACATTATATTCCCTAAATCGCTTCGGAGAAACCTTAACGTTTCACTCCTTCACGTTACCCAATGCATTGGAGAGCTATATCGGGCTCACCCGCCCTTAGTTTATCACGGAACCACCCGTATTCCTAACAATTCCCAAGAACCATAACATAATCTTATCACATAAAACATGCATAAAGGAAACATAACATTTCCACATTTCAATAACAAGATATCAATACAACACATTGATATAAATATCTTATGAAAACCTTTTTCAATACCAAAATAAAAGAAAAGTGAAACATGGTATTTATTTTTCTTTTAAAAAGAAGGTATGGCATGTAGAGGAATCCGAAACCCAAATAACGGTCACGACGGCGGAGAAGTCGTTGTCGCCGCATACATACGACAAGAACATTCCCTTTTTTCGTTTAGTAAACGCTTCATATAGAAAATATTCCCTTTGAATAAATGTAAAAGTCAATGGGTTTTATACTCCATATAAAAGAAAGGTTGTGTATAAAACAAAATATGCCTCAATGAAAGGAGATTGAGACGAAGTCCCATACAAGGATCATTTTTTTAAATAAAATAGATCTATTATGTGTATTCACTATAATTACACATAAAGAAAGTACAAATACAAGATTTGACATAATAATATCATGACGTAATTTGAAAGTAGGAGATTATCCCAAAGAATGGAAATTGGGTTAAGAAGTTCCCTTACCTCGTATCCGACTTGACTCGATCATTCGTTAATGTCCTGAATAATAAACTTGAGTTAATTTATTCTTGTATAAGAACCTTTTTCATGTTCATTATTACTTTTATATCACTTATTTCCATGTCATGAACACTATGTAATTATTTAAGTTAATAACGGTCATTTTAACGATCATTGGTACTTGAGTCAAAAATAAGCCCTTTATAATTACATGTTGTTCATGTATACATTATATACAGAATGGTATTCATGATGTAGATATCATATATGTCATATATATCCAATAACATCCCAATAAAAAGAAATATGATCTTTAGAGGGAATGACATAAAAGAGTGTAATGAAAGAGAGGAGTAAGATCCCTTACCTCGGGTCCGACATGACTCGATCGTTCTTTAACGTCCTGAATAATAAACTTGAGTTAATCTATAATTTCCTAAGAACATTTTTCAAGTTAATTATTCCTTTTATACCATTTTATGAACATCATGTAATCATTTAAGTTAATAATGTTCATTTTGTCGGTATTTGGTTCTTAAGTCAAAAATAGACTTCTTACACATACATGTTGTTAATTTGGTCAAAGGTTCGTTATATCCAGAATTATATTAATTATTTTGATAACATATATATCATATATATTCATCATATACATGTATTTATAATATTACATCACATTTAGAGGTACGAAATGAAATGCACCGTTCTTGGAGACGGTAAGCCGTACGTACGCATGAACGCTACTTCCATTTCTATTTTGAATTTTCTGGAATGGAATCATAATGATATAAGAGTATATTATAATTCCAGTATAATAAAATATATAATATCATTAACTTTATCCTTTACACATCCCACATATGGTATTAACGAATCAAATCACTTTCAGGGGGCGGTAGTCCGCACTTCCTAAAATGAAGATATCGTGTTTACCCATAATGGAAACAATAATGGTATGCCATAAATGAAAAATACAAATGCTTAAGGAAAGAATAAACATATTATATATCATATATAAAAATAGTGACATCATAATGGCCACCTTTTAAGGTGTTAAATTAGTATTGAACAATCATCGTTTCGAGAGGCAGAATTTCGCCATCCACGAAAACCGTATGTTCTTTAATCATTTGATGTTGTTGTCTTAGAGTGTAGCTCGAATAAATCTTGTAAAAACATCCTAGTATATTGAAGATACTGGTGTTTTTACAAAATAAGTAAATAAAAAGAGTTTAGGGGGTTGGAGAAGAAAAATAAAACAAATGAACATGAGAGAATGAATTACCTTTAAAAGTGTAACTCCATGTGATTTGAGCCTAAAGGCTTCCTTTGAAAGGATTATTCCCAAAACAATCCTCTAGGATGAGGAGAGGGATGTGGAGAGAGTAAATGGGCAGGGTATTGCCGAGCCAAAGGCTTGAGTAGTGTGTGAAATGAGGTAGAGGTGGGGGCCTTTTATAAGAGGAGAGGAGGGGCACTTTTGGAAATCATGAAACTATTATTTTATTTTAAAAAGTGTTTGGAATTTCTAAGGACCCACATTGATATAATTCAAATATAAGATGATAAGGCTTCAAAATATTCCCATAAAATAGTTTTTTTACAAGTTTAGGTCTTAGATTTTATATTATGGTTTCATTTTATTTAAACTGTTCTTTAATGAGGTCATCATTGCATCATCATGATGTCATAATTAAATTAAATTATTTAATGTCTAAAAATTTAAAAAAAATATCCTGATGTAGGAAATCTTTTTATATTTCCAAATAGTATTTATAGACAAATTTATGATTAGGAAACCCCATCTAAAAATTGTTTTAGTAACACAATTTCTGTTAGTGTCATTTTCACCTTTATTTTAAAAAAAGGCATTAAATTCATTATCTCACCCAAGAGGCTCCATAGGGTTCCCTAAATCGACCCATCAGTTGTATTGGTCGCCCATGACTCATCTAATAGGGGTAGGAAAAGTGTCATGGTGTTTTCACATTTTTATAATATCATTTTTACCTTAAATTACACTAATTACATGTAATCGCGATTAATGAAAAAAAGTTACTATTCACCGAAAAATTATTTTCATCCCATTGAACCAAATTTTACATAATAATGAAAACCATTTATGTTGGATTTTCAATATTCAATAAACATTAGTGGTAAACTTTCATTTAACTGAAAAATCAGTTTTCTTGATTACCATTTAGTGGTTTCACTATTCATAAAAAATTGGAGTTTTTCAGAAAATTACCAAAAATTCACTCTAAGATATATTCGATATTCCGAATTCAAAAATGAAGTCTATTTTACAAAATTCAAAAAATATAAGTCAAATTAATTAATTTAATAATCAATTCCCACTTTCAGAGAAAATAGCGTGTTTTTATAAAACAATACGTATCAAAAGATTGACACCAGTTGAAGTCTAATTTCAAAGTGAAATTGATTCCAATGACCACCATTGGATTAAATAGTATAAATATATTCAGATTAAACATTAATACCAATTCAAAATATAATCTAATCATATAAATAAATTAGATTAAAAAGTGGTTTTGAATTATAATACAACATTTTACACTATTCATTAAAAAAAATGAACTTTATCGAAAAGATACCAAAAATTTACACAAAGTAAATTTTGATTTCCCGATTCATAAGAAGAGCATTATTTGGTCCAATAGAATGTATATGAGTGAACAAAACTATATTTAATGAAGGTTTTCCATCAAAAGGTGATAAGTGAACCTTTAGTCAAAACTAGGGCATATACGCCTAAAATTGAATTCTTTCCGTATTTTAAGCCTTTATTTTTTATTGGATAAATGTAAAAACATTTAAAAACATATATAATCATATTTTAGTTATTTATATCCATTCCCGCCAATACAACGACTACATGTTAACTAGCATTTAAAATAATATTATTTTATTATTAGAGTGCAACGTAAGATTCCTAAGAAACTCGTTGTTGCGTGTTGGGTACGCCATCGAACATAGCGTCCACATTAAAGACATATTAATATTTTATTCACAAATATGGATAAATATGAAAATTTTATATTCTTTATTTACCTGGGGTGTTACAGAAGAGGCCAAGTCGGAGTCAGCGACCATCATTGAGGAGCAGGCAAATGCAATGACAAAGGTGGAGATCAAGGGGGAGGGGTTCAAGAAGTTATTAATTGAAAAAAATAAATATTTTTCATGGTCATATAGAATAAGTATCATATAATGATGGTGTTTGAGAAAAATTATTTAAAATCTAAGAAAACACTTTTAACATAATATTAAAGACCTTCTGTGTCTTTCTAGTTTAGACGGACATTTCTGTAAAAAACATATATGGAATGATGAAACATGTGAAAAAAAATGCATAAATTTTTTATACATTAGAGAAATTATCCATGGGTCGTTTTCTATGAGTAAATAATAACCACATATCAATCTGACGAACGGTATGACTGATAATAAATCATTTTAGTTAAAAAGTGACATAAATTTTAATAAAAAAACTGCCTGCGTTTTCAAAATAAATAAAAAAATGTATTTATTTTTTTGGTAGTTTAAGAAAATGATACATACGTAGTTTGTGATGTGTAAGGATCAACCAAATATTATTTTGATGGACAATGTGATTTTTATGACTTCAAGTGTGTCTTTTTTTTAAATTGACATTAATTTAAATAAAAAAACTAACATACTAAAATCTAATAAAAAACATTTATATTATTTTATTACAATAGGAAAATGATCCATGAGTGATTTGGGAGGTGTATCATTCATTAGTGCCACAATCTGACAGACACTCTAACTCTAAGTGCGTCTTTTTTATTCAAAATTTTCAATAAATTAAAGAAAAAACTGGCATAAGGAAAACTGAGAAAATAAATTTTGATTGTTTATTTAATTTAGTAAAATTATCCAAAAGTCATTTTTATTGTGTATGGATTAGCCACACCTCAATTTTATGGATAGTGTGAATGGAATAACAGCATATGCAACTTCTTATTCAAATCTAACATTAATTTTAATAAAAATAAAACTTATATACTAAAAACTGAGAGAAAACATTATGATTGTTTTTTCACTTTGGATAATGATTCATGATTTAATTGTTTTGTGTAGTATTTATAAGTTCCTCACTTTGACACACATTTTGACTCGAAGTGTGTCTTTTTTATTCAATAGTGACATTATTATTAGTAAAAAAACAATTGAAATAATACAATCTAATCAAACACATTATGAAAGAGATAAATAATTTTTTTTATTGTGTATGGATCTACCTCATTTGAATATGACATATGGTGTGACCTATATGATTCTAAGTGCGTATTTTTATTTAATTTATACATTAACATTAATATAAACAACAACTAACATACTCCAAATTGAGAAAACACATTCTGATTATTTTTATACACTAGGAAAACAATTTGCAATTCATTTTGGTCTTGTTTCATTCATCTCTACTTCAATCCAATTCATAACGTGTCTCCATGTGTGTATGTTTAATAAAATATTAAACATAAATTTAGTAACAAAAAACTGACATACTCAATAACAAGAAAAAACATTTTTTTTGTTTTTATATATTAGTAAAATATTCCATGAACCATTTGGGATGTGTTACATTCATCCATGCCACAATATAATCCATAGAGTGACCGGTATGACTCTAAATGTGACTTTTTAATTTAAAATTGACATTAATTTTGGTAAAACAACTAACATACTCAAAACCAATAAAATTTATTCCTATTGTTTTATAACTTTAAAAAAAATCCACACATCATTTTCTATCTCTAGGGATCAGTTGTACATCAATATGATGCAAAATGTGATAGGTATGTCTCCAAGTGTGTCTTTTTATTCAAAACTCTCAATAATTTTAATTAAAAAAGAAACTAACATTCTCAAAATTGAGAATGTAGATTTTAGTTTTTATGATACTCTAGGATAATAAACCATGAATCATTTGATATATGTACCTTCAGACTCACTAAAATCCAACACATGGTGTGTTCAGAACTACTCCAAGTGATACATTTATATTCAAAAATGACATTAATTTTTAACAAAAAACAACTAACATATTCTATAATAGTGTGTTTTTCATGTATTTGTGATAGAAATTTTATTTTCGTTATAATCATTATTTGTATGTTATTTTTTTGTTTTTGTTTTTATTGATGAAATGTGTTATTGAAGCACTCTTCACCTTTTTCTAGTTATGTATTGTGTTGTCGCATCACATATCATTTTTCACCTCTATCAGTGATACTAAATGTGCTGATGAAGGAATCATTTATCAATTCATACACAGCGAACGATAAAGTCTATTTATATTAGTGAATTACAAAGTTCTTAGAAATCATATTTTTTTTTGGGTGGATAAGTCAAACTTTTATCATCGCAAATAAAAGAACTGATAAAAGAGGTCGTTTATCAGTGTTTTAAACGCAATGATAAAGTTACTATTTATTACTGCTAAATAAACGCACTGGTATGTGGAGTCTTTTATCAACAATTTTAAAAGCACTGATAATAGTATTATTTATGAGGGCTTTTTTTTCTAGTTTATACCCCTAATCCGTTCCTTTTAAGCACTGAAAAATGCGATTTACTTTTAGCCGCTCTCATGTTATCAGAGATTTTATAGCACTAATATAGGTTGATTCTATCACTATTAGAAGAATGGTTTGTAGTAGTGGGTCATTTATCCATCTATTGAATTCATCAATCAATTAAGAATTGGATATGAGATAATGCCTTGAATGAGGGATGAATTATTTGTTGGAAAACATGGATAGGGTCCACCAATGTACTCAACTAGTGTACCTTTGAACATTTAACGATTAGTGGGATGTGGTTTCAACTATATTTGATAGATAGGTTATGAGATAGGGATACCATTTTGTGATGTGAAATATAGATGTTATTAAGGCCAACTAACTTGAGAGGTTTTCCCATTATGTTATTTTAGGCATTGTGATGTTTGATAACAGTTGTGGGATATGTTACCACTAAAAGATGGTTTTTTCCTAAGAGGCTAATTGCAATTGAGGATCACGTGTAGTATGTCATTCCTTATTTTTTAACATAGAGGATCATAATAGGGATTCCTCAACATGAAATCCCATTGTTAGGTTATGATGAGGGATTCCTCTATGTAATTACAAAAATAGATGTCTTAAGTGGGTACTCTTTGGTAGAACCATCCTGAGTGGGTGCATTTGGATATAGGTAGAGATGGACGAGGAAGTCACATTATATCCAATATATAACATGGGAGCTCAAGGAACTGTGGAATATATAAATGGACCTAGGAATTCGGTCATCCTATGTAATTATTGGGTTCTTATGAAACTATGATTCATATGTATATTTTCTAGGACCCATAACTTTGGTCTTAATGCTATGTGATCGTGGTATTGGGGATGCCCAGAGGTGTTTCAATGGAACCTTACTTAGAACTCATGTGATATTAATTTGATACAACTATATGAAAAAAGGATCACTATTTTTATATGGATTCCTAGTACCACTTATGATCCTGTTATTGAACCATGTAATGAATATCTGGGATTTCAAGAATCAACATCATGTCAATATAGGATGACTAGGATGCCAAAGGACCTTAGGATGCCTGGCCAATCAATGCAACATTCGTGTATGTTTTTGGATTTATTGTAATAAATAATTTTAGTATACTATCTTCATATTATCAACATAGGCCCTTGTAGTTAGATGGAAGCCTCCGGTATATGGGGAGGTACACATCTGTTCTTTCGTAGAACTATTCCCTAACACCAATCGTGTTTCCTCTATATCAATATGCTAAAATGTGGTATATAATGTATTTTATTTTTTCTTATTATTTTGTAAGTTATTGTATATGACATAAGTGAATGTTTGGGATCTTGTGATGGATTCTCATCTGGTGTGTCTTGAACACCTTAATCGGTAGGATGTCCATCTTTCTAGGGGTGGGATTGATGATATAGAGTTATGCCAATATTTTTTAAATTTTTTCACCACGAGTGATGCACAAAAGTTATTTATTTATTTAATCTTATATTTTTAGCTATTGGAACATTTAAATGAATATAGTTATAAATTTGACACTTCAATAATATATGTAAGAGGAATATCATGTATAATGTGTTGAAATATAGGAATCATATATCATGTAGGGCCCAGCTAGTGAGCTTTCAGTCCCTGATTAGTGGTTAGACTATTAAATGTGTGAAAAGATTCCCTAATACAATTTTATTTTAAATATAATTCGGAAGATTCAATTTAGATTTATTAAACTATATATTTATTTTATTCTTAGTGTAGGTCATGTGAATTTATGATGAAATTCTTGTCAACGATGATGACACGCTCCCCTAGTGTATGGGGCATGATGAGACCCAGGTGAGAAATTATTTTACATGGTTCCCTAATGGGAATCACATAGAGGGTTTCAAATACATTTGATCAATTATCTAATATTCTAGTAACAACCTATATATTATTTACACATATATCTTCGAGTGAAATTGTATCTATCCAAATAGTAGGGTTACGGTTTTCCCAATGTATGAATCGTGTGTGATGACATTCTTAGAGGAGGTAGTGACGACCAATGACTTGGGATTCTTAAGTGGGTAGTCAAGGATGGGTTATTGGTTAGAATCAATGTCAATATATGTTTTTGGGTTGACATTTGACAATGTTATTGATACGAGTCACTTGAGATTGAATTCATCAGGATTGATATTGTATAATTTCAGACGGGAGGATGGATGAAATCCTATGATCTATTAAAATGAAAGAGGCATATAGATTTAATTTTTCAATTAATTTTCCTATGTATTTAAATGATTCAATAATTACCAATTTGTCAACATTTGATGAATTTTAGCAGTTTTGGATTTTAGGTATGATTTGATCTCAATATAAACAATTACATAATTTTGTAATTTTAAATATTTTATATAAAATTTATATTTCAGGAATAAAATAATAAATATTCAATTTTTTTTTGTTATTTTTTTCCATTATTCATTTATTTCTTGGATTAACGTTTTTATTTATATGAGGTTCTAATTGGAATTCAATTTGTCCTAAATAAATCAATTTATGTGGAAAATGTTTCTAGCCTATAAAATTGAAAATCACTCATTAAATAAGGTATATATTAGGAAAAAGGAAGCCAAATAAGGGCATTCTTAATGTAAAGTAAATATTCTTTCAATTCTCATGTCCTCAAAAAACATCACGGAGATATTCTCTCACTAATTCATTGTATTCACATGTCAAATTAGGGAAATATTAAAGTACACTTATTCAAAAAAAAATTATCATGAGTAATTCATGAAATTTTTTTTCTAAACATGTAAAAATATTAAATTTTGAGGGTTGATGAAAATAAAAAATGAAAACATGTAAATAAATCATCTTGGAAGGTTTTATATGACTTTTTGGAATAATCAATGAAAATGACAAGGGAAATGTACTGATGAAAAAAATTATTTGAGCATCAGTCCATGTCACATAACCCATTTATCCACTATTTTCCTTTTATGCATTATTTAATGTACTATTCATGTATATCAGTCAATCCCATTTAAATTGTGAAGAATAAATCCATTTATTAAAGAGATAGAATATAAAATTGCATGTATCACAATATCACACATATTTTAATTTTCCTTACATCGTAGTTAAGCATCATTATCCTCTTTATCAAAAATTATCTTCAAATTTTACCTTTTCAATTGATTAAAAAAAGGTTCCACACTTTAATGCACAAGGAATAATACCAAAAATTTTCTATAGAACAATTTATCAACATCTATTCATAATATCCCTTATGTTATTAATGTTAATAAAAACATCTAATAACTTCCATTTTTAATTAATTCACAATCACATTAATTGACTAATTTCACAATCCCAGTATCCCATCAATTGGATAATCACAAAATTCCATTAATTCATTAATCTAATTCCACTATTTTCAATTGACCAAATTTTACCCAAGTAAATATCACATAGAAATTAAATGAATTTATATTAAATCATCAATGAAATTTCCAAAACATGGAAGTTCAAATTTCAACATTATATACATGTATTTAAAAAATCAATGAAATTTTTAATTTTAAAAAACTACCTAATGATATATAACTAATGCTCAATAATGGAAATCCCCATTGAAGCATAAAAATCCAAGATAATTATAACGTAAATGATCAATATCCAAAACCCGGATCCTTGTTTAAAAATAATGATCCATAAAACCTAAATCTATATCCATAATCAATGGAGGAAAACTATCCCCCTTTTATCCATTAAAATAAATGAGAGGGAATGAGAACCAGAAGGTTTGAGAATACCTTACTGAGAAAGGTGTGGATCATCGTTTTGGGCTTCAAACCACCATGAAGAGTTGTTTTGATACCTTGAAGTCCATTCGAGAGACTTTATAAAATGATAAATTTTTTATTGTTAATCGAGAGATTGGGGATAAAATATGGGGGTTCACTAAAATTATATTGAATTTTCCAGGGATTAAATTTCTATTCTCATGGTTTGTAGTGTGGGGAACACATTTTTTCATAACATTTCACTTAACCATGAATATCATCTCATGGAGTTAAAAAATTACAACTTAAAGGCGGAACAATTTTGTAAAACTACACACCAATAATTTGATTCCTTTATTTTTTCATTATCATGGTTTTTTGGACAGGGAATATGATTTTGGAAATTGTTCAACAATCGTGACCTACCCCATTTCCTTTCAAAACACTATAATTTCACCCAAAAATACCACAATTTAATAACAAACCAATATGTACTCAAAAAATGGATAATGGTATATGAAAAGGAGCTCTATACATGTATAAAAACTTTTATATCATACAACAAGTGATATTGGGGAATCTCACTTTAACTATCTTAGATGATAGGGGTTGAATTAGTTTGAATAAGAATGGTATTGCATTAGAAAACCAACATAAACATAAAAAACCTTATCATAACAATTTTTTAATTAATTTCATCATCAATATTTTTTAGTAATTTTTTTTAATTTATTTCTTTTGTTTTTAAAATAAAAAATTATATAAAACAAAAACATTTTTCTAATTTAATGTGGAAGAATAGATTGTTGTGAATTCCTCTATTTATAAAACCTAGGAAACCCCCTATACTAAATTTTTACATAGAAAATAAAAAAAATTTCATACACCTCGTGATAGGATTGTGTCATAGATATATTTTCCGTTTATGATTTGACATTTGGTGTTATTGATTTGGTTCTTTGTGTTATTTTGGAGTGACCAATAAGAGGTGTGGCATAATCCTATGAATTGATGGTTTTTAAAAGGCATTGCCAAATTCAATGAGTTCATATCATCAAAAATGAATCTTGATTGATTTTATGGAAAATGAATTATTATCTCTTGATTTTTTATAAAAATATAACCATGGGTTGTGAGGAACTCAGAATGTTGTGGTATCGTGACTGGTTTCGATTGGAAGGACCATTTAGGAGATTGACCATATTATTTCATACACACATTCAATTTTTTTATTTTTTACATTTAAATTTAATATTTATTTATTTTTTCATTAAATAAAACATTGATTTTATCTTTTGTTATAATAAAATTTATATTAAGCATGCATTACAAAAAATTATGAGTTTAAATGAAATGTTACTTATTGTTAAAATAATATTATTCAATATTGTAGTAATGACGTAGCCATTGGAATGGATGATATGAATAATATTATCTAAATAAAAAAATATAATTTTTACACCGAAATATATAATTATTTATTTCGTGTCCAATTAACTAATAATGGAAATTAAAACTATTTGAAAACAAAAGAAATATTTTTCAAGAAAAATATGATTACGATAAAACACATTTTTCCTAAATAAATTTAAAATACAAAATTTGGTGAGTTATTTTAGTTAAAATTATATTTTATATATCCAATCAATTAATTACCATTAATCATATTCATTATATATATAATATATAATAATAAGTCCAGTTTAAGGATGAAAAAACAATATTTTTCAAAAAAGTGGGTTTGTCCACTTTACTGAACACATATGTTAAAACTAGTTTTTTAAACGTTGAAAAAAAAATTGAAAACAAAATTCAGTTTTTAAATAAATATATCAAAATTATCTTCTGGTTATTTTTTGAAGATTTTTTAAATGTTTATTTTTAACAGTGAATAGTGAAAAAGATCAAACTGTAATTGAAAAGCACCTTTTCATTTAAAATATCTAAAAAGAAAATTTATATTTTAAAATGTTTATAATTAAAAATTATTAGAATTAATTATCTATTAAAACAATTTTTTTTCTACAATCAATATCATAATGAAATTGGATATATAAACATTGTGAACATTTAAACAATTTATCTTTGAAAACAAATTTTCTAATCATGTCTATGAGATTAATTTGGAATAAAAAATTTCAAATTATATGATTATAATTTATTAAATGGTTCAAATTTTTGAAATAATAGTTAAATATATTATATAATAAGTTTAGCAAATATTTTTCCAAAACTAAATAGTGAAATCTATAAAAATTAATTACTATATTTAAGGGAAAACAATTTTATCGATCAGTTAAAAAAAGATAATCATTTAAATGAAAAAAAATAAATCATCTAAAATAAATTTTATGGACATATTTATAGCATATAATGTGTGAGTATAAATAATATTCTATTTTGGAGCCTTTGGGAATGATATTAATGGGGGTGCACATTTTTGTTTTCTAAAATTAAAAGTGGGACACTCACCTAACATATAAAATGAATCCCCCTCTTATCCCTTATTTATAACATAAAACTGTATTGGTTCATACAATAACATCCCAAATAAAATAAAACCTTCACTGTGATCTTCCCATAATGCTTATCTTTTATATATAGTTGTCCAGGGAATGATTTTTGTGAATACCAATAGAGGTTATCCAAAGAAGTGATCAATGACCATTTTTATTTTATTTCTTCCTCCACATTCCTATATTATAATTTAAAAATAATGATATTAAAATTCTGTTAACTTTAAAACATGTATGTGTTTATATGTTAATTAAATTTACTTAAACCTTATTTACTAACATTAAATAGGTTATAAAATCATCACTCGTGTGGGTGTAGAGGACTACCACCTCACAAACCGATGTCATTAATTTTTCCATTCGCACCAATTTTGGTTTGGTATTATTATTGTTAAAAAATATATATATGATATTAAATACACAAAAATAACTCACGAGTTATTATATCATGTATATTACATTTTTAAATTCCATTACATAGCGGACATCATAACATCAGTCGTGTGTACGACAGACCACCTCCTTTACGAAGAGATGTGCCTCACTTTTCATCACCACACCACATGGACTATAACGCCCTGACCCCAGTTACCCAGAGTTGGTACATTATTGCATAACATTGGCATGATCACAAAAGATCACGTCTCAAATGACTGATTAGTTTACTAGTCTTGGAAACACCAGATACATTCATAAGTCTTACATTACATCATAAAGTAAAAAAAACTAGAAAAACATCTTGTCTTCATATCCCCTAATACCAACCCTGTAGGTAATTTATAATATACTTCATCACATCCTGGAAAAATTAAAACATTGAAAGGGGTGAGCTCAGATGCTCTGTAAGGATAAAAATATAGCGGAAGATTTCATAAAAAAACATAAACATTTAAGGAAATGTATAACTAAACAAAAAACTTTTAAACTTGAACATTAGCATAATATGGAAAAAGTAATGTGAAATAATGCTATTTACTTATTCACATGGATATTCTACTGGTGGAATAATCACATGAAATATCAATAACCAATTAATAATGATGGAATGCATAATCCCAGACTATCATAACCACATAGCCAAGGCCTCATGCCAAGACTACAAATAATATTTTGTCAAGGCCTCGTGCCAAGACACTAGTTTGTCTCATGAGACCTTCCGAGGCATCGAGGAGCTATAGGGGGATCCACCCATCACTAATTAAGTTCAATGCCTTCCTCATATGAACAGGTCTAAACATATCATAAACCATAACATATTTGTATCACATAAAACTTGCATAAAGGAAAAAAAAAATTTCCACATTTTAGTCACAGGACATCAATACAACACATTTATATAATAAGAAAAACATTCAAAGCCATTTTCAATAAAAAAATAAAAGAAAATTAAATCATTTTATTTATTTTTCATTTTAAAAATAGTTATGGCATGTAGAGGAAACTGAAACACAAATAATGGTCACGACGGTGCAAGTCATTATCGCCTCATACGTACGACTAGAAAAAATTTCTGTTTTGTCATTTAGTTAAAGGCTTTGTATAAAAAGATTACATTTGAATAAACATAAAAGTCAAAGGTGTTTATACACTGTATAAAAGAAATTTGTGTATAAAACAAAATATGCCTCAATGAATGGATATTGAGACGAAGTCCCTTACAAAGATCATTTTTTTAAAATAATATAGATCTATTATGTGTATTCACTATAAGTACACATAAATAAAGTACAAATACAAGATAAAACATAATAATATAATGACATAATTTGAAAGTAGGAGATTAACCCAAAAAAAATTTGGGTTAAGAAGTTCCCTTACCTCGTGTCCGACTTGGCTCGACCGTTCTTTAACCTCATGAATAATAAACTAGAGTTAATTAATAATTTCTTAAGAACCTTTTTCATGTTTATTAATCCCTTTATGTCACTTATTACCATGTTATGAGCATTATGTAATTATTTATGTTAATAATGATCGTTTTATCGATCTTTGGTTCTTGAGTCAAAAATAAACATCTTATAATTACTTGTTTTTCATGTGGTAAAATTTCCCTTATATTCAGAATTATATTAATGATGTAGATATCATAGA
This sequence comes from Viscum album, assembly GCA_963277665.1. Taxonomy (NCBI): domain Eukaryota; kingdom Viridiplantae; phylum Streptophyta; class Magnoliopsida; order Santalales; family Viscaceae; genus Viscum; species Viscum album. Next base: position 1,290,311,319 of record OY728159.1, on the reverse strand, counting down.
TATAATATATATCCATTATATACTTGCCTTTATAATATTATATAACATTTAGTGGTAAGAAATGAGATGTACCATTCATGGAGATGGTAATCCATACGTACGCATGAACGCTACATTCATTACTATTTCATATTTAATGGAATGAAATCATAAAGATATAAAGTTATATTATAATTCTAGAATAATATAATATATTATATCATTTACTCTATCCTTTATACATCCCATATATGTAATTAACGATTCAAATTACATTGAGGGGGCGGTAGTCCGCACTTCATAAAATGAAATTATCGCATTTACCGATAATGGAAATCATAATGGTATTCCATAAATAAAAAATACATAAGCATAAGGAAAAAATAAACATAATATATATCATATATAAAAAATAGTGTTATCATAATGGCCACCATGAGAGGTGTTAAAAGAAGATTGAACAATCATCGTTTCGTGAGGCAGTAATTTTCCACCCACAGAAAGAGTATGTCCTTTAACCATTTGACGAAGGTGTGTGTAAGTGTAAATAAAATAATTCTCATAAAAAAATCCTAGTATATTTAATATACTAGTTTTTTTACAAAATAAAATAATGATAATACTTTACTGGGTTGGAGAAGCAAAATAAAACAAAAGAACATAAGAGAAGACATTACCTTAAAATCGGGTAACTCTTTTTGATTTGAGGCAAAGGCTTCCATGGGAAAACTTCTTCCCAAAGTGAGGCCTCTAGGAGTAAGAGGGGGATTTTGAGAGAGTATTTGGTCAGAGGTTGGCTGAGTCAAATGGCTTGGATGGTCTGAATAAGGTGGTAGTGGTGGGGGCCTTTTATAAGAGGAGAGGAGGGGCACTCTTGGAACGTCATGAAATGTTACTTTATTATATAATGATTTTCGGATTTTAAAGGTCCCACAGTTATATATTTCGAGGATAAGGTGATAATGGTTCTAAATATACTCAAATGATAGGTTTTTGACAAGTGTAAGTCTTAGATTTTACATTATCATTTAATTTAATTTAAATTGTGAATTAATGATGTAATCGCTGCATCAACATGGTGTCATAAAAAATTAAATTTATATAATGTATAAAAATTATAAAAAAAATTAATGACATAAGAAATATTTTTAGATTTCCAATGAATATTTATAGTCGAAAAGTTAGCTTATATAACCCCATGTAATAATTGTTTTAGTAAAACAACACATGTTTGTGACAATTTTATTTTTACTTTAAATATAAAATTATTAATGTCATTTTCTTACCCAAGTGGCTCCATGGGGTCTCCAAGTTTACCCATGGATTTTCTTTCTCATCCATGACACATCCAATAAGGGTAGGACAAGTGTAAGGGTATATTCATATTTTTATAATATAATTTTTACCTTAAATATATCTAATTACCTTTAATCGCGATTAACTAAACTTAAAGTTACTATTCAACAAAAAATTATTTTAATCCCATTGAACCACATTTTACTTCCTAATGATAACCATTTCTGTCAGATTTTTTAAAATCAAATCACAGATGTTGTAATGTTTCATTTAAATGATAAATCAGTTTTTAACTACGACTTAGTGGTTTCACTATTCATCAAAAATTGATGTTTTTTAGAAAAATACCAAAATTTCAATCTAAGATATAATTGATATTCTGGATTAAAAAATGATGTCTATTTTAAAAAAATCCAAACATATATGTTGCATTAATTAATTTTATAATTAATTCCCACTGTCACAACAAGTAGCGTGTTTTTAAGAATCAATATATATCAAAATATTGGCAATTGTTTTTGTCCAATTTCAAAGTGAAATTAATTCTAATGAACATCATTGGATAAAATGGTAAAAATATATTCTAATTATACCTTAAAACCACTCAATAGTATAATCTTTCACTATATATTATTTTGATAAAAATAGTTGTCTTTAAGTATTTTTCACTATTCAAAAAAAAAATTGGAAGTTCTCAAAAAAATACAAAAATTCAACTTAGGATAATTTCGATATTCTGAATCCAAAAATGAAGTCCATTTTGAAATATAAAATATATATAATTTCAAAAAGTTTGTATTAAAATTCACAATGGCTATTTTGATTGTTCTCGGTGTGTTAGAATCTTGAACTTGCGTACAATGAAAGCTATTGCATTATTGAAAGAGAACCGTATCGTGGAAGCCTGGGGTGTTACATTCTCCCCTCCAATAAATTTCGTCCTCACACTTTGAAATTTTAATTTTAAAATAAAAGGTTGAAAATAGAAAATACCCTTGTGGAAAACCAACATCGGAAATAAGGTTAATAAAAATATAACATTAAAAGAATGAAATAGAAGTACAAAGGTCAACCGAGATAACAATACTAAGAATCTATGAAAATATAGATATGGAGGAAAAACAAACCATCAAGGTCTGATGGAGAGTAGTAGAAAACACTATTTGGAAGATGTTAACCACAAGAAAATCACAAACTTGTGATTGGTTAAACAGTCATTGAGTCCCCAGATGGAAAAGTTAACCGACAATGTTTTTTTTAAATTTACCTTTCCTAAAGTTGATGAATTTATTTATGAGATTCACTAAGAATTTAAGGAAATATACTTACTTGTCATGTAGACTTTCATTCTTTAATAAATGTTTACCACAAACCCATATTTCACTTCAAATGGTAACAGAACTCAAAAATAATCTATTTATCCTAATTTTAAAAGGTTCCAAATATTAACAAATACCATTTAGATTAGGAAAACTATTTTGTAACAACCTGGGACTTCCTGTATCCTAGTGGTAGGTAATAAAGGCATCTCACACTATGGTTGTGGTTTTTATTCCTGCAGCTTTTTCCGACGCGACGGGTTATCCCCCAACCTACAGGTTATCTTTTTCCTAAAACTATAGTATTATAATATTCCAAAAATAATCTTCAATTTTTTTTTAACCATAAGCAATACTATCCAAGGTTCAACTTAATCTATTCCAACCATTATAGCTATCCAAAATACCTCTGTCCAAACATTCTCTAAAGGGTCTCTAAATTCTAAAATCAATTGTAAATCAGATTCCCCGAACAATGTAAAGTTTCTCTTATTGTCACATACTAAAAATATGATTACCTTCATCATTTTAAAACCTTAATGAAAACAACAAGTACTGGAGTACAATCGATATATGTATCACATTATTCTTATAACTAGAATATAATCCTTGAGTCCAAAAGGACCAATACATTAATTATTCCACTTCAAGTGTATTAACATCATAAGATTATCCTTGATCCCTTGGCCTTTTCTATGGTAAATTTCCCTGATGCTTAGGACATTCATTTTCATAATGCCCAATTTCCCTACAATTGTAGAATTCAACATTGATATCCTCTTTCTTTCCCTTACAATCACGAGCCTGGTGGCCTTTTTATCCACACTTATAACAAACTCCCATTACTTTTAGGCAATTACTCGTGTGATTCTTCCCACAATTATCTCATAATGGAAAATCATTCTTTCACTTTTTCCATTTATCTGTCTCTTATTCCACCATTCTCTTCTTCTCTTGCTTTACTATATTGTCATAAGATTTAGAGAATTCCTTTTCTGTCTTGATAGCATATCAGACAATATCTTCGTATGACGAGGTTTTTGAGACTAATGCTCGATTGAGATATGGTTTTAACCCATGAAAGAAATGATAAATATTACTTCATGGGTTACATATTTAATCTGTAGCATGCCTCTCTATCCTTGTAAAGTTGTCCTCATACTTTACGACATTCTCATCCTTCTTTTGTCATAGACTCAGAAATTTCCTTTCTATGTATACTCTATGGTCACGAGGGAAGTATTTTTATAAGAAAATCTCTTTGAACGCCCTCCATTCCATATTAGATATTTCTTCATCTTCTTTCGTGTTTTGAATTAGTGACCACCATTGCTCGGTATCTCCAATGAGTCGGTAAACTGCGATGACAACCTTCTCCCTTTCGCTACTCCCCAAGGCATGGAATATTTTATCAGAGGATTTTATCCATTGCTCAGCAACTAATGTATTTTTCGCCCATTAAATGTTGGTGGTTGAGCCCCATGAAGCTGTCTAGCATTGATCCTCTACGTTGTGGATCAGGGTGCTCCAAACGATTAAGGTTATTATTCATAACCTGATTGAGTTGTTCCAGTATGGTGATAAACTGATCAGCAATAGTTGTATCACCATCTCTACTATAATTATCTTGATCCGGAGGGCAATCCCAACAAGGTGTGAATGCATTGATATGGTTTCCATTCCTCCCACTAGGCGCCATTTCTAAACAATAGCATAAATTAAATTAGTTTATGAATCAAAATACATAATTCCATACTTGTAAAAAACATAACATAAATTGAACTATAATCATAAAAAAATTTCTTTTATAAATTATATACTCATAAACCGTTCAAAATGGTTTGAAAAGAAAATTATAATTATCTTAAGCATATTCCCCGAGAGTATCATAACCAAGAGTGCAGTAAGGCTCATTGACGTGCACCAGTTCCTGTTCGAGTCTAGCTCAAATCGGGGTTTTCGGGTTTTCCACTTATGTACATCTATGCCAGAGCCGCCTCTACCTTCTCGTATCAATACATGGATGTATTGCTTGGAAAACTCAAAAATCACTATAATACCAAAATTCTAGGAAGTTCTTCTATACTAATCATCAATGTCTATCATAGGGCTATGTGATTTAATTAGAGTTTATCTAAATCTAGCTTCCAAGGTTAGTATTAAACTGCCTCTGATACCAACTATAATTCCTAGACCCTAGTTACCCAGAGTTGGTTCATTATTGTGTAACATTGGCATGATCACAAAATCTCATGTCTCGAAAGACCGATTAGTTTAGTAGTCCTGGAAACACTAGATACATTCATAAGTCTTACATTACATCATAAAGTAAAAAAAAATTAAAAAAACATCATGTATTCATATCCCCTCATACTATCCCTACAGGTCATTCGTGATATACTTTTTCACATCCTAAAAAAATTAAAACTTTGACAGGGGTGAGCTCAGATGCTCAGTAAGGATAAAAATATATCGGAAGCTTTCATAAATAAACATAAACATTTAAGGCAATGTATAACTAAAACCAAAGCCTTTTAAACATGAACATTAGAATAATATGGAAAAAGTAAAATGAAATATTTCTATTTACTTATTTAGATGGATATTCTACTGGTTGAATAATCACATGCAATATCAATAACAACTTTTATAATGATGGAATGCATAATAAAAGACTATCATAACCACATAGAGAAGACCTCATGCCAAGACTACAAAAAATATTTTGTCAAGGCCTCGTGCCAAGACACTAGTATGTCTCATGAGACCTTCTAATGCATCTAGGATCTATAGCGGGCTGCACCTGTCACTTATTAATTCCAATGCATTCCTCATATGAACAGGTTTAAACATATCATAATCCATAACATAATCATATCACATAAAACATGCATAACGGAAACATAAAATTTCTACATTTCAATCACAAGATATAAATACATAACATTGATATAATAAAAACACTTTAAAACCAATTTTTAATACCAAAATAAAAGAAAACTAAAACTCTGTATCTATTTTTCATTTTAAAAAAATTATGGCTTGTAGAGGAAGCCAAAACTCAAATAATGGCCACGACGGTGGAAAAGTCATTGTCGCCACATACGTGCGACACGAAAAACTTTCATTTTTTATGTTTAATAAAATGCTTCGTATAAAAATATTATTTCTGAATTAATGTAAAGGTCAATGGGGTTTATACACCATATAAAAAAATTTGTGTATAAAACAAAATATGCCTCAATGAATGGAGACTGAGCCGAAGTCCCTTAAAAAGATCATTTTGTTTAAATAAAAAAGATCTATTATCTATATTAACTATAAGTACTCATAAATAAAGTACAAATACATGATAACACATAATAATATAATGACATAATTTGAAAGTAGGAGATTAACCCAAAGAACGAAAATTTGGTTAAGAAGTTCCCATACCTCGTGTCCGACTTGAATAGACCATTATTTAACCTCCTGGATAATAAAATAGATTTAATTTATAATTTTATAATAACCTTTTTCTGGTTTATTATTCATTTTATGTCACTTATTACCATGTTATGAACATTATGTAATTATTTATCTTAATAATGGTCATTTTTTCGATCTTTGGTACTTGAGTCAAAAATAAACTTCTTATAATTACTAGTTGTTCATGTGGTAAAATATCCTTTAAATAAAGAATTATATTCATGAGTTAGTTATCATATATATCACATATATCCAGTATATACTTGCCTTTATAATATTACATAACATTTTGAAGTAAGAAATGAAATGCACCGTTCATGGAGACGGTAAGCCGTACGTACGCATGAACGCTACTTTCATTTCTATTTCGTATTTAATGGAATGAAATAATAATGATATAAAGGTGTACTATAATTATAGTATAATATCATATATAATATCATTTACTCCATCCTTTATACATCCCACATATGGCATTAAGGATTCATATCATTTTGAGGGGGCGGTAGTCCGCACTTCCTAAAATGTAATTATCGCATTTACCGATAATGGAAATCATAAAGGTATGCCATAAATGAAAAATACATAATCATAAGGAAAAAATTTACATAATATATATCATATATAAAAAATAGTTTCATCATAATGGCCACCATGAGAGGTGTTAAATGAAGATTGAACAATCATCATTTCGTGAGGTAGTAATTCTCCACCCACAGAAATAGTATGTTCTTTAACCATTTAACGAAGGTGTGTGTAATTGTAAATCAAATCATTAACATAACAACATCCTAGTATATTGAAGATTCTGGTTTTGTTACAAAATAAAATAATAAAAAGAGTTTAGGGGGTTTGAGAAGCAAAATAAAACAAAACAACATAAGAGAAGACATTACCTTAAAATCGGGTAAATCATTTTGATTTTAGCCAATGGATTTTGTGGGAAGCCTTATTCACAAAGTGAGGCTTCTAGGAGTAAGAGGGGGAAGTTGAGAGAGTATTTGGGCAGAGTTTGGCTTTTCCAAATGTCGTGGAAGGTGTAAATAAGGTGGTAGTGGTGGGGGCTTTTATAAGAGGAGAGGAGGGGCACTCTTGGAAGGTCATGAAATGTTTCTTTATTATATAATGAGTTTCAGATTTTAAAGGTCCCATACTTATATATTTCTAGGATACGGTGATAATGGTTCTAAATATACTCATCTAGTAGGTTTTTGAAAAGTTTATGTTATATATTTTACATTATGTTTTCATTTTATTTAAATTGTTAATTAATGAGAAAATCGCTACGTCATCATGATGTCATTAAAAAATTTAATTTATTAAATGTCTAAAAATTATAAAAAAATATCATGATGTAGGAAATATTTTTATATTTACAATGAATACTTATAGTTTAAAAGTTAACTTATATAACCCCATGTAATTATTGTTTTAGTAAAATAACACATGTTTGTTACAATTTTATTTTTAAATTAAATAAAAAGTTATTAATTTCATTTTCTTACCCAAGTGGCTCCATGGGGTCCCCAAGTAGACCAATGGATTTTCTTGGTCGGTCATGACAAATCAAATAAGGGTAGGACAAGTGTAAGGGTATTTTCATATTTTTAAAATTTCATTTTTACCTTAAATTTAACTAATTACCTTTAATCACGATTAATTAAACTTAAAAGTTACTAATCACCAAAACATTATTTTAATCCCATTGAACCACATTTTGCATCCTAATGAAAACAAGTTATGTCATGTTTTGGAAAATCAAATCACATAAGTTGTAATATTTCATTTAAATGAAAAATCGGTTTTTAACTACCACTTAGTGGTTTCACTATTCATCAAAAATTGATGTTTTTCAGAACAATACCAAAATTTCACCCTAAGCTATAATTGATATTCTGAATCCAAAGTTTTTTTCTATTTTACAAAAATCCAATCATATATGTTGCATTAATTAATTTTATAATTAATTCCAGATGTCCCAACAAATAGCGTGTTTTTAAGAAACAATATATATCAAAAGATTGACAATTGTTTATGTCCAATTTCAAAGTGAAATTAATTATAATGAAAACCATTGGATAAAACGGTAAAAATATATTCTAATTATACATTAAAACCACTCAATAGTATAATTTATCACTATTAATTATTTTGATTAAAAATGTTGTTTTTAAGTATTTATTACTATTCATAAAAATTGGATGTTCTCAGAAAAATACCAAACATTCAACTTATGATAATTTGGATATTATGAATCCAAAAATGAAGTCCATCTTGAAATATAAAATATATATAATTTCAACATGTGGGTATTACTATTAATAATGGCTATTTTGATTGGTCATGGTGTGTTAGAATCTCGAACTTGTGTATAATGCAAGCTATTGCATTATTGAAAAAGGAAGCGTATCGTGGAAACTCGGGGTGTTACATAGATTATATGTATAATTATATTATAAGAAAATAATTTTTTATTTATAATATTATTATAATTATATAAATATAAAATATATGTTATCTATTTTCTATAATGATCATTGAATAAATGAATTGTTACTCATCCATAGAGACAACGTACCTTCTACATGACCATAACATTCATAATTTCTAAAATCCATATTTCAAGATTAATCATTGAATTATAATAGATGTGAAAATGTTTAAATTATTTCATTATTATTATTAATGGGATGATTCATCCATCATCAATTTAATATGACCTTAAATAAAAAATCAAAACTTATATGAATAATAATGTTGTTATTGCCTGAAACATGACTTCAACATAGAATTGTTAATAAATATAAATTAAAAGGACACAAGTAAACTTATATGGTATGATATAGGAAATTTTGGGTTTTAAATTGATTTATAATAAACATATATTTTTAATACTGGTGTTTCAAATGAGCATGATGTATGTTCAGTCTTACTGTAATAGATTTCAATTTTGTATTTTATTTTTGGGAGATATAATAAAATTCACACAGTATGTATTTTTTTGCAGTGAATATAATTACTGTTTGACTTGTTATATCACGTATCAAATAAATTAAATTATATTAAATATATTATTTTATTTTATTATTAGTTTGTATTACGATTCAAAATATTAGTTATATAGGTAAGGTATTCCCTTTTTTATTTCAGGGATACATATAGAAATTCACCACATGTTTCTTCGGTGTGGTGTATATACTACCCCATGAAAATTTATATCCTAAATATAATAAATTTTTTTGATATTAAATGTTAAATTATATTTTATTATTAATTTGGACTTATTATTGAAAATATTACTAAATCATTAATAGATTTATATTCAATCATTTATTTCTAGGTGACATTTGGGAATTCACCACACATTTATTTAGTTTGGTGGGTATAATTCCTATTTTTATTCAATATCATTATATAATTATTTTTATTATTTTAAAATGTTATGTTTTATGATATTATTTATTGGTTCATATGCTTTGAATTATTAATAAAGAGTTAAATTATTATTTTTTCAATATTATTTTTTTGGAGACACATGTCATATTCACAACATGTTTCATTCATGTGTCCTATATACTGACCATGAATGTATTTCCTAAACCTTATACATATAATTATTGGTTTTTAAATATCCCTTTTATGATCTCACTTTCATGGTGTTTATGGTTCAAATGATAACAAATTTTTAGTGTATTTGTGTCTCATATTTCATATTATAAAACATATTATTATGATATCCTCCTATCATCATCTCTGAGGTGTATATTCAAAACATTTTTAATGTAATATCATCAATTTACATTTCCTCATGATTTTATTTGTTTCATTTAGTTATATTCCTTCATGATTCAAATGTTTCAATCATAACAAGGATGTAATTATTTTATGATACAATCTAATCATTTATCCTGATTGTTTATGATTATGTTTCTAATGATAAAATTTTATGATCCATATGTCAATAAAATCATGAATTTTCATATCCTCTGTTTATGATAGGATAATACATATATTTCATTAAATTTCCTGTAATTATATATTTAACATTTCAAAAATAATATTTTAATGAAAAGTCATTTTTTATTCAAAAACCTATTTTCTTTAAAAATAATGTATTCTAAAAGTTGATTCGAAATTTTTTTAACATTATTTGAAGTTATTTATTTTACAAAAAATTAACTATGATTTATTTTTTTCAAAAAAAAAATTAATCTTTATGTTATTTTTTTTAAAAAATCTAGTTATGTTTTCTCTAAAAATGTGAAGGTAATATTATTGTATCTATTGAACTAAATTTACCACCATCATGAAAATTATTTTCAATGATGAATTTTTTATAAATTTTTATGTTCATTGTCAATGGAATTGATTTTAATAAAAATTTAATTATTTTTCAAATTGGAAAGGATTTTATCCTCAAGAAACGTATTAAATTGTTTCTAATTATTTAGTTATATGTTTTCATGTTTATTTTCATAGAAAAGAATATTCAAAATGTTTTATATTTTAATAATTTAATTTTTAAGAAAATTAATATTCCTCAAGTTACATTCTATTATATTTATCTATCAATATTATTTTTAATCAATGATGACATCATTTGAAAAAACATATGCTTCACATGGGATATGAGTCAAGGCCACTGTCCTTAATAATTATCTAAATCGATTATGATAGAAATGTTTTTATGAAACCAAATTATATTCCATGGTATATTCCGTGAAAAAATTATTATAAATTTTTTTTCATTGTACATGGTATACAATTTTATGAGATGATGAAATTATTATGAAACTTTTCACTTTTCTTCTGGTTTTGAAATGATGAAATATTTATGAATGCAATAACATTTCCATGGGTTATTTTATCATGAAATGATTATGAAACCCATTTCTTTTCCATGGGTTATGATCTAATGAAAATTTTTATGAATCCCATTTAATTTCAATGGTTATGAAATAATAAATTTTTTATAATATTGTGGAGCATAATAGATAGATAATGTGATAGGTGGCACCTATATCTCCCTTAAATTAATTTGGTAATGATTAATGTTATATGAGTTGAATGGGTATATGAGATGTTATCTCAATACAAAAAGAGGGTACATATGAGGTTATCTAAACCTATAAGAGGGTACATAGAAGGTTATCTGAAGCCCTATTAATTTACATGTGTGGTCAAACCAATACTAAAATGTTATGAATATCATATTTGGTATCCTTGAGATTATTTTTTCTACTCTTATATGTTCACAAAAAAATTATTTCATATGAAAATGTTATTCTCTAGTGGATAAATTTATTTGATTTCCTTATTATTCATGTCTTATGAACTGCCAATATTTATTCCCTGATCTAAGAGTATGATCATAGATATGAAATTTTTTTTTTCAAATGATCTGATTATTTTTTATCCCATAATGCTCATATTATGTTTATTTTTTTCCCTTGTTTTTTCATACTGATAATTTTAGATAACCATTTACTATGTTTACTTTATATAGGTTATGAATAATGTTCTTAATTAGGATTGTTGTGAATAAATGGGGATTTCATTATGGGAGACATTGATGATATTTTATCAAATTACAATATTTTTTACTTAATCTCTATAGACACTAAACAACTATGGTCCATAGGCATGTGTTGTGTAATGTATTGAATATTAATCTAAAAATATATAATATCTATGTATAAAATTCTGTGGTCATTATAGTTGGTATCAAAGGAAATTTTGATTTAAACGTTGTAAATTGGGATAAGAAATCTTTATTTGTATCCCTAGGGTTTTTACTTATGAAATTTCATGGGATGTTTGTAAGGATGAGTATAAGGATAATTCACTATATAAGAAAATGTCATTGAGGTTTTCTAAATGTGAGAGAAAGATATTTCCATGAAATTAAATCCATACATGGATACTACTAGGTGTTATGTATCTGGAACTGAGGTACCCAGGGGTAATAATTTTTAAAAGGGTTCATTGAGCCCAACTTCATCATCACGTGGGATATGACAACAAGATTTGCTTTTCACATAGATTGACAGTCCCATTGGATATGATTTGAAAATTATAAGCCTATTAATATATACCATGAAATATTTTATTAAATGGTTACCTTAAATGTCCTATATTATGGACAAGGTGTCATATATTGAAAATTAGGTGCATCAATTTTAACACTCTATAAGTAATTTTTCATGATTATGTGTTTCTCCACGATTATTACTGTTTCTGAAACTATGATTTTTTTAGTCGATGGATGGAACCCAAATAAAAAATGTTAATGATGAGTGTGACATACAAAAAAATATTTCCCCTCGTGAGAATACAAACATTATTTGAGTGGTTATGTAAAATATGATCTTCCGGATCACAAGACATTCTCAATCTATGAATAATGTTGGAATTTCAAATAAGCAATGAAAGGACTATTATTATGTTGCTTTCATCGTAAGTAAATTTTTAAATTATTATAGTTTTTATTTTAATTAACTACATAGTCTGTAATTTATCATCATCAATGTATAGTTATTTTATTTCTTCCAATTTTGGGATTATAAAAATTCAATTTTTTCTATCTATAATTTATATGATAATAATGATCAGTTGTTGACTCTTATCAAGAATACAAGGAAAAATGATAAAATTATCCAAATATATTTGGATATGTTCAATAGTATATTTTTAAATAATTACAATCATCATATTAATTATACAAATATGGATAAATAGTTCCTAGAGATAAATAAAAAGAATGATGAATTGATTGGTACTGTTGACATTAATTTTACTGGAATTGTAATGTACATTTAATGAATTATCATCAAACATAAATGTATGGTATATCAACTATTTAGTGTCATAAAACCAAGTCTATAAAAGGTGTTTTCCCTAAGAGACCAATGTAGTTTGGAAGATGTTATTTTATGGGCTATCATGGTGGAAATGGATGCTGATGCTACAAAATAATCTCAAGGTTCTGATAAGGAGGAAAAAATGGAATTCAAAAAAATTTATAAATACCCTAGAGACTAGAATATGACAATTCCATTAAGCTCAAAGACTGAGAAGAATTGCATAGGACATTTTATTAATATAAATTGTAAATTTTATATCTGCTTATGGGAAGGTCATTGGGAAAATTATTTCCAATTTGCTGAGATGATGCTAGCTAATGATGATAGAAGGGAGGTATGTGCATGGAATACACAACCCACAATCTTGTGTTTCAAATACAAGGATTTTGGGCATTATGAAAATAAATTCACCAATATATCTACAAATTATGATGATACTATAAAATAATATATTCAGAAAAAGAGAAATCTTATGCAATCATAATGTTTGAAGTGGATCATGATAATTTGGGAACACTAATCCCCCCTCCATAGTTGGGAATTTTAGGTTTTATTTCGTATGAACAAGCCCTCTGAAAATTGTATTGATAATGATTTGTTGAATTATTATGCAATTTTTCAAACTATATGAATTCATAAAAAAAATCACATTCTATATTATATCAGTACAAGTTTTCACACTAGCTTCCAATATAATATCTTATAATATAGTAAGAGATTATTTAAGGAATAAATGGTGAATTTTCTTTTAATACCGTTTCCATGTCCATGAAAGAGTATCATATGTTTTAGATATACCTTCATGGATTTATGATATTAGGTATCATCACAAGATCAATTTAACACCCCAAGCTTCCATGACATGTTTCCCTTCGAATAATGTAATAGCTTGCATTGTACTCAACATCGAGATTCTAACACAACACCTTCAATCAAACTAGACGTTATGAATAGTAATACCCAATTTTTGAAAATTTTATAAACTTTATATTTCAAAATGGACTTTATTTTTGGATTTAGAATATCAAAATTCTCTTAGGGTGAATTTTTGGTATTTTTTAGAAAATTGTCAATTTTTGATGAGTAGTGACAAAAAACTGCGTTAATGGCTAAAACAGACATTTTATTCAAATAATTAGTTATTTTAATTTAATTTATTTTAAGTCAAAATAGATACATAATACCTATATATTTTCAAATCAATTCATTGGAGTCATTTTATAAAAATTTTACTTATATAAAATTTTATAGAACTTTTTACCGTCTTTTACCCACCTTTAAAGAGCATTTGCAAATTTGTATAAAAATAATTTTACTGCTTCTGTGAGTTGAATTTCCAAAATATGAGAGACATGGTCAATATCAATAAGTAATATATGGTTCAATAAGATGAAAATAATTTATTGTGAATAGTAACTTATGACTTTTATTTACCACAGTTAAAAGTAAATAGGGTAATTAATGGTAAATATGATATCATAATTACCCTAACACATGACCTAATTCTATTGTATAAGTATTAATAGACCAAAAAAACCTTAGTAATAAAATATGATCCTATTTTGTCCACTTGTATTATATTTGGTCATTAATTAATATTTTATTTAAAGAAGAGTTAAAAGAGTTAAATTCAATGTTTAATAACTAAACCATTTTTAATATTGGGTTACACACAATATAAATTATAATATAAAAGTTCATTAGAATGATAAAATTATTTACTAAATAATGGTATTTTATTTATAAATTTATGAAAAATATAATTTATGTTATTCATGACACAATGATAATGCAGTAACTACCTTATTAATGAATGATTAAAATAATTACTATTATAAACATCCAAATTAATGTAATTTGAGACTTTAGTTTAATTAAACTAATTATAGAGGTTAATGTGACATTATTGTGTTGATTAAATAATTTTTTGTTGAAGTAATCATGCTGTTATGATTTTTACAAAAACCAAATACTAATTAGTGTAAAAATTGACATAATTGAGTTTTTAAAACAAATACTATATTATTAATGGATATAATATTCATAAAAAACTAAGGATCATAAGAAAGACTTAGATAATGTTATATATATTAATAATTAACCACTTGGAATTATCTAGGATGTTTATAATATGTTTATTAACCATATAATATAAAAAGACAAAGAGACATGGTAAATGTCAAACTATTTAACTAACAGTTAAATCTAAAAGATAAGGTTAATATGATGAATTAATATAGTCTAAAATCTATTTGTTGAGAGGTTATTGACCTATAACCACCTTAACAATTAAAATATTTATTTTGGATCCCTTAGAAACCGAAATTTTTTTATTATAAAATAATATTTCACGATTTTCCAAAAGTGAGCCTCACCTCTCTTATAAAAGGGAACTTCCCCTTCTCTTAATATCAACCTCCAAAGCATTTTGTATCAGCCAAATCCTACCAAGATAACCTCCAAACTTTTTTCTCTTTATACTAGAGTCTTTAATTTGGTCATAAATCCATCCTATGGAGCCCTTTTGATCCATTCAAAAGGAATAACCAGAAGAAGAGGTAAATATTCCATCACCTCTACCAACATCTTCTCTTCTTCCACAACCTCATTCATTATTATTTATATTATAAAATAATAACCCCAATATCATATATATACATTGATGTTGTTATAAAAATGTTATAACCATATTCATTATTCTATTAATCCTATAAATGATAATGTCACCATATCTGCATACGTACCGATTATCGTCTCCACATTGTGGTGTAGTTCGTTATTCAAACACTTCATTATTCGGATGGGTATAATAATGCTTATAACTGATTTAAATAATAAATAAAAAATTTAACTATTTATTATATATGATATACCATCTAATTACATATTATTTCACCATCATTATAATTATACAATTTCCTGTGCATACGTATGGATTACCGTCTCTACGAAGGTGATGAGATTCATTCCCCATTGTAATCATTCAAGAATAATTTTCATTTAATTATTAAAAATACTTTTTATGAAAATATTATCATTCTGTATATAAATCAAATACATCCTATCCATAAAAAACATGGCTTATGTAACCTAGAATATAAAGTAAAATGATTAAGTTAACACCCAAATTGATGATGCTACTAAAATATTTTTAACAAAGCAATATTAATAGATCATATATGATATCATATTTATTTATATAGTCCTTGTATTATTTAATAACTATGTATTAACTATTATATAGGAGGTTAACATACCATCGACAAAGGAATGGTACAAGGTAAGGGTTAATTTCAAAACCTCATTATTATCCTAGGTTGTTTTTACGTAAGTATCTATTAGGACCTCTTTGTTAACCAAATCCATGTTTTCATACAAATGTATTTCAGACCATTTCATTTATTTAATAGACTATGGTTTAAATTCATTTATACCCTTGTTTGACCTTATATGTTTTGAATGAAATCTGTTCCTTATTTTCTAAACTAGATACTTTTTGACATTTTCGACAAAATTCAGGTATGGATAGTTTTTTAACTTTTATGACGGGTGTGGCTATTTCATGCCATTATAACATCGTCTTTGCTTCCCTTACATGATTATGAGAATATTTTCAAAATAAATCTTTTATTTTATAATTACATGACTTTTAATTGATTTCAAAATAGAAAGATATATTTCTTTGAAAAAGTATTGATTTCTTATATGTCAACATTCATTGATTGATTTTAAGATTGTTTGAAGTTGATTTGTTAGGATACAAAACATCCATTTTTTATTAATTGTTTTGTGATATTTTTGAATATTGATGTGTTATTTTTACACCATTAATGGTTTATGGACATAGTATTGACATTGCATATGTTAGTTTTAATACGAATGTTTATGTTGTGTTTAAACCTTTTCATTTGAGGAATGCATTGGGCTTAGTAAGTGACTTGTAGATCCCGTTATATCTATTAGATGCATCGGCAGGTATGATCGGAAAAAAGAGTGTATTAGCATAAGGCCTTGAAAAAAATCTTATTTTTAGTCCTGCCACATGGCCTTTACTATGTGGTTATAAACTCTCTAATTATGGATTAAATCATTATAAAAGTGGAAATTGATATTTCATGTGATTATTATACTGTTAGAATATCCATTAGAATATTTAATTGGAATTAGTATATTTTATCATGCCATATTATGCTGAATTTCATATTTTAAAGGCTTTTGATTTAATCTAATTCGTTTCCTTAAATGATTATGATTATTAATGAATGTTTCTGCTATATTTTTATACTTACTGAGAATTAGAGCTCATGCCTTTCTTTGTTTTATTTTTCTCAGGATGTGAAATAGTATTCTATGGTTGACCTGTAGGGATAGGATAAGGTTGTAAGGGTGATAAAAAGGGGACAAAATTTTGTTGATGTTTTTATTTGACGATTTAATGTAAAACATATGAATGTATCTAGTACTTCCAAGGATACTAAACTGATCACCCTTTTAGGACATTATTCCTTCTATCATGCCAATGTAATGTAATAATGCACCAAATGTTGGTAACTGGGGTCGGGGTGTTACGGTTGGTATCATAGGATGTTTGGAACAAACCATGGAAACTTGATTTTGAAAAAATCTGAATAGAGAACACGACCATTAGATATATATTGAAAATTAGTATATAAGAAAATCCTTGAATATTGGTACTGTATAGGTTATGTGAGTTTTACATGTAATACATCCATGTCTAGATACAAGCTATTAGAGGAAACTCTTACACATATGTACATAGGGATAAAACCCAAAAACACCACATTGATCTATACTCGAACGGGAACGTGTGCACGACAACGGGCCTTGTTGCACTTAGGGTTTCGACACTCCTAGGTGATATGATTAGTATAATTCACATTTTCCTTAAAAATCTTTTTTAATAAATTATAAGTATATACCTCATCAAAAAAACATTTTTATGCTTACATATTATATGCATAAAAATTTCAATTTATGAAACTGTTTTACAAGTTCATAATTATGTATTGTTGTTCATAAAATAATATTTTGTATGAAATTATTTAGAAATGGTGCCTAGTATAAGGAATTTAAACCGTATCAACGCACGTAATCCATGTATGGATTTCCGTCATACTAATGAAAAATATAGTGGAGCTAGTGGTGAAACTGGTGTTGATTAGCTTATCACCATACTGGGACAACTCGCACAAGTTTGGAAAAATAACCTTAACCATATAGAGAAACATTATCCACAACATGGAAGATCAATGTTAAACTGATTCATGAAGAAATAACTACCTACATTAAGTGGGACTACAAATCCATTTGTAGCTAAGGAATGTATACGTTCTTTATAGAAGATATTTCATGTTTTGTGGAGTACCGAAAGGTCATAAGTTTCCATGGATGTATAATGCCTCACGAGAGAAGATGGTCAATGGTGGGCACTGATTCAAAACACAACGGAAATTAAAGAAGTATCAAATATGTAATTGAGTAGTTTAAAGATATTTTCAAAGAAAAATATTTTCTTCTTGACCATCGAGTGGATATAGAAAGTCAATTTATGAGTCTAAGGCAAAAAGAGGATGAGAATATCGCAAAATATGAGGCTAACTTTACAAGGTTATCAAGTCTTGATACAGATTATATACGTAACCAAAGAGTTGAGATTTTCAATTCTTTTATGAGTTAAAAACTTTTCTCTAGCGAGCATTAGTTTCGAAACCATTCTTATCAAAAATATATATTTACTGCCTTGATATGAATATAGAAAAAAAAATTCTCCATGTCTTAGGACTATAAAAAAAAGCAGGGGAAGAAGAGATATGTTGAACACTCTAGAAATAGAAATATGGTGAATAAGGGAAATGTTCAATTTACATCCTATGGTAAATGTGGGAAGAAGCTCCTTGGTATTTTCATGAAGGGAATGGGAGCCTGATATAAGTGTGGTGAAAAAGGACGCCGAGCCCATGATTGCAAGGGGAAGAAAGAGGTTTTTGAATGCTACAATGATAGGAAAAATGGGCATTATGAAAATGAATGACTTAAGCACCAAGGGAACATACCTCAGAAAAGGCCAAAGGTGCAAGCCCAGGATTTTTTGATCACTACTGCTGAGGTTGAGGCTCCGAAGGACATGGTGGAAAGTAATTTAATGGGTTCTTATTCTTTTTCCCAGTGCATTATTTGACTTTAGATCATCACATTGTTTCACATCATCCCAGTTTGTTATGAAAATTATATATTTTCAATTTGACTTAAAATTGGAGTTGTCAGTAAAAAAACATAAGGGTAGGATCATCCAACAATGATTTTAGAATCAGTTCCCATTAGATCATATAAATGTTATTTATCTACTGATCTCATCTTCATACCCATGATGTAATTTTATATAATCCATTTAATGGATTGGATTCCGGTCCATGATGCGAAAATTTATTGTAAGAAGAAAGAGGTTTCAATTTTCGATGACGATAATGAGTCCCTTATCATTAGAGGAAAAATGTCACCATTTAATTCTTATCTAGATCCACGCACAATAGCTTTACAAAACTAAATTTTTTGGGAGGATGAGAATGAAATAATTATAGGTTTGGAAAATACTATTCTAATAATGGACTTACATATTGTGCAAGAATATGTTGATGTGTTTCTAGAGGATTTACCTTAACATTCTTTAGAACGAGAAATTGAGTTTTCCATTGATTTAATTCCTAGTTGAAGGCCTATATCAAAGACCCCTTATAGAGTGGACACTGTGGAATTAGTGGAACTAAGGAAAAAACTAGAGGAATTGTGTAATAAGGTATTTATTATCCCTAGTGTTTCTCCACGGGGAGCCCCTATCCTTTTTTTCATGATGGAAGATAGATCTATGACATTGTGCATTGAATATAGGGAGAAAAATGCAATAACAATATAGAACAAGTTTCCCCTACCTCACATTGATGAATTATTTGACCAACATCATAGAAATCAATATTTTTCAAAGATTTACCTTCAATATAGATATCATACACTGTTTGGGAAGAAGGAATACATTCCAAAAATAGCATTTCAAACAAGGTATAGAAATTACGAGTTTAGAGTAATGCCTTTTGGGCTGACTAATGCACCCTATGTTATCATTGATCTAATGAACCTATCTTTAAAGAAATATCTTGATCACATTGTAGTGGTATTTATTAATGATATCTTGGTATACTCAAAAAGATATAAAGATCAGGAAAATCATTTGTGCATTATCCTATAGACTCTTAGAAGAAATGAAATCTATGGGTTGTTTAGAAAGTGTGAATTCAGGCATAAGGAGAGTTCGTTTCAAGGAAATATTATCTCTAAGGATGGAATATCTATAGATACTTCTATTATAATGTAAATCCTGAAATGGACAGTACCAACGAGTGTACTTGAGGTGCGCAGTTTTATTGGTTTAGTATGTTATTATCAACGTTTTGTCTAGAATTTTTCCTGATTGGCTAACCCATTAACCATGCACTCACGTAAAATAGTTAAATTTGTTTGAAAAAAAGAGTGTGAATAATGTTTTGAAAAACTGAAGATAAGATTAGTTAATTCTCTTATCTTTACTCTACCACCAGGGAATGATGGGTTTTTATTTATATTGATTCTTCAAATAATGGACTTGGTTGGGTCCTTATGTAAATGATAGAGTTATTTCCTATGCATTACGACAGCTAAAAATTGATGAGAATAACTATCCCACTGAATATCATGAGTTGAAAACTATAATCATTTCATTGAAGATACGTAGAAACTATTTCTATGGAGAAAAATTCATGATTTATACTGATCACAATATATTGAAGTATATTTTATCACAAATAGAACACAACATGAGGAAAAAGATATGGCTTGAACTACTCAAGGATTATGATTTCACTCTACACTACCACCTAGGGAAGGAAAAAAAGGTGGAATATGCTTTTGACCAAAAAGGATCATTGAGTTTTGAACAAGATGAGTGTTGAAAAGGATCCTATATTTATGAATCTAGTAAAGATGTTTATGGGAATAACCATGGAAGGTGAAACATCAATTCATTTTCAAATGGTTTACAGAATATCATTACTAGAAAAAAAATTTCTTAGAATAATAAAGAGGAATTTCAAAATAAAATTAAATCTTTGAACGATAGGAGATTGATTGAATTAATATATGAAGATGGAAATTTGATATCTAGGAAGAGACTTTTTGTTCCAAATACAGTTGTTCTAAAAAGGGAATTTTTTGATGATGCTCATAGCCTAAATTTCCCTATACACCATGGTAGCACTAAGATGTACAGTGATTTGAAAGAACATTTTTTGTGGGACAACATGATTAAAGAGATTTTTGATTGTGTTTTGAGATTTATGTTTTTTAAACATGTGAAAGTAAAAGGCAACACCCCGGAGGAGTCATGCATCTTCATCCCATACTTGAGTGGAAATGGGAAAATATTATGAGGGACATTGTCATGGTGCTGCCGTAGACTCCTAGAAGGAATGATGCAATATATGTCAATGTTGATTGTCTTACCAAGTCAACACATTTTTTTTCTTTATGTTAATATTAACCACTTGATCAAATGACAAGACTATATATTAATGATGTTTTAAAACTTAATGGGGCACCACTATCAATTGTTTCTGATCATGATCCCCATTTTACATCATGATTCTGGAAAATTCTTTAGAAGGCCCTGGATTCTGAAATTCGTTTGTGAATTTCCTACCACCCTCAAACTAATGGGCAATCAAAACGGACCATTCAAACCTTATAAGACATGTTGCGGTCTTTCTCAATTTCCTTTCAAGGTATGTGTGATCAATATTTACCTCTCATGGAATTTTCCTTTAAGAGTAGCTTCCATTCAATTTTTCAAATGGCCCCATATGAATCGTTATATAGAAAGAGATGTCACACAACAACTTTTTGGGATGATGTTGGTGAAAGAAAATTTGAAGGCCCATAACATGTTGAGGAAACAATGGAAAAGGGGAAGGTTATCCAAACACACATCCAAGCAGCTCAAAGTAGGAAAAAGAGCTATGCCGACCACAGAAAAAAAGGTTTTGGAATTCCAGGTTAGAGATCATGTTTTATGGAAGTTATCTCCATGGAAATGTGTTATATATTTTGGTAATAAGGGTAAATTATGTCCCAGGTACATCAAACAATTCGAAATTTTTGAACGAATTAGAGTTGTAGATTATTGATTGTCAATGCCTCCATGTCTTAGTAAAGATCATGATGTGTTCCACATATCAATGTTGAGAAAATACAAGCCTATCCTAATGCATGTACTCACTTATGAGGAAATTGAACAGGAACCAGATCTATCTTATTGTGATGAGCGAGTCAAAATTCTAGATACAAGAGAACAAGTGCTGAGAAAATGGATGACTCGTCAGGTAAATGTTCATTGGAGAAACCATAAGATAGATAATGCAACATGGAAACCAGAGTAACTTATGATGAGGAACCACCCAATTCTTTTTATGCTATAGTATTATAGAATTTTTCAGTACAGAATTATTTGAAGGAGGGAAGAATGTAACACCCCAAGCTTCCACAGTAGGATTCCATTTGAATAATGAAATTTCTTGCATTGTACGCAGCATCGAGATTTTAACACACTTGGACCAATCAAACTAGCTATTATGTAATGTAATACCCTCTTTTTAAAATTTTATAAATTTTATCATTATAAATGGACATCATTTTTTGATTCAGAACCTCGAAATTAGCTTAGGGTGAATTTATTGTATTTTTATGAAAATTTTAAATTTTTTATGAATAGTGAAAAAAACACTCTGTTTATGGTTAAAACCGACTTTTTTAAAGAATAGTTAAAAGAGTAGTTAAAAGAGTTATATTCAAAGAACAGTTAAAGGTGTTTTAATCACTGTTGAATAACAAAACCATTTTTAATATAGAATTACATAGAATATAAATTCGACTATAAATATTAATTAGAAAGAAAAAAATATTTACCACATAGTGGTATTTTATTTATAATATTTAGAAATTAATAATTTATTTTATTTATGACGTAATGATGATGCAATAATTAAATAATTAAGGAAAGATTAAAATAATTGATATTATAAATATCCACATAAATTTAATTTGAGACTTATGATGAATTTCCCTAATATTGTTAGATAATATTACATGTTTGGATTGATTAAATAATATTTTCAATGTAATCATGTAGTTATGATATTTACAAAAAACAAAAAATTAAATAGTGTAAAAATTGACATAATTGAGTTTTTAAAACAAATACTATATTATTAATTGATATAAAATTCCTAAAAATCTGAGGGTCAGCCAAAGGACTTTTGTAGGACTATATATATTAAAAATAAACCACTGAGGGTTCTCTTGTATGATTATATTATGTTTATTAAACATATAATATAAAATTCAAAGAGATAAGGTAAATGTCAAACTATTAAACTAAGAGTTAAATCTAAATCATAAGGTTATTATGATGACCTGATCCTATGTAAAACCTATTTGGAGAGAGTTTATCGACTCATCCCAACCTTATCCTTTAAATAATTTATTTTGGAGTCATTACAAACCGAAAATTATTTTATTATGAAATAATATTTTATGATTTTCCTAAAATGACCCTTACCTCTCTTATAAAAGGGCACATCCTATTATCCTAATTTCACACCTCCAATGCTTTTATATATAGACCAACCATACCCAAATATCCTCCCAACATTCATCCCTTCATCCTATATGCCTTCCTTTGGATAGAAAGCAAACCTATCAAGCCATTTTTATCAAATCTAATGGAAGAACCCAAAGAAGAGGTAAATATTGCTTCACCTATTTCAAGTTATATTCATCTTCCACTTCCACATTATTTTTTGTTTACATTATAAAATAATAACTCTAGTATCCTCTATATACAGTTATGTTATTAAAAAAATGGTACAACCATATTCATTAGTCTATCCATCCTATAAATGGTAATGTCACAATAAGTGCATACTTACAGATTACCGTATCCACGTAGTGGTGTAGTTTGTTATTCAAATAGTTAATTATTTGGATGGGTATAATAATGATTATTACAATTGTGAATAATATATACCAAATTTCAATGATTCTGTATATATGATATACTATCCAATTACATATGATTACACCATCAATATAATGATATTGTCGCTCGTGCATATGTATGGATTACCATCTCCATGAACACGATGAGATTCATTTCCCATCATAGTCATTCAAGAATATTTTTCATTTTTTGGTTAAAAAATGTTTATAAAATTAAAATAATTCCGTATATGAATCAAATATATCCTATCCATAACAAACTTCGGTTTTGGAACACAACATATAATGGAAAATGAATCAGTTAACACACGAAATGATGATACTACTAAAATATTTTTAACAAATAAACTTTAAAAGATCATATATGATATCATATTTATGTATATAGTTCTTGTATAAATTAATAAAAATGTTTTAATTATTATATAGGAGGTTAACATACCATAGACTAAGGAAAAGTAGAAGGTAAGGGTAAATTTCACAATCTTTTTATTATCTGAGGTTGTTTTTATGTAAGTATTGCATGGCACCTCTTTATCATATACATCTATGTTTTCAAAAAAATGTATTTCAAAACATTTTTATCATTTAATAGACTACGAGTTAATTTTATTTATACAGTAATTTGATCATATATTTCTTGAAATCAATATTTATGATGATTTCTAAACAAGGTACTTTATGACCATTTCGACAAAATTAATGTAAGAATAATTTTTTAAACTTATATAGAGGGTGTAGTTATTTTCCACCATTATATCATCATCGGAGCTTATCGTAAAAGATTATAAGAATATTTTAAAACTAAATGTTTTCTTTTATAATTACATGACTTCCAAATGATTTCAAAATAGAAAAAGATATTTCTCTCAAAAATATATGATTTTATCTATGTCAATATCTTTGGATGGATTTTATGCTTGTTTGAAGTTGATTTATAGGGATACAAAAATTCTGTATTGTATTGATGGTTTTCTGATATGTTCGACTATGTATGTGTTATATTTACGCCATTCATGGATTTTGGAAAAATTATTGACATTTTGTATGATAGTTTTAATATGAACGATTATATTATGTTTAAACCTTTTAATACGAGGAAGTCATTGGATATAGTAAGTGACGGGTGGAGCCCGCTATAGCTGCTCAATGCATAGGTATGTCTCTTGAGAAAAACTATTGTCTTGGAACAAGGCCTTGACAAAATCTTATTTGTTTTCTTGGAACAAGGCCTTGAATATGTGGTTATGAAGTCTAGAATTATGTATTCCATCATTAGGAAAGTGGAAATTGATATTGCATGTGATTATTCTACTAGTAGAATATCCATGAGAATAAATAAATGGAATTATGTGATTTCATCTTTTCCATATTATGATGATATTTAGGTTTAATAATCTTTAGTTTTAGTCTAATAAAATGCCTTAAAATTTTATGCTTATTTATGAATGTTTCTGATATATTGATATCCTTACTAGTCATCTAAGCTCACCCTTTCATATTTTTTTTTACTAGTATATAAATAAGTATTTTATGGTACACTAGTAGGGGTAAGATTAGGATATAAGTGTATTCAAAATGGGAAAAAATTTTGTTGATGTTTTTATTTCATGATTGAATATAAATCATCTGAATGTATGTAGTACTTCCAAGGTTAATAAACTGATCAGTATTTTAGGACATTATTCATTGTATCATGCCAATGTAATGTAATAATACACTGACTCTATGTAACTATGGTCGGGGCATTACATTCAATGTTATTGAAGCCCATTTTTTGTCTTAATGTCATGAGATTATATCATGATTAAGGATATTTTAGAGACATTTATAGAAATTCAACCATTTTATTTTTTATTTAGTGAAAATTTTGCATGAGGAATAGTAAATTAATACCTTTTGGAAACAGGATTAATGGTTCTGGAAACCATTAGATTTTATCATATCATTGATATTGATAAAATTGTAGGTTATATTAAATCCCATTATGATGTCAACACACTTCATTACTATTAGTTAAGATTTATCTTTGGGTATGCTTTCCATAATATACATTAATGATGTCTTAAGGTTTTATAAATTGCCATATATATTTTTATTTTATCAGAATATTTTATTTAACTAATGGTTTTAGAGATGTTTTCAATAATCAAATGATATACTATTGAGCTTCATCACTAAATATCATCCTTTGAAAGACAGTTCATTTGAGAGAATAATTCTATCCATAGAGGATATGCTAAGATCATGTTATTTGGATTACAATGTTGTTATATACCAATATATTCTTC
The DNA here is from genome assembly GCA_963277665.1 of Viscum album. Lineage (NCBI taxonomy): Eukaryota > Viridiplantae > Streptophyta > Magnoliopsida > Santalales > Viscaceae > Viscum > Viscum album. Next base: position 1,290,285,003 of record OY728159.1, on the reverse strand, counting down.
ATGTTTAATTTATTTCAACAATATATTATACTCACGAATTAACATGGTGCTTTATGAAGACCATTATGAAAGGAAGTACAGAAATACAATGTACTCGAATGATGTTATAGATATAACGCTATTATGATTTATGAAATGTGATGGGATGTATGATAATGATAAATCGATTTCGAAACCCATAGTAACTACAAAAAGTAGATAAAAATATTATGAATCTAATTTTTTAAATTATCATGAATATGATGTTGGTATGAATGTCTTTATCTATGGATAAATGAAGTGAAATCTCTAATATAAGTATTTTGGTCCCATTAAAATAGTTGATCATACCAGTATAGTATCTTATCATTTGGTGCTTTAAAAAAATATTCTATTAGGATCACGATGTGTTCCATATATCACTAATTGGGAAGTACATACAAGATCTATCACATGTACTAAAAACGGAGGAAGTTCTATTTGAGCATGATATTTTAAACTAGGAATAAATGATAGAGATTTTGGATTGAACATAGAAAGTTATATGAAATAAGACAACTCATTTGGCCAATTTTTTTGTGGTGAAACTAGAAGATTGAGGAAGCTATGTGGGAACCATAGGATTTAATGTGGTGGAATAATCCTTAGTTTTTTCTAACAATGGGATGAATTTATATAGTGAGGATCATTTAATTAAGGGTACGATGTAACACCATGATATTTTTCTAATTTTCTTATAATAAATATATTCATTTCATTATTATTGTTACATGGAACTCTATTTTTATCTTTTATAATGTGAATCATTGAGTTTTACATGTTTACATACAACATTGAGTTCAAAAAAATATGTCTTATTATTAAAACATTAAAATTTAATATGATTTTTATCACAAAACAATTGGAATTATGGCTACGAATAGAATTAACTAAAATATATGGTTTGAAATTTTACATAAAATGAATTATTTTTGTGACAAAATAAATTAAAAATTAAAATAAAACCAATTTGAATTTAAATGAAATAATTTGATAAAAATGATTTTATGTAAAAAATCCTGTTTTACCTCAATAAATTAAACAACATAATATTGTTCAATGATGCTAATGATATTTTTATATTACGTATTCAATAAAATCATTACCTTTCATCTTATTTCTTTTCTACATAAGATATTAGAATAAATAATATTTTACTCCCTAAACTCAATGTTTCTAAAAAGTGTTTCTATTACATATTTTCACACTTATGTTAAACCTAATTATGAATGTTTTTATAATTTTTGTAAAATAAATTATATTTTAAATAAAAATAATATAATTATATCATGATTTATTGTTTATAATTTTCAAAAAGAATATTTTTTGGTAAATAGTGAATAATACTAATTTCTAATGGAAATATGTCTTTTTTATTATATTTGTATAATGTTAGATAATAATTTTTTTTAAAATTAAAATTACTTTGAATATATATCTATTAATTGTATGTATATAATTTAAAAATATTTTTTACTGAAATTTTATATTAATACATTGTAAATATTTGAACAGTTTTTCTTTGAAAACATGATTTCTCATCGTGTATACGTGATTAATTTTTGAAAACAAATTCTACTTTTTAACTTTAATTAAAAATAATTAATTCCATTTTTATAAAACAAATAATTTATATCATATAATAATTTTATGTTTATCCTTTTCTAAACTTAATAATGAAAATTGTAAAAAATGATTATCATGGTTAATATAAAAATGGGTTTACCAGGCGTTAAACATGGACGTCAAGGGATAAAATGAGAAAAAAATTATAAAACAAATTTTATGATCATATTTAGAACCTATAATGTAAATTTATTAATAATAAACCATTTTCAACGTTGTGGCATGAGAAAAACGAGGGTTCACCTTTTTCTCTTCAAAAATTACATGTGTTCCACTCACCACACTTACAGAAGGCCACCTTATCTCCTCTCTTATTCACACCATAAAACCTTTTTATCCAATTCATACATTAATAACTTTCTAAATTTCGGAATATAATTTTATCAATGATATTTTTGGCATAAATACAACATAATAATTACTTTTGTGAAAACTTAATGAGGTTATCGGAAGAAGAGGTAACATTCTTCATTGAGAAATTTTTTTGATTTCATCCTCAACAACCTTTAATTATCATTGAATAATTATTATATAATAAAATACAAATATTTCATTTATTTAAGTGTGTTATGTTAATTTTATGTCCAAAAACAATATCTACATCCATCAAATGGGTTACAAAATCAACATTCTTGTTTATAGAGGACTACCACCTCACGAACCAATGTCATTCATATTTCCAACATCACACATCATGGTTATAGAATATGATGAATCTAAAATGTATTTATATAATATTTATGAAAAAATTATTCATATGGAGTAATTATATCAGCTATTTATTTTTTACATTCCATTCTATAGGGGATATGATATCATCACCCATGTGCACGACATGCTATATCTATCAAGAAGCGATGTGACTCACTATTCGTCACCAAAAAAACATGGATGATATGCGTGAATATATTTAATGAGATAATATCTTATGTATGATATTATTATAATTTTCAAATGATAATATATTACTTACCGCCCTTCTATAGTTATCATTGAAAAAAGGAAATTTTATTCATGCAATGTACAACCTACCATCTCATTGATCGTAACATTCTTCATTCCTCAAAATTATATTTCATGATTGGTCTCAAAAATATAATTGATCTATAAATGTTATAATTAATTCAGGATTATTATTCTGGATATGATGGTTTCTTCATCTATCTAAGAGGCCCAATAATCACAAATCAAGTCATATATAAACAACAAGGTGTTTATTACCAGAAATATGAATTTAACAAGGAATTGTTAAAAAATAGTTAATAAAAGGACATAAATAACTAATATGTGGTACGATTTATGAAATTAATATTCCATAATATATATAATATAATTTTTTTATTATACATGATGAATTAATGATTATAACAAAATTCGATAATTATAGTAAGGAATTTCTATTCACACTTTTATTTCTAGGAGACTTGGAAATTCACTACATGTTACCATTGTTTGGTATATATATATGAAAATATATAATTTTAATAACATAAATTTTATAATTTTAATGATATTAAAATTTTAATTTGATTTAATTATTTATTTGTTCTTATGATTTAAAATATTACTAAAGTGGTAATGGATTTTGATTCTCACATTTATTTCTATTAAACATATGCATATATACCACTAATTTATTTAGTGTGGTGTATTTTCATCCCCATTGACATGAAATATCTTGAATGACATTACATTCATGATATTCCATATTTAATTTTATTTTTTAATTTATTCTGCCTTATGATTCAAATCTTTACTAAACTGGTAACAAATTTCTATTCTCCATTTTATGTTTGGGAGACATATGAAAATTAAATACTCAGTAATTTTGTTTGGTATATATAATTCCCATCCTACATGTTATATCATTAATATAATCCTTTTAATAATATTAAAGGTTTCATTTCATTCTATTATTTATTAGGTGTTATGATTAAAATGATTACTCAAGTCGTAAGGCTTTTCATCTATCTTTTTTTGTAAGACACATGTAATATACACATAGTGTTTCATTAATGTGGTCTATAAACATCCTATAAATTTATTTTATTATTCATAAAATAAATATTATTGGGTTTAAAATATCATGTATTGGATTAAAGTTTCATGTGGTTTACTGTTCAAAAATAACCTTATTTTAGCCATATGATTATGCTATGAACCTATATTCTTATGTGGGAGTATATAAAACCAATTTTATATGTGATATTATGAATTTTTTTATCCTAATGTTAATAAATTTTCTATTTAATGACATTCCTTAATAGAGATTTTTTTATTTTACGAAAGTGTAAATATATTATGTCACAATCTCATCGTTTAACATGGTTTTTATGATTATGTTTTTAATGAAAAATTAATTTGATCCATACCATAAAGAAATCATAAATTTTATTATCCTCAATTTATTTCATGATAATACCTATTTTCCCTTCATTTTTTTATCTTTATATACTCATTATTATAAATGATTGCTTTTATGAAAAAGTTTCTTTTCGGATAAAAATCATTTTTCATACAAAATTATTATTTCTAAAAATGTTTCAAAAGAAGTTTTATAATTTTTCGAAAATTATTTGAAAATTATATATTTACAAATGATTAAATCATTAAAAAAATTTAGAATGAAATCTTCACCTCATTTTCAAAACTAATTCTAATTTATATATTACCAAAAGTATGAAAGGAATCCTTGTGTATGACTTGAAAATGTTTTCCACTATCATGAAAATTATTATTTTGAAGATTCTTTTATAAATATTCAGTTTTATTTTAATTGGAAACTATTTTCAAAAATAATAATGTCTTAAAATATCAAAATGAAATGATTTTTTCCTCACTAAATGTTTTAAATTATTTCTCATTGAATACTTCAAAAAATAAAACATATTTAAAAAAATGATATCAAATTTTTTTTATGTTTTAAAAAGTGAATTTAAAAAATGTATCTTCCTCAATAAAATTTCTATGATTTTTAATTCAAAATAATTTTACATTGTATATTAAATCCATTGATGTAATAGGTTCTTTAATTAGTATTTGAACTAAGTATAAAATTCATATTCGTTCTATGAATGGTTAATCGGAAATATATTTGAGAAAACATATTTTTGTTCCACAGGTTATACCGTAAAAAAATTATTATGAATCCTATTTATTTTTCCATTGGTTATGATTTAATTAGATAATTAATTGATTTTGAAACCAGTCTATTTTACACAAGTTATGATATGATGTTAGGTTTATTAAATGAAAATCATTTCCATGGGTTATATTATGGTGAAATCGTTAAATTAATATAAAAACAATTTCTTTTCCACATGTTATGATATGATGAAATGTTTAGGAAAACCGATATAATCATCTAGGTTCTGATATGATGAATGTTCAATAATATTTCGGTAAATAAATGGATGGATTATGTGATGGGTGGGACCAATATCTCCCTCCAATGAATTGGGTAATGATTAATGTTATCTGATCTCAAAGGGTACACAGTATACACACCCACACTTGAATGAAGATTAACATTAGGTTATGATATGCCTAAAAGAGAATACATGAAAAGTCATACAAAACACTATGTAGATATATTGGTGGTTATCCTATAACTAAAATATTAAGAATGCCTTGGTGAGCCTCCATGAATTTATATTTTCTATGCTTGTGTGTGCGAAAAAAATTATGGGTTAGGATAATGATATGTTCAGATTGCTCGTTGTCCTTTATTTCCCTATGATTCATGTTTTATGAATTTAATATATTTATTACATGAATCATGATTATAATAATTTTTATGTTGGTTATGGGTTTCAAATCCTCTTCCCATGTTATCATACCGTTATTCTAACATTATTTTTATGTATTTCCCCTGTCTACCCTTATTGAAAATATAAGGTCAGCAATTATTATGTTTACATTCTCTAGGTTATGAAGATATTTTTTAAGTAGGGTAAGGTTGTCAAGATCACTAAAGAGGGGGATATTTGTTGAAGATGTTAAAGATATTTCACTAAATATTTTGATTCTGTTCTTAGTATCTAAACACACTAAACTATTATTGTCCCAAATAATGTTTAATGTAACATAATGAATATTAATTTATGAATATGTAGTATCTATGTATGAAAATCTTGGATAATTATAGATAGAATTGGAAGAATGATTTAGTTATCCTTTGGAAACTAGGTTGGGAAAACATTTTTCAGATCCCTAGGGTTTATTTAGGAGGAAAAGCCTAGGAATTGACCTAATTATAATTCTATGAATGATTAAATGTATTAGAAATGTCCTAAAATGATTGTAATGATAATATAAAAGGATTTAAAAGAAATTACATCCATTTTTTGGAGAATAATAAATGAAAAAAATCTATAAAATATGTATCTAGGAGTAATAATTCAAAAAAGGGATCATTGAGTTAGGCATGATCTTGTTGTAGTGGAAAACAACGAGCCTTGATGAACACATAGTTTTACAGTCTTGAGTGATTTGATTGGGAAACTAAAAAATTATAAATAGACCATAATGAAAGACTTAACTATATAGTGACAAGGAATGTCCTATATCATTCCTAATGATTTTTATATTAAAAATATTGATTCATGATTTAGACACCCTATATGTGAATTTTTTTGATCATGTGGTTCCACTTTAGGATTAGTGTTTCTCACGCTGAGCTTTTGGTTTACTACATTAATAAAACCTAAAAAGACTGTGTTAATATTTATTGTGAAGTGAAATGAATTTATTTCCCTTCTAGGGATAAAATTATTATGGGATTTGGAATGAAAAATCTTTTTTCTATTCTCAAACAATTTCTTCTGATATTGATCGTGATGCTACTTATAATGAGTAAAAGAGAGAACAATATTCAGTTGACTCCATCATGAGTAAATTTTCAGCTTATTTTAGTTGGTATTCTGAAATAGTAGTTAGGTAAAAAATCAACACCACTAAAAATATATTTTTTCCCTGCATTGTTTGGAGTATAAGAAATTTATTTTTCTTGTAACCCTTTTGGATAGTGAAAATGATCAATGGACTCATATAAAGAATATGAGGAAACATGTTGAAATTTAATCCATATATTTAGATGATTTCATAAATATATTTTTCATTAACTTCATTCCTCATATTATTCATAAAATTATGGATAAAGAGTTTTTTAGGTAAAAAATAATATTTAGAATCCATTCATACATTCAAGGAAAAATATAGACGACATTCTAGGTATACTTGTTTTATTATCATCTAAGAGGAAAGTAAGGTTTATAAACTCATCATTTGTTTAAAACAATTTAAATAATGGTTGTTATCCAGAATAAATGCTAGTTTCGTTGAGGATATTTTATGATGTTTTATCGTGGTGGAATGTATTTTGAAGTTACATATCATTCTCATGATTTTGATAAGAAGAGAAAAATTATATTAAATAGAATTTATAAAACCTAGGTAGAGAAAAAAATGATCTTCCCATTAATATATAATTGTGCGATGAATCATAGATGGTTTTTAAGGTATCTAGTAAATTTATTAAGTGTGGAAAAGAATTTCATCAAAGAACTGGCCGAAAAAGTGATGGGAATAAGATATGAAATGATGAAAATATAGATATAGCTGTATAAAATACACCACCAACAATCTAGTTTTTAAAAATAAATTCTCATGGGGATATGAAAGTAATCACAAAAAATAAATCTATTTATGAGGATGATAATCTATAATTACCTCCAAAGAAAAAACATAAAGGGAAATTTTATGTAATCACAATGGTGGAAGAGAATTAATATAATTTGAGAACACTAATACTCCCCCCATTAGTTGGGGATTTCATGTTTTCATTTTTATGAATGAGCCCTATGAAAATCTGATTTTCTTCATTATATAGTTAAATATACTATGATTATTGTAACAACATGAATTATTGAATAATGAAATAAAATAAGATATTATATTAGCTAAAAGTGAATTCCAAGATTAAAATAGAATGATTTTTTCCTATGATTATATATTATTTAAAGAATAAAGGCTGAATTATCATTTGTTAGAATTTATGTCTCCTTGTAGTATTAACTTAATAGTTTTAGATACCATCATGGATTTTTATTTTATGTTTGATCGTATGTTTAATGTCATTCTAACCACTTCTTAGGTTTTTTGTGATGGGATTATATCAAGATTAATTATATTCTAAGAGGCATTTTTGGAAATTCAAATTATTAATTTTTTGTATTGTGAAAAATTAATATAATGATGAATACCTTTACACATTGTGGGAATATGATTAGAGGTAATGGTACCCTTTAGGGTTTATCATATCATTGATGTTGGGGTACATATGATTTATAGTTTATCACCATAAAATGTCATCACAGTTCATTGCTCTCATAGAATAATTATAGTGGATCTAATATCAAGAAAATATATTAAATAAGTAGTAAGGTTGTGTAGAGTACCAAATTAAATTTTATGTTATTGTAATCTAGTATTTACGTCAATATTTTGGTGACGTGTTTAGTAATCATTTGATATATATTTTAGATTCATGGCTACATATAATCCCCATGTTTACTATTAGTGTAAGAGAATAATACAAACCCTTTATGATACTCCAATATCTAGTTCTATGGATATATAAGGGGGTTGAGACCAACAACCTCCTCAAATTGAGTTTCTATACAAAAATATATTTCACTCATGCATTTATATGTCTCTTTATAAACAAATTTATGGAATGATGTGCAGGAATACAATGTATAAGAATGCAGTTGCATTAATAATGTTATTGGGACATGGGAAAGATAATGAGATGGAAGAGAAGGTTATATGTATTTACAAACTAGTTATAACTACAAAAATATATTATAACTGTAATTTTATTATTCATAAAAATTATCTATGATTCGATGTTGGTAACAAGGTCTTCCTAAACGAAATAATGAAGGGAAAAATAAGCCCTAAGAATTTTATCCCATTAAAAAATTGATCATATTGGGAAATAGCTTACCATTTTTCACTTTCATTGTTACTCTCTCAGGATCATTATGTTTTTCACATATCACTCATGATGAAGTACAAACCTAATTCATCCCATGTACCAAACATAGGGGTCATACCATTTGTGAATGATATTTATTATGTGGAACAACAAATAGAAATTATGGATTTACATTGTAATGTTATATGAAATAAGATAATCCCCGTGTCAGATTTCTTTAGTGAAACAACCATATTTATAAATCTACATGGGTAACTATGGGTGTAATGTTGTATAAGTATCCTCATTTTATAGTACCAACGTGAATCTTTTTTAGCGGAATGTAATTTTAACTGTGGTAGATTATAACACCCATTGAATTTTTTAACATTGTTAAAAATAAATTCAATACTTTTAATATTTTTTATTTCATAAAACACTTATTTTATCTTACGTTAACATAAATGATGATGTTATCTTACATTACATGCTACATTGAGTATGTACGAAACATGGTTTCTTATTAATAAATTTATATTTATTATGATAGTCATCAACTATCCATTAGAATCATGTTTATGAAAAGGATTTACTAAAATAAATTCATTGTACATGTATATAGAAAAAAAATTTAGATACAAATTAATTAACTTTGAAAATAGATAAAAATTTTAAATAAAAGATATATATTTATGAAAATAATTTTTTTATGCAAACAACAATGCATTCAATTAAAAAATTAAATTAGAAAATAGGTGAATTATTTTATTGACTTTTATATATTATATATTCATAAAAATATTTATCAGGTTTTTTATTTTTTTATTGTTAATAGACAATAAATAAAGCCAATCATATGCTTAAAAAAAATTATTTACAAAAAAACGAGTTTTTATCTTTTTTTAATGAAAATAATAAAATATTTTTTACAAATTTTCTTAAAAATATAATCTTAATTTTTTTTAAAAATAATAATAAAATTATATTCAGTTGAATTTTTGAGAATTTTATGAAATGATTGATTTTATTATGAATAGTGAAAAATACTTACATTTAATTAAAAACAACTTATCCATTTAAATTATATAAAATAATAAATTATATTTTGAATGTGTTATAATGTTAAATTCGTTCAATTACCTATATTTTTATTAAATTTAGGTCATTCAAATCCATTTTATTTTGAATTTTTATATAATAACTTTGTAAACATTTGAAGATTTTTTCTTTTTCAACCCATATTCTTATCGTTCTAGGGGATTAATTTTAAATAAACATTTTTCATTTATGTTAATTGATTTTGGGAAAATGGATTAAATATTCATAATAATAATCATTAATGTTATATCATAAGTTAAACATTATTTTTGAAAAAAAAATTATAATGAAAATATTAAAAATCAATTACCGCGATTATGGTAAGAATGGTTTTCAAGCTGTCAAACTAAAACGATAGAGGTTAAAATAACCTAAAAATGTTAAAAATATATTTTATATCCATATATATATACTAGAATTTATAGGAATCAATGATACTTCAATTATGATATTTTTCATAAGGAAAAAAATTTGGGTACACCTCTTTCTTTTCAAACCATAGTAGGGTTCTACTCCCCTCACTAATAAAAGGCCACACCCTCTTCTATCATCTTCGTGTCATAAAAAAAGTTTTAGAAAAAAAATAACCACATTACATACCACACAACCTCTTCTCTTTTAATAAGTCTTTTTTTTTTCATAAATCCATACTACGCATTATTTTTGTGCAAACCCCTGGTGGTTAACCAAAGAAGAGGTAATGATCATTAATGTGAGTATTTCAATTATTTCATTATCGAAATCCAGAAATAATTATTAAAAATGGATAATATAAAATTATAATTATTTTAATATAGATATATTTTTATGTTAATTTACTGACCTAATACCCTCTCTACTTCTAATAAATGGCTTACTAAACCATCCTTCTATTATATAGTGGAATACAACCTTGTGAACTGATATCATCTATTTTATCATTACAACGTCTAATGGATGGGTATGATGATGGATATAAAGTATGTATATATATATATATATATTAATAATATAATAAAATTATATTTATTTATTCATAATATATTATATACATTTTTTACATTCTATTATTTAAGGAATATGATATCATTTCTCCTGTGTACGACTGACTACAACCTTCATGAGGTGATGTGGCCCTATTTTCGTCACCACACCACATGGATAATATTAATTTATATATTTTTTAAAAATAATATAATATTTATTATATTTTTATAAATAACTATTTATAATATATTAATTTCCTATTTTCTATAAATAAAATTGAAAAATTAAAATGTTAATCATGCATATACACGACAAATCGCCTCTGTGATAGTAACACGATTCATTTCTTAAAACCATATTTCAAGATGGGTTTAAAAAAAATAATTGATATATAAATATTAAATTTTGTAACTATTATTATTATTGAGAAATTTAAACAATTTTCAATAAAATAGGACAAAAAATAATAGATCAAATCATATATTAAAAAGAGAGAGATTATTACATGAATGTTAACATTAACATGAAGTTGTTAATGAAGGGGTAATAAAAAACATAATTAAATAATATGTGGTATGATATATGAATGTTTTTTTATATAATATACTTTAAATAACACTATATTAAATATATAGGTGGTTTGTATGTGTATAAATGAATTCGAGAGTTACGATAATGGATTTCTGTTTTCTCTTTTATTTTTTGGAGACATGAATATTCCCAACATATTTATTTTTGTTTGGTGTATATACTTCCCATTTTAATGTTATATAATGTGTCAAATACTTCTAATGGTACTAAATGTTTCATTTTATTTTATTCATCATCTGGTCTTATGATTCAATAGATTACTAAAGTGTTATGGAACTTCTATTCCCCCTTTTAGTTCTAGGATGCATAAGAAAATTCAATACTCGTTTATCTTATGTTGTATATATACATAGTCTTTTACATTTTATATCATGAATATACTAATTTTTATAGTATTTAATCTATTATTTTATGTTTTTATTTATTGATACTTACACATTAAAATATTACTAATGCAATAAGGTATTTCTATTATATCTTTTATTTCTAGGAGACATATAAAAATCACACACTCATAGATTATATGTGGTGTAAAAACTACCCCTTTGAAAAGTTATGTCCTAAATATATTCCTTTTAATAATAATAAACTTTTAATTTGAGGTTTTTATTTATTCGTGGTTACGTTTAAAATTATTACTAATGTAGTAAGGGATTTCCATATAACTTTTATTTTTTGTGAGATACACGTAATATTCACTGTATGATTCAATTATGTGGTGTATATAGTGCCAATTAACATATTTTATGATTTTTATAATTAATATTATTGGTATTTGAATATAAATTTTTGGATTATTTTTCATGGGTTTTATGGTTCAAATGTTACCAAATTGGTTTGGTATTTTTGTATCAATTAACTTTCAATGAGACATATGACTACGTTAGGCACTAATATTCTTGTGTGAGGGTTATATACATCCCCTTTTTAATTTTATATCATTAATTTATTTATAATCATAACATATTATGTTTAATTTAATTATATTCATTCATTGGGATTATGTTATGTACAATAATATCAATTTTATATTGATTTTTTGTTATAATCTAATCACTTATTGGTATTGTTTATGATTATGTTTAGGATTATTGAATAATATGATCCATATATTAATAAACTCATGAATTTTCATCTCCAAAAGTCATTTCATGAATATATACTTTCCGTTCATTTTTCCTTATTTATGAATACAAGTGTGAAAGATATTTTTTTCAAAAATCATTTATTCAATCTGAAAAAAATTTTCTTCCAAATCCCTGTTTTATAAAAAAATAATACAAATATTTATATTTTTTAAACACTATTTATTAACATCACTTTAACCTATGTTAAAATTTTCAAATTTTTTTTATTTTAACTCTTTATGGTATTTTATTTAATAATGTTTTTTGGATATCCCTGAAAATATGAAATTAATATTTTTGATTGACATGAATGGAATTTATGGATTTCATGAACATTTTTTTGAAGATTTTTTTATAAATTTTCATGTTTATATTTAATGGAATGTATTTTTTTAAAAAAAATTATATAAAATTGATATAATAATTTTCCCAAAAACTTTATATGATTTTTAAAATATACAATTATAATTTTGTATTTTTATTTTAAAAGAAATAAATATCAAAATATATTTTGTTTTAAAAACCTCATTTAAATGACAATTTATCTTTATTAATAAATATTCTATATGATTTTTAATTCTAATAATTTTCCACATTAGTTGAAATCCTTTGATGTACCTTTTTCATTACTATAGATATAAACCAATGATATCATTCTTATTATTTTTCTCAATGGTTTATTATGAAAAGATATTTATGAAAACTTTTTATCTTTTACAGGTTATACCATAAAATTATTCTTATGATACCCATCAATTTTTCCACAACGTATTCTTTGATGAGATGATGATATTATTAGGAATTATTTATAATTTCTCCATGTTATTATATGAGTAAATGTTTATGAAAACCTTATTATTTCCATGGATATTTAATGATGAAATGATGAAATCATTATCAAAAATAATTCTATTCAATGGGTTATGATGTGACTAAATGTTTTATAAAACTGTTCTTTTGATGGGTTCTGAAATGATGAATGTTCTATAATCTCAAGGCACATGAATGGTAGAATTCTGTGATAGGTGGGAATTATATCTCCCTCCAATTAATTGGTTAATGATTATTTCTATTTGAGCTTAATGAGTACATGGGATGTTATTGCAATCCAGAAAGAGGGTACTCATGAGGTTATCTGAAGACCAGAAAATGGTACATTAAAGGACATCCCAATCCATATGTAGGTACATGGGTGGTTATCCTAAGACTAAATTGATATGAATGTATTGGTGGGTATCCTTGAAATTATATTTTCTATTCTTATGAGTATGACAGTAATTTCTCTCCCATTTTAATTTTATACGCTCAGGGATCATGTTATTTAATTTCCGTATGATTCATGTCTAATTAGCTTCCAATAATTATTCGATGACTGATGATTTAGATATTTGGTATACAAGGTATAGTTTACAAATGTTTTTATCATGTTCTCATACCCTTATTATGATGTAAGGTTTATTTATTTAACTTTTTTACCCTTATTGAGTATCTAATCTCAACCTTTATTATGTTTCCATTCCCTTGGTATTGAGGAATGGTTTTATGTAGGGTATGTTTATGAAGAATAGTTATGGGGGATATTTTTAATGAATATGTTGATGATCTTTCACTGGAATAGAATATTGTGTACCTATTCCCCAATGAAACATACAAATTATTGTCATTAGGTATCTGTTTTGTGATGAATTAAACATTCATAAAAAAAGATGTAGTATCTATGAATGAAAATCCAGGTTCCTTATAATTTTAATGAATGTGTTGTATTATGATATGTTCTTCATTAAATTCCTGTGACTTTGAACAATGCCAGATAGTTTTTTAGTTTGTGCATATTTTTGGTTTGGTTTTTCGGGATAAAAATTAATACAAAAAGAAAAATGTGTGTAATTTAAATTTAGTTCAAATTAGGTAGTGTTTGGTTCTACTGTTTAGTTTGATTCATAAAGAATCCTAAATGATGTAGTCATAATAGTACAGTTGAGGTTATTATTTATATAATAATGCTTGGAAATACTAAAGATGTAGAGTGAACCGTATTCCATTGGTGGCCAGGAGACATATTTTATATGGCCGATTATGAATGTTGTATTCCATTCAGGGAGATACATAAATTGTTGGTTTGTGTTTTCACATTAGTACTCCTATGTGATTGATTTAGAAACATCCATTCATTAAATTTGGTGATATATTTAAACAAGGACCATGGATCTTGGAGTTTACCTGTGAGGTAATTATATTCAAAATCCTTTCGTAGGAAGAATCAGATCATTTGTAGTTGAATGTCTCTTATCATGGGATAGTTTTGGATAATGTGGTACTAGATGGTAGATATTTAAGGTACTGTCATTTATGGGAATGCATTCAGTGAAATCATGGATATTAGTTGTAGAGTCCCAAAGCATGACATACATGGACATTGAAATACTTTTTCAGAATAATTATAACATAACAAGAACCAACACTCAAGGACTGTAACAGTTTAGTGTCTTTGGAAACTCAGAACATAATCTTCTATCATGGTGAAAGATCTTCAAAATCTCCCATAAAGATCTTCCAAATTTGTTTTCATACCAAAAACCATTCATTAAATCCTGAGGAAAAGAAAAAATATAAAGGGTGAGCTCAAATTCTCAGTAATTGTAAGCATGGAGAAAATAAAACTAATCATATACATTTGAACTTAAAAAAACATGAACATAATGTTTAAACATCAAAATATTGTGAAATAAATCATGGCAGTATATAAGGAATAGATAATAACAGAACATTAATCATGATAAAATAGCATGGGAATAACACATGTAATTTTGGAAAACTATTAAGCACATGATATGATTTTTATAGTAGATAAGGAATTGCTGTCAAGACCATCTTAGTGGACAAAGTCCCTTACTGAATCGAGTTCACTCCTCGTTCCAGTCCTGTATCACAGAACAAAATTAACGTACCATTCCAACCCAGTCTATCTCATGAGATATAAATCTTTACCCAATTCATTGGAGGGAGATACAGGTCCCACCCGTCTCATAATGAAATCATTCTTAATTGTGCCACAAAATATACATAAATCATTCATCATAACCCAAAGAATAAAATGGGTTTCATAAACATCATCCCATCATAACACAATCCATTTAAAACAAATTCATATCATTTATTTATAATAGGAATCAATCCATGTAAATAATAGAGTCATTATACTTGAAACATAAGCATACTAAATAATGTAATCTTAGATGGAAAATAGTTTTGACAAAACACTTGAAATGAATTCTTGAGGAAAATATCATTTCTTCTTCAAAATCATTTTCTCTTTAAAAATTGCAATCAATTTTAATAGAAAAGGATTTGGTTGAAAATAATCATGAAATATTTTAGAGGTCTCTTCATGAAAATTAGGCATTATGAAACCGTAAAAATCCATTCATGTTGTATAAGTTAAAAAACATTCTCCTCATACTTTTGCCCGAGAAGTCAAAAAGTTCCTTGTATGGTAAAAAAAAGAAATATTCATTCAATAACAAAATGTAAAAGTTACAGAGTGGTAAAAAATGACTTTATACCTACATTGAAGAATATTAAACACAATATGAGAAACATTTTTATGGACATGACGTAAAATATAACACTATTAAATACTTACGTATAAGCAATCTCGGACAAAAATGGGATTTGCAAAATTATCCCTAAACTTATGTTTGATATGCTTTTTATGTATTTGAAGCTCCTGTATATTGATTTAAATAATTTCACTGAATTATTATAGAATCATATTCATTTTTATGATATCATATGTGGTTCACTTATGACTTATATTACCCGTTCTTTTGTAAATTCCATGTTAAAGTAGTGTTTTGGGTAAAATCGATCCACTTATCGTACGTGTTTTGGTTTGTTGTTATTGCTATTATGACTCATATATAGATTTACATAATTACAGAATGTAAAACATTATTTATAATATATATTCACTATATAAATATATATGATAGATTGATAAATGGAATGAAATACACCGTTCATGGAGAGGGTTGGTCATACATATGCATGAATGGGGTTTTCCTTTCCTTATTGACATGAATTGAAGTAATTATATGACACATATATATATATACCTTATCATTATTATGTTATATATACAATTATTATTCATTATATATATTTTATAATCATTCTTTAATGGATAACATGGAGAATGAATCTCATCGCATCGCGGAGACGGTAATCTGTACGTACGCACGAGCGATGATATCATTTCCATAATTATTGAATGGAACTGGAGTGGATGATATAATATCTCATAATCAATATGATGTTATAATAACCATATATATTTATTCTTTACACCATTATACCTATCCAATTAACGTGGTGGTGGAAAAAAATTACACCGCGACGTAGAGACTGTATTCCATACGTATGCACGCGCGGTGATTTCATTTTCCGTAGGATGGATAGAAGGTGAAATGGGGTTTTATCATATTTATAATAACATATCAATATATTAAGGATACTGATGTTATTACTTTATAATTAATAAACTAAAGAAGAAGAAGTTGAATAAGAAATAAACTTGACGGAATTGATAGAAGATATTACCTCTTCTTCGACGTGCCTCTTTTAAACTTCCTCTTAGGGAACTAGAGTTGGTATTTTTAGAAGACCAGAACCTCTTTCATGAAACTATAGATGTTTAAAAGATAAATGGGTATGGTTTGGCCAATAATGAAGGCTCATATTTTTGTGAAGAGTGGTGGGAGGAGGTGCCCTTTTATAAGGGAGGAGAGGGGCACCTTTAGAAACCTCTAAAATATTAATTTATAATAAACCAAAACCCCACTAAAAAAATTACAAAGTGACTCAAATTCGGATAATAGATAAGGTAGTTTTTTAATCTCATCCTCAAATTAAATTTAGACATGTTTTGATTCTTTTTAAACATTAGCATTTTGATTTATCCTTATTTAATCTATTTAATTTTATTAGTAGTAGTATTTTTATAAATTTTATATGGTTAAAAATACATACTTATGAGTTCTTAATTATAAATAATTTGATACATTATGAAAATTTAGATAATATAAATTTTAATTTTTAATTTTATAAAAAAATTGTGACTTTTAAACAATTTAATAATATAAAATATCAATTGTGTCAAATTTGACACAATGTATTTATTTGAATTTAAATAAAATCCACAGAGAATATATTTTCTGAAAAACATATTTAATATATTAATAAAAACTAATAATCATCTAGAAAATTTGTGAAGAACATTAATTAGTTCATATAATATTTATTGTAATACTTTTAAAATCATTTAATTGATATTTCTCTTAATAAAATAATTAATACAACATTTTTGTATAATTATTAAATATACGTATTTGTTGTATAAAAATTAAAAATAAAATAAATTTATGAAGATAAATATAATATATTTCATAAGAATAATTTTAGTCTAATTTATCTTCTAAAACAACCAACTTTTAAAATTTCCTCTTTATTAAAGTATGAAGGTGACAACTTTGACATCATTTAAAATAAAATAATATAAATATCTAATAGATCTTATAAGTCTCTAAATGGTCCAAAAATAGCCCATTGGATACTCAGGGTATATATATAGTTGACCAATAAGTTTTGGTCATGTAAATGGTCTTTTTGATAGGAATTATTATTTTATTAAAAAATATATTATTGATTTTTCACTAAATAAATAATTTCTACATCATTAATGTATATTCTATTAAGGTAATTAGATAATTCTTAAAAATTACAAATAAATTACCATGGAAATAAAAAAAAATTCTGTTTCAAATGCGTATTTATAATATAAATTATATTCTGTATATCTCTATATTAAAAATAACCTAATTTTTAATGTTTGAGTGAGACATATTTCACTTTCTTTAAAATAAAATAAAATAAATGTCTTAATCACATTCATGTGGGTTCCAATGGATTCCATTTAGAACCAAATATGACTTAGGAAAAAATTTAATCATCTAATAATATTATGAGAAGTTTTAGGATAAATTTATAATATTTTATTTACCCTTAATTACCCTATTTACCTTTAAATATGGTAAATAAAATTTACCGTATTTACTATTCATAGAGCCCAAAAATAAAAAATAACCTATTCACATAATTTGTACCTATGGATTCAATATATGGAAACCATTTTTCCAAATTCAAATCACAGTAGTGGTAGAAATGAATATAAAATTAAATCTGTTGTTATGAAAAGGAGTTTTAAAAGGTTAAACAATGCAAAAGATTGAAATGATTTTACCTATGAATTCAAGGTAAAATCAATGATAATGACATAAATTATATTGAATGGTAAAAATATATTCTATTTATTGTTTAAAACAAATTTCTACTATAATTTATCCATTTAAATTATCTTGATGAAAAAAAGTTGTTTTCAAAAAAACTTTACTGTGTTTTTACTATTCATCAAAATATGAAAGTTATCAGAAAAATATCAAAACATTATTCAATGTAAATTTTTATATCCTGATTAAAAATAAGGTTATTATTTTTTAAAATTTAACATATAAACTTTTCAAATATTACATTTAATATGGGTGCACCATCAAAAGGCGGTACAATTGCATTTTTTTAAAAAACCGTTCTTATATACAAAAAATTTATTTTCTTTTCATATCTAATTATTAAAAACGTGTATGATAAATTATAATGTTATAAAATTTAAAATTTTGTTAATACTATACAGAGAGGCTAGTTCATAACAATAGTATAAAAATATATCGTTGTTTAGCGAAACACGGTATTGCGTACAACACACGCTATCGAGGAGAGTCAC
The DNA here is from genome assembly GCA_963277665.1 of Viscum album. Classification (NCBI taxonomy): domain Eukaryota; kingdom Viridiplantae; phylum Streptophyta; class Magnoliopsida; order Santalales; family Viscaceae; genus Viscum; species Viscum album. Next base: position 1,290,265,763 of record OY728159.1, on the reverse strand, counting down.
GATTGCGTGTAATGAAATCCAAGTCGGGAATGTGTGTAGTGAAACTCACTTTGGTTTTGCGTATAATATTATAAAAAATTATTTCATTTATACATTAAAACAATATATACTTAATGTTTCATAGAATAATATCTACAAAATGAACTTGAAATTGTGTGTAACATGATCTAAGAATAGTGTTACATATACTGCAAGCTAATACAGTGTTCCATATAATACAAGATAAACATGGTGTAGTGTACAATAGAAGATGTCAAATAAATTAAAAATAATATATCTTATAAAATCTCAGGGTGTTACATTCTTCCCCCCCCTTAAAATTATTTTCACCCTCAAAATTCATCGCGATTATAAACCGTTTACTACATGAATGTTTCCTTCATAGAAACCCACATCATAAAAATTAATACTAAATCATCATTTTAAAAAAGAAATGTTAGAAACAAAATGGATACCCAAAGTAACTCATAATTGGGTTTCCACATAGGATAATATAGGTGAAAATATGGTTATAGAAGAGAAATCTAACCACTATGTTTGGATGAATAGTAGTTGAGAACATGGATATGAAAAAGACAACAATCACAAAGTCATAAATTTGTGTTGATCTAAGGTATCATCCAATTCACCAAATATGAGGGTATTAGGACCACATTTTGGTTTTCAATATTATTTCCCTAATGTTGATAATTTTGAATTAGAAAAAATACTTAATTGATATTGGTACAATCTCCCCAATAGTCATTCCATGAACAATTTCCACCTCATATCTTAATGAAATGAAGTTTAATTTGTCATTCGTGAAGTTTTAGCAGATCATGTGATAGAATGATGGGTCATTAGATCTGTCTCAAACAAAAGGTTATCAAAAGTTATCAAATATATATAATTCCATCTATGGTGAGGTTAATCGTATATGATTCCAAAAATGGACTTATAATTCAACTATAATACTGCCTAATAAAATAAAACTAATATATACTAACTAGGGACATGCGTTTGGCCAGTGATAGGCGATAAAGGCCAATCACACTTTAGTTGTGGGTTTGATTACCACAGCCTTGTCCGATGTGATGGGTTGTCGCCTATCTTACAGGTTTTCCTTTTTGTAAAACTACAATATTATAACATCGCATCAATTATATCGAAAAAATATTATCCTTAAACAATACTAACTTATGTACAACATAATCCATTCCAATCATTAAGCTTATCTAAAATACTTCTGTCCATGCTCATAGTATTAAAAAAATTACTAGAAATGCCATCTACTGAGTATGTGAATACCATCATTTGTCCCCCATATAAATGATATATCGTGATGATCGCATTCCAAACATTTGAATACCTTAATCATGTATTGTCATGAAATATAATTAACCATATAACCTTAGTGAAAAAATGAATTCTATCAAAAGGTAACTCTTTCCTAATACCTAAATCCCAAAAATTCTATATACTCAAACCATGATAACACTTTTTCCCTATATCAGTCATGAGCTCATTAATACTATCAAACATTTCATTATCACCTTATAACTTCTTTCTACACATATTAGGTTCTTTACAAAAACATTTCAATCACTTTTCATGGTTACTGCTACCATATAATTATTAAAAACCACAATAACCCAATACATAGATATTCTAATATACCATAAAAGTACCTCAAACATTATTCTTCAAAAAAAATACATAAACACTTCAATGCATCATCTTCAATGATTGTCAGGGAATAAGTTCTTACTTTATTTAGAAGTAACCTCTTAAGTCATGGCATTGAGTTAGATAATGCTCATGTTCTCCACAGATAAGACATTGAACTCCATAAAAGTCGGTCAATATATGACCCTTCTCCCCACACAGATAACATCTTCCCCTCCATTTGAGGTATTCCTCAAGGTTCTTCTTCCCTTCTTTAGAATTATCAATCTTCCTTTCTCAATTTCCATCACCATATGAACTTGCATAAACGTACATCTTCCTATTATTTGATGACTTACGAATACTAATAATGTTCACCTTGTTAATGATATATCAGGATGACTGATTCAGCATAATCAAAATATCTTTCCCTCTTTTCATTATGCAATTTAGCTGCTCATAGTCACTAATTTGTCCATCAGATTCAATGTTAACCCAATTCATTCTGGTTCCCTCCATTAACTAAACTCAGAGACCCCAGTGTAATAAATTGTTAAGATAATAATAAACTATAAAATGTCACTTATGAGATGTCTAACTTATCACTAATTCTTTAATCCATGACATCTTAGTTTCACCCTAGGTTATCAAAATAATTCTAGGATAGTAACCTATTGTTATACTAAACCATATAGACATCCCTAGAAATACCATAGAAATATTTCTAAGGATATAACTAATGATTTTTCATCCTAGTTTCCAAAGGTTAACTAAAAATTTCCTCTGATACCTATTGTGGAGACCCAAAACTTGAAATACATGGAAAATGCATTACTTCTGCGGAACAATTAATAAATAACAAGAAACAACACTCAAGGATCGTAATAGTTTAGTTTCATTGGAAACATGTAACATAATATTCCTATCATGGTGAATGATCTTCAATATCTCCAATAAAGATCTTACCCTTTTGTTTTCTTACCTAAAAACATTCTTTAAATCTGGAGGAAAGGAAAACTTATAAATGGTGAGCTCAAATTCCCAGTAAGGGTAAGACTAGAGAAAATAAAACAAATCATATACATTTGATCTTAAAAAAATGAACATAAAGATTAAATATAAAAACTGTGAGAAATAAATCTTGGCAGTACATAAGCATTGATTATAAAGGAATATTAATCATGATAAAATATCATGGGAATAAAACATGTAATTGTAGAAAACCTTTAAGCACATGATATAATTTCCATAGTAGCCACGACATTCCTGCCAAGACCATCTTAGACTCCTCGTTCTAGTCCTGTATCACTGAACCAAATTAACATATAGTTCCAGTCCTGTCTATCTCATAAGAGGGAGATATAGGTCCCACCCGTCTCATAATGAAATCATTATTACTTGTGACACAATATAAACATAAATCATTCATCCTAACCCAAAGAATAAAATGGGTTTCAAAATCATCATCCCATCATAATATAATCCATATAAAACAAATGGATATCATTTCCTCATAAGAAGAATAAAACCATGTAAATAATAGAGTTTTTATACATGAAACAAAAACATACTAAATAATTTCATCTTATATGGAAAATATTTTTGACAAAACACTTGAAATGAATTCTTGAGGAAAATGTCTTTTCTTCTTAAAAATAATTTTCTTTTTAGAAAATTCCATTCAATTTTAAATGAAATGGTTTTTTTAAAATAATCATGAAATATTGTAGAGTTTTCTTAATGAAAAATATGTGTTATGAAACTGTAAAAAACAATTCATGCCGTATAAGTTTAAAAAAACATTCTCCTCGTACTTTTGCTGGAATTGTCAAAAAGGTCCTCATATGGAAAAAAAGAAATATTACTTCCATAACACAATGTAAAAGTCAAAGAGTTGTAAAAATTACTTTTAAAAAACATTTAATAATATTAAAAACTTTATTGAAAACATTTTTATGTACATGGATGAAAAATATTACCCCAATAAATACTTAGGTATAAGTAATCTCAGATAAAAATGAGATTTGGAAAATTATCCATTACCTTATGTCCGGCATGATTCATATGTATCTGAACCTCCTATATAATGATTTAAATAATATCATTGAATTATTAAATAATCATATTCATTGTTATGATATCATATATGGTTCACTTATGACTTATAGTACCCATTTTTTTTGTAATTTCCATGTTAAAGCAGCGTTTTGGGTAAAATTACTTCATTTATCATACATGTTTCGATTTTTTGTTCTTGATATTATTACACATATATGGATTTACATAATTCAAGAATTTAAAACATGATTTATAATGTATATTCAGAATATAAATATATATGATGGGTCGATTAATGGAATGAAATACACCGTTCATGGAGACGGTAGGCCGTACATCACATGAACGCTGTTTTCCTTTCCTAATTTACTTGAATTGAAGTAAATAAATGATATATATATATATATACATAATTACAGTATCATTATTATGTGATATATATAATTATTATTCACTATATATACTTTATAATCATTCTTGAATGGTAAACATGGAGAATGAATCTCATCGTGTCGTGGAGACGATAATCCGTACGTATGCACAAGCGATGATATCGTTTCCATAATTATTGAATCGAATTGGGGTGGATGATATAATATCTCATAATAATTATGATTTTATAAAAACCATATATAGTTTTTCCTTACACCATTATACCCATCCATGTAAGGAGGTTGTGGAAAACCAGTTTACACAACGGCATGGGGACGGTATTTCGTACGTACGCACGCACGATGATTTTGTTTCCCGTAGGATTGATAGAAGGTGAAATGGGGTTTTTTCATATTTATAATAACATATAAGTATATTAGTGATACTTATGTTATTAATTTATAAAGAAACAACTATATAATAATATGTCGAAAAAGAAAACAACTAGAAAGAATCGGTAGAAGAAATTACCTTTTTTTCGATGTGCCTCTTTTTAACATCCTCTTAGGGCACTAGAGATGGTCTTTTGAGAATATCAGAACATCTTTTATATAAATATATATGTTGAGAATATAAATGGTCAGGGGTTGGTAGAGCATGAATGCTCAAATTGTTATGATGAGAGAAGGGAGGAGCTTCCCTTTTATAAGGGATGAGAGGGGCACCTTTGGGATCATCATAAATAGTAATTTATAATAAAACCAAACCCCACATAAAAACGTCACAATTGTCTCAAATTAATATATTACTTAAGATATTGTTTTAATATCTTCATGAAATTAAATTTAGTCATGTTTTGATTTTATTTTAAACCTTATAATTTTGATTTATCATTATTTAATCTATTTAATTTTATTAGTGGTGATAATGTTATTTATTTTATATGGTTATAAATACCTAATCACGTGTTATTAATTTTAAAAAATTAGATATTTTATTACATTTTAGATCATATAAATTTTAAAATCTAACTTTTAAAATTTTTTTTTGATTTTTAAACATTTTAATAATATAATATATCATTACTGTCAATTTTGACAGAATTCATTTATTTGAATTTAAATAAAATCCAAAGAGAATATATTTTAAAAAATAAATATCTAATAGATTATTAACAAGTAATATTCATCTAGAAAATTTCTGGAGCACAATAATTAGTTAATATAATATTGATTTTAATGATTTTAAAATCATTTATTTGATATTTCACTTAATAAAATAATTAATACAACATTTCATCTAATATTTTAATATACTTATTTGTTGTATAGAAATTATAAATAAATTACTATGATGAAGATAAATATAATATATTTCATAATAATACTTTAGTAGAATTTATCTTGTAAAACAACCAACTTTTAAAATTATATATTTTTTAAAGTATGAAGATGACAACTTTGACATCATTTAAAATAATATAATATAAATATCCTATTCTGTTTTATTAGGCTAGAAATTGTCCAAAATTTGACCCTCGGATACTTAGGGTATATATATAGTCTAGAAGTAAGGTTTGTTCAAGTTTCTGGTAAATTTTATAGGAATTATTATTTTAATAAAAACTTTATTATTGATTTTTCACTGAATAAATTATTTTTACATCATTAATGTATAAGCTATTACGGTATATAAATATTTCGTAAAAATTAAAAATAAATTTCCATGATAAATTTTTTTTTATTTAAAATGATTATTTATAATAGAAATTATATTCTGTATAACTCTATATTAAAAATAATCTAATTATTAATGTTTGAGTTAGACATATTTCACTTTCTTTAAAATAAAATAAATTAATGGACTTAATCACATCCAAGTGGGTTCTAATGGATTCCATTTCGACTCAAATATTTCATATGACGAAATATAATCATCCAATTATATTATGGAAAGTGTTATGGTAATTTTATAATATTATATTTAACCTTAATTACCTAATTTACCTTTAATTATGGTAAATAAAATTTACCGTAGTTACTATTAATAGTGCCCAAAAATAAAAATTAGACTATTAACATAATGTGGACCTACTAATTCAAAATATGAAATCAATTTTTCTAAATTCAAATCAAACAAGTGGAAAATGCTAATTAAAAATTAATTCTGTTTTTATGAAAACAAGTTTTAAAGTTGAAACATTTCAAAAGATTGAAATGATTTTACCTATGAATTCATTGTAAAATCAATGATAATGTCATAAATTATATTAAGTGGTAAAAATATATTCAATTTTTACTTTAAAACAATTCACTATTATAATTTAACAATATAAATTATGTAGTTGAAAAAGGTAGTTTTTAAGAAAACTTTAGCATATTTTTTACTATTTCTCCAAATATTAAAGTTAAAATAAAGTATCAAAAACTTATCCAAAGTAAATTTTTATATCCTGATTCAAAATAAGATGTTCATTTTGTAAATTTTAACTTATAAACTTTTCAAATATTATACTTAAAATGTGTGCACCATCAAACGGTGGTAAAACGGCATTTTTTAAAAAATAATTTTTTTGTCTGAAAAATTGATTATGTTTCCATATCTAATTCTAGAATATTTGTAAGATGAATGATAATGTTATAAAATTCAAAATGTAGTTAAAACTTTTCATAATGGCCAGTTCATGAAAATATTATAACAAATATATCGTTTTTTATAGAAACACGGTATTGCGTTCAACACACGCTATCGAGGAAGGTCGTGATTGCATGTCACACCAGCCAGGTCAGGGTTGGGTGTAGTGGAAGATCCCTTTGGTTTTTCACATAACATAATCAAAACCTATTTCATTTATAAATTTTAAAAAAATCTACACATATTGTTGTGTAGAATAATTCCTACAAAACGAACATGAAATTGTGTGTAACACGAGCCAAAAACAGTGTTTCATATACTGCAAGCTAATATGGTGTTGTGTATAATAGAAGATTAACTTGGTGTAGTTTACAATAGAAGACATAAATTAAATTAAAAATAATATATCTCATAAAATCTCGGGGTGTTACATTCTACCCCCCTTAAAATGAATTTCCCCCTCGAAATTCTTCGTGGTTATAAACGGTTTACTACTTGAATGTTTCATTTATAGAAACCCACATCGTAAAAAGGAATACAAAGTAATCATTTTAAAAAAGGAATGTTAGAAAAATAATGGATACACAAAGTAACTCATCAATGGGTTTCCACATAGGATAATATAAGTGAAAATATAGATGTGGAAGAGAAATCTAACCACTATGTTTGGATGAAGAGTGGTAGAGTACATGGCTATGAAAAAGACAATAATCAAAAAGTCATAAATTTGTGATGATCTAAGGTACCATTGGATTAATCGGATATGAGGGTACTAGGATGACGTTTTTGGTTTTCAATATCATTTCCCTAAAGGTGAAAAATTTTGAATTAGAAGAAATACTTACTTGATTTTGGTACAATCTCACCGATGGTCATTCCATGAAAAATTTACAGTTCATAAATTAAAGAAATGAAGTTGAATTTTTCATTCGTGAATTGTTAGCAGATCATGTGATAGAATGATGGGTCATTCCATCTATCTAAAATAAAAGGTAAGAAAAAGTTATCAAATATACATAAGTCCATCTATGGTGAGATTAATCATATATGATTCCAAAATGGACTTATACTTCAACTTTCATAATACTCAATAAAAAAACTAATTTCTACTAACTAGGGACATCATGTAGGAAAGTGGTAGGCGATAAGTGCATGTCGCACTTCGGTTGTGGGTTCGATTCCCACAGCTTTGTCCAACGCGATGGGTTTTCTCCCATCCTTCAGGTTTTCCATTTTCTAAAACTACATTATTATAACATCCCATCAATAATATTGAAAAAACTTCTATCCTTAAATAATACTAACTTGTGTCCAACATAATCCATTCCAATCTTTAGGATTATCTAAAATACTTCTGTCAATGCTCATAGTATAATGAATATAATTACTAGAAATTTCATCTAACGAGCATGTGAATTCCATCATTTATCCCCCATATATAAGATATATCTTGTCGATCGTATTCCAAACATGTGAATACCATAATCGTGTATTCTTCAAAAAAATAATTTACCGTTTAACCTTATTAAAAACATGAATGATTCCAAAAGTTAACTCTTTCCACATACCAAAATAACAAAAAATCAATATACTCAAACCATGATATCAATTTTTCCTTATATCAGTCATGATATCATTAATACTATCAAATGTTTCATTATCACCTTACTCCTTCTTTATGTGCATATTAGGTGTTTCCCAAAAAAAATTAAATCACTTTTCATGGGTACTGGTACCATATAAATATTGAAAACCACAACAAACCAATAAATAGATATTCCAATATACCATAAAAGTACCTCAACAAAATTATTCTTCAATACAAATACAAAAATACTTCAATCCATCATCTTCAATTATTTTCCTGGAATATGTTTTTCCTTGATTAAGAAGTAACCTCTTAGGCCAGGGCATTGAGTTGGGTAATTCCCATGTTCTTCAATGATATGACATTGAACTCCATAATAGTCCGTCACTCTATGACCCTTCTCCCCACGCAGATAATATCTTAGCCTCTATTTGAGGTATTCCTCATGTTTATTCTTCACTTCTTTAAAATCTCAATGATCCATTCTCTATGATCCTCACCATATGAACACACATAAAAGTTCATATTCCTCTTATTTGATGACTTAGTAATACTACTAATGTTCACCTTGTTATCATATATCGTGAGGACTGATTCGACATAATCACAATATCATTTTCTCTAGGCATTATGCAATTTTGCTTCTCATAGTCACCAATTTTTTCCTTAGATTCAATGTTAACCCAATTCTTTCTGGTTCCCTCCATTAACTAAAACCCTAGAACCCTGTGTAAGAAATAGTTAAGATAATGAAGAACCAAAAAAAGTCACTTATGAGATGTATAACTTATAACACATTCTTTAATCCAAGACATCTTATGTTCACCCTAGGTTACCAATATAATTCTGGGACTGTAACCTATAGTTATACTAAAACTAAGATACATCCCTAGACATACCATAGAAATATCTCAAAGGATATAACTACATTTTTTTCATCCTAGTTTCCAAAGTATAACTAAACCTTTTCTCTGATACCAATTGTAGAGACCCAAAGCATGATGTACATTGAAATTTCATTACTTTTTAAGAATAATTAATACATAACAGTAACAAACAATCAAGGACTATAATAGTTTAGTGTCTTTGTAAACTCGGAACATAATCTTCTAATCATGGTGAATGATTTTAAACATATCTCAAAAAGATCTTCCCATTTCGTTTTCATACCTAAAACCTTTCAGTAAATCCTGAGGAAAATAAAACATATAAAGGGTGAGATCAGATGGTCAGTAAGGGTAATCATGGATAATATAAATCAAATCATATACATTTGAACTTAAAAAAACATGAACATAAAGTTTAAACATCAAAATCAGGAGAAATAAATCTTGGCAGTACATAAGGCATAGATCATAAAGGAACATTAATCATGATAAAATAACATGGGAAAAAAACATGTAATTGTAGAAAACAATTAATCACATGATATTATTTCCATAGTATACAAGGCATTGTTTCCAAGGCCATCTTAGTGGACAATGTCTCTTACTGGATCGAGCTCACTCTTTGTACCAGTCCTGTATCACTGAACCAGATTAACATACCGTTCCAGCCCTGTATTTCTCATGAGATTTAAATATTTACCCAATGTATTGAAGGGTGATATATGTCCCACCCGTCTCATAATGAAATCATTCTTACTTTTTCCACAAAATAAACATAAATAATTCATTATAACCCAAAGAATAAAATGGGTTTTATAAACATCATCCCTTCTTAACGTAATCCATATAAAAAAATGGATATAATTTCATAATTAGAATAATAAAACCATTTAAAAAATAGAGACAATATACTTTAATCATACACATACTAAATAATGTCATCATATATGGAAAATTGTTTTGACAAAACACTTGAAATGAATTATTGAGGAAAATATGATTTCTTCTTCAAAATCATTTTCTATTCACAAAATTCCATTTAATTTTGAATGAAAAGGATTTTTCTTCAAAATAATCATGAAATCTTGTAGAGGAATCTTCATTAAAATTAGGCGTTATGAAACTGTAAAAATCCATTCATGCCTTATAAGTAAAAAAACATCCTCCTCATACTTTTTCCAGAAAAGTCAAAAAGTTCCTCGTATGGTAAACAAAAGAAATATTCCTTCCATAACACATTGTAAATGTCAAAGAGGGGTAAACATGACTTGAAAAATACATTTAAGAATATTAAAAACATTATGAAAAACATTTTTATGGACATGGATGAAAAATATAACCCCAGTAAATACTTACGTATAATAAATCTCAGATAAAAATGAGATTTGAAACATCATCATTTACCTTAAGTCCAATATGCTTCATATGTATCCAAACCTCCTGTTTAATGATTTAAATAATGTCATTGAATTATTAATGAATCATATTCATTATTATGATACCATATATGGTTCAATTATGACTTATATTAACCGTTATTTTGTACATTCCATGTTAGTGCATTGTTTTGGGTAAAATCATTTCATTTATCGTACATGTTTTGATTTTTTGTTCTTTGTATTATTACTCATATCCTAGTTTAAAATAATATAATATAAATATCCTATTCTGTTATATAAGGCTCGAAATGGTCCAAAATTCGACACTAGGATACTTAGGGTATATATATAGTCTAGAAGTAAGGTTTGTTCATGTTTCTGGTAATTTTTATAGAAATTATTATTTTAATACAACTTTATTATTGATTTTTCACTGAATAAATAATTTTTACATCATTAATGCATAATCTATTACGGTATATAAATATTTCGTAAAAATTAAAAATAAATTTCCATGATAAAAAAAAATTATTTAAAATGATTATTTATAATAGAAATTATATTCTGTATAACTCTATATTAAAAATAATCTTATTATTAATGATTGAGTTAGACATATTTCACTTTCTTTAAAATAAAATAAATTAAAGGACATAATCACATCCAAGTGGGTTCTAATGGATTCCATTTCGACTCAAATATTTCATATGACGAAATATAATCATCCAATTATATTATGGAAATTGTTATGGTAATTTTATAATATTATATTTAACCTTAATTACCTAATTTACCTTTGTTTTATGGTAAATAATATTTACCGTAGTTACTATTAATAGTGACCAAAAATAAAAATTAGACTATTAACATAATTTGTACCTACTAATTTAAAATATGAAATCAAATTTTCTAAATTCAAATCAAACAACTGGAAAATGCTAATAAAAAAGTAATTCTGTTTTTATGAAAACAAGTTTTACTGTTCAAACATTTCAAAAAATTGAAATGATTTTACCTATGAATTCATTGTAAAATCAATGAGAATGTCATAAATTATATTAAGTGGTAAAAATATATTCAATTTTTACTTTAAAACAATTCACTATTATAATTTAACAATATAAATTATGTAGTTGAAAAAGGTAGTTTTTAAGAAAACTTTAGCATATTTTTTACTATTTCTCCAAATATTAAAGTTAAAATAAAGTATCAAAAATTTATCCAATGTAAATTTTTATATCTTGATTCAATATAAGATGTTCATTTTGTAAATTTTAACTTATAAACTTTTCAAATATTATACTTAAAATGTGTGCACTATCAAACGGTGGTAAAACTGCATTTTTTTAAAAATATTTTTTTTGTCTGAAAAATTGTTTCTCATTCCATATCTAATACTAGAATATTTGTAAGATGAATGATAATGTTATAAAATTCAAAATGTAGTTAAAACATTTCATAATGGCCAGTTCATGAAAATATTATAATAGATATATCGTTTTTTATAGAAACACGGTATTGCGTTCAACACACGCTATCGAGGAAGGTCGTGATTGCATGTCACACCAGCCAGGTCAGGGTTGGGTGTAGTGGAAGATCCCTTTGGTTTTTCATATAACATAATCAAAACCTATTTCATTTATAAATTAAAAAAAATCTACACATATTTTTGTGTATAATAATTCCTACAAAACGAACATGAAATTGTCTGTAACACGAGCCAAAAACAGTGTTGCATATACTGCAAGCTAATATGGTGTTGTGTATAATAGAAGCTTAACTTGGTGTTGTGTACAATAGAAGACATCAATGAAATTAAAAATAATATATCTCATAACATCTCAGGGTGTTACATTCTACCCCCCTTAAAATGAATTTCCCCCTCGAAATTCATCGTGGTTATAAACCGTTTACTACTTGAATGTTTCATTTATAGAAACCCACATCGTAAAAAGGAATACGAAGTCATCATTTTAAAAAAGGAATGTTAGAAACATAATGGATACACAAAGTAACTCATCAATGGGTTTCCACATAGGATAATATAAGTGAAAATATAGATGTGGAAGAGAAATCTAACCACTATGTTTGGATGAAGAGTGGTAGAGTACATGGCTATGAAAAATACAATAATCAAAAAGTCATAAATTTGTGATGATCTAAGGTACCATTGGATTAATCAGATATGAGGGTACTAGGATGACGTTTTTGGTTTTCAATATCATTTCCCTAAAGGTGAATTTTTTTGAATTAGACGAAATACTTACTTGATTTTGGTACAATCTCACCGATGGTCATTCCATGAAAAATTGACACTTCATATCATAAAGAAATGAAGTTGAATTTTTCATTCGTGAATTGTTAGAAGATCATGTGATAGAATGATGGGTTATTCCATCTATCTAAAATAAAACGTATGAAAAAGTTATCAAATATACATAAGTCCATCTATGGTGAGATTAATCATATATAATTCCAAAAATGGACTTATACTTCAACTTTCATAATACTTAATAAAATAAAACTAATTTCTACTATCTAGGGACATCATGTAGGACAGTGGTAGGCGATAAGTGCATGTCGCACTTCGGTTGTGGGATCGATTCCCACAGCCTTGTCCAACGCGATGGGTTTTCTCCCATCCTTCAGGTTTTCCTTTTTCTAAAAATACATTATTATAACATCCCATCAATAATATTGAAAAAAGTTCTATCCTTAAATAATACTAACTTGTGTCCAACATAATCCATTCCAATCTTTAGGATTATCTAAAATACTTCTGTCCATGCTCATAGTATAATGAATATAATTACTAGAAATTTCATCTAACGAGCATGTGAATTCCATCATTTATCCCCCATATATAAGATATATCTTGTCGATCGTATTCCAAACATGTGAATACCATAATCGTGTATTCTTTAAAAAAATAATTTACCGTTTAACCTTAGTGAAAACATGAATGATTCCAAAAGTTAACTCTTTCCACATACCAAAATAACAAAAAATAAATATACTCAAACCATGATATCAATTTTTCCTTATATCAGTCATGATCTCATTAATACTATCAAATGTTTCATTATCACCTTATTCCTTCTTTATGCGCATAATAGGTGTTTCCCAAAAAAAATTCAATCACTTTTCATGGGTACCGGTACCATATAAATATTGAAAACCACAACAAACCAATAAATAGATATTCCAATATACCATAAAAGTACCTCAACAATATTATTCTTCAATACAAAAACAAAAATACTTCAATCCATCATCTTCAATTATTGTCCTGGAATAAGTTTTTTTTTTGATTAAGAAGTAAACTCTTAGGCCAGGGCATTGAGTAGGGTAATTCCCATGTTCTCCAATGATATGACATTGAACTCCATAATAGTCTGTCACTCTATGACCCTTCTCCCCACACAGATAATATCTTAGCCTCTATTTGAGGTATTCCTCATGTTTATTCTTCACTTCATTAAAATCTCAATCATCCATTCTCTATGATCCTCACCATATGAACACACATAAAAGTTCATATTCCTCTTATTTGATGACTTAGTAATACTACTAATGTTCAACTTGTTATCATATATCGTGAAGACTGAATCGACATAATCACAATATCATTTTCTCTAGGCATTATGCAATTTTGCTTCTCATAGTCAACTATTTTTTCATTAGATTCAATGTTAACCCAATTCTTTCCGGTTCCCTCCATTAACTAAAACCCTAGAACCCTGTGTAAGAAATAGTTATGATAATGAAGAACCAAAAAAAGTCACTTATGAGATGTATAACTTACAACACATTCTTTAATCCAAGATATATTATGTTCACCCTAGGTTACCAATATAATTCTGGGAATGTAACCTATAGTTATACTAAAACTTAGATACATCCCTAGACATATCGTAGAAATATCTCAAAGGATATAACTACATTTTTTCATCCTAGTTTCCAAAGTATAACTAAAACTTTTCTCTGATACCAATTGTAGAGACCAAAGCATGATGTACATTGAAATTTCATTACTTTTTAAGAATAATTAATACATAACTATAACCAACAATCAAGGACTATAATAGTTTAGTGTCTTTGTAAACTCAGAACATAATCTTCTAATCATGGTGAATGATTTTAAACATATCTCAAAAAGATCTTCCCATTTCGTTTTCATACCTAAAACCTTTCGGTAAATCCTGAGGAAAGGAAAACATATAAAGGGTGAGATCATATGGTCAGTAAGGGTAATCATGGATAATATAAAACAAATCATATACATTTGAACATAAAAAACATGAACATAAAGTTTAAACATCAAAATCAGGAGAAATAAATCTTGGCAGTACATAAGGCATAGATCATAAAGGAACATTAATCATGATAAAATAACATGGGAATAAAACATGTAATTGTAGAAAACCATTAATCACATGATATTATTTCCATAGTATACAAGGCATTTTTGACAAGGCCATCTTAGTGGACAATGTCTCTTACTGGATCGAGCTCACTCTTCGTACCAGTCCTGTATCACTAAACCAGATTAACATACCGTTCCAGACCTGTATTTCTCATGAGATATAAATATTTACCCAATGTATTGAAGGGTGATATATGTCCCACACATCTCATAATGAAATCATTCTTACATTTTCCACAAAATAAACATAAATAATTCAGTATAACCCAAAGAATAAAATGGGTTTTATAAACATCATCCCTTCTTAACGTAATCCATATAAAAAATGGATATAATTTCATAATTAGAATAATAAAACCATTTAAAAAATAGAGACAATATACTTGAAACATACACATACTAAATAATGTCATCATATATGAAAAATTGTTTTGACAAAACACTTGAAATTAATTATTGAGGAAAATATCCTTTCTTCTTCAAAATCATTTTCTATTCACAAAATTCCATTTAATTTTGAATGAAAAGGATTTTTCTTCAAAATAATCATGAAATATTGTAGAGTAATCTTCATTAAAATTAGGCGTTATGAAACTGTAAAAATCCATTCATGCCTTATAAGTAAAAAACATTCTCCTCATACTTTTTCTAGAAAAGTCAAAAAGTTCCTCGTGTGGTAAATAAAAGAAATATTCCTTCCATAACACATTGAAAATGTCAAAGAGGGGTAAACATGACTTGAAAAATACATTTAAGAATATAAAAAACATTATGAAAATAAAATTTATGGACATGGATGAAAAATATAACCCCAGTAAATACTTACGTATAAGAAATCTCAGATAAAAATGAGATTTGAAACATCATCATTTACCTTAAGTCCAATATGCTTCATATGTATCTGAACCTCCTGTTTAATGATTTAAATAATGTCATTGAATTATTAATGAATCATATTCATTATTATGATACCTTATATAGTTCAATTATGACGTATATTAACCGTTATTTTGTACATTCCATGTTAGTGCAGTGTTTTGGGTAAAATCATTTCATTTATCGTACATGTTTTGATTTTTTGTTCTTTGTATTATTACTCATACCCTGGTTTACATAAATCAAGAATTTAAAACTTGATTTATAATATATATTCAGTATATAAATATATATTATAGATCAATAAATGGAATGAAATACATTGTTCATAGAGACGGTAGGTCGTACATACGCTTGAATGTCGTTCTCATTTCTTTATTAACATGAATAGAAGTAAGTAGATTACATATATATATATATACATAAATCCACTAGCTTTATTATGTCATATATACCATTATTATTAATTATATATACTTTATAATCATTCTTGAACGGTTAACATGGAGAATGAATCTCATCGCATCGTGGAGATTGTAATCTGTACGTACGCGCGAGGGATGATGTCATATCCATAATTATTGAATGAATTTTTAGTGGATGATATAATATCTCAGAATAATTATGATGTTATAATAACCATATATAGTTATTCTTTTCACCATTATACCCATTCATGTAAGGTGGTGGTTGAATAACAGATTACACCACGGCGTGGAGACGGTATTTCGTACGTACGCATGTGCGGTGATTTCATTTTCTGTAGGATGGATAGAATGTGAAATTGGGTTGTTTAAAATTTATAATAACATATCAGTATATTATTTATACTGATTTTATTACTTTATTACGAAACAACTAATGAAAAATAATTTCAAAAAGATAGAAACTGGAAAAAATCGGTAGAAGAGACTACCTCGTCTTCGACATGCCTCTTTTAAAATTCCTCTTAGAGTACTAGAGATTGTCTTTTGAGAAGACCAGATCCTCTTTGATATATCATGAGATGTTGAAATGAGAAATGGGCAGGGTTCGGCTGAGCTTGAAGGCTCAACTTTGTGTGAAGAGGGGAGGGAGGAGGTGCCCTTTTATAAGGGAGGATAGGGGCACCTTTGGAAACCTCTCACATATTAATTTATATTAATCCCAAACCCAACATAAGAACATCCAAAGTGACTAAATGTTGGATATTAGATAATATAGTTTTGTAATATTATCATCCAATTAAATTTAGTCGTGTCTCGATTTTATTTTAAACCTTATCATTTTGATTTATTCTTATTTAATCTATTTAATTTTAATAGAAGTAATAATGTTATAAATTTTATATAGTTAAAAATACTTACTTATGTGTTATTAATTATACATATTTTTAAGCTTTATTAAATTATAGATAATATAAATATAAATTTTGAATTTTTTAAAATATTTTTTTGATTTTTAAACAATTTTATAATATAAAATTTCAATATTGTCAATTTTGACACAATGCATTTATTTGAATTTAAATATAATCCACACAGAATATATTTTCTAAAAAACATATTTAATTGTTTACTAACAAGTCATATTCATCACGAAAATTCTTGTAGAACATTAATTAGTTCATAAAATATTTATTTTATTACTTTTAAAATCATTTATTAGATATTTCTCTTAATAAAATAATTAATACAACATATTTGTATAATTATTTAATATACTTATTTTTTGTATAAAAATTAAAAATAAAATACTAGGATGAAGATAAATATAATAGATTTCATAATAATACTTTTAGTCTAATTTATCTTCTAAAACAAAGAACTTTTAAAATTTTATCTTTGCAAAAGTATGAAGGTGACAACTTTGACATCATTTAGAAAAATATAATATAAATATCATAATCTGTTTTATATGCCTCCAAATGGTCCGAAAATAGACCCTTGGATACATAGGGTATATATATAGTCTAAAAATAATGTTTGGTCATGTTTATGGTCCTTTTGATATGTATTATTATTTTAAAAAAAATATATTATTAATTTTTTTCTGAATAAATAATTTCTACATCATTAATGTATAAACTATTAAGGTAATTAGATATTTATTAAAAATTACAGATAAATTACCATGATAAATAAAAAATATTTAGAATTAAAATGAGGAATTATAATCAATATTATATTATGTATAACTCTACGTTAAAAATAATCTAATTATAAAAGATTGAGAGAGACATATTTCATTTTCGTTAAAATAAAATAAAAAAAAGGTCTTAATCACATCCAAGTGGGTTCCAATGGATTCCATTCCGACCCAAATATTCCTTAGGACGAAATAGAATCTTCCAATTATATTAATACTTGTGTTAGGGTAGTTGTATAATATTATATATACCCTTAATTACCGGATTTACCTTAAACTATGGTAAATAAAATTTACCGTAGTTACAATTCATAGTTTCCAAAAATATAAATTAGCTTATTAACATAATTTGGAACTACTGATTCCAAATATGGAATCCATTTTCCCAAATTCAAATCAAATAATTGGCAGAAATTAATTTAAAATTAGATTCGTTGTTAAGAAAATGATTTTTAAAAGTTAAAACATAGCCAAAGATTGAAATGATTTTATCTATGAATTCAATTTAAAATAAATTCTAATGAAATAAATTATATTAAATGGTAAAAATATATTCTATTTATACTTTTAAAATATTTACTATTATAATTTTACAATATAAATTATCTCGTTTAAAAAAGTTGTTTTAGGAAAAATTTTGCGTATTTTTACTATTCATCAAAATATGAATGTTATTAGAAAAGAATAAAAAATTTATCCAATGTAAATTTTTATATGATGATTTAAAATAGGCATTTTACTTTGTATAATTGTAATTATAAACTTTTCAACTATTATATTTAAAATGGGTGCGCCATCAAAAGGTATAAAACTACATTTTTTTTAAAATACTTATTTTATCGGAAAAATTGATTTTGTTTTCATATATGATTCTAGAAAATGTGTAAGATGAATTATAATGTTATAAAATTAAAAATGTAGTTAATAATATTCATAATTTCTAGTTCATAATAATATTATTAAAATATATAATTTTTTAGCGAAACCTGGTATTGCGTTCAACGCACGCTATCGAGGAAGGTCACGATTTCGTGTAATGCAATCCAGGTCAGGGCTGCTTGTTGTGGATGATCCCTTTGGTTTTTCATATAACATAATAAAAAATTATTGCATTTATACATTAAAAAATATCAATACTTAATGTTGCATAGAATAATTTCTTCAGAACGTTCTTGAAATTGCATGTAACATGAAACAATAATATTTTTGCATATACTGCAAGCTAAAACAGTGTTGCGTATAATACAAGCTAAACATGGTGTAGTTTATAATAGAAGACATCAAAGTAATTTAAAAGAATATATCTCATAAAATCTCGGAGTGTTACAGTAGTTGGAAACCAATACATATCAAGGATTAGATGTTTTATATTGGTTAGATTGGAAGACCCCATGTTTTTATGGAGAGTGAAAATGAAAATAAATTTTATTTTTTTCTCAGAATATTATAATATTTTTATTGGTCATTTTACAAAATAATATGATTTGAAATAATTGTTTTTGAACACTTTTGGTCTCAGAATAGGTTATTAATAATCATATATATTTTTGGTAGAATTCTACACAATTTGAATAGAACCTATTGTTTTTCTATTATATTGTTATTTTTTATATAGCTATGATTCCCATATGTATTCCCAAGGACCAGGTACATGGGGTCTCATGTTATGTGAAGGTTGTTTTGGGGATTGGAAAAGGTTATTATTGTGATCCATCCATCTACCTCATGTGATTTATATGTGATACTATTATGATATATCTTGTATAATGATGTCATGTAGATGACTAGTTCCTCGTGGGATCTAAAGTTTGAGCATCTTAATGAATTTTCACGAAATCAGGATACACCCTAAGATCAATATGGGAGCCTTGGATAAAATAGGTAACTCATGTTCCCTGACTATCTGGGATATAAGTCTATATTATTGGTGATTTATTCTGATCACTATTTTTATTATTATGAGGATGAGAATACAAGGTTATCCTTATGATCAATCCTGTTGAGCTTGATGGTATTATATTCTATTGATAAGAATTTGTGGGATGCATAGGATCTAATGGTTTGGCATAGTGACATTGGGATGAATTCTGATTTATTGATTTACCAGTACCCCCATGTTACAACCTAATCTATTTTTTATTTAAAAATAAATAAATTTAATTTCAATGATATCATCAATACAAAAAATTGATTTTAAACGAACTAAAACAAATAAACAATACATTGTTATATGGTCTACATCATATAGAAATTGGATTAAAGATTATGAATATGATTAACCACATTTTAAATTTTAAATATAAATATTATAACTTAATTAAATTTATTTATTACCTCTTATTAAATAATAACTCAACTTTTATTAAATCCCTTATATTCTTGCATAATATATTTCCTTCACATCATATTTATTGAAGTTTTCATAGGAATATTATAACTTACTTCTTCCACTTTTTGGAAAATAATTTCTTATAAATGATATTATATTTTAAATCATAATAAAAATGTTATCTACATTTTAATTTTTTGTATTTTTTTGAAAAAATATATTTCTATAAGTAGTGATAATTTTTTTTTGGAAAAACTAATATTATTTTTCTAAAAAATAGGTAATTAAAATTTTCCATTGTAATTTTAATTTTGGATTAAGGTTTTATTATATAATTTTGATTTAAACTAATTTAATTATTATAATAACATTTCATTATTGTGATATAATTTACATTTTAGGCATAAAATGAAATTTTATGGAAATCTATTTTTCATCATATTATTAAATGTTACATTGAAACAAAATTATATAAATTAAGGGAATTGAATAAAACCAGATGGATTAAATATTTGGAATCATCTGATTTATATTTTTTAAATATATTCCTTTTATTATAGGGAATTATGAATTGTAATTGTTTTATATCTTATCATCAATGAAAAGGTTCAATTGTGCAAGTATAGATAATAGTAATATGATAAAAATTTAAAATTATAATGAAATCATGTCTTCATTTAATTATATTGGTGTAATTAATCTATAAAAATCAAAAATTCTATTATATTACCTTTTTCTATTATTATTTTATATTTACTATTATTATATTTAGGTAAATGATAAATTCAAAATTTTCACACTATTTGTTTTAATATATATATAACAATTTGTGACATAGTTAAAAACCAATTACATATTAACTCAAAAGGTTAAATGAAACATAAATTATATATTGATGTTTCTTTAATAATTTTATAATTTTTAGTGTTGAAATTATTACCTCAAATTATTACACAATGATTACATAATTCATGTGCACAGAGTAGAAAAAGAAAGTAATTTATTTTAATAACTCAAAAATTAAATTTTTTTGGCTAAGATATAGTGTGTCAAGAATTTTATAGATACATATAATATATTATCGATGTTTTTATGTTTTACATTCTAATTTCTTTTTAATATTTATGTCATTAACGTAAAATTAAATAATTTGTCTAAAAAATGACATTAATAGTATTTTACAATAAATAATATTTTATTAAATGATTTAAATTTCCTAAAAATTATATATTAGTGATATTTAAGGGTAAATGGTATAAAATATAATCCATGGTCCATTTATGTTTCATTTGTTCAGTTATATAAAGTTTATTAGCCCTGAAGTGAAAAAACATTAATACCATGGTAATTTTCCAAAGGTTTAACATTGTGTTAAAACAAAGAGATATGGGTGAAAATATAAACAAAAGCAGTACATATTATATTATATTATATTATTTCAACTCATACACATATTATCTTTGAGATATATCAATTTCGTATACATTTTTAAATGAAAATAGATTTATAATAATTTAATAATATAAGTAAATACAAGAGTGTCATCCCCTCAATTGTAAATGGATACCCCTTATATCATTTATATACTTATTCATGACAAAACTAGATCAACCAAAGTAAGGTCACCAGTTTTATTGAGGTACAAATTATTTTTTTTTTCTTCAATAACTAGCCCTTACATTATTTGTGTCTAAGACTATAAGCCACTTGTAGTCATTTGGGTAGTTCTCGGGAAGGGATAAGATGATGGGTTGTAAATAGGTTTCATTCCAATTACACATCACGTAATTAAAACACATTTTTTGTAGCTAATTAAATGGTGTATAATGGTCTATATAGAACATTTTACACCATATAAAAGGTTTTCCAAAGGGTGTATATCATGTGATTTACATGATGTATAAGGAATTTACAGATCATGTAAATACCAATGTTTTTTTAAAAAGAGGAAGGACCTCCTATCATATTTCGGATAGAAGATCTCACCCTCTATTTTCACAGAAAGGAGAATGTGTGAAAGTCAATATGTAATATTTTCTCCAATTTTCATATCCAGACTCTATTTCATTCACCATTAGAATCATTTAAACTGTGATAACAAGATCTATTTTCCTTTATAGTTGTTCTTTGTTTTTATTAGTATCACCGTCACTATTTATGTGAAATGTCATTTTACCTATTTTTGGGACCATCATCCTTTATTTTTTTTCTCTGGACATGATTCCAATTGGAATATGATATTATATGACAACTCTAAAACTTAAATATGGTAGGTGTTCAATAGTTTTATTAATGGTTTTGGGGCATTGTTAGACTAGTTTTCATTGTGTCTCCCACTAGACATTCCAAAAGGACACTAAAATTTCAATGAAAAATATAATTAAATATAATTTGAATTATTAGGGATTTCTATAGGTTATTTTTTTGTTATTTTGGTTTATTACCTACCCATGGCCTACCATGTATTCCTCTATATAATTTCATTCAGTTTTTTACTAATGTTGACCACCCAAGGAGCCTATTTTAATCCCTAATAGTTAATGGGATTGAATAAATAGATGAATTGATTTATGTTCAGGATTAGGATATTATTTTCCTACATTGATATGTGTTTCATGATATCATTTTTTGAATTAATTATATGGATTAAAATGGATTGGTGGAATGAGTCGGTATACTCATTGGTTGAATGAATGAGAATTGTTGATAATTATTGGGTATAATCATTGTGTGAAATAGTAATGGAATTTATTTATTAATGCAAAAAAACATATTTTAAAAAGTAGTGGAAAATTGGTTTGGTATACGAAGGGTCTTTATTACATTTATATGTATGAGAACTTACTAAATGGATCGTGACATTTTAAATGGATACCCTAGATTGAGTATGCTACTTGGATCATGATTTTGTTGGATTCCCATGGAATTTTTACCCCTTGAATCCAATATTCATGGACTAATTTAGGAAATGATTGGATTTCAAGAACCTAGTACTCCAACTAGTTCCATTATAGAGTTCCCATCAAGAAGCCCCTATGACTCGAAGAGTATGCCTTGGTCTTCCTCACCTTAGATCCATCCCTTCATGATCTAACACATCATTTGACTTTATGACCATGGTAAATGTGGTATGCATTGATTTTTACGGCACTGACATGGTAAATATAATACATTCGGTCATGTGGATTACCAATTGATGTTCTGACTAATACGGTTATATGGTAAGGCCTTGGTTGAAATGATAATTGTTTGTGTATGTAACACCCATGTTTGTTACATTTTTCTGTTATGGATTCCATGTAATTGGAGAAGATACTGGTTTTGTTGGGTTCCTTTAGTGGATATTTATTATAACTATCCCCATAGTACACATGCGTTGGACACCTTACATTTTTATCCTTCTTACGTTCTTTACCTGAACACTACTTAGCTGATATTGCATATCCATGATTATATAGATCTTTGGGTGGTTACCTATTGAGAATATATATCATTCTATATTTGGGAAACCAATGGGTACCTAAATAGTCTTCATGGATGTAGGTAGTGACTAGACAATGCTCCCATATTAAGATGTTAGATTTTGTTCCATTCATAGGATCCGGGAAACATGAGACCATGCTGAGTGTCCGGATGATATTGAGAGTTTGGTTTTTTTTCTTTTTAGTATTATATAAATATTATTGTATTGCTATATTGTGTTGATTTTTTGGATGATTTTTAGAGTCATGCATAATCATCATTCTATATGTGACATGTAAAACATTATTATTATCTATTACTATGGTTAACTATTGTCTGATTGTTATACCACTTCCTATATTGACTAATTTTTATATTGCACTATGTTACACTCTGGTGATGAGGGAATGGTCTCCCCACTGACACACCTGGGCCCTAATTTCTAGTTAGAATCTTCTAGAGACTAGAAATTTGGTTGAGGTAGTGTGGCCAACCTAGCTCGGGGCACTATTGAGTGGATTTTATGTTCATGATGTTTCAAAGTTGTACCAAAGATTTTTTTCTAAAATTAATTATTATTTGGAAATAATAGAAAGGGATAGGAAGGAAGGGGATTTTGGAAATGAATTGTGATTTAGTGTCGCTAACTCTAGTATAGGAAAAGGATAAAATACCTCGAATTAAATTGTTACTTTTTGGATATGGTCTATTACAGTTTATTTGATTGCACTATTTGGTGATATTGTTGTATTTGATATTTCTATTGATGTGATTACAAGTTAAATTTTTTGCATCCTAATGAATTTAGGGTATTGTATCTTATTCATCATATAATAACTTCAAAATAAAAACATTTAATGCATTATTCTATTCCATTTATATTTTATTACTTCTTACATGATATTCTGATATGTATCGTGATATACATACCTGCTGTTATGATAGGTATTTTATAATAATGTATGGTGTGAATTAGGTTGATTCTAGATGTTGGTTCTTAAGGTGTATTGGACATCAGGGATCAGAATTTGTGAAACATTTGGCTCAACTTGTATAATGTGAATTGTGATATAAATGTTAACTAAGTATGAACTAAATTAAACATGAAATGTAAAGAATAATTATTATAGAAGAGAAATCATCCAAGACTCATATTTTGAGTGGGAAGATGAAGGCTCTCTAGTGGAGTTGGTGATAGTTCCTTTTTCATTCCTGAATTTATGAAAAGTTTATGAGGAATAACCTAATTTTAGAATTGTTTTGATCTATCTAGTGTTTTTGAGTTTTCATCATTATTGTATTTCTTTGTTGGGGCATGTGTTTAGAATTGTAGATTCATGAAACCATGATGACCTCTGGTCATACACTAGGAGGGGGGAATGACCATGATCTAGGGGTAATTGGTTTTTGGATTCTAGTGGATCCTCCTCTAGTTCAATTTGTTGCACCATTTGTTCTTCCAAATATAGGCGTGGATTCATAGTTTCATTGAAGGTTTTATCTCATCATGTAGACTTTTCATGTAGAACTACAAACCACCTGATATATTTACATGTTGATGTGTGTTTTCCACCAGCATCATCCTCACACATTTGTAGGGGATGGTGGTCTACAAGATATGGAGTAGAGGCTTGAGACTATGCTTGAATTATTTGAGAATCTAGATACACCTCCTATGAGGATAATTAATCTCAATATATATATTTTTCATCTGGAAGAAAAGCACTCATAGAATATTCTGAACAAGGATAGAAACCCATGATACATGGTTTGGGTTTATTTCCAAATATGGTTCCATGACTAAATTTATATCAATAATCAATAGTAAGAACATGCTAGTGAGTTCATGCACTTTGATTAGGGAATAATGACCATTATGAAGTACTTGACAGGTTTTATAGAGCTAATAACATTTGCTTCAATGTACCTTTCTTATGAGTTATCAAGGTAGAGAAACATTGAATACGGATATTACATACCATTTGATCTCTGGTCAACATGTTTCGATTAACAACTATTACTAACAGTTTTATTTTGGAAAAAATTATTGACCAGAACCTAAAGAAATCTAGGTGTATATAGAAGAATAATAGAGTCTCTTGACCGGGTAGCTTAACATCTAGTGGTATGAAGTAATATTTCTAAGGAATCCTATGATATGATTATCGGTTAATCTGTGAGTACTAGTAGCTCATTTTTCTGTCATTAGTGTGGAAGATGGTTCTTCCTGATGAGTTATTGTGATCACAACACATTAATATAATAATATTGTGGTATCATTGGCCACATATATTGTTTTTAATGTCCTTTCCTCTAGTAGTGAGTGGTAGGGGTTCAGATCTGAGAATAGTTTTTGGAGCGGGTTTCTCGTCTCTATGTCAGTTAGGGTGGTGGGGTAGTGTTGAACTACCATGGTGTTGTAGTGGTGGTTATGGACAAGGTAGACCGGCACCAGTTACACCGAGACATTATAGATGCATACTATGGGAAGTTAGGTAGTGTCATAGAGAAATGGTTCGGGCTACATCATTTCAAAACATCATTCCCCCACAGAGAAGGGTGTTGACTGACTATGGTGAGAGGTACGATCATCGTAGCCTCTAATATTTAATCTTCTCTTTTTCATACATGTGCATTACATTATTTTATATCTCACCTAGGGTGAAATTACATGGGATTGTACAGCTATTTTATTGGAGTGTTATGATGCAAGAATCATTTTTGGGATTCAGAATGGAGAATTTACAATAGTGAAGAGATTCCCCCCTTAAGGATTGTGGCTTCACTTAATCATGAATCTTTTTTTACTTCAGATGACCGAGATTGAAGTAAAATTAGAGATATATTGGCTAGTATCCTCTCAAGATTATATTGATTGTTATCACCCGAGGTTGAATTTCACATCCCCATAGTGTATAGTTTATACTCAAAAGTGTGAATGTGATGTATATCTGAGCTGAGTTGGACCACATCATTTTTTGATTGGTGGTATGATAGGCCATATTTCTAGTTTGTATCATGATGATTAGGGAGAGCGTTGTGAGTTTTTTTACTGGGTTGTTTATATTTTCAGGTATGTTTTCCAGAATTCATTTTCTGGTTTACCAATTAAGAGGGATGTAGGGATCTCCATTGATAAAGTGACAACATCATCCCTGGTGTCCATTATTTCTTATAGGATGGTTATGATAATGTTTCATGATCTCGTAAAAAATTTAAATTATTTAGTGGAAAGTTGATTTATTCTACATCATACATCTCCATGGGGTTCAGTAGTTCTTTTTTTGAAAAAGGTGTATGGAAACCTTAATCAATGTGTGGATTTTCATAAATTGAACCATCTAAGGGTTGAAAACTAATATAATATACTAGAGATTGATGAACTATTTAATGATCTTTGAGGAGATAAGGTGTTCTTATTAATTGATTTTATGTCTTGATATCACTGGGAACACGTTTAAACTACAAACATACATCTTCAATCGTTCTGTATTTGGTATAATCTACATGAGTGTATGTTTATGTCATTCGGTCTTAGGACCACACTAATAATTTTTATGGTGCAGATGATCCTAGTCTTCCAACCATATTTATATTGATATTTTTTTGTTTGAATGCATGATATAATGGTGTATTACCACAATTGACATGACTATTCCAAACATCTTAAAAGGATTTTAGAAACACCAATAGATCATCATTAATATTATATTCTCACAAAGTGGCCCTTTTAGATGGATAAAATTTAATTCTAATTTCCCATTATATCATAGATAGATGTATCGGTGGATCGATATGAGGTGAGAGATTTAGTATTCTGGGAGCATCTTATGTACATATTTTATATATGGAGTTTTATAGGGCTTGTTGTATATTAATAGCATTTCATATAGGACATCTCACACTTTTAAGTGTCCTGGGAAGGCATTACTATGAAGGGTGTGATGTTTATATGGTTAGATACCTATGAGATAACATTTTAAGTGCTGAAAGGGTTGTTGAATTCAGTACATATCCTGATTCTTCTATAATTGGGAAAAATATACATTTGGTATTGTGATTCATCAGGTATGGGGCTATGAGAAGTTATTATTTTAGTAGATAGAGTCATGGGGTATGTGTCTCTGTATTTGAGGCCACACTAGAGGAACTAACCAACCCATGATCTTGAGATAGTTTTGGTCATTCTTTTGTTTCGTTGTAAGAGAAATTATTTATTGAGAGTGATTATTGTAGTGTACATGAACCACAAAATACTCAATTACATTCGTACATAGTTTGATATGAACATGAGACAATTAAGGTGTGTTGAATACTTATAGAATTTCTTCATAGAGTTTGGTGAAATGTCTATTAGAGGTGATGTAGTGGTCAATGCACTACGTAAGAGGAATCAGATACATGATTTTCAACAGGACAATAGTGAGTGGAAACATTTGTATTTGTTCTCTGAGATTCACCAGGATGTTCATGATAGATAGGAGAATATATTTATATCATCTTTTGCTATAAACTCTACCCTATTAGATGGATTTATTATGTGGCTACTATCAGACTCCAATGGCCATGTCTTATGGGATATCATGGAATGTAGGGATCTTTCTCATTATTGGTCCATAGGAGAGGATGAGAGTTTGTATATCCATGATCATGCTTATGTTATAGTGGAAATATGAAAGGAACATACATGGAATTTTCAATCCATTTGTTGGGAAGTTCACCCCCATGTAACCAAGATATACCATTACTTGTGTCGTCAGTACTTGTGGCATTGAATGAAAAAATAGATAACTATTTTCTTTATCAGTTTTCCCTACAATAAATAGGTGAATATGGAACACCAGTGGTTGGTTGGAATTTTACAGTATTTATATATTCATGATTAGAAATGATATGATGTCATGATAGATGTCATGACCAGTTCTTTAAGGTCACCTCGATTTAGTGATGATGTGTGGGTCATTATCGACTAGATCATAAAAAATAGACATTTTTTAGTAATCATGGATACCTTCAGTGTATATTATATTACATGATTTTATATCCATGAAATAGTATGACTTCACTCGATCCCACATAATATAGTATCATATTGGAACACCTGATTTTTATCTCATTTCTGGAGGATTTTATAGAGGATGATGGGTACACTGGTGCTTATGAGAACAACATACAACACTCAAAATTATTAACTGTCAGAGAATAATTTAAAATTTCATGAATAAATGATGTGAGCATGCATCCTAGATTTGGTGTTCTCTTCAGAGATGAATATTCCCCTTGTGATGTTTTCATACAATAACAAATATCAAGCGACTATACAGATAGAACCGCATGATGATTTTTACGGTTAGCCATTCTAATTACCCCTATGTTGAAAAATGTTATATAAGTAAGATTTACTGGGACATAATCTTTTATAGGAGACTTTTCAGTAAGTAAAGTTGACTAAGATGGGGATGGCCACTATAATGTCTCAACTGAAATCCTACACTAATAGCTACTAATGACTTCAAGAATTCGAGGCTACGGATTTTGTATGTTCATGTATCCCACCACAACTTGGACACAGATGGACCCTGAGAGGTTAGGCTTTCACCCTGATATGTTAGTACATTCAATATTCTATGTATAATCAAGCTAGTATCCTATATTTTGTAGTTTCATTATATGTACTGAGCCATGAAATAAGTATTCCATGTATCTCTATTCTTCTGCAATCACTCAAAACCGTATGATTCGCATCAACATTAATTAGTCTAGTTACAGGTTTATCTGTCCATTAAGTTGCATCCTATTAATATTTTTTGAATGAAGTATGATGGTTATCGAAGGTCAGTATATTCTTCAAGTATAGGATATGTTGTATCCTGAACATTTACATGATGAGACGTCTTGATTGTAGTTCCTCGGAAGGAAGAATCAATGGGCTATATATTGGTTGTTGACCACTTAAATGTCGTGTGATTTGGATACGTGGAATGTATTTAATTACACATCATGGAATGGTCTGGGAATAAAAATTTACACTATGTAAAGTGTTTTCCTAAGGGTAATGATCTCCTGATTTAGACAACATGTAATGCATATACACATCATGTAAATGTTGGTGTTTTTTACAAGGAGGTAAGTACATCTATCTTATTTTATAAATAATCTCTCACCCTCACATTTAACATGTAGGGGAACTCAAGAAATCCCATAATTATTATTTTCTCCCATTTATGGATCTGAAAAATGTTTTGTTAATCATAGGACTCAGAAGATCCACATCGACAATATTTTAGTTCCTTTTAGTTATTTTTCGTTCTTCTTAGTATCGACTATGCAGTTTTGGTGAAATAAAATTTCTTTTATTGTCAAGGTCATTATATGGTCTATTTTTACTGATATGTGTCAAATTAGAAGCCTAAAATGGATGATCAATATACATTCAAGATATAGTTTGTGGGATATACATTACTCATTGGGTTTTGTGCTTTATTAGGATATGTGTTGTTGTAATTCATGCCTTACATTATGGAAAGGCCCCAAAATTGAAATAAAAAATTGAATTAAAATAAAATAGATCTACTAGGGATTTCATTAGGTTATTTGTGTTGTGTTTTTTAGGTTTCCCCAACCATGTTCTCCCATGTGGTGTTCCATGTAATTTCGTTTAGTCTTTGAAAAATGATGTCAACCAAAGGGGTGTTTTTTTAGCTTACATATTTAAAGGAGTACATAAAAATATGAATTTATTTATTTTTATGGTTACAATACATTTTTAATATATTGATATATGTTACATTATATCCTTTTTTTAAATTGAATTAACATATTAAATTGAATTGGTTAAATTAGTATGTATACTCATTGGTCTATTGAATATGTATTGAGTATTTAGAGCGGGAATACTCAGGGGGTTAAATGGTTTTGGAATTAATTGAATAGTGAAATTAGATGTATTTGAATTTTTTTTGGATTCCTGGTTTGTTATACCATTGTTATTGATTTCATTTAAATGTGTGGGATATTACTCCATAGATCATGCGACGGTAGTGGATTCCATGGATAAATTATTATCTTTGGGTATTGATTCTGTTGGATTCCTTGGTCCTTAAATTCCCTTGGATCCATATTTATTAGACTCATGTAATATATGTTCATAATACTTCCTCCTAGGACACCAACCAGGGTCGTTGTTGTGTTTCCATCAAATCACTTCTGGGACTCGATTAGGATTTCTTAGTCTTCTACACCTTGGATCATAACCTTGATTGTCTAACCATTAATTATATTGAATTGACAAGGATAATCTGATACACATATATTATTACAACATTTCCATGGTAAATGTTACATACGTGGTCATACAGCTCATCCGAGGATGTTCATACACTTTTGGTTATACGAAATGGTCATGATTAACATGATATGTGTTTGGTGTATGGTATGTCTGTGTTGGTAACATCTTTCTATTGCAGGTTCCATGTTATAAAAGTTGATTTTTATTTTTAGTGAGACTTTGATGGGGGTGGTATTTGTTATCAATTTGACACTAGTTTACATGCCTTGGGAACCATACATTTATCTACTACTTACATTATTTACATTCACATAACATAGTTGATATTGCACGGTCTGGATTATATATATCTTTTTGTTGTCATATATTGTGATTATATTTAACACCATATATGGGTCACAAATTTTTATCAGAATAGACTTCATGAATGTAGTAAGGGGCAAGTAAATAACACAAAATTTGATACTTTATTTTTTTCTTTAATTGGAATCTATGGAAGAGAGCACCGATCAGAGGCTCAGGATGCAATCAAGAGATTTCATTTTTGGTATTTTTGTTAATTAGAATTTGTTTGTATCTTACTATTTTGTAACTATTTTGGAGGAATTTTAGAGTCTTGTATCATCATGATTGTATATGAGACACTTATGGAATTATTAATACCTTTACTACTATTATTTTTTACTTCAATATTATATTTCATCCACTATTTTTATTGATTGATATTCCGTCATGTTACAATGTGGTGATGATGGAATCATACCCCCCCTGGACAAACCTATGGCATAAATGCAAGTCTGTATCCTCTTGCATTTGGGGAGATACAATTGAGGCCACATGGCAAAATAGTCTTAGGGAACTGTTATGTAAGTTCGATGTTTGGGATGTTATAAAAAACCCCTGAAAAATCTCATATCTTCTTCTAAATAAAAATATTATATGATATGTGATTCATAAAAGACCATTCCAAATTCCATTATGAATGAATCGAAAAGATGCTTACTGAAGAACGTTTAATATTATCTATCAACTACTTCATCAATATTTCTTATTCTGTTACCTCTAAATCCACTTTACTAATCCAAAAATAATAACTCGAGTATCATAAATATATGGATATGATATTATAATTATGTTACAATCATGTTATATTTTTTCCCATCTTGTGATAGGTAGAAACACCCCCTGTGTATAGGTAATTTTTACCGTCTCCATGATTAATGTTTAAATTCAAGTTTATTATTTCAAGGGGTTTTAATTTAAAAGATACCCAAGAGGATATAATTTATTTAAAAATATTAATTTTGGGGGATTACTCATATTTTCATTTATGGAACCTTAAAACGTACTATTTACTATTTATCCCATAGATATTTAAAGAGATTCTATTTTTCATCAAAATTTTCTTCTCTTCATAATATAAATAAATCATTATAATATTTTTTTAAAAATACGTTCATATTTCTCTTTTAAATAGGTATATTTTGTTTGACACAATTAATTATTATTTGATTAATTTACTTATCAGGTAACATTTTTGTTAGCCTTTATTTTTTATAATGCATGAAAATATTTTTTCTAATGTGTTCCTAAAGGGTCATTTTCAACATTATTTATAAAATTATAAGAGGAAAATTTCTTACTAACCATTAAGGTATAAACAAATATTCTTGATTCAATAATTTTTTTACTCTATTTTTTTGTATATTTTTTATAGTTTTACTATTTAAATATTTAATGAAATATTAATTTACTATTTCCCATCAATTTTCCATAAAGTCATTTTTTTTTACAAAAATTACTATTTTTGATGAATTTATGGCCATATTTTATCACTTTTGAATTTTTTGTTCATTGATAATTTATTTAATGATTCAATTTATTCTATTAATTTTTTATTGGTCATTATATTTATCTTAATTATCATGTTTTTTTCATGTATATGCTTACTTCCTAAACTATATAGAATTTCTAAATATAGTTTTTTACTATTAATGTTTTCTAGAAGACTAGGAAACTATTAATTTATCAAATTCATTACTCAATATAGATATTTTTTATAATTAATATTTTTTACAAATTAAATAGATCATTTAATATATTTTTAATGAATTAAACATGTTGTTATGGTTGGGGTCTGGTTATATATATCAATCAATGCATTGATAGGCATCATAAAAGAAATAATTTGGATATCCTTGTTAAATGCTGTTTTGGGTGTATACCTACCAGTCTATTAAATTATCATGGTATAAGGCCCTAACTATAATAATTTCATTATGTTTGAGATTATGAATTAAAATATTAAGAATAATATTCAATTAGAATTATTTTATTATTATCCATGATATTATTTTAATGATATTATCCATGGATGCATTTTTTCTCAAATTATTGATTAAATTTGGTGTACTCTAAATTCATTTCTGTTCCATGTTGACTATGGTATATTTATTCATGATAAATATCAGCATATTTAAACATTATTTAGAATATGATGTCAACATTAATTTATTTTTCATTCCGTATAATATAATGAAAGATATTTTTTATAATACCACAGATATGAAAATGTTTCATATGATATGAATATTATATATCCAATTTAATATGAGAATCATTTATGTAATAGGTTATTTAAGACAACTAAAAAAGTTAATAATTAATTCATAAATTCTGTATATATTATCGATTTGTAATTTATAATACACAAGATATAGGTAAAAATATCTGGTGATTCTGTATTTGTTATTTGATTATATTTTGTAGAATCCTTAGTATAGAGTTGAAATGGACATAAACACCTAGGGAAATATTATGAATCCTTATATTAATTGAGAAATTTTAAAATTATTGGTATTATTTCTCAATATTTATGATGATTATGAGCTAAATCTATATGCACCACTTTTTATTGATCAAACCGAATGGAAGAAAGAGAATAAACACCCATAGACAATGTGGGGATTTCCATTAAGATCAAGAAAATGAATCTCGAGTTTTAACAGAGTAGATTATAGAAATATAAGGGCACCTAAGTTTGCTTATGATGAATAACCTTTCCCATATTGAGAAACTTGTAGTTCCACAACATGATTCATCTATTTTGAATAAATTCATTCTAAAAAATCCTCCATTTCAATGGATATACTAATCCATTGCTAGATTTCAAATATATTAGGACTCTAAAAAACATATTCCATAATTTGTAATGTTATGAAAAGATAAATGTTATTCTAGAAGTTTTTTTTTAAAAGGATATATATATCAATGGTGGTCACTAATCTAGAACACTAAAGATATTTATGAAATAAAAAATATTGAATGATGAACTTTTAAAAATATATTCTTCATTAAAAAATTCCCTAAAAACCATAAGATAAAATGGTGGGTAAAATCTTCCATTAAAGTATAAGGAACAATAAATTGTAAATAATTATAAAGATAAATCAAAAATATTGTCCAAAAATTATTTAGATGGTATACATAATCTGGAATAATAATTTTAATGTTTCTTTGATGGGTTTTACTCATAT
The DNA here is from genome assembly GCA_963277665.1 of Viscum album. Taxonomy (NCBI): domain Eukaryota; kingdom Viridiplantae; phylum Streptophyta; class Magnoliopsida; order Santalales; family Viscaceae; genus Viscum; species Viscum album. The sequence continues at coordinate 1,290,231,157 of OY728159.1, read as the reverse complement.
ATTCATAGGGGACAAGTTTATCACAAATTTTAATCTTATAAATATATAATATCATGTGATATTGTGATAGTGAATTAATTTTATTGATCCAATATCATCATCATAAATAAATTGAATAATATGTTATATATGAAATATGAAAAATTGAATAGATCAATGGAGAAGAAAAAAACTAATCACTACACATGTTGTAAAAATTATGCAATGAACAAACCTTGAAAATGCTTGATGGTTATGTGAGTTTATTAAATTTGTATAATTAAGGATCATATTGATAATAATTTAAATGGAAACAATGAAACAACAAATATTTAGTGATTAAACTATAAAGATATATGGAGTTATTAAAACAAGTTCCCCAATAATCAATGTAACATTCTATAGAAGAAATAAGAGGCATAATTCCAAACAAATGTAATTACAACAGCTGATGTATATTTTCCATGATATGTGATGAAATGATTAAATATCATGAACTCTAGAAGTGTAATATTTCAATTAATTCATTTTCTTCCTACTATTTTATATCTAAATTTATTCTTAATGGTATGAAATTACCAAACACATGATTTGATATTGATTGGGAAGTAAAAATTCATAATGGTAGGATAACTACATCTCTAGTCTAAATCTCTTCTCTAATATAAGTAAATGAGAGTTTTCATTCTATATATCATATTATTCTCATTCTAGTTGAATTTGATTTAATCATTTGAATATATTTACTCTCATAGTATAGAGCTCATGTCCACTTATTGGGAATGGTAGTTACATTTGAAATTCTAAATCAACCTATGATAGTCTTTTAATGCGAGGATGAACCAATACTATGGCTGGAAATTAAATCCATCCCATGGATTTCACTACATATCCGTGAGAGATATTTATCATAGATTTATTAAAGTAAACTAAAAAATAAATATATTTTGATCATATGGGTGTTTATTGATGACATTCCAAAATAATTTCATAGTATTCACTTGAATTCTAATGTTGAGTTTTCAATTGAATTAACACTTGGTGATACACAAATTTCATATATTCTATATAGAGTAGGCCCAATAGAGTTACCCAAATTGAAGAATAAGCTCAATTATTATCTATATAAGCTATTAATTTGTCCCAATACTTCACCATAGAGTGCACAAATTTATTTTTTAAGAATATATATTGGTTAATGAGTTTTTTCTACGATTATCATGAAAATAACAATGTCACTATTATGAACATGTATCATATATCTTCTATCCAGGATCTATTTTATCTATTATGGGGATATCAATAATTTCAATTGACTAGCCTTTAATAAGGATATCATCAGATAATGGTTAATAAGAGGATATTCCAATAATAGACATCCATATAAGCTATGGTGACTATGAATTTATAGTAATTTCATTTAGACAAGAAAATATTCCATCTATCTTAATGGATATAATGAATAGAACCATTATAGATCAACCTATTCAGTTTCATTGTGGTATTTATTGATTGGATTCTTATATATTCAAAATAAAGAAATTGTATTAACAACATGTGAGGATTGTGATAATTCCTCTGAGTTATGAATATTTATAATTTAAATTTGACTAGTATGAGTTTTGGTTTTAGAAAGGTTCAATATTGGGTCATATATTCTCAAGAGAGTGTATATCAAGGGATATTTCAAAGATAAAATTTATTAAAAAAATTCCTAGAATAATTATGGTAACTGGGATATAAATTTTTCATAGATTTGATTGATACTATGTTCTATTTTTAAGAGATATAACATGAATATCTAATCCACTCACCAAAATGACCCAGAAGGTGCTTATGTTTTTGTGTAAATATTTAAATGAATATAATCTAAAAATCTAATTATAAGGTTGGAAATAAAACTTGTTCTTACAAATCCCTTAAAAAAATAAGGGATTGTGATCTATATTGAAACATCATTCATGAAACTAGGATGCATCCTCATTTAGAATAGTATTATGAAAACTTATTCATACTACTATTTAATCATTCATGAGAAAAATTACGTGATTCATGTGTTAGAGATGATAGTGGTATTTTTTTCATTTATTATATTCTAGAATTAGATGTATCCTATAATAATGGACATATATTTATTGATAATAAAATAGTGATCAATATATTTACATATAATGAATTTAATAATCACCAGATAATATAGTTTGAGTTGATCAAATATTATAATTATTTAAACCATTATGCCCTTGAATGTGATCATGGTGGATAACAATCTGATTTCTAAATAACAAGAAGTTTATCTCTGATTAGGATTGAATGAGATCTATTTTTTTTATTTTCATAATGTTTGTCTTGAAATATTGAAGAAAGAAGAACTGTCTTATCGTTATAAAAAAAAATTCAACAATCCATCCATGAGTGGATTATAATCTCATAAAAGGGAGATATAGAATTATAGAAGAAAGTAAGGTATGTTCCTGAGTTCAATATTCATTATACTAGAATGATACAGTTTAGTAATCCCTGATGTGTTCCATCAATAAAAAATTTGAAGGAGTTGTTGGATGAAAATCATAGTTCACCAATTTCTTTTTTTCACAAATTTAATTAAGATTTTTGAATATGTAAAATATTATTTCATGTGCCCTAACATCAAAAGGGATAATTCTTATTAAGAATATTGATTGCAGGTTTTTCAACAAGTTTAGGTTGATATAAAAATCTATAAGGGTTTTTACAAATATTATCAATACTAGAATATAAATGGGAAAACATTACCATGGATGTCATCATTGAAATTCCCAAATGTTCTAAAATACACCATGTTATTTGGGTTATTGTCAACTGCCAAATGAAATCCTTGGATTGTAATTCATTTAGAGATGATTTATCTCTTAAACATATTACTAAGTTATACATTTAGTAATATTTGATATTTCATGGAGTAAAACTCTCAATATTAATTGATCAGGATGGATGGTTTACCACATTATTCTTTAGAATTTTTCATTCTTATCTAGATATAGAGTTCAGTTTTAGTAATTCATAAAATCCAAAAATATCTATTCAATTTGAGAGAACCATTAAAAATCAAGAGGAATGTAGATATATTTCCTTATGTATTTGAAATTTAGTTTTGATCAACCCATTCCATTGATAAAATTTTAATAGAATAATATCATTCAATCAAGTATTCTGATACATCCTTATAATTCCCTATATATTAGGAAGTGAATAACATAATCATGTTGTGGTGAAGATGAGTATAGAAAGATATTATAACAAGATCAAGATGAGGAAATGAAATATAAGTTCTGATCTATTCAACAACACCTTATTGTCTGTCATAGTCGACTAAAAATGTTATACAAATTTTTTTTGAGATCTAGATTTTGAATTTGGGGAAAATGTATTCATATAATTATGAACATAGAATAAGATTAATGTATTTTTAATTAAGGGATATCTAATACCTAGTTATATCAGTCTTCTAAAAATTATGGACAATAATGGGATGCTACCTTATCTCATAGAACATGAACCAAATCTCTCTCATGTTACAATCTGTTCAATTTATCTCTATAGAGTTCAGTATTCATGTGTAATGAGCTCATAAGTCATACTATGGTGGAATGATCTATCTTATATATAACAATCATGGGAAATTATTGATCATAGAGGAAATGTTTTATGAAACAAGACAACTCACATGATCAATGATTTCTAAGGAAATCAAAAAAAATTGGGGTAGCTATTTTGGGACATGGGTATGTAATGACGTAGAATTACCCTTGGTTATTTGTATAATGTTGATATAAATTTTTAGGGTGAAGTTATTTTAAATTTTTATATATTATAAATCCCAATGATTTTATGATATATCCCCCTTCAAATAAATGTAATTTTTTTATAGCTTGTGATACATGAAACATCGAGTTTTATTGAACAATTACCAACGTTGAAAATATTGTTATATGATAGTCACCACAAATTTATTTTATTGATAGGTATGAATAAGATTCCCCAGAATTTAAAAAATATGAATAAATAATTTATTTTACTTTAGTTGATTGAATAATTCAATGGAAGAATGTACTCATTTTTTGTGAAATCCCATTTATGATTGAATAGTATATCTTCCTAAAAAATTATTTTTATTACATTTAGTGCATGGATATTATAATTAATATAATAAAATTCTATAAATTATATTTTATAAAAAACATTCATAATCTAAGTCACTATATTAATAATATCATAGGTATATTTTTCGTGTTTTCTCAGAAAGGATTTATTATTAAAGGAATATTGAAAAATACAAATTTTTAAAAAACTAAAATCCATTTTCTTTAAATTATTATGTTCAAATGTTCCCTTATATTTAGGTTTTTTAATTAAAGTGGTTTAAGATCTATTTTTATGATAAATTAATTAATAACATTTTTCTAAACATTTTTCATAATTTTTATATAATATAATTTTTTTACTTAAAAATGAATTATTTTTGGAAAACATTTTTTCATATCATTTTGTGGGTTTATTTTAAAATTAATTAATGAAAATTATAAGAAATGGGTTTCATTAAATTAATTCTATATTTTAAATAATGATGTTCAAATTAGGTAAATTTGTTATTTTTTCATGCAATATGAAAAATAACACATATAAAACTTATCACCTAGATAAAGGGTAAATCTGATATATATGATTTAAAATATTAAAGTAGGGCATTTAGAAAATATTCAACATATTCCATTATTTCATTGGATAAATAGTTTTCATAAATAATAATACAAACATAAATTACATTCCTTTTTAGTTATATTTATATTTTAATTTTTACATAATAATATTAAGTTAAGGATAATGTCTAAAATGTTACACTTTATTTTTCAATATATGTACTTTTTTAGAAAGATACAACCAAACAAATTTGGTTTTAAATTGGTATTTTTAATTTAAATTATTTTTTATCGTGGTAAAATATTTTTAATTTATAGTGGTAAAATAATTCCCTAAAACTCATAAACAACAATAACATATTATTTTTACAAACTTTAGATAAATAAAGGAAATTATTTTAAAAAATTATAAAGGAATATATTTTTAGATATTTATTGTGTCCCATGAACTTAAAAGACAAATATAAAATATTAGGTTAGTTTTAATGGGTTATTTTTTAATTCCATTATTCTCATTATGTCATTGATGTAATATTAAATTAATAGTGTTAAAAATGATTTAACGATATTTTATAAAAAATAATATTTATTAAAATATTTAAATTTCAAAAAATACAATCACAAGCTCCAATAATGGGATATGGTTTTAATATCAACCATGATCTATTTATGTGTCACTTTTTCTATTATAGTAACTTTCTTAACCCCTAAAAAATAAAATACATTGATATTATGGAAGTTATCAATAGGATTAAGGGGGTGAAATATTATAATAATTTTAAAATATTTATTTGACGATTGTATTTAAACTGAGAGTCATATTATATTTTAATTATAAAAATATTGATTAAAATTTTAATGAAAAATAAATATTATTAATTTAATTCATTAACTATTTATAAAATTTCCCCTCCCAACACATGTAAAAGGTCATCCCCTATCTATTATCCTTACATCAATATGGGAAAAAGAGATTGGGAAAACCCACTAAATTATCATTTAAAATTAAAAATAAATAATTAATGTTTTTTGTATTCTTAAATTTCTATTACAAGGGTCATTATGAAGGTATCTAAAATAAATCAATCCAATATGAGGTAATCCACTTTACCGACTCTTTTAAGTTTATTTCATATTATACATCTTCAAAATATATATTATCAATCATAATTTAATAAAAAAATTATTACAGATATAAATATAGATAATTATTATTATAAGACAACAATTTTAAATAATTATTCCATCCTATATAAATTTAAATCATAGCTCGTGTTTAAGCATAGCTTACCGTCTCCATGTAACGGTGTAATTTTTTTCTCTTACCACATTACTTGGATGAACATAATGATAAAATTGGTTATTATATATTATATTTATGAAATCATTATTATAATGAGATTATAAAATAATATCTACCTTATTTATATCCAATCCATTGGAATATTATAACATTTCTCTGGTGTATATATAGACAAACGCCTCCATAAAGAGATGTAATCTGTTTTTCATTTATATGTTATATAAATGGTAGTTCGGATAAATTTACTGAATAAATTATATATATGGTATATAGAAATAATAATTTAATTTTTAATTATTATTTAACTTTCAGTGGTTCCATCTTTAGAAAAGTGGAAAAAACATTCATTCATAAGTACATCATATCATCCCCATCAATGGAGTAATTTATTTTTTCTATATCTACATTTTGCGGATAAATAAATAAATATATATATTCAATATATATGATTTTTATATAATTATTAATATAAAGATAATTTATATTCATAATCAAAGTACAAGGAATATAACAGTTGAATAAATATTTTCTAGAATAATGAAACATTTTTCACCTATAATCAACGTTTTTATAATGAATTATTAATAAATAGATTCTATATATTTATAAGTGGGTCAAATATGAAATTTTAAGAATTTATATGAATATAGTGTATGAGTACAACAACTTACAATTTATTATACATTATTTTAAATATAGTTATGATTAAAATGGATCATGAGGTATCTTATTTTGTCTTAATATCCACTCCAATGAGACATATTTTGAATTATGAATGTTTTTTTATGAATTGAATAAAATAACCATTTTATGTATTTAAAATTAATATATATTTATTATGGACTATTAAAATACCAATTTATGTTTATTTTATTCAATTTATAAAATTTTAATGTTTCTACTTATGTAAAATCTTATTTTTTAGTAACAGTATTTTTGGGATTACTCTTAGTTTCATAGAAAGAATCATATAATTTATTATTTATTTTTTTATTATCTAGGTATTTGATTATTTTTAATACTTTCATAAAAATTTTCCTCTACATTTATCTTCATTCACGAAATAAAATATTTTTTAAAAAATTTGATCAGATTTTTCTTTTTATCAGGTTTGTGTTTTATCTATTTCCTAGTTTTAGAAAATTGTATTATAAAAAGAATTTTTATTTAATCAATTGATTTATCCATGATTTTATGGTTATTAACATATTTAAAGTATTGAAAATAATCATTATAATAATTTTTTAATTGTTTATTTTTAATTCTTCTATAAATAGTCAAAAGTAATGTTTCATTTAATCTTTTACGGTTTTAAGGGATTTTCCAAAAAAACATGCCAATTTTTCTTTGTTTTATCATCTTTAACAACATTTCCACAAAATTAATAAAGAATCTATTTAATGAAATTTTATTTAAATATTTATATTTCATTTTCTAAATTAATTTATTTCACTACAAAACCTATAATTATGATGAATTGAACATCGTATTTTATATCAAATTAATTTCTTTCCTTAAAATTATCTGGAAACATTCTTTATAATGTCATAATTTTAAATTAAAATTTACATTTCTAATAGTTATAAATAATCATTTTTTCATGGATATTATTATTTCAAAAACCATATACCATTTTCACAAATGGGGTTTTAGTATGTAAGTGATTTGATTGATTGTTGAAATTTTAAAATTTGAAATTTTTTAGTCAATACATATATATGGTGATATTTTATACTATTTATGAATTAATTTGATCATTTAATATATGATGAAAAAATTGGACAAGCAGTTGTGGGTGAGTTATGTTTATAGAAGTCCCCTCAATGCACCCGCATGTTCCATGACAAAAACTAGTTGTATAGAATTATTAAATCTTTTTTTTAGTGTATGCATACCCATTGATTAAACTTTCTGGCTATAGCAATTTATGGTAAATGTATCATGATGTATCATTTCATAAAATTAAATAGTAATAATTTCAAATATTTAGAGTTTATTTGTAATAACTCTGATATTATTTTGTTGATATTATGTTTTGTTGAATATCCTTATAATTTTATTTACTACATAGAATTATCTTGTTGTTATTTAGCTTAGTATACTGATTGTGCCCTATATAATCATGATAAATTCCATTAAACATAACCCTTATTGAGTATTTTGACTTAAATTTTAGTTATTTTTCTTTCCAAAAGATATAAAATATGATATTATGAATAATATTATGGATTTCATATTGACAAATATACTTATTATATTATAATTATAATTTAATATGACAAAATGTATATATCTATTATCCCATTATTTCTAAACTGATTGAACATGAATAGAGAGATCCCTTTTATCTCATGCCAAATAAATAAATAAAACATCTAATTTCTATAACTAGAGTTGTGGATTCTAAAACATGGGAATTTTCTTCCATCCACCAATTATAATTAAGTTTATTGAGATGTATATAACAGATGGGGTGTTACTATGGAGTCATTATGGATGGGAAGTTAGCTATTTAAGCCTATGGAATAGAGAGACCTGTGTTGATCCCTTGGTTCTTGTTTATATATAGAGTCACATTCATCATAATGTGCTAAGAGACGCTTTGACCCTATAAAAAGATTTAATTTTAGATCGATTTCATTGACCAGAGGATCGACAATGGTTTTGGTTATTTATTTTTATTTCAATTACTTCTTAGATATGGTTGTAATATTTCATGAGGATGAATATATGATAGTATGTTGTTGGTTTAATGTTGGTGGTAGACTATGAAGAGTCGTTTATCACCCTATTTTCATGAACCTCAACTTTCAGGAATAATTTTATGTTTTATTTTAAGTTAATAATAGATGCATGATGGGAAGGGAAGGCATTTTGGGTTTTCTGATCGAGTGATTAAACTCATTTGGTGTCTCAGTATTAGTATGGAGTAGCTCAAGAGTATTAGATACTGGGATAGCGGTATGTCTCATATTTTTATATAGAAACATTTAATATTATTATTTATTTCTTTTATTTAATATTATATATATGGTTTTCCTAGTGGGTGATCATTTGTTACTTGTGATCATGATTGTTCTGTTTTTTATGAAACATTTCATTTTATTATACCTTGTCTTTGTTTTGGTTTTATTATCTTTTATATATGATCTATGTGTATGGGAAATTTTTATTTTATTACAATTATGAGCTCTGATATGTGTGTATAGTCTCGTTATTGTTCCACCATAGACCCAGACATCAAGTCAGAAACAATTTGATTATAAGGATGAGATCCTGAGGTATTAGGAAGAATCGGGTAGGGACACTGGTAGATTGCTCTATGGATAGAGAGGTTAACATTATGAACACCATTTATAATGAAATAATAATATATAGATCATGAGAATGATTAATGATAAAATCATGGTTCAAATTCATGGTGAAAATAGATATAAATTTTAGGTGTTAGCATAGTCTAAGAAAACATATGTGTTCCTTGAGTATATAAGAATGATACCTCTATAGAAATTATATCGTGATATGTGTATTTATTTTAGATACATTATCAATTTTTATAAGTGTGTAACAATGAAAATTGTGAGGTCAAAATTTAAATAAGATGGGGGATTGTAACACCCATATATTTTACTATATAATTTTACATTAAACAAACATTATTTCTATATATAACTCCATATAAAACATTGAACCAAAAATAAACATGAATAATTATATAACCATTAAGAACTAGTCTTCTAATCATCTGATTAATAGATGTAACCATATTATAAAATATATGTATAAATAAAATAATTTTCTTTTTTAAAATTTATTTATTAAAGAGGATAGAGAACTAATTTGATAAATTTATACTAGAAATATGAATTATTGTAAAATTTTATATTTGTGAACATAATTTAATTAAAATAAATATATTATATATACAATATATTGTTTATATATATATATCACATATTAACAAGTATATAATTTTTAAATTATGAAAATATTTTAAAAATACATTTTCCTACGAAATTCTTTTTCATGAAATTTTTTTTACTTTATTTAAATGTTAAATTAAAAAAATATAGAATTAATATTTAAAAAATGAACTTCAATTTTTTATTTATAATTTTAGTAAATGTTGAAGGTTAATTATTGGGATTCATCTAAAATTGATTATTTTTATGTGAAAAGAAAAAATTGAGTTTTTACCAAAACTATACATTTTATTACTTTATAAGCACGTCCTTTAAATATATAGAATTTATAAATTGTATAATATTTATATAAAATTGAAATATATAAATTATATAAATTATATTTTTAATTTGGAAAACATTTGATTTACATTTGAGGAAACTGAGTAATATTGGACAATAAAAATTATTATTGGAATTTTATTTTAATTAAAAATTATTTTGATTCAATTTTGTTTTTTATTTATTTAAAATCCACATAAAGATTATTTGACTTATAATAAACCTATATATACCATTAAAGTAAAGTAAATTAATAATTTAACCAAATGTATAAATTTTATGTTTATAAAACATTATTTCTAAAAATGGGGTTTTATATATAAATTTTAAAAATATTAAAATTGATTCTTCTTCAAGATGAAATTATTATATCAGAAATTGTAATTCATATTTTTAATTAGTGGGTCCAAATTATATATTAATTTTAATTTTTTTATTAATAATAAATTTATTATGGAAAAAAACGGTTACCATGATTAAATCAAAAATGGAAAAATTAAAAATTATATGAATAATTGACATGAAGACATGTGTGAAAATTATGTTCATTTGATTGTTTGAAGGATAATGAAACTTTTCTAATCCCTACATACATAATTATATAATTTTGTATCCCCATGGAATGTTTTAAATGTTATATTTCAATATTAAGTGGAAATAATTATGAAAACGTAATTCTCAACATAGTGAATTGTGATTTTCACCACCCCCAAAATTCCACTCAAATAATATGGTTTCCAGTAAATAATTTTACGCTTATTCTTCCCCTCTAATAATATTTCATTTTGACCCACTGTAAATACAAAACTTTTATACATCCCCCATTTATGAAGAATTATCCAAGGAAAATAGAGAGATTCTAATGAGTTCATAACACGTTCAAGGAAATAATGATAAATTGTATGGCTTCTTGGATAACTATAATTTTTTTCATCTAGAAAAGAATTATATTAACAGCATGTCAATTTTTGTGTTGTATTAAATTGAAATATTTATATTTTATCATTAATTTCTTGAAATATTGGGTATTCAACAATATATCAGATGTTTTTCATCCGTTGATATTTAATTAAAAAAACTACAAGGTTGTAATGGTATAATTTAACTCTAACCTCATTTTCAAAATGTAATTATATTTCATGTATACCATAATATTTTATAATTTTTTCATTACACCATAGAATTTTATTTTAGGGAAAATTCTCTTCCCCATTGGGGAAAATGAATTTTTATATTCAATTATTTTACCTTGATTAATTTATTACCCAAAATATTATATTATTATTGAGAATAATTCCTATTATCTAAAACTACAATTCCCTATCCTTGTCACAATTTTCCATGATAATGTTTTTATCCATTTTAATTGGATTACTATTTGTTTTTTGTCACATTTTACATTCATATTTCAATTTTCCACTTTTCTAAGTATTTTTTTTTCATTTTATAATGAGGGATTTCTACCAAGGTGAATGAAAGCATAAAAAGGATAATCTGAAATCAACCTCATTAATTTTGGGTTACAAATACCCTTACTATTTCTTTATTTATCTCTATCTAAATATATATTATTTATTTTATCTAAAGTATAATCTCACCTAACAAATATAACTAGCTTATTATAACTTTATTTTTTTGGGTTAATACAATTATTATGTTCCCTTATAAACTCCCCCTTATATGCACGCCCAACATAATGGAAATTTATGATTTATTATTTAATGAAATGGATCTCCTCAACAAAATTTTCAACATGAATAGATTTAAAAATCAACATTAATTTATAAAAATGGATCATAATTTAATTCTGGCATGATCGTAAATAATAAGCTATTTCCATCCTTAAAATACCCAATACTCTATTCAAAAAGTAACACCGATAAGTTTTTTCATTATTAATTATCTATGTTCCTTCTCTTAATTTTTAATATATTGTAAATAGATGATCACAAAAGTTGTTTATATTTTAAAATAGGAAAAAATATTTAATTAAATATTCTATATGGAGTCATTATTATATGGAATTCAATAATTCATTAGGATAATATTATTAAACCAACTTTTTCCTCATTGGTTTTATCATAAATATAATTTAGTTGTGGTTTATTTTATTCTTGTGGGACATGTATTAATATTGATTTTATGATTTTAATTATTTCATGTGTGGGATAAGAATTATATATGACTATTATGTATTAGGAAATTTTTTTATCCAATGAGATACCATATATGGTTTATAACTGGTTAGTCTAAGCATGTTATGTTATATACTCTATGGGGATTATATATCCCTCCAATGTAATGGTTATTGATTTAAATCTCAAGATGAAATAGAAATAGTATTGGTAAGTGAACACAACCAACCTAGGACTTTATGTACTATGATATTCAAGTAAATGAGGCATTAATTTTTCTTAGAATAACTTGTTTTATGTTGTTTCAACATATTAATCATTCCATGATCTTGTGATATAATTTTCTTATTCATTGTTCTCATAATTAACTCAACCTATTATTTAATTATACATGTTTATTATTTTTATATTACATTTCAATACTTCATTAATTATTAGGGATTATTTTTTTATATTTTCTTTTTAATACGATGTTTTCCCCTTCTAGTGTGTTTCATTTTCTTATGATATTACCCTCGATGAAATATTGATACATTTTTACATAACTAAAAATTTGAGGACATACATTTCTTATAGTTTCCTTACATAGGTTATACAGATATTTATAATTTATGAGAATTCTAGAACATGTTCTAGAGGATTTTTATTATGGATTTGTGCTCACGAGTCATGTAAATTAAAATCAATATATAACTATTCTTCCGAGATAATAAAGAGATAGGTTCTTCGAGATGTATGTGAGTTTTTTTGGGATTTATTGTTTATATTTTTATAATGATGAAAAATCAATATATGATTATCTAATATTGATATATTTTTGACATATGTTTGATGAATAATTACGGATATATTTTATTTTTTACTCATAGAAAATTGAGAATCAATGAAAAGGAAAACATGGGGTATATATCATTTAATTAGAGGAAATGAAATATCGTGAAATTTGAAATATGGTGATCTATATCTATAAATAATAGTGCCTTATACTGTATATAATTAATAGTTACCATAATATATCTTAATTATAAAATAGATATAGTGGTGGAATAATAATACTTCCAGGTGAACGCATAGAAAGATAATAAAGTAGAAAGTGGACTCATTGGAAGTCACAAAATATAATTCCAATGAAGAAGATTTAATTTCCATGATAAATAATGGAATGGTGATTCATTATACATTTTTATTTTTTATAATATTTCTCTAAAGGATAAATAATTGAATATCAAGGGAGCATAAAAATATATAGTCAAACATCAATAACATTTAATGTGTCATTTATTAGACACCATGCCAATGGAATTTATTTTTTATAGTAAAAAAGAGAGTAATAAAGTTAGTGGTTTTTTGGGGGTCTTGATACATACCTAAACCATTTATGGGGTGTGGCCCTAGCCATTGAGTAACATATCCTATACTAGATGTAGGAACTTGTTTCATCTTTGAAGTATAGATCTCTTGTTTTCCATCAATTAAAATTTTAAATGCTTAAATGAGACATAATGTTAGTGGCCATTGGGTTCATGATGGTCACAGGGTGTCTAGGTCCTATTTAAAGCTCGAAACCCAATGTTTGGGATGTTTTGTGCCCTTTTCATGGAATGTAGAAACCCTGCGGGTCAGGCCCCACAACTTAATAAACAACGTGATTTTGGGTAGTAGGGGCTCGCTATCTGCATGGTTAGAGCTTAGTGTGTAGTAGAAGCTACACGACCATGTGTTGGGTTTAAAATTTTCTATAACCCTTGATTGATACTTACTACACAGTTATGACATGGTTGGTAAAACATGCGAGGTTATTGTGTAACCTCCCATTACTACTTGAAGAAAATGTGTATCCTAGTTTATTAGGGTTAACTTACATTTTTATCTAAAATGAATTTAACCTAAAAATTAACCCTCCCCTATCATGTTTCACAAAAGGGGATCGAGGAAGATCTCTCTTTATATTATATTCTCCATTATGAGATCTCCACTCCTTCTATCATCTGTTCTGAATGTGGTTCGTCCCCTTGGATCTATAAAAGTAAGGCCTCATTCCTTTCTAGCTCTTATTGATTCTTCTAGATATCAATTTCACTATTTGGATTCAGGCTCATATGACCTAATATTCCATTATTCATCCATTATTCATATTTATCCCCATATAGGGTCAATCAGAGCATTATACAAGACAAGCTATCTTGCATGATCCTGAGGTAGGGTTTTTCTTCCTTTTCACTATTTTTCTTGCTATTTATATATATTGGTGTGTCATAAACCCATTTTTGGGGTCCGGAATTAATTTTTATGTGAACCCTATTGTTTCATGTTTTTTTATAGTTGATAAATATGTGGTTTAAAGCTTGAACTAGTTTTTATAACTTGATTAATTTACACTACATGGGCGAGTTTCCTTGGATGAACTGTTAGGGCCATTTGACCTAGGATGCCAAGGAATAATTTTTCTTATTCCCTTTTGTGAGATCATAAAAATAAAATTAGTTGTTAATTTAAATACAAAATTGATATATTGTAATTTAATTTTTTAAGGGAATGGGATGGTTTACTTACACGCCGACCCTTTTATGACTATTCTTGTTTAAGCGTGTTTGGAATAAATTGATTAAAATAGTATTCATCCCACCTAATTTCATCGATATATATGACATGTAATGGTTTACATTACTTGTGATGTTATTTATGATAATTACTACCATGTGAGTAAATTAATGTCCAATACTTATGTGGGTTTTCCATTCTTGATACACCCATTGGTGGTGAATTATAGTAGCTACCTTTGGTTTTTGACCGTAGCATGCCTAATGAATATTTATAGGAATTGGATGATGAAATGGTAAATTGCCTTGAGTCAACCATGGATTCAAATTCGATTTTCATAGATGTGCCCATAGTCTATTATACCTTGTTCCTTAAAAGAAACATGTATTTGGTTAGAATTCCATTTATGATGTCAATGGATTAATTATGATTAAACCATTAATGAACTAGGGATTCCATGGATGGGCTCATAGAGGTTTTACATATATGGTGAGTGAATCAAGGATCTATTGATGGATTCCAAGGAAGGTATCAAGAGTTATTTGAATATATTTCATGATTAATACATGATTATTCTTTTTAGGACCTCTATGATTGGTCTCATTGACATGAACATATACCATGCCTTGAGTGATATCGTGATCCTGCGATGTTCTTCGAGTTAGTCTTATAGGCTGTTGGTATATTTTCATTTAGAGTGATACTAGAATTAAAATTTAGGAATATCAATTATTTTATTTGGAAATAATTGAATATTGAAATGTAATTGTTTATAATTTTTCTGGCAAGGAAAAGAACATTCCTTGAATCGGTATTCACTTATTCTTCCTCAGATGGCCTTCTAAGGCATCTTTTGTGCATACAGTTATATGTTGGATTTTATGATTGATCCAGATCACGAGACTTATGAATTAAATGTAATGGAATTGTTAAATGGGTAAGGAAATGAAAATTAAATGGAATCCAATTCCTGTATTTCACAACCCGTACCAGTGGGGCCCATGCCGCGACTCCCCTAGCCCGCCTCTAATAGGCCAGGGGCTGGTAACTAGCACCGAGTAGGCATAATACTAACATGGGCGGATTTTCCTAAGTACCTTTACACATATACACATATCCAATCCCACAAATGTGGAAATGTAAAAACACCAAAGAAAACAAATGAATGCATTCAACTAAACTCAACTAACAGAGTATGACAGATCCTAATGTACTGAATGTAAACTATGCTAGAATACAGGCCCACCAAAACAAAAGTCTGAAAACTATAATGTCAAACCTGTAAAAACAAAAGGTACTAGGACGGTTTCATGTTGCTGTAGTAAAACCTCAGCCTATAGGGAACTCAGAATGCTCTGTCCTGTCCTGGTCTTCCTAGGAATCCATCAAAAGGATGATCGTCTGCACAAGACACGACACGTGTGGTCAAAGCTTGTGCAGTGGTGAGTATAACAATACTTAGTAGAGGACCCTGAAAACCACAAAGTAGTACTCAAAGTAAAGGTACAATATGTTATGCACAGTACATGTCTACAAAACATATGGCACAAACTAGATATACCCAAAACCTAGACCTGTAGTTTAGAGATATGTCACACAACCACATACCCCGTCTAGGGATTCCATTTGAACATTACATGAAGCACTCGTTCTAGGATATCACACTCCACAAGTCTTGTAGCCCAGATGACGTCCATCCTAGAAAATTCTTTTCATCAGGAAACACCATGAGAGGTAGTTACACACATTATGGGAGACACACTTCTGAGTGGGAAGGATCCTGATAGATAGATGCACTCATTAAGGGAGATACACTACTTAGTGGGAATGATCACGATACAGAGATGAGGATCACTTCCAGGGAAATTGCAGATACGGTGACTCATCCGTAATTCACCTGCTAGGTAGAGGATCGACGCCCAGTGGATTTTTTCATGTCTATGCCAGACTCTACCTAGGGTCAATAATGGATAGAGTATCTCGATCCAAGCCTCTTAGATTGATTCATGACTCTATCACAAAAAGTCCCGTTGAATGAGTCGTACTACTATAAAATGAAATCATTACTGACCTTCATGGGAACGAGAAGAACGAGAACCATCCAAAATGAAAGATTTCAAACATATGGTGAACAAGAGGACCATGCCATTTTTCAAAAAGTACACAGTGTGTAGAAAAGTCACACACTGTGTTGTCTGACCCTGGCTACTACCCATGTACAACGGCCCGTGTCGTAAGGATTTTCAGGTATAAAAACTAAGTACATGGAATGTAGTACAGTTTACACGTAGTGTCTGAGTGACTGGGGTTGTCTCCGTGTACACTGACCATGTACCCTTCAACGGTCATCAAACTGTGTACTCCAACCTCTATAATCTGTACATGGGGTGACTGGCATTACTGGCCTCACCTGGCCGTGTGATAGTGAACACAGTCGTGTACTCCATCCCATGTCCGTGTACCCTCTGGATAAATGACATGTCCATCATAGCTTCCTCTGCCATGTTGTACAAGCCGTGTCGTCTGAAGCCGTGTAGTCCAACCCCTGTCTGTATACTTTCCAAAGTACACGCTGTGCTTCTGGGGAATTCAAACATGCCATGTGCCTAGGGAAAAATACCCTGTGATTCTTACCTGGCCACAAAACCTTAGCTGCCACCTGTACTACACAACATGTTCTCTGGAATTACACACCATGTTTTCTAGAAATTTCTAGAAATGACGCTCTTCAACAGCGCGCCTCCCTTGCTACCCTGATCATCGATCTGGCCATCTGATTGCCATGAAACACTCGGGTTTTGGTCACCCTGAGGCCCCAATGCTTTTTCTGGTTTTTCTAGACCTTCGATCTACCCCGAAACCATGTTTTTATTTTCCCGTGTGAAGAAAACATGAAGAACGTCCATTCTTGATTCTGTCTGATTCGTCGTACTCCATTGTCATATCTGCTCCTCTAGGTCACTATGGATTTGATTCTTCATTTTGGGATCATTTCATCATAATCCATATGTGAAACAATCGATTTTGCATCACCCCGTGATGGACGCGAATAAACGCGATAAACGAAGGGGAATGAAAGAGTCCAGCAAAAAAAATTGAGGAATGATCCTAAGCCCGCATTCGTCATAGAATTGATATTCTCCCATTAGTAGGCTTAAACCAAGTTGAAATCAACAGTAAACAACATAGACTATTTATTCATAATCGTCCTAGTAAAACCCTCCTACACGAATGTACGAATCTGCAGATCAACTTGTTCATGGTTGAATCACATTCGTAGTTTAAACTGAAAAATGGGGAAAGATGAATGAAATAAAAACCCCTACCTCAAACTAGTTGAAGAATGATCGTCGTGTTGCACTGCCATCATCATCGATATCCTTAAACTTCATTGGCATAGGGATTCAAAGCTCTAATTCGTCGTCGTTCATCGCCAAGAGTTTCTTACAAGGCACCACGAATTTCTCTATAGCTTCCCCAAAAAAATTTGTCAATGACCACCAATCCCTTAAACCATATTTTTAAACATGGAAACATGATTTAGCATTATGTTATGCTGCGACATTAATGGGTCAATCTGTTGTTTCTTAATCCGTTATGAAATTTCATTTAGTATTGAAATAGCAGCCCTGTCATTGTGATGCAGTGGATGTTTCCATAAAAAAATTAAAATAAACTTGAGAAATTTATTTCATTTTTTTTACTTAAAACTTCTGAAATTTTACTTTTCACCTTGACCCACGCCGGCCAAGGATAGGCTCGTTCTTAGGTAATTTTTTCTTCGCAGATGCAATGGTGTCCTCATATTTTTAATCTGTGCATTCATTTGGAAACTACCACAAACCCACACATGTACCGACTCACTTAACATAAATAAGTTCAAACCACCATTCCGGTCTCATTGGTCCTCGGAATGATGTGTCGTCTTCCTGCCCAGTCTCAAAACAATTCCATGTAAATTTTAAAAATAATACCCAGAAAATCTGATACATTAAATTCCCCCAACCATGGGTATTTACATCCATGAAAATACAAAACAAGTGCTACTCAAGAAGATGTGGGTACTGGGCACGGATCCGGGCCACCCACTCCCATGTTATCTCTTGAAGATTCACGTGTTTCCATCGGATGCACGCCAAGGGAATCAATCACCCACGGTGGATCCTCTCCTGCCGATCCTCGATATCCACTAGGTACTCAACAACGGTCACTCCATCCTTGATGTCAACCTCACACACGTTGTTGATATGTGATGGGTCATGCATGTTCCTCCTCAGCGGTGACACGTGGAAGACATCATATAACTGATGCAACTGTGGCAGTAGAGATAGGCCGTACGCCACCTCGCCAACTCTGTGCAGTATCTGGAAAGGTCCAATGAGCCTCGGAGATAGCTTGCCGCCTCATCCAATCCTCTATAACCCTCAGCAAGGTGAGACCTGAAGAAAGACATGGTCTCCCTCTTTGAACTCCAGAGGTCTCTGTTGTCTGTCAGCCTAAGACTTCTACTGGCTCTGGGCAGTCATCATCTTCCCTCGGATGATATGCACCTTCTCGGTGGTAGCCCGAACCAACTCTGGACCCATGATTGCTGACTCACCGGGGTCGGTCTAACCAAGTGGTGACTGGAAGGGTCTCCCATACAAGGCCAGAAATGGTTTCATACCAATGGTGGAGTGGTAGCTATTGTTCTATGAAAACTCCACCAATGGTAGGTGGTCCTCCCAACTGTGACCAAAGTCCACGACACAGGCTTGCAACATATCCTCAGAACCTGAATGGTCCTCTCCGTCGGACCATCAGTCCTTGGATGAAACACTATTCTCAAGAATATATAAATCCCAAAACTTCCTTAAATCCCTCCCACAACAAGGATGTGAAACAGGAATCTCGGTTTGAGACTATTGTCTAGGGGACTCCATGAAGCCGGACTATCTCATGTACGTTGAGGTTTCCCAATCTCTCTACGGTACTCCGCTTCCTGATAGCTAGGAAGTGGGACGACTCAGTGAGCTGGTCAACGATCACCCAGATGGAATCATGCCCCTTGGTTGTCTGAGGTAAGACTATCATGAAGTCCATTGGTATTCCATTCCTCTTCCAATCTGTAACATCCAAGGGGTGAGATAATCCTACTAGAACTTGGTGCTCGGCCTTCACCTGCTTGCATGTAAGGCATCGATAAATGAACTCTGCTACTGCCTTTTTCAAGCCTGGCCACTAGAACTGTCATCAGAGGTCCTGGTAAATATTTTTCACTCCGGGATTTACCACCATTGTGGATGTATGAAACTCCCTCATGAACACCTCCTACAATGCCACTATTACAATAGTGCATCCTCTGAAAATAAGTATGTGATCCCCACCATGAGGATGTAAATCAGGAACTTGTCTGGTTGATAACTAAGCATGTAAGGCCACAAAATCATCAAGTCTTAGCTATTCCTCCCAATCACATTGTATGTGTGGAGGGGAGACAACCATCGACGATAGGTAAGATCTATCCACGAAGGACAGCTACAACATGGCTAACTGCTCTGTCACCTCACTCAACAGTTGTGAGGTTGGCCTTCTGCTAAGAGCATCCACCACCTTGTTCCCATTCTAAAGAGTATAGATGATATCAAAATCATAATCCTAGAGGAACTCTAAAAAAATCTTCTTCCATAGATTTATATCCTTCTGTGAGAAATGTACTTGAGGCTCTTGTGGTCAGAGTAGATGTTTAACCGCTCGCCCATAAGATAGTGTTGCCACATATTAAATGCGAAGACCACCACTACCAACTAGAGGTCATGGGTCACATAGTTCTTCTAATGTGGACTAAGCTGGTGATAACCATAAGCAATCACTGAATTCCTCTGCATCAAGACAAAGCCATGTGTGGTCCCTAATGTGTCGCAGAAAACTATATACTCCACACCCTCTTCCATAAATCTCAAGACGGGGGGGGGGGGGGGGGGGCTCATCAAACTATGTCTGAACCACTCGAAATATTGCAGTCACTTCTCCATCCACAAAAAGGGTTAACCCTTCCTTACCAAGGTCATCATCGGTGCTGATATCCAGGTGAAATAAAAAATGAGTCTCCAGTAATATCCTTCAAACCCAAGGAAGCTTCCCCCCTCCCTCACACTTCGAGGTGGCTCCCATGCTAACACAACCACCACCGTGGTTGGGTCTATAGCTACTCCAAATGCTGAGATGACATTTCCCAGAAAGTGTACCCCCTAAATCCAGATCTAGCACTTTGAGAGATTCCCATAATTCCGGTGCTCCCGAAGTATGTCTAGAAGAATCCGCAAGGGTCTATCATGCTCCTCTTCTAACGTCGAGTACACAAGGATGTATTCGATGAAGATCACTATGAACCGATACATGTACGGCATGAATATCCATTTCATCTGTCCCATGAACACTTCAGGGGCATTAGTCATGCCAAAAGGAATCACCAAGTACTTATAGTGACCGTAGTGGCATCTGAATGTCGTCTTCTATATATCCTTGTCCCGTACTCGTAATTGGGGATAGCTCGATCATTGGTCAGCCTTAAAGAACCACGTTTCCCCTCTAAACTGATCATAGAGGTCATCGATCTTTGGAAGTGGATACTTGTTCTTCACCATCACCTAGTTCAGGAACCGATTATTCACACATTACCTTAGACTCTCATCTGCCTTCTTGGAAAACAAGACTGGGGCTGCCCAGGGTGAAACGCTGGGTCTCACGAAACCCTTTCTCTACAAATCCTACAACTGCACCCTCAGCTAGTGAAGCTCTACAGGATCCATCTGATATGCTGATGAGAAAATTAGTGTTTTCTTGTGGTGTTAGTCGATGCAGAAGTTAATTTCCCTATGGGGAGGTAATACTAGTACATCTTCAGGAATGACGTCCTCGTACTCTGCCACTACTTCTAGGAACTGGGAGCTCACAACATCCACTACTCCAATGGCAAGGCTAGCCAAATCATGAGCAATTGGCTGCACCGTCCTATGCATAAGCCCATTCTGTGCTGCCTGGGTTTCCCTTTCTCTGAAAAAGGAAAACCTCGTTTATCACGGCGGACACACTGCACTATTCTCCTAAAACAGTCAATTTGTGCATGGACCGAAGATAACCAAACCATAACATGTGTGACATCACAAGGCCTTGACGGTACCACCCAGAGGTTCTAACAGAAACTCTCGCCTCCAAGGGTATGATCACACTGTCTTCAAAGATACGTGATCATCGAGTCTCCTCCTATATGTGTCTCTAAGAATAAAGATCTTTTCATCGGTTCTACCAGAATCTCGAGGTTTTGTGTAAGACCTGAGGCTATGAAGGAATAATAGGAACCTGTGTGTATTAGTACGACAACTAAGGTAGAAAAGATAGAGATCGTACCTCTAAAAATCACTTAATCCCCTATGTCGTATGCCTCGACTGCATGATGTTGTCCCCAACCTTGTCCCAAAGCGCCCAGAGCCTAGTGAGGACCTCCTGGGGGGTGGTGGAAGTAAGTCAAAGCATCTTCCCCCACACGCAGCACTCCCTGCTCCTCTTCCACGTCCACCACCCTGTGGGTCTATCTGCTCCACCCTCTACCTCTTCCTCAGTGGTCCATCCACCGCATCCCTATCAGTAGATTGATGAGTCATGAAATCCCTAGTGACATGTCCAATACTGTTGCACATGTAGCATCACTTCTCCCAACGCTGACTAGATCCGTCCTGAGAGACTTGTATTGTCGATCCTCTGCCCTGGGTCCTCCTATGAAGTTTCCCATTTCTAGATCCCTATGCTTGATGCCAACCCATTTCTGTCGGGGTCTCCACACCTGTCTACCAGCTACTGACTGCCGTCAGGTGTCTCTACTCTTCCAAGACGATCTCGATCACCAAGGGCCGCTCAAGCACTCCAGCATATGTTAAAATTCAAAGAGGCATGAAACTATCTCGAATGTCTCATCTTAGACCACGCTCGAAGGTCTGGGCTCTGAGGTACTCATCCCTGACCATATACATCGAGTACCTAGCGAGTTGGTGATCCTCGACGAATAGTTAGCTACAGTCATACTGCCCTTCTTGAAATGAAAAGGCTTCTGCTTGTGCACAACTCTCAGTGTAACCAGAGAGAACTCCTCCCTAAATATTCTCTCAAACTCCGTCCATGAAAGAGTATCCTCGTCGTGAGTCTGGGTGGTCAGACTCCACCATCATCTCACCAAACCCTAAATAATGCTCGCTCCTTGGATCACCATCTGGTCTGCTGGTGTCCTTACTAGATCAAAAACTCTAGTCACTGCATTAAGATAGTCCTCAGCCGCCTGAGGGTCAGGCTCACCATAGATCCTTAGGGGTCTCTATCTCTAGAACCAATGTAGTGCACTCAGCCTGTGCTCATCGTCGGTCGGTACCGCAGGTACCACAGGTTTCTCCACTAATGGTGGCATAACTGGTGCACCACCTAGTGGAAATGCCTAGGGAACTGGTTCATGTATCGACGGCTCGTCACGGAGGGGATCATCCTCATGATCTTTCTACTTAATCTTAGGGGGTATGTGTCGTGTAGGTATCCTGCAAGGAAACAAGATGTACCATAGTCAATGAGTATATCTGGATAGATGACACAAAGGACATGGAAAACACAACCCATTCATATATGATGCATGTAGCATTATTTTACTTCCCCAAAGCTTGTGTTTTCATGTACCGAGTTCAAAATAGGGTTTTCAATGTCCTAGTGTATGGATACGTCAGCCGCCGCACCGACACTAGAGTATCTGGCCTAAAATCCGAACTCAAAACACTAAACACTATTTCCAAAAACCAATCTCAAAGACTCTTAGAACTAAGGTAGAAAAGACCTCCTCTAATACCACTCTGTCATGACCCGTCCTAGTGGGGCCCATACGACCACTACCCAAGCCCGACTCTAATATGAATGGGGCTGGTGACTAGAATCGAGCATACATAATACTAACATGGGAGCCATTGCTTATGTACCTGTACACGCACACACATCTCCAAACCCACAACTGCTGAAATGTAAAAACACTGATGAACAACAAATGCATGCCTACAACTAAATCCAACAACTACAGTATGAAGGAAGGTAAAGTACTGAATGTAAACTGAGCCGGAATACAAGCCCACTAAAACAAAAGTCTTAAAACTAAAATGTCTAACCTATAAACACAAAATGTACCAGCACTGTTTCTAGTAGCTGTAGGAATGCATTGACCTATAGGGAACTCAGAAAGCTTGGTCATGTCCAGGTCTTCCCTAGACTCTGTCAAAAGGCTGATCGTCGGCACAAGACATGACACATTCGGGAAAATATCATGTAGGTGTGAGTATAAAAATACTTAGTAGAGGACCCCAGAAACCACAAAGAAGTACACATAGTAATGGTACAGTCAGCTATGCACAGTACATGTCTACATTACATATAGCACAAATCAAATATACTCAAAACCCAAACCCGTATCCTAGAGACAAGTAATACAACTGCATTCCCATTCTTGGGATTCCATTCAAAGATTCCATGAAGCACTCATTCTGGGAGAACACACTGCATGAGTTTGGTAGCTCTGATGACATTTTTCTGAGAAAATACTATTCATCATGAAACACCACGAGATTTTGTTACACTCATTATGGGAGAAACAATCCTGAGTGGGAAGGACCACGATTGATAGCTGCACTCATTATGGGAGACAGACTCCTGAGTGGGAAAGATCACGATACATATATGAGGATCACAACCAGGGCCATGGTGGATACCGTGACTCATCTGGAATCCACCTTCTAGGTAGATGATCAACTCCTGGTGGGGTTGGTCATAATGATGCTGGACTCTACCTGGGGTCATGAATGGATAGAGGATCTCGATCTGAGCCTCTCAGATGGATGCATGACTCTATCACAGAAAGTCTTTATGAAGGGATCATACTTCTATAAAAGGAAATGATGCCAAACCTTCAGGGGAATGAGCTGAAGGGGCAATAACACAAATGAATTATGTCCAAGATACGGTGAACAAGAGGACCATGTCATTTCCAAAAAGTACATGACATGTAGAAAAGTTACACGGTGTGTTGTCCGACCCTGGGTACTTCCTATGTACAATGGCCCATGTTGTAAGGTTGGTTGTATAGAAAAACAGAGTACATGACAAGTAGTACGGTGTACATGCTGTCTCTGAGTGACTAGGGTTGGCTCTGTGTACGCTGGCCATGTATCGGTAAATGGTTATCACCCTGTGTACTCCAACTGGTGTAATCGGTACATGGGGTGACCCATGCTACTAGCCTTGCCTAGCCATGTGATAGAGTACATGGTTGTGTACTCTAACCCGTGTCCGTGTACCCCTTGGATACACGCCGAGTCTCATGTAGCTGCCTCTACCATGTTGTACACGCTATATCGTCTGAATCCATGTAGTCTAACCAGTGTCCTCGTACTTTCCAAAGTACACACCGAACATCAGGGGAAGTCTAACATGCCGTGTGACTAGGGTCACAAGCCATGTGATTCTTCTCTAGACCTAAAACCCTACCCGCCACTTCCCGTACTACAGGGTTTGTTCTTCAAAAGTACATATCGTATATTCTGGAAATTTCCAAAAAATATTCTCTTTGATGGTGCGTATCCCTTGCTTCCCTGATCGTCAATCCAGATGTATGATCGCCATGAAACTCCTAGGTTTTGGTCACCCTGATGCCACAAATCTTCTTCCAGTGTTTTCGAACCACCGAACTGCCTCGAAACAATGTAGTGATCTTCATGTGGGAAGAACACTCAAAAACATCCCTTCCTGATTCGGTCTGATCCGTCATCCGCCATCTTTATCGCACCTTCACAAGTTTGTTGTGGTGTCAATTCATCAATTTAGGTTATTTGTGTCACAAAAATGATGCGCAATGATCTATTGTATGTCTCCCCATGAAGGACGTGAAGAATTTGAAGAACGAAGGGGAAATAAAAAGTCCATTTAAACAAATTTTGGAAAGAACCTCTGACGTAGTTCATCACACTATGGATCTTCTCCAATTAGTAGGATTAAAGAGAGAAGAAATCAACAATAAACAACGTGGACTATTTCTCCAAAATCATCCCAATAAAATCCTCATGCTATAATGTACGAATTTGGGAGTCAAATTGTTCATGGTTGATCCATGTTCTTCATTTAAACTCCAAAATGGGGAATGACGAATGAAATAACAACCCCTGCCTCAAACCTTTTGAAGAACGATCGTCACATCACACTGCTGTCTTTATTTAGATCCTTCAAATTTATTGGCCTAGCAATTCATAGCATCGATTCATCATCGATTTTCAATGAGAGTTTCCTCCATGGCTCCACAAATTTCTCCAGATCATCCCCTAAAAAATTCATCAATGGCCACCAATATCTTAACATAATTAAAAAAAGGAAACGTGATTCAGCGTTCTATTACGCTACGACATTAATGAGTCAAGTTGTGGTTTTTTAATCCATTAGGACATGGCATTTAATATCAAAACAACTTCCCTGTTGCTGGGCTGCATTGGATGTTTCCATAAATGAAATAAAATAAACATTCCAATTTATGTCATTTTATTTTACTTAAAACATCCGAAAATTATCTTTTCCCCTTGACCCATGCCGGTTGTGGTTAAACTCGTTCATAGGTAAAGTTTTCATCCCAGATGCAACTGTTCCCTATGATATTTAGTCCAGGAATCTATTTGGTAACTGCCACACCTGCACACAAGTGACGACTCACTTAAATTAAAAAAGTTCAAACCACCATTCTGGGCTCACTGGCCCTCGGAATGATGTGTCATCTTCACGCCTGGTCTCAAAATAATTCCATATAAAATTTAAAAATAATACATGGAAAATACGACACATTACATTGTAGTTTGTTTACATTAGAGTATATCTTATCATACTTCAATCATTATTTCTCACTACATATTATATATATACACTGACATATTGGAACAGACTATGGGTGGTTACCAACAAGGATTTAGTCTCACACCATTTTGAGTCATGTTTTGGAAGGAAATATAGTATATGGTTGCATGTGTTGATAATAACAATCACCATCTTATAGTTTCTTAATATGATGTGGTTGAAACCAAAATTTGGGAAGAAGAGAAGCGAGTACAATGCCCTTGGGGTTGCCTCGCGAAGCATGCCCTAGAGCCTTGCAGCACTACAGCTGGCGCGAAGCTCCCCCTCTAGGAAGCTACCATGGAGCAAGGAGGTGGGAGGCTCCATAAACCTGTTTGACATTTGTGATCCCACTATTGAATAAGAAGGATGGAGGCTCCGTGAACTGGAATGACATTTTTGAAGCTACCATGGATCAAAGATGCATGAGGCTCTGAAGTTATGAAAAAATGTCTTCTATCTTCACACCAAGAAAGTTGTACTTCACAGCATCTCTTTCCTATAAATATGGGCTCCCCTCGAGCCCAAAGGAATGATCCTCCAAAATATCACCTTCTTAGCTCCAAAATCTCTATGCAATTACTGCTCTGCAAAACATGATCTCATCAAGGTACTTTAGCATCACAAAGTGCCATTCCCTTTACGTAAATTCAACCCCTCCTCGATGGGGGATGCAATTCATGGGGCCCATGTGCCTTCATGAATGAAGGGGATACCTTGGGGACACAGGTCTTTGCAGAGAACTATTGCTTTGGGGAGGACCCTCTATGAACATGTAACCCCCACACTAAGTTTGGTTCAATCTTCTTCACGAAGCACATTGCTTCTCAATGCTATGCTGCTTATGGTACCCTTGCATAGAGAATCACTACTCTGCGAAAGCCTTTCCACTTTGTGGAGAACCTCCCATATGAACCTATAATCTACTCCTCGGCTTGTCCACTTCACTTCACGAAGCATATTCCTTCGTGAAGCCCCTCCACTACACGGAGCACCAGAGATTCATGAGGCTTTAACCTATGAACCTCATTGATCTGCAACACCTTTTCCCATGAGGACTTCTAGGGTTGCATGAAGTAATTTCAATGTCCCCTGAGTAGGGATTCCTATTGTGATTCTTAGCCTTTTGATTCATCACCTAGGCATGGTAATGGCTAATGTTTCTTCACATAGCCAGGCTAATGTGGCCCCCTCATTAGACCACAACACGATACCCCCTTTCCACGAAATTTCTAATGTCATTCCTTCCCAAACGGAGGGTGGGTATCACTTATGTATTTCCTAGGGGTTAAGAATTAACATGCCTCATCTATGATGTGAGGCGTTAAAAATCCAGGCACTATCATCCTTAGCAAATGATGTTAAACTGTGACCCCACCTCTTGCATCATAAGTGCGGTGCCCCCATCACAGCCATTCTCTATGCCCACTAGTCTCCACAAGAGTGAGATCTTCCTCACATGGAATGAAATCCTCTTTTCTCCTGTTGTGTTGGTCTGTGGGGAAAGGTAAACCACCTTGCTGTTATCCCCTAACCTTTCATTCTTGAGGCTGCATTCCTGATCCTCTTATATTCATTCAAACAAATACCAGAGAGGGGGGATGGACACTAACACCCTCCTCTCATCCTTTCCCAATCCTTTTCCCTTGGGGATTTGTTTCCACATAGGCTTCAATCATTGATAAATCCCCAATATCCATCTCCCTGGGCTACGAACCACACGTAAGACCTTGTTTACTCTTCGGGCCACTAACAATGTCTAATCCCCATTCCACTTCTCTTGGACAAACCTTTCGATACGTGATCATCAGGTCTCTATTGCCTCTTGTTTCCCACACTGGGCATGAATCATATGTGGTTAGAGTATGCATCAACCATGACATCCTTTCTGGGTCTCTCGAGAGTATAAGCTCCGACACCATCCCGAACAATCCAGACTTTTATCCTTTCCAACGCAAGGTACATAGGAAGTCTACTTGAGGTGTATGCCCAACACCTATTAGTCATGGACACTATATGTCATTTCACCAATAGCCATCCCGAACAATAGCCACTTTGATCCTTGCCAATGTAAGGAACCTAGGAATCCTCCATGAGGGTCATTACCAAAACCTATTGGTCCCCACCACATCATTTCAATTCATCAACACCCACCACAAACTATGAAGACATTGATCATTTACATGGAAATGTACATAGGATGCCTCCCTGAGGTTCAATCCCACCATCTTTTGGTTTTGACCATATTCACATCAGTTCACCAAACTATTTTGAACTATGTGGTATTTTATGCTTATCTCCAAGGAAGGGTATGTAGGAATACTCCCTGAGGCCCAACCCCAATAGATGGTAAGGTGTTGCATTCCCTAACCAGGGGTAAGCCATTGGAACCCCATTCAGCTATAAGTCGTTGTGATCCCTAATCTAAGGTAAGATATTGTACCCCAATATGTTGTAATCCATTGTAATCCCCATCCAGAAATAAGCCATTGTTGTCCCTTTTATTGGAACCCATATCTCTGGTCAGTCCCAATGGAGTCTGACCAACCATGCACTGCAAACCACGTGTAAGCCCCAATATTTCATCTGTCCAATATCATCTATGTGCACCCTGATCCTATACCCAATCATAATCTATGTGGACATTTATTCCCTACCATAAAGATTTTTAGGATGTCTCTGTGAGGATCAGTCCCAACATCACAATCACCCTTCAGTCGACTCCATCCCATTCTCCATCAACATTACTGAACCATCCATTATCCATATTGATTGTTACCTGGGACACCACATCCCTATGTGATCATGTAAATTAACCTCCTCACTGCTCTATGTAGTGCTAGGGTAACTAATCGCACATCTGCCCCAATAACAGTGTTCCCTCTAGGGGTTGCACCCATTTGATCCACTCTAGTTTGTGATCTGATCAGTCTGATCCATCTCTACTAGATGATAAACTCATGTAATACCCTATGTTAAACACGGGAAACTGTGGAAAACCTCAATGATTGGATAATGGAATATAATTCCCCGCATTAGATGTTGTATGCCTCGGGCTTGCGCACCCTTGATAATCCCTATAATAAGGGGAAGAATCACAGACGCACCAGTGTTCCAGCATCCAGACACACTAGTAATGTCTAACATGACTACTCCCACAATCAAAGGTTTCTATCCTGATCAAACCCCTTGAAATTTCCTTAAAATAGATGTGTAATTAACTGTCATCCCGGAATACATGGCACTAGGAAGAGTTTCATGTAAAATATCTTGACATATATGGGAGACCTAGAAATGGGGACATGTTCTGAGGAGGAATGCACAGAAGGAGGAACCCACATCCCATCATCATCTTTCAGTCCTGTAGTAATCATCCCTGTATAGGGGACAGATGTCGTCTTCCATTGGAATCTTAGAATGTGGGGCAACAGCAATGTGTCCCCCTCTTGAAATAGAAGGATGTGTGCACCCCGAAGTAAGGGTCGAAAACAGAAATGGTGAACCCAACGTGATGTTATTCTCCTCATTGTGTAGATTTGTAGTGTTAGAGATGTTAGTGGACTAGCATGTCACCAGATCTAGTTATCCGGTTTCACGTCCTACCATGCAAATAACGGGGCTAGTGTGAAACATACCTGATGTTGGTGATGTTAAAACATTGCACATATCTATCTGAAACTTGTTCAGTATGGATCCTTCTTAAAATCCTTCGATGATGGAATGTTTCTGGGGCACTGAACATCAATTTCATTCTTTCTACACAAATAATTTAATATCCCTTACTTACAGGACCCATACAGCTGCAATAAGAAACTGATCATCGCCCTTACACTGAAGTAGGGGAAGGAGAAATGCAAACACATCAATCCCATGTGGATCCAATAATTTTGTGACAAATTCCACTACCACAGCTATTTGGTGCACATGTTCCATCTACCCTTATAAATTCATTCAATGAATGGTGATAAGAAACCTCATCTTCTGATACGAGGAGGAGAGGATTATCTCAACTTGGGATATGGCCTGTCAAGATTTAGAGGCGTCTATGCCTCATAACCACCGCCACCCCCAAGGTCTACACATGAAACCACTACTCCACGCACAAACGTAAAACCTTTTCGAGAATCTCTCCCCAGAATGTTTCGATGACTCCCTCCCCAATGCAGAAGTGGTTGGGGATGTCAGTGAAAACTCGGATGAGATCTCTTTTCAAGGGATCCCAAGGAGGGCACCCACTAGGCTGAGTTAGCACTGCCACCCAACCCCATGGGCTAAAGAGAATGTAAGCTAAGTTCCTGCACCATCATCCCTAGTCTAATTAATCTAACACCAGTGTTGGGCACATGCTGAGGAGGAAGACAACCATGGGGCATCAACGTCCACATCTACTGTGGCTTGGGCCACCTCAAACATATATCATCATCACCCCATGTATGATAAGTAGGGGTTAATATATACCAAGCTCCGATCGAGACCCCAACTACCCCACAGGTGGGTTGGGTCAATTATCTTGATTGATGGTGTAGGTAATGTCAGTCATGAACCGACTCGTGGCAAATGTACCGACTATAGAGGTTCTCCACATAAAAACACCATAAAGAACATGTGTACTTCACACGTTCATGATCGACATGGAGGTCCACAACATGCTACCTTCAATCTAAATGAGGGTCGTCCCCACTATAGTGACACTCAGTACAGAATCCTCTTCTACGCTCATGACATCGGGAATGGGGTTATTTCTCCTACCACACGCCACCGATGTAGAGATGTTACACTTCTGGTCAAATATCCCTTATTGGGGCCTCCCCCATGTCCTTACAATGGCCGGTGAAGTTCTTCCTCACCTAAAAAATCTGAGGAATAATGTCCATCCATGCTCTATTGGAACCCAACATGGGGGTCCTACCCAGGTTCGTCTTGATCATTACCAGGACCATATTTATGCTATTGCTGCCAAGGGAATGAATAATGGAGGTCCTAGCCATGATCCTATCAGCACCAGTGAAGGTCCAACCCATTACAACAATTTTTTTGTAGATTCACTATGTATGTTAAATAGAGGATATGATGGTCCTCCCCATATTCCCTTCATCATATTCCAAGGTTCTCCTTACACCCCACCTCACTCTGGTGGATGTCCTCTCCACCCAGCACCAGTACGGACAAAGGTCCTCCTTGTGCTGGAAATTTTTCCTATCCCGAAGATCCATCCCGGGGCAGGAGGGCTGGTCACCACCGCCTTAAAAATAATGTCAGGAAGATTTAGACCGAGATTAAGCTAGTCTGCTTCTCATAATTTGAGGTGGAATACGACTCAATGATGGAGCCCACACTACGATACTCTTTGTAGTGGGTCGGGACTGAAACGTGGCTTATCAGCCTCATTCTTTAAGAATGTGAGGTCCATCGGAAAACCACCTCCCTCCGTAGATACATCCGGGATGACTATTATTTGGTGTCTTCCTAAGGTTCAACAATGAAATCGCCACCATCATCACTTGAAGCACAATCTACATTGACCAGATATCATAGAGAACAATTATGGGGGCCAAAGGTAGACGAGTAGTAGCATGGTCCATCGCCTATAGTCATAGTCCTTGTGCTCGAAACTGTAGTCTCCAACACTTCATACTGTGATGTGGTGGCTGAGTCACTAAATTCTTCAGAGGATAGCCCGAGATGTGGCTGTTTGTCTACACATTCTCAGTACATTCCCCTGCCAAGCCTACCATCCAAGCAGTATGCTTTAGCACTGGTAATGTTTCCCTAGTTTCCTCCAGTTACCAAGTGTGAAAATAATAGTACAAACCCCGAATTTGGACCAAGGAGCTTGCAAGATATTCTCACAGGATTCAATTTCCTATAGATGTTTTGGCCTGTTGCAACGCCAATGTTTAGGGAACTAGAAGCACTCACCCTGGGGGAGGTGGGATGCATTCATCAGAACCTCTGGGTGATACACTTCCACCTTCATAATTGAAGAGTGTCTTAATCAAAAATTCAAGAACACTTCGAATACATTGGTGATCAATTCTGTTTGTTTGATCTAGCCGCACTCCCTATGGCACAGTGCCCTCAGTCACTAGGCCGCCATAGGACCCTACAACAATGACGCGTTCATAGATTTAAAGTGCTAAGTTGGATAATCAAGGAGTCTTCACCCAATATGAAAATCCATCACCAGGGGAATTATGTGGCCCCCATATCAGTTTTATCTAGAACCAACCCGATTTGTCGGGTGACATGGATGATATTCCTCTAGGTAGGATCGCGGCTAACATGGGTGACATGTCGGGGTTGAGAATGAGTTAGAGATTCTGGGAGAGGACCTACCCAACATGGTAGTTTCACACATATTAGACCCATTGGGTAGGATTAATCATCAATAGATAAATCTATTTAGTCTTCTCATGGCCACTGATACATTGGTCCTCGGGTGAAATCCCAACTTGGTTAAGGAACTCCTCAAGCCGTCAAACCCTCCATACCATCTGGATTAATGCAGAAGGAAGAAGAGGATCCCAAAAAAGTTGCATTCAATCCAAAACTCATAGATAAAAAGAAGATGGTCGACAACCTCCTTGATGAATACATTTCGGAGTGACAACCAATCTATGGTGATCCTCATCCAGGGTAGTAGGGGCAGGCACAAATTCCCCTCTGCGAATAGCCTACAAGTTATCCAAACCATCCTTCCCATAAAGAAATGGTTGAGGTTGGAACATTCGGAGAGAGGAAATGCAACATATCACCATATCCACTTGAGTGTTGTGACAATCCTAGGGACCCATCTTAGGTTCCCCCAACATATTCATATGTCATTCCGCCAGCCGCTCCACAATCTTCCAGGATAACTTATCATGTTGAAGAACCTGTCAACGCACTGGTGGTATAGGTTCCCCATCAAAATAGGAACCCTTGCCTTGATAATCCAATGTCAGCATTCATATCTTGCCTCAAGGCATTAGAGACTCGACAGGTGGGAACACCGCCTGAGGGAATTCCTTATTCACCATGGGGGGATGATATGCCTGCGTCACTAGGTTTTACTAATCCCAATTTCCCCCCATTAATGGTATTTGGGACCCGCTACAACATCTAGCACTCATCTTCTCCAGGTGTGGCCCCATTTTGGGAACTGCAACGTAGAAAGTGGCTTCCATAATCCAATGTTTTTTGAAGACATTGATAGGGAATGCATTTCTCTGGTAAAACCAGGTAACTAGTGGATCAGTAGCCATCTTGGAAGACCTCCATAGGCAGTTTCTCTACTCATTCAGTTCTACCACTCAGAAAAAAAGTATCACAGACCACTATAGTGTAAGGAGAGGCCTGATGAGCAAGTTGTAGACATTGTAGCCCGGTGGAAAGGGATAAAATACTCCCTTGAAATGCAACTGATTTAGCAGAAACTACTAACGATCTGTGAAGGTATTATAATGACATAACTACTATCATCTCTGATCACCCATAACTACCCTGGGGGATTCCGAGACTTCTCTGATAAGGCCATGTTCCATGAAAAATCCTTGCATGAGTATGAATAAGAATATAATTTGCCTCCTATAATCCCCACGAGAAGGGACAATAGGGCCTGGCCCACCGTGGTGGCCCAAATAGGGGCCCCTAGAAAACTAGAGTTGTTACCTATCGAGCAGCCTATAATGCCTCGTAGAGTCCCTCCACCTCAGGCGCATCCTCTATCCCAGTAGTTCCCACCTCAGAATCGACAGCCACCCCTGTGAAACGTGCTACCACTATCCAGGTGAGATAACTAGGTCCCAACTTCTTGACAGGTTCCAATAGCCCCTCATCATATACAGGCTCCCAGAGCCACCTTCCCAAAAATGAGTAATGAACCTACACGTTCAATGATTATCAAGTCACTGATTATTTCTGTAGTGCCTTAGAGAAGGATATTGTACATTTTTGTGAATGTAGGAAGAGGTGAACCTCACTGATCATCCTAACTACTACCCCAATCACAGAATTCTATGACACACCCTCAAATAGTTCTATGTGTTTAAAGGCTGGTTTCATGTCCATGTCAGTAACAACATAATTAGGTTAGGCCTAGCTCCACAACAGGTGGAATATTTCTTCATGAAGCCAGATAGTAGTAGCGACAGTGAAGGTTAGTGGTATTAGGATTCTAACAGTAAGTCCTAGAAGTATGATGATTTGATGGCTCGTAAGAAAGTCGCTTGTTCCCATTGTATTATCCATGAATGCCTAAATCATTATGAACCTTCCAAAGATACTGTGACATCCACCGCTAGTACTTCTGTTTCAACAGTCCAGCTTTCCTCCTCCCAAAAGAGCAAACACCAAGTACAAAAGGAAAAACAGTGTCCCTGCCAGTGTCATCGTCATTCTGTACTCGAGGCAATTTCATGCCCCCAAAGATGGTAATTCCTCCCAAAATTCATCCAGTAGTAGATGACTCTTCAAGTTGCAGTCAAGGGTATGGCTTGGTTAAAACCATAGAGCTAGTAACCCCCTTTATGATTCCTGACTATAGGGAGCTCCAGGAGGATCCAACCAACATCCCCAGCTGTCGCCAGCATCAGTGGAGCCGTGGAAATATGGGTCTTTGAAGTTCCTCTGTTAGTACATCTAGTTCGGGTGTTCATGCAACTGAAACAATAAAGCTGGCCCTACGTAGATCATAGAATAAACATCCTTCTCATCTAGTTTCATCAGGTCATCCTTTTCCACTGTTTCTGTTGTTGGATCAGGCAGAGCCACCTTGACCATGTCGGGATCATCCACACACTGCTACGGACTAGTCTCAATCATTGGGCCATCATCTTGTAGTCACTCCACATGCTTCAACTAGCGAGCAACAAAATTTTCCCTCCACCAGTCGGCTATCAGTCCCGTAAGTAGGTCCCACCCTACCTCCTTTTATAGAGAGACCTTCAATAAGCATAATATCATGCCTAGAACATACGTATGATGTCCTCAAACATTGTTCCAGCATTACATTCCCTTCACCTATCAACAAAAATGCATGAGGCCTTTGATGAGGCTTTAAGAAGCCCCCTCCAGTTTGAGATGAAGGTAGCAGTCGTTGATGTCATTCATGATGAGATAGTGAAGCATGTTTAATGCCAAGACATCATATCATTATCTATAGAAGATAATCAATCCCCCAAATAAGGGAATATTCTCCCACCTTAGATCACTGGCTAGTTTAATGACGTGGATGTCTGACACTATCTTATCGACACAAGATCTGGGATCAACCTAATCTTGACTCGAATAGTACCAAAGCTGTGGTTTTCCAAGGATGATTCAGGTCCCTATGACCAATAAATCCTGCATTAATATAGGATAGAATAGACACCAATCGAAATGATTCACTAGTATACCTAGTTCAGTGGCTTAGTTTCCAACAACGAGTTTATGGTTGTCTCCCTAGACACTGCCTGCAATTCCTTGATGGAAAGGGCATGGCTCTAACTGTATGTGGAGGTTCCCTCATCATATCACCAGTGCGTCAAGTACTCCCTTAATGGTTGATGGGGTTTTCTTTATAGTGACATGTCTCTCTTTTACTCTTGTGAAACCCACTATTTGAATGCCAAAAATTTCATGATCAAATAAAGCACAATATTGATAATGAGGTTGATCATTACAAATCTACGACTGACCCATGATCGATCTAGATGATGCCTACGTCTTTCCAATCCACCAATTGGAGGCTACAAACCCAGACATGGGACAATGTATCATTGTTTCCGAAATGAGGGGGGAGCACATTTTCAAGTATATGTGATTCCGGAATATCACATCATACTCTTAAATAAATCTGGGTTAGGTGATCTCAGAGATTCCTACTCCCAGAAGGTATCGGGATGTCTGCCCCATTATGACGACAATATGTCATACTTGATTGTTTCACAGGGCTGGGATTGACCAGCTAAAGTCGATGCACCAATATTTCTTCGATATCATCAATCATGGCCCCATGGGCCGTAGACTATATGGGATCATATCAACAAACATCATCACTATGTTTTTAGTAGAACATGAGTCCCCTGAGGTAATGACCACCACTGCTCAGGATGGTACCAATTTCCAATCAGTATCTATTATCTATGAGGAAACTCCTCCTTCCAAGGGTCCCTCCTCTATATGTGATGAATAGGATTTAAATAATTCTATAACAGCCTTTTATGTGGGCGTCTCCACCATGGTCGATGATGTTTTATAGGTGAACCTCAGTAGTGATGTTGACCCACAACTCACATTCATCAGTGCCACTATGCCCCTCGAGGAGAAAAAATAGTTTATGGACTTCCATAAACGACATTGTGATGTAATTTTACAGGAGCTATGAAGAGATCCTAGGATTAGATCCTCAGGTATTCGTCCGTTACATCAGTCTCCCAACCAATCATTGTGGGTTTAGCGGCCTCCTAGAAAGATGCACCATTTTCACGGTGCTATGGTTGTGGTCAAACATGATATTCTTATCAGATCCAATTTAATTAAGGAGGTCCAGTACCCCAAATGGATATCCAATATTGTTCCTGTCATGAATAAGAACAGACATATCTGAGTGTTCATTGACATTTGAGATCTCAACTGTCATTTCGAGAAGGATGGTTTCCCCCTTTGTGTGCTAAAATTTTGGATTGATGCCACTACTATGTTTCAAGCACTCTTCTTCATGGATGTGTAATCCCGGTATAACCAGATCCTTATGTATCTCTAGTATGAAGATTTTATGGTCTTTAGGGCACCACAAGTCACATTATGTTACAAATTCATGCCCTTTAGTTTAAGGAATGCAGCTTCCACCTACCAATGGGCTATGACTAACATATTTGAGAGGATCCATAGGAAATAATTGTAATGCTATCTAGATAATCTAGTGGTCAATTCTCACCCTCATCTGAACCGTCTCAAATAACATTAGAAAGAGTTTGGCTTCTTATGTTCCCGCCACATGAATATAGAGTCACTGAATTGCACCTTTGGGGTCACCTCTAGAAATTTTATCAGCTTAATTGTTAGATACAGTGGAATCTAAATTGACCCGAATAAGATCATGACCATAATCCATATTTCTTCCTCAAGAAATATCGAAGCGATTTGAGGATTCCATGTAAAATTGTCCTACATACCATGATTCATTATGATTTTGGATGGAATGTGTATGCCTTATTCCAAGCTCATAATGAAGGGAACTGTTTACCCGGGGGATGAAAAATGTCAGACTGCATTTGAGGAAATCATGCAGTACCTACTTCATCCTCAAGTATTAAATCCACCTATCTCAGGAAAGCTACTAGTCCTTTAAGTGACCACCTTGGAATGGTCTCTCGGTGCCCTTCTTGATCAAAATATAAACAAGGGGACATAGAACAGTCTCTACTATCTCAGTCGCATGCTCCTTGATGCGGATACCATATAATCCCTTAACGAGAAGAGATTCCTCGCACATGTATTCATAGTACAAAAATTTTGACATTACATGCCGCACCACGAGGTATAGTTGGTGTCCCTACTGGATCCACTAATTTACATCCCATATCGCCCTAATGTTGATAGGTCGTATAACTTAGTGGGCAGTGATTCATCATCAGTTCGACATCAGGTTTGTTCCTCTGAAGGCAATCAAGGGAAAAAATTGACAGACTTCCTCGCCTCTTTTCCAGCTCATGCGGACCCGTCCCTAGACCTTGATTTTCCTGATGAGGCAATCCTATCAGTAGAACAAGCCATTCCATTCTAGAAAATGCACATTGATGGAAATTACTGGAGCACCACCTGTAGAAGGCTCAAGGATTACAAGCTCAACATAGTAGGCCAGGGTATTGTCTTCATAACCACAACACAATCTATTATGTCGTATTCATTCTTGTTGTCAGAAGGATGAACCGACAATGAGGAGGTGTATCAGGCTCACATTAATAGCCTCGAGATGGCCCCCAAGATAGGTGTTCCCCGCTTTCAAGTGAATGGGGACTCTGATCTAGTCATCAAGAATATCAATGGTGACTCTGTCATCAGAAATCCAGATCTAATACCATTGTGGGAACGCACTCTCTGGATGATGGCACAGTTCCCATCATGTATAGAAGATAATCATGTCCCTCGGTCCTAAAAATTTGAACTGACGCCTTGGCCAGCCTTGCCACATCCCATATAGAACCCAAACAAGTTGATTTGATTTTCCACATGTCACTCTGAAGATTCATCACTTTCGTAACTCCAGATGATGATGAAAATCCACACGTGAACCACCGTACCACCAACTCCTCCACGTCAGGACGTCTAGGTCCCACAAATGTATTAATTGAGGGGACTCCCAACTGGAGGGCCTCCTTTTTCAAGTACCTCTAAAATGGAAATCTCTTGGAATGTCGGGCCGAGCGTGAGCGAATCTGATGCCATGAATTACAGTTTACCCTCAAAGAAGGTCTTGGTCATAAGAAGATCCTATAAAAGCATGGGATTGATGGGGTTCTCCTCTATTGCATTCAAGGAGATGAGATTTCTCAATTCATGAAGAAGGTTCA
Source organism: Viscum album (assembly GCA_963277665.1). Taxonomy (NCBI): domain Eukaryota; kingdom Viridiplantae; phylum Streptophyta; class Magnoliopsida; order Santalales; family Viscaceae; genus Viscum; species Viscum album. Next base: position 1,290,191,809 of record OY728159.1, on the reverse strand, counting down.
TGCTGGTTCCTACGGGGCTCATCAGACTAGGGAAAAACTATCTCACTAGATCCATAGGCTGGGGTATTTTTTCCCTCAATGATCAATAACATCATTGAGTTCTCCAAGAGGTTCCAGGCATTCTAAATTAATGAAAACGTTGTGCAGAGAATACTCGAGTTTCTCCATAGTAACATGTAATCTTACCCATTTGCAGTCGGGGGACTCGATGTCTTGGGACGATATCCACCGGAGACAGCTCACTAGGTAAAGTTCATCCTGACTGCTACAGATTTCTTCTCTATGTGGGAATAGGAAGTCTGACACAAAGAGGTAAAGGGGCGTTCCATCATTGACATTGTGAGCTAAAACATCATCTATAGATTTAGAGTCCCTCAAGCTGTCCTCCCCGATAACAACACAAACTTCCGGGTGGCTAAACGGATGAAATTTAATTCTATATACATCATACGTTCTAACCATACATCCATCTATCATGCACATGAAAATGGTCAGATTTAGGTGTTAAATAAAACCCTCTCTAACATTCTGCAAAAAATGTTTTGTCAGAACAGGAAGAGTTGGCCGAACAAGCTCCCAAGGCCCTCTGGGCATATCGAATAATGACTCATAATTCAGCCTGGGTGACCCCATATTACTTGGTGTACGGAATAGACATCGTCATTCCCATCGACATTTAGTGGACCTCATTGCACACAACTGTCTATGATAAAAAAAAATTAAAGATAAAGTAGCTCAAGTCTATCTGGCTATATTGGGAGTGATCGGCAATAAAAGGCTTCGTGCCATGCATAATCTGGAAAGGCATCATAAAAATATTTCTAGAGCTATTAACAAAGAATGTTTCCTCTTATCTTTAAAAGGAGACTCAGTGTTGTTAATGAGAACATCAGTGATACCTAGCGTGAAAGCACTCAAGTTGAAGCCCAAATTCGAAGGACCTTACAACATTCACAAGGTTTACTCCAATTTCGTAAACTCACCGATAACCATGGATGGTGAGAATATAACTCCTCCCACCAATGTCCATTTCCTCATGAAACACATTTTCCAAATAAGAAGGGTCCTACATGACCTAAAATCATCTGGATGTACATGAAATTAAAATAAAAAATGTCACACAAGAAATTAAACTGTATGTCACCCCACATGATGTTAAACAATAAAATTTATACATTAAATTAAACTGTATGTATTTCTACCCGACATTAAACAATATATTGTACGACATGACATTAAACTGTATGTCGTCCCGTATGACATTATATTGTTAACTATCCTGCATGACATTAAATTCTATGTCATCCCGCATGATGTTAAATTGTATACGTTCTCGCATGACATTAAACAATATGTCCTCTCGCATGATGTTAAACTGTATACTATCACGTATGACATTATACTATATGTCATCCTGTATAACATTGAACTGGGTGTCAACCGGTATGATGTTAAACTATAAGAACTATGTATGGCTTGATTCCCATCCCCATGGGATACGTAGGAATGATTGGACACTTCCTCTTGAGTCCATCCCTCGTTTCCTCTTTAATTACCCCCTGGGTATAGTTCTCTCGGAAGATCCCACATATTGTCATGTAGGCTTCTTTGGCACCTCTCATGTTAGGATTACTATGATTGCACCATGTGACCTTACTTTTTCTTCAATTTCTCCCTCATCCTTACCACATGATGTTAAACTTCATGGCCTTCAAGAACTATGTATGGCTTGATTCCCATCCTCATTGGATATGATAGAATTCCCAAACATTTTTTCTATTATCCCGTCCAAAACGTCAAAATCTCCCCTCAAGTTTGAAAAAATGGTGTGGTGCCAGCTTATTCTCTCCATTATTATTGATCCATCATGACCGCACCATATATTTAATTCCCTGGAGATCTCCAATTCCTTCATCTTCTTTCTTGACATTAAACTGCATGGGAACATTTATGATTCACAAACTCCATGAAATTGGGACTCCATTATCCTTCACATCCTAACGGACCCCAAAATGGAAAGGATGCGCAGTAAAAGGTCTCTACATCCATTATGGGCCAATTTCCTCGAGGGTTTTGAACCAAATACTGATACAATTACTATATTTTGAATATGCTCAATGATTCTCACCAATTCTTTGGTCCCATTTTAGGTCTCATGATATGGTTTATATTTTTCGAATCTAGTAAAAAACTATCCATTTTCATTGTCAACACGCCCATATGTCCCTAATATTTAGTGTGGTAGTTCGTTATGCCTCATTATCCCTTAAAGACTCTATCTACCATGGGAAGTTGTGAAATTCTAGTTTTCAGACCGTTATTTGATTTGGATAGCCTAGTCCTACTCCTTGTTTCCCACACAAAGAATTTCTCACATGGGCTTAAGACCTAGGATAAGGAAATGCCCGCTTGAGAGGTTATATGGCTATAGTTTGATGGGAGCACCAGCCTTAGGTCCCTCAACCCTTGCGTCCCCATGGGCCAAGTTCTCATTTAGGATTCTGTGGGGTGGTAAGGACTCATGTAGTGCTATTTTTACACACCACACTTATCCCCTTGAGACATCCCTCCTTTATTTATCATATTTTCCGCGAGCACATGTCCCTCCATGCTTTGCGAGCACCATCATTTTGGTTTCCATTATCTTATATATCCAAAAGACCCTTGAACTACATAGATGGTTGTCCAATGGGATATCCTACCAATTCGGGCCAACGTACTCAAGGACCTCGAATGAAAAATTTATATAAGTCCCTTGTTGCAAATATAGTAAATGAGTGACACTCAATTTTCTGCCCCCAAATCTTATTCACACAATTATGGATACTATGTTTAGTACATGGTCAGCAGTTTTCCCTTATCATTTTTCCTCTTTGTGGGTTTTGACGGGCTCAATGATTCTTCCTCTTTACTCAGCTATCCCAATATTATGACATGAAACAAGGCTTCTATGGTCTGATCCCTACGACCTTCATATTAGATCACCACTATCCTTTCTACATGATGATAAACTTCACATAATCATTGTCTATAAATATATATGGCTCGATTCACATACTTATGGGTTATGTAGGACCACTAGAACATCTATGTCTTTAGGACCATCCCAACCTCTATGAAACCTCTTTATCATTCTGGCCACTTAGACTATGTCATTCTAGGGGAGGGGAACGTAGTGTGGTATGAGCTTAAGTCCACCTTCATGTCGGCTTTGTAAAAACCATTCCACGTACCACACTCTCTTCAGCACCCTTCTCTATCTTGACCCGAACTCATCTTTTCATGTCAACTGCTCCAAAGATGGGTCCCTCAACCATCTTTGGTGATTCTCCAAGGTGCCCAGGAGTACTCTAGTTATGAACATGGAGAGTCGGATTCTACATGGACATGATTTTACCCATTTTTCAGGATTCATGTTCCCCACCATTTGGGATTTCATTATCTTTCACATCCTAAGGGTCCCTCAAATGGCATGGACGCTCAGCCAAAGGTCTCTCTAACGATTACCAACCAATCTTCTCAAGGGGTTTGAACAAAAAATTGATACATGTCCGGCATTGCGAATATGGCCAGTGATTGACGCTCATTTTTGGTTCCCATTTCAGGTCACACGATATGGATGTTGTGTTTTGAACATGATAAATAGTTATCCTCCATTGTCACTCCAACCCCATAAAGCCTTAAATTTTAGTTACATGATTTACATAATTTTCCACCCCATCATGTCTAAGTGGAATTTCGACACTCTTGGTACTCTCCCTCAATGTGAATTTCTACATTAGGAGGACAATGTCGCGGTATGGTGGCATTAATGTGTCTGCACTGACATCCCATTTTCGTGTATCCCATGTAATTGAAAGACCTCATCTACCATTTCATCCCACACTAGTCTTTACTCATGTGGGCTTATGAATCCGATCTAGGTATGCGATCACTTGGATGAGTTTTTCTTCTTCATGTCCTGAGCTTTAAGATAATAAACTAAGATCTATTTATACATACTCTATATATAACTACATGTAGTTTGATTACCATACTATTGGGATATGTAGGAATTCCCAGACATCTAGTCTATGGGTCCATCTTATATTTCACTAATTATCAAATTGGTTTATCCTTTTAGGCCCCAAATCTTATAGGATTTTGTTGTGGGGTGTGTGTGGGATTCTTCCCTCATTCATATCCTGTTTGTAAGAGATGCACCACGTACTTCCCTTATGAGAGCTATTCTCCCTTGTCCCATATTATTTATGATTTCCTGGCCCCTCAGCCCAAGGATTATTTCCTAGAATCATGCATGGTGTGATGTGGACCTTGACCGCATTCACGTCAGGTATGCTTTATCTGGCCATGAACATCCCCTCTTAAACCACATCTCTATTGTATATGTCTGATCCATATGACTTTAAGCTAAGTTTCTATTTTCCCCAAATGGCTTTAAACCATTGCATCTGTACTGAATGATGTAAAAATTCATGGTTGGTCCTACAAAATGACCTTAAACTATGACCTTATCGTCCTGACCGCACAACGAAAAACGACACTACATCATGTTGTCGTTATTAGAGAGGACATTATATTTGGTATCAGTCACCAAACATACCAATTATCAATGTATTCACGTGGATTGATTCTTGTGTGGAAACCTAGACATTAAATCCAAGGTTCATCGCTTCACAAAAAACACACATTCATCCTAAAGGGAAAACAAGATCTATAAAATTCCACTTCTTTTGGTGTGAGGGGAGAACATGCATTACATTATTATCTCTGGAATTAGTACCATACCATGATATTTCAATACTACACATTCCTTCATTCCTTTCCTCATAGTGTTTGTAAGAATACCCAGGCACATTCCCTCAGGCCTAGCCCTACTTTCACTTTTGTCCCCCTTACCTAAAACTTTCCCAGTGAGCACATGGTGGTGATACAGACTCCTGCTACCCTCATTCACATCAGGTTTAGTAATTTCCTCACCATGTGTGTTCCCCATCTGGTTCCATCTATTGTCCGGGTTCTAAGAATATAAACATAGACCACTTGACATCCATTCTGAAATAAATTAAATTGGCCATCATCCTTGCTCAGAACTACGTGTGGCTTTATTCCCATCCTCATGGGATACATAGGAATACCTGGAATTTCCGTATTCGGGTCTAGACCAAAGGATCATATATCAAACCCCACTCTCATCCTCTTAGACTGAGGTTTCAAGGGATGTTTTTGATGTGGTGAGTACCTATTAGGTTCCCCATTTGTGTTGGGTTTTTCAATTTCCACAACGTGTGCCTCCCATGTAATTTCCCAACCACGTCTGTGTTCTATGACACTAAACTACGATCTCCCTATAGGAACTATGAATAGGTCTTGGTTTCTTAACCTCCCTATGCACATTCCATCAAACCCAGTCACCCCCCCACCCTTAATGGTCCACTCTAAGACCTTATACTAAGAGTGTGAAACCCCATGACCCTTGTCCTTATAAAGGGGCCTGAATCCCTCTATCTAATATGAATTATTGTCATACTCAGATGCATTTTGACAGAGCCCAAGGTGTGGAATTATCATAGGTACATTCCCTCATTCCATGTACAAGCTTCAGGAATCTGTTATTTAGATCCTCAAACTCTTCCACATCTGAAGATACCACCATTACAGCCTCGTCTCATGACATTTTCTTACCTACAGTGATGGGCCAACGTCCCTAAGGACCTGAGACGACATTTGTGATAGGTCTCGTGATTTTAAAATGTTCAGCAGTCAACCTTCATTTGTTTGTCCCCATTCCGGGATAATAATATATGAATGTTTTGTTTTTAACACGATAAAAAGTTATCCCTTAGCGTCACACTGTCATCATTGTGGTCTGGATATCGAACGTTGTGATTCACATTTTTTCACTTCCTTTTGTTCAAGTGGGATTCCAACATACCTGTCTTTACCCCTTCACACATCTTGGTGTGTTAAGTTGGCGGGTCAGCATTTTGTGGTTGTCACTCACCTAGCACCCCACTTCCCCTAATGTGTGCCTTCATGTGCTAGGATATTCAAATCACTACTCATTGTTTCCCACATCGAGTATGACTCAAATGGGGTTAATAGTTTTGGTAGGACATTCGCTCATGAAACCATGACACACACACCTTTCATCATCCCACTTGAAGTTAATATACGCTCTCAGAACAATGTGCATCTTGATTCCCATCCTAATGGGGTGCATAGAAATGTCAAGAAACCTTGCTTGATGACCATCCTAACATTCTCTTTTGGCCCCTTAACCTAGAAAAACATCCTCCAAGGAAAGGTGGTGCATACAGAGTCCTACAATCCTAATTCATTTTGGGATTTTAGAATCCTCCTCACAAGCTCCCTTATTATTATTTTTATTTTTCACTCCTAGTCCTATCATATAATGTTAAACAACACGAGTCCATATGTCCTCAACACAAGACACTAAAATGCAGTTCTACCCTGAAAATGTTCAGGAGTCCCCTTGATAATCATGGGATGAGTCAACTTCCTTGCTAGAGAGGATTTTCCATACCTTCATCGGTCTCTGACTAAGATGTGCTCTCAGAACTACATTTGGCTTGATTCTCATCCTTAAGCGATATGTCGAGACACCCAAGCATTTCTCCATGGGGAAATCCCATGGGTCATTAACCCTTCTGGCCCCTTGTCCTCGATCATGGTCCACTCTCAATGACCTTAGACTAGGAGCATACTTTCCATGTAAAGTTACATTAAACTATTAACTTTTGTCTTGGCAGTATGATCATAAAACTATATGTTACTTCCTGGTCATATTATGTTAAACTATTCCATTCATTATCTGCATTTGTACGATGTAAAACTACAAGGCATTCAATGTCCTCTCCATAGTGTTACCATTCAAAAATTGGTATGATCCCAAATTAGACCGATCCGCCCACCTAATGTGACATTAACAAAGTAGAATAATTTCATGAGTATTGGAATCCATTTAAACAACCCATCACTCCACACTCCACGATTTTCATGTATTTTATTTTGACCCTCGTCCAACTTCACTTATAATTGAACCCCCTAACAGTATGGATGTTCGACCTATGGATCATCTACTATCCTAGACCATTAATATAGGAGACTAATGGGTAGCATTTTGTGTCTGGCACTATGTTTCAAACATGTCCAACAGTCGGACCCCATTTGTTTTTCACATTTTAAGATGATTATAAATGATACTATGTTTCTATCATGGTCAACAGTTATCTATAATTTTCATTCCATCCCTACAATGTTCTAGATCTTGGGTATCGTGATTCACACTTTCTATCCCCCTTTTGATCAGATTGATTCTAGTGCCCCTGGCATCACCCAACTTGTGCACTACAGCATGTTAGGAAAATGAAAATTTGACTAATATGAGACCTTTGTTCTCTTATCAAGCCTCCCTCATTCATTTGGGAAATCTAGAATGGTTGTTTGAACCCTATATTCTTGAAACATGGTTTGCACTCTTATATTCGGATGGAATAATAAGGTGGCCATTTCTTGTTTCTCACTTTAGGATCAACCCACATGAGCTTAGGCACTGATCACTAAATGACCCAGGAATGTAACAAAAATTAAATAGACCAAAAAATAATATAACTCATTCATGAATATAGAATAATATCATAGCAGGAAAGTGCATTCAATGTTTACATGCATCACAATACATGAGGATTGACCCCTCTCGTGGCTAGATTGAGATTTTCAAAAGAGTGATGCATCTCAGCCACCCTCTAGCTTGTGTCATCCATGATCCATTGTCTCATGTTTAGCTTCCACTCCTCCTCGGTAGAAATGGGGCGTATCTCCTCATCTATAATCTAGGCCCATGCCTCGTCGCTTGAAATGATAGCCATTTATGCGGTGTCTTGGTTCATCTGCTCTTCAGCCTCTATCAGCTGGGCCTTCATCCATGGTACGAGTTCTGATTATGTGGTGAGGAAAGCAGAATACTCAACTTCATGAACATTCAGCCACTAAATACCATTTTCTTCCTCCTGGACCCTATGGATGTTCACAACATTTTTTTCACTTCTATAACACACCAAGGTCACGATCATATTCCTAGATCTTACCTACCATGAGATCTCGAACGAGCATATAGGGACGCTAGGCATCCACTCCCCCAGTGCAAAGTTCACATAGTCGGGATTGAAGCCTCCCCATCTACTATATGCATTGTACTAGATGGATGTCATCGATGATGTTCTTGACTAACCTCCATGACCGGTGACGAACTAGTTTTCTATCCTCTTCATTAGAGGTCATCTCATTCCAATCTATGGGGTTTCTAGATCTTATGCGAGGAATAATCCAATGAAATCGTCTGCATGGTATGAATCTCTTGTATGATCAGGTATGGTAGGACACATGATCTTCGATTGATCTTCAATGTTGGATCTCACCTCAATGATCTTAGGATATGTCCTAATAATGGTCCCACCAGTGATTGGGAGCACCGTGTGTTAGTTAGTTTTGGCACCCTCTTCAATGACCACCAGCATTCCCTTAGGAAATGCACTGATAGGAACTCTGATGATCACTTACAAGGAATTCCACTCCATTTGAAGATCTGTACATACCAAAAGAGTCCATGGACATAAGTTAACCTGATCTATGGGTGTAAATAATGAATTCCATAAAGGAAACATATAGCGATCAAATAGTCGGTCTCACTCCTGGGTTGTTGCCATTGGTACCCTGAAGTGTGGCCCTCCATATATATTTTAGAATGTCTGAAAACTCCAAAATAACCACTTCGGGTGGCCTGGCCCTACTGGGTGCGGTAATCGCTATAGCCATGGGCAGAGATCCCGAATTACTTGAAACTAAATTTTTGGTGGGGAGAGAAATGGTTCTGTATATGAGGCCCTACTACAAAGTTTAAATATAAGTGAGGTGTCTAATGTAACCTGGAAGTAGTCCGTGCGGAAAGTTCTTATGGTATTAACTCGAAGGACTCTACAAACTCATCGAGTTCTAGGTCTGAATCGCCAACTTCACCCTCCTCCAATGGACTCCCTCTACTAGCCTCCCCCCATGATAATTCATCTAATTATTCCAATAGAGGTAAGAACAACCTCAATTCCACAAACACTTTTTTTTGAGGGGATATTTTATCTATAAATAATTTTATTCGATCATTCATTGGACGCAGAGCACCCCAGGAGTGCACGAAGCCCTCCCACTCGGCCAAGTAGTACTCTACCTCTACCTGGGGTACTTAAAAGATGGCACTGATATGTCCAATCCCGAGAAAATTCATCACCAGATGGTTTAGGTGATGCCACATGTCATACGGGTTGAGGCATTTTCTATTGACATTCCAGATGTCCCATGCTTCTAGGAAGAAAACATTCTCATCCATGTCAATATGGCGCATCAACTTCCCTAGAGCCTGTGTGGATATCCTGTGGAATCCCCTTGGTGGCCTCCCCTCTCGATGAATATTCTCTTCTAGGATCTCTATGTGCACTACTGCCGATGGATATGCTACTACCTCCCCTTCGATCGGTGTGGGCCTCGTCGCCACTACATATCTTTCAACAGGAGATGTACTCGCTGCCTTTCAGCCCAAGACTTGAGGTTGGGGTGGCACCCAATTGCTAGCCCGAACGGTGGGCTACTTCAGCATCTCCCAATGGTAGGCCACCTCCCAGCTCTTAGCATACTCCTTCACCAACCTGAAGACAGATGTGGGTGGAGGCATATCATTCTGTATCTTCCAATCCTCCTGTGTGAACATGAGCAACATCTACCTCATTACACGTATGTGATCCTCATAGAATACCCCCAAATAGACCTATGGGGTCAACCAAAACAAACACCAAAACTTCCTTGCATATTGATGCAGGGTGTATGGCTCACAATGGGACTCGCAGTCTACCAACACCACTAGGACTCTACCCTGAAAGTCCATGAGGTAGGACTGATGCTCTTCTATCCCAAGACCATCATCAGTTAACACACCCATTGGAAATGAGAATGGGTGAAAATTGAAATCAACTGCCTTATAGACTCGATTCAGTACCTCCTACTCAATCAGCATGGCAAGAATGCTCCCTACATCATTCATAATGGATGGTCAGAAGTTCAATCCTAAAAGGGATATGGGGTTCAGATATTCATAGATCCCCATCACATGTGATGTTGTACACCCATACATGAGGTGGAATGTCCAACATATTCTCTATGAATTCTTCCCCTCACTAATATGCCAAAACATATTGTACTTCTTGGTGGGAATTGGGTTCCCAAAGTGGACCCGGCCTCCTGTCACCGGCATGGACGCCAATATAAATGTGCATGGTCGCACGCCCATGTTCGTGTCTATCACCGGTAGGATCCAACTATAGATGAGATCCACAATGAATGAAGCAAACATGACTACCATTTAATGCTATGTACTGATGATGAATCCCCAGATCTTCAACTATCAATCCTCTATGTGCCGCCAGAATATGTGCTCCTGTCCACATTGAGAACTCGTCACGCATGACTGAGGCCTCATAGGGAACTGTCTATTTTCTGAGAATTTCAAGAAATAAAGGAACCCCTGTTTGAAGTGGACGTCCCTCACCCAAAACATGTCCTATTCCAGCACCAGGTTAATCATGAAATTTCTAGCAGTGTCATCTAATCAGGATCCTCCCGTGAACCCATAACATGGAGGAAGTCATCATACATCACACACAGTATTAGAAACCCCATGATCTAATGCAGGTCCAATAGACTAATGTCGACCTCTCTAAGGTGAAAATGGATGTTATTGGTCCTTGATAGCTATCAACTTAGTAACTCTGGCATTGTATATTTTAACTGATTAATATTGAATTGGGAGGCCCTCACCACCCCATACAGGCCCACTCTCCATATCTCAACCTCAAATTCTTCATAAGAGGCACCTACAATGTTGGCCTAGGAGATGTCATAAGTGATTTTTTAACCCTAGCACAGATCCCAATCATCAGACCACCCCTTCTATAGGATCCTCAGGGATACTATCAAGATATCCTGCTACAACATGTGAGATGTCTTTTTCTGTAGTTCCTTCACATTAACATTGATCAAATGATTGTAAAAACAGTCACCATTGATAGATGTGATGTCCTCCCAGGCTTGGCCATCAGCCGCCCTGAACCACCGACACTAACATGGCGTGCTCTTGAACAAGTTAGTAGGAAAGTCCCTTCCCACTTCATGGATGAAGACCACATCCATCATGCCTAATCCATATAGAGGCAGCCTCCTGATCAAGGGGTAGCCCCTATGGATTTCTAATAGTTGTGAAACAAGAGAATTATGTTCCACATGGTTTCATGGAAACTCTGTAATGCCCGAGCTATCTTTAATTTCCTCCCTCCATGCATCATCCAAATGGACCCCCATAAATCATCCTAGTTTTCCATTAAGTCATTGTAACATTGTTGTTTTTTTGTTCTGGTTTGAAAAGATCTTTAATGGGGTTCATTCACGAAGATAATTCATGGAGAATAGTCCCAGCAATGAAATTGCTGATGCCAACCCTGACCATTAGATGCAAGCCACAGAGTGAACAATCATGGAGTCTAAGTATCCCTATGTGCTGTAATGTAGAAATCCCGATTCCCGAAGAGCAACCACAGAGAGTAATCAGGGAGTACAAAGAGCATCATTATTTGAGAGCTCTATTTTCCAAAATTTGGATGTGATAAAGGAAAAAAGAGATGTTATACCCACAATTTATAGGCGGTGAGCCCTTTTGCTTTTTGGTGCATCAGACCACAGTGAGATTCATGGCACACTCAACCCACGGGTCAGCTCTCTGCCTTTCAAGCCTCCTGCACAAGTATTCTTCGTGATTAACCATGGAATTTTGGAAATTGACCCTCATAATTCGACCATTTTTTTCTCCTCAGCACCATGTTGGAGGGGGGAGGGGGTCATTTTTGGGTTCCAAAATTTTGGATGATGAGAAGAAGGCGTGATGTCCTAGGGCCTGCATCGTGATGCTCACCCATGGAGCCTCGCAGCAATGCGGCCTGTGTAAATCTCCCAATATGTGAAGCTTCCACGTATCAAGGAGGATGGAAGCTCCATGAACCCAATTGACCTTCATGAAGCCGCCATAGATCAACGAGGAGGGAGGTTTCGTGACACGGATTTATGTTTATGAAGCCTCCATGGAGCATGGAGGTGGGTGTCTCCGTTGTTATGAAAAAAATGCCTTGTGTATTTATGCCCAGAATGCTCTTCTTCACGGTGCCTCTTTCCTATAAATATCGAGCTCCCCATCATCCCAAATGATGGATCTTCTAACCTTTCTCATTATTAGCTCCCAAATCGCAATGCAATTTATGATCTGTGAAGCATGAGCATTTTAAAGTTCTTTAGCATTGCGAATAAACATTCCCTTTGCATCAATTTAACCCTTCCTCAAAGGGGGACGTCATTCATATATCCCATAGGACTTTGCAAAAGAAAGGGATCCCCAATGGGACACGGGTATTCATAGTGAACTAATTTTTTTCGAAGGACATTCCATGTCCATGAAACCCACATGATAAGGTAGGGTCATTGTGCTTTGCGAAGCACATTGCTTCACAATGCTACACTTCGTAGGGCCCCCTTTCTTTTCAAATCAATATTCCATGAAATCCTTTCCACATTATGAAGCACCTTCCATATGAACCTATTCCATATACCTAGTCTGGGCCTCTTCACTTAGTGAAGCATACCACTTTGCAATGCCCCTCCACTACAAAGAGAACTAGAGCTTCATGAGGATTCTAACTATGATCCTCTTTGTTCTCCAACTCCTTTTCACGTGCGACCCTCCATGTTTTGCATGATTTGATTTAAAAGTACCATTGGTGGTGATTCCAATTGGGTTTCATAGCCTTATTCTTTGTCACATAGGGATAATAATGGTTATTACTTCTTCGCATTGCAATAATAATGTGGTCCCCTAATTGGATTTCTCCAAGACACACCCTCAACCATGTAATTATTGATTCCTTCCATTCCCAAAGGGTGCATGGGTATCAGTTATGTATTTCCTACAGGTGAGGAGTGAACTTGCCTCATCGGAGCTGCATGACGTCAAACTACCAAGAATCATCATCCTTAGCACATGACGTTAATCTATGACCCTGCCTTGTGCATCATATGTACGGTTCCCCCTCTCGGACATTATCTTTTCCCAATGATCTCCCTAGGAGTGAGATCTTCCTCAAATGGAAGGAGATACTTTTTACTGGAGTGGCGTCTATCTGTGGGGAAAGGGAAATCACCTTGGTGTAAGCCCCTAGCCATTCTTGTCGAAGGAAGCATCCCTGCTACTTCTATCTTTTTCTTGTCCAAAGACCAACGAGGGGGTATGGGAACCAGAACCATCCTCTCTTCGATGACAAATACATCTCCGTTTTGGATTTTTTTCCACCCGAGCCCCCATCCATGAGTATGTCCCAATAACCATCTCCCATGGTTATGAACCTTGCATATATCCTTATTTCCTCTTGAGGACACTCTCCACGTGTAATTCCTATTTCATTTCACAAGGATGCACCTTTTGCAATGTGATCGTTAGGTCTTTGTTGCCTCTTTTTTCTCACAACGAGAATGACTCAGGTGTTCTTAGACTGAGCACTGACTATGAAATCCATTCAGGGCCGCCCTAGAATGTAAGCCACAACACTATCTCAAAATATGCAGACGTTGAACATTTTCAAAGAAAGGTATGTTGGAAGCCTCCCTGAGGTTCAATCTCAACACCTATTGGTCTTGAACAGTTTACATCGGTTCACCAACACCCATCCCAAACTATGTGGACTTTGATCCTTGCCATGGAACGATACGTAGGAAGCATCCCTATGGTTCATGGACAATGCCTATTTGTCCTAGCCACTTCACGATAGTTCACCAACACCCATCACGAACAATGCAGACTTTGATCCTTGCCATGTAAAGGTGCATTGAAAACATTCCTAAGGTTCATGCCCATCATCCATTGGATATGAAAATCTACATGTCGGTTCACCAAAGCATTTCATACTATGTGGGATTTGATCCTTATTCCCAGACAATGTACAGAAGAAGCCTCCCCGAGGTCAAACCCCAACCTACAGTAAGCCGTTCCATTTCATAACCAGCAATAAGTCGTAGGAACCCCAATCAGTAGTAAGACATTGTGATTCCCAATCAATGGTAAGACATTATACCCCAATCAATTGTATGATGTTTTGATCCCCATCCTGCGGTAAGCCGTTGTTGTCCATTTTTTGGGACCCACATATCTGGTCCATCCCAATGGCATCAGACCAACCTTAGGCTTCCTACCTTGTGTATGCTTCAGTATATCATCAATTCACTGTAATCTACACCAATCCCACCCTATACCCCATAGTAAACTACTTGTATATTAATTCCCTACCATGGGTATACTAGGAAGTCTCTTCGAGGCTCATGCACAACATCACCATCTCACTCGAGTCAACTCCATCTCACTCTCCATCCTCTTCACATAACTGTCCATTATCCTTCTTGATTCATTCATGGGCTGCCACATCCTGGTGAGATCTTGTCAATCCACCTTTTCCATGCTCATAGAATCACCCAGGAAACTAACTGTGTGTTTTACCCTCCATGAGTGTTCCCTTTAGGGGTTTTACCCATCTTATCCACTCCAGTCAATGTTATCATCAGTCTGATCTATTTACACTAGACATTAAACTCGCAACATAACCCATGTTAAACAATGGAAGATAAGGAAAACATCAAATACAAGCCAATGGAATATAATTCCACACATTAGACAAGCGATTCCTCTGGCATCTGTGCCCTCGAGAAACCCAATAATAAAGGGATGAAATGCAGACACCCCAGTGTTCCAGTGTCTACACACGCCAGTGATGTCCAACATGACTATTCCCCCGACCGAAGGATGATGCCTTCACCGGACCCCATTGAATTTAACAGAAGAAGTAGTGTAATTAATCAGAGACCTAAAATACATGGCACTGGGAAGAGTTTCATGCACAATGTCTTAATCAATAACGGATACCTGGACTAGGTGATGAGATCCAAGGATGAATCCATGGATAGAGGAACAAACATCCTATTATCTCATTTTGATCAAGGAGAAAACATCCCTGAATGGGTGATGGATGTCACCCGCCATTAGAATAATGGAATGTAAGGAAACAACTGTGAGTCCTCCACCTCAAATAGACAGAAGTTTGTGCCCTGATGTAAGCTTCAGAAACATATATTTTCAGTAGGAGAGCATGGGATCATGCTATGTCTTGAAATGCTTCTGATATTTTTATTATTATTTTGTTCTTTATGAACTATTGTTGTAGATAATGTTAGTGTAATCTATTATTTCTATATGGTTGAACATGTAACATATAGCATCATCTGTTGTATGATAGGACCTATAGTTATTTACTCTACTAGTCTCCCTTTGTTTAATTATGTTATATGGTATTATTTCTTCTTCTATTTTTATGTAATTATTCAATGTTACAATCTTCATGTTATAGAATATTCTACCAACTCTTACACCTAGTCTCTTATTACTAGTCAGAATCATAGAGAATTTGGGGTGATGCACTTAACGCCATTTGGCCAATAAGTCTTAGAGCACTGTTGAGTGGAATTTGAGATTGAGACGTTACAAAGTGGTATCAAAGGAGTTATTTATTGTTTTATTTTCTGTTTGGAAATAATAGACTAGGATTAGAAGTAAATGGAATTAGGTAATAGTCTATGATTAGGAGTAGCTACCCTACATAAAGGGAAAAACGAAATTTTGTCAAATTAAATTGTTGATTTTTTGGATTTTGAACTATTACAATTTATTCGATTTCACTATTTGGTGAATCACTTGTGTTTGGATATTATTATTGATATTATTTTGTGTTTTAACATGTTGTAACCCAATGAAAGAAGGGTATTCCATATAATTCATCATATAGGAACTTATTAGAAATCATATTCCATGCATATATTCCAATCCATTTAGAGATCATTACAGATTACTTGTTGTTGTGATAGATGTTGTAATAGATTTAATGATGTTGTGACTGGTGTATTAGTATATATTATGGAATGTATTGTATGTATTCCATGGTTTTGTCCCTAAGGTGTATCGACCATGTTTGATTTGAATATGGTGTTTCATGTTTTGGTCTTAAGGAGAATTGTGTTATGATGTTCTATAGGTAGTCTCTATTCTTTGATTCATAGAGAGTGTCACCCCCCATGGAATAGAATTAAATGTACCTTTGGTTTACAATAATGAATGGGAATGGAATAAAGATGAAATGAATATAAAAATCATTTGAATATGAAATGGATTTTTGTAGAGATCATTACCAGACCTGTCTATGGAAATGGGATTTTAATTGAATATCTTATTAGTTTGACACCTAAACATGACTTGTGGGGCACTAAGAGGGATGGGTTCTTAAATAAATGTTTTTACCTATTCGGTCTTGGTATTTATAATTTTGAGTTGAAAAATTGATAATGATCTAGAATTGTGGTGTTTGATTTGAATTATAGAGTCATTCCACTTTGAAGACCTAAGGATGTATTCTAAGAGGGAGGTGATGATCATACCATAGAGGTTATAGGCCATGGGAAACTATTGGATCCTTTATTTGTATTAGTTTGAGTACTCATTATTTTACTGGATGCTGGTGAAGATGTATTGTTCTGTGAAGGCATTATGAGATTCATGCAAGCCTTTTAGGGACACCACAGTATGCACATCTATGGAAGAGCTGGAATGAGTGTTCTAGTAGAAGCATCCACACAACTTTTGGGTGGGGGGATAATAGACATCAGGATTTAGAGTCATGGATAGAGTGCATGATTTAAATATTTGAGAATTTAGAGACACCTATTGAGAGTAGGGTAATTCATGTAAAGTATATGCTGCATGATTCCTCCATGATATGGTGGTATGTTATCTCTCAGGTACATCATTTTCGGGATATGAAATGAAGATATTTTTAGAATTCATTATATTTTAACTTCTATACCAAATGCTAAGGGCCAATTCATCCTTATAGTATATGCATATAGAGTATGGTGCTTCGTTAGTTATTGAATATTTGGTATGTTTTTCATATATCCAAAAAATTACACTACATATAATTGGTGATGATTTTTTGAATTTTAAGTGGTTTATGGATAATCTAATATATTCCATATGATCATAGGTAAATGTCTTCAGGTTGAAAATTGTTTATGATATAGTGTCAATGGTGCTAATTATTTAGATTAACCTAAGGGGATATGGAGTTTTTATCCAGGGAGTTTTTTCACAGAGATCTGGTACTATATCGACTAAAGTTAGGAAGCATCATATAGAGCTTCGTTATGGTGATATTATTAGTAATTCTGTATCTTCAGGTAGAAAACAGAGGTGTTACCAGTGTAGTAGTCTAGGGAATATGAGGGCATTATGTCTGATGGGCCCAGATGACTGTAGATCTTGCAACAATATGGGACCACTGCAAAGCCTTTTCTGGACATTTCCACCATCATCTAGGGAGAGTGGGTATCAAAAAACGACATCATCAAGACCAAGATCTATAGATTCCCACCAGATAGGGAGAAGGAGTGCATCAGTTTGTTCAGGATGAGGCGGTGGTTGTGTTCTTGGTTGCCAAACCAAATGTTCATAGTGATAGTAGGGTTTATTAGTTTAGCTTAGATAGACAGTGTCACTGGATCACAGTACATGCCAAGAATATGTTGTGAGAAAAACCATGAAGGATCATAATCCTAGACCTTCTACTCTCATAGGTACAATTTTATTAGTCTCTGTTTTATATTATGAACATTTTATTAAAAGAGTTTCACATGTATTTATATTTGTTCCTATTGTGTAGAACTTTGGGATCTATAATTGTACTTCTGATTGCGTGATGATACTAGAAAATCAGTTAGGGTTCATAATGAAAGGTGTGAATTACTGTAGGGAGTACCCCTTGTGGTTTGTGGGTGTCACATCATATTGTACATCTACATCCTCGATATGAAAGGCATGGATAAAATTCTGAGGATGGACTAGTTGGTTTTTTAGGACATTGATGATTTATATCACTATAAGGCGAGTTTTACATCATGAGAGGGAAGATTGTATCATTATAAGATAAAATAGTATATCCAGGCTACCGAGATGGACCTATGCATTCTTGAGTAGGGTGGGATGAAAACCCATATTAGGAAAATATATTTGGATGACCAGGGAACATTTCAAATGGATTTCATTCCAATAGTTGATCATTTTTTGTATGTCTTCATAGTGAACATTTTGGTTCTACCTATGATGTGGAAGGTAGATTTCTCTATCAATCATCTAATGGGAGTGGCACTGGTATCCATTACTCCTAATATGATGGATACGACAGAGTAGCAAGAGCTCAAGAAGGAAGCTAGAGGATTTAGACGAAACTGATTTTATATAACCCAATACTTCTCTACAAGGTTCAACATCCTTTTTGAGAATAAGAAGCACCATACTGCTAGGATGTAATTGGATTATAAAAAACTGACCCATTTGATGGTTATGAACTGATTTCCTCCTCCGTGGATTTATGATCTCGTTGACCATATTTGTTGATCTCATTTTTCCTCTAAGATTGATTTGATATTGAGTTATCATCATGTGAATGTTAGATCACTAGACATAACTCATGCAGATTTTTGGAGTATATATTTTCTTTACCAGTATTTCGTAATGTTATTTTGTCTCATGAACATACCAGTGTTATTTATTAAACTAATAAACCGAGTGTTCCATCTTTATCTGGACTAGTTTATTGTGGTTTTGTGGATGATATCTTGGTGTAATCTCACAATCTACAAGACCAAGCCAAACATCATGAGATCATATTGAGTACACTGAGGGAAAATTAGTTATATGTTTAGCTCACAATGTACCACTTTGTGATGAATCAAATTAACATCTTAGGTCACATAATCTTAGAGGAATGAGTGTCACTAGAGCTAGAAAATCTATGAGTATTAGTTTCTATGGATCATCCCAAGAGCATCACTGAGGTGTAGGGTTTCATAGAAATGGATGTCTACAGTAGAATCTTCATACATGAAATCTCACGTTTCAATGCACCATTGATAAAATTTAATAAAATGGTTGTGAAGAATGTATCCATAGGATCCTATGAGATGGACTTTCAGAAGATGAAAGGGAGATTGGATTTAGTAGCGATAAATATTGTTGTCGATCCATGCAAGAATTTAATTGTGTACTACAACACATCAAGAATTTGTCAAGGAGTAGTTCTTATATAGGTGGACTGAGTCATTGCATACCGATCACAATAGATGAGGCCATATTAGATGAATTACTTAACACACCCTCATGAGTTGGCTACTACAGTTTACACAATACACTATTTGATACATTACATTCTAGGAGACCATATAACGGAGTACAAAAGCTAAAAAATCATCAAGTACATATTTAAACAGCATGATTTGAAGCTATGGTAGTGTAGGTGGTTTCAATACCTTCAGTATTTCAACATCCATCTAGCCTAAATGCATGGTAAAGGCAATGCAGTGGCCGATACATTGAGCAAGAGGACTAAGATAGAGTCATTGTAAACAGACAGAAGTCAGTGGGACCATATTGTGTTGTTTTATAATACGCATTTAAAGGTTCATGATAGTCAATGGAATACATTTCCTTCATCCTTAGTTGTTACCACTACCTTACTGGGTGGTGTGAGGATAAGACAAATATCAATTTCTAAAGTCTTAGTTCTGTGAGAGAGTATGGCAGATGAGGACCCTATACATAATTGGACCATAAGTGGGAATGATGTAATATATTTAAATGGTCGCATATGGGTGTTAGTATACATGAGTGATGAGATAATGTGGAATATTCATTCCTATGTCTGGGAAGTTCATCCTAGTTTCAATTAGATATATTGGTTTTTAAAACTTCCAATTTGGTGGGCAGGTATGAAATTGTATGTTGATGGTTTTTTCATGAAGTGATCCACATATTACTTGGTGAAGGAAGAATATCAATTTCTAGAAAAACATTTATTGCTGCTACCCATTCCTGAGGGGAAATTTAATGATGTCGAAAATTATTTTATGAAAGCTTTATAGAGGTCACCTTGAGGTAATGATGATTTTTGGGTTGTTTTTTACAGGTTCATAAAGGTTTCATATTTCTTTCTGATTAATAAAACCATCATTGTATATTAGATTTGTAGGTTTCATACATGTGATACTGCCTAACTACATGGTCTACCACATTCTATTGTTTCATATATGGATGCCTAGATTACATCATGTTTATAGAAATGGATATAGAGGATCCTAGCTATAGAGGTTCATAAGATCATTTCTTACCACCCTTAGATATATGTCAGTCAGAGTGGATGATTCATGTTCATTAGGACATGATTCCAGCATGCATCTATGATTTCATAGTCCCTTATGAGAGGTAGATACCCTTGGATGAGTTCACCTAATATTAATTCTTTCAGGTTACTCTTCAGATGGTTATTTATGAGGATTTATATGGTAGGCTATGTCAATCACCCATCTATATTCTAGGGATAGGGGAGGCAACTATACTGTGACCTCATCCTTTTCAATAGACCACAGAACTATTTCAATTGATTTTGATGTAGATGGATTCTACAAAGTCTCATAAAATATCTTATGTCGATCATTGTAGAATACCTCTATAGTTTTAGGATGGGGATTGAGTTTTCCAATGTATTTCATTGAGGCTTTGTCACCCAAGGATCCAGAGATGGGGTAATATTTCTCATAGATACATTGGTCTTTTCAAGATTCTGGAGAGAGTTAAGCCAAATTCCAATTGGTTGTAGTTACCACAGAGGTACCAGGCTATCCATGACATCTTCCACATTTCATAGATACAAAGTTACTTTATTGAATCATATCATGCTGTTTTGCTTGAGGAGGTTGAGTTATATGTAAATTCATACCATTATGATCATTCTATTTGAATTGTAAAGTGTAACGTGAATGTTCTCCATAGACATTCCTCTCGACTAATACATGTGTTATGGAAGAATGAACGAGTGCATGATGAGACCTTGGAGAGGGTAGGCAGTGTTGAATCATTGTGGCTAGAATTATTCTATGATGTTTCTTCACCACACTTGGAAGTGAAATTTCAGGATGAATTTCATTAATACGTTATGTTTTTAGGAGCCCAAATATGTTTTTGTGATCAGGATCCCTTTTTTCCATCAATTATTAGATAAAATCCTTAAATACATCCAAATGTGAGTTCCTATTGGATTTATTAAGGACTTGCGGGTCTCTAGGGATATTTTGAAACTCGAAACTCATGAATTGGAGTGTATTGGTCATGTTTCATGGTTTGTATAAATAATACAGGTCATGCCAAATAGTTTAATAAAACATGCAATGTCAGGTTTTTAAAGATCATTCTTCCCACGGTTAGTGAAAATAATGTAGTAAAAGCCTCAAGACCATGCTATTGGTCTACAATTTTAGAAGACCATTGAATGATATTTGGCACATGGTTACCTAATTTTCAGAAACAATTCATGGGGTAACCATGAAAATTTCCCTTTCAAGATATAGAAATAGTGTGAAATGACACATAGTTATACAAAAAGTTCTCCTAAACTGTGGGACCTAATTTATTTTTGTCATTTTACCTTTTTCACAAAAACATTTTTAACCAAAATATAAAGAATCATATCTCATGTTTCACAAAACGGGACCATGTGAGACCTCTATTTAGAATCTATTCTCAATTTTCTAATCCCCAATCCATCCCACCTCTTATTTGAACACAATTAATCTCCTTGGAACCAAAATGTTACGCACTTGATTCTTTTTTAGTCTTTCATGATTCTACAGGATATAAATTTGACTATTTGGATTTATGGCCATATAACCGAATATATCTTTCTTCATACATTCTTCATGATTTTACGAAACTAGGGAGAATCATAAATTGATATTCAACCATCTATCCAACACGAGCCTATGTTAGGTGGTCTCGTGCCTTTCACTATTTTTCAAACTGTTTTTATATACCGGAGTGTTGCACACCTATTTTTTTGGTGACACATTGAATTATATTTGAACCCAATTGAACTGTGTTGTTATTTCGTTGATATAATATGTTATTTAATGAATTTATTAGGTTTTATATGTTGATTAAGGTCTACCCCTTGAGTGAGTTCCCTTTGATGGCCTTTTATGGAAATTTGGCCCCAGATGCCTATTAAGAACCCCTTTGATTCCCATTTATTGTTTGTTATAAAATGAAAGTTGTTATTAATGGAATTTAAATAGGGATAGATTGTAATTGAATTTGTTAAGGGATTGTAATTGGTGACATTCCCATTGACCCTCATATGCATAATCATGTTTAAGCATGTTTGGACTTAATTTCTCTAACTGTGAGACTTCCATGTTTGTTAATAAATGTATATGCAAAGTAATATTTTAATTTTGATGTGATGATTTTTTTTTGAGAAATACTCCATTTTTAGTAGAGGACTTTCATTAGCTTATGATGTTGGTATTTTCATGAGACACCCTTTATTGGTGAGTTATATTCTCTTATTTTAGGTTTTTACCATAGCATGCAAAATGAATGTTCAAATGAATTGAATAATGAAATGGTAAATAGCCATGATGAAAAAATGGATAAATAATATATTTCCAGGGACATGACCAAATTTTTTTTACCTTTTTCATTGATTGAATCATTGATTAAGTTAGAATTCCAGGGATAGACTCAAAGAATTAGTTATATTTAATCCATGAGTCAACCATTTATGCGATGGATGTGCTCATAGAGTTCATACTTACATTTCGAGTGAATCATGGATCCATTAACAGATATTAGGGATTAACTCAATATTCATTTGACAATGTGTTGTTTGTGATACTTTGGTATTCCTTATAGGACCTACATGGATGGGCCTATTAAGTGGAACTTATACCACAGCTAGAGTGAAATGGGTTCTTGATGGGTTTGCTGGGATAGAATTGTTGGGTGTTGATGGATTTTCAACAAGAGTGATAATTGAATTCCATTTGAGGAATGTAAAGGATGGGATCAGGTTGTCAGAAAATATTAAAATAGAATGGTTTATAATATGTTTTCCAAAACGAATCACATTATTGGATTCTATAATCACTTATGCTTTCTTAGATGGCCTTCTTAGGAATCTTTTTTACTTACTTTTATATGGGGGATGGTTGTCTTGAGCTAGATCTTGAGACATAGGAATTAAATAAAATTGAATTTATAAATGGACAATGAAATTAAATAGAAATGTAAATTAGTTGTTATAGGTTTTTTCTTATGGGTACATCCAAACTTATTTCTTTCCATATTGTACACTACCTGTTATATATATTCACAAACATATATGCATAGATTATGGGTGGTTTCCTACTAGGATTGGGTCTCAAAAACGTTTTTGGCCATTTTTTAGACCCAAATAGATTATATGGTTGTAGTTGTCAACAAGGGAAACCTTCCTCTGATAGGTACCTGATGTAATTCATAAGAGAAGGATATCATGGGACCAAGATTTGGCTTGTAATGCTTATGTATTTCTTTTCTTCTTTTGTAGTTTTAGAACATGTATTGTATATGACTACAGTGTAACATGTTTTTTCTATTTTCTCGTACTAGTAACAAGTAGCATCATCTATTGTATTTTATGACTTCTGGTTATTTATTCTATCAGTATTCTTCTATTTAAATATATTAAATTGTTTTACCCCTTAGCATGTTTGTATGTTATTCTAATGTGTCGCACTCTTCTAATGAGGGAATAGCCTCCCAAATATCACACATAGGCCATTGCTACTAGTCATTAGCATCTAGAATTTATAGAGATTCACTTGAGGTCATGTGGCCAACCGAGCTTAAAGAACTATTTAGTGGAATTCATGTTCTGGATTTTACAACTACCAAGAAATATGAGTGAAAATAGAAGGTATAGAGATATATGATTTTACGACGGAATGCTTGGACATATTTTTATCTTTTTCAATAAATTATTTGAATATATTCTTTTCTTCGATGTTAATGAATGTTTTATAAAATATTTTTACCAACAACATAAATAATGTTATGTATTTTATTCTCATTATATAAACACAGACTTTTTTACATGTATATTTCATCTTAATATGTGAATTTTCATTACATAACATAGGGATCCATGCTTAAATCATTAAGGTTCAGTTCCTTTTTAAACTGAGACACATAATCAATAATTTCATAATTGAACAACATCATATCTCACTAAGTAATTCATATCTATCACCCTTATTAGACTTATCATACATAAAATCATTCATCATAACAAGGGGAGGAAAAAATAATAAATGGGAGCTCAAATTCGAGTTATATGATCATCCCATTATGGGGTTAAATTTGGATAACTGTGCCCTATATATCGTAGATCAAAACCAGAGTCACTAAATATATACTGGAAATTAATAAGGCATGAATTATAAAACCATGAAATTGATCCATGAGATTTTCAAATTGGTATAAGACATAAACTGTGGAATACAAATAATCATAGAAAACTATGTGTCAATGCTACCAAAAAAACATTCATAACATATTCGGAATGTTCTAGCCACCCATGTAACTTCATCCAGATTTAGATAACCACGCACGTACCCACTTTAATTCATGGTAAAGTCATTCATCTACACTTTGAGTTAATATGTCATTAATCATTACCTCATTAAGTAGAGAGTTATATAGGTCCCAGCCACAACATAATGAAAATCCGACATACATGTGAATTAAAAAAATAAATCATTCATCATATCAAAACCTATGAAAAGAAACGTGTTTTACAACTATTGTATCATTATATTAATAAACCATATAGATAAATAATAAATATTCTATCATTAGATCATATTCCCAGTAAATATTATTTAACATCAATGGATGTCATACTAAATGGAAATTTTTTTTGAAATATCACTGAGAATATTTCTTGTGGAAAATACGCTTTCCACATTGAAATAACGTATTTTAAAAAAGATACACAAAAAAATATTACAATATTAAATTGTAAAATTGAAATGGATGATTAAAGAAATATTATTCATGATGGTACTAATATTATTTTATTCTGTTTAAGAAGAAAAATTATTATTTTCTAATATTATTATAATGGTAAAAAAGTACCTAATTCATAAAATTATTGAATGATTGTTCGAAAACAATGTTTTATTAATTGAAACATGTGTATTAATAACATTTCAAATTCAATAGTTAAGAGAGTATAAATATAATGTTTTAAAAAATCATGGAGATATAAGAGAAATATTCCCTAGTAGATACTTGAATATAATAAATCTCAAATATTGATGAGATGTGAAATAAAATTCATACCAATTTTGTAAAATTTTAATCATAATTCCAATGAATTAAATGACATTATATGGTTATTTATATCTCATAATTTTCATGAAAAGAATCATAAAACATAATCTTGATCAATATATACATCACATAAAAGAAATAAGTGGTGAATATTATTTTGTTTGACTAAATGAAATGCAAGATGAAAATACCATGCCTCAAATTTGTTCCTTTCCCCTATAATATTCAGAACTCTAGTATAATAAAAAAATATTTATTATAATTATATTATTAAATGGTAGTAATATCTATAATACCCATTATGATTTAATAATTATAATATTATCACCCGTTTATTACTAGTTTGTTTTAAAATCATTGTTATGGGAGATAACTTCTTATTATATTTTCATTTTTCAATTCAGCGGTCCTGATCAATAATATTTAATCATTGAACCATGAAATATAAAAATTTTAAAAATTTTATAACAATCATATATATTCATTATAAAAATATTTATTATCATCTATAGAATATAGTGAAAAATAATGAATTACCAGATTTATGGAAATGATAATCTATATGTATGCACAAATGTTGTTTTCATTATTCAACGGATGTAATAGAATAATGTTAAAAAATAAATCACCATTTCAGAATAATTATTATGTCATAAAATCATATACATATACATACAAATATATATATATATATATATATATTCATCAGATTCATCCTCATTACAATCCAAAAATGACTAAAAATCAGATTGCTTCGTGGATGTGGTAGCCACACATAGAACATGTGCCTCATCCCAGGTGATGGTGACTCAACTAGTGCCTCCAAGTGAACTGAGTCCAAAACCAGGTAGAGTCATAATTTTCATCAACTCTAGAAGAACATTAGCAGAAAATATAGTAGGCACTGTTGTAGGTATTGTTCTCTATTGTAGCAGCTGGAACTATTCATCAGTTTCGGCTTTTGGGCCACCTGTTTTTTCCTCGGTACATTTAAGGCCTTCGGGCCACACAAGAAATCCATAATAGTAAGGATTTGAAGACCCCATGGACTTGGGTGCATCTTAAGGAATTCATGCCACCTAAAATTGTGCTTAAAATGACCAGATTGACTCTACACGAAGCAGAATCTAGATAAGGATTCAAAGTATGTACATTCACTAGAGTAGAAGCTAAGTATATTTTTCATAATGAGAGGGTGTGGCATTTCCATCAGGACCATATTGTCCATGCCTATGATGCATATCTTGAACAATCCTTGTGAAGGTGGAGAGTTTACTATCACAATGAAGAAGTTTGGGAAGAGAAATTCCATGTAGTTTTAGTTTGTATATTTCCCCAAGACCTATGGTTCATGTCATATCTATGAAAATATTCCTTTTAAGGGTTACTCCTCATCCTTTTAAAGGATTATTATCAAAAATCAATAATGAAATAAGGCCTTTGGGCTATTCAGGGGGTAACCACACGTATACACACATTACATTACCATTTCCCAAAGGATTTAATGATAGGAAGGTAGATGTTATATTAAAGAAAATTAGTTTAATTATATCATAAGTTTCATATATAATAATTTAATTTTTAATAACACCTATCCCATAAATATAGTGATGAAAATGATTTTTATCGCAATGTGGTGATGATATTCCAAACATACACAAGTGATACATTCACTTTTCATTTATTTGGAAATAGGGTGTATAATTGTTATTTCATAATAATAATAATAATAATTTTTCCAAATTTTTTTTTATTTAATTATACAATTATAAATAAAATATATTTTTATGAGGTAAATATGGGTATAAAAGAAAGTTATCTAGTAATATGGTTACCTATTCTTTGTAAAGACACCTTTAGACCTCCTGTAAAAGGCTCTAGGGATGGTATTTTGGGAAGATAAGTACATAAGAAATTTATATATATGTTTATAAGAGAAAATGGTAGATATTTTTAAATATATAAGGATCAATTTGGTGTGAATTAGTGAGGGTGGATGTGCTCTTTTATAATTGATGTGACAGGAAATTTGGGAATTTCCACAATGATGAACTTATAATAAAATAATTATCACTCCATATAGCTCGAACTGGAAATATATTTTAAGAAAAGATAATATAGGTTTGTAATCAAATAAAAAATATAATTTAGATAAGTTTTATTGTAATTAATAATCAAATAATTTTTATTAATCCATAGTTCAAACAATTTATTTTTAAATATAGTAACTATTTTGTATACGTTAAAGTGTTGTAATTTTTAAGTTTTATTTTCCAATTAGACCATAAGTGATGTATTTATGGAATTTTAGTCAATGAATTATATTGATTTTATTATTTCTATATTTTTATGGTGTATATAAAATCTAAAAAATATATTAATTTGCTAAAATATCATTATCGTCAATTTTAATACTATTAACTAAATTGGGATTTAAATACCTCAATTCAATTGGGGAAAGTCTTATATAATTATTTAAAACATCCATAATATGTCATATATATATATATTGAATATTAGTGGTACATATTAATTAATTCAAATCATATCACTTTTAATATTTCTTAAATCTGTTATTATATTTTTTATTAAATTTGAAATACGAACTAAGTGTTGCCAAAGAAATTAAAGTCATTATATAATTTCTAAAAACTAAAAAATATATATCAAGAAAATAATGTTATTAATATTAAATAAAAATGTATATTCATTTAAAACATTATTTTTTATATCTCTGGAAACATATGTAATAATAAAAACATAGAGCATGACATTTGGTATATTTTATTAATTTATATAATATATAAGTAATTGTCATGGAATAATGTCTATTAAAATACAAAATTTTGGAAAAAATGTGTTACAAGTTGAATTAATCTAACCATTAATAATTATGATTAATAATTAAGGAAATATATGTTATTTTTAAATAAGATTAATCTTTTTTTGCTTTAACAAAATATTAAATTTTATCATGGTTACTATTCATATTGAAAAACAATAAATGCAGCCTCATTATCAAATTTGAACAACATTATTTTAGATACCTAATTAATTTTTCCTAATTAAATAACTGTCAATGGATAAAATTAATTATATAAAACTTCCACAAAATTCCAAAAAACTATAGTTAATAAAAAATACATTTTTTTGCATAAAATTTTATTTATTCTCATCATGTTATTAGATAAAGAATTTACTTATTATTTTATAAAAAATTCATGTATATAATATATAAATTCAATTAAAATATTTCACCGATATGTTTTATTTTTCTTTATAAAAATAAAAAAATTATGCGAATAAAAATTTTAAGGAAAATATTTCCTTTTCATTCAAATGATTTTACTTGTCATTTATAATAAATTGATAACCAATGAAATAGTTATACATAAATATATATATAAATGTTACCTAATTTACTTATTCCTATTCATAAATTCTTATGCACCAACTAGTTAATAAAATTCATTTTAAAAAATTATGTATTGATTTGAAATTATGGTTCATTTAAATTTAGTATTTTAATAACCGAAGTTATCAAAAATATAAATTTATTTAAATAAAAAAATCATAAAATCTCAATGTGTTACATTATACAACCATTAAAATGAATTTCACCTTCTAAATTCATCACTCTAATCCAACCAAATGAGGATATCTCTTTTTCTTTACATCCACAGGTTCACAAGTAACATTTCTTTATTTATGGATTATTTGGAGAAAATTAAATAAATGAGTAGTCGTATTCAAAAGAACATCACCCCAGTGATCACATATTTATACTTGATTTCCTCATATGATAGATCATTCTATATTTGGATGACATCTGAGTTAAGTACATTAGTTGGATTATGTATTTCCACTATTTTGGGAGATGTATGGAACATGTAGTTATTTTCATAGATGTTTGATGTATGTTCTGTAAGATAATATTTCATCCCTAGTATATCATGAATCATGAAGAGGGAAATATAACTTGTGCTTTCCATCCCTCTCTTACAAAATATATTAACATTATTTCCAGGAGAAATGCACAAAAAACCGTGTCACGAACATTAAATTTCAAATCACGATATTGATTATCATCATAACTCTTATATTAAATCTCAAATTCCTTGTGGTGGCACTGAATAGTTCTAACATTCTTTATCATTTCAATAGCTATCAAAGTCCTAAATATCATTAATTCTCTAATTATATCCTCGATCGTTAGATATAGATGATTTATATTATAAAGGTCTTCATAAGGATCCTTCTAAATTATTGGGTGATAGATTTTTTTGTAAGAAAACACAACTAGACTATGGTATTGATCACAACCACCATTAAAATACATAGTAAAGTATATCATCATGTCCTCTAGTGTTTGAATGGTAATCTTTGACTGACTATCTTTATGAGGATTACATTCCATTCTGAAACTATAATCTGTATCTAGAGAATTTTGAAGACATTGTTATAACATCAAGGTAAACTTTGGATCCCAATAATATATAATGGAAGGTGATACTCCATGAAATCTTACCACATCCTTAATATATTTTCTGGAATATAAATCAATTGAGAATCACTATATAAAAGTAATGAATTGTTCTAACCTCATAAGGTGATTTAATATGACCCATTTAGAATTATACACTTTAGATATTTCTCGGAGTCCAAGAAAAATATATATTGTTATTTTTATCTTTACCATTATAGTATGGGTATTTTTTTGTAACATTCCTATAAACACATATATCACCACCTTAATTTCCTAACATACCAAGCACCGAGAAACATATTCTGCAATTTCCCTCTTCCTGAATTCCCAATATAAATACTATTTCAATTGTATATAAATTTTTTTTACATGATGAATAAATAATGGTGAACTATGAGAATTATAATTTTTTAAAATACTATTATGGTACAAAGGGGGCACACATAGTTCCAAAACCATAATATTCCTTCAAAATCAATGTTGGATTAATGAAATTTTATCACCATCTTATATAACTCTACATCTTCATATTGTTCCTCTTTAATCTTCACATGTAATGATTTTTGAACAGTAATATGGGGATGATAATATTTCTACCCTTCATTATTTCATGATATATCATTTTCACGTCTATTCTATTGGATATTTTGTTATCCTCATCATAGAAAATGTAAAGTGAATCTTTCCTCTCAGAGTATCTATTACCTTATTTTATTTTTGAGGGTGGTAATTTATTGGGACTTCATAATAATTAATTAGCACTAACCATATAGTTTGGTAAATTTTTAGCCCTTTTGAGTGAAAATATACACTAAACATTCGTGAGTATATATTTTAAAATAGTCTCCACAGATATGATTCCATTTTATGTTTAATACAGAAATTACGAAAACTGACTCGAAATAATTACTTTGGTAATTTCTCCTATGGTACTTCAATTGAAGTGAGGGATAATATATAATCATATCATTTTTCATGGTAACACATTCCATTATATTATTTGATGCATCCCAATATATCATAATAATTTCTCCACTATAGGGTGGTGTTATCATAGGTTTTATTGACAACAATCCTTTCATTTTCCAGAAATTATCTTTACATCACCCCTTCCAAATGATCATAACTCCATTCCGAGTCAACATTTTTGTGGGAATTAGAGAATAACTATTAATATCTAATAAAGTTTTGATATTATTGATAAAAACCTAGAAAAACATAATTTATATTAACCATGGTTGGTCTATGAAATTACTCATTAACATATGTCTTTTAAGTATTGACTGATATACCCTCACGTAAGGTTATGTGACCCAAGAAATAAAATATCAGATTAAAAAATAAAAACACGGTAAATTTTTCATATAAATTCTTCTTCACCATGGTCTTTCGAAAAATCCTCAATTGTTCTAAATGTACTTCCTTTCTATTTTATTATTAAAAAAATTATCAATAAATGCTACCACAAACATATCATGGGAGTATTTAAATACATTATTAACTAATTATTTGAATATAACAAGATAAATACTAAGACCAAAATGAATTAATATAAATCCATTTTGTCTCTACATTTTATAGAATTATGTATTTGAAAATAATATTTCTTGACACTCTATTAATGATATCCATAATAAGGATCAATCATGGAAATGTATTATGCAGTACATGGTTGATAAAAATTGTCATCAACATGATATAGGCGATACATTTTTTTTGATAGTTAAGTTTTTATGTTCTCTATAGGTAATGTAGTGTTTCACTGATCCATATATCTTCTTGACATAAAGAATATGTTCTCCCCAAGGTGACCTATTTGGATAAATGAATCCCTTATCATGATTCCCCTAGAATTTACTATTCATTTTTTCTACACAATCAGTGCTATTAGATATGGTGTCTTGGAAATATGTATATAAAGTGGTATTAGATTTATCAAAAACAAAACATCCAGACCAGAAGTAAGATTATAAAATTATTCTGGAAGGATATCAAAAAAATCCCATAGTATAGGCATATATTTTTGGAACCATGGCTATTCTATGCATGAATTGTTGGATGGTTTTTGTTTGTTGTCAATCCACGGTAAAATGATCGCGTATAGGGGGTGGCATGAAAAATTCTACAATGCATGAAATAGGAAGAGATGAGCATAAAAATTTGTGCAGCGCGTAAAAGACACAGTTGCGTGGATGAGGGTGTTGTTGTGTGAAATATTTTTCCATGCGAGAAAGGTAATTTTGCATGCAATAGTAAAGTCTTGCACGCAAAGGGTAGGTGTTGCGCAGAATTGTCAGTGAATCAAGTTTATGTATTTTGGTTATCCGATTTATTGGTTTAGTGTGTACAAGTGCGTCATATCCGAACTGTGATGCAAGCAGAGTCTCTTACTAAGCAGGGACAAAGAGTTCAATGCAAATCTACTGAAGAGACATTCATGTTTATAAACTGAGTGGGACTTCACCAAAGGCGGTGAGACAGGGGGTGTCAACAGGAGTGACCCGAGGGATGCAGTGAGCTATCCCGGAACTTTTGTAATAGAATTGAGCCTAGGATAGAGTAACTGTTCCCTAACTATTGTAATCCTAAACTAGTGAAGAATTGTGTAATTTGGTATGACTGAAAACCTATCGGTATATGCTCCTTGGACGTAGAACACAGTGGTGAACCAAGTAAAAAGTGTTGTGTCATCTCTCTCTATTTGTGAATGTTTGCGTTCTAATATTTTTCATCATATGGGTTTAACAAGTTCCTATCAACGTGGGAAAAAGATCTATCACATTTAAAGAAAAAGTGGTCACACTAATTCCCAACTCCCTTACCAGGGTGTCCTAGGCTCCTACAAGTTATTTTAGAGCGAGGATGTTGGTGTCGAACCTGTCCTTTATCGCCATGGAGAATGCAGTTAATGTCAGGGGAGTCCCTCTCTTCAAAGGAAGTAATTACAATATCTAATAGAATATAATGATATCTCATCTAAGATCCCTTGGAATGGATGTTCATTTTTCCATGTGCAAGGTATTAATGTTTCGGATCCAATGGTGCTAGTTGAGACTGATGCAGATAGGAAAATTCTTGATGCAGATGCTAAATCAGATATTTCTCTCACCGTAGCACTTTCTGATCAGATCAATATAAATGTGATGAGTTGCACCTCGAAAAAGTACATGTGGGATAAATTTGAAAATATTTATGAAGGGGGTAGAAATGTGAAGGAGGTGAAATTTGAAGTGCTACACAATAGGTTCAATGACCTCAAGATGCGTCCTAATGAGAATGCAGGCTCCTTCAATAAAATTACTAATGCGGTTGGAGATATTCATGGCCTAGGAGAAGAAATCAAAGACATTGACATTGTGAAGAAAATCCTGAGAAGACTTCCTCCTCTGTACAATGAAAAGGTGTAAGCCCTTAAGGAAAGAGATATTTCCAAACTTTTTATGGATGACATGTTCTACAGCATGGTGGCATATGAAATGACAGTCAAACAAGAAGATGCTACCACACGAGTGAGTAAGGAAATGTCACTCAAATCCATGGAGAAACTAAAAATCTCAAAAGATAATAGTGGTGAAGACGATGAGTAAAAGGAAATACTTTCTCTCATTGCCAAGAATATTCATAAGGGAAAAGGGAAATTCAAAGGGAAGATACCTATTGCTTTCTTTCGTAGTGGAAAAGTTGGGCACATTGCTTCTCAGTGCTTAAGAAAGATCCATGATCATGATAGCAATGGTGAAAAAATTGAGAAGCCTCAGAAATGTTTTTTCAAGAAAGGAGACTTCAAATCTAGATATATAGTTACGGAGAAGTGTTTTTTCTATGAAGAGGAAGAAGTTAATAATGAATTCTGCGATGAAGAAGAACCAAAATTTAAAACTGGGAAACATGCTTCCATGATGGCCACTGTTAAATAAACATAAGATACTGGTAGAGAAAATTTGTTAAATACTAGTGCAGATCCAAAGTTGCAACTTACAAATGATTTTAGCTAGATTTAGATTAAATGTAAGAGTTGCAATTTTTGTAAATCAATATTAGTAGAATCAACTGAATATGTTGATCAAATTAATGATGAAATTGAATGACTAGAAGAATTGGTGAAAGTAAAGTTGAAAATTCTTGAAAGCAATGATGATATAGTGGATTTGAAGTTGAGAATTGATGAGAAGGAAAAGGTCATACATGACCTCACCTCCAGACTAGATGAAAAATCCAAGACTGTTGAGGGTCTTAAGGAGTATGTTGTTACTCTCAGAAGTTAATATGAGATTGAATCAATTTCAAATGAATTAAGGAAGAAAATATAGTTTGGAAGATTCTCAGATGCCAAATTACTGGCATGAGCCAAGAGTGGTTCAAGTGGGGTTGGAAAAATCTTAAGTGATCAAAGACCCTCTTGCGTGGGAAAGAGTGGAATTGGCTATAAAGCAGAGACAATGACTGGTAGAAGTAAAGAGAGCATAATGAAAGACAAGATGAATGTTGTACAAGTTGAAACGTTGCCTAAAGTGCTAAAAAAGAAACCCTCAATCCAAACTAAAAGGAGAACTAAAAATTATCCTCAAACATTCAGAACTGATAGGTAGTCTAACTATTCTCCCAAGGAAGACATTATGAGGAGAAATTTAAGAGAGAAGACATTTCCTCTCATGAAGTGTCAGTTATGTGTCTATCTGGGCCATACCATGTTATATTGTGAAGAGGCAAGGAGCTACTTGAATGGATAAGATCTAGGACATCAACAAAGGATACTGACTTCATATCCTCTATCTTAGAGAAGAAATAGTCTCTATGGATACTGTTTTTGTTTCTCTAACTTTGGTCATAATGCTGCTAATTCCAGGAAGAGATGGGACAAGGACACCTAATACCAGAATTCAAGACAAGTCAAATTTCATCGACAAGATAGTGTTTCTCTCTCAAATAGGTTTTATCCTCTCAAATAAGACTTCAACTATGAAGAACCAATGTACACAGATGAGATAATTGAAAGGCCATCAGTGCTCTTTACTCATTCCAATGTCTCATAGAATGAAAGGAAAAACAATTATAACCTTACAGTGGTGGCCCTCAAATCTACAAAAAACAACAGTACCTAGATTCTGGATAGCGGTTGTTCATCCCATATGATAGGTAATGCTATCCTGTTAACAGATATCAAAGTGAAGGTTGGTGGAACAGTTCGATTTTGTAATGATGGAGCTCTGAAAATCAAATGCAGTGGAAGTATAGAATTAGCTAATGGAAAGCTAAAGATGACTGAAGTCTTTTACTTAGATGGCCTACATCATAATCTACTCATCGTGAGTCAATTCTGTGACTCGGGACTTATTGCTACTTTTAATCCGAAAGGCTTCACTATTAAGGGAAATACATGTGATTCACTTATGAAGGGATGCATAACAAAAGGAAACCTGTATCAGGTTGATAGTAATGAAAATTTCTGATACATGACTGTTGAAGAAGAAGACAATTTGTGGCATAGGAGAATAGGACACAAAAATCAACAAGATATAGAGAAAATATCAAAATTGAGGATTGTCATGGACATTCCTTACATAAAGAATGAGCGGGAAAAATTGTGTGATGCTTGGATTCGTGGAAAGCTACTCTGTAGTTCATATCAGCCAAAGAAGAAAAGGAAATCTAATCTTCTTGACCTAATTCATAAAGATGAATGTGGGCCGATAAATGTTTCTAGAACACATGGAGAAAGGTATATTGACCACTTCATTGATGAATAATGTATAATGGATTGTGTAATGGGAATTCATAGAAAATGACAAGTTCTTGGTTGATTGAAAACATATCAGAGAATCGCCGAGAATAATACCGGATGAATAATCAAAGTGTTGTGATCTGATAATGGAGGGGAATACATGTCTATTGAGTTTAAGAATTACCTATAAAAACATGGAATATAACATGAGATCACTGTTGTGTGAACTCCACATCAAAATGGATTTGTTTAGTGCTGGAATTGACAGGTCAACAACATAGCCAGGACTATGCTGATTGAGAGTGGTATCTCGCACCATTTCTGGAAGGAAGCTATTGAAGCTGCAGTGCACATTCAGAATCGAACATGGCTTTATATGGGAGAAACGAAGACACAATATGAATTGTGGAAAGAGAGGAAGCCTTCATTTAAATAATTTCATGTAATTGGAATCAAATGTTTCATCCAAAATAAAGAAGGAAATCAACGGATGTTTGGTGACAATGCTAATGATGGAATTTTCCTTGGGTATCCAATGAATAGAAAAGATTACACGTGTTTAAAAAAGCGACTAAGAAGGATTGTGGTAAGGAGTGATGTTAAGATAATTGAAGAGAAAACCACAAATGCTTCAAAGACGTCATATGATGATGTGATATAAAATGAGGATGAATGTGAACGTGTAGAAAATACAAATACTGAAATAGAGGAATATATACAAAACCCTCAGCTATCACATCACAATATTGACTCAGAAGAAGAATCTGAAGAAAAACTATGGTTGGGTAGAATGAAACTAAATAACACAGATGAAATCGTAGAGATGAGATTGATCCATCTAACATAATTGGGGACAAGAGTGCACCCACTCATACAAGGAGTATGAGGATTAATATGCAATCTGTATTTCTATCAGTTGTGGAGCCATCCTCATTCAAAGAAGCTGCAATGGATGAATCTTGCGTGAAATCCATGAATGGAGAGTTAGACCAAATTTAAAATAATCAAACATGAGACTTTTTCCAGAGACCTGAAGGTCACAATGTGATTGGAACAAAATGGATCTTCAAGAACAAGTTTGGTGAGCATGGAAGTGTTATTAGAAATATGGCTTGACTGGTATGTAAGGGATATTCCCAGATTGATGGTGTTGATGTCGAGGAAACCTTTTCTCCAGTAGCAAGACTAGATTCAATCAGACATTTCCATGCTGTGGCACTCCAAAGAGGGTATAAATTATATCAAATTGATGTCGAGATATCATTCATGAATGGTTTACTTGAAGAAGAAGTCTACATTGAACAACCAGTGGGTTTTGTTCTTGGTACTGATCAAACAGAGGTCTACGAAATGATGAAATATCTATATGGTTTGAATCAGGCACCACGAGCATTGTATTACCACCTGGACTCATATCCCAAGAATCTAGAATTCAAAATAGGAGGAGTAGATCACATGATATATGTGAATAATTCTCCAATATATCAATTCATGGTTCTAGTCTAGTTGATTATATCATATTTTTTGGAAGCCAACAGAAATCAGTGGTTGAATTTTCCAATTACATGAAATCGTAATTTGAAATGTCTATGATTGGGGTGCTCACATATATCATGGGGCTGCAGGTGATTCAAAAGAAGGAGTACACTTTCATTTCTCAAGAAAAGTAGGCAAGAGAGCTGCTGAAAAAGTTTCATATGCAAGACTCCAAACCAGTATCAACTCTGATTGCAGTTGGAACCAAACATGGAAAGCATGAGGATGGGTAATCTGTAGACCCCACAATGTATAAGAGAATAATTGGGAGCCTATAATACCAGAAAGCGACACGGCCAAATATTGTTTTTGCAACCTGTCTTATGGAACACTTTCATAGCAATCCAAAGGAGGAACATATGATACTAGTAAAAGGTATCATGAGGTACATTCAAGGTACTCAAAATTGTGGTTTATATTTTGATGTAGGAAGAAATAGTGAATTATCAGCATTTTCTGATGCTCACTAGGCTGGAGAAGTAGTCGACTAAAATTCAGCCAGTGTTTGTGCATTCTATATTGGAAATAAATGTATTGGCTAGTTGAGCAAGAAAAAAGAAGTCACTTCTCTTAGTACTGCTGAAGATGAGTATATCTCTTCCACAAAGGAATGCACTCAACTACTATGGATGAAGCAACAACTAAGTGATTTTGGTGATGAGGTGAAGCAACCAATGGTAATTTACTGTGATACCAAGAGAACAATTGATAATATGAAGAATCATGTTCATTATTCTTATGAAAAACATATTGAAATCAAATATCACTTTATCAAAGAAAATGTTGAGCAAGGAGTGATTAGAATGGATCATGTGGGAATTAATGATCAAGTGGATGATATCCTGACCAAGCCACTATAAGTAGCTGTTTTTGAAAAACATTGGTTGAACCTTGGTGTTCAGCCACCTCCTGAGGCATAAGGAGGTTACGAAAATCCCATATACCCAGTTACGATTAATTGTTTTTAATCTATTTATCGATGTGATGTTGGTTTGTGGGGGAGATACACTTCAGGGGGAGTGTGGTTTGAGCTGAACAAGGAACAATTACCGGTCTTTGGATTTTTTTCCAATGGGGGAGAATGGAAAAAATACAGGCATTTCATTGACATGTAATGCATCTGTGATAGGATGAAGAAGAATTAATTTAATGCTTTTGTGACACTGTAAGAAATTTACTTGGGCGTCATTTATAATTCCAAAACACGAGAACCTAATTCAAGCTTCATCTCTTGTTTTCTACACTGAGCATTTCTCATGTAGACTTAGAGTGATGGAAGAGTTGATTCTTGCATTTTTTGTATTCATGTGGATGGTGATCTATTGAATTTATTTGGTGATTTCCAAAAAACCCAAAGGGGGAGATTGCTGCAACCATGACTATTCTATGAATGAATTGGTGTATGGTTTGTGTTTGTTTTCAATCTCTAGTGAACGATCAGAATGTGTACCAACAAAGTGATCATACAGTTCATGAAGACAATAGTAAAGAAGGTGGCACAGTTTCCTAGGGTTGACAATTTTTTGGGCCTCAAAATCTAAAAATGAAGACATGGATTTTTGGTAAAATCTGGTGCTTGAAAACAGGATGTGGTGCATGAAAAATAAGGGATGTGCAAAAAATAATTGAGCTAGGTGCGAAAATAGCATGGTGCACAAAAGGGTGGATCGAGTTTTTTTCGCTCAAATAGTGTTTCAGAATTAGAACATCAAAAACTGGAAAAGGCATGGGATGCACAAAAAATATGGAGATATGCACGAAAAATGATACCAGTTCAAAGGATTACGCGCCAGATGAGATGTTTTTTGCGCCATAAGGGGTTTTGCATGCGGGGGTCCTAGAAGCCTTTAAATAAGAGGTGACCCCCTAATTCATGGGTGGTAAAAGACTCAGAGAAGTTCTGTGGTCTGATGCGCATAAAAGGATCGCATAAAGGGGTTTGTGTGAAAAATTATGGGATTCGAGAAAGAGGAAGAGTTGCGCGTAAAAATTGGAGCGGTGCGTAAAAGACATAGTTGCGCAAAAAAGGGTGTTGTTGCGGGAAATATTATTCTGTTCAAAAAAGGAAATTGTGCGTTTAATAGTAAGGTCCTGTATGAAAAAGGTAGGTGTTGAGCATAATTGTTAGTGAAATTTGTATAAACATGAACGTTATCTGGTTCAGTGGTTCAGTGCTTACAAGTGCATCACTTCTGAACATTGATGCAAGAAGAGTCTCATGCTAAGTAGGGAAAAATACTTCAATACAAATCTACTGAAGTGACCTTCACGTCTATAAACCGAGTGGTACATTACTAAAGGTAGTGAGCCAGGGGGAGTCTACGAGAGTGACCCGAGGGATGTCGTGAGCTATCCTTGAACCTTTGTAAAGGCAGTGAGCCTGGGACAGAGTGACTGTGCCTGAACCATTGTAATGCACAACTAGTGAAGAATAGTTGAATTTGGTATGACCGACAACCTATAGGTTTATGATACATGGACATAGCCCTTAGTGGTGATCCAATTAAAAGGGTTTGTGTCATCTCTCTCTACATGTGAATGTTTGCATTCTGATCTTTTACATTATACAGTTTTAACTAGTTCCTACCAATGTGGGAACCAGATCCATCACATTTAAGGAAAATGTGGTAACCCTAATTCAACCCTCCCCTCTCAGGGTGTCCCAGGGTCCTACATATATTTGATGTTACCATTCTCCATAACCATCAAAGATAAATTTTTGCTTTAAATAGATATCATGGCCCCTAAAATAAATGTGATTTTCATAATATGTTCAAATTTATTATCACAATGATATAAGGTCATAATCTGGTTTATAATATCAATTATGACATATCTTCAATGGAAATTGATGTGATTTTGTTTTAAAATATCCAATCCATTCCAATAATTCCATTTAAATCTACTATAGGAAGAATAAAAAAAATTCAGGAAGCACGTTCCCAAAAAATTATACTGGAGAAGAATCATAGACTAGGGATAAAATCAACATTTCATTATGGGTTTTTACTGATAATTCATCATCAAATATTTGTTGTGAGACATTTATTCACATATTAAATTCTTAGAAATAATATATTATATTGATCAATAATCAAATAAGGCAATAGCAGTTGTAGAAAAAATGATACTTGTACCTTTCACCATGTCATTATAACACCCTTCATGGAAAAGGTGATGCATGATATTCCCCAAATTTTTGGGATAATAGGTTTAATGAAGCTGAACATCTTCACTATAATTTGGATATGGGTACCAATTTTCATAATTTCCATACTCCTATAATTTGAAACGTGTGATTGTGGGTGGGGCATTATGTGTATTTTCCAAATTATTCACATTATTCGATAATTTAATCCCATCAAGTCATAATTATGTCGATCTATGACTTCACTTTTCAAATATAAAATATTTTTTAGAGTCCTATATAAAATTTCCCCCATGATTCCTTATACATATTAAGTGTAAGGAAATTTTAAACGAATTATATCCATTGTTTTTATATTTTTTTTGAATTTATTCATTATTTCCATATCAAATCTATAAGTTTGATGGATAACTATAATATCTATTTACACAATGAGTGAAAATCACAAGATTTATTTTTAGATGTTGAAGTCCTATATGGATAATTTCATTTGAATATTTTTAATCCATTGTTAAATTGATGTATCTTTCATTTAGGTTGTATGATAATAAAATAAGCAGCACTCGCGTGTCTTTAAAATGATTCTTTTTAGGTAGCAACATTTTCATAATCCTTCTATTTTAACTCCAATAATAACAACTTGATATCATAATAAGAATATAAGGAAAATAATTATTGATAAATAACATCATAAAATTGTTGGATCTGAATCTACGGATTATACACAAGAGGGGGGGTGAATTGTGTCTTTTTCAAATTATTACAATCTCTTCAATTTAGACAAATTCTGTTCACTATGCTTTTGCACAATTAAATATGCAGCGGAAAAAGTAAAAGCATGAACACACAGATGTATAGTGGTTCGGGGAACAGAAGGCCCCTAGTCCACTCCACCAACGCTCAAATCCACGAGCTTGGCGATTTTCACTATCTGGTCCTCGTTTCCACAGACCCGTCCACAACTGAGTACAGGCAGTTGACACCTTTACAAGATTCAGGCAAACACAGCCTTCCTGGTTCAAACACGAACCCACACAGCTTAGAACGAGAAGCTGATCACTCAAAAATAAAAGGGTTTCAATAAAGAAACACTTCTCCAGTTGTTCTTCACAATTGCAACAGAATGCAATTGACAGTAGATAGATCGTCGTCTTCAGAAAATAAAGATCCGTAATCAAAACAGTTCTGAGTCGATCCAGTTGCAAAAGATATTACCAGAAACTTCACAACTTCAGCAGCAGTAGATTCACAACAGGTAGTCGATGTAGAACACGTGAATCTGCTATCAAAATCTTCTTTCAGTAATAAAGGTCTTACGCTTCTTCTTGATCACCAGAAAAGAACGCTTCTTCACAGTCTCTGTTTTCTTGCTCGTCAAAAGATCAAAATCTATATCACACACTTTCCTGTGCATATATATATATCCGAAGTTTTTAAGATAGAACATATATATTCAAATATGAGAAAATCTTCCGCATAAATAGATCCATGAAAATCTCCTTTAGATTCGCGATATTAAATGAAATAACAAAGCCATTGTAACTCCCCTGAAGAATCGGCATAAAAAGCTCCGTTTAAATCAAACATTAATCCGTTGTAAATCGTCTTTGATTCAGTCAAAGTCGTATTTAAGAATCAGCTCGAAATCCGCCTAATAATCCGCTTGATTGACTAATTCAAAAGGAAATATCGTCTGTCAAAAATATCCCGACGCCAAACGTAGGGTTGATGACGTGGCTCCAAACGTAGGGTTCACAAACGTAAGGTTCAGAACGTAAGGTTCAGAACGTAAGGTTGAACATACATACTTTCTCTTCAGCATTCAAACGTAGGGTTGATCATCCATACTTTGTCTTGCTTCAACTCTCCAAAGAACGTACGGTTGATTATAAAAGTAAGGTTGATGATCCATATTTTTGAGAAACAAACTCAACACTGAAAACTAACGTACGGTTTCTCTTCCATACTTGTCCAACAACAAAAACGTAAGGTTCCTTCCAAACGTAATGTTCTTCTTCCATACTTTTCAAC
This sequence comes from Viscum album, assembly GCA_963277665.1. Lineage (NCBI taxonomy): Eukaryota > Viridiplantae > Streptophyta > Magnoliopsida > Santalales > Viscaceae > Viscum > Viscum album. Next base: position 1,290,149,424 of record OY728159.1, on the reverse strand, counting down.
AACGTAAGGTTCATTAACCATACGTTTCAAAATAACATAAAAAGAAAACTTTTCATCCATACGTTACGTTCATCAACGTAGGGTATGAACAGTGATTCCAGTACGCGCTAAAATTGATCTTGCGCTACAGTGATTCCAGAACGCGCTAAAATTGATCTTGCGCTACAGTGATTCCAGAACACGCTAAAATTGATCTTGGAATAAATGAAGTATAAAATCTCGTTATATAAAATAAATTCCTGCAAAATACTCAACGAAATAATTAGTAAATAATTAAGGGTATTTGTGAGCATCAAAATCATCATAAAGAGACAGAGTATTATTTAAAATAATCTCCCCCTTTAAAAAAACAATATTTTGATTTGTTTAAAAACAATACATTGCTCAACAATCTCCCCCTTTTTGATGATCACAAAACCCATAAAATAATAAAACTAATTTAATTGCAGTCTTGATTGAAAAAAAAGTTTTATAAAATTTTAGAATTTTGAAAGGATTAAAACAATATTTAACTATAAAATTTCTCCCCCATAACTCTCCCATAAAAATAAATTTTCAAATAGATAAAAGATAAATGTCGTATATATCCAAATGCTCCTATATATCCAAATTTATGCATAGGAAACGAATGAATTTAAATGTTGTGTTTATCCAAATTCTCCCCCTTTTTGTGATATCAAAAAGAATGAAAAATTACGGATTTGAACACATTCAATATTGCACTGAACTATAAGTAAATGCTATAATTAACTGTGTATGAATAAGTGAATTTTGTATACTGGCTAACTTAATCATAAATCAATAAATAACAAAACAAAAAAGATAAGAAAAGAATTTTTATTCACAAGCTACGACAGTGATATACAGAGGAATCAAGGTGTAGGGATAAGACAGGGAAAAAGGTGTCTATCTCCTTTGAATTGCGGTCTTGATCTCTGTAAACTGTTCTCGAAGCCTCTTCATCATCCCATCTCCTAACTTGATGATAAGATCCCTGTTCTCCTGAGTCATATGAATATCTTCAATCAAATTAACTCTGAAAAACTCATGCATTCTTTCTTCTTTTTCAACAAAAAGAGCCAGCTTTTCTGATAACTGATTCAAAAGAATCCTAATCGGTTGCTCTCCAGATGTCAACTGATCTACCAAAAATTTCTGATTATCTAGGAAAACTGACAAAGGGGCACTATTACACTGAAGATCATGTAATCTGTCACTCATATTGCTCAGTGCTCCTGTAATTGCTTGAAATCTTCGAATCAAATCAGGTGAAGAACCTGATCCACTCACAGCACTATTTGCAACAGATTCAAATTTATTCTCCATGTAAACTTTCATCTCAGACAAATCATCTTTCGTTACCATCTCTGATTTCAACTGATCAACAGCATGCAACATATCAGTTTTAAACAAATCTACTTCCTGTCTTGAAACAGTAGATTCTTTCAGCTTCTGAAACTTTAACTGCTCCAAGTTCAGAGAACTTCTGAGACTAACATTCTCAGATTCTAACTGAGAAATACGCTTGTATAACTCAACAACTTCTTCTTTTCTCGAATCAGGGGCACCCTGTGCTTGATTCTCATGTCCAGAATCAGATTGACGAAGCAGGACAAGGGGTAAAGAATCTGCATCTGATTGTTCTTTGTCCTGAAAAGGTTGATCCACTGAACTATTCTTTGAAGCCTGAAACTCTTCCACTGAAAAATCTTCCTGAAGTACCTCTGTATTAATTTCAGAAGTGTGTTCATCACGAACAGTAGTCTCTCTGACTTCTACTGAATGATCAAGAACAATATCTTCATGAACTTCTTGAGGTCGGGCCACTTCTTCACCAGGCACTGCCTCCATAAGTTGTTCTTGTGGAATTGCTTCTTCAACAGCCACAGCAGCAGTTTGAGGTTCTAGCTGAATTTCCGGTTGAGCTACTGGTTCCTCTATCGGTGCAGTCCTCTCCACAACAGCTTCTCTCACAAATGAATAAGAAATTACAGGTTCAGAAGATTTCAAGACAGGAGAGATAATTTCTTCATCAATTGACCTCTTCCTTCTAGATTGAAGTCCTTCCTGACTTCTCTCTTCCTCAACTTCCTCCATCTCAAAGCGAATTCTTCTTGCCACTGTACTAACCCTTGATTCTGCTTGTCCCTCTTTGGACTTAGCAGGTTGAGCCTGAGCACTCTCCGAGTCTTCCTCAGCTCCAACAGGTAAGAGTTTTCCTTTAATTGTGCTCCAGAAGTATCCGACTTTCCTCAAAGTTCCAGCATTAAAAACATTACTGTGGTGACATTTCACCCCAGCACTTACCAATCTGATCATTCCTCTTTTAAACAACAACAAAGAAATGAACCTTCCATATGGGAAAAAGGTCATTCTTGCTTCACTCTGACAGCAGTATCTCAGATATCTTATCATAAATCGAGGAAAATTAAACTTAATATCACTCATCAAAAGATACATTATATACATGTCAGGGTACAGAATTTTCTCCATCTCAGCCATCCTTGGTGCTAAACCAGTCTGAACAAACTTTACCAAGATTTTCTGATCAGGCTCCAAATCTTTAATAAACATCTTCTTTATCACTTTGGTTCCAAACAGAAAAGACATAATGTCTTCAGACTTATGTACAGAATCTCCAATATTCCGTAAATCAAAATGAAAAACTCCTTCATGAGGGCAGTTAAGAATTTGACTTATCTCTACAGATGATATGGAAAAGTCCTTATCCTCTATTTGAGCCAATAAACTATCCTCCGTATCTCCAAGGCTAAACTGAACAGTTCTAAAGAAATGTCTCATTTCTGCCTCATATAGAAACTCAGAGTTTTCACTATTAAAGGCTTGCTCAAGGCCTTGAAACGACAACGCTTGTTTCAACAGAAAATTAGTTTCAAACAGCCATTCTAAATCGATGACTTTACCTTGCAGTATCTTCCGACCAACTACTTTAGATTTCTTTGCAGCACTGCTCTCGGCTTCATCTGGACGCTTAGTCTTTGCCATTTCAACAACGATTTCTGAAGGTTCGTAAGTTTAGGGTTTGAAGATTCAGAAAAGGGTTTTGGAGCAGATGTGCGGTTTTAGGTTTTCGAAAGGGTTTCCGAAAAAAGGTGAAAAAAGGTTAGAAGGTGAAACGGTTCTGACAGCCTTGATTCCCGTGTAATCACTAATCATTACTTTTATTTAAAACAAAATAAAATTACTTATAGCGGGAAACAAAAAAAAATAGAATTCGAAAACAGAATAAGATTAAAAAGAAACTATTTAAAATTAAATAAACCTAACTCCCCCTTAATAAATTCAAACCTTGCCGTGGGAAGTGGTTTAGTAAAAATATCTGCTAATTGATTTTCTGTGTTTATAAATTCTAAAAATATATCCTTTTTTAACACATGATCTCTTAAAAAGTGATGTCTTATATCAATGTGCTTAGTTCTAGAATGACTAATAGGATTTTTTGAAATATTAATTGCACTAGTATTATCACATAAAATAGGCGTATTATTGAAATTTAATCCAAAGTCCATAAGAGTGTTTTTCATCCACAACACCTGTGCACAGCAACTACCTGCAGACACATATTCTGCCTCGGCTGTTGACAGGGCAACTGAGTGTTGTTTCTTACTAGACCATGATACTAAAGACTTTCCTAAAAAGTGACATGTTCCTGAAGTACTCTTCCTATCTAATCTACAGCTTCCAAAGTCAGCATCTGAATATGAAATTAAATTAAAATCAGAGGTTTTTGGATAAAGCAGAGATTGATAAATAGTACCTTTTAAATATCTAAAAATTCGTTTAACAGCAGTTAAATGAGATTCTTTGGGATTTGATTGAAATCGAGCACAAAGACATACTGAATACATTATATCTGGTCTACTAGCAGTAAGATATAACAAACTACCAATCATACCTCTATATAACTTGTTGTCCACTGATTTTCCAGTTTCATCCAAATCAAGTTTTATATTAGTACACATAGGAGTTGTAAATGTCTTGCTGTTTTCAAGCCCAAATTTCTTAAGTAAATCAGTAACGTATTTGCATTGATTTAAAACATTTCCAAAATCTTTTTGAAATATTTGAAGACCCAAAAAGAAATTTAATTCTCCCATCATACTCATTTCAAATTCTTTTTGCATTAATTCTGAAAATTCATGACAAAGAATTTTATTGGTTGATCCAAAAATTACATCATCAACATAAATTTGAACCAACAAAACATTATTTTTCACAGTTTTCTTAAAGAGTGTTGGATCTGCTAGTCCAACAGTAAAATCATTTTTCAAAAGAAAAGAACTTAGTCTTTCATACCAAGCTCTTGGTGCTTGTTTAAGGCCATAAAGAGCTTTAGTACGTTTGAAAACAGAATCTGGTTTTTGAGAATTTTCAAAACCAGGAGGTTGCTCAACATAAACTTCCTCCATTAAATAACCATTTAAAAAGGCAGATTTAACATCCATCTGAAATAATTTAAAATTCATATAAGATGCATAGGCTAAAAGGATTCTAATGGCTTCTAACCTGGCTACAGGTGCAAAGGTCTCATCATAATCTATTCCTTCTTCTTGATTATATCCTTTAGCTACTAATCTTGCTTTATTTCTAGTTATTATCCCTTGATCATCCTGTTTATTCCTAAAGACCCATTTAGTTCCTATTACTGGATAATCATGTGGTCTTTCAACTAATTCCCAAACCTTATTTCTCTTAAACTGGTTCAATTCATCTTGCATTGCTATTACCCAGCTCTCATCATCTAAGGCTTCTTCTATGGTCTTAGGTTCTTGTTGGGATAGGAAAGCAGAGAATTCAACTATGTTTCCAAAGTTTCTTCTAGTTTGAATACCAGTCTCTAAGTCACCTATCACAGATTCTAAAGGGTGATTCTTTAAGGTTCTAGACTGTCTAGGCATTACATTCAAAGGCTCTTAAGTATCATGTTCTTCTGAACTGGACTGAATTTCTTTTATATCATTTTCAAAATCATTCTTTAAATTCACAGGTCTCATGTTTTCATTAGAATCAGGTTCATCTATTTGTTCTATCCTTTTCTCAAAAGGATCAGATTCATCAAATTTCACATGAACTGATTCTTCAACAATCCTTGACTTTTTATTATATACTCTATAAGCTTTGGAAGTTGCAGAATATCCTAAGAAAATACCTTTATCAGATTTTGGATCAAATTTACCAAGATTATCTTTGGTATTCAAGATGTAAACCTTGCATCCAAAAACTTTAAAGTAATTTACTTTAGGTTTTCTGTTATTCCATAGTTCATAGGGTGTCTTTTTCAAAATAGGTCTTATTAAAATTCTATTCATTATATAACAAGCTGTATTAACAGCTTCTGCCCAGAAATATATAGGTAGGCTATATTCATTTAACATAGTTCTAGCCATTTCTTGAATAGTTCTATTTCTTCTTTCTACAATCCCATTCTGTTGAGGTGTTCTTGGAGCAGAGAAGGTGTGTTTAATACCCATGTTTGAGCAAAAGGAATTAAATTCCTGGTTCTCAAATTCTCCACCATGATCACTTCTCAATGAGATTATATTAAAACCTTTTTCATTTTGAATAGATTTACAAAAACCTTCAAATAAACTAAAAGCTTCACTTTTAAATTTCAAAAAGAAAATCTAAGTAAATCTAGAGTAATCATCAACTAATACATAAACATATAATTTACCAGCTAAACTTGCTACTCTTGAAGGTCCAAACAAATCCATATGGATAAGTTCTAGAGGTTTAGTTGTAGCAACTTTATTAATAGATTTGAATGATGATTTGTGTTGCTTTCCAAGCTGACATGCATCACAGAATCTGTCATTTTCAAATTTGAGACTAGGCAAATCAGAAACTAAATGTTTCTTAGATAATTTATGTAAAGCATATATATTGCAATGACCAAGTCTTCTATGCCAGATCCAGGATTCACTTATATTAGCAGTTAAGCAGTTTACTCGTTGTTTACACAAGGAATACAGATCCAAAGTATAAACATTATCAGTTCTGGGTGCTCTAAACTTAAACAGTTTATCTTTAGAAACAGTACAACTATTGTTAGTAAAATCAACAGTGTATCCATCATCACAGAGTTGAGAGATACTTATCAGATTGTGTTTTAACCCTTGTACATAAAGTACTTTGTTGATTGAGACTGTCTCTGGATCTCCAACTGTTCCAATACCAATTATCTTTCCTTTGGCATTGTCACCAAAGGTGACAAGTCCTCCTTCCTTTCGAGTAAGAGAAGAGAAATTAGCTGAAGTTCCACTCATGTGTCTTGAGCAGCCACTGTCCATATAACATATTTCTTTCTTTCTTTGGTGACCTGCTACCTGCAAAGACATTCAAACAAATTGCTTTGGTACCCATATTTTGTTGGGTCCAGGAGTGTTAGCAAGCAGTGATCTGGGTATCCAGATTTGCTTTGTTTTCTTAAAATTGATTGAATCATATAGATCGTTGGAAATATAAGCTTTCTTAATTCCACATATCTGAGGTTGTCTTAGAAAACAGTTTTTAGCTATATGACCTCTTGTTCCACAGTAGTTACAAATAACCTGTTTAGTGCTAGGAACAAAATAATTTTTGATTCAAAATTAATTTTATTTGATTCAGCAGAATTGTATTTGTCAATTAATTCCTTATGTTGTTTTAGCAAAGTATTTCTCTCATCTGAAATAGCTTTGTACAAGTTCTTTATAGATTTATATTTATTAAATAATGAGTCATACCTTTCTTCAAGCATATTGCAGTAAGCTGCAAGTTTTTTATTTGAGAGGATTGTTTCAAAGTTTGATTCATTATTTGAGTCAGAGGAATAGTATGAGTGTACCTCATCAGTTTCAGCCATGAAACACATATTTGCTTTTAAATTGGATTCCTCCTTCTCTGAGCTTGATTCAGAAGAATTACTTGAGTCTTCAGAAACACTCCAAGTAGCTTTCATAGCTTTCTTGTCTTTCTGCTCATAATCATCTCTTTTGAAGAATTTCTTCTTCTTTGCATCTTTCAATTTTGGGCAATCTGGTCTGATATGTCCCATCTTTTTGCATTCATAGCATCTCACTTCCTTGCTATCCTTTTTAAAGGATTTCTTGAAGTCTTTCTTCTTACTATAGAACTTTCTGAATTTTCTGGCTAGCTGTGCCAGTTCTTCATCCGAATTTGAAGAATCAGAGCTTTCTGATTTTGCACTCACTTCTTTGTTCTTCATCTTTCTATCCTTTTGTTGAGAAGTCACTTTCAAAGCAGTATTTTCCCTTTTTATGTAGACTTTATGCTCATTTACCTCATCTTGCATTTCAGCTTCGTACATCATCAGTGTACCAATCAGTTCTCTCATAGTTAGATCTTTAACAGAATTTGATTGTCTGATTGCTGCAGAGATTCCATTCCATTGAGTAGGAAGTACTCTCAGTACCTTCAACGCTTGATCAGCCTGCTTGATTGGTTCTCCTAGAGCTGTTATATTATTGACAATTTCTATCAATCTTCCATTCATCTGAGTGATGCTCTCTCCTTCAATCATTCTGAAAGTATCGAATTTTAACTTAGCAGTTGCATATCTCATCTGTCTTACATTATCTGTTCCTTCATAAGCAACAGCTATTGTTTGCCACATTTCATATGCAGTCGGGCATTGAGATACTCTGTTAAATTCGTCTGGTCCTAGACCACAGATGATTGCATTCATAGCTTTTGAATTTATGTCATACTCAGCCTCTGTAGCAGCACTCCATGTATCGGGATTTTCAGGAATTTCATAGGGAGTCAGAATCTTTGAATAGACTCTGTAACCAAGATTTTTCAGATAAATAATCATACGTGATTTCCAGCAGCCATAATTGTCTCCATTAAAGTAAGGTGCTCTGACCATTGACATTCCCTCTCTCATATCAGCCATGATACACTATGTATAATCTTTAAATACTTCTAGCTTGATAGGACTTTAGAAATAAGAAGCTCCTCCTCTGATACCAATTGTTGGATCTGAATCTACGGATTATACACAAGAGGGGGGGTGAATTGTGTCTTTTTCAAATTATTACAATCTCTTCAATTTAGACAAATTCTGTTCACTATGCTTTTGCACAATTAAATATGCAGCGGAAAAAGTAAAAGCATGAACACACAGATGTATAGTGGTTCGGGGAACAGAAGGCCCCTAGTCCACTCCACCAACGCTCAAATCCACGAGCTTGGCGATTTTCACTATCTGGTCCTCGTTTCCACAGACCCGTCCACAACTGAGTACAGGCAGTTGACACCTTTACAAGATTCAGGCAAACACAGCCTTCCTGGTTCAAACACGAACCCACACAGCTTAGAACGAGAAGCTGATCACTCAAAAATAAAAGGGTTTCGATAAAGAAACACTTCTCCAGTTGTTCTTCACAATTGCAACAGAATGCAATTGACAGTAGATAGATCGTCGTCTTCAGAAAATAAAGATCCGTAATCAAAACAGTTCTGAGTCGATCCAGTTGCAAAAGATATTACCAGAAACTTCACAACTTCAGCAGCAGTAGATTCACAACAGGTAGTCGATGTAGAACACGTGAATCTGCTATCAAAATCTTCTTTCAGTAATAAAGGTCTTACGCTTCTTCTTGATCACCAGAAAAGAACGCTTCTTCACAGTCTCTGTTTTCTTGCTCGTCAAAAGATCAAAATCTATATCACACACTTTCCTGTGCATATATATATATCCGAAGTTTTTAAGATAGAACATATATATTCAAATATGAGAAAATCTTCCGCATAAATAGATCCATGAAAATCTCCTTTAGATTCGCGATATTAAATGAAATAACAAAGCCGTTGTAACTCCCCTGAAGAATCGGCATAAAAAGCTCCGTTTAAATCAAACATTAATCCGTTGTAAATCGTCTTTGATTCAGTCAAAGTCGTATTTAAGAATCAGCTCGAAATCCGCCTAATAATCCGCTTGATTGACTAATTCAAAAGGAAATATCGTCTGTCAAAAATATCCCGACGCCAAACGTAGGGTTGATGACGTGGCTCCAAACGTAGGGTTCACAAACGTAATGTTCAGAACGTAAGGTTCAGAACGTAAGGTTGAACATACATACTTTCTCTTCATCATTCAAACGTAGGGTTGATCATCCATACTTTGTCTTGCTTCAAATCTCCAAAGAACGTACGGTTGATTATAAAAGTAAGGTTGATGATCCATACTTTTGAGAAACAAACTCAACACTGAAAACTAACGTACGGTTTCTCTTCCATACTTGTCCAACAACAAAAACGTAAGGTTCCTTCCAAACGTAATGTTCTTCTTCCATACTTTTCAACAACGTAAGGTTCATTAACCATACGTTTCAAAATAACATAAAAAGAAAACTTTTCATCCATACGTTACGTTCATCAACGTAGGGTATGAACAGTGATTCCAGTACGCGCTAAAATTGATCTTGCGCTACAGTGATTCCAGAACGCGCTAAAATTGATCTTGCGCTACAGTGATTCCAGAACACGCTAAAATTGATCTTGGAATAAATGAAGTATAAAATCTCGTTATATAAAATAAATTCCTGCAAAATACTCAACGAAATAATTAGTAAATAATTAAGGGTATTTGTGAGCATCAAAATCATCATAAAGAGACAGAGTATTATTTAAAATAATCTCCCCCTTTAAAAAAACATTATTTTGATTTGTTTAAAAACAATACATTGCTCAACAAAAATTACCACGGTTCATAGAGTCAATTTCGGCATCTACCCTCGTGTTCTAAAAAAAATCCACCATTAATCTTATTTACTATCCAGACGATAAATATCCAAAATAACATTTCCATGATCGAAAAACGAGATAACAAAAATATATTTTCAGTTGTACTTATCTAATTTTTGGTGACTATTGGATTAGAAGATCCCATAAAAAGGTGGTAATTTCCTTCTGATATACGCAATAAAATGTTGATCTTTTCATTACATCTTTAGAAGCACAAAATAATTCATAGCTTTATAATGTTACATAATAATAGAAATTATATTTTTTATTCTAGATTCCATAATATTTGGTCTCCTATGTGGAAAATAATTACATTTTCAAATCTTATACACCATTTACATTTTTTATTCAGGTTCCATCCATTGACTAAAAACAGAAAATAATAGTGTGAGAAACAATCATCAAAATTGGACATCACATTATAAAGAAAATTTATTTATATGATTTCTAAATAATTAAACCTTATTCTATGAAAACATAAGTCATTCAAGATCATTACAAAAAATTAATAGTTTACCCTATATATACTAATCTTTATAAATATCTTTGTTGTTATTTCATTAGTTTTCATATCTTACATTTTAGTGTCTTAATAAAGACATCATTAATAAAAACTATAGTGACCATGACTTTTCATATATAGGTATTACAATCTTAAGGAGGAATATTCATTACCTAACATTACCATCCATGCCAAAATCATTTTGGTATAGTTCCCTAAAAATATTAAACACATAAAAACGTGTTCATAGGTTACCTTCATCTTCAACCACTAAATTCATCATTTCTGTAACCCTTCTTATATTTATCATATAAAACATTTCATCATAAACATGGGAATAAAACATAATAAATGCTGACATTAGGATCTACTAATCGGTAAAAAAGTGGTATATTAACAATAAAATAATAATAACATGATCATAAAGGTTTTATCATTATGGTCGAAAATTGTACCCCACAAATTATAGATCATAAACAAGAGTCATGTAATAAATTATTAAAGTTAAAAAGTCCCAAATAATTACTGAATAAAATGAAATGATCCATCATATCATAAAAATGTAATAATACATTGATTTTGGAATCCACATACTCATAGAAATTATATTTTTAGAGCTACCCCCAAGATAATCATAGCATGCTAGGCTTGGGATAACCAGCATTGTACCTGCTTTATGACAATGACAACCTCCAATGTACCCTCTTTGGTGTCTGGGATAAAATAACCATTACCATTTTACCTCCTAGAACACTAATAATTACTTCTTGAGTTGTGGATAGATATAGCTACCACCCATTTTATTATTAAAATTGGACATATAATTTCCACAAGATCATAAAATATTCATCTTTTCAAAACCATGAAATAAACTGGTTTTAAATACATTGTGTCATCATATTTATAAGAGATATAAAAAAATAAATATGGTATCATTAGATAATAACCCCATTAAATTTTAATTGAAATAAAATGAATTCTTCTTATATTAGATAATATTTTTAAAGATAACTAGGAACATTTTTTTGGTAAAATACCCATTTCATTTTAAAAACACGTTTTTTAAAAAAACACGCTTAGTCACAAAGGGAAAAAATATACTTCAAATTTTACTTGTAAACAAGTAAAGTATTATTCAAAGAAAATATTATTCATGAGAGTAAGATATTTCATTCATATCCTATTCATTAATAAAATTATTTCTCACCATTGTACAAAGCATGAAAAGTATCTCTTTCGAAAATGGACAAAAATATTTTAATATAAATAATCCCAAATATTTATAAAATTGTCCAATAAAAATCATAACGCCTTTTGTAACATTTGAATCATAATCCCCGTTAAATAAATAAAATTATATGGTTATGAATATCACATAATTATCAATATAATTTTCATAAAATAAATTTACGGGTTGTATACTAACCAAAAAAACAAGCTTTGAGTATGGAATAGGTCCCACTTAAATTAAATTCAAATGAAAATCTCTTACTTCAAGTCTCACCTTTCGTCATTAAATGTAAAAAAATAATTATAATAAACATTGAATTATTATATATGTATTACATAACCATATTAGTTATAAGTCCCCATCCATAAACCTTACTTAATCTTGAGATTTTACAAGAGTACACATTGAGGATATTTTCAGGTTTAGAGTTTCAGAGAATTAGATCATAAAACTGGCATTACATTCCACAATTAATCAAAGTGGTCACATAAAAGATAGTATTCATTTTTTCCCATCAACAAAAATATATTTTAAAAATAAATCATGGATTCATTCTTGACACTTCCTTGACACTATCACCATATCATGTACCTTTCCCTTGACCTGTGAAAAACATTTCAAAAAAAACGTTGGATGAGCATAAAAAGATCAGTAATGTTTATAAAAATATGGGAAGGAAACATGAGTTCATATATACATAAAAATGAAATCATACTTTACCCATAAAACATTGGCACTTTAATATACCTCATCAAATCATGAATAAATCATAGAAATCATAAGACAGAAAGGTAACTTGAGGCATTTATAACATTTTTACGTAGGGAGTAACCCTCTTGCTTACGTTTGGAATACCTACCATAGTATATTCCCTAAATATCTTTAGAAAAACCTTAATGTTTCACTCCTTTGCATTACCCAATGCATTGGAGAGCTATATCGGGCTCACCCTCCCTTAGTTTATCACAGAACCACCCGTCTTCATAATAATGCCCAAGAACCATAACATAATCGTATCACATAAAACATACATAAAGGAAACATAAAATTTCCACATTTCAATAACAAGATATCAATATCATAGTGATATAATAAAAACATTATCAAAACTATGTTAAATACCAAAGTAAAATAGGGTATTTATTTTCCTTTTAAAAAAAGGTATGGCTTGTAGAGGAAGTTGAAACTCAAATAATGGTCACGGTGGCGGAGAAGTCGTTGTCGCCGCCTACGTATGAAAAAAACCTTCCCTTTTGTCATTTAGTAAATTCTTCGTATAAAAAATATTCCTTTTTAGTAAATGTAAAAGTCAAAGGGGTTTATACACCATATAAAAAAAGTTGTGTATAAAACAAATATGCCTCAATGAATGGAGATTGAGACGAAGTCCCATACAAAGACGATATCCTTTGATTAAGGATAAATCAATTGCATAATTATGTGTAACAAATGAATACACGAAATATAAGTGGTTATTAAGTGTAAAACAATCATAGGTTATTCAAATATATTCTTAGAATAACATATTCAAGGAGTACAAGTTAATCCCAAAGAATCAAATTTGGGTTAAGAAGTTCCCTTGCAAAAATTTGACAGCGTAACGACGTCACTAAAAAATTCATAAAATGTGTTGATGAGAGATAAAAAGGGTATCTCATCACATGGACATAAATTTAAATCAATAAGGATATAGAAGAACATATCCCAACATAACAGTATGTGAATTAAAAAACATAACAAAAGAAGTCTTTTAAAAAGAGGAGGGTAAAGGTTCCCTTAACGACATGGGCCTGAATGGCCCGAAGGCCTTCATTTTTTTATTGATTTTGATAACCCCTCTTTCAAGGGATGAGAGGGAACCCTTACAAGCCCCGTAGGCTCAGATATTACATGGCCCGTAGTCTTAGGAGATTACATGACCCGATGGTCTTTTAGGGACCTTACCGACTTGGGTATCTTTCGAGACATGCACCCCGTGAAAGAAGGACAATACAAAATTGATGTAAATACTCATAAATGAAATTATATTATACAATGAGTAAAATAATGGGCAGTACATACACCACACAAAAAAAATTGTGGCAAATGTAGCATAAATCTCACAGGAATAAAAGTGAGATGAAAAATCCCTTACAAAAACACGGCAGCATAACAGCGCCACTTAAAACATCCAAAATGGATTGATGAGAGAAAATAGGGCCTCTAATCAAATTAAAATAAAGCTTGAAGAATTAGTAATATAAAATAACATCCCCCAACATAAAAAATATGTGCTTAAAATAAGTGACATAAAGAAGAGTACATAAAAAGAAAGAGAGAGGTTAGATCTCTTACGAAAATTTGGGAGCCTAACGGTGCCACTAAAAACTTCAAAAATGGATTGATGAGAGAGAATATGGTCTTTAATAATATTAACATAAAAATTAAAGTAATAGTAATATAAAATAACATCCCAATAACAAGAAATATGAGTTTTTAAAGGAATGACATAAAAGAGTGTACTTAAAAAGAAAGAGAGGAGTAGGATCCCTTACCCCAAGTCTGACTTGTCTTGTTCGTTTCTTTATATTCCTGAATAATAAAAATTGTTCAATTTATAATTTCCTAAGTAACTCCTTTAGAAATTATAATTCAGTTCATATCACATATTATAATTTTATAATAATTGTTTAATAATGTTTGTTCATATCAGTTGTTTTTGCCGATGTTTGGTATATGAGTAAAAAATGAACTTGTTTGAAAAATGATTGCCCATGTAGCTATAAGTAAATAATTTCCAGAATAGTATTAATGATTAAAATATCATATATATCCAGTAAATATTCATTTTATACTATTTCATATCATTTGGAGATAAAAAATGAAAAGCCCCGTTCATGGAGATGGTAGGCCGTACGTACGCATGAACGCTACTTTCATTTTTTTCTTTGTCATATTAATGGAATTAAAAATAAATGATATATATATATTATAATTCCAGTATAATATATATGTTATATAGGTCACATATTTTCATTAATTTCATTCTTTATACATTCCATGTATTGCATGTACGCGTCACATCACTTGAGGGGGTGGTAGTCCGTACTTCCTCATATGAAATTATCGCATTTACACAACATGAAAAGAATAAACGTATGGTTTAAATATAAAATCACAAGAATATAGTAAACATAACTACCATATATATCATATATTAAATACAGTTACATCATAATGTCCACCTTTAAAGGTGTTAAAAGAATATTGAACAATCATCGTTTCGTGAGGCAGAAAATCACCAACCCCAGAAACAGTATGTTCTTTAACCATTTGACGAATGTGTATGTAAGTTTAGCTGGAATAATTCTTATAAAAACATCATAGTATATTGAAGATACTTGAGTTGTTACAAAATAAAGGAATAAAAAGAGTTTAGGGGGTTGGAGAAGCAAAATAATGCAAAAGGACACAAGTGAAGACATTACCTTAAAATCGGGTAACTCCCTTTGGTTTGAGCTCAACGGCTTCGTTGGGAAGACTTCTGCCCAAAGTGAGGCTTCAAGGAGTTATAGAGGTATGTGTAGAGACAAAATGGGTATGTGTTGGCCGAGCCAAGGGCTTTGGAAGTGTGGGTAAGGTGGTAGAGGTGGGGGCCTTTTATAAGAGGAGAGGAGGGGCACTCTTGGAATGTAAGGAAATGTTACTTTATTTTAGATTGAGGTTCGGATTTTAATGGTCCCACATTGATGTGTTTCGAGGATAAGGTTATAAGGGTTCGAAATCCACCCATAAAATAGGTTTTGGACATGTTTAGATCTTATATTTTACATTTTCTTTCCATTTTATTTAAATCTTTTAATAATGAGGTCATCTCTACATCATTATGATGTCATAAATAATTTAATATATTTAATGACTAAAAAATATAAAAATAATACTATGATGTATAAAATATTTTTAGCTTTCCAATGACTATTTACAGTCCAAATATAATTTATGTAGACAAAATTAAAAATATTTTACTTAGGTGATACATTCTTTGTTACATTTAACATTCTTTAAAAATAAAAAGATAAAAAGTCACTTTCTGACAAAAGTAATTCCATGGGGCCCCCAAGTTTGGCACAAGGCATCCCATGGTCGACCATGAGACAACTATTAGCCTTAGGACACATGTTGTGGTCATTTTTTATTATTATGATATTATCTGATTATCTTTAACTACACGACTACTCATTAATCAAGATAATTAAAGATAATTAACGTCGTTACTATTCATAATCTCCAAAAACAAAAGAGTCTTAATTACATAATTTTGACCTTATGATTCAAAATATGTAATCCATTTTACCAAATTACAAACACATAAATTGCAATAATTAATTTAAAAAAACATCCTGTTGTCAAAACAAATAGCGGGTTTTTTAGAAACAATATTTATGAAAAGATTGGCACTTGTTTATGCCCAATTCCAAATTGAAATTAATCCCAATTACAATAATTGGATTAAATGGTAGAAATATATTCCAATTACACTTTAAAACAAATTAAAAAGATAATATAACCATATAATTAAATTATATGAAAAAGCATTTTTGATGTAAAATGCAGTATTTTTCACTATTCATTGAAAAATTAACATTTTCAGAAAAATACCAAAAATTATCCCAAGGTAAATTTCTATGTCCCAATAATAAATAATATGTTTATCTTGAAAAATAGAGCTTATAAAATTTTCAAATTTTTTATTTAAAAAATGGTTTTCCATCAAAAGGTAGTAAAACAATCTTTCAAAAATACTAGTGTATTCAATGCTTAAGATTGGATTCATTTGTATTTTAACCCTCTAAAATTTATTGGATAAAAGTAAAAACATTTAACACACATATAATCATAATTTAGTTATTTATATTCATTCCCTCCAATACAACCGCTATGTGTTTACTACTATTTAAAATAATATTATTTTATTATTAGAGTGCAACGTAAGATTTCAAAGGAACTCGTTGTGGCGTATTGGGTAAGTCATTAAGCATAGCGTTCCATTTATATTAATATTGACATTTTTTCCACAAATATGGATAAATATAAAAATTTCTTATTCTTTTTTTACCTGGGGTGTTACAACCTTCCCCTCTTTTGGAAATTGCGTCCTCGCAAATATAATACTCGGCTTGGAAACATCATTGAAAATCCCACATCGGAACAAGAGTCAGTAAAACAATCACGTTAAAATAAAGAAAGATAAGTATAGAGTTCACCCGAGTTAACCCATACTAGGATTCCATGTAGGAAAACATGGACATGGAGGAGAAAACATAAGGTCATGTTCTGATGGAGAGTTATAGAAAACATGTTTAGGAGAAAGTTAACCACAAGAAAATAACAAACTTGTGATGGGCTAAACGGTATTCGATTCCCCAGTAGGAAAATATAATAGACAACATATTTGTTTTAAGTTACTTTTTATTGAGTAATTTATTCATAAGGAAACATAATCACATATCATGTTGACTTTCAACTTCTATTAGATTCCTTACACAAACCCATATTTTCTCCAAAAGATGAGTATTTAAGAAGACTTGTTCACATTAAGAGTACTATAATCAACATCTAGAGAATCACCTAATACACAAAAGAGAACAATATACATTCCATGTATTTAGACATTAACCAAAAACAAAACCAAAAAGCTCAGTACAAGATCAGATAATCCAGAAAAGGATAACCCTTAATAAAAAGAAAATCTATTCTTAATCTCCAAAATTTGTCCAACAAAACCCAAAGTTCAACGAGGACCATTCGATAAACAATTTGTCCATAAAATTCTTAAAATTAAAGAAAACTAAGAACGAAACCCAAATAGCTGAAGGATTTAGTCACATAGTCTTCCAAGTTAAATCGTAACATTTATCTCCAAAAAACACCAGTTGCTCTTAAAGTCTCGTATTGAAAAGTAATTAACCTAATCACATATCCTCCATGATAGGTTAATAAATTTCCATAGATAACCCAAAATCAACATACTCTTAATTAATAAAATCATCTAACTAAAAATTAATAAGTCAAACTTACCAGGGACTTCACATAGTCTACTGGTAGGCGATAAATACTGGTCTCACTTTGGTTGTGGGTTTGATTCCCGCAGCTTTGTCCGACGCAACGGGTTGTCACACTGTCTGTGTGTTATCCTTTTTATAAAACTCCAAAAATAACCCTAACATGTTTTAACCTTAATGGTTTCCTTATACCTCTCATTTTCATCCAATTTCATTATGGTCTTGAAATCTTATTTCCGGAAGTCTTATTTCACCACCATAAGATAAAATAAAATGATTCCCAAAATGAATAACATCATACCTTGATCATGGAATCCACTCGGTTTCATTGTCATCTTGCTCATGTAGGTAGATGTCCCATGCATTACAACAATGATTTTGAGATCCGTTAAAATAATTTGCTTCCTCCATCCAAATACACCTTGTAAACATGGGTCATATGGGTGTTCATAGAAAAACAGTTTTCGAAAATAATCATGTATGACATATAATTCCAAACATCTGATAAAACATGATTTCTATAAAATAGTC
Organism: Viscum album; assembly: GCA_963277665.1. NCBI lineage: Eukaryota > Viridiplantae > Streptophyta > Magnoliopsida > Santalales > Viscaceae > Viscum > Viscum album. Next base: position 1,290,131,348 of record OY728159.1, on the reverse strand, counting down.
TGACAGAATTTGAGTTGAAACTTTCTATTATTGTTCCTTTTAAAATAACATAAATATGTGCTGAGAGACTATATTTTAAAAGAAAATATAAATAGGTCGCACAAGGGTCTCCTTCCTCAGCACCATTTTTAAAATCATAATATGATTCAAATTCTTGTGATAAGGTAAAATATTTGAAAATACCTTGATAATATTTAACATTCTTGAAAATATGAGAATATTGTGAAAATAGTATTTGTCTAAAAACAACCCATGATCCACGATGATAACAACGTATAGTGGAGGTGTTTGATATCTCAAACAACTGCCTGCAAGTGATGTGTATGCTAGAAAAAGTTTCACAATCATCCAAACATGACATTGCAATAATTATTGCAAGCATGACATCAGGAAGAGATAGGAATGTCGTTTGAGATCCTTCTCCTTCCATACGTAACCGACTTTACTTGAACTAAAAAAAGTTATAAAACAAGGATTTAACTGAAATAATAGATATAGGGACTAATCATGTGTCTAACAAAAACTCTTAATCCCTAAAGTTGTCTAAACTGGCCTTTGATACAAACTATAAGGCCCCAGCCTTAAACCTTACTTAATCTTGAGTTATTACAATATTACACATTGAGGATCTTTTCAGGTTTCGAGTTTTAGAGAATTAGATCATAAAACTTGCATTACATTCCACATTTAAACAAAGTGGTTATATAAACGATAGTATTCATTTTTTCCCATCAAAGGAAATATATTTAAAAAATAAACCATGGATTCTTTCTTGACACTTCCTGGACACCATCATCATATCATGTACCTTTCCCTTGACCTGTGAAAAACATTTCAAAAAAAAAACTAGGGATGAGCATAAAAAGCTCAGTAAGGGTTATAAAAATATAGAAAGGAAACATGAGTTCATATATACAAAAGAATGAAATCATACATTACCCATAAAACATAGGCACTTTAATATACCTCATCAAATCATGAATAAATTATAGAAATCATAAGACATAAAGGTATCTTGAGGCATTCATAACATTCTTACATAGGGAGTAACCCTCTTGGTTACGTTTGGAATACCCACCACAGTATATTGCCTAAATATCTTTGGAAAACCATAACATTTCACTCCTTCATGTTACCAAATGCATTGGAGAGCTATATCGGGCTCACCCGCCCATAGTTTATCACAGAACCACCCGTCTTCATAAAAATGCCCAAGAACCATAAAATAATCGTATCGCATAAAAAGTACATAAAGGAAACATAACATTTACACATTTCAATAACAGGATATCAATAACATAGTGATATAATAAAAACATTATCAAATCTATTTTAAATTCCAAAGTAAAACATGGTATTTATTTTTCTTTTAAAAAATTGTATGGCTTGTAGAGGAAGCCGGAACTCAAATAATGGTCACGGCGGCAGAGAAGTCATTGTCACCACATACATATGACAAAAACATTCCCTTTTGTCTTTTAGTAAACGCTTCATATAAAAAAGATTCCTTTTGAATAAATGTATAATTCAAAAGGGTTTATACACTGTATAAAATAAATTTGTGTATACAACAAAATATTCCTCAATGAATGGAGATTGAAATGAAGTCCCATACAAAACGGTATCCTTGCATTAAGGATAAATCAATTACATAATTATGTGTGACAAAAGAATACACAAAATATAAGTGGATATTAAGTCTAAAACAATCAGAGGTTATTCACACATATTCATAGAATGACATATTCAAGGAGTACAAGTTTATCACAAAGAATCAAATTAGGGTAATGAAGTTCCCTTGCAAATATTTGACAGCCTAACGGCGTCACTACAAAATTTAGAAAATGAGTTGATGAGAGATAAAAAGGGTATCTAATCACATGGACCTAAAATTTAAATCAATAAGGATATATAAAAACATATCCCAACATAATATTAAGTGAATTAAAAGACAAAACAATATAAGTCTTTTAATAAGAGGAGGGTGAAAGGTTCCCTTACCGACAAGGGTATCTTTCGAGACATGCACCCCATGAAAGAAGGACAATACAAAATTGATGTAAATACTCATAAATGAAATTATATTACACAATGAGTAAAATAATGGGCAGTACATACACCACTCAATGTAAATTTTGGAAAATGTAGCATAAATCTCATAGTAATAAAAGTGAGATGAAAAATCCCTTACGAAAACTCGGCAGCCTAACGGTGCCACTTAAAACATCCAAAATGGATTGATGAGAGAAAATAGGGTCTATAATCATATTAACATAAATTTTAAAGAATGAGTAATATAAAATAACATCCCCTAATATAACAAATAGGAAATTAAAAGAAGTGACATAAAGGATAGTACATAAAAAGAAAGAGAGAGGATAGATTTCTTACGAAAATTCGGCAGCCTAACGGCGCCACTCAAAACTTCCAAAATGGATTGATGAGAGAGAATATGGTCTCTCATCATATTAACATATAAATTTCAGTATGATTAATATAAAAGAACATCCCAATAACAAGAAATATGAGCTTTAAAAAGGAATGACAGAAAATAGTGTACTTAAAAAGAATGAGAGGAGTAGGATCCCATACCTCAAGTTTGACATGTCTTGTTCGTTTCTTTATTTTCTTGAATAATAAACTTTGGTCAATTTATAATTGCTTAAGGACATCCTTTAAAGATTATAATTCAGTTCATATCACATATAATATTGTTATAATAATTGTTTAATAATGTTAGTTCATTTTAGTTGTTTTTGTCGATGTTTGGTACATGAGTCAAAAATGAACTTGTTTGAAAAATGATTTCCAATGTAGTTATAAGTAAATAATTTCCAGAATAGTATTAATGATTGTAATAACATATATATGAAGTACATATTAATTTTATACTATTCCATATCATTTGGAGATAAAAATGAAAAGCACCGTTCATGGAGATGGTAGGCCGTACGTACGCATGAACGCTACTTTCATTTTTTTCTTTGTCATCTTAATGGAATTAAAAATAAATGATATATATATATTATAATTCAAGTATAATATATATATTATATAGGTCACATATGTTCACTAATTTAATTCTTTATACATTCCATGTATTGCATGTACGAGTCACATCACTTGAGGGGGCGGTAGTCCACATTTCCTCATATGAAATTATCGCATTTACACAACATGAAAAGAATAAAGGTATGGTTCAAATATAAAATACAGAAGCATATAGTAAACATAACAACCATATATATAATATATAAAATACAGTGACATCATAATTTCCACCTTTAAATGTGTTAAAATAAAATTGAACAATCATCGTTTCGTGAGGCAGAAAATCGCCAACCACAGAAACAGTATGTTCTGTAACCATTAGACGAATGTGTATGTAAGCGTAGCTCGAATACTTATTATAAAAACATCCTAGTATATTGAATATACTAGAGTTGTTACAAAAGAAAGGAATAAAACGAGTTTAGGTGGTTATATATGCAAAATAAAACAAAATTCCACAAGTGATGACATTAACTTAAAATCGGGTAACTCCCTTTGGTTTGAGCTCAAAGGCTTCCTTGGGAAGACTTCTGCCCAATGTGAGGCTTCAAGGAGTTATATAGGGATGTGGAGAGACAAAATGGGCAGGGTCTGGCCAAGCCAAAGGCTTTGGAAGTGTGGGTAAGGTGGTAGAGGTGGGGGCCTTTTATAAGAGGAGAGGAGGGGAACTCTTAGAAAATAAGGAAATGTTGCTTTATTATAGAATGTGTTTCAGATTTTAATGGTCCCAAATTGATGTGTTTCGAGGATAAGGTGATAATGGTTCGCAATACACCCATACAATAGGTTTTGGACATGTGTAGGGCTTAGATTTTACATTATCTTTCAATTTTATTTTAATCATTAAATAATGAGGTCATCGCTGCATCATTATGATGTCATAAATAATTTAATTTATTTAATGACTAAAAATTATAAAAAAAATACTATGATGTAAAAAATAGTTTTATCTTTCCAATGAATATTTATAGTCCAAAATATAATTTATGTAGAAAAAATTAAAAACATTTTACTTAGGTGGTACATTCTTTGTTACATTTAACATTTTTTAAAAATAAAAAGATAAAAAGTCACTTTCTCACAAAAGGGATTCCATGGGGACCCCATGTTTGGCACAAGGCATCCAATGGTCGCCCATGAGACAACCAGTAGCCTTAGGACAAATTTTTTGGTCATTTTTTTATTATGATATTATCTTATTATCTTTAACTACCCGATTACTCATTAATCAAGACAATTAATGATAATTATCGTCGTTACTATTCATAATGTCCAAAAACAAAAGAGTATTAATTACATAATTTTGACCCCATGATTACAAATATGTAATCCATTTTACCAAATTACAAACACATAAATTTCAATTATTAATTTTAAAAAAACTTCCTGTTGTCAAAACAAATAGCGGGTCTTTTAGAAACAATTTTTATGGAAAGTTTGGCACTTGTTTATGCCCAATTCCAATGTGAAATTAATCCCAATGACCATAATTGGATTAAATGGTAAAAATATATTCCAATTAAACTTCAAAACAAATTAAAAAGATAATATAACCATATAATTAAATTATATGAAAAATCAATTTTGATTTAAAATGCAGTTTTTTCACAATTCATTGAAAAATGAACATTGTCAGAAAAATACCAAAAATTAACCCAAGGTATTTTTCTATGTCCAATCATAAATAATATGATTATTTTAAAAAATAGAGCTTATAAAATTGTCAAATGTATGATTTAAAAATGGTTTGCCATCAAAAGGTAGTAAAACAATCTTTTAAAAATACTAGTGTATTCAATGCTTAAGATGGGATTCATTTGTATTTTAAGCCTCTAAAATTTATTGGATAAAAGTAGAAACAATAAACACACATATATAACAGTAATTTAGTTATTTATATTCATTCACGCCAATACAACAGCTATGTGTTAATTACTATTTAAAATAATATTATTTTATTATTAGAGTGCAACGTAAGATTTCAAAGGAACTCATTGTTGCGTATTGGGTGAGCCATTGAGCATAGCGTTCCATTTAAATTAATATTGACATTTTTCCACAAATAGGGATAAATATAAAAATTTCATATTCTTTATTTACCTAGGGTGTTACATCCTTCCCCCCTTTTGGAAATTGCGTCCTGGCAATTATAAAACTGGGCTTGGAAACATCATTGAAAATCCCACATCGGAACAAGAGTCGGTAAAACAATCACTTTAAAATAAAGAAATATAATTATAGAAGTCACCCGAGTTAACCCATAATAGGATTCCATGTAGGAAAACATGGACATGGAGGAGAAAACATAGGGTCATCTTCTGATGGAGAGTGATAGAAAACATGTTTAGGAGAAAGATAACCACAAGAAAATCACAAACTTGTGATGGGTTAAATGGTATTCGATTCCCCATTAGGAAAATTTAATAGACAACATTTTTGTTTTAAGTTACTTTTTATTGAGGAATTTATTCATAAGGAAATATAATCACTTATCATGTTGACTTTCAACTTTTATTAGATTCCTTACACAAACTCATATTTTCTCCAAAAGATGAGTATTTAGGAAGACTTGTTCACATTAAGAGTACTATAATCAACTTCTAGAGAATCACCTAATACAAAAAAGAGAACTATATACTTCCCATGTCTTTAGACTTTAACCAAAACCAAAACAAAAAAGGTTAGTACAAGATTAGATAATCCATAAAAGGATAACCCTTTATAAAAAGAAAATCTTTTCTTAATCTCCAAAATTTGTCCAACAAAACCCAAAGTTCAACGAGGACCATTCGATAAACAATTTGTCCATAAAATTCTTCAAAGTAAACCAAACAATGATTGAAACCCAAATAGTTAATGGATTTAGTCACATAGTCTTCCATGTTAAATTGTAACATTTATCTCCAAACAAAATCTGTTGCTCCTAAAGTCTCGTATTGAAAAGTAATTAACCTAATCACATAACCTCTATGATAGGTTAATAAATTTCCATAGATAACCCAAAATAAACTTACTATTAATTAATAAAATAATCTAACTAAAAATGAATAAGTCAAACTAACCAGGGACTTTACGTAGTCTAGTGGTAGGCGATAAATACCAGTCGTACTTTGGCTGTGGGTTCGATTCCCGCAGCATTGTCCAACGCGATGGGTTGTCACACTGTCTGCCTGTTTTCCTTTTTATAAATCTCCAAAAATAGCCCTAACATGATTCAACCATAATAGTTTCCTTATACCTCTCATTTTCATCCAAATTCATTACGGTCTAAAAATCTTAATTCCTGAAGTCTTATTTCACCACCATAAGATAAAATAAAATGATTCCCAAAATGAAAAACATCATAGCTTGATCATGGCGTCCACTCGGTTTCATTGTCATCTTGCTCATGTAGGTAGCAGTCCCATGCATTACACCAATGATTTAGAGATCCTTCAAAATCATTTGCTTCCTCTATCCAAATACACCTTGTACAACATGGGTCTTATGGGTGTTCACAGGAAAATAGTTTTGGAAAATAATCATGTATGACATATAATTCCAAAACATCTGATAAAACATGATTTCTATAAAATTTTCGGACAGAATTTGATTTGAAACATTCTATTATTGGTCCTTTCAAAATACCATAAGTATGTGCTGAGAGACTATATTTTAAAAGAAAATATAAATAGGTTGCACAAGGGTCTCGTTCCTCAGCACTATTTTTAAAATCATAATATGCTTCAAATTTTTGTGATAAGGTAAAATATTTGAAAATACCTTGATAATATTTACCTTTCTTGAAAATATGAGAATATTGTGAAAATAGTATTTTTCTAAAAACAACCCATGATCCACGATGATAACGAGGTATAGTGGAGGTGTTTGATATCTCAAACAACTTCTTTCAAGTGAGTTGTATGCTAGAAAAAGTTTCACAATCATCCGAACATGACTTTGCAATAATTATTGAAAACATGTCATCAGGAAGAGATAGGATTGTCGTTTGAGATCCTTCTCCTTCCATTAGTAACCGACTGTACTTGACCTAAAAAAAGTTATAAAACAAGGATTTAACTGAAATAATAGATCTAGGGACTAATCATGTGTCTAAAAAAACTCTTGATCCCTAAAGTTTTCTAAACCGACCATTGATACCAACTACAAGGCCCCAGCATTAAACCATACTTAATCGTGAGTTATTACAAGATTACACATTGAAGATCTTTTTAGGTTTAGAGTTTTAGAGAATTAGATCATAAAACTGTCATTAAATTCCACATTTAAACAAAGTGGTTAAATAAAAGATAGTATTCATTTTTTCCCATCAACTGAAATATATTTAAAAAATAAAGCATGGATTATTTCTTGACACTTCCTTGACACTATCATTATATCATGTACCTTTCCCTTTTCCTATGAAAAACATTTAAAAAAAACATGGGATGAGCATAAAAAGCTCAGTAAGGGTTATAAAAATATTGAAAGGAAACATGAGTTCAAATATACATAAGAATGAAATCATACTTTACCCATAAAACATAGGCACATTAATATACCTCATCAAATCATGAATAAATCATAGAAATCATTAGACATAAATGTAACTTTAGGCATTCATAACATTCTTACATAGGGAGTAACCCTCTTGGTTATGTTTGGAATACCCACCACAGTATATTGCCTAAATCACTTCGAGGAAACCTTAACGTTTCACTCCTTCACGTTACCCAATGCATTGGAGAGCTATATCGGGATCACCTGCCCTTAGTTTATCATGAAACCACCCGTCTTCATAATAATGCCCAAGAACCATAACATAATCGTATCACAAAAAACGTACATAAGGAAACATAACATTTACACATTTCAATAACAAGATATCAAAAACATAGTGATATAATAAAAACAGTATCAAAACAATTTTACATACCAAAGTAAAACTTGGTATTTATTTTTCTTTTAAAAAACGGTATGGCTTGTAGAGGAGGCTGAAACTCAAATAATGGTCACGGTGGCGGTGAATTCATTTTCACCACATACATATGAAAAGAACATTCCCTTTTTTCATTTAGTAAATGCTTCGTATAAAAAAAATTCTTTTGAATAAATGTAAAAGACAAAGGGGTTTATACACCGTATAAAAGAAAGTTGTGTATAAAACAAAATATTCTTCAATGAATGGAGATTGAGACTAAGTCCCATACAATGATGGTATCCTTGGATTAAGGATAAAACAATTACATAATTATGTGTGACAAATGAATACAAGAAATATAAGTGGATATGAAGTGTAAAACAATCAGAGTTTATTGAAACATATTCATAGAACGACATATTCAAGGAGTACAAGTTTATCCCAAAGAATAAAATTTGGGTTAAGAAGTTCCCTTGCAAAAATTTGACAGCCTAACGACGTCACTACAAAATTCAGAAAATGAGTTGATGAGAGATAAAAAGGGTATCTCATCACATGGACATAAAATTTAAATCAATAAGGATATATAAGAACAAATCCCAACATAATAGTATGTGAATTGAAATACATAACAAAACAAGTCTTTTAAAAAGAGGAGGGTGAAAGGTCCCCTTACCGACATGGGTATCTTTCGAGACATGCACCCCATGATAGAAGGAAAATAAAAAATTGATGTAAATACTCATAAATGAATGTATATTACACAATTAGTACTATAATGGGCATTACTTACACCACTCAAAGGAAATTGTGGAAAATTTATCATAAATCTCATGGGAATAAAAGATAGATGAAAAATGCCTTACGAAAACTCGGCAGCATAACGGTGCCACTCAAAACATCCAAAATGGATTGATGAGGGAAAATAGGGTCTCTCATCATTTTAACATAAAGTATCAAAAAATATGAATATAAAATAACATCCCCCAACCTAAAAAATAGGATCTTAAAAGAAGTGACATAAAGGAGAGTACTAAAAAAGAAAGAGATAGGTTAGATCTCTTATGAAAATTCGGCAGCCTAACGGCGCCGCTCAAAACATCCAAAATGGATTAATGAGAGAGAATATGTTCTATCATCATATTAACATAAAACATACATTAATATTAATATAAAATAACATCCCAATAACAATAAAGATGATATTTAAAAGGAATTACATAAAAGAGTGTACTTAAAAATAAAGAGAGGAGTAGGATCCCTTACCTCAAGTCTGACTTGTCTTGTTCATTTCATTATATTCCTGAATAATAAACTTTGGTCAATTTATAATTGCCTAAGGACCTCCATTATATATTATAATTAAGTTCATATCAAATATTATAATTTTATAATAATTGTTTAATAATGTTAGTTCACATTAGACGTTTTTGCTGATGTTTGGTACATGAGTCAAAAATGAACTTGTTTGAAAAATGATTGCCCATGTAGTTATAAGTAAATAATTTCCAAAATAGTATTAATGATTAAAATATAAAATATATCCAGTACATATTCATTTTATACTATTCCATATCATTTGGAGATGAAAAATGATAAGCATCGTTCATGGAGACGGTAGGCTGTACATACGCATGGATGCTACTTTCATTTTTTTCTTTGTCATTTTAATGGAATTAAAAATAAATTATATATATATATATATATTATAATTCCAGTATAATATATATGTTATATAGGTCACATATGTTCATTAATTTCATTCTTTATACATTCCATGTATTGCATTTATGAGTCACATCACTTGAGGGGGCGGTAGTCCACACTTCCTCATATGAAATTATCGAATTTACACAACATGAAAAGAACAAAGGTATGGTTTAAATATAAAATACATGAAGCATATAGTAAATATAAATACCATATATATCATATATAAAATACATTGACATCATAATGGACACCTTTAAAGGTGTTAAAAGAATCATGAACAATCATCGTTTCGTCAGGCAGAAAATCGCAAACCACAGAAACAGTATGTTCTTTAAAAATTAGACGAAGGTGTGTAAGTGTAGCTCTAATCCATCTTATAAAAACATCCTCGTATATTGAAGATACTGGAGTTGTTACAAAATAATGGAATAAAAAGTTTTTATTGGGTTGGAGAAGCAAAATAAAATAAAAGGACACAAGTGAAGACATTACCGTAAAATCGGGTTACTCACTTTGGTTTGAGCTCAAAGGCTTCTTTGGAAAAAATTATGCCCAAAGTGAGGCTTAAATGAGTTATAGAAGGATGTGGATAGACCAAATGGGAAGGTATTGGCCAAGCCAACGGCTTTGGATGTGTGGGTAAGGTGGGAGAGGAGGGGCACTCTTGGAAAGTAAGGAAATGTTACTTCATTTTAGAGTGAGTTTCGGATTTTAATGGTCCCAAATTTATGTGTTTTGAGGATAAGGTGATAATGGTTCTAAATTCACCCATACAATAGGTTTTGGATATGTTTAGGACTTAGATTGTACATTATCTTTCCATTTTATTTAAATCATTAAATAATGAGGTCATCGCTGCATCATTATGATGTATAAATAATTTAATTTATTTAATGTCTAAAAATTATTAAAAAAATACTATGTTGTAAAAAATGTTTTTTTTCTTTCCAATGAATATTTATAGTCCAAAATATCGTTTATGTAGAAAAAATTAAAAATATTTTACTTATGTGATACATTCTTTGTTACATTTAACATTCTTTAAAAATAAACAGAAAAAAAGTCACTTTCTCACAAAAGGGATTCCATGGGGCCCCCATGTTTGGCACAAGGCATCCCATTGTCGGCCATGAGACAAAAAGTATCCTTAGAACACATTATGATGTCATTTTTTATTATTATGATGTTATCTTATTATCTTTAACTACCCGATTACTCATTAATCAAGATAATTAAAGATAATTACCGTCATTACTATTCAAAATGTCAAAAAACAAAAGAGTCTTAATTACATAATTTTTACCTTATGATTCAAAATATGTAATCCATTTTACCAAATTAAAATCACATAAATTCCAATAATTAATATTAAAAAACTTCCCGTTGTCAAAAAAAATAGCGGGTTTTTTAGAAACAATATTTATGAAAAGTTTGGCACATGTTTACGCCCAATTCCAAAGTGAAATTAATCCCAATGACCATCATTGGATTAAATGGTAAAAATATATTCCAATTACACTTTAAAAAAAATTAAAAAAATAATATAACCATATAATTAAATTATATGAAAAAGTAATTTTGATGTAAAATGCAGTATTTTTCACTATTCATTGAAAAATGAACATTGTCAGAAAAATACCAAAAATTAACCCAAGGTAAATTTATATGTCCCAATCATAAATAATATGTTTATTTTGAAAAATGGAGCTTATAAAATTTTCAAAAGTTTGATTTAAAAAATGGTTTTCCATCAAAAGGTAGTAAAACAATCTTTTAAAAATACTAGTGTATTCAATGCTTAAGATTGGATTCATTTGTATTTTAAGCCTCTAATATTTACTAGATAAAAGTAAAAACATTGAACACACATATATAATCGTAATTTAGTTATTTATATTCATTCCCACCAATACAACGTCTTTGTGTTAACTACTATTTAAAATAATATTATTTTATTATTAGAGTGCAACGTAAGATTTCAAAGGAACTCATTGTTGCGTATTAGGTAATCCATCGAGCATAGCATTCCATTTAATTTAATATTGAAATTTTTTCCACAAATAGGGATAAATATAAAAATATCTTATTCTTTATTTACCTGGGGTGTTACATTAATATATCACATACCATTATATAATTTACTTAAGACATCTTATCAAACATTTTTTAATAGTGTCATTATTAAAATTTATATTCTAGGTGTTAACAACATAGTTTTCTTAGCATGATTCAATTTGGAATTCTTGGTCCTTATAAATTCATCATGGTCCAATCATTTCCATAACAATAATCATGGAATAACAATAACTTATATTATTCATTTATATATTTATAATTATTCCTTAAAATTAGATATAGAAAAAAAGGTTACACTATTCACGGATATGGTAGGCCATGTGTATTCATGAACAATGTATTCATTTCTCAATGGATGTGGTGAAATATTGGTAAATAATAATTAAAATTATAAAAATAATTATTATATCTTATATATTCTATATATTCTTTTAATTTATTCTCACTACCATCCATGTGAAATATAAATTAAAATTGAAGCACATGACTCCATGGATGTAGTCCACACACACTTTTGAACATATTTATCATTTCACAATGTATTGGATGGAATGAAGGCTGATGTTATTTTAAAATGAATACGGTTTAATTATTTAACAAGTAGAATATATATAAATATTAAATCCATCATTATAACAATCCATAAAATATTATTATGAAAAAAATTATTAGTAATACTAAGTGGGGAGGGTAAGATGCTCATATTGACGGGAAATATCTTAACTTCTCATTTAATGGGAAATAATATGTATAATGGTTTTTCATAATTACGATAAAATTTTAAAATATTTTTGATACTTAATTTATTAGATATTTGATAAATACTATAGATTTAATGGATGTTAATAAGATTAGAGAAGAAACTGATCAGGTAAAAAGAATTCATTTTCTTCAAAAGTAATCATTTTTTTATACTCTAAAATTATATAGGGATATTATTTTTAAATGATTACAAATTATAAAATGTGTATAGGGATGTTTCGAGTGGGAATTGGTAGAGTATGGCCGAGATAAAGGAAAACAATGTAGGGTGGTGATGTGATTTATGAGTATCCCATTAATAATTGAGGTTATGGGTACTTTTGGATTTTCTTAAAAGATTGAATTATAATAAATTTATACTAATTAAATTTTCTACCAATTAAAAATGGATTTAAAGATAATGTAATATATGGTTATAATCCCATTACTAATATAACCTATAAATTTTTTTACATAATTTTAAACTATTATCCCAATTCAGATAAATGTGGTGAGAGGGGGGTGAATGAGGGAATGATAGATAAAAAGAACTTCCCCTTCAGATTATGTTTAATTGTTAAACAAAAGAATTTTATCCCTATTTATCATTACAACCTATAAAAAGAATTTAATTAAGGAAATATATATAACACCTTTACTCGATTGACCATCACTAGGATATGTTCATGGAGAATATAATGGTAATGTAGCGATATACCAACTCCAACAAAAGTGCACTACTATTTACAATTTTTGGAGTGGACTCACAATCCCTCACCATTTATAACACATCACAATACGAAATATCACTTCACTATAAATTTAATTGTGAAAACTACTTTTTAGAATATTCTCCTTTTTTTATTGAATCAATACGTTTCACACCTCATTTCGTGTGTGATTATGTTCCATACTAATCCACATTATGAATACTCCTTTACCAGCGAATTATTGGGAAACTTGTAACTTTTTGCATCCTTTGGGTTTTTTACTAGCGACATTATAGACTTCAATGCAACATTATTATTTTCATCGAACACTCTTTTTAACATCCCATGTAAGTAAAGAATTATGGATTTTCATATCTATGTCTATTTATGAATTAAATACTGTTTTAGGGGCTTAAAATGAGAATAAATCCAATCTTTTTCATAGAATACTCTATTATTATTTTAAAGATCGTTTGACAGCTTTTTGATGGAAAAACATTTTTAACTCAATCTATTGAAAATTTAATAATCTCTATGTCTCAAAATAAACTTATTCATTACTATTGGGACATTGATATTTAATTTGGATAAATATTTGGTATTTTTAGGACAATGTTCATTTTTTAATGAATAGTGAAAAATACTGAATTTTACTTAAAAACTACTTTTTCATCTAATTTAATTATTTGGTTAGATTATTTTTATAATTGGGTTTCAAGTGTAATTAGAATATATTTTTTCCATTTAATACAATGTTGCTCATTGTAATTTATTTTACGTGGGAATTGGGAATAAATAAGTGTCAAACTTTTGATAGATATTGTTTCTAAAAAACTCGCTATTTGTTATGACAACGGGAATTATTTTTAAATTAATTACTTAAATTTATTAGTTTGAAATTTGGTAAACTGGATTCCATATTTTTAATCAGAAGGTCCCAATTGTTTAATTAAGACACTTTTGTTTTTGGACATTATGAATAGTAACGATGGTAATTATCTTCAATTATCGTGATTAACTATTAATCGGGTAGTTAAGGGTAATAAAATTATATCATAATAATATAAAATGACCCAAAAATGGGTCCTAATTCTATTGGTTGTGTCATGGCCGAACATGGGATGCCTTGTGCCAACTTTGGGATCTCATCGAATCACTATTGTGTGATAGTGACATTTTATCAATTTTATTTTTAAAGAAAGGAAAATATAACAAATGTATGTAACACCTATGTAAAACAATTTTAATTTTTTCTAAATAAATGATCTCTTAAGATATAAATATTCATTATAACGCTAAAAATATTTCCTATATTATGGTATTTTTTTTAAGTTGTAGACATTATATAAATAAATTTATTTATGATACCATGATGATGTATTGATTACCTAATTAATGAATGATTTAAATAAAATGAAATGATAATGTAAAATCTAAGAACTAAAATTTTCAAAATCCTATTGTATGGGTGGATTTCGAACCCTAATCACCTTATCCTCCAAATATATCATTATACGTCCTTTAAAATCCAAAAATCATTTTATTATAATGTAACATTTCATGACATTCTGAGATTTCCCCTCCTCCCTCTTATAAAAGGCCTCCACCTCTACCCCCTTACCCACACCTCTAAAGCAATTGGCTCGATTGGAATTTACCCATTTTTTCTCTCAACATACCACTATTCATCATATAAACCATACCTTTGTTAGAAAGCTCTTTAAGATAACCTTTTGGTTCAAACCAAGGGGAGTTACCCGATATAAAGGTAATGTCTTCTCTTATGTTCTTTTGTTTTATTTTTCTTCTCAAACCCCCTAAACTCTTTTTATTTCTTTATTTTGTAACAACACCAGTATCTTCAACAAACCAAGATGTTTTTATGAGAATAATTTGATCTACACATACACACACTTCTGTCTAATGGTTATAGAACATACTGTTTCTCTGAGTGGCAAATTACTGCCTCATGAAACGATGATTGTTCAATATTATTTTAACTTCTTTCATGGTAGCCATTAAGATTTCACTCTATTTATATAATATATATATAATGTTTAGTATTTCCTTATGATTCTGTATTTTCAATTTATGGCATACCTTTATGGTTTCCATTATGGGTAAACACGATAATTTCATTTTAGGAAGTGTGGACTACCGCCCCTCAAAGTGATTTGATTCATTAGTGCCATATGTGGGACGTATAAAGGATGGATTTAATATTGTTATATATGATAATACACTGGAATTATAACATACGTTTATATCATTATTATTTCATTCCATTAAATATGAAATAGAAATGAAAGTGGCGTTCATTCTTACGTACGGCTTACCATCTCCAAGAACGGTGTATTTCATTTCTTACCTCTAAATGTTATGTAAAATTATAAATTCATGTATATAGGGTATATATATTATATATGTGAAATCTACATCACGAATATAATTCAGGATTTAATTAATATTTTACCACATGAACAAATTGTAATTATAAGAAGTTTATTTTTCGCTCAAGTACCAAGGATCCACAAAACGACCATTATTAACATAATTGATTACATAATGATCATAACACCGTAATAAGTGATATAAATGGAATAATGAACTTGAAAAGGGTTCTTACGAAATTATAAATTTACTCTAGTTTATTATTCAGGAGATTAAAGAACAATCGAGTCAAGTCGGACATGAGGTAAGGGACTTCATCCCAATATCCTTTCATTGAGGCATATTTTGTTTTATACAAAACATTCTTCTATACGGTGTATAAACCACTTTGAATTTTACTTTTATTCCAAAGGAATCTTTTTATATGAAGCGTTTTACTAAACAAGAAATGGAATGTTTTTGTCTTACATATGCGGCGACAACGACCTCTCCGCCGCTGTGACCATTATTTGAGTTTGGCCTCCTCTACAAGCTATAACTATTTTAAAATGAAAAATATATACCATTTTTTAATTATCTTTTATTTTTTTATTGAAAATTGTTTTGATAATTTTTTGATTATATCAATGTGCTTTTGAAATATTGTGATTGAAATGTTGAAATGTTATGTTTTTATTATGCATGTTTTATGTGATACGATTTTGTTATGGTTCGTGGGAATTGTTTATGAAGACAGGTGGTTCCGTGATAAACTAAGGGTGGGTGATCCCGTGATAGCTCTCCAATTCATTGGGTAATGTGAAGTGGTTAAATTCTAAGGTTTCTATGAAGAGATTTAGGGAATATACTATGATGGGTATTCCAAACGTAACCATTAGGTTTACTCCCTGTATAGGAACGTTATGATTGACTCAAGATACCTTTATGTCTTATGATTTCTATGAGTTATTAATAAATCTTATGATTTCATTTGGTATTTTAAAGTTATTATTTTTTATGAGTGAATTATGATTTCATTGATTCTTATGTGTACATGGACTAAGGTTTTCTTTGCATATTTTTATATCCCTTACTAAGCTTTTTATGCTCATACGATGTTTTTTTGAAAGGTTTTTCATAGGTCAGGGGAAAGGTACATGATGCGATGATAGTGTTGAGGATGTTTCAAGAAACAATCCATGTTTTATTTTGAAAATGTTTTCTTTAATGTGAAAAGTGAATATTGACTTTAATGTATCCACCTTGTTTAAATGTGGAATGTAATGCATGATTTGTGATCTAATTTTTTAAAACTATAAACCTGATAAGATCCTCAAAGTGTATTCTGGTAATAACTCATGATTAAGTAATGTTTAAGGTTGGGTCTTTATATTTGGTATCATAGGTTGGTTTAGATAAATTTAGGAGTTATAATTCAATTAAATGATTATCCAAAAATATTTTTTATGGTCAAATTGAAATGATATTGCATTTGAAGATTACCGTGTTTCTCCATATAAGACATGTTTGTTCAGAATGGTTTTCCGCAAAGGAAACATAGAAGTAGTGAAAAGAAGGCATACAAAAAGAAATTACCTTCCAAATAATAAACCTGAGATGGTCGGAATTGGAGCTAAACAGTTTGTTCAGTAATGGCACAGTTGACTCAAGCAATAAATGGTGGTCGTATCCATTAACAATATCATCTAGATTAACTGTAGATGAACATGTCAGTGGTGAAACATTTCATGAGGCAACACCCACCATCATTCAGAGGATCATCTGACCATGTGCTAGCTGAAGGGTGGACTAAATCACTATAGAATATTTTTAATGTCATGGGGTGTTCAAAAAATCAAAAGGTTAGTCTTGATGTTTATTGATTTGGGGGTGAAGAAGATCAGTGGTGGTTTATGGATAAAAATTTTAAGGATACTAATGAGATTGATGCTCTTGACTTGGATGAATTCAAAGATAAATTTCTTGAGAAATATTTTCCTAAGGCTGTTTGACTTAGTATGTAAAAACAATTCTTGGAATTGAGGCAAGATAACGACTCAATGGATGCTTATGAAGAAAAGTTCACTCTATTGGCAATGTATGCTCCAAATTTTATCCGAGACCTTGATAGTGAAATCAATAATTTTTACTCGAGATTAAAGACAAAATATCAGAGGACATTAGCTTCTTGTGAGTTTAAAAGTTATGAAAAGCTTGTTTGATGTGCTGAGAAGGTGGAAATGGATTTTTCTGATGATCAAGATTTCTATAACAACCAACAGAAGAAGATACCGAGGTGGCAGGAGAATGGGAAGAATCATTAAAAAAGGACTGAGGGAAAGAAAACTATGTTTTCAGTTTGTGATAAATGTGGTAAAAAGCAAGATAGGGAACGTTTTTTGAATTCTAGAAAGTGTTATTGATGTTGTAAGATGGGACATAAGGATCTTGATTTCACTGAAAAAGATCAGGGTGATGGTACGACCAAATTTTATTTACAGTTAGTGAAATATTTGTAGTGCAATGAAATGGGTCATTATGCAAACGAGTGTTCAACAATGAGCTCAAATGATGGGAAGTAGTCAAACTACAAGAAGAAATGTGTGGTGAAATCCTTTGCAACTACTTCAGCATATGTTGGTCCATCAAATGACGTGGTATCAGGTACTTTTGTTTTTTTTCATATTATGCCAATGTGTTGTTTTATTAAGGGTCTCAACATTCTTCCATATCTAAAAAAATTTCTACTAAATTTGGAATTCCATATCATGAAATGAGTCCTGATATTTTGGTAAAAGCTCTAGGGGGAAATTTTGAGGCCAAAAGAATTTATAAGAATATTCTTATCCTTATACATGGAAGGAAACTAATTGAAAACCTTATTATTTAACCTCTAGTAGAGTTTGATGTTATCCTAGTTATGGATTGGATCTCTGTTTATCATGATAGGATTGGCTATAGGGCTAAAGAAGTTTATTTTCTGAAATAATTTTAATTTCTATACAAGAATGAACCCTTACTGTTTATAACATAACAAGATGATGAGAAACTTGAAAAATATGGAAATGAATGTTACCATGCACATATTGTTGAAAACAAAGGAACTGTTCAGATTAATGATGTGCCAGTGGTAAGTGAGTATCCTGATGTTTTTCCGAATGAGTTTCCTGGAATAAAACCAGATCAAGAAGTGGAATTTACTATTGACTTAGTTTCGTATGCTAAGCTAATTTCAAAAAACCGTTATCGAATGGCTCAAATTAAACATTTAGAGTTGAAAGAGAAAATGCATGATTTATTAGAGAATGGTTTCATTCGACCTTGCACATCACCAAGGGGTGATCCTGTATTATTTGTTAAAAAGAAATATGTTCAATGCGACTTTTCTTTGATAATAGAGACTTTAATAACATCACTATTAAGAACAAATATCCTTTTCCTCATATCGATGATTTGATTGATCAGATCTAGGGATCTCAGTATTTTTCAATGATTGAACTTAGATCGGGGTACCGTTACTTAAAGGTAAAGGATGCAGATATTGCGAAGTCTACGTTTCGTACAAGATATGACCATTATGAATTTGTAGTAATGTCTTTTGGTTTAATCATTGCACCTGCTGTATACATGGACCTTATGAATTGAATTTTCCATGAGTTCTTAGATATGTTTGTGGTTGTTTTCATTGATGATATTTTGGTGTTTTCTAAATGTAAAGAGGAGGATGAAAGTCAATTAAGGGTTATTTTACAGACCTTAAAAGAAAATAAATTGTATGGGAAATTTAGCAAATGTGAGTTTTGGTTGCAACAAATTTATTTCCTTGGTCACATTGTTTCTAAAGATGGAATAACTATTGATCATACAAAAAAATTTGAAGAATGAACAAGACCCACAAATGTAACTGAGATTCATAGTTTTCTTGGTTTGGTAGGCTATTACCGAAGGTTTGTAAAAAAATTCATGGTTGTCCATACCATTGACTAAGATAACTTGGAAAGGTGTAAGTTTATCTGGAAAAAATAATGTGATGATTGTTTTCAAGAATTGAAAAGAATATTGGAGAATGCTCCAGTTTTGGCACTACCTTCCAGGAATGGTGAGTTTTTTATCTACAATTATATTTCAATGAAAGGACATGGTTTTATCCTAATACAGAATGATCAGGTAATTTATTATGCTTCATGTCATTTGAAAACTCCTAAGATAAATTACTATACACAAGATTTGGAATTAGCTGCATTTGATTTCGGTTTAAAAATTTCGAGGCTTCATTTGTATGGAGTAAAGTGTGAAATATATACCGATCACAAAAGATAAAAGTATATATTCACTCAGAAATAATTGAACATGAGAAAGAGGAGATATCTAGAATTAATCAAGGATTATGATTATACAAGTCATTACTATCCGGGAAAAGAAAATAAAGTGGTCGATGCTTTGAGCCGAAAACTTAATTTTTTAGTAACCATGTTTCATATGGAACATGATCCTTTGTTTAAGGATTTGGTGAATGTTGGAATAGAATTTTTTGGTGAAGGATGTTATTCTGTTTTGTTTCAGGTATCAGTTAAATCTTCTATACTAGACAAGAATTAAGGAAACACATAAGAAAGACAGTGAGTTACAGAAAAAGGTAGAGATGGTTCAGAAGGGTGTGTTTCCTGAATTCAACATTGATAATGATTGTGTTTTAAGATTTGGGAAGAGATTGTGTGTGCCTTTTGATTCACAGTTGAAGAGGGAGTTGTTATGTGATGCTCATAGTTCTCCATTTTCAGTTCATCCTGGTAGTACTAAGATGTATAGAGATCAGCAGGAGTATTACTAGTGGGATGGAATGAAAAGAGATATTTCTGATTTTACTATGAAGTGATTGACTTGTCAACATGTTAAATCAGAGTGGATGTTACCTAAAGAGATGCTTCATCCATTACCAGTGCCAGAGTGGGAATGGGAGAATATATCCATGGACTTTGTTTTGGTATTTCCGAGGACACATCGATGTAATAATGCAACCAAGGTTATTGTTGATATCTTGACTAAATCTGATAATTTTCTTTCTATAAAAGATTATTTTTCACTAGATCAATTTTCTTATTTGTATCTTAAAGAGATAGTCAGGTTACATGGATTTCCCCTCTTAATTTTATATGATCGTGATCCCTGGATTACTTCTAACTTTTGGAAAGGCCTTCAGAAGTCGTTTGGTACTGAATTAAATTTTAGTACAGCTTTTCATCCTCAATTAGATTGGTAGTACGAACGAAAAATTAAAACATTAGAGGATATTCTATGTGCATGTTCGATGGATTATCAGGTAAGTTGATACCAACATCTTTAATTGGTTGAGTTTTCTTATAATAATAGTTTTTATTCTTGTATACTTATGGAACAATTTGAGGTTTGAGCCAAATAATTGAAATTGGGTTAAGAAGTAGAGGTTTGAGCCAAAGAATTGAAATTGGGTTAAGAAGTTCCCTTACAGAAATTCGACAGCCTAATGGCGTCACTTTATGATTCAGAAAATGAGTTGATGAGAGATAAAAGTGTATCTCATAACATGGATACAATATTTATATCATTGAGGATATATAAGAACAAATCCCAACATAACAAGATGTAAATTAAAAGGCATTACAAAAATAATTCTTTTAAAAAAGATGAGCGTGAAAGAATCCCTTACCGATTTGGGTAAATTTCGACACGTACACCCAATGAAAGAAGGTACAAAAAATACTGATGTAAATTCCCATAAATGAGTGTATATTAAATAAAGAGTAGAATAATTGTAATTACATACACCCCTCAATGGAGATAGTGACAAATATAGCATGAATCTCATGGGAATAAAAAGTGAGATAAAACCCCCATACCTCATTGTAATCAATCGAGTCGTATGACCAAAAAATAATAAAAAATTATGAATCACAGAATACAATGAATATAAATATAATAATGATAATATATATCAAATGTATGATCACAATACCCCAGATGCAATAATTGGCGAACAATGGATATCTCATGAAATTAAAAGTGAGATAAGATATCCCCTTACGAAAATTCGGCAGCCTTACGACTCCACATAATACATCCAAAAAATGGATTGAAGATATCAATTAGGGTCCCTCATCATATGAACACAAAACTTATAGTAAGAGGAATATATAATTACATCCCTTAACATAATGAATAGTAACTATAAAGAAGTGACATAAAAGAGAGTACTTATAAGGAAAGAGATAGGTTAGATCCCTTACCTCAAGTCCGACTTTTCTTGTTAGTTTCTTTATATTCCTGAAAAATAAACATTGGTCAATTAATAATTTCATAAGGTTATTTTTTATATTTTATCATTCAATTAATATCACATATTATAATGTTATAATAACAAGTTAATTATGATAGTTCATATAATACTTTTTTGTCGATGTTCGGTACATGAGTCAAAAATGAACTTATTTGAAAAGAAATGTCCATGTAGTTATAACTACACCATCTCCAAAATAGTATTAATGATTTAAATGACATATATATCCTGTATAAAATAATTTTATACTATTCCATAACATTTGGACATAAGAAAATGAAATGCACCTTCATGAAGACGGTAGGTCGTACGTACGCATGAACACTACTTTCATTTCTTTGTCACATTTATAGAATTAATACTATATGAAAGATATATATATTATAATAACATTATAATATATATGTTATATAGGTCACATAAGTTCATTATTTTCATTCTTTATACATTCCATGTATTTCATGAACGAGTCACATCACTTGAGGGGGTGGTAGTCCACACTTCTTCAAAAGAAATTATCGCATTTGCAAAAAATGAAAAGCATAATGGTATGTTTTAAATGTAATATACAAAAGCATATAGATGAAATAAATATAATATATATCATAAATAAATATAGTTCCATCATAATGGCCACCATGAAAGGCAGTAGAAGAAGATAGAACAATCATCATTTTGTGAGGCAGTAATTCTCCATCCACAGAAACAATATGTTCATTAACCATTAGATGGAGGTGTGTGTGTGTTTAGTTATAATAATTTTCATAAAAAAATCCTAGTTTATTTAAGATACTGGTTTTGTTATGAAAGAAAGGAAAAAAAATATTTTAAGGGGTTGGAGAAGCAAAATAAAACAAAAGAACATAAGAGAAGACATTACCTTTAAATCGGGTAACTCCCTTTTGATTGAACCAATGGTTTTCTTGAAGAGAATTATTCCAAAGGTAAGGCTTCTAGGATGAATATAGAGATGTGTAGAGATAAAATGATCAGATTTTGGTCAATCCAAATGCTTTAGAGGAGTGGGTAAGAGGGTAGAGGTGGGGGAATCTTATAAGAGGGAGGAGGGGCACTCTTGGAATGTTATAAAATGTTACTTTATTATAAAATGATTTTGGGGTTCTAAAGGACCCACAAGGATATATTTATAGGATAAGGTGATAAGGGTTCGAAATAATCCCATATAATAGGTTTTAGGCAAGTGTATGTTTTATATTTTACGTTATCTTTTCATTTTATTTAAATTGTTCATTAATGAGGTAATCACTGCATCATCACGTTGTCATAAATAAATTTATCTATATAATGTATAAAAATTATAAAAAAATTACCCTCAAGTAGTAAATCTTTTTATTTTACAGTAAATTTTTATAGTCAAATATATCATTTATCTAAACAAAATTAAAATTGTTTTACTTAGGTGATACATACTTTGTTTACATTTTCTATTCATTAAAAGAATATGATAAAAGGTCACTATCATAATAAATTGATTCCATGGGGTCCCAAGGTTGGCAGAAGGCATCCCATGGTCTTTCAGGACACCACCAATATAATTATGACACATTTTGGGGTAATTTTATATTTTTATGATATTATTTTATTACCCTTAACAACCATATTACTAATTAAAGATGATAATTAAAGATAATTACTGTTGTTAGTATTCATAATGTCCAAAAACAAAAGAGTAAAAATTACATATTTTGGAAATTATGATTCCAAATATGGAATCCATTTTATCAAATTCCAAATACTGAAATTGAAGTAATTAATTTAAAATAATTCCTGTTGTCTAAACCAAACACGAGTTTTTAAGAAGTAAAATCTATCAAAAGATTGATTTGTTTTTACATCAAATTTAAAATTGAAATTACATCCAATGACCAAAATTTTAGTAAATGATAGAAACATAATTAAATTACTCCTTAAAACCAATTAAAATGACAGTCTAACTCTATAAATAAATTGGATGAAAAGGCAGTTTTGAATTAAAATGCAGTATTTTCACTATTCATTGAAAATGAACATTTGTCAGAAAAATATCAAAAAATCACCGTAAGATATATTTTATAGTCCAAATTCAAAAATGATATCAATTTTACCAAATTAAAAACATATAATTTTCATTAATTAATTTTATTTTCAGTTCCCGCTGTCAAAAGAAATAGCATGTTTTTAAGAAACAATATATATTAAATTATTGACACTTGTTTATGTCCAATTTCAAAGTGAAATTAATTCAAGAGACCTCAATTGGATGAAATGGTAAAAATATATTTTAATTACACTTTAAAACCAATTAAAAAGAAAATATGACCATATAAATAAATTCGACTAAAAAGAGGTTTTGAATTAAAATACAACATTTTCACTATTCATTAAAAAAATGAACTATATCGGAAAAATAACAAAAATTTATGCAAAGTAATTTTTAATGTCGTGATTCTATAGAAGGATTTTATTTTTTCAAATATTACATATAAATTTTTCCAAAAGGGGATTTAAAAAAGTTTCTCCATCAAAAGGAAGTTAATCGACCTTTTAACGAATATTAGAATATTTACTCTTAAAATTGGATTCAATCGAATTTTAAACCTATAAAATTTATAGAATAAAATGTTAAAATATTTGATAAGAATATATAATCACTTTTAAGTTAGTTTTGTTCATTCCTGTCATTAAATAGGCTAGGTTTTTACTTCCATTTACAATAATATTATTTTATTATTAGCGTAAAACATAAGATTTCAAAGAAACTCGTTGTTGCGTATTTGGTATGCCATTGATCATAGCATCCCATTTTACGTAATATTAATATTTTATTCAAAAATATTAATTTATATGAACATTTCATATTCATTATTTACCTAGGATGTTACATCCTTCCACCCTTTTGGGAATTGCGTCCTCGCAATTTTAAAATTGGGCTTGGAAACATTATTGAAAGCCCCACATTGGAAAAGGAGTCAATTAAACTAGCACTTTAAAATAATGAAAGGTCAGTACAATGGTAACCCAAGTTAACACATAATAGGATTCCATGTAGGAAAACATAGACTTGGATGAGAAAAAAAGGGTCGTGTTATGATGGAGAGTGATAGAAAACATGATTAGGAAAATGTTAACCACAAGAAAATCACAAACTAGTGTGGGTTAAACGGTATTTGATTCCCTAGTAGGAAAAGTTAACATAATCAATTTTTGTTTTAAGTTACTTTTCAATGAGAATTTATTTATGATCTTCACTAATTCCTAAGGAAACATACTTACTAGTCATGTAGACATTCATATCTTACTGGATTTCTTACACAAACTCTTATTTTCTACAAAAGATGAGTATTTAGGATGACTTTTTCACATTAAGAGCGCTTTTATCAACTTCTAGAGAATCACCTAATCCAAAAAAGTGAACTATATATTCCCCATGTCTTTAGACCAAAACCAAAAACAAAATTGTTAGTACGAGATTAGATAATACCCCAAAAGGATAATCCTTTATAAAAAGAAATGCTACTCTTAATCTCATAATTTTGTAATAAATTATCCAAAGTTCAACAAAGACCACTCAATAAACAGTTGTCCATAAAATTATTCAAAGTATCCCAAACTAATAATTATACCCAATTCTCATAAGGATTAAATCACATAGTATTCCAGGATAAATGTCAACATTTATCTCAAAATAACATCAGTTACTCTTAATGTATCTTACTAAAAAGTAATTAGCCTAATCACATATCCTCCATGATATGTTAATCATTTCTATAGATAACCCAAAATCAACTTATTCCTGATTCATAAGATCATATAACTAAAAATAATTAGTTATACTAACCATGGACTTCATGTAGTCCAGTGGTAGGTGATAAATATCGGTCGCACTTTGGTTGTGGGTTCGATTCCCGCAACTCTGTCCGACGCGATGGGTTGTCACACGGTCTGCGTATTGTCCTTTTTCCAAAACTATATAATTTTTAAAACATTCCCTAAAATAGGTAAAAAATTCAAAAATAACCATAACATAATTTAACCACAATTTTATCTAATTCCATTCACTTTTCATCATATAGTAACCCATAATTATCTCAAAAGTAAAGATCATATAAACCATAATTGTTACCTATACAATTATTACCTGAACTTCCACATCGAGTTGGTTATCTCGTACATTATACATTAGATAACTCACCAAGGTTCAAGTGGTTAATCATGAATCTTGATATTTTGTTGAGAAAAACCACAAGAGTTCTCATTTCAGGTCCCACACCATTCAGTTGTTCTTTCAGAAAACCATCACATTATTCTTCACATCCACTGTTACTTTGGTGCCTTCTAGATCCAACCATTTACAAAAAACAAAAATGGTAAGTGTGAGTATATCAGAAAAATCATCATATACTAGTGAAGAAGATAAAAACCAATATATACTTATCCATGTTATCTCAATCTCATTCTAACTTTCAAAAATAACAATGGTTTCATCTAATATACTGACCATTGTGGTTATATACAACTTGTCACATGTGCTTAAACAACACTATAACCTCTAAGGTTATCTAAATCGACCATTGATACCAAAGATATGGAACTGACCATAAAACATTACATAATATTGAATTACATGAATAATTCACATTGATGATCTTTTCAGGTTTAGAGTTTTAGATAATTAGGATAGAACTATTACATATCAAAGAATACACAGTAGACACATCTACTCAGATTCCATTTTTTCCCCAAAATATATACGCCTGAACAAAAGATTCATGTATGGTTCCATGTTTTAGACATCATGAAATTTCCTTGATCTCATCCTTGAGTGTATTCAACTTTATGTCTTGTGGAAAACATTTCATGAATCTTCGGATGAGTATAAAAATATCAGCAAGGGATATAAAAATACGGAATGAAAACATTAGTCCATGTATACATAAGAATCAATGAAATCATACATTACCCATACAACATAATCACTTCATCATTCCTGATGAAATCATAAGATTTATGAATAAGTAATAGAAATAATAAGACATAAAGGTAACTTGTCGCATTCATAACATTCTTACATATGGAGAAACACTCTTGGTTATGTTTGGAATTCCCATCACAGTATATTCATTAAAACTCTTCAAAGAAACCTTAGAGTATAACTCCATTGCATTTACCAATGAATTGGAGAGCTATCACGGGCTCACCCACACATAGTTTATCATGGAACCGCCCGTCATCATAAACAATTCCCATGAACCATAACGTAATCATATTAAATAAAACATGCATAAAGGAAACATAACATTTCCACATTTCAATTAAATGATATCAATACAACACATTTTTATAATCAAAACATTATAAAAACCAGTTTCAATAACAAAATAAAATAAAATTAAAACATGGTATTTATTTTTCATTTAAAAAAATGTGTGGGCTTGTAGAGGAGGATGAAACTCAAATAATGGTCACGGCAGCGGAGAAGTCATTTTCACTGCATACGTAAGACAAAAACATTCCCTTTTGTCGCTTAGTAAAACACATCTTATAAAAAGAGTCCTTTTGAATAAACGTAAAAGTCAAAGGGGTTTATAAACCGTATAAAAGAAAGTTGTGTATAAAACATAATATGCTCCAATTAAATGCGATTGATATGAAGTCCCTCACAAAGTCGGTATCCTTAGATTAAGGATAAATTAATTACATGATTATGTGTGGAAAATATAAATACACCTAACATTAGAAGATATTAAGTGTAAACAATCAGAGGTCATCCAAACATATTCATAGTATGACATAATCATGTAGTAGAGGTTTGACCCATTGAATTGAAATTTGTTTAAGAAGATCCGTTACTGAAATTTGATAGCCTAACAATGTCACTTTTAAATTCATAAAATGAGTTGCTGAGAGATAAATTGGTATCTCATAACATGGACATAGTATTTATATCAATAAGAATATATAAGAACATATCCCAACATAACAAGATGTAAATTAAAAGACATAACAAAAAATAATTCTTTTAAAAAAGAGGAGGGTGAATGAATCCCGTTAAGAATTTGGTAACATTCGAAACGTACACCCCATTAAATAAGGACCAAACAATGTTGATGTAAATACCCATAAACGAGAGCATATAAAACAAAAATTAGAATCATTTTCAGTACATACACAACTCAATGGAGATATTGTTAAATATAGAATGAATCTCACTATAATAAAAAGTGAGATAGAAACCCCATACCTCATTGTAATCAATCGATTCGTATGACCAAAAGATAATAAAAAAATATGAATCACATAATAACATGAATATAACTATAATCATGATAATATATATCAAAAGGAAGAACACAATACACCAAATGAAATAAGTGGCGAACAATGGAAATCTCATAGAATTAAAAGGGTGATAATATATCCCCTTACGAAAATTCAGCAGCCTAACGACACCACATAAAACATCAAAAAATGGTTTGAAGATATCAATTAGGGTACCTCATCATATGAACATAAAAACTATAGTAAGAGGAATATATGAGAACATCCCCCAGCATAATAAAGAGGAGCTTAAAAGAAGTGACATAAAAGAGAGTACTTAAATGGAAAGAGATAGGTTGGATCCCTTACCTCATGTCTGACCTATCTTGTTAGTTTCTTTATATTCCTAAATTATAAACTTTCCTTAATTATTAATTTCTTAAGGTCCTAATTTAATTTTTAATATTCAATTCATATCACATATTATAATGTTATAATAATTAGTTAATTATGTGAGTTCATATAATACATTCATGTCGATGTTCAGTACATGAGTCAAAAATGAACATTTTTGAAAAGAATTATCCATGTAGTTATAATTACACCATCTTAAGAATAGTATTAATTATTTAAATATCATATATATCAAGTATATATTCATTTTATACTACTCTATAACATTTGGGGATAAGAAAATTAAATTCAACGTTCATGGAGACGGTAGGTCGTGCGTACGCATGAACCCTGCTTTCATTTCTTTGTAACATTAATGGAATTAATACTAAATGAGATATATAAATATATTATAATTCCAGTATAATATATATGTTATATAGTTCACATAAGTTCATTAATTATATTCTTTATAAATTCCATGTATTGCATGAACGAGTCACTTCACTTGAGGGGGTGGTATTCCACACTTCCTCAAATCAAATTATCACACTTGCACAACATGAAAAGCATAGAGGTATGTTTTAAAAATAAAATAAAAAAGCCTAGAGAGGAAATAAATATTATATATATCATAAATATATATAATTCCATCATAAATTCCATCATGATAGGTGGTATGAGAAGATAGAATAATCATCATTTCGTGATAATGTAATTTGCCATCCACGGAAACAGTATGTTATTTAACCATTAGACGGAGGTGTGTGTATGTGTAGCTCGAATGCTTCTCATAAAAAATCCCATTATATTGAATATACTAGTATTTTTATAAAATTATGTAATAAAAATAATTTAAGGGGTTGGAGAAGCAAAATAAAACAAAAGAACATAAGAGAAGACATTACCTTTAAATCGGGTAACTCCCTATGGTTTGGACCAAAAGAGTTTTTTGAAGAGAATTCTACCTATGTTAAGGATTTTATGATGAATATATGGATTTGGAGAGAGAAAAATGAGATGATTTTGGTCGAGAAAAATGGTTGAGAGGTGTGGGTAATGGGGTAGAGGTGGGGGCCTTTTATAAGAGGGAGGAGGCGCACTCTTGGAATGTTATAAAATGTTACATTATTATAAATTGCGTTTCAGATATAAAAGGTCCCAAAAGATATTTTTCTAGTATAAGGTGATAGGGTTTCTAAATTCTACCATAAAATAGGTTTTAAAAAATTTTATTTCTTAGATTTTAACTTATCTTTCCATTTTATTTAAATCGTTCATTAATGAGGTAATCTGTACATCATCACGGTGTCATAAAAAATGTATTTGTTTAATTTCTAAAAATTATAAAAAAAATTCCATCATATAGGAAATATTTTTAGCTTACCAATTAATGTTTATTTTCAACGATATAATTTATGTAAATAGAATTATAATTATTTTACTGAGTTGATACATACTTTGGTTACATTTTCATTTCATTAAATTTTTTTGATAAAAGGTCACCATCACACTAAAGTGATTCCATGGGGTCCCTAGGTTGGAACCAGGCATCGCATGGTTGGCCATGAAACCACCAATATCATTAGGACACATGTTGGGGTCATTTTATATTTTTATGATTTTATTTTATTACCCTTAACTACCCGATTACTAATTAAACACGATAATTAAAGATAATTACCGTCGTTACTATTCATAATGTCAAAAACCAAACGTGTCTTAATTAGATAATTTTTACATTATGATTCAAAATATGGACTCAATTTTATCAAACTACAAACACATAAATTTCAGTAATTAATTTAATATAATTCCCGTTGTCAAAACCAAAGACGGGTTTTTAAGATGTAAAATCTATCAAAAGATTGATTTGTTTTTACATCCAATTTAAAATTAAAATTAAATCCAATGAAAAAAATTGTTTTAAATGATAAAAAATAAATTAGTTACACCTTAAAATTAATTAAATTGAAACTATAATTTTATAACTAAATTATATGAAAAGGTGATTTTGAATTAAAATGCAGTATTTTTCACTATTCTTTGAAAATGAATATTGGTCTGAAAAATACCAAAAATTCACCCTAAGCTATATTTGATATTCCAAATTCAAAAATGATAACAATTTTACCAAATTCAATACATATAAGATGCATTAATTAATTTTAGAATCTATTCCCACTTTCAAAACAAATAATGTGTTTTTATGAAGCAATATCAATTAAAAGATTGACACTTCATTATGTCCAATTTCAAAGCTAAATTAATTCAAATGACCAAAATTGAATTAAATGGTAAAAATATATTTTAATTACACTTTAAAACAAATGAAACATATAATCTTACCATATAAATAAATTATACTAAAAAGAGGTTTTGAATTAATATAAATGATTTTCACAATTCATTAAAAATGAACTTTATCAGAAAAATTAAAAAATTACACAAGGTAAATTTTGAAGTTTTGATTCTAAAGAAGGATATTATTTTTTTATATATAACATATAAAATTGTCAAAATTGTATTTAAAAATGGTTTTCCATCAAAAGGTGGTTAATTGACCTTTTAAAGAATATTCGAATATTTATGCTTAAAATTGGATTCATTCACATTTTAAGCCTCTAACATTTATAGAATAAATTAAAAAATATTTTAAAATAATATATAATCAATTTTTAGTTAGTACTGTTCATTCCAACCATTACATCGACTAGGAGTTTACTACCATTTACAATAATATTATTTTATTATTAGCATGCAACATATGATTTCAAAGAAACTCGTTGTTGTGTATTGGGTACACCATCGAACATAGAACCCCCTTTTAAGTATTATTAATATTTTATTCAAAAATATTGATATATATTAACATTTCATATGAATTATTTACCTGGGTTGTTTAAAATAAGATCACAATATAACCAATGAAATAACAATATAAAATAAATACTTATTATAAATTTTATAATTTATCTATGTTGTGTCTTGGTTCTCTAAATATTAGTCTATCACGCTGTATTTTACCTCAATATTATGTAAATTTACAACTCATATAGTTATTTTGAATTCTTCAAATTATATAAGTATGTTAATTAATCAATTAGATTATAAAACAATTTCATATATTAGTCTAAAAAAAGTCATTTTCATTCCTGAGTTGGAAATTCAAGGGAAACAAGTAGTGATAAGGGAATTAATAATGCTTCTATAAAATATAACAATTCCTAAAAATAATATAATGTATCACAAAATGGTGGAATATAGTCTGTTAAAAAAAGTTAATTTTGGCCTTATCTACTTGAATTACTTATTTAGAAATTATATCTCTAAAACAGTCAATTTTTTCTACAATAATATTGCAATTTTAAAATTTAAATCCAATTGATTCTCAATAAATCATTTTAATCCATTATCTATACTCTACATAAATTTTTTAAAACAAATACCTTTCTTAGTAGAATCATTAATGAATTGCTCTAAAAATATTTAAAGGATGTATGAAGAATACTTTTCATGTGTCCCAAAAATGTAACTATTTAATTTAAAATACCCAATTGAAAATTTTGGCAAGAAAATAGACCAAATGGATATGTGGTGGTGGTCATTAAATATTATTCTATGGAAATTGGGAGATGAATGTATCCTGAAAACCATTCATAGAATTAATAATGACAATTACTAGATAGACTTTCTACCATATATTCTAAAAATTAAATGTGGAAGTGGTATTTTCTGTTCATATGGTTTAAACTAAAAAAATTAATGAAATATTGCTTACTATTAAATATTCATATGGGTACTAATTCAGTTTATTCATTTTAGATAAATGTATATCTAATTTCATTTGTAAAATTTGAATGGTATTATCCATTTTCATTTAGATATGAGGTTATTTATTCCATCTCAAAATAGTTGTTTACTTATTTTGTTCTCTACTGCCATTAGGAATAGGTTGAGTGATTTTTTTGGGTTGTCACAGTAGTTTTCACTCACTTTCCAATAATACATTCAATTTCTAGGGATAATCCCTAGAATGTATGTAATGCCCCGACCCTAGTTACCTAGAGTCGGTGAATTATTGAGTAACATAGGCATGATCACAAAAGATCAATTATAGAAAGACCGATTTGTTTAGTAGCCTTGGAAACACCAGATACATTCATAAGTCTTACATTACATCATAAAGTAAAACCAAACTAAAAAAATCATGTTTTCATATCCCCTCATATTATCCCTGCAGGTGATTCATAATATACTTCATCATATCCTCGAAAAATTAAATCATTGAAAGGGGTGAGCTCAGATGCTGAGTAAGGAAAACAATATAGAGGAAGCTTTCATAAATAAACATAAAAATTTAAGGAAATGTATAACTAAAAGAAAAGCCTTTTAAACTTGATCATCAGCATAATATGGCCAAAATAAAATGATATAATTCCATTTACTTATTCACATGGATATTCTACTAGTAGAATAATCACATGCAATATCAATAATAAATTTCATTATAATGGAATGCATAATTACAGACTATCATAGCCACGTTGCCAAAGCCTCTTGCTAAGACGAAAATAAGATTTGGTCAATGCCTCGTGCCAAGACAGTAGATTGTCTCATGAGACCTTCTGATGCATCGTGGAGCTACAGCGGGCTCCACCCGTCACTTATTAAGTCCAATGAATTCCTGATATGAAAAGGTTTAAAAATATCATAAACCATAACATTATTGTATCAGATAAAACATGCATAAAGGAAACATAACATTTCCACATTTCAATCACAATATATCAATACAACACATTGATATAATAAAACCATTTTCAACACCAAAATAAAAGAAAATTAAAATGTGGTATTTATTTTTCTTTTAAAAAAATAATGGCTTGTAGAAGAAGCCGAAACTCAAATAATGGACATTGAGGTAGAGAAGTGGTTGTCACTACATACATATGAAAAAAAAAACATTCCTTTTTGTCTTTTAGAAAAATGGTTCATATCAAAATATTCCTTTTAAATAAAAGTAAAAGTCAAAGGGGTTTATACACCGTATAAAAGAAATTTGTGTATAAAACAAAATATGCCTCAATGAATGGAGATTGAGAGGAAGTCCCTTATAAAGATCATTTTTTAATTAAAATAGATCTATTATGTGTATTCACTATATGTAAACAAAACTAATGTAAAAATACAAGATAATACATAATAATATCATGGCATAATTTGAAAGTAGGAGATTAACCCAAAGAACGGAAATTGGGTTAAGAAGTTCCCTTACCTTGTGTCCGACTTGACTCAATCATTCTTTAATCTCCTGAATAATAAACTAGAGTTAATTTCAACTTTCATAAGAACCAATTTCATGTTAATTATTACTTTTATTTCACTTATTACCATGTTATGAACATTATGTAATTATTTATGTTAATAACGGTCGTTTTTTCAATCTTTGGTACTTGAGTCACAAATAAACATCTTATAATTACAAGTTGTTCATGCGGTGAAATATCCATTATATCCAGAATTATATTCATGATTTATATATCATATATATAATATATATCCAGTATATACATGAATTTATAATATTACATAAGATTTGTTGGTATGAAATGAAATGCACCGTTCATGGAGACGGTAAGCCGTACGTACGCATGAACACTACTTTCATTTAAATTTCGTATTTAATGAAATGAAATTATAATTATATAAAGGTATACTATAGTTCCAGTATAATATAGTCTATAATATCATTTAATCCATCCTTTATACATACCATATATGGCATTAACGATTCAAATCACTTTGAGGGGGCGGTAGTCCACACTACCTAAAATGAAATTATCACGTTTACCCATAATGGAAATCATAAAGGTATGCCATAAATGAAAAATACAGAATCATAAGGAAACAAAAAATAATATATATCATATATAAAAATAGTGTCATCATAATGGACACTATGAGAGGTGTTAAAAGAATATTGAACAATCATCGTTTCGTGAGGCAGTAATTCGCCACCCACAGAAACAGTATGTTCTTTAACCATTAGACGAATGTCTGTGTAAGTGTAAATTTAATCCATCACATAAATAAATCCATGTATATTGAGGATACTGGTGTTTTAAAAAAAGAAAATAATAAAAATAGTTTATGGGGTTTGAGAAGAAAAATAAAACAAAAAAACGTAAGAGAATGCATTTCCTTTAAATCGGGTAACTTCCCTTAATTTGAGCCAAAATGGTTTCTTGAAGAGATTTCTGCCTAAAGTAAGGATTCTAGGATGAAGGGAGGAATGTTGAGAGGGAATTTGGGTAGATTTTGGCCGATCCAAATGGCTTGGATGGTGTGAATAAGGTGGAAGAGGTGGGGGCCTTTTATAAGAGGAGAGGAGGGGCACTTTTGGAATGTCATGAAATGTTACATTATTATGAAATGATTTACGGATTTTAAAGATCCCACAATGATATATTTCGAGTATAAGATGATAAGGGTTAGAAATATACTCATAAAATATGTTTTTGACTAGTTTATGTCTTATATTTTACATTGTCTTTTCATTTAATTTAAATCGTTAATTAATGAGGTAATCGTTGCATTATCATTGTTTCATAAAACATTTAATTTATTTAATGTCTAAAAATTATTAAAAAATTACAATGATGTAGGAAATATTTTTATATTTCCAATGAATATTTATATTTACAAATATAATTTATATGACCCCATTTAATAATTGTTTTAGTAAAACAACACATGTTTGTGACAATTTTATTTTTAATTTAAATAAAAATTTATTAATGCCATTTTAATACCCTAGTGGCTCCATGGGGTCCCCAAGTGGACCCATGTATTTTCTTCGTCGTCCAGACTCATACAATTAGGGTAGGACATGTGTCAAGATATTTTCATATTTTTATAATATCATTTTTACCATAAATTTCTCTAATTACATTTAATCGCGATTAATAAAACTTAAAAGTTACTATTCACCAAAAAATTATTTTAATCCCATTGAACCAAATTTTTCTTCGTAATGAAAACCATGTATGTTGGTTTTTTAAAAATCAAATCAAAAAAGTGGTAATGTTTCATTTACATGAAAAATTAGTTTTTGAACTACCACTTAGTGGTTTCACTATTCATCAAAAATTGAAGTTATTCACAAAAATACCAAAAATTCACCCTAAGCTATATTTGATATTCCTAATTAAAAAATGATGTATATTTTAAAAAATTAAAAACATATAAGTTGGTTTAATTAATTTAATAATTAATTCCCACTGTCAAAACAAATAGTGTGTTTTTAAGAAGCAATATATATGAAAAGATTGACAATTGTTTATGTCCAATTTCAAAGTGAAATTTATTATAAATACCACGATTGGAGAAAATTGTAAAAATATATTCTAATTATACATTAAATCAACTCAATAGTGTAATTTATCACTGTAAATTATTTTTATTAAAAAATTTGTTTTTAAGTATTTTCTCTATTTATAGAAAATTGGATGTTCTCAAAAAATTACAAGAAATTCAACTTAGGATAATTTTGATATTCTAAAAACAAAAATGAAATTCATTTTGAAATATAAAATTTATATACTTTCAAAAAGTGGGTATTAATATTCATAACTTCTACTTTGATTGGACGCGGTGTGTTAGAATCTCGAACATGCGTACAATGCAAGCTATTGCATTATGGAAAGAGAAGCATATCATGAAAGATTGGGGTGTTACATTCTCCCCTACTTCAATAAATTGCATCCTCGCAATTTGAAAATGTTCATAAAAAATAAAAGGTTGAAAATAGAAAATACCTTTGTGGAAAACCCACATCAAAAATAGGGTTAATAAAAATATAACTTTAAAAGAATGAAAGAGAAGTACAAAGGTCACCCAAGATAGCCCATACTAGGATGCAATGAAAATATTGATATGGAGGAAAAAAAGACCACCAAGGTCTGATGGAGAGTTGTAGAAAACAGGGTTAGGAGAAAGTTAACTATAAGAAAATCACAAATTTGTGATTGGTTAAACGATCATTGATTCCCCAGAAGGAAAAGTTAACAGAAAACATTTTTTTAAGTTATATTTTATAAATTTGAGGAATTTATTTAGGAGGTTTACTAAGATCGTAAGGAAATATACATACTTTTCATGTAGAAATTTCATTCTTTAATAAATTTTTACCACAATCCCATCTTTCACTCAAAAAGATTATAGAACTAACAAATATTATATTTATCCTAATCGTACAAGGTTCCAAATATTAAAACATACAATTTATATTAGGAAAACTATTTTGTAATAACCAGGGGATTACTATAGGGTAGTGGTAGGTAACAACGGCATGTATCACTATAATTGTGGGTTCGATTCCTGCAGCTTTGTCCGACATGACGGTTTATCCCCAAACATGCAGGTTGCCCTTTTCCTAAAATTATAGAATTATAATATTCCAAAAATAATCTTCAGAAATGTTTTAACCTTAAAACAATACTATCCAAAGTTCAACTTAATCCATTCCAACCTTATAGTTATCCAAAATACATATGTCCATACATTCTCTAAAAGGTCTCTAAATTCCAGAATCAATCATAACATTAGATTCCCTGAATGAAGTAAAGTTTCTCTTATTCCCACATACTAAAAATATGATTACCTTCATCATTTTAAATCCTTAATGAAAACAACAAGTACTACAATACAATCCTTATATATATTTAACATTATTATTATAACCATAATTCAGTTCTTGAGTCCAAAAACACAAATACAATAATTATTCAACATCATCTGTAGTAAAAACATAAGATTGGCCTTGATCCCATGGCCTTTTCTGAGGAATGTTTCCCTGACACTTAGGACATTCATTTTCATAATTCCCCATTTCTCTACAATTTTAGCATTCAACATTGATAGCATCTTTCTTTCCCTTGTAATCACAAGCCTGGTGACCTTTTTCTCCACATTTATAGCAAACTCCCATTCCTTTTAGGCAAGTATCGGGTTGATTCTTCCCACAATTATCGCATAATGGAAAATCCTTCATTCCCTTTTTCCCTTTATCTGTCTCTTGTTCCACAGTTCTCTTATTCTCTTGCTTTACATTATTTTCATAAGATTTAGAGAATTCTTTTTCTGTCTTGATAGCACATAAGACTATATCTTCGTACGTTAAGAAAGATTGTGATACTAATTCTAGAAGGAGAAACACTTTTAACCCATCAAAGAAATGATCAATCTTACTTCTTGGGTTACGTATATAATCTGCAGCATGCCTCGCTAACCTTATAAAGTTAGACTCATACTTTGCGACATTCTCATCATCCTTTTTCCTCAGACTGAGAAATTTCCTTTCCATATCAGCTTGATGGGCACGAGGAAAGTATTTTTCTAAGAAATGATCTTTGAAATATCTCCATTCCATACATGATACATCTTCATCTTCCTTTGTATTTTAAATCAATGACCTCCATTAATCAACATCCCCAATGTGGCGGTAAATTTCCATGATAACCATTTCCCTTTCACTACACCCCAAGGCATGGAATGTTTTCTCTAATAAATTTATTCATTTCTCAGCTAATAAAGGATTTGTACCCCCATTGAATGTTGGTGGTTGTTGCCTCTTGAAGCGGTCTAACATTAGTCCTCTACGTTGCGGATCAGTGTGTTCTATATGAGTAAGATTATTATTCATAACCTGAGTGAGTTGTCCCAGTGTGGTGATAAGCTGATCAGCACCAGTTGTATCTCCGGATCCACTATAATTATCTGGAGAAGGAAGGAAATCCCTACATGGAGTGTGTGCATTGATACAGTTTCCATTCCTCCCACTAGGCGCCATTTCTAAACAATGACATATACTAGATTAGTTTATGAATCAAAATACATAATTCCATACTTATAAAACACATAACATAAATTGCACATTTTATAGATACATAACATAATCATATTAATGTTTTCTTTGAGTAAGTATATACTCATAAACACTTCATAATGGTTGGTATAGAAAATGAGAATTATCCTAGGCGTATCCCCCAGGAGTGTCATAACCAAGACTGCAGCAAGGCATATTGTCGTGCACCAGTTCCCATTTGAGTCAAGCTCAAAGGAGTGTTTTTGGGTTTTACCCCTAGGTACATCTATGCTAGAGCCACCTCTACCTACTCGTATCCATACATGGATGTATTTCTCAGAAAACTCCCAAAATCACTATAATACCAAAATTCTACGAAGTTCTTCTATACTAATCCTCAAAGTCTATCTTTGGGCTATGTGCTCTAACCAAGGTTTTTCTAAATCTAGCTTCCAAGGTTAATACTAAACTACCTCTGATTCCAACTGTAACACCTTGACCCCAGTTACCCAGAGTTGGTGCATTATTGAGTAACATTGGAATGATCACAAAAGATCAAGTATCGAAAGACCGATTTGTTTAGTAGCCTTGTAAACACTAGATAGATTCATAAGTCTTACATTACATCATAAAATAATACAAAACTAAAAAACATCCTGTATTAATATCCCCTCATACTATCCCGGCAGGTCGTTCATAATATACTTCATCACATCCTGGAAAAATTAAAATATTGAAAAGGATGAGCTCCAATGCACAGTACGGCTAAAAATATAGCAGATGCTTTCATAAATAATCATAAACATTTAAGGAAATGTATAACTAAATCAAAATCCTTTTAAACATGAACTTCAGTATAATATAGCCAAATTAAAATGAAATATTTCCATTTACTTATTCACATGGATATTTTACAAGTCGAATAATCACATGCAATATCAATAACCACTTTCATTATAATTGAATTCATAATGCCAGACTATCATAACCACGTAGCGAAGGCCTCATTCCAAGACTACAAATAAGATTTTCTCAAGGCCTCATTCCAAGATACTAGTATGTCTCATGATACCTGTCGATGCATCGAGGAGCTATAGCGGGCTCCACCTATCACTTATTAAGTCCAATACATTCCTTATGTGAAAAGGTTTTAAAATTTTATAAACAATAAAATAATCGTATCACATAAAACATGCATAAAGGAAACAAAACATTTACATAATTCAATCAAAGGAAATCAATAAAACACATTTATATAATAAAACCATTTTCAGTACCAAAATAAAAGAAAATCAAAACATTGTATTTATTTTTCATTTAAAAATATTATGGCTTGTAGAGGAAGCCGAAACTCAAATAATGGTCATGGAAACGGAGAAGTTATTGTCGCCACATATGAGTGACAAAAAAACATTCCTTT
This sequence comes from Viscum album, assembly GCA_963277665.1. Taxonomy (NCBI): domain Eukaryota; kingdom Viridiplantae; phylum Streptophyta; class Magnoliopsida; order Santalales; family Viscaceae; genus Viscum; species Viscum album. The sequence goes on along the minus strand of OY728159.1, from coordinate 1,290,091,535 downwards.
TTGTAATTTAGTAAAACACTTCGTATAAAAAGATTCCTTTTGAATAAACGTAAAATTCAAAGGTGTTTATACACCATATAAAAGAAATTTGTGTATAAAACAAAATATCCCTCAATGAATGGAGATTGAAAGGAAGTCCCTTAGAAAAATTATTTTGTAAATAAAATATATCTATTATGTGTATTCACTATAAGTACACATAAAAATGTAAAAATAAAAGATAGGACATAATAACATCATGTCATAATTTGAAAGTAGTAGATTAACCCAAAGAACAAAAATTGGGTCAAGAAGTTCCCTTACCTCATGTCCGACTTGACTCGTTCATTCTTAAATCTCATGAATAATAAACTAGAGTTAATTTATACTTGATTAAGAACAATTTTCATGTTCATTATTACTTTTATATTACTTATTACTATGTTATGAACATTATGTAATTATTTAAGTTAATAAGGGTCGTTTTGTCGATCTTTAGTACTTGAGTCAAAAATAATCATCTTATAACTACATGTTGTCCATGTGGTAAAATATCCATTATATCCAGAATTATATTCATGATGTAGATATCATATATATCATATATATCCAGTATATACATGAATTTATAATATTACATTACATTTATAGGTAAAAAATGAAATGCACCGTTAATGGAGACGGTAAGACGTACGTACGCATGAATGCTAATTTCAATTCTATTTCGTATTTAATGGAATGAAATTATAATTATATTAAGGTATACTATAATTAGAGTATAATATCATGTATAATATCATTTACTCCATCCTTTATACACCCCACATATGGAATTAATGATTCAAATCAGATTGAGGGGGCGGTAGTCCGCACTTCCTAAAATGAAATTATTGCGTTTACCCATAATGGAAATCATAAAGGTGTGCCATAAATGAAAAATACAGAATCATATGAAAAAAAACATAATATATATCATATAAAAAATGTGTCATCATAATGGCCACCATTAGGGGTTTTAAAAGAATATTGAACAATCATCGTTCTGTGAGGCAATAATTCGCCACCCACAGAAACAATATGTTCTTTAACCATTAGGCGAATGTGTGTGTAAGTGTAAATAAAATAATTTTCATAAAAACATCCTAGTATATTTAGGATACTGGTGTTTTTACAAAATAAAATAATAAAATGATTTTAGGGGGTTGGAGTAGAAAAATAAATCCAAACAACGTAAGAGAAGACATTACCTTTAAATCGGGTAACTCCCCTTAGTTTGAACCAAAATGGATTCTTGAAGAGCTTTATGCCTAAGGTAAGTCTTCTAGGATGAAGGGAGGAATGTTGAGAGGGTATCTGGGAAGAGTATTGACGATCCAAATGGATTGGAAGGTGTGGAAAAAGTGGTAGAGGTTGGGGCCTTTTATAAGAGGAGAAGAGGGGCACTCTTGGAAAGTCATGAAATGTTACATTATTATGAAATGATTATCGGATTTTAATGGCCCCAAAATGATTTATTTAAAGTATACGGTGATAAGGGTTGGAAATATACTCATAAAATATGTTTTTGAAAAGTGTATGTCTTATATTTTACATTATCATTTCATTTTATTTAAATCGTTAATTAATGAGGTAATCGCTGCATCATCATTGTGTCATAAAATATTTAATTTATTTAATGTATAAAAATTATGAAAAAATTACCATGGTGTAGGAAATATTTTTATCTTTCCAATAAATATTTATTGTAAAACATTTAACTTATATAACCCCATGTAATAATTGTTTTAGTAAAACAAAACATGTTTGTGACAATTTTATTTTTACTTTAAATAAAAAGTTATTAATGTCATTTTCTTACCCAAGTGGCTCCATGGGGACCCCAAGTTGACCCATGGATTGTATTGGTAGTCCATGACTCATATAATAAGTTTAATACAAGTGTCAAGATATTTTCATATTTTTTATAATATCATTTTTACATTAAATTACACTACTTACCATTAATTGCAATTAATAAAAATTAAAATTTAAAATTCGCCAAAAAATTATTTTAACCCCATTGAACCACATTTTTCTCCCTAATGAGAACCATGTATGTCGGATTTTTGAAAATCAAATCACAGAAGTGGTAATGTTTCATTTACACGAAAAATTTGTTTATAAACTACCACTTAGTGGTTTCACTATTCATCGAAAATTGAAGTTTTTCAGGAAAATACCAAAAATTCACATTAAGATATATTTGAAATTCCTAATTTCAAAATTATGACTATTTTAAAAAATTCCAAACATATAAGTTGGTTTACTAAATTTAATAATTAATTCCCACTATCACAACAAATAGCGTGTTTTTAAGATTCAATATATATCAAAAGATTGACAATTTTTTATGTCCAATTTCAATGTGAAATTAATTATAATGACCACCATTGGATAAAATAGAAAATATACATTTTAATTATTCTTTAAAACCACTCAATAGTATAATTTATCACTATAAATTATTTTTATTAAAAAAGTTGTTTTTAAGTATTTTCTCTATTCATAGAAAATTGGAAGTTCTCAGAAAATTACAAAAAATTCAACTTAGGATAATTTCGATATTCCGAATAAAAAAATGAAGTACATTGTGAAATAAAAAATTTGTATAATTTCAAAAAGTGGGTATTAATGTTCATAACTGCTACTTTTATTGGTCACGGTGTGTTAGAATCTCGAACACGCATACAATGCAAGCTATTGCATTATTGAAACAGAAGCGTATCGTGAAAGCTTGGGGTGTTACAATGTACCCTAATTTCCAATATATTTTTCTAGAATTTTTTTACCATATTACCATGAGTTGATACTATTTAATAGGATTTATATTATTTTAAATTAATAATGATATTTTTTTTAATAAAAAATATTGAACGTCTGATTATAAAAGATTATGTTCAGTTTCTCGGGGGTTTTCTAGTAATGTCACTTGCTTGGTGTCCTCTATGCCAGAAGCCTTAACATGAAAATTGAATTATAGGTAGTATATTTTAGTAACTCATCAAAATAAAATTCATCAATTTTTCCAGATTCATGTAAAAGTATTTTTTTTATATAATTTTCATTTTTTAAAATAGATTCGTCAAGAATATCACAGGTCTCTAATTTTTTATTTAATCATATTATTTCTTAAAACCTTTTAATATCTTCCATATAAGAATATGATGATTCAAATTTTTTAATTTCTAAAATATTCAACTCACATGGGAATTTAATTGATTAAAGTATATTAAATTCCACTATTTCCTACCAAATATTCTTGTGAACAATTACATCATTTAATTTTCTAATGATTTTTTAGAATTTAGGAATGACACATTCTATTTAGATTGTGTCTCAATCAGAATGAAATACAACTACTCATGAGTGTTTGAGTTCCCTAATATTTAAATGATAATATATGGAAAAGTGAATCACATGTATTATTTCTTCTAAATCACATGGTGAATTTGAAAAATTATGTGAACATATTCTATATGGGATAGTAAAAGTAACAAGATCTTGAAATTCATATCAATATGTGAGGTAATGAGGGAAGATATTTTTTACCTAATCCGACATCTTAATTTCAGAAATTTTCATAATCATGTTTCACATGTCATTAAAGATGTTTTTATAACTATGAATTTAGTTTAAGGCTTCTAGAAAAGGTATATTAATATCTACATTCCTGAATATTTAAATATTATCTTACTGTAATATTTTCTCCTTGGTTTTATTTGGTGGATTAGTCGTATTATGGAATTTTGGTTGGGGATGGTTTGAATCCCCTATTTTGGATTTACATTTTTTAATTCTTTTTAGGGGGTTTTCAACTTGTTCTCTAACTTTCTTTCTGTAGATTTATCATGTACTATAGAATTTCCACTTCAATATTCCTCTTTAGATGATTATTCTACACTTATTAATATCAATTGTACACTCATAACAAAAATATATCTAACATAACAATACATAATAGGAATGGAATGAGTTAGAAACATACCTGAACCTTGATTTATTATATCATTGAAGACAGTCATAATCTAGTCATACAATCCTTAAATCTCTTTCAATGTTCATCCGTTGGAGTTAAGAGTAGTATTTTGGGTGGTTTCATATGTCACAATATATTTTAGTAGCTCCATCATAATGGGATACTGAATATGGTCCTTTTGGTAGCTTATAGTGGTATGAGAAATACCTCTATAGAAGGGTCATTGTTGGATGGATAGTCGAATAAACTTCTATAAATTTTCCTTTTGTAATTTGTGTATTCCATATCTCAATCAATTATATTACAATTTATTAAAACCTTGGTCATTTTATGGTTTATTATTTAACTATTTATGGTTCATAAAATCACATATTCCAATTACTTAAACATGTGGGAATACATTGTGGATTTTATCCTAAGAATAAAAAAGCTAGTAAACCCAGGACTGTGAGTGGTATACCATTTCATGTACTTTATTCACTTATATCTAAATCAAATTAGAGTTTATTTATTTAATTCTATTTTAATTTAATGGGAATTTAGATCATGTTACCTTAGTTACTCCACTTTATATTTTTCTGGTATTGATAAATTGAGAATTCTTAGGGATCCACTCATTAATCCCTCTAACATTAGTGAGTGACATATCTATTAATAATCCTCTATAAGAATAATATAGAATAATTAGTTCATTGAAAATCATCCCTTAAAAAATAATAACATTAAATGGTGATCTATAAAATATAGTGTGGGAAGTCAGTTTTCAAATGATAGAATATCTCCCAAAATTCATAGATAATTTATCCACTATCATTATTGATCTATTATATTTATTTTTTTATTTGGGGTAAAATTGTTGTAGGAATTTACTTATAGTAGAATTCCATCCACAACTCATACCAGGTGGTAAATTCCCTTGGTTATAGGTGGTAGATATTTTAATTAAATTACCCATCACGAGATAAATGATTTAAATTACATATCACATTATCTTTGGATATTCCTATAGTAATTAAATTACTGAATAATGTAGAAAATTCTCTTAGATTAAGGTTAGGGTATACTCCTTCCAATCCATAAAACATTGGAAGTAATTAGATCAAAATAGTTTTGAGTTAAAAAAATATATACTATAAGGTTATTAAATTCAATTGTCATTGTTAATATTTTTTTATAAATTAATATTGATGTTCTAATATATTGTACCAATATTTTTCCATGTTTTTACACACTAAAGCTATACTAGTGGATGAATATGTGTGTTGGGGAATTTTTAGTTAAAAATTGAAATATTACCCTTCCATTTGTTCTATTATTTTTAAATTTTTCAATCTTTCTTGAATAGTTTCTTCAACCTATGGATCAAACTAGATGATGTAAGAAAACGTGATCAGAAAATTTGTGGAAATCATTATAAAACCAAAACAAAATTCCTTTTATTTAATATTTTATGGATTTATAAGCCTCATATAGTGGATTTATAAAATAATTTGAGCCCAATTAAAATATAATATTGGTGGAAATTGAGTTTTCTCTTAGTGGGGAAAATGTTATGGGACTTTTTCTCTTTTATTGAGTTTTTAATGAGTTTAAATGGAATGGATTTAAAGAGATTATTTTTTTCATTATTAAAAAATTATTTAAATATTATTTTTTTCATATTAATATTTTCATATAGTAGTTTTACCATATATCATCACCTTACTTTTCTTATGAAATTATAATTCCATATTAAGTATTTCATTTTCTCTCTCTATAATTGATAATACTCACTTATATTATCTTATCTCGGATGTCTCAATTTTTGTATGAGTGTATAGTCATATCTAAAAAATAGACTCTTACCTGACCTAGTGACTGGATATCTCAAATCAACCTCATCTTCACCCAATCCTTACTCTTTTTTAATGGATTTAGTCTAAGTGGAAAATGTTTTTAGCCAATAGAAAGAGGGAAGAAAATTGTGAAGTGTATAGCCTGAATTAATTTTCAAAAAACATAACATTTTATCATAAATATAGTGATCTCAAAATAAGTGGAAATTGATTAAAATATTGATTTCATATATAATGGGTATAGAGTATCTCCTGGTCATATCCACTAATGGATTGGTGTTATGTAACCATAGAATTGTAATACGAAGTATGAAGAGAATGAAAAGATATGGTAGAAAAAACACATGTTCAATGATCCTTGAAGTTATCCCTCTTGTATTGTTAAAACATAAAATATTATAAGGAAATTTTCAATGTTATAAGATATAACATTTTCTACTATGTCATAATAATTATATTACCCTATGATAGACCCAACAAGTATGGATTATTACTTAACTTTTGATCCCAATTCAACTTCATAATATTTTATCCACTTGCATAACTCGATGGTTGGGATTTTATAAAATAAATGTAAAAAAATATTTTCTATTAAAACATTATTCCATTATAATCAAACTCTACTATAATTCATTATGTATTAAGGAAAATTTATTTACTATATTTTAGCTTCATGGGACATAAAAAAATTTCCTGGGTGGATGAGATGATACAATTTCTCAGAAAGGCCTTTTGATTTTTAAGTGTAATTTAAATAAACAAAGTGCTTATCATAAATGGTATCAAAATATATAATGTGGGATTCCACATGGATGTAGATGTTCCTTGCTATTATATTTAGTTCTCTTACAATCCATCTATTTTTCATTTTTTCATCCATGAGGTGTGCTTTTTCATCCAAAAATTAATATTTAATAGTTCTAGAAGGTTTTATTCAATAATGTATATTCAGGTGTTGGTCTAAATCAATCCATGTGAAATTATTTAGTGGTGGATTTTATTCTTTTATGAGAAATATTTTGGATCTTTCTCATTTAAGGACTCATCCAAATATTTGGAGGGGTTTTGAATGTTACATAAGTTATTGAGTTGATTGAGGAATTTGATAGATCATGTGGGGTTCATTATCCAACTGACATGTTATCCTACAATTGGGAGTGTCTTTGGTATCATCCTTCATCGATCAATAATTTATTTATGCCCAAAAAATTCCCACTCCAGTCATAAAAAAGTGAAGGCCTTCTCATTTGATCAAGATCATCTATGTCAAAACTAGGCATCTTTCTAGGGTTTTAGTTAAAATGATACTTTTAGTGATTCATCTTTATCAATAGTCACCTTATATTTTTTATGTTCCAATATACTTGACTCATTTTAATTTGATATTCAATAGTCAATAACTATTATGATCGAATCAGAGTGAATTCGAATAGCATAGTGAGGGATCTTGTTCGATCTCGGCTGGTGGCATGGATCTAGTGGTTTTTTCATCATCAAGCACTGGAGTGGATTGAATTACTCAGTGTCAAAATCATCCATCAAAACATAATTAGATCTGATCATATTAATCAGACACATGGTCGAATGTTATCATTATATATTCTAAAAATAATTTAACTAATTTTTCTATAGGTTTTTAATCATCTCACATCACTCCTAATACATCTAAAATTAATGGTGTTTTAATTGAACTATCCCTTTACAATAATTTTATTTTTGAAGATCAACCACGTGATGAGGATGTTTGTGAGATATCATAGAAGTGTTTAGACACTTTTTCAATTTAATGATATTATTTTTAATCCTTACATTGGAAACTTTTTTGGGTATCTTAGATAGACTATTGGCGTGCATCTAATTTAAGATCCCTTGAGACATCTCCATGTTTTTTTTCCAAATTTACACTACGGCTGATTGAGGGTAGAGTTATTATGGTCGCTTAGGATGTATGATCGTAAATAGGACAAGATATAACTGAAAATATAAATTTTCATTTTTTATATTTTTGGATCATCCTTAATAAGGGATGTCAGTGTTAACTTGTGTGTTTTCCATTTTTGATCACATTATTAGATACAAAATATTATTTTAAGTGAAATATTTTTTCTAGAAAAATAATTAATTAAATTTAAAATTTAAAATTTCCAATATCTATGATAAATTAAATTAATTCCAAATGAATTTATGGGTATTAATATATTTCCAAAAATTAATGAATCAATTATAATCATAAATTGATCCATTTATCAATTAAATCCAAAATTCATAATATCAATAATAATTCAAATAATCAATTACAATTATTTCCATTAGTGGTTTTGTTTTACATGAAAATAGATATTTGTTTTCAATATTTCTGCTCACATAATCCATTCAATATTAGGTAGTCTAAAAAATAAAATAATAAATATTTTAAACCAAAAATACCTTTATTCAAATGTATATATACCATAATCCATTTAAGATGGAAAATGAATTCCCATCACATATAAATGGAAAATATATATCCATTACCCCATTCCGAAGAGTATTATTTCCCTTTTGTATGTTCTAGAGTAATAAAATACCATCCCATAATTTCTTCAGTAGAAGTGTATATCATCCTTAAGGAGTTAACCCCTATTTACATTCATTAATTTCATTATCTAATTTTTTCTAATCTTCCAATAAATTTATATTTTTTAAATTTATAAATCATTTAATAATGATTTTACAAAATTTTATATACATATATATATAATGATACATTTATATCTATTTTAATATATTTAGTCTACATACTCTCTCTCTCCCTCAATTTCAAAACATTGTGATAATTTTTTGTTTTCATCCTTGTATGAGGACATTATTAATGACTTACATATCTCCACAGAAATAGAGGGTAAGTGATTATTATATTACATTATTTAGTAATGTATTCATAAATTCTATAAATATATTTACTAATTGATATATTACAAATAACAAAATAATATTACTAAATCACTATATTTTTATAAAAAACATGTATTCCATCCATTTTATCGTCAAAATAATAAAAAATAAAATAAATTGTTTATTTTTATTAATGAATTAAAAAATCTAATATAATCAAATTCAATTTAATTATTTTTTTTAAAAATATATTTTTTATATAGTAGGCTAAAATGTGACTAAATAATATAGGACCTATTTTAAGGGTTCATCATCACAATTTTAATTCCTCGATACATGATTCTGCTTATTCAACAATTTATTTATAGATGGTGTAAATACATCCGAATTGAATTATTGTTTCTTAAATAATTGTTTATTAATTGGACTTCAAATTTTATTAGATATCTCCCATTTCCTTGGCCATTAAATGATACATTACATATGTTGTTTGTGTTAATGGTTTGATTAATTTAATTTAATTTCATTATAATAATTATTATTGTACATAATCGATAATATTTTTTACAAAATATGATTTTATGATATTTCTTTTATAATTGTTTAGGTATTACAAGTTTCATAGACATTTTACTTACATTTGGTTCCCTATTCAATCAAAAGGTTTCTTATATGTGGACTTCTCCTTATGTCGAATTTATGTTTAGTAATATTTTTACTATATTTCCATATTTTATATAATTTAAAAATAATTCTCTAATTTATAATTCATATATTCATTAATGAAATATTTAATTTCCTTTCACTTTCTTTACCAAGGATTAAAAAAAACCTTTTTAGTGTTTTCTATATGGGTAATTTTTGATTTTTTTTGAAAAATATGTGAAATTGATGTTTTTAATCATTTTCAAGTGAAATTAATTTCTATATTTATTGTATGTTATTTATGTTCAATATTATAGTACAAGTATCCGGGTTTTTTCAATGAAAATACCAGCCCCATTATTTAGACTAATTTTAATTTTTAAAATTTATATTATTGATTATTAAGAATAATTTTATTTATTACATTCCAATTTTGTATATTTTGTCATACTCACAAAAATTAAATTTCATAACTTCATTTATTTGTATGATTTTATTATTCAGAATCGTCAAAAATTAGTTTTATTATGTATGATTTTCAACTATTGAAATGAATGTTCAATGTGATTTAGAATGTTTTAAAAACTATTTTACAGAAGGATAAAGAAATATAATTTTATACTTTTACTTCCATTTTATTTATAATATTAAAAACATATATTTATTTTAGAGTTATGATTCATGTATTACATTCCAATTTCATTAAAAATAATAATTCATACCACAACTTTTTCAAATGAGATATATTCTATATACATCTTTATATCTCTCTTGAATGTATTTTTCTCCTTCATTTCTATATTCATTAATTTCAATAGTATATTCTTTAACCAAAATTATCTTTTTATGTTTTTCCCAGCATTAATAGATTCGTATACCAATTTATTTCTTTAGATTCAGGTTTATTTGGGCTTTCCAAAAATGTTATTCCATTTATTAATCGTAGAAATATTAACAATTCAGATTCTAGTTTATCCCATAAAAATTATGTTTGATTGTATTTGATGAGGTATTCATTATATCCTATGAGTAAATAATTCTAATTAATTTTATATGTATGGGTACATAAATTATATATCCTCTAGATGCAGTAGTAGTTCTCATGAGATAAACTAGAATGGGTATTTTTTTATCCTTTCCCATTTATATATGATGTTTTGGAAGAAGGACTTCACAATATTTTTATGATTTCTGAAATTAAACATTCTTATGTTACCTTGGCACTGATGAAGCTAGGAATGAATACTTTGAAAATAATAGGTAAGTAAATGTATGTTATAAGATTGTCTTTTGGCTACCATAATGATATTAAAGAGGCCTATATCATATTATAAAATTATATATATGGTTCCTATATATATGTGGGTAGTGGAGACAAAAGGATGGGGCTAAAACCTATAAATATACATCTTAACACCTCTAAAGTTGTATCTAATAATTTTGAATATTGTATGCGATGGTCCTAATCGTAATGAAATGTTCTTAATTCTTATGTGTTGTCTACAATAGTCAGATGATTTTGGAAACATTTTTTTATATAGTGAAAAACATGGAGAGAATATTCTAATTTGTATTAATAGATACCTTAGTTAAGTATACTGAATACTAATGATTCTTAAGGAATCTATACAATGGATCCGATTGTTGATGGTTATAGAAATTATATTAACATGTAAATGGAAAAAAGTTGAATGGTTTAAATAATACTTGAAGAAAGTGAATAATGTTCCATTTCAAATCTAATGAAGCCTAAACATTTTATGTATTTTGATTTTCATCATAATAATCCATTATAAGACATATCGAATTAGCAGTCCTCTTTATATCATAAGACTATAGGGTGAATCCGATAACCATGAGTTGATGAAAAAAAATGTAAAATACATTAATCCTATTTATTTGAAGATATCATAATACATAACATGTTGATCATATGAATTTTATCAGTGTAATCATTCAATACTATATTGATTCCATTTCCCATTGTTGTAAGTTGTTGTTGAGTTTAAACCTTCACCATTAAGAATAATTATTTGATGAGTGTAATCATTTAGAAAAAAACAATAGTATTTCATTTTTTATGTAATTTTTATGAGTGTATATCAATTATCTATAATAATACATCATTATATGATTTTGCTAGGATAATCCTTTTGTAGACCACTTTATATTTCATGTATACTTATTCTGATTTTCCGAATACTAGTTGATGAAAATTAAGTTTTCAAAATTTAATACTGAATGATTAAAATAAATAGGGATTATAAATTTAATTACCTATATATTTAAACATCACAAAAACATAGAATAGTGTGTGATCCAAGAATTGTATTGCTGGGAATTTGATCATTAACTATAGAATGGGAAGACCAAATAAATATGATAAATGGATATGAATTACTATGTTAGGGAAAATATGAGTATCATGTCTTATATATATAATTATGGAACATAGGGAGCTATTTAAATTTATAAATCGACCTATTTAAATTTTAATTATGTTACGAAAATTAATTTCTGATGAAGAATAGAAAATAACTCAATTGATTCATGGTATTAATCTTCAATGAAATCAAATATCCTAAACAATGATAATGATTAAAATTAATGAAGAGTTTATAGACTCAAATCGAATTAAATTCTAAGACAAGATGATCTACTGAGATTCTACATTCAATAGAGTAAGAGTATATACTACATTTATATTTTATGTGAATACTACGACACTATACTGAATTCCTTATGTTTGTTTTGTAGAATATTTCTAAAATGAAACCTATCTATAAGAAACGATCAATTAAAATATATCATAATGGGTTAAATGGTTTCTTTATTATGAGTTAATGGATTTAAATAAAAACTATATTGATTGTAATATAGTACATTAGAGGTGATTATTTTTATATGTTAGAGATTCAATATGTTGAATTATAATCCACAAGAGGTAGTAAAAGATAATGTAATGTGTGAATAGATTATAAAAGGAGAACTCAAATAGGCTTACTGAGATAGGAAGATATAAATAAGTATAGGTATTTATGGAACACTGATATAAGTGTCTAGAATATATTTATTAAACTATGTCATATATAATTATAGGAAAATTAAGGGTATTATTGGAATTCTAAAGGAAACCAACATCAAAGACAAATAGAATAAAAAGATCATGGGTACACAAATATATGGATAATGTGGTGTATTTAAATGTGGATCATAGGATCTATAATATTTAATCTGTTATTATATATTTTAAATATTGATATTATATTTGTGATATTCTTATATAAAAAATATTATAAAAAATACTTGGAGGATCATGAACAAATCATCTGGAGGCATGATATCACCATGAATGGTATATCCTATAAATATGATGCAACCCCAACTTCATTATGCATCAAAATATTTAGAGAATATTCAGAATCGTTCGGAATTTATAAAATACAATAGTTTCTCAAATCTGGTATTCAATGTGGGCTTGAGAATCACTAAAATATTATATTAGTCTTGTCTGATTCTTAGGTATCTTAGAAAATGGATTATTATGATGAAATATTATTCCCCGATGACTTCGTATTCTGTGAAGGTAGATTGCTCCATGAAGGTTGTGACCTTCATGATGGAGCGTCATGAGAGAGATTCGTAGACAATAGTATTCAACATCTAGTTAAAGTGACAAATTCTTCCAACTATATCAACTCAGGTATGTAGTGCAAAAATATTATCTTGTTAGTCAGTGATAGGGACTTAAATGTCAATCTACTGAGGAACCCTTATATTCATTAAAATGAGTAGGACATTCCACAATGTACTTTTTTATGGGGATTTGATGGAAGTGTTATGCAGTGTTCATTTTTAAATCCCAAAAATATTGTAATGGTATTATTTATCACACATATTAAATGTATCTACACTTAGGTATTCCAGAATTAGTGATGATTAATGGATTTATGTATTACCAAAAAAAAATTCAGGGTATGCTTCTTAGAGTAGACCATAGTGCTTAACTAAATAATTTTTTTACTCTCTATATGTGAATGATTGTGTACTATAACATTACATAATATGGGTTTACATGTTACTACTATCATGGGAACTAGATTTTTCACTTAAAAAGAAAATGATGACTCCCTAATTCACCCCTCCCCTATCAGGGTGTTCCGAGGTCCCACACCTACATCCATAAAACATGTAAAACATTGATGATTGACATCCAAATAATTTAGATAAAACCAGGTTCATTGAAAGCCTCACCATATCTAGTCCCAATACACAAGAAAACAGTTGGTGAAACAAATCAGTTTAGGACTACTGAATTTAACATGCGACAGAAAAAGAAAAACGTTAAATTCAGAATAACTCTAACAATCTGTAGTCTATCTAGAACTACTACCACTATTACACGTTTCAAGACATGACATTCCCCTATACCTCCCTAATATCATCTCATATAAAAAAACTATATCCACGGTCCCCTCAGAAGGGGAAATCATGGGTCTTCCCCTTGATAACACAATTGTCCTTCTACTACTAAACATGTTTTGGTGGCCCCTAACATTGAAACAACTGGTTAAGAAACTAATGATACAATCAAAAGTGGCCCTAAATTTCCATTTGATATTGTACTACCAATTAAGTCATACACAGATACTAGTGGTGACTATTTCACATGATCTAATATCAGGAAATTGTGAAGCCCTTTGTAGGCACTTCAAATCCACCTACCCTATAAGGATGTGAAATGTTGTTCCTGATTAGATCCCTAATGTTTGTAAATTGGTATGAATTAATGTATAAGGACCACTTCATAAACCTCTACTCCTTCATACACTATCCTATCTTCTCTCTTGATTTTGAACACCTTTGTAATTCATCCTCCTGATAACATATTTTTTTGACACCACAACGTATATAAAAATTTTAAATGGGGTAACTACATAATTGATTGATGGGCACGAAGCTGACTCTAGAAACCATTCTCTAAACTCCTCATCTACAAATAAATGAAATTAAAATCATATGAGTCCCATGAAATTGATCCCAAGATCTTTCAAACACTGGACCCTATACTGAATGCAGATAAACACCTAATACTCTTCTCCCTTTTTATCGACAATAATAATTCAAAATGTAACTCTATATGCATTTAATAACATAGAATTATTTAATCATTTTGGTTAAAAAATAAAAATATCATCCACTAATATACAACTCCCCACAACTGACTTACAACCCAAGGATCCCAAAAATCATCCTTAGTATGAATCACATCGAATGTGTTCTTGATCTTCTCCATGAAGCGCTCCATCCCTAGATCTAAGACACACCCCTCTTACATCACAATATTATTCTAGTAAAATTATCAAAAATATAAATAACATACATCTAACTCTTCTATGAGTTTTATCCTATTATGATCATGTAGATAAAATCATAGAACCTCAACTTCCTTATCTACTAATAGATGTTGACCATGATCTATTCTCGAAAATAAATAATGGGAAATAATCTTGGTAGAATGTAATTTCATCACCTGATTACTTAATTAATTCATTTATGAAATGTACATTCTATAATCACACAATTCATAAATGAAAACAATCAATCATGATGCACATACCTGTCATCAGTCCATGAACTCTATGTGGGTCCACCACATATTTTCATTTAATGTTATTTTATTTATTACATTAGATCATGTGGGTCATAAAATATTGTTCTATATACATCCCCCCTATCCTATGTTAGGTACCATGGTCAATATGCATTTTTTCCCAACCAACCCATGTGATCCCCATATTTCCACACACCAAACTCTACCTGCTCTCTCAACAAAATCCTCAGATACCACACAATGTCACAACCCATTCCATCCAAAGGTACCTCTAATGGCCTGACGATGAAGGATGAGAGATAATGAACCCCCAAGTATCTCCATCAGTAGGTACCTAGTTAGGGATAAACACTAAGGGTATAAAAATATAACATATAGAATCACTTACATAATATAAAAATAATATTTTAGGACATTGGGTAAAAAAGGACTAAAAATCTACCATATATAAAACAAAATTAAAACCAAAGAGATTCCATAATTCATGAAAAAAATCAATAAATATTCTATATGTCCCTAAGTAAATTCCAAAATACATATCATATAGTAGTGAGTCATTAGGAGCTCCAGAACCCAAAACACTCTAGTCTGACTATGCCCCCATTGTCCTCTTAGAAACAGGAATATTAGTTTATATATGTAGGGTGTTAATACAATTTCACTATGTAGGGTAATTTCCAAGGACTCTAGAAAACATACAAAAAGTGAAAGATAATGTGTTAGTTAAAAAAATTTATTAAACAACTGGAAATTAAACATGTCAACAAACCAATCCATGCCACTCCATGGTCCACTCACAAAATAAATCATTTAATATATGAATATAATATGAAACTAATAAAAATGGTAACTCACTACAACTTGCCCACATATTTTCCACTCTCATACCCCAACCATGAACAAATGGTTCTACCAACTATTGAATATATATCACATCACAAAAAAACCCCAAATGTTTTTTGGACACATCACCACCTACCCCCCCCCCCCTACATGCTCTAACATCCAATGATAACATCATTTATCATTACATAGTAGCCACAACACATCACATCTCACCGGAAGAACCCCTTTACATCACACCACATCTCATCACATAACCAATGTATTAGGGAATCATAAATGTGAGGGACATAAACCCCACACCCTCCTCCTACCACACACAACCTCCAACACAAATCACATCACTTCAATATTGGGAAATTTCCAACACAAAACCGTATCATCAATACTAAACAAGGATGAGTGGGTAAGAGTGGGTAATAAGATATTCATATCACCACCATCCTAAATATTGTGTAAAAACATGGAAAAAAACCTATAGGCAAGAGTATGGTTATCCAAAATGGATGGCACACATATAAAAATAAAATGTATTATGTGAAAAAAATTTTACAATACCCATGCTATAAGTTGACACCATCTACGCTAGCAAAAACCTCCATTACACTATTTTACCAGAGGTCAAACCACACAACTGTTGCAACCACGATATATAAAACAACCTAATACCAATTCAAGAGCCACACATGAAGTTTTAAAATAAGCAAAATCACAACGTTATATATTTAATGAGTTTCCACTAACACCAATTTACTATGAAATTTATATTCACTTTTATATAACCCATTCATTTAATGGTCAATTAATTTTTTTTCCAAACACAACCTTTGAGTTTCATCATAACTAATTTATTTTTTAACTAAGTACATTTCATTTTATCATTATATTTTAATCAATGTCTAACCATGAAACTAGTACAACCACACCACAAAAAAGCTCACCCTTCTTACATCAACCATCACCACACAACCACATCATCTAAGACAGACAACCATAATAAAGATATTTTTCAACCACTACAATAAAATAATAGTACTACTACACATTCCAACCAACACATGTCAACAATGTATAAGAACACAACAACCACACAACTACAAATCTTAACCATCACACATAAAAACCACCACACATAACCACTATTACACATTCTCTCTCATTTCATCCCATTCCAACCAACTATAAAATAAAATCCACATACATTCAACTCCAAATGTTGTTATAACCATCACTGAAAAATATCATACCATTCACATGGTAACAGGTAAATGAATAACCATACACACTACCACAACAAAAATTCAATAAATTGTTTCCAAGAGATTACAATATGTTACACCATTATTCAGCATATATATTATCACAAAAACTAGTTTTCCCTTGAAAAAAAAATCAATTTCCTTATATATATTCAGATAAATTTACATTAATGGTGATAAAAAACATCATAGAATGGATATAAAATAAATATAATCTATAATAAAATCAAGGATCCCAATGACCATGTTTTTTTGAAATATCAAAAAGCATGTATAACAAATGAATAATAACAACAATGAATCAAAATCATTTGATTTCTCTAAATACCCTTTAATTTAAGATTACCCAAATTAAAATCATTATTAAGTTGAACATTAATATCAGCATCATGGATGTTAACATCATGTAACCTCTATATGTAAAAACATAGGAGGAGGACAAGTATATCATACCTCATAGAAGCATTATAATTTTCTTTGATCATCATGGAAAAGAGAAAGAACCCAGAAACCACTAAAATACTTGGGAATCCATAGAGAAACCTGAAATGTATAGAGGTATCATCAAAACATAAGAAAAAACACCTCAATCCATAGTTACATCATCACTAAAAATACCTTAGAGAAAATTGAAAAAAATAGGTCTATTATGAGAATAAATCACCTTATATTTCCAAAAATATTCCTTCATGATCCATTAATTAAAAAAGTTGGAAATGGGATTGATGATCCTTTAAAGGTTCATAGGTTTTTTACAAAATCTATAATAATTAGCATATAAATGAGATCGATTGGCAGAGTCTCATGATCATAAAAAGAATGTAACTCACATAATTCATATCATGAATTAATGATTACATCCATTAGTTTTCATGTGACCTCCCATTATAATTCCATACAAAAAATCTAGCTAAGAATTTCTAAAATATCTTACATCCTCTAAATATCATGGTTCTCCATTAAAAATTAATTAAAATTTCTTATTACAATAACAACTTGAATTTTATTCACTAAACACTTTAATGAAATGTGGTCATGAATTCCATGCTTCAAATTCCATGAGACACCATCTCACGAAATGAATTCCCATTTCATATGATCAATTTTTTTTCAATAGTTCTATTATAACTCTATTATCCATTAAAACCTCCATAATCCTCTACTAAAACACCTCCAACTACTGAAAAAGAAAAGTAATTATCAAAGAAGGAAATATCTATTACATGGTGTGTTGTTAAAAGACATTTAAGGGAACCCTCAATGATGGAGATAAGCATATTGAGCCTATTTGAATATAATGATAATAATGGAATGAAAATAGAACATTGAAGAATAAGATGACCATTTTTAAATGTCCACATTAGTGATACAATGTTGATAAGAATAGCCTGTAGATTTTGATGAGGCACTAAATTTTTATTCTTGTATTTTATCTGCTCATTTTGATCCTTTCAGCGACTGCGAAGTGAAAAATATAGGTGAATTATATATGTTGAAGATCCTTCAAACTGAAAAGTTTAAAATATACATAGTTTCTTTAGTTTTTATTAAAAACATTGAGGAATTCTAATACTATAAGGTTTTTATTTATATCATATATATTTGATGTAGTGATATACTTTGGAAGCCTAAAAGATATATTTTGGTAGAAGGAAGATCCAATAAAAATTATATTGATGCTCGTATAAATATATGTATAGGGATGAAACATTGATCTATTGTGTAGTATAGTTATATTAAACCTATGTAATATGTTTTTCATGGTTTCTAGATGATACCTATCATATTCAAACTATATTTAGTATAATATTATTTTGGATAAATTTTTCCCTAGAGATCCTAATCATTATTAAGAGTTGGTCACCCAGGTGGGGAAGAACCTTGTATGTATTATATTCCATATTTATTTTTATTCTATAATTTAATGGGGAATTTTATTTGAGATTAAAAATAATATATCTACATGTATTAGAAGATATCAATGGTTAAATTTAAAAATGGTTTAAATGGATGAACGAAAAAATTTCGAATACATTAGAAATTGGATTCATCTGATTCAATCAACCCTAAAGTGTGTTTGTACGGTCCAATGGTACTCCCACCTAGAATCTGATCATAAGATTACTATAATATAATGATAAATATAAATAAATACTTCATTAAGAGTTAAGTGTATCTTTTTTCGAATCTATAAAAAGTATTTCCCAAAATTTTTATCTTAACCACATAAAGTGAATTATTTAAGAGAAAATGGAATAGACTAATATGTCAAAACAAATATCCCCATTCTAAGATATTCAGTGATATTTCATCAAATACCTTGAACATAATGGAGACAATACTTTTTGGAATTCAAATAAAAATAAAAAAAAATTATGTGGAAAAACTACTAGATGTATATTTCAAAATTCATAAAATTTTAGATGTATATGTTGATTAAGATTCATATAATGAATAATTAATATGCTACGGAGAAAATTATTTTAATGGGACACATAGATAATTCAATTCAAAATTTATTGATTACCTGAGAAATGTCGCTAAAGTGTTTATAATTTTTTTTCTCATATATAATGTGATTGATTAATGGAAAACTTGGGCGAGAAAGAAAGGTTGTTGTAATTTAAGATGAATTGCCCAAAAAAGAGAGCAGTTGCAATACTCTCACAAAGCATGGAAAAGACAATAAATAATCTACAACACATTTAAATGAATTATATAATTTAGTTTATGGATAATTTTAAATATTTATTTATTAGAAATAAGTGTATATGTTTTTTTGATATATGTTTTCCATGCATTGGTAAAGATACATTAACCGTCTATTCATTTCATTAATGCTCTGTAAGAATTGAAAGTAATGATATTGAAGGATCAGGATAGTTTATTACAAAAAATATTAAATATTCTTTTGGATAATATTAGGATGTCAAAAATTAAAGGGGTATAAATCTTCATATTAGATCAATCGAAAAGTATACTCTCAAAATTATATTACTTGATCAATGAGTGAACATAATTATTTGAAATTACCCAATCATAGTCTTACCAATTCAATAGAAAAAATTTACTTCCACCAAATTTTATAATACTCATTTTTCTCTTCAAAAAGTAAATCTTTATAGGGTTAAATAAAATATTAAATTGTTTATATATTATTCACCATTGGCTTTGTGTCAAATGTAACCTACTATCTATATTCAACAATTTTGACTGAATTTAATTTTGTGCAATGTATATGTGAAACAAAGTAACATAAAAAAATATAGAAGATTAAAAATACGTTGAGAGTCACCAATATATCCAAGAAATAGGTGATAAATTCCAAAAAAACGTTTCCACCAAAATACAGCTGTTTCAACTAACAAATAGGCATTATGTCATGTTTCTTGCTATATACCCAAAATGAAAAGATAATAATTATTTGATGGTTTTGGGGATACTAAAGATACATATTTTGTAAACCGATTATTAGCATGATATTTTATGTTTTTGAAATTAAATAGACCATAAATAATGGGAGAAAAGTAAAATTAAAAATGATAACTATTAATGTAAAGATAAAAACAAGAGAAAAAAATTAATTGTAAATCATTATATTTTGGTTCATGGAAGACATTTATATGTTTTCCAATATTAGTGGTTCCAATTATAATTAATACTAGTACAAGAATTCCAATTACCATTAATTTACATATGGGATGTAAATTCCACCATATAATGGGAACTCAGTAGATTTAGTAATCAAGTATTCATTGGCTTATAAAGATTTTACATATGGCACCCCCAAAAAACAATGAAGAGTGATTCAATTGATGTTCAACCCCTATGTATTAAATGATACTTTTGTGTTAGTAAATGATAAATAATGGTCCATATCATGATTTCCATTATAGTTAGAGTTAGTGGGAGAATGTTTAAATTAGGAAAAGGGGTATTCCATGAAATAGACATTAGGATTGGAATAGTTTTTCGTACTCATTGTGAAGATTCCATGGGGATTCCACAAAAGGGTCACTCAAATGTTGTTAAATAGGTTTTTGGATTGTATAATAATGTTTATCAAACAAAAAAAAATATTTTATATATCTTTATCAATAATAAGTGTAGAATAAATCTAAAGGGAAACCACTGATGAATCAAATTAGAAGAAGAATTCAATTGTAAAAGCTAAAATTTCATTCACATAATTGTATATTTATCATATAGTTTGAATATAAATAATTTGATTGAATAAAAGTGAATTATAAAAACAATCAAAATGATCTAATTTTTAATGTTGATAAGACCTTTATAGTTAAGATGATTTTTCAAGAAATAATGTGGCCCATGCCGAATAAATATTAATAGGTTTTGAAAGATAAATTTTCTGCAGGCATGATGATATTCAAAAATATTACACCTAAAAAAATTGATTCACTAGTTTAAGATATATATTTTATAATAATAGAACTCATTGATAATCTGATGGATTGTCTACATTATTCCCAACTCATGTGTTATTGTATTCAAAAGTTGGTTATTTAATGTGATGATTTTAAAAGTGAATATATTGAGTGGGTTATTTCAAAAGATATAAAGCTTAAAAAATGATTAGTATTTTTAATTCAAATAAAAATTAAGAATCACATGAAAAATATGAATAATTACATACGATTTTCACTCTGTCAGAAATGATTTAATATGTACTTAGTTTATTTAAATGGTGGGATTCTTTATCTAATCAAATGGAGAGTAAATTTACATTCATATTAATTTTATTACATGTGTGTTCAAGTGAATGTATCTATATGAAGGTTTAATAATATTTTTTTTTGAATAACGTAATGAAATAAAAATTCAAATATATCAACACATTGTTAGAAGAAAACATATATATCTGAATTAACCATTCTTGTTTCTACACCACATTATTTGAAATAGGCATAGAGTTGGTTTCTTGATATATGTTTCTTGAGAATAATGTGGTGAAAACATTATATAATAAAATCGAAAAAATATTTCAATAAAATTAGTGTGATACCATGGAATGTCAATGAAGGTGTAGAGACGAGATGTTGTTTGTAAATTTTGTAGAGTCAGTTTGAAATGAGAAGAATTACATGGGATGTATTGATTTTGTTAATGTGGAAGAAGTGAGTTTTTCATTTACCCAAAAATATCAATTATTAGATTAAAATTCCTCTATTTCTTATTCATTTTCATATAGTGTGTGAAAATAAACATTTTCTTTGTGGGACAATTTGTAATTGGAAAAAAAGTCAAAGGTGTAGATTGAATTATTGTTGGATTTAAAGAAGATTGGATTGTAGTTTTTCTAATACATTGTAATTAATTTTTATATTATGATGTGTTAGCATTAATAACCTTGAAATGAAGATCTAAAATATATTGGAAAAGGATTTATATGTATCCCATACCAATATGAGTAACAAAGATAGAAGTGATTGTCCAATACTTATTATTATTAAGCTGGACAACTTCTCTGTTGTAAAAAATTATTCAAATTAATGAAAAATATGGTCCTCATGTGAAGGATATGCACAATATTATTATCTTCTATATTCCGAAAACAAATCAAGGTGGAGATGGTTAAATAATTTAGAAATATGTTGAATTATATATTTTTATTATTAGTCATGGATCGCTTATATGGGTTGATTGAAGGACCAAGGTAATAAAAGGATACATCCAATTTTTTATATGGTTAAAGTCACATTGATTTAGAGTAAAAATTCATTAGATGTCGTTTTTAATTGAATGACCATGCCTTGAATGAAGTGGAAGTCATTATAGTTCAAAACAGATGAAATATTCACAACATGTGTTATTTATGTTCAATCACATGTCTTCATATTAATATATTCATAATCATAAGTCTTGAATATATAGTAATAATAAAAAGATAATCAAATGACATTGAGTCCATGAAAAAATAAAATGGAAATAATCATAGGTATTTGATGATATAATAATGATATTCAAGATGATTATATAAATTTACCCATTGCAATCCATCACATCTATTTAAAATATTATTCCAATGAGTGTGATTCTTGGATTAATGTAAGTATTCATTGTTGTGTGAGAGTTTTAGATAGGTTCAATCCTTTCCAACTAAATAGAAATTGTCTTGTATGTAAGTAGTTTTTTTGCTCCGAGTAAGTCTTTGAGGCTATGTATGTCTTTATCATTTTACGTTATAAGATCAATTATTTTAATGTCCCCACCATATTCCATCTATAATTAGTGAAATTTTAAAAATTATACTATATGAGAATTATGTATGGTTGAATTAAAATATAGATATTTAAAAAAATTAGGTTGATACGTAGACTATTATTTATGGATTTAATGACGATAAAAACTAGAAATAGATTATTATTAAAATAATTAATTATAGACAGGAATATCATCAACTCTAGAAAGGGTATATAGTAACCGGATGATAAATAGAAATGAATATCTTTATAAAGTGAACTATAAAAATATTGTTCTAAATATTTGTAATTATGGAACATTTTCATCTACATAATGGGTAATAAGTTCCTATATAATTGTTTGTTATATTCATACAATTAATTTTTTATGAAAAAGTGAATAGAATTCAGATGATGTCTGCTAATAAAATTAATTGAATTTAAATTTCACTAATAGTGACCATGATTATGATTCAATATGAATGCATAATATCAAACTGAATGTGATTTTATAAAAATTTTAGTAACTAGTAATCTCAAAACCTCAACATAAGAATCTACACCAAAATAATATTTGTAGTGAATACCATTGTGTCGTAGTGAATTTTTTTTCTCTGTTTTGTTGAACGTGTAACAAAATAGATATACCTGTGAGAAATACTAAATAAGACTACAATGGTAATTAAAACACGGTGTCTTAAATGTAACTCAAATGATACATATTATAATATAATGGATTACATAGTAATAATATTAAATTTACATTTTTTGATGTTTTTAGTTAAACATGGTGACATATATGTTGACTGGAATACCATGAGTTTTTGTGTTGTGTGAATATATTGACAAAGTTTAAATTAATTATATTTAGTGAGAAAGGATAATTAAAATGATAAGAGGTTTTATATATATATATATAATATAATAGAAATTCAGAATTTTACTAATATAATGAAAATGAACTAAAAAGTTTTGCAACTCTTTGAATTTCCAAGGAGACTTTTTCTAAGACAAAGATAATGATGGGATCGTGGTGAAACCCTTATACTTATTAAGTGGATAAATTAAATTAGGATCAATGGAATAACAACATTTCATGGGATATTTTATATTTTTAATATAAAAATTGTTTTTGAGTAACCAATATATAAAAAATGGATGAAATAGAGTTAAGTGTTTTAGTTGTTTCATTTGAGTGATGGTGTGATATGAGAAAACATTGAATAGAACTGTCATGGAATAGAATGAGTATGTCAATCCTGTGATGATGTTTAGGATCATCTAAAATTTGATGGTGAATATTAATGATAGAGATCGACATTGTTCTATGATCAAATTATTTATTGCATTTGAAAATAATAATAATATAAGGAGGGGGATGAGATATATTCATGATATGTATGTATCTTATTAGTTTGGGTCGATCTTTTTATTAATTAAGAAGTGAGAAACCCATTGACACTATTTTTTTTGAAGAGATATGAAACTAAGAATACTACCAAAGATTAGGTTATATGTCTTTTGATTGAAGACATTTGGATGAAGAATACTCACTGATGAGGAAGAAGACACTATCTTATTAATAAATGAGCATCCTTAGGTAGGTTGGTAGATCCATTTTAGTAGATAGAAGTGATAAAAAGTAAATTTTGGTATAAAATTTTAAATATGTGTAGTGGGTTATTTGATTGAAAAGATGTGTAATAATTTCATCTCACACACATTTAATTTTTTTCTTCTTGGAGTCAAAATGTTAACTTACCAACTACACTTGTATTAATTATGACATTATAGAGGAAAATATATGTGTTGTACATCTAAAGTTAAATAAGGAGTAAGTTTCCATAAATATGACAAATCTTATCATTACCTTATTTCATTATTACATAACTTATATTATTTAATGTTTTCCAATATGATAAGATGAAAATAATAGATCCAATATTTGTTTACTAGAATAAAAGGATAAATTATAAATTTTACTTATGGGATGAAACAATGAATCTGGAATATAGTAAAAATAAGTAACAACTGATTCACCAATCTGGTGTGTCTGTATTGTCTACTAGGACTCTAAATATCCAATATTATGAATTATTTTATCATTTTTATAGTGATTATTAACATTATTATATTCTTTATGGATATTTTACATTCTCAAATTATCGGTTATATGAAATAAAATATAATTTATTCATACCATATTATTATTTCCATGTTTAATAAATTATAACATATGTCGTATGCTACACATTACATGGAAATTGTGATCACCTTTCTTATGATTTAGTTTAATATAGATTATGCAGAATAGTACTAATTATGATATGTTTAGATGGTAATCATGTGTGTAAAAATTTTTTGAATTGTTTTAATACATATTGTAAAATAATAAGTCATTTATTTAGATGGAAATTTTTTTTAATCTGTAAATAACTTGTTTTGTGAGTTAGAGAACATTGAAACTCTAAAAAACTCGAAACCTATATGTTTTTGTGTATTTAATTGACTCAATATTTATTTATTTATTATAGATGGTTATGTTTTGGTTAGTTTACTCTATATCAAAATAGTATGAAAATAATACTCATTTAGCATTAGAACCAGGTGTGCAGGTATAGGGCATTACAATTTGTACAAAAGAAAGGTTTATATAGGATTATAAGTCAGATTGTTATTTTATGAGTTAGAATTAAGAGTTTTGGATATCATAACAGGTTAACCTATTTAAGTTTTATCATATGTTTAATGTTATAAATACCCCTTATGTGTCATATGTTGTTGGATTCTGAGGTGATTAATGATAACTCTGGATACCTTTAATGTGTTTTTGGAATAAAACAACATAGAGTTATTCGTTTCACTAAGGGTTGTTATGTAATATCATATGAAAAAATATAGGTAATTTTGGGAATATATTAATATATTATTAACAATATTATCATTATAGAATATATTGACTGTTAAGTTATAAAAACTGTGTATCGATATGGTTAAGATGACTTTTATAATAATTAGTTTAAATTATTTTTTTGGTTTATAATGTTATAGTTATGATCTTTGTAATATTAGGATTAATTATTATTATAAATTATGACTAGAATATATTTATGGAGCCCCATAGGTTTAAATATAAATATATAAAAACATTCAAAAAGTTTTCCAAATTCAATAGTGTTTGGTTTCTTAGAAATGACATCCCTCTCTAGATATAGAAATGATGATACATGCATTAACTCAAATTCCCCTTGGTAAAATGAATTTTCTAAAAGGTTATATTGGTATTTACTTGATCATCACTAGGTGCACAATTAATTTGCATAACTACAAACCAATTTTGTACCTACAATGGGATATTTTTTCAATGATTCATATGATCTATACAAATCCTTATGAAAGATTTGAATACATTGTTGTATCATGATTCAGGCCAAATTAGGAATATACTTCCAAAGTTTCATCCACCAAAGAAATTTAAAATTTGAGGAAGTAATTTTTTAAGGGGTGTAGGATGTAACATATATATATTTTTGTAAGTGTTTTTATTTTAATATATACTATCATGAATAAATAATATCATACACCTCACAGTTACTAAATAATGTGTGATATATTTTATAATACAATAAACACATTAAAAAACCTGAGAATAAATTGTGAAATACCATTAATAAAATTACATGAAACGTAAAACCTCAATTAATTAAAAAGATATTTAAAGTTATTTATTTTATATATTATTAATTTGAATGATAATTAAATGTGTGCTAAAATAATTTAATTTAATAAATTTAATAGTAATAAGATATATAATTAAATACAATTGGAGTTGATTAAAACCATTTAGTATTAATAAGTAATGTCTATTAATTATTTTTATTTTTTTATTTTGTATCCACATAAAATAAATTGGAAACATTGAAAATAATATTTTAATTAATATTTTAAATGAAAAAATGTAATTTAGTAACACTAATTTAATTAGTTATCTAAATAAAATAATATTAAGAACACTACATGTTTAAAGAGTTGCTTTCTTTAATAAAGAAGGGTTTTCATTCTATTTTATGATTTATTTAAATATTAAATTCAAAAATCTTATAATTTCAATTTGATAAAAATTGATTAATCTTTGGAATAATAAATTATAAATTATCTTCGATTGAGTTTTGGAATTTTTTTTTCAAGAAGTTGAAATTTTTAAATATTAAAAATGAAATTTGTTACAAATACAACTACATATCTGACATCATCGTGATATAAGAATGCCATAAATTTGTAAGAAACCAATTTCATGATATTAATTCATGTATGTAGAAAAATAGAAAATAAAAAAATAATTAATTTGTGTTTAGAAATTTATATTTCAAAAATTGGAACCCAATTTATTTTTTATACAAAAAATATAATTTTTTCAGTTAATTGAGTGGTATGAAGGTTCAATTTTATTTGTAATTGGATTAAATGTAAAATAACAGTAATTTATTTAATAATAAAACAAATAAATTCTTTCTGTGCCATTAAAATTAAATATAATATGTCCTCGTTGAAAAATAATCAATATTTTAACTCCCAAATATGCATCTTGAAAAGATTAATATGCCCTCTCATTTACCTGGGAAAACCACTTCACATTAACATCTCATTTCCAAGCACTAGAAATTTCCCCTCTCTTTACTCTCTTATTTTCCATATAGAAATTTTGTAGTTACATTACCACAATCCATAATGGGATTAGCAAAGGAGTAATTATTCCATGAATATTTTACCCTCATTCTCTTTCAATTTTTTATTTCTATTATTTATTTTGATATCTTATCTAATTTCTATTTTATTAATCTTACAAAATAAATTAAATATTATTATTTAATATTTAAGATAATATGATTATTTTACAATAGGTTTTAATGTGTTGAAATAAAATGGTTCATATGGTACGAGTTTTTGGTATCTATTCTAATTCCTTGGTACATGCTTCTCGTTATTCACAATTTAATTTATATAATTTTAAAGTACTTACTAATCGAATTATTTTAACTTAATTACATTTCAATTATTTTTTTTCATTTTAATTTAATATCTTCCTTTTCCTTGTCCTTTAAGTCATACATTGCATAATTAAAATGGGTTGTTGTTAACATAAAATAATTTCATTGACTTATAGCTGTTATGGTTAACTTAATGATTATAGGTTTGGTTTCTTCCACTATATCATTGTATTTTATTTCATTCCATTCTTTTCTAGGGTTCCCAAGCCTTATAAAGACGTCACCTCCCATTGGTTTTCATTTCCACAATATTTTTAATTTGTATTGACTCAAACATATCTATTCATTCAGGTTTGGAATCATTTACCTCCATTTTCATATTCTTTTTATTATAAAATGAATGTTATTATATAAATTTTTCATAAACCAAACATGGTTTCCATCCTACGCAGTGCCCAACCCAGTCAAAATCAAGGCATGTTGGTATTTCTTGATCCCAATAGGTATGTAATAAGTGACCAGGTATCAAAAATTAAGGATAGGAATGATTTACGTGATGTCGTAATAATAAAAATCTATAAAGACAAAAACCAAAATGGGAATACAAAAAAACAAACAATAACTTATCAATTTTCATATTTAAATATTTATATCATAATATAAAACTAAAACATTTTTACATTATAGTAGAAACAAAACTCTATACAGAATCTCAATAAAATTTGAAGAATGAAATCTTCAATCTTCCACCACCGAGATCCACACTGAATGCCCCAATAAACACAAAATTCCAACACTAAGTTCTTACCTTAACCGGAAACAAAATACAACATGGTGTGAATATGCCAAAAGGTGTATGTATGGTGTGATCCAAATCCCATTTGGATTCCACCCTAGTTAAAATATTTCATTCTAAATCAGTAATAATATAATTTATAATTATCATTTAAATAATTTTTTTTGAAAAAGTTACTAGTAAAATATTTTTGAGTTATCTTTGTAATAAAAGAAACTATTTACAATAGAAATAAATACATACTATTTCATAAAAAAAGCACTTATAATGGTATTTAGACACACACACACACCCAAAAACACAATATTTTTATCATATTCCGATTGATAGAACTATATAATATGAGGTTGAGAAACATGGGAATATCCCTAGGGGAAAATTAGCTCATGTGGGAATCTAGTAACATTTCATCTTAGTGAAAATGTGGAATAGAGACCACAAAACCAGAATTTTCATAAAGGTGCCACATGTAGAGGACATACCCATAACCCTTGTGGTATCCATTCACCATCAAAATAAGTATTTGGTGTTGTAGTAATAAATCCTAATAAGTGAAACCCAACCATAATATCTTCTGAATCAGTAGGAAGATTGTCCCAGTACTACATCCTTTCTACCAAGATTCCCTTATTTTTGATAATAAATGTTTTACATTTACATATCTCTTACACCGATACATTAATAAACAATTGTCAATAATTTCAAGAATTCACCGATTTCATGAAGAAAAACACTTTTCATTTTACTAACAACAAATTCCTTTTTCATCTACATTTCCAATTCATACAACTGTATTTGTGAAGTCTCAATAAAGGCAAAACATTTCTCACTCAAAACCATGTGCAATGACCGCATATTTGAATCCACAAATTAAAAAAGTTCATTTAAAAAACATGCTAACCATTATATTAACAACTCACAACTCATAATAAATTTCAAAAAAAGGATATACATGCCAAACTTAAAAATTTTATTGATATTTTTCTCAGATAAAAAACCCCTTTCAGTGATTTTATCAACACATATAAGGATCATACAATTGCCTTTTAACAAACATAATAAATACACACAATTAATACCAAATAAATTAATTCCTTGACCCTTTTTAAATACCCATAAAAACAAATATCAATTTCCAAAAAATTCTTTTCAACATTTAAACAATGTACATTTCCTATTTAAGGGCGTGTAAAATAACCACCGCAAAAAGTTAATCCATTTTAAAAACATACGCACATCAAAACTCTTTCCAAATAAAATATGGACCACTTTCATAATTTAATAATTAATATGCTATTTTTATAATGAAATTCCAAGATGTAACACAACAATTTACACTAATACACACTAAAATTTTTCTTGTAATTTTAAATGCACACCAAAAAATTTCACAATATGATTCACATCACATGCATAATTTAATAAAAAAACTTAAACAATTTAAAAACATTTATGTATAGTTATTCTAGGGTATTTACTATTAAAAGCTTTAATTTCACATATAAATGGAATTTTAAAACTAAACGGGAAATAAAGGTACACAAAAACTATTTCTCCCCCAATTATACAATTTTCAATTAAACATTAAAGGTTTGGAAGAAGGTGAACACATCAAAACAATCAATTTTCCACCTGAGCACATGCCAAAAAAATTCCAAAATGCATTTCAAACTATAAAATTTGTTCATAGAACATAAATAAAAAATCAATTAAAGATATTAAATTAATCAAATAATTAATGGGAATGGAACCACCTACCTCGGGGAATAATTTTTTAGAAATATTGTGTGAAGTCCATCAACACCACAACTGCGCCTCAAACCACCATGAACAGACCCTAACACTACAAGATTTAACCAATAATGAAATAATCAATCATGATTCATCCTTAAATCTAATAACCTACCTTCTAATAACCTATAACCCCAAAAAATAGAAATCAAATATTTACCTGATGGGATTTGCGTGTGTTGGAAATGGATTCGCATAAAGATGGGTTCTATCAAAGGTATCTTCATCGGTAAAAGGATGGTGGTTCTTGGGGTTTTATGGGTTTTTACAAGAGTAGAGAGAATCAAAAGGGTATATATGAGGTCACTAGCCAATGAATACCATCTATAGAGGATTCCGGTCAAGGGTCCATGTGAAACAACTAGGAGGAATGTAGGGATAGTCACGTAAAAGAGAGGGGGGTGATGGGCCACATCGTGAAGGGGTAGTGGATCGATGGTTTCAACACTGAAAATTGGGGAAATAATCCCTTAGGTAAAATACCAAACATGAAATAAAATTTTAAAAAAACTAATAATAATAATCTTATATAAAAAACTTAACACTAACAACATAAAAATATTAATTATATTTATAATAAAAACATAATTAAAACATTAACAACAATATTAATAATTGTAATATTCTTAAATAATGTTATCATTATTATTATTAGAAAAACATATCATAATTATTTACATTTTTATTTTTATTTTATTTTATTATCATATTCTTATTCACCACGTTACTCAATTAATTAATTAAGATAATATTTTTGTAAACAGTTAGCATGCCACATGGTGACCTAGCAATGCTGCAAGGCCTTGAAAATGCCCTCATTATGAGATAGATTATGTCAATACTCAAACATTAATTTATCATAAAAATTGATAAATTTCAATCATACTTGGCCCGCACCAGAACATAATATTTTAATGCTAAATAAATTAATAATGAAAAATAATTTCAAATGTCAGGGTGTGATAATTATTCCAACCATAAGTCTTTGCACCATCAGAAATTCATCCCAATGATGTTTCGAAAGAACGAACTGGTACATCATTACAACATAAGGTGGTTCCCGATAGAACAACAAATAAAAAGATGATAATAAGACTACTAGTGAGAAAAATTTATTACTAGTAAAATATGGGAGACTGAAATGGAATCTATGCTATGAGACACCCTCCACTTAGAGTTTTAATATATTAAGTTTATTAATAAAAGTGAAGAGTCTTTTAACAACGTGAAATACAACCTATTTAGCCAAAATAAAAAAGATATTACCAAAAAAATCACAAACACTTACCTATAATAACAAATATGTTCAACAATATCTGAATGAATACTCTTGAAATCTAAATTCATTAAAATGATTAGGAACACTGCAATACTTAAATTAAATCAAGGAATGGACAAGAAAAGAGGTATCTCCAACAATGCTTTCACATACTTACTTGACAATACTTTTGGGTGCATACTGACACCAACATTTACTCATGAAGGGGCATGGGGTTGGATAGGTCCTAATGAGACTACCTACCATCAAAACAACACCAGAGATGAAATAGTTTTGCAGAAACAGGGTTTCTCGAGTGGGATCCCTAGTATAAGAAACAACAAACACATGATGTCGAACTAGGACAACAACATGGGGAGGCCAGAAAAGACTCTACACCATAAGAATTAGGCTAACAAAAATTCACTATAGGATAATTTAATTGAGGCTCATGCTGGGTCCCCACATCATAAATAATTCTCAAATTATTCTATCTCAAATACTTCTTCTTATTGACCAAGAACACCCAAAATGTGGATTGGGGATTGAAAGGGACCATCCAATGGACCAAAATGACCACCAATGACATATCATAATAGTTAATTTCCCTTGAAATAACATAGATCTATCTAAAATCAATTTATTAGAACATTCCATTCATGGGACATTAAAATAAGACAAAAATTTGGTAAAACAAAACCCTCTAGATTTTAAGGAAACAAGATTACGATATCTTCTTATAACCAATGAAAAAATCTTACACCCAATTGGGTAATAAAGTGTAAATGTTTTCCTCCAACCTCCTTCCATCGATCATGAACAATTAAAACAAAATAACTACATGTTAGAGTTATAAAATATCTATCTCTTGTATTATGATTTGAACTCTAATCTAAAAATTTCACACCATTTGGGTCCTTCTAACTACAAGCCATTTTTTTCTCAGACCTTCGGCTAGAGCTCTGATTATTAAAGAATATCTTACCTCGCTATCAGGCCTCAATAAACCCTAGAAAAAAAACTTATCCTTTTGGGGTTACAATTTACCATACCATGACCTAAACAGAACTATAATATGTAGAATACATCTGCATCCATTTTTTTCAACACATCACATCACCGAGAAAAAGGATTACAAGATGTGCATGCATCTCACTTATTTACTTATAATAAGAAGCATCAAGAAGAAGGATACATGAATGGAACCTTTCTTATAAAAAAGATATGTCCAGGATTTCAAAATTAAATCATTCCTTAATCAAAACTAAGGTAATCAATAGGGTGAAAAAAACATCACTTCTACCATCGATTGAGAAAACGACTCTACAATGTGTCACCAAACATGTCCCTTAAAACTGACAGGGACATTTCAACGATATGGAACTGATGATGAGTCCCTAATTGTATATGATTACTAAACGTCAAAATAAATGTCACTTATAGAAATATTCACCACACTGACTGCTTAACACGATCTCGTACATATATGAAACTGATAGAAAACCCAGAGGCCCTTTTCAAATAGAATCCTACCTTGACAAATCTATATGAATTCAACTTTTCCCCAATAGAATTTATTTTCATCACTTCTGGAAATAACCTACTGACATAAAATTGTCAAACTCCATTTTCAACAACCCATGAAACCTAAGAGACTAATGCTTATTCAAACCCCTTTTGCAACTACTCTCCATCTACGATAGCATCCACTAGACTGATAGAAGAGTGGTGGATTCATATTCTAATGTTCAATAAGAATAGGGTTCATACACTGATAAAATAAAGGATCCTCCCACATAGAATCACTTGAGGTCACACTTAAATAGTGAACTAACTCTTTAAATGGGAAAACACTTGAAAATGGGGAGACCCAATAACCCAATAAAATAGGTCAATTGTCCAACAATGCCACAAACTATCACTGGAACACAAAAATAGAACCAACACTAAGGCTCCTAGAAATACTTTGTGAAAAAGACTATTATCCTACATCTCAAAACAACTTACTGACAAATAACTAACTTGAACATTACTAAAATAAGAGAAGTCTTCAAACTCACCACACCCCACAACATAATTCCAAAAAAATAAAAAAGACACCACCAAATAACTACAAATTAAAAAACCAATATTTTTTGTTGGAAATCCTGTATAGAAATAGAAAATGTCTTATGTGTTCATATTTACCAAATGTGCCCCATGGTCCTCACACATGCATGTCCTCATGCCTCTATGTGCACCCATCATCTTTCCTCACACAAACCATGCATGTGGTCACCTATGATAACGAAACGGTTCAAAACAAAACCCTTCAATTTTCCAAAACATCAATCAACTGACAAGTCAATGTTAAGAGAAACCAATCCTAATAAACTCAACCACATTCACCAATATCCTCTTCACAAATGTCCATTTTTTTCAATGATTTATTCAAAACAAACATGGAATCAAAATTCCCATTCTCAAAAAATAAAACCCTCTTTGGTTAAAAGAAATAAATTCCACACTTTTCGAAAAAGGGGTTTCAAATATAATTTTTGGAACAGAATGAGTAAAACACGATTCAAGTGGAAACTAGTTTTAATGGGAAACTAGGACATAAGTTTGGCGACCATAACATGGTCACACCACTATCACAAAGAGTTTTCTAGGAAAATATTTCCATCTCCACATGGATTTCCAATCCCTTCAAGCTTCTAGTGAGCACTGACCAAAATATCATTCAATTTTCCAAAAATAAATGAACATCAAGGTCCAAAAGACACAGTTGAATCCCGACATCAACTGGTGACTTGGGCAGCATCATAAGGTGTGTTGGTTAGGCACTGTGCTCTTAAATAGACCATCCAGTCCTAATAGTCCTAGTTCCTTTGTACATAGAAACTTTCCTAAGGAAAAAGAGTCAAACGATAATTCTCTACTATGATACAATTTTTTCACGAAACATGTCGGGTCTCCATCTAACCGTGTGATCAACCATGTCTGCAGTAAGGCCCGAATGTCATTCCTGATCCCCATAGGTTTGGAACAATTTCTCTAGTATCAAATTATCATCAAGGAATGTATTTATCCAATTTCGTAATAATAAAAAATAAACATGAAAAAAAAACTAAAAATAAAATATGAAACCAATATATCCCATAAAAACATTAATATTTGGTGATTTACAACTTAATAAAAAAGTAAAATAGTATTATGATATAAGGTAACAACACTGTATTGAACCTCTGTGGAATGTGAAAAACTAAATTTTCAACCCACCCCACCAAGAACCAAACCCAAATCCACAATAAAGCCAAATTAAAAACACTAACATATCACCTTATCCAATTAAAAAAGACACTAGGGTCAACATAAACCCATTGGTGGATGCAGGTTGTCAGCCCAAGCCTTGGATAATTCCACCTGGGTAAAAATATTCCATGGAAATGCATTATTAAGATAATTTAACAACATTATTTTTATTAATATTTTTTAAAAAATACTATGGAAACCATTTTTGTGTAATCATTTTAATAAATGAATCTACATTCATGGAAAACTAATACAACCTGTTTCATAAATGAAAAAGTGATTTTAATAGTATCGACACACAAATGTACACACAAACAATTTGCTCAACATATGCTGATGGATGGAACCCAAATATATGAGGTAGATCACCATGGGTAAATCCCTAGTTTAGCTCAACTTTAATTCTAGAATCATCACATCTCGATTAAAATGTGGTACAAAAACCATGTCAACCAGAATTCCAATGAACAAGATACTATTAGAGGACATCCTCATAATCGTACTGGTCTCCAATCTCCATCCCAATATGTATTTTTTATTTTAGTTGTCAATCCAAATAAGTGAAACCGGAACATAAAAACTTCTAGATCACTTTCTAGCTAGTCTTATCCCATCAACCTGTTTACATATTATTCTGATATTGTTATCAAACATGTTTCATATTCACATATCACACACAAAACTACTTTAATAAACCAACATCAATCAAGTAATTAATTAACCACTTTCATGAATGAAACCACTTCTCTTCTTACACGCACCAAAATCCTTTACCATGTACATTTTAAAATCAAAAATATTTATTGAGTAAGACAAAAAAGGCACACATTTTCTCACTAAAATCATGAGATAAGACCATATATTTGAATCCAGTTGTATGAACATTTCATTTCCAAATCATGCTTCCAATTATTTTGACAAATATAAAAAATCATAATATAAGTGAAAAAATATTCAATAAGCCAATATTAAACCATTTATTTCAATTTTACTCACATAAAAAACCTCTTTCAAGGAATTTTCCGTCACCTATAATGTTCATTCAATTCCCCATTAATAAATATAATAAAAATTTAAAACCAACAATTTTAATTGACCAATCCATTTTTTAACCCCAAAAAAAAATGTCAATTCTCAAAATTTCTTTTCATCATTTAAACAATTTACCATTCATATTTAAGGGTTTATAACATATCCATCATGCCGAAGTTATACATTTTAAAAACATAAGCACATCAATACTATTGCAAAACATAATATGAACCTCCCTTATTGTAACATCCCAAGTAAGTAAAGAATTATGTATTTTTATATCTATTTCTATTTATGAATTAGATAGTGTTTTAGAAGCTTAAAATGCGAATAAATCCAATCATATGCATAGAAATCTCTAATATTTTTAAAAGATTGTTTTATTGCCTTTTGATGGAGAACAATTTTTAAATCAAACATTCGATAATTTAATAAGCATTATTTGTCAAAATAAATATACTCATTAGGATTAGGACATTGAAATTTACTTTGGAAAATTTTTTGTTAAT
This sequence comes from Viscum album, assembly GCA_963277665.1. Lineage (NCBI taxonomy): Eukaryota > Viridiplantae > Streptophyta > Magnoliopsida > Santalales > Viscaceae > Viscum > Viscum album. Next base: position 1,290,054,603 of record OY728159.1, on the reverse strand, counting down.
TTTTCTGACAATGTTTATTTTTTTAATGAATAGTGAACAATACTGTATTTTAGTTCAAAACTGTGTTTTTATGAAATTTAATTATATGGATATATTATCTTTTTAATTGGTTTTAAAGTTTAAATAGAATATAGTTTTACCATTTTATCCAATTTTGGTCATTGGAATTAATTTCACTATGAAATTGGACATAAACAATTGTCAATCTTTTGATATATATTGTTTCTAAAAAACCCGCTATTTGTTTTGACAACATGAATTATTTTTAAATTAATTACTGAAATTTATGTGTTTGTAATTTGGTAAAATTTATTCCATATTTGTAATTAGAAGTTCCAAATTATGTAATTATTATTCTTTAGTTTTTGAACATTATGAATAGTAATGACGATAATTATTTTTAATTATCGTGATAAATTAGTAATGAGGTAGTTAAGGGTAATAAAATAATATCATAATAATATAAAATGACTCCAATATGTGTCAAGAGGATACTAGTTGTGTCACTTCCAACAATGGGATGCCTTGTTCTAACTTTGGGACCCCATGGAATCACTTTAGTGTGATATTGGCCTTTAATTATATCATTTTTTTAAAAAACAAAATAAATCCAAAGTATGTAATTCCCAAATAAAACAATTTTAGTTTTGTCTGTGTAAATGATCTCTTAGACTATAAGTAGACATTTGAAAGATAAAAATATTTCCTACTACATAGTATTTTATTTATAATTTTTGGACATTATATAAATTAATTTATTTATGACACCATGATGATGCAGTGATTACCTCATTAATGAACGATTTAAATAAAATGAAAAAATAATGTAAAATATAATACATAAACATGTCAAAAACCTATTGTATTGGTTTATTTCGATCCCTTATCACCTTATCTTCAAAATATATCTTTTTGGGACCTTTTTAATCCGAAAAGTATTTTGAAATAATGTAAGATTTCATGACATTCCAAGAGTTCCCCTCCTCACTCTTATAAAAGGCACCCACCTCTACCCCCTTACCCACACCTCTCAAGGCATTGGATCTTCAAAAATCTGCTCATTTTATCTTTCCATGTCATTATCTTCATTATAGAAGCCTTAACATAGGCATAAATCTCTTCAAGAATCCCTTTTGGTCCAAACAAAGGGGAGTTACCCGATTTAAAGGTAATGGCTTCTCTTAGGTTCTTTTGTTTTTATTTTGCTTCTCCAACCCCTTAAAAGATTTTTATTCAACTATTTTTTAACAAAAAATTATATTAAATATACAAGGATATTATTATGAGATGTATTTGATTTACACTTAAACACACCTCTGTCTAATGGTTAATGAACGTACTGTTTCTGTGAGTGGTGAATTACTGCCTCACAAAACTATGATTGTTCAATATTCTTTTAACACATTTCATGGTGGTCATTAAGATGTCTCTATATTTATATACGATATATATTATGTTTATTTTTTCCTTGAGATTCTGTATTTTTCATTTCTAGCATAACTTTATGGTTTTCATTATGGGTAAACGCGATATTATCATATTAGGAAGTGCAGACTACCGCCCCCTCAAAATGATTTGATTCATTAGTGCCATATGTGGGCCGTATAAATGATGAAGTTAATGATGTTATATATTTTATTATACTAGAATTATAATATACCTTAAATAATTATGATTTCATTCCATTAAATATTAAATAGTAATGAATGTGGCGTTCATGCGTACGTAAGGCTTACCGTCTCAATGAATGGTGAATTTCATTTCTTACCTCTAAATGTTATGTAATATTATAAATTCATGCATATACTTGATATATATGATATATATGATATCTAAATAATGAATATAATTATGGATATAATGGATATTTTAACACATGAACAACTTGTAATTATAATAAGTTTATTTTTGGATCATGGAAAAATGATCGACAAAACAATTGTTATGAAATTAAATAATTAAATAATGTTCCTAACATGGAAAAAAGTGATATAAAAGGAATAATGAACTTGAAAAATGATCTTAATCTAGTATAAATTAACTGAAGTTTATTATTCAGGAGATTAAATAACGATCAAGTCTAGTCGGACACGAGGTAAGGGACTTTGTCTCAATCTCCTTTCATTGAGGCATATTTTGTTTTATACACAACTTTCTTTTATCGGGTGTATAAACCCCTATTAATTTTACTTTTATTCAATAGAAATATTTTTTTACTAAGTGTTTTACTAAACGAAAAATGAATGTTTTGTGTTACATATGCGGAGACAAAGACTTCTCCGCCATTGTGCCCATTATTTGAGTTCCGGCTTCCTCTTCAAGCCATAACTTTTTTTAAAATGAATAATAAATACTATGTTTTACTTTTCTATTATTTTGGTATTGAAAATGGGTTTCATAATTTTTTTATTATATCAATGTGTTTTTGATATCTTGTGATTGAAATTTAGAAATTTTATGTTTCCTTTATGCATGTTTTATGTGATACAACTATGTAATTGTTCTTGGGAATTATTTATGAAGAAGGGTGATTCCATGATAAAAAATGGCGGGTGAGACCGTGATAGCTCTCCAATGCATTGGGTAACATGATGGAGTTAAATGTTATGGATTCCCCAAAGAGATTTAGGGAATATACTATGATGGGTATTCCAAACATAACTATGAGGGTTACTCCCTACGTAAGAATTTTATGAATGCCTCAAGTTACCTTTATGTATTATGTTTTCTATGAGTTATTCATAAACCTTATGATTTCATGAGGAATGTTAAAGTGCTTATGTTTATGAGTAAATTATGTTTTCAATGATTATTTTGTATTCATGTACTATGGTTTTCTTTCTGTATTTCTATATCCCTTACTGAGATTTTTATGCTCATCCCATGTGTTTGAAATGTTTTTCACAGGTCAAGGTAAAGGTACATGATATAATGATAATTTCAATGAAGTGTCAAGAAAGAATCCATGTTTTATTTTAAATATGTTCCCTTTGATTGGAAAAAGTTAATACTATTTTTCATGTAACCACCTTGTTCAAATGTGGAATATAATGCATGTTTTATGATTTAATTATCTAAAACTATAAACCTGAAAAGATCCTCAATGATTATTCTTGTAATAACTCAATATTAAGTAATGTTTAAGGGTGGGGCCTTATTTTTGGTATCAGAGGACATTTTAGATAACTTTAGGATTAAGAATTCTATTAAATGATTATCCAAAAATATATTTATTATGGTCAAATTGAAATTATATAGATTTTAATGATTACCATGTTGCTTCATCTAAGACATGTTTGTTCTGAATGGTTTCCTGCAAAGGAAACATGGAAGCAGTACTAGGAAGGAATACAGAAGGAAATGACCTTCCAAGCCAGAATCCTGAGATGTGTTGGATTGGAACTGAATAGTTTGTTCCAATAATGGAGCAGTTGACTCAAGTGATAAATGGTGGTGGAATCCATGATGAGATAATCCAGATCAACCGTAGATGAACATGTTAGCGGTGGAACATTTCATGAGGCAACATCCCCCAACATTCAAATGATCATCTGACCCTGTGCTAGCAGAAGTATGGATTAAAGCACTAGAAGATATTTTCGATGTCATGAGGTGTTAAGACAATCAAAAGGATAGTCTTTTTGTTTACCATTTGTAGGGTGAATCATATCAGTGGTGGTCGATGGTTAAAAATATCAGGGAAGTTGATGAAATTGATGCTCTTGACTGAGATGGATTCCAAGGTATGTTTCTTGAGAAATATTATCCTAAGGCTATTTGAATTAGGATGGAAAACAAATTCATGTAATTGAAGAAAAAAGACGGCTCAGTGGCTACTTATGTAGAAAAGTTCACTCGATTTGCATGGTATGCTCCAGATTTTATCGGAGACCTTGAAAGTAAAATCAATCATTTTTACTCAGGACTAAAGACAAAATATCGGAGTGCATTAGCTTCATTCGAGTTCAAGAGTAATGAAAATCTTGTTCGATGTGCTAATAAGGTGGAAATGGAGTTTTCCGATGATCAAGTGTTCTATAACAACCAACAGAAGAAGAGACCGAGGTTGCAGGAGAAAGGGAAGAATCCTTAAAAAAGGTCTAATTGTAAGAATACTAAGTTTTCAGTTTGCAATAAATGTGGTAAAACGCATACTGGGGAATGTAATCTGAATTCGGGAAAGTACTACCAATGTGTTAATATAGGACATAAGGATCGTGATTGCAGTTAAAATGATCAGGGTGATGGTAAGACCAAATTTGATTTACAGTTAGTGAAATGTTTCAAGTGGAATGAGATGGTTCATTATGAAAATGAGTGCTCGACAAAGACCTAAAATGATTGGAGGCAGTTAGACTACAAGCAGAAGGGTGTGGGGAAATCCTTTGAAACTAATTTTGGAGATATTGGGCCATCAAATGAAGTGGTATCAGGTACATTGTTTGTTTATTCTGATTATTCCAATGTGTTGTTTGATTCGGTGTCTACACATTCATTCAACTCTAAATAAGTTTCTAGTAAATTGGATATTCCACCTCACTAAATGACTCATGAACATTTGGTAAAAACAACCAGGGGAAATGTTGAGGCAAAATAAATTTATAATAATCATCCTATCCTTATACATTGAAAGAACCTACTTGAAATCCTTATTATTTTACCTCTAGTAGACTTTGATGTTATCATGTGTATGGATTCGCTCTCTGATTACCATTCTATGATTGATTTTAGAGATAAAGAAGTTTCTTTTCAGAAAGACTTCAAATTTGTGTACAAGAATGAACCCTTACAGTTGATAACATATCAAGAAGCTGAGAAACCTGTAAAAGATGGAAATGAATGTTATATTGTACATATTGTTGAAAACAAAGAAACCATTCAGATTAACGACGTGCCAGTGGTAAATGATTATCCTGATGTTTTTCTGGATGAGATTCATGGAATAATACCAGATCATGAAGTTAAATTTACTGTTGACTTAGTTCTAGATGCAAAGGCAATTTCAATACACACTTATCGAATGGCTCAAATTGAACTTTTAGAGTTTAAGGAGGAATTGTGAGATTTACTATAGAAAGGTTTCATTAGACCTAGCACATCACCATGGGGTGCTCCTATCTTATTTGTGAAAAATGAAAGATGATTCAATGAGACGTAGCATTGTTTATAAATCCATTAATAACATCACTGTTAAGAACGAATATCCTATGCCTCATATCGATGATTTGTTTGATCTTCTCCAGGGAGTTATGTTTTTTTCCATGATTGATCTGAGATCAGGGTACCATCAGTTGATGGAAAAGGAAGTATATATTCCGAAGAATGTGTTTCGTACAGGATATGACCATTATGAATTTGTATTAACACCTTTTGGGTTAAATAATTCACCTGCTGTATTGATGAACCTTATAAATATAATCTTCCATGAGTTCTTGGATATGTTTGTGGTTTTTTTCATTGATGATATTTGGGTGTTTTCTAAAAGTAAAAAGGAGCATGACAGTAAGTTAAGGGTTATTTTCTATACCTTATAAGAAAAGAAATTGTATGGGAAATTCAGAATGTGTGAGTTTTGGTTGCCACAAATTTCATTCCTTCGTAACATTGTTTCTAAATATTGAAAAACTGTTGATCCTATAAAAACAACGGTTGTTGAATAATGGACAAGACTAAAAAATGTAACCGAGATTCTTAGTTTTGTTGGTTTGGTAGGTTATCACCCAAGGTTTGTTAAAAAAATTGCTCAGTTATCTAGTCCAATGACTAAGCTAACTAGGAAGGGTGTTATGATTATTTGGAAAAAAGAATTTGATGATTGTTTTTAGGATTTGAAAAGAAGATTGGTGAATGCTTTAATTTTGTCACTACCTTTTAAGAATGGTGAGTTTGTTATATATAGTGATACTTCCTTAAAGGGACATGGTTGTGTCCTAATGCATAATGATCAGGAAATTTCTTACGCTTTATGTGAGTGGAAAACTCCTGAGATAAATTACCCTACACATGATTTGGAATTAGCTGTTGTTGTTTTCCTTTTAAAAATCTGGATGCATCATTTGTATGGAGTAAAGTGTGAAATATATACTGATCACAAAATCTTAAAAAATATATTCACATATAAATAATTAAACATGAGACAGAGGAGATGACCACAATTAATAAAGGATTATTATTGTACAATTCATTACCATCCTGGAAAAGCAAATAAAGTTCCTGATTCTTTATGTCAACAAATTAATGCTTCATTAACCATGATGAGTTTGGACCATGATACTTTGGTTAAGGATTTGATGAAATTTGGCATAGATGTTTTTGGCGCAGGATGTTCTTCTATTTTGTTTCAGGTATCAGTGAAATCTTCTCTATTAGATAGAATTACGAAAGATCATAAGATAGAAAGTGAGTTGCAGAAAATGGTAGAGCTGGTTCAGAAGTATATGTTACCTGAATTCAACAATGATAATGATTTTGTTTTTATATTTGGGATGAGATTTTGAGAGCCTTGGGATTAACAGTTGAAGAGAGAGTTGTTATGTGAAGCTCATAGTTCTCCATTTTCAGTTCATGCAGGTAGTACTAAGATGTATAGAGATAATTTGGAGTATTACTGGTGGGATCGAATGAAAATAGATATTGATGATTATATTGTGAAGTGTTTGTCTTGTCAACAGGTTAATGTAGAGCGGTAGTTACCAAAAGGGATGCTTCATCGTTTACCAGTGCTAGAGTGGAAATGGGATAATATATCCATGGAATTTTTTGTGGGATTTCCAAATACATCTCGAAGTAATAATGTAATCTGGGTTATTGTTGATTGCTTGACTAAATCATATCATTTCATTGCTATACGAGGTACGTTCTACCTAGATCATGTTTCTCATTTGTATCTTAACGAGATATTCAGGTTTCATGGAGTTCCCTTATCTATTGTATCTGATCGTGATCCCAGGTTTACTTCTAACTTTTGGAAAGGAGTTCATAAGTCGTTGGGTACTAAATTAAATTTTAGTACATCAATTTATCATCAATCAGATGGGCAGTCAGAATGATCAATTCAGTCTTTAGAGGATATGCAACGTGCTTGTTTGATGTATTATCAGGGATGTTTGGTCCAACATCTTTCTTTGGTTGAGTATTATTATAATAACAGTTTTCATTCGAGTATATAGATGGAACCATTTGAGATATTATATTGGAGCGGTGTCGAACTCTAACTTTTTAGGATGAAGTGGGTGAAAGGAAGTTGACGGGACCATAATTTTTAGAATAGTTGGTAGAAAAAGATCAGCTGATATAGAAACACATGAGAAGAGCTGAGAGCAGGCAGAAAAGTAATGCGGATAGCAGGAGGATGGATATCTCTTTTGAGGTAGGTGATGATGTCTTCCTCATAGTATCACCACGGAAATGTGTGATGCAATTTGGTAAGAAAATAATGCTAAGTCCAAGGTTCATTGGACCATATGAAATTCTTGAGAGAGTTGTATCAGTTGCATACCTAGTGTCTTTACCTTCGACTTTATCTCAGGTACAAAATGTTTTTCATGTTTCAATGTTAAGGAAGTACATGCCAGGTCCATCTCAAGTTTTGAGTCCAGAGGTAGTTCAGATGGAAGAGAATCTGTCTTATGAGGAACAACTAGTCCAGATTCTTAACAACAGGGAGAATTTTTTGCATAATTATCTGATTCATCTTGTAAAGGTGTTGTGGAAAAACCACATGATTGAAGAGGCAACATGGGAATCTGAAAATGCAATGAGGGATAAATTCCCCCACTTATTCGATATGTAAATAAATTGCAGGGACACAATTTTCTAAAGGGTGTAAGGATGTTAAATCCCAAGTAAGTAAAGAATTATGGATTTTAATATCTATGTCTATTTTTTAGTTAGATAGTGTTTTACAGGCTACAAATGAGAACAAATCAAATCATAAGCATAAAATTATCTACTATTTTTATCAAATTGTTTTACCGTCTTTTGATCGAGAACCATTTTTAAATAAAACTTTTGACAATTTTATATGCTCAATTTTTCAAAATAATAATATAAATTTGGATTGGGATAATGAAATTTTCTTTGGATAAATTTTTGGTATTTTTTCTGACAGTGTTCATTTTTTAATGAATAGTGAAAAATACTACATTTCCCTTCAAAACTGTGTTTTCATCTAATATAATTCTGTGGACATATTATCATATTTATTGGATTTAAAGTGTAAGTAAAATATATTTTTTTCATTTAATCCAATGGAGGTCATTGTAATTAATTTCCCTTTAAAATTGATCATAAATAATTGTGAAACTTTTGATAAATATTATTTCTAAAAATCTCGCAATTTGTTTTGACAACGGGAATTATTTTTAAATTAATTACTGTAATTTATGTGTTTTCAATTTGGTAATATTTATTCCATATTTGGAATCATAAGGTACAAATTATTCAATTAAAAATCTTTTGTTTTTGAAGATTATGAATAGTAATGAAGGTAATTATCTTTAATTATCATGATTAATTAGTAATCGGTTAGTAAAGGGTAATAAAAAAATATCATAATAATATTAAATGACTCTAACATGTGTTCTAATTCTGCTGTTTGTGTCATTTCTAACCAGGGAATGCCTTGGTCAATCTTTGGGACCCCATGGAATCACTTTAGTGTGATAGTGACCTTTTATTATATATTTTTTTAAAGGAAAGTATTACCAAAGTATGTAACACCCAAGTAAAACAATTTTAGATTTTTCTATGTAAAAGATATCTTAGACTATAAATAGTCATTTTAATGATACAAATATTCCCTATATCACAGTATTTTTTTAATAATTTTTAGACATTAAATAAATTTATATATTTATGACACCAAGATGATGCAACGATTACCTCATTAATGAACGATTTAAATAAAATGAAATGATAATGTAAAATATAAGACATAAACTTTTCAAAAACATATTGGATGGGAATATTTCTTACCCTTATCACCTTATCCTCGAAATGAATCTTTTTGGGACCTTTAAAATCAGAAACACATTTTAAAATATAGTATCATTTCATGACTTTCCAAAAGTGCCAGTCCTCCCGTTTATAAAAGGCCCCCACCTCTAACCCCTTACCCACACCTCTCAATCCAATTTCTAGGTCAAAATCAGCTCATTTTATCTCTCTAAATCACTCTCTTCATCATATAACCCTTACCTTAGGCAGAAAGAACTTCAAGAAAACATTTTTGTCCAAACCATGGGGAGTTACCTGATTTAATGGTAATGTCTTCTCTTATGTTCTTTGGTTTTATTTTTCTTCTTCAAACCCTAAAACTCTTTTTATTACTCTATTTTTTTAACAAATCTAGTATATTTAATAAACTAGGATGTTTTAATGGGAATTATTTGATTTACAATCACTCACACCTCCTTCTAATGGTTAAAAAACAGACTGTTTCTGTGAGTGGCGAATTACTACCTCACAGAATGATGATTGTTCAATATTCATTGATCACATTTCATGGTGGCCATTAAGATGTAACTATATTTATATATGATATATATTATTTTTATTTTTTCCTTATGATTCTGAATTTTTTAATTTCTGGTATACCTTTATGGTTTCAATTATGGCTAAACACGATATCTACATTTTAGGAAGTGCGGACTACAGCCCCTTTAAAGTCATTTGATTCATTAATGCAATATATGGGATGTATAAAGGATAATGTTAATGATGTTATATATGATATTATATTGAATTATAATATACCTTTATATCATTATGATTTCATTCCATTAAATACGAAATAGAAATGAAATTGGCATTTATGCGTACGTACGGCTTACCGTTCCAATGAACGGTGCATTTCAAATCGTACCACTAAATGTTATGTAATATTATAAATTCATGAATATATTGGATATATATGATATATATGATATCTAAATCATGAAACTATTTCTAGATAAAATAGATATTTTACCACAAGAACAACTTGTAATTATAAGAAGTTTCTTTTTGGCTCAAGTACCAAAGATCGAAAAAACTACTGTTATTAACTTAAATAATTACATATTGTTCATAACATAGGAATAAGTGATATAAAAGGAATAATTAACTTGAAAAAGTTTCTTAAGAAAGTAGAAATTATCTCATGTTTATAATTCAATAGATTAAAGAACAATCGAGTCAAGTCGGACACGAGGTAAGGGACTTCGTCTCAATCTCCATTAATTGAGTGATATTATGTTTAATACACAACTTTCATTTATACAGTGTATAAACCCCTTTGACTTTTTATTTTATTCAAATGGAGTCTTTTTTTATGAAGTTTTTTACTAAAAGAAAAAAATGAATGTTTTGTCTTACGTATGCGGCAACAATTAATTGTCTGCCGCTGTGACCAATATTTGAGTTTCGACTTCCACTCCAAACCATAATTTTTTTTAAATGAAAAATAAATACAATGTTTTTCATTTCTTTTATTTTGGTATTGAACATGGATTTGATAATTTTTGGATTATATAAATGTTTTTTTGATATCTTGTGATTAAAATGTTGAAATGTTATGTTTCCTTTATGCATGTTTTATGTGATACGATTATGTTATGGTTCTTGGGAACTGTTAATCAAGACGGGTGGTTCCATGATAAACTAATGGTGGGGGAGCCCGTGATAGCTATTCAATGCATTAGGTAACATGAAATAGTTAAATGATAAGGTTTCTCTAAAGATATTTATTGAATATACAGTGATGGGTATTCCAAACGTAACCATGAGGGTAACTCCCTATGTAAGAATGTTATGAATGCATCAAGTTACCTTTACGTCTTATATATTCTATGAGTTGTTCATAAACCTTATTATTTCATGAGGTATGTTTAAGTGCTTATGTTTATTATGAAATTATGTTTTCAATTATTCTTACGTATACATGGACTACAGTTTTCTTTCCGTAATTTTATTTCCTTTACTGATCTTTTTATGCTCATCCCATTTTTTGAAATATTTTTCACATGTTAAGGGAAAGGTACATTATGAGATGATAATGTCAAGGAAGTGTCAAAAATGAATCCATGTTTTATTTTAAATATGTTTCCTTTGATGGGAAAAGTGAATATTGTCTTTTATGTAACCACCTTCTTTAAATGTGAAATGTAATGCATGATTTATGATCTAATTCTCCAAAAATCTAAACCTATAATGATCCTCAATGTGTATTCTTGTAATAACTCAAGATTAAGTAATGTTTAAGTTTTGGGCCTTATACATATAATTTAATAAATAATTTAAAAATTTTATTAATATATTACAAAAATTACCACATGGTTTTACACCATACAAAAAATCAAAATTCACTTTTAAAATTAAACACGCACCAAAACCATTTCACAAAACAAATTCTCATCACATGCCTAATTTAATAAATCATCTAAACCATTTGTAAAACATTTATAAATATTAATTTAAGGGTTTTCATAAATAAAATAATTAATTTTCTGCATAAATGTCAATTTGAAACCAAACCCAAATCAAATCCCCGTTAAAATGGTTATTAAATCAATCAGAAAATTTTTAGTCTAACCTTATATGAGAGCAAATATATTAACACATTAAAAAAATTAATTTTCAAAATTACGCATGACAAAACATTCCAAAAAGATATTTCTCACCATAAAATTAGATGATGGAACAAATTTAAAAAATAAAATAAACATATTAATTTAATCAAATAATGCATGTGCCTGGAACCACCTACCTCAATGAAGAATTTGACTGGAAAACGGTTTGAAGCACAACTGCACCACTACCGCACCTCAAGTGACCATGAATGAAACCTAACATGAATTGATTTAACCAAAAACAAAATAATCAAACAAGATTCAATAACAAATCTAATACCATACCGGTTGTAAGCATAGTAACCCAAACTGGATAAATCCAAACATTTCTAGGAGGGAGGTGTGTGCACTCGGGATTTATTCAATGGTTGGGGGGTAGTTCTTGAGTCAGTTTCACCACATGGAGGTTTCTAATTTGTAGATATGGTGGTGGGTTGGCGAGGAGGCTAGGGCAGTACAAAGGTATTTTTGGGGCCATCATACAAGGGTCTCTAGTTATAGTGGTTACCAGTCACGCAGTTTGTGCACAACAAGAGGGTTGAAAGAGGGGGTTGGTCACAGACCAGAGTAGGGGAGAAGGCTGGGGGTGAAACGAAGGGGTAGTGGGTCATTGTTTCGATACTCCAAAATGGATAAATAAACCCAAAGAAAAAATAAATATAAAAAATAAAAACAATCTACAAAGAATAATAATAATAATAATAATAATTATTATTATTAATAATTACAAGGTTAAAAATAATAACTTTATAATATTAATGATATTTAAAATAATAACATAAATAAAACATTAATATTCATAATAATAATAATAATATTACATAATATCTTCATTATTATTTTTACTAAAACAATTATTAATTCCTTTCATATTTCTATGTATTTTATTTTTCATTCATTTTATTATTCACCTTTTTAATTAAATAATTAATAATGAAAATATTATTTCTGAATACTGTGCTGGCCGCATGGGGACCTGGAGAGCTTCACACCTTCGTCTGGGCCCTACCTGTATGCTAGATTCTATAAAGACCAAAACATTCATTTATCAAAAATTGAAAAATTTCAATCAGGACCACCCCATACGTCAACTAAATATTTAAAAGCTAGATAAAATAATAAAATAATATCTTTTCAAAATTCTAGGTGTGAAAATAATTCAATGACTTCTTAGACTGGTTTATTATTTCTTTTTAATTTTTTAACCATAGTTTAGTAATAATTTTTATTGTTTTCTCTCATATCAATTTTTTATTTTTTTAATAAGAATGTTGATTGAATGTTACCACATGAGTGGATTTTTCTAATGTATGGTCAAGTATTCATTATTTATAATCTTATTCTTGTTTCAATGGTCTTATAAATAAAATAAAATTCCAATTTTTTATCAAAATATTTATTTTTTAAAAAAACATTACATTGTGTAGAATAGATAATGGTATCTCATTCAACGAATTAATGTTTTTATCTTTTACACCATTATTATTATTTTTATCATAATTTATTTTATAGGATTAAATATTTATAATGTAATGAAATGCATCCTTATGACTTGTTCCATTTCATTTTCAATAGTATAGAGGGGTTCCGAATGATAGATAATATTTTATATCTCTTGAATACCTCGATATTGTAGTAGTATGCATGATGTTGGAAATTTTGAGTGTCATAGGGATATTAGAAATGGTAAATTTCATTTGACTTGGCACCGTCCAGGGTGAGAAAATGTTATATTTTATTGTGTGGTGTTGGGTTCACTATGTGGAGTGAAATGAACAAAGAGGTGGTTTTGGAAGGCCTTTTTCCTGGGGAGATGACTTGTGTATGATAAACCAAGAGAAATTGTAAATATGACTTTTTAGGAAGGTCAGAGTGCATAGTGAGGCCAAGAAAATGAGTAAGAGGCGAAATTTGGGATTAGGGTGAATCTATGATATTTATTTTAGTGTTTTGGGTCAAAATAATAAGTTATTTATCAAAATGCTATGTGGGAGGATTTGGTGGTGGTATATATAAGTTTTTGATTTTGGAGTAATGGTATGTAGAATATTATTCTTCTCATCTGTGGTGATTTGGAGTCTCATGTGGGGTAGTTATAAATTTGTAAAAAAAATATCACTGCAAGTTATTCTTATGTAAAACCCATCTTCTCTTTCCTTCTCTACATGAATATCATCATGATAAGTATTTTTTAATTAATTGACCCTTACACAAAAATCTATTCAAAGGTGTAGGTAGTACATTTTTTAAGAAAATTAAGTTTAATCACATAAATCAAATTAAATTTTATTTAAATGAAAATAAATTTAATTATAAAATAAAATACCAGTATTATAAATCTGATATGAAATGTTTTAATTAATTTTTTTACTACATTATTTTTTGATGATTAAATTAGATCATATGAGGAAAATCAAAATTAATTTGAAATTAACGAGAATAAAATATTGATTTTAACCTGATTATGAGATATATATAAAAATGATATCAGTAATATCCATAATTAAAGAAATTTTTTGTTTTAGTTTAGTTCTTCTCCTTGTATGGGTATTAAAAAAAATGCATTCATGTCTTGTGAGACTTTAGTTATTGGCATGTCCCTTCCTGTATGTTTCCAAAATGACAACCGTTTTCTCTCCCCTGATCCTCAGGTATCATATATAGTATCTCTATATGTTGAGATTAAAGATCATATCTTTTTTGAGTGAATCATGGGATTAAATTTTTTTCTATATGTTAATTAGCATGAATCTACATTAAATGAATTAAACAATATAAATGAACGTAAAAAATATGGGATGTGATATACATGTTTTTTATATATCTATGTTATATTATATTTTATTCATATTTTATTTTTCTGAAATAGATGAATATTAATATCCAATGAGGAATATTAAAGGAATATAAATAAAAATCTATTGATATATAGTGATGTATAAAGAATGATATTTTTTAGATATATAAGAATTACTAATTTTAAGAAAATATATTCATGTTTAGTCAATAAGTCAAACCCCTCTTTATCTTAATGAATTGATTTACATTAAATTCATGAATACTGTTATATTTAAAAAAAATTTACCATGAAATATATTTATGATTGAATGTTGGGATCACATTACATAGTTAAATAATAATTAAAAGTGTAAATTAAATGAGATGTTTGAATAATCAGTACCTGAATGATGATGATACTATCCCATATAATTTAGATGCCTATAAATATTTTTTGTTATTATTTATTTGTGTTTATGGATACAATTAATCATGTTTTGGTTTTGTAGATTCCTTTTAGTCTATAATGGTTTTGGAAATAAGAAACAATGGGATATTAATTAAAATTTTTATGGTGATATTGTTTAAAATTAAACATTATTAGTATAAACTATTGTGAAGTAATTAAAATGATTTCTTAATTGATGTTGGAACTTAAAGAAATCCCATGTGGGGGATTTTTATACTATTTTTCATTAAATATATGACTAATTAATGAATTGTGGTATGTAATATGATAAAATTTAAAATGGTGGAATCAGTGAATGTACAACAGTTTAATCTGGAATATGTGGGGAAATTTTTCTAGTGAGTTTCATTTAATGGTTTTAGAGTTGTGGTATCATGTTGTATCATTATTATATTGTTGATGAAAAAAGGATTAATTATTGATGTAAAACCCAAATGTAACACCATTATATTTTGGATTATATATTTTTTCATTGTGTTAAGACTTTGTTTGATAGATTGTTTCGTAGAAAACACAAATTCAAAATTAAATAGATATCCTTTAAAAGTAGTTTATTAAATTAAAAAATTATAACATATGAATAAATGCATCCAGAATCAATGAAGGAAACATATTACAACATCACCAAACAATAAGAGAAGAACTGACATCGTGTAATGGAAGTATACAATCTAATGCTCATTTTTTTTATCATGGTAATGGGGTATATTTAATATGATTTTCCCTAGAACAATCCAAATATAAAATCTAAAAATTAATATATATTCAAAAACATATTTGAGATATGTTGATGCTTGTGGAAACTGTTGTGACATCAATGCTAGCAGATTCACCACCCACGATTACAACAAGATATTACTTTAGGTTTAAATCAATAATAGAGACCTTGAGGTTCAATGTAACTATAAATTATTATGATATAAACAATAAATTATTATTTTAATAATTTATTTATCACATGTTTTTTTTTTCACAATTTTCATTTTAACTTTTAAATAAAATATATTTATTTTTCAAATAAAATAGTTTTTTACATATTTTAAATATAAATAAATAAATTTTTCAATTAATATTAAATTAAATTATCTATGTTTCATAATTATTCATTTCTAAATTATCATAGTATAGTTTTATTTATTTTAAATAAAATGATTGGTTTTTATGGGAATATTCAAGAAACACTGATTTTGTTAATACTCCATCTTTATTAAAATTTTTATAATAATATAACGAAATGAAATTATGTAAAATTAAATTAAATTATATATATATATTTAAAATAAATTAGTTAAAATAACTATTATGAATTTATGAAAACAATATTTACCATTTTGGGAAGTTAAGTAAAATTTCACTCTAAAACTGTTTTTATTCGCTTATATTTAAAAATATTTTTCATCCGTAATATAGAATAAATATATAAAAATTTATTTAATATATTATTACAAATATTTTAATTTATTTAACATATTAATATCATTTTTTGGAATAATATTATGATGACTAAGATCAATCATATTATATATGATAATCGAGAAAGGGTAATTGTTTTAAAAAAAACTAATACTTTTGTGAAATTTTAATCTAATAAAATTAATTAATATATTTTAGGTAATTATAATTATATTATTATTACTTATTTACAAAAACATATTAACAACAATTCAATCATAAATTGATACTAAAAAATTTTAAAAACACTTAATGGTAAAACAACATTATTCTGCAAAACATTGGTTTATAAATTAATTAATTGAATTTAAAAATTATTTTTCTATTTTTTAGAAATTTAATATTAATTTATGGGTAAAAAATTTATTTTTAAAAATAAAAATATTATAGTATGTTTTGGTATATATATTTTTTTAAAGACATATATTATATTGGAAACAACTAGCTAACAAGGTAAAAACCAAAATAGTAAAATTTAATAATCTAGCATTAATGATTTGAAACGATTATAATACAATTTTGTAAATGAAAGGTATAGGTTTTAATGACCTTATCTAACTAAAATCATCATTATTTCACACTTTTTATCCGTTAACTCTTGAATATTTTCATTCCATCATTGAAAATGTAATGGGTATTTACAAAACATCCATTTCACTTCAATTATAGAAGGGGATCACATCCACCAGATTATTTCTACCACTAAAAATAATTATACTTAAAAATACCAACATTATTAGAACCTTAAATACCTCCCAACATAATTAAATAATTTTTATTTCCAATAGATGGAGCTATGGACCCTTAATGTGTTACCCAAGATAGAACATCCAAAGAGAGAGGTAATGATCTCAACATATAGCTCACATTTCCTTTTTTCATCATACATTTAATCCTAATCTATCCAATAAATTATGATAAAGTATGTTTTACTAATATTATTTTATATTAATGTAAATATTGAATATATTATTTCTACTATCCTCCCTACTATATGAAATATGGAAATATTTCTTGTGTCACATGCAGACTACCTTCCATGGAAGTGACGTGATTTGTTTATCAAAACACACATAAAATGACTATTTAGATTATCATATTATAGTAATAAATATAATAAATTATTTACGAATCAGAAATATTGGACCAATCCATTCCACCATTATGTTTTATGTAAAAAACTCTTTTCTCTTGTGTACGTGCATACAACCGCCTCAAAAAAATTGTCATATTTAGTTTTTCACTATTGAATTTTCATATATATAAAAATATATTAATATGAAGAAAAAAGGATTATTACAAATTTAATAATATAATTATGATTATATTATCATGATACAATGTCAAAATAATCACATTCTTAATCATACTCACTAATATATATTGTTATGTTCTTATCTAGGACAGTTTAACCACTAACTTGAACAATGATATAAATTTTTATCACATGTGATGATGTAAAATTTACCAAAAGTAATATAATAAAATATAGAGAAAATAGATTTGGGATTATTTTCCCATAAATTATGTCAATTATTTAATATATTGTTATTGTAACTCATTTTTTAATTAAATTAACTAGAAAAACGTCATCAATGACTTCATATTCTTGAATCCAAACAAAAATTACTATTTAATGATAATATAAAATAATATAAAAATAATATACAATATTTTTCATTTTATATATTTATATTTTAATGATGATCAATGAATATTAAACCACTACTTGTCAATATAGTTATAAATACAATACAAACCAAACAATAGAATCTAACAATATATAATGATGAAAATAAATTATAAATTTCCAATATATTTATAATATATGATTAAGAATAATTTTTTTAATCAGTAATGATCCCTGTTCATATACTCATTTCCCACTAATGTTATCATCCACATCTGGAAACTCAATTATGGGTTATCTAATGTCACCTTCAAACATCCTTTTTCTACTTCTGAAAAGGTTATTTTTATTTCATTTTATGAGGTGTGATTCAACAAAGGTATTTTTTAAAAATCAAAATGTGTTTTCTTAAATTAATATTTAATTTATATTCCACTCCAAATATCTACAGTATAATATTCATGTCTTTGTAATTAAGTTTCATTAAAGGGTATTGTTTTGAAAGGTAAATATTTGAAACAATTTCACATAACCTAAAAATAAAATATCTCTTGAAAGTGATACGTAAATACCTTTAATACATTTTTAGAAATATTTTCTAATTTTTTTGGTATTGCTTCCATTTTCTTACTTATCACAAATGGATTTATTTTATCAACAAAAATATATTCAAATAGACTCTAAATTCTATTATAATATTTTATTGGATTAAAATCATGGAAATGTATTTATGATTTTATCTTTCCTAATTATCCACAATGCCAAAACATGATTCTTATTACAATGCCTTAACTTTATAAATACTCTATATATAATTCCTTCAATAGATGAATAATTTTCTCCAATCATTCCATAGAATGGTTGATTATAGATAATTATAGAATAAAACTTATAACTTATATATATAGTATAAATAACATATACCTCATCATTTTAGTTAAATGGTACCTAAATAAAATGATTATGAATATCATTGGATATAATTAATTTTCCATCAGTTTATCAGGATAAGGTGGAATTATAACAGATTTCATTTTGTGAATATATTTAAAAATTATTTGATACCCATTTTTCTATGGTTTCATTATGTTATGATGAATTATGTAATTAATGTGGAATGTGTAGGTATGGATTTCAAATTTGTGTGTTCATATATTTCCCTCCAGTGTATTTTTTAATAGAATACATCATATGGGAGAAGTATTTCAACTGTGGACACTTTGTTTCATAGCATATATCATAGAAATTTTGTATGTTAACAACATGAAGCCTAAACATTCTATTTCATATCAAATTTAAGAATAAACATATTGTTTGTATACAGTCTTATAATTTATTGTTTCTCATATATGATCTATAATTCCTTATTATATGCTATTTTAAATTCATTCCATATCATTATGTATATATTTATCATAATATATCATGTCTATTTTCTTAGGATTCTGAAATCTTATTCCATTCCATATGATTTCAGTTTTGATATTACATGTCTCTATATATTGGATTATGGATGAATATTATTTTTTCATGTTATTTTTTATATCCTTTTTTAGTAATCTTATTCAATAACACATTCTTATGATCCAATTATTGAAATAATTTTGATATGATTTACCTTTTTATGTTTTTATGCACACTGCTTTTTATATTTACCTCACTCATGTTACAGAGACGTGTATAACTTAAAATAAGTCTAAGTGGGTGTTTTGTATTGTTCAATTACAGAGAAATGATCACAAGTATCATAAAATATGTTTCTTATGTAGGAAATCCTAAAAGGCAATAAAAATATATTCTTGGGGATTGTGTGACAATTTTTGATATGTAATGTTTCTGTTTGTGAAATGATATAAAATAATTGTATTTATATATTTGGATAATAACATTCTATCAACACTAGAGGTTAAAGAAAATAATTTAATACTACATTTGGGATTGTGGATCTTGATCACCTAAACTGTAATTAGAGAACTATTTATTTATTTTTTAGGAATAGCTTAGTTATTTTTTTGTTTGGATTATTTTTTTATTGAGAATATTATATGAGTAATTTAATTTAAATTTGAGGGATAAGTAAAAATGATAATTCTAAGTTTATAACTACATCATGAAATTTTATCAATGATTTCATTATGTGGTTTAAATCCAAATTTCATCCCTATATAGATACTAATAATTGTGTGTGGATTTGGAACAAATTTTCCTAGGGGTAATCACCCTAAAAATTGATGGTTGAGTGTTAACATGATCTTTACGCGGTATAATATGAGTGGTACTAAGACCACACACCAGTATAGACACACTTAAGTGATATTATTAGTTCAATCAACTTTAATTTATTACCTATTATGAAGATTTATATTTTTAAATAATTAGGATAAGAAGTATAAAATAACCAATCCTAGTGAATCCTATATTGAAACGAGAGCGATTTATACTAAATCAAAATCTAATTTGATGAATTTAAAGTTTAATAAATTCTGAGGATTCATTTTTCATCTGATATTTCAAGATAATTATCTCATGATGTTATGTATTCTACACTCAGGTTTACCCCTTTTAATATTATTGATGGATAAATTCCGAATGAACCATGTAAACAATTGATACCAAACCCAACCAATAAATTTCCCCAATAGATTTTTAAAACTATAAAATTATGAGTTATGTGTTATTGAAGGAAATATTTTTATTATTCCAAAACGTCAATCATGATATATGATTACAAATGTTAAATTAGTTGGGGTTTTATATGCATAAAATAAAAAACGGATGGAGTCTCGTGGATGTTATAATGATGATGATGATGATGAGGGAATAAAGATTCTATTTCATTCATTTGAAAAATGTTGAATGATGAACCCAATGGGTTCTCTTATATAATAATGAACATGTGATCTCAATAGAAAATGATAAAATAAAGAAACATGCAACCATATAAAAGGAATATTTTATTAAACATAATGGGCTAAAATAATTTCCATCATAAGGATCCACTAGTAATTAAATTCATTATATTTGTTGAATTATTTCACCATGGATACCAGTGAACTAATACAATATATTAAAATTTAAATCAACACTTACAACCTCAAATGAGGTGGTAAGAAGAAAAATCCTCTCAAATGACAACTAATGAATTTTATATTGATAATTAGGTTGTGGTCGGTGTTCTTCATTCTATATTTATAGATGTATTCTTCCGTGTAAGTTTCTAAAAATACTATTTGACCAAGAATAAACAAAAAAATTATTTATTATCATTATTTTATCCATGATCTAAAGAATCTACACAAAGTATTATTGGATTATATATAATGGATGTATTATTATTCTTTCATTAAATGAATATGATGTTATTTTGGAAGTATATATTCTATATCCAAAAAAAATACATGATACAAAAATAAATATGGAAATAAAATTTCATATCTCAAAACAAATATTGATTAGAAATCATTTCAAGGATGAATATTATCTCTCCTGAAAAACAAAATCTATTATAGGAGTATTGATACCCAATTGGGAGGGATGTTTAGCTCAAATGATTGAAGACAAATTGAAAATAACGAATAAGACTATTTTTGAGTGAAATTGTATGTTAGATATGTTTTTAAGGATGAAAAATATTTATAAATTATACACTGAGTAAATTATATACTTTATAGACCTTTAATTATTTTCATTAGTATGTAATAATTAATAATTTAAGGACACAATTTAATTAAGATGGATTAATGTGATACCCATAGTTTTTTGAATATATAATTTTTTAAATATATTATTAAAATAGTATATTTCTTGTTCAAAACACAATAAAAACATAAATAATTCCATGATTTTATGAAATATAATTATTCAATTATAATGTAATTATATATCCATTAAATTAGTAGGTACAAAAGGAAGCATCCATTTTACTAAATATTCAAACAAACGAACCAAATGTAATAATGTAATATAATATTTCCATATTATGTCCACATTTCTAAGAACATAAAATAGTTATGTAATATTGGGTTTACCATATATGATAATAACGAGGACCTCCAACAATTACAATGTAATAGAAATTATATGTTAGAGAAATTCAATCTTGTTGAAATATCCTTGAGAACCATACATGTAGAATCACCATCCATAACTGACACTAGAGTATAAATTATACAAAAATCATATAAAGAGATATTTATAGGATATGTAACAAGGGGATATGAAATAAAAATATGTAATTTTTAATGTAATATATTTTTAACACAATAAATATAATCATTTTTTGACTTTTAAGGAAAGAGATGGTTATTTTTCCATAAAAATAGTTTTTCATTATATTTAAATTTCAAAATATAAATTGATAATTTTATTAAATTAAATTTTATGAAATACAAATAATTTTTAAAATAATCATGAATAAAAATTTTTGATGAATTTTAAAAAAATTTAAAAATGTATGTTTTAATGTGAATAGTGAAAGAATAATGATTTTCTAAATTGCATAACTTTTATGGAATTATCATAATAAAATAATGGATTTAATGTAATTGGAACAAATTTATATAAATATAAATTTATATTTATATTTTAAAATTATGGTAAATGATTTAATATCACTATGTATTATTTAGAAAACCCATGTCAGTTATTTTGGAAACATATATAAAATTTTACACTAAAAGGTATATTTTCACATATATTGAAAATTATTTTTCATCACAATTAAGGAATAAATATTAAATAATTTATATATTAAAATATTTAAATTTAATAATTTTTTTAATAATATAACATTAATGTTTTTGAATAAATTCAGGAGTACTGAGATCAAATTTAATGACCATTATAATGGTGAAAGGTTTACTTCCAGAAAACTATTTTAACAAACGTGTGTATTATTTTGTAAAAAAATAAATTGATATATGTTATATGATTAATTTTATATCATTATTACATAAGTATGAATATATATTCACACTCATTCAAATAATAATCTATACCAACAAACAATTAGAACACTTATTGGTAAAACAACATTATTGTACAAAATAGATTCCCTATATATTAAACTTTTTAATTTAGTTTTTTTAGTTTTAAATATAAAATGATTTAAAATATATGAATATGTAAATTATGTTTTTAATATATATATATATATATATATTAATGTGTTACCTTAAATTTTTGAATAATATATTTGTTACATTATTAAAATCATGGTGCATGGTCAAAACCAAAAATGTGAAAATATAAAAAGACGATGTTAAAAGACCTGAAAATTTTGTATGAATTAATGAAAGAGTATTCATCAACCTCATATCAAATTTTTTTTTATTACATTCAACATTTGGGCCAATAAATCTTGACTATTATCATGTAATAATTGGAAAAGTAATGTGTATTTACAAAAAATGAAAATCTTATTCTCTAATAAATAAAGATCAATTCCATAAAATTTATTAGAATATACTAGACCAAGATATCCCTCAAGAAACCATTTGTAGTTTAATTGGAGACCTCATCCATTTCTCACTGCACATCATATGCTTCTAACTAGAAATATTATAGTAATTAATATAGTGGGGAGACTATACCCTCTGGAATAGAGTATCTGTATAGTGGAAAATAATAAATGAGTGGTTAAAATAGAATAAAAAATATCATAAAAAATAGGATTCCATAGTAAAATAAATGAAAACAAAAAAATCTAAATAATAATGTAATCATTTAACATCATTTTGATTCTAACATACCAAAAAAAAAATTTATAGAATAAAATATAAAACTAAAATTATAAATGACACAAAAATCCATGGTCCTAAACCCCATGTCTTTTACATATCTATACTCCATCCTATCAATACAAAAATAATCTTCAGGGTTCTTATACCATGTCCATACCTGCATAGTGTAGGTTTTATTGGCCTTCATAGCTTGTCTCTGATCACTCAATTCTCGAAGAGAAGACCCTCGTTTGATATATTTGACATATTTGTGTTCGTTTCTTGGGATTTGAGAGAAAGGGGAATCATTGGTTTGCTGGACAACTGGACCATCTTGATATGTTTTGTTTTGGAGGAAGATCCAATAAAATCATGGTCAAGGGCTCCCCACATGTGCAACAGCTCGCGATTCTTCCTGTCCCAGTGGTCCAATGAGTTTCACATGAAGTCCGATTCTCCATTAGTGGCGGGCTGGGTATTTTTTTCAAATCTTCTACATCCATTTCAGAATCCATCGATTGTTAAAACCCTTGGGAACCTTCTGGGTAGATATTTGTGTTCGGATAGCCGGACTAATGCGGTCTCCTTCCCGATTAATCCTCATGTGTGTTTGGAGTTATATAATTCAAAGGCTCTATTAAACATCGTCTGGATTACCATCGGGGAATAATTATTTTGTAAGCAACCTGTAGTATATGAGTCGTGGTTTATGTTCTGTAAGGTTTGAAACCAGTTGGGTCACTCTTTGGAGAGTTGTAGGTAGGAAGATAATATTTCGGAATGTCTGTAGGATGTGTGTAATGGTAATTGTGGCACTCCTGTGAAGGGCATGATGGAGGGTGTTATATCCGATGGAACTGATGGGGTTAGATGTATTTGGATTGCGGTGGGAAGTGCTCCCCTGAGTACCGCTATGGTGGCTCAGTTTGCAATGTAGGGACTGGTTCGAATGCTATTGGCACAGGGATATATTTTGGTGGCAACCATATGAGGAAGAAGATATCTTAGAATTATCCTGCTATTCTGAATGTTAAAGAGGTATTTAGTAGATTGATAGGTGACCTCAGCGTGGGACCAGACCAATCACAGGGCATAATGGAAATGCAGTGGCCAGGTATGACCAAGATCAACCCACATGTGTCTCCATTCTTGGTATCAATGTGGAGTGTACTATAATACAGACTAATTGTGCTACACAGAGTGTGGTTATTGAAGACTTTTGCACACAACCCCAGTTCATGGGGCGTGGTTTCATTCAACCCTGCCAGGTAGAGAATTCTGGTATGTTGACAACGGATGGGGAGGCTGTTTTGAGTATGGATAACACTCTGATAGGCGATAATGAGGATAGGACTAGAGGGACTTCTCATATGGTGAAGGAGGGAGGGGATCTGATCCCAAACTAGTCCATGATTCCCTTGTGTAATAGGTTTGAAGGCCTCTTAGAGGCCGATGTGGATGTTTCCCCTATTTCCCTCGCTGGAGGAGATGGGGCGGGAGTGGAGGTATCCAAGGGGATTGAGCATGGTCAAATTGCAGATAAGGAGTCGCCTACAAAGAGTAATAAGGGTTCCAGAAATAATATGGGGTAGAAGGACTACTCCTCCTTGCCTCAGCCTCTTGAGACCCGTTCTGCGATGAAGATGAATGAAAAAAAGAAGGAAAAGGAGCATTTTTATTAACAGTGTGTTCCAGACATGGTTTACATTTTATGATCTGAAGAATATGTGATGGAGCAGACCTTGATGCTCAATGCATCAGAGGAGGAGGTAGCCTGGATGATGGGGAGGTCACTGGATGTGTCTCTTAATGAAGAAAAATATACATGGATTGAATGACAGGACTCTATTAAGGTTGGGGGTTTCAACAGATGGATAATCAGTGTTGAAGAGTACATTTAGACATGGGGTAAACTTGCTTCTACGTTAGGGAAAATGATTTTTGAGGTGGATGATCTACATGTTTCATCCCTATCCTGGAAACTTTTCAGGGAGATAGATTCAGGTAATATTAAGTTCCTCTTTAATGATCCTGGTTAAGGGTGGATTTGGACAGGTTTTCGAGAGGTTTGGTTGAGGTGCGACCCTTGGTCTCTGGTTTTGTGTCTCTGTTTGGTTCTTTGGTGTTTTTCCCATCTTGCTACTTGGACCTGCGCCAAAGGAGGACCAGAGCATGAATCCTTCACCGATGCAGGACTTTTGGAGTGGGATGCTAAGAGGGTATGGAATTGCCATTGTTACTGTGCTCGTGCACTTCAACATTGGACTATTTGTTGAAAGGCCATATATTGGTGAGCCTTTTCTGCAGGATTTCTGCTGGGGTTGGGTAGGTCTCGTGGTTTGCATTTGTTGTTTTTTATCCTATGTACTCCTCTTCTTTGTTCAAAATGTATCTGTGGTTTCTCAGTTTTTTCCTCAATAGTGTTTGGATAAAAAAAGCAATTTTCAACAGTATAGCAATAAAATAAATCAACTGACCCTCCTGATAAGTGTTGAAACCAGGGGTTAGCCACAACCTTTTTTCAACAATTGTTGATATCTCTAAGGCTATCTTACATCCATAAAAACCATCTCCATAATTCCTCAAGTGTGTATCCCAAAAATCATCACATCAGAACAGATAATATCCAGTTAATAATTACATCAATTACCAGAAAAGTCCTATATACATCAAAACATAACATGGAAGATCCCAATTATAATTACATCATGTCGAGTCCATGCACGATAATGGTTACAAAAATTCTGTAATATACCCTATAGAAATTTCAACATGTCTGAGACGAGCCCTTGGATCATTAAAACATGTAATGGTAGATCCCAATAACCATTATAGAATGTCCTGACCAGGACCTAAGATAATTTCAAACTAACACAATGTAATAATTAGCAATTTTGGAAATCTCACCATATTTTTATTTTTAATTTTAATTCTCTTAAGGATGTTAGCATACCAAAAAAATTGATAGTTTTTTAATACCATATCAGTAAATTACATCAAAATCTTAAGTCAGGATAATTTCTAAAAAAAGCTAAAAACAACAATACCACATTTTTGTTGGGGATTATGTTAAATTTTCCCAAGTATCAAGAATGGTCTAAGGTTGGAACACCCATCGGGTGGCCACATGTCTCACTCTAAACACTAAAGAACTTGAAATGATCCAGTGATAGGACTATATATGTGTGTCACAACATAAAATATAACACAATTATTTTGTTCTCATGAATGATGTGCTTGTGCAATCACACTAATTTTACAAACTAGTATAATTGAATAAATGAGATAATATAGGACCAACCTCCTAAAATACTACCTAGATGCCAAAAAATCCACCGTTTCAGGTAGAGATCGGATTCTCATTCATTCCATTCAATGAAGACCAAATATTTCATCAATCTGTAGGTCCATATCAATAGGACTAGATGAATCAACGATTCTGGATTGAAGGGAGATCACCAGAGGTGTATGAAGAAAAGTCTAAAAAGTGGAGAGATACTTGTTATAATAACACGACACTGTTATTCATTTTTTTGAATAGGAACGACACTTCTAGTGCATAATTGGGTGGTTTAAGTCATAAAACCCACGTTTTCCATATCTATATAAAAAATACATGTCTTAGACAGAATGTTAAATAAAAAAATATTATGGAATCACATATAATTTCATGACATAAATCAAGTATATATAATTCTCATACATATTCTAGGAATATTTCTATTTTATAAGTCAGAATTCATGGATTTACATCATTATTCCACGATTTATGAAAAAATATATATTGTGTTGACTGAAACTAGTAATCCTAATATTAAACCTCCAAAACAGTTAATCCTTCTAGATCAAGGATTTATAACCATGGTTTATATTTTGTACAATATTCAAGAGAGGGTTAACAAAACATTAATAGGAACACAAATAAAAAAATATTGGATCTAGTAACCTCTCCACTATATGACATCTCATCCTCATGATACTCCATGTATCACTATTGGGTATCAACAAGAATGTTTGGAAACTATATCCATATTCAATATTTTTTCTACTAGGTCATATCTTTCACTTTCTTACCCTACCAATTCACCCATTTGAAAGGTACAGTCCTCCCATAGAGATTCTTCTCATTATAATCCATGATATGAATCAGATTCTATTCAAAGGATACATCAATACCTAGCTCGAGCTTGTCAAATTCTGACACTAGATAAGGGTTAAAATGGTATCTCAAAATATGATACACATGAAACACATCATTCATGGTGTTATATCATTAAGGAATGGCCTAATAGTGCACCACAAACCCGACCTTTCCCACTTTCTCAAACGCCCAGATAAATTTGGGGGGCTAGCATTCCATATTTCCTTATATAATGTTTTTCAGGCCTAGGAGACACTCAAATGATAACATGATGAAATAGCTATAACTATAGATATTATATTTGATTGTCAAAATATGATTTTCGGGAGATCTATATGGTAACCAACTACTTTTTGATCAACTTAACCTTTCCAAACATCTGTTGCATGATACTTGTCCTGACAAGAACAAAATCACCTTACTTTAACTAGGAAAATATAGATCATAATTAACATCCATAAAAGGAATAAATATGACCCATTTGGATCAATGTCTAAAAAATTATTAAATTCAAACTATATTAGTTTCATATGATGCCGACAAGAACCACCAAAATCTGTGACGTAAGCATGCCAAATTTCCTTCAAATTATAAATCCTCTTCTTAGATTTACCATTATTCTCAAGATGATATGTTATTATCAGATGAATAATTAATCCCAAATACTTTTGAGGAACCTTATAGACCTACTAATAAAAATCAGGATATTGGTTAGAAATGATACTCTTTAAAACATCATGCGACCGAAATATCTCCCATATGTAGAGACTACCATGATAATCTATGCTGAAGATATACCTAACAGAAAAAATTGTTATACCGTTAGTATTCAATAAATGATCACCTATACAACATCATCCTTATTGGTAATCATTGGTAATATTTATACTAATTCCATAGTAACAGCCTTCCACTTCCATTCCAGAATTTCAAGAGACAACAACAAACCAGCTAGCCACTGGGGCTCATTTCTCACATATTGAAATGGTAAACATCGCGCCATAAAGTCCAAAATAATTATTTGACTTTTTTTCAGGTTGTATCTTCTATGGATATCTTGATACATATTTTTCAATATTATTTACCATCCACTTATAATCATGAAACTCTGTCATCATCCCCTCATAAAAATCTATAGAAACTCGTGCATGTCTTAAAAAATGGAGAACATCACCAGTACCAATAGACCATCCTAATGGTGATTCCCCGCCATATATGTAGTCCCTTCGAGCTAATTCCTTTAGATCTGATAAGAACTATTTCTCTATCGAGTTAATAATTTTGTGTATAATTAGTGTCAAAGTTAGAGATTCTCATCCCTGAGACATTAGAAAATAATGATCGATGTTGAAAAATAGATTGATCAACATCCCCTCATTGTAAGACTCCCATAATAGCCTTTTCATTTACTCTGATTCCATATTTTAGTTATAAAATTTTTATGTAATCAAAATTGAATTCTAAAAACTGAAAATACTTGGAACAAATTTTATGCCAAAGGTTCAGGTCTTATTGAGAAAAGATTTACATGGGGATCTTGGAGTCCATGTACACCATAAAATACTCTCCAAAAAGATATATACATTAACATATAAGGATGTTTACTACTATCGCTAAATATATATCATAAGTATAGAAGTTCCTCTTATGTCATCTCATTTGTATGGATTGATATGTAACTGCTTGATTCTGATAAATTAGAACTACTTTGAGTCTAAATCTGATAGCATTAGAGTACTTTGTATATTTCAAACCCATAATAGGTAATGTGAGGATCATTTTTGAGATCATCATGCTATTCAAATCTAATAAAAATATATCATATGAATTTTACTAAAAAAAATCACCCCTTATTTGTTTTCCAAAAATCATTGATTTCATATGGTAAAATTCATGGATGAAATTCCAATACTATTCTCATAAGACAAAAATACTCTGAATCTTGAATAAATCCATGGTTACATCCAAAAAAATGATGGCTAAAACATTAATAATGTCTACTACCATTCCATCTTTATAGATTACTATGAACAAAAAATGGATTCATTATACACATAAGGTTAACTTAAATAAATTGTAATAAAGATGATTATATCTTAATGTTCTAAAGAAGATGTTATGATCTTGTGTATGACCCTCTTGTGACTGGGAGAATGGTAATATTTCATAAAAACTATCACAATCTATTATAAGAACATATAAATGATCTAGTTCATCACATTCAAGAATACCATCAGCGCATTTATTAGACAGAACAAGATCACTGGGAATTCATATAATCCCTACATTCTCTTAATATAATTTTTTGTTATTTCATATGGTTTCACTCTCTATTAGTGGTACCCAAACCACTTTTTGATCTCTAAGTAGATCATATTACCTCAATCATCATCAAAGAGATTAGCAATGCATAGAAGGGGATACCATTTCATGACCATCATATGTTTCAAAATATGATAATAAAGATATAAGCACAAATTCACCTAACCAGTCTTGGAAAATATCATGTGTAACACTATAGTTATATATTAGGGTGTTTGATTCCTTTTTATTCGAGGCCTTTCAACTACATCATTAATTATAGATGCTCCATTTATTTAATTAAATAAGTAGGGATATAAACAAGTTCATATACTGAAACCAAAAATATCATTAACTTGATAACATTCCTGGGTTTTAGGATGAGGAATTAATCATGAAATAAATATTAAATATGTTTTTAATATAGAGGAAGAACAACCTACTAAATTTCAAAATCATCCAGAACATGTCTTCTAATCTAAACAACGAGACAATCCCATTATCAGTGAATTTTCCCTACATGAACAGATAAAATATATCATTCCCATATCTGATAATAGATACCCCTTATAAATTTTAAAAGTTGATTCTCTTATTATAATAGTAAATACGTTCCTAGTTTATAACTAGATAACCCATACCAAGAATCAATTTGAAGATTTCCATTTCCACTATAAACCTCTCCCAATAAAAACTGTTGACACCAATTTCAAGGGAACATGCCTTATATCATTTGATATCTTCTAACATCCAACATAATGGGGTGTTAATGTTCATTAATACATCTTAACGCACGAAACAAAATGATAATTTTTTTTCAAAATATGAAGAAAAAATGTAATCTGATGATCTTATATCAAAATGAAATAACGAAATTTTAGAAAATATAAGAACTATACCTTGGATGGTAGAACGTATTGTATCCAAATTAGATTATGTACATTCTATTATCTTCATATGAGTCACCCATCGAATCTGGGATCCATTATGGCTCCCTTGTACTACTCTGTATGAATAGTATTTTTACTTTTAATATAGATTACCGAGTCATAGACTTCTTCAGAACTATGTCAGAACTCCGGATACAAACCTATTAAGGGGCAGTTGAATCCATCCTAGACTCAATTTCCTATCCTAATCCCCATACATTTATTTGATTTGTTAGGCCTCTAAAAGCAGTTGAAGATGAAATAATTTTTTATAAGAATGAAAATCCATAATGGGTTATGGACAATGAAGGAAATTTTGGCCAATCCTACAACACTGATGTCGTTATAATGGACCACAATCCTAATATAGATGTCCACTACCCTATTTTGTGTACCCACTATTACCTCGATGATAATTATTTTAGTGATGGTTTTAATAGAAAAATATAAGGATCCCAAATTTCCCCATGGAATCTAACTTAAAATCACATGGGGTATCCTTCAGGTCCCCTCCCATGAAAAGATTTTGATTCATCATGTAAAAAAAATTTCAAAATAAACACATTCACTTACTACCAGATCTTTTAACATAGTCCATAATTGAACATCCATTCCTTGGAAACCACATAAACCTTACAGGATTGAAAAATTATGTTTAGGTTTTTTAATCATCCAACATAATTCATCACAGGCATACCCACTGATGACATGTTCATGAATTAACATGTCCTCTCATACCATAGGATCTCTGGATAAAAGTGTCTTAAAATAATTTCTTTGAATTACATTGATGATAACTCCTCCTTCAACCCATCATAATTGTGGATGTATCACAAATTCATACATGGTACTCAAATAATATTAAAAATCATCACCCTTCAATTATTTGGATTATGATGATTCTTAAATATAATCTATAATATCTCAGTTGATAACATTGTTGTATGAGGCACCTCTTCCCTATGAATGAAGGAGATTTTATTATTGGGACATTGTAGTTAGTTCAGGAATAAAGGTTATAGTTAAAAAAAATCCATTTATCAATGGATCACATGACCCTATAGAATATATTGTGAAGTTTATCTTCTATATGATTCAATGGAATCACAAGAATTTCTCACTCAATAGCGTTAGGATTATTTTGATTACAACTCTCCTAACACTGAAAATTAATATGAAATGGATTAATATTATGTATAATGAAATGATCTCTATTTATAACACAAGAATCCAACAATTACATCAACAATACTTGATACCAAAAGAGAACCACTAGCTCAAGGTTACTCTAAAATTGGATTAATAATTCAATTGAAATGAAAAAACAATTTCATTCATTTTTTATTAAAAGAGTATATTAAGGAATAGAATTTCACAGTTCATATGTGAAAATATATAACATGCAATATATATGTCCCTATTCTAAACAATTCATGTCAACATATATCTATATGTTCCTACTATGAGGCATTCATACTCACCTCATGTCATACTGTCACAGGAGTAATAATTTAAAAATATAACATGACATATTTAGTAAATCACTAAAAGTGAAAAAATATTAAAACCATAACAAGTGAACGGTGTGAAAAAAAATATCATCTCTAGGAGCTCGGTTTCCCCCCATGCATTGGGTAGAAAGTCTATTAAATGGGATTTTTGCCAACCCCTCACACATATTAATATCCTTTATACCTTTCCTAAATAAAATTTAATTGATAGAAAAATGGCCACCTTCGATTCCACCTTGTAATATACAAGACCCAGCTTTCCCTCAAGTGACTATGTCGGGTTGTCCATGTGTGGTCATACATGCCTACCTGTATTCCATGCCTTAACGACGAACAATTAGGTTGTATGGAATATAGTGGGGATACTATACCCTTTGGATGATAGTATCAATAAATTATAAAATAATTAAAAAGTTGAAAACAAAGAGGAAACAATATTATCGATAAAATTTCATCCATATAAAAACAAATAACAACTCCAACATCTCAATAATAATAGAATCATGTAATGAATTTCTGAATTTAACTAAAGAGAAATATGATATTCATAGAAATTAAAGAAAAATATGAAAAGATAAATGTCTCCAAAATCCAATGTCCTAAAACCCATGTTGGTTATATATATAAACCCAATACCATCCATTTATCATTCAAAATAAATGCATTTTTTCTTTTTTCATACATGCATCCATGATTTCTATCGGGATACAAAACTACAGCCATCTGGGGAGTGAGTACAACTCATTAAGCTGACAAAACCTTGTCAAAATAAATCAAGAATATGATATAAATTTAATGAAATTAAGTTATAAGAAGGTATTATATTTATCAAATAATATTATTATTAAATAAATACACTGGCCCACATGCTTTAGGTTGACACCATGGGTCATCCCCAACCTGATTTAGTAGTAAGATGTATATCTTAGATTATATCATAGAACCATTCCAACCCTCACCATAACCACTGTATGGAATAGACCACTAATCCTCATGGGAGAATCCAGAATAGACATGTAACCCTAAATGTGCGTCTATTCCCAGACCTAAAAGTATTATATCATAACCATCTAGATCCTAATAATCATTACAACATGTTTGATACATGTCTTATAAGAATTAAAACATGTTTAGGCCATGTCCAATCAACATTACATCTTGTCCGAGCAATGTACTATAAGAATTATATTATGTATGAGAAAAGTACTATAGGAATTAAAACATTTCCAGGATAATCACCATATTAATTATAACATGTCACATTTCATCATAAGCCATTTTGGTCAATTCCTCAAATTTTAAATCATCATTTTAAACCCCCTAGGGTCATTAGAATACCAAAAATAAATTAATAGTGTGTGAAATACCATAATAGTTAATTAAATGAAAATTATAAATAATTAAAATTGGAAACATTAAAAAATAACTAAAATCAAAACATCATGGGGAATAGTGATCAACTGAACTATGTCTCAAGTAAGGTCTATAGATGGTGCACCTATCTGGTTACTATATGTAATTGTCTCACAACCAAAGGACCTGATAATATCAAATGGGAGGTTTATACAGGTGTAACACATAAAATAGAGGATAGTCCAATAATTTTGTTTTCATATATATCATTGTGGCTTAATCACACATATTTCACATACTAGGATTATTCAACCAAAAACAAGAGATAATATTAAAACCACCCACCTAAAAAAAATTCGATGATGAAAAATACACAAATTTTTTATTTTAATTAAATTCCCGTACAATCCATTCAATGGAGAAAACATAAATATTCAATATCCATGTATATATATCTAAGACGTGAAGGAAACATGCTTCTTGATTGAAGAGATATCTCTAGAGGATCTTGTAGTGATTAAAAAAAGGATTTTTTTTAAAAAATACAACATTACCGTGGGTTTTTATGACATGGTGAAGTATTTTTACTGTGTAAATGAATGGTTTATATTGTGAAGTCCAAATTTCTATATCCACTAAAACCCCATTATTTTGTTTGATAACAAAGATAAAAATAATCTTATAGCGTAAAATCTAGTTTCTGGATGTAATTCTGGTTTAAAGAGTACCCTAACACTTTTATAACATTTTTTGATTGATGGGATCCGTCAAAAGATATTACATCTGATTTAAATGATTTACAATGTAAATATATTCTATAGACTAAAATTAGTCATCCGATTTCTAAAACATTGGAAAAAATAATTTTTCTGGATCAATTTGTTATTCAAAATAATTAAGTAAAGAACGACCAAACTCAATAGAGGATAAGCAAAACATTATGGGGGATATAACTAGAAAAAGGAATGATATTAAATTTATCAACTCTTTAAAAATAATTATATCATCCAAATTAACTCCCAATTCTCCCCTAAACATACCCTCCACTTCCTATTAGTCTTGGCCTTTCTAAAACACCAACCTAATGATCCTTAAGGTGTTAACAAGGGGAGAATCTCTAAAGGGAGATGTAATTTTCTCTAATATTCACTATTATTAATTTTAAACATCAACAACCTATTACCTAAACTATCCCTCAATGTATAATAAAATAAATATTAATATTAATATTATATATTATAATACTAATTAAATATCCTTTTCCAACCCTCCTACCAACCATCTGATAAATTAAATCATTTCTTGTTTTTCTTATAGAGTACCACCTCTATAAGTGGCATGATAAATTTTTTATAACCTCATTAAAAGGAACGATAAAAGGGAATATTTAATGAAATATTTGACTCTTAAAACATTATTTGTATTTCTTAATTCGTAATGTTCAATTTAAATAAATTCATCAGTCGTGATTATTTGATGACTGTCACCTCAATGAATATGAAATATTTTAAATTTTCTCTCAAGTCCGTTATTATTTATCTAAATCTCTTCCAACATGGTTCAGATAATGAATTAAATCTAAATTTTATAATTATACTAATTTTATAACTATATTATTCCTACAAAATAACATTATTAACCAAACTGATCTATAGATTAAACCTTTTTCCTGTCTGTGTTAGATTATCCACCTATTTGAACAATGATATAGCTTTCTATCAAGTGTGAATGTGAAAAAAATAAAATGTTTTTGTTCATACATGTTAATGATAAAAGTGTTTCTAGTTTAATTTTTAGGTGTTGTAATATTATTATTGAACATTTTATTATTTTATCACCTTATTATTCTTTAATATTACTGAAATAAGCATGGACTCAACTCCATTGACTGGAATCAAAAAATTATGAAATGATATAGTGAAATAATAAGTATAAAATATATATTCTTCTACCTATAATAATATCATAAATCGTTAGTTTTAATATATAAAAAATAATTGACACAACCTATATGATGCTGATACTAAAACGAAATGAAAATATAATAACATCAGACAGTGAAAATAAAATATAACTAACTAATATATTTATAAAAGACGATTTTAAATAAAGATCATAAAAGTGTCAATATATGAATAATATATAAACTATATGATTAATATAGTTTCTTTTCTTATACATGATGTAAGAGAACATTTGACTAGGTGTGATTTAAGGATGAAGATTTATCATCTAGGTTTTTCTCCATTTCGATATAATGTGTATTCACCACTTGTTACATTTTTATTTTTTTTATATAAACCATGTATTTCTCCTATTAATTATTTTAGTTGAATTAAAGTGATGCATAAATCTATCACAAAATTTATATTGCATGGTATTTTGACCCAATATGTAACAATGTTGTAATGGTTTTTGTTAACAAATCTACATTTTTTGAGTTAAAATGATTCTTCTTAAACATATGTCATCCTTGATTAGTTTCTACAACCCTAAAAATTTATTTCATTTCCCATTTTGAACCTCAATAGGGGAAAATTCCTTTTTAATTCAATTATTTTACCTTGATGATATTCTTTTTTATAAATTATATCATTGTTGATAATAATTCTCATCCTCTATAATGATGGTTTCTCATACATGACCTTGTTTTCAATTCCCACCAGTTCTCTACTTCATAATTAGAAATAAAATGATGTTTTATCTCATTATGCCTTCTCACATCTATTTTACTATTATCAACATGAAATTTTCATATCCCTTTTAATGATGTGATCTTGAAAAATGGTATTTATGAAATATTGACATTGTTTTCCTTCAAGGATCGTTTTATCTTTTTTTTTACTCTAAATGTCCTACTATCAATGTTTCTATATAATAATAACCATATACCATAACTTTACTATTATAATGGAATTTATTTGATTAAATACAATCATTTAATTAAATCCAATATAATTTTGAAGTTTAATGAATTATTGTTTTAAATATTCTTCAACACACAGTGTTGAAGCTTCTCAGATATTCTAACTATTCACAATTCATTCTTGACATTTACATTAATTAAATAGACAAAAAGGAATTTTATGATTTATATATTTATAACTATATTTTCCTTATAATAGTATACTCACTACTGCTAAATGAAATCCAAAATCATTTTGGATTACCTTTATCTCTAAAGGTTTCATTATCAAAAACTAAATAAAATAGAGTTGACAATACATATGGGATTTATCTAAAAAGTTTATAAACATCATACAAGGAATATCATTTCAAACTAATTATTTTTACTATATGATGAATTATATTTCAATAATATGGTATTACATGAGTCTCATATTATATATTTATCTGTTGTTTCAATTCATTCATGTATTATAGAACAATTATTAGAGTATGACCTACCACTAAAAATAGTTATTCCAAATTTAAAATAATTTATCCATGTGTTTAATGGAACATGAGATAAATTTTATTGTTATAAACAATAACATGTACAGTAGAATCATTAATATTAACAATTATATGTTGTTTACATCACAATGTTGAGTTAGGATTCACCCTTTGTTAGCTTCTTAGATAATTCCCCTTACATGTTTTAATGTTTCATTTCTTATAATGTTTATTTATTTCAATACACATATGTTATAGGCGTAATTTATTAAATACTTTATAAATATGACATAAACATCACATATATATTGATGAATAAACACTAAGTTGAATAATTGTCATTATTATACTTGAATTCGTTGTATTTATTCATCCCTGGACTTATCTCATAACATGTGAAGAAAATAATCAAATGTATAATTATCGTACATTGTTATTTTAAGAACATTGAATTGGTTCCTTTATTATCACATGTTCTGTTGATATTATTTCATTTCATTTCAACTTGTTTTCCATGAAAACAAATGATTAAACATTCTAAATGTTCTTATTTGATTTCCAATCCTTACCAAAAATGTAACAAACAGTTTTCTCTATACAACTAATTTAATAATCTTGAAATAAATTAGGGAATTTTATTGAAAAATATTTAATAAATAAATACATTGAATGGACGCGATCCTTCCTTAAATTTACATGTATTTAGTATAATCATCACCCCATTCATATCTTATTTCACTTTCTCAACAAGGATTGTTGAAAGATGAGTGAATGTGATATTACCATCCATGTCTCTATAAGGAATCCATAAATAATTTAAAATTATTAATAGAATTATGATATAAACATAAAATGTTCCAGAAATTTGTCTTTTATATACATCATTTACAACCTTACTTATTAAGGATGATTAACATGTTATGGGGACAGAAGAAATAGGAATTTATTTTTATTATATATAACTTTTCAGAAGAGTTTATACAACCATTGGATATTCATATTAGATAGGAAATATTATTTATCAATTATTAATCAAAATGTAACTATTGTATTACATTCTATTTTTACTAAATTAAATTTTATTAAATTTTTACATTTATCTTGATTTCGGATTTAGACTGTATAAATTGTCTAAATCAATAGATATCATCCAATGCATTAGTAAAATAAAGTATCCATCACCACTACATTCAGAAAACATAGTATCTAGAGTATTCTAGTGGAAATGATCCATGAAACCACTCTTTATAGTCCATGATATGGCTACAACACTACTCAGAGTGTCTTAAAGTAGGGTTTAACAGGCCAACTACATTAACTCGTCGATCTATAAATGATTAAGTGATATCCCAACATCTATAAATTAATGAAATGATATAGTCAATGTGATTCCTCTAATGTGGAAATAATCATGTTATGGTTAGCTCTTTGATGCTATATTTATTTTATTTCACTCATCATTTTTATAATAACTCCCCAAAAGTTAGATCCACCCTCAACTCTAGATAATGAGAACTCCATACACATGTTTCTGATCAAATTCAAAGGATAGATAGTGTAGTAAAATACTAATTTATTATTTATTTTAACTATTTCACAAAGAGTAAATTCATTTTCACTATAATATAGAAATTCTATTTGATCTCACCCATAACCTAAGTATGAGTTAAAATGAGAAAAAAATGATCTTCTCTTAATATGATCTAATATATTAATTGTGTGTTTATTATTTTATGTCATTGTGTAAAACATTCATATACATAAAAATTACAAATGGTGAATAAATATAATAAATAATTTTACTAATCATCATAATATATTGTTTGTTGATAGAATTATATAGAATGGATCAACTGTTACACAAGGGTTACCATATTATAGTATGTCTATATTATATTAATGCTCACACCATATCCCAATGATTCCACTACTCATATTGAATACGGAATTATGTCATCATGGTCCACATCTTATTACATTGTTATCATAATACATAAACACACACACTCACCCATGATGGGGTCTCAGGAAGGGAAAATTATTGGAATAATTATATTAATGAACAAACAGTCTTGTATACTTATTATGTAAAAAATACAACACGTAGACCGTCAAAATAAATTATATCATTACATGGAGCAAAAAATATTGCAGAAAATAAATAAATAAAATAATTCAAGTCTTATATTGCTCGGTTGATGCTCAAGATTATATAGTATGAAGATAAAATGAAAAATAAAAATAAAATTTGTGATTAATTTACTATGATAACATTAAAATAATTAAAAATATTCAATCAAATTTAATTTAAAATAAATTTTTTGGGATCGACCCCATCTAATTCAAATAAAATTAAATAATTTTCAACATATATATATACATATATAATTAATTTATTGAAACCAGTTATCCATGAAAATCCATGAATGGGTGTTCAAAAGTGCATGAGTGGCTATTCAACAGGGGTTCTAGTGGGAGGAAAGCCCTACCAATTTGCTGAGCATGGAAGGTGATGCGACACTAGATCAAGGTAGGC
The DNA here is from genome assembly GCA_963277665.1 of Viscum album. Taxonomy (NCBI): domain Eukaryota; kingdom Viridiplantae; phylum Streptophyta; class Magnoliopsida; order Santalales; family Viscaceae; genus Viscum; species Viscum album. Next base: position 1,290,014,778 of record OY728159.1, on the reverse strand, counting down.
ATGGGAATGTGATAGAATGCCGCATGGATGTGGGAGACTGGGTCTATATGATCAATGTGTAGTCAGTCTAGTAGGAGAGGCACCTGTGGTAGTAGCCATTTTTTTGAGGTGCTCATTAGGTGAGTGGTGAGAGGAATCTATGCTACCACCTAAGGTTTTAAATTCTTTTTAAAAAAAAATTAAATTTGACACCATCCCCTTGGCTAAGATTCCCTTTACACTTCTCCCCCTATTTAATTTTTTTCTTTTTTTCTTTTTATAAATCATTTTACATTAGATTTTTTGAATAATTATCAATTTTAAATAATCATTAATGTACTAGGTGACCCATTTATTTTTAATTTTATCTAAAAAATATCATTATCATATCCAATAGTATTGAATTTTTTATTTATATAAAAATAATCCATAATTTTTTGGGTATGTTTTAACCGATTTCAAATCACTATTCTGACCACCCAAATTCCAATTAGGGTTTTGGTTTACCAGAATTTGATTCTACCAATGAATTAATGTATAATTAATATTTATATGTATTCATTAAATATTAAAACCCTTAAAGGGAAATTTAAATTTTATTTAAAACATCATATTGCCGCAACATTGTCAGCTATTGTTTTATTTAATCATTGTCTATGGTGATGAACCCATTTTTATTTTCACTACATAAAACAACTATTAATTTATTTTTTCATGAAATAAAATTTATTTGATTTCTCTTATACCAATTGAAGGTATCTATGCATGTAGTTGAATTTGATGGGTTAATGATTTAATGTTTTCCACTATTAGATTCAAGTAAGAATGTCCAATATATAAAAAGAATACCTGATATATAATGTGAGGATCCCTTGGAAAAAATTAAATATAAAAAATAAATGGACCAATTACCATATTTGATATGAATATGTACACTACAACCTCTCTTTATTGACTGATGTTGCATGAATAAACTGATGACAAATCCTTATTGAAGATGTACATATTTTTGTAAAGAATAATGGAATGTTGATAATGAAAATATCAGTGTGCATAGAAATATAATATGACACATTCTACCTCCCAATGACCACCATTACATAATTCTATGATGAAATTAACGAGATCATCAAATGATTAATCTGACCACCCAAATTCCAATTAGGGTTTTGGTTTACCAGAATTTGATTCTACCAATGAATTAATGTATAATTAATATTTATATGTATTCATTAAATATTAAAACCCTTAAAGGGAAATTTCAATTTTATTTAAAACATCATATTTCCGCAACATTGTCATCTATTGTTTTATTTAATCATTGTCTATGGTGATGAACCCATTTTTATTTTCACTACATAAAACAACTATTATTTTATTTTTTTCATGACATAAAATTTATTTGATTTCTCTTATACCAATTGAAGGTATCGATGCATGTAGTTGAATTTGATTGGTTGATGGTTTAATGTTTTCCACTATTATATTCAAGTAAGAATGTCCAATATATCAAAAGAAAACATGATATATAATGTGAGGATCCCTTGGAAAAAATTAAATATAAAAAATAAATGGATCAATTACCATATTTGATATGAAGATGTACACTACAACCTCCCTTTATTGACTGATGTTGCTTGAATAAACTGATGACAAATCCTTATTGAAGATGCACATATTTTTGTAAAGAATAATGGAATGTTGATAATGAATATATCAGTGTGCATAGAAATGTAATATGACACATTCTACCTCCCAATGACCACCATTACATAATTCTATGATGAAATTAATGAGATCATCAAATTATTAATTTGAATATGAAGTTCTCTCTCTAGAATGTGGACATATGAGAGAGAGGATCTCATAAATCATGTGATGTATTGTTTCATCAATCATAACCCCCTATTAATAGAGTGAGTAATAAAATTACATAGGAAAGGATCCCTGAACAGTAAATATTTTTTACCTACTAAATGAATAGTAAGAGATGTGTTATATAAAACTATCTGTTTTAAAATTGTCATATATTTTTTTCACATGATATCAATATAATAAAAGTATTACTTGATAAAATGTGTCCTTAACTCAAGTCACCATTCCTATAAAATGAAATTATTATTTAATATTAAAATAATAATAATTCGTATGATATTTTTTAATTTTGTTAATTTAGTACATATAAATACAGTAAATAAATAAATTAAACTCCAATAATTTTAAACTACAATAATATGACTTTATTTATTCATTATGATCATACATTCTCAGAATTCCTTAGACCCCAATGGTAGTGGTCCTGATTTCCTAAAACTCTATTCAATATTATTGCCCATAGTTTTGTATATGTTAAGTTTGTGGCCCCCTATAACTTTATCTCGATTGTAGATAATATTTTTCATATAGAAGGAGTGGAGTATAGAAACCCATAATTTCACCTAAAGTGATAAGGAAAAGGCATTAAAATGATAACCATTCATATGATAAATACTTCATTAAAAATAATCAGTCTTTCTAGTGATGTCGTGTATAGTAGGATGCACACTTCATGTCATCATCCATTATTTCATTATAATTCATTAAAATAAAATAATATAAATTCATTCTTCTACCCGGACTATGGAATATTTATGTTTGTACCATCATTATCCACTAGGCTCTATATATCACCTTCTTTGGAAAGATAAGTTTTTAATATTGATTATTCATTAAATATCATACCAAAAATGATACAGCAAACACAAGCTACCTCAATATAACATATTTTTCATAGTACTTATCTTGCATAAAAGTTAATTTTTAAATAGTATACAATGATAAAAATCTCAATCCAGGAAAATATCATATGTACTCATAGATAGGAATACCATTGATTTTATGTTGGGACTAATGTTTCATTTTTTATCAATAACATGTCAATATGTGTTTGTTAATATTCAGATGAAGGGGCCTTGCGTGGAGAATTGTTATGGATTTATTTCATATATTTTTATATAATTCATTGACAATTCACATTGAATATAAAATTTTGTATTATTGAACTGATATAAAAATTTCTGATAATGTGTGCAAAGGATTGTGCATATTTTTTAACACAAGGGCCAACCTTGTAAGAAGTAATTTCATGAAGAATAATCCCAATGAATTATGTCTTTATTGCATAAGGATGAAAACAAATGATAATGAAAATAGATGAATATATATTTCATGATTTATGAGAGATGAAGAAGTGGATCGTTGTGAAGAAAATAAGGGTAGTCTAGGAATTATATTTTTTATATGGCATAGAGTAACAGTATTGTAAAAAAACATTTATGTATCATTTGGGCCTTACATTAAAAATGATAACCCATCTAATAGAAGGCAAGGAACCCTCAAATGAGGGTACATTCAAGGTTCCACCACATCCCCAGTTGAGGGTGGCCTAACTACGAAAACATGTAGTTTGAGTGTGTACGATAGTGTGACTGTGAATCCTATGTGTTAGTTGTGTAGAGGTGGTACCATATTGAGGGGTGGAACAATGACAAGGGAGCTATTATAGGACACCACCAGTAGGGAAGAATGTTTTTTTGGGTAGCTATTAGAACACTCTGATTAATATACTACATCCTGTGGTATGTACATTTTGATGTTGGATGTTGTGAGCCATGACACTGTTCATCTATCATTCAATAAATAGACTAAACCAAATTCATTCAATCATTTCATCAATTTCTTCTATTCAAATGATTAATCATCTTCCACAAAGAACTTCATATATAGAGGCCCTTTCCTCTGGAGCATCAATTTAACCACCATGAAAAACATTTAGACATATTTTAAGATCTTGTTGATGGAATGAGGGTCATTGGATCATATCATTATCATAAAAGAAATTACATTATCCATGTATATGATAAATCAAAGAGAATGAGATATTATCAAGGATTCAAACTATGTTATAGGCCATTGGAAAATTGAATGAGTTTGATCATTTTATAGGATATTCATTTGATCAATCTCGCATGCATGTGAGGATTCCACTTCATATGAACATCATGATTTTGGGAAACCATGATGCTAGGATTTGACACAAACTATTGAGTCAAACACAAACAACCCAAGTTTCTCAAAATATAATGAGATATGGAATAATTAATGAATCATTTAATGAGTCATCAATATGTCTTTAAATGAGGATCTAAGCTTACATGATCCACTGTCCTCATTTCATAAAAAATGTGAGGCCCTCGTTTGAGTTAGTGCACAAATATATTGATAAGGTATCATCATAAAAGAAATAGAGCAACAAAATCCCCTATATATCATTATAGGGAATCCATCCCATTGACAACACTCATAAATTGGAAGAGGGATTCTATGAGAGGACAACATGTGAACAAGAAACTTGAGATGATTCACAAAGAACACATTCTACTAAGGCACAGTGGAAAACACTATAAAAAATCTTCTTGTTTATTTTAAAGGTCTACAATCCATAGAACTATCATAGATCTTCATGAGACTTCTACTACGAGATAGTGTTACAATCATTATGTATCACAAAGAAGAAGAGAACTGTACTTGGCTTAAGTGAAGGAGAAGAATTCACTTACACTTGTACATATTCGTACAAAGGATGAAGTAAATGAGAACATAGATTATATGTATATATTCACTGAACCTATAAAAAATAATTGGATACATTTCTCAAATTGAAAAAGGCATCCTGGCAATGAGGTCACACATGCATGTGATAACATGAACGTATGAGATGTGAGCTGTGTGAATCATGGAAGGAGAAATTGAATGTGGTTTATATATTCTCATATAAAAACACAATATATTTTGAGATTAACTAAAAATGATTAACTATTGAACTTAAAATATAAAGAAACACAAAACATATTTATCATACATGAGATAGCTGAAGCATTTCAGATTCTATAAAAATGATTCATGAGGTATAATTGATAGAGACTTGTAGAAGAACATGAAGTTATTTGTGAAATATTATTCATTCATAAATAATATATGATTATTTTCACACCATACACTCATTAATTGAGGCCATATCATCATTCAAATGTAAGCATTTCCTGAGCGTTGTTTCACTGAGGAAACTAATCCATTACAAGTGATAAAAATTATTGAGATATTCCAACAGACCCTATCAAATGTTTTGAATATACCTAAACAAGTACATGAGAAGGTGATATTTAGAAATCTCATGGTGGGAGATCATCAGATCAACCAATAGTGGATTTTTCCTTTGAAGAGTTTTATAGCCTTTTAGTAAGTGTTTAGTGTAGCTAAAATCTTATGTATGGATCTAGGAGTAAAAGGTGCCTCTCAGATAAAGCTAGAGGAAAAAAGTCTTTTTATTGGATCGAAAATAGAATGGAACCTCTCAGTTGGAGATAAAGACATTATAATTACTTGATTATATAGAGAATTATAATTATGAATCCATTGTGGGGAATAGAAAACATGGAAAAGAGGATTTATTTATGAAAATCCTTGTAATTATTATGTGTTGATCTTTCTGTTATTATCACAATACAAGAGGGGAGTTTTAGATATAATATTGAGTGGATTGGGAACCTTAACAAGTTCAATAGGATGAATGGAAAATAAAAATAATTTATAAAAATAAACCATTGATCCTCCCATCCCCTCTAAGTGTTCAATCTATATTTTTGATCTACATAATAGAAACATTATTGTATATATGGGTGGGCAAGTCCATGTAATTTTATCAACATGTGATCCTCATATGAGAACATCATGATAATAAGTCTTAATGTTTATGATCCCCCAATACCTAAGAATCAGGCATCTTCTATGTCTAGACAATATCTTATATCTAAACCATATGACACATTTCTAATAATAATTTCATAGTATCTTAAGGTTTACATTATAGACTAGAAAATTATATAACATTTTTATATGAAAAATAATCTATAGAAAATACCATTCAATTAGTGGATTTAGAAATTTAAACACTATTATAGTAATTTTAAATCATACATTACTCACTGTATACATGACATGGTGATGAAAATGTGTTTTCCATGTTGGGTCTATGGAACCCACTTTTATAAAAACAATAAACTATTGGGGGGACACCATTTCCACCTTGGGGAGATCCTTTATCTTTTTCATATGTCTATTTGGGAGATACAACCATGGTTCCACCTTTGTTACCCTATACATTTAACCTAGTGAGAAAGAAAAGAACAATGTCTATTCTAACACCATATGCATAAAAAGATCAATCTCTCAGATTGTGAGAACTGAGATGAGGCCACCATCCCTCCTTCCATTGAGGTATGTATCGAGAATGTTCATGAAAATTATGATGTGAATATATTAGTTATCATCGACTAACTATTAATGATGAATATTCTCCCTAAACCCATAAACAATTTTTAACAACCATCTATAAATTTTAATTAAAACAATTTATTACCAAAAAAATAGTAAAACACTTGAATATTATTGAATATATAATAGTAGAGTTACATTAATAATATCTTTTGTGGGGTATGAAAAATATTTTGATCCACATGATATGTGTCATAAATCATGATCTAGGGATATATCAATAGGCTCGTGAACCTCACAATTCAATAAGATGTTGTAATGTTTCCCTATTAGAGATTAGAAATATCAGGGTTATAAACCATCCATAGGGATATTATATAGTACTCCTCTATAAAAATGTACTCAAAACCCAACCGGGGTAGAGTATCATTTCATAAATTATTATGATCAATGACTTTTGAGAGTGTGCTACATCAATAAGAAGCCTCGTAAAAAAAAATATTTTCACATTGGTAATCATGGAAAAGGAAAAAATCATGAAACTCACTAAATTGAATCCTCTAAGACTTCATAATAGATATTACCTCATAAACAGAGTTGTATCTTTCTATAGAAATCATAAATGACACACAAACATTTGGTATTTTTATCCTTCTTTTATGGGAATACTATTCAAAGTGATAGTGGGTCTTCTACCCATCCATTTTGCGGGGGAAATCTCTAAGCTCCATTGGCGAGGAAATGGATCGATATCTAGTACCATTATGGAATCCTTATAACATAACTAGTTAGTGATTGGAAGATGGGTTTTTGTGATGGCCCCATCATAAACCAACTTCTATAGCTAAGTCAATTTTCGACTGGGTGGAATACAATGTTTGATAATATTTTAAAAAATTAAATAATATATGTTTTAGATAAATAAGTTATATAATTAATGGGAATACAATTAATACACTACATGATTCTTGAGCCATATAGTTTAACCTAGAAAAAAATGTATAAGAATTTTAGGATGATAAATAGGTTGTTATAGACTTTGTGAATGGAAAAATGAAATTCCCTCATTAATCACTAGGTTGAATGGTTTGTAAAACAAACTTAGCACTACATAACTCTATTACCATGTGTATTGTACACCAATATCCACAAGATTATTAATTTTGAACTCGTTCCTTAAGACTTAAACTACTCTAATACCATTCTGAAAAGACCCAAACAACCTATTCCCTACTTGGTCTGGTAGTAATATGAGTGTACCATCCTAATCAGACCTTCAATAGGACATAGTTTTTAAAACATAACCAAGAAGTAATATCACCCAAATTTGATCCCTGATCCTATAAAACAATATATAAAAAATATCATCATGAGAATAAATTTATTATAATGAAAACAAATATTAATAAGATATAATAACACACATTGAATGTTTCAATGAAAAATATCCCAATAATATAACAAAAAATTATAAAAAAACAAGTGAAAACTAAAAATCCAAACAACCCATAGTGGAGAAAAAAAATGGAGAAACTATGATCGATGTACTCCTCATCAAATAAATACCGGAATGATCACTACTATGAATTAATTACATCAAATTTCTAAGAAACAGCCACACATACTCCACATCCATAGAAATATCTACCAAATAAGGAATCATCAACACAGACAGAACATGTGTTGACATAAGAGGAACATAGGAGTGAGTATAAATATACCAAATAAGATACCCCGAATACACAAAATAAAAACTCGATATTAAGTTATATAAAAGTGATAAAGTTAGATATTATGGATATAATACTATGTCCATGTTCATCTATTTTCTCAGTCTACATATATTTTCACAACAAATTTCATTTGTAGAAAGTTACCCAAATTCCTCCGAGCAACACCAAACATGAATCACTTGAAAGATCTTACTGTCATCCCTTCCTCATTATTCCATATTTATATTAGTTATGGGGGACCTATACCTTTATAGTTAAGGTAGGTAAACTGAGGGTTTTTAATACATATAATGGATTCATTCCCCAGTTATATGTTATGTATATTAGCTTATGGGTCTCATTATTATATAATTATAGGAAACACATTAGAAAATTTAGAGCATCTCTATGATATTTATAAATATCAATCCTCATTTAGTTGACACCAATTTTTTTCCATACAATAATTTTTAGAGTAAAAAAAAGAATTTTTGAATTCATTTATTTAAGAAAAGAATGTACTTTAGAAAAGAATTATCCCTACAAAAACTACAATGGGAACTATGATGAACTCAACCAAACACATGTTTCAATATACCTTTTAGAACCAGATGTATCATATAAAATCATTAATATTCATATCTTCCCTTAGTCCATTATATTATGTTACCATTAGACTTAAAATATGAAATTCCTATATTTCAATTCAATTATTCTAAATTCTCTATGTATAGGAAGACTAAGACATTGAACACATCCCATACCATTCATCTAAATAAATTAAATCATAAAATTACCCTCATTGAAATATATATGTGCATCAGATTGACCTTAAGATGGTATGGAAATATACATCATTATTCTATCAAAAATAATATACATTATTTGATACTCAAGATATGAGATATCTATTTCAATCAATTTAGTCGTGAACTGATACATGGAATAGATAATACTAAACAACCCTTGATTAACAAAGCTTCAAGTAATGTGTAATAATGTGTTCAAATTAAAAATATTTTCATAATAGTTATCTTGTTAAACATAGTTCCATTGATTTACAATGGAACATGAACCCCTATTATAATAGGGAAATATTTTTTAGAACTCAACATTGTATATTTGTTAAGCCATGAAGATAATAAAACTCATTTTTTTCCTAATAATTATATTTCATATATCTATATGAAATTATATAGACAAAATTCATTAAATTTCATCATGATTTATAAAAACTGATGTTAAACATTAGTTTAGGATAACCCAAAGTCGTGCTTTGTGCAATAAATTGTAATTTTAAATCATGCCAAATACACAGCAAATGTGAAAAATTATAAAATGGAGAATGACTTCGGTATAAAATTTATCATTATAAATTTTTCAACCATTAAATAATATTTAATAAAAAAATTATATTTGACCATATTATAATGTCATATATGAAATAAAACTAGAGATATTTTGTTTAGGTTACGTGGTTGTTTCAAACACATAAAATCTCTATGTAATTTATGTCAAATATTAATGTGTCTATTTGATACTACCTTCCAACTAAACACTTTAGTTGGTAACATCTATGAAGAAATCTATTTTGAATAATGGAATTACTTAGGAGTCTTATTTCTAATGTTCAACTCTTTGATCATGGTATTCAAACACTCTTTCTTCACAACATCCAATATTATAATGTTAATAACATATAATAATTACTTAAAAATCATTATAATTTTATGATCATCTTTATTCATATAAATTATACATCAAAATATTCTCTTGATATTATTTTGGTATGTCATGTTACTATTTAAATTATTTTTTCTTTATTAAGACATCACAAAATATATTTGGATAAAAATTAACATTTACTATATTACAATAACTATAAATACCTATTATATCTATTATCATTAATATATGATAAACATATTTAGGTTATTAAATAAAATAAAATAAAATTTATATTATTAATGGGGTAATGTTTAATTTTTTATTCTTAATGTTAAACATGTCCAATATACTCCCCAAATCCTCTAATAGACTATATCCATTTTGGAATATCAAGCTATTATAAAAAAACTCCATTATTTTCAATAAATAATATTTACTCATTTATTGGGAATATATATAATATAAGACTTTACTGACCATATATTATAATATGATACATGTGTTCAGAGAGTTATTATGAAAACACAACCTTATTTGTCAAAATATGATTCTATATGTGGTGATAGGGTATCCCTTACGTTTTATTGAACATCTGGAAAAAAATTTCTATTTTAGATAAAACTAAATTATGATAAACTTATTTTCAATAATGGTTTAGAGTTAAATGATTCATACACCATGTGTATCATAATAATCCTCTCATATAATTCATAAAACCTCTTTGTTAAGGAAAAATATCCTGGATCACAAATTTGATATTGGATAACTATAAAAATACTTCATTCAAATCCATATTATATTGTTATAATCATTATCCTTAAATTTAATGATTTACTAAACCATTTATTGGAAATTTAAATACAAAATACAATATATATGAATTCTAACATTGTATGAACTCAAATATATTTGAAAATTTGTAATATATTCAATCAATATCATATACCCATAATAATTGAATAATATATATATATATAAATAGTATTTGATGTTCACACTCTGTATAGTTTCTCAAAACCATTCTGGTGTTCTAGAAAATTCCATCAAATGAATAATGACATTACCTTCTATAAAAACAATGATGGAAAAATACAATCTACTTTTTCTATCTCAATACTTTACCCTCCGATAATGTAAACACAATACAGGGGGATTAAACATCATATTTCATGTTAATATATTAAAAAACATTAAGGAAATCGTGTAAAATTTTATTGTACAAATTCTTATTTTTTTACACTTAAATAATTGAATATGTAATGAATTTAATAGACATTTCATACCTAATGTTATATCATCAGTCTACCCCAATCATTCAAGAAGAGTATGTGAGTGGAAAATAAAGTTCCATTGGTCTTATTATATTTTATATAATTACCGAAAATTAAAAATTAAATAATATATTTCCATAATATATAAATTCACTATCAATCATTCATAATTTTTTATTAGGTTCATATTTCTATATAATATGGTCATAACGATATTATAAGAAACACATACATTAGAATGTAGACACTTTCACTCCATTTCCCCCTATAATTCAAAACATTTAATATAAAACACATTTTTATTTCCTGATAAATCATTATGATGTTCATATTTACCTCACAATTAACCCTATACATTCATGAACCATATGAAATGAATTTGAAAACATGGGATGAGAACAGAATGATCAATAATGTATATAAATGAAATAAATATGTTAGTCTATTGAAAAACTTAAAAATCTATAAAATGATTACCATTTCCTTATTATTTTTTAACCAAATAAAATAATTTATATCCACTTGGAAAACATAATATTGGATCAAATAAAACATTTAGAACCAACAACATGAAATTGAAACCCCTATAAGAAACATATATAATCATATTCTTAACATTTTATTATTCATGGAAAGAATAACTAGAGCGTAGTTAACTCAATAAGAGAAACCTCTACAGTAAAATGTATCCTTCTCTCCAGTAATGAAATTTAACAATTCCAGAATCATTGGTCAACTATTGGAGGATTAATGGTTACATAATTTTTATCAATCTCAACATTTATATAAGTTACATTTTCCTCATCTATTGTAATGTATTTATTGAGAACATTGTTCATCATCTATAATGATCAAGTACAATATAGTCAAAAAATATTTTCCTTCATGATACTTTTTATCATAAATAAATTGAAATAAACATGGAAACATGAAAATAAGTATTTAAATAAATATTAATTATTGATTGTGGAAAATTATTTTTATTGTATATGTTAAATAAAAAAATTATTTTACACATTGGTAAAAAGTTTCAAATTTATCTGTAATTACATCTTTAAAAATACCACATTTTAAACCATTGTAAAGATAATATTATATGGTCAACCTAATATTTATAATCCATTAAATAATAAAAAAAATTATTTTCATAAAACAATTAAAATATAATGAGTTTATAAAAAATAGAGTTATAAAATATACTTTAAATGTGTTTTTTCCTAAAGAAACACCCATTTCTCAAGTATAGATTATCATGTGCGTTGATTATCTCCAAAAGAAGTAATTTAAATTATTTACATTAAAATGAATGTTTTTCATGTTAATTAAATTATCATAATCCCTTTAATATCATTTTCCAAAATAATACTTTAGATACTTCATTAGTTAGGTTTATATTAGATGTTATGAGAACATTCAATTTATAATAACAAAAACTAATTTTGTTGGATGAATAAGGTAAAACTTGTTATTATTTGAATATCTCCAAAATTAATAATCATGAAATAGATTCCATTTTAATATATTAATTTTTCTTTTAAAACAAATAATTAATGGTGGTTAGGAAAACTGAATCTCATTACAACATTACTAAAGTAATTTGTTTCTTTGCATGAGTAAAATTTCAATTATATTTCAAAAAATGGAACAATGTTAAGTATAATTTTATCATTAAAAACATTAATTATATCATTCATACCACATATATAAATAATATACATCATTATAAACATCCAAGAGAGGAATTGATGGAAATGGAAACACAGTTCTTCAGGGAGGATAAAATTCACACATCTGCATAAACAACTTTTTTCATTTATGATTATATTGAATAGGATGAAAATGGGTTTTTCCATAGTAATAAAAATCATTACATAGGATAAAATGATGTCAATATATCCTAATGATTTGAAAATATTTGTTTTAGGCAGAAGCGGTAGTAAAATGAATAATCACAACTAAGAGTTAGGACTATTCCTTAAGAAACAACCTTCTGATTATACCTTCAGACTTCTAGATTGGTATTTTGATAATAAAAAATCTTTTACTTAGTGTTAATGTTGAAAAAACAATATAACAGTACTTAATATTAGTTTTTGGACATCAATTCAACCTCTTATATTTTGATGATCATTATGGTTTATAGTCTTACAGAAATAGGTCATAACTCTTATTTATTTTAATATATATTATAAAATGGAAACATCTATTTAGTTTCCATATTTTTTAAAATATTAACCATTTAAAATAAACAGATTTTATAATAGTTAAAAATATTCATAGTTTCAATCTTCACATCTTCCTTGTCCCTACTCATCGGTAAACCCATATTTACTACATTTTTATGCCAAACGTTTTCATTATGAAATCCTTGACCATAAATAATTTCATCCTGAATGAAATATACTTTTATATAATGAAAAACCCATCGCTTTTAAAAATCTATTTTTAAATCAAAAATAACTATAATTTTTAGGAAACATTTTTTTTATTAATGAAAAATTTAAATATTATAAATTATTGAAAAAAACAATATTTCTGTCATCAGAAATACTTTGGGGCATCTTATCAGTTAAAATAAAATATTATTTTTTCCTTTTGTAAAAAAATACTAATAGTTGTGTATAAATTATGTAAATAGTTCCTTTTTGAAAAAAAAATTATGAAATAAAATTGATATTAAAAATTAACCATATTATCCATTTATTTATATTATAAATAAAATCCAAAAATAATTATTTGTATATGTACATTGTATATAATAATTATAAAATAATTTATTAAAGCATTATAAAATGAGGACATCAAAATAATGTTCCTTTTAACATGAGTCTAAATTGTCAAATTAATTTTTTATCTTCTTGACGATTATAAAATTGATAACTATTTTTTTTACGAATATATATTTTCAAATATATTAATCATTTTATTTTGTTAAAATCAGTTTAATATTTAATTTTATAATCATCTATGATCATATTGGATTATTTACCGATATTGGCTCATATTTCTGAAATTAATTTTGTATAATTAAAATGGTAAATGAGGCTATTATTATATAATATTCAGAATAATAATAATATAATATTGAAATTTATATAGATCAACTTTAAACGTAAAATAAATCATTAAATTTGAATATGAAAAATGAATACATTATAATAATAGATACTGTAGCTTATTCGAACGCTTGAGTAACGTTTTCATTTTCCAATAATGACTTTTGAAATAATGTAGGTATTATTTTTTCCTTCAGAAATAATAATTATTTATTAAATACAATATTATTTTTGTAAATACACTTCTTTATTTTTTCCATGTGATGTGGTGATGGAAAATGAATCACATCACTCAGTATAGGTGTTAGTCTATACATATGAACAAATAAAGTTATTATTTTCAAATGAATATAAATGTTTGAAAATGTTAAATATATAAAATTTAAAGAATGAAAATTATGACATGAATATAATATATATATATATTAAATGAATTATTATTACATATCTATGATTCGGTGTTCAAAAATAAATTAAATCAATTCGTGAGGTGGTAGTTCTCCAAACAGCAGAATGACTATTTAGTTTCCTATTTGATGGAAGATGATATTGATATTTGTTATGAAATTAACATAATAAAATCCCACTATATTATATATATTAATTTTATTATCCTATTTTGTTTTGAGACTATTAGAAGGATGTTGATGAATAAATTAAATGAAAACCCTTGATTAGAAAACCATATCTCATATTTGGAAAATCTATTTTTGTTTATACAAAAAAACATATAATAGACTATTAAAAAAGCATAATGAAAATGATGAGTGATTTAAAGATGATATTTTTTGGTTATTGGATTACCCTAAAAGATTTTTATGGGTGAAAAAATCATAATAAGTGGAAACCATTATTAATCCACTTCATAACTGCTTATTTAATTAGGAGTTTATAATATTCTTATTTAACAAATAAAATATATTTTGGATTATTTTCTCATGGGTTTTCATGATTTATAATATATCAAATAAAACATTACATAAAAAATCATGTGGTGTTACATTATGTACCCATTAATGAATTTATACATAAAAATATGGTATTTTTTGTCGTAATCCATGTTTTGAAATTTGAAAAAACCATTTTAGAAATCCCACATTATAAAATAGGTTCTAAATTTTTTCTCTTTAAAATATGGATACGTAAATACAAGGTCATCTAGAATAAAATATAACATAGTTTCAAAAGAAGAGAACTGAATTGGAAATTGAAAATATTGACATCGAGATGAAAAATTATATTCCAGTTAATGATGTGGAGTTTCATAGAACATTAATCATTTGAAAGTGATTGGATATTAGAAATTCAGTGACCACAAAACTAGAAATTAATGTGGTTTGAATAATTCCATAAATTAATTGAAAATTAAGTTAATTGGATAATATCTTTCATGTTTTTTTTATATAGTTACGTTATTATTTTACCACATAGTTTTATAACATAAGGGAATACACATACATGATTATTAAAATTTCGTTCTTTATGTAATTTTCACCAAACTAAAATATTTTGATTCAAACATTTTTTATTCAAGATTAATTAATAATTCTTGAAGCACAAAAATAAAATTCTAGTGGATCATAGAATTCCAAAAATGGATTCCAACCATTTTATCAACTATTTAGATGATAATGTAATCCAAAATGGTATGCAAGAGGTAAGATAATTACCCAAATGATAACACCTTTATAGCATGGAATGAAACATCAATGTAAAAATCCTCACCAATAACACCTAAATTTCAACACAAATCATTAAATAAATAATTAGATTAAAATTATTCAAAATATTAATGACTAAGATTGAAGACCAAATATTTGACTGATTTGACCATATACTCGTCCATGATAAATTTAACAATCATCTATAAATAACATCAATAATCCTTAATACCTCGTACATAAAATGTATATACTCTAATTTTTAATCTCAAAGATATGATAATAAGTTCTATAAATAACCAGAATCTCTTTAAATCAACATTAAAATAATATATTTTACAAATAACAATCAATCCCTTATTTCTAAAATAAAATCCAATATTATTATGCTTAATATAATCACTATTGTTCCAAAAAATTATAGATATATTTTTTTGAAATAAAATTTATCATCAAATCGCTATTCAATACCATGAGTATCATTATGAAAAAATACATGTTCCTAAATTACAATAACCCATAATTTTCTCAATATAAATGATCATAAAAACCCTAACTGTTATCAATAAAGTTTAAATTTTGTCAAAAATAGTAATGTTGATCTTTTTTAATATGTAATTCACGTTAAACATAAGAGATACATATACCTCAACCAATTAAAAAATATTTTAAAATTTTATTTACTGATTAAAAACCATTCATGAAAAACCCCAAAATGGTTGTTTGAGAATACAACCTTATGAATAAAATTAAACTCAGCATCCCATGATGAAATAAATTTCTATGACACCATAAAATATTAATATATAATTTTTTATTCTATAGAATTCATGACATGTGACACCAAGATCATAAGGGAATATAATATCCTATGACTCTAATATATAATTAATATATTCAGAAAATTTCATTCATTATATATCTTGTAGTGAACACAACACAGAGTTATATTGCATTTCAGACAAAAGTGAACATCATTAATAGATTCTTTAACACACAATATAAATCTTCCTTGTTATCTTTGTTACATGGAATAGATTCCACAATCGATAGATTGCATTATACGTAAGACTGGGTTTTACTAAACTTTGATGTATTATAAAAATATTTTTAGTTAAAATAATACGATATAAAATAGATTTTATTTTAGTGGTTATGAATAGTATTTACTAAATTATAAAAATTTATCATTAATATAAATATAAAATTAGCTCGTTGGTTCCACATAAGTTATAAATGAAAATAACAACCAATTAGATATAAAAAATTAGATTATATTTATGATTCCAAAGAAATTTTATCGTTATTAAATAATAATACAGGTAATATATATATTTTATATTCAATTAAATTTTTTCATGTACATCCGTTAGTTTTGATATGCATATGAGAATAACAATCCCTATTTTACACATAGAAACCTATATTTTTATAAAACCAATATTACCGCCATTTAATGGAAAACCAGTTTAAATTCAGAATTTTGAATAATTAATTGATTTAATGAGTCAAAATAAACATTATATTTTATTGGGAATCATAATTAATAGATTAGAGTGATTTTTTGTTATTTTTAAAAAAAATTTAATTTTTTAATTAATAATTAAAAATAGTTAATTTTAGTTCCAAATTACATTTTCATAAAATATATTTATATGTTTAAATTTTATTTTTTATTTTTGAAGAAAGATTAATTATATAATATTTTTATTATTTAATACAATTTCTTTATTGTAATCAATTTCACTATGAAATAGATAATAAAAACAAAGAAAACTATCAGACGTTTTTACGTTAAAAACCCACATTGTGATCCCACCAGCTGGATGGATATTAAATTAATTTATGCAAATTATAAAATAGGTATTTGGAAAAAATGTATTATATTTTTTTAAGAATAAAAATTTATAATTTATAATGAGACCATTTATTTACCAAATACATTATTTAATGTCATTAAAAATAACTACAATAATTTTAGTAAAATTAAGCTTAATAAAGTGATAGACCTTTAACATAGGGGAAAAACAACCTACCACAGGTCTAATACAACTTGGATGGTCATACGTCTGCCATGATATTTCAATTATTAAGTTTTTGTGATTTTTTATGATTATTTTATGTTATCACATATGTAGACATAACTTGTTTCCAAAAATTTTAAGTGATTCATTTCCCACCTTTTTAAAGGCGACCACCTCTACCCATTCCTCACACCACTATAACCATATAGATTTGGAAAATATATTCTTATATAGTAAAAAAAATCCATCCCCTATAACTTCAAGCCTCCTTTTGGGAATTAATAATTCTAAGTATGGATTTTTGTTCAACCAAAAGGAGTTACCCAATTATGAGGTAATGTTTTTCCTTAGCCTCTTTAATATTATTTCCATCCTTCAACCCATAAAATATTTTTATTATATAATTGTATAAAACATTTTCATAAATATTCTATTAATTTTGATGATAAATTTTTGACAAACACTTACACACACCTCCATATAATGGGTAACCCACATACAGTTTATTTGTACGGAAAATTACTGCCTCACAAAACAATGACTACTCATTTTTCCATTACAAACATTCATGGTCTTCAATTTTGATGAAAAATATATTTATATATTACATATGGGACATTAAGTATGTTTTTATACAAATTTAATCTATTTATATCACATATATTTTATAACATACGTTTTCTGTTACTAGGATAACACCATTTGATGAAGTGTGGACTACCACCCACTCAAAGAAATGGTATTCATTCAAACGATATATGGAATTTATAAAGGATAATTATAATTAAACATATGATACGTAAAAAAATATCTTTGACATTCATTAATTGAATAAATTTCTGAATAAATATAAATATATATATATATATATATCATTTTCTTTATTACCATTTCACACACAATGTGAAAATGTAATTTGTGGATGTGTAGATTATCTCCTCCTCAACAATATGTGATTCCTTTTACATCTCAATATATATATATATATATTTAAGTATGTATTGTTAAATAATATGTCATTGATTATATAATTATCTTTATATAATTATATAGTATTAATTACTTTATTTCTATAATGATCATATAAAAATGTAAACATTACTTATGTGTGTGTACGACACACTGTCTCCATGATTAAAAAATTTATTCATTTTTCCTAATCATAATTAATGATTTTTCTTAAAAGTATAGTTTATGTATATATATGATTATTATATGATTATTATAATTCTAGAGATATTATATAATCACCCCATTGTCCATAGTTGACATACCAATGTTTTTTGGACACATAAATCGAATATGGTCAAAATAATTAAGATAAACATGATTATTTATGTATATGAGTATAAAATACTAATGAGAAAAATTAAAAAAATTAAAAAAACTCAACAATAATGTGTATAATTATCATAATTTTAGTATACATGGCTTTAAATGACGTTCACCCAAAAGGAAACTCTAGGTATGATATTTTCTTCTCAATTTACACTCCATTGAGAGATAATATTAGTTATTCATATAGGTTATTTTATATGGTATATACACTTAATTTGACATGTTATATAATGAATAAATGTATTCTCAAGATATTATATGTGAATTTTAATATTATTGCATCATGAGGTTTATTCATTAAAATGAATCAATGTGTTATGGTACACTTTGGGATGTTTAAAGACTGTTTTC
The DNA here is from genome assembly GCA_963277665.1 of Viscum album. Taxonomy (NCBI): domain Eukaryota; kingdom Viridiplantae; phylum Streptophyta; class Magnoliopsida; order Santalales; family Viscaceae; genus Viscum; species Viscum album. The sequence continues at coordinate 1,289,995,406 of OY728159.1, read as the reverse complement.
CTCAAGACAAATAATAATGGAATGTCAATTGAATTTCCATTCAAGGAAAACATAGAACTATTTTTCAATAAACCATTCATTCTTATTTTGTTATTCATAACCATTGTAATGTATTAGTGCCATTAATTCACTATTTTAAACTCAATATGTTTTTCAAAAAACCTATATTCATTTATCTCTTTAGTGAGAGAACATGTTTTTTTTTCTTCTAAAACCCATCATTCATTAATGTGTTTTAAAAAATGTTTTAATATTGATTTGTTAAATATTATTTTACCCTCTTTTAATTTAGTAAATTATTCAAAGGAAAAATTTTGTCATGTTTCGAAGAAATATTTTCGATAACCTTTAACTATGAAAAAGGAATGTCTTTTTACATCGTATAACGTGTACACATTTTTCAATTTTCATTTACTAGAAGAATATTTTTCATGTAAAAATTGATAATTCTTAAAGAAATTTTTTTCCAATGATTCTTTCAATAAATATTTTTTTTCAAAATGATTATCCAAATAAAAGGATATTTTTGTCTAGAATGTTTTCTGAAAATATATTCTCCTAATATTTTAAATAAAAAATGAAAATAACACTTTAGTTTACTCTAAATTACATATGTTGTATTGATACCATCCTTATTATTCCTTTTAATGGTTTATTAGTTACTATTCCAAGAGTATTATTCACATTCACTTACTCGATTCCCTTTAGTCCCCTAGAAAGTTATAATTTCCAATGATCATTTGACAATGAATTACCACTAAATATCAATATAAATAGTATGGATGTGATTATTTCCTAAACTGTATTTCATTTTTCAGATGGTTTTTACTTTGAATGTTTTTTGATTATTTAAGGAAATATTGATAAAATAATATGCTTTATACAATACAAAAATATGATGTGGCATGTTGTTTATTCTATATGAGGAATATTATGAACATAAAATACATAGGTTGGGGACCATTTAATGAATGATCTATGTGTTTTGGAATGATTAATGAAATCCCATAGATTCAATGATAGTGTAATGGGATGATTTAGTTGTGCAGTTTGAAAAAGGATAAACTATATCTTGATAGTAAAGGTATCATGCTAGGTAAACATGACGTCCAATAATTAAGCACATCCTTTACTGAGAATTTGTTTATTATTATTAATCGATGAAATTTTTCATCGACATTTATATGGATACCTTTTATTTAAGTTCATTGAATAGATGGTATGTGCATCAATTTCATACCATTTCATATTAATTTTTCCTTATTTATTTTATGATATTTGTTTAAATTTATTACATTTCCAAATTGTTTGAGTACTTCCCTCTCAGTTGGTTGATTATATGGTATGTGTGTTCTACTATTTACTATTCCATAATTATTTATCTCATTGATTTACTATTTATTATGCTTTAAATTAACCAGACTAAGAATTTTATATCACTATTATTGTGTTTTTCCCTCATGAATCCAAGAAGAAAACTTTTAAATATATTAAGGGATTTACTAGATAGACTAATGATTTCCTTGAGGTTATTGACATATTTATTTAAAAAAAATAAAGCTATTGTTTTTTAATTAATTTATTATTTTTTAATAATTAAATAATTTAGATATCTAGTAAAATAAGACTACCAAACTCCCATTACATTAGGATATTATTCCACGTAATCATACAAATGTGATTATTATTGTAGACCACCTTCGGGCTATCTTGTGTTGGGTCTCTACCATTACTATCTTAAGATGATTATTATCAACCTTGGGAAATAAATTTTGGAGAACATAGTTTTGAGAACATGGCCCTAATATTGAATTTGATAATAAGTATAGATGAACAACCTAGAATTTTGGTAAAGTAGAGATTGTATGGGTTATATAGAAATAGTTCTCTCTAGAAATTACAAATTAACATGGTGTTGAAAATGATGTACCAAGAAGTAATAACTCTGATCAGGGTTCTCATATTGACCTAGAGTAACCTAGTACATGAAACCAAGCCTTACTAGGCACTCGTCGTAACAATACATGGTGATAATCTTAAGATAATTCACATTTTTTTACAAATTACTAGATAGGTTAATGATAAGGAATAACCTATGTTATATCAATTATGTTTTATACAAGAGATAAGGAGTCATCGAATAAAATTTTTTTGACTCATATTATGAATAAACACTAGACCATGGAAGGGACTATGATGAAATAATTGGATGAAGTATTTATATATTGTGGTTATATTAAAAACTGTCGAGAAAAGGCTATAGAGTGATTAATATAATTTAAAGGATTCCAATCATTGTTATTTTTTATATTATATTAGTATGGATTTAGAAGAGGATAGCTTATAATTCATGTAAAAACCAATCAAATCATGCAAGGTTATGAGTCTTGAACCCATGACTGAAATTCAATAATGGTTTTACATCAGCCACAGATGCATGCAATGTCCTGGTAAAATTTTCATTGTTTTTATTTAATCAATTTGATGAATTAATTTGAATAATGAACCCGTAATATGCCTTTATAGGATTAGAGATTATTCTATGAACCATATTTGTTTTGGAATGTAAGTACACTAAATATTTATGACTATTCACTCTTATAATATTGGTCATTAAAAGAATAACAGAATATTAGGAAAATGACTTTGAAATAATATTTTGTCCCAATAAAATAATTTTTTTTGATGTGATTATATTATAAATCATTTCATATTTTAGGCTATGAGAACCTCATCTTTCAATTAATAATTCACTTATTTATGATTGATGAACTCATTCACCCCTATAAATATTTACACTTTTCCTTAAAGTATGTAAGGTCACATTCAATTAATGTTATCATATTTAGATTCATAGTTATTTGTAAGTACATGTGAACATTGGATTTCCAATTCTCTATTTTATAGTGGATGTTTCACAAACCCTTCCCATGATGTGGGATTTCAACATAGTAAATATAAATCAATATATCATAAGGATACTATTTAAATAGTAAGGACGTAGTTTAAAAAATGAGGGGAGAATGTAGCACCCCAAAAAATTTTAATGTACAACATTATATTAAATATCATGTATAACACATAACAAATATTGTGTAAAGGGATATATTATCTTGAAACTCTTCTATATTTTTAGTCTTTAAAATAAATTCAAAACATGATATAGCTTGTAATGAATGTAACACTGAGTTAAATTCCATTAAATGAAAGAGAAAACATTCACTATTGCCTATGTTACATGCAAGAGAGACCTTGATATCTTGTGTTACATTCAATGGAGAAATTCTTCTATAGCTTGTGTTATACGCAGGACCATGTTTCACCAAACAATGATGTATTGTTGATATAATATTATATCATATAATATTATATAACCTATCTATTATGTTAGTGATTATGAATAGTATTAAATAACATATGTAAATTTATGGTTTTTATAAATATAAAATTAATTCATTGATTTTCCATTATTTACAAATTAAAATAAGAACCAATTAAATATAAAAATTAATAGTATTATATTTATGCTTAAAAATGAATATTATCTTAATTAACTGAAATTAGTGAGTGATAATAATTTAATATATATATATATATATAATTTTAAATATAATATGTTTTAAATAATTCTATTAGGACTGAAATTTATATGATAATAAAAAACTATAATTTATCCAGAAACCCTATATTTTTATAAAATCAATTTTACAACCATTTATTTGAGAAACAATTTTAAATATGATATTTAAAAAATTAGTTGATTTAACATGTCAAAATAAACTTAATATTTGAAATAAAGTCACAACAATTTGGTTAGTATTATGTTTTTATATTTTTTGAGACATTTTATTTTCAATAGAATAGTTAAAAATATAAAATTTTAGTTCACAAATAATTTTTTATATAATTTATTTGAAGAAAAATTTATATTTTTAGGGGATATTAATGTTTTACTAAATAATATTTTTATCAATTAATTAATTTTAATTTATAGGAATAATTTCACATTTAAATTTATTTTAAAAACATATAAAATTTAGGGTCTTTTTACTTAAAACCCCTGCATTGTTGTCCAGCCTATAGGATGAACTATAAATTAATTTCATCCACTTTTATCATTGAATTTGAAATAATGGATTCTATATTCGGAATAATAGAAATTTATAATGTCTAATAATAATAACTTTGTTTTTACCAATAATATATGAGAATGATATTAAAACTAATTACAATAATTAATGTAATATTAAGCTCATTAAAGAACTGAACATTTATCGTACGTTCCCAAATGACCTATCCTCCATTCCAATAACAATTTTATAGTCATTATTCTTATATGAAACTTCATTTGTCATGTTTTTTTCTTTATTACTTTTGTAGATAAATAAATGTGTACACCTAACTTGTTTAAAAAAAATTTATCTGAGAATTTTTTCTAATTATAAAAGGCCACCACCTCTCCACAATCATGGAACAAATGAAACAACATAGGTTCATACAATATTTGACTATATATCTTCAAAAAATAACTCTCATATACCTTTATTCCTCTGTATTGGACGAAATCCTTACATGGATCCCTTTCTATCCAACTAAAAGAAATTATGTGATTATGAGGTAACATTATTCCATAACCTCTTTAGTTTTACTTCCATTCTCCAACCCCTAAAATATTATTATTCTATACATATATAAAAAATCTAGTATCATCATTATACTAGGAATTTTTATGAAGTTAATTTTATCTACACTTATAAACACATCTATCTAATGGGTAATGAACATACTATTTCTATGTATGGTGAATTACTAACTCATGAAATAACGGATCATCATTTTTACTTCACCATAATTTATGGTTTGCCAATATGGTTGAAAATATATTTATATTTGATATATATATATGTGATATTTATTATTTTTTCTTTACTTATTTAATAATTTAATAAAAATACATTTAATAATTTACAATTTACATTAACATGATAACATCATTTAAGGAAATATGGACAACTAGCCCCTCAAAGCGATGTGATTCATTCACCAAATCCATGGAGGGTATACATTATGATTATAATTAAACATATGTGAAAAGAAAAAATATATATTAAATTCCTCACATAATTAATTTTTTTGAAATATATTATTAATATATATTATTTTTTTATTACCCTTTCACACACAAATTGACAATATCATTTGTTGACGTGTGGAATACATCCTTCTCAACATGATGTGATTCATTTTACGTCAAAATAATTCAATATTTATGTATATAAGGATTAAAAATATGTTATCTATTATATAATTATCATTCTAGATAGATATAAAATTACCTACCTTCTTTCCATTATGGTCAAAGAAAAATGATAATATTACTCATGTGAACGTATGACCTACCTTCTACATGATGGTAAACTTGATTAATTTTTCCTATATATATATAATGATTGTTTATAAAAGTATAATTTAGTTATAAATATGATAATTATGATTTTATTATTATATATTATATATTATATAATGAACCCTTTTACCATAGTTGACCTACCAAAGATGAATTTGACACATATCCCATATTTGGAAAAAACACGCATAGCAAGCACAATTGTTTATATAATTTTGTCCAACAAAATAATAAGTGAAAATAAATTTAATGACGCTCATGAAAAATTTTATTAATAAAGAACCAAATTTACATAAGTTTACTATATAGGAAGTTTACAAAAATTCACCTAAAATGGTACTCAAGGTAAGTGATTTTCATCTTAATTTACATTATGAGGAGACTTAATCGTCGGTATGCACCATGTTTATTTTATATAGTTTATATAATTACAATAAAATGTTATATAATGAATCCCATTGTTTATAAGATATTATATGTTTAATTTAATATTTTTTCATTATGTGGCTAATGATTTAGAATTTTCTGAATTGGTATGTGACAGTTTGGAATGTTTAAAGATTGTTTTCATCAAGACTAATAATAATGAACATTCAATGGAATTTCTATTCAAATAAATTGTTGAAAAACTATGAAAAAACCCTTAAATTATTATCTAGTAATTGAAGGGCATACTCAAGTATTTTTACCATTTTCACACTATTAGGTAGATATAATGTTATAGAAATCGTTTAAAAAACCTGACTTTATTTCTATTTGTTATTCGGAGAACATGTTTTTTGTCTAAAAACCATGTTTTATTAATGAGTTTTTAAAAAATAAAAAAAAATTGGTAAAGTAATTTTTAACCTTTTATCTTCTACCACATTTAACCAGGGAAAAATGTTCTTTTTAATTCATATGGATTGTATAGATTTATCTGTCACTATTAGTTTGAATCATTATTTAAATGACTAAAAGGTTAATTTTTAAAGAATTTTTTTTGAAAAGTGATGAACAATGAAATGTTTTTTCAAAAAAATATCATAATAAAAGGTTCTTTTCCTCAAAAATATTTTTTAGAATATTTCATTATAATATTTCAATTCATCACCAATAAAATACACATTATTTTACTCAAATTGGGATATACTATATTGATACCAAAGATATTCTTTCTCTACATAGATTATTATTGATTTGTACAAGGACAGTCTTCACATTCACTTATTTTATTCCCTTTAGTATCCATAAAATATTCAATTTTCTCTGATCATTTGACATTGATTTTCACCTAAATGTCCATATCAATTTTCAGTGGTAATATTATAGCAAAAACCGTAAATATTTTTTCATCTGGTGTTTAATTTGAATGTTATTTGATTATTTGGGAAAATATAGATAAATCTATATACTTTATTCAATATAAATATTTGATAAGGAATAATTTTTATTCCATATGAGGAATGTTTTGGAAATCTAATACATGGGTTGGTAACCATTTAAGGAATGCCATATTGGTTTGGGACCAATTAATTAAATCCCATCAATGAAACTATAGTTTCATCAGACTAATTAGTTGTGAGAATTGGAATTTTTTTATATTCTCTTGATAGTAAAGGTATCACGTTCCTAGGAAACATAACACCCAATAATAATTCATTTAATTTATTAATAATTGGTTTATTTTTTTATTAATTCATGATATTTTACGTCAACATATATATGGATAATTTTCACATAATTTCATTGATTAGAGGGTATGTATTTGAGTTTCTTACAATTTTAGATTTATTTTTCCTTATATAGTTATTTTAATGGAATGTGTTTCTTAATATTACCATTCTATATTATATATCCACTTCCTTCTCAATTTAATTATTATATGGTATGGTTGTTCTATTATTCCCCATGTTGTAATTATTAATCACATAGAATCATTATTCCTAACTCAATAATTTATCATTACAGAAAATTTGAGCTCACCATTACTATATTTTTTCGCCCTGAATCTTAAAATCGTACTATAAATTATCTGTAAGGATTTACGAGATGGACTAAATTTGTCCTCATAGTTTTTTACTTATTTATATAGAATGATTAAAAAAATTATGTTGTAATTTGAGTATTCATTTTATAATTAAATATTCATTTATGTATCTAGATTACCATTAATATTAAACTCTCATTCCATCAAGATTTTATTCATTGTAATCATACCAATGTAATTGATAGCATACACCAGCTTTGGGATATCTGGGGTTGGGTTGGTATAATGTCACTTAAAATAATCTCTAATGAAAACATCATAATATGTAATGTTTTGTAAACCATACCTCTGATACAAAATAAAATTTATCATTTTTAAAACATTACATAATATACTGTTTTAGTAAATTGTACACTTTAATACATTTCCAAGACCTTTATGGTCTATAGTTTTATTGAATTTGGTTATAAATTTTACAAAACCAGCTGATATATTACATACTGGAAACATATATCCATTTTACATTTTCCCAACAGTAATTTTTTTTTTTAAATTAACATATTTTATATTTGTGAACTACCTTTAAAATTTTCATGTTGTTCTAATTCATATACATACTCAACAAATAATGCCTACAAAAAGATGAAAATTGTGGATGAAAATAAAAGGATAAGTAAGGTAGGGGAAGGAAATATAACAAATTTAGTGAATGATATGAATTCTATTAAAATTGTTAACTTTAAATAATGTTATTTTAGTGTTGAAAATATAACATTTCCATAAGAAAACAACCATATGTTTTCTCAAATAACCACATTAAATAATTTCAGAAAAATTGAAACCCTTTTAAATTACATATAGCATTATAATTATAACACATTTTAGAAATAACTTGTCGCTGGTAAAATATATCGGATAAACATGTATTGTTTACTCCATGTTTTTTTGACATATAATAAAAGTGACTTTACCCAATACAATGGGAATCCATAATTCGGTCCTTCCATTATATAAGTTGTATTTGGATAAACCTTTATTAAAATTTTTATTATGCAAACATATTCATATTATATTTATCAATATCAGCCACTCTATATATATAATGATCGGGTATCATATAGATTTGTTTTGTTATTTTTCAATTTTTATCATAAAATCCTTGAAAATATCTTTCCAATCAGTATTTAAAACACTATGAGATATCAAAATACCATTTCCTTGAAGAACTATATTTTCAAACCAATTTTCCAAAAAATAAATGGAATATTGGTGTTTCATTTATGATAACATGATATTTTGTAATGTAAGAAATATATAAAATTCTTTTTCTGGTCGAAGTAGAGTCCCTTGAATCCATATAAGTTAAAATAATACATTCATATTTTTCATTTTTGCTCAAAGTCAAAAATATTTATATAAAATTTGTTAAAATATTACTTCTAAAAAAATATTATATATAAAATAAAGATACAAAATTTCATATAATAATAATTTTACTTAAAAATAAAGGTATCAATATAATATTTTATTAATATTTTCATGGAAGAAACAAATTTATAAAATTAATGTTTATATAATTTTAAAACAAAGGTTTTGATATATTGTAACCCTTACATTGAGTCAAACAAATCGTGTACGATCTTTATATTCATGAAGAAAAAGATTATTTTAATTATATAATTTTATAAGAACCACATTATAGTATATTATACCAAATTTTAAATTTATTGACCAACTATATTCATCTATATATCCATTTATGTTCATGTAAAATATTTTAATGATCATCTGATCATATGATCATAATTACATCATTAGGTTGCCTATTTGCAATTAATTTATTATTACATAGTAACAAAGAATATTTTTAATAGGAATAAAATTTTATACAAAAAATTTACATTTAAAACCAATCATGAAATAAATTAATGAAAAATTAATTACTCATGGACATAGTAGGCCATACCAATGAATGAGTAACATTTTCATTCCTCAGTGATTATTATGAATTGATGGAATATAAAATCTAATATTTCAAAATTTGTAATTATATAATAAATATAATATTATTTATTTAAAATTAACAAAAAAAACACACCCAGATATATATATATATATATATATATATTTTCCATTTAATGTGGTAATGAAAAACAATTCATATCACTTCATGGTTGTAGTGGTCCACACATATGAATGATGTGGGTTATGGTTTTTCATTGATCAGAATAATATAAAATATATGATATCTTTATAATAGAAGTTAATAATTTATTCATTAAAAATAATATATTTACCTTAAATTCATCATTATTATGAGACATGATAAGCCTTGTTTGAAACATAATTACATCAATTCATGTTGTGGTAGTTCTCTTGACACATAAATAATGGTTTAATTTTCTATTTATTAGAAGAGGACATAAATATAGGTAATTAAATTAAAATAATAAAACTAAATTATATTTAATATACTAATGTTATTATTTTATCAAGGTGTTATAATATTTTATATATTTTTTAGAAGAAATAAAATGAATACACTCTTTTAAAAACCTTATGTCTTCTTCAAGTATCTGCTTTAGTTTTAAAAAATAAACCATTCTAGGATGGATTTATATCAAAACAATGGTATATAGGATGTTTTATGGGGTATAAAAAATGTATTGTGGTAGAAAATGAGATAAAAAGGGCTATTTATGTGTGGAATCAAGATAATTGATGGTGCCCTTTTAAAACTGAGGGGAGGGGCACTATTGGAATTTATTAAAGTTTTAAATTGATACACAATATTTTATCATATTCAAATGGCCAAATATTTATATAATTAATATATTATATGATGTATAATTCCTTTCATATAATAAAAAATTTCTTGTTAAGCTAATGTTTTCACTTGTAACTTTTTAGTTTCAACCATCTGTTAACTTCTTTGATCATTACTATGATTAAATTTTTTTTTATTCTTTATGGGTCAATATAGTTATTATAAAAGGAAAATTGGATCAGAAATGAACCATGGATATAAGTTTACATACTATTATGATCCCTTGTATGATGAGATTTTTTTTTGGAATTTTAAATCATTAAATAAATTAAAATTAATTATAATGATTAATTTATGTAATTTTAGAAACTATTCATTTAATGTAACTTTAAATAAAATATGATAAAAATTGATTAAAAATAATACCATTTCAAACATACATATCATTTTATATTAATAAAAAATTTCTTTAGTACAATAATGGATTCCATGTAGTTGAAATTTATAATTTCAAAATCATTAATTTTATTTTTCTATTAATTTAATAAATACTATATTTTCGTTTCATAAGAATTTAATGTAATTATTCCCCTCGAAAAATATATAAAAAAAATCCATGTAAAAAATTACTTATATTTCAATAAAAATAAAACTATATAAAATTTTATTTTTTCTCATTTAAAAATAATTATATATATTAAATAAATAAATGGGACATTTTTTACAATATCTTTTACATAAGTATTGTAATGGTTAGAATCAAAGATATATGGAACAAGGTTTTAATGTTTTCTAAAATTGGATAGAAATGGATGAAATGAACTCCTAAAATGTTATAAATGAAATTTTTAGAGTTATATTTTAATCATTTTCATGCTATTTGTTTACCTTAGTTATCAGATTATCCCTTACATGGTTGACAATTATTCACTATGCATATAATTCCTAATGATAATAATTACCAATTTTGGACATCATGATTCCAATTATTTATAACATTAAGAAGATTAAAATATTAAATTTTTAAAGAGTTAAAATAAAATTATACTAGAAAAATGTAACAAAAATTGATTTTCAGAAAAAATCCTTTAAAGTATTAAAATAATTTAATACTAAATTTGAGATTAAAATTAATTATAATGGACAAAATTGTATAATATTTAATTAGAATGTAAATATAATTTTTATATCTAATATAAAATAATATTTTAATTTTTTGATATTTTAAATTAAAATATGATTTTCAATAGAAATCAGCATTTACACTATTCATTGAAAAGTAAATCATTTCAGAATATACAAAAATTTCAACTTATGATAATATTGAATTGATTTTTTAAATAATTATATTCATATTATAAGACATAATATATATTTATATTTTAAAATTAATTATAATATTCACTCCTTAAATATAGTAAAATCATTTTGAATAAAATGTATTTTTGAAGCATAAAATGATTTTACAGGATAATTTAGTGCTTTTTTCCAATATCTTTATAAAAAATAATGGATTTGGAAATTTTTATATATATCATAATTTATTTAACAATATTCATACCTTCCAAATCAATGTAATTTTTATCACGATCATATTTATATTTTAATTTTTAATCGTTCCATTAAGCTTGATATTGCTTGTTCTATATGATATCGAGGAAAACATTCCTTAAAACCAATAGGTTTCTAAAGTGATAATTGGATTTGGGGACAATTTGTGTTTGGTATTGTTTAAATTACACTGCTGAAAATGTGTGAGGATGAAAGGATATGAGAAACCCATTTATAAGTGTGGGGAGGGGAACACTTAGAATTACCTTATGTATTAAAGTAATATAAATTATTTAGGATAGAAAATTTCAACAAAATTGATATATTTTATATAAAGGATGAGGATGAGATGAAATAATATAACTAAAAAAACTATTTAACATTTTTAGGTGATATTTTCATCCTTATATATTATATTTAACCAATAATTGATTATTTCAATGATTACAGTGATATCATTTCTATTTAAACATTAGTGGTTATGAAACAAATAATAAAAGGAAAAGTGACAACAAAATAGAAAATGATAGTTATTATTGAAAATAATACATTTTATTGGATAAATATAAAAATATTATGAATTTTAAATAATTATATAATATATTATTTAACATATTATACCATTATAATAATTTTCAATACAATTCCCATAATTAGACCTTAATGACATCAAGTTATTAATTGAATTAAAAAATAAACATTTAAAACAACACAAATATGTTTTACTTATCTGAAAAATTCATGTTTTGGTATAAATATTCCATTAAATATTATAGTTATATTAATTTAATTCATTTAGTCGATTATAGTACTCCAAAAAGAATCACTATGCCATCATTAAATATGAAATTATGGTAATGTATTAAAATGTAAATTATAAATGAAATTTCATTAAAATTAATTCATTCATATTTAAATTATACCATTACAAAATAAATTAGTCACATTTATAACTATTTTAATGTAATAAATATTTTAAAAAAAAGAGATAGGATTTTTTTATTATTCAATATTTGAAAATCTTATTAAATTATTACCAGTGGAAATTTGAAATAATTTCCCACATTTATTATACTATTATGTGTATGATAGAATAAAAATTTAAAATAATATAAATACTTGTGTTTGTGATATTTTTTCCCATAGCACATTATTTAAAATCTAAGTTAACTAATTTACCCTTCACAAGGTGAAAAATATTTAATTCAGTTACTATTCATAATGAACAAAATTAAAGTGAGATATTTTGAAAATTTGAACCTTCTTATTATAAATATGTATTCCATTTTTCAGTATTTAAAATGTTTTTGGGATAGAAATAGATTTTTATTTTAATTCCTAAATTTCAAAGGAAAACATTTTTTAGAAAAATATTTTTTTAAGCCGAAAACATACATGTAGAAAAATAATTTATAATATTTGTTATTATGTTATTAATTATATTATAACAAATTAAATATAACTTAATTTAATTTAAGATCAAAATAAAATAATAATAGAGCTTTTAAGTAAAATAAATGATTTTTTAGTGAACTGATATTCTAAAATATTCATATAAAAATCTATTTTTACATAAAATCCAAAAATTTCAGGATGAGCTTATTTTGACATGTTTATTTACAAAATTATATATCTTATTTTAAATATTTTCCTTAAATATGTTTGAAATAAATTAAATTTTTCTTTAAAAATATCATTCCCATTTTTGAAGAAAAAATATTTTTGAAGAATAAAAGGACTTAACAAATAACTTGAGAACATATTTAATATGATTTTTTAGTAAGGATTAATTTAATTTTAAATGTAGATATATTTCATAATTTGGATAAATTTATTCATACATACATGTTCAATGAATATGTTATTATGGTTAGATACAAAAATAATATTATATTATGTTTCATTTAAGTAAGGTGTTTTGTCATATATACTAGCAGAGAGTCTATTAATATAAAATATCCTGATGTTACCTTCAATACTTATTAATTAATTTTATAGAAAAAATTTTATATTAATCTAAATAACCAAGATTTTATAATTTGAGCATATAGTTTTTTTAAACACACAATGTAAAAACTATTATTAATATATTTTTATAAAGACTAAAGAGGGATATATAAAGGTCACCTTGAATAACACCTAATTGGGTTGAAAAATAATGAAAAACTTTGTGAGAAGGAATAATTAGATATAGAGTAGAAAACTAATGTCTACATAATGATATATATTGATAGATATCTGGTTCATAAGAACATTAATTACCAAAAAATCATGAAGTAGTAGGATGTAATGAAGGATATTAATTCGTGAGGTGATTATTATTATATCAATATCATTTTCAGAGAGTTTATGGATTATTTTACTTTGTGTTAGAGAACATGAGAAAATAAAATTACTCAATTTATTTCCAATTCAAAAGAAGAATTTCGTTATTTGGTTATTCTTAATTAATATTTATTTATATCTCATATCTTAGACTTATAAATTAATAATCAAAATTAATTGTTAATTCTTATAACACTAAAAAATATTATAGATCACAATAATCCATGAATGATGAAATTTATTTTCCTAAGATTATTTTCTATCCAAATAAGATTCATTTAATAAGTTATAATATTATCAAATATTATTAAACATTAATATGAATATGTTTGACCTTAATCTCTAAATCCCCATCAATAACTAACAATGTTCAACTTAAATAATTCTATAAATAGTAATCCTTAATATTCTTATGAATATTCCTCACCATTTTTGAAACCCAAATATAAGAAGAATTTGATCATCTATTATTTCGATCTCAATATAACATTTTTTTACCATCAAAATTTAATCGCTCAAAAAGTCATATTCCAAAATTTTATATTCCATTATCATATAACATCCAAAATAGTATAATATATTCACAAAATATCAATAATTAAGATAAACCAATAATTAAATAATATCCACATCCTAAATATAATTCAACATTTATTCATAAAAGAAATAAAAATCATATTTTCCAGATGTTTTTACATTTACCCCACTAATACAATGATCCCAGAATAGTGAACATATCAAAAATTAATATTAATCACTTAGCCACTAAATCAATTTTTAATACCACTGTAATCTATACAATTTGTAACACCCTAAACTTCCTTGGTATGTTTCCCTTTGAATAATTCAATGGCGTGCATTGTATGCAACTTTGAGATTCTAACTCACCACAACCAATCAAACTAGCCGTTATGAATAGTAATACCTACTTTTTGAAATTTTATAAATTCTATATCTCAAAATGGACTTCATTTTTGGATTCGGAATATCGAAATTAGCCTAGCGTGAAATTTTGGTACTTTTCGTATAACTTTCATATTTTGATAAATAGTGAAAATTATTAAATTTTAATTAAAAACAACTTTTTTAATTAAAATAATTAATAGTGATAAATTATGAATTTGAGTGGTTTTAATGTATATTTATAATATATTTTTACCATGTAATACAATGTGGGTCATTGAACATAATTTCACATTTAAACTAGACATCAACAAGTTCCAATCTTTTGATAGTTATTATCTTTTAATAACACGCTTTTTGTTTTAACAACGGGAATTAATTCTAAATTAATTTCTGCCACTTCTGTGTTTTGAATTTGGAAAAATGGATTCCATATTTGGAATCATGATGTTTGAATTGTGTAAATAGGTTACTTTTTTTTAGACATTTTGGATTATTACTTCGGTAAATATTTTATTTACCATGGTTAAAGGGTAAATCCGGTAAACAAGGGTTTCAAAAAAATATTATAATAATACTAAATTACCCTAAAACGTGTCTTAACCCTATTGTTTTATACACAGTCGACCATGGGCTTCTTTGGGTCGATTTTGGGACCCCATGGATCCACTTGTAAGAGATAATGACACTTTATTTTAATTAAGTTAAAATAAATACAAAAATGACACAAGAATATATCTTTTAGAAAAACAAATGTTACATAGGGTTATATATGTTGGATTTTAGACTATAAATATTCATTAGAAATATAATAAGATTTACTATATAATTATATTTTATTTATAATTTTTATACATTAAATAAGTTAATTTGTTTATGACATAATGGTGATGTAGTAATTAAAATAATATTGAAAAATTAGAATAATTGATATTATAAATACCCAAATAAATATAATTTGAGACTTTTATTGAATTAAAATAATTTTATCGGTTAATATGACATATTATTATTGATTTTAATTAACATTATTTTATGTAATCATTGTGTTATGGGTTTTACAAAAATCAACTATTAAATAGTGTCAAAATTGACAAAAAAGAGTTTTTTAAACAAATATTATATTATTAATTGATATTAAATTCCTAAAAATCTTAAGTTCGGCCAAGAGACTTATATCATGATAGGTATATCATTATTGGACCACTTGGGGGTCTCTTGGATGTATATAGTAATTTTATTAACAATATAATATAAAAATACAAAGTGACATGGTAAATGTCAAACTAATTAACTAAGAGTTAAAACTAAAAGATAAGGTTAATATAGTGACCCAAACCTGTCTAAATTATATTGGCTGAATTTTTTTCGACCTATCCCCATCTTAACCTATGAATAATCAACTTTGGAACCATTAGAAACCTAATATTAATTTATTATAAATTAACATTTCTGGATTTTCCAAAGGTGCCCCTCACCCCTCTTATAAAAGGGCACTCATCCTTATCATTTATTCACACCTTCAAAGCCTTTTGGATCAGAAAAACTCTGCACAAATACTCTATCAACTTCCCTCACTACAACCTAGAGTACTTAGTTTGATCATAAAGCCAACCTAAGGATCCCTTTTGATCAAATCAAAAGGAATAACCCGAAGAAGAGGTAATGTTCTCACCACCCCTTTTCAAGTTCCTTTCTTCTTCCACTTCTTCTTTCTTTGTTATTACCATGATAAAATAATAACTCCAGTATCTTATAGATACTGTGAGGTTATTATAAATATTTTACAACCATATTTATTATTCTATCCACCCTTTGAATAACATGTCACCATACGTGCGTACGTACGGCTTACCGTCTCCACGTCGTGGTGTAATTGTTATTCAATATATTATTATTTGGGTGGGTATAATAATGATGTTTAACTCATTTAAATAATAAATATAACATGATAATTATTCTTTATATATGATATACCATCCAATTATATATTATTTTAATATCAAAAGAATGATTTTGTCGCTCGTGCGTACGTACGGACTACCGTGTCCACGAACGCGATGAGATTCATTCTCCATCATATCCATTCAAGTATAATTATCTTTTGATGATTTTAAAAAAATGTTTAAGAACATTATATCATTCTGGATATGAATAATATACATCCCATTAATAAGGAATATGGCTCAATAACAAAGAATATAAAGTTAAATGAACTCGTAAACACCCGAAATGACGATAATTCAAAGATATTATTGACAAATCAATGATAAAAAATAATATATCATATCATATTAATGTTAATGATTATTTTATAATTCAATAAAAATTATTTCTCCATTATACAGGAGGATAACCTAACGTCGACCGAGGAAAAAGTACAAAGTAAGGGATTTTCTTATCTCACTTTCAATTCTGTGAGATTTCCATTGTTTGCCACTAATTTATTGAAAGTGGTATATTATGTACTGCCATTTGATATATATTATCATTATTCTTTTTATATTCATGATATTCTGTAAATCATTTGGTGGTTATTAACATTTGGTCATACGAATCAGTTGATTACAACGTGGTAAGGGGTTTCTTATCTCACTTTTAGTTTCGTGATAATTCCAATGTTCACAACTTATTTATTACATGTGGTATATGTTTATTTCCCATGATTTTATTCATTGATTAATATACTTTAATTTATGGGTATTTACATCATCATTGTATGATCCATCTTTCATGGGTGTATGCTTCATAAGGTACCAAATCGATAAGGGAATTTGATATTTCAATTTCCATTTATTTGGCTTTACGCATACTTCATTGATTATTTTACTCCAAGATTATGTGTGGAATCACTATTCATTTGATTATGTCTTAATTTCCACTCTCCTTTATGTGGATATACTTTTGATACACATAATCACTCCATTGACAATATCTCAAGTCATCGATATGAATCTGATAAGAGTAATTTTAACTCATTCTCCATTTGTTGATTTAAACATCCAATTCATTGGTTTTGTTTTTAAAAGATTATTTGTGAATGTCCTTTGATTGTTTTTCACTAAATATGCAATCATATTTAGTGTATTTATATTTGTCACGCATGACTATGTCGTTTATTTATCCTTAACCTAAGGATAAGACCTTTATAAGGGATTTCATCTCAATTTACATTCCGTTGATACTTCTTCGTCGTTATACACCAAAACACTTTTATACAGAGTATATAATGTACTTTGACATAGTATATCATGAATTCCTTTATTCTCATGATATTATAAGTTTTTATTACCTCAATTATTTATATTCAAGTGTCTCTCTTTTGGTTAGAAACTCTAACCAAAACCCCAGTTTTAAAATGTTTTAAAGACTTATTCTTCTAAATCTTGCTCATTAATGTCCATGTTTTAAAAATGGTTTTAAGGATTTATTTATATGGACATTAATGTTTTAAAACTAAAACTCCTTTTAAATGTTTCAAAATGGTATGGGACACTTTGATTCAAAAATGTATTTTTAAACGGCTTCTTGACAAATAGTGTGACTTTTAAATGCTTTCAAGAAAAGGGGGATATTTATCTCAAATATTTTTTATGGTTATTTTCATATATGTCAGTATCATTCATTATTATCGATTGAGGTACAATACAATCTTCCAGATTGTATCTAATGAGTTATGTTTGACTGTGGATGTGCTATTTTTTATACCACTCATGGTTTGTGTTTAAAGTATTGACATTTCGTATGCTAGTTTTAATACGAATGTTTATGTTATGTTTCAACCTGTTCATATGAGGAATGCATTGGACTTAATAAGTGATGGGTGGAACCCACTATAGCTCCCCGATGCATCGGTAGGTCTCATGAGACAAACTAGTGTCTTGGCACAAGGCCTTGGAAAAATCTTATTTGTAGTCTTGGAACGAGGCCTTTTCTATGTGGTTATGATAGTCTGGAATTATGCATTCCATCATTATGAAAGTAGTTATTGATATTGCATGTGATTATTCGATTAGTAGAATATCCATGTGAATAAGTAAACGGAATTATTTCATTTTACTTTTTCCATACTATGTTGAAGTTCATGTTTAAAAGGATTTTGTTTTAGTAATGCATTGCCTTAAATGTTTATGCTTATTTTTGAATGTTTCTGCTATATTGTTATCCTTACTGGGCATTTGAACTCACCCCTTTTCTATGTTTTATTTTTCCCAGGATGTAAAGATTTATGTTATGAATGACCTGCAGGGATTTTATGTGGGGACATGAGTGTGGAATATGGAGACTATGTTGTTTTAGTAGTTTTTCACTTTATGATGTAATGTAAAACTTTATGAATATATCTAGTGTTTCCAAGGATACCAAACCAATCGGTCTTTCCAGATTTGATCTTTCTTGTGATCATGCCAATGTTATGTAATAATGCACTGACTCTTGGTAACTGGGGTCGGGGCATTACAGTTGGTATCAGAAAAAGTTTAGTACAAACCTTGGAATCTAAATTTAGATAAAATCTGATTAGAGCACGTAGAACTAAGATAAAATTTGAGGATTAGTATAGAATAACTTCCTAGAATTTTGGTATTTTAGAGATTTTGTGAGTTTACCGAGAAATAAATCCCTTTCTGGATACGAGCAGGTAGAGGCAGCTCTGGCACATATGTACCTAGGGGTAAAACCGGAAAACACCGCTTTGAGCTAGACTCGAACGGGAACAAGTGCACGACAACGGGCCTTGCTGCACTCTTCGTTACGACACTCCCAGGGGATATGCATAGGATAATTTACAATTTCTTTACAAACCGATTTAAAGTAATATATATATACGATGAGAGTAAATGACCTTGGTTAATCCTAATGTGTTTAAAATTGAGAATATGGTGACATGTTAACCTCTAAATGATTTTATGACTACTGTTACTCATACAATGCTCTCTGGTTTTAGTCAATGGCTAGATTCCAAGGAAGTCATAGTGAATTTGAGAATGATGTACAAGGTGGGAACGGTGGTGGCAATGAGCAAAAAAATGGAATGTTGATAGGCGTAAAAGATATCGTCTTTATACCAAATCAGTTTTACAAAAATATGATCAACAACCTATATATTATCCAACTCCCGGACTCAAAAAGGAAGTGAAAGGTGATGAATGATAAGATCTCCAGTAATGGAGACCATGGAGAAAAGAACCCTCAATTTCCATCATGCAAGAAATGTAGTAGGAGACACCCAGGAAAGTGTCTCAATGGGACCAAGAAATGCTTTACGTGTGGGAAGGATGTACATAAAGTGAAGATTTGCTGAAGAAAAATGAAGAGTACTATGGAAGAAGATAAAAATGGTCCCAAGAGTCCATTTACAGTCATTTTTCATAAATGTAGGGGACCTGGCCATTACCCGGGTGAATTCCCTATTCTATAGGATATTTTCTTGTTCAAAGAAGAAGCCATGTGGAAATAAATGGTTGGAGAAATGTTTAAAAAGTATTAGTTCTCCTTGTTGATGGGTTTACTTTGGAATAATTTTTTCTTTTATTTGTAACCCCGCAGTTTTCCATGTGAGAATGATATTTGAGGAATAATTATCTCTTCTCTTGTGGATATAGGTATAAATAGCCATTTGGTTTTATATGATCATTGGGGTTTGAGAGAATTATAAGTTATTATAATTTGGGATGAAAATGAAAGGTTTGATATAACATTTTTGGTTAAATTATGTTGTGGTATTTTGAGGAATTTATCTCATTTTAGTAATATTATAAAATATAGGTTTTGAAAAAGGACAACACGTAGACCGTGTGACAACCCATCGCATCGGGCAAAGCTGTGGGAATCGAACCCACAACCAAAGTGTGATTGGGATTTATCACCTACCACTGGACTACGTGAAGTCCCTGGTTAGTGTGACTATTATTTTTAGTTAAATGATTTTATTGATCAATAATAAGTTTATTTGGGTACTTATGTCTTATCAAATGAATACCCTTGGTATAGGAAAATGATTTGGTGATTAAGTAATAAATTTTAATTTGGAAGATGTTTGCTTTGTTGGGAACACTATATGCCCAAGGATAATAGAATACTATGGGATTTCATTAGAGGAGTAATGGTGGAATTTTATCTATGTTTTTAATGTGGATTTATAGTGATTTGGGTTATTTATGGAAATGATTAACCTATAAAAACGAATATGTGATGAGGTTAAGTATGTGACTTTAAGAGTAGATGATGTCATTTGGAGATACAATTTAACTTGGAAGACTACATTCTTATATGTTTTGGGTTTCAATATTAGTTTGTATTATATTGAAGGATTTTAAGGACAATTTATTATTGAATGGTATTTATTTAACTTTGGGGTATTGTTGGTTTAATTTTAGAAATTAAGACTACTATTTATTTATCTCAAGGAATATTTTTTTGGGGGATCATTAGATCTTGAAATAACCATTTTGGTTTTGATTAATCTCAAAATACAATGTAAATATATAGTTTATCCTGCATGGATCATCTAATTCTATAGAAGCTTATTCTAGCTCCTCAAGTGTGACCAAGTCTTCTTGAATACTCATCATTTAAAAAAATTTGAGTTAGTGGTGGAAATTTATTAAATAATTAAACTCTAATTATAGAGTAAGTATATATCTTTATATTCTTAGACAATATAATAAATAAATTCCTCATCCTTATGTAATGTAACTTAAAACAAAAAAATGTTGTCCGTTTACTTTCCTGCTAGGAGACTAATGACCGTTTGTCCCAACACAAGTTTGTTGTTTTATTATTGTTAACATTGTCCTGATCATTATTTCTATCCCTCTCCATTAGAACATGACACATATTTTATCATCCATATGCTTGTTTTTCAACATGGAATCCGAGTATGGGTTATCATGGGTGACCTTTATACCTCTCTTTCATTCTTTTAAAGTGATAGTTTTATTGCCTCTTTTTCTGATGTGGGACATTACATTATATTATCAATCCCCAATTTAAAAAAAAAATTGTGAGGATGAAATTTATTGAAGGAGGGGAGAATGTAAAACCCCAAGCTTCCCCGGAAGGATTCCCTTTGAATAATGAAATGACGTTCATTGTATGAAAATTCGAGATTCTAACACACCACAACCAATCAAACTAGCCGTTATGACTAGTAATACCTACTTTTTGAAATTTTATAAATTATATCTCTCAAAAAGGACTTAATTTTTGGATTTTGAATATCGAAATTATCCTAGGTTGAAATTTTGGTACTTTTCGGATAACTTTCATATTTTGATGAATAGTGAAAATTACTAAATTTTAATTAAAAACAACTTTTTTAATTAAAATAATTAATAGTGATAAATTATGAATTTGAGTGGTTTTAAAGTATATTTAGAATATATTTTTACCATGTAATAAAATGTGGGTCATTGAACATAATCTCACATTTAAACAAGTCATAAACAAGTGCCAATCTTTTGATAATTATTATCTCTTAAAAACACGTTTTGTTTTAACAACGAGAATTAATTTTAAATTAATTTCTACCACTTTTGTGTTTTGAATTTGGAAAAATGGATTCCATATTTGGAATCAGGATGTTTGAATTGTATAAATAGGTACCTTTTATTTTTAGACATTTTGGATAATTACTTCGGTAAATATTTTATTTACCATGGTTAAAGGGTAAATCCGGTAAACAAGGGTTAAACAAATAATATTATAATAATATTAAATTACACTAATACGTGTCTTAACCCTATTGGGTTATACATGTTCGACCATGGCCATCTTTGGGTCGATTTTGGGACCCCATGGATCCACTTTCAAGTGATAATGACACATTATTTTAATTAAGTTAAAATAAATAGAAAAATGACACAAGCATATATATTTTAGAAACACAATTGTTACATAGGGTTATATATGTTGGATTTTAGACTATAAATATTCATTAGAAAGCTAAAAATATTTCCTATATAATGATATTTTATTTATAATTTTTAGACATTATATAAGTTAATTTATTTATGACACTATGGTGATGCAGTAATTACCATAATAGTGACAAATTAGAATAATTGATATTATAAATACCCAAATAAATATAATTTTAGACTTTTATTGAATTAAAATAATTTTATAGGTTAATATGACATATTAGGATTGATTTAATTAACTTGTTTCGAAGTAATCATTCTGTTATTTGTTTCACAAAAATCAACTATTGAATAATGTCAAAATTGACAAAAAAGAGTTTTTAAAACAAATATTATATTATTATTTGATATTAAAATCCAAAAAATCTAAGGTTCAGCCAAGAGACTTATATAATGATAGGTATATCATTAATCGACCACTTTAGGGTCTCTTGGATGTGTATAGTAAGTTTATTAACTATATAATATAAAAATACAAAGTTACATTGTAAATGTCAAACTAATTAACTAAGAGTTAAAGCTAAAATATAAGGTTAATATACTAACCCAAACCTATCTAAATTATACTGGATGAATGGTTTTCGACCTATCCCCACCATAACCTTTGAATAATCAACTCTGGAGCCATTAGAAACAGAATATGAATTTATTATAAATTAACCTTTCTAGCTTTTTGAAAGGTGCCCCTCACCCCTCTTATAAAAGGGTACTCCTCCTTATCATTTCTTCACACCTTAAAAGCCTTTTAAATCGGCCAATACCTGCCCAAATACTCTATCAACTTTCCTCACTACAATCTAGAGGCCTTAGTTTCATCAGAAAGCTTTCCTATGGAGCACTTTTGATCAAATTCATTAAAAAGTGTTCAATACTCTTTTATAATGGTTTAAATAGTGTAATTAGTTTACCAAATAATAATATTATTATTTATATTACCTTAAATTATTTTCATATAACACCTTTCGCCCCCTTTATTAAAAAATATTTTGATATTCCTATTGTATCTGGTGCGTTCATTTCATTGTTTCATGCAGGGTTCATGATTGATATTATTATTAAAAGAAAATAATTATCAAGAAGACATCAAATATATATATGTCATCTTAAATAATTATAATTTAATTTAAATATTCTGTGAATACTGTAATGAGAAACAAAAACTCATTGACTATGATGGTGGATAATTGACACACCAAGAGGGACAATTTCATATTTAAGAATAAAATGATAAAATAAAAGATTCAATGATGGATATTCAATTAAAATAAAAAAAAATTATAATATATATATATGATACAAATTTATAATGAATATTTGGATAGTGTTTCATGAGAAGGTTGTTTTGAGAATGCAATTATATTAGAGGAAGAGGTAATTTTCCTCTTGAATATTTTCTCCTTAAAAGCCTCTTTAAGGAACTTGTAATTTGTATTTTTGATAGACCAACAACACTATAATTTATATAGGCATGATGAGATGATAATTTTTAATATTATATACAAGGAATAAGGATCTAGGTGATGAAATTAATATCAGAAATTATTCCCCTTTATTAATTGGGGTGAAGGGAATTTTAAGAATAAATAAAATATTAAAATCTAATAAGGCTATTGAAGGTTTTAAAACAACTAAAATTAATAAAAAGATATATGGGGTTACATTTTTAGAAAAATAATAACATATTTTCCCTTATTTATTATTTCTATGACATATAAATAATTTAAAAAAAATATGATTTTCCTGAAATATAATTTTTTACAAATTTTACAGTACTGATAAATATTACATTATAAACATCAATAAAAGATTAAAATCCAATTATAATATTTTTTTAGATCTTATAAATGACGTAATTTTTATATAATTCACATATTATCTTAATTTTATCATATTTTATTTATTTTATTATTTTAAATATCATTTATTTAATTTTTTACATTAATTAAAAATTCATCGCTTCATCGATGTGCAAGGATTTAAGGTATTTACCTTTTTCAAAAAAAATAATAATAATAAATAATGATTATAATAACGAATTTATTTTTTAGGATGATATTTTACGGTCAATAAAATATTCTCAGACACCATATATTAAAATGTTTTACTAATTGAAAAACATAGTGTGCACACAATGAAATTCATTTGAATGAAATATTATAATGGGATTGAAGTGAACCAAATAGATAAAATGACCAAAATTAGTATGAAAAAATTTAACTACCGAAAATTACACATCTAAAAACATTAATTTAAATTTTTCTGTAATTTAGTCGATCAAATATATTGATTTAGAAATTTCTTTATTATTTTTCATCAACATTCATAAGCACTGTATCAGTGTCACAAAAACATTAATATTAATTTTTTAATATAATAAAATTATAAATAAGTTACTATCATAAAAAGAATATAGTTAGGTTTAATATAATATTAAATATTAATTAATTAATTATATTTACTCATATCGATGAATATAAAACTACATTAATTTTTTAATTTGATTTTTCTTTCATTGTGCAAGCATTGCACATATATTTGGATATTTTTCATGTAATATAATTCTAAAAATATAAAATATCATACACAAATAGCAATTACAAATAATAATTAATAAAAAAATCCATGTATATAATTTTTGAAACTCAATTATTAAAAATAAAAAAACCAAATTTGACATTGTTAGTGCTTCACAGGAACTGCGTCGACACAAAAAAATATTTTTATACATTTCATCAAATAAAATATAATATATATGTTTTGAATTATTTCATATAAATTATTTATTTTATAATTTTATTATTTGTAATTCCATAGGTTTAATAAAATTTATATAATAATAATGTGTCCACGATGCCACAAAAATACTCAATTTTCACTATTCACTAAAAATTTAATTTTATTACAAAATCATTTAAATTTCAATATAGAAGAATTTAGGTATGATTATCTCAAAATTGAAATTTATTTTATCAAATATATATTCTAAAAACTCTTTATATTTAATATATTGTTTTTATATAAAAATCATTAAAAATTATTTTTATATATTTTTTTAAATGATAAAATTACATTAAAAAATTATGTGACTATTTAAAAGAAATTAAAAAAAAATTCATATTCAGTAAGTAAATTATATTGTATAAATCAGTTATTAATTTTATTGATTCCAATTTACATTCGAGGTTTTAATAGTCACATATATATAGTAAAATTTAGTTGTTTGTTTAAGCTTTATATGTTGAATATCATACGATATCAAGTATAGTGTTTCCTTTTAAAATATCAGTATGTTTTATTCACCCTAACCCCTATGGAAATTTCATCCATCCCATATGAGAATGGGATTGGTAACCATTGTTTGACTAATAAAAAAACTTTATTTAAATCATTCATCATAAAGAGGGTTAATACAACTTCTAATTAAAAAGAAATACTAGGAAATATGATGGTCACCCAATATAACATGTAACTGGATTCGATATAGGAAAAACTTCATGAAGGAGAATATTAACTATCTAGATTTAATTATGATAAAAATATAACAATATCATTATGGTGTTTATCATCACAAAAATGTAAATTTATGATGGAATAAAAGAATATTAACACATAATTAAGAAATGTTAAAGCATAATATTTTTTTATTTTAGGATGCTTTTTTCTAGAGTGTGTGTAAATCTGTTGACATTTGTACTAGGAAAAAAACGAGAGATATTTACTTGAAATGTATTGTTTTATAAATGAATCAATTTTCCACCAAAAACTCAAATTTTTATCTAAATAAAAGCTCATTAAATTTCATTCATGAAGCACTAAAATTAACTATTATAGATCTATAAATATATTACATGAAGAAAAACCTTTTCATCTTGTATTTAGTTGTTAATAAAAACTTAAATATTTAGAATAAAATTTGAAAATTCAAAAAAATATTTAATTTCGAATGATAAATAATAATTTATATAATTCAACATAGATCATTCAAAAAAAATATCATTATAATTCAACAAAACATTTTCTAAACTATTATTAAAACCCAAAAAATTGAAGGATTCCGTCATATAGACTTCCAATATAGTATTATAATTTACCACTAAATAACATAAGAATCACTTAAATAATAACTAAAAAAAATATTCTTAAATCATATAATATCTAAGGTATGCAAGTCATTACTACAAACCACCATAATTTAATAATAAAATCAAATTTTCCTTAAAAATCCTATTTAACATTTATACCTCAAATAAAATATCATGGTATTTTATTTTCCATACTATTGTAAGGCTTCCAAAAATTATAGTGATCTTATTCCAAGATCTAATTAATTACTAAATCATGTTTTTAAAAAACATATGTTCCTTAATTATAAAAATTCATAATTACATTGTAATCAATTATTATATAAAACATAATTTTTTCTATGCCATTAATATTTTTTCCACCAAAATAAAAGGTAATTATATCTTTATATAACATTATTATCACATGAAATCATCAGGATTGCATATTACTCAAACAAAATAAATTTATACCAAGGTACTCCCATCATTAAAATGGTACTAGTATTCATAAAAATTTCATTCTCATTAAATCATCCATAACTCTTTAATCCTTTATATGAATATATCATAATAATTAAATGTTATTAATAATCCATTAAAAATGAATTTACACTTTTATTATTAATACTTAATTCCCACTTATCAATTATATGAATAATTATTTATGTTCACATTCTATTTCTTCATGTCTTTTAACATTAAAAAAGTAAAAGTTAATGTTAGTTATGGAATTACACATTTAAGTATAGTTGTAAGAGTAGATATCTTGAAATCACATAAAAAAGATACAACGACCCATAAATTTTTTGTAGGAATGAGCAGGTGATGGATAACTCAAAAAATTTCATGTAGGCGATCAATATTATCTAGATGTCGTCAAAATTATTTGACCCTTATTTTTTAATAATAGTGTTGATCAAATAATTAATAAGGTATTATAATTTTTTAAAAGATATAATTCCTTACATATTGAAAAACTATCCTTAATATTTGGAAAATAAAATCACTTAAACATGAAATGAAATATTAAAATAAAAAAATCTATATGGTAATGATAAAATTTTACAATACTCTAACACATCAACAATGTTATATCTCATGTAATTTATTTTTTCATCAATGAAACATAAATTAAAATAAAACACCATTATTTCCAATATTATATTAACCTTTTTGGTAATAAGGAATCATTAAATTATGCTCAAATAACATCTTAACCTCTAAAGTTATTTAATCCCCACTCCAATACAAACTGTAAGGATATAACCATACATATAATACACTTTATAAAAATTATTCTAGAATCCATTGAATTTATTTCCCAAATATATTTTATGTTCATAAATTTAAAAAAATTGGTCATAAATGATACATAACAATCTAAAATAATACAAAGTGTCTAAAACTAAAACAATATACATTTTTTCCACAGTACAATTATATATAAATGTAAATCATGACTCTTATTCATGAAAAATCATAGTATAATTTATCTTGGATTCTTTGTTTCTCTTCCCAACATTAATACTTGTTAATATTTTTTAAAACATCTGTTGAGAACAAAAATCTCATTAAGCGGAAAAAATAATGAAAGAATCACTAATAAAAGAATACTTATAATGACATGAATGATTAACTTATCAACATTAAAATTAAAAAATGGTCTCTATATCAAAACATTAGGTTACAATAAAACATAGAAACCCAAAACCAACAATTTGGGTAACATAGGAAATCATTTTATTACCATAATTAATTTTTATTGTAAACCTCGTACTACCATATTCTTTGTAACCTGAATTTATACCTTACAATTTATCAATTGGGGCTACCTTATGATGAATATATTGTAGTAACACTTAGAATTACCATTATAGAAAACTGGAAATATACCAAAGGAATGGGTGGGATATCATAGAGCCCCAAATATTTGGTTTATAATATAATAAACCCATCATCATAAACAATGACCATGAACCGGAACATAATCATAAAACATGAATACATGCATCATAATACAAAAATTCCTTGAGGAAAATCATTTATTTCAAAGGAATACTATGCATATAAAATGGATGGCATTTTATTTGAAAATAACTATATAAACATATAATTGAGTATTATTGATAATAATAAATTATGAAAATGGTAGAATCTACTCATTCCTTATATGTTAATAAGAAACATTTGTTTTCAATTTTGTAAAAAGATACACTAAAACGAATTTTAAAAGGGTTGTACCACACATAAAAATTGAAAAAAGAGCCATTTTTATCATATTTAAGAGAAACCTAAAAAATCAAATTTTAAAACATTATTTTCTATATAAATACATTCATAAAAACTATTTTTAATAATTGGTCATCAAATAAAATATTTTCAATAATAAATTCTTAAATCGTTTTAGATAGTGTTTTAGTTAAAGATTCAATTACCCCCAAACGATTTAAATCTACTATATAATGGTTTAAATGATTTTATTAATTTATTATAGTACAATATTAAAATTTATTATAAATTAAATGGAATCATTATATCATCTTTCTACCAAATTATTAATTTTTTTTCCATTATTTTGGGTGCGCATCATTCATGGATTCATGGTCGGTTCATGATGGATTTTCATATCAAATGTAAACAATACTACATAATATATAATATATATATGTCACATTGAACAATTATAATATAATTTTAAATTTATATGAATTAGGTAATTGAAAATGAAAACTTTACATCTGCGAAGGTGGGGAATAGACACACCATGGATGATGGTAAATTTTTTAAGAATAAAATTTTTAAATGTGACATTTGATTATGTATATACCATTTAAAAAATAAAATTATAGTATATATATGATACTTATGTTATCTAGAAACATTGTATAGTGTGTGAGGAAGATATGGAAGTGTGAAGTAATTTGAATGGGAAGAATGAGGAATTTACCTCTTGAATATGCTCTCCTTGAGGATCTCAATAGGGCACTAAAAATTTGTATTATTGTGAGACCATAAAAACTAGTATGTGGAAAGGTAATAGGATAATATATTTTCTATTTGAATAGTTGATAAATAAGTCTCATTATGATTAAATTAAATGAAGGAATGAGTCCCATTTTATAATTGAGGCAAGGGGTAATTTTGGAATCACATAAGGTATCAAAATATAAAAAAGCTATTACATGGTATATGACTTGAAATAGGAAAAACTATTACTAGGATTAAATTTTCAACCATATATTATCATATTTTTTCTTTAGTATATAATTGTGTAATTTTTAAATAATTTTATAAAATATTATATTCATGTTATTTAATATTTGTAAAATTTAACATTATTATAAATATAAGCTATACAAACATAAAAATTATTGAAATTAGAATAAATTATATTATTATAACCTATCAATTTAATATTTATCTACATTATTCATGTATTAGATTAATTATCTCAAACTATATATATTTTATTATTTTCAGTATCATTTATTTTATTTTTCCGATAAATTAATAATTACTACATCATCATTATGCTTTCGTTTATGGTATTTATTTGTTGCCTAGAAATTAAATATAAATTTTCATGATTAATTTGAAAAATATATATTTCAAAAAATATTTATGGTTTATAAACTATTCTTGGAAACCATGTATTATAAAGTAACACCAATTGAAAACCAGAGTTTGAACAACTTGACTATCTTTTAAATAAAATGTTATAAAAGACATAGATTTATTAAAGTGGATCCAAAAGGTCCAAATTTAGAATCAATTATTATATAATGTCAAAAAATTACTAATAAAAAAATATATTTCAAAATATTTATTCATTATTGGTTATTATAATTTTAATTAAAAACATATTAATGGTTTTTATTATGCATGAACATTAACTATATCCTCATTTCACATGAATCAATGTTTTTTTAATTCATATATAGAAATAAAAAATTAGACAACATCATTAAATAAATTAATTAGGTTCAATATTATATTTTATATTTTTTTATTATGTATATTTACTCATGTCTAGATCCAAAAAAAATGTTTCATTTGTTAATTGGGATTTTCTAACCTTGTGCAAGCATTGCAAATGCATTTGGATAAGATTCAGATTATATAACTCTAAAATTAGAAAATATTCCCCCAAAATATCAATTATTCATAATAAGTGACAAAAAAGGCATGAAAAATATTTTTTAGTTCTATAAAATTTTCAATAATGAATCAAATTTTATTTTCTAACAATGTGCATGGTGTACATTGACAATAAAAACGACACTCATACTTATCATGAAGTAAAATATATTTTACATGATTTGAATTATTTAAAGCAATATATCTATTTTATAATTTTAATTAAATATTAATTCAAAATTTTTTATAAATTTTAATTCATAATTATGTCTGGATGATGTCACAAATATGTTGTATTTAAAAATATTAATTTCTTTCAATTCACCAAAAATTCTAATTTTTTCAGAAAATTTTAAAAATTTCATCTTAGAATAAATTTTTTATCCTTCTTTCATAAATATGTCTCATATTATAAAATTAATATTAATAATTATCCAGATATTAATTATAATTTTCTACATAAAAATAAATAAATTAAATTTTTTAAGAAAATGTATTTTTTGAAGAATAAAATAAATTTACTAAAAATTCTGTAATTTTTAAATAAATAAAGTATAAAATATTTCATATTAATTTGGATATATTTATTTCATAAATGAATTATTCATAATCATTCATAAAAATTGAAAATCTAGATTATAATGAAAACATTTAAATATTAACATTGAATTTTTCTTTTAAGAATTTTTATATGCATCTTATATTCTATTGAGAATATTCTTTTAGTTTAAAATATTTAGATGTTTAATAATTTATCTATCATTAAATGAGAATTGTTTTATATTAAATATGAATAATAATACATGTTCCTAAAAGAAATATTTTTCTATTAAAACATTATATATATATATATATTATGTTATAATTTAATAGCTAAATTTCCAATAATTATATATTTCATTATATAAAATTGAGTCAAAATTCTGAATCATCAGATCCAAATTAGTTAAGAAGGGTGATATTGAATTTTTTAAAAATAATAATCCCCGTGGTACTTATTTAAGTAAGGTAAATTCTAGAAAAAATAAAATTTTATAAAATTTTGGTAATAAACATTAATCATATTAATTATTGAAATTCATTTGAGTTAGTATAACCTATATGAATAATAGTTTCTTACCAAACTCTTCTAACTTCCATAAGATTATATTTTGACCCAAAAACTATCATTTATTTCAAAATAAATGTCCCTCACTTCCACTAATAAAATCTGATGATTCCAAACTATTCCATACCAATCAACTCCTTCATCTATCTCTAAAACACCTACAAATTTTTTATTTATTAAAATATTCTTAGATTTTTGATAGCCTTTGGTCACCAAAATGAGACCAAAGTCCATTATTTTTATGTATGAAATTTTTAAAAGGATTGATCCCACCAAAGAGGTTAAAGCACCTCCAACCATAACCGAATCCATGTTTATGTGTTTTTATCTCAATTTACCTTCATTGAATCATGTTTCATATTATGAAACACATGTTTATTTAAATGGTTTACCTATTTCACAATAAAATTATCTTTTCATTATTCATGTTTCAAACATCCGGCTTACGGGTCTATTTCAAGAAACATCCTTCTTATTATTTTGATTAATTTATTACCATTGTTTAAGTGGTTTATGTTAACTCAATTTACCTGTAACGAGTTATAATAATTTAGAACACTTATTTAATGATATCTTATTTAAATAATTCACATTATATAACACCACTAATATTACCCTATAATTATTTAGGTTTTTACAAAACAATTACACTCTTCATTATCTTACAAATTATTTTGTTTCTGAAAAAAAAAATTCAAAAATATAAGTGTTTTTAAGCGAATTTCTATTTCACTGTGTTGTAATATTTATCCATTAACTATGTTCATATAATTTTGTCTTATTAAATCATTTCTATATTAGATGTGATATTTTCACTTTCTTTACAGGGAAATTACATAAAAATTTCAAACACATCTTCTTATTGAATTTATTTATATATAACAATATGATATTACGATGAATAATTCTTAAACATGTATTATTTGTTTATCTTTAACATTATTTCAATTTAATTAAAAATATCTTTTCATATTTGGGATGATAAATATTTATTCTCACATATACCCATCATATTTATTATTATCCTAGTTGAGAATGGAATGTTATAACTTTTTGTTCAATGATGATTTTCTTCAAAATATCTAAAAATTATTAAAAATTATTTTTTATCAATTTTAAATTAATATATCTTAAACCTAAAATTTATTTACATAACAATTATTTATTTTCTATGGTCAAATTTTTAGCGTTTCCATTAAGAATTTTTTTTTCAAAATTAGTTTTTTATATTTATAACAATGATTTTTAAAACTGATTTGTAACTTAATATTTACATGATAACGTTAAAAATGAATTATGAAAGATAATTTGATGATTTTATTTCCTTTTTTACTCTCTGTATTAAATATATAGATCCACTAAAGAGTTAAAAATAATTAATCACCATGTAATCCATGGACCTCTCCGGTCCATTACATAAGGAAAATATAGTGTTTGAGTTGTTCGGGGATCCAACCACAACTCATTTCAAGAGTTCGAAAAAAAATCTATTTTTCAAATTGTAGTTGAAATTGGTGGGTGGAATCATTGGATGGCTTCGATAGGTGGTGTTAGTGGGTGGTGTTGGTGAGTCATTTTGGGGACTCAGATTTGGTGTCTAGCATCAGTGACTCGCCATCAGTGAGTCACATCAATGACTCCCATTGGAAAGTCGCGTTAATGAATCCCCATCAGTAACTTTTGTTTATGACATTCCACCGATAACACATATTGGGGAATCAC
This sequence comes from Viscum album, assembly GCA_963277665.1. Lineage (NCBI taxonomy): Eukaryota > Viridiplantae > Streptophyta > Magnoliopsida > Santalales > Viscaceae > Viscum > Viscum album. Next base: position 1,289,961,531 of record OY728159.1, on the reverse strand, counting down.
CCAAAAGATATTAATTTCATATAGTTTTTAGAAAATCATGTTTTATTCGGTTTTCTAGTTTTTCTCTTTAACATCATATGGGATGTTTAGTGAGTTTAAAAACATGTTTCAGTGTTTTTTGAATCCATTTAAGAGGATATAATGAATTTATTTATTTATAATAACACCCAAGAGACTATTAATAGTCAAACTACATGGTAATATTCATGATTCGACTTTAAGGGCCTTTGGATCCATTTTCAATGTTGATTTTGGATCTGGCATTTCTAAAGGTGAGACCCTTCCGTTTTTTGTTCACATCCCTTTATCTTGATACCGAGGTGACCATGAATTTCACATGCATTTGGATAAGAATAAATGTTTTTTAATTCTTATATAGAATCAAAAATTATATAATGTCAAAAAATTACTAATAATAAAATATTTTTAAAAATATTTATTCATTATGGGTTATTCTAATTTTAATTAAAAACATATTATTGGTTTTTTATTATTCATGAACATGCACTAAAAACCCTACTTACCAACCCATGTAATTACTATGATATGAGATTGAGTCAATAGGGGGTAGTCCACCATCTATCCTCCAATTAGGATGTGGCAGAAAACTCCCTCCCTGAGTCCAATTCACGTCAGTTTTAGGAAACAACATGGGTGGTGTCAATTATGAAATCACATTATTTATAGTTTATAATGTATTTCACCACCACACAATTTCAATAATCTAATAATTGGCTTATCTAAAGAGAAAATCAGTCGATCAACCAACTTCCACTGCTATGACTAGATACCATATACTATATCAAAAATTTAAAGAGATACAAGAAATACTTATTTCTTTTTTATTATTTAATATATGTTAATAAATTTATTAACCATTATTTATCTATGATAAACCACAAAAACCATTAAATATAAGTAAATTTCGATTCCCTTCATCCATAATCCAATCGAGGTCCATGGTCTCCCAAAATAATATTATAAATAGAGTTATAGTAGAAATTACCCAATGGTCTATGAATTATTAATTATTTGTTATCATAATTCAATAATCCAAGTACTCTAGGAAATCCATATTAAGCTACCACAAAGAGGAATCATGTAACCAATCACACCTAGACGACATAAGTTGTGGGTAAAGAAATCCATATAAATGAAAGTAGCTCATCCATCATCAATTTAATAGTTCCATTTAAGAATGTATATATATATTTCCAATGGTTAATCCCTAACTCATCCAATTCCATCATATTTGGTTCCATCCCTAATACCCATATTCATGTATCAGTGAATATCTCCAAAAACGTTGTCAACTACAACAACAATATCTATCCCCATATACCCTATATAATATCATCCATACCACGATCATCTATCCTATTCCCATATCAACTCATTATTCTTAGGAACATTTATCCAAGGCTCATAACACAACATATAAGAAATATCACATACAATGAATAAGGAAAATGTAATCGGAAGTAACTAAGAACCTTCAATAGTGAATCATATTTCCTGGAATATGGAATCTATCCTTTACAGACAAAAAATCTCTCAGAGATAATACACTAGCATGTAGGCCTTTTAAAGAAGATGATAATATTTGGATGGGGTTATTATCTTTCATAATCAATTGGTTCTAATTCCATGATTAATTAACTGATTCTTTATTGATAAGTTAAATCCACATGAAACCTAATGAATCAATCAAAAATAAGTTATCCCAGAATACATACAAGAATACAACATGTTTAAATAAACATAGAGAGGTAACATTCCCATTAAAATTCCTTTTTTAAATTACCATTCGAAATAAATTATCATGCATCAAATTTGTTATCAAATCCATTATGTTGTTAAAATAGATTCAATTAATAATGATTATTTCATCAATTTAAATGAACATCTAATTACCAAAAAAATCATATTTAAAACATTCCTCTTATTTTATTATTATACCAGGTTAAAAATTAATTTTGGCTTCATGTTATTTAATATTTTATATCAGGAACCACATTTTAGTATATGGAATAAAAATCCATGAAAATAATAATAACATATATAGAATATGATCTAAAAAATAAATAGTCAAACCATTATCACGGTAGAATCAAATGACATATGATTTAAATAAGTTTATTTAATAATACAATTAAATATTTATTATGTTAATTAAATTTCCACCCTATTGGAAAATGATGATTTTTTTATTTTATGGAAATAAATAGAAGAATAAATTAATATCATACATTGAATATGAATATTCACATGATTCGATGCAATAAAACTGGGGGAACCGTGCTATATAGAATTTAAACTAGAGGAATCAAAATCGAATGATAGCTGGATTCCATGACTTCGGCTGAAGGATTCAGAACCTTCAATATCAAGAGAATGAAAACAGGGAATAAATATTGGAAGGAACTTTCAAGTCAATAGACAGGACCATAATTAGTTTCAAATAAAAAAATTTTTAATTCCAATTATTGTGGATCACATTAAATTCTGTGGACAATGACCTATTAATAGACTCAATAACAATATAAAATTTATGATATAATTATCCTTATAGAATCAACCTTTCATGTATCATGATTTTTGACACATTAAGACATCCAGGCTATTTTAACATAACTGAAAAAAATATCTAAGTGGTCAATTAAATGAATTAAAATTCCCAATATAACAATATTCCCAATGTATTCATTCATGTAGCTGATCTATCACATAATTTATTTCTCACATAGTTTATTTATCATGTCTCTAATAACTCGCAAAGTTTGTTGTGGAAATAGATGATCCACTAGGTTGATCTAAAAACATAGATGATTTATGAAGATGATCCATCCATGTGGTCGATTCGTGTTTTCATTTTTCTTATGTAGTTGATTGATCAATGTAGGAGATCCTTCCACATAGCCAATTTATCAACATAAACATTGAATACATGTTTTTGATCCATCCACATTACTGATTTGACAGACCATTAATCAGTCTCTCACTTCAATCCATAAATCACACGTTCATGAAATAAAAAACATATATATCATGAATCCCCCCTACTTTTAGATTTTTGTGTTAAATAACATCCAAGACATCTCTAGGACACACTCAATAACTAGAGACTATGTAAACACACAAATGGTTGGACATGATGGATCTGGTCCACCACAGCTTAGTCATCAAGTCTATGATTAAGGAGTTAGTGGTTAGGGATGAGGGAAGATGCTGGTATTATAGGTCGTTTCCCTAGAGGGTATATAGATTATTAGTTTTACACTCTATTGTTTTCCTAATTTAGTAATATTGATGATATAAATGGGTGAAAGCTAATATTTTCTATCCACTTCCCTTGTTTGATACATCGAGTTTTTAGTTGAGAATATAGCATAACACTTATGACTAGAGACTCTCTCATCAGGGAGGATTTAGTGATCACACTCTACAATTGATAAAGTGACATGACTCTTGGTGTATATATATTCTTATAGGTTTTATATAATGTATAAATGAGGAGTCATTATTTCATAATGGGTACTGACTGGATATCTTCATTTCATTCCTAGATTGATTATTTTAGGTGAAGGATGTGGTCATTCCTTAGTGAGGAGATGATGTTTTACATCATCGATGAGATGGATACCTTGTAAATGCAATACACACTCACATATCATAGGACATAGACAATTAATCATTAGTTGGATAATATTATCCTTGATGTAGTGATTTCTATGATATTCCATTATCCTATAGTGATTATTGAAAATAAAAATGTATTTCATGATGACAATCTAGGATTACCATGTAAGACCCTGACTCTAAGGATGTATTTCCTTATTTATTTTTTTATGAATCCCATAGTTTTCATTAGTTAATGAATCACTAGGTGTGTGAGGAGAATATGTGGTGTTCTGTGGATTTGAGAAATAAAATAATGGAAAATCATGAAAACCTTTGCAAGGTGCACTGTTTCATGATGGTTATGTAAATTGTACATCAATCATATGAAAAATGTACAATCATAGTCTGTGGAATTAGGAATAGTTGGTGAAAAGCTAATCAACCTGTATAGAGAAACCTAGGTAACATTGTGGTCTCACTCCCTTAAAAAGTTGACTATGGAAATTATTTTCCTGGTTAGGAAAATCATGTGGAAAAAATATTTTCCCCATTAAATGTTGAAAAATTACCATTTTTCCATTCGAGGATATTTATCTTCTACCCACTCTTCCTCACATTTTTTTTCCAATGATCAGTAGTGACAAATTCATTCTTTGAAATCATCCCATGGGTGTTTCTAATTATATTATTATCCATTTAAAGCATTTTTTGTTGTATATTAATTCTCAAGGAAAATCGGATCCCCCTCTTGATTGTCTTTTCCAAAATAGGGTTTTTATATAGGGATATCTTCTTATGAAGCCTAAAAAATGTCATTATCTAAGAAATTATTTTTTAACGATTAAAGAGATACATGAATTTTGATCTATGTTAATGAATAATATTGTGTTCATTAATGGATTCAAAGTAGGTGGTCAATATTTTATATCCCATATTCGGTGATTTGATGTGTACAGGTTCAGTTTCGTTCTTTGTTACATATTGCTGCGTGTTGGATGAATTTAGTGAGATTGCGTAAAATGTGTGTATAAATAATGAATTGAACTCCCCATGATCCTTATTAGATTCATGGAGGAATAGTTTACCAGTTAAGGTCCACCCAATGGGTGCGATGACTTTCCCATAAATATAAATTGGCAAAGGTATATGTAGAGTTGATTTGTGAGAATGAAGATCCATGGAAAACATGTCGATATAATAACTTTAGTCAGAATAAGAATATTTCTATATGTTTTCAGGAATATTTAATGGAATATGGGGTGAGTTGGAAATATTATAATGGGTAATATGAGATACGAAGTAGGATATGGGAATTGGATGATTGTCAAAGGATTTTGATTGATACATGTTCCAGTTAAGTTAAGACAGGTTATGGAAATTGTTAAGGTGGTTAATAATCATTATTTGATAGATGTGTTAAATTTATATCGAATAGATATTGGTAAATATTCTTAAATGGGTTAATAATATTAATGTGAACATGCCAAATTTCGTATGAAATGTACAAAAATTGTATAAATGGGTTATTACTTGTGAAATATGGGATGCTTAAAATGGGTAAACATATGTGAAATTGATGAGTAGGAATAAAGGGAGAATTAATGGGAATTATTTAATATTTTTAATGATTATAGGCATAAGAAAAATGAATTGTGATAAATAATTATGTATTATAGATAGAAAATGTGTTAATGGGTTATGTAATAACATTAATTCCCATATCAGTTATTATTGATTATGTTACATGTTTGTGTTGTTTACATTTGGTTATGATATTAAATGTGTGTGGTGAATTAATAAATAAGCATGTGCACATGGTCTGGAAGTGTTAGGGTATTGAATTGAGGTTTGACACCCATAGGTTGAGTTAGACTGAGGCTCTAAACTACACCTCAAAATGAATGGGTTAGAGAAGTGGATGAATAATTTGTTCCCCTAATTGTTGAACGAAATGAGACCACATGGACTAAACATTTGAGGTGAGTGAAATGTATTTTTTTGTGATCATTTTAACCCTTATAAGATAGTGTCTTAATTTGTTTTCCTTAGGCACAGTAATTTGTTTCATTAAACCCTTCTATAGAAGATGTAAATTCCTAACCCCTGGAACACATGATAAATATTAGTTAAGGAATAACGTTGTATATGTAATGCAAAATGAAATAATCATAGAAAGGGTTAATGTATATATAGTTAAATAATGTAACCCGAGTTTCCCTGAATTATTTTTATTTGGGTTATTATTCCCATAAAATAACTTGTATACGTCATATTTTTTAGAAACTGATGGTGGTGACCTACTAAGTTTTACTCGCACCCTTTTCGAGCCACTATGGGGCAGCAAAACAGACTTCACTATTATAGGATCAGATAGTAGAAAATGATAAGGGTTAGGGAGTTGAGTTAGGATAGGGATATACATGGATGGGGATCTAAATTTTGAGTAAATAACACTTATGATATTTGTCTATTTGTATTTATTTTGGGATTACTCCATTTGTACATTGTTTTAATGATATTTCATGGATATTATTGATTGTGGTTCATAACTTGTTTTTTGATTTTCTTGTTTAGGCATGTTTTTTTGTTATTATATGTTTTTTGCTATTTTTTATTAATTTTTTTGTATTACTATGGTATGTAGGGTATACACTCAACACATAACTCATTACACCCTCACTTAATGTCAAAAACCAATGGTGTATGGGGTGGCACACTTGAGGTCATGTGGCGACCCGGCTCGGGGATCCAATTTAGCAACTTTTAGGTCAGGGATGATAAAACGTGGTATCAAATGATGCCTATTCTATTCTTTATTGTTTCGGATGGTCTATGGGATATTAATATGTGTCTGGTTATGGAAATTAGCTCATTATTAGGAGTATCTAACATACGATTTCGAGAAAACCCAAGTCACCCAAGGGAGGATTTTTTTTACTTGTTGTCTATTTTTACGTTTGAGGATATTTCACCATTGGGAAATGAACTTATTGTATGAGGTGAGAGTATTAATATATTTAGCTCATGGAAAAAATGGGATGGGATTACACATTCAATACTCATTATAGGAACCTATAAATATAAGTGAGATGTATCTTGATAGGCACACACATGATGGGTGAGTGGGATATGAAAGATGGAATGCATTTTACTTTCTTGACAAATTTTAAAAATATTTTTTCTAATAAAAATTAATAAATAATTATAAATGTGAGGAATTTCATAGAATGATTAAATATATTTAACATAATGAAAATTTTAAATTAGTTAAAATGTATGTTGCAACATGATTTGAAATGGGAAATGTGCTAAAATTTTGGATTTCCACTACGAGTGTAGAAGTCATTTTAAAAAGGTGTCTATTGAAATACTGTTGATATATAAATTTGTTTACCCTTGTTTACCATGACCATAGATAGGTATAATAAGGGGTAGTTCTCATGTGTGTTTATATCTATTGGGATATTTTATGCGTATGGTTTTTTATAAATAGTGTAGCATCTTCTTATGTGTAAATTGTTGAAGATTTATGATATGTGTTATAAATCACATGTTGGGAATTATAAGGAAATTAAAATTTGAATACGTCTGTTATAATGGATAATATGGGATGTTTCTATGAATTCTTCATTGATAATGGATCAAGAATACATGTTGATTCAGGGAAATAGAGAAGATTACTTTTACAATAACTTCACCACATCATGCATATGATGAAATAAGACATATGGCTGGTCATACCGAGTATTTTCAAGATAACCAAAGTGATTTAGATAGAGAAACCTCTGAATTCTTCCATATTTTGTGGGCTAGAGGAATCTGAGTTCAAGGTAGAGTTCATGAAGATAATTCTTGATCATGTAGAGACTCCTTCTGAGAAGCAGGTCATGTTAGCCGCATATATGTTATGAGGTTAAGAAACGCATTGGGGGACATCTTGGTTTGAATAGAGTAGGGAAAATAAGTGATATGGAATTAATTACATGAGATGATTCTACAAAACATATATAAATCAACCTTGATATAGGAGAATTATATAGAGTTTATGAGTTTTACGTAAGGGGTTGGGTTGGTGAAGGATTATGCAAGCCATTTCAATGACTTGTAATGATTCTTTATTGTGTTGGAAGGAGATGAGGCAGCTATGAATTTTTTTTCGAAGATTATATTTGACCTGATATCATATCATAGGTGAATATATGCCATTTTTCATAGTTTGGAGAAGTGTTCGATTAAGACCATAACAGAAGAAGAAACCTAAATGGGGCTTAAGGTAGTGGTCGGGCTGTTCTAGTTTGGTGGATAATTGATGTATCTTATAATGGAAATATGATTCATTTTGGGAGTTTCAATCATTATGGAAGAGTGAATAGTAGTTAAAAAATGATCATCCTATTAGGGTGGTAACATGGTGTTTTTCTATTAGTTTGGAAGGTTGGGGCTTGGGCATAGTCACTGTCTAAGACTGTTAGTTGAGTGCTGGTTGTGTGATAGGACGGGTCATGTCTATAGGATTTGTAGGAATCATCGATAACTATGTTTGGAAGGGGAATCAACGATAATGAATATTGAATTTTTGGGGGGGGGGGGGGTTAACCTATATCAAAAATGTATTTTGTGCTCCAATAGTCATACAAGTTGTTGTGGTGGACGAGGTACTCCAGTGTGAGAGCATATATATTAGTAGAGTATTGAAAACCCATGTTCTGAAGTTGTAGACCAGGGAAGAGGGGTAGGTTATCATTACCTAGTTCAGACTACTCCTAGAAGTGGTGAGGTTGGACAATCGATTATTTGATGTATGATACATGTATCTACTATGCATTATATTGTTTTATTTGACACAGGCACTACACATTATTTTATCTCTGTTTAGGTTTTAGTTTGGATGGGCCTAGTAGTGGAATAGGTATGTGGTGTAATGTTTATTGATACTCAATTAGGGGTGTGAGATGAGGATATCAGACAATGTGATGGTTTTTATCCAGATTTTTGTGTGTAACTTTTTATGTGGGACTTCTTTATCCTTGAGATGCTGGGTTTTATCCTGAATTTCAGTATAGATTCAATGGAATTGCTCTAGCCCCATATCGACTATTACCACCATTAATTAATGTGATGTATCTTATGGGAGGAACATACGACCATTATGGTTAGTGGGATGTTTGTTCAGGTTGTGCATCACTAGTTTTATTGTGTCGATAAGAATTCACTACTTAAGTGGAATGTCCTCTACATGATGATGGAGGGGTAGAGAAACTAGTCTTTCCCCACATTGGGGATCAATTTCAAGATGTGATTCCTATGGAATTCATAGGGCTTCCACAAGAGAGATACGCTGAGTTTGTGAACTATTTTATTCCAGTGGAAGAACCAGTTTCCATACAACTATTTTGAATGGCATGACCAGAACTCCATGAGAATAAGTCTCAATGGGTGGAGTTGGAGAGGAAAGGGTCCATCATTTTGTATACATCTTCATGGGGATATATAGTTTTTTAGTTTCATCAAGGCTTCTAGATCGTTGAGTCTATGTGTTGAATATGGGATGTTGAATTAGATGATGGTTATGAACTGACAGCCTCTTCTGCAGATCAATGATTTTTTTGACCTTATGAGAGGTGAGATGATATTCGTTATGATTTATTTGAGGTTAGTGTATAATCATATAATGGTTTGACAATCTGATATACCACATACATATTTCATGTGAAGGAATGGGTTGTTTGAGATTTTTTTATATCTATCACATTGACCAATGCACCGACAATGTTCATGGTTCTAATTAATCGAATCATTCACCCTTTCCTATATCAATTTTTTGATATATTTTTTATGAAATTTCTGTGTAATCAAAGATAGATGAAGATAATTCCAAAAAAATTAACATCATCCTGAGTTCCCAATTAGATCATATTTTATATGAAAAGTTAACCAAATTTATATTCTGTATCGATCAGTTTCATTTCATATGTAACATCAACTATGAGGAAGAAGTGTAAGTGGGATCAGAGAAGGTTCATACAATTGTTTTTGTGGAGTATCCCTAGAATGTATCTAAAATTCTAGATCTCGTGGTTTTAGAGGTCTAATATCAATGTAATAAAAAATATTTTTCCAATTTGGCAGTGCCACTTTCTGGATTACCCAAGAATGGCATTAGGTTGGAATAGTCAAAATAATGTGAGAATTCATTACAGGTGACAAATAAGCTGTTAAATACCACACGGATCCAAATCTTACCCAATCCAAGTAAGAAGTATACAATGTTTTGTGATGAATCTGGTGTCATGATGGTTTTAATATTAATGTTGGATGGTTAGGTTGATTCGTTTGGTTCATGGATGTAGAGGCTTCATGAAATAAATTTTTGTATACTTGATCTTGAAAAGGATGCAATGGTCCATGACATAATATTTTAGCGATATAACTTGTTGGGAGAGTTTTTTATGGTTTATATCAATCTTAAAAGTCCTATGTATATCTTATCTCACTGTGATTTGAATATTCAACATTGGGTATCATTTGAGTATATGAAATAATTCAATTTTGGGATGGTTTAAACTCTAGGAAGGAAATATATTTTTACATATTCTCTGAGTCAGAAAACTCAATGCCATGATGTTCAGCATACCAAATTTGAGTGGATGATTATGTTGTTTTTACTAACATGCATATTAGGGTGTATGGAGTCCTATGATAAATGATTCTTGAATACATTTCAGTTGAGTCCACACTTCTGATATTGATTATGGATGGACAGTGTGAGGACTAGAGATATGTGTTTATTAGGGAAACTCTTAAATTTTGAGAGTCATGTTATATTTTGTTCATTGATGATTATAAGGTTATTTGTGTTCATATTTGTGTTGTTGTGACAATATGAATGTGAGAATATTTGATACATGAGTTTCATGTGTCAAAATAGGATTTGTATCCTGGGTTAACTAAGATGTATCTTGATACTCATAGTTAGTATATGTGGCCATGAATAAAGAATGAGGTCACATGATTTGTGGCATGATTCATTATTTGTCATCTGGTGAAGCTTGAGCAATAGAAGCAAGGTGGTTTATTGTATCCCATTCACATTCTGGAATTGAAATGAGATAATTTAAAAATTAACTTTTTTGTAGGTCTTTCGAGGATACCTCAAAAGAGTGATTCAATATGTATATTTTTTAATCGGATGACTTATGGGTCCCAATTTGTTCCAATTAAAGAGACATTCAACATGGATTGGTTGGGAGACATTTATATTCAAGAGGTTTTGTGGTATCATGGGGTATCATAGAATATATATTTAGATCATGATCCACATTTCACATAAAATTTAATGTAGGGGCATGGTAACAAGGTGTTCCTGATTATTGATTTCCACCAATAGATGGACAGGCAATCAAAGCATACTATTAGGGTACAAGATGACATATTGTGGGCTTATGTCCATGATTTTGGTGGTTTTATAAAAAATCATTTTCCCCTTGTTGAGTTATAATATAATAATTGTTACTTATAAAAATTCATTTGGCCCCATTTAATGAACAATAGGGTTGACCATGTAGATATATGTTATGTTGGATTGAATATGGGGAAACTGATTGGTTGGGACCCACTCTCATGGAGGAGATATTAGAAAAAATTTAGTTGATCCAGATGTATCTAGTAATGTTTCATGGTATTCACAAGTCCTACATTGATATTAGTGGTATACCTCCTGAGTTTTTGGTGGGTGATCATGTGTTTATTTGGGTGTCGTTGAGGATGGGTCAATGTCAGATTCAGGAAAATTAGATGTTTGCACTCAGGTATGTGGGGCCATTTGAGATTTTTAGAGGATCAGACAAGTGTTGTACTAATTGGGTCTCCCAGAGTGTTATAGTGGTATGCATAATGTTATTCATGTGTCGCGTATTCAGTATTATCATCTTGATCTGCCTCATGTGATTGACATTGAGGATGTTGATCTTGTGTAAGATGTTTCCTTTGAGGTGCATCAGATTTTGATTGTGAATTTCTGTGACAAATTATTGTAGGGAAAGAATTTATTGGGGTATTTCATATTATGGAATCATGATAGTTTTTACGAAGAATATTAAAAATGGGATAAGGGATGTGTGGGCTCAGTGGCCTGATCTTTTTACCTTGGAAGCCCAGGTATGCTCAGAAATAGTGGTATGGGATGAACCATTATAGGGAGGAGAGGTTGTCAAATACTAAATCCATGAAGGTATTTACATGTTTAAATTTTGATATTAGTCACTTATTATTTATTTACTAAATTTTCACCTAGTGTATGAGGTGCCTCAATGGTTTTTAGGGTCTTGAGTACACAAAATGAAGGAAAATCGGGCCATCATGTGCATGGTGCATGGTCTGCACATGGTTAAGTAAACCTTGAGGCTGTCCCTGGATAACTGGGTGACCATGGACAATGTAATTATGCATGTATGATGCATAATTAGTCAAATTTTGCAGATCTCCCTACGTAATTTTTTAACCTCAATACCCTTGGATAGGGTCTTACACACAATTTATGAATATTTTGGAAAACCAAGAGGACAAATTGTGTACCCCATTCAATTTTTGATAAATCACAGTTTTCACATCTCATGATTTTCATTCACTACCTCATTTTCAATCCAATTCTTCACTTATCCACCCATGTAATTAACTCACGATTCCAAATGTTCCCAAGGTTGTTTGTTATTCGATTTATGTTCTTTTGGAGCACCGTTTGTTGCGGATCGAAGCTCTGGGTATGTTCAATCTCAATCTTTCTTCTCTTTTCTTAATTAGGGCTTGTATCATGGTTTACGTTCATGAGAATCACTAAAATACTATTTCCCCAGTGGATTATGGATTAAGAATTTAATGTGTTCTCGAATCTAGATCTTGGTAAATGATTAAGAGTATGATCATTATATGATTCAAGGTTGGTGGTCTAAAATTTATATCTCATAGTCGTTAAGTTGATTTATGGATGTTATGATTCATTCATGGTTATTTATTATTATGAGTTTGATTTCATTAGTTGGATTAGGAGTCATTAGTGTCTAAATAGTGAAATGAACCACCCCTTTATCCTCATGCAATTAATGGTGTATGATTTTTCTAATCTAGGGCCACCCAATGGGTGGGTTCACTTTCCATAACTAAAAAATTTGCATAATTAAGGGTAGAGTTAACCCTTGATAACTATGATCCACGATGAGAATATGTAAATATTATCCTTAGATGAATGAGGAATATTGATGAAATTTTTTAGGCATAGATAATGGAATAGGGTGTGGTAATGGGTTATGTCAATAATGAAGCAGGAAAAATGAATTAGTTGATGGCCTAAGGCTTATGGATGATACATGGGATTGTTGGGTTTTGACAAGTTATGGGAATGGGTTAAGGGTTTAAGGCTTATGATTTAAAGGATTTTTTATTTGATATCGGATAAATATTGTTAAATATACTAAATGGATTAATTAAATTAATTTAAACATGCCAAATGGCTTATGAAATGTAAAAGGAATGTAAAATTGGGTTATTTCAAGTGAAATGAGGGATGAGTTAAATGGGTTAACATGTGGTAAAATGATGTGTAGGATTAAGGGGATAATTAATTGGAATTATTTTATATTCTTAATAATTTTAGGTATAAGAAAAGATAATTGTGATACAAACATATTTAACGTAGATGGAAAATTTGTTAATGGGTTATGACATAATATCATTTCCCATGTTGATTTTTTTGATTATGTTTTTTGTTTTTCTTGGTTTTTTTTTGGATGTGATGTGGTATGTGGGTGGTGAATAGAAAAATAAGAATGTTCAAAATTCTTGATAGTGTGGTGTATTTAATTTTGGTCATATGCCCAAAGGTCGAGTTTGACTATGAAGTAAAAATTCACACCAAAAATAACGGGTTGTGGATGGGGATAGATGATATATTACCCAAATGGCTTCTTTCAATGAGATCATCTAGACTGAGGTTTCTAGGTGAGTAAAACAATTTTTTTATGATTTATTTACCCATAGTGGAATTTGTATAGGATTTTTTCTCCATTTCATAGTGATTTGTTTCATTATACCATTGTGTAGAAGATTTAAATTCTTAACCTAGAGAATGCATGATTAATATGGATTAGGCAATGGATATGGTATAAGTAATGAAAATAGTATTAATGATTGAAATGGTTAAGGTAAATGTGGTTAAATAATGTCAACCTAGTTTTCCCCTGTTTACTTGAGTTTATTATTATTTATGGAAAAAACTCTCTCTAGATAGGATATTTTATATTCACCATTGGTGGTGGACTACAATGTTTTACTCACACCCAAATCAGGCCCCCATGGGGTACCTGAGTGGACTTTGTTATTATAGGTTTAGATAAGGGAAAAGGCATGATTATATGAATTATAGTTGGGGATTACGATACACATGGAAGAGGATCCAAACATGGATCCATAACCATTTTATGGATTCTATTTTTTGTCTTTATATCTTGATTCCTCACTATTGGTACTATTAACATGAAATTAAATCATTGTTGTTGAATTTTGTTTTATCCCAATTTTGGGACATGCTTATTTATGAATGTTTGTGGGATATATTTTTTTCCACTATAATATTTATAACTATAGTAGATTACTATAGAAAAGAGGGTATAGTCTCCAAATGGGACTCATTAGACAGTCTATGGTAGTCAAAAACCTCTGGTATATGAGGATGAATCAATGATTTCATGGGGTAACCGAACTCGGGGAACTGGTTTAGTGAAATATAGATTGGTAATGTTACATAACTCCCCACTAAGAGATATAATTCTTCATAGACATGAACATAGGGACTACCCTTATATCTATATAATCTTACCAGATGCCGCATATTGATATTTTTTGAGCTAAAGAAATATTTGGAGGAATTGTAGAGGAAGGGTTTTTTAAGTCCCAATATGAACCTATAGTGTAACACCCCAAGATTCTACGATACAATTCTCTTTAAATAATACAATATCATGTGTTGTACGCAACATCGAGTTCTAACACACACCTCAACCAATCAATCTAGCCGTTATGAATAGTAATACCTACTTTTTAAATTTTTAGAGATTTTATCTCTCAAAATGGACTTCATTTTTTGTATTCGGAGTATCGAATTTAGCGTAAGGTGAAATTTCAGTACTTTTTAGATAACTTTAATATTTTGATGAATAGTGAAAATTACAAAATTTTAATTAAAAACAACTTTTTCATCAAAATACATAATAGTGATAAATTATGAATTTGAGTGGTTTTAATGTATATTTAGAATATATTTTTACCATTTAATGCAATTTTGGTCATTGGACATAATTTCACACTTAAACCGAGCATAAACAAGTATCAATCTTTTGATAGTTATTATATCTTAAAAACATGCTTTTTGTTTTGACAACGGGAATTAATTTAAAATTAATTTCTGCCACTTATGTGTTTTTAATTTGGAAAAATGGATTCCATATTTGGAATCAGGATGTTTAAATTGTGTAAATAGGCAACTTTTATTTTTAGACATTTTGAATAATTATTTCGGTAAATATTTTATTTACCATGGTTAAATGGTAAATCCGGTGAATGAGGGTTAAAAAATAATATTATAATAATAAAAAATTACCCTAAAACGTGTACATAACATAGTGGTTGATACATGTCTGACCTTGGGCATCGTTGGGTCGATTTGGGGAACCCATGGTTTCACTTGTAAGTGATAGGGAAACTTTATTTTAATTAAGTTAAAATGAATACAAAAATGACACAAGCATATATCTTTTACAAAAACAATTTTTACATAAGGTTATATATGTTGTATTTTCGACTATAAACATTAATTAGAAAGATAAAACTATTTCTTACATAATGGTATTTTTTTTAATTATTAGACAATAAATAATTTAATTTATTTATGACACATTGGTGATACAGTAATTACCATAAGAGTGATAAATTAAAATGATTGATATTGTAGATACCCCAAAAAATATAATTTGAGACTTTTTATGAATTACACTAAATTTTTACGTTAATATTACATATTAGTAATGATTAAATTAACTTTTTTAGAAGTACTAATTCTGATATGATTTATAAAAAAATCAATTATTTAATAGTGTCAAAATTGGCATAAAAGAGTTTTTAAAACAAATATTATATTATTAATTGATATTAAATTGATAAAAATCTAAGGTATGGCCAAGCGACTTATATAATGATCGTTATATCATTACTGGACCACTTGGGGGTCGCTTGGTTGTATATAGTATGTTTATTAACCATATAATATAAAAATACAAAGAGACATTGTAAAAGTAAAACTAATTAACTAAGAGTTAATACTTAATGATAAGGTTAGTATAATGACCCAAACCTGTCTAAATTCTATTGGTTGAGTGGTTTTCGACCTATCCCCACCTTAAAAGTTAAATAATTCACTTTGGAGCCATTAGAAACCGAATATGAATTTATTATAAAATAATATTTCTAGCTTTTCCAAAGGTTCCCATTACCCCTCTTATAAAAGGGCACTCCCCCTTCTCTTTAATTAACACCTTCAAAGCCTTTTGGTTCTGCCAAAATCTTCCCCAATACTCTCTCATCATCCCTCACTTCGTCCTAGATGCCTTAATTTAGTCAGAAATCCATCCTAAGAGCCCTTTTGATCAAATCAAAAGGAAGAACCTGAAGAAGTGGTAATGATTTCACCACCCTTTTCCATGTTCATTTCTTGTTCAACTTCTTATTTATTTTTTATTACCATTTTAAAATAATAACTACAGTATCTTATATATAATGTGATGTTATTATAAATATGTCACAACCATATTCAGTATTCTATCCATCCTTTGAATAACATGTCACCATATGTGCGTACGTATGGATTACCGTCTCCACGTCGTGGTGTAATTGTTATTCAATAAATTATTATTTAGATGGGTATAATAATGATTTATAATTCATGTAAATAATAACTATTACATGACAATAATTCTGTATATATGATATGCCATCCAATTATATTTTATTTTCATATCAAAAGAATGATATTGTCGCTCGTGCGTATGTACGGACTACCGTCTCCACGAACGCGATCAGATTCATTCTACATCATATCCATTCAAGTATAATTATCATTTGATGATTTAAAAATAATTTTTAAGGAATTTATATCATTCTTTATATGATTAATATACAACCTATCCATTACAAAAAATGGCTTACGTAACAAAACATATAAAATAAAACGAGTAAGTTAACACCCGAAACAACGATAATACTAAGATATTATTAACAAATCAATGTTAAACGATCATATATGATATCATATTAATGTATATTATTCTTATATAATTTAATAAAAATAATTTCACCATTATACAGGAGGTTATCCTACCCCCAACCGGGGAAAATTACAAGGTAAGGGTTTATTTCGCAATCTCTTCATTTTCCGAGGTTGTTTATAGGTAATAATCTACTGCAATCTCTTTATCTTTCACATCCATTTTTCTTAAAAAGGCATTTCAAAACATTTTTACTATTTAAAATAATATGGGTTAAATTCATTTATAACCTTTTTTATCTTTTTATAAGAGTTTTATAGAGAAATATTTCTGTCATTTTCCAAACAAGGTGCTTTTTAACCTTTTTGACAGAATTAAGGTAAGAATGTTTTTTTATCTTATATGGCAGGTGCGGCTATTTTCCACCGTTATAAAATTGTCGAATCTTCCCTTACAAGCTTATAATAATATTTACAAAGAAAATTTTTTATTTTATAAATATATGAATCTTAAATGATTTCAAAATAGAAATAAATATTTCTCTAAAAAGAGTTTTGATTTCATCAATGTCAACATCTTTTGATGGATTTTACGCTTATTTGAAGTAGATTTATTATGACACAAAAATTCTATATTGTATTAAAGGTTTTGTGATATGTTTGACTATAGATGTGCTAATTTTATACAAGTCATGGTTTATGGTGAATGTATTGACATTTCGTATGCAAGTTTTAATAAGAATGTTTATGTTATGATTAAACCTTTTCATATGGGAATTCATTTAACTTAATATGTGACGGGTGGATCCCGCTACAGCTCCTCGATGCATAGGTAGGTCTAATGAGACAAACTACTATCTTGGCACAAGGCCTTGGAAAAATCTTATCTGTAGTCTTGGAACGAGGCCTTGGCTATGTGGTTATGATTGGTTGGCATTATGCATTCCATCATTATGAAAGTGTTTATTGATATTGCATGTGATTATTCGATTAGTAGAATAACCATGTTAATAATTAAATGGAATTATTTCATTTTATTTTTACCATACTATGTTGATTTTCAAGTTTAAAATGCTTTTGTTTTAGTTCTACACTCCCTTAAATGTTTATTCTTATTTATGAAAGTCTCTGCTATATTGTTTTCCTTACTGGGTATTTGAGATCACCCCTTTTCTATGTTTTATTTTTCCTAGGATGTGAAGAAGTAAATTATGAATGACCTGCAGGGATATTATGAGGGGATAATAGTGTGGACTATATAGAGAATATGTTTTTGTAGTAGTTTTTCACTTTATGATGTAATGTAAAACTTTATGAATATATCTAGTGTTTTCAAGGCTACTAAACCAATCGGTCATTCGAGATTTTATCTTTATTGCGATCATGCCAATGTTTTGTAATAATTCACTGACTCTAGGTAACTGGGGTCGGGGCATTACATTTGGTATCAGAGAAATTTTAGTACATACCTTGGATTCTATATTTAGATAAACTCGGATTAGAACATGTAGACCAAAGATGAACTTTGAGGATTAGTATAGAAGAACTTCCTAAAATTTTGGTATTGTAGAGATTTTGTGAGTTTTCAATCAATACATCCCAGTTTGGAAACAAGCAGGTAGAGGTGGCTCTGGCACAGATGTATGTAGGGGTAAAACCCGAAAAGACCTCTTTGAGCTAGACTTGAACGGGAACTGGTGCACGACAATGGGCCTTGCTGCACTCTTAGTTACGACACTCCTGGGGGATATGCTTAGGATATCTCTCATTTTCTTTACAAATCATTTTGAAGGGTTTATGAGTATATACTTCGTCAATGAAAACATTTTTATGAACATGGATTATATCCATAAATAGTTCAATTTATGTTAAGTGTTTTATAATTATGGAATCATGTATTTTGATTCATAAACTCATCTAGTTTATGCCATTGTTTAGAAATGGCGCCTAGTGGGAGAAATGGAAATAGTATCAATCCACGCACTCCATGTAGGGATTTCCCTCTTGTTAAAGATAATTATAGTGGAGCTGGTGATTCAACTGTTGACGATCAGCTAATCACCATAATGGGACAACTCACTCAGGCTATGATTAATAACCTTACCCGTATGGAGCACCCTAATCCGCAGCATGGAAGATCATTGTTAGATCGACTCATGAGGAAAAAACCACCAATGTTCAATGGGAGTAGAAATCACTTATTAGCTTAGAAATGGATAAATTCCCTAGATAAAATATTTCAGGATTTGGGGAGTAGTGAAAGGGAAAAAGTTATCATGGTAGTTTACCGCCTCATTGGAGATGCTGATCAATGGTGGTCATTGATTCAAAACATGAAGGAAGATGATGAAGTATCAAATATGGAATGGAGGGAGTTCAATGATCTATTTTTAGAAAAATACTTTCCTCATGACCATCGAGCAGATATGGAAAGGCAATTTCTGAGTCTAAGACAAAAGGAGGATGAGAATGTCGCAAAGAATGAGGCTAACATTACAAGGTTAGAAATGTATGCTGGAGATTATATACGTAACCCAAGAAGTAATATTAATCATTTCATTGATGGGTTAAAACCATTTCTACATAGAGAATTAGTCTCACAATCTAACTTGTGGTACGAAGACATTGTCTCATGTTCTATCAAGACAGAAAAGGAATTCTCTAAGTCTTATGACTTTAAAGCAAAGAAAGTGAAGAATAGATCTTCTGATAAATCTTGGAATGGAAATAAGGGGAATAAGGGAAAGGTTTAATATCCATCCTATGGTAAATGTGGGAAGAAACACCCCAATACATGCTTGAATGGAATGGGTGTCTCTTATAAGTGTGGTGAAAAGGGCCACCAAGCTCGTGATTGCAAAGGGAAGAAGAAAGCCACCAATGTTCAGTGCTACAATTGCAGGGAGATGGAACATTATGAAAATGAATTTCCTAATCGTCATGGGAACCTACCTCAGAAAAGGCCAAGGGATCAAGGCCAAGCTTATGCTATCACTACTGCTGAGGTAGATGCTCTGAAAGACGCGGTGGCAGGTAATTTAATGGTTTCCTCATGTTTAGAAAATTCATTATTTGATTCCGGATCATCGCATTGTGTTATATCATCCCAATTTTCTATGAAAATTAGATATTTACAATTTTATTTAATGAGGGATTTGTCAGTTAAAACTTCTAAGGGAAGTATCATGGCAATAACGTTTTGTGAATCAGTCCACATTAGATCACATAAATGTTCTTTATCTGTTGATCTCATCATCAAACCTATGATTGAGTTTGATATAATCCTTGATATGGATTGGATTTCAGATTATGATGTGAATATTTATTGTAAGAAGAAGGAGGTTACAATTTTTGATGATGATGATACAGAACACCTTATCTTTAGAGAAGAATCGTCACCACCAAATTCTTATCTAGATCCACCCCAAGTAGCTCAACTAAATTCAATTATTGGGGAGCAAGAGAATGAAATGACTGTGGGTGAGGAAGGGAATGTTAAAATAAAGGATATACCAGTTGTGAAAGAATATTTAGATGTATTTCCGGAAGATTTGCCTGGACAACCTCCAGAACGAGAAGTTGAGTTTTCCATTGATTTAATTCCTGGATCAGGGCCTATATCGAAGACCCCTTATCGAATGGCCACTGTAGAATTAGTTGAAATGAAGAATCTACTAGAGAAATTTAGTAATAAAGGATTTATTCGCCATAGTGTTTCTCCATGGGGATCCCTGGTTCTTTATGTTAAAAATAAAGATGGATCTATGAGGTTATGTATCGACTATAGGGAGATCAATGCGATAACAATAAAGAACATGTATCCCCTACCTCGCATTGATGATTTATTTGACCAACTGCATGGAACTCAATACTTTTCAAAGATTGACCATCGATCTGGATACCATCAGTTGTGTGTAAATAAGGAATTCATTCCGAAAACAGCATTTTGAACCAGGTATGGGCTTTACGAGTTTACTCTAATGCATTTTGGATTGACTAATGCACCCTCTGTATTCATGGATATGATGAATAGAGTTTTCAAGGAATATCTCGATGAATTTGTGGTGGTTTTTATTGATGATATCTTGGAATACTCTAAAATCTATGAAGATTATGAAAATCACTTGTGCATTACCCTAAGGATTCTGAGAAGACATGAATTATATGTGAAGTTTAGCAAGTGTGAATTCTGGATTCATGAGATTTCTTTTATTGTCCATATTTTCTCTAAATATGGAATCTCTGTTGATCCTTCTAAGACCAAGGCAATCCATGAATGGTCGGCACCTACAAGTATAACTGAGGTATGTAGTTTTATTGGTTTAGTAGATTATTATAGATGTTTCGTCCCGAATTTTTTTCAATTGGCTAACCCATTAACGAAGCTCACATGTAAAGGGGTTAAATTTGTTTGGAAAAAAGAGTGTGAAGAATGTTTCAAAGAACTGAAGAGAAGATTAGTCAATGCTCTTATATTGACTCTACCATTGGGGAATGATGGGATCATTATTTATAGTGATGCATCGAAGAAAGGACTTGGTTGTGTCCTTATGCAAAATGATAGGGTTATTTCCTATGCATCACGACAGTTGAAAATTCATGAGAAAAACTATCCTACTCATGATCTCGAGTTAGAATCTGTGATCTTTTCTTTGAAGATATGGAGGCACTACCTCTATGGTGAAAAATGTGAGATTTATACTGATCACAAGAGTTTGAAGTATATTTTCACACAAAAAGAACTCAACATCAGGAAATTGAGATTGCTTGAATTACTCAAGGATTATGATTGAACGATTCACTATAACCCGGGGAAGGCAAACAAGGTGGAATATGCTTTGATCAGAAATGATAAAGGAGTTTTGAACAATATGAGAATTGGAAGGGATCCAATTTTTATGGATCTGGTGAAGATGGACATGGGAATAACTAGGGAAGGTGGAACGTCAATGATTTATCAAATGGTTGCCAAAGAATCTTTACTAGAAAGGATTAAGAGTTCTCATACCGATGATGAAGAATTTCAAAAGTCGATTAAAGCTGTGAATGATGGGAGATTGAATGACTTTGTGTATGATGATGGAATTTTGAAATCCGGGAAGAGACTTTGTGTTACCGATATACCTGATCTAAAAATGTAATTGCTGGATGATTCTCATAGTTCCAATTTCTCTATACACCCTGGGAGCACCATAATGTATAGATATTTGAAGGAACATTTTTGGTGGGACAACATATAGAGGGAGATTGCCGATTTTTTTGTCAATATGTATGGTTTTTCAACAAGTTAAAGCTAGAAGGCAACAGCCTGGAGGATTCAGGAAACCTCTTCCCATACCAGAGTGGAAATGGGACAATATTACGATGGACATTGTCATGGGGCTACCAAAGACTCCTAGAAGGAACGATGCAATATGGGTCATTGTTGACCTTCTTACCAAGTCAGTACATTTTCTTTCTATAACAGAAGATCTACCACTGGAACGTCTAGCAAGACTATATATTGATTAAGTTGTGAGACTTCATGGAGTACCCCTATCGATTGTTTATGATCGTGATCCCCATTTTACTTCAAGATTCTGGAAAAGTCTTCAGAAAGACTTGGATACTGATCTTCATTTGAGCACTAGCTACCACCCTCAAATAGATAGAAAATCAGAACGAACTATTCAAACCATAGAAGCCATGTTGTGATCCTGCTCACTTGACTTTCAGGGTATGTAGGATCAATATTTACCTCCTGTAGAATTTTCCTATAACAATAGCTTCCATTCGAGTATTCAGATGGCACCATATGAAGCCTTATATGGAAAGCGATGTCATGCACCAACCTGTTGGGATGACTTTGGTGAAAGAAAACTTGTAGGCCTAGAACTGGGGGAGGAAACGATGGAAAAGGGGAAGGTAATCCAAAATCGCATCAAAGCAGCTCAAGGTAGGCAGATGAGCTATGCTGATAATCAATGGAAGGATTTGGAATTTCAAGTCGGTGATCATGTTTTCCTGAAGGTATCTCCATGGAAGTGAGTCATACATTTTTGTAAGAAAGGTAAATTGAGTTCTAGGTACATCGGACCTTTCGAAATTCTAGAACGAATTGGGGTTGTAGCTTACTGATTGGAAATGCTGCCAAGTCTCTCCAAAGTTCACGATGTGTTCCACGTATCTATGTTGAGGAAATAAATGCCTTACCCAATGCATGTACTCACCTATGAGAAATTAGAACTGGAACCCGATCTGTCTTATTGCGAAGAACCCGTCAAGATTATTGATACGAGAGAACAAGTACTGAGAAACCGGACGACGCGTCTGGTAAAAGTTTTGTGGAGAAACCATAAGATGGAAGAGGCAACGTGGGAACCCGGGGAACTTATGATGAAGAACCACCCGATTCATTTCATGCGGTAGTATTTTAGAAATTTCGAGGACAAAATTATTTGAATTAGGGGTGAATGTAACACCCCAAGCATCTATGGTACGCTACTCTTTGAATAATTCAATAGCATGTGTTGTACGCAACATCGAGTTCTAACACACAACACAACCTATCAAACTTGCCGTTATGAATAGTAATACCTACTTTTTAAAATTTGAGATATTTTATCTTTCAAAATGGACTTCATTTTTGGATTCGAAGTATCAAATTTAGTCTAAGGTTAAATTTTGGTACTTTTCGGATTACTTTAATATTTTGATGAATATCGAAAATTACTAAATTTTAATTAAAAATAACTTTTTTAATCAAAATAATTAATACTGATAAAATATGAATTTAAGTGGTTTTAAAGTATATTTAGAATATATTTTTACAATTTAATACAATTTTGGTCATTGGACATAATTTCACAATTAAACCGAATATAAACAAGTATCAATCTTTTGATAAATATTATATCTTAAAAACAAGATTTTTGTTTTGACAACGGGAATTAATTTTAAATTAATTTCTGCCACTTCTGTGTTTTGAATTTGGAAAAATGGATTCCATATTTGTAATCAGGATTTTTGAATTGTGTAAATAGGTAACTTTTATTTTTAGACATTTTGAATAATTACTTCGGTAAATATTTTATTTACCATGGTTAAATGGTAAATCCGGTAAATGATGGTTAAAAAATAAAAGTATAATAAAAATAAATTACCCTAAAACATGTCCTAAACTTATTGGTTGATACGTTTCCGACCTTGGGCATCTTTGGGGTGGTTTGGGGACCCCATGGTGCCACTTGTATGTGACAGGGTCACTTTATTTTAATTAAGTTAAAATGAATACAAAAATGACAAAAGCATATATCCTTTAGAAAAACAATTTTTACATAGGGTTATATATGTTGAATTTTAGACTATAAATATTAATTAGAAATATAAAAGGATTTCATACAAAATTGTATTTTAGTTATAATTTTTAGCCATTAAATAATTTAATTTATTTATGACACAATGGTGATGCAGTAATTACCATAATAGTGATAAATTAAAATGATTGATATTGTAGATACCCAAATAAATATAATTTGATACTTTTTATGAATTAAACTAATTTTATAGGTTAATATTACATGTTAGGAATGATTTAATTAACTTTGTTCGAAGTAGTTATTCTGTTATTATTTATAAAACAATCAACTATTTAATAGTGTCAAAATTGACATAAAAGAGTTTTTAAAACAAATATTATATTATTAATTGATATTAAATTCCTAAAAATCTAAGTTTCGGCCAAGAGACTTATATCATGATATTTTTATCATTAATTGACAACTTGGGGGGTCTTTTGGATGTATATAGTATGTTTATTAACCATATAATATAAAAATACAAAGAGACACTGTAAAAGTGAAACTTATTAATTAAGAGTTAATACTAAAAGATAAGGTTAGTATAATGACCCAAACCTGTCTAAATTCTATAGGTTGAGTGGTTTTTGACCTATCCCCACATTAATATTTAAATAATGCACTATGGAGCCATTAGAAACCGAATATAAATTTATTATAAAATAATATTTCTAGCTTTTCCAATGGTGCCCCTCACCCCTCTTATAAAAGGGCACCCCCCATCTCTTTAATTCACATCTTCAAAGACTTTTGGATCTTCCAAAATCTTCCCAAATACTCTATCAACTTCCCTCAATTCATCTTAGAGTCCTTACTTTAGTCATAAATCCAACCTAAGAGCCCTTTTGATCAAATCAAATGGAAGAACCCGAAGAAGAGGTAATGATTTCACCCCCCTTTTCCAAGTTCCTTTCTTCTTCCACTTATTCTTCCTTTGTTATTACCATTCTAAAATAATAATTCTAGTATCTATATATACTGTGATGTTATTATATATATGGTAGAACCATATTCAGTAATCTATCCATCCTTTGAATAACATGTCACCATACGTGCGTACGTACGGCTTACCGTCTCCACGCCGTGGTGTAGTTGTTATTCAATAAATTATTATTTTGATGGGTATAATAATGATTTATAATTAATATAAATAATAAATATAACATTATTATAATTCTTTATATAGATATACCATCAAATTATATATTATTTTAATATCAAAAGAATGATATTGTCGCTCGTGCGTACGTACGGACTACCGTCTCCACGAATGCGATGAGATTCATTCTCAATCGTATCATTTAAAGTATAATTATCATTTGATGAATTAAAAATAATGTTTAAGGACCTGATATCATTCTATATATGAATAAGATAGATCTTATCCATTACAAACATGGCTTACGTACCAAAATATTTAAAAGAAAATGAGTACGTTAAAAACCGAAACAAAGATAATAATAAGATATTATTAACAAATCAATGTTAAAAGATCATATATGATATCATATTAATGTATATGATTATTTTATAATTTAATAACAATTATTTCACAATTATACAGGAGGTTAACCTACCCCCAACCAAGGAAAAGTACAAGGTAAGGATTTATTTCGCAATCTCTTCATTATCTGAGGTTGTTTATACGTAATAATCTACTGGGATCTCTTTATCATCCACGTCCATGGTTCTTAAAAATTTATTTCAAAACATTTTTACTATTTAATAGAATGAGGTTTATAGTCATTTATTCCATTTTTTGAATTTCTATAAGAGTTTTATAAATGAATCTTTCCATCGTTTTCCAAACAAGGTGCTTTTTAACCTTTTCGACAGAATTAAGGTAAGAATGTTTTTTTAACTTATACGGTGGGTGCGGCTATTTTCCACTGTTATAAAATCATCGAAGCTTCCCTTATAAGCTTATAAGAATATTTTCAATGAAAATGTTTTATTTTATAAATATAAAACTCTTAAATTATTTCAGAATAGAAAGTGATATTTCACTAAAAAGAGTTTTGATTTCATCTATGTCAACATCCTTTGATGGATTTTACGCTTATTTAATGTTGATTTATTATGATATAAAACATCTATTTTTTATTGAAGGATTTGTGATATGTTTGACTATGGATTTACTATTTTTATACAATTCATGGTTTATGGTAATAGTATTGACATTTCGTATTCTAGTTTTAATACGAATGTTTATTATATGTTTAAACCTTTTCATATGGAAATGCATTGGACTTAATATGTGATGGGTAGAGCCAGTTATAGCTCCTCGATGCATTGGTTGGTCTCATGAGACAAACTAGTGTCTTGGCACAAGGCCTTGGAAAAATCTTATTTTTAGTCTTGGCACGAGGCCTTGCCTATGTGGTTATGATAGTCTGGCATTATGCATTCCATCATTATGAAAGTGGTTATTGATATTTCATGTGATTATTCGATTAGTAGAATATCAATGTGAATAAGTAAATGGAATTATTTCATTTTATTTTTTCCATAATATGTTGAAGTTTAAGTTTAAAAGGCTTATTTAGTTATACACTGCCTTAAATGTTTATTCTTATTTATGAAAGTTTCCGCTATATTGTTATCCTTACTGGGCATTTGAGCTCAGCCCCTTTCAATGTTTTATTTTTCCCAGGATGTGAAGAAGTAAATTATAAATGACCTGCAGGGATATTATAAGGGGATAATAGAGTGGACTATGGAGACAATATGTGGTTGTAGTATTTTTTCACTTTATGATGTAATGTAAAGCTTTATGAATATATCTAGTGTTTCCAAGGCTAAGAAACCAATTGGTCTTTTGAGATTTGATCTTTCTTGTGATCATTCCAATGTTATGTAATAATGCACCGACTCTAGGTAACTGCGGTTGGGGAGTTACACATTGGGAGCCCCAATTTTGTTCACTAAGACGACATAGGTTATATTAAAGGCATTACTATTATTTTGTCAGCTGATCTATGTGACCTTAATGAATATGTGCCCACTACATTAGATTGGAGACCTCTTCAATCAGTAGAGATGTTTATAATAGTTTTCAAATGTAGATCTCAGATCATGTTATCACTAGCTCCTTGTAAAATATACGAATATACCATATATGAAATTTCAATAACAGTATTTTAATTTTGAGTTATTGGTGATGCCTTTAGACATTATGAACACCCTATCTATGATCATGGGACCCATTTACTAGATCATTTACCCTTTATTATTCTATTTTATAGTGGTATTAGTAGATTATATGTTAGAATACATGGTTTCTGAGGAGTATCACACAACATAGAGGGGAATGGTCTTGGACATTATCTAAGAGAACAAAATTCATGAAAATATCTCATATTTATTATTTAAGATTCATGTGGTTCACATTATATGAAATTTTTTCACAGTATATGGTGTGGTAGTGGACTGGTTGGAGGTTTAGAAAATTCATTCTTGGGAGAAACCAAAGAGTGTGACTATGATATAGAGCTTTCTGATGAGGGAATCCGACTATAGGATATTTATGGATGATATCACTAGGATATCAGAATCCATGACTTCCATTACCCGAACGATGAATCATTTGTTATGGATAAAATGTATCAAGTATTCCTTTTATGAGTTTTGGTAGAGGTTTATGTGTTCCCTATATTAAAATTTCCATAGGAGGGTGTTGGTAACATGGTATTCGACATGGCCACATTGTCAAGACATGGTTGTGTTATGATGTAGAGGTATGAGGTGAATGTATATGGGTCATATTAGTTGCAACAACATGGGAAAAAATATGTTATCCATGATCTATAGTTTTTATAGGTACTATTTTCCCAAAGAGGTAAAATCCCTACCTTATGGGTGAGATATTTATCATCTATTCTAATGATAACAGTCTCAATTATATATTAAGATATAATTATTTTAGCAATAAATATAGGTCATGGATATAGATCTTTTAGGATTATTACATTTAGATAGTCTATACTACTATGAATGATGATGGTATAGATGATTTCCTCAGTATGGATCTTTTCCACAGTTCTTCATCAGGGTGATGGAGAAACTATCCTTATTTTAGTTATCCCTTATCAATGTGGATGATGTGAAATATCTATAGACTATGATTGTAAACCCAACACTTCTATAAAACATTCTAGATTCCTATATTGGAGGTACCCTCTATGATAACTTATGTGCTCAGGTAACCAATAGTCATGCATTTAGTGGATTTTCAAATTGTTGCCATAATTTTAGCCTTTTTGATGATAAAAGAAGGTACTGGGGTCATTTCATGATCTGGTTCTAGTGGATTTTATGAATCCTCTTAGGAGTACATCCAGGCCAAGGAAACATATACCAATTCCTTCAGTGTTAATTTTGGTATCCAGTGATGAAGAAGTGTGTGCGAGACATTTTCTATCAATGAATCTCTTTTTAGCAAGTGACAGCTGAGAACCATTTTCTAGAATGTATTTCACAGCCCCTAAAGGTGATAGATTTCATGTCAGATGTAATCGATAAGGAATTTTTGGTAGGACATCCATGAATCTCTATCATACATTATTCCATCTGGGTGACTGTGAACTAACTCACTAGGTAGACCAACATCATAACTATTAGAGTGAAGATTTTAACGAAGAAACTAAGATTATTTTAAAAGATTTATATATTCAAGTTTCATAGATTTCACAAGATGATAATTTCATACCATGATGGTTGATTTAGGCCACAACTATAGAGAGGGTTGAAGGAGGAATTTGAGACTCTGTTGTGTTTTATCACGCAGTTTTACCCCTAAACTAAAAACTAATTTGAGTGGACCATTCATGGTCTGGGGGATATATTGTGGGATTTCATGTTGTACTTTTTCCATATATTTTTAGATGACATACCCTTGGTATATTTTTCTTTAAAAATAGCTACCATTTGACAATATACATGGACACATTTGATTATTATTATAGGAGACCCTAATGGTCAATCCTATTTAGGATAGGTCCACATGAGTCAAAAATCAGGGGCATAGAGATTGTGTATGAAATCACATAAAATGTTCTCATCATCATGTTGCAGATGAGGAATACCCATATCCATCATAAGTCTTATGGATACTCATGAAAAATTCCTTTGGAGCTTGAGTATGGTGACCCTGTGTTTCTAATGTCTTACCTCATTGGAGTATATAGAGAATTTGACTGGGAGTAAAGTTATCCTTGATATCCATTGTCCCTTTCAAAATACTACAATGGGATAAAAATATTCATTATTTCTTGGACATACAACTGTTATTATACCAGGTATAATATGTATTCCATGTGTCACATCTTGGGAGGTATGGGTACAACTAGTCACATGTTCTAATCATGAGTGAGTTTTGCATCATGTATAGTGATACATTTATAGATTACCTAGTAGATACCATGAATTTGTTGAATAAGATCTTTTTGAGGAATTATAATAACATTGGTCATGTCTAGTGGTAGCATGGAAATGCATCAGAGATAACTTGGGAGCAGGGGGGCCAAGATCTAAGAACAATACTCACATCATTTTTTATGTAGTATTTTCTCTATTCAGAAAAAAATCCATAATCTGTGGATAATTTAATGTTATATTTTCATTTTATGTATTGGGAATATATGACTAATATTTTTTGAGACAATATTTGAGACGAAATGATTTGTCAAGGCCCTATGGGACTCATTGTTGATATAAAAAATATTAAATATATTATATCACATATAAGTTGTTTTTATGATATAATGAATTAACTCATTAAAGGAGTCCTGGATCAAAAATTTGAAAAATAAAATTTAATCATAATTGTGGGTTTTACTTGAGGAGTGGCACAAGATTTGTCAGCATCAAATTTTATTAGTGTTGTATAGAGAAAACTAAAAAATAATAATCAATTTGTATTATTTTAATTTGGTGAGAATAATTTACCTTATGAGTATATATTTATGGAAAATATGTAGGTTTAACCTAATTCTAAGACAGATATAGGATCGATTAGTGTAGATCTTAGTGAATGAAATGAGTTGGAAGATTGAGATCGACTGGCTGAGGATTGTTTTGACCAATGAAATTTTTGGATATATTTATTGATGAAAACAATGATTTAATATTTGTTAAAAATAAATCCAACCCTGATGTAGGACTTTTTTCAATGGATTATTTTATATTTTATTATCACATGTTGAACATTAATCAAATAATCTAACTTATTTTTCCCATGTTAATCTTGCTTTGTGGGATGGGGTTATTTTCTGTGGATATTTGGTATTTCATTTAATTAGTGTACTATTTGTTCATCATTCATTGTATTTATGGAATTTAATTTATTCTATCATGATTAGAGTTTGAGGATCATTCGATTTTTTTTATTTTTTTAATCCCCCTTCTTCACGTTAATCAATGATAATTCCTTTTATTTTCAATTTGATAAATACATTTAATTTGATTATTGACAGAATGATCTCCATTGTAATGGATCAATACCATCAGTTTTGTTTTATGATAAAAATAATGATCCATGGGGGATGAAAGAAATTGATTTTTAGAGGTACATTATATGGTGACTTGGAAATCCTTAATTTCAGTTTGGAATGATATGTAGTGTGGTGGAATGATGACTAATTCATGATCAGATTTGGGCATGAAATCTGTCCATTAATGATAAAGAGTAATTGATAGATATAAATATAGGATATATAGATATTTTTATGTTATATAAGGTGATGTAATTTGATGTATATAGCATCTCCAGAATAGTTTTGAGTTTATGTAAAATATCAATAAAAAAAAGATTTCCCTAGAGCACATGTCATGTAATCCTCATTCTAGGACTCTATGTCTTTAATGTAGATAAACATATCACATGTATATTTTCACCTATCAAAATACATGTAGCCATGTGTTGCATGCTCTACATGTACCATGGTTGTACATTGTCATGAACATGGTCAGGGACACATGTATTGACATAGTATGTGGGCATGACCATAAACTCGAACACAATCATGTCCATTGGTATGACCCAAAGAAAGATGGAATTTATAAATGTATAATTAAATAGGTTTTAGGATGGTGAATGATGGACAAACCTCTACAAACAATGTGTCCTAAGAGGAGAAACACTACATATTGGGGAATGCATGTTTTGCGAGACAGTGATAGATGGGTAGACCTGTAATAGGAAAGACACACCATGTACCCTAAATACATGCCATGTAATGTTTTCCTCATAGTTTATGACCCTATGTCTCTTTGGATTGAATGAAAATATGATGAATGTATGAAATTAGTTTCTTATTATATTGTTATAGCATTGTATCATGTCCTATAAATAGTGTTTTGATACCCTCTACATATTTAGTCTCAAATAAAGGTTGTGGAATCCCTTCATGATGAAAGTGTGGGATATCTTATCATTATATTTTTCTAAATGGGGTTTTTTGGTGTCATCATGACCAACTTCCATGGGAAAATATCCCATACATATATGTTATTACCATTAGGTTTGTCGAGTTCTCCAACAGTCCAACTCATGATACACTATCTATATATTGAGACACTTGTAGGTCATGTGTGTACATCTTTATTGAGGTCTGATGAGAACAAACACGGTGATGAGCACCATTTGTGATAGCATGGATTGTGGAGTGGATTCTCTAGGAGGAGAATTTTGATAAAGCCCTAATTATAATCATTTGGAAGGAGGCATGGTTAAAAATATTGATACTTGGTATATTTTAGGAGTATATTTGTTTTTCACCATTTTTATTCTTATGTATCATATCCTATTTATTTATCATGATATTATATGAAAACACTCAAGATGCTTAAAATTATTAATTTATTTTTTTCCTAATGATTGTTTATATACTAAAACCTACATTTTATATGTCTGTATATTTCATGTCTATCGAAGACGACTTTCCTTTTAATGGTTTCATCAGAGGAATGAGAGTAGGAAAATAAATTTGTGTATGATTAATGAAGATTCTTCAATAATTTTAGTTTATAGAATTCCAATCCTCCTGAGAAGGATGGAATATTTAACTTTTTGGAAGACATTAATTTTTCCATTAATCATCAGTAATTTTTTTTTTCAGAATCTGGAGGTGGGATATACTTGTAGGCATGCATTTTGTTATCAGTTGTATGATTTCACCTTTAATAATTTTATGGGAATTTGGTGATTTTTGAATATTTATGGGTACCTTAGGATAAATCCTCTCATGCGTTTGATATCCCCACTCATCATTGAATACTAACCCTAGCCTATTGGATGTGGTTGTGTGGTGCCACACATGGAGTGTTTCCATCGAGGTGGTTCCTGGTTGGTCAGTTTGTGACCTCGTTCATCAAGGTAAGACATCTGTGACAAACGATATGTGCCTTGTGATAACAAGTGTTTTATAGATAGTAAGGACCTTTCCAAACACAGATATAGTTTGTCTCATGAGACCCAATGTTCTATCAGAGGTATATATAATTATATTCTCCACCCATCACTTTGTGTGCAATGAATTCCTTATATTAATAAACAATAAAATGTAATCATCATGCTATAAAAATGTATAACATCCTGTATTAGAAGAACTATAATATGAAATGGACATAATATCCCAAGAAAAAGAAGATAATAAACATTGAAAATAAATATTTTAGATTTTATCATTTGATCACATCCTCAGTGAATCAAAATATTTGATAAATTATTTTAACATTTAAGAAAAACATTTCAAAGTATCATTAATAAAATTCAGAATGAAAATACCATTCTCAGCAAGAAATAAATAATATAAAATATAAATTTATTCTAAATTATAAGGAAAACATGTTTAATAAAATAAAACTTTTAAATATATAATGTAATATTTAAATATATGATAAGAAATAAAAGTGTAAAATTTCATTCATTCCATTTATTTCAATAAAACATTCCTTTCAGAGTTTCATAAAATGGTCAAGAAATATCTTGTTTGGAAATTTCAAATAATATTCCACACAAAATATTTTAAATACTTAAACATGTGTCAAAATGTCATTAAGAAATCATTGTATAATATTAATAAAATATTTATAAAAATTAATGTAAAATATGTTCATGGAATAAAATGATTCCCAACTAAGGAGAAAAAAATCAATTTTCTTTAATACATTATTTAAGTATCATGAGTTCCTAAATAATAAAATTTGAATTCTATACATATAGTTTAAATAAATAATAAATATAGGGGAATGTATTTTATGTTTAATATAATATAATTTTTCTAATTTCCCCATCAGTGACTTAGACATATACAATACCAATAATGATGAGATTGTTAAATAAACCATTACCTCTAGTATGACATCCTTAATATGTATTCAAAACTCTTATATAATAAATATAGAAATATTATAATAAAATTATATAAATATAATCATATATTTCATAACATATATTATTTATGTATAACATTTTATCACTATAATATTAAAAATTATATATTAAAATCAATGTTCCAGTTGATAAATGTTTCCTTTTTTATGATTTGGTTTCATAGTTTTTCTCCTTGAACATTTTTCATGATTCCATCATAAAAAAATTAATCATGGTATAAATATCATAAATAGTCATTATATATTTATTTAGATTCATCCATAATATGTAGATATATAAAAATTAATTACACTGTTTTGGGAGAAAATAACATTTCCTTATACATATGGATTATTTTTAATTTTTAACAGATGGATCAAAAGAAATGTAAATAATAATAAAACATTATAGTTTAATTTTAATATCATGTAAATCATATATAATAATTAAATCTATCATAATAACCATACATGTAAATCATAATGAAAAATGAATCACACTGCTTAATAGAGAAGGTAATCCATAGGTATGCACAAGCAACAATATTGTTTTCCAACATATTGGATGTTCAGATGTTAGATATGATATTATAATTAGTGAATCATAATAATTTCATATATATCATATATATATATATATATATTAAAATAATAATAATTACTATTAATTAAATATGGTGTGAAAAAATGAAATGTATCTCTATGTGGAGATGGTTGTCCATAATTACGCCTGACAGATACTTTTCACTTCACATTTGATTGAAAAGAGAGTGGATAATTATGGATAAATATTAATAATAATATTTTAGAATATAAGGGATGATAAATTTATAATTTTTTGATATATAATATATATTTATAAGGGTTAATGGAATAAATAAATTAAAATATGTCATGTAAGATTATTACCTATTTTTTATAATACCTCATTTAAATCCTTTCTACTAGAACATAATGTTGGTATTTTTAAGAGTCCAGAACCTCTAGATGATGGATATGGATGTTGATAATTTAAATTGTCATGAATCAGTTGATATAGGTTTCTCAAGGTGGTGTATATATGATAGGTATGTAGAGTCATTTTATAAAAACATTGAAAGGTCACACCTAGAATTACTAAAAATATTATTGAATAACATAGTAATTTTCCATAATAATTCTTCCCAATAGAAAAATATTAAAATAAAATGAGTATAATTTCGAAATATAGTAATATAATTAACATTAAATATATTTATATTACATTTTTTCAATATTTTTTTAACACCTTGATTAAATAATTTATATCAAAATATTATTAATGAATCTTTAATATTAATGGGTTGTAATTTAACATATAAGGTAAAAAAAATTAATAAATAAATAAGGGGAAGAATTTTTGGAATGTTTATTTCAATTTTTCCCTCTTTAAATATTTCATATGATTTTTAAATATTTTAATATAATATTAGTTTCATAATATACCATTATTGTCATTTTTGACCCAATTTAGTTATTGTGACATTCAATACATCAAGAAAAAAATGGAATTAAAATACATAAATTTAGCACAACAATAATAATATATATTTATATAAAAATTCTATTGAACACACTAATTATTCATGATTATATTACTTTTAATATTTTCAAAATCATTTATTATTTTTGTATTAATTGAATAAATAGTATCTCGATGTTGTGTAATCAGTTAATGTAATTATTTAATCTCAAAAAATAAGAAATAATTTAAAATTAATTTTTATTACATTTTAAATAAACATTGAAAACATAACATAACAGTTTTTATCCTTATAATATAAATTTTGAGTTATTATAGTATTGATAGAGGCATTTTTATTTACTCATTCCTTAAATTAATATAGAGGTTATAATCAAATGAAAAAAGAACCAGTTTCTATATACTCAATAATTGGTTGGAAATGTCCTGGAATTATTCATAAAGCTAGATTATTTTATGATTTAGGAAAATTTTAATGCCATATCCAAAATTTTTATAAATATTTTACATATTTTACCATTACTATGGTGAGAATATTTTACAAAGGTCAATCTTCAAAAGGAAAATATGGGCTTCTTTAACACATTATATTAAAATAATTCCAAATGTGATATCATTTTTCAATATTTAATCTCTAAAAGTGGTCGAAATATTTTTTATTTTAAATGT
The DNA here is from genome assembly GCA_963277665.1 of Viscum album. Taxonomy (NCBI): domain Eukaryota; kingdom Viridiplantae; phylum Streptophyta; class Magnoliopsida; order Santalales; family Viscaceae; genus Viscum; species Viscum album. The sequence goes on along the minus strand of OY728159.1, from coordinate 1,289,925,722 downwards.
CTAAAATTTAGTAAAAGACAGTTTTTAGAAACAAAATGTGTCTTACGCATAAAAAATAGATATATTCTTTTACCATTCTTAATAATAACTATATGTGAATTTTAAAACATCTTATTAAATATATGATATATAAATTTCATTAAAATAATACTTCAATAGTGATCAACCATATATAATGGAAAAAAATTCAAACATAAAATAGTTTTTAATAGAATTATAAATTTTTCTTTCAATTGATTTTTTACTTCCATTTATAATCAACTGATAATTAATAAATTAATTTTATACATGTATAAACCATATATTTCTCCTAATTATTTTTCAATGTTCATGTCCTCCATTTTATTTTTTATGGTATAAAGGTCAAATATAAGAAAATATTTTAATACTGGGTCATGGTTCTTGTATGCCAATGTTGAATGTAATAAATTTTAATAAAGTGGTTAAATTTATTTTACAAGAAATATATTATAATATCTCGGGGTATTATAATTATAATCCTTACTATAGTTATTAAATATAATCCTCCAACTATTGAGAATCATATGTTTTTCTTTGATTAGTATTCAGAATCACATAGACTCGGTGAACTTCATGAGTTATAGTAGTAGAGAATAATCATTTTACAAAACATGTCTGGCCTTCAAGTGGAGGATGAATGGCTAGAGGCAGTGAATTTAGTCATTTTCATAGATCAAACCTCAAATGATGAGATTTTTATATATAATGCAACAAACATCATGTACTAGAGAGGCATTTGTGGTCCATTTTAAACCAATTAGATGATAGAGCAACACTCCCATTGTTAATATTTGAGAACCTCATTCCATAGGGTGATATTCAACTATTTTGAGGATATTGTGTTTCCATGAGTCATTAGACATCCACAAAGTTATCATACCATTCATGGAGTTTTCATATAGGAATTATAACCTCCTAAATTACATTATTTATATGATACAATGTTGTAGTATTTAGAATCCTCAGTTCAGGTGTGGCCTTTGAAGAGATATTAAAATTAGTTTTCACCCATTTCATACCCAACAATGATGAATGTTTGCAGAGGGACATTATTATTGAGATATTTTTAATGTATTTAAATATATAAATTAGGATTGCTATTTTTATTTTAAAATTATTTTCATTAACTTTGGTTATCTTTTTGTAGGTCTAATGGTAGCAACACTAGTGATATATGATTTTTTACTCCTAGTCATAGGTTTCAACGGTAGTGGAGTCATACCTATGATCTATCCAAATTAGATAAACAAATAGTCATAACTAGAGGGGTTGTGTTTTTATGTAATGAGACTGACAAATTTTACTTATAGTAGAGGGGAATTAGGTTTTTATAGTGGATTGACTATGATGGATAAAGTACTGATGAAATCTGGAGCCACACCATGATGGAAATATTATCTAAAATAGGAGGATCATTTGAAATGGAGACAACGGTGTTCTAGAAGGCGCTTGAGGTGGATATTTCTATAGTCAACTTATTATATTTCCACCTCCAATAATTTCATCATATGCTTTTGGATATTTTTACTGTGGAATCAATTATATACAGGTGATAAAAAGCTAAGACTAGGATTTTCCAAACAAATGTCATGATATGATCCTATTTTTTTCTACACCATAACCTATAATCCATGATATTTATGTTATACATATTTTTACTACATCCATTACTATAGATTTATAAATATTGATGTATCCCTTAACCATAGATATGGGAAAAGTTACACCAACTAGAATATATAATTCAACCACCTGTATCTAACAACAATGTGATCTCATGATTTTTGGATATAGGATTAAATGGGACCTCATAGAGACTTAGATGATTCTCTATAAAATCCAATTGGAAAGGACTATCAATCAATATAATATTCTTTCATATCCAATCACGTCAACATTATATATTGAGGATATCCTTTGTGGGTGAATGAGATATCAATCCAGATGAGTGGTTCTTATTGATAATAATTTTTTTCTAATCACATGATAATTTGTGAGATTTTAATTTTTAATGATATGTGAATAATATGACCATATTCATGTCATTATTGATTAGTATATAGATTTATTTTCAAATATTGTTTTAGAATTTCCCAATATTCATGATGTAAACTAATGAAGAAATCAACACCCATGGATTACGTTGATATCTTATGAGGATTATAGGGTAGGCCAGACTCTGATTTGGGATTTGATGGTGATAGTGGATGTTTTTTTTTCAAAAAGGATTAATTAGACCTATTGTTTCAACTTGGAAAGGTTCAATGCTATTCTTTTGGAATACAAATGACATCATTGGAGATTTTTATTTACCATCATCACCCAGCCAAGGTGACAGTCATTGTTAAATAGCCTCTATCAAGAATTCAAGATCTAGTCCCCCAACATAATGAAATTATGTTGTTATTAAACATAGATCATAATTTTGAATATCCATAATTATTTGTTACTATGGTGGATATACCAGAACAATCATTCAAATTTTATTATAGGTTTTATTAATTTCATGTTATACTATTCAGTGTAAAAAATTCATAACTAAGTTTATATGTCAGCTAAAAATATCATCTAGTTTTTTTGACCTATTTATACTAGTCTTGATTAATGATATCACTGTCTATTCATCAGAAATGGATGTGAATAAATATTATCTAAGGATAGTCCTTGAAATTATTTTAATGAACAAATTGTATTGTAAAAACATAAATTGTATGTACTAGATTGTAATTATAAACTTTCTGGGGTTTGAAATCTTAGAAGGATGACTATATATAAACCCCATGAAAATCAAGGTAGTTATTATATTAGAGATATAATGACCTGAAATCGATTAACCTAGTGTTTTTGTTTAGTTTATCTTATTTGAATGATATAGAAAGGATATCATCATAAATGATTTATCATTTAATAAGTCATGAAAGACTATATACATACATGATTGCTAAATTACATTAGAAATATAAAAACATAACATAAGAAACATTCCCCCATCCATGAAATATATAAATATCTTTCTTCAAATACAAGGAAAGGAAAAAATAGTCTATTCTTTATGAACTTGTGTAATGGTTCTATGATGTAGAATATATCATGAGTAAATAAGAGATAATCAATATGGTAGACTAAATAGTAAAAACACATTCTATTAAATCAATAGATTTAGTTCAACGTACATCTACTAATACATTTAATATACACATCACATGGATAATGGAAACAAAATTATCCTAAAATAATGTACATAAATTCCAAAATTCATGACCTTACCATCAAATCCTCTTCCATAATATTAAGAATCTTACAGTCATGGAATTTTCAAAGACATTCTCAATTGTTGTGTAGGTATAAACTATATACTCATTTAATATGGCATGCTAAATATTTAAATTCATGAGCCTAACCATTGCATCAATGAGATATCTATAATTGGTCCCTAGAGTATACTATCACATCCAAGGTATTCCATATGAATTTAATTATTAATAAAATTGATTTTCAAAATTCTTTGTAAATAAATGTTTATCAACATTGAAGAAATAGTAATGGATATTACCCTTGTTAATTAAATAAAATTCTTAATAAAATTAATCAAATTGATATTGTCTATCGAAATTTCATTGGGCTTAAAAACTCTCAAAGTGGTGGAAATTATTTTTTATAAATAATTGATAACTTAAATATTGATATGAAGGATAAAATAATTTATAAATAAATAATTAAGATTGAAATAAAATTTTATCATGATAATGATAATGAATAGATGACCATTAATCAGTAAAGGATGAAATAAAACCATAATAATCATAAATTAATGTTTTTTTCATTAAAACCAACCATTACAGAAATTAAAAAAAAAAATAGAAGAAAAATATTAAAAATAAATTCCTTTTAATTTTTAGTAATAAAAAGGGTTTAAATATCATTAAAAATCCATTCCATTCCATTAAAAAAATAACACCCATTTTTATAAAATTTCAAACATATTTTGAAAATATAGAGAATGCACTATTATTTTGGAAATTATAAATAACAAATTTATATATGAAATCTTAATTAATTAAAATTTATAATTACATGATATTAAATTAATGTGGTAAATACTAAAATAATCATTATATCCACACTTTTAATAAAAAAATTCCCAAATTACCTCATATTAAAAAAATACATGATGATACCATATTAAAATTGGAAATAATGTAAAAAATGTTTGACAATGACATAAAATAAGTGTTTTATTTTAAATAATAAAATTCATGAATCAATTATATAATCCATGAAATCGATTACAAAATTTGAAGGAAAACATTAAGATATTATTTTTTAAATAATGTCACTCACATGTAGCTCACATATAAATTTATTATATAATAAAAAAGAATTGAAGAATAAAAATGTTAACCCAAAAAATAACCTTATGCTAGGAAACTATATAATATATCTTAAATTTAGATCATATAATAATCTTATATAAAATTTGAATATAAAAAACCCTACAATGAATGATATTTTAATAGAAATCGCTTATTTTTTGTTTACACTTATTCATAAATCCATGATTCTCACATATTAGGAATTTAAATTTACTTAATATGTTATTTTGAACATTTTTCTTCTAAATATAAATTTTAAGGTTATATTATTATTACTTTCTATCCATTCATTTAATATTTCATTCTTACGTCGACCGTTTATCGTTGTTTGGTTAATTTCTCCAAAATTACTTTTGCATATAGTTCATGGTCAATGGTGTTATGAAATATTTTGAACAACATCGTAGTTATCATAATATTATTAATATAATTTTTATTCATTATTTACCATTTATTAATCATCCATATGTTGTGGTAATATAAAAATGTATCACATCACTTCGTAGTTGTCCTAGTCTACATGTACGACAGTGCTATCTTAACTTTTTCCACCTGATAGAAATGTAATTAGGTAGACGATATATTATATTTATAAAATAATAATTATTTAGTATATATAATATATAACTATGAAAATTATTATTATAACAATCTATGAAGAGACTGGATGAAAATTAATTACACCACTACGTGGAGATAATAGGTCATTCTTCTGAATTGACAATGATTTCATTTTCTCAAGGATATAAAAAAGTTATAAAAATGATTTAAACTTATCATTAAGACAAACTATAGCAGTCATTATACTTATTTTATTATTATTATATGTTGATTCAATGTTTATTAGTTGATAATTATGAAAGGAACATGAAAAATATATATAAGAACATATAACTTTTCATTTGGTAACCTAATTTTTCAATCACATTAACTCTTCTTGAATTAGTTTGTTAGTGATAATAGGACCTATAGAATGTGGTTCAGGATGCTAGTAATGTACAAGAATAGGTATTTTTCACAATATATGGATCAATTTTTTTGGAGAGGAGTACATAAGGGGTTCTCATCTATAAGTTGAGTGGGTTGAAAACTTGTAAATTCTTGCAATATTGTTATATAATATATATTACGCAATTTAAGATAATTTAAAATGAAATCGTTTAAAATATGATTGGTATATGGATGAAATATTATCCACCAATGTGGTTTGAGTTAGGGTTGTGTCTTATCTTAAATCTGTGTCCCATTATTTCAGTCATTTTATCACATTTTACCCTTAACCGATGTGATAACCATTTATCATGGATACTATTCATTATGAAAAAAATGTATTCTTAGTTTTTTTAATAATATAAATTAGTAAGATAAAAAATATGGATTCTATTTTAAAATATTAAATTTACAGGACTATAAGAAAATACATGAAATATACATTCCTAAAACGCAATGTAAATTGTTTTTAGAAAAATGTATTTTAAGACTCAAAATAATATAACAGAAAAATAAAGTATAATATATTTGAAAAGAATAATTAATTTTATATTTCTTATTTAAAGGGAGATTATTTTTATTTAAATCATAAATCAAATAAAATTATACTATATAAATACTATAATGATAGAGAAGAATTAAATACAATTTTTATTTGATAAAATAATAACATATATTTAAAAAAATTGACAATTTATTTATAAGTTCAACATTGTATTTATATTTTTATAATAGTAATTATTAAATATATAGTAATTTAAGAAAGAAAATTTCCCATAATTTATGGTTATTTTTTTATCATTATAATATTATATAATTTTTTGTTCCTGAAAAATATATATTTTTCATTATTCATCAAAAAATAAGCTATTTCTAAAAAATCTCAAAAATTCAATTTATTTTAATTTTTGCATGATAAATTCATATAATTAAATTCATTTCATTAAATTAAATATACATATTTTTTGTATTTATTTTTAAATCAAATTCTTGAATAAACATAGTTACATTATAATATTATTTATTAATAAATAAAGGACAACATACTAAAATTGACAGTCTGGTGTTTCATTCATCCCTCATTTAATAATTTAATCCTTGAATTTTATAGATTTTAAAATCATGAATATATATGTTTATTTATTCGTCGTAACATCTTTAGTATCCCTCGCCGACTCTTCTATTTTATGATTTGTCCAACATACCTTCTCCAGTTGAGTCATCTGATTCCACCAAACTCTGTCTAAATTATTAAAAATCATGATATGCTATTCGTAGTAAGATAAATTAGTTTCTACCTCTATTTTTATTATGACTATCACATTCAATGGATACAGAATATAATTCTTTAATATGTATATATATATAGAACTCATCATGAACATTAGATATGTTAAGTGGAATTTCCAAATCATAATCCCTAATTTCAATTCATTATAGAATTTAAAAAGGACTAGTTTACCTAATACATATATTCCCTTACAAAACCTTATATGAAATTTATTTACATATAACATTAATAAAATATGATCCCCCACCTGAAATTCTAAATTCATTATCATCTTTTCAATATAAGTTGATTTTATACATAGAGATTTCTTAACACAGTAATGTGTAGTTCACAGCTTGTCCATTTACCCCTCCACATGTTTTGGGAATAAAGTAAACCATTAACTAGCTTCATCCCAATTAGTAAGTGTATAACATATTCTCCTGTAAAATTCATCATATGGTGTCATTTTTATGATTTAATGGATGCAATTATTATATTTTAATTCAAACCAATATAAATATTGATCACACTTATTAAGAATGTAATTTGGTCATCTCTTAAAAATTTACTCTAATGTTTGAATGGTCCATTCAGACTATCCATATGAATGTATATGATAATTTTTTCTCAAATGTAGCTTAGTTTCATGATCTATTTAAATGATCATACACAATTTGAATGTAAGGCATTGTAAATTATCATTTACAATCAAAATAGGTGCACTATGAAGTCACTGAATATTATTAATATAATGATTTATATGGTTATTATGTGTATGATTTTCCATTTTTAGGATGAAACTGTGTAGAAATGGTAAGATGGTCAATAATAACCTGTATATAAACATTATTTCTTGGAGTTTTTTTTCAATATATTGAGATATTTTAAAGTAATATCATCACATTTTGACACAGGAGTATGTATAGGATTCTTGACTCTATTAAGATGTTGCATCATAGCTCTTACCCAGTGAAAAACTAATAATCTCAATAAAGAGTCTTCAATTTCTAGTTTCATATTGTCACATAAAAATTGTTCCTTGAAATATTTATACATTTTGGTGCTACCAGTTTGTAAGGAGAAATTTATTCTATGAATATCATCTTAGTAATATTATTTTATCCCTGTTGTAAATTTTAACATAACATCATTATATATGAAGGCTACCAACTTCACATTTTTTACGACATTTATTTTCATTGTAATTTTATTATAATAAAAAATTAACACTTTTATATTCTAGAATAAGTATTGATCATAAATTGTAAAGAATATAATTTATTTTTTAGATTTATTATTTATTGTAAAATCCGATATTTCTAATCCATTTGTAGATGTTCTTATTTATTCTTCATTTTAGTAAAAACCCCATGATCAATCACACACAACACAGAAGCCAACCTATTTTCCATAACATGGTGGTAAGGTATTCAGTAATAATAATCCTTCAATATTTTATTCCATCACCCGTGCCTTATATTTATCTCACTCTAGGATAATGTTTATTTATAACTTTTTTGGTCTATATATATTTCACATTTATCACCATAAAGACAATGCCTTTATACCTTCAATGAAATTATAATGGATTCCAACATAAAATCATGTGTGGGATAATCCTATTAATGAACATGTATCATCCTTATTAGATAGAAAAAACTCTATCATTATTCATAAAGACACATCCAAGTTCTTTATTTGTGGAATCTTAATAGAAAAAATTGCATAGTTCATGAATAAATATTTTAATTGTAGTAAATATTTTATAAATTAAATATAATATGAATTCATAAATGTTGAACTAATAATTTTTAGCAATTTTATGTCATGTTTAATACCACATCCATGTAATTCCATAGGTTTATTGATATATACCATGTATATAAAAATGTACTTTGGGATATTAGAATTATGAATTAATACAATTTCAAAAAATAGTATAAAAAATTAGTATGAATAAAACTAAACTATTATTAATTTCCATTGTCATTTTCTAGTTTTACTATGGGGTGCACAATTTTTTCAAAAAATAATGAATTAAAAATATAGAAAAAATCCCATAATTGTGTTTATAAACAATTTTATAAAGATCATGAATCATAATATTTTTCAGGAGGAGTGAAATTAATTTCCATGTAAATAATTATTATTTTCCAAAAGAGAAACATGTCCTTAATAATTTTAGAGTTTTCATGAAGTTATTTGAGAACTATGAAATAATAAATTAATTGAATGAGAATTAAAAATTTATTGGAGATTAAATGAGATATGGTAATATATATTTTATTATTTGGCATTGATATTCTGTTGAAGAATTTTGAAATATCATTAACAATAGTTATCTAAAATATAATTAATCCATTAGCCAACCACGAGACTCTATCAACCACCCATGTGAGAACAAGGTCTCCCTCATAAGAGGTAGGAAATCCTAAAAATCCATGGATGGTAGTTGAGTGTATATGCTAGAATTCATAGAAACCATAGAAATAAAAAAAGGGGAACTATATGATTATTATAGGGAACATAGGTAGGTGAAACCCTAAATAGATCACGCAATAGTATGGTGTGTCCCCAGATAGATGTTTATGAATTTTTTCTCATTTTTGAACTCATTACCTCCATGAGTGGTTTCTGAAGTGAATTTTTTATTATGTGGTTCTAGGTTGAATGTATAACTTATGTGATACTCGAAAGTTTATTACACTAACCCCCTGCTTAATGGTTTACATTTAAAATTGCAGTTGACTTATCCCTTTTCTCAGGCCGTTTCATCATCAGTATGTCATATACTACCTTATAATGAGTGTTTTCTACACTACATGAGCTATAAAACATCATAATTTATATAATATTCCATATCTAATGATTAAACATATAGAAAATACATTCTCTATCTCCCAAATCCATACATGTAATCTCTATATTCCATGTATGCGTCTGTTTCAATAAGAATCATGTTCTTATTACGCATAAGAACATTCTACTAAGCTATCACAAGAGAAACCTCGATCACATGAAGAATAAATTATAAAAGAATAATTCATCATGGAAAACATGAATTTCCTAAATATTAAAGGATTATGTGATTATTTGTCTTCAAACACTTCTCATGAAGGTGAATATACTGTAAGGCTTCCTTATCACATGAGTATGGAAAAATTGAGAGCTTCCGAATTCAAAATATTATGAGACACTAAGATATTTTAGAATATAAATATCCTAGACATGACATGAAATCTGAAAGAGAGGTGATGTGAAGGCAATTATGAATACCATGGTAGGGATGTGAGTTCAAACTACTATTGTTCTAAATTTTTGAGAGGCTGTCATTTTAGAAAAATATAGAACCTCCACATATATTATTGTCTGAAGAAGATAAAGTTATTACATTCATTATTTATGTCGATTAGAAGGAGGTCCAATCAATATATTCTTGAATTCTTGAAGAAAATGTTGATTTTTGAAGCTTCAGTAGCACATTCCAATACATGTTGGTGATAGAATATTTTCATTGGATATGTTCATGAAAAACAATTACAATATATAGATCTATAAATTTCATTCTTATATAAATGAAGACTTTTATATGTGACATAAATCTATTTGGTTTACTCAAATATGAAGATTTCGTATATGAAAAAAAAAATCAATGTTGAATGAAATGATGAATGTGTTTTAATTTTTATGATGAGGAGATTTATTATTCATGATATATTGGAATACATATCAACCTGGAGAATACTATACATGTGTGTTTTAATTCACAAGTATTGGTGAGGTAATTTCATAGGATGGTATCATTAAATGACTTTGATATTAAAAAATTCAATAGAATTCATAAGTATATAAAATAATCAAAATAACATTAGTTATATTCTTGAGTGACGCCCATGAAACACTATTGAGATTTTTGGAATTTTTATTCCTCATTTGAGCTATATTGAACGTATAAACGTAAAATATATTGTAAAATAATATAATTAAATTATGGCTGGTAACATTATCATAAGAAAAAAGAAATATTTTTCATTAATTAACTGATTGAGGAAGATCTAGACTATTAGTGATGATCATAAGTTATTGATGATGAATTTAGAAGAATCATGTTGGAGAATACTTTTATTACCGAGTATTAAAAAAGATAGGAAGAACTATATCATTCCTAATATGGGTTATAATAGTTTCAATATGAATAGACTTATTTCTTGAAGCTGTTAAAGATCTTGCTGGTGTAATAAAGCAAATATGGCCCAACAAGATTATGAAGGTGGACCAATATGAATATTATTGATGAATTTACATTAATCTGTTACTATTAATGAGAATAATAATGATCTTATGATAGGATTTTAGAAAATATGAAGAATTGGATCAAGACACGGGTGTGTAATGTATTGAATAAAATGAAAAGAGAATATGTTTGTGGTGCGTAATCAAAAGAGGAATAAGAGAATTTATATTGGGATTTATAATTAGTATCGACTTGATTAACTAATTCTAGGGTGTATAATTGGGTTATAACTTATACAATGTAATCATTGAGAAAATAATAACCATGCATCCCTGTAAGGGGGTCTAACCACAATTATAATAAGTATTTCATTATACAGAGCATTGTAAATACCTTGTACTGTGCTCCCTTTTATTATTCATACATAAAATATATGACAATGATATTTCATTGATATTATTGAAAACCTAAAAAATTATAAGTGTTTGAAATAAAAGAAACTAATTTATAAAATTAAATCTCTAATTAACTTCCACCAAGTGGTTAATCTGTAATGGGTTTCTATTATTGGTTCTGTATTCAAGGGTCCCCTCTTAATATCCATCATTAATTTTGAGATATGTAAAATATTAACTCATTAAATAGTTATGTTGTACCTATATTTTAAGGGACTAATTGATAATTTCGTAGGAATAAGATGTCTCCCTAACTCCTATCATTTATCTTATAAGTGGGAGATGCAGAAACTATCATATTTCCACCTAGTGTCGATGATTTTTATATAAGAGAATCAGATAATAGGAACGTGTAATTTGGTTTAAAGGCTCACAATAACATCATGATGTCTCAATCAAAAAAGGTTTATAAAATGGTCATCATACACTACACTACCAGGGAGATCTGAGAAACATTTAGATGAAGCCATATAGGCAATGTCAAAACCGAGGTAGACCAACTTAAATTTTAGGACATATAAACTGCTGAAAAAAAAAACATTTTGTCTATTTCACAAGAGTGAATGCTATATTAAGCAATATTTTATGATTTATTCAGAACCAATATGACTCTCTCATTGTTAAAAATATTGATGAGGATTTTTCAAGAATAGTTAAATTAAAAAATATCACCTCTAGAACAATATTATTATCTGATAGTAGACTAGTTATACAAAATTATCATATATTTTGATATGAGGAAATCTCTAGAATTTAAAAAATTAACTGATGAAATTACATTTGAATCCATATTAAAAATATACATTAAGAAAGAATATGTTTTAGAATCATGTGATTTAGATGTGAGGGAGACACAAATATTAGTGAAATAATTTCACTTTAATTAGGAATATTCATAAAGGTGAAGACTAATGTAAAAAAGGAAATAAAAATTCTATAGTAGTGATGGATTTGGACACTTTAATAATTACTATATAAATAATGAGGAAAATGAATCTTAAACTGATGAGGACGATGAGAATTGATGAAAATAAGAAAATAATAATAATAAATAAAAATATTTATATAAAAGGTAAATAAAATTGGTTATAAAACATGTTATGTTCGATTGATCCTCAAGTTTCTATTGAGATGATAAAGATAATTTCTATAACAATGTTTAAATAAGAACTATTTCCTCAACATGTGATAATGATGGATTAGAAAGGATAGATCTAAAATGGTAGTAGAATGGTGAGATAAAAGTATATATTGAAAAGATAACAAAAAATTAAATGAATATAAGACATGGTAAATGAGAAGAATAAGGATACAATAAAAATGGTGAACTGATCAATAATAAAAAATATAATCTTGATAAGATAAAGAATCACAAGCATAGAGAAGTTAGACAATAAACAATTATCTGTTTTATTGGAGAGGAGACAGCTGTAATGGATGAATAATTGCGTTATACACAATAAATGATTCATGTTGTTCAAAATAAGATTAAAATAGTCAAATTAGAGTATAGTATTACTGTAAAATAAAAATCATCCTATGATAGTGAGATAAGGAGGTCCTATTGACAAGGTACATTTTCTTCTAAATAGTTTCAAAATAGTTATGTCATCCTTAATACTTTATGTTAATATATCTGGTCGATAAAGTAAAGGGAGAAACATTTTACTAGATAAAATTATCGAAGGAAGAAGTTTTGAAGTCAATTTCACCCTAGGAAAATGTAATACTAGATTATATCATGTCAAAAACATGAATTATATGTATATGTTCATTGAAAATATAAAATATCATAGTACATATTTTTTCTCTAATGTTGTAGAAAATATGGACGTAAATCATATTACTAATACTATAACATGTGATATCTAATATATAGGAATGAATAAAGGGGGAATCATGGTGAAAAAAATGCAATATTTTTTCAAATAAAATTAAAATATGACTAGAAACCAATCCATGATTATAATTCATAGTTTGTATGAATTCTTAGAAGATGTGTATGGTATATCTGGATTATAATATCTTGGTTATGAGGTTTAGATGAGCAAATTAGTTAGATATATTCCATATAAAATTAATGGGATGAAAAAACATAAGAAAAATTAAGGATGTCATGTATATCTGAGTAGTAATGTGAGACACCCAAAAATGATGATAATATAAAGAATATATGATTTATAATTTTTCCAAATAAATAGAAATTTGGAAAAAATGGAGAAAACTCAAATAGATGAAGAAACAAATTATAAGAATGTGATTTCAAAAGAATGATATTCATTTAATAAATAGTAATCTATAGATGATTATCTAAGGATTTAAAATAATTAGTGTGTAAAGTGTCGAAAAATTGGGAATGAGATGAATAATATCATGTCAAGCTATCATCCCAATAAGTTATTTTGAAGAGGATGATCCACGAAAAACATAATGAAATTACCTTGAAATTTGATAAATAAAACACAATTATCCCTAATAAATCAATACATAAGAATAATGTTAAAATATTTAAGTAGTGGAAGATAAGAAATTAAATATTATTTCACTAGATGTTATCAAAATAAAGAAGAACAAGGAAAGTTTGGGAGGAAACTCTCTATTGTAGTATTATAATATTCCAAAACTAGTCCCATTTATATTCACACACACACAAAAATATATACATATATATATATTAACATTTATGTAATTTATATTGATCTGTGTATCCATTGAGGGGTGGAATTATTGAGTTACATTTGTTTAATATTCAAAAAATTATGAATATCAAACTTCTAAATACCATTGAAAAATTAGTTCATATGTTCATAAAATAATTCTCATCACACTAATATAAATGAATAAATAATTGTTATCATGGTGGAGTTAATATGGAGAAATGAGGAATGATATATATCTCTTTTCAATTGAATATTTATATGGTTTTGTAGAGATAAGTATGATATATAATATATTTCACGATAAATCATTGTTAGAGGCCCCAACACACGATGAAGTTTGTAATCTGAGTTTGGTATCTCATGGTGCATAATTAATGGGAAAACTAATCACCTTGCTTATGCCTTAATTTTTTCTATATTGGTTTTTTAAAAATCAACATAGATAATTCTATATAAGGGCACTTTACTTTATATGAACATGTGATTATATCCTTATATCACAAGAATCCATGGTTGAGGCATTAAAATATTGGGGGCGAAGAGGAGAAGTGTGATGAGAAAATGAGATTTATATTGTACCTTTATATATATTATCAACAAGGGGGAGAATAATATTTAATTAAAAAACTAAAAAATTATTAACATTAGAATAAAAAGGGGTGATTGAAGAGAACTTATTCAAAATTAAATAATATTTGGGGTTTTATCTATTTAATAAAATTCAATATAAGTTGAAGACTTAAATGAAGAACTGGTTAAGTTAGGGCACTAATTTAAATGATTCATAAAGAATCCATGTAATTCCATAATTTTATTTTTGAATGATGATGTATATAGAAAAGGATTTTGTAACACCCAATGATTTTAAGAAATATTTTTTTCAAATAAATAAAATTTCATTAATAACTTGTTTAACACAAAACATCGTGTTGTGGTGAATACCAATATAATATTAATGTAGTTATTTAAACACAACCCCAATAGCCTATATGTTAAATGTATTGGTATGAGTAGGAATTAACACATTTTGGAGAATATTTATTATTATTTAGATAAAAAAATGTTATTGATAAAAAATTCAATAATTTTTGATAAATTTGAATTCAATATATATTATATCATCTAAAAAATTAGTTAATTGTTATTTTATGAAAAAGAATACACATAAATTTTCCAAAATTTTTTAAATTTATTTAACAAAATTAAAATAATATTTTAAATCCATGTTTTTCAATTTTATTTTAGTAAATTTTTTTCATTTTTCTAAAGTAGTTAATTTTTCAATAAATTGTGAAAAAATACTATATTTTATTAAATGTTACCTTTTATTTTGAAGATTATTCATGTCATATTTTGGTTTAGTATGTATTTAAAAGTGTACTTTATTCAATAATATCATTATTAATATTATTTTGGTACTTGGAATCAATTTTATGTATAGATTTGATATAAAAACATTCATTACTTATGAAAATATTTTATTTTAAAATAGATTTTTCAACACATATATGGATTTAATTTTAAAAATATTATTCCAAATAAATAAATTTAATTTCATAAAATTAAATTAAATATCTTTTATAATCATAAATAATATTTTATAATAATTACCTCATAATTTGTTTCCATGATGAATGGAAAAAACAATAAAAAATAATTTAGGTTATAGTACTAGAAATTCAGCTATTTACTATGTGCTATTTGTGAGGGGATGCTGTTGAAAAAACCCTTCTGTGATGGGGCCCCGTTTCAGATAGCATGTTGTAATAAAATGGGTTGCAATAAGTATTTTTGCAATGGTCCCATCATTAAAAATATTACATGTGATAGGAAGCAGGCGTGTCGTAATTAAATGTCAAATTAAATACATTATATACACAATAACCTTTAGCGATGGGCATCGTCGGAAAAAGTATTTGGGATGTGACCCCAACACGTCAAAAATAACGTATATGTTATGAACCTTTTGGGATGGGCCCTTGCCCGAAAATCTATTGGGATGGTAAAGCAACCCATCAAGAAAAAATTCAAAAAAAATAAATAATCTATTTGCGACGGGCCCCCCGTCGCAAAAGGTCACATCTCAAATACTTAATAAAATAAAAAAAATATTATTATTAATTAAATAATAAAATAATATTAGAATTATCAATATTTTAAAATAGATAATAAAATAAAAAAAATATTAATATTATGATTATGCAATAATAATATTAATATTATTAAAATAAAAATAAAAATAATAAAAATAAAAATTATTAATATTAAGAAAAAATATATAAAAAATCATAAAATATTATTATTATTAGTAGTAGTAGTAAAATAAAACAACATTAAAAAATATAATACTAATAATAAATGATAAAACATTCAAAAATTTAAAGAAAATCAGTATTTGCACCAATATAAATGAAACAAACTGTAAATAGTTCATATTCCAACCAATGTTGAATTCAAATGTTTTTAACAGAACAAAACAAATCACTCGGGGATAGTCTTCTGGAGAAGCTGGAGGATATGGAAGAGATGGTACAGGGAACACCATCCCTAAACTACAAGCTAGACGGTGCATGTACTTCATTTGACTGTGATGTTATTGCGGCCATCGATGCTTGTCGTCCTCATGTTGTTGATGCAGCTGCTGCCATCGATGCATGTCCTCCATGTACTACTCCTACTACTATAGCTTCCATAAATGTATGTCCTCCTCGTGCTACCGATTATGTTGCTTCTACTGACACATCATTCCCTACTACTTCTGCAAACTCTCTATAAGCTATGTTTGAGCATGCTACCACTCATGATACTATGAGCCAAAAGATGATGCCTCACCCAAATATCCCCTCGAACTGGATGCTGACATCACATCAGTACCAAAATAAGTCCCAGGAGTCAAATGAGAGTCGATACCAACTATTCATCCCTTCTCTAAGGCATACTAGGTTGCCTACATCCTTGTCGCCTCATCAAAATGATGAGCACTAGTCGTGTCGCCTATCTTAGGCTAACTCTCAGTCCTTGTATGAGAGGTCGTTGTCTCATATGACACCTTCATTCCCAATTTTAAATAAAAATAGTGAAAATTTTATTTGCCGTTAATTTTCAAACTAAATAAGAAATTATACTGAACACAATCTAACGCTGGCGATCACCACAAATCTCTCTAGTGGAAGGAACACTGTACATCCTCTGATAAACATCGTACACCATAATATCAGGATGCTCGAATTCCTATATGAATATAAAATAAACTGTTTATATGTAATGTTACATATAATATTTAAAATGATTCTTACTAGATGCTCTCTATGTGTACTGAATATATGGCTACAAGCTCAATGTGTCACCTCCTATCTCCCCCGGTTCTGCCGCACCAATGAAGATATCCTATGAAATCCACTACTCAACTAGTGTGATCATAATCCAAACAACTATGAGATGAAATGTACTATAGTCGGTGTGATCTATATGACTCATCAAATATTGTTTCTTCTACATTCATAATGGTTGTCCTTATCAAATTGTGCAAAAACTGATGTAAACGCTCATGCATAGACACCTCTCATGCCTCATGGAAAGCGCCACACATGATATCATTAATGGGATACCATAAACCCTACAACTAATTTATAATATCATGTTATTAATGAATTAAATTTCTAAATAAATATTATTTATTGATATACCATCGAGTGATTCAACATTCAAGTCGCACATCAACAGAAATCTATTCGCATTTGATCGATGGTAGAGAAAAATAATTGTGCAAGATATCCCTCCCCTATCCAGTAGATACATGTGAAAAACTGTGAAAAAATAATAAATAATCAAACAATTATTATATAACTTAATTAATTAAAGCTAACTAAAATAGACAAGTTATCATACCTCTGCGTGTGTGGATTGAATCCAAGACATGGGTGCTGCTCGGGGATAGGGTCAGTAATCATAAGTCATGTAAGATCACACCCCCTCAACGTACCCCTTAAACCGTCAATAGCACGAGTGTATGATGATCCCAAATCATCCTAATCCAAATGTAGCTCAGCCTCCTCTAACTCACAAAGTATTTCAGTGTCTATCTAAAATACAAAATTATTGTTTTTAGAAGATTTTTAAAATTAGCAATTACATATATATATATATAAATGTGTGTGTGTGTGTGTTATGATTATAACCATGATTTAACTTTTTCAATGTTCACCTTCATCATCATCTTCATATCTAATGATGAGAATGCCTTCATATTCATCATCGGTTTTATCAATATGTTTATGAATTTTGGTTTATCCCTCTCATGCCATTTCAAAATCAATTGTAACATCATTAACATAATCTTCATCTTTGACCCTTAATTGTGGGGGTCATCATAGATATTCATGTCTCTTTTTCAAAAGGATTGATTTTGAGTAGTCTCTTGAAAAAATTCAATTCCTTATACTTTATTGGAACAAAATTTAGTTTGAGTAAACTTATATCCCCAAGGATTAATTTTTATTATGCTCCACCAATCACTCAGGTCTCTTGATGTAGCACAATACATTGCATAATATATTTGATGTGTCTATTGAGATATTAAAATATTTTCATTTACTAAAAATGTACCTTTATATATAATATCGACAATTCCCTTAATAAGATGAACAAGCAAGCCTCTCTCAGTATCTTACCACCGACAATTTAAAATTGTTGTGTAATTTTTCCCTATATAACACAGTTCCGTAATTTCATTCAGTATGCTATAAAAGTCAACTTCACATTATCCATGATGTGATCCTCTCAATGAAAATCCACTATTAATTGTTTTTTTGATTCCCCTTATGCACGTATATGAAATCGAATACCAATCACCACATATGTATTGTAAAATTTGACCATTTTGTATGGTGGAATAATTAATTTACACAGTCGCTTATCAATTTTATCAGCATTTTGAGAAACATGAAAATTTATAAAACCTTTGTCTATATAATAAATAAGAAACTATATATATATTTTAAACCATCAATAATTTATGTTAATAGATTTTAAAACCATTGAGAAAAAAATTTCTCTCAGCGTTCTTCAAGTGAAGCTGCTGTAATTTGTGGAAGTTTTTTCATGATATGATTATCATATACCCTAAAAATAAAATAATTTTACATAATTTAAAATAAATTATAAATTAATTTATAGAATCCATCACATTAAAAATTATTTCATTTCTTCATAGTTGATCTGAACATCAGCATGAGCTCTATGATGTCCCTCATATGAAATTCATCATTCGTGAACTCCAACTAAGCCAAGCTCTGGCTAATTAAAAATAGATTATAGATTATATATTTCACTATCAGCATTCCCATCATTCTATACAATGCATTTGTGATACAAGGGATATTCATATTCAAAATAATTAGAGAAGAAAAAGAAATTTCTTCTTGAAAATTTGCTTCAGCAATTGATCCTTCAACAGATTAATTGTTACATAGATTTTTCTTCAATTTATGTATGATATATAATATGGGTACATCAATCAAAACAATAATGGACCTCCAAATTTTGATTCATGTGGAAAATTTAATATCAGATGTTTTATTGAGTCAACGAAAGTTTGTGGAAATATTTTTTCAGGTTTACATATAATGGAAACAACATCTTCTTCCAGTTTACTTAGTGTATCATAGTCTTTTGTTACTACACTAATGTCTCAAAAAATTATGATATGTCTTTTATCGAATCCAAAATCATATAATTCAACAAACCCATGAATCCTGTTGGTATAAGTTTCTTTTGGATTCATTAACCTATGTGATCTGTCATTTTTGAAACAGTTCAAGTTCTAGTCGTCTGTAAATTTGGACCAAATATAATCGCGCCTTTACATAATCTGTGGTCGTACATGGTGTATCAAACTGATATGAAACAAATTATTGAAATAGTTCTTCATATGTATGACATCCAACATGTTGTAAACCAAACAATCAGACCAATCTGGAAGATCCCAAAAAATGCCCAGTTTTATCCAATTATGCTCATTCCCAAAGCCCGGAATTTTATATTGGTTTCATGTTGGCCCAAATGTGATGGGAGGTATTGAAAATACAACTGACTTTAACTCTTCACCTAAGATCATTTTTCGTGGTTCATCACTTTCAATTGAGCCTTTTATAAAATGAGATTTTTTCCTCCGAAAAGGATGATCGGTAAGATGAAATCTACAATGGCAATCAAAATTGAAACATTAATTTCATTAACGAACATAAAGGATTTGTTGCCCTTCATACAACAAGGACGTGATTTCAAACCATGTGTACTCCAGAATGATAACATTCCATATCCCTGGAAGTCACTTATCATCTACATCAATATAACTTTTAATATGAAATTTTGTTTCGTAGAAAAATAATATAAACTACCAAATTTTATCCATAATGAATTTTACACATCAATCAGTAGTTTCATATAAACTTCAACATTCTTTTTTAGATTTCATGGGATTAATACGGTCAAAATGATATAGGGCTTCTTCATCATCATCCAGGGAGGTAATTTTTACGAAGTTATAAAGACATGTCAACATAAATACCGACTATCATATGAACCAAACAGACATAAACTGTATGTTGAAAGACATAATCGCACGTTTATGGATTCAAAAGAAAAAGACAGATGTAGTTGGTCATAATGGTTCCATGAATCACCATCAGATGGATTATTTAAGATTTTATTGGTTTAAATCTTGGTTGTGTTTCATGACATCATTGATGATGTGTTTTGAGACATAAACAAATATTGCAACCTCAGTGTTAGGGGGAAATTCTCAACTATTTCACAAGAATCCACCCAATCTTCCCTAGTTGAGCTTCATTATTC
Source organism: Viscum album (assembly GCA_963277665.1). NCBI lineage: Eukaryota > Viridiplantae > Streptophyta > Magnoliopsida > Santalales > Viscaceae > Viscum > Viscum album. Next base: position 1,289,904,861 of record OY728159.1, on the reverse strand, counting down.
CTAGATTTTCCACACGTGGGACTGAAATATGTTTACACATTCTCACTAGAATATATGATGAAATAATTTTCATATGCAAAAATATCTGAATAACTAAGGCCCAGATTACTTACCAACCACTTGCTCTCATATTAATTTACAGGAAACACGTTTCTATTAGGTAATAGTGTTTTAACCAAAGAAAATATCTAATCAAAACAGTTTGTTGACATTGCATTATCTTATTTAATATCCATTAATTATTCAACCTCTTATAATTTTCTTATCAAACAACCAGGATATTATTCATACTCAGACGGCCCCAAAAACTCATAAAATTAAGGTGGTTCCAACTGAAGAGTTATATCAATTGCATCATGAGATTAAGTTTGTTGAATATATGGACATGAAATATCATGTACCAAATTTTGAAACAGTGATGGATCCAGAATGAAGTTATTAGTATCTTCTCTTGAAGTTCATTCACCGTTTTGATACCAAAAAACATAATCTGGTTGCAAACCAAACCATAAAAGATGTCCCCCTACATCATCAATTGTGTTAAATGTTCTCAAAGCATAATTTTTACAACGACCCTTAAATAGTGCCTTCTGAAAAAAAAATATGGATTTGAGGATCAAATGATATGAAAGCTTCAACACCCTCAATATATACAAGAATTAAACAAGAACTGTTTAGATATTTTTGTAGAATTTTCCAAGTGTGGTCATCTAATAATGACTATTTTCGACTTTCTTTTCTATATTCCTCTACAAAATATTAAATCAAAATTTTTTTTGAATAATTTGATATTATAAAAACACAAAAAAAAATATAAAAAATTACAACTACTTCTTAATAATTACAATTATTTATTGGAAACACAATTTCTTGTGGATTGATGACTACTCATTGGTCTGATGACTCATTTACTTTTAACTTTATAAAACATAAATCACAATAAATAATTACTCAGAGGTACGCTTATTCATTCTCGTGCATACGAGAATGCAGAAGCCTACCCCCAAGAATATTCTACTTTGTGATTTCAGTGTCAAAACATTAAGAAAAATGTGGATCTACGAATGCATTTTTATACTCATGCATATGAAGTTGGATATGCATACACAAAAGCACACATTTGATAATATTCTGAGTTGGTGAGAGTTGAGAGGAGTATAGTCATCAAGCAAAAGGTGTGTCATCAATCCACTGAAAATTGTTCCATGTTATTATAATTTATTACAATTTATTACAATTGATTTTATTTATATGTATTTCTAATTAGTGCTAATTATTTCTAATTATGGCTAATTATGGCTATTTATTGCTAATTATTACTATTTATTTCTATTTATTAATAATTATTGAAATTTATTGCAATTATTTGCTAATTATAGAAATTTATTGAAAATAATGTCTAATTATATCTAATTATTTCAAATTATTTCTTATTACAACTAATTATTTCTAATTATTGAAAATTATTGAAAATTCTTGAAAATTATTGAAAATTATTTCTAATTATTTCTATTTATTTCTATTTATTTATATTTATTGAAATTTATTTCTGTTTATTGCAATTTATTGCAATTAAATGTAATTTATTGGTTGTTATTATTATTTATTAGTATTTATTCTGAATTATTGTTAATAATTGGTAATTATTATTATTTATTGATATTTATTACCATTTATTACTAATTATTACTAATTATTACTGATTATTACTGATTATTACTAATTAATACTAATTATTACCATTTTTTTACAATTTACTACTATTTATTACTACTTATTACTATATATTACTAATTGTTACTAATTATTAGTAATTATGAATAATTATTACTAATTATCACTAATTATTACTAATTATAACTATTTATTAGTATTTATTAGTATTTATTACTATTTGTTAATATTTATTAGTATTTATTAGCATTTCATACAAATTATTACTATTCATTACTATTCATTACTATTTATTAGAATTTATTAGTATTTATTACTAATTATTAATAATAACTGGTATTTATTAGTATTTATTACTAATTATTACTATTTAATACAATTTATTACAATTTATTACAATTTATTAAAATTTATTAGTATTTATTAGTATTTATTACAAATTATTACTATTTATTGCTATTTATTTCTATTTATTACTATTTATTAGTAATTATAACTAATTATTACTATTTAATATAAATTATTACCATTTATTACAGTTTATTACTAATTAATACTATTTACTGCTATTTAATACTATTAATTACTAATTATTACTATTTATTTCTATTTATTACTATTTATAACAATTAAAAACAATTTTTAATTTTTATTACTATTTATTACTATTTATTACTAGTTAATAATAATTATTATTAATTATTACTAATTATTACTAATTATTTATAATCATTAATAATTATTACTCTTTATTCCAATATATTTCTATTTATTAATATTTAATACTATTTGTTAGTAATTATTATTATTTATTACTATTTATTAGTATTTATTAGTATTTATTAGTATTTATTAATATTTATTAGTATTTGTTACTGTTTATTAGCATGTATTAGTATTTAGTACTATTTAACAGTATTTATTTGTATTTATTAGTATATATTACATTTTATTACTATATATTAGTTATTATTTCTCTTTATTAGTATTTATATCCATTTATTACTATTTATCACTAATGTTTTGTATTTATTACTAATTATTACTATTTTTAAGTATTTTTAGAATTTATTACTATTTATTAGTATTTATTATTATTTATTAGTATCTATTGCTATTTATTAGTTTTAATTTGAATTATTTATTTTTAATTTCTATTTATTACTATTTATTACAATTTATTACAATTTATTAAAATTTATTTCAATTTATTAAAATTTATTAGTATTTATTACTATTTATTACTATTTATTGATATTTATAAGTATTTATTCCTATTTATTGGTATTTAGTAATATTTATTAGTAATTATAAAAAATTATTACTATTTATTAAATATTATTACTATTTATTATTAATTATTACTCTTTATTACTCTTTATTATTATTTATTACTATTTTTTATTAATACAATTTAGTATAATTTATTACTATGTATTACTATTTATTACAGTGAATTAGTATATTTATTACTTATTATAAGTATTTATTACTATTTATTACTATTTAATAGTATTTATTACTATTTATTAGTATATATTAGTATTTATTAGTATTTATTAATATTTTTTACTTATTATTACTAATCAATACTAATTAATACTATTTATTACAAATTGTTAATATTTATTAACATTTTTTCTAATCATTACTAATAAGTGTCAATTACTATTAATTAGTGCAATATACAACAACTCATTACTAATTACCGCAAATTATTTTTATACATTACTAATTATTGGTAATAATTATTAATTGGTACTAATTTCTAAGAATTAATACATTTAATTTAATTTTATTATTACAAAAAATATTAAATTCAAAATAATTTTCATCTAACTTAATTATAATTAATCAACAAAAATTAAAATTAATTTAAATACAAAATGCAAATACGAAATTAAATAAAACATAAATTCATTTAAAGATGATCACTGATAATTATAGGCTGCTTCAAAACTTTTTCATATAAAAAGCTAACTCTCGAGAATTTTTACACTAAAAATAGAGTTTACAGAAGCAGAGGAACAAGAAATTCAGGCAGAGAAGAAATAATGGAGGGAAGTATATATATGTTAGATTAGTTATGACAGGACTATTAGTGATAGGAATCTCATCGTAAAAAAACACTATTTGTGATAAGACCCATTTTAAATACCTTCGGCCGCATTAATTACCATCGACGGTTAAAAAGTTTATTTGTGATGGGAAACATCGCAAAAAGTGACAGGCTGACATACTTTTCACAAAGGGACAACATCTCATCACAAATATGTTTTGACCACTGCCGGTTATTTGTGACGGGATCCGTCGCAAATACCCTCAGGGGGGTGAACTAGTTGGGAAGGGGGATCCCCCCGTCGCAAATAAGTCAAAGCACCTCCTGACATTTGCGACAGGCGGTACCATCCCATCACAAATACTCTTTCGAGTGGGTTGATGCGCAAAATGTGACAATATGTGTGTAACATTTTGTGATGGGGCACCTATCAATACAACATAAACAGTTTTTAGCGGCGGTTTTGTGGCGGCGGTTCACAAAACTGCCGCTAAATGTTATCAGTGAAAGATTTAGCGGCGGTTTGTTAAAAACTGCCGCGAAACCCAATCTATTTTGGAAAGCCGCGACGCTTTCCCCGACCCTATCGCGTACCCCACTTCCCCAATCCCCCTCACAAACCCTCCCCTCTTCCCCGATCCCCCTCCCGCTACCTCCGGCGACACCCGCACCCTCCGGCGACACCCGCGCCCTCCGACGACGCCCGCGCCCTCCAGCGACCCCCGCGGCCCCCGAGCCCCCCGGCGAACCCTGCACCCCCCCCTCAACCGTCGGTGACCCCCGCGCCCCTCGCGCCCCCCGCGCCCTCCGGTGACCGCCACACCCCCCGCGGCCTCCGGCAACCCCCGCACCATAATTTAAGTCCTCCCACCATAATTTTCAGGTTTATTTATATATTTTTTTTATTTTTTCCACATTTTAATTAGGGATATTGTGATTTTTATATTCCAAATATCGTTGTAGTGTGTTTTGGTCTTCATTTTTGCAGGTTTGAGTTGTCATCATCAAAGGATTACATGTGTATTCATAATTAAGAATCTATATATAAGTTCTCCATTTATATATATTCAACCTTGAATGTATTAATATATATCATGGGGCTATATGTGCTTATATGTGTATATGAAAATGAATATGTGTATCATTGAAAAGGGGTATATGAAAGTATAGTCAAATATGTATAGATCCCTTATACATATTTGTACACCTTAATATGTATATATGGACTAGGTATCATTACATATAAGTTAAGGTGAATATGTGTGCATTTGAAAATATTAAAATTTGAGATTCCATCATCTATTTTAGCATGGCTTGAGTTTTAGGTAGTTTCCATATTCATGTTACCATTATTTGAATTCCATGATAGCATGGATGTTTTTTAATCTATTATTCATTATTTTATCAATTGAATATTGTATATCTTTTTATATATATTATTGGTTTTATTTCTCGGAATGTATCTCCCAATGTGGTTGATAGAAATTATCCTAAACATTTAAAATGTGTTTTATGGAGTAAAGCATGATTTCAAAGTGAGTTTTCTATCGTGTGATTTTTTGTTTAGAGATAATGTTTTGAAAAAATGGTAAGATGGTCTCAAGCGTTTTGAGTAATGTGTTGTGAAGAGGATCGGGCCGATGGGGAATATATTGGATATTCCATGATGGTATGACTTTATGTGAATTATTTCATTATGTTTCATTTTAGGTGATGTTTCCTAGACTTCTCTATAGAGTCCATGTGGCTGAATTTTTGTTGGAGGTCGAATCATCCTTTAAGAGAATCTAGTTCATTTTATGGATCACAATGGGATGGTTTTGCAAGGTAGTATTGTACCTTTTGTTCTAGTTTTATTTCTATATAGTACCATTAAAGAAGAGACATGGGAGGGGAGATGAATATGTAGGCATAGTGGTCCAATCTCTTTTTTAACAAAGCTTTTATTTCTATATAGTACCATTAAAGAAGAGACATGGGAGGGGAGATGAATATGTAGGCATAGTGGTTCAATCTCTTTTCTGACAAAGCTTAGTGATACATTGAAATGTGGCTCAAAGCTAAGACATTTCATGTTAGGGAGGGTATGATATTCTATGATTTTTTCAGGTACTTTCTCATTTCAATTTTACTTTAGATAGATAATTTTGGGATATCAAAATGTTTACTGGATGTATGAACAGTTTTTGGGGTGTCCAGGGTTTTTTGGACACAAAAGGTTGAAAAAGTGCCTATCCAGCTCAAGTAATACGATCAGATCCCATTTAGTAGTTATTGTGTTCCCTAACCATGATTTACAAGAGGTGGGGTAAATTCAATGAAAAAATAAGGAAAGGGGGAGAATAAACCAAGTAGAAATGGATAACCCATTCCTCATGGTTATAGCATGACTTAACAAACCATACAGGCTTTATCGAAGATCATGTGACTATCCCGCATTTCTATCCAACAGTCCAGCATTTCTAAAATATTACTTTTGAATAGCATGAATTGTCTTTAAAGTTTCCACATGATGAACTTTTTCCCAGCAATACTCATACACTGATCCTTTCTTTTCAGCTTCATTCCATCTCTCATAAATCAGATGAAGTGCCAAATGATCACTGTAATCCTTTGCAGAAAATCTAGATTTTACCATTACAGCTAAAGAGCTTTTTATCTTGAGGAAGAACTAAAGTATCCATGACGCTACGTCCGACCACAGTGGTAAGCACATGATCGTAGCAATGAAAAATGGCACCCATAATTAGTACTTTCCGCAGTTTAGGATCCACCAGAAGGATTGACTGGGCACACCGGCTGGCCGGTGTTGTCTCACCAGCTGGCTGGTGGTCATCCACCGGCCGACCGGTGACACCAGGCAGTGGGAAAGCCTACTGCCTGGCTCCTCCGGCTGGCCAGTGGGTAGGAACCGGCTGGCCGGTGCCCATACCGGCTGGCCGGTGGAAATCCACCGGTTGGCCGGTAGACTCAGTCAATCCATTTTCAGCTTTCTTGGGCGAGCTCCTAGGAAATCTTTTTCCTAACATCAAAAACACTTGAAAACATGTTAGAACACAAATAGAGTGATTTTGTTCATTAAAATCCAAGAGAGAGAGGTACAACAACTATTGTTTGTTTTATATTCATGGACTAGATTATGCATTAGAAACCATTAGTGGTGGCCTACTTAATTTACCTCACACACCATATGAGATGATGAATTAATGTGAAATTGTTTTCATATATCTTGAAATATATTCTTTTGTACATTTGGTTGTCTGTTGTTCATCTTTTTTTGTGTGGGATTTAAGGGGTTTGAAGTATGATGGAACCAACAAGTTTGGTTTCACAATTTGTTTTTAATTGTGGACGTGTTATGGGTGAATTTGGTTCTCATAGTGAGATACATGTTTCTTGTTATGGTGTGGTTTTGTCTATGAGGGATGGTGTTTTTAATGTTGGTTTTTATTATGGTAAGAAATGTTATGGTCACTATTATGAGGATGTTGGTTTTTGTGTGTAGTGGTTTGTGGTAGTATTCTTTTAGTGATGGAATATGAAATGGTAATGATGTAATAATGTTGTAAGCTGTTGTACATTACAAATATGTGTGGATGTGATATTATGTGGGGCTGATGGGTGAGATGTGGCTGTGGTTTTGGAAAATTTAGGGCAGTGGTGGAGCAGATCCAATATTTTTTTTCCTGTTCAACATTTAGCAGCGGTTTTAACCGCCGCTAATGCCATACCTGTGAGCATTTAGCGGCGGTTAAAACCGCCGCTAAATAACCGGGAATCATTTAGCGGCGGTTCAAACCGCCGCTAAATGATGAACTGGGCAGAATTTAGCGGCGGTTTTAACCGCCGCTAAATATATTATGTTGATATTTAGCGGCGGTATTCACCGCCGCAGAATAGGCACATCAAACACATGAATTTAGCGGCGGTTAAAACCGCCGCGAATAAGATACCCTTATAACCGCCGCTAAATGACGGACCTACGACACATTTCTAAAACCGCCGCTAATAGATTGACGACGCCAAACGTAGCGGCAGTTTTTGTAAAACACCGCCACACAATATAGCGGCGGTTTAAACCGCCACTAAACCGGAAAAAAACCGCCGCTAGGACCGGCATTTGTTGTAGTGTATTCCCGTAGCAAATAACATATCGCAAATAATGGTTTTCTCGTAGTATTGTTATGGTTTATACAGGCTAACCGAGTGGCTTTAAACCAAATATTAGATTATGTTGTCCAATTACAAATATCAAAATCTAATTTTATGGAAATATTTTGAACTTATTGTTTCCAAAATCCAAATATAATCTCATTTAGATGCATTTTACATTGGAATTATTTAAGCATTTTGTATTCTTTAGTAAAATTTCCTTGTAATTTGCAATTAGCACCCCTCACCCAATTAATGAGGGACACCCACACTCCAATCATTTTCTCACCCAAATATTTTTTTGGTTCACATATTTTATAAATTAATCCATTCTTATATTGTAACCCAATACCTAGAGGCATTATTTAATTTTTAAACCCTCTTAAGAAGGCTTTTGGGGAAAACCAAAATTGGTTTTCCGAAGAATATATATTGTTCTTAACAAATCACATTTCATTAATTTTTTCCCTCTTCCATAAATAACATTAAATATTATATTATAATAACATATTTATCTCTTATATACTCACATGGTTTTATTTTAGGGTCGTACACTATATAAATCCTCCTCCATAAAATCGGAAATGGTGTTGTTGATCGTCTGTACAACGAACTAATTCTTTGTGAATCGGTATAATTCATTATCCATTCTACCAATTAAAGATGGTTAAAAGGATGGATTTAACATATATATGTCATATTTATATCATAACAAAACTTATTCATTATAATTTCACATCAAATGTTTTATCTTCCAATCCATTGTAAAATGATAACATTGCTTATGCGTATAAGTGGGTCACAACATCCGCGAAGCGATGTGACACGTTTTTCATTTTATTTTTTCAAGTATTGTAAGAAGATTATATTTAATTAATATATATTATATATATTATATATAAATTATTCTATAAAAATGAATTAATATTTCACTTTCCTTAAATATATCTACTGAGACAATGGAAATAATGTTCATGTATACGTATGACCCACTATTTCCATGAACGGTGTAATTTTTTTCTCATCTATAGATTTAATGGGTGACATAAAATATGTTTGTAAGGGATATATGTTATAATTATATTTCATATAAAATTATGGATATTATGGAAACATGATCAATGTAAATGTCGTGAAAACACCAAACCATAACATACATGAAAAACTAAGCTACTATTACCTAAATTATTATTTAAATATGGAAATTTTAATAAACGACTGATCAAATATCATAAGTAAATAATATATTGTATTATATATATTATTATGGTTATATAATATATCAATAATAATCATATATTTAGTATATAAGAGGATAAAACATGTATGATGAAATTCGGGTGTCGGGGTAAGGGTTTTCACTCTCTCTTTTATTTTGGGGAGATATATACCATATTTTCCACTCATATTTTTGCGGTGTTTATACTACTCATTTGACATGATATTTCTTGAATATAAATATTTTAAATACACTTATGTTTCCAATTAAACTTATCTTTTCATGGGGCTTACGATTCAATATTTACAAAATAGGTATGTGATTTTTATCTCACATTTATTTCTATGGGACATAGTCAGTGTTCCTGATAGTTTAATTTTTGTTGTGTAAATACTACGCAAAATATTATGTTATAGTTATGATCATGAAAATTATGGGTATTTAAATATCCATTTATGGTTATTTATTTCATTTGTCTTAAGATTAAAATGTTACCAAAATGTTGAAGGGTCAACTTTACAATATCATTATTTATCATTATTATTTATGATTAGGTATCTGTTGATGAAATAATTAGATATATCTCTCTAAAAATTAATTATTTTTCTTCTCATATATTTATTCCAATTTAAGACAAGTTTACCATTAATTTTACTTGCTTTTTTTACAAATGACACCAAATGAATGTTTTTACGAAAAATCATCATTATTTCTCTATTCAGCTAGCAATCATTTTTATTCATTGACAGTTTTTTCTATCTGCATTTTAAAGAATTTATTTACTATTATCAAAATATTTTTATATAAATTTCACACTATTTTTACATTTTCAAAAAAGAATTAAATTTTATAATATTTTTATTCTTTGAACAATGAATATTTAATTTTTTTATTAAAAATTATACAAGGATATTTGTTTTAAATTGTATTGAAAGAATATAATTTTACACCATCATAAATGCTCAATAATTTAAAATAACCTTAAAAATAATTCATGTTTTTTTTCAAGAAATATTAATACCATAATATTTGGGATATTTTTACCTTTCAAATTATAAATTTCACATTGAAAAGGATATTTTCCTCATGAAATGATTGAAGTGATCATTAAAATTATTTTTGAAAATACGATTACATCATTTGATATATATTAATATTTACATGAGATATGATCACATCATACCTTCCTTATTATTTCATTGTATGAGTTATTATCCTGATGAAAATATTATAAGGAATCATTGTTCATTCTCTATAGCTTATGATATGATAAGATGTTTATGATACCCATTTATTTTATAATGGTAATATTATGATGAAACATTTATTAAACTCTTATCATTTATATGAGTCATAAAATAATTTATTGATTATGAGAACTATTAATTATGCATGTATTATTTCATTATGAATGGTTATGATCTTGTGGAACCTATATGTATGATTTTCCAAATGTGAGTGGTGGGAGTTATATCTCCCTGAAATTCATTCGTTCGTTGTTGATGTACTGTGAATTAAGTATGATTAAAATTCCAAGTTAAACTAGTATATTAAGGGACATTTTCTACTATGATAGTCTTGTGAGTGAATGAGGATTAATATTACGTTTTGTGGTGTCATCCTATTACACATAAATTGTTTTTTAAATGAAAATGGAATACAATGGAAATGATATTATATAATTATATATTTTCCATAATTTGATCTCATATGACAATATTATGCTTCCATGAATCATGTCCATTGATTCATTTTTTATTCATGTCTTAGGAAATTCACATATTTTTTCCATAAATAAAATTTTTGATCTATGATATGCAGTGTATGGGTTCAAATGTCATTCCCATGTTACAATACATTTACTCTCATGTTATGTTGATATCATAACAATTTCCTAATACTGTCCATTTGATCTCACCTTTGTTATGTTTCTTTTTACCGGGTTATGAGGAAAGGTAGTATGTGTGAAATGTATAGGAATGATTTTAATTACGAATAACATAGTGGGAGATGGTGTATTTCAAATATGAATGAATTTTTAGGTATTTCTTTTTCCAAAGACACTAATCCTTTATGGTGAATAGATGTGTTTTAGAAAAGTGGAATGAATATTCTTCAATCATAATATAATATCTAGGTAAGAAATTTGTTGGTCACTATAGATTTTATCGATGTACATGTATAGTTAAACATATTGACTAAGATTTAAAGACATTAGTGATAACCATTGTGATAATTCTAATGACATGTCAATGTATATAAAATTATTATGGAAATTTGGTAAAGGATAGATAAAGTGTTTTGCAAGAAATTGCATCTCCATCTAGATACTTGCAGAAGTTTTGTCTTTGGAACAGTTTTATATAAGGCTAATAACTCTTTAAAGGAATCATTTGGCATTGACATGATTATCACCTAGTATATAATAATTTTCCTTTCTGCACAACTAGTTTATGGTTTTTGTGGTTATTTTTACAAAAATTCATAAAATCTTTATGAACGATCATGAATGATCTGAATAGATAATGAAAATGAATGATGTTGGTCAAATATGAGGTGTCATTAGTTGAAAAGTAGTAAATATTTAGATATCCAATAATTTTTTTTATGATTTTTCACTATTATTATATTTGAATTACTATAATCCAAACCATTCATTATTCACTAAGGTGTTGAAGATAGAACACAAGTGTTTATGTTGTAAGAATTATTTGGAAATAGTGAATTACCCATTAAGAGAATAGTCATATGAATTCATTATATCGTGAATTGTATATAGGAAATATTATTCTTATCCTCAAAAATTAGATATTGAATTAGCACTATGATCCCATAATTGTTTGATGATTTCATCTCATGTATATGTTTGTTCTATAGTATAATATTTGTAAATGTTATTCATTAAAAAAAATTATTCTCCCTTTATATTATTTTGAGGTTATCATAGGTTTATATTTTATTTACCTATATATATTTAACATCAAATTCTATGTAAGGGAAATCAATTTTGATACTCCAAACCATTCTATGATCTTTTATCATTTGGATAAAAAAATATTATAATTTATAAGAAATCGCATCCTTTATATGGATGTTCATTCCTTTTCGAAATTGGTACTTAATTTAGATGGTTTTTGGGAATCTAAACATCGACGATATAACTTTTTTTAATGTCTCTATAGAAGATTTTATCATCATTTCACTAAATTTTTAATTTGAGTTCTCAAAAATGAAAACCTAATGTCACATATATTTCAATTCTACCATATATAATAGCCTTAATTATTTTGTATGAATAAAATAATTAACACTATGGGAATCATGGAGTGAAATTTATTTGACTATGTGTGTTAGCGTTGGGTGTACCTATCATAATTTTTATGAAGAAATATTGACTAATAAAACTCAAAATTGATTATTAGGAACTAAATAAGATCCAAATTAATAACAAGAATCATATACAATGTATTGATTACATATTTAACAAATAGTATAAAGATCAATAAATTTTCAACATTGAACATTATTATATTTATATCATCTATTTATATTTAATAAGGAGTATATACCTAGGACAATATTCCATTAATTGTATATAAACTATTAATATATAATGTTTCAATTGTGCCATACTAATTTCTTTCTATATCCATGGATTTAATAGAATATTAAGATATTTACATGATTAGTTTGTGGTGGTATTTATAGAAAACATTCATATATATATTCATTGAGTGGGAAATATTATGAAGATCACATGATAATTAGGTTGATAAACCTTATAAAAGATAATTTGTATAAAAAATTTACCATGTTTTATTTTCTCTAAAATATAATTCATTTTCTGGTTCATATATAGGGAATCATTAAAGACTGTTGTTATTTAACATTTTTTAAGATGACCCACTATGAATGAGATCCAATTCACTATTTGTTTGGATGGATATTATTGATGTTATGTGTATAATTTCACATTAATTTATAATTTACTCAGAAAGATAACAAGCGATCGAAGTTCATTTGAAAGAATGAACATGGGGAAAATATCAATTAATTGAAGAGAAGGTCATTCATTATACCAATGATTACCTTACCATTATATAGACAAGGGTTATTAATATACATTGATGAATGAAATAATTGATTTGAATGATTTATCATATATAAAAAATGGTTATATATTATTCTACATGAAAATTCAATGCACATGATAAAACTTACACAACATAGGATTTGATGTTCGCTACAGTAATTATTGTAATAATTATATAGAGGAATTATATTTATAGGGAATTTTGTGATTTAGATAGAGTTCATAAATATTCAATGTATATATACTCACATAATGAGATCAATTTGTTCTAGATAATATGGTTGGATGTGATTAAAGACGATGACTGCTCAATACATTACTACACAGGGAATGAAAACAAGGCGTTCGAGGATTTGAGTTGAAAGTATCATGTTATATTATCCAAAATGTGAAAAACTACATAATCTTTCTAAATATAAAATGAATGGAGAAAGAATTATTTAATGAATGAGAAAATTCATATCATTCTCAAATGAGTTTTCATCAATAAATATAATTGAGTATTAAAAAGTATTTAAGGAAGATGAAGAGATTCTGAAGAGTGTAATAAATATTATAATGTTTAACCTTGATTATGATTGAATGATATTGTTTAGAAACGATGGAAGTTTTCTATACATCCTCAATTTGAGGAAATAGTTGTTATATGAAGTTGATAATTCTAAATAACAAATTTATAAGGGATTTAGAATGATGTAAAGAGATGTAAAATAGTATTTTTTTTATTGGATGAAATGAAGAGTGATATTGTAAAGTGTGTATCTTGGTTCTTAGTATATCATGAAGTTATGTATGAGAGGAAAACTTTATAGGGGATGTTACTAGATTTACCCATACTATAAAGGGGTTGGAAAACACAATATTTTTTTTCATTGAACTCCCCAAAACATCTAAAGATAATAAAGTTTTATGGGTTCTAGTCAATCTATATAAAAAGATATGACACTTCATTGATGTCAATGAATACTTCCATCTAGATTATATTTTCATAATTCTAATTATGAATGTTGTACGTTTTCATGTGGTATAACATTCTATTATATCTGGTTTTGATCCATGGCTTTCATTGACATTATGGAAATGTCTTCATCGTTCTCTATAAAAAGTGTTACAGTTTAGCACTACTTATAAAATTAAAATAGATGTTCATCATGAGAGGACCATTTAAAATGTATAGGATGTGATAAGATCATGTTCTATGAATTTAAATAGTTTTTTGGTTAATCACCATCCACTAGAAGTATTTTATAACAAAAAATATATTTCACTCAAGTATTCAGATGGCACTTTACAAATCATTCTATAGAAAATAAAATAAAACTACAATTTTTATTGATGAAGTTAGAGAAATAATTATATTGCAACATGATCTAAATGTGGAAATAAATAATACTGTAACATCCATTAATGAATAAATGAATGATTATCCCTGGGTATATTGTATCTTCATATATTTTTGGTCGAGTAGGGATAGTTGCTTATCGTTTGGTGCAATCACCTAACCTCTCTTAGGTATATGTTATGTTCCATTTATCTCTCCTAAGAAATAACATACGTAATCATTCACATGTACTAAGAATAGAAATTATATTAATTCCTCATGATATTTCATATAAATGAAATCCTATATAGATTCTGGATCGTTATGATTATGTTATATTAAAAATAGACACTCAAATGGTCAATGTTTTTTTGTGAAACCACCTACATGAATAAGTTTGGTAGGAAAATGAGGATTTGATGAGGTAGAATTATCACACATTTTTTCATGTCAAATTGAAATAATTTTTATAGATAAATTCATTTTAATGGGGTAGAATGAAACCCCCCAATATTTTATGAAATATGTTTTAAAATAATTTTCATTTCATCAACTACTTGAATTATACGTAGCACCGAGATTTATAGAACCACAATATACAATTGATATTATTATTTAAACATGACCATTTTAAAATACCCATATAAATTTAATGTAAAAATTTGAATAAGTAAATTTTTAGAATACATTATAAGGATTTTATAAATATAAAATAAATTAAAAAAATATGAACTTGATTTTTGGTAATGTCTATATATACTCCAAAAATACATTTGTTCCTAAAAAGAGGTATTCATTGTTTTTTGTAAAAATATATTAAAGTTTTTTATATCAAAATTTATGAAATATATTTAAATATTTAACAAAATTTTTTAATTATAAGGATTAAAATTATTATTGAGTGAATTTTTGATAATTATGTAAAAATATTAATTTTTTCAGGAATAGTGAAAAATTATATTTTTTTACAAACTACCATTTTAGTTGCGGCTTTTAAAAGATCCATTTTGTTTTAAGATTGTTTTAAAAGTAAAATTTGTTCCTAATATAAGTATTAATCCAATTTAGTTCATTGGAATAAATTTTTTATTCAGTTTTAACGAAATAACATTTATTTTTCATTAAAATATTATCTTTTAAAACCCACTTTCTCAACATGTCTGGGAGATTATATTTATTTTAACATATAATAAATTTAATTATATAACATTGAAACGTTGAATCCATATTTATAATAATCTTAATTTATATTACATAACATTTTCACCATAGTATTTTATATGAATGAATAGAAAAAATAATTCAAATTAATTATCATGGAAAAGGTTAATACGATATTACCAGGGGCACTCAAACAAAAATAAATTGTAATTTTTCCCACATAAAATTATTAAAATACTTTTTAATTTCTATATGTAGACCTTATACTATAAAAGTTTCGATTATATGGTCATCTAAGATAATTTTCATTTACAATGTTTAAAAAAATTATTCTATATGGTAATTCTCTTGTAATTTTCATGTGGGTCCCCTCCCCAATTATAAAAGGACACCCCACCAATAATCACATCTCTACACATAAGGATGTTCTTTTCATCTAAGACCTGTTATGATATATTCACTAATTCCCTAAATATTTTTTATATGGCACTTTTTCATTATAAAACCATCATAATAAGAATTTTGTGGAAATCCCAGGGTGGTTATCTGAAGAATATCTATGATTTTTAACCATACATTTCTGTTTCATTTATTCATCCAACTCCTTGAAATATTTTTCAAATATTATTATATAATAACAAAAATTTCTATCATATAATAATATTTTATTATCTTAATCGAATAAACTTTATCCATCTTTTTATCCATCAAATGGGAAATGAAATCGCTGATCGTGAGTGTATTGGACTACGTCCTTCCAAACCAAAGTAATTCATTCCTCATCACCATCTTGCATGGTTGGATATAATGATAGATTTAAAAAAATATCTAATATTTAGGAAAGAATTTAATTAAATTTATTTTAAAATCACATTTACATTATTTCCTTTCAATCATTGGGAAAATAATAACATAACTTGTGTGTACGTGTGGCCAACCACCACCACGATGTGATGTGTCATATATTTAATTTAATTTTATTATAAGTTGTAATAAGAAGAAAAAAATTATTTTATAATTCATAATTAATTTTTACCGTTATTTTATCCATCCATTGATAAAATAGATACAATGTTCATGTGTATATATAATTGTTGTCTCATTTAATGGTGTAATATATTTTCTATCTCTAACTGCTATGGATAAAAGTAAATATGCACATTTTGAATCAACATGATATTAATATTATTTCTATAATTATTTATATTTTTATTCAATGATCAATGTAAATAGACCAATAATACCAAAACAGGACATGCATGATTAACGAAGATGTTATTACCCCAAATGTGAATTTAACACAGAATTATTAATAAATGGGTAATAAAAGGTTGTAATTAAATAATATATCTTATTGTATACATGCGTATCAGTATTTAATATATTTATAATAAATATTAATTTATTATACATTATGTTCAATCAATTACAATGAAATTCAAGACATCATGTAAGGGTTATTTAGACTCTCTTTTATTTCTATGAGGAAAATGAAATATTCACTACTCATTTCTATTGTGCAGTGTATATACTTAAATATTTACATGATATATCATTAATATAATTATATTAATGATATATATTCATTGATTTAATGTTTTATTTTATGGGTATTATTATTTAAAAGTTACCAATGTAGTATGTAATTTTCAACTCTCATGTATTTTTATAGGATACAACCCATATTTCCCACATGTTTCATTTGTGATGTTTATATACTTACCCTGAATATAATTTATGATTAATACCATTGAAATTGTTGGCATATACATATCCATCTATGGTCTTTTCATTCAGGGGGATTATGATTCAAATGATAACAATGTGTAAATGTTTTATGTTACAATCACATCGTTTGCTGAAATTATTTATTCATATGTTTCTATGGATATAATATTATTATTTATATTTCAAGAAACTTAGGAATTTTATACTTATATTTTTATTTTTATAAAACAAATGTTTCTTTTAAATTTCCTACTATTTATTTATTCAAGAGAATATATGAAATTTTTTTTTACAGAAATTCACCTTATTTTATCTGTTCAGACAAAAACCATTTGTCATCCATGATCCTATTTTCTAAAATTATCTTAAAAATAATTTTAATAATATAAATGTAATATTTAAGGGAAATTTTACCATGGTTTTTCTTTTTATAAAATGTTATTAATGGAAGATTTTTTTCATTTTTTGAATAAGGTACTTTATACTTTTTACTAAAAATGTAAAAGGAATGTTTATTTTAATATGTGCAGAATGTATAGTATTTTCCACCATCAAGACAACATAATGATATAAAAACTACTCAAAAAATCAATGTTTCTTTCAGTTAAAATTATTTCCTAAAAACATTAGATATTTTATATTATAAAAAAATGGTTTCAATGTGAAATGGATATTTTCATTATGAAATGTTCCATGTGATATTTATAATTTACATTATATATAAGATGAAATACTTTGGGGATTCATAATAATTCCTAGGGATATAATCCTATGACATTATATTTATTCTCTTTCAATATGGTTAATGATTATGATAAAAATCTTTCTATGAAAATTATTTATTGTTTCCATGGAATGAGAAATGATTAATTATTTTTAAAACCCACTTATTTTCTATGGGTTATGCTATGATGAGATGTTTATGAAACACATTTATTTACATTTGTTATTCTATGATGATAATATTAGGAAACCAATTTCATTTTCATTGGTTATTATATGAAAAATGAATAATGATCATGTGGCATATAAAAATATGTAAATATATATATATATGTTTAATTATATTACCGTTGGGGACTTTATCTACCTCAAAAGGATTTCATAATAATTGACATCTAATTAGATAAACAAGACATGTATGGGGGTTAAAAAAAATTATAAGGGAATATATCAACTATGATAGTGTTTTGAGTGTAACATGAAAAATATGATTGGTTGGGGAGTGAACCCATAACAATATTATAGTTTTAGGATAGATCCTTTCTTATAAAGGAAATAATTTTCCATGATTATGTTTTTAAAAAAATCTATGTATCATTCCAATATTAAGATTCTCTATATCATGTTATTTGATTTCTTATGATTCAATTTTTATGAATTTCCAAGAATTATGTTATCAATAATATTTATGATCTATGATAAATATTGTATTATTTTCAAATGTCATTATCACGTTCTCATACACTTATCATCATATTATATTGATATATCCATTGTTTAAACTTACTAAGAATCTAAAATCGAGATTTATAATTTCCCATTTTCAAGGATTATAAAGAATGGAATTATGTATGAAATTTATAATAAAAATACTATTTATGAATAATATAATTGGAGTTGATGTATTTCAGTTATGATCAAATTTTTTATGTATCGATGTTTCTAAAGACACTAATTTTATTGTTCCTGGGGTTTTACTGAATTGTATTAATATTAATGTAATAAGGATTAATATCTATGTAATAAAAGTTAGATCATTATATAGATTGAGTATGCTATGTTGAAGACTTAGTGGACTTAATTTATATAAAAAATCATTAAAAATTATTCAATAATAAATATATTTCATATGGAAATTGGAGAGTATAAAGTGTGCACAATAAGTAATGAGTAAATAAATGAAGAATGAAATTTTTATTTGGGTGAAGAAATATTTTTATGAGGACCTAGTCGTAATCTATTTATTCATAATAGAATTATTTTTATTTCATGAAAATATTTTTTCTTTCTATAAAGAAAAAATATAATGAACACATCTTCAGTTACTATGAAATTATATTTATACCGTGAAGAAATAAATTAATTTCATATGATTCTATGAATTATTAGTGATCAATTGAGAAATGGAAAAATAGGTATTTGAATATTTGTAGTAGATATTAGGTAAAAGTTATTAGTAACTTGTTTAAATTATTTATATTAAAAACCACAACTTTTGGAATAATAAGGAGACACATTAACCATTCATGTGGGACCTAATTCAACCATGTGAGAGGTAGTTCAGCCAGGATAGTGAAAATTAGTTGGAGAACGTATATTATTTCATTCAAAGAATAAAAAAATGGGTGTTGGGGAATAATAGTGTGTGCACAAGGTTCATAGGTTGGTACATTCTTGGTAGGACCATGAAAATGTGAGGCACGAACCATAATGGGTGTGGCAGAAGTGTGTATGGGTTTTGACCCTAATATTGTATTTCATGGTTGATGAATAATGTTTATCTTATTGTGTATAACAAGGATGAATGGAAAACCTATGTGATACTCATTGGTAAATAACATTGTTCCTCCACTTATAGAGTTATATTTAAAATGATGGTTGTCCAATATACTTTCTCTAAGTCATATGATCAATACTACGTCATATCCTACCTCATGCTGGGGTTTATCTACAAAATTTTTTAAATGTGATATCAAATTTTTGGCGATCATCCACCGTTAGTGATAAATGTGAATGAAAAATAAATTCATGATCACCTGAATCCATGCATTCAATATACATATGAGAGACATGGTTAAATTCCAAGAAGAATCGTGTGTTTCATAAACATAATATAGTTTTAATATTCCATTATATGAATTACCTTATTCTCATAAATATTATAATATTAAATAAAAACCCATAATGGAAATCCATTAACACATTATGGATTACGGACTACACATTCACATGTCAACTAAGTCGACACATGATGAAGCAGATCGAGAAAATCTGTGATGTAACATGATTATGGAAAATGATAGTTTTAACATTAAAAATATTATGATACCATGACATATCTGACTGTTTATGGATATTTGAATTAGTATTAAATAAAATAGAGTGGGAATATATATCCATATAAAAAATTGAGTTAGATCCAAGAGTTAAATCTTATATCATTTGATATTTTTAAGAGGATCTGGATTCAAAAAACAGATCACATCCACATATCTGGATTCTTAATGAATAACATTGTTCATTAATTTTTGATTCATAGGATATAGATAAAAATCCAATAAAGAAAGTCTTGATATTTTTATAGTGATGAGTATTTTAAAATAATAAGTTCATATTCTATTACATTAAAGAGATAGAATTAAATTACTTTATCTTTACATGTAAATCCAAAACATTAATACTATAGATCAACCACGTACATTCATAAGAAAATAATTCTTTCGGATATGTATAGACATTTGGTTTTATCTATGAAAAAGAACCTAGATGTTATAAATAATAAATTAATTTGATTGAATCCATTTATTTTTTTAGTTTTCATGTATTAGATATAGATTTTGAATGATATAGTGGATGTTATATCTTCATTGGGAATAATATGCTTGTGTGATTCAATTCACAATAATAGATTAAGAACATGCATGTGATAATTTAATTAAATTACATTGAAATTAAAATTTTTAATAAAACTGACATTGACATGAAATAATAATAGTAACATTTTTTTTCTAGAGAGAATCACATGAAACAAATATGAGATATTTGAATTGATAATTAAATGTAAAATATATATAGAATTTCAAAAAATTTAATTTTTAATAAATAAAATATTGATTAATTGTTGTTTGGAACATATTCATAACGAGAAGAAAATTATTTCTAGATTATTTAACATACTAAGGAATACTTGATCATTCATTAATGATCAAGAGTCAATATGACTGAAGCTAAATGAAACTTGAATAAGAAGACTATTATATCTATATATTCGGTAATCTAGAAATAACTATATCATTCTATATTTGTTGGTAATGAATTTCGAGACCATAAATATTAGAAGAATATGTTTTTTATGACCCCAAAGTAGTAAAAAATCAATATTGATTTTACATGATCATGGAGAAAGATATATTTGATGAAGGAAAATGACTTTATAATACATGATTAAAAAAATAAGATGAATAATGAGAATGAAAAAAGAGTAATAATTTTTTTTAAAGATGGTAAATAATTATATTTATAACTAATTGAATAATTCAACAATAGAATATTGTTAGTGTGTCAAAAAAACATGGGTACAAGAGTAGGACTATTACGGTGTCGATCTAGGATCAACTCGAGAATTAACTGCTGGGGTTTATTACAATATAATATATTATATGTTGTAATTATTCAGTAAATTAAATGGAATAATCCTTTATGGGGAAACTACCCATCATGGAGAGGAGTAATCCATTTTAATAAACCATGTGAATATTGAATTTTAGGATCTATTTTATTATACTTGTATAATATTAACATTATGATATTTAATTAAGAAGATCATATACCATAACAATTTTAGGAGGATGGTCTAAATGAAAATAAATTTTAAGTGTTCTTTGTATATTAAACCCCACCACTCTTGTTGTTAAATTCATCCTAGGTATCTAAAGGATCTGTATATATATCAAAAACATCAATTCTGGATGTTAAACTCACTTTTGGATCCATAGACAATCAGCGCATAAATTCATATAACATTATTTATAGTATTATCACCATATGAACATATCACCTTTACATGTCAACAATATTACACGGTTATCCAATAGAACAAATTTTTTAACAAATTTTCAGGATCATGTTTCTAACCCATGGGAACTATGTACCCCAAGTATATTCATTTGTAATGTAAATTCCATCAATACATTTATTTTTGATGTATCAATCAATATTCAATACCACAAAATAATATACATAAGGAAATAATCCTTTAACATCACGAATTTCTATCTATTAACTTCTCCAAATAACACATTTTTACAAGGAATCATATGAATTATTCAAAAATGAATCTTATGCTAATAATTTCATTTAAATTACCCAAGATATCATCGATTAAAACAATGATGAAATTCATTATATAATCCTATAATACTATGTTTATATAATATTTTAAAATAGTGGTTCATTAGTATATAAAACAGGGGATTAATATAAATTTTTAATTTCAATTCCTCATATAAAATGTTTTCTTAATAACATCATCACAATTTACTCCTTGTTTTCGATACCTAGAACAGTCATGAAAGATTGAAAAATATTATTCTCCATGAATTTGAAAAAAAAAATTCTCCAATGTGTGGAAGTGGAAACATGTTCTTTATATAGGGAAATTTATTTCCATGTAATTGATTCACAGCCTCATAGACCCATCATTATTATTAACAAAAATTATTTTGAATGACCATTGTAATACAAAAGGGCCTATAAATCCATTATTAAACCACTTGTTCATTTTTTTTCATTTCAACAGATTCCATCATGGTAATCCTATATAGTGTCTTTAATATACATCTTATATTATTGATAAGATTGATGGAAAAAATAAATCGTACACTCAGGTGCATTTATGTGTAGTTCATCAAAAAACAACACAATTTATTCAATACAATGGGTTCATCCAGTATTATATGGAATCATATCACATTCAGAAAAGTATCTTTATCTTCTTCTCCAAAATTTTCATTAATGAGAGCCTCTAGAGGTGGTTCTAGACAATATTCAGATGATGTAATCTATACTATGATGATAATGAATTTTACATGGTCAAATGAGTCGTAATAACTTTCTCTTAATAAAAAATATTACCATTATAATTAAAATACCAATACAAATAAATAATTATATCAATTTCAACAATATGTATTATAATAATCATTATAAAAGGTTGTGTTTATGTGTTATAAATGAAATATAATGCAATACCCTTGTTGTAATATGATTTCCACAAGGAGTAATGATTGAAAAATTCATTCCAAAGTTATCAGGGGAATATCTAATATTCAAATAAAATATTGAAAACTTAAAAGAGATTGATGATCTAGAATCAAAAAACGATTTACTTAAATTTTAGTTTTTGATCAATGTTCCTAGCCTTACAACATTAGAAACTTCACCCATAACCGTGGTAATCATATACGATTGGAATTCTACATTTTTTCTTTTACTAGATGTTCCCACTAAACAGGATACATTAATTTAAATAATATCCTATATAATTATAGATAAGTCACTATATAATAATTTTTTTCCATTTATCCCTTACATTTAATACCTCGATGACCCATTTATCAACACAAGGAAAAATTAAATATCTCATTAAGAAAGTAAAAAAGTGTTTATTTCTAAAAATATCTCATGTCGGTAATATCATATTCCATTTATTCTTGATTGATACATTTCATTTATCATGGTCCTAAATTTACATATTATTATATTTATATATAATAAATATAATTATCTAAAAAACTGATTCTCTAAAATAATGGAACATGATAGTATGTCATCACACAATGAAATTATTTGAAAAAATAGTTCCCTTCAGGGACTCTTATTATGATCATCAATGAAATGTATGATAATTATTTGAATATTACATATATATTTTACTACATGACTAGAAATTATTGTAATGTTAGCCTCATAATCTATAACATTTCATTATCCTTCTACTTTAAGGTGGGGAACTACCTCTCTAATTAATTTATTTAATCTCTAGGGAAGTATATCATGATGAATAGAACCATAATTTTTTTTATTATATTCATTCTATTTCAAAAAATAGTTTAATTTTTTAAATAAATGAAAAAACATGATTAATATCTGACTTAATACAATACATATCCATAATAAAATTTTCCCTTTCATTACATCCCATGGTTGAAAATATTTTTTTGAGGTAATTAATCCCTTGTTCAGCTACAAATAGATTAGTATTCCCCTAACATAATGAAGATTCTATAATATTATGTGTTCAAAAAAGATTCAATCATATTGTGGAATAACATGTTTCTTTATTGGAGTAGAGTTTTTGTAATAACCTGAGTCTAGTTTTTAAAAATGGTCAAGATCAAATCAACTTGAACAACAACTATCTTGGATTTCTCATAAAGGAAATCCCAACATTAACTATTGTTATTGAATATCTTCCTCCATCTAGGCTCCATCTCCCTAAAATTAAGAACACTAATTTAACATTAAATCATCATGAATATTGAGAAATAAAATTAAAATCCCAATAATGGAAAATATTCTCATATAACCTAATGGATTATAATAGTTCTCATGTAAGTTATGTTTTTTAAAAATCATGTTCTAATGGTTCCTAAAAAACATTATAAAATTACATCTGTTACAAAAAATATATAATTACCCAGTGTTAGTGTTTTTATTATTATATTAAAGATCAATTATTTTTGAGTTCGGGATAAACTAGTTATATAAATTATTCCCTTATAACATTAGAAATATAATATCATAGTATAAGAGTAATTCATTCATCAATGAAATGAATAAAAATATCCTTCTTCATATATAGGGGAAATAAAGACATATAGTAGGGATCATAGATTCTTGATAACATTTATTCACAAAAAAAAATATCATGAGTAAATTAGGTATATTCAATATAGAAAAGTGTATAATAAAAAATCATTTCATTCAATATAAAACATGAGTTAAATGTATTTCAATGGATAATTCCAACATAGTAATCACATCCATAATAGAAATTGGGTTATTAATAAAGTAAATTAATAAATCTAAATTCACATGATCTTTCAATAAAGGCATCGTCCAAGATATCATGAATTTTACCATCATGTCCTTGAAAAAAAAATTATTAATAATTGGTTATGTGTAAACTATATAAAATTCTAATATATAAATTCTAATATTTTGCATTATGTTACCATTAAATGAATTGAGAATTTATCTATGACTAAGACCCAGATAAATGTTTCACATCCTATGTATTCATTATATATCAAATGATCAATACAAATCATTGGAAAACATCTCTATAAATGAATATTTTCCATTATTAAATCAATAATGATGAATATTTCCTTAATAAATGAAATTTATTTCATAATAAACATCATCAAATAGATACCATATATAGAATTGGTATATGATTGAGACAACATCAATGTTTTGGAAATAATGATGTATAAACCATGATATATAATATTTGGAGACTAAGGAGAAAATAATGCTGAATTAAATGATGAGGAGGGGAGAGAATTTTATCATGAAAAATTTAATGAATACATAATCCAAAATTATTAATCAATGATATAAAGAATCCAATTATCTAAAAAAATATTGTTATAAAAAATACATTTCAATATATAATTGATATTAGAAAAAATAGAATAAAAAATAAATTCCTAGTATCTTTTTGAATGAAAAATCATATAATTATCTTTAAAAATTATTTTCATACATTTATATTTATAATAACCTTTTTATTTTCTAATTAATCCCACCATGTCTTGGAGAAAATTCGATGTGGCTTATTTTCCTTCTCTATAGTGGTCTTCTTCCTTGGACTAGTCATGGATCATTCAATGTGGTTTCCTCACATTTCCTATTTTCAATGGTGGGAATCCTATATCAGTATGGCTGATGATGTTGGATCCATGATCATAATTTTATGACAATATTTTCCCCCGTCCAAGGATTCATCCATAGAGTTTATTTCCTAGTCTGATTCTTCATAAAATATTCGAGACATTTTCATGAATCTGGTTCTAATTATACTGTTATGTGAATAATGGTTAGTCATTCCACATGACATTACATTTGGTAGGATCCATTTGTCCAGATCTGATGGTGTTGTGGGACATCTCTGGATATCTATGGATGTCATTTACATTGGAAATCGATAAATTCATCCCCTTTATATGTTGAGGGAACATCATTCGTGAGGCATCTTAGATATAGAACCCAATGTATCCCATGTCCATAATGAAGCGATTAGTGCTAGGGGTGTAAGGATTTTATGGATCATTATATTAGGAATATCATGTTCATCTCATTAGGATGAGGTATTGATGTATTAAGAGGGGGTCACTAGATTATCATCTTTTGGGGACACGACTATTTGTTTTGGGACAATAGAGACCTGATCATAATTTTATGGTCATTTTGGGATATTTTCAAAAGTTTATATTATTTTGCCGAATGTGTCATGGATTTAGAGTCCTATGGGGGTGTGTTCATAGGTTTATACTCTTTTTGGGTTGTTTTCTAGCCACATTTATGAAATAATGGCATGAATATAGTTTCTCATCATACTGTGATACTGAGCATCAATTGGGACCTCAAGTTTTAATGGAATAATGTTAAGAATATTCCTTAGGGGTTATTTCACATTGGGGATATCAGATCAGAGGGGTATGATATATAGTTTTGTTATGGTGCAGTGAATTAATCTTATGGATGTGTAATATGTACCATGCTATGAGATAGGAAAAAATTGATATAGTTCAATTCCAATGTTTAAGGTCTTGAATGGGGATAAGTCCATTCAATTTAACATCCCATGGTAAGGATTCTTGTGTCATGGTAGGAGTGAAAATAATGGATTACGTGGGTTTTATATCTGGAATATTCATAAAATGATGGGTGACCCTTCATGATTAATACAAAAGTAATCTTTTTTCTATCAGACATGGTACAAATTTGTTTTAATGTCATTTATTGATGATATGACCATGACTTATAACATTATGTGGCTATGATGATAGTATATGAAGTTTAATTATTATCATCTCTTGTATTGGTTTTGGTATTATTCGTCGAATCTACATGAGTCCTCTTGTGGAGTCAAGATGATTTGATTAGGGATCATGTGATGATGATTCCATGTGATTCTATAAGCAGTGATGGTATGACTAGATGTTATTCATGGAATCTACCATATTAATCCTAAGGGGACATTATTGTATGATTGGTGACTACAAATTGAATCTTCCCAGGTGTATCTAGGAGTAGTTATGGCGTGATTAATGAGTACACATAGAAACATCCCATGTGATATAGAGGGGAAGTGGTTGTATTATTCAGTATTATTCATGTAATATTTTTAAGTGATATTAGCTGAAGTGATTTTGTTATTAGGGATTTCAAAAAGAATATTTATAGATGATTCTGAAGGGAAATTATTGTATGATTAGGGCGTAAAGGTATAAATTTCATGAGTTCTGGTAATAGTAGTTATGGTGTGATTGGGGATTTCATGTGGTAGCTCCTAAGTGTGGATGAGGGTGTTCATTTATTTTATTAGGGATTACCCATGGATGTTTCCTAGATGATTGGGGTATTATATAATTTTTATTACAATAGGATTATCATTTTCATCAAATGGTGTTTTATGTTTTTAGGAAACTGGGAATCCCATGTTCATTACATTGGGTATGGAAAAATTTACATCATATCCAAGGACATTGAGTGTGAGGCTTACACATTTAGTTTCCCATTAATTCTCCCACATGTTAGTTAAAGACTGCATATCAACCAACTAATGGATCTAGGAATATGATTCGGGGTTACACATAAGGATGTGTCATATAGGGAATATATGGGATAATTAAAAATATGTATGGAGCCTCTATGATCAGAAAAAACACTATTTACTACTATTGTTAGGTTATGAGGGAATCTCATCCCACTGATTGGTTGAAAAATATGATCAGGGTTTATAGGTGATGAATTTTCCTATGAAGTGTTCTTTGGGGTTATATCATTATTATTGCATGAGGTGTCTTCATTTTTAAACATAAGTCTTCTATTGCTTCTCATGTGAGGAATCCTAAGATCTTCACATATAGAGTACTGCAGATTAACATCATGTAGTGAGGACTAGATAGGTGGAAGATTCCTAACGGTTTATTTAGTAGGACTCATACCAATGTGTAGATTTCTTATGCATAATTTCATATGAGTTAGGTGGATAATATTTAGGAATTTTTTGAGGAGTGTATCAACTCAAGCAATTCGATCAGACTAAGATGAGAAAACTCAACTTTTGGCATATGCAAGGGAATACAAGGACTATTATGACTCATGTAATTTTTGGGAGTGTATAAGAGTACCTCATGTCATGGAATTTATATGGTTTAAATTTCGGATGAAATGGTCACAAGACAAAAAATCCCTGACTCGAGTTAATTTTTTTGGTGGAGGTACCCCATGGTATAGAACAGTGGGAGTATATGTTGGATACCTAGGTGAATGGTTTCAAAAAAGATAGGGGTTTCATGTTGGTTCTCATATTTCAAGAGCGTGTGTTTATTGAAAGGTGGGATCCAAATAGATATGGGTAAAAAAAAATTTTTTAACATTACAATTTCAAAGTAATTCAGGGTTCAGGGTCCTAGTCATTATATTGGTAGAGAGTTATTCATGAATGAATGTTTCATGAAACATCCTATAAAACACACCCATACATGGAAGTGTTTTCATGAGGTAATTTTTTAATGAATATACGTTAGGGGGTTTTATTTATTTTTATTTTAAAAAATATACAATCTAATGAATTGAAATCATGATGTCATATATAAGAACCTCATCCAAAAATGTTGATTTAAGGATGGATTTATAGGATCCCATGCCCTCGGAAGAAAAATTTTGTGAAAGATCACTGTCTTCATAGAATATTGAACACAGTGGAGGAATATGTTTCATAGTGATACAATTCATGATGTATTATTTTCATCATGGAAGTTGGAGCTTCATAAAAAATTCATATTTTCAAAATTTTGTACAATGTTATAGAATTGAACTTGTTGTCCATTTTTATATGTCTAACATAGAAAGACTAACATATTATATTAATAATTATATTGGGTCTCCAAGACTAATCAAATAAAATAATATGAAACCAAATGCACAACAAGATAAGGTTTTTAACTATTTTTCCAATTACTAAACAAATTTTTCAATGAAAAAAATCCCACCCCATTAGAATGGGTCCAAAAATGATGAGGATGGTGAGGTGTACCGTATTCTAAGGAAAACACTAAAGAAATTACTTACCTCGAGGTCCCCTATATATTGATAATGATTATGGAATAACTGGGTAAAATCTAAAAACCCACATTAGTCTAGGTTAGTGTAAGCAATAATAGATAACAGAATATTGTTCACATCCTTGAAAGTGTTGGAATAGAGAAGATACATTATGTCCAAAATGTGATATCAATCAAAGGGAGTGTCCCAACTATGAATACATTAGTTGCTCAGAAATATACTGAATAATTGACTTCTTTTTCAACCATGTGTGAGTTCACCAATGGGTGGAAAATGGGGCATTTGATTATTCTTGAATAAATGGGAAATAGAGGATGCCAACCCCAAAATCCATGACATCGATTGAAAATAGGTTATATAGGATGACTAAAGGATACCAGAGACCATAAGTAGAAAATAGATTCCCCCAATACACTACCTAGAATGGATACATAAAAATATGATTCGATTATGGACCATGTTCAAAACATGGGACCCATAAAATTGTTTTCCGAAGTCCATTAAGATATGTACCCATGATCATAGGAGAACTTTTTTTACAGGAACCATCATCATTAGGGATGCTCATTCAGACATGGATGATTTAGGGGATCTAATTAATGGAAGACCTGAAGCATGAGTGTGATTTATGCAAATGTTATAATGGTGTTCCATTATCATAAAGTTATGCTAATTAATATTTAAGAACATTTATTAAGGGTATCAGCCTGATCAAAAGAGAGACTCGCCTTTATTAGGGAGTTCCATCATGGTTCCAAAGAGATAGTTAAGGAACATATGTGGTTTGTATGGTTACCATCAATTATAGGGTAAACATCCTCTCCTATGAAGAATTATGTTTTTGTAGTTTTACATCATGCAATGAGGTTGATAAGTGTGTAGTTGGATGTATTATACTAATTAAATTGAATATTTAGTTTAGCATTTTAGGGGGAGGATTATGTTTCAATTAATTTAATGTCATGAGACCAAACAAATGTAACATAGTTTAGTATCTTATGACTGTGTTTTGTGAACTATCATGAATAGTGTTCTTCCTTTTGATATTAGGATTTATAGTAGGGAATAATATAGCATGGTATCTCATGGATTTTTCCTGAAATAGCTAAATGGAGATATATGGTTTGGATATCACTTTTTTTGAAACCATTGGGTCTGGAAAGCATAGTATTATTTTTATTGGGGCCCAGGGATGTGTCCCATGGGGTTTTCACATTTTCCATCCAAGCCTTCAAATGTTCCCATGTTGTAGGGGACACTAGTAACAAAAAGGAAGGTCTTTTTTATATATTTCCCTTATGTTTTTTCAACCTAAAGGACTTATGTACATATTTCCAGTAAAAATTTATGTTCATGTCTATCAGATTGGATAGGTACACATTATTAGTCACATATTTCCTCAATTTCATTCCTTTTATAGTCATGATGGTTACACAATAGATAATAGTTTATGGACCTACATTTTATTCTATTTATGATATATTTTATGGAAGGAGATGTATTATAAATCAAACATTAATATAAGTCTAAGGAGACCCAAAAACAATCATGTTTTTATATAGTTTGTGGTTGTAACACATTGAATATATCTGTATGATCATCGCACAACAATGGTATGTGTAAATGAAATGTGATATGAAGTGTAAAAATTGATTCTATGACATGGAATGGGAAACAAGAAGATTTGTGATTGGGACATAGATCATAGTGTTGATGTCTTTACATATCCCATATAGATTAGAATAAAACCATACATCATTCTAGAATGTGGTGTAGAAGGAGACACACAAAAAGGGGAAAGTATTCATTAGTAAGGATATAATGAAAAGTGAATGAATTAGCCTACTAAAACACTAGAGGTAATGAAACGCATATATATATTGGGGGATGTTGGGGGTCCATTTAATATAGTTTAATAACATAATACTTGAACAAATAGGTTATTCTAGAGATTTTTTTTATAAGATAGAGGATATCAATCTGATTTGAAGAGCGGGACAATGATCCACTATTACAAATATATCTCAAAGACAAGATACAAAAAATTTAAGGTCATCATGTTTGGTACATTTACAAGGGTGAGGAGTTTCCACCAGTTAGTATTAATGAACCCCTCATTAAGAGTTATTGGGGGTGAGTGAAATAAATAAAGGTATAACTTGATAGATGTATTCATGGATGGGCCTAATATGGGTGGCCTTAGAATCAATATGTATACCATGTAGGTTGGAATCAATCTACATGCAGTTCAACAACACATCGTGATCGAAAAAAATACTAGAAGTGGAAGGTCCATCCATTATGTTGAGGATTTTAACATGATTATATATTTTAAAATTTTATTCATGACGATCCATGTTACACATGTTAAGGTCATTGAACTAGGACCATATGTCATGATCTTTAAAATCCTATGAAAATACTACGGGTTGTTGTAGGTTTTACCCACATATCATTCACCATGTGTTTGAAATTTGTTTATGGTGAGGGTAATATGATCAAATGAATATCTTTCATTTATTATTATATAGTTATAGAGAGTTGAAACACAACATGAAATGAAAATGAATGAACCTGAGACACATAAGGAATCTATGAGGCATATAATACATTTTTTTAAATGATGATTCTTAGATATAATTGATGATACTTGTTTAACAATGTGGAGAATCAACCAAATGGTTGTCTATATGGGAGAAGTTTGTGTGATATAATAGTAGTAACTCGACATGAAGAGATAGGGTATAGGGGGAAGAACAACCTAAAAAAAATCCCCAAGGTAGGTTTCACACTGTTTGTGGAAATTATTCTAGGACATAGATTGCAACAAATTTAAACTATCAAAGATTATACAAAAAGGGTATGAAATTGTGTTTGGGGACATTTGTATGTGTCAACTACTCTTATTAATACTCAATGAAAACATATACGCACACATGATCCATGATCAGTGTGAGAAACAAGGAGATGTGGCGAGTTCCATTTTTCATAAGGTAGATCACGATATAGGATAAAGATGAAAACATGTGAATGGTTCACTGACATTGTATTTCTTTTTCATCATGAATGAATTAATAAATAGAAAAAAACCAAGGGTTTTAAGGCTCCACCAGAACAAACGGTGGTTGAATGAATGTAAATTTTAAATTTTATTATATACACCAGGGAAAGAGGAAATCTTATGGGTGGTGAATGATGGATTTAAATGTTTAAAAGATATGGAACAAACAGTTTCAGTTTAGAATGGGGTGATAAATTGAATAATAAAACATTGACCATATTTAGAACATGGGAACGAAAATTTCATGCCAGATATCCTTTGAGGTATGTGCCCATGAAAGGAGGTAACATAGTATGGTAGGT
Source organism: Viscum album (assembly GCA_963277665.1). Lineage (NCBI taxonomy): Eukaryota > Viridiplantae > Streptophyta > Magnoliopsida > Santalales > Viscaceae > Viscum > Viscum album. The sequence goes on along the minus strand of OY728159.1, from coordinate 1,289,872,007 downwards.
ATCCATTTCTATTAGGGGATATTTTTTATTTTATTTTATGGGTGATGATGATATAATTTGAGGAATATATGAAGTGTCTGAGTGAATATGTTGAGTTGTTATATGCGGTGGTACGAAACATGAGAGCTATCCATATATGTGCTAGAATGTGACTGGTGGAATATTGGTATAACAGAATAAAACATGTTCCCAATTAGGATAGCTATAAAATATTTTCTTGGTAAAGATTGACATAGGATATGGGATCCATGTAACTATAGATATCCCTTTCAATAATGTGAATCAACCAACATGTAGTTCTAGAATTTTTTGTTGTAGGAGACCAAAACTAAATATGGGTAACAATATCCAATGTTGGTTCTAGGTATAATTCAAAATTACATTGTGGTATGGGGGAATAAACCATGAATTTTAACATCATTTGTAGAGATCTTTGAACAAAATATTAGTATCAATTTGTAATAGTGGGGTTCATGGAGTTTAATGTTCGGACAACATTAAAAAAAAGTTTTCACAAAGCTTAAGGATAAAGTGATCGAATAATAATGGGTTTTGGATTATGGGGATGTTCATGTAAAAATGTGGAATAGATTTTATTTTGAATAGAGGGTCAAATGGATACTTGAACCACAAGATATATATGTGAGAAACATTTCACAAAGTTTAAGGTTATCAATCATGGACTAAAGAATGTTGCTTCTAGAAAAATGTCATAGATAATGGAATGAATGGGGAAACTTATGTCAAATCGGATGTAAGAATGGGGGGGGGATTGAAGGTCCTATTACCACTAAATTTTATAAACACTTTAATGTTATAATTTTCGATCTATATTTTATAGCCAGTATATACACATAAAAATTATAACATGACTCATAAAACCATATTATCCATGTTTTCTATGAGAAACAATGAGTGGTTTGGAGTTGTATCCATCACATTAGAGTGCATAAATAGTGAAATTGATCTATCTTGTGTGGTTCCAATGACATTGAATTTAATGTAGATCATGTGTGTACAAATATGGGGAGAACCCTATGGGTGTTAAAACTCAACTAGAACCAAGGGAGGTCGAAGAAAATAAAATTTTGACATCCATGATCTCTACCAAAAAAGGGACAGCTTGTAGTTAGGAAGTTATTACAATCAATTTTCAAAACACATCTTCAAAAACCACACTCATCATTTCTAGGGTATGAAAATATTGGATGATAACTAACAATGTTTCAAATGTTGTAATTTACTTATGACTATAAATATCCTTCGAAGTGTGTGCCCAGTATGGAAGGTAAACTAGTTTGAAATGCACTATTACCTGAAGGGGAGCCTTTTTAGATATGAAGGATGATGTGTATCCTTATTAGGGTATAACTGATGTTTGGTAGTGGACACAGAAGATATTTAATGTTGGTTTAAGCACTCTAGTAACTATTCCATGGTGCAGTCTAAAGATAATAATGACTGTAGTGGTGAGTGGGAGTTAAACATGATCCTAAGAGGAATGGTCCAAAAACAAGTCAGTGATTATACTGGAAATAGGGTGTGGGACCATAGTATCTCCACCTATCCCATATATGAGTTGGAATTTATCCTTTCATATTTTGGTAATAAGACTTGGATGATGATTTCTCTGAGAAGGTGAGATCCCTCTTAGATGTGGAATAAAATTACTATGAATCATTACATTGTGAAATTGGGACTTGAAATGTATTTTTTAACATCTTTTGGAAACAGTTTTGGACATGAATTGTATCATCATATTATGAGAATGGTGTTAATCTAGTTTAATGTCTCTTATATTTCCCCATAGAACAGTATATTTTAAAATCATGTGACCCAGATTTTTTCCTCAAAATTAATGTCAATTGAACAACATGATAGTTTATGATGGTTTCTCCATCTTGTAATAATGTACCCAACATGAAACATTTCTTGGAGGAGGTTGCATGATAAGGAATATGGCCTGATTGGGGGGAATATAGTTCATGACTGGGCCTGATAGAGGAGGTCTAAGAATCATAATATATCTCATTAACTATTATTCAAGCCACATGTAGTTCTAGAAATGTTGTGTGGTGGGATGCCACTGATAGAATAATGGGTAGATATCCTCTTTGTGGAAGATTATAATATGATTATATAGTGTAAAAATGATCTATTTGAAGACGATTCATTTCAGATTATGGTTACACAGTTAGAACAAAACATCATACAATATAACATCTTGTGAAGAGAACAATGTCCCATATATAAACAACATGTAACGAGGATGTTTTCATTTAGTTTTACATCATACAACTAGGATGTGTGGAATTAAAATTAAATGTAATATAAATGGAAATTTTCAATTATCTAAGGTTCATAGGAGGTAAAAAGAGATCCTGAAAGGTGTGATGCACTCACAATTCATAGTGATCAATAAATATGAAACATTGTTGTAGACCATATGAATGATTTAGGGTCATTATAATTTCAATTAAAATATTGTTATATTGTTTTTGGGTATCATTGATGTTCTTATATCTAATAATATATATAACTGTAGAAAAGAGGGGAGGTAGGGTTTCTTATTAAATACCTAATCTACCATATATGAATGTCAAACTAGGTTATGAATCACATGGGACCAGTTTTCTTTTATGAATTAAAACTCATTTATAAGCAACTTTAATCAATTACCTAATTCACGATGGATATAATAGGATATCTAAAATGATGTAATCTAAACCTCTATAGGTAAAACCATCTCTTTCTCATATATGAGGTGGAATGAAGTAACCTGGATGGAATATTTGGTCTTTATCTGATAGGTTCATCGGTAATTTGAGAACATATTGAGAAAATTTTATAGTTTTTTACCATAATCATCTATTTTATGTTAAAGAGGGCTTTGTTTAATTCCATGATTATCCTAGTAACTAGTATATAGTAGTGGAATATGTGGTTTGATTAAATTTTTTACCTAGATTACATGTTATTTATCATAAAAACTAAGAAATTAGAGTTGTCTTCTATGAGAATGGAGTGTGGAATCCTTAATTGATCAATGATTTCACATGTAAAATCTTCAATAATAGATTGAGTGATGACTCCATTGATTGGTATTACCTGTTGTCATTTTTAAAATAATTCTGTTGTTTTTTAGAATAAACCCGCATTGGTGAACTGTTATTGGTGAGTAGGGTACTAAAATGATGAGACTTCGTACAATGAATGTAAATGAGTCAGTTATTTCATGTAAAAGATATGGTTGATTAATCATTATGATGGAATTGATATGAAATTAATGAAACCTCATAGACCACTCGATGTACGTATGGAATATTGTAGTACCAGAGTACACAGGTAATTATATATAGTAGTAGAACCATAGATCTACTACGTGGCCCCATATAACCTAGTGAGGAACTCTTTCATAATAAAAGGAACATCATCCACGTGATGGAACAATTTTGGATTCCATCAAAGCAACACCGATAGAGGTTAAACTTTATGTTGGATCCATTCTTGATGGTCACATCACAATTCGGTGAAGGATCCTCTAATGCTCAGTTCATTTGGTTGGATAGACTTGTGTCATCGGTACTCAATGAATGAAGACATCTATTAGGATATTCATCAACGGACCAGGTATTTTTGAACCATAATTTTGAGTTTTTGTAATCTAAATAATTTACAAATCTTTCTTCACTATCAGAAGTGATGAGGGTAATTTCTATTTGATATTACAAATGAATTACCATACCATATAACATCATATTCATGTGAGATACTGATAGTCCTTCCTAGGAATCCATTAGATAATTGTATGATTAGGTTTTATTATTCATTTCTTTTGGGATATCAATTGATCCCTCAATTCACATTTCTATTCCAACAATGGGATATCTTCTTATTTCCAGATTAAATAGTAACTGTGGATCTATTAAATGACCACTTTGAAGTCGCCAATTACATAAATCAATGATAAATCCATCTATAGATCCTACTAAAGGATCGTTATGAGATATTGGTACTCATGCTTGTTGCTTGAATATAATTGGGATGATATGAACGTGTATGGAAATATGACCAATTTGAGAGTGTTGAAAACAATCTGATGGTCCACCCTATTGAGTATGGTTATATTGAGACTTATACCATTCAGGTTCCATATGGAACCATCAATGTTCATCTACCAACATGAACGAAGATGAATAATAAAGAGGATATCCTCATCTTAGAATTTTACATTGAGGGGAAGTTCCTCAAGGGTTGGATGAATGAAAAAGAAATCCCCCAAGGATCTCCCATTAATAGTTATCTAGGGGACAAACTAGATGTAATTTTATTATGTAATTACAACCCACAATTCTAGTTAGCCTCTCAGTATGGGGTAGATGATGATGTAAGTCAGTATGCCATCCATGGAAACTATAATTATCTCATGGTGTTGTAGGTAATGTTTTATTTTCTTGGCCATAAATACTTAGATGAGGAAAATCGTCTCAATGGGAGAATATATTGTTTACACATTTGGAATCATGATACTTATTTATTATATGATGTTTTACCGAGCCTCATTTATATTTTATGATAAAATGTAACTAGAGGACCTATCTATGGTTGTCACATAATGGTCTTGAGGCTTTCCTAAAATTCATGGATTCAGTACTATGTGACATAGCATATACTGATTGATATCCTCAAGTGTAGTTTGACACTTCCCATCCCACTAGAAGGTTCTGAGATTCCAAAAATCCTATAAAATGGATTTTATTTACTATAAAGCTTGGATATGAACCCAAAAATGATGTCCAGGTGTCCATAAGGGATATGAGAATCTCAAATCATGTAGAGAGGTGACATTTTATTAATAGAATTTATTTTCTATTGATTGATCATGATTGTTTGGTATCTGATAATAAACTAATTTTGTTTTTATAGGTTACCCCAAATTAATACATTAAAAGTGTAATATCTTCTTTATGAGAGTGTTGTATGTTTAAGACTACATTATGATCCATCATTCTGTCCTAGAGTTTCAATTATTTAACAACATAATCATCAACATACCACTCCACTAACGCCTTGAGGATTGGCATAAATATATGGTGAATCCAATGATACATGGTAGAATAATCATTCTTGAGAAAATACATAATTAGATAATATAATACTCATATGAATCCTTAAAAATATAGGATTTTTAATTTTTTGGGTCCATCTCAACCTGATTGTATCTAGAGGACACATACCAAAAGGACATGAACATGAAAATAGAAGTCACATTGTTGAGAAGCTATGTCGTACAAAGAAGAATATTTTCAGTTAGGTAATTGTGTAAAATGTACCAAACGAGAATGTGGACTTCGATCAACCCATTTTTTCTGATGGGTATTATTTGGGCATAGAAATTGGGAATTCATACCATCAAGGTGATGTTTTCCATGATTATAATGGTTAATTCATCCCCAACCATGGTGCTTTGGGAAGTGTGCATCATTATGGGAGATGGTTTGAACACATATTGTCCTCTTGAGAGGCTAACTGTATGAGATTAGACCTAGGGAACATTTATTTTCATTTACTTGTAGCTCTTATTATATAAATTCTGATGCCTCTTTTAGAAACACACAATTTTACGCTACTCCTTTAGTGTTATAACTGTAATGATCAGTGTCATATTCATATATTAAATAGTTTTGTTATTCATTTGGGTAAAATAATTTGTAGTGGTGGATAAAAAAACATATAAATTAGTAGGTGAATCATTTAAATCCTATTCGACCTCTGAATCACAAGTATTGTATGAAAGTGGTGACTCCATAGAGAAAATGATTTTGGATTGATGGTGTCATCTACTTCTTGTGGGAGTCAGATCATCAATGAGGTACAACTTCTCCACGGAGATCATGTTGAAAAAATATAATGAGAAAATAATATGTGATTTACGACTATGATATCTACCCTTGATGTTAAAGAAGTGATGGATGGTCATCCTCCATCAATCTTATTGTCCCTCTTAAACATGTGGGGTTATGACAGAAAGGTGGAAGACGGGAGAACCACTCTGTATGTGATAGTTTTTGGGATTTTTAGAATAGGATATTCCTATCACATATAAGTATATGTAGAAATATGTTAAAATTACATCATATTGGTGGCAATAAATAATATTCTAAGATCAGGGATTATTAGTAAGAGGCAATTGACAAGAAAGATATGATTTTACATGAAATCATCCCAAGGATCCACAATCGTGGTTTTCAGATCATTGGGGGAATTGATATGCTCAATCCCTTCTGTGTAGAGGTTTTCCCATCCATTATATGGTTCCATGATCTAGATAGTGGGCATTAAATTATTCAAACAATGAATTATCGCCCTTTAGTACCCCAACACAATCATTGAATCAGTATTTGAGGAACTGATGGTACTAGGATGGGGTCAGTGCCAGAAAATGTTTCCAGAACCTTTCCATCAATGTGTTGTAGGATTTATCCTATGATACAACCTATAAATTTATGCACCCTAATTTTTTTATTAATCAGGTCTTAATCCAAATATTATCACCTTATTTTTTCTCTATATTTCAATTCTATAAAAAAAATTAGTGCTTGTTTTTCAAATCTGATTTCAAAAGCTGCAATTTGTGTAGAATTAGAGTTGTGATGAGGTTCTTCCTAAATACAATTTCCACCATGAAATGATATATTTCAAAATAAATAAAATATATTGTTACATACATTGGGGACAATTTATAAAATATATCAGAACCCTCACCTTCTTCCTAGAAGGTGATGCTGGTTTGACATTCTTCTGGTTTAGCTTCCACTGCATGGTTGGACTTATCAACATATATATTACTCCCAAATTTTGTGGGGATCATCATGTACTCAATAAATGTCTCATGAAACTCACTTGATATGAAGTGAATCCTAAGGATTGTGATTCTCATTTGTATACTATCGAGCTATCTTATCACATTATAATTAGAGTAAAGGGGATATTTCTCTCTATTAAGGCTTGAACAATATTCTAGAGTTTAGTGGGAACTTATGGCTAAGGATATGGAGGCTGGTTGGTTCTAACATTGTTTCCCTAGTGAATGGATGGTTTTTGTTGGGTTTTAGCTGGAAAGGAATGAGATTTTTCTTGTAATGGGTGTGCACCTTTCTATTGTGGTTGAGCCTAATGGTCATCCAATAAAGTTAGTAATGGGGGTGATTCTCTAGATTTTATGGACCATTCTTATTAATCCATAAGAAAGTATCATTTTAATTATTTTGTATCATTAGAAGTATTATCTAAAGTAGTATCTATCTTATCATTCATGTTATTATGACACATTTGTTTCCTCGATTCCATTAGATGAAAGTTATTGAAGGTATATTGATGAACATATAATAGATTGGTGACATTAAATGATCTACCATCATATCAAATTTGAGGAAGGTATAGTAGTTTTCTTCATCAGCAGAATTATATATCTTAGGAAACATTATGAGGGGGGATTCACCCAACCCAGTCGAGGTATGAAGATTGTAAAGATTCAATTATTCTTTTGAAACTAGTAAGGGACATTTATTTCTCTAATATTGTCACCATCTATTATTCTAAAAAAATGTAGGTTCTGAATCCTATCAGGTGGAAGGTGTAAAATTGGTGACCACATGAGGTTCGGTTATACTCAGAAAGGAATAGATACGTGTTACAAATTGAATGACCATATTATGAAATAGATCATCATCCTAATTGGTGACGACCTTTCAAGTGAATCCACGAGTCCCAGGTTCAAATCCGGGTAGCGGCATATTTCTGGGTTACTATACCAACACTGTTGTGGGTATTGTATAGTACAATAGTGGCTGGTACTATTCACCTATGGGTAACCAATTTGTGTCTGGGGTTCATAATGAATTCAGGCCACTCAATGCCTTTATCCTAGTAATGTATAAGAGCCACCTCATGGCCATTGTAAAACCTCAATCAGATCATGATCTTCATATGAAACTAGAAATACTAATGGAACTAGCTCTAGATGAGGACTCAGAGCAGAAAGTTTCACCAATATAGAGATACCCAGATTGGTGAGAATTAGTAGGTATGTAAATGTATATGGGATGAGGCATGTGCATCTCCACACAGGTATTTCTATTAAAATAGTAAATTTAAATGTAGGAAGATGACTTCATTATCTAGTTGTTGGAGAGGGGAATTTCCATTGTCATGTCTGGGATAAATTCCTCTAAATAACATTGTATCATGAAATCCACTAAACTGATGGTCCTTGTCAGGGATCCCACTCAACCCTTGAAACATGGATTGTCATAAATAAATAAATAAAATGTCTTCAGACCATTCCAATTGCGTGGACATGTTACAATCTATAAAATTATTGCACTCTTATATTCTTTGTCTGGATAAAAATTTTTATTCACTATGGTCCTCATCATCACAGTCGTGGTGGTAGAGATGTATGTCCCCAATGTCTGGACATCACCAAACCTGGGTAGGTCATGGTCTAATTAGTCATGGATCCAATATATGGAAATGAATAACTCTTTTATAGTGTATATAATGAACCAATTTTATGGGTAGATGTTAGCACGATCATCCTAATAAGCCTCTTGGGGGATTTATTCATTCTATATGCTTAAGGGTTTTCTTCTCCGTAAAACAAATGATGTACCTGGTAACATGTTCATATTTAATGGAATATGACCTATTTTTACATTCATGTAATGAAATATTTGGTGACAGTATATGAAATGGGGCTTGAGAACCATTCTTGTGATAAAGATGTGATTGGAGTCGATTATACTATTGACTTTCTTAAAGAGGGAACGATTTTGGAACAAAATCATATAAAACAGTGTTTGTTATTTTCATTAATATAATTATCACGTTTTCCATAAGATTAAAGGTTAGGACACTGTCCCCAGTTTTCCAATGTTAGTGGTTACATTATTATATTTGGAAATGATAAAGGGATTCACATATCAGATGAAAAAATTTTCTAGCCATCTTGGAAATCAATAAGAATATTGGAATATCTTTTTAAAATTGAAAATATAATATAAGACATAGTAATTTATCTAAGTACACTGTTAATACCATTAGAATATCCCCATATATCAATCAAAATACACATTCTAAACTCTTCAAGAAAGGAAACATAAGAAAGAGTGAGCTCTAATGATCAGTAAGGGTATGTATATAAAGGAATATATCATGAATTAATATGTAATAATCACTAAGTAATGATATATAACATAAATTTATAACATTAAATCCATTACATGAGAATAATATGGATGGCCAAATGATTATCAAATAATTCAATATATATAATCCCATGATCATAAAAAGTAAACATGGATATAATATTTAATCTAATAATCATGTGGAACATAAATAACCAATATCATATCGAGGGAATGAATAATGTCTGACATCTTAACCATATCATCAAGGAATCTATCCAAGACATCATAAAAAAATGGATAATGCCTCAACCAAATACCCATGATATTTTGTCTATTGATTCCTACTAGTGCATCAAGGGATTGTGTTGGGACCCACCTATAAAATAAAAAGTCCAATTCCATCATTATATGGAAGTGGTGAAACAAAATCAAAATAAACATTCATATTGAAAAACATGCATACAAAATGCTACTAATTACTGTACACAATAAATGTAATCGTAAACCTTAAAAGTGATATAAATGGTATCAAATTAGTACATCCCCATTAAAACTAATCAAAAACAGTATTGATAAATATTTTTTATGGTACCACTAAACAATTTCCATAGTAAAGTATAAGTTTAATAGTATTTTTTAACGTGGATGAATACAAATTACATAAACAAATCATTAAAATATATCCAGAGAAAAAACATTCCCCATTGAAAATAAAATTTCTAAAACTAAAAATTAAAAAAATATTGTAAAAAACAATCGATTAAAAATTTCATTTGAAACATGTAATGGAATAGTTAATAAATTATTGATCATGATAGTGGGAAATTCTATTCATTTCAATCATTTTAAAATAAATATTTGTTTCACATTTTTGGTACATAGTCAAAAAAGTACCTCATTGAGAAAACAATATGAAGATTGATTTTAAAAGATTATCTAAAAAATAAATGTTGGTAAAAATATATTTAACAAATAATATAGTAAATTTTTGAATCATTTTTTAATATAATTTTAGAAAACATGGATATGGAAGATACAAGACTTTCGACCAAAAGGGAAATTATGTTAATTTTTTATAATGACATTTCTCAATTCAATTAGGTACCAAAGATTAGAAAATGGTAATATTACTCTAAAATTTGAGAAATATCACATGTAAAATAATATTTATTTGGTTTAAGATAAAAATATAAAATAGATCCCCCATGTGAGACATAAACAAAAAATATCCAAAATAATGATGATACAATGAAAAAAACTCATACCTCATTGGAAACAGATGAATCATAAGCCCCATAAAATATATAACTTCAAATTAAACTTCAAATACCATTAATAACAATTAATTAATGGCATTACATAAAAAATGGAATTATATACACCACAAAAATGATATAAGTGGTGTATGTGGCATTTATCCCAGGTAAGTAAAACTGAGATGAGAAACCCTTACCTCATGATGGATTTCCTTAGTTTATATCCCAAAACAAATTATGAAAAATTTATATTTACTACAAATATATTTAAAACCCATTATAAAATATTTCATAAAATATATGATTTACTTGTATACTTTTTATAACGACCCATACTTTACATACATTGTTAATACTTCAAAATTGAAGCACACTTATTACAACATATGACAAAACCACAAAGGACCGAATAGGTATAGTGTCTTTAGAAACTGGGAAACATAAACAACTGGTTCATAAATCTTCTACAGTGTCTCCCATTTATTTCATCATATCTAGGGTCCCTTTTAGCATATTCTACTTAATATCCATCTTCCTGACCTGGGGAAAAGAAAACATAAAAGGGTGAGCTCAAATGCTCAGCAAGGGCAAATAAAGGAAATAAAAATCATATCATATCTTTATGAAGATCAAAACCTGCAAAAGAGATCATAATATCTTAACATGGAATAAATCATAGAAGTGAAAATGAGATCCCCATAATCATAACATAAAACTTGAAACTTTGTGGCATGCACACATAATCATGGAAAATCATTTCTTGTTAGTCATGACTCGTTGCCAAGACTATCTTAGTGGACAAAGTCCCTTTCTGAACCGAGTTCACTCCTCGTTTCAGTCCTGTATCACTGAACCGAAATAACCTTCCGTTCCAGCCATGCCTATCTCATGAGATATAAAATCTTTACCCAATGCATTAGAGGGAGATATAGGTCCCACCCATCTTATAATGAATCCTTTCTTATGTGTGCCACATAATCATAAAACATACATCATCGCATAACACATGTAACAAAAATGGGATTCTTGAAACATCATGACATCATAAAATCATATAAGGCAAATGAATTCATAAAAATAATTCCCTCACAACATAATCAAATCAATGTAATTAAAGGGATAAAAACAGAACCCTTTATTATCTTAGATGGAAAATAATTTTGATAAAACACTTGAACTCCATTCTTGAGGAAAATATCCTTTCCTTTTCAAAAACACTTTTCTTTTTTTAACATGTCATACAATTATAAACTAAAAGAAGTTGATTAAAAATAAACATGAAAACTTTTAAAGGAAGATTCTTGGAAATAATGTTTTAAAAATCCATTCATGCCGTATAAGTTAAAAAAAACATTCTTCGTACTTTTGTCGGAAAAGTCAAAAAGTACCTCGTACGGAAAAACGACAAAAGATTCCTTTCATATTCTTTACCAAAAACTCACCTAAGGGTAAAATTGGATTTAAACTATTTCAAGTGGATGGAAACAATATTACATATTGAGGGAACATGGATGTGGATGATAAAATACACCCCAGTAAATACTTACGAATAAACAATCTCGGATAAAAATGAGATTGTGATATTTCCCTTACCTTAGGTCCAATTTGCTTTGTACGTGTCCGAAGCTCCTGTATAATGGTTTAAATAATGTTATTGACTTATTCCAGAATCATACATATTTATATGATATCATATATGGTCATATTATTAGCTTCTTGTTAGTAATATTTCATTGTTACTTGTTACTCGGGTCTTTATAACTTTTTGTTCTTATGCGTGTTTTGTCGAATAAATTCTTATTCTTATCTTTAGGTTATAGATAATTCATTTCCAGAATGGTATTAGTGTAGTATATACCATATTCATTCATTCAATTCATTTATATAATCATTATGAAATGAAGATCATGTAGAACGAGTCGCATCACATCGTGGAGACGGTATTCCGTACGTACACACGAGTGATGATATCGTTCCTATGATCGTGGAATTGTTTTGGAGTATATATATATATTATTTCAGTATCAATATTACTTAATAATAATCATATATAGTTACTCATTACACCATTATACCCATCCTTGTAAGGTGATGGTGGAAAATAGATTACACCACGGCGTGGAGACGGTATTCCGTACGTACGCACGCGCGGTGATTTCATTTTTTCCGTAGGATGGATAGAAGGTGAATTAGGGTTGTTTCATATTTATAATAAAATATCAGTATGTAAGTAATACTGATGTTATTACTTTATCATGAAACAACTAAAGAAGAAGAAGTTGAAGAAGAATGAAATTGAAAAGATCGGTAATGGATATTACCTCTTCTTTGGAACGCCTCTTTGAATCCTCCACTTAAGGAACTAAGATTGGTCTTTGGAGAAGACCAGGACCTCTAGGATTATTCTAGGGAAGTGGAGAGGAGAAAATGGCAGGGGTTGGCCGAGCTTGAGTGCTCAATTTGGTGTGAGGAGGAGGGGGAGGAGGTGTCCCTTTTATAGGGGAGGAGAGGGGCACCTTAGGAATATCTCAAAATATTATTTTATATTAAAGTCAAAATCGGTTTATAATGGTTCCAAAGGGTCTTATTTCGAAGCTAAAGTGGGGATGGGTCGAAATACTATCAACCAATAGGATTTAGACAAGTTTAGGGTATTATTTTAACCTTATCAATTAGATTTAACTCTAAGTTAATTAATTTAACTTTTACCGTGTCTTTTTGTTTTCTTTCACTATATGGTTAATACACTTACTATAACATGCCAAACGAACCCCAAATTGTTTATTATTAATATATATATCCTTATCTAAGTCATTTGGCCGAACCATAGATTTTTAGGAATAAAATAACAATTAATAATATAATATTTAATTTAAAAACTATTTTGTGTCAATTTTGACACTATTTGATATATGATTTTTGTGAAAGTCATAACAGAATTATATGTTCAAACCAAGTTAATTAAATCATTACTAATATATCATAGTAACCTAGAAAATTAGTGGAATTCATAAAAAGTCTCAAATTACATTTATTTTGGTATTTATATTATCAATTTTTTTAATATTTCATTAATAAGATAATTACTGCATCATCTTTGTGTCATAATTAAATTAAATTATTTGATGTCTAAAAATTACAAATAAAATACCATAATGTAGGAAATCTTTTTAGCTTTCTAATGAATATTTACAATCGAATTTATCTTATGTATATCCCTATATTAAAAATGATTTACTTATTAAACTTTGATTTTAACTATTTTAACCCTTCTTTAAATAAATTAATAATAAATATCCTAATCTAATCCAAGTGGGCCTAAATGGTCATATTTTATTCCTAAGTTTGTTTTTGGTCGAATTACACTTGTCCAATAGAATTAGGACATGTGTTAGGGTAATATTAATATCATATTTACCCTTAGTTACCCTATTTACTATTAACCGCGGTAAAAATCGTAAAAAGTTACTATTCACCAAAAAATTATTTTCATCTCATTGAACCACATTTTAGTCCTTGATATTAACCGTGTCTCTTGGATTTTCGAAATTCCATTCACAGAAGCGGTAAAATTAAGTTTTATGCAAAATTCAGTTTTTAACCTACCACTTAGTGGTTTCACTATTCATCAAAATTTGAAAGTTTTCAGAAAAATACCAAAATTTCACCCTAGGCTAATTTCGATATTCTGAGTCCAAAAATGAAGTCCATTTTGAAAAATAAAATTTATAAAATTTCAAAAAGTGGTTATTACTATTCATAACGGCTAGTTTTAATAGCATATTGTTGTTTAGTGAAACTCGGTATTGCGTACGACGCAAGCTATCGAGGAAGGTCGCGATTGCGTGTAAAGCAAGCCAAGCAAGTGTTGTGTAGAAAAAGATTCCTTTGATGATTTATATAACATAAATGTCTCGGGTGTTACATTCTACCCCCCTTAAAAAGAATTTCGCCCTCGAAATTCGTCACTTTGCAACAAACAAATGAGGATAGTTCTCCCTCATCATATCCTCAAGCTCCCATGTAGCTTCTTCAAGTTGGTGGTTTCTACATAAAACTTTCACCAAGCGAGTGGTCTTGTTTCGTAGGACTTTTTCGCTACGATCTAGAATCTCTATCGGCTGTTCTTCATAAGAAAGATCTTTCTCCAGCGGTACAACTTCTGAGCTGAGTACATGTGAAGGATCTGGTATGTACTTTCTCAGGAGAGATACGTGGAACACATCGTGAACTTGAGAGAGATTCGGTGGAAGCGCCAATCGGTAAGCTACCTTCCCAACACGATCCAGTATTTCAAAAGGACTGATATATCTAGGGCTCAACTTCCCCTTCTTTCCAAATCTCATAACCCTCTTCCAGGGAGATATTCGTAAGAACACTTTATCGCCCACTTCAAACTCTAGGTATTTTCTTCGGTTGTCGGCATAACTTTTCTGTCGACTCTGATCTTCTCTTATGTGTTGTTGAATAGATCTAACCTTTTCTGCCATTTCATCAACGAGATCAGGTCCTAATAGCTTTCTTTCCCCAACTTCATCCCAGCAAGTTGGAGTCCTGCATTTCTTTCCATAGAGAGCTTCATAAGGAGCCATCTGAATACTGGAGTGAAAGCTATTATTATAAGAAAATTCCACCAAAGGTAGGTGTTGATCCCAACCTCCTTTGAAATCCATAGAGCAAGCTCTCAACATATCTTCTAGGGTTTGAATTGTTCTCTCAGACTGACCGTCTGTCTGGGGATGATAAGCAGTGCTGAAACTCAACTCTGTATCCAGAGTATGCTGAAGACTTCGCCAGAACTTCGAGGTAAATCTCGGATCTCGATCAGATATAATAGAAAGTGGTACTCCATGCAATCTTACCACTTCCTTTACATATATCCTGGCAAGCTGATCTAGAGAGAAATCCTCTCTAATAGCAATGAAGTGTGCAGACTTTGTAAGACGATCAACTATGACCCAGATAGCATTATTGCCTTTGGATGTTTTAGGAAGTCCTGTGACAAAGTCCATAGTGATGTTTTCCCATTTCCATTCGGGTATGGGTAATGGTTGTAACATCCCCTTAGACTTCTGTCTCTCAGCTTTAACTTGTTGACAAACCAAGCATCGAGAGACATATTCAGCAACATCTCTTTTCATGCCATCCCACCAGAAGTACTCTTTCAGGTCCCTATACATCTTCGTGCTTCCAGGATGAATAGAGAATGAAGAACTATGAGCCTCATCCAGCAGCTCTTTCTTTAATTCGGGGATGGGAGGAACACAAACCCGATTCCTGAACTTTATTATCCCATCACAATCAAGGTTGAATTCAGGAACATTTCTCACCTTCTTTTGTAACTCGACATCTTCTTTCTGTGCCTCTTTAATCTTCACATGTATAGATGGTTGAACATTCATTTGAGAAAGATAAGATTTTTCCCCTTCCATTATAATTCCAAGATCCATCCTTTGTAAATCCATAAATATTGGATCTTTTGTGATCCTCATCATGGATAAACTAGCATGGTCTTGTCGACTTAATGCATCTGCCACCTTGTTTGCTTTCCCAGGGTGGTAATGGATTGAGCAGTCATAATCCTTAATCAGCTCCAACCATCTTCTTTGGCGCATATTCATCTCCTTTTGTGTGAAAATATACTTTAAACTTTTATGATCAGTATAAATATCACACCTTTCACCATAAAGGTAATGCCTCCAAATTTTTAATGCAAAGATTACCGCAGCCAACTCCAAATCATGTGTTGGGTAATTTTGCTCATGGATTTTCAACTGTCGTGAGGCATAAGCTATCACCATATCATTTTGCATAAGAACACACCCCAATCCCTTCTTGGATGCATCACTGTAGATCACAAACCTTTCTCCACTACAAGGCAGTGTGAGCACAGGTGCACTGGATAACCTTCTTTTCAACTCCTTGAAATTCTCTTCACATTCCTCTGTCCAGACAAACTTAACTCCTTTCCGAGTCAACTTGGTGAGTGGATTAGATAATCGTGAAAAATCTTTTACAAAACGTCGATAATATCCAGCCAAACCAAGAAAACTGCGGATCTCAGTTACTGTTGTTGGTCTTGACCATCTTTCGATAACCTCTGTTTTTGCTGGATCCACAGATATACCCTCTTTTGAGATTATATGACCCAAAAAATGCAACTTTTTGAAGCCAAAATTCACACTTGGTAAATTTGGCATAAAGCTTCTCCTTTCTCAGGGTCTTCAATATAATTCTCAAGTGATCTTCATGCTCTTCCTTGCTCTTTGAATAGACAAGAATATCGTCTATAAAGACTACCACAAATTGATCAAGATAGTCTCTAAAGACTCTATTCATTAGATCCATGAAGATAGAAGGGGCATTAGTAAGACCAAATGGCATCACTATAAATTCATAGTGTCCATACCTTGTACGGAAAGCCGTCTTTGGTATATCCTCCCTTTTGACCCTTAATTGATGATACCCTGAACGAAGATCAATCTTGGAAAAGTATTGAGCTCCGCGTAGTTGGTCAAATAAGTCATCAATGCGTGGGAGAGGATATTTGTTCTTGATAGTGATCTTGTTATGTTCTCGATAATCAATGCAGAGTCTCATTGATCCATCTTTCTTCTTAACAAATAGAACAGGTGCTCCCCAAGGTGACGCACTAGGGCGTATGAATCCCTTATCAAGATTCTCTTGGAGTTGCTTCTTCAATTCCTGCAACTCAATTGGGGCCATTCTATAAGGTGTCTTTGAAATAGGCAAAGCACCCGGTACGAGTTCTATTGAAAACTCACCTTCACGATTTGGTGGATGACCCGGTAATTCCTCCGGAAAGACATCATCAAACTCCCGTACAATGGGCATATTCTTAATCGTGAGTTTCTCACCAACTATTTGAGATAAATAACCTTCATTTAGTGGAATCAATACCCATAAGATGGAAGAAATTTCCACTGGAAGGTTATGTTCATCCTTGCATTGATAGACGATCGTAGATTGATCTGGAATATGAAATGTGACTTCCCTTCTTTGGCAATCGATATGAGCTCTATGTAGAGAAAGCCAATCCATGCCAAGAATCACATCAAATTCCACTAAAGGAAGGATCACAAGATTTGCAGGAAGCACTTTCCCACAAACTTCGATCGGAGAAGAATTATAAACTTCTGATGCGATTGATGTGCCATTAGGTGTTGTCACAGCTAACTCAACATCTAATTGTTGAGGTAATACGGTGATACCCTTAGAAAATTTTTCAGAAATAAAAGAGTGGGTGGATCCAGAATCAAATAAAACATTTTCTACTTTAGAGTGGGTGGTAAGTGTACCTTTCACCACATCGTTATCGTACTCCACCTCGCTGATAGAAATTGCATGTGACTTTCCTTTGTCTTTAGCCTTAAGAGTTTGTTGACGTCGACCATCATCATCAACCCTTGGATTTGGGCATTGATTGGCATAATGCCCCATCTCCTTGCACTTGAAACATTGAAGTGTAGTAGGTTCATTCTGTGTATCCCTTCCTTTGTTTGCATCATTAGACATCTTCTTCCCATTATCACGGCATTCAAATGCCCGATGACCTTCCTTTCCACATTTAAAACATTTACTTGTCCCTTTAAGACAACTCCCTCCATGTTTCTTTCCACACTTTGAGCATAATGGAAAGTTCATCTTCTTTTCAGTGTGCTCTTTAGAGTTTCCTTTGAATTCCATCTTCCTCTTCTTATCAAACCCATGTGACTGAGGGGTTACTCCAATCTCCATCTCGACTTTGAGAGCACATCGAACGATTTCCTCATAGCTATTGAAGTCCCTTATGGCTAACGCCCTTCGAAGACTTGGTTTTAAGCCACTAAAGAATCGATCGATCTTACTCTCAGGTTGGATAATAATACCAGAAGCGTACCTTGCAAGTCTTGTAAAATTTGCTTCATAGGTACTAACAGATTCATCATCCCTTTGCTTCAGTTCATGGAACTCTTTCTCCATCTTTGTTCGGAGAATACGAGGGAAGTACTTATTGAAAAATAAGTTCTTGAACTCGTCCCATTCCATAGACTCAATTTCATCCCTTTGCCTCGTATTCTTAACAAGATTCCACCATTGATCAGCATCTCCTTCCAAACGATACACTGCTAGGATGACTTTATCATGCTCAGAACATTGAAGAACTGAAAATATCTTTTCAGTAGTACTAATCCATTGTTCATCAACTAATGGATCAGTAGACCCGCTGAAAGAAGGTGGACGCTGCCTCATGAAGGATTCAACAGAATGTTGCTCCCTCCTTTGCTCGTTTGGAAATCCTGCATGATTCATAGCTTGAGAAAGTTGTGTGAGCATGGCTACAAGATTTTGCATTCCAGCTCCCATATCGTTTGGTTGCTCAGGGGGACAATCATTGCATTGCCCATCGCATTCCGCATTAACACGGTTCCTTCGGGTTCCAGCCATTGACTAAAACCAAGAAGAATAGTGTGAGCAACACTAATTATAATAGGAAACCACATAATTCAAGAATAAAATTTTCATGCTTAAGGTCTTATCCTAGGTTATTCAAGGCCATTTCTAAAATTGTGTTCTATGCTTAGACTTATTCTTAGGGTTCTTACTAAGGCTTTCACATCCTAGTTTCCAAAGGTTGACTATACCTTTCCTCTGATACCAACTATAACGACCCATACTTTACATACATTGTTAATACTTCAAAATTGAAGCACACTTATTACAACATATGACAAAACCACAAAGGACCGAATAGGTATAGTGTCTTTAGAAACTGGGAAACATAAACAACTGGTTCATAAATCTTCTACAGTGTCTCCCATTTATTTCATCATATCTAGGGTCCCTTTTAGCATATTCTACTTAATATCCATCTTCCTGACCTGGGGAAAAGAAAACATAAAAGGGTGAGCTCAAATGCTCAGCAAGGGCAAATAAAGGAAATAAAAATCATATCATATCTTTATGAAGATCAAAACCTGCAAAAGAGATCATAATATCTTAACATGGAATAAATCATAGAAGTGAAAATGAGATCCCCATAATCATAACATAAAACTTGAAACTTTGTGGCATGCACACATAATCATGGAAAATCATTTCTTGTTAGTCATAACTCATTGCCAAGACTATCTTAGTGGACAAAGTCCCTTTCTGAACCGAGTTCACTCCTCGTTTCAGTCCTGTATCACTGAACCGAAATAACCTTCCGTTCCAGCCATGCCTATCTCATGAGATATAAAATCTTTACCCAATGCATTGGAGGGAGATATAGGTCCCACCCATCTTATAATGAATCCTTTCTTATGTGTGCCACATAATCATAAAACATACATCATCGCATAACACATGTAACAAAAATGGGATTCTTGAAACATCATGACATCATAAAATCATATAAGGCAAATGAATTCATAAAAATAATTCCCTCACAACATAATCAAATCAATGTAATTAAAGGGATAAAAACAGAACCCTTTATTATCTTAGATGGAAAATAATTTTGATAAAACACTTGAACTCCATTCTTGAGGAAAATATCCTTTCCTTTTCAAAAACACTTTTCTTTTCTTAACATGTCATACAATTATAAACTAAAAGAAGTTGATTAAAAATAAACATGAAAACTTGTAAAGGAAGCTTCTTGGAAATAATGTTTTAAAAATCCATTCATGCCGTATAAGTTAAAAAAAACATTCTTCGTACTTTTGTCGGAAAAGTCAAAAAGTACCTCGTACGGAAAAACGACAAAAGATTCCTTTCATATTCTTTACCAAAAACCCACCTAAGGGTAAAATTGGATTTAAACTATTTCAAGTGGATGGAAACAATATTACATATTGAGGGAACATGGATGTGGATGATAAAATACACCCCAGTAAATACTTACGAATAAACAATCTCGGATAAAAATGAGATTGTGATATTTCCCTTACCTTAGGTCCAATTTGCTTTGTACGTGTCCGAAGCTCCTGTATAATGGTTTAAATAATGTTATTGACTTATTCCAGAATCATACATATTTATATGATATCATATATGGTCATATTATTAGCTTCTTGTTAGTAATATTTCATTGTTACTTGTTACTCGGGTCTTTATAACTTTTTGTTCTTATGCGTGTTTTGTCGAATAAATTCTTATTCTTATCTTTAGGTTATAGATAATTCATTTCCAGAATGGTATTAGTGTAGTATATACCATATTCATTCATTCAATTCATTTATATAATCATTATGAAATGAAGATCATGTAGAACGAGTCGCATCACATCGTGGAGACGGTATTCCGTACGTACGCACGAGTGATGAAATCGTTCCTATGATCGTGGAATTGTTTTGGAGTATATATATATATTATTTCAGTATCAATATTACTTAATAATAATCATATATAGTTACTCATTACACCATTTTACCCATCCTTGTAAGGTGATGGTGGAAAATAGATTACACCACGGCGTGGAGACGGTATTCCGTACGTACGCACGCGCGGTGATTTCATTTTTTCCGTAGGATGGATAGAAGGTGAATTAGGGTTGTTTCATATTTATAATAACATATCAGTATGTAAGTAATACTGATGTTATTACTTTATCATGAAACAACTAAAGAAGAAGAAGTTGAAGAAGAATGAAATTGAAAAGATCGGTAATGGATATTACCTCTTCTTTGGAACGCCTCTTTGAATCCTCCACTTAAGGAACTAAGATTGGTCTTTGGAGAAGACCAGGACCTCTAGGATTATTCTAGGGAAGTGGAGAGGAGAAAATGGCAGGGGTTGGCCGAGCTTGAGTGCTCAATTTGGTGTGAGGAGGAGGGGGAGGAGGTGTCCCTTTTATATGGGAGGAGAGGGGCACCTTAGGAATATCTCAAAATATTATTTTATATTAAAGTCAAAATCGGTTTATAATGGTTCCATAGGGTCTTATTTCGAAGCTAAAGTGGGGATGGGTCGAAATCCTATCAACCAATAGGATTTAGACAAGTTTAGGGTATTATTTTAACCTTATCAATTAGATTTAACTCTAAGTTAATTAATTTAACTTTTACCGTGTCTTTTTGTTTTCTTTCACTATATGGTTAATACACTTACTATAACATGCCAAACGAACCCCAAATTGTTTATTATTAATATATATATCCTTATCTAAGTCATTTGGCCGAACCATAGATTTTTAGGAATACAATAACAATTAATAATATAATATTTAATTTAAAAACTATTTTGTGTCAATTTTGACACTATTTGATATATGATTTTTGTGAAAGTCATAACAGAATTATATGTTCGAACCAAGTTAATTAAATCATTACTAATATATCATAGTAACCTAGAAAATTAGTGGAATTCATAAAAAGTCTCAAATTACATTTAGTTTGGTATTTATATTATCAATTTTTTTAATATTTCATTAACAAGATAATTACTGCATCATCTTTGTGTCATAATTAAATTAAATTATTTGATGTCTAAAAATTACAAATAAAATACCATCATGTAGGAAATCTTTTTAGCTTTCTAATGAATATTTACAATCGAATTTATCTTATGTATAACCCTATATTAAAAATGATTTACTTATTAAACTTTGATTTTAACTATTTTAACCCTTCTTTAAATAAATTAATAATAAATATCCTAATCTAATCCAAGTGGGCCTAAATGGTCATATTTTATTCCTAAGTTTGTTTTTGGTCGAATTACACTTGTCCAATAGAATTAGGACATGTGTTAGGGTAATATTAATATCAGATTTACCCTTAGTTACCCTATTTACTATTAACCGCGGTAAAAATCGTAAAAAGTTACTATTCACCAAAAAATTATTTTCATCTCATTGAACCACATTTTAGTCCTTGATATTAACCGTGTCTCTTGGATTTTCGAAATTCCATTCACAGAAGCGGTAAAATTATGTTTTATGCAAAATTCAGTTTTTAACCTACCACTTAGTGGTTTCACTATTCATCAAAATTTGAAAGTTTTCAGAAAAATACCAAAATTTCACCCTAGGCTAATTTCGATATTCTAAGTCCAAAAATGAAGTCCATTTTGAAAAATAAAATTTATAAAATTTCAAAAAGTGGTTATTACTATTCATAACGGCTAGTTTTAATAGCATATTGTTGTTTAGTGAAACTCGGTATTGCGTACGACGCAAGCTATCGAGGAAGGTCGCGATTGCGTGTAAAGCAAACCAAGCAAGTGTTGTGTAGAAAAAGATTCCTTTGATGATTTATATAACATAAAAGTCTCGGGTGTTACACTTTTCAATCCTTTATAATCATTTATTTGTTAAAATCACATTTTTTGATTACAATTGCTTCGTTTTTCATGTATGTTTTCATTTGCTTGTTTCTGTAATCATAATTTATACCATAGTTCCACAACATATGGAGTATAAAAATAAATTTAATAGAATATATTATAATTATATATGTATTTATAGTAGTCATAAATGTTATATATGGAACAATGAGTTACACTGTTCCCATCGATGGTTGGTTGTAAGTATACATGAATGTAATTTCTATATTTACAAAAAATGCAATGTACAAAAGGTAAATAATGTTTTAACATTACAATATAATTTTTTTATTAAATATTTCATTTATATTTATTAAATACTTCCTTATTACATTACATTTCAATATAAAATAAAAACCAGTTCACATCATTGTTTGGATGTGGTAGTCTAATTGTACACATGTACGATGTTATTGTTTTCTAATATATTTAAAGTTATAAAGAAGAATTTTATAATAATTTTATATTTATATTTTCCTATTAAATATCAAATATAAATATCACATACATCTTTAATACATGGTGAATGATAACAAATTGCATTGGTGTGTGAGTCGGTAGTTTGTCAAACACATGATATATTTTTTTTTCTTCCATTTGATTGAAGAGAATATAGATATGGGTTATTAGATTAATATATTAACATCTCAATGTATGTTATATACATGTTTTATTATGTTGAAATTAATAATATATGAATGAATTCTTCAGGATATGGAGTAAAAATATGTGCTATGTAAAAACATTTACCTTTAATAAGAACAACCTCCATTGGATCTCTTATTAAAGACCCTAGATTTTGTATTTATTCAAGAAATGATGATATAGAACATAGATATGTATTTTGGGGATAAATTGTTTCATGTTTGAAATAGTTTTGTTTTATTATCAGGTGTTAATAATTCTAGAGAGGGTGTTGTCTTTTATAAGTGTTGGAGAGGACACATATTAGATTGTTTTAGAGAAAAGTGATTCCCATGTGTTTCAAATTACCAAATGATCCAAAATGGATCATTATAAATCCATGAAATAAATAACATAAAATTGTGTCCATAAAATAATAATTTTACATATGTATTGGACATTTTAACCATTACATTTTTATTTTAAACTGATGGTAACCACATTTTAACCTTATCATTGATAATTAATTTTAGCATTTTCTTCATTTCATTATGAAAAACATTGGTCAATATTATTATATAATATTATTTATTTTGATACAAAATATGGATTTCATTTTATCATATTACGTTCCCATAAATCTGAAATTTTAATCTAAAATTTAACATGTAGACATGATGAAATAGTGATTTCCCAAAGTTATCAAATGTACAGAATGTTTTAGTATCAAATATCAAATTGAATTTTATTAAAATAACATAAATTAAATGTATTATAATAATATTATAATTATTTTACATTTAATATAATTTTTTAATTATTTAAAATAAAAGGTTGTTTTTAATAAAAATCACTATTTTCCAATATTCATTGGAAAACTATTTTTTTTAGAAAAATCTAAAAATTTCACACTAAATAGATAAAATAAATATTTTATACATTTTTAAAACATATAATTTTTAGGATTTTTTTATTCTTTTTACTACCCACTTATTTTGTGTCTTGGTTATAACAGTAATAGTAAATAATAAAATTTTAATTAAATATTCTAGTTTATTTATACTCAATGTTTCATGTAACACAAATCATCAAAGTGATTAAATACTAGACAATATATTTCATAGTTATTTTAATATTGTTGTTTCATGTCACATACTATATCTAATATTATGTTGTTTTTTTAAAATACTATTGTGTCATAGGTTATGAGTGTGACCACTTTTTTTTCTATGAAGACTATTCTTCCAAACCGAAATACTATTTAAAATATTTTCGGAATATACCAAAAATTATTAGGTAGATTATGGCAGTGATAAATGTCTCCAATAAATTATTCACACACATCCCCAATAGTTTATCTTTGGAAATATGTACATCTAAGAAGTACATCTGACCCTTCCATACCGCAATGAAGATAGAAACACACTCGTCAGCCATATGTTTAAATTTATAATGATCCCTTATTCTTGACTTGACCAAGGTGGAGTGAAACTGGTAGAGTTATTTTCTTTCGAGATTAACCACACCAGTAATAAATCTTAGGTAAAATTGAATATACCAATCTACTTCAATCCCTTTCAATGTTTGAATAGATCATCGATGTTCTGTGGATTATTATTACTTTGGAGTTTATAACATGAGGCTATATCATGACGCGAAATAGGACATGTGATGTAATAGATATCTGTTATCATTGAATAGGGAGAAACTTTGATAATTGAATTAATAGAGTGGATTAATATGATCCAACCATGATTTAAATTTATTTCTCTTGGGATGGTTTGGAATATACAGTGTCTCTGAAGCCTCAAGATGTATAGTGAGAGATAAAATCACATCGACAACATGAGGTTAAGTAGTCACCAATGACATGGAAGAAAAATTGGTTTGAGAGGAAATATGGGTATGGTCCCAAAGATGGATGTCTCCATACTATGGTGGTTAAGGGATGTCATATCTTAGTAATTTTCTAGGTCCACTAGCCTCTACAATGACTGGATGTGTCAGCATGCCTCTGTCGACCCTGGGATCTTGTATAAAAGAGGTTGGATGTTTGAATGTAGTAGGGATAGTGTCCCCATTGATATTTTCCTACTCTATACATTGTTTATGAATAATTTGGTGGTAAGAATAATGTATCCCTCTATCCCATATAGTAAATGAGCTGACCTATCATCTGACTAAAGATCATAAATGGCCTCAGATGGGTGGATGGTCTAAGAAACTCTCTTTACCTTGTTGAAATTTCAATGGGTTTGTGGGAAAACCACATTTTGGGAAATTTTGTGGACTAGTGATTTTATATGTTTATGAATGTAATAATTAATTAGAAAATCATTCCAATATTTTTTCTACCCTGGGGGTAGACTTTCTCCATCAAATATTTTTTTGATCATCCATGGGATTAATCATGATAACATTCTTGGGGGTGGTGATAGAAGAGGGAATAACATAATCATAATGTGGGTTTTCATTATGATCATTTAACATTCATGGAATTGGAAGAAATAAAGGGAAACATATATCCCCTTAATATAACCTACACAAGGTGAGATGCCTCTTGCATGACTCACTGAAACATGGAGAGCCTCATAATTAAGGTCCATATATAAATAATGTGACACCATTGTGATATAGGATTATGACCCATTGTTACTATAGAAATATAAACTTGATAACATTAATTATGGATTTATATAATTTCCCAGGGTTTCCTTGATAAATAATATTTTGGTAATTGTTATGGTTAAATGTATCCAACATATTCTAATAGAGGATTGTGCCATGGTATTCAATGAGGATCCATGATATGGGGAAATGTAACATTATGTTTGGATAATAAATAACTAATAGTTTTTTATGTTATTGGATCACTAACAATTCTTCCTCCCATACATTATCTAGAGAGTAGTCATTTTTTTGATCACCTTGTGATCTAATAATCAAATGGAGAGAAAATGAGGGTTGTACTGAAATAGACATTCTCTATTATTGGTTTTTTAGAAGATGGAGAATTACATGGGCCAATCATCCTGGAAATGAAATTGTGTACAGTAGAAGGGGATGCAAAATCCTGATTGTGTCTATATAAGATGATATATCTATGGCCTCCTACTGATTTGGAATATTTCCACTCTCTAACAGCTAATAATTGTGCTATCATATATCTAATGGGGGACCAGACATCAACTATACTTCCATGGTTGAGGTGATAAGGAATGAAGCTAATAGAATCAAGTCACAATTTATAAATAGTTCAAAGAAGGAAGCCAATAAATTTCTCATATATAGGTACTTATATAGGGATATGATGGCCTTGTAAACCTTGGCATTAGGGAAGGATTGTCTCATATGACAGGCTCCTGTTCCATGCTCTGGTGGTGAGGGTGGAGGTTTTTCTATTGAGTTTCATAACATGTTTATTTCGTAATGTTCAATGTTACTGTAACATTTACTTAGTTAAAAAAACTAATATAGAGGGAGTTCCGCACATGAGAGCCTCTAAGGCTCAGAGGGGCATCTTTGTTTTGAGTTTCAGCCAACACCGTTTTGAAGGAACTATATGTTAATTTTTAATTATTGTTACCTAGGACACATATTTTGTGTAGGAAATTTCGTCAGTATGGGAGGATGTCCTTGTCAGTTGATGGAATTATGAGTATGACCTTCATGGTGAAGTTACCTACCATGGGGTATCCCATGATGGTTTTATATGCCACAAATTATTAGTAGAGTTAACCCAAACATCCAAGTGGGTGTTTTGGATATTGATCCCAATTATGTGAACACATTCTTCTATGTGTTGTTTTCAATGATATAAGGAATTTTACGGGTGTAAGGGGCCACTATAATTATAATAGAGTCCTCTTGTTGTGCATTATTTGAATTACTCCCAGGTTACTAGCTCTATGTATTCTATATCGGGGCTGGTGGATCAAGGAGTTAATAAACCTACCTATTGGCCTATAGATCAATTCAGTATGGTCCAAATATTCTATTTTAATGATGAATAGGTAGATCCTAGGAAGTGTCCATGACATGTGTCATTCATATTTCCCCTACCGCATATGCATGCAAAAGTGAACGATAGGAACATTTTAGGGAGAATCTCTTGAAACAATTCACCATTGCAATGGGGGTGGGGAATGGAGAAATATGTTTAGGGAATGTGTGATAGGGTTTCCAATTAGTATATACTCATGTATTTCTAAGATTAAATGTTGACAAAATAATTTTTCATGGAATATTATTGGCATTTACACATGATTTGGAGTCCCATGGGGAATTCGGGGGGGGGGGATGTCCCATGATCATTATATGAGGAATATTATTATTGAAACATAATAAATCTTTTTATTCTTATGGGAGTAAACTTATAATAATGGGATAGGATAAAATACATTTAAACATTATTTATTGGGGACTATATAGGTATAATATTCCTAGAAATGGATGTTTTATGACTTATATTGAAGTGACACTTTCTTTTTCATCCTGAAATATGCGTCAAGTGATGATATAAAATTCATTCTCTTTCTTACACATTGATACATGATTTATTAATTAATAATAAAAATAATATATCATGGATGTTTGATAAATTTAGTGTTATTGATAATTAGGTATATAAAATAACATCTTGAATAGGGGATAGAACCACATTATTGGAAACTTCCTTAATATGTGGTAAAATTCCAGGGATTTTAAAACATCACGGGATAACCTGAGGACATACATAAGAAATGAGTGATATATAAATCAGAGTTAGGGAATAAAAATGGAATAAAATGAAAAAGGTAGGAACAAATTGAAATTGGAAAATAAATGGGAAATAATATGTGTTCCAATCATAAACCTGAAAAATGAAGCATTATATAACATGATAAGATAATGAAAACATGAGAAATGCGGTAATAACTTAGAAACAACTACATCAAAAAAGGAAATGAATAACTACTAAATCATCATGATGGAAAAAATTCCATAATGGAATTTGGTTCAATACCTTTTACAACAAGTCATATCGTGAGACTTAACATATCCCAATTCATTGCAGCCCTATATACATCAGGTCACACCTATCACATTCATTTTATTCCCTTGTTTAAGTGTTCCACATAGATCATAGGTCATAGATTCGTTCAATATAATATTATATTTCATGATTAATGAGGTTGGAATATATTCATGTAATTTTGTATTAAAGTATGTGTATATATTTTCATGGGAACACCCTTAATAATGAATTGGTATGACATTCAATGCATAAGGTTTTGTTCATGGAAAATCTTGGTGAAATTTTTGGAAGCGTAACAACATCACATAACAATCAATAAAATTATTTGATAATAGAGAATTATGTATATCATAATTTTTACATAAAATAGGAAGTAATAGTGACATTTAAATACATTTCCTAACATGAATAATTGGATATAGAAAACATAAGACAATAAAGAAACTAGAATAAGGAAGAGAAGGTGAGGATTCATTACTAAAATTCGGCACGGTAACTGGTGTACATGAATCTTCATGGGATAGATTAATGAGAGTGAAATAGGTCTATAATAGCATTGAAATAAATTTTTAAGTAATATGGATATATAAAAACATACCCCAAATAATTACTAATAGAATTTAAGAGGCATATCATGAAATAAGTGGTTTAATGGAAATTAGAAGTGAGTAATAAATTACATGATTTTGTGATTCTAAATGATTTCCTAGATCAATTTTGGATAATTATGATGATATAATACACCCTGTATATTTATAGGATATTTAATTCTTACCTAGAAATCGGAATGTCATTGAAAATTATAAAAAAACTAACCATTTTATAATTTTGAAATTATAATTTAAAAAATAATATTAATTTTATCTAAAGAATTTTTAAAATATGTAAATTATGTATTATATTAAAATCCACATTTATTAAGGAATGCATGCTTTTTTATAATAACAGTTTTCAAACCCATAAAAATTTATTTTTCACTGCATAATATTTTTTGGATAAATTTATATTTAATAAATATTAGTTAATATTAATATATTATTTATTTTTTTATTTCAAAAATTGATAAATTGTTTAAAATAATTCTTTAATTGAATTAGAATATTACCCAAAAATATAATTTTTGGTTTATTATGTCGAAATAAATATAATTTATTAAGTAAAAACTAATGAGGTATAATTATTTTCTTTATTATTTAAAATTAACATCCATACTCATATTTCTTGGGTCTTGATACATATCACATTAATACACCCACAAAAAATCTTAGAGTTAGTTGCACGATGGTGAATCATTCAAGAGATCGTGCAACGTACATTGTCAGGGTTGTGATCTCGATGAAAATGAACTAATCATGTATGTGGTTTTTTCACATGATTCATCTATTTTATATTAATGGGATTGGTCAAGGAAAAATACTAGATATTCTCTCCCTCTTATGAGAACTTATAAATGGGCTTCATACGGTACGATCCTACTTGTTGACAACATCACATTATTTTTCTAGGTTAATTGGATTTGTTAAAGCCTTATTTTTATATAGGCCACACAATCATAGTTCAGTAGATATATTTTGAATTCAAATAATTATTAATGGTCATTTATATAGAATATAATAAAACCAATGTACTGAATTTGTTTTCTATCATCATGATACATAATTAGACATTTTGATTAAAATAAAAGGGAAATATTTTTTATAATAGTTCGTATAACTACAATCCTCCCCCTTAAGAAAATTTACCATTGAATTTTTTATTTAAAAAACTAAAATAGGTGAGGGTAAATTTCTTTCATCACCTAATTTGTTTCCCAATTCATTTTGTTAAATATGTGGTTTCTTCACAACAATATGACACAATTAATTGTCTTATTTAGTTGAACATTGTCTCCAAAATCAATAGTAATTATTTACTTCTATTTATATGAATGATTATTATCCACAATACAAATGATAGATTGAGTACATTTGAGGTGTCTCGTATGTTTTTTCTCAAGGGGTATACATTTAATATTACATGTACTTATTATAGGTTAAGTTGGATTACAAGTTGGTAGGTCATCTCTCTAATGTAGCCAATAATCTCAAAGGGTACGATGTATCTTGGACTATGATTTCAATTCTTACAAGAAATCATCACATTCCATAATGAATTAATGTAGAGGAATATAGTGTCTCCAATATCAAATTCTATGTCTCTTCAATGATTTTCAGTATATCTCCGCTATCGACTCTGTGTATCCTTTCTGTGATGTAGAATTGTTTTAACATTTTCCACCATTTCCTTAACCATTTCAGAAATATACTAGTTTTGTTCCCCAATATCATCAAAGAATGTAGGTGTTTTTAACCCATACCCATAAATGGATTTATTGGGATCCATCTGGATTCTTGAGTGGAAATTATTATTTTATGAGAACATGAAAAAAATAAAATGTTGGTCCCATTCTCCATTGAATTCAATAGAACATGCTATATATTTCGTCTAATTTCTAAATTTGCTGCTCAGACTGGCCATCCATATTTGAGGATGGTAGGAAGAACTGATGTTCTGCTTCACTTTTATAGAATTTTGGAGACTATTTTATAACTTATAGGTACATCATGTATCTTGGTCGGATATAATTTATTATGGTAATACATGCAGATTCACCACTTCTGTGATGTATGTCCATGATTGATGAAATAATATGAAATCCTATCGAATTACAATGAAGTGTAACCTATTTTAATGATGACCCACCAAAAACCAAATATAATTATTCCATCTTTATGTATTTAGAATATAGGAATCAATTTCCTTGGTGATTTTTCCATTTTTTATATTGCTATGGTAAATGTTCTCATCAACACATTAGATATTTTCATGTCTTCTTTAACATTCTGACATTCAATACATCAGAATATATATTTTATGATCACATTCATCACATTGTCCCACTAATAGTGTTCTAATTGATCTCGATACTTTTTTTTCTTGGGTGGATAAAGAAGGTTGAGCTTTATGCATCATCCATCATCTCCTTCTTTAACTCATGATTTTATGGTACACATTGTCTAGATCAAGACCTAGGAAAAACTTCATTAACATTGACCATTGATGATTTACCCTTTCTTATTGTTAATATTGTATTTTGGACTCCCACATAAACCCTTTGATGATTCTTTTTCCTATTCAAATTGGATGATTCAAAAATCATTTTTGAAAGAATTTATACTGTTTTTTTCTTTTGTGACTCTGATGTAAATCCACTTCTAATATAATAAGGTTAGACGCTTCACAATTCCCATCAATGATAGAATTGTTGGATCCTTTTAACATAGAGAATCGACCATTTTATTTGATTTTTTATGATGGTAGTGAATTGAGATATCTTAGTCCTTGATCAAATATATCCATATTCACTGGCACATATTCAACTATTTCTGTTTGAATATATACTTTATAATTTTTTATCCGAATATATTTCAAAATACACTCCATAGAGATAATACATATATATTTCAATATATAAGATCATTGAATAAAACTCTAGATCATGAATTTTGTCGTTCTATTGATGAACATTCAACTTCCTTTAAATCATAGGATATGTCTTCAGAATTTTTCATTAACACATAGGGTAATTAATTATTCAAAATGTTATTGAATACAAGGAAAATCTACCCACTTATGGATAGTATGAGTATTAGTTCATTGATAAGACTCCTTTTAAAATTCATAAATTTCTCTTCACATTCATCATTCCTAGAATACTGGACTTCCTTCCATGTTGACTTTTTATAGGGTTTTACAATCATGATAAATTTCACTCAAATCGATGATAATACCTAGAGAACCCATCAAAAGATTGAAATTTTTCATAGATGTAGGCTTAACCATTCTTCAAATTAATTTATCTTTGAAGGGTCTTAAAAATACCATTGCTTGTAATTATATACCCCATGATTTAGATTTCCTTCAACCAGAACTCACATTTGGTGTACTTCTAAAAACTCTTCACCTTTCTCAAGGTCTTTAGCAGAGTAGAATGATTCACCTCATGCTCCCCCTTGATGTCGGGGTATA
This sequence comes from Viscum album, assembly GCA_963277665.1. Lineage (NCBI taxonomy): Eukaryota > Viridiplantae > Streptophyta > Magnoliopsida > Santalales > Viscaceae > Viscum > Viscum album. The sequence continues at coordinate 1,289,839,542 of OY728159.1, read as the reverse complement.
TTAGAATATCATTTTTAAATATTACTAATTTTTTGAGGTATTATATAAATTCTATATTCATCAAGTCCATGAAGATTTCTAGAACATTTTTTAATTTGAATGTCATTACTTTTACCTCATAGTCCCCATACATTGTACAAAAAGCATTCATGAGAAAATCCATATTCTCCAAATTTACATGGTAATGTCTCGATCATAGATCAACCTTGGAGAAGTATTGTTCTCCACATTACTGATCCAACAATTAATCAATTATATGTAGAAGATAATTATTTGTTATCGTTTTATTGTTGAGATTATGATAATAAATGAAATTTTTCATTGACTCATACTTATTCTTGTTAAAGATAAATGTTCACCCATGGTCATTCACAAGGTTGTATGAACCCTTTATCAATATTATTCTATAGTTTCTACATTAGATCCTCATGTTCCGCAATAACTATTTAATAAGGAGTATTGGACAATGGTAACTCCACATGTATAATAATGATTGAAAATTAATTCTCTTGACTAAGAGGAAGGCAAGGAAATTCCTTGAAAAACTCATAAGCATATTCCCTCAGAATATGAATTTAATAGTGGGTTGTTTTTTCCATAAAATCAATCATTTGAGCTAGATATGATTTTGATGATGGTACTAATAAATATTCACCCTCTTCATTACATATTTATATAATTTGGTATTAATTAATAATATAGAGGGTGATTTCCTTATTGTGGAAATTTATATAGTATTTTAATTTGGAAATCCAATTCATACCCAATATTGCATAAAATTATACCAAAGGGAGTATGAAAAGGATAGATACATTGTTCACTTCAAAAATTTTTATATGGGAAGATTTATATACTTTGGATGTAATAATATTTCTATTTTTAGTTTTCACTTATAGCTCTACTTTGTGGATTTCTGGTGGTGTTTGAATAATACTATTAAAAATTATTGAAATGAAGGAATTCATAGAACCACAATCAAAATGTACATTCAATATTCATGAATGAATAACTAGTGAACATATCATCAATTCATTTTAAAAATCCACCTTAGTGATTGAGTTGAAAAATATCACCCTCGAGGCTGTGTGATTTGTTGGTTGTATCTAGAAACCATTGGAATAGTGCATTGGTTTGAAAACAACCAAAGATACTGTAAATGAATAATTAAAAAATTTGATAAGGTTTGATTGGTGAAATTTTTCCTCTAACTTATAAGTGGGTTAATCATATATAAAATTTTTAGATAGGTATCTTTACTTATCACACATTAATAATTTCATAGTGCATCATAAGAAATTTTTGAGGAACTTATTTCCACCCCATTGGCATGTGGTATGTTCAAATATCTTGGCACCATTATATTTTTCCATTGTACTACTAGAATAAATCTCAATTTTTCTCTTCTTATCCCCATGATACCATTCTTATTTTCTGATCTCCAATATGACATTGAGGGAAAATCAAAAAAATTATTTATTGCAATTAATGTCAAGGATCACCAATTATTTTCATAGACTTGGTTTTATCCAAAATAATAATAATTCAACCATGAATTAGGGGGAAAATAGAGTGGTATTCATGTCGTTCTTCCATTGTGATGTATTTATCATATTCTTTGATAGATTCTTCATCATTTTCCTTGAGGGAAAGGAAATCGAATTCAATGTTATGATTGAGAGTGCATGGAATGTATTTATCAAAAAATGAGTACCTTTTACACCATTACTTCGATCTATTCTTTGTGTTTCATAGTCTTGATGAGTTTCATACCATGAATAGATTCTCACTCCATATAATAGAAATATAGTAGAACCTTTTCTTATCAAAATATTGAAGGATAAATAATATATTCTCAATGGATGTTATCCATTGTTCAAATATTATGGGAACAAATTATCAATTAAAAGTCAGAGTCCTTTGTTACATATAGATCTCAATGACATGTTCTTGGGATTTGGGTGCTCTTTATTATCTAGGTTCCTATTTATAAACATTTTCATTTGATAAATTATTGTCCCAAAAATTTTCATTCTTGCACTAATCGGGTTGGCCATCTTGTTGGGGTTCTCATTACATTTCTCATCGAATTGATTATTTACCCAATAGACCCTATTTCCATCCATTGAGATTAAACATGGGAAAATTAATGTTGAATAGTATTAAATTATTAAAAAAATAAATAGGAATTTATTAACATTAGGTAGATAGCATTTAATATACATTTATTTCATTAACTTATGAATTCCAAGATTTCAATCTATGTTATCCATGATCTATTTCATAACACATATTATTATGGGTATTTTATAAAACATTAAAAATTGATCATAATGAACTTGTAAATATAAAATATAATAGATCCCAACACTATCAATGAATGTGCATAGTAAAGAATGTTTTCATGTACCAATTTATTTGAAGACATTCCCAAAACACATTGTATTAGTTGTTACCCCTTGGAATATATTTCCCAGAACCACTAACATTTTAGTATTCATATGGGGATATATTTTCTTGACAAAACATTTACTCTATACATACCAAAATGTAGGGTGTTTTTCTTATACATAGTTTTATACATAATGTTTCTGTTGAGTTCTATAATCCAAATCCCAAAAATAAATAATCTTTTATTTTGATTTAATTTATTAAAACCTTCTATTTATTACACATCAAAACATTATTTATTACCTAAGATTACACATAATAAACCCCATAAAATATTTAAGTATAGTGTATTTGGGAATTAATTATATATAATAACATATTTAACAAGGAATGTAACCAAATTATTGAAAACATCCATAACATGCTTCTAGAATTCCATTGCATTTAAAACTATATGGGATAACCTAGGGTCATATATAAGAAAGGGGTGAGACATAAAGCCCAATGAGGGAATAAACATGGAATAACATGAATAAAGAAATATTATTATGAGGACATGCATATTTATGGGTAACAAAATGAGTTAGAATCATAAATATGACCAATGAGGCATGATATAAAATGATAACATAAAGGCATCATTGGAAATTTGTGAAAAACATAAAACAATGAACCATAAATATAAATTATTTATAAATGTCCAGACATCATGATTGAAAAAATTCCTACAATGGAATAAAATTCACTCCCTATCCCAAAACGATGTATTATGTGACTAAAAATTACCAAATACATTAGAGCGCTATATAATTATGGGTGCACCCGTCACATTAATTTCATTCTCATGATTATTTGTGCCACATATATCATAAAAAATGGATTTATTTATCATCATATTTTGTTCTAAGGTAATGGAGTGATGAAATAAATAAATATAAGTCCCAATTAAAGGAAGTATCAGTGTATGAAATTGAACAATGTTGATATGAAATGGGTATAGTATTCACTATACACTTGTTTTCTCATGAAAAAACATGTTAAAATTTCATATTCATAATGTCATCACATAATAATTCATAAAATGGATTTATGAGATATAAAGGGGTGTCTCATAATTTTTAATTAAAATATAAAGTAATATAGATATGTAAATGCATATCCTACTATAAGGAATTGGATATTGAAGGCATATTATAGAAAGGGAACATTAAAAAATAATATAATGTGAGGATCCCTTACTAAAATTCAGTATGTTTAGTGGTGTACATAAAATATAATGAAAGTGTTTAGAGATAGTGAAGGAGGTATCTCATTACATGTAAATTAATATTGATGAAGGGGGATGTATAATAACATACCCCAAAAAATAAAAAATATAATTTAGGAGGCGTATAATGAAAGAGGTTCTTAAATGGAAAAGAAAATATAGAAATCCCTTACTTGAGGATGTGACTCTAAATGTATTGAAGGAGCTTCAAGGGAACATTGGGGAACCATGGTTTGACTATAGGGAGACATGTTAAAATCAAGGACATTATACATATTGTTTGAGTTTAGATAAATGCAGTCTTGGGTTGGTTTTTAAGGAAATGAGTGATGATTTCTCTAATATTTCTCAATCTTAGGTTTTGTATGCTATATTATAAAATAAAAAAAACCAAAAACCATTCCCGGAGTTTTTCAAAACTATTATTCCAATTGGGAGTGGTTTTTATTATTTCATAATTCTGAGGGCCAAAATTATTAAAAATAACACCCCTACTTCTGAGGGGGTGAGTCACACTCTTAAATAATGGATTTTAAAACCATAAAATATATTAACAATTTTAGAGTATAAATAAATGATTTATAAAATAAAAAAATATATAAAATAATATTATTTAAAAGAGGAAACATACATTTGGTCTTGGATAAATTTAATAGTATTTATTATATCAATTTTGAGACATTATGATGTCATAATGAATTTCTATTTATACGATATTTACTTTTTATCCAAAAATTATACTATCTATGAAAATTATGAAAAAATTCACCTCTGGATAATTTTATTGAGATGATTCTAAAAATTAAATTCATTTTATATAAATAATTTTTAAATTTGTCAATTTTTATCTATAAAATTAAATTGGTATTTGATTAGAAATGATGGTTTTATAGAATAGTTGTTTCTGAACCCTTATAAAATTTATATTTGACATCATAAAAATTATATGATAATTTATATTAAATAAAAATTATTTAGTAAAAATTTTATTATTAAAATTTTATTTATCTAAAAACACAATTAATTCATCAAAATATATTCCTTAATCGAATATGAATATTACATAAATATACTAGTTGTTTTTTATTATATTAAATTAAAATTCATTTAAATAGTAACAATAATAGGATGAAAATATATTCATTATTCTGTAAAAATTAATTTATATAGTCATATAGATATTTTATTGAAACATATTCCTTTAATACACTAGAAAAACCACATAAGTAAGGTGCATAGTGGAGAGACATTCATGGGTTGGTTTGATGTATATGGTTTGGGCCATGATATCGATGTGTTTGAACTCTCCTATAAATAGTATCTCTAATCATTTGGGTTATGATCTCGAGTAATGATATATATGTTTTGTATGTAATGGTTTTATTGTTTTAAATGCAAAATTTCCTTGGCCCATGTGAATGGGATACGGGGTGGATTGCCAATGGTATAAAAAACTAGTGCAAAGTTAAAAGACATGGGTGGATGGTTTCACTAAGGATATTGGTTTCTCAAAAGTTCTAAAATTTTCCAAAAACATGTTCATAAAAAATAATGTCCTATGTGGATAAATAAAACATCGTTTCACAAATCATTAGAGTTTCATGAAAATTCATCTTTCTTAAGACATGGCAATATTACAAGATTATGATTCTTCATGGATGGAGGTATCAAAAAACATCTTCATACACTCAATCATAAAAGGAAAGGTTATTATGGGGGAATTTTCCAATTTTTAGTACATGTGGTAACTAACTTATGTGCTTTCTAAAACTCAATATGGCATCTTTAATTGATTGTGTTATGTCACAATTCAACCCCTCCAATTGAAATGATTATGAGAGGTGGTATATTTTGGTCCTCAAGAACTAAAATGATACATTTATTAAAGGATTCTTATATTCATTTATTTATTAGACTCATGAAATATTGAGTTTCGTGGAGATACATTGGATTAATTATTACGTTCTTTATGGAAATTTTATATTTTTTATTGATTGAGCATCACAAAATTATGTAATTTTTTCCAGAATTTACATTACTAACCATTTTCATATTTTTATCATCAAATGACCACAAATATTGATCAATTATTTAATTTGGGATATAAAAAATTAAATCCAAATAATTTTATATAAACTAGCTCCTATATTAGTGTCATCTATTTTTTGGTTCATTCATCAATGCATTTTTAACCACATAAATGTATCTTTGGTTAGATTATTAATTAAAATATCAAAATAATGATTAAAAATTTCTTTTAAAATAACCAAGGAAACAAGTAAAGTAATATTCAAAATCAATAATTTTTATGACTTTGAAAAATTTTTATGGTAAATTTTAAAACAAATATTCCTTCAAAACTTCTGGTAAAAACTCCTAGTGTGCCTAAATTTTAAAATTACAATACAATTCCTATAAAAACATAATTAATAACATAAAATATGATTGAAAATAGATTTGAGTTATCGTTGAAGTAGAATTAAAAAAAATCATGATATATTTTTTAAAAACTGTATATGGAATCAAAAGAGTCTGAAGGAGAACATTTTAACAAATATTTTCAGAAGAATGTACACTATATTTTACTCACTTGTTGATTATGGATCTAAAATTAAAAAAACTTATAACTATAAATGAAAACCTGAAAAAATAAAGGAGAATATATAGTATTTATGTTAGTATATTGAGATCATATAAGTTTCTGAATGGAAATATAATCATAAATAATCTCGAAATAAAATGAGATTATAACATAAATTAATTCCCATTAAGTATTTACGTGTTCTTGGTTTTTTGATCCTCATGTGTTATAGACTAAAATATATTAAATGCATTCTTAAGAAAAATATTTCAATAATATTAAATTTTTATGGTTATTTTATAATCCTTTTGAATACGTTTTTTGAATACTTTTTTTTATGTTGACCATTTTATGTTTTTTAGTTAATTTCTCAATAATTTTGTCAGTAAACTGTTCAACAATATAAGTGTTATGAAATTGTTACATCATCTCAAATATTTAAATTATAAAAAGTATAAATATTTTATTCATTATATAATTATTTAATTGTCACTCCAACATATTGGTTATATAAAAAATAATCACATCGCTTCATGGAGTTGTTATTAGACACGTACACAAGAGAAACATTATCATATTCCAATATATAGAGGGGTAAGAGAGTATGTGATTTATTTTATTTCCATAATCCTAATTTTGTCATAAATATCACATATATTAAATAATTCCATATTTATACCAATAAATTTAATGTGTTTATGAATAATAATTACACCACGACATGGAGATGGTTGGTTACACTTATACACATGGTTGATTTCATTTTCTATATGAGGGAAAAGAGAGAGAAAATTGAATTCAAACAAAAATAGAAATGGATACCTTAATTTTATGTATATATTTATTTATGTTAATCAATTTTTTGAAATTTTTAAGGGGTTTATAAGGAAATGAACTTCTAAAATCTGAGAGTCGATGTAAACCACTTTTTTAATTAATCTTATTTATCTTACATCGTTAGCCTTCTTAAACTGGTATTTTTTTGGGTATAGGACCCTTAAAACATGGGGAGGGATGTTGGGAAATTATATTTTAGGTATTGGTCGAGGTAATTCACCTCACTCATTATGATAAGAGAGGATATGGGGTTCTCTTTTATATATGTGTTTGTTGGAAAAGTTATAAATACTTGAAATATTATTAAATAATATTTTTCTCAAACTTGTCAAGTAGCTCTATATTAGAATATATTAGAGTATAATAAATTTAAATTCAATATAAATATAAATAATGAGGCTTAATCAAGTGTGTTTTGTTATCTTGAAGCATTATATTTTAATTTAAACCCCATTAAGTAAATATACTCTTAATCAATGTGATAAATATTTACCATGGTTAATATTATTTATGAAAAATATTAATTTTCCAATTTAGATAAAAATATTAAATATTATAAATAAGTAATGCAATTTATATGATTAAATTCTAATGTTTTTTTAAAAATTACATTTATTATATGTTTTTAAAATGCAATAAAAACTTTTTTTATAACAATTATTTTTGTTTGAACAAAAATTATTTTATAATAGCTTATAATATTGATTACATTATTATAAATTTAGTTTTATAGAAAAAATATTGAATTGTTTGTATATGAAAGCTCACCAACTCTAAAGGTATCTTTGTAAATATATGATTATGGCAAATTATCTAAAAAATATCTTTTTAAGAAAAACAACTCATAGATTTCAAAATGATAACTATATATTTATACATTAAAAATAATTTTTAATTTTTAATATATATATATTTAAATTTAAAATTTTCTCATAAAAATGATTATTAATATTTATGATAATAATTATATCATTTTAATTATATACATTTTACATTTCATATAAAATTATTATTTTTTCACTCTTCCCCTAAAAAAATACTATTTCGGGACAATCTATATTATTCATTGAAATATAATTTGGAAAATATTACTTAAAATGAAATTAGTTTCATGAAATTATTCTTATTAATATTTTCAATTTATTTCCTACTCACAATCGTTAATAATTTTATAGGCATTACACTGCTGTTTCATTAGAAAGAAAACTTTCATATAAAAAATGATGCTCTGGTGTTACATGAGTCACAGTAGAAATTTTTTTATGTTAATATTTTTCTTATGTATGTTCGTTATTACTAAATATACATGTAAAAATAATCTACAATTGTAGCTCCCATGACACTCTGTAACCAAATTGGTACCTCATTTTTTTGTCAGAGCGGTGTGTGAGGGCCTTAGAGAAGTTGAAACAATTCATGATGAGTGATCCTTTACTGGGTTTTTTATAGTAATTAGACTATACGGTGGTGTTTTTTGATGAATAATGTTTTGGGCTCGAATATGTAATGATGCAAATACATGTGGTTATTTCTTATGTGTTTCAGACGCTGATATATCAAGAAAATAAGTACATGACCCTAAATTTAGATCTCACAGTGGTAGTGTTTATGTTTAATACCTTTGTACATTACCTTCCCGATAAGTGGTTCATAGTTTATATAGAAAATAAGATCCTTAGGTACATTTTATCATAGTAAGTACTGGCCCTGAAATGGAGGTGATAGTCAGGGTTATTATAGGCATGTGAATTGAATATTTTCTATACTCTTATAACAGAAACATGTCCATTAAATTGATTATTATAAAGTCCCATGCTCAATTGTTTACTAATCGTTAATAATTCTATAGTCATTACACTTCAGTTTCATTAGAAAGAAAAACTTTCATATAAAAAATGATGCTCTGGTGTTACATGAGTCACACTAGAAATTTTTTGATGTTAATATTTTTCTTATATATGTTCGTTATTACTAAATATACATGTAAAAATAATCTACAATTATAGCTCCCATGACACTCCGTAACTAAATTGGTACCTCGTTTTTTTGTTAGAGCGGTGTGTGAGGGCCTTAGAGAAGTTGAAACAATTCTTGATGAGTGAAACATTTCTGGGTTTCTTATAGTAATTATACTATACTGTGGTGTTTTTTGATGAATAATGTTTTGGGCTCGAATATGTAATGATGCAGATACATGTGGTTATTACTTATGTGTTTCAGAAGCTGATATATCATGAAAATAACTACATGACCCTCAATTTAGAGCTCACAGTGGTAGTGTTTATGTTTAATACCTTTGTACATTACCTTCTCGATGAGTGTTTCATAGTTTATATAGACAATAAGATCCATAGGTACATTTTCTCATAGTATGTACTGGCCCTGAAATGGAGGTGATAGTCAAGGTTATTATAGGCATGTGAATTGAATATTTTCTATACTCTTATAACAGAAACATGTCCATTAAATTGATTATTATGAAGTCCCATGCTCAATTGTTTACTAAGGAATCCGACTAGTTTACTTTGATGAAATATTCCTTATTAGACTATGCATAATTTTCTAAAAATTCTTTGATGGTTGTTTCCCCTCTATTTTCCCCACATATGAGAGGCCTAGTTTGGAGGAATTTACTACGAGGTCTTTTCAAATAGGATATCATCATTCAATAAAAAAATTTGATTTTCCAATTGTGGGGAGGAAATATTTATTCATTTTTGGTTGGAAAGGTGTTCTATTAATTCAATATTAGGTGGTCTTAAGGGATTTTTTCACTTCCCCCTAGGTGCAATATCTTGTTTGTAAATTATATACTAGGAAGTGATTTATTAATTTTAGTTTCTCTGTATAAATTTTATTATTATAGAGTTCATATCATGGTATTCATCCTTCCAATAAGTAATATTAGAGCACCTGGTATTATATTTTTTTACCCTAACCCTTTTGTTTTTATTGACAATTTCATATAGAATTTTAGTGTATTTAATGATTGGAATCATATTCCCAATAATGGGACACAATTATATCTTTTTTAAAATAATCAAGATAATTAAAATAAATTGACTCCCTCATTTCAAAGAGAATTATTATAGAAAAGATATTATGGATCTTTTAACTAGATTAGATAATCTAATTTCATAGGATTACACTAATGATAACTTTTATAATGATACTCATATCATATACAAGATTAAGTATAACTTATATGAGGTAATCATGACATTTTGGTTGTTGAGTAGGGTATTACACCCTCATATATATGGTTATACTAATGAAGAATTCATGTTCTCAAGAATATTCTAATATATATTTTCTCTAATTTCTAATTGGATACCAAGAGTATCACTTAGAATTTATAGAATTAACATATAAGAAGTTATACCACTCTATAATTTTTATGGTACCTTTTTTGGCCCTCTATAGAAAAAAGACAGGTCACCCCACATTTTTAAATAAAATAGAGATTCATTTATTATAAATCTAGAGTTTTTGTGGTTTACAATGTATATAGTGCATGTGATCTCGGTGTTAATGAGGATTGCTTCGGTCAAATTAATGATCTACATTCAATTATGAAAGAGTAACATGGATTTTAAAGAGGAATATTTCAGGTTATTGATATTCTCAACATTAGATTTTTTATATTGGTTTGGTTAAAGAATAATGTCACCCCTAAGTTTCATAAAGTCATTCTAGATCCCACACAGTGTGGGAATGGTTTATTACTATATAGAATTACCCATTCTGTTTGATTTACTATATAACACCATTAATGTACCGTAGCTATGGAGATATGTGCATGACCTATTGTGCATATTTTACCGGGAAAATCTAGACTTTTAGGATGATTATACCGTTTTGGAGTTACTGGTTAATATCAACTACATAAATTAGAGGAAAATAAAATGTCTATCGATACCATTATTGCTTCAGATATAGTAATATTTGGAAATTAAAGAGGGTTCCTGGTAATGAAGAAACATGATGTTTGCTTAGTTTTGTCATCTCTTTGGGTAGGTTTTTCTTTCTAGGTCAAAATCATTAATGCAAGAGACGATATAGCTACTCAATTTTTTGTTCAATGCAAAAAAAATATTTTAATCAGTTTTTTATATGTTGAATACATAGTTGTTTATTAAAATTTCCAATGTGACATCCAAAATATATTATCTTAAATATAATTTATTATTTTTATTTTATTCATTATAATTTATAAGATAAACATATTTCCAATTGAATATGTCATAGTATGAGAACATATTTATCACTTTTTTATCATGGAATAAGGGTTTTACCATAGGTATGATTTAATATTAGGTCATATTCTTGGATCTATGATGGGATCATTATAGGGGTTTCGAAAAAATAATTATATAATAGAATTTTACACTGTGAGAAGATAATTTGGAATATATATATATATCCTCATCCTCTATAATTTATATTTTTCTATATCAAATAATTATTGACATTGGGTTTTTGATTTTTGCAACTTTATGAATGAATTAAATAAGGGGATCATCACAGAAACCCAATGAAAATAAAAAATATATCTGAAGAAAAAGATCATGTCATGGTAAAAAAATTTATTTTAGATTTTCCTCTTTTATTCATTAATTCCATGATTTTTTTACTATTATTAGTTTATTTCGACATATAAAAATCCATGTCCATTTATTTTTCAATACTATTTTCCCATAACTCCATTTTCCCATAATCCTTCATTAATTAGAAAATTCAAAAGTAATAAATGATGGATATAATGTATCATCCTTACCCAACCCCTTTGGTCCCGATAATTATCCCCCTTTCAATTTTCACATTAACCAATGGACTTATCTATTGCTAGATATTGGTAAATACTGGACAACCAACCCAGTACAATATCATTATGGATGTGACTGTTGTGAATGAATCATAGTGGGATGATAGTGGTATGACATGAGATGTTTATTACTCAAAATAGACTTCTAAATGAAATGTTTCATGATATTAGGAAATCAGTGGAAATATGGGTTTTTATTGGCAATATGTTTATAAAATTTTAGTGATATCCTAGAAAAGGATTGTCGATGACACTTAATTTAAACATAGAGGTAGTGGCCACTAGAGGATTGAAAGTGAGGATGAAGCTTGGTGGTGGATATTCATGAATAATAAAATGAAATAATGCTACTGTATTGGTGTTTCTAAGAAGAAAAGGATTCTACATGTCTATGATATTTTCATATACTGTGTGATCTCTAAAAAAATCCATGATTTATAAAACAATTATCGATAGGGTTTGCAATATGTTATAAATGTCACATGGTGTGTACATTATTAACAAGTTCTATGTAGTTCAAGGGAACATGGATTAACATGTAAACAATTTTATTCTTATATATTTTACTATCCCCATATTCCATATGGAAAACAGGTCATGATATATACTTTGGTCAAACAAGATTGATTGGAGATGGTATAAGTTTGAAATTTATTCTAGTTTTACATAAAATATTCAATATCAGACATTTTGGTTGGATTATCCCAACATGGAAAAACAAGTGATAATACATGGACTAGAAATAGACTTCAGGTCACACGTCATTATACTTATATTATATTCCACTTGTTGTTCAGCTTTTGATATTATTCATGTATTATTTCTCATGACTATTATTTGACCACATATGTAGTTTTATATTAGAATGTTGTTATATAGAACAAAGTCGTACGTCCCTCTTTAACATCATATGAATGATATGATATAATTCAAGGGAATTTGGGATATTTAACATCATAGGGCTGATGAAAATATTTTGGAACCATGATCGAACTAGAATCAGGATTCAGTAATTCCTTGGATTCATTTAAATGAAACGGATGAGTTACCCAAAAAATTTATATAATTTGATACATCCCTACATAGTTAGCTAATGGGTCATCTTTGTAAATAAATGGGGTTATTATTCTTACATTCCCAATAAGATTTGATTTTCCATAGATACTAAAATATTATTGTGTGGAACTCCCCCTCTAATGGGGAGTGGGTCCTCTATCCATGGATTTATATACATCCTCTTTTAATGTAATTTTAATATTGAGGTTTATGTCTTGTAATTACGTTCATACTACATCATCCATCACTCTTATACCATGGTGTGGCATAGGTTCTCTATAATCATTTTTGAGAGAATATACAGGTTTAAAAAGAATGTTATTTGATTTTCTAAGGATACCCATGGTGATTGATCCTTCTATAAAATATTTTTGATGTGAGAGACTCTCTTATGACTCTGTTCTCTTTCTTTGGGTTTTAGAAATATTAATTTTTATATAATTTATTTTAAGTGTATTTTCCCTTATGTCATTCCATTAATTTTTTAGTTTTCCTAATTTGATTGTATATACTCAGTCTTTCATGTCAATTTTCCCACACATCTCTTGTATTTTTATGGTAGACAATTCAAAGGAAATATCAGTAGACATGGTGTTGATAATGTAGGTTATTTTAAATAATTTGAGGTGATAGATGAGAAAAAAATTGTGTAATGATCTAAGAATTATGGAGTATCTTTCATTTTTATTTGTTCTGTATTGGATACTTGGTGTTATGTTGGGATTATATTTTGTTGCTGTTATTTTTTGTATTACTTAGTTAACACTATGTGGTTGATTAGAACATTTTACAAAAATATAAATATTGTAGTCAATTTTATTTTATTAAATTAATAATTGATATTTCCTTTAGGGACAAATTTTATTGTATATATATATAATAGGATAATGCCTCTAATATTTCTTGTAATTCATACTTGATGATAGTACCTTACCCCTATCCTATCAATGTTGGGATCATGGAGGCACACATTGCATACTTTTTATGAATGTTGGGTATCGATGGAACAATTAATTTACCCATGACTATATATTATTACAAAAAAGAATATCATTATCCTAATATAAATTTATTACAATACAATTCATACAAAAATCCTAGATCGGGAATAATTAATACAGTGGATAAAATGATCATTTTCTTTTATTCCTATAAGGAATTTTTTCACCTCTCATTCTAAAAAAACATTAATCCTTTCTAAGGCAAGACATTCATAGTGAAAGATAATCTTTAAAATAACATAATAACAGTTTTTTGTTATGAATATAACCCAAGAAACCTTTTAGCATAAATAAATTCTCTATTTTCCCCTATAATTAAATTCTTCCTCATTCTCAAGATTAATTTTAATCCCTTTATCTAAAACCATGTTACCACAAAATATCCCCTCGTGTATCTAAAAGATGTATTTTATTTCTATAGGGAAAGTTTTAACCATATATAATGTGAAATATTGATATTTTTAGGGAACACTATGTTAAATAGCATATAAAACATCCAACAACGAGCTTAAAATGAACCATGGGATATTATCATATATTACTGTTATAACCTACCCATTAAATTGTTTGGTATAAATATAAATAAACACAGTAAAATAGGTATATAAAGTTTTTAATCAATGAAAATATGTTTATTTAACAATTTTTAAACAGTCATTCATGATTTTTAGGAAAGTTATGTGATGCTGCGAACATACATTTTAATTAAACTAGATTTTTGTGTTTATTGTGAGAAAAAACAATATTTAAATTTAGTAACATTGAAAAATTGTTTTTTATAAAATTCAATTCATTTGTTAAAATATCATGTCTAAAATATATTATATTCAATGTTTACTAATTTTTTTAAATGATTGATTTTTGTTTGATTAAATAAATTACTAATTAATATTAAAAAACCCCATTTTATTTCTGCTCAATATTGTAAAAAATATGACCTCGTTTACCTAGAGATGGTGGCAATTTTATTACAATGGAATTGATACAAGCAATTAAATAACTAGGGATAAATTAGTTTAGTAGTATTTATAAAACCACCAAAATAAAGGGTTCTCTTATTACATTATCAATTATACATATTGCATAACAAACTAAAACAATCGTCTTCTTAACACATATTCAAAGATTATTTATTCATAACTCAGGGAATAAAAAATAAGGAGATCTATAACGCATAGTAAGTGTTATATAGAACAATAATAGATGATTAAAAGTCACTAAATAATAGAAAATATATAATGGTAAATAATTTGAAAAGAAAATCCATTAATACACTAAGAATGAAATTGAATCCATATAATTTTTCACAATGAAAAACTTATGAAATGTAATAACTAAATATTGAATGATGAAAATGATTATTATTTGGATGTCATGAATATAGGACATGAACCATTATACCATTAATATAGTTCATGATCATGGATAAAACTATTTTTTTTCAATTTGGAAACAAACATGAGGGTTTTGTCTCAACTATTTAGCCTCATGAGACATTTTGGTGCTTCGAGTGGCAATCTATAACCAAGAACCACCATTCACTTCATGTCCAAATAATTATTCCATCATATATTCATTTCATGAACAATATGACTTACCAAAATATTTATATTGAGTAAAGGATACAAATTATTCTATATTTACACAATTACAACAAATTCAAAGAATATACCATATGTTAAAATGTTACGTGTCTAAGGAAATAATAATATCCACGATAAGTGAAATATTTATATTTAATGAAGTCTTCCATGAATTATGATCATAGAAAATGTGAGGAATATAAATACCACATAAAATGAATATGTGGGGTATAAGGAATAACTAAATTTAATTTCATAATTATGTTCGTGAAAGTATGTATTTATGCAATATTTGTATATTCATGAGGGAAAATAGGAATATATCAGAATAAATGAAATAAAACTGACATGAAACCAATTAATAAAAGTATTTAATAAACTTTATAAATTATCCTTTTAGTGTGATATATGCGAAAATGATAATAAGACCTTAAAATGGAAAAAATATAATTTTTTGTATAAAATGAGAAATGAAGACACATAAATTTTATGATAAAATGAGTTATTTAAAAAAAATATTTGTGGGTTAAAAAAGATTATTTAGTGTACATGAATATGGATAATAAATTCAGAAGTTTGATTTAAACAGGATTTCTTTTGAGGAATAATCTATAAGAGATCCTTTTTAAAACATGTCTTTCCCTTTAAAACAAGGAAGATATGATTTAGACACATGATTTTGAATCATATTCGGAGAATTTAGTTGAAGTATATAAAAAATAAAGAGAAATTAAACTGTGGTGAAGAGATAGAATATGTAATCTGAATGAAAATTGGAGGTTCAGGAAGAAACCATAACCTTATGTCAAAATGTGTTCTCCACAAGGTCCTAATGTCTTGGATAATCAGATTAAATCAATTAATTAGTTAATTAAAAACTATTTGTTAATTTAATTTATGTATTATAATTTTATTCATTTAATTTATGGCCTTTTTGATATGTTATAAGATGAAAATTTGTTGTTTGGGAGTATTTTTTTCCTTTTTTTCCCGACCTACTTACTTCTATATATTTAAGAAAAATTTTAAAAATGATAATATTTTCCTATAATTGAAATTATATATTATCAATGATCTTCTATAATATCAAAGGGTAATATACTTCATTTGGTTGTACGGTATGAGGGTGAATCATTAGATAAAACATTATTGACAGTAGTTTATAAAATGTTCATGTTTTCCACATTCATCACAAATTAGTTTTTTGGATAATTGGCATTATTAATATATTATAGTTATAGAAAATTAAATATGCAATATTAAAAATATTATAATCTCATTTAACCATAATAAATGGTTTTATGAATATCCATGAATGATAAATTGAATAATAAAAACATGTCATAAATGAAGGTTGTCAATCAACACCTCATGACTGTTATATTGTTTTTTAGAATAAAAGGAAAAGGATAAGAGATATGATGGTAAATTATAAATTAGAATAATTAAATTATTTTCTACAAAATATAAAGGATTTATCAAGAATATTTTGATAGAGGAGGTGAGGGTAGTATATAATAAATGTGATAAAAATAAATATAGAAAAAGTGGATTTCACCTCTTAAATTCTTCACCATGAGAACCACCATAGGGAAAATGGTTTTGGTCATTTGTTGAGACCAGAACATATTGCATGAAAGGGAGAGTCTTGGGAATATTATTATGAATTAATATGTCATTCATTGATTATTAAGATGTTTGAGGAGAATAGGTGAGGATGTGTGGAATTAATAGTGTAGTAGAGGGGTGTTTTCTCTGTATTTTATTCATTAGTATATCATTTTTTCTCTAGACTATGAATAATTTGATCTTTATAAAAAAAATTATAATAATAAAGGGGACTACAATAATATTGTTCTTATATCAGCAATGACTCAATTAATAGATTATTTAATTAAAAATTGGTATATATCATAAATTATTGTATTTCACTATTCACCAAAATTCCATGTTTTTTTAAAAAATCACAATAATTCACCAAACCCATTTTATGACATATATAATTAAAAAATAAACTTTTTTTTATGAAAATAACATGATAAATATGATAAATGTAATTTTTAATTATAATCATATTTTAAATGGAAAATGAATGTTATAAAATTATAACTGATTTCATAACACATTGAAATTTTAGTTAAGGTCTCATAAACTTATCATAAAATCATAAGAAAGAAATAGTAATGGATTTTAGGTAAATAAATTATATTTTAAATCATTAAATTAATTAAAAAACTGAAAACAAACACTAATGTTTATAAAAAAACCAACACCTAATTAACATGTTATAAATTTTTTACTTGTATTATGATCAAATTATATATTATTACCATTTATAAGATGAATAAATATTTTTTATAATTTCATAGTAATGTTTATAATTCTATTGGACAGATTACTACTCTTAAGGGTCACATTACTATTTAAGTCGCCAAATTTTTCAATACATTCTCTCTTATGCTAAGACTCATGATAAACTCGTTAGAGAAATATTAATCAGGTTCTATATACATTTCATCCTAGGTAAATACATGCACTCGGTCTATCATGTACTTCTTAATAATAATATTTGGAACAAATCATAATTTTAATGAGACTTCTGGTCATTGCTAATTCGTACATTCTAACTCCAGTTAATTCTAGATTTCAAATAGTCTATGGTACTCGGAGATTGGTTTCCCTTTCTTATTGATCCTTAAGACAACCGACCTTATTGAAACATTTATAGAGTCATGACCGCCCACTTGATATTACAAATCCTTTCATTGGCTGTCAACATAACTCTTTTTGCACATTAAGCCTATTGGAGGTGAGCCTAAATAGTCTTAACTGATGACGTTGTCTCATCAATAAGTTTTAAAATTGTATGTTTAATTTCACCAAATTCCTCTAAAAAATTAGAGTTTGACATCTCCTCCCATATAATGCTTTATATGGTTCCATTTTAAAAGTAGAATAGAAAATATTTATGTAGGAAAATACTACGTAAGATAAATTCAGAACCCAAATAAATTGAAAGTCAAAATAGAATGATCTCAATATATATTCTATTATTTGAAATATCCTTTTATACTATCCATCTATTTGAATGTGATTTTATGTACACAAATAAATCTTAGTATCCAAAGCCTTCTGAATAGTCTTCAAAAATACTGACACAAAAGGGGATCTCTTATAGGAATTTTTTTCTGAATTTTTATGAATATCAACAATAACCAATATTGAATCAATCCTTAATGTATAATTTAGTAATCTAGTTAGGATGTCCATTATAATTTCCTTAAACTTTCACATCAGAATAGTTATAAGTTTCATGCTTCTTATAGGATGATCTCTATCATCATTCACTTGATCAAAAACGTGGCATTGTGACACATTGTAAACAATTTCCCACTTCATTTTATCCCACCAAAAATGATCCTTATTATCTCTATATATTATCACACAACTAAGGTGTGGAGATAATTTTGAACTATGAGATTCATCTAATATTTCCCATTTAGCTCCATTATTGATGGGGCCCAATCAAATCTTTCTAAATTCACACTTCCATCCGCATACATAAAGTCTTACAATCATCCATCCTTAATGTTTTTAATTTTATTTTTAATATTATCATAATTAAATTGAAGGATTTTAATATTCTCAAGTATAGATGTATTTTCAATAATTTGAATAAGTAGTCATGTTTAATTTTTGTTAACAATTCCTATATCCATTTTTTATAAATCCCGAAATCATGACCTTTCTCAATCCTCATTTGGGTTTAATGTCCCAAATCTCTCATACATAATGCATGTAATACCATATTTTTCTTTTACTATGTGGTAGTTTATTAAGAAATAAAAATCATTGAGGTACTCGAGCCATCACCTTTTCCTCATGTCGACTTATTTCTATGTAAAGATGTATTTCAAAGACTTATGATTTGTATATATCTCACATATTTCACCACAAATACTTTGTCTTCAAAAAATTAGATTAATTATTTATGACACTAACTAAAGATCATGACATGGATAATTATTCTCAAGATTATTCAATCCCATGATGCATATCCAATAACATTATCATTATTCGTAAAGAAACAACCTAGTACATTCATTGACACATCAATACTTATCCCAAAACCATCATTTACTGATTGAAGTGTCCAAATTGGGGCAATCAAAAATCATCACTTCAATTCTTAAAAAATTTCTCCAAATTATTTTGTTCCAATGAACATAAGAAAATTACGCGTTTGATTAGTAAATGGGTTATCCAGTTGGGAAATATTCTGAACAAAATACTGTTAGTAACCCTCATAACGAATGAAACTATGCACCAATGTTATGTTTGTTGGTGTAGTCCACTATTAGATTACTATTTTATTTAGAAGATAAACTCGGGTTCCATCATTGAGACAATATATCCATGAAAATAAACTATTTGAATCCATAATTAACACTTGATATAATTTCCATATAACTCTTTTCTTATAATATTTTTTAGAGTAATCTATAAGTATTTATAATGGTCTCAAAATATTTTGATGTACAATAATTTATCATCAATAAATACCACAAAAAATTATCAATATATTCAATGATTTATCTATTCATTATATCGATGAAAATAAATTGTGCATTAGTCAGTAAAATTGGCATTATAGTGAACTTGTAATTTCCATGCCCTGTTCAGAATGTGTCCTTTGAAACATCATCCTAATTTACACACAATTTATGCTATCCAAAAAGATGTTCAGTCATTGAAAATAATTGTTCTCTATAAAGTGGATCAAATAAATCATAATTGTGTCTAAGAGGGTACTTGTCATCTATTGTAATATCATAGATTTATCTATAGTCAATGTACACCCTCAAGGATCCATCATTCTTCTTAAAAAATGGAATGTGGGCTCTCTATGATGAATCACTAGGGTGAAAAAATACCTTTATTACTCTAATACATAGTTATTTCATCAAATCCAATAATTAATGAATTTATACTATATTGGGATTCTATTTTATTTATCTTGTATCAGGGGTTATATTAATACTAAATTCAACTTCACACTCTTTGGGGAGGTAATTCTTCATTAGAAAGATTAATGTATTATAGCACAATTGGTACATATTCAATTCAAATAATGAAGTCCATGTTCGTAAATTTTGTTTTATTTTTCTACATAAGAATTTCATTTTGTAATGATAACAGTGGTGGATCATGATAAGAATCAGATAATGATTTTTCTGCTATAACGATAAGGGATTCTATATCTCCATAATATTTTTTTGTTTATATCTTCTTTACATATAGTTTCGCGTCATATTTTTAATGTCAGTCTATACTAATGATTATATGAAATTCAACCATGATTATGATGATAATACAATAATCTGAAGCATTTTGGATTAATAAAGGTGACTAACTGAAATTTCTTTGATGAAATGACACTCCTCCTAAAAAATATGACTCATAAATCCCTTGTCGAATAAAAAGGTAAACGCATAGTTTTCTAACAAAAATTGATTGATATAAAATATTACAAGGATGTAGAATCAAAAAATTAATTTTATGTATTTAAGTATAGGATTAATGTATCTTTGACCACATAATTGGGTACTTCAACCTCCGCTATAGTGATCACATATGTTTGTCCATCAGACCTTGGCCTCTTCAACAATAGATTCCCCAAACTATTTGGGAGTTGATTTTAATAATGACCAATTTCATTAAAATTTAATCATTGAACATCATTGATTTGTTTCTTCACATTTAAATCATTATCATGATGACCCTTTTATACATAAATATAGAATACTTCAATTCTATTTAAGAATTTACCACAGTGATTCATTCCATAATTCCCACATAAGGTAAATCATTCCACTACATTATTCTTATTTGAATATTTACCTTTTACATGGTTATCATAATACCTATTCCTCTCAAGATTTTCCTACAATATATATGATCTAGAAAATTATTTCTCTATTTTTAGGGAAATTAAAACTATTTTATAATGGGATGAAAATTCTTGTGAATCCAGTTCCCATTTGAAACATAGATCAATTCCTTAAAATAAATGAACAATATTGTCTTAAAAGTCATTTATGTAATTTAAATCAAACCTATATAATCTTGTAAAGGTAGCATCAAACTCCCCAACAGTCAAATCATCCACTTACTTTATTCTATGGAGTTTTTCCTTCAATTAAGTTCATTTCTAATAGGGGCAATAATTTTCAAAGAATCTTCCTTTAAAATTTATTCATTCCATGACTTTTATTTCTTCTTCATCCTTCATATTATGGATCCATGACCGCCCATGATCAGAATCTACATTATGACAATAGACTTACAATACTACCTTTTCATTTTCATTCTATCGAAAATCTAGAAATATATTTTCAATGGGCATGATCCACTACACATATACAACTATATTAGTAGTCCCACTAATATATGTAGTCTACTACCACATGAAACAATTAAACAAAAATTTATTTTGGTTATTCCTCATATCCTGAGTAAGATTTACGGATATATTCATGATCTATTGAGCTCCCACACTAACTATATTGGCCTTCATAGGGGGAATCCCTACATTATCTATAATTAATTATTATTTTATTTCATTTAGGACTCATTTCTAGAAAATCGCATATAAAAAATAAGTTTATGAATCATAATTCATAATATTGAACTAAAAAAGAAATAACATAACGTGAAATTTTTTGCATAGATAATCTCATAAGCATTGTTTCTTTAGGGACATATTTACATTAATTCCTCTATAATGGTTTTTAATGATTATTTGAATTATCCAAAAAATATAACCCATGTGTTTCAAACTAGGTGTACAATAAGGCTTATTGTATTGTTCCAGGTTACATAGAGTTTGGCATAACACACCTTCTCAGAGATGTTACACCAAGGTACATCTATTCTAGAACCATATCCACTAGTATTATCACAATAAGGATGTATTTTTAGTATTACCCATGTAATAACTACCTTACAAATATTTTATCATATTCTTATAGGAATATCCATAAAATATATCTTATTCATCTGTTCCCTAAACAAGTATCCCTTGTTTTTACTACAATTGGGTTGATAAAAATTTCTATAACCCTTAACTTTATAGCCCATAGATGGTGGTTATATTATTATAATTTCATAGATACAAGATATCACATCCCCAAGGACCAATCAATATAATTTTCTAGTAGAAATTGGATACATACATGGTACCCTTATTATTGAATTGAATAAATATAGTACATAAAAAATAAAATAATTTGATTCTTTTCGCAGATTCTATGATTATTTATTCACAACCTGGTGATGGGAAAAAATAACAGGGTCCACTAAATGACTCAGTAAATATTATATAGAACAACAATAAATGAATAGATATCAATAAGGAATTGACAATATAGAAAGGTAAATAATTTGAAAAATAGAAGACATCAACACACCCAGAATGAAAAAGTGTCTATAGATTTTGTAATAGTATAAACCTAAAGAAAATAAATAAATAAATACAGAATAAATAAAATGATTATTATTTGGACATGATGTATATGGCACATGAACAATTATATTATCATAATAGTTTATTTTTGTGGGAAAAACTCATCTAATTCTAGTTGGAAACACGCATGAATGGGGTTTCACCAACTTTTTTGTCTCATGAGACCTATCGATTTCTAAAGGGGCTATTAATAACCGGGTCCCACATTTAAATACAATTCCAAAACATTCTTCATATATAGAATCAATTCATTAATAATATTATTTATCCAAAAATCCATACTGATCAGTGGAAAAAAATTAATCAATATTTCTATAATTAAAATATCATTAAAATATATTTAAAATATATCATCATATGTAAAAATGTTACATGGTTAAGGTAATATTGAAATTCATGATATAATAAATATACATACTAAATGAAATATTCAATGAATTATTATGACAAATGAAATGGTGGTATACATACTCCACAACCATGGAATAAGTGGTGAATAATGCATTACCAAAGAGAATATCATAATTGTGTCCTTGAAATAATATATTTAAATCATAATTGGACATTAATAAGGGAAAATATACATAGATAATGATAAATTATGTACATCTCAAGCGAAAACATGTAAATGTAGTGTTTAATAGACTATACAAATGAGCCTCTTGTTGCGTTTTAAGTGAAAACAATACACATTAAAATATAAAAGGTTGTAATTTGTTTAATCCAAATATTAAAAAGGATAGTTTTTCATGATAAATGGGTTATTTTATAAATATATTGGTTACTATATACATCTAATATAGTTTACTTGAATATGGGTACAAAATTAGGAATATTCCTTTAATGCGGGTTTCTTATCAGAAAGAATTGATAAAGGAACCATTGTAAAACGTGTATATAACCATAAAATAAAGATTATACAATCTGAATAAATGGTTTTCGAACAAATGAAAAAAATTATATGAATTTCATAAGCATAAATATGAATCACATTACTGTAAAGAGATAAAAAGCATAACCCGAATGAAAAATGGAGGTTCATGAAGAAATACTTATCTTATGTCCGAATGTGTTATGTACTTGATCTAAATTCACTTTATAATCAGACTAAATCAATAAATTATTTAATTCAAAACGTTTTATCTTTATTTATTTAATATAATTTAATTAATTTCTTATATAGATTCTTGGATGAGTTATAATATAGAATTTTATCGTTGGGGGGTGTTTATTTCAATGGTTTTCATGATCAATTTACTTGTATATATCAATATAGAGTCATGAAAAATTAGAATTTGTGTCCAAAAAAATTATGTTATTAATTATCATTAATAATATTAAAAGGTTTTATATTTCATTTGGTTATATGGTATGAGGATGAATCATTGTATAAAATGATATTGATAATCGTGGAGATTACTTTGGTGTTTTATTATCATCATGAACTAGTTTTAATTTATTAATTATACATATATATATATATATACTAGTTATAGAATAGTAAATGAATAGGATTTCATATATAATAATATTTTTTATACAAAATAAATTGTTTGAAGACCATATATTAGTGTGTATATGAATAATTAGTAGATGTCGTCCATGAAGGCAGTAGATTGGCACCTCACAAAAGATATTTTCATTTATAGAATAAAAGGAAGAGGAGAAGAGACTTCATGGTGGATTTTATATTTACATTAATTAATTTATATATAAGATAATGGAGTTATAATTCATGTTTGGATAGAGGATGTGAGTAGAGTATATAATAGATGAAAATAATTTAAAAAGGATGATTTTACCTCTTGAATTATAATCCATCAGAACCATCATATGGATATTGGAAATGGTATTCTATTGAGATCAGAACCTTAGAGAATTGGAAAAGAGGTATGAGAATAATATTGGGTAGAAATTGGTCATACATAAAGGCATTAGAGGTGTAAAGAGAATAGGTGATGGGGGGAAATATTTGTGGTGGAGGAGAGAGGTCTTTTCTCATTATTTTATTCAATAGTACTTTATTTTTCCTCAGGAATGTGAATTGTATATGCATTTTCTCTAACTATATGGAAATAATAAATTATAATTCTATATTATCGTTCTTACCTCTTAATAGATTCAAGGAATACTGTATTAAATTTATAATGTATATATACAGAAAATTATAGTATTTTAACATTAAATAAAGTTAAAGTATTTAAAAAAATCCAGAAAATTTACCCTAAGAATATCTATAACACCCCAGGATTACGTAATACATTATTTCCTTAAAGTAATTCAATTGCTTGTGTTTCACACAACAACGAGTTCTAGCACATCACTACTTCCAAAACTAGCTGTTTAAAAATTATCTTATGAAGAGTATTAACTACATTTTTAATTCTATATACTCCATATAGTTTTAACATCCATATTATAGGGTTTTTAAACATAATATAAGAACCAATACAATTTTTCATATAATAGAAGTGTTTATAAAAAAATGCAATTTTACTGCCTTTTAATGGGGAAACCTTTTTAAATATAGTATTTGACACAGTTATATATTTAATTTGACCAAATAAACATCCTCTTTAGAAGTGGGACATGAAATTTTAGTTTGGATAAATTTTTGGTGTTTTTCTGATAAATATCATATTTTTATGAATAGTGAAAAATACTAAATTTTAATTGAAAGAAACTATTTTAATAAAAATAATTTATATTATTAAATTATACATTTGAATGGTTTTGAAGTATGATTATATTATTTTTTATTATTAACACATTGTTTTTCATTAGATGTATATTTTACATTTAAATTCTATATAAACACACATCAATATTTTGATTGTTTTTACTTCTCAAAAACCCGCTTTCTGGTTTTGACAACATGATATAATTTTAAATTAATTATTGAAATATCAATGTATTTTATTTACTAAAATTTCCATCATTTTTTAATTTAGAATATCAAAATTATCATAGCGTGATTTTTTTGTATTTGTTTGAAAACATTTAAATTTTGATGAATTTTGAAAACATACTCAATTTTACAAAAAACAGTCCTTTTCATTTAAATAATTATTTTCAATTAAATATATATCTTTAAAAATACAAATAATAAATATATTAGTATAACTTAAGTCATTGAAGTCATTTTAAAATAATATTTGATATATAAAATTTTATTAAACCATTTTAACGTCTTAACCCACCTTCTAGGAACATTTTCAAATTTTCATCAAACGTGATTTTACTGCTTTTGTGAATTGAATTTCAAAAATATAAAAGACACGTTTGACATCAGTATGTAATATATGGTTCAATAGAATGATTTTTTTTATGAATAGTAACATTTGGATTTTATTTACCATGGTTAATAATAAATAAGGTAATTAAAGATAAAAATATTTTTAAAATAACAATAAAACATGTCCTAATTCTATTGGATATGTGTTTTTCGACCAAAATAAAAATTATGAATAAAATATTATCCTCTTTGATCCACTTTGATTATATGAGAACATTTATTATTATTTTATTCAATGATGTGTTAAAAATTGTTAAATTCAAATTATAAAAACAACCCCATTATAATATATAATAATACATAAGATTGATTCTATTATAAATATTTATTAAAAAGATATAATTATATCCTACATCATGGTATTTTATTTATATATTATAAATGTTAATTAGTTATATTTATTTATGACACAATGATGATGTAGTACTTACCATATCAAAGAATGATCAAAATAATTAATATTCTAAATATCCAAATAAATGTAAATTTTTACTTTTTATGAATTCCAATAATTTTAGGGGTTAATATGATATGTTTGGATTTATTTAACACATTTTTTTTAAGAAATCACCTTTTTTTACTTTCACAAATACCAAATACAAAATAGTGTCAAGATTGACATAAATGAGTTTCTAAAACAAGTACTATATTATTAAATGATAAAATATTCCAAAAAACATATGGTTTAGACAAAGGACATATATAATGATATATATGTCATTAATGAACCATTAGGGCATCATTTGGCATTTAATAGTATGTTTACAAACCATTTATATAAAAATACTCCAAGCCATTGTAAAAGGTTAACTATTTAACTAATTGTTAAATCTAAACTATATGGATAATATGGTGGGATAAAAATCCCTAAAACCAATTGGTTGAGAGTATTTCAAACGACCCCAACCTTAGATTTGAAATAAATCCATTTGGAGACATTATAAGCTGAAAATAAATTTATAAAAAAATAATATTTCATGGTTTTCCTAAAGTGACCTTATCCTCCCTTATAAAAGGGTACTTACCCTTCTCTTAAATTCATCCCTTTAAAACAATTTTCCACGGCCAACTGTAAAGACCCAAAAATTACATGTAATGTTTTTATTATATGGGAATTTTACAAGTCTGTAAAAATTGACAGCATGTGATTCCGAGGCTCGGTGTTCCTAGAATGAATTTATGAACATTTTTTCAGGTACGTACAGTAAACGTGCGAGCTGGTTTTTGTACCATTTGAACTAGTGCTCAGAATTGAACTCCAATGACACCATTGAACTCATATCTCATATATTATATTATTAATACTTTCACCATGATGACAATTTGTCGAGGGTGAATGTTAGTTTTTTTTGTTTTTCATGAAAGAATAAAATAAAATAAAAATGCTTTAAATTTTTATTTGTTGAAACCTCCCATGTATATGATATAATGGTGGGGACCCATGGAACTATAACCTCCCACATGTATGTTATGGAGGTGGGGATGACCGATCCTAAAACACTCTTTTTGAATTTCTAGTCGTGGGGAACACCCAAACCCTCTTAATTGGAGAAACCCCTTGAACTCCCTCATTAATGAAGAGTTAACCCATGAAATCCATAGAACATTAATTTTTCAAAAAAAATTATTTAATTGAGTCAATTAATTGTGCCAATTAATTATGCCAATGTTCCAAAATAATTAATCTACCCAATTATAATTATATTCACCCCTCTTTCCTTTTAGAGGAGTTTTTATGCAAAGGAGAAGGGGAGATCTTGGAAAACTTCTCTCCAATGAAGAACCACCTCCATAGAAGAGAGATTATCAAACAAAGTGATGAACGAGCGTGGGATCAGAGGCGTGTGTCGGGCGGGTTGAACATCGACATCTTCGAATAATTTCCCATTTCAGCATCAATGAACCTCCAAGGTAGGGGTGGTGGTTGGAATTTTTTTACCCTTACCCGTTCTAAATATTTCATCATGATTCATGAAATAATCGAGCCGCTTGCTACTGCTCTAACGCGGAGGGATCATGACAAAGAAACATGGCCTGACCACTCTGTCAATCATTGTGTAATATTTTTTGTGTTCTTCGTGATGTAGGAGAACAACAACTGACACCGTTGGGGCATGATAATGGAAATCGACACCATATACAGTCGCGCCAAAGGAAATGGCGCAACCGCGCTGCCCGACGGTAGAGTACCACGGTGGACTGCAGCAGCACATCCACACTGCTGCCCCACGGTGCCCCCCCCCCCACTCAATGGTTCCTCGCCGCGCCCTAGCACAACCCAACCCACAGTGCACTGTCACCCCCACCGCACCGCAGCTACCTGCCGCCAGGCTAGGCCATCCTGCAAGGGCCAGGCCGCCTAGCGATGGTCGGGCTGGACCCAACAGGCCAGGTCTACCCGAATTGGGTTGGTCCGACTGGGTCGGAGCAGACCTTGACCAGCTTCGATAGGTTTCTTCTCTTTTGGCCATTCCTTTGGCATCGAGGTTCCATTTGATGAACCTTATATATACCTATAATCCTTGGAGTGAGATTGTCCCTTTGGTATACCCCACTGGGGATTTGGATAATGTTGGGGAATGGTTGGGTCGGATTGAGCATGATTCTGACTGGGCCCTCCTGAAAAATGCTAATAACTTACAGATCGGGTGTCTGTTTGACGCACCATAGGTTGTGTTGAGACCCCTATGATATGTTGGTCCTTTGGGATACATATTTGTGGGAAATCGTGACAGTTGGAGTATCGACCGGTGGCTTGAGGAGCGAACCCTCTTGGAGACAAGAGAGCTCAGTGGAAGAACCCTATAGCTAGTTAGGACGATGTACCAGGATCATGTGTGGGTCTCAAGGCATACTGAAAATGTACTAGGATCATGTGTGGGTCTGATGATGTCTTAATGATGTATTAGAATCATGTGCAGGTCTGGTAACGTACTGATGATGTAGTATGATCATGTGTGGTTCCGAAGACGTACTGATGATGTACTAGGATCCTATTTTGGTCTGACGACATACTAAGGATGTACTACGATCCTGTGTGGGCCTGAAGATGTACTAATTATGTACTAGGATCTTGTGTGGGTCTGATGAGGTACTAACAATGTACAACGATCATGTGTGGGACTGACAACGTATTAACGATGTACTAGGATCCTACTTGGGTCTGACGACGTACTGACAAGGTACTAGGATCCTGTGTGTTTCTCAAAATGTACTTCAATCCTATGTGGGTCTAATGATGATTTAGAATCCTTAGTGGGACATCCCCTTAACAGAGTAAGATGATTCAGTAGTTAAATATTATTATCTTTACTACTGTACAAAATTTATACCTACTGTGAGCTGAGTCTGCACATGTGTGGAACATTCCATTGTGGCAATACCTTGGTTCTATTATTCTCTATGGTATAACTTTGTTTTACTTTTCTTTATTGTACTCCTTCCTTTGTGGAAGAGTTGAGATTGGTATTTTTAGATGGACTATGTGTTTCCACATGATTGAGATGGGCATACTTGATAACTTAGGTATATGTATGGGCATATACCTAAGTAGGGTTACCATTTGTTTCATACATTTTGATTTATCCTTTGTGGATTTTGTCTAACCTTGAGGGTCTCAGGGTCCCTACTTAGTATCATTATACTAACTCCTACATGGGTTATGTGCTCCCCATGTTGTGTTTGGTGTAGATGACAGACATCGTTGATTGAGGACCAGGGTACCATGACTAGATGGTTCCTGGAGGTGGACCATACTGCGTGACCGTACACTGAGGAGATGGGAAAACATGGAGTGCTAAAGAGGCGATATGTACCGACCCTTTAGGTAGGAACCTCGGAGGATGACCAAATAGTTGTCATTCTGTTTCATCAGTTTTATTTTATTTCAATTGTACTTGTACATTTACTGTTGTTCTTGTATTCTATCCCCTCATACTTTCAGTACTCTTTTTTCTATTCAGATTTACTTTTGTTCATATTTCACTATGTGCTTGGTTTCGTGTGTTTACAAGTTATAAAAGCAATGCCATCACAGTTTTAGTGAATACACCTTTTGTTGCTAGTCTCCAGCCCCCGACCTATGGTATGCGGTCTTGGGGTAGTCACGGCACAAACCCCGGGGGACGGGTCGTGACAAATTGGTATCAAAGGGAGGTTCTACCATAGAACATAGGACTCTAATCTTTATAACGGAATTAGTTTTAAGTGTAGTGAGTGTGGTTGTTAGTTTAGGGAATCCATTGTGGGTGCGGCGACCGCCGTATCCATACACCAGGACCCTGACTTCTGATTTCCGACTCAGTGCATGAAAACACTGAATGCGTATGTGTTTTCAGGATTCTTCATTGTGAACTCTTTGAGTCAGCTCACCGGGATTAAATTTTTCCTGTGGTGAACCATTTTCTTTATAGGATTCCACCACACAGACATCCATCTAGGATTCCAGATATTGTGCACACTGATAGCCCCCCCGAGCAATGAGGCCTTGTTGTAGGGCCCACTTCCAGTAGAGGAACTAGGAGATGAAAAAGTGGTACCATAACCCATTGGACCACCGATGCCACCAGCCGTAGTAGAAGCAGGTGTACACCGATTGTGTGTGCTGGACGAGTTCCAGCACCAGAGGCCACCCAGGTTCAAGGGAGAGATGGACCAACAGGTGGATGATGATTGGATGGAGGCCGTAGTGAGTGTCTTGTGACTAGTAGCAACACCTTCTGATGTCATGGTGATCCTTTCCACAAGACTTCTATAGGAAGTAGTTGGCAGATGGTGGAACTTGATGCTCTAGGTTAACGTCGAGTTGATGCCTCTCTGGGAAGACTTCGTGAGCCTGTTTTGTGCAGGGTTTGTCCCAGCAACACTTCTCACAGTGTGCATACATGTACTTCTTCATCTGCAGCAGGCCAGCATTATTGTGTCTAAGTACTCATTGAGGTTCCCTAACCTGTCACGCTACACTACTGATATGGTGTGGGGGCCATTCTTCAGGGACCAGACCTTTGAGTAGGGACTCATGCGGGTGATCTGGGATTTGATGATTTCTCTTAGCACCCCGATGCAGGCAGGGGTGTTAGAGTGATCCCACTCAGTGGAGTGTTTTCTTGCTGAGTAGTAGCCATCACCACGACCAACCATTGGATGTCATGTACCGGATTATTCTACAGGTGGTAGCAGACAGATGTCATAGAGGTCCAAGATAACCAGACCTACTGGTGGGCAACTTCATGGCTCATGATCAGTTGTGTGGGGTACCAGAGATAGAGCCAGTCCTACGTTGAACATGCAGTGTTTCACATGTGGCGGGTAGGGTCGCATGGCTCCTGACTGCCCAACCAGCCATATGGATGATCAGCAGATGACCGAGGGACCGCCCCGACATAGAGAGAGGTTCGACCGAGGTGGTACATAGGGAGCAGATAGACGTGGTAGGGGAGCTAGCCGTGTAGTTGGCTGTGGGCGATGATTCGAGATTTTACCGCCACCATCACTAGGTGGTCCACCCTAACCATAGGGAGTAGGAGGAAAGGGGTGATCCCATCTCCAGGTAGCTGAGGCCTTCAATCATGGTGCTTCGTAGATGATACAAGGTATGATCTGTGTCAACTACACCTTACCATTGGTACTTATAGACCATGGTGCCGGTAATTATTTTATTTCCACTGCCCTCATTCAGAGTTCGAAGATTCTGATGGAGTCGTTGGCTTGATTCATACAGCTAGAGACTTCTACTGGAGAGGATTCGATGATTACGCATTATTTCCAGTAGTTTGAGCTTACTCTAGTAGATGAGAGCTTTGGTTGGGATCTCAAAGTAGCAGCGTCAAAGACTTCTGACGTCATATTGGGTATGGTATGGTTATCTACAGTCCATGATCATATTAACTGTATTAGGAACAAAGTGTGGTGTGTCCGCACGGATGGGACTAGGTTTACCTTCATCAGTGAGATGGGAGTGTGTGTAGCCCAGGACGGACATATCAAGAAGAGAGTACAACCGATCACTCATCAGTTGGATAGCCATACACTTAGAGTTGTTGATGTGGAGAGTCCAAGCTATCCTATAGTGGTGGACTAGTATGCAGATGTCTTCCCTGATGATGATTCAGGTCTAGCTCCTCACAAAGAGATGGAATTTTACATTGACTTGTACACCAGGATGAAACCGATATCTACACCAGTGTATCATATGGATCTCGTGGAGCTAATATGAGCTGCTGGAACAGCTGGAGGACTTACAGGGGAAAGGGTTCATTTCTCCAAGTGTTTCTCCTTGGGTAGCCCGGATTTGTTTTGCCAAAAAGGTGGATGGGAGCTTGAGACATTGTGTCAACTATCGGCCCATGAACTAGGTAACCGTAAAGAACATGTACCCACTCTCGAGGATTGATTACCTATTGGATCAGCTAAAGGGATAATGGTGGTTCTCTAAAATATACTTCATATTAGGCTATCACCAGCTCATAGTATGAGATGAGGTTGTGCAGAAGATGGATTTTAGATGTCAATACGACAATTAAGAGTTACTGTTTATGAAATTCAGTGTAACCAATTCTCCAACAGTGTTCATGGGACTCATGAAAATGATCTTTCATCCATAACTTGATCACTGTTTTGTGGTCTTAATTGAGGACATTTTGATCAACTTATCTAGTGAGGAGTAGAGTGAAAATCATTTGTCGGTAGTACTGGACACACTCTGAGATCACCATCTTTATTGTAAGCTATCGAAGTCCCAGTTCTGGATCATAGAGGTTCACTTATGGGACATGTCATCATGAATGTTGTAGTTGTGGTGGATCTAGTGAAGATTGGGGTTGTTCATGCTTGGGATCTACCAAGGAGTGTGACAGTGGTTCAAGGTTTCTTGGTTTTGGCTGGATACTACCAAAGGTTTGTACCAGTTTTCTCTAGAGTTGCAACACCTTAATCTGCATTTATGAAGAAGGGGAACCCCTTAGTGTGGTAAGAAAGATGCCATCTGAGTTTTCAAAAGTTGAGGCAAAGGAAAACAAGTTCCCCCATATTGAGGCTTCCGAATGAGGGCATTGGGTATGTAGTTTACTAAGACGCATTAGGGACCAATCTCGGATGTGTCCTGATGCAGGAGCGAGCATTTATCAAATATGGTTCTCGACTGATGAGATAACGATATTGGTTTCAATTCATCCAGGACTATGACATTGATATAGTCTATACTATTGGGAAGGGGAATGTAGTAGCACATGAACTCATCCAGAGATCTGGTATACAACTTATAGGTGAGGCGACTGAGCAGCTGGCCACTTTGCAGATATCCTTTCTAGATCGAGATGGAGAAGCTATTCTTCAGTCTCTAACAGTCACGTTCCATCTTATTCAGCGGGTTAGGGAGGCATAACATGGGGACATGGACTGCAAGGCTTGACATGCTGAGATATCCACATGACATGCACATGACAGATTTTCAGAAGGTGGGGATCGCGTCATCCATTC
This sequence comes from Viscum album, assembly GCA_963277665.1. Taxonomy (NCBI): domain Eukaryota; kingdom Viridiplantae; phylum Streptophyta; class Magnoliopsida; order Santalales; family Viscaceae; genus Viscum; species Viscum album. Next base: position 1,289,805,708 of record OY728159.1, on the reverse strand, counting down.
TAGAGGATGTACCATGGTACCAATGTTACTTTGGGAGGATGTGTTGAGGGATTTCCACACATCCACACTAATAGTACATCTAGAAGTGGAGAAGGTGTACCAGGATATCTGACGATAGCACTGGTGGCCAGGAATAAAGAAAGTAGTAGCAGAGTTTGTCTCTTGGTGCCACCCTTGCAAGTATGTGAAGGCAAAGCATCAGGTACATGCATGGTTCATCCTTTAGAAGTCCCAGAGTGGAAGTGGGATTTTATATCCATAGACTTGGTGACAAGACTTCCACATACATCCAGAGATCAGAAATATATCGGGTTGATCGTTGACCGACTCCCCAAGTTGGCCCACTTCCAACCAATCAGAGTGAAGTGTTCAGTAGAGATCATGGGACACCTTTATGGACAAGAGATTATGACGCTACATGAAGTACCCTTGATGATTGTATCTGATCATGATGCATGTTTTAGTTCCTGGCTATGGAAGGGGTTGCAAGAGGCTTTTGTGACGCAGCTTTGTTTGAGCAAACCCTTCCATCCTCAGACGGATGGCTAGAATGAGCAGACAATTCAGACCCTCAAAGACATGTTGTGTGTTTGTGTCCTCGACATTGGTCACAGCTAGGAGGATCACATGCCCTTTGTGAAGTTTGCATATAAAAACATCTATCACTCCACCATTGGGATTTCACCTTTTCAGGAATTGTATGGGTGACCATGTAGATCAAAATTATGTGGAATTTACCTAGGGGAGTCAGCACTCGTGGGACTAGAGATAGTATCATCTACCACATAGAATGTTCAGATCATCTAGAAGCGGATGAAGACTGCCCATAGTATGAAGATTTCTAATGCCGATAGGAGACGGAGGCCTTCGGTGTTCGGGGATGGTGACCAGGTCTTTCTACGGATCTCACCCTAACATGATTTATGGAGATTTGGTTGAGGCAGTAAGTTATCATTACGGTTCATCAGACCATTTTATGTCCACAATAGAGTATTCAAGGTGGATTACCACCTAGAACTTCCCTTTTAGTTGCACCGAGCTTACGACGTCTTCCATGTTTCCAAAGTGAGTAGATACATGCATGACCCTTCTCACATCATTGACCATGTAGAGCTGGATTTTAATGATGGGGTGACATTTAGGGAGGTTTGAGTGAATATTGAGGATTGACAAGAGAGGGTCCTTCATGGGCATTAGATACATCTTTTTCACATTCACATATACCATGATAACCTCATGGAGAGAACATGGGAGCGAGAGGCTCAGATATGTGTTGATTACCCCCCACTTGTTTTCCTTAGTTTTGTTTTGAGGCCTTCAGGGACGCAAATCCCTAAGGTGGAAAAAATTTTAAAAACTAGAAATTAGAGGTAATTGTTTTTTTATATAGTAATGGTATGAGTCCACAAAAAATTGAAGTCACATGATTCTGTTAGCTGATGTTCCTAGAACAAATTTCTAAACTTTTTTCATTTACGTCTAGTAAACATGCGAGTGGGTTTTTTTAAATTTTGAACTGGTGCTCAAAATTGAGATTTGAAGACACTGTTAAACTCACATCACCAATATTAGCATAAGGAGACTTTCACCTCGATGACAGTTGGTCAAGGGTGAAATATAGTTTATTTTATTTTTCGTGAAAGAATAAAATAAATTAAAAAACACTAACATTTTTATTATTTGAAACCACCCATGTGTATGTTATAAAGGTTAAGACCACCTGAACTAAAACCTCCCACATGTTTGTTATAGAGGTGGGGACCACCAAGCCTAAAACCCCCATTTTGAAATTCTAGTGGTGGAGACCACCTGAACCCTCTTAATGGTTGAAAACCCTTGAACTCCCTCACGAATGAAGATTTAACCCATGGAATCCCTCCATCATTAATTATGCCAACACTTATCATTTAATTGGGTCAATTAATTGAGTCAATTAATTATGCCAATATGCCAACAAAATTAATCTACCCAAATATAATTTTATTGGATCCTCTTTCCTTTGAGAGGATTTGTTTGGCGTAGGGAAAGGGAAGAGCATGGAGAACTTCTCTCCAATGTTGAACAACCTCCATCGAAGAGTGATTATTTGACAAACTGACGAAAGAGCCCAAGATCAGCGGTGTGTGGCAGGCATGACGAACGTCGGCATCGTAGAAATCATTCTCGCGTCAATATAACCTAACATTCGATGTGTGGTGGTTATTTGAATTTTTTCCCCTAACCCTTTCATGAAATTTATTTGTGATTCAAGAAATATTTGTGCCATTTTCTTTTTCTCTATCACGGAGGGTGCAAGGAAAAAAAAATGGCATGATCACTCCGCAATGCATTTTGTAATATTTGTTGTCTTCTTCACGATGGGGTAGAATGGAATCTGACACCAGTGGGGCATGAAAATGGTGGTCAGCAACACGATTTTTTGTGAAGAAGGCAACGGTGCAACCGCGGCCCCATGGATGCCCCCCAGGCCGAGTAGGTCCGACCAGGTTGGCCCAGACCTGGACCCGCTTCAACCAATTTCTCCTCATTTGTCCATATCATTGGAACTGAGCATCTATTTGATGAACCGTCTACAGTGATGGGAACCTTAGTGTGACACATTACCTTTGGTATAACCCCCATAGATATTTGGATAATTTTGGTAAATGGTCATGTTGGATCGAGCACGAGTCCAACCGGGAACTCGGGACAAAAGGCTAATAACGTTCAGTCCAGTCGTTCATTTGACGCACCGTCTATTGCGTTTAGACCACTAAGACATGGAGGTCCATTGGGATAGTCCTTTAGGGGAATTCATGACAGTTGAATTATTGACCAGTGTATTGATGAGAAGACCATCCCAATGACAAGTGGGCTTTTTATGGGAACCTCGTAGAATGTTGTGATGATGTACTAGGATCTTGTGTGGGTATGACGATGTACTAAAAATGTACTGGGATCCTGTGTGGTTCTGACAATGTACTGAAGATGTAATAGGATTCTGTGTGGGTCTAACGGTGTACTGATGATGTACTAGAATCCAGTGTGGGTTTTACGACGTACTAATGATGTACTAGGATCTTGTGTGGTTATGACGACATACTGAAGATGTACTAGAATCCTGTGTGGTTTTGAAGATTTACTGATGATGTACTAGGATCATGTGTGGGTTTTATGATGTACTGACTATGTACTAGGATCCTATGTGGGTCTGATGATGTACTGATGATCTACTAGGATCATGTGTGGGTCTGATGATGTACCGATGAGGTACAAGGATCTTGTGTGGGACTGAAGATGTACTACGATCCTTTGTTGGTCTGTTGATGATTTAGGATCCTTCATGGGTCTACCTCTCAATAGTGTTATATCATTTAGTAGTTACATCTAATCATCTTTTCTACTACACCTACGATATACCTGGTGTGAGCTGAGTCTGTACCTGTGTGGTACATTACATTTTGGTAATACATTGGTGGTATTCATTAGTGTGGTGTACATGTGCGGTGCATACCTTCGTGGTACTCCTTCCATTGTGGAATAATTGAGCTTGGGATTTGGATTTGGACTCTGTGTTTCCTCATTGTTGAGATTGGCTTACTTGATGACATGGGTATATGTATAAGAAAATACCTAATTCGGATTGTTAGTTGATTTCACACTTTGTGGATAATATTTTGTGGATTTTGTGAGACCTTTAGGTTCTCTAGGTCCCTAATGAGTATAGTTATATTGATCCCTGCATGGGATATGTGCACAAATTTTTGTGTTTGGTGTAGAGGACAGACAACGCTGACTGAGGATGAGGGTAGTAGGACTGGACGATACCCGGAGGTGGACCATATGGAATATCGGTTCGCATAATAGATGGTCTGACATAGAGTGACGAGGAGGCGATCTGTACCTACCATTTAGGTAGGAACCTCAGAGGATAACCTAGTAGTTGTCTCTCTCTTCCTTCAATTGTATTTTATTTTAGTGGTAATTGTACCTTTATTGTTGGGATTTTATTGCGGCCCCACTTACTTTCATAATTATTTTTGAAAATCAGTTTTACTTCTGTTCATATCTTGATTTGTGCTTGGTTTCATGTGTTTATTGGTTCTAAAGGAAATTCCTTCCCGGTTTAATGGAATACACCATTCGGTGCTAGTCACCAGCCACTGGCCTATGGAAGGCAGGCCTGGGGTAATCACAGTACGAGCCCCGGGGGATGGGTCGTGACACCTACCCATACTCAAATATCTACCCAACAACACTAACATCAACCTATAGGCCTTAAGATGATTAGAAATCCAACCGAAGGATACCTTTTTTTTCAAATCAAAAGAACCACTAGAATAAGAGGAAATCTTTTCATCACTTCTTTTAATGTTATTTTCTTTTTCCATTTCATCTTTATTTGTTGTATCTATAAAAAATAATAACCCCAATACCTTATTCATACTATAATCATATTATGAATATTATACTTCCATATTCATTATTCTTTCCATCATATAAATGAAAAATTCGTGATATGAGGGAACCTACGGCTTGAATTATCCACGTTGTGGTGTAGTTTTTTATTCAAAACTTCATTATTTAAAGGGGTATAATAATGAGTATAACTGATGTAAATAATAAATATAACATGTTAATGAAACTGTATATATAATATACCATCCAATTACATATGATTTCACCATGAATAGAATGATATCATTAGTCATGTGTATGCATGACTTACCATCTCCATGAATTGATGAGATTATTTTCCACAGTCAACATTAAATGACGCTTATAAATAAATAAATAAATATTATTAATAATAATGTAATATATGAAATAATAATTCTACGAGAAATATATGTTTGTGTTTGTGTATCTACTTGTATCTCATTCACATAATTCCATTTAAGATGATATGAAAACGGAAACAGTGTTTATGCGTACGTACGACCTACTGTCTCCATAAATGGTGTTTTCCATTTCATATACCTATCTATTATACATACTTACATTATGATTATATATTATATATTTATAATGTTTTATATTTTGGAATCAATTAAATTAGATATAAGATATTTGATTAAGAATAAAAAGTTAAATCTTATATACTAAAGAAATCGTTTATTACACAAAAAATTACCTAATGATTGAAATTATTGTTAAATGGGTGATATAAATCCATAAATGAATCAAATATTAAGTAATAAATTTCAATATGGTTATGTTATAATTTAATACAATAATATGGTCATTATATAGGAGGCTAAATGTATCCTCCAACAAATAAAATACAAGGTAAGGGTTAATTCCCCAATTTCATTATTATCTAAGACTGTTTATGTGTAAGAATTTTATGGGACATATTTCTTATCCATGTAAATGTTTCATAAAAAGTTTTCAAAATGATTCTTTTAATTGAATCTTTAACTAAAAATCATTAAAAAAAATTAAAATATTTATTCATCTAAATCATTAACATCAATATCCATGTTTCCAATGTGGTTTTAAGGATATATTTATATGGTCATGAATGTTTTAATATGTTAATTCCTTTCAAAAGATTAAAATGGTTATGGGACACATTGATTCAAAAAAATCTTTTTAATGTTTTATTTATAAATTTTGAAACATTTTAATGATTTCATGAAAAATTGGTATTTCTCTGAAAGAGTTTTACTAATCATTTTCAACAATGTCAATATCCTTTGCTAAATATTATCCTGGATTAAGGTTGGTTTATTATAATAGAATCTTTTATAATGTATTAAATGAGTTACAATATGTTTTTCTGTGGATAAGCTATTTTTATTCCATTCATGGTTTATAGTTAATGTTTTTACATTTCATAAGCTTTTTTAAATATGAATTTTTATGTTATGCTTCAATATTTTTCTATGAGGAATGGATTGGACTTAGTAAATGACGATTGGGGCCCGCTATAGCCCCTTGATGCATCGGTAGGTATCATGAGACAAATTAGTGTCTTGGAATAAGGCCCTGACAATGATTTTATTTGCAGTCCTGGCATGAGGACTTCACTATGAGGTTATGAAGTCTGGTATAATAGATTCCCTAATTATGAAATTAGTCATTACATTTGATTATTCGACTAGTAAAATATACATGTTAATGATTTTATGGTAATGTTTGATTAATGTTTTCCATATTATGTCAATTTTATATTAAAAAGGATCTTGTTTTTATTACATATCATTCCTTACATGTTTTAGATTCTTCTAAATTATTTACCCTTACTGAGATTATGAGTTCACCCCATTCTTATGTTTGTTTTTTTTCTAGGATGTGATAATTTATATTACAATTAACATGAAAGAGTAGGATATGGGACATGACTGTGTTCAAAGGGGGAACAAGGTTATTTTATTTCATTTTCATAATGTAATGGAAAACATACATATGTGTTTAACACATTTATAGCTACTAAACTAATCATTGTTTTTATACATGATCACTTTTAATCATTCTAATGTTATATAGTAATGAACTAACTCTGGGTAACTGGGGTCGAGGTGTTATAGTTTGTATCAGAGGATGTTTGGAAACATCCTTTGAAATAGATTTAGATAAACTCTGATTTTGAAACATTAGCCTAATCTACACATTGAGGATTATTATATAAGAACTTTATATAATATTTGTATTGTAGATATTTGTGAATTTTACATGTAATATATCCCTATCTGAATATGAGATTTTAGTGGCGGCTCTGGAACAAATGTATCATAAGGTAAAAACCAAAAACACTACTTTGAGCTGTACTTAAATGGGAACTGGTGCACGACAATGGGACTTTCTGCACTCTTTGTTATGAAACTCTCAGAGGATATGCCTAGGATAATTCAAATTATCTTTGTAAACCAATATGAAGGATTTATGAGTAAATATGTCACTAAAGAAACCATTCTTACGATCATGATACTAGATGTGTGAAAATATTCAAATAATGTTTAGAATATTTCTAATTTTTGGATTATAAATTATGATATGTTAAATAATAGTGTATTTAGTCAATTTAAAATAGTCCCTAGTATAATGATTGAAAAATCCATCAATACAAATTATCCCAAGAGTAAAAAGGATCATCTCTTTCAGGTTATTAAGCCAACATTTAGAAGGTAAACAGTATCCCATGAATTATCATCATATTCAAAAATAGTATCATGTGTTAATATGATTTGTGAAGTATTCTATGAGCCATATGTCTTTTATGGGAAGCAATAGATGGAGAGAATGGTAGAGAAAAAGATGGATAATGGGAAGAATAGAAAGAAGTATTTTCCAATATATGATAATAGTGAAAATAATCACAATGGGAAGTGTTTGAAAGGAATGAGATTTTGTTATATGTGTGGAGAAAAAGGACCCCAAATCTTGATTTCAAGGGTAATAAAATGATTCAAATGTGAAATTTTTAATCTTTAAGGAGGTGGGATACTGCCTGAATCAATGTCCCAATAATTAAATCATACACAAAATGATACTATTTGATAATAAAAAATTTATGATACTACCACAGATGAAGAGGAATGATTAATAATCTTATGTTGTTATTAATGAATTGTGTAATTTGAGAATATTATTAATGATGTACAAATTTTATGTATTATAGAGTATATAAGGATTGTATTACAATACTATTTCATTAAGGATTTGAGATTGTATTGTACTATGAATGTTTACTCAATGGAAAGTTAATATTTTTGGAAAATACATTTCTGAGGAAAATATAAGCTGTAATATAGTATTAATACTAAGGTAGTGATTTTGGAATAAGATATGATGGATTTGGATAAATTATATTTGATATTGATTACTACCTTGAAACAAATTATTATTTTTGTTTATTCCATTATTGTTGGATTACACTAAATTATTGGGTACAAGGATTATGCCCAGTATTATATAAAAAATATGGGAGCATGAGTGTAACCAATATGGATTTTTGTTCATTCAGGGTGATACCATTTTTTAATAGAATCAATGATGAAGGTATTCACTTGTTATTATCTGGCAGAAAGAGATCTTCATTATGTTTGCCTTCCTTATAAAATTGGGTTTATGAGTTTGGATAAAAGTATTTTGGATAAGTATAAAGGTTGGAATGGATAATGTTTGAAATTGGATACCATGGTTTAAGGTTAAAACATTCCTTAAGATAATTTTCATATTGTTATAAAAAGGGCAACCCGAAGGTTGGTTGACAACCCGTCACCACAAGAAAGGCCACGAGACTTGAACCCATAACTGATGGGCAACAAGGGTGCATCACCAACCAGTCAACTACGTATTGTCAATGTTTGTATAATGTAATTTTTTAAATGGTTTGATAGATGAATTATAAATTCATTTTTTTGAACCCAATATGATTAAGATAAATAGAATATTTTATATTTATATTTTCTTTTGGATTGAAAGATGAGTTTGTAGTAGAAGTTAGGTGAAGGAGGAACTCAACTTGTCAATTATTTTCTATATTCTACGAAGATATTAATTTTCAAACATAAGGGAAGAGATCATAAAACCAAAAAAATCATCCTAATACCTTCTGTTTTGTTGAACCGATGATATTTAAATCATCATAAATTTATGGCTATGAGGCCCTCAATATCTCATTTATACTTCACATGTTTGTGATTGATTACCCCAACACCTACATATAAATATTTATGTTTTATCACCAATTATGTGTCTCTAATGTCATTAAATTTTCTTATATTAGAGATAATAATTTGGTTGTGAATTTTTAATTTCCCTTTCCCTCTTATTTAGGCCAAAATTTGTTATCCCTGTTTCTGATGTGGATTTTCCACAAAAGGTATTTTCTATTTTTATCCTTTTACTTTTGAAGAATAATTTCAAATTGCAAGGACACAATTTCTTGATGGAGTGGAAAATTTAGCACCCCATGATTTCATAATACATTATCTCTTTAATGTAATTTTATAACTTATGCCACATACAACACTGAGTTCGAGCGCCCCACGACTTACCAAACAAGCCATTTAAAAATAAGTTATGAATTATATTAACTTAATTGTAAATTTTATATACTCCATATAATATTAACATCCATATTATGTGTTTTTGAGAAATAATATTAGAAAAAAAAATCTAATTTTTCTGATAAATTATGTTTTCTTCAAAAAAATTCAATTTCACCCCCTTTTAATGGAAAAACATTTTTAAATCCAATATTTGACACATTTATATATTAAAATTGTCAAAATAAACATATTATTTAATTTTTGGATGTAATAAATTTATATTGGATAATTTTTTTGTGTTTTTAGATAACATTAATATTTTGATGAATAGTGATAAATACTAAATTTTAATTGAAATTTTTTTTAATCAAAATAATTGATATTGTTAAATTCTACATTTTAATTGTATTGAAGTATAATTAGATTATATTTTTATCAATAAATTCAAAATTGTTTATTGGAAATAATTTTACTTTTCAATTGGTTATAAACAAATATCAATATTTTAATAGTTTTTACTCTCCAAAACTCGCTTTTTGTTTTTAACAACGTGAAATAATTTTAAAATAATTAATGAAATATCGATGTTTGAATTTTTTATAATAGTCATAATTTGTTAATTCATAATATCAAAATTATCATAGAGTAGTTTTTTCAAATTTTACTAAAAACATTCAATTTTTGAGAAATAGTGAAAAATAATGTATAGTACTTAAAAACCATCTATTTGTTTTAGATAATTGTTTTTTTAAAACATATCATATAGTAAATAAATAATATGTATATATTAGTACAATTTATGTAATTTATGTAATTTTATAATATGATTCGATATATAAAATTTTATTGAACCATTTTAACCTCTTTTTACCCACCTTCTTGGCACATTTACCCACATTCTTGAATTTTTTGAAAATTTTTCTAAAACATATTTTTACCACTTCTATGAATTTAATTTCAAAAATCCGGGAGACATGGTTAAAAAAATTAAGTAATATGTGGATCAATATGATGAAAATAATTTTTGTTGAATAGTATCTTTTGAATATTATTTATCACGTTTAAATGTAAATAAGGTAATTAATAGTGATAATAATATTAAATTTGCCCTAACACATGTCCAAATTATATTGGATAAGTGTGTTTTAACCAAAATAAAAAATACTAATTAAATATGGTCTTCTTTGATCCACAACGATTAGATTATGACATTAATTTTTAATTTATTTAAAGAAGAGATAAAATGTTTGAAATTCAAATTTTAATAACTAATCCTTTTTAATATATGGTTATACAAATGAAAAATTCGACTATAAATATTAATTATAAATATAAAAATATTTCCTAAATCATTTTATTTTATTTATAATTTTTAGACATTAAATAATTAAATTTATTTATGAAACAATGATGATGCAATAATTAATGTATTAATGAATGGTTAAAATAATTGATATTTTAAATATACAAATATATTTAAATTTTCTCTTATGATGAATTACAATAATTTTATAGGTTAATATTATATTTTAGGATAAATTTAAGTTATGTTTTATAAGTAATGATGTTGTGTTGACTTTATCAAAAACCAACTACTAAATAGTGTCAAATTTGACATAAATGAGTTTTTAAAACAAATAATATATTATTAAATGATATAAAATTAAAAAACATAATGATCAGACATATGAATTATATAATTATATATATGTCATTAATGAACCACTAAGTGTTCTTTTGGAATTTTTAGTATGTTTAGTATCAATGTAATATAAAAATACAAGAAGACATTGTGAAAGAAATATTATTTAACTAAGAGTTAAATCTATAAGATAAGGTTAATATGGTGACCTAAACTTGTTTAAAACATATTGGTTGAGAGTATTTAGAAAACGCATCACCTTATCATCAAAAGAAATCTATTTATATCCATTATAAATAGAAATTTATTTTATAATTTAATAATATTTCCAACTTTTCCTAGAGTTGCCCTAACCTCTCTTATAATAGGGTACTTCCCCTTCTCATAATCTCACACCTCCAAAGCCATTTATCACAGCCAAACCATGATGAAATATCCTCAATACTACCCTTAGTACATCCTAGACACCATACATTGATCAAAAATTCATCATAAGGAGCGATTTTGTTCAAATCAAAAGAAGAACCCGATGTAGAGGTAATTATTTCCTAACATATTTTAATGCTCTTTTCTTCTTTAACATCCTATTTCATTGTTGTTTAAATAAAAATAATAATAACTATAGTACCTTATACAATCATTTTTGATAGAAAAAATATGGTATAACCAGATTCATTATTCAATCCATCCTATGAATAACAATGTCACCATACGTGAGAACATACGACTTACCGTCTCCACGTCGTGGTGTAATTTGTTATACAACACTTCATTATATGGATGGGTATAATAATAAGTCTAATTGATGTAAATAATATATAAAACATCTTAATGATTCTTTATATATTATATATCATCCAATTACATTTTAATTCACCATTAATATAATGATATCATTGCTCGTGTGTACGTACAACTTACCATCTCCACAACGCGATGAGATTCCCTTCGACGTTCAACATTCGACGATGATTATAAATATATATTATTAATAAGTATGTAATATATGAAATAATAATTCTTATGTAAATTTATATGTGTTTTTTTGTGTGTGTGTGTTTACATAAATCCCATTCACTTACTTCTGTTCAATACGATATGAAAACATAAACAACACTTATGGGTACGTACTGCCTACCTTATCCATAAATGGTGTTTTCCATTTCATATATCTATCTATTATACATAATTATATTCATAATATATATGATACATAAATAATGTTTTATATTCTAGAATAAATTATATCATGATATAAGTTATACTGTCAAGAATAACACATTAAAACACATACGATAAAGAAAGCAATTATTACCCAAAATGTCACTTTAACAAGGAAATTATGATAAAATTGGAGATATATAGCGATAAATGAATCAATTATGATATAATAATTATTAATATGGTTATATTATAATTTAATAACATAATATATTAATTATATAGGAGTTTAAACATACCATCGACCAATGGAATGTGCAAGGTTAGTGTTAATTTCTAAATCTCATTATTATCTGAGATTGTTTATGTATATGTATTTAATAGGACATATTTATTATCCCTGTAAATGATTTATAAAAATTATTCAAAATTATTCTTTTAAAGGAAACATTAACTATAAAATCATTTTTAATGTTTTAAATATTTATTCTTCTAACTCATTCTCATTAATGTCCATGTTTTCAAAATGGTTTTAAGGATTTTTTTTATATTGAAATGAAGGTTTTAGAATGTTAATTCCATTAAAAAGTTTCAAAGTGGTATTAGAAGATTTTATTAAAAAATATATTATAAAATTTTTCCTTTATAAATTGTGCAATGTTTATATGACTTCATGAAAAGGGGTATTTCTCACAAAGAGTTTTAGTAATCATTGTCAACTATGCCAATATACATTTCTGGATATTATTCTTGATTGAGGTTGATTTATTATATATAATATTAAATATTGTATTGAATGAGTTATGATATGTTTTACTATAGATGTTTAATTTTTATACCATTCATGGTTTATAGTTAAAGTATTGACATTTCGTATGCTAGATTTAAAATGAATGTTTATCTTATGTTTCAACATTTTAATTTCAGGAATGCATTGGACATATTATGTGATGGGTGGGGCCCACTATAGCCCCCCAATGCATCGGTAGGTATCAAGATAAAAATTAGTGTCTTGGAACAAGGCCATGACAAACAAAAATTTGTTTTCTGGGCATAAGTCCTTGACTGTATGGTTATGATGTCTAGCATTTTGTATTCCCTCGTTATGAAATTAGTTATTACATGTGATTATTCGACAGGTAGAATATCAATGTGAATTTTTATGTTTTAAAGTTTGATTTATTTTATCCATATAATGTTCATGTTTATGTTTAAAAGGTAGTTGTATTTATTACACATCTTTCCTTAAATGTGTTAGCTTCCACTAAATTATTTACCCTTAATGAGGATCTGAGGTCACAACTTTATTATGTTTTATTTTCTCCAAGATGCGATCATATATATTATGATTAACCAGGAGGAATAGGAAATGGGAGATGAGTGTGTTAAAAGGGGACCCAATTTTTGTTTTTCCATTTCATATTGTAATATAAAACGTATATATGTATCTAGTACATCCAAGGCTACAAAACCAATCAGACTTTCTTGAATTGATCAATTATGATCATGCAAATTTTATGTAATAATGCACCGACACTAGGTAACTGGGGTTGGGGCATTACAATTTTTTATTGAAATGTTGAATTAATCAACTAACAAAATTTTATCAAAATAAATTTATAAATATGAGAATATTTATTTTTTATTAAAATAATCATTTACATGGAAAATACAAATTTTATAATTATATCCGATTTCATTACATTATGAAAAATTAATTTAGGTGTCATTAAATTAATTTAAAATAATAATAAAAAATAACAATATATGTTAAGAATATTAAATTTATTTTAAATCATTATGACCATTATATAATTTAAAATAAACTATTTTTTTAATAAAAAATACCAACACCTAATTAATAATTTTTAAAACCCTAATTAACATGTAATATGATATAATTATATCATATTACAATTTATAATATGCATAAATATTATTCACAATTTCATATGTGAGATTACTATTATATTGGATGAGTTATTATTTTTGAGGATCTCATTACTATTCTAAAGGTCAAGATAGTATTTCTATAATATGTGCACCTTAATTTGTAGAAAAAACTACTTATTTTATTCATTCATATTTTAAAAAAATTTTATGTTCTCTATTTGATTTTATTTCATTTATACCATATAAAATATTTTTTTTTAAATTTATGATATCAAATGATTTGAATTAATTTATGATTATATATATTAAAAAATCTTGAGGTGTGATAAGTATTATTAGTATACCATGTAATTTTTTTGTCACCTCGGTAAGGGTAAAATGGTTGAATATGATGAATTATTTTTGGATAAGGATTTCAAATTTCACTAAAAATTTGGTTTTCCCTAATTTTATTATTTTATTTTGGTAATTTTTGTCCCATTATCATATATATATCCAATTGGAGAAATATTTATTTTATTATGTCCTTCATTTTTATGTAAAGATAATGTCAAAATTGTCATAGTATTGACATTATTATCTCAAATATTAAATTATATGACTGATTAAAGGTTATTGTTAACTATAAATTCTTATTTTTAATATTTATTAAATATATTTATCATAATTATTTTTTTATTGATTGAATATTGAACCTAAATTCATACAGAACACCGACATATTATTATTTAATTAGTTGAAATATAAAATAATTGAATTTAAATTTTCAAAAGTAATAAAATTTGAAAGAACTATTGGGTTCCAAGATTGTTTAAGATTAATTTGATATATTTGGGATGTGTTAAAAGATTATATTCTCAATAATAACTTTATTATTTTTATTAAATTCAATAGAAATGAATAGTGTGAAATATGAAATTAATGATATTTTATGAATATAATATTTTAAAAAGTATTTAAAATTCATGAAAATATTAGTGAAATTTTATAAGATATAATATTTAATGAAATATAATGTACAATTATAATCCAAATTTTATCTAATAATTTAGATTTTATACAATTAAGAGTGAAAAATGTGTTATCATGGTTAATGTTATGATTGGTTAACTAAGGGGTTGAAAAAAACGTTATGGTTTCAAATACAAACATAAACTATTCCAAATTTTATTTCATGTTGATATTTCAACCATATCATACATTATATTCGAATTTATACCCAATGGGAATAATTTTTCATCAAAATTAGTTTAGTATATAATAATCTTTTTTTGATATTCAAGTGTCCCCCTACCCGCACTTACAAAAAAACCCCACCATTCTCTTTCATTACACCACATTGAGAAATATAGATAAACAGAAACCTATATATTTATATTATAAAAATTCATATCAATTTTTTTTATTTACTTGTCTTTTGAAAGAATAATCCCATGTTTTCTTAATAAAGAATCTAATTGTGGACTACTAAAAAAGATGTAATTATCTTACCTGACCACATTCAATTTCTTTCATCTTAGACCACCTCTAAATATATGGTATTTATAAAAAAAGTAATTATTTCATAATATTAAATATAATAAAAATAAATTATTCTAATGAATAAACTCTTATGCACTATTTACTCAATCCAATGGTAAATGAATGTATCGCTTGTGCATGTGTACAATTTACCATCTCAATATAGAGACACAATTCAATTTTCATCCACATATTTTATGTATATGTGTCATTATGGGTATAATGTTTCCATGTTAATTTTATGAAATAATTATTTTTATATATTTATAATATCATATATACTATATTACCTTTCAATTCATTTGAAATCAATATTGTTGCTAATGTGTACATGTGGTCTACCACCTTCACAAAATGATTTGATTCATTTTGCATTTATTATTTACATGGATGTTAAGGAGTATATATTTATAGATGATTATATATATATTATATGAAAATTATCCATGGAATGTTATTTCTTATTAACCTTCCTTTTTATCCATTATTCAAATTGGTAAAACATTTTTAATGCATTCATATGACTGACCGTATTCCTGAACGGTGCACTAAATTTGTTTGTAAACACAATTTATGGATGAGCCTAAATAATAATATAATAATATATATCATTCTTATTTCATAATTATCACTATTTTTTTATATAACGATTATCATTTTACTTATTCCATAACTATCATACCAAAAAACATAAGAAAAAGGATGCAGTGGTCACCCCAAATAGTGATTTAATTAATCGATTTTTAATAAATAGGTGAATAAATTTAATAAGTAAATCATATATTATATGGAATATATGATTAAGTTACTATAATATATAAATATATATATCATATAATAGGTTCAAATAGAAATGATGGGATTAAAACCTAAGGTAAGGGGTTATTTCAATACCACATCATGATATATGATTTTTAATTTTTAGGTGACTAATGGGAGAATTATTTATTTTTATATCCTATGACCAATATAATTTATTATAATATATATTTTTTTAAATTATATAATATCCATTAATCTTATGTTCTTTGAATAATCAACATACTGAAAATATGTTTTACAGAAAATTGACTTCGTTTTTCCTCGTAGTCAGCAATCATTTTCTAACATGTCCATATTTTAGTTAAAATTTTGTAAATACATTTTTTGTTTTATCTACTGATTTATTAATATTATATTTATCTGATGTTTTTATTTTTACATTTTTCTAATATGAATCTTTTTTCCAATTCTCGAATGAGGAACTTTTTGAGATTTTTATAAAAGTGTGAATTGTGTGTTTTTTAAATGATACAGCCTGAATTAAATTTTAGTATGACATAAAAACTCATTATTTGAATATTAAAATATATATTTCAACATATTATTTAAAATAAAATTATTTTTACTATTTTTATATAGATATTTAGATTTTAAATAATTGATTTGAAGGTGAAATTTTTATTTTTATCCAGATGTATTTCATTGATCATTTGAATGTAATTTCCCTTATGTACAGATTATTTGTTGAATATTATGATTTAATGAGAGTAAAATATAACAATACCATCTAACATATTTATCTGAATTTTTTATGATTAGTTTTACTAGGTATTGTATTAACTTCCCATATGGTAGTTCTCATAATAGGAATAGGTATCACATTTCAAGTAATATCGATTATATTGTTTAGATTCATCACCTAACAAATGAATTAGTATTATTATATGATGTGTGGGACAAGAATTATATATACCATCAATTCATCAGTATGTATCATGAGAAAAAAATTATTGGGTATTATCTTAGTCATTACCATTTAGGTAGATGTCTTGTCATGATCCCCTGAGAGTAATTTAAATGTCCTTGAAAAGGTACATCAAGAAAAGCATCAGATGTTACAAATTATTAATTTGATCATTATTAAACTGTTAAATTATTTCCATGTGTCTATTTAATAAACATTAATATGAATGGATTAGTTCCCTGATAAATTAATTATTTATATAGTATTAATTCATCATTATTTATTTCTCTCATATTATTATCCATTCTAAAATTATAGATCAAATGGAATGTGTTTTATCTTTTTTACCATTTAAAATTTATTATTACATATTTATTAAGGATATCTTCAAATTTATGTAACTCTTAATTAGAATATAAACTCACACTTTAGATTTTTACATTCCCTAGAGTACCTGGCAGTGTACTAATATTGATAAGTTTGAGCATCCTATAGAGAATAATAATTTCCTATAATAAAATAATTTTTATTGTTCTTAATTGAATGTGAGGTCCAATTATGTATCTATTTTTTCAATAATAACAAACTATTAGTTCCATTATGTATTGATTCGTTATATCTATTTATAATGTAATAATGTAATCACCGACTATAGGCTACAAGGTTTGGGGTTTTTATATACACTTTTTGAGAAAATCTTATTGTGTTCATAATGATCGACATACACCATTTAGTATATGATTATTTTATCCATAATTATAACCATTAAGGTATTAAAAATTATTGGTATAATTGATTCATCAATTCCATGAACTTAGTATTTTCATCGGGGACCATAAATGGAATTATTACAAATTTATAGTTGTTTTAACAACATCAATGTTTTTTCTTCTAAATTTCATTTTTATTCACCCTTAACAAATAATAATGAAGACAATGCTTAATATTGGAAAACCAAAAATATCCCCTCTTTTGGTTAAAAATATCATCAATTTATATGAAAGGGTATTTATTCATCATACTCATATATTGAATATTTTTTTATAAAATTCATCAATATAATAAATTATCAACTATATAGGAATACTTAAATATTGTTACCCAAATGAGAAATAATCTGTTGAATAAATCCCTTCTACTTATTCAATTTCTACCTTAACTTCATTTCCTTTTACTCTACATTATACATATAATATTAAGGAATATAAATATAGTTTTTTCGACAAATAGGTTTAATATAATATTATATATCCCATTAATCATTAAAATAATGGGATTTTTTTATACCATATATATATTGATCTAATACTATTGGAAATTAGAAATGTTTCTTTTTCTCAGCTGAACAAAGTTATAAACCCTACTGTTAATAAAATATATATCTAAAAACATCCATTAGGGGACCATCACTACTATATTTAATATCCCAAATTCCTGTAATGTTGATAATTATTCCATATAACCCCATTAATATAAATCTTTTACAATTTCAATAGATTTTGGCCTTAAATTTACACATCCAAAATATCTTATCAATTAATTTAAAAAATTATCCCTAATACGATAAATATCTAAGATATTGTGAAATCATTTGTGCTTATTAAGCATAACATACACCAAAAACCTTAATCAACCCTTTTTCCGAGCGATTTATCTATGATCATTAAATGTAAAATAAATTTAACTTGTAATCTCATGTGGTAAATGTGGCTTTAAGTGATAACTAAAAAAATTACACATAACAAACAAAATTTAAATTATCATAGACATAATAAAATTATAAACTCACACTATATATTTTCCCATAAGAACCTATATCTCTTATAAAATATTCTTAGATAAGATTTTTTCCAATGATTCATCTTTTGTATTGACTGTTATTCATTTTAATGTTGTCCCACTAAACCATTGGTCCTTAATTAATCCTAATCTAGTCCATCAATTTTCATCTCTGTATTTGTACATTGATTATTGTTGCTACACTATTTATACCTATTTAATCTATAATAATACTTTTTTAGGTGTTCCTCATTCCCAAATTATATATATATATATGATGTGGCTGTGGATATATTGATTTAACATATCGTATTACATGACATAGTAAACACTCTAATGGATTCTCCTCTTGAGAGAATTATGAATTTGAATATACAATATTATATAGTAAAATTTTTATCCTAATTTTTTTATAATAAATGTATTTTGTCATCCACCTTGACATAGATAAAAATACATGAACTTCCATTTGTATAATGTTCCCACATCTATTGAAACTATATTAGTATAATTATTTTCATAAGTGGTTTGTTTTAGTATAATAATATTTAACAATATATGTATTTGTAGTCACATATCAAAATTTCAAGCCTTGATATTTTATATCATTATTATTTCTAAAAGATACATAAAATGATCAGTAAATTTTGATGTATTCTCTATAATTCAAAATATTCCTTTCCCAAAATATAAAAACTCTCATGATCATCACAAATTTAGTTCGTCAAGTAAATATTTTTCAATGATTATCTTCAATAAACCTTTTAATCAATATCATTTTGTTTACATACATTAAAAAGAAATTACAACAATCTCTTAATCAATCCCTCCAATTATTATTTTCTGAACTCAACCAATGAGGTCTCAGATGATTGTAAGAGCATTAAAGTATACTTTTATATTTATATCATCTCTTCAGAGTTCTCTTTCATAACATCACCTACAAACAAAAGTGTTTTTTACATATAAAATTATGATTAATGTGATACCAACTATAGATAATACTAATTAGATTCCCGATAATTTAATAGATAGCATTTACAATTATATATGACTACATAGTATCCAAATAAACATTTTTTCCCAATAATTCCTCTTATGTACCTTAATTACCTCTCTATGGAATAATTAAAAAAACATATAAGTTATAAAATTAATATATAAAATCCAAAAATGATCATCCTTTTAACATTCTCGTTAATACAATTCCTAAGTGGATTCATTTCCATTTCTAAGAGAAAATTTCATTTTTTTTTCTTAGAATCCCCTTTTCATGATGGTTCATTGAATCGTTATTTTCAAAAACACTTTTTTAACAACAAAAGGAATAGATTTTTTTGAAATAAAAACTTCTAAAATAATCTATTACTTTGCGAACATAAACATTTGATTTTATTTTTTAATATACACAACAATATAAATTTACTCGTTATAATTTTGACACATAATGGGTTAACATGTCACAAATAACAACATATTATAAGTTTATTAAAAATAATTATAAAATCATGACTTTTTATGAACTCAATATTCACCTATAATGTTTAAAAACATCATTTTGTATGAAATTTTATATTCAAAAAAATCATATTGTCCATGCCTACTATACTTTCAACAACATAGAAAATTTTGATACATAATTTTATTGGTCTAACCTGGGTACATTGATCCTAATATCCAAATTGAATCAATGTATCAAATCAAGCACATTACTCAGATCCCTGGAGGAAAGAAACTAGTATCTAGTGTTAAAATACACATTTGGGGATTATTACAGTTATACAAAAACTAATATAAAAACACTACATTTGGAATGTAGAAATCATTTATTTAAATCCATTAAAAACCACTATGGAAATAATATTAGGTTTACATCAATAAAATCATTGTATAAAACACATGGAAACAACATAAAGATAAATTATACTAATTTCCAAGCAATTTATCCCTCCATACATGTCTTTGTTGTTGATATATGGTTCACTATAGTTCATTTATAGTACTTTTTTTCCCAAAGTTATGAATAATCATATCTATATGAATACTGAGGCATTAATATTGTTGTTGGTTATAAACACAAAGGGACATCCAAAAGACTGCAATTAATCTATATGTATGTGAAAATTTAACTAATAAGTATATAAAAATATTGGTACAATAAAATAGTGTAATCTAAAAAACTTATTTATCAAAGAATTAAAAAATCAAAACATAGAAATTCCAGATATTTAATAACATTTCATAAAACATCCAAATTTCTAGAGAAATATCATTAAACAATTACCTTATATTATATACATTCCAAAACATGTTTTATTTCCTTAAAATTCTTTTTTAAAACTCCTCATTTTCTAAAATTCCCATAAAATCCCCAATTCTAGAAATTCATAGGAAAATATTTATTTACTAATTACTTACAAATTATATTAATTAAAATATAATATTAAATTTAAATATTGACAGTAACTAGCAATATATCTCTTATATGAACCTTTTTGGGTGTCATAATAATATTTACTCTTTACCCTCCACTATACCATTACCAAGTATGACTTATCACTATAAACCCATCACTCCCCATATCACTCACACATTAAATTACTCACTTTACCAAGGTAGATGAATATTGATTATTAAAATAAGTATTATTAAAATGATTTTCCACCCACACAACCAAACAATGTGAGAATATAAAATAAAAATAATTTAAAATGTTTATCAAAATAATTCCATTCAAATGGAATATCATTCATGATTTTATCAAAAATTATATTCTAAATTAGATAAATGATTTTTCAAAAAAATTGAATATATTGAGAAAATTTTATTATCAAAATTAAAAAAAAATGTTTAAATTAATTTTGATGTAATTTAATGTATTAAAGACACCTACTTATATAGCTTTATATTTTTTCTCCTTAAAAAATTTAGTGGATGGTCATTTAAGTGTTAATCATTTAGTCATGTCCTAAAATTTTTCCATAAACCATATTTCATAAAATGAATAATTTATAGGAAATTTGAAACATCTTTATCTATATTATCATAAACCCATGAAATTCAAGTTCTTGTGTGCACTGATATAATGAAATTAACCCACACCATTGTGGAAAACATGTGTAACACCAATATTAGGAGCTGTAGAAGGAGGAGAGTCAAATTGGAAACTATATAGTTGGCAGTATTAAAATAATTGATCTTAGAAATATAATATGTATAATTCCTTTAAAATCCACTTTTATTCCTCTATATAAAATCCTCTAAATAAATTTTTCATAAAATATGAATTCCTACAGATACCTTGTAAATTAGAATTAAAATATATAGCAAAACCAATTATATATAACATAATTTCAAAACAATTTTATATAAATCTTGTACACATTTATTAAATACAACTATTTAAATTCCATCCGTCCTTCAAGACAGTAGGAGTTCATGAAAAATAATATTAATATAATATTAAGCCTTTCGTTTTTAAACATCAATATATAACTCGAAAGTGATTAACAATTGCAGAAAAAATTAATGTTTCAATATATCATCAACTAATATATTAACTACAATATGACCATCCTATTTATTTCAAACCAATTAAATTTTCTAATTAAATCCTTCCATATATCCACTATGACCGATAACAAGTTTCCAAAAAAATGTCTCCACTGGGACAATAATATCCCAGGTAAAAATATGTTTTATCTTTTCATTTTATCATACTAACTAATTCATCCTAGAAAAAGATATGAAATTTTAAAAATATTTTCAATATTAATCATTGGAATATCCAAATAATAGTCAAATATATTCACCAATTTAATTCTCTCTAAAATAATTATTTCACCCATAAAATAATATTTGAGAAGTTTTAATATTTTTTATTATATTGAATATAAAATAAATAGTTATTCATTTAAAATAAAAATTTATCAATTATTACAACCATGTGACATCATAAACACTATATATATTAAAACTATAATGATCCTTCATAACCCCATGTCAAATATACATCAATTAATAAACTAAATTTAAAATTCAACACTTCAAATAAACTAAAGACAAAAGTGTTGCATATGGTTTGTGGTATGTATCTATAGTGTATGGCTTATAGTGTAGGTATGTAGACATAGACTACAGTTTTTGTATGAGGTTGTGGTGTGAGTATATAAAAAGGAATATTAGTGTCTATAAATTTGTCTTTGGGATGTGGGGATAATTATATTAGAGGGGAAGAATGTGTGGGTTCTTATATATTGATATATTTCTATTATTATTATTTTTTGGTACTTTTACTAGGATTTTATATTTAATACATGGAGATATTGGTTTTATTTAAATAAGGATAAGTGATGAGTTGGTTTTTCACATTATTAATTGGGTTTTTAGTATGTTTTTTCCATATTGACATAGTGTGTCTAGTAGGTATCCTTTTAGGTATACTCATATTCTCACTCTTAAATATATATATATATATAGATATTTATCGTTTTTAGAGAGACATTTTTTGATAGATCTCAAAAATAAAATCTCATGAAATAATGCACAATTTTTGTTTGTGTAGTTAGTGGATATAGATTTATTCAATTTTTGTATAGAGATTTATTCAATTTGGTGGTCCAAGGGTGCATAGATCTTACTTTTTTTGTATTAGTTTTTGGATGATGAGGATTGTTTTATATATGGATTTTGAATTAATCAATGGTTTTTTTATTTACCATGTAATAAAATAAGACATTTCATCTCTGAATGTTTGTTTTAAAAACTTTTTATTTTTCATAATCCATGGTTTATTGGATTTATGTTTTGAGGGTCACATATATTTTCAATACTAGGCATAGATGGTTTCTATATGGGATGGTTTTTAAATAGTGATATTAAATATTTTCAGGAGTGTCATTATATATTTTTAAGTATGTGATTACTGTGGATATCATTGGTTGTGTGGGGTAAGAGTTTTCATTATATTACATTGTGTTTTAGGCTAATTGTATTATCTATAATATATATAGGCTCCTTGTATCTAATTTATTGAATATAATAATATGAAAAGTATACTTAAAATCACATTTATTCATTATAGGGTAGAATACTCATTGTGGTATACCCATGAAGCTTGTTTGTAAATGGGTTTTGATTGGGATATATTTGAGAAATGAAAATGAATTAAGTTCAAAATAACATAAAGGTGTCCATATTCGTGGAATGGTAGAATTTTTTATAATCTTTCTTTATGGATAGTAGATTATGACCCAATGTTTTCATTTGTATGTTTTTTATTGAAAAAAATTGAGAATATTAACAAGAAGATCAACCATTCTTTTGATAATAATCTATTTTAGTTTCAGTGGTTTGGTCTATGATTACTAGATAAGGTGTTTGAATAAAAGATGATTCGACAAATGAATTTTCTTTTGTTGTCAAGAAAATGAAGTCACATTACATTATATGTTTTGGGGATAATAATTAAATAATGAAATAATTAAAAATAATAAAAAATAATGAATTGATGGAATGTAACTAGAAAAGAAAAGGAGATAAAATAACATTTAATGTTTTGGTGATCAGAAAAAATATATTAAATATTTATAAGTAAAAATAAAATGAATGTATTTTTTATAAATAATCAAAAAATTAATGACATTAGATATGAATACTCTATTGTTTAGGTTCTCTTTTATGTGAATGTTTTGTTAGTGAAGTTGTTTTTGAAACTCAACTAATGTTTGAAAAGAAATTTCTGGTTGGTTAGAGAAAAATTATGGGAGTCAGAATATTTCGACAATATATTTGAGGATTGCTAGCTATTTTTTATTTCTCAAATATCATAAGTCACTTATAAAATATGTAATAAAAGGAAAATGAAATAAATGGTGAGAATATGATTTTGGTACCTTATTTTAAATGATTCTATGTTGATCTTATTATTCTAAAAGTCATAATTGTTTCATGATTATAGGATAGTTATGGGGGAATAAATAATATTTTAAGTATCACTTATATTGTCTCATTACATCAGTGTAAGGATCACCATATATAGTTTTTTTAGTGGATGAGAATTTATAAGTTGTGGAAGTAAATTGATGTTTTTCAAATTAAAGTTTCTACAGAAACGAGTCCACTGGATGTGGTATTCCATAGATCCATACATGATAGTATATATAATTAATGTAGATATAAAGTATAGTTTTTTGACCAATTAATGTGATAATGTTAGTGGCTATTCTACTAAATGAAGCTCAATAATGTAGAAACCCATTTTATTCATGATGAATTATGAAAAAAATTACCCAAAGTCCAAATGTATTATTTTTTCATGTAGTTCAAGAATAATCAAAAAATACATGACATTAATTCATTCTAGTTAAGTAGATAATGATCCGTCATTTGCATTCTAGTATTGATAAATTCATCAGATTTTTTACATCCTCGGACACTCTCTAATGAAGTTTTTGACTAATTGAATGAATGAATAATTACATTGATGATATTTTTTATGCATTCCTAAATTAATGATTTCTTTGAAAGTATTATAAATTGGGATTTAAATGTGAAACAATATACAAATATATTTATAGAATAATTGTTTCCAATGTCTCACATTATATAGAGAATCAGAATGAATGTTTTTAGTCTGACATTTTTCTCAATAAAAATGAGGTAAATTTGAAAGAAAATTGACATAAAAATGAATACTGGTTTGTAATTTATAAATCTAGTTGATGTTGTAAAATCATTTGATAAGTTTATAGAAGAATATTGGAAAGTTAAAAAGTCATTAATAAGTCAAATATTAAGAAAAAATGAAAGGGAGATTTATGTTTAGGAAATGA
The DNA here is from genome assembly GCA_963277665.1 of Viscum album. Lineage (NCBI taxonomy): Eukaryota > Viridiplantae > Streptophyta > Magnoliopsida > Santalales > Viscaceae > Viscum > Viscum album. The sequence continues at coordinate 1,289,780,175 of OY728159.1, read as the reverse complement.
AACTAAGTGTATTTTTTTCATATTCCCTGTAAAACTACTTTGGGAACTATATAAATTGTAGGAAATACCTTTTACATTAGATTAATAGATTTACTATTAATTTTTTCCAAGATAATAATTTGGAGAGAAATTGAATAATGTTATTGAGGATAAAAAAGTTACCAAAAAATGTTTTCCTCAGCAACATCTCCAGATAAAAGAAGCATAAAAATTGATAGTACTAATATTTTACAAGATTGGTCCATCAAATAAAATACATTTTTATTAGTAAATAATAATTGGTTCAATAAAATTATAATTATTAAAAATCATATTTTTCAACATTAAGAAATCAGACTAGAGAACTAGACTGATCTATTAGACTGAGTTTTCATTACACACTCCAGAATATTTGTTTCTAACTATTATACAGTAGGATTATAAAGAACTGTGTTTTGAGGGTATTCTTATGTAATTTGATAATTCATCATAATAGTATATTTTTAACCAACTATTTAGGGGTTCATTACTTGTTAAAAACCATGTATTACATCATTCATGCTCAAAGATGCACCTAAACTATTGTATTGGAAGTAGTTCTACACTAGTTTATGGGTATATACACCATATTGTAAAAATAAAAGGGTTTTTTATATTTAATTGTGGGGTATTATATTGTTTTTTAGACCATGATGAGGACATACTTACACTTATTGAGTAGTGGACCATAAAAATAATTTTGTTCTTGTGAATGTGTGATGCTCCATTTTAGAAATGTGATTGATCATTATATGTAGTGAAATGTTGTTTTAAAAGGGAGGAGACTATAATGAATAATATATCATGGATTACCCCTAGAAATACATTAATCATGGATGGTAATTAACAATTGGTATAAAAGAATTGGTTTTATTTTTTTCATTGTTGTCTTAGTAATGGAGAATCTGAGTCGTGATAATAGTTATTTGATTCTGATCTAAAATGAATGGAACTACAATATCTAGATAGAACAAATGATTCCATATATTATATTAGCACACTACTTGTTTATCCATACAAAAAATGATACATACAGAGTTCCATTGGTCCTTAAACTCACCTCCACACTTGCTAATGGCAGCCAACTAGAAGAGAGGGTGTAAAGTGGTGATAGTATAGAAACTGTACCCTCTAACAATTATAAAATAAATTTCTATATAATTATAGAGAATTAGAATAAGAAGAAACATAAGACACTAGACTAGTAACCCCATCATGTTGGTGGAAAGAAAGAATAATAATAACAACCAAGCACCAATAAACCATTATCAGAACTACACATCACAATATAAAAATTGTAATTAATCATGCATATATAACATGTCATAAATACATTATGTATAAGGGTATCTAATGGGATATATTATTAATTACATTTTTATAATCATATTGATATATAAAAAAGAAAAAGGAAACACTGGTTGAAAAAATAACTCATGATCCCATTCAATTCATACAATACTAACTCAAATACTATGATTCATTTCCTCATCTTGATTCATTAGTAAAATTCAAAGCTATAATGTCTCTACGCATCTATAAGGGACCATATAGGGTGTGAGAATAATAATAGTATCCACAACAATCATGTTCTTATCATAAATCTATGATTAAGTAGGTGTGTCTCAATAATAAATTTATCAACGAATGAAAGAAACATAATAATAAACCTCTCCCCTTTTTCCAAACAAACACATGGGAGCGACCACCTGCATCACCCTACCACAAAATACTATAGTGGTGATAATATATATCATAATCCCATTGCATCCCCCAATGTAAATATTTTCAAGTGAACACTCAGGATCTACTTATAATAAAATCATCTTGCACCTTGTTCCAACTGAAACCTTGTTTCTAAAAATATATGACATCCTGATGGAACACCCCAATAATCAAATACCCAGTCCCACTAACGTGATCTCATAAGAAACCCCTTTATCTCAATGAACAATGTACATGGAACAATAATAAATTTCCTCCAAATAAAAAATAATCTACACAACAACAGAAACTTTGAAGAATAATGATGTCTTTCCTCCCAAATAGGCATGTCCCAACAACCTAAAATACACCGAGCCACAACCCCCAACAGACAATCTTAACATTGTTAAATGATCGATCCTATTCGACCTTATGGCTTTTAAGGACATGAACCTCAAACATTTTCACTATTACACATATAAAAATTGCCTCTACACACACAAGTGGTTAATATCACATCCTCATATAAGTCTTACTACGTGCACATGACTTCGAACACGGCATCAGCCAAAATGGGTGAGAGGTAAAAACAAAATAAGTCCCTAAGACAAATCATCCATAAACTTTTGTTTATGTAACCATATTACCCAATGTAATGGTCAAATATATCTAGTAGCACATAGTTCATTCTCATAAACTACTGACACAATCTCCTCATCAGATGACTAATTCACCCAACCGTTGATCAAAATCTCGAGAATATTTTTATATATCCCATTTCACACCCCACAGGAAGACCATTTATCCTATTTCCAACTAGAAAATCCCATTTCAATCCTTATTCTGATCACATCACATTTTTTAATAAATTCATAATTTAGAATAATTAAATTAATATATTCAATTTATCTTAAAATAACACCCAAACCTAATATCTCTATTTTCTAAAGACTCTCACTAGTGTCATACCATTTATTAACTAGGGATGAAATTCTCATAGGCATCCCATGTGAGCAATTTATTTTTTTAAATTCATTGTCTGAGTGAATTATGTTCTTTCCCTATATACCCAATGGAACTCTCAAAAATGTACCACCATAATAACCTTAAGATAACCTAGTATTATTGGAACGACCTACATCTTTTTGGAAAACAACTTCACATCTAATCCTAGCCTAAAACTCAAGTCGATATGGATTAAATGAATGTTTTAGAAGAGGGAAATAAAAATATAGTAAAATGTATTTAACATATTTTTAGTTATTTATGGTGACAGAAAATTAAAAGGAAAGGATAATGAGTTGGGGACTTGTCGATATCAATCCATTACGTCAGACGGATTGAGAAAAAGAGCTCTGATGGGACATATAGCTTAATGTCTAGGAGGAGGAGGATAGAGCTCCCATATTACTTATAGAAATACCCCATGAGGTAGATAATGAAGTAGGAGGAAAACCAAAAGAATAAGAGTGAAAATGGGAATTTTGTCGCATTTAATGGCTCGCATTATTAGATCAAATAGTTTGTAAAACCATGCTCCAACCATGTGGAACCCACTATCAAAGCTTCCAGATTATGCGGTTGATGCTCATGGATTGAATAATCATGTTCCAACCATGAATTTTACAACTATAAAATATTTCATACAAGGAAGCATGTTTATTCTCACCCTCATTATTGGTTTTCAAAACCAAGTCTATTATACCCAGAGGGATGCATGTTTACTCTTGGGAGACCACATGGTTTTTTGAAAATGTGTGCCCAAGTTTACGCACCCCAATAACATGGGTATTCTGTGTTTGTTTCTCCTGAAACACAACCAAAATAATAATGTATTTTGAAGACTCTAATAATATCCAAAATAATGTATTTGTTTGAGGAAACTCTCATAATTATGTTCTTATAGACAATAAAATTTTTGGTCTACTCCTAAAACATAAAAATTTCAAAATGGGAAAGGGTTTCTGATAGCGTTTTCATGACATGTCAAATTGATTATGTTTTTAAGGTTGATATTTAGTCTAGGGTAGACCTTAGGTCGTCTCTCAAGGAGCATTGGTAGGTTTAGAGTGTGTAATTTTAATAAAAATGACTAAGAGAGGGGGTGGTTTTGAGAAGAGTTAAAAACCATGACTTAGTTGAAATAGCTTAAATGTTGAGTGACCTAGCGTATTTTGAAAAATATGAGATAAAAGGTTTGATGATATTTTACTACACACATATCAAGTTCATTGTTCATAGAGATTCATCTTAGGTTTAGAGTAATTATTTAGTTGGAGTTAATTGGAATCCCGATTAATTCCTAAGATTTTATTTCAATGCTTTAAGGTCCCAACCTTGACGTTACAATCATATTGTTAAGGTCCAGTACTTATGCATGTAATAAGAGATTCCAAAGAAGATTGAAATCTCAATAATGTGGGTATGAAATGTATTCTTGTGATGTCCAATTGGAACAACACAAGTCACGCACTCAAAACCTCACACCGATAGGTTAAAAATTAAGAGAATAGCACTCACATGAATCAAATCAAGCATTAAATATGAAATAAAATAAGATATATGGAATGAAATGTTTAAACACCCAAATTACTCCAAACTAGTATCTATTGTATGAATCAGAACTCCCTTTACATGTGTGTAGCTCCCTCACAACGAACACCCACCGTTTATCCCAACATCGAGAGGAGGACGAAGCTCGAGTGGATCTCATTCTTCATCCTTGTTCCCTCTATGAGGATAGGGGCCTCCAAAACATATTTGATGGTGAGAGGACTCATCTGGGTCTCCAAAATGACCGAGTGTGTCTCCTGGTTTGAACATCCAAATGGGTAGCCCAAGGTGTCATTTTATAGGAAATTTGGAAGGTGGTATTAGGCACACGGATTTCATCAATCTAATGTTACCACGCATTTAAGTCATCATACACTCTTATCTCACTTTGGAGAAAATATAAAGGTTTTATCCCTAACGCTTGACTATCTCTACAAAATTTTTCGCACCCTTTGTGAAAATAAATCTCATGATATTTATAAAATACAGAACACCGCATTTGACTTGGTCCATATTCGGTGACTTGGACAGATCAGTTCAGATGGGCCACATAGAAGCCTAATCAGGATTGGGATCCTTAATATGAAATATATTCCATTCAATTTTGGATAGGACCTCAAACTTTCGGCCCATTTGGATGCACTGAATTCGTGTACTATGGAAAATAGTGGATAGATGTCTATGTATCCACGCAATTTTGTCCCATTTTTCTTCCACTTCATCAAAGGCCCTTCAAATCACCTCCACTTACATTGAAATAATAAAAAGAAGAAACATTTACCATTATAATATTGATTAAAATTAATTGATTTCTTCAAACATAAAGTGAAATTTATAATTATATTTGGAGTATTCATTACAAAACTAGATTAACACTGTGGTGTAAGGGTCGAATAAAACAATGAATCATGGTATGATCACACCCCCACAGCTAAAAAATTGCACTCCTGGAAAAAGTCACATATCCAACTACAATGATTCATATATATATATATATATATTTCCAACATACTAAAGAATTATCATTTGGGGATATTTTATTTAATGTAAAGTGAACAATACACGAACCACACCAAGGAGTTCATCCTTGTCAAAATAGAAAAGGATATATCATAAATCATATCATAGCGAAATTCAAAAAGATTCATGATAACCAATTGAGAAAGGAATTAAAAAGTAAACCAAGACACTAACTCTCCATGTGTGTGTGTGAAAACCATTCCTTGCTATTCTTTCCACTTGCTATCCAATAAATATATGTTATTTTAACATTTTTCACCTTAATTGATTTTGTCACTGAACCTGTCCTACATCCTTTGCAATCATATTTGAAGACCCACTCATTTAAGAAATACCAGAAGAAAACAGTAAGCTCCTGACCTAGATATCCCCATATGTTGCACATTTCATCACTCCCCTCATTTATTATATTTTTTTAAGTTGAAATTGGAACAAATATCACACTCATCTCTCAACCCTTGTCTGATCTCCTCACGATACTAATTGAAATAGTTATAACAATATCAATGGTTGAAAAGGAGTGGTTCTTGACCTTCCCAAGAGACAACAATTTTTTTAGGGTGTACAATAGTCGGACATTAAGTACAGACGCATAGGTCAATCTTGTACAGTAATGAAACAGATCAGATAAGGAACGAATGTATGGAAATACCATTTAAAGCTAAAAAATATTAACCCAACATATATTTACCTTATATTATGTATGAAATAATCAAAAAATTTGGTTTGGTGAAAATATTTGTGGAGAAATTAGTGACATAGTTTTCTAAAAAAACAACTCACATAAAGGGAATCAATCATCTAAAAGCTTTCACATAGATATGACCATTTATATAATTGACCGAAAACCAATTCACTAAAAATCACTCCCTGATGTTAAATTCATACAAAAAATCTTTTTATCCTTCATTATGATATTTTTAATTTCCCCCCTTTATGGTCACCAAATCATCGAGCATCGAAATTTTTGATGGGGAACAATGAAAATAACATAAAAATGATAAAAAGAGAAAACAAAAATAGAAAATGATGAAAATTCCTAACCATCCCAGGAATGTATCTACCCCCTCACACCTAGGTCATGCAGTGTCCTCACTATAGTAAAATAGAATGTGGGAATGAAATATATAACCTGGTGGATTTTATTCATAGTTTTCTTCTTGAACTTGGAGTTCCTCCATCAGAGACTCCAGAATTAATTCATGGAAGTGCTTCAGCCGCGGCCCATTGACAGTGAATTTTTTCTTGGTTTCTTCATTTTGAACCTGGAAAACATCAAATGGAGAGCCGTTAGTAACAGTGTATGGTCCAAACCAACGGGAATGAAGCTTACCTAGATGCAACTTCAGCCTTGAATTACAAATGAGGGCCTTCTGCCCGATATGGAATTGACGATGAAGGATAAGACGGTCCTGGGCAGCATTGGTTCTCTTCTTATGAATCCTGGAGTTTTCATATGAATCTCTTCTCATTTCCTCTAGCTCCTAAATCTGCAACTTCCTTTGAGAACCTGCACCAGAATGATTAGAATTTCATTTTTTAATGGCCCAGTAGGCTTTGTGCTCAATCTCATCAGGGAGGTGACAACTCTTTCCAAAAACAAACCTATAAGGTGACATTCTAATTGGAGTTTTAAAAGCAGTACGGTAAGCCCATAATTTATCATTTAGTCTAAGACTCCAATCTTTCATGTTGGGTTGGACCGTTTTTTCAAGAATTTTTTTTACCTCTCTATTTGACACCACAGCTTGACCATTAGTCTAAGGGTGATATGCAGTAGATACTCGATGACCATCCCCATACCGACGCAAATGTGATTACATTGTTCTTTTGAAGAATTGAGAAACCTGGTCACTGATGATGAACCTAGGTAATCCAATCCTATAAAAGATCTATGTTCTCAAAAATTCTATAACTGTTTTGTAATTGTCTGTCCTTGTGGCCCATGCCTCTACCCATTTTGATACGTAATCATCGGCTAAAAAATGTACAATTTGGAAAATTAATTGGGAAATGCCCCCATAAAGTCAATGCCCCAAACATAAAAAAAGTCATGAAAGAGCATGGGTTGTTGTGGAATTTCAATCCTTTCAGTGACATTCCACATTCGTTGACAATGAGGACAAGATTTACAAAATTCATGGGCATCCCAAAATAGTGTTGGCCAAAAGAGACCAGAATCCTAAACATTGCGAGTAGTACGTTGGGGACCAATGTGGCCCCCACAAGCAAGAGTGTGGTAGAATCTAAGGACAGACTACAACTCGCTATCAGGAACACAAAGCCTAAGGACCTGATCGCTACATTTGTGCCAAAGTTAGGGGTCATCCCAAATGTACCAACGAGACTCATGTTTGTGAAGACTGGCTTGGTTTTGGTTGAAATCAGTAGGAAGGAAAGATGCTACCAAATAATTTACAATTTCAGCATACCAGGGAATAGAATCTTGCAATTTGTACAATTTATCATTAGAAAACATGTCATTAATTGGAATATAGGGGTATGAGACAATGTCCAATGATGGGGGGATCTTACGGATATGGTCTGCCACCACATTCTCTGCTCCTTTTTTATCTATAATTTCAATATTGAATTCTTGGAAGAGGAGCATCCAACGAATGAGATGTGGTTAGGATTCTGGTTTCTTTAGGAGATACCGGAGGGCTGCATGGTCTGAGAATACAATGATTTTGGAACCTAAAAGGTATGACCTGAATTTATCCAAGGCAAACATAGTGTAAAGAAATTATTTTTCAGTGGTGGTGTTGTTTTCTTGGGCAGGGTCAAAAGTACGGGAGGCATATGCAATGACATGTGGAGCTCGATCGACCCTTTGTGATAAGACTACCCCAACTGCATAGTTAGAGGAATCACACATTAGCTCAAATGGTAAATCCCACTGAGGTGGTTGGATTACTGGGGGTGATGTGAGACTCCATTTTAATTTATTAAATAATTCTTCACATTCTTTATAATAAACAAAATCTTTTCTTTTTGGAGTAAGCGGGAGAGGGTAAGTGCAATCTAACTAAAATCACGAATGACACGACGATAAAATCTAGCATGACCTAGGAAAGACCACAAATCACGTACATTTTTAGGGAATGGTAGGGATGAAATGACATCCTCTTTCAATTTATCTTCTTCGATGCCATCCCCAGAAATGACATGCCCCAAAGCTACACCTTGTCGCACCATGAAATGGCATTTCTCATAATTTAATACAATTTTCTTCTCAACATAGTGACATAGGACTGTACCAAGACTACTTTAACATTACTCAAAAGAGGATCCATAAACATTTAAATTATCCATTAAATCTTCCATACAATTCTCCAGGTAATCTGAAAAAATAATAGCCATAGATCACTGGAAAGTACTCGGAGCATTGCACATGCCAAATGGCATCCTTATATAGGAAAATGTACCAAAGGGGAAAGTGAAGGTTGTCTTTTCTTGATCTTCAGGGGAAATATGGATCTGAAAGTATCTAGAATACCCCTCAAGAAAATAGTAATGGGACTTCCCCGCTAGCCTCTCTAGAATTTGGTTAATGAATGGAAATGGTAAATGGTCCTTCCTAGTGTGTTGGTTTAGTCGGTGATAATCTATACAGATAGACCAACTATTCTGCACGTGAGTTGGAACCAATTAATTGTTTTCATTTTCAATAACTGTTAGGGAAATTGGTTTATGAACTACATGAATGAGACTGGACCATTGGCTGTCAGAGATGGGGTAAATGATTCCAGCAGCCAATAACTTTGTTACATCCTTTTTAACTACTTCTAATTGGTTTGGGTTAAGTAGACGTTGTTCCTACCTCATTGGTTTTGCATCATCAATTAATAAAATACGGTGTGTAGAATTTGATTGGCTAATATCTGGAATGACTACAAGTGTCCATCCCAATTATTGTTTATGCTCCCTCAAAAGATCAAGCAGTCGTAATTCATTCTTAGGAGGGAGTTAACTAGAAATGATGATGGTCAACATGTTTCCATTCTCAAGATATGAATATTTTAAATCTTGAGGTAGTTTCTTTAGTTAGAATTCAGGTGGATTTTGGATTTATGGGAGTGTGTGTGAAAGTGAGACATCACTAATCTCATCTAACTTCTCAATGGTATCATCCTCAGATTTGGAATTAGCTTTTACAAGTGTAGCAGTATCATCGATAGTCATGTGATCCTCCGTGTTTACGAAATTATTAATTAATAAACATGAATGAGACTTTTCTAGACCACTACAACAATCAACTCATGATTCATTACCAAGAATTTCAATCAAAGAGGAAAATTTAGAAAGGGGGTCTAGGGAAACAAATAAAGTGATTTTAGTGGAATGGAGTACATCAATTGAATTTACTGAGAGAGAGGAATGTTCATCTAAGGGGTGTTTCATGGAATCAAGGATGTTAAAATGTATTATGACACCACCAAATTCCCTAGATAATGTACTTTTATGGACATTAATTATGGCATTGGTGGTTTTCAAGAAAGGTCATTCCAATATAATTTGGGTGGGTCCATTCATCCTATCATCTTCCATTTTTAGAACGTAAATATAAGAAGAAAATATAAAATTTTGAACCCTCACAAGAACATCCTCAGACACACCAAAAGGGTGTTCCATACTCCAATTTGCTTGCTGAACAACTATTCTTGTAGGCTTTAGTTCACCGACCTGCAAAGAAGAGTGTATGGATTTAGTCATCACATTAATAGAAGCACCCAAATCAAGAAAAGCATTTGAGAAAGAATACTCCCCTATGGTGCACGTAATTGAGAATGTTCCAGGATCATTTCACTTGGTGGGAAGTGATGGTTGTATCAATACTGAGACATTACTCCCCTGGCTCACCTTCTCATCACCTCTATGTCGCCTTCGGTGGGTACACATCTCTTTCAGAAACTTGGCATATCTTGGAATTTTCATGATGACATCAATCAATGGAATTTTAACCTACATTTTTTTGATAGTCTCCAAGATTTATTTATCAAGGTCAGTTTCCTTTTGTTTCCTAGGTTGGGTGGCTCTTTGGGGAAATGGAAGAGGAATGCTTGGGCTTGGTAACTCATCAATAGACACACTCTTTCCTTTAGTAGGACTTATCTCAAGAAAAGTTTCCACCTCATTTGAACATTCATCAGTGGTTGGGATGGTGGTTTCCTTAATAGAGGTTGACTCTAATGGATGGTTCATTTGGATTTTAAGTTGAGATACACTACTAAGGGTGATGAAACTAACATTTCCCTATATCCCTAGGGTTGAAAAGTGGTTGAGATGTTAGTTTACTAGACCCAGGGATTTGGATTTCACCCACTGAGTTAGCTAGTTGTCCTAATTGGGTTTTGAGGTCTTATATGGCTACTTGGGTGGTTTTTTGGAACCGGAGATTATTGGAAGCCATTTGTTCATCATATCTTCTAGGCTGGGCTTGGGTTTTTGAGGGGGTTGTTGGAAAGGCCTTTGGGGTGGTTGAAAATATCTGGGTGGTGGTGGTTGATGACTACCTTTCCCTGGTTGGTTCCATGGTTGATGAGGCTCGTTTGAATACCCCCATTTCATATAGGCTTGGTTGTCTTTCCACCCAGGGTTGGATGGATAGTAAGGTTCTTGCCTAACGGGTTGGTTATAAGGGCGTCCTGGGAATATTGCCTCACAACTCATAGAAGGTTCTCTCAATTGGGGGAATTGGTCAGAATATTGGGTATCAGAAGTTCATATACCACAATGTATGGGATTAGGAGATTGGAATTTCCCTTGGGAAAGAGCAAGTTGTCGGTAGAAGGGTTCTCACCTATTCAATCTTTGTGTCCACCTTCCTCTCAAATTCAATACTTTGCACCTCATGGACACCTCGAATGGGTACACTGGACCTTGAACTGAATAGTTGAGTGTTCTGTGCCATTGTCTTAATTAGGGTCCTTTCAGCAATTGGGGTTTTATCCACTAGTGCACCACCTACAGTAGTATCAATCATGTTACTATCTATTGGAATTAAACCTTCAAAAAAATATTGTATTAAAATTTGATCGCTTATTTGGTGGTGTGGACAACTTGAACATTATCTTTTAAAGTGTTCCCAATATTCATGAAGGGTTTCTCCCTGAGATTGTCTTATCCCATATATTTCGTTCCTTATTGTTTCAGTTTGAGTGGCTGGGAAGTATTTTTCAAGAAAAAGTATATTCATGTTCGCACAACCTCTAATAGGTGAATTAACATAATACAACCAATATTTAGCCACATCTTCTAATGAAAATGGAAATTCCATAAGTTTTACTTGTTCCTCATCGACATTATCAGGTTTTAATTTTGATCACACAGTATAAATTTCTATTATATACTTTTGTGGATCTTCTCCAGGAAGTCCATGAAATCATGGTAATAAATGAATTAATCCAGATTTTAGTTCAAAATTGGGTGCCTCGCCTTGTAATTGAATGTAATTGGGTCGGATATCAACATCAGGTGATTTTAGTTCTTTTAGTGTTCTATTATTTTCAGCCATTTAATACAATTTATGTTCAGTTTTAAATATGGTTTCAAATGAAGGAGAAGGATCAAGAATAATTTTATGATGTGATGTCCCCTCCTTCAAATTGTGGTCATGTATGTCTCTGTTTCGTTGATATAGGATCCTCTTCAGTTCAGGTTCAAAAGTTTGTAAGACTCTTGGATTATAAATATTCATACACAGAACATACACAATAAATAAATTATAACACAAAAATAAATACAAAGGTAGAGATAAAACAAGAAAATATTCAAAAAAAATTACCAAAAATTTATAAAAAACACGCACAAAGATCCAAAGAGCTCCCTGGAAACAGCGCCAAAATTTAACCTCGTTGTCATGACACTTCAAATTTATTATGTTTTCAAAGTTGATTTATAGTCTAGGTTAGACCTTAGGTCATCTCTCAAGGAGAGTTGGTAGGTTTAGAGTGAGTATTTTTAATAGAAATGACTAATATAGGGGTGGTTTTGAAAAGAGTTTAAAACCATGACTTAGTTGAAATAGCATAAAAGATGAGTGACCAAGTTGATTTTGAAAGATATGAGATAAGAGGTTCGATGTGATTTCACCTCACACATATCAAGTTCATTTTTCATAGAGATTCATCTTAGGGTTAGAGTAATTCTTTTGTTGGAGATAATTGGAATCCTGATTAATTCCTAAGATTTTATTTCAATGTTTTAATGTCCCAACCTTGTCATAATAATTGTACTGTCAAGGTCCAGTACTTATGCTTGGAATAAGAGCATAAAAAGCATATTGAAATCACAATATGGTGGGTATGAAAAAGATTATTTTGATTCCCAATCGGAACAACACAAGTCACGTACTCAAAACCTCACACTGATCGGTTATAAATTAAGAGCATAACACTCACATGCATCAAATCAAGTATTCAAATCTGAAATAAAATAAGATACATGGATTGAAATTTTTAAACACCAAAATTTATCCAAAATAGTATCTAGTGTATGCATCGTAAATCCCTTGACATGTGTGTAGCTAACTCACAACGAACACCCACCGTTTAGCAAGACATCGAGAGGAGGAGGAAGCTCGAGTGGATCTCCTACTTCATCCTTGATCCCTCTATGAGGATTGGGGCCTCCAGAACTTCTTGTATAGTGAGAGGACTCCTTTGGGTCTCCAAAAGAGAAGATTGTGGCTCCTGGTTCAGACTTCCAAATGGGGCGCCAAAGGTGTCATTTTATAGGAATATTGGAATGTGGTTTTAGGCACACAGATTTCGTCAATCCACTTGTACCATGAGTTTTGGCATTCATAAATTCTTATCATGCTTTGGAAAAAATAGAAAAGTTGTATCCCTACCTCTTGATTGTCTCTACTGAATTTTTGGAACCCTTTGGACAACTACAGCTCGTGATATTGATAAAATATTGAAAACCGCATTTGACTTGGTCCATATTTGGTGGCTTGGACAGATCAGTTCGGAAGGCCCCATAGAAGCCGAATCAGGATTGGGTTCTTTAATTTGAAATGTGGTTTATTAAATTTTGGACAGTCCCACAAAATTTCAGCCCATTTGGATATACTTATTTTGTGTAATATGCAAAACAAAGGACATATGTCGATGGATCCATGCAATTTTGGCCCATTTTTCATCCACTTCATTAAAGGCTCTCCAAATGACCTCCACCTACATTGAAATAATAAAACAAGTAACATTTACAATTATAATCATGATTAAAATTAATTGATTGATTCAAACATTAAGTGATATATATTATTTTATATTTAATATTCAATACAAAACTAGTTTAAAACTACGGTGTAAGGATGGAGTAAAACAATGAATCATGGTATGATCAGTTTCTACCAACTTCAATGTCCGAGGATAGTAAAACCTTCACATCTTAATATATCTCATCCTTCAGCTATAAAACATAAATATAAGAAGGTTTCAAAAATACCCATGTCTAAAATATTAACTCAGACTAATCTGACCATCACTTCCTCAGTAAACTCCAATAAGGTTCTCCCTACATTAAGAGTTACCTACAACTATCACATCCAAACAAAAAACTCATATAAAATCGATAGATCAAAAACCATACCTATATTTGGAGGTCCTCTCATGACACATCATCACTGCTACACCCAATCATGTTCCCCTATTTCATACACAAAAATCATAATGTCCAAAATCTAAGAATATCAAAGACTCATGTCTATATCTCACAGGACACCTATGAGGTCCTACATATCATCCGATTTTCAAATATTCCCCAATTCATCACTCCTCCCAAAATTAATAAGTAGAAATGATTATGAAATACCAACAAACATAAAAATACATGAAACAAATGGTGTTAAAATTTATATTTTGATCCCATAGACATCGTATATATATATATAATGAGATGATTCCAAATGACTAAAATGCATCTTGTTAGTCCATAGGTACATCGCATAAATCTCATAGACCAAAAATTAAAATTACAAAAAATGGTCATTCCCAATATAAAACAAAATAAATCCTTGGTCATGCCAATAGTGTACCTATAACTATAACCAAACCTCCATCTTACTCTACACTTGGAAGCTCCACTACATGTGTTAGGCTTGATTTCCAAGTAGCGCTACACCAGCCACTAGTCAGTGGAACCACTTTTGGGTCCCACTCTCTATACCACGTCCTTAGTATGCCCCTGAATCTTAGCTAACGGCTCCTGGAATTTCTCCTTCTCCATTCATAGAAATCTAAGCCTACCTTAGTCCTAGGTGGTCATCTTTTCTGAAGTGCTTCTTGTTGAACCTCTTGAGATACTCGACATTCTTGTATATTTGGAACTCCTTTGGTGCATGATAGTACATCATCTCCACGTATCCAAACCTCTCTTACATAATGAAAACCATTGAATACCACTGTGTGGTGGCTCTCCAGAGTCCATGACTTGACCTCCCTATATAAACCCCTCTTAACCTCACATCATATTGTCTGAAATATCACTGCTAACGTCCCCTAAAACCATCACCAATCATGAATATGACCATTCCAAAAAAATTTACTCCACTATGAGCCCATGATTCTATACCACTGATAACGCAACCATCTCAAAGATGTTTTTGTGCTTCAGAATGGTGTACCTTAAACCATCCATAAAACGCATCACCCCCGAGCTATCATCACCTACCATACCCCATTGAAGCATAACTACAAGGTGAATGTCTCTACATTTTCCATGGCATAGATTTCATAGTACTATAGGGTCAACAACACATAAAATATCTTTTCCATTAGCATCTCTGTGAAGAATTGTTCGAATAACTTGGCAACAAATTTTTCCCATGTTTGTCCTTCAAGTCTACCAACCTATACATTTAAATCCCACCAATGCATGGGTGGCCTTTTAACATGTACATAGCCCGCTTCAACAACCCCCCCTTGGGTTGTCTTGAGCTGATTAAATATCATCTTCATGGACATGATCCAATTATCAGATTCATGTGGTTCACTCTCGCCATGAAACGAAGGTGTGTGTTTTGATTGGAACTCTCGATTTTGGTACGCCATTGAAGGATATGATCCCTAAACACCCCTATTGATTACATGGAAAACATGTACTGATATCACTCTTAGAAACCTATTAAGAAACAGCCTGAAGGCTATCTAATATAGTGGTCTATTCACCTATACTAGAGCCATTACATTGAGATGTACCCATGGGTCATGCTTTGCCAGACCATTTTGGGCCTCATCTTGACCCTTATGTGTCTCAACATGTGAGTGCACTTACAACACTCAAATATCACCCACCTAATGATCCATTAGATCCCATATAGGTGGAATCCAAATAAATACCAATATAACAATATTAGAAACCATATAAAAAGTATATATATCTTATATAGGGAAATAATTAGCAGGAACCAAGAACTCGCTGCCCTTACTCACCCTCATAACTACCATTTCTCACGACAATGGGCCTCTTTCCCCTTACCCTCCTGTATCAGAGCCAATTATCACATATAAACTTGGAATGATAAACCCTCTCATAACAACATAAAATTCAATGAAAACATATCTATATGAGATAGGTATGTGAGATTCCACCATATAAAGATAGGATGGGAAAAAACTAATTATATTCCTTTTTACGGTTTAATCAACTGACCTCATATGCCATACTCTATATTCATCTTGATGAATGATTTCACCTCAATTTGATGAAATCTTCACACAAAATGAGGATAAATAGTGCCCTATAATATCATCTTTTTCCACTCATATAAGATGTTAGACGGTATATACATCTATCACGTATCATATACAAATTTTGTTGGAGTCCATTTTCCTGTGTTGGTTGAGTAAGATTCCACCGAAGGGGGGATTTAATGGAAAATGATACTTAACTTCAACGATTAACACATTAAACAACCAAAACCATCTTATTTCCATATAGGGACCATTGAAATTCACAATTACTTTATAACAAAACATTCATTTATATATTTAAAACAACCTACATTCCTAATCAGAAGGAAAAGTTAAGAATCCACCCATTGTCGTTACGGGTCGAGGTTCTATATCCTCCCTTTCCCTACCAGGTTAAGGGTCCCTAGTCATATAAAATAACAGTCACATCAATGTGAACAATTAGACTTAGAAATAATATCATGTGTAAAATGAGAAATATATAACAATATTTACCACACCTAGAAACTAGGTTTGTCCCCCATGCATGGGACTCCAGGCTCCCAAACACATGTTTTAAAACCCATTTTCCACAAAATTATAATATCCAGTCCACCATAAACCAAATAATAATACCCTATAATAGGTACAATAAACACATATTATACAATTTTTATCTCTATGACCCATTTTGCGACCCGAATAGTGTTATAGGTTGAGTTCCACTTGGCATTAAGTGTTCATCTCCATATACAGAAGGATTCCAACTATTATTGAGGGTGTAAATATGTGATGGTGGGGAGAATATAACCATTAGTGAAGATAAAATAATGGTATATATAAATGTAAACCAGATATAAACAAATACTATAAGACATTGAATTAGTAAATAGCCAATGGAGCAAGAAAAAAACAAAAATAATAATAAACAAGCTCCCATAAACCATTCAAAAAGTAAAATACCAAAAAATACCAATTTTATATATTCATGAATATATTATAGGTCATAAAAAATAAATAATTATAATTTCTTCGAATTAATAATCATATTATATACATATGTATAATCATGCAAGTATATAAAATCAAATACATAAAGGAAACTACATATTTGGAAGAACCCATGGTCACTTGTGGTCCATACCATGATAAAAAAATGATATGTTTTGGATCCTGAGCCTATAATTTTACCTAGATAAAAGCCCTAATTTAGATACGTACAAGGAAGGGCTCGTGTAGGGTGTGAAAAAGAATCTTAGTAGGCCACCACCAACCTATGAATATAATTGAAATGTGATTAATAAAGTGTGTAAACATAATAAATATAACAACACTTCACAAATACATAACAATAACCTTATTCCCTTGTGCTCAAAATCCAAAATGGAGTGATCATATTCTTTAGAAAACACCAGAATACCAAAGTGTAGAGGATCCATATACTAATCCTATGTTATCACCTGTTGTAAATCAGGTGTGGTGAACCATCATGCTCCACCTCTTATAAAATCACTTGAGACCTCACGCCAACTGAAACCTCATGCTCAACAATTTTTGATGTCCCCATGGAACACACCGATGATAAAATATCTACCCACATAGACCTTTGTTCAAAAGAAACCCCTTGTTCTCAAATCATGATGTCTGAAAAAGAATGATACATGTCCCTTAAATAGTATCACTTTTGGGTCAACAGATGACATCTATATGAGTGATGATGCCTAGCCTCCCCTATTTTCATGGCCTTAATTCCTAAAATATAGATATCCCCGTCCCCAACCAACAGTCTCAACACTATCAACTGATGGATATTCATCATCCTCATTGAATTCAATGGATAAAACATCCAACCTTTTCGCAAATCCATTTATAAAGAAGGCCTATACCCACATGAGTGGTCAATTCCATTTCATAATTTGAGTTATAAAATGTGCGCACAACTCCAAAAAAGTTTATTTTTCAAAATGACTGAGTGAAATAACCAAATAATCTCGTAAGACACAACTTTCAGCATCACATGCCCCTGAGTCTGTTCCGCTCAAAATTATGGTCAAAACGATACATTATCGCATCGTTGATGCCCATAACCTAGCCAAATCACCAACTCATCTAATTATAGAGTCACCAAACAAATGATAAACATCCCATGAATCAATATATTAGGGGACACACGCATCATGATGATCATTTCGCCTCATTCAAGATGGAAAATGACATCTAAATCATTGGGTCGATCCCATTGCATTCCCCTCTTACTTAGAAATCCAATATAATTTAATTAAAAAATTCAACATAATTTAAAACAAAATCCCATCCCAATATTCCTGAGGTCCAATGCTTCTCACTAGGATCATACCATTTATAAATTGGGGAGGACATTCACACAGGCATCCTATGTGATAAATTTAATATTTTAATGTCAAAGAGTCAATTCATTAAGGTCTCAATAAATATACTCAATAATGTGCTCATATCCCCCCTAAAAAATGTAAAATCAGTAATAATTATTATTTTCACTTATCCTTTATTGTAATATTTATTCATGTTTGATCAAATCCTCTAAAACGGACCAATTTTTATAAAATCACTATTTTTGTCGAACCTTTGAAAAATTTGGTAAAACTGATTGCATGGATTTAGAACTTCATAATGAGAAATAAAATGGAACACGACGAAACATGAATTTTATCCATTTTTATATGGATAAAATGTCATGGATGAGTCCACAAACAGATCACATTTGAGAGGTCTAACTCAAAATCTATGTGGAGGGGGAAAGAGCTCCCATAATTCCCAAAGGAATACCATATGTGGGAGATAATGAATGGGGGTGGAAGGAAATAGGTTAGGGTAAAATAAATAATTTCACACATTTAATGGGATTTAATTATATATCACATGGTTTGGAAAACCATGTGCCTATTGTGTGATCCTCACTATCCAAGCTGTAGGCACACATGGTTCAAGTTCACAGTTTGAAAAATCATGTACCAATCATCTGTGAACCCTTGTTAAAAAATTTCATACATGTCCACTTGGTCACAAAACCATTAATGTATGTTTTTCAAATTTTTGTATAGAATACCTATAAAAATTTAGGATTACTCATAGGAGTATGCACAGTTTTTCAAATCCGTGTGCCCTAATCTGCACACCCAAACAACATTGGGTTTTATCATCTGATGAAGCTGAAACCCGACCAAAACACTGAATAATATTACAAGCCTTTAAAACAAACCAAAATGAAGTCTATGGGTTAATTAAACCATTGATATTATGTTCTGATAAATTCAAAAAAAAAGTTGTTCTAACCCCAAAACTCCAAAAACGTTCAAATAGGTCAGTATTTAGACACACTCAAATAACAAGGGATGTTAGACTTATCCCTTTTGGGTATGATGTTTTGGATTCATGTGAAGTTTGATTTACTCCTCTTGTTGAGAATTCTCATCCTACAGCTTTGATAAGGAAAATATTTTGAATTATGGAAGAGATAAAAATTCTTTACTCTCATGTTTATCTGAATATGAGTTTCATATAGTGAGGTGAGTTGAAACATGCAATGGTAACAGGGATAATATGGAGAATATTTATGAAGGAAACACAAAACTGAAGAAGGAAATGTTACAAATCTATAGGCTAATGTATGAAAATATAAAAGTGGTTGAACATGAATCTTTTGTTGAATTCATTATAAGGGTGATTGATATTTTATACACCAATATATGTCTTGTAGAAAATTTTGAATAATAAAATGTTATTGAAATGATATTGGGAATTCTCCCTAATATGTTTTATGCCAATGTTTTATATTTGGATCATATTGTTTCTAATACTCTATATTTGTTTGATATTAATAATATTCTGGTTACCTATAAAATTATATAAGAGAATAATATGAAATATAAAGTGAATTATGATCAATAAATGTCATTCAATGCTACCAATAAATGAATGACTATGAATATTATTGAATATGAAGATTTTGATGAATATGAATATGAAAATGAGTTATGTAAAAATCATAATGAAATAGTGAAGTGGAAACTAAAAATTTACTAATGCTTCTAAATAAAACATAATTACTGAAAAATTTAATGATTTTGTATTAACTATTGAAAAATAAAGATTTTATAAAGGAAAAGAAGAAAAAAATTAATAATTTCATATAAAAGGATAATTGAAATAATATATAGGGAAATTGGAATTAATGGAAAAGAAATAAAGAAGATAAAGAAGGAAGTTCATACACAATAAATTCCAGAAGTTCCTCCTAGAGAAAAAGAGAAGTTATGTAAAGAGAATGATTTTGTGAATAAGTAACATTATAATGAAAATAAATAGATAAAACATATTGTAAATAAATTAACCGAAAATGAAGAATAAAATTATAATTTTCAACATAAAAATTTATATATTGAGCAATGGATTACATGTTTTAATAATCTTATCTCAAAATTTGGTGAATGTTTTGGAAAGGGTGAACTTGTGAAGGATACACAGAACTTATACTAAATGGTTTAAAAGAAATTTAAAGTTGTTCCTACGAAGAAAGAAGACTCTAATGTCATTTATGTGACAAAAATAGTATTGAATTCATATGTTACTATAAATTTGATGTTTGATGAAAAATATTACACTACATCTTATTCTGATAAGTCTTGAAAAAAAAATATAAATAGAATAAGATGAATCCAAGTGTTACTATATTTTTTTAGGTTCAATAATTTTTTGGTGATAATGATGAAATGGTTTTTAAGAATAAATTTTATGATTTCAAACATTATGGATCATACCGGGAAAAGTCTTCCTTCAAAGGATACTAGTAATATTTTAGAGTATTTGGGGATATGGAAAATTTGTGTTTGTTTAATAAATATTAGTATAACAAATCAATGAGTTATAGACAGAATATTTTTAGGTGGAGTAAACCCTTTAAAATAAATACATCTAATAATTTTGTTTTGAATATTTAGAAAAATACATGCTTAGTCTATAAATAAATAGGCTTAGTTATTGTGCAAATAAATGTTTCCATTCATTTAATATAAGTGGATGCACAAATATAAATTAATGAATATTTTTGAAAAAAAAAATTTTGTGTTATAATAAAATTAAAAAAATATAGGTTGAAGATATATAAAATTTTTAAGAGATTTAAAAAATATGGGAATGATACTATATGTTTGTTAAATATTTTTTTGAGAAAAAGTAAGTTATAAAAATGATGATACAAACTCACTATAACAATTATTTTACTAATGATTAATATAAGTTACCATCATCATTAGTGGAATATACAGAAAAAAATAATCTTGTTACAAGATTTTAGAAGGATGAACATAAGGATAAAAACACATTCAATGAAAAAGTTAAGAAGAAGATAAAAAATTCAAAGATGATATATTAATATTAGTTTCTAATAAACTATTGAGGATTATCCTTATTAGAATAATAGTTCTTTATTTTTACTATCATACATGGAATTTTATTACTAAACATAATTATGTTGTTGTGTGAGTCTCTCACATTTTAACTAAAATAATGTTATGAGATTATAAAAAAACTTTATTGGGAACATTGTTTTTTAACACTCTTTATTATATGATGTATTTTTGTACACGACCATTTAGGATGTATTTTTTGAGATTGTCGGAGGATAAATTTATCTTGACTTATTTTTCTCAGAATCTCATGATATGATAATTATTAAAAAATAATGAAATGGTATTGAGTGAAAGTTATAATATGGGAAATATTGATAACATTGATTATACAATCATTTTTTATACATCAGGATTACCCATGTATACATAGAGTTATTTAATTAAATGATCATTTTCAAGAAAATAAAGTGATCCTTATATTCTACCAATGAATAGTTTCCCAATTTTGAGATGAGTAAAAAAAATTTATGAGTGGCCCCATTGAATTTTATTTTCAATATGGGAGGAGAAGATAATATAGGGGACATGGTATGTGGATATAAATGTATGTACTGGAGGAAAATAAATTAAAAATTATGGTATCATGGAGATGTTTCCATATTTGGGTATTGTTTATAATAGGAATTTAAAAAACAAAATGGGTAATAAATTTGGGACCAATTAGTGTTTTATTTTTATTTTTTTCAATATATCAATATAAGAAATATGTCATTGATGACCTAAGTGAGTTAAAATAAAAACTTTTGAGAAGATAGTGAAAATTTAGATAAAAGGGACAACAGTAATCAGAATATGTATATTTTCATGATTAAATTAAACTGGTCTTAGTAATCAGAATATGAGACACATTTTTGATAAGAAGGTATATCAGTTTTGTTTTTGGGACAAAATTTAATGAAGAAGGTTCTTAACAAAGGATGTCTGTGTTGATTTTTATGTGTTTTGTTTTCACAAAAAATAAAATTACATTTTAATGTTTTTTTTGATATTAGAAAAATATAATGAATGGTTTTAATGTAATAATAAAATAATTAAATGTATAAATATAATAAAAAGAGAAAAAGAAAAAAACATGTATTATTTTGTGATGTCATAAAAATCAGATAAGGTCGAAAGGTAATTATCAAAAAGTGAATGGTTGAAAATTAATGTCAAAATTTGACACTTATTAATAAGAAATTTCATTGATTTTGGTTTTCTATTATGAATATGTTTTTTAAAGAAGTTGTTTTACAAACTCACCTTGTGTCTAGAATTAATGTTTTGATTGATATGATAAATTGTATCTGAGTCTAAATGTCTTCATCCAAAATATGGTTATTCTTTTTTTTATTTTTAATTCTAAAAAAATTAGTAACCAAACAAAATTATGACAAAATCCTTTTATATAAAAGGGATAGCATATTTTTTTGGTAACTCATATCAGATGATACGATGATGATGCTATTGTTCTCAAAGTCATTAATGTTTTTTGATTACTATATGATGTTTTGTGGAAGAATATATTATTTGAAGAAAATTTTATTTTGGTTTTAGTACATTTGAGTGAGGATCCTCATATAATGATTTTATTTATAGGATCAGAATTTTTATTTTGCTGAAGAAAAAGAATGTCACTGAAGACAATTTTTCTACTAACACTAGTCCATTATATGGGGTATGACGCCAATCCATAGCCGGAATTAAATATTATAGATTTATATATAATGTGGAGTTTTTGGGACTGAAGCGTGTAAGATAGTTCGAAAATGATCTATCAGATGAAGAAAAAAATTGTATTCAAACATTTTCATTGGGTCGAATTATATTACAATTGGGTCAAGAAAAAAAGAGTTCGTTTACTCAAGTGTTTCAAGAGTCATTGTAAAATACATGACACTAATTAAATAGTGTAAATTAGAGACTGATACATTAGAAACATGTAGGAACTGATCAATACTTTGGCTACTGAACTATATTGGACACCATTTGAGAATTTTGTTGAAAATTAAAGGAAATAATATTAACATTGAATATATTTCTGATGTGTTTCCAATGTAATTATTTCAACCAATGTATTTTCAAATGGTTTATAAATTCTAAAGAAGTTACAATGATGTTTGTGGTAGAATAGTTTCAAAACATTCACATTCTATAGAGAATCAGAATGGATGATTTCAGTATCTCATATGTTTTCATTGAATTAGAGAAACCAGAATCAAAATTGATGTCAATCTAAAGAATGGTTTGAAATAAATAATTCTAGATGATGTTTTAATAATAATAACAATGTTTAAATAAGATTTGATAATTGTTAACAATCATAGAATTGGTTAGTGAAGGGGTTGAAATGAAGGGGACACATGTTATTTTAAATTTGTTTAAGAATGAATTCATTTTTAGATTCTCACACAAACCACTTTTGGAACACAGATAAATCATAGTAAGCATATTATAGTATTTACAAATAGATGTACTATTTATGTGAGAAAATACAAAGAGAGAGATGGAAATATTTTTTTAGGAGATAAGAATTTTATGAAGTGATTTTTCATGAGAAACATCGCTAGATATAACATCAATCAAGGAGGATGGTATTCAATTGTTATTAGATCTGGATGGGAAATCGAATATAGGTTTCTATGGAAATAAGAAGTTGTTCAGTTTTGATTCTATGGAATTCAAATAGAATTTGTTTTTTTAGACTGAGCAATTGAACTGGGAAATAAGATTGATCTATCATAATGTGTTTAAATAACAAATTCCCAAAAGGTTTTATCTACATACATCTAAGTAAAAAAATTAAATAATTGTGTAAGGAAGGTATTATTATCATGTTTTATAATGTTTCACATTAACATGGTTTAAAAAACATGAAAAAGATTCCATTACATGTTAAAAATTGTATTATATAATTCATGTTATAAGTAGATAATTTAATTTTATATTTAGAATTGTTCTACACAAGTCTATAGGTATATTCTAATAGTTATATCCCCATAAATGACATTTTCAATCGGAATTTGGGGTATTGGATTATTTCCAAACATTTCCATATACAAAACTACTATTTTGAACTACTGACCATGTTAATAATTATTTCCTATGGACGTGGGAATGTTTTGTTTTTAGAAATGTTTTTGATCAGGATTTGGAATAAAAGGTTGTTTCAAATGTAAGGAATCATAAATGAAAAATATATCACTTATTTACACCTCCACCATCTCAGTGATATAATAAAGTATGGGATTTAACCATGTATAATTCATTCATTGAGTAATTTTTTGAATATCTTCTTCAATGGAGGTCAGATAGATCTAGTAAAAAATGAATATATTAATAATTTAATCGCCTTTCAATTCTATACAATATATTATTCATTAAATATGTGGAAATATTCTACTCTTTTATGGTCGATAGATAACTCCTCATAAAATGATATGGCTATCGAACATATCCATAAAATAAACTAACATGTTATAAGGTGTTATCTTCCTGAACTAAGTTTTTGAGGCCCTTACTAAATGTCCATATTAGTTAATGTCACCAATATCATGGAGAGAGTATTGGTGGAGTGGACTATGTGATATTTTTTTGCCCAAAAATTCAATAAAAATTGATGTTACATTCTTCATTATTTTATTACTAACAAATATTTTTGAATAAAATAATGCCTTATCAAATCAGAAATGAGGAGTACTTTTAATTAATCTATGTTTTTTAAGAGGACACAAATGCCCCATTTTTCACCATGTCTATTCCAACCAAAAATTGATATCAAAGGAGAATTCATTGAAAAGATATATTAATATCTTTTAATGCTATATTACTGTTATATAAACACTTTAAAAAATATTGATGAACTCAGTGATGCATTGGCAATGGTCGATGCGATATATTTCAATAAAAAAATTACAGATACAAAAAATTTCATATCATCACTTATTTTAATAATATCAAATTCAACGTTTATAGATTGATTTTAGTACCTTATAAAATTCCTAGTGAACAAAAATAATGGGATACTATGATGGTTATTGAATATGATGTAAATTCATGTTCCATGAATATAATTAGGTCTATACATGTTTTTAATTAATAAAATCATGTTTATCAATCTTCTAATATCTATAAAATGTGGTATAAAATAGTTATTTTATATATAAGAACTAATCATATTCCATAACTAAAGTACACAATAGAAAAATTAAATTTAGTTAACATCAAGATATATGATAGAGGAATTTTTAATCAAATAAATGAACGATCCAATGATATAGTCAATGATGTCGATTCCATGGTTACTCTAATTATATAACCATAAAATGCAATGTAAATTCAAATAGTTTTACCATTTAAGTGGAATTGAATCTTTGCTTCTATCACAAAATCCACACCTATTTAATGTCTAAAAATGATCACATTGATTAGTATATTAATAATGTATTATTATAAAAATAAATATAAATTATATGATAACAAAATTATCACGACAAAGAATACTTCATTAAATGTTATTTTTATAAAAATATAATATATGAATAAATAAAATGATATATCCTAAAATGATTCGAACTATTTGTATTCAAGAGAAGAACATGCTCATATTCCAAAAAAATTTAATAATTTCTATAAGAAGAAAATAGAATTAAATATTACTTAGATGTACTCTAGAATGAATGAGCATATACTAAAAGAGTTTTTGTGATATGAATACCAAAGAATAAGGCATATCAGACCAGACATCCCACACCTAAAAGTGAAAAAATGTAAAATTGAGAAGATCAAAAATAACTACCTAATTACAATTGATTGTGAGAGAAAAAGAAAAAAGGATTTGATGACAACATGAAGTTCTTCTCCATACTCTAGTAAGTATTCAAATACTTCTTCATAAAACCAGCTTTAAAATATAAGATAAAAAATGTTCTTTATATAAAATGATGATGTGATAAATCATACTAATCTTCTTCATTTGATTCTGGATGATTCCCAGGGAAAAATTATCAAAATACTATTCTATGATTTCGGAAAAATATAAACCAATACTGAAGACTCATAAATACCTAATTAATATTCATAATATTTTTGTTAGTTAACAATATTCCAAGTTAAAACAACATTGTGATTTGAAATAATAATTTGGTAAATCTATATCAAGATGAATATTTTATTAAACCAAAATTAAATAATTACAAGATGAAATAGATTCCATAAAAGTGTTACATGAATTTTAAAAATGGGGGAAGAATATTGACATTATATCTTTCAAAAAAATATTCACAAAAAATTTGGCACTGAAGGTAATGGTGATAAAACATAACTTATAAAAAATTATTTCCTTTATAGCTGAAATAACCACTACATGTAGAGGGAAACCTATTATTTTGTGGAATTAAAGGATATTATGTTGTTAATTGGTATAAGAATAATTGATAGTTTAGTGGTGTAATAAAATTACTTATTTCTAAAAGAATTCCTAAAAGAAAATGTTTATACATTATAAAATAAGACAATTTTGGTTTCTCATATATTTTGTAGTTGACACTCTAGAAACTCGAAGAGTTTGAGAACCAAAATAAGTATTTATTTCATTGTTTTTAATGGGAAATAAAGATGGAATGCAATGAAATATGATACCTAGATAAACGATTCTCAAACATAATAGTGTTGAATTTTAAAATTTCCATGCACCTTCAATACTTTTTGGAGGATTATTTACCTTTTATGATAGTCATAAAGGATATATAATTAGAATTGGATAATTTTGAAATCCAAAAAAAATATCAATAATGTTATATATTTTCAAGGGATGAAAAAAATTTAATAATAATTTCTGTACTCTTTAATGATTTATATTTAGTTTATTTTTTTAATAATGAAAGATTTTTTATCATAATAATCTAATGTTTATTGCACCTTAAACTGAATGTGACTATACATTGGACATTAGTTCTTTTTTGAAATAGGAATTTAATTTTTTACAAATTGAAATAATTGAATTGATGATATTCAATATGATAATTGGATGTGGTAATATTTTCCCATAAATATGTTAACTATGAGGAATTTAGTTTCAACTCCTATTAGGATTTTTTCTAATGATAATAGACTTAGTGATGCATGAAAAATTAGAAATCCTAATAAGTGTAATGAAAATACCTGATTACCCTCTCAAACTAGTAGCTGGCTCGGCATGACCCATACCCAAAGGTCATTCCCATTCCCCATGACCTAGACAGTAGCACCCGATCATCGAATAAAAAATAGAGGGAATGATTTTTCTTACCTAGAGTAAGAACACAGAACATATATAAAATAGAGATAACTGTGGAAAGGAAAATACATGCAATAGCATATTGAAAATAGTGGAAAACAAAGTAACACTTTAGTGGATCAATTTATTTGTACATTTCCAACCATAAGGAAAACTAAAATTGGAAAACTAACTACTCCAAGTGATAACATGGTAAAATCCATAGCGTATCACCATTATGTGACCATAAACCTAGTTGAAAAAAAACCGTACAACATCATTACATTGTGTTGCCTCTCCCTGCATTGAAATATTTACAAAGGTCGACAAACCACTAAATATGTACATACGGTTTTATCTAATATGATCAATTGGAACACTACAATGTGCTTTATATAAGTATCTCTACATAAATTCAAGTATACACATTTTAAAATAATGTGGCATTGATAAGAAGAAAAGATGTTGTATCAAAATCATGGTAAATATTTTATTTTAACATTAATTTAATATCAAATGAAATCATATTAATTTAATGTATATTTTCAAATATAATTTATCATAATCAAAATCGTTTATATCAATCTAGTGTTGTATAAATCCTAGAACTGGTAAATTACAATATGGAATTCAACATGTCATGTCATATGACAACTCACACAATAAGAAATGGCTTGTTTACAACAAGTCCATAGAAAACAGATATAAGGACCTAAAAAACATCTCGATTATAACTCCATACCACTTTAATAACATATCCCTTGAACAACATGTCTAGGGAGTATAGAAATTCCCCATGACAAAAATCTCTTGAATGTGATATGGATAATGGACCTATGGTAAATCCTTAAACCAAATACCCAACTATTGTCATGTGTTGAATTTCATAAAACACATAAATTCATTCAAAATACACATTTTCCCATATGATAGAGACCAAGGAAAAACAACCATTTATCACAAATAATTTTCAAAACACAAAAAAATAAAATTTTATTTATAAATATATTTATTAAAATATGATAAATATAATTTAATCCACAATGGATAATGATGGAACAACCTACCTCAAACTCATGGTCACACTCAACCATGGACGATCCACTAATATGAATAATGAAATATTGAAAATGGAGGACCTAGAACCAATTTTAGCATCTCATAATCGATTCAGTAAAATAAAGGGTCGATGGAGAAAAGAAAATAACGCATACCTCAAGAATGAACTCTCACCACACCACAACCAATTAATGAAACGACCCATGAATCATTATGGCATGATGGGTCTACAACTAAATAAGAGGAACCATCACTATAAATCAACAAATATGATCATACAGTAAAATGGAAAAACCGCAATAAACAAGAAGAATGAGCATTAAATGTTCATTAACCTAGAGAGATACAAAACACCTAAATAAATGATCAAATTTCAAATGAATGAATTAAGATCTAACCAAGGCTCTGAAAATTTATGGATAATCCTTCTAGGTTGAGATCCGAAAGAGTTTTATATGAATGAAATAAAAAATCACTCATACAGTCACCTAAATTCCATTCACATGAAAATTACATAGCTTGTAATCCCTTTCCACATCATGTAATCCATTTACACATCGTGTAATCCACATGGATCATATATTAAAAAAAACATGTCAATTGTTTACTAAAAACTAATAATTTATTATTACGCACCATGTAACATGTACATCATTTGTACTCCATTCACACTGTGTACATAGTTCATGAATTATATCTAGTGACCATGTACATGTAATGTAAACCCTTTACAAGATTTTTAACATCCCAACACCCTATAAAACATTAGAACCATATCAATTGTTATTTGAAAATGGGGAGAACCCTATAAATCAATTATACGTTTATAATCATATTCCATTTATTAAAATAAAAATGCATCCCTAAAAATTATTTAGTTTTTCTCAGAAAGTTTTCTCCATCCTCATGTGTCCCAAGATGTACCCAATTATGTATAAAACAACAAGAGAGATGTGAACTACTTAAAAGAAAGTAAATGGATGTTATAAACTCCCCACTATAAGACTTTCCATCCCTATTAATTATTGTCGAACAATGAATTATGGTAAATAGGTCAGTCCACTCCTCCCACATCAACAAACCACACTCCAAAATCTCATTAAAATCCAAATTTTGACTCCATAATAATAATCAAAATGAAATATAATCCCCATCAATTACAATCACTTAAATTTCAATGTTTTCAACTTGCCTCTCAACTACAGATGTGTCTGGCTCTAACTTGATATCTTCTAAACTGAGTATGTGAGAGGGGTGAGGATTATATTCCTTGAGATGTGATATCTGAAAAACATCATGAGTTACTATCAACTAAGCATACAATACCAACTGATGAGGAAGCTTCCCAAGACATGTTAATAACCAAAAATGTTAAACATATCTCAGCGAATATTTTCCCTATTTTCAAAAACAATGGTGCCCCAAAATAGGGTTTCCATTCATGAAAATCCTATCACCTATTGAAAAATTTGAATGATTAAATCATTGAACATGATAATATTTTTTTCAACTGAACATTGAAACCAGATATAAAATTATCTCTTGAATACTCATGGAGATATCTTAAACCAAACTCGGTCCAAATAAAGAAGCATTACCCACCATTTCCCAAAAAAAAGTTGACCTACATGGGTGACTATAAAAATCAAAATAAAGAAAATATTTTATTAATATATGGTAACTACTATTATATATATATTCAAAATATACCATAAGAATATCCAATGATCCCAAAAATCCAAGGAATAGGCACCAAGCTTATCCTCCAGGATTTTAATTCCATACTCTGTTTATTTTTTCATTCCAAGGATGATAATTTGAACTTGTTTGGATCTGATCCACACTTGCCTCATGGAGATTTACCTAGAACATCGAATAAGACCATGGATTCCTTTCAGAAATAACAGTATAAGGAAATACATGTAATCTATCTTTTTAATGGTCATATTTCATATGAAAATAAGTAAATGTATTGGTTCCCCAAATAGGAAAAAAATAAACTTAATTTTTCAAATGATTAGTCTCTATCAAGGTAGAATTCATCCTTATTGGATTCTGTAGTCATCCAACAACATTGTTCATGGATACATTCTCCCACTATCGAAATAGGTACTATAAGAGTATTAGGAAATTTAGAAGGATTCAGATGCTCTATCTTAAACTTTTTATAGGTGTAATAGTGTGAAACATATTCAAAAATGTGACATTTCATAATGGAAAACCATAATTATCATCTCTTTTCATATAAAAAATATTTGTAGTTCCCGGATGAGAATCCATTGAGGAACTATGAAAATATAAAAAATAACCCATCATAGATGCTACATTGAAAACTTGATCTGCAAATATGTGTGTACCATCTGAAGAGAGGCCAACCAATAAACGGACTTTCCACTATAGAGGACATCTAAAATTCATGTAAACACATCATCCAACTTTATGATTCAAAATAATAGAATATTAAAAATATTATGATAACTAAAAACTACTTATAAACATACCTTAATCATCCTCCGAATAATCCTAATGCAACTAAGTGAAAATCCCCACCAGGATCCACTTATCCTTCAATTACATAACATTTACAATATCACTTTCCCATTAATAGAATCACAAAGGACATTCCCCTTCTCTATGGTGTAGGTAATATCAAATCCAATCATCTAATGGTATTCAACCCAATTACACTTTCTAAGATTCATGTTATTATGAGAAAATCAATATATTAAATTCTTATTTTTAGATCCTTTCAAAAAAAGGGCAACGCCTCCAACAATTATGTTCATTAATAAGTGGGGAAAAATTTAAATCGTGATTAGGACAATTCTTCAAATGAAGTACAAGATTAAATTTTTAATTATACACCACATTATCATCCATCATGAAAACACAACCAAATATTATTCCTAAATCATCATAGAAAATAATATACTAAATGTAGAGCTCTGGTAAAATCTAAATAGTAGCTGATGTCATAATTCATTTCTAGTCATCAAAAAAAGACAGATACTCTTAAAACATTGTTAATTTCACCATATTCTTAGTAATATCATTCATATTAGTATCAAAAAATGATAAATACATGAAAAATCATCGAATGTATACAAAATTCCCAAGAAATTTGTGAATTTCTTAGAAATTCCATGGATCTTTCAATGAAGAGATGGCCTTTAACTTACCCAGATCAACTAATATTTTATTCTCATAAATAAAAATCCCTAGGATCATCACTTTTTAAATATATAAAGTTTATTTTGAAATCCATCCATAAAAATAGTCACTTCTAAGGATTTACAAAACCAATCTCATTTACTTCTTAAGCTCTCCCTCAGATCTCTAGTAAAATAAAATATCATCTATGAACACTAAAAACAATTTTTTGAGGTATTAAAGGAATATATTACTCATAAATTTTATGAAAACTATTGAATTTATATTAAGACCAAAAAATAGAAAAGAATATTCAAATGGCCCATACCCACTCTTGAAATTTGTGTTTAGTATATCTGACCCACTTACTCAAATCTAATGATAACCCAACTTAAGATCAACAGCTAAACACCACTTTTCACAATTTAATTTATCAAACAAATCATACACATGAGTAAAATGATATTTGTTCTTAAGTATATCCTAGATCAACTTTTGATAGTCCACGACAAACTGGAGGGAACTATCTACCTTAATGGAAAATATAAATAAGGTTTCCCAAGGGAAAAATGTTTGGGATAAAAAAACATTTTCACCTATTCGACCAACTGGTTTTTTAGCACTTCCATCTCTTCCAGTTACATAAGATAAAAAGCTATCTGTATCGGATATCATCTGAGACATAGGTCAATCATAAACTTAACCTTTATCTATAATATAATAATACAGAAAATATCTTGGAAAATGTGAGGAAAATCCAAAACAATACTGGGATGATCAAAAATTGGATAAACCTCATCATGATCAACAAAAAAAATCATAAAACTTTTGATCTTTGAGGGGAGATCCTTAAAATCCATACCTTGGAACCCACTCTCACTGACAAACCCATGATCTCCCATATACCATAAGAAATGAGACACACAAGTTATTACAATAATATTTTGATCAATGAGAAAAAATCCAATCCATCCTAGTGATGATGTCGAATAGATCTAGATAATGAACTATAGAATTCTAGACATACTATGTATAAGCTATAGATAGAAATCAAGAAGGACACTAAGACCCCTAATCAATCTTATTTGGAAGTGATATCAATAAATTCAATGTTAAAATACATTATTTTTATTGAAATATTATTCATTTTAACAAAAAATATCAAATTAAAATAAGGGACATGAACAAGTGTCGTATGAATGAAACACTATGGAAGATGCAATAAATATTGTACCTCTGACAGTCACAAGATCCCCTTTAACATCCTATTTAAATTCATCTAATGTGTGAAGTTGATTCACTCATGAGTTCTATAGATAGATATTCATATTCATTGAAGTAAATGACTGCACCGTAGTAGCATTTGGGGATAATGATCCCTAACCATATCAATGAGTAGACCGATCATAATAAAAACATTGCATATGTACATAAGGCATAGAGAAATTACACATATTAACATGTGAAGGACAAGAATTACATGTGTGTCTAATCTCTCATCATTTTTTGGAAATCATATGTACGCCACCTATTTTTACTCGAGGTGTCGAATATTCTTTCTCCTAAGAGCCACCTAAACTACTTTTGTCATGATCCTGCCACATCCTCATTCTCCCAGGTCTTCCGATGATGCCTCCAATTGGTCTAAGTGAAGTGGTGGAACATTCTCCCTTTTCCAATATATTCATCTCTTCCATAATTACCTTATTCACCATCTCTTCATACATTGTATGATTTACCATAAAAATCTATGATTTGATATTTCAATTCACACAACCTGTAGGTACTTTGGAGCCTTCTTATGGTCACCTATAACTACCTCTGGTTCAAGATGAACCAGCTAAGAAAAATGAATTTGTTATACCAATAGAACAAAATCACAAATATATAAATAGAAAAACTAAAGAGACATCACCATTAGCAGTGACTCAATAAAATCATCTAAAATTAGAGGGTATTGAAATCCTTCCAATCCAATCCAACATGATTACCTACCTGTACCCGAGAATCCCACCATTTCATTCAAGGGACATGATGTTCGAACACTACACATGTCACCCTGATACATTAAGGTGTATATAGGATTTTAAAGATCTAATGGATATTTTAATGATAGACTATGCTTCTTGAGGTAAATTCATACAATTAAATAATTATGGTTACTCATGCATGAACTCTCGTGATTGATAAAAATATCCACTAGCTTCTACATTAACCTCAATAACTGAATTATTAACTTGTGATCATCCTAATAAAGAGAAATAACTTACATCATTATAAAATCAAGAAACTTTTGATCTTTTATATTATTTCAATGAAGGTCACCAGCTTCACTATACTGAGGAACTCACAGAACGTCTTTCAAAGGAATATTGTTGCACACTAAAAAAATGAAACAATAAGATTGCAAAATAATCATAGTTAAAAATATAAAACCCATAGAAAAACTGATATAATATCAAGAACTCAAAATAAGAGACATGAATCCCAACATTCCAAGGTAGCATAATTCTTATCATGCAAGGCATGGCTAGAAACCCACTACAATATACCTCTAAATTCCAGATCATCCTATCTCCAGTCTACCAAATGTCCCATGACAAGGACTCTTGTTGGAAAGCCAAACTCTAATAAAAAACATTAGTGAAATTACCGAAATACCCTAAAAACTAGTAATCAACCTGATATGACTCATACTTTATGGGAATTACCACTCCACGCATGTCTGTTACTATCACTCGACCATCGAATGAAATGTAGAGGGAACGATTTATCACAACGTAAATAAAAAACATGGAACATTTATATAATAGTGTCAACCATAAAATTATAAATATATATCATAATTTAAAGGAAATAGTGGAAACCAATGACTAACAAAAATAGAACACTCTCTATGTATAATTCCAACCATAATGACTACCAAAATAGGAAAACCAACTACTCAATATGATATTGTGGGAAATCCAACATCGTCTCTCCATCCAGCTACCCAAAACCAGCAGTTTAGAAACACCACCACCTCACGGTTGTGTTGTACCATTCAAGAAATTGGATGGAACAAAATGTTCTATTCACCATTGAATAATTGTGTAGGGTGTGAGGTAATAGTCTTGGTAGGATCCCACCTGAATTTTCAATAAAAATCAATGTAAAAAAACTCATGTTTTGTCATTTTAAATAAAACATGGTGTGATACGTAGTAAAGAAGTTATATCAATATCATTGTAAATATTTTCCTTTTTTCATAAATTTTAAAAAGGAACGTATATAATTTTAAATAATAATATTCATTATCATTTATCAAAATCTAAATCATGCATATCAATCCAAAGTATTATAGAACCATGATTTGTTAAATTGCACCAGGGAACTCTACAGGTCAGTCTATCAGACAACTCATACCAGAAAAAATAACTATTGTACAACAAGTCCATAGAACATAAGCCTAAGAAGAATATAAAGACCCCATGAGTAAACCTATCAACAATTTCAAAAAAAATATCCCTCAAATAATAGGGATATAGAGATGAGAAAATCCCAATGAAAAATATATCTATAGTAATATTGATTATTTTCCTATGATGAACTACTATCCCACATACCTAAGTCATCCAATGTGTTTCATTTCATAAATAATTTGTATTCATTGAAATGAACCTTTTTTACCATTTACCAAAAATGAGGGAAAAGTACCATTTATAAAAAAATAATTTACAGAAATAAAGCTATCATTAAAATTTATTTTTAAATAAAATTCTAAAAATAGGGTTATTACACTTTCATAAAAATAGGTTATATACAAAACCACCTACCTTAAACACAAGGTCTTTCATTCCCACAAAGGTTTCACTAATAGGAAATATGAAACAATGAAAATAGTGGATCTAGAAAAATTCTACACATATCATATAAAATTGAATTCAATAAAAGTGGTTGTTGGAGAAGTAGAAACTACACATTCCTCAAGAACACACACTGACTGTACCACAACCAATGAAGGAGACGACCCCCAGAATAAGATTGTGTGATAAATGTATAACGAAAAAAATTTGAAATGTCATTAAAAATATACAAATTTGATAATTTAACACAATTATTTTAACACTATCAATGAAATGTAAAACAATAAAGGATCACTCACCCATAGAGAAGAAAAATAACTAAAATGATGATCAATGGTCGAACAGATCAATCTGGATTGAATAATGGCTCCCAAAATTGGATATAATACTTATAGGTTGAGATAAAAAATATTTTTTAGTGAATTAAATAAGAAAACTCATACAGTTCCCTAAAAACCCTACTCATGAAAAATACATGGTGTTCAATACCATTACACATCGTATAATCCCTAATGGTCTCACACACCAAAAAACATATATCTTTTTTCCTAAAAAATTTTCTTCTATTATTACACATTGTGTAACCATTACATGTTGTGTAATTGTTTATAATGTTGTACATAGTACACAACTCAGGTCTGGTGACCACATGCACATTTTCTGACCCATTTACTCAATGTGTAATAACTGAGAATATTACAGAAAACACCAAATACAAAATTGAGAATTATCCAAACTCATAGATAGCCCCACAAATCCATTACATGTTTATACCCAGATTCAATTCATTCAGATGAACATCCACACATGAACGTTAATTTATTTTCCATAACAAATGTTCTTCATCCTTAGGGGTCCCAAAACACATTTAATTATTAAGGAAAATTTTTATAGTGAAGGGAACTACGTGAAATTAGGAAATGGAATGTTAAAATAAGTAATCATTCAAATTAAATAACATGGTTTCAATAAAAAACAATAGAACATATCCATATGGATTTTTTGGACACCCGTAAATAATAAGATCGATGGGATTTTATTCATTGTTGATGATTTTTATATATTTCCCTTTGTTAATTTCATAATATATAAAAGTTAATCAACTTTAAATAAGCTGATTTTTTTTCAATTATTTTAAATAAAAATATTTTTGAAATAATTTCATTAAGAGGATATCCAAGAGAAGATTATGAGAATAACAAATTTAGTTTTTTTTCTTAAACCTTGGTATTGAACATAATTTCAATGCTCCAATAACACCTCAACAGAATTGAATTATAGAAATAATATTTTGGAGTATTATGTATATAGAAAGAACGATGTTGATTGAATACTGAATTCCAAAATATTTTCCGGAAAAATATATTTTAATGATATTTCCAATCATGAATTGGGTTTTAATTAAGACTTTTCTAAAAAAACAACCTCTGTGAATGGAATAACAGAAAACCAAAAGTTGGATACCATCACGTTTTTGTATTTAAGATTTGTATGGTAACAATTGATGAAAATATTGTTATGTTTGATCCAAATACTGATGAAGGAATCCTTATTGCATATTCTTTTACTTATAATAATTTTAGAGTATTAAATAAACATATAAGGATAGTTAATGAAAATTTTTATTGGTTAAATTTAATGATATGATCCATTTGATCACAGAAAATATTCAAAAAAATAATGTCACTAATTCATTGATTAACCATAGACACAACTCATCTAAATATTTATTTAAAATTCATTTGGAATATTATCAAAATCATTACATTTTTGATGAACATGAAAATGTAAAAAAAATAGTGTGTTATCTAGATAGTTGGGAACCATAAAACCCATACTTAAGAAAATATTATAAGATTCCAAGAAAAGTGATTTATGACATGATAAAGTGTGAGAAAAATACCTCTATTATGTTATTTTCTACCCCAGTTTCAACACAATTCTATAAAAGATGTATTTATAGATGAAAATTGGTTGGTAAAAATGAAATAAGAACCAAAATATTTTAAAACAAATAATTTTTAAATATAATTTAATAGGAACTAAAATCAAACAATGATAAGAGCCTAATATGTCTTTACATATAAGAATGAAGATTATGATATGCTATCTAAAATAAGGCTAGGATATATACAATGGGTTACAACTATAAGAATGGAATATATTATATAGAATTCTTTTTTCTAGATTCTTGGATAGAAACCTTTTGAATCCTGTTATTAATAAAAAATTAAAACCAATGGATATAATATTTTATTTTTTAAAATTTCATTTACTGGAAGATGTTTATGTTATAAAAACACAAGGTTTTGAAAAACCAAATAACAAATATATGATAAAAAAATATATTAAATCTATTTATGGAATTAAACAAGAACCAAAAGAATAGTATTAACGATTGATTTCGTTTATACAGAAAGGTGAGTTTTCAGAAGTTTTAGATGATCTAAATTATTTAAAGGAAAATTAATTTCAAAGTATTTTGTTATTTTAAAATTTTCAATATGATGATATTTTGAGGAAAACTATGAAAAACAATTGTAGTTGTTTTAAAAACATATTCAAAAGTAATATTAAATTGGTATAATGGGATAGTTGAATGTATTCTGTGATATCAAATTTATAAAAAAAATTAATTTTTTTAATAAAATAAAATAAAATAATTGTTTCGGGAAAAAGTTTGGACATGAAAATAGTACGAATTATATGACTGATATGTGTAGAAATAAAAAATATTTCTGGGATAA
Organism: Viscum album; assembly: GCA_963277665.1. Classification (NCBI taxonomy): domain Eukaryota; kingdom Viridiplantae; phylum Streptophyta; class Magnoliopsida; order Santalales; family Viscaceae; genus Viscum; species Viscum album. Next base: position 1,289,741,715 of record OY728159.1, on the reverse strand, counting down.
AAACAGAAAATTAGTGGAAAATAAGTTATCTAGATGTATTATTGGTACATTTATATATATTACTAATAGTATAGTAGAAAAAAATTTGTTTTCATTTGTGAATGATTTGAGTCGAACAAAAATGGATCTCATCTTAATATTGTTAAAATAATTTTTATATATTTAAAAAGAATAATTTTTCTATAATTACATTACACAATTATAATTTTTTTTTCATATTCATAAGTTCACATTGGGTGGATTAAATTGGATAAAAAATCACGTACTTGTAATATTTTAGGAAAGTCCCTAGTTTTTTATCAATGAAAAGGGAGCATTCAATTTCAATATCAATATATAAGGAATAATATATATGTGCTAATAGTTTTCATACACAATTACTTTTGATGAAATAATAACTTCAATAATTTTTAATCTATTCAATTCATAAAAGTATTTTTTATATTACTTGTGTTCCCAATATTTTAAATAATCCTACGAGTCAATATAGGAAAACCCATATTGATTTACGACATCATTTTCTAAGAGATCAAGTCTATAAAGGGGATACATCTTCAAAATTAGTTAGTAGTGACTTCACGAAACCACATCTCATAGATATCATTGATTTTATTAAGGGGGAGGTAGTTTTATTAGTGTCAAGTAAAAATTTTCATTTAACTTTTTAGAATGTTTTGAATTTTAGGTTTTTTGTTAATAATATATAATTATAGTTTAATTTAATATTTTTATTATTTTAAGTATTTTTTTTAGTTTGATTTTATAATTTCATAATTTCTTTTTCAAATTTGCTTTTATATTTTTAGAATCTCAAAATTATTGTACTGTAAATTTAGCTCAAGAAACTAAAATGTTTCCAAAAATGATCTGGGTAAAACATATCTATCAAAAATAGTTTATTATTTAAAAATTCTATTTCATGAGACCGCATCCTCTATTATACCTTAGTATTTGAACCAAAAACCTTCAAATTATACCCAAATAAGGGAAAAGTGAACCGATTAAGATGGAATAACTTGCAAAAAAAGACATTGGCCTTCCATTTATTTAAGAAAACTAACACATTTGGAGGACACAACATATTTACACTCTCAAAATAGCATCCAAACCATATTTCCAAATACACCATGGGTGTTTATGATAACCATGAGATTTCAACTGGCACTTAAGCATCAAAACGAACTAGAGGGAATGATTTAACACAAAAAAGAATCATGTAACACACACACACACACACACACACACATATATATATATAATAGTAATAAATATTAGAAGATATAAACATATTTCATAACTGAAATATGACTTCATAAATAGTGCAACCTAGATGAGTCAGAATATCCAAATGTAAAATTCAATCCTCAAAGGAAAAACAAAATAGAAAACATACTACTCTAGGTGTTAGTGTTGGAAAACCCCCCCACGTGACCAGTAGCTACCTAGACACAGCTAACAGAACCCTCAACAACTCACTATGGAAACATTATTATCCCAACATTCAAGTAAATAAGACAATATATTCATTGCTGAGGGATTCTCTTGGTGTAAGCTAATACGCTCAGTAGGATCCCACCTAGGTTTTCCATTACATATCACTGTACTATAATCCAAAAATTCATAATATTAAATAATTCATGGTACGATAAAAAACTAAACCATATTTATTTCAAAATAATTGAAAAAAATTAACTTCCCATTTTTTCACATTTATAAAATAATCCATATAAAACTATTTTAATGTATTTCATTTACATCAAATAGTAAAATTAATTATAGAATGCATCATATATCATATTAAATCTATGGAAGTACATGATAAAACACAAAAATCTTTAATAAAATATCACATCATGCTGAGGATCAGAATAGGTCAGACAATATAGAAAACTCATACTATTATACAAAAAATAGCATGCATAAATCCCCACGTTATGGTAATAAAATCAAGAGATTAATGGAACACCACAAGAAGTGAACCTCATAATAGTGTGTACCAAATAACTATAACAACAAGCCTAAGGGGAAAATGAAAACCCTAGAGTGAACCCCCCCCCCAATAGCTTCAACTGACTATCCACATTAAAACACCTTCCTCATATATAACCTAGGCATTTCATGTTATATGTTTTCCAAAACATTCCTTTAAAACAATGACAAGAGAACCATTTTTGGAATCCATTTCAATATGATTTGAAAAATTATTTTCCATTTTACCAAAAATAAATGGAAAACTTAGTATCAAAAACAAATATTTACACATGTAAAAAATAAGTAAATCAATTATTTCATTTCATTCATAAAATAATTTATCCACACCAGAGAAATGCAGTTCATCCAACATAGGCTAGACATGGAATCACCTACAAAAATGTTAGATCTCAAAGGCCTATAATGGAATCCATCAACAAGTAAGAACACCAAGACAAAAATAGATGTAATAGAATTAATACACACATATCATATTAAATTCTATAAGAAAATATGTTTTTCGAGATGATATAAAACAACATAACTCAAAAAACTCTAATTTCAAACCACAACCAACACAATGGTTGGCCTCTGGAGGATTATTATGCAATAAACTGAGAAAATATCAAGAAGATTATCATCCCAAATAAATAGTTAGAATACTGATATTTAATATCACTCACATGATCAAGGACAATGAATATATTGATGGATTTATCACCTAGAGAAATATTACACTACCGCAATTGAGATAAATTGTTGAATGAAGTGATCCTAAATGAGAGAATGTCTCTAAAATCTCTTAGGATAGCTTCATGTTCTATAGAGTAGATGCTATAGTCGAATTAAAAATAAAATCAGCCATTCAACACAATAAAAACACCATCTATGAGAATTATTTGGATTGTGGCCCCCTTTCACATCGTGTAATCCAAAATATCGAAAATCGCACAAAAATGCTTTGTATTGGATAAAAAATTGAAATTTTCACCATTTAATGAGGTGTAATACTTTGATGATGTTTAATCATTTAACTAATTGTTTTGATTAAAATAATATTCCCAAAAACTAATTACATGTCCGGAATAATTTACAATGCACTCAAATTTTTCCCAGGGTGTATCATTACACAAAGATTATTTCAACTAAAGATAGAAAAAATTACAAACTATGACTGAAGACCCAAACAAAAGTGGTCTATGAACACAGTGATATCCATATAAGACCAATATCAAATTTAGACTCAAAAAAATTAATTCAACAAAACATGCAACCCTAAAAAATTCATTTTCCCTAGAAAATGTTCCCTATCATTGGATCCCCAATACACACTCAAAAAAAATTGGTAAACTAAAATAGAAAAGAGAAATTCCAAAATATTTTAATGGGATGTTATAAACTCACAACCATAATATTTACCATCCTAGTATTTCATAAGGATGAATAATTTTTGAAAATAGATGAAGACATTTCTCCCATATCAAAGAATCACTCTCCTAAGTCTCATGAGAATCTGATTCGTGCCTCCATAAAACTATGAACAAGTGAATTGACATTCCCTAAAATAATTTCACATGAGAGTCAATGATCTCTATAGGATTCTCCATTATAGATAAATATAGATCTAACTCAATATATTATGAACATAGAACATGATTGGGATCAAGAAGTCATTTAATGAGCTATAATACATGGAAAACATAATGAGTGCTCATAAACTAAATGGGAAACTACATCCAATAAAAATCAGGACCAGATAATATAGTAACCTAAAATGAAAAAATTTATCATGATGCAAATTTTCATTATTTTCAAAGAAAATGTTGACACTATCCTGGGGAAACTATCAAAAACCCCCGATCACTAATGTAAAACTCAAAAGGATGACTTTTCCATTATATATTCAATATTAGTTTACTCTTAGCTATAACCAGACACTGATTTATATCATTTATCCTCACTTATGTCTCTTGAATGAGACTTGATTCTACCAAGGATTCCTCACCCACCCCTACCCAACAAATATGTTTTCTATATCGATGAACATACGCTGTTTTAAAGGGATACTTTATGATCAATGTCAAATAATATTTATTATAAGAAGACTAATCTTGGGTAGATATTTTTCCCATGATCCCACAAATTCCCAATCACATGCACAAATCATATCATTTGGGATTTGAATATAATTTTCCATTTGGTCATCATTCTGTCGATCATATGATTTAATAGATTTTACCTAAGTCCCAATCACCTCTTAGACTCTCATTCAAAATGAAAATGTAAACCTAAGGTCATTGTCAATGAAAATGGAAGAAGGAACCCCATGTAACTTTGCAATATCCTACACATTTATATTAACCAGATCATCATATTTTTTTTGTGTCCCTAATTGAAATGAAGTGAGATGACTTACTCAACCAATAAATCACCACCTAGATATAATTCATCCCTCAGGAGTCTAGGATAATCCCAAAAAATTCAAGTACATATTGTCTAATTTAAATAATATCATATCAAGTGGATGTAAAAATTCATGGTGTTTTATATGCTCTTACTTTAGCCATTGTATGGTATAAAAATGAGACCCATGATATGTAATATCCCACATCATACCTAGCCATAAAGATCGCCATCTAATGTCATAATATATCTTCATTTTGACTTTATGGACATCCCATAAAGAACCATGAAAATTAATATAATAGTTCACCTTATATATGAATTGATAAGTAATTGATCCCTAAAACATATAATACCATATGTATAGATAAACCAAAAAGAAATGGTCTCAATACCATATATGTTTTCTTGAATTCTTCTATGATCATCATCCTACTATAAAATCTACAGAATAGTCTCAATGATAGATGAAAATATATAAACACTTATACAAGAAATATCCTCCTAAGAATCCATGTGAAACTGAAAAAAGAGTCTGATAAGGTTTGACTCTTCCTTTAATTCCAAAATTGACTAAGGTGGTACATTCCGAATGAGAGAATATGCATTGAAATTCCATTCCCAGGCTGGAGGCAATTTCAATTTCAAAAAATTAAAGGTATTCCACTGACCACCTATATTTGAGATTTATGTATTATGTAGAAAAGATATACCTCAGACTCTTATGTTTAGAAACATATGTGAACCTATCCTAGAAAAAATTATACCTACTACAATTAAACACATGCATATCCACGATAAGCAATAAATCATTAGTAGGAAAAATCTTCTCTAGGGTTTGATGATGGAGAGAGTTTTAATCCCCTAATTGGTCATCTTTTATAGTCAAAAAAACTAAACCCACACCATAGGAATCCCATTAAACCACATACCCATTATCTATCTTAGGAAAAATTAGAATCAGATTTAATGTCAATTGTTGTTTCGTCACATTGAAAGAAGACTAACACTTTCTATCCCATATAAATAAACCCCCTTTTCTAGTAAGACCATTCAAATGAGATTCCATCTTTTAGAAGTCATTAATGAACAATCAATAGTATCTAGAAAGACCGTAGACTCTTTGAATCACAAATATGTTATATGGCCCATATTAAGAATAAATAGCCTTCACCTTCTTAAGTGAAACAAATAAACCATGAATAGAAATCTCATTCCATAAGAACATCCCATTTTGGGAAGAAAATATAGAACCCCAGGACTAATATACTAAGATATTACATCATTTTTATGATTATTTATTATATAAATAAACATAGACATGAAAAAAATTCAATTTTAGCGTCTTTGGAATGATAGAAACATAAAATATTATATATAGGTGAGCTATATCATCTCCCACTATGATCATCATAACTATAACCCTTCATATAAATATAATATATAATACATATCTTCATGACATGGGGAATTTAAACATAATAAATTATGAGATAAAATTCAAATTAAGGGTAATTAATTGAGTTAGTTGTGTATAACATGAGCATAAGAGTATGATAATATGATCATAACAATTGAAAATTATACCTTTCCTATCAAAGATAAAAATAGTGTATCATTGAATAAATACTTATAGTTCCTAAGACATGAACCATAATAAAATTGAATAATGTGGCCCATGAGAGAACAATGTATTCCAATTTTATGGATATTTTAACACAAATAAGAAACTAAAATTATTTCCATATTTTTCATACTTTTTTACCAAGTTTATTATATAAACCAAAGTTATTTTCTATAAAATGTTCACATGACATTTTATCGATGTATTACTATACTGAGATTACATCTCATTATATACGTGTATTACTATTCTGGGATCACTCCCAATTTTAGCCCAATATGATTGAACCCAGTTCACACCCTATTCCATGCATTCCTATCTCATTAGATGTATAAATCATTACCCAATCAATTGGAGAAATTTACGTGTTCAACCCATCAAATAATGAAACTCGTCATTATTTGTTTCGTAAGATCACGAACATTCATCATATAATAACCCATGAAATAAAATGGTTATCATAAATATTTAATAATATAATAACTTATTGAAAAATAAATAGGATTCATAATCATTTCAACTTAGCATAACCCGTGAAAATAAGTGGGTTTTATAATAATTTTATCATGGTATACCCCATAAAAGAGAAACGAATTTCGTAAACATAATTCTTATAAACATAAACCATTGATTTAATGAATATAAATTGTATTCTAAGATGATATCCATTATAAGGAATAGGTATCATCTACTAATGTAGTCTTAGATGTAAATTAATTCTGACAGGTCATTCAAAACATATCTTAAAGAAAACATACATTCAACGTTGAAAAAAGAATTTTAGAACATAATATAATTTTAAAACCACTCTCTATGAAAATATCCATGGATCATTATAATTTGTGAATCAAATAAATAATTTTTTCTGAAATTATATAAATTTATATTTTTTGTACATGTATAAATAATAGTTCCTTTTACCTTTTTTGTAAAATACAAATGTGAATTGTTTTATAAAATAACATGGAGATTCATATAAAAAAATACTTGTAAAAACTAAAACATTGGAATAAATGAATGTTTTTTTAAAAAATATATTAATAAAAAATATGAAAATAATTTTTTAAATCATGGTTTTGAAGGAAAACTGATTTCCGACCAGATAAAAATAATGTTATATTTTGTTAAAAATGCTTTATTTGTGATTTGAAGTACTAAATTGTGGAAGAATTGAACTGTTAAATGAAAATATCATTAATAAACAGAGGATAAAAAAATTCATGAAAACACATTAGATTTGAATCATTAGTTTTCAAAATTTTATACATCATCATTAACAATGTTGATAAATGACGATATTGTAAAATGAAACAGTTTCCACATTGGTAACATTGAATCATAAGCCCCATGAAGAAATAACATAAAATAATATCTAAAATATCATGAGTAAGGGTATATTCATACTATTACATATAAAAGGGTTCTATATACACCTTATGAATTAATATAGGTATATAAAATTACTTATATGTCAATGAAAGAAATTTGATACAAAATTCAAATGTTTCTTGATTAAATTATTTATCAAAAACACTGTGAAATAAAAAATTTAATGTAAAAAAAATTACAATAAAATGATTTAAACATATCATATAACATGTAAATAGGTATCATATATATCACAAAAAATAAAAGTGTGTTGAATATGACATGATTCTCTTAGAAATAAAAGTGAGACTAGAAATCCTCTAACCTCATGTATTTTCTTCCATTACACATCTACAATCCACGTGTATAATAAATCTATTTTACATATAAATAAAACCAGAAATCATACATATGATACCATATTTTATTTTATTTGGACATTATATTAACCATTTATTTAGCATCCGATATTAAAGTTGTAATTTGGGTAATTAAAAATCTGTTTTTGAAATATTTTTTTGATTTTTTTATATTTTTATTATCATTATTTGGTCTCGATTTCCTAATATACAGAATGATAACCATGAAATAAATATAATACATATTATGTATATTTATATTTATATTAATCAATAAAATTTGTTGATAACAAATAAAATGAATAATTCATGTTAATGGTAAGTTGTATGTGCACATTAACACTACTTTTTTATTTATATTCATTTTAAAAATAATAAAATAAAAGAAATATTGAAATTATTAAATAATTTTTATTTCATATATACCACATTTTTCAATTATAATAATCATTTATATAGTCCATGTAATGCATTAACAAATTACATCATTTTGTGAAGCGATAGTCCATTGTAAACAAGAATGATGTTATCAGATACCCGTGAAATTGAAAGAATGATGGTATGTGATATACCGCAATTAAAGAATAATAATAAAATCATAAATATCATATATATCATATATATATATATATATTTGATTTCAATCGTTATTCTCATCCATAAGATGTGGTAATGGAATAACAACATTGTTTTGTGAGACAATAGCTCACCGTATACATAAACGATGATTCCATAAACCATTGGATGGAAGTGTGGGTGATTATAGGTCATAACGAAAACATAAAAACATATTATTATAAGTATGATACGGATTTTATTATAAAATAAATATATATTAGTAATTTATTCGGTTCACAGAAGAAATAGATCAATGACATTTGTTGATTAAGGTTCACTTTTTATTGGGCATCCTTCCCAACTTTTCACTAAAATTCTTAATTAGATATATTTAGGCTGAAAGTAAGGATCAAATGATGAGGTTAGGGATGTTGGAAAAATTTTGGTATGTTTTTGTAGGATAAAAAGGATTTAGAGGCGTGAATAAGAGACAATAGGGGTAGGCCACTTATAAGTGGGGTGAGGGATAACAAGTAGGTTTTTTACAGGGAGAATCCCACAAAAACAATTTCCACGTCAAGTGGATAAAATTATCAACCAATATAGATCCCTAAATGGATAATGTAGATTAATGGACATTAAATGGGTGTTGTAAAATTTTCTATCTCGTTTTTACCCTTTTCATAAAATATTAATCCTTTGGTTAAATTGTTTTTCCCTTAATCGATGTAATTAAGTTTATATATTTTCACTAATCACTATGTTGAAAAATCAATTTAGAAATGGTAGAAATTAAATATTATTATAAATCCAATTATTTAATGTATTTTTTCAAATTGTTTTTAATATGTGGAAAAAATTAATTAAATAATAATACCCCAGATGCAATTAGAATGTAGGTATTTTAATGGTAATATTTCATATGATTAAAATGACTTTATATAAAAAAAATAAAATTCTAATTGATTAAAATGACCTAAATTAGATTATTAGATGTACAATAAATATATTTTGACATCAAAACATAATTAAAATATAATTTAAAATATTAAATTATTTAAATGAAAAGATTTCTTAAATTAAAACTCAGTACTTTTCACTGTTCACCATAAAAGGAAACATTTCCGAAAAAATCACAAAATGTCTTCATAAGATAATGTTGAAATAATAAATTGAAAAAAATTACCAATTTAATTTTTTAAAATTGTAAAAATAAGTTAATTTTATTATTTTTCACAAAAATGACACACATTTAATTGAGAAAATATTGTATTCAATCATAAAAATAATTTATCTAAAATTATGTATTTCATTATCAATATGATTTATTTTTTGTAAAAACATTAAAATTAATATTTTAAAATTATTTATCACTATTCATTTCACATAGTTTAGTTAATAGGATATAAGGGTAGAGTATAAATAACAATATTTATAATATGGCATGGTTTTGATAAAACTCTATGTTTTGTGTCATGAAAAATATATGAGTGTTGTGTATTGTGCAATATAATTGAGTGTTTCATGTAAAATAGCCTGAATTTTTTTATGTATAACACAATACATCAAATAAATTAAATTTATTTGAAAACAATGTTCTTAATGCATAGGTTGTTAAATTCTACCCACCTTAAAATTAGTTTTGTCCCCAAAAGATTCCAAATAGGATCTAAAACAATGAGGATAATTATGCCTCATAAAATCCTATAGTTCCTAGAAATAGTCTTCATATATATGGTTTCATCATAAAACATATACCTAGTTAGTGGCCTTGTTTCGTAGAACATTATCAATTTATTCAAGAATCTCCATAGGTTGTTCTTTGTAAGATGTATCTTCCTCTAGTGGTATTACCTCTATGTTAAGTGAATTTGAAGGGTCATTTATGTACTTCCTCCTGAGAGATATGTGAAAAGATCATGGACATGGAAAAGGTTTGGTGAAATCATCCAAATTGGTTATAGTCCCGCTACAATCAATAATTTAAAAGGGTTGAATATACCTAGAAAAAAATTTACCATTATTATTGAATATCATAATCTTATTCCATAGATATATTATTAGAATCACCATGTCTGCAGCATCAAATTATAGATACTGCTAATGATTACTACCATAAATTTTTATCAAACTCTGATATTCCTTGATTTCATATTAAATAGATATAACCTTCTCGACCATTTCTTCATTTATCTCAGGTACCAAAACCTTTCATTCTCCAATATCATAATGTCACGTTGTTGCATTGAATTTCACTCTGTATAGGGATATATAATAATCAATATATATTTTTGAAGGGAAATATATTGTTATAAGAAATCTCATCTATTGGATGGTGTTGATATAAACCACCATTTAGATCTAAAGAAAATTCAACACAACCTGTAGGTTTTAAATTATTCTCATGTCGAAATTTTTCCAGATGATGATAGGTGGTGCTGAAACAAAACTCTTTGTCATCATCTTCTGTAAAAATTACAAAAAATAGGTAAAAATGGATCTCATTCAGATAAAATGTAATTTTGGTACTCCATGCAACCTTACAACTTACTTAATGTTTATCCATGCAATAAGATCAAGATCTTTGTATTATTCGATAGTGATGAAGTCTATTGACTTGGTATAATGATAAAATAAAACCCATATAACATTATACCCTTTAGAAGAAAATCCATGGTGGTGTTTTCCAATTTTAATTCTATTATTAGTAATAGATATAACACCCCTATGATTTTTTTCAGCATTTAATTATTGTAATTCCAAAAAACAAGATAAAAATATAAGATATCTCTCTTTATTCCATCCCAAAATAATTAATATATCAAATCTAGATACATATTTATAATTCTAAGAAGAATAGATAATAAATAACAATGATGTTTTTGTAAAAACCATTTCCTCGTGTCTGTAATATAAGGAATTCATGCACGGTTCTTGAACATTATCGTTACTTCATGATAAAGGTTAATCCCATAAACATTTATAATCTTATTTGGTAGCTCTAAACTGTTCCTTTTGTTGCTCTATTATCTCTACTAGGAAAAATTGATTTACATTAAATTAATTGAGATAATATTTTTCAAATTCATTCAGGTTTTCCAAATATATCCTTATAAAATTTATAAATATTTGATATTTTTTATCCCCATTATATATAAACTAGCATGATCTTTTCTAATAAAAAAATCATCGACCTTGTTTATTTTCCCAGGGTGGTAATGTATTGAGCTTTAATAATCCTTTATTAGATATTACCATTTTCTCCCATGTATATTCAACTCCTTTTGTTTAAATATATACATCTATCATTTATTATTATCATATATATCACACTTTTCTCTAGAAATATAATTCTTATATATCTTTATTGAAAATATTTTCATAGTAAACTCCTAATCAAGATTTGGGAAATTTCTTACCTAAATCATCAATTATGGGGAGCTATAAACTATAACTATGTTGTTCAATATAATAACACATCCTGATTTCTTGATAGACCCAACACTATAGATTCAAAACCACTCTCCAGTACACGGTATTGTTATCATGGGTTCACTTAATTAATATCTTTTTAGTTACTTGAAATTTTCAACCAATTCTTCTATTTTGAAGAAATTGGATCCTTTCTATATTAACATGGTCATATTATTATATTATTTTGATAATTTATCTATAAATCATCAATAATACCCATATAATCCATGAATTCTATGGATCTTGGTAACCATGGTTGTTTTGGGCCAATATTCAATTTCTTTTTTCTTTGATGGATTTTATGAGATACCCTTTTTTATATAATATGAAACTTCAATGAAACCTTATGTTGACAAAATTAACACTTTATAAATTTTTGACAAAATTTAGTCATAATTTTTGTCTTCACTAAAATTCTCAATTTATCGTCATGCACATCCTTTCATTCCATGTAGATATTAATATCACCTATAAAGACTACAAAAACTAATCATGGTAATATCTGAAGACCTTGTTCATTAAATCCACTATGATTCAAAAGAAATTAGTTAGACTGAAAAGAATCGGTATATATTCATTTTCCCCATACAATGTATGGAATATCATCATTTGTATATACTCATTCTTAACCCAAAATTAATGATATTAAAAATGATGGACTATCTTACATAATTATTATATTCCATGTAGTTGATCAATCATGTCCTTAATATAGGGATGAGGTTAATTTCCCTTTATTGTGATATTTTTTATCTCTTGATTATAATTTTATAGTTTCATTGATATATATTTATTTGAACAAAAAAGAATAGGTTCATGAGATGCTGAAAAACATTGCTAAATGAATCCCCAGTCATGGTATTCTTAGATATTTTTCTTAAAATCTTACCACTAAATTTAAATCATTATATATGAAGTCAATAAATTGGTGTAACACCAGGTATAAATTCAATAAATAAATTTAATTAAATTATTATTTGATGACTATCAAACTCTTCAAGAAAAATAAAAAATAATTCAGCAAAAATTGTTATATCATTGATGTTAGGTTTCACTCTAAATTTATGATAAGAACACCAATTTTAAATTGAAATAATGACCTAAAAATATATTGATTCTTCATAAAATTTCAACACTTATTGTCACATTGATATATGATCATAGGTTGGTTTGGAATATCAAACATGACTTCCTTTTCTCTAAAATTTATAAGGGATTTATTCATTGATAATAAATCTATACCTATGAGGGCATTAAATTCAACATGAGGAATTATGAAAGGATTTTTCAAAATAACATTCCCTCCAATGTAAATATGAGAAGAATCTTAAATATGAGATTTTATAGTCATAACAATAGGGGTGTTGACTACTTAATAGATAACTATTCATTTGGGTGGCAATTAATAAACATAAAAAATCATTATAAACGAATGATTATGTATAAGTAGAATCTAATAAATAATAAGAAGTTCTATATTGGATAGTAATAATTAATTTACTCATGTAACTATTTAAACCCTTATCATAAATAGATATTGCCTGATATTTCCTATTTTCCATTGACATAAGAGTTTTTAGAAATCGATCATCTTCATTAACTATTAAGATTATTCATTAGATAGAATAATTTCCATTCTATTTCCCCCTAAGGCACTGAATATGTTCTTTCTGTGATGATTTCTCTCAAGTTTTATCATTTGATAACTTCTTAACATTTGTTTAGTAATCAATTTCTTGATGACCTTCCCTTTAAAAAATAAAACATTTAGTAATTCCAATGGGAAAATTTCATCCATTCTTAATCACACACATTGAGTTTAATAGAAAACAACATATTATACTCTCTATATCATTTAGATATTTATATAAACTACTTAATAAATTTCTTATCAAAACCAAGATATTGATATATAACTCCAAACATTATTTCCACCAAGATATCACAATGCACAATCTCTTCATATCAATTAAATTTTGTTATGGAAAAAACAGATTATATACTTCATTCTATTCCACCAATGAATAGACCAACCATACTTTTCTGTTGTTTAAATATACACGAATCTTAGCTTACAAGTATTAAGAAACAAGCCTTGTAGTAACAAAAATATTCATCATTCATTTTCTTTTATATAAATATCTCTTTAACAATATTCGTATGAAGAACCCAAGAATTTAATTGTTGAAAAATAATTTATTGCAATTTCCCCAATCCATTGACTCAATTTCATTATGTTTCATCATATTATTGATAAGATACGGCCATTGATCCACTTCACCATACAAATTGATGAAAACCAAAATTGTTTCTCATGATCCAAACACTATGTATAGAATACATATATTCAATGGTAGTGATCCATTTTTCAACAACTAGAGGATTAGAATGCCCTATTAAATAACGTTGGTATTTCCTCATGAAGGAATAAATAGAATATTTCTCTATCCGTTTATTGTTTGTAATTTAAAAAATATTAATATCTTGATAATGCAATTTGAGAATTGAAATAATATTTTATATTTCATCTCCCAATACATTTTGATTCTCAGGATGAAAATAATTTCGTTTTTTATGAGACTCCTGAGTAACATGGTTTATTTGGGTTCCATACATAGAATAAAAACATGAATAATAGTGTAATTATAGTGAAAAAGGCATAAATTACATGTACATATCATTTCTTTTGCAGAGTACTTAAAAGAAGACACCAAAAATATGTTTAAAGACCTTATTAGTTTAGTGTTTTTTGAAAATCATAACATATTATTCTGTCATTGGGAACGATCTTCAAAATATCCATAAAGATCATACCCTTTTTTCTCTACCAAAATTCTATATTTATATACTGGGCAAAATAAAACATAAAAAAGATTTCTCAAATGCTTAGTAAGGTGAATCATAGAGAAAATAAAACAAACCATAAACATAAGAATACAAAAACATGAACATAATGTTTAAACATCCAAATCATGAGTCGTGAAATAAGTCTGGGTAGTACATAAGGAGAATATTATAATGATACATTAACCATGATAGAATAAAACTGGAATAAAACATGCAATTGAGGAAAACTAAAAATAACATTTTGTGATTTCCATTGTAGTGGAGGCATTGTTCGCAAGACCATCACAGTGGACAAAATCCATCACTGATCCGGGTTTACATTCCATTCTATCAATGTATTACAAAACAATATTTAATTTTTGTTTCATTGAAGTATATCCCAAAAAATATTAATATTTAACCAATGAATTGGAGGTAGATATAGGTCCCACCCATCTCATAATGTTATCATTCTTACTAGTTCCATAAAACATAAATAATCCATTATAGCATAACCCAAGAAATATAAAGGGCATCTTAATTATCATAACATAATCCATAAAAAGATCATTCCACAATTAAAACCATGAAATAATAATAGTAATAGGTATAAGAACATAACCCTATTTTAGAGTGTCATCATATGTGGAAAGTAATTTTGATAAAACAATTGAACATAGTTCTTGAGGAAAACATCCTTTCTTCTTCAAGAACAATTTTTTTTCTCAAAATGTCATGAAATTTTAAAAGAAATAAAATTACTTGAAAATAAACACAAAATGCAGTAGAGTATGCTTCATGGAAATATGGATTCATGAAACTGTAAAAATAAATTCATTCTATATAAGATAAAAAACATTCTCCTCGTACTTTTTTCACAGAAGTCAAAAGTACCCCATCTGGTAAACAAAAAATATATTCCTTCCATTCCATGATGTAAAAGTAAAAAATGGGTAAAAATGAATTTAAAAATGCATATAAGAATTTTTAAATTTTTTTAAAAATTTTAATAGAAAATATAGACATAGATGATAAATATAACCTCTGCAAATACATACATATACACAATCATGGATAAAAACGAGATTGCAAAATTATCTATTACTTTGTACTTTCCATTAGTCGAGGGTGTGGTTACCTACTTTATAATGGTTAAATCATGTTATTAAATTACACAAGGAACATATAGATATTTTTTATTTCATATATGTTCTAATTATATTATTTTTTAATAATATTTCATTATTAACAATATTTAGGGTGTAAATTACATTTTTTCCCCTTTCCCATTTTTCCATGTACGTCCTGTTTGTTATGAATATGATGTAATTTATTCAAGATAGTAAGTTGATAATTATTATTTTTAGTAATCATATAAATTTTATAACAATTATTCAATTATTAATGTGGATAATTAATCTCAATGCGTCGTGGAGATAGTAGGCCATACGTACACACGAGCGACGATATCATTCTATTGATGGTAAAATGGTATCTAATTGAATGATATATTAATTATATAGAATATTTTTTTATTTTTTATACATAATTTATATCTATTATTAAAATCATTATACCCAACCTAAAAAAGTATGTTTTTTTCTAACAAATTACACCATGGTGTGGAGACTGTATGTTGTACATACGCACACATGATGATATTAATATTAGTAGGATGGAAAAATAGAGGAATATGTATTTTTACATAATTATAATAAAATATCAGAATTTATAATATAATAGATTTATTACTTTATTATGGGTTCAATATAGAATGGGCACGTAGAAGTAGAAAAGAACATTAAATGAAGAGATAAAATGATTACCTCTTATTTGGGTCCTTCCTTTTGATTTGAAGAAAAAGGGATCCTTAAGATGGCTCTCTACCAAAAGTTAGGACTCTATGATGATGTTAGGGATGTTATGAGTACAAATTGGTAGGGTTAGATATATAAAAAAGTATTTAGAGGAGTGATTTTAAGAGAAAGGTAGGTTCCCTTTTATAAGGGAGGTGTGGGGCACTTTAGGAAAAACCTTGAAATATTGCTTTATTATAAAATGATTCTCTGTTTGAAAAGGTCCAAAACTAATTAAATTATAATATAAGATTAATATATTTCTATATAAACTCAACAAATATGTTTTATTCATGTTTAGGTATAATATCTAACAATATATTTTAACAATAACCATTACTTAACTAATTTAACTCTTACCAGGTATTTTTGTATATTCATACAATATGGTTAATATAGTAACAATAAAATACCAATAGAACGATAAGTTGTTAAATAATGATATTTTCAATATTATATAATATATTTGGACTAATAATCGATATTATGGACTATTATTTCATTTAATAAAATAATATTTTTTAAAAACCCATTTATGTCAATTTTTTTACTATTCATATCATGTCTTTTTTCAAAAATCCATAACAACTTGATTCTTTTGAAAAAAAATAATTCATTCAAATATAAAAATTCATAAAAGTACATAAAATTATTTAATGGCATATAATGTTTCAAAATACATTTATTTTAATATTTATTAACTTTTTTATTGAAATCATTTACTAATAAGTTAATCACTCTATCATTATTAAATCATAAATAAATTTATTTGTTTGGTGACTAAAATTTATAAATAAAATACCATGATGTTGGAAATATTTTTATATTTAGAATTACTATTTATAGTCAAATTTATCGTATATATAACAACATATTAAAATTTATTTATTAAGAAGATACGCGATTAGGTTATTTTTTTCATTACATTAAATTAATTCTTATAAAATGTCATTTTCACATCCAAGTAGTTACATGGGGTCCCAAAATCAACCCAAGGATTTGTATGGTCTGAAATATCACATATAATATAATAAGTATAATTTTGAGTGTAGTTTAAATTTCATATAAAATTATTTTCACCCATATTTACCATATTTAACTTTTAACAATGGTAAATAAAATAATTACCAATGTTAATCTTCATAATGTCCCAATATATAAGGTACCAATTTAGACAATTTGAAACAAATGTTTCCAAATATAAAATACAATTTTCCAAATCCAAAAAACAAAATTTACAGTAATTAATTTAAAATTAATTCTCGTTTTTAAAACCAAAAAGCGGGGTTTCATGATGTAATAACAATAAAAATATTGGCATGTTTTTATGTCAAATTTAATCATTAAATTAATTCCAATAACCAAAACTAGATTAAATGATAAGAATATAATCTAATTACACTTTAAAACCAATTAAAAATATATTCTATCTATATTAATAAATTAGATAAAAAATATGTTTTGAATTAAAATGTAATATTATTCACTATTCATTAAAATTTTAATTTTATAGAAAAATAACATAAATTCAACAAAAGTAAATTTTTATGTCCCTCTACCAAAGAAGAAGATTATTTTGCCAAAATTTTCATATATATGTGTCAAAACTAGATTTATAATTGGTTCTCCATCAAATGGGTGTAATACTGAATTTTTTCAAAAATACTTATTTTGTTCAAAAAATTGATTTTGTTCTCAAACCATGTTCTAGAAAAAGTGTTAGATTAATGTTAATTTCATATATAATTAAGAATATGGTTAAAACTATTCATAATGGTTAGTTTATATCGCATAGTAATATTTTAATAATATATTGTTGTTTAGTGAAACTCGATGTGGTATACAATGCCAGCTATTGAGGAAGGTCGCTCATGAATGTAACACGCAACATGTCATTGTTTCATGTAGTACGATATTCCCTTGATGTTTTATAAAACATAATAAAAACTTTGTTCTTTCACACATTGATCAAAATTTATTCTTACTGTTGTGTGAAAAAAATTCTATCAAAAGAACTTGAAATTGTGTGCAACACAAGCCGTGAATACTATTGTGTATACTACTAGCTAATTTTTTATTGCATATAACACAAGATGATCTTTGAGTAGCGTACAACACAAAAAATCAATGAAATTAAAAAATTATATCTTATAAAATTTCGGGTTGTAACATTCTACTCCCCTTAAAATGAATTTTCCCTTCGAAATTCATCAGGGTTATACATTGATTACTATTTGAATGTTTCTATCAAGGAAAACCTCAATGTAAAAAAAGGAATACCAAAAATTATTTTTAAAAAAGAAAGTCAAAAACTGAATGGTTACACAAAGTAACTCTTAACTGGAATTCCATATTAGAGAAAATAGGTGGGAAGTGATAACATGGATATGGAAGAAAAATCTAACCGTCAATTTCTTATGGATAGTGATAGAGAATAAAGATTGGAAAACATTAACTACCAGAAAGGCATAAATATACTTTATTTTAAGGAACCATCTAATTCATCAGATAATAAGGTACAAGGATATCATTTTTGGTTTTCAAGATCCTTTTCATAAAGATAAATAACATGAGAATAAATACTTACATGATTTCACTATAATCTATTAATTGGTCATACATGAAACAATTTCCACTTCATATCTTATTCAATTAAAAGAAATTGATTTTATCATTCTTAATGTACTAGTAGATCATGTGATGCATATATTGAATGATTGGTCATTTTATCTTCCATTATCACAAAATTGATAGCACAAGTTATCAAATATATAAAAGTCCATCTATAGTGACACTAATCATATATGGTTCCGATAATTGACTTATACATCATCAATCATACAGAATAAATAAAATAAAATTAATTCATACTAACCAGGGACATATCATAGGCCATTGGTAGGTGATAAAGTCCTACCACACTTTGGTTCTGTCTTTAATCCCTGCATCCTTGTCTGATGCGACGGGTTATCACTAATCCTATTGGTTGTCCTTTTTCAAAAATTATACTATTATGAAATTCCATAAATAATAAAAAACACATTTTATCAATAAACAATACTTTCCAATATCCAACATCATACATTCGAACCTCTAGGCATATCCAAAATACATCTTTCCAAACACACAGTACTAGGAAATTACAGTAAACCTCACGAAACAAGCATGTGAATATCTTCATTTATCACCTTTATATCATAACATATATCTTATTGGTAGCATTGTGAATATTTTAATGAATTAATCGTGAATTATCTTGATTCATGGTAATAACCTTAATTACCGTATATACTTATTAAAATCGTGCAAGTTTCCTTATTCCAAAATTTATTGGATATATTCTTTATGTCCCAACAATTTGTATAATTCATGCCCGATATCATAACCCTCCTGTCACTAACTACATAATTAGATCTCAAGAAACAAGCATCATCCAAATTATGTATTCAAATCCATCATTATCTTAACATAAGAGACATATTAATGGTTATATCCCCTTAATCATGTGTTCTCCAAGTATAAAACCATACCCTTAAATAACTTTTATGTCTCCTTCGAAATATCTATAATATATATTCCCATCCATAATGAAAAACTTATACTAAATTCACCTATATATTTAATGATTCATATACAATAGTCTTTGAATTTAGAAACATATACACCTCATGAATTCAAATTTATTCTTAAACCATTCCTCAAGATTCATCATATTAATCTTTCCTAAAATATTTCATGGGGAATCTAAATAAAAATATTCTTATATTTAAAGTAAAAAATACTGGAAGAACATCACATACATTTCATATGCTATTTAAAATCTATTTATCCTCAATAGTATGAACAATACACATCCACCGTCATGCTTCTCTTAATGATATTTTCACTATGTAAACTAATCTTCATAATTCCTATGCATTCAACATATGAAAAAATTGAAGTTTAATTTGTGTTATGTAGTTTTGGTTGTTGACAGTTATTAGAAAGATATGTGTGAAAAGTACATATCAAATAATTGAAGCACATATTTTAGGTAAATTTCTGATAATATTTCAATCTATGATATCTCCATCTTAACACTCGGTTAGCCTTAATTATCACAAAACCCTTGGATTTTAACCTATACTTAGACATATCATTTAGAAATCCATAGACACATCCTCATAAGTATCATTAGGGATCTCAATAAATTTTTTTAATCCTAATTTCCAAATATTGACTAATCCTTATCTTTAATAAAAACTATAGAGATCCATGATTGACGTAAAGAGACATTACATTTACGTTATAGAATAATTAATACAAGACACAAAATGACAGAAAAAGACCATATTAGTTTACTATATTTGGAAACTCAAGAAATAATAATCTAAATTTGTGAATGATCTTTAACATCTCTTATAAAGAACATCCCGTTTTGTTTTCCTACATAAAACCATTCTTTATATCATGGGTAAAAGAAACGATAAAAAGGGTGAGATCAAATTCTTATTAAGGGTAATTGTGGAGAACATAAAACAAACCATAATCATAAGAATGAAAAAACATGAACATAATTTCTAAACATCAAAATATTAATTCATGAATAAAATCATAGATGTACATAAATCATATATCATAAAGGAATATTAACCATGATATAACATAATTGGCATAAAACATGTAATTTTGGAAAACTAATAGGCACCTATTATTATTTCCATAGAAGTAGAGGCATTGTTTCCAAGACCATCATAGTGGAAAAGGTCCACTACTGAATCAGGTTTGCTTGTCCTTCTAGCCATGTGATACTGAACCAAATTTACTTGTACTTCCAGCCATGTCTATCTTATTAGATATAGATCTGTACCCAACAAATTAGAGGGAGATAGAGGTCCCACCCATATCATAATAAAATCATTCTTATATATGACACAAACCATAAATCATTTGTCATAGCATAACCCAATAAATAACATACATCTCTTAAATGTCATAAAATAATCCATATAAAAATTCATTCAAAAATTAACACAATCTAATAATTGTAATAATAGTGATTGAAACATAACCCTATGTAAGAGTTTCATAATAGATGGATAATAATTATAATTAAACTCATGAACATAGTTCTTTATGAAAATATCCTTTCCTCTTCAAATTATTTATTATTTTCTCATAATGTCATTCCATTTTAAAAGAAAATAAATTTTATTGAAAATAAACATGAAATACTATATTTGATGATTCATTTAAATAATGCATCATGAAATTGTAAAATTTCATTTATGTAGTATATGATTAAAAATATTCTCATCATTCTTTTGTCAGAAAAGTAAAAAATTACCTCGTTTGGTAAAAACAGAAAGTCTCATTTAATTCCATGTATTAAAAGTCAAAAATAAGTAATAATGACTTAAAACATATATATAATAATAGTATCCATTTCATGAAAACTTTTTTTTGAAATAATGGACATGGAAGATACATATAACCCAAGTATGTACTTACGTATAAACAATGTCAAATAAAAATGAGAATGAAAAAGTATCCCTTACTTTGTACTTTCCGTTATAAGAGGGTGTGGTAACATTATTTATAATGGTTAAATCATGCAATTATACTATACCAGGATAATATCCTTATTTCTGATATCATATTTGATACTATTATATTATTTTGTAAATAGTATTTCAATATTACCATTATTTAAGATGTTCACTACTTCATTTTCCAATACCTATTTTGTCATGTAAGTAATTTTTTATGAATAATATTTAATTTATTCATTAAATTATGTTCATAATTATTATTAACATTCATCTTATAAATTTTATAATTATTCTTGAATTGTTAATGTGGAGAACGGATCTCATGATATCGTGGAGATTATAGGTCATATCTACGCACGAACGAATACATCATTTTGTTGATGGTTAAATGGTATGTAAAAGGATTGTATATTAATTATAAATAATCATTATCATTTTATATTAATTTTTTAAATCCAATACGCTCATCCTTATACCCATCATAATAAATTATTTTTGAATAAAAAATTACACCATGGTGTGGGGATAGTACGTCGTGTGTACATATGTATGGGCATATTGTTATTCGTAGGAAGCATAAAATGAGTTATAAGGTTTTCCAAAAATTATAATATCCTCTAAAAATGTTTACTAAAATGTGGTTACTTTTTATTATGGGACCAACCAAAAATAATTAGTGGAGGAAGAAAATAACTTTTAAAGAAAGGATAAAACGATAACATCTTCTTCAGGTGTTTCCTTTTTATTTGATCAAAAAGGGGTTCATTGGATGGCTCTATGCCCATCTTTAGGCCTCTAGGATGAAATGAAGGAGGTTGGGAGGAGATATGGTATGGTTATGGACGAAACCAAAAGGATTTATATGTGTGATTTAAAGAGAAATGGAGGTTCCCATTTATTAGAGAGGTGAGGGGAACTTTAGAAAAACTCTTCATATATTATTTTGTTATAAAATTATGTTCTATTTCAAAAGGTCTAAAATTCATTTAATTGGAATATATGATTACTATTTCTATAAATCCTCTCAACCAATAGGTTTTAGCTATGTTTCGGTCTCAAATATAACCTTATGTTTTAGCATTAACCCATAGTTAAATTATTTAACTGTTACCATGTCATCTTGTATATTCATAATATATGGTTAATATATTACCTATAAAATTATATTATAATATTAAGTGGTTAATTAATAATATTTTAAACATTTTCTATGAAATTCGGTTGAAAAATATAATTTTAGTACAATTATATCATTTAATAAAATATTATTTGTTTTAAAAACTCTTTAATGTCAATTTTTATACTCTTCATATCATGGATTTTTTAAAAATCCACAAGAACTTGATAATTTAAGAAAAACATAATCAATTAATATATAACAACTCATAATAATCCAAAAAATCATGTATTGTATTAAAAGTATCAAATTAAATTTATTTCAATATTTATAATCTCATTTAAGTAAATCATTTATTAATAAGGTAATCACTATATCATCATTGTGTCATAAATAAATTTACATATATGGTGTCTAAAAATTATATTAAAATCTCCTGATGTATTAAATATTTTTATATATCCAATTAATATTTATATTAGAATTTATATTATGTGTATCCCCATATTAAAATTGTTTTACTACGAAGATACATGTTTATGTCATATTTCTCATTAATTTAAATTAATTCTTATAAAATATCATTTTCACATCGAAGTGGTTCTATGGGGTCCCAAAATGGACAAAAGGATGAACATGGTTTGAAATTACATGTCTATTAGGATTAGTACATGTTTTAGGGTGTTTTAATATTCTTATAATATTATTTTTACCCTTATTTACCAGATTTACCCTTTAACTATGGTAAATAAAATAATTATTGAAGTTACTATTCATAATATCCAAAAATTAGAAAACATGTTTACAGAAATTTAAAATTATGATTTCAAAAATGGAATCTATTTTTTTAAATTCAAAAACCATATTTTCCAGTAATAGATTTAAAATTATTTCCCGTTGTCAAAACCAAAAAGTGGGTTTTTACGAAGTAATAACTATCAAAAGATTGACATGTGTTTATTACCAATTTAAAAGTGAAATTATTTACAATGACCAAAAATAGTTTAAATGATAAAAATATAAAACAATTACATTTAAAAACCAATTATAGAGTTAATCAAAATATATAAATAAATTACATAAAAATGTAGTTTCAAATTAAAATTCAGTATTTTTCACTATTTATTAAAATTAAAATTATATTATAATGATACTAAAAATTCGAAAAAATAGTAAATTTTTATGTCCAAAATCCAAATAATAAATTTATTATCTCAAAATTAACTTATAAAAATGTGAATAACTATATTTAAAATGGGTGTTCCCTCAAAAAGTGGTAAATTCAATTTTTGAAAAATACTACTCTTATCCAAAAAATTTATTATTTCTCATAACATGTTCTGAAAAATATGTCAGATTAATTTTAATGTAATATAAAATTCAAAATGTAGTTAATAATATTAATAATGGCTAGTTTATATACCATTATAATATATTAATAATATATCGTTGTATAGTGTAACTCGGCGTGGCGTACTACACACGCTATTGAGGAAGGTCACTCTTTCATGTAACTTATGCCAAGTCAGTGTTGCGTGTAGTGAAATATTCTTTTGGGGGTTTGTATAAAATAATAAAAACTTATTTCATTTATAAATTTAACAAAATCCATTCTCATGGTTGCATGAAATAAATTATATCAAAAGAACATGAAATTATTTATAACACAATCCAATAATAATGTTGCATATAATGAAACCTAATATGGTGTTGGGTATAGCTCAAGATAATATTGGTGTATCATACCACACAAGACATCAATTAAATTAGAACATAATTTATCTTATAAATTCTTGTGGTTTTACAGTATGAAATAAAAATCATGCTTGGTATCTATGTAATCATGAACAATTACATATAGGACGTCTAAATTTTGACATAATATTCTGTAATATCTAACACATTATATTTATGCTATTTAATTCGCAGTCATATATTTTTTAAATCATTAATGATGGTTCATAAAGAGTTTAAGAATTTTCATATCATATCCCCATGGAGGGTCAAAGTTGTTATGCAGTAAGGACCATTATCATTCACTAGTTCTAGATATAGTCAACTTAAATAAAATATTTTCAATGTTTCTTCCCTTATGTACATCTATGATAGATATAAATCCAATTTTAGTACCCAGAATGAGATTTATTTCTTGGAAACCACTCACTCAATCCTTTACCAAAATTCTAGTAAGTTTTCCTATAATTCAACCCATCCATTGACTTATTCTTATACATGTCCTTAGGGTTCTCACTTTTTTTCTGATATTAGTTTCTTAATGATAACGAAACGAATCCTTTGATACCATTTATAATGACTTAGCAAAAACATTCATAGACATTACATCATTTTTTATGAATATTTATTATATTACATAACCCAATGTGTGAGGAATTTTATAGTTTAGTGTATTTGGAAACGTGGAAATATAAACACTAGTCCATAGGTTCTCAACAACATCTCTCACTATGTTCTTCATAACTATCACATTTCGTAGGGATATCATACATTATAAAAATCTACATATCCTAGGGAAATAAATTTTAGAAAGGACGAGCTTAGATATAGAGTAATGGTAAGCCAGGGAGATAAGTAAGCTTTAAATGATCATAAGTGTATGTAAACATAATCATAAAAATTTAAAATAATTTACATATTGGTCAAGGATCTATTCCAAGGCCATCATATCAGACAAAGTCATTCAATTTATTGAGTTTACCCCATATTCAAGACATGTACTAAAATATCGAGTTCAATCCTCCTTCAATCCCTCTATTAATGTTCAAAGATAACTCCATGTTCTAACCATGTATTAATTTACTAGGTGTACACCTCATTTATGAGATGTCTGTCTCATGAGATATATAAATATTAACACAATTCATTAGATGGAGATATAGGCCACCCTAATCTAATAATGAATTTTTTTTATATGAGACACAATACCATAAATGTTTATCATATAACAACCCATGAAATAAAATGGGTATCATAAAAATTTTATCGTATCATATACAATTGAAAAAGAAACATGTTTCTTAATAATTTTATCATAAGATATCCTATGAAATAAAATGTCTTACATAAGAATTTTTTCATGGTATAACCCGTGGAAGAGAAAGAGGTTTCATAAAACTCATCCTTCAAAACCTAAAGAATTAACAGAAAAAATATGAAGGGTATTTATGAATCATATCCATAATAATGGATATGTATAATAAATTCATTTAATATTAGTTAGAAAATAAATATGAAATATAATTTATAATATTTTATGTAGAAAATAACATTTCAGCCATTAGAATGTTTTTTAGAACATAAAAATAATTAGAATTATTTTTTCAATGAAAGACTTTCGATTGAAAACTAACAAGAAATATTATAAAGTAATCTTTTATGAACTAATTAGTCATCGTGTTGGAAAATAAATTTCTTTTAATACATGTAAAAAACAAGTTTCCTTTTACATTGTAAGTAAAATATCGATGAGAATTATTTCAAAAAACAACAATATGATACCATTACAAAATTATAAAAAGTAAAAAATGGGTAAAAATTCCCATTTAATAATACTAAAATAATAATAAAACTTTTTTAATCATATATTGATTAAATTGTTTTTAAGGAAAACAAGTTTCTTATAAAAGAGTAATAAAATTAAAAATTATTAAAAATTATTTCATAAATATATAAAGTAAAAAATAGTATAAATTTTGTAGCATTACATGAATATAACATGAATACTTATGTGATACTAAAATTAATGACAGTAAATGATATATTGATCAAACGATCTCAATATTAGATATTGAATCGTAAACAATCATAATGAATAATGTGATTGTGAAATCCGATATTTAACTTGTTGGAAACACTAAATCGTATGACCGATGAATAAATAACATAAAATATAAATTAATATATCATTAGGATGAATAAATTCAGTATATTACATTTCATATGGTTTTATATACAACAAGTGAATGAATATAGGTGTATTACAGCACATACATTTGTAAGATGTAAATTTCACTAAAAAAATAATATTTAATGAGTAACTTTTGAGTCATAAGCCACAAGAATGAATACCAATATTAGAATAAATAATTTTAAATAAATGATATGTATTTATTTTATAACATTTCAATAGTTATTATAATCACCACACAAAATAAATTAGTAGTTCATATGACATATGACTTTTATAAATAGACACAGGACAAAAAATTCCCTTAACATAACTCTTTACATATAATGATCACATTAAAGGCTCGTGTATAAAAAATATTAGTTTATTAAAAATCTCAAAAAGAAATATATAAATAATTATACAATCATATACGATTTTTATATAATCTTATATTACATGTTTATGAACAATTATATGCTAAAGTCATGTTTCAGAAAATAACATATTTTTTCTTATATGTTTTGTTTTGGTATTTTTTGGTTCTATTAATTTTTTAATTATTTTATTATATATGAGTTAAAAACATCAAATAAATATCATATATATTCAATATAGCTATATTTATAGAAATGAATAATAATTAGTGAACGAGAATGAAATGCATCATTTATAGAGGGAGTAGACCATACATTCTCAAGAATGCTATATTTTCATTTCACTATTTTTCAAAAATAAATAAAATTCAAAGATATATTAAAACAATAAAAAAATAATTTAATATATATCACATTTTCTTAATTAAAATTATCCATAGTACATTTTTTAGGTCCATAATGCTGAACACCTTGAGAGGGGGTGAATCAGTGTATAAAAATTTAAAATTAAAGCCCGTTCTGATCCTATATTAGCTGTTAAGAAAAACAACCTTCTACCTGTTTCCCATGGCACAAGACAAAGAGAAAGTAAAGCATGCACATGATACAAAAATTTTTACTTGGTTTACCCTCACTGGGATACATCCAAGGAGCAAACACTGATAATGTTCCGATGTACCAAATCCACTAAAAGCGCACTGCTATTTACAAGGTTTGGGCTAGATCACTTCTATGCCCAGGCTCACTGCCTTTACCAGGTTTAGGGTTAGCTCACTGCTTTTCCAATGGTTAGTCGTTGTTTTTCTCTTTCTGGTTCACTACCGATGGAGAGGATCACCTTCTTCCTCTTTATTTTCTCACTACTTTAGAAAATATCTACTCATAGTATATAGACCTGTAGGTCTCTTAATTGTTACTAATGAATACATCCACTATTGTATGTAAGTGCTCTACTGAAGTCCAACATTCACCCGTAGTTGAATCTCTTATTTCATCGAGGGTATCAGACAATCTTCCAGCTTCCACATAGCTCAGAACAACTGCAGCAAAACAACCTTACGTGGCACCCTTCTCTAAGACACTACGCAAGTCTCGGTATGCAAGTCAAAATTGGCACGCAAGTCCTCCGCAACCAGTCGCACAACACATGCTTTTATAACTCCAAACTTGCGCGACAGACACCCTTTTACGCCCAAACTAATATTTACGCGCAACCAAAAACTTTCGTTCTTCTTCAATATCTAGCGTGCTATTGTCACCAAACCACTTGTGTGACGCCTTCTTCTACAACTCAAAACCTGCGCGACTCACTTCCTTTCTCTCCAAAACCACCTTAGGCGTGCATCAATCACCAGGCGTGAAACATATACTTGCGCAACCAGACCCCACTTTTGTGACAACCACACCTACGTGACAGGAGATCTTATTTTTCTATGTGTTGAACTCTTCACCGAATGAGGAGCAGTCAACCAGTATTTATAGGCATTTGGACAACCTGCATGACGGCACAGAAGTCTCCCCTCGATTCGTATGTTTCGGCACACAAGTCTCTTCCGCGCAACTCACATTCATGACCAACTCTAAAACATGAGCACCCCTTGTCCCTTTGCCATATTTTGATGCCGTGATATTGAAAAACATATGGTTCACAAGTTTTCTTTACTTAAAATTCACAGCACACAAATCCCATGGCCAAAAACTACTTTTCTTCATTTTTCGATTTCCACGCCCAAAAATTTCACAAACACTGGAAAACGACACCACCTTGTATCTACTCTTTTTGTAGAACCTCCAGATCATCCATTCCTTTTGATAAATTCTTGAATCAAACATTGATCATTAACCACAGCTCTTGAACTCGAAATTGCACAATGAAACCCCATTTGTCAACAAATTTGTATCTCAGGGTTTTCTTTGTTATCAATAACAACACATATGTCCACTTTGTCAACAAACACAATCACCTAAAAAATACATGAATGATTCGTTGAGGTATTTTTTCCCGACAACATTTTAAGTAATCCTGAATGAATAATATCACTTTGTGAGGTTGAAGTCCTCCATACTCACAAACGACATTATCTTATACCCATAACATGGAGAGCAAGATGTAATGTGTGATATAAAAATTATAAAATTATTATAACACAATAAAAAGCTTATATAATTGTAATTTTCTTCATTATTCTCAGCCTTTATGGGTGGTAATGGAAAAACAAATGATATCGGTTCGTGAGGCAGTAGTCCATCGTACACACGAATAATGATTTTGTAACCCCTTTGATGTTTGGGGTATGGTTTTATGTAGTAAAAAAACAATACATCTAATTATATTTAATATACTATTTTATTACAAAATCAGTTTATATATAAATTATTTAAGGGGTTATGGGAAAAATGAAACAAATACTTTTGTTGACAAACGTTACCTCTTATCTAGGTATCCTCATTAGGTATCGACTAAAATAATTCATTTTATGGATTTCAATACAAAAAATGGATTCAATTACAAGGGTAAAGATGTTTGAAGTTTTTTTTGGACAGCTTTTGATGATATAATAGGCTTGAGATGCATAAGTAAGAGAGGTGAGGGGGACATTTATATGTGGGGGGGAAATGAAAACATCTATATTTCTAAATGAGAGAGTTAAAACCCATTATTTTTCAGTTAATAAGGCTCGAATAATGGACCAGTATATATAATAGAATTGATAATGCTGATATATAGCCTTAAAAATAAGTTTTGGACATCTTTCATGGCTATTTTTAATTATTATGAATGATTTTTTATTTTGGTAAACTCATTTCCTTTATTAGATGTGAATAATTTAACTTTTCTCATTATCCGCTTCGATAAAAAATGTAATTACTATAAAATTTGAATTATTATGATTAAAAATGTGTTTTATTTAATCCCAAATTCAACTAATAGAACTGGATAAAAATATTTCAAAAATATTTTGTTAGATGTGTTGAGAATGTTTGTTGCTAAAGAGAAAAGCACAAAGTCATGAAACATTTTTATATAAAAAATCACTATTAAATGGATTCCAATCACCAAATTTTTAAAAATTGATGTATAATTAATCTAATATAAAATTAACAACAATTTTAAAAATAAAATTTCCATATAATTTATTTAAATGAAATGGAATTTTTTTATTAAATTTTATTATTGTTTTACTATTCATCAAATATGAATATTTTTAGAGAAATAAAAATATTATCTAAAATATTATTTTAAAATTATAATTTCATAAAATAACTTAGTTTTTTAAAATTAATTATCTTAATGTATATAAAATTAATTATATTATTTTACAAGAATAAAAAATGTTTCTAGGAAAAAAAGTATTTTCAAACATATAAATACATTACAAAAAATAATGTATTTTTTATGCATATGTTTCGTTTCTATAAAAATATTTAAATTGAAATTTAAAAAGTAGAGAAAAATATTCATTTTAATATATTTAATATATATATTTCATAATTGTCATTTTAAAATAAAAATATTAACAATGTTCCATCATTCCATTAAAACTCATTATTCTGTATCGCGTAAGAAAATTGTGTATTGTGTGTATTGGAAGATAACCCATGGTTTTCTAGGAAAAAATCTTGAATTAGTGTCAAATATAACACAATCCATCTAATAAATTTATTTTATTAGGGAAAAAAGATCATAAAAACACAAGGTGTTGCCAAAAATGACATTATAAAATGTTTCCGTGAAAATGGTGAATCCTTGGAATTTCCAGAACCAAAATCAAATGGTTCATGAGATAATCATTAGAACCCAAATAAACCAATATATCGACTATGAACACTACCAAAAAGTATCATGATAATCATTGAATATAATATTCATCAAAGCCATAAAAAACTAAATGAGCATTTGTTAATCCTAATGGATTCACATGATTTTTATAAAGGCCATACCTCTCCCTGAATGACATGTCCATTATATCAGACACCTCATCTTTTAAATTATGGTAGCCAGAATTAATAGCAATCATTAAAATCAACTCCCCACACCCTTTAACTATTGAAACAAATAATCAATCAAATTAAAAGGATAATTAATTATAACTATTAAATTTATCAATATCTAATTGTCTGCCCAAAATTAGATTTAACAACCTTTCTTCTTATAAAGGAGAACTTGGGCTACCTAAGATGAAATCTTAGGGTGAAATAAATTTATACATCAGATCATACAATAGAATCATAATATATTTTTACTTTTTTAGTTTGATCTGATAATAGGGAATTGTTATCAGTTGAGAACATGGTACGAGGACAATCATAAACTCCACCACAATCTCTGGAAAAAAACTAATGAAATCACTTGTGAAAATTGCATTAAACTACCAAATAATAATGTTAAAGTCAAAAAACATAAGAATCATCATTAGTATCTACTACTATTGAAAACAATAATTTCTTGATATCTCACTAGGATGAACATACAAGACTAGACCTAATATCCCACACACCCTAAAACTTCTATAAGTTCCCATTGACTGTAGGAAAAGATACTTCACTATAATGACCATATACCTCATCACGATGAGGGAAAATCCAATAAATTCAAATTATAATGTCAAATAGATCCAATTTGATATTGGGAAAATCACAAAATAACTCCATATAATCTATTAATATGGAATATGGTTACTAAAACCCATTCTATTTCCTATTCCCAATATGTGTTTCAAACATGATAACAAAATACATGAGTTATGTTGGAATTTAATTCCTATCAGCAGAACAGATAGAAATTAAATACTTAAAAGAACTAGAATCAAATAAATAAATCCTTACCGAAGATAAAATAAATTTTGTACATCCCACGAACACTAGACCGACATATACCACCATCAAAAACTAATCTAATTCGTGATGGTCCTTCACTATTGTGGCATATGGATGGATTGCAATAGTTATTGTAGCATTTAACTATAATGAAAAAGTATTTGGAGATGATGATTTCTGAACATAATGAATTGTATCCATAGACTGAAAAAAATGATGCATATATCCATTATTCCTGCGAGTGTGACACATCTTCACAAGAGCAAGATATAAATGTCAAGTATATCTGACCTTACCACAATTGTCAAATTTTAGAGGCATATAACAAGAAGTATCTAAAGGTGAAAGGGATGCATTCCATTGAGATTCACCTCCACAAATACAGTAATGATATATTGACTCCATATTTTAACTTTCCCACCAATAAATATTCCACTTGGTGGAAGATATTGGATAAAATAACTAACTTTACATTCCACATTCATCTCTTCCAGCATCACATTGTCTACCATCTATACATAGGTAATAATATTACATATAAATATCTTATATATGATATCCACGCATAAACAATATATTTAAATCAAAGTCTTTAGGTGGTCATTCATTACCACATATAGAAAATATTTAATCTTCTCCGAAAACTTATTGGGGTACATCAAAATTGAATGCTATCACTACTATAAGAAGAGGAACTCTATGGATTTTCCAAAATTAGTTACTCTAGTAAAATATCTAGAGGAAGATAGACTTCAAAACCTCCCAATCCAATTCTATATTTCAATATTCATGTAACATCTAATCCCATAATCTCTTGTTTTACCTTCAATTTTGAATGCCACAAATTTAACCTTGATACTATAAAGTGTATCTAGTAAATATATGTTTTTATTGATCTTATACAATAATTCTTATACCTATTGAGAGTCACTCGTAACCATAGAGGATAGTGTATCATCACATAAAAACTCCATTAATAGATCCATATCCCCTCTTGATCGTGGATATACTGCAACAACAACGTTCCGGAATGTCTATACATTTCTGTTGATAGAACGAACATCCCACATTATGTCATTTATAAGATTATCCTCGAATGGTTGTTTCCATTGAGGATAATATGTTTCTACTTCCTATGGATCCCTTGGAACATATCTCAGAGTCAAACTATTGTACACTGAAGCTTATGAAACTATTAAAAAACAATAAAATATCATCTCAAACTAGAAAATAAAATTTAAAAAATGAGATTAAGATCCCAGACTACAAATAACAGACATTCATCCATATATCCCATGTTAAATTGACTCTTATCTAAAAAATAGATAGACATACACTTTCAAAAAACTACATCTCATGTCTCTAATATATTATATCTTGAATAACAAACAACCCATTCCAAGGAATCCTATAATCATACCACCTATGATACCAACCTAGGAAGAACCTGACCTCATTACCCTCCCAAACTGGTACTCTACATGAATTTAAATATAACCTAAGGGCATTACCGATCCCCCGGGGTTGGAGTCTAGATCTCGAGAATCAAACAAAATTACTAAGAATTATTTAAGCCAACAAATAGTCATCAAAATGGAATTTATAGACGCATAATTGAAATCTATAGCGTCATAGATAATCATATTCCACAACTGAAATAATGTTGTGGAAACAATATTACACAAAAGCAGTGCAAACAACTCTAAGTAGAATTCCAACATCATGAGAAAAATAAAACCGAAAATCGAATACTCAATGTGATAGTGTGATAAACTACCAACACCTCTAAACTATCTAGCCAGACACATTTGATAGATCCCTCACCACCACAATGTGGTGCCTTTCATTTCAATAAAAAATAAGTTCTAAGAGTTTCTATACACTATTGAAGGGGTGATTAGGCTGTGAAAAAATAGTATCTGTAGGATCCCACTCATGTTTTCTATAATAAGTCTCTATTGAAATACATAAACATGATCAACATTGATGAACACAAAGCAAGATAATAAATTATTTTTTTTATCAAAATCGTAGATAAACATATAATTTCTCCTTTTCTTTATTTCTAAAATAATCTATATAGAACAGATTAAAAATATTGCCAATATATAAAAGTAATAAAATCAATAAAATGTTGCATCACAGAACATATCAAAAATATAGAAGTACAAGTAATAACAATACAACCCAAATTATTATATAACATCAAATTAATAATGAATTTAGTTCTATCCTTGTAGGACACTAATACCATGAAACAAACAATAGTGCATCACATGTCCCAGGATATATTCATCTAATCTAGGGAATAGATAAACACCCCACAAAGTGAACCTCTGAATAATTTCTACCTTGTACCTAGAACATCATGCACTGTGATTTGAGTAATTCCTTTAGATTGAACCCATTAACAATATCAATATACGAGGCACGTTACTAAACATTACACCTAAGTAACCAAGGAATCACATGTTCTCTATATTCCCAAAAATTTTATCAAATCTATTATTTGAAAACCATTATATAATAACATTTTTAAATTATTTAAAATTAATATTTCCTTTTTACCTAACTAAGGGGGACCCATAATTTCTCAAAAACCATTTCTATACACATAAAAATCAGTTAGTCCCTCATTTAATTTAATTTTCAAAACAATTTATCCAAACCAGAGCAATACACATCATCCAACATTGGCTAGATAGAAAACCACCTACCTTATACTCAAAACACACATTCTGAAAATTTAATCCACCAATAAGGAATTAGAAGAAGACAATAATGGAGGTCCTATAATGAATAGTCCCATCTCAGAATCTTTTCTATAAAAAAAGATGTCAATTGAGAGGATAGAACACAACATACATCAATGAAAATCACACATTGCACAATAGCCAATGCATGGGTTATCCCAGATGGATAGACGATATATCAGTTCTATAAAGGATTAGGAAGATTATAATTGTAGATAAAAAAGTCCTATAATGAAACAAAGGGGTGAAAGATTAATCAACAAATATAAATAAATATAGGGGTCTCTCACACATATAGACACACTATAACCGTAACCATGAGTTATCGATGAATGAAGTGATCAGGATGGAGTGGGGGTCTCTAGAAATTCCCTTAGAGAGATCCAAGGTCAAGAGGGAAGTGGATACCAAAAAATTAAATATAAGATAACCCATTGAAATACTTAAAAAAACAATTCATGAATACTACATTGTGTGTCAAACCGTTCCACATTGTGTAATCCCCAAAAAAATCTAAAAATGTGTCTCCTTAAATTAAAAAATAGTAATTTTTACCATTTCACAATATATAATATTTTCACAATGTGTTATCCTTCCACACCTTGTAATAGATCATGTCTTATACCTGAAAACCAATTAAAGAATGTGAATATTTTATATGGTTTCTTAATTTTTCACTATATATAATCAATATATGGTGTTTATTTCTCCCATTAATAAATATATTAATTATTATGTATGTTCTAAAACAACACTAGTGGTCTCCAAACATAGAGAGAATCCCTAAAACTCATTAACTAATTAATATATGGACTCCTTTAATTCAAAAATCCTACATCCTTAGTCATTATTCCAATTTCTCTATAAAACACTCTTCATACTCCAAAGCACCAACTTGTACCCAAATAAATAGGGTAACAAAAAATATAAGGTAAATACCAAAAACTGTGTAATGGGATATTACACAACAATGTAAATTAGTTGATTTATATATCTTCTATATGAATCTATTGATAAATTAATATTTTTGATTTTAATAACTTTATTATATACTCATTTGATGGAATACTACATATATAATTTAAAAATATGTAGAAACATTTTACGATTATGAGAAGATTATTTTTTGAGATACTGAAGATATCATTTCATCAAAGGTAAATGAAAATAAATTTTCAATCTCAATAGTTGATATGGCATGAGTTTTCAAATTCCCATATAAAGGGGTTCTTCAAATCATGTTAAGATAAATTAAGTATACTTTAAATAATTCATAATAAATTATTTATTTGTTTACATCCCAAATTAGAATATGTTTTGTGAGGGATTTTTAATAAAACTAATTGATCTTAGTGATGTTACCTCAAACTATTTTGGTTCCAATGATGGTATAGCCATGTAGTATTTTATATCCATATATGTGTGTGTTTTCTTTAATTTTCAAAGACATGAATTTTTTTTTTAAATTTATGTTGAAGTATATAGATCTACATTTTATATAAATATGTGATGATTTTTTTATATCTATATGGAAGACTAGTTTATCTTTTTATGTACAAGAAAGGTATAATCTATGATAGACATAACGACTTGAGATATCATCACAAAAACATGTTATCTATTAGTATTCTGAAATAATATGGATTCATATACATCATTTCCATGGTAATGATGATTCATGGTGAATCTAATATGGAATAATAGTAATGATATCACATCCAATTTGTAAGGACCCACATTTTTCTAGACTGCAGTATTGAGAAATTTTTTTATTTTTTCCTTAATAAAGCCCAAACAGATAGTAAAATTGTAATTTTTCCCAAGAGTATGATTTAAGTTAATTTTTATGAAAACACTATTGGTCCCAAAATAGTTAGATTACCTTAATATGTATGTTTCGTATAAATACAATCTATTTAAATTTTTGTGGAATAATTAATTTCTAATATTTAATAAATAAAATATTAAAATATTCCTACATGTTCATTCAGTCATAACATTTGAATAGTGTGTCATATTTAAATTATGTATTCGTATTTGAGTCTATAATGGGTATTTTTTCATTGACGAGGCATAAAATTGAGTTTGGCATTGGGGTCGGCCTAGTTCCCATTTTCTTTTCCTTTTCTTTTCCTTACTTTCTTTATTATCTTGTATCATTTTATACCTTTTACTTCCTTATTTATTTTATATGATGGTAATATGGATCCTCTGTCACAAAGTCCTAATATATAAAGCTTGAGGGAGACTAAAGAGGGAGAGGAATAGAAATTTGTTTTTCCACAAATCTCTTGACACCCTGGACTGACATGCACAACTATGGACCACAGAATTCTATAAATATTTACCGGTAACCCACTAATTGTACATGATTTTTACTATATATATATATAAACACATTAGTTTTTAATTTTTAAAATTATAAATTCCAATTTTTCATTCTAATGGACCATATTGGCCTTATCTATTAGTTTGCGGGTAAAAACAAGGGTTATAGGTGATCAGGGGGTTTTCAATTCAAGAAAACCATGCTACACTGTGTCTGGTCTAGGGTGACACATCATGTTTTCTTATAAATTTTGGGAATATGATGTTTTCAAATTTCACATCATGTACTAGGTAGTATAATCCATGTACTGGGTGTTGACCTTGATGTCATGTACCAATCCACGCTCTCCAAGTAAGGGTATATAACCGTGTCGAGTAGACAGCCAAACCCAATGTGGGTTTCATGTTTGGTAAATGTACATGACCTAGAAAATTACATTTCAAATATGGTTTACAGAGATGGGTAGAAACCCCATGTGCCCTCCTTACATTCCTTGTACTCAGTAACATACAAATGGTGTCTCGCCAAAGTACATGAAAATGTGGAGTTTCGGGAGTACACACCATGTACCCATAGGGAAACTTCGTGTACTACCCCATTGTAACCCTTAGAGTTTTTTTCATATATTTTTCCCAAAGAGTAAAACATATTCACAAAATTAGTCAATTCTATGAAATTTTTCTTGTAGATCAGGATGGTGAATCTTGTGGACATTTTTGAGGACTCTATATTAGTGTTTTAGGTATTGTATTTATATGGAAGACTTCTTCCTCTAACATTTTAATACAGTCAACTCTTGAGAGATACATGAATTAAAAATACAGGTTGCGTGTTTGGACTAACCTAGAATGAGAACCTGATCAAATATAATCCTTGATATATCTATAGGGATTGTCTCATTCATAGATTTGCTGTTGAGGAAATATCCCTTGTGGGATATACCCTTTTGGCCTAAGAGGCAGTGATACCAATTGTTATTGAGGATCCACTTTTGGATTCCCCTATTATATTTTGACCTTGAGTATCCTATGTAGGATACCACTTTCATCTCACTAATATTTGGGATATCATGAGGGATTCCATTTCTTAAATGATGATCTATAGAGTCCCTTATAGGATTCATTTGCCTTTGTATTTTCATTAAGATCCAATGCTGGATTCCACTAACTTATTATATGGTTATAGAGGGTCCCCTATAGGATGCCTACACCTAGGTACTATTCTATGGATCCCATGTATGATTCCTTCATCTTGTTTATCATTAGAGGATCCCTATTATGATTCCCCTATTACTTTTTTTTCTTAAAATCCCAAGTAAGATGCATTCACCTGTGTTTATAACCTGAGTATCTGAAGTTGGATGGTGTATGTGTTTTGACATTTGGGACCAAATGGGTGCATATTATTTTCCAAAACCTGAGCTACTACATTGGTTTTGGGTAGATATGGTTGTGTGTGTCCTCATAGAACACATAACAAACATATAAGCCTATGGGGTTGTGCCAGTATTGTTGGGTTTGAATGTGTGGACCCTTCACTCGTTTTTTTAGGATTTCACATATTTAATATTGATGAATAAAAGTTTACCAGGGGTCCATCAAGGTTGGTGGATGTTGATCCTGACATGTTTCATCTTTCCTCCATATAATGATGCCTAAAAATTCTTCATGGGATTTTTATTGATTATTGGGATTCCCAAACATGATGTCCAATGATGTGATTACAAATCCATGTGGTTTATAATATTTATTTCTATACCCATATTTACTACCATGGACAATCATGTTGGTCCTAGATATATAATTTTTTATTATTATATTGTATTTATGTCCAACGGTGTTTCCTGGTATCCAACTGTTGAGTATTATGTGATACTTATTTTATACATTCATTGAAACATGGATTCATGTTGTAGTAATTCTTTAGAATAACTCAGGGGATGATAACTACTATTCATTGAGTGATACATGGACTCTCATTGTAGGAATACATTGGATGGACCCAGAGGGATGATAATGTGTATGACTTGACTGATACATTGATTCCCTATTACAATAATTCCATGGATGGACTCTTTAGTTTCATATATATGGTGGGCATGATTACACTATAGTAGGCCATTGTAACGTGGTGGGTATTATTGTTCTCTACTCATCCTATGATTTGGATGATTACACACTCCTATATCAGTTACCAAACCACGGTGTTGAGTACCGTAGCTCAAATCATTGTATTCCAAGATAGAATACGCTCTTCTAGATGAGAGTGGTTATTATGCTCTCCCTTAAAAGAGACATGAGGGTTTTTCATGGTGTCTCATTACTGATTTATCATTAAATATCTCTTAAGTATCATTACCTTATGGATTTTTTGATTTCTAAATATCGTTACCACCTATGAACTGAGACTAAGGGCTTTGACAGGATATTGGATATACATGTCATGAGAAGCACAACATATAGCTCAGTGATGATTCATAGGATATTTTTATGTACTCCATGGAATCCTACATTATAGGGTTTAACATCAGTATATGGTATCCATCATTAATTTGATTGGAGGAAGGTATTGGAAAACCAAAGAGTAGGACATGTATCCCAATATGATGATATATCTTTCTCAGAGATATTTTTGGATTTGGAAAAAGTAGGTACATATCGATTTGAATTATGAACCCAAAGATCAAATTAATGACATGTGGGGTGATTGACAGGATGTCCAGCTCAATTCCCTCGGAGAGCTTGTCTATGTGGTCAAAATTTATGTCCCAAATATCTGATACTAATGTTGTTTCATTTTATTTTATTCACATACTAAAGAATATTTATATTTATGTATGTATGTATAAGTATGGGACTATAAATGAATACATGTATAGATATGGAAATACATGGTAGAACATTCCTAGTTGGATGATATTGTAGACTTGGGGTTCAGCAGTTCTTTCATGTTTTTGTGTAACATATCATTTCAATGGTGTCCTAGATAGGATAAACATATAGCACTTTCATGAACACTTTTTAGAATAATTTATAGGTTACTAATTGGGGTATCATTCTATGATTATTTCTCACCTTTGTACATTGACTTCATTTTATGTGTAGAACTTATACATTATTTTTTGGTTGAGTATGGTTTGATTGGTGGATAGGGATGAGGCCTGGAAATACATGTTATAGTGATGATTCTCATGTGGGTTCTCTCGACCAGTCAACTATAGTGTGACAATGTTTGGAGACTAAGTATGTTGTCTCACTCTATAAAGACCCGTAAAATTCAAGGGAAATTTTTTCTTACATTTCTTTGGAATATTACAAGAGCGTAGTTTCTGACGGCACCAGATTCCGAGGCCCGGAGTGCCCGAAATCATTTTCCGAAGTTTGGACCGGGTACGTTCAGCGAACGAACGAGCGGGAATTTCTAACTTTTGAACAGGTGCCCAGAATCAAATTCCGAGGGCACGGATGAACTCGCAACGCCGATTTTCGCTTAAGGAGACCTTTTTCGAGGTTGCGTTTATTGCGGGTGGAGAGTTAGTTTTTGGGTTTTTAAAATAAAGATAAATAAAATGTGGAGACATATTTTATTTCCTTTTTTTGTTAGTTATAACCTCCCAAAGGGAGTTAGGGGTGGGACCCACATCCACTTAACCTCCCTTGGGAGGATTAAGTGTGGTGGGGCCCACACGAACCCCAACTCCTCATCTTCTCTCAAAACTCCCCTATAACCCCCTTTAATTAATGTTTGAAAACATGATTTAATTAATTAAAGTGGGTTGATTTGAATTTCAAACCTTTGAAATTCAAGTTGATATTTGTGTAAATAAAATAAGCCTTAGCTTATTTTATTTTGGATAGCCATCTTGAGAGGATTTGAGAGCTCCTTCTTCTTCTTCAAACTTTGACGAAGAACACCCAAGCTCCGACAAAGAATGCCGCTCCTCTCTTCTTCGTAGCTGGTTTGTTTCCGAAGATCGAAGACGCCTTCCGTGTCAATGAAAGGGAACGCCGCTTCCTCCTCGGACTTCCTTCATCGGCTTACGAAGATTGACCAACGACGTACCTCTTCGGATGTACCTCTTCGTCAACAGAATCGACGTCCTTCTTCCGTGACGCCGACCACCGCGATGCTCGTCTTCCGCGGATCGTTGACGATCATCGTACTTGAAACCGAGGTAGGGGTTTGTTGTTGCTTATTTGTTTATTCTCGTTCTTGGTTCTAGCATGACACACTTGAGGATAAATGTTTATGTGATATCGTCTAACGAGAGGGGGGCCGGACCACACAAACATGGCTGAATCCCCCCTCCTTTGTTTTTGAATAATATTATTATTTTTCTTGCGGATGAACGAGATGGCGTGGTGTTGTCGCACCATGCAGGAATCACAAGGCTATAATTGCGTGGCGCCGTCGCGCCACGCCGCGGAAAGATTATCAAGAATGTGACGTTGTCTCGCCACATCGAAGGAAACCGAAGGTGCCGCGGCCGGAGCGGGGCCACGGGGGAGGGGCGCGGTGCCGTTGCACCGCGCCAGACGACGAAGGCCGCGGCCGGTTCCGGGCCGTGGCGGAACGAGAAGACCGGCAGCTAGTCGGGCCGCTGGTGTCGGAAGCTGGAAGGGGGACCGGCCGGCCATGTTGGGCCGGCCGGAAGGAATAAAGACTGGGGGAATAAATTCCCCTGGCTGGCCAAAAACCGGCCCCCCATTAAGGGGGGGCCACGGTTACACCAAGGGTGGGAAGCGCCCCACCCCCCCCCCCCCATTTTTCCTCAAAGCAGGCCCCCCACGTGAGGGGGGCCGGTTTCACAAAGGGGGGTTGTGCCCCCCCCCCCGTTTTTCTCAAAAGCAGGCCCCCACGTGGGGGGGGGGGGCGGTTTCTCAAAGGCACGGCTTCAGCCGCGCCGCTAGAGGGAAGAGGCGAGGGCCTTGCCCCCCGCGCGTGGCACCCGAGCAGCGCCCAGGCCGCGCCGCCGTGCTGGGCCGCGCCGGGTAGGACCCGGGTCGGGTCGACCCGGTTCGGGCCGACCCAGGGGGGGTCGGGTCGGGTCAGCCCGGACCCGGACCCCCCGTTTTCGAATTGACTTTGGTCTTTTGATCATAACTTGAGCTATGGACCTCCGATTGATGAACCGTCAGCGGCGATGCGATCCTTGGATTGAGACGGTCGATTCGGTATATCTCACTCAATGTTTCGGAATACTTTGAGTTCGGCCGGGTTGGTTCGTACAGAAACCAACCGGGCCCTCGGAGCAGAAACGCTCATATCATGAGCTACGGACGTCTGATTGACGTTCCGTCAGCATTGTTGAGTTCCTCTTAGTTAGACGGATCTTTTGGCATACTCCGCCCGAGGTTTGGATGCAGTTGGAGTACGGTCGGGTTGGTTTTGCCTTAAAAACCAACCGGGCCCCTAGGACGAAAAAGCCAATAACTCTCAGACCAGGCGTCCGATCGACGCTCCGTCTGTTGCGTTGAGTTCCTGTTGACGATACAGAACATTTGGATACATCAACTCTGGACTTTGTGACAGTTGATGTATCAGCATCTCGGCTCGTGGAGCGGACCCTCCCGAACGAGCTTGCTGTGTGCAGGAACCCTAGAGTTGGCTGCAACTGTGACTGCTACTACTACGGCTACTGTGACTGCGACGATGACAGTGCAGAGATCTTTGGAGGATTCGAAGACGACTACAGCACTCAGCTATCCTACGTGGATCAGTGCTACAGGTCATGTGTGGGCCCGATCCTGTGTCGGTCCGATCTTGTGTGGGTCTTTGCGCTCAGCGGTCCTGTGTGAACCAGCGCCTACAGGTCCTGTGTGGGCCCGATCCTGTGTGGGTCTTTGCAGGGGTTAGTTACCTATCGATCCTTCATGGGTCCGACGACTTAGATGGATCAGAGATCATCTTTATCATCTTTTGAAGAAGTATACATGTGTGAGCTGAATCCTATTGCTTTCCTGTGTGAATTGAGTTGTGCTATCCTGTGTGGATTTCGTTTTGCTTTCCTGTGTGGAATACGTTTACTTTCCTATGTGGACTGAGTTGTACATGGGCTCGGAGGTTGGAGCGTATTGGAATTGATGACTTAGGTATATGCATGGGCATATACCTAAGCAGTGTCGGTTGTTACTTCGTGTTTGTATCTTCCTTTGTGGTTTATCCTTTGTGGATTTTGTGAGACCATCAGGGGTCTCGGGGTCCCTACTGAGTAGCTTATACTCACCCCTGCACGGGCTATGCCCGCACTACGTTGTGTTGGTTGCAGAAGACGGACAGTGTTGATCATGGCTGAGTCTTGTAGAGCAGAACGGTACCTGGAGGTGGACCACTGGGCGGGACGTGCCCGGAGAGGACGACGGGACCCGAGGAGCAGTGGAGCTATCTGTATCCACCCTTCAGGTGGGATCTCCAGTAGACAGCTCTGTGTAGCGGCTTTTATTTTACAGTTGCTGTTTTCCCTTTCGAGTTGTAGTTTATTTTCAGTTTGGGTTTGTATACTGGCCCATTTACTATTCCACACTTTCAGTTGTACTCTGTTCTTACTTAGTGTTTACTTTTCTGCTTGCTTACTCTGTGGTGTTTGTTTAATTTTCAAAGACAATGCCTTCCCTTTTTTTTGGGATTTACGCCTTGGTGCTAGTCGCCAGCCCCTGGCCTATGGAAGGCGGACTTGGGGTAGTCACGGCACGGGCCCCGAGGACGGGTCATGACAAATTGGTATCAGAGGAGTTCGGTTCTACCGCGAACTCTGATCTTTTCTATGTGAAGTAATAGTGTTTAGCGTATTGAGTGTGGTTATCAGTCCAGGGAGTCCAGTGTTGGCGTGGCGGCCGACGTATCCATACACCAGGACCCTGACTACTGATTTCCGACTTAATGCACGAAAACATTGATTGTGTGTGTGTTTCAAAGTTTTCTTTGTGATTACTTTATATCAGCTCACCAGGTATACTGTTCTGACCGTGGCGCACCTGTTTCCTTTTTAGAATGGCCCCACGACGGCATCCAGCTAAGGTTCTGAGAGTCGAGCGTGACGACAGCCCACCGAGCGATGAGGCCTCGGTGTAGGGCCCTTTGTCAGCAGTGGCACCGGCGGTAGCTCTACCCGTCGAGCCACCGATGCTTCCAGTACCAGCCGCTGACGATGCACGTCGCCTCAGCGCACTGCATGAGTTTCAGCGCCAGCGACCGCCCAGGTTTCATGGGGAGACGGACCCCCAGGCAGCCGAGGACAGGCTGGAGGCAGTGGTACGTGTGTTTAGGCTAGTGAGGACACCAGCAGACCTCATGGTGATCCTCGCTGTGAGCCTACTACACGCAGCAGCAGGACAATGGTGGAGCATGATGCTCCAGGTGCACGATAAGGCATCTCTTATATGGACGGACTTTGAGAGCCTCTTCCGCTCGGAGTTCGTCCCAGCCACCCTTCGTGCGGTGCGAATCCAGGAGCTTCTTCAGCTGCGGCAGGGCATCATGATGGTCACTCAGTACTCTGTGAGATTTACTGATCTCTCACGCTACTCGACCGACATGGTACGAGACCCATTCTTCCAGGAACAGACCTTCGAGCAGGGTTTGAGACACGAGATCAGGGCATCGTTGATCTCCCTCAGCATACCGACTCAGACAGGAGTACTGGAGTGGGCTCTTTTGATCGACAGTTTCTTTG
Source organism: Viscum album (assembly GCA_963277665.1). NCBI lineage: Eukaryota > Viridiplantae > Streptophyta > Magnoliopsida > Santalales > Viscaceae > Viscum > Viscum album. The sequence goes on along the minus strand of OY728159.1, from coordinate 1,289,696,775 downwards.
CTGAGTCTACACCAGCGCCGAGACCCACCGCAGGGCAGCACGTGGCAGATTCATCTGCAGCAGGCAGTCGACGGATGACTTAGGCGTCCAGGTAGACCAGACCTTCAGGTAGACGACCTCAGGACACTGGCTAAGTAGTGTCGGGCACACCGTGCGGAGCTAGTCTTTCGAGAGGCAGACAGTGCTACTCGTGCGGCGGGCAGGGCCACATGGCTTGTGACTGCCCGACCCGCCGTGCCGAGGAGCAGCAGTCGGTTGAGGGACCACCGTGGTAGAGGCAGAGGGTCGACCGTGGCGGTCCACAGGGAGGAGGCGGACGAGGCAGAGGAGCTGGACGAGCAGTTGGTTGTGGGCGACTCTTTGAGGCTCTACCACCACCACCACTAGGAGGTCCACCCCGACCAGAGGGAGCTGGCGGGCAGAGACAGGCACAGCTCCAGGCAGCAGAGGCCTACGACCATGGTGCACCCGAAATGATTCGAGGTACTATCTGTGTCTATTCCACCCTTGATGCAGTACTTATAGACACAAAAGCGAGTCACTCTTTCATAGTCGTTTCCCTTGTTCGGAGCTCAGAGATTCCGACAGAGCCGTTGGCTCGATCCTTACGGCTAGAGACTCCTACGGGAGCAGACTCAACGATTACGCACTGGTTCCGGCAGTGTGAACTTACTCTAGGAGGCAAGATCTTCGGCTGGGATCTTCTTGAAGCAGCGTCAAGGCCTTATGACGTCATCTTGGGCATGGATTGGCTATCTACTGTCCATGTATAGATTGACTGTTTTAGGCGCAAGGTGCGATGTGTACGCACCGATGGGAGCAGGTTCACCTTCACCAGTGAGAAGGGATCCGTTGTAGCACAGGATGGACTTCCGCGGAAGAGAGGACAGCCCATCACTCATCAGTTGTCTAGCCTCATCCTTGGAGAAGTTGACGTGTAGAGTCCTGGTTTTCCTGCAGTGGTGGATCAGTTTGTGGACGTTTTTCCCGATGACGTCTCAGGGCTACCTCCTCGCAGATAGGTAGACTTTTATATTAATATGTACCCATGTACAGCCCCGATATCGACTCCAGCATATCGGATGGCCCCCGTCGAGCATCGAGAGATACAGGTATAGTTGGAGGTCTTGCAGGGAAAGGGGTTCATCTGACCTAGTGTTTCACCCTGGGCTTCCCCGATATTGTTCGTCAAGAAGGCAGACGGGAGCTTGCGACTTCATGCTGACTATTGTCGCCTGAACCAGGTGACAGCGAGGAACAGGTATCTGCTACCGAGGATTGATGACCTCTTTGATCAGATTAAGGGAGCATGGTGGTTCTCGAAGATAGACCTCATGTCAGGCTATCATCAGCTCAGAGTCAGAGACGAGGACGTGCAGAAGACGACCTTCAGATGTCGGTATGGTCACTATGAGTTCTTGGTTATGCCTTTCGGGTTAACCAATGCTCCAGCATTGTTCACGGCCCTCATGAACAGGATCTTTTAGCCATACCTCGATCAGTTTGTCGTGGTCTTTATCGACGACATTCTGATTTACTCTACAACTGAGGAGGAGCACGCCTATCACTTGCGAGTTGTACTTGACACACTCCGAGAGCACCAGCTTTATGGGAATCTCTCGAAGTTCCAGTTCTTGATACGTGAGGTCCACTTCTTGGGACACATCATCTCTGAGGCGGGAGTTGCAGTGGATCCCGCGACGATTGAGGCAGTGCTAGCTTGGGAGCCACCCAGAAGCGTGACGGAGGTTCGGAGTTTCTTGGGACTAGCTGGATACTATCGGAGACTCGTGCCAGACTTCTCTAGAGTTGCGGCACCACTCACAGCTTTGACGAAGAAGGGGAAACCCTTCGTGTGGTCAGAAATTTGCCAGTAGAGCTTCCAGGAGCTGAGACAGAGATTGACCAGCGCACCTATCATGAGGCTGCCAGAGGAGGGAGTAGGGTACGTAGTCTACTGTGATGCATCAGGGACCGGACTCAGATGTGTTCTGATGCAGGAGAGGGCAGTGATTACCTATGGATCACGTCAGTTGAGACTGCATGAGCAGAACTACGCTACCCATGACCTAGAGTTAGCAGCAGTGGTCTTTGCTCTGAAGAAATGGCGACATTACCTAATGGGCGAGCGTTTTACAGTCTTTTCTGATCATCAGAGTCTCAGGTATATCTTCTCGCAGAAGGATCTGAACCTGAGACAGTGGCGACGGATCGAGTTCCTCTAGGAATATGACTTTGAGATAGTCTATACTCCTGGGAAGGGGAACGTAGTAGCCGATGCCCTTAGCAGGAGGACGGGCATTCAGCTACTTTAGGAGGCGATGGAGTAGCTAGCCTCTTTGCAGATATCCTTCGTGGATTGAGATGGAGCAGCCTTCCTCCAGTTTCTCACAATCACCCCTCCACTACTACAGCAGGTCAGAGAGGCACAGCGTGAGGACGCTGACTATGAGACATGGCGTGCACAGATATCCTTGGGACAGGCACCAGATGGTTTCTCCTTTGGAGCAGAGCACGACATCTTTTTCAGAGGACGTACCATGGTACCAGTCGCTTTACGGGAGGAGGTGCTAAGATAGTTTCACACTTCTCCTTTGGCGGTACATCCAGGAGTGGCGAAGATGTACCAGGATCTTAGACGACAGCACTGGTGGCCGGGCATGAAGAAGGCTGTAGCAGAGTTCATTTCTCGATGCCTCACCTGCCAGCAGGTGATGGCTGAGCATCAGGTACTAGCAGGCTTGGTACAACCCTTGGAGGTCCCAGAGTGGAAGTGGGACGGGATATCTATGGACTTCGTGATTGGACTTTCATGCACTTCCAGAGGTCACGACTCCATCTGTGTGATTTTTTACCGACTCACCAAGTCGGCACACTTCTTACCCATCAGAGAGCAGGGATCAGTGGAGAGCTTGGGATGTCTCTACGTTCAGAAGATTGTGCGGCTCCACGGCATGCCATCATCTATCGTCTCCGATCGAGATGCTCTCTTTACTTTTCGGCTTTGGAAGGGGTCACAGGAGGCGTTCTGGACGTAGCTACATCTGAGCACAGCCTTTCACCCTTAGACGGATGGTCAGACGAAGAGGACCATTCAGACTCTCGAGGACATTCTCTGCGCTTGTGTCCTCGACTTTGGTCGTAGCTAGGAGGACCACCTACCCTTGATGGAGTTTGCATACAACAACAGCTACCACTCCACCATCAGAATGGCACCGTATGAGGCATTGTACGGCTGACCTTGTAGATCTTCATTGTGCTGGACAGACCCTGGAGAGTCAGCACTTGTGGCACCAGAGATGATCCAGGCCATGACAGAGATGGTCCAGGTCATCCAGGAGCAGATGAGGATAGCTCAGAGCCGGCAGAAGTCATATGCTGACAGGAGGCGGAGGCCACCAGAGTTCGAGGATGGCGACCACGTCTTCTTGCGGGTCTCACCTCGACGTGTTATACGGAGATTTGGCCAAGGCGGCAAGCTATCTCCACGCTTCATCGGACCCTTCCAGGTCCTTAGCAGGATTGGCGAGGTGGCTTATCGCCTGGCTCTACCACCTCAGTTGCACCGGGTGCATGACGTCTTCCACGTATCTCAGCTAAGGAAATATGTGCACGACCCGACGCACATCATTGACCATGGGGAGCTTGACGTTGACGATAGGGCGACTTTTACGGAGGTCCCGGTGGAGATAGAGGATCGACAGGAGAGGGTCCTATGTGGGCAATCGATTCCACTTGTGCGCATCAGATGGCAGCATGGGAACCTCCAGGAGAGAACATGGGAGTGGGAGGCTCAGATGCGTGCTCAGTACCCTCATTTGTTTCCCTAGTTTTTGATGTATCTTTACGGGGACGTAAAGCCCTGAGCTGGGAGTAATGTAATGACCCTTAAAATGCAAGGGAAATTTTTTCTTAATTTTCTTTGGAATTTTACAAGAGCGCGGTTTCTGACGGCACCTGATTCCGAGGCCTGGAGTGCCTGGAATCATTTTCCGAAGTTTGGCTCAGGTACATTCAGTGAACGAACGAGCGGGAATTTCTAACTTTTGAACCGGTGCACGGAATCAAATTCTGAGGGCACCGATGAACTCGCAGCGCCAATTTTCGCTTAAGGAGACCTTTTCCGAGGTTTCATTTATTGCGGGTTGAGAGTTAGTTTTTGGGTTTTTAAAATAAACATAAATAAAATGTGGAAACATATTTTATTTCGTTTTTTTGTTAGTTATAACCTCCCCAAGGGAGATAGGGGTGAGACCCACATCCAATTAACCTCCCATGGGAGGATTAAGTGTGGTGGGGCCCACATGAACCCCCACTCTTCATCTTCTCTCAAAACTCCCCTATAACCCCCTTTAATTAATGTTTGACAACTTGATTTAATTAATTATGGTGGGTTGATTTGAATTTCAAACCTTTGAAATTCATGTTTATATTTGTGTAAATAAAATAAGACATAGCTTATTTTATTTTGGTTATCCATCTTGAGAGGATTTGAGTGCCCCTTCTTCTTCTTCAAACATTGACGAAGAACACTCAGGCTCTGATGAAGAACGCCGCTCCTCTCTTCTTCGTAGCTGGTTTGTTTCCGAAGATCGACGACGCCTTCCATGTCAACGAAAGGGAACACTGCTTCCTCCTTGTACTTCCTTTGTTGGCTTACAATGATTCAACAACGACGTACCTCTTCGGACGTACCTCTTCGTCAACAGAATCGACGTCCTTCTTCCGTGACGCCAACCACCGCGATGCTCGTCTTCCGTGTATCATTGACGATCATCGTACTTGAAACCGAGGTAGGGGTTTATTGTTGCATATTTGTTTATTCTCGTTCTTGGTTCTAGCATGAAAAATTTGAGGAAAATGTTTATGTGATATCGTTTAACGAGAGCGGGGCTGGACCGCACAAACATGGCCGAATCCCCCCTCCTTTGTTCTTGAATAATATTATTATTTTTCTTGCGGATGAACGAGATGGCGTGGTGTCGTCGCACCATGCGGGAATCGCAAGGCTATAATTGCATGGCGCCGTCGTGACGCGCCGCGGAAAGATTATCAAGAACGCAACACTGTCGCGCCGCGTCGAAGGAAACCGAAGGCACCGCAGCCGGAGCAGGGCCATGGCGGAGGGGCGCGGTGTCGTCGCACCGCGCCGGACGACGAAGGACGCGGCCGGTTCCGGGCCGCGGCGTAACGAGAAGATCGGTGGCTAGTCGGGCCGCCGGTGTCGGAAGACGGAAGGGGGATCGGCCGGCCATGTTGGGCCGACCGGAAGGAAGAAGGACTGGGGGAATAAATTCCCCCAGCTAGCCAAAAACCGGCCCCCCATTAAGGGGGGGTTGCAGTTACACCAAGGGGGGGCAGCGCCCCCCGTTTTTCCTCAAAGCAGGCCCCCCACGTGAGGGGGGGCTGGTTTCACAAAGGGGGGGCAGCGCCCCCCTATTTTTCTCAAAAGCAGGCCCCCACGTGGGGGGGGGGGGGGTTCTCAACGGCGCGGCTTCAGCCGCGCCGTCAGAGGGAAGAGGCGGGGGACTTGCCCCCCGCGCGTGGCACCCGAGCAGCGCCCAGGCCGCGCCGCCGCCGGCCGGGCCGCGTCGCTGTGCCGGACCGTGCCGCCGCGCCGCCGGCCGGGCCGGGTCGGACCTAGGTAGGGTCGAACCGGTTCGGGTCCACCCGGTTCGGGCCGACCCAGGGGGGTTCGGCCTGGGTCGGCCCGGACTCGGCCCCCCAGTTTTCGAATTGACTTCGGTCTTTTGATCATAACTTGAGCTACGGACCTCCGATTGACGAACTGTCAGCGGTGATTCGATCCTTGGATCGAGACGGTCGATTCAGTATATTGCACTCAAAGTTTCGGAATACTTTGAGTTCGGCCGGGTTTGTTCGTACACGAAACCAACCGGGCCCTCAAAGAGGAAACGCTCATATCTTGAGCTACGGACGTCAGATTGACGTGCCGTCAGCTTTGTTGAGTTCCTCATAGTGAGACGGATCTGTTTCATACTCTGCCCGATGTTTGGATACAGGTGGAGTACGGTCGGGTTGGTTTTGCCTTAAACACCAACCGGGCCCCTGGGATGAAAATGCCAATAACTCTCAGACCGAGCGTCTGATCGACGCTCCGTCTGTTGCGTTGAGTTCCTGTTGACGATACTGAACTTTTGGATACATAAACTCTGTACTTTGTGACAGTTGATGTATCAGCCTCTCGGCTCGTGGAGCGGACCCTCCCGAACGAGCTTGCTGTGTGCGGGAACCCTAGAGCTGGTTGCGACTGTGACTGCTACTGCTACCGCTATTGTGACTGTGACGACGACAGTACAGAGATCCTTGGTGGATTCGAAGACGACTACAACACTCAGCGATCCTACGTGGATCAGTGCTACAGGTCCTGTGTGGGCCCGATCTTGTGTGGGTCCGATCCTGTGTGGGTCTTTGCGCTCAGCGGTCCTGTGTGAACCAGCGCCTATAGGTCCTGTGTGGGCCCGATCCTATGTGGGTATTTGCGGGGGTTAGTTACCTATCGATCCTTCGTGGGTCTGACGACTTAGATGGATCAGAGATCATCTTTATCGTCTTTCGAAGAAGTATACCTGTGTTAGCTGAATCCTATTACGTTCCTGTGTGGATTGAGTTGTGCTATCCTGTTTGGATTTCGTTTTGCTTTCCTGTCTGGAATACGTTTAGTTTCCTGTGTGGACTGAGTTGTACTTGGGCTCGGAGGTTGGAGCATATTGGAATTGATGACTTAGGTATATGTATGGGCAAATACCTAAGCAGTGTCGGTTGTTACTTCGTGTTTGTATCTTACTTTGTGTTTTATCCATTGTGGATTTTGTGAGACCTTCAGGGGTCTCGGGGTCCCTACTGAGTAGCTTATACTCACCCCTGCACGGGCTATGCCCAAACTACGTTGTGTTGGTTGCAGACGACGGACAGCGTTGATCGTGGCTGAGGCTTATAGAGCAGAACGGTACCTGGAGGTGGACCACTGGGCGGGACGTGCACGGAGCGGACGACGGGACCCGAGGAGCAGTGGAGCTATCTATATCCACCCTTCAGGTGGGATTTCCAGTGGACAGCTCGGTGTAGTGGATTTTACTTTACAGTTTCTATTTTCCCTTTCGAGTTGTACTTTACTTTCAGTTTGGGTTTGTATACTGGCCCATTTACTTTTCCACACTTTCAGTTGTACTCTGTTCTTACTTAGTGTTTACTTTTCTGCTTGCTTACTCTGTGGTGTTTGTTTACTTTTCAAAGGCAATGCCTTCCCTTTTTTTTGGGATTTACGCCTTGGTGCTAGTCGCCAGCCCCTGGCCTATGGAAGGCAGGCTTGGGGTAGTCACGGCACGGGCCCCGAGGACGGGTCGTAACACACTCTGAGTTAGATGTATATCCATGTACTTTTTTTCTCATTGTTTTTTACTCATTTATCTATATAGTTGACCCAATGGGTGGCTACTGTTCTATGTATCACCTAGCTATTTGGGATTCTATAGTTTTTCTTTTTTTTTTCAACATGATAAATTTTTTTATTTAATGCTTCATCATTCTATTTATTAACTAATGTGTATGATACTTAGTTATTTATTCTATTTTCCTACACTGATATGAGGGAATTATCCATCAAAAATCACAACCTAGGCCCTCGCTTCTAGTTGGAAGCTTCTAGGATAGGTTGAGGCCTTCTTTAGTCCTCATAACCCCCATATCCGGGAACAAATTTAGTGCATCCAGGCCAGGACATTAAAATATAGTATTAGAGTTTTTTTCCTGGTTTTTTCTATTTGGGATGTGGTATGCTTGAGTATTTGGAATGTGTTAGAAACTACGATGGATATCAAATTACTGCATCGAGAACACTTAATCTGATAAGAAGTCAAAGCTTATATGGTATGTGATTATTGGTCTGATCTGTAATGTTACAGTTGTATATGATTTTTCCTTTATAAAAACAAAAGTTTTGTGGATTTTGTGATTTAATATACATTTATAGACATTGGTTATTTGTAATAGGTAAAATATAGATTATTACTCTTGTATGAAAAATAAAAGAGGATTCTCATGCATCATTTTTGGAATGTAGGATTCACATCATATGTCAATTTTAGTGAGAAATTTTTCTGAGAAATAACACCTATTGGGACTACTTATATGTTTATTTTTCATTCATATGGAATGTTATGAAAATTTTCATTAAGGTATTTTATTAGTCTATCATCATGAATGGGTGTTGCAGTGGCCGTTGTAGGTCAATATGTCACATGATTCCTTCTTATTGTTCCCCTTGTTGGGTGTTGTTTTCTAGGTTGTGGTTATCACATTGGATTTTGGAGTACGACATAAATGGATACCATGAATTATCTTCGTATCTAGATGTCTATGGAAAATTACTATATAACAATGCTTGATGAGTGTTATTTTAGTTTCTTTTCATCATTGGAATCATGACCCCAAGGGAGAAGATACTTTTTGAGGTTGTTTGGTGAGTATCAAGCCCTTGTAGGGTGTGATTTATGTTCTGACCATTGTAGGTTGACATACATTTTATTTGAGGGAAAACTACGTTAGATGTTGGACCATGATTTTTTATTCCATTTTTATGCCGGGGTCATTGTTTTATTCTCGTTTTTTGAGATAGAGGAACGCTTGGTGCTTGATATATGACATATAGAAATATTGATGCATCCAGATATTAATGAATCACATTGGGGGATTTTTTACAAAAATAGCTCCAATGCCTATGAATATTCATGTTTTTGGATCAATTGATTAGTGACTCTATTGATTCATATTTAGTAAGTGTTTTAGAAGATGATTGATACTGAAACGACACCGTGTAATAGGATATCGTGGAAAAAATCATGGCATAGTTGAGGAGCTCTATTTTGAATAATGGTTCCAAGGGAACTTAGAGCTTAATGAAACTGATAAGTCAAGTAGCACTGTCATCTTAGATGTGTGATGGGAGACTCCTTGGTGTATGAGTTGGGTGGTAAATGTTCATGATTGTTGCACATGGTATCGTTTGAATAATTAAGGGGTGAGTTACCAATTGTGGGATTTAGATCGAGGTTATCACAACTTATGATGGGATTAGTTTCAAGGGAGTTATCTTTTAAATGAAAAATTACCCTCTACGGTGGAGGTGACATTGGGAATGAATGGGGAATTATAATATAGTCAACCCATTGTTTAATCCTCGTTAGGTTTTTACCAAATTTGTGTGTGTCTCAGAGGGAGATGTACTCTCCCTTTTTTGGAATATTTGGTTATTATTATTACAATTGATCATGCTCCATCTTGACTTATCGTGAGTATTCTGAGAGAGAATCATCCCAACACAAAGGTAATCTTCTTTTTAAATTTATTTCTGGGTTAGGAAGAATAAACTCATTGTCGTTTCACATGAGAAGCAGTATATTTTACTCATATGGTGGGGAGTGAATCATGGTTCATATAAGGGTGATGACACTCATTTTTAGTTTAACATAAAAGTTATAAATATGTTTTATTATCTTGGAGCTTTGTTTTGAGATTATTATATGGGTATTTATGTTCTATGGAGTGACAACTTGGTTATAGATAATGTTCTTTCCTTTATGAGATGGTTGTTGATTCTATATGGCTGGTTGTAGGATAGTCTAGATGTAACACCCCGAGCATCCAGGATACGCTTCGCTTTCAATAATGCAATAGCTTGCATTGTATGCAAGTTCGAGATTCTAACACATATCGACCAATCAAAATAGCCATTATGAATTGTAATACCCTATTTTTGAAATTATATATTTTTTATATTTCAAAATGGACTTTATTTTTTGATTCGGAATATTGAAATTATCCTAAGATGAATATTTGGTATTTTTCTGAGAACATCCAATTTTTTATGAATAGTGAAACATACTTAAAAAATTTATTTTATCAAAATAATTTAGAGTGATAAATTATACTATTGAGTGGTTTTAATGTACAATTAGAATATATTTTTACCATTTTATCCAATGGTGTTCATTAGAATTTATTTCACTTTGAAATTGGACATAAACAATTGTCAATCTTTTGATATATATTGTTTCTTAAAAACACGCTATTTGTAGTGACAACGGGAATTAATTATAAAATTAATTAATGAAAATTTTATTTTTTGAAATATTTAAAACAGACCACATTTTTGAATTTAGAATATCAATTATTTCTTATCGTGACGTTTTGGCACTATTCTGAAAAACATCATTTTTTTATGAATAGTGAAACCACTAAGTGGTAGTTAAAAAACGGATTTTTCACTTAAATGAAACATGACCACTTCTGTGATTTTATTTTCAAAAAGCCGACATACATGGTTTTATTTATGAAGTAAAATGTGGTTCAATGGGATTAAAATCATTTTTTGGTGAATAGTAACTTTTAAGATTAATTAATCGCGATTAAAGGTAATTAGTGAAATTTAAGGTAAAAATGATATTATAAAAATATGAAAATACCCTTACACTTGTCGTAGCTTTATTGGATGAGTTATGTCCGACCATGAAAATCCATGGGTCAACTTGGGGACCCGATGGAGCCACTTGGGTAAGAAAATAACGTTAATAACTTTTTATTTAAAGTAAAAAAAAATTGTCACAAACATGTGTTGTTTTACTAAAACAATTATTACAAGGGGTTATATAAGTTAAATTTTAGACTATAAATATTCATTGGAAAGATAAAACGATTTCCTCAATCATGATATTTTTTTATAATTTTTATACTTTAAATAAATTAAATATTTTGACGACACCATGCTGATGCAGCGATTACCTCATTAATTAACGATTTAAATAAAATGAAAAGATAATGTAAAATCTAAGACTTACTCTTGTCAAAAACCTATTGGATGAGTATATTAAAACCCTTATCACCATGGACTTGAAATATATATGTGTGGGACCATTAAAATCCAAAACTCATTATATAATAAAGTAACATTTCATGACTTTCCACGCCATTTGGCTCGGCCATCCTCTGCCCAAATACTCTCTCAACATCCCCCTCTTACTCTTAGAAGCCTCACTTTTGGCAGAAGTCTTTCCAACGAAGCCATTCGCTCAAATCAAAAACTGTTACCCAAATTTAAGGAGGTTAATGAACGGTCGAGTCAAGTCGGACACGAGGTAAGGGTACTTCTTAACACGATTTTCGTTTTTTGGGTTAATCTCTTACATTCAAATTATTTCATTATATTATTATGTGCTATCTTGTATTTGTACTTTCTTTATGTGTACTTATAGTGAATACACATAATAGATCTATTTTATTTAAAAAAATTATCTTTTTAAAGGACTTCGTCACAATCTCCATTCATTGAGGCATTTTTTGTTTTATTCACAAATTTCTTTTATACGGTTTATAAACCCCTATAACTTTACATTTATTCAAAAGTAATCTTTTTATACGAAGACTTTTACTAAATGAAAAAAATGAATGCTTTTCTTGTCGTACGTATGCGGTGACACTGACTTTTCTGCCACTGTGACCATTATTTGAGTTTCGGCTTCCTCTAAAAGCCATAACATTTTTTAAATGAAAAATAAATAAAAAGTTTATATTTTTTTATTTTGGTATTGAAAATGGTTTTGAATGTGTTTTTTATTATATAAATGTGTTGTATTGATATCTTGTGATTAAAATGTGGAAATTTTGTGTTTCCTTTATGCATGTTTTATGTGATACGATTATGTTATAGTTTATGATATGTTTAAAACTGTTCATATGTGGAATGAATTGGACTTAATATGTGATGGATGGAGCCCACTATAGCTCCTCGATGCATCGGCAGGTCTCCTGAGACAAACTAGTTTCCTGGAACGAGGCCTTGACAAAATCTTTTTTGTAGTCTTTGCACGAGGCCTTGGCTATGTGGTTATGATAGTCTAGCATTATACATTCCATCATTATGAAAGTGGTTATTGATATTGCATGTGATTATTCGACGAGTATAATATCTATGTGAATAATTAAATGGAATTATTTCATTTTAATATTTCCATATTATGCTAAAGTTCAATTTTAGAAGGCTTTTGTTTTAGTTAGACATTGCCTTAAATTTTATGATTATTTATGAAAGCTTCCACTGTATTTTTATCCTTACTCAGCATCAGAGCTCACCCATTTCAATGTTTTAATTATTCCAAGATGTGATGAAGTATATTATGAATGACCTGTAGGGATAATATGAGGGGATATGAAGACAGGATTTTTTTTAGTTTTGTTTTACTTTATGATTTAATGTAAGACTTATGAATGTATCTAGTCTTTCCAAGACTACTAAACTAATTGGTCTTCCGAGACATGATCTTTTATGATCACGCCAATGTTACGCAATAATGCACCAACTCTGGGTAACTGGGGTCGGGGGTTATAGTTGGTATCAGAGGCAGTTTAGTACTAACCGTGGATACTAGATTTATATAAACTCTGATTAGAGCACACATCCCTAAGATAGACTTTGAGGATTTGTATAGATGAACATCCTAGAAATTTGGTATTAAAGTGATTTTATGAGTTTTCTGAGCAATACATCCATGTTTGGATACGAGCAGGTAGAGACGGATCTAGAACATATGTACCTAGGGGTAAAACTCAAAAACATCGCTTTGAACTAGACTCGAATGGGAACTGGTGCACGAAAACAGGCCTTGCTACACTCTTAGTTACGACACTCCCAGGGGATAAGCTTAGGATAATTATCATTTTCTTTACAAACCATTATGAATGGTTTATGAGTATATACTTCCTCAAAGAAAACATTTTTATGATTATAGTTCAATTTATGTTAAGTGTTTTACAAGTATGGAATTATGTATTTTGATCCAAAAACTAATTTAGTTTATGCCATTGTTTTAAAATGGGGCCTAGTGGGAGGAATGGAAATAGTATCAATGCATACACTGCATGTAGGGATTTCCCTCCGGCTTAAGATAATTATTGTAGAGCTGGTGATACAACTAGTACTGATCAACTTATCACCATACTGGGACAACTCACTCAGGTTATTAATAATAACCTTAATTGTATGGAGCACCCTGATCCAAAACGTGGAGGATCAATGTTAGACCGCTTCATGTGGAAACAACCGCAAAAATTTAATTGGGGTAAAAATCCATTAGTAGATGAGCAATGGATAAATTCCTTAGATAAAATATTCCATGCCTTGGGGAGTAGCCAAAGGGAGAAGGTTGTCATGGTAGTCTACCGGCTCCCTGGAGTTGCTGATCAATGGTGGTCGCTGATTCAAAACACAAAAGAAGATGATGAAACATCTAATATGGAATAGAGGCAGTTAAAAGAGCTTTTCATAGAAAAATACTTCCCTCATGACCATAGAGAAGATATGAAAAGGCAATTTCTGAGTCTGAGAAAAAAAGAAGGATGAGAATGTCACAAAGTATGAGGCCAACTTTACAAGGTTAGCGAGGTATGCTGCAGATTATATATGTAACCCAAGAAGTAATATTTATAATTTCTTTTATGTGTTAACACCATTTCTCCATCGAGTATTAGTCTCACAAACCTTCACATCGTACGAAGATATTGTCTGATTTACTATCAAGAAAGAAAATGAATTATCTAAATCTTGTGACAACAAATTAAAGCAAGAGAGAAGAGAACAGTGGAATAAGTTGTAGAGAAGGGGAAAAAGGGAAAGAAGGATTTTCCATTATGCGATAATTTTGGGAAAAATCACCCTAGTACTTGCCTAAAAAGAATGAGAGTTTGTTATAAATGTGGAAAAAAAGTTCACCAGGCTCGTTATTGCAAGGGAAAGAAAGAGGCTATCAATGTTAAATGTTACAATTGTAGGGAAATAGAGAATTATGCAAATGAATGTCCCAAGAATCAGTGAAACATACCTCAGAAAAGGCCAAGGGATCAAGGAAAATATTATGTTGTTACTACAATTGAAGTGGAATAATTAATGTATTAGTGCTTTTAGACTCAAGGATTATATTCTAGATATTAGAATAATGTGATATATATAAGGATTGTACTACAGTACTTGTTGTTTTCATTAAGGTTTTAATATGATGAAGGTAATCATATTTTTAGTGTGTGACAATAAGAGAAACTTTACTTTGTTTGGGGAATATGATGTTAAAATTGATTTTGGAATTTATAGACCTTTTAGAGAAAGTTTGGACAGAGGTATTTTGGATAACTATAAAGGTTGGAATGGATTAAGTTGAACCTTGGATAATATTTTTTAAGGTTAAAACATTTTTGAAGATTATTTTTGGAATATTATAATACTATAGTTTTAGGAAAAGGATAATCTGCAAGTTGGGGGATAACCTGTCGCGTCGGAAAAAGCTACAGGAATCAAACCCACAACCACAGTGCGATATGCCTTTATTACCTACCAGTAGCCTACAGTAAGTCCCTAGTTGTTACAAAATAGTTTTCCAAATCTAAATAAAATTTGGTAATATTTGGAACCTGATTCAATGAGAATAAATAGAATATTTTTGAGTTATATTACCATTTGGAGTGAGAGATGGGATTGTGGTAAAAATTTATTAAAGAATAAAAGTCTACATGACACGTAAGTATACTTCTGTACATTCTTAGTGAATCTCTTAAATAAATTCCTCAACATTATGAAAGGTAACAAAAAACAAAAGCATAGTCGGTTAACATTTCCAACTATGGATTCAATGGCCGTTTAGCCAATCACATGTTGGTAATTTTCTTGTGGTTAAATTTCTCCTAATCCTATTTTATACAACTCTCCATCAAAACATGATGTTTTTTTCATCCATATCCATATATTCATATAATCTTAGTATGGTCTATATTGGGTGACCTTTGTACATCTCTTTTTTTCTTTTAATGTGATATTTTTATTAACCTTATTTCCGATGTGGGTTTTCCACAAAAGTTCTTTCTATTTTCATCCTTTTATTTTGAAAGAAAAAATTCAAATTGCGAGGACACAATTTATTGAATAAGGGGAGAATGTAACACCCCGATCTTCCACGATACGCTTCTCTTTCAATAATGCAATAGCTTGCATTGTACGCATGTTCGAGATTCTAACACACCACGACCAATCAAAATAGCTGTTATGAATAGTAATACCCACGTTTTGAAATTATATATATTTTATATTTCAAAATGGACATCATTTTTGGATTTGGAAGATAGAAATTATCCTAATTTGTGTTTTTGGCATTTTTCTGAGAACGTCCAATTTTTTATGAATAGTGAAAAATACTTAAAAACAACTTTTGTAATCATAATATTTTATAGTGATAAATTATAATATTTAGTGGTTTTAAATTATAATTGGAATATATTTTTACCATTTTATCCAATGGTGTTCATTATAATTAATTTCACTTTGAAATTGGATAGAAACAATTGTCAATCTTTTGATATATATTATTTCTTCAAAACACGCTATTTGTTGTGACAGCGGGAATTAATTATAATATTAATTAATGAAACTTATATGTTTGGAATTTTGTAAAATAGGAATTATTTTTTAATTCAGAAAATCAATTATACCTTAGGGTGATATTTTGGCATTGTTCTGAAAAACATCAATTTTTGATGAATAGTGAAACCACTAAGTGATAGTAAAAAACTGATTTTTCACTTAAATGAAACATTACCACATCTGTGATTAAATATTCAAAAATCCAACATACATGGTTGTCATTAGGAATTAAAATTTTGTTCAATGGGATTAAAATAATTTTTTGGTGAATAGTAACTTTTAAGTTCAATTAATCACTATTAAAGGTAATTAGTGAAATTTAAGGTAAAATTGATATTATAAAAATATTAAAATACCCTTAAACTTTTCATAGCCTTATTAGATGAGTCATGGCCAACCAAGACAATCCATGGGTCATCTTGGGGACCCCATGGAGCCACATGGGTAAGAAAATAAAATTAATATCTATTTATTTAAAGTAAAACTATAATTTTCACAAACATGTGTTATTTTACAAAAACAATTATTATATGGGGTTATATAAGTTATATTTTAGACTATAAAAAATCCTTGGAAATATAAATAGATTTCCTACATCATGATATTTTTTTATAATTTTTAGACATTAAATAAATTAATATTTTTTATGACACCATGATCATGCAGCGATTACCTCATTAATTAACGATTTAAATAAAATGAAAAGATAATGTAAAATATAAGACATACACTTGTCAAAAACCTATTGTATGAGTATATTTCGAACCCTTATCACCTTAGACTAAAAATATATAATTGTGGGACGTTTAAAATCCAAAACTCATTATATAATAATGTAACATTTCATGTCTTTCAATGAGTGCCCCTCCTCTCCTCTTATAAAAGGCCCCCACCACTACCACCTTATTCACACCTTCCAATCCATTTGGCACGGCCAACCTCTACCCAAATACTCTCTCAACTTCCACCTTATACTCCTAAAATCCTCACATTGGGAATAAGTCTTCCCACGGAAGCCTTTGGCTCAAATCAAAAAGAGGTGCCCGATTTTAAGGAGGTTAAAGAACGGTAGAGTCAAATCGGGCACGAGGTAAGGGAACTTCTTAACCCAATTTTAGTTCTTTGGGTTAATCTCCTACTTTCAAATTATGTCATTATATTATTATGTGCTATCTTGTATTTTTACTTTCCTTATTTTTACTTATAGTTATTAAACATAATAGATCTATTTTATTTAAAAAAATGATCTTTGTAAGGGACTTCGTCTCAATCTCCATTCATTGAGGCATATTTTGTTTTATACACATATTTCTTTTATACTGTGTATAAACCACTATGACTTTTAGGTTTATTAAAAAGGAATCTTTTTATATGAATCATTTTAGTTAATGACAAAATGGAATGTTTTTCTTGTCTTACTTATGCAGGGATAATGCCTTTTCCGCAGCCATGACCATTATTTGAGTTTTGACTTCCTCTACAAGACATAACATTTTGTATAATGAAAAAAAATAAAATGTTTTCATTTTTTTTATTTTGGTATTGAAATTTGTTTTGAAAGTGTTTTTTATTATATCAATATGTGGTATTGATATCTTGTGATTTAAATGTGGAAATGTTATGTTTTCTTTATGCATGTTTTATGTGATACGAATATATTATGGTTTATGATATGTTTAAACCTATTAATATGAGGAATGCATTGGGCTTAATAAGTGACGGGTGGAGCCCAATAGAGCTCCTCGATGAATCAGAAGGTCTCATGAGAAAAACTAGTGTCTTGGAACAAGGCCTTGAAAACATTTTATTTCTAGTCTTGGCACGAGGCCTTGGCTATGTGGTTGTGATAGTCTAGCTTTATTCATTCCATCATTATGAAAGTGGTTATTGATATTGCATGTTATTATTCGACTAGTAGAATATCTATGTGAAAAAGTAAGTGGAATTATTTCATTTTAATTTTTCTATATTATGCTAAAGTTAAAGTTTAAAAGGCTTTTATTTTAGTTATACATTTCCTTAAATATTTATGTTAATTTATGAATGCTTCAGCTATATTTTTATCCTTACTGAGCATCTGAGCTCACCCCTTTCAATGTTTTAATTTTTCCAAGATGTGATGATGTGTATTATGAATTACCTGTAGGGATAGTATGAGGGGATATGAAGAAATGATGTTTTTTTAGTTTTGTTTTACTTTATGATGTAATGTAATACTTATGAATGTATCTAGTGTTTCCAAGACTACTTAAATAATCGGTCTTTTGATAATTGATCTTCTGTGATCATGCAAATGTTACACAATAATGCACCAACTCTGGGTAACTGGGTTCGGGGCTTTACACTAGATAGATATCGATTTTTTATGTTCTATTTGAATGAATGGATACTATCATTTTCATTAGACTTTTTATGGATGACATGGTTTATGGTGGGAATTTTTTAAGGAACCATGTTTTTTTTAAAAAAAAAATTTGTGCCTAAATATGAATTATATCATTCAGATTATTGGAAAGGGGTAATATTTTAATATTCCACTATAAAAAGAACTCAAATAAATTTTCTAATTATTCCATTGATACTAAAATAGGGTATTCACAATAGGAAATGATTTTGGTTTAAATCAAGAGCATTGAAATTTTAGTAGAATAATTAATAATTAATATATACTAAATTTAATTTTAATTTATCCTTATAGGTTCAGTTGGTAATAACTTTTGAATTGAGTTTCATATTGAGGTTCTGTATCTTCTTTTTAGTTATGAATTGAGTGATTTTCTATGCGATTCATATACTAGATTTGGTAAGTTAGTCACTTTATGCCCATTTTTCTTTCATTTTCTTTCTATTCCGTTATTTATTTTCATTTACCTTTTATTTCTTTTTTTCCTTCCTTTTCAAGTATACTATTCCTGTGGATCCCCCTTCACCATTTCATAATATATAAATAGATAAGTGAAATAAATAAGGAGATGGAGAAAAATAATTTATGTCTTTACGAGCTCAATATTATAGATTAATGTGTGGAAACCATGGAAAACAGATTTTAGTAAGGCATTATTGGTTTCTTCCCAAAGGTGAGATATTTTTATCATTTACTAATAATCCTTATTTATTATAATTTCGAAATTTAATGACCTTTAATGATTTATCATAGACCCTAGGGTCATGATATATTGTTTTGTGGTAAAATGGGGGGTTTTTAGAAATCCGAGGTTTTCTGTTTGGGAAAATCGAGATACACTACATGTGAATTAGAGTGACACACAATGTGTTCTTCCAATTTGGTGAAGATAATGTTTGTGAATTACACATAATGTAATATAGTGTAAAATATATGTAATGGATCATTGATTGGTATCTGGGTACCTATATAGGCTACCCATGTTGGGGTATACATCCATATAGAGTATATGACCATACCCTGTGTGGGTGGTACACTATGTAAAAGTACACAGCATGGCTAAGTACATAGATATTCCAATTGAAGGACACATGAAGGTAACCATGTGGGATACAATCCATTTTACCAATTAACATAAATTTTAATTTTGAATTTAAATATAGAGTCTGGAAATAGTATATTCCTAGGTGATGTTTTGGGAGTACTCATCATGTTCACATAGAGACATGCCATTTATTTCCCCTTGTATCATAATGAGGTTTTTTCATATATTTTTCCAAGGAGTCAAATTAATACCCAATATTATTCCATTATAAGTAGTTTTCAACATATATCACGATGTTCAAACATATGGAATGATATGAGGACATCTAATGGGGTTTTCGGGACTCTATTAAATGGATAAGTTCTTCCTCTAGCTTATGAATACAGTCATCTCCTATGAGGGACGTGATTGAGAAGACATTTTTGGTGTTTGGTATGACTTTGTTAATGGTTTTGATCATATATGATCCATGATCTATCTCTTATTAGTGTTTCATTAGTATATTTCCCTTTTATGACATCTGACTAGTGAGATGTGCTCTTTTGGCCAGAGAGGTTCTGAGACTAGTTGTTATCAATGATAAGGCTATGTAATCCCCGAAGTCGAAATGTAAATAGAGGAATATTACAGTGAGATGTGCCCTTCTGGCCAGAGAGGATGTGAGACTTGTGGATATAGATGAGTCCTAGAGATGATTTTTAGATATGGGCTACTCAAATTGGTTTTTTTGATCAAGATTCTATAGATTGGTTGTGTCTAGATTTTAATTATGTGTTTTGTCTCAGTGTTATTAGTACATGTATATAATTTTAATTCGATTTTCTTTTTTTACTAAAATATTTGAATGTTCTCCCTATTAGAGGAATAGTTTTTTATATATTTCAAAATAGTTTGGTCATTTATAGTTTTATCTTTTTTTTATATCTGGTTCTTTTTCAGCTACTTCTTACATCCACACCGTTTTTACTTACTATTGTGAATGTTAGCTATTTATTTATGTTATTTACATACTCTAATATCAGGGAATATCCTCCCCAGTATTACACACTGTACCCCTGCTACTAGTCAGTCACCTTTTGTATATGGGGAGGTGGACTTGATATATAATATCCCACTGGATTAGGGACCATTTTAGCGGCATTTGGGCAAGGATGTTACACAATTCGAGCACCAAAAATTGAAGGTGGTTTATTCAATGTAAAATGGTGTTTAATAAGTTGGTGAGCCTCATTTTGATGAGGATATAGAAGAGCTTAATTGGATGGAGATCCAAATTATTCATCTTTTAGTGAAACCAAGATTCATGATAGTATAAGGAGAAAGATAATAGTGCAAGGAAATATCACTATTAGGATAAGGTTTCTTCAATTACAAATATCTTTTCAAGAGGAATATAAAATAGGACGTTTCACATATATTATTTAGATATCATAAAAAAGGTATGATCTTATGAATATTGAAATAAATTTAGTCCCATTTGTGCTTCTATATCTTTAGGTAAAATACCTTTACACACATTTAAAATGATGGATCTTCACTATACTAATTTATCTACCATAGATTAAAATTTTCAAATCCATAAAACTAAATGTGTTTTCAAACACATTTTTGTTGAAATTAAGAAATATATATTTGGAATTTGACCAACAGAAAAAAATGAATTACTTTTTTTTCATCTAGTTGTATAATATAGTAATTATATATGTTTATTCATGTGAGTCTAGAAAAATATATAAAAGTTAATTTAGTGGAAGTGCTCAATAAGTGTCAGGAATCAGGGATGTTGATGAATGAATGGGATAGTTCGAGGAATTCAATTTTTTTTTGTTTTATAAGAGTTTTTTAATATAAATATATGTATATAGATTCCTTAATCAATGAACATGAATCCTTAAGATACTCAGATATTGAAAAATCAATTTATCCTACCCATTACCCTATTGATTCCCTTTAGGGAACAAATTCAATACTCTATAATGACCAATCAAATAAATTATTCTATTTCCAATTTGATATTCATTCTCCTAATCTAATATTGATTTATGTTCATGAAACTTTTCATTTTCAAGGAGGGATTGATTCTTTGATAAACATTAAATGCAATAATAGTTAAATGAAATAAATAATTTTTTAAATTTCCCTATCTAATTTAATTTTGATATCATTAAAAGGCATAGAAATTTAATTAAAAACAAAAATTATACTAAATATTATTCATATTTATTTTAATATCCTTTATTCATATATGTTTATAATTATGGTGTAAATTTGGAGAAACTACACATTATTCTATTGGATTTAATACATTTGATTCTATTTTATTTAACAAATATTTATTTATTTCATTTAATAAATCTTTTTTTTGGATTTATTATAAAAAATCATTATCTATATGTTTTTATTAACATGGGTTTTGTGATAATCAAAAATTGGGAGATTATTGGAAATATGAATGTCAATCCAAAAATTCCATCTTTTTCTTACTAATTCTGATGCTCAGAAACACAACTTTTACTAATGAGGATAATTTATGAAAATTTTGGTATGATGTTTATTTAAATATTAATTATATTACCTCTAAAATTTTGTAGGAAATTTATTTATTTTCTTAAATTGTTATGAATGTTTTAAAAGAGTTTAGAATTACTATTTTGAACATTATGTGTGTGGAGAATGTTCTGTTTCAAAATCTAACATTTGAAAAATAACACTAATTTATATCCAATATTTATGTTTTATATTAGGATTGTAAACCTAACTTTTTTGTGGAAGATAAAATTTGAGTATCTAATGTATGGTAGGTTTAAAAAACATTTGGAATTAATAGTATTTTGTGTATTATACATTTAATTATTCCATATGCATAGTAATCTCTACAATGATGTAGTCCTCTGTGGAATTAGAATTTATAATATTTCCCTAGATTTGTAAAAAAAATTAGAAGAAATAAAATTCCCATTAAACATTTACTGAATTCTAATTCAAAGGAAATAAAGTAATGGATGAAATGATATCTATTTCTAAGGAATATTTTGATTTTATGTAGTGATATAATTTCAAATTTTTATCGCACTGAGAATTATCCATGTCATGATTTATCTTGTGAATATCCTAAATCTATTTGGCAAAGATCATCCTTTTTTACTTATTTATTCATATTAGTTTCTCTTGTTTATAATGATAATAAAAAAGTGACACCAAAAATCCATAAAAGAAAAATAATACATTGATGATACTGCTATAAAAATATATCTATCTATAGTCATTCATCAATGATTTCCAAATAAAATTTTGGATACACATATTTTATAATATTTTATTGTGTGTTCTTAATGCTTCTATAAGTGGTTACTCTTTCATTCATGTTTTTATTGATGATATTCTCTAATAGGGATATCTAAAGAGTGGTAATTTCATTAAGATATTATTCTTCAGAGAATATTATCCATCAATCATTAGTTATCATTGAAATACCATAATAAATATTCTTAAACATCTCCATCCTTTCTTATTTATTTGAAGTGTTGACCTCAATCACTTAGTGGTAATTGAGTAAAATTTATCATAATAAGTTGGTTCATTCAAGGTTCATTGTAAAAGTAATTGAACAGTTGTAAGGTGTCAAATTCATGTACTCAGTTGTAAAAGTCCCCAATAATCGGACCATATTTTTTAAAATATTTAGGCTCATCAATAGAGAACATGTGGAGTGGACTATGTTACATATGGGCCTCGAACCACAATAAATTTTTTGTTTCTTCTTATTTTATATTATTATTCATAGTCTTTTTGATGAAAATAATATTTTATAACATCACTGTGGGGGATAAATTTTAATTTCGCCAAGTTTTTTAAGAGAAAAAAATTCACCTCCACTTTTGTCATTATGTTTATTGAAGACAACATTTTTGTTTGGTTAAAACACAATAAAATTTATTGGTTTGTAATTTATCTGTTACCCTAAAAGAAAATTAAATATTCATGGTTATGAATCTAATAGTAAATGTAGGTTGTAATCGGGTTATTAATAACATCACAAAATCATTATACTTTTTTATGATCAGAACTTCTTGATGAGTATATTGGCTTGGAAGACATTATTTTTATTTGGTTTCTGAACAAATATTAAAATCTTGTTTAATCATGATTTTATAATTTCTTCTATAAATCATTAATATTTTCTATTCATCCCCTTTTAACATATATTTATGAATGTATTACAGAAAATAATTCATGTCAATGAACCATGCTCAATAGTATTATTATTTTAGTAAAACATTCTTGGAATTAATTTTTTTTAAATGAATGTTATGTTTCATTGTTTTTCAAGGTATTAATAATAGTTTCAAGTAATATACACCAATAAACATTGTGTGGAATGACTATGGATCCTAGAAGAATCATATAGAAATATATTTTGTTAATATTATTTATTATTCAATGAAAATATATGGTGAAACATTAAAATAACATTATTATTCATTTAATCACAATTCATTGGGATGAAAACCAATGAATATGTTCTTAATTACTGAAAATTTGAATACTAATTGATGTTCCATAAGTATAAATATGTTAAATAATTTTTATTTATCTATGAAAACATGAGATATCTATAGAAGGATATAAGCTACACACTTTTTTACTTAAAATATACATAAGACTTATTTGGGAATAAGTGGGGAAGAATATATGGACATCAAAATAAATAAGAATATGATAATTTACTAATTTTTCTATATATTTCCTTATATTGTGAATGGTCTGAATGATTTGGGAAAAACATTGGAAAGTTAAATTAAACTGTAATGGATACATCAATATTTACATGCAAATAATAACCTAATAATCACTCCAATAATGAAAGAAATAACATCAAGGTATAATAAATCTAGGAACTCATTTGGTCATTATTGTAACATTACTTGGAATTGAATAACCCTATAGAAAATGAAAGCAATGAAAATATTGAGAAAACATATATGTACCCTAATGTTTTATATTTTTAATCCTCTTATGTTGAAACATATATTACAGATCACTGATTATAAGAATTATGAAACTAAATTAAGGTAATTTTTAGGATGATAATATATTTCAAATTAAATATAATTAAAGATAACAAGAATGATAGAAAATGGAAAGATAATAAAAGTAACATTAATACATGATTCCATTAGACATATATAATTTTATTTGAATAAAAAAATAATTTAAAAACTACTCATGATTATCTAAAATTGGAGAATTAGTTGAAATATAAAAAGTACAAGAGAAATTATAAAATCCATATAAATGATTCTTAGAACTCCTGTTAGGATACCTTTTTAAATGGTGTATCTAAACATGAGAAGGTGTCAGGAAATTTATGATTGATAGATAAACATTAACTTGGTTAGTGCTATTGATTGAAATTGTTATTATGATCATAAATTATAAGGTTTAAAATAATTTAATGAGAAATTTAATAATATTTAAGATAATTTTTAACAAATTACAAATATACATAAGAAATTAGAAGAGAATATCAAAAAGTTGTTTGAGGGGAATAAGAATCGTCATGTGGAAGTTGAATGCTTACAAAATTTTTATTCAATAAGAGAAGATCCAAACTATTTTGAAGTATTATGAAACATAAAGATTGAATGAGAGCATATCTAAGTTCACTAATGGAATATAAAAGTATGATAAGGTGCGGCATGTGAAAAAAATATCTAGAGATAGAAAAAATGTTGGATTTTATCACAAATAATCTAAAATATATTGAAACATATATATTATGGATTGTACTAAAATTGTATCCTCTATTAAAAGAGTAAATATTAGTGTTAAAGGTCATTATTACAGTGAATGTTAACTCAATTATCCTCAACCTTTTGTCCATACTAAAACACTGATTTATGATAATTTGTATTGTAGATTCCATTTTGAGTCAATTGTGAAATTAATTTTGTTATATAACTGATCAAAAAGTAATTCATTAATACCATATGTAGAAACGGTATAAAAAATTTTGTTTGTTTGATGGTTTTTAGATAAAATTATAGGATGTATGAAAAAGTGAATTTGGTAAATGAATGTTGGGTACTCAAGTCACATGGTAGTAGATCAATAATTGTTCATATTGTTTAATAATAGTAATGGATGACATAATAGATTTTAAAAAAGTTTCAAATACAGTATTTATAGAAAAAATGAGGTTTTATTTAATGATTATAATATTACAATTAACGTTCCATATGGTTATGTTTTGTAACAAAATTTTATTATTATTTCCCAAATAGGTAATTATAGCTTAATAATTATATTTATGGTCGAATAATTCATTTTTATCATGATTCACCATTAATTTTTACTAACCCAAAATATAATGCAGATATTATTAGCCTTGATTAGATAAATATGTTAATCGTTAAGTGTTCTAATATTATATAGAAATATTATTATTTGCGATGTGTGAGGATTTCACTCTATAATGTCACATTAACATCTATGTTCGATTAAAAAATATAATACTCTTGACTAACATAAAGTGGATGTAAATCAATTTTTTTGATACAGTAATAAAATAAATGAAACAAAATGAATATTTCATGTTAATCAATTAATTGAAATATTAAAAACCATTTAAAAATAATCATTTAAAAGTATTTGGAATATCTAAAAATTCTAACCTTAAATGAAATAGATATTCAATTTTAATTATGGATGATTATACCTGGTTCACATAGTTATTAATTTTTCTATACAAGAGTTAGACATCCATAATTTCCTCAGCCTATTATAATTTCATTCCTATTTTATAGTGATTCATGATTATTTCCATTAGAAAAAACCTTCTAAGAGTGTTAAATAATCATTAGTTTTATGAGTTCATCAAAGATATGGGATACAAGATTATTTTCCATACTCAATGGAAACAATAATAGAATGTTTTAGACATTATAATTAATATTAAAATCCAAGAGGTGTCAAAAACCACACTAAATGAGATCATGTTACCTATGTAATGTTCAAAAAAAAATTAAACATAGCCTTCTATATAGTAAATAAGATCCTGCATTATACTATTTTTAAGTTATTTCTATATGAATATTGAATTGAATAAAGAATAAGGTAGATATTTTCTAATGTTTGAATGTATGGTATTCATCCTCAACACTAAAGTAATCCTGGGAAAATAGGATTCCATGTCAGATAAGTGAATTTTTCATTACTGAAAAAATAACGTAGTTTACAAAAATATAACTATGATAGCAAAATATTGTTTTCATGTTATTTTTGAAGAGAATGATCCATTGAAAATAAAACTATTTTAGATCATATTGATTTACTTTTTTTTAAATCAATATATGTAACTCAAAAATTATTATATTGTTTACTGAAAGATAACAAGTATCACTTGTGGGGGGGGGGGGTTCGAAAAATACTCAATCATAAAGGTGGAAGATTCATTGATACAATACCATAGATAATGTGATTTGATGTGTTCACTCTCAGATACAAACTAGAAATATTTTAGGTAATATTTTTTAAAACACTATATATAATTCAAAAATATTACAAAGTGACATGTTTCACGCATTACAAGAACAATTTTGAATACATGTAATGAAACAGGACATAAATAAATTATTTAGGAATAAAGTTAGGTAGCTAGTATGACTTCCATATAATCCATCATATATTGGATCTAAGTAAATTTTTGAGAATAAATTGAATTAATATAGACATATTTTTTGAAATAAGGCATGCTTAATATCTCAAGGACATATCCAATTAATAAAATAACTAATTTAAAACATTTTATCTAGTTTCCATGTTATAATATATGATAATTTTACTATAATATGTTTCTCACATGGCATTTAATCTATAAAATGTAGATTTTAATAATTATTTTCATAATTGATTCATATATGAGAATAATTATGCTAAATAAACTTTATGATTTTATCTTGTTTAGAAACACAATTTTGTGTTAAAACTCAATCATTGAATTACATAAACATAACCACACCCCTCAGGAATGATATTAATAGTTATGAACATTTTTAGCAGAAAAAATTTGATTTTGTTAAATTAGATCCAACATTTTTTATTAAAATGTATTTTAAGAATATTCTAACGTTTATATATATATATACATATATATATGATATCATATTTTCATCACTATGAAATTACCTAAAAGATGAGTAATTTATACTGATACGTGTTGAGTTTTAGATGATTATCCTAGTTGATATCAAACACATTCAAGAAATTTTTATTTTTCAAAGTGAAGATAGAATATTTAAGAATCAAATTATGTATTCTATATATATTCCATGTAATCATAAAGAAATCATATATGAATTTTATTAAAAGGAAAATTTTATATGCCAAAGGATCTATAGATCAGTAGTAGATCTACCATTGAAAACCTTTTATTAAATTGATTATATACCCATAATATAATTTTAGTGGTTGTAATTTTTATAGGAAGGTTGCAAGTGGACTGTTTTACTTTTTTTAGAATTATTTTGCTGTCATGGAGATAAAAGTAGTAACACGCCGTAGCATTATGAATAATAAAATCAGAATATATGGTTATTTCATGTTATTATTCATTATCATTAATTATATTATGGACATTGTCATACGTTGGATTATTTTTTAATAGAATTTAAAACATGTGTTATAATTCAAAATAAAATTAAATTTCTAAAAATAGTATACTATATTAATGGTCCAAACATTTTAAATTAATACCCCACTTCAAAAGTGGTTATCTATATAAGGGTGATGTTATTTAAGGGTTCATTCTAACTAATAATAAATTGTCATACATATCCATGAAACTCATAAATGAATAATTAGTTTTAGTTTAATCATTTTTGCATTTGAATGATTAAAACATATAAGTAATTAATTTCTATTCAATAAAATTTGACAATTTTAATATTAATGAGTTTTATTGAATAGATATGATTTCTAGTATAAGGAAGAATTTTTTTCTGGTTCAGATCATCAAAAAGAATTATTTAGAAATATTTGTGTACAAAGGATGTCTTTATAGTAATATTTATTATTATAAAATATTTTAGTTGATTATATATTGATTCCTTTTATAGATAATGTACATCATCTTATTATATATTTAAACTTTTGTAAATGATGTATGTGTTTTTTAATAATAGGATTTAGTCTATTATAGGGTTAACGACATCGACTATGTTTCCTGTGTCAAGGATGAACATTGGGGGGTTTAAGGCATAGAAAATAAAGGTTTTCTACTCAAATTGCTGGATAAGGGATGTACTTGGAGTGTGATAGCTATGATATACTAAGTTGTGATACAACATAAAATAAATCATCATGATTATTCTATTAAGGATCAAGTATTTCATAACCCTTTTTCCCATTAGCTTTTTTTCCTTGGTATATTAAACTGAGAAGATAGATTTTGGTATCACTTATTTGAACCTAAGGAATCATTTAAATTTTATTCATAGGAAACATAATGGAAATGAAAACATATATGGTACTTTATCAAAGGAAAACATGGTCATTAAGAGGTCAATCATTTCCACCTTCAAAATATTCTACCGAATGATATATTTTTCAATAAAATTATAATTATAACTGGAGTAAGAGGAAAATAATTCATAGAAGGTTTCTAAAACTCAAATTTTTGAGTAATCTAAAATTAATTTTGATTGAGGCATTTCAAATCGATAATTTGAAAAATATTTTCAATTGTTTAGAAAATAAGCATATTTTTAATAGATTGATAAATAATTCAATGTGAATTTCAAGATGATTGATATGAAAATTAAAAATTCATTAAATAAAGAGTTAATCAGATGTATTTAATGCATAATTAAATCATAATTATTTACATGTTCAAGATGATTCATATTATATATTTCAAAATTAGTTCAAATATAATCATTTATGAAAATAATTTTCATTAGATGATATTAAAAAGATAGTAATAATGGAATCATCCTTTGAAAAGGATTTAATTTTATAACTCAATGCTCATGATAGGTTTGATGAAAAGATTACATATTCAACAAATTCATCTAATATCAAAATATTATGAAAACGTAAGGATGAAGGATGTATACATAAAAATTTTCAAGCTATTAAAGTAGTTGTTTAAATTAAATTGGATTATATTGTTGATTATTCCATCCATTTCATTTAAAAATGTAAAATTTGAGATTTAGTAAATAGAAGGTGTCTTTGTAGGATATTTTACAGATTCCAGATCAGAACATAAAAAGATGAATATAATATTTTCAAGTATGAGAATTTTATAGGTGGATAATTTCGAATGATGAATATAACATGTTTACACTTGAATCAATATTATATAAATTATATTACAATAATTTTTACGAATATATTCATAGGGATCATCCAAATACCCTAGAATTTTAATAAAAACTGAATTCCCACATAAACAGTATTAGAAATATGTGATTATCTCATTAAATATTTTTAAAAGGGAAGGATCAAATAAAATTTAAAAGAAGGAATCAATCATACAATAAAGATTTATATTTATGGATTTCATTGATATACAATTAAATGAGGTCAAAGAATATATAATTTGGTGTAAAAGTATATATTAATCCTCATTTTTAAAGCATCAAATTTGTATAATTTTCACGGAGAAGATGGTTCTATATACGTTGAACAAGATCATGTTTAATATGTAACAAGGATTAACAAATTAATATAAAAATTTCTAGTAGTGGATGATGTTTATAAAATTATCAATGATCAACAATAATGAACGAAGGATAGTTCATCTTTTTATTTGTTTTAAAAGGTTGTTATGAATGTATTTTTATAAAATCCTATCCTGTGGCCAAGGAATACTCAAAATTTTAGCATAATGAAAATAAAAATAAGCTGAATAATAATGGAAGGAATATAATTCATATTATTTGAAGGCCCCAAAAACATATCAACCAAGACTATAAGAATAATTTCGAATTACTAAATATTTAAAGATTAGAAAAGATCTCTAAAAAATATAATAGTGAATGAGAAATAGAAGGTCTCAATGTTGAATAGGGAAAATTAAGTTAATTAAGAATTCCAGTATTATAGTACAATTATTGGTAAAAGGTCATGATATAGGATAATGGAAAATATTCAAAAAATAATAATAACCTCGTAGAAATTATTAATAAAGGTGATAAGGATGATAATGTAAATACAAAATTAATTAGGTTATAAACTATGCAGCTTTCCAATCATCTTTGGAAGTACTGAATTTAGTTGAAGGAAAATAATTTATCAACACTATACCAATATTTTATATAGCTATCCTGATAAATAGTAGTGATTCAAAGATAATGTTAAAGATATCAGTAAATCATGGAATTCCACAAGATAGTTTCAAATAAATTCTTCATGTGTTAATTTATATTTAGTAAAGAAAATACATTATTACTGTCTAAATAGAGCATCGTTGTAAAATTTATATTCAAAACACAATAATGTTTTATTATAAAATGTACTCACCTTATGATCATACATCAACACACATCTATGTTTTTTTATCTGGGGGAAATATCATAATGATAATGTTTTAATAAGAAATATCATGGGACAATATTATTACATTAATAGAGTATCAATATAAATATCATGTATAGTGTAGTATAATTTATTCCATAACAGTAACCAATTATAATATTGATAGATAAGAACAATTATATGATAAAAATATTTGAACAACAATATTATGAGAAAAACATATCATACACTAACATTGATATTTTTATCTAATTATCTATTTTAATGTTTCTTAGAGAATACTTAGAAAAAAAATATTAAACCATATGTGAATGGGGGTGGGGAATTAATTTTATTATGACAATATATGTATAGAAATATATATACTATAGTTCTCTATCATTACCATATATTTTAAAACATATCATTTTAGAAATTTCAAGAATGAATAACACAACCAAACAAGCATGATTATTAAGATATTTTATAAAAATATTATTATATGAAAACATTTACAATAAATTTATAATATCTTTACCATTATTAAGATTATACTAAATATTCATTATTAATATCATTTTTTTTATTTTTAAATACTTCTATATTTTAATTGTATTTTTTACTAGTAATTACATGTATACATTTTGAAAAAATAGGAAATTTGTATTATGTTATACCTCCTTAAAATGAATAATTTTTTATAACATAGAAAACCATTTTAAAAAATAACTCATTGTGATATATCCCGTATTATAGTATATTGTTACATTTTCCCTTCATGAATTGAAATACAATTAATTTGATCCACCCATATTGAGGATTATAGGATTTTTAAATAGTCGATTTGTACACTATACCTAAACTAGAATAAATATCTTCTTATTTATTTAATTCATTCGCTCATAAATTATTAATTTTTTCAATTCTCCTTTGACATCTAGATATGATTGTATCTAGGAAAACATAATGGAATACAAAATATTAGAGATTCAATATAGGGATTTTATAGCTGGTATCGAAAGTGATTAAAAAAATGTTTAGGAAGTAGATTTAAGATAAAGAAGTTATAAAACCATGAATATTATATTAAATTCATGGAAAACATAATGAATCTTATAAAAAAAATAAATTATGATATATAATAAAGGAATTTATAATAGTTATAAAAATGTGGAGTGATTATTGTTTTTATTTTCATCATAAAAATTATACACATATTTTATTAGGTATAAAATGATTTCTTTGGAATTACATGAAAATAATTCCAATAACAATGGATAATGTAATAATTTTCATTATATAAAATAAAAATAATGGTTGGTAATTATAAAAAATGGTATCAATGTTTTATGGATTTTGAAATAGTTTTTTCAAATAAACTTCCACACATATCCTCAACATATTCAAATAATTAATATTTTTAAATGATAAAATAATATCTATACATTTAATGAATAATTAATACATTAATGATACATTGATTTATTAAATTTGAAATTAATATTTTCATATAGATAATATTATTCAAAAAAATTAATGTTTATTAATAGTGGGGTTTAATCTCTATGGGGATTCTGAATATTACTATTTTTTAAAGAAAACATAAAATAATGAAGTGGAAAAACATGAAGTGTGTTATATTAAAAACATAAAACGTAATTTATAATTAGAT
The DNA here is from genome assembly GCA_963277665.1 of Viscum album. Classification (NCBI taxonomy): domain Eukaryota; kingdom Viridiplantae; phylum Streptophyta; class Magnoliopsida; order Santalales; family Viscaceae; genus Viscum; species Viscum album. Next base: position 1,289,664,656 of record OY728159.1, on the reverse strand, counting down.
AAATAAGTAAGAATAGATGGGAAAATATTTAATATACATTTTTAGGAGGAATAAATTCTCAGCAAGAATATGGATAATGTTTATGACTAAAAATACATGTTTGTAACATTAAAAAAAACAAGAGTGAAATATTATTTAATTCATTTATATGTTTTTAAAAATTGCCTAAAATTAATTATTCATGAAAAATAATAATTAATATAGTGTGAATACTTGTACTATTCCAATGGATAATATGATATAAATATCATATCTTTCAAATGGAAACCCTGATAGGAAGAATTTTATTGAGTATTATTTAGGAAAACTACTCAGTAGGGACAATGATGTTAGATTAATGTGTAAATTTATACAAATCAAGGAAAGAATCAAATCATAGACTATTTAATAGACTTTAAAATGTGACTTACCAATTTATAAGTTGATGGGTTTCATACAATCATCATATTAGAAATGAAATTTAGGGAAACCCATCTACCAATATATCTATCTTTATGAGTCAACACATAAAAAATTATAAAAGGGAATACCTGGAAAATGCCAACAGCACCAGAATTCTTCTTACATAGAGAAGGATTATACTTGATAATGATCACGAATCAGTGAAAAAATACGCCTTAATCTAGGGGGGACACCATCGAACGGATCTATGATCATATTGTTATGATACTAAAATTATGGAGTCCTAGACCATTCACACCATATAATAAACAAAAGTATTAGAGGAAAATATAATTCTTCACACCCAACAGAAGGAGACACCAACCTTTTATATAGGTAGATCCTGAGGTTCCCCACATCATATGAATTTCATAATTTTGAGTTAAATAATTTTTTTTAATTAATAAAAATCCATTAAACCATTTATAATCAGTTCTAGTTGATAATAAAATCATTAGGAAGAAATTAATATATATCATTTAATTATTTATTTTCACATCTATATATAATATGTGCATTCAAATACATTTATAACTTTATTTTATAAAATATAAACAAAAATAAAACATCAACAAATTACAATATTTTCATGCTATATTAGATATTATATTGTCTTTGATTTTATACAACACCATTTTAAGCTTATGAAACACAACAAACCATGTTAACATTCCTAACATGTAAGACTAGTTTTAACCAACATTTAATGGATTGATAATTTAAAAACTAAATTTCATAAATTTTATTATTATTATTTTTCATAATAAATTTTAGTTCAGGATTTTTAATGTAAAAATTATCTTAGAGTGAATCTTTGGGATTTTTCTGAGAATAATTATTTTTTATGAATTGTGAAAATTACTGCAATTTAGTTATAAATAACCTTTTCATTTGAAAAATGATTAGTAATAAATTATATATTTTATTGATTTTTAAAATCATAATTGCTCTACAATTAATATATTAGTCCAGTTTAGGTTATTGGAATATTTTTTATATTTAAATTTTATATAAAAACGTACTGATCTTTTGAATATTTTAATCCAAAAACCCTCCTTCACGCCATGTTTGAAATATTTGTCTTCATATTAATTTTTCCACTTATTTTATTTGAGTTTTGAAAAATAGACAAAAATGGTATCAATCGAAAGGGTATTTTTTTCTAATCATATCAACTAAATTTTGACCACAAATATTAGCTAAAGTGATAAAAATTAATTATGGTGAAAAAGGAACGACTAAGCATAGTAAGGGAATAAACCATCATCAAAGAAAAAAAGAACCTAGAATCATTTTAAAAAACCATTAGATTCATATAATTCTACCATTTACCCAGTTGGTTTTAATTTTATGGGTTATTAAGATATTATTGAATTGAACTACCCTATAAAAATGCTAGGTAAGGAAGAAGACAAAAAGGAACTTTTGTTACCTTTAACATTTATATAATATATTGATATGTAAAAAACATCATATTTTCGGTTATAAATATACTTTTAAATTAAATAAGGGATGTTATTATCATAATAATTTACAAATAATATTTTAATATTGTTTTGTTATTTAAAATTATTTAGAAACTCCGACGTAGTGATTATTTAGATAAACATTTAATAAAGTAAATAATATAATAAATATTAAAATTGAAGTGAATTGATTGAATTATTGTATTGAATTATTATTTTTAAATGAATATATCCTGTTAAAAAATTTTATAATTAATATATTTTAATTTAAATATTGTTTTGAAAATTTTTATTTTATGTTAAATAAATAATGTCAAAATTGATCTTATTGGTATTTTACAATAAACTATTTTCTATTAAATGATTTAAAATTAATAAAAATATTATATTATTCCATGTGATTTTAAAGTGTTAATAAATATTAAATATGGTATATAAATTGACCGATTGATCATTTATAATAAATATATTAAGCCATATATAGTAAAAATAATGTCAACACGGTCCTAGTTGAAGAAGTATTTTAGGGCATCCCTGCTTTTGTTTTAAAATTATTTTAAAAAAACATGGGAATTTGATTTTATAAACTAGAAACCGTATTAATAATATTATATGTATATTTTCTAATAAATCACAATTTCTTATTCTTCATGGATAAAATAATTAGACTATAAAACAAGATACTTCAAAAAAAGAAAAAAGATAAAATTATGAAATCATAGATGTTAAGGATCCAAATTATTATAATACAATTTTTTTGTGGTGGAGGACTATATTTCCCTTTTATTCCTTATTTTTCATTTTTATGAACATTATGTATGTTATACCTCCCTTTAATGAAGAACCTTTGGTATTTATACCTCCCAACATCCTTTCTTTAGACCTGGAAGTCTTCACTTAGGAATAAATCTGTCCAAGGAATCCATTTTGTACAAACCAAAACGAGATACGTGATTAAGAGGTAATAAAAATCTTTAGTATTTTTAGTTTTATTTCCAATATAAACCGCCTAAAATATGCTTATACTATGATAATATAAAAAATGGTCTTTTTAAAATACAAATATTTATATCTACACTTACAAACACCTCCATTTAATGAGAAACAAACATATAGTTTATGTGCATGATGTACTACTGCATCACGAAATGATTATTGTCATTTTTAATTTACCACATATAATGTTGGCCGTTGTGATTGAAAATCTATTAACCTATTATATATAGGGTATTGATTTAGTATTTATACTTATGTAATACTTTTATAACACCTACCTCTAATAAGTTCCCTTTTCCATTAATATGATAAACTCGTTTAAGGAAGTGTGGATTATCACCCTCTCGAGGTAATGTGATTCATTCACACTATACATAGAACAAATTAAGGACAATTTATATAAAACATTGTTAAAAATATAACATATATATGATAATATAAATATAATATACATATTTATCATTTATTTTTTGATTTTTTAATACAATAATAAAAAAATCATGCATATGCAGAACTTATCGTCTCCATTAACGGTGCACTTCGTTTCTAATCACCATATATAATAGACTACAATAAATACATATATAATGATTATATATTATAATTAATTCGTGGTTTACATTATTTAGATTATAAAACCCCAGGATAATTAATGATAATAACAAATAATGAGTTGGAATATACTTGAGAAACAAGGAAACACACAAAATATTGAAATTAATGAAATTTGGTAACAAATAGGTAATGATATATAATATAAAGTTAATATATGTTATTATAAACATTATTATGGTTTTCTTATATTTTAGTTACATATTTTAAATCCTCTTATATTATTATAAAGACCAAAATTCCAACGTAACTTTAATGTATGGTATTTCACCACAATTAACTTTTCAATGTGACTTATTTTAGTTATGAACCAATTCACATTTATTTGGTGTATATAATGTCATTTAAAATATTTTAAAATTAATCTTATTATTATCACGATATTTTATGTTTCATTTAAATAACATTTTATTGTTATTTAAATGTTTCAATGTGGTATGGTGCACATTGGATTATTTAAATATTAATTTTTCCCAGCAATGTTATATTGTAAATACACCTTTGTTGTTACTTATCCTCTTCCGATGTATTATTTATAAATTCATTTTCTTTATGGATTTTTGAAAAAGAAAATTATTCATTTGATATATTTGGAATGATATGTACCGGTACAACATGGTTGGGGCTAGGTATTGATATACCCATGATGCATCGATAGTCTCATGAGATGAATCACATGGCCAAATCAGAATTGTTTTACCCAATATGTAGTAAACCGTCTTATGAAAGGTCTTACATTAAAGGATCCATGTAACATGGAAATGTGGCATCCAATAATTAAGCATTCACCTAACTTATTTTCTATTATTATACATGAATGATAAGTTTTTGTTAATATATATATGGATAATCTTTGTTTTAGTACATTGATTAAAAGTAATGTGTTTCAGTTACATAACTTTCTATATTGATTTTCCCTTATCTAGTTATTTGGATGGAATTTTTTATTTATTTTTTACCTTTATACGTTAATTTTTTTTAATTTTATTCCTTATTTTTCCTTCTTTACATACACTTACTAACCATTTCAGCTCACCCTTATTATATTTTTCATAGGGTGTGATGAATATAACATTGAATAACCATTCATGGATGCAGTTTAGTTCAATTTATTATGTGGAATTTTTTATTTTTTCCCATTATATTATGTGTATCATGTATGTAATATATATTTCCATGAGTGATAACTGCTTGGTCCATCGAGATTTTATTCTTTGTAATCAACCCAATATAATAAAATAACGCACTAGCTCCAGGATTCAATGATCAGTGCACTACAAGTTATATAGATATAATAATATATAGAATATATTTCACTTCCAATAACCTCCCACACAAACTAAAATCCCATAAAATCTTATGAATAACTTCATAAATCTGTTTTAATTTATACAAACTCTTCTGGATGATTTTTTTTAAAACACATGTATTTGGAATAATTAATTTTTATAAAATTTTATACTTATCAAAGGGTGTAACCGTGTGAACTGAAATGCCTTATCAACATTGAAAACAACTATGAAATGAATATTTTATAGAGATACTCATATTATGGCCTTAATAAAAATTTCCATGAAAATCATTATACATTAGGGTCTGGTGTGATCTCCCTTAAATATTTTCATATCTCTATATGGACATATCCCCCATACTATGTATAACATGAATCATATATATATTATATACTCCCTCTTTCTATTACATCGAGTGACCACTGAATAATAAAAATATCAGTCTTTAATTCAATTTATTTTTTTGATTATGTAAATAATATTTACATAGTTCATTAATACATAACCGATCATCCATAAATATGATAAAAACATAAAACATTACTTATCAATAATGTTTAATGAATCACATGTAAAACTACTAATCATGGACATAAATTTCCTTATTCTATTTCAATATTGGTCTATATGTATTTTCTTGGCAACGATGTTGAAAAATCCCATCATGGTAACACTCCAACCAATGACATCATCCACCAAAAATCCAACCACCCCTTGATTAGCTATGTTCATATGTTTACCTATGTAAGTCGCATATCGAATTATAATTTTTATCATGATAAGTATCTCTCCAACCTCAAGTAATAATGATTGATAATAAGTGTACACCCCTATGTATTTTCATGAATGTTGGATAATCTATGAAATAACATTTTGTTGATCCTTCCATGTAATAAGTAACTAATAATTAACTAATGAATCTATTCTTTTATATCTCATATACAACCCTCTATCATGGATATGTGAATATATTCAAGCTTACCATTGTATATCCTCATAGCCCATTATACTCCTTAATGTTCATTAGTTATTGATGAATCAATGTTTTTACTTTTTGGGGTATTTATCATTTGACCATCCATGAAAAATATAATAATGAAAACATGAAGAAATGAAAAATATAGATTTTATTTATTATAATTACATCATATATATTCAAAAATTATAAAAAATTATATTATTAGATTCTATTTTACTTTTATGTTGTCACAGAAAAAATGGATTTTTGAACATTACTTCCAAATGTTAATCCTATAAAATCCTTATATGTCCATATAATAAAATACTCCCCCTATCTTCATTATTTGTACAAATTTACAAAACAACCTAGTTTGATAAATGGAAAGATATAGGAATATCATACCATAAGTTAAACTGTGTGAAATTATATTCAAGATCTTTAAATTCATAATATCAAATGTTATACTTTTATGATCTCTTATATAATTATTAGAAATTCTATGTATATCATAATCACCCTTAATTTTTTTTCATAAAACCTATTTATTGAAATATTTTTTTAAAAATGTAACTATATTCAGTATTACGTTACCATAACATCCAAAACACCTTTTAGGATAAATTTATTTCCTATTTTTTAAACAAATACGACTCTTAACATTACCCGTTTACATTAAAACTAAAAGTTTTATTGAATTCAAAGAGATACATATTGTTTATTAGATAGTAAAATCCCATATGGAACCCGTTAACATTAAACATAAAAGGTGTATTGAATTCAAAGAGATACATATTGTTTATTAGATAGTAAAATCCCATATGGAATAGTGATTCTCACTTGTTATGATGACCAAATCGGACTCTTTTTATTTTAAATTAAAATCACATATCCAAATAATCATTATAATATTAAGTGAAGAATATATACAATATTATATTGGTAAAAATCTTTAGTAAACAATTATTTTCACCTTAACATAGTAATTAAAGGTGACTATTTTCATTTTTCATTACTATCTTATAACCCATAACTCTAGGATATTAAGTGAAAAATCATTCCAAAAAATATTGATGGATATTATTATTTATTTCCACTAAACCTCTATATGTTCATACATAATCCAAATAGATTCTCTATTATCATACTATCATTTTAATTTATTCTAAGGAATAATTTAAACATCTTCTAGTTTTAGGAATTAATATTTATTTTCATTAATATAAGAATATCTATCTGAAAATATTGTTCCATATCATATAAGGTTTTATATGTGTTTGGATCATTTATCATTTAAAAATAAATATTCATTAAAACTTGTTACTCATATGTCACTTGTATAAAATCATCATATATTAATTGATGGGATGAAATATATATTTTTTTCAAAAAAAATTATTTCATTTCTTTTCTTTGATGTAGAACTTAGAGGAATTAAATTTTCATCAAAAAAAATCCACTTTATCTATATAAATATATTTTTTTAAATATTAAATGAAAAAAATAAAACTCCTCTATAAATGCTTCAATTGATTAAATTTTACTGTGTAGAAACTACTTGCTCTATAATGTCAATCTCTATGCAGGAATTTTTCACATCAATATCTAAACACCTATATATTTACGACATTTGAAAAATATATTGATTTTATCACATACCTATCAGAATAAAAATATTCAAATTTTTTTTTCGATTCATACCCAATTTTGAATATACACTAGGTTTCATTTGGATATTATGGAATCTAATCTATTTTCCCATCCTATGACCATTTTTGACATAATAGTAGCATTGTCCATTCCATTTCATCTCCATGTAATGGATGATGTGAAATTTTCACAAATTATTTTCATTATTTTGTTTCCAAAAAATTTTAATTTATTAATAAATATTATCTTAATGGTACTTGATATAGATCCACCAATATCCTAATCATCTATCTATAACATGTTAAGGAGATAAGGTATTGTTTTGTATAACTAATTGATGTTGAAGTTACCTAAAACTGGCACAAACATTTTTTAAGTGACTACATAAATAATTACACATCAATATTCAACATGTTAGGTTATCCCAGTTTCTATAAATATTAAAAAAAACAATAATATTGAGTACATGGGTAGATAAAATTATTTATCCCACCATATTCCTTTAAATAATGGATTTTCAAACATCATACACTTAATTTCATCATTGTTCTTAATAGAGTCTCATTAATTTATTTATTATTATGAATGAAACTATAGACTAATTTTTTTTTCAATATGAGATCCAAAGTAACATTAATAAAATAAAAAACATCTATAGAATCCTTTATATTTCTATCTCATGAATCTAGATTTTTTTGTTTAATCTTCTTTCAAATAAATTTTTTAGAAGAGGCTACTATAGTGAATTGAATTTCTCTTCTTACTTGGGAATAATTTTCATATTTCTATTACAATAAAGAATTATTCTTATATTTATCTATTAATTATCTCAGATACATCTGATTTATAATGTGGTGAAAGATATTATTTCTTTATAACATAAATTTCAATAATATGGTAATCATATAAAATATTAAATCATTAATGAAATTTAACAAATTTTCCCAAAATAAAATTGAAAAAACAATACATTGTATCCATTTTGTGACCCAAGATAAATATTTCCTAATAAAAGGATTATTATTGGATTTTTGAATCACAAATTAGTTATTTAAGAAGGTAATCATCCCAATCATGATTGTTGTGACTTTTGGGTCAGTTATCTGATAACCACTGATACAAGTAAATAATTTGTATTCACTCCATTGTATTCCTTTGGTATTTCTCCATGGGTTTCCCAAGTATTTGTATCCCAAAAAAAGAATCAATAATATCCTAAAAAAATTAAATCCAACGGAACCTTTCATGGTTGAAACTACCAAGGGGTGTCTGAGTGTGATGTTTCACACTCAATATTTAGAAAAGATAATTTAGGGGCACCTTGTTTAGTCAAAAACTACCTGCTTGAATGATCAAGGTCATGGTTAGTGTCATTTAGAAATTAATCACACAATTTTTATGGGAATAAATAACACCATATTTTTTATTTTTCTTATATTTAATGTATGAATTATTTAAGTAATTTATATTGAATTCATATTCCCTCCACCAAATCAATATATTCAAACCAAATTGACTCTTATATTTTTAAATAACGGAGGATTTTTTCTTACTTCGAGAAAATATATGTAAACATATTCATCCATATTCAAATGCATTATATTAAAAATAACATGAACAATTCATGTAAAGTATTAGTGTTATTTGAGATTGGAAATCTTCATATCTGTATGCCCAATAGGATATATAGTCAATCCCATTCTCTTTCCCTGCAAAAGAATGCATCCCAGATTGTATGTGGTCTAACCCCAAGTACCACTAACTGTTGTTAATTTACTCAGGAGATAATTCAATTCATGAAAAATCATTGACATAATATTGAAAAAAATATTCAACAACAAAATTCACATTAGAATAATTAATTAAAAACTGGATTAATGTTTTATAAAACCTAAATTCTCTATCATATACAGCATGTAATACAAGGATATTACCAAGAAGAAATATGTTATATAATCACTAGAATACATTAATTATTTTTAAAAAACATGAATAAAATACAAAATAACATTTATATAAATTAATAACTAAAATATTTAAACTTCAGATAAACATTTGTAGACAATTTCATTAATAATGTATAATTTTAAGTCATTTTATAGTTTATTAAAAATTTTGTTTATTCTTTAATTTTGAATTTAAAATCATTATATTTTTACAATATGACTTATTTAATATTCACCATTATATATAATTTACTTTTTAAATATTTGATATTATATGAATGATAAATAATTTTTAACTCAATTTCTATTATGTATACATTTTACCTAAGCTAAATTTAAAATAATTATTTATTATTTAGGTTGGATTCGATTAGAACATCCATATTTTAATGATCACAAGCAAAGATTATAATTTTTTTAAATAAATTTCATGATGTCTGTTAGTCCACAATTTCGTTGGAAAAACATGTAATATTGGATAAGTCTCATTTTAATTATGGCTACCTATTGTATTATGACATCCTACAAACCATAAAGGTCAACTGTTTGTGTGGTACTGACTGCATCAAAAAAAGGCATTCCATGAGGAAATTTTGATGTTGTCTTATACTAACCATGTTCTGAAGATCAAGTGTCCACATGTATAATAAATCTACCATGTGATCGACTCAAAGTGGTCTTATAAAGGAAACTACCTACCATATAAAGGATCCTAGTATTAGTGTGAAGTTATGTAAAAATTCTCTAAGTGTTTTTTAACTACACCTGTTATTATAGTGGGCACATGAAGTTATATTCTTACAATAAGAAAATCTCAAGTTGTCAATGGCAGAAGGGTACCAAATGTGAGAAGAAGAGTACCAATAACATAAAGGAAAACCAAAATATATGGACCCAATATACACTAAGGTATCATTAATTTGATATGTGTATGATAAAAACATAGAAGATTATGGTGAGCAATGATGATAAAATAATATTTGATAGATCTCCTTTGATATGAATTACTCCTTTAAATTCAATATGCAATGTACATTCTAATGGGGCGTAGTTCGATAGATATATAGTATTTGTGAATGAATAATCATACTTTGATGATGATGATGATGAGGGTACTTTATATTAGGATGCTTGACCTACAATCCCTTCTATTAAAATTGTCTTAGAATCATCTTTTAATGCTCTAATTTAAACTATTTTATTGTGGTGACCTATGTATGTGCTTTAATGGATCATACCTCAGAAAGGAATTTTTGGTCCAACTCCTTAAAAAATATTGTAGAACTTCATAATAAGGATATGTAAAATCATATTGAGTCAAATCAACAATACCCTCATGAAGTTGTAGAAGAAGTGGATGCTAGGTTCCAAGATGATGTGAATTCTATGAGATCAAGATATACGGTATGTGAAGATTATTTTAGAAATCCAAATAATTATACATATTCTTATGAGTATGTTTGATTTCTTCGACTTATTTCACTCCCCATTTTCTAAAATACGATTCAGATGAGTTTAGTCAGATATTATAGGGATTTAGAATGAATTATTTTACGGTTTTGGAAATGATTTGGAGCATATCCTAGAATAATATATATTCAAAAGATTAATTTTTTTCTTCTAAAATTCAAATATAAAATTTAAAATCCTGATAAATTGAATGAATAATTAAGATGATGTCCATAAATAACATATTTTTTATTTGTTAGATGACCTTTCTTAAATGATATTGAAACATGGAAAATGGTATATGAATTATGTATTCCAATATTAAACCACTTATATTCCACCTCATTCTCCCCCATTACATATATATGTTGATGATGGAAAAAATTGAGAATTGATCAATAAAGTGTTAATGGTTTTTCATGACAAGTTTTATCAAATAATGGAGTCTCTTTTGAAGGATTTCATAAAAATACTTCTATGAATTTGGTGGTAGTGAGAAAAGATATTGAATAATGGGGAAAATATAAAGACTTAATCATGAAGGAAATTAAATACTACCTTTTATGAATATTCCCCAAATAAGATTTCAAGACTATGTTAAGCTCTTTGATTACTAAATGGGGGATGCCTCCTTTGACCCATGATTGATTTTTTAAGTAAATATGCTCTATCTGCACACCCTTATGTTGGAAGATTTTATAGAAAATACAAAATAATTAATTCATGTTATGGAAAATGGATCTCTAGAAGTGGGTGATTTTACCCAGTTGATGGAACCATACATATACAATACTAACATATCTATTTTTTATCCTTTTTATTTCCCTCTTAACTAAACCTCTATTGAATCAACAAAAACCTTTATTTATTTTGGCATGTTCCCAAAAAAATAACTCTATGACCTCAGACCTATTTTGAAATTTATATATATTACATTACATACTTCCACATCTTCACCCTAGACTCCATCTTATTTCCCAAAATCTACTTCTAAAGAAAATGATACAATACTTTTTATAGATATCTAGGATGTGTGAGAGTCATATTCTTATTAGAAATTTTGATTTGGACACTCCTTGTATTTTTATGTAATCTATTTCTAGAATTAATGAAATATCATTATTCTGCTTTATATTTATCATGTTATTGATTAAATATTTATTTATATCTTATTACATTTCAATTAATTTAATGTTTTATGTTAGTAAACTATTTTTCATTAAAAACATATACAGATGGATAATTATATATATAACCATTTCTTCCTATCATATGATGACAACCAAATGACCATTAATGTTAAGTATTACTGTGGTACTGACCTTGTGAAAAAATACCTACTATGTTCCAATTATTTCTAAATCATTTACTAAATGTGAATTTATGTTCATTTGATCACATGTGTAATAGATCTAACATATGTATAACTCAACCTAGCTATATGAAATATAATACATAGTAAATGAAGAAACCTAGTAACTATTTGCATTAAGGTAAAATTTATCTCTGTGTTGTTCTATCCTAATGAGTTATTGTATTGAGGACAAGAAAATATATAGCTATCCTAAGAAACATTCAAGTTACTAGGTGATAAAGAGTCCCTAATGAGAGAAAATGAGTACCTACCACATGAGGTCATGATCCAATAGATGATCAGGATATAGTTACTATAAGATATAATGATGTTTTTATACCCAGTTTTCATGCATTGTTCATGTACTATAAGACCGTGCATAATTACCATGATCTAATGTAACCATTCCTTACTGAAGACCTATATACCCTCTCTGACATAATTACTGTTGTATTTTGAAATCTCTAATATCTATTTTTCAAATAATTAATTTTAGATTCTATGAAATTTAGGCTACAATGAATGTTCTCTAATGACTATATTGAGATGGTGTTATCTTAAAGAAGAATAAATATGCATGTAAAACTGATATATGAACATAGAAATAATTGATTAATATACATGTGTTCATGTGATAAATAGTAGACTTATTCAGAACATTCTAATTCACTCTTCGTTTCCTAAATATTCTGTATAAGCTCAGTTGATCCAATTTCGAAGAAAAAATCAATGACTCTGGAATAAATGTTGTTTATCGTACTGATCTTCAATGATTATTCACACTCTATATTATTTTCTATTTCAATTTAATGTTATCATTCATTATTTATTCATTATTACAGTAGTTATCAATAATCATGGACTATTATACTCTATTAGAGACTATAATACACTCTTTTCATTTAAACTCATATGTACTCACTTGTAAACCTTTGGAAGAAGCTGTGAATCCTAAACTACCTCCATACAGTCAGTTTTCATTTTATTTTCCCTCATATAATTATGGAATAGACCGTGTCTCCTAGATAGCCTTATGTTTTTTTAAAATATGATCCAAGTTATGGATTATTTTATTTCATAATAAAATACTTTTTATGAGGTGATTTTTAGGTGAAAGGGATCAAGTCTCGGATTCAGACTGAACCGCATATTGATTTTCATTGTGTTTTACTCTATGTTTTTTTATCTTCTTACCTAAACATAAATCGATATTTTTTAAAATATATTAAAAAAATTAATTTCTTAGTTAATTTGAATTTTATTTTTTTTATTATGTGTTGGATTTTAGTAATTTTTTTTAAAATATTACAGTTTTATATTTTTAAAACATATATAATATCAATCATTGAAGAAACTTATTAGAATGATAAATTTAGGTAAATCTTCTATTACAACTAAGAGAGATTATTTATAATATATTGGGATTATGATTTTAATTTTGTTTTTATTTTTCTTAAATTCAGTTGACTTCCCATCTTGAGTTCTCTACAAGTAATGAAATTTAATAGAAGATAATATCAATCATCAAAACATTTTTTTGTGTCTTAAATTATATCCAAATAATTCCCCAATAATTTTAAAATTTTAAAATAAATTATTTTTGAACAATACATGAATATCATGGAAATTTTTTTAATAAATAAAATACTTATTTATTATTGAAAACAAGATGCATTTATCGACTATTAATAAAAAAAATAAATTATAATCATTCTATATAATTTTAAATAATATAAAAATATTATGTTCAATCCATTATGAAATACTTATTATATTAGATTAAATATATTTTACCTTGTATTGTGGGAATTATAATTATTTCTTAATTCAATATCTATTATATACACATTTCGATATAATATAAATATCATATATGTTATAATTAATAAATTATTATAAATCACATTTTATTATTTCTAAATAATTTATTTATTTATACGTCATAATGAATAAAATTTATTTGTCAGAAGGTAATTTTAATATTAAGAAATAATATTTGGAATATTTTTTTAATGAATGATTCATTAAAATTTATATCATTAATTGTAAATGAATTTGGAAATATAATGTATAAACTATTTATAAATTAAAATAAACCCAAAATACCATTTTAATGATTTATAATCATTAATAAATTATAAATATTTGACAAATATTGTATAGTTAGCCATAAAATTTTTATAATAAAATAATATATTAAACAATTTTAATTTTTTTATAAATATTTCAAAAAATATTTTCTTTATTAATAAAATCATTAAAAATAAAAGTTTTTTTTCATTTTTTAAATTTCTTTATTAAAATAAATAATTTTTATTTAATAATTATGAGTAATAAATATGAACATTATGATAATAAAATGATTAATAAAGAGAATTTTATTATAACTAGGTTGTGAATATTATTCCCATTTTTTAAATAATTTTATAAATTAAAATGATATAAAAATTATACTAAACGTTATATTTAATTATTGAATTTAAATTTTTATAGTTATTTATAATCATGAAAAATATAATTTTTTAATTAAATTTTCATAAAATAAAAACCATATTTATTCATCAAAGAAGCTTACCCTCTAATACCATAGATATATTCTGTATGATCATCATATGATCATATATAGATGATGACTATAAATGTAAAAGTTCAAATGTGTTCATTAATCAACACGTAAATAAAAAATTATAATATAATACTTTAAAACACCAACGGTTGTAGTGTCCTTTTTTCTTAGAAAAGAAGAATGGATGATAAATATCCTAAATTATTAAACAAAATCACCCTACGTCTGTGGGGGTAACATGGGCCAATGGATCCAGAATAGTATTGTGGGGATACCTAATTTTGGAATTGGTTTTATTTCCTCCATCTCAAATTCTAAAAAATAGTGTGAGAGGAAAAGATAGTTATCTACACCCAATATCAGTGGTCATCATCTTGTTATACAGGGAGAGCTCAAGGCTCCTCACAACATATATGATTCATAAGGATGGTTTAATTCATTTAATGTTTTCAATGAATTAATATAAATCCATTAAAACAATTTTAATGGTTTCCAATTGAGAATAAAACACTTTGGGAGAAATAAATACATATCATATAAACATTTATTATCTCATGTATAATAAATATATGTATAAAAATACCTACATAAAAATTTTGTATTAAATATAAAAATATATATATAATATCATATGATATATAAATATATATTAGTACAAATCCAACATAAGGGGCATACAAAGAATTTGAATGAAAATTGATGATATTTGTTGTCAACATAAAGTATTTTTACATAATGATATTTCATACAAGGTTGAATAAAGCTACAAGTATATAGAAGAGGGAACTAAAAATTAGTTTAAATATAAATATTTTTCATTCTTGGTTAATAAAATGAAGTTCAATGATATATATGATTATATATTATGTTCCACATTCATATATTAAAAATTATATTATACATAATATGATTCCGGTTCTACATAATCATTTATTACAAATAATTTTCCAATAATTGTTAAAGAACCTTTTTATAATAAAAAAGTTCTTATTTGTTAAAGACTGAAAAGAAATTATATTAATAAGAAAAAATGGAATATAAAAATTATAATCGGTGTATGTTCAAAATTTGTATGAAAAATTGATATTTTAATGTTTCAATTTGATGTAATGATAGGTATTAACTTTATATACAATTGTGAGGGTCAAAGTCAAAATATAAAATAATAAGTTATTATTTGATGTTTGAGTATTGATTTTTTTAGTATAAGTTATTCTATTTATATTATATTACTAACTACACCTTTAAAAAATGTATATAATATTTTAGGATTTAATTTTAATGATATATAAATAATAAATTATCTTTAGGGAATATGGGATGGATTTATACACTGAGTTATATATATTAATATATCAAATATCATTGAATATTTTTTTATAAGGTATTTATGACATCTCGTATGGTGTTCTTAATTCCTATAGGTAATCAAATTTATAAATTTTCAATATACTCTTCCAAACTATTAACTGAAACTGTGTGTTTAATGATACTCAGATTTTGATCCCAAATTGATTACTCGTATCAACAACATAGAATAAACCTTGAAAACTTATGTACAATTCAAAAATTACTCTAATCAATAGTAATGAACCACGATTTATAAAATCCTAGGTGATAATCCAGTTAAATGAAAATATAATTTAACTATACATATAGATATTTTATTTTTTTCTAATAAAATAATTTTTCATATTATTGACTATCTAACTCAAAATAACCCATTTTCATATGGTCATCTTCTTTATTTAATTAATGAGATAATAATCTCCAAATTAAATTTAAAACATAGCACATAAACCATTCACTGTTTATATAGAATGATAATCCATAGTAGTTGAATTTAAATATAATTATCTCATTCAAAAGGAAATGACCATTCATAATTAATTTAGAAGATATTGAAAAATAAATTAAACACATAAACCTCAACTTGATTTAATAATAAAAGAAGAGTCCACTATAAACATCTTCCCTTCATCATATATATTTCACTAAAAAATAAAACACTCATTCTAGTCATGATATAGATTAAAAAAATGAATATACTAAATTTAATATAAGGATACTTGAATAATGATGTAGACATAGGTCTAGTTCCCAAAATGAATGATGATCCCAAGGCAAGAACAAAAACATCCAATATTCATCAATTGAGGTGAATCTTCATTTCTCTATATATCTACGTATATCCAATCATTTATTTCAAGGTTTGTTTGTAACCTCAAGTCAATGAATATAGTAAAACAACTCTAGGTTAAATATTTTCTCAAATTCCATATAACTGTAACACCATGATATTTTATATGAATTTATTTAAAATAAATTTTACATATTCGATATCATTCTTTATAGGTGACCACAAATCTAAATGAACCATGATATGTTTTGACCATTATAACATTTGATAGGATTTGTGAGTATGAATAGTATTAAAACAATTGTGATATATACATATATATATAAAGAATAGTTTTCTTTAATTCAAATATATTTACTAATTCCTATGAAATATTATTTTATTTTAAATTAAACCATTTCTTGAATAAAAAAACATTTCTAAAGAAATGAGTTTTTATAGAGATTCAAATTTTAAAATAAATCTATATTTAGAAATTTTAGGATTTTAGTTTAGTTTCATTAATTGAAAATTTATGATATGTTAGTAAGACATTAGTTATCTAATGGTTAAGAAATAAGATAAAATCACTTAACGGTCAAGAATATATATTTTTTTATTTTTTAATATGCACAATGTATTTTTTTCATAATAAATTTAATACATAACAATTAAGCATTGAGGTTAATGAAATGTATTGAACATATATTCAATAAAATATTTTAACATTAACATAAATATATTTACTAGGTAACTAATAAAAGTACAGTTTGTTTTATGATTAAAAATACATTACTTGAAAAAAAAATGTTTTCATTTTGTTTTGATAATTTATTATAATATTTATTTCTAAAACATATTGAAATTTAATTGTTAAAAAAATTATTCCATATATTGAATCAGAATTTCAAAACCTGAAAAGGATTCAACATTCATTTTTTAAATAACAAATATTTATAATATAAAAAAGAACATGGTTAGGGTGAAAACATATTATTGACTATAGTTAAACTAATATGTAAGGGTATAAATTCAAATCAAACATGTCAAAATATTATAGGAAAATTATATTTCAAAATTATCTTATCTTCCATTAAAATTAATTTCCATTAGGTTCCACTTGTAAAATAATGAAAATTTATATTATTTTAATATGTTATGTAATTCCATTCATTCCCTCCCATCACTTATAAAGGTAACCACTTCTCCGCCATTATTAAAAAATTTGATCCCTCTAGATCCAAAATCGATAACATAAAAATATATTTTATATGTTAATTTATTTATTGAGAATAGTTTTTCTCTTATGACCAAAAAAATAATTCTAGAGCTATTAGTTAAATAAAGTTACTCAAAGAAGTTGTATGCATCCTACTCGACTCTTTCAATGTTTATTTCTTCTAATATATCATCCGAGAAAATTATTCATTCCCGCATAATTAATCTCTTATGATAAACAAATTTATATATTATTAAGGTTATGGTAAATCAATTTCCACCCCATTTCAATCAATTGGGAAATGAATCTTTTGTTCCTATGTACATGAATAATATCTCCTCCACACAATGATATTATTCATTTTCCCTAATCACCTCATATTGATGGATAAAATGAAGGATTCAATAAATATATTTGTTATACAAGAAAAAAATTAAAAATCCACAATGATTAAACTTCATTAACCATTCATTCATTATTTTTATTACAAAATTAAAATAGTGCTCTTACATACATACGGAGTGTCATCTCTTAGAACTATGTAATTAATTTTTATATCTATGCCTATTTTGTATGGTTTTAAAAATTAATATAATCAAAATATATGTTATTTATAAAATTACTAACAATATATAGATTATGTAACCATGATCAATATGCAAGTACAACATCTTTATAATAAAATCAATTATGAAAAACTAAACAGTTTAAAACTAAATTGTTGATTATAATGAGAGATTATGAACAAATGAATCATGTTTTAACAGTGTTTTTTATCATTGCCTCTATTTTTTCAAAGGGGTTCCTTCCTAGGATCAGTTCTCTATCTTTCCCATTAAATAAATGATTAGGTGTTCTAGTAGATGATTTAGATCAGAAAAAGATGAAGATCTTCTAGGTGGAGGTGGCTAAACCCAAGTCTTCTTTGATGCCTTATGCCACAGAATGTAGTCACACCACCCACTCCAAATCTAAGAAGGATAATAGAATCCATCATTCATAAAAACTACGTTTTTCTAAAAGGGAGTTCATCCCCCACTTCTGAAAACGATCCTTATTATCATCATTAACACTCGAAGTGGGAGTGTACAATCCAAAAAATCCTTCCATTCCTCAGAATCTAGTCAAGGTCATGCATCCATGGTTGTTACTGTGTAACCGAATCGAGATGCATATTGGGTTTGTGTAATTTGAGAAATTAATATGACACTTTCATCATATGCATTTCAATCCTTGTAATATGAATATATCTTGGTTTTCAATAAATAGGAGTTAGACATGGAGCTGGTGTATTCCACATGTCAGTGCATCACCACTATGATTAGCCCAAGAGGTGATGGAATCTTTTTCTCCATCATTTATAATAGTTGTGAATCCATGGGAAAACTAGAGCATTGGATTCATATATGTATGTTCTAGCTAGTTATAAAACCCTGGTTCATGGTAGGGAACCTTAATACTATTGTGTAGGTCTCCGAGAAAACTGGTAGAACTGGAGGATTCACAAGTGATATGAAAGACTTCAGGGATTTCATGACCTCTACTTGTATTTTTGATATATGTTTTAATTGAAAACAATTTGTGTCTTCTAATAATAATTAATGATTTATCCTAATTTATTTAAGTCCAAATAATTTTATTTTGAACCAATAGGGAATTGAAACCTACAACTATGCTTTGGTGTCTCATCTGACTAGATCTTTATCTAACCATTCTCCTCTATTAGTGGTTTTGAGGAAATTTTCGTCTTCTCATCTACATTCCATTTACACATAAATCCATAATCAGATGGAGGGTTTCATGTAGATGGTGGAATATTAATGTAAGAGGGATGGGATCATGAATTATTGGGATGGCTTTAATATTTTCCTTAGGAGTTTAAAAATGGATATTTAGAAATGGTTGAAGGAAAATCCTAAAGAGGATAGAATTCTGGAAGTCCTAATGGATGATATTGAAAATATATAAGGGGCTTTAGGATTGATGGGATGATGAAATTTTATCTATTCTAAATTATAAAATTAACATTCTAGCAGTGATGTAATTAGACAGTTAGAGGATCTATAGGCAGAAGTAGAGAGTGGTGTATCTCAATGTAGGGGATCAGAACTCTACTTAATGACCTGAATGACTCAAGCATAAGAATATGAATGTGATAATAAATTTAAATCTTGAATATGGTTCCTTCACTTCAGATGTGAAAATTTCTTGTATGTTGGATCTTGATCAAATTGGAGTCATTTTTGCGTTCAAGAGGTGTAGCAGGTGTTGTGATGGTTTGTGCTATAAAGAAAGAGTCTTTTAGGGGTTGTATCCAGAAGATGGTGGAGTAATCAAGTAATTAATTTTCATTGTACATTAAGAAAGTGTAGTAGATTATGGATTCCATCTTTACCTCAAATATGGATAGTTCCTCAGGTTTTGATGGGTTCCCATGTGGTTTCTTTGTTTTTATGGGGAATTTGTGAAGGTCTATGTTTTGGATGTAGTTTAGGACTTCTTTAGAGTTGGAAATCTCAAACACAGGTTTTCAGTGTATTGTTTTTTCTTTATTCTTATGGATAATTATCCTACAACGATTTACATATTCATGCACGTATGATCATGTAAATTCTCATAAAAATTCATTCATGCCTTATCTCCAGAAGATTGACCAGCATCATTGCAATAATTGTTTCGGAATAAAAAACAATTTAGTAAATGGGGAGGTATACATGAGGAAATTTTTAATATAAAATAAATGGTTTAGGACGTCAATAAAAGGGTTTATGGATCAGACATAATCATTTAATTGGATATGGGCATGGATCAAGACATATTTGAATGGGGTTTTCTAATTTGGGTTAGGAGAAGGCTTGGTTTTAAAGTACGGTTTTGTAGTCACTGCTATAGGTGTTACTATTCACCTTAGATATTGATATCTCGCATAGGAAAATGAATTCAATTCATTATGAATTCAAGGGGTGTCCAAAAGGGCTACCCATTTTCTCCTTTCCTCTTCATTATGGTGTAATATTCGCTTTTATGGAATATCAATAAAAGCCTCCAAGAAGGGATAATAAAACCCTTTACCAGAAAACAAGCAAGTAATATTGCCTCCTTTCTTATGTTTGAAGATTATGTTCTTATTTTTAAAAATGGTAGGCATAACACCATTATCAATTTCATGGGAATCATGTCAACTTATTGAAAAAATAGTGTCCAAAACCTACATAATTAGAAGGGAAAGGATATCATTTAGAACAAAATATCTTGCAATAATAGTGGTGTCATTGAAGATATATTAGGGATTAAAGAGAAGCATCTACCATGAAATATTATAGAGCCCCCATTTATAGTTGTCGGATAAAAAATCCCATCGTTGATTAGATAATAAATAAGATCACATGAATAATTTGATGTAGTAAAAATAGTTATTTATCCTTTTATGGAAGGGTTTCATTGATTAATAGTGTTTTAACATTGATCCCTATTCATATCATCTCTATTGTCAACCCATTTAAGGGAACTATCATAATGACGGAAAATATCCAGACTAAAAATCTTTGGGATGCCAAACAAGTGGGTAGATTCTATTTGGCCTCGTGGAAATGCATACATAGAACCATTATAGAGGGTGTCGTTGGCCTCTATAGTATTATGAAGACAATGAAATCCATACAAGATCTCCACCTTTGGGGAATTTTTGAAGGAATTTCCTTATGCGAATGATTCATGCGGGATAAGAATATTGATATTAGAGTGGAACAGACATGTCGATGTATGTCGTTGTCAAATCATTCAATGTGCATGCGTACCATATGAAGGAACTATAGGATCACTCATGCATGTTGGTTGGAAGAGGTTATATCAATCTCTAGAAGAACAATTATGCTAGATAAAGGATAAACATTATAGGATTCTTGACCCATTATATAACCTTTAAGTATGTAAATTGGGAATCCTCCTCTAATTGAGTACATTCTAAATGAGGATAAAAAGAAGATCATCAATAATATTTGTTTGGTAAATGAATCTGATAAATACTTATTTACATGGTGGACCTCCGGGAAATTTAGTATTGTTGAATACAGGTCTATCATGCATGGGAAGGGTGTTCAGTATTAGTGGGTTACAAAGGTGATGTAAAAATATATACCGAATGAGATGATTTTCCCAATTTGGTTCAATAAAAACCAATCTATATCAATGGATAAATTTTTTCAATGGAATGGGGTCTCCATGGCTTCATGGTGCTTCAATTGTGAAAAGCCAACACATGAATCCACAGTGCATTTTTCATTATAATTGATTGGGAAAGAATATTGTGGTAATTGTTAGGTCCTAACATGTAAATCATCCCCAGGGGTTCCTTTCAGGAGTTACACACCACTTTTTTTTAGGATCCGATCAATCCGGATCCCGTAACGAAGACATGAGGCATCATTTTTGGGGCCATATGCTATAATCTATAGGAAGCTCACAATAGGGCAGGAGAAGGTTCTATCTGATCAACTTATTTCCTCCATCTACATGCTAGGTAGTTGGATGCATAGTTTCGTTCAACTATCCAAGGTATGTAGAATCCTCCCACACTATTCAAATTTCATTATAAGTCAGAGTTTAATTTTAACCCACCTCCAAGAAATCATGGTAGATGGTTGAATTAGATTAGACCATGTAGATGCATAAAACTTAATGTTGATGGATTGTAAATGGATGGAGTTATGATGGGAGTTAGGCTAGTAAGAGATAGTAGAGGTTCTGTGATTCCTGGATTTAGTGAATTTTGTCTGCCTGGATGTTCTATTAAGGTAGCAATCATAGAATTATATTCTCTAATTGTTCTTTGTGACAGGTTTGATATCATAGTGGATTATATTGAATTGGACTATGAAAATTAAGTCTAAATCCTTCAAGGGAAATCAGGCCATCCTTGGTAGTTGGTCTACTATGATAGAAAATGCAGACTAGAAATTAACTAGGAATGTTCTATTAGAAAATATTTTGGGGGAGAGAAATTTTGTGGTTGATGGGTTAGGTTATGAAGGGAGGTATAATGCAAGTTGTCTCATTTACATCATGTTGGGGTATTTAACCATTTCATTTAAACACATTATCTATGAAGATGCACTCAAACTCTGTCATTTCAAACATCATTGAGTTTCTTTTTTCCTCTTTATTTATACCTTGTATTACATATTAATTTTTAAAATAATTAATTTTCAATTCTAGTAATTCTTAGGGATTATAATTCAAGTGTTAATAAATATGTAAGTCTTTTATCTTTCAATCTCACATTATTCCATTATTTTTATGCTTATATTTATATTGATAAAATTATTTTAAATATATCTCATAGAACATATATATTTTATTATCATATGGTTTCTTTTGTAAATTATATGCTTTCATTTAATTTCTCTTCTTTAGTTATTAAAAATTCCAAAATAAAATGTCACAGGAAAATGGAATATGTGTTTCTTTTCATTTGAGAATCCTTTCCATCTCACATCTATGTTTTCTAAAAATAATAAATAATTTTTTTAATCTATATTTTTTTATTAGTGTTATTTTTTTATACATTATATAAATAATGTACATACACCTATGAAGCCACATTTACATGTTTAAAATGTTATTTCCAAATTAAATGCTTTTTAGTATTTCTAGTAATTTTTATATTTGAAATAATTGATTTCGAAATCTAATGAAAATTTTCCCCTATAAATGATCTTGTGATATTTTAATATAATTTTAATTTATTACCAATATTTAGTTATGTTAGTTATGCTTCACTAATTATATTATCCAATGAAATTATCTTTTTTCATTATTTGGGTGGATATCAATTATGATAGTGAAATCTTACTGAAACCAATTTTTTAATCCAGACATTTTGTAATAATAAAATGATATATTTTTTCATGTTATTTTTTTATATATATGATTTGATCATAATTGTGTGATTATTGGTTCCATTATAACCCTCAACATTATTGGGTAATAATAAATGTATTATGAGATCAAAGGGTATTTGAGAGGTTAGATGGATCTTGAATGATGGTAAATAGGTGGTTAGGCCAAGGATATAGTAAGTACATGGGTGTTTAGCCACATTCAAACATGTGATGAATTTCTTAGTGGGTATATATATTATATAGATTATATGATTATGATTATGTCACTCATTATGATATGTTATACTACTTATGGTATGTTCTTGTGTGTTATAATCATTGCCACTTCTATGATTCATGTATTATGATCATCTAAATCCTTATTATATGATTTTGATCAATGAATTTTGGGCCATGATTTTCAGATGATAAGATCATATAATGATACCATTATTCTTATGAAATGGTAATATATGATCATTTCTAGAT
Organism: Viscum album; assembly: GCA_963277665.1. Taxonomy (NCBI): domain Eukaryota; kingdom Viridiplantae; phylum Streptophyta; class Magnoliopsida; order Santalales; family Viscaceae; genus Viscum; species Viscum album. Next base: position 1,289,640,220 of record OY728159.1, on the reverse strand, counting down.
ATTTGTCCGTTTAATCATTACAGGGAATCTCAGCTCACCCTATCATAAGTTTCCCTTCTCCATGTTATAAAGAAATATTTTTTATATGGTAGGACTAAGTAGTATACTTTTTGAGAAAAACATTGTGGGGTTTGTTAATGTTATTTTCTAAAAAAATTTATTATGTATCTAGTTTTCAGAGAGACATAACCATTATGAATCTATGTAATTTATTGTTTTTATATTTTTTTAATATTCATTTAAAATAATGTCTTATTTATCTATCTACTGTTTGGGACAAATTATTTTAGAAATAATCTTATTTTAAATAATTTTGGTAAATATAAATTGACAACATATGTGATAACTCCTTGTATAAGCCTAATTAAAGGACACATTCTAATATATGATAAACAATGGAGTATTTAATTTTTCATTCTAGTGCTTGAATTAAAGGGATAATGATGATTATTACTATTACTAACCTCTTAATCCTAGAGAGAAATGTAAATCTCATTTGATTACTCTTACTGGTATGGGTTATTAGAATGAGGTGGTGAAAATTATTCCTACCATACACTTTAGAACTATAAATTTATTATTTTATTATTTTTTCAACAAAATATTTTATACCATTGTTTTATTTGTATAAAACTTCCTAAATAACTATTAGGTGATGAATTAATAGAAAAAACTCTTAATTGAATGATGATGTCATCTGAAGTATATAATTATAGTAATATTGATTTTTTTGGGAATTTGTGTCTAATAAATAATCATCTTCCAACTATAGTTTAATTTTATTTTTTTGTAACGTATTTTCTATCCTTTTGTATATCTCCAATCAATTTATATGGAACCATATTAAAATAATATATTTTGAATGAATCAAACTTCATTTATTGATAAATAGATGAATATGATCCTCCAATTTAAAATTAAATCCATTTTATAGTTCATAATTTATTTTTATAAGTGGTATCTATCATAGACGGTTAAGAAGAAACTCATCATCTGATATATTCCTATTTTTTGGATGGTTTTTCATGTATTTCTAGAGTAGTTTCTTATCCGTCCACTGAATTGTGACATTTTTTTTCAATAAAACTCATACTCAATATTACAATTATATTATATAATCCTTATAAAATGGAACAGATTGAGGCATAGGGATTGAAGAAGAATCAATAAGAGAATAGAGATAAGGTATTCATCTTTCTTAGTTATTCGTTGTTGACTTCACCAATTATTTTATTTAATTAAAAGATAAATAAGTGTGATAATGTATCGATTATTCTGAACATAATGACATCATGATGAAGAATATGTATGATTTACCTTGTATTGATGATTTTTTGATCATCTGAAATGAGTAAAATACATCCCAATGATTGAGCTTCATTATAGATACTATTAATTAAGTGGAAAAGTGAAACATAATATAATACAACATTTTGTATGATTTATTGACACCTTGAATTTAAAGATATTCCATTTTGAATTTATAATGTCCATGTTATCTTCATTTATATCAAGGAATGAATATTTTGATATATAATTTATTATTTTGTGGTAGTCATAATAGATGATATTATTTTGTATTCTAAGTTAATGGAAGAACTTCATGACCACTTCAGGATTTTACTAATGACCCAATAGAATGAAACTTTTTTCTTAAAAATGAACATATCAGTATTCTATTTATAAAAATATCCTTTTTAAGGTCTTATAATTTTAATTTTCGGTGTAACAGTGAATCCATAGAAGATAAGACTTATCAAACATTGTCCCAGACCAACAAGGATGAATGAGGTCTATAGTTTTCATAGATTATATGATTATAATTGATGCTTTGTGAGGAAATTATCATGTCTATCTAATATAATAACCATATTAACATGGAAGGAATTCAAATTCCATTTGAATTTTGAATGATTTGAATATTTAAATAATAAAAATATATGGTTTTTAAGTGAACCTATTCTCAAAATAACATGATGTTTCAATATTTTTCTAATCTATATTGATAAATCTAATAAGGGGATATTAATTATACTTATGAAAAAAGGTATTTTGATTGCTTTTAACTCTCATAAATTAAATGTTCATCAGCATAATTACATAACCAATGACATGGATTTATAATTTTTAATATTTCTATTAATGTTATGGAGGAATTATATTTATAGAGAAAGGTGACACATATAGATAATATCTAAATCTATAAATTATTTAATTTCTCATAAATTATTGAATATTTACCATAGAATATGGTTATAATTGATTAATTATTATGATATCCCAATTAATTGCATCCCTTAGAAAGAGAACAGGGTTGCAGATACATTGATATCAAATGTTCATGTAATATTTTTTATGATGAGGATCACAAAAGATCTAGTATTTATGGATGTGAAATGAAAAAACATTTATATATTGAACGAATGGGTGAAATACTATATTTCTGATGTTTTTGTTCAGCTATTATTCCATTTGAAAATTAAGTATGTGTAAAATGATAATATAGAGATTATAGATAATATATGAAATGATCAGGAATTCATCCTTTTTTCTGTTTGAATGATCTAGTTTTGGAATAGAGCATGGTTCTCTGTTATACCATAAAAATAGAATGATATATTAGAAGAATTTCATTGACCATCATTATCAATTCATCCAAGAATTAAAAAACTGTACAGAGACCATATGAAGAATTTATGTAGGGGATAACATAATGAGTGATATTGATGAGTATGTATCTTAGTTTATGGCCAGCTAAAAACATAAGGATTAGTAGAAGAAGTCCAATGGGATGTTACAACGTTTAACAATACTTGTATATAAATTAGAAAATATCAATATTAATTTAATCATATGATTAACCAATACATATAAAGGCCATAATATTATTTGTTTTGTAGTCAATCAAATTATGAAGTCAAAAAAATATCATTTTTATTAGAGAATATTTCTGTATTGGTCTATTTTCTCATATATAAATTTAGTAAGTGTTAAGGTTACATGGAGAAAATCATTATATTATAGCTGGTTGAGATTAGAGGTTTTACCTTAATGTTCAAGTGAAGTCCTCAATTAGGTCTAGATACATTGTTTGGTATTATCAATCCCTCTCATCGACTAAATGATTATTAATCTTAGATAACTACTCAATTCTTTTAGGATATGTTCATATCAATGTTATCTATATTTCAAAGGTGGTTGGGATCAACACTTTCCTCTTATTTAATTACCTTATAACAATATCTTTGACTCGATCATTTTGATAGATCATTATAAATACCTCTATGAATGAAGCTAAAAACTAAGTAATTAAGGGATGAAGTTGGAAAACAAAAACTATTGGCACTTGTGATAGTTATGGAAATAGTAGAAAAGGTTACATCCATTAAGTAGAAAAACAATTCATTTTATAGTTGATTGAAGAGTTATATTGTCAATCATTAGTGAAATCCAAAATTCATAGCTAGTGAGAAGTAATTGGAGGAATAATATTTTGATATTTTGATTGGAGGTAAAACAAATCCGTAACTATTTTCTTATTCCAGATTCTTTATCAAGTATGAAAAAATGGCTTAAATATTAGATCTTATACTTATCCTATCTCAACATCATGGTTTGATTCATGAGTATCTTTCACAGAATTACATTCACTATCATTCATATGTACTAAACTCAAATTTTGTAACACTAGAAAATAAACATTATTATTATTAAAAAAGTAGAAATATTAGATAAAAAGATAAATCTGTATTGAATAAGACATATTATTTGGTTACATTTTTTTATAGTAATTTTAAATTTGAAGAAGTTGCCCATTATTTTTTGTTAGAATTATAGGATTCCAATTGAGATATTCAATTTAAGGGGTATTTTTTAAAAACTTGTGAATTTATAAGAATTAATTTACAATTGATTTTAAGTATACAGTATTTTAATTTATATGGAACCAAATATCTAAAATGAACGATGATATATTATGGCCTTTATATACTAGATTTTGGATTAGAGGGTAGTAATGGAATTAACCATGCTATTAAATATATACAAATTGTTATCAATGGTAAAATATATTTTTTAATGATTAATGAACATTTTTGGGAAAATAAATTTTTCAATGTGTAATAACTTTTTATTTAAAATATATAATGATCACTGTTATATTCTTATTATTATGAAAATTAATTTTAATATATTTATATTCATAAAAATTTTAATTATTTAATGGTAATGAATAAATATAAAATAATTCGAGGGTAAAAATATTTGTTATTAACAAAGAATTGTTGTGTGTGCAATGTGTTATTTATTAATAAATTATATAAATTATTATTTATTAATGATGATAAAAAAATATAATATATATCAAATAAATATTTGTAAAATTAATAAAATATATTTTTCTATGTATGAAATGAATCTAAACTTAGTTTTTTCTTTAAATGCATTTTTTATAAAAATTGTTTCCACTGTGTTTTGTATATTTATTTAGAAATTAATTTCTAATTATGTTATAAATTGATATTGATAATATGGATTTGATATTTTTAATCATCACATCAGTACAAATTATATAACTGCTTTTTTAGTTTAATGAGTAGTAAAATAGTAAAAAATTATTTCTATGGTTAGGGTTAAAACAAGTAAATGATATGTATAAATTAATATATAAGGGTGAAATTTCATCTAAAATAGTATAAATATTATTAGTGGAAGTGATTATAATGATATTTCATGTTAAATTATCTTTCCTGTGCATTTTTTCACACTCAAAGTAATGTGAATTTAGATTCACTACATCATTTATATTAATCCATATTTATCCCACACATCACTAGTAAAAGGGATCATATTATCCTTCCTTGTATATACAATTAAACCCATATATATCATCCAATACATATTCAAAACATTTCAAACGTCCATAAAATAAATCATGAAGTTATATTCTTCTCCTATTACCATCCTAATACATCTTAAGGTGTATGTGAAATGTGGTATTTTAATGAAGAGGTAATCATCGTACCCGACTCATTAAAATGGTATATATTATTTTACTCCCTTTAAATTTATATTATCAATACTAAAATAATTAATAGAGTATCATAATTATACTAATATTATATAATGGTTTTAGGACTATAAAACCTCGACCTAGGTGCTAGTAAACTAGGTCCCTGTGTTGGTTCTCCATAAGTCTGAAGGCATGCCTATTTCGATTATGGAGGTTTCCGATTATAAGAAAAGGGTCTAGAGGTGATAAAATAGAGGAAAAATAAAGACATATCAGAGTAAAAGTAGTATAAATAATAGGATATCATACATAATAGTAATATATATACTATGTATGTTATAAAATCCAAAACATCCATGTCATATATACAACATAGGTCACCCACCAGGTCGACCATAAATAAAAGGGTACAAAAATGAAACTGAAATAAAATTACACGGATCTCCTTCTAACTCTGACAAAGATAGCATTCCTGGTCTCTAAGACACTTTTTCTTCTCAGTATCCTGATCTAATGAATCTCTATGATTATCTATTATCAATCATTCTACCCTAATCCTCAACCCTAACCATCATGCAATTATTTTTTAACCATTAGAAGAATACATAAGGGATGCATTCACATCGAGGTACATGTATAGGGAAGAAAAATAATCTCATTAGAAAACTCTAATCATAATTCTATAAATATTCAATCTTATTTTGATTATCACTTAATATTTTATGTCTATCTGAGACCCAACTATAAATAAAAATAAAATATCACATTTGTAACCACAGTTGATCCATGTGTCCATGATCTCTTTCAAAATGTAATGATGTCATAAAGAATGTATAGATATATTTTTATATTTCCATATATATATATATATATACATAAATATATATACACAAGCATAAGATGAAAAATAACATAAAAACAATAGTTTATTCTTGGGTATATAATCCCTATAGATAATATATGCTTAGAACAGTGTAGAAAATTTCTCAGTGAAATGCTATGTCACCAAATGGGGGATACATTTTCATTCCCTAGGTTCACCCGTACTGACCTATAAGGAATACAATGAGGAATGTTGTATAATGATAGAAAATACTACAAACAGTCTATGTGATAAACATCATGCCACTCAAGCCATGTAAATCCAGTATAATTTTAAAGCTCTTGGTCCTAGTTTATCATTAGTCATGACATTAGATCATATATACACCATAAGGGTTATAACCGTCGGTGATTCATAAGTAATGATCTTCGGATCATTGTACTTGTTTGGTGTCCATTCATAATAATGGCCCATAATTACCTTATTTAGGATATAACTTGTGGTTATGTAGAAATGGTGTGCTTTACCATCATTAAGGAGCCTCCTAGGTGATGTTCGAGAGTGCATTATCATCCATAAGTATCAATCAATGATGTGTATTGAAACATCCAACATCACAGTCAAGTAATAAATCAAATATACCATAGTCATCCACATCACTCAAGATATAATAGTCATCTATGAGTATTAAATAATGGTGTGGAGCACCATATAAAAAATAATGGTAAAATAATTAACCAGGGAGAGAATTATTATTCCAATTTATAAGGAGTGTGTAACTATCCTGATTTATCATACTCAAAATGGATTACATTCCCAAATATCATAATAATATGTATTCCATTCCTTAACCTCATAATCAGAGGGACCCCATGTAATGTCATGGACTAGCATACCACTTAACCCGCAGCTGGTCTTGATAGACACATGGTCTCATGTAAACCTCCCCATATGCTATAGGATAATAACTAGCAGAGAGGGTCTTACCAAATGATAGAAGAGTTACTATACCCTCCAAAAATAATACAATACTGGTGTAATCAGAATAAAAAATTACCATTGAAGGAATAAATTATTAAGGAACAAGCAGTAGAAGAATAAAAAAATATATGGATAAAAGTGTCAAATAACAGTTTATATAAAGCATGTGTGTCTAATTGATGACACATAATCTAAAAAAGAAAACTATCAAAATGATTTAAAATTTATTACAAAAAATTACTCAACTAATTAAATCACCTAAAAAGGCCAAGGTGAAAATCATGATAATCCTGAACTCCAACTCTAACCTATACTCAAAACTCCCATGAATAAAAAAAATAGCTCAAGAATATTTTTGTATCCCATCAAACAAGAAGTTATACTCAGATACAAATGGTACCTAAGTAATATGTGAGATAAAATCCCAACAGGACAACACCAACAATGTCTAACTCAATCCATTAACTACAATATAAATTAAACTAATGTGTATTTAAACAAATATCATTAATTTTAGGTAAGTATACTTATGTAAATTAAACGGGTACACATGTGACACAATAACATCAATCATGGATCCTTGCACTATATGGACATGCTCCTATAATAATGAAGCTATATATAATTTAAAAATAAGCAACAAATTCTTTTCATTAATCCAAACATGTCATAGCCCCAATGCATTTCTATAAAAACATAAGAGTCATATGGTCCATGGTCGAGCCGTATAAACCCTTGTTCCATTACCTCATAGTAGTTCCATATTTCAATCAGTCAGACCAAAAAAGGGTGATATTCAATGTGTCAATGTCCCTGGAATCCTCCTTGAGTACCATGAATATATTTATGTAAACCTTATTAGGCATTGGTTGGAGTCCTAGGAAATTGTTATACATTCTATCTATTTTGCGAGTCCAAGAATCTAGAGCCAAGGGGTAGAAAATACGATGATTTCCCATGGAATCAAGTCCCAAAGGGCAAACTATACCCAATGCTTCCACCACTAAGTTCCAAATCAATGTAGAGACATCCGATGAATATATAAAACATTTCATCCATTTCATATCATTTAATTTTTAAAATCATATGAGTCTAACAACTCATAATATAACAATTTTCATTCAATTAATAAAATGATTATAGAAACTCATTAATAAAATTTCATTACCAATTTCATCTCACAAGTATACCCACTCACGTAACCCAATTTATATTCAAAATATCGAATGATTATACCCAATCATTGATAACAATTTACAAACATGGAATTTAAGGATTATACTAAGTCATTTATAACAACATCACATTTCAACATCACCCTTCAGTTTGACCACACAATTTCACATTATCCAAATAAATAATTATAAAATTCATTATAAATATAACCATTTAAGCTACGATCATCAAAAAATAGAGGAAGTATGTCTCACAACTATGTTAACCACATCCCTTTAGTTATAAACAAGATTCATGTAACTGTTCAAGCATATGAATACATCCCTTGGGTGATTCACACTAGGGAAATTAAAATAAAAAGGAGGTTCAATGGTACTGTCATTTTTTTTAATTGAAAAATTGTTTTCCAAACTCCTCTAATGGTCATGTACTAAACATCCCATACATCACACTATGTTATTAAATCATATAATAAAATACCAATCATTATTCCATAAAGGAATTAAATAACTAATATAATTTTTTTCTTGAAAGACAATGCTCCTTCTTTGGAGGGGATTTATTATAAAAACATTCATTTATTTCTCCAACAAATCATTTATTATAACTAAAAATTTCATTCAAGAATCAAAATTAAATTTATCAAAGAAATATTACACATGAAATTAATTTATTCTTAAATTAAAAGTAATCTAATTTAATCCAACCCCAAATGTTGACCAAGATGAACACTCAGCGCATAATGAATTTAACAACATCAATATGAATATGGTCATTACTCATAAACAAAAATGCATATATATATATATATATATATATAATACACCTAGCTAAAATTATTGATGGTGGGTTGAGATGATCTTAATCACTACACCTTCAATGGTGGATTCTAGATCATAGAAAATGAAATCTGGAGACATGCATTGCACGCCATAACACCATAATAAAAACAAAATAACATTGTTAACCCAAAACCCTTGTTCAGCCAAATGATATAGGATGACAAAAATAGGATAAATCATCATAATAATGAAGGACAAATAGAATAAAAACCTTAAGTTAAATATTCCTGGAGAAATATTCATGAAATTTGGTAGATTATGATAATCATAATGGAGGCGTGGCAAGGGAAGGCATGTGAGGATAAGCGGGAGAGTGGTTGGGTGTATCAAAATCTAGGAGTGGTGGTTGGGAAGAATTATGTTATATTTTTTGTTTTATTTAAATATTATTTAAATATCATTAATATTTTGAAAATGCGGATCATTCACAGTTTGGACCGCATGTCTTTGTAAACTATGCACCGACCATGCACTCTCCACCTGGATCCTAGAGCACCCAACATGGTTTGGCTCCATGATTTAGAAAATCATGTAGCAAAAATCGGGTAAACAGTGGAAAGAAACAACCTCTTTCCACGAACCATACAGGATATGGGCATGGTATGGTAAACTTTGTGCATCATGTGTGACAACTTATGAACATCTAAAGCATTACTCATGGTTTTCTGTAGGTGGATGCATGATTTCAGACAGACCATACATCTTGTGTATACCCATTAAAACATATCTTTTTCAGTATAGTGCTCTTGAAACTCCTTGGGACATATGGAAAACTCCTTGATCCATCACCCAAGACAAAAAAAAATCATATTTAAACGTTTGAACTCTCATAATGACATTCAAAATATTAATTTTAAAAAAATTTAATCATTTAAATTCTTAATGTAAAATTCCCATTTAAATTCCATCAGTACCAAGAGCACGATACTCTACATTATCCCCTCTTTATAAATTATTTTCCTTGATAATACTTTAGAAGGATCTAAAACATCAACTGAACAACATGGATTGTGATTTTTCATTCAAACAACAACATTATATTTCCAATTACTAGCACTCATCAATGTACCCATTAAGCACATGATACTTGTGTTATCTTAACCTGATGCAACATTTGATTTCCACCAACAATAATTCAAAGGTTATTACCTGAGCCTTCTAATCTAAACACACGACCACACTATGTTTTCCTTAAACATTAGACTAATGGTTCTCTCCACAATGTTTTTTTGAATTTAACGTCCAATTCCACACCATGAATCCTCCACTTTTAGAATTTCTAGAGAGTGAACGTCCTAAGAGTTCAATTTTTTGATTCCCATGTGATTCTCATTAACTTGGAAAACTGATTACAAATTTTGTTTTATAAATTACATCATTGAAAGGGAATAGTCGAATCTCATTTGACCAACAAAATTGGATGTGCATGACTTCCTCTAAATATATCAATAAACCACAAACCTCACTCAACATAAACTAATGATGTTCGTTTAAAATTGTTTCATCACCAATAGTACACATTGAACATTAAGGATAAAACATCGAGCCACTCTTGTAGAATTATCTTTTATATTCCCACCTCAAATGTCTGAAACATTTCCTACTAAATTTCCATGCCATTCCCCAAGTCATTTCGAAGATAAAACAAGCCCATACACTAATGACTTTACCAGAATTCTAGTGACATTACAAGATCAAATCAACAGTAGAAAATTTTAAACTTTCATTCCACATCATGCATAAACAAGTAACCGACATCCAAACCATTACAATTCATTTCCCCTTTAATCACACCATCGACCACAACTACATTTTCGGGGTAACCTAAAATCTATCGAACTAGAGTCCATGGAATTAAACCAAGGTAGTATATACTTCATGATATAAGTGATACATTAGTACAAGACAAAAAACTCATATAAGAACATTGACTGCTTCCAGAGCACCATCCACCTAGTGGTCACATCAAAGGAATGACGGGTGTCCAAGAGTCAGTCCAAGGAATTCCTTCACTGGAACCCACGTATCACTTAGATCTAACCACACCACTAATGAACCACATATCCATCATGAAAAACTAGCAAAACCCACAGTACACCTCAAAGACCATTACAACCATTAACGGGGTGTAAGGCATATGATCTCTTAGTGCATCAAGGTCGACACCAAGCTAGGGGAAAATCTCATCACTAAAAAGAACACACTAAGTGGTTCTCAAAGATTAATATATAAAAATGAATAAAAAATAATAAGTAGACCTCATAAAAGACACTCGACTTAAAAATATTGATGAATTTATATTAATCGATCAGCATGCCTTTAACCTAATGAATAATCCTTGTCATTTATACATAACCACATAAGTCCATACATGACCATTGGTTTTCTCATGGATTGAGTGCATATCCAACCACATCTACATCATGATAACAAGAAAGCATTGAAATGGTTTTTATACTTGAATTCCTCAATGCATAAAAAAAATTGTCCAATTTAAAATTGTCTTCCTCGGTTTTTTTCCTTCTACTTGGATGGACACATTTCCTAGAATCGACGTGACACTCCTCTAATCAACGATTACATCATAAAATCATAAAAATAAGTCCAAATGAAAACTAATTGGTTTGTCAAAGCACTTCAGTCTATAAAAAATCCTTTTGGGAACTATGATGAACATCAACCCTTCCACTTCTAGGTCACTCTACATTGGATATGACCTATGAAAATAGTCAACAACACAAGGATCAATGGTCACACTGAACACAACTGGTTCATTAAATCATTTAAAAATTAGACCATCACCACATATATCAGGGCCTACTACCAAAATATTTTAGATGAAAAATGGAACATCCTGAATACTATCCATAGATTATCCTCTAAATGAAACCAATTATCGAATAGATATTACAAGATATTAAAATCAAGGCCACATTACTAAAAAACCATTAACCCAAATGATGAAATACCCAGTCATCTATCATTGAGGGGAAAAAGTTTCACATGACCTATTAGGTTGTTGGAAATGACTGGGGAACATCTAACCAACTGAACCGAACATTCCTTATTTTTCATTCCCATTACAAGGGTCAAGATGCCATGACCAACCAACTAAACAATGATTTTATTTAAAAAAACAAATATTCTTTCTAGGAAAAATGAAACCTGAATGACAGAAAACATTAGAAATTTCAGAGAAAAAATAAAGGCGTTAGGATCTAAGAGTGATACTTTACATGGGATATACCCATACGAAGCATTACAATCAACCCTATTACTAGGTCATGAAAAATAGTTTTCACTAGTGTCAAGATCACATTTAATTTAATCTAATGATAAAAATAATTATCCAATAGATAAATGTTCACGTCTCTATTCCAAGGAATACCATGGGAATCATTTAAACATACCTTACATGAGGGTTTAAAAATAGGAACCACTACTTTTTCCATTTTAAAATAATTTCTTATTTTACATTCAAATCATTAATATATAAAATATTTAATTAAAATTATAATGTAGTATTTTAAAACAAAAAAAATAGGGACAAGATTTTAACCAATGTCGCAAGGGAAAAAATAGGCATGTTGTATCAAAAAATCCTTTTTGATACATTAAAAACGTTTTTTGACATTCTGTAATATTTAAAAATTTTAACATATAAATTCATTTTAACTCATTAGGATACCTAAATGGTTCCCATTAAACCAACCATGGCTATTCAGAAATAATCCCACTAGAATCTATAAAACAAAGAATTCTAAAAAACCCCCTCGAAGGCCTATCATAAAAAAAATTCCCTAACTAACCTACTTCGGTCTAGTTGTGCATGTAGAAGTTAACCAATTTATATCAAAATAAAAATACCTTTTATTTCACCTAAAAACATTTCAAAACACATCATTCCATTAAATTTAATATGAATTTCTATTTTTCAATTCTTGAACCACCCATACACTTTATAAAATATAATCAAATTCCATTGATCATATCTAATCCACATTAACATTTTAATTTTAGCATCCATTTTACAATGGTTCGAATTCATGTGTAACATTTTCTAAATTGTAAGATATTGATACACCTTACCATTAAATATTGTATCTCGTTTTAATCACACAAAGAAATATATGCCATGCAATGAATCATGTATTTATAACAAAATTGGTCATGTGATAGTACGAAATAAAAATTGAAATCATGATGATATAAACAGAAGCATGGCACTTCATCACTCAAGCATTTCGTAAACATAGAGGCCTACCAAAACAACGTGATTTGAATGCTAAATAAACATACAAAATGTAATGTAACATCTTAATCATGGAGATAACTAACATGCAAAATGAACATGCATACTAAATTAAATAAAAATCTTTTATCCCTCTCAAGGAACAGAATCATAATATATATAAAACCTACTAATGCATCTACAAAGAATGATATATTTATGGAATTTGACTTTTTTATGTACCTATAATGATGCGTCAAGTGATACTTACATTCCATACCTAGCCAAATTTAAAATATGATACATTTACATAAATCAATAAAAAGTTGAAAATACACCACTCACCCAAGGTAAAATAATAATCAATTGTAATATCAGTCAACAAAAACACCAGATCCATCATGGGTGACTAGGTCATCTCATCATGGGTGTGGTGATCATTCAATACATATCTATTTACCATGATCTGACACATTCCTAGTCTCTTTTCTATAAAACCAAATTAGTATGTCAAATGAAAAAAGGGCTCAGATACCACCTTAAACATCCTAACCCGTCTAACCACTAAACTGATAGTTTGTCCTGTAAGTCACATCACCTCAAGAGCATCTCCCCTTATTGTAGTGGATGTCGAATAAAATTTAGGGTATCATGAGGTGATAGTGGGTAGAATATAACCTATTATCAAAGTTACACAATGTTAAAGTGAGAATAAATTACAATTAATAGTGGAAATAACAAAAAGAGATGGACTTGGTGATTGTAAAATAATAAAATAAATGAATAAAAGTGACCAATTCTAGTTCTTAAGAAGTATTCATGTCCATTTGATGATACATAATCTAAAATAGTAATCATACAAGATTCATTACAATTTATTATAGTATAAGAATCACGTAAAAATGAACTAAAAATACAAAGGTGATTTCAATGATCATATCCACCTCTAGCTCAATCATGTGCTCCTAACTCTGAGGTATAATACAAAAACCATAATAAAAGGTCTATATTCCATTAAAAAATGTTCTAATTAGGTACTAATGGTACCCATGTAGGGTGTGAGATAAAATCATAGTAGGCTGACACCGACAATGTATATCCTAATCCATTTCGTGCAATATAAATTAAGGGAATGTGTTGGTAAATAGATATGCAGAAAAAGTAGGTAACCGTTCCAAAGGAATGTATGAAACTAAACCAGAGACACTGAAATATCCCTCAAGGATACCTTCACAATTTGGATAACCTCATGTAACATGACTTCTATAAATAATTCCCAAATAAACAAAATGGCCTCGCCATTCATCCAAATATGGCTCCCCCCCCCTCGTGCACTTTATGTATATACTATATACCATATCAATCACATCAATTCCAAATAGTAAAAAAAGTCATAATGTCAATGGTCAATCCTTATAATCTGAGGTACCATATACCTCTCTATTATGCCATATTTCAAAGAGTTGTACCACAAATGTCTAGATCCAAGTTTTCAAACACCAAGGCAGCCTCATCAAGTCCTAGCTGCATCTTGAATTTATGTTTCTGTATGGGCATGTGTTCTCACATCCCCTTAAAAGTGTTTGAAAATAAAAAATTAATTTTTATATTAGGTTAGAAACTTCTTGGAGTTCAATGAGCATGTCATATGAAACTTCTCCTATGAGAGTTCAATCATTCTAGAACCAATTATTATCAAATCCCATGGCATCCCCAGGAATCAAGAACCATGGTTCATACTCAACCCTAGATGTCCACTACTGTGGTCAACATCCTTGGATAGTCATCTATAGAATCTATAAAATCATACCTATATTACATATCATTTAATGTTTAACACCATATAAATCTACCAAGACATTATATAACCATTTTCATTCAATTCATATAGTGAGTATAACCACTCATTAATCAATTTTCAAAACCAATTACATCTCACGAGTAAACCCACTCATATAACCCATTTAATATTCAAAATATCGAATGATTACACCCACTTTATTTCACAATTCACAAACATGTAATTTAATTATTATACCCATTCATTTATCAAATATTCACAATTAAAAATCACCCACGTGTATACCCACTCATTTCCACATTTTCCAAATAAACCATTATGAAATTCAAGTTCAGTATAACCATTTAACCCAAGAGCATCAACATTCGAGGGAGGAAGTATATATCATAACTATGTAAACCAATTCCCTTTATTTATAAATAATGAATTCTTTAACTAGGAGAGAATAGGAACACACACCTTGGGTATTTCAAGCAAGGTGAATTCAAATTAAAAGGGACAAGGTGACACTCGGATTGTGAAATGTTTCCATAAATATTTATAATGTAAATCCCCATTTCCAAACTCCATTAGAGGCCATGTCCATAACATGACTTACATTACACTATATAAACAAATCTTAGGGTAAACTAAAAATCATTAATACATGAATGTATTAAACAACTAATCAATATCATTTGGAATTGATGATAACACACATCTGTTGGAGGGGTTTTATTATGAAAACATGACTTTGTTTCTCAAATAAATAATTTATCAAGAATAATATTTTTATTCAAGAATGAAAATTCAGTTTTTTAAATATATGTTAAGTTTGAAAAAAAAAATAATCTAAAATTTAATGGATAGGGATGGGATCATTCCTCGAAATTAAATCAAACCGAACACTCAGAATTTCATGACAATGTAAAAAAGAATCCCAAATATAGTCCTTACACTTACACACCCATGAATATATATATATATATATATATATATATCCCATAGATACATTGCACATATTACCCTACAAATGATGGAATATGTTTAAATACGTCTAATATACATCTTACCCCTGTACATGTGTTTATATTATCCTCATGAACGACAGATCCAAACAAAATAAAGATGAGTATCAGTAACTTATAATCTAAAAAATCCATAAAAATTGAGAAAGGATGAAGAATAGAGGAAACCCATACCTTATATATATGATTGGGAACATATATAATCTGAACCACTTTCTCTTTGGGGGTTGTTTTTTGAACATGGACAACGGAGTCCTGATAGACACATCCCACACCCTAACACCAGATAAAAAACAAACGAACTAGATAGGCACAAACCCTAGGTTCCGCCAAATGAGATAGGGTGATGATAATTGGATAAATTGGCCAAAGAATGAAGGATAATATACTATGAATCCCTAACTTATTAATTTAGAGAAAAATATACATGAAATCTTATGGATTTTATTGATCGGAGTGGAGGTGAGGCAATGGGTCATGTGAGGGAGGGAGGGTGAGGGGATGGGTGTTTTGTGGGCTTGCAGAAGAGGGAGAAGAGTGCTAGATATTTTTGAAATTTATTTTAATTTTTTATTAAGTTAATTTTATTTTATGAAAAAGGGGTTTGACCATGTTTTGTTCCACACAGTTTGGTAAACTATTTTCCAATCATGTACCCTACACAAGTCACCTAGACCACCCCACATATATTGTTTTCATATTTTAAAAAAATGGGAACTAACCAAGTGGTGAATTGTTTTTACATACTTCCAATTTCTTGTAAGCTTGGTTTATGGGTTTTTAAACCATGAACAATCCATGAAACTCGTCCAATTCCAAAGACAAATATTCCCAGTTTTTGGGTGGGGCCACACGGCTTTTGACAATCTGTGCACCCTATAGAGTCCAATTTAAAATCTGGTTTTTAGAGTATAAAATCTTGATACTCTTCAAGACTCCCAATAAACTCCTTCTGTCGCCACCCAAGTCCAAAATCAACAAATTAAAATGTTACCACTCCTAGAAATATGGTCCAAATCATGATTTAAAATGAAACATCCAGTAAATGATGAATGTAAATTCTATAAGGAATTATATGTGGTCCTCAAAACACAAGACTCAGCCCCACATTATCGAGTATAATAATAGAGGTACACCTTACCTAAACATAATAATAATATTCTCAACTGATATATCTCCTGAAATATGTCAGGGAATTCCAAAAAAATAGCCAATAATAAAAATGATTAGAATCCAGATCCCAAGAAGCATATTTGTGAATACCAATAAAATAAAATACAATAAAATTATCATAAGATGGATCCCAAGAATCACATATGGGAGTCCAAATAATGAAATTAGCATATATTAATTACATTGGACACAGACTAGGAAGAATCTATAGTAATCATTATTACATCAAAAGTAATCAAGTAAATTTATAAATAAATGCGTGAGTGTGGAAGAATGCCTAATTACACCAAAAATTCTACTACCAAATAGTCAGACAAGTTAATCAATGTTTATATGGTGATGCCAATATCCATTTCTAAAAAAACTAATGTTGCACAAGATCATGGTTGATCAAACACTAGGGAAACCACTGGATCCCTAAAGACATTTCAATGGAGGGGAATCATATTATGAATCCTTGAGGACTACACCAAAGAAAGAAATCCAACTTTGGATGCTTAACTATGAAGATAAAAAGATGAATAAATCATAGTAAACATGAATGGTAAGTATCAATATACATGCTCAATGGGATCCTAAAAATGGTACAAAGGAAGAGGAATCTTACAAGGGACCCTCAAGATTAATTTATTGGTAGTGGAATCCAACATGAGATCCTCGATAATAGTACACCGTTAGAGGGTTCCTACATGGAATTCCATAGTATAATTTGTAATGGACATAATCCCACATGGAACCCTCGATAATAATAATAATTCATAGGAATGCAACATAGGTTCCTCTTGGTTGAAATGGAATAAGTGGTATCTTATATGGGATCCTCAGTATCAACTAATCTCACAACATCTATGGTCATAAGAGAACCACTAAAAATGGATATTTCATCAATGTGATATAAATAAAATAATAAATTATAATTGATAGGTAATTTATCATCTCATAACAAAGGTTATTACCCTAAATAGATAGAAAAATTTAATTACTAAAGGAAAAACCTCTCAATTTATTCAAACATCCAAAATGCATACTAGGAGTCATCAAACGAACTCAGGGGTATCATCATTGCGATATATGTGAAAAAACACATAAAATTAAGTACTCTTCTATCCAATTATATCATTAGGGTATAATGATATGAAAAATAATCATTTGGGTTGCATGGGAGGATTATTAAATGCGTATATCATGGTATAGGGTATATACCATAGAATTAGCACCTGGGTGGGGACTTCAGTAGAACATGGCATATAGAAACCCATGTACATTGTGTGTATATCATGTACAGAGTGTCTACCCAACATGGTGTACCTTCATATGTACCTCACATGGTCTGCCAAAGAATATAGCCTTGTCATGTACCTCTACGTGATTTGTGACCCATGTGGTGTATGGAATTATACTCTACATGGACATGTGTTCCGACATGGGTAGTCTTGATGGATAATCAGATATATTTTCATGTCCCAGTACACAAAATGAATACTCCATACATTTATTATAAATCTAAATGGCCATATTACCCAAATATGAATAACACAAAATTTGTGTCACTGAAATACATGTCGTGTGATTAGAATTTCTGAAAGGGAAAAACTCAAATCGACATAAACAACATATTTCTCCCAAAAAGATATTTATAGAACATCAAGGGGACATAATTAGTGATAAAAGGAGTTTAAACATTAAATTAATTAAATATATAAGTATTTATTTAAATAAAAAAAACTGAATACCCATTGGTGGAATTCAAATATATTTCACTAATTTCCATAGTCAACGGCTACAACATGATGATCCAGTTCATCCCCAGATCCATGGTGTAACCCACATTCCTCTTCCACTATATTTCTCTCTCTACCTCTCTATTTATCTCTCATTTTCAAGACCCATGTGACCCAAGGGGAATATGTGAGAATCCGAAGAATAAAAATAGAAGAAAAGAAATAAATGGAACAAATTAATGAATTAGAGGTTTGACACCAGTTCCCAATCTAGTACTATGAATTAAATGAGAAAACACCTATTCTAAACTCAATGGTGGAGATGTAATTTTAATATACTCCTCCATTCAAATGATATCAATGAACTAACTTGTGTAAATAAATTTATTGTTAATTAACTAAATATTATTTATTTATAATACCATTAGGGTTAGAATTTTTATAATTTGAGACAAGTAAACCTAAGATAAAATCCCTATATTGGGACCAAAGTAGTGATGCGAATAATTATATAATATCATATTCTTTAGGTAATGAAAACATAACCCATTATAATAATCCAAAGGGATAAAAATTGTTCAAAATTTATATTCAAAAAATCACGTGTTTGTATAGGGAAAACAATTATCCACATATTTCTCATCTAATGTGAAATAAAAGTAATACTCATGCATACGTACAGACTACCTCCTCTTGTAGAGATATAATTCATTTTTCAACACCACATCACATTGATTGATAAAATGATATAGTTAATAAATATATATTATATTAATGATTTAATTTAGAATTTTCAAATATATAATATAATTTATTATTCATTTTATCTTTTCATTAGAAAATGAAAATATTATTCATATTTATGCATATATTACCAACTCCATTAAACATTTATACAATTTATTATATTTCAATTTTATATATGGTTCTAAATATGTCTATTATTATCATATATATGATATTTATAACATGTTTATCATTCTATGAATGATTATAAAATTATCAAGATGCAAGGACCATAACTACATTATCAAAACATACATGAAATGTAAGGCAGTTAACAACTAAAATGATGATGATAATGAAATATTATAAATGGGTGGAATGAATTGATCAATAATCCATGAATTATATTATAAGTATGAATATAATTGTTTTATATAAGTATAATAAATATATAATTATAGTATTTGTTTTCAACATCACTTATGATGTGTATAAGACTTATAGAAAGGGTTTATCATCTCACATTTTTTTCTTTGGGGAATATGTCATATTTTCCAATTTTATAATTAAAGTGGTGTATATTATTCAGCATTGATATATTATATACTAAATAAATTTATATTAATGTTATTTATGGTCTCATTTAATTTTATTTTCTTATGGGGGTTTTTGATTCAAATGTTTCCAAAGCAGAATGGGTTTTATGTTAAAATATCACATTTTAAGAGGTTTTTAATCATAAATTTTTAATAATGAAATTAGATGATATATATGATAAAAAATAATATTTTTCTTCCCCAATTTTTTATAGAATCTAATATTTTTAATTTCATTTTCCTCTCTCTAGAAACTCAAATGATTCAAAGAACAATTTTAATGAAAACTGATTTTGTTTTTCTCTTTAGTCAAGAATCATTTCAACTAAAAATATATATTTTATGAAACCATATTATGAATATTTTGGATAATCTCTAATGTTTATTTTTATTCATATTTACCATTGATATAATTTTTATAAAAATTATTAAAATGAATCATCATTTTATTTTTCGAAAGTGGTTATTCTACCAAAGTTTTCCAACAAATATTTATTTAATGTGTTCCACAAAATCAACCATTAACTCCATCATGAATACTTATTTGATTGGAAAATCCATTATAAGATTAATTTATTCATTTAATATAAAATTTTACCATAATATTATTGAAATTTTCAGATTTTAACTAATTAATTTCCAAATAAAAATTTTATTTTCTAAAATTAAGGTTATAATGATCTATTAATGATATTTGCATCTATGAAAAAATACATTGATGTTTCTAATTATTCTTATAGAATATGATCCAATTTTACCATTTTTATTCATTCTTGAAATTTTTATTTGTTATAATGATAATATCCTGATGATTCCCATTTTGTATTTAATAGGTAATTATATGATGAAAAGATAAATTATTTGTTGATTTTATGGATTAAATATAAATTTATTATAATTATGTGATGTGTATCACTATTATATCCCTATAATATATTTATTTGTTATTAATGTTTTATTATCTCAAAGGATATATGGGTTGTCAGAACTGTCTCAAATGTGGGTATAGAGAAGGTAATCTGAAGATTGAAATGGGTAAATTGGGGGATATCCCAATACTAACATATATTGAATGTATTGGGGGGTAGCCTTGTTATATGAAATAAATTATTTTGATTATACCTCAGTTTGTATTCCACTCTCTATGAAATGTTCTTATTCTTATGATATGATCTCAAGGATCAAGATCTAAGATTACGCTTTGATTTATAAACTATGATATTCTAAATTCTTCTTCCATAAATGTGTTATATGAATTTATGGGAATTATTTTTAAATGTTATGTACTTATTTTTATTACCTTATTCACAAATTATTCTTACATATGATCATTGACTGATGTATCCCATTTTTACACTTACTGAGAATATGAGTTCACCTTATCTTATTTTTTCCTTCCCTATGTTATGAAGAAATTTTTCAATTAGAGTATGAATAAGAAATTTACTTTGTGAAAAGTCCTTTTTGGTAGATGTTGGTTTTCATTCATGAAATAATATTATTACGAATGTAGTCTTTAAAAACACTAATCTATTATGGATTTAGGTTATATATTTTTATAACATGTTTTGAATATTCTTATTAAATGATTATATATATACATAAAATATTTTTATCATCTAAATTAAATTCCATCACTATTATTTTATTAATATAAAATGGAAACAAATGAATATATTGGAGACACCATTTAAAAGAATGAATCTATCACTTAGACTATGAATTAAATAAATAACTCTAACTAATTCATCACCTTAAATAAAACATTCCACATAATCATGAAATCTCACCATGATTATATGTTATTCAGAATATATTTTCTTGGTTTTAATATTACTATGTTTTTTTATTATGAAAATTTTTTCCAGACAATAAAAAATCCTCTTCCCAAACCCACCTCAATATATAAAAAACCATGCTGCAATTCAATAAACCCATATCCTTGATTATTCCCCAAATCAGTCAAAAAATTCTTACTTTATTATAAATTACATGATAAGACCCTCATATTGAAAAGAAAATTTTCATAATTATAAAAAACTAATTCCCGAAGTGAATCTTTCCCAATGAATTCTATCTTTCAAATAATTTTTCCCCATTTATCATCCCAAATATGTACTTTGTGAGAGATTATGGTATAGTTCATACACTAAATTAAAATGTATTTATGTTGAATATGTCCCGAAACATCACTCTTCTTTATAATATAATAACTTATTTCAAGATTTTATAAATTGTAATATCATTTGAATCACACCCTCTATGTATAGTTATGCTCATGTATTCAGATATTATCTAATTTACTATTTTGTATTAATACCTTAGGTTGTAACTACCATTGATATAGTTTTGAATAATCTTATATATCCTCTATTCATATATTGTGTAAAAGTGTAAAAAACACATTCATATTTCCCCTAAAAAATTATACATAATTATCCTCCAAGGGTTCAGCAATGAGAAATCAGAAGGTGAAAGAAATATTTTTACAGGTGTTACAGCATCATTGTGCATGTTACTTGTGATTTTAGCCTTCTTAAATGTACAGTTTTAGAGTTATCTCATGCATTTATTTTTTTCACCAATATGATATGAGCATTAGAATTATTGAACAAGTATTTCTCAAGTAAATCATACGATTAATGATGAGGATATCATAAGTGATTTTATTTTTGATTTTGATACATGTATTGTTTTTTAAAATATTTTCTCATTTCATAGTACCATATCAGACATCCATTTCGTATGGTTCCGCATGATAAGGTGGTATGTTGTAACATAACCACATTTTCCTCCCATTGTGTTACCCTTCACTAAAACCACTAATCCAATTCCATTCCTAAGGATGAGATATTACAATAATTTCTCCTCAAATAAAATCTCTCCATGTTCCATAATAGATCTATTGTCCCATGCTATAAATGGTTTTCCTTGAAATGCTGGTTTTAGTATAGGGATAGATGTATTTTATTCCACCTATGAGGAATAAGTTTTCATCAAAAAATTGAAATATACCATAAGATATTGTAGTATATATGAATCTTCATTATTGGGGAATTAAAATTTAATAAGCCATAAAAATAAATTGTTTCATTAAGTTTCTTTAAAATAAAACAAATTTGATTTTATGAATTTCCTTCCATTTATATTTTAATAACATAAATAATGAAATAAACACCATTAAAGAAAGAAAATTTTAATGAAAATTTATTCATGAATTTTTTTTATCAACACCCCCCTAACACAAGAAAACACACACACAATTAAACTATCCATTGTCATCACGAATATTAATAATACATGTGAAAACGGAAACCCGTCTTACTATGAACAAATACCTTAGTTCTCAAAATAAAAAAATTTATGAATAAATAATAAAATTTGATGTATCACATAAAAATATTGTTCCAACGACTAATTTATTATCAAAAATAATTAATTAGGAATTTTATTTTAAATATTGAAATGATGAATCTTTTATCAAATACTATATATAGTTCTCAAGTCTTTATTATTATAAAAGACACATTTTATATTTCTTATTACAAAAAGATCAATCACTACTTATATTATGATAGAATAGTGTTACACTTAAATATTTATACAAGCATCATAATAATAGGATTTTAATGTATATTTATCTCAGAAATATATAAAAACTAATAATAATTAATCTTGAGTGCTTAAAAAAGTATCAAAATACAATGGGGTTGAGGGTTGATAATTTATCGATGTGAAAAATCATTAGAATTAAAAAAGAGGTTAAACATTAAAGTGTAGTTCATGGTAAATAATAGAAATATAAATATCATCTCATCCTAAAAACAATTATATCATTAATCACTTATATAACTTCATCACATAGTCTGTCAAATCATAACCATAAAAATAATGAAAACCCCCTTTTTAAGAATTATTGATTTTCAAATTCATTTTTTTTCATGCTCTTTCCCTTTTAGTATTGATTTTTTATTAATAACTTCATTCATTGTATTGAAAATAAAAAAAATAAAGAATATTGATTCATGAAACATTACCTCATATGTATATACAATATCTCACATATCTACTTTTTTGTAAAAAAGGCATCCCCTTCACACCATAAAACAACATCTTCCCACACAAATGTCCCATTTTAATTCAAGAAAATAATAATAATTGCATGTTCGGAAGGATAAAATAGGTATGTAATGGGGCTCCCTTATCTATTTCATTCATGGATTACACTCGATTGAAAGAAAAAATAAACTTAAATACATGTCATTATTATATAAATGGATCAAATAAAAATACATGAATCATATTAATAAAACATTGTTCTATCATAGATTCATCAAGATATAAAGTAATTTTCATTTTTTCTCATTCCCCATGTGTGACTCAAGAAATATGGTAAGACAAAGAATATTAACTATTGATTAAAATCATCATGGGAAAGGGGATGAAAAAATGATAGAAAATCCACCATGGAGTGAATAATAATAATAATTCAACCAATCCGGATGTCAAAAAACAATATCCTAAAAAATTTAGAAGAAATTCATCTTAGTGAATTAATCTATCCCTCATAAAATGAAAATGCTCATTATTATAATTAATATTTTATTTTATATATTACCCAATTTATATTATCATCAATTGTATCTAAAACATGACCTGATGAGACATGTAATAAAAATTGTCTTCCTAGTTAAAAATATATCAATAATTGTAGTGTGTCATGAATATTACACTAAAGTAAAAAATATATTAAAAAAACATATATTAAATTAAAATATATTTTTTTAAGAAATACTCACAAATCCAACAAATCCCTTCCCACATTACATTTTTTCTTCTTTTCTATCGCCATGTTCACTCCGTCATCATAGTTTTTCAAAGTAATGAAGAAAGATAAAGTAAATGGTCTATTAAAATTAATCAGAAAAATAGTATCGGTAAATTAGTAAATTTCCAAAAATAAATTCCTAAAATAATTCCTAAAGTTTTAAAAATACATTCATAATAAATCATAAAAAATATGTTGTTTCCCAAAATTTGGTTATTTCATGACATTGAACTAAACAATATAATGATTTCATGTGATATAATATTAAAACTATGTTTGGTATTTAAATCAATGAATTTTCAATGTTTTGATTCCTACACATATATGTGAAGTATTACATTAATTGAAATTCTCTTTGTTCTTTCTTGAGGTTGTACCTTATACATTTTCATAGGGAAAATCCATAAGTTATTACTAATTATTGTAAAATCCAATGATAAATATTAAACTAACCAATAATTTTATCATTCTATAAAATATTATTTCAAATAGCTTCTCAAACATAATTATTCTACTCAATGATCAAAATTATTTATTTATTTTAAATAATTTTAATTTTAATCCATTCTTTACAATAGCACCTTCTTCCCCCCTATATATTGAAACAACACACTCCAGAAATAGATTATTGTCATCACTAAAATCGTTATCATTTTCATAAAAACTATTCATATCCCAAAGAATATTGAACATTACATTCTCACCACTATCCCTTAATGATGATTCCCCACAGTGAACATCAATCATGTCCATTATCATTGCTATCAATTTCCTTCCCATAATTATAGGAGTCTTTTAATCATCCATATAATGCATAATAAAGTCCACTATGAAATAGAATTTGTCCCTGAGAACAAAAAATGTCTTAAATAAAAACATATGAATATCTATATATTTTGTCTATCAATAAAATAGAAACTCTTATTGATTTTATATTCTCCAATCCCGATCTCTTGAATATTTAGTATGAAATGTTGTTCAGAAACAAAGCTAGGTTCTAGAAGTCTTTTCTAGACTCATAAAATATTATATTAATAGGAATTTAAAAATACCATTATCTTGCTTCATCATTTTTATAAACCTTGAATCCATGGATATAATTTCAATTATGAGTTGTTTTGTTCTAATATCCAAAGGTTCACCTTATATTGAAACCTAGTATTTCATAGAAATCGTATATGTGTGAATGTTCATAGAATCTTTCAAAAAAATAGATATTAATATTATTTTTCTGGAAACCATTAATAAACGTATCCCTTTTTCTATATATCATCCATTTCTCCATCATTTATAGGAATGATATTGGCGTTTTTAATGGTGGTGGTTCATTCTTATTAACCTCTATCTCTATATCTTTCCCTATCTCCTCTTTCTTATTCATCTATTTCTTTTCCTAGTTCTTCTTGATTATCTATCTATTTTCACATTTCCTTGTCAATGTATTGTATTTCGTTCCACTTCAAAAGTTTTTAAACATCTATTACCCATATGTATTAACCACTGTACCACATAGAGACACTCAACCTCCTTAATATAGCTTATAGTGTTTCCTACATAGACTTCTAGATTCATCATGGATTACGTTTTGATCTTTTGGATCATCTTGAAATCAATGAATGTTACCCTTTTAGTGTCCATGAATGTCATATAGGCCTTCCCTAATGATGTGATTTCTCTATTATGATATCATCATGATTGTTATTGAAAGGAATATTATCTAAATCATTTAATATGATATTGTATAATGGATCTTGTCATATGATATGAGAAAATATTGGAAAAGGCTTTATGTATCAATATAATTACTTCCAATTTTAGGATATGGGGTATCATATAGTATATCTATGACGTCAATATTTGAAAACGTGGAATTATTATATATTGGCCATATAGAATATCATATTATACTATATAACCCATTAATAAAGATGAAAATCAAAATAATTTATATTTCTTGACACTTATTTGAAACATTAATCCAATCAAATATCAGTGAGTAAACCTAAAAATTATCATTATTATTAGATATCATTAAAATAAGGGAGTTATAATGACTATAAGATATATTCATATAATCAAATCCATTGTATATATGATTATAAAATATATGAGTAATTAAACATCATAGATGTATAACAAGATGAAATTTTTTATAGCCTATCTAAAGGATTCCAAGAATGAGTTTAGGTGTGTGGGAACCTCTATACTATCCTCCATGCTGAAATTATTTTCTACATAAATATATCTATCCCATCCTTCTTTTTTAATGAGTTACTTGGGAAGTAACAATATTTTGGAATATATATCCCAAATCATTTTGGCTCATTCAATGATTCCTTTGGATACACCTTGGTGGTAATAAAAATAATGTTTTCATTTGGTAATAATTTTTTAAGATAACTTCATGAAGTAGTTAAAATAGAATGGTGTTATTGTTATTTATTTCTAGTTTTTCAGGATTTTTTTTTCACTAACGTGGATTTCATGTAATTTATAGTTTATTTTTATATATTCCATTTATATTAACATTTAATATATGTTAATTATTTATTCATGGAATTTTATAAATAACACACTATTTGTATTGTAAAATCATTCAAGAAATGATGATATATCATATCGTAATACCGATTATATTATGGGTATTTATAAATTATAAAATATATTCTTCAATAGGTTTTATCTCATGAGATACAATATATGATATTGAAACCTATTACCCATTATAATCTTATTTTTTTCATTTGTTATATCAAGTGACATCTAGATATTATAGGGTAAGATAACTATAATTTTTTTTCCAAAAATAGATAATTTCAACACTCTGCTGATATCTTGGTCAGTAGTAAATAATGATATCAATGTCATAGGAGACAATAATACTATTAATTATAAAATATCATAAATAGAAAATTCGTCTTTTCATTAAAGAAAATATTATGATTCATCATGAATCCAAAAATATGATTAAAGGTTGTCAAAATTTCATACAAATATTACAATTATTATATAAATTTTAATTATTTATAAATTGTTTATTAATAATAATAAAATAACATTTTTCATCTTTATTATTTTTATAAAAAATAACATAATACATAAACATAAAGATATTTTTTTATTACATTAAATGATTTTGAAAATTTATTAATAAATATATCATTTAAATTTAGTGTTATTGTCAGAAAAATAAATTTTTATTATTCTATGGATTATATTATAATTTATTTATAATGTGTTATTTGAAATTATAAAGAGTTTATAAATTAAAAAAACAATAAATATAAAGTATTTACATTTAGAAATTATCATTTTTTATAATGATTATTTTTATATTTTAAAATATAAAATGAGCATGATTTAGAAATTATTTGAACCATATCAAAATATTTTTTATAAAATATATGATAAATAGTTATAAAATATTAATATGTCATATATGGATTTTTTATAATTTATAAATAGTTATAAATTGAAATATAAAATGTTTATATGTCATTATATATCATATACTAAAATAAAATTTTATATAATGAATAATATGAAGGATATCAGATCATAAATAAATGTAAAGTATTCATATTTATCTTTTTATGGAATGTCCTATCATAATTATAAAATATTTAAAAAAATTACTTAGGAAGTGTTTGAAAAAATCACCTCATGATAACCTCTTGAGTTATTCATGTATTTACCATTCCCTTTCAATTTAAACTTATAATTGTTATATTATGAATTACGGTGTATGTTTTTATTTGTTTACTAAATGTTTTCATAAAAATTATAATTATAGAGAAGAATAAAAAATAAGATTTATTTTTCATCTATCTAGAAATCTTTTTGGTATTAATTTTAAAAGATCTTATTTAGTTGATAAATATGTTTTTTATACTTATTTGGTTTCACAGTTTTCATGAACAAGATTCTCCCTTTAAAAATGAAACTTTATGTAGAGGGAATTTGGGTCAAACATCCCACTATCCTGAAGGATTATTTCTTTTTTATAAAAAGATATTATTGTATATCTATGGATCATGTATTCGTCTTTTAGATATTTTCAACCTCATATAATTTTAATCCTTCATAGAAATAGTTCACATTCCTTATGTTGGTGATATATTTTTATATGTATAAATATGTTTCTCTTCAATATATGTATGAGTAAAACAAAATTGTGTATTGTGTAAAGAGAGACACATTAATATGGTTTAGAAACAATAAGTTAGTGTATGGAAAATGTATATAAAAACTAAATCATTAAAATAACACATACAGAAAGGGAATAACAAGAGATAAGATGGAGAGATTAAAAACCAATCAAAATATTATGTGTGAAACATATTCAAAACATCATATGTTAAGACCTAGATAATTCAATATGGTTTCAACTAACCATTATGTTCCCATGGATTATTTTGTGTCAAGAAATAAAGTGACACAACTAACCTAACCATTAGGTTTCATATTTTGGATGTTATATTTGGAATAACATTAGATGGAAAACAGTAACCATTAAGATACCATATGAACATTATAGAGATTATCAATATTATAGGTCTTAAACAAAACGGTAGAGTTATATATCCAATAATAGTATATGATATTATTGATAATATTTTTATACCAGATAATATTGATATTCCCATAATGGACCATGTAGTAAGAGGGGGTGATTTTATTTGATTGAATTTTAATGAATTCATTTTTACCATATCAAATTACCATTTCAGTATCTTAACCCTTTTTGAATGTTTGGATATAATTTGGTTAGTTTATCACCTACAAAAATATAAATGGAAAAATTTAATCCTCAGTTCAAAATAAATAGAATCACATTTTTTTATTACATGCTTTAGTTTTTATGTGGGAAAACTATTCATTATTGTGATCGAAGTGCCCTTGTAATATATTCTCCGCTAATAATCAATCATATATTTTATGTGGTACGGATAGGGATTATTCCCATGATAAATTGGATCATTCACATAAGAATAATCCAAACTTTCATCCTATAATCCTTTTGTAATTAAGCTACATCCCAATATCTGCAGTCTCCCAACTAGTATTATAAAATATTCTCAAAAAATTTGAAGTAAATATGATTCAATAATCATGATTTCACTACATTAATATATGAGATATACATCTTCATCAGAGTACAAAAATAATCTTATATCACCAGGAATAATAGTTTCCAATCAGTGTCTCTAAATATCCAATCCCTATGTAGATAACTATCTTCTCTCAACTTGATATATTATTATAATCATTAATCCAATAACTCATAAATATTATTCACAGTCCTCATACCCTAGATTGTCAAAAAATAGATGTCTAATTCATAATAAAACTCTTACTCTCCCATTATTATTCATACCCTGAAATAAAATATTTCATCAATATAATCTTATTGGGTTCATATTATTCCTTGACATAGAAAATGATCCTCCTTTTAACCACAGTATCAGGTTCACATATCACTTCCAGAGATATTATCTATTCATTTCACTATTAAAATTATCAAACCAATAAATATTATTTTAATATATTTATAAAATCCTTCAATCTCAGAACCAGGATCTCAAAATATTTTTTTTTCAATGTTTTGTTGTTGGTGTAAACCCACAATCATGAATGTTTCCTTTTCCTCAACTACATATCACCACTACAATTCTAGGAAAACCCATCACAATTTTCTCTTATATTTATTCTACACAAATAAATCTCCATTAAAATCATTTAATTGGGCTTTAAATATTCCTCAAAATATATTCTTCGAATTTCCCAAAAATAATCAATCTCTCTTATTATATGAAATTCATAAAATAATATTATTGCCACATGGCTCATTTATGGTTAGAACGAGTGATTCTGGATTTATAATATATGATTAAAAATGTATTTATAGTTATTTAATTTCATGTCATATTTATATTAATATCCTTAATTAGGGAGATCATCAACTCATTCATCAATCTTAGAACAAAAATATCATTTCACATATTTTGATATTTGGTAATCATTATATACATTTTCACATTTTATTCCAAATTTCCATGCATCATTGACCAGAAATATTTATATTCAAATTTAAACAATTGAATATTCTTAATTAATATAATAGTGATATCATTATTTAATTATTACGTAATATTCTTCAAATCCTGGGTTGAATCATGCATTAATAAAAAATAGGATATTTAAATCTTGAATAATAACTTTAGAGTCATATTATGTATATTTTACCATAATATTAATTCATCAAATTTTAGATATCTTTGGTCTCTATAAAAATGAAAATTTTAAAAAAATATTTATCTTTATGATGACACAATGACCATTATAGGGTAACTATTATTCTTATAGAACAAAAATGATCCTTATAAAACCCATGTGACAACCATTCCATTTCGAAATTTCTTCCTTAGAAATGATCCTAATATAATAAAAATGATCTTTTATGATAATAGAATATATCTTATTGAGTTATATGTATTTCTCTTCCTTTTCTAATTTTCCACTTAAAATGAGACATAAAGATATATCCTTGACTCTTATTAAGTAATCCTCTTTCAAAATCTCATAAATTTATGACTATTTTAAATTGTGATAAGATCTTTATAAAGTCATATATTAACCTTTTAAACTCATAATCATCCATAGGGTATTTGAAAATTATCTTTATAAACTTCATGGAACTTATTTACAATGATTACTATAATACTTATGATGTCCAAAATTATCCTCATGAATTCAGACATGATCCTTATAAGGTATAGGTTGATGTTTACTAAGTTAGACAAGATAGTTATGAACACATTCATTTTCCATTTTTTAGTATATTCATTGATATAATCCCATTAACGTATATGTAAATCAACACTCTATAATTATCATGACATTACAAATTCCCATTTTTAGACTTTCAAATGAATGTTATTGAGTACATATTTCCCTTATGTAAATTCTATAACTTATCTATTTTTTCAGTTCCAATCAAAGAATTAAAAATTTATTCAAATAAGCTCAGCATCCCATCACAGCATTATATGGCCTTCGTAATCACTTCAAATCAGATTAGGTGACTTCAAATAAATATTAAATATAATAAGAATATTTCTATACGACTTGAAACATATTTTCAAATTCTAACAACATGTTGAATACTCATCATGAGTATTTATAATGTGACATCACTTCAATTTAATGTCATTGTAATTGCAACTTATTAAAACATTCATCAATGATATGGTAATAAATATATTTAGTATAATTCACAATAAACAATCCATCAATTATATCTTACAAATCCTTCCATATTTTCTTATTATGTAATTACAAAATTACAATGTATACAATTCCATAGTCTTCTAACTAAATAATTAATTATTATAGAAAATGGATATGATAATAATTGAAAAATTCAAAGATATATAGAATGATGAGATTAAAAATAATCATATTTATATATCTTCTACTTAGAATCCATCCAATTGGTTATTTTTTAGAAAGACATATCTCTTATTTACACATCATGGTATGTACATCCTCTTCATGTTCCTTAGTGGGTAAAATTTTTCCTCCATCACCCAACACTCCATGAAATACATATTCACAGTATAATTGATATAAACTCTAATTGAATAATATACAACCAAAAAAACTATGTTGGTACATCAATATCCTCCATTCTGTTGGTTTTCAAATTTTTAAATTTTTCACAGAAACTAATGTAAATATTTTATTTTTTCTTCTATGAATTTTTTCTTAAATAATTTTAAAATATCAAAACTATATCTAAAAAGTGTTCCTTATACCCCTTATTGAAAATAATTCTATATTCTCTATGAAAAGTAGAATATTTCCCCTACCTTAAAATTCCTTTATTTTTAAAATTATATTATCCACTTATTTTTATCCTCCTTTATTTGTTCTCCCCCTAAATGAGATAAACTATCAATTATTAAAAATATTGAGGTGTAAAAAATCTAAAAAAAGTACAACCATTTAATAAAATCAATGTCATGTTGATACATGATTAATTTACAAAACAATAGTGGTCAATTTATATAACATTGTTATATATATAGTTTCCACAATGTGATACCATCTCATAATACACTTCCTATGGGTTGTATAAGTAAATTCTAAATAAGTTTTATGATCCTGTATTCAACATTAACAACCACAAAAAAATCATTCTTGGGAGAAAACAATTTTGTCTCCCTTTTTTAATAATGACACCCCAATGGTAACCAGATTTTTGATAAAACTAAAAAAGGAATGGGAAAGTTAACAACATACTAAAATTGAATTATTATTAATGTCTATTATAAATTATAGATTTGACCATGAGACAAAAAAACTTTTATTGATTCTACATTTTGTTATCTCCTGATTAAGGGATCCTCTCCAATGATATTTATCATGGATGTTCTTTCTCAAAAAAAATATCAATGAATTTGATATACTATTTAATGTTAAATATTATATGATATAATGAAAATTATGTTATGCAATGGGAAAACAAGATACCACTTTAAATTATCTATGATGGATTAATCAACTAACTATATACTAATCAAATATTCCAATCAGTTCTCTATTTCCATTATGGACCTTGAATTACCAATACTATGAAGGAGAAATATTCAAGTATTGGAATATAGAGGGATTCTATTGGCTCCATAACGAGACAAACATGGATGATACTTGTATATTGACATATAAAATAATTTATTTAATGCTCAAAAATATTGATAACTTCTGATAATATCACCACACCTAATTTACCAAATCTTAACTTTTTTGGGATGAATTGATTTAATTATTTCCACATCTTTTTGTATAAATATAATAAAATCATTTATTTCATATACAAATGAGTATTAATTCATTTGATCTTGATCTATATTTTGGATGAATTTTAATTATTATGTCTAAATTAATAAATATTCTCTTGGAACATGTCCATACTTCTTCTTATATGTGAATTCCTTCATGGTAGTATCATTTTTAGAACATATTTCACTGGGTTTTTTCCTTTTTTATTAAAAAAATTCTCTTGTAAGAGAGTTATTGTCTTAAAAAGAGTATATATAACAAAAAATATTATTCACTTTACATAAACCACTTTATCGGTCTTAGGGATACCCCATTTTGGTCACATTTTAGGTTCTATTTGATATTTATACCTATAAACCAATATTTTTATCCCTTTCTTGGAATGAATTCCCATTGGATTATATAGTGATTCTTACATCATTGATGGTTTTGGAATATTTAAAATAGCATAATAACTTTCAATTTCTACTATAGTAGAAACATTTCTTCTTTGTATGTGTGAAATCAAAATTATATTTTTCAAAAAATTCTTCTGAGTGGTTTTCTCAGCTCCCTTGTTTAGTTTTATCCCCAATGCTTAGTTGTATTATTTTCATACATGCTTCATTATATATTGTGTTATTCACATACATAAAATATATCAGTTATAATTTTTAGCTACCTGAGATGACACAGAATAGATTTTCTCACCTCTATTATAATAATCATAGATATCTCTAAGGGATTCAAATATATTTTTTATTAATAGATTTAAATTTTTCTATAAAATTATATTTTTTTAGTAGGTTTTATTTTAGTTTCAACTTTCATTTACTAGTTGTAGGTCTTCTATTATGGTCAAAAGTTATGAATATTATAAATATATTGAATATAATTATACCAAATATCAAATACCTCCACTACTAGCCACAAAATCAAATTGTATAGTCTTTAGCAGTATACAATATAGATTATGTAGCCTGTTTTTTAAAAAAAATCATCAAAATTTTGGGATTTATTTAGATATAATACCTTTATACATTTTCTAGAACTAACCCTTAAGGATGTGGTAGAATTATTATTTTTTACTGAAAACATATTTTCCAATATTATAATTTCAATCCCTCACTAGTTGATTAATCTAATCAAGTAGAAACAAATTTAACAAGGTTTTTAGTTACCTTTCCCTTTAAGCTTTGACGATATTGGTCAAAAGTGATTTCATGAATGTTTTTAGAACCACAAATAAAATCTATTTAAAAATATTTATTATGGTTATTAAAAAACCACTCATAAATATGAAGTTTTTCATTAATATATATTCTTAGCCACATTTCCGAAAAACCTCCCCTAATTTAATAGAAAATCATAAATATTTAAAAATTATTAATTATTATTTATAATTATTACTTGTTAATTATTAATTATGTATAAATATTAGTTATTAATTATTTGAAGTTTAAATTAAATCATGGGTATGATTAAAATGTGACTTCAGGATCAAATTGCCATAACTTTACATCTGGTTGTGTGTTATATCTTCATAACCAGTCAAACCGAATATTTTGAAATGAAATTAAAAAATATTATAACATAATTTTACAATATTTAAAATAATAATGTTTACAACCATTTTAAAAGCATTTTAAAATCAAACTTCTTCTTCAAATGACAATTACTATTCTCCTTTTTTTCTTGGTCTCTACCACTTATCAAATTATAGCGTACGGTGATATCTATTGCATCATAACTTAACAAAACTATATTCACTCTGTTTTCAATATCAAAATAGGCCAGAAGACCTCTAAAAATGTATTTTTTATTTAAATAATTCCATTTTTTAACATTAGATGTGATTTAAACATTATTTAAGTGTGACTTCATATGAGTTTTTGGTTATCTATGATTTCATTCACGCAATAACATCTTATTGATTTTATAATGTGGAAATTTTTTTTCACCATTGTGAGCATTTATTATCAATTATATTTTTATATAAATATATATTCATGTATATTTAATCATTTATGTATAATTATTTATAATATAAGAAAATAACAATATAAAATCATTTTTGTGAATTATTTCATTTATGCATATAAATATAAATGTATTTATTCACATTTTCCTATATTTATATAAATTTTTAAATTTTTATAAATGTTTGTATTTATATATTTTTGTATTTTGTGTGTATATGTATACATTTGGTGATATATATATATATATATATATATATATATGTTAATACACAATTATATATATGTGTGTGTTTTAATATATTTATATAATTTTTGTTATATGTATTAATATTTATAGATATTCATATCCATTTTTCTATATTTATATTCATTAATGAATATTTATATATATGATGTTGGTATATTTATTTATATGTATTCTGTTTATTAGTGTGTGTGTGTGTCTCTCTCTCTACATGTATATATATAATTTAATCTAAATTTATTCATATTTGTATGTTTTTATACGATATATTTATTTATTTATTTAAATAAATACATATGTAATAGTATATAAAATTATATATATAGTATTTATTATCTATTATCTATTATTCATTATTATTTATGTGTTGATTCTTTAAATTTCATCCTCCAGGTCCTTCTATTATTATTTATTATATATTCATTAGTCATTTAAAAATATTTTTAAATTATTAATATATATTTATTACTTATTCATTATTATTGATTTGTTATTTATTATTACATTGTTATTAAATTCTTATTGTTTTATTATATTATTATCTTTTTATTTATTTGTTTCATATAAACCATTTTTTATTATATATTATTACATATTATATATTATTAACTTATTATTTATTTAATATTTAATACCTATTTATTATAAATTTGTTATTTATTACTGAGTTATTTTAATTTATATAGTCATTCATAATTATAATATATTTCTATTAATTTGTTAAATATTTATTATTTATTACTAATTTGTTCATTATTTGTCATTATTTTTTTATTTTAAATTATTTATTTATTTATTAGTAATTTTTTATTAATTTGTTATTTTTTTGTTTATATAGTTACTATTTAATTATTTCAAATGAATTATTAATTATAAATTATTAATTTCACAATTTTTATGATTTTTTTATGTTTTTAATTAATATTATTAATTACATATTATTTATTTAATATATATTATTTTATTTTTATTATGTATTTATTAAGAAATATTATTATTCATTAATATTAACATTTATGTACACATATTTATATTTATTAAATGTGTATATATATATTAATATATTATCTTACATTTACTCACCATATAAAAAGCTTGTTGGAGTTGTAAAGTCGTTGCTATATAACTGAGAGGAAAGAGGTTAAAATCACACCAAACACATATATAAGATTAATTTTTTCATATAAATCATGACATATGCCTGCATGGTTGGATAATTAAGCAAATATAAATTTATAATTATTATTTTAATTAATAATTAATAAAAAATTACTAATTATTAATTAATTATTTAATAAATAAGTAAAAAATTATTTAATAAATAAGTAATAAATTATTTATTAACAAGTACTAATAAATAACTAAAAAAAATATAATAAAACCAAATATATGAAAAAACATTCATTAAATGATTTGTGATTGTTTGAACCACTAACAAAAAACCCCCCTTGAAATCAAACTGATGTAAAAAATTGCCTCTAATTTATTTGTGACATAAGTAAACATATATATTTCTCAAAATCATTACCTATAATTTAATAGCAGTTTAGATGGCCATTAAAACCCAAAAATCCTACATGAATTGTATTTTTGTGGAAGTGGTAGTAGATGGATCTCTAGTAAATTGTTGGATCTTATTTCCATTCATTATAGTCTTTATGACCTAATACTATGTTCAGAATCTTGTTTGTAAATAATTCTATTCTCACTATTCGGGATGATTTCACTTTTTTAGATTCCTCATTTCTCAATTTCAATTAATGTTTTTGAGTCTTCATGTTAAGGGAATTCTTCACAGCCTCTCCTAGACTGAAAAAGTCTTCCCATATTTCTTAAACATCTAAATTTGATCCTCATTCATTTATCTACATTCAGAGAATGTACAATCAAGGTCTTTTATACTTTTTCCTATGACATCAAACTAGAATTCCTTGACACTGATATTTTCTTTATGTTATTCTCCAAATGCATAGATCATATATTTATAAGCATTATTTATCTCATATCTCCCACAAATTTAATATTTCATTTGTTCATCAGTTAAGGGAAATATTTCTTCAAATAATAATTTATGATTCTCTACATATTTCATAGTCATGGTGAGTGAGTCTAAAACATGAATTTTTTAGCCAAATAAATCTATATATATTTTAAATTTTTTAATATTCATGTCTTTCCATCATCTTTTTCTTGAATAAACCCATATATATGAGTGCAAACATCAGTAGAATAATTCATTAAATATTTATTAACCTTTGATTTTAGGTATTCAACATATTTAATAAAACTATTATCTTCACTCACTAAACATGATTCAGAATGTGGATGTCTCTTAAAATATTTATAAATTAAATATCACTTTTCTTTCATTCATATAGTGGTGTTTTCTCTTTCCTCATTTATGTTCTATTTAATTTATTAACCTCATTTTTTTCTCTCATTTCATATGTTAGTGCCAACCTCGGTGAGACACAATTTTTCAAGTCCAATATTTTCCAATATTTTAGATGTTTCATTACTCAAAAAATCCTACTTTATTTTTCTATTGATTTTCCATGATTTTTTTCAAGGGTATGATTAATTATTTTATAATATGTTTCTTTTTGGGGATATTTTATTTCAAACCAGATATCTTTAGTTTTAGAATAAATCACTATAAGGAATGATCCTGAAGCAAAGCTGACCCTTGCGAGGTTTTCGGCACACATGGAATATATTTTATATGTTTGAAGATTACTGATCCTTATATAAAATCCAATATTATGTATTTTTATCATTGTTCAAACAAAATTAACATTATAGTAAAAATTATCTATATATATTTTTTTCCTATGTGGACAAGATGGTGCATAATGGAATATTAAACCTTATAGAATTTCTTCCTTATGTTGAATAATATTTTTATGAAGAATTACATCCTTATAGATATTTCCTTCTTATTATGAATGTGACATCCTTGACCCTGCTGCCCCTCAACCCGAACCCCGAGCGTAGTTGGCCACAAGACCCATGGCTCATCTCCCCTTATGCCAGGGGATGCCAAATAGCAGTGGGGGTATAATGGTAAGTTACTGAGGAGACTGTACCCCCATGCCAGAGTACGCAACGGTATAGTAGCAATTGATTAAAAAGAGAAAGCACAACCAATGTATAAATATGAGTAAAAGGGAAACATACTAACCAAAAAACACATGTAATGAAATCCATGATAAATATAAAAAAGCCACATAGGTAGTGTATGATACAAAATGGATGCTTGGCATGCTGATACAATGGGAATAGATAGAAAACATGCTATACAATAATAAAAAAGGAAAAAAGAAAAAATGTAGTCCATGAGCATCTTTATCCAAGCTTGGTCCTCTGCTCTAGAACTCCAGCTAGAACATATGTGTATCAAAAACCTAAAGCAGGCCCTTTCCCCTAATAGTATCGGTAGCACCAAAGTCTATAGGGTTGCCAATGGCCGCCTAGGTAGGGTGTGAGACAAGTCTCAATATGCCACCAACAACGGTGTCTACATCTAATCCAAATAGGTGTCGTATGATAAACACTGTGTAGTAAACTACATATAAGTAAAGAAAAGAAATAAACAACCCTCCTGCTCATGTTCCGGAAGGACACCTGGCGGGTCTACCTACTTCAGCTTTGGATGGTAATTTGAACAATCACCAGAGGTATGAGTACATAGATATAGGTTATCACTGGCACGGCGTAAACATGCCTCTAATCCATAAGCAATGTAGTTGGTGTGGCTAAGAATAACTCCCACCCATAAAGGTTATATAAGAACGAGGTATAAATGTCTCTCATACTATTACACAGAGGTTCATTTGGCATAGGGTATGAATGCCTCCCCCCCACAAATGGAGACTCATCTAGAATGGGGTATGAATGCATCTCGCCGACACATGGGTTATCACAAGCTTTTCCAAACAGAATGGAATAACCATTCACATCACATTATATAAGGAATTCCATCTTACATCCCATCACATTAACAAAGCATGACATTTCTCAATCACACTCTAAGGAAAACATACATCTCAATACATTAAAGTGTTTTGGATATCTCATCCTAGACAACCTCTAACCAATCCATCACATTTTCCTAACATTTAAAATCTTGTTCAAGACATAGCATTAAATTCCAAAGGTGTGAAAAGGCCAAATATCAAGGCATATCACTTATGTTTGACCACACCTAGTCCATACCTCATCTAAACACCCAAACAAGGATAGATTCATCAATATCATACCACACAAGTAATTTAGACAAGAATTAGCCATTTTAAATAAGGGGTATGGAAGAAGACAAACCACAACATTACGATATAAACTCAAAATGATGAAAACCCAAAATGGAAACAATGTGACCACCTACCTTAGATCCGTAGGCATAGGCTCTCTTGATATCGACCTCAGTTTCGTAGTAGGTTTGAAGATATATGAGTTCTAGTTCTATGCATTGAAAATAGGGCATATGAGCCTGCGGTAAAATAACAAAATGGACACCAAGATTCACCGTGGAAAGAAGGGTGCCTGAGGTATGCCTTACCGAAGGTGATCCAATGCCTTCGATGGATCGAGGATTAGATTCCAGATAAAGAATCAACCAAGAAAAGAGAGGGAGGGAGATTTTGGATCTCAAAGAGGGATCTATTCTTTTCTATCTGCTGGAAAGAGGAAAAAGAAAAGGCTTAAGCCATAATATATATTTAAGTACAAAATGGTAATTTTACCCAGAACAAGGTCGCACGATTTAGGTGCATGATTTACCTAATCCATGGGCAAAAAATTCACA
Organism: Viscum album; assembly: GCA_963277665.1. NCBI lineage: Eukaryota > Viridiplantae > Streptophyta > Magnoliopsida > Santalales > Viscaceae > Viscum > Viscum album. The sequence goes on along the minus strand of OY728159.1, from coordinate 1,289,599,451 downwards.
CCTCACTGCCTCCTAGTCAAAATCTGCATGGTTGTACGGCATGGTCTGCATGGCCGTGTGCAGGTCGTGAACCACTGTCTGCAAGTCCATTTCTCAAACTCACGGGCTCCGAACAAACCACAGACACTCCCCAGACATTTCTTAGGGTTTTTTACACATTAAAAAATCATTATTGAATGATTTGAGGGAATATCTAATGATCCATACCTTTACCAACAAGTCAGGTTGTTGCATCCTCCCCTCTTTAAGGAAACACATCCCCAAGCTAGCATTCCGAGGGTACATAGGTGTCATCAACGAAAAGCTTTGCCCATTGAGAATGTATATCAGACTCCCACTCCCTGGTCTTGTCCTGTACCTGGCTGTCCTTCCAAAGCACCCGTACAAGAAGAATAGACCTACCATGGAGTGGCTTCATGCTCTAGTCAACAATTCGCATCGAATACTCCACGAACAAAGCATCCATATCCTATCAACCTCATCAGGATGAAAAACATGTGTCGGATCAGAAAATATTGGTGTAGCTAAGATACATGAAAAACATCGTCCATGACCTGATATGTCTGCAAAAGTGCAAGCTTGTATGCTACGGGTCTGATCCACTTCATCACCTCAAAGAATCCTACTATCCTTGGTGAAAGCTTACCCTACATCTGTATACGTCTTTTCCCCAACCTAGGTGAGACCTTCAAGAAAACTCAGCTCCTAACCTCAAACTCAGGAGGTCACTGGTGCTTGTTAGCATTGGAATTCTATCTAGATTGATCTATCTACATACGCTTCCTAATAAGCTATATCGGCTCTATAGTCTCCTACATAAGACGTTGTCCTAGAATAGATGCCTCCTCTTCTTCAAGCCAACACAAAGGCGAGCGACAAAGCTTACCATATAAGGCTACATAGAGAGCCATCTCAATGGTAGTCTGGAAGCTATTGTTATAATTGGACTCGACAAGAGGAATGTATTTCTCTTGTGAACCTCAAAAATCTAGAACACATGCACGTAAAATATCCTCTAGTACATGTATATTTTTCTCAATCTATCCATCAGTTTGTGGGTGATACGTCGTGCTCAAAAGTACCTAGATACTCGAGGCCTTCTAAAAACCCTACATGAACTGAGATATAAACAAGGATCTTTGTCCGAGAAAACATTACAATGTTCTCCATGAAGGTGCACTATTTCATTGACATAATGTCTTACCAAGTCATCAACCGGGATGGTCTCCCTCACTGGTAAGAAACATGTGACCTTCGTCAGACAGTCGATGATAAGCCATACTACATCATTGCCACGAGGTGACCACGGTAAACTAGTTACAAAGTCCATAGAAACATCGTCCCATTTCCACTCCAGAATGGACAATGGCTGTAAAAGACCTTCCAGACGCTGATGTTCCACCATCACATGATAACAGGGGGAACAACATGTCATAAAACAAGAAATCTCATGCTTCATGTTAGGCTACCAGTCTATTCGTCACAAATAAGAATACACTTTGGTGATTCCTTGGTGAACTGTCCATGCTGAGGGGTGGAAATATTTCATCAAATCTTCTCTGATGTCTTCTAGGACCCACACATTCCCACAGAACAATAAAGTATCACCTTATTCCTTGTTCTAATCTGTAGATGCATCATCATTGACACATTCTCGTAGAACAATGCCTTCCGAATCAAATAACTCTATTTCCCTGACCCATTCCAAAAGCGTAGATGTCACCGCTAAGGCTGAGAGAATAGTCTGAACATGTCCATCTTGAATCTCAACATGCATCTCCGAAAATTGTGCCATCAACATCCACTTCTCATTAGATTCCCAAACCACTTGTGACTGAGTTTTCTGACTCATCTCATCATCTACAAAATTTCTTTTCCGAGGAGCGTTGGCAAATTCGAAATAAAAGGATTGCAGGTAGTTGACTCACCTACGTTGCATGAGATTTAGATCCCTTTGAGTGAAGATATATTTTAGGCTTTTTTGGTTAGTGAATAAAAAATATCTCCCAACAAATAGTGTCTCCAACAGCATAAGGCATGTACAACCGCTGCGAGCTCGAGGTCGTGCGTCGGATAATTCCATTCATTAGGCATTAACTGTCCAGAACCATACACAATGAAATACTCATCTTACATCAAGAAAACTCCAATCCTGATACCTAACGCGTCACAATAGACTGTATAATCTCTTCCGGGCTCTGGAACAATCAGTATCAGCACTAAAGTTAGTCTGCCCTTCAGTTCTTGAGAATCTACTTCACATGGTTCTAACCAATCAAATCTCACCCCCATTTTGGTCAAATATATAAGAGGTGCTTCTAGTCATGAAATTTATTGAATTAATGGCCCATAATATCAATTAATCCCTAAGAAACTCCTAATATCCAAGTCATTCTAGGGTTGTTCCCGGGAAATTACATCACACACCCTCTCAGGGTCAACTGAAACTCCAGACTCATAAATAATGTGACCAAGGAAGTGAACATAATTAATCCAAAAGTGGAATTTTATGAGCTTAGCATAAAGCTGATTTAATCTTAGTGTATTCATCACAATCTCATGATGGGTTTCATGGTCGTGTCTTGAGTGTGAATTGACTAAGATATCATCAAAAAAAACAACCACAAAACAATCAAGGTAAGTGTGAAAAATCTGATTCATAAGAGCCGTAAACACTACATGTGTATTAGTATTCCCAAACGACATGAGTAGGTACTCATAGAGACCATACTTGCTTCTGAACACCGTGTGAGGTATGTCTGAAGTCATAACACACACATGGTGATATCCTGACCTCATATCTATCTTTGAAAACACCTTCGCTTCTCAGAGCTTATCGAAGAGGTCATAAATTTGAGGCACAGGATGATGATTATTAATAGTCAGCAGATTTAACTTAAGATAATACACACAAAGATGAAGGGTAGCATCTACCTTCTTGGAAAATAGAACTGGAAATCCCTAAGAAGAAGTATTGGGACTTATAAAGACTTTTTATTCCAGGTCCCCCATCTATCTCTTGAGCTCCACAAGTTCCTTAGGTTCCAACCTATAAGGTGGAATGGTCACTGGTGCTACTCCTGGTTTAAACTAAATAGTAAATTCCACCACTCACACTAGAGGTAGACCAAAGAAATCATCATGGAAGACATCACTGAAATGCTCTTCCACAGGAGGATAAACCGTGCATTATAACCCTTGGTCACCAAGACAAATACTAGCAACATGTGTCGTGACACCACCTAAACTCTAGTGTTATCGTCCTACTCGTGTCGCACTATGATCCCATTATCCCTTATGCATATGTGTTCCTCCTTCTGGTGATGTAAACGACACCCTATGACGATAGAAGTTAATCCATGCTCTATAGGGAACTAACCAGTCCATCCTGATTATTACATTAAAACATGTCATATCTAGAACATACTGTTTCCACACGAAAAGGTAACTGCCAACCTTGACGGGACAATTCTAACAATGATGAATTCCCTCTGAACAGATACCTAAAGGTATATCTAACATGATCATATCATGATATGACTCGACGTCAAGGCACAAACATCTAATAATCGCCTCCGATATAATAGAGTGAGAAGCGCCAGTATTAAACAAAATAGATACTAACATAAAGGCAACTAGAATCGTACCTCATATAGTAGATGGTCTGGAATACTGCTCCTATGGAAAAAGCTCGACTGCATACAATTTGCTGGAACCACTGACCTGATTCGGAGTCTAGCTACCCTAAGAAGATGCACCCTACTGGTGCTGAGAGTCAAACACCTGATTACCTCTGACTCGACAGCCACCACGGCCTGATCGGCTGACGTTATTCTAGCTGCCTGACTGATGCGATCTTGCCGATCCAGCACCAAATCATGGAGTATGTACAGATCCCTACTCACTAGGCCCTGAGGGGAAAATCCGGCCGAAACGGTGGATATGACCCAACCTACCACAACCTCTGTACTCTACTAGAAATCATGTACACTGCCTCCTCAAATGTCTTGACACCCCACATTGGTGATAGATAGGAGTACCACCTGAGAAAGGGTCTGACCACTACTAACACCATGAGAGTCCTCAAAACTTTGCTATTCCCTAAAGGAGATCCACTAAAAACCTTCAGTGTTGAACCGTCGTGGTTCACTCTTTCAGCATCTCTCAAATTTCTCTCTGTAATCAAAGCCGGATTGACAATTTCTGGAATGGTTTTCAACCTGAACATGTTAACCTGCGACCAGATGGCGTAACACAATGCATCCTCAAAACACCTAGCGGCTGTGAGATCATCAATAGGTAGTGTAGAAGCAAAATGTTATAACTCAGTGAAACGTGATGAACATTTAATGAATATCATCGTCCCTTGTTACAGATTCATAAACTCCCTAGCCTTGTCTGCCCTCAAAGTACAGGGAAATAAATAATCAAAGGAGATGGTCTGGAAATCAGTCCAGATCATATCTCTCTGCTATCCCGACTGGGTGATGTCATCCCACCACCTCCTGGACAAACCACGAATTATATAAGCTCCGATCATGACCCTCCACACTAGAGGAATCTCAAAGTGGTCGAAGATGGTCAGAATAGCTTCCAACTAGGACTCCATAGTAAGTATTCTGCCATCTCCTGTAAATGTAGGAGGACGCTGCGACTGAAAATCTTGGGTCAACTATGCCGTACTTGGGGCAAGTTCCACTCCACCTTTCACACAGTCCATCATATGAAACAAGCCCTCATAGAACTGTACATCTGTCCCCATATCAGGAATAGCAATAGGATCCATGGGTGGATCAAAAGGAAGATCAACTGGCGGCTCAGGGCCCACCACCTCAGGAACGTGATCGTCACCAGCTTAAGCGCGTGCGACTTGAGGACGCCTCAGAGGCATAGTGCGACAATGCCAGACAAATGTCTCAAAAGAATAAACCAACAAATTAAAGGTTTAACTCTAGAAGATATGATGGGTATTATGCCTTCATACCTCTAAGATAACATATCCACACCCATATGAATATTTGGTAAAACCTGCAACTGTTCAAATTTAATTTAATCCAGTGATATGGAATTTTCCAGACCATAAGCGTCCAAACTCCTCATGAACTGAATGATGACATACACTTGGATGTCATTTATAATTTATTTATGCTAATTAAGTAACTGAATTTCTTTTAAAGAAAATGATTGGTTTAGTTGGAATGTAATTTTCCAATCCATAAGGGACCATACACCTTATGAACCAAAGAGTGTCACCCAGGAAAACCACATCATTCCTCAATTCACAACCTGGAAGAAGGGTTTGCACAGTTTTACACATATTAATAAGGCATGGAAATATACAACAGGCAATGCTCACTGAAAATTTAAATGTGGCACGACAAGATGCATGGCCTAATAATATTGTGCCTATCTTGATGCATGTTCTAATTCATAACCCTCATTTAATTGTTTCAAATCCTGAAATAAAAATTTCAACCTCGCAAATTTCATTAACATAAAAATCATGTGAAGCACCCAACGGTGAAATAGTATCAACCAAAAATAAAAAAATCAATAACACCATAATTTAGGCAACTTGGTGTTTTCTTTGTACATCGGTTCGCGACACCCAATCATGGCTTATAACTAAGTCCCTAAGAGTTCCCATTCTCCATGTCTATCATCGCCAACTAGTAGATCATGAAATATAAACCTCCTTTGATACCACTTTGTGACATCCCGGACCCGGCTGCCTCTCAACCCGAGCCCCGAGCCTAGTTGGCCACATGACCCCTGGCTCATCTCCCCATGTGCTAGGGGATGCCGACTAGCAACATGGGTGTAATGGTAAGTTAGTGGGGAGACTATACACCCATGTCAGTGTACACAGCGGTATAGCAGTAGGTTATTAAATAGTGAAAGCACAACAAATGTATAAATAGGTGAAAATGGGAAACTTACGAACCAAACAAGAGATTTAAATAAAACCCTGATAAATATTCAAAAGAATCATAGGCAGTGTGTGATACAAAATGCATCCATGGCATGCTAATACAATGGGAATAGAAGGAAAACATGCTATATAGTAATACAAAAGGAACAAAGTAAAAAAAATAGTCCATAAGCATCTATAGTGATGCCCGGTCTTCTACTCTAGTACTCCAGCTAGAAAATATGTGTATCAACAACCTAATGTAGGGCCCTTTCCCTACTAGTACCTATAGCAGCAAAGTCTAAAATGGTTCCAACGGCCTCCTGGGTAGGGCGTGAGACAAGTCTTAGTAGGGCACCACCAACGGTGTCTACGTGTAATCCAAATAGGTTCTGTATGATAAATAGTGTGTAGTAAACTACAAGTAAGTAAAGAAATGTAATAAACAACCCTCCTGATCAGGTTCTGGAAGGACACCTGGAAGGTCTACCTGCTTCAGCTCATGTCTGGTAATCTGAACAATCACCAGAGGTATGAGTACATAGATATAGTTTATCACTAGCACAAGGTAAACATGCCTCTTGTCCATAAGAATTGTACCTTGTGTGGGGAAGAATGCCTCCCACCCATAAAGGCAATATAGGCACGAGGTATAAATGCCTCTCGTCCTATTAAACAGAGGTTCATATCACACGGGATAAGAATGCCTCCTGCCCACATAAAAAGATTCATCTGTCACATGGTACGAATGTCTCCTGCCCACACATCGTTTATCATAAGCATGTCCACATCGTAAGGCATAACCATTCACATCACATTATATAAGGAATTCCATCTTACATAACATCACATTAAAAAAGAATGAATTTCCCCAATCACATTATAAGAAAAACAATCATCTCAATCCATTAAAGGGTTCATGATATTTTATCCAAGACAAAATCTAACCAAACTATCTCAATTTCCTAACATGGTTAATCCCATTCAAGACATAGCATTAAGGTCCAAAGGTGAGAAAAGGCCAAATCTCAAGGAATATAACATATGGTTGACCACACCTAGTCCATACATCATCTAAACACCCTAACATGGTTAGATTCATCAATATCATACCACATAGGTCATTTAGACATGATGTAACCATTATAAATAAGGGGTTTGGCAAAATACAAACCACCAAATGATGATATAAACACAAAAAGGGGAACTCCCAAAATGGAAACCACATGACCACCTACCATAGAGATATAGGTGTAGGATCACATGATATCAAACATAGATTCGTGGTAGGTTGGAAGAGATCTATGTTTCAGTCCAATTCCCTGAAAATAGGGCATATGAGCCTATGGTAAAATAAATAAAATGCATACCAAGATTATATGAGGAAAGAATGGTGCGTGAGTTGAGCCATAATGAGTGTGATCCAATGCATTCAATGGATCGAGTATCGGATTCCAGAAGAAGAATCCACCAAGAAAAGAGAGGGAGAGAGATTTTGGAGCTCAAAGAGGGCTCCCCTCTGTTCTATCCACTGAATGGTGGAAAAAAAGCCTTAAGTATTAAAAGATATTTAAGAAAAATATAGTAATTTTACCAAGAACATGGTCGCACAGGTTAGGCGCACGGTTTACCCAAGCTGTGTGCAAACCATGCGCACCTCACTGGCTCCTAGAAAAAAGCTGCAGGGTCATGCGGCCAGGTCCACATGGTAGTGCACCCCTACAGGTGCCCCTGTCTGCAGGCGCACTGTTTATCCCAAACCATGTTTAGGCCGCGCACATGCCATGCGCCACTGTCTGCAAGTCCATTTCTCAAACTCCTAGACTCCGAAAAAACCCCTGACACACCCCGAACCTTCCTTAAGGTTTTACACATATTACGAAAGCTTTAAGTAATGATTTGAGAGAAAAAATAATGATCTGTACTTTTACCAATGAGTCCGGTTGTTAAAATGAACTTTATCCTTATCATAATATTATTCATATGGTTAACATGATAATTATGGATACGTTCATCCTTACATTATGTTCATGAATACATTTAATCTCATAGTTACAATAATGTAATGATTATGAGAAGCTTCTTCTTATAACTAACTGAAATTAAATTTCTTTTATTTTTATAACACTTTTATGGATAAGTGAGAAACCATGGAGTCCAATAGAAACCAAAAAGAAAAAAAAAACATAAAAGAACAAATGTAGGACCGACTATTCCCAAATTGTTGCACCATATCGCAGCCTTTGTTAGAGGATGACCCTTTGGCGAGCAATCCCTTGACAAATTTCATGAGCAAGGAACCAATGGTGAAGCCATACCCTCTCAACGACCAAATCTGAAAGTCAGGACCTAGTGAATACTTCGTGCTCTATTCCCCATATGGAGAAAATACATGTTTTGTGATGATTACAAGTGAATGATTTTAAACATAACAAACTAGAGAATTGAACCTATCTTCAGATAGTATGCACAAAATTCTACCAAACCAACCAAGCTCAGTAAACCAACATAAATAAAATCATAATATCATAACATAAGAACACCAGAGCCCACTTCAATGACCAATTTACATGATAAATCTAAGACCTGAGTTTCCAGTACCTAGTCCATCAACATTTCATATTCCCAAGCTAGTTGATCCCATGACTGGATGTACTCCTCCATAGTAATCAAAAAATTAACAAATCCCCCTACCAACATGAGATCCTTATGTTAAATCCAAGAATATTTCTCCTCATTAAGAGACACTCTTAGGGACCTCCCCACCATCTTGGTTGCCTCCTGTTCATTTGGATACAGAACCAATACCTACTTGGTTGCTTCCTCATTGAAACATAAAATCAAATTGAAAGGTTTGTCATCATGGTCCAATTTTCTCTTATGACATTCATTTTCACTGACAAACTTCTTTCCATTTATTTTGTTCTGATTGAGTCTCCAGAAGAGGTATCAAGGAGTAATCCTTCCTCACATTCCTACTCCTAACACTCATGATACTCGTATGGCATAATGCTTCATCTGATGAGAGTTCAGGATCATTCTTATTGAGATCCTTCCCATATCACTCACCTATCTTCTCAAGAATATCTGAATCTGGTTAGACATCCACTTCTAGGAGGCCTTCAAACCTATTTCCCAAGTGGACTACAATCCATTTAAAAAATCCCAAATTTCCTATATCATCTCCTCTATTATAAGCAGTCATGCCATAAGCTAGTATATTCTTCCCCTCACTCCCAACCCCACTGCCTGCCCCAAACTACTTTGCACAAAACGAAGTCGATATCACCTATTCACCACCCTTCATCTGTTCATAAACAACATCCATCATTTTCTTCTGAATTTCCATATAGAAATCATCATGTTAAGACCTTCCCTCACCTCTCCACACAATACGGTGAGAAGGACCCACAATATCGTCCATAAGTCTGCTAAAAACATCGATCACCTACGGGTTCGGCTATTGATCCATGGACCTCTTCCCCACCTTAGAACCAAAAACAATCTCAACACACACATTCCAGTCAACTAAAGCATTGTCGTATCCTTCCTTCCCCATATATCGTAAAAATTTTGGTTCCTCTCTTCTATTCTCTCTACATGCTTCCAACTTTTCATCGCTACCCAGCATCATTGTGGCCATATGAACACCCTAGTGTCCCATACCCCTATCCACCGACTTTTCAAACCATCATCATCAAACATCGGAGTTATTTCCCAACTTTCTAGAAGCCAAGAAAAAATTTGGATAGCTCTCAAAAACCACATGATGTTTTCTCCTATACTCCTCATCAATTGTTATCCATACATAATCAAATATACTTCCAGAAATATCCATCTCAACACACAGCCGAGGATTCATCGGGTGACAAACAGCTTATTTGCGGCTATCCAAACATAGATATCTACTTATATGGTTTCCAATCATCTTTAACATAGTGGGATTTTGAAATTGATGCAGGAGTATGGGGAAGCTGATCCAAATCGTAGAATATGGTGGGTCATGGTTCACGTGCAATTCAAACGGCCATCGAAACAAAATGAACAGGAAACCATTGCAGCTCTAGGGGGCCCTCGACCAGGCCCTAGTGAGGTCATCCCATTATGAAAATTGGATCATAATGTGATTTTTGTCAGGCAATCCCATTGCCTCCCTTTCATAGAGGTCCCATGATACATAGATGAATATTTCAAAGGAATCCACCGAATTTCATCGATGCTTTAACTGCATAACCATGTTTAGCATAAAGAGCATAGAGATTTCCATGAACACTGAGGTCTGAATCTAATGGTTTGGGAAGCCATCAATGAGCTTTGGAACATGAGGCATCATTATAGATTTCAAAAATGGAAGATTAAAGGAGAGATTAGAGAAAGAGAGAAATGAGGTCTCTCTTGTCTGATGGTCGTCGAAGATCCCTCCCCCACCGAGGGGGGGAGGTACTGGCACAGAATTCCCTATCGTTAATGAGAGAAGAAGACCCTAATCCTAGGGTTCCCAAGATACCCTAATGTAATTCTCTATGAAGGTCACAAAAAGATCATCCTATCATTTTTAAAAGATAACTCCATGCCCGTTACTATTTTATTTATTCTAGATATGTTCAGAAAAATACCAACTGAGGTAATTTAAGATGTAATTAAATGAAGATGATGGTTCTAGAGAAGGAATTTTCTATAATATATATGTTGATACCACTTTTTTAGTATTTTTAGGGAAAATAGAATATTTTAAGGATGGGTATAATATTATAAGTAGTGTTTATTTACTCACGCCCATATAAAGATAAAGGGAATGAAAATATGATAGGGGATAGTCAGTTTTTTTAAAATCATACAATATTTTTCACTCATTTTTGTGGAATGAATGTAATATAAAAATAATATGATAATATTATTTACATTAATAATATATCTATAGTAACTATTTCCACTTTATAGAAGTGTATGAATTTTATACACTCTATGATGGAAACATGATAATTTTTTAGTTTCTTCTTCAAACAATACCTCAAACTATTCTTCACTTGTATATATTTTATTTTGTACTGTGCGTACACACAATATGTGTTGATTATGATTTGAAGGATACTCATAATTACTTTAAATGGAGATCCTAAAAAATTATTTGTGGAATTTGTAAAACAAGTTGCATACATTCACTCAATTGATTGGGTCCCCAGGATATGTTTATGATTAGTAAAACCCCAAAATATTTCACTAATCATTAGTGGAGTGGATTGGGTTCAGTTTTTGTATCATTGAGTAACCATAAATATTCATTATTCCATAATTTTATTCATTATTATTTTCTTCATATATAATTTCATGAAGAGTATATATATTTATTAGATTAAATAAATAAATTTTTATTTATATATTATTTTAGAAACTCAATTCACCCCACCTCATTTGGACTTATTGTGATTCACCTCTATGACAACAACCTTCAAATTGGTTATGATATAGTTGGGAACAATATAATATATATAAGTAACTATTAATAACTCCTCAAATATACAAACTATGTGATTAAAATAAAGACACATTTTCATAAAATAGATACTATGATAGTGTACATATTTTTCATTGATACTACATGAGATGCCCTTAAAGGAACATGAATTCATTAGTGATGGATAGGGTGAATCAAATGCGGATGAATTTGACCAAATAACTTTTTATGAGATCAAACACTAATATAAAATCTTAAGACCTATTACCTATTCAAATATTAATGTTTATGTTTTTCTCTTTACCAATATGAAACTACAACATTCAATTATTAACAAAAAAAAATCGAAGCATATTCTGTTCATATAATGTTCAAACCCAATATGGAAAACATACTCCCTATTATGATTTCAGTTTATAAGTCACAAATTCTCTACTTATAATAAATTATTGATTTCTAGTGGGGTGTACAGGGATTATCATTACCCTATAGTACATCATGCACTTACAGTGCATCCCATCTTTCTTCTCAATATCCCACTAGATTTATACCACATCCCATAATCTTCAGTCGCTAGACTAGTATTACAAAACCCATCTAACCTTTTCAGTTAGATTTGTGTCATGCATCAATATTTCACTACATAAATACATGTGATCATATTCCTTATTGTATTTAATAAATTTTTGTACAAAATCAATAATAAAATTATTCATGGTTGTCTCTAAAAATAAAGAAGCTATTAGAAGACCACTAGATTATCTCAAATTGATATCTTGTAGTATTAAATAAAATAACAGCTCTTTGATCTTTATCAAGTGCTTTAAAACAAAGATCATCACTAGTATTTTTATTATAATCTTTTCTTTAAAATATGAATATATTATTCTTCATCTTTTTATATCCTCAATTAACATTATCTTAAAAATATATGATGTTGGGCTATTCATCTTCCTGGATATAAAAAATATTAGTATTTCTAACAATAACATTTGGTTCTCTACTAACCTCTATAAATATTCTTTATTTCATCTCATAAAATTATTTATTATAAAATCACAAAATATTAATATATATATAATTAATTGTCTATATTTTACGGTCTTATACCCAAGATCTCTATATTTTTTCATCACCATTTTTAGGTGGGTTTCCTCTGAGGATCTTTAATATTTTATTTCCTTCAAATTCATTCTTCCGTGAAAATTATATGAAAATGGTTTTCCTTTTTATTTTATATTAATATCTTCTGAATAAATATACATATAAATCTCCCCATATACACATGATCTATGTTCACAATATGATAAACGAATTACTTGAAAATATATAAATAACTATTATAATATGAAAATCATAAAACTATATTATTATGGTGTGGTTCATTTATTAATGATATGAATTTATATGAAAATATAGATTGGATCTTGAAATTATCATATTCTTATTAATCATGAATATCATCTTCTAAATTAATGGTTTTGATTATCAATTTCAATTTTATTTATTTTTAGATATTTTAAAATTTGTTTGACAAGTGTCTCATTTTCTTCCAAAATCAATCAAATTGGATTAAAATATTTATTTTAATATTTCCATAGTTTAAAATACAATATTTATGGAATAGTGACATCCTAATTCTATTTTAATTTAATATCATTCCAATCAAGTCTTCAATCATGGATGTAAAAGGAATAATTCTTTTTTGATCTTGAATAATAGCTTTGACGCCATCATATATTTATTTCCGTAACATTTTAATTATAGAAATCGTATATTTTTTAATTCTCTGAAAAACTCACAACATCTGAATTAAATGATCCATATTAATTCACATGTACTTAGGAAATTTCCATGATTTTTAGAGTAATATTATTTTCTTTTTTTAACTAATATAACGTACATTCCTTTGCAAAAAAAATTTAAGAATTATTCTTATAGAATTATTAACGATCCTTATGTTAATTGAAAGAGTCTTACAGAGTTCTCTACATTTCCCTACCATAATTAATTTTCTTCATCAACTGTATCTTATGGAAATGAAAATAACTCTTATAAAGTCACACTTTTTACCTTTATAAAAATTGATCTCTCTTATTATGTGTGAGGTGAACCTTATATATTCATTTATCATCTATAATAAGTAAAAAATAATCCTAATAAACTCATAAAAATCTTTAATAAGTCTTCAAAACACACTTAAGAACATCGGGTTTCATCCTTTTGGATTATACAATGATCCTATGAATCCAGGAATGATCCTTCATATATATAGGATGATCAATATGAACTCTAGTATGATCAATAAGAATCTTCATGTTATCTATATAAACTCATATATGATCCTAAAAAAGTTATGTATTTTTCATTTCTTCTTAATCTCTAGTGATGAAATTACTATTATAAAAATCTCAATCATCCTTATAATATTTTCACTCTAGTATAAACTCACCCTTTGTGTCTTTAAAATGTATAATATATAATTCATATGAAACTTATAAAATATCATAGACTTTTTATACTTTTATAATTCCAATTACATAATTATAGATTTCAACAAATAATCTACCTGTAAAATTATTTGATCTTAGGGCCTTTTTATTCACATAAAATTTCTCAAATGAATTCAATTGATATATGAATATAAACACAATTTTAAATAAACATCCAACTTATTTTCAAATTCTTATAACATATGATATAATTATCCTATGTTTTTATAATGTGGCATCACTGTTATTTAATTCCAGGTTCACTTCAAATTCGTCAAACATTCATCCAAGAGTTGTTAATTTCTATATTTATAAAACATCATGAAAAACACCCCATGTATTGTCTCTTATAAGTTCATCCAACTCATATTATTCTTCAATTAATGCTTTATAAGATGTGAGGAGTCTAACTCATTCAAAACCATAGTTAACTATAATAGTTGTACTACCTCACAAGAATCAACACTTAGAATTGATTTCCATGAAGACTTAAAGAATAATCATAAAATTTTTATATATTTTATTTATAATATTATATTATATGTATGTAAAGATAATAAATTCACCCTTTTTACTATCATGGAAAGTGATTCCTCTTCATCTTCTTTAGTTGGTGGATTATCCATCCATTTCCCAATACTCTAAAACATACATTTTGACACGTTCCTTAGCACAAATTCATATAGAATAAAATAAAAGTAAGAAAACACTACAGGTACTTACATAATCAATATTAAATAATTTGATAACTGGTTCGAGTCTTGATGAATTAGGATTATTTGATCACTAAATCTATATGATGTTTGGGTTTATCATTTTTAGTGGGGGTAATTTTAATAATAGTCCTCATTAAATAAATATTCAACATGATAATAACTTGATAACACCCATATGTATTAGATAATTTTATATTTATCACTATTCTTGACATTGAGATAAATTTTTTATAATGAAAAACTAAATGGTAGTAATTATATTGATTGGTACCCTATCATGAGAATTGCTCTTAAACATGAATGAAAATTCTATGAAATATATTAACCCATTATGAAGAAATCAATTGGTAAATCTATTTAACACATTATAATAAATTCCATTCATAAAAATTAATGTACTCACTAAAAGACTCTAATGTTATTATAGAGACCATGAGAGCTATGTTCCAGAAGAAACAATAGACCATAGATTATTTAAGATAGTATAAATCCAAAAAATGACCTCTTTAGAACTAGCTAGGCCTGAATGGTAAGAGGAGACAATGACTCTATTTTATTTTAAAACGGTGGATATAACCATATTCTCAACTCATATTCTCAATAGGATTAGTTATTTAAATAACTAGAGAGGCTAGGCTAACCACATTGGCTTAATCTGGATATAGAATCAATAATGTAATAATAAAATAAATGTTTCTAATGAATTATTTTGGATTATCAAATGATTCAATTAAATAAAAATTCTCTCGATATTTTCAATATGTTAAGGATAGATAAGAAGTATATGGTATATCTAAGATGATGTTCCATCATAATGGTACGAAGGGTTACAAGGAAACCTTTTTTTAGAATAATTTGAAAATATTTTAAGAATATTTCACAATAAAACTTAAAATAAATAAGGGAAATGATGGGTGGGGTTTCCATTTTAAATAACCTACGCATTGGAAGAGTAACTACCCCAAATACACTACGGTTTCTAAGAAACTCTATGGAGAGTCTACTTTAAGTATTACAATTACTTTATTTAATTCATATGTTTTTAATGGTATGTGATAAAAACTATTTGTATAATAATGTTTGAAATATATAGAATATCATAAGATAAGGAATAAATTAAGTTATGAAAAAGAAGTTGGATTTCACATAATGGATAAATTATTTATTGAATTATAAAATTAAATTCAATAGGAAAATAAATCATTGAATAATTTTAATAGGATGTGTGTTGTTTATCTCATTATTCTCATTAAGATATCTTGTAATTTTTTTTGTTTAACTAATTGGATAGATGTTTTTTATAAACATAATTTATTATTTAACCAAATATAATGAAATGAATATAAATCATACAATGATAAAATAGTTTTATCAGGGGTAAAATATTCACCTAAAAATTTGATGGAATATGATTCCACCATTAATAGTGGAATTTTTTAAAAATTATTCATCCCAATAGGATATCCAAACATATAGAGTACTAAACATAATATAGAAATAATGATGTATTTAGTACATATTCAAACTATTATTAATAATATTTTTTTTTCTAAACCCAAATTAATGTGTGTTTTGAAAAATAATTGTTATATTTTAATACCAATGTTTTTTGTTTTTGATAAAACTCTTCATCACGGAACATATTTTATAATAATCTATTGGGAGTATAATTGGGCTTATAAAGTTCCAATTTTTCATGTATAAAAGTAATGTGATTTTTATAATGAGAATACTAATGATTTTATGATTTGAAACATCAATGTAAAATGTAAATGTGACTTCTTCTTACTCTATGAAAGTGATGTAAATACTATTTTCAAATTATTATGCTAATAAATATTCAGAGTTAATTTCCCTTAATATCAAACCAGGTTAAAAATAAGATGGTAATGAAAATAAAAAAGTCTCATTAGTTATCATAATAAATACGAATTCAAAAATTCCACCCCATGAACATGAAAGTATCATAATTATATAAAATAAATAAAATACTTCATTACATATATTATTAGTTCCATTAATGCTTAGAGTTTTTGAGATTTATATTAGAAAATTAACTTAAAAATTGTTATATTTTTACCAATGTAAATTTTTCCAATATATAAGAAATTGATAAATCTGTGAAAATCATTCAACATGTCCCACAAGTCCTTAAAACAAGATACTCTTTCATTCACACCATATGTGTTACTTTTCTTTATATCCAAGGTAATTAGTAACATAAGAAGGTGGTAAGCTTAAACGTAGTGTAACGGTAATCATAATTAATTGTAATGAAAGAGAATAAGTGATTAAATGATGGGAATATGTGTACAATAATTTATTAATGATATGATAAAACATAATATAGAAATCATAAGTAAGAAAACATATATCATAAGTAAAAAATCATCAAATAATTATTTTGGTATAATTACAAGAGTATATTTGAAATAAATTTTTTTTACCACAGTATAATATAAGAGAAATTTATAACCATATCACCAAAAATAAAAACAATTATTTAATTATATGAAATTAACAAGGTTCTTCATAATGGTATTATAAAACATCATGAAGGAATTCTTACAAGGTATTATGAACATGGAATATATAGAGACTAATTCGTTACCTAATGAAAGAGAATGATTTCGAGGTGTCCTAATCATATTATCATGCTATATCAAAAATTTAATATAAAAAATTCCAAGGTATTATAAACATATCATATATAGAGTTTAATTATTTACCCAATACATTAGATTTATCCATTTATATGATTGTAATTATGTTTTCAACATCAATCAATGTTAATACGAGCACATTCTTTTGACCCATGCGTAGGTAACTTGTGTTTCAAACATTGAAGTCCCAAATAAAAATAATAATTTCACATCTATATTGATACCCTTGATACAGTTTTAATTTATGTATTCATAAGATGAATATATGGTGTGGAAAATCAATTATGATGTGTGTAGTATAATGGTTTTAAAAATGGTTTATTTAACAGTTTTAATGAGATAGAAATTTATACTCTAATAAATTTGTAATAATTTTGAAAGTAAAGTATCGATTATAAACACATGGATACATAATCACATGTAAATAAAAAGGCATACAACAAGAAATTATTCGATAGAAAATCAATTAGTTATTTCAATAGTATGATATGTTTGAAAAATATATTTTAGATTGGTTTTAATAAAATGGAAAGGTAATCTCCCTTCAATAATGAATCATTGCGATAAAATGGATTGACTATAAACATATGTATGTAAAACGTTTTACAACATGTATATATGACATGGAAAATCAATGAGTGTTTGGGGTAGTTTGAGGGATATAAAAAAGGTATTATGGAATGGGATTAATGAGAGATAAATCTATTCTCTAATAAATTGCGATTTATTGGTAAAGAATAATATAGATTCTAACAATATGTAAATTTAATTCTATTTAAATCAATATTCT
Source organism: Viscum album (assembly GCA_963277665.1). Taxonomy (NCBI): domain Eukaryota; kingdom Viridiplantae; phylum Streptophyta; class Magnoliopsida; order Santalales; family Viscaceae; genus Viscum; species Viscum album. The sequence goes on along the minus strand of OY728159.1, from coordinate 1,289,581,424 downwards.
TAATGTATGAAAATATGAAATAGAATATCATACTGTGATTTTATTAGTATGACAACCATATGAAAAGGATAATTGAATTGGTTAAATTTAGTAGAATTTTTTCCCCATCAATTGGGAATGATTTGGAATGGGAAGAACTGATTATGAACATGTAGAAGATTATGCCCATGGAAATAAAATATCAATTGACCAAGGGACTTTTTTAATTAAAATGATAAGGGAGAGAATACTTATCCATTATTGGTATCTTATTGAAGAATGAGGTGGTCTTTTTTGGACATTAGAAAATAATTAAATGAATTTTTGGTGGGAGAACAAGGTAAGTTCTTGATAAATGCTTTTTGGGTGTCTAGGTATGAGATAATGGGATAGAGTAAGCTCCATTTATATTTGAGAAAGAAGGGATTTTCCATGGAAACTAACATTCGCTAAGGGGTATGAATAGATTCACATGGGGGTTGGGTGGATTATCTGATAAAATTTTGGTGATATATGGGGTTTTAATTTATAAAATATATATGACTTATATAAGGTCTAAAAGATAGGTTGATTTAGTAAAATTTGATCTACATTAGAATACCTATTTTAACACTTATTAATATTGAGTAAATATTATTCATGGTAATTATTTCATCACCAGTAAAATTTGAAATATCATAAAAAATCTATACATTTGGAATCCAAATTTTTTATCTTTTTAATCTACCACAATCATTAAATATGAAAAAACTAACTTTTAAATTAAAAAATATAAAGTGTAGAAAAATATTTTTTTAGACATTGATGTTTTAACTATTAAGTGTTATTAATATTATTTAAGCTTAAATACAAGTTAAATGAGAATAAATTTATTAATATGTGTGTTTAAACGTCATATTAGAGTATTAATTTAAAATAAATAAATTTTAATAAATAAAAAAACAATATTTAGAAAAATATAATTATTTGAATAACAGTTCTTTACCATGGTTAGTAATATTTACCACAAAAACAAAAATTTAAACCATAAAAAGAATTTTAAATTTGTAACCAATTTGAAAATTATGATTAAATATATGAAAATAATTTATTTGAATAAATATTTAAATGTTATAATAATAAATTTTAATATTAGAAAAAAAAATGTGTAATAGAATATTATAAATACTATAGTTTTTGTGTTAAAATTTTGATATAGCATAAAATTATACATCTTCATGATTGTAAAGATATATATTTCGTTACTATAAAAAAATAATAGTTATGTTAATTTAAATCCAATTAAAATCCTTATTTTTCCAAAATAAATTTTAATTAAAATAAATCACAAATAAGAGTTTCTTTTATTGGAAAAGATTATATAAATCAAAAAAATGTTAAACATAAATTTCATAAATTTTGAATAGTTTATTATAAATATATATTTTTCCTCTATAAAGTCATAGTTTATCAATTAAATTTTTTTATAAACTTATAGAAATTTAGTAATAAATAATATTTTCATAAAATTTATAGTTTAAAAATACTGTATTTTTAATATTTACCAAAATTCAATTATTTCCAAAAACATAAAAACATAATGATAATTAATGTTTTTTGAAAATAACATCTTAATAATATAAATTATTAATATTATAATTTCATGTCAACTACTGATAAAATTAGTGTTAATATATAATTAATATTAGGAAATTTTTTATGGATAATATATTAACTTTCCTAAAGTAAAACCAATAGAAAGTAAAATTTTATGTATGTTTTGTTTTAAATCATAAATCCAACATATTATTTATTTAGATACACAAATATAATTATACCAATGTATTAGTATTAATAATAAAATTTATTTTAATTTCTATATATATTTCATAATTCTATTTTCATTATTCTTCCCTGCCAATTCAATGGTTATATACATTTTGATGGTGCATTTTGGATTAGTGTGGTGTAAAAGTAATTCCATTAAACCTAATTAGTTTTAAAGTAAAATATATATTTTAAGGTCTCAGGTTGTTTTATAACTTTATTTCCAAATGTTTTAGGGGTTTTTAAAGATTTTTGTACCTAGTTACATTAATTAAAAATGTAATTCCATGGAATGGTTTAAATAGAAACATTTTAAATGATAATGATTATATAACTAGAATTTAAATATGATGAAAATAGAAGGTATTATCATAATAAATTTTTTTGTGGGGTTAAAGATATTGAATTTGTTTTTAGAGTTTAATATTTGGAATATTATTCCAATGTCTCTCCATTATTCAAAATTATTTATCAAACTATATTAATTTATAATGACTGTAGTGCAAATATTTCATCAAATACTTATATTAACAGGTGAAAAGTTTTAAATTAAGATGTAATGAGTGAAACCACACATAAATTTCAACCAAAATAAAGATGTTATAGCATTATATCATATATTATTTGTTATATATGTGATTATATATGTTTTTTAAATCATCATAATAGTATTTAAGAATGTAGCATGTATAATATAAAACGTAATCTATGTTTATCACTTCATCATTTCAGTCACATATATGTATATATAGTTATACATTTTATATTGTGTAATAATAATTGACCACACAATGTTCGGATTTGAGTTATCCCCAACTGATGTTCATCATGTTGGATTATATATTATTGTAAAATTTTAAGGATGGTGTGAGTGGTATTGTTGTATGGTGATATGGAATATGATCATGGGCCACACAATTGTTTTGTGCACTAGATGATTCATAATGTGCACAACATTGAGTATGAAGCACAATGTATTCCATATACTAGAGATGTATTGTACATATCTTGAGTACCCATTTCTTAAGGTTTCGAAGATACTAAAAATGAAAACCTAAATAATTTGATACCATTATTAAACATTCCTAGAGGCATAGATAATCAAGTGTTTAAAGGTATGTGGTGGATCATGTCATTAGTTTGAGATCAACCAATATGGGACGTGTCCTATCATATAACAATTGTAAACATTGGTCCCTCAACTGAGATTTACTGAGGAAATGTATATCCATAATTAGATGATATATATGACGTTATTTTCAACCTATATATGGGGTATGTGATGTACTCATCAACTAGATAATTCACATGTGATGTGTTGATCAATCTAGTCAGTCTACACATAAAGACATTTAAATAGGTATAGAGGTAGTGTGGGAATAACATGTATTGTGTACAATAGTCACATGATGTATTAAGAAATGGAATCTTGTGAAAATTGTTTCTAGTCTAGGATGTGGCTAGTTGATATAGGTATAACATTCCATGTGTTTGATGGTGATCTCACCACGTCCCTTTGTGTATTGAGTTCTCTTGATTCTTTTGTAGAGGACACACCCTGTCTAGATGTATAAATCTGTGGATTATTTTTATTTTTAATTATACATTGGCATATGGGGTCACACAAAATATTGATATAATGTGGATGAAGAATGACCTAAAGATCTTCTCTAAAAGTGTTTTTTAGTTTTATCCAAAATCATTTTTGATGGGATTTTCACAGTGTATTACAATCAATTTAATATAAGGTAAAATTAAAAAGATTTATTTTTTAAAAATATAGGAAGTTATTATAAAGACACCGGGTTATGATTTCAAATGTTATTTCAAATTATATGGCATAAAGTGAATTTAAATGAGTTTCTATTAGGCTATATTGAATGCAATATATTGAATGGAATATTCCTTAATACTTTGGATATTATATAGTATAATATTTATTTAGTAGGATAAAATTAGAATATAGTAACAATATTTTATTAAAGCCTACACATATATTTTATGTGATGACATGGGGTGTCTTAATCAATATATATAGATGTCATATTTTATATAAGAGAGGTATCATATTATAATTACCTGGAATACTGTATTGTAAGATATAATCCATTAATAATGAAGAAGTAAAAATGATTTTAGGATTCATATAACTTCCATAAAACATTCATCCAATAAAATATTAAGGAGTTAATTTACATAGTTTCACATTCATTAATATCATGAAATTATAGGGAAGTGATAGTCTATAGGTGTAATGGGATGAAAAAAAATCCATTACCTGTGATTTTAAGAAATATATATGTAATTGAATGATGTGGTTGAATTTATCTAATAGTTTCCCTATTTTTTATTTAAATTCGTCCATGCCTTAACAAAAGTGTGTGTGAACCTCCTTATGATCCTCCTATTCAAAACACTTCCCTCCCTAAATCAATCCATTGCATACTTCTCTAAAACAGAGTTAATAAATTAATGTGATGGTTTAAGAATATCCAATGAAAAACAATATTTGGTTCAATGGTTCCCATAGATACACCATAAAGGGAACAACCTTTAGGTTATTCCTTTACAAGTTTTATTTGAAAAAAATGGTAGTATTTGTTGATATATACAAGTATGTATATTATTTATTATAATTTTTACAATATTATTATCTATGAAAAAAGAACTCTTGGGATTTATACATTATCTATGATTCATCTATTTAGTTTATAAATTAATAAATCCCATATCAATATTAGTTGTTGTAATATCAGTGCTCTTTTCTGTTACCCAATAGATATATGTTGATCCCACAAATTTAGAAATTATTTTGTTGTTTTTAATATACATAATTAGTATCTGGGCTGTGTATACCTTTGGGTTAGGGGAATATCAATCATCGTATCTATATTTGTATCAAGGATTCCATTAGTTTAGTATCCCATACATTGTTGTCTACAATGTGAACTCTTTGTTTTTTCCATTGGGATAAATTATTAAACATTTTATCTATAAATTAATATATCTCTCTATGTGCCTTCTATATCATGTATCCTTAAACTGTTGAATTAATGACTAATAGATTTCATTGATATAGAAAATTATAAAATTATTAGACTAGAAACCAATTATCATTACCATATTGAGTAAAAATTCATACTTATAACATAAAATGCACCCATGTAGTGTAGACTAATTCCAAATCCAATTTATTATAAATTAAAATATCAATTTCAATATTCATAGATTCTAAGGAGAAAATAACCTTTTTTAATTATGCATCCATATTATACCATATTGTTATGGAATGTGGTTCCAATACTTATATCCATTCTCTAGCTCAATATTTTAGTCTAAATATAAAAAAATCATAATATTACATCATTATTGGAAATATTGTTGAACATGAAATGTCACATAGTTTAAGAAAACATCCAAGATAAATTTTGGGATATTTATCAAATATATCTACAAACTAAAAAGAATTTGATATTATTTGAATGTTTTTTTGATTCATATAAAAGTGTTTTATATCTACAATAGTGACAATGATTATTGGTTATACCCCCAGGCATGATATTATACCTTTCACCTTCATTATCCCTTGCCTCTACTCTCTCCCTTTCTTACATTTTTCTAACCCTTGTTCTCTTTCTAATCTAGCAGTGAATTCCTTCTTATAGTTCTTTCTAAATATCCTTCCTAAATAATGATTGAAACCAAGAAATTAATTTTCTTTTTATTGAGTTGAATACTCATGCATCATAGGTGGAACCTAAAAATAACATCATGAGAAAGTATATCATGATAATAAAAATAAAAACTAAAAAAGTAAAACATTATCCTAAATATATATAGATCTGATATATATATATATATATATATCCATGAAATTGGTTCAAAAACATTCATCATTCCACAAGGTATAATTAATTCATATTGGTAGTATTTTTTACAAATTTTCAATATACATTTCCTCGCAAAAAATTAAAATGTTCGAATAATAAATTGTTCGTGGTTGAATACACAATAATTTTTTTATCAACATAGATTAAAACAGTAAAATGATATCAAATTTGGAGTAATGATTCAGTCAAGAAAAATGTACCAAGATTTAGAATATATAGTTTCGAACACTAGTTAAGTGAAATGTTAAATTAACAAGCCAATTTCCTATCAGAATTGGGTATTAAAAAATCATTTGTGTTGGTACTCACTCTGAAACACAAAACTTACTCTTTTTCTATAGACAAGTAGTTCAGTTAATTAACAATATAGGTAATCCAAACCATATTTAATCATATAATCTAACCCACCCAATTTTAATGAAAATGTATAAGACCTATTGATATTATTTAAAAGTCACATCCTTAATCAGATGCAAAATTTCAGGCTTAAGGTATAAAGAAAATATAGGAATATATAACAAATGGAAAAACCTAACTTGAATTAATAATAAATTAATAATCCACTAGAAACAATCCTGATTCATCATTAGGACAAAATATAAAAAATATATCATCATCATGTTAGTCATGTAAGATTAGGTAAAAAATAAAATACATTGAACCTAATATTAAAAATAGATTCCATCCCATGATAGAGATGCAGACCAAGATCCCATATCAACTAATGCTCCCAAATAAATTTTAACAACCTCAATTTTTTGGGGGGAAAATCCATATTCATAACATGATATTTTTTCTTGAATCTTGATATATCTTCCCCACATTCTTTATAACATTATCTCAATGTAGATAGTAATCCCAAACTATGTTCATCATTAACTAAAACTCCTCAAAACATATTTTGAATAATATCACAAAGATAAATGGTTTTCTAAACCTATATATCTTCATGATACACATCTCAAGGTGGATGATTATTTCTCATGGAATGATCATAAGACACATTATAAAAATTCTTCACTGCCTCAAAAATATCATGATAAGTAACTATATGCCCATAATAATATGAATTCTCAAAATCTATTAAAAACATCATATCTTCTAAACTATGACTTGATATAAATTTCTTCTATTTTGAAATTGTTCCCATCATTAGAAACACCACAACTATAGTGAAAAACATCCCATGTGGACCTTATATACCAATATATCTCATCTAAATTTATCATCCAAGATGTGAGCATCATGTGCCGCAGTGAAAAAATTCAATTGATGCTTTGATACACATCCATGACATTGACATCATGACAAATTGCTCCTTATCAAAGTGTAATGGAATATTTAAATATTTAACAAATGGAAATATCTTATACATCTTATCCTATTTGTGTAGTTAACTCAGCATATGCACATCACCTCTAAGGTACATTTTCGTAGGAACTAACCATGTAAAAGCTCTCTTAAATATGACAGACATAATATTAAATATCATATAACATCATTCTATGGAAATGTTGGAAAATGTACACATGAGTAGTACCCCTATGTAAAACCATACATACTCTTCCTTTAATGGAGTCATGGTGTGGAATCAATTGGAAATGCATGATCATTTTTAATTCTAGGATGGACTTATCCGAAGTATAATGTTGATCATGTATCATGATTCCATGGGATTCACTAAATCTGTGTGAGTATTATACTCACGTTATGACATATTCTAAATGAAAAAATAGGTATGATGTGGAAGACTTCCTGAGAGATATAATTTCACTATTTTTTATGTTTTATTTTTTTATCACTTTCAAGCTTCATAGTCCATCATTGGATATCCACTTTGTATAGTCCCATTTGATATTGTATGACTTAGAAATAGAACATTATTTTACCCTCAAGGATTTTCCCCATAATATATCCACTACTCATATTCGTCACATAGAGCTAACCCGAGATAATATTTTATCCTCTATTACTTCCTTGACTACCAACCATCATTGGGATTATTGATACTGCATCACACAATTGACCTTGATTTGGTAGTTCAACCCTAGGTCTAACGATTTTCCCCCTCAGATAATTTATATTTTTATTCTTCTAAATTTTTTATTTCCAAAAGAATAAATATTATTTCTGAATACCTCTTAGGGAGTCACATTCATTTCTATGTCTCATCTAAAAATTCCACTTTATGTACTTTTTATCTAAAAGATGTAAAATTAAAATGTAATCATTGTCTACCATCTTGACATTAAAATTAAATTTATTTATGAATAAAATGAAATAAAATGAAACAATTAAGTAATCATTTCTAGAATTTGGATATTAATAAATATGGCACATTGGTTATCAAAAACATAATTTCCATTGAGATATAATATATGTATTAACATATGATACAACATGGCATGATGAATGTAACCACAATGTGTTTTCCATGTATGTTTTATATTAATTATATTAAAATATATATTGATTCCATAAAAATATATTTTTTATTTTTTATTGTACAATAATTAATAAGGATAATCACTTGAATCAATTTATTGTAAACATTTCAAATAAAAAGGAAAAAATAGTTAAAAACATTGATTTCATTTTACATTACCTAAACATTTGTGGAACATTTAATTCATTTTAAAAATGAAAATATTCAATAAATTATATATCATTGCGGGAGTATTCTCATGGGTTATATATATATATTATACAATAGTGACAATAATGTTGGTCTTTGAGATATTACTTTTAATTGATAAACCAGGATCTAGGTTTCGGTACATCCACCTATATACATATCAACATAACATGGTTAAAGGAAATAATTTCCTTGTATTGGGATATTTTAATAGGCCATTGATATCCAATGAAGAATGAGTTTATTTACATTTTTGTAATACCCATGATCAACCAAAATGAAAGAGAAGAAGAAGAGTCTTGAAATTAAAAAGGGGGATTGTTATTCATCTCTTTTAGTAGCATGTTTTTCATAGAATATATGTTTATTTTGTCATTTTTATTTTTTAAATTACATTAGAGATATTATTAACAACCCATTTAGAAGCCCAAAAATTTTCTTAAAGAGATCCATTGTCATTTTCATATTGAAAATATATTTTAATAAAGAATATTTAAGTTAAAGAAAAACAAATTCTCTAAGAATCATAATTTAGTGTTTCATAAAACAATGTGGTTTAGAATTTTTTCATGATGTTATTTTAAAAAGTTATGGGATTGTACAAAATTCTCAGAAAAATTATATCATATAATATATTATCATAAAAAATATGTTTTATTCAAACTTTATTTACTTAAAACAATCATAGTTTTATATTTATTCTAATAATTTATTTAAAATGGAATGGATATATAATAAACCTCAAAACTTGAAGTGATGACCAAGAGATACCCACTGTTTAACATGGATTATGCACAAGATAATATTAAATGTTTTTCATTTTGTATGTTTTTACCAAATTGGAAGAAACACACCTTATAAAATATAAAAACTTTATGGATTTCTGATTTGTTAAGTAAAATAATTTTTCTTAATTAATTAAATTTTTAATATTAGAATATTATATTTAACTTGTTAATGTTAAAATTTGAAATTTATTTTTAATTTCTTTTTTAAAATATAAACTAAATTTCAATATGGAATATTTAAATTTATTTTATGAAATATTCCTAAATAAACATATTAAATGTCCTGATTAGAATGCCTTATAGGGATATTTATTTCATTTATACCAAAATGAGATTTGAAGTGTTTGATTAAAATATAAATAAATATGAAATATGAAATATATAAATTATATAAAATATTTTAAAAATATGGATTATTTATATGGAATTTAAAAGGATTATTTTTTTCTAGATATTATATATTAGAAATATGATGGAGTTGGAGAATAGATCCCCCCTTATCTCCTTTGTTTTCGATCTTCATGGATATGTTTTAATCTTCATATTTGAGTATATGATATACACTCTCATAAAATCTTTTAACTTTTTATCCTCCCTTGGTTATTCATCCTTTTAGTTTTTTTCCATCTTATTAGGAATCTTGGCTCAAGAATATTGGTTCGATTGTGGCCTTTAAGGTTATTTTTTTAGGGTTTATCTTCATGCTTTTTTTCATGGAATCATTATTAGTGGATAATATTTTTAGAAATGGTTATTTCCTATGGTTTAGTAATGATTTTTATTTCCCCTTCCTTTGTACCCACCCACTCAACCATGATTATCCTTTTTCATTTAGGGTTATAACTTACTAGTCATCTTCAATCGCTCCTTGGTCGAAGGGGGTAAGACCTTTCCTTTTAATGGGATAGACTAGACATAGTTCATGATGAGTCATTATGTTTGTTGGTCATATGGTTGCATCACTATTATACCTATAAATTATTGAATCTTATCATTGGAAGAGGATGGATAGTTTTATAGGAGGATGAAATTGTCATATTTGGTGGGTGGAGACTCATCATTGGTGTCTTCCCATTTTGAATTTTTTTTAATGTCATTCTACTCTTGATGTCAACTCCTCTATTCCATGTAATTTTTCTTTCATGGGTTGGCTTGAGGTGGGGCATCTCAACACCATAGCTCTCTTACTATTATAGTACGGTTCCTCTAGATTTTCTATTATTATATATCTTTCAATACACAAATCAAAATTTTATGCCAATATTTTATTCTATAGTAATGCGGTGAATTAGCAACACAGTGGGGGCTTCTAGTCGAATGGAGGGTGTGAAATGAAAATTTCAGGCTACTATGCAGGTATTGATTAATTAGTGAATTGTGGTGAGTATTTACTTAGGAGGATTCATCCCCTATCAAGTATTTTTTTATTTTGGATTATTTTCATAAAAATTGGATTAATGTTTCCTCATTTTTTCCAATACACCCTCATTTGTGGGTGAATTTTGTTTTATTTTTTTAACATATTATCCTCATGTTAGTGTGAAAAACAGATTTTCTATTCTTCACACACCCACACTCATATAATAATTTATATAAAATGTATGGGAAACATGTATTACTTTTGGGAACAAAATGGGATACTTTAATGAGAATATGTTGAGAATGTGTTGATGTAACATGATTTAATAAAAACTAATGTAGTTATTGAAAATGAATAGTATGAAACCATTTCTAGTATTTTAACATTTCATCCTCTTGATAATTCAAAAGAATTATTATTTTCAATGGTTATATAGAAAATATAAAAAATATGGATTGATTAAAATATCATTATTAATAAAACATGAAAACCAATACACTACCAGTTTTATTGTTATCCTTATTCCTTTTTTTCTTCTAAAACATTTCTGATCTTCAAGTGTTTTCTCTCTTCCTTCGGTAAATATTTTCCCCGAATCTCAGTTCAAATATATTTTTATTTTGAATAAGTATTTTTTAAAACTATATTACTTATTGTTTTTTCTTATATATTCAATGGATTTTATTGTTTGATATTATTACATATTTCAAAAATGGAAATCATCTTCTATTATTGGTCTAGTATATGAAAAAACATCAAAAAAATATTCCCATATTTTAGAATAAGGAAAAACTATTAATGAAATAATCATATTATATTTGATTCCAATTTTTTTATTAGACGTGATATTTTATAAATTAATTAAGTGGAAATTATGTCGAATGAATATTAGGTAATAATTTTTTAAAATGATCTATAATAATCATAATCTCCATCATAAATCACTATCTTCATTCATCCCAAAAACTAGTAAATTTCCTTCTTATTACATGACCTAATTATTAATTATAATATATGGTTAATAGCATCCCCTTATATGTAGGCATATAACATGAAGAATTGATACATGGCATAATCTCTCTAAATAACCCAAATTTAATTTCAAATCATTAATCACATCACAAATTATCCTATCTTAATAATAAAATATTCTAATTCTTCATGGCATGACCACTAGAATCATTGTCTCGAACTATTAGAAATATCACTTGGAATATCTCAACCGCACTATCATTGAACTGGGACTTCATTAAAATTGAAAAATTGGATTCCCATTATATTGTTCTTTGAGAGGTTTTACAGTTATTCTTATTATTTACAAAAATTATTTTGAAATTCAATGTATTATTATAATTGAAAAGGCATATGAAATCCATATATTATAAAAATATCCATAAAAATCATTAACAATCCTAAAATGTATTATGACATCTATCTATGTGTAATAAAATCAGAAAAAGTATTTCAAAATATATGAACGTATTTTGGAAACTAGATAAGTTATATAAAAATATCATAAAAACCCTTCCTTTTCCTATAAAAATTCTTATAAAATAAAGAAATAATTAAAAATTAATTCTTATAAAATCCTATAATGATTCTTATTTCTTTTTTCTAAATCACAGTTCATCTAATTTATTACATAATTGTATTTGACTTCAGAACATTCAAATTTCTTATTCACTCAACACTAATGACTCTAACAAATTCTAGGGATCATTATGGACTTTTCCAAAACAATATAATTACTCTAATTGGAGAAGAAATCCAATTGGGAATACATAAAAATATATATATCGTTCAATAATTCACTCCCATTATATTTTTTTCAATACCTTCATAGGATCCTATATGTTTCAATCCTAACTCACAAAACATTCTAACTCTAACCCCTTACATCCATTCTACCCCTTTGATGATAATCTCTATATGGGTTTTACTCTCTTCATCATTACCAATCTTTGAACCATGTATCAAAAAAAAATGGCGTAAGACAAGTCTATAATTCTACATTAGCCAGTTCTCTATGATGGAAAGAAGAAGAAAAGATTGATATCTACAAATTTCTAGCATATATTCATATCAAAGAATAAATCTTCTTCTAGTACTCCAAATGGATAATATATATCGCTTTCTTAATAAAAAAATATATTTTAACACTAATAATAAAAGAATAATAAAAAAATTAAATAATATATATAGTGATGAGAGTAAATATTCTAAATCTCTTCAAGCTAAGGGAGGTGGTTGAACACCATGATTCAATGAATTATTCTAGAATACTAGTGTAAAGAGGGTTTAGTCAATATACCAACTTATTGTTGGTCACACTATACATACTCTATATTGAATATTATTTAATCTATACTTATGTAATATTTGATCTTAACGAGTTTGGATTAAAAGTACCGAACTCAATTATTTATTATCTCAATATCCCTCTTAGTTTTACAAAAAAAATCTTTTGTTTGTTTCACCTCTTCACTGAGATATTATAAAGAATATTTTACACTAAATTTTTATGTATACATTAGTTTTAAAAATTTATTTATCCATTTTTTAAAAAATGTATATACACTATTTTTTCTGACTCAACGACCCTAAACACTTAGAACTAATGTATAATGCACCTCCACATGTGTGATTCTGATCCACCACAACACCATACCAATCTTAATATGATAAAGACGATAATTCATATTCCATTGTAGATGTAAATAGAAACCCATGTGTAAGAGTGCCTCAAATGTAACTCATTATACTATTTACTATCAGGAGGTAGTCCTACAAGGGATACTGTTAAAACTACTCCACCATGCTTCTATTATAAGAAATATCTAGCTCCGTGGAAGCCATGTATAACAGTCATCTAATTATTCTTTTATTGGGGTTTGGATCAACCAACTTCACATTTTAATATTTCCCATGTTTTGTACAAACTCTAATGGGGGTTGACAAGGGTTATGAAACATTAATGTAATATTTTTTGAGTCTTTTTTTTAAATTTATCCTTAGAGATAAAAACTTATCAATTTTTATAAATAATAAAAAATCCAAGAAAATATGTTTTTTCTCAAATGATCGACATTCAAAAATATAATCTTAGAAAATTATAAATCTCTTTCGCTAATTTTTTTACATCACCAAATGATTAAGTCATCCACATAGACCATCACCATTAACTATTATTCCACATATATCTTCATATATATGTTGTGATAAAAAAGTTCCATTATAAATTCTTATTTCTTCATATAATATCCAAGACAATGATACAATTTAGGAAACTCAATATTTAATTCTATATAACACCTTCACTAGTTTAAAAAAAAATTTCTCCACTTTAAATAAAGAAACCAAATAGTTAATCAATGTAAGACAATTCTTTATGAAACAGATTCTAGAAATATATTTTAAAATACATTTGAAAAATAATTTAGATTATTGTTATATAAAATGTTAATAAGTGTCTTATTTACTCATATTGAACTAACAATGAACGGACTCCTCGACATTCATGGCACCAATTTTATCATATCCTTCACATAACAAATGATATTTATTTTGAAAAATATTACCATGTTTATAAATTTTATTTACAAGATCCACTTAGTTTAATTTTCCTTTGGTGTTCATGTATCTCTATTAGTTCCATTTTATTATATTTTTTCATTTTATTTCTTCTATTTGACCAAGGATATGATGGAAAATTCACCTCCATATCCTCTTTAAAATAGGTTTTCTATATTATTAATGGTAAATTATCTTGTTTATTTATCATCAACAATCATTGAAATGTTTTTAAAGTCTTATCAATTATTATATTAGTTAAATCAAATTTAATATACCTTATTCCTTGTCAAAGGATTAGGGTTCCTACATTAATAATTTGTTTCCTCCTCTAATGCTAGCATAGAATACTCACCACATGAAGTTATTTTTATAGTCTACAAAATTGTAATACCTTTATCATCTTCAAAAAAGACATTATCAAGATTAAATCACCTATAATTCCTACTAATTTTTTCTTTAATAACATTGACACGTTATATCTCTATAATCTTATTTATCCATTTTTTTAGTGTTTAATGTCTTTAATAACAATTGAGAAACCTAATAACACTCCCCAGTCTACTGTATCACAATATTTTCCTTAATTTTCATATTTAGTCATAATGTATTATCATATTCCAACAAAACATGGAATTTCTTCATTGGTGAATTCCTTCCATGCTAGATATAATAAGGTTTTATCTATCTTCATGTCTTAAGAAGTCCCAATTTAGAGTATATCAAATGACTTAAAGTACCTCTATCTAAGAATTCTATGTGATTAAAATATAAATAATTATTATTATACCATTATTGATCAATATTAAATTTCATTAATCAATGACCCCATTATGGTGTGATTATTTTACAAAGGAAACATAATGATTAAAGATGTATTTTTCTAGGAAGTTTTATACTTTAATGGATGTATACTCTAAAATATTATCTAATCATTGAATTTTCATTATGTTACTAGTTTCATTTTCAACTATCCTATTGCACATATGTATACATTGGAAATTAATCTTCTTGATCTTTATGAACATAATATAATCTATTATAATATATTCATCAATAAAGAAAATAAATTTCACTTTTCCACATCTCAATATATTTTCATTAGGAGAAAAATGTTTGTTCCTACATAATATAAAAACATTATTGACCATTTCTTTTTATTTCGATATGGTTTCAGAATCGTATTAAATCCAATGCATGCATCCGAAATTCACTCTAATATATGATTTATGATAAGGATTCCTACTAGAATAAAATATTTAGACATATTTTCTATAATTTATCATTTGAATATTTCTCACCCCTCATTGGAATAAATATTTCACTTATTCCATATTAAGAAACCAAATGACATTCTTATTGCATATATGTTAATTTTTTCCTCTTATTTGTCATCTTATAATTTGGGAATTCTTACACTAATTTGGATTCATAATAAATTATAATTAAGAGTGAACTCAAACCCAAAGTTCATAATATGACTCACTCTTATGGGGATGTGACTATGTCTATCTAAAATGAATAATTTTATCCCCTTGTGTTCTTTTCTATTAAGTCACATATTTCCACTTTATTTTTTCTATATAGCGACATAATTTTCAATAAAATAGATCCTACATTCAACTCATTATTTAACATTCTTTAAAAGGATTATATTTCTTTTCATATTGGAAATTCTTCCACTTCATAGGATCCATGTTTTTATACTTTTAATTTAATTGAATGAAACATTAGCTAGGTTCAAATTTTCTATATTTCATCTTCTTTCATAGAGTGAATCAATTGATATGATACATTTTATACCATTTTTGTTCTTTACCGAACATATGAAAAATAATAAAGTTATCAATCTTCTTAAAATTGATAAAATCCATTAACAAATATAATCTCATTACTTTTAGTTTTATTCAGTTATCATTAACTCCAATAGTGGTATCTTTTGTTACATTATTTCAAATTTTAACTGATTTTTGTTCAATGATATATCATTGATAGAAATAATTATAAAGGTAGTTTCTATTTCATATTAAAGGATATGGATACATCTTTATTTTTTATCTTCTATGAAATTATAATTCCATATAATGTAGGGTGGCCATGAAATAAAAAAGGGGAATTTTATTAAGGGAATTGTATTTAAACTTTCTCTCCCACACATGTATTTTATGTCGGTTTATATTATTTAGTAATCCATCAGTGATTGATAGTTATATATAACCATCTATTTCCATATTTTAGACTACCAATACCCCTGGTTATTATTTTTCAATAATATATATTGCTTCACTTACACCCATGTGAATGGGCCTTTTGCAACAATTATTTCTTCAACACATTCTGATCCTTTTTTATGCCTTTCGAATAATTTTGTATCTATGAATTTTCATAAATAGAACAAATTAGTTTTCAGGATTAATCTCACATTCTTGTTTACTTCTAAATTTAACCAATTACTCATCATGATATTTAGATAAATACTATATTTCCTCCAGACGAACATTATGATCATCAATAATTTTTTATTATTATTCAAATTTGAGTGTAAACTCTAATACTTGTTAAATTTTATCATGACTGGTTTAATGATCTTCAATATCCTTCTCTAGTTGGAATATCTAATTTTTTTTATTTTATGGCCACTGAGGAATATATATATATATCATATATGAATTTAGTTTCTTCCTCCACTATATAATTTTATTCATTTTCCAAATCCATATAATGATATTTCTCTGAAACAAAATTGCTAAAAAGATTATTGATTTAAAATATTTTTTAGGGGTTATTATTTTGAAAATTATTTATAGTTTCTATATATTATTCATCAATAAAATATCCGTAGAAAAATTTCTATAATGTGTTTAACCATTACACACTGGAAATAATACAATGGAAGCATAGTTTAGAATCTATTGTTCCCCCTTTATAATTTACTTTTCAGCAATTATTGAAAATAAAAATATATATAATCTTCTACATGTCCTTATTTAGAAATGTATATATTCTCTAGGTATTAGAATGATATTTTTTATTTTAAGATTTTATTTTCATTATGTATTGACCAAAATTTTATAATCCACCAAACTATTCTGAATTTAATTTAGTGATAGCTCTCCCATAGTTTATTCTTCATTGTCAAAGTGTTTTTCATTGTAAATGGGTGGTTTAATCCTTAATATCTTCTTCGAATCTTTATCATCCTTGATTTATTCACTAATCCCTTGAATGGATCTACTATGTTTTCTGATTTGATTAAAAAAATCATTAATACAATCATTATGATACATCTTACAATCATTAAAATTATAACGAAAATGTGAATTTAACCTCTTTCACCTTGTTTTTTCCGACATGAATTTTAAAAATATTACCCCTTATATATTTTTATATCATATAAACTCATCAATGTTATATAAATTTGATTTTATTATTCAATATATAAGGAATTCTGTGGTTTTTCATTTTCATCAAGAATATTAATATCTCATTGAAACCTTGATAATTCATAAATTCACATATATATACTCCATGAATAGAAATATATAAAACATAAATCCTAATTGACCATAAGTGAATTATCAATTGGTTCAACTAGATTTGGAAATAGTACTCATCATATAATGGAACTATTTTTCATTAACTAGTTCATATGTCTACTCCATCACAAGATGATAGATTCAATTCCAAAAAAACATAGTTCTGATATAACTTGTTTCATCTATTATACCAATACATCCTAATTGGGGAATATTATGTTTTTCAATATTTCTATATTTTCCAAAACAATATTTTCTTCTTATTTGATAGAACAATTTCAATTTTTTCATTCTTCCTAAATACACAAAAGAAAAGATAATGAAATTAAATTCAAGGATGAATGTGATTCACATAGTATAAACTTAAGAGATATTTCATTGATAATATGATTATATTAAGATAACATATCATGTAATACTATTAACCATTAGAGTTATTATATAATATTTGGAACAAAAAACTATCGATCTAGGGAATATATTCTCTTTTGGACCACACAAATACTACTTTTTTCAATGTTTAGAAATAAAATATGAAACCCATAGGTTTCAAACAATATCATTAATAAGAGAAATGAAAAATTATACAATAAGGGTTTAATTACTCTCTTTATTCATTATTATTATTTAATCTTCCATCTCTCATAATAGGCACCCCTTATTAGATCACATATATTATTCATTGATAGTAATAGTATCCATCCAATTAATAATTTTTATTTTATTATTATATATTTACATGATATATATGTGTGATATTTTTTATATTCCATATATATCAATCATCATATTATCTCTTTCCAGTCTATCAACAAAAAACATAATAAATAGTCCTATATTATTCAATATGGAGACGTCATGATATATATAATTATATTCCATATGTTTCCTTATTACATTCATATATAATAATATTTATATTAATAATATATAATTTTGAAGGAGTTCAGTACGTGGAAAAACTTCTTTTAGATTATATATAGTATTCATAATGTTCCTGAAAAACATTGATCATCACTCTTTTATAAAATCTATGATTTTCATTATTCAATCATAAATTTATTTTTTTCTATTTGAACTATTCAATTACCTTCATATGTTTTTAGAAAAACAAAATGAATAAATGAAACATGGCATGATGTTTTTCAATAAATTGATCTAAATATTAATTCAAAAAAAGAAACATAACATATCCTCATCTAAACTCAGAATTTTATTCTCCAACATATCATGATTATTGTAATCACATTTTATAACTATAGGAGATACTGTTGTTAATAAATCATCCACATTTCCTTTGAATTTATCTTTTACCAAAATTAACCAAGAAAATGATGCTTAGGTTTTTCACTAATAAAACTTATATTTTCTCCCTTTTCCACAAATATTCATTTTGAAATGGTGAAATATTATGAAAATCAAAATTCCATAAAAATTCCACCATGTTTTAAAAAATCCAACAAAAGGCTTATATAAATTAATAGATTCTTATGAAGTACATCTACATCATACAAGATCAAAAACAATTCTGATGAAGTATAGAAAAAGGTTCTAAAATATAAATATCTCTTATAAAAACATTGAAAATATCATCAAAATATTTCTTTTCCCAATTAGAACCATATAAAATAAAAAATCTATAATAAAAAAATATCATGGGTGATGAAAAATGTATTTTATAATCAAGGAAGCTTATTTCCATTATCAAACATCATGTTTACCCAATTTCTTTCTTTTTTTGTACATATAATATATTTTTAACTTTTGATTGACCTCAACATTAGTAACTCATATTTATTCAAGGCATTTTAAGTGATTTTTTTAAAACCATTGATATTCTACCATTGAAAACATATCAATAAAAAATCCAATAATATAAGATATAGATAGAATTGAAAATATATCGAAGGAATCTAATATTAATATATTGGGGTTATCAGTGGCCTCTACATCATGTTTCAATATCCTTTATCGTATGGTTTTGTAGTGATGGAAAATTGATGGATTAGTTTCATTGAAGGTGATTTTACAATTCAAAATTTGTAATCAAGTGTAGTTTGTCACACCCCGACTCACACTTCTTTTTAATTTAATTATTTTAAGTCTTTCTTTTGAGTTTCATTTTGAACCGGCTCTATTTTAATAGGAATTTGAGATCTTTTACGGGTGCTCGACCGTAATCAGGACTAGGCGCGCGAACGTGCCCATGCAAGCGACTGCGCACACGACTGCTCACGTGGCCATGCACGGTGTCTAGGCTTAGTTAATAGTGATATTATTTTCGTTGGTTTTATATTAATAATAATAATATTATTATTATTATTATTTTAGCTACTATTTTAAGCTGGTCGTTTTTATTATTTTTGTTTTGTTGTTATTAGTTTTATCATTGGTAATAAAAAATTTATTATTATTAATTAGATTATTGTTTTCTTATTTTCATTATTATTTTCTTTTCTTTTCTTTTTCTTTTTATCCTATTTTATTTGCTCTTTTATTTTTTTCCCTCCCTTAATTCCATATTTTATTTTATTTTTATTATTTTTTTCTTCCTCTTGTTTTTATTTTCTTTTTTCCTCCTCTCTTTCTTTCCCCCTCTCCCCGCGCGGACCCTCTCCTTCCCCTCCCTTTAGTTTTGCGTAGCAGCCCTCCTTCTCCCTGTAACCCTAGCCGTTGCACCCCCTTACCCTTACTCCCTCCGGATGGCACCCCCCCCCCCTTCAGTCTGCTGCCAACCTACCCTCCGTCTCTTGTCTGACGCCGCGCGCCGCAAAACCCGAGTGCTCCAGCTCCCCTCCAGCTCCCTCCCTTCGGACCAGCGCACCACAGCCCCTCCGGCCTCCTTCAGCGCACCAATTCTTCAAGCGCACCATCCTCTCTGGTTCGCAATAGCTGCGCGCTACCCCCTCTCCCATGTTTGGACCTCACACCAGTGCACCAACCTCCATGTCACAATCGTTGACCCTATCCCCCTCTATTTGCCTCTGGCGCACCGCCAAACCGAACAGTCCTCCTACCATCACAAACTCTAGCACCCTCTTCCCTTTTCCTAGAATGGCTTCCCTCCAAGTAAAATCTCCTCCCCCTATTTGGGGTTGTGATTAATTTTTGTTTGGGGTTTAGATTTTGCATTCGGTTCCATTATTTTGAGATGGATTTGATTATTTAATTTTAGGGTTTATTTGTATTGTATGACATGTTATGGAAGTGCAGTGGATATTCCACACTATTTTTGTAATGTATGTCTACATCGAGGTAGGTGGTTCCATGTATAATTATTATTTGATGAATTATTTTTCAAGATTAATTTGTTTAGAATGTTGTTTAATTAATTCAGGTAATGCGAAGCTGTTTTTTCAGTTCGTTTTAAAGTATGAATTGCATTAAATTTTTTTATTAATTTTTTTGTCCTGTGTGTGTGTTTCTACTGAGAACCATGTTGGTGATTTTTAACATGTCCCATTAGATTATTATTTTTTTACAAGAGGTGAGAACTATATTTTTGACATGGCGCCGGGTGTGTTGGGTCATAGAAGATGTTTTTTCTTAGTTTAGTGGGTAATTCTGAGTGATTTTTTAAAATTGTTTTATAAGCTTCTACTTTTGACTAGTTAAATTATGTGGTGCATTACTGCTCTGATTTTACAAATTGTAACATGTTTAATTAAATGGATTTTGTGGGGAAAATCATATTTTGATAATATTATGTTGTGTGTTTGGTTATGAAAGAGGTTTGGGTTGTTTTTGTGTGAAAATTCATGATCTTCTCTTCAAAATTTGATTATTTAAATCTTATGTGTTTTAGAAAATAGTTATTAAGGATGTAAAAATTGATTTAGATGGTTTTGTAAGAAATGTAGATTGAGTTTTGAAACATTTTAGTGTGTGTCTTATTTCTAAATTGTGTTTATGTGTGTAATTGGTTGGTTGTTTAATGATAATCTTCTTCTTCATACTTGTGCGGATGACTTAGCTAAGTATGTATCCAATGCATATTGACTTTTCAAAACAATTTTGGTGTGCGCATGGTTTTAAAAAATGTGTGGAGTGTGTAATTGTGATTTTTCATGCATAAATACCATGTTTGGCTTTTATGAATTAGTGTGACATGTGACATGAACATTGAATTACTTGAGCACAAACGGGAAGCCTGGGTACTAGGTGGGCGGACTAGACTAGCGTGCTAGTGATACAGGAGTGGCCTCAGCCTAGTTTCACCAAGTGCGATTGACGCTTACAACACTAACTAAACACTGGATGATGACTGGAGACCACTATGGTAGGAGGTGTTTCCCTATCAGTGGCTCGTCCATGGGAATGTATGATACGGTTCACCGAGACGTGAGGTTCTAGTGTCCCAATTCTCGCTAGTATCTTTAGCGTCTCTCCCTTGTATTGTGCTCTTCCTTTGCTTTCTACCCACCGTCGGCACACAGTGTGACGTTGTGGTTACCAAGGAAAGTGTGGGAAAGTGTGCGTGCATGTGTAAGTTTGTACTTCCATCTGCGTGTGTGTGTGCGTGTGTGGGTGTGCGTGAATGTGTGTAAGTTAATTTAAGTTGTTTTCCTTTTAGAGAAGTTTCCCCTTAAAACGGTTTTAATTAATATTCTTTAAGAAATTATTTATTTTTATTCTATTAAATTGTAAATGTATTTGTCTTTTAATAATTATACATGGAACCTTTTCATGGTGGCATCCTACTGGGCTTTTAGCTCACACCCTACATACACCCTTGGGTATATGTAGATTCGGTTTTATCTAAATTCCAGGTTGTGACTTCGTGCTCATCAATGGTGGTTCAGGTTGCAGTTGGTCTTTTCATGCAGAGTGGTGCTGATGTCGCTTATCTTTTTCCGGGAGGATTGAGTATCAGTTTTAGTTTCTATTTTCTTCTTTTCTTTTTATTATTTTTTCGAATTGAAGACTTTAAACATGTTCATAGTTTAAAGGAAATTTTCGTTGTCTATTTATAGTTTCAGTTTATTTATCTTTTTAGTTGTTTTTCTGTCTTTTATTTCGGGTAAATCATTACAATGTAATGTTTGATACTTGGGCACTTGTACCAGCCTGTTAGGATCGGGAACGCCATTCGGGCCATGTCGCAGACCGGTTTGGGCGTCGGGTCAGATGTCAACCTAGCCTAGTTCGTGACAAAATAGTATCAGAGGGGGGTTTTGTTCTTGTTATTTGGGGTGTCAGGAAGATAGGGGGTAGGATTGTCGGTACTCGAGTGGTAGTTACGGGAAGAGAGTCGCGAACTCTTGCTCGTTATGATACTTAATTAACTAGAGGTAGTCCGGGATATAAGTTTTGGCTTTGGTCTTTGTAGATGGGGGATGAGAATAGGAGTAAATTGTTACTGTGCGTGGTCTCACATAGAGTGGCGACCCATGTGATGCCCAAGAGTACTGTTCGACACCGTTAGTGGTTGGAGCTTTCCTAGGGCATGGTCTACAAAACCATGTAACCGGGTTAGACATGACCACTAGTCCTCCACACAGGTGCTTTAGTGTTTGTGATGTCTTGCTTCAGTTTTGGGAATTGGTGTGAAATTTTTTTCCTTTAAAAAGGGAAGCAAACTTTGTTGTTGCTCTTATTTTATTTTGGGCTGCGTTTATCTTGGACCTTGTTTTTTGAATTTGTCATTGACTTGTCAAAGTTGAATATCAAAAGGGATGTCTATGGTTATCTGAAATTGAAATGGTCTCTTTTAGAAATGGAAAGCACTCTAGAAATTTTCCCTGAATTTTTGAAATTTTTTTGAAAAGAAAAAGGTATTTTCTGATATTGAGAATGTTTTGTTTTGAAATCGGAGTATCCTTGTTTCTTTCCAGTGGTATTCCTATGGGTGATCACATGTGCATGTGGACTTGATTAATGGATAGTTTGTGGATCATAGTGATGGGTTCCTGAGTGGCACGAAAATGCATACTTGCAAGGCACCATGGAATATTAGTGGTGGTTGATTGATCTCTAAGGTTTCTTCTTGTTTCCTAGAAAATATTCCTTTTTCTTAAATGGGTTTTCGTGCTGAAGTGGTTTTGGAAATGGAAAAAGAATGAAATTGCATTTTGAGTAAAGATGGATTTTCAAAATAGCTTTTGGGCTTGTTGTGCGGTTCTTGGTTTTCCAAGTGAGTGTTTTTTGTTGAAAATCAATTGATGTTTGAAATTGGGATTATTGGATTTTTTTTCTACAATGTTGATGTTTGTTTTATGATGTGTTTGTATTTATGGAAAGATTTTTTGTATTTCTTGTTTGGGATATGCCCCATAGAAACGTTCCATGGTTCCAGTAGGTCTCTCTTAGTTCTTGGCCCGACCCAGACTCTCAGTGGAGTGGCGGAGTTGGGTTCTACTCGGTGGCATCGACTGTTCATAGTCTTCGATGTTAGTTGGATTCTGTTGAGTGATTTTTTAAAGTTATAAGTGTCTCTGGTTTTGTAGGAACTCCAAATGTTGTGCGGATGTAAGATTTTCTCGAGTACGTCTGGTGCAGAGGGACTAAACTAGTGAATCGTGATTGTTCTGTTTTCGTTGCAAATGAGGATGTCGTGAGCAATCCTCAAGACTAGCCTCATTCCACGGTTGTACCTGAAGACGCAAAGGCAAAGAAGGTGGGTGATCATGTAGGTGCTTGACCAGTCCACATGTAGCGAAGGAGGTGTGTTGACATTTTTGATGAGCTAGTTCCATGTGCCCAAGAATTCATGTGGAATCGTCAGTCTAAAAATCAAACAAGTTGTTGGTCCTGTTTATATTGTGGTAAGAGTACGTCCCTCATCTGATGAAGAGTGTGAACCAATGGGACTTGTTCATGGAGTGCTCCTTCCATCAGTTTGTGTTGCATGTCGGACAGACCTCTCAACCTCCTATATCTATTGTGGTCAGTCAGACACTCTATGTCGTTCGCTAAAATTCTCAGTTGGTATGTTAATAGAGTGGTCGCGTGTGACATGAGGAGAAGTATGCAGGCTGCTTTTCCAGCGGAGGAAGTTCTTGTCAATGGTGGTCATCTTGTGACTGTGAAGATGGAGATTCTACAGACATCAGTGCCCCAGCCATAGGTCTCGGGGGGAAGCTTACGTGCAGTCAAAACTCATCGGACGTGGGACTGTGTTGGTCCGACTTAAGTCTGTAATGTTGGGATGGGGACAACATAAATTTCCCTATTGTGGTACCCTATCGGAAGGCATCATTCATGTTGTGAGGGGCATGGATCCCCTGTCTACATTTCATGGTCTTATTTTATGGGTGTGCCTCTTTGGCCTTAAAGAGGTTCGAAAAAATATGTATTCTTGTATAGCTAGTGGGTGTGCTCTGTGAACCTTCTTATGGTCGGAGATGATCATGTCTTGTGGAATTGTTGTGCGCCTATCTGGTTCCCCTCCTGGTCAGGGTTTTCTGCTATCAAAGCTATCTCATGCGGCATAGTGTTTTCCACTATAGAAATAATCAGTGTGGGTTGGCACGTGTGGTGGGTTCACGATGAAGTGTTCAGTCAGTATTGCTTAATGTAAACTGGGAATGCTCGCGTTGGTTTCGTGGTGTTAGGAAATTTTTAAATGGTGGGGAGACCTAGTTCGGGTCTCACCGATGGACCCTCTTATGTTGGCTAGAAAAACATAGGGGACATTGAGGGTCTAGCTAGTGTTAGAGGTTTTATGAGTTGTGAGTTGTTTTGATTTGAAGAACCAATGTTTGAAGAGAACCATAAAATGGTGGGGAGACCATCATAGGACGAGCTTGTGGAACACTCTATTTTCAATGTGCGCTTGGTGGAGCAACCCCTTGCTTCTACTCGGCCTGACCTCAACCATGCTAATTAGATAGCTTGAGTAGTGGGTCGCTTGATGAGAATTCTTGGAGATCTCGAGCGGCCCTGGTGATCCCTACATTATGGGCTGGGTTGTTCTATATTGTAGTTCATTTCTGAGATAAATCCCTAGTTTTTGGTCATTTTTCTTGGTGACTCTGGTTTTGAGATGTTTGATGCTTCAGGTCATCGATGTTTTAAATGCTCGGTTTTTGGGCGATTTAGGTTCGGTTTTAAGAATCTTCTTGGTCTCACATGGAACCCTTGGTTGACCTGGTCTTTTGGGCCTTTCTGGGAGCAGAAAGTGTCATGGTGGGGAGAATTGTCACATCCCGACTGACACTTATTTTT
Source organism: Viscum album (assembly GCA_963277665.1). Taxonomy (NCBI): domain Eukaryota; kingdom Viridiplantae; phylum Streptophyta; class Magnoliopsida; order Santalales; family Viscaceae; genus Viscum; species Viscum album. The sequence continues at coordinate 1,289,555,694 of OY728159.1, read as the reverse complement.
AATGTAATTATTCTTTGTCTTTCTTTTGAGTTGTAGTTTAAACCGGTTCTATTTTAAAATTAATTTGATATATTTTACGGGTGCTCGACCATAATCGCGACTAGGTGCACGAACGCGCCCGTGCGTGCGACCGCGCACACGACCGCTCATGTGGCCATGCGTAGTGTCCAGGCTCAGTTAATAGTGATATTATTTTGGTTGGTTTAATTATATAATTATTATTATTATTATTATTTCAGGTAATGTTTTATGATTTTCATTTCTATCATTTTGGTTTTTTTCTAATTAGTTTTATCATTGGTAATAAAAAAATTTGTTATTATTAATTAGACTATTGTTTTCTTCTTTTCATTATTATTTTATTTTATTTTATTTATCTTTTTATCCTCTTTTATTTTCTCTTTTATTTTTTCGCTCCCTTTATTACTTATTTTATTTTATTTTTATTTTTTTTCTTCCTCTTGTTTTTCTTTTCTTTTTTCCCCTATTCTCTTTCTTTCCCCCTCTCCCCACGAGGACCCTCTCCTTCCCCTCCCTTCAGTTTTGTGCAACGGACCTCCTTCCCCATGCAACCCTAGCCACCACACCCCATTCCACTTGATACCTCCGGCCGACACCCCCCCCCCTCTTCAGTCCGCCGCCAACCCACCCTCCTTCTCCCATCCAATGCCACGCGCCGCACAACCCTAATGTTGCAGCTCCCCTCCAGCACCCTCCCTTCAGACCAGTTCACCACAGCCCATCCGGCCTCCTTCAGTGCACTGAATCATCACGCGCACCCTCCTCTCCATTCCTCAATAGCTGCATGCTACCCCCTCTCCAATGGTCGGACCTTGCACTAGTGCACCAACCTCCATGTCATAATCGACGACCCTCCCCAACCCCCTCTATTTGCCTCCGGTGAACCTCCAAACTGATCAGGCCTCCTACTGTCGCAAACTCCAGCACCCTCTTCCCTTTTTCCAGAATGGCTTCCCTCTGGGTAAACTCTCCTCCCCCGATTTGGGGTTGTGATTAATTTTTGTGTGGGGTTCCGATTTTTCATTTTGTTACATTATTCTGTGATGGGTTTGATTATTTAATGTTAGGGTTTATTTGTATTTTATGAAGTGTTGTGGATGTGCGTTGGATTTTGCACACTATTTTTTGTAAAGGTAGTCTACATCGAGTAAGGTGGTTCCACGTCTAATTATTATTTGATAAATTAGTTTGCAAGATTAATTTGTTTAGCATGTTGTTTAAATAATCTGGGTAATGCGAAGATGTTTTTTTCCTTTTGTTTTTAAGTATGAATTGCATTAAAATTGTTTAGTAAATTTTTTATCTTGTGTGTGTGTTTATGCTGAGAACCTTGTTGGTGATTTTTTAACTTGTCCCGTTAGATTATTAATTTTTTTTACGAGTGGTGCGAACTATATTTTTGACATGGTGTCGGGTGCGTTGCATCATAGAAGAAGTTATTGTTTGAGTTTAGTGGGTAATTCTGAGTGATTATTTTAAATTCTTTTATAAGATTCTACTTTTGACTTGTTAAATTCTGTGGTGCTTTATTGCTCTAATTTTACAAATTGTAAAATTTTTAATTAAATGACTTTTGTGGTGAAAATCATGTTTTGATAAGATTATGTTGTGTGTTTGGTTATGAAATAGGTTTGGGTTGTTTTTGTGTTCAAATTCGTCTTCTGATCATCAATTTTTTTTATTAAATTCTTAAGTGTTTTAGCAAATAGTTATTAAGGATGGAAAAATTGATTTAGTTTGTTTTTTAAGAAAAGAAGATTGAGTTTTAAAAAAATTTAGTGTGTGTATTATTTCTAAATAGTGTTTATGTGCGTAATTGCTCAGTCATTTAATGATAAGTGTCTTCTTCTTAATTGTGAGGATGATTTAACTGAGTATGTAGCCTTTGAAGATCATGTTTTGAAAAGAATTTTCGTGTGTCCATGGTTTTAAAAGAGGGGTTGAGTGTGTAATTGTTATTTTTCATGCATAAATACCCTGTTTTGATTTTATGCATTAGTGTGAAATGTGACATGAACATTGAATTACTTGGGCACAAATGGGAAGCCTGGGTACTAGGTGGGAGGACTAGGCTAGCGTGCTAGTGATACGGGAATGGCCTCGGCCCCGTTTAACCTAGCGGGATCGACGCTTACAACACTAACAAAACACTGGATGGTGACTGGAGACCACTATGGTTGGAGGTGTTTCCCTAACAATGGCTCGTGCACGGGAATGTATGATATGGTTCACCGAGATGTGAGGTTCTAAGGTCCCACCTCTCACTAGTATCGTTAGGGTCTCTCCCATGTATTGTTCTCTTCCTTTGCTTTTTTCTCACCTTCAGCACACAGTGCGACGTTGGGGTTACCAAAGAAATTGTGCATTCTTGTGTATGAGTGTGCGTGTGTCTGTGTGTGTGCATGTGTGTGTGGGTGTGCATGCATGTTTGTAAGTTAATTTATGTTGTTTTCCTTTTAATGAAGTTTCCCCTTAAAAACCATTTTCCTTAAAAAAAATTAAGCACGTATTTATTTTTATTCTGTTAAATTGAAAATGTATTTTTATTTAAATAATTATGCGTGGAAACTTTTCTCCATGGAATCCAAATGGGCTTTTATCATACACCATTCATACACCCTTGCATGTAAGTAGATTCTCTTTCTTCTGCATTCCAGGTTGTGACTTCGTGCTTAGCGATGGGGGTTCAGGTTGTAGTTGGTCTTCTCATGAAGAGTGGTGGTGATGTGGCATCTCTTTTGCCGAGAGGTTTAAGTATGAGATTTAGATTCCACTGTCTTCTTTTCTTTTTAGTATTGGTTCAAATTGTAGACTTTAAACAGGTTCATAGTTTATAGGCACGTTTGGTTGTCTATTCCAAGTTTTAGTTTATTTATCTGGTTAATTGTTTTTCTGTCTTTTATTTCGGGTAAATCCTTCCCATGTAATGTTTGATACCCGAGAACTTGTTCCAGCCCGTCGGGATGGGGAACACCCTTTGGGCCATGTCGCAGACCAGGTCGGGCATCGGGTCAGATAGTGACCTGTCCTGGTTTATGACATAGTCTCTGATTTGTATAAACACATGATGTAGTGTGGAACCCTCAATTCATGTTTACTAGATATGAAGCGTGAAATGTGAGGGTCATGCTTTTGATTTATGTAGTGTATGTTTTGAAAAAAAATTTCCCTAGATGTTATTAGGATTCTCTTTCATGTATTTAATCTTACCCTGACACCCTCATGCATGTCTATATATTTATATTGTTGTTTTTTTGTTTTCTAGTTGTGTTTTTTTTCTTTTGGGTTATTTTGGATACATACAATGACTTTTACAAGATATAAATAAACAAATTAAATGTGAAATTATGAATAAATGTTATTTGGAGAAAAAAACAATTATGAAGTAGTTTGCTTTGAATAAAACATAAAATGAAAATATTAAATAATTAATTTTGAAAATACATTTAAATGTTCTAGTTTCTTTAATTATGGTTTTTTATAAATAATGTATAATTTTAATGTGTTTCGTAATATTTAATTTTGAAATGATTATAAATGTATATATCATGTTTCTATTTCATAATTTTGATTTATTAGGCTCATATCCTACTATATTTAAGTCCTGAATAAATTTTTTTATTAAGAATAAATGAAATATATAAATTAAATTATTTGAGCAACTTCCTATAAATGATATATAATGCATTTAAATAATTTTATGCTATTTAAGAAATAATATTTAGTTATATTCAACCATGAATAATCCTTTAGCGGTATTAAATATGGTATTAATGTTGGATTTTAATTTATGCATACATTGGGTTGTGATTTTTACAGATTTAGGATCTCAAATTAGTATAAATATATGGATATTAAATCTTTTGGTTGAACATTTCCTTGATATGGGAACTTAGTCACCCAATTGAGATGTATTTTTTCCACCAATCATGATCTATTTTCCCTTTTGGGGATATTCATTTCTTATAGTTTTAAAACATTAAATAAATGGTCACCATATATCGTATACAAAATATAGAATATGGGTGGATAAAAGTAACAAAATTATTAATTGTATAATTTGCATTACATAAATATGTTTCTTATATATTAATTTTGTTAAAGGTAATGTAAAAAAAAATTTTATGGATTAATACATGGATATAAAACATGTGATAAGATTAGGAGATGTAAAAAACCTATTAAAACACTACATAATAGATTTCCCCCAATAAAAAAATTATAAAAATTTCAATTATCAAAATGGGTTGATTAATTATAAAGACATGTTGCCATAAATTATCTATTCTATGTAATTAAAAAATGGGTGACTGAAATTGGATTACGGGTCTATATATTATGTGAGATTTAAATTTTACTTTGTTTGGAAACCCAAAATTTTATGATACAAGAGAATATATTTTGGATAATCCATATAGTATATTTTCAAAAGGGGTTATATAATAACCAATCCAATAATCATATATGACATAGATGACCAGATTTACCATGTAAATATCCATTTAATGACATAACTATAAAACTAGGCCTAATGATTTAGTGAAATATGAATCCTGGACCACTAATGGATATGATTTAAAATTAATTAGGGTAATCATTTTATTTGGAATGCATTTAAAAAATAAATATTTAATTATTATATAACATGATACTCATATGGTATTTTTTTATTATAGATAGAAATTTCAACATCATCATCATTGACATTGTGATCAATTCTAAAAATGGAGAACCATAATTAATGAAACTACCTTTTTTATTGAATCTTTATAATAGTACACACGAAATAATGAAACTTTTCTATATTATGGAGTAATATTCCTAGGAATGATCCTATTCATGAAGATAGTTATGAAGAGAAAGATATTGGTTGTAATCAAATGGAATATTCGCTTTAGTTCCCTATATAAATGATTATTTATATTGATCCTGATATTAAAATAAAACATGATAATATGGGTTCTTTTGAGATTATATATTACCTGAAGAGGTTTCATCAACAATAATCTATAAATGAGTGATATAGTGGTTATAAATAACTCTTTTAGTGTAATATGGGTGATGTTAATTTGTTCTCAACATATTTTCTCAATATTATTTGTCTTTTAAATGATTTTGAGTGTCCAGGGTTATCAATTAGGCCTCATATAATCCCAAACATCATTATATATTTGCTACCATCCAGGTTCTAAATGTTCATTATGAACTACAAGATGAATGTGTTCTATAATAGTTTATCAAATGTAATTTATATTTTAATGATTAGTGGGAGGTACAAGGGAGGTTATTGATAATATGTCTTTATAATAGTGAAAAAGTGAAATGATCCAAGATTGTACTATATAATTTTCCATTAATTAAACACTTTAATGAAATATTTTTTCACACAAAACACAGAAATAAAATGGCGCATAAAATATTAGATGAATATAATTTTGAAAATAAATAATTAATAAATCATCTAGTAAATAAATAAACTGTAATATATTATAATTTCATAAAAAATATTATTATGAAGAGTTATTATTTTTAAAAGCAACTTTATCAATAAAAGTTGGTTTTCATTAGATATTGTATTTTAAATTAAATTATAGATGTTATAATTTTAGAAATATATTTATTTAAAATTAATTAAATTTTAGAATTTATAATTTTAGAATTATTTTTTGGTATTTTTTTGGTATATTTCAAAAAAAAATTAATTTTATTTGAATAGTTGAAAAAATAACAATTTCGCTAATACAGTAACAGTTATGACATTATCACAATAAAAGAGTGAAATTGAATTTTTTTAAAGTGTGTATATATATATTTATTTATTTATAAATATATTATTTAAAATACTATGAATAGTTTATAAAACCATGGTTTAGCATTTTGAAAACTTATGTGACATTTTACTCGAAAACTAGTTTTAATTAACTTATATTAAAAAATTAGTTTTCATCACAGAAAAAAATAAAATATAACAAAAAAAATTATCTTTAAGATAAATATTTTCATAATGTAAAATAATTTCAAAATCATTTTAGGCATAATATTATATTTACTATGATTATAGTTCGTGGACATCAATATTGTGATGGGGTTATTCTCAAAGAGTAGTTTTATTAATATTGTTAATATTTATTATAATAAAATAAATATATTATGTATAAATAATTTTATATTATTTCTACACTTGAATAAAAATATATTATCTCATTTTAAATTCTTAATTGATGTTATATAATACTCAGAGCAATTAATTGTAAAAACAGCATTTTATACATAATATATTTCCTACATATTAAATGTTTTAATATACAATTTAATTCAATTGTACATAGAAATTGAATTAAATTTCTTGGAGATTAAATTTATATTAAAAAAATTATGATTTTATAAGATGTTTTACCTTATATTTTTAATTAAATGTGAATTATTGGGTATAATGTAGTTACAAAGTTAAAAAACATGCAAAACATAAAAACTAGTGGTAAAATTAATGAAACATGGTTATAATATGTTTTAAAATGAATTTTAGAGTCTTTAACAACAATATATCACTAAATAATTCATTATCTAAAAAATTAGGATCCATTAATAATTTAATAGTCTCAAGACCTCATTCAAAAAGTATTGGATATCTAAAAAATAACATTTTTTGAATTAAAAAAATGAGATTACTTCAACCACATTTATCTATAAATTAAAAAGATTTATCTAAAACAAATAACTACCCTATTATATCTTAAACCTGATCCACAAATACTATAATCCATTGTCTTTCCAAAATACCAATATAAGGAGGCTTACAATGTAACCTAAGGGATAACTTCTAAACCGAGAGATAATTCATGCAACTAAGATTTCTTTAATATTTCTTTGTTTTATGGCCCAAAAATATTTTATATCTATGAAATTATGAACATCCCAATATTATTAATATGATTAAATTTTTTATTTATAATAATAAAATACCCGAACCTATGTAATTATATGATTAAATGTTTTTATTGTATTCTTCAAAACATCAATACATGGATTCCTTAAAAGGGTTATTTAATTTATGAGTAAAATATTTAAAAAGTAATTTTGCCTGTAAAATTATAAATTTTTTTTTCTTCCAACGTTCTATTCCATTAGAAATATCATATTTATCCATTGGTCTGTACAGACTACTGCCTCAATGAAATGATGTATCTATTTTTTGAATAACTCCTCTAATTAATGACTATAAGAATTTATTTAATATGTAAACATGAACTTTTTTGATGTATTAATTTTATATATTTATAATATTTGATATTCTATACGTTATATTAATAGTGATCAAACATAGTAAAATTTACCTTGAAAAATTAATATATAAAGATATCTTTCATTATTTGAGTCAATATTGGAAATATTATGGAAATGTAACTATATTTTGGAATTGTAATAATAAAATACCTGAACCTATTTAATTATATATATTATTAAGATAATTTATAACACATTGTATAACACACAATATATCAAGGATGTTTAAGATAAATTGTTTAAAGCTACTCACATAACTAACACAAGTTTAAACTATTTAATATATAAACAACAAATGATAGTAAATAGACCAAAAATAATGAATATTATATAGAAAATGTTCTTGTGAGTATTTTTTCAACATAGTAGGGTTATATAATATTATAAGAACATGCATAAAATGAATCTAAACCAGAGGTAATGGTTTCTACATCTAGATTTTTATTCATTGAGATATTATTTTTATTCATCACTTGATCCATTTTTATATAAGTAATTACATTAGAAGTATTTTTATCACAATATTTCTGAAATATAATTGATTTAAAAATAAATCTCAATTTATATCCTTATGGGTTTTCAATTCAAAATTAATGTATGTCAAAATTGGATTAATGACATAATTTGTTTTCCCATTTAGTTACTCAGTTACATTTATTAACTAATATTTTATATGTTCCCTTATTATTTCATTTTAAAATTATTAATTATAAACCCAGTTTCAAATTTAGTTAATTAATAAGTTAAATAAACATTTCTTAATTGGATTTTTTTGATCGTAATTTTTTGACATTGTTAAGATTAATACTTCTCTTTCATAGTTGTTTTTCTATTTCATGTACATATTTTACCTTCCCATCAATGTTATATTCCCCTATCAGAACCCAATTTTGTTTTTTATTATATGAACCTCATATTTTTATTTAACACTTTTCAAAAAAAATAATTTTTAATGTTGTTGGTTGTAATAAAGGTATTTTAATACATAAAAATATATCTTCCTGACCTCCCCTTATTACTTTTAAGATATGAGTTTGCATTATGTTTCTCTATTTTTCTATATACTCATGTCATTTATTTCATTCATATTCTATATATATGTTCCTAATATATATAGTTTATTTTACCATTCTTTTTTAGGGATAATAAGTTTTTTATACACCCTTCCTGATTCTCTCTTTATGTAAACACATTTCAATGTTACTTCTCTATTTCATATTTAATTTCAATTACCATCCCTATAAATTTTTCTCTATCCCAGAATAGTTTATGAAATAAACTACTAATTTTTAATAAAAACCCTCCTGGTTAAATTTTCTTGTAAATATAAATAATAATTTTTTCCTTCATTAAATTACCCTTCACACATTTAATAATGCACTGCCTCATTAACTCAATGTTATTCTTAAATCTCTAATATTTATTATTTATTTATTTATCTTGGAAATAAATGTACAAGAAATTTGTTACATTATCAAATATAAGAATAAAAAATAAGTTAATTACCTATTATCTTAGAAGTCCTTATGATTTGTGTTTCTATTATTACTTGAGATAAGATTATAAAACCAAATTCTTCTTGATGGCTTTTATCTTTCTTAGGAATTATATACAGTTTACTTTCATCTTATGAAATTAATATGTGTGTATATGTTATGAATATTAATTTTTCATCTTGATATATCTCCAATTAATTGAGTTATGATTCCATTTAATGAGATAATATTAAAAGGATTCCATAGTGAATCCAATCCTTATATGGAAACTATCCATTATGTTTATGTTAATGTCTAGAAATCCCATTCCACCATGGGACTATGTCTAGTATGTTTAATGGAAGTTGGGTGAGAACCAAATCCTTTATAGATGTATGTCCACTATGTTCATCGGAAAGGGTAGTGGACCCAATACAATTTGGGAGTTTTTACACTATATTTACTGGAAAAGTGAGTGAACCCAATCCACCATAAGGCATTATCCACTTTTTTTACAGTAATGAAGATTGAAGCCAAATAACTATAATACTATATAATATATGATTATAGGAATAGAGAGTGAACAAAATTATACAAGTTACTATTTCGAGTGTTCTTATGGTATGGAAGAGTGAACCATGTAAACATGGGAATTTTTATAATATATCATAATGTCTTTCACAGTGATACATAACCTATTCTTAAGATGTAATATTCTTTGTTATTAACATATAATTGTGAATATATAAACTTCTAATATCACTCCATTATTCCATGTTTTCAGTATTATCTCACACTACCACTACATGGTGCATTTGATTATATTATAGTTTTCAAGGTTTGTTATTCTGAAATATAGAAACCTATTATTTTTCATTGTTCGTTTTATTAAAATATATCTTACATCATCATGTTTTATCATATTATTATTATCATTATTTTTATTAAACTATGTTATTCCCCCAAACTTTTATATGTGTTGAAAAGTAATACCTTGTAGAGAATTTCAAATCTCTTCATTCTTGAATTTCCATTACTTGGGTTAAGAATATGAGAATAGCATATGATAAGTATAAAATTGAGTATTTTATATATTAATTATAGAGAAACATTCCAAATGTATCATTAAATATGATTTCTATATAGATGATCATCAATGAAACAAACCATTAATTATTGTTATATTGATTTTGTTGTGATATTAATTTTTTATCCTATGTAAATGATGTGAAATTAAGATATTTACAGCTCATTATATCGCAATTTGTATCATAGAAAATGTTTAAATAATGTTTTTTAGCCTCACACCAGAGAGTGAAGTCCTGCGTCATTTTAGTTGGTATTGGATCAAGGGTTAGTAATTTTTTATTATTCGTTCTACCATATTTGTGTAGTAGGTTAATAATAGTTTAACTAAAACCCATTAAGAAACCAAAGGGATATGTTTAGGTATCAGATAATATCCTGAATCTTTGGTAAAGTATTGATTGTGTGGTTTTTGAGAAACAAAATACATGACTGGATATTATAATGTGGATGTGGATATGGGTGTGATTCACCAAGTATTAAGAACCTTTAAATATTTTGGTTTATTATTTACTTGATTTAAACTCAATGCATGAGGGGTTGGATTAAAACATAACACCTAGTTAAACACTCAATGGAAATATACATTATAAATTCATAAGCTCTTTATAATCCATTAAGGGGTATTCATGTTTATTTATATTATAGATAGAAATAGTAAAATGGTAATGGAAAACATAGATTAAAATTTATATATTAATAAAATAAATTATATATTAATTAATATGCAGTTTTAGGGATAATGGACATAATGAATTTTTAGAGCATAGATATTTGCAATTTTTAGGTTTAGAATAAAATATGAAAATTCATGATTATTGTTGGATAGTTATTTATATAAATAGATTATGAAATATGATTGAACTGATCCAAAAGAAACCTATATTAATAAAAGATTCATTCAGGATTTACATACCCATAGAATAATGTTATGGTGGAAATTTGTAAATCATTTTTACGGTGAATTTTATATAGAATTATCTAATAGTATTTCTCTAATGGTTTTAATTATTCATCACTCATGTCAAATCTTAAATAATTTATTAATTGATGTAACATACAGGAAACAATATAACAATGGGTGAAATAAAAATGTGGATTTTATTCTATTAATTAATTTAATTTAAAAATAACTAGAGTGAAAAAAGATGTTATTATGTTGACCCAGATATCATTATTTATAAATAACCATGTGATCATAGTTGAAATAGAAAACATATAATATAAGAGAAGGGTATACTCTCATGTAATCTGAGGTGATAATAATGATGAAGGAAATAATGATATTTTACTACATGTATAAAATGTGTGAAAAATCACTCATAAATATTGTTAAAAGGATTTGGGTGACATTTTATGCCTATAAAATTATTGTATAGAGAAACAGTTTTCTAAAAAAATACTAAAAATCTATTTTATGTAGTGAAAATAAAAAGTTTTTTTTTGAGGTACCATTAATATCTCGGTGTCCTAAATGTGGGAATTTTGGAATTAAAATGATAAATTCCCTAACAGAGGGTATTACAATGATATTAGGTGTCATGAACATTATTAAGAAATTCCAAAAAATTACTATGTAATGACTAATAATAATGTGCCAAGTGCTAAATAATTGGTGTTAGGTACACTTATTCTTCAATCAAGATTTTTAAATTTTATATATCATGTACATTTTCATTAACTATTAACTATTATATAATAAATAAAAAATAGAACATGGTATCATTATTATATCCATGTTAAATAAAACTCCTTCAAGGATTTTGGGATTGTTTTCCTGAATGTCTTGTCATCATTACTTATAGATTGACCTATTTAGTGGGAAATAATACTTCCTTTGTTTGGAAGGATGATAACATTCTAGAAATTATATCATGATTCACATATATATTTTAGACACCGATACATATACATATAAATTCATTATTTGGTAAAAATTAATATTTATTTATATGAAATATATTTAAGGGATGCAATTTAATGCCCCATGATTTTACAATGTTGTTTTCATTCAAATAAACATGATGTTGATATCTTGTTTCACATGAAAGGTGTTATAAAATGATTCTTGGAATATTAGATGAATATTAATAATAAAATATCTGAAAAATAAAAACATCTTAAAAATAAAAATTATTTAATCAAATAGAAATTCATATAAATAAGATTAAGAATGTATAAACTTTGAAAATGGAATTTTCCAATATAATAATTCTTTCTGTATATATTGTATTCTCCATTAAATTATAAGTTCGATAATATTTAAAATTTAATAATTAAAAATTAATTTTAATTTTGATATTTTGAATCCAAAATTATCATATACTGAATTTTTTGTTTCTCTTCAAATAAATTGTCTTCCCATTGAATAGTGGAAAACAATACTAGTTTCTCTCATTTCATTTATTTTATTACATTATAATACTAATATAAAGAAAATATAATTTTGAAAAATTTATTAAACAAAAAATAAATAAATAATAAGTAGATAAAAATTTGTAAAACACTACACTAAATTATTAAAAACATTGTGTAACATTTTGAAAGATCAGGAAACATTTTACTCTAAAAGCTATATTTATTTTCTTATATTGAAAAAATTAGATTTCATCACATGTAGAAATTTAATCTAAACATTAATTTCATATTTTATATAAACAAGATTATGATATGTAATTTGATCAATTTTATCTTCATGAATAAATTTATCATTACAGATTTTAATGTTTATGACCCCGTTAATGGTGAAAGGGTCAATTTCAAGTAGTTTTCTTAACTAATAGTTTGTAATTTATTTTAAATAAATATAATTGATTTATTTTATATGGTGGATTTTATATAATTATTAACCATGTAAAAAATATATTATCCCTCATTTAATTGGATGTTAGTTCGATAAAATGTTAACAACCCTTAATTGTTAAAACAACATTTTTCTGCCAAAAAAATATTTATATATTAGTTGGTTTAATTTAAAAATTATTTCTTTTTCATTAAGGGATCATTCCACTAGGTCCCATATGGATTTAGAAATGTTTATATTCCATTAACTCAGTCCCTCATCCAATAGGGTTGGGGTTTGTGACCAATTCCAAGTTGGCAGATCACATATTTGGGAGGCATTAGCCAAATGTAACTATACACACACACACACACATCTCCAAGCCAATAAAATGAAGATAATGTTAAAAATATTATAAAATAAATTCTTTAATAACATGTATTGAAAATTATAGTGTGACATTATGTATTGGAAACAATACTAGGGCCAAATATAAGACCATCCAATATGAGAAATTAATGATAGACCTACTCAAACGGAGGGAGTTCTGTTAAATACACACTATATATACACCTTGGTCAGTCTACTGTAAAAAAATGATCCACCTACTCCATGACCTTCAAGGAATATATACAATATTTATTATCTATGGAATAAATTATTTTTTTTTGGAATATTCAATGTTTTTGTGAGTACAAAAAAACCTAGTATGACACCCTTAAATTACAAAACATAAAACATTAATAGTAGTCAACTCATCAAGCACATATATGTAAGATAATATATGGGATGTTATGATAATCATGTATAACCCATATATACTTAATAATAAACCACATCCCATTTGGGCACAAATATAATTCTAATCATAGTATTTTGTTGGATGTCCAAATGTAACGTTCATTCAGGAGAAAATGACTCCAGAAGATATACTTCAATTGAGGACATTATACTAAGAGGTTTTTCTCAATGGGTTTAGAAAAAAATATTCATAAAGGAACCTGATCGTTTTTATCTAAAATACACAATAAATTTTACTAATACTACATCACATTTATTAGATCTTGATTCTCATATGGGGTTTCAAAGAACATGGCCCATTGGGCAACACCTAGCCTTACTGTATTTATCATACTAGATAGGGGATTGACACTAGTATAAATGTTTGTCTTGCCATTTCCAATTAATCTACCATGGTAGAAAAATATAAATGAGGATCTCTATGTTACTATATGTTCAATTAAGGATCTAATTCACTAAGGGGTCTGAATTCTGATTCCCCAGACCAGATGTCATATTAAATATTTATGGAAGAAGTATGAGAGTAACTCACTCCCCAATAATGGAATTGCATCACAATGTACAGGTTAGAGGAAGGTATAAAATTTTCATTATCCTGTGATACTGATGTGATGCGAGAAACAACACTCCTTGAATAGAGTCAGAGAAAAAATTAATAAGATATTGGTCAAATAATGATCACAAAATATCTCAACAAAGCATAACTAAGGAGGAGGACACTAACTATTCCATGAAGGAGTACACCACATGTCCATAGGGGTGCATGGATTTTCTCTCTAAGCCATGTATATCTTGTGTCTTACACTACCACAAAATTTACTTTTACAAAGTCCATAGTTTGTCCTTATTTTTACCTGATGTGTAAATAAAGAGCATTCACTGGTCATTCCTCCTTCCCTTGCTCATGTTTGTGTTCATGTACACTTAGTTGTGCCGGTGTTGTAGGTAATTCCAATCTACCATTTTGTGTCTGAATAAACTCATCATCCCAAGTACATTTTTTGTTTCATGTATGTGTTCATTTTTTTGATTCTATATCCCTTGATTCAGCCATATATCTATAATGTAAGGGTCACATAATGTGTTACATGTGTCACAAAGCATGTGATACTTTTATTCTATATTGAAATCTGAGTTCCACAACCAGGGCCCCACATATTGTGTATCTTAGGATTACACGCCATATATACAATAAATTTCCAAATCCCCATAGGAATTTATTAAATCATTCAATTCCATCACCATCACCACCAAACAAGCCCACCATCTTCAAATTCAGAGGATGAGTGACCATGCTGCTGCTGGTAGAAGGATTCCTTCTTCTGATTTTTGAATAATTTATACATAAATTCATAAATTCATTATATTTAAAAAAACCACAAATAAGCATCTATGATCCATTATTGATTCATTTTCACCACTATCATGAATCAATCTCAAAGGAAACTCTATATTGAATCTGCAAAAAAAATCCATTGCACTATAAAATTGGTGTGCACTGAGGGATTATCTTTTATTAATCGAACCACCATGCAAAAACTTTTTTCCCATGAATGAAAAAATAATGGTATAAGAATTGACAAAAAAAATGTTGATCTAATGACAATGAGTGTTTGTATTGAAATCAATTTTTTTCACTAGAATCGTGAAATAATATATTCGAATCACTTAAAAAATTCAAAATTCAAAATTTTGAGAAAACATAATCGCATACTAGAAATACAATAGATTCACATATCAATATTTTAATTAATTTACTTGAGTTTTTAGAGTATATGAAAAAATGGATAATTAAACATAATACAAACATCTTACTCCATGTTTATATTTATTACTGATGGATAATGGTCACACATATTTATCATTAGTGAGATTGTAGAACATTGATGGTGCAACAATCATAGGTATTGATCCATTTCCATTTACAAGAATTATCTCCTTGAATATCCCTATATAACTCTAGGATTATGTGAATTACACAAAGATCTCATCACATATATAAATATTTATTGGTGAAAATAGGTCTATGTCTCAACAAAATTAAAATAAAAATATTATTTGTGTAATTTATTATATGTTCTTATGAAAAATGATTCCCATATTTCAAATATTGATAAAGGTTATGTAATTCATATGGTGAATTCAACATCCTAATCTCAATAGAGATATCATATATCCCATATTATACTCTTTTTAATAATTACTCAACTATTTTAGGAAAACTTCACAAGTGTGATTTTAATTTATTTAATATATTTTTAATAAGAATTTCAGGCACATCAGGACCACATTCTCAAATCATCTCAGTGTTTGGATCCAAAAGTATTCCTAGAATTGTCACAAAGTCATACATTGAATATTATAATACATTAAATTATCCCATACGTTAAGTATTTTCATCATGAAAATAGAAAAAACTACTAACAATACGGGTTATTGATCTCTCAACTAGGTCTCCCACACCCAGGAACTCTCCCGATGGATTATCATAAAATTAATAAACATGCACCCAAGGAAACCATTACCCATAAAGGGTCTTGTTATAATGGTTCTTAATTACACTGACTCCGTGAATGAGTATCTCCGCCCTAAATTTCCATCTCACCTAGGTCAATGTCATACAATGTGTCATGCATGTACCTCTTAAACTAGGACATGTGGTGGACACCATGTGATGATAACTAATGCGGTCATAGGGTTAAGAGATACACCACCTCAATAATCCAATATGGTTACAAGAATGTTAAGGGTATAAACATATAAGAGATATCATATCACCCTTTCTACTCTCCAAAACTCTAAAACATCGTAGGCCTAAAACATTGGTCAAAAAATTACTTAATACATCTCAAGGATGTCCTCACCCATCCCAAGATGAACTCCACCATTTTACTAACTTAATCATCACTAACTCTGGGGTTGAATATCTCTCTCACACCAGTTCTATCTAATAAAATATTGTCTTATAAGGTATTTGATACATGGCCTCTAAATTTTTTCTTACCAGTGGTGGAGTGGTAATCATTATGTCAAGAAAAATCCAACGATTGTAGATGAACCAACCTGTTAGGGGACAAAACTAACATGTGATCCTAATGAATGTTCACCATAACCTAAGTGGTCCACTTTTACTGGAAGTTTGACAATGGTAAATTTATATTATTAACAACAACTAAGTTACCAATGGAATCCCGAAACTTCATCCTAATCATGTTATGAAGAAATAATCATGGTATAGAAATGATTATCAAGGAAATACCAAATATCTATACAACATATTGTACAAATTTCCAACCCGAACTCTCTATAATGATATGTTGACCATAAACTATAGATAGGTGTGACACCAGGATTTTATCTTCAGAACTTGATGGATATCCACTTGATGATCAATATATTCCAATAGATCCTGTTACATATTCTCCTCCACAATATTTACTACAAAGGGGAAACAACCTCCTTAGCACTTCAAATCATAGAGTGACATATTTCATTATACATTCCTGAGAAAGGATATCCTAATCACTACATTTATAAAATCAATTTGCAACATATCTAGTGGATATCTATTAATGAAAAATTTCACTTTAGATATTTCTATGATGTACCTCATTATCCTGTGGAATAATAAGAAGTATAAAAATTATCAACAAGTTATAAATTGATCCATCCTCAAGTGTTTTACATGATCCTCCTCAAATACCAAGAACACAATGAATCTATTGAATAATACTACCTAGAATAGACCCAATAAGTGTTAAGGATCAGGTCCATACCTCTTAAAACAATACAAAGCATACAAAAAACTGAATGGTATCACAATGATATCAAAACTTCCATTAAGATTTTAGAAATTCCATTCTTGTATATCATCCTATGTAACTACATTTTATGATGACATATCATGATGTCTACTATGAGAACCTCTTCTCCCGAAACCAATGGTTGAAAATACAACTAATTCATAGGAATGGATTCTCAATCCCATGTCACTAGTTACAAGTTGTGCCAGACCTAACCCAACATCAAACACTAATCCACCACCTGAGCAAACAACATTGCGCTACCCATGTATAGAAATAGGGTCTTCCAAAACACCATTTTCATCAAATTCGTATATGCACCTATATCTTATGAAGCCTAATGGGTGTTATTTTATTTGTTGTTAAAAATATCAGGTTGTTTCATAATGATTTTCCATTCAGAAGCTTAACTATTGTTGATAATATAATAAATAATTTTTCCAGGAAAATAAATTCTCAAACTCCTCCGCAACGAATGGAAAACAAAAGCTTATA
Source organism: Viscum album (assembly GCA_963277665.1). NCBI lineage: Eukaryota > Viridiplantae > Streptophyta > Magnoliopsida > Santalales > Viscaceae > Viscum > Viscum album. The sequence goes on along the minus strand of OY728159.1, from coordinate 1,289,537,947 downwards.
GAATCCACTTATTTATGATACTACTAGCCAATATGTGTGGATTTCACTATAATCTACTAAATATGAACTCATCTTACTCTACCAAGGAACACCCCTTTTCAAAGGACTAAAACTCTATCCGATATACTAAAAATCCTCCACACACACCGGTGGAAACCAACAAAGCATTGATTGAAGGAATGCAGTCTAGAGGAAGGTAAATAATTTTAGGTCTCAATGCCTTGAGAAGAGATTCAATGTTAGGATATATCTCTATATCTATTCACCTTGAGTAAGGTCACACAATTTTTAGGATAATGTTTTAAATATTCCTAACTATAATAAATTTCAATATAATTGGTGAGAAAAAAGGCTCCACTAGAATTACTATGTCTTGAGTAAGAGATATTCTCAGGGATAGGTGGCTTATCACAATTTGAGAACCTACAACTAGGGTAGTTAAAATGCACATCTTACCAAGAACTGAACTTGACGACATTATGAGATCTTATATATTAAAACTAATTCTATCCCACTTCCTCAAGTTTATTTCAACTAGGGATCCCTTAGATAGCATAGTGAAATAAAAAACCTACGACATCTATGATTGAAGAACTCATCCATAAAATTTTGACAGTAACCTTTTGGGGAACCACTAACTATCCTACATGGGTTTGGATCACATCACAGAAATTCATCACAATGGGGTGAGTATCCCTATTTCATATAATCCAAATTTGAAGTAAATACTATCGACAATGTCCTATATCAGTACACTTCATCTTATAGAAAAAACTCAAAAAAGAAGAAAAATAGTGGCACAAAATTGGGACTAACAGTTCCAAAATAATGTTGAAGGAACATAGATCATACCTCAAAACACGCCCTGATCCATTGGGAAAAAGGATTCCAATTTCAACAGTTGTCCAATTTCATGACCATCATATTACCAAGACTGGGGTATTCCATCTAGGGGTGGCAGTGGATGCATCAAACTAAAATGTATGCTACCTTCTACTACTTCCCTATATCTTCTATCATGTATTCCACCCCATAACCCTCTATGCTCCACCATCTTTCTCTGACATGATGGTCCATAGATCTTATCAATCACTATATTACGACACACATGATAATATTATTTATAGTCATGTCTTACATCACAAGAATTGAATCATATCATCCTTGGAGAATTGAGCTTCCTTTGTGGCCTCAAGAAAAAAACCTATATCATGAAATGTGTTTCACATCTACTATTGGTAGGTAATTCTAACCCTACATCCTCGAGGATACCTATATTAAAAACTCATGATAAGTACATGAACCCTACACAACATCATCCATAACCAAAATATCCATCCATAACTCAATATTACTTAATGAGTCAACCCATACTAGAAGATGTGGTTCTATTAACATATGAATAGAATATATTTCATCCTGTCGTATATTCAAATGAAAAACTTCCTTGAGACTAATTCCTTTCACTAGGGTTTCAACACTCATTAGGACAGACTCTAGAAATTTTAGCATAATACCCACTATATGATATCATTGAACCATCCTTCTAATTGAATAAACATAATAATTTCAATGATTATATCTACAAAGTGGACTCAAAAAGGACATGAAAACCACAACCCATTCATATATAATATACATGTTCTAAAGTTTTTCCATAAAAGCAGTACCAAAATTTTTTAGTCAATAATAATGTTATCAGTGTCTGAGAAATTTGACATGTTTTACACTAACCTAAAACTGCTTTCTATATCTTGAATTCCACACTCAAAACTCATTGACACTATTTCGAATCCTCATAATAGGCCCAACTCCAAACATTTTCCTATTGACAAAACACATGTGACACCTATCGGTAATGACCCCACCCACTAGGGATCACCTATATAATTGAAGGATAATCTACCAGTACACCAAGTCCACCTCCAATTGGTTAAGAGACCGTGACTTCTGTCATGTAGGAATATCAAACATATAGGACGCATTGGAATGATGTACCTATAGACACACACACATATCCAAAACCATATAATGTGGAAAATGTAAATAAAATATGATACAATAAATGTATACATACAATCTATCCCACATTATAGTATGTCATTAAGTACATGAAAGCGTAAGGGGAAAAAATACAAGCCCTTAAACAACTGGAAATTATTGTCTGACTTTCACAGAAGGAGAAGACATATATTAAATTTAACACATGTATAAACCATGACCGGTGTTTTCCAAACCAGAGTCCACCTACTCTTATCTCTATAAGGAATCCTTAAAAATCTATTATTATCATGTAACACTAAATGTATCAAAATACACCATACATGGTTGAGAATAAAAAATACATATTAGGACACCACCAAATCACTAAACATAAAACATCAAGGGTAGTTTTATCATGAAACATAGATCTGTTAGAAAATATATAAGACATAATGATAAAAATGATAAAACAAATATACTAATGGAGACACCACATCATATATGGTCGCAATAGTAATTATAGCCATATTATTTTCTAATAGTCCAAAGGTGACAATCATCCAGGAGAAAGTGACTCCATGATACATAATTACTTTGATGAAACTCAACTAAGAGGTTATTCTCTATGGGAATAGTAAAAAATAATCACAAAGGAAACATAAAGGGTTCATCAATGTCAAACAATCAATCATAATAATACCCCATTGGAAGGTCCACATCAAGATACACAGATAAGAGTTAATTCTGTGATCTTACTAGATGGACACTTGACCCTAATATATTTATCCTACATTATCAGGGATCAACATCTATTTATATCTTAGTGAGATCTATTAAAATGGCCCTACATTGGGATAAAAATTGAAATAATTAATTGTCACATCCTCTATGATTAATTCCTACTCTAATCCTCTAGTTATTCTGAAGCATGATGCTCGAGACCAGATTCCCTACTAAACTATCATGGATACATAATGAAACTAACTCACACTAGAAAATGGGAACTCCCTCACACTATAAAAGTATGAGAAATATATATAGTGGTCATGATCCTAAGATGAGGATATTATTATACACAAAACCATCATTAGAATAGTCTAAAGGAAGAAACCCAAACAATATCGGTCCAGGAAATCTCATAGATTCTCCTAATGAAGATAAACTAAAGAGAATGTCTCCAACATGTACATGAAGGAGTACATGGTGGGTATCTTGGGGTACACAATGTGTCTAAATATGCTTCATATATCTCGTGTCTCATTCAAACATTTTATATAAATTTCCACAATACAAGACATGTTTCAAAGGGTATACATTGTTTAGATAATAAGACAGAACTTGATGTTCATCCTTCTGGTTCATGTGTATGTGACTGTCTGTACCTTGGAGTTCTCATGTACCATGTTTTCCCCAAGTTCTAGGTCATGTTCAAGTACATGGATCAACAATATTACATTGGTCGTTCAGCATACCTAGTCCTATTAGTATCCATGTATCCCTAGATATGCATGCTGATCCACTATGTGAGGATCACAAGGAATGTGACACCTGTCACATGGTGTGTGAAGCTTCTATTCTCCAGGGTAAAATCTATGCCATAGCTTGGGACCCACAATACATGTATCTCCAGATTATAAACTATGTATATCAGAAATTTATAGAGAACCATCATTCTTCACATGGCCTTCTGATTCTATCACCTCTGCCAAACACATTCACAAATTTCATATCTGGAGGTCTATCAAATTATCTATCATCAGTGTTTGGATTCGGGAATCTAGTTTTCTAGAAATTTCTACCTAAAACCATGCCTTCCATCCCAATTAAATGTTATTAATTCTATATAAAACAAAATTAATGGATTCAGAGTCATTTACTAAATAGGAATGAAATAACATCATTTTACATACAAATAATATGAAATATCTATGTAATAGCGTATTAAATTATGGTCGGACTTCACTCGGATATACATGGTTCAACTCCTCATTGTTATCTATTCCAACTATATCCTAGAATCGACTCTAATGTATCATATATAAGTATCATCATCCAAACCATACATCCAAACATAAATAAAAAATAAGTTTCCCCTTTAAAAAAATCCATGAAAAAAATCGTATCATGGCCAGGAAACAACTCATCCTCAAAATGGAACATAAAATATCATTAAAAAAATAAACCATATTCGGATGTGGGCCTTTCAATTTCACTCAAAAAAATGTATAAGGAATATTATTAATCATACTCAGCACGTATAGATTGATTTGAACTCTAATTTGAAAAACTAAACATGAAACCCGTAGAACCACCAAGACCACATGAATGATATGATATAATAAAATGAATCAACGATCACCAGATAATAGTTTCCAAATCCAAAGAATCAAGAAAATGTTTTAAGATACTAAAACTGCTTTTAAATACCACAAGAACCCCAAAAATGGAAACAAATAGAGCTTATAACCCCAACAACTAACTAAATATCCAAAACAATACTCACACCAAAAGTAATCAATACAAAAATAAATAAATAAAAGAAGAATACGATGGAAAATAATTATGAAAGTTAAAACAATGAGAACACTGATTTTTATAGGGAACCACCATAGGAGAGAGGAAAACTAAGGATGATTTGATATTAGGAACCACTACCTCTAAATACAAACTAAGAATAACTTCCAAAAAACTGTCATACCAAATTTCAAATCATAGTTTCAGATAGATTAAAAATTCACAAGTCATTTTATCATTGATCTAGGATGGAAGATTGTAAATTGTTACAAGAGACATTGCTAATGTAGGGACATGGGATTTTTTAGAAATGGAAGAACCTCGCTTAGCTAGGTTATATATTTGAACGAGCACCAAGGATAGACAAAAGATAGGTTCTCAAGGCTAGATATGAGAAGGTAAGGATGTGAGGGAAGGGAAACCATGATTAAAAATCCGAGATTAATCAGATCCCAAAAATAAATGAGGAGTAATAGTATAAAGGAATGACCTAGGAAACAAATTTAGTCGAGTCCCAACATCGTGAACCTAGAGAAACTCAAATAAACCATTCATAATAAATCCATCTTCGGACTATATATAGCAAAAGAAGAAGAAACAATAAAGGGAGAATACTCAAGGTCGGAGGAAAGTTTCACTACATCTTTAGGAAGGCCACCACTAGCATAGAGAATATGGATATTGTATAGAGACCCTATAGAAACCCATGAATTCATCATATTCAAAAAACATGTTTATAAATATCCATGATTCATTCCCAATTCTTCAACACCACCATCTAGGCTCGATCTCATCACCAAATGAAACCTAAATCTACAACATCAATCTATTTCACTATGGAATGAGTGTGCACAAATTTATTACATTATATTTTTTGAAACAATTGATATAATTAGTGATAGTAATGAACGAATGAATAATGGGGGGTGAAATGATAAAAACACAGTAATGGGGAATGTAACATAAACAAGGTTTTTGTTGGCCTCTATTCATCTCCACAAGAACAACAAGTGAGTAGATGAAAATCAATTTAATAAAAAATATTCCCCATACGTTCAGAAAAATGATCTCATACCCATTATATGTTCAATAAATGAATAAATATGATAATTGATTTATTTTAGTTTATTAGAAGATAATAAAATTAGGATAAATCCACCTATGAAAAACATCCTATATTGAGTTTGGATCAATCACTGATGAGGAAATTTTTTTGATTTTTTCGTTGGTGAGGTCTTATAACATTGATTGTGTAACGATATTCTATCTTGATCTATGGTAATTTTCCATGAATTATCCCATCCAAATGAAATCTACTTCTATAGGGTTATTTAGATAACCTTGAGATCTCATTAAAAACATATATTTATATTGGAAAATAGAACATCACATTAACATAATAAGTTTAAGTAAATTTATCAAATTAATTGTTTTTTATTTTTATTATCTGATCTGGAGAAAACGTTTTATAAAATGCTCTATACTAATAAATATTTTTCCATTTCTACAGTAAATCCTACATTTCAGAAAAATGGATGTATCATATTTCTGATCTGAGACACTATTTAATAGTTATTCAGTTTTTATTTAATATTACCCATGAAAGATATTAATATAGTTAATATTTATATAATATCAATTCCAGACTCACCAGGCCTTACATTCTCACGCCGTCTCAACATCTAAATCTGAAAATATTCATAGAGATATTTGAAATCCATATATATGAAAAGAAGTGTAATTAAATTATCATATTTAGAAATTGAATAAAATTTTATGGTTCCTAAATTTATGTTTAGAACATAAAAAATTTGGAATAAGGGGATAAATTTTTTTATTTAAATATAAATTACCTAGTTAAAAATTAATCACAGGGGTAAAAATGAAGATGGAAAAATGCTTGAATCTAGTAGTAAATGATTTCAAACAGGTGTAAAACAAGTGTCGAAATGAATGGAAAAAATATTTATCTATCTTATATCACCCAAATATTCAATTTTCACAAAATTTTGAACCATTGAACATTGAATAGTTCAATTCAATCATTGAAACAGTAATGGGAATTTTAAAAAATTCCCATTTTATTCACTTATTAAAAGAACTCACATCCACCAAATGTCTCTATAGATAATATAACATTAAATAAAAACATACTCTAACTGGTTCTCTTATCCACCCTCTAACCATGTCCTAGAAGCCTTGATATTTCCCAAAATCCATGATAAGGATCCATAACATGTTACTGAAGGGAGAATATCCAAAAAGATAGGTAATGATATCAGTTGAGATCTTTTAATTCATTCCATGTTTTAACCCTACATGTATTTTTTATCCATTAAATTTTGATTATGAAAAAATAAAAAAAATACTAAAATTTAAGTATACTAAAGAAATATTACTTCTCTACAACCCTCCAAAACCATTTGAAAAATGATGACATCGTCAGTCTTATGTACTAACTACCACCTCCTTGAATGGAATGTTCTATTCTTCAAAACATAAAACTAGGAATTTGTCAAAGGAGTTATTTACTGAAAAAAATATATTCATAAAAGGATTCATATTCAAAAATTATAAATTTCTTTATTTCCAACCACCGACCTAGTCATTGAAAATTGAGATCATTATTCATTTTTATGCGTAGACTACCCCCACCACAAATCGACAAATCATATCATCCATTACCACCTCACATGGTAGAAATTATAAATAAATATAATTTATAGAGACATTATTTATGAATCTATTAAAATAATTTAAAGTTGATATTTGTTATTCTATAAGTGATATCAATAAAAACCATCATAGTAAACTTAGACATTATAAATGAATATATCGTAGAACCGTTATTATTTTGATTCCATTATGGGAAAACCTATAGAACTACATGAATTTTGTTCCAATGGAACAATAAATGAAATAAAACAAATTATGGGGATTAAGAATCAATTTCAAAACAAATTTAACCATAGTAAATATACAAAGGATGTTTCAAAAAAATTGACCCAACCACATCAAGTAAACAACATATGTGAAATACATTAAAAAATTAATAACACCTGGTAGATAATAGACCTTATTAAATATAATATAGATAAAAATGGTTATTAATTTTTTTTTTAATTTCCATAATTAGATAATTCAAGATGTTAAAAACATGAGGAAAATGAATCAATACCCATAGTAAGGGTTAGTTCATCCCAATTTTGATTCATTTAGATATGATTTATATTGCCCACACAATCCCTTTAGTGAACTAATATTTCCCCTGAATTTATTTTTATTAGAAACTTCCTAGTATATAAATCATTATTAAATTCATATCACGTCAAAAATATATATTTTTTAAATTCAAAAGATAATTAATTCATAAGTGGTTTGTTTACTCAATTTTTCTTTTCATTAGGGTCTTTAGCTATAATTATTGACAATTATTTTCTAAGTTACCATATTCTTCATTTTAACATTTCTATATAGTAACACCTCTTTTACCATTGGAGAAATTACTTCTTTATAACAAAAAATGTTCTTTGGTTGATTTCTTCTTAAAAGTGTTGAATTCATTATGATTTTTACAAACCATTTTTAATGGTGTTTTTTTAATTTCTATAATTTATATCCCCATTAATGTAATCATATAAAAACCGAACACATACTATGGGGTATGAGCTATAGTTACATATGACCTTTTCTTTTCCACCATGTATGCACATCTTCTAAATAGTATCGTGGGTATATGTTCATATATGGAGAGATTATACCCTCGGTATGCATTCATAGGACAAATAAAAGAAGTGATAAAAAATTATCATTATTTAAAACATATTAAATGTAACCATCAGAGTGTCAACATTGGTAATAAAACCACACCATCCATTAATGCTAAGCCATGTGAGATATATTATATAAAACTAAAAAATAATCTAACGTATCTATAAATCTAAAAAATAAATGCATCTGAAAACATCCATATCAAAATCCATCAAGATATTTATTTATCCACCAACTCATCTATTAACAAAATGCCCATTTCACTTCATTAGATCCCTAGTTATGAAAACTATAAGTGAAAAAAAAATACTTGAGTAGTGTGTGAGTTCATGAAATTTCATGAAACCACAAAAGAACATTAACATTAGTGCATATAATGTACAATTGAATTAGATGAATGTAATAATTTTATTGATATAAAAAAATATCTAAAACATGTAAGAAATAATATTTCGAGACCTTAGATAGCATATCATCCTACATCAACACTATTCTAAAAGAAACGTCATTTATCTTGATGATAAATCCTCTATGAAGGATAGCCCAAAATCATGTGACCCATCCCATTTGCCAGATATCCCATGTACATGAAGACTATTTTCTAAAACATCACTATATGAGGATAGTAAAATATTATCATGCACTACACCAACTAAGATATCCGATGTATATACCAAAACTTTATAGCATGTAACTCTTGGAGAAAATACAAATAGGATAAACCTGCATGCTTGATGGTAGAATATTGAATAACTTTGCATATAGTACAAGATGAAAAAGAGAGATAAAATGGCACATCAACTCAAAAAGTATGATCATAAAAATAGTACATATTCAAACAATAAAGTTGCAGTTCATGTCTACATACACACACCTTATGTTAACAAGCATAATATATAAGTTTTTAATGATACACACACATGCGAAAAATCATTCCAATAACCGATATAAAACATCAATTAAGGTCATGGGATTCCTCCCTCATGGTCATTAATGAATTACTATAAAGGATCACTTAGGAATAAATGCACGAATCATGTTCACTTGTTCATTGGCTCAAACCACATTCCATGGATCCCAAGAAGCAATTCCAATTATTTTATTTCCAATATAAACAAAAACACCACTTGAAATAACAACTTTTTCTTTGTTCAATAATTTCAAAGATATCCATTTTAGTTATACTGTGTTATTAATAATTTATTTCTTAATAATAATTATAATTCCTCATGCAATAATATTCCAGCTCAGTTTAATAATCCAAGAAAATAATAATAACCATTATTTTCATTATTGAATAATTCTTGGAGAACCATTTAATAATTCTTCATTATATCCCCTTAACGAATATAAAAATCAAATTTCTAAAAATTGTAAATTAATAAGAATACCTAGAGATTATCCATTTAAGTAATACACCCTATTCTAGTAGAGAGATGGAGAGGGTTCGTCCATAACTAAAATATAGATGAAGAACTAATGTTGATTGATGAGTTATTTAGTAATATTAAAAAGGGAATTCCTAGGAATCCATGAATTAGGAGAATATCCATAAATATGGGGGTAAGTTTTGGTTTTCTTGATACAATGGAAGATGTATATAAGTTTACATCATTAAACCCCAAAATTTATTTTACCAATTTGATTTTTGTTTTAATAAAATATTTACTACTAATCATTTGAAATATTATATTACCAAACTATAGCCTTTAAATGTGTTAAAAAAATTAATTCTGATAAATATTTTCAATTAAAATAGTTATTAATTTGTTTTATGTTTGAACATGGGTGAAGGAAATATACAATAATGTTTTTATTTATTTTTATCCAAAACAAATTATTGCGTAAGGGTAACATGGTTTCACTCATACATATATCTTAAGCATTGCATAAGGGGGCATTACTACCCTTACATTACCCTTAGACAATATGATTTACCATTACTCAACTCATATGTACACAAAAACTATTAAGAAACTCATATCTACCATTTAATATTGTCTATGCTACCCCTACACATCTCATTATTACATTATGTGCCCCTTGGAACCCACAAGCTACCTTTAGGAAACCCTTTTAAATAAAAGGTTAACCTTATTAATGTAGGGTAAAACATAGGTTACCCTTATCTAGCTCATTGAAATCTAGGATTACCCTTATGCGTTGTCAAATGTGCCATTATTTAACCATTAGAAAAATAGGATTTCAATTTGGTAGGGTATTGATATTTTCCTAACCTTTAGGTAGTGTCTATGGTACTATTACCCAACTCATACCTTATACTTATATAGCCAATATATATAGCGGTTACATTTATATACCCTTAGGAAATAATGATTTTCCCTTTTATTGACTAGTGAAACCCCACAAAACCCTGAAGAAACGCATGTAAATGAGTCGTTACCCAATCACAACTCCCAAAAACCACTATGTTTAGGGGTATATTAAACATACCATTATGTAGGACATATTTAATGAATAATGGTAGATATTAAGTTGACTTTTTATTTTTTAAAAATCAATAAATGAGTTTTTAATGATCGTTTTAAAATTAATAATAATACATTTACCCCCACTAATGACTTCTATTTCTTGAGAATTGTCTCTAGAAATATTTCTATAAAACACGTATTATGCAATTTTCCCCCTCAAATGAATTCTAATACCAAAGAAGTATCTTCCAGTGTAATAACTTCTTGTTATTAAGATGATTATTAGGTTTTCATTCTCAAAAAACATAGTCTAATGTGCTTGATTAACCATATTCTTTCTCCCAAATATCATCCTAGATCTGTTTAGGTTTCTATATGATCTGAATAGAATTTAACCAATAAATAAAAATCATTAACCACTTATGTCCACAGAAATGGAAATGATGCTCCTATAACAACTGATAAATAGATTGAGAACATGTAATCCGTATCATAACTCAGACTGTGGATGGTCCTTCTCCACCACTTAATAAAGCTTGATAAACCATATATGCAATGCCATCTACCACATAATAATACACCATTGTATTATGATTCAATTGGTTTATCGACACAGGTGAGGTTTGAACTTAATGATGGGGTCTTATTCCTAACATTATTGAAAACATACATGAATATATTACATAAATCTACTTCAGATTCTATACCTTAACAAACTGGTGACAATATATAATAGAATATCTATAATAATTAATATTTTTTACCATTTTCCTATAGATATAGTACCTAAAAAAGCAATCTCCCATAGAAATAGAAGAAAAAACTCTACATTGCACTGATAAATGACCATATGCCTATATTTCAACCTCATTCTTCATCTTCTTATTAGAAAAAGATTAATCTGATAAAGTGAAAGAGAAAGTTCAATTAGAACAATTGATTGTTAAAAGATTACTAATATCTTGTTCTTACTTTTCCCACCTCTCAATCATTAATGATTTATAAATAATCAAATCACAGGTCTTCATATAGAAGTTCCTAACCTATCACATCATCTTTGGGATAATTTCAATCTTGATCTTCCTACTATCTAAGTTTATTTCCCCTCTATAATGGGAGAAAAGAGAACTAACTCCATCATGCATACAGAGTAGCAAGACATGGTCATCATCAACTTCTATATCCCAATGAACTCTTATGAATTGTAGAAATTTAAATAAATTGTAACTAATTACATGAATGTGTTATCCTTAACGGTATATAAAATCATACATTCCCATATTCCATCCTATAACATAACATAAAATCATCATCCATCTATTCCTTGAATCACGATGGTCACAAGCATCACCTTCAAATATTTTTTTGTCTATATTAGGATAAGTACTATCAAAATAAATCATATATAGTCCATCAAAAACTAAGGGCCTCATGTTACCTATAAGGATAAGAGATGTTTCAGCTGTAAGTCGCAAGCATAATAGACCATTTTCAGCTCACCTCTGTGGGCTCCTTATCTCTGAATATGAACTAATTGAATGAGTCTCAGATGGTATGGTTTTATAGCATATCCTACTCGGGAAACCAAGGGTGTAACCTTGGTTGATTCCTCTTGTATGACAGGGGTGGAAATGGCTATGCAAAATGACTAGGATGATAATTGTTAAAATTACCAAAAAATATAAAAATATCTAACAATGATAATGGAGAAAATCATAAACAAATACATAAAATACATACAATAATACACAACATTCATAAAGATATTTCATCCAAAGAGGCTACAAATAAGAAAAATGAATATCTCCCAATGAACTACCCAAATACCAAGTCAATCCGCAGATACCTGCATTTTTTTCACATCCACATATGTACACTCATGAATAGAATACACCATGTTGAAAAAATAATGCATGAAATAATAAACCAATAACATTTCAAAATTTCAACCAGCAATTATTTATTTGGGTTATATATAATACAATTCACTGGTATATAGGTAATGTGAACCTATATTCCTAACATGAATCATGAATACTCAAGAAATCGTAAATGACATATCAATATCAATTGAATCACCCAAGGATAATTTAATCATTGGTAACGTAAAACAAAAAACAAATTTCCCTAAAATTATAGTATGCTCATTGATCTACTGTATAGTGTATGATGAGGACTATATTATATCTATAGCTGATGACCCAATTCTCCTATTTCCTATCCACACTATCAAAAATTAAGGCACCATAGTATCCATGTAGATACAAGTAGTCCCTTTACTATGCAGCATGAACATACTCAAGTCGGTCATCAGACGAATAATTATCCCCATATCCCAACACATGTTCTTTCTACTGGGAATTTAACTCAATAATACGCACCCCGACGAACATCCTATGAGGCCACCCCTCCTGTTTACTACTCCAATACACACCTTATTAATGGTGGTCTTCTAATCAAGTAATCTCATAAAAGGAAATCCACGCCTTAATAAAATGGGTAGTAACAATTTTCCTTCTAACTCTTTTTAATTATATAGTGTTACATTTGCCCCCCCCCCCCATGACACTACGTCCTCATTGTGGACCCTATTTTTCATCATAGGAAGATCTATCACATATAAATCCATGTTTTTCTATTGATACAAAACAATAAAATTAGACCTCCCAATGTCCCATGTTCCATTGTAAACTTATTTTCCCATCTATAGGTCCTACCCAAAGGATCAAATGGATCATAAAAATAGTCAACGTCCCCATTGGCCGAAAAATGTTCTTCCTACTGTGATGTTTACCATCACACACACACCATGGGAAATATATTATGATGACACCCAACCTAATCACTACTCCTAGATAACCCTAACTGACAACACAGTTCTGATCTTATATGATTCAAAAATAAATGATCCAACTTCTTGATACATGTTATAAAATTTATCATTTTAACCCTTTAACATTCTATGGTATTATATCTCCTTCCCTGTTTGGGAACCCAAGTATGTTTTATCCCTTAATATAAAATATTTTTTCATACCCCTATTTAAAAAAAATTATTATAATTTTAATTATTTGGTTTTAAAAAATATATTTTTAAAACGAAAAAGGGATCATTTGATCTCCCCTCGTTACATATATGTTACCCATTCACTTTCTTATTCTCCATTTTACTATATAATCTTCTCATATAATTTATCCATAATCTATATATATCTTCCTCACTTATATAAATAGTTTATTTTACCTTATTGTTTTGTAGGAAATACATCTTTTCATTTCCCTTAATGATTATCTATTTTATATAAAAATATATTTAAGGGAACTACCCTATTTCTATTATATTTCCAGGTATTGCCCATATCAATTGTTTTTTGGACATGATTAGTTTATGAAAAATAATTATCTTAAAAAACCCCACTTTGTTAAATTTTGGATTTAGGGGAAATAATAATTTTTTATATCTTTAAAATATCATTTTCTCATTGAATAAATAATCACTTATATGGGTTATTTTTATTATTAAATACTCAATATTTACCCAGATTTTTTATAAATTGGAACTAAATTTTCATGAAATATATTTCTTTTTGAAAGATGAACATCCAAAATGATTTAATTTTTTTTATCTCATTGGAATCCATATATAATTTCCATTATTTAATACTTGATAAACTATTATGAACCCCACTTCCTTCACATGTATTTTATCACGAATTTTATTTTTATATGTTTTATTTTCCTCTTCTGTAGAAATATTCATGTATCTATTATGAATATGATTATTAAATCAAGACAGTGATCCAATTATTTTTAATGGCCCGGACCTCTCCAGCTCATTCCATTGTCAAAAAGAAGGTCAAGAAGTGTTATGGAGGGTAAAATGGAATTTTTCAACACTTTCCAGAATTTTGAAACTACACACTGTGTAGTTTGAGTACATGTCGTGTACCCCCTTCCCGGGTTTACCTCGTGTTGCATACCATGTCCTTGCTGTGTGGAATAATGGGCGCACGTTGTGTGTCCAAACTACACGACGTGTTGTCCTTCCCCGCATATGCGTTACCAGTCAACGGCCATGTACCGTGTAGGAGTCGTTTCCTTTCCATGTGCAATGAATGAGTACATGTCGTTTTTCCAAACTACATGTCGTGTAGTCCTTCCCCACGTATGCGTTACCCTCAAACCGTGTGTTGACCACTCAACGGCCGTAGAGCTGTGTTGGAAGCCGCGTGGAGACCGTGTTAAAGAACCGAGTACATGATGTGAACCATAAATTACACGCCATGTTCTTTTTCTTTTCAAGCCTATAAAAGGAGGGGTCCCCTACATTCATCTCACACCTCTCCTCCCCTCTCTTCTGAGCAGAGCTCTCCCAAGAGACTCGAAGGCTCTTTCTTCCATAACTTCATTGTCCGAGCTCCGATTTATGATCCGTCAGCGGCCATGGAATCGTAACGACGAGGTGGAGCTTCCGATTTTGGATCTGTTGACTTTCCTTCGGCCTTTACTTTCCAACTTCCACCCGATGAGGTTTTTTCGGGACCCGATAGAAGTGACGGATGCCGACAGACGTCTTCTAAGGTTGATCTGCGGGAGTGTTGCAATCAGAACCTGTTGAGGTAGGGATCTTACCTTCGTATCTCTAATTTGTGCAACATGCGGGGTGGGTGTCCTCTTGCTTACATGAAACACTTTTGAACTATTTTATTAAAGAAAATAACTGGCTTATATAACGGGGATGGGAAGTTGTGATTTCTGTTACTTTATATCCTTTGAAATTATGTTTTGAATTGAATGAGCTTCTACCTACTGAAAATCACAGTCGTTGAGGGACTTTTCTTACGCAATTAAATGTTTCCCTCTCCTTCTGGATTTTCATATGGATGGAAACCTTGTGGATTGTGGAATTTTGTTAATCATGTAAAGTTGGCTGTTTAAAACCTGGAACCCTTGTGTGATCACCCCGGTTAATCAAAATGGGATAATGAACATGTGGGTGTTGGCTTGCTTACGAGGCATGTGATGGGGGTGTTTCTGTGTGTTGTTGTGGATCGGGTGAGCAGTAGGGCTGCGGTTGACTTGTTTTTGGGTTGGTGTGAATGTTATGATGGTGATGGGCAGCGGGGCTGCGATAAATGGTATCAAAGGGATAGGGATGTTTGGATTCAGTGTGGTTGTGGTTATGGTGGTTGGCAGGGGGGCTGTAGGGATGAGCTTTTGTGAATAAAAAGTGGTTTGTTAATAATAAATTAAATTGGAAGAGTTAATGAATGGTGTGGAGTGGAAACGAAACGGAAATAATAATCAATGGGGTTGGTTGGTTGATAAGATGGACTTTTTTGTGTTGCTTATATTTTTCCTAACTTGTTTTGTGGATGGCAGGGTTGTGTTTCACGAACGATTGATGTGGTTGGTTGTGGATAGTTTCCCAGTAGTTAAGGAACAAATAAACTAATTCGGCTCAAATGTGAAAACGAAAATGGGGTGGGGGTTGTTGTTGTATGCATGCTTCGTGGTAGTAGTGTCGAGTCACGCACTCAGTTTCTCTGTTTAGAACCCATAGGTTGGGTTGTGTGTTTGGTATATATATATATCTATATCTTTTGTGTTTTATCGCACCCCACCCATGTCGTTCACTTAGTTCCGAACATTCCCATTTTATGGGAGAGGGTGTTTTTTCCTTAGTTACTAGCTCCTTCCTACTCCTTCTCCCCTAGGCTGTGATGGCTTGAGGTGATCGTACACCTAAGACTCTTCGGGTAGATTTCTATTGGGGTGGTTTTAGCCCAAGACTCTTCGAGAAGGGTCTACTGTTTCCCAAGAATCTTCAGGACGAGGCCCAGGTGTGTGTGGGTGGGATACGTGGTTGTGAGGCCCTGGTGTGTGTGGGTGGGATGTGTGGTTGTGAGGCCCAGGTGTCTGCGGGTGGCATGCGTGGTTGTGAGGCCTAGGTGTGTGCGGGCAGGATCTGTGGTTGTGGGGCCCAACTGTGTGCGGGTGGGGAGAGTGTGGCAGCATCAGGACGTTCGTTGTTAGGAAGAGCAGCTAACTAAAAGGAAATGGTGCGGGGTACCCAATACTCTTGTTTATTATATACTACTACATGTTGTGCTTCTGTTTTTGGTGAGTGTGGCTGGTGAGGTTGGGTGGATAGAATTCCTTGCTAGGATTCTTCTGTTGTTCTCACGAGACATTAGGATGTCTCCCCACTTGTGCATTAGAGCTTTAGGTTTCCCTACTGAGTATACTTGTATGCTCACCCTACGTTTACATTCAGGTTTCCAGGAGGACTACAAGGGCCGTGCGGGACCCTACTAGTCGGACAGTTGGAGTTGTTGTTGTTGTTGTACCTTTGTTTTCTTTTGTTATTGTACATTCAACTTTCTTTTACTTGTACCTTGTTATAAAAATTATTTAGAGAGGCATGTGGGCTTCGTTTGGGTTTAATTATATACACTGGTTCTTTTCCTTTTTGGTGGTTGACTTGCCTTAATTCTCGATCTTTAAAAATAAAAAAAGTAATGCCTCCCATATTTGTGAAAAAATCATACCCTTGGTGCTAGTCGCCACCCTGAGGCCTACTGGAGGTAGGACTCGGGGGTCATTATCTCCCTTTCACCATTTCCAGCTCAGGAGGGGCATCTTTGGTGGGAGGGGGTCATGACAGAATGGTATCAGAGGTGATGGTTGAGAGATAGGATGAAGTCTGGAGTTAGGAACAGTGAGGATTGCATGGGATGGTAGGCTAACAATGTTAGTTAATCATGGTACGAGACATAGGCCAGGGAAGACCGGCTAGGACACGGGATTTTTGGGCCCCCTATGATCTGATGCAAGGACTCTGAGCCTACCGAATGACCAAGTGATACTATATTGATTGCAGGGTAGAGACCCTAGGGAAGGTACATGCATCATCATGATTGTGTTTTACTTGATTTGGGTGTTCTGGGAAAGAAATTGGAATAAAATGATAAAATAAAACCTTGAGTTTTCATTACTACTCAGGCTTAGGCGTTCCTTTTTAACCGTACCGCTATGGCACCTAGTCGATATCAGAGAGGCAGAGAAGCTAGGTGTGGACAGTTGCACGCAGTAGAGTTGGCACCTCCAGTAGGACCATGGATCGATAGAGATGTGTTTGGGTTTTCTTGAATGATCTTCTTTATGTTTTTTTGGGAGCATTACACTCCATTGTTGGAACTGTTTTGCTCATTCCTTGGGCCTGGTCCTTATTTTTGTGAGTTTTTAATGCTATTTTGTTTCCCTATTTTCATTAAATGTACGTGAAGAGCCCTATCATGTGGGGATGGGAATACCTAATCCATAATTGAGACGAATTAATGTGGATGTGATTAAACCCGTGCTGGAGAGTCTGTGCCGCCTAAAGCGGATAATATCTCGACATGGGAGAAAGAATTCCCCAAGCCATGTGTCCGGGTATTGTGTGGGTTGTACGGTGTTGGGGGCAGCGTAAGTTGGAAAATCCTAATATATGGAAGTGGGAAAACCTAATCCCTAATCGAGAAGCATTAATGTGGATGCGATTAAACCCGTGCAGGTGAGTCAGTGCCGCCTAAAGCGGATTATATCTCGATATGGGAGAAGGAATTCCCCAAGCAATGTGTTCGGGTAGTGTGTGGGTTGTACGGTGTTGGGGGCAGTGTGAGTTGGAAAATCCAAATATATGGATGTGGGAAGGCCCATTCCTTAATCGAGATGCATTAATGTGGATATGATTAAACCTGTGCAGGCGAGTCAGTGCCGCCTAAAGTGGATAATTTTTCCACTAGGAGAGGGAATTCCTAACTCATATAATTAGGGTTGTTGGTTGTTTCTTGTTATAACGAGAACCCTAAGAGGTATCTTTTTGGGTTCCTCTGGGTTGGTTTTTGAATTCTCGGGGGCGAGAATGTTTTAAGAGGTATTTGAGGTAATGGACCGGACCTCTCCGGCCCATTCATTTGTCAAAAAGAAGGTCAAGAAGTTTTCTGGAGGGTAAAATGGACTTTTTCCACAATTTCCAGAATATTGAAACTACACGCTGTGTAGTTTGAGTACACGCCGTGTACCCCTTTCCTGGGTATACCCTGTGTTGGAGACCATGTCCTTGCTGTGTGGAATAATGGGTGCACGTTGTGTGCCCAAACTACACGCCGTGTAGTCCTTCCCCGCGTACGCGTTACCAGTCAATGGTCGTGTACCATGTAGGATCCATTTCCTTGTTGTGTCTAATGAATGAGTACACACCGTGTGTCCAAACTACACTCTGTGTAGTCCTTCCCCGAGTATGTGTTACCCTCAAAACGTGTGTTGACCAGTCAACGGCTGCAGAGCCGTGTTGGAAGCTGCGTGGAGACCGTGTGAAAGAACCGAGTACACACCGTGTACCATAAAGTACACACAGTCTAATTTTGCTTTTCACACCTATAAAAGGAGGGTTCCCCTCCTCATTTAATCTCACACCTCTCTTCCCCTCTCCTCTGAGCAGAGCTCTCCCAAGAGACTCGAAGGCTCTTTCTTCCATAACCTCATCGTCCGAGCTCCGATTTAAGCCCCGTCAGCGGCCACGGGATCGTAACGATGAGGCGGAGATTCTGAGCTTAGATCCGTTGACTTTTCTTTGTCCTTTTCTTTCCGAATTCCACCGGTGGAGGTTTTTCCAGGACCCGAAAGAAGTGACGGACGCTGACTGACGTTTTCTAATGTTGATCCGGGGGAGCGTTGCGATCGGAACTTGTTGAGGTAGGGATCTTACCTTCATCTCTCTAATTTGTGCAACATGCGGGGTGGGTGTCCTATTGCTTAAGTGAAACAATTTTGAACCGGTTTAATAATGATAATAACTGGCTTATATAATGGGGATGGAATGTTGTGATTATTGTTACTTTATATCCTGTGATATTATTCTGTGAATTGAATGAGCTTCTACCTACTGAAAATCACGGTCGTTGGGGGCCTTTTCTTACACAATTAAATGTTTCCCTCTCCTTCTGGATTTTCTTATGGATGGAGACCTTGTGGATTGTGTAATTTTATTAATCACATAATGTTAGCTGTTTAAAATCTGGAACCCTTGTGTGATCACCACGGTTAAACAAAATAGAATAATGAACATGTGGGTGTTTGCTTGGTTACGAGGCATGTGATGGGGGTGTTTTTGAGGGGTCTTGTGGATCGGGTGAGTAGCAGGGCTTCAGATGACTTGGTTTTGGGTAGGTGTGAAAGTTATGATCGTGATTGGTAGCGGGGCTGTGATAAATGGTGTTAAAGGGATGGGGATGTTTGGCTTCGGTGTGGTTGTGGTTATGGTGATTGGCAGTGGGGCTGTAGGGATGGGCTTGTTTGTGAATAAATAGTGGGTTGTGAATAATAAATTAAAGTGGAAGAGTTAATGAATGGTGGGGAGTAGAAATGAAACGGAAATAATAATCAATGGTGTTGGTTGGTTGATAAGAGGGACTGTGTTGTGCTGCTTATGTTTTTCCAAACATGTTTTCTGGATGGCAGGGATATGTTTTACGAACGAATGATGTGGTTGGTTGGTGATAGTTTCCTAGTAGTTAAGGAACAAATAATCTAATTCTTCTGAAACGTGAAAACCTTAATGGGGTGGGGGTTGTTGTTGTATACATGTTTCTTGGTAGCAGTGCCGAGGCACATGCTCAATTTCTCTGTTTAGAAGCCATAGGTTGGTTTGTGTGTTTGGTATATATATATATATATATATATATATATATATCTCTCTCTCTCTTTTGTGTTTTATCGCACCCCACCCAGTTTGAGCACTTAGTGCCGAACACTCACATTTTATGGGAGAGGGTGTTTTTCTCTTAGTTACTAGCTCCTTCCTTCTCCTTCTCCCCTAGGCTGTGATGGCTTGAGGCGACCTTACACCTAAGACTCTTCGGGTAGGTTTCAATTGGGGTGGTTTTAGCCCAAGACTCTTCGGGCAGGTTCTACTGTTTCCAAAGAATCTTGGGGATGAGGCCCATGTGTGTGCAGGCGTGATACGTGGTTGTGAGGACCAGGTGTGTGCGGGCAGGATGCGTGGTTGTGAGGCCCAGGTGAGTGCGGGCGGGATGCATGGTTGTGAGTCCCATGTGTGTGCGGGCAGGATGCCTGGTTGTGAGGCCCAGGTGTGTGCGGGCGGGATCTGTGGTTATGAGGCCCAGGTGTGTGCGGGCGGGGAGAGTGTGGCAGCGTCAGGACGTTCATCGTTAGGAAGAGAATCTTACTGAAAGGAAATGGTGTGGGGTACCAAATAATCTTGTTTCTTATATACTACTACCTGTTGTGCTTGTGTTTTTGGTGAATGTGGATGGTGAGGTTGGGTGGATAGAATTCCTTTCAAGGTTTCTTCTGTTGTTCTCATGGGACATTAGGATGTCTCCCCACTTGTGCACGAGAGCTTTAGGTTTCCCTGCTCTGTATACATGTATGCTCACCCTACGTTTACCTTCAGGTTTCCTACATAATGGTATTTTATTTATAATTTTTAGACTTTATATAATTTAATTTATTTATGACAGAATGATGATGCAGTAATTACCTTATTAAGGAAATATTAACATAATTGATATTATAAATACCAAAATAAATGTAATTTTATACTTTTCATGAATTGAACTAATTTTATAGGTTAATATGACATATAATTATTAATTTAATTAAATTTTTTCGAACTAATCATTCTGTTATGATTTTCACAAAAAATCAATTACCAAATAGTGTCAAAATTGACATAAAATAGTTTTTCAAAAAAATATTATATTATTAATTGTTATTTTATTCTTAAAAATCTAGTGTTTGGCCAAATGACTTAGATAAGGTTATATATATTAATAATTAACCACTTGGGGTTCTTTTGGATTATTATATTATGTTAATAAACCATATAGTGTAAGAAAACAAAAAGACACAGTAAAAGTTAAATTAATTAACTTAGAGTTAAATCTAAATGATAAGGTTAAAATAGTAACCTAAAGTTGTCTAAAATCTATTATATGAGAGGATTTCGACCCATCCCCACCTTATCGTCAAAATAAATCAATTTGGAGCTATTAAAATCTAAATATGACTTTATTATAAAATAACATTTTAAGTATTTCCTAAGGAGCGCTCTCCTCCCTTATAAAAGGGCACCTCCTCCCTCTCCTCATCACACCTCTTTGAGCCTTCAAGATCAACCAAACCCTGAAAATATCTCTTCTACACTTCACTGGAAACATCCTAGAGGTATTGGTCTTCTTCAAATACCATCTTTAGTGCCCTAATAGGTGGTTAAGAAGAGGTGTTTCAAAGAAGAGGTAATATCCGTAGCCGATTTTTTCAACTTTATTTCTTCTTCTACATCTTCTTCTTTAGTTTTTTCAATATGAATTAATAACATCAGTATAACTCGTATACTGATATGTTATTATAAATATGAAACAACCCTATTTAGCCTTCTATCCATCCTATGGAAAATGAAATCACAGCGCGTGCATACATACGGAATACCGTCTCCACATAGTGGTGTAATATTTTTTCCACCACCACCTTACTTGGATGGGTATAATGGTGTAATTAATAACTTTATATGATTATTGTAAATTTATATTCATTCTGAAATAGTATAAATACACTTAAATAAAAATCCACGATCATGGGAACGATATCATCGCTCGTGCGTACGTACGGCCTACCGTCTCCACGATGTGATGTGACTCGTTCTACATGATCTTAATTTCATAATTATTATATAAATAAATTTAATTAATAAATATGATATATTTTACACTAATAACATTCTTCAAATGAGGTATTTATACCCTAAATAGATGAATAATAATTTATTCGACATAAGAACAAAACACAATAAACACCCGAATAACAAGTAGCAATGAAATATTAATAATAAGACGCTAATAATATAATCATATATGATATAATAACAATGATTACTATTATGAAATAAGTAAATAACATTATTTAAATCATTATACAGGAGGTTCAAACATGTACGAAGCAAATCGGACCTAATGTAAGGGAAAATCTCACAATCTCATTTTTATCCAAGATTGTTTATACTTCAGAATTTACTGGGGAATATTTATCATCCACATCCATGTGTCCTCAATTTGTAATATTATTTATATCCTCCTACAATTTTTTAAATCCAATTTTAACCTTTGGTAAGTTTTTAGTAAAAGATATCAAAGGAATCTTTTTTCTTTTTTAATACGAGGTACTTTTTGACTTTTCCATCAAAAGTACAAGAAGAATGTTTTTTTAATGTATACATAATGAATAGATTTTTATGATTTCATAGAGAATTAATTCCATGAAGCATCCTTTACATGTTTTCAAGTATATTTTTAATCAACTTCTTTTATTTTAAAATTGAATGACATGTTAAGAAATGAAAATTGCTTTTGAAGTAGAAATGATATTTTCCTCAAGAATGAAGTTCAAGTGTTTTATCAAAATTATTTTCCATCTAAGTAAATAGAGGGTTCTGTTTCTATCCCTATTTTTACATTTTATTTATTATGTTATAATGGAATTATTTTTTTGGTGCCCTTTTATCTTATATGGATTATGTTATGATGGCATATTGTTTAAGAATCCCATTTTTATTACATAAGTTATGCAATGATGTATGATTTATGATCTTGTGGAACACATAAGAATGGTTTCATTATGAGATGGGTGGGACCTATATCTCCCTACAATGCATTGGTTACAGATTTATATCTCATGAGATAGACATGGCCGGAATGGAAGGTTAATCCGGTTCAGTGATATAGGACTGAAATGAGGAGTGAACTCGGTTAAGAAATGGAATTTTTCCGCTAAGATATTCTTGGAAATGAGTATTGACTACTAAGAAATGATTCTCTATGATTATGTGTGTATGAAACAAATTTTCATGTTTTACGTTATGATTATTTGGATTACATTTCACTATTATGATTTATCCCATGTTATGATATTATGATCTCTTTTGCAGGTTTTGATTTCCAAAATGTTATGTTCTTATGAATATGATGTGATTGATATTTCATTTTTTACCCTTAATGAGCATTTGAACACAAAATTTTGTATGTTTCCTTTCCCCAGGTCAGGAAGAAGATTATTAATTAGGATATGCAAAATGGGACTATAGATATGATGAAATAAACGGGTGACAATGTAGTTTCATTCTGAACGAGTTGTTTATGTTTCCCAGTTTCTAAAGACACTATACCTATATGGTCCTTTCATTGTTTTGTTATATGTTGTAATAAGTGTGCTTCAATTTTTATGTAATAAAAATGTATTTAATGTATTGGTTGTTATAGAAACACTCAGTATATTGCCACCAAATATGGATCTTGATGGGTCAATTCATGTGAGAGTTTTATCATATTGGTTTTTTCTCAGAAAAAAATCTCCGAGATTATTTTCATAAGAGGATTTGTTTTGGAATTATTATAATCTTTTTTATGATTTCAGGAGTTTAGATTTTATCCCATTAAACCTATTGATAGCAATATTCATTGTATTAATTGTCTAGGAATCAAATTAACTACATGATGACTTAGTGTATTGAGATTTTGGTTTTGGGAAATTAGTGGTCCATGAATTATATATGAATGGGTTATTTATTTTTTCCATGTCTTTATTGTGTCATATCTCTATATATACTCTTTTATCATAGTTTTTCTTGAAATATTTTGGAGACATGCCATAAATAGCCATAAAATACTCTTTAGAAGGATCATGATGATGAATATTTGAGAAATAAGTCTTCCTTCCAAGGACTAGTTACTGATTTTTTTAGTTTTGTTATAATATAGTTTTTCCACTAATATTTTTGTCATGTCCATAATCAACTATTATGGTTAAAGGATATATTTCAGTCTATTTTGATGATTTTATTGTTCCAATGATTCTGTTTGAGGATTCATGTTGGATGAGAACATTGAAGGAGTTTAAAATGAAGTGGATAACTAGGTTCTGAGGTGAACAAGACTTGTGGGTGTCTAAGGATTTCATCGAGCATGTGGAATTTATGTTTCATCTAATTTGAAGCAATATCATGAAAATTGTTCTTCATGTATCTTGTCTTCTTCAAAGAGTGGCGATCCATTAGTCGTCATTAATAACCTTGGCACATGATGAGGTGAAACATTCTTGTGTTCACTTTGTAATTCTATTTGTTGAGGAGTATTACCCAACATATCATTTGTTTTTCTATTTTTTTGGATCTTATAGATGTACAAAAGGCTGTATAACCATTTCCAAGTATGTGTAATGATTTAATTACCTCAAAAGATACTCCCTTGATATGATATGTGTCAGATTCGTTATGGAACAACAGACATAGTGGGGATTTAGTATAGATTTTTGAGTAATTTGTGTTCCTCTATGCATACCCACCTATATTGGTGTTATAAATTCATATATAATGATATATTGTTTTTTGTATAAGGAGTGGAACATAGAAGGTTCTTGAAATGTTCTCCAAATAGAGGAGACCATAGTTGTGTGTGATTATTATTATGATTTAAGGCTTAAATGTATACAACATTCAGAAGTATAACCGTATACTAGAGGATGTTCATATCTGGGAACATGGAGGTCATTCATTAAGTATAGAGATAAGAATTGTTTCTCCTATGGAATTTAGGACCACATAAAACATTTCATCTCATCTCATCGAATAGTTAGAGGTTGACAGATAGTTGATAAACCACCATGTTAGAGGAATAATGTTACCATGCGTCTACCAGAGTTATGTAGGTAAACCAACATCATGAAGAATTTAATAGGTATTTTTGGAGGTATTATTCATTATGATCCTCTTCCTCCTCAACCACACCTATATGGACTATTCATGGCCCAAACGATTATGACGCTAGGTTTTTTGGAATTGGAGCGCGAATACATTGATATCTTTTACAAGGATGTTCCAAGATTTACCAGACATTGAGAGGTCAAAGTTTTTATTAATATAGACCATATATCTATGTTTATATATTGGATAACATATCTGTTAGCCACATTAAATCACTAGGTTGGTGAGTGTAAGTTAATATACCTTTAATATAATAGTTTTATCAGACCCAATGTGTCCCCATAGGAAACAAAAGTGTTGTTGTATAAAAATATAGATGGGATATTGGGGTTGTTCTTGACTATATTTATTTGTACAAAGTGAATGTAATGAAATAATACACCTTTATAAAGATTGACGACATCTTCAACCAAATTAAAAGAGAGAATTGGTTCATAAAGATCAACCTCATGACTATAAATTATCTGTTGTGGGTTAATTTGTAGGATAAATAAAATATAGAAATATAATGTTGATATAGTCATTAAAAGTTCTTAGTGATGCCCTAGTATCCTTAGATGATTAAATCGTCATTTATTTACCATTAGTTTTCAATTATGCAGAGAATTTAAGGATTGTCCCATAATTACCACATAACCATAATATATATGGAATTATCTCTAGGTATTAGTTCAGTATTTGAGAGGCTTTCATCCATGATAAAGATGTATTAAATTATAGATTAGTTTTATACCCAAAAAGACTAATGAAATTCTATATTGGCAGACACAAAATGTTGTGTTTGTGATTTAGAGTTTCTATTTGTCGGTTGGGTATTAAAATCAACTGTGTAAATATTCTCAAAGATACTTTCCATTATTAACACCCTGTCACAAAAGGGGATTCCATTCATAAGGTCCAAGTTATTTAAGCGAGCCTTTGACGAGCTAATAAATAGGTTTACATGTGTGCCAATGTTGAGACAGACATTGGAGGGATTGAATACATGGTATTTTGAGACACTATTTGGGAAAGACAAAAAAACATGAATTTATTCAGAAGTAGTTAAGGTTAATTCATAGCTATAGATTGGTGAGACACCTTATAAGTAATTATGGGACCCTTGAATTTGATTTGGAAGCACTAGTGTTCACCTTGAATTCTTATATACACTATCTTTTTGGTGAGAGGGTTATAGACTACAAATAACTATTTATAGTTTGGTATATATTGACTTTAAGATGTCACTAGTTAATAAAAGTGTGCTATCAAAATTTCATGTAGGATTATGACATAGAGATAGTCAATACATTATGAAAAGGAAATAAAGTCGTTGATTTCCTTAACATGATGCCTAATTCTATGTTATTGAAAGAAGAATCCAAGATGTTAATCTCATTATAGTTTTCTTTGGAAGATGATTGATGTAGAGAATACATATATTCTATAGTATTCATACCTTTGCATCTTTAACATATAAGGGTGAATTTTCTCTGTGACATAAATTGTGAGTTGATAATTGATCAAATTTTTTCAGTTGACACATCACATAGGTTATCTAAAGGTTGTGAACATGTTATCCTCATTGGGGGATTGACGAGGGTCTTTGGTTTACTTATATAGGTGTTGTTGGAGGGATTCCCTTCCACCCCCCTTAGTTGTACATCCTTGAGTATTAAAGACATATGAAAGTTATTGACCCTATATTTTGTGGGTAGGTATGCAGTGTAGGATTGATGATTTTTTATCTCGATGCATCACGTGTAAACAAGTGAAGAGATGTCATTGGGGCCTAGAATGATGGGCCCAGACACTCGATGTTCCAGAGTACAAGTGGGATGGTATTTAAATGGAATTTATTAATGGGGATTATATGATGAGTAAGAGATGATGAGTCTATTAGGGTTATTATTGTTCTTAAAACTGAGTAATTCCACTTCCTTTTTTTATTTTAGAATAATGTTTAGTATAGATAGTAATGATATTATACATGAATTATAACATTGAGCTACAGGGGTTACCTTAGATGATCATCACCGTGTTTTTTTGAATAAATTTCATGGTTATAGATAGGATTTTAGTATGATTTGATACCTAGTTGTGAATGAGTGATACATTCCAATCTATGACTAATGGTCTATTAGAGTGGTGAATTAAGGTTCTTGAGGATATGTTAAGGGTTTGTGTGTTAGACAATGGATAAATCTTGGAGGGCCTATTTCCATTTTTACAGTTAACCTACGATAACATCTATAACATCACTATTAGTGTGGAACTATTTGAGAATATATACATAAGACCTTTCATTTAATCATTAATATGGATGTATATGGGTGAGTAATCAACCATGTTAATGGAGCTAGTGTGGGTGATGTCAAAAACATTACAAATGATAAATGGGTAGATGAAGATATATAAGACCAATTTATAGTCCCATGTGGACCATTATTATAGGTCATTTGAGTTTGAGGAGGAATTTCATGTGTTCTTTATGGTCCTAACTCAGTGGGGATTACAGATATTTAGTCCTAGTGGTATGTTATCTCATAGGTACATCAGCCAATTCTAGACCAAACAATAGGTTTGTGAGGTCTCATACTGCATAGAATTTTCCCATTGATTTTATTAGGGTTATGACATCTTCCAAGTGTCGTGGATGAGGAAATACTTTTATGATACATTACACATCATTAAATGGGGTGATTTATGCCTTGAGTATGATGTCAACATTTCTGAGTACCCAATGGTGATTGAGTATCTAAAGGAGAGAACCCTTCACAGATTACCTATTCTATTGGTGTGCATCCATTAGTTGTATGGGAACCACATTGAATTCTCATGGGAGTGTGGGGACCAAATGGATCATATTACCATATCCTTTTGAGTATACCATGATTTTTGAGGTTAAAAATCTTGGATATGGGGATGTTTTAATGACTAAATTTATTATATATTAGACCCCTATTATATTATTAAAAATTATATTTGATATTATTACCAAATAAAAAATGGATTATTTAGCGTCATGGAGCTCAGATATTAATATTTTAAATATATATATATATATCTGTGTGTGTGTGATTATATGTTATTTTAACTCACATGTGCATATTTCAAATAATAGTGATATTCCTTCTAACCATATTCCCGAATGAAAAAAACTAAGACAGAAATTGATTTTGGAATAAGGGTGTAACCCTAGAGAATTTTTTTTATATTCTATCTAGGTTCTACCGTAGTTTTCTATCATGGGTGGAGTTAGATGAATAAAATAAATAATTATGGAATTTTTTTATTAATTTTATAAACTATTAATTTCTCTACACAAACTTATATTAACAAAATCTCTATGGTTATGAAAATAACTCTGAGATATTTGAGAGGAATTACTGTAATAAAATTTTGTCGATGTGAATATTATAGAGAATCTAAAATTGGTTAAGGATTTCAAGGATCTCCATAAATATCAACATGAATTAATTATACACCAATAAGAGAAACATCATTAAATTAATACTTTTTTATTTAGTGATTTTCTCTAAAAAAATTATTTTCATCCTTGGATAAATTATATTATTTTGAATTCAACATCTATGAATGGTCGTGTGTACTTATAAATTTTCATAATTACAATTTTCCATGTTTTTCTTTGTTCTTCCTTTCCAATCACTTTTATCTTGATTTCCTTGCCTATTATTTATTGTCAGGTTCACAATGAACATTTTTAGTTTTCAATTTTTGAGTTTTTAGGGTTTTCTCCAAATTTTTGTCAGTATATTTTTCATTTTACAATGTTAGTAAATCAATATGACTCTTGGTCAGGTTAAAATCATGATCAACCCAAATATTTTTTGTTATGTGATTAGATTTGATATTAGAGGCTATTGAATATGGGAGTGTAACTGGATGGTTTTGGATTGTGGATTTCTAAAAATACAGGTTCTTTCCCCAGCATAGACACATAGACAAAGGGATTTAACGATGGATCTGATTTCGTGGGAGCGATGACTATAATCAAACCTATAGTGACTCTCCTACTATCAAGAACACGTGAAATGGGGGATTTAAGTGATATTGGAAGTTGATTTGTTGGATGTGGTAAGAATATCAATGATAAAATGTGTTTCTATAAATTTTTAAACTACAAGGCATGTAGTTCAAAAGATGAAATTTTGTATTGTTGTTTTTCTGTTTTCTATGGTTTTAAGGTAGTTAA
Organism: Viscum album; assembly: GCA_963277665.1. Lineage (NCBI taxonomy): Eukaryota > Viridiplantae > Streptophyta > Magnoliopsida > Santalales > Viscaceae > Viscum > Viscum album. Next base: position 1,289,508,232 of record OY728159.1, on the reverse strand, counting down.
ATATCACATGCAGTGTGATTTACCCACTACTCATGTACCCTTATCATTCTTCATGGAATGTATTGGGATAATATTTTAAGAAAGATAATGTAATAACAAACCATGTGATGCAATATCATATAATTCTTACCTTAGTTTCATATGACATGGGAGGTTATATAAAACAATGAGTACCACCCTCAATTCTAAATTCTGTGTATCCTAACCCACATGTCATATTTATTGGAATTTATGTGCCATGTGGGGATATAGTACACTACTATACTAATTTATATGTCCACATATCATGTATTCTATGGAAGATATCCTTTAATTAATATTGACCCCTATACTAGTTATATATCAATGTTTAAACTCAGATTTGGGAGTATATGAATTTAATCCTATGTGTTTTCAACGTACTATATGATGGTGTAATTATTATTCATATGTGATATTTTAATATAGGTGGTATAGGTGGGTTATTATATTTATCATAGGATATCTAGTAAAAAAATTATGTGTAGTAGTAATAACAATCTTCACCCAAAATATGGGGTCCAGTATCACCCTGTTGTTGGGGTATATGATCATCTATACCCCAAATAGTTATAAGAAGTGTCAGATATCCTCCTACATAATTATATGTTGGATACTCTATTTAATCTCATGGATGGGTCTTGTGTCCCCCCCTATAAATTTTGGTTTTACAAACTCTACATAGGTTTTGGTACTAAGAGGGTAAGATCATCCCTCTATAGACTACCATACCAGAACATGTATAAATTAGTCAAACTACCTCAAATGTGGTTTCTTAAAAAATTCATCGTTTTTTTATGATTCTACAGTGTTTACAAGGATTTATATCTTTTGTAGTTCAGAGTTTTGGGTCATCAAGCATAATTTACAATATTGTTGTTTATGAATAACACTGCCCCTTAGGTTGTCTCAACTTATGATCCTTTTAGAATATCATGGTTATTCGGTATTTTCACCTCTAGACATATGTAAATTATATGACTAACTTTTTTTAATTAGTTTACTATTTTTAGTGAAGCTGACTAGGTATTCATTTACTCATCCCTTGATGGGTATCAGTCCTACAAGTGTTATGTCTTATTAAGATGAAACATTGTTTGGTGGAGTTTTGGATGGACAAAGAGTTTACCGGGAATAGTGCTTATATGATCTAGTATCAGTTGATTGGTAAGAACATAAGGATTTTTAGTAAGGATCTTCCTCCTTGAATTTTTAATCTTCAGTTTCCCTTTTTATATTTTGGTCATATATTGTTCCTCTTTACAATATTCTTATTTATTATTTCCCACTTCTGGATCTATGGTTGATAGATATTATGTATATTAATATTTTATATGTTTCTATTATTAACATGTATAGATATTAATGTTTGGAGGTGTGAATTATTTACAAGTAATTTAATATATGTCTTCCCATATTGGTTGTTATTCCAACTTAGTGATATCTCAATGTCCCTGGCATTGTGGAGTTTTCCTTGGGTGGAACTCTCATATTATTAATACTGAGGAGGGGTCCAGGTAGGTCAAGACATGAGATAAAGGTGGTATTATAAATATATTCCTACTACAAAATCATTTAATTATATCCCAATCAGAAATAAATCCCTATGAATTAATGAACTCCCTTTATCTAATCAAAAATACATTACTTCTCTGAGTCAAACATCGATTCATCACTACCACAATGTTTAACCATCTATAATACACACAATTATATAAATTATCATGAAAAACCATCCAAAACAGAATAAACCATATCATTATAGGTTGATAGAATTAATAAAATTAACCATAAGATTATAAAAGAATTGTAGGTAAAATTTTAAAGCAGAGCACAAATAAGTTAGAGGGAATATTTAGGATTCGTTGAGATCATAAAAATATAATTCTTAAGGTGAATGAACATATAAAAGGGTATAAACTTGATTTTTTGAATTGTGGATAATTACATTCACATTTTTTAGTTTTATCAAATCCATCTGGAATCTTATTAGGATCCCATGAAGAGTTTGGATAGAAGGAAAAAATACAATGTGCCACTTTAGTTCCCACTAGAAACTTGATGAATGGCCATTAGGATCCTGCTGGATGGACCCTAAGACATTGATAAACCATAGGGGGAATATTTTAAATTTTAATTATTTTTTTTAATATATACCCCCACATTACACCCCCATTAATAGTCATATAACCCCTACCAAGAAGACCGCTCTCCCACATTACTCTATCTATCTTCCACAACCTTATCTCTTCTCCCAGACCATCGTATATCACCCAATATTTAATCCATATTAAGAAAATTAATAATTAATTTAATCATATTTTAAGTCTAATGTATTATCCAATATCGTTAATATTTATGAATAAATTTCTACATAGGACCTATTTGTTTGATTCATTATTTTCATGAATATAAAGATTAATCAAGGTGTGATACTAAATAGGTTCACTCTGATACTTGTTGGAGAGTTTATTCCTTTAATATGCAAAAATATTTATTATTTATTTTATTTGATATATTTTTGTGTCCATGGGGTTTTGTATTTCAGAAACCAGAATAGGGTACAAAAGGATTCGTAATTGTGATTTAAGTTAACCAATGTCTTTTACAAATGTTACATGTGCTCTGCTTCACACATAGTTATTTAAAAAAAACAAGAATCCATGTTTCCAATATTCATTTTCAGTAACAATTTATTATAAACTCTTTAATGGTCTTTGATCATGGTATATTATATGACATAGTTTTTTGCTGGGTGGATATCAAGGTGGGTAATTCCCAAAGTATTATGTTCAGATTGTGTTTATCATAGTCAATCAAAAACCTATGGAATATGGTGTGATTTATATACCATAAAACATTTTACAATGGGTTATATTGATGTTTTTGAGGAATTTGACTTATGGTTAGAAAGAAAAATCTGATTTTATTATTTTTTAAGTCCTCACATTCATGGATCATTGAATATTGTTGTGCATAGTGGAACCAAAGTAATGAAATGTGAGAATAGTGACTATATTGGGATTCTAACTCCTTTTTAAGATAATATTTGGGTAAGTAATGCAATATTAATTTTTTAAAAGTTCTTTTTGGGTCTTTTGTTTGACAAAATATGGGACTTAATGTGAGATTAACCAACAAAGGGTGTTAAATTAGGGTATTGTAACCCCACATCTTTTCTGGACTATTATTTTTAAATAATTTATATTTTTTTTATATTTATTCAAATGAAATAAATCAAACATTACTTTCACATGGAACCAAATTGATATACATTACATGTAACACTGAATTGGAGTATGTTACAGGCAACACCGACATGGCATACATTAAAAACAATACTGATGTTAATATAAAACATTATTTTGTTATTATAATTATATAATCATTATTATTATAAACTAACCATTAAACATGGTAACATGAAAAATAATAAATATTTTTAAAATATTCTTCATACTGGTTTTATATAAAAAATAATTATTTATAATGAAAGATATAAATTTTGGTAAAGTCATTATATGTTTGAAAAAGTTATTTTTCCAAATGAAATACATTTAATTTTCTTATGTGAAAATGTATAAATTTAATATTAGACAAATTTAGATATTAAATTAGATAAAATAAACATTATTTTTCAAATTATAAAGTCAAAATTATTAAAGGGTGATTTTTTTGGATTCTTAAGAAAAAACATCATTTTTCAATGAATAATAAAAAAATACTGAGTTTCAATTAAAAAATGATATTAATTCTAATTTAATTATAACCTACAATTATATATTAAATTGGTTTTAAAGTTTAATTAGATATTTTTTATCAAATAATACAATGAGACTAATTGGAACTATTTTTAAATTAAAATTTTATTTAAAACTTAGCAAACTTTTGATCATTTTTACATTAAAAACTCACAGTGCCGTCCCATCAGCGGGATTATTTTTAAATTAATTTCTCACAATTATGTGATTGTAACTTGGAATTATTGTATTTCATATAAGAATTCAGTATAATTAATTATTTATAATAAGGTCAAATATGTTTTTTTAATATTAGTGAATGCCATTAAAATTATTTACATCTATTAAGGTAAAGTTATGCTTACTAAGGAGAAAGCCAAAAATTTAAGACAAAAATAACCAAGAACATTTCCAAAGATCCAGTGTGTGGCCATATTTATACCATATACTCCCTTTTATCTACATTGTATTATTACTTATCCACATACAATAAAAAAATTTCGGTGGGGTTTCCCTATTCCAAAATATTACAAGAGTGCCACACCTCCACCCACTATAAAAAGTCAACCCCTAATCCCACTTCCCCACACATCTCAAGAGACTTTGGCTCAAATAATATATAGAAAAACTTAATAATATATCTCATTTCCACCTATAATAATTAACCCTTGTGTAAATCAATCCAAAAAATCATTTTGGCACAAACCAAAAGGAGTTACCCGATTAAGAAGTAACAATTTCTATCAAGCTCTTTTCAATTATTTACATTATCCACTCTATAATATTTATTTATATCATGATTATATAAAAAACTATATAAAATAATCTATTATGTTATTATTTTATGGGTTTGACAGACACTTACACTCACTTCCATCTAATGGGTAACTATCCTACTATTAATGTGTACAGTGAAATACCAACTCACAAAACGATGATTATTCATTTTTCATTTACTGGGTATCATGGTTGAAATAGGTATGGAAAAAATGTTTATATGTTTTTTATACTATAATTATTATTTCATTAATATTTTTTTATTTTTTTTAAAAAATAAATATATACTATCTGTTTGATGTAAATATGATTATTTTTTTGATAAAGTGTGGACTACCGTACCCTCAAAGCGATGTGACTCACTCACACATGACATGAAATTATTAAAATGTTATTAATTAACATATATTTTATATATTATATATTAATAATACTGAAATAATTAAATATATTCATATATATAAACATATTTTAATTTTCTTATTTCATTAAATTTGATAAGAAAAATTATAACAATGGTTATGTGTATGTATGGCTTACCGTCTCTATAAATGGAGTTTTCCTTATCATGATTCTATATTATATAGATTATTTTATCTCATGTATACGGAATATAGATGATATTTATATCATTATGTTCATTCAATAAATCCTAATATATGTTTATGGACCAAATAGATAACAAATTATGACACGTGAAAAGAACAGAAAAATATTACCCGAAGTGAAACCTTTTACTATGATTATTAACAAGCTGTTAATATAACTTCATAATAAAAACATATTAGGTATTATATATAATAATATTATTATTTAAAATATTTCTTATAAACATAAGTTTATTATATAGTTATAATGTGTGTGTATGTAGAGAGTGAACTCACAAGGTAAGGGGATTTAATTTCACTTATTATTTCAGTGAGATACATGATTTGTTCACCACCTTGTCCTTTTGTGTGGTCTATTTACTGTGCATGGATGTATTCAATTATTATTATACATAAATTCATCAATATTTAAATATCCCTTTTATGATATTTCCTTCATGAGTTTTTTGTTTCAAAAGTTACCAAAGTGGTAAAATAGGTATGCACAATTATCCTTCATTGAGAATCATGTTTTGTTCTGAATGTAAATTGTTTTTGGGGTGTATATACATCCATTTTACGTGGTTTGTCAGGAATTTTAATTTTTCAGGATAATTTAAATTTTATTTCATTTAATTTTCTTAAATTGATAGTATGAACCCATTTTACCATGTCCTAAGAGTTTATTCAATCAATCTCGTCGCTTTTCCTGATGATTTATATTAATGTTTCCTTTGATAAAATTTTTTGATTTGTATCTCAAGAACACTCTTGGTTTTCCTTATAATATATTTATTTTATATATATCCATGTATTATATCCATTTTTTACTCTTCGGTACATAATATAATTATTAATTGTTTTTTAATAAAATATGGTCATATTTGTCTCATTGATAAGAAATCTATTTTATTTCAAAAACTAGGATATCAAAAATGTTTTAAAAAAAGTTTTAAAATGATATGTGCAGATGATATTCAAGGATAAGGTATCGTAAATATGATTTAATTTTTTTAAATCATCCATTATACGTTTTCAAAGATATTTTTTAATGAAATAGGATTTCATAAGGTTATATGTTTTGAAAATAATATTCAAAGAAGAAATGATATTTTCCTAAATAAATGATTTTCAAAGATCTTTCAAAATTATTTACCATCTATGAATACATGTTCTGGTCATAACCATTCCTTTTTGGGGAAATTATTAAATGTTTCCATTCATATTATTTTTAGGATTGAATTATTCTTTGATAGTGTGATGTTTATAAAAATCATTTTTCATTCATGAGTTATAAAAATTTGAAACCTACATCTTTTCACTAGTCATGTATATGATGAAATGATTATGAAACCTTTATTATTACAATGGTTATGATATGATTACATTTTTATAATAACCATTTAATTTTATGGGTTATGATATGATTGTTTATGAATTATTTGAACATGTAAGTATGATATCATTATGAGATGGGTGGGACTTATATCTACCTCCAATACATTGGGTAAATATTTGTATCTCATGATATTGACTTCCATGGAATGATAAATGAAATTAATTCAATATTACAGGGCTAGAATGAGGAGTGTACTTTTTCCCGTTATATAGGGTATGAATAAGGGGTGAACCCGGTTCAGTAAAGGACTATGTACACATAAATGGTCTATACAGTAATGCCTTCAGTACTATGGAAATAATTATATATTATTATGTGTCTTTCACAATTCTTTATTTTATTCCTATATTAGGCTTTCTTTTCATATGTTCTTTATTTACATAAGATTCATGTCATATGGATTTCAAATATTTATGCCATGATTCATGTTTATGATCCTTGATATCCAATGTATGTTTTTTTATTTTTCTGATCACATTCTCATACCCCTATTCAACATATTATTCTTACATATCACCGTTTTTGACATTAATAAGAATCTGAGATCACCACTTTTTATTTTTCCTTCCACTTGTTTATGAAGTTATGTATTATATATTATTTGTCTTAGAATGGTCCTTGTTTTGAAGAATATAGGAGGAGATGATGTATCTCATTTATGTACCAGTTTTCATGTTTCTGTGTTTCCAAAGTCACTAGACTAATACGTGGTTTGGGTGTTTATTTGTATAATTTTCTAAGTATTCCACAAAAGTTATATAATGATAACATATGATAAGATATGGTCACTATAGTTGGTATCAGATAAATGTTTTAGTTATCCTCTGGATTCTATAATGAGAAAACCTTAGTGAGAACCTCAAGGATATGTATATGGATAAGTCTAAGGATTATGACAAGTATAAGAAAAATGTCCTGGAATTATGGTAAATGATAGAATGAGTGGTTCCCTAGAAATTCATCCTTGTTTAGATACTACAAGTGGATGTGGATTTGGAATAGATTTAATTAGAATTAAAAACTCTGAAAATATGTTCAAGGCCTGAATCGGTGTAATATGGTACATGACAAAGGGATGTACTACACAACTGGTTTGAAAATCATGGTTGATATAATTTTGAAATTCAAAAAAAAATCTTCAAACATCATAAATGATTCAGATATATGTTGGTTATGAATAACCGAGTATAATATTATGGTTTTATATATTAAAGTAGGATTCATAATTTAGAAATCATATAAGTGAAAATTCATGATTATGTTTTTTATCAACATTATATCTATTTCTTTCTCAATGTTTTTGGTTTTAGTCAATGGTTGGTAACTAATGGAATCTTGTTAATGGTGATTGATATGTACAATCCATTTATTTTCCTCCTGATTTGTATAATGCAATGGGATATGGAATGAAAAACCTTGTTTATATTATCATATAGCATTCACAAGCTATGAGTGAAGGGGGATTTATAAATGATAGAAGGCAGAATAACATTTTTGAGTATTTTATGAAGAAAAATTTCCCTTCTTTTTGAGGGTCTTCTAATACACTTGTTTCTGAACAATGGATCAGTACTATTGAAATGAAATTCTCCAATATTTAGTGTTTGGAGAAAGATAATTTCATTCTGTTAGTTTATTCGTTAGAAGTCAATGCAGACCAGTGGTGGAACCTAATCAAGAATATGATCCAACAAGATGAGAATGAATCCATTGATTGGGATGAGTTCAATAACATGTTTTTAAATATGTACTGTCTTCAAATTCATTATACCAAGATAGGTAAATAGTTCCGTGAGTTGAAGTAAGGTGATTACGAATCTATTGTCACCTAAGAGGATAATTTTAGAATACATACAAGGTACACATCAGGAATTATCATCCAACTAAAATTGAACATGATAAATTATATAGTGCCTTAAAGAAATGTCTCAAAAGGGTGATAGACATAAGACACATAATTAGCTATGAAAATATTGATTGATGTTAAATGATGTTTGAAATAGAGTTTGTAGTCACGTAACAACCTTGTGGATTTCCCAATAAAAAAATGATGGAGTTCAAGGGAAACTCAAAATACCATGGATAAAAGAATATGCGTCTTTAATTATGCTCTAAATATGGGATGATGTAAGGAGGAATTTTTCTTAATGTGTTTAGATAATGTTTTAGGTGAATAAAAGAGATTCATGATGAAATTTATTATCAAAAGAATGGTAATAAGATATCTCCAAAGGCTAATAAATAAAAATGCACAGAGAATGTACCTCCCATGATTTAGTGATACAGGTTTAAAGGGAAAACGAATTATATTGACCACTACCAAGAGCCTAGGGCTGGTGATGATGATTAAACTCAACAACATCTTAGGATGAAGTGTAATGGGATGTCTCATGTATTCACTATTTCTGATGAGGAGTGCGGTAATTATGTGATGAAAGGTACACTTACTATCCACACTTGTACTTTTAATGCCATATTGGATTCTACATATAATCACTATTTAATATCTAAAAAATTTACTAAAGGTTTTAATATTCCACAAAATTATTAAATGTGTAATTAGTAGTGAAAACCTATTATACTGTGATGATAACATTCCAGATCTATGATTCCTCTCTATTATAATTTTGTCTTATTATGCTTCTTGAAAATATTTTGATTCTTCATTTTTTTGAAATTGATGTCATCCTAGGTTTAGATTGTGTTTATCTGCATAAGGACCACATACATTGTCATGGAAGGTATGTTATGATTAATATATTATTCACTCATATGATCATGCATCCATGTGATGATAAGTATGAACATCCTATGGAGATTATATCCATGGTATGGGTTTTAATTCCCATCAAAATGGGTTTTATCCAAAATTATTGGTGAGAAAATTATAATAGATGATATGAATATTGTTCATGATTTTGTTTATATCATTCCTCAATAGTTTCCTAGCCATCCCCCATTATTAGATGTTGATTTCTCAATATAACTCATACCTCTTTCCAAAATAATTTTAAAGACTCAATACAGAATGGACCTAATTGGGTTACAGTAATTGAAGATTAAATTCCTAGAAAACCTTCATACTAGATTTAATCAGGCATGTGTGACACCTTGGTCCACACTTGTTATTTTGTGACAAAGAATGATCGATCAATGTGACTATGTATTGATAATCAGGAGTTGAACAAGAAGAAAATCATGAACAAGTATCCTCCTATCCCTATTGATGACATGTTTGATCAACTTTTTGGATCTCAATAATTTTCTTGGATTTATGGATTTCATCAATTGATGGTTAAGAAGGAGGATATACCCAAAAACACATTCCATTATAGGTAATTATACTATGGATATATAGTGATGGGTTTTGGCCTTTGTAATTATTATCCTGTCATCATGGATTTAATTAATAGAGTATTTAGAGATTTCCTTAATCATTTTATGGATTAATTTGTTTATGATATTCTTATATATTCAAAGTTAAAGGAAGTTCTTGAAGATAACATGAGAATTGTATTAAACATCCAAAATAATGAGAAACTATATTAAAATATTATAAATATGAATTTTAGTTATAAAAGGTTTCACTTGTTGGTCTTAAAATCTTAGGGAACAGTATAGAGGTAGATCCATCATTGAAGAAGGCTATTGATTGCTGTAATGGGTCTACCAATGTGACTAAGATCCATAACATTCTTTTCCTAGTTGGATATTATCGATTGTTTCTTGGGAATTCATCCCAAATATCTAATCGTCTAAAAAAGTTAATATAAATGGGTGTCAAGTTCCTCCGAAAAGATGATTGTGGGCAAAATTTCAAGGAACCTTAGATAAGGTTAGTCAGTGAACCTATTCATAGATTACTCTATAGTTTATAAGGGTTTGTAATCTATAGTGATGCATACAATAAGGGACTAGGATGTATTATTATTCAAAATTTCATGGTTATTACTTCTTTCTAATTTCAGTTTATGATACATGATAAAAATTACCCCAAATATTTATTTTAACATAGTAGTGGTATTTTTTCATTAATGATATGGAGGAACTATCATTGTTGAAAACATTATGATATATATACCTGTCATAAAAGTCTGATATATATATATATATATTCACACAGAAGGAATTGAATATTTTTACATAATATGTTTAGGATTGAACAAGGATTATGAATTCTCAATACATTACCACCCAATGAAATAAAACAATTTGGCTGAAGATTTGAGTATAAAGGATACTCCTTGCTAATCTATAATAAGGATCCAAAAAGATCCAATAATTTTGGATTTGAACAAGATGGATCTATTTATCTTGAAGTAAGGGAAAAATCATATATTTCTAAAACTAATTATCATCCTTCTATAGAAGTGAATAGTAAGGTGGAACATAATGAATTTTTAGAGCTAAAAAAGAATGTTAGAAACATTCCTATGTTTAACCTTGATTAGGATGGAATGATAATGCTCCAGAATCGTGTTGGTTTTCCTTCCATATCAAATTTGATTAAGTAATCATTAGAGTAATTTCATAGTTCATCATTCATTATTAATCATGGAAGTAAGAAGATTTATAGGTACTTGAATGAATACATCTGCAGCGATGGAATGGAGTGAGATATCACATAGTTTGTATCTTGCTGCATGGTATGACAACATGTTAAAGCTGAATGACAAAAGTCATTAGTGGTTCTTCATTAATTACCCATACAAGAATGGAAATGGGAGAATATCACCATGTATTTTATTGTTGTAATACCCAAAAACTCTAAATGGTTTAATTATACTTGGGTGGTAGTCGATCACCTTACAAATCCAACACAATTCATCACTATCAGAGAAAAATTCTATCTAGATCATATTTCTATGGTATACATTAATGATGTGGTATGGTTTCATGTATTACTACATTACATTGTATCATATCAGGATCTGAGGTTAAAAATAATGTTCTAGAGAAGCCTTCATTAAGCACTTGATAAAAAATTGAGTTTTAGCACTACTTATCATCCTCAAAAATATCCTCAGGTTAAATGTACAATTCAAACCCTAGAGGATAATTTGAGATATTGTTCTATGAATTTCAATGGTTATTATGATAAACATCTTCATGTTGTTGATTTTTATAAAAATAATATATTCCACTCAATCATTTAGATGGAATGTTATTAAGACCAATATATTAAGAAATATAGATCTCCAACGTGCTAGGATGAGGCTAGAGAAAGGATGCTTTTGAGGCCTATGATTTCTAATGAAATTTCTAAGAAGGTTATAATCATTTTAAATAATATCAAGGTAGTTCAGAGTCAATAAGAAAGTTATTCTTATAACTGACAGTGTGATCAATATTTTTAATTTAGTGAAAATGTGTTTCTACAAATCTCACCATGGAAGAAAGTTATGATGTTTGGAAATAAAGGGAATTTTTCAAATCTTGATCGTATTAGGATGTTATCCTATCTCTTGGAACATCATCAAAATATACATATTTTCCATGAACTCAGAGGTCATATCGATCAAGAATGAAAATTCTTATGAGTAATAAACATTTGAAATTCTTGATCATACAATGAATGTTCAACAAAACAATACCACTCACCTAGTAATTTTTTTTTGTAAAAAATCACTTCATAGAGGATGCTAAGTGGGAAAAAGAGGATTTGATGAAGCAAAATAATACTTAATGTTTTATTCAAATGATTATTTTTTAGGATGAAATTTATTTTAAGGGGTTGGAAGATCAAAAACTATGTTTTTATGGACGTTTTTTCAAAAAAACTAAATTTTAATTTATATTTTGAAATGAAAAATTTCATGAATTCCTTTAATATAAATCTAACTCACAATAGGTTACATGCAACACCATCTTAGTTTACATTACATGAAACACTTACTTAATGTGTGTTACACACAACAGTAATGTTTCTACACAACATACTTTTATTATTATAATTATTAAAATGTGTTAATTATAAAATATACATTAAACGTTTTAATATGAATAGTAATAAATACCTTTAAAATATTTTTAAAAATGTTTTTTATGGAAATATAACAAAATTGATAACGAAACATATAATTTTTTTAAAGCCCTTATATTCTTTAAAAAGTGTTTTTAATGAACCCCTTTTAATGTCATTTTATGGGAAAAAAATATTTTTAGACACATTTTAAAATATAATTTTATAAAGTAAGCATTATTTTTAACTATGGATGTTGAAATTAGCAGTGTCAAAATTTTGGATTTTACTGATAAACATAATTTTTAAATGAATAATGAAAAAATACATATTGTAAATTCAAAAAAAAATTGTCATATAAATTATATATATAGTAAAATTCTATATCAAACTATTTCCAAATTATAATTTGAAATTATTTTAATAAGTTAATCCAATGTAGGTCGTTGGAAAAAATTTCACATTGACATTATATATACATACATAGAAATATTTTGATCATTATACTTTAATATCACACAATGTCATCCCATCAATGGGATTAATTTTAAAATAATTTCTTATAATTATGTTATTAGAATTTTGAAATTTTATTCTATATTTGGAAACAGAATAATTTATAATTTCTAATAAGTTCAACTTATTTTTTGACCAAAAATATTAGTGGATGTAATTAAAAATAATTACAAAAATTTACTTAATATAAATCATAACTAAGGACTAATCCTTAAATTTAAGACCCCAAAAAACTAGGAATCATTTCCAAGAGAAATTTGATGGTAAACATTTGACCATGTACTCCCATTGATATAATTTGGACCATTATTGATCAAATTTCAATAAAAATACATTGATGGGGTTTCCATTTTCCAAAATATTAGAAGAGTGACACTCCTCCCCAATTATTAAAGGCATCATATCCTCTCTTTTCATAACGCATCTCAAGACACATTAGCTCAGAAAAACTCTTCCCAATCCAATCCCTAAATCACTAAATTCAATATATGATAATTCCCTTTGTTCTAAATCTTTACATGTGAGAATTTTGGTATAGACCAAATAGTGTTACATGATTAAGATGTATCAACTTGTCTCAAGATCCATTGTTTTTATTTTCTTTCTCCACGAACTCTACTAAAAATAATAAATGGTTGTATAAAAACAATAATATCTTAAATATACTAGTACTATTTATGATAATTATTATTCCTACACTTACACACTCTTCCATCTAATGGTAAATGAACATATTGTTAACGGGTACAAAAAACTACCGCCACAGGAGATGAAAATTGTTCAATTTTCTTTTACCACCTATAATGGTGGAAATTATGATATAAATTCATTTTTTATATGTTATTGATTATATTTATTATGTATTTATTCTTATATAATTTTTTTTACAACACATAACATTATACCTTACATTTAGTGTAAATACGCTAATTTTGTTTGAGGAAGTGTGAACTACCACTTCCTCAAAGAGATGTAATTTGTTCACAAACTATATAGAATTTATTAATGATGGGATCAATAAACTTATGTAATATATATGATATAATAATTTTCTAGTAATATTGATATTTATACATATATATACACAATATTTATTTACCATCTTTCTTTCGAAACAATAATAAAAAATAGCTTTCATGCGTACATAGGGCTTACCGTCTCCATGAATGGTGTATTAAAACTCATACTTCTATATTCTATAGATTATTATAACACACAAATACTTAATATAAAATATATTTGTATCATGATGTAAATTTTTGAAATCATGATATAATTATAAGGACCAAATATATAACAAATTAAGACACATTCAAAGAAGAAAGTGAATATTACCAAAAGTGAAACCTTAACATAGGATTGGAAATATAAGGATAACATAGTGTTATAATAAACCATCAAAGGTATTATATATAAGAATATTATTCTCTTAAATAATTATAATAAAATTAAATTTATTATATTGGAAAATTTTATGAGTATGGAGAGAGTCAAGAAAGAGGGTAAGAGGATTTCATCTCACTTTTAATTTTTATGAGATACATAATTGTGTGCTATGTATAATTCATATAGGTATATGAAATTATTATTATATTTATACTTATAAATATTTACATATAAATTTTATTGTATTTGTTTCATGGGGTTTTAGTTTCATAATTAATCAATTCGGTAAAATAATTTTGTCTATATTTTCTTTCAATGAGACTCATGTATTTTTGTGCACCTAAATTATTTTTCGATGTATATATAAATAAATTTTACATGTAATATAATGCATTAAAATAATTTAAAGATAATTTAAGGTTCATTTTATTTCTGTTTCTTACATGGAGAATAAGATAACATGTTACTAAGTGTTATGTGTTTACTAAAACAATCATATCCCTTTTCAAGATTTCTTATTTATATGTTTACTTTGATGAAATATTATTATCCATCTCTCCAGAAAAATCATGTGTTTTCTTATCCAAAATTTAATCAATATATATACGTGTATTAGTTCCGTTTTTTTTATTTGTTACATTTGATAATAAAGAAAAAAAAATTAATAAAACTTGACCATATTTATCTCTTCGGTTGGAAATATATTTTATTTAAAAAACAATGTTTCCAAAATAATAATAAAAAATTTCAAATGATCCATGAATATTATTTTCTATGAAAATGGATTTATTTTTTTTATTATTTTAAAATATTACTTTATAGTTTTTGAAATATATTTTCAAATAAAATGTTTTCCAATATATTTTATGTTTGGGAAATCATTTTCTTTTGTGATGAAACAATATTTTCCTAAATATAGGTTTTTAAAAGATATATCAAAATTATTTCCCATCTTTGATAACATCATTTGGTGGTAATAATTTTACGCCCCAACCCCAGTTAACTAGATTCGGTGCATTTTTTACATAACATTGGCATGATCACAAAAGATCAAGTCTCGAAAGACTGAGTAGTTTTGTATCCTAGAAGAACTAGATACATTCATGAATTTTACATTATATATTAAGGTGAAAACTACAACAACAGATTTTCTCCACTCTCAAATCCCCTTATACTATCCCTGCAGGTCATTCATAAAATACTTATTCAGATCTTGGAAAAAATAAAACATAGAAAGGGGTGAGCTCAAATGCCCAGTAAGGATAACAATATAGCAGAAATTTTCATAAATAAACATAAACATTTAAGGCAATGTATAATAAAAACAAAAGCCATTTAAACTTGAACATAATCATAATATGGAAAAAATAAAATTAAATATTCCATTTACTTATTCACATGGATATTCTACTAGTCTAATAATCACATGCAACATCATTAACCACTTTCATAAAGATGGAATGCATAATATCAGACTATCATAACCACGTAGCCAAGGACTCAGGCCAAGAATACAAATAATATTATGTCAAGGCCTTATTCCAAGACACTAGTATGGCTTATGATACATACCGATGCATCGAGGAGCTATAGCAGGATCCACCCGTCACTTACTAAGTCCAATGCATTCCTCATATGAACATGTTTAAACATAACATAAACATTCATATTAAATATAGCATACGAAATGTAAATACTTCCTCCATAAACCATGAATTGTATAAACATAAAAATCCACAGTAAAACATATCAAAAAACCTTCAATACAATATGGAAGTTTTGTATCATAATAAATCAACTTTATATAAGCTTAAAATCCATCAAAAGATGTTGACATAGATGGAATCAAAACTACTTGAGAGAAATATCTCTTTTTTTGAAATCTTTTAAAAGTCTCATAATTATAAAATAAAACATTTACTTGGAAAATAATGTTATAATCTTTTAATGGAAGCTTTGAAGATTATACAAATGTGGAAAATTGTTGCATCTACCCTATAACTTAAAAAAAGACATTCTTACCTTAATTTTGTCGAAAATGTTAAAAAGGATCTTGTTTGGAAAACGAGGGAAAGATTATTTTATAAAATTAATATAAAAAGAATAACAAGGGTATAAATTACTTTAACCCATATTCTTAAAAATAGTAATAATGTTTTGAAGTAAATTTTTATGAAACATGGATGTGGATGATAAAGAGGTCCTAGTAGATAATTATGTATAAACAACCATGGATAATGAAGAGATTGTGAAATATACCCTTACATTGTAATTTTACTTGATAGAGTGTAGTTTAAACTCCTTTATAATAGATAAATCATTGTTATTAAATTATACAATAATCATAAACAAAAATATGATATCATAAATTATCTTTTAATATTTATTTGTTAATATTATTTTAGTATTATCGTCATTTCGGGTGTTAACTAATTCTTTTTCCTTTATAGGCTTCGTTAGGTAAACCATTTTTCTTATGGATAGGTTGTATCTTATTCATATCCACAATGATATTATTTACTTAAATATTACTTTTAATCATCAAATGAGAAATAGTCGTGAATGGATATTATGGGGAAATGAATCTCATCGCGTTCGTGGAGACGGTAATCTGTACGTACGCACGAACGCTACTTCCATTTCATTTTTCATTTTAAATGAAATAAAAAACAAATGATGCATATGTATATTATTATTCAATTATAATATAATATCTTATATTTGTTACTTAATTTCATTAACACCATCATTTATAGGTTCCATGTCTGGTATGAACGAGTCATATCACTTTGAGGGGGCGGTAGTCCACACTTCCTCAAATGAAATTATCGTATATATATACAACATGAAATGAATAATGGTATGATATAAAATGGAATTAAAGATGATTATATATAAGATAAATATATTTGATTAGAGTTCCATCATAATGTCTACCATGAGAGGTGGTAGAAGATAATTGAACAATCATTGTTTCATGAGGCATTTGGTTTCCATCCACAGAAACATTATGTTCTTCACCCATTAGATGGAGGTGTGTGTAAGTATAGTTCGAATACTTGCCATAAAAATATCCTAGTATATTTAGGATAATATTTTTGTTACAAAAGAAAATAATAACAATAGTTTAGGGGATGGAGAAGTAAAATAAAAGAAAAGAAGCTAAGAGAAATAATTACCTTTAATTTGTGTAACTCCCTTTGGTTTGAACCAAAAAGTAAACTTGAAGTGCCTTTTGCCTAAGGTAAGGATTATAAGAAGAGGACAGGGATGTAGGTAGATTAATTGGGTATATTTTGGATAATCCAAAAGGATTGAGAGGTGTGAGGAATTGGTTAGAAGTGGTGTCCTTTTATAAGGGGTAGGAGGGGCTCTTTAGGAAAAACATAAAGTATTATTTTATAATAAGTTCATATTCGGTTTCTAATGGATCCAAAACTGTATTATTAAAAATATAAGGTGGGTATGGGTTGAAATAATTTCAACCAATATATTTTAGATAGGATTGGGTCACTCTACAAAGCTTATTTATTAGTTTTTTCTCTTAGTTAATTATTTTGACATTTACCATGTCACTTTGTATTTTTATATTATATTGTTAATAAACTATATATACTCATCCAACAGAACCCCAATTGGTCCATTAATGATACAACTATCATGATATTATTACATTGTCCGAACCTTAGATTTTTAGGAATATAATATCAATTAATAATATAATACTTGTTTTAAAAACTCATTTATGTCAATTTTGACACTATTGAATAATTGATTTTTGTTAAAGTCTTAATAACATTATTAATTAGAAAAAAATATATTTAAGAAATCCTATAATGTCATATTAACCAATAAATTCGTCGATTTCATTAAAATTCTCAAAATATATTTATTTGGGTATTTATAATATCAATTATTTTAATACTTCATTAATAAGTTATTTACGGCATCATCATTATGTCATAAAAAACATACTTAATTTAATGTATAAATATTATAAAAAAACTACCATGATGTATGAAGTATTGTTATCTTTCCAATTAATATTTTTAGTCAAAAATATAACTTATATAATTACATGTTAAAATTAATTTATTTAAAGGTATTTGTTTGTGTCATTTTTGTCTTTACGTTAAATTAATTAATCTAATGAGTCAATGTCAATCTCAAGTGGCTCCATGGGATCCCATAATAGACCCACGGATGACCATGGTCAAACATGACTCATCCAATATGGTTATAACAAGTGTTATGGTAATTTTTTATTTTTATAATATACATTTTATCTTGAATTGCCCAATTTACCTTTAACGACAGTAAATAAAAGTCAAAAGTTACTATTCACCAAAAATTATTTTTATCATCTTGAACAAAATTTTACTCCACGATATTAACCGTGTCTCTCGGATTTTCAAAATTCCACTTACAGAAGCAATAAAATTATGTTTTATTTCAATTTGCAAATTCTCCTAGGAGATGGGTAAAAGACGGTGAAAAGATCAATAAAATGTTCATATATATATAATTATTATAAATTGACCCAAATTAATTATAATGAAATTATATAGGTAGTATGTATCTATTTTGACATAAAATAAATTTAAATAAAATAAGTAATTATTTAAATAATTTTTTTTAACTACAACTCAGTGTTTCTCACTATTCATCAAAAATTAAAGGTTTTCAGAAAAATACCAAAAATTTAGGCAAAGATAATTTTGATATTCATAATTCAATAATGAAGTCTATTTTACCAAATTCAAAACCTAGAAGTTTCATTTCTTAATTTAAAATTAATTCCCACTATCAAAACCAAAAGGTGTATTTTTAAAAAATAATAACTACCAAAAGTTTGACACCTGTTTATGTCCAATTTCAAAGTGAAATTACATACAACGACTATAATTAGATTAATTTGTAAAATTATAATCTATTTATAATTCAAAACCATTAAAATTTATAAATTAACAACATAAATTAATTTTATTTAAAAAGTTGTTTTCAGTTAAAATATAGTATTTATCACTATTCAACCAAGTATGAAAGTTTTCAGAAAAACACAAACAATTATTAAAAATAAATTCTTGTGCCCAAATTCTAAAAAAAAGTTTTTTTTTTGTCAAATTTAATATATAAAAGTTTCAAATATTGGATTTAAAAAGGCTTCTCCATTAAAAGGTGGTAAAATTTCATTTTTGAAAAATACTTCTTTTATTTGAATAAAATGTATTTGTTCTTACATTATGTCTAAAAACTCATAATATAAATTCTAAAATTATATGGATTATATAAGGTTAAAAATTCAGTTAATACTATTCATAACCGCTTTTGAACGGCTTGTTTGGTAAGTCATGGTGTACTAGAACTCAGTGTTTCATATAGTGAAAGTTATTGAATTACTTTGAAGAAATAACATAATATGAAATATTTTGGTGTTACATTCTTCCCTCCTTCAATAAATTTCATCCCTACAATTTGAAAATATTTTTATAAATTAAATTTTTGAAAATAGTAAATACCTTTGTGAAAACCCACATCAGAAATTAGGTTAATAAAATTTAGTCTTAATAAGAGGAAAAGGGAAATGAAATGGTGACCACCAAATTATTATCTCGATAAGGAGAACATTGGTGGAAATTAAAGACATATAATTTGAGGAAAAACATAAATATTTATATGTAGTGATTGAGTTCATCAATCACAAACAAGTGTAAAATTGAGGGCCTTAAATTCATCAATCTATGATAATTTAAAATACCATCGGTTCAACAAAACATTTGGTATTAGGATAACACATTTTTTGTTTTAAAATCCCTTCACTAATGTATAAGAATTAATTTCTTCATAGAATAAGAGAAGACGAAAAATATATTCTTGACATGTAGAGTCCCATCCTTTAACTAATTTCTACCACAAACTCATCATTCACTCTAAAAGATATTAGAACATAAAAATAATATTCTATTTATCTTATTAGTATATGGTTCAAAAAATGAATTCATAATTCATCTACCTGATTTTTTAAAAAAGACTACAATATTCAATCCATGACATCACGTGGGCTAGTGGTAGGTGATACACCCCTGTCACCCTTCGGTTGCGGGTTCATGTATCGTGGCCTTGCCTGATGCGACGGGTTGCCGCCCAACCTCTGGGTTGTCATTTTATAGAAATCCAAAAATAATCTCAAACTAGAATTATCCAAAATACAACTATCCAAACTCACAGTCCAAAATTTATAAGGAAGGTAAACACAATGAAGATCCCTTTTTCCGCATAATAACATGTGAACACTTTCATCTTGTATTCATTTAAAACACTACAACATTTGGAATTACCATAAAACCCTATTGATTACACTAAAGATCCCTTATTACTTATAGAATACTGGATATACTCCTTCTATCAAAAAATGTTGTAAACTCCAACAATGGTGGAATATACAAATCATTAATCAATTTCAAGGTAATCAAGAATATCCAATATAATTTATCCAAATCAATCATGTATTATTCTAAAATCACTACCATGGTATCAGAAAAATATTATGGTTTATATTTCCCTCAACCATATATTTTCCAAAAATTTAACATGCTAATGAGTCACATTTCTTGGTTGCACACAATCTCAAGTCTATAATGAAATAGTACTACAGTACAATCCTTATATACTACATAATTATTATAACTAGTACATTGTTGATACAACAGTCAAATTACATAATTCTCTAACAACAACATAGAACACTAATCATTACACCTCATCTATGGTAGTATCATAACTTGATTATTATCCAATAGCATCATTTGGGGAATACTCTAATGATTTGGACATCAGTTCGCGTAGTGTCCAAACTCCTTGCAGATGAAGTATTGTTCATTTTAAAACCTTTTGCATACCCTTGAATTCATGTACTTGGTGTCATTTTTCTCCATATTTATAACAAACTATCACCCCCTTCAGGAAAGTTCTAGGTTGTTTCTTCCCACAGTTATCACATATGGTAAAACTCTTCTTTTCCCTCTTCCTTTTATACATTTTCCTCTCTTCCATACATTTCTTCTTTTGCTTCACTTCAAAGCCATAGGACTTAGATAATTCTTTACTAATCGTATTAACACGTTATACTATTTTCTTCATATTTTGATAATACTTGGGAGAATATTTCCCTTCTAAATGTTGGCTTAATACTATGAAATATATTATCCATCTTACTCTTTAGATCATAGGTATTGCTGGAGTTCACATTTCATTTTCATAGTTCCATTACTATATAATAGCATAAACAAGGTCAGTTTATGAATTGCAATGAATAATTCCAAACTTGTAAAATACCTAACATAAATTGAATTATTTATAGATATAATCCATAATCATAAAAATGTATTCATTGTGGAATTATATACTCATAAACCCTTCATAATGATTTGTAAAGAAAATGAGAATTATCCTAAGCATATACCTTGGGAGTGTCGTAACCAAGAGTGCAGCAAGGCCAGTTATCGTGCACCCCTTCCCGTTCGATTGTAGCTCAAAGCGGTGTTTTTTGGTTTTACCCCTTGGTACATATGTCCTAGAGCTGCCTCTACCTGCTCATATCTAGAAAGAGACGTGTTTCTCAGAAAACTCAAAAAAAATCTCTACAATACTGAAATTCTAAGAAGTTCTTCTATACTAATCCTCAATGTTTATCTTAGGGCTATGTGTTCTAATCCGAGATTTTCTAAATATCACTTCCAAGGTTTGTACTAAACATCATCTGATACCAACTGTAATTCCCCAACCCTTGTTACCCAAAGTCGGTGCATTATTACATAACATTGGCATGATCACAAAAGATCAAGTCTCGAAAGGCCGATTAGTTTAGTAGCCTTTGAATAACAAGATACATTCATGAAGTTTACATTACATAATAAAGTAAAAACTATAACAATATCTAGTATCCAAACTCAAATTCCCTTATACTATCCTGGAAGGTCATTCATAAAATACTTCTTCACATCCTGGGAAAAATAAAACATAGAAAGGGGTGAGCTCAAATGCCCAATAAGGATAAAAATTTAGCTGAAACTTTCATAAATAACCATAAACATTTTAGAAAATTTATAACTAAAAAAAATCCTTTTAAACATGAACTTCAGCATAATATGGAAAAAATAAAATGATATAATTCTATTTACTTATTCACATGGATATTCTACTAGTTTAATAATCACATGCAATATCAATAACCACTTTCATAATGAAGGAATGCATAATGCCAGACTATCATAACCACGTAGCCAAGGCCTCATGCCAAGACTACAAATAAGATTTTGTCAAGGCCTCGTTCCAAGTAACTAGTTTGTCTCGTGAGACATACAAATTCATCGAGGAGCAATATCGGGCTCCACCTGTCACTTAATAACTCCAATACATCCTCATATGAATAGGTTTAAACATAGCATAAACATTCGTATTAAAACTAGAAAACAAAATGTAAATACTTTCTCCATAAACCATGAATGGTATTAAAATAACACATCCACTCTCAAACAAATCAAAAAACCATCAATAAAATATTGAAGTTTTGTATCATTATAAATCAACATATAATAAGCTTAAAATCCATCAAAGGATGTTTTGAAGATTTTACAATAGTGTAAAATAGCAGCACCTTCCATATATGTTAAAAAAGGACATTCTTACATTAATTTTGTTGAAACAGTTAAAAAGGACCTTGTTTGGAAAACGACGGAATGATTACTTTATAAACATCTTATAAAAAGTCAAAAAATGGTATAAATGACTTTATCCCATATTCTGTAAAATAGTAATAATGTTTTGAAATACATTTTTACGAAACATGGATGTGGATGATGAAGAGGTCCCAAAATATAATTACGTATAAACAACCTCGGATAATGAAGAGATTCTAAAATAAACCATTACCTTGTACTTTTCCTTGATAGTGTGTAGGTTAACCTCCTGAATAATAGTTAAATCATTGTTATTAAATTATACAATAGTCATATACAGAAATATGATATCATAAATGATCTTTTAATATTGCTTTGTTAATAATATTTTTGTATTATCGTCGTTTCAGGTGTTAACTGATTCATTTTCCTTTATATGCTTTGTTACGTAAGTTGTGTTTGTAATGGATAGGTTGTATCTTATTCATATCTAGAATTATATAAAGTCCTTAAACATTACTTTTAATCATAAAATGATAATTAGTCCTGAATGGATATTATGGATAAATGAATCCCAACGCATTCATGGAGACGGTAATCCATACGTACGCACGAATGCTACTTCCATTTTATTGTTCATTTTAAAATAAATCAAAACCAAATGATAAATAGGTATATTATTATTCCTGCATAATATAATCTCTTATATGTGTTACATATGTTCATTAAAACTATCCTTTATGGGTTCCATGTATTGTATGAATGAGTCATATAACTTTGAGGGGGTGGTAGTCCACACTTCCTCAAATAATATTATCATATATATATTCAACATGAAATGAATAATGATATGCTGTAAAATGGAATTATAGAATCTTATATATAAAATAAATATATTTAATTATAGTTCCATCATAATGGCCACCGTGAGAGCTAGTAGGAGATAATTGAACAATCGTCATTTCGTGAGGCGTTTGGTTTCCATCCACAGAAACATTATGTTCTTCACCCATTAGATGGAGGTGTGTGTATGTATAGTTCTAATACTTCTCATTACAATATCTTAGTATATTTAGTATAATTATTTTGTTACAAAAGAAAATAATAAGAAAATTTTAGTGTTTGGAGATGTAAAATAAAAGAAAATAAGCTAAGAAAAATCATTACTTTTAATTTGGGTAACACCCTTTGGTTTGAACCAAAAAGGACTCTTGAATTGCCTTCAACCTAAGGTAAGGCATATAAGAGGAGGAGGGGGATGTAGGGAGCTTAATTTTTCAGAGTTTGGACTACCCAAAAGTCTTGAGAGGTGTCAGGAATTGGATAGAAGTGGTCTCCTTTTATAATGGGGCGGTGGGGCACTTTAGAAAAAACTTAAAGTATTATTTTATAATAAATTCATGTTGAGTTTATAATGGATTAAAAGTGAATTATTATAATTATAAGGTGGTTATGGGTCCATATACGTTTAACCAATATATTTTAGATAGTTCTGGGCCACTTTATTAACCTTATCTTTTAGTTTTAACTCGTAGTTAATTAGTTTGACATTTACCATGTCACTTTGTATTTTTATATTATATAGTTAGTAAACATACTATATACATATAAGAGACCCTAAAGTGGTCAATAAATGATACACCTATCATGATATAAGTCCTTTGGAAGAAACTTTTATTTTTAGGAATATAATATCAATTAATAATATAATATATTTTTTAAAAACTCATTTATGTCAATTTTGACACTATTTAATAATGGATTTTTGTTAAAGTCTTAATAACATTATCAATTCAAACCAAATTTATTTCATCAATCCTATAATGAAATATTAACCAATAAAATTAGTATAATTCATTAAAAGTCTCTTATTATATTTATTTGTTTATTTATAATATCAATTATTTTAATATTTCATTAATTAGACAATTATTGCATCATCATTGTGACATAAATAACATAACATGTTTGACGTATAAAAATTATAAAAAAATACCATGATGTAGGATATCTATTTATATTTCCAATTAATATTTATAGTCGAAAATATAATGTATATAACCCCATGTAAAAATGAATTTACTAAAAGATATTTGTTTGTGTCATTTTTGAATATGCTTGAAATTAATTAATCGAAAGAGTCATTATCACACTCATGTGGCTCCATGGGATCCCAATATATTCCCAAGGATTCCCAAGGTCTTTCATGACTCATCCAATAAGTTTAGGACCAGTGTTAAGGTAATTTTGTGTTATTATAATATACTTTTTATGTTTATTTTCCTTATTTACCTTTAATCACAGTAAATAAAAGTAAAATGTTATTATTCACCAAAAATTATTTTTATCATATTGAACAACATTTTAATCCTTGATATTAACTATGTCTCTCATATTTTTAAAATTCCAATCATAAAAGCGATAAAATTATGTTTTATGTGAATTTGAAAATTCTCCTAGGAGATGGGTAAAAGACGGTGAAAAGTTTAATAAAATATTTATATATCTAAAATTATTATAAACTGACAACAATGAATTACATTGAACATATATAGGTAGTATGTATCTATTTTGACATAAAATAAATTTAAATAAAATAAATAATTATTTAAAGAAAAATTTGTTTTTAAACTATAACTCAGTTTTTAACTAATCATCAAAATATAAAAGTTTTTAGAAAAATATAAAAAATTTACCCTAAGCTAATTTTGATATTATGAATTCAATAATGATTTCTATTTTACCAAATTCAAAACTTAGAAGTTTCATTTATAAATTTAAAATTATTTCCCGCTGTCAAAACCAAAAGGAGTATTTTTAAGAAATAATAACTACCAAAAGATTGACACTTGTTTATGTCCAATTTCAAAGTGAAATTACATACAATGACAATCATTAGATTAAATGGTAAATAAATAATATATTTATATTTCCAAACCACTAAAATTTATAATTTAAAAAATAAATTACATTGATTTAAAAAGTTGTTTTCAGTTAAAATATAGTTTTTTACACTATTCACCGAAATATGAAAGTTATCAGAAAAACACCAAAACATTATTGAAACTAAATTCTTATTTCCCAATTATAAAGAAGAAGTTTATTTTGTCAAATTGAATATATAAATGTTTCAAGTATTTTATTTAAAAAGACTTCACCATTAAAAGGCTGTAAAATTGCATTTTTAAAAAATACTTATTTTGTCTAAAAAATGTATTTGTTCTTACAGTTTGTCTAAGAACCTCATAATATGGATTCTAAAATTTTAAGGATTATATAAAGTTCAAAATTTAGTTAATAATATTCATAACCACTTTTTAATGGATTGTTTGGTATGTCATGGTGCGCTAGAACACGGTGTTGCGTGTAGTGCAAGTTATTGAATTACATTGAAGAAATAACATACTATTAAATCTTGGGGTGTTACAAATAATACATTTTTGGCGAATGTATTCAATGTTTCAATTCATATTATTTCTTTGAATGGATTATTTTTTTATGGTTTTAGGTTTATGAAACTCATTCATTTTTCAAAGGATATATACCTTTCAAACCCGCTTCCTTTCATGGGTAACGTTTAAGAAGAAATTATTATCAAAAATATATTTTAATATAGTTTATTATATGATTACTTGTTTATAATACCCATTTCATATCATGGGTTCTCAAAAAATTGTTAATGAATTTTTGGAACATGTATGTATGACTTCATTATGAGATAGGTAGAACCTATATCCCCCTCTAATGAATTGGGTAATGATTTATATCTCGTGTCTCCCAAAAATACAAGTTTTATTCTTAAGTTATGTTTTTTGGTCTTCTGTTGTTTTTGTATTATGATTCATGTATTATGAAATTCCATGATTTATGCCATGATTCATGTTTATGATCTTTGATATATGGGGTATGATCTTTTATTTTCATGATCATGTTCTCATTCCCTTATGCTCATGATTTGGATTATCTATCTCCCTTGTCTACCCATTCTGAGCATATAAGATCACCATTTTCTATGTTTCCTTCTCCCATATTATAAAAATATTTATTATCTTTTATGTGTATTATAAAGGTTCTCGTCAAGAATAACCAAGTGGGAGATTATGTAGCTCATTTATGTACTAGGGTTTAGGCTTCCATGTTTCCTAATTCACTAAAATAATACAATCATTGGTCATCTATTTTTACATTATTTTATATATTATTATAAATTTAAGTATTTTTAATGAATGAAATCTAAGGCTCGCTGTAGGTATACACTAAAAATGATAATTAATCTTCTTTCCCATTTAACCATCCCACTATCCTAGTAGTATCTTGACCAAAACCCATTATTTTCCCATTTTTATACCCTTTATTCAGATATTTTTTAGGTTTCTTCTTCTATTATTGAGTGAATGTGATGAGACTATGTAGTGTCATTTTTTATTGTGATCATTTTTCAGATTAAAATTTTATAAATACAATACTACAGAAGATTTAAAGGAATATTATAATAGAATTATATGGTTTAACCAATAGGTACATGATGTAAAATATTTCCCTTAACTCATTAGAACCTAATAGGTGGATTCTTCACATAACTCTCATTGGTTTGGATTTAAATAGTTGGGAAATTTTGATTAATGGATAAGTAAGTTAATGAATTTGGGTCAATTTTAGGGTTCAGAAATATTTATTCCTAAATCTATCTTAGTATGGGCCAATGGATTAGGATGTGAATTTGTGCAAAGGTCACTAATTTATTTTTGTGGAAAAATTAGATCTACCTATTTTAGAAACAACTCTTTTGTCTATATTTATTCAACATCCTCAGTGAAAAAAGATTAGACTCATGTAAAAAAACATCATAAGCTCTAGGTCATAGTCTTCTCATCTCTAATTAGGTGAGGATCCTTCTATTAAAATTCCCAATATTAGGGTTGGAAAAATAATTCGATAAATAAGAGTTATCAACCTAATACCATGATAGAGGGTTAACATTGTTTTAATTTAAGGATTCTTTTGTATTAATCCACCCATACTATTGACCCCGAACCCTAGAATATTATACATGCATTATGAAACTATTTTTAGATTAATGATGAAACTACAACATGTTTTGATTATTCAAAGAAAAATTTATGGTTGAATTAATTCAAAATTTGGCCAATTAAATTTATCTAATGCACTTACATAGACTGAAAGGATTGAATAATATGAATCATGCTCATATGATCCTCGTATCAGTTGGTGAGGACTTGAAAAGTGCATACAACAGACCCGAGTTCAAAACCAGGTGGAGAAGTAATTTTTAGGTAATGTAAAGTACTGTATCAAGAACTATTCGGTACTATAGCAGCTAGAACTATTCATTTATTTGATAATTAGGGCCACTGGTTAGGGACTTATATCCTTTACAGCCTTCTTGACATCGATGGCCTTTAAGCTAATAAGGCTTTCTGGCCACCTCAAGGCCTCATGTCCACCTGAGGCCTTTAGGGACACCTGAAATTGTGCATAAATGACTAGACATACTCTTCAAGGGGAAA
Source organism: Viscum album (assembly GCA_963277665.1). Classification (NCBI taxonomy): domain Eukaryota; kingdom Viridiplantae; phylum Streptophyta; class Magnoliopsida; order Santalales; family Viscaceae; genus Viscum; species Viscum album. The sequence continues at coordinate 1,289,479,641 of OY728159.1, read as the reverse complement.
AATCCAGATAATGATTCAGAGCATGCACATTCATGAGAGCACAAACTAAGAGGATTTTTAAGGATAGGTTATATAATTGCTATCAGGACTAGCTTGTGCATGCATGGGAAGCCTATATGAACTAGCCATGTTATGGTGGAGATTTAATATAATAATGAAAATGTTGGGGAGGAGCAGTTCCATGTAGTTATAGTCTATATATTTCTCTAAGACCTATTTGTCATGTAATTTATAAGCCTATGGGCCTTGTAAGGGTTCCCACTTATACCTTGAAATGGGGGTTATCAAAAATAAATATAAAACATGGCCATCTAAGAACTAGAATCAATTGAAGTCATAAAAGAAAATAAAAATTTGAAATAAAAATCAGAACTTGGTTTGAGCAATCTAAAATTACTTGGAAAGAAGTGTAGTAGAAAAATATCTATAACATAGGAATAAAATATAAGAAATAATTTTTGGGTAGTGTAGAGAAAATTGAATAAAAATAATTAAATAATGGTATGTATGGAATGTTCTCAATCATTATGTGTTCGAATATTTATAATCCTAATTCTCTCATGCTGTGTAAATGATTAATGTTATTATATTTCCATAAATTTATTTTTCCTCGAAAATTTCATTATGATTAATGGTATTTTAAATCATGTAACCAGATATTCAAATACAATAAAAATTATCAAATTTCTTAGATTTCATGGGTTATATCATTCAATAAGAACAGAAAATGTATCTTCTACATCATTTAATGGATTTACATCATGTATTTCTTTGTCCATGATCATTCATGACATGTACATGTTTCATGAGTTGTCCATATATCTGTAACGGACTTTTTCTTGAATAATGCACATTTCGAATAGGTTTCATGAAGTTTAGTGTTTGAAATTACAAAAATTACATTCGGACCTCCTTTAAGAATTTAATTAATGTTTCCTATAGAAACTAACTATAGCATAATTAATTTTATAATATATCATTAATAAACCCTATAGAATTTTATACAATATATATGTATATATATGAAATCAATATTATCAAATTCCACTACACCTGAAAATTTTATTTTCTTCAAGAAAAATTAATCTTACCATATACTTAAAATGAAATAATTTTTAAATATCCAATGTTCATTACAACCAAGAAAATAAAACAATGTTCTTGTGGGAAAACATAATCCTCCAAAATAACTCCTTCATATATAGTCATTCATGCCTCATCATCCATTACTTTATTAAAATAATATCATCCTTTAGTTATAATTTCTCAAATATTCCTTTCAATATATACATATATTTCAATTTACCTCCCAATGAATTTTGTGTCATCACTCAATGAAAAGTGAAATTGAAATCATGATCATTCTTTTAAGGCATGTTCTTAGCCATAGTATTATATTAGTTCTAAAATATCCACTTAATAAAGAAAAAAACACAATTAATCATAAGGGAATCAATAATAAGGTTCTAATTTAATATCAGATGTGGGTTGTTGAATTGATTATAAAAATAAATCTGAAAATTTTGGTAAACACACTAGTATAATAAAATATCTTTATGTTTATTTCATTTAAGAACTTCCTTAGGAAAAAAAGAATTTCTGTACTCCAAAAATAGCATCGTAGGTCCATTGATCTATCATAAATGTTCAATGAAAGTGTAATGTTTTTTTAAATTCAATTTCATGCTAGATCCCACATCCATCTTCTAACAATATATAATCCATATTAAGATTAATAATTCTTGTAATTATGATTTATGACCCTCCTAATACATATTACATTAAGATTATATTATAATTACAATGAATAGTATTTCAGAAGAACCATTGACCACATAACCCTGATCATATAAAAATTTCATTATGCATCTCCTTAGTACAATCATCCAACATCCATCATTAATGACCATCTCCCCCAAACTTATTGAAATGAAAATTATACTTTTATACAAATACTTGGGTAGTAAGGGAAAAAATGTGTTTATAAAATGTCTCTTTCCTAATAAAGTTATTAATGGATTCTATTGGGCCAAGAATGATAGATTTATAGAAGGGTATCTATAAAAATAGCTCAACTAAAATTTACTTAATAATTTTAACATTTTATTAATTTTGTCATAGTCTCAATAATACCATAATTAATGTTCTGATAGGTTTAGATTCCTCATGTATTTCTTAAGAATTATTCATCGACAAACATTTGGAAATGTAGGTCCACAGTCCTCTTAATAATGGGAAGACTTAAAAAAGTTCAATGACTCTGGGAATAAAAACTAGTAAAAAGTCAGGAAAAACAGTTCTGAAATATATAATTATATGTAAAAAACTCAATTCAAGAATCATCCCAAAATTATATGAATGAATAATAATAAATTTTAACATTTTCTATCCAATCTTTTCATTTATTTATATTAGTGTAATGATATTTTATGTTAAAACATTCTACCAATGAAAAATTTCCCCAATACTAATGAGAAAAAACAAAAATATACGTGTAAACATAACAATGATCAAGAATATCCCCCCCAATATATAAAATGAAATATTATATACATTATTTTGTAAAGTTTCATAGAATAGGAATCTAAAATATCATAGATAGACTAGAAATGAAAATTATGAATTTAATGTGAGGATTTGATATCTCCCAATAATTAAGTTCATTCCTTAGGTAAAATGTTGGTTAATGAAGTGAACTTAAGAACCTACAAATTTTTTTGAAAGATATACCTTCACTGGATAATCCATTAATACAGAAGATATAAACAATATGTAATAAGAAAATGGGTATGTCTTCATAGTAGATAGATGAAAAAATAATTTCATATATATAAATAGAGAAATCTATAATGAATTTTAAAACAAACTAAAAATATAAAGCTATTTAAAAATAAAAATTGAATACCCTAAGAAACTCTAGAAAACATAGATAAAAATATGGGTTTCATCCCATAAATAGCTGATATTAACATCATTATCTAGAATGAGAGATAAAAGTTTTGACAATGGAAACCATTTACTCATATTTTTAATGTTACATTTTTTAATTGGGAGTCTTATTTTTTGAATTATAGGGGAACATGGAGGGTTTTTTCACCTATGTAATGGACTGACCAAATATCTCTTGTTTTGGTAGTAAAAGAAGGTAAGGATTCCTCAATAGGTTTTGGGTATGTATCTATAAGTTACCCACTCAAGGTATGGCCTCCCGAGGAATGATGTTTGGTGTCCTAATAGACTCATAAACACTCATAGAGGTGGGAAAAGACTAATACATTGTAAAATGAATAAAAAATTTGAATTGGAAAATAAGAATTCCATGCAGGTAAAAACTTTATCACATTCATTATATAAAATAAATGATATAACTATTAATTTAGAATATAATGAGTAAAAGATACACATAAAAAATATTACAATGGGGGATAGAAATACTAGAAAAATGATACATTATGTTGGAAAGAATTTCTTCCCTTATCATAAGTGGTATCAACACAAATAGTAGGTTTCTGGATCCGCCCCATGCTATCTATGGGGGACAGTCATATAACTCAACCTCTATAAATTGTGCAATGGAACTGGTTGTGTAATTAAGCCAAAATATAGAGTATTCGATCTATATTGTAGACATGTGTCGGGAAATAAGATCCATTAATGGAACATCATATAAATAAGGTATGGAATATCCCCTTCCCCGATGAGCCTTCTCTACATAAAAGTTCCAATGAAAATTAGCATTGGTAATCTATGGTGTTATGTAAATTGTGTTAATAGATGGAACCAAGGTGGATGGTGTGAGAATATATATGGAGGTAGGAATGGCTATTTTATCTATTGGGTGGGTGGCAAGGGTGGTAGTGGTATCATCTTGGGTAGAAGTAGTAGTTTCCTCATGAGATATATTCGTTAGGTCATGATAATGAGGATCTGGTGTCTCATCATCACCCTTGATACAGTCAAGAGTACATTCATAGTTCCTCTTAATCCTCTACAAAATCCATATCTTCTGGACTATTAGGAAATCAATTGAAATAATATTCCTAATAGAGTAAAGCGGTTGAGAGGAATTAATAATTATTTTATGGTGAATGAGGTTAGTGATGAACATCCCCCCCACCAAGGTACCAAAAACCCTCCAAACCCAGCCTTATATTAAAGTGTGAACTATTGGGACATATTTACGGGGGGGCTCCCATGGAAGAGGATAGAATTATTAACTCTATTTCACTAATAAATCTTTGAGAATATTTAATATAGATTTAGTAATATGTTAGAGCTTGATAAATCACCTTCATGTTATAACCCCTTAGCTAGGTTCTATTTTCCATTTTGGGGCATGAAGACTTTAGGGGATGATGGTGATTAATTACCATCTTCATGGATTTTCTACATTGGCCGGATCAATCCACAATGTCACAATAATTTATGATTCAATTAAATAAAATGTATAAATACCTTGTCCAATTTTAATGTTTCCCTATGGGTTCTCATAATTCCTTCCACACTGCTGAAAGGTAGTTTACATGACCTCAAGATACAGAGTTTCCAAGAAATCATGAAACAGATCTTGGTGTATATCCACACATACCTCAATAATTTTGGATAGACGAATCTAATTTACATGATTCAAAACCTCATCAACAATGATGATGTTCATTGGAATGGTGAGGTAGAGGGTATTCTTTGTCCCTATAGGCATAGCCTGAATATAGACCAAGTGAACCTGATTCTGAGGCTCAATAAAATGTAAGTACGGATTTAGGTATGGGTTCTTACTAGAAACCTAGGACTGGATTTAATAAGATTGTGAATTTCTGGAAGATGGTGGAGTTGAGAAACATGAATCCATTGAATGTGATGAAGGATCTATAAGGGATAATTATTATTGAGCACCATGCACTTTGGTCAATGATTATCGCATTGATATGTTCTTTTCAAATGTGTGACATTGATGGTCTTAGAGTGGTCCATTGTGATGAGAAGGAACAAGAAGGGATGTAGTTGAATACAACTAGATGCGCGATGCGTGGAGGAGAAAGTGGAATAATGGAGAAGATGATCGATGGTGGATAACAGTCATGGGGAAGAAGAATGGGTATATCCCATGATCCCTTATCTTATGAATTATAAATAAATACCAAGGATTTAATGTTTTGTATGATTTTAATGAAATGTAAAATTTGTGAAATTATATTTCATGGCCCCAATGATTTACCAGCATTTAATATTTAGACATTGTTAATAAGGAAATTTGCAGAACCTGTTATTTGAGATCCTCTGACCAGCTACCGACATAAATAAACCACCCTAAACATATAAATATCTATAATAACCAATTCATACAATCATTTGATTCCTTCTATTTTACATATAATTTAAGAATGGGAGCTATATATTCTTCATGTAGATTAAATAAATACCACACTGTTCGTGAGAGAATTCCGGATAGATTTGTATTCACCGACAGTTGAACTTTATGGATGGTCCTTCACCTCATTTGATTTATATTTTTAAATAATGAAAAACATTGACAACTTAAGGGTCCTAGTAATCGGTATTTCAGTTTTCTAAGGAATAGTTTCAAGTATGAATTAAAAAACAACACCATGTCTGCCATTTTAATGTTTTATTGTGTCATTCATATATCATGAAAATTATTCATTTTTTATTTATATATTATGGAATATTCATGTGTTCCCCATCATATATAATCCATATCATTAATTTTTAGCATTCTTTTTCCTCATGATTTTGAGAATTATTGCCTTTGCTCTACTTTTATTAGTAGGTGATAAGGCCACCCATACAAAAGTTAGAATGAAGTATTGTTGATTGGTATTTTATATTTTATGTGTTATTTCTAATGATCATATTCCAATTTGATGCTCTTGTCATTCCTACTTTTATTGACTATCATTTGGAATATTTTTTAATTTCCCTATTGGATAATTCAACTTCACCACTTTTTTTGTGGGTAGTAGGGAGTTCCAATGTTGTATTAAATTCGATATTATTATAATACTTCATTAATGGTAGTATTTTTAATGTGTGATCCTAGATGAATAAATATTAATTATCAAAATCCAAATCTTGATAAAAAAAATCCATAATAAATTTTTGATGAACATGGATGTTTAATGGGTAGTGGTTTTAGCTTCTACCCACATTGAAACAGTGCCCATTCCAATTTTGATGCAACACATCCCAGGAGAATTGGGGAACATGAACATAAAATAAATTCCCAATACATTAAATATTTTTACTTCTAGGATGGGATTTTGGGAAATCTCATTACATTTCCGAGTGGTTCATATCTACTGAAATTGATAAAAAAATTTCAAAAAATTCCTCTCATCCAGATTAAGTGTGGTCTATAACATACCACATTATAGGAACATAGTCCTAGTGAATTGAGGCCCATGATATCCTCTAGTTTGTATTTTTTTCCATATTTCTGCCAATATTTTAATTTCCACCTCTAGGATGAAGTGTCACATCAAGACATCTCGATAGTTATTATATAATTGAAGCTCATCCGAATAGAATAATGAATCTTAAAAAAATTGTTGTCTATTTTGATAGCATAATTCACGGTATAGAGATCTGATAGAATTATTTTTCAAAGTATCTACAAACAACAACCATTATTTTCCATCCACATTGAATAATGAATCATCAAGAAAATAATTTTAAATTTTTAAATCATCATCATTCTCAAGACATGGAATTTAATGTTTTGATATGTTATCTTCAATGATATGTTAAGTATAATTTGTGTCTTTGAGGACTATAAAATTCTTCTAGCTATTGGATCCACTATATTTTTTATGTTTTGGAATCCATTTTACATAAAACATACTTTACTTCTTCATGATTTTTATGAACTATGAATTCGGAGAGCACGATGTTGAATTGAAATTTATGAAAAGAAAATACCACTCTTTGTATATTATTCTCTACTGACATATAATTAATTTCAAGCCTAATTTTGAGTTAGAATGGAATAATAAATATTTTATAATATTTTTTCACCTCTTTTCCATAAAACTAAACTAGTAGAGAATTCACTAGAAACACACATCATTTCAACATATTTATCCTAGTCAGGTAATATTATGACATGAGTGGCCACAATGGTATTTTTTAGAGTATTGAACTCTCAGTTACACTCTTTACTAATATCTAATGGAATGTCCTTAGACATAAGGTTCATCAGTGCCCGGGATATTTTATCTAAATCTTGGATGAAGTGGTGATAAAATATCACATTTCCTAGAAGACTCCATATAAATTTCAATTTTGTTTGTTAAGGTTGATATTTAATCACATTGATTTTTAATTATTGACTTCCATGAAATTATTTTAAATTTTATGTCTAGGAACAATCCCTCCTTGGAAAATACAAGGAAATTTATTCCCCTTTAGAACTAAGAATATCTCTTTATAGTATTGAAAAACTACTTCCATATTTCCTATGATAAATTTAAAATATCATCCTTATAAGGATAAATAATCCACTAAAAACTCTACAAATTACACTGATATAAAATAAAGTATGTGTTTCATACACCGGTGGAATGATTCTAGTAAATTACACATTATAATTAAAATCATTTGATTGTATTTGTTTCTTAAAGTACATCTGTATGGGATATCTATGTAATTAAATAGGTCCATAAAAATTTATTTGTATCTGGATTATCAATCTAAAAAATAATAGAATCAATTTTCATTTACTCTCTCAATTATTTGATCCATTAATGAAATTGTAAAATGGTCTTTTAGTGTTTTTGTTTTGATATTTATGTGGTCAAAATATACTAACCATCATGTAATGATTAATTGTTTTCGTAAATCATATTATTTTTTAAGGAAATATAAGTTTCCTTTCTATGGGATGCCTGCAGAGGGATCCCCCACTTTATATCAATGTTGAAAAATAGGACAGATATTTCAATAATTTTTCATAACATCCTTTTTTATGAATTATTTTACCAAAGTGGTGATTCACATCCATGGTTGACATTTTAGTTTTTCAACTTCTTCCAATATAATTTTATGGGTGAAAATCGTGGGTTTAATTCCATTGATTTCAGCCACACACCATGAAATCATGTTTTATGACTTTTCTTAACATTATTTACCTTTTCATCTTACACATGAATAAAAAATATGATTCTATGAATGATTACATTAATATTATTGTTAGGGGTTTCAATTCTCACATTGTTAGCTTGAGGATTGATGGTATGAATGGTAGGATGGTGTCCCTCGTAATAGGTTTACATTAATTAACATCTTCATAACTACTAAACTTATCTTCATCATGATACAAATTCTCTCTTACATCATAAATGGTCATGAAATCATCTTTCTCATTATTCATATATATGTATTGATTATCAAATTAATTTCTATACTATTTGGAAAACATAATTAAGTCAAACACTACTTGATCTTCAATAACTATAAAAATAATTATTCCCAAATTCAAATCAAAAAATACCTTACCAGTGGAAATAAATGGTTTCACTATAATGAAAGTAACATCATCTTCTTTCTCCATATCCAATATACAAAAATCAAAAGGAAACTGGATTTTTTTACCTTGGATATAATGTCTTCAAGATGTCCTTAAAGATACATGATTTTTTGATCATCAAAGTGATGGTAAACTATTACTGGTTTCAAATATTTTAACCCTAACCTTTGGAAGAAAATCATAGGCATGATATTAATTCTTTCATCAAGGTCTCATAATAATTTTCAAAAATTTCACGTTCTGATTGTGAAGGGAAAAAATGTCCAGGGTCTCGCATCATTGGTGCGAGCTTCCACGAAACAATTATAGATAATTCTTCCTTCAAGGATATGAATACTAGGTTTTCCAATTTTATTTCATTGTGCTATAACTACATTAATAATTATGCATAGTCATGCATCTTAGTGATGGTCCCACCAATTGGTATACTAATGATTAGTTCCGTAAACATCTCAAAAAATCATATACTTCTCTTATATATTACCTTGTCTCATTCTTTATGGGAAGGGAAGAGGGGGTATATATGGTGGAAGAACCATGTAAACATCTTCCATTTTAGTAATCTCTCTTATGTGTGCTTTTATTGGGTTTATCATATTCCATATTTTTTTCTTTCATGGTTTTTGTGTTTTATCATCATTATCTTTGCTGATGATTTTCATGAGTATTTTTGATTACTCTGTATTATTTTTTTCATAATTTCATGGATTTTATATTTCATCTCTTTTCTACAACTATATTGGGAAACATTAGAATCATATTTTGTGTGATTCTCAATATTACTGATATATATAGTAGGTAATCAGTCTAATATAGTCTTAGAGAAATGTGAAAAACAGTGATGACAATTTCAGAAGGTATCTATCTGTTTGATTATGTATCTTGGTTTTTTGGGAACTCATTCTATGATCTCCCTTTTCAATAAATTTGTTTTTCATTCTCTCAGGATATTATTTTTGGGCTTGGTCATGTTATTTGTTCCTCGACAGATCTTGTTGAAACTGTTTCTGTGGTCACATTATTGGACTCTTGGCTGAAAATGTTCTTAAGGAAATTTTTATTAAGTTCAACGAGCTAGATTTTGAGTTGGGTACCTAGGTGGTCAGTAATTCCATTGTGGTTCATGACCACTCCCCCATTAGAAGTTATATTTATTGATTTAATATTGATATTTGTCCTATCTTTATAGATAACATGGATATTGGTATTTTTGGGTTTTTTGAACTATTTGATTTCATTGACTGTAATTTATATAATTATAATCTCAAATTTTGTTCTCTTCAGTTACTGCTCAATAATCGAGGTATTGGTATATTCCTTCAAACATTTCACATGCATGAGTTTACATTACTAGGGAAAGATGTGGAAACAGTGGAGATAGTTACTGAAAGGTTTCTAGCTTCATAATGGGGGCGACAACCTGGGTTGAAAGGCATGTATTCCCTTTCACTTGGAAAAATCAATGGTGGTCGGTCCTTAATCACTCATATATAGATTTTCATTAGGGAAGATTTAATCTAAAATTTATCAACTAAATAATTTAATCCTTATAATAAGACCACCATTAGTATTGGAATCCACTATAGTATGTGATACTAGTTGTAGTTCATAGTAAACTATTTGATGTTGTAGCCACAAATCCAGTATTTGATGTTGGAACTTTTGGGTCAGTTCATTGAATTGGTCCTAATGTTATGAAACTGATTATCTATCTTCTTGGTTAATGAATTAGATATGATTTTTGAGTTTCTTGGTACATATATATATGAGAAATATTTTTCTAAAAAATATTGTCTAAATAATCATATATCATGATGGACTCAATAGCTTGTATTTTGAGCCAATCCAAGGTTTTATTTCTCAAGGTGATTTGGAATCATGAATTCTTATTCCATCATATGTCACACCATGACACCTAAATGATTCATATAATTACAAGAAATATGAAATATGTTTTTTGGAGCTTAATTCTGAAGTCCACTAAATTTTACCTGATTCTGAATCATGAGATTGTTCCTGTGATTCATTTGGAATATATGTTCTATGATAGGATTATTGAAAAAAATTACACTGAACAACTAATGGATGGAAATACATACTCCAGAATGGTGTGATCCCACAATAGTGGTTTCTCCTCATATTATTCCAGTAGAACATATTCATCATTTTGTGGGTTGGGTGGTACAATGATGTCATGATCAACCATAATGGAGTGGCATCATAATGAAAAATAACTATCAATTATGGGATAAATATTAAATATTCATTGACCTTCAATCATCCTTAATTGATCCATACAATCAAATAACATGTAGTAGCATAAAAAGTATTATATAGATCATTTATGAGAAAAATTATAAAAATAATTTGGAAATAGTAAAGGGGGTGTGATGTAATATTATAATCACACAGAAGGTCAGTATATGAATAAATTGGAAGCCCCCCCGGAAATAATTCAATAATTTTACTGTCCTGGGATGAATCATCTATTTTGAATGATATTTGGACAGATTATAACATTATAAATCCCTAAATACACTAGCTGAAAATTAATAGAATAGTGGTAGTATGGGGTAGAACCTATATGGGAAATCTTGAAAATATGTTGATCAAGTGGTTGGAACCTAATAGGTGGGGTCCTCACATGAACCTCAGGGGTTATGATTTCCATGGTTACTAATTTTGGTATTACCTGATAATAAATATAACTAATTGAGTTTAATTTTAGTTTATTTGAATAAGGTAATCCAAAATCTATAATGGGAAGGTCCTATGTCTTAGGTTTCATCACATTGTAGAGCCAAAAATTGGTTTCATCCAAAATAGCTGGATATACCTAAGGTGAAAACTAATATTTTTTCTAAAGGTATTTAGAAACTCAACTAAAAAATATTATCTTCAATGGATAAATCATCACAAGTTATTGGTCCTTCTCAGATCAACTCTAATTTGGTTAGGATCCTGTTATTGAAATTCCCTAAATTAGAGTTATGTAAAAAAATGTGATCAAAATGAATTCATAAACTAATACCTAGATAAATTGGTTCCCATGTTTTGATCTAATGATTCATTATGTTTAATCAACCCCTACTCTCATCACCTAACCTCAGGAAATTAGTAGTGAATGTTTAGAATTTTATTTGATCAAAGGATAAATTAATGAATGCTTATATTATTCATATATCAGATTGATATTGAAGTAATTAACTATTAAAGGAATTAATTTTAATAATGTACTTACTTAGAAAGAATGCATAAAACTCGTTGAAATTGATGTTGGATGTGGTAATAAAAAATGAAACTGAAATTAGAACAAGGTTTTCGAAATCCACAATGTCTTGGAAGGATGTGAAGAAGAAAAGGATGAAATAAATTGGTAGAAAACGGAAGAAACAAATTATAGAATATGCAGAGAAGAGAGCATAATAAATAAATAAAAAATGTTTTAGTTGGTACATCATATAGAATCAGTTGATGGAATATTTATAATCACATTTCTCTCATATATGTGAAATATTTCTTTAGTGGCATTACATTAAATGAATTCTTCCTATTAAAATTTATGATTTGTAATGAAATTAAAAACTTGTAGTCAGATCATCATATATATTCATAAATATCCAACTCCTCAATTTCTTGTCTTATATATTTTATATTGCATGTAAATTTAATATTTCACAACATTTAATGGATTCACATCGTGTCTTTATTTATCCTAAAATTTCCACGACTTGTAAAAGTTTCTTGGGTGTTCCTTTGGTTTCCATGGGACTTTTTCTCACAGAAAAAAATCTCTTCAATAGGTTTCATAATGTATAATGTTTGAAATTATTGAAATATTAGCAGCACATCCCTTGATAATTAAATTCTAATTCCCTAAAAAACCTACCAAAACCCAAGGAATTATCTAAAAAATCATGAATAATAACCCTGTAATGGTATCCAAAAAATATAAATGAATTTTTATTATCAATATGAATAATGTAAATATTGACATTTGTATCTATTTCTTTCACCCTCACTGGTAGAAATCCAAGAATCATGCATTTGAATTGTTTCATCTACTAAACATACAATGAAGTTCACTACATTCAAATGTTTGGGCTATGCCACTCATTTTCTTGGGCTCATTATCTTATGAGGTTTAGGGATAGTTCACTATATCCAGAAGTTCAATACTTAAAACATTACTATTTTGGATCACATTAGGAAGAAAATATTAATTCCATATACTTTATAGGCATTTAAGTCCCTTCTCTAACATCTCTTAACTCATATTGGAAGAAATTAGTTTCTTTGATGTAGTTATACCGATTTGCTTCTTCATCTCTTTAAACCCACCTTTATGCATTAGATATTTTACTATCTATAATATCATTAGAATGAATTTAAAATATTGTAGGTATAAAAACACATATGTAACTCTAGAAGTATCTTCAATTATTTGAATTATTCATGCTTTCATCCCCTCATTTGGAACCAACTCTCATTAATCAATGATATTTTGATATTGAAATATGTTCAATGTTCAAAATATTTTTTCTCTAGTTCTTAAATATTAAAGATGTGCATAGAGACCCTCTTATATTTATTTTTCACTCATGATTTAAAAAGATATATAATAAATCATGAACCAATTAGTTTACACCTACTAACCCATAATTTGGAAAGTCGAACTCCCCATTATGACCCATGATTTTTATCTAGTATTTTCCTTGTAACTATTGATAAATAATTTTCAATGGACACATAGAAAACTCCTAGCTTAAAAATGGACTTGATTACTATGGAGTAAAATATTCCATTTTGGATCTTCTATGTCATGGTTATGTAACACCCCATGCTTCCACGATACAGTTCTCTATGAAAAATACAGTAGCGTGTGTTGTATGCAACTTCGAGTTCTAACACACACTACAACCAATCAAACTAGCCGTTATGAATAGTAATACATTTTTTTTGAAATTTCCTAAAATTTTTATCTCAAAATGGATTTCATTTTCTGATTCAGAATATCGAATTTAGCCAAGGGTGAATTTTTGGTACTTTTTGGATAACATTAATATTTTGATGAATAGTGAAAATTACTAAATTTTAATTAAAAACATCTTTTTTAATCAAAATAATTAATAGTGATAAATTATGAATTTGAGTGGTTTTTAAAGTATATTTAGAATATATTTTTACAATTTAATACAATTTTGGTCATTAGACATAATTTCACAATTAAACCGGATATGAACAAGTGTCAATCTTTTGATAGTTATTATCTCTTAAAACACGCTTTTTGTTTTAACAATTGGAATTAATTTTAAATTAATTTTTGTGACTTATGTAGAGGCGGCTCTGGAAAAGATGTACCTAGGGGTAAAACCTGCAAACACCGCTTTGAGATAGAATCGAACGGGAACTGGTGCATGCTAACGGGCTTGCTGCACTCTTGGTTACGACACTCCCAGGGGATATGCTTAGGATAACTATCATTTTCTTTACAAACCATTATGAAGGGTTTATGAGTATATACTTCCTCAAATGGAAACATTTTTATGATTATGGATTATATCCATAAACTATTTAATTTATGTTATGTGTTTTACAAGTTTGGGATTAAGTATTGTTATTCATAAACTAATCATGTGTATGACATTGTTTAGAAATGGTGCCCATTAAAGGAATTAGAACTCCAGCAATGCACATGATCTAAAGAGAAAGAAGGATCAAATCTTTCATGGTCTGAAGCCAGAATTTATAAGAGAAATAGTCTCCCATGTATTATTATCTTATGAAGAAATAATATCATGTGTTGATAAGATAAGTAAAGAGTTAACTGATTCATATGGCTTTGAAGGGAAGCAAGAGAAGAAAATGATAGAAGAGAGAATGATGGACAAAGGGAGGATGGAAAAGAAGAATTTTCACATATGTGATAACTGTGGTAAGAAACACCATGGAACTTGCCTGAAAGGAATGGGAGTTTTGTTATAAGTGTGGAGGAAAAGGGCACAAAGTATGTGACTGCAAGGGTAAGAAAATGGTTTCAAATGTACAATGCTTTATTTTCAAGGACTTTGGACACTATGTGAACCTATGTCCAGTCATTAGACTATGCAAAAAATGATGCTATTGGATAATAATCAAGTTTTGATACTACCACAGATGAAGAGGAATGATTAGAGTTCTTATGTTGATTTTTTCATTTGAGTGTTGTATCAACAATGTACTTGTAATAATAATTATGGAGTATATAAGGATTGTACTGTAGTACTATTTCATTAAGGACTTGAGATTTTGTGGAACAATGAAAAGTGACTCAATAGCAGGTTAAATTTTTGGAAAATATATGGTTGATAGAAAGATAAACCATAATATGGTTCTGATACTAAGGTAGTGATTTTAGAATAATACATGATGGATTTGAATAAATTATATTGGAAATTCTTGACTACCTTAAAACTGATTAATGATTTGTATATTACATAATTGTTGGGATTTACAAAATTTTTGGAATAAAGGAGTATATCCATTATTCTTTAAGGAATAAGGGATCATGAATGTAATCAATAAGGTTTTATGGTAATTCAGGATGTTTTAGTGTTTTAAAAGAATACATGATGAAGGTTTTCACATGTTATTATGCGTCAGAAAAGATCTTAATTGTGTTTACCTTCCTTATAAATCATTGACTGAATTATTTTGGATAGTTCTAGTTCGGATTATTTTGGATTTCCATAAAAAGGACAACCCGAAGGTTGGGTGGCAACCCGTCGCTGCAGGAAAGGCCACGAGACTTGAACCCACAACCGAAGCGCGACAAGGGTGTATCCCCTACCATAGACCCACGTGAAGTTCTTGGATTGTATAATGTAGTTTCTTTTCATAAGGGTTCTGATATGTGAATTATAAATTCATTATATTTGGAACCCAATACGATTAGGATAAATATAGTATTTTTGATTTGTATTATGTTTTGCGGTGGAAGATGAGTTTGTGGTAGAAATTTACTAATGGATAAAACTCTAAATATAAAGTAAATATATCTCTTTATGATCTTATCCAATCTCATAAATAAATTCCTCAACATTAAGAAAAGGAACACAGAACAAAAATGTTGTCCTAGATGGTCCCTTAGATCTTCACAAATTTATGGCATTGGGATTGTTGGCGTTTTTATAGCCATGTTCTCTACCACTCTCCATCAGATATTTATGGTTAGATTTCTATTCCATATCCATATTTTCCTACATGGAACCCTAGTTTGTGCTATTTTCGGTAACCTTCATACTTACCGCTCATTATTTTAAATAGAGGCCTCATTAATTCGTTTTTCGATGTGGGATTTCAATTAAGATATTTTGAAACGTCAACCCCAAGTTTCCAATACTGAGCAAAAATTGTAAAGACGCAATTTATTGAAGGAGGGGAGAATGTAACACACCATGATTCCACAGTATGCTTCTCTTTGAAAAATACAGTAGCGTGTGTTGTACGCAACTTCGATTTCTAACACACACTACAACCAATCAAACTAGCCGTTATGAATAGTAATAGATACTTTTTGAAAGTTTCTAAATTTTATCTCTCAAAATGGACTTAATTTTTGGATTCTGAATATCTAATTTAGCCTAGGGTGAAATTTCGGTACTTTTTGCATAACTTTTATATTTTGATGAATATTGAAAATTACTAAATTTTAATTAAAAACAACTTTTTTAATCAAAATAATTAATAGTGATAAATTATGAAATTTAGTGGATTTAAATATATTTATAATATATTATTACTATTTAATACAATTTTGGTAATTGGACATAATTTTACAATTAAACCAGACATGAACAAGTGTCAATCTTTTGATTGTTATTATCTCATCAAAACGCGCTTTTTGTTTTAACAATGGGAATTAATTTTAAATTAATTTCTGCGACTTCTGCGTTTTGAATTTGGAAAAATGGATTCCATATTTGGAATCAGGATTTCCAAATTCTGTAAATAGGTAACTTTTATTTTTATACATTTTGAATAATTACTTCGGTAAATATTTTATTTACCATGGTTAAAGGATAAATCCGGTACATAAGTGTTAAAAAAATAATATTATAATAATAATAAATTACCCTAAAACGTGTCCTAACATTATTGGTCGATACATGTCTGACCATGGTCATATTTGGGTATATTTTGGGACCCCATGGATCCACTTGTAGGTGATAGGGACACTTTATTTTAATTAATTTAGACTAAATACAAAAATGACTTAGGTATATACCTTTTAGAAAAAAAAATTACATCAGGTTATATATGTTGTATTTTTGATTATAAATATAAATTAGAAAGCTAAAATGATTTCCTACATAATTGTATTTTATTTATAATTTTTATACATTAAATAAGCTAATTTATATATGACACAATGATGATGCAGTAATTACCATAATAGTGAAAATTATAATAATTGATATTACAAAAACCCAAATAAATATAATTTGAGACTTTTTATAAATTAAAATAATTTTATAGGTTAATTTAACATTTTAGGATTTATTTAATTAACTTTATTATAAATAATAATTTTTTTATGATTTTTACAAAAATTAATTATTGAATACTGTCGAAATTGACATAAAATTATTTTTAAAACAAATATTATATTCTTAATTGATATTAAATTCCTAAAAATCTAAGTATCGGCCACAATACTTATATCATGATATTTTTATCATTAATGTACCACTTGGGGGTCTCTTGTATGTATATAGTATGTTTATTAACCATATAATATAAAAATACAAAGAGACACTGTAAAAGTGAAACTAATTAACTTAGAGTTGATACTTAAAGATAAGGTTAATATAGTAACCCAAACCTATCGAAATCCTATTGGTTGAGAGGTTTTCGACATATACCCACCTTAACCTTTAAGTAATCCACTTTGGAGCCATTAGAAACAGAATTTGAATTTATTATAAAATAATATTTCTACCTTTTCCAAAGGTGCCCCTCACCCCTCTTATAAAATGGCACTCCCCCTCTTCATTAATTAACACCTTCAAAGCATTTTTTTCTCTGCCAACCCCTACCCAAATATTCTATCAACATCCCTAACTTCATCCTAGAGGCCTTACATTAGTCAGAAAGCCAACCTAAAGAGCCCTTTTGATCAAATCAAAAGGAAGAACTCGAAGAAGAGGTAATTATTTCACCACCCTTTTTCAAGTTCCTTTCTTCATCCACTTCTTCTTTCTTTGTTGTTACCATTATAAAATAATAACTCAAGTATATTATATGTACATTGATGTTATTATAAACATTTTACAACCAAATATTTGTATTCTATCCGTCCTTTGAATGACAGGTCACCATACGTGCATACGTATGGCTTACCGTCTCCACGTCGTGGTGTAATTGTTATCCAAGACATTATTATTTGGATGGGTATAATAATGATTTTAAATTCATGTAAATAATAAATATAACATGATAATGATTCTGTATATATGATATACCACCAAATAATATATTATTTTAATATCAAAATAATGATATTGTCGCTCGTGCGTACGTACAGACTGCCGTCTCCACGAACGTGATGAGATTCATTCTCCATCGTATCCATTCAAGTATAATTATCATTTGGTGATTTAAAAATAATGTTTAATGACTTTATATCATTCTGGATATGAATAAAATACAACCTATCCATGACAAACACAACTTACGTAACAAAACATATAAAATAAAACGAGCAAGTTAACACCCAAAACAACGATAATACTAAGATATTATTAACAAAGCATTGTTAAAAGATCAAATATGATAACATAATAATGTATATGATTCTTGTATAATATAATAACAATTATTTTACCATTATACAAGAGGACAACCTAACCCCAACCAAGGAAAAGTACATGGTAATGGGTTTTCATCTCACTCCTTATTCCTGTGAGATTCTTTCCATATTTCCACTATAACATTTTGTGTGGTGTATGTATTGCCCATAATTTTATTCATTGTGTAATAAAATTAATTTATGTCTATTTACATATTAATTTTATGATACCACTTTCATGGGTTTTTTTATTCTTAAGATACCAAATTGGTAAGGGTTAATTCCTGAATCTCATTATTATCCGAGATTGTTTATTTGTAAGTATATACTGGGACATTTTTATCATCCATGTCCATTTTTCATAAAATTGATTTCAAAATGAATATTTTAAGGATTTTTAGAGATGATCTTTTTCAAGATCATAATTTCAAAAGTTTGTACATATTTATCTATCTAAATCTTTTTAATTAATGTCCATGTTTTCAAAATGATTTTAAGTGTTTATTTATATTGACATGAATGATTTGGAATGATAATTCTTTTCAAAAGTTTCAAAGTTGTATTGTACTCTTTGATTCAAAAATATATTTTAAATTACTTCCTTTATAAATGTTTGACCTTTAAATGATTTTACAAAAAATATATTTCTCTCAAAAAATTTTGCTCATCATTTTCATCTATGTCAACATCCTTTGATGGATTTTAAGCTTATTTGATGTTTATTTATTATAAAAACCATACATTGAAGTTTTTTTAATATGTTTGACTGTGGATGTGTTATTTTTATACCATTCATGGTTTATAGAGAATGTATTGACATTTTTTATGCTAGTTTTAATACGAATTATTATGTTATGTTTAAACCTATTCAATGAGGAATTCATTGGACTTAGTAAGTGATGGGTGGAGCCCGCTATAGCTCCTCGATGCATCAGTAGGTCTCATGAGACAAACTCATGTCTTGACACAAGGAGTGGACAAAATCTTATTTTCAGTCTTTGCCCGAGGCCTTGGCTATGTTGTTATGATAGTCTGGCATTATGTATTCCATCATTATGAAAGTGGTTGTTGATATCGCATGTGATTATTTGATTAGTAGAATATCCATGTGAATAAGTAAATGGAATTATTTCAGTTTATTTATGCCATATTATGTTGAATTTCCAGTTTAAAAATCGTTTGTTTTAGTTATACATTGCCTAAAATGTTTATTCTTATTTATGAATGTTTCTGCTATATTGTTATCCTTAATGGGCATTTGAGCTCACCCCTTTCAATGTTTACTTTTTCACAGGATGTGAAGAAGTAATTTATGAATGACCTGCTGGGATAGTATGTGGGGATATGAGTGTGGACTATGGAGACTATGTTGTTGTAGTTTTCATTTTATGATGTAATGTAAACTTTATGAATGTATATAGTTATTCCAAGCCTAATAAACTAATCGGTCGTTCGAGACTTGATCTTTCTTGTGATCAGGCCAATGTTATGTAAAAATGCACAGACTCTGGGTAACTGGGGTCGGGGCGTTACAGTTTAGGTCTAACATGGTGGATTATGCAATTTGTATACTCTACTATAGTGTATTTTAGAGTACTATGGGGTGGTCTTTTATTGTTAACTAGATCAATATAAATAATCAAATATCTTCTCTATAACTCACTCATGATATCCTCTATGATCATGATTCACAAAATTGGCTGTTGAATATCCATCATCCTTACAGAAAAATGCTTCTATTTTCAAGTGCACCTATGTCGTAATAAATACCATTACTAAATTGATACATATTTGAGGTATAACCATTTCTAATGTAGAATAGCCTCCCAAGAATCTGAATTTTTTACTTCATTTAAATTCAAACCCTCCATATTGAAAGGAATATATATAGTCTATACCTCTCCATCTACAACAGGATTATGGTGTGGCCATTTTTCTATGGATTGGACACCTAAAATATTCTAGTGGAACTATATCTCCTTCAAAACCATCCCTATTATATGGCCTTTTATCAATGGTGTATCATTGGAATTCTTCATTATAGAACAGAAATTCATTTGTAAATATCATGGTAGATATCTGTCTTCACATCCTCAACACATTATATTTGAATAACATGCCTATTCCTAGGTCCTTCATATTGTCTCCCTGTGGTTTGTACCATTGATTCCATAATACCAGCATAAGGTATGGAAAATTTCATCCATGGGAACACTTTCCCACATGTTTGACCACCTGCCTTCATGTGTTATCATAGATAGATATCCTTCATGGTTCCCCAACATTATCGATCTTAATCCCAAAAATAAATGATCACGTGGGTGATTTTTATGTTCTAAAATTATTGAGGTTGTATGGTGTGTCGAGAACCATTGTTTCAGATCGTGACTGGAAATTGAAATAGCACTTATGTGAGGTATTATAAAAAAAACTTGGAAGTCATGTTTCATTAATTATATATTATCACCAACAAATGAACGGGTAGTCTTAGAATACGATTCAACTATTTGAGGACATGTTAAGATCATGTTTAATTAGTTTTAATGTTTCATGTGAAAATCACTTATCACACATTCATTTTTATTAAAATAATAGTATCTAAGATAAAATTGAAATCATACCTTTTGAGGAATTTTATGGGAGACCGTGAAGATCTATATCATGTTGGTTAGAGGCTAGGGAATCTGAGCTGTTGGAACTGAGTCTCATACAAGAGAAATTAGAGAAGGATTGTTGGATTAAAAGTAACAGATTATAGATCTAACCAAGAATAAGTCATATGAGGGTTGGAATCTTATACCTCTTTAGTTTATGGTGGAGGATAGTGTATTTATTCAGGTGTCACCATGGTTGGTCCATAGTCAAATTCAGAATAAAGGAAATTTGCCTCCAAGGTACATGGGGCCATTCAAGATTGTGCAGAGGATCGGACTAGTGGCTTACTGATTGGAACTTCGAAAATGGAATATTGGGATGCATGATGTTTTTTATATTTCAAAACATTGGATGTTTCATCCTAATCCACCTCATCTGATAAACATTGATGAAGTTGATCTTGATTTGGATAAGTACTTTGAGGGGAATCTGGTTTCATATTGTGTATCATAGTGAAAAGGTCATGCATGGTAAGGTTGTACCTTTGGTTTGTGTTTTGTGGAAGCATGGAAACAGCTATAAATAAATTTGGGAGTGAGAGGTAGATATATAGGCCTAATAGATCAATCTCATTACTTCAAAAACTAAATGATTTCCAGGAAGAATAGCTCAAGGGTGATCCATCCTATAGTAGGGAGCTTGTAAGACCTAGGATCACTATTATGGTATTTTTTTTGTTTATGATTCTGTTTAAATTCATAATTTTAGTTAAATATGTATTTTACAAAAGTTCATGGGAAGTATTGGGTTTTTTTGTGGGAACTGGAACACAAAAATAGAAGAAAAAATGAGTTTCTGGTCATGTTGTTTGATTTGTGCTTCGTTAGTGAAAACTGTACAGATAATCCCAGATAACCATGCATCCTTTAAAAAAGGATTTCACACAATTATCGCATATTTTAGAAAACAAAATGAAATTATTATGAAATCGTGCAAAAGGGGGATTTAGGGATAGTGTCACCCACATGTTCTTCACATGGTTTTGAAAGTCATGTGGGTAAAACATAGAGCCCAGTAATATTGAGAAATTTACAAAATTATCATTCCATGATTTTAAACCATAACTCAGGATTTTCCCTACACTACCCATTGTAACCCATGTGATGAGGATAAGGTCTCAGGAGCTTCCAAGGCTGATTCTCCCTCATTTCATTGTCTTTTTTAGTGTCATTGGTTGAAAATAAAAGATCTAAGTAAAGATAATATTCCACTTACTTATCTTTTTGGTTTAGTGTTCATGATTCTTCATTATATTCTTCTGATTCTCTTAAACCCTTCAATGCCATCTAAATCTATGTTTAGTCTTAAAAAGGGTTTGTAATCAGGATATGAGTCCTTGATTAGGTGTGCATTCCGAAATGGATCCATTTTATGTGTTATAAAGGTAATATCATATTGTTTTGTTAGAGATTTGTGTATGATGGGTTTATTTCTTCACTACGCCTTCATGTGATTTTGATCCTTTCATGAGTTTTGGCATAATTGATGTATAGATGATGAATGGAAACCATCATGGTCCCAATGTTAAAAATGGAGGATTACTTGACCATTTTAGGGACTCCCATGGGGTGCATCCATACTTTTCGAACATAGAAGATAGGTATGTGTGAGAAAGGTGGCCTTGTGACCTTGTATATCGCTTTATGAGAATGTTTAAATGTTTAATGGTAGTGGTAATGAATTGTTGGAATGCTTCTATTCTTAGAAAAGTATTAATGGTTTTATTGGAATGGTAATAAAAATGGATTAAATTAGTTAAATTGGGATTGTGTCTTGTAGATAATGAATTAGGATAAAGAACCTTAGAGGGTTGGTGTATGTGAAATGTTGACCCATGGTTTTGGTAATAGATTGTGAATCAATGGATATGTTTAATGGGGTTAGAGTTCGAAAATATAACTAGGATAATGATCTATATAAAGTGAAATGGAATTGTGAACGAGCTATGGAATGACATTGAATCTCATGTTGATGTTTGTGAATCATGATTGTTGTGTTTATTTGTGGTATTGGTTGTGGTGTTGATTGTGTGTCGTGATTCGAAAAATTATAATTTTCCCATGGCTAGCTGGTGGGATTAAGGATTAATTCTCCTCCCATATGTAGGCTTGTATTGATTCTCTATCCTATCCAGGAATGGATGGGTTAGGGAGTCGAACTGATGCTCTATGCCCCTAATGGTTGTATTCAATTAAAATTCATGAACTGAGGATCCATGTTAAGTGTGCTGATTAGATTACATGTGCATCCATAATGATATAGGGACACAACATGTTATCATATGTGGAATGTTAAATTCTGTGAATATTGCATGAATAAGGTAAGTTTATGAATCCGGGAATACATGTTAATGGTGAACTAAATGATGAGATGAGGTACACAATAATCATGGAACCCTAATCCTAATAGTAATAGTAATGTAGATAATGGTTAACGAGTCTCCCTGATCTATTTTAACACTACCTTCTATTTATTTATACTTTCATGCACTGTCATTTTGAATGTATATTTTTAAGACACCAATGGTAATGGCCTACAATGTTGTACTCACACCCTACCCGGGCCTCCGTTGGGAACCCAAATAGATTTCATGATTTCCAATCAGGATAAGGGGAAGAGCCCAATGCTAGGGAGTTAAGTTGGACATGAGACATCCATGGATAAGGTCCCTGACATGGAGTCAAGACTATGTTGTTTATTACACTGTTTTCATTAATTTTCATTTTGTTCACTTGGAATTGTAGCATCATATGATTTTTTTTTTGTGATTGCACCAAGTTTGGGAGATGTTTTTCTACACATGCTATTGGTTGTTTCATATTATTTCTCTTATTTATATTGCGATATGTTGTGTATTACTATGATAAATAGGGTATAGTCTCTTCATGTGATTTATCTAGATCCTCACTACATGTTTTCATCCTTTAGCAAAGGAGGAGGCGCGCTTGAGGTCATGTGATGACCTGACATGGGGCACCAATTTAGTGGAAGCAAGGTCAGGGACATTACATGTATTCCTAGGTTCACTTCCTTATAAGGTTAATTAATAGATCACTTATTTTGAATGGTCACTCCCTTGAATTTTCATTTATTATATTAGTATTTATGTAACAGATCCGCACCATATAGTTTATGTACATGTAGGTCCCTATAATGGAATCATTACATTCTTATTTAAACAAGGTATATCATTTATGATAGTTATCATAGACTTTTTCTCCACATATTTTAAAGCACCTTGATGCATAACTTCCTTTACATTCTAGAATATCTCTTAAACACCTTCAACATAATGTAGAGACAAAAAACATATTATTTAACCTTATTATGATTTTTAACGAAACCAATTAATTATAATTTCAATCTCTCACCTAGAACAAACTCACTTTGTTCTCTAAATATATGATATAGAAATCCTTTCTCTTTTCAGAAAATTCTATCTTCATTTTATAGACATGAAATATTTGAATAATGTTTACATTCTTTTTATTTTAACTTCACAATCATCCTAGATAAATATGAAATCATATTCTAAACAATCTCTACATGTTACCCCATATTTTGGACTGTCAAACTTCTTATTAAGACACGTTAATTTCACTCATGATTTTTTCCAAAACTGATGAGAACTAACTACTGATGGAAATTAAAAATACTACTAGATATGTAATTTCCTTAAGGACATTGGCATAGATCCTCATATTGTGAATCATTTCTCTAATTTTATGGTTTACCTATGTGGACACTTCAATTAATCAGACTTCATTTCAGTTTGGTAAAATCTGTTGTATCATAGCCCTATATTATCGAAGAAGTCCCTAGAACACATCCATTATCTTCTCCATAACCTATGCATGATATCCAACAAGATCACCTCAAAATACTTGACTCATCAAACTGGTTGTATCCTATCTATATTACATAAAACAAAATGTGTATGTTTTCAAGTGAACCTATGTGGTAATCAATAACCTTGATATGTGAATATATCCCAGTGAAAAATCAACTTTTTTGTAGTATGTCATTTTGTGATTTTGAAATATTTACAACTATAAAATACATACATTCCATGGAATAATGTGTAACTAAAGAGTGGACCCCTAATTCTATAACGGGACTGTGGTTTAGACTAATTATTTGGTGTGGAGACATAAAATATTCTAGTTTCACTAGAACTCATATAAAAGTATCTCTATGTGGTGGCCAATTTGGACATCACATAGCCTATGAATTATGAATCCCACCTGATTATTTCAACTATAAATCCTATGATGGATAAAACTATTCACTTTTTACTCTATCTAGGTGCACATCATGAGATCCTATATCATCCTTATCCATGTTACCACCATCCATCATGGGCCACATCCGCCATGCGAAGCGGACTACTAATACCTTATAAATAACTTCATGTGTGAATGTTGAACTTACTTGGTGTAAAACTGTTGATGTTTCATCCTTATATCTCCCCAGCAAGGTTTATATTTCTCTTGCATAGGGAGGATCAAGCTGACATAGTTTCTCATTGAAGGTTGGACTTATTTTGGGACCCTATAAAAAAATCCATAGATTTTAGTTGTGGTGACTATGTCATGGACATACATTAGATTTATTTTTCAATATCTTGTTCACAACATATTTGGATTCACTATAGTATTATATTATATGATAAAATTAATATAATGGTGTGTAGTAGAATCCACATAGGATCTATATATAGTCACTTCTCAAAATTCCTACCATACTCCCCACTATTATGTGGTATTTCCTTTTTATCCATCTAGAACTCTTGTAAATCGAACACCATTAAAGTCACTTTTAGAATTCCCCAATACATTTTCACTTGATCAATCATTACTTGTTCAACACTTCAAAATGTTTCTTATCTGAACAATAAACATTGTCTATAATATTTGGTAAATACCAATATTCCAAAAAACTATTCAACACTTTGGTCATCATCAATATTTACCATCAACAATGTCATTTTCCAAAAGACCAAACAATATTCTTCGAGATTAAAACACACCTTAGTTATTAACCTTGTATACCTTTCAAAAAAATCCTTATTCATAGCAATGAAATCCACTATCAATAAATCAAACATCAGTCCTTTTGAATATATTAAATCTTGTCTACTATTGTTACGTGTGTAACTTAAGGGTGGATCATGGGGTGAGTTATGTTTTTGGTGAATTTATAAGCTTAATTAATCATTGGGTGGGGATAGGCTTATCTCTTCTGGGAGTTAATCATGGTATTATTTATATAATAGTAATTTTTGGTTGGTTTCATAAGTATTATATAATGTTCTATTATGTGTGACCCATACAAAAATTAATTTTAGTCTAATAAAAATTGTTTATGGGGGTTATCATATTGATAATATCCTATGGGTTATAGGGTTGTTAAAAATATCTTTTTTTATTTAAGGACATTGGGATAATTGTGGGATGTTTTGTGGGCCAGGTCATGAAAGAACATTGGTGTTGTATTCCACTAAGAGAGTTGGGGATTAATTTGATTTTAGTGAAGATATTGTGTATGAGATGTGTATGAATTTCATTTATTTGTATAAGATTTTCCAAATTAGTGTAGCATTATTGTGGATCGATACTCATATTTTCGATTAAGGGAATAAACTTATAGATAATGGTGGATCATGATCCTTTTTCTACTTTTATAATTTAGACAACGAAATTATTGGAGTATCATTGTATCATGTTTTACTTCCCAAATCTTTTTTCTATGTGTATTTGAAGGTAATTATATATAATGATACATACACTTGACAATATGATCATTTCCTTAAGGACTGGCTATGATATAAATTTCACTTAAAGAGGTTCTAATAATATTGGAAATGATATTGTATGAATTTCAAAAGATTTGGTTCCTTTAAAAGTGGTTATATCAGAAAAGTTACAACCATAATTTTTTCAAGGTTATTATATGTATGATTCAACAATATTTTTTGTGGTATCTAGGTTCATGGTTGTACAATCCATGTTATCATATAAAGAGGTATTTTTTTTAGTATTATGTGTTTTAAAAATACTTTTTTTTCAAATATTTACATAAACATGATATATTACAGAATTTTAGGAGCCCTATTGGATTTTTAATTCTATGATTTATGGTCAGACACTACATATGAACAATTTTTGTTTTGTCGAAAATATATTATGTTTATATTTCTATGTATAGGATTTATAAGATATCATGTTGGATTTTCATAATGTGTGATGGAGATGGAATTTAATAGAGACTCATTTTTTGGTTTTGACTCTTTATATATCATACATATTGGTTTTATATTATAAACGATTAGATATGTGGCTGATGTGTAATTTTTTTTAAAGGTTGGGGCCGAAGCCTCATTTTTATTATTAAATCAATGAAAAGTCCTCTTTTATCTGGGTAGAGGGAAACCTATACATAGCCCGAAGGCCCAGTGGGCTTGTATCCCATTACATATCTCGTAGGCCAAAATTATAAGGCCAATTCACATTCTGTGAATAGTAACCTGCTGCTACAGTACTGCACAGTATTGCCGCTGCTACAGTGCCCTGCCGCCGCTACAGTGCCCTGCCGCCGCTACAGTACCCGCTGATGAACAGTGCCACCGCTGCTCGAAAGACGGGTCATGGGGCCCATGCCTCAACTCCCGTTTCAACGCCCAGAACCACACTTGAAAACTCCATCTTGGCACCAGGGTCACAACGCCAGTGATGGCGCTCAATTTGGACATTGGATGTTTCTGCACCGCCCAAAACAAAAACCCCAAACAAATGCCAATTCACTTAAAGGCGTGTCATGCCTCCGAGGCCCCTCGTTTTGGAAATTTAAAATCCCCAAAACCATCTCAAAACCTTCATCTCAATTCATGAATCGCACAGCGATAGACATTTCCCAAATCAGGTGTCCTACGGATGATTTATTATTTATAAATCTTTTTCTTAATAATAATATAATTATTTTTATTTTTATTTTTATTTTACTTTTATAAACTTATTTTTTTTACCCCACCTTTTTTTCTATTTGCGGCATCCCCTTTTTTTCTTCCTTCTTTTTTTTCTCTGACTCCCGAGTCCTCCCGGCCAGAAGGTCGGGTCTCCCGCGTCGCGCGCCCCTAGCTGGCGCCACCAACAACCCCCGTGACCCGGAGCTCACCGTCTCCGCTACTCCCCGCTTGCGACGAAGCCCTTGACCCTGGCCACCCTTGCCGCTCACCCGTGTTGTAGCCCCCCCCCCCACGCTGATGCCCTCTCGTCGTGCTCGACCTCATCTACGGCCCCCTACCGCTAAAGCCGCTCGCCCGACCACTTGACCCCGATGGCGCCTCTGATCACCCTGCCGACCTACTGAACGCCAGGATGCCTCGCCCTTGCAGAGGCCCACTCGGCCTTCCAACCTCCCAACGGAGTGCCACTACCTAAACCCTCACTCGACTACCCTGTTTCACCAGAACCCACCAAAACCGTTAATCTTTGATGGACGATGGCAATGGCCTCCGAACTCAGATTTCAATTCCAAAAAGTGATTCAGAAATATCAGAAAATATACTACGTGGTTATGGGATTTTTTCAATGATTAAACAGAAATTCGATGCATAATGATGGATTCAAAGTAGGTTCAGGAATTAAAAATGTAAATGCACGATCCTACCTTGTTCGGTGTTGCCTGGAGCTTCACCATCGATCTGCACCCTGTCGTTGCTTCCGCCTTGATTAGAAGAAGGGGGAGGAGAATGGAATGGAAGAGGAGGTGGTTCTGCTAGAGGATTGAAACAAAGAAGTGGGGGGAGTTATGTTTAAATAGAGAAAAAAAATTAAAAAGTTTTAATTAATGTAACCTCCAAATTAACCCGCACTCGAAACTCTTTGTGGGGTCATGATTAAACCTCACCTAGTATAATCACCACCTCCTCAACACAACGAAGGTCTCTGAATTTTAATATGAGGCCACGTTCAAAATTTATTAAACTCAACGCCTGTGGCCGCCAAATTACGAAAACGCCCTCGAGGCCATTTTCCACTGACGGCCCGCGGTCATGAAACGTACACCCCTCCTAGGGTAAATGGCACACTCCGGGCTCAACGGTGCCCTCAGTTTTCTAATCCGAGCCACTGTTTAAGATATACCTGAGTTTAACCATTGAATGATTAACTTAATTGATTATTTATCAGTTTAATGTTCCGCTAACGTGAGAGGGGTCCCAATGTCCCGTGTCGACATGTTTTATTTCACTCCTTTGGTAAACACCTCATTTCGGACCCATCCGTACCCTCAGATCTTTGATCTGATGCACTGTTTACGAGTTATCCCATTTATTTGGTGTTCTCAGTTTGAACGCATTAAAAATTTAATTCCAGCCATACCGGGGCTCATAATCGCACGTCATAGGAAGGTTCTACTCCGGAATAATATCAATAATACTTCTAAGTTTTTTATAGCCAAAAACTAGTTTCTTACATCATTCCCCCTTTAAGTTTCTCGTCCCCGAAAATAAAAACTAGGGAAAAACTCAGGGTACCATGCCCGCACCAGGCTCTCCCGTACCTAGAAGAACTCGTGCACAGTCCCGCGTCACCACACACAGACCAAAGGATTTGATCTATTCACGCGAGGTCGGCCCTTGCCGATGACGTGCATAGGATCACACACACCTTTTCTTAGGTGAGTCATGTGGGAGATTCTATTCACCCAAAACCAGCCTTTGGGGTTAGGAAAAGGCGGGTAGTGAACCTCTCCATCCCTTTGAACAGTCTCAAACAGCTTGAAGGCTCTTGGGGGTAACTCACCTCCCCCACCGAACCCCTACATCGAACGCCATGAATGGAATCACCACACGTACCTAGGACAAAGGCCGGTGATTCCCTCCTTCAAAATATCCATATGGTGAAACACCTAAGGATATTTGTTCATGAAAGGTTTCATAATTTATGTTTCACAACCAAGACTCTCTTATACGCTCGGAGAGCGTCGGAGTCGACACCATCGACTAAAGAAGAAGGTTCCAGGCCTTCTACTCTACCAACACATGGTTACACCCGACGCCTTGTGTCCCCCTGGTAACACCTAAAGCAAGGAGCATGGAGAAAATCATTTCACACACAGAGTCTAAAATTTTTACTTGCAGAAAGTAGAAGTGCTTTAGAGAGTACCTATTATCACCTCATGCTCTACAGGATCGTAGACATCCAAAGCTCGCAGTTGTCCGTGGTCCCAACTCTTAGCTCACAGAGCCTAACATGGACCCTGTGGTTGTGATGGGAAGGCGTGATAAGGTCATCCTCCACTTCCATCTCCACCTGCTCCACTGCACCCACCACCTCATTGGGAGCTACTCCGATCATGTTGCTGCCTCTGCCACGAGGGTGCACCTGCTGCCTGCCCGATATTCTCTGCGTGCCTGGTCAGGCATTCTCGTGCCAGGTGACCTTGCCCATCACAAGCTTAACATTTAATCTCCCTGAGATGCACTGGTACCCTCTTGTGCCACTGTGGTGTATGACCATGCCCATGAATCTGGCTGTCTGAAATCCACCTATGTCGAGGTTCTGCCTGCCGATGCCCGCTAGCTGCGACAGACATCTCGGCTCCATCGTGCCTGCTGCCACTACCAACTATAGAATGTGACAGGAAGCCCTTTGTCACCAGCGCCTGCTCTAGAACCCCTATATATTGGTAAATTCCCAAGGGTAGTATGAAAGGACGAATCTCTTGATGGAGACCCTGCTCAAACTCCCGTGCTGGGAAGTTGTCGTCATTGACCAAGTCCGCGTAAAATCGTGCACGGTCTGTGGAATTAGCTATGTACTCGGCCACCATCACCCCTCCCTGATGAAATTGCAGGAGATCTTGTATCTGAATGAATCGTAAGCAATAGGGAAAAAACTTTTCACGAAACAACAAATGAAAGTCACCCCACAAAATCAATGACTCGCCATGAAACTGAGTTACTAGACTCCACCAACGCCAAGATGCTCCATGGAAAATAATGGCAGCCAAAGCCACCATAAGATCTTCCAGCACCTGTACAAGCCTGAAAAGGCGAACCACTGTCTCTATCCAAACCTTTACTACCTTTGGGTCCGAATCACCACCAAACCTCATCAGTCTCTGCTGCTGGAACTCAATGTATGCACTCAACCTGTTCTCAAGCTCAGTATGCTCTGATAAAGCTGTATACTTCTCAATAGGTGGGGGATCTACTACCAGCCCACCCAGAGAAAGGGGATCACATGATGGGTCCGAGAAGGAAGCCTCGTAGCTGGAAAGGTCATCATCACGCACCGAAGCTAGTATCCTGGATGGCTGTCTTCGCGGAGACATACTGAATGTTATCAAAGAGTGTCGCGGTCAGATGAGCATATATATATATATCACAACAACAACAATGATGGGGAGATGACACAAGAAGGACAATAAAATACTCAATCATTTGTGATGCACAATCCAATTTCCCAGCAACGAGTGTCTTAGCATGTCGAGTCGACAAAAAGGTAATCAAGGTCTTGGTGAATAGATATGTCAGCCGTTGCACCATCACTGATCTCCCTGGCCGGAGAGCCGCTCTCGAGACATCTTAACACTATTTCCCTAAATCTCAACCAATTCCTTTTTAGGGACGTCTGAACAATGTCCCAATGAACGAACCTCCCTTTGATACCACATTGTCACGACCCGACCCAACCCGGGATCGAGCCGCAACTACCCCAAGCCCGCCTCTATAGGCTAGGGGCTGGTGACCAGCGCCGAAGGCACAACAACCCAGGGAGGCCTTTTCTTATGTACCTTCACACACACACACATCCCACTCAAAGCAGAAGTGCAGAGTAAAAGAAAAGAAAAGTAAAGTGAAAATACTATAAATAAAGCAAAAAAGTGCATCGACCTATAAACAATACAATGTAAAAGATGAAGGTAAACTGAATAGGAAGATGGAAAAAACTTTCCCAACCAGAAAAGAGCCACAACCCAACAATAGTTATAAAAAAATAAACAGTTGGGAGGGTCCCACAGACGGAACTCGACTACGACCACCACATACGGTCTAATATCCTGAACTCCTAAGATCTTCTGAATTCATGACCAACTTGTCAGTCGTCTGTATGGGCACACCAAGTGCGGGCAAAGCCCACGCAGGGGTAGGTATAAAAATACTCAGTAGGATACCCCGAAGGCTCGAGGGAGAAAACAAAAAGAGGTAACGAAGGGTGAGTAGTAGATCAAACATGGAATTGTAATGGAGTACAACAAAGAGTGTAATAGATTAATAGTAGAGAGTCCAGCTCAACCCAACAAGAGAAAGGAGGTAGACTCGTCCAGACACAGGGAGCTAGAAATGGTGAGAAGATGAACTTCTCGTCGAGTCTTCGCTCCCTATAGCAGCAGAGTAGACTCGTCCAACCATGAGAATCTAGACACAGAAAGCACGTGGCATACCCTTCATGTCTTCGCCTCTCTTGGAAGGAGAGTAACTAGAACCCAAGAAGTGGGTACTAGAACAAGGTATATACATATATATGCTATGTCAGGAAACTCGAACAAGATCGTAAGAGGATCTCCATCCTATAGCTCAGCCCAAGAAATTGAGTAGCCAACAATCCCAGATGTAAACACCATCAATGCCCAGCATCCCGTATATCTACCCCGAACTGCAAGTCAAGGGGCTCAAATCACCACACCTTGACACTATCCGATTTGGGCAGCACTGACTCGCCCAGACGGTTTTAGTTTGCATCTCAAGGATGTGTCTTGGTGGGTAAAGTGTCCCTCGTACTTGAGAGTTCTCGGGGAACGTCAAACCACACCTCGTCACTACCCTGCCATCAAGAGGTCTCCTCAAAATCGACATGCGACCCCCTGCCCTGCCCCACTGGAGGGTAATCACTGGAAGTCAACTGGTTCCCACTAGAGGGAGACCTGACAAGAGTTGACAGGTACCACACTGCCCAGTCCCATAAAAGGGTAAACCACTTTAGGGAGAACCGGCGAAAGTTGTCGACGAGTCCCAATGCCATGTCCCATAAAAGGGAACTCCACTGGGGGGAGGCTCGGAACCATCATCGAGGACCACTTACCAGCCCACCTAGAGGTAAACCCTGCATCGAAGACCACTTCCCAGCCCCACTTGTGGTAAACCGAGAACCGATCTGGCCATCCCTGCTGTATGGTAACCCACTGGCCATCCCTTTCTTGATAGTAGCTCACTGGCTAGCCCTACTGGAAACAACCTCATGTCCAGCCCTGCTGAAAACAACCTCCTAGATAGCCCTACTAGAAACAACCATCTAGCTAGCCCTGCTGGAAAAAACCTCCTTGGTAGAGGATCGGTTCCCGCGTAATGTGTTGGTCACACCTAATCCACATGAACTCTACTATGGAACACGAATAAACTCTGCCAGCCAAACCATCGAGAACAAAACCTGGGGAAAACCACTCACCCTGCTGGTTGAAACCATCATGAACAGGACTCGGGGGAAACCCACTCAACCGTGCTGGTCAATCAAATGAGAAGAAAACCAGGAAAAACTCAACCCTGCTAGTCAAACAAACTAGAACATAACTAGTGGAAACTCAACCATGTTGTTCAAACAAACGATAATAGAACAATGGGAAACTCAACCCTGCTTGTCAAACAAACGAGAACAGAGCCAGGGGAAACTCAACCCTGCTACTCAAACCAACAAGAACAGAGGGACCCTCTATATCATTAGAGGTCAAAGGTACGCAAAGCAGAACATGACACACACATGGGGCCAACATGACGTGTGACCCCAAGTCAATCCCAACCAAGCGCACAAACATTCTTAGGTATAGACAACCACATGTACCTCAATTAGTTCTCGCATATTCCCAGAGTATGTCACGTCTCCACCCAAAAGGTTATCATGCACATAGCACCCAACATCTAAGAGAAGGTGTAAACATAACAACTCCAACATTCCCCCACATCGGTCAAGTCACGACCAACTACATCTCTTCAAACATTACATCACTCACACGTGAGTGCATGCGATCACACACCAAGGGACTGCTACAAACACAGTAGGACAAACCACCACTGGATCTCCATACATAGTTCCGCACATAAATGAGTTCTCAAAGGAGTCTCTGTACATACAAATAGATCATACCATTGTAATCCTCATATAAAAACATGAGAGATTGACTATTTACTCACCTTCAATGGATATCCGATGTAAAATTCATCTGACACCACTTTACGCCCGAACGGTGTCCCGTGGTCCCAAGCCTCGGCCCTGAAAATAGTCAGGTGCATCTCACCATTTCGATCCCCTTAGAAAATCACGTCAAAAGGACTTCTCACTTGAGTGGAATGGATATCCAAATAAAAATATGCATTTCGACAAACCACGTAGCAGCGGTTCTACATGGGACCCACACCCCAGTCCTAAAGCACAACGAACGGATCGCCCCGTTGCCATCCTCATGAAAAAGTACGCAAGATGGACTATTCACTTGTCCATAATG
This sequence comes from Viscum album, assembly GCA_963277665.1. Taxonomy (NCBI): domain Eukaryota; kingdom Viridiplantae; phylum Streptophyta; class Magnoliopsida; order Santalales; family Viscaceae; genus Viscum; species Viscum album. Next base: position 1,289,445,112 of record OY728159.1, on the reverse strand, counting down.
GACACCCAGTAATAAAACTGTAAATCACCACCAACTCCCCAAATGGACCCCATGGGTCCCGCACCAGAATTCTGAATTAAAGCGGGCAGATTGTGCCAATGCAATGCCCTCAGAAAAACACCCAAAATCAACTGCTCACACACCCCGAACAGACGTCTGATGAAAAGGTTGTAAAGTTCTACACACAGCTCTAATGATAGGTTGTTGGTCCCATGCCTCATCTACGGTTTCTATGCCTAAAACCACACTAGAAAACTCCACCTCGACACCATGGTCGCAACGCCACTGATGGCATTCAATTCGAACATCATATGTGTCCGCATCACCCAAAACAATAACCCCCGGACAAACGCCAATTCACATAATGCTGTGTCTCTCCTCCGAGGTCCCTCGTTTCGGTAATTGAAAATCCTTGAACCATATCAAAGGCTTCATCTCAATATTGGGATTGCGCGGCCACAAACGGTTCCAAAATCGGGCATCTTTTGGATGATTTATTATTTATAAATCATTTTCATAGTAATAATAATAATAATATTGTTATTATTATTATTATAAACTTATTATTTATTTTTATTTTATTTTTAGCCCACCTTTTTCTTCTATTTATCGTGTCCCCTTTTTTTATTCCTTCTTCTTTTTTTTCTTTGACTCCCGAGTCCACCTGGCCAGAAGGCTGGGTCTCCCACATCGTGCGCCCCCAACTGGCGCAGCCGATGAACCACTGTGACCCGCTGTTCGTCGGCTCCCCTTCTCCCTACTCGCGCCGAAGCCCTCGACCATGGACATCCTAGCTACTCGCCCACGCTGAAGCCCCCCCCCCACCTCACTAACGCCCTCTCACCACGCTCGACCACATACACGGCCCCCTGCCGCTGAAGCCGCTCGCCCAGCTGCCTGACCCTACTGGTTCCTCCGCTCACCCTGCCAACCATCCGAGTGCCTCCGCGCCTGGCCGCCTCACCATTACCGAGTCTCGCTCAGCCTGCCGACCTCCCAAGGGAGCAATACTACCTGAACCCTCACCGGACTGCCCTGGTTCACCGAAAAATCCCAAAACCCGCAATCTTCGACGGACGACGGCGATCGCCTCCGAACTCGGATTTAAATTCCAAAATGTGCATCGGAAAGCCCAGAAAATATACTATGTAGTTATGGGCCTCATTCAATGATTAAACAGCAATCAGACGAATAATTATGGATTCAATGGAGGCGCGAGAATTAAAAATGAAAACACACGATCCTACCTTTTTGGGGGTTACCCGGAGCTTCATCATCGACCCGCACCCCGCTGTTGCTTCCGCCTTGATTGGAGGAAGGGGGGATGGAAGAGGAGAGGTGGTGGTTTCGGTAGAGGATTCAAACAAAGAAGAGGGGTGGAGTTATATTTAAATAGAGAAAAAAATTAAATAAAAAGTTTTAATTAATTTAACCTCCAAAATTAACCCGCACCAGAAACTCTTGGCGGGGTCAAGATTAAACTTCCTCTTGGGTAAACACCACCTCCTGAGCACAAGTCGGTCTCAGAATTTTAATCTGGGGCCCCATTCGAAAGTTATTAAACTCAACACCTGAGGCCGCCAAATTATGAAAACACTACTAGGGCCATTTTCTACTTACGGCTCGCGCCCGTGAAACATACACCCCTCCTAGGATACACGACATGCTCCAGACATAATGGTGCCCTCTGTTTTTCAATATGAGCCACCCTTTAAGAGATATCGATAAACACTCTACTTAGGACCCATCTGTACCCTTAGATTTCTGATCTGAAGCACTGTTTAAGAGTTTTTTCATTGATTTTGCGTTCTAAGTGTGAACGCACCGAAAATTTAATTTCGGCCAGACCGGGGCTCGGAATCGCACACCGTTTGAAGTCGCTACTCTGGAATAATATCATGAATATTCCAAAGTCATATATAGCCAACAACCTTGGTATTACATGATCAATGTTAAAAGAAACTATCTTTTTTAGTTTGGTCTGTAATTATTGGATAAAGTAATGTGGTGAGATGTTATATGAATCAAGATATAAGAAAAGGGATACAACAATTTACAGTTTCATTATTTTTATTTTTTAAATGCTATATTGGTTTTCCAATGATATATTATCCGACATCAACTATTATTGGGACAAATATCATGGTTGCACTCCAACTTCATATCTAACATCTTCCAATTTTTATAGTTAGTTTTTTGTTTTTTAAGTGTTTATATTTAATTTTCCATACAAGGTTGTCCCTATATTCAAAATGTTATCCTAGTTCTATATGTATGATCAAAAATTAGAGACACTAGTTGTACCAAAGTCTATTGGATGGTTGTTTTTATGGGTTATAAATCCATATGATGAAATGGTAGGAGAAAAGTTTGTTATACACATGTAATAATTAAGGTTTTCATCATACACTTATAAAAGACAAGTTCTATATATTTTAGTGTATACTAGTCCGCTCAATGAGATAGAGGGGATTGAAGCATAGACTAGGATCCCAGTTTTCTAAACAACCATAAAATATTAAGAGATCTTTAAATTTATTTTTATTCCAATACCTAAAAATATTTTACACCACTGTCACATTAAATTTTTATTGATAATAGAATAATAAATTTATAATTTTATTTAAAATTATAAATAGACTATCCACCCACCAATACATTTTTCTAAAGATAACATAAGGATATTAGATATCATATAAATAATTTACTTATTTTTATAATACGGAGTTTTATTAAAATTTATTTCTAATTTATATATCTTTTTTGGTTAAGAGGAATTATGCTTGATATTTCCAATATTATATCCTTAAAAAATCTATTATATTTTCAATTGCCCTAATTATTCTTTTCATTTTTTAATGATCTTCTAAAAACCATTATTCTCTTATCAAACTTTTTTAATCCTCTAGTAATTTGGGCATGGTCATCAATAGAATTGTACTACATCAATAAACAAAATTAGATGAATCAGAAAATATTAATTTAGATTTTTTATCATCCTTTGATGTATTAAATTTAATAAGAACACTAATTTTTTATATTCAATTTATTATGATCATCTTTATGTTAAATTACATCTTTAAAAATCATTAGATTACAAATCTTGTTTTTCATTTTCAGATTTCTAAATTGTGTGTGTTACTAGATTGTAGTGGATATTTGAATTAATCGATCAAGTAAAAATTATAAAAATTTCAATTCATGGTCTAATTATAAAATAGAACCACAAATTTAAAAACATTACTCACATTTTCAATGAGTCTAGAAATAATCTATGTAATTTTTTATCCGTCATACTTTCTAAAATTATCAAAAATTAATTTTTTATTATTGTGTCTCAATTGTGTCACAATATCTGTAACTTCATCGAAATAACTATATATTATAAAATATCACAAGAATTATTTCACTGAGAAACTATATTATGTACATAAGGTTCTGATCTACAAATAATTAAATTCATGGTTTGTGAATTTAAATCACCCTCAACCTCGTTTTCCACACTCCAAAGATCATGTTCACCAAATGGTTCCTTATGACGATTAACTACCATTATATAAAACATTGAGCTTATATTTGTATGATAGATAATCATTATTTTCTTATAAGAACCATAATCCTCACTATAAAAATAAGGATCTTCAAACATCGTCATACCATTCTTTGAATATTTTATTGTAGTAATAAGAAGAAATATTTAATATTCAGTTAATTGGATTAGAAATTATAAAATAAATTCAGTATTACCAATTGTTTCCTAGTGTTCGGTTAAAATTTATTAATATATAGTGAATTTTTTTAAAACTTCACAATTTAAAACATAAATTTACCTCTTAAATCAATTCATTTTTTCTATCATAAATTTTAGATTAGATTATATAGAGAAAAAAATGAAATATGAATACATGAAACACCTTGTTTTTATAATGGTTCTGGGATTCTAAGAAACCTCACCAACTCCAATACACCAAAAATCAATGTAGGTATATTGATTTTATTTATTTCCATTTTCAAGAGATCTCATAGGTGAGTTCAGTTACTTAAAATATAAATTTTACATTTTATAATATCTATTAACTGGGATCTCTCCCTTATTTATAATAAAAAAACCTATACTATGTCTCTCCCTCACACTTATTCAAATATTTGATTACTCTATAAATAGGATAAAAGTTATTTAACATTATTATAGTTGTATTTCATTTTAAAAACAATTATAGTTTCATTACAAGAATTGTGTACTTTATAGTTGCTGAGCATAGTTGAATCCACTAGAATGTGCAGTGGAAATATTTTTTCAATTCACATATTTTTCATTTTAATTTCATATTTGAAAAAAATGACACTTTAATAATATGAAGAAAATCACAATAGTTGAATATAATATGTTTTTATGAATTTTTATATATCTTTCATGAGTTATATATTCTTTTATGGAGATGAAAATACAATATATTTGAATTTAATTACCTGTAAAATGTTCTCAACCTTATCCTTGAAAATAAGAATTATCATAGTTGTTGAAGAATATTTCTTTCAAGATTAATAACTCATAAAAATATTGGTTAAACTCTTTTAAAAATAATTCCACTTTAGAGTGGATAAATCCCTCCTATTACTTAAAAACTGGATAAAAATTATGAAAATATCTAAAATTAAGTTGTGTGACAAAATATATAGTCATCCCTTAATATATAAGACTAAAATTATCCCTGAATAATATAAAAGATTAATATTTTACCTTCACATTTAGTAATAACGTCTAGTGACACGTATGTATAATTATTAGATACATTATAATTTTTGAGATCATCCTTTTTAATATATAAGAAAAAATATTAATATATAAGGCTAATCATTCTACATTTACAATTATTTATTAATATGTAATATCGTATAACATTCAAGAGATATATGAACTTAATATTTAATAATATATTTTCCATATATAATAATAATTTTACATCATATAAAATTTCATACATTGAAAAAAAAATTATGAATGAATAATATCAAAATTTTACAATATATGTAATAGTATTATCTACATATGTAAGATATATTCCTTTTTAAAATATTTAATATTGTAATAAAAAACTCAATATTCCCTTATATAAGTATGATTTAATGATTTTAAATATTTATGAATTTTATATAAACTTCTAATTTTTAATACATAAATAAGATTAATGTATCTATATATAATAAATAGTATATAGATAACATTATTAAATTTAAATTTATCATCTTATAAAAATTGAGAAACTCATTATATAATAATAATGAATATGATTTTTCTATTAATGTAAAATCCTTAGTAAAATAGCTAAGGAATTTTTTTGAGAATAATGAAATACTATTTGTTATGGCATGTTTGTACACTACAACTATCATAATGTATTATATATTACATTAGAGATTTATGAAGATGAAGAATCAATTTGACATATATCAAGATTCTGATTGGACACTAAATTCCCAATAGTGGGTCGATGTGTATATGATGTCCTTATAGTGTTTTTAAAAAAAGTTATTTAATTAAATTTTGATTCAAAATATTAATTTAATTAATTTTTTTATAAATAAAATCATATTCCCTCACACTCTCCTACTTCTCTTCCATATGACTCTAAGATAGTAAAACCATCTCCCTCTCTATTCTATCCATCTCCCTCAACCTACCCTCCTCTCTTTGATCATATAATTATTCAAACCCATTTATTTATCTAAAGGATTAGACATCTACAATCAAGGATAAAATAATCTCTTTATCTTCAATCATTTATTTCAGTATTATCATCATTGTTCATGTATAAATATCTAAGTAGTTTCTATTTGTTTTATTATTTGATTCCTAGAAGATAGAGATGAATCAATAGGAAATAATATATCGGATAACTATAATAATACTAAAGATGGTGTTTTATTTAATGTTAAACACTATGTCATATGTTTTGTTTATGTGGAATATGTTTGTTTTTTGTATCTCCCCATTTAAAGAAAAAAATTGAATTTGAGGGTAAAATATATCAGTGATAAAAATGTGAATAATTCCATTGGGAAGGTGATAAACTTCCCCTAAAACCATTGGAGTGGGAACTTGTGTGAATTTTACATTGTACATGCATGACTATTCACCTTTTCCAAGATAAACATACGGAACAAGCCACAGTTTGTGCATGTCCAACATGTTTCATCCACAATCAATATTAACATGACTGAGTTATATCCATCGACTATGGTCCATTTATTTAATATAAATTGACACCTTCTGATCCTCATTTGGTATATCTATAAGGCATTGAAATAGTTGAATCTCAACTCTCTCATGTCTCCAAAACAATCAAGAATCTTAAGAAGTATTAAATTTAAGGTATATTAAGAGAGAAAAATTGTATTTTAGGATCTTAAACATCAAAATACTAAGAACCTCCATGATGAACAAATTATTTCATAGTCTGAACACATTTGGGTTAAGTTCCACTTCCTTCCACAAAATATATGTAGCCCTAATTTCAGAAGCACCTGAGGAGACCCATGGTCACTAGAGTGAATCTCTACACAATTGTTACTATTGTATTATTCTCTTTTAAAGAATCCAACATCAATCCACCATAGTATTACATGGGTGAAATGAATACTGATCACCCTAATTATCACTTAGGTGAGGTACTTATCAATAAATAAAATATATCATATGGGAGATATCCTTCAATTTTTTCAAAAGTATCACATTCCTAATATCTTTCACAGTCTTCCCAAGAATCAATTGGTTGAGATCGCCCTCAGTCTTTCCATGTATCAATTGATAGTGGTACAGTTAAATACTCTCAAGTATCCCATAAAAATGGTTCTCTTTAATTTCATAAGTATATCTTGGGTGAGGAAAATCTTAGTTCACCCAATTATCACTTGTGTTATGTATACTTTGGTTTTCCTATGTACCAATTGGGTGTAGTGACCCCATGCACCCCAACGTTCACTTACACAAGAAATTATAGGGAACTTTTTATCCCTAGGAAGCTATCTATGGAATATTAATTTTATACCTCCTTCTTGGAAACTATATGTGTTTTATTATGGGATATGATGCACCCATGTGTCCCCCTATCAATCATATATTCCCATGGTAAAACACACCCCCCACATAACCTCATATATAGGTAGCATCTAAATAGTGTTTATAATCATGTATAATTTTGGTAATGACTGTCCTAACATTGAAGGATGTAATGGAGAGGGATTTTATTTATGTAATACTCTAACATCCCAAATTCTACCAAAAATATGATGTGAATTATGAAGTATCTTCATCTTTGGTTTTCCATTTAGAGGATTGGTAAACTCTAACACGGGGATTGGAATCTTGCAATAATTTAGGCATGTTTAATTATTATCATCCTTCTTGATTAGCCCATTATAACCTCGACCTCATCGACTATAGAATGAAGGGAAAATATCCCATATGGTCATTCATTTTACAAATATCCCCTATCCTTTCTGGAAGGACATCACACTTCTCTTACTTTCCATATCACCACCCTTGTCCTCTAGTGGATGTGGAAGAAAATTTCATCATGAGATTCCAATTCCGTTATATGTATATTCCCATCCATGATTGTGTAACACAAATATTTTCTATTTCCTTTTGTTTTTTCAGTGCGTGTAACTCAAGGGGACATAATGGTTATTGGTGATCATGATTGTAGAATAATTAAAAATATCTACTAGGCCTCCCCCTTTAATGTAAGTCCCAAATTATCTGAACTAAGTGTGATTTGACTCCCATTCATAAGGGGAGTATAGTAAATATACCTGAATTTCAAAACCCTCAACCTTCAATCCACCCTTATCGTTATAGATTAATATTCCCAGTGAGACAAATCCCCAACATTAGGGCCATATTGCTTCTGGTCTCTGTCATCTCATCCTCATTGAACCATGTTTCTAGTGAAAGTTGTATTTGGTGGGATATATTCTTTGCAATATAAACCCACTATAATCAATTCAGATTCCCTATGAAATCAACTAAAATTTCCTGGTTATATATATGGACCACACTATCCATTTATTGGAACCATTTTCCATGAAATCCCCACCACATGACATTAAATTGTTTGGTATGGTCCTTTTAATGTGACCATAAAAGGTATGACATTTCCCAATAATATGAAATAAAATTTGTGGGTTTTAATTCCATTAATAATTATACAAGGTATGTCCATGTCCTGGTCTTGATCGAAATATCATACAAAAACATGTCTTCATTGATGATGATAAATTCTAGATTCCACCTCTATGTGGATTAAAACCACCAATAAATATATTAAATGATTCAAAGTAGAGAAAATCAAATGAATACATATCGTATCATTGATCTATAAAATCTAGTTTATATATATGGTTCCAATGATGTATAATATATTATATATATAAATGGATTTACTCCAAAACATGTCAACAATTGATTGTTAATTTAATGGATTCCATGATCATTGAAGGACTCATGAAAATATTTCAAATTGTTAAGAGAGTTCTAAAGTAAGGAAAAATCCTCCCTAAAAGAATGTGAGATACCAATCCTCCCATACTCTTCACTAATTCATGATCCAAATAATCATTAGTAAAATACCCAATAATCACATACCTTTGTAAAGTTGGCCTATATCCTATAGTAGATTTCAAGACCATTAGGTGATTCAGGGTTCCAGGAATAAACTGCATTGGAAACAACCCAAGAAATGGGTGGTAAACTAAAATGGATTACTTGAAATGAATATTTTCATTATTCTTCCTACACACTAGGCCATTTCTCCTTTTGTTCATTTATGATGTGAAACTATTCCTAGCATAGAACGTTTAATGAAGCAAATTAAACATGTATTTTTATTAATGATTATAATTTGATAGATTCTCTTATTATTATTTATTATATACCCTCAATCAAACTCAAAAAAAGTTAATTCATTCCAAAATGATTTCATAAATTATATGAAAAGTGTATGAATCGATTGTCTTGCAATATGGGTGGTCATAAAACCAAATGATGTTATCACCTACTCAGTGCCTTTAGTGCTGAGGGGATAATGTACTGATCATGGAGTACCACCTGATTGGTACTATCCCAATGTTGGAGGTTACATGTGATTCCATCTAGTATATGAAACCTTAAATACTATTCAACCAATGATGGTTGGGGAAATGAAACTAGTTTTTCCCAAAAAAAATTCAAATCTGTATGGGATCCCCTCCCTGATATTAAAAAACAACATGCATCCTTATTTTAGGTATGCAGTTCAAGAGGTCTATATTGTCCCCATCACCTCAACAGAGGAGTTCTCGTAGATTTATCCTATAATTAGTTTCTTCCACCAGTTCCACATAGCATCATGTCCTCAATATGAAAATGATGTCACCCCATAGGCCTCAGATTAAGCTACATATGATCAGGTTCCCAGGGTAGCCCACCATTTCTAGAAAAGAATAAATTTAGATGTGAACTATAACCCCATTCATGCTATATAATATTTTTATTATTCTGTTGTAGGTATATGTGAGAAGGAAAATATACCCACATATTCCCATAAAGTATTGTAGCATAGTTTCACAACACCTTGATAATTTTATCAATTGTCCCCAAAACAATAGATGTAAGACTTTTATATCCACCCCCTAAATGATGTATTTCAGAATATATCAATGGGAATTGTTAGATTGGTGTGTATATATATATATATATATGCCTTTCCTATGAATATAATTGGTATTTATTCACTTTCCCACTATAGAGTTCCACCAACATATCCTTTTGTCAATGTAATGGAATGAATTTATCTTTTCATACATTCCACAAACCATCCAATATACTATTATAGTAGTGTTTATAGATAAGTATCATCCACAAAAACATCCCCTATAACTGAAGTGAATCAACATCACATTCTGAAGGTTACTTAGGAGTGGCCACATATTATGGATCCTATATAGGAGGGTCTTCATTAAACAATTGTGAAAAATGAAATTTTTGGTAAATCATGTATCCCTATTCCAATAGGAGATCATCATTCCATTTAGATATGCAATTCTATGTAAGAATATATCCTTAGGGAAACCCTTGAAACATATCGAAAATAATCATTAATATATAACTATCTCTCGGGATGGTTCCCAGCTATGATATTCATTCTCAGAAACATGTGACATTATACACCAAGAGGGGAGAACCTAAAAAAAATTAACTCTAAAAGAAGATTTGGGAATCAAAATAATTAAAAAATTTATATTTTACTCAATGTTATCATTCCAAACTCTAAAAAAATTATCAATCATGGTCCATTATCTTGGTAAATGTAGTAGTAAAATCTAGTTGTATTTTTTTCTCTCCATCATGGATGCTAGAAGATCCAATGATCCTCCCATAAAGACTTACCAAGAATGATTCCTTTGTGTCCATATTGAGAAAAAATATAGGAATTTATCATGATGGATATCATAGAAACCAACATCATGGTCAAATTATCAAATAAAATGATGTTTCCACCTCTTCTAATGTCCACCATAAATGTAATCCACAGTGTATTCAATAATAAAATCCTCTATGTTGCTGATATTATTCCACAATGGTAGTACATCCCATTACAATGTTCACTTTGATGATCCACCGCATAGTGATGTTCATTCTAAAAATAAGTTCCTACACTTTTCAAATTAATTAAATGAAATTCCTCCTATAATTTGTAACATGGTAATATAAGGTTATCAATGTTTTATTATTTATAATTAACCTATTATGATCTTTATCTTCCAAAATATAGCACAAGGAATTGGTCATTTTCCAAAAAACCCTTGGATAACATAGATTCTATAACAGTAGAGGAGATTCCTAAAAATCATGTAGTCTATAATAATGTAGCTACATAATGGAAACATTATTCGGATCAAGTGGATTAATTTCCTATATTATATCAATAAGATACATTTCTCATGAGGAAACAACTTGAAAAATATAATATACACGTCAGTTTATAGACCTTATTACTCCTCAGTTTGTTATCATAGATAATTTTTTAGATGAATGCATACATAAAATTAATCTCAATATAGGGATGAGTCTTCCCCATTAAAAAAATAATTTATTTCATTATAAAGGATATTCTATCCATGCTATGAAAATAGAAGAACTCCAACATCTGATTAACATGGCTATACATTCATCTGCTTGACACCCAAAATTGGGAATGTAGTAGGAGGGTCATAAATTATAATCTCTTGGTGTTTTTTAAATTTATGCCACTTTATCATCAATGTCCTATCTATAATCTATATTATGGAATGGGGAGGATACAAAGAATTATATTTTACATTATTCTTTGGTCAATAAAACCCACAAGGGGTGACATCGTTCAAGCTCATTGGTGCAAGCGCTCTAGGATGTGATATCTAGCCACATGATACGGTATAATTAGATATATTCATCCATGATAATATCTCTTATTTTTTGGGATTGATGAGTTGGGGAAATCTAGAGACTCTTACATAAGGCATATGAATTCTCAAGAAAACTTCTCACTTTAATAAAGATGATCATCAAGTAACAATGGTATCTTTGGAAAAAGGTTTCTCATGTGAAAATAATACATAAGAACCAACTAATTCTTGAAAAAATATTTACAAGATTAATATATTATTTTCAATATCTATAGCTGTATTAATACAATAGTAATTCATATGATCGGGTTAATTTTATCATGTCCATTTCCTTTATGGTCCCTACATAAATCCTAAGATATTATAGTAATAAAATGAGAACAACCATAGACTATGTGGTTGGGGAAACATTTTCCTCAACTTCCTCCCCTAATGTAGTTAATCTTTTCACATTTAGAAGTGGCATAATAGATTGATTCCCCCCAATTAACATCATCTTATGACCTATATTCTTTATTAGGAATGAAAAGGGAAAATTATCAAGAGATTATCTATAGATCACTCTTCTATATGAATCTCCATGATAATCCATGCAGTGGAGGATACGTCCCCATAGTGTTCACAAGACAAAGAAATTTATCAAGGGTATAACCTCTCCCAAAGATCACAATCCATACATTGGATATCTGAATGAAAAAAATGCCTCCTATAATTCTCATGCCAATGGTACACCTACAATTCAGTATGTGATAGTAAATTTCTACCACACTTCCTCTATAGAAGCTGTAGAACATGAATCCAATGCAATGAAATATATGTATATTGTTTTGATTAAAAATATTATCTTCATTGGAGTGACTAAATATAGACTGTATACCCTATTTCAATTGTTATCCATGAGTATGGGGACTCACTAGAAAGTTCCATTGTCACACCACCACCACCACACCCCATATAAAATTTCAATCAATGTAAAGAGAAAAGTTGAAGCTATATCCCAACCATTACCTGATCATGTTGAACCTCTCCTAGTTGAGGAAATATTTCCTTAGTACGATACATTTAATAAGTAACTGAATAATATCAATGAATAACTACATTGAGAAATTGTACCTTGTATATATTATTTTTTAAATAAAATCTCATCTGACACTCTCAATGGATCTCCATAAAAAAGAATAACCTTGAATGATAGAAAAAATTGACTCAACAAATCTACTAAACTCAATATCTAGAAGAGGAATACATTTGGATATGGTTGTGTAATTATTTTAAGAATTCCCCGATTAGAAAAAAATTTCAATTATGTACAATAAGTAAGATTTGTTGTTTCCATGTAGGTTACCCACTGTAAATACAAGTAGATCCACCACATTCCTATAAGCCAATTACTGTTTTTGTTCAATCTATATGTCATCTAGTCATCCTATAGAGATCATTAAAACTACTGAGTCTCTATATACTAGGTTTAGAGCCACTGAAGGGAGGCATGAACTTGTGTATCTACAGGGGAATCCTTATCCTCAATGGGTATATTCGAATCTTCTCCTACCTAGAGTTTGGAATCGTATATTTCAAACAATAAATAGATTGGAAGATCCAAAAAAATAGCTAATGATTTTCATGACCCATATTGGTCACATAATTGGAATGATTGAGAAGCTAGAAGTAGCTAAACTCATGGAGGTATTTCATACATTGGAATGATTGGCCTTCTCTAAGACAAATGGTTTAATATCCATGTCAATAAAAATATTTAAAGATCTCCGCTGACAATTTTGATATCATTTTTTCTATATTACATGTAATAAAACAACCCTTTAACACTTAAATTGATTATAGAGAGAAATGATAGGGTCTTAGAATTCACTATCAGGTTAAAGGGTTTAACATACTTCTTAAAGTTGTAACTTCTAAAAAAGATGCATTGGGTTTCTGTATATAAACATTCTATGATTAGATGTAAAAAATGCTCGTTATAGTAAAATATTCAGGTGGATTTATGAAAAATTGTGTAATATCATATAATTATTATGATTCCATTTAGAACTCCAAATCCATGTTGTTACATACACTTGAGGTTCAAGGATTGAGAATATGAAATGTAGAAATTGTGATTTTCACTTGTATGAAGGATTTTATATTCACTCCATCCCTAAATATCATATAATATCATGAGACACCACCTAATGAGAGGAAAAAATAAGAATATAACCCCTATAAATATGACTTAAGGGAGGAAAAATGTCTTTACAAAATATATTGAAGGAAGAAATGTTATTAATTCTAAGGAAACAATTTACTAGATTCTTTATAAGTGATATAGAAAATAATTTATTGAGGCTTTCAAGACCTAAGATAATTGAAATATTGTACCTCAATGTCTATCTAAATTATTTCCCCTTTCACCAATCATTGGGGAGAACCATCCAAGATTTATTTTTTAATGATATTCTACAAAATGATGGATACTTTTCGGCATATAAAATAAAGTAAACTACCAAAACATGTAGAATGTGATTGTACTACTAATCGAGAAGAAATACATTGAATTGAATGAAGTTATAGCAATGGGTGAAAATATTTTCAATTATCTGTTAACTATATATATTTTCAATAGAACTCATGTTTTCATAAATTAATATTTATTTCAACTAGATGTAGCTCGAGTATCTTTTATCATGATTTTACTATACTTGTGTAGCATGTAATCCTACAAAAGTAGATATTCTTTGAATCATTATAGAATAACAAAAAAAATAGGTAGATGAACCTATTTAGACATAAAATAAAATCTAGATCCTCTTAGAATTCATTCCTCTATATCGATGGTATGGTATCCATCCCACCAAATGATATTGTAATCACTATCCATACAAATCAAGTCCACAATGGATAAATAATTACTCATGGTTTCCATTATGATCATTCATCTAATGGATACTACATTAAATTAACAATATGTCTATAAACCCGACATAATCATACTATACCAGTGAACCAAATTTAGAGGATGTAAGCGATCGACGAATGCTAGGACGACATAATTACGGTTAAACCCAACACCAATTATGAATCTCTGCTAAAGCTATATTTATTGCTGAAACCTATATACATTAACTCAAATGAGTAGATAAGAAGTGTGGAGGAACAACATCCCTTCTAAAATGTTAATAAAATTCAATTATTTTAGAAAATTCATTAATGATTGTAGAATAGCTCATTCAAATCACTAATCTATGAAGGCCTAGTTAGCTTAATCAATCAACAACTTGACTTCCTCCAATATATTTTCAGGTGTAAAATCCATGTACATGAACAAGATAAAACCATAAAGCACCTATATGGAGTATCCCTAAATTGGTAAACATAGAACATTGGGTAAAAATATGATAATAAAAAATTATTTGTTGTAGTTCTGGTCAGACCCTCAATCTTCATTTATCTTAATATATCAAAGGATAATTGGGAAATTCTTATGGTGGTCATGTTTGTCCCTCAAGACTTCGAGTACATGGTCACTATCGCTTATGTATATATTGTAGATATAGACCCTATAGATTTTTATGTAGTTATGTCTTTCATTTTACATGATATGGATACTACATTATAGGGGGAACAATACCCTTTTATGTATATGGTAAGATAAATAACATTGACATCCGATGAACTTTCATTGATAATGGCTTAGTGATCAACCAAATTCCAATCAGAACACTCCATCAATTGAGTTATAGTGAAGCTATCATTTCCCCTTCCACTCAAGAAAATTAGGTTTTTGATCAATTCTAGAAAAAAACACATGGTAGAATCTGTCATGGATCACATTTTAGGTATTTTTTATCTGATTATGAATTCCAAGTTATCTGTTATGATATGGATTTCAATATTTTTTACGAATTCCATTAATGCATCAGAATTTGGTGGCCCATTAATAATACTAACATTGTCACCAATAATATTTTAAGGGATAGATCAGAACATTTCATTGTGATAAATCACTTTTTGGTTCATCTGAATATTAACACATCGATGTAATCTTTTACCAGAGAGAAAAAACACAATGAATGATCATTTATATTTAGATTTTATCTTTAATGAACTATTAATGACATTTATGAACATATAAAAAGTTCTTAGAAATGAATAAGTTCTTCCTAGCAACCAAATAAAAAACATAGGCTCATATTTGAGTATTATCTCATTATAAATAATGATATCATTTACACAAATAGGAACCAGCAATGTAGATGTGGATTTGGATCCACAAAATTGCAGTGACACATTAGGTAAAAAATCTCCCTCATTCTAAAAAATATTGCATAAATCTATGTCATTGGTTAAGACATAATGAACTTTTATATCTCAGATAGTGGAAGAGTATTCCTCTACTAAATCCCTATGAATCTTGAATATTTAATTTCCTTCTGGATCTGAATACTACACCTAGTCAATCATTTATCCTGAGAATGGAATAGTGGTATCTTAGGAGGAATAAGAATAACTCAATGATTCCACTTCAATATTTTAAGAATGTTTCTCTACTATAGTATATGAACTAAATAATATAAAACTAGTCCACAAGGATGATTTGTGACTAATAATGATCATAAATTCCATGTCCCTGAATGAAAAAGAGGCATACACCTCTATCTATAGAAACATAAAGATGTGTTTTCCTATAATTTTTTAAAAAAATGGTCCTTGATCTCTACATATCCACCAGCCACTTGGGTTCGTTAAAAGATCACAATGTAACAAGAAGGAATCCATTTGAATAAACCAAACTCAAAATACAGTGATTAATGTTAAAGATAATAATATAATAAAAAAATTGAGTTCCAATAATTTATGTCAAATTCTAATATTTTATTATTCAATGTGAAAACATTAAAATCAATGTTTCTATAAATTTAAAGGATCTAAAATGAAATTTTCCCCAACATAGCTTATTGATTCTGATTAAAGAACTTATTATAGACATAATTTCCATTTATCAAGGACTCTCCTTTAGGGGTGGTTACTAAAGATATAAGCAAATCCAAATAGAAATTGAATATGAAGCTTCTAATACATTAAGGGCTTATAAAGGGTATAATATCTTTGGGTAATGCCTTTTGATTTGAAGAATTTTGTTGTCACATATCAAAGTTTCATACAAAAAATTTTCAATCGCTTTTTAGTAATTTTAATAAAATGTTACATTGATGATCTGATGGTGAAATTTTTCAAGCGTATTAATATTAATTTTAATTTTGAAACCATTTTCAATAATCTATGAAAACATTTTTTGAAAAGGAATCACACATAATTTTATCTCGGTGATACTATTTTGACATTAATATTTGTATATTAACCCATCGTGGAATTGATGTTGATCTTGAGAAGACAAGGGTTATACATGATATTTCACCTCTTTAAAACCTTAATGATTTTTTAAGATGATTGATATATCTCCTACATTAAATTATTCAAATATAATCTTGGGGGAATGTGTTTCACTTTCACTATGCTATTGAAAAAGGAAGTCACATTTCTGTGGAGTCATGATTGTCAAGAATCTTGTCAAATTATTAAGATATATATATTGAATCTTCCAATAAAAATTATTATATTTAAAGACATTAAAATAATTTTATATGTAATGACCATAGATTATTTATTTGTCACATTCTTCATGAGTAAGAATGATATCCAAAATTATAATAGCCAATATTTACACCATGGAACCATAATTGATAATGAGACAAAAAATTAATACATTGAGAAGTGTTTCCTTACAATAATATTTGTAGTTCAAAAAATAAAATGCTAAATATTGAATCATGAAGTCCACTTAGTATCTAATAATGATCAACTCAAATACATCTTCAATATTTCAATGATACATAGATGAATAACATGATGGGATGTCAAATTACAATTGTTTTGCATTTAGTCCATGCCATAAAAGGATGTAAAAGGGAAGGAACGATTATTTTTTTTAAAAAAATATCCCTCTACATAACAAATTCTTGAACATTATGTTTGCATATGTATAGGTCTATTCTATACAATATTTCCCATATTCATGGGAAATTAACATTGATGGCCTTTCTAGAAGACCAATCTGAAAGAGAATCGTTGACCTAAAATAAACCAAAGTCGGTTAAGAGTCCTTATACTCTCCCTAAAATTCCGTTCCTCCTTATTGATTTCTTTTAAAAAAATAATAAACCATTAATGAGGTATAATAGTAATCCATCATCACAAGTTTTGAAATGGCCTTGAAAATATCAAGGGAACACTAATATAGAAAATTTAATTCAGAGTTAGTGATCAAGAAGTTAAATGTAAATTATGTTATCAAGAAGTAAGAAATAATTCCCCTTACTAAATATTCGTTAGGGTTTATGGTTGAATTCTCCTTAGATCAAACACTAAATAATGTCTACTGGTCACATAATTCCCATGTATCTGCATTAGAAAAAATCATCTATAACTTGTGATGATTCAGATTAGGATAAAATAGTCATCTTGGATGTGCACCATAGAATGGTATATAGTGTTTTTGGTAACAACATGAAATATATTAACCAGATAAACTCTATCCTTGAACAAGATAATCCTGAAAATGGTTCGATGACCCACATTTTTATCTAACTCTAATATTGGTTTCTTTCATCTGACATTGCCTAAAAGGAGAAAATCAGATAATTGGAAGTCAAATTCACTCTATATGATAGCCCAAGTCATTAAAAGGTTCTCTATAAATAATGGTTTGAAATATTTATTCTTAGATAAATTTATGGAAAATATACATCTGTCATTATAAATAAGTCCATACCAGTTCTTATCACACCCATCAGTCGAGGAATAATATTTCTCATAAAATTAGAATTATTGGCTATCTCTGGACATCAATTATATAATATTATGAAACATTCTCCCAAAGGATCCACTCATATAAAATAAAATCAAAATTTATCCAGTAATCGTTGTATCTATTTCACACTGACAAATATTCTTATCGATTTTTCATATTGGTAATCAATATCATCATGCCATATCCTGTAGCTACAGCCAGGTAATTAAACTGCATACTTAATGCCACCATATTCATTTCCATGTTGTATAAAGATATACCCATCATGGAATTCAAGAAAACTAACATCATCAATTTCATGATGTCCATCATTATCAATAAATTTGAAAAACGTATCAAAACATTGATAGAAAATGGCCCCATTTTCTATTCCACTAAATTGAAATGTATAAAATATGAGAATGATATGTAATCCAAAAATTAATCCCTCTATTATGAAGTATAAATTGGGTAGACACAATATTTTAATGAAGCATTATCAGACACACTTTAGGAAATGGCGATAAATGATATTAAATCATAAAATAACAAGCTTCATCATGCCTTTTGGAATTATCATACTACAACTCCAACACTCAAATAAGTAACTCTATATTAACTAGTATATAGGGAAAAATTAGTTTGGTCCATAGAGGTCTAGTTTCCTTCCCTACATGTAGAAATATAGGATTATCCATATATAGGAAATTAGTCAAAAAATGATTATATAAATATTCCTTTCATGATGAGTAATTATTGTGTACCCTCCATCACATAGAGGTTTCTAAAAATTTCATGTCATTGTATTTTAATAATACTGTTATCTTTCATTCATTCCTTTATAGAGAGTTAGATTTTTTCCTCATGACCCCAATGGTAATGGGGAAGAAACCTTTGAAGAATTACCCAAAATGGGATATCCCTTTTGTCATCTATATGATTTACTCCAATGGAACATTTTCAGTTATTACAATCGATTGGGATCATATCATGCCGCAAACCAATGAGATATTTATCATGAAAAATTTCATATAATAATTTCTCATGGTACTTGTTGCATACCCAAAAAGGCATGACCAACTGTCCAAGATGTAAGACCATAAAAGGAACACCAGAAATCTTTTCCAGGTGATGTTAAATTGTATGACAATGACCACGTCGTAAGATCTTAAACTACATGGTTCACACCTCAATAAAAAAATAAAACTACATGATGATTTGACCCTCTCTTAAGTAATACCGTATTCAAAATGATGGTTTTTTTCCACCCTACCATCTTTTTTCAAGAACTATGTGTATATTGATTTATTTTACTATTGTAAATGTAGTTAAATTTATTTTCCACATATTTACCTAACTTCAATTTGACAAAAATGGCCCTCCTTGTAAAAGAACATAATCTATATGGAATTTTTTTTCATTCAATGAACCTTCTATAGCCGGATTTTCATTATAATGAGACACATAGAGATTCTTGGATTCCCCATTATAGGACTAATAATATTTTAAACAATTCATATCCCATTATCCTTACATATCATCTATATTTTTGTAGGGACTCTCTCATCTAAAATCAATTTCAATCCAACTACTTCATTCATACATGAACATCTTCCTTTCTAAATCACACTCCATTGTTTTGGGAAACATGGAACCAAAATAAAAATTCTTCTATTTAAGTGAAAAAAATATAACTATGAAGGAAATCCATATCTTTATTATGCATGCTTGGATCTTATAAAATTCTATGAAATATTGTCAAAATATATCCAATCAACTAGAGTTTTCTCCACAATTAGGTGAAAATCCATTTGTCTTCATACACTCTGAAAATATCATCACATGATCCTCCTTCAAAACAAGATCAATATCCACCCTTAAATAATTGTCCCATTTAATTTCCTTAGATTCTTGAATCCCAAGATGATGGTTAACAACTCACCTCATATTCAAAATATTATAGAATATTCTTCTCTCAGTGGTCCTTGATTTTTCTATTGTCCCCCAAATCATTGGTCAAGATATATGACCCTAAAATATTTAAAAATCAACATAAATAATATATAATGTTAAACTATGTGTTCAACATATTCACTATAATACAAAAAAACTTCATAATAAACATCCCTATCATGAAATGTAATGATATGTGTTGTTGTGGGACTCTTCTTAGATGACCTTCGATTTCGGTGATGGTCTCTTACCACACCAACATTCAAGTTGTTCATTTCCATGAGGTGAGGTAATTGATGAATTATACTTTATTTCCCACATCGAACAAGGCTCACATAAGATTATGAATCTTGGTAGATGCCTACCTATATTGTTTACACACACCAAGGAAGACTTATAGTCCATGAATCTTGTCCTTAAATTGATTGTAATTAATTATGAAGATGTTTTGTGGAATCAGGTCCCCTCAACCCTCATTTCACATAATATTTAAAATTTTCTACCACCACATAGTCTTTTAGAAGGTTTCTATAGATTAATCAGACTAGTATGGGGAATAATATCTTAGAATAACCATTTTTCTTCACTTCCAATACAATGATATATGTATTGATTCCCATATACTAAATATTAGCTCTGCCTCTATATGATAAAAATTACATCTCCCCATATATGAACACCCTCAACATGGGAAACCTCATCTTAATAATATGTCTATTTGTATATCATTATAATTAAATACGCAATGATTCCTATTTCCCACATCCTTGGCCTATCCACAAAACAAAACAAAATTTCCCACCCTCAATATATAACAGTGATCTATGAAGTATATCCCATCAAAGGCTGCCCCATTAACCAATTCATGACTGACATAAAATTCCACATTCCATGTATACAATAATGGTATGTTGAAGGAGTTTTCCCCCATCCATGGAAAATCCGTGACTAAATTATCCAAACATAATTATTCAATACTCTTTTTCTTAATTGATAATTACTATATTGGAAATAAAAAATTCTTCATTATCCATTCTAGGATATTAGTATTAAATATTTCTTTCTCTAAAGGTATACTCTATTTGGATTATGCATACTAATCTCTAATATGTATTTTCTTAATACACACCAAATATGTACAATAAAATAGAGGCTTTTCCATCCCCAAGTGTGTATATATTTTTTCTTTATACCATGGTGGCATCATAACTGAAATTCATTTTAGAACAAGGTATGTTTTTAAACATTATGTACATATACAATATCATAACATGGGATTCAAGAGCCCTAGGATCATTTATTTCAATTTCTATCCCCACGTACAATTTGATGTAGAGAATTAAGGTTCTATAAGACCGATTTTGGTCATTATCCCCACAAAAAGGTCAAAATTCTTTATCCTGAAACATCAACTATGTTAGACTATCTTTTATGAACACAAATTTCCAATGGAAAGAGGTATAAAAATAATTATGTAAACATCCCGTAAAGGGCAGCCAATGTAAAAAAGAATTTGAATAAAAAAATATCCTTACTATCAGGCTTTGGAAAACATTACGGTAGTGACACAAAATCTGATGATTCCTTGGTTGGTTGAGAAGAAGGCCTAGGATTCGTTGAATTTAAGGCCTTTTTAGGATTCTATGCGCATGTAGATGGATGAAAATATAGAGGACAATATTCCACCAAATGATGGTATCCATATTGCCTTAGCTAAACTTCAAATATTGTAGCCTTTTATACTATGGCACACCACGCAGTATGTGATAAGGGTTTCCAAGGCGATTATGACAATTCCTTAATATCACTCTTGGAGTGGGACCTATTATTATTCATAACTCATTTGGGAGTTGTATAAGAAAAAAATATTAATATTATATTCATCCTGAAACGTTATTAAAATACCCAATAATTATAATACCTTATCATCAACCTGGGTAATGTATCAAGTAGAGGAAACATGATTACCACCTAAGATACCTTCTAATCCATTAGGACCTAGAGATGATAGGATACCATAGAGTTCATATTTAATAATAATCATATATGGGGTAAAGGGCTGGTTCTTGTAAATAGTTGAATTAATGTGAAAAAACTATTGGTTACAACAACTACACATATAATTTTTTCATATATCTTTATTGCAAGAACATTGTACCTGAAGCCCATCATATAAGATCTGTTCTTTTAATCACCACATTCACTTTCAAAAATTATCCTGGTGGGTGGATCCCTATATAGTCAGAATTGGAACTCCTTAGATAATCTCATGAACATCCATGATTTACGATATTTTAAATTCAAAGGACATATTCCAAATATGACTTGAAAATATGGTCAGAATCAACACTATGGGATTCCAACCTTCTTAATCCCAATGTAAGGTCTTAATTTTTATATCCATATAACAATTATAATTTAACTAAAATTTAGAATGGGAATTCCTTACAAAAACAAGAAATATGATCTAGTTTTTCTATGCTAATATCAAGGAAATTAACCCCATATTCTCCCCTTCTCCTAGCCTAACCTCTATAAAAAGTGTTCCCAGCATCAAACTACCATTATAATATATTTCATGAATCACACATGTACTCAACCACATTTATATAAAACTAGTGATATATGTTATTATAGGGACATCAGGGTTGATGGAATAACCCCATGTGTCATATTGTCCATTCTCTAATATAGGATAACATTTTCATAGAATTCCCCAATTCTACATTTTAGTAAATACCATAGAATTCCTATAGATTGTTTTGTTCCCTTGTGGAAACAAAAAATATATTCATCCATAGATCAAGTTGAACATCATTCCTTAGGATTGGATCATTTTAAATGACATCCATGGTTATTTTCAATTACACATGATCTAAAATAAAATTATCCATTCAATGTCATTCCATTTTTTCATTAGTGGTATTAAATCATCATACATATCACTAAATATAGTATCACATAATATCATCAAATATTCAAAAACATAATAGTGTCAACATCACTATGAGTCATGTAAAAAGTGTTAGTATGTGAAAACGATCATCATAGAATCTATGTGACTATATCTGGATACTTATATTTGGGTGTATTTAATTCCTATACAAACTCATAAATACAAACCACATTCATCTCGACTTCAAACTCAAAAAAATTACTACACACCAAATAACAAAACATCCAATCTCTCTTAATCCCCCCTCGTTTGAGGAACTCTCAAACTTCCTTTCATCTTTTTTATTATTTTTAAAATAGAATGATAGAATATGGATGAGTAACATTGTATTTTTACCTAAATGGTATGATAATTAAAATTTGGAGTGCTCTTTTTATGGTTCATTAGTCACACATAGGGTGGTACCACTTCATTAATATATGATACATTTTTAAAACAAAATTGGTATTGAGGTTTTCATATTTCATGAATCTATAGTATGGAAGGTATTTTTTCTCCTAAAATTGATTATGTCAATCAAACTCCCCTGGTCATATGATAGAAGTCATTGGAATATAGGAATCCCCTAGTGGAACTTCATTATATGTCCAGAAAGCTCCTCAATAGTGGTTATTCATGTATGCTAGTATACATATCGAATTTTTTAGCATTTCATCAATATCAGAAGCATCTTGATCATAATATATTGAATTCATCATCATTTTAATTGAAATTCAACATATGACTTATAAAATTACAATAAAATCAGTTTTATAAAATCAAAATATGGAAAATATTGTCTAGATGGTAGTTAAATTTTTCAGCCAAATGGTTTTACAATCGCTAATTGGGAATTTGATAATGAATTATCCATAAATGTTCTTAAACCAGATCACTTCACCCATGTCCCTCACCAATTTCACTTTACTGATGTTTCTCACCCAATTCATGTCACCTAAGTGCATCTCCTGTGTCACTTCTCATAAGTTCCTCACCCATGTCATTTCTCTTAAGTTACTCTATTTTGTAAATTTACCCAAGTACCTTTATCGGGTCACTTTGTACATGCTAGATTAATGAAATTCTCTTCTCATGGGCCATATTATCACATGTAACTTCACCAATTGTAATTTTCTTAAGGAACATCACACAAAATAAATTAATAATAATGAATTTTTTGAATACAATCATAGAAGATATCCATCCCTAGATTATTTCCTTCATATGTGAATGGACTCGTGAATATGATGGAGGGTATCATTGGTAGAATAACAATGTTTTTCATATTTCCCATATGGAATGATGATGCAGCATAATACAATTGGATGAACCTCCTATATGATCCACTTTTTATAAATGTATTCAAGATTCAAGAAAGTAAATGTTACATCTATATGTGAAAAGGTGGTTTCTAGTGATAGGGAAAATGAAAAATGACATCCCAGAATAGCTGAGCAGAATTATAAGGAATGTCATGGATAAATTCTTTCCATTATTACTTTTTCCCCATGATTAAATCATATTTTGTCCAATCAAATCCAATCCTAAGAGTAGTTATTTTTATGGTTCACCACTTTTTAAGAAAAGAATTAAATTATATGGTAAATAATATAAAAATATGAATGAGAATATGATAATATTTAAGAAAATATACATCCCTTATAAAAAATTGTGTGCATGTTAGTAGGAATTGCACGAAATAATTTCATGACACGTCAACTAAGACATGTCCAGCTTTCATGACAAGCTAGACATTGCATAAGTCCAACTTTCATGACCCCCTTCTATGATTAAATTTCATGACCTAACTATTTCACTTAGAGTCTATTATTTTCACCTAAATAAACCCCTTGATCTCCTCATTTGGGATTTTTAGAAGATAGAAAAATAGCTGAATCTTTTCTCACCTACTCCCACACCCAGGTTTCCCAAATTATCAGGTTTTATAAAAATATTTAAAATAGTGGTAATTAAGAGAATTAGTGGGTATATTTTTTTTATATAAGTCCAAATACTATGAGGCCCTATTATGAAACACTTACTCCTTAGTCAAAATACAATAGGTAGAAGGACCACCACCCACATCAAAACTTGTGTGACCTGATTTTCATAATAACTCAAGGAGTCCCTTGGTCACTAGAATGATGCTCTGACCAACTATTTCAACCGAAATTTTTCTTCATGCAAAAAGGAAAAAATTATCCACCAAAGTATAACTCATGGTAAAACATTTTCATTCACCAAAGTATGACTTGGGTGAGTTAATTCCCATAACACACAAGAATCACTTATGTGAGATGCTTCTCAGTCCACCCAAGTATCACATGGGTGAGATCCTTCTCAGTATGTCCACGTATTAAATGGGTGAGATACATATCATTCCAACTATTTATCACTAGGGAGAGGTGCACTCATGTAAACCCAACTATCACTTGGTAGAGGTTCTTTCTATCCCACATAAGTACAACTTGGGAAAGTTACATCCTATTTTTTCACAGTATCAATAGTGAAGTCTATATTTCAATTCACCCATATACCATATGGGTGAGGAATACCCAAGACCCGAAGTCACTATTACACAACAAATTATAGGGGAATACTTTAAAAAAATACACCTGTATTAGGGAGACCAAATAATGAACTCCTCCTAGGAATAAAGATCTCTATAATACAGAAATTAGACACATCAGCTTGCCCCCAATCGATTGTTAATTCCTATGATAAAATACACCCCCTCCCCAATTAACTATCCATGTATCAAGGGACAATATAATTTATAAAATTGTGAATTATTCATTTAATGAGGATCCCAACATTGTGGGTGGTGGATGGTGTTTTATCAATTCATGTAGTAAAACTCACGTCCTGCATTCCACCTATAATATAAAGAAAAGAAAGAATTATTTGTGTATTTTTTCTAATTATTATATAAATAACCCTCAACCCAAGGTAAATAAACATTCATGAAAATAGTCATGGGTATAATGTATCTTCCTTCTTGATTACCAAACCATAGCCTAACCCTCGTCCACTAGAGAATGAGGAGTAAATATCCTATATAGGGATCCCTCATAGAAGAATCCCCTATCCTTTCTTACATGGCATAATACATGTACTTATTTTCATTTCCCCACCCTTATCCACTAATCTATGAGGATGTAAATTCTTATATGGGATTATATTTCAGGTGAATTTCACTTCGCATACATTAATTTTCAATATGGTGATATGTATTTTATGGCATTTCTTCCACATAGCATAACTTGTAGGGGGTTAATGGTTGGTGGTGATCAGGATAGTAGAACAATAAAAAATATCTCTTATGCCTCCCCCTTTAGAGTATGTCCCATATTCTCTGAACTACATGGGGTTTTATTCTAATCAATATTGGATTCTTAAAAATCCTACCTGAGTTTCAAAACCAACACCTTTAAACAAACACCAAACTTATAAGTCCATATTTCTAGTGAGGTTATATCCCCAAATAGAGAACCATATTCCTTTGGGGTTCTACCGTATCATCCTCATTATCTAGTATTCCCGATTATATCTATCTTCATATAGATACATCCCTATTAATATAAATCAAATATCATCAATCCAAATTCTATGTGGGGTAAAATATAAAGGGTCAATCATTCATAAGTTTGACACCATCCTTTTCTAGGAACCTTTATACTAAATTTAATCATCTTTTGATGTTAAACTATATCATCTGGTCCTCATTACATGACCATAAATGGTATCAAATTTCTTCATAATTAGAAATAAACTACATGGGTTACTATTTATTTCACAAGGATATGAAGGGATATATTCTCATGGAACAAATACCAACATCAAAACTAAAAATGTATCCTAGATTGATGACAAACTCTAGAGTACCCTATAATTTAGCTTAAAAATGAATCAAAAAATAATAAATGAAACAAAATGGAGGATCATTTATTCATACATATGGTACCATTGATGTAGAACCTCTGATACATACATAATTTTCTATATACTTATAACCTCAAATACATAAATATTTTTTATACTAACATATTTCAATTATTCATTATTAACAAAATGATAAACAATATTTGAGAATTATTATAGAATATGTACTAAATCTATAAGATAGTTTAGTAATACGGAATAATTTCCCCAAAAGGGTTTCCTGATCCTGACCTCCCATCATATTGACAAATGTGAGTTCCTAAGTTTCATCCATAAAATACCCAATGATTGCCTACCATTGGAATGTATGTTTTTGACCTATCATGGATGTTCCAACCATCAATTTCTTCTATTTCAATGAATAAAACCCATTGGAATCCAATGAGAAAAGGGATATAAAACAATCTGCACATTGGGATATAGGTTTTAGGAACCATAATTGGGACTAAGAATATTTTAAACAATGATTTATGATATCTAATGTCTTTTATTACTCCGATAGCCATTTCTCTTCTAACTAGATTATTTTTGGAATTCCTAGTGACTATTTCACTAAGTGGTGAAACAAATAATAATATATGATGGTGCATAAAATGTTCTTAGAAAATGGGATAAATATTTTACTGAATTAATATTAGACTTTTTGGGTTGATTATTGGAGTCCTAATTGTGTAGGTTTTTAAGTAAAAATTTTGGTTAGTTGATAGCCTTGTGAATCACTTTTGTAGGGATGTGGGTTAGGTATAATTACCTTGAATCTAATTAGGAAGAGGTAAATTGATATAGGTGTGGTATGCGATCCACGATTACTAATTTTTTAGGCATATTATATTATTTTTTTCTATTTCATAAATGGGTATTATAGAATTATCATTACTTCATTCTGTTCCTAGTGGAACCATAAAGAGATAAGTGGGTATATGGATTCCATTAGGATCTAATATCTATTTTGAGATAAGATTTTCTTTTTTTATGGTATGTTCTTTTATAAGAATGCCTTTTGAGTCATATCAAGTGTTGGTAAGTGTGTTTCCTCTGGGTAGATCATGGTGTGGGTACTATTTTATGTTTATCCACATTTATAGATCATAATTTCGTTCAAATATACTTATAATAATTTGAATCATCTTTTGGTAATTATATTGGTGTTGTTGAAAATGTGGTAATTGGGGATGTTCCTTCAGACCGATGTGACAAATTATCTTTTGTGAATTATCCTGCTAATATGTTTAGTTTGCTAATAATAGTGATTTAGTTTAATTATTTAGACTTTACCAAGTGGGTTTAAATCTTATTAAAGTGTTCTATTCATTATGAAGGGTTTTTTTAAATTCAATTAACATGTGATTTGGGTATGGTATTAGTTACACTTATGTGTTGTATTTTTATAAGAGTTATTGAAATATATATAACTATAGAAAAAATTCCAGGATATGGGATATGTATGGAATGACTTATTATGGATTATCCTCTCAATATTTGTTTAATGATTTTATGGGGAGATGTTGCTCTTATTAATGAGTTAATAAAATTGGAGTAAATAGTTTATCATGACCCAATTCATGCTCCAAAAAATGAGATTTATAGATTCTTGTGGTATGAATTTTTATAAAACACTTACTAGATTCTTATTTATGTATATCTGGAGGTATCATTATGTTGTAATCCACCACCAAAATGTATATTTTTTGGGTCTATATATGTTACTCAATTCCCTTGATTTAGTTCCTATATTTTTATGATTAGTTATGATATGAATTTTCATTTATTTAATTCCTAAATAGGAATACAAATTGGATAATTCACATCATTAAATCTTTTAAATGTATAGAATACATGATTATTTTTCATTTCCATAATTAAGTACTGTTACGTGTTGTGGAATTATTCTTATCACATGGTGACATAACATTTTCACCAACACATTAAATGTTACCATTTATCTGTTTACATTATTGTACTTAAATACAATTTATATATTTTAGATTATATTATGGGAATCATTGTTAATGTGATACTCATTTTTATGATCACACACTAAATACTATCCTTGATCAATTTTTATGCCTCGTAATTTTTTACGATTTTATACAGAATTGTACAAGATATTAGGTTAGAGTACATATATGGGATGTAGATATATGACTATGTATATAAATAGTTTTTTATTATATCTCCCTCTATTTATTTATCTTTTTAGTTTATTTTTTTACATGATTGACCTAGTGGGAGATACATTAGTGTAAACACAATCCACCTAAGATTATATTATTTTGAAAAATGTTGTATATTATATTATATACATTCATATTTTATGAAAATCAATTTTTTCCTTGTTATGATAGTTATAATTATTATTATTAATATTATTATTGTTGTTATTATTATTATTATTATAGATATTCATCTATAATTTTACATTATGATACTAAGGGAATAGACTCACCCACATTGTTTATAGTATATTATTACTTATTGGTATCCTATAGTGTATATGGTTTCATGCCTAAGGTTCGATGTAACTATAACCTTAGACACTATTTGGGTTAACTAGGATAGGAAATTATAAAAAAATCTATAAATCTCTTGAATGAGGTAATCTAGGTTTTATAAATCATACTGAAACCCTATATAAATATAAGAAAAAATTAATATATATCAAAAATAGTCACAAATCCAAAGGACCAATAGGTTTAGTGCCTTCGATACTAGATATAGAAGCAACTTATTATATAGTACATGTTATCATTTCTCCATAATTAAGCCACACTAAAATCATTTGGTATATGTATTAAGTTATAAATATCTTCATGCACTTGGGAATTGGTGACATAAGAAAGGAGTGTGATCTGTTTCATAGTAATGATAAAAATTAGCAAATTCATATTGAATATCACATGTAAACAAAAGATGAGAATATGGGTATAATAAATATACATAAGAAAATTCATAAATAACAAATCAATAATCCTAAATTATCATTATGACTAATCATAACATAAGAAATGAATCCATATTGTGTGAAAATATTATTCAATAAACATTGTCCAAGAGAGATCAACATAAACATAAGAATAATAGTAAAATTATGAAACATATTTTTATATTTGGACCGAGTGTTACTATACAGAACATTTCATTCATTATTGACACCATAAGTGCCAATGCTAATAAGAAATTGATATTTAATGGTGAATTCTAATATCATTTGATATAAACATTAAACCAATGAATTTGAGAGTAATATAATACACCACTCATCATCATCTATAAATATGAGTTCCAATTCAAATTAGTCACTTATCACATCGTAAATAACCCCTTAAAATGTATTTCATAAAACATTCTAGATGACAATATTTCACCTTTATAACATAAAGAACCCATGGAGAGAAAATAGGTTTCATATGGGTCTATAAAAAAAGCATTCATAATTACATCAATAATCATATCGGGATAAACTCCCTGAAAATAAATTGTTATCCAATGAAACAAAGTAACATTATAGGTAAATAAAATTTAATAAATATATTAAATCATGTGGTATTTAAAAAATATATATATAGGCTATATTATTTTTTTAATAATTTTTCCAAATCAATTAATGTATAATTACTAGGTGAACACCCATAAATGATATGAATCAAAAAAGGTCATAAAAAATTTGTATAAATTTATGAAAATTTAGGATCATCCATAATGAATGATTAAGAATAAAAAATTAATTCATCAACAATTCGTCCAAAATAAAAAGTAATATCATGGGACATTCAATGAAAGAATTTGTATGGTTACATTAAACATTATCATTGATCATTCGTAATGTATATAAAAGGATGTAGATGATAACAATTCATAAAAGAATTTTTAAAAATAGTTTTAGAAATAAAATTTATCCATATTATTTTCAAAACATTTTATATTGAAATATTTTATAAATAAAGGAAAAAATATTATATTCTAGAAAAACATTAAATCCTAGAGAGGAAAAAATTAAAAATATGGAAGGAATAGGTTTTAACATGAATTTTTTTTAAAAAGTTTGTTTTTAAAAAATTATTAAAATGGCCCATACATAAATAATTAAAAATTAACGTAAAATATTTTAAGAAGACCGTGTAGTAGAAAAAGACCATATTCAATTATTTGGACATAAATTAGGTCATTTTCAGAAAAATTCAATGAATTGGGACATTGAAAATGGAGGTTCTCAATTGATAATAAGAGATGGGACTGGTTTCACTTAAATGAAATACTTTGGAGAAAATATGAGTCACGGGGAATTAAAATATCATTAGATCATATAAAACAACATGAATATAAATTGGAAATTATGGGAGAGTTGGTAAAAATAAAAAATCACAATATGGATTATCTTTCAAAAAAATTCATCATTTGAAAAGAATATTAGCATCAAAACTCTTTTGGCCTGAGTAACATTTCAATTAAAACTGCATTCAATTTGTGGATTGATATTTACCTATTTTGATATGATTTTAGAAAACATTTTATAGTCTTTATAAGTTTTTTAATGATAGATTATTCTTTACATAAATATATTTTATATATTTTCAAATATGGAAATGAGATTAATATTATTTGAATTTGTTATAAAATATATTTTAGGAATATCATTTAAATAATATTTATCTCAAAGTTAATCATTAATTACTTGATTTTTATTTTATTTATTATCTTTTGGTAATTTTGAATCTAGAATATTCCTATAAATTATTTTGGTGAGAGTTTTTAATCAAAATTCATCTTATATTGTTTTTTAAATTTATTACGGATCAAATTTGGAAATTATTTTTTCATTCCTATTTAAATTGTTAATGTATTTAGAATGAAGTAATGATTCCATTTCAATATAGGGAATTGATTTTAGGTTGATATAATGGAATGATATAATTCAAACCATTCATCACTTATTCTCAACATAGGTTAGTAAAATATGTATAGAATGATATTATGTTCATATGTGATTCATTATTCAAGATGTTTAAGCTAGGTAACATGTCTTGTTAATTTTTTAAATGTACCTTTATTATATATTTTTTATGAGAATTAGTGGAGGCCAACGGGATGAGAATTGAAAAGGAAATAATGCTCATAGGCATGTCGAAAAATGATGATCTATTTCTATATTTACAGATGTAGTGACCAATGTATTGGGATTAAAAATTACCTTTTGACTGCTATTTCTCTAAGGTGTTGGATACGGGCCATGAAATTAAGAATTTTATTAACAAAACACATTTGGGAGGGGAAAAAATAATGGTTTTTTCATAGAAAAAACATATTGAGGGTAGAAAATATATCATGATTATAGAGGATTTTCTAGAGAGATATAGGTGAATATTTTCACTTCTTTATCAATGATGATTAATTGAGAATTTTTCATATGCATTGTGATCATGTCCAGTTAAGTTATTTTTTGGCCAAAACATTTAGTTTAAAATGGTGATTTATTTCTAGGTATAAATTACTTAAAACCCTTATGAAAAATACTATACATATTTATATTACAATGAATTTTTATTGAATATTGAAAATTATATAGACTTTTATTTGGTTTATTTCGTCCTTTCATTTTAAAATTGGCACAACACTAATCGGAGAGTGATGATTGTTGATTTTTCCCAATAATATCATGCTAAGTAAAATATTTATATAGGAACTCATCGTTTAAATTTCTCAATATTTGATTAAGGATTGTGAATAAACCCAGTTTCTACTATGTCTATACAAAGGAAATTTATTATGTGCTTCATGAATATATTGATAAAGGTGAATTCCATATAATATTTAATTGTTACTCTCAATATTTTGAGCCCATGGAAATGAATAAATTTTGATTATAATTATTTTATTGAGATATTTATCTATATGAATATTATTTTATGTCACAAAGATAATAGAAACAAGGATATATATTAGTGTTGTACACTACTTTTATTCTATTATTTTCACTGCCCTTGTTTTGTAGATATCATAAACCACACACTACTACTTTTTTATAATTTTTTCTATATTTGATAAGTTCAAAAATTTGGAATAGTTGATGTATTGGGATATAAATTCACATCAAAATTATTAAAAACATAAAATATTATAAAATATAATGATATATAAACTCATAAATGGAAACATCATATGAGATTACCTTGGGTACTATTATATATAAGTATTTAAGGGAAACATAGAGTAGGTTTTTAGTGACTTCTAGAATACTATGTATCAAATTAGATCCATTTATAAGTAGGATACCAAGGTTTTTCCAGAAAATATTAATGATGTAATAATTATAAAAAAAATAATTACCAATGTTTGATTTCACACCATGATAAGAAATAGTTGTATACTTTTCATACAAAACTAGTGAACTATAAATGATTTTAGATGATTATGGATTCATAAATTTAATATAATATCTTAAATAATATTTAAATTAACTTGTATTAGAAGATTTAGATAAATAACTACAAGAATTTTTGCACTTTTCCCCATATTCAATGTTTGGCATATTGTCCTAAAACGTTTTGAGAATAAATCCTAGAGAATGAGGGAAAACAATATGAAAATTCACATTATTGATTTCTTAAATTTATAAAGGCTTTTTTTGAAGAATTTTGGTTTATTAATGATTTACTTTAGGATTATTTTTACATTTTTTATCCATTTTAGTTTGAGAATTATGAATATAGAATAATAAAATTATTTTATATTTATTTAATTGTTTTAACATTATATTTTTCACATAACTAGTAGGAGTATAAATTGTTATGGAATAAGGTAATATATATAGGGAATACAAGTAAGATATGAATATTATTTTAATAGATGATAAAATTGAAATAGAATCTATAGAAAATTTGTTTCCTGTGGAAATAGTACCGAAGTTTATCATGTTTAATGTTGAGAATAATGTTTTTATCTGGAGAGGTTGTCCCTATAATATGTGGAGGGACTACCTGAAACCTCTATCCAAAATAAGTATATCAAGGGTGGTATAAAATTCTTCTATCTCTAACTAAATTTTTTTACCATAGTATGAGAGGACAAGAAACATCATATTGTTTCCATGTGGACATCAACAAATGAGTAATGTAATCTAGATATGGAAAAGAAAACAAGTGCTGGTTGGTAATATAGAATCATTATCCATCGACATGTTAGGGATAATTAATAAATATTCCATATATGTAAAAAATATAATGCAGTTACACTTGAGAGTTTCTAACTTGGATTTATCATCCCTTTACCATACAGACCAATTACTTCCAGTTCCTTGTTTTTTTAAAATTTAGACATTTTATTTAAATATTCATGTATTTTATATAGGAAATAAAACTTAATGTGGCTCTTGAACTTACCTATAGGTATTTTGATGTTAATAGAAGTGTAAATAACACATATCCATTTTTTTCAACAATCATATGATTTTTTTCACTGTGGGGAAAATATTAGGGATGATTTCAATAATTTGGGACAAATACATTCTAATATAAATGTATCAATAAAATCTATAAGGAAAAGAATACTAAATACTTACCATCCTATTTTCTAGACTCCTATTTTTTTTAAATTGACATAATTCTTTACGAATGATAGTGTTTTGGTGTTTCTTCAATTATGTACTTTTTAGATGACCATATTGATATTTTCAAGGTATATATGGGGTTTATTTCAATGGATTTAATGAAAAATAAATTTTCTAATTCCTATAAGTAATTATTTTTTTATTCTATTTATTTCCATACTAATTATAACGTTATTTATTTTCAATGAAATTTAATTGGTTAAAAAATTATGAAATTAAATAGTTTTATCAGGATAAAATTATTTGTGTTTTATTTATGTTATTGTTTTATAAATTTGTTTTTTTATTATTATTTTTATGTGTCATTTTTAATATTTTTTTCACAGTTCGTAACTTATTTGAACACATCCATGAACATTCACTACTATAAAAATCAAATCTTTTGAGCTAAATTGTTGAATTGGTAACTAAGTAGGAATTAATTTCACATGAATTTAGTTATTGTTAGTAAATTTTAATAAGCATAAATATTACCCCATTTACAATAATTTCACAATTCTTTTTTGTAAATGAATTTTAGAAAATGTATTTTCTGTTGTTCTTCTTTTTAGATTTTTATCATTGGTATTACAATGGATTTTTAAGTGTGGGGTTGGGGAAAATAACATACATAAGTATTCTTAAATTTGAAAAAATCAAAAATCCCGAAAATATTTACATAATTGTGAGTTTTCTACCCAACATACAGATATTATGTTTGTAAAAATGTATTTATTAAATTATATTATTTCATTTCACTTTTAGGATATTAATTTTTATTACCTTATTTATTTAATATGCTCGACCATTTTCTAACCCCTCTTGAGAAAATAATATTTCAATATAATTTTCTAAAAAGTTTATATAATAGATATTGTCTTTAAAATTTTTAATTTCTATTTATCTTACTAGATATGGATCCAAATGTAATAAGAAATTAAAATACTAATATATGTTAAACTAATTATTCTTTTATTTCTTTAATAATTATTAGATTACTATTACATAGATTATTTATTTCCCAGATAAATTCATTATCCACCCCATTTGATTGTGTCTCAATTTTTTATGTAATCTTAAATAATGTAAGTCCTTTAACCTATAGGTTAAGATATGTTTTTACCTCTAGTTGGATGTGAATTGAAGTTTGAATAATTCACTCTATTTTTCTAAATTTTAATGATTTAATAAAAAATGAAACCAATATTTTATTAATACCATTTAATTTATTGAAGGAAGTAATGATTGAGATTTAGATAGTTCACGAGAAAAAATCATTTATAAAATAATTTCTTAGTGACATTCTGTTTTTCAATCTTTATATTAATTTTCTTACACTATATTTGGCTAACTATTTACATCTAGATAGTCAATGTTTTTGTTTGGGGGGATTTGATGTGTGTATGTTTTGATTGGTATTTTTAGCAATACTTTACAGACATTATATATTTCTCGATAATAATATATTCATTATTTTAATATATTTTTAAAATTTTTAAATATTTTATTGATATTTTAGTTCATTGAATTTTCTTCTAAAATATGTTTTTCTTCAATAAAAAAGACCCAATTATTCTTGGTTATTATTTAATTTTATTTTATGAATAAAATATATTTTTTCTTATAGTATTTTAATGAAAAATTATTTTTCAGTTATATATTTTTTGAAATACATATGAAGATGTTAATTTTTATTTACATGATTTTAGATTTCTATATTATTTTTTCATATATTTTGAATAATAAATTTTCACATTAATTAATTTTATTGGAAATTTTTACATAATTTTTTAAACATTCCTTCAACATATACAGGATCTAAGATGGAATTGTTTTCTGCATTCCTAGTGAACTGGTTTTATTATTTCTCTTGGAGTAATGATACGAGTTCTGTATTGGTAATTTATTTGAATTTGAAACAGTTGGGTGATTTAGTTAAAATATTGTTGATTTATGACCAAAGAAGGTGTTTTCAATATGTATATACCATGATAAATGTTGGCTCTAATTTATTATTCTTTATGATTAACCAGGGTCATGGGTATTGTAGATTTTGGAATAAGATATTTATTATAATTTCTAATGAGAATTAGTGGAGGCCAACCGAATAAAATTTCATTGAAAAATAATTTTGACTTGAATGTGGATGCATTTTTTAGAAACTCAGCTATAGTAACATTTTGGGTGGCCAAATGTAAAAGAGTTACCATACCCTCTTCAATGTTATTTTTTTCAAAGGGGCGGTAAGGGCTATGAACATAAAAATAATATTTAACAAAATATGTTTAAAAAGGGTAAAATCATGGTATTATGTATATATATATAATAAAAACATGATAATGAATCAAGTTTATTTTTGGGAAGAGATTTAGGATGATATTATTGATGCGACATCAAAGAATATGGTCTGTGATGTGTCCTCATACACCATGATCATGTTCGGTTAAATTATTTTATAGCCAACACATGTAATATCATATGGTTAATTATTTACTTACATAAATATAAAAAAACAATTACTCTATATTCTAGAATAAGTTATATAATGTTAAATTTTGATTGAATATTGATTAATATATTATATTTCATTCAGTTTAGCTCCTCCTCATTATACAAATGGTTAAATATCCAATCAATGTGTGTCAATTGAGTGGTGTGCCTTGTTAATTTAGGTCCGATAAGAGATTGGTGTAGGAAATCACTATATAAATATCTCAATAATAAATTGATGATTATGAGTGTAGTAAGTGTCAACACTGTCTATTAACTGAATGATTTTTCAGAGAAACAATTTTCTCTTACTTAAAGTTGAATTTCATTTAAAATTTTTATTATTGTTCTGATCATTTTTAGTATAATAAGATTCATAAATTGTGATTATAATTAATGCATTGATTGAGTTTCAAGTATTAATATTATATTAAGTTATGTTGAAATAATGAACTTCTAGATCAAATATTTTCTTCCACTTATATTATTACTACAATCCCACACCTCTTATTTGGTGGCTACCATTAGTCAAAAACACTGTTTCTTTTTTTTTCTATTTCTAACTTTTCTAGTTTTGAGACTTTGGTATATTTTCATTTTAGTAATATAAATTACCTATTATGATATTAAAAACATAAAAAAATTAATAAATTATGATAGATAAACACTTAAAAGGAATAATCATAAGAGACACCATTGGGTACTTCAATACTACATCATTTTATGGGAAACATGAATTATAATTTAGGCAACAATTAAAACCCTAGGACTACATGTATCTTTTTAATTAGTGAAAATTTAAATAATATACACAATATGTTCATTTAACCCACATTAAAATGTTAACATTAATTCTATAGATAGTAATCATACCATATCCATGGTATCATGGTGCTCATTAAGAGATTAGTCTAAAACATTAAATTTTTCATAAACAACACTATAAAATTATTACTACATAGTTGAATTACTACTATCCTAATGTATAAAAACATAAATATCATATTAGAAAATATTATAAACATATATGTAAAAAAAATATATTTAAATTTTTCATTTATAATCATTTTCAACATTATATAAGTTTGTTTTTTCATATTTGTTTATATCGAGTGTTTGTAGATTTAAACATTTAAACTAGTTTCAAAGGAGCAGTGTTGGAACATAATCTAATTTTAAATTTCATTATTCCAATTTAAATAATGTTTTTATAATTATTTAATAATTACTATTTATAAACATTAAATTTCCTTTCCTAGGTACTTTAGACTTTATACTACAAGACGAAAATAACAAAGAAAATTTTTCGAAACATTTCAACCTACAAATTCTGCTTTCAAAATTAATGTGTTAAATATTTATATACATTTCACAGAACAAAAAAAATTATTATATAATTCTTTTCCATGATATAACATTAATTTTTTTACTTAATAATCTATGATATCACTTCATATTATTCTTCAACTATGTGTTCAGACCAACCTAAACATGAACATACCATGTTTATTGGTAATTATATGGTGATTTAGATGAAAAAATATTACACATGTTGAATACTGGTATAATTTAGGTTTTATTTGTGTGATATATCATAATTATAATGGATCTACAAGAATAATTAATTCATATAAAATTATTACATAATTTGAATTAATTAATTTTTTCTCAGTATTTCTATTTTAAATGATTGAATAAACGATAAATATTTTTTGATCGTATTATTAATAAGTTATCCAATTTTGTATGATTGAAACATAAAAATATCATCAAGATAACATTTTCCATTAAACAAATTCCCTTGAGTATTCATGTATGGCGGGTTTGAAAAAAAGGGAAATCAATAGACAAATGGATGTGGTAGTCCTCACTCACGCTTGTTTAAAAATTTTATATTCCATAGAATGAGAGAAATGAATGATATAATTTATCAACGTAGAATATAAATTATATTAATTATATAATACTTATTTATTAAATTCAACAATATTAAAAATCATTTATGTTTGTTTAGAAAAATGAAACATGATCTTTTGTAGATGTGGTAGTCTGTGCACACACATATGTTGTTTCCACTTTTATTAGGGTTGATTAGAAGGGAGGTAAAATATTAAAAAATCACTATAATAACATAACTGTTTATTAATTCGTCAAATTTAAACATTTTAATATGGTGAAAATAAATCATAGAAATAATAAATTCAAATTAATAAAAATGAAAAGGGTTATCTTCTTTGAAAAGGCTGTTAAATATTTGAGGGATGGTGTTTTAAAAACATGTGAAATTCATTAAGCATTATATGAAGTTTTAAGAGTGGTTAATAATGATTTTTGGTTGACATGAATTGCTTTTTTTTTTGAGAGGGGAAGTGCGGAATAGATATCCCATTTTATAAGTGGAAAAGAATGACATTTTAAAAAATACACCAAAATATTCAACAATACAAAGTCACAATAAAGAAAAATGTGTCCAAAATAGAGAAATAATAGTGGGTATAATATATAAGGTTGATAATCACATTAAAAACACATTTATAAATTTTTTTAACATTTTCCAAGATCCACATAGCTTACTCAATTTTTTCCATTTTGGTTTTCACCATAATAAGATGTTTCTATCGAGGAAATTTATCATTTGTGCCGAAAAATAAAAGTGTAATTATTATATAATTTATAAATAATGATTAAAATTTATAAATACATTTTTCATTATTTTTTTAAATGTGATAAATATTAATTTTAAATTACTAAAAAAACATTGTGAAAAATATTTTAAAAATAATTATAACATAAATTATAAAATATAAAATATGGGATTCTAAATTTAAATCAACAATTATAAAATTATAATTTCATGTATATAATAAATATTTTATCATTAAAAAAAGAATTCTATAATCTTAATTCATACATATAACCTAAAAATGTTATAAAAGTCACTGTATCGGTTTCTTGAATTATTCTCCTTAAATAATTTTTTTCTAAAAATATCAAAATAAACATGGTAATATATTTTTGAAATTATAAATCAAAAAACAATGTTATATATTTTTAATTCAATATATTAAATATATTAATTGATTTTTTAAATGAAAAATAAAATAATATAACCAAAAACTACATTTATTGAAGAAAAAATTGTTTTTGAACATTAGTGTTCTTGGTATTACTTAATATCAATTCCAAATTTAAAAGATGTTAATATTCTAGTTCATATATAATAGTATTTTATAAATATTCAATTAAATCTATTAGGATAGAATATCCAATACATAAAAAAATTATATGAAAAAATATATTAATTTTTGAAAAACTGCTATTATAAAAATACAATTAAAATTAATTATGTATTTTCTAAAATTTAATTTCTCTAATCCATTTACAGTGAAATAGTTATTCATATTTTATATATACATTATATCATATTTTTATAATAATAGAGTTAATATTTATAGGTACCCCATATATATATATAATAGTTTAATATCATATTATTATTTCCATGTGTGTTATTATTTTTTAATTTACTACATAACAATAAAAAAATTAGTATTTCTATTAGATATATTACTAACAAACATAATTTCAAAGAACATTTTTTTCAATGACCATATTTTCAAAAACCTTATCCACAATAACCATATTTGTAACTACAATATTTCACTCCTATATGTAGACTTACTAAATCATTTATTCATTGTACTATCACTTCTCAAGGTATGGTTCAATTTGATTTTAGTGATTTTTCATTGTTACTTATCCTTTCTTGTTGATCTTGATAATTACAGGTTTTTTTGGATATTGGAGATCCTCATGTATAAGAATGATTGAGGCTATCACCTAGTCATAGAGATTAAATTTTTTCTCTATATTTTCCCTTATTATTTATAAACATGTGTTTGATGTTCATCTTCGATGATGATTAATAATACATTGATTGTTGTATATAAATTTATTTTATTTTGTTTTAATGTCCCAATTATTAATGAATAAATATTGTTTATTTTTGTTCTTATTGTGTATGTTATATTTTATAAGCATTTCTCAATCATTTTGAAATAATGAAGAAATTTTCATCAAAATTACATACAAAAATAGTAATAATAACACTAATAATAATGACTCCTAAAACATAGGGTGTTATATTCTTCCCATCATAAATAAATTTCGTTATCCTAATATTTGTTATGAAATACCAATGGAAAACAAAAGGGGGTATAAATTATAGAGATTACATGGGATATAATCTATTGAGATATAAAAACATTAAAAACATGGGTAAAATATATATTTACTTAGAATAAGGGCATCCCTAATATTTATTTTTTCACTAAGTACCTGGGCCAAGTGTTTCCTTTTACTTTTCATAAAGAAAATCATTATAAATATTTTTCTAGATGGTTTTTATTATTAATATTTCATTGAAAAAATATCTAAAGCTAATATGAAATTTCTTTTTCTACATTCTATATGATTTTCATATAAGTGGATGGAATAACTCCATCACAAAAAAAACATCAAATATATCTAAAGGAAGGGAAATAAGATTTATAAGAGTCATATTTCTATATATTGGAACCAAGGATCTTTATTTCAAGAAATGGAGTCTGGTTTTTGTATTATGTCAATCCTCAAAATGGAATATTGGGTAGTTTTCATGGATTTATATATTATGGTACAATATGAAAATAATGATGAACGTGGAACTGTTCCCCAGAATTAGCCAAATTTTTGGGCTCAAAATCTGGAGGAAGGGATAACCTCATTAAAGGTTGTTTTATAAAATCAAATGTTTATAAATATGGTATAGGAGTGGGTTTTTTATAGACTAGGTTGAGGGTCAAAAAGATGTGGAGCTCCACAAATTGAGATAGTTGTATCTGTGATTATGATCACTTGAGCATCGTGACTGCTTGATGTGTTGACGGTGATCTCTACGACTATTTCGAATATCATTAGAGCATTGAGAAGGAAGGATGGTTGCAATGATATATTTGAAGGACCCAAAAAATGTGCTATAGGTGGTGGAGTATGGAGAATGTCCATGTTTATAAATATGAGGATACCCACAATTAATTTTACATGAAATTATACATGGAAAATTTGGAATCACTCTAATTTCTCGAATCTAAGGGAGCTCCATAAATCTTGATTTCTATGTGATTTTCAGCAATGAAAAATGACCGCTTTAGTATTGACTGGTTCCAATTCTTCTATGTAAAGGGTGCTTCATGATGATGGGGTACTCTACATTGAATCAGTGATCTTCATGAATATAGTTTGTTTTGAGATAGCATTTAGCTTTGAAAAGGGTTGATCGTTGCGAAGGAACTTCATGAAAGGTAATATTGAAAAAATGGATGAAGTGTATAGTGCATTCAAATTACATCATCTTAGGAAATTTATGAATGCATATTCATGTAAAATACTGGTATAAAGAAATTAATTCCAATCAATTGAAGTGACCTCCATATCGATAAACTGTGGTAGACTTATCTCAAATAAGGGATCTATATGGAGTTGATGGATGTGTTTTTAGAGATGTGGTGTGTTATCCCTAAAATAATTTGTAGGAAGTGTTATTAGAATAGAGTAATTGTACATGAATATTTATATTCCACAACTAGAAAATACTATTGTATTTATGTTTGACCGACACACTATCGGTGCATGCTCTTTGGACTATCCCTTTCTGGTTAACCAAGTAAAAATGTTGTGCTATCATTATGAATGTGAATGTGTTATGCCTTAATTAATCCATCATACATGTTTAATGAGTTACTCACAACAATGGAACAAGATCTATCTCATTAAAAGAAGATGGTGACCCTCGGGTTCACCCCTCCCCTCTCAGGGTGTCCTTGTGTCATACATTATAATCATCAAAATGGAATACAGTTATTAAACCACAAAAATATTTATTACACAATCATATTATTTATGTGGTGATTTAATGTTCTCAAAAAACATTATATATTAACTAGATTCCCTATAATAATATTTCAAAAATACATATACAAATCAGGTTTTGAAGTTATATGTAAAATAAATATCCAGATCCAAATTAGGAGTAGTGATTAAATAATAATTCAATTTTCTTTTTAGTTTTACAGTTTGGTCATGCTCATCCCCTTGGTTAGTTGTTTTTTTAGGGAACTCACATGGATGATGGCCAAGATCCCCACTCATAAGAAATTAAATAATTAAAATAACCATAGGAAGAACTATATTTAAATAAATATTAATCCCCAAACTCTTTTTTGTCATGACTATTTTATTCATTTAACCCCAACATAAACATTTAAGGTATCATTTTGTTCCCTTGAGGAACCACACATGATGCTTCTTTATAAATTTTTGACATATAGGAAATTAAAAATTCATTACTTCATCATATGAATCACTAGATTATTCATGAGTTTGTAAAATTTCTTTCCTTGGGGTGTTTGGTACATATACTATGATGAAATTTTTAATCAAATGTCTTTACAGTTGTTATGGTATAATCAAAATTTTCTACTAACAACTCCCAATAATCAGTTTTGTTTATTCATGTAATCTCTACAATTTCCCCAAACAAGTTTTTCATTAAATTTCCAAACTTTACTAAAACCGAATGATGTGTTTTGAATGACAATACATTAATAATACTATGGAATTATCATAATCATAAATATAATATCAACTTTAAACTGCCTTTTTCTTTTATATTACTTCATTATAGTTCCATTAGTTCAACCTATTTCATTCATAGTTTATCCTATGTAATATAAAGTCATGATTTTTTATACATAACAACCAAATCCTAAAACTAACTAGAATGTTCATACTTCATATTTGTTTATACAATTAATGTGATCAACCAACACATACCCATGAGACCTCCTATCTGGGTGTGAAATATTAGACCCACACATCCTGAAAAGGGTTAATTACCAATTTATTTCTCAACCAACACTTTTTTAGGTGATTACCCGTAGGATCATATGTTCCATATCTACATCCACATTCTAGTATCAAGATTTATATTCTTCTAAGAAACCCACCTACTCAAAAAATTACCAATATTTTAGGTTCTCATACTATACATTGAATCATCTATTCAGTTTTCACCAACGGTATATAACCTTAATTATCAAAAATAGCATCCCATGAATCAATATATAAAAAATCATTTCCCCTAATTCCAATGATAAATACCCTATATATAGATAACATATATATTACATGGGTTCCTTGGTTATATTAATACATCTCACAAGTATTTGAAAAACATGAGGACCAATATGTTTTTGTGTTAGACATAAGATCTATAATATATTATTTTACATCACTTTTGATCATTTATATAAAATTTATCCACACTAAACTCCATCTATATTTTTCATAATATATCATAATCTTAAAAACTAGGGAAATAGAAATATACGAAAGTAGTGGGCTCAAATGATCTATGATGGTAATCATAATTCTAGAAAATAAAATATAATATGTTGACATAAGTTGTGATTTTGGGTATAATAAGGATACTTAAAAAACATTAAACCCCAAATATACATGATCATAAATAATGGAAAAAAGGCTTAGATTAACAAAATAAATAAATCGAAAGAGTGGGAAATCATGATTGAATAAACATGGTCTATGAAAGCTTGACTCTATTAAGAGAGTAAACATAAATA
Source organism: Viscum album (assembly GCA_963277665.1). NCBI lineage: Eukaryota > Viridiplantae > Streptophyta > Magnoliopsida > Santalales > Viscaceae > Viscum > Viscum album. The sequence continues at coordinate 1,289,400,257 of OY728159.1, read as the reverse complement.
TATTAAAAATCATTCAACTTTGGAAAAAAATTAGTATAGGGACCCATAATTTTATGATACAAAAAATCATTTCACATGCCTACATAAAACATATAGAACATACCCATCATCATCGAAACTTATTAGTGTAACATGAAATCAATATCAGACCATATCATAATGAACCTATGAAAATAAAAAAAATCATAAAAAAATTCCAAATGAGAATATTTCTCCTTTATATAGTACAAAACCCATGGAAATAAAAGGGTATTCATATGGATTCAAATTTTTAAATAATTTATAATTCCATCAATAATCATAAATTGATAAACACATTGAAAATAAATGGGTTTTAGGTAATGACATGTTTTATTATATGTAAATACCATACAATCAAGATAATAAATAAAATGGTTTTTACACCATAAAGGTATATTATATATTTTTATTTAAAAAATTATCAAGTCAATTGATATTTAGAGTATAGTTGAATAGCCTACATTTAAATGACTCAAAATAGGGAATTCACATAGGAATGTAATTCTGTGAAATGAATGGATCATAAATAATGGATGATTATAAAATGAAATGGATGTGATAGATTATTCCTCCAAAAGAGAAGTAAATTATATAGTTAATTTATATAAATAATATATATGGTTACAGTATATGAATACCCTTTATTAATAAATATATATAAAGGATGTGGATGAAAACCATTCTTAGGATTATTAGGAAAATTTTCACTGAAAAAAATATTCATGATCTATTGAAAAAAAGTATGTTTAAAAATTTTATAAATAAATATAAAATAATAATTTTTATTAGAAAACCATTATATCAAATAATATAAGAAATTTAGAATACAAAGGAGAGTGTTGTTTTCATGGAAAATGTTAAAAAATATTTTTTATAGTCTGGTAAAAGCATCCCACACATAAAACATTAAAAACTTATTTAATTTTTGTTATAAAAGATAACGTCATATAAGTTCAACATATTAAATTATTTAGTTGTAGATAATGAAATTTTCAAAATTAAAAAACAAATTAAGACTTAGAAAATCGGAGGTTTGTGACCTAAATGAATATAGGATATTTAAAAGAAACACTTCTGGTAAAATATGATTCAAGGGGAAATGAAATATCAGGGAAACATATATATCCCTATTAATATGTAATGGAATTGATTAGATAATTATATATAATAAAAATTAACTATATGAATTCTCTTTATAAAATAATCATTATTTGAAAATTAGATTCACAACAAAACCCTTATGACTTGAGTAACATTTTTATCATAATATATCTCTAGTAGGGTATATTTTCGATAAATTGAAATTTAATGAATGTGAAATATATATATCTCAGAACAAGTTAAATATTTTAAAAGAAACCTATTATATAGTAGTGACTCCACATTAAAATTATATTGGTCTATATATAAAAAATATGTATCATGAAATTAAATTTGTGGCAAATAACCCCTTACCTTCATTCTTAGTTAGTCAAATGCACTCTAAAATATTGTAAACAACCTATACGTCATAATATATTATCACATTACCATATTAATACATTAAAATATTTATAATTATCTTTATAATATTTTCATATGTGTTTATTAGTTAGATTGTTTTGAATATTTTCCTATATTATATGTTTTCCTTTTTGATGGCTTGTTCTAGTTTCTTAGAATTAGTGTCTGTATTCATATTTCAAAAAAAATAATCATTAATGTTTCATTAAATTTAAAATTATATATTTATTGATTTTATTTATGATGTTTTTCTTTATTTTCTTGAGTACATTTTATTTATTTAGGATGATGAAATTGGTAATGAACTTATTCCGGTGATTTTTGAAATACAAAAGGTGTTTTCTTTATTACTAATTTGGTTATTGAATAATATATTCTATAACAAAAAAAATAACATTACAGATATTTATTTCATATTACAATAGTAATTATGTTTTTATAATCATCTTATATATAATTTTCTTTCATTGTTCAAGTTGGTGGTCAAACCAACCCGAATATGAACATAGCTGGATTGTTGGTGATTATGATGTGATTTATTTAAAATATTGAAACATTAGTAACATAGTTATATCAATTATAGTTTATTGATTTCATATGAATTATTTATAAATTATGTAAAATTACATGAAATTTATTTCAAAATACGAATTAAAAAAAATATTTATTTTCCCCTTAGTACACTTGTTTAAAATGATTGAATTTTAGATAATCATTTATTAATCATATCATTAATAGGCTTTCCAATTAATAATACAATAAACGTCATGATATCATAAAAATAATACTTATCCATTAAAAATTTTCATGTGACTTTCCATATAATGTGGTGATTAAAAGAAAAATGAAAATCAATCGTGTCATGGAATATGTAGTCCACACAAAGGCTTGGTTGACAATTTCATTTTCCATTGAATAATATAAATCATTCAACAATATTAAATATAAAATAAATATAATAATTATTTATTAAATTCAACATTATTATTTTCCCTTTAATATTGTTATGTAAAATGAAACAAGATGTTTTGTGGAGGCGGTAGTCCACACACACAGAAATGATGTTATGTCATTTCTTAGGAAAAATGTAAGAGTTGTTATGGATTGTTATCAAATTATAATTACATAACTATATAATAAAGATATTGATGTTATCATTTTTATATGGTTAAATGACTTTGATAAATAATTTATTCAAATATTGATAATTAAATGTAGACCAACCATTAAAAAATATATCTCACTACATAGATTATATCTATTGAGAATGTGGTTAAACTAATAAGGTATGGAATTCATAAAAGGCTATTTACACATTAAGGTGTCTTATATTTTTCAGATTTGCTTGTGATTTTTTTGTGATCGACTATGGGGTTTTTTGGGAGGGTAAGTGAGGAGAGGGAATGCCCATTTATAAGATAAAATCAATTTCATTTTTTGTTAATACCAAAACCTTTTCAATAATATAATTTCAATCTAATGGGGAATGGAACCCAAATTGATGAATAATTGAGATAAAAATAGATATGATCAATCCACACCATAGACAATAAATTAAAATATTTATATAATATTTTTTCCATTTATATCTTAGATTACTTATTTTATTCCATTTCTGTTTTTAGCACTGTAACCAAATATTCAAAGGTAATTTTTCCTTTATTCCCAAAAAATGATTTTTATTATATAATTTTGAACTAATGATCATAATTTTTAATCCTGTTTTTCTTCCATTTTGAAATTTTTAAAGATTAATTTTATAATACTAAATGAATAATGTATTAAAAATTCTTTTGGAAATTTATAACATAATTTTTTTTTCAAATTTGTGTTCATAAAATCTATTATAAAATTGACATTTGATCTTAAGAAAATGTTTAAAAAAAATTCTTCTAAAAACATTTTTTTTCAAATATCAAAAATTCTTGCACGGATATATCTGATATTTTAAATCCATAAATCAAATAATATATATCTAATTCAAATTTTCAAATTAATAACTTAATTTTTTAAATTAAAATAAATAATATAACACAAAAATGCTCCAATTGAAAAATAATTTTTAAACATTACTGTACTAAATATTATTTCATATTATTTTATAATTATAAAATATTAATATATTAGTTCATATATAATAAAATTTTAAAATTATTAAATTTAAACTATATAGATATAATATTGAATACATGACAAAATGGTACTTTGAAAAGAATTATTATGTTTATACTAAAAACAATTACACAAAAACCCTAAATATTAATTATTTATAATCCATAATTTTTTTCCCTAATTAATTTTATTAAATTATGTATTTGACTTATATATATATATATATATATTATCACATTTTAGTAATATTAATGATATTAATATTTATACATAACATATTTATAGAAATGTTTATAATATTTTAACATCATTTTTTATTTAATTTTGAGTTATATTATTTAAAATTTACAACCTAAAAATACACCACATGAATATACCTATTGGATATATTACCAATGACTATATATTAAATAACCATATTTTCAATTTCTTTATTTACAATGATCATATTTATAATGGTTAGATTCATTCTTATATAATTAATTACTAAATCATTTGTTCATTCCATCTCATATCACAAGTCACAATTCTTATTTCATATTACAAACATTCCATTATGGTTTTTCTATTCACAGTTTTATTCCCCATTACATTTTTTCTCTATAGGTGATCCTAAATGTTAAACATGATCCTAATGATTTTATAGTCATGAAAATTATATAATTTTTTACTTATTTTATGATATTGAATTATACACTTTTAATCAATTTACATGATCTATGGTGATTAATAATCCATGGTGAATTGTACTTATTTTTTTGATTTTGTTTTAATTTCAATCTTATGAATGAGAAATGTATCTCTCGTTTGGTTCATATATTTTTTTGATCATTATCTAATTAAGTTTCAATCCTTTTAAAAAAATATTGTAACATTATTTAAAATTATATTCATAAATAATAATAATAATAATAATAATGTCTTCTAAAAATAGAGAAGTTATAAATCCCTACTACAACAGATAATCGATTTTTATGTGAAACTCTCATATATGAGATGGTTCTATTCTATAATGGGGAATATAAATCATAAAAAATTGGATTTGTAACTCTGTTGAAAAAACGATATCACATCAAGAAGGTAGTTCCATAACAACATTAGAAAATACATCTAGGAACTCTTCCATCACCTAAGGAAACTTTGTCAAGTGAACGTTATCCATGACAAATATTATTTTTCCACCTATAATGAATTATGATCCATATATTATCAATCCATTTGATGATCCTTATCACTAAAAAATATCACTTTTTAACCATCTACATTAGAGAATGTAAATACCCAAACCCCATAAGCCCAGAGTTTGTGGTTACATTAAAACATATTTACATGTAATTTCATCGCAAAGGACCAAATAGTTTAAATTCATTTATAATATAGGTGTATAAATTATTCCCATATTACATTGGAAATTGAAAAGATGATCAGGGAATAAAATTTTCTCTTCCTTGATATCATTCATAATATCCTACTTCATATCCTAGTGTAGGTAAAATAATAAATGGTTTGAATTATACTCTTAGTAATGGTGATGTATAGAAAAAAAATATTGAGTTAATAAGCCATAATAATTATGGTAAGGTAAATTACTGAAAACAAATTCTATTTAATAAATAACATATGCATGAAGAATAATATGGTAGGAATATATAATTATCAAATAATTCCACTTAAATTCACTAGATTTTGAAACATATACCTAGATATCTTAACTATTGAAAAAATCTCATGGCCATCTATAACAAATTTTATAATGTTGCAATTCATATTACCAGATATTTATAGCTTATTATTAAGTACTTATACAAAGAAATATTACTTAAATGTGAAAGGACTCATCCAAATACACATATTTTTTTCTAAGAAACCTATTGATTCATCTATGGGAAAAACAATTATAATTCATATCAATTACTAAATAATCTGAATTAATTCGTCATTTTAATAAACAATACAACTTAATCAATATTATTTTACAAAATAAAATAGTCAAAATAATAAGAACTAGCCTATGGAATGCCAGGGCATTCCCAGTCAAACAAATCATAAACAATCCAAATAAATAATAATGATGGTTTCATTAAAAAATAACCCTAGTGGTACATAATAAAAAAATTATTAATTTTTTTGATGAATAAAGATCCTATATAATTATCATTAAAAATATGCTTGAGAAAATATCCTTCTCACATTTACATTCACTTTTAATAATAAAAATATCCAAATCATTATGGAAACATTTTCATTGAAATAAATCATGGAAACTTTAAGGGGATATTAAAATAATTGGGTGTTCATGATGGTGGGAAATCCTGCTCATATTTATTATCGTAAAACAAAAATTCCTTTCACATATTTGGTAAAAAGTCAAAAAGTTCCCCGTTTAAAAAACAACAAGATAATTCCATTAACAATTTCATTTTGAATCTTATACATGGGTGAAAATGAATTTAAACAATCATTGTATATTAGTAAATAAATTCATGAACACATATTAATGTAAATATGGATATGAATGAAAATGATTCTCAGCTGATAGAAAACAAGTTTAGTTTTCCATAATACAATTATTTCGCTCTATTGATTACATAAATAAGAAAAATGAAATGATTTTTTTAATATTTATAAAAATACTAGTATATAATAAAATATATTAGTTTTAGTATATAAGTATCATATAATTACCTCTATTAATACTTATACATATGTAATACTAAAAAATGATGAGATTTTAAAATAAACCCTTTCCACTTTGGTTACTTTCCAGTCATAACACATTGGATGAAATTATTTATTTTTAAATTATAAATACCATTATTTAATAAGGATACATGATATAAGTTTTCATATTTGATATATATAATCCTCTTAACATTAACAATTTCTTGACATCAAACATGTATCAACAAAACAATATTGAGGTGGAAAACCATTACATCAAGCTCGACATTTGACTAAAGAACTCTATCCTCTATTATAATGAATTTAAATTCATTATAGTTATATAACATAGTCATTTAACGTATTATAATATCATATATCATCCACTTATAAAATATCCACACCTTTTTATTTTTAATTCATTTTTAAATTGTTGTTTCTAGGTGTTAATAATTATATATTTTAAGGATATTTTAGTTTCATCATTCTAGTCCTTATATATTGATCATTGTTCTATAATCTATTTAATTTAAACTATAATAAAAATATAATACATAATATTTATATATATTTATATGTATATATATTCATCCATAAAGGGAATATATATAAAAACGAATTACCTCATTCATAGAGATGGTAGGTTGTACATACGCCTGAACATTATTTCTATTATTCAACATATGTAATAAAAGAAATGTAAATAACTACACATAAATTCAGAATAATGATAATATCATAAATAAAAAATAAATTAATTAAATACATCCTTATAACCATCCAATTAAACAATTTATGAAAAAATAATTACATTAATATTTCAACATGGTAAGCCATACGTACGCATGACCGATGTCATCGCATTTCATAGGATGTAAAGAATATGGATAATTGTTATTAAATAATCATCATAAAAATTATGAAAGTTGAATGTATTTATTTAATTAGTTTATAATGAATACCATGAATTTATAGGAGGTATAAGTTGAAATTAAATAGAAATCACTCGGTTGTGAGTGATACATCTTAATTGAGAATCTTTTTTTGTCACACACCTTTACCATGAAGGGATGGTACTTTGGAAATACCGAAAGATATAGAATTTTGTGAAGGAATAGAGGAATTTATTAAGATATTAATTAGATTATCTATGAGGATCAAAATTTGTGATTAATAAAGGAGAGGTGGTTCCCTTTTATAAAATTGGGGAATGAATTCTTATAATCACATAAATTATTAAATAAATATAAATTTATTTTCATGAAAAAAATAATAAAAATTGATATAATTATAATATAATAAGTTTATTAGTATGGATTCTCTCTTCCAAAAAATGTCTGAAAATATTTCGTTATGTCTTCACCCTTATATCTTAGTGTTAACCCTCCATAACCCTTTTAAAATTTACCGAAATATTGATTTTTTCTACTCTTTAAAGGGATGTAATGTTAAAATAAATGAAAAATTACCCATGAATGTACCATGGATGATATATTAATTTTTATACAATTCACTTGTATTTTTTTGGAATTTTTATAAATTTTAAATCAATATATAAAATATTGTTTGTTATAATATATCATTAATGTCATTTTGGTAAATATATGAAATATTGTATCCTAATATGTGTATAACATAAGTAAAAGGGTCAAAAATTAAACGTATTAGAGTTTAAGGAGGATATGGTATAAATATATTCATCAAATTAAATTTATAAAGGTTTAGATATTATTTTAAACATTATATTTTGGTTTTACCCCTTATTTAACTAATTTTAACCTTAAATGTGGAAATGAATTTTCAATATTAAAGGGTTATAATATTACATATAAGAAAACAAATTGACACAAAATTGTATTCTTGTGAAATATTACATCATTAATCATCTCAATTGTCATATATTTTAAATTATTATGTTCTTTAAAAATAATATGGTTATTATACCTCTATGCATCTATTTTAAAACTATATCCACTTGTATTATCAAAATAGAGAGGTTTTTCTTGGAAAACCACATAATCTCTACCTTATTGCAGACATATTAATGTTATTGTTTGAATATAAATATTTTTAAACAGTGATAATTAATGAAATATTTTTAAAAAAAATATATAATTTCTTCGATAACATATGTTACACAAAACACTGGGTTTTAATGAACTGTGATATACTATAAACATTATTATTTAAACCTAACCATTATAAACATGTTGTTACACTTGGTGGTATGAATAAGAGTAACCATGATTTTAAAATTTGTTAGACTTTTTATTAATAATGAAAACATATTGATAAAAATTATTTAATTCTTAGTATATCCTATATATTTTATGAAAATATTTTTTCTCAAAAAAATTATTATTACTTTTTATGAAAAAATAATAAAATTTATGTTTTCCAATATTTAAAATTTTATTCAAGCTAAAGAACTTATTTTTTTTTAAATATAAGATTCAATATTAGCTTTTATTGATTTTTTTAGAACATTATAGAAGGATTAATTTTTCAATGAATAGTGAAAAAAAAATTTATATTAAAAAATACTTTTTGAGAATTATTTTGTTTTCAATTATTTACTTATTCCAATTTTTTATTTTTTTAAATTTAACATTTGTTTATATTATCTTATTATTTATATAAATTAGGTCATTCAAATCTAATTGATTTTGTTTTTTATGTTAATAGATTATATACTTATGAATATTTTCTCTCGGTAGTACTACTTTTTCATCACATCAGCAGGTTTAATTTTAAGGAATATTTGGTCACTTCATTTAATTGACTTTGGAAAAACGGATTCTCCCACACTTATAAAATAAAAATCCATCTATCTATGTTTGTGGCCTTTTATAAATCCATTTTGTTCATCCAATCCCTATACGAATTTTTTCATTACATCTCTCAACATATCCTATATTACATTTTTATTAGGAAAACCTTATAATAAGGCTTTAGGTGTTAACATAAGAAGGATTTCTTAAAAATTTGGTATTGTTCTTAAGTGATTATTTTTATTTTATTTATTCAATAATATCATTTAAATATTAGTCAACTTCTCTGATATAATAACATCATTATATCTTATATTCTATGTTTTTATTTTTGTAAACCATACCCATTTTCTCTTCTATCAAATGGGAATTAAAATCATTGATCTTGTATACAACGGAAAACCGTCTCATGAAAAAATGTAATTAGTTTTCCATCACCTCATCTAACAAGTGAAAACATGGAAAACTATATAGTATATATATTATATTTATGACATAATTATACTTATAAAATTATAATTTCAATCCTAAATTCTTGCCTTAGAATCTATTTTAAAATGATAACATCGATCATGCCTAGGTGTGGACTACCACCCCTACGAATTGATATGATGCATTTTTCATTTTATTATGAAAATGATGGTATTAAGGATGGATTTAATGAATATAATTTATTATTATGAAATAAAAATGATATTATAATGTTTATATACTATTTATCATTCTTGAATTACCCTGTGATAAAATAGAAACAATGTTAATGCGTACGTGTGATCTACTATATCCATGAATGTTGTAATTCAGTTTCAATATCAATTTTTTATGGGGTATAATAAATACATATATAATGAATATATATGATAATTATATCATGATTATCATTCTATAGATGATATAACCATTATTAATACTAAATTTCTAAAAATACCAAACAAAAACATAAATGAAAAAAAAATCATTTATTAACTAAAACATAATTAAAATAATATATTTTTAATAAACAAGTAATAAAATGAAATAATTAAATCATATATAGTATGATATATATGGGTATTGTTTTTAATATATTTATAATATTTTTTTTATTATACATGATGTTTGAACTTGTATAATGAAAGTCAAGACCTGATGTAAGGGAATTTAATCTCAATTTTATTTCATAGGGAAACATGCCTTATACACCAGTTGTTTCTTTTTGGGGTGTGTAAATATAATAAAAATGAATATATTTTAATATCATTATCTTTCAAATTATTGGATATACATATCCATGTAATTTAATATCTTTCATGGGTCTTACAATTTAAAATATACTGAATTGGTAATAGTTTTATATTACAATCTCTTTATATATAGAGATTGTTTATGATTCTAATTTGGACGATAAAATATTATGATCTATATTTCATGAAATTCATTAATTTTCTTATATATTGGTTATATCTTGTTAATTCATGTTTTCTGTTAATTTTTCACTCTTTACGAACTAATGATACCAAATCCAATTTAGGAGAAAAGTATTTTTTCTCTCTTTGATCGAAATTCCTCTGTTCAAGAACATTTATTAAAAAAATGCTTTAAATGATGTTTTTACAAATTTATAATGAATTTAAATGGGAAATTTTTCCCTAGTTTTAATTTTCACATAGTTATTTAAATGGAATCGTCATTTCATTATTCAAAGGATGCACTTTTGTTTTTTATAGAAAATATGAATTAAATATTTGTTTTATATGTACATGATGAACAGAGTTTTACACAATTAAGAACATAAAAATATTTTAATCTTACATTATAAGTTTTCTATCATGAAATGTACCAATGGGTCCCTTTTAATGACTCTCCAAGACCACCTCTAGTATATTGGGGGATAGAGACTACCGCCGAGTATGAATATTACTAACATGGGTGGTCTTAGCCTAAAGTACTTACACACACATATATATATACAATCTTTCATGTTAGTGAAATATAAAAACTATAACATCCCCAAATGATAAAGGGTTAAATGACTAAATGATATGACACATGTCAACAAGCTGCACCATCCTTTTCGGAATCTTTTTAGATTAGAACTCTACAGTTAAGAGTGCTAAGCCTAGAGTAGTGATCATGATGGGTGTCCTTTTGAGAAGTTTCCCAGGGTGTGTGTGAGTGAGAACTAAACACACTGGAAATGACAGGTGTTGGCCTATGGGGATTGTCATTAGTCAGATGACCCATTCAGGCATGTGGGTGGGCCATAGTGTGGGGACCACATGCTGCGGGGCAACTGGTGGTACCTGGCGGGCTAGGACCCGACGACCATGTTAAGGCGGGGAGTTTGTGCTGTCAGCGGGACCTAGTTGTCACATTTGGTATCAAATGGAGGTTCACAACATTTAGTGCGGTTCACTTCCTAGGTTGAGATGTAGGGACCACAACAAGGGTGTTATGCTCTAACGGGGGTGATTGTAACATCCCCAAATTATAAAGGGTTAAATGACTAAATGATATGAATCATATCAACAGGGTGCACCATCCTTTTCGGGAGACTGTCTTATTTGAACTCCACAGTTATGCGTGCCTATCCTAGAGTAGTGATCGGGATTGGTGACCTTATGGGATGTTTCCCATGGTGTGTGTGAGTGAGGACAAAGTACACTAGAAAGGACAAGTGTTGGCCTGTTGGGATTTACATTAGTCATATGACCTGTTCGGGCATGTGGGTGGGCCCTAGGGTGGGCATTGTCATTAGTCAGATGACCTGTTCAGGCACGTGGGTGGGCCATAGGGTGGGGGCCACATGCTATGGGGCAATTGGTGGTACCTGGAGGGCAAGGACCCGACGACCAAGTTACGGTGGGGTGTTCGTGCAGTCAGCAGGACCCAGATGTCACATTTGGTATCAAAGGGAGGTTCACAGCCTTAAGTGTGGTGCACTGCCTAGGTTGAGATGTAGGGCCCACAACGAGGGCGTTGTTCTCTAAAGGGGGTAATTGTAACATCCCCAAATGAAAAAGGGTTAAATGAAAAAATGATATGACTCATGTCAACAAGGTGCACCATCCTTTTCGAGAGCCTGCCTGATTATAACTCCACAGTTATGCGTGCTTAGCCTAGAGTTGTGATCAGGTTGGGTGATCTTCTGGGAAGTTTTCCAAGGTGTGTGTGAGTGAGGACAAAGAACACTGGAAAGGACAAGTGTTGTCCTGTGGGGATTTTCATTAGTTAGATGAACTGTTCGGGCACGTGGGTGGGCCCTAGGGTGGGGACCATGTGTCTGCGGGGAAACTGGTGGTGTCTGGTGGGCTAAGACCCAACAACCATGTTATGGTGGGGTGATTGTAACATCCCAAAATAAAAAAGGGTTAAATGATTAAATGATATGACTTATGTCAGCAAGGTGCACCTTCCTTTTTGGGAGCATGTCTGATTAGAACTCCCTAGTTTAGTGTGCTTACCCTAGAGTAGTGATCAGGATGGGTGACCTTTTGTGATGTTTCTCTGGGTGTGTGTGAGTGTGGAAAAAGCAAACTGGACAAGACAAGTGTTTCCCTGTGGAGATTATTATTAGTCAAATGACCCGTTCAGGCATGGGGGTGGGCCCTAGGGTGGGTACCACGTGTCTGCGGGGCAACTGCTGGTACCTGGCGGGCTAGGACACAATGACCATGTTACTGCGGGGGATTTGATCCCCCTACCTCGAGAGCTCCAAGGTATGTGACTAGACCAAATGTGGCCACTGGGTACCAGTGACAGAACATACACCCCGCATTGACATGGTTTTCGTGTCCTAGCACACCAGGTACCAACAGTTACCACGTAGACAAGTGGTCCTGACACTAGGGCCCACCCACGTGCCCGAACGGGTCATCTGACTAATGAAAATCCCCACATGTCAACACTTGTCATTTCCAGTGTGCTTTTTCTTCACTCACACACACCTTAGGAAACATCCCAAAAGGTCACTCATCTTGATCACTACTCTAGGATAAGAACACTTAACTGTGGACTTCTACTCTAGGCTAAGCACGCTTAACTGCGGGGGGTATGTGCTGTCACCGGGACCCAGTTTGCACATTTGGTCTAGGCACAGGTTGGGAGCTCGAGGTAGGGGGATCAAATCCCCCACCTTAACTTGGATGTCGGGTCCTAGCCCACCAGGTACCACCGGTTTCCCCACAGACACGTGGTCCCCACCCTAGGGTCCACCCCCGTGCCCGAACGGGTCATCTGACTAATGACATTCCCCACTGGCCTACACTGGTCATTTCCAGTCTGGAGGTCTAGGACCTAACAACCATGTTAAGGTGAGGTGATTGTAACATCCCCAAATGATAAACGGTTAAATGACTTAATGATATGACTCATGTCAACAAGGTGCACCTTCATTTTTGAGTGTCTGTCTGATAAGAACTCCTCAGTTAAGAGTGCTTAGCCTATTGTAGTGATCAGGATGGGTGACCATCTAAGAAGTTTCTCATGGTATGTGTGATTGAGGAAAAATCACACTGGAATAGACCTGTGTTGGCCTGTGGAGATTGTCACTAGTCAGATGACTCGTTCGGGCATGTGGGTGGGCCCTAAGGTGGGGACCAAGTGTCGGCGGGGCAACCGGTGGTACATGGCGGGCTAGGACCCGACGACCATGTTACTACGGGTGATTTGATCCCCCAACCTCGAGAACTCCAAAGGCTGTGCCTAGAACAAATGTGACCATTGGGTACCAGTGACAGCACATAATCCCCGTAGTAACATGGTTGACGGGTCTTAGCTATCCCGGTACCACCAGTTACCCCGCAGACACGTGGTCCCCACCCTAGGGCCCACCCACGTGCCCGAACAGGTCATCTGACTAATGATAATCCTCACAGGCCAACACTTGTCCTTTCCAGTGGTTTTTGTCTTTACTCACATGCACCGTGAAAAACTTCCTTGTAGGTCACCCATACGGATCACTACTCTAAGCTAAGCACGCTTAACTGTGGAGTTCTACTCTAGGCTAAGCACGCTTAACTGCGGGGTGTATGTGTTGTCACCAGGACCCAGTTGTCACATTTGGTCCAGGTACAGCCTTGGGAACTCAAGGTAGGGGGATCAAATCCCCCGCCTTAACTTGGTCGTCGGGTCCTAGCCCTCCAGGTACCACCAGTTGCCCTGCAGACACGTGGTCCCCACCCTAGGGTCCACCCACGTGCCCGAACGGGTCATAAGTCTAATGAAATTCTCCACAGTCCTACACATGTCCTTTCGAGTGTGCTTTGTCCTCACTCACACACACCCTGGGAAACATTCCAGAAGGTCACCCATCTTGATCACTACTCTAGGCTAAGAACGCTTAACTATGGAGTTCTAATCATGCAGGCGCCAGAAATGGAAGCTGCACCTTGTTGACATGAGTCATATCATTTAGTTATTTAACCCTCTATCATTTGGGGATGTTACAAAAAAACTAAATTACCATGGATTCATACATCTAAATCCCATAAATATTGTACATCATGATATAATGGAATGTAAACAGGCCCAATACAAGCCCCTTACCAATATTCTGAAAATAATTACAACATGAATGTAATTATGGGGACAACTGTCAAGCTACTGTATATAGAAACCTTTATATTTTTAGTCTCACTAAGTACCTTATACTCCTGGTCCACCTAGTATACTATCAAAATCTCTATCCTCTTCACAATACATGATACAGGTGTGAAAAACATGTGCAGGGGTGACTATAAAAATACAGAGTATGACAACACAAGACCATAGAGAATAAAACACAAGTTTAATAGTCAGATTTACACTATTATATGTCTACAACACATATGACATGAATATCTAGATATACTCCACAATTACCCATAGTCTCAAGGTAAATTCAAAACTTTAATTCTATCCCAAGATTCCAACTCTAATGTTCTACAAATCACTCTTCTGAGATACCACACTCAATGAGTCTAGTTACATTGATTACATCATAACAGATATGATATATAGATGGGGATCCCACGTAGATCCATGGGGGATACCAAAAACAAAATCTAGAATACCCCTCTATGTATGGGATCGATTCTCACATATTTTTTGTCATGACATTACTAATACATCTTTTTAGGTCAAGTATATGATAAATACTATCCCTTCTGGCCTCACAGAAGGATTAAGAAAACACTATCTAAGAAGTGTTGTTGAGGGGATTGTTGTCCTATCTATAAGTGGATATTACATACTATCCCTTAGGACAATGTATATATGGAATTCATACATAACAAAACATTTCAAAGATACAGAGTACGAGGTCTCCATTATAGCATTGATAGTGTACATGACGTGTAGTAGGAGTACACTTTATCTCCCTTTGGCACTGATTCCTGCCCATGTACAATGGCATGTTCCTTTGTTTTTGTAGAATTACATGGAATGTTATTTCCTATGTATATTTTATAATTTAATAGTACACTGATTATTCCATTTATTCATGGAATGGATGTGTCCATATGGGAGTATATAATCTTCATGTGTTCATGTACTTCATCCCCTATCTATGTACCTTATAAGGTAAATGTTGAATGGTCGGAGAGGAGTTAGAATATGTGTGATAAGGTTACTTGTCATGTGACCTTTGATTTCCTCTTGAAACCCTATTTTTTGTTTTATGGGCTACACACACTACGTAATCCCTGATTAAACGCCATGTGGATCATTATTTTTCATAAATCCAAGATCTTCCTTCCATGTACGCTCAGGCCACTGCCACTTTAGAAATCAGCCATGATCCTTCTATAAATCATGGATCTTTTGTATAGGACTCACTATGGATGCTCACCAGAATCTCCACATTGAAGCTATTTAAGAAATTTATTCCACTATTTCTTGTTGGAATTCAAATGCATCGCTCAAATCAGGGGTTTCCAATCTGGTCTGATCAGCTTGACAATACCATCATTGCAAAATCATCACACTATACTCAGTCCAAATCTATGATATCATATTATTTCATTAATAAATAGGTCTCCAATTATTTATATCTCATTATTTGGGTTGAAGCATGTGCCAATGAATAATACATGTAATGAACTAATAATTGGTGTATATAAGCATAAGGAACAATCATGATGATTGGACCTCAATTGATATTCATGTCAAAAATGATACATTTCCATTAGAATGATTAATGAATATATAACAATTTAACGTAAAGAAAACTATCCTAATTTATAAATAACACTATCCCATAATGGAATATCCATGATCCATGGATCAAAATATTTTTTTGATTGATCCATGTTTATCATAAAATATTAAATCATGGAAAATCCAAATAAACTACTACCCAACCTCAATTTATATCAATCACTAATAAATAATGGAGATGTGTTGTGATTGTGGCTGATATACTATAATTCTATCATTCACTTGTCATCGATCATCAATCCAGTTTATATTATACCATAAAATCTCCTACAACTACTCTCCATTAGTTCTTTAGTTCTATAGGGTTCAAGGGATAAACCATATAATTCACACTAACTGTATATTTATTGGGTAACATAGGTCATTTCATCAATGAATTAATAAAATAATTTTATTTAATAGTTTTTTTATTTTTCCACCTTTAATGACTTTCCAAAAAACCTTCCATTCCAAAAAAAGGTTATTTCATTTCTTGGGTAAAACCAAAATTTTGAACTCAATGGTACCCTCATATTTCTGATCCAATAACAGTTTTTTAAATTATTATAATTATTCTGGAAAACCACACACATGTGATTTCAAATATATTAATAATAATTAAAACATTTTTTTAGAAACACGAGACCTCAAAATCACATGTCGTTTCATTTCCAAAATACAAAAAACCATCCAAATAATATCTAAAATAATAATTGTAAAATTAAAGTAATGAAATTCCCACCACCTTTAGACTTTATATACTAAAATCTGAAACATTGGATTCAAAAAGAGATGTGGATCCTAGGAACGAATCTTAGCCTCTCACTCCTCAGTTATCTACTGATGATTCAAGTGCTACCATTGGAAACACACTAGAATAGTTATACAATCATAAAGGTACCTCACTTACCAATCATCGATCTCAATCGAGTACTAATCAAAGGTAGCTCCATCCATGTTGTCCTTCTAACCCCAGTCGATAATATACGATGTGTCATGAACATACCTCCTCGGTTGTGATTTGTGGAAGATGTCATATTTTCAGTCTAATTAAATTAGTATATCTATGAGGTATACCACATATCAAACTCTATGTAGTATAAATAAATTGGAAATTAATATAAAGGACAACATTCTAGCTTATCCAAATATCTATAATCCATGTTGAGGTGAAACTCGAAGGAACACATGGTGTCCCTCCTCGAACTACAAAGGCCTCAATCATTTGACCTCATAAGTCATATAAAGGATCTGTGAATTCAACATCAACTCTTGGATGATCTACACCATATCTTATTTTTTTCTCACAAACTCTATTCCCAGAAGTGCTGACTCACCTAGGTTCATCCAGCAATTTGATGAACTATATGGTCACATGTACAAAGCCTTGAACGGTTTTATACCAATGGTGGAATGTTAGATGGTTTTTTGTGTGAAACATATACTGGTGGTAAGTGAACCTCCCAAATTTGGCCAATGTCCATCAAGTTGGCTCACATCATGTCCTTAGAAACCTAAATTTTTCATATTTTTTGTCCTTTAATCAAGGTTAGAAACATCGTTCTCAAGCTTAACTGATTCCCAAAAATCTCCTCTGATCCCTTCCACAACTGAGATGTGATGTGATATTCATGGTTAGAAATGATCTTCGATGGGACTCTATGGAGCCATACTATCTACTTCACATAGATGCAACATAATCTCTATATTGAACACTACTATCAGGTAGCTTATAAGTGGACCGACATAACAATTTGGTCTATCATCACCGAAATGGAATCATGTCCCCTGAATGTATGTGGTGAGATCTTCTCAAATTCCATAGATATAACATACCAAATTTACTTTGGAACCTCAGGTGGTTGAGAAAAACCAACTAGAACATTGTGTTGGGCCTTTCCTTGCTGACAATTATGGAATCAAGAAACAAACTCTACAACAATCTTCAGTATTCTTAGGCACCAAATCCAATGTTTGATCTTTTGATACTTATTTTCACCATTTTTATGTAACTCTATATAATATTTATGATACTCCCTTAGAATCTCCTCCCACAAATTCACTAGTACCATAATAAATCCTGTAAAAATAACTACATGCTTCCCACCATCATAAAATATGTCATGAGAGTGTCTAGTAGATATCTGAGTGTGTAGGTTCTCCCAGTTTATATCACCAAGATCATCTTCCAGGACTCATTAAAAAAATTAAAGTGGCAACAACCAAAGACTGTAGGTAAGATACTCCATCACCATACATAAAAGATAATAGTAATGAGGACAACTATTCTAACATATTTTTTAGAAAAATAAAATAGTATCCTCTGTTGAAATAATCTGCTAACACATTCCCCTACCCAAGAGTATTGAAAATTTCAAATTCATAATCCTGTTTAAACTCTATCCATTGCCTATATCTCATATTATGATTTTTATAAGAGAATATTTATTTGAATCTCTTTTGATAAGAATATATCATAAATGTATCCACCATTAGGCTGTGTCACCACATCTTTGCTACGAAGACCACTTCTGATAACTCGAAATCATGGATTGTGTAGTTCAACTCATGTGGTCTCAACTAACATTAACCATTGGAAATAAACACCTTCTTATTCATCATAAAATAACTATTTCTATATCCTACTACATAGAAGAACAATATATAATTGACACCCTCTTTTTGTAATCTCAAGATGTGAGCATTTATTAATCTCTTCCTTAACTCCTGAAAATGCTTCTAGAACCTTTTAGTCCACACAAAAGGTGTCCCCTTTTAGTTCAAAGATGTCATGGGTGCTGATATCCTATAAAAATCATGGATGAATCTTCGAATGAAGCATGACAACCAAATGAAGCTCCACAACATCGACGTGATATTGGGCGGTTCCAAAGCTAACACAACATTGACCTTGTCTCATTCCACTACCAATCTATCTACTGGGAAAATTTATCATAGAATTTGGATCTCATGTATCTAGAACTAGAACATTGAGAGATTCCCATAAATTTGGTTCTCTTAGAGTAGGTCCATAACCATTATCATGTGTCTCAAATCCTCCTCTTCAAATGCCAAGTACACTGGGTTATCATTTATGGAAACTACCAATAACTATTGTAGGAATGGATGAATTATCCAGTTCATGAGTCCCATGAACACTATTAGGGTGTTCATTGAATCGAAGGGAATCTCCAAGTACTCATAGTTAATATAGAAAAATATCAATATCATCTTTTATAAATCCATGTCCCATACACGAAATTGGTTATAGCCATACCTAAGGTCAACCATTGAGAACAATCATTCCCCTCTCAACTAAAGAAATAGGTTATCGATCCATGGTATTGGGTATGTGTTCATCGCTATCCCCTAGTTCAAGCATTGTTATTTCACACACAACTTCAAGATCTGGTCATCCTTCTTAGTGGAAAAAACTAGGGATTCCTAGGGTGAAACAATGGGTCTAACAAATCAATTATTCTACAAGACCTATATCTACACCCTTTTCTCTTGATGCTCTATGGGAGTCATGCAAAATCCAAGAATATATATTGATGTTGTACCATTGTTTAGATCAATTCCACAATCTATCTCTTGGTGGGGAGGTATTCCAGGAATGTCCTCATAATAAATATCCATATATTCTTCCACAACAGTAGGGAAATGAAAAAACATAACATCTACTACACTACGGGTCAATACAGCCCACATATGAGTAATAAAATGAACCCTCCTATGTATTATTCCATTCTGTGTTGTTTGGGATTCTTTTACACCCCCAGAGGATGACATGGTCCCATCACTATGGAAATTGTTCATCCTATACCAAAAATAGTCAATCCTGACATAATATATGGATAACTGGTCCATATATAAGATAAAATTGTAAGACCCCATTGTAGCTACAAAGAGAACCCAACAGAAACTCTTACCTCCAAGTGTTAGGTCACCCTATCGACATAAGTGTGTGATTTCATATTTCCCTCTAGTAAGATTCTCCAAGAGTAATGGTCAAGCCAAGGGATCATCCAGAATATCGTATTCTCGAAAAACATAGGTTGAGAGAAATGAATGAATATTAATTATTTCTACTAGTACAAAATCTTTGGTAGAAAATACATTGATCATACCACAAGTCATACATAGAACATGTTGGCCATAATACATAACTGTCTGCAACTTCTCACACCCCAATCGTCAAGATCCCTGAGCTGGTTGTGGACCACCTAGGGGTGGTGGCAGTAATAATTCAAAGAATTGACGACCTCTAGATCCTCACCTAACTCCTATACCATGTCTTCCACCATATGATCATTCCTTCTCCAACTGCTTCCTATGCCTCATAGGCTCGTCAACGGTTTCTCTATTAGTCATGTGGTTCAATGGAAAATCTCGTGCATGTTGTCCCATGTCGTCACATGAGTAGCATCACCTATCCCTGGGTACACTATGTCCATCCTAGCGTCTGTGAATAAGAAACCATTTATCCTAGGACCTCCTTCTAAGATGCATTACACATATAGGTCCCTGAGACTCTCATTAGCTCCCTGCTACTGAAGTCTAAACTCATTATTTCTCACTACCGGAAAATATTTTCTTTATCTTATATCCTAAGAAACTCTCTATAAAAAAATCTCACTCTATCACTCCCATAATAAGTAGGAATTCATTGAGGTATAATGAAATATTGGATGTCCCAACGTAGTCCTTTACCGATGTTTTGATACCCAAAAAATATAACATGAACCATATCCATCGAGTACCTAAAGTGGTTGGTAAACCTTGATGAATAAATATCTAATGTAATGTTACCTTAGTGAAAATACAATAACCTCTTAGATACATATATCACATAGCATATCGTGATATATTTCCCCCCAAAAATTGATCTCAAACTCTGTGTGAGAAATAGTTTTCTAGTTGTAAGGTTCGGACTCCAAACCCCATAATCGCCATACAGAATGTTGGAGAATTCTTTCCACTAGGACCATCATCTAATTTTTCAGTTCTCTAACTATGTGCGTCAATCAAGTCCCTACCTCAAGCCAGTACTCATACACCTATGGATTGGACTCGTCTTATAACATAGTTGGTCTCTATTTTTGAAAATCATGACGTTCACTTAACCTGTGAACTTCATCTTCTGGTACTATGGGTACCATCTGCTGATCTACAGGTATAGTTATATTTAGCGCACCACATAGAGGTAATATCACTAGAACTGGTCCTTGAATTGATGACTCATCATTGAGGGGATCATCTTCATGATTTGAAATTTAATCCTAACTAGATCACATGATGGAGGTATCTTAAATGTGAACATTATATACCACTATCAATTAGTATATCGAGATAGATGAATCAAGAAGGATATGTAAACCGCAACCCATTATTATATAATGTGTATACCATTTTTTCCCCGAAACCATTGTTCTCATTTACTGAGTCAAAAAGTAGGTGACTGGAGTCATGGTCTATTGATACGTCAACCACCACACTAACACTATATTCCTTGGAATAAAATCAAAACTCAAAAAACTTAAAACTATCTGCCTAATCCAAACACATAAACTCTTGTCCAAAGGCATAATGTACTCTAATTCCACTCTTTTATGACCTTTCCAAATGGGGTTTATTACCTGAATTTCCAATCCTTCCTCTAATAGACCAGGCGATAGCGACTTGTGTCAAGTAAAAATATCATTAAAATGGGAGGCCTTTGACTAATTTACATGTACACCCCTAACCATCTCCATTCCCAAGTGCTTAAACCTTTGAAAAACCGTGCATGCCTACATATAAATCACACAACCATAGTATGATAGGAAATGAAGGAATGTAAACATGTCCAAATACAATTCCACCACAAATAATCTAAAAACAAGTCCAACCTAAAGTTAACAATAGGGATTGTTGTCAATATACTGTAGGAACACACAACATTCTATCTCGTCCCACAAAGCATTGTCTAGTCCTGGTCCTTCTAGGACTCTTTCAAAAGGTTAATCATATTCACAATACATGACATGTGTGGTAAAATTACATGCATGTGTGAGTATTATAATACTCCATATAGCACCATCAAACCACAATCATAAATATGAAGTAAAGTAGTCAGATCTACAAATGAATATATCTACAAAGAATCTAATAAGAATATCTAGATATACTCAACAAATACCTATATCCTCATTTTAAATCCATAGACAAAGTTACATGCCATGATTCTATATCCAATGTTACTAAAAGAAATCATATTAAAGAATAAACTATATGATTCTTATTATAAAGGTGACATCCAAAGAGACATGATACACATATGAGGATCACATTGAGGTCTGTGGGGGATTCAAACATCTCATTATAGAGTATCTCTCTATATAGAGGATCTATGCCCGCATATTGTTTGTCACGAAGATACCAAGAAATCATCCTAGGTAAGGAATATGTTATATGAACTCACTATACTCCCCGTTGAAGAATTCCAATAACTCTCTCTAGTAATCCCAACTTAAGGGATCATTATCCTTTCTTTATGAGATGATTCTATACTAACCCTTAGGTAAAAGGACAGAGAGAACACATACTTAAAAAATATATCCAATATATATAGTTCAAAGGGTCTAAACCAACATTGATATATTACATCATGTGTAGTAGGATTACACATCTTGTTCCTTCGATACCCAGCCTTACCCATGATAAATAAATCATTTCCATGTTCGTGTAAAATGACATGGTGTTTTTCTTCCCGTATACATCTTCCCATGTACTAGTACATGGATTTTCCCATGAAGTCATCACCAATCCATGTATTTGTTGAACTATATACTATTCATTTGTCTGTGTACATCATCCCATGTGTGCTTACCCTATGAGGTATAAACCAAGATGATAGAGAGGGGTCACATTCCATGTGATATGGCCGCAAGTTGTGTGAATCATACTTACCTCACCAAGCCCTTTCTACCACTATAAGGTCCCAACACACCATGTAATCCTAGATTACACACTTTTGGATCATAATTTTATAGAAATATAGGATATTTCTTCTACATAAGATCACAATACTACCAGCTCAAGAAATTTTACTCAATATCTACAAAAATATTGGATCTACTCCAAACGGGCGTCAATATGGCTGCTAACTAAAATAATTCCTTATAATTCATTTTTGGACAATCCTACCATTGGTTCCCATTTTCATTAGCACTCCTTGCATGAATCATACATACCTAATCCAGCTAGATCCAAATTATTCCACCACTGTCTCATGATCCTCGCACAATACCGAGTCAAGATCTACAATATCAAATTATATTTCTAAGAAACAAGTGTTCAATTATTGATTACATGGTATTTGGGGTGAACCATGGGCTAAAGAACAACACCCATGATGAATGAAGAATCAGGGGATAAAATAACAAGGAACAATCATATGAAATGGAACTCAATCAATGTTTGTGTTGACCTCAATTTATTATTGTTAGAATGAATAATGTAGATATACCAATTATTCATGATAAAAATTCTAGAGATTCCCAAATAATATTATCTCATCCAAAAATATGCAAGATGTATGGATTGATCTATTGTATAATTGATTTTAGTTCCTACTAGAATTTTAAAAAAGGGAATAAATACAAATAAATACCCCTTATACATTGATTCAGATTGATTTCTGATGAAGAATGGAGTAGTGTGATGATTATTGGTGAGATCATCTGATTTCTTCTCACACCAATCATCGATCCTCTATCTAGTTTAAATTCACCAATGAAATATCCTCCAATGGCTATCCAATGGTTTTATATATCTCTATAGTTTAGTACCTAAACCTATGAATTAACCATAACATTGTATTGATAGGAGAATCTAGGTCACTACATCAGTGAATTAATAAAAATAATATTTTATTATTTTATTGATTTTTTACATCCCTGAATACTTTTCCACAAAAACTCTATGTCAACAATGGTTATGATCAAAATAGCATAAAAACCATGTTCTGAACTCATTAATGTTGTTTTGTTTGAAATATAAGTCCATGTTTAGATAATATTAAAAAAATTCTAGAAAATAGTGGTCATGCTCTATTTAATATAATTAATGAATTTCATGAATTTATTTCCATCACATTAGGCCTTATAATCACTATTTGTATTAGTTCATTGTCTCAAAAATATACAATATCTAAGAATAATATATATAAAATCAAGTTCTTTACATATTCATGTTTTTCATCCAAATAATTTCCATCATATTTTGAAAAAAAATATTTTAAAAAAATTACTTAAAATTGGAAAGTGTAATTTTCTCAAAATTGTATTAATGATAATTTTATGGAATGTAAATTCATCGATTAAATTTTTTTTTGATTCTTATGTTCTTCTATAGATATGATCCAATGGTATCATCATTATTCTATATCTAGGTGGTTTATGATTATGATGATAAGATTCATATGAAACGGATGTTTTTTCCCATTGGTTATACAAGGATGAAAGTTTTATTAAACCTATTTTCTTTTCAAAGGTTATTATTTGATGAATGTTTTATGATTTTTTGGAACAAAAATGCATGGAATATATGATAGTTGGTACCTATATCTTACACTAATTCAACAAGAAAAAAGATAAATGTTCTATGACCATAATGGGTATAAGATTGGATATTCAATGCCCGAAAAATAGGGTAAATATGAAGTTATCCCAAGTAAAAAAGGATGGTATATAGTAGGTTATACCAAGACCAAAATAGAGGGTACAAAAAATTTTATTTTAACAAAAAAAGGAACACAATGTTTTAACACATGATCAAAACATGTTGGTTCACAAGTGGTTATCCTGACCCCAAAATAGGGTATACAGTAGGTTATCCCCGGAACAAATCAAGTACAAGTGTGGTTATCTCAAGCATAAAATTTTATAAATATCATGGGGTAACCTTAAGATAATATTTTCTATCATTATATGTATGCCAAAAATATCTATCATATGCCAATTATAAACTCTCATGGATTGTGTTCATTGATTCCTTTATAATTCATCTCTTATGAACTCTCATGATTTATGTAAGAATCTATATTTTGATCAATGTTATAGAGGTTATGATTTTTAAATTTTATTATCAAATACTCATAACCTTATGCTGATGATATTTCGATATATCCTTTATTTACACTTACTAAAAATATGATCACACTCTTTCATACGTTTCCTTTCCCTTGGTTATGATGAATGGAATATGGAATTATATCTCTATGAACAGTTCGAGTTATGATTTACTTTATGGGAGATGAGTTAGTTCATTTTGGAACAAGCTGTTTATGTATCCATGATCCCAAATGAACTATACCTGGTGTATACTTCTATGTATCATTATGTTGAGTAACGAATATTGATATATTATGATGTGATATATGCATATGAAATGTTTTAGTTGTAATTTTTTGTATCATAGAAATTTGTAGTTAACATTTTAAAATTCAGATTATCGAACATTAGTGAGAACCCAATGGATATGCCTAAGAAAAAATCCAATTCAATTTATATGGGTAATTAAAATTATAGTAAAATGTATTTAAATTATTTTAAAGGATGGAGTGGGTGGTTTTCAGGAAATTTCATTTCATTATGGGTAAAACCAGTGGATGTGGCTCTTTTATATTTTTACCTAGGGGTAATAAATCTGAAATGGAAACATTGGATTTTACTCAATCATAACATAGTGTAGACAATAGGTCTTACATCATTCATGGTTATACACTATTAAAGGATATCATTGGCAAATTCATGGACTCATTATAAACCATCATGAAGGATTTGAATAGATGATGACCATGGATTAGTTAGGATATGACTAGGGTGTAAATGATTGAAATGATTGTGTAATTATTTAGACATTTGATGAATGATTTTTTGTGATTATATTACTAATCAATCTGATTAATGATGACTGATGTTCTTACAAACCATTTTGGTTTTTGAGTTGGATTGTAGATTGACTGATAAATTTTAGTTTGTAATAGTTATGCTCAAATATTTTAGTACCCTATTTTATATTATTTTTTATGAATTCATTTATGTTAGGAAAATAATAAAGGAATGTTTAAGTCGTGTCCTTAAAAAATATATGCTGATTTTTTAGTGAAAATATCTAATGTTATGATTATCTCATCTCATATCCATGATTCTTCACTAGTTTAATTCAGTTGAAATATAATTTCTAAAAATCTCTTTTTTCTTCCTCTTGTTTAATTTGATGTTATCTTATCCATGAAATTGAATTATCTATAAAAATCCCACATAAATTGTTTAGAAAGAGAAGTTATTCTTGGTTTTTCAAATAAAATTATGGTCATATATCAATATGTCAATACATATGAACTCACAATTAAAATTGCACCCATTGTGTGGGTATTTATTCATATTCAAAGGGGGTGTTTATCTCAAAGTGTCAGGGAGAAAATCAAAATTGGTGATGCACATATTGTAAGTGATTTTTCGTTTAATTTTTGGATTAGTTTCATATTCCTCAATTTAAACATGAACATAGGTTCATCATGTAACTCATAAATATTGTTAAACCTATTTAAAAGACTCCCAATATAAATGACACAATTTAGATTCAATCATTGAATATGTAAATATAAGATAATCTTAATAATGGATTAATTTGGACAATTGTATCTCCATGGGGTTCATGGGTTCTTTCTCTTAGGAATAAATATTGATTCATGTGATTCGATATTGAATTTGAGTAATTGAACAGGAACACAATCAATAAAAGGTATCTTATACCCAATATTTTTTACTTGTTTGATAAACTATGTATACCTCATTAATATTTTATAATTGACCTTCATTATGGATATCATTAATTATGATTCAAGAATGAGGATATTCCCATCACAATATTTTGATCAATGTACATGCACTGTGAGTATTTAGTGAGGTCATTTTCCTTTCTAATTCCCCCATCATATTACTATATTTAGAAGATAATTCATTAGTTATTACTATAATTTGTTTCTGATTGTCATTATTGTTGAAATTTTTATATGTGGAAATATAAATGATGATAATTAAGATCACATGTAAAGTGTGATGAATATCCTAAGGATGTAGATATTGTATTAATTTTTTTAAAATTGTTTATTTTATCTATAAAATTAAATATTTTCGGTAATATAATATCAATAGTGAAAATATATATTGACACATCAATTATAGAAACGGTTGAACATTATCCCTATCAGACAAAGGTGAATGAGATTCATAGTTTTATTGGTTTGGATGGATATTATTATATATTATTTGTGGAAAATTTCTCATCACTAACCAATGCATATACCATGTTAACTCATAAGAGATCCTAGTTCCTTTTGAAATATGAATGTGAGGTAAATTTCAAGTAAATGAAGATAAGGTTAGTTAGTGCACCTATTCCTACATTACCCTATAGTTGGGAATGGTTTTTAATCTATAGTGATTCATTGAATACATAATGGGATGAATACTCATTAAAAATGATATGGTCAAAGCTTATGATTCAAGGAAATTGATGGTTCATGATTAAAATTGCACAACTCATGATTTAGTGTAAGCTATGGTTATTATGTCATTAAATATAGGGAGGCATTATCATACTGAGAAAGGTGTGATATATATATGAATCATAAAATTATAATTTATATTTTCACAAACAAAAAGTGATGAATAAATTCTGGATAATATGGTAAGATATGATTAAATATTATAACATCTCAGTATAGTACCACCAAAGGAAAGTGGTCAATGTGGTTGATGTTTGGAGGTGAAAGGATCATGCTAGATTATCTATGATGAATATCAATAAAAAAGCCATTATTTATTTATTTTCAATGTATTTATATTTAAATATTGAATAAATGGTTGAATTCTTATCTTTCACAAATAATTCTCCAACCATCATTCCATGTGAAGATTAAAGAGGCATAGAAGGAAGATGTAGAGTTGTTGAAGAAGTTGAGAAATGTTCTTGAGTTCAACCTTAACCACGATAGAATGATATGTTTTAGTAACCATGTATATTTTTTTCTATACCAGAATTGAATAAGGATTTGTAAGAGGAATCTCATAGTTCTTAACTCTCTATTCATCTAGGGTGTACACTGATTTGTAGAAATTTGAAAGAGAATTTTTAGAGGGGTTGAATGAAGAAAGATATTAAATAGTTTGTAACTCAATGCATGATATCCCCAAAAGGTAAAGATGAGAGATAAAATTATTATGGGATGTTGTGACCACTAACCATACCATAATGTAAGCGGTAAAACATCACGAGGTATTTTTTTCATCAGGCTCTACAAAACTATTAAACAGAGCAATTCCATATGTTATATAGTTAATCACTAAAAAAGTTAATCACTCTTAATAAATATAAAAGAATATTTCTATCATTATTATCAATCTAGAATATGCATTAATTAAGTTATATGGTTTCATGGAGTACCACTTCATTTTGTATCTGATCAGTATCCATGGTTTACCTAGATGTTTTGGAGAAGTCTTCATAAATATCTTGATAATTAATTGAGTTTCAGCATTGCATTTCATCCTCAAATATATGGTCACATTGAGATAACAATTCAACATCTAGATTTCATTTTTATATATTTTTTAGTTGAATTAAAAGGTGGTTTGGATCAATACTTTCCTCTAGTAATTTTTTCTAATAAATATAGATATTTATTGATCATTTTAATTGCTCCTTAAGAATTCTTATGTGGAAAAGTGTGTATAACTAAAACAAGTTAGGATACATTTTTATAAAAAAGTATATTATTGCCAATGATAGATGATGAAATGAGAGAGGCTATTCAAACCATATATAAACCCATTATTGTATCACATATTCAATAGAAATGTTATACAAACAATAATGAAGGTAATATAGATCATGAAGTTTGTGAGAAGTTGTTTCAATCCATTTCATCATCAACGAAATTTATAAGATTCCTAAATAAATGAATTTTTTTTCATACATATATTGGACCTTTCAGTATTCTTGACCGAGTATGGACAATTTCTTATCATAGGGAGCTTCCTCGAAACCGTTCCCAGGTTTACGATGTGTTCCATGTACCTATCCTAAGGAAGGACATACTAGATCATCCACATATACTGAACTCTATGTTCACACCACTATGAAAATATATTTATTATGATGAAAAAATTGTGAAGATTTTATATTATAGACAGTAACTTATATTAAATAAGACCTCTCACCATGTCAATGTTTTCTGAAAAAATCGCCAATTTTAGGAAGCAACATGTTCACATAAAGATATGAAGAGGAAAAATTATCATTAATTTTTTTTATCAAAGTGATATAATTTAAAGGGATAAATTATTTTTGGGGTTATAATGCAACACACCAATATCTCATTAAATATTTATTTCAAATAAATTTAATTTCATCAATATCTTGTGTTATATGCAACAACATTTATAAAAAACATTGATATATAATTAATATTATTATTCAAAAATTAATGTTATAATATAGAAGTTATAATTTGTGGTATGAATATGAATAAAAAATACTTAAAATTAATAAAATTAATTTATATAAATAAAACATATTGATACAAAATCAATTAATTCTTAATAAATCATGAATATTCTTCAAACATTCCTCTCTCAAAAAATTGTTTTTTAGTTCTTCTTATGATAAACATTATAATGTAATTTTTCCCACTTTTAGAAAATTTATTTGAAAAAATACCTTCATTTTTTAAATCATCACATTTAAACTATTTTGGAGTGAATTTTGGAGAATTTTCGGAAGATATTAATTTTTCAAAGAATAGTGAAAGAAATTAATTTTATTAAAAACTTCCTTTTCTTATTAATAATTTACATGTTCTATTTCTTTAAATATGGTTTTATAAGTAATATTAGTTCAATTAATTTTTCATAATCCAAATGATTTCATTATAATAAAATTCAGGTTTATTTTTTATATTAAATCATTCTATTCATATGAAAAGTTTCTCTTTAAAAACCCACCTTTTCATCACTTCTGTCAGTTTAATTTAAATTTAAATTCTATCACTTATGTGAATTTAATTTGAAAAAAATTAATAATTTAAATCATAATATATAATATTATCTAATTATATAAACTAAATTTTTGGTCATAATGGAAAATAAAAATATTAAAAATTACTTACCGCATATAAGGTTAAAATGGGTTTATTAGGGTTGAAACATAAAATATAAGGATAAAAACAACATAAAATTTTGTTTGATTCCTATTTTATAGGAATATATAGACATTATTTCATATAATTCTTTATAATGATCCATTTTGAATCCCATTGGTATGTTTTCAAATGATGGTGTAGCTATATCATTTCAAATATTCTACAGGTGTCATATCCCCAACATATAAAAGGTAACCCCCTATCCTCTCCAATTAATAGTGGAAAATCATTTTGTTTGATCCATTACCTGAAATAATATCTTCATAAATTCTCTCCAAATTTTATAGAGACATTATTTTTATTAATAAAACATTTTAATAATGTTTCTTGCTGCTAGCATAATGGTGTTTTTTGAAAAACATGTATCATTCTTAACCGAGCATCTTAATTTTATATCTTCTTCCACCACCGTCAAATATTCATAAAATATGTTGATATGATTAGTGGTACATATATCTCTTTCCAATTAATTATGTAAATATTAATGTTCTATGAGTGAAAAGGGTACATGGGAGGATATCTCAATCTCGGAAAAAGAGAGTACACTAGATGTTATTCTAACCTGAAAAAAAGTACATGGGAGGATATCTCAAGCCCAAAAAGTGGCTATATGATAGGTTATCCCATGAATGTAAATTTTTGTGCATGGGAGATTATCCCAATCCTGAAAGAATATGGTATATGGGAGGTTGTCCTAATCTCAAAGGAGGCTACACGGTAGGTTATCCTATGCCTAAAGCAGATACATGGGTAGTTAGCCCAAGCCAAACATGTTGTGAATGTATTTTTGGTTATCCTTGAAATATTATTTTTTATGATCATGTATATTCTTCAAATAAATATCTTATTCAAATTATATGTTTTCATGTATTGTTTTATTTTATTCTTTTATCATTCATTTCATATGAACATCCGTGATTTATGATGTGAATCAATATTATGATCTTTGTTATCTCGAGAATGGATTTCAATGTTATTATTAGGTAATCATCCCATAATGCTTATGGTTTCTAGATGTCTCCCTTTTTACCCTTAATGGTCATTTGAACTGACCCTTCCAAATATTTCTTTCCCTATGTTATAAACAAACAATGAACCAGTGGTTTATGAGCCCATTTTTCCAAAGGAACTAGACCCAAATGATTCTAGAATGGGTAGTTATGTAATTTAATTAATATTAATTTACTATGATTTTAATCATTGTATTCAAATATTAGGTTGTCACATATATCCTCAAAGTTTGACATAGGGTTATTTTACTAAATATATGTTTTCTTAAACCTAGTTTTAATGGATTTTAATTAACATAATCTACTAAAAATTATAAATAAATCAACCCTGGAATCTCAGAGATTATGGTGCCATAATTACATTTTTATAAATGATTTCATCCAAAAAATGAAAATATATATTCCTTTTTAAACAATATACATATATTAATCACATATTAAATTGAAAACATAAAAAAATATCAAACGAAACATTCTTACATTTATAATACCATTAATAATATCCTTCTTTATATCATAAGGAAAGGAAAATAAATAAATGGTGATATACAATTCTACGTAAGGTTTATGTACATTCAAATATAACATGAATAAATAAGGCATAATCAATAAGGAAAGGAAAATAAATGAAAACACATTCAATTTAATTAATAAATTCAACATGAATAATAATATTAAAGGAAAAAAGATGATCATAAAATGCTATATTAATAATCAAATAAACATTAAAATTATCAATTGGAATGATAAAAAGTAAAATAATCACATGGTCTCTAATAATTGAATTTATAATTATGGAATAAACAATTATAGACATCTATAAATTATTCTAGGACTCGTCCCATAATATTTATCATAAAAGGGTAAATCCTTCAAAAAAATCACCAACATGTTTTGTCTCATGAGACCAACAGATTCCTCATGGTGATATATATTTTTTGGCCCCATTTTCCCCATAATAATTCCAATGAAATCAAAATATGAATCAATGGTTCAACATAATAAATTTTCCTTAATAATAAAATAAATCAATATATAAAGAAAATGAATGTGGATTGTCAATACATTCCCAGTCAAAAATATAAAAAATCAAGATAAATAATAAGGGTGGATACATTATAAAATATCTTTTTTTTTAATATGTAAAATAAAAGGTTGTTTTCATTGATAAATAGAAGTAAATAAAAATATCATTGAAACACTCTTGAAAAAATACCTCTTTCACTAGGAAATTCACTTTTCATAACTGAAACATTCATGAATATTATGAAAAAAAATCATCGAAATTATTAGGTTTGAAATGGTAATTTAATATAGTCTAGAGGGGTGTGAATAATAAATATTAAATAAATTAATCAAATAAATCGATTAATTATGTAAATTATAAACCATTAATTTTTAACATTTATTAACAGTAGAAAAAATAAATAACATAAGGATGTTTTTTATAGTTGTTTAGTCCAATGTGGTCCTACTATACTCTCATACCTCTCAACTTGGTGAGAGATACATGTGCAATAAAATTATTTCATAAGGGGAATCATAACCCTAATAAAAAATCCTTTTCTATTGGAGTGATAACCATTAAACTAACCTTTGTTTGGGGATTATAAACTAATACAAACTTAATTTAGAGACTGGGAGTCAAAACCAAATAGTCATGACTTTAGATATAGGGAGTCAAAACCATTATATCCTGAATTTAGAATCTGGGAGTTATAACCCATAGAAAATTAATAACAAATAATGCTTCATTGTGTAAAAACATAAACAGAAAGACAATGTGTGTGTGAGAAATAGTAAATAGTGTTACAGACTCCGAACTAGAAGAATGTGATGATAAAAAATTAAACCATAGGTACTAGTTTTTGGGGATTATATTTAATTATCTAATCAAGGTAGTATAAGTTGATGAAGAAGTAATTCAGACCTTAGTAGATCATATAAATGATGAAACAGACTATCACGATACTCTGTAATTGCATAAAAGGTTCAAATTTCCCATCAATTTCACATTGAAATATAAAATAAAAAATATGTTAACATGTGTTTCTGTATCATTATATTATTAACCTATAACAGAGACAACTATAAATAGAGTTGATATTCAACAGTTGTATCTCCTCTACTTCCTTTGTGTATTCTAAATAAATTTATTCAAAAGATTTCATAAATATATCCACAAAAATCAAAGTATTGTTTCCTCTTTATTCATATAGAATAAATCCTGAAATAATCAAGATTAATTTAAATAATCTACCAACAATATCTCCAGAAAATTAGCGCATTAAGTGATATTAAAACTCCAATTTAAAATCATTTGAATCTTTTTAAATTTAGTCAAAAAAGATCCTAAAACCAGAACCATAAGGAAAAATTTAATTCAAATATTTCAATTTAAATAATTTTGAGTCCTCCATCTTTATTTGAAAAAGTAATTAAAAAAATATATATTTTATCTTTAAATAATGTACCAAAAACATTAAAAACACATAGATAATATTTCTTATATTAATGTGAATTCTTTTAGTAGAAAAACTGTTGAAAGTAATAAATATATATATGTAGCAGAAAAATTTTTAACATGAAATTATAAAGTGGTAGTAGACAAGTAGGTTATAGAAAAAACATCAGGAACTATAATGTAGGGAATCAACAATAATGCATGGAATAAATAGTAATATATGTAATGAATAGACCTATAGGCAAAGAACAGTAACATAGGGAATGAAAAGTAACATAGGGTATGAAATGTAACGTAGGGTATAAACCACATCATTGGGAATTAACTGTAATGTAGGGTTCATCAAAGCAATATAGCTAATCCAAACTTTGTAAAGTAGGGTTGTAGAGAAATATATTACTAATCTAGAGTTTTAGAACCACACTTTTTGAAAGTGGGGTTGTCGAACCACTCTTTGCAAAAATTGCGATACCGAATCATACATTTTGAAAATAGGGTTCCCAAAATAGAATTTGAAAAACTAGGTTTTTATAACCGTACTTTCTGAAATTCTAGTTTCTGAACCATACATCAAAAAATTAGGGTTCTCAAACCATACATCTATAATAAAAATTGGACAGTATACTTTAATAATTTAAAATAATTTTTATAAGTCCCTTAATAGAAGAATTAGAATTTTTAAAATAAGACATATTAATAGAAAAAATAATAATCTCTCCAAATAATCAAAAATAAAATAAATCTAACTTATATAGATACTAAAATCATTTAAATTGAAGAATAAATTTCTAAAAAAACTACAATTGTGTTTTAGTGTTTCAGAGCTTGAGATAATTTATTGACCATCGCAATGACCTTTTTAGAATTTTATGTAAACAAATTAAATCAATATAAACATGATGGATTTCAATAAAATAAAATTACATGTTAATATGATATCTATAGAACATGCAGAAAATTAAATACAAACATTTTTCAACATGGTCGATTATAATGTTCCTATAACTATAGTAGCAACATCATGGAATTTTTAGAGTATTCGAAAATCATTCTCTATCTACCTCATAAAATAATAATTTTTTTATAAATCTCTAATATAACCACCAAGATAAGAATCACATAAATACAAATATTATGCATTTATATATCATCAAAATGCGGAGAAAAAGTAATCAAACAAAAGAAAAATAAGAACATGCACAAACAATATCCCCCCTTTTGTTTGATTATAAAACAAAAACCATTAAACCATTTGAAACAAATAGACATTAATAACCAATATATTTCTCCCCCTTTATGTAAATAAACAAAAAGTGAAAATAGACACCTCCTAATCAAATGAAAAAATAAAAATTTAAAATTCTAAAATACAATGATCAAATTTAATTTTTCAGTGGGAGAAAAATCTAAATTCATTGTAAAGGTTTCTACAAGGTGCCTTTCAGAATAAATAAATTCTAAAAAAATATATCCCTTATTCACATTGCCTCTAATAAAATGAAATCTAAGATCAACAGTTGATGTTATATAACATTGTATAAGGGTTTTAGAAATAGAAATTATAGAATTATAATCACAATAAGTCGGTATCTTATCAAAATAAACACCAAAATCACAAATGAGTTTCTTAATATATAAACATTGAGAATAACTAATAGATGAAGAGATGTGATAAGACTATATAGTAGATAATGAAACATATATAGGCTTCTGAGATGACCAAAAAAATATAGATTTTCCAAAAAAAAATGACACATAACTGATGTGCTTTTTCGGTCAATTATTTATCTTCCAAAATCAGAATCAGTATACGATATTAGAAAAAACAGTTATATTTTGGATAAAATAAACTAGAATCAGTAGTTCCTTTATCATATATTATTATTTTTTTAATCACCATTAATATAAAATTAGTTATGAGCAGGTAGAAATCCATCACATAAACAAACAATAAAAATGTTGTTAGGTAAAAATGTTGTTAAATATAGAAAGATACCTACCAGGCTTCTAGAAAATTTTAAATAAATATGTTTGATATATGAATAAACATCTATTTTAAAATTAGTACCCATATTAGTTTTCATAGATTTATAAGAATCAACACTAAATATTTCAACCGAATATTTATCAAACTAATATTGATTAATAAAATTTTCATATTTTCTTTGAAAATTTTGAAGTCCATGAAAGTTCATTAATTCACTGATTAAACTTAAGTCAGAATCAGATGACATCAAATTTGATAATTCATTAATGAGTATTTCACTAGATTATCCAAAAACTATATCAACAACATAAATTTAAACAACATAAATATCATATGATGTGATTTTAATTAAAATTGTAGGGTCGACATCACCTTTTGAAAAAAATTATCTAATAAATACAAAGAAATATTTTCCTAAAATCACAAGGTTCTTATTGAAGACTGTATAAATTAGTAGATAATTTAAAAACACGATTAGTAAAATTTTCACTTTCCAATCTAGAGGATAAGAAACAAAAACTTCTTCACTTATAAAACTTGTTAAGAATGAACTTTTTAGGCCCATTTGATATAATTCAAAACCTTGAAAGCAAGAAAAATGAAACAAAATTATAATATCCTCAAAACCAAAAAATGGTGTAAAATAATCTTCTAAGTATATACCTTTTTCATGAGATTATCTTTGAAACAAGCCTGGTTTTTTGAAAAAATTTCCAGATTTATACATCTTGTTTCTAAAGATCCATTTAGTTCGAATCATCTATTTATCATCAAGAAATTCTATTAACATAAAAACAGTATTTCTAATAAAATAATTTAATTCAAATTTCATATAAATAATCTAGTTTTATTATTTCAATGAATCATTTACATTAATTACAACCAAAATATAAATAAAAGAAGAATTGAAAAAAAAAATATTAAAATAGATTTTGTAGTTTTAAATCCATAATCAACATTGCCAAATATATTTTCAATAGGATGATATTTTTGAATATTTAATGTATCTAGATTAGGTTGATATGGATTTTTCTCCCTATAAATTTGTTCATTTTTATATACAGTAGTTTCTTTATTGAAATTAAAATCTCTAAACTCAACATCAATAACATTTGAATAAGAATTTATTTTAACATTATTTTTATTAAACATAACTTTAACATATTCTTCAATAACCATATTTTATTTATTATAAAATCTACAGGATTTATGATTACAATAATATCTAAGAAAAATAATTTCATCAATCTTTAAATAATTTTTTTTTAAATTGTCCTCTGAATTTATAATAAAAACATTAAAACCAAAAACTATAAAGTAACAAAATTTAGGCTTTTTATTTTTGAATAATTCATAATGATTTATCATTAAAAAATTTCTAATAAAAAATTATATTTTAAATATATTATAAATAAAAAATTACCTCTTTTTTAAAATTTCTAGATAAATTATGTTCACTTAACATAGTTTGACGCATTTCAATAAGTGTTATATATTTTTATTCTTCAACAACATGTTTTTGTGGTGTTCTTAGAGAAGAGAAATTATGAAAATAGCAATTATTTTCACAAAATATTTCAAAATATTAATTATGAAATTCACCCCCTTTTTCACCATGAATAGAAATAATCATATAGTCTTTTTCTATTTGAACAAATTTTAAAAAACTAGTAAATCCTGATAAAGGATCATTTTGATGATCAATTAAATATAACCATTTAATCTACTATAATAACTAGAAATAAATTAATTATATTTCATTCCACCAAGGATAGAATTTTAATTATGGCCAAATAATTCAAGATGTACTAACTGTAATGGTCTATTAGAACTTATCTGATTGATGGGTATAAATGAAATTTTGTGTTGTTTCTATTTCATGTAAGTGTCAAAAACATAATATTTTTCATTATTCAAAAAAGGTATGTTTAACACATTTACCATGTTTTGAGAGCTTATGCAACATTCAAAAATTGAAATGACCTAAATGTTTATGCCAAAGGATTCAATAATTTTGTAATGAATTCAAACACATAACAGGTTGAGTAATTAGTTCAACAAAAACAATAGTATAAATACTATATTTTTGACTTGCTTAAAATAATAATGAATCATTTTTAAAAACTAAAAATCTATCATTTTTAAATTTAACTTCCATTACATCATCACTTAATTTTGATTTACTAATTAAATTTTTTTTTAAACCATTAACATATAATAATTTAGAAATATATGTAGAATATTAAATACTATCATTACCAAAAACCTTTTATTTTTTCGTTAGAATTGTCTCCAAAAATAAAAGTGTATCCATCACATGTTTTTTACATTTTAATACTTGATGGGTCTCTAGTCATATGCCTATATCATTCATTGTCCATGTAATATATGTGATTCTGGATATATCCAATTCATTTTCCTTATAAAAATAAATTACATGACAATTTTTGTAGCCAATCTACTTTTGGTCCACTAGGATTGGAAATAAATTCTATAGGATCCCATATAGAATGTAAACATGTATTTTATGGTACCCTAGATAATAGATTATTATAAATATTTGTTATCATAAATGAAAAAGAATGTTTGAATCTATGAGGAAAATAATTTTCCAATTGATCTTTGATGCCATATTTTTAAAAAAAGTTTTATTTGAAATGAAACCATTTTTACATTTAAAAAATTTGGTTTGATTCATTTTAGGTAATCTTCTATCATAAGAAAAACCATCTTTATTTTTATCAGTTTTAGTCTGTGGAATCATCTCATGATACTTTTTATAACCATGAATAAAATATATTAATCATTGTTTAATAAATACAACTTCGTTTTTCATATTTTCATTCAAATATTGTAGAAATTTAAAATTTTAATAAACTTTTTAATGAGAACAGGAAGCTATTTTACATAATTTTATATTACCGTAATAATATTTTATTTTTGGAAACATGTTTCTCATTGTTTTATTTAATGTTATTATATAAAACGACATCATTGATAATATCTTTTATTAATCAGTCAATTTATTCATGTAATTAAGGAATATTCATATTATTAGAATCATATAAAGAATCGAAATATCTTGAACAATAATAATAATTACTAAACTTATCTAGTTATTCAATGAAGAACAAGTTAGCACATTTATTTTAACTCCAGATTTTTCACTGGATTTAAATTATTCTATAAAACTCCAACAGGTTATCAATTCCATTTTTTCCTGATTTATTTATTTATTTATTCTTATGTTTTGTACAGTAGGGCTTGATATAACCATTATTTCTACCCCTATAAAATGTTTTGTATGATGCATTAAAATTTTTAATTGGTTTATTATCTCCCTTCTATTTTACTTTTTGAGGGTTTCTTCTGAACTGATTCATAAATCCCTTCTTTTTCTTTATTTTGTAAACATAAGTCACAATATGGGACATAACTTTTTTTTAAATATTCTATAGATCAGAATCAGAAGAGTCATTAGAAAAAACATTTATTGATTTATAATCTATAGGTTTTCTTTTTTTGGTCACCTCTTCAACTATGTTCTTCAGTTCTAGTTCATATTAGAGAAGTGATCCAATGAATTTTTCAAGTGTATACTCTTTAAAATTATTTATTTAATCAATGTAAATCTTATTTTTATGCCATTTCATGTGTAATTATTATAGGAATCATTCAACTACTAAAGTTTTTTTTAATGATTTATCATATGAATTCATTCCATTCACAATGCATGTGAATCTATGTATTGTTTGGTTTAATGTTTCATATTTTTCCATCTTGAAGTGTTAGTACTCAGCACGAATCCTTCAAAGTATGGTTCATATAATTTTTTCCAAGTCTAGATGATTGACTTGAAGAATTATCAAAATTTCATGAGCTATATGACAAGAATACACATGATTAATAACACACATGTTAATAGCCGAACATAAAATATCAACAACTTTGAAATTTAAAACATATCTTATAGCTTCATTTCTGATAAGAGTATATGAGTCTGATTTAAGACATATGTAGTATTTTGACATAATAAAATAGTGCTAAATGATCAACTATTTTAGGGAATACTATATTCAAGATCTCTAATAGTCGTGATCATTTCCATTAATGTGAGGTCACTTTTGAGGTAACCAAGCACTATTGTGGTTCATTCCTTCTATCTTATAATATCATTTCTTTAGATAGTTAGTTCTAGGATTATGTTATCATAATTAAGTATAATATAATACTCTATAAAGGTAATGTATTATTCTAAATGAATAACCTATGATACCAATGTTTACAATAGAGAAAAAAGAACGATAGACCAAAACTATTCTTAAGAGGGTATTCTTATAACACTAATTATTTTGTATCAGAAGGAGAACAACAGAGATAATTAATTAAAAAAAGGATAACCCTCTGCTACCAATTGTTATGTCTAAATGTGTAATGGAATATGGTCTAGAGGGGGATAACAGACATGAATAAAAAAATTAATAAAATAAATTGATTAATTAAATTAATTATCAAGGATTAATTATTATGATAAATTAACAGTGAAGAAATTAAACTGCACAATGATTTTTTTATTGTAGTTTAATTCAAAATGGACCTAGTATATTCATATTCCTCTCTAATCAGTGAGATATATGTGTCCACTAGAATTATTTTTGGTGTG
This sequence comes from Viscum album, assembly GCA_963277665.1. Lineage (NCBI taxonomy): Eukaryota > Viridiplantae > Streptophyta > Magnoliopsida > Santalales > Viscaceae > Viscum > Viscum album. The sequence continues at coordinate 1,289,359,659 of OY728159.1, read as the reverse complement.
GAATAATAAACGAATAATATAATTCTTTTATAGTGGAGGGATAACCATTACAATGACTTTTGTATAGGGTGTCACAACACTTACAAACTAATTTTCTAACATTGGAAGTCATAGCCTAAACAATCCAAAAATTAGATAAAGGGTGTCATAACCCATATATATTTAATTTAGAATCCATGATTCAAAAATCAAGGAAAAATAATAAAAAATAATATTTTTGTGTAAAAGCATAAATAGAAAAATAATGTGCGCGTGAGAGGTGGGAAATAGTGTTGTAAACTCATAACCAAACAAACGAATTGTCAAAAAATCAAAGAACAGGTAATATATATTGATTATTAGATTGTATCATCTCTTCAAGGTAGTATAAGTTGAATTAGATGTATTTCTACCTTTGAGAGATCATATAGTTGATGAAATATAGTGTCACAAGATTTTGTAATTGCATAGTAGGTTCAATGTTTTCTCTTTTCAAAACATGATATCAAATATGATAACTTGTGTTTATTTATCATTATAGTTTTTACCTATATGATATAGTGATATATATATATAATATATTCAGTATTTGTATCAGCTATGCTTCATTTAGATATTCAAAATAAATTTAGTCAAGAGATTTCATAAATATCTCCATAAAAATCATAGGGTGGTTTTTTTATTTATTTCCTTAGAATTAATCATCAAAATAGTTAAAATTAATTTTGATAACTCTACTAATAATATCTCTAAAAAATAGTGCATTGAATGATTTTAAAACCTTGGTTTAAATCCATTCAAAACTCTTATAATTTATTCAAAAGTGGTCTTAAAAACTAGATTTATAAGGAAAAATTAAATTCAACTATTTAAAATTAAATAAAATTGAATCCTCATATTTTATACAAAAATTATGTTAAAAAGTATATTAATTTTCATCTTTAAATAATGCAAAAAAAACATTAAAAAATATTAGAACATATTCCTTAGATTTAATGTGATTTATTCTAGGAGAAAAACATTTCAAATTAATCAATATATATATGCAGCAAATTATTTTCCAACAAAATATCGCAATAAAAAAGTATAAAAGTAGGGTATAGAAATTCAGTAATGAACAATATTGTTGGGAAGGAACTATAATGTAGGGAATGATCAGTAACACAAGGAATAAACAGTGTTTAGGGAAGGAATAATAACGTATTGTATGAATAGTATCATATGGTATTAATAGTAATGTACGCTGCGAATAGAATCATAGGGAATGAAAAATAATTTTATGTTAATAAATGTAGTTTTCAAAACAATAATTTATGAATATAGTGTTTTCAACCCATACATTTCAAATGTAGAGTCTCTGAACTATAATTTTTGAAAGTAGGGTTTCCAAACTATACATTGAAAAAGTAGGTTTATCAAATAATAGAATAATAATGTTGGGTTTCTAAACAATACTTTGTGAAATTAGGGTTTTTGAACAGTACATTATGAATATAGGGTTTTGGAACCATAGTTTGTGAAAGTAGGGTTTTTGAACCATACTTTGTTAAAAAAATGATAAGATACTTTAACAAACATTAATGGATTTTTAAAAGATCTTAACAGCATATTTCGATAATGTTCAAGAATACATAATTGTATAAAACTAATTATCTTTCCAACTAATATAGGATCAAATAAATCTAACTTCTACAACACTGAAAATCATAAAAAAATAGAAGAAAAATAATTCTGTAAAAAATGCAGCTATGAAATTGAATTACAGAACCTTAGAAAATTAATTTACCATCCAAAATAACATGTAATACATAGATTTAAGATATTAAAAAATATATAAACAAGTTTTGTAACACCCCAAGCTTCTACGGTACGCTTCTTTTTGAATAATGTGATAGTGTGTGTTGTACGCAACATCTAGTTCTAACACACCAAAACCAATCAAACTAGCCGTTATGAATAGTAATACCTAATTTTTGAAATTATATATATTTTATATTTCAAAATGGACTTCTTTTTTGGATTCATAGTATCAAAATTATCCTAAGTTGAATTTTTGGTATTTTTCTGAGAACTTCAAATTTTTATGAATAGTGAAAAATACTTAAAAACAATGTTTTTAATCAAAATGAATTATATTGATAAATAATATTATTGAGTGGTTTTAAAGTATAATTAGAATATATTTTTACCATTTTATACAATGGTGTTAATTAGAAATAATTTCACTTTGAAATTGGACATAAAAAATTGTCAATCTTTTGATATATATTGTTTCTTAAAAACGCGCTATTTGTTGTGACAGCGGGAATTAATTATATAATTAATTAATTAAACTTATATGTTTGGAATTTTTTAAAATAGGCATCATTTCTGAATTCGTAATATCAATTATAACTTAGGGTGAAATTTTGGCATTGTTCTGAAAAACTTCAATTTTTAATGAATAGTGAAACCATTAGGTGGTAGTTAAAAAAACTGAGTTTTTCATAAAACATAATTTTACCGCTTCTGTGAATGGAATTTCAAAAATCCGAGAGACATGGTTAATATCAAGTCATAAAATGTGGTTCAATGAGATGAAAATAGTTTTTGGTGAATAGTAACTTTTAACTTTTATTTACCACGGTTAAAAGTAATTAGGGTAATTAAGGGTAAAAATAATATTAATATTACCCTAACACATGTCCTAATTATATTGTACAAGTGTATCTCGACCAAAAACAACGTCAGGAATAAAATATTATCATTTAGGTCGACTTGAATTAGTTAGGACATTTATTATTATTTAATTTAAAGAAGAGCTAAAAGAGTTAAAATCAAAGTTTATTTACTAAAACATTTTTAATATAAAGTTATACATAAGATAAATTCGATTGTAAATTTTTATTAAAAATATAAAAGGATTTCCTATATAATGATAATTTATTTAAAAATTTTATACATTATATAATTTAATTTATTTATGACACAATGATGATGCAGTAATTACCATAATAGTGAAAAATTACAATAATTGATATTATAATTACCCAAATAAATATAATTTGATACTTTTTATGAATTAAACTAATTTTATAGGTTAATATGACATGTTAGGATTGACTTAAGTAACTTTTTTCTAAGTAATCGTTCTGTTATGATTTTCACAAAAATCAATTATTGAATAGTGTCAAAATTAACATAAAAAAGTTTTTAAAAACATATTATATTATTAATTGATATTAAATTAATAAAAATCTATTTCTAGGCCAAGAGACTTATATCATGATAGGTGTATCATTAATGGACCACTTGGGGGTCTCTTGGATGTATATCGTAAGTTTATTAACCATATAATATAAAAATACAAAGAGACATTATAAAAGTGAAACTAATTAACAAAGAGTTAATACTTAAAGATAAGGTAAATATAGTAACCCAAACCTATCTAAATTATATTGGTTGAGTGGTTTTCCACCCATACCCACATTAAACTTTAAATAATCCACTTTCTGAGCCATTAGAAACCGAATAAAGAATTTATTATAAAATAATATTTCTTGTTTTTCCAATGGTGCCCCTCACCCCTCTTATAAAAGGGAACTCTCCCTTCCCATTAACTCACACCTTAAAATCCTTTTGGATTGGCCAACCACTACCCAAATACTCCCTCAACTTGCCTCAATTAATCCTAGAGGCCTTCCTTTAGTCATAAAGCCAACTTAAGGATCCCTTTTGATCAAATCAAAAGGAAGAACCCGAAAAAGAGGTAATGATTTCACCACCCTTTTTCAAGTTCCTTTCTTCTTCAACTTCTTCTTTCTTTGTGATTACCATTCTAAAATAATAACACTAGTATTTTATATATATTTTTATGTTATTATAAACATTTTACAACCATATTTAAGTATTCTATCCATCCTTTGAATAACATGTCACCATACGTGCGTATGTACGGCTTACCGTCTCCACGTCATGGTGAAATTGTTATTCAACAAATTATTATTAAGATGGGTATAATAATGATGTGTAATTCATGTAAATAATAAATATAACATGATAATGATTCTTTATATATGATATAACATCCAATTACATATTATTTTATTATCAAAAGAATGATATTGTCGCTCATGCGTACGTACGGACTACCGTCTCCACGAACGTGATGAGATTCATTCTCCATCATATCCATTCAAGTATAATTCTCATTTGATGATTAATAATAGTATCTATGGACTTTATATCATTCGGGATATGATTAATTTACAACCTATCCATGACAAACACAACTTACGTAACAAAACATATAAAAGAAAACGAGTAAGTTAACACCCGAAACAACGATAATACTAAGATATTATTAACAAATCAATGTTAAAAGATCATATATGATATCATATTAATGTATATGATTCTTGTATAATTTAATACCAATTATTTCACCATTATACATGTGTTTAACCTACCCCCAACCAAGGAAAGTTACAAGGTAAGGGTTATTTCGCAATCTCTTCATTATCCGAGGTTGTTTATACATAAGTATCTACTGGGACTTCTTTATCATCCACATCCATGTTTCATAAAAATGTATTTCAAAACATTATTACTATTTTACAGAATATTGGTTAAAGTAATTTATACCCTTGTTTGAATTTTTATAAGAGGTTTATAAAGGAATCTTTCCGTCGTTTTCCAAACAAGGTGCTTTTTAACCTTTTCGACAGAATTAAGGTAAGAATGTTTTTTTAAATTATACGGCGGGTGCGGCTATTTTCTGCCATTATAAAAGCGTCAAAGCTTTCCTTACAAGCTTATAAGAATATTTTCAAAGAAAAGGTTTTATTTTATAAATATATGACTCTTAAAATATTTCAAAATAGAAAGAGATATTTCTCAAGAAAGTGTTTTCATTTCTTCTATGTCAACATCCATTGATGGATTTTACGCTTATTTGATGTTGATTTATTATGATAGAAAACTTCTATATCGTATTAAAGGTTTTGTGGTATTTTTGACTGTGGATGTGTTATTTTTATACCATTCATTGTTTATGGATGAAGTATTTACATTTCATCTTCTAGTTTTAATTCGAATGTTTCTGTTATGTTTAATGCTTTTCATGTGGGAATGCACTGGACATAATATGTGACGGGTGGAGCCCACTATAGATCCTCGATGCATCGGTAGGTCTCATGAGACAAACTAGTGTCTTGGCATAATGCCTTGGAAAAATATTATTTGCAGTCTTGGAACGAGGCCTTGGCTATGTGGTTATGATAGTATGGAATTACGCATTCCATCATTATGAAGGTGGTTATTGTTATTACATGTGATTATTACATTAGTAGAATATCCATGTGAATAAGTAAATGGAATTATTTCATTTTATTTTTTCCATACTATGTTGAAGATCATGTTTAAAAGGATTTTGTTTTAGTAATATGTTGCCTTGAATGTTTATTCTTATTTATGAAAGTTTCCCCTATATTGTTATCCTTACTGGGCATTTGAGCTCACCCCTTCTCTATGTTTTATTTTTCCCAGGATGTGAAGAAGTAATTTATGAATGACCTGTAGGGATAGTATGAGGGGATAAGAGTGTGGACTATGAAGAAAATATGTTGTTGTATTTTTCATTTTTATGATGTAATGTAAGACTTATGAATATATCTAGTGTTTCCAAGGCTACTAAACCAATCGGTCTTTCGAGATTTGATCTTTCTTTTGATCATGCCAATGTTGTGTAATAATGCACCGACTCTGGGTAACTGGGTTCAGGGCATTACAGTTGGTATCAGAAGAAGTTTAGTACAAACCGTGGAAGCTAGATTTAGAAAAACTTTGATTAGAGCACATAGACCTAAGATGGACTTTGAGGATTAGTATAGAAGAACTTCATAGAATTTTGGTATTGTATTGATTTTGTGATTTTTCCAAGCAATACATCCCTATCTGGATATGAGAAGGTAGAGGTGGCTCTGGCACAGATGTACCTAGGGGTAAAACCCAAAAACACTACATTGAGTTAGAATTGAACGGGAACTGGCGCACGACAATGGGCCTTGCTACACCCTTGCTTACAACACTTCCAGAGGATATGCTTAGGATAACTCTCATTTTCTTTACAAATCATTATGAAGGGTTTATGAGTATATAATTCCTAAAAGAAAACATTTTTATTATTATAGATTATATCCATAAATAGTTCAATTTATGTTAAGTGTTATATAAGTATGGGATTATGTATTTTTATTCATAAACTGATCTAGTTTATGCCATTGTTTAGAAATGGCGCCTAGTGGAAGAAATAGAAACTGTATCAATGCATGCACTCCATGTAGGGATTTTCCTCCAGCTCATGATAATTATAGTGGAGCTGGTGATGCAACTGGTGCCGATCATCTAATCACCATACTGGGACAACTCACTCAGGTTATGAATAATAACTTTACTCGTATGGAGCACCCTGATCCGCAGTGTGGAGGATCAATGTTAGATCGATTCATGAGGCAACAACCACCAACGTTCAATGGGAGTACAAATACCTTAGTATCTGAGCAATGGATAAATTCCCTAGAGAAAATATTTCAGGCTTTAGGATGTAGTGAAAGGGAAAAAGTTATCATGGTAGTTTACTGCCTCACTAGAGATGCTGATCAATGGTGGTAATTGATTCAAAACGTGATGGAAGATAATAAAGCATCAAATATGGAATGGAGGGAGTTCAATGATCTTTTTTTAGAAAAATACTTTCCTTGTGACCATCGTGTAGATATGGAAAGGCAATTTATGAGTCTGAAACAAAAGGAGGATGAGAATGTCGCAAAGTATGAGGCTAACTTTACAAGGATATCAAGGTATGTTGGAGATTATGTACGTAACCCAATAAGTTATATTGAACGTTTGTTTGATGGGTTAAAACCATTTCTCTGTCAATCATTAGTCTCACAATCCTTTTCATTGTACAAAGACATTGTCTCATGTGCTATCAAGACTTAAAAGGAATTCTCTAAGTCTTATGAATTTAAAGCAATGAAAGAGAAGAAGAGATCTGTTGATCAATCTGGGAATGGAAATAATGGCAATAATGGAAAGGTTGAATATCCATCCTATGGTAAATGTGGGAAAGAACATCTCGGTACTTGCTTAAAGGGAATGGGTGTCTGTTACAAGTGTGGTGAAAAAGGCCACCAAGCTTGTGATTGCAAAGGGAAGAAGGAAGCTATTAATGTTCAGTGCTACAATTGCAAGGAGATGGAACATAATGCAAATGAATGTCCTAAGTGTCAGGGGAACATACCTTATAAAAGGCCAAGGGATCAAGGCCAAGCTTATGCTATAACTACTGCTGAGGTAGAAGCTTTGAAAGACGTGGTGGCAGGTAATTTAATGGTTTCCTCAAGTTTAGCAAATGCATTATTGGATTCTGGATCATCACATTGTATCATATCTTCCCAGTTTGCTATGAAAATTAGATATTTCCAATTTGATTTAACAAGGGATTTGTCAGTTAAAACTCCTACGGGAAGAATCATTGAAACAAAATTTTGTGAGTTAGTCCCCATTAGATCACATAAATGTTCTTTATCTTCTCATCTCATCAGCATACCTATGATTGAGTTTGATATAATCCTCGGTATGTATTGGCTTTCAAAAAATGATGCGAAGATTTATTATAAGAAGAAGGAGGTTATGATTTTTGATGATGATGATAAGGAACACCTTATCTTTAGAGCAGAATCGTCACCACCTAACTATTATCTAGATCCACCCCCAGTAGCTCAACTAAATTCAATTATTGGGGAGGAAGAGAAAGAAATGATTGTGGATGAGGAAAGGAATGTTCAAATAGAGTATGTACCTGTTGTGAAAGAATATGTAGATGTATTTCTGGAAGATTTACCTGGACATCCTCCAGATTGAGAAGTTGAGTTTTCCATCGATTTAATTCCTGGATCAAAGCCTATATCAGAGACCCCTTATAGAGTGGCCTCTGTGGAATTAGTCAAAGTAAAGAAACAACTAGAGGAATTCAGTAATAAAGAATTTATTCGCTCTAGTGTTTCTCCATGGGGATCCGCTATTCTTTTTGTTAAAAGGAAAGATGGATCTATGAGGATATGTATCGACTACAGGGAGATGAATGCTATAACTATAATGAACAAGTATCCCCTACCTTGCATTGATGATTTATTTGACCAACTGCATGGAGAACAATAATTTTCAATGATTGACCTTCGATTTGGATACCATAAGTTGTGTGTGAAGATGGAAGACATTCCAAAGACAGCATTTCGAACCAGGTACGGGCATTACGAGTTTACAGTAATGCCTTTTGGATTCACTAATGCACCCTCTGTATTCATGGATCTGATGAATAGAGTTTTCAAGGAATATCTTGATGAATTTGTGGTGGAATTTATTAATGATATATTGGTATACTCCAAAAGCTACGAAGATCATGAAAATCACTTGCGCATTATCCTGAAGACTTTGAGAAGACATGAATTATATGGGAAGTTTAGAAAGTGTGAATTTTGGCTTCAAGAGATTTCTTTTCTTGGCCATATTGTCTCTAAAGATGGAATCTCTATAGATCCTTCTAAGACCAAGGCAATCCAAGAATGTCCAGCACCTACGAGTATAACTAAGGTATGTAGTTTTATTGGTTTAGTAGGTTATTATCAATGTTTCATCCAGAATGTTGCCCGATTGGCTAACCCATTAACGAAGCTCACACGTAAAGGGGTTAAATTTGTTTGGACAAAAGACTGTAACGAATGTTTCAAAGAACTGAAGAAAAGATTAGTCAATTCTCATATATTGACTCTACCATCAGGGAATGATGGGTACGTTATTTATAGTGATGCATTGAAGAAAGTACTTGGTTGTCTCCTTATGCAGAATGATAGGGTTATTGCCTATGCATCACGATAGTTGAAAATTCATGAGAAAAACTATCCTAATCATGATCTTGAGTTAGCAGCTGTGATCATTTCTTTGAAGATATGGAGGCACTACATCTATGGTGAAAAATGTGAGATTTATACTAATCAAAAGAGTTTTAAGTATATTTTATCACAAAAAGAACTCAACATGAGGAAAAGTAAATGGCTTGATTTACTCAAGGAGTGTGATTGTACGATACACTACCACCTTGGGAAAGTAAACAAGGTGGCAGATTCTTTGAGCAGAAAAGTCCATGGAGTTTTGAACATGATGAGAATTGAAAGGGATCCAATTTTCATGGATCTAGTGAATATGGTCATGGGAATAACTAGGGAAGGTGAAACATCAATGATTTTCCAAATGGTTTCCAATCCAAATTTACTAGAAAGGATTAAGATTTCTCAGACATTGGATGAAGAATTTCAAAAGATGATTAAAGCTACGAATAATGGGAGATTGAGAGACTTTGTGTATGAAGAAGGTATTTGGAAATTTGGGAAGAGACTTTGTGTTCCCAATATACCTGATCTAAAAAGGGAATTGCTGGATGATGCTCATAGTTCCAATTTCTCTATACACCCTGGGAGCACCAAAATGTATAGAGATTTGAAGGAACATTTTTGGTGGGACAACATGAAGAGGGAGATTACTGATTTTGTGTCAAGATGTATGGTTTTTCAACAAGTGAAAGCTAGAATCCAATAGCCTGGAGGAGTCATGTTACCTCTTACCATACCGGAGTGGAAATGGGACAATATTACAGTGGACATTTTCATGGGTCTACCAAAGACTCCTAGAAGGAACGATGTAATACGGGTTATTGGTGATCATCTTACCAAGTCATCACATTTTCTTGATATAAGTGATGATCTACCACTGGAATGTCTAAAAAGTCTATATATTAATGAAGTTGTGAGACTTCATAGAGTACCCCTATAGATTGTTTCTGATCGTGATCCCTAATTTACATTAAGATTCTGGATGAGTCTTCCGAAATCCCTGGATACTGAACTTCATTTGAGCACTGCCTACCACCATCAGACAGACAGACAATAAGAACGGACTATTCAAACCTTAGAAGACATGTTGAGATCTTGCTCACTTGACTTTTAGGGTATGTGGGATCAATATTTACCTCTGGTAGAATTTTCCTATAATAATAGCTTCCATTCGAGTATTCATATGGCACCATATGAAGCGTTATACGGAAAGAGATGTCTCACACCAACCTGTTGGGATGACGTTGGTGAAATGAAACTTGTAGGACCGGAACTTGTGGAGGAAACAATGGAAAAGGTGATGGTAATCCAAAATCACATCAAATCATCTCAAAGTAGGCAAAATAGATATGTCGATAATCGAAAAAAGGATTTGGAATTTCAAGTCGGTGATCATGTTTTCCTAAAGGTACCTCCATGGAAGAGAGTCATACGTTTTGGTAAGAAAGGTGAACTGAGTCCTAGGTACATTGGACCTTTCGAAATTCTAGAACGAATTGGGGTTCTAGCTTACCGATTGGCAATGCCGCCAAGTCTCTCCAAAGTTCACGATGTGTTCCATGTATCTCTATTGAGGAAATACGTGCCTGACCCAATGCATGTACTCACCTATGAGGAATTAAAACTGTAACCTGATCTATCTTATTACGAAAATCCAATCACGATTCTTGATACGAGAGAACATGTACTGAGAAACCGGACGATGCATCTGGTAAAAGTCTTATGGAGAAACAATAAGATGGAAGAGGCAATGTGGGAACCCGAGGAACTTATGAGGATAAACCACCCGAGTCTTTTTATGTGGTAGTATTCTAGAAATTTCATGAATGAAATTATTTGAAGGAGGGTAGAATGTAACACCCCAAGCTTCTACAGTATGCTTCTCTTTGAATAATGCGATTGTGTGTGTTGTACGCAACATCTAGTTCTAACACACCACTACCAATCAAACTAGCTGTTGTGAATAGTAATACCTACTTTTAGAAATTATATATATTTTATATTTCAAAATGGACTTCATTTTTGGATTCAGAATATCAAAATTATCCTAAGTTGAATTTTTGGTATTTTTCTGAGAACATCCAATTTTTATGAATAGTGAAAATACTTAAAAACATCATTTTTAATCAAAATAATTTATAGTGATAAATTATTTTATTGAGTGGTTTTAAAAAATAATTAGAATATATTTTTATCATTTTATCCAATGGTGTTCATTAGAATTAATTTCACTTTGAAATTGGACATAAACAGTTGTCAATCTTTTGATATATATTGTTTCTTAAAAACACGCTATTTGTTGTGACCGCGAAAATTAATTATAAAATTAATTAATGCAAATTATATGTTTGGAATTTTGTAAAATAGAAATTATAATTTTAATTTGGAATATTATCTATAGATTTGGGTGAAATTTTGGCATTATTCTGAAAAAATTCAATTTTTGATGAATAGTGAAACCACTATGTGGTAGTTAAAAAAACTAGATTTTTCATAAAACATAATTTTACCGCTTCTGTGAATGGAATTTCAAAAATCTGAGAGACACTGTTAATATCAATTAGTAAAATTTTGTTCAATGAGATGAAAATAATTTTTGGTGAATAGTAACTTTTTACTTTTATTTACCACGGTTAAAAGTAATTAGGGTAATTAAGGGTAAAAATGATATTAATATTACCCTAACACATGTACTAATTCTATTGGACAAGTTTATCTCGACCAAAAACAAGATGAGGAATAAAATATTATCATTTAGGTCAACTTGGATTAGATTAGGACATTTGTTATTATTTAATTCAAAGAAGAGTTAAAAGAGTAAAAATCAACATTTATTTACTAAAACATTTTTAATATAAGGTTATACATAAGATAAATTTGACTGTAAATATTCATTAGAAATATAAAATGATTTCCTACATAATGATATTTTATTTATAATTTTTAGACATTAAATAGTTTAATTTATTTATGACACAATGATGTTGTAGTAATTACCATAATAGTGAAAAATTAAAATAATTGATATTATAAATACCCAAATAAATATAATTTGGGACTTTTTATGAATTACACTAATTTTATAGGATAATATGACATGTTATAATTGACTTAAGTAACTTTGTTCGAAATAATAATTCTGTTATTATTTTCACAAAACTCAATTATTGAATAGTGTCAAAATTGACATAAAAGAGTTTTTAAAACAAATATTAGATTATTAATTGCTATTAAATTCCTAAAAATCTAATGTTAGGACGAGAGACTTATATCACGATATGTGTATCATAAATGGACCACTTGGGGGTCTCTTAGATTTGTATAGTATGTTTATTAACCATATAATTTAAAAATACAAGAGGACATTGTAAAAGTGAAACTAATTAACTAAGAGTTAATACTTAATGATAAGGTTAATATAGTATCCCAAACCTATCTAAATTCTATTGGTTGAGTGGTTTTAGATCCATCCACACCTTAACCTTTAAATAATCCACTTTGGAGCCATTAGAAACCGAATATGAATTTATTATAAAATAATATTTCTAGCTTTTCCAATGGTGCCCCTCACCCCTCTTATAAAAGGGAACTCTCCCGTCCCATTAACTCACACCTTCAAAGCCTTTTTGTTCGGCCAACCTCTACCCAAATACTCTCTAAACATCCCTCACTTAATCCTAGAGTCCTTCGTTTAGTCAGAATGCCATCTTAAGGAGCCCTTTTGATCAAATCAAAAGGAAGAACCTGAAGAAGAGGTAATGATTTCACCACCCTTTTCAAGTTCCTTTCTTCTTCCACTTCTTCTTTCATTGTTATTACCATTATAAAATAATAACTCTAGTATATCATATATACTTTTATGTTATTATAAACATTTTACAACCATATTTCAGTATTCTATCCATCCATTGAATAACACGTCAACATATGTGCGCACGTACGGCTTATCGTCTCCACGTCGTGGTGTAATTGTTATTCAATAAATTATTATTTGGATGGGTATAATAATGATGTGTAATTCATTTGAATAATAAATATAACAATATAATGATTCTGTATATATGATATACCGTCCAATTACATATTATTTTATTATCAAAAGAATGATATTGTCGCTCGTGCGTACGTACGGACTACCGTCTCCACGAACGCGATGAGATTCATTCTCCATCGTATCCATTCAAGTCTAATTCCCATTTGATGATTAATAATAGTATCTAAGGACTTGATATCATTCTGAATATGATTAAGATACAACTTATCCATGACAAACACGACTTACATAACAAAACATATAAAATGAAATGAGTAAGTTAACACCCGAAACAACGATAATACTAAGATATTATTAACAATTCAATGTTACAAGATCATATATGATATCATATTAATGTATATGATTCTTGTATAATTTAATAACAATTATTTCACCATTATACAGGAGGTTAACCTACCCCCAACCAAGGAAATGTACAAGTTAAGGGTTATTTCACAATCTATTCATTATCCGAGGTTGTTTATACGTAAGTATCTACTGGGACCTCTTTATCAACCACATACATGTTTCTTAAATATGTATTTCAAAGCATTATTACTATTTTACAGAATATGGGTTAAATCTATTATACCCTTTTTTACTTTTTATAAGAGGTTTATAAAGGAATCTTTCTTTCGTTTTCCAAACAAGGTTCTTTTTAACCTTTTCGACAGAATTATGGTAAGAATGTTTTTTTTAACTTATACGGTGGGTGTGGCTATTTTCTGCCGTTATAAAATCGTCTAATCTTCCCTTACAATCTTATACGAATATTTTCAAATAAAAAGTTTTATTTTATAAATATATTACTCTTAAATGATTTTGAAATAGAAAGATATATTTTTCTAAAAAAGTGTTTTGATTTCATCTATGTCAACATCCTTTGATGGATTTTATGCTTATATGATGTTGATTTATTATGATAAAAAACTTCTATATCTTTTTGAAGGTTTTGTGATATGTTTGACTATAGATGTGTTATTTTTATACCAATCATTGTTTATGGATGAAGTATTTACATTTCGTATGTTAGTTTTAATACGAATGTTTATGTTATTTCTAATCCTTTTCATATGGGAATGCATTGGACTTAATGTATAACGAGTGGAGGCCGCTATAGCTCCTCGATGCATAGGTAGGTCTCATGAGACAAACTAGTGTCTTGTCACAAGGCCTTGGAAAAATATTATTTGTAGTCTTGGCATGAGGCCTTGGCTATGTGGTTATGATTGTCTGGCATTATGCATTCCATCATTATGAAAGTGGTTATTGTTATTGCATGTGATTATTCGATTAGTAGAATATCCATGTGAATAAATAAATGGCATTATTTCATTTTATTTTTTCCATACTATGTTGAAGATCAAGTTTAAAAGGATTTGTTTTAGTAATACATTTCCTTAAATGTTTATTCTTATTTATGAAAGTTTCCGCTATATTGTTATCCTTTCTGGGCATTTGAGCTCACCTCTTCTCTATGTTTTATTTTTCCTAGGATGTGAAGAAGTAATTTATGAATGACCTGCAGGGATAGTATGAGGGAATAAGAGTGTTGACTATGATGAAAAGATGTTGTTGTAGTTTTCATTTTTATGATGTAATGTAAGACTTATGAATATATATAGTTTTTCCAATGCTACTAAACCAATCGGGCGTTCGAGATTTGATCTTTCTTGTGATCATTCCAATGTTATGTAATAATGCACTAAATCTGGGTAACTAAGGTGGGGGTGTTACATGTTTTATTTATATAAAATCATGTTTCATCTAAATATGATATATTTTGAACTTTTCATAAATTAAATATTTAAATATATCAATACTGTAGACGGTAAACTTTCTAATATTGGAACATCAAATTCCTTAAATTATTAGAGTTTTTGAAATTCATTTTCATACTACCTCATAAACTAATGAAGATTATATAAATATCCAATATATATAACAAGATAGTAATCACACAAATAAAAATATTATGGTTTTTTATATCATTAAAATTGTTACGATAATTAATCAAACAAAATAAAGAAAAGAACATGCAAAAAAACAGATTATAATTGTTTAAAATTTTAAAAGAATCTTCAATGCATTGGGTGTCTATGTTGGTGGGAAATTTTTTCATTTGTAGTATGTTAAAACATATATACCATTCACATTATTGGTAGAGTAAAAAAGTACCACATCTATAAAATGACAAGAAGTTTCCAATAAAACAACTTTATAGAAATTTAAACATAGGTAAAAATGACTCTAAATATTAATATTAGTGTATTTAATACATTCATAAATAAATTAACAAAATCATGGACATGGAAGAAAAATATTCAGGACTGAATAGATAACAATGTTGTTTTCCTTAAACATTCATTTAGTAAATTGAGTACTTCAATGAAGAAAAAGAAAGGAAAACTGATAATTTTAAGAAATAACCATAGTATAAGAAAATATAGTGGTTTTTGGATAAAAATTTCAAATAATTATAACAATATATACTTAAACATAAAAAAATCATGAATAGTTATGAGATTTTCAAATTAACCCTTACCAATTTGGTAACTTTCGAATCAAAAACCCATGGATTAAATCCTTTAATTTATAACTTTAAACACCATTAATTAATAATAATACAGTAAATAATATTTCTATTGGGTATTATATAAACCTTATAAACCTAAATAGGCCCGTAAGATAAAAATTTCTCAGTGAAACAATATTTTAATGAAGAACCCTTACATCATGATCAACTTACAACAAAAGTGATATAAAATCCTATATAATAAATTTATATTTATTAAAAATATATAACATTATAATGTACATATAATATCATATATGATAAAACTATATAATTTCAACAACTGTTTATTAACAATTCCTTATTATTATGTTTGTCATGTATATGTGTTAATTGTTTTGTTTTTCATGGAAGTTTAGGTTTTGTAGTTTTGATCCTTTTACTTTGATCATTGTTACATCATCTTTAGAATTTTAAACATGATTTAAATATCATATATATTTATTATATATATGTTATTTTATATTTATCCATAAAAGTTATAGATATAAAAATTAACTATATCATTCATGGACACAGTAGGTCGTACGTATTCATGAACATTATTTCATTTTTTCAATGGATATAACGAAATAAAGATAAATAATAATTCATCATTATTGAACCATTATAAAATAATAAACAACTTATATATTTATTAAAATTTTCATTATATCCATATAAGTTAAGGGGTTATAAAATATGAATTACACCGCTATGTGGAGAGGGTAAGTTGTATTTAAGCATGATTAGTGTTTTTTTCCTTATATGATTGAAATATGGTGGATCCTTGTTGTTAAACCATACTAATACCAAATAAATATATTTAATATAATATATTAACTATTTTATAATGGATATTGTGTATTTGAATGAGGTATAAGAAGATATAAAATTCAAAATTCACTTTTTATAATTATACATCTTCTTTCAGAATCTTTTTTTGGAGTAAACCTTATTCCTTAGAGGGATAGTCTTTTAAAAATAATAGAAGCTCTAGAATGTTTTGATGGAATATACAAAGTTATTACATCAATTCATGGATAAGCTAGAATTCTCATAATGAGTGAGGAAGATAAGAGAACAGGACCCCTTTTATAAGAGTGGGGAGCGACACCCTTGGTATTATTTAATGTATTGAATTAAATTAAATTTATTTAGAGACAAAAATGACTCAAAATTGATTTTATTTTAATATAATATGGTAATGAGTATAAGTCCTATAATATAATAAAATTGTAACACCCCAAGCTTCTACGGTACGTTTCCCTTCGAATAATGCGATAGCGTGTGTTGTACGCAACCTCGAGTTCTAACACACACCACAACTAATTAAACTAGCCGTTGTAAATAGTGATACCTACTTTTTGAAATCATATATATTTTATATTTCAAAATGGACTTCATTTTTGGATTCGGAATATCGAAATTATCCTAGGGTGAAATTTTGGTACTTTTCGGATAACTTTTATATTTTGATGAATAGTGAAAATTACTAAATTTTAATTAAAAACAACTTTTTTAATCAAAATAAGTAATAGTGATAAATTATGAATTTGAGTGGTTTTAAAGTATATTTAGAATATATTTTTACCATTTAATATAATGTTGGTCATTGGACATAATTTTACAATTAAACCGAACATAAACAAGTGTCAATCTTTTGATAGTTATTATCACTTAAAAACACGCTTTTTGTTTTGACAGCGGGAATTAATTTTAAATTAATTTCTGCCACTTCTGTGTTTTGAATTTAGGAAAATGGATTCCATATTTGGAATCAGGATGTTCAAATTGTGTAAATAGGTAACTTTTATTTTTAGACATTTTGAATAGTTACTGTGGTAAATATTTTATTTACCATGGTTAAAGGGTAAATCCGGTAAATAAGGGTTAAAAAATAATATTATAATAATACAAAATTACCCTAAAACGTGTCCTAACCTTATTGGTGGACACATACCCGACCATGGGCATCCTTGGGTCAATTTGGGGACCCCTTGGAGCCACTTGTATGTGGTAGGGACACTTTATATTAATAAAGTTAAAATAAAAATAAAAATGGCATAAGCTTACATCTTTTAGAAGAACAATTTTTACATAGGGTTATACATGTTGGATTTTCAATTATAAATATTCATTAGAAAGCTAAAAAGATTTCCTACATAATGATATTTTACTTATAATTTTTAGACATTAAATAATTTATTTTATTTATGACACAATGATGATGCAGTAATTACTATAATAGTGAAAAATTAAAATAAGTGATATTATAAATACCCAAATAAATATAATATGAAACTTTTAATGAATTAAACTAATTTTCTAGGATAATATGATATATTAGGATTGATTTAATGGACTTTGTTCGAAGTAATAAATCTGTTATGAGTTTCAAAAAAATCAACTAATGAATAGTGTCAAAATTGACATAAAAGAATTCTTAAAACAAATATTATATTATTAATTGATATTAAATTCCTAAAAATCTAAGGTTCGGCCAAGAGACTTATATCATGATAGGTTAATCATTAATGGACCACTTGGGGGTCTCTTGGATGTATATAGTAAGTTTATTAACCATAATATATAAAATACAAAGAGACATTGTAAAAGTGAAACTAATTAACTTAGAGTTAATACTCAATGATAAGGTTAATATAAGTACCCAAACCTGTCTAAATTCTATTGGATGAGTTGTTTTCGACCTATCCACACCACATCCTTTGAATAGTCAACTTTGGAGCCTTTAGAAACCGAATATGAATTTATTATAAATTAATATTTCTAGCTTTTCCAAAGGTGCCCCTCACCCCTCTTATAAAAGGGCACTCCTCCTTCTCATTTCTTCACACCTTCAAAGCCTTTTGGTTCGGCCAAACTCTGCCCAAATACTCTCCCAACATCCCTCAATACAACCTAGAGGCCTTATTTTGATCAGAAAGCCAACCTAAGGAGCCCTTTTGATCAAATCAAAAGGAAGAACCCGAAGAAGAGGTAATGATTTCACCACCCTTTTCTAAGTTCATTTCTTCTTCCACTTCTTCTTCCTTTGTTCTTACCATTCTGAAATAATAACTCCAGTATCTCACATATACTGTGATGTTATTATAAATATGGTACAATCATATTTAGTATTCTATCCACCCTTTGAATAACATGTCACCATACGTGCGTACGTACGGCTTACCGTCTCCACGTCGTGGTGTAATTGTTATTCAATATAATATTATTTGGATGGGTATAATAATGATGTGTAACTCATGTAAATAATAAATATAACATGTTAATGATTCTGTATATATGATATACCATCCATTTATATATTATTTTAATATCAAAAGAATGATATTGTCGCTCGTGCGTACGTACGGACTACCGTCTCCACGAACGCGATAAGATTCATTCTCCATCGTAACCATTAAAGCGTAATTATCATTTTATGATTTAAAAATGATGTTTAAGGACTTGATATCATTCTGGATATGAATAATATACAACCTATCCTTTACAAACATGTCTTACGTAACAAAACATATGAAAGAAAACAAGTAAGTTAACACCCGAAACAACGATAATACTAAGATATTATTATCAAATCAATATTAAAAGATCATATATGATATCATATTAATGTATATGATTCTTGTATAATTTAATAACAATTATTTCACCATTATACAGGAGGTTAACCTACCACAACCAAGGAAAAGTACAAGGTAAGGGTTATTTCACAATCTCTTCATTATCCGAGGTTGTTTATATGTAATAATCTACTGAGATCTCTTTATCATCCACATCCATGTTTCTTAAAAATGCATTTCAAAACATTTTTTACTATTTACTAGAATATGAGTTAAAGTCATTTCTACCCTTTTTGACTTTTATAAGTGGTTTATAAAGGAATCTTTCGGTCCTTTTTAACCTTTTCGACAGAATTGAGGTAAGAATGTTTTTTTTAACTTATACGGCGGGTGCGGTTATTTTCCGCCGTTGTAAAATCGTCAAAGCTTCCCTTAAAAGCTTATAAGATTATTTTCAAAGAAAATGTTTGATTTTATATGGATCTTAAATGATTTCAAAATAAAAGGAGATATTTCTTTAAAAAGAATTTTGATTTCATCTATGTCAACATCCTTTGATGAGTTTTAAGATTATTTGAAGTTGATTTATTATGATACAAAACTTCTATATTGTATTGAAGGTTTTGTGATATGTTTGACTGTGGATGTGCTATTTTTATACCATTCATAGTTTATTGTGAAAGTATTGACATTTCGTATGCTAGTTTTAATACGAATGTTTATGTTATGTTTAAACCTTTTCATATGGGAATGCATTGGACTTAATAAGTGACGGGTGGAGCCCGCTATAGCTCCTCGATGCATCGGTAGGTCTCATGAGACAAACTAGTGTCTTGGCACAAGGCCTTGACAAAATCTTATTTGTAGTCTTGGCACGAGGCCTTGGCTATGTGGTTATGATAGTCTGGCATTATGCATTCCAACATTATGAAAGTGGTTATTTATTTTTGCATGTGATTATTCGATTAGTGGAATATCCATGTGAATAAGTAAATGGCATTATTTCATTTTATTTATGCCATACCATGTTGAAAGTTCATGTTTAAAAGGCTTTTGTTTTAGTTATACATTGCCTTAAATGTTTATTCTTATTGATGAAAGTTTCCGCTATATTGTTATCCTTACTGGGCATTTGAGCTCACCCCTTTTCTATGTTTTATTTTTCCCAGGAAATGAAGATGTAAGTTATGAATGACCTGCAGGGATATTATGAGGGGATTGTAGTGTGGACTGTGGAAACATTATGTTGTTGTAGTAGTTTTTGATTTTATGATGTAATGTAAAACTTATGAATATATCTAGTGTTTCCAAGGCTACTAAACCAATCGGTCTTTAGAGATTTGATCTTTCTTGTGATCATGCCAATGTTATGTAATTAATGCACCGACTCTGGGTAGCTGGGGTCGGGGCGTTACAGTTGGTATCAGAGGAAGTTTAGTACAAACCTTGGAAGCTAGATTTAGATAAACTCTGATTAGAGCACGTAGACCTAAGATGAACTTTGAGGATTAGTATAGAAGAACTTCCTAGAAATTTTGGTATTGTAGAGATTTTGTGAGTTTTCCGAGCAATACATCCCTGTCTGGATACGAGCAGGTAGAGGCGGCTCTGGCACAGATGTACCTAGGGGTAAAACCCGAAAACACCGCTTTGAGCTAGACTCGAACGGGAACTGGTGCACGACAACGGGCCTTGCTGCACTCTTGGTTACGACACTCCCGGGGGATATGCTTAGGATAACTCTCACTTTCTTTACAAATCATTATGAAGGGTTTATGAGTATATACTTCCTCAAAGAAAACATATTTATGATTATGGATTATATCCATATATAGTTCAATTTATGTTTAGTGTTTTATAAGTATGGGATTATGTATTTTGATTCATAAACTGATCTAGTTTATGACATTGTTTAGAAATGGCGCCTAGTGGAAGAAATGGAAACCGTATCAATGCACGCACTCCATGTAGGGATTGCCCTCCTGCTCAAGATAATTATAGTGGGGCTGGTGATGCAACTGGTGCTGATCAGCTAATCACCGTACTGGGACAACTTACTCAGGTTATGAATAATAACCTTACCCGTATGGAGCACCCTGATCCGCAGCGTGGAGGATCAATGTTAGATCGATTCA
Organism: Viscum album; assembly: GCA_963277665.1. NCBI lineage: Eukaryota > Viridiplantae > Streptophyta > Magnoliopsida > Santalales > Viscaceae > Viscum > Viscum album. The sequence continues at coordinate 1,289,338,438 of OY728159.1, read as the reverse complement.
TGAGGCAACAACCACCAACGTTCAATGGGAATACAAATCCCTTAGTAGCTGAGCAATGGATATTTTCCTTAGAGAAAATATTTCAGGCTTTGGGGAGCAGTGAAAGGGAAAAAGTTATCATGGCAGTTTACCGCCTCACTGGAGATGCTGATCAATGGTGGTCATTGATTCAAAATACGAAGGAAGATGATGAAGTATCAAATATGGAATGGAGGGAATTCAAAGATCTGTTTTTAGAAAAATACTTCCCTCGCGACCATCGAGCGGATATGGAAAGACAATTTCTGAGTCTGAGACAAAAGGAGGATGAGAATGTCACAAAGTATGAGGCTAACTTTACAAGGTTAGCGAGGTATGCTGGAGATTATATTCACAACCCAAGAAGTAAGATTGATCGTTTCTTTGATGGGTTAAAACCATTTCTCCGTCGAGCATTAGTCTCACAATCCTTTTCATCGTACGAAGACATTGTCTCATGTGCTATCAAGACCGAAAATGAATTCTCTAAGTCTTATGACTTTAAAGCAAAGCAAGAGAAGAAGAGACCTGCTGATCAATCTGGGAATGGAAATAAGGGGAAGAAGGGAAAGGTTGAATATCCATCTTGTGGTAAGTGTGGGAAGAAACACCCCGGTGCTTGCCTGAAGGGAATGGGAGTCTGTTACAAGTGTGGTGAAAAAGGCCACCAAGCTCATGATTGCAAGGGGAAAAAGGAAGCTACCAACGTTCAGTGCTACAATTGCAGGGAGATGGGGCATTATGCAAATGCATGTCCTAAGCGTCAGGAGAACTTACCTCAGAAAAGGCCAAGGGATCAAGGCCAGGCTTATGCTATCACTACTGCTGAGGTAGAAGCTCCGAATGACGTGGTGGCAGGTAATTTAATGGTTTCCTCAAGTTTAGAAAATGCATTATTTGATTCTGGATCATCGCATTGTTTCATATCTTCCCAGTTTGCTAAGAAAATTAGATATTTCCAATTTGATTTAATAAGGGAGTTGTCAGTTAAAACTCCTAAGGGAAGTATCGTTGCAACAAAGTTTTGTGAATCAGTCCCCATTAGAGCACATAAATTTTCTTTATCTGCTGATTTCATCGTCATACCTATGATTGAGTTTGATATAATCCTCGGTATGGACTGGCTTTCGGACTATGATGCAAAGATTTATTGTAAGAAGAAAGAGGTTACGATTCATGATGATAATGATAAGGAGCACCGTATTTTTAGAGCAGAATCGTCACCACCTAATTCTTATTTAGATCCACCCCCTGTAGCTCAACTTAATTCAATTATCGGGGAGGAAGAGAATGAAATAACTGTCGGTGAGGAAAGGAATGTTCAAATAGAGGATGTACCTATTGTGAAAGAATTTGTAGATGTATTTCCGGAAGATTTACCTGGACATCCTCCAGAACGAGAAGTTGAGTTTTCTATTGATTTGATTCCTGGATCAAGGCCTATATCAAAGACCCCTTATAGAATGGCCACTGTAGAGTTAGTCGAACTAAAGAAACAACTAGAGGAATTGAGTAATAAGGGATTTATTCTCCCTAGTGTTTCTCCATGGGGAGCCCCTGTTCTTTTTGTTAAAAAGAAAGATGGATCTATGAGGTTATGTATTGACTACAGGGAGATCAATGCTATAACGATAAAGAACAAGTATCCCCTACCTCGTATTGATGATTTATTTGACCAACTGCATGGAGCTCAATACTTTTCAAAGATTGACCTTCGATCTGGATACCATCAGTTGTGTGTGAAGAAGGAAGACATTCCGAAAACAGCATTTCGAACCAGGTACGGGCATTACGAGTTTACTGTAATGCCGTTTGGATTGACTAATGCACCATCTGTATTCATGGATCTGATGAATAGAGTTTTCAAGGAGTATCTCGATGAATTTGTGGTAGTATTTATTGATGATATATTGGTATACTCCAAAACTTACAAAGATCATGAAAATCACTTGCGCATTATCTTGAAGACTCTGAGAAGGCATGAATTATATGGAAAGTTTAGCAAGTGTGAATTTTGGCTTCAGGAGATTTCTTTTCTTGGCCATATTGTCTCTAAAGATGGAATCTCTGTTGATCCTTCTAAGACCAAGGCAATCCAAGAATGGCCAGCACCTACGAGTATAACTGAGGTACGTAGTTTTATTGGTTTGGCAGGTTATTATCGACGTTTCGTCCAGAATTTTGCCCGATTGGCAAACCCATTAACGAAGCTCACACGTAAAGGGGTTAAATTTGTTTGGACAAAAGAGTGTGAAGAATGTTTCGAAGAACTGAAGAGAAGATTAGTCAATGCTCCTATATTGACTCTACCATCGGGGAATGATGGGTTCGTTATTTATAGTGATGCATCAAAGAAAGGACTTGGCTGTGTCCTTATGCAGAATGATAGAGTTATTTCCTATGCATCACGACAGTTGAAAATTCTTGAACAAAACTATCCTACTCATGATCTTGAGTTAGCAGCTGTGATCTTTGCTTTGAAGATATGGAGGCACTACCTCTATGGTGAAAAATGTGAGATTTATACTGATCACAAGAGTTTGAAGTATATTTTCTCACAAAAAGAACTCAACATGAGGCAAAGGAGATGGCTTGAATTACTCAAGGATTATGATTGTACGATACACTACCACCCGGGGAAGGCAAACAAGGTGGCAGATGCTTTGAGCAGAAAAGACCTTGGAGTTTTGAACATGATGAGAATTGAAAGGGATCCAATTTTCATGGATCTAGTGAAGATGGACATGGGAATAACCAGGGAAGGTGAAACATCAATGCTTTTTCAAATGGTTGCCAAACCATCTTTACTAGAAAGGATTAAGAGTTCTCAGACCGATGATGAAGAATTTCAGAAGAAGATTAAAGCTGTGAATGATGGGAGATTGAGAGACTTTGTGTATGAAGATGGAACTTTGAAATTTGGAAAGAGACTTTGTGTTCCCAATATACCTGATCTAAAAAGGGAATTGCTGGATGATGCCCATAGTTCCAATTTCTCTATACACCCTGGGAGCACCAAAATGTATAGAGATTTGAAGGAACATTTTTGGTGGGACAACATGAAGAGGGAGATTGCTGATTTTGTATCAAGATGTATGGTTTGTCAACAAGTGAAAGCTGGAAGGCAACAGCCTGGAGGAGTCATGCAACCTCTTCCCATACCGGAGTGGAAATGGGACAATATTACGATGGACTTTGTCATGGGGCTACCAAAGACTTCAAGAAGGAACGATGCAATATGGGTTATTGTTGATCGTCTTACCAAGTCAGCACATTTTCTTGCTATAAGAGAAGATCTACCCCTGGAACGTCTAGCAAGACTATACATTAATGAAGTTGTGAGACTTCATGGTGTACCCATATCGATTGTTTCTGATCGTGATCCCCGTTTTACTTCAAGATTCTGGAAAAGTCTTCAGAAATCCCTGGATACTGAACTTCATTTGAGCACTGCTTACCACCCTCAGACAGACGGACAATCAGAACGGACTATTCAAACCTTAGAAGACATGTTGAGATCTTTCTCACTTGATTTTCAGGGTATGTGGGATCAATATTTACCTCTGGTAGAATTTTCCTATAACAATAGTTTCCATTCGAGTATTTAGATGGCACCATATGAAGCGTTATACGGAAAGAGATGTCGTACACCAACCTGTTGGGATGACGTTGGTGAAAGAAAACTTGTAGGCCCAGAACTGGTGGAGGAAACGGTGGAAAAGGTGAAAGTAATCCAAAATCACATCAAAGCAGCTCAAAGTAGGCAGAAGAGCTATGCCGATAATCGAAGGAAGGATTTGGAATTTCAAGTCGGTGATCATGTTTTCCTGAAGGTATCTCCGTGGAAGGGAGTCATACGTTTTGGTAAGAAAGGTAAATTGAGTCCCAGGTACATCGGACCTTTCGAAATTCTAGAACGAATTGGGGCTGTAGCTTACCGATTGGCAATGCCGCCAAGTCTCTCCAAAGTTCACGATGTGTTCCACGTATCTCTGTTGAGAAAATACATGCCTGACCCAACGCATGTACTCACCTATGAGGAATTAGAACTGGAACCGGATCTGTCTTATTGTGAAGAGCCCGTCAGGATTCTTGATACAAGAGAACAAGTACTGAGAAACCGGACGACGCGTCTGGTAAAAGTTTTGTGGAGAAATCATAAGATGGAAGAGGCAACGTGGGAACCCGAGGAACTTATGATGAAGAACCACCCGAGTCTTTTTATGCAGTAATACCCTAGAAATTGCGAGGACGCAATTATTTGAAGGAGGGGAGAATGTAACACCCCAAGCTTCTACGGTACGTTTCCCTTCGAATAATGCGATAGCGTGTGTTGTACGCAACCTCGAGTTCTAACACACACCACAACTAATTAAACTAGCCGTTGTAAATAGTGATACCTACTTTTTGAAATCATATATATTTTATATTTCAAAATGGACTTCATTTTTGGATTCGGAATATCGAAATTATCCTAGGGTGAAATTTTGGTACTTTTCGGATAACTTTTATATTTTGATGAATAGTGAAAATTACTAAATTTTAATTAAAAACAACTTTTTTAATCAAAATAAGTAATAGTGATAAATTATGAATTTGAGTGGTTTTAAAGTATATTTAGAATATATTTTTACCATTTAATATAATGTTGGTCATTGGACATAATTTTACAATTAAACCGAACATAAACAAGTGTCAATCTTTTGATAGTTATTATCTCTTAAAAACACGCTTTTTGTTTTGACAGCGGGAATTAATTTTAAATTAATTTCTGCCACTTCTGTGTTTTGAATTTAGGAAAATGGATTCCATATTTGGAATCAGGATGTTCAAATTGTGTAAATAGGTAACTTTTATTTTTAGACATTTTGAATAGTTACTGTGGTAAATATTTTATTTACCATGGTTAAAGGGTAAATCCGGTAAATAAGGGTTAAAAAATAATATTATAATAATACAAAATTACCCTAAAACGTGTCCTAACCTTATTGGTGGACACATACCCGACCATGGGCATCCTTGGGTCAATTTGGGGACCCCTTGGAGCCACTTGTATGTGGTAGGGACACTTTATATTAATAAAGTTAAAATAAAAATAAAAATGGCATAAGCTTACATCTTTTAGAAGAACAATTTTGACATAGGGTTATACATGTTGGATTTTAGATTATAAATATTCATTAGAAATCTAAAACGATTTCCTACATAATGATATTTTACTTATAATTTTTAGACATTAAATAATTTATTTTATTTATGACACAATGATGATGCAGTAATTACTATAATAGTGAAAAATTAAAATAAGTGATATTATAAATACCCAAATAAATATAATATGAAACTTTTAATGAATTAAACTAATTTTCTAGGATAATATGATATATTAGGATTGATTTAATTGACTTTGTTTGAAGTAATAAATCTGTTATGAGTTTCAAAAAAATCAACTAATGAATAGTGTCAAAATTGACATAAAAGAATTCTTAAAACAAATATTATATTATTAATTGATATTAAATTCCTAAAAATCTAAGGTTCGGCCAAGAGACTTATATCATGATAGGTTAATCATTAATGGACCACTTGGGGGTCTCTTGGATGTATATAGTAAGTTTATTAACCATAATATATAAAATACAAAGAGACATTGTAAAAGTGAAACTAATTAACTTAGAGTTAATACTTAAAGATAAGGTTAATATAAGTACCCAAACCTGTCTAAATTCTATTGGATGAGTTGTTTTCGACCTATCCACACCTCATACTTTGAATAGTCAACTTTGGAGCCTTTAGAAACTGAATATGAATTTATTATAAATTAATATTTCTAGCTTTTCCAAAGGTGCCCCTCACCCCTCTTATAAAAGGGCACTCCTCCTTCTCATTTCTTCACACCTTCAAAGCCTTTTGGTTCGGCCAAACTCTGCCCAAATACTCTCCCAACATCCCTCAATACAACCTAGAGGCCTTATTTTGATCAGAAAGCCAACCTAAGGAGCCCTTTTGATCAAATCAAAAGGAAGAACCCGAAGAAGAGGTAATGATTTCACCACCCTTTTCTAAGTTCATTTCTTCTTCCACTTCTTCTTCCTTTGTTCTTACCATTCTGAAATAATAACTCCAGTATCTCACATATACTGTGATGTTATTATAAATATGGTACAATAATATTCAGTATTCTATCCACCCTTTGAATAACATGTCACCATACGTGCGTACGTACGGCTTACCGTCTCCACGTCGTGGTGTAATTGTTATTCAATATAATATTATTTGGATGGGTATAATAATGATGTGTAACTCATGTAAATAATAAATATAACATGTTAATGATTCTGTATATATGATATACCATCCATTTATATATTATTTTAATATCAAAAGAATGATATTGTCGCTCGTGCGTACGTACGGACTACCGTCTCCACGAACGCGATGAGATTCATTCTCCATCGTAACCATTAAAGCGTAATTATCATTTTATGATTTAAAAATGATGTTTAAGGACTTGATATCATTCTGGATATGAATAATATACAACCTATCCTTTACAAACATGTCTTACATAACAAAACATATGAAAGAAAACAAGTAAGTTAACACCCGAAACAACGATAATACTAAGATATTATTATCAAATCAATATTAAAAGATCATATATGATATCATATTAATGTATATGATTCTTGTATAATTTAATAACAATTATTTCACCATTATACAGGAGGTTAACCTACCACAACCAAGGAAAAGTACAAGGTAAGGGTTATTTCACAATCTCTTCATTATCCGAGGTTGTTTATATGTAATAATCTACTGAGATCTCTTTATCATCCACATCCATGTTTCTTAAAAATGCATTTCAAAACATTTTTTACTATTTACTAGAATATGAGTTAAAGTCATTTCTACCCTTTTTGACTTTTATAAGTGGTTTATAAAGGAATCTTTCGGTCCTTTTTAACCTTTTCGACAGAATTGAGGTAAGAATGTTTTTTTTAACTTATACGGCGGGTGCGGTTATTTTCCGCCGTTGTAAAATCGTCAAAGCTTCCCTTAAAAGCTTATAAGATTATTTTCAAAGAAAATGTTTGATTTTATATGTATCTTAAATGATTTCAAAATAAAGGAGATATTTCTTTAAAAAGAATTTTGATTTCATCTATGTCAACATCCTTTCATGAGTTTTAAGATTATTTGAAGTTGATTTATTATGATACAAAACTTCTATATTGTATTGAAGGTTTTGTGATATGTTTGACTGTGGATGTGCTATTTTTATACCATTCATAGTTTATTGTGAAAGTATTGACATTTCGTATGCTAGTTTTAATACGAATGTTTATGTTATGTTTAAACCTTTTCATATGGGAATGCATTGGACTTAATAAGTGACGGGTGGAGCCCGCTATAGCTCCTCGATGCATCGGTAGGTCTCATGAGACAAACTAGTGTTTTGGCACAAGGCCTTGACAAAATATTATTTGTAGTCTTGGCACGAGGCCTTGGCTATGTGGTTATGATAGTCTGGCATTATGCATTCCAACATTATGAAAGTGGTTATTTATTTTTGCATGTGATTATTCGATTAGTGGAATATCCCTGTGAATAAGTAAATGGCATTATTTCATTTTATTTATGCCATACCATGTTGAAAGTTCATGTTTAAAAGGCTTTTGTTTTAGTTATACATTGCCTTAAATGTTTATTCTTATTGATGAAAGTTTCCGCTATATTGTTATCCTTACTGGGCATTTGAGCTCACCTCTTTTCTATGTTTTATTTTTCCCAGGAAGTGAAGATGTAAGTTATGAATGACCTGCAGGGATATTATGAGGGGATTGTAGTGTGGACTGTGGAAACATTATGTTGTTGTAGTAGTTTTTGATTTTATGATGTAATGTAAAACTTATGAATATATCTAGTGTTTCCAAGGCTACTAAACCAATCGGTCTTTCGAGATTTGATCTTTCTTGTGATCATGCCAATGTTATGTAATTAATGCACCGACTCTGGGTAGCTGGGGTCGGGGCGTTACAAAAATGCTGATTGGTTTTGGATATTTTACCACCCTTTCCTCCTAGTTTTATCTCAATATTAATACTTTTAACAACTACCAAAAAATTAATATTTTCTACTCTTTAAATATTAGGAAAGTTACCATAATTGTAAATGTGGTCCATAATGTCATCTTTGGAAAATTAATGTAATATTATAATATAATATGTGTTTAACTCAATTAAAATTGTACTAAAATTACACTTATTTGATGATAAGGATTATAAGGTGTTAATTTAATCATCCAATATAATTTATATAGGATTCTATGTTATTTTAAATATTATCATTTTATTTAACCCATTGGAAACCAATTATAACCTTAATAGTGTTAATAATGTTTTTAATATTAAGGGATATAATATTTCTTATAAGGTGACAATTGGACTATAATAGTCCATGTGATGACATTTTTGATCATTTATCGTCCTAATTTTCATATTTCAAAATTTTATGTTTTTTAAATTATTTAATAAAATATATTTAACAAAAAATATTATTAATGTCATCTTAATAACAATTAATATAATTTGACTTTAAAATAACTTGATAAATATATAATTAGAATATAAACCATTCACAGAAATAAAATATTTTATATTTGTCTTCAAAATTCATGGAAAATTTTAACTCACCCAAACAATATTACTTTTAGAATTTAAAAATAAATTTATTTTATTTGATTACAACTTGCACAATCATTATGTCAACATTCAATAATTATTTAAGGTTATTATTTCATCACTAAATGTTAAATATAAATTACGATGAAAAAAAATTATATTTCATATAACTATTTATTAATTAATAATTTTTTTATCTGAGTCACAAAATTATATATATATTAATATCAAGATTGTACCATTTTGATAGAATACTAACTTAAAATAACACCTAATACATTTTTAGATAAAATCACACAAAATATCTATAAATTAGAATCATGGATAAGGATTATTCAACCCCGGTAATAATATTAACAATATTCAATTTTTATTGTTATTTTAGTCCTTATCATAATATTTTTAAAATTAATGATCTGATTTACCCTTAGAGATTCGATAAATATTAAATGCGATTACAATTCATAATGGAAAATTTAAAAGATAAATATTTAAAAAATTGGAACATAATGATTCTAAATGTTTAATTTTTTCAACATTCAATTTCTAGAAGTTTAAAGTATTAATATAAGTTAAAAAAATGCAAAAAAAAATTTATTTTTAGAAAACTTTGTTTTTAAGCCTAAAAACGAACATATACTAAAATTATCAATAATGATGACTCATATGAAACTATTTTTTTATTTATAATTATAGTATAATTATATTACTTTTGGTAAAATTATACATTTAAAGTAATTTTTTTAATGAAAATATATTGCAGTTTTACAATAATTGGTGTTGTTCACTATTAATGGGGAAATCAATATTTTTAGAAAAATCCCAAAACAAATATCCGTAAGATAATTTTGGTACACTAATTTGGAAATTAAAATTATATTTATAATACATTGTTTATATAATTTTGAAAAATTAATTATAATATTTTATCAAATAAGTAAATAAATATCATTTTTTGAAGAAAATATAATTTTGAAGCATAAGATAACTTCAATGAAAAATCAAGTGCATGTTTAATTAGAATTAATTAAAAAATTCATATTCAGTAAGAAATTTATGTAAATTTCATAATTTCATCAATCCTATTATTAAAATCTCATGGGTTTAATGATAAGTTCACTAAAAATTAATAGAAAATAACGAGGTCTTGAATATAATTCAATCAACAAATGTTAAAGATGACATCGAATTCTCCATCTATAACATAAAGAACATTCTAACTGACTTATTGTATGTTGATATTAGCTCACACCTTTAACATTCCTATAAATAAATACACTATCCTCTAACTAGTGTAGATAACACCAACAAAATAGGAAAGATAGAAATCAAAAGTCCTGGTGCCCACCCAATGGTAGGTGAAATGAAATAGTATAAAGATAATATGTTAATCAATTATAAAGGTAGGTAGAATAAATAAGAATGGCACCATAAATGGCCTTATATACTCTTGATATTTGAAACAACATCAAATTTAATTGAATTTGTTTGAAAACTCTACTTCATCACCCATTATGTAGTCCACCACAATATCCATGCTCAAGTTGGGGCCAGTGATGATAAGGAACATGCATCCACTATATTTAACCAACTTTATAATGTATCAAACATAAGAAATAAAAATTAATATTCTATTACTAGTACGCTCAAATAATCAATCAATTTCAAGGATATATTTAAAAACTGCGATGTCCATCCAATTCCTCTTCATAAAAATTGTGTTGACCGCTATGAAAAGGTGGACACAAGTACTATGAGAATTATCAATAAAAATAAAATTCTATAGTAGAGTTGTTTATAAAATTATGAAGAATAACCGTTCATAAGAAATCGATAGTTTACTAGGAGAGGCTCTTTATAGGTTATCAACATTAAAAACATGAAAAATGAGATACCTTATTCAAAAATCCAATATTTGAAATGTTCTGATGGATTACCTTTTAAAGTGAATCTATCCACACTTAATTTTACTCAAATACATAATCCTTAATCAGCACATGGACATAAGATATGAATGTGGTAAGAATAACGTAACATTAAATCTCTCATAATAATGGATTCTTAAAAACTTCATGAACTCATCTCATTATTTAGTAAAATAATTAGTGGATAATGAAAGTCGTTCATTAACGTCACTCAAAATTCCCTTATACTTGATCTCCCCTATCATATCAAAAGTTATTATTATTACTATGACACCATAAAAATCCAATATATGATCACAATTGTGAAATGGATTGTGTTTTTTGTATCCTCTGACTCCTCATAATTACCATGATTAATGGTATTCTATTATTGATTATCAACTCTCTATAAGATATCATTATCAATTTCATAAAATAATTATTACCCACATGGAATTCTCCTAATGTGATAACTATATTCTTTTATAAGGTCCCAGCCTTAAAACATTACATAATCTTGAGTTATTTCAAGAGTACACATTGAGGTTCTTTTCAGGTTTAGAGTTTTAGAGAATTAGGACATAACTATTACATCTCAAAGATTACAAAGTTGACACATCTACTCAGTTTCCATTTTTTCACAAAATATAAACTCTTGAAAAAAAGAGTCATGTCTACATCCATGTTTTAGACATCATGAAATTTCCTTGATCCCATCCTTGACCGTATTCCACTTTAAGTCTTGTGGAAAACATTTCAAAAACATGGGATGTGCATAAGAAGCTCAGTAAGGGATATAAAAATACGGAAAGAAAAAATTAGTCCATGTATACATAAGAATCAATGAAATCATACTTTACTCATAAAAAATCACTTTAATATACCTCATGAAATCTTCAGATTTATTCATAACTCAATAGAAATCATAATACATGAAGGTAACTTTTTGCATTTATAACATTCTTACGTAGGGAGAAACCCTCATGGTTACGTTTGGAATACCCATCATAGTATATTCCATAAATATCGTCAGAGAAACCTTAGAGTTTAAATCCTTCATGTTACCCAATGCATTGGAGATCTATAATGGGTTCACCCTCCCATTGTTTATCACGGAACGAACCATCTTCATAAACAATGCCCATGAACCATAACATAATCATATCACATAAAACATGCATAAAGGAAACATAACATTTCAACATTTCAAACACAAGATATCAATACAACACATTGATATAATCAAAACATTATCAAAACCATTTTCAACACCCAAAAAAAATAAATTTAAAACATGGTATTTATTTTTCATTTAAAAAGAGTTATGGCTTTTAGAGGAAGTTGAAACTCAACTAATGGTCACGACGGTGGAGAAGTCATTGTCTCTGCATACGTAATAAAAAAACATTCTCTTTTGTCATTTAGTAAAACACATTGTATAAAAATTTTCCTTTTGAATAAAAGTAAAAGTCAAAGGGTTTTATACGCCGTAATAATGTTTTATATAAAACAGAATATGCCTTAATGAAGGGATATTGGGACAAAGTCTTGTACAAAGATGGTATCCTACAATTAAGGATAGTTCAATTACATAATTATGTGTGACAAATATAAATAAAACCAATATAATTGGATATTAAGTGTAAAACAATTATATGTCATCCACACATATTCATGGCATGACATAACCAATAAGTAGCAGTTTATCCCAAAGAATTGAAATTGGGTTAAGAAATGTCCTTACAGAAATTCGACAGCCTAACGGTGTCACCTTAATGTTCAGAAAATATGTTGATGAAAGATAAAATGGTATTTCATCACATGAACATAAAATTTACATCAATAAGTATATATAAAAACATATCCCAAAAAAATAGGATGTAAATTAAAAGACATAACAAAAATAAGTCATCAAAAAAGAGGAGGGTGAAAGGTTCCCTTACCGATTTGGGTAACTTTTGAAACATACGCCCCAAGAAAGAAGGGTCATACAATGAAAATGTAAATACCCATAAACGAGAGTATATTACACAAATATTAGAATAATGAACTGTAAATTCACCACACAAAATGAAATAGTGTTAAATGTATCATGAATCTCATGGGAATAAAAAGTCAGATAAAAACCCCTTACCGTGCTGTAATCAATGGAGTCGTATGACCAAAAGATAATAACCACCAAATTAATTACAAAACACCATGAATATAAATAGAATAATGATAATATATATCTAATGGAAATACACCAATGTAATAAATAAGTGGAGAACAATGGAAATCTCACATAATTAAAAGTTAGGTATGAAATCCCCTTATAAAAAATCGGCAGCCTAACGGTGCCACTTAAAACATCCAAAAATGGATTGATGAGATAAAATAGGGTCTCTCATCACATGAACATAAAAATTAATGTAATATTAATATAAAATAACAACCCCCAACATAATAAATAGGATCTTAAAAGAAGTTACATAAAAGAGAGTACTTAAAAAGAAAAAGAGAGGTATGATCCCTTACCTCAAGCCCGACTTGTCTTGTTCGTTTCTTTATATTACTGAATAATAAACTTTTTTCAATTTATAATTTCTTAAGGACCACCTTTAAGTAATATTATTCAATTAAAATCACATATTATAATTTTATAATAATTAGTTAATTATGTGAGTTCATATCAGATGTTTTTGTCGATGTTTGGTACATGAGTCAAAAATGAACTTGTTTGAAAAGAATTGTCCATGTTGTTATAAGTACATAATCTCCAGAATAGTATTAATTATTTAAATATCATATATAACCAGTACATATTCATTTTAAACTATTTCATAACATTTAGAGATAAAAATAAATGAAATGCACCGTTCATGGAGACGGTAGATCGTACGTACGCATGAACGCTACTTTCATTTATTTGTCATATTAATGGAATTAAAAATTATTGAGATATATATATATATATATATAATAATTCCAGTATAATATATATGTTATATATGTCACATAAGTTCATTAATTTCATTCTTTATACATTCCATGTATTGCATGAACGAGTCACATCACTTGAGGGGGCGGTAGTCCACACTTTCTCATATGAAATTATCGCATCTCCACAACATGCAAGGCATAATGGAATGTTTTAAATATAAAATAAATAAGCACATAAAAAACATAAATTCCATATATATAAAATAAAAAGTACAGTGACATCATAATGTCCACCATTAATGTTGTTAAAAGAATATTGAACAATCATCGTTTAATGAGGCAGTAATTCACCACCCATAGAAACAGTATGTTCTTTAACCATTAGACGGAGGTGTGTGTAATTGTAGCTCGAATACATCTCATAACAACATCCTAGTATATTTAATATACTTTATTGTTACAAATGAAAGGAATAAAAAGAATTTAAGTGGTTGGAGAAGCAAAATAATATAAAAAAACATAAGAGAAGTCATTACCTTTAAATCGGGTAACTCATTTTGATTTGAGCCCAAAGGCTTCCTTGGAAAGAATTATACCCTAAGTGAGGATTCTAGTAGTAAGATAGGTATGTGGAGAGAAAATATGTGCAGAGTTTGGACGAGCCAAGGGCTTGAGAGTTGTGGTTAAGGGGGTAGAGGTGTGGGCCTTTTATAAGAGGGAAGAGGGTCACTCTTGGAAAGTCATGAAATGTTACTTTATTATAAAATGCGTTTCGAATTTTAAATATCCCCAAATTAAATATTTAAAGGATAAGGTGATAAGGGTTCTAAATCCACCCATATAATAGGTTTTTGACAAGGTTAAGTGTTAGATTTTAACTTATCTTTTCATTTTATTTAAAACGTTCGTTAATGAGTTAATCACTGCCCCATCACGGTGTAAGAAATAAATTTGTTTATTTAATGTCTAAATATTATAAAAAAATTACCATGATGTTTGAAATATTTCTATATTTCAAATGACTATTTATATTCAAATAGATCATTTATGTAAACGAAATTAAAATTATTTTACCTAGGATATACAAACCTTTGTTATATTTCATTTCATTAAACAAATAATATGATAAAAAGTCACAATCCCACTAATGTAATTCCATGGGGTCCCAAAGTTGGAATAAAGAATAAAATGTTTGGAAATTACACAACCAATAGAATTAGGGCACATGTTGGGGTCATTTTATATTATTATGATTTTATTTTATTACCCCTAACTACCTGATTACTAATCAATCACGATAATTAAAGATAATTATTGTCGTTACTATTCATAATGTCCAAAAACAAAAGAGTCTTAATTACATTATTTAGACCTTATTATTCCAAATATGGATTCCATATTATCAAATTCCAAACACAGAAGTTGCAGTAATTAATTTAAAATAATTTCTGTTGTCAAAAACAAAGATGGGATTTTAAGAAGTAAAATATATCAAAAGATTCATTTGTTTTTTTATCCAATTTAAAAGTGAAGTTACATATAATGACAAAAAATGTATTAAATGATAAAAACATAAATAAATTAGACCTTAAAAACAATTAAAATGAAAATATAACTATATAAATAAATTGGATGAAAAGATAATTTTGAATTAAAATGCAGTATTTTTCAATATTCATTAAAAATGAACATTGGTCAGAAAAATACCATAAATTCACGCTAAGCTATATTTGATATTAAAAATTCAAAAATGATATCAATTTTACAAAATTAGAAACATATAAGTTTGAGTAATTAATTTTATAATCAATTCCCGTTGTCAAAACAAATAGCGTGTTTTTATGAAACAATATCTATTAAAAGATTGCCACATGTTTATGTCCAATTTGATAGTGGAATTAATTAGAATGACCACCATTGGATTAAATGGTAAAAATATATTTTAATTACACTTTAAAACCAATTAAAAAGATAGTATATCAATATAAATAAATAGGATTAAAAGGGGGTTTTGAATTAAAATATAGCATTTTTCACTAAAAACAATCATTATCGGAAAATAAAAAAATTACACAAAGTAAATTTAGATGTCTTCATTCTAAGGAAGGATTTTGTTTTGTCAAATATAACATATTAAAGTGACAAAATGTACATTTAAAAAGGGTTCTCCATCAAAAGGCGATTAATCATCCTTTTAAAGAATATTAGAATATTTATTCTTATAATTGGATTCATTTTCATTTTAAGCCTCTAATATTTATTGGATAAATGGAAACATATTTAAAAAACATATATAATCAGTTTCTAGCTAGTTCTGTTCATTCCCACCATTACATCAGCTAGGAGTTTACTACCATTTTCAATAATATTATTATATTATTAGTGTGCATCGTAAGATTTCAAAGAAACTCATTGTTGCGTATTGGGTACGCCATCAAACATAGAATCCCCTTTAAAGTAATATTAATATTTTATTCACAAATATTTATAAATATGAAAATTTAATATTAGTTATTTTTCAGGGAAGTTACACCTATCGATATATTATTGTCTTCTAATCATAAATAGAGACTTTAAAGTTTATAGTCTCTACTATGTAATCACACATAAATTTTTCCTTAACGAATAATCATCTCCAACCCCAACCCATCAATGATCTGTTAGATTAACCTAATGAAACTCACTAATATAAAATACATGAGGTTATAAAATCCTAGCCATATCAATTTGTAAAAATAAAAAAAAATAAACTCTGGATTTGGAATTTATAATGTTATATTAATTAAATTTTTCTTATTAGCAATATAAATTGCCTAATTCAGGTAGAAATACAATCAATGATAATGAATATACCACACCTAGTTATCTACCTCAAATTAAATAAATTCTTGTATTATAATGATCGATAAACTACTTAGGTACCTTGGATATATCATAGTGTCGCTGTAATTTCATTATTTATATCCCTATCATAAATAACATGATAAGATCAAAGTATTTTTTTTCCTACCAACCCATCATATCCTCCCTAGTTAATACTCAAACCTACTTCCTAAAATAATAAAAAATCATTAATACCACTTTTTGATGACTTTTATCAACTAAAACTCCTCTAGGGTTAGTAGTGAAGTAGTGAGTGTATACCAAATCATGCTAGTAAAAGGACATAGATTTATGACTAGTGATGAGGGTATATTCCATGAAATGTGATACTAAGAATATATAGATACCTACTAATCAATAATAAATACTACATATATTTTAATTCCAAAATCTCTTCCTTAATATAAAATTATGGTAGTTCCATTAGACCCCCAAATGACAATATATAATTAAATAACTCCTAAAAACAATGTCTATCCCATAACCAGTTAACAACTATGTCATGATCTATTAAGGTTTATCCTATTCTCCAACTCCATCTTATATATCTACAAACACAGTATATAGGAGTTTGGGTTAGAAAACTTGTACAATCAAAAGGTTCCTCCTTAAATAATATTATATGAAGTTGCAAAAATAATATTAGTTCCTCAATTAACACATAATAAAAATAACCGAAGACCAACCCCATGTTATCTGTAAGACAATCTCCATATATACTCACTATCTATATCCACATAAAATATATGTATAGTAAATTAACAAAAATTTTCATCTTAGGTACCTCACACATGCTTCCCCACTAATTTAGTCATCCTTATTTCCTTAAGATATATATATTTGTAGCTCCACCCCTGCCAAAATTCACATACCACAACCTCATACCACATCCACACACATAATATCATACATATGCATGTTCCATAAGATTATTATATAGTCTATTCAACCACCTACTACAATCAAAACTACTACTACAAAACTAATATGACTATTGAATTAAAGACTCTGAGAGGTGGAGTTTTCACCCATCCAAATCACCCACATCCAAAATGTTTATTCTTTAATCAACACCAAAAACCTCATATGGGAATATGTTCCTATTTTAAAAATTGTTGGTGGTTTATAATAATTAAAAAATATATATTATTATATATATATATACATATATATATATATATTAGTGAATGGTACAATTGTAGGGTCTGCATCCTATCATTTATTTCAATAAGCACTATGAACTTTAAAAATATCATTACTCGACCACAATTAGTAGTATCCACACATGAATATGTTCAATACATTGAACATATAATTAAGCCAATAGATTTTTTTCCCAATATTCTTCCACATAAAATCTCATTATCAATTATTAAATCATGTATTTCATATATTTAAAATTAACTTTAATATATTATAATTTTATTTCATATCATATACTTATTCACATTATTTTGGATTAAACATTAATTCTATTAATTTACATTTCTATATATTTTCTCTAGGAAAATGATTTCAAAGGTTACAGAGAATTCTCCGAGTGTGTGGTGAATCGGTTAATTTATTTCCCCCTTTAGTATTATTTAAGATAATGATTTGGAACATGTTTGGGTTTAAGACTACATCACTATCACCCAATCCAAAGTACAAAAACAGTATGAATGCTATATTTTTACAATGTTCACCACTCAAAAAGAGTAGTTTTATCCATGGTATGAACTGATAAAACTATTTATCACATGATCCACATGAATCATTATGTTTTATAAAATGATATGGGTTTATCCATGAAATAATTATACCTAAAAACGTATCCTAACCTATATAAAGGGATACCATATAAACAAAGATAATAAATTTTCCATAGAAATATAAAAAATATTTTTCTAAAAAGTTAACAATGAATTATTATTTTTCTTTTTTTCATTCACACATCTCGAAATCATGTTAGAATACAGAAATGGTGACTAAACATATTTCTTATTCCTCCTCATAACATTATTATTCTTATTTTAGTACTTCTCTTATCACTTGATTTTTTTCAAACCACCCAAAAAATATCATCTCCAGTATAAATAATTTTCTCATCAAATTTGAATTTCAAATTAAAATATTCAATAAAGTAACTACATTTCAAAAAATTTGTTTTTTAGATTTGACCTCTCATATCAATCTAAAAAATTTAGTGACCATTTATTTATTTAAGAAACTTTTTGGATAAGTTTTTATCCCCTACGATTCATCTATAATGAAATAAACTACTTTCAAGTCATTTTTTTCTATAAATTTTTTCATCTTATCAAACTAATTTTTTTGGAGAATTTAAAATACACATAAATAAAAAATGGAACCTCGTATATAATTAAAAATTAAATTTTGAACATAAAATCATTTTGTATAGAAAACATTACATTCAATGGAATTTACTATTTTTTCAATCTTAAGAGAATCCTAACATTTCAGAATTATTTTTTTAATGAAGATTAAAAAACATAAGTATCAGATATAAAATAATATGAATATGAAATATTATGTATGGAATAAAATTAAATATTGAGGTCTTCAGTAATTTTTTTACCCAATCCTCTCATTAACAAACATTTTTCACACCTCTTACAAATAACACCAGGGTTCTTTCAAACACCACCAAAATTCGAAATAGGTTTCTCCTCAAATAAAAAACATTTATTTATATAGTTTTTAATAATAGTAATTTATATTAAATGAAATAAAACAGATAAACATATCCAATACATTATTTTTAAGTCACTTATTCCATTTAACAGAAACAATTTAAGGAATTATTTTTTAACTCTAGATTTTTGTAAACTCTTATTGGGTCATAATAGAATACCCAATGATACAAAAACTATGGATCTCATTATTTATTTAATCAGAACATATTATCAAAAATCATACCCTTTTTTCAAAAAATGAACATAAATTAATATTTTAAACTCAACATAAATAGTTTAATAGCTTGACCCAGGCTGTCACCAGAACTAGGACCTAACCCATATCACCCATATACTGAGGGTCAACATTAATCTCTTTATGATAATTAAATGATCAATATTCATCACAAAAAAATCAAAGGGAAGTATTTTTCCTTGATAAGAAAATTTAACCAGAAATGAAATTCTACATGGATTCTAGCATGACCCATCTATTAATCAGGTTCCTATGAAAATAATATATAATTATATTAGAGAAAATATCAAAAAAATAATCACACCATAGATATGAAATATTTACACTCTAATTACTTAATCTTTAAACGACCCCTTATCCCACTATGGACCATATAGATATAGTGAATCCACAAATAACTACAACTAAAAGAAGTAAATTTTCTATGTAACTAAAGCTATTAAAATATCAAAAATTAACATTGGAATACCCGATCAATATATACCATATGACATGATTTTATACTCTATCCAATGTCATATAAAATTATAACAACAAAACTACAACTTGAAAAGGACACTCTGTCTACAAAAAATGAGTTCTGTGAGTAGGGTGTAATCTTAACTACTAATTAAAGAAGTACTAGAGATTAAATTCTTCTAATTTCAAATATAAACCTAAAAATAAATTTGGAAATATATTTACAAAGTATCACATGGTAGTTTAACAACAACCAACTAGGAGATGTTACCATCACTAGTCTATAAACTCCAAAAGTATTTTAAAGAAGAATTTTGAAACCATTATAAGACCATTCTGTTTTCGTTCAAATGACAAAATCACTTTAAAAAAATCATGACCTAAGACTCATTTAATAAATATTATTAGAATTTTTTTTTCAATAAACCAACTAATGTAAAATATTCTTTTAAAATTCTTATTTTTTCTTACTTTGAATATTTTACTACAAACAAAATCTTAACACAATAAATGGTATGATAGAAAAATTATTTAATAAATTCCGTATAGAATGATTATATTTTGAAGAATAAGTAAAAAATATAATGGTATTTAAAGGAATAATAAAATATTCAAAACCTCATCCATAAAAATGAGTGTGAAATAACCAATACATAACTTTAGAATTATAATCCTTTACATATGGGGACAAATCTATCACATTTGTTCCAAAGGTTATTGAATCACTCATTGAACACTAGAAGGATAACTGAACTAAAAATTAAACCAATATTGTGTTCTCTCATAGTCTCACCAACAATGAACCATATCTAGGCTTCACACTTTTCTATAGTAGTGCCTGACTAGTTACCCACCTACTTAATATCGCCCATGTGACAACCAATTAACATACAATGCTGTAATCATCACATCCATCAAAAATTACATCTGATATTAAAAAAACACTTTAGAACCGTACCACCTTTGAAAAAATCCTTCTGAAAGTTCACATAAATATCATGAATTTTTCTTGAGGGAATTTCACAAAAATTGGTATGTCAAAAAATATATTTAAATGAAATAATAATTATTCAAAATGATAAATTTAAAATTCTATTATAAGAACAAATATATCATTGAGTATACATTATATAAAACCTTATGAAGAAAATATAGATATATGATAATATATATATATAAACAAATTTAAATGTAAAAATACAAATATTATTATATGAAAATGTAAATATATATATAACCATATATATGTTTGTCGGAACCATCTAAATTAATAAGTATTTTTAACATAAAAAATAAATAAATAACATAAGGGTAAAATCATTAAACTTAATCAGTTTTCTTACACAAGGGAATCCACAAATAAATGATCCCTTAGACCCATGTGTGAACCAATAAGGATATATAAAAATACACTTATAATTCTAAACAATACAATTACACATTGAAAACCATATAAATTATTTTACTAACCAAAAATATATTTTATTAGTCGATGGTAGATAATAATAGTTGCCAAATCAGTAGGAACCAAATTAAATATAAATTTTAATCCTTTAAACCCCTTGAATTACATGAAGAATTAAATTCAATTGATTATATCTATTATTTTTCATTTCAATGAAATTAATTTAGAACACTCAATAATATGCAAAGAAAATTAAGGAAACACTAAATGATGGAAACAGCTACCAAGGGAATTTCTGGGAGATAAAAATACAATAATAATGGAGAGAACAGGGTTTTTAGAACCCATTTCCCAACCTTTAAAATCAAGGAATCATATTTTAGAAGATTTAGAGGAAGACCAAATACCAAAAAAAGTAAACAATAAAAGGATTATTGAACTAGAGAATGTGAAAATAAGTTCCATGATTTTTTGGTAAATTTGAAAAGTATCATTGATTTCAAAAATTCACAAGTGAACATTAAATCCAAAATAAATAAAAAAAATAAATACATTAATATTTTAATATATTAAAATGAATGTGGAAGAAAATACTAGGATATTAATTGAAAAGTGAGGACAAGATGAAAAAGATTTTAGATGAGATTAATATTATTAGAATGAAAAATTTTATACTTGAGCTTAAATTTGAGATTATGAAGAGTTATATTACTCAAAAGGATCTCTATAATAAGGTTATAATGATTTTTAAATATCTAAATACAAATATACATGAAATTAAGGAAGAATATACCATTAATTTCGAATTCAATTCCTCACCCTAAATATATCTTTGAAAATATTATATATTTCAAATTAAAAAATTTACAAAAATGGGTAAGGATAAATTTTTAATGACATACCATAATTTAAATGGTGAATAAAATAATGTTTTAATGAGTTATTTCTCCTAGGATATCCAATCTAGAGGTGAATATTTCCCAAAAATACATTCTAATAAACTAGAATTTTTAGGTAACATACAGTTTGGGGAAAAATGGCATGTTTTATAGTGTAATTTTGGTGCTAAAATATGTTCGGACACAAGTAACATTAGTGTTCGTACAATTCAAATATATAATATTCAAATTGGAAGCCCATTTTATGTGGGATATAGAGAAAGATGATATACTTATCATATATTAAAAAATTTCTAAATATGAAAATGAGATTATTAATTCTTAATGGTTTTAATGGAATGAAAAATGATTTTTAACGGTAATCGATCATTCTCTTCTTATCATGTTTAAAAAATAATAGAGGAAGAATATCCAAAAAGGTGCTAAAGAAAGATAAATTTCAATCCATTAAAATGAAATTGATGTCATATACAAATCTAGATACTCCTATAAAAATTACAAAAAGGGTGGATGGTTAATACTTGGGTAATAAACCAATGATATTACCAAATAATTATTCATATAAATCGATTTATTAGAAAAAAAATCACAAAAAAAAGATTTATTGTGGGGACTCAAGGAAGGATACCCATATACCCACATATATATATATATATATTTTAATTTGTGTAGCATATTTGTAAAAACTAAGGAATACCGAGGAATAGAAAATAAATTGATAAAGGAAAAAAAGAACTTTAATGTAATGATATTGAATTTCAGGATATATTTTCAACACATGATAACATCAGATTGAAAGAAGAGTTTTGTGGGATATGAAATAATGTTTAACAAGCTGCCAATGGTTATTTAACTAGACAACCAACTCAGGAATAAGTCTTAAGGAAAATAACTATAGGATAAAACATAAAGTCTGATCGAAATATAATACATTCACACAATGAATATTATGATGTAATGATTATTATTCACCATAAGAAACTCAATTTTGAAAAAATAGTGGTCACATGAATTGGGAAGAAATATGGTTATGAGGAAAAACTCAACATTACTGTTTACATTGAAGAGAAAGAAGGTCCACCTTATTCCCTTAACACTTATGTATCATATTTTTTCTTAAAAGTAATGAAATTAATTTTATATCATGGTTTTAGGGGGATAATATGAGTAGGAATGGTAAATTTAAATTCCATAAAGGCTTGATGAAGTTGATTCTCTAACTAATAACATTGGTTACTAAAGTGATGAAGACATCATACTAACACATGAAGAATATATTTTTGGTAAATTATAAATATAAATCATAATGTAATACATCTTTTTAATACATTCATATTTATGAAGTAAATTGTGATTGAATCCTTTAATGGGAGGAAACAAAATATATGTAAGATTCATCAAAAATTATTATTTCAAATAAACCAACTTTTTTAGGATTGTGTTGAATGAAATTTAATTGGATAAGGTATGTTTTATTATTGTCTAATTAGTGTTAATAGTAATAAAATCTTGGTATTATTGGGAAAAAATATATGAATTAGTACTATAAAATAAAATGTGTAAAGATTATATAAGGCTATTGGCATACCTCTCACACTTTTAATTAACAAGTATGTGAATTAATGTGAATAATATAATTTCTTATTGAAATTACACTTTTATCTCTAATAGTTTAGATCACTTTTATAGTCATAAAATATTTAGTCAACTAATGGAGATAGTTTGTGAGCTGTCTAATTTTATTTAATGTGATTTTATTTTTTTTATAACCTTTTTGTTTAAATCAACCCCCCCATACACATATCATGTATCTATTAAAATTAGAGTGTAATAATTGATGGTACTATGATAAAAAATAAATTAACACCACTTTCCCCAGTACTTTGTAATTTATATAAGCAATGTAAAGAGAGAGAGGGAGGTTGAAAAGAATGTTTTTTACTAAATAAAGATATAATTAATTAATGGAATATCACATATTTATATATCATTTATAAGGTATTACTATAAAATACAATGGGTGGTTTGTTCAGCCCACATTGTGTGATTTGAATTTACTATCAAGTAATTTCAATATATTGAAGACATATATTATATGTTTTATCAAGGGTACCAAACCTTTTTAAATATTGGATCCCAAGATGTTATTTCATGATTATTATGTATCATGGAATATTTATTTGGAAGTTGAATTTGGTTTTCATTGTTTATCATATTTCTAGAAGATTTATTTTAAGGAAAAGGTCTTTATTATATTTTTTACAGGTAAATTGTTGAATAAAATAAATGAATGATAAATATGTGGAAGGGAGTTGGTATTGACGTTTTTTATAACTATTTGTATAGTGAAATATTAAGAAATCCACAAAACATGGCCTATTATGGGATCCAATTTAACCAAATCCACTAGAGTTAGGTGAATGTGCTAGCGCGACCATACATATCTTGCCCAAGTGGATTTGGAAGAGCACTATGAGATCTGTTGTGTGAATATATTTGGCATAGTTCACATGTTGTGATCATGGGTAGCTATTTAGGAGGTATCTGTGGAGTTATTCATCTAATGTGTGGTGGGGCACTGGAGGCCAAGGGTGAGCTCTGACGCCCTTATGGTCTTTACTACGAGCCATTGGGAGATATTTTCATATTGAAGAGATAAATTATTAAAGAATTTACGGTGTGGAATTTGAATTATGTGGTCATTGTTTATTTTAGAATTTACTAATTGTAGGATTTAAATGACACAATTTCAAATGCTAATCGTCTATGCATGTGTTCAATAACAATGAAGCTGGGATTTGTTGACCCTATGAAATAACACACATTTTAGATCTCATTCCATTCATTCAGTGATCCATCCATACTTAGTATTATACTAATATACACCATATACGATCATTTATAACTCTAAAGGAAAAAAAGAAAATACTTTGATAAATTTTTATAAAAAGAAGTTTCATCGATTGTGAACTTCATAGTATGTAGACAGGCCATACGGTTAAACAACATACCACGAGAATGGATAATCGACCACATGGTATTGTCCATGTTGTAAGATTTTCACAAATTAGGATGACCAACCACCTGAAAAATGACCCCATTTTCTTTAGTAGATAAAGTGACTGCAGACTCAGGGTTGATCAAGTGGTTCATACTAGTCAATTTAGTTGATATAGTGTGAATTGTTTTTAAAATTTTCATGTATAGTTATAATGGTATCATGATACTTGAAATCATATGATATGTTTTGAAGTATTTAGAATAAAAGGAATATGTTGAGCATGTTATGTAATGTTTTTGGAATGCATATTTCAAGCTAGTATTTGTAACATCCCATGATTTTAATTTAAAAAACTATGTGCTATAATGAGCCACTGATTACTATGTGAAATTTATAACCAAGATGTTAAACTAATGTTTTTAACTTCTGTGTTTTGATTTTTATAAATCTTACATAAACGGTTGCGATCAGTATGTTTTTTGGAGCCCTATAAGAAAATTTTAATTTTGGCTGAATAGTAACATACCCTTTTGAATAGTTACATACCCTTAGGAATATTGATGTACCCTAATAAATAGTAACCTTACCTATGATAGTATAAAAATAAAATTCAAGTGATAGTATAATGTACCTATGTTTTAGACTAAGTAAATGAGAGTTTTAAAATTGGTTTGTTAATAATAAATTTTAAGTTTAATTAAAAACTAAAAAAATCATATTTAGAAAATTCTTTTTGAAAAATGGACTTCATTTTTGGATTATATACATTGAAAAATGGTTGGGGTGAATTTTTGAGATTTTTCTAAAATACATGAATTTTTTATGAACAGTGAAATACGGTAATTTAAAAATATAAGATAAATAATCTAATTATAGAGTCATGTATGATGTTATACGTATGTAATCTCAGATGTTTAGGATTAATATGATAAAATTACTATTCTTTTTCTTTGATGACTTGTTATTCCTTGTCTTTTTGGGAAATAATAAATTAATGAATATTATATTAAGAAAACCCCTCTCCCCTCCACTATAAATACCACCCTTTACGCCCTCATTTCCTCACACCTCTCAAGCTTCAATTCATGTCTAAACTCTACCCAAACATCTTCCATATCCCCTTACCCATTTCGAAGTGCTTCCGGTCTCATAAAAAGTCCAATCCTATCTTCCTTAAGCAGGATCCCAAGAGGATGATTCAAGAGGTAATTCCTCTCTATCTCACTTTCCTTTAATTTCCGTTCAATTTCAAGTTCTTTTCTTATTCTATACCAATATATAATACTCCACAAGGTATGTTATCACCATTATAATACATATCATTTAATTTTATGATACTAATAGGATATTATATCATCCAGCCTCCATCTCCTCTTCATTTTATTTCATAATAGAAAATGTTGATCGTGAGGTGTTAATCTATCACCATCCGGAACGACATGTTTTATTTTTCCATTTCTACCTTCATATCTGGTCATAAAACCTTTTATATTATTGATCCAAAATATTTTATATGTATTATTTAATTTTTAAAATTATGTTAATAAATAATGTACATATTACTAAATGATTAAACAAAATAAGTTTGTTGTGGTCAAAAACCTCCCAAATTAACCCAAACAATCAACATTTAATTCTTATCTAATGATTCATCCAGAAAGTATATAATATGATTCATTATAAGATAATTTAAACTTATTTAATTAACATGAAATTTCTTTTTGGGATTTTTATCCATGTTCTACATGAACTTTCATTTATGAATATAGGTGAACCACTGAAGAAAACTATAAAAATGAACATTCCCAAAAAATGATTATTAAACTCTATAACTCATCCAAAAGATCATAAAATAATGTAATGAAACCATAATTATACATATTAATTTACACAAGTTTCTAGAATTGATAATTAATGAATCTAATGTGGTTATACAAGGCATTAATGTGATGAAAGTGTTTAGATAAAAGGTAATGGGAAAATCTCAAACCCAAATTCATTTCTTTGTGTTCTCCCTCTTTCACTACATATTTAAATGGTCACTCCATAAAAATAATTTTCTCATCAGTATATTACCTCTTCATGGATATACATGTTTTCTACTAAAGATTATGTCAAACATATCTTTTCCAAAAGAACTTTTCATTCAAAAACACACCTTTTACTTCTCATAGATGGTTGATGGTTATTTTATAAAGTTTGTTATTCCAACTTTACTTTGGGAACCCAAATTTAATGAATGTGTTTTTATGATATTAAACCCATTACCTTCCATGGGTTATTTATGTTCGTTTTTTATACATGTTCACTGTGGCTTGCATGATAATTATAATATTTTGAAGTGACGGGTGCACCCGAAATTATGCAACGCTCGTATGCATTGGTTAAGGTGATGAATCTCATGAGTTAAAGTGAAATTATGTGTGAATAAGAGTATAGATTTGTTCAAAAGTATGTGTGGTAGTTAACTATGAGATACAATGTTTTATTTTTTATGCATTGAAACATTTCAAGTATTTAATTAAGGATTCCACTCATGTTCATGATATTTTCCTATGATATGATTATGATCACCCATTTATATAATGCTCTTATCTATATTCTTAATGGGATTTTAGATCACCCATTTTTTGTGTACATCATCAGGTGATTATGTGTACAAATTATTTTTCAAGGTACAATAAGAAACTAGAGAAGAAATAATTAAATACATGTAACTATTTTTTGTTGTAAATGTTTATGTGTGTTGTGTTTAATCCTCTAGAACCTAGATCAAAAAGGATCCCCAACTATATAATGTTATATTTATTTTTTAAATACTTTCTGCAAAAAAATGTATAGCATGTTTATGTACTGAATCTGGTAGTGTGTGTTTAGAGGTTTCCAATTGGTATCAGAAGAACTGTCTAGACAACTTTGGAGATTAGACATTCTAATTTTAAAATTATCTTTTAAAATTATGGTTAATTAAGTACACATAAGAAAATAATTTTTATTAATTATAAAAATATAAATTCAGAATTATATTAACAATGAACGAATTACGAGGGGGAAATTCATTTATGTATGGAAGAATGTAACATCCCATGATTTTAATAAGAAACACCATGTGGTTAAATGAACTTCTGATTACTATGTGAAATTTATAACTATGCTTTTAAACTTATTTTTTTCACTTCTGTGTATTGAATTTTGAAAATTTGACTTACGTGGTTGCAATAAGTATGTTTTTTGGAGTGTGATAGAAAAAACATAATTTTTTGTGAATAGTAAGATACCATTATGAATTGTAACATACCATTATGAATATTGATATAACCTAATGAATGGTTTCATTACCTATGAAATTATAAAAATAATATTCAATTCCAGGTATGATGTACCTATATTTTAGAATAAGTAAATTAATGTTTTAAAACAGGGTTTTTGTAATAAATTACGAGTTTAATAAAATATTAAAATAATTGTATTTGTAAAATAATTTTTGAAAAATGGACTTCATTTTTGGATTCTGCACGTCGACAAATTGTCGGGGTAAATTTTTGGGATTTTTCTGAAGTACTTGATTTTTTGATTAATAGTGAAATACCATAATTTACAAAATAAGCTAAATAAGCTAATTATAGTGTCATGAATGATTTTCTATTAATATAAGACAAATTGTAATGGATTTATAGGATAAAATTACTATTCTTGGTCATGTAAGACTCACTATTTCTTGTCTTGTGGAGAAATAATAAATTGGTGAATGTTATATTGGGAAACCCCCTCTCCCCTTCACTATAAATACCACCCTTCACTACCTCATTTCCACACACCTATAGAGATTCAAGACATGTATAAAATCTTCTCAAAAATCTTTCATAGACCCTTCCCCATGTCCATGAGCTTCAGGTCACATCAAAAGACCAAGCCTATCTTCTTTATGGAGGATCCCAAGTGGAGGATTCAACATGGAATTCTACTCTATCTCTTTTTCTTTTAATCTCCTTTCAATTTAATGTTCTTTTCTTAATCTCTCACCACCAATATTCTTCCACATGGTATGGTAACTCATTTATCATACATATAATGAATTTTTATGAAACTAATGGGATATTATATCTTCCATCCTCTATCTCCTCTTTATTTTATTTTATAAAAGAAAACGTTACTCGTGAGGTTTTAATCTATCGCCTTCTAGAACGACATGTTTTATTTTTCCATTTCAACCATCAGATCATGTAATGAACCCATTTTTATATTTGAACCAGAATATGTTATATTTATTGTGTCCTATTTAATTTTATGTAACTAAATTATGAACATATTACTAATTTATTAAACAAAAAAAGTTCATTGTGGTTGAAAAACAGCCAAATTTACCCAAAAGTAATCTTTTCATTCTTATCTAATGATTCATCCATAGGGTGTATAATATAATTCCTTATAAGATCATTTAAAATTCTAAAATATTATTAATTTCATGAAATATTAGTTCTGGGTGTTTATTTATGTTCTACATGAACATTCATTTATCAATACAAGTGAACCACTCAAGACTGTAAATTAATTTTTAATTATCAAAACACTTTTGGGGAAAATTCAGAAACCATGAGATCCAACACCATACTAAGAAATCAAAATACAAAACTAAAAACAAACATGGGACTAGTTCCTCCCCAGTAGTTGCACCATATTGATGTCTTCAACAAAGTAGGACCCATCGGTAAGCAGTCCCGTGTAGAAGTCCACATGCAGGGAACTGATGGCAAAGCCATACCATCTTAGAGACCAAATCTTAAAGGCAATCTATAGTGATGACTTCATTATTTTTCCCCATATTGAGATAATCCACATGAATTTGTGAGATAAAGCACCATAATTTCAGAAACACAATCCATATAACTGATAAAAACACAGGTACAACACGTACTTGCATAAAAAACAACCAATCCTAGAGAACCATCATAGACAGAATCATAAAAGAGTTACTTTAAATTATTGGAATACACCTCCTTAACCAATTTACATGTTAAAGATGAAACCTAAGATTATAGTACCTTTATCAAGAGCTTTTCAAACTCATAATCTAACTGGTCCTAAGACAAGATGTACTCCTCTATACTGATCTTATTTTGATTAAATCCCCATACCAAGATTAGGTTTTGAATGTCAATCCAAAAGTATTTCACCTCATTTAAAGACACTCTTAGGGACCTTCCCATCATCTTGGAAAATTCCTCTTTATTTCCATTAAGCACCATGACTTACAAAGTTACTTCCTCATTAGAACATATAATCGGATCCATGGAGTGATCACCCTGGACCCGCTCTCCCTTATGGCTTTGAGTCTCCTGGGTTATCTTATTGTTAGCAAACGTTTTTGACACCTGGGTCTCCAAAGGGGGGGTAGTGAGAAGTAATCCATCCTCCCCTTCCTTCTCCTAACACTCCTTCTATTCTTCAAACACAATTTTACATCTATCGAGTGGACAGGATCACTCCCATTGGGTTCCTTTACACATCCCCCATCCCTCGCGTCAACAATGTCAATATCAGATCATAAATCCACCTGTGAGAGACTTTAAATCCTCATTCTCAAGTGGACATGTGTCCAAGTCGACGAATATTAACCCCCTTTATCCTTCCCGCTTCTAAAAACATTTTTTACCTTAACAGAACCATGATTCCCCTTTCACCAATCACTACATTCCAGGTTTGACTCTTCATAGCCCAAGATAGTCAACACCACCTGCTCACCACCCCTCATCTGTTCCAAGACCTCATCCCTCTCATTCCACTATAATTTCACTCAATCCAATTCATTTTTAATAACTTATTTTTCTCCCCACACTACACTGTTGGAAGGACCCTTGAGGTCTTTCCAAAGCCTACTAAACATCTCAAACACTCATGGGTTCATCTGATTTCACATGGCCTTCCTTCCCACCGCATAGCTAGAAACTATATCTACCTCCATATTACAAACCAATGAGGCACTATTGGTTGATACTCCACCAGCCATAGTAATTTAGGATCTCCACCTCTATCTTCTATACCTGATTCCAACTGATGTGAGCCATCGTTCATACATGTCTCTACTCGATTTCAATGTGGAAAGTGTGCTTGGAATTATACAGATCTCTAATACATTGGGTAAAGTGATGAATATCATGAATTTAAGTTAAATGATGTGTGAAAAATATTCTATCATTGTTCGAATATATGTGTGGTAGTTAACCACTATAACATTATGTTTCCTTTTTTATGGATTGCCACATTTTAAGTCTTTTATTAATGATTCCTATCATGTTCATGATCTTTTTCCTATGTGATGGTTATGTTCACCCCATGCTATATTGTTCTTATATAACCTCTTACATAGATTTTAGATCACCCCATTTTGAGGTTTATCCTTAGGTGATTTTGTATAAAAAAGGGTTTTCAATGGATAATAGGAATCTAGGGAATAATGAATAAAAAAATGTAAATGTCTTTGGTTGTAAATTTTTATGTATGTTTTGTCTAATCCTCCAGAACCTAGACTGGAAAATGACCTCTACTATATAATGTACACTGTATTTATCTATCATCCTTTATAAAAAAATATATAGCATGTTTATGAATAGAATCTGGAAGTGTGGGTTTAGGGATTTTCAGCATTGACGTCTGGTATATTGGGAAAGGGATATTTGATCTATAAATAAGAGTGATTTTGGTGATTCTGTACCTCTAAAGGTATTTTCCAAGGATTAAGTGAATGTATTAGAAATATTTGTAAGTATAAATTAGAAATAACCCTATTTACAAAAATTTTATTATTCTATAATATATCGTAAGTAATGTACATGTAATATTAAAGAGAAAACATTCCATTGATAAAAAGGATGAAAATTTATGTCAAAATATTATTAGTTTCAAATTCCATGATTCTAAAAATAAGAATTTATTAATTTTAAAATGATTATGGGATTTGAAACAAAAATTAAAGAATGTCATCCATGAATGAGTAATTTTTGTTTTACATTTATCCATGTAATTTATTATATAAAGATATTTTGTAAATATGTTAAAAGAAATAGAGGGTAAAAATGTTTCCATAATAATGTGAGGAAATAAGAAATAATATCTATATTCTACAACCAAATAAATCAGATGTTTTTTATATTTAAATTCACTAAATAATTAAAAACAAATCTAGGTGGAAAAAAATTATATTTCTTTGTTCCATATTTATCAATGAATTATTAAATATTAAAAGATTATATATGCAACATTTAAGTATAAATAAATTACATAATTTATAAAGATAATATATTTGAATATTATAAAAACAATATCCAAATTAAGTTGATTAACTATGAAGAAATTGAAACTGCTACATTTTTTCTAAAAATCCATATTTAATGTGGTATGAAAAAATAAATGAAAGTTGTTTCAGAATAGTTTTCCCAAGAATAAAACTCCCCACGTCAAGAAGTTCAAAGGTTTGAAAATATATCCAAAGTATTCCAAATACTTTAGTATCAATGAAAAGAGATATGATAAGCTTTAGATTTTAAAATTATATTCACTAAATAGATATAGCATAAGAAGAAGAATAATGAATGAATAGAACCAATGTAAACCTTAATCCCCTAATAAAGAAGTAATAATAAGAGATAAGTGAAAGGGAAATAATTCAAATAGTTTTTCATGAATTTAGATTGGAGAAGAACAGTTCCTTTCACTACTATTTACATAAGAGAATATGAAGATTAAAAATAATTTTCTTTCTGGTTTAATTTTCTAATGAAAAGTTTAAAATATATTTCTTTCAAGTGGTTCTATGTATAAGATAGGAAGATGAAGAAGTCCTGAGAATCATACTATATACATTATAATATTTTTGAGATTACTTTGTGTAAGAAGCATTAAAGCATTGTTGATACACTTTCGTGAAAATGATCGTTTTAAGGATACACTATACCTATTTATATGTCATATTTTTATTAATAGTTATTCATGTTATCGTGGATTTTTCCAATTCACACCATGTATTTTCTTTTATAATTTGATGGAAAACCTTATAAATAAGTCTCACATTCATGTGAGTTTGTGGGTTTAGATGTGAAAACATAGTTAATGATAATATATTGAGAGATCCATTCACCATAACAAGAGATACGATTAAAAAATTGAAAGGTAAAAAAATTCAATCAAAATAAAAAGTCGCTTGAACTTATTCACCCCCCTGCATTGTATAATACATTCATAACTATTCCTTTGGTTATCTTATGAGAAGCTTGAAATAATATAACTTCTTACAAAAAATTATAATATGGATCTAGATATCATTTACTTTATTAAAGAATTCATCAACTATTCCATCATTAAAATTATTGATAACTTTATATTTTAATATCCATATTTATAACATGACATTAATCACTTTCAAATTTACTTTATAAATATTTTTCTGTTTATCCTTGATTCTCATTGTTATTTTAATCCCATAAAAATTGAGAAACTCTTTTTCAATAATATATGAAAAAATTTAATTTAGAGAATGAACCAGATTCACCAAATACTTTCTATATGATATAGAAAATAAGGACATTTAGCATGATGTGTAAAACCATCAGTAGTAGCCTCTAATTCATCTAGAATGAAAAATAAAAATTATAGATAATCCATTACTTTTTTATTAAATAATATTTACCATAAACAGCGTTAAAATGATTTCTATTCATGGAATTATTGTTTTGCATGTTCATATTAGAAATTAAGTTCCTAAGACGTCATACACATAGGATTACATTTCAATTTAACCTAAAAACAACTAATTGTGTTCCAAGGAAACCACATTTCCCTAATTTAACTTGAAAAGGACCCATATCATTTGTGAAAATTTTTGTCATGGGGTTAATCCATAACATTATTTTCTCTTTTAATGTTAGCAATAATTAATGTGAACAATGATATCAATGTCACATGAAATAAATAACAAACCCATCAAGTTTAGTATATTTTTTTATTCCTCACAGATCAAAATTTGTAGTTACATTTTTAGTTTTATCTATTCAAACCAATGACCACACAATCCGTTAGAGTAGTAAAATTGTATACATTTATTATGGTATCTCATTATAATTAATATACAAAAAAGTTTCTCATGCATTGTAAAAACCATTCTCACCCCTTCAGACAAAATATATATTTAGTAGAAACAAAAACCCAATTCTTCAACCAAAACAACTATAAGTGGTTGTTATGATTTTTATTTTAAAATTATCACACTCAAAATGGAATATATAAATTTTTTTAAAACTTATTCTTATTTATTTTTTTCTTATTATTGTACTTCATCACATATCACATCATAAAATATTTTTATAGAAGAAGAAAAATTAATTCTATAGTAAGAAAAAGTTTATATTTAAATTTCAAATTCATACAAGTAACTACCTTCATCTACTTATTCTCCTTAAAATATTGTCTCTTAGAACATCCTAAACATTTATGTCTCTATTTGTTTATGTTAGAGGATTTCTTTATATTGTTTTATCCCCTCTGATCTATCCATAATAATGTAAAATATTTTCATAAATTTTTTATTCAATTATTCTTCAACCCCTCTAAATCAATTGTTGAATAGTAAAAATCATTATATATCAGAGAAAAACCCTCATGTATAAAAAAATGTAACATGTTGAAGATAAAATCCGCACATATGCAAGACCTTATGTTATAATTAATTTAAAAATTTCTAATCAGAGATTAAATTTTACCTATTAGAATACCTTATATATTAAATATACATACAATATATATCTCCAATAATATTTTACATATGGAAAACCTTGTTTATTTGAAGTCATTCCAAATTTTTAGACCCAATATTCTCAATGTTATATATCTTGTAGTCTTCTCCCAAAAAAATCCATACTTATTTCAAAATAACCTTGCACTTCTAAAATATCTTCTCCTCACAAAATAAAAATTTATTTATACAGGTTTGAACATTATTTTTATATTAAAAAGTATATACATATACAATCCATTCTCTTCACATAATAGCTTCATTTTAACAAAGTATCTTTTAACCGATTATTTTTTAACTATCGATTTCATAATACTCTTCTTATGTCTCAACCAACTCCCCATTATAGAAAAAAATGTAGATCAAAATATATACATAATTACATCTAGGTATAAACACACTATAACCATTTCATATAATCTATTAAAATCATTAATTGAAAGTAAATTATAATAAATATTACCTCATATATTTACAACCACTTCAATAGAGTTAATTTTATACTTCATTATACTTTTAGAATATCTATTCTATCTTATTCATATTTTCAATTTATTTATTTATTCTTTTAATATCCATATAAAAGGAAAACTATAACATCATATATACACCAACCACACTATACCACCATGTCATGAAAATCATTCAATATAATCTTCTATAAACACCTTAAAATCTATAATTATTATCAAACAAAACGTTTAACATGACATACTTCAAACAATATAGAATTTAACAAATCAAATTTGAATAAGAGTATACACAATATCACATATACCTCAACAATAACCCCATATCTCTCCTAAAATCCCATGTTAATTTGTATAAATTAGGCTGCATCCAATAATATTTCTAAATAAAACAAAATAATGTTTAATACAAATTAATAACTTTAAATAAGAGTGCATAATTCAAAAATCAATTCAAATAATCAAATCTGAAATCACCAATTCTAAAAAAGATGTTATCAAGGAGTATATTTCTTACTCTCACAATAATTCATCAAATAACCTACTTATAATTATCCACATATCTATTATTAATAAAAAAATCACCAAAACCACTTCCCAATGAACATCATAAAATAAAATTATTAAAACGGATGTTGAGGTCAAGAGAAAGTGTACACTGAATCATAAGGATTTAATCTAACAAAATTAGGAACCAAATGACACACCAATAGAACCCAAAACCACCAAGTTAGGGATTATTTTCTATTTGGGATTGAAAAGTGGGAGGAAGGATAAAATAAAGAGAAATAACCATAAATTTTTTTTTTAAATATTGTTGTACCAACCCATACTGTGGTTTCCAAAACTAAAAAATGGGTTTTTAATTGCACTGTGGAGCAGATCATATTAGATGTTTATTTTCAGTATAATTTATATTTTATAGTAGGAACCCTAGGTCGTATTTTAATAGATCCTTAGATAATTAATTTTAAAATTGTGTTTTAATTTAATTAAAGGATATGTAGTTTTCATTGAATGTGATATTTTATGATTATATAGAAAGAATTCATGGATGAACATAAAGAAGAAATTGAGAATTAAATGTTATGACTAATTATGATCAACCTATGTGAATTTATTGAAGATCATGATTCATATATTTAATATATAGTATTAAGATCTTTTAATACCTGGTATTTACAAGATAGAACCATTATTTTATTCAATTTAGACAAGTATATCTCGTAGGGTATTTTCATAAATATAGTACGATTCACCAGCTACAATCAATGATCTAGTGATTTGTGTCTAACTTAATTATTGAAACATACCAAGGAAAAACCCAGAGGAATCTTTTATTCTATAGATTTGTATATTAATTATTTTTAATACCATAAAATAAATTATCATTATTATGTCACTGTTTATTTCAGTTAAATAATCCAATATGAATTACCCAAACACGATAATTTATTAGGGATAAGGAATCGTAAATGGAGGGTGAAACATCACAAGAATGGGTACCCCCGAACATGACAATATCAATATGTATATAATATTCCAGTACAAAATCTTAATTATATAATAATATGGGATTTATAAAAAACAAAGAACAAACCGATAACTAAAAATATCATTCAAATAATACATAAATTAATCCATTGATTTACATTGTGTTCATAACATCATGATAATAAGGATTTTAGTACTTTAATAAATGGGTGTAATCTATATATTAATAAGCATCATGTCCTCAGAAAAAAACAATACTTATAGTCTACCGACCTCCTTAAATATGGGTGGGTAGGATTTTTATTAACTAATTTCATAAGATATTTGAAACACAAGTCAATCAGCCTATAGGTGGGTGAGTTTTCCCCTACAATATTTTCCATACATTTTCGGATCATTATATACTATTTTATACTGTACATTATGACACTAAATTTGATTTACAGGTGGTATATTGAGAATAATATTGAATTGAGGAGGAATAATACCGTTGTGATTTCTAAATAACCTCATATGTCTTAAATGCTATAATATGGCCTAATATTCATCTCCCAAGTTTTCTACCCATTACTGGACTATGTTGGGCCTTTTATTCTTCCATCCATCATTTGGTCTAGTTGAATATTTTTTATCCTAATGAACATAAAATAAAGAATAAAATTATTTTTCCAAATTTTATTAGTGTATATAATGTTATAATTAAAATACAAACATATTTATTATTTAAGATAATTTTTAATTGCATCATTTTTTTCATATTTCAAATAAATGAATTCAAAATATAAAATGAGAACAAAAATATTTTCTAATGTGATAATAAAACAAATTAAAATTGAAATATATGAGTATAAGATTTAAAATAAACATTATAACACAATTTGAACACAACCCCTCACATAGACCTTTGTAGTGTTGTGAAAATTATTATATCATAATAATATACCATTCCAAAATAAAAGGAGATAAAACTCCAATAATTATTTTGAAATTAAATATTTCATGTATCATTTATGAAATCAATTTTAATATCATTTTTTAACACATTCAAATTTTTTCATCTTCATTATTTCTCCCTTAAAACATGTGTCACCATAACTCACTTATGATGTCTCTATATTCACACCAAGAACATATGAAAGATGCCTTATTCTCTTGTCCACTTGTGATCATACCCATTTATTTCAAATATCCAAACTTATTTACAAATATAAAAAATTGTTCCACTCTAGATTACTTAAAAAATTATGTTATGAGGTTTAGGGGTTGTAAGGTTTTGATTTTAAAAAATATTGGGAAGAAGAGGAGTTTTAATATTTTAATTACAAATAATAACAATATTCAATAATTTTTTACAAAAAATTTATGAACTCTACCACTTATAAAGTATATAACTTCCAACTCACTCTCTATTATGTATCATTATTGTGGGTCAAATCCCAGAAATGAATAATAATGAATAAACTTCATATTTTATCCATTTTTTCTATAACTTTTTTTACATTTTACACTATAAAAAACTATTATATTTTCATATAAATTTTTCTTTGGATAGAATTAATCATGTGTAAGATAATAAAATAATAAATATTTTAAAGGAACTTCCCAAAACCAATGTACGAACCCTTTTACTTAACGAAAAACTGTGAATCATTCTGTATAATTCCCATGGAAAACCCCTCTCCCACACACTTTCCAAAAATATAATAATAATTTACATAATAGATGAGTTATTAGGGATAATTAATTCTTGTAATGTGGATTTCCTAATAAGTATTTCACATTCTCTAAAAATTACGAAATATCTCATGTAAAGGTGTCCTAAAAATAGTTTAATTGTACAATGGTATTTTTAATGAACCGTGGCATCTATCATTGATGTAGAACACTAAAATATTATGTATTCAAATAGAATCATGGAAGTTTCGTGATTCTTTATATTACCTTAGACTCTAAAGAATTTTATTAGTTGGAAGAATTTTGAATAAGGGGAATTAAATATCCCTTGATTTAGGGATGTAAAATATTAGTCAGTGCTTACATGGAATGGCATTCAAAAACCAATTTATAACATAATTTTTTTAATTATAAATTATGGAATAATTTTCAATATAAAAATTAATTTGAAATGATTTTTCAAAAATGAAGGAATTCTTTCATAATAAACTACTGTATGAATAAATTATTTACATATTCACTTTAAGATTATAGGTTTTCTAAAAAATTAATAAATGAAAAGATAAATAAAAATTTGGAATAAAAAAATATTTATTGATTTTATTTTCGATATATATATTCACAATAATTAAAAATAAATACCCAATGTTGGGTTTTTTTAAGAAATAATATGCTACATAAGAGGGAAAAGGGGATTCAAACTCGGGTCTTTTAGGCCCTAAGGTACGACAAAATTGATTGACCCCATTCCATCACATGATTCATATTTGTTATTATAATATTTTTATATTTTTTAAATTAAAAAAAATCTATGAAAAAACACATATTCTACAACAGATGTTCCTTGATAATTAAAATACAAATTATCCTTGTTTTACTACCCCCAAACCTAGAATTTATGTGATTCTCAGTCTAGGAAAATTTAAAAGAATTTACAAGTAAATAAATGTGAGGAGAATAGATATCCTCCTATATGGGGTTATTTGTTGAATACATCAGCTATATTTCCTCCTTTATATGCTTGAAAAATGATTTTATATTTTTGCAAATCACTACGAATTAATGCTTAAACATCAATCACTCTACACTAATAACCTGGTATTTGACTAAAAGGGTAATCATTTGAAATATTATGAGGACAGATCTATCAAGAATAAACCTTACTTGGGTGGAGCTTTATACTGGTGTTGTACATGAGAATCTTCTCAACAATATAGAACATATTCTAATTATTCATCTCAAATTGGATTTCTATTGTATTCTCTTTAAATATTTTTAGTTATCATATATGTAACGTTAAATATCTTCCCACTCTTCAATCTATAACTTCATATAATCATATTTAACTAAAAGATTCACATTACTTTTTTTAAATGTATGATACATATAGTTTTCTACATACACTATGAGGTGATAATATTTTCTAAACATGATCCTATATGGTGACATTCCAATTGTGGTTTTAAAATATGTACATTATAGAAACTGTGAGTCATCCAAGTAAAATCTTCAATATTTCTTTTGGGTAGGGATGTCTTTCAAAAAATTTCATAACATTATGATTTTAAAATTAAGAATTTCCTCTACTATGGGGGTTATATAAGGTGGAAAATTTATGAATAAACACATACATACTAAATAAAGTTGTCATAATAGGATTTAAAAAGGATAACCAATATCTCCAATGATAATCCTTAGTAAACCAAGCATGTTCAAATCATGAGATCTCACAAATTTGAAACCCACTCAAGAGTCATGGATCCTATTTTCAGTTTCTTACACCCATTTATAAATGTACTCAATTACCATTATGATATTTATAAAACAAAATTAAATTGGGAAGGACCCCATGAAGTCAATTTCCTATGCATAAAATGTCTCACAAAATAATTAAGGTTACTGAGGCATTTTATTGCTCTTTGAGATGTTACATATCAATTAACATCATCTTCCTAAATTAAAAAAACGATGGTCATATATTTTCTTTTTTAATCAATAATATCTAGATTCGAGGACATTTCGAGATCTGAATAAATATTAAAAATTGCCCCCATAATCTAGTGTTTAGCATAATCACAAAAGAGACAGGAACTCCTCGGTAGGGACACATTGATGAATATAATGGTCACTATAAATCCTCTACATGTATTAGTAAAAATTAATATACCAACATGACACATGATTAATCATCTATTTTATAAATTTATAAAATAAATGGGAACCCCAGATGCAATTAAAAAATATACAATATTAGTATACCAAGGTTTAAGGTACACAACATCTTAAAGGTGATCATAAGGGAAGAATTATTTAATGGGGATGGATGGGTGAACATGGTTGTCCAATGGTTGAAAAATCTTTCATAAGTGGTCAGATATAAAATTTTATACTTCTTTTTATTCTTGAATCTCTATATAAAACTCTTAGAATAGGGGTATTAATAGTATGAGGTGGGGTTAAACTTTACACTTCTTACGGAGAAATCAATGGAATGTATAATTATAAAACAAAAATAATTTTTACCCAAATAGATAGGAATGAAATTTTCCTAAGGAAAAACCCATATAAATAAGATCTTTTCAGTGCTGGTGTAGTTATCTTATTTATGGTCTAGGGTATATAATTCATGCATAATGAGATGAGGATCTCTCTCAAACAGTTATAATAAAACTACCACATCTACAAAGTTATAGAAATTATGAATGAGATCAAAGTGGAGATCCAACATTGGTGGTCGGATGATAGGTGAGGAAATGTGATTCCTTTTTTACTAAATAATATTATTCTATGAATTTATCAACATATAAAAACTCACCAAATTTCAATAAAAAATCAGATATATAATGTATAATATTAATATATTCTTTAATGAATCATTAGTAAAACCAACATGACCCAAGAATGATCACACATCATGACTGCATTTTATATATAAAAGGGATGCAATTGTATTAATTTTTTATTTATTAAATTGAATTCCTATAATAGAAATGGAATAATTAAGAACAATCCTCTATAGTCACATGAAGTGAAATTTCTCATAAATTAATACAATAACTTGTTAGATGAAATGAAAGAGTTGATAACTTAGTTGTGCCAATAAATGACTAATGTAAAAGATGTGAGCTATAAATTAATCTATAAAATCTCCCATACAATTTCAATGTACTAAAAACAATAATCAACATAATTCAATGAAAGGTACTATAAGTATTAAGGTTTCAAAAGGAAATCCACATATAAGAAATTTTTTAAAATAAATAGGTAAATGTTGTTTTTTCATGATCCACAAGGCCTATATGAATTTAAAAATAACTTTAATGGCCATCAAGGAAGAAATAATTGGACCCACCATCCAATATTTAAAATAGATGTTCAATAAAAGGTAGAGTATATTTTCCATTTTTTCTTGATTTTGGCGATGATAGATAATACAGACTCACCAACAGTTTTTCACATGTGTGATAAATAATTAAATCATTTTATTTGACACTTATCTTATTTTACCATTCTTAGGGAAAATTCGAACTTGTCTAACCCATTTATAATTAGATATGTGATTGATGATCCTAATAGAATGTAATTTAATAACTTCTATTTTTAAAATTTAAATGAAGGTGGGATTTAACTGAAATTAATCTCCACATATAGGTTTATCCTCGTCTTCTAAAAGTAAAAAACATATGAATTTACATAGGATAGTCCTAGTGATATCATCTAATTTTAATCAAATAACATTTTTTACACTATATAAAAAGGCTGATCAATTTTGATGCTTCAACAAGAGAGAATATTTTGGTAATAATAATTATAAATTGGTCAATACCCTTAAGATAGGAAAATTTTATGTCATAGAGAAGTGGTTTTCATTCCAACACCAATGTTTTTGTATTGACGGAATGGATTTCGGGGGCGTGAGGTAAATAAAGAATTCTATCTACACATATTTACTCTTTATGGAATGGAAATCAAAATAAATTATATTTTCAGAATCATCTTTGGTAATGAGTACCTCATAATATATACAATCTACAATTAAAATAAAAAAATCATGTTTTTACAGAAACATGCAACACATAAAGCATGAAGTAAAACCAAAATCATACAATAGTGAAAAAGATGATGAATAGTTAGAATGTCATTCAAGAGATAATTTTTGTTGTTGATCTCATTGGGGAGTATATCTCGTGAATAAATTGGAAGATAATAATTCTACTCAATAATTTGTTTTCATATAATCATGTATATTGTAACATAACATTTCTTACCCATACTCTATGGATGGTGTCTCACTATGAACGTTGATGATTTTCTTTACAATTTTGAGAAATATTCTTCAATGAAATATAAGATCATGTCCTTGGTATTAGAATTCTTCCATATCTAGAGAATATATGTGAGAAAGGAAAGTGATATTTTTCACTCCCATTAGGAAGTCATTAATCACTCCAATTGGGTGTGTTGTGTTCATGTTGGAAAGTTATGGAGATATGCCTATTGGTTGAATCTCGCCAACATGTAAAGACTAATACACAGAGTGAGGCATCACATTAATCGAAGCACCTAAATCAAGAATATCATCTAAAAATTAAGTCTCCTCTATTATTAAATAATTATAAATGTTATCAGGGCCTCATATTTAGTTGTAATCACTCATTATATAATGGAAGAGAAATTACATCCAATGATGTATCTATCATTACTCATTGGTCACTTTCTATGGGTGAAAATACCTTTTATAATTTTGGAATATTGATGAAATGTTTAAATTACATCAAATAGAGGAATGTTAACTTCAACCATTATATGGTATCCATGATCTCTTTTTTAATTTCTATTTCAAGTGTTTTCTTGGATTGAGAATCTATTTTTAATAAATGATCATTAATGTATTAATTAAAGCAATCATCCATTTTATATATTATATAGTTTTAATTTTAAGTAGTCATTAGTTGAATAACTTGTGGGTTGAGAGGAAGATATTTAAATAGGAGGAAGAAATGCATGTTCTGTAGAGTTAATGATAGTAAATATTCATTTACCATTATGATGTGTAATGGAATATTCCTTACATTTATCTTTGTTATTTATAATATTTTGGGATGGTAGTTTTATATAACATTGCGTCTTTATCTTTCTAATGGTTTTTGATAGTTGTCTGACTTGAGTCTACAGGTCATTAATTTCTGATTGAGTAGTAATCTAGAGCTCAAGGTTCTATGATACCATTTTATATAATCTTTCTATGGGTCACGGTTTAGATTTTTTATGGAAATAAGGGTGCATTTAAGAAGGTGAGGTGTGTGCACAATTTCATTATTCATGCCAATTTTCCTATGAATGAAGAGTTTCCCCCTTATTGGTATTGTGGTTTTTCTTGCTGGTTTGATTTACGATTTTGATTTTTCAAGATGTTCTCATTCCTAAATGAATGTTCTTTCTTAAATAGTCTCCCTCAAAATACCACTTCACGTGAATCATATGAATCTTGATGTATGTGGTAATCATCATAGAAATTGGTGTTATCATCACAAATACCACGACATATATGAACATTTATATATTTTGGGTTATCTTGATCTTGGGTCAATTTTCTTTAAAGGGTATGAATTTCAATATTTTTTAGCAACCTTTTATTCTAGGGAAGATTTATTGTCCTCATGAACACCTTCAGTGGGTATTACTTCTCATTCAATTAAATATTGTACATTTTTATCCATGTTATCTGTTATGTAATGTGGGATGGTATGATTAATATCGACTAGAGCACCACCATGGGTCTGAACTTTGGACTTTTTGATGAAGAAATCCACACCTGGGGTTTCCATTTGTTTTGTTATTTTATATTTAGA
This sequence comes from Viscum album, assembly GCA_963277665.1. NCBI lineage: Eukaryota > Viridiplantae > Streptophyta > Magnoliopsida > Santalales > Viscaceae > Viscum > Viscum album. The sequence continues at coordinate 1,289,294,058 of OY728159.1, read as the reverse complement.
TCCATATTTTTAGGGGTTTTGTTTGGATTAATCACATACTGGTTTGAGGATATTTGAGGTTAAAAATTATTTTACTTAGACTTAGTATACTTCCCTACTCTAGATAACCTAGTTTTTGAGTAGATTCTCTTTTCAATTTCAAAGTAAATTTGAAGTAACATTTCTTTACCAGATATTTCCATGAAAAATGGTATCATGTTTTTTAGGAATGTTTTTATGATTTATAAATAAATAATTGAAATAAAAAATAGTTAAAAATCAAGAGTAAAATAAAAAAATAAACTAAAACAATTTCCAATATAATAGAGAAGAAAGTATAAGAGAGATAAAGGGAGAGAGTACATAAAAACAAAACCCAAAAAAGTGAACGGGGTAGAAGGACAATTATAAACTAAAAATATATAAAGAATGATGAAAATAAAAAAAAATTAAGCCACCCCAACAAAGGTGCCAGAATTTTATTTTTATGTAGAGCATATTAGGTTAGATGACTAATTTTAGAAGAGAATTTTCTATAAATAAGGAACTCTATGTAATCTCTCAATTGAGCCATAAATCATTAATTTTGAAAGTGTTTTTTAATTACAAAAAATAGAGATATTTTTAATTAAATGTGGGTATAGGGGACAAACTAAACAGAATTCATGAAAAAAACAAATGGAAAATGAGAATTTAATTATATGAATGATTGTGATGAACCCTAGGAATTATAATGATTCTCATACTTCATCAATTTAAGAGATATGTTTTAGATGTATTATTCTAACATTTTTTACACTAAAAATATAACCTTATTTATTTTATAATAGTATGCCACATAGGGTTTATTAGGAAACACAAAATGATTCACTGATTACCACCAATGATCACTTGATTTATTTCTAAAATCATAAATAAAACTTATAAGGAAATGCATGGGGAACTCAAAATGTTGTATAGGTTTATATGTTACATAATGTTGATATGACAATATAAATTTTCATGTCCATGGAAATGGTTATGTGAGTTAAGTCTTCTGAGATTATTAACATAAACACCACAGTTGAATGGGGAAGAAGGGGTGAATAGTGTATAAAACATCATGTGATTGGGAACCCCAAAGAATGATCATCTGGGTATGGGTATGTTAAATAATAAAAAAAACATAATTAAATAACAATATGGTATGGTTAAAAAACAACAAACACACATGGAATTTAATATATCATTTAAATAATACATAAATGAGGTTTATGAGTTACATTCAATACCTCCTTGGGTGATCACATGGAGATTAGAACTTAATGGAATTAGAGAAAGAAATATATGAATAATAATAACATAATAATCACAATAAATATACGTATATTTGATCACTAACATTCAATGATGGAAACAGGTTTTTCATTAACAATTTTCCCAAGGACGTGACAAAACTAGTAAATGAAAATATATATAGGTGAATATTTCATGGAATAATTTTCCATACACTAGTACATAATGGTAGACTTCCTCACACATAGAATAATAACTTTAAATTTTGAGGAGAGGTGTTAATTTTTGTCCTTTTTTATTGGATTATGAATCATTTCATTTAAATATTTCAAGCCCATTATTTAACCCAAATACTGAATGATGGTCCAATCTTCTCTAACTAGGTTTTTTCTCATTGATATCCTCTATTGTGCCTCTTATTTTTTGGATCTAATATTTGTTCCATTTGAAGATATTATAGACTAATGAAATAAAAATCCAAAATGTAATTATTCAATTTTGTTTTCTTTATAAATTGTTATGATAAAAATAAAAATATGGAATCAATTTGTGTTATTGTGAAATTTAATCATTCTAAGAATTTTTTCATCAAATGAATTAACAATGTATAATGAGAATAAAATGATTTAATAATGGGATATTAAATCACAAAAACAGAGTAATTCCTAGTTATAAGGCTAAAAAACAATATATAATTGTAATATCATTTACATCTGAAACCCTTGATTTTAAAACTGTGAAAAATTAATCTTTCAAGCATTTAAAATTTATATAGTTCTTTTTTTTTCAAAAAAATTTCTTTTAACAAAACAAATGATAGAAAAATAATCAAATATTTTTTCTCCTCTACATTCATTAAAACTGAAATATAGAACCATAATATGTTACCTAATAAATAATTTTATTTTACAACCATTATGAATATTACCAACATTGTTTATTTTATTATTAGAGTCTTCACCAAATCAAATATCCAAACGACAACATGAGAACTGGATATTTTTATCATAATAATTTATTGTAAAAATAAACATGATTTTTTCTTCTTATTTTTAGGTATAATAACTCCTATTAACCTTCTCCTTCAAAATTATAATCATGCACTATTATATGTAGTACGATCATGATTATGTAGAAAAACCATGTGTGGGGATAGTAAACCATGAAATGCTTTGTCCCAACAACCAAAAATATAATATTTTTAACTAAAATTGACCTATAAAATTACTCCCACTATATTTAATTCTGCAAAATAAAAATTTATATGGATTATAATTTTAGTTTCATTTTACTTTGTGTATTTTATATCAATTTGTTTCAATTATATGATAAAATATTGGTTATAAAAATATTTTTCCAAAATTAGAAAACCTCTATTACAAAATTGGTTTTTAATTCATCCATTATATAGTAATGTCATAATATTAAATATAAAATTATTATTTTTGGGTTAAATATGATTTACATATGTATATCTTAAAATGTGAGGAAAAATATTTCCCACCACCAATTAAGGGTATGTATTGGTAAATAAATATTTATCATTAAGAAATTTCAATACACTCATAATATTTAATACGAGAAATAATGATCAAGAGTTTATTTGTTTAATATTATCATTAATAAAAATTAGCATGATTTTGTTTTTATAATGATTTCTTATATCATAGAATTATTATATAGGAAAATTTAATTTCTAACTGTCTAGTGGGATAATGTTTTAACATTGATAATACAAAATTTTATAAAATATGTGAATGTACAAATCTAATTCAAATAGAAAGTCCCATTACATGCCAAAGGATATTAGGAAAAATCAATAAAGGAATATCTTAATGTAATGAGTTATAATATCAATTTATTATAAAATTAGTGAAATAATGAATTTTCTATCATATTATAACTTATATTATATTTATTTTTCATTATATTTGGAATATGGTTATTTTTTAATGTAACTATTTGTAAACATGTCTTAAAATGGATAACAGAACTGTCGGAAGACCCTTCTTTGATCCTGTTTTTACTAATATGCTAACTATGATGTGGGTAAGAAAATTTTATTTTATGAATATTATTATCTATACATTTAATGATCGTTAAATAATTTTTTTATATATTTTTTTGATCACACACACAGTGCATATTTTATATTCTTACCAAGATCAATCACTTTGTAATATTTACAATCCTTAAATATCATAATGGAATATTATAAAGTGCATGAATTTTCTTCTACCTTTTACGGAAAATTGTTTACCCAAATCATACTAAACTAATACTAGATAATTTTCATCTTTATCCCATTTATTGTCAAAATATTTTTTGTCATTATATATTATAAAATATTATATAAAATTACTAAGATTGTTTAGCTCAGAATTTTTTAACAGCCCAATTGTTATCCCTCTAAATTTAACATTAAATAGTTCACACATATCATACCAAATTAATTCTAGAATATTTTTTGATATATCACATTTAATGTCAAAAGATTTATTTGAAATAATATATTATTAGTGTGTGAAATTCCTATTATTTGATTGCACAAAGAGCCTAAAAACACCACATGGTAAATAAATAATAATTACTTTTCTTATTACTTTACCAGGTATTATCATTCCAAAAGTATGAATTCTTTGAGTCTTTTATTTTATATTCATTTTTAATTTCTAATTTAGAACATATATAATTCAAGCATATTTTTACTATTGATTCGGTTTGGTTTACCAAAATATCATTATTTCAAATAGAAAGTAAAATATCATTATTTATAGACTTGACATTTAGAATATGTTTTTTAATAGACAGTATATAGTAATTTTTAAAGAGAAGAATACCTTGAACTATAAGTTTCAAGTTATAACCATCTTCAGTTGGTGTAAGGATTAATGATCCATCTACATCATGAAGATTCACTTCATTCTTGTCATATCTTTTATCTTCATTTTTTCCTATATTTGGATAAAAATGTGTTAGTTAAGAATTATATCTAATAACCACAAATTAAAACCAAAACATTACATGAAATGATGAGTATACATAAAGTGAATCATCAATTTTATTTATATTAAATTCATATTATTCATCTTCTGGTTTTCTTTCTTCCCATATGAAAAGAGAATATTCTATTGTCTAATATTTACTTAGATTATATTTTATTTCATGGATGGTTATTGTTAAGGTGACTTTGGAATAATAATTATTGTTGACCTTTTGACCATTTCTTTATTCTTTTTCACCATACAGATAAATGTTTTGAATTTATTTATATCTTTATCTACATATTGAACATTATCCAAAAGATATTGATGAGACATTTCTATACTATTTATTTTACATTTCTCAATGAAATAAGAGTAATGTGTGATAATTATGAATGAATGACATGTACTGAGAGATTATTATTCAACTTGACTCTAAACTCTTATATTCGATTAATGAAATATATCTTCTTGAGTGAATGAGGAATATCCTGGAATCTTTCTTTCAATTTACAAGTTTTATTGTAATTATAATCACATTTGTTTCTTTCTCCACTTTATCCTTATAGAAATCATTGAGATTATATAACATGGTTTAACAATCTATATTTTCATGATTCCTTCTCAACTCATGTAAAATTAATGGTAACACTGTGATTTAAAAATAAAATGATTAATTTTTGAGTCTCCTTAAGAATCATTTTATCACATACTTGAATACTGAGGTGGATGATCAGGTGATAGGTAATATAGTATATAATATTCCCCTTATTGTTATTGTGTTATTCCCATGTTCTTGTACCACTCCAAAAAAATATTTCTATGGAGTTTATTCTCATTCCTCAATATAAATCATAGTGAATTTATATTATTACATGATATTCCAATAAAATATTATAATAACATATTAGTACACTTATCTTGATTAATAGATGTTTAGATATTATAGATTTATTATTCATAAATTTCCCCAACTATTTTATTCAAATCCTAGAACCCTTAAATTGAATGAATATGTATAATAAATGGGGAAAAATGATCATCTATTCATAGCGATGATGAAGCTATCGATCTAGGGTTTATGGTTTTTAGAGTAGCTTTTGGCCATTATTATTCCATTCATGGAATCTCATTAAACATCTCTTATCCATTTAAGTTCATTCAAGGGTTACTTTTAAATTTATTCTATAGTTTTTATTTATGTTATCAAAATTCATTGATCATCAAATCCACTATTCTTATGTCAATTTCTATAAAATCGATAAATTAGATAGTTTCTACATTTATCAAATGATTTTCAATAATTGATATTTTCCCCCAAAACATTACAATCAATAAATTCCAAACAATAACATTTTTATTTCAAATATTAGTAAGTTGGTAAAATAAAGTTTTTATTTTAAATAAACATTAATTTCAATTTGGGTTTAATTATTTGAGCCATAGTTATTCAATTGAATGCACATCTATTATTTTTAAGTAACAACATGGAAAGTATCATTTTTTTTATTCATTTATGTAACACTATACTTTCTATTAATTTAAATGGTTTCTTAATCAATAGAACTCATATATTAACTCATGGAAAAAATATTCCTTCATGTCTTTCTATATTTGGATTCTGGTTATTTTTCTTATAATCCAAAATCTCATTTTTTATTAAACAAAAATTGTAACACTCTTGAAATATTTTTTTTATTGATCTGATAAAACTAACGGGAAATATTAAAATTATTTATTCATTTCTATCTTCAGTTAACCTATAAAATAATATAATATATTGTATTTTTTCCTCTATCAATGATGGATTCAATGTTAAATAGTATATGAAACTTGTGATAATTTCTAATATTTTTTGTAATCTCTAATTCAATTCCTTCTCACATATTTTGTCCAAATATTTTATCAATGTAAATATAAGATTCGTATTTGGGTATTTCATGGACTGCAGCTGCTACCCATCAAGTTGAGGATTACTTTCATTTTATTCTAGCTCTATAAATAACCTACATTTAATGGATTATTTTCCAAATTCATGGGTGTCCCACAAAGATAAAACAAATTACCCAATTTTTATATATTTTATTCCATGTGAAGTAGTTCTATTAGTAATTTATTTTCACTCCAGTGTGGTTCTTAGGTTCAAAATTTAGGGGAAACTAGATGATAGAGAGGCACATTTGGTCATTTTTATTGGAAAAATGAAGAAATATGTAACCTATAATAAGATTAATAATGTAGGTAATAAGTATCATCAATGAAATCTATTATATTATCTTCAAACCATATAGTTATAAGTAGGGGGACTACGAATTTGGGAGTCTCTTCTTCCCTAACACATACCTCATCTTAAAGGAGGTAACCATGTTCCAATTCAAGAACTAGTATTAAGACTAACAAAATTGATGAAAATTAATCAAATGAGGGTGAAACTGGTAAAAATATAGAGTAAAAACTCAAATGGGTAGTGGAATACTTAAAATAAAATTTTATAATATTTTTCTTTAATTTCAATGAACTTTCTAACTTATTCCTCTTGTTTGAGAGGTATTAAGGGTCAAAAATTAGTTTGAAATGTTGGAATAAGAATTATTCATTGTTAATGTATGGTGTGATTGAGAATATATAGAGGCCTATGACTTAATGGAATTTATGGGACATAAATACAATAAGGTATCTCCTAAATATCATATTGTAGAAAATGGATCGAGTTTTTATAATGTGGTTTATTTACCTCCATTGAATGGATGGTTCATGAAGAAGAAAAATGTGTTTTTTATGAGAAGTATTTTTTTATGGTTGTATTCTTTTATTTTTTTTTAGTGTTTTTATTTTACTAATGATGTTTAATGTATTTGGTGATTTTTTTAATTACTAAATTGTTGCGTTTTTTATCATATAGTAAGAAGTTTCTAAATTTTCTATCTTATACTAATAAGGTAGCTTTATTAAAAAAATTATTTTTTAGGATAATGTTACTCATCTAAAAGACTTTGTATACTCGTTCACATAAATATTCTTGTAGATATTATCCTTAAACATTTCTTTAATGTATAATTCATATTTACCCCACTACTCAAAGAATTTGAAGGTGGGAATTTGTATTTCTTAACACATTCACTCATAAGTTCATGGACTATTGATTGAATTCATATCTCTTATAAATACTTATATTTTATTTTATCTGCACCTTCTATTGAACTTTTATTACTATTGATATGAATAATAATTTGATCCTAATTTTAATTATTTTAATGCATCACTCTTATTATAAACCCCCAATAAGAGGAGGCACCCTCAACTATGTCTGTTGGTCCCCTAAAAATATTATTTCATCCTTACTTAAGAAATGTGAGGTGATTATTTCTTAATAATTACATTGACATATTTTATGTTTATTTATTAACTTAGAAAATAAAATCCAAATATATTTATAATTTTAATTTATATGTTATCATGTTCACAAAAGTTACTAGACATGAATATTAATAAATCATCATGTGTTAATTCATTTTATGTATATGTTCTTGTTAAATGTTTTATATAATAATTTCTAACCCAACCATTTATATAATAAATGTCCATGAATTAAAAAATATATTAGTATGTATGATTTTGAGATCTTATCTAATGAATATTCCATTATTCTGATGATTATTCAATCAATACCCTTGGTCAATTTCTTATGATGTTTAATGACTCGAATTGAAAAGCCCCAAATTATTTTTTTTATTTCACACCTTATGTAATTTTGATTCTCCTTATTATGAACATGTATTTACGTAAAAGTTTATAATAACTCATTGATGATGGGAAATTGTAATTTAAATTTTATATTATCACTAAAATGTGTACACGCAAGCCATTATACATTATAAAGAGTGGGTATGGTTTATGGATAGTGAACTAATATTTTTTAATATTTAATTACTAAAAATATTCAAAAATAGCAAATAGTATGATAAAATAAATAATAAAACAATCATAATGGTCTTGGTATTATCTGAAAATAATTCATTATACACAAAATTTCATAACAATTATTGAATAATAAAAAATTCTAATTAATCACATTTTAATACATTAATATTATAACTATGTATTATAATTCCCAAAATATAAAAAATTCAAGACAATTAAAATTTAATTTAGAGAAATGTTTTACAAATTTCATAGTTCATTTAGGAAAAATAATTAGTTATTAGGGAGTCTTAATTTGGTGGAAAAATTGGGTTTGGTTAGGTGGGTCTGTGAAATTTCTCCCACATTCATAGAGTCTTTTCTTTCAAAAATAATTATAATTTAATTTTAGAAGCATTTATGTTCCACATTAGTCATAGGTAGTGCTTCCCCCACAAACCTAGGAAGTGTGTGGGGACTTCTTGGGGAGCCTCAACTTCATGAAAAGTGATTTTTTTTGAAAAAACTAAGGTAATTTCATGGATTTGTTTAAAAAAATTAAAATTTAATTAGTATTATTGAATAATTATGTGTATAATTTGTTTTAATGCCACTTCATGGAACTATGTTATGGAATAAGTTTTTAGGTGTAGGTGTTTTTAAATTTTTTTCTAGATCAACACTATAACATAAGATCTAAGAAACAAAAATCACAATCACTAAATTGGATAGTATCAAACATTGGTAAGAATGAACAACATAAAGGAATAAACTATAATGATAACTCAGTCTATGATCTGATCCCTTCATGTATTGATCATCCCATGTTTAACATAACTCAAAGGATCCCATCTAATAACCCTTAATATTTTCTACACACACACAAAAACCACCATTTTGTTTCATTATTGGATTATTGAGTGATAGAATGTGAAATATTTGTTCTATATGATTTATATATGATCAATTGAATAACATAAATTTAATCAGAGAATAATGGTTGATTCATTTTTCACTATATATTTTTCATACAACTCTATTGATTGATAGAGATCTTAGGATCTCTCAAATTCGTGTAATGGTTATCGATAGCTAATATTTTCCCTATAATAATCTTAAATAGTTATTTTTAACTCTCAATAAATTCTATTTGGTTCCTAGAGGTTCATAAACATAATTTTAGATCCTTCATCACAAATATGACATATTAAATCTTATGATGAAAAACCTAAAAAATTCACTTACTTATGACTCTATAACATGTCCCATCATAAAATTTGAGTCATTATGTTGTCCTATTACCGAGGTTAATTTTTTAATAAACATCAAAAATATATCATTCATTTTAATAAAATAATTTATCACTAATTTAATCAGAAATAACAAATGAATACAATGATAAAATCATTCAATTATTTTTTTTGTAAACTCTAATAACATATAGATTAATTATTTTAATTAATTACTTATTATTGTTCATACTCAAATGGGAACTATTCCATGGTCATGATATCCACATCCTCTTAATATATAATTTATCTGAATCAGAAGATTTTATGGGTATGATTTGTGTGTGGACCTCTGAGACCATTTCTTAATAATAGTGAGTTATACTCATAGAACAAGTGTGATATCTAGAAACACATCAAGGACCCTAAATTCATAAATATAATTCATAGCTATAAAAACCTACTTTTAGAACTTACTATATAATAGAATCATTATTTATAAGTAAATATTATACAACTAGGTGAATATTCTCTATAATCATCATTTAATTATTTATTTATCCCTTAATGACTATATGGGATGGAATTTGCATCATATATAATGGTCATGGATTTGTTTGATAAATTTCAATCCCTCCTAAGTGGGAAAATATATCTTCATCTTATATTCATAATATATAAATTAGTTCTTCAATGTTGAATAAATTTTATACCACAAATAATGCACCTAAAGCAAACTATCTTACCCTAAACATAAATTTCTATATTTTTTGTTATGAATCAAAGTATATAGTGAAACAATATACATTAATAATGATCTTAAGTAGAGAGAAAAATATACCTGATAATATATTGAAACATCCAATGAATTCAAAACCCTATGGTGTTCTTATTTGTTGGGATTTCCTCTTGATTCACTCTACTTGAGATCACAATGTATGAACTTCTTGAGAAATTATTTCAATAATTATGATCCAATGGTATTTGATATTCAAAAAACATGCATACCCTATAAATATTATTTTTCTTGAAAATAGTAAATGTATTTAAAATTTCTATCATTATATATCTAGGTTCTCAATATACTTGTGAACTTTTATAACAATTTTATATTAAAAATAATCCGAGTGAATAACTATATAGATAGAATATTCCAAAGTAATAACTCTATTATGGTAATAAAATAATCATTATTAACACATTATTTATATTACATGGTAATCAAAGTTTTATTTTTTTGGTTGGGTCTAGGGAACCCACTTTTAGAAGATCTCATATGATTAGATGCACAGTTATGTAGACTGTGAACTAACTATGTGTTGAGGAGAAAATGCATGATTTTTTATTTAGAACTTTTATTAGAATCTTAAATGATCATTTAGACACTAAAATATATTTTTAAAATCATTCATAACACAAGGAGTTATTTTATGCATTTGACCCTAACAAATGTGATTCGTTCTTGAATTGATCAGATCAATGTCAAATTGATTTTATATTTCTGTGGTATCCTCAGCTCTTGATTATATCTCTTTTTATTTGTTTATAATTCTATATATTTAATTAAATATAAAATCTTGTGTCAACCTATATTTATTATATTATATTTAATGGGATCATGAATGCAATTATACCGAATAATCATCTCGTATTTCAAGGTTTTATCATGTTGTGTTATGATATTAATGTCAAATATTTTCTTTCATGAATCCTAAGGTATATATAATCTAATTTATGTTCATTATATTCATTATTAAATAAATTTATATTAATTATTATTTGATTATTTGGATTTTATTCTATTTTAATATGTGTTTTTACAAAATAGAATTTCTAAATTTACTTTATAAAAACCATATTTTTTTCAAAATAGTAGAATTGGTGTTTTTTTAATAACTGAATGGTTTTTGTTTAAAATAATTAATATTTATAAAAATATGGATATTTATATCTATAATATTTTAAATATTATATAAAATATTTTCAACTACTTTTTTATAAAAATTTTTTGTGGAAGTGAAATGTTTTTGGGAAATTAAAGGATTCTATATGAGAAACATTTAAGAATTGTTTGGAATGAACAGAAGAGTTGGGTACTTATTTTAGATAACACATTCAATTTTTCAAAATAGATAATGGGAGATGTTATTTTAGTAAATATTCTGGTGGGTGATGATCAATAAAATTTATATTATATGATAATAAGAAAGTATTTTTGTTAAACAATTCCTTACACTCATTTATACTTCAATTGTTTTTGAGATCCTTTATCTTATACATTTGGAGTAAAGCAAGAATATTTATTTTTTATTTTTTAAAACACAAGCATGAGTTACATTAATTTACATACATTATTGTATATGGAATCTTGTGATAAACTATTTCTCATTGGAGTATGTTGAAAATCTTTCAAATGAATATATTACATAGTTGGGAATGTGTCCTATATACAAATGAATGGGTGTAATATGGGGAGGGCCTATTTGGTATTCATGGTCTCACCCCTAGCCCCACTTCTTTAGTTTCTATGTGCCTCTTTTTTTTCATGATTTGGAAAATAGAAAGGCTTTAATATTCATTTGACAAAGATCTTAGATGTAGTGTTCATGTTAGGTGAGAAAGTGTTCAATTGTACATTGAATGATGTTTTTAGACTACCATCAATGAATAATAATTGTTTCTTAGTTTATTATATCATGTAGGATATATTTTTTTATTTTAAAAAAATTATATGTATTTTATATTTACTTATAATTGGTTTGTTTTTAATATAGTGGATTTTGATTTTAATTGAATGACCTTTTTCATCTAAAATATATTTTTTATTTTGATGGAAAATAATTACCCAGTGATTATTTTTTACCCCTATACACATGTAGTATACCTCTAATGATCAAGGAACACACTTTTAGTATTTTATAGATCTCGGGTTCGATGGTTAAGAGAATGAGATCAAAATAATGCCTTCTTTTCGGTCTTTATTAAGGAGAAGAAAAGCATGATGATCTATCTAAAACTGGATGACAAGTCTTACATGTCTAATGTGAATATTATTGGGAATATGGATTTGGAGCACTTTGGAGGTCTCATGTTTGGGGGGAGTGCTCTGAGTTTTTAGATGGATGCTTTGGATTGTCCCAAATTCTTGAATTGTTTGCCTCTTCTGGTGAATGAAACAGACAATGCTTATCTCTCCTCTATTCCTCTAGATAATGATATTAGTGAAGCATTGATGAGTATTGTGAAAGAGGGTGCTCCCGACTGAGATGGTTTTTCAGCTTCCTTTTTCTGTGCGGCCGAGGATGTCGTGGGCTCACATGTTGTGAATAAAACACAATATTTCTTTGTTGGTGGGTCTTTGCTCAGGGGTGTGTCTTTGTCAAGGGTGGTTCTTGTCCCAAAGATCAAGGACCCTAGTATCCTTAATCACTTCTAGTCCATTTGTCTCTACAATATACCTTATAAGATTCTGCACATGTTTATCGGTAGGAGACTTTCCAGAATTATTCCCAAGGTGATCTCAGCAGAGAAACTTTGTTTTATATAGGGTTGGTGAACTCAAGGTGCGATTTCTATTGCTAGTGAGTTGGTATATGAAATCAAAAAACGTATCGTGGGATCCATTATCTTCTCTCAAGATTACATCAATAAGTCTTATGAAATAATAGAACGGAGTTTTATCATTCATGTCATGAGGGGGTTCAGTTTTGAGGAACAGTTTTGTGACATTTGTTTCAGGTGTTGTTCCTCGCTTTGGCTTTTGGTTTCTATGATGGGGAAGTGTTATGGATTCTCTAAAACTGTTCGAGGTATTCGACAGGGTGACCCACTATCTCCAACTATTTTTTTCCTTTCTCAGGATATATAGTCCCGGAATTTGGTTGGAATCTTAACGGAGGGAATGTTGAAACCGTTTTGTGGAAGAAGGAATACAGGGATCATCTCACACTTGATGTTTTCTGATGATATATTGATTTTGATGAATGGAAGCAGTAGATCATTGAATCATCTCAGAGACATCATGTCTAGATATGGCAGGATTAGTGGACAATATATCAACCCTTCGATGAGTCACGTGTTTATGTCAGATAAATTCCCTGGAAGAAGATGTAAGGTTATTCAGGGGATCCTAGGTTTCAAGCATAACAACTTCCTATTTTTTACCTTGGGGTACCGACTTCTTGTGGTTGAATCATGAAACTTCATTTCAATGAGATTATTGATCGTATTTAGGGAAGTATTTTTAATTAGGATAATAAATTATTGTTGTTTGGAGGATGGGTTTTTCTCATTAATAGTGTTATTATGTCCATTCCCATGCATATTGTCTCTGTAATCAAACCACCGAAAGGTACTATAGATAAAATGCAACATATTCTTACTACATGTCTATGGGATACTAAAATGGAACGGCGGTGTCATTGGGCATCTTGGAAGAACATGGCCCGTTAAGTGGATGAATGAGGTGTTGGTCTCCGTGATATTCAAGACACAATCTTAGGATTACTAGATCGATTAGCCTGGGAAGTCATTGTTGGAGAGACCCTTTGGGTGACATTTTTCAGAATGTGGTATGAATGGCATGGGTAGTATAACATGCAAGGCGTTACTGGACTATCCATGTGCATGTTTTCATAGATGGAGTACTTATCTTGATAAGTCAGGTGGGTTGTTGGCCGGGGGAAATATATTATTGGGAGGATAACTGGGCTAGTGAGAGGCTTATTGGTTGCCCATTTCCTAGTATTTATTTTGGGGAAGCAAGTGAGAGGTATAATTTTATTCATGAAACTCTAAATTCCACTCAGTTAAACTAGTTTGAAGCCATCCTGATGACTAATGATCCAGATTTGTGCTGTTTTACAGAAGCAAGATCTAGTAGGTATAATGTCTATGACTATAGGATAATCCTCAGAGAGATAACCCTATAGAGGAATGGGGACTAGTTGCTTGGTGCAAGGAGATACCGACGATAATGAACTTCTTGGTGTGGAGGATCAAAAAAAGTGCAATACTGACGGAGGAAAATATACGGAAAAAGGGGTCTCCATGGTTTCACGATGTTACTATTGTGAACATACGAGTTCGGAAATGATGGCCCACTTATTTTTTCAAGGGAAATGGGCCTCTTATATTTGGTTACTCTTCACTCACCCTCCAATCCCTGATGGTGAGTCCTAGTCCCCCATGGATTTTAGGTCGGTTTGGCTCTCCGGTACTAAAAACAGAGCAATGGAACATACTATAAGGATCATCATTCTGGTTACTATTTGTTTGGTCATATGGGAGGTGCGAAATCAAGTTAGGCTGGGATCCAAAAGATCTTTATTTTCTATCTAGTTTCGGATTATGTCCCTCATAGTGGAACTGTCCTTGCTTGTCAAAGGTGGGATCTCATCAGTTATAGTTTGCAATCTTAATAACCTTCCCTGCATACATCATAGAGGGAGAGGATGTTGGGTGAGGTGGTAGCCTCTGAGTTATGGTTTGAAGTTGAACATTGACGGTTCCTTCATAGAGGGGGTCATGAGGGGTGGTAGTTTGCTTCGGGACTGTTGGAGCCATGTTCTTCATTATTTTAGTGCCTTTTATGGTCTTGGAAACTCTTTGGGTGAGGAGGTATGGGCTCTTCTCTCTGTCTTGATGGATTTTAGGCAGAGAGGTTTGCAGGTGACGGAGGTGGAGTCATATTCTGAGGTCATTGTTAAGGCATTACAGGGAATCCATGGGTCCCCTTGGGAATTGATATATCTCATCCAAAGGTGAAAGGCAATGACCAATCATTTAAGGATTATTCATCATTGTTGGAGGGAATCTAACTTTGTGGTGGATTCACTTGCTTTTATGGGAAGACTGGAGGAGTCACTTATGATCTATGATATCCTGCATTCTCTTCCCCTTTAGTGTTTTACTTTGGTGCAAGGGGATGCCCTTGGACTTCATTACATTCATCCTCCTTGAAGGTATATTTTCTTTTTTACATCCTCTATTTTAAATAGCAAATATATACAACTTTCAGTCTATATTTCATAGATATCATTGTAGGATTTAGGTTTCAATCCCCCCCTAGTTTTTCTCATTTCACCATGTTAGAGGAATTCAAAATGTTTAGAAGACCAGGTTATGTATGTTTTTCCTCAAGGGAATTCGTGTTGAGGTTCTATTTTGGTTTCTTTAGGATATGTTTAGGAATATTTATGGATGATCAATTCAACTATTTTTTGGATTTTGGTCTTTCGGTATTGAGGTTGTTTTAGGCTAAGCAGTCATATAGAGTTTGGTACTCTTTTTGAAATCTAATTATCATTCGCCTTGATTTTTTTGACCATGGATTTTCTAAGAATATAAAATGGAAGAGTGAAGAGATTTTAGACACCCTCATACCACTATATTTCTTATTTCTAGTTTTATTATCTCATAATGGTTACTTTTAAGTTTCAATGATTTTTTGGATGTCGTGAGGAAAAAATATGTGTCTACCCATAATCACATAAAAGGTTATTTTTACCAGAATTCCCCCCTTTCAAAATAAAGGGTGTTTCACCCCATTCATCTCATATATAGTTGGATAACAACAAGGATCCTATATAGACCTCCATGATTATTCCTCCTTCAAATCTTAGCTTGTTTTTTGGTTTTCAGGTCATTCAATGGTAAATATTCCCTCGTTAATCTCTTTTATTATCATTATTTACTTCATGGGGTTTAAATTTCTCATGGATTCCTAGTTTATTGTATCAGATATGGACTGGGTTGTGGGTTTTTAAACTAAATTTTTTATCTCTTTTTTCATGTGTGGGATGGATTCTTTCTTTTTCAAGTGGTCACCACAAGAGATGACATGTTTGGTTTGGATTATGATTTTTCATCGTAGATGCTTCTGTTAAATTATTTAATATTGTAATTCAATGTATTATATGATTTATAAAATATTTTTTTATTAAAATTATTTACATATGTGATATCCATGAGATTTTCCAAAAAAAATTATATAAAGATTGAGATTATAATAAAGTTATTTCAGTTCAATGATTTATTGATTAAAACAGAATTCTTTTATGTTTCAATATTTTTAAAATAATTTTGAGGATTAGTAAAATGGTTTTACTAGTTTAGTTTGGATTTTATTTCAATATGTTAAATTAATTTTTTACGGATAATTTTGATTTATAGTGAGGAATTGACATCAAGATGATTTAAGAAAGGTGTCATGTTTATTGAAATGAGTTTGTTATTATTCCCCTTATAAAATCTTTTTATAGCTCTTTAATCTATTTTTGGTGGAAATAGATGGACACATAAATTGTATTGGATTTTAATGGAAGAATCCATATTTTATATGGTTTAGTTGAATTAAAAACAGAGTATGTAGTTTTAATTGATTTCTAAATGATGTTTGAAGTGGTGTTTTGGGAAATGGATAGGGCTTGGCTTTCTGATCATTGTTTTATGCTAATTGTATGGTTAAAACATTATAAATAGTGTTGTTTAAACCTTTTGAACCCCTACTGATTTCCCTAGGGTGTTTATTTCCCATTATGTTGGTTTTTATCAGTATGGGGTTATTTTTTCTACCTTTTTGGGATTGTGATTGTTTTTCATGGATATATGATGAATAAAAAGGTATTTCGTTATACATGGGTGATGGAGGTGTGGGATGGTTAATTCAAATTCCTTGTGTGTGGATCCTAGATTGTTCTTTCACTTGTATCTTATTTTTTATTCATCCTGGGAACCTATGTAATTAGTGGGAAGTTTATTATTATGTTACACTAATAGGATCAAAAGATACTTATTCTCTCTATAGTCATACAAGGCACTAGGGATAGGATGTGGTGTCATTTGTAAAGAGACTTTTGTGGTCTAGTTGGACTATTGGTGATTTGGAATCAGTATATACTCTAAATTGTTCTAACATAAAGTGATATATTTATACTTTTATTTCATTATCCTCCCAAGGGAGATCCAAAACACATTCATAACCAGATTATTGGTATACATAGGTGATATCTATCTTTTTCCCACTTATATAATTTATTCTATAATAATTATTGTGGACCCTTCAAATTATTTATCTCCTTTTAATATATTTGTAATTTTGGTGCATGAATTGTATGTGTGATTTACCCATCGTTTTCAAGGTTGTTTTCTTTTTAATTTTTTTAGATATGATTATAAGAACTAATTTGAAGTCAAAGACTCTTATGTGGGTTTATTAATTGTATTTCAGAAAGGTTGGTTTTCCTTTTAAATGGTTTAAGTCAATGGAATTTTTTCTAATTCCGTATTTTTAATTTATGAAAATGCAATCGGAAATTTTCAAAAGAGATTATAGACATGGTTTGGGTTTCTTGTGATTTTATATTTGAAAAGGGTATATAATTTTCATACATTCATACTATAATTTATGAATTTCATTATAAATTTAATTTCACATTCTATAAGGATTTAAACCTAAATGTTTTTTAGTTATTTTATATATGTTACATGTTCCATGTTTTCAACTAGACTCTAGAATTTATTTGAGTTTGATTTTGGTTATATTGGGAGGTAGTGATAAATAAAGGGTTGAGTGGAGGTGGTATTGGTGTTAGATTGAAATTTTATGTATTTGTTTTTTTTGTAATAACAGTATTATCCAAGATAGTCTTCTATATAACTTATTTCCATTATATTCTATTTTTCTTGTATCTATAATGATGTATCATTTTTTAAGGATCAAATCTTTTATTTAACAGTTGGGTTGAATCATGTTTGTTAGTTATAACTCATTTAGTATGTTTGTTTTATTAGTTTTGTATATACGTGAAGTTTCATGGGTGTATAATGTATGGATGGTCTATGCTAGACTTGAAAAAAGTAATAGGTTATTTACTATGATTAATGGAGAAATCATTCCCAAATGGGGTTTCTTGTGATTCCCAGGAACTAGTTTCTAGATTATGGGTATTGTAAAAACCCTTTGGGCCTTGTGGAAATCATGTTAGGGTGCCAAGTGGATTTAATCTCATGTTGGTTCATTAAACATGGTATAAGTGGTGTTGTTATTTGGTGGCAGTTTGAGTTTATTGATTATATTTATTGTTATTTGGGGATGATAGGGTAGAAAGGACATTGTGGTTGTATGGGATTGAGTGGTAAGGGGGAGGACAGTCACAAAAGAAAATTTTCATCATAATCCTTAATCATACCTTTGATGTTTAGTTTTGAATTTTGAATTTGGGTTTTTATCTATTTATATGGATTGGTTTTGTGATTTGGTTTCATTTTTATCAATTAAGAGTATATATGTGTATTTGAAGTGTATTAATTGGTTTCAGGGTGAATTCGGAGTAGAAATTGAGTCCATACTATTTATCACATGTCTTGGTCAACCATATGGTTCCCGTGTTGTTTTATTCTATCACCTACATAGAGTCTGGTTCATAGTTTCCCATCCCATGCCACTAAATCATTCACAACCTTGTTTCATCAATGATTTTCCTTTTATGGCTTTTCTTGTTTTTTATTTTCTTATAAAGTGACTCTCACTTAGTGGATATGGATTAAAAAATTATCTGATTTTAATTAAATGTGGTCCTAATTGATCTTCATTTGTGGATTGTGTGATGCTTTAATGATGACAAATTTTATTATTTTGATAAAAGGAATGAGGTAATTTTTTGAAATGTTTAATTTTCAATTTGGGTTTCAATAGGTTGTTGGAAAGATATAAATTCCATTAGTTTATGTTAAAAGTTTTATTAAGTATCTATACCTTTATAGAGTTTGTAATATTGTTTAAGAGGGTAAATGAGTCATTTTTTTAAAACAATTAGGTGTATTTCAAAAGTTCATTGATTTAAAAATGAAATTTTGACCATTATATTGGTTTCAAAATGAGAGTTTTTTGAAATATTTGGATCTTGGAAAATATGATTTTTATTGTCTACCTAGTTTTGGTGATATGTGATCAACCTTGGTTGGTTGGTGTCTAAGATAATTTTTCTTGATTTTTTTGTTTTTTCTTCAATGGAGTGTGTTTTCAAATTACCTTAGTGGAAGTATGTGACTTTGAAAGGGACTATTATTTTTCTAGAGGTATGTTGATATATTTATTGTGGTGACCTATTGTTTTGGATTTCAACCTTATTTTATGATGGTATTGTGTCTTATATTTGATGAATGAATTGGTGTGGTTCATGTCTTGTTTGTTTAAAGATATGCCTCCCAGAATGGTTGAAAATAAAATTTGATGGATGATCTCTGAGGATGATCATTTTTGGAACACACTCCCTTCTATTAAAAGAAGTCCCTTTAGTTTTATAATATTCTAAGACTCTGTGTAGAGTGATGGTATTGGAAAATAATCCCCTATCAGACCCCATAATTTACTTCTTAAATTAACATCCACTTTATTTGTACAGTGATTTTGGTTCAATGGATGTGATAGGTTGGTTGGAATGCATTGAGGTAATCCACAATTATACTGGGATACATGAATCTCCAAGGTTGAGGGATATGGTGAAATTTTTTATGGAACATAGGTGAGCATGGGTGAGTCTTTGGTACCTAATCAACTGCATAAAGTCATGTATTAAGAGTTTTTATTGGTGGTTTTTATCTGATGGTTTTATTCTATGTCTCTGAAAGAATATAGATATCTCAAGCTGCTAATCCTTCATCGAGGTGATCAATCAATAAAGGAGTAGTTTGATCACTTCTAATAGTTTGTTATTTTCAGTTCCGTGTTAGAAATATATGCTTTTGAGAAATCTTGTTTCTATAGAGGTGGTATTCACCATGTTCTAGGTTATGTTGTTTTTGTGTATGTCCTAACATCCTTTTAAGAGGTCATAAAGTAATCCATTTAGGTTGAAGATGAACAGTTCTAGAATGTAATTTTGGGTGATTCTCTAAGTTCCATTGGATGGGAATGAGGGTATCCTAGTATGTGAATATAGGAAGAGAGATAAACTACTTTTGGGTATATTGATGGATGATTTTTGGTCATCCTACGAATCCAGTTCTTCCTTAATTAAAAATATGCCTCTTTTGTTCTTTTAGTGTAGGGATCTGTGGAACTTTAAGTCTTCCTATTTTAAATCTCCAAGGTTTTTCATTTTTTTGGGATTTCAGGTCATATTCATAAGTTTTTTAAGATGGATTTTCAGAATTGATATCATTATTTATCCATTTATAGATTGGTTTTTAGGACTTTAAATTCAATGGTTGTAATATAGTTAAGTTTTTGGTATTTTATTGTTGTAATCTTGTAATGTAGTGTTTTTTATTTTTTAGAATGTTTCTTGTAGATGGGTTTGGATATAATTTTTTGGAATTAATTATTATTTTTTGGATGATTGTGACTTTTTTTATTCTTAATTTTTTCTACAATCCCTCTCTTTAGAGTCCTGCTTTATTTCAGTTGGTTGTGTTGATCATTACATATGTCCATTCTTGTATAAGAGGGAGATCTTTATGTGTACAATTTAGTAACATGGGTAGTTGTTTCACCTAAAAAAATTATATACTAAATATTTTTTGTCTTGGGATTTCATTGATTCACTATTTGATGTTGATCAAGCATGTGAACCATGGTTATTTGTCAGTGTTATAGCCTGAGAAAATATCCCATTTCATTAATTTAATAATCCATGTAGAAATTCTTCATCCCTTTGTTTGTAAATTATTATTATTTTATAATATGTTTCTCTTATTGTGGTTTGGTTGTTATAATGATATGTATCTCACTACTTTCCATTGGTGTCTCCATGTTAGAGGAATTATAAATAGTGTGTAAACCATGTTAGGTCTTTCCTTCAGCTTAGGAATTCTGTTCCACCTTCATAGTTCAGTTGTTCTGGTAGATGTTAGTGAATCTTTATGGATGATTGATTGGACCATTTGTATGATATAGATCATTTAGATTCAAGGTTTGAGTTATTTGAGATGTACTATTAATTTTGGTTCTATATAAATCTTTCACTATTAGTTTCCTTCAATTTTTCAATCATAGACTTTATAGGGGCAGAAAGTTCTATGTTGGGTTGAATTATAACATGGAAAAGTCATGAATTTTTTTTAAAATGGAGTTAACCTATCTTGCCTTTTTTCCTTTTGGGATTCAAGGTTTATTAGTCCATTATTTGATTTTTGGGTTGTTTTTTGGTTATTTCAAGGTTTTCCCACATGGTTATTGTTAAAAATGTGGCTCCCATACAAAGGATATATTCAGGGGGACAATGATGTTTTTCATGGTTTATGTATTGTTTGAAAACCCCTGAAAATATTCCAAAAAACCTATGGATATATTTGTGATTAAGGATAATCGTACAAGGTTATCCAATGGTTTGGGAAATTATTCACCTTATTTTAATAATTTAAAAAGTTATTTTTTCAAAAATTCCCCTTTCCAAAAAAGGTGGTCCACCCCTTTTTTCCCACATGCACATCATTTAACATGTAATAACCCAAAGAGTTCCCCAGGACTCTTTCTGTTTAATTTCCTGGAACTTTTTTGTGGTTTTAAAGTGGTTCTATAGTAAATCATATATCCTTAATCCTCAATTCCTCTTCATTCATTCTTTACTTGGTTTCTTCTTACTCCCTGAACCATGGTTCACTATGTAAGCTAGATATTAGATTCATGATGGTTCTAAAAAAGGGTTTTTTGACTCTTTTGGTTTATAAAGGATTCCTTATTTCATATTTTGGTGGCCTCCATAAAAGGTAACACATTTCAATTTGGTTTTTATTTCTTATAAGTCGGTGGTTATATAAAATTGTATCATTTTTTAGTTAAATCTGTGATTGATATTTCTAAATTCATTTTTGATAATTTTATATATATATATATAGATATATATGTGTGTGTGTGTGTGTGGTTTATATAAATTTGATGTTTCTATATTGATTATATGAGGTTGGATCTTAGAATAATGGATTTTCCTCATTAAATTTAATTTCTCCATGTTTTCAATGGAATATTTTTATATTTTATTTATTTTTGTGATGAAAATGAGAATCATTGAAAAAATTTCCAAGGTTTTTGTTGGATTTTGATCTATTTTTTATTTTCAAAGTGTGAAGATGAAGTTTTAACTAGGGATTTTTATTATAATGAGGTGTTGACATTGTGATGATTTATAAAGGTGCTCTTTGATGAATTTCAAATGATTAACTAAATGGGTACATTTGATATCCCTTGTAAAAATTCATTTCTGACTCTTTAAAATTTATTTGATATAAATGTGTGTAATTTGGCCTTATTTTTGGATTTTGAAGGGGAATCAGGGTTTTAATGGTTGGATGTGAAATTAATTCAGGAATGTTGTTTAAATATATTTATAAATGATGTTAAAAGTTTGATTTTATGAAATTAAATGGGATTAGAATTTTTAGCCACGTTTTATAGTAATATCCTGATTCAAATTTTATAAATTGTGATTTTTAGATATTATATACCTTCTTGAATTAGTCTCAATGTTTGTTTCCCCTTTATTGGTTATTATTACTATGTATTTAATGTTTCACTGATAATAGTGACTTTTCTTGTCTAATACATGGATGTATGATTTATAAAATGGTGTTTCTTTATTGACGGAGATGGAGGTGGGATAGAGTTATTTCAAATTCATTTTTCTTTTATTTTGGATTGCGTATTTACTTTCCTTATATTTTAAATTAGTAATGGGAACCTAGGTACTAATATTTAGGTCTATTCTTATGTTGCAATAATCCCTACTAGTGACCCTCCAACCATGCTAGTCACTAGGGAAAGTAGGGGTCCCATTTGAATTGAGTCTTATGTGGTAATTTTGGATTTAATTTGTTTTAGACACAACATATTACATCATTTGTTCTGTAGTGAATTTATAAAGTTATATATCTCTCACATTGAATTTACAAGGTAGATAACATGACAAATTTGTCACTTGATTGGTGGTTTACCTAGGGGATTATTATTTTTTGATTTCATGTATCATTTCCACTAACTATATATGTTTTACACCTTCATCATTATTATCTCCTTTTTTATTAAGTGGACTCTTTATACAAATTTTTTGTTTCTTATAAACCATTCGTGCTTATGTAATTTTTTCTAAATGGTTTTTAAATATTATTACAAAGCATGTTTTTAATTTATGGACTCTTGTGTTGGTTTATAAGGTCGATTTCAACATGGGTGTTTTGGATTTGAAATGGATTTGGTTGGTGGAACATTTTCAAAGTTGACTTTTTCAAATTAAGGAAAAAAATTAATTTTTATAATTTTGATTGTGGACTTTGATTCGTTTTTCATGATTTTATATCTGGAATGCCTAATTTTTAGTTATATTTTGAAACAAAAATTTATGAATTTTGTTGTGTAATTAATTTCATAGTCTTGGAAAGTGGAGAAATACTTTGATGTTTAAACCATTATTTTATATTATAGTTTTTAGGTGTTTAAACTATAATTGTGTTTTTTCATGAGGTTGACATCGGGTGATTCAAGAGGAAGTGAGAAACTAAAAGTTTTATGGAGTGGGTTTCATACATAGATCAAGTTTATTTTATTTTTTTATTTATGGTTGTACTTGTATTGGCCAAAAAATCATACCATGTAGATTCTTTAAATTGTTTTTTGATATTACATTTTATTTAATTTTGTATTTTTTTATGTTGATGATGTTTTTAACAATTAAAAATTGATTAAATCAGGGTTGTTGGTTATGACCCATTTGAGATGTTCATTTATTTGGTTTCAAATATTCTTGATGTGAGGTCCAATTTAAGGATATTCCATTCCATAAATTGAAAATTTTCCATTATCTTTACTTTTATTATGGGTTAAATTGTTCTCAAAGGGCTAAACTATGATGCAAATTTACTAGTTTCCCACTTGCTGGGTAAGGAATTCCGTTCAGCACATCAGGTGATTTATATCAAGTGAAAATTTGATAGTTTCCCAATTTTTTAAAATAAATCAGTAATTTTTTTTCAAAAACCTAATTTTATATAATAATCCCAAGGTGGGTGGTTTCAGATGATACATTGATATATTATTTATTTAAGGACCATTTTTTCAATTTACCAACATATCTAGTAATAGAAAAAAAGGAAAAATTATAATATGTATATATAATGGATTTTAAGCTGTTGAATACTTCTCTATCCTAGAAAGAGAGACTAAAACATTTTTATAAGGGAAGGAAATGAAGTGGGATGCCTCTTAGTGGGGAGGGGTAATAAGAGATCTTCATATTCATATTTATTTATAGGGAGGAGATAACATTGTAGTTACCATTGTGGTATAATTGGAGACATGATGTGGAAATTTCATAATAGACCAATGACAAGTAATCAGTGTGGTAATATTGGGAATTAGTGGAATTTATTTAGTTATTTCCCCTAGGATTCTAGTGTTGGATGTTCTAACTAGATGCAAGGATTAGTAATTCCCATAGAGAATATGAATTCGGGAAGATCTGGATCATAGGTAGGGTATATTGATAATCATTGATAATTTTAGAATTAGAAAAAAAGGAAACATGTTTGTAAAAAATCATGAACTACAATAATAGAAACTAATAAATTAAATATTCATAGGTGACATACTTATTTGTTTGTTTATGGTGTCTATTATGTTTGATATGGATGTATTGAATTCATTCATATATGAAAAATTAGTACACCATTTGAAATTTCCAATGGAGTTGATATCATTTCCTTTAAAGATCAAGACACCCATTAGAGTATGTATAGAAGAATAATTAAAGTTCATTCTTATTTTATGATTATTAGGGATGTTGAAATCTCATTGGAATTAAAATTATTGTATATGAAGACTAATAAATCTATAATACACATGGATTGGATAGTGAATTACATGTATTATATTCAATACTGTTGACATGAAGATCTCACTACTTCATCCAATGGAATTTTTCTTACTTTTTAGAGAGAGTGGGGCATCATGTAAGTCATACAGAACTTGTTATTAAAGAACATGTTTTTTTACCATGTATATTGAATGTATTAGTTCATTGGTTGGTATAATAAGTTATTATATTGGATGAATTAGGTAAAAAAAATTGTATATAGAGGTTGTATAAGATTTATTAGAAGTTTTAATTGAAATATTTTCCCAGATTTCCACCAAAGTGAAATATAGTGTTATCTATTACGTAGTTTTTGAGAATGAGTTTGATATCAATAACTTTTTATCACATTAAACCTTTATAGTTATGAGAGTGAACTATCACTTTGGAAGATATAATGTAAATGGGAATTATTCACCAGTGTTTTTCTCTATGAAAAATTCTAGTTCTGATTTAAAAGATAGGTGACAGTAGTTTATTATTATTCATTAACTAGAAAAATATAAATTAAAAGAGAATGAAGAATAAATATCCTCAACCCAAGATCATTAATCTGTATGCCCATTTGAAGAGATATATATTTTTAGTGATTCAATTTAGGTTAAGATATCTCTAGTGTAGGGTAAAGGATACATTCATTTTTATGATGGCTATCACAAGAAAGTACAAAAATTATGAGTTATTGGTAATTATATTTGTGGTTATCAATTTCCTTATTATTTTAATTTCCATGATGAATTTTATCAAATATAAATATTATTAATAGTTTAACATGGTATTGATATAAGGTATTCTAGTTTATTTGGGATCATAAGGGGATCAAATAAGGTATTTTATGATTTTTTCAGAGATTTCGTAAAAGTTTATTCACATGAGATTCTATTAAATTGAAAATTTTGGATTTATGAAGTGGTGTTCTTGATACATGTTAGCTTTGTTTCATTTGGTATCATAATAAATAATATTATTACATTTATTACATTTATATTTCATATATTGAATTTTAATAATATATCATATTATATATTTTCATTATTCTGTATGACTCAAATGTAATATTGTCTATGATTATATTTCAAATTGATAAGGTCCTAGAAGTTCCCCACTATGATGTGATCTTTGAAGTTCTATGATGATATTCTCAAATAATGTTCTTCGGATGGATATTGATATTCTTATTTCATACATGTATTTTTTAGTGTTTTAATACAGTAATTCGGTAATTCAATTGATATTTTTTCTAATTTTGGACCGCTTTATTTGTGTTGTGACCTTTGGTAGGATACATCTTATAATTAAAAAACGAACAAAAATTATATAATGTTAGGAGGAAAATAAACTTCACACCGAAATTCTTCATGTTGCAGCATGAAACTAGAAATTGAAGGATTCCTTCTATGAAGGATACTTATGAGACATTCATGATGTCAAAAACAAGAGAACCATAAAGATATAATTCATCCAGAATAAAAAATGATGATTCATATCCAGTAAACACATTACAATATGGGAAAGTATTACATGAAAATATAATATTATTGGAAGTTTAAGAAATTGTGGTCATGAACCAAATACAGGAAGTTAAGTGTCTCCACAACACCTTACACATCATTTAAGAACATTACACTATGTGTAAGTGTCAGACAAACCCAAAAAACAAGCCTTTTATGGGACTTTGTGCATTGGAGACCATGTTTATGAATGTGGGACCACTTGAGATTTCCTTTTAACCCATCATGACACCAATGAATGATGTATGGTCCCTTTGAGTGTCTATAAATAGGGAGATGATATTTTTCTACTAAGGGAATCTGGAGACCAAATTCTAGGGTAAGAATTTTCACTGGTGTGTGTTCCTCGACCAATTTCTATCCATTTTCATTATAATTTTTTTATTTCTCTCCATACATATAACTATTGAATCACTAGTTTGGGGGGGTAAACCCTCCATGTGCTTATGTTGTGTACCTGAAGGTGGCATATTTTGTTGGATCAATTTAGTTTATTCTCTTCGTGTATCCATATTTATATTATTGATTAAAATCAATTCCAATATATTTCTTCTTAATTTCATTACCATTGAATAGAACCTAATAGGAACCTTTTTAATAGTTAAACTAGTTACCCTATATTATGTAATGACCGTTTTTATAGTCATGGTAATCATATTTAAATATTGTATTGAGACAATAACCATTTGGAAAAACACTAAATTACCAAAACAATGGAAACAGAGGATTACCATGTTGAGGATGATATACCAAGACCGTTGGATCCACATCAACTCGACTTTGATTCCAAACATGGAATAAGAAATTAATATTATAAAATCCAATGGAACTTGAACCCTGAAACTAAAAAACCTTGGAATGCCTTTCAAATCTGATTAAAAAAACAATTTTTTGCATTTTAATTTTTTCATTCATTTTCCCAAACCTATTTCCAAAACCCATAATGCTCCTTTATTTTCATCAAATATTTATTTAAACCAATATAAATAACACATTTCATTTAAAAAAACTAATCAATTTATTTTCATCATTTATATGGGATCGATCTCAATATTTCAGCTATATTCTTTTTTAGTAAAATTGATCTAATATGTAAAATATTATATTTTGATTAGACCCATGAGAAGTAATGATTCTTTTTATTCTCACCAGATAACATACTATGATTGTACATATATTGTTACATACGAGTACTTATAATTAGATAAGGCTTCTTCTCATGAAGATCACACTTGATAATATCCAAGATGGGATATTATGATAATAATTCCACCAGTGTGAATTATGTATACTTTGGTGTCAAAATATATTCTTATCATTGAGACTGTTTAATGGTTATTAAATTTTAATATTATCATTAATTAATTTCATGAATCACACACAATGATTTTCTAAAAAAAATAAGATGTCATATATGTTCATGGTGATGAAGGGTATGTTCGATTTTTCAAGATTGATATGTCATTAGTGGATATGTTGAGAAAATAGTTGTCCCTTCATTAATTCTAGAGGCCGGTAAATCGACCATTTAATTAGAATAGAAACGCCACCCTAGATTTCTTGTCCATGGTGTAAGGACAAGTTTATTTTATAGAGTCATTAAATGATGCATCAAGCATATTGGTTTGACATGAATTTGTAACCTACTTTTTAGGATATTGTGATAAAAGGATTATATTACATGGTAGAAATCTGTATGTGGTTGTCATCATTGTAAAATTAAATTCATTCTCCTAGATTCCTAAACCCATTTATACATTGTTATCATGGACGTTTGGAAATATCACATAATTCCAGTGGGAAATAATCCTAGAGGGTCACACACTACGTCTTATAGATGATCCTGGTTAAATAATATGTGAATATAACTAATATAATAAATAATATTCTCTAAAGTGAGTAGTTATTTTATTCATGTTATAATAATCAAAATTTTATATTATTGAGTAAAATATTTATTTTTGAATAAAATATTTATTCGAGTATTCAAAAAATTCCTAGGATTTTGAATAGACCAATATTGTGTCTAGTGAAGGATATTCATTTATAGGTCAGTATATAATAATTATCATATGTTCATGTTTTCACACGATGCAAAATAATATAATAACTATTATTTTAATGTTTCAAAGAGTTTATTAAGAATATGATATTATTTTAAGGGTCTTCATTCCAATAAAATATTTCTTAACCAAAACCTTAACAATAGAAATAGTTTACTATGGCTATTGTGTAGGGTTAATCGAAAGTGTAAAATTGTTATATAGAATGAATTATCTCACAACTCATGGATCTATCTTCCTATCAATAATGTGAATTATCTCACAACTCATGGATCTATCTTCCTATCAATAATCGATTCATCATGCTAGCACCTAGAGATCGATTGGTGTTTCTTAGAGATCAAAGGATAACATGTGAATTCCATTTAAAAGGATTATATACTTTGATACTCAAAGACAATAATATGGATATCTAAAAGGGTCGTCCCATTTTATCAACATCCACATAAAATAAATATTTTATGTAAATTTATTTACTTTTTTCCGATCAAAATAAATTAATTATAAATTTTATGTTAGATATATTCTACTACAGTATTAGGCATCCAAACATTAGATGAAATTTCAGTATATCTCTAACCTCTATATGATTTCTCTATAACTATAACCTTGAAGTGGTATCAGAGTAGTCATAATTTAAATTTTTAATTATTTATTTTATTTTTGATCTATACATAATTTTGGATGAATTTTTTTCATTTCATATAATTCATTTCTTAATAGGATTTGAATCAACATGTTATAATCAAATAAATCATATTCATTTAGTGTTTAATTTTCTTAAAGTTCTAATAATATATAAAAAATGACCACAGATTCCATTAGAAAGTTCTGTGTTTTTTGGAAGGTAAAACATGGTTAAACAACATGTAGCTAAAGTACACATCGCGTACCTATGTACACTACATTTGGATGTTTCAAGGGACATATGACATGCTGAGTAATTAATCACATGGTGTTCATTTACTACACACTATATAAACATGTCCAGCCTTTAACATGGTATTTTAGATTATTTGTCTGGTAGTATGATTGCACATTTTGTAGTCTACATGGGTTAGTGGAATAATTATTGTAATCTGTGTATTTATTAAACAGGGAAAATAGTATGAGACTGTGATCCTGGACAATTTATGATATACATGACATGTATGTGTTTTCAACTCTATGTAGTTCATCATTTCTGGTGTCTAAAATACACATTGAGACATTTTGTGAAAAGAGAAGACACACAACATAAGTGATACACAGTATGGAAAAATATTATACATGTGAGTAATCCCACTGAGATGAATGTTCAAGACTCAGGTGAGTATCTTGGACACACAAAAAGAGGATATATGGTATTTATCTGGTTTGTACATGTCATGTCGCCTAACCAAGTGAACATGCCAATGGCCCTAGCATGAAACCTTGAATCATGATAACTGAGGTACACTATGTGTAGAAATATGGTACACATCATGAAGTCTCCCAATTAATGGTAGAATAAAAAATTACAGCATTAAATCCTTATTTAATTTATTTTAACTTTAAGTGTTCTACATTTTAATAAGGGTTAAAAAAATATTACTCAATTATTTTTCTATTATAAATATGGAAATTTTGTTCTATTATTTATTTTATATTAATTTATTTGTGATTACTTTATCTAATGGGGTTTGGATGGTCATTAAGTTAAAAGGGATTCAATAATTTAATTATTGTATGTGTGTTTGTATTAATAATATGAAACCAAACATATTTTAATGTTACCCATTTATATTGGTTTATAGGTTGCATGTATGACCAATAAGGATCTTGACTAAGACTTGGGTATGTGTTGGATTTTTTAATACAATTTATTACATGGTATTGAGAATAGTTTTTATTAAATAAAATATGATGGAAGGTGATTCCTCCATCCCACCATTATTATGTTGGTCCTATGTTTCATGGTTATTTATGTAACCCCATTTTAATAATCATTCGGTTTCCCACACATGCATGTGAGTTATAAATACATCTAATTAATGGAGTTTCCCATGGTGAGTGGAGGCAGTCAAATAAGGAAACATTATAATGCCAAATCCAGTGATACGTAGGTGGATAGTTGGAATGATGTATCTCATGCCATGTTTTGCACAAGGATATGTTTCCCCAAGGACATCAGTTTATTTAGTGTCTACCTATTAAATAAACAATTAGATAAGCTAATGATCGGGTCAATTATTTATTTATTTATTTCTATATTGACATTATTTATTTTATGGATGCAAGATCATGATCACATAAATAAATGAATTAATGGGAAATTAATGTATTTACATAAATTGATTATATGTATATGTTTCCTATAGAATGTTTAATTAATTGATTAACATCAACTTAATATTAAAAAGAAAAGTAAATGAGAAAACAAGATAAACTTTATGCATAATTAATTAATATTTTCGACCTAATATTGTGTTAGACTAATAATCTTTGTGCTTTAATAGAAATGAAACTATAGATCTATGTGATGTAGATGGATAAATTCTAGAAACTTAATTGTATTAAGGAATTCTTGTGAGGGTTTTTGGTTGAATTAACTGAACTTGTATTGAGCTCAACAGCCAATGTATATTCAATGTAAATTTTGAGAAATGTGTTATGTAAATCCAAGGTTGGATTTAAAGATAACGGAATCTACTGGATGGATCAAGGAGCTATAAGCCCTCAATTAGAAATACATCCCATTTAATTACATTCTGAGGGTTTTCTTGGATAAAGAATATATCATTAATAATATTTATAGGGATACTTTACACTATATTTTAATAGATACTGAAAATTTGGTTTTCAATGGTGAGGACTATTGAAAATTGAAAAAATATTATTAGATTTAATAAAATAAATTAATAAATTATTTATCACATTATATCTAATCAAGAAAAAATAATAATAATTTTTTTTTTAATATTTGAGTAAAATTAAAATATCTTCATTGATATTAGCAAAATGGTCAATATTGGATAGTGAAAACATCCTCACTGGCAGCTACCGTTAAGAGTGGTTATGATTCATTTTGGGTTTTCAATTCCATGAATAGAAATTGTACATGATATAATCGTCAAAATCCTATATTCCAATTAAGGAAGAAAGTGATAAATATTTACATATCTCTGTGAATCATTTGACTAATGTAGTCGACATTCAGTATATGAGTCTTTCATCTCTATCTATTGAATGCCTAAAGTAATGAAAAATGGATGTGTATAGATTGCTTGAGCACCTTCATTTCCTTAACTTTAATATACCTATAAAGAATATAATTGATTTCAATAAAAACCATTTCATAGTAATATTGTGGATGGTGCACCATCGAGGACTCATGTTGTCCATCACACTAGTAATATTAAGCACCTATAAGTTCTGGGGTTCAAACTCCCAAATTATATGCACACTAATCAAATTCTAGAATCACACCCTTATATATTCATCAACATTATTTTAAATTTAAATAATAAAAATATTTATAAGTCTTTTCCAGATATTCTCACACATCCTCACCTTGTAGATAAGGAGATAAATCACGAAAATTTGTTGGCCCTTATGGTGTAAAATATAAAGGGAATGAAAATAGATCTAAGTTCAATGCATCTTCACCACGTTCTAAGAAGAGGAATATCAATGGGAAATCAATAAAATGTGATGATGTATATTTCACATATGGAAAGAATCCCCATTGGAAGAAAAATTGAACCCATAAAAATAAGTAAAGGGATGATTCATGTTCATTTTTTATCAAGTTAAATCTATGTTTTTCTAAAAATTTAGTATTATATATAGATTTTGGTTCTCATGAATTTATTGAAATAAAATAACCATGTAGATTTAGGTATATTGACATATGGGTGGTATATCTATGAGCAGCCAAAAGATCCTGACTTGATACTATAGATATAGACAACTTTTACCACACATTGACAACTAGAATGATCTGAGTTTAAAGGGTTATTATTATGTTTTATCCTTTACCAAAAAACTATTTATCTATCTAGAATAAATATTAATGGATTTATTTTCCATTTTTGTAATAAATTTTTCTTCCTTTATAAAGATATAATTGTTTAATGGAAATACATATTTAAATAATGGTATTTAGGTGTTTGATTACCCAAACTGGGTAATGGAAATCGATATTGATGTCACTTCACATGACTCACTCCACACCTAAATATAGCATCAGCATCTAGACAAACTAAATGAATCATTATTTACTAAATAATATAAATATTGATATTTAGATTCATTTAAACTAAATCCACTTCATGTATGTCACACATGTTTATAAGGAAAAATTATCAAATCCCCATTTATTGCGAATGGGGAAAGGACTAAAGAGTTTCAGGAATTATTTTATACCTATGTGTGTGGAACATTTCTTTTTGACAAAAGATGTTATTAATCATAATTTAAAACTTTTAATGATGATTTTTGTAGGTAATAATATGTCTATTTAATGTGATATAAGTTATATTCCATTGATAAAATCGAGGAATAAAATAATTATGTTTAGAACTATCTTGGTAGAATATTAAGAAACTCCTCTCAGATCGTGGTAGAAAAAATCTAAATAAAGACTTCATTATTTATTTACGAGATTTTGGGATACTATCTCAACTCACACATCAATAAACACTTTATTTTAATGATGTAATAGAAAGTTGAATCCACACCTTGTTGTAAATGATGATATCAATGATTCGTTACGGGATTCTTCTTTTATCCTTTTGGGGATTTGCGTTACAAACAACAATATACATCCTTGACTGAGTGAAAAATAAATTTATAGGTAGTATACCATACCATGTATGTAATGGAAAGAATTTTTTATTTCCTTACA
Source organism: Viscum album (assembly GCA_963277665.1). Classification (NCBI taxonomy): domain Eukaryota; kingdom Viridiplantae; phylum Streptophyta; class Magnoliopsida; order Santalales; family Viscaceae; genus Viscum; species Viscum album. Next base: position 1,289,260,405 of record OY728159.1, on the reverse strand, counting down.
CACATGTTTGGGGTTGTGGTTAATTTTATATGGCCTCTTTAGGTAACAAGCTTTCACCCCAAGGAATAAAATGTATCTTTATTGAATATCCCTAAAAACAAAAGGACACTACTAATAAAATCCTTTAGAAAATAAATTATGGTTTAAGGAAACAATAAATTTCTTTGTAAATATCTTATCTCCAAAAGAATAGTGGGAGAAATGAAAACATTGATGAATTCTAGGCTCAAGATACACAAGATTTGGCACAGGAAAACATTCCACAAAGCCCTGTGGACAGAGAAGTTATTCCAAACACATAATTACTACATAGGAGTACTATAGAGGTTAGATAACCATAAAGGTGTTGTTTCGGGTCCATAAGTATAGTGGATTATTATTATTTTATAATAATGATCCTATAACTGAAAAGGAAGTAGTAAGTGGTAAAAATGTTCTATGTGGCATGAATCTATTAATTATGAAATGTATTCCAGGTACTAAAACCATGTATGGATATTGGTAAATCCTCAAGTACATAAAATCATATTGGATTAAAATGGGTATTCAAGAATAAATTGTACATTGATGGAAAACCAGTACCTATAAGTTGGGATAGATTATAAAAGGGTTTAAATGGCATCAATTCATTGACTAAATTGAATCCTTTTCACTAGTTTCAATACAGAAATCCATTATAATTCCACTTGATAATATGGCATACCATAACTATGATATTTGTAAAGTGTATTTCAATATAACCTTCCTCGATATGACCCTTCATGAATATTTCCATATGATACAACCTGAAGGTTTTGTGATTCCAATGGTTTCCAAAAGATATTAAAATTACAAAAATCCATTTATGGATTAAATTGATCGTCTAGTTAATGGGAAACAAATTATGGTTAATAAATATTGATATATTTTCATAAATAAAGAGTGTGAGACTTATTTCAAAAAACCTTTTAGTTGTATTGTGGTCGTTTTATTAATAGTATATGGTGATGGAATCATTATTACTAGAAAATAAATAAATGTCTTTTATTCAATGTAGGACCGGTTGAATAAATTATACTCTATAGAAGCCATGGGAATGGAAACATATGTTATTGGGATAATGATTCATCATGATAGATATAAAATGTTTCTTGTCTTATGTATAAGTGCATACATTAACATGTTACTCGAGATATTTAGTATGTAACAATCTAAGAGACAATTGTTTCCAGTGTCACATGGACTTGATCATTCCATGAAATTGTGTCTTCATACACATGAGGAAATAAATAGAATGGTAAGGATTCCAAATTAATAAGTGATTGTTTTAATCAATTATGTTATGTGATGTACTAATCTAGATGTCACATACGTATTGTGTACTATAAGAAGATATCCTGTTGATCTAATTGAATTAAATTGGATTGAAATGATGACAATTCTTAAGAATCTAATGTATACTAAGTATTTTTTATTGGTTTATCGAGGAGATGAGAAACTATTAATCAGTGGATATGATGATGCTAGTTTCAAAACTGATCAAGATGACATGATATCACAAACGGGATACATCTTCACTTCGAATGGAGGACTTGTGAGAAAATAGATCTCAAAGAAGGTTCTGTTCATAGATTTTATAGTAGATAAATACTATGTTGAGGTTTCTCTTGTATCTGAAGAATTGGTATGGATTTGAAAATTCATCCATGATCTAGGAATGGTACCTAGTATTAAATATCATATCACGCTTTAGTATAATAACAATATAGTGGTGGATCCTTCAAAAGATTCATAGTCACATCAATGGATGAATCACATACTTTAGAAGTATCATGTCTTGTGGTATTTTTCTCAGATATGTGAAGTTTTAGTGAGATATATTTATATGAAAGGAATCCTTATGGACCCCATGACTAAAATATTGAATCCACAGAAAATTTATTTACATGTGACCTTTATGTGCCTAAAATTCATCAGAATTTAGAACTAGTATAAGTGATAGTTTCTTGGATTTTGTGTCCTTTTACAATTTTTTTACATTTATTAAATTTATATTCTATGAATCGAATATTAATAAAACATCTTATTATATAATTTCTATTGTTCTTCATAACTTTGAGGTAATAATTTCCTAGAGTATATGTCGCATTGATAAGGCCATTGTAGTTTCACACTATGATGAGAAGCATGAATTAGTATAATTATATTCTTAAATAATGTTATATTATTGGATAACACACTATGGTGGGACACATAGTATATATAAATTTCAACGAAGGAAGATTATTCTAAGGAAGTTAACAATTTGAAATCCCAAATATGGTAGATTATGATAATTGACTCCCCAATAGTAATTGTAAATATTCTAGTGTCATTGGATATTCCTATCTACGAGAACATGTAATAGACCTTATACTTTAATATTATCATTAATGAATTTAATGACTCATAAAATAATATATGATTCCGAGAACTATGATTTCATATGTTCTCAGTGAGATTGGGTACGTTGGGTGTTTCATAATTGAATTTTCATTAACGGATATGTTGATGAAGGATTTGTGGAATACATATTTATGAATAATGATATCATAGTCCTTTTATTGGAATAAAATTGTCTCACTAGATTCCATGGTCTTGGTCTGATGACTTGTTTGTTACAAATAGTAAAAGAAATCTGTATTGAACATATAGGTTTGTTTCATGGATTTGAATCTGTCTTGATAAGTTATTATAATGGGACTATATTGAACTATGGGTAGCTATATGTAGTTTTCATCATCGCAATATTATGTTTTTTCTCTTTGGTTCTTTGACCTATTTATTATAATGTCTTGGATTTTTTCATGTAAAATTTTTGAAAATTATATGGGATTATTTCAAGACCATACACAGAGATGGTATGTGATTCTAAGTACCATGGTTCCCAAAATTAAATTTTGAACTTTTTTAAGTTTATTTAAAAAAAGATCCCTTGATCAGTTTTTGTATCTTTTAAACGAGTTCTCATATTTGAAATCCATGGGGACCATTGTGTTCAGAGAAGATGGTTTTTCTTTGGTAGTACCTAACCTTGACTGGCTAGGGTCGACTATGGAAATTCATTTTTTATTGTATTAATGAAGAATCAAAATAAACATAAAAATTTTATTTTAATTTAATTTTAATGTTTCTTGACGACGCCATAATAAGGAAGCACAATCCTTTAATAAAAAAACAACATGGAAACACATGAATGTAGTGAAACAGTGATGGTATAACTTTTTTCTTCATTTAATATCTTCGTAGGGATACAAGATCATTTTCACGATCCCCGAAGGATTTGTAAATAAAAAGAATGAAAATGTATTGGAAAATCCACTCGTCGAAAAATGATGAATGGTGGAGGATCGAAGATCATATTCAAAATAGGTTTTTGAAGATTAATGAATGATGAATACATGACTCATGCTTCTTCAAAGATCAATCCAAACCTCGAGGTAGGGTTTCTTTTGGGTGTGATTTTTCTTTCCTTGTTCTTGTTTCCAATGAAGAGCGTGGAAGAAACTACAAATAGTTTGATCCACCGTTCAATTGTTTATGTAGGGTGGTTAAAAATGTACGATTAATTTTGGAGTTATATCATTATTATTTTTAACACGTTCTTCATAAAACTTTTAACAAGAATGAATTCAGGTTGATAAGAACAAAGGTATCGATCTTTTTTAAAGGGTGTTCTTAGTTCCTTTCATTCCGATGTTCTTGCGTTCTTCACCGACAGACCCTCGTGGTCACTTAGGGAATTTCATAGAGGTTTCGAAAGTGATCAGAACCCTAAAGAGATTCCAATATGGTTTGAATCATATAGAATATGAGTTATTGAACTAAGGATCATGTTACACATTTTGGACCTAAAAACGGACAATCACAGTGACTGTCTCGACCCATTGAAGGAGGAGCTGGAGGAGGTGCTGCGGCCACCTGATGGGAGGATAAAGGAACCACAGCCAACAGAGCGGCCCTAGGTAGAAACTGAGGACACAACCAGGGTAGGATATAGTGGAGGCTATTGACGATGCAGCCTCTAGGTGCCTCAGATAGGGTGGCATGTGGTCCTGTTGACTACGTGAGGGAGGTGTGGCCCGCTCTAGTGGACCAGGGTGAGGAAACAATGCTACACTTGGAGGTCCAGTGGACTGGACCAAAGGTCAAGTGGATAAGGTCAGTGTGGTGGGTCAGATCGGGTCAAGATGGACCCATGTCAGGTTGGGTCGGTATGCCCATGTCAGATTGGACCTGGACCCAACCAGCCCCTTTTAAAATTAAACACCCGTAACTCTCAAGCAATGTGTCTCTTTGATGAGTAGTTTTCTAAGTTGGGACCCTCATGATATGATGGCCTTTTCGGCTACTTCATGTGAGTTTCTTTGGAATTTGGTGTCTCTCATGTTGACTTCAGGATTATGTGCTCCCAGATGACCATATTAAGGATAGAATCCTACAGCTGGAAGAGACCTAGATTATGTGTCTTACCTATACTATGTGTCTTACCTAGACTGTGTATTACCTATACTATGTGTCTTAATTAGACTTTGTTTATTACCTAGAATGAGTTTTTACTCCCTTTTCATACCAGGGGGTGGGTCCTCTAGTCTTTGATGAAACTCTCTATGTCACCGACACTCTGCGTGTCACCAACACTCTCTGTGTGACCAAAAAACCATCTGTCACTAACACTCCATGTGTTACATACACTTCATGTGTTACTTCTTGAGTATTAATTGGATTCATTCAAAAATCTTGTTTACGTACCGTAGACCTATACTTGGTGCGAGCTGACTCTAGTGACACTCTTTTTTATAGTTCCTAGATTCTACACATTGTGTATCTCTTTGGTAGTTTTTGGGGGTATTTATTTGTGACTAATTTGAGATTTAATTCATGTGTTTCCTTTTTTTATTCTTTATGTGATTCCTTTGTGGTATATTTCATTGTGATTCCATTGTTTTTTGGGGTCCCTACTAATTGTTATTTTACTCACCCCTACATGGCCTTCTCCCACATGTGTCATGTATTGTGCAGATGATTATATGCCTTGATGGGGTACTTGGTGGACTAGAGATAGGAGTGGTTCAGGGTGACCCGAAAGATGTGGTACACTTTAGAAATATTCAGACATCTTTTTATACCTACCCTTTAGGTAGGGTTTTCTACAGATGAGTTATTGAAGCTAGTACTTTTCCTTTTCTGTTTTGATTTTATTATGGCCCCTTTTCTTTCAGTTTTGTACCTTATTCTAAGTAGTTTTCCTTAGTTTTTTTCATCCATGTTTACATAGTTCTTTTAGTTTCATTTTTTCTTTGAGAAAGCTCTGTGTGTACTAGTACTAGGAACAATTCCTCCCACTTGTGGGATATGCCTACTCAGTGATAGTTGTCAGCCCCTGGCCTATGGGTGGAGGGATTAGGGTAGTCACAACATGGATCTCAGGGGACAGGTCTGTTGGGTCGGAAAAAGACGAGAAGGATGGCAAGAGGGGGGGTGAATTGCCTTTTAAAAAAAATAAACAAATTAAAATCAAAGTGAAAGATGCAGCGGAAAAAAAGAGGCAATCACACAAGAAATTGATAACGGAGTTCGGCCAAAACCCGGCCTACGTCTCCGCTCCCAACTCAACCGTTGAGAGATTCCTACCGCTTGCTTTTCAATGGTTTTAGCAAGAAACCCACTAGGCTTTGAGGTAGCACTAGGACCTATTACAGCTTGCTTTTTGTGGTTAAGCAAGAACCCACTTACTTTTAATGGTTTAGCAAGAACCCACTAGCCTTTTTAACGGGTGAAGGCTAGCTCACCGAAAACTCAAGCCTTTTAAAAGGAAAGGCTTGACTAACCTCTTCACACCTTAATGGTGGTGTGATAACCCAAAAGAGAGGGGGAAGAGAAAAGGTGTTGGGGTTTGTAGGCACAAACCCAAAATTAAAGCTCAAAAAGATAAAACAATAAAAACCGTATTGTTGAGAAGCCTTGGGCGCCAAAGGTTGAATGGAGTTGAAGAAGTGCACTCCCAAGCTTCTATGGTGGTGCTCCTTGGATTGGAAATGGATTGGAGCAGTTGTGGTTCCCTTGGAGCAATCCGCCGGAGGTTTGCCAAATGAGGAGAATTGTGTTCGTTGGCTTCACAATGATTAATTATGGTCCGGCAATTGTTCCGGGGCTTCAAGGTCCTTTATTTATAGAGGGGGAACCCTCATATGGCCGTTGGAGGCCTTTGGAGCCGTTGGAAAGGCTTTCGGAGCCGTTGGGAGGCAAGTGGAGCAGCCTGGTCAAAGCTCCAACGGCTAGTTTGACTGGATCCACCGGCTGGCCGGTACAGTCCCACCGGCTGGCCGGTGTGTGCAAAAAGGCATAGGATTCTTGTCCAGGGGCCACCGGCTGACCGGTACATCTCCACCGGCTGGCCGGTGTGGAGGCAGTGGGTTCCCTCTGAGTGCAGGTGCCACCGGCTGGCCGCTGGTGTGCCACCGGCTGGCCGGTGGTCTGGATTTCAGACCAGTTCTGCCTTCTTTCTATCTTGGCCCAATTCCTTGGCCACCTGATTTGATTCCTATCAATCAAAAACACTTGAAACAATGTTAGAAACATAAGAGGGTGATTGTGATCATGAAAATTAAACCTCGAGGGGTTTGAGAGGTACAACAAGAAAAGGGCCAAGAAAAAGGAGAAGAAGAAGGCTTCAAAGGCAACATGGAGTGATAGCTCCACCTCTTCATTCTCCTCCTTCTCCTCGAGCGACCAAGGTAAAAAATGCCTAATGGCAAAACATGAGGTATCTTCCTCCTCTTCCTCCTCTTCCTCTTGCTCTTCAAATTCCAATTCTTTAAATCATTTGTCATATGAAGAACTCTCACATGCTAGAGATCAATTAGAACAAGGTTTTCATGAACTTTCTTCAAAATTTGTTTCTTTGAAAAAATCTTTCAAAAAACTCTCCTCCGAAAAAGAACAACTTCTCAAAGAGAAGGAGGAACTCTCCCGAAAAATCCAAAATTTTCCAAATGTTGATTCTATGGAATCAACCATCAAAGATTTAAAAGATTCCCTAGCCAAGTTCACCCAAGGGGAACAAAATTTGAACAATCTCCTAGGTTCCCAACGAATTTCTAGGACCACTCAAGGACTTGGCTATACCAACCAAGCTTCCTCCTCCCATGCACCCACTGTTTTTGTAAGGGGGAGCTCTAGTTACAAATTTTGTAATTATTGTAAGAAACCCGGGCACCTTATTTATGAATGTAATTGTAAAAACGCCCGATATGGTCAACCCAAAAGTATTTACTTTTCGGACGAATTTTATAGGAGAAGACCCGCCATGAGACAAGTATGGATTGAAAAATCCCATCTAGCGAGTCTCTCCGGGCCTAAAATTGTTTCGGTTTCAAACACCTCTCCCCGGTGATTTGTTGTTTTTATTTAGGGGGAGTTAAGATCTTTTAAGCTTTTTTGTGTATTCAAAATTTTTCATTTCAAACTCAATTTCAAAATTTTCGATTCCAACCTTCAATTTCAACTCTTGGTATCAAATTTTTCAATTCTCATATCTAGTTTTTCAAACCTTTTCCCTCAATCAAGTTTTATGCCCCGAGCTATTTTGATAATCACAAAGGGGGAGAAATTTCTTGATTGATTGGGGGAGAATCATTTTCATCATGCCTTGTATTTCCTTTCAATTTCAGCATTTTACATTAATTGTTTTGGTGATTGTGATCATCAAAATAGGGGGAGATTGTTGTACCTCTCAAACCCCTCGAGGTTTAATTTTCATGATCACAATCACCCTCTTCTGTTTCTAACATTGTTTCAAGTGTTTTTGATTGATAGGAATCAAATCAGGTGGCCAACGAATTGGGCCAAGATAGAAACAAGGCAGAACTGGTCTGAAATCCAGACCACCGGCCAGCCGGTGGTCTGGATTTCAGACCAGTTCTGCCTTCTTTCTATCTTGGCCCAATTCCTTGGCCACCTGATTTGATTCCTATCAATCAAAAACACTTGAAACAATCCCACATCGGTTGTGGAGGGAGATTGGTGGGTGCTTGAAATTCCCGTGCCTACCTTCCCCTCAGCAACGCGTTTTAAAGCCGTGAGGCCTGGGATAGCAACTGGGCCAGAGCGGACAATATTGCTGGGCCGAGGGATCCGATCCATCAATTGGTATCAGTGGGTGGTTGGTCTCGGGACCGGTGTGGGCTTGGGGGGGGGATGTTGTGTCCTGGGCCCAGGATTGTTGGGCCCCCGCCAGGATTGTTGGCGCCTGTGCCCCGGTAACCAATCCCACATCGGTTGTGGAGGGAGATTGGTGGGTGCTTGAAATTCCCGTGCCTACCTTCCCCTCAGGAACGCGTTTTAAAGCCGTGAGGCCTGGGATAGCAACTGGGCCAGAGCGGACAATATTGCTGGGCCGAGGGATCCGATCCATCAAGGTCCTTACAGATTGGTATCAAAGGGAGGTTAATTTACTCTTTATTTTTGGAAACAATGTTATGTGATTCAAGTTCAAATTTTAGTCTAGGGAACCCAGTGTTTGTGTAGAGTCAACCATTTCCATACCCAGGGACATTAAATTCTTCTTTATGACTCGATACATGGAAACACTAGTTCCAAGGGAAATCAATGGTTAATGAATCATATATTAATTGATTTTATTCTAATTTCCATCTTGAGTCAGATTCATCTATTCAAGTGTACTCTATTGACCGTGGTACGTATTGTTTTTTTAGGATGCCTCAACATAGAAATAAATCCAGGATTCTATTACGAGACCAACAGGATGGCCCACTGAGCATTGAAGAATCGATACAAGGACTATTTCAAAATATATAACCTCCCAGTGGTGTTCTAGTGACACCACCATCTAGAGAGAAGTAGTTCCTACCAGTGCTATAGGTAGAGGATGTACGTTGGCATATTGTATTGCATGAGATCCAGAGGTAGAGACCTCCTAGGTTATGAGGTGAGATTGTTAGAGGCAGTGATGTGAGTGTTCCTCTTTGTGAGGATGCCTCACAACCATATGGTGGTTCTACTTTCATGCCTTCATTAGGGATCGATAGGGAGATGGTGAAGCCTGGTGACTAGACGCATAAGGAGGCGATGCTATCCTAGTCGGACTTTGAGCACCTCTCCAGGGAGGATTTCTTTCTAGTGATGTTATTCTTTGTGCATAAAAGTAGCTAGGGAACCTTTAGTATGGAATTTAGTAAGTAGTACAATACTTGGTGAGATTCATGGATCATTCTTTCTACTATATAGTTATAGTGAGAGTCATATTATTTAGGTCCCACACCATTCATTAGGGACTATTCTGAGAGATTAGGGCATCAATTATATCCCTTAGTATCCCTACACATTCTAGGGTGCTGATGAGAGCACTAATGGTATAAAGATTCACTGTAGAGCAGGCAACATTGGTGGGAGAGAAAACCTGGTGACATATAGAAGATTATTTGGTAGTGAGTTTTAGATAGATAACATAATACTCCATGAGGAATAGATAGTCCAGGGGAAGACCCAAGGACTTGGGATATGTGATGCGGGGATTCCAAGTTAGGGAGGGTAATACTAAGGTCATACTTTCCTACTTCTATGGAGATTGGGCGTATCTGGATAGAGATTTTCTGACCAGCCATTCAACTTACAAGGAGACAATTGAGGGACCGTCTAGGTAGCATCGGATGGAGGAACAGGGTGTTCCTTCTTGTGGTGGGCGTGGAAGAGGAGCGGGAGGAGTGAAAGGAGGTGGAAGAAGGTTCATTGGACTACTACCACCCCCAGGTGGTCAGCCTCGAGCATAGGGAGTTAGTGGATATGGGTGAGCCATGATCTAGGAAATAGAGGCTTATGATCCCATGACTCCCAAGAAGATTAGAGGTATAATCTATTTAATTTCCACCCTAGCAATACTTTTCATAGGCACATGTTCCAGTCACTCTATTCTCGCCACGATCCTTGTTTGAGACACGTAGATTCCAATGGAACTGTTGACTCTACCCCTATGCTTAGATACTCATACAGGAGAAGATTCAATGATCACACTGTATTGATGACATTGTTCCCTTACTCTTGGGGGTGAGATTTTTTTTTTGGGATCTCTTGGTGGAATCATCAAGGCCTTACGACATCATTCTAGGTATGAACTGGTTATCAACCGTTAATGCACGCATCGACGGTTTTAGATGCATATTGTGGTGTGTCTATGGATATGGGTCTATGTTTTGCCTTTATCGAAGAGAAAGAAACTAGAGCAGTGCAGGATGGACTCGAATATATAATTGTGCAACTTATCACACATTAAGTGTCTAGAAGGCCCTTGCTGCAATGGATGAGATGAGTCCTTAGTTTCCTATAGTTGTGGATGATTATGAGGACATATTTTTGGAAGATGTTCCAAGACTAACTCCTTGATGAGAGGTAGACTATTTCATTGACCTATACCCCAGGATGGCACCAATATTCACATAATCATATCAAATAGCTACCATATGGCTTCGTGAATTGAGGGTATAGCTAGAGGAATTGTATAGAAAGGGCATTGTGAGACCATGTGTTTCACCATGGGTAGCCCAAATTATGCTTTCCAAGAAAGAATACAGGAGCTTGAGTTTATGTGTGGTCTTTTGGTGCCTCAACCAGGTGTCGGTGAAGAATAAGTATCCACTTATAAGGACTGATGAACTATCTAATTAGTTGATGGGAGTGAGATGGTTATCAAAGATAGACCTCAGATCAAGATATCATTAGCTTCGGGAGTGGGATAAGGAAATCAAGAAGAAAGCTTTCAGATATTTCTATGACCACTACGATTTCTAAGCGATGCCATTGGGCATGAAGAACACCCCAACAGTGTTCATGGAACTCATGAAAAAGGATATTCCATCCCTAACTAGACCAGTTTGAAGTTATCTTTATTGATGTCATCCTGGTGTACTCGGTGTCTGTGGAGGAGCATGTGATACAATAGAGGATGTTACTAGACGTACTATGATATCACCAATTTCATAGTAATCTCTCGATGTTTCAATTCCAGATAAAATGATTACCCTTTTTAGGAAATGTCATTTATGTGGCTGGAGTTGTAGTGGATCTAGCAGAGATAGAGGCAGTTCTTTCTTCGGAGACACCCATGAACATTACTGAGGTACTGTGTTTTCTTGGGTTAGATGGGTTCTATCAGAGGATCATACATTAATTTTATAGAGTAGAAGTAACCATTATATCCTTGACATGAAATGGGAAACCCTTCAGGTGGAAAGAGAGTTTGTAGGAGAGCCTTCATATTCTGATGCATTGTTTGACAAGCACTCCCATCATTAGATTTGTAGAGGAGGGTGTCAAGTATGGGGTGTTCTAAAACACTTCAAGAACTAGGTTCAATTGTGTCTAGATGTCAGAGCATGTGATGTTTTTTTATGATTCAAAATATTTGAGACCACATGAGCATAACTAAGCACCACATGATTTCAAGAGGGTGGTAATAGTCTTCTTACTAAAGATATGGTGACACTACCTTATAAGTGTTTGTTTATTGTATACTCAGAACCAAAAAAAATGTACATATTTTCTCAAAATTATATGATCATGATACAATGAAATTGGATAGATTTCTTCTAAGATTATATCTTTGAGATAGTGTATACTCTTGGTAAGGGGAATGTGGTGGCAGATGTTCTCAGCAAGATATCATGTTCTCGGCTACTGAATGAGGCATTAGAGTAGTTGGCCTCGCTTCAGATATACTTCATGGATGGAGATGAAGCATCTTATCTTCAGTCTATGGTGGTTACCCATCCACTATTAATGTGAATCAGGGAGGAATATCTCAAATATATCATCTATGAAACTACACATGCTCAAATGTCCAAATGGAATGCCCCTATTGGATATTTCAAATGTGGGGAGCATGCCATCCTTTTTAGAGGGCGCATAGTTGTGCCAACTATGTTTTCAGAGGAAGTGTTATGGGATTTCAATACATCCCCTTTGGTGGTACATCCAGGTGTGGAAAATATGTTCAAGGACCACATATGTTAGTTTTTGTGGTTAGGGATGAAGAAGGTAGTGGAAGAGTCTGTCTCTATATGCCTCATGTGTCAGCAAGTGAAGGTCGAGCACCAAGTTCCAGTGGGTGGGACTCAACCCCTAGAGGTTCTGAAGTTGTAGTGGGTTGGAATATCGATGGGATTCAGGAAAATTTCACCACATGCATCCAGGGGGCATGATACCATCTAAGTTATTGTTGACTGACCCACCAAGTCATACCACATGCTAGCGATTTGGAAACAGGGTTCTTTAGAGAGCTTAGGATTCCTCCATGCAAAATATTTTGTTTGACTCCATGGAGCCCCATCTATGATAGTCTCATATAATGATTCACACTTTACATCCAGGTTATGGAAGGGATTGTAGGAGATTTATGGGAGTCAACAGTGCTTGAGAACAACATTCCACCTATAGACAGACCATCAAAAAGAGAGGACAATTCAGGTCTGAGAGGACATTCTTCATGCTAGCATCCTTGATTGTGGATGCAATTGAGAGGACCACCTACCCCTGGTGTATTCTTCATATAACAATACCAACCACTCCATCATCGGTAAGGCACCATTTGAGGCTTTGTACGGGTAGACCTACTGGCCAATAATTTACTGGACTAACCCTTGAGAGTCAACCCTCATTCCCCCAATCTTAGTGTAGACTACTACAGAGAAGGTGCAGGTCATACAGGAGTAGATGAAGACTACACAAATCCATTAGAAGGCCTATGATGGTTGGCGACTGATACCTTTGGAGTTTGAGGAGGGAGACCATGTGTTCCTTTGGGTCTCACCTTGACATTGGATATAGAGATTAGGATGGTGCGGAAAGTTAGATTTGAGTTTCAACAGACCTTTTCTAATAATGCATAGAGTGGGAGAGGTGGAATACCACTTAACTCAACCTCCACAATATGAGTAGGTGGATGACACCTTTTACATATCCCTGTTGAGGAAATATGTACATGACCCTTCATACATAATTTACCGGGGTGAGATAGACATTGAAGATAGGGCGACATTCATAGAGTAACCTGTCTAGATAAAGGATTGATAGGCGATGATACTTCATTAGTAGTCAATTCCTCTGCTGTGCATTTGGCGGTAGCACAAGAATCATCAGGAGATAACGTGGGAGAAGGAGGCTTAGATTCGTGCTGAGTATCCTCATTTGTTTTTTCCCTCGTTTTGGATTTCGGGGATATAAATCCCTATGGTGGGTAGTATGTAATGTCCCATATTTTTTAATGTAAATTTGTTTAACATAATATGGGATTAATTCAATACTAGGTGCTAAGACGGAATGTGATTATGACACTCAAGTTGACCATAATAAATGTATGAACATTTTTTATATTTATTAAAAATAGTGTGTGGGATAAATTTTTGTTTCTTTTCAACAAGTAATATTTTTTGAAATTTTAGGAAATCATTGTGTTTAGAGCAGTGGGACTTTCATAATCAGGACCTATCCTCAAACATCATGGGTCCACTGTAGAATATTGTTTTAAGATGTTTTAAAGAAGAATAAAAAACCTAAAATGTTTATTTTATTTTTCTTATAAGTTTTCTTGAGGACACAACAACAAGTAAAATGTTTCCTTTCATAATGAAAATAGTGTGGTGATTCCACAAAGCTGCAAAATAGAAACTCTAAAATAAGTTTCTTCATTTAATATATTGGTAGGGATATGGGATCAGATTCATGATCCCTAGAGGCTCTGGAAAAAAATAGGGAAAACACATAGAAAAATTCACTCATCAATGAATGACGAATGGTGGCAGATTTACAATCGGATTCAAAACAAGCATTAGTAGATTGAAGAATGACGAATGAAGGACTCAAACTTCACGAACTATTGATCCAATAATCATGGTAGGGGTAAATTTCTATGTGATTTTTCTATCCCCATTCTTGATTTCAATGACAAAAATTGACTAACCTACAAATAGGTTGATCTGTGGTTCGATCATTTATGTGCAGTGGTTAAGAATATGGGATGAATATGGTAGATAGATCATTGTGCTTTTTAATATTTTCATCATAATCCTACTAGAAAAAAGTGAATTATATCTGACACGAAAAAATTCATGGATCTGTTCAAATGGGTGTTCTTGGTGCCTTTCCAATCCTCATTCTTGCATTCTTCATCGACGGAACCCAGTGGTTGTGTCAGATTTTCTATGATGTTCTGAATGTGTTCAGACCCCCAGGGCCATGAAAATATGGTTTGAAGACCATAGAAGATGATTTCAGGGCCCGAGGATCATAGATACCCTTTTGGTTCAAAAAACGGACTGCCACAATGATAGTGTCGGCCCATGGAAGGAGAAACCATTGAGGTGGCACTTGAAGTGGTGCGCGGCTGCGCGACCACCAAGTGAAAGGCTGCTGACTCGATAATCGATGATGGGAGAGCATGTTTCATCATAACCATGAGCGTCAATAGGGGCCACAGCTAGGGAGGGTCATTGCAGAGTTCACCAACAACACGACCTCCTCCTGCATCGGACCGAGGTCATGCAGTCCCATGGACCACGTGCGTGAGGTGCAATCGGCTCGTCGGCTGGTCATGTTTTGCTGATGGGATGCAGAAGCTGACATGCCTTGGGTGGAGAAAACCAACCCACTCATGTGAGCCAAGATAAATAAACTGGGCCACCCCAGACCACCCAAGTTTGCACCAGGACACCTGATGTGTCGGGCTTGTAGGTCATTCAGGTCGGGTTGGGCCTGGTGGGTCAGGTCTGGTAGGTTCTTGTGGGTCTGGCTAGACCAGAACCAATCCATCCCATTTTTACTTAAATTATCATAACACTCAAGTTGTGTGTATATTTGAAATGTTATTGGTGGTGTTGTGTAACACCCTAATATTTTATGAGAAGTATATATTTTTTTTATTATGTTATATTCAAAGGAATCTTTCCCTGCACACAACAGTAGCTTGGCTTTCGTTACACGCAATCGCGGCCTTCCTTGATAGCGTGTGTAGTATGCAATGCCGAGTTTCACTAAACAATGATATATTATTATAATATTATGAACTAGCCATTATTAATAGTACTAACTGAATTTTAAATTTTATAACATTATAAATCATCTTACACATTTTCTAGAATGAAAAATGAAAACAAAATCAGTTATTTGGATAAAAGAAGTATTTTTAAAAAAAATGCAGTTTTACCGCCTTTTGATGGCGCTCACATTTTAAATCTAGTTTTTGACAAGTTTATAAGTTCAATTTGACAAAATAAATTTTTTTTTAGAATCAGGATATAAAAATTTACTTTGGATAAATATTTCATATTATTCTGGTGACATTCATATTTTGATGAATAGTAAAAACACGCAATATTTTAATTAAAAACAACTTTTTTTCATCACAATAATTTATACGGATGGATTATATTTTTAGTTGGTCTTAAATTTTAATTAGCATATATTTTTACCATTTAATCCAATTTTGGTTATTTAAATTAATTTCACTTTTAAATTGGACATAAACAAGTGATGATCTTTTGATAGTTATTATTTCTTAAAAACATGCTATTTGTTTTTATAATGGGAATTACATTCAAAATTAATTGATTCCACTTATATGTTTTGAATTTGGAAAAATAGACATCATTTTTGAATTCGTAATATCAAATATATCTAAGGCTGAATTTTTGGTATTTTTCTAAAAAACATCAATTTTTGATGAATAGTGAAAACACTGAGTTTTTGGTTAAAACCGACTTTTTATTTAAATAATAATTTATTTTATTTAAATTTATTTTAGGTCAAAATATATACAAAATACTTATATAATTTCAATGAAATTCATTGGAATCATTTTATAATAATTTTATATTTATAAAAAAATTTATTGAACTTTTCACCGTCTTATACCCATCTCCTAGGAGCTTTTGCAATTGTTCATAGAACTTAATTTTACCGCTTCTGTAAGTTAAATTTTAAAAATCTGGGAGACATGGTTAATATCAAGGAGTAAAATTTGGTTCAATTAGATAAAAATAAATTTTGGTGAATAGTAACTTTTTTCTTTTATTTACCACGGTTAAAAGTAAATAGTGTAATTTAAGTTTAAAAGAAAATTATAATAATTCAAAATTACCTTAACACTTGTCCAAAACTTATTATATGAGTAATGGCTGACAATGGGAATCCTTGGGTCGATTTTGGGACCCCATGGAGCCACTTATGAAAGACAATGACACATTAGATTAATTAATTTAATGTAAAGAAAAAATTGGCTTTAATAAAAAATCCTTTAGTAATTATTTTTTATAAGGGGCTATATAAATTTTCATTTAGACTATAAATATTAATTGGAATGATAAAAATATTTCCCACATGTTGATATTTTTTTATAATTTTTAGACATCAAATAAATTAAATTATTTATGACACAATAATGATGCAATATTTACCTCATTAATAAATTATTTAAACAAATAAGATTATAATGATTAAAATATTTTCCAAAACATGTCCAATTATGATTGGATGCTTTTATTTCGACCATGAGTCATCTTAAATTAATCATTAATGATTTTTGGACCTTTTGAAACCAAATATAAGTTTATAATAAAATAATATTTTCACACGTTACAAAGGTGCCCCTCTCCTCCCTTATAAAAAGGCACCTCCTCCCTCTCCTCCTCACACCACTTTGAGCCTTCAAGATCGGCCAAAACCTTCATATTTCACTTCCCCATTTCCTTAGAAATCTACTAGAGGTACTGGTCTTCTAAAAAGGCTAACTCTAGTGCCCTAAGAGAATGTTTAAAATTGGCACTTCGAAGAAGAGGTAATACCTTCCAAAGGTTTTCTTCAAGATCCATTCTTCTTATACTCCCTCTTATATAGTTGTTTCATTATGAGGTAATAATATCAGTATCTCTCATAAAATTATATGTTATTATAAATATTAAACAACCCAATTTCACCTTTTATCCATCCTATGGTAAATAAAATCACCGCGTGTGCATACGTACAGAATACCGTCTCCACGCCATGGTGTAATATTTTTTCCACCACCACATCACATGGATGAGTATAATGGTGTAAATAAATAACTATATATGATTATTGTAAAGTGGTACTAATTCTTAAATATTATACATACACTTCAATACAATTCCACGATCATGGGAATGATATCATCGCTCGTGCATATGTACGGCCTACCGTCTCCACGATGTGATGCGACTCATTCTATATGATCTTCATTGAATAATGATTATATAAATGAAATTAATTAATTAATATGATATATATTACACTAATACCATTATGTAAATAATGTATCTATATCCTATAAAGAGGAATAAGAATTTATTTGACAAAACACGCATAAGAACATAAAGCAATAAACACCCGAATAATAAGTAGCAATGAAATATTACTACTAAGAAGATACAAATATGACCATATATGATATCATAAAAATGAATATGATTCTGTAATAAGTCAATTAACATTTTTTAAACCATATTACAGGAGGTTCAGATTCATACGAAACATATCGGACCTAAGGTATGGGAAAATCTCAAAATCTCATTTTTATCCGAGATTGTTTGTACTTTGGTATTTACTGGGGTGTATTTTATCATCCACATCCATGTTTCCTCAATATGTAATATTATTTCCATCCTCATACAATAGTTTAAATCCAATTTTACCCTTCGTTGAGTTTTTATTAAATCATATGAAAGGAATCTTTTGTCGTTTTTCGTACGAGGTACTTTTTGACTTTTCCAGCCAAAGTACGAGAAGGCTGTTTTTTTAACATATACGGCACGAATGGATTTTTAGAACATTATTTCCAAGAATCTTACATTACATGTTTTCAAGTTTATTTTTAATCAGCTTATTTTAGTTTAAAATTGTATGACATGTCAAGAAAGGAAAAAATGTTTTTGATGTAGAAAGTATATTTTCCTCAAGAATGTAGTTCAAGTGTTTTATCAAAATTATTTTCCATCTATGATAAAATAGTGTTCTGTTTTTATCCCTATTTTTACATTTATTTGATTTTTTTAGGGAATTAATTTTATGATGTCCTTTTATCTTATATGGGTTATGTTATGATGGCATGATGTTTAAGAATCCCATTTTTATGACATGGGTTTTGCTATGATGTATGATTTATGATTTTGTGGCACATATAATAATGGTTTCATTATTAGATGGGTGGGACCTATATCTCCCTCCAATTTATTGGGTAAAGATTTTTATCTCATTACATAGACATGGATGGAATGGAAAGTAAAACCAATTCAGTGATACAGGACTGGAATGGGGAGTGAACTCGATTCAGTAATGGACTTTGTCCTCTGTGATGGTCTTGGAAATGATCCTTGACTAATATTAAATGAGTTTCTATGATTATGTGTGTATACCACAAAGTTTCATGTTTTATTTTATGATTATTTGGGATTACATTTCACTACTATGATTTATCCCATGACATGATATTGTGACCTCTTTTACAGGTTAAGATTTTCAAAATTTTATGTTCTTAGGAATATGATATGACTGATATATCTTTTGTTTACCCTTACTGAGCATTTGAGATCACCTTTTTGTATGTTTTCCTTTCCCCAGGTCTGGAAGAAGGATATTAAGTATGATATGCCAAAAAGTGACTCTAGATATGATTAAATAAACGGGTGACAATGTAGTTGATTTTATGAACCAGTTGTTTATGTTTCCTAGTTACTAAAGACACTATACCTATACGATCCTTTCATGGTTTTGTTATATGTTGTAATAATTATGTTTCAACACTGATGTAATAACAATATATGTAATGTATGGGTCATTATAGTTGGTATCATTGGAAAGGTATTGTCAACCTTTGGAAACTAGGATGTGAAAGCCTTAGTAAGAACCCTAAGAATAAGTCTAAGCATAGAACATAATCTTAGTGTTTTAGAAATGGCCATGAACAACCTATGATAAGGCCTTAAGTGTGAAATTTTATTCTTTATTATGTGGTTTTCCTATTATGATTAGTGTTTCTCACACTATGCTTCTTGGTTTTAGTCAATGGCTGGAACCCGAAGGAAGCGTGTTAATGCTGAATGTGATGGGCAATGAAATGATTGTCCCCCTGAGCAACCAAATGTTATGGGAGCTGGAATACAAAATCTTTTAGCAATGATCACACAAATTTCTCAAGCTATGAACCATTCTGGACAACCAAACGAGAAAATGAAGTAGCAACATTCTATTGAATCCTTCATGAGGTAGCATCCACCTTCATTCAGCAGGTCTTCTGATCCATTGGTAGCTGAACAATGGATTAGTACCACTAAAAAGTAATTTTTAGTTCTACAATGTTCTAAACATGACAAAGTCATCTTAGCAGTGTATCGTTTGGAAGGTTATGCTGATCAATGGTGGAATCTTATCAATAATACGAGGCAAAGTGACAAAATTGAGTCCATGGAATGGGACGAGTTCAAGAACTTATTTTTCAATAAGTACTTCCCTTGTATTCTCTGAACAAAGATGTTGAAGGAGTTTCTTGAACTGAAGCAGAATGATGATGAATCGTTTGGTACCTATGAATCTAATTTTACAATACATTCAAGGTATGCTTCCAGAATTATTATCCCACCTGAGAGTAAAATCGATCTATTTTTTAGTGGCTTAAAACCAAGTCTTCAAATGGCATTATCCATAAGGGACTTCAATAGCTACGAGGAAATTGTACGATGTGCTCTCAAGGATGAGATGGAGATTGGAGTAACCCATCAGTCATATGGGTTTGATAAGAAGAGGAAAATGGAATTCAAAGGAAAATATAAAGACCACACTGAAAATAATATGAGTTTTCTTTTATGCTCAAATTGTGGAAAGAAACATGGATGGAATTCTCTTAAAGGGACAAGAAAATGTTTTAAGTGTGGAAAATAACGTCATCAGGTAGTTGAATTTCGAAATAATGGGAAGAATATTTCTAATGATGTGAACAAAGAAATGGATACACAGAACGCACCTCCTACACTTCAATGTTTCAAGTGTAAAGAGATGGGGCATTATGCCAATCAATTCCTAAATCCAAGGGTTGTTGATGATGATGGACGTCAACAAACTCTTAGGGCTAAATACAAAGGACAGTCACATTCAATTACTATCGGCGATGTGGAGTACGATAACGAAGTGGCGAAAGGTACACTTACCATCCATTCTAAAGTAGAAAATGTTTTATTTGATTCTGGATCCACTCACTCTTTTATTTCTGAAGAATTTTCTAAGGGTATCACTGTATTACCTCAACAATTAGATGTTGAGTTAGCTGTGACAACTCCTAATGGCGCAACGGTCACATCAAAAGTTTATAATTCTTCTCCGATTGAAGTTTCTGAGAAAGTGCTTCCTTCAAATCTTGTGATCCTTCCTATAGTGGAATTTTATGTGATTCATGGCATGGATTGGCTTTCTTTATACGGAGCTCATATCAATTGCCAAGGAAGGGAAATCACATTTAATATTCCAGATCAATCTATGATCGTCTATCGATGCAAGGATGAATATAACCTTCTATAGGAAATTTCATCCATCTTATGGGTCATGATTCTAATAAATGAAGGTTAGTTATCTCAAATTGTTGGTGAGAAACTCACGATTAAGAATTTTCCCATTGTACGAGAGTTTGATGATATCTTTCTAGAGGAATTTTCGTGTCTTCCACCAAATCGTGAAGTTGAGTTTTCAATAGAACTTGTACCGGGTGCTTTGACTATTTCGAAGACACCTTATAGAATGGCCCCAATTGAGTTGCAGGAATTGAAGAAGCTACACCAAGAGAATCTTGTTAAGGGAGTCATACACCCTAGTGCGTCACCTTGGGGAGCACATGTTCTGTTTGTTAAGAAGAATGATGGATCAATGAGACTCTACATTGATTATCGAGAACTTAACAAGATCACTATCAAAAACAAATATCCTATCCCACGAATTGATGACTTATTTGATCAACTACGTGGAGCTCAATACTTTTCCAAGATTGATTTTCGTTAAGGGTATCATTTATTAAGGGTAAAAATGGAGGATATACTAAAAATGGATTTCTGTACAAGGTATGGACACTATGAATTTATAGTGATTCCATTTGATCTTACTAATGCCCCTACTATCTTCATGGATCTGATGAATAGAGTCTTTAGAGACTATCTTGATCAGTTTGTGGTAGTCTTTATAGATGATATTCTTGTTTATTAAAAGAGCAAGGAAGAACATGAAGATCACTTGAGAATTGTATTGGATACCCTGAGAAAGGAGAAGCTTTATGCCAAATTTACAAGTGTGAATTTTGGCTTCAAAAAGTTTCATTTTTGGGTCACGTAATCTCAAAAGTGGGGATATATGTAGATCCAGCAAAAACAAAGGTTATAGAAAGATGGTCACGACCAACAACAATAACTGAGATCTGATGTTTTCTTGGTATGGCTGGATATTATCGATGTTTTGTGAAAGATTTTTCACGATTATCTAATCCACTCACCATTTTGACTCGAAAGGGAGTTATGTTCGTGTGGACAGAGGAATGAGAAGAGAATTTCAAGGAGTTGAAAAAAAGGTTATCTAGTGCACCTGTACTCACACTTCCTTGTAGTAGAGAATGGGTTGTCGTCTACAGTGATGCATCTAAGAAGGGGTTGGGGTGTGTTATTATACAAAATGATATGGTGATAGCTTATGCCTCACAACAGTTTAAAATGCATGAGAAAAATTACCCAACTCATGATTTCGAGTCAGCTGTGATAATCATTGCATTAAAGATTTAGAGGCATTATCTTTATGGTGAACATTGTGATATTTATACTAATCATAAATGTTTGAAGTATATTTTCACATAGAAGGAGCTGAATATGCGTCAAAGAAGATGGGTGGAGCTAATTAAGGATTACGACTGCTCAATTCATTACCACCATGGGAAAGCAAACAAGGTGGAAGATGCATTATGTCGACAAGGCCATGCTAGCCTATCCATGATGAGGATCACAAATGATCCAATATTTATGGATTTACAAAGGATGGATCTTGGAATTATAATGGAAGGGGAAAAGTCTTATCTTTATCAAATGAATGTTCATCCATCTATACATGGGATGATTAAAGAGGCATAGAAAGAAGATGTATAGTTACAAAATAAGGTGAGAAATGTTCCTGAATTCAACCTTGATTGTGATGGGATAATAAGGTTCAAGAATTGGGTTTTTGTTCCTCCCATCCATGAATTAAAGAAGGAGATACTGGATGAGGCTCATAGTTCTGCATTCTCTATTCATCCTAGAAGCATGAAGATGTATAGGGACCTGAAAGAATACTTCTGGTGGGATGGAATGAAAAGAGATGTTGCTGAATATGTCTCTCAATGCATGGTTTGTCAGCATGTTAAAGCTGAGAGATAGAAGTCTAAATGGATGTTACAACCATTACCCATACCAGAATGGAAATGGGAAAACATCACTATGGACTTTGTCACTGGACTTCCTAAGACATCCAAAAGTAATAATTCTATCTGGGTTATAGTTGATCGTCTTAAGAAGTTGAAACACTTAATTTCTATTAGGGAATATCTCTCTCTGGATCATCTTTCCAGGATATTTGTAAATGAAGTGGTAAGATTGCATGGAGTACCACTTTCCATTATATCTGATCGGGATACGAGGTTTACCTTGAAGTTCTGGTGAAGTCTTCAGCATACTCTAGATACATAGTTGAGTTTCCGCAATGATTATCATCCTCAAAAATATGGTCAGTCTGAGAGGAAAATTCAAACTCTAGGAGACATGTTAAGAGCTTGCTCTATGGATTTCAAAGGTGGCAGGGATCAACACCTACCTTTGGCAGAATTTCCCTATAATAATATCTTTCACTCTAGTATTCAGATGGCTCTTTATGAAGCTCTCTATGGAAAGAAATGCAGAACTCAAACTTGCTGGGATAAAGATGGGGAATGAAAGCTATTAGAACCTGATCTTGTTGATGAGATGGTAGAAAAAGTCTGATCTATTCAACAACATATAAGAGCAGCTCAGAGTCGACAAAACATTTATGCCGACAACCGAATCAAAGACCTAGAGTTTGAAGTGGGTGATAAAGTGTTATTACAAATATCTACTTGGAAGAGAGTAATGAGATTTTGGAAGAAGGGAATGATGAGCCCTAGGTATATCGGTCCTTTCAAAATACTGGATCATGTTGGGAAGGTAGCTAATCGATTATCACTTCCACGGAATCTCTCTGATGTTCATGATGTGTTCCATGTATCTCTCCTGAGAAAGTACATACCTGATCCCTCACATGTACTAAGCTCAGAAGTTGTACCGCTGGAGCAAGATCATTCTTATGAAGAACAACCAATTGAAAATTTGGATCATAGAAAAAAAGATATATGGAACAAGACCACTCTCTTGGTGAATGTTTTATGGAGGAACCACCAATTAGAAGAAGCTACACAGGAGCTTGAGGATATGATGATGGAGAGGTGTCCTCATCTGTTTGTTACGAAGTGAAGAATTTCAAGGGAAAAATTCATTTTAAGGGGGGTGTAATGTAACACCATGATATTTTATGAGAATTACATTTTTTGTTATGTTATATGCCAAGGAATCTTTCACTACACACAACACTAGCTTGGCTTGCGTTACACGCAATCATGACCTTCCATGACAGCATGTGTAGTACGCAATACCGAGTTTCACTAAACAACGATATATTATTATAATATTATGAACTAGATGTTATGAATAGTATTAAATTAATTTTAAATTTTATAACATTATAAATCATCTTACACATTTTCTAGAATGAGGTATGAAAAAAAATCTGTTTTTCGGATAAAAGAAGTATTTTTAAAAAAATGCAGTTTTACCGCCTTTTGATGGAACACACATTTTAAATCTATTTTTTAACATGTTTATAAGTTCAATTTGACAAAATAAAATTCTTATTAGGAATTAGGACATAAAATTTACTTTGGATAATTTTTTCATATTATTCTGGTAACTTTCATAATTTGATGAATAGTAAAAACACGCTATATTTTAATTAAAAACAAATTTTTTTCATCACAATAATTTATGAGGATAAATTATCTTTTTAATTGGTTTTAAAGTGTAATTAGAATATATTTTTACCATTTATTCCAATTTTGGTCAATGTAATTAATTTCACTTTGATATTGGACATAAATAAGTGATGATCTTTTGATAGTTATTGTTTCTTAAAAACACGCTATTTGTTTTGATAACGGTAATTACATTTAATATTAATTAATTACACTTCTATGTTTTGAATTTGGAAAAATAGACATCATTTTTTAATTCGGAATATCAAATATAGATTAGGCTGAATTTTTGGTATTTTTCTAAAAACATCAATTTTTGATGAATAGTGAAAACACTGAGTTTTTGGTTAAACCCGAATTTTTATTTAAATAATCATTTATTTGATTTAAATTTTTTTAGGTCAAAATAGATACATAATAATTATATAAGTTCAATTAAATTCATTTGAATCATTTTATAATAATTTTAGATTTATAAAAAATTGTATTGAACTTTTCACCCTCTTTTACCCACCTCCTTTGAGCTTTTGCAATTTTTCATAAAATGTAATTTTACCGCTTCTGTGAGTTGAATTTCGAAAATAAGGGAGAAACAGTTAATATCAGGGATTAAAATGTGGTTTATTTAGATAAAAATAATTTTCGGTGAATAGTAAATTTTTACTTTTATTTACCACGGTTAAAGGTAAATAGGGTAATTCAATGTTAAAAGAAAATTATAATAATTCAAAATTGCCTTAAAACTTGTCCAAGACTTATTGGATGGGTAATTTCTGACCATGGGCATCCTTGGGTTGATTTTGGGACCCCATGGAGCCACTTATTAAAGACAATGACACATTAGATTAATTAATTTATTGTAAAGACAAAACTAGCATTAACAAAAAATCCATTAGTAATTAATTTTTATAAGGGGATATATAAATTATCTTTTAGAGTATAAATATTCATAGTAAAGATAAAAATATTTCCTACATGTTGATATTTATTTCTAATTTTTAGAAATCAAATAATTTAAATTATTTATGACACAATAATGATGCAATATTTACCTCATTAATAAATGATTTAAATAAATAAGATTATAATGATTAAATTTTTTTCCAAAACATGTACATTTCGGATTGGATGATTTTATTTTGACCATGAGTCTTCTTATCTTCATCTTTAATGAATTTTGGCCCTTTTGAAACCGATGATATGTTTATAATAAAATAATATTTTTCACACTTTCCAAAGGTACCCCTATCCTCCCTTATAAAAGGGCACCTCTCCCTCTCCTCCTCACACCACTTTGAGCATTCAAGCTTGGCGAAAACCATCCCATTTCACTTCCCCACTTCCATAGAAACCTACTAGAGGTACTGGTATTCTCAAAAGACCAACTCTAATGGCCTAAGAGAAATATTAAAGGAGGATCTTCGAAGAAGAGGTAATACATTCTACCGTTTTCTTCAAGTTACATTCTTCTTCTACTACCTCTTCATTAGTTGTTTCATTATGAGGTAATAACATCATTATCCCTCATATAGTGATATGTTATTATAAATATTAAACAACCCTATTTCACCTCTTATCCATCCTATGGTAAACAAAATCATCGCGCGTGCGTACGTACGGAATACCGTCTCCACGCTGTGGTGTAATATGTTTTCCACCACCACCTTAATTGTATGGGTATAATGGTGTAAATGAAAAACTGTATATGATTATTGTAAAGTGTTATTGATTCTAAAATATTATACATACACTTTAATACAATTCCACGATCATGGGAATGATATCACCGCTCGTGTATACGTACGGCCTACCGTCTCCATGATGTGATGTGACTCGTTCTATATGATCTTCATTGAATAATGATTATATAAATGAAATGAGTGAATGAATATGATATATATTACACTAATACCATTTTTTAAATGCTGTATCTATATCCTATAAATAGGAAGAATAATTTATTAGACAAAACACTCATAAGAAAATAAAGCAGTAAACACCCGAATAACTAGTAGCAATGAAATATTACTACTAAGAAGATACAAATATGAACATATATGATATCATAAAAATGAATATGATTTTTTAATAAGTCAATTAACATTATTTAAACCATATTACTGGTGGTTTGGATTCATATGAAGCATATCGGACCAAAGGTAAGGGAAAATCTCACAATCTTATTTTTATCTGAGATTATTTGTACATTGGTATTTACTAGGGTGTATTTTATCATCCAAATCCATGTTTCCTCTATATGTAATATTATTTCCATCTTCCTACAATTGTTTAAATCCAATTTTACCCTTCATTGAGTTTTTATTAAAATATGTGAAAGGAATCTTTTTTCATTTTTTGTACGAGCTACTTTTTGACATTTCCGGCCAAAGTACGAGAAGGATGTTTTTTAACTTTTATGACATGGATGGATTATTAGAAAATTATTTCCAAGAAGCTTACTTTACAAGTTTTTATGTTTATTTTTAATCAAATTCTTTTAGTTTAAAATCGTATGACATGTTAATAAATGAAAAACTGTTTCTGAAGTAGAAAGTATATTTTCCTCAAGAATGGAGTTCAAGGGTGTTTCGCACGGAATCCGGGGATGACCTCCTGGACGGGAGATTCAAACGTTCCGATCGGTTTCTAATGGGTTTGTTCGTAGAACCGGAAACATCCAATGATTCCACATCCGTTTGGACCTACTTTCCAAAGGCAGGCGCTCATTAGCTTGTGGACTAATGAGACTTAGGAATTTTCATTGGTCGAGAGGATGGGAGGTCGGACTCATCACACCTTTTTGAGGGGAATTATTGTCTACTCCGGGACTCTATTTATAGATTTAAGTTATGTTCGTGAATCCTTATTACATTACCAAGTATAAAAAATGTGCTTTCCTTTAGTTTTAACAATCAATGATTAAATATGCAAGAAATTTAGAGAATCTTTTATATGTATTCGAGGTTCTTCATCAATAGAGAATCATCTATATCTATTTAGAGATTCTTGGTCAATGGTATCCTTCAAAACATTTATATAAAAGTCTCTTGGTCATTATGACGACCAGGCTGGTTTTAAAGCCACTCAGTGGGGCACTTGAAGTTTATCGTCATTCAGAAGGACAAGGATTATTTCAAAGTTGGGATCGAACCCATAAATGGGCTACCTACGTATCGTTTGTTTTGGAAAAGGTATCAGAACCCACGTAGTTCGAGAAATGGAGTTGTTTCGGTGCGGATGTGTGTCGGGTTTCTGTTCCGACGCTGTTCCGCCAGGACGCGTTCGCGTGTGCACCCGTCGACCCGAGGGGATGGGCGCGCGCGGGTTGTGGTCCCGCAGTCCCGCTTTCCAAAGGCGGGCGGCATCCGTCCCTTGTTCAGGGGCGTCTGCTCCTTGATCGAAATCGGGATGATGGGATGTCGGCTCCTCCTTCCGTGGACGTCTCCTCGGAACTCGTTGCCTAATCCGGGTCTCCCTCATAGATTTAAGAATATTCGTGAATCTCATTCCCGGCGCCATATCTTCAAGGACACCGGTTAATTACGCTGCTTCCGCCCAGACGCTCCAAGGGGTCTGGTCGGGGCAGCAACCTGCGGTGAGGAGACCGGGTGACTCCGGGTGTTGGGGGCGTGTCTTAACACTGCAACTCTGCATGTCTGCCTTCCGTCCCTAATAGGGCTTCTCGAAGGCGTGATGGCCTGAGGCATCCCGCGCTGGGTGCGGGGAACTATATCACCTGAGGTTTTCCTCAGCTTCCCATGTTTAACATGGGGCATGCCGCGAGTTTAACGTCCAGCGGGGACGGCATCGGACTGATCAACACGAGAAGTGGATCAGATGATCGAACCCCTTGCGAGGAACCTCCGACGCTGGGTCCAGCACATGGGCGGCTTCCCGAGTGAAGTGGAGTGGAATGAAATGGCATCACCCCACCGGGATGTGGCGGCCCGGGTAAGGATCAGGATGGATGATGGAGTGAAGATCTTGGACCCCGTAGGGGCTTCCTACGTACCGCGCGTTAGCACAGATCAAAGTCAGCGTAGTTCGGATATACAGTTTAACGTCATGCTGGACATCGGCAATCCGACTCACGAAGAGATCGAGGTTGCCGGGCGAAGGGTTGAACCGAACCACCTCGCACAGAGGGGGATGGAACGGCTGGGTGGATCACAGTTTCACGTCATGCTGGATGCTGAGAGGAGAAATAGGAAAAAAGGCAGTGGGGAAGTGCAATGGAGATACACATGTGCAGTCCCCCACAAGAGCGGATTCATAGGTGAATCGACGCGAAGGTGAACCCGGGAGGGGTCCACGGATGGACGAACTGACGTGAGTACGACCGGGACGACCAGGTGGTGGGCTTGAACCTCGAAGAGGCTTCCTACGTACCCTGTTTAGAAGACAGGGATCAAAGTCTGCGTAGTTCGCTCTGTTTGTAACACTATACCCCTGTGGGCGAAGGCCACTCCAATCCCGACATCACTGCAGAGATGAGCGGGTGGGGGCCACATCCAAACCGGGAGGACCCTGCGCGCGGGGAACGGGATCAGGTGATGCGGACGGTTTAACGTCTTGCCGGACGAAGTACAGTTTAACGTCGTGTGTTGAGGACGAAGCGGACGGTTTAACGTCTTGCCGGACGAAGTACAGTTTAACGTCGTGTGTTGAGGACGAAGCGGACGGTTTAACGTCTTGCCGGACGAAGTACAGTTTAACGTCGTGTTTTGAGGACGATGTACAGTTTAACTTCATGTTGGACGAAGCACTCGGCAGTTTAACGTCTTGCAGCGCGGACGTGGTTCAGTTTAGCGTCATGCAGGACGAATGCTGAACAGTTTAACGTCTTGTAGCTCGGACGAAAAATGGTGCCGCCGATGGGTCTGTGTCACGTCACGCGAGCCTGGAGGGCCGCATGGGAAGACAACGCACGGTGCGGGAACCCGGGATGAAGATCATCGGGCGCCACGCAGGCGGGTACCCTCTGGGGGTCAAAGGGGTCGACCTCGGCGGATTGCGCGCAAAAGAGAAGCATGGCGCGCAATACCGCGGGTCGGCGCGCAAATGGGCGGGCTGGCGCGCAATTGGGCCAGCGCTTTGCGCGCGGAAGATAGAGATTGCGCGCACCGGGCTTCGGATAGCGCACGGGGGCAACGGCTCATTCTTTGATGAATGGGCACTTTAAAACGGGGGGTGCGCGCAATCGGGCCGGATTGCACGCACCCCGGGGGCAATTGCGCGCAAGAGGCTTCTTTTGCGCGTGAAGGCCTTTGGGTGAAAAATTATTCAAAGGAAAGGAGCCAAAGGGATTGGGCGCGAAGGCGAACCCTGAGGCTTTCTTGCACGAAAGAAAGGAGGTTACCTGAAGATCGGCATTGCGCGCGGAAGGGGTTGAATTGCGCGCACGAGAGACCTTTCGACTTCCGGCCACCTTCAAAACGTCGGGGGTCGCCTTATATTTATAGGCAACCCCGGGCGCGAAATCCGGTTCGCGGGCGCGGAATTCCCTTCGCGAGCGCGGAATCGGGCCCGGCGCGCGAGGGATTCGCGCGGGCAACGGGCGCGCAAAATTGCGCGCCGGCCCAGCGCATTGCGCGCATCCCGGGAGGTTTGCGCGCGGCACTCCAACTTTGCGCGCGGCTCTCCAAAATTCCGCGCAAGGCTTTCGGGCCCTCCGAAACGGGCTTCTGACTCCAAATATGACCTCGCTTCCTGCATCCGGAGCTTCGTTTGGGAACAACGGACTTTTCCGGCGTCTAAAAAAGCCCCCCCTCGGAATCTAATCGGCGAGAGGTCGGAACGATCGGGTTCCGAGGGAGACGCCGGAATGCCGAAGTCCTGGGTGGCACGGGACTATGGCTCGCAAAAAGGGGCGTCGGGCGCGAAATTCGCCAGTGCAGTCGCGCAAAGCGCTTTCCGCGCAGCGCGGACTCCCGGCCTTGCCTATAAATAGGGGCCCTGGGTCCCCCACACCGTACACTGGCCTTCCGCGCGATAAGCATTCGATCTCTCGTGCGCGAAATTGCACTTTCCGGCGCGGAATTCACCCGTTCGTCGCGCAAAACTTTCCGGATTTCGGCCTGTCTTTGCGTGAATACCCGGGGTTTTACGCGACAGACTTCTCGATTGCGCGCCGTCCACTAGGATTGCGCGCCAAATCCCAAACTTCTCTGCCAGCCTCGTCCGATTCCGCACGCTTCATCCCTTAACCCGCACGACTCCCGGAGCTTCTGAGATGGCCGCGAATCAAGGGTATGAGGGGGATACCGCCACTCGCAGAGCTGAGATGGCGATGAACGAGGAGGTCTACGGAGCCAAGGAGATTGTTTCCAACAATAAATCCTTGTTCGACTTGCTGACGCCGGCCCAGAAGACATATCCGCTGTCGGACAACCTGCCGCTCTGGAACTTTGGCATCCTAGATGAGGTTCCGGTGCCAGGGTTCGAGGTTGATGCGCCACGGACCTGGGTGACTCGGGAGGACGAGCTTCCCCGCTATAACATCACCAACAATGGGCATCCTGCCAGGGAGACCAGGCACTTAGATGTCTATGTCCTGAACCCGAGGACGCGAACCATCGTCGGAAGTGAGCCTACTGCGGAGAACTCTCCAGCCCTCTACTCGAGCACATATCGCCAGAGTGTCACTGACGACACCAAGGGCTGGCTGAAGGACTGGGACTTGCGGTCTGGGGGCAATTTCACCAGTGAGTGGGCCTGGGCGTTCTGGGTACGCCACACTTGCGATCACTTCGCGGAGGAGCTACGGTACATCAGCCTGTTTGAGGCGGTGTGGACGTCGCAGTTCCACTTCTACTAGCAGTCCGAGCTCGGGCCAGAACTGTTCACCCGCTGGTCCCCGGATACCAACACCTTCCATATTCACCATGGGGAGGTTAGCATCGGCCTCTGGGACATCCACTGCATCGGAGGTATCCCGCTGGAGGGTTACCAATACGATGAGTTCCTGCCTCCGAAGAACATCTGGGAAGACAGGTCACGGACTCCCATTCTGACATGGCATCTGCTTGACCTGGCTACGAAGCGGCTCGGGATCAAGGACTTCCACAAGGACATAGCCTACAAGGAGTGGTTCGGCCAGTTCTTGGAGCATGACCCGGAGGTCAAGATGCCAGGCAGGGGGAAGCGGTGCCCGACCGCAGCTCAGAGGAGCCGGAACGGGTCGTACTGGCGGGTCCTGGAGACGGGCGACTACCACTCATGGGGGTACCGCGTCATCGAGGCTCGAGACCCAAATGTCTGGTACGTGGCATTCCTGGCCGCCTTTCTGAGTGGGTGGCTCCTGCCAGTGCGGGACGCGAGAATGGGTGTCCGTCCGGCGACACTGGCGATGGTGGGCGCCATGGCTGCCAATAAAAGATACAACCTCGGGGTCCCAGTGCTGGCTAAGCTGTACGCCATCCTGGGACGCATCTCGAGAGGGGGGTCTCCACGAAGGATCTGTGGGCCCTTCCAATTCTTCCACGGCTGGGTGGCTACTCACCTTGGTGGGTACACGTTTCCGAACGCCATCATTCTTCCGGGCAACGGCCTGCGACCCTCCCTGCTGAACATTGCGGGGGTCGCTCCGATGACCCTAAGTGAGGAGGGCGTGAGGATTCGGATTGGCAATCATGCCAATTTCAACTTCAGCCCGTTCCCCACTCCCGTTGGCCAAATGATCGACAACGGGCAGGGTCCGCTGGAGCAGCACGAGTACTTCCTGAACATGCGGGGCGGGGTGCTCGTGGCTCGGATCGACGGGAAGGTGATCTGCGAGCCCTACGTGCCAACCCGGTTCGCCAGGCAGTTCGGGTGTCTTCAACGGATGCTGAAGAGGGTATTCACTGCTGTCCGGGTGGAGACGAACCCTGGCGTCCTTCGCCAGATGTGGCTGATGTTCGCCGCCTTTGGCTCTGGCGACGTCATCACTCTCCCTCCTACCGGGGTCGATGCAGGCTTGGCAACCGAGTACACCGAACACTGGTCCATCGCGTACCCCGAGGGGCTTCTACGGAAGCCTGTTCGGCGGCTCGAGGTCACCCGTGCGGAGACCGGGCGTCAAGGAAGGAGGCGAGGCGCCGCCACACGGGGGAGAACGGAGGCGCGCCAAGCAGCGGAGCCGGCGCGAGCAGGGACTTCGGCGGCGGGCACATCGCAGGCTGCCGCTACGACCTCGGCGCCCAGAGAGGGGGCACGTGCGGTGGTCGAAGAGCGGCCCAGGAAGCAGGTAAGGCCTCTGCTCGAACCCTCCAACGATGCAGTCTTCCCGGTGCTGTGGTCGGCCTGGATGACCCTGCGGCAGTCACTGGGGACCGATGCCATCTGGCGAAAGATACTCAGAGAAGGAATCCATCTGCCAGAGGTCGGGCGCCTCCAGATCGCCGACAGGGTGGACTTCAACCGGCAGTATGCGTATCTGACGGCCATGGACGAGTACGCGCGCCAACGTGGTCAGAGTGCGGAGCCGTCCCTTCTGGTGAAGGTGATGCTCGGTCTAGAGCCCGCTCCAGAACAGATGCCGCCTGGGGAAGACGACAGTAGCAACGAATCCGAGGAAGAGGAGGAGACGGGGGAGGATGAAGGCTCTGAGGGAAGGTCCCATCAGGGGAGCCCGCGGGAGAGCGGCAAGGTGGCCGGCTCTGACAATGTTGATGTCACTGAGCTCCTCGAGGTCCGCTTCTATCCCTACTCAACTTGCTTCATCCATTCTCTTATGCATCTTCTAACCCATTTCTCCACCTTTCTCAGGAGCGCATCGATGTGGGTCAGGAATCCTCAACGGGAGTAGGAGAGGCGCCAGTAGGACAAGGCGGGGGCCAGACACCCATCATTGAATTGACAAGCGCGGAAGGGTCCCCTACTGCAACTGTTCCTGCGGCGGTCGGGGCAGCGGAAGATGACGCTCTGAACTCCCGTAAGTCTCCTTACTTTACTGCTGGTGCTTTCCATTGACGATCCGTGACTAACCATGGCATTCCCTGCGCAGTGATCTCAACATTGGAGGCTCGTCGGGCTGTCGAACCCGGGCCATCCACGAGTGGACCGGTGGCAGACATGCCGCCTACTCCGGAACAGACTTCCCACACCGAGCCGGCCCCACCAACTGCTGATCAAGGGGCTGCGGACGCTGGCGGTGCTGACGTCGGAGAGAGGTCGGGGGCTGACGAGGGTGTCAACGCCACTGGGGCGGGAGAAGAAGGTCGCCCAAATGTTGGGGAACCTATCCCCCGTGAGGACATCCCAGGGGCGGACCCTGCAGCAGACCTGCTGGCTGCCTTCCCTGCCTACCGGCCTGCCGACCCTGAGGAGATGGACGACTCGGATGCGGAGGCGGTCGAGGAGAGCCGGATAACGCGCCGCAGGGGGTGGAAGTGCATCCAGCGCTTCCTCAAGCGAGACCCATCGGAGTGGCTGGGGCGCATGGGATCCCTTCAAACCTGGCTGCGCTTCCTGTGTGCCGGGGGAGCTGATGCTCAACGCCTCCATCTGACGGTCCATGATTTCATGGCCGAAAAGATTCGCGAGAGCCGCCGGCGTGCCGATGTCGCACAATTTCGGGACATGTCGGAGAACACGCGGGCGCTCTTCGTGGCGGAGCAGGAAGTCCGGCGTCTCGAAGGGCAGGCGGCAGAGAAGGAGGCCTTCGTTGCAACGTGCACTGAGCTTGTGGAGCAACTAACGGCCCAGCTGGATGACGCCAAGGTACAACTGACGGAGGCGGGCCAACAGATGGTCACACTTCAAGTCGAGCGGGAGCGTGCACAGGCCAGGATCGACGAACTGCGCGCCGCGACCGCCGACGAGGAGAGGGCACGCAGAGATCGAGAAGCAGCCCTGGAGGCCACCAGCCAAAGGGTAGCGGTGTTATAAAGACTTATCCAGCACGCTAATCCCTAGGGGCTTTGTTTTTGCCACTCCCAGAACATTTTCTTCCGCTACTCAATATTTCGATCCATTTGTATGAACCAATATATTTATCTGCATCTTTTGGCTTAACATGCTCAACCACAAATTGTCTCGCGGGAGCGTTAACCAAGCTTCAGGCATCCGTAATTGGTCCTGGATTTCTAAAGAAAAGAGGGAGATCATTCCTAGGAAAGGAGACCTCAGACCTAATCAATGTATCATCCCCCCCAACTTGTTCCGACACACGTGCGGGACAACGCTAGGGGCGTTAATATTTTATCCGAACATAGGGAAATGAGAAAGGGTGAATCGCAGGTCCCGAATTCAGAAATCCACGAGGGTCGGCCTTCCAGGAAATGCCCAAGACGGCAAGCGGAGAATGGATCAATCGACCATACTACTGCAATAGACGGACCGAAGGTCATGTTTGCAGGAGGCGGATCACATGTCATCATCGATGCCTCTTTGGGGGTTCCTTCAGGCACAAGGGTGGAAATCCAGATCAACAGGGCATGCGAAGCGTGGGGCGAAGTGAGGATTTGTTCGGACAGAATCCAACGATCTCAAAATTGCGCCACTGTGGGGAAGGTGTATTAGGCGGATGCACTAATCTGGCCGTGAATCACCTCAATTCTCAGACAGAACCTCTTTGACGAGGAAACTGTCGCTTCCCATCATTGCACTGGGGCATCCCGAGCTGAATCGGGGAAAATATCACAATCGCACCACTCTACCAGAAGCCAGGCCATACGGCCGGCGACGAGGAGGGGCGGGACTTAGCGATCTCTGAGGCTGGACCCGAGTCGAGATGTCTGGGCGTTCCTACGTACTCCATCAGGCTGGAGATCAATCCACACGTAGTTCTGAAAGTGCAGTTTAATGTCATGCAGGACGTAGAACCCCGTTTAGGGAGATCTTAGTTTAAAGTCGTAGAGCTCGGACCATAGGGGAATATCTTAGTTTAAGGTCTTAGATCTCGGACCATAGGGGCATATCTTAGTTTAAGGTCTTAGAGCTCGGACCATAGGGGCAGATCTTAGTTTAAAGTCTTAGAGCTCGGACCATAAGAACCTCAAAGTACGCCACATCGTGGTTCTATCCCCTGGATATGCGAAGATGCACTGAGGGATAATGTCAAGAGTGTCAAGGTTTCGCCTGGTCAGAATGGGGGGTGGAAAACGTAATGTGAATCATGCGGCCATTCACTCAAAGACTGGGGGCACCGGCGTAACGATATGGGAGTACTGCCGACCGTGGCTGAAAAGCAGCATCCATATCGCACTGACCGTTGATGGAATGAGGCAGAAAACGAGCATCAACCGCTCAAGCGCAGGATTCATATCGATTTGCTGCCCGAGGCCCTTGGGGGCACCAGCCCAAGTCAGTGGGAGAGCTCTGAGGCATTGTGTCCAGACCGATCACGGGGGCTCCACCCAGGGCGTAGGCGATGGGTCCGAATGAAAGGGAGCACGAAGCCTGAAAAGTGGAAGGAACCTGACCAAGCTGAACCTGACCCTCCTGGCAATAAACCAGAGTACTCTTGACACCGGTGGACCACTGCAAGGGGTCGAGGGACACGCCTTGAGGGTGACCCGAAGGCGGCGGATTCCCCAGAGAAGGGGGGATCTTTAAGAGGTGGGGGCTGGACCCGAAGTTTCAAACATCCGGGCGTTCCTACGTATCCCATAAGGATGGGAATCAAGCCACACGTTGTTCTGGAAGCACGGCGCAACACAATTGGGCACCAGCGCGGGGAGGGGTGCGGGTCTGGCCCGCGCACCCAGAAGAAGCGGCATTTGATATTTCTTGTTTGTCCTTAAAGATGGATGGTTTTTCTTTGTGCAGCGACATGCCTGTGATTAGGAAATCCCTGGCGTCGCCACAATAATCAAGACATAAAAGGCATTGACAAATGGCGTGGTTAGTAACCAGCACCCAATGTGAGTGTCCTCTGAGGAGAACATCACGATGCAGTGCCGTTTCTCGTCGGGCGGCCAAGACGATCACAGTTTACGGTCGTGTGGTAGGACCGGACAACACAGTTTAAGGTCGTGTGGTTCGGACCATGGAGGAACCCGCTTATTGGGATATGGCGGACTCAGCGGAGGTGGGAACATACCCAGCCCTGCGGTCACGCACGATTCCAGGAGAAGAATCCTGGGATAGGGGCCTGCGTATGTCCATCACCCGAGGGGCAGAGATGCTAGCCTCCAGTTATACTGGGCCCAGAACGCGATTGTCCGGGCGACTCCTTCCTCCTTATGGGGATGAGGGTCCAGCTACACATGGCCCTTAGGGAGGACATTAGCATATATCCTTGGTGCTCAGATCGCGGGAGCCTCGAAAGACACCATTACCCTGGTTGGCCTGCCTAACGTGTAAAGGTGTACTACAGGTCAGTATGAAGAGAGTGTCGAGATTCCACTACAACGCACAAAGGCGGAGTGTGATGAGGACTGCGCAACCAATGTTCAGATCCTGAAAGAGACGACATGGCGATCAAGGACGTCGCTGACCATATTCGCAACACAACATCCGATCGCGTCAGCCTAGGATGGGGCAAGAAAACGAGCATCAACCGCTCAAGCGCAGGATTCATATCGATTTGCAGCCCAGGACCCGCCGGTAAATCGACCCGGAGCGGTAGGAGAGCACTGAGGAATCGTACCCAAACCGCTAACGAGGATCCCTTTGAGTGAAGGCTCGAACCAGAGGAAGCGTGCGGCCCGACAAGCAACACAGGACTTGTCGGGATTGAATCCGACACCACGGGTCATGGACCGAAGTACCCAAAACATGTTAACAGATCACCATAAAGGGTCGGAAGACTCATCCTGAGAGCAACCAAAAGACAGCAGATCCCCGTGATCAACCAAGAGACGGAGCTGGACCTGAGACACAAGCGTCCAGGCGGTCCTACGTATCCCATAAGGATGGGAATCAAGCCGCATGTAGTTCTTGAAGTGCAGTTTAACGTCATGCAGGACGATGAGGGGTGTGAGGTAGTCCCACACACGGGGGAGGCGTACGGCGCGGCCAGTAGGCCAACGTGAATGAGGACATAATCCCCTTATCACGCCATACGCCTCACACAAAAAGGAGGGGAACTTGGGTCAGAGGACCAATGCGGGATAGAGATTCCCGGGAAATGGGGCTGGGCCTGAAACATGAATGTTCAGGCGGTCCTACGTATCCCATAAGGATGGGAATCAAGCCGCACGTAGTTCTTGAAGTGCAGTTTAACGTCATGCAGGACGAAAAGAGAAAGGGGGGAGCAGAAGGCATCCCCAAACGTGGGGGGCGTACAGCGTGGCGAGCAAACCGTCGTGAGTGAGGGCATAGCCCCGCGTTCACACCATACGCCGCATACCCAGAGGAACTTGGGCCAAGGGCCCGAGATGGGATGGAAATTACCGAGGGATGGGGCTGGGCCTGAAACATGAATGTTCAGGCGGTCCTACGTATCCCATAAGGATGGGAACCAAGCCGCATGTAGTTCTTGAAAGGCAGTTTAACGTCATGCAGGACGATGATGCTTGGCAGTTTAACGTCTTGCAGCGCGGACGTGGTACAGTTTAACGTCATGTTGGACGAATGCTGAACAGTTTAACGTCTTATAGCTCGGACGAGGTGCAGTTTAGCGTCATGCAGGACGAATGCAGTTTAACGTCGTGCGGGACGAACTGCAGTTTAACGTCGTGCGGGAAGAAATACAGTTTAACGTCGAGTTGGACGAAGATGCTTGGCAGTTTAACGTCTTGCCGCGCGGACGAAATGCACTCAGGCAAAGTACTTCTTGAGGAACCTAGCGTTGGTGGGAGGAGTGACACGCTCACCATACATAGTTGCTAGGGAGTACGCGCCATTGGGATAGACTTTGTGGACGACAAGAGGTCCCTCCCACTTGGGCTCCAACTTGGGTGGCTTCCTGCCGGGGATCATTGGCGCTCTTAGGGCCAGCACTAGGTCACCCTGAAGGAAGGAGCGGAGGCGAACCTTCTTAT
The DNA here is from genome assembly GCA_963277665.1 of Viscum album. Classification (NCBI taxonomy): domain Eukaryota; kingdom Viridiplantae; phylum Streptophyta; class Magnoliopsida; order Santalales; family Viscaceae; genus Viscum; species Viscum album. Next base: position 1,289,222,356 of record OY728159.1, on the reverse strand, counting down.
TGAAAGCTCGAGCCATCCTGCTCTGATGCCTCTCCAAGTTGTGCAAAGCGCGAAGCCTATTCTCATCCAGTGCTCCCAGCTCGACTAGACGGGCTTCAGCAGCTCTGTCCGGCGCTTGCTGGTCGTAGACCGCAGTGCGAAAGGACGGTAATTGGATCTCGATGGGCAGGACGGCCTCAGCTCCATACACCAGGGAATAAGGGGTCATCTGGGTGGAATTGCGAGTCGTCGTCCGATAAGCCCAGTGGGCGTTGGGGAGCTTGTCCGGCCAACTCTTCTTGTTCTGACCAACCATCTTTTGCAGAATGTTAGAGAGGGTTTTGTTAAACGCCTCAATCTGTCCATTCGCCTGCGCATGATAGCGAGATGTATGGTTCGAGAAAATGTTGTACTTGGCGTACAACCTCTTCAACTCGACTGCTCGGAAATTGGCTCCGTTATCTGTGAGGATAGCGTGAGGCACTCCAAATCGATGAATGATGTTGGAGGTCACGAAGTCAGCGATCGAACAGGATTTGACCTCTCTGAGCGGAATCGCCTCTGCCCATTTGGAGAAGAAGTCTGTGGTGGTCAGAATGAACCGACACTGGCGAGCCGTCGCCGGCGGGTAAGGTCCCACAACGTCCATCCCCCAGACTGAAAAGGGCCAAGAATACCTAGTGGTATTGAGAAGCTCCGGTGGCCGATGCACAAAGTTCGCATGAACCTGGCACGCATGGCACCTCCTGGCATACTCGATGCAGTCGTGGATCATGGAGGGCCAGAAGTATCCCAACCTCCGAATCTGGTGGGACAGCTTCGGCCCAGTCTGATGGGAACCGCATGAACCAGCATGAACCTCTTTCATGACTCGCGGGATCTCAACTCCATGAAGGCAACGGAGGAGAACACCATCAAATCCGCGTCTATAGAGGATCTGCTCCAGGCCGGGACTGCTCTGGAGGACAAACTGCGATGTGCGGCGTCGAACTCGCTCGCGCTCGGCCCGATCTGACGGGAGAATGCCATGTTGGAGGTACTCAACCAAAGGCGTCCTCCAATCAGGGGATGGTTCGACTGCCATATCTGGGGTACTCGGGGCTCCGGGCATAGGGGCAACCGTGGTGAGATTACTTACCGACGGGCCGCAATCTCCCTCCGTGATAACGGGAGCGATGAGCCTGCGGTGCGTCACGCGGACGATCAGGTTATCCTGTTCAGGCTCTGCAAGTGACGCAGCAAGGCTGGCCAAAGCATCTGCTCGACCGTTCTGCGACTGGGGAATATGGACAATTTCTGGCCGAGAAGGGAACTGGGCCATTAGAAGGAGGGTGCACTCCAGCAACGGCACATGTTCCGGCTTCCTGACAACATAGTCGCCATTGATCTGCTTAACGACCAGCTCAGAGTCCCCTTTCACACACAGATGGGGTACGTCGATCTCGAGAGCCAACTCGAGGCCGGTGATGAGGGCATGGTATTCCGCCTCATTGTTGGTACAGCCCTCTGACAACAGGAAAGAGTACGGCAGCACGGCTTGCTCCGGGGTAATGAAGACGATACCCAAGCCCACTCTGTTGAGCTTAGGATTATCGAGCCTTCTACCGGTGGGGATCCGGGAGGCACCATCAAAGTGCATCTGCCAGCACGGATCGGCATGATCGACCGAGAGAATGGCCTCATCAGGAAAGCCTAGATCTAGCGGCTGATCCGCGGAGGTCGGGTGAGCAGCCAGAAAGTCTGCCAATGCTTTCCCTTTGATGGCCTTGTGAGACACATACCTGATGTCGAACTGTTGGAGAATCACAGCCCACCGCACTAGACGGTCAGTCAACATAGGCCGGCTCAGGATATATTTCAACGGGTCTACCCGAGAAACCATATGTACCTCATGGTGCTGCAAGTAGTGCCGTAATTTCTGTACGGCAAATACGAGCGCCAGGCAGCTCTTCTCGATGGGGGAATACCTAACATCCGCATCGTGGAGCATGCGACTGAGGTAATAGAGGCTATTCTCAGTTCCCTCGTTGTTCTTCTGGGCGAGAAGGGCACCTAGGGACCGTTCCAGGGCGGTCACATAAAGGACCAGCGGCTTCCCGGATACAGGCGGCATCAGAACCGGAGGTTGAAGCAGGTACTGCTTGATTTCCTCGAAAGCGGTCTGACACTCTTTATCCCATACATAGGTGGCACCTTTCTTCATGAGCCGAGAAAAGGGCTTACACTTTCCGGCCAGATTCGTGATGAATCGGCGTATATATGCTAAGTGGCCTTGGAACCCTTGCAGTTCCCGGATGTTACCTGGGGGAGGCATCTGGCTAATCGCCCTGATCTTCTCTGGGTCGATCTCAATACCTCGGTATCTTACCACAAATCCAAGGAACTTTCTGGAGGTTACCCCGAAGGCACACTTCAACGGGTTCATCTTCAGGCAGCGAGACCGGAGGAAGCCGAACACTTTCTCAAGATCTTTGAGATGGTCCTGACGCTGGCGCGATTTGACCACCAAGTCGTCGACGTAGAATTCCACCAGTGTGCCGAGGATTGGCTTGAATATGCGGTGCATCGCCCGTTGGTAGGTGGCACCTGCATTCTTCATGCCGAAGGGCATGACCTGGTAACAAAAGATACCTTGGGGGGCCCTGAAGGCAGTGAACTCCTCATCCTCAGGGGCCATCCGGATTTGGTTGTATCCGGAGTATCCATCCATGAAGGAGAGGGCTTGGAACCCTGCCGTGGCGTCAATCAACAGCTCTGTCACCGGAAGGGGAAAATCATCCTTCGGACAGTGGCGGTTGAGATCGCGGAAGTCGATACAGACTCTGATCTGCCTGTTCTTCTTCATGACCGGCACAATGTTGGCCAACCATTTGGGGTACTGAACTTCCCTCACGAAGTTGGCTTTGATAAGCTTGTCAACTTCGGCCTCAACCATGGCACCGTGGAATGGGTGCATCTTCCTGGGAGGCTTCTTGAACCCGTGATGGTTCACTGGGAGACCAAGGCGGTGGACGGCTACCTGAGTATCTAGCCCCGACATCTCGTCATAGCCCCAAGCGAACACATCACGGTGCTGCCTAAGGAAGTCCACGTACTGCTACCGCTCCTCAGAGGGCATGGCGGCACTGACCAATGTGGGTCTTGGATCTGCTTCGGTTCCAAGGTTCACATGTACTAACTCATCGACCGTGGCGGAGACGCCCTCCTCAAAGGCTGGGGGTGCGTCTTCCACGTCCTCTCCACTCGGGGAGGGATCGTCCACGGGAGAGACTGCGTTGAAAAATGCATTGGGGCTACCATATCCTGCTGGGCCGCTGGTGCTGGCATGGGCGGTCGCGGTCATCTCATCAGGAGACTCACAAGCCATCGAGACCATGGCCACGTCCAACCGATGAATCGGGAGGACGTAAGCGTCATCCAAACTTGCCCAGGGATCACTTGCAACAGCGACAGGCTCAACCTCACCTGCCAGGATCTGCTTATCCTTGCTCTTGTAATAGTCTGCGTCCAGATAGCGGGCTTCACATGAGGCAAAAGGAGAGGCATCTCCCTGAAGCACGCCTACTCGACCGTTAAGGGAGTATTTGAGGCATTGGTGGTATGATGAGGGAACCGCCGCATGAAGGTGGAGCCATGGCCTGCCCATCAATGCGTTGTACGTAGTGTCTTGAGAGACTACCATGAATTCAGTGTTGGAAACCAAGTCACCTAACTGGGTCTTCAAGCGTATCTTGCCGACCGGGGTTTGCTCGGTGCGGTCGTACCCCTGGATCCTGAGGTCGGAGGGGATCAAGTCGTCCTCAGACAACCCCAATCTCCGGAGCATCCGAGTTGGAATCAGGTTAATCCCGGACCCCGTGTCGACAAGACAGCAACGGACTTCAAGGCCATTGAACTGGCCAGTAACATACAGCGGACGAATGTTCCCCTGTATAGGAGGGTCTTCATCCTTACCAGAGAACGAGATAACGGCCTGACATTCGGCGTCCTCAATCGCTTCGGCGTGAAAGGTCTCTGCAGCCGCAACCTCTGTTTCAAACTGGAGGGGGCTTTTCAGGGCTTCAGCGAGTGCCTCACGCATCTCAGATGACATGCGCAGAGCCTCAAGGATGGAGAGACTTGCTGGGATGTCGGCCAAGTGCTTCAGGACATCATACTTTTTGGCCAAGCGCGAGCCCCTGGTTGTAGGAGGTTGCTCTGCGATTGGAGGCATGACGGGCCTTGCTGATTGGACCGGCGGCCGACTGGTACTTGGAGCATCCCGATGTTCATCGGTTGAAGTCCGGGAAGTAGTCACCGTATTGGGGTCAGGAGGCCGGGACGGACTTGCGGCAGGGCAGAGCTGATCGCGACGCGGCTGAGGCGGTTCTTCCTGGTCCCACACCACAAACAGTGGCGGAGGCGAATCCGTCATCCCCGGATGGGGGGGCTACACGCGCTGAACTCGGTTTTGAGCCTGCTACCTAGTCTCAGTGGCGTGCACGTCCTGGCGGGAGGTACCAACTGCTGTGCCCCGGCGACTCTTGTTGTTGCGGTTCCTCCGACGGTGGCGACGACCGGGGACACTAGGGAGGCCCACCTGGTGTTCTTCAATGTCGGGAACCGAAAAGGGATTTACCAGCTCGACAGTATTAACCGAAGCGTACCCAATACCTTCATCGGACGAATCATCCATCACCGGGCGGATCTGAGGAGGGATCCCCATCTCCGTGGGCATGAAATCGCCGAGAGTGCGGGATAGTGGCGGAACTGGCGGGGGGCGCTCTTCCTTCTTGCGCCACCGCCGTTTTCTCTTCTCGGATGAGGCAGGCTGGGATGACGATGCCGAAGCAGCACCCGAAGATTCTGGGGGCTCAGGCTGATTCAAGCGCGCACTGATGATTCCATGGGCACGAATGATCGTCTTGCGGGCCATCCAGTTTTTATACTTCTGGGATCCGCGGTCGGAGACCAGCTGCCATTCGTCCTCATTGCCACTATCGTCATCTGATCCCACGAACACACCCGCCACTTGTGCTGGAGCTGGGCCCAACCTGATTACATTGTTGTTAATCTGGTCTTGGAGCCAATCCTTAAACACATAGCACCGTTGGATGGTGTGCCCCAGGGCCCGATGGTAAGGGCAGTAGCGGGGGTTATCCGTGAGATATGCCTCCTCTGGCCTCCAACACTCAGGCAGTCGCACAATCCTCTGCTCCAGGGCGCTCCGGAAATAACCGGGGACCTGATCCTCGTGAAATGATTAAGTCAGGTATCGCGGGCCGCTGGGAGCGTGGTCTTGACGAGGGGCTGGAGGGGCCTGCCGAGGAGGTGGACCCTGATTATCTCTCTTGGGTTGTGGCGGTACATTACGCGGAGGGGCCGGCCGGTTCTGAGGCTGCCACTGCTGGGACGGGAACTGAGCCCGTGGAGGCGGATTCCTGTGAGGCTGTGGAGCTGGCCACACTGGTAGCAGCTCCAACGGCCTGGGGGCCTCTATCTGGGCAACAACAGCGGGCTCAGCCCTGCTGGCTCTCCTTGCAGGAATCATAGGAGGCAGCGGGTGTGCCTGACTGGCCTGTTGCAGGGCTTCCTCAAGACGCTGGGCTTTGTCTGAGAAGTCCCTGAACCCTCCGAGGTAATTCTGAGTGATCAGGGAAGGGACCATCTCAGTCTTGACGTTCCCGACGCACATTGTCAGCAACTGCTCCTGAGTCAATGGCATGTCAAGGGAATACGTGAGACCCTTCCATCGGGCGACGAAGTCCGCGACTCGCTCATCAGGCCTCTGTTTGCACTTGAAGAGGTCTGCGATACTCGTCTTCCGGGTCGTGGAACTGAACTGGTAGAGGAATTGTCTACGAAGGTCCTCCCAGCTAGTTATCGACCCGACGGGGAGCTGGCTGTACCAGACAAATTTTGTCCCTTCCAGTGTCTGGACAAAGCAGCGAAGCTTAGCGGCCTCCTGCTACGCCGGAGTTCCCAACATAGGCCCGCACCTCGAGTTGAAATGGGCCAAATGCTGTGGCGGATCTCCAGTCCCGTTGAAGGGGGCGAAGGTGGGATTCCCGAATCCCGGAGGTGCCGGCATGTCATCCACCCATGCTGGGTATGGCTTGCCGTCCGGTGGGATCGCCACTTGCCGAGTCTCCAAGGCTTCCATGCGGGCGATGAGTTCCACCATAGGATCGTCCGGACATGGGTTCCAGTCCTGGCGAGGATCTCTAACCACGAGCACATTGCATGGCCCTTCAATCGGGTCGTCGACCGGGTCGTCGAACTCGGCGGCTCGTGGGATGGCGGGCGGAGCGGCCCTTGGGGCAGCGGGAGGAATCCGAGCGGGGTCTCTCAGGTAGTCACGCCGCTCGGGAGGGTGTGGTGAAACATACCGCGCCCTCTTGCCATAGGCAATGGCCTCTCCCCTGTCGGCAAACACGGCATAATCATGGTTGCCCGGGAGAGCCTCATCGAGGGGTGGTTGTTCCTGTCCCTGCTGTCCTGGCCTAGGATCACCGTAGTCAGGCCGCTGCTCTGCAGCGCGCTCGGCGAGGAGCTGGTCAACTAGCTTCTTCTGCTCGGTGAGCTGTTGACGTAGCATAGCCTTCTCGGGATCCTCATCCGCCCTCTGTGTGGAGGCAGATGGGTCGGTGGGCTTTATAGCCCCGCCGTGCTCTTTACCTTTGCTGACGTTTCGGCTCAACGTCAGTGCGTCAGTGGGTGTGGGGAGACCCAGGAGGTTCCTCTGGTGACGAGTAACTCTCGCCGATGGATCCAACAACGGCTTGTCTTCGGGGGGAGAGCCCCCGTCGAGAAGTTCCAAGCCGTTCCCCTCCCCCCGACAGGTCAGCCATATTGACTGTTTCCGTCCCCGGGGATGTACCCTCAGGGCCACCCAGTAAATCGGGCTGTCGGCGAATCGCACTGAAGCGTAGGGCAGCATACTGCCCCCATCCACGGATATACACGTGGGGGGTGGCTTCCTCGATAACCTTGTGGAGTACTTGAAAACACTCGACGCATCGTTGTTGGAGGGCCTCGTGGTGCCCAAATGACCCGGGGTGCCGAACCGCGGGGAGCGTGGCCAGGTCAATTTGACGGCACTGCTCACCAATATCCTCCAGGTGTGCTTGACTCCCGGGATATGGCATTTGTAGGCAGTGAAGACGGGATTGAGTCTCCTGGAGAGTTCGGCGGAAGCATTCGAACTCATCCGGGGTGAGCGATTCGGGTGCATCAAAGTCTGGTCCTGCGACTGGCCAAAACATCTCAGGGAAGTGGCCCTCTGCAAGGACGGTCCAGAAGCTCCACGACTCAAACTTGGGACCCAGGTCTCCTCGGTCCTCTTCAACGACTGGGAATGGACGGGGAACCGGCAGTGGTGCCGAGGCGGGCCGCCGGGCCGACGGGCTGGCCGGCGGTGAATACGGCGAGCAGGCCGATTGGCCTTCATATCCCGGGCCGCCCTCTGAGGGTGGCGGTGCCCCAGCTACCACATCACGATAGGACGGGCCGGCGAGCGAACATCCCGCCATAGCGTCGGTGCTCGCCAAGGGTGCACTAGATCGTGGTTCGACCGTCAGTCCCTAGAAAAAGTCTCCGGCTTCTCCGATCGAGGCAGAAGGTGCTTCCGGAGGGGCTGGTACCAACCACAAGCTTGATCCTTGGGGGTCTACCAGGCCCTCGCTACTCCGGATATACCTTCGGAGAGAAGCGAGGATCGTATCGATCTCGCTCTCGGGAAGTACGAGGCTGATGTGCCGCATTCCTACCCCTGCCCCTAACTGGCGGGATCGGGGGGAGGGTTTCGTCGCCGAATCATACTCCGCCTCTGTATCAGAGAAACGAACCGATCGGATCTCTGTCCGGAATTCCGTAACATTCTTCCCTCGGCGTTGACGCCTCGCCTTCCTGCCCCTGGGTGGTTCTTCGGGGCATGGCTGATCTCTATCCTGGCGTCCTCCTGCCACACTGGTGCTGGGGCCAAGAGGACTGGAAACCAAGGTGCGAGGAGCACCGGGACAGATATCAAAGGGGACGCGGGGAGAGATGATTCTGGGCAGGCCTCCGGGCCGGGATCGAAATGTGGGGTGACCCATGCCTCTTGGATCGGCCACGCGGAGTAGACCCTATTTGTGAATAGTGCTACCGCGAGGTGGTCCGCGGTGGCTATTGCCTGTACCAGCAACCGGGAGAGTCAACCCAACCTGCCTTTGGGGCGGTCGGGGCCTCGATCCAGGTCGGGCATAGAAGTGCCCCCGCTCAGGATGCGCAGAGGCCTGGCGACTGGAGCCAGCAGTGGCTTAAGCCAACGCGGCCGCGGTTTCTAGGGCCCCAAGGTGGGCATCCTCTTCCGCTCTTGCCCGACGTTGGCGTCGGGACAAACGAGTCGGGATGAGCGGCGCGGGCAGGTGGAGAGTCCGTTCTTCGACTTGAGGGGCCTGGCGGCGGTGTCGCCATGGCTTGACAGGAGCCCTTATCGCGGATCCCCGGAACGAATCTCGGATAGGGTGGTCCCGGACATCTTCCACCTCATCCGCATAGGGGAAGGAGTTGTCGGAGCGCTCCGGGGATAAGCTCCCGAAGCGGTTGGACGTCAAGGTAGGTAGCGGTGCCTCCCTGCGCGGCCCTCGGGGGCGTCGTTGGTGGCGAGGTACAGCTTCCTCAAGGTCTAGGCAAGCCATGTCCCTGGTGGGGATGACTGCCTCTTCCTCATATCTCCGCACCAAGTTGTTGATCACCCTTCTCTGGATGACCTCCGAGGGGGAGAGAGGGCGTGGTTGCCCCGCAGCTGCGGCTGCTGGGATGGCTGTGGAACGGGCGGGACCGCGCAGAGTAGCCGCATCGGTGTTTCCCCTACCCCTGCGCCATTGGGCAGGTGGCGATCGGGCACTGGATTGGGCGACTTGATTCCTGAAAGCAGGGAGAAAAACCCATTAACACTGACAGGAAAAGGAATCGACAACCAACCATTAGTGCCACGACGCCTTCCATGGGGGGAACCCAGGCCCTCGACGTCGTGAGACGGAGTGCCCGATTTCCCTTCCCCAGCCCCTGGCGGGTTCCGTGCTCCGGTGTTGAATGCTCGGTCGAGCAGCATGCTGGTCTTCCAACACCTCTGAAAGCCATCGGTCTTCGTATCGAGGAGAAGAGATTCACGTCGGGTTCTCCATTTTTCTGTTTCGGTGCGGATGTGCGTCGGGTTTCTGTTCCGACGCTGTTCCGCCAGGACGCGTTCGCGCGTGCACCCGTTGACCCGAGGGGATGGGCGCGCGCGGCTTGTGGTCCCGCAGTCCCGATTTCCAAAGGCGGGCGACATCCGTCCCTTGTTCAGGGGCGTCTGCTCCTTGATCGAAACCGGGATGATGGGATGTCAGCTCCTCCTTCCGTGGATGTCTCCTCGGAACTCGTTGCCTAATCCGGGTCTCCCTCATAGATTTAAGAATATTTGTGAATCTCGTTCCCGGCGCCATATCTTCATGGACACCAGTTAATTACACTGCTTCCGCCCAGACGCTCCAAGGGGTCTGGTCGGGGCAGCAACCTGCGGTGAGGAGACCGGGTGACTCCGGGTGTTGGGGGCGTGTCTTAACACTGCAACTCTGCATGTCTGCCTTCCGTCCCTAATAGGGCTTCTCGAAGGCGTGATGGCCTGAGGCATCCCGCGCTGGGTGCGGGGAACTGTATCACCTGAGGTTTTCCTCAGCTTCCCATGTTTAACACGGGGTATGCCGCGAGTTTAACGTCGAGTAGGGACGAAATCGGACTGATCAACACGAGAAGTGGATCAGATGACAGAACCCCTTGCGAGGAACCTCCGACGCTGGGGCCAGCACATGGGCGGCTTCCTGAGTGAAGTGGAGTGGAATGAAATGGCATGACCCCACCGGGATGTGGCGGCCCGGGTAAGGATCAGGATGGATGATGGAGTAAAGAGCTTGGACCCCGTAGGGGCTTCCTACGTACCGCGCGTTAGCGCGGATCAAAGTCAGCGTAGTTCGGATATACAGTTTAATGTCATGCTGGACATCGGCAAGCCGACTCACGAAGAGATCGAGGCTGCCGGGCGAAGGGTTGAACCGAACCACCTCGCGCAGAGGGGGATGGAACGTCCGGGTGGATCACAGTTTCACGTCATGCTGGACGCTGAGAGGAGAAATTGGAAAAAAAGGCAGTGGGGAAGTGCAATGGAGATACACATGTGCAGTCCCCCACAAGAGCGGATTCATAGGTGAATCGACGCGAAGGTGAACCCGGGAGGGGTCCACGGATGGACGAACCGACGTGAGTACGACCAGGACGACCAGGTGGTGGGCTTGAACCTCGGAGAGGCTTCCTACGTACCCTGTTTAGAAGATAGGGATCAAAGTCCACGTAGTTCGCTCTGTTTTTAACACTATACCCCCGTGGGCGAAGGCCACTCCAATCCCGACATCCCTGCAGAGACGAGCGGGTGGGGGCCACAACCAAACCGGGAGGACCCTGCGCGCAGGGCACGGGATCAGGTGATGCGGACGGTTTAACGTCTTGCCAGACGAAGTACAGTTTAACGTCGTGTGTTGAGGACGATGCAGATGGTTTAACGTCTTGCCGGACGAAGTACAGTTTAACGTCGTGTGTTGAGGACGAAGCGGACGGTTTAATGTCTTTCCGGATGAAGTACAGTTTAACACCGTGTGTTGAGGACGATGTACAGTTTAACGTCATGTTGGATGAAGCACTCGGCAGTTTAATGTCTTGCAGCGCGGATGTGGTGCAGTTTAGCGTCATGCAGGACGAATGCTGAACAGTTTAACATCTTGTAGCTCGGATGAAAAATGGTGCCGCCGATGGGTCCGTGTCACGTCGCGCTAGCCTGGAGGGCCGCACGGGAAGACAACGCACGGTGCGGGCACCCGGGATGAAGATCATCGGGTGCCATGCGGGCGGGTACCCTCTGGGGGTCAAAGGGGGCGACCCCGGCGGATTGCGCGCAAAAGAGAAGCATGGCGCGCAATACCACGGGTCGGCGTGCAAATGGGCGGGCTGGCGCGCAATTGGGCCAGCGCTTTGCGCGCGGAAGATAGAGATTGCGCGCACCGGGCTTCGGATAGCGCGCGGGGGCAACGGCTCATTCTTTGATGAATGGCCACTTTAAAACGGGGGGTGCGCGCAATCGGGCCGGATTGCGCGCACCCCGGGGGCAATTGCGCGCAAGAGGATTCTTTTGCACGAGAAGGCCATTGGGTGAAGAATTATTCAAAGGAAAGGATCCAAAGGGATTGCGCGCGAAGACAAACCCCGAGGCTTTCTTGCACGAAAGAAAGGAGGTTACCTGAAGATCGGCATTTCACGTGGAAGGGGTTGAATTGCGCGCACGAGAGACCTTTCGACTTCCGGACACCTTCAAAACGTCGGGGGTCGCCTTATATTTATAGGAAACCCCAGGCGCGGAATCCGGTTCGCGGGCGCGGAAGTCCCTTCACGGGCGCGGAATCGGGCCCGGCGCGCAAGGGAGTCGTGCGGGCAACGGGCGCGCAAAATTGCGCGCCGGCCCAGCGCATTGCGCGCATCCCGGGAGGTTTGCGCGCGACACTCCAACTTTGCGCGCGGCTCTCCAAAATTCCGCGCAAGGCTTCCGGGCCCTCCGAAACGGGCTTCTGACTCCAAATATGACCTCGCTTCCCGCATCCGGAGCTTCGTTTGGGAACAACGGACTTTTCCGGCGTCTACAGGAGTATGATGTTTATGATTGATGGCTCAAAGATGAATGTCATAATTACTTTTAAACTCTAAGCTCACGTGAGTCATGCTCGGTGTGAGAAACAATAGGTATTGGTAAAATTTAGACAATTGTGCCATGAAAGATGCAATCATAAGAATTTGTTTGGGGCTTATGTATGGATGACTGCCCAGATAAATGAAGGTTTAGGATTTACTTTTAAGGAGAAAATCCATGAACAGGGTCCATAAAGTTATATATGCTTCATGGAGATTTGAACACTCTAATCTTGGGGCTTACTCCTAAGGAGGATGCCCAAGTTAGGAGGGGACTTATGATTGGGTTTTATTCCTGAAAAGGAAACCCAAATCAAAGGTAAATTATGACTGGTTAAGAGATTTTTAAGGGGACTTGGGCCTTATTCCTGAAAAGGAGACCCAAAGTTATGACTGAGTCTTATTCCTGAAAAAGGAGACCCAGGTTAGGGATTAAGGTTTGGGGCTTACTTCTGAGGAGGATGCCCATATTTGAGGTTGGGGCTTATTCTTAAGAAAGATGCCCAAGATTAGAGGACTTGATTTGGGCTTACTCCTGAGGAAGATGCCCAAGATTGGGAACTTTAAGAATTTGGGGCTTACTCTTGAGGAAGATGCCCAGATTAAAGGTTTTATAACTGGGGATTATTCCTGAAAAGGAGACCCAAGTTAATATTCTCTCATTTTAAAGGATGAGGTTGAATGAATGAACTCTCCGTATTTTAGTGACATAAGGATATTTAAATCACTAGACTTTGAGAGAGATTCCACAGAATTCCTTTCAGATAAGAAAGTCAAATCAAGAAATCATGCCATAAATGGCTTTGAAGAGTGTCTTGAAGACTGAATCTTGAAAAGGAAAGGTGAAGTGGCTTAAGAGGGGAAAAATGGGCAAGATGGGCACCCAAAATGATAGGGGCGCGCAAGTCTTGAAAGGCGCGCAAGTCCTGCGGCGGCGCGCAAGTATTGGCCGCGCAAGTATACTTGCGCGACACATGGTGTACTTGCGCGATTTTCAATCAGAATTGAAATACTTGAGCGACTCTTGATAAAACCCTTTAGAATCCCCTTGAGGTTCTTCCAGAAAAGGGACGCGCAAGTTATATTGAATGAATTAAGTTGGCGCGCAAGTGTTTGATAATTTTCAACACTTAGGACTTCCTTCTTCTCTTTAGATCTTCCGTTCTAGGTAAGAAATTACCTTAGAAGTGTTCCGGAAGCTTTGAGAAGAGACTTGGGCGTCGGGAGCTTCAATCTGAGTTTCTGAAAAAAGATCCTCTCGAATGGGGGGCCCACAGGGTCTATTTATAGGCAAAAGAAGACCCCGGGCGGTTACCGGCCGGTTACCAATTAGGTCGCGCAAGTCACCTGTGCGACCAAGGGTGTCGCGCAAGTGTACTTGCGCGACAGTGATAAAACTTACGTGGTGCTTTTGCTTTTGATCCTGTGTTCATGCCTTTGTCGATTTTTGATGTTTTCTTCAAAGGTTGAAATCACTTTGAGCTCAGATATTCCCTTTTCCGATCTTTAGATTCTGTGATGAAAGGAGCGTCAACAAAAGTCCCCCCTCAGAGTTGGATCCGGAGAGAAATGAGGATTTGACTCTGAGGAAATTGAATCCCTCCAAAGGAAAATGGAGGCGCGCAAGTCTTCTTTGCACAGAGGGCGGCGCGCAAGTCTGCGTCGCGCAGGCCTTAAGCATTCTGGATGTGGCGCGCAGGTAGGCTTCCTGGCCTATAAATATACGGCCTCACCTCCGTACAAGTATCCGGATTCCGAATTTCTCAAGCTCTCGCCGCGCAAGTCTCTTATTTTCACTGTTTCCTCGCTGTCGCGCTACTCTCAAGGTAATAGGGCTTGCACGGTGATACATGCGCGACAGAAACTTGCGCGGCACATGTAACACTTGCGCGACATCTCCATACTTGCGCGCCTTAATGCCTTAGCCATTTTTTTCCAAATTCTTTCACAAATTTTATGAAAAAAAAACCCATTTAAGAGTTTAATTTATTCAACTTCTGTGCAGATTCAACGGCTCTTAGACCTGGATTAATTGATGAACTGGCTAGCAAGCGGATAGATGATATGATGAACATTATTGGCCATGATTACTATGATATCTGCGACAGCACTTTCCCAGATTTGGATAAGTACTTGAAGAAATATCATCTTAATTTCCCACAGAGCATCTACCTGTCTCTGTGTGGTCATGGTCATCTGCAAGTAGTCAATGTTCCAAATGCAAATAATTATACACCTGAGATGCAGCTGTACTGCTACTTCTCTATTTCGGTTATGTTGTGCATTAAGAGTAACAACAATGGTTTGAACATTCAAATTCTTCCTCCATGTCATTTCCTTGCAGATATGAAAATGGCAAACCCATGGGCTGAAATGTTTTCCACTAATGGTTGGTGGAGAGAAGACAAACATGGTATTAGAGCAATATCTGAAAAGAGTACTCTCTCCAAATGGCTCTTTACTTCCAATGCTCCAATCTCAAATACATGTATCCATCTTCCAAGTCTCTTGGACAGAAACATAGTCACTGTTTGTTCAGCAGAAAATTTTCTCAAACCGCACTCAAGAACATCCTTTTACAATTGTTCCAAGAAGAGGTGGTATCACTGCATCTCTTATTGTATCCAGTTGAATGAATGAATTCCAGGTGGTTGCTAATGAAGCTCGGGATGTCGTAAATCAAATAATGTTTTATGTTGAAAGCCTCTTGTAATTATCGAAAAAGAGAAGAGACTCCAGGCTGTGGATGTCCTTCTAACTCTTGTGTATCAATGAAAAACACTTTCGTCTTCAATCATTTGTACCTGCATTCTTTTCACTACCTGCTTCAAATTTACTTAAGCCAATGGGCCCAGTAAGCATAGTTTGATTTTTAATAGGATTATTACAAATAATCCTACAAACTTTGAACCTTTTAATTGCTCAATATTACCTAAATCATACAAAAAATGTATATTTAGTGAGCTAGAACTTGACTTTTATTCATAGTTCCTTTGTCTTTTGTGTGGGCAGTTTAAAGTCATGCATGCCGGACATAAAGGGGCTAATGTTTAAGGTCAAAATAGCATTGACCAAAATGGATTAAAAAATGGATTCAATTCCTTGACAATTTATCTGAAAACATATTACCATACTCAAGTATGAGGGAAAAAATGTAAACTATGGCTTAAGAATATTTGAATCTGAGGAATGATATGAAAAAAGAGCTAAAAGGCATTAGAAGAAGTAGTTTCCAAGAATGAAGTTACTATTATTTAACAAAAACCGTTAGGGGGTTGAAATATGCAGGGCCACCTATGGGCATTGGCTGCATGGTCAAATAAATAGCATCTTTTGGCTGACAAGTCTGTTATGTGGACTGTTTATGCAAGGCCACCTATGGGCACGTGCTACATAGTCAGGCAAAAGAACTCCCAGATATTTACTTTCCTAGTGCTAAAAGCCAGTGAATGTTTATGGAGATTCAAATTTTCTAAAGTATAGAGTTTGTTGTATGAAAAGAGGTACTTGAATATGGAGAAGATATTTCCAAACAAGAATATCGAAGAACTGGATGAATATCACTCCTACGAAGGTCTGACCCAAACGTAGGGAATAAGAATAAAGCATAGACTTGAATACTTTCAGATCATGAAAAAGGATATGGGACAAATATGTTAAGGATGGCTATTTTTTGCGGATCCCTTCATATTGTCATTTAAGACAAATAAGGACAAAAGAGGCATTCTTCCCAAGAATGAAGTTACTATTATTTAACAAAACCCGTTAGGGGGTTGAAATATGCAGGGCCACCTATGGGAATTGGCTGCATGGTCAAATGAATAGCATCTTTTGGCTGACAAGTCTGTTATGTGGACTGTTTATGCAAGGCCACCTATGGGCACGTGCTGCATAATCAAGCAAAATAATTCTCAGAAGTTTGACATTTTTGTGACTAGAAGTCATGAAAAGGGTTATGAAGATCTGAAAATATTTAAGGTTAGGATTATAACACATAAATATGGGTATTGGCCAATGTATATAGAGATACATAGGTCAATGAAAACCCATAATCATGTTGTGGATGGGTCCTGAATTGAAACTTGGACATCACTACGTATCTCATAAGAATGAGAATCAAGCCATACGTAGTTCTTGAAATGCAGTTTAACGTCGTGCAGGACGAAAGTATGGGTGATCTTAGTTTAGGGTCATAGAATTCGGACCATAATAATGAATACACAGTGTGTGTTTTCATGAGGACTTTTCAGCCAAGGGATTGAAAGTGAAATTTGGGGTTAGGCCCAAAAGACTTGGGACTAGATTCGAGGGACACTCGAATGTTCCTACGTATCCCATAAGGATGGGAATCAAGTCCACGTAGTTCTAGAACTACCCTTTGTACAAATTTGGTTCGTACGTGTGAAGGGTGAAAGGGGACTTTAGTGCAATGATGGTTTAACCTGAGATAAAAAGTTTAGGCATTACCATGTATGCACGTAGTCTTTTGAAAATGAAACATGATTTAAAAAATCAATGTCAATAATGGTTCTCTCTCAAATGAGGAAATCAAAGAATATTGTAGTTTATTGTCGTACCGGACAAAAGTGTTGTATAGTTTAACGTCATATAACAAGGACGAAAGTGAATCAATGTAAAGATATTGATTCCAGGGGCGGTTTCACAAATCAACATCATATGAGGTTGTGGTGAACTGATGTGAAGAGATTGTTTTTTTGGGCTTGAACCCTGGGAGGTTGCCTACATACCCAGCCTGGAGGGTGAGGATCAAAGTCTGTGTAGTTCAATTAAAGAATGAATCAATGATCAAGTTGTTCTTGTGGACAATGATCTAATAAAAAATATTGTTGGGACTTACACATGGTTAGTGGCCCAAAGGGAGTGTTATGGTTGATGTTCGCTCTAAGCTCACGTGAGTCATACTCGGTGTGAGAAACAAGAGGTAATAACAACCTTAACGATGTACAGTTTAATGTCCTGTAGGACATAAAAAGGGACTATGCAGTTTAAAGTCTTGCAGTTAGGACCATTGGTGCTGCACAGTTTAGTGTCATGTAGTAGGGACAATAATACAGTTTAATGTCATGTAGGACCTATCAAGGATTTTCTGTACAGTTTAGCGTCATGTAGTTAGGATGATGGGGATAAAATAGTTTAACGTCATATTGGACGAAAGGGGGACTGTGCAGTTTAATGTCATGCCGTAAGGAAAAAATAACACACCATTTATGTCATGTTGGACGAAAGTGTGAATAGTTTAAGGTCATATGCATTGACCGTGGATGGTGCAGTTTAATGTCATGCTAGACCTTTGATGATTATATAATTTAACGTCTTTTCGGACGTGAAGGACTTTTATACAGTTTAGCGTCATGTAGTTTAGGACGTCACAGTTTAACGTCTTGCTGGACATAAGGGATTTGAAAATAGTTTATGGTCATATACATGGACCAGGGATGATGCAGTTTAAGGTCATGCTGGACGGTTTAGGGAACTTTTTCACATTTTAATGTCGTGTGGGACGAAGTTGCAGTTTAAAGTCATACTGGACCATTGCTGTATATTTTAACGTCATATAGCAAGGACGAACTGGTGCTGTACAGTTTAAAGTCTTGTAGCTAGGACTAAGGTGAACCAATATGAGGATATCAGTTCTGGGGACTTTTTACAATTTAACGTCATGCTGGACGATCAAAGTGCCACACAGTATAATGTCATGTTGCTAGGACACAATATAGTTTAATGTCATCTCAGACATTGAAGGTGACACAGTTTAACGTCATGTTGGACGAAGTTGCAGTTTAAGGTCATACTGGACCATTGCTGTATGAACCAATTGTAAGAGTCTTGGTTCTGGGAACAATATTTTGTGTTTATACAAAATACTTCTTCAGAAATCTGGCATTAGATGGAGTCGTGATGTGTTCTCCATCCATTGAGATCAGAGAATACGCTCCATTGGAGTAGACCTTATGTATTGAATAAGGTCCTTCCCATTTTGGTTCAAGCTTGGGAGGCTTCTTTCCTGGTATCATTGGTGCTCTGAGAACCAATACCAATTCTCCCTGAATTAATGAACGAAGACGAACTTTTTTGTTAAAAGCTCGTGCTATCCGATTCTGATAGATTTCCAAGTGGTGCAAAGTGCACAATCTTTTCTCATCTAACTGTTCCAATTCATTCAACCACTTTTGGGATTGCTCATCTGTTGATAACTGATCACAAATGGCTATTCTGAGTGAGGTCAATTGAACTTTAATTGGCAAGACTGCTTCTGTTCCATATACCAATGAATATGGAGTAGACCGCGTTGCATTGCGAGTGGTAGTCCGATAAGCCCATAAAGAATGAAAGAGTTTATCAGGCCATGACCTATTATCTTTATCCACCATCTTTTGCAGTATATTTGAAAGAGTCTTTTTGAAGGCCTCTATCTGGCCATTAGCCGCTGCATGATATCGAGATGAATGGTTGGACTTAATGCTGTATTCTTGATACAATTTCTTTACCTCAGAAGAACAGAAGTTGGTGTCGTTGTCCGTCAATATGGTATGAGGGACACCAAATCTAGTAATGATGTTAGACTTGATGAAGCTAACAATGCATTTAGAACTGACTTCTTTGAGAGGTACTGCCTCTGCCGATTTGGAAAAGAAATCAGTAGCAGTAAGAATGTACTTAAACTGCTTGGCCGTAGCTGAAGGGTAAGGTCCCACCACATCCATTCCCCATGTGGAAAATGGCCATGAGTATTTAGCTGTATGATGCAACTCTGGAGGTTGATGAATGAAGTTGGCATATACTTGGCATGAATGACACTTCTTTGTGAAATTAACACAATCTTGTATCATTGAAGGCCAGAAGTATCCAAGCCTTCGAATTTGATCAGACAGTCTATGTCCAGACTGGTGGGCACCATAGAATCCTGCATGCACTTCTTTTATGATAGCCATTGTCTCTTCACCATCAATACATATGAAGAGAACTCCATCAAAACCACATTTGTAGAGAATTTTCTCGAGGTGGTTTGGACCATCATAAAGAGTAAAATTGACCACACGTCGCCGAATTTGTTCTTTCTCAGCTCTGTCAGGTGGAAGTGTTCCATTTTGAAGGTATTCCCTGATAGGTGACATCCATCCTGTAGTATGACCATACGGTTCAGGAATGGGACTAATTTCATTAATTTCCTCTGTTTTGACTTGAACATAAGGTAAAATTGCACGACGGTGGGCAATACAGATGGTTGTCTCGTCCTGATTTGGATCTGCTAAGGCTGTGGCTATATTAGCCAGTGCACCAGCTTGAGCATTTTGTGATCTTGGGACATAAGAAAATGTCGGTTCTGAAGGGAATTCCGACATTAACTCTCTGACGTAATCATACAAAGGGATTAATTCATCTTTTCTGATGGCATAATCCCCATTGACTTGTTTGATTACCAGGTCTGAATCACCTTTCACCTTTAAGTGATTCACTTGTGCTTGAAGCGCTAACTCCAAGCCTGTAATGAGAGCTTGGTATTCAGCTTCATTATTGGTACCACCTTCCCACAACAAAAAGGAATAAGGTAACACTGCCTTATCTGGAGAAATGAGCACAATTCCTAAACCAACTTTGTTGAATTTAGGATTTTCCATTTTTTTCCCTGTTGGACTTCTAGAAGCACCATCAAAATACATTTCCCATGTTTGAGGACTCTCTTGAATAGAGAAAACTTCCTCATCAGGGAGTTCGATATCTGAATACGTGTCTTCCACTGAAGGATGTTCAGCCAGGAAATCAGCCAGAGCTTGGCCCTTAATTGACTTTTGAGACACATACTGGATGTCGAACTGCTGTAGAATAACTTCCCACCTTGCCAGACGTCCTGTAAGCATTGGACGACTAAGGATAAATTTGAGTGGATTATTAGGAGATACCAATTGGACCTCGTGATGTTGCAGGTAGTGTCTCAGTTTCTGAACTGCAAAGATTAATGCTAGGCAGCACTTTTCAATACTCGAATACCGTGTTTTTGCTTCAAGAATAGTTCTACTGAGATAGTAGAGTCTATTTTCATTCCCAGTATCATTCTTTTGAGCGAGAAAGGCACCCAATGATCGCTCTAAAGCTGTCACATAGAGGATAAGAGGCCTACCCTCAACAGGGGGCATGAGTACTGGTGGACTCAAGAGGTATTTCAGGAGAACATCAAATGCTTCGTGACATTCTTCAGTCCACTGGTAAGTGACTTCTTTCTTCAATAATTTGGTAAAGGGTAAACTTTTTCCTGCCAAATTGGCGATGAAACGCCGGATATAGGCTAAGTGTCCTTGAAGTCCTCTTAATTCTTTCAAATTCTGAGGAGGTGACATACCAAGGATTGATTTGGTCTTCTCAGGATCGACTTCAATACCACGATGGCGTACAACAAAGCCGAGAAATTTTCCTGAGGTTACCCCAAAAGCACATTTTAAGGGGTTCATCTTCAAATTATGTTGTCGAAGCTTGTGGAATACGACTTCCAAATCAGCCAAGTGATCAAAACGTTGTTTGGATTTAACCACCAGATCATCTACATAGCATTCAACAAATTTCCCTAGAAAAGGTTTGAAGATACGATGAATGGCGCGTTGATATGTTGCACCTGCATTCTTTAAACCAAAGGGCATCACCCGGTAACAAAACACACCTTGAGGAGCTCTGAAGGCTGTATATTCCTCATCTTCTGGGGCCATTCAGATCTGATTATATCCAGAATATCCATCCATGAAAGAAAGTACTTCATAGCCACCCGTCGCATCAATTAAGAGTTCTGTAATCGGAACTGGGAAATCATCTTTAGGACAATACCGATTAAGATCTCTGAAATCGATGCAAACCCTAATTTGTATGTTCTTCTTATTTACAGGGACAATATTAGCCAACCACTTGGGATATTGAACTTCTCTAACGAAGTTAGCTTTGATAGGCTTATCCACTTCAGCCTCGATTTTGGAAGCATAGGTTGGGTGTGTTCTTCTCGTGGCTTGCTTGAATCCTCGATGTTCTTTTGGAAAACCCAAATGATGGGTAGCAACATCAGGATCAAGGCCAGGCATCTCTGTATAATTCCAAGCAAAAATATCTTTATTTTTCTTTAGAAAAGAAATATACATCTCTTGTTCTTCAAGGGTCATGACCGCACTAATTAAAGTGGGGCGTGGATCTTTCTCTGTACCCAGATTTACTTCTCTGAGTTCATCCACAGTGGTAGAGATACCCTCTTCAAATGCTGGAGGAGCATCTCTAAGATCTTCCTCTTCCTCTTCATCATGTGTTATTTCTTCCGTTTCTACTTGCAAAGTAGATGAAAAAACGAAATTCTCCTGATCATAAGAGATGTCAAAATTTTCACATTTTGAAGAAGAAGCTTCCATTTCCGACCCTATTGATGAAAAAGGGTCTTCTTTGGGAAATAAAGAGGAGATGATGGATTGAGAATCGACATCAATATTCACCTCTGGTGTTGCTATAACTTCTTCTGGCCTGATTAGCGAAGTATAGACTTGTTGGATTTCAGCAGACGAAATGAAAACGTCACCACTTATGCTTTCATCACTGTTTGGTAAGTTACCAATTTCTCCCATGTTGTCTGGCTCGATTGCCGTAATTGACATTATGGATCTTTCCATAAGAGTATTTTGATTTGGGCCTATTTTGTCAATTTGACTGATAGGTAACACATAATCTGTACTCACATGTGAAAATGGATTTATTGGAATTTTTTCCAAACCATACGGAGCATTAACTTTGGTAATTTCCTTCATTGTAGATTTTTCTCTTCCCTTCATGTGATAAAATTCCGCCTCAATGTATTGAGACTCACATGTCTTGAACGGGGCCTTATCACCATAAAATGTTCCAACTTGACCATCGAAACAGTATTTGAGACATTGATAGTATGATGACGGAATAGCTGAATGATGATGTAGCTAGGGTCTTCCAAGCAAGATATTGAAAGCTGAGTCTTGATCAACAATCATGAAATCCGAATTGGAAACAAGATCTCCAAACTGAGTTCTGAGCGTAACTTCTCCCAGTGGTTCTTGTTCATTTTTATCATATCCTTGCAACATCATGGTAGAAGGAGATAAATCAGATTCCGTGAGGCCCAATCGACGAAGTGTGCGAATGGGCATGAGGTTGACTCCTGAACCATTGTTATTGAAAGCTCTTCGAACATATATACCATTGACTTTTCAGATAAGTAAAAAGGTTTTATGTGCCCATGCACAACACCATCTTCATCTTTATCAGTAAAAGATATCACTGCATGGAGTTCCGCAGGATTATTCTCTATGTGATAGATTTCAGCTGCAGCAATTTCAGTTTCAAACTCCTTAGGACTTGACAAAGCTTCGATGAGTGCCTCCCGAAGATCTCTTGATAGATTCAAAGCATCCAAAATTGATAACTTGGCTGGTACTTGGGAAAAGTGTTTCAATATATCATACTTTTGATCTAGAGGTCTGCGTTTCTCAATAGGAATGTGCGGTTTAGCAGGTACATTGGAAGCAGATGCTTTGGAAGCTGATGCATCTTGTATTGAAGTTGGCAACATCCTTGGTTTTGGAAAATTAGACTGATTAGATCCATTTACTTGCTGAGATAAAGAATATGTAACTTTTAATCGGTCTTCCAAAATAACTGTGCCGAAACTGAGTTGGCCATTGGCAGAAGAACTTTCTTGTTCTTTTTGAGCTCGCTGAAGGGCTTTACCACGAGTTTCTGCTGCATATACAGTGCTAGCAGGGGTAGAATTAGAGTAGTGGCTACGGAAAGATCCACGTCTTCCCCTGTATCCTGAACCTCTAGAACTTCCTCGGGTTCCCTTATTTGATACAGGGATTTCAGGCTCATCAAGACTGGAATATGAATCTGTTAATTGAATCATATTAACAGAACCAAAGATTAACTCTTCGTCTGATAAAGACTCTGCCTGGTTAGCCTGTTTAGGCTGTACCGTGTGGTGGGACGGTGCCCGTGGCTTTGAAGTAGATGGCATGAAATCTGCCAGAGTCAAAGACAATTTAGGCTTTGATGCATACTCATCTTCTCCTGATTCCTCTTTCTTCTTTGAATTGCGCTGCCCTTTTGAGGATTTGTCTTTTGATGGAGGCTTTACTGCAGCTTTTGTAGGAGACGCAATTGGCTTCTTCAATTGTGTTCGCAAAATGGAATGGGTCCGATTGATTGTCTTTCTGACCATCCAATCATCATATTTTTTTGCAGTTTTGCTTTTGACTTTCTGCCACTCGCCTCCTTCTTCTGGATCTGTAGTGGTAATACACGCTACATGAGCTGAAGAACCCTTCAATTTGACTTGTCCCAAGTCGACCATCTTTTGCAGGAGGTCTTTAAAGACAAAACACTCCTAGATGGGATGCCCCAACATTTGATGAAAGGGAAAATAATTGGGACGGTCTTCATCTCCTTCCTTGTTTGGCCTTTTCGGCACTGGTAATTGAACCAAATTATTTTCCAGAGCTGAAATGAAGTAACCAGGAACTTGCTCACTTCGGAAAGAGTATGTTTTACTCTTCATATCCTCAAATTGTTTTCGTCGTTGATCTTTTTGATCATTTGGACAAAACAGCCTTTGTTGTTGGCGTTCAGGAGGTGGAGCCCTTCGAGAAGATGAAGGTTTTGAAGTAGAAATAGGTACAGGTGCCTGTTTAAGAATAACTGTAGCAGTTTCTTCTTTACCCATTCTTGTTCCTGGAGCTGATGGAATTACACGAGATTTAACCTTATCCTGTATAAGTGAATCTTCAATCTGTTGAGCGATTGAAGTAAGGTCTTGAAACCCTTCTGTGTATTTCACAGGGATCAATGGCGTGCGTAATTCGTCACGCAAATTTGCCACACAGATTGGCAACAATTCCTCCTGAGGGAGTGATAAACTCAAGGAATACGTTAATCCCTTCCAACGAGCAATGAAATCAGAGACTCTTTCATTCTCCCTTTGCTTGCAGTTTGTAAGATCGAAAACTGTCGTTTTTGGCAAAGTTGAGCTAAACTGAAGAAGGAATTTTTGACGAAGATCCTCCCATCCGATGACTGACCGGGATTTCAAGCTTGTATACAAGACAAAAGCTGGTCCTTGCATGTTTCGCACGAAGCATCTGAGTTTCACTGCTTCTTGCTGCTCTGGAGTTCCCATCATAGGATCACAACAAGACACGTAATGCGTCAAATGTTGTTCATGGTTTCCTGATCCATTGAAAGTAGGGAAAATAGTGTTTCCAAAACTGGATGGAGGAGAAATTGAATCTACCCATTCAGGGTAAACTTTCTTTTCAGGTTGAACTTGCGCCCGTTTCCCTTCCATAGTTTCTAACCGAGATGTTAATGACTCAATAGTAGTTATTAACTTTTGAGAAACGTCAGGCTGAACTTGGTTTTGGGTAGGTGTAATGAATGGAGCTTGGACAGCCGTGGTGGTTGGTGCTGCAACTGATGGTAGTGCTGCCAACCGTTGTTGCGTTTGACCCGTAGGATTAGACCTCTGTGGGTGTACTGATAAAGGAGGATATTCTTGATCCATCTCAGTAGTTACAACAAATTCCTTCGGCTGTCGGATTTCAGCATTCTTAAGAAGAAGACTACTCTGAAGTAGTTCTGCATTCAACCTTCTTAATTCTTTCATTTCTTCCTCCTGTTGTGCAAACCTTTGCTCTAATGAGAGCGATTGACCTCCTTCAGGGGAAGGATGAGAAGTAACCTGATTATTTCCTTTCCCCTTATTGGATCCTTTTCGGAGAGGGGGAAGTGGGTTACTTGAAGGAATACCCAGATTTTGGGTAAGTCTTTGATTACGTGTGCGCACACCTTCTTCATTTAGGTCTGTGTGCGCGACTTCATGAGCAGGAACCTCTTCGTCTGATCCCTCTGATTGAGCCTCATCTGGTGAATCAGCAGCAACGGCATTGATGACATTAATGGATGCATATTGCATGGAATCCTTTCTATAAGCATTTCTGTGATATTTTCTCCTTCTATGTCCAGGATGAGACATGGAATTCCGTTGACTTGATCCCTCAGGAATTTATTGGAGAACCGTCACTTGGAGAGAATCTCCTGACAGCTTGGCTCTTCGTTCCTCTTGAGGCTTATTCCCTAATCGAGAGAATACTGACTTTCTCTAAGTGAAGGATTGAAGATTTGAAAAAGTCCCCAGTCCGGTGGACTGGGGATGTTCCTGCTGCTTCCGCTCAACTCCTCGAATCCCATTCATTGACTCTGAGGGTTCGGTTAAAGAAGTCCCCAGTCTGGCAAGCTGGGGTGTCTCTTGACATGCTATGTCTGAGATCTTCTTAAAATCTCTCTTGATCTTGTGAATCTTAGTTCGGAAATTAGATGGATGCATTAACCTGTATCCACTTTTATCACCTGGTTCAACAGACCGTTGGATGATTTCCGAAACTTCTGTCATTTGATGACGTGTTTGCTCCAGACGAGAGTCTTGTGCAATATTCTTGCCTACATGATGTAGGAGCAATTCAACAACCTGTTCTCTATATACTTGATTTTGAGAGGAACTAGTTGAAGCTTGTTCTTGAGGAAGCTTTTGATTTTGAACAAAGCCCATTGACTGTGGCCGACCATGGGCAATAACATTACATGAGACCATTTTCGGCGGGCTTTGCTGACCGGAAAGCACTGTGAAATGTAGTGCTCTGTGAACACCCCATCCTCTGATATGAACATCAGATGGATCATTGGCAATTAACTAACGCAATCTTCTTAGTGCGCCAAGGCATGAACGTTGAAGGGTTCTCTGTTGCTTTTCAGCCTTCGGACACCGAGAGACTGATAGAGATGCCAAATCAATCTGGCGTTGTAACCCTTCTATTATCTTAAGATGATTTTCATATTCATCATAAGATAATACCTTCTTCTTTAATTGACAAAGAGTTTTCCATATGTTGAGACGAATATCATGGATTCCATCATCTGTCAACATCTTTGGAATGTCGTACTGGGAATCAGCCAAAGGCCAAAACATGACTGGTACTTCACCTTTTGCCAGTTTTTTCCTCATGTTCAGCATTTCCTCTTTATCATTAAATGAAGATTCTTCTACCTGTTTGGACCAGAGTTGGTGTTTTCTTGTTGCTTCATCGGATTCAACAAGATTGGTAGAGAAATCACTATTCATGCGGGAAGATGAATGACCCAAGGATGGTTCGGAGAATAACCTGAACCCCAAGCTATCTTCTGATGGAGAAAGAGTTTCTCCTGCTGATAGTAAAGCATCAGACATGACTGGTTTTACGTTTTCAAGTGCCTCGAGATAGGAGGGCTTTCTCGTCACTACATTTCCTTCTGAAGAATTTTCGAGACAACGTGAATCACTACTGCGGAGAGGACTTTTGCAGCGAAGTTCATCACCATGAGGAGGACCGTCATGATGGGTTACAGCAAAAGATGAAATCTCTTGCTCCTTGGCCTTCTGACCACACAGAGGGTTCCTGTGGCTCTCATCTGAAGAAGAAACTTCAAGATTGACCGAATTTTCATGAAGCAAGTCTTCATGAGGAAGTGTCTGTTGAAGACCTTCAGAATTAATGTTCCAGTTATTGGGAACTGAGGGAGTAGAATCTTTAATTCCGACAGATAAATGTCTGAGGGCTTCAAGAACTCCAGCATCGAGCAAGGCCTTGTTGCAGATTGGCCTTTGATCTCCTGACTGTGCTGGGCGGATCTTTTTCTTAGATGCCTTCTTACTCGCTTTAGAAACCACTTGATGACGAAAGTGATTGCTCTGAGCAGGTGTATGTGCCTGATCAGGAAAAATGGTCAGGTTAGGCTGACGATCTCCACTCAAATCAGGTGTATGTGCCTGACTTGGTTGTCCGTATGATATGGGGGAGTATGCCCCATAACCCTCTTGGACTGGAACAGATATGTGTGTCTGTTCCGGAGTGAATCGTTGATGTGTCACTCCATTGCTAGGGATAGATTTATGTGTCTGTCCCTGAGATGATGCTGAAGCTGTTATGATATCCTGGCAAGCATCCAGAATATGAGCAGGAATTTGCTTCTG
The DNA here is from genome assembly GCA_963277665.1 of Viscum album. Lineage (NCBI taxonomy): Eukaryota > Viridiplantae > Streptophyta > Magnoliopsida > Santalales > Viscaceae > Viscum > Viscum album. The sequence continues at coordinate 1,289,195,571 of OY728159.1, read as the reverse complement.
CTCTTTCACCATTGACAAAATATGTTTGGTGACTTCAGCCGCCGGAACGGGGATATACGTCCATTCCGGGCTTGGAGTAGGTGTATGTGCCTGCTCCTGTCCTCCTTTTCCTGTCAGTGAATCCTGACAGTACTCAAGTGTGGAGACAGAGAGTTGAGTCTGCCTCCTGTTTGTCGTCGGGACTTTCCGACTGACTTCTCTGGGCGCTACCAAGCGAGACTGTTGGTAGGCCTGATTAGTATTAGCAGGTGTATATGCCTGCTGATTACACTTCGCCAAACGCGATTGACGAGATCCATCATATGTAGTCAGACGAGCCTGCTGACTAACTGGTGATGTATAAGCAGGTGTATGTTCCTGCCTATGGTACTCCGCCGGAATTGCCTGGCGGGATCGGCTTGATGCTGCCAGACGAGTCTGCTGGACAGCTGAATTAAAACGGGCAGGTGTGTATTCCTGCTCGTTGTTTGCCACCAATTTAGGTTTGTGGACTTCTCTGGAGATGGCAGGGATGACAACCTGCCTATTGTTAACCGGATTCCGTCTCTGGCGGTTCATCTTGCCTGCTCGGGTTCGAGGAACCTGAGCTGAATGCCTGGAGTCGGTACCCTCATCATGTTGAGGGCGCACTACCGCACGAGTCTGGCGGCGATTGTTGATGGGAGCCCTCGGGAAGGACTCCTGTATTTTTGAATTAAGGCCCCGAGGGACCTGCTCATTCACTTCCTCGGAGTAAGGGAGTGAATGGAAATTGCGTTCGGCGATAACGACCCGAAACGGTTGGAGACGGTAGTCAGCACCGTCTGCTTCTTGATTGCTGGCCGCCGTTGTCCGGACGACCAGGTAGAGTTGTTAACTTGGAGGGCTTGACGAGCGGCCTCCAGAGTTGGGATAGTACCGTTGCGACGGTACTCCTTAACCAGTGCATTAGAAACACAGCGTTGAAGACGCTGAGTTGGTGATGTCATCCTCAGAGCGGATGACGTTCCAGCAGGAGTAGCAGCATTGGTTTTCACAGTAGCAGACCTCACAGTAGAGGTGTTTACAGCAGCAGTATTCACAGGGGTGAATTTAAGGAAAGCCATTTTTGCAGAAGATCTTGAGAAAAGAGTGCATGTTCCATGTAACAGACATAATCAAGATGAATCCGGCCAGTGCATCTTTTGGATGAGCATATGTCAATGATTGCCTTGTTGGCCCAAGGGGCCTAAAATAAGAAGAACATCACTTTCACTTGGTTAAGGATTCACGTCGGGTTCACCATTTTTGTTTCGCACGGAATCCGGGGATGACCTCCTGGATGGGAGATTCAAACGTTCCGATCGGTTTCTAACGGGTTTGTTCATAGAACCGGAAACATCCAATGATTCCACATCCGTTTGGACCTACTTTCCAAAGGAAGGCGCTCATTAGCTTGTGGACTAATGAGACTTAGGAATTTGCATTGGTCGAGAGGATGGGAGGTCGGACTCATCACACCCTTTTGAGGGGAATTATTTTCTACTCCGGGACTCTCTTTATAGATTTAAGTTATGTTCGTGAATCCTTATTACATTACCAAGTATAAAAAATGTGCTTTCCTTTAGTTTTAACAATCAATGATTAAATATGCAAGAAATTTAGAGAATCTTTTATATGTATTCGAGGTTCTTCATCAATAGAGTATCATCTATATCTGTTTAGAGATTCTTGGTCAATGGTATCCTTCAAAACATTTATATAAAAGTCTCTTGGTCATTATGACGACCAGGCTGGTTTTAAAGCCACTCAGTGAGGCACTTGAAGTTTATCGTCATTCGGAAGGACAAGGATTATTTCAAAGTTGGGATCGAACCCATAAATGGGCTACCTACGTATCCTTTGTTTTGGAAAAGGAATCATAACCCACGTAGTTCGAGAAATGGAGTATGATGTTTATGATTGATGGCTCAAAGATGAATGTCATAATTACTTTTACACTCTAAGCTCACGTGAGTCATGCTCGGTGTGAGAAACAAGAGGTATTGGTAAAATTTAGACAATTGTGCCATGAAAGATGCAATCATAAGAATTTGTTTGGGGCTTATGTATGGATGACTGCCCAGATAAATGATGGTTTAGGATTTACTTTTAGGGAGAAAATCCATGAACAGGGTCCATAAAGTTATATATGCTTCATGGAGATTTGAACACTCTATTCTTGGGGCTTACTCCTAAGGAGGATGCCCAAGTTAGGAGGGGACTTATGATTGGGTTTTATTCCTGAAAAGGAAACCCAAATCAAAGGTAAATTATGACTGGTTAAGATAAGTTTAAGGGGACTTGGGGCTTATTCCTGAAAAGGAGACCCAAAGTTATGACTGAGTCTTATTCCTGAAAAAGGAGACCCAGGTTAGGGATTAAGGTTTGGGGCTTACTTCTGAGGAGGATTCCCATATTTGAGGTTGGGGCTTATTCTTAAGAAAGATGCCCAAGATTAGAGGACTTGATTGGGGCTTACTCCTGAGGAAGATGCCCAAGATTGGGAACTTTAAGAATTTGGGGCTTACTCCTGAGGAAGATGCCCAGATTAAAGGTTTTATAACTGGGGATTATTCCTGAAAAGGAGACCCAGGTTAAGATTCTCTCATTTTAAAGGATTAGGTTGAATGAATGAACTCTCCGTATTTTAGTGACATAAGGATATTTAAATCACTAGACTTTGAGAGAGATTCCACAGAATTCCTTTCAGATAAGAAAGTCAAATCAAGAAATCATGCCATAAATGGCTTTGAAGAGTGTCTTGAAGACTGAATCTTGAAAAGGAAAGGTGAAGTGGCTTAAGAGGGGAAAAATGGGCAAGATGGGGACCCAAAAAGATAGGGGCGCGCAAGTCTTGAAAGGCGCGCAAGTCCTGCGGCGGCGCGCAAGTATTGGCCGCGCAAGTATACTTGCGCGACACATGGTGTAATTGCGCGATTTTCAATCAGAATTGAAATAATTGAGTGACTCTTGATAAAACCCTTTAGAATCCCCTTGAGGTTCTTCCAGAAAAGGGACGCGCAAGTTATATTGAAGGAATTAAGTTGGCGCGCAAGTGTTTGATAAGTTTCAACACTTAGGCCTTCCTTCTTCTCTTTAGATCTTCCGTTCTAGGTAAGAAATTACTTTAGAAGTGTTCCGGATGCTTTTAGAAGATACTTGGGCGTCGGGAGCTTCAATCCGAGTTTCTGAAAAAAGATCCTCTCGAATGGGGGGCCCACAGGGTCTATTTATAGGCAAAAGAAGACCCCGGGCGGTTACCGGGCGGTTACCAATTAGGTCGCGCAAGTCACCTGCGCGACCAAGGGTGTCGCGCAAGTGTACTTGCGCGACAATGATAAAACTTGCGCGGTGCTTTTGCTTTTGATCCTGTGTTCATGGCTTTGTCGATTTTTGATGTTTTCTTCAAAGGTTGAAATCACTTTGAGCTCAGATATTCCCTTTTCCGATCTTTAGATTCTGTGATGAAAGGAGCGTCAACAAAGGGTTTTATCAAAATTATTTTCCATCGAAGGTAAAATAGGGTTCTATTTCTATCCCTATTTTTACATTGATTTGATTGTTTTATGATGGAATTAATTTAATGATGACCTTTTATCTTATATGGATTATATTATGATTGCATGATGTTTAAGAATCCCATTTTTATGACATGGGTTATACTTTGATGTATGGTTTATGATTTTGTAGAACACATAAGAATGGTTTCATTATGAGATGGGTGGGACCTATATCTCCCTCCAATTCATTGGGTAAGGATTTATATCTCATGAGAAAGACATGGCTGGAATGGCAAGTTAAAAAGGTTCAGTTATACAGGACTGGAATGAGGAGTGAACTCGGTTCAGTAATGGACATTGTCCTATATGATGGTCGTGGGAATGATCCTTGACTAATATGAAATGATTTTCTATTATTATGTGTGTATGCCAAAAAGTTTCATGTTTTATGTTATGATTATTTGGGATTAATTTTCATTACTATGATTTATCCCATGACATGATATGGTGACCTCTTTCGTAGGTTAAGATTTTAAAAATTTAATGTTCATATGAATATGATAAGACTGATATTTCTTTTGTTTACGCTTACTGAGCATTTGAGCTCACCATTTTGTATGTTTTTGTTTCCCCAAGTCAGGAAGAAGGATATTAAGTAGGATATTCCAAAAAGGGACTCTAGATTTGATGAAATAAACGGGAGACAATGTAGTTGATTTTATGAACTAGTTGTTTATGTTTCCCAGTTTCTAAAGACACTATACATATACAGTCCATTCACAGTTTTGTTATATGTTGTAATAAGTATGCTTCAACTCTGAATTAATAACAATGTATGCAATGTATGGATCATTATAGTTGGTATCATAGGAAAGGTATAGTCAAACTTTGGAAACTAGGATGTGAATTCCATAGTAAGAACCCTAAGGAAAAGTCTAAGCATAGAACACAATCTAAGTGTTTTAGAAATAGCCATGAACAACCTATGATAAGAACTTAAGTGTGAAATTTTATTCTTGATTATGTGGTTTTCCTATTATGATTAGTGTTTCTCACACTATGCTTCTTGGTTTTAGTCAATGGCTGGACCCCGAAGGAACCGTGTTAATGCTCAATGTGATGGGCAACGAAATGATTGTCCCCCTGAGCAACCAATGTTATGGGAGCTGGGATACAAAATCTTGTAGCCATGCTCACACAACATTATCAATCTATGAACCATGTAGTACTTCCAAAAGAGAAAAGGAAGGAGCAACATTCAGTTGAATCCTTCATGAGGCAGCGTCCACCTTCATTCAGTGGGTCTTCTGATCCATTAGTAGCTGAACAATGGATTAGTACCACTGAAAAGATATTTTCAGTTCTACAATGTTCTAAACATGACAAAGTCATCTTAGCAGTGTATCATTTGGAAGGTGATGCTGATCAATGGTGTAAAATTATCAAGAATATGAGGCAAAGAGAAGAAATAGAGTCCATGGAGTGGGACGAGTTCAAGAACTTATTTTTCAATAAGTACTTCCCTCATATTCACCGAAAAAAGATGTAGAAGGAGTTTCCTGAACTGAAGAAAAAGGATGATGAATCGGTTGGTACCTATGAAGCTAATTTTATAATACATTCAAGGTACGCTTCCGGAATTATTATCCAATATGAAAGTAAAATAGATCTATTCTTTAGTGGCTTAAAACCAAGTCATCGAAGGGTGTTTTCCGTAAAGGACATCAATAGCTACGAGGAAATTGTTCGATGTTCTGTCAAGGTTGAGATGGCGATCGGAGTAACCCATCAGTCATATGGGTTTGATAAGAAGAGGATACTGTAATTCAAATGAAAATCTAAAGACCACAATGAAACGAATATGAGTTTTCCTTTATGCTCAAATTGTGGAAAGAAACATGGAGCTAATTGTCTTAAATGGACAAGAAAATGTTTTATGTGTGGAAAAGAAGATTGTTGGGCAGTTGGATGTAGAAATAATGGGAAGAAGATGTCTGAAAAATTTTCTAAGGGTGTCGTTGTATTACCCCAACAATGAGATGTTGAGTCAGCTGTGACAACTCCTAATGGCACAACGGTCACATCAAAAGTTTATAATTCTTCTTCAATTGAAGTTTGTGGGAAAGTTCTTCCTGAAAAGCTTGTGATCCTTCCTATAGTGGAATTTGATGTGATTCTTAGCATGGATTGGATTTCTTTATATGGAGCTCATATCAATTTCGAAAGAAGGGAAATCACATTTAATATTTCAGATCAATCTGTGATCGTCTATCGATGCAAGGATGAATATAACCCTCTATAGGAAATATCTTCCATCTTATGGGTCTTGATTCCAATAAATGAAGGTTATTTATCTCAAATGGTTGGAGATAAACTCACAATTTAGAATATTCCCATTGTACGGGAGTTTGATGATGTCTTTCTAGAGGAATTGTCGGGTCTTCCACCAAATCGTGAAGTTGTGTTTTCAATAGAACTTGTATTGGGTCCTTTGCCTATTTCAAAGACACCTTATAGAATGGCCCGAATTGAGTTACACGAATTGAAGAAGAAAATCCCAGAGAATCTTGATTAGGGATTCATATACCCTAGTGCATCACCTTGGGGAGCACTTGTTCTGTTTGTTAAAAAGAAAGATGGATCAATGAGACTCTGTATTGATTATCGAGAACTTAACAAGATCACTATCAAGAAAAAATATCATCTCCCATGCATTGATGTCTTATTTGATCAACTACGTGGAGCTCAATAATTTTCCAAGATTCATCTTCATTTAGGGTATCATCAATTATGGGTCAAAAGGGAGGATATACCAAAAACAGCTTTTCGTACAAGGGATGGACACTATGAATTTATAGTGATTCCATTTGGTCTTACTAATTCCCCTGTTATCTACATAGATCTAATGAATATAGTCTTTAGATACTATCTTGATCATTTTGTGGTAGTCTTTATAAACGATATTCTTGTCTATTCAAAGAGCAAGGAAGAAAAATAAGATCACTTGAGAATTGTATTGAAGACCAAGAGAAAGGAGAAGCTTTTTGCCAAATTTACCAAGTGTGAATTTTGGCTTCAAAAAGTACCATTTTTGGGTCACATAATCTCAAAAGAGGGGATATATATTGATCCAGTAAAAACAGAAGTTATAGAAAGATAGTCGGGACCAACAACAATAACTGAGATCCGATGTTTTCTTGGTTTGGCTGGATATTATCGACGTTTTGTGGAAGATTTTTCAGGATTATCTAATCCACCCACCAGGTTGACTCGAAAAGGAGTTAAGTTTGTGTGGATGGAGGAATGTGAAGAAATTTTCATGGAGTTGAAAAGATGGTTATCTAGTGCACCTATACTCACACTTCCTTGTAGTGGAGAATGGTTTTGGATCTACAGTGATTCATCAAAGAAGGGGTTGTGGTGTGTTCTTATGAAAAACAATATGTTGATAGCTTATGCCTCAAGACAGTTGAAAATGCATGAGAGAAATTACCCAACTCATGATTTGGAGTTAGCTGTGGTAATATTTGCATTACAGATTTGGAGGAATTATCTTTATGGTGAAAGGTGTGATATTTATACTAATCATAAAAGATTAAAGTATATTTTCACATAGAAGGAGATGAATATGCGTCAAATAAGATGGTTGGAGTTGATTAAGGATTATGAAAGCTCAATTCATTACCACCCTGGGAAAGCAAACAAGGTGGCAGACAAATTAAGTTGATAAGACCATGACAGCTTATCCATGATGAGGATCACAAAAGATCCAATATTTATGGATTTATAAAGGATGGATCTTGGAATTATAATGGAAGGGGGAAATCTTATCTTTTACAAATGAATTTTCAACCATCTATACATGGGAAGATTAAAAAGGCACAGAAAGAAGATGTAGAGTTACAAAAGAAGGTGAGAAATGTTCCTGAATGCAACCTTGATTGTGATGGGATAATAAGGTTCAGGAATCGGGTTTGTGTTCCTCCCATCCCAAAATTAAAGAAGGAGCTGCTGGATGAGGCTCATAGTTCTTCATTCTCTATTCATTCGAGAAGCACGAAGATGTATAAGGACCTGAAAGAGTACTTCTAGAGGGATGGAATGAAAAGATATGTTGCTGAATATGTCTCTCGAGGCATGGTTTGTCAGCAAGATAAAGCTAAGAGACATAAGTCTAAAGGTATGTTACAACCATTACCCATACCAGAATGGAAATGGGAAAACATCACTGTGTACTTTGTCACTGGACTTCATAAAACATCCAAAAGCAATAATGCTATCTGGGTTACAGTTGTTCCTCTTATGAAGTCGGCACACTTCATTACTATTAGGGAAGATTTCTCTCTGGATCATCTTATGAGGATATATGTAAAGGAAGTGGTAAGATTGCATGGAGTACCACTGCCCATTATATCTGGTCGGGATCTGAAGTTTACCTCGAAGTTCTGGGGAAGTCTTCAACATACTCTTGATACAGAGTTGAGTTTCAGAACTGCTTATCATCCTCAAAATACGGTCAGTCTGGGAGGAAAATTCAAACTCTAGAGGACATGTTAAGAGCTTTCTCTATGGATTTCAAAGGTGGCTCAGATCAACACCTACCCTTGGGTGAATTTTCCAATAATAATAGCCTTCACTCCAGTATTCAGATGGCTCCTTATGAAGCTCTCTATGGAAATAAATCCAGACCTCTAACTTGTTGGGATGAAGATGGGGAAAGAAAACTATTACGACCTGATCTTGTTGATGAGATGGAAGAAAAAGTCCGATCTTTTCAATAACACATAAGAGAAGCTCAAAGACGACAAAAAATTTATGCTGACAACCGAAGAAAAGACCTAGAGTTTGAAGAGGGTGATAAAGTGTTCTTATGAATATCTCCTTGAAATAGAGTAATGAGATTTGGGAAGAAGGGAATGTTGAGCCCTAGGTATATCGGTCCTTTCAAAATACTGGATCCTGTTGAGAAGGTAGCTAATCAATTGGATCTTCCACCGAATCTCTCTCAAGTTCATGATGTGTTCCACATATCTCTCCTAAGAAAGTACATACCAGATCCTTCACATGTACTAAGCTCAGAAGTTGTACCGCCGAAGAAAGATCATTCTTATGAAGAACAACTGATAGAGATTCTGGATCATAGTGAAAAAGTTCTACGGAACAAGACCACTCTCTTGGTGAAAGTTTTTTGGAGGAACCACCAATTTGAAGAAGCTACATGGGAGCTTGAGGATATGATGAGGGAGAGGTATCATCATCTATTTGTTACGAAGTAACGAATTTCGAGGGAAAAAATCATTTTAATTGGGGTAGAATGTAACACCCTGGTATTTTATGAGAAGTATATTTTTTTATTTTTTTATATGCAAAGTAATATTTCACTGCACACAACACTAGCTTGGCTTGCGTTATACACAATCACGACCTTCCTCGATAGCGTGTGTAGTACGCAATACCGAGTTTCCCTAAACAACGATATATTATTATAATATTATGAACTAGCCGTTATGAATAGTATTAACTGAATTTTAAATTTTATAACATTATAAATCATCTTACACATTTTCTAGAATGAGGTACGAAAACAAAATCAGTTTTTCAGATAAAAGATGTATTTTAAGAAAAAATGCAGTTTTACCGCCTTTTGATGACGTACACATTTTAAATCTACTTTTTGACTTCATTATAATTTCAATTTGAAAAAAATAAAATTCTTCTTTGGAATGAGGATATAGAAATTTAATTTGGATAAATTTTTCATATTATTCTGGTAACTTTCATAATTTGATGAATAGTAAAACACGCTAAAATTTAATTAAAAACAACTTTTTGTCATCACAATAATTTATATGGATATATTATATTTTTAATTGGTTTTAAAGTGTAATTAGAATATATTTTTACCATTTAATCCAATGTTGGTCGTCGGAAGTTAATTTCACTTTGAAATTGGAAATAAACAAGTTATGATCTTTTGATAGTTATTGTTTCTTAAAAACACGCTATTTGTTTTGATAACGGGAATTACATTTAAAATTAATTAATGCCACTTATATGTTTTTAATTTTTAAAAATAGACATAATTTTTGAATTTGGAATATCAAATATATCTTAGGGGTAATTTTTGGTATTTTTCTGAAAAACATCAATTTTTGATGAATAGTGAAAACACTGAGTTTTTGGTTAAAAACGACTTTTTATTTAAATAATCATTTATTTGATTTAAATTTATGTTAGGTAAAAATAGATACATAATACTTATATAAGTTCAATGAAATTAATTTGAATCATTTTATAATAATTTTAGATTTATAAAAATTGTATTGAACTTTTCACCGTCTTTTACCCACCTCTTAGGAGTTTTTGCAATTGTTCATAAAACACAATTTTACCGCTTCTGTGAGTTGAATTTAAAAAATCCGGGATACACGGTTGATATCAAGGAGTAAAATGTGGTTCAATTAGATAAAAATAATTTTTTGTGAATAGTAAGTTTTTAATTTTATTTACCATGGTTAAAAGTAAAAAAGGGTAATTCAAGGTTAAAAGAAAATTATAATAATTCAAAATTACCTTAACACTTGTCCAAAACTTTTTTTTATGAGTAATGGCCGACCATGGGCATACTTGGGTAGATTTTAGGACCCCATGGAGCCACTTATGAAAGATAATGACACATTAGATTAATTAATTAAATGTAAAGTCAAAATTGGCATTAACAAAAAATCCTTTAGTAATTAATTTTTATAAGGGGATATATAAATTATCCTTTCGACTATAAATATTTATTAGAAAGATAAAACAATTTCCTACATTTTAATATTTTTTTATAAATTTTAGACATCAAATAAATTAAATTATTTATGACAAAATGATAATGAAATATTTACCTCATAAATAAATGATTTAAATAAATAAGAATATAATGATTAAAATATTTTTCAAAACATGTCCAATTCTGATTGGGTGATTTTATTTCAACCATGAGTAATATTATCTTCATCTTTAATGATTTATGGACCTTTTGAAACCGAAGATAAGTTTATAATAAAATAATATTTTCACACATTCCAAAGGTGCCCCTCTCCTCCCTTATAAAAGAGCACCTCCTCCCTCTCCTCCTCACACCACTTTGAGCCTTCAAGCTCAGCCAACCCCTGCCCATTTCACTTCCCCACTTCCTTAGAAACCTACTAGAGTAACTGGTCTTCTCAAAAGACAAACTCTAGTGCTTTAAGATAATATTTAAAGGAGGCACTTCGAAGAAGAGGTAATACCTTCTACCGTTTTCTTCAAGTTCCATTCTTCTTCTACTCCATCCTCTTTACATGTTTCATTATGAGGTAATAACATCAGTAGCCCTCATATACTGATATGTTATTATAAATATGAAACAACCCTATTCCACCTCTTATCCATCCTATGGTAAGAAAAATCACCGCGCGTGCTTACGTATGGAATACTGTCTCTACGCCATGGTGTAATATGTTTTCCACCACCATGTTACTTGGATGGGTATTCTGGTGTAAATAAATAAATAAATTTGATTATTGTAAAGTTTTATTGATTCTTAAATATTATACATACACTTCAATTCAATTCCACGATCATGGGAATGATATCATCGCTCGTGTGTACGTAGGGCCAACCGTCTCCACGATGTGATGCGACTCATTCTATATGATCTTCATTTAATAATGATTATAAAAATGAAATGAATGAATGAATATGATATATATTACACTAATACCATTCTGTAAATGATGTATCTATATCCTATAAATAGGAATAACAATTTATTCGACAAAACACGCATAAGAACATAAAGCAATAAACACCCGAATAACAAGTAGCAATGAAATATTACTACTAAGAAGATTCAAATATGACCATATATGATATCATAACAATGAATATGATTCTGTAATAATTCAATTATCATTATTTAAACCATATTACAGGAGTTTCAGATTCATACGAAGCATATAGGACCTTATGTGATGGAAAATATCACAATCTCATTTTTATCTGAGATTGTTTGTACTTTGGTATTTACTAGGATGTATTTCAACATCCACATACATGTTTCCTCAATATAAATATTATTTACATCCTACTAAAATTTTTTAAATCCAATTTTACCCTTCGGAGAGTTTTTATTAAAAGATATGAATGGAATCTTTTGTCGTTTTTCGTACATGGTACTTTTTGACTATTCCGGCCAAAGTACGAGAAGGATGTTTTTTTAACATATAAGGCATGAATGGACTTTTAGAACATTATTTCCAAGAAGCTTTCTTTATAGGTTTTCAAGTTCATTTTTAATCAACTTCATTTAGTTTAAAAATGTATAACATGTTAAGAAAGGAAAAAATGTTTTTTAAGTAGAAAGGATATTTTCCTCAAGAATGGAGTCCAAGTGTTTTATCAAAATTATTTTCCATCTAAGATAAAATAGGGTTCTGTTTCTATCCCTATTTTTAAATTATTTTGATTGTTTTATTATAGAATTAATTTTATGATATCCTTTAATTTTATATGGGTTATATTATGATAGATTGATGTTTAAGAATCCCATTTTTATGACATGGGTTATGCTTTGATGTATGATTTATGAGTTTGTGTCACACATAAGACTAGTTTAATTATGAGATGGCTGGTACCTATATCTCCCTCCAATGCATTGGGTAGAGATTTATATCTCATGAGATAGACATGGTTGGAACGGAATGTTAAACCGGTTCACTAATACAGGACTGGAACGGGGAGTGAACTCGGTTCAGTAATGGACTTTGTCGTCTATGATGGTCTTGGAAATGAGGCTTGACTAATATGAAATGATTTTCTATTATTATGTGTGTATGGCACAAAGTTTAATGTTTTATGTTATGATTATTTGGTATTACTTTTCATTACTATGATTTATCCCCTGACATGATATTATAATCTCTTGTACAGGATAATATTTTCAAAATGTTATGTTCTTATGAATATGATATGGCTGATATTTCTTTTTTTACCCTTATTGAGCATTTGAGCTCACCCTTTTGTATGTTTTATTTTCCCCAGGTCAGGAAGAAGGATATTAAGTAGGATATTCCAAAAAGGGACTCTAGATATAATGAAATAAACGAGAAACAATGTAGTTGATTTTATGAACCAGTTGTTTCTATTTCCCATTTTCTAAAGACACTATACCTATACGGTCCTTTCATGGATTTGTTATTTGTTATAATTAGTATTCTTCAACTCTGAAGTAATAATAATTTATGTAAAGTATGGGTCGTTATATGTTGGGACCCTTGTGATGAGATGTTTCCTTTGAGATACTCTAAGTGATTTTCCATGCATGTTCGAGTATTGATAATTGTCTTGAGGAGTATGTGCTCTCAAACGAGCATGCCAAGTATAGAATCCTTCGGCTGGTTATGACCTAGACTATATGTCTTACCAAGAATCTGTATCTTAGCTATACTATGTGTTATAACTAGACTATGTGTCTTACCTACACTACTTGTCTTACCTAGAATTTGTGTCTTACATAGACTATGTGTATTATACAGACATAGTTGGTACTCCCTTGTCCCACCAGGGCCTGATTCCTCTATTCATTGTCGAAACACCATGTGTTATTGATACTCTCTGTGTTATCTACACTCCATTTTTTAATACATTAGGGTACTATGGATTCACATGACTATCCTGTTTTTAAACCACAGACCTATACTTGGTGTGAGATGAATCTAGTGACTCTCATGATTATACTTCTTATAGGATATACATTTTGTACCTCTTTTGTAGTCTAATGGGTGTATTTATCTGTGATTCCTTTATAGTATACTTCATTTGATTACATTGTGGTATTCTTCATGTGATTCCATCATGGTATATTTCGTTGTGATACCTTGGTTGTTCGGGGTACCAACTAAGAATTTTTTTACTCCCTCCTATATGGGATTCAAGCACACGTGTCATCTCTTGTGAAAATGATCAGAAGCTTTGATAGTGTTCTTAGAAGACTGAAGACATGAGGTTCTTTTGGGTGACCCGACGGATGTGGTACACTACACCGACATTTAGTCTGCTTACTGTGCCAACCCTTCAGTTGGGGTTTTCTACAGATGAGATCCAGGTTCATTTAATTTTACTTTTTAGTTCGGCATGTATTCTTTCCCCTTTTCATTCAGTTTTATACCTTAATCATAGAGGGTTTCCTTAGTGATTTTCATTCATGTTTACATACTATTTTCAGTTTCATCTTTTTCTTGGAGATGGGTACGTGCGTACAGGTACTAGAGAAAATTCCCCCCACTTGTGGAATATAACTACACAGTGCTAGTCTCCAACCCCTGGCCTTTGGGAGGCATGCTTTGGGTATTCATGGCACGGTTCTCCGGGGGTGGGTTGTGACCTTTATAGATAGTAATATTGAACCTTAGGAAAGACTGCTTAATGATAATGATAAATAGTCATAGAAAAAGTAGCACTAAGTGCTATTGATGACCTCAATTAAATTATAAGTGAATTTTATTAACAGATTAAATATAATTATTAAGGATGTGGAGTAAATTTATTCTCATTTTAATCATTACAACTCTTTATTATTGTGTACAAAATTTATTTATGAATAACATATTTATCCAAGTATTTAATTTATGTATGGGAGTTCCCAGGGATAAAGACTATATCTGGTGATGGATATATATTTAAAATGTATTAATTAATATTTAATTCATGTATGTGTTGTGGTGCACTAAAAAATTATATTATTATTGTTATTATTATTTTTTGTGATGGGTTTTTTTAAGAATATGATATTATTATATATTTATAAATGCAATTTAAATATTTTTTAATAGAAACCCAAGCTTGATAAAAATCCATCTATTTATATTTGGAATATTTAATCAAAAATAAATAATTTTTATACACAAAAAATTATCTCTCAACTCCTCTTTCTCTCTCTCTCTCTTAAGAATGGTTAATTAAAGAGATATTCTTTCAAGACTGAATGATGATAAGTAAACACAAACAATACAAGACAATCAATTCACTATGATAGCACCCAAGGATCAAATTGTGTTTATTTGGGATCAAATGAGAATGTTTGGATACAATATATAGGGATTCTATCCTTTGATCCTCACAACACAACAAAGAAAATAAGAAAGTGACTTTTTGGATGATCAATATCCATAATGAAGAAATATCATTAGACAAGGTTTTTACATTCTTAGGATCTAAATAAATTGATTATAGATTCGATATTAAAGATATTATATTTGGGTTCTCATTATTGAAATATTAAAATAAATTTTAATATACCTCCCACAAATTAACATCTATGCAGTGCATGTAACCTTCAAGCTCAGTGGAGGGTGCTTCTCTTGATCTAGAAACCATGGAAGTGGTTATTCCATAGAAGTAACCTATGAATGTTTTCAAGATGTAATGGGTAATATTAAATATTTATCCCATAATTAATAACCTTTGAGGTAGAAATGATAGTGTTATCTCATAACAGTATAAGGATTGACTTGGATGAGAAGTTTCATGAAGCTTCAAACAATTAGAAGAGAATGTTGAATCCTGCACCAGTAATGATCTTAAAAAAATATAAATTTAACATTAGTTATGACATTACCTAAATCTAATTCTTGATTTTTAGTAAACTACAACACTTCTAGTTATTGTTTTGTATGTTTTATTATATAAATTAATATAGTGGTGGCACATATATTGAGATAATTATGAGTACATGGGATGAACTATCCCACACAAGATATGGAGTTAGCACTAGTTGTCCGCGCTTTAAAGAGATGAATACATTTACTATTTAGGAAGAGTTTCACAATGTATTCAAGTCAATAAATGTTTGGAAAAATCCCTCTTGGGATTATTTTGTGGGTTTTAGTAAGTTTGTTATTAATAAAGCTAGTTGAAAAATATTAGGTAGTTTGTTGCAAAAGAAGGGGTTCAGAATGTGGAAAAGGTTGGTTCATAGTGTTTTCCAAAATTTTTGACATAAAATTTTGATGTTTAATTCTATGAAAAATAGTATAATGCATCAAAGAAATTTCACTGATCACATAGCATATATGATAAATTACCAAGAAGAAGAATGTCCATTTCCTAATAGCATATCATAATTAATGGATGGTATTTTTAAATGAAACAGAGTTTGTGTAGAAGCAACATTATAAAAACAATATAGTGCGTTTTTTATGTTTCAAAGATGAAGCCCAATAATTTTTAAAGAGATTCGGGTTTTTTATAGTCTTATGTGAAGTGAGATATGGGTGGATAAGATATGGAAATGGAATTCCATCGGTATAATGTTTCTAAGAATCAGAAAGAATATTTTTAAAGGGAAATCATTATTTGTCACCACTGAATTGTGTTTTTTTGGGTTGACCATGAAAATAATGTATGCTCTATCAACCAGATAGAATGGATTCTATATAGTGAATTATTTTTTCATTATATGAACTGTATAGTAGGGATAATAAGAGATGAAGAAGTTCTCAATGATATTGTGTCGAATTTTGAGATTATCAAGATTCATGGGTTTATTTAAATATTTAAGGACCCTTAATCACTTTATTATATATAGAAAAGATATCAAGATAATATTATATACACATTTAATTTATCAATGTTCATGAGGAGTTCACAAATCACAAGAAATGAGGTATTTTAGCCACAAATTAGTGGAGTTTGTGAAGAGTATTCCATGATGGAGGTTGAGTTCATGAAGAAAGAGTTATTTATTAATAATATAGGTAGTTTTTAGAGTATACTTTCTCTACAGAAATGATATGTGGTTCACATTATTCTATAAATAAATTTTTCAAGGATGAATAATATTTCATGAATGGGTTTTATGTGAGGTAAACACTTCATGGTATAGTGTATTTCGCCCCATGGGTCAAAAATGATCTTCATTGAAGATTCGTGTTAGTTTGAAAAAAATATTAGGTAATTTGGGAAATATAAAAATATACTTCAAGAATAGTTATTACTCATAAGAAAAGATAATAGTGATCATTCCACATGATATTGGTAGTGAACATGGGGAACAATTATTCTTCTCTTAACACTATAATAGTAGTTTGCTACAGTGGATGTTGTAATATTAGCACATTGAATTTTTATTCTCCTTGGACTATCCCAATTATATTTAAAAAAATAAAATTGGTGTGTCATGGTCATGTTTTTATTTCTATTTATACATTTCTATGGGAATGAGTGTGAATAGTTCCTTTTTTCACAATGAAACAAGAACCAAAAGATGAATTGGTTTTATCTAACAAACCATGATTCACCCCCCACCCTCGAGATAGCTAACCTAGTGGTTCCAATAATTTGAATTAGAGATAATAGTTTATTTTATTAATCTATCTCTATTGAGTACATGGAAATAGTCAATAAAAGATGGATTTTGATCTTTTGAGGGAATAATTTACAACAATGGAAAACTCATATTGTTCACTACTTTTGATCTTTAGGAATTGATGATTATATAGCTATGTTCCATGGGATCTTAATTAGAATAGATAGTGAGCCTCTATTAGACACTAATTTAAGATAATTATATGTATGTTACAAATCTATTGATCTTTTGGTGTGATTTATATGATACAATTTGTACAAAGGAAATTTCATGTAAATCCTCACATGCTATATAGGATGAGAAAATGAATAACCATACAAGAAATTAATAAGTGTTAGAAGATAAATTACATATTATATGGAATAATTATAATAACCTGAGGATGTATACTGTTGAATAAAATGAAACATTCTTTGGGATGGTGAATATGATTATGGAGGACATACAGTGTCATTAAGAAATCCCCAATGATTTGAATATCATCACATTCATCCAATAAATATTTCAACCTTAATTATATAAAAAATTATTTTGGAATGGGGATAAAGATACCATGGATCTAATATTTTATAGTCATTACATTACTCTTGTCACATACTAGTTTAGAATGATGAATATAAGGTTGTGTAGAGGGATAAATCGATGGATGTTTCATTAAAGGATATGAATAATATCAACATAGAGGATGGCCAGGAAGAAGTAATGGTGGATTACGTCATTTAACTTATTCAAAATAATGATTAAATGTAAACATGGAATTTTTAAATGGAAACATCCACTTTCATGCATTTGATGTAGAAAGGATAGTCACTTTGTATCAAAGTGTTAGATAAAATTTTAATATGATGATGATGATGGTGAAATCACCGTTGATAAATTTTCTTCTTGGATACATTTTCGTCCTACGTGATGGTTTGGAGGAGAACTAAGAATAATTTATTGAAGAAGAAAAACATTTCTCAGAAGAAAATTATATTATAGAAGAAACTAAGATATAATAAACATAAAACTATAATGTCTATAAATAAAATTCTATTGTGAAGGTTATGAGAAATTATAAAACAAATATTAGGGAGACAAAATGATTAATGATAAGTAGAAGGAAGAGATTATATCCAGGTTGAATTGGAATCTATTACTGAAGAAATGTATTTTTGGATATCCAAAATGAACAAATCCAACAAAGTGGTTCATAATTCCAAACTCTATATCTAGTTAAAAGAATAGTTGAATTCTAATATGAGGTTAGATATTGAAAATATCAAATATGCATGGCTAGAAAACTCATAGAATATCATTTACTACAATCTCAATATTGAATGACCAAACAAAGTTATCAATGTTTTGACTAATATAGTTAATCCTCAAGTCAAATGTATCAAAGAATGTATGGAGGAAGTATTCATCCTCTGGAGAAAAGGTTAATAATGGGAAATACATTTGACTATTAGTAAGAAATTAGGAAACCCTATCACAAAGAATATGGAAAAATTGATAGTGGAGAATGAAGGTTTTGAAAAGTGGGAAAAGGACGGTTAGTAAAATAATATGTAATATCATAATGATTGGTCTGGTATGGGGAGTTATTTTAAATAAAAAAAGTTATTGTTGATACTAGACCGCAAGAACTCATTCTAATGATAATGTTTGATTTGGTTATGACTCAAAATCCTAGAAACTTGGGGGGAAATAGTTATTCAATAAAAAATCATAGGAATATTATATATTTTTGTGTTTTTTATATAAATATGGGGAATTATAAAATTGGTTATTACATATCCATGATATATTGAAGTTAATAAGAGAAACAATGGAAATTGAGCAGAGTTAAATATTCTAGGGATTCTTTTTATGGTCATTGTTCTAGTACACATGTTTTAGATTCATTTCTAGATATTTCTCATCAGAAATATGAGGAATGTGATAAAGAAAAATCAAATTGTCAATACATAGTATCATATGAAATCATCGAGATAGTTGAAAATGTGAAGTCAATATACGACCTCCAGATATGATGTTACTCTATCATACTCTAAAGTAGATAAAGAATTTAAACCAACGCCATGTGTGAAGCTAAATAAATTGTTAAAAAATAAAAGAGTTTATTAAGTCTTGGTTATAGGTATTTTCTGTAAATCATTATATCACACTTTTGTATAGATCATTCATATTGGATTCTCTTCCCAAATAATGAAAAATGATAATCTTATAAAAGGAATCAATAATGTTAACAAATGTTTCATTAGACTAAACAATTTTTATGGAATAAATATTATTGGATTCAAGAAATCCGTGTTTTGGGAATGATATGTGATGCATATATGTATTGGTCGTTGAAGTCCATGGTCACAACATGCTCATTATTAGGAAATTGTTTAACTTAGGTCATCAAATATGATTTAACAATATCATGTGTATAATCAAGGGAAAACATGTTGTATTAGTAATTTTTTAGGAGGGTGAATCTCTATCATATTAGTGGATAAGTGGAATGGTTATTTCTATCTAAATTAGAAGGAATTGGTTTCTGGTATAAAATATTATTCTTTTTCAACCAACCATCATTTGATGATATGGTTAAAACTAATGGAGCTCCTGATATACCAAATATATCACATGATCATACACACATGTGTGAGGCTTTTAAAAAAGAGGGGATTATTCAAATGATCTATAATGAAAAAGTAATAGAATTCAATTGGAATGATTGAGCTAGTTAATATTTGTGTTTTTGGTACTATCTCACCATGTTCCATTAATCATATGTTTTTTAAAATTTAATATTATAGCATCATCGATTTAATAAGGACCATAACCAAAAATTTTAAGGTCTTTGGTTTTATAAGATAGTTTTTATAATAGTCCAAAACGGTTCTTTGAAATAAAATTTAAAATTTTTAAACATTTAATGTGAAACTGTTGACTGATAATGGGTTAAAATAATAAATTATATCACTCATGTCAATAATGTTAAAATTTCATTTTAGGAGCCTAACTAATTAGAAATCCAAATATAATGATTCTTTTCCTAGAGGATTGATTATGATTGGTGAAAATCTATGATTTTCCTAAGGTATGTGTGAGTGAGGAAAAAGAGGACTAGAAAGAATATGTGTTAGCCTATGGAGACATTCATTAGTCTGATAGCATGTTTGGGAACATGGGTGGGCCCCTGGGAGGAGACCACAAGTCTTTGGGGAAATGGGCAGTACCTGGTAGGCCAAAAGCTGATGTCCTTGTTAAGGAGAGGTGACTGTTCATTCGATGGGGACCATTTGTAACATTAGTATCAGTGTAGTAACTCATCCTTCTATGTGGTGGCACTACCTGGGCTGAGATGTAGGTTCGATAACAAAAAATATTTTCTCTATATGGTGGTTGAGTATAACACCCTAGAATGATAAAGTGTTAAAAGACTAAATGATATGAACAAAAACAACGAGGTACGCCTTACTTTTCAGGAGTCTACCTAATTATAACTCCATAGGTAATCTTGTTTGGTATGGGGTAGATATTAGGATGGGTGACCTCATTGGAAGTTTCCTAGTGTGTGTCTGAGTGAGAAAAAGGCACACTTAAAGGAATATGTGTTGGATTTTGGAGACACTCACTAGCCTAATGTCTCATTCAGACATGTGGGTGGGCCTCATAAAGGGCACCACAGTTCGGTGCGATAAGTGGTGGTACCTAGCAGGCCATGACCAAACATATATGTTATGGATGGTTTTATGTGCTATCTATGGGAATTCATTGATACAGATGAAGGGGAAACGTTCACAAACATCCAAGTGGATGATTATATTTAGAATAATAGTTAAAAGAACAATGTATCAGTAGGGAAAACACCTTAGAAAATAGTTATAGTCGAGAGGAGTAGTTATATCATAAAAAATGTAATTAGAATATTGATTATTAAGAAACGCCTACCATAGAAGTTTGGGAAACAAATGGTATTGAAAATTATCAAAAAATTTAAAAGATATTTGTTTTTTTTTCTAAGGGAATATAAGACGCCATAAAAGGTTAGGTATGGAAAAAGATGAAATTTAAATATATTAATGTCTTTGGAAGTTAGTACTTCATTATTGATAAGTATAAAAACATGAATTTATAATCCCATGCAGATGAAGGGATGTTTCTTGGATACTCACGAAAATGAGAAATCTTATAAATTCATCAATAAGTTTCTAGGAATGGTTTTTTAAATGACTAATGTTAAAGTTGTGTAGAGTGAGTAGACTCTTTTGAAAATAAGTGAATAGTATAAGGATGGTAGTTATAAGAAGGTGGGAAGCTAAGGTTGGGTGACAGTTCCTAAGGAAGATTTAAAATAATATTGATATGATGAGAAGGATGGGGTTATATCTATTTATGTGTAGATTCTAAACTGATGAGATGAAATTGGAAGGAAAAACATCATTAAGGATCATTCAACACCAGTGTAGATTGGTAGAATGAATTATCTACAAGAAAAAAAATTCTTATCATAGTTATAGATAAAATGTATTAAAAAAGGTGAAATATATGCGAATTGGATCAGACATGGAATGATGTTTTCAACTAAATTGAGAATAATTGGACATGGTCAATTATTTCTTGGATGATGAAAAATGATGTCAACTAGAAAAAATGGGTCTTTTATAACAAGATATATAAATACAACATAGTTATTTGAAACAAATAATTATCGAGGTCTAAGGGGTACTTCTATATCTATAGTATCGATGTTGAAGAGACATTTTCACCTATGGAATGTCTCGAAACAATTCAACTTTCATATCCATAGCAGTTAAAGGAAAATTCAATGTTTTTCAAATAGATGTCATGTAAACCTTTTTAATGGAGTTATATAAGATGAGGTATACAGAAAATATCATGATGTGTTTAATTTCCATGAAAATGAGAACAAAGATTGTCATTGGGATAAGGATTTCTATGGGTTGAATCGTGAACAAAGATCATGGTATAAACAAGTTCATCATTACATAATGAATCATGGTTTCCATATTGATGAATTTGACTAAAATATATATATAAACAATGATATTAATAAAATTATGATAGTTATATTTAATGTGTAAAACATAATATTTGGTGAAGAAGACAAATTTAAATGAAAAGTTTTCACAGAGTTCATAATGTGAAATTTTGAAAAATAAATGACTGGAGAACTAATATTTTATCTTCGGTCTATAGTTGATATTATGATATAATGACATATTTATTTATCAATCCAAATATTCCATGGTGTTTCATGATGGTGTGGAATGCATAATTCTAATTCGATGAGAACTAGGGTTACTATACTCATGAAATTGACATTGGTTGATAAAGGGAAAACGGTGACTGTTACGGAATATAGGATGATCTTAATAAGTTTGTTGTAATTTATAGTGAAGAAACCTGAAATATTTTTTCACACATGTCAGGTGGTAAAGTATCAAGGTGATCCTAATGAAACCCACTTTCTTAATGTGAAAATAATATTATATTGTATCAGGAGAATAATAGATTTTAGTTTTTTGTTCAATGAATCATCTTAATTATACTTATTAGGATGTGAATATAAAGATTGGTTCAATTCAGTGGATGAAATTAATTCATTTTTAGGTGGTTTATTTTACCTTATGATATTATATATTCCCCGACTGAGTGAGAAATAATATTATCTATGAACATCAAAGGCTAAATATATTTTTGTTACTCAAGTTTCCATGAAATTACAATGGATAAAATATTAGATTGAAGGCATGAGAGTTAATGTGAATTCATTAATCATAGTCATTTTTTATACTTAATGTTCCATAAATATTAGTGAGATTTGTATTCCTTATATGAGGTTTAGGAACATTGAAATCGGGTATAGTTTTATCAAGTAGAAATATGATCATTGACTGGTGATGTTAGAGTATATACCAACAGAACATCATGTCATTAACATATTATTATAAGACCATAACAAATGAATTTTAAAAACACAAGCTGGCTCTTAGAGACTAGTTAAACCCCCATTAATAAGAAGTGTATAAGTGGAATATGAAAACCCAATTTATGTTGATAATTTTTCTATGGGTTATTAACTTTTCATTTTCTATTATGAACTACTGTGTAGTGACATTTGTTTTTTGAAAACGGTGGAGAGTTTTTATTCATAAAATTGGGATAAATTTCACAATCCTAATATAAGGAAGAATAAGGTGTTGAAAATAGGGATTGATTTTATATTTTCATTTAGGGGGAAGTAAGGAAGTGAGGGTAGTTTTAAATATGAATATGTTTAATATTCTCTTTTAATGAAGACATATAAT
Organism: Viscum album; assembly: GCA_963277665.1. NCBI lineage: Eukaryota > Viridiplantae > Streptophyta > Magnoliopsida > Santalales > Viscaceae > Viscum > Viscum album. Next base: position 1,289,172,370 of record OY728159.1, on the reverse strand, counting down.
GAATGTATGGACATTGGGTTCATGAAGAAATACTTTTACCATGTGTTTTTAAGGATGTGGATTCGAGTATGAAGTGTTTTATTGATTGTATTTGCAAGTTAATATTATTTTTCAAGTTAATATTTCCATAAGTGAGCTTAGATATTATGTTTACCAATCTTTGATTTCAATTTTATGTCACAAACTGTAAAATGTGTTCGAAGTAGATGGTACAAACGATATTTTCAACTAATATTTCTTCTTGTTTTGGTAGTGTTTCGATGAAAATAAATGGGGATACTATTTTGAAAAATCAATCTTGATTTTGTTTCAAGGTGTTTTGGTTATTTTGATTATTGATAATGATAGGATAAAATGTTCGTGTAGGTTTTCAACCAATTTAAGAGTTTGGATGGAGGTGAAGGAAGCTTCCCAGTGTTTGTCAAAATATTGGATGTAAAATTTACGAGTATATTTTTCTAAAAAGGGAGGGTTACATCATAGAAATTTCATAGACCATATATCATGCTCATAGACTATATAGAATCTTGGTGAAACCACAACGGAGGATCACATTCATTTTTGAAATATGATTCATAATCGAAAAAGACACGTTAAAGTAAAAGAGACCACAAATGAGTTAAAATATGATAAATGGATAAAGATTATGTCAAAATATGAAGTATAAGAACCATTGTTTTTTAAAATATGTAGTGCTTTCAAATTCATCCATGAAGGATGTTTTTGGTGGATAAAAATTAGCAATGGTATTGAGTTAGCATAGTGATTTTGTGAACTAAAAAACAATTTCACATAGGGGTTGTCATTTTTTGACTAGTTGATAGTGTTTTTGGCTAACTGAAAAGGTGATTTGTATTATAAAAACAAAAAATAATATACTTTATTTGGTGAAGGAGTTTTAAACTATACAAACCACATATTAGGTATGGTATGCAATGAATCAATTCGTGAACTACTGAAGTGGAATTTTGTGATTGAATTAATTTAAGGGTTTCTTTACCTATATAATGAATCTTAAAAACATTGTTATATATAGAAAAAATTACTAATATAAGTTTATTTTCAAATGGAATTCATCCATGTTTGAGAGTAGTTCATGAATCTCAGTCCCAGAAGGAACTCTTTAACACCCCCAGATTTCATGAGATATTTCTATTTAATAAATTTGAATTGTTTGATAGTTTCATTACACTCAACATAAGAATTATGTGGTTAATTATTATAAATTATATAATTAATCACATTTTATGGATTATAAAAGAAATATAATATCAAATATAATATCTAATTCCCAAATAAAATAATATCGATCCAAATGCACTATTTTAAATTATTTTGGATATAAGAATTTTTTATCATTAAATTTTAATTTAAATATAATTTAATATTATTCAAGAATTAATTAAGAGTTTTAACATTATTTAAATTTTTTTACACCTGTATAAAATTAATTCATTAGTTATCAATTATTCAGATATAAAAATAAAATAATTTTAAGGTAAATGAGTTGTTTTTCTTAAAAAAATACTTTTATGCACACAACTAATTTTTATCACAATAAATTAAATTAATAACTTTTTATGAATGATTATAAATAAATTTATATATTATATATTCATAAAAATTATTATATTAATCTAGTAGTTTTAATTTTTCCGGTAATGATAATAAATTCATATTTAATCTTAACAAATCATTTTTGATTTCATTGTATTTTCCAAACATAATTTAAAACTAATTTCAGATAATTTTATTAATTTAATATGACAACAAAATAATATTAATAATTATAATTTAAACATTGGATAAATATTCCAATTACATTTTGGTTCATTAAAATGGTAACCAATGTAAAAAATCATTACATCGATTAATGTTAAAATGGGTTAACGAGAGGTTAAACTAATGTGATTAGAGTAAAAATAACTAAAAACACATCTAAAAGATATTTTTTGAGTACATAGATATTATATCATCTAATCATAGAAAATTAGTCACATTTTCACCACTTTTACATGATAGTGACTTCATTATATTTTAATATTCATAATAATTACAAGTGTGCCACTCCCCTCGCTTATAAATGGTGTCCTACTCTCATCTCATATACACATGTTATTAGTGTTTTATATAAATACCTACCTAACCCAATATCATCCAAAAATCTATATACATGTTATAGAGTTGAAAATATTCATAAAAAACTATACCATGAGTCTTTGAGAAGAGATTGAATTGAGGTTTTTTAAGAAGCGGTATACATTCTTATCGATATTTTTAAAGTTTGTTTCATCAAAAACCTCCCCCAAATATTCCAAAATCATATAAAAATAATTAAATATGTAGTTTTATTATACATAAATATTTTTATTTTAATGTTATATATGGTTTATATCTCTTTTATAACTAATGGAAAATGTAAACCATACTCATCCTTACAAACAAACAATAGTCACCATGAAGTGATGTCTTTTATTTTTCATCATTGTCTCTATTAGATGGTAATATAAATTATTTTATTGGATATATATATTTATATATTATTATTTTTATTTTTAATTGTAATATATTTTATACATTCACACCGACCCATTTGTGGGAAAATGATAATATCTCCCATCCATACGTGTAGACTTCAATCTCTATGAAGTGATGTGATATCTTTTTCATTTATACATTACATGGATGGTAGTAAGGATATATTTAAGGATTATATTTTATTTTATTTTATTAAAATAATTATTTAATTAATAATAATTATTTACCCTTATTTTCTTCGATCTATTAAAAAGTGAAGACACTATTATTTAATTAATAATAATTATTTACCCTTAATTGTAATATATTTTATACATTCACACCGACCCATTTGTGGGAAAATGATAATATCTCCCATCCTTACCTGTAGACTTCAATCTCTATGAAGTGATGTGATATCTTTTTCATTTATACATTACATGGATGGTAATAAGGATATATTTAAGGATTATATTATATTTTACTTTATTACAATAATTATTTAATTAATAAAAATTATTTACACTTATTTTCTTCCCCTATTTGGTACTTAAAACAACTAAGAGAATTCTCTTAAGAAAAACTGTCCTTATTTTTCATTTTGATAGAAAATATTTCTCTTCCAAATCCATGTTCTCTAAAATAATTATAATAATTTTTTATAATATTACCATGCTTTTTTAATGTCATGTTTAGCTATATTTTTTATTCTTTGTAAAATATTAAAAGGTATCTTCTTGTTTTTTCCAAATGAGGTACTACTAAATTTTTTATAAAATTGTTAAAGGAATATTCATTTTAATATTTACCACATGAATGGATTTTCCCTCCATCATAACTAGTCTATTATGTGATGTTTCTAAAACATGATTCCATGATTATTTTAATATAAAATATTAGCCTCAATTTTCATGTAATTTTAGTTTTAATTGTTAATAAAATAAAAGGATTTTTTTCTATTGATTTTCAAATAAATTTTTAAATATTTCTATAAAATATATTGTTCATATATGTGTAAATCCTTTGAGGATTGTTATTATTTCACTAGGGATATGATCATAAAATTTCATCCACGTTTCTGGATGAGTTATGAAGATGATACTTGATTAATTACATGAACCCATTTTCATTATTATGGGTTAATTAAGCTATATTGAGATAATGAATGTTTTTATGATACCATAAACTTCTTTTCTATAGATAGATTATGATTATGCGACTATAACATGTTTATAATAACCATTTAATTTAAACAGCTCATTCTATGATGACATGGGGATTGATTTAATATCTTATGAAACACATATATATGGTTTTCAATATATGAATGGTGGTCCAAGAATTATATATATATTCAATTAATTTTGTAATGATTGATATATCATGAGATAATATTTACTCGAATGGGGGTGAACCTTGTTTAGTAAGGGAATTTTTTCAATCAGATATTCTTGGGAGTAAATGTTAACTATGTAAATAAAGGAATTGGTAGTAAACCCAATCCAATATGATACCCTTGTATTTGATCCTAGACTAATGGAATGATTTTATAAGATTATTATTGGGCCACACATCTCCAATAAAATGTTTTTAATTCTTATAACTTATTATCAGCGATCATGTTGATTTATGACTATTCCTCACTCTTATTAAAAATTCCTTTTGAAATACTATTGTTTTTTGCCATGAAATATGTTTTATTATATTTAAAATATTTTGTATGAAATGTTTCACTTATAATCATGATCATATAAACCTATACTTATTTTCTGACTACATAATATCAATGATTAATATTTCTCATTTTTACCCTTACTAGAAATATGTGCTCACTTTTCTTATTTTTGCATTTTCCCCAGGTCATAAATAAAGGGTTATTCTAATGGTATATCTAATAAGGGTTCCATGGTATTAGAACACTCTTGCATATGTTGAAGATCTTTCAGTAAGTAAGTTGATTGTGTGTCTGGTCTTAATAGTCACTAATAATTCATCTTTTAGAGGCATATATAATTATTTTATGTATTGAATATTAATATAAAATATTTTTATATTTATGTAAATTAGGTTCAGATCACCTTAAAATTTAGTCTCAGAGTATGGAAGTAAATGAAAAAAATATATGATGGATGTTTAGTATTTTGAGGCGGTGTTATTCACACAGAATAGAGGAACTTCATAAAAGAACTCTTTTGTGAAGATATAAGAGTTTATTTAGGTTTTTTAATATTTATGTATAAATAATTTGTAGTGTATTTTATTCTATGAAGAATGTTTGTAAATGGGAGAATAATAACCCACATAGGGTATTGACATGAAGAAAATTCTATGTGGTAAGCTAGATATATTCTTATAGGTGAAAAGGGATCCTCATGGGACAATCAATGACTAAAAGTCATTTTTTTATTTTCAATAAATAATATTTATGGTTTATTGATATCCCAAACAATAGAAGGATCTGAATAATTATAGTTTTCGATATTCAAAATTCAAATTTCAAAAAACAAAAAAAAAATCTTGCATGAAAACCAACAGGATCTAGAGGCATGATCACACCCTTTAAGAGAAGTCATTTTTTCATTCTACAGCATCAAGAGACCACCTCTATTATATCATTATCACCCATACACCATAAGATATAAAAATCATAAATAGATGACTAAGATGTAAAATTAGTAAAACATCAACCAACCATCATGAAATACAACATACACTTATCATAATCAAAACACTATCAATGTCTCATGGATCCAACATATTATAAGATCACCACATATCACCCCACAAAAATCATAATAGAATAAACCCAGATTCAAAAAAACTAGAAATCCTTCACTTGACACACTGAGAATGAATCATGATCAAATACAACAAATCAAGATCATTTCCATGTCGATGTTATATCCCACACTGATTGTCATAATTATTGAAAGTTTGTTCTTGAAACATCAGTAGCCTCTGAACTTCACATCCAAAACCAATGTATAACCACCACTCCATATCCAAAAAGTATAGGTATAGTGATGTTTGGGCTAGAGAATATAATTCATGGTTTTGGTCTCTCAACCATGACTGCTACAATAAGGCAGAAAATAAAAGCCACAGGAATAGGAGAAACTTGATACTAGATTAATCCTGAAGACCATCAACCATTGAACCACAATACCCAAAACCTCTTAGTAACCTCCACTCTAGATCCAACTCAGAGAGTCATAGAGGAGGATATGTTGGTTCTAGGGTCTGAGAAAACTAGGGCTTCAACTATGCACAACATTCATCAGTACCCCAAACAACCCTTGAATAATTCATTATCATCAAGGCTGAAAACCATTAATGAAATAAATTGAGTGGTCCATGACTATCTCCTAAATAGAAGCCCATCAAAAAAATCTAAACATTCATCATCGATACAAAAACAGATCCAAATTCACCATCAAAATCTGAACCAAGACTAAAAGAGAACCATCGAGACTGCAAAATCGGAAGAGAGTGCTTAAGAGACAGAATAGGTAGGGGGGATATGGTGGGAGAAGGCACTAGAGAATCCATACCCCTCTAAATCTCCATCAATGAAAATAATAATATGTGAGCAGGAGGAGGAAGACACTACTTAGAGTCTCCCCATATTTTGCCCAACTCCATCTCATGGATTACTCACATATGTGTGAATTAATCTCTAGCGATTTTGAACAAAAATATAATCTACTTAAAGAAAATATAGTACACCTTAGTACATATACAAGTGAGATTTCAACACATGATTAGTATTGAATAATGGGGGAAATAATCATACTATGAACATAATAATAATAGTGTTTTATAGTGAATTATGGTGTATTGGAACAATTCTGTTGTATTCCCCATAGACTATATCGGTAAGGGTGAACCTAGAAAAATTGTCATTTCTTGTGCATGTTTAATTTATTTTTATATAGTGATATGGGAAAAATAGATAAGTGTGTTTTGTTTAGTAGAACAAATATACAAAATGAGAATGGTTTCATCTAAAATAACTTGAAGCCCCCACCCTTAGTGTGCCTAACATTGTGAGTATGACATAAATGTTTGGGGTATATTTTCTCTTAGTGATATTTGATCATTAGGAAACAGACATAGGTAAAATTTCTATATATTAATGTCTTTATGTTATATTATATTCCAAATAAAAGAAATTTAATAGTTAATTTCTTGAGTAGGAAAACACAAGGGGTGATGGAATCAAAGATTTAAGGGTTTATTATGATCTTGACGGTGGTTTTATATCTATAATTCTAGGCATAGGGGAGTTGTTTGATGGTTCATTAGATCAATATCACATCTAAGCATATATACCATGTAAAATAGGTAAAAAAGATTAATTTTGAACACAATAAGAGTTTTTATGCATTAAATTATTGTGAGACTATTAACTAATGTTTTATATATGCAGCCTCTAAACATCATTTCTAAGAAGTAGTGGTGGTTCAATTGAGTTGAAAAGATTAATTTAAGAATTCATTTCAAAAATCCAAGTAAAAGATAATATAAGATAGATGGGGATGTTTCATTATATCAGGTGATAGTTTTAGTATTATAGAATGGAGAGACAGATAAATTATTATATATCTCATTACTTGAATTATCAACAAGTGGACGAATATAATCCATAACCTATAATACCTGTAACTTTTCTCTATGATGACAAGGATGTAATTAGATATCTTGATGGATTGTTTTATTTGTTTACCTTGATTTCTATGAAAAAATCATCTGATCTAGGTGATTTTGAATGGAATTATAAGGTATTTTCTTATTTTACCAAATAGTTATGTATTCTATAAAAAGAACTATCTCTGTTGTACAAGAATAATGATTCCTGGAATCATTGGGATAAATTTTATATCCTATTAGATAGATATGGCTGGCATACTCCAAGATTATGGAGAGTATTATAAAAGATTATGTTTACTTAACCAAAGGTGAGTACATCATATTATCCACAAATATAGAGGATATTAAAATATACCATATCAAATTTTTTGAGAACATGGTTCAATCATGTATGATGGATTTTTTAAGTCATGGGAAGAATATTTCACTCTTTTAGACATTTTTATAATAATTGACATCATAATATAATTTAGAAAGATCCCTTTCAAGAATAGTATAAAATATCATGTTTATCACCACTGTATTGGGAAGAAGTGGTAGAAATATCTCTCTTTGGAATGTTTTGGGTGTGAGAGGTGTGTTTAGAATATATTATCTCAAAAATTCTCTATGAATCATATTGATTTTGATGCATAAAAATACCCTCTTTTGTTTTAAAAATGAAGTTATTTTAATTATTTTTAGGTGTATATTTATTTAGAATTTATCTTATTTAATATTTAAAATTTTTGATTAATGTATTTTGAATGTGTTTCAAAGTATTCTAGAAATATTTTCCATACCGTACATTTGTAAGCATAATGTATTTTTTTTGAAACCCTACATTTGAAATGAATCATATGGATCATTCACTCAATGCTATTGGAAAAGTATCAATCAACAACCAAATTTTTGGAAGAAAAACTACTTTTAATGGAATGAATGTATGGATCATCAACACTAATTTTGTGAACAATCGTATGTTTTCAACCATACCTTTGGAAATTATCACTATGCAAACGAACCGTATGTCTTACTGGTCAACTGATGAGTTCTAAATTAAATATATTATCCATGTTTTCCTGAAAATTTATTGAATGGAATAATTATCACATTAAATCTATTTTATAACAGATTCAAAGACTCATATAATGTTTAATAAAGCATTCTTGTTTTTAATGGAATTTTCCACTCTCAGGACTGATTTGAATTCAAAAAATCATGATTTATTAGTATATATTTTTTAATCTATTAAAACTATAACCAAGTCAAGTTTCTATTTTAAATTGGAATAATATTTTTGTTTTAAATAGAGTTGTGAAGTATTTTTGAATACGAATTACTACAAAATAAATGATTGAATGTCTCTGTTTTTTAATTAAGTTGCACGTTGGAGATATTCATGTTTAAATCCTACGTTGAGTAAAAATGATTTTTCTAGTTTTCATGTAGATTATTTTATACGAAGGATCTTGTAAAAGTTTTTCATTCTGGAATACATTTATATAATAAGAAGGAGATCCATTTTCTATCAATTTTCCCAAAACTATGAACAAGTCTCTATTTATTCAATCCACTGAAACTCTATTTATTTATTTGAGTTTTGACTGATCGAATTCAGTCGTGGTGGAGTATCAGCTTCATAGAATAATCATAAGATAAATATTTTCCTTATAAATGAATAAAATGCCTCTATAAAAGACATGTTGTAAAGGTGTCATCTATATATACATAGTTTCTGAGGTCTTATGATATGATTAAATTTCTATTGAAAATCACCAATATCACAAATAGGGAATTAGTGGAGTGGACTAGGGGATCATTGGTAATCGAACCACTATAAAAAAATTTATATTATAGATCTCTGTTTATCCACTTATCAACAAACATAAGACAATAGAACACTTCATAAATTATTAAATAACAAAGAATGATAAAAATTTTAATCTATACAGATTTATGAAAAAGAAATCCCCCCCCCAAATTGTATAACTTTTTGTTATTCCATCAATAAAATTGGTATCAAATGTGTACTCTTTGATAAAATTTAATTTACTGTGGAATGCTTAATGTATAAGGTCCATTCAAAGACAAATTCCGGTTGATGATCCTAGGGAAGGTACATCAATGATATGAGTTCCTTAGTTCAATGTTTATAATTATGGATGCAGGAAATCTTGTAGATTATATATTGGAAATATCTTGGTTTCAATAAATACATCAATATTTTCACTCCTTATGCAATTCCTGAAAGACCAAAAAAATTATGCTACAAAAAAATATGAATATGATATCTATTCAAAAGTAATGAATGATATGATTTCTATAGTTGTTCTCGATGAATTAAGTTAAGTATCTTAAAACATACTACTTATGAAATGTGGAAATCTATTGTTTTTTCCTATGAAGGAACTAGAAATGTCAGGTAATTAAAGTACTCTAATGAAAAATTGAAATTTATTACCTTCATAATGTATCATGGTGGAATAATCACCCTGATGAATGAGATATTTACAGAGATATCCAATGATGTTTCTTCATTATGAACTTCAATTTTCCAATCATATCATGTGTTGAAAGTACTCATAGAACTACCCTCATAATGGAATGGAATATATGATGTTATACGACAATCATCACCATTCAATGATTTTATAATGAAATAATTGATCAAAACCCTAATAATTGTTGAAGTAGAAATAAAAGGAAAAAGATGAATATCATAGGATGATAATAAGAGATAATGACACTATAAAAATTACTACTCACAAGAGTGAAAAGATAACATAAAAGATGCATGTGATTGAGAGTGTTTAAATTGGGAAATAGATCTGGCTCAACTAGCTAAAAGATTTAGCAAATACTATATAAATAATAGAGGATTCAATAAGACTACCAAGAAAGATTATAAAAGATCAAAAGAATTTGGATTCTATGAATTTAAAGATATGGGACATATCAAACTTGGTTATCTATAGCTAAAATAATAAAATATAAATATATAGACTAAATAAAGAAATGAATTTACAAGATTTGAATATGAAAAAAGAGAAATATATCTATGAATGCGACATGTATTTTATCTAAAAACACCTGTAGATAATCAAAATATAAATCACAAAAATTACCATAAAATGAAATAAAATATATAATTTATAACAAAGGAAAATATGAGGTAAAAACCAATTATTCCTCTATATATGATTTTGAAGGCTACTTTGATAGAAAATTTCTATTAATTTCTCTATGTCTGAAGATAGATATGAATATTTATCAAAAAAAGCATCAGTCACTAAATAATATTCATAATTTTTTTAAAGAGACAAATATGTAATGATAAAACAATATCAAGAGTTAAATTAAATATTTAACAAATCTACTGTTCATGAAAATAAAATAAAATAATTGAAAGGTGAAGTAGAATCATAAAAAATTGCTTCTATTATATTAACTAAAGGAGAAAAAATATAAATTAGATTTTAAAAAATATATTTATAAAAAAAGAAAAAAAAATAGAATTATAAGAAATAGTGAAAAAAATTATATTATAATTAATTTATACATAGTTTTGAAAATAAAAAACTTATCTAGAATTATTTTTTTATTGAGTAATTATTGTAAATTACTCCAAAGACTTCTATTTATGAAATTATAAAACTAATGGAATTAAATAGGATTTTATTTTTTGAAATATGTATGAAGGAAGTGCTATAAATTTTAATAAATTAAAGATAATATAGTTACCCAGAACCGTTCCTGTTGACATAGCTAGACCCAAGAAAATATGGTACCAAAACAATATATTCTCTAATTTGTTTCTACGAAAATGTTCTAATGAATAAAAATTCATTATGAAATATGGGTATTATATTCTCAATACACATGAGTTGAGACTCCTCCTATTTTCACACACATGAAAAACTAGATTGAGGGATGCTACCTATGGAGATAAATATAGAATAAAAATAGTTAGAGTTAGATCAGTTGGAGAAAAATAAGATCTCAATCAAAAAAGTTCTATATGTTCAAGGTATAAATATAAAATAATTAGAATCTATAAAATATATAATTATGGATTTAATATTTATTTTTATTATAATTCCTAATTAGTTTTTAAAAATAAATTCCATTAATTTAGAGCACCTAAAATAGAAAATTTTTATTCCTTGAATCTAAATTCCTTATGTAAAAAAAGTGAAATTTTTTAACTATTGAGAAAAATTAATCTTGGATCTAGAATAGAAGTCATGGATACTATAATGTATTTACATTATATAAATATTCTATGTAATATTTTTTCTTTAATTTTCCTATTCTTAAATTTGATAATGATAGATTTTGTGATGCATGAAAATTTGAAAAACAACACAAGTCATCATTAAATATAGTTAAAAACATTTATATATCCAAAAAACTTGATATTTTCCACATGGATTTGTTTGAACTATCAAGAGTTGAAATTTTGGATTGAATATTATGTAATGACTTGAATTTTCCATCTATTGTATTTAGATATTATATGGATTATTTTCCAGACCTAGTACTGAGATGAGTTGTGATTATGATGACTGGTGTGCCAGGAATAAATGATTGAAATATATTAAATATATTAAATATATTTAATATAATATGTGTTTTATTTTCCAAAAAAATGGAATAAATCATGATCAGGGGGCCCAAATTAGAAAAAATATGGAATTATTGAGTTGAGAAAATTACTTTTACCTTAGGTGAGACGAAATCCTTGTTAGTGCGGGGCATTTTGAAAAAAGTCTTCACATGTGTTTGTAATTGAAAAAAAATGAAATTGTTTATTTATTTTTTTATTTTTCAAATCGAATCCTTTTCTCCTTTAAGAATATGGTTATGATATTTTGTTAGTTTTGGCCATTGAAACCCTAAATATATATAATATTTTTGGAGATATTTGATGGATAAAGATGATGGATTTGAATCGGAATAGAGATCATTACACCATCAGTGTTCATGTATCTCATTAATAACAGTAACACAGAACCATTCCTCAAAAAATATCGATCTAAAATATTTCTATGTTGATTTTTTGTTTTCATACTGTTTCTTTATCCCATATGAATGTAATATAATTACATCCAAAGATTTGATACATGCATCGTTAGTATAATTAAATTAGTGGATTTATTATATATTAATTTTTTTATTCTTATTTATTAGTATTCTTCTTTGACAATGGATCAAGTAAAAACTAACAATGGTCGAGGTTCATTATTTTTATTTTATGAATTATAGATTTCCCCTATATTTCTTAATTTTATCATCATTTTTATTTCTTTTGTCCAAAGATTTGTCCAATACCCATTTTTCGTTCATTGAAAGATAGTTCTTTTTCATAATAGATCAAATCCATAGGTATGGAACATGATAATGATTATTCTTTGAGGAACATCAAATTTGGTCACTAGATTAAGGGAGAATATAATTTAATCAGGATTTCTTCATTTTTTTTGAGAGGTATATAGAGACACAGACAGTGATTAGTGTTTTCCTAATATGTTTGGTTCCCAAAATCCCAAAAATGACTTATATTAAGGCTGGTCAACCCAAGATTTGGTTCCCTTGAGTAAGATTGATGGAATAGGTGGAAAATCATTCCAACACATGAACCAAGAATAGATTTTAGGAAAATGATGATCAAAATTGTGTCTGAATTGGGATTACATGTTGTGTTGGGCCCACTCATCAGTTCCTAGGATTTTAGGATGATGTTAAGAATCACAATTCTTGTGAATTAGTCACACACCATGTGAACCCTCTATATTGGATTTTTTTGTAATATATAAAGTAAAAAAGACATGGGAAAAATTACACAACTATTTGCACATCGTATACTTGGACACGGACACAGCCACCTATACATAGGTTAGTACATGGGTGTTCCATGTTAATAGATATAGCCAAGTAACATAGAAGAGAACGCGCCTCACGCGCCTCCTCTTTTTCAAAATTTTCCCATTCGCGCGCCGGCACCTGCCCCTTCACCGTCGCCCGGTCCTCCTTCGGTGGTCTTCGACCCTGGCCTGCCCTGCCGGTCGCCACCCCCGCGGCCTGCCCCCCTGGTGCGCGGCCCGTCGTGCTCTTTTAAGGAGGCTCTTTGTGGCCCTCCCCCGGTTGCTGCGTCTCCCCTTTTCCCGGATATTTCCCTCGCTTCCTCTATCTCGTCTCGAGATTTTCCCAGTGTAACCCTTGATTTCCCAGCTTCGGCCTTTGAGGATGCGGTGGGTTGTCTGAAATGGACTCTTGTGGTCCGGTTTGGTGGTGAGATGCCCTCTCTGGCTGTCTTTCGGCGTCTTGTGGATTCGTGGGGTCTCTCCTCGCCTGCCCGGATCTCGCGTCTCCATCGCAATTCCTTCTGCGTGGCCCTGGCCTCAGATCTGGACTTTGTGAAGGCATGGTGCAAAGTTCTGCGGATGGTGGGTCGTTGGTGCTTCAACCTCGTGCGCTGGTCGATGGAGGTTCACAAAGGGAAGGAGGGCCCCCGTGCGGCAGTTTGGCTCAACCTTCCGGGGCTCCCTCTACCTTTCCAGAATGGGGCTTTCCTCAAAGCCATTGGTGACTCTCTTGGTGGTTTCCTGTGCGCGGACGATCGCACGGTTAGGGGTGAGGAGTACTCGGTTGCGCGGATCTGTGTCGATCTGGACGTATCCCTGCCTCGTCCGGCTAGCCTCTATCTGCGGGTGCAGGACTCGCTTTCATGGAAGCAGGACATCATCTACCCCGTTTTTCCTTTGTACTGCCCTGCCTGTCTTCTCCAGGGTCACTCAGAATCCCAGTGCAGGAATCGCCCTCTTGCCAGAGGCCCTAAGGTTCAGCTCCCTCCGCGCGCTACAAGGGGGACCGAGTCCCACGTCCCCCCTCCTGGTCTCCATTCAGTTGTCTTCCAGAGGCCCGCGCCTAATGGTGTGTGTGATACTGCAATGGCCCCTCAGAGAGTTGTTTGTAGGGGTTCTTCGTCGACATGCTTTATCTGGATGAACACGACCCAATTGGCCTTTCTTTGGTCTCCTACAAGCAGCAGGCTTCTCTGGCTTTCTTGCTCACCCAGCCTCCTATAGGTGCGCTTTTCAATGACATTTGGCTCCGAGAGTTCCTCAGGGGTGGCCTGCTGTTTCGCAGTGTTCCCTCTCATGAAGCTGGCTTTCCTCATCTCTCCCTTTCGGAGGGGTGCTTCCTCCCGCTCCTGCATCAACCTTCCTCAGCTGGTCTATTTCAGTCCTTGGATCCTCCTCCCGGTGCGGAGCTTAGTGTTCCTGGTTTTCCCCTCCCAACAGTTCAGCCTTCTCCCTTACATGGAAAGAGTAGCAGAACCGTGGGCTCCATCCCCTCTCAGAAAGCTCTCTCTTCCCTGCAGGTGCATTCTCCCCTGCTTCCTCAGTCTGGTATCTGCACAAAGTCCAAGGGTAAAAGTTCTTCTAAGTTACCTTATTCTCCTTTGCGTGGGCTATGATCGCCTGGGACCAGAGCCAGGCGGCATCTATTTCAATGACGTGTATCTTCATCTGGAACTCTCGTGGTCTTGGTGCCAGGGCAAAAACTAATTTCATTGTCAGGGAGACGAGGAAAGCAAAGGCCTACATTGTTGTGGTTTTGGAGCCCAAAAAGGTTTCTTCCAGAATTGGGGAGTTCGCCCGCAAAATCAGGATGCATGACATTCTGCATGGAAACCCCCCCAATTCTCACATCTGGATATTCTGGAAAAAAGACATCTTGATTGATTTACTTGTTGCTGATGACCAATCCCTCACGACGAAAGTCAAGTCTGGAAATAACCTTTTTCTTGCCTCTTTTAACTATGGTAGTTGTGATGCCCACAAAAGGAGCTCCCTTTTGCAGGGGCTTCAATCCTTTGATCCAGGTACCTCCCCCTGGTTTGTTGGAGGCGATTTCAATATCATAGCCGATCCGAATGAGAAGAAGGGGAGAGGTCCTTTACCTAGAAAGGCAAGCTTGGAGTTTGTACAATTCATGGCTGGCAAGGGACTATCTTACATGGGTTACTCTGGGGACTGCTTCACGTGGTTCAACAATCAAAGAGAAGGCCGTAGATCTTGGAGTTGGTTGGATAGATGCTTGGCCAATTTTCAGGCCATTTCTGACTACCCCAATGCTCAGGTAACTCACCTAACCCGAAGCGTTTCTGATCATTCTCACCTGCTGCTCTCCATGTCCTCAAGACAGGTGCCTAGCATCTCCTTCAGATTCTCTCACCAATGGACCCATTTCGAAGGTTATACTCAAGTGGTTACAAGTTCGTGGGGTGCTCCTAAACAGGGACACTTATGGATCAGGCTTCATAAAAAACTGAGGCGCTTAAGGAAAGTGCTTCTGGCTTGGTTTAAGCAGGTACCTCATACTGAAAAGGATATGAAAGAACTTATGTCAAATGTTGATAATCTAGAAGCCAATCTGGAGCATGATTGGAACGATCAGGTGTTTGAGGACCTTGCTCGTAAGAAGGACAACCTGGTGGAAATGCTTCTGTACCAAGAGCGGCTTGCCCGTGAGCAATCAAGGATACAATGGCTGCGTGAGGGGGATAAAAACACTGCCTATTTTCATGATTGCATTAAGGAGAAGCATCATCATCACAAACCTAACTTGATGCTGGATGATGGCTCGTATACTGATGACAGGGATGTTGTTGGTGGGTTGGCTTTCTCCCATTTCAAGGCGTTACGGGCAAGCATTAACCCTTGCATGTCCGAGGGCTACCCTAGTGACAGGGCGACCTTCCTGGACATTATCCCCTCCCATGTCTCCAGCCAGGATAATGAGCTCCTTGAAGCAATCCCGAATGAGAAGGAGATCCATGAGGCCATGATGAGCCTCAACCCTGAGAGTGCTCTAGGCCCGGATGGCCTCCCAGGATCCTTTTACAGGGAGTCCTGGTCTGTTGTCCAGCATGATGTTGTTCTTGTTATCCAGGACTTCTTTCGTGGAGGCAGCATTCCTCGGGTGGCCAGTGCAACAACGTTGGTCCTTATTCCTATGATCAAAGATCCTTCTTCTTTGCACCACTATAGGCCTATCAGTATGTGTAAGTTCTCCTACAAAATCATCTCCTGCCTCATTAATAAAAGAATATCTCCTTTCTTGCCCCAATGGATCTCCCTTGAGCAGCATGGTTTCGTGAGAGGTAGGTCTATCCAAGGGGCGATTGCTCTATCCCTGGAGTTGATATTAGATGTTAACACCAAATCACACGGGTCCAACTTAGCCATCAAACTCGACAGGAATAAGGCCTATGATAGAATTGAATGGAGTTTCATCATCAAGGTACTCTCCGGTATGGGCTTCTTGACCTGGGCCACTGACATCATCATTAGATGTTTCAGTGCTTCATGGCTTGCTGTCTCCTTTATGGGAAAATCTTATGGTTTTTTCAAAGCCACTCATGGTCTCAGGCAGGGGGACCCTCTATCCCCTACGATCTTCATCATTGCCCAGGATGTGCTTAGCCGCTTGCTTAATAGGAGCAGAAACCTTGGGAAGATTCTTCCTTACCGAAGTCATTCAATCTCCTCCAGCATGACTCATCTCATGTTTGCTAATGACACACTGGTTTTCCTGAATGGCAGCAGCAGGTCTGTTCGTAGCTTCAATGAGGTGATAAAGGAGTATTGCCATTGGAGTGGTCAACTCATCAACTGTGCCAAGAGTAACTTTTTTATCTCCAATAGATGTGGATCAAGACGCGTGGCCTCTTTAGGCTCCAATCTGGACATGCAAAGAGGTAACTTTCCTCTTGAATACCTTGGTGCTCCCATTTCCCCCCAACGTCTTCATGTCCATGACTTCGACCACATCGTGCATAAGATCACGGGCAGAATCCTTAACTGGAAAAACAGATTCTTATCCTTTGGAGGCAGGATCACTCTCATTTACAGTGTGCTGTCATCCATTCATGTTCACGCGATGGCTTCCATCAGAGTTACTAAGGGAGTCATTACCTCCATTGACAAAATTCTTGCAGGTTTTCTCTAGGATGCTCTCTCTGTTGGAAAACGACATTGGGTCTCTTGGAAAAGAATGGCACATCCAGTCTGTAATAGAGGTATTGATGTTAGAAACCTGCACAGAACAATACAGTGCATGCATGCCAAACTGGCCTGGGAGGCTCTTGAGGGCCGGTCCTTGTGGGGCGGGATGATGCATCATAGATGCAGTGATTTACCTGTTACCAGGCATAGTCACAACTCCCCCCTTTGGTCTATGATCGCGGTCTTCCTTCCTTCCCTCCGACAACTGTCTCGCTGGATTATTGGTAATGGGGACCTCTCCTTTTGGCACCATAATTGGGCTGGTTCTATCCTCGGTTTTCCTAGCTATCCAGCCCCTCATATAACCTTCAGGGAGGCCAGAAGGTTCCCTTCCTTTATCAAGGCAGTGCTGAACAACGAACAAATGGAAACCTATATGAATGTTGAGATGAACACTGGGCCTGATCAGTGTGTGTTTACTCCCTCCACTTCAGGGATCTTCTCTACAAAATATTTCCGTGCAAGTCTGGCTTCACATGCCAGATACGACCCGCCGCATGAGACCATGTGGTGTAAGAAAGTCCCCTCAAAGTTCAACTTTCTCACCTGGCGTATCAGGAACGGTGTGGTGCCAACTGATGATAACATCAAAAAGCTGGGTATACCCTCTGTTTCCAGATGTCCATGTTGCCATGCTAAGGAGGAGAGTGTTTTCCATCTTTTCTTTGAAGGGGCCTGGGCTCATGTAGTGTGGAGCTTCATCGGTGACCTTACTGCCATCAATGGCCAAGCTCATTCTCCGGATGATTTCATGGACCGCTGGTTCCAGGGAGCGCCTGAACAGAGTCTGTAGAGGAAAGCTAGTGCGCTGGTGTTAACCGCCGGGTTTTGGGGCTTTTGGCATGCTCGAAACAGAGCCAGATATGAGGGATCTTATTCGTCTGGAAATTTTATTATCATCAAAACCCGCTTCCTATTGATGGGTTTTCTCAGAATGGATGACCGGTTGCGAAAACTCCCGATGCTCAGTCCTCTCCAGCCGAGACCTACAGGTGCCTCCGGTCCTCTCAATGCTAGAGCAGGTCACTGGGTCTGTTGGAAGTCGCCCTCCACGGGCCTCAAACTGAATACTGATGGCTCCTCCAGACAGGGCAGCTTGCGGGGAGGAGGTGTTTTTCGTGACTCTAGCGGCTCGGTCATCCTGTTGTTCACTGCTCAGTATGGAAATGGTCATTCTCTCCAAGCAGAGGCTTCAGCCATGCTTTCTGTCCTTAGGCTGTGTTGTCAACATAATATCCTCATTGATGAAGTAGAAACAGATTGCATGGTCCTCTTTAAGGCTCTCTCTGGAACTGACAACATCCCCTGGTCTATAGCATATACTATCAGAAAATGCAAAGGCATCATGAGTAGCAATATCAAGGTGGTTGACACTTGGTGCGAGGGTAACAAAGTGGATGATCATCTAGCCTCCATTGCATCCCAAAATTTGGTCTTTTTGGGCCCTGAGGGTAGGAATACTCTCAAGGCTGAGGGAGAGGAACTTGTGAGAGGGGATGCCCTCGGCTTGCACTATTTCAGACCTCCTTGATTTGTTTTTCTTTTCTCTCTTCTGCTGGACTTTTGTTTCTTTTATTCCATAAATAAATACTATTGAGATGAGATGGGTAGACTTGGAGATAGTTGGACACGGCGTGTACCCCTGGTGCATCTCGTGTACCCCCTTCAAGAGTTTTGTAGCTATTTGTTTATTTTTAGTTGGGACTATTCTAGGTTTATCATGTTCCCTTGTTCCATTCCATCAAGGGTACAGTGTGACATTACATCTACATAATGTAATTATAATCCCCTATAGAGGTTGAGTCTTCGATAGAGTTTTGATGTCTCTCAATGAGATTGAAGTTTGATCCTCTGTCATCTTTATTCCCTATGTAGAGTTTTTGGTATTATCATGGCCTCCCTGAGAAGGGAATTGATCATCCATGTAGAATAATGTATGAATTGGGTTTGTGCTATCATTATCATTTGATCCCCCGTGTGGTCAGTTAATTCAGATTGGGGTCATGGGGTCCCCTAGTTGTTCAGGGCACAAACCCCTATTTAGGTATTAGGATCTTCTTAGGAAAGTGATTTTTCTTGGGTGGGTCCTAATGATCAAGACCTCTACATCGAGTGTATCATATGAAATCAAGGCTCTTGGAATGCGTTCTCCCTAAATGATCATTTCCTCGAGAAAATTCATGTGGAAGGTAGTTGGTTATGACCACTTGGTGGGGTAGTGTATTTTTGGAGTATATAGAGGTGTTTTTTTATATAAATTTATTTTTATATATTTTATTGAGATGACTATACTTGGGGCTTCAATTTTAGTGTCTTTTGGGTGTCCTAATGGGTATTGTTATAGTCTCTCAAGAATGAGCTTTGCCCAGACTTTTCATGTCTTATGTAGATGACACACCATTTGACATTGTAATAGTAGGACAAGGATCTAGTTGAGAATAGATTTATCTCATCAAACCAAGGTGGTAAATGAGATATTTCATTTGACATTATTCTTATCGATTTTATTAGGTTTGATGATTTACATTTTTTTGGTTGGGATTGTATTTGTCCCTTTTACCCCTTTCCATACATTATTTTCATTATATGTTTTGGGATCGTAGATATATGAATTCATTTTTTACATTTGTTTTTACATTTTAACAATGTTTGAGATTAGAGATGTGTGTGTGTGTGTACAGGTACATAGAGATAATTTCTCCCATTTGTGGTATATGCCTACTCGTTATTGGTCCCCATCCCCTAGCCTATTAGAGGCAAGCTTGGGGTTGTCACAGGTCAGTCCTCAGTGATTTGGGTCATATAATAGTGGTATTAGAGGATTTTGATCTATCGTAGGACCAGATTTCATGACATTGGTTTGGAGAAATAATATTTTGTGTTTTGAGATATAATTTAAGGCAATGGACTTTAGTGTTGGTGTGGCGGCTAGAATATCCACACAACATGACTCCGATAACCTAACTTACATCTCAGTACATGTAAACAATAGTTTGATGGAAAAAATTTTGTATAAGAATCAAATAGAAATGGTTTTAAGTTCAATTTACTTCTTTAGTTAAATCCCCATATATAATCTTTTGACCATGGTGCATCATTCATTGTTTCAAGATCCATTGACATGGATATCCAACTATGATTCAACAGTGTGATAATGAGGATTATCCACCTAGTGATAAGGCATTGGTACAGGGGGCTATACCAGAGATATCATCTCCATGTGGATTACCAGATATTCCACTCCCCCTTGAGAAGTAGCTAGCACTACAAGAACTAGCTAAGGATGAACTCATGTTTATTGTGCTACACTGGTTTTAGGGGAAGCGAACTCCAATGATTCAAAGAGTGATGGACCCCTATACGAAATATGATTTGATTGAGGGAGTCACTCATGTTTTACAGCATGTCAGGATGCCGATAGTTTGGATTATGTCCTCATGGTTATTCTTCTTCTGGGATTTGTTGGTCGATGGTGGAGCTTACTGATTTTATCCCGCGATGAGACATCTCTCTCCTAGTTAACCTTTCAAAATATATTAAGTGACGATTTATATATTTACATGTAATGAATGGTACTCATAAAGGATTATATTGATCTATTATTGGGTAGTTTTAATGTTTCATATAACTCAGTGAGGTTTACTGATCTCTCATGTAACCCCTTGTATATGGTTTGGGATCAGTTCGTAAGAGCTCTATCATTTTGTAAGGAATTGTGTCAGGATATCAGGACATTAGTTTTATCCCATTTCATTCACACCTATGATAGTGTGTTGAGTGATCCTTTGTATTAGAGAGATTTTTGGCAGAGCAGGCACTAGAAGTCGAAGATATAAGTGGGAACCCAATAACATAGACATCGACCTCTGATGCTTCAAGAGGGAATACCAAGTCAAAGGCATAGCATTGTAGGTCTCTCAGGACTTATCTAATCATAAAAGGGATACAAGATGTTTCTCTTATGATGGTTCAGGAAATATAGATCATGAATTTCTGGCCTGTCATATATCAAATCGTGAGATGACCAAGGGACTGCTGAGAAAGAAAAAATAGAAGGAGAATGATGTTTATCTAGGAGAAGGATTTGGAAGAGGGGTCAGTAAGGCCAGATATGGTTGTCTGATGTTAGACCTATTACCATAACAACCACCAAGTGCTCTATGTGGGGCTCAATGATCTGGTGGAAAGGGATGAGGCTAGCTGCATGCTTTGAAGGCCTATACACTTGAGGATCTAGGAATTATATTTGGTATGATCCAGGCCATTTATGCTTTATATGTAGTTTTAATAGACATAGGTGTGATTCATTCCTTCATGTACACTACTCTATTTCAATTATTAGAGATTTGGGTTTCTCCAATGGCTACAATGTTGTAGTCGGAGACTCCAATATGTATTAACTTAGTGATTTTTCACTTCATTCGACAGTGTGATTTGATGTTAAGAGGATATTTTTTATGGGATCTATTTGTAAAATATGTGATCCCTATGATTTTATCTTAGGTATGGAATGGATATGCATAGTTCATGCATAGATTGACTGTTTTAGTCATAAGATGTGGTGTGATCATTGTGAAAAATGAGGTTTTACCTTATGAATGAGAAATAATGCTTGGTGGAGATGGATGGGATCACTAATATAGAGTGTAGCTAATTAGTCACCTTTTATCTAGAACGACTCTTGTAGTAGTGGATACTTTAGGCTATTAGTTTCCTACAGTGGTGGTAGATTACATGGATGTTTATCCCGGCGACGTACCCATTTTACCCCCCATTGAGAGGTAGGATTCTACAGTAGCATGCATCCCTGGATGGCACTGATATATGCACCAGCATATCAAATGGATCTCATATAAAATTTAGATATGAGACTACAGTTGGTGGACTTTAATGAGAATAAATTTTTGAGACCCAACATTTCCCCCTGGGAGTCCCCAGTGTTGTTCACTATGAAGGAAAACATGATTTCGAGGTTATGTGTGGACTACTGGCACTTGAAATGGGTACTTATGAAGAATCGGTATCCACAATTGTGGATTCAAGACATCTTTCATTAGCTGGTATGGGTTTGATGATTCTTAAATATTGACCATTGATCAGAAAATCACTAGCTGTGAGTACAAGATGAAGATATAATGAATGAGGAATTGAGATGTCTCCATGGCCACTATAAGTACCTGGTGATGTCATTTGGCCCCACAAACTCCCCATCATTGTTCCTAAGTCTCATGAACGAGACCTCCGTGGATCGGTTCACAATGGTCTTTATTGATGAAATCCTAGTGTTTTTGAAATCCAAGGAGGAGCACACAAAACACATAAGGATGGTCCTAAACACACCCTGAGAACACCAGTATTATGGAAATCGGTCGAGTTGTCAGTTTTTTATTCGAGAGTTCCACCTTCTATTATGCATCCACTCTTATGTTGTAGCTGTAGTGGATAGAAAAAATGTTGAGGTAGTTTTCCTTGGAATCCACCCAATAGTTTTACATTGGAGTGGATTTTTATAAGGTTTATAGGGTACTATAAGAGATTTATACCTGATTTCTCTAAAGTGGCATCACCCTAGATAGTTGTGACCTAGAAGGGTAAGCCATTCATGTTGAGATAATGGTTCTAGTAGTGCTTTTCGAATCTTAGAAAATGTTTTCAATCACTCCCATATTGATATTACCATATAATGGTGTTGAGTACATTGTTTGGTATGATGAATCAGGGACAGGAAAACATTTTTTATAATTAAAAGGTACTTATTTTTTGAAAAAAATTTACATCATTTGAGACCACATGACATGAACTATGCAACCCATGATCATGATTTAGTAATAATAGTCTTTTGACACAAGATTTGGTGACACTACCTGATGGGTGAGTGGTTAATCATTTACTCTAAATATAAGAGTCCAAATTATATCTTCTCTAAGAAAAATTTTAACATGAGACATAGGTGATGGATAGAGTTCCACCAAGACTATGACATTGATATTTTATATACTCTTGGGAAGGGGAACGTAGTGGAAGACGCTCAAAGTGGGATATTTCGTTCTAAGTTGTTGGCCTATTTGTTAGAGTTGTTAGCCACATATCAGTTTTCCTTAGTGGAAAAGTATGGTACACATTAGATTTAGTAAATGGTTGTTACCCCATAACTTTTATAGAATATTAGGTATTCTTAGTGTGGAGATGCAGAAAGTGAGTACAACTATGCTCAGATATCCCTTGGATATTATTAAATGTATATTATTAAGGAAGGTAGCATGCTCTCCATTTCATAGGATAGATTATGGTACCATTGATGTTATGGTAGTAGGTGGTGTAGGAGTTCCATAAATACACTTTGGTGGGACATATAGTAGAGGAAATGTGGTACTAGGACCTCCACTTCAATTTTGGTGAGTAATAATGAAGAATAGAGTTTCAGATTTTTTCCTCACATTACCTAATTTTCTAGTAGGTAAAGGATGAGAATTAGGTTCCTACAGGTTTATCCCAACCCCAAGAGGTGTAAGAGTTGAAGTGGGATAGGATATCCATGTAAATGATGATGGTCTTACCACATACATCAATGGGACATGATTTCACCTGGGTGATCATAAACTAACTCACTAATTCATACAACATCGTATCTATTTGAGAGAATAGTTCAATAGAGATCATTGGATGAGTCTATGTGCAAGAGATATTCTGACTCCATGGATCTCCCTCTATGATTATATTTGAAAATGGTTCTTGATTCATATCCTGGTTATGGAGTGGGTTATAAGAGGATTTTGGGACTCAGTGATGGTTGAGCATAATGTTTCACCCCCACACTAACTGTTAGATAGCGCAAACTATTCAATTCATGGAGAAAATGTTGTGGGATTTCATGTGGGACTCTCTCCATAGTATGGAGGATCAACAACCCTTTTTTATTCTCGCATACAAAAACATCCTCCACTCCACTATTTGTATGGCACCATTTGAGGATTTATGTGGGTAACCCTTTAGGTCAACACTTTATTGGACTGTTCCAATAGATTCATCATGTAAAGTCCTATAGTTCTTGAACGTTACTAAAAATAAGGTTCATATCATCAAGTTGTGCATGAGGACTATACAAATCCATCATCATTCTTATTCAGACTATGGATAAAGATTTATAGAGCTTGTGGAGGGAGAACAAGTGTTCTTGACAGCCTCACCTTGATATGGGTTGAGAATATTTTTTCACAATGTCATTTTATATTCTTGATTCATTGGACCCTTCCTAATATAGTCTAGAGTTGGTGAGGTTTCATACCACTAATCTCTTCTTCTATAGTTTGATCTATTACATGATGTATTCCAATTAGCATGGCTGAGGAGGTATGTGCATGACCAATCGCATGTTATCAACTATAGTTAGTTGGGAATTAATGATGGAGCTACCGTTGCGGATTACCTAGTACAGATCAAGGATCTGTAGGATAATATAATTAATGGGTGATTAATTTCCATTGCGTATTCCTAATTGAAACATGATAACATTTTCAAGAAAATATGGGAATATGAGACCCATATGTGATCCCAGTACCCTCATCTTTTTTTATGTAGGTTATTCTCTTTTGAGGATGAAAATAACTAAGGTGGGGAACAGTTAATAACTTGGATTCTCTATGAATTATTTATTTATATTGTTTGGATTATATCCATGGCCACGAACTGAGAAGGTATGTGATTTCAAGGCCTGGTGTGATTGAAATAAAATATTTAAATATATTTAATAGAATACAAGTGTAGTTTTTCAGAAAAAGTGTAATAACCCCTAAACATGGTCCTGGATCAGAAATCTGAGGGAACCATTGAGTTAATAATGTAGTTTTTCACACAATGCATGAAATCATCCTTGTCAGCGCAGGCCATTTCTGAAAAAGTCTCCATGGGAAAAAATAAATTTAATAAATGAAACAAATTATTTATTTTATTATTTAAGACGCAATAACCCTTTTAATATTTATATATAGATTTATTATATTTCTTTCGGTTTTTCTTCTCAAACCCTAGAGATATAGACACTTGTTAGATGGATTTCATGGAAAACAATGACAGATCGGAATCAGATCTTGGATAATTGCGCCAATGGAGTTTGTGGATCTCATCAATGATGTAAATGTAGAAACCTTCCTCATAAATTATAAATCAAAAATATAGGTAGGATATTTTCTTTTTTTATTTCTATCCAATTTCATAATCCATAATTAATGTGTATCAATTCAACATATATAACTAATAAGTGCATCAATGGTATAATTAAATTCATGGAATTCTTTTTGTTTGTTTTTTTATTCCTCTTTATTCATATTTTTCTATGATAAATGATTGAGGCCAAAAAACTAATGGATGATGTTCATTCCTCGCTTTTTATGGATTATGTATTTATCCCCTATTTTTTGGTTGATCTTCATTGGTATTTCTTTTGTCCAATGGTTTGACCAATACTTAATTTTTTATTGTTACACATTTATTCATCACCACAATGGATCAAAAAAATATATACGAAATGAGATATTTATTTTTGGTTCAGGGATCAATGAAGAAGGTGGGTAGATTAGATGATAATTTAATTGAATTTATAATTATTCATTTTCCAATGTGGTGTCTGGTGATGCAGTCAATGATTGTTACATTTCTAACACATTTGGTGGATGGAATGTAGTGAACTACTGATGGCATGGCTAGTCATCCCCATATCTGATGTTCTTCAGTGAAATTGATTGTGGATGTTGAAAATCTGGGATATGTGTGAACTAGGAGTGTTTTTAATTAAATACAAATCAAAATGGTGTGTAAATAAATATGAAACATTGTATGGGGCACTATCATTGGTAAATAGGGTTTTGGGGTGAACTCAAGTATCAAAACCCATTTAACTAGGTCATATGTTATGTGACCCCACTGTGTTGGATCATTGAGAACATAGAGAAGTATATAGACATGGGAAGAATTACATGATCATGGTAATGTCATTTACTTGGACACATACATGACCACTCGTACACAGGTTGGTACACGGGTAGGCCATGTGCACGAACATGACCATGCGACATGGGTAGGGTGTCATGTGTCTCTACTAGTTGTGTACTAATTCTACACTTCATATATGTGGTGACTTACATACCATGTGAGGATTTAACACACGAGTTTACTTGGGGATAGTTGGACACATCGTGTACCACTACTGGATTCAATATATCCTCTTCTAGAGTGATTATAGCTATTTGTTTCCTTAGTTTGGACAAAACTAGGTTGAGCGTGTTCCCCTAGTCCATTACCTCAATGGTACAATGTTGAATTATAGCCATATAATGGGACTGTGAACCCCTATAGAGGTTGTGTCTCTGATATAGTTATGGTGTCCCTCCGTGAATCTGTAGTGTGATCCTCTATCAACTTTGTTCACTATGTGTGGATTATAGAAAAGGTGTCAACTCATAAAGCAGGTTTTTATCATATATCTAGTATTTCATATCAATATGTTTTGTCTAATCATTGTCATATAATCCAATATGTAGAGGTTTGAACCTAATTTGGTTCATGGTATCCCCTAGAAATTCTTGAAATGGCCCCTTATCCAAGTATCTTAGTCTTCATAGACTAGTTAGTTTTCCTATGAAGGTCCCAATGATCTATACATCTTCATTGAGTCTCTGTGATGATAGAATGGCTGATGGAGTGGGTTCTCCCATAATGGTCATTACTTCGAGAAATATCATGTGGCTCGAAATTTTTTATAACTGCCTTGTGGTGTGGTGTCTTTCCAATGAATATCTACATGTTTCTATTATACATTAATTTTAATATCTTGTATTGAGCTAACTGTTCTTGGTGTTATGTGTTAGTTTTTTCTGGGTTTTATACTCAGTATTGTTATACTCACCACTATTTAAAATTTTTCCACATATGCCAAGTCATATAATGACAGTGTCCCATAAGATGATGTCCTAGGATGATAGGGAGTGGGCTGAGCATAGCCTGTGCTTGTCGAATCGAGGTAGTTAATGGTAGATTTCATTTGACTTCATCCATTATCCTTAATGTATGTTGGACTGTTTACAGTTTTTGGTTGGGCTTCTATTTGGCCCATTTACCACTTTTAGTACTTTACAGTCACACTCTATTGTGGGATCATTGATGTATGCATGCATTTCTTACACTTTTTTTATTTATAAACTATGTGGGATTGGATATTTATGTGTCTATATATGTACAAAAAGTTAATGCCTCCCATTTTTTTGGATATTCCTACTCAATGTTGTTCTTCATCCTCTTGCCTATTTGAGGTGGGAATGGGGTAGTCACATTCTAGACAAAAGTGGTCTAGATCATGATAGATTATATGTTTATGTGTTAGTTTCTAACATTTTAGGGTTTAAATTGGTATATTTTCTATAGCATAAAAGTGACGGTTTTTCATTTTTGAAATCTTTTGTAAAAATTTTCAAAATAAAAAATATTTTGAAATAAATCATTAAGAACTTATCATTGTGAAGAATTTGAGAATTAAGAGTTTAACTCATTTTTCTCATACATGGGTATTAAAAACCCTTATTTTCACTATGAACACATCAAAAAAATGGAATTATTGAAGTAAAAAAATAATTAATCATAAAATGGAAAGTACTATGTTAAAAAAATGCAGTCTTCCAACTTATTGTTTGGAAGGAGCTGAAAACATAGCATGTCATATCATTAATATAGTTTTAATATGACTATTTCTTAAAAAAAGCTGTTGAACTTTATAATAACAAAAAACTAATTTAAGGTACTTTAATATTTTTGGATACAAGGTTTATATAATGAATACTACATAGAACCATGGTGAAATTTATCCCAATGATGATAATGTAATACTTTTAGGATATTATTCTACCTCTATTTCTTATAGTGTATATAATAACAAATCAAGGATTGTTGAATAATATGTTCATGTAAATTTTTATGAGGGTGATTGTTTTGATAAAAGCAAAGTTAAAAAGGATGAAATTATTGAATCTTTAATCAATATGATACATTAATCTCTTAATATTGATTTTAAAATTACTAAAAAGGAAAATCAGTCTAGTTCAGAAGCACATAAAACTGATGAAGCTGAAAGTGTCTTAATTAGAAAATCAAGAACCATAAAGGATCACCCTCTTGAAAATGTAATAGGATAGCTAGATATAGGACTGATAACTAGAAGAGGGGTAGGAAACATAACTTTGTTTTTAGTCATCTTATCAAAATTATGACATAATACTATATAATAGGCATTATAATATGAATTATGGTTAATTGTTATGTAAGTGAAACATAACCAAATCAGTAGAAATAATGAATGGGAATTTTTTTATAGGCCACCCAATCATCAAATATTATGAACCAATTGGATTTTAAAAAATATGCAACATTATCAAGGAATAATTGAAATAATTAGATCTAGATTAATCTAAAAATTATATTTAATGGAGATGTTTATATTGAATAACCACCAGGTTTTGAAAATCCTAGCCTACCATGTTCATTTTTTCCAAACATATTAAAGTTATTTATGGACTTAAACAAGCACCTAGATCTTGGTATGAATGATTATTCTCTTTTTTTATTGGACTATTTATTTTTTGTAGGTTTATCATATCCTATTTCTTTTTATGAAAAATATTGTTATAATATATAATTAGTAAAACATTATGTTCATGATGCTATTTTTGGTTCAAAAAATTAAAATTTTGTAATCATTTTTCGAAACATATGCAAATAAAATTATAAGTGAGTAGGATTGGAGAAATAAATTTCCTTCATGGTTTTCAAGTATATCAAAAGTATTATGAAAGTTTTTCAAATAAATGTAAATATATTATTTATTTATAGAAAATGTTGGGAATTTAAAATAGTAATACTTATACCACTCCAATGTATAATAATGTAAAACATGATTTGGATGGAGATAGAAATCTAGTTGACAAAAAGTTATGTAGAGGTATGATTGAAATTTACTATATCTTACTACTAGAAAAATAAACATAATATTTTAAATTTTTTATGTGTTATATTTCAATAAAACCCAAAAGAATCCAATATAACTTCTGTTAAAATAATTCATAGATACATAAATGGAATTATTTGTCAGTCACTACTTTATCAAAAAAAATTATTTTAATTTAATCTCATATTAATAGGATTCTGTTGGATGATTTAGATTATATTAGAAAAGTTCATAAGGAACTTATTACTTTCTAGGAAAATCCTTAGTATCATAGTCAGGTAAGAAACATAATTTAGTTTCTCTATCAACAACTATTGTAGAATATATTTTTAATAGTAATTGTTCTATGCAACTATTGTGAATGAAACATACCATAATTGAATTTGGACTTCATTTCAAAAGTGTTCCTATTTTATGTTATGATAAAAGTTAGATAAATATTTCAAGAATACTATAAGTCACTCAAAAACCAAGCATATTGAGATAAGGCATCACTATCTAAGAGATCATGTTCTGAAAAAGGAAATACCTTTAGAATTGGTAAATATTGAACATCAACGTGACTCTATTTTAACTAAACCACATCCCACTACTCGTTTTCATTTTATTAATGGGTAGTTAGGAATTATCAATTTTAAACAAAATTTTATTAATATTTACTAATTTCTATACATATTTGTTTGGGTGTTATTTACTTGTTTACTAATTTATTAAACTAAGTATTTATTATTAGTTTTTAAAAAGTTTGTATTTTCCAAAGGAAAAAATAAATAATGATTACATTGAGTAATTGGATCAATATACCTGAATCAGTGTCACCAAAACCATTGGAATACCCTCTCTCTCTCTCTCTCTCTCTATTTCTCTCTTACCGTAAGTATTCAAACCCTTTTGAGTATTAGAGCTATCATATTCACTTCAAAACCCTATATTATGAACCTTCAACCTTCATATTCATAATAATGTCAACAATAAAGAGAAAAAAATTGACAACCAAGTGGAAAGAAATATCAACATGTCACATAATGAAAAATTCCTCAAGGAAATTTTAATGATTTAGAATGACTGGATCAGATGAATCTACTATTGATAAAATATCAAGAATTTCACTGTTTAGAATTAAATTTTATGGATTAAAATAACCTCTTTTTTTATATCTATGAAAAATATTTTCTGAAAAAAATTTAGTTCAATTTTGGAGACACAAAAGTTATCATTATATCACAGTTAAATTATACTGAATTAAATGTCATATATGTATAAATAGAAAATATTTTTTAGTGTCCTCATGAAGGAGTTTTTAATTTAAATCTTTAGCCTATTAGAAATAAATGATGACCCAATACTTCATTGAAAATCAGTCAATGTTTAAAATTTATAACTCTTACTTACTATAGTGCAATGGAAAGTCCGGTCGAACACACAAGGAAGGATGATCAGCTAAAATTTCATTTAAAACAACCCCATATTTGTCAGTAGGGAGTAAATTTTCCTTTTTTTCATATTTTAATATTTTCTTATTTATTGTTAAAGTAGTTAAAATAAAAATCTGAATTTTATTATATTTTTGATAAATAAATAAGATAAGAAACAGCTATGATCATTAACTGAATCAACAGAATGATAAATGCTATGGGATGAACAATTAGAAATATATTCACGTGGTAAACTATATCATAAAGGTTTAAATGGGTTCCCATTCATGGAAAAAATAATTCAAACATAACCACTAGAAATGAATGATTTATCTCATTCCCTATGATATAAATCACTCATATTGATTATTCTTGTAGTTCACAACTCAAATAAAGTTTCAACTATAAAAATTAAATTTGAATTGGACAACTGAACAGACTCACCATTTGTTCTGATGTTTTATTTTTGGAAAGATTCTTAAGAAAATGTAACCATGGTCAAACTCTCTTAATGATCATTGAATTTAAATTTTAACGTATGTGGTATAATAAAATAAAATAGTTTCAAAATTGATCTTGCCAATAAATTCTAAATACATTGAAAAGAAGGAATGAAAATTGTAAATTAAAGATGACCCGTAGAAAAATAATTTCCCCCAAACTAAAATTTTATCCAAAAAAACATGTTCATGAATAGAAATTCAAACATATAATTACACATTAATGATGTTGGAAATAAAAAATGGAATATAGAACTCCCCTACGAAATAAAATGGTGTTGCACTGCTACTGCTTCTGATCCATGAGAACTCTAAGATGTGGTGATCTATTGGTCTCTGAGGAATCTACGATTCGAAGTAAATGATAAGTTTCTTCATGTTGATGCTCTTAAAAATTAAAATCTTCATTCATATATTGTAGGACACCGCAATTTTCCACTGACTTAATTCATCCTTCTAGATTGCACCGCACCAATTCATTTTTTTACAACAACCTTCATGAATTTATCTTATCTGTTGTAATGAACTCTTCCAAGTAGTTGGAATATATCTGGACGTCACTCCAACTCTTGAATGTATATGAATGTATATAGATCAATTAAAATACTTAAAATATTATAAAATATCATTTTACAGACATAATTAATTTTTATTATTTTATTTTTTTATTACTCTTTAAGTGTTATTTGTTATTAATTAGTTAATTAATATTTTTAACTGATTATTTTTTTTATTCTATTTCAAACTATTTTTAATAATTAATTAAATTATTTATTTAACTTTATTTAAGTTGATATTTAAATAACATTATAAAATATTATTATTAATATTGTTCTTTTTAGATATAAAAGTTATTATTTAATTAATCTAATTTTTTATTTTATTAAATATTATTATTAATGTTTATTATAATTAATAAGTATATGAAGATTAAAAAAATATAATTATTTATGTGTTATGAGTTATAATTAAATTTAGTTGATTAAATTAGTTTATTTTAATAATTGATTTTATTTATAAATTATTATTATTATTATTGTAGTTCCATATATTTTATTTAATTATTTTTTCCTATATTATATTTTATTAATATTTTATATTTATTTTCTATTATATTTATTTTTATATTTATTTTTTTAATATCCCCCATATTCTTCTCCTCTACACGCTACTATGGGTGTGGGTTCAGGATTCTTCAAGAGGCTTCCCAAAGAGGCAGTGCGATAACTCCCTACCACTCCTCCTACACGGGGGGGGGTGTCCAACCTCCTTAAAAAGTAGAAGAAGATTGATTTTCAGGTAGCAGGCCCCGAGCTTCCTTGGGGCATCTCTTGACACAATAGCATGGTTGGATGTACAACTTTATCTGGCAGTGCTAACATTGAACCCTCCATCCAACGATGGTGGAAGAGTGTTCCATTAGTATGGAGGACATTGTCAGCTCTTCTTTTACTTGACTGTAGTTGTGGACCTTGTTTGTTCAACCCCAGGCATGGGTTCCTGAGAGTCATATTTGGCATGGATCGGCTTATGTCAGTTCGATTTGTAGATGCCAAAAACAAAAGTGAAGCTCGATATGGTAAAGAAGTCTTAAAGTGTGTGTTCATCGATTAGAACGTAGGGAATCAGTGGCTATATAATCAATGAATTGGTGAGTGCATGTTGTTGGTGAGACAGAATGATCGGTGTTGATCTCTCAAAGAAAAGGGTATCGCTGACTGAGAAAAATCGGTGTCGGTGTGTAGAGTTGTCGGTAGGTTACATGTATCGCGTGTCATCCGTAAATCAAGGAAAGTATATGGTCGTGGCATTGGTGAGTCACTGATAGATATGTGTTGTGATTATTGATTTCAGGGGGATGATATTTGTGGTTTTCAACATGTGGTGGAGGAATTGGTGAGACATCTCATTGATGGGGTATTAGTGAAACAATTAAGAAAAACCATCAGTGTTGGTAGGACATGGCTATCAGTATGACACTCGATGGATATTCACTTATTCAATATTGTATATATGGAATTAGTTAATAGAAACAAAATTAGTTCCTAGAGCCTTATAGATTCACTATGGGTTCCAAAATTCCCATTTTTCTCTAATTTCAGTTGATTTATTGGAAAAAAATTTAGATTAAATCACTAAATTGATTATTTTTTAAAAATTAAAAAATGTGTCCCTAAATAAAATGTCCATATTTTTAATACATAATGTTATGATTTCAATTATACAAAAATGTATCCTATATCACTCTCAAATATCATTTCTAAATAAGACGTTAATAAAATTTATTACAATATTCATGCACCAGTCATCCATTCTCACAAGTTCTAGATTCAAGGAAACTCAAAACTACTAATAATGTGTTCATTATTAGGAAAGACCCATTTGAAATACAATGTAAATTTTAATGAGAAAGAAAAATGTATAAGAATTTTCAGAAAATCTAACAATTTTTTAGCAAAACGTTAAATTAGAAGTGTGAATTTATGGGCTTACATTCAGTTACAGGTTAGATAAATCAAGAATTGATCTCTGCCCCACAAATAAAACCAAAACTTTTCCTAAGAGTTTATTTCCAAGATGGAGAAAGAACTTTTAAAAATTATAGCTCAAAATAGATTTTCATATTAGTATATTGATAAAATGTGTAAGGGGCTCAATTGAGTACAAAAGGTTTTAATTTACCACAAAATTCTTTTACAACAGAATCACACACATTATTATTTACGGTAGTGATTTTTTTTTCAATTATGTTTAGATAGTAAAATGTAAAATATTTAACTATACAGAGAATAGGGTGTAAAAATATTGAAAAATTGATTCAATTAGATTTTTAGATGAGAAAATAAATTCAGGATTAAACACCAACCAGATTTAAAAATATTCAATAAAAACACAAACAACCTTCCTAAATTAACCTCCACACATAATTTATTATAGTTAGTTGTTTAATGACAATGAAAAAAAAATTTCAACAAGATATCATAACAAATAGAATTACAGGAAAACAAAATACACCCTCGGATTTTTCTAGCAGAGGCATAAAAAGAAGAAACAATCAGTAGCAACATGAAATTATTAACTCCTTGACATTACCACCAGTGAGTCACCATTTAGTCACTTATTGTTAGTAGTGTAATGGTGACTCAAGTGCATTATTCATTCAAGGAAACACCAATAATATATGACTTAACAGTGAATATTTTTAATGTAACATGGAAAAAAAACCTGAAATCCAAAAAAATAGTAAAAGGTACTTCACTAAATTAAATTTTTTTCATACATGATCCATTATGGGAATTACACTACATTGTGACACCATTAGTATAAAAAAATTTATCTAGTAAGAACAAGAAGACAACACCAGTATAAACAGAGATGATAAGAATAATAATAAATCAACTCATTATTCAAATCATAAGAGAGGAACAAAAATATAGACAAAGAGTAAAATATGGGTTGAATCCCATAAACCGCATAATTTAAAGTCTTTTGTTAGAATTTATTCATATTCAGTTTCCCAGCCCTATGAAGGTAGCCAAACCCTTCAGTTTTCCTTAAAAATAGAGTTTAACTCTCTGGACATTGACAAGAATAGGTTTTTTTTCTTCACATACA
Organism: Viscum album; assembly: GCA_963277665.1. Taxonomy (NCBI): domain Eukaryota; kingdom Viridiplantae; phylum Streptophyta; class Magnoliopsida; order Santalales; family Viscaceae; genus Viscum; species Viscum album. The sequence goes on along the minus strand of OY728159.1, from coordinate 1,289,137,629 downwards.
ATCTCAAAAGCACCATTCATAGGAACTCTAACTATTGTGAATGGTCCAGTACACTTGGATTTAGGTTTTCTATGAAATATCTTAAGTCATGAATTAAAGAGAATGACCATATTTATAAATTTAAAAAAAATTATAATATAATCATGAATTATTTTAGACCCCTCTTTTTATATCCTTGAATTTTCATAATACTCTTCTTATCTCATATAACTCACTCAACTCAATAGATAACCTCTCCCTAGAAATCTTAAAATCAAAATTCATATCCTTAACCTCCTAATATGACTTGTGATTCCACTCCATAGGAAAATGAAAAAAAATACAAATAATATCCTATAAAAATACACACCAATTTGGGTATTAAAATCTATTAAATATGCCCATAATTCTTCATCTAATATTAGTGACTGGTATTTTCTAGAGTGATATATAGTTTTCTCATAGATCTATTTCACCACCCTATTCAAAATTTCTACATGTCCACTGGACTATGGATTTTAGGGAGTACTTGTTTTATGAGTGTAACCATATTTCTCCATTAAATACATGAACATTTATTTTTTAAATTGTGTTCCATTATCATTTTAAAAGGATTTTATTACCCCAAATCATGAAAATATATTATTTTTGGAAAACTTTATTACACAGGTGGCTCGATTGTTGGGTAGTGATACTACCTCTACAAACTTCAAAACATAATAAAACCCCACTAGAATATATTCATTCCCATGTGATGATGGAAAATGTCTCGCAAAATATAATATCAAGATATCAAAAATTTCAAAACCCAAAATACTCTTTTTAGGTAACTCTTATTTCCTACCAACATTTCCCAACCATTGTCATCTATCACATAATACCACAAAACTCACAACATCCTTGAATAGGGTGGGCCAATAGAAACTAGCATGAATGACTTTTTGTGATATCATTTTTCCAACATGATGTCCCCCCTAAGTTAAGGAGTGAAATATTTCCAATATTTCCATCATTTCATCCTCATTCACACACCTCCTTAGAATTCCATTAGCGTACCACCTAAACACCAATGGTTCATCCCATAGATAGTTTTTAAGATCTGAAATAAATTTCTTCCTTTTGTTATTAGAAAAATATTTTGAAGAGACACTATCTTCTCGGAAATTTCCATAGTCTGAAAACCATGATTACAACATTATTGAGATATTGATAAGTTTTTCATCTAGAAAAGAAGAGTTGAACTTCCTTGGATATACCCAATGGGTATGAGGAAGCCTCGAATGCTGATATTAAACTTTGTTTTCTACTCCCTTATTATCCCTAATCTCTAAATCAAATTTCAATTAAAAATCCATCTAATAATCCTAGGATTAGCCACCTTCTTAGACAGTAGATATTTTAAGGTAGAATGGTCAGAAAAGGTAATGACTTTAGAAACTAGAAGATACTTCCTAAACATCCCAAGAGATCAAACTATAACCAACATATCCTATGCAGTAAGGTTATAGTTTCTTTGAACCTATACTAGAAACCTAATAGAATATTACACCACATAAAGATTATTATCAATCATCTATCCTAGAAAAGCTCCAACATCCATATTTCTAGAATCACACATTAATTCAAAAGTTAATTTCTAATAAGGTGTACTGATGATAGGTGATGAATTGTGTTAATATTTATAAAAATTAAATTATTGAAGATATTTTCTATCAAACAAAAAGGGTTTATCATTAAACAATAATGAATAGGGGGCTTAGTGATTTTTTAGAAATCTTTGATAAACCTCTGGTACTAATCGGCACGCCAAAGGAAACTTAAAACTCCCTTAACATTTTTAAGAGGTGATAGTTTTTGAATGAATTCTATATTGGCAGTGTCTACCTCCAATCACCTATTAGACACAATATCTCCTTAAAAAATCCCTTCTTTGACCATGAATTGACATTTCTACCAATTAAGAACAAGGATGGTCTCCAAATATCTCTCTAACACCAATTCCATATTTTTCAAGAAAGTATCAAATATACTACCCACAATGGAGAAATAATCCATGAAAAACTCTATAATCCTCACAATAATATCCCAAAATATATTCCTCAGTCATCTTTGAAAGGTATAAGGGGATCCACACTACCCAAAAGGCATCCATTAGTTGGAAAGTGTCTCAAAGGGGCATGTAAAGGTTGTTTTTTCCAAATCCTATAGAGCAACTAGAATCAAGTTTTAACCAGAATACCCATTCAGAAAACATAAATATTCATTACCTAAATCCTCTTAATAATTTGATCAAAGAATGGAATTAGAAAATTGCCATTCCTTGTAGCTGAATTGATCTTCATATAGTCTATACAGACTCTCAATTTGGTGGATTTCCTTACATGAATTCCTTCATTTTTCTCAATTGTAATAATAGTGAAACCGACTTTTTTAGGGACTACATGGGCTGGATTGACCTAAGTTATATCAGAGATAGGATATATGATACCAGTGTCTAGTAGTTTGATAACATCCCCTCTAACAACCTATTTCATGTTAGAATTTAATCTTATTTGGAACTCAAGTCAAACCTTATGATCTGGTTCCATGTGAATTATATGAATGAAAAATAAGGGACTAATCCCTTTGATATCAGCTATGGTAAATCCTATAGTAGATTTGAATTTCATCAAGACCTTGAACAATTTTTCCTCTTTGTTATCTTTCAACTCAGTATAAATTATTATAGGAAGTGTGGAATTATCACCCAAAAATGAATGTTTCAAATGAGTAGGAAGTTGTTTATCATAAAGGGTGGGAGGATCAATACTCTAAGGAAGTCTTTTGGGCCTTGGAGGACCAAGATAATCTACATATTTCTTTTAGAAAGTATAATATACTGAGTGATTTTCAATTTCATGACCAGATTCATAATTACTAGAACTAATATCCAAAGTAGACAACTCACTATCCATATTTCCCATATTTGTGTTTAAAATATTTCTAAATGAAAAATTATCAAGTTATTTTATAAGATCTCCCTCTACCAAATAAAAATATTAAAAAGTATTGGTTATAGTAGAGTCACTCTCAAGTTCAATCCAAAAACATTTATGTTCAGAACACACGACACATCTTTAGTTACATTAGAAGTTGGACAGTTTCCTAGTTTTGTAAAATTTTCCAAATTCATTATTTAAGTAGAATCTACACATTGTGAGATAAGTAAAACAATATTTTGATATTCTTAATTAATTTATTCAATAAAGGATTGTTCATAAGATTATTCAATGTTTTGAAGTGAATTGTCATCTTCAAAGGACACTACCATTGAACAGTTTTCAGATAAGTTGGTCTTTTTTACTTTTTTAATGACATTAATCACCCCTTGTTTCACTCCAATTTTAAAAATCTTTTGACCCTTAGACACATCAATGACTGATCCACCAGTTTCTAGGAAGGTCCTACCCAAAATGATGGGCACATCTTTGTCACACTCTATGTCTAAAAATAAGAAGTATGCAGGAAGAAATAGTTTCCAAAATCCAACTAGCATGTCATCTACCCTTCCCATAGGATGAGTGAATGAGTGGTCAACCAAGAATTAGATGAATCTAGTGGGTAAAATATCACCCAATATCAACTGTTGGAATAGTTATTATGGGTGTTACATTGTAATAGAACCAAGGTAACAAATACAGCTGATTTGACATGAATTTCCTAAGGTACATGGAATGACGGAGATACCTGGGTCTTTAATCATAGGTGTGAATTTCTTTTGGAGGGTAATAATTCACTATTATGTGAGACTATAGGTGAAATATTCCCCAAGGTTATAATTTTTTAAAAAAAATTATTGATAGATTTAATGTAAGATGAAATTTGATGTAATGCTTGAATACATGGGATGTTCAGGTATATATTAGTTAAAATCCTAAGGAACTGAAGATGTTCGTCTTTGTTATAACTTTTAGGTTTTAATTTTTCAGGGAAAGGGTTGGGTAGGAAACTTTTCTTAAATATAGTAGTCATATCCCTAATATCTTCAATAATTTTATTTTTTTAATTATTCTATATATTTTTAAAGACATTTTTTGATTGAATTTTAGGAGAAAAATTCTGATTTTCCTCATTTCCTGTAGCTTTTTTTGAATTTCCAGATTATGTGTAACTAAAATTTTCATTTAAAAATTCATTGAGATTTTTAGTATGGGAATTTTGAGAGATTTATTTAATTTCAATTTGAGTGTTTATCACACTTCTAATGACAATAGCTAGGGAATTCTCATTAGGGTTTATTATAGTTGTGTTAGGTAGTCTATATTTATCCCTATAAGTAAAGCCTCTAGCTATTTGGACCAGTTGATTTCCATGTTTTCCCTTCTAGCATAATTTTGAATTTTAAGTGATTTATATTTGGAATTATGTTTATTTAAATGAATTTTGAATCTTTACTCTTATGATTCTATTCTATTTCAGATTTGATCTAGTTTTTATGACACTTTACCATCAATGTTTCTTAGTGAATTTAATGATATCTTCCACTATTGGTTTTCGAAAAAAATTTCTAAGATGGTTTTCATAGGTAGGAGATACGGGTTGTTTGATCATTTCTTCTTCTTTCCAACACAAGTTTGGATGGTTTCTATAGGATTGATTATAGTTATTTGAAAACGGGGTCATCTTTATTAGTCATCCTGGGGTTATAATTAACAAATCATTAATTTTCTTATTGATCTGGAAAGTCAATGTTGGGACATAAATTTCTAGTATGTATAAACATTTTACGTTGGGAACACTATTCCCTAAGTGATTTGTTTCTATTGGGAAAACCCAGTTGATTCTCATATCATATATAATTTTGGATCATTAATGTTTGAATTTGATTAGTGATTTTAGAAATCTAGGCTTATTTATAATTTCGATAACAATTATTAGGATTTATATTCACTATATTTCTTTTTAATTTTTTTTATTGTGAATTTAAATAAGGGTTTTTAAAATTTTTGTCTCAACTCTTCATCAATTTTATAATTGTAATTACCCTGAGTAGATTGGTCAACATGATTTTGACCATCACAGTTATTCTGTTCATAGAAGGTATCCGTGAGAAGGTGGGATGGGAGTGGATGATGGGGAAACTGCCTAAGAAGTCCCTAAATATATCCAAGGTCTCATGAATGGATTCTATATACTCTTGAAAAAACATGTTATTTTAGTTCTCAATTCTCCTTTACATATTTGGGGATAAAACATTATTATGAATGAGTGATAACAATGATCCCAATTTTCAAATAAGTTCTCATATATACTCAAGAACCAGTTCCTACCATTCCATTTAAGGGAAAAAGAAAATACATTCATCCTAATATTGTTCTCAATGAGTTATAAGAGTTAAATTTGTTGCATAGTATTGTTGAATTTACTAGTAAAGGCTAGAGAGTCATCATTAGTGATCTCATTAAAGACAGGAAACAAGGAAAGGTGAGATTTCTTGAGTTCATAATTTCTGTCTCTATGAGTTAACTGAATTGGAGAAGGATTAGTGACACTTGAGAGAGCTGTAATTCCCTCATCCCAAGCCTATCATTCTCTTCTAAAAGTTAGTGTGATAGTTTGGTGGGTTATTTGGTGCAGAAACTCAATTTTATAAATTTTACATTTTAGATTTATTTTTCTTTTTAAGATCAGTTAAGTGTTTATCATGTTCAAGGTTCAAGGAATATAATCTAATAGTAGAAGACCTTGTGATCATGTAGTTTAAAAAAATTGAACTATAATAAAGACAACAGTGAATTACATGAAGTAGCATAGTAGAAGACAAATAAAAGTAACAGAAAATGTAACAACACAGAATCATGAAAAATTTGATAGAATAATTTTTTATCATTTTTCAATTTTCAATATTTTTGGTTGTTTTTTTATGTAAATTTCGTTTGAAATGATTTTTTTTAAATAAATATGGTCACTCGAAGCCTTCACTAGTAATGGTGCCAAAATATTGACTTGATATATCCTTGAAAACGATTCAATGTTAAAAATTTATAACTTCTAACAACTACAGTTTAGGGGTAGTAGGGTTGAACCCACAAGGAAGGATGAACAAACAAAATTTCATTCAAATCAATTCCACTGTTGTCAGCCGTGGGGTAAATTTTATTTTTAGTGTTTCTTCCTTTTATACTTGTTTATATTTTTTCTAAAGTAGTACAAAAGGCATATTTTTTTTTATTTTTATATTAATGAACTTAGATGACAAAAGGTTATGATTGAGTATTGAATAAAAAGTACAAGGAATTCTAAAGGTTAAAAAGTCATAACAATGTTCTCTTGTTAAACAGTATCCTAATAGTTTAAAAGGGTTTTATTTCATAGAAAAATTATTTCTTACATAACCACTAAAAATGAATGATTTATCACCCTTTTCAGAGATAAATAACTCAGATTGGTTAATCATGGACTACACCACTCCAAGAAAGTTTGAACATTAAAAATTAAATATAAAATGGTCAACAGAACTAACTCACCATTTGTATTGAAGCTTTATTTTTGAAAATAATCATAGTAAAATGTATCTATAATAAAACTCACTAAATGATCTTGGAATTTAAATTTTAACATACGTGGTATGAATAAATAAAATGGTATTACAATTGATCTTTCTAATCAATTCTGAATACATTAAAAATAATGATTGAGATAGGAAAATTAAAGATGACAAGTAGAAAAATTATTTTTCTTGAACATTGATTTTATCCCAAAAAATATGTTCAGGAATAGAAATTGAATAATATTATTGATAATTAAAGAATTTGGATATTAAAAGTGGAAGAGAGAACTCCCCTAGAAACTACAATGGTGATACACTGATCCTACTTTAAATTTGTGAGAACTCCTAGAAGTGGTAATTCAATGGTATCCGAGGAATCTCCTATGTAATGTGAATGATATGTTTTGTCACTGAACTACTCCTATAGATTTAAATCTTCTATCATCTGTTATATAGAATCCCAAATTTTCCACCATCTTAATTCATCCTTTATGTTCGCACCGAACACATTCATTTTTTCTCTGCAAACTTCGTGACTTTATCTTATCCATTGTAATGAAATATGTTAAGTAATTGAAATTTATGTGGTTCTCACTTTGGCTATGTAATGCATCTGCTAATAGATATCAATTAAAATAATTTAAAATACAATTAAAATCATTTTACAGATATAATTATTTTTTATTATAATTTTTTAATGTTATGTTACTATTTAAAATTTATGTGTTATTAATTAAAATATAAATATTTTAATTGATTAATTTTTTTATTTTATTTAAATCATTTATTAATTTTTAATCAAATTATTTAATTAACGTTAATAAATTTAGTATTTTAATAAATTTTTAAAATATTATCGTTAATGTTATTATTTTAATATATAAAATTTATTATTTAATTACTCTAATTATTTATTTTATTAAATATTATAATTAATTTTTGTTATAATTACTAAGTTTACTAAGATAAGATAAATATAAATATGTAAGTGATAATTTTTTTGTTAAATTAGTTTATTTTAATAATAGATTTTATTTATAAATTATTATTATTAATATTTTAGTTCAATATATTTTATCTAATTAATATGTTATCTATTTTATTTTTTTAATTATTATTTATTTGATATTATAATTAATTTCTTTAATTAATTTTTTTAATCTCCTCACCATCTTCTTCTCTTTTATGCACTACTCTTGGGGGGGTTCGTGCTTCTTCTAGAAGCTTCTTGAAGTAGCTGTGTGGTGGCTCCCTACAAATCCTCCAACACCAACAGGTCAATCCTCCCCGGAAAGTAATGGTGGGGGGATTTTAATGTGGAACATACTCCACTTCCTCAGAAGCACTTCTTGATAATATGGAATTGTTGGTTGTGCGACTTCTTCTTGTAGTGTTAATGGCGAATCCTCAAACCTACGACGATGGTGGAGTGTTCCATCAGAAAATCCAGCAGTTTTGGCTTGACTTGTACTAGATGGACAGTGTAGACATTGATTGGTCGACCCATGGCATGGGTTATCGAGACTCATATATTTCGTATGGATCTTATTAATTCAATTTCATTTGTATAGGCAAAAAACAGAAGTGATGATCCATTTGTTAAAAATAAATGTACATAAATTAATTAAATTATTAATTAAAAAGATGATTATTAAAAAGTGAAGCTGATAAAAAACTACTAAACTAATTAGATAATTATTATAATAGAAAAAATAAGTAACAAAAAATGAACTATTTATAAGGCTAAAAATATTTTAATAACCCAAAAAAATTGATTATTTAATAAATATAATTCTAAAATTTTAAAATTACTATTAGTTTATAAAAAAATAACTAATTGAATGATTAAAATATTAATAAAATATGTGGAAAATTGTGTTAATTTAAGTCCACATCAAAGGACATCAATCATAGGATGTTATTTCATTTCACATCAGCTCATCCCTAATTTGAATTTTTTTTGTAAGAGATCTTGAGGATGATCATAAGGTTCTGGTCAAGTTTATTTAGTCAAAAATACTTATATTGATATGTTAAGATAGAAAATATTCTTTATCCTAACATGTATATGATTTTTTATGATGATTCATATTATGTTTAACTTCCCTACATATATTGTTTTTTATATGAATTATTATTTCTCAGAATAGGAAAGGACGTCTTTCCATCTATATGGAAGGATAGTTTCTTTTATGTTTTATAAATCGAAAAAGATATGGGGTATACAGAACAATGCAAGGTGTTATCACAATATTTCTATAAATGTTGGAAAAAAATTGGAAGACAGGTTACTTATGAAGTACAATAAAATTAAATTTTTTATATAATGGTGTTGATGACCAATAAGAATATATTTCTATTCGTTAGGGGGAGTAGTGAAATTTGAGATCTTTTGGGGTAGTTTGTATTATGGAAGTGGAATTTTCATAATCTAAAATAGATGATCCAGCTCAAATAAAGAGACATAAAATTATATATGGTGTCTTTGATCTATATATTTCAGCATATGTTCATCATTATCATGATGAAATTTTGTATGAAGCAAAAAATTAGGCCCTGTTCACATGTCTTAAACAAAGGGATGAACCTGTAGATCCAGATCCTATAGTATAGACCATATATGGAGATTCTATTGCAACTAGTGATTCTCACAAACTAGTGTCCTTAAAAGTTTCAGTCACACATGTAGAACAACCATATAAGAATCAACCAAAAAATATAATTTAGATAATGACTAACTCTCAAATTCAAGATGATAATCAATATAAAGAGTCTTATGATGAATGTAAAATCAAAGAGATTAGGCTGAAGAATAATTTTAGCCAAATGATCATGGAAAAGAGCAAGAACAACCATTAGTAGCTAACACTACTTCGTTAGTTGAGAATCAATATATTTCTCTAGTTTTTTATACATTAGATAAATATATTTCTAAACCTACTCAAATCATAAAGGTTCTGGAAATCTCATATTCTTCCTCTAGTGATAAGGATAACTTAAAAATACTAACCTTTATTAAAATTGGACCCTCATCCGAACATCAAGAAGAAGAATATTTTGATTATCTGAATTGTAAAATATAATAACTGGTTATGAAATTTTATAGGATCAAGGAAAAAGGTTGAAATTTTCAAATTAACATGGATTCTATAAGGAAATATTTGGAATATTTGAGAAGTAACACTATTACCATAGTGGAATTATAATATGTTCAACCCTAACATCAATCTATATAAGAACTGTCAGTATTAAGAATATATTTTAAAGCCCATCAAATAGAAATGGAAAATCAATTTGGAATGTTATGAGAAGAATCTATTTCAAATAATGATTTCAGTCAATTAAAGAGGTATTTAGGTTGTTAGTTTTAATCCTTTCGAAGTGGTGCTAATCAGTTCAGATCATCTATATCTACACCAAAAACGTTTCTTGATTTATCCATAAGGATTGAAGTAATTACAAATTTAATATGTACTTTCAACGCTCACCTTCATTCCCTTTCATGTGAAAACAAACCAGTAAATGCATTTTTGGAAAACCAGAAACATCTCATTAATAAATTAATATTAAGAGACCTTGGAAAAATAAATACTCTTAATAATTTGTGTGGTATATTCTCACAGTTTGATCAATGATAGTTGAGTTTTTATGTTTCTATAAAATGGAATTTAGTTAAAGGTTAAAAGGTAGGTCAAGGATTATATATTTTGAAGGTTCCACAAGACTGCTAGAAGTGTTAAAGAATGTTTATTAGTCCATTTGAGATACTCAAAATTCATTCACCTCTTTTGAAGTGAACCTTTCACCCTCAGCCATTCCTACATTTTGAAATCTCTTATTCAAATATATATTTTACTCAAATCCAATTTTCATAAAATTATTTTCTGATTAATGTTTTTATATTATCATTATTTATATACATTCATACTTTCAGTAAAAATAAAATTATTTTCATTGAATCTTATTTCATTCATTCATAGTTGTTTAGTATCTTGAAAATGAAATGAAACTGAATAAACATCTTGAATTAGTGAGCTCTCCTCCTTGGGTTTTCATTTCTATTATGATCTAGTTCGATTAGGGGTGTGCTAGTCCCTCCCAAGTGAGAGGGGGTGGACCAATGCTAGCATTTGTATATTCCCAAACTCACTAATTCTCACAATTATTGAACCACAAATTTATTCCTCATTTTCCCCAATTTTCAATCATCCCTAATGTCCCTAATCATTTCAACGGGTTCCCCAATAGCCGCTCTCAAATTTAGAGTAAAAAGAGGCCTCTTCTCTAGTAAATTTGATGTTTTTCCTTTATTTAATAGTAGAAAAATGGTTTCTAACATGGTTAGTTTGATGTTGGATTTATATAAGCAAACATAATATATTTTTATGGATAATTTTGGGCGTCAATTTATTTAAAAACCGACGCCAAAAAGAAAACATATATTTTGTGCATCCGTTTTTACAAAACCGACCCCAAAAATTTTATTTTTTTACAAAGTTTTAGATTATTTCCTAAGATTGAATTTGGCAGGAAATGGAGAAAAATAGAGTTATGGATTAAAAGTTATGGTTTTCAGTAGTTGATCTTCTCTAATATAAGTCTTAAAGAAGTATAACTTTCAAAGACTATAACTTTTAATATGTAACTCTGTTTTAGCTCTACGACCTGTCAAATCGAAGATTAGGAAATTATCTAAAAAATTTTAATTTTTATTCATTTTTTCCATCGGTTTTTATGAAAACCATAGCCAAAATATTTTTTTCAACATCTGATTTTTTAAAAATCGACACCAAAAAGAAAAAAAAATATTTTTGGCTTCTATTTTGAAAAAAACCGACATGAAAAAGTGTTTTATTTTAACTTTTAGCATCATTTTATTTAAAACTAATGCAAAAATTAATGTTTTTTACTTATAAGCATCGATTTATTTTAAAACCAATGAAAAAATGAATATTTATTGGAATATTTTGCATCGGTTTTCTATAAAACCGATGCCAAATAGTATTCTCCAGTACATAGGATCAAAATTTCAATTTTTTCAAAATGTGAATTTAAAATTTTAAAATCCTGCCTACATTTCCATACAATTCTATCGAAAATATTTTTGAATACTATATATAAATCCATTTTATCCTTTGTTCAACATTTACATACTTTTCAATTCAATAATGTTTGCAATGCGGATTCAATTTTTAATTTAAACATTGTACCTTTTATAATGATTTATTTTCATTGTTATTATTTTCCTTCATTTCAATACATCTCTATTAGCTTGCCTATAGAGATAATTTAATATTATTTTCGAGTTACAAATATAGAACATTCAAATCATATTTACAAATTATAGTGTAAATTTAATTATTGATCACAATTTTCATTTGTTGTTTGCAATTTTAATTTATGTTTATCAAAATTTATTCGAAACAATTTGTACCAATAGAAACATTAACAAGTCCAACTTCTGATGACTATAACTTTGGATCCATAACCTTGTTTTTTCTTTACAACCTATCAACTCGAAGATTATAAAATTATCTAAAACAAGGAAGAAGAAATACTTACATTTTGGCGTCTGTTTTTGTAAAAAACGACACTAAAATTATTATTTAAACATTTGGGCATTGATTTTTAAGGAAACTGACCCCAAAAATGACATGGATTGATTTTTTGGCATTGTTTTTTTTACAAAAATGATGCTAAAAACAAATGTAATTCATTTTCGGTGTCGATTGTAAAAAAACATGGTAAAAAGTCTTATTTTTTATGTCAGCTGCTTCAACATCAGTTAAAAACGACATCAAAATTAAAAAAACCGACATTAAAGACCATTTTTCTAATAGTGATTTAAGAACTACAGGCCATCCGTTTAATTTTTTGACAAATTATTCATTGCATCTTGGGGTTTACAAGAGCAGGAAATTGTTGGTCTTGTAGATAATGATCCCTTCATGATCTAGTTTTCTTTCAACGAGGATCAGATTTTTTCTTGGTGTAGCAAACCTCGTGTTTGTAGTGGCCTCTGATTCTTCTTGTTATGGTGGTCTTATGAATTCCACAAGCATAATGACCCATCTTCTATAGTTATTTGGGTTAGATTTCATAGACTCCCCCTTCCATTTCAAAATCCCTCAATCTATTATTTTTCATGGAATTTAGTGGATTGTAATATGTTCTCAGAATGTAGAACATGGGAAGTTTGTCACCCTATTTCTCCAAAAATATGAGTTGTAGTTGAAGTTTCCGAAAATCTTATTGAGTATGTGTGGGTATCAATTGGTGATGAATTATGATATAAGCAACATGTTTTATTTGAGAAGTGGGTTGATTATTATTCTTCATGTCAGCAGCTTAGTCATATGATGTAATCTTGTAGGTGAAGGACATTGAGCCGAGTTCAAAAGTTAATTAATGATGGGTAAAGTTTGGGTATCTATGGTTGAATTTTTGAATAAGATGCAAGTGCGAATTAGTTTCATGTGGGTGTGTCCCTAAATTATTCTCCTATAGAGGAATCCGACCAACTAGGTTTGGGAGATGTTATAAAAGTGGTTCTTGTTCCGAATGTTTCTCATATGATAGAGTTAGATCCAAAAGTTTCTATTTTGTTTAAAAGGATGAAGTTTGATTTGGGTGTTCTATAGGTGCAGGACACAATCAAGTCATAGGATGAGGGCATGGGGGCTATGTCCACTTGTTTCAGACATGAAAAAATCATATATGGAGGCTGTAAGAGATGGAAAATGAGTCAAATTTAAGGAGGTCTATTTGGGATATGTTACATGTGTCCTAACACCAACTCAGCGAAAGTGGTGGGTATGCACCTGAATATTGGGAAAGGTTTAAGGGAAGTTATTGTTTTGGGAATAAATGTGTTAAGTGAAGCCCATAATATAGATAATTGGTTTGTTTCAATGAAGGTATGGCTAGTGATAATATTGGGAAATCACATTGAATGATTAGGTAAGGAATATTTGGTTCTAGAATGACTTAAACTATCCCTAGCCAAGGATTCTTTGGAAGAACAATGTAGCAATAAGACAGATGAATGTGATCGAAACTCTAGTAGCTTCTCACATGATAATTAGGCGGATAATAATTATAGAGGGGTCTTTAATTTATGGAGGATGAAGTGGCGGAAAGAGTACAAGGATTCAGACAATTACATCCTTCTCAAGAATCATAAATCAAAAGGATGGAAATATTATTCATACCTACCTAAATCGATGGTGATGAGGTCTACTTAAAAAGTTAGACTTGAGTAGAAGGTCTGAAAACATAATAGGGATTAGGTTCAGATGATGAGTTCAATAATTAAGTATGGAACACGAGTGATTGATAATGATATCGGTATAAATCAAGAGGCTAAATGTGAAATGGGATAATCAAATAAATATCATGATGTCTTAGTGGTGGTGAATCTATCTCAAAAATTGAACACCATGAATTGTGTTGATCTCGAAAATGATGGCCAGTAGAGGGATGCACACAAAGAGGATTCAAATATTGTCAAGTCATGGGAGCTTCTCCCACACTTAGAGGCTAAGATGATGGAGGAATATTTACTAGATAATTTCTCGCAAGAGGATGCTCAAAAGATAGTAGAACAATTGTTACATGTGGACACTAAAAACAAGTATATGGAATAGATCAATTAGAAAGACCATATTCTAGTAAGAGGTTTCAATAGTGGGAAAATAAAAGAGGGGTACATTCAAACACGGGACAAGATAGATTATTGTTTGAATGACCTTATCAAGGATGATTTGGTTAGATAGGTAAAAAAATTTAAATTTGAAATTCTATAAGTATAATGTGTCTAATATGTTCAATTTTTTTAATGGATCTTCTATTTCATATGGTATTTTATGCTTTGTTTTATGTGCCATCAGGGTTAGCCCTTTTCTCATAAATGTTTTTTGAAAATAAAAAAGGCAATTCTTAGTTAGTCATTCAGAGTTCTATGCTATATTAAATTCTTCTTATACCTTTTTCAACTACTTCCATTTTTATATCAAAAAAACGAGGTGAATTGGGTAAACACAGTATAATTTAATTCAACATTCATACTCTTATATTTCAATTTTTTCCACCGAAATTTTTACTTTATAAATTAATTATAAATACAAACTATAGTATCTATTTTAATTTCTTTTATTCCATTAAATTTATTATTTCAATTTTTAAAAAAACTATTATACTATCTATAGGTTATGTTATGGGTTTTTAAATCATCTAAAAGGGGTATTTTTGGGAATGTATCTTCTGAATAATACACTATGAATCTAATTGATTTTGATACTAAAAATATACTTATTTGTTTTACTAATGATGTTACTTTATGTATTTTACATTAATATATTTATTGATATTTTAATCATATTTAGGTGTCATATTTTTTTATTAAAGTATTATGAATGTGTTTTATAGTACTCTAGAAACAATGTTTGTACCCTATATTTATAAGAATATCGTATGGTTTGGAAACCCTACTTTTGAAATGAATCATATAGATCATATAACCTATATTATTTAAAAACTATCAATCGAAATCACTATATTTAAAAGAATTCCTATGTTTAATGGGATAAACTTGTGATTCATCAAACATAGTTTTGTGAACAATTGTAGATTGTCAACCCCACTTTTTGAGTTTGTCACTACTTGAAAGAAAAAAATGTTTGATAGGTCAACATCATGGTATGAAATTAAAGAGTCTATCCAAACGCTTCTACAATGATCTTGATAGGTGTAAATATATCATTAATTTAGATTAATGACTGATTCAAAGTCTTGTATTCTATATAATTAATCATTCATATTTATAAGGAATGTTTTGACACCCATTAATGATACTAATTCAAATAATCTCAATTAACTAGGTGATATTTTATGGATTTTCTATGACCAAAATCAACTCAGGTTTCCCTTTTTAAATAACAATAATATTTTGTTATTTGAAATTGTGGTGCGATATATTTTTGAATATATATTTTCTGCAAAAGAGAAGATCAAATTTATCTATTGTTATAATGAATATACACTTTGTATATAAACCTATTTCATATTGGAACCATGGTCTTCTATGCATGATTTGGAGTATGGTTTTTGTTTTTTGTCAATCCTCAATGGAAGTTCAGAACGTGTACCACCAAGGTGATCATACAGTTCAAGCAGACAACAGTATTGAATATCGTGTTGTTTCCCAATGTTTGCCAAATTTTTGGGCCTCAAAATTTGAAATATACATAAATGTGTTTTTGGCAAAGATAATTGCTCGCTGAGTCCTTGGGGGATTAGAAACTTGCGTGCCTGAGGTTTTTCAGAATGAGAACATGAAAATATGGAAAAGGAAAGAGGGTCGTGAAAGTATTGGTTTGGTCGCGCAAGTGACTTGCACGCCGTGAAAAGACTTGTGCGCTGGTACCTTAGAGGATTGGAATGTTGCACGCCATTTGACCATCATGTTTTGATCAACAAAATATGAAAAAGTAAATTGGGGTGCCCAAGATTGGAAGTTGGTCGCGCAAATGTCTAGGAGGACAGAAGGGTTGCGCGCCGAGACTTGCGTGCCAAGGGAAAACTTGTGCGCCGCCGCGAAGGGTATCTAGATGCCTATAAATAGAGGACCACCCCTCCTCATTTGCAACGAAGTTTGGACATGAAGAAATTAAGAGCTCCCATCGCATAAGTGTTGAATTCGCGCAAGTGTTTGTGGGTCATGCAAGGTGGAGCAGCGCGATAGTTGTTTGCTGCCCGTTCAGTAGTCGCGCAAGTGATTTGGGGATACTTGCGCGCCAGAATTGAAGTTGTGCGATAAGTTTACATTAGGTTTCAAAATAGATTTGGGTTGAAAAGAATTTGAGTCACGCAAGTTTTATTTCGAAGAAGGTTTTGTCATGAAAGTGTTGGAAAAGGACTTGCGCACCAGTTATAACTTGCGCATCGTCCTTAAAAGTTTCCCATCGTCTTGGTGTTGTGCACCAGGTGTTTGTTGAGGCTTGCTGATTATCTTGAAGCTGCACAAAAGTTGAAGATTAGTTAATGAGTGATAGTGGGACGTTAGTAGAGCATCTACATATAACAGAGGATGCTTTAATTGAGAAATGATGAAGAGACCTTCATGTCTATAAACTGAGTGGGACTTAACCTAAGGGCAGTGAGCCAGGGGGAGTCAACCGGAGTGACCTGAGGGAAGCAGTGAGCTATCCCTGAACCTTTGTAAAGGCAGTGAGCCTGGTACATGGTGACTGTTCCCGAACTGTTGTAATCCACAGTTAATGAAAATTAGTGGAATTAGGTACGACCGAAAACTTGCCTGCATATGCTCCTTGGACGTAGACCTTAGTGGTGAACTATGTAAAAAGTGTTTTCACTTCTCTGTACATGTGAATATTTGCTTTCTGATCATATTCATCTTATAGGTTCAATAAGTTCCTACCAACGTGGGAACAAGATCCATCACATTAAAAGAAAATTTGTCACCCTGATTCACCCCTCCCCTCTCAGGGTGTCCTGGGGTACTTCATTTCAATATTATGCTGAGTAAAAATATCATTAATTTTTTTGTTCAAGAATATTTTACAACCATGATCTCTTTGAATCTGTTCATTATTTTATAAATTTATCGTTGAAGAAGAATACACATTTTCTATATATTTGTTCTAAAACTGAGAAAGAAACTTTATTTATTCAATAAAATAAAACATTATTGATTTATTGGAGTTGTGGATGCTCAATCTATGTTGTCGTGGAGTATAACATTCTCAGATTGAAATGTGGATAAATCAATTCCTTATAAAACAACTAGAAGTCTCCATAAAATCATGGTAGTAAATGTGTCAACATCCTGTACTCAGTTGTTGAGAACTTACGATAAGAGGAACATTCTATTAAAAATCACCAAGATCACAGAGAGAGTGTTGGTGGAGTGCACCAGGGGATATTTATGTCCCGAACCACTATAAAAATTTATGTTTTAATTTTCTTTATTTATCTTATATTCAACTTACCTAAAATTAAAGAACATTGTATATATTCT
This sequence comes from Viscum album, assembly GCA_963277665.1. NCBI lineage: Eukaryota > Viridiplantae > Streptophyta > Magnoliopsida > Santalales > Viscaceae > Viscum > Viscum album. The sequence goes on along the minus strand of OY728159.1, from coordinate 1,289,120,083 downwards.
TTAATCATGAAGAATGATAAAACATTGAATATATGACTATTTGTGAAAGGACATAATTCACTCCCCCACCATTCTTGTGTATCTTTTATAATTCCAACATAATAGGGTGATGGATGGATTTCTTCTAATTTGGATGTAATTGATAAAAACATTGACTTGGAAAATCATTTTTTTGATCATCGATAATAAAAATTATAATTTTTTATTATGGGATTAATATTTTTATAGTATTATTTTGGTCAGGACATTGGTGTTTTGGGAAGCGAGTAATGTTTTCACCTCGATATTTTGGTTTATTCATTTCTTATTGAGAATATTGGAGACATGGCTTGTCATTTGTAATTAACACAAAAATATGTTATAATACATGATGTGTTCCATTTTTCTCGACTAAGAAAAAACCAATGGGATATATCTCAACTCCTTCTTTTTGATGCAGTGGGTTTCAAACTAGATGTGATTTTTGTGAAACACTAGTAACTATTTTGACAAGAATGATAATATCATGAGAGGATGGAGTATTCATATATTTATAGTATTGGGATATCATGTAGTAATTCAATAATATACTATGATATAGTTAAAGGCAATAGTAATAGATATTGTTTTATTGTAGAGTAGAGCTTATTAACTTTTCATGGATAAAAATTCCTAAGGTTGGGAGTATTGAGACACCTAATACAAGATTGGTAAGTTTTTATTTGTCCTAAACAATTTTAATCCACTATTAGGGGTGAATCATGGAATTACTATTTTTAAATTGTCTCCTTAAAATTATATTATACCACTTTTAGTAGGTACTTCTCTCTCTCTCTCTATCATGGATGATATGTTGTCATAAGAGTTGTAAAATATTAAAATAATGGTTATTAGTAGGTTCACCCAAATAATATAATCTAAAGATCAGGCCTAGAAATGTTCTTATTAACATGAAAAACAATCTTAACTACTTTGGTTACAATATTATAGTGGTCACCCTAACCCATAAATTATACAACATTAAAAAATATGAATAACTGTCACTTTTTCCTATAGGATTAATCCCATTGCTCCCTTCAAATCACATTATTCAACCGAAATAGAGCATCGAAATTACATCATAAATGGTGTAGAAATTCTCATAGATTCCATGAACTTACAATCAGTTGAACCCTTTCACTACCTTCTTTTTTGATACTAAATTTCTAATAAAAGCCTATAATTCTTATTCCTTTATCACTAAGGTATGTAAATCCTTCTCAATTTCTATCATATAGTATATCGATAATATTCACTAAATCCATTTGGTAATATTTTCCCTAAATATTCATAAGAATTTTTATTCCATATCTTGCATATGGAAACCATCCTTAAATCTAGGTTATGATATTCTTTACTTAAGATTCAAAGAATCTCAGTCTTAATTATCCAAAAATTCCGAAATATAATTCAATAAAAGTTTACCAAGTTATCAGTGGTATATTTTAATTAATAGTTTCCCCTTAATAAAAACATATGGTCCATTGTTCTTAATAATAATAAGATCTATAGAATCATAAAATTTTCATTTTAAATAATCAGATATATTGCTAAATAATCCTCTTTCATCTTCCGCTTGATTTTTTATTCATATAAATGGATGATTTATTTACAATATTTTAGGATTAATAAAATATCTCACAAACTATTATATCTTAACCTTATCAAAATATATCTAAAGACATGACTCTTATAGAGTTTTGGAAATGAGCATTAGGGAATTTCATTTTCTCATAAATTATGATTATGTTTTTTTATCACTTTTATAGAGCCCCATATTATTCATTTGGAATGATACTTACTAAATGACTTTCATATGAAGTAATCCTTAGGGATTTATTCAATGAACATTATTATATGATACTGATTCTTATTAATTACTATTATGTAATGAATTTTTCATTGAATGATCCTTATATTATTACTGAATGGCCTTTACAGTATTCCAATGAATCCTATTGAAAATTCGTTTATTAATGAATTGTCCTCAAAATATTCATAAAATAAATCTTAAGGAGTCAGTAAATAATCTTAGTGTAATTTATAAATTATAACTACATTCTATAGACTTGTGCAAGTTCAAGCACCACTTGAATGACTCCTATGAAGAATACATGAATACTGAAAAGTACGACTAATAAAAATTTAGGGAATCCTATAAAAACATTGTTCTTACATGAATACTATAATCTATTTAAATACTCGAATATATGAGTTCTATAATACATTACAAGCTATTTTGGAAGGCCGTTAAATTACCTTAACAATAAGAACAATCTCAAAATCAATCTAAGGGGATTTTTTTCAACAATATCCCCATTTTGGTTTTGTTAACTATATCAAAACAGATTAAATACGTTCATACAAATTGTTTATAAATAAATCACTAAACATAAAATCTAAGACAAATTCATTTAATATTCATGTGATAAATTATAGTTAAATGAAAATAACTTCCTGAAAACACTTATTTTTTCTTCATTCTCCTCACCACATTAACAAATATCCCTTGGAAATAGTCAAATATTTTCCCCCTTTTCAAATAAATAGAATTGGATATTCTCACCCATTGTTAATAATAAATAACAATCCTAACCAACACAATATCAATTCATATTCTGGGAACTTTTCCCATGTAACAAAAACACAAATTGTCTCCCATATATCAATGAAGCCCAAAAAATCCCTAAAAGTTCACAAGGTATATTTGGAAATAACATCATTAAATTCAGGATTTAATATTCATTCATTACTACATATAAAAAATACCATGTTGTAGTGGTGCTCCTTTTTCATGTTATATTGTTCTATAGAGTTGTTTTGAATCAATGTGTCAATTTATTCCTTTATAAATTATCATTCAGTAGTTTATTTGTCATAGTATCTTAAAACAGATATTATATAGAAACATAATCTAATGTCCCAATACCTTTATCAACCTTCTACTTGATAAATTAATACATTATCTTAGTGTTATTTATAAGTGAATGGTGGATGGGGTTTCCATTATATTAATTTAACTAGAGTTATTACAAAGGATTGAAATATGGTATTTTACATCACCTATAATATTCTCATGATGTTGTTTCATCCAAAATAGTTGAGTACATGCTTGATTAGCTGCAAGATGTTTGGATTAATCAATGTTAAGTGATATGAAGTATTTCTTATTATTTACCTATGGAATGATAGAGAATCAAGGATAAAATGACTTCTTGATGTTTAATTTAAGTCTTTAGTCGAACCAACCCAATCTATATCAGTTTGACCAAATAGATCATTTTATGATCTTATATAATAATATAACATAAAGTTAATCATATTATTGAAATAATGATGTTTCATCTTCCACGCTAGAATATGACTTTCCATGGGTTTGTTCTGGTACCATGAATCTTCGCATGTAAAAATCACTATAGAAATTCATGTTATTGTTAGATACAATAGACTTCTATTCACTTGTGTATATTCTATAACATCAACCACCTTTACAATATCATCCCTTAAAATTTAAATCATGGTTGTCGTTGGATTTTTAAATAGTCTAGAATCTTCTATTCCAAATCTCTTGAGAACTTCTTTAGTATTATTTTCCTAAAAAATAAATATACCACCCATTCTATAAAACAATTATATGATAAGGGAAAATTTTATTTCTCAAATCATGTATATTTTGAATCCACACTTCATGTAATCGAAAAATATCCTTCAGAAACCTCTAAAGAATTATGTGATCCTAATAAATGAAAGCTGAAATCCATTGATATTTTTTCCTCCAGATGTTGATATTGTGGTCAACTCCACCTTATTAGAACCCATGATTCTTTAAATATTGGTAAATTTAATAGTACAAATCCCTTGGTTCTTTATTTATGATATACAATGAATTCTTCAATAGATATGACTATTTCTAATCTTTATCCATCATAACTACCTTTGGTATATCAATTTATACATCTTCCTCAAGGAATCCATTAATAAATACTGATTTAAAATCCATTTTATACATGTTGAAACCACTTTGTATATCCCTAAAACAATTGTATAGTCTCTAACTAGGAAACATGTGAATGTTCTTCATTAGAATCTATAAATGTTTTTGGGAATGAATTTTTTACACTTACTATGATTTCTTCCATGTCACTTTCCCACCTTTATTGAGTTTATTCCATAACACCTACATGGTTTGGATGACATTTTGGTCATTTTTCCTTGGAATATTTTCTCATGAGTAGGGATTTTCTATTTTGTCACGTTTTTCATGTATATCCTTGAACTAAATATCATCTTGATCTAGATATTCATAAATTTTAGGACCAACGTGAGATAGGAAATATTTTTTTCTATGATTTCATCCTTTGATTTTGAACTTGAACTCTCTGGTCAAAACTATATTATTAATAATAATTTAAATTCCATTGCTTATCTTCATTAATGAGACTAGAACACTGGTAATTTTATAATTATTATTGACTTATTAAGAGTTTTCTATAACCCCATGAGCTACCCCTATTAAAATCACCTCAATATCACTTTCTTTTTCAATTACCTAATTATTATATTGTGTAATTTACTCTCTATTTTTCAAAATAATGTCATTTTATACAAAAATTACATATTTTATTTTAATGATTTTTCTAAGACATTTTTTGTATAATTTATTTCCTTGATTTTTTAAAAATATCCATTAAAATGTATTTCACCTATAAGACATTTGAATTTATTTTTCTTCTCTTTTTTTAGAATAATGAACTTATATCGAAAAACCCAAGTGAACTTAAGGGATAGTTTCTTTCCATACCATAACATATAAGGGACCTTCTCATTATTTAGATATAAAAAATAATTTTTAAAGATACAAATATATGTAAGAAAATTATCCTTCTAATAATTCTCTCAAATATTCTTTTTAATTAGAATTATTTGAGCGACATTATTGATAATTTGGTATTTACTCTCAATAAATCTATTTTTTATGTGACCTTACTATTGAAGCCTTATGTAAAATCCCATACATCTTAAGATATTAATTTAATTGGTCATTATATAATTATATACCTTTTTCATACTAGAGATTATGAATTTTTACTCTATTAATCTTCTTTACTGATCTCTGATAGGGAGAATTTCAATTTCACACCTTGGTTTTTTGAGTAATGACCATCAACCAATATATATGGTTGTAATAATCAATAAAAAATCAAAAAACCTCTTTTCATACATGTATATAGGTTTCATTGGAGAACACACATCATGATTCACCCACCCAATTATCCATATTCACGTATTATCCTTTGTATTTTAAATATTCAAAATAATATTCTCTTTTTACAAGTATTACACATGTGAGTGAAATAATATAAGAGATTTGGGATATATCATCCTCATTAATTTTTCACCAATTCTTCCAAATACATTTAACTCAAGTGTTCAATTCATTTATTCCATCAATTATTTTATTTCTCCATGAATAGAATGTATCTATCATTATCTACATTAATGAAATATATATTTTATTTAGTGTTTTTACGTTGAAAACCCAAAAGGTCATATTTGCCTTTAATAATGTTGGTATACTTGTTCATATTTACTAAAACCACCAGGTCAGACATTTGAATTAGAAAAATTATGTTATGATAGAGGCCCTCAACTAATAAGATGTTTTTTTCTCATGTTTATTCATCCAATCATGTCCTCCATTGGGAAAATAATCATTAACCTCTCATAATTTTTAAATTGATCAATAAAATCATGATATAACATAATACCTTGAAAATATATTCATTTACTAACATATGTTAAGTACACATAATTTTAAAAATCCATGTTTCAAATCATTCAAATTCTCTCATATAAGTTTTTGTGATGTTATCCTTCAGTAATTTTAATTTCTTGATCCATATCTTCTTGTTAACATCTTTTATTTGTAAATCAGATTATTTACCCTATGAATCCATATATTATTCATCATATTATAGGGTTTTCCAAGTATTTTGTTTTTCTTCTGTCCTGATGATGTTTCAAAATTCCATGTTCTTTTTGTTTAGGTCTCCATTAGCATATTTGTTTGTACCCCTGATGAGAAGTCATGGATTTGTATCTAATACCTTTAAAATATAAATATCAATTTTAAATGAAATTTTTTCCATTTATTTTTTTATCTTGATCACTAAGATGCTTTTTTCTATAGAACACATATATTTTATGTGCCCAATCCTTCCACACCAATAACTTCATATATGTGTTGAATTATTATGTTTCGTTTCTACCCTTCCTATGGAATTTTGGGTATTTTGTTCCTCACGCAAATAAACATTATATCAGGGAGTGGGTACTTTAAACTTTTCAACATCAACCACCAATTTTTTATTATGATCAAAATTGATAATGGATTTACAATAATTTTTAAAACACCACACTTTTTGGAATTAAAATTATCATTTTATTGAGTAATCATGTACCTCAATGTCATATTTAGTTCTTAGTGAACATGAACTCTCCACAGTCATTTTGGGGTTAAATAGTATTTATTTATTATCAATCTCCTATCACAACTTCATGAATTCTCCTTCAAGTTCATCAGTTATTTTTACCCAATCATTCACTGAGTCAGTCAAGCCATTAATAAAACAATCATATTCATTAATTTGGTTCTTGATCTCTAATTGTTTTCTTGAACATCCAAAAATTTAATATTTGAGAATCTAAAATTGATATTTTAATATATATTTGTCCTTTTCTATTTGATGTATATAGAATTGTGAGTAATTTACTAATTTGATCACTTTTTTCACTCCAAATGTCAGTTTCTTCAAGATTATCCAAAATTTAAAATTTAAGGTTAAATATTCCATTCATTATATCACCATCATCATTGTTTTACTCCATTAGTGACATGCCTACAACACCCATAATAACTTTATAATATAGAACTCTACAGTACTCAACCATCTACACTTTTATCTCCTTCAATATCTCATATTCTATAGATATTATGATCTTATTATTAATTAATTTATTATCGGATTTATTTTTTATATCAATTTATTTAAAATATAACTCCATGGGTTATTCCACTTAATTGTCATCATAGATTTTCTTTAGACACCTTGTAGTAAGATAACCAATATTTATACTCTAGGAATAGAAATTTGGAATATTAAATTTTAATTTATATTTTACTATTTTAAGATACTATGAAATAGATTACATCACCCATCCATCATATCCATCCCTAAGATCATCTATAAAAGGGAGTTTCATTATATGTTTGAATGCAAACTCCCAATAATTTTCTTTTAGTATTGACTAATTATCATTGTTTCACATTTTGTATGAAATTAGAAAACTAAGGTGATGTATAACGTCACTTCTTTTGTATATTTTTATTCAAGAACTAATAATTTCACATTGAAATATGGTGGAAATATTTTCATAATTATTTTCATAATTTTGATATCATCAAGGATCTCTTCAATTCGAAACATATATTCCACTAGAATGTACACCAAATCATTGAACATGTCAACATTATCATTTGAGTTTATCCTAAAGTATTAATCCTTAATATAAAATACCTGAAACATTATGTCTTAAACCATGGAATCACATTCCAAAAAGTTAATAATATTTTCCCACATGGATATAGAAGTTTCACAACACATCTCCTTTATGCTGATAGGATTTAAAAAGTCTCTCCCTAATACATTAATTTTCTTGGAATATGTATCCAAATACTCTTGATTCCTATCTTATTAGGCTATAATATCCATTCAAGATTATATACCAAGCATGAAATCCATGTCCACATACATTTATAATTACTAAAATTAGACTTTCATTTAGTATTTCCAAAACTGTAAATTTTTTCCTTCATATATTGGAAGTCCCAAATGGTTAAATATTATTACCGTAAAATCATATAGAGAAATTTTTTACAAGAACTATTGCTATAATACATATTTTTGGTCCCAAACAAAGTTAATTTACTGAGAATTGGTGTGAATTCAAGAAAATAATTTTTAAATTATCCCTTATAAATGATCTTAAATTTTTTTAGGGAATTTTTTGCTCTATACTAGATTCTGTGAAAAAATAAGAGAATTAAAATAGAGACAAAATGATTTTTTCTTAGATCCCCTGGATGGTCAATTCTATGTAGCATTCATGGTAATATTTTTATTCACATAAAATGCTAAGCTCAATAATTTGATTTGAAAATTAAAATAAACACAGTAATCCTAATAGTTCAAAATAATTAATTAAATAATGATAACTTTTTATTATTCCTATAATATCTAAACTTTTTTCCAAATAAGTTATTCTTTATATCATATAAGATACACAACATCCATCTTAAAGTGGATATAAAAATATAATTTTAAATAAAATCTTTATAACCTATATTATGGTATATAATTATAAATATTATAAAAATATAAATTTATTGATAAATTCTTTTTAAATAATCACAAAATATATAGTAATGTCATTTTATTAATAAAAATTATGTTTTCTTCAAAAATAATTTTAATGACATTTCTAAAAAAATATTTTAATTAATTTATACAAATTTTATAAAAAATTTATAAAATTAATTTTTTTTTGAAATAAAAATATAAAAATTAACAGAGTGAAATTTTTGTATTTTTCATAAAATAATGATTTTTCGATGAATAGTTGAGAATATCAATTTTTTAAAAACTACCCTTTATTTTTAATAATTAAGTAATCGAAAAGTCACGTTATGATTTTAGTTTTATTTAATGTAAAATTAGTATTATTTAGTTTTATTTAATCTAATAAAATACATTTTAGTTTTTCAATATTTTATTTTAGTATAAGTTATTTTTTGGATTAATATTGGAATTTTTATGAGAACTATTTTAAATCTATAATGTTTCACTTTTTTAATTAACTAAAATATACCTAAAGTGGAATTATTTTAAATTAAATTGATATTTTATATAACAATAAATTTTAATTTTAATTAATATAATATTTTTCACTAGTCATATTGTTAATATAAAATCATCTTTTTCTTGAAAAATACACTTCTAAAAAACCATCTCTTTCATGTTATTTGTGGGTTTTTCTTTAAATTAAATTATGAAACATCAATAAATTTAATTTGATAATTTTTATTCGATATTTTAATGGTATATATATATATATTATCTAATATGTTTAATATATAAAATGTTCATAATAAATAGTGAAATGAGTAAAAATATGTTTCTGTAGTTATGATGAAAATGGGTTTACAAAGGGGTTAAACGAATTGGATAAGGGATAAAATTACCTAAAAATTTGTATAAAATTTATTGGATATAAATATTAAGACCTTGTTATTTATAAATCATGGTAATGGTTCATTTTGGATCCATTTTTCATTTGAAAAGTGTGTGTGTGCCTTTTGTTTTTAAAAATTATATGTGTGCTGCTCACCTAACTTAAAAATGGCCACCACACTCCCCCTCTTCACACCATAAAAGTTATTTTATCCAATAACTATTAAAATAACATACCTAATTTCCTCAAAACATCCTGTAATCTTTTTTATGATAAAAAATACATCCTAAGATGGCTTTTAGTTCTAACCTATGGAGGTTATATAAATAAGAGTTATCGCGCGTAACTATGCGTTTAATTTAAAATATTCTTCCATATAATTAAAAACTTATTAATTAACTATAATATAATAACACCATTATAACCCATATAATTATATAGTATTATGTTAATAAAATAACCTAAATCCATGTTCTCTTCCATTAAATGGGAAACAAAATCATCATTCATGTTTACGGGGGACTACCACCTCGCGAACTGATGTCATTCTTTTTTCGTCATCACCTCTCATAGATTGTTATAAATATGTTTTTAAAGGATGACAATTTTAAAATAATTATACTTATGGAATCATTATATCAGATATTCCTTCTTAATTTCAATTCCATATGGAAAAATATGATGTTGTATGTATGTACGGCGGACTACCGCCTCACGAAGTAATGTGATTTTCCTTTCATTAACAATTATTATGGATTGTTACATGGGTGAATTTAATAAATATATTTGATATATATGATATAATGGTTAAATTAATTTAATATTTATCATTATTAAAATATAAAATATCATTTTATTTCTTACCTTTCCATTCACCCAAAAATGATAATGTCATTTTTTGAGTATGTGTGGGCTACCGTCACCACGAAGAGATGTGATTATTTTTCATCAAGACATCACATTGATGATATATATAACTATATATAATGAAATAATATATGATTAGAATTTTGTAACCATTAAATAATACTTTACTTTTTCCATAATGATTGTTAAAAAATAGTAATGTTACTCTTGCATATGTAAGATCTACCATCTTCATTATTGTAGATCATTTATCATACATTTGTTTAGTGATTGGTTTCAAAAGTTTCGATGATGTATAAAAATGATAGTTTTTTCATGATTTTGATTCTTTATATTATATAAATATGAAATCTTTGACCATGTTCAACACACCTATGTTGTTTTGAAATAATGAACGAATCATCCTCAAAACACATGATGTGGACTTAACTGAATAAATATTAAAATATGTCATTAAAATAAAAAATCTAATAATTAAATTACAATGAATTAAATTTTGAAAAATATATTATTAAATAAATTAATTTATATAATCATATAATACATGTGTTAAAGGGCGTGTATGGAAATTCTAGACTTAAGTTAAGGGCTTCATCTCAATTTTCCACATCGAGGTATATTGTAATGTTATACACCAAATTTATTTTATATGGGTATATTATGACCATTATTTATTTAATATCATGAATATTATTATTTAAATGATATTTGATGTTTAATTTGATGTTATTATTTTATGGGGCTTACAATTTAAGAGTTACCGAAGTGGAAAATGCTTCATGCTACGATCTTCTATTTTTATCATGTTTGTTTATGTTAGAATTTATATTGAAAGAAATTATTTGATTATTTTATAATAAAGACCATTAACATTCTATTCCATATTTATTAATGTATTTTTAAAGTTATATTACCATTTTAATCAGTTTTGTACTTAAAATTATTTATGAAAATAATTTTAAGAAAATATGACTTCATTCTTGTCAACAGTCAAAAATCATGTTTCTTCTAGATTCATGTTTTCTATAAAAAATTAAAATATGTTTCACTATTATTATTTATTTATATATTTACACATAGTAGGTTTTATCCAAAATATATTTAAAATAATATTCTTATAATTTTCTACAGAAATCAATTTTTCCATTTCCAAAAATATGAAAGGAATCGATATATTAACGTACACAGCATTGATTTAATTTACCATCCCCATAACCAATCAATATTTTTTCTTTTTCTTTTTATGATATATAAATTATTTTTGAAGTAAAATATCTTTTAATGTTACCATATTTTTTATCTTATAAATAAGTGTTTTATAAATAGAAAATATATTTTCAAGAAATTTTCTAATAGATCATTCAAAATCGTTTTCCATATATGATGATATACCATTACATTACTCAAAGTTAAATGGTTATTTTCTACAAGTTTGGTTTTAATTAAGTTTTAATGGTATTTATTTACACCAATATAAAAACCCCTTGATGATAATTATTCTCAAATGAGATATATTGAAATGATACAATCTGTATGCCTACACCTAAGGGATAATGATTGTTTTAAGATATTATCAGGGAATATGTTTCTCTTCAATGGGTAAATGAATTTGTGAAATGAAAAATGATTTATTCTAATAATTTTATTTATGTTATGGTTATTTGAAACTTTTTATGTGGGGTTTAAACCTGTTATACCCCGTAGCTGATCCTGATAAAGATTATACATTTTTACCCAATTATACCCAATGATATGAAGGGTTAATCCCCATTATAGCTCATAGGTGTGCCCGATATAGCTTAAAAAATGTTTGAGCCACATTATAGCTCAATGGTGATCTCAATATAGCTTATATTAGGGGTTGATCCAAATTACAAATCTCCCAAGAAAGGGATCCTGATATAGATTATATAAAGTGTTGAGCCCTATTATTACTCTCCAATGCATTGAACAATGATTTTTTTCTTGGAGGAATTATATTGGAAGTAGACCATATGGTTTTTCAAATTATAAGGGTTTTAAGGGTTTTGTAACGATGTTGTCTCCAGGTACCAACACATTTTATTTATGAAATATATTGGTTATAAATGTTTCCTTTGAACAAGATTGACATTACATGGATCTTTATTCTTGATTTTCATGAATCATTCCATTGATAATGATTTATGTAATGAAACTAGTTTTTTTATTGATGTTTGATGAATATGAGTTCTCCAAAGTTAAGTTTGTGAACATTTATTATTTCAACATTCCCTTATTCTCTTCTTATTCTCACTGATGACATTAATCATTTAATGTGTATTTTACCCATACTGAGCATTTGATCCAACCCTTATTATGTTTCATTTTCCCTAAATTATTATGAATTATGTTAAATTAAAAATATCTAAAAGTGTTTTATATGAATAATGATTATGAAATAATATGGAATAAGATAAGATAGTTATAGTGGGTAAAATACTCTCCCCATCATCATGGGTATTATTTATGTAATATTTTTTTTCTAATTCTCTAAAACTCTAAACCTAAATAGTCTTTTAGTATGTAAGTGATCAAATTTTTCATTTTATGATTTTTTTGGATTAAGAAAATTAGGTCACATATATCAATATAAAATCTAGAAATTTAATGTTTATGATTTTTGAACTAGATAAAAGAGTGTGGATTTACAGTTTTTATGTTTGGTATTAGATGAAAATATTAGATAACATTAGAGATTGGTACTTTTTCCTATCATAAAATCTTAAGAGTTATATATTCTATCATGGGTTTATATGTTTAAGTTTTATCATAATTTCAATTTTTAAGGCATAAATTTTGAGGTTTCAAGAGATGATATCATAAAGTGATTAATGAAATTTTTTAGAATCGTTTTATTAGGTTGATGTATATGTAAATCAAAGGTTTTACTTGAAGAATGACTTTAAATGTTGTGTAAAATTCCTTTAATGGATTGATAACCTATAGGGATTATATGATCTTAGTTATTGTGTTAATTAAGGGAAAGCATGTTATTTTATAGTTAACCGTGAGACTGAAAAATTAATTAGTGACTAGGTTATTAATGTTACATTTGAAGAATATTACTATATTTTGGGAATATAAGATGAAAGGTATTAGATGACTAATGCGGTTAAAAAAATATTTATTATTTAGGTTATTGAGGTTATTTGGGATATAAGTTTACTTATTTAGTTAATGATTTAGTAAAGCATTAGTTATTACTATTGAGTTATGAAGATTCATGTATTATTTCATTATATGAAGTTTAATCCATTTTGGAATTATCATTCCATGTATTACCCATTTAATTTTTTATTGATGTTTAAGATAGGTATAATATATTATTATCATTTTTATGGTTATGTGATCCTTTAAATGTTAAATTTTAAAGCCTCTCACATGAAAAATCCATCATTAATACTCATCATTTGGATAAAAAAGATGATGTTATAGAATAAATTTATTAAAGGATTAAATAAAACTTATAAATTATTTATATTTCATCATTCTTTCAATATAGATGGTAAATTAATTCCTTAACTCTGTAAAATTATCTTAAAAAATATTATCACATTACCTTCATATCTGATTAATCAATGGTCATTTAACTCGTCATATATTTATGGTTTTTAGGTCATTAACTTGTTTTGGTCATTAATGTTATTATGATCAATGATTATTGTCGCTCCCAATAATTATTTTTTTCTTTTATTGAATTTCCATATATGAATTTTACATATATTTCCTCTTATATGGAAACCTATTTATGTAGTTACATTTATATTTCCCATTCATACTTATTAGGAATACTTTTTATTAACCCCTTTTAAAATGTGGGTTTCCAATAAAAAAAATTCAAATGACCAGCCTTTGATTTCAGAGATAAAATAAAAATTTTAGGATTTAACTAATTAAATCTGGAGAATGTAACACCGAATTTTTTTTAATAAATTCAGATACACTATGTAGTATACATTATACAGAACACTGATCTAAAATAGACAATAAATTAATATTATTTTAAATACTACCATTATAACATACTTGTTATATTGTGGGGTATTAATAGTTTTAAATACTATATGAAATATATATATATTTCTTAATCAATATAAATTTATTAATAAATTTTTAGGAAATTATCACTCTATTTTTAATAATTTCATTTTACTCAAAAAAATATATTTTCTTGAGAAATTAATTTTTTACATCTTGTGCAGAACTATTGTAATCAATTTCCAAAAAATTATAAAATTTATATTTTAAAGTTAAATTCATAATTTATATCATAGTATAAAAATTAATATAGGGTGATATTTTTGTATTTTTTAAAAATATTTATTTTTCAATAAAAAGTGAAAAATAAATATTTTTGTAAAATCGGCATTTCTTTTCAAAAAATTATGTAATTTAAAAGTAAAATTATTGTTTAAATTCCTCTTAAAGGGATATAAGAATTATATTTTAATATTTTATCCTATTAATTAAATTTTAATCATCTTTATAATGGATTTTATTATAAGTTCATTTTTAGGTTTCCAAAAGGTATTTTATCCCAAAATTATTTTAAATGAATAACATTTCTCCATTTTAATTAATTATAAAACCCATAATGAAGAATTATTTAAATTATATTTATAAATTATATTTAATTACATGTTAATTTAAATTAATAAATAATTATTACTAGACATAGAGTTAATATAAAATGATCTTTTTCTTCCTAATATATTTCTTAAAAAGCCTCTTTTCCGTTGAGTTTTTAAGGTTTATTTTATGTTAAATTATTCCACCTATGTGAATTGAATTTTATAAAATTTATTACATGTTTAGAATCAGAATAATTTATATTAAATAAAAATATCAACCTCATTTTTTTATATAATTAATAGTGAACAATTTAAAAATATTTTACCACAGTTAAGGTTAAAATGGGTATACAAGGGGTTAAAATAATAAGATAAGGGTTAAAATGACATGAAAACATAACAAGATCTATTTTATAGCCATATTAATACATTATAAATTTTAAGCCTTAATAATTGTCCATTTTGTATCTTTTTGGCATGTGAACAACATGGATACACCATTTTCTTTTGAAAAATTACAAGTGTTCCGCTCACCTCAATTATAAAATTATAGCCCCTCTCCTCTACTATTCACTCTATAAAAACATTTCACATGGGAAAATAGCTAACAAAATACATTAAATATCCCCCCCCCCTTTCCCCCACATCATATAATTCGTGTTTTGATTTTAAATCCATCTTTTAAAAGATTTTGGTGGTAACTTAATGAAGTTATTTGAGGAATGGGTATCATTATTCACTGACTAGTTTATTTTATTTAATCACACACATCCTTCAAAACTTACTCAATTATGAAAAGATAGTAAAAATAGTATCCCTAAAATAAGGATATATTTTTATGTTAATTTAATAACTAAAATATATCTCTTCCCCTATCAAATTGGGAATAAAATCATCTTCCATGGGTACAGTGGACTACCACCTCACAAACCGATGAGATTTATTTTGCAACATCAACTCTAAAAAATTCTTATAATAATGGTTTTAAAGTATGAAATTCATAAAATAATAATATTTATGTAATTATTATATCATATATACCTTTTATATTCCATTCTGTAGGGGATACAATAATGTCTCTCATGTGTAAAGTGGACTACCACCTCGCGAAGTGATGTCATTAATTTTTCTCTAATAATTTTCATGGAAGTTAAAAGGATAATGTTAAAAACAATATTTGAAATATATGGTAACATTATGATATTCAATATATATTTATTAAACTTAAATTATAATATTTCTTTTTCTTTCGTACCTTTCCACACAATGAAAAATTATTATAGTGTTCTTGCATAAGTGAGCACTAACGCCTCCATGAAGTGATGTGATTATTTTTTACCACCACATCATATCCATTATATATATAATTTTATTTAAATAAATAATATATTATTATAATTATGTTAATATAAATTAATTCTTATCTTCTTTCAATAGTGATCGTTGAAAAATGGAAATATTACTCATGCGTATATACAGCATACCGTCTTTATGATTATAACATAGGTATTTTTTATAACTATCATTAAATATTTATTTTAAAAGTATAAATTAAGAATATAAATTATAATTATTTCATTATTATTATTATATATATGATGTAATGTGGACCTATTTACCATAGTGAACTCACTAAAGCTTTTTTGAAAGAACGAACCAAACATCCTCAATACACTTGATGTGGAATTAACTGATTCTGTATTAAAATATGTCATTAGAATAAAAAAATGAATGATTCAAGTATAAGTTATTAAACATTTGAAAGTTTATTATTAAATATAATAATTTATATAATCTTATTGTATATGATTTAAAGGATGTACATTCAATGTATGGACTTGGGGTAAGATAATTCTTCTAAATTTCATTTCATTAAGGATAATTCCAATGTTATATACCTAATTTATTTTATATGGTGTATGTTCTATCCCTTTATATGTGATATAATGAATATAATTATTTTTACGATATTTATAGTTTCATTTTATGTTATTATTTCATGGGTATTATGATTGAAGAGTTACCAAAGTGGTAACTGCTTTATGCTACAATCTCATTTCTTTATCAGGGTTATATATTCTTAGATTTGAATTAAAGAAAATTATTTCATATTTATATAATAAAAACCACTATATACTCCAGTTATTAAATAATTTTTCATGTAATAGTACAATTTTATACTCCTTTTTACTTAAATTATTTAAGAAAATGTTTTCTAGAAAATCTGACTTATTTCTCTCTTCGGTAGAAAATCATTTTCATCCAATTCCTTGTGTTCTAAAAATGTTTTAAAAAATGTTTTTCTACGATTATATAAAGTAATTTATACCCATATTTAGTTTAAAAAATGTAATCCCGTATTAATTTTCCAAATGAGGAAATTTTTTACTTTTATCAAAAATGGGAAAGAAATATTTTTTTTAACATACTCAGCATGAATAGAATCCCATGCCGAAATGACAACTCAATGTTTTAAATCATTCATTTTTTGTTCAAAAGTTTATTTTCAATGAAAAGTTTTTATTTAATATTTTATAAAGTTTTATAATTTGAATAATTATTTTCCAAATGGAATGAATATTCTCAATAAATGTTTTATGTGATCCTTCAAATTCATTTTCCATCTAAGATGCCATCCTTTAATGTTAATCAAAGTGAAATGGTTATTTATCTTAAAAATTTATTTATTGATATTTTAATGGTATTTAAATTCATTTACATAAAAATGATAATGTTTTAAATGCTCCCCTATGAAATATTGAAATGACATCATCCAAATTGGTTCTTTTCATGGATAGGGATTGTTTCAAGAAATTTCCGTTGAACTTTTTTCTTTTACATGGGTAAATTAATTAATAAAAGGAATAATGATTGTTTCCATTAGTTTTATTTATTTTATAGTTATTAGATATTTTTATGAAGGTTTTATCTCCATTATATCCCACTAGTGAGCATGATATAGTTTATATTATGGGTTGATCCCCGTGATAGCTCATGATATGAAGGTTTGAGCCACATTATAGCTCACAAGTGAGCCTAATATAGCTTATAAAAAGGTTTGATCCCCATTATATCTCATGTGATATCTTGATATAACATATAAAAAGGGTTGTTCCCCATTATATCAAATGAAAAATGGGTGATCTCAATATAGATTATATGAAGGGTTGTGCCCCATTATAGCACTACAATTATTTGGGTAATAAATATGTTATCTAGTTAATTATATTTGAAGTTGACTGCGTAGTTACACAAATTATATGTGGTTTGTAGGTTTTTTTCGATGATATCTCCCATGGTACCAACATGTTTTATTTATTTTAACTATATTTTATAAATATTTACTTTGATCAAGATTAACATCAAATGGATCATTGTTATTGATTCTCATGATTCATACATTTGATAAAGCTTCATTACATGCAATGTGTTTATTAATATAGGATTAATGAGTATGAGTTATATTATTTTATTAATATATTCTTTGATTATTAAATCATACAGTTATTCTCTTATTATTATCAATGGTGAAATTTAATTGTTTGTGCTTATGTTTACCCTTACTCAGCATTTGAGCTCACCATTTTTATGTATCATTTTCCTCGTGTTATCGAGAAGAATGTTAAATTAATTATATATAGAATGGTTTAATATAGATGATGATGATGACTAATATTTAATGGGAGAATCTAGGTATAATAGGTAATATAATCTCTTCATAAGTCATGGTTTTTTTATGTAAGAGTTTTTTATAATTCTCTTTAACTCTAAACAAAAAATTTCATTGGTTATGTAAATGAACCAATTTTACTTTTTGATGTTGTATTATTTGGATTTCCATGTTTATATGTCTCAAATACAAAAATATAAGGTTTATTTTTTAAGCACCAGATCTGAGAGTGTGGGTTCAAGGATGTTATACTTCCTATAGTATCTAACTCATTTCTCCCCTTGAAATAACCACCATATACATGAATAGTGGATAAGAATCACACTTATAATGGAATAGAAGTCCAAAAAGTTTCTACAACCATCCATTAGTAAAACTTCTAGACCACTTCCTTGTTTATTTCTCATATTCCAATGAAATCTTGGAATTATTCTTCCTTTCTCATCATGGTATAGAACTCCTCCACTATTTCTCTTTATTAGTATATTCATAATATTTACTGACTGACTGGTTCTCAGTTTTCATAAAATATTCATGTGAAATACCATTAAATATCTCAAATATAGAAATCCACCTTTAAACTTGGTTATGAGACACTTCACTTATGCTCCCATGAATCTTAGTCATTAATTATCCACAAAATCTATATGTATATTAATTCAAAATTTTATCGTTTATCAGTTATATATTTAAATTTATAGTATTTCATTCATGAAGATATATGGAATATTGTTTTGAACCATGTATTGATTTATAGAATCATAAATTAAGGTTTTTAAATTACGAAAAATTCACCACTTAATTATCCTTCATTATCAATTAGATTTCCTCTTCCCATAAATGCTCAATTTATTAACAATAGTTTATTACGATTAAAATATCTCACAAAATACAACTGGTAGACCTTATAAAAAACATGTTAAGAACATTTATCTTTTGAGTTTATTATTATATAGTTTAGAAAATGATCCTTATAAAATTGAATTTTCTATATAATGGACCTTACATTCTGAAAATGAATCTTATTGAGCCTTATATGATCCTAATCTGAATGAAACTTATGGAATTCCTTCTCACCATAATTGTACTTAAAAAATTTGTGAATAACCATTATTGTATGACAATAATCCTCATGTAATGTCTCTTATAGAATACATTTTACACAAAATAGTCCAAAAAGAGTTATGGAATGACCCTATTGGTACACCAATGAACCTTAATGAAATTTCCTTTGTCAAAAAATGATCCTTATAGAATTCCTTAAAGAACTCTTATGGATTTTGTAAATAGTACATATAGAACTTTTTAAAGATCCTTATAGTCCATATATTTTCCCAATTTCAAGTACCAATTGAATGACTCTTATATAAAATAGATGAATCTTACAGAGTAATAATTTTCTAATTGTAGACAATCCTTTCAAAATCATATTCAATATAATTTCTCAAAACATTATCATTTATTCAATGTATTAGTTATCCATTACATTGAAATATTTTTTTAAAAACCCTAGTATTAGCTTATCAATAAACACAAAAAAAGTGGTTTTTTCCAATATTATAGGCCGAAAAGTTTTAATTTTTGGGAAAAAATTATATTTTTTCAGGAGGTATGGATGAGTACATGGCCAATATGGTAATTTCATAGCCCTTTTGGGATACCGAAAAAAAGGAAAAAGGGAAAGACACATGGATGTGTATAACACCCTAATATTTTAAAATAAAAAATTAAATTCAATAGAGTAATGGACATGAAAAATTATTTTATCTTATTATACACACAATAATGAGTTTCTTAAAAATCTTGGATTAGACTCATGATCTAGTTTTACCAAACAACAATATATTATTAATCTTATTATTTAATATGATAGTTATCACTTGGTCGTTGGAATGGTAGGAATATATAGGACACACTAAATTAAAAAATATGGTTGAAAAACTTATATGTAAGGAATTATTCTGTGTCCAATTAATTATAAATAAAAATATGACCCTTTTAATAATAAATGTAAAACAAATTCTAAAAAACTTTTTAAATGTTCAAAAGTATGTTTTATACTAATAAAATAAACAAATCACACTTATTGTAATATATTAATAATATTTATATGTAATATATTCAATATTTTTTATCAACATTCTTTATATATTTTTATATACAATAGATAAAATTAAATCTACTTTTATGATTAAAAATATTATTTTTCTAAATAATTATTTTATCACTATATCTTGGGGCACATATTTAAGAAATAATTTTTTAAAATTTTATAAAATTTTATTTTAGAAAATAAAATTAATTTTTAAATAATAATACAAAAAAATATACTATGACCAATTTTTTTTATTTTTTATTAATGCTTTCTTTTTTTATGATTAGGGAAAAATACTGAATTTTTATTAAATTTTGTCTTCTCACCTAGATTATTTAAAATGTTAAATTATATTTTGAAGTTTATTTAGAGATATAATAGTTATATTATACATCTGTTTATCCAATATAGTCCATTGGACTAATTTTTATATTTAATTTTTTGAAAAAAATATTTTGATCTTTTGAACTTTTTCACTTTAAAAAACATGCTTTCTCGTCAAATATACGAGATTAATTGTAAAAATATATATAGTCACTTATTCAAATTTATTTTTCAAAATTGGAATAAATATTTAGAATTAGATTAATTTATATTATCTAATAATGTTAGCTTTATTTTTTATCTTAATTTATTGGTGAAAAATTAAAATTAGTTACAATGATTATGGTAAAACGACTTAACATAGTTGTTAAACTTCATTATAAGGTGTATAAATGAACCTACAATATAAATCAACCATTATATGGACATATTTATACCCTTATAACCATATTATTTATATATATGTTTTTTGGAACAATTTTCCATAAAATGGACCCATATAATAAGTTAATAAAAGAAAAAGACAAAATAATGTGCCTTTATTTCTTTTTAATTTCAATATAACATTTAGATATGAGAAAAACTACAAAGTTTTGGTTATAAATATTATTTTAGAAGATAAATTATTTATTATTATAATAATAATTTATCATTAATTTTAAAGATGATATAATTACATCAACTCATTTTGAAATTCCAACACGTAGATTATTTGGTGAGTAATTAAAAAAAATAAATGAAACTAAAAACATTAAAAGTGAGGTAAATAAAATTAAATATTATGTTAAATTATTTTTATTGATGAATTATTATCATTATACACAATATTAAACATAATATTTTCAAATTCTATCATTTTATTAATATTTTTTTAATTCAAATTAAATGAATATTGTCAAAATTAATAATACTTATATATTATAATAAATGATATTTTATTAATTAATATAAAATTACTAAAAGTCCAATATTATATAGCATGATTCGTTAATATTAATAAATATAATTTTCTTTCCATTCTTGGATCATTTTCTCTTTCATAATTAATATATTGACCCATAAATAGTAAAAAACTATGTTAGAACACATAAGGTTAAAGTAGTGTTTCCATGCATTACATGTGCTTGTGTTAAAATAAACATTTCAAGAAACATAATATTTTTCATTTTAATTTTTTTTTTCTTATTTAGAATGATTGGATCTAAATTTCCAAACATTTATCACTTTATGTTAGAATTAATGGATAAATTATATGGATTAGAAAACTAGTTAACGTTGTTAAAAAGGGTAAAATAAATAATATGTAAATACTAAGGAAAAAATTATAGAATTTCTTTTCTATTCATATAGTATAAATATAAATAGACCATCATTACACTAAAATAATTTATTTGTCAATTTTGGAATCATATGAGGTAACAGAGACCACCGAATATTGAGTATATTTTAATATTTACAAGAACTTCACTCCTCCTCACCTATAAAAAGGGACTCAATAATACACTTCGTAAAACCTCCCAATAAGTTTCTTTTAGGTATATAAGTCCTCCTTATTCCATAAGTTTTTAATCTAAAAGTCACAAACACCTTCTTCATAAATATATTTTCTTTACACTTCAATAAAAAATTTTACACTTAAATAAATTTCCTTAGACTTTTGAGTTAAATATATTTTTATTATAGTTTATAAAAATCTATTATTCCATACTGAAAAAGTTCTTAAGGTTCTATAGTTTAGTTAATGGTTATTCTATACTGGAATTCCTTAAGACACCATTTCTCGTTCTCTGTTTACACTGCGATACCGATTTCCTTCTTGAATGAAATTTAGTATCATATTCTCCACATACTTAGATTTTTTGTTTTTCTGTTTTCTAAAGTTCTTAAATTTCGACTTCTTGGTTATCTGTACTCAAATTCCTTGACACAGTTTTGTCAAACCGATTCTATAAATACCAATACTGAAATCCTTATACCAGATTTATACATTACCGAAAATCCAATTACAATTTTTTTCTTATAATGTTTTATCAATAATGGTTTTTATATCATACCAAAAAAAATATTTCATATTTTTTTCTTATACTAAATTTTCCTAAAACATTACTCATTCTGATTTTATGAAAATCCATTCAAAATTTTATAATTCTGGAATTTATTATTCAAAGATTTATTTCCATAGAATTCAGCACCGTATAATTTATTTCATATCATTTCAATTTTATCGGATTCCGAGTTCCTTACACATAATATGTGGGATCATTATTTTCATGGTTAGATATATAAAATGATGTCATTGATTCTGTTATAAACAAACCATTGTATATTTTCCATATGTTCAGGTCCCTTTATGATTTAAGGAAATATATCCGTTGGAGTGGAACCGACCAGTATATTTTTGAAGGCTATAAATAGGACCTCAAATCATGAGATCTAAAAAAACAACAAGTTCACATGTTTTCATTTTGGAGTTCATCTATCTAAAAGTGAATTTCTCAAGAGTGAGAGGCTCTTATAAACTCTTAGGCTCCATGCAGAAAGTTTGAACGGCTTGTTCATACGTTGCTTCATGCAGAATTGCGTCGTGTAGAGGTGTGATTTCCTAAAAATCAGAGTGTTCGGGTTGTGAAGTCAGATGTTCCAATTTCATTACAAATCGAAGGTCTACAGGGATAGAAAGATATATACCGATCTTATGTTTTAGGGCTTACCTAGGTTTGGGTAAGACATAATTTCTTGTAATTATAAAACAAGGGACCTTTATCCATGGTTGTTGGATACCCTCCTATTTGGGTTAAAAGATGTTTGTAAATTTCAGCTGCTTTGTAAAAGACAAGAATTTTTCTTTTTGTAAAAACTTTCTAACTTATATCTCTAACTGTAAGAGATTCTATACTCCTTGTGGTATAATCTCTTTCAATGAAAAGTTTATTATTATTTAAACTAAAGAACTTTATATTTCTATAAAAAAGTGTTTTCTTATTAGAGGTGTTGTAAATTTTGTTTATATAAAATTTCCATAAAAAAATTTTAAAGTATAAAATTCACCCCCACTCCTATATATTGTATATATTTAGTTCCTTTTCGATCTTAATGTTGGTATAGAGTATAATATCAAACTCCATACCAACCTATCCATTGTTATTATAGGGTTGGTTCAATCTGAATTAATCAAACGGTTAGATTCAGAAGAGAAATCATCTTCTCCTTTATATTTTTTAGAGTCGAAATTTCAGACTCACATGTCTGGACTCATATTTTTCTTAGAAATACATTAGTTTTAATTTTTTATAGACTTTACAATTTTTTATAAAGTTTTATTTAAGAACTTTTTATTCTCTTCAAGAAATACAAATTAACGTTTTGTTGAAGAAAGGTATATATTTTTATGGCATGATCCATGCATATTGGTTCATTAGATAATTTAAATCCTTCCAGACCTCCTATTTTTGAGGGGAATGATTATGAGTACTGGAGAGATAGAATGAATAATTTCATTATTAATACTGGAGTTGATAACTACCTAATGCTCACATGAGATTATAAGATTCCTAATCAGGAATTGAGAACTTTTACTAATTAGGAGGGAGTAGAATATCAAGCTAATTTGAGTGTCTGAAATACATAGCTACATTCCATGACTAAGAACATATATAGCCAAATATCCTCATGTTAAGATTCAAATAGTATCTGGAATAAATTTGAAGTTTCACATTTTTGAACTTGTAATGTTATATAGACAAGAAGAGATATTTTGAGAGCTGAATATCATTGATTTATCTTTCCTTATGGAGAACCCATAAGAAATGTTTAGAAATAGTTCATGACCATTGTGAGTATCTTACAGTCTATGGGAGAAAAAGATCTTGATGGTTAAATACTTATTGAAAAGATCATAGAAATTATTCCTAATGAATGGGAGTCCAAGGGGAGAACAATGGATGAGAACAGGAAAGTCACACAGATTTCCTTAGAAGTGCTTTTTGGAACTCTTCTTCAGCATGATACTATAATGAAGAGAGATGTGGATAATAATATGGAAAACAATAGAAATGCAATTGTGGCATTCACAAGAAATTTTAACCATACGAAATTTAAAACTCTAGAAAGAGTAACTAGATCAAAGTCAAATAATATTAATATTCAGTCGGAACCTAGTGATACATAAAAATCTGAGAATGGGTTAGCTAATCTTGCTCAGTGAATGAACAAGATAGTAGCTCAGAAGAACTATCATAATACGTTTAAGTGTAGAGATAACAATAGAAAGAAATATGGGTATGTTACTTGCTACGAATGCAGAATAACATGTCATATCAGACCGGATTGTCCTCTTTTGAAAAAGAAAGGAAAGAAGAAATGGAATTCATAGAGAAACAAGAAGAAGTTCAACCATTATAAGCACAAGAAAAGTCGTAAATCAATTGAATCTTGGAGTGATAGTAGTGGAGAATCTATTGAAAGTGATTCTTTTGAATATAAATCATCAACACATAATAATATAGGATTTTATGATACTACATTTTTCCCAAATAATTTTCTTATGGCCAAGGTATGCTCTGAAGAGGCTTAAACAAATTAATCTCTTGATATGAGTTATTATCCTGAAGATATTACATCTAATTAAGATACTTCATATTTGGATAAAGAAGAAATACCTTCGTATGAAGAAGTATCTTTATTTTTCAACTTGTTAGACGCAAAAAATTATAAGATTTCCAATAAACTAGACAAGTGAAATACTATAGAAGAGGTTCTTACAAAAGAGATTTCAGATCTCACTAGAGATCTTGAAGATAATAATGAACTCTGGAAAAACATTCTAAATACCTTAAAGAAGCAAATTTTGAAAAGGAAAAACATTCTAACAATCTTAAGGATGCTATTTCAAAAATAAATGTTTTTGAGGAAAAATATAATTCTAAGGAAATAATTATTGAGTATAGGAATTTAGTCATGAGACTAAAATCTGAAATATATTCCCTTAATAAATTTGTTGCCAACTTTAATTCTTGCAAAGAAAATTTTGACAAGATGTATTCCAAAATCAGACCTCCCAGAAATACCTCAGGAGTAGGTTATACTCACAGAAAACCTATTTTTAAAAATAACTATTTTATTCCATCCAAAGCCCCATTATATACAAAATTTCAAAGTGGAGGACATTAGAAGAAACCATGTTCCTTAAACAAAACCCAATATCTAGGATTCCACAATGATTATTTTTGCAAACAAATGTGGTTTCCTAAAATTTTTATGTCTAACCACGGTTGTAAACAAGTTTGGATTATGAAGGACTAACATTTGTTTTTGCAGGAAAATAAGAAATATACCAACAATATCTGGTATATGTCTAGCGTATGTTTCCATCATAAGACTGGAAACAAAAGTTATTTTCATAAGACTGACAAAATTAAAGGTGGAAATGTAACCTTTGGGGATAATTCTCATGGAAAGATTTTCAGTATATGTAACATCATTCTTCTTAGATAAGTTTTAATTGAAAATGTTTTATTTGTTAATGGTCTTAATCAGAACCATATAAGCATAATTCAATTATGTGATGAAGGCTACCTTGTGAATTTTAGGAATGATAAGTGGTTATTTTACAATTCCAAGGATAAATATATTCTTACTACCCATAGGCATGAGAATGACTACAATTTGAAATTAAAGAAGTCAAGATCATCATTGCTTAAGTGAAATTGATGATCAATATTTTCTTTGGTATACAAGGTTAGGACATTTCAACATTAAGAACCTTAGTAATCTCTCGAAGAAAGAATTATTTAAGTATCTACCATTTCTAAGTTTTGATTCTTCAATAGTTTGTGACCCTTGTAAATTTGGAAAGCACCACAAATCTAGCATTGAATCTATTAGTTAAGTTTCACCATCTAATAACCTGCAGTTAGTGCATATGGATTTATTTGGTCCTACATGAACTGGACGTATTGGAGGTAAATATTATGTTTTTGTTATTCTTGATGACTACACTAGATATACTTGGGTCTATTTTCAAGCAAGAAAATTTGAAGCCTTTTCTTATTTTAGAACTTTTCGAGCTCAAGTAAAAATGATAAAAACCTTCCATTGATAAATACTCATAGTGATCATGGTGGTGAGTTTGTAAATTCGAATTTTGAAACTTTCTGTAGTAAGAAGGGTATTACTCCCAATTTCTCAGCTCCTATAACTCTCACCAAAATGGTGTTATTAAAAGAAGGAACTGAATCCTTCAAGTGATAACTAGAACCATGTTGATTGAATATTCTATAGCAAAACACTTTTTGGATGAAGCTGTAATCACTAAATGTTATACTATAATTCGAGTTTTGATAAGACATTTTCCTAATAAAACTTTTTATGGGTTATGAACTGGTCGAAAACCAAAAGTTTCTTACTTCACGGTTTTTGGATGTAAAGTTTTTTTCCTTAATACTAAGGATTACTTACACAAATTTTCCCCAAAATCTGATGAAGGAATTTTCTTAGGATATTTCACTAACTCTAAGGCTTAAATAGTTTTTAATAAAAACGCTTGTACTATAGAGGAAATAGTACATATTTAATTTGATGTAACTCGTCCTTTTGATTTCAAACAACCAAGTTTAAATATTCCAAATATATTTTCTAAAAATGATCAACAAACTATAGTTGAAAATTATTCTAAATAAAATGATCACAAAATATTCCTGAAACATTTACCCCTCAAGATTATAAAACTTATGTTGATGATCAAGTGTTACAAAACCCAAATCAGTTGTTACTTAGAAATCGTCCTACTGATAATATCACAGGAGATGTCAATCAATCTATATGGACAAGAAGTTCATTCAGGAATGAAATTGAACATGTTGTTTTTCTTTTCCAATTCATTCCAAAGACTCCTATGGAAGCCTTAGGTGATAAAGACTAGATAAAGTCAATGCAAGATGAACTCAATGAGTTTGTAAGGAATCAAGTCTAAACCATGGTTGAGAGACCTAAGGATACATCTGTTTTTGTTGTAAAATGGGTCTCTAAGAATAATTGTGATGAAAATGGGATTATAGTAAGAAATAAATCAATATTAGTTGCTAAAGGTTATAACCAACAAGAAGGCATAGACTATGAAGAAACCTATGCACCACTAGCTGGACATGAATCTATATGAATTCTTCTAGCATTTGCAGTATTCTGTAATTTTAAACATTATCCAATGGATGTGAAGTGTGCTTTTCATAATGGATATGTATGTTAAGAAGTTTATGTATACCAAACTCTTAGTTTCAAAGATGTAAAACATATTAATCATGTATATGAACTTTCAAAAGATTTATATGGCCATAAACAAGGCCCTAGAGCTTGGAATGAAAGACTTATAGGATTTTCTACATCAAAATAACTATTCTATGGGAACCTCATATCCAAAAATATTTATAAAGAAAGATACGAAAGATATTTTACTTTCGCAAATATATGTTGAAGACATTATATTCAGATCAACTCAATAATCCTTAATTTATTCCTTTGCAAATCTTATGAATTCTGAGTTTTAGATGAGTATGATGGGTGAGTTATCATTCATTCTTGGTTTTCAAATTTCTCAAAAACAAGAAGGAACATATATATCTCAACATAATTACATCAAAGAACATCATAAAAAGATTGGGTATGATAACACTAAGAGATTAAGTAATCCTATTGGAACTTCAAATACTATTGATATTGATGAAATAAAGAAACTTGTGGATCAAACATCTTATTGACGAATGATAGGATGTTTACGTTACTTAATAGCAAGTCAACCTGACTTAATGTTCTCTATTTTCCTATGTGAAAGATATCAAGAAAATCCTAAGGAATCCATTCTTAAGGCAGTAAAAAAATTTACATAATAGAAACCTTGGATTTATGACTTTTTTATTCTTCTTGAAATTTCATTGAACTAAAAATCATTTTGGATGCTGATTTTTCTGGTTGTAAAATTGATAGAAATAGTACATACGGAACTTGTCATTTGTTAAGATATTCGGTAGTTTCTTGGTCTTGTAAGAAAGAAAATTCTATAGTAATTTCCACTTATAAAGCAGAATATGTAGCAGTTGGAAGTTGTTGTGCTCAAGTGTTGTGGATGCAACACACACTCACAGATTATGGCATGAGTTTTACCAAAACTCAAATCTTGTGTGATAACTCTAGTTACATAGCCATAAAAAAAACCCATCACATCACTCTCATGCTAAGAACATAGATATTAGGAATCACTTTATTACTGATTACACACTCAAAGGAGATATAATACTTCAATTCATTAGAATGAAAGAACAACTTGCTGATATATTTACCAAACCATTACATCTGATAGATTTGAATACATTAAACAGAATCTTGGAATGATATCTGTAAGATAATAATTCATATCTACTTCTTGTTTAAACATCTCCAAACATTAAATTGCTCTCAAATTCTAGGGGAGTATATATGTTTGAAATTTTTTATTTTTTTCATTTCTATAAAAACGTTTAGTGAGTTTTGGAATTGAGATTTTTCTGGTATCTATTTTGTCAGCAGACCTAAAATTTAACATTTCCAAAAAAATCAGTTTTGAAATTTTAAGAGTTTTTTTTGGAGATTTAACCATAATGAAATTGTTATCCTAAAGTTAAACAATATTTAGGAATTTTTTCTTATAATAAATTTACTGTCTATTTTGAAAATCCCAGAATTGAAATTCTCAAAATCCATATTTTCAGAGTTGAAATTCTCGGAGTCAAATTTCTGGTGTCCAGTTTTTCTAACCCCATGAAATGTTTTCTTTGATACTGATAATTTCATCAAATACTCCTTAATGTTACATCTTCTTAACCCCTAGATATTTTCTTATAGTTCTATTTGTTGGTTTTTCTTTCTTTTAAGAATTTTTTTCTATGGATTCATCTTTCCTTAGAATCTGACTTTTATTTTTCTAAAAACTCAAAATTTTGGTATTGATATATCTTTTCAATCATTTTAAACCATAAGATCATATTGGAGAAATCTCAGCTGTTTGATTTTCTTATAGAAGTTGAAAGGTCTTAGTTTTTCTATATAAGTTCTACCCCACTTCATGAGGACCCCATCAATTCGTTGATTCATCGAGTAGAAGTCTTGATGCTTCATAGTTTTTCATTCAAGATTTTTTTATAGATTTCTTACAGATCCAATTGTCAGGCAGTTATGACCATATGATAGTCAAGGAAAATAAAGACAAGATGATATTCTGGTAGAGACTTGTATGTTCAGACTTTTAGAATCGCTATGATTATCTCATCTCTCGTATTATCAAATGTAATCATTTGGAGAGTATTTGTATAGAAATGGACATGGTTGAAGATCTTGTATATTTGGAGCTAGTCATACAGTTTTATGACTCTGTCTATTTCATTGAGAAGGACGGTATAGAGTATTTCAGGTTTAAGGATTACGAAAGTTCTTACACTATTCCATACCATAATGTGGCCATCTTCCTGAAGATTCCCCATGAAGGAGAGGACCTCATATGTTCTTAAAAAATTCCAGATAAGGAAGGTTCTTTCTAGAAGAATCGTGATTTAGAATGTTTCGGCACTAGTGGAGTTAAGACTCTGAAGCTAGCACACATATCTGTGGACCATAGGTTAGTGGAATTATGGATACAGGGGTTCTTTATCCCAAGAAAAAGGGATAAATATTCATTAAATACATGCAACATTATCTTGAATGACATTCTAATCAACTTCAAGAAGGTTAATTTTGTTAATTATATTTTTCTTACGATTAATGCTATAAAAGTCGGTACCATCAAATCTCAAATTTTGATATACCCTGCCACTATCTCAACAATAGTTGTTATGGACTTAGCCAAGATGAAAATTGCCTGCAAGTCTGCTCGGATGTCTTGTAAGATTCTGTAGTGAAGTGAATATATGCTGATGAGAATGTAACATTCTTACAATCCATACTCTAAGAAGTTAGAAGAAGTCGTGACACCGGAAGTTTAGATGCTAGTATTGAAGGAAGCTCTTCTAGAATCATCCAAAGTAGCATAGAAAAAGTCAGTAATGGAATCTTCAAAAACTACTCATAAGAAGAAAAAGTCAGATGAGGCCTCTCAAGTTGATCCTACCTCAGTATCTCCAGCTTTAACACCACCAGTTATAAGGAAAAAGAAGTCCTACTCTGATGATATTGTTGATGGCCGGAGGAAGTTAGCTGAATCCAAGAAGGAAGGGGATCCAATATTTAGGTTAAATCTGGTAGAGGAAAAGGCTTTAAAGTATCTAACTCTTGATGTGTTAGATAAAGAATATAAAGAAAAGAACTGGAAAAGAAAAAGAACCAAGACAGAGATTATACAACCCTTACTAAAGGAAGTAGAAAAGTCCTTTGAGAAGCTACCAGTATTGGATGTCACTCTGAAACCTAAAAAGGTGAAAAAACCTATAGTGATATCAGAACCTATTCTAGAACCGCAAGTATAACTATGTGAAGCAGATGAGATCATTCAAGAACAAGCAGATGATGTGATTAGATAGGTTAAAGATTAGTTTTCAACCCTGGGAGTTTATACCAATGATGAAGAAGAATAAGAATTTGAGATCAAAGTTGAAGAAGTAGAAGAGGTAGAAGAAGAGGTTTGTGTAACAGGAGATGTAGACGAAGTCCATTGATACGAAAATAATGATACCGAAAGTGAAGAAGGGGAAGAAGAAGAAGAGATTCACGTTGGATATGGAAATTATAAGACTATTGAAAATTTGGTAGTCCCTCAGGGTACCAAACCCTCTATAATGCTGAAACTTGATAAATGGAAGGTCATTTTGGTTGCCCCTTCTGATACCAACTCTCCTCAAAATCTTGAGAATCTGGTATTCTCTATTCCGGAGAACAATAATAAAGAATATAACTCTGAGTCCTCTTCATCTATGTGTGATGACTTTGTAAAAAATCATTTTTGGAAATTTGTAAGTACAATTATGGTACTTTCTAACATAGATTCTAGAAAATAAATTATACAAGAAACCTTAAACCAAAAGGCAGATTCAACATCTCTGTTGATGGAAATTATGGTGAAAGGTGAAGCCAATCATAATAATCATCTCATTGATTACAAGGCTCAAAACATTTCATGTGAGAAAGTGATCAGCCGGACCAGAACCTTATTAGATAATGCACTACAATTCTCATACCTCATGTGATCGACAAAGGGAGCTTTCAATGATATAAAAAATGAGCTGACCAAAGTTCAGACTTTTTTTCAGATAAATTTTCAAATGAGTTTTCTTTGAGGAAAAATGAAGGCCAAAATTTTGTTCATCAAATGAATACCGTAGCTGATGTTTTCATTTATCTGAAAGGAATATCTGCTGGCCTTGTGAATAAATATGATTCAAAAGATTATGTGATCATTGTTCTTGAATATTAGAATTGGTTCTAATAATTCTAGATCCAATATTTGGAGAAGAATGTAGCGGAGCAAGATAACATGATAAAGATGCTTCCAGAAGATCACAAGGAGGTGTAAAAGATTAAGTCCTTGGTGAAAAGTCTTCTTTGGGAGAAGAAGGAGGAGGGCTTATACATTTTCTTATGTCGAATTATTTTCTTGTGATCTTAATGAAAAATTCCTTACAAATCTTTTATATATTTTGTGTCATGTGTATTTCCTTCTAACCTAATTGGTCTCTCTCCATTCCTTTTTTAAAATCAAAAAATGGAGGAATTTTATCAAAGGGAGAAGTTAAAGGAAGAAAAATTTATAAAGGAAAATTTCCTTAGGGTAAAATCTAAGGAAATTTTTTTTAACTTTCATCCATAAGGAGATGTTCTAAATCTGAATGGGTTATTTTTGTACTCTAAGAACATATACAAATGGGAAGAATAATTTACCCTAAGTCATACACATAAGGGGGAGATAAGTATTTATAAATCTAATCATTTATTTATTTCCTTTGTCAATTTTTCTCTGAAGTTGTTTGTGCTTTCAAAAAAGGGGGAGATTGTTAGGTCTATAAGACCTCTCAATTTCTTAAGTTTTTATTTTGAAAATCACAAACACCTTATTTATAAATAAATTTTACCTACACTTCAATATATTTCCTTACACTTAAATAAATTTCTATATAATCATAATTTCATTAGACTTTTGAGTTAAATATATTTTTGTTAAGGTATTTAGAAGTATGTTATTCATTAATGGAAAATTTCTTAAGGTTTTGTAGTTTAGTTCATGGTTATACCATGCCATAATTCTTTAAGACACCATTTTCAGTTCTCTATTTTCACTACAATGCTGATTTCTATCTTGAATGAAATTCGGTATCATATTTTCCTTATACATATATTATCAGTTTTTAGGTTTTCTAATGTTCTTAAACTTCGACTTCCTGGTTATTGGTACTGAAAATCCTTGAGATAGTTTTCTCATATCAATGCCAAAAATCCCCATACTGAAATCCTTATACCGGTTTTATGCCATACTGGAAATCCTACTATAATTTTTTCTTATACTATTTTATCAATACTGATTTTTTATCTTTCCAAAAATATAGTTTTCATATTTTTTTTCTTATACTAAACCTTCCTTATACTATACTTGTACTAATTTTATGAAAATCCATTCCTAAAGTCATAATTCTTGAATTAATTATTCAAAGCTTTATTTCCTTAGAATTCCAAACCATATAATTTCTTTCATGTCATTTCAATTTTTTCAGATTCTTAGTTCAATACACTTAAGGTGTAAGATATTTATTTTATGGGTCAGTTATATAAAATGATGTCATTGTTTCAGTTATAAACTAACCATTGTATGTTTTCCACATGTCCAGGTCCCTCTGAGATTTAAGGAAATATGACCATTGCAATGGAACCAACCAGTAGATTTTTGAAAGCTATAAATAGGACCTCAGATGATGAGATACAAAAAAACAACAAGTTCACATGTTTGCATTTTGGATTTCATCTCTCAAAAAGTGAATTTATCTGAGTGATAGGCTCTTATAACCACTCTAGATTTGCATAAAATGATTGAATGAATTGTTCAAACCTTCCTTTGTGCAGAATTTCTTCATTAAGAATTGTGATTTCCTTAAAATCAAAGACTTCCGGTTCTGAAGTCTGAGGTGACGATGTCCATACAAATCATGGGGCTGCCGGGATAGAAAGACATATAATGATCTTAGGATTGAGGGCTTACCCGGGTTTGGGTAAGAGAGACTTTCTTTTAAGTATAAAACAGGGTACCTTTATCCATGTTTTTTGGATACCCTCCTCTTTAGGTTAAAAGAGGTTTTTAAATTTCCATTACTTTGTAAAAGATTGAAAGTTTTCTTTTTTTATAAACTTTATAACTTTTATCTTTGAATCTAAGATATTCTATATGCCTTGTGGTAGAATCTCTTTGTAAGAAAAGTTTCTTAAGATTAATAATTAAGAACTTTATATTTCTTCACATAGGTTCTTTCTTATTAGAGATTTTGTGATTTTTGTTTATACTGAATTTCCTTATGAATTTTTTAAAGTATACAATTCACCCCCTCTTGTATATTGTACATATTCAGCTCTTTTTTGATCCTAATATTGGTATAGAGTAGAATATTATACCCCATACAGTCCTATCATTTTGGATCATAAAAACCCTGAAAATCACTTTTAATCTTACCTTATATCATCGTAGAGGCCTTAATTTTGGTATAAATCTTACCAAGTATTTCCATTGTTGCAAACCAAAACGTGATACCAAAAGATGAGGTAATGTTCTCCAATGAGAATTCCAATATTTTTTCTTTCTCCAACCCAATAAATTGTTATTATAACATGTATATATAATAACATAAGTTTTATAAATATATGGATATGTTTTTATTTTACCTACACCCACACACAAGTAAATCGAATTGGTTATGAAATCATCATTCGTGTGTACGGCGGACTACTACCCCACAAAATAATGTCGTTTGTTTTTTACCTCCTCGCATGGTTGAAAATAATGATGGATATAATATTTAAATTTGATATTTATAACATAATAATATATTTTTATTCATTATATTATATATTCATTTTTACATTTCATTCCTTAAGGGATACAATAACATCTCTTTTGTGTATGACAGACTACCAGTTCATGAAATAATGTAAAGCATTTTCACAAACATGTTACAAGGATGGTAATAAGGGTAACTATAATGAATATATAAGATATATATTACATAATTATTTTATTTATTACATAATTTTATTTTATTAAATATAATATATCATTCTTTTCATACCACTTCATACATAAAGAAAGTGATGACATTGTTCATAGATGTTTGGACTATTGCCTCCTCAAAGTGGTGTTATTATTATTTATTCATCACCAAATCATAATAATTATATACATATAAGTAAATAATATTCTATTAATTATAAAATAATCATTCTATAAATTTAAAATATTATAAATCTTCTTTTTATAATGATCATTTAAAAATGGAATTGTTACTCATGTGTGTGTATGGCCAACTATCTCCCTAATCGAAATGTTAGTAAATTTTTCAAAACAATATTTCATGATTCATATTAAAGCTATAATTTATGTATAAATATGATAATTATTTAATGATTATTATTCTAGATATATTTAAATAATGACCCCTTTTACAATAGTTGACATATCATAGTCATTTTTGAAATATAAATCGATTATGGTCAAAGCATCTAATATAAACCATATTGTTTAAATGATTGTATATAACTTAATTACAAGTTAAATAAAATTAATAATAAAATTATAAATAAATTAAATCATTAAAATAATTTTATTATTCATGAATATA
Organism: Viscum album; assembly: GCA_963277665.1. Classification (NCBI taxonomy): domain Eukaryota; kingdom Viridiplantae; phylum Streptophyta; class Magnoliopsida; order Santalales; family Viscaceae; genus Viscum; species Viscum album. Next base: position 1,289,084,398 of record OY728159.1, on the reverse strand, counting down.
AAACCACATGTGACATGTTGAGTTACAGGTATAGTTTTTTCTCATCTTACTTTTATTTTTATGAGACACATGCCATATTCACAAATTATTTTGTAATGAGGTGTATATACCACCAATGAATTTATTTTATTATTGATATACAAAAATTTGTGGCCATTTATATATCCATTCTATTATCTCTATTTTATAGGGTTTATGGTTTCAAAGATACCAAAGAGGTAAGGTATTCTTTTCTTAATTTTCCTTCTTTGAGAAGGTCTTCGTGTTATACACATATCATCTTCAATGAGGTAAATATACTTCAAATTTCACAAGTTATATAATGGATATAATTATTTTCATGAAATTAAAATTCTTATTAAATCTTATTATTTCATGGGGATTATGATTCAATATTTCTCACCTGGTAGAAGTTTCAGGTTAAAATATCATCATTTATAGTGATTGTTTGTGATTAAGTATCCAATCTGGAAATATTTTGATATAAAAATAAATAATTGTAATTAATTTTATAATAAGATTTTGATTTTATTATAATACATTTCTCCCGAATTTTTTTTTTCTTTTTATGTACTCAATTTTTCAAAGAAAAATTTTATGAAAAATCATCTTTTCAATCAAAAAATATGTCGCTTTTAAAATTATGTTTTCAATAAATGATTCAATGATGTTTTAAAGATCATATATTTATGAAAAATGGATATTTTCCTAAATAAAGGATTTAAGTAATTTTTACTACTTTTTTTTATATGATTCAAATTATTTTTTCCATGAAAATAATTTTTAAAATGTTTTATGTCTTAGAAACTGATTTTCTAATTGAAAAGGATATTTTCCTCGACAATGTTCTTAATGATATTATAATGGTATTTATATTTATCAAAATCAACAACCCATGTTGTCACTTATCCTCTACTGGGGGTATTATTTATTTATATCATTCTTATTATTTCTCTAGATGGATAATGTTTGTTTCAAATTCATTACTATGGAACCCATTTCTTTTCCACGGGATAATTATGTTTCAAAATAATTGAAAGGAACCCCATTTAGTTTATATGGGATGATTTGGTTAAAATATGATAATGATAGTTTTTATTATTTTTATGATGAAATATACATGTAATTTATTTATTTTTTGGTTCTTAGCCATTACTGATTAAATATACGGTGGACCATATAGAAACATGTAATCACATTATAGAATAACATGGGGTAGCCTAGATATCGTCGGGTAATCCCATTGCCACAAAAATATGGGGTGGAATAGATAACACTATTTAATCTCATTATAGCTTAACATTGGGTGCCCCAGATAGCATTGGGTAATCTCGTAATAGATTAAATTATCGGTGTTCATAGATAGTGCTCTAATGCATCAGTTAATGATTTTATTGGAAGTCTAATATATGGTAATTAAAATTAAATGGTTTTTAAATGGTTTTTTGAAATTTATTCTCCATGTAAGTAAAAAGGGTCTAAATTACTTATTATGTGTTTATAATGTTTATCATAATGGAGGTAGATGTCACATGGCTCATATTAATGATCCTGATGACTATTTCATTCTCCATGTTTTCATATTTTATACTCCATGTATTTATTGTTATGAGTTATTTTATGATTTTCTCATGAAATATTATTATGTCATTATACCCTTATGAACTTATTATTCTAATTGATGACATTCAATTGCTAATTATTATATTTACCCCTTATTAGCATTTGAGGTTCCCCTTATTATGTTTCTGTTTCCTTAGATTTTAAATAATGTTGTTGAAAATTTTATTTCTATAATGAATTTATTATTGATGATGATGATGAAATAATATAGAATAAGAAAGTCTAGGATTAATGGGGGAAATGATCATTTGACAATATGGGGATTTTTTGTAGGAGTTTTCACTAATACTATAAAACTATTAACTTAAATGGTAATATATAATATAAGAGATACATTTTTCCATTTTGATGTTTTATGGTTTGGATGGGAAAAAGGCATCCAAATTATTGACATCAAATCCAGAAATGTAATATTTTTTATTTTGGAACCAAATCATCGAGGGAGGGTTTTGGCCTGTTATAATTAGTGTCAAAGGATATGTTTATAGAACTTTTGAAATTGTTGCCTTATCATGTGAGGTTATATTAAGAGTTATAGATACCATATTAGGTTTATAAGATTATGTTTAATAATAATTTCAATGACTTAGACACCTCTTTGAGGTTTTAAGTGAGGATATGTTGAAGTTATTATAAACTTTTTATGAGATGTTTTAATGGGTAGAAATATTTTTAAAGATATGGTTCATTATGAAGTAAGAATTTAATTTTTTTGAAATGATATTTAATGTATTGATCACCTTTAGGTTTTATATGATATTGGATATTAATAAAAAATGTTTTATCTTATATATAACTACGATATTGAGAAGTAATTCGATAACTATGTGATTATTGTTACTTCAAAGAATGCCAAATTTTTTGGCTTGAAATCTGAATGGTATGTGATTACTATATAGGATAAAACGTTGTTTAATTTTGAGGTTATTAATTTTATTTTTGATATAGGGTTATGGAATAATTTAGTTTCAAATTTGGGTATTACTGATCAATTATTTGTATTATTATGTCATAATATTGTTTAATCAATGTCCAATTATTGAACCTTGTGCTATCTATTTTCATTTTTTAATGTATAAATACAAGTGTAATATCTTGAAAATAAAATTTATGGTTATGTGGTTTATAAAAATAAATTTTATTTCATTAGGAATCAAAATTTAAACTTGATTATTATTATTTTGGGGAAAAAGATGATATTTTGGAGAAAATTGATAATAGGATGAAATTACACATCAAGTAAGTATATTTCCATATTATATTAGTCTATATTATAAAACAATTCATAAACTCTAGGAAAACGATATTGAAATAATTTTTTTACCTAGTACCTTCATTTTTAATGATCCAATGTTCTTTTAGATCATTATTGATTTATGGTTTTGATGCCATTTTCATTAAATTGATCATTCACTACCTTTTGATCAATAACCTCGATCACTCCCTGTAATTATTTATAGTTTTCATCAATTGTGACATATTTTCTCTTATTTGAAAACCTACTTTTTACTCTACATGAATTTAAAACATAGTTTTCTCTCTTACTAATAGGACATTTCTTTAACCATGTTTATGATATGGGTTTCCAAAAAAAATGAATTTCAATTTCAAACCATTGATTACCAAAATAAAGTTAAAATTTTGAGGATGTAATCTATTAAAGGGGTATAATGTAACACCCTAAGTTTTTAAAAGAAGAAAACATATTTTATAGGGTAAAAGACATGCGACACAGAGTTTATCTTATAATACACGCAACACAACGTTTTACCAAACAACAATATACTATGAATATTGTTATTTAACATGATAGCTATCAGATGGCCATTGAAATAGAGCATATGGTTTGGGTAAACCAAGTTATGAAAATATGATTTACACTTGTATAAATGATGAATACTTTTATGACCAATTAATTAAAAATGAAAAAAAAAATAGTTTTTAAATAAAAGAAATATTTTTTGGGAAAAATTAAATAAATATTCACAAGTATGTTTTATATCAATAAAATAATAAAATAAATTGTATTGTATTATGTTAAATAAATTTATAATTAATGTATTTAATATTATTTTTAGCATTCATCCTAGGTTTTTTCAAGACAATAGATAAAAATAAATCCAATTTTATGCTTAAAACTTTATTTTTTATAAAAAGACATTATCACATAGTTATGGAACACCTATTTAAAAAATAATTTTAGAAAATATTATAATTTTTGTATTAAAAATAATCATAATTTATGGAATATTAATAAAAAATTATCTGAGGGTATTTTTTTGTTTTTTCTTGAAAAGTTTCAATTTTTTATGAATAATGAAAAATAATGAATATTAATTGAAATTTTTATTTTCAAAAAAATTATTTACATTGATAGATTTTATTATTAATTGATTTTAAAGAAAAATTTTGTCAATTATAAATCTTTAAATACACTATAGTTCATTTTAATAATTTCAATATTGATATTTAATTTAAAAAAATTAACTTTTATTCTTTTTCAAATTATAACCCCTCTACCTCATCAAGTAAGTGGGGTTATTTATATATTAAATTCTTAAATATATTCTAATTTAATTCAGAATAATATATTCTAAAATTTTAATTATCATCATTCTTATTAAATAATATGGAGGACATAATTTTTTTACTAAACTAATTAATGAAAACAATTAAAATTACTCACAATAAGTAAGGTAATAATGAGTTTACTTAGTAGTTAAACATGGAATACAATTTGTAAAAATAACCCCACACTTTTTAAACACCTAATTTATGGACTTATTTATACCATTATGTACTTTATATCTATATTTATGAGTAATTTGGACATTATTCCATGAAATTGACCCATATAATATGTTATGAATAGAAAAAGGACAAAAAACATTCCCTTTTTCATTTTAAATTTCTATAAAGCATTGAAAATAGAAAAAAAGGACATAAGTTCGGTTATAAATATTGTTTTTGAAGATAAATTATTTATTTTTGTCATAATAATTTATCTTTAATTTTTAGATATGATATCATTTCAATAAATACTTAAGAAATTCGAGTACATTGATTGTTTAGTTAATAATTATATAAAATAATGTTACTAAAATCATTTTAAATGAGGTAAATATAATTATTTATTATGTTAAATTATTTATTTTAGAATATTATATCATGATACATAGTTTTGATCTTTATATATTCCAATTCCATCATTATTTATATTTTTTAATCCAAATTCAATGAATAATATCAAAAAATTTATTAATGTTATTTTTTAATAAATGATTTTTTATGAAGTAATATAATACTACTAAAAATAGTATTGTAACACCCCAAGATTCCACGGTATGTTTCCCTTTGAATAATGGAATGGCGTGCATTGTACGCAACTTCGAGATTCTAACACACCACAACCAATCAAACTAGCCGTTATGAATAGTAATACCTACTTTTTGAAATTTTATAAATTCTATATCTCAAAATGGAATTCATTTTTGGATTCGGAATATCGAAATTAGCCTAGGGTGAAATTTTGGTACTTTTCGGATAACTTTCATTTTTTGAGGAATAGTGAAAATTACTAATTTTTAATTAAAAACAACTTTTTTAATTAAAATAATTAATAATGATAAATTATGAATTTGAGTGGTTTAAAAGTATATTTAGAATATATTTTTACCATGTAATACAATGTGGGTCATTGAAAATAATTTCACATTTAAACCAGACATAAACAAGTGCCAATCTTTTGATAGTTATTATCTCTTAAAAATAGGCTTTTTGTTTTAACAACAATAATTAATTTTAAATTAATTTCTGCCAATTCTGTGTTTTGAATTTGGAAAAATGGATTCCATATTTGTAATCATGATGTTCGAATTGTGTAAATAGGTTACTAGTATTTTTAGACTTTTTTGGATAATTACTTCGGTGAATATTTTATTTATCATGGTTAAAGGGTAAATCCAGTAAACAAGGGTTAAAAATAATATTATAATAATGCTAAATTACCCAAAAACGTGTCTTAACACTATTTTTTATACATGGTCGACCATGGGCATCTTTGGGTCGATTTTGGGACCTCATGGATCCACTTGTAAGTGATAATGACACTTTATTTTAATTAAGTTAAAATAAATACAAAAAATGACACAAGCATATATCTTTTAGAAAAACAATTGTTACATAGGGTTATATATGTTGGATTTTATACTATAAATATTAATTAGGAATATAAAAAGATTTCCTATATAATGATAATTTATTTATAATTTTTAGACATTGAATAAGTTAATTTATTTATGACACAATGGTGATGCAGTAATTACTATAATAGTGAAACATTAGAATAATTGATATTATAAATACCCAAATAAATATAATTTGAGACTTTTATTGAATTAAAATAATTTTCTAGGTTAATAAGACATATTAGTATTTATTTAATTAACTTTTTTCGAAGTATTAATTCTGTTATGTGTTTCACAAAAATCAACTATTGAATAGTGTCAAAATTGACATAAAATAGTTTTTAAAACAAATATTATATTAATAATTTATATAAAATTCCTAAAAATATAAGGTTCGGCCAAGATAATTATATCATGATAGATATATCATTAATGGACTACTTTGGAGGTCTATTGGATGTATATAGTTTGTTTATTAACTATATAATATAAAAATACAAAGTGACATGGTAAATGTCAAACTAATTAACTAAGAGTTAAAACTAAACGATAAGGTTAATATAGTGACCCAAAACTATATAAATTCTATTGTCTTAATGGTATTAGACCTATCCCCACCTTAACCTTTGAATAATCAACTTTGGAGCCATTATAAACCAAATATGAATTTATTATAAATTAACATTTTTAGCTTTTCCAAAGGTGCCCCTCACCCCTCTTATAAAAGGGAACTCCTCCTTCTCATTTCTTCACACCATAAAAGCCTTTTGGATAGGCCAAACCCTACCAAAATACTCTATCAACTTCTCTCAATACAACCTAGATGCCTTATTTTTATCATAAAGCCAACCTATGGAGCCCTTTTGATCCAATCAAAAGGAAGAACCCGAAGAAGAGGTAATGTTTTCACCACCCCTTTTCAAGTTCCATTCTTCTTCCACTTCTTCTTTCTTTATTATTAACATTCTAAAATAGTAACTCCAGTATCTTATAGATACTGTGACGTTATTATAAATATGGTACAACCATATTTATTATTCTATCCACCCTTTTTATAACATGTCACCATACGTGCGTACGTACGGCTTACCGTCTCCACGTCGTGGTGTAATTGTTATTCAATATATTATTATTTGGGTGGGAATAATAATTAGGTTTAACTTATTTAAATAATAAATATAACATGATAATTATTCTGTATATATGATATACCATCCAATTATATATTATTTTAATATCAAAAGAATGATATTGTCCCTCGTGCGTACGTACGGACTACCGTCTCCACGAACGCGATGAGATTCATTCTCCATCATATCCATTCAAATATAATTATCATTTTATGATTTAAAAATAATTTTTAAGAACGTTATATAATTCTGGATATGAATAATATATATCCCATTAATAATGAATATGGCTCACATAACAAAGAATATAAAGTAAAATGAACCCGTAAACACCCAAAATGACGATAATTCAAAGATATTGTTAACAAATCAATGTTAAAAGATAATATATCATATCATATTAATGTAAATTATTCTTTTATAATTTAATAACAATTATTTCACCATTATACAGGAGATTAACCTACCGTCCACCAAGGAAAAAGTACAAAGTAAGGGATTTTCTTATCTCACTTTCAATTCCGTGAGATTTCCATTGTTCGCTACTAATTTATTGAAAGTGGTATATTGTGTACTTCCATTTGATATATATTATCATTATTATCTTTATATTAGTGTTATTCTGTAAATCATTTAGTGGTTATTAACTTTTGGTCATACGACTCAGTTGATTACAACATGGTAAGGGGTTTCTTATCTCACTTTTAATTTCGTGAGAATTCCATTATTCACCACTTATTTATTACATGTGGTATATGTTTACTGCCCATGATTGTATTCATTGTGTAATATACATTAATTTATGGGTATTTACATCATCATTGTATGATCCATATTTCATGGGTGTATGTTTCAAAAGTTACCTAATCGATAAGGGAATTTGAAATTTCAATTTCCATTTATTCGGTTTTACGCATACTTTATTGATTATTTTACTCCAATATTATGTGTGTAGTCACTATTCATTAGATTATGTCATAATATCCACTCCCCTTTCTATGGATATACTTTTGATACACATAATCACTCCATTGATAATATCTCAAGTCATCGATATGAATCTGATAAGAGTAATTTTAACTCATTCTCCATTTGTTGAGTAAAACATCCAATTCATTGGTGTTGTTTTTACAAGATTATGTGTGAATGTCCTTTGATTGTTTTACACTAAATATCCAATCATATTTAGTGTATTTATATTTTTCACACATAACTATGTCGTTGATTTATCCGTAACCTAAGGATACGACCTTTGTGAGGGATTTCATCTCAATTTACATTCCATTGAGACTTCTTCGTTGTTATACACCAAATCACTTTTATATGGTGTATATAATGTACTTTGACATAGTATATCATGAATTCCTTTATTCTCATGATATTATAATGTTTTTATTACCTCAATTATTTTTATTCAAGTGTCTCTCTTTTGGTTAGAAACTCTAACCAAAATACCATTTTAAAATGTTTTAATGACGTATTATTCTAAATCATGCTCATTAATGTCCATGTTTTAAAAATGGTTTTAAGGGTTTATTTATATGGACATTAATATTTTAAAATTAAAACTCCTTTTAAATGTTTCAATGTGGTATGGGACACTTTGATTCAGAAATCTATTTTTAAACGGCTTCTTGACAAATAGTGTGACTGTTAAATGTTTTCAAGAAAAGGGGGATATTTATCTCAAATAGTTTTGATGGTTATTTTCATCTATGTCACTATCATTCATTATTATTTATTGAGGTACAATAAAATCTTTCATATTTTATCGAATGAGTTATGTTTGACTGTGGATTTGCTATTTTTTATACCAATCATGGTTTGTGGTTAAAGTATTGACATTTCGTATGCTAGTTTTAATACGAATGTTTATGTTATGTTTAAACCTGTTCATATGAGAACTGCATTGGACATAATAAGTGACGGGTGGAGCCCTCCATAGCTCTTCGATGCATTGGTAGGTATCATGAGACAAACTAGTGTCTTGGCACAAGGCCTTGGAAAAATCTTATTTGTAGTCTTGGCACGAGGCCTTGGCTATGTGGTTATGATAGTCTGGAATTAAGCATTCCATCATTATGAAAGTGGTTATTGATATTGCATGTTATTATTCCATTAGTAGAATATCCATGTGAATAAGTAAATGGCATTATTTCATTTTACTTTTTCCATACTATGATGAAGTTCAAGTTTAAAAGGCTTTTTTTAGTAATGTATTGCCTTAAATGTTTATGCTTATTTTTGAATGTTTCCGCTATATTGTTATCCTTACTGGGAATTTGAGCTCACCCCTTTTCTATGTTTTATTTTTCCTAGGATGTGAAAAAGTAAGTTATGAATGACCTGCAGGGATTTTATGTTTGGATATGAGTGTTGAATATGGAGACTATGTTGTTGTTGTAGTTTTTCACTTTATGATGTAATGTAAAACTTTATGAATATATATAGTGTTTCCAAGGCTACTAAACCAATCGGTATTTCGAGATTTGATCTTTCTTGAGATCATTCCAATGTTATGTAATAATTCACCGACTCTAGGTAACTGGGGTCGGGGCGTTACAGTTGGTATTAGAGGAAGTTTAGTACAAACCTTGGAAGCTAGATTTAGATAAAATCTGATTAGAGCACGTAGACCTAAGATGAACTTTGAGGATTAGTATAGAATAAATTCCTATAATTTTGGTATTGTAGAGATTTTGTGAGTTTACCAAGAAATACATCCCTGTCTGGATACGAGCAGGTAGAGGCGGCTCTAGCACAGATGTACCTAAGTGTAAAACCCGAAAACACCGCTTTGAGCTTGACTCGAACGGGAACTGGTGCATGAAAACGGGCCTTGCTGCACACTTGGTTACGTAACTGTTGGGGGATATGCTTAGGATAATTTACAATTTCTTTACAAACAGATTTAAAGTAATATATATATAAGATGAGATTAAATGACCTTGGTTAATACTAATGTGTTTAAAATTGAGAATATGGTGACATGTTAATCTCTAAATGATTTTATGACTACTATTACTCACACAATTCTCTATGGTTTTAGTCAATGGCTAGATTCCAAGGAAGTCATAGTGACTTTGAGAATGATGAACAAGGTGGTAATGGTTGTGGAAATGAGCAACAAAATGGAATGTTGATAGGCATAAAAGATATCGTCTTTATGCCAAATCAGTTTTCCAAAAATATGATCAACAACATATATATTAACCAACTCCCGGACTCAACAAGGAATAGAAAGGTGATGAATGATAAGAGCTCCAGTAATGGATACCATGGAGAAAAGAACCCTCAATTTACATCATGCAAGAAATGTGGTAGGAGACACCCGGGAAAGTGTCTCAATGGGACCAAGAAATGCTTTACGTGTGGGATGGAAGGACATAAAGAGAAGAATTGCCAAAGAAAAATAAAGAGTACTATGGAAGAAGATAAAAATGGTCCCAAGAGTCCTTTTACATTCATTTGTCATAAATGTAGGGGACCTGGCCATTACCCGAGTGAATGCCCTATTCTATAGGATATTTTCTTGGTCAAAGAAGAAGCCATGTGGAAATAAATGGTTGGAGAAATGTTTACAAAGTATTAGTTCTCCTTGTTGATGGGTTTACTTTGGAATAATTTTCTCTTGTATTTGTTACCCTATAGTTTTCCATGTGAGAATGATATTTGAGGAAGAATTATCTCTTCTCTTATGGATATAGGTATAAATTGCCATTTGGTATTATATGATCATTGGGGTTTGAGACAATTATAAGTTATTATAATTTGGGATGAAAATGCAAGGTTTGATATAACATTTGTGGTTAAATTATGTTATGGTATTTTGAGGAATTTCTCTCATTTTGGTAATATTATAAAATATAGTTTTTGAAAAAGGACAATACGTAGACCGTGTGACAACCCATCGTGTCGGACAATGCTGTGGGAATCAAACCCACAACCAAAGTGCGATTGGGATTTATCGCCTACCACTGGAATAGGTGAAGTCCCTAGTTAGTGTGACTATTATTTTTAGTTAAATGATTTTATTGATCTATAATAAGTTGATTTGGGTACTTATGTCTTATCAAAAGAATACCCTTGGTATAGGAACATGATTTGGTGATTAAGTGATAAATGTTAATTTGGAAGATGTTCGCTTTGTTGGGAACACTATATGCCCATGGAAAATAGAATACTGTGGTATTTCATTAGAGGAGTAATGGTGGAGTTTTATTTTTGTTTTTATTGTGGATTTATAGGGATTTGGGTTATTTATTGAAAAGATTAACCTATAATAATGAAAATGTGATTTGGTTAAGTATGTGACTTTAAGAGTAGATGATGTCATTTGGAGATACAATTTAACGTGGAAGACTACATTATTATAAGTTTTGGGTTTCAATATTAGTTTGGATTATATTGAAAGATTTTAAGGACAATTTATTATTGAATGGTATTTATTTAAGTTGGGGTATTATTGGTTTAATTTTAGAAATTAAGATTACTGTTTATTTATCTCAAGGAATATCCTTTTGGGGGATCATTAGATCTTGCACTAACCATTTTGGTTTTGATTAATCTCAAAAGACAATGTAAATATATTGTGTATCCTGCACGGATCATCTGATTCTATAAAAGCTTATTCTAGCTCTTCCAGTGTGACCAATTCTTCTTGAATACTCGTCGTTTAAAAAAATTGTTTTAGTGGTGGAAATTTATTAAAGAATGAAACTCTACTTAAAAAGTAAGTATATATCTTCATATTCGTAGTTAATATCATAAATTAATTCCTCATCCATATTTAATGTAACTTAAAACAAAAAAATGTTGTCCGTTTACTTTCCGGCTAGGAGACTAATAACCGTTTGTCCCAACCCAAGTTTGTGGTTTTCTTATTGTTAACTTTCTCCTGATCATGATTTCTATACCTCTCCATTAAAACTTGACACTTATTTTAATGTCTATATCCATGTTTTTCTACATGTAATCCGAGTATGGGTTATCTTGGGTGACCTTTATACCTCTCTTTCTTTCTTTTAAAGTGATAGTTTTATTGACTCTTTTTCCGATGTGGGACTTTCCATTATATTATCAAGCCCCAATTTTAAAAAAAAAAATTGTGATGATGCAATTTATTTAAGGAGGGGACAATGTAACTCCCCAAGCATCCGCGGTAAGTTTCCCTTTGAATAATGCAATGGCGTGCATTGTACGCATCTTCGAGATTCTAACACACTACAACCAATCAAACAAGCCGTTATGAATAGTAATACCTACTTTTTGAAATTTTATAAATTCTATCTCTCAAAATTTAATTCATTTTTCGATTCGGAATATCGAAATTAGCCTAGGGTGAAATTTTGGTACTTTTCGGATAACTTTCATATTTTGATGAATAGTGAAAATTACTAAATTTTAATTAAAAACAACTTTTTTAATTAAAATAATTAGTAGTGATAAATTATGAATTTGAGTGGTTTAAAATTATATTTAGAATATATTTTTACCATGTAATACAATGTGGGTCATTGAACATAATTTCACATTTAAACGAGACATAAACAAGTGCCAATCTTTTGATAGTTATTGTCTCTTAAAAACACGATTTTTGTTTTAACAACGGGAATTAATTTTAAATTAATTTCTTCCACTTCTGTGTTTTCAATTTGTAAAAATGGATTCCATATTTGGAATCAGGATTTTTTAATTGTGTAAATAGTTAACTTTTATATTTAGAAATTTTGGATAATTACTTCGGTAAATATTTTATTTACCATGGTTAAAGGGTAAATCCGGTAAACAAGGGTTATCAAAATTATATTATAATAATACTAAATTACCCTAAGACGTGTCTTAACCATATTGGATTATATATTATCGACCATGGGCATCTTTGGGTCGATTTTGGGACCCCATGGATCCACTTGTAATTGATAATGACACTTTATTGTAATTAAGTTAAAATAAATACAAAAATGATACAAGCATATATCTTTAAGAAAAACAGTTGTTACATAAGGTTATATATGTTGGATTTTATACTGTAAATATTCATTAGATAGAAAAAATGATTTCCTATATAATGATATTTTATTTATAATTTTTAGACATTAAATAAGTTAATTTATTTATGACACAATGGTGATACAGTAATTACCATAATAGTGAAAAATTAGAATAATTGATATTAAAAATACACAAATAAATATAATATGAGACTTTTATTGAATGAAAATAATTTTATAGGTTAATATGACATATTATGATTTATTTAATTAACTTTTTTTTAAGTAATAATTCTGTTATGTGTTTCAAAAAAATCAACTATTGAATAGTGTCAAAATTGACATAAAAGAGTTTTTAAAATAAATATTATATTATTATTTGATATTAAATTCATAAAAATCTAATGTTCGGCAAAGAGACTTATATCATGATAGGTATATCATTAATGGACCACTTTGAGATCTCTTGTATGTATATAGAATGTTTATTAACTATATAATATAAAAATACAAAGTGACATGGTAAATGTCAAACTAATTTACTAAGAGTTAAAACTAAAATATAAGGTTAATATAGTGACCCAAAACTGTCTAAAATCTTTTGGAAAAATTCTTTTAGACCTATCCCCACCTTTATCATTGAATAATCAACTTTGGAGCCATTAGAAACCGAATATGAATTTATTATAAATTAAAATATCTAGCTTTTCCAAAGGTGCCCCTCACCCATCTTATAAAAGGGAACTCCTCCTTCTCATTTAGTCACACCTTAAATGCCTTTTGGATCGCCCAACCCCTTCCCAAATACTCTCTAAACATCCCTCACTACAACCTAGAGTCCTTAGTTTGATCAGAAAGCCAACTTATGGAGCCCTTTTGATCAAATCAAAAGGAAGAACCCGAAGAAGAGGTAATGTTTTCACCACCCCTTTTCAAGTTCCTTTCTTATTCCACTTCATCTTTCTTTGTTATTACCATTATAAAATAATAACTACAGTATATTATAGATACTTTGATGTTATTATAAATATTTTACAAACATATTCAGTAATCTATCCACCCTTTTAATTACATGTCACCATACGTGCGTACGTACGGCTTACCGTCTCCACGTCGTGGTGTAATTGTTATTCAATATATTATTATTTGGGTGGGTATAATAATGATGTTTAACTCATTTAAATAAAAACTATAACATGATAATGATTCTTTATATATGATATACCATCCAATTATATATTATTTTAATATCAAAAGAATGATATTGTCGCTCGTGCGTACGTACGGACTACCGTCTCCACGAACGCGATGAGATTCATTCTCCATCATATCCATTCAAGTATAATTATCATTTGATGATTTAAAAATAATGTTTAAGAACATTATATCATTATGGATATTAATAATATAAATCCCATTAATAACGAATATGGCTCACATAACAAAGAATATAAAGTAAAATGAACCCGTAAACACCTGAAATGACGATAATTCAAAGATATTATTAACAAATCAATGTTAAAAGATAATATATCATATAATATTAATGTAAATGATTCTTGTATAATTCAATAACAATTATTTCACCATTATACAGGAGATTTACCTACCGTCGACCACGGAAAAAGTACAAAGTAAGGGATTTTCTTATCTCACTTTCAATTTCGTGAGATTTCCATTGTTCGCCACTAATTTATTGAAAGTGGTATATTGTGTACTGCCATTTGATATATATTATCACTATTCTCTTTATATTCATGTTATTCTATAAATCATTTGGTGGTTATTAAATTTTGGTCATACGACTCAGTTGATTATAACGTGGTAAGGGGTTTCTTATCTCACTTTTAATTTCGTGAGAATTCTATTATTCACCACTTATTTATTACATGTGGTATATGTTTACTGCCCATGATTGTATTAATTGTGTAATATACTTTAATTTATGGGTATTCACATCATCATTGTATGATCCATATTTCATGGGTGTATGTTTCATAAGTTACCAAATCGATATGGGAATTTGAAATTTCCATTTCCATTTATTCGGCTTTACGCATACTTCATTGATTATTTTACTCCAAGATTATGTGTGGAATCACTATTAATTTGATTATGTCATAATTTCTGTCACACCCCGACCGTGGACGTCCATAATTTTTCTCTTTTCTTGGACCCGGTTTAAATTTTTCGAAGATTAATCGTGATTGATGGTTTCGCACCGGTGCGCGGTCATCGCATCGCTAGCGGTGATCGTGCGTTCGGCCCGGGTGACCACATGTTCGCCCGGCGGTTAAATTTTAACTTCTACTTTGTGTTCATAGTAATATAATTAGGATGGTTAAATTATTTTATTATCATTATTATTTTATTTATTAAGTTTGTTATTATTATTATTATTGTAAATTTTATAATTATTATTATCTTTATAAAGTTTTATTATTATTATTAATATAAGTTCTATTATTATTTTTATGATAAATTTTATTATTATTAAATGGTTTGATTATAATTATACTTTTTATTATTGTTATTATAATGTTTTATTATAATTATTAATATTATTATTTTTATCATACATATATATATATAAACCTAAAACGACCCCTAACCCTAGCCTACCTCCCCTACAGCCGCCACCCTTTTCCCCTCTCCTCCTACCCGCGGCGCTCCCCCTCTGCGTGAACCCCGTGCCCAGCCGCTTCGGCCCTTTGGCCGCTCCCCAGCTCCTGCGCTACGGCCTCGCCCTCGCCCCCCTTCACCTCTCTCTCCCTCCAGCCTTCCTCCGCCTTCGCCACACCCAGCAGCAGCCCGCCGCCTCAACCCGACCTCCCCCTCCTGCTCGCCCTGGCATCCTCGCCGCGTTCCCGTCCAGCCGCCGAAGTCCGGCGTCCCGAGCCCTGCCCTTCCTCCGGTATCCCATGTCCGGCGGCGATCCCCTTCTCCGGCGCCGGCTCCCGCTTCCCCGTCGCTGACCCGCTCTCCGCCTCGCCGGCTCCCGCTCACCCCCAGCCCTGCTCCCTGTCGTCCCGCCTCGCCCAAGCCAGAACCCCGGCCTCCACCCTCGTCCCGCTTCACCCGCGAACCCCTGCTCCCCATCCCGGCGTCGCCACCCCATTCCGGCGCTCCGCCTTGTTGCACCCTGGACCCCCGGCTCCTCCCGCACCTCCTGTCCGGCTCGCCGTCGCACCTCCCGCTGCACCAATCTCCGGCCTGCACCGCCGTCACCCTCCTCTGCCTCGACCTCCGGCTGCACCCCGCCTCGGCTAGCCCGACCGCCGGCTGCCCCTATTCCGCTCCGGCGTCCAGCGGCTTGTACCCCCCTGCAGCTCACCCCAGCGCCCCGGCCTCGGCCGCTCCCTCCGCGACCCGCACCGGCCTCCCCCTTCCTCCGGCGTCATCCCTCCTGTTCCCGTCGCCGACCACTTCTTCCCCCTGCTCCTCCGCCTTGCGCCGACCCCGCGCTGCCGATCCGGCTTCCCCGTGCAACGACCCCCCTGCTCGTGAGTCTTTTTTTTTATTTTATTTATGTTCATTTCTTTTTATTATAAATATTATTATCATGTTACTATTATTATCTTTATCATTATAATTATTATTATAATATTTTATCCTCACTAATATTATTATATTATGTTTTCATATTATTATTATTAATATTAATAACATATTATGAATATTATTATTACTATTATTATTACCACATTATTATTTTATTATTATTATTATTATTACTATTATCCTATCATTTTTATTATTATCATATTATAATATTATAATTATGCTAAGTTATTATTATTATCATTATATTATTATTATTGTGATTATATTATTATTATATTATTATCATGTTGATATTATTCTATTATTATTATTTTTATTATATCGTTATTGTTTTTATTGTTATATTATTATTATACTTATTAAATTATTATTTTTATATCATTCTTGTTATTAAAGTATGTTATTATTATTATTATATTATTATTATTAATATATTATTAAGATTAAGATTATTATTATTTTTATTATTTTCAAGTTAATATTATTAAGCTATTATTTTGTTATAATATTGTTATTATTATGGTTATACTATTATTATCATTATAACAATATTATTATTATTATTATTATTTTCTTATTATTATTACTCTGGCTTTTACTTGTGCTTTGTTAGGGGTTTTCTTCATCAATTTATATTTGTTTTTGGTAGTTTTAAGACTTTAGGACCCGCGCAGGGCGTTTCCGAGGCTCTTCCGTCTCCGCGCCTCAGTTTCGAGAGTGTTGAACTTTTTCACGTGGCTTCGGACACACGTCGTGTCATCGCGCCTTGGTTCCAAGGTCGTTTTACCATCGTGCTTAGATCTTGAGGTAGGTCTCCCTTTGCACTCGCCTTTAAATTTAGAATTTATTTATTCCTTGACTTTTTATTAAGTTTCAGCAAATTCAAAAGTATTACTAAGTAGTTATCTATAGTTTGGTGATCTGATGATGATAAAAGTTGTTTTAATTCTAGCGTTTCATTAAAAGCATTTTCTTGGATTTAATTGTGTGCTTCCATGGTAGTTTTGCTGGATGGTTCTTCCTGATTAATGAAAGATCATGTCGAATTGGGTTCTGAAGCGGTTTTGGTGTGTGTAAAATGGTAGGTGTATTGGTTATGAAAAATGGTGTTTTTATTTGAACCTTGATTAGAGGAAGTGCCGTGTGACCTTTAAACTCGATTTTTGGAAACATTAAGCGTGGTTCTTGGTAGTTGAAAAAGAAAAATGTTTTCCTTTGATGCGTGATTAAAATTCTGGATTTCATTTGAGAAATATTATTCTTTCAAAAGATGTTTAAAGGCATGTTTGGCTCTTGATAAAAGTGGGGTGCGTTTGGAACTGGGAAAATGATTTCTTACTTGTGATACCAACGTCTTTCAGGTTTGAGATGCTGATTTGAGTTTCTTAAATAATGTTCTAAGTGCGTTTCTGGTTTTCAATCGTGTGGCGTATGTCATGTCCCTTGGAAATGTTTTAGTGTTAGATGTTCAAAGTGTAAATGATATGACGGCCCGGTTGGCACTTTAATAAATGTGAAGTGATTATACTTATATTTAGATATATATATACGTACTTGTGAGGGCATTTCTACAGGGGGACTTCCCTTCGAGGGTTGTCGTGTAGCGATGTCCGTGTAAGGGGTTGGCAAGTGCGGTGAGATGAGTCACGCGTGCGTGGGTCTCCCACTTACACAGTGTTACAAAAACTACTATGGGATCCTGGGCGTCTTATAGATTATCGAGTGACGGTTGCTTGCTAACCCTGATTAGACGGGTTGGTACCCTCTGGAGTTGTGGACAGGCCAGGTGGGATGTGCCACTGGTTGGCTATTAGGGCGGCCAGTTGGTTATTGACTGTGGAGTATCATGCCGGCAGGTAGTCTGAACCCGAGTACGTCCAGAGGTTTTCTAGGGATGTTCAGGATCACCCATGGTTATTGCTGATAACTTCTGGTTTACTTTTGCTTGCACTTGGTTTTCCTTGCCTGCTTACCTTTACTTGCACTTGTTTTCCCTGCTTGTTTTCCTTCAGTCATATTTCACAGCCTATACTGTTAGACTTTGGGAAAAATGGTTTTCAAATGAAAATGCTTTATTCTCTTTGGGTTAGATTTGAAAATGTAACACTTTGCTTATCAGAATGAGTTTAAAACTAATGAAATGGAACTAACTTTCAAAAAGGAATAAGGGAAATGTCTCGTGTTTGATTTTCAAGTAAAGCATCGTGAAAACTTACTTTTATACATTATAGTTCAAACCTGGATTATGTAGATTCTTTATTTACTGGCGGTGCATTGGGATTTGTTGTGGGGATCACCTACTGAGTACTTTTGTGCTCACGCCTATCTTTTACCATTTCAGTCGCAGGTCTTCTGTTTTGAGTCGCTCAGTGTTGGAGCGAGGTTGCTCTCTAGTTGGGTGGTGACCTGAGAGGTCACATGGAGGTACGTGGTTGTGTGGTTTTTATTTCTTTTCCGCTGTTAGTGTTTGTTTATTATGTTCTATTTACTTTTGTTTTGGGCTGAAATCATTCCCAACGATCAAGTCTTGATGCCCGGCACTGGTTGCCATCCTGGGGGGATCGGGAACGCCCCTCGGGACTTGTCACGGACCGGCACGGGTGACCGGTTCAGGGTCGACCCGGGTTGGTTCGTGACAAAATGGTATCAGAGGTGGTCTTGTTATTTGGGTTGTCCGGTAGAAGGAGATTAGGACTGTCGGAACTCGAGGGGTAAGTACGGGAAGAGCGTCGCGAACTCTTGCTCGCACTGATCTTCGAGTTACCAGGGGTAGTTCGGGAATTGTGTCCTTGTCTTTCCTGGTTTGTCTTGGATTGAGAGATGATAATGGAGGCAAGCCGACGTTACATCGTAATTTCACATGGAGTAGTGACCCATGTGGAGTCCGAGTACGTGATTTGAATTCCTCCTAGTGGTCGACACTGACTTGGGACATGGCCCACTACCATGTCTCCAGGTTGAGTGTGACTACTAGTCCCTCATTTCAGTGATTGATGCAGATTTGGATGTTGTTTCCGTTTTGGTCTGTGTGAGTGCGTAGTTGGAAATGAAAAAGGGTTTTTGAAAATTTGACTGGTTTCTTTTAAAGGACTTTAAATGTATAAAATGGGTTTTGAAACTGAAATCTCTTGATTTGAAAATCTGTTGTTTGCTTGGAATTGGTTAAGAATGATTTGGGTTGAAACCTCGGTTCCTCTTTATGAATGTTTGCACATGTGTGAGAATGCATGGAAAGTGTGTGTTGATGCACGTATGAATGGAATGTGGATGAAGACATGTGCAACGGTTCATGGGATTACCTGGGTGTGTATTTGAAATAAATGGCTTGACCTTGTTTTCTAAATTGGTTTTAAATGGGAAACGGTTTTGGAAAGTTTTGGTTTGAAAGTGGATGGGTTTTTGGAAAGTGATCTTGAAAAAGGGTGGTTTTGAAATCAAAAATGAAAAGGGAATTTTAAAGAGGAGATTTTGTTTTGGATTGTGTTGTATCTGTTTGGTCCTTGTGTTGACTGTTTTTGATGAAGACGCTTTTATGGATGTTGCTTCGATTTGATGTTGGTTTTGGCCTTGTGTTGTATATGTCGCTCAGGAGATGCCGCCCAGAAAGTTCTCTAAGGATTCGGATATGTCATGCCCAGTTTTTGGTCCTCCTCAGACTTTGCCTATTCTCTATAGTGATCAGGGTCCGTTAGAGGCAGTGAAATGGCTCGAGGAAGTGGAACGTGTCTTTAGAATGTTGGGAACTCCAGATAATGTTAAGGTTCGTGCAATTATGGAGTTGTTTGAGGGTCCAGCTCTGGACCAATGGAAGAGGGTTACCCCATCATCAATGCAAGGTGAAATGACGTGGGATGTCTTTAGAACCGTTTTCATCCAATGGTTTGTACCCGAGGAAGTGAAGCTAGAGGAAAAGAGAGAGCTAGTGCATATTCAACAAGGTCAACGGATGGTGAAGGCATATGTTGACCATTTCAAGGAACTAATTTCCTTTTCTCCAGATGTAGTGTCGCATGAGCTCATGAAGGCCTCTCTTTTTACTGGGGGTCTTCGTCCAGAGATCAAGGAGCGAGTCCTCCCTTATAAAGACCTTTGTTTCGAGAAGCTGGTAGAGGAAGCTTTCTTGGCTGAGTTGGTTTCCGGTGTGCGGGTGGTTAGTGCTTCAGCATCCCCAGTTGTTCGTAAGAGTTCCTCCTCTGGTGTGGAAAATATGCCAGAGATACCTGTCCCCAATGAGTTATCCCCTTTGGTCCCAGCTTCCAGTTCATCAGATCGTTCGATGGTATGCTTTCAGTGTGGTCGTTTCGGGCATTTAAAATCGTCTTGTCGCAACCCTCCGAAGACGTGTCATCGCTGTGGTTGTCTGGGTCATCTGGAGAAGTTTTGCAAGAAGCGTCGCTTGAAGAGGAAGATGTGATTGGAGAATGTCAGTACCTGACTGTGAGGCAGAAGATGCTTCAGCCATCAGAGCCCCAGCCACAAGTCTCGGGGTGAAGCCCGCGCACAGTCAAGAATCCCCAGGGTTGTGAAGCCTTGGTCCAGGTTTTGTGTTCCGTGTTAGCAGTGGAACAATCAAGATCTTTTAGTACTTGTTTTTCTGCTGATAAGTTTTGACGTTGTTGTATGTTCATCGTTTTACCATGGGGTTATCATGGAATTGTTCTATTATAATCCAAGTAGTCTGGTTTATGTAAATGTGTGGTTTTTCTAAAAAGTGACAATGGACTTGTTCGATGATAAATCTAAGCGGACTTTTCATGGGAATGTAATATTCTAAATCGGGTGTCCTTCCTAAAAGTGTGTTCGACTCTCGTGTGGGTTGACCTCGTTCTAGTAATGTTGTCGATGTGGTTATGTTTTGTGGAATTCGGTGGATCATGTCTCCAGTTTGATGTTGGTTAAATGTTTTTCTATGGTTTTTCCCTGGTGTTGAAGGTTGTTGACTCTGGTCGAGGATTTAATGTCTAGAAGGAGGTGTGGTTTTAATTGTTTTATAAGAGTTGGTTTAAATTGGTTGGGAGTTCCCGCGTCGACCCCCTTTTCTAGGGTCTTCCTTTTAGATGGTCAACTTTCCTGCACTAGTTAAGTTCTTGTGGTGGGGAGAACCCCTTCGTGTTCTCCCCTCAATCTCGGACCCCAGTTTTCTCTTGAATCGGTCGGGTGTGACCTGTGTGGAGTAAGGTCATCCCCGAGATTCTCAATCCTCTCTGGTTCCTTTAGTTATGTTTGGTCATAGACTTGGTTTTTGATTGACTTGCGGCCTGGTGACTTTCTGGGGGCAGAAAGTGTCTGTGGTGGGGAGAATTGTCACACCCCGACCGCGGACGTCCATAATTTTTCTCTTTTCTTGGACCCGGTTTAAATTTTTCGAAGATTAATCATGATTGATGGTTTCGCACCAGTGCGCGGTCATCGCATCGCTATCGGTGATCGTGCGTTCGGCCCGGGTGACCACATGTTCGCCCGGCGGTTAAATTTTAACTTCTACTTTGTGTTCATAGTAATATAATTAGGATGGTTAAATTATTTTATTATCATTATTATTTTATTTATTAAGTTTGTTATTATTATTATTATTGTAAATTTTATAATTATTATTATCTTTATAAAGTTTTATTATTATTATTAATATAAGTTCTATTATTATTTTTATGATAAATTTTATTATTATTAAATGGTTTGATTATAATTATACTTTTTATTATTGTTATTATAATGTTTTATTATAATTATTAATATTATTATTTTTATCATACATATATATATATATAAACCTAAAACGACCCCTAACCCTAGCCTACATCCCCTACAGCCGCCACCCTTTTCCCCTCTCCTCCTACCCGCGGCGCTCCCCCTCTGCGCGAACCCCGTGCCCAGCCGCTTCGGCCCTTTGGCCGCTCCCCAACTCCTGCGCTACGGCCTCACCCTCGCCCCCCTTCACCTCTCTCTCCCTCCAGCCTTCCTCCGCCTTCGCCACACCCAGCAGCAGCCCGCCGCCTCAACCCGACCTCCCCCTCCTGCTCGCCCCGACTTCCTCGCCGCGTTCCCGTCCAGCCGCCGAAGTCCGGCGTCCCGAGCCCTGCCCTTCCTCCGATATCCCCTGTCCGGCGGCGATCCCCTTCTCTGGTGTCGGCTCCCGCTTCCCCGTCGCTGACCCGCTCTCCGCCTCGCCGGCTCCCGCTCACCCCCAGCCCTGCTCCCTGTCGTCCCGCCTCGCCCAAGCCAAAACCCCGGCCTCCACCCTCGTACCGCTTCACCCGCGAACCCCTGCTCCCTGTCCCGGCGTCGCCACCCCCGTTCCGGCGCTCCGCCTTGTTGCACCCTGGACCCCCGGCTCCTCCCGCACCTCCTGTCCGGCTCGCCGTCGCACCTCCCGCTGCACCAATCTCCGGCCTGCACTGTCGTCACCCTCCTCTGCCTCGACCTCCGGCTGCACCCCGCCTCGGCTAGCCCGACCGCCGGCTGCCCCTATTCCGCTCCGGCGTCCAGCGGCTTGTACCCCCCTGCAGCTCACCCCAGCGCCCCGGCCTCGGCCGCTCCCTCCGCGACCCGCACCGGCCTCCCCCTTCCTCCGGCGTCATCCCTCCTGTTCCCGTCGCCGACCACTTCTTCCCCCTGCTCCTCCGCCTTGCGCCGACCCCGCGCTGCCGATCCGGCTTCCCCGCGCAACGACCCCCCCTGCTCGTGAGTCTTTTTTTATTTTATTTATGTTCATTTCTTTTTATTATAAATATTATTATCATGTTACTATTATTATCTTTATCATTATAATTATTATTATAATATGTTATCCTCACTAATATTATTATATTATGTTTTTATATTATTATTATTAATATTAATAACATATTATGAATATTATTATTACTATTATTATTACCACATTATTATTTTATTATTATTATTATTATTACTATTATCCTATCATTTTTATTATTATCATATTATAATATTATAATTATGCTAAGTTATTATTATTATCATTATATTATTATTATTGTGATTATATTATTATTATATTATTATCATGTTGATATTATTCTATTATTATTATTTTTATTATATCATTATTGTTTTTATTGTTATATTATTATTATACTTATTAAATTATTATTTTTATATCATTCTTGTTATTAAAGTATGTTACTATTATTATTATATTATTATTATTAATATATTATTAAGATTAAGATTATTATTATTTTTATTATTTTCAAGTTAATATTATTAAGCTATTATTTTGTTATGATATTGTTATTATTATGGTTATACTATTATTATCATTATAACAATATTATTATTATTATTATTATTTTCTTATTATTATTACTCTGGCTTTTACTTGTGCTTTGTTAGGGGTTTTCTTCATCAATTTATATTTGTTTTTGGTAGGTTTAAGACTTTAGGACCCGCGCAGGGCGTTTCCGAGGCTCTGCCGTCTCCGCGCCTCAGTTTCGAGAGTGTTGAACTTTTTCACGTGGCTTCGGACACACGTCGTGTCATCGCGCCTTGGCTCCAAGGTCGTTTTACCACCGTGCTTGGATCTTGAGGTAGGTCTCCCTTTGCACTCGCCTTTAAATTTAGAATTTATTTATTCCTTGACATTTTATTAAGTTTCAGCAAATTCAAAAGTATTACTAAGTAGTTATCTATAGTTTGGTGATCTGCTGATGATAAAAGTTGTTTTAATTCTAGCGTTTCATTAAAAGCGTTTTCTTGGATTTAATTGTGTGCTTCCATGGTAGTTTTGCTGGATGGTTCTTCCTGATTAACGAAAGATCATGTCGAATTGGGTTCTGAAGCGGTTTTGGTGTGTGTAAAATGGTAGGTGTATTGGTTATGAAAAATGGTGTTTTTATTTGAACCTTGATTAGAGGAAGTGCCATGTGACCTTTAAACTCGATTTTTGGAAACATTAAGCCTGGTTCTTGGTAGTTGAAAAAGAAAAATGTTTTCCTTTGATGCGTGATTAAAATTCTGGATTTCATTTGAGAAATATTATTCTTTCAAAAGATGTTTAAAGGCCCGTTTGGCTCTTGATAAATGTGGGGTGCGTTTGGAACTGGGAAAATGATTTCTTACTTGTGATACCAACGTCTTTCAGGTTTGAGATGCTGATTTGAGTTTCTTAAATAATGTTCTAAGTGCGTTTCTGGTTTTCAATCGTGTGGCGTATGTCATGTCCCTTGGAAATGTTTTAGTGTTAGATGTTCAAAGTGTAAATGATATGACGGCCTGGTTGGCACTTTAATAAATGTGAAGTGATTATACTTATATTTAGATATATATATACGTACTTGTGAGGGCATTTCTACAGGGGGACTTCCCTTCGAGGGTTGTCGTGTAGCGATGTCCGTGTAAGGGGTTGGCAAGTGCGGTGAGATGAGTCACGCGTGCGTGGGTCTCCCACTTACACAGTGTTACAAAAACTACTATGGGTTCCTGGGCGTCTTATAGATTATCGAGTGACGGTTGCTTGCTAACCCTGATTAGACGGGTTGGTACCCTCTGGAGTTGTGGACAGGCCAGGTGGGATGTGCCACTGGTTGGCTATTAGGGCGGCCAGTTGGTTATTGACTGTGGAGTACCATGCCGGCAGGTAGTCTGAACCCAAGTACGTCCAGAGGTTTTCTAGGGATGTTCAGGATCACCCATGGTTATTGCTGATAACTTCTGGTTTACTTTTGCTTTCACTTGGTTTTCCTTGCCTGCTTACCTTTACTTGCACTTGTTTTCCCTGTTTGTTTGCCTTCAGTCATATTTCACAGCCTATACTGTTAGACTTTTGGAAAAATGGCTTTCAAATGAAAATTATTTATTCTCTTTGGGTTAGATTTGAAAATGTAACACTTTGCTTATCAGAATGAGTTTAAAACTAATGAAATGGAACTAACTTTCAAAAAGGAATAAGGGAAATGTCTCGTGTTTGATTTTCAAGTAAAGCATCGTGAAAATTTACTTTTATACATTATAGTTCAAACCTGGATTATGTAGATTCTTTATTTACTGGCGGTGCATTGGGATTTGTTGTGGGGATCACCTACTGAGTACTTTTGTGCTCACGCCTATCTTTTACCATTTCAGTCGCAGGTCTTCTGTTTTGAGTCGCTCAGTGTTGGAGCGAGGTTGCTCTCTAGTTGGGTGGTGACCTGAGAGGTCACATGGAGGTACGTGGTTGTGTGGTTTTTATTTCTTTTCCGCTGTTAGTGTTTGTTTATTCTGTTCTATTTACTTTTTTTTGGGCTGAAATCGTTCCCAACGATCAAGTCTTGATGCCCGGCACTGGTTGCCATCCTGGGGGGATCGGGAACGCCCCTCGGGACTTGTCGCGGACCGGCTCGGGTGACCGGTTCAGGGTCGACCCGGGTTGGTTCGTGACAAAATGGTATCAGAGGTGGTCTTGTTATTTGGGTTGTCCGGTAGAAGGAGATTAGGACTGTCGGAACTCGAGGGGTACGTACGGGAAGAGCGTCGCGAACTCTTGCTCGCACTGATCTTCGAGTTACCAGGGGTAGTTCGGGAATTGTGTCCTTGTCTTTCCTGGTTTGTCTTGGATTGAGAGATGATAATGGAGGCAAGCCGACGTTACATCGTAATTTCACATGGAGTAGTGACCCATGTGGAGTCCGAGTACATGATTTGAATTCCTCCTAGTGGTCGACACTGACTTGGGACATGGCCCACTACCATGTCGCCAGGTTGAGTGTGACTACTAGTCCCTCATTTCAGTGATTGATGCAGATTTGGATGTTGTTTCCGTTTTGGTCTGTGTGAGTGCGTAGTTGGAAATGAAAAAGGGTTTTTTAAAATTTGACTGGTTTCTTTTAAAGGACTTTAAATGTATAAAATGGGTTTTGAAACTGAAATCCCTTGATTTGAAAATCTGTTGTTTGCTTGGAATTGGTTAAGAATGATTTGGGTTGAAACCTCGGTTCCTCTTTATGAACGTTTGCACATGTGTGAGAATGCATGGAAAGTGTGTGTTGATGCACGTATGAATGGAATGTGGATGAAGACATGTGCAACGGTTCATGGGATTACCTGGGTGTGTATTTGAAATAAATGGCTTGACCTTGTTTTCTAAATTGGTTTTAAATGGGAAATGGTTTTGGAAAGTTTTGGTTTGAAAGTGGATGGGTTTTTGGAAAGTGATCTTGAAAAAGGGTGGTTTTGAAATCAAAAATGAAAAGGGAATTTTAAAGAGGAGATTTTGTTTTGGGTTGTGTTGTATCTGTTTGGTCCTTGTGTTGACTGTTTTTGATGAAGACACTTTTATGGATGTTGCTTTGATTTTATGTTGGTTTTGGCCTTGTGTTGTATATGTCACTCAGGAGATGCCGCCCAGAAAGTTCTCTAAGGATTCGGATATGTCATGCCCAGTTTTTGGTCCTCCTCAGACTTTGCCTATTCTCTATAGTGATCAGGGTCCGTTAGAGGCAGTGAAATGGCTCGAGGAAGTGGAACGTGTCTTTAGAATGTTGGGAACTCCCTATAATGTTAAGGTTCGTGCAATTATGGAGTTGTTTGAGGGTCCAGCTCTGGACCAATGGAAGAGGGTTACCCCATCATCAATGCAAGGTGAAATGACGTGGGATGTCTTCAGAACCGTTTTCATCCAATGGTTTGTACCCGAGGAAGTGAAGCTAGAGGAAAAGAGAGAGCTAGTGCATATTCAACAAGGTCAACGGATGGTGAAGGCATATGTTGACCATTTCAAGGAACTAATTTCCTTTTCTCCAGATGTAGTGTCGCATGAGCTCATGAAGGCCTCTCTTTTTACTGGGGGTCTTCGTCCAGAGATCAAGGAGCGAGTCCTCCCTTATAAAGACCTTTGTTTCGAGAAGCTGGTAGAGGAAGCTTTCTTGGCTGAGTTGGTTTCCGGTGTGCGGGTGGTTAGTGCTTCAGCATCCCCAGTTGTTCGTAAGAGTTCCTCCTCTGGTGTGGAAAATATGCCAGAGATACCTGTCCCCAATGAGTTATCCCCTTTGGTCCTAGCTTCCAGTTCATCAGATCGTTCGATGGTATGCTTTCAGTGTGGTCGTTTCGGGCATTTAAAATCGTCTTGTCGCAACCCTCCGAAGACGTGTCATCGCTGTGGTTGTCTGGGTCATCTGGAGAAGTTTTTCAAGAAGCGTCGCTTGAAGAGGAAGCTGTGATTGGAGAATGTCAGTACCTGACTGTGAGGCAGAAGATGCTTCAGCCATCAGAGCCCCACCCACAAGTCTCGGGGTGAAGCCCGCGCACAGTCAGGAATCCCAGGGTTGTGAAGCCTTGGTCCAGGTTTTGTGTTCCGTGTTAGCAGTGGAACAATCAAGATCTTTTAGTACTTGTTTTTCTGCTGATAAGTTTTGACGTTGTTGTATGTTCATCGTTTTACCATGGGGTTATCATGGACTTGTTCTATTATAATCCAAGTAGTCTGGTTTATGTAAATGTGTGGTTTTTCTAAAAAGTTACAATGGACTTGTTCGATGATAAATCTAAGCGGACTTGTCATGGGAATGTAATATTCTAAATCGGGTGTCCTTCCTAAAAGTGTGTTCGACTCTCGTGTGGGTTGACCTCGTTCTAGTAATTTTGTCGATTTGGTTATGTTTTGTGGAATTCGGTGGATCATGTCTCCAGTTTGATGTTGGTTAAAAGGTTTTCTATGGTTTTTCCCTGGTGTTGAAGGTTGTTGACTCTGGTCGAGGATTTAATGTCTAGACGGAGGTGTGGTTTTAATTGTTTTATAAGAGTTGGTTTAAATTGGTTGGGAGTTCCCGCGTCGACCCCCTTTTCTAGGGTCTTCCTTTTAGATGGTCAACTTTCCTGCACTAGTTAAGTTCTTGTGGTGGGGAGAACCCCTTCGTGTTCTCCCCTCAATCTCGGACCCTAGTTTTCTCTTGAATCGGTCGGGTGTGACCTGTGTGGAGTAAGGTCATCCCCGAGATTCTCAATCCTCTCTGGTTCCTTTAGTTATGTTTGGGCATAGACTTGGTTTTTGGTTGACTTGCGGCCTGGTGACTTTCTGGGGGCAGAAAGTGTCTGTGGTGGGCAGAATTGTCACACCCCGACCGCGGACGTCCATAATTTTTCTCTTTTCTTGGACCCGGTTTAAATTTTTCGAATATTAATCGTGATTGATGGTTTCGCACCGGTGCGCAGTCATCGCATCGCTAGCGGTGATCGTGCGTTCGGCCCGGGTGACCACATGTTCGCCCGGCGGTTAAATTTTAACTTCTACTTTGTGTTCATAGTAATATAATTAGGATGGTTAAATTATTTTATTATCATTATTATTTTATTTATTAAGTTTGTTATTATTATTATTATTGTAAATTTTATAATTATTATTATCTTTATAAAGTTTTATTATTATTATTAATATAAGTTCTATTATTATTTTTATGATAAATTTTATTATTATTAAATGGTTTGATTATAATTATACTTTTTATTATTGTTATTATAATGTTTTATTATAATTATTAATATTATTATTTTTATCATACATATATATATATATAAACCTAAAACGACCCCTAACCCTAGCCTACCTCCCCTACAGCCGCCACCCTTTTCCCCTCTCCTCTTACCCGCGGCGCTCCCCCTCTGCGCGAACCCCGTGCCCAGCCGCTTCGGCCCTTTGGCCGCTCCCCAGCTCCTGCGCTACGGCCTCGCCCTCGCCCCCCTTCACCTCTCTCTCCCTCCAGCCTTCCTCCGCCTTCGCCACACCCAGCAGCAGCCCGCCGCCTCAACCCGACCTCCCCCTCCTGCTCGCCCCGGCTTCCTCGCCGCGTTCCCGTCCAGCCGCCGAAGTCCGGCGTCCCGAGCCCTGCCCTTCCTCCGGTATCCCATGTCCGGCGGCGATCCCCTTCTCCGGCGCCGGCTCCCGCTTCCCCGTCGCTGACCCGCTCTCCGCCTCGCCGGCTCCCGCTCACCCCCAGCCCTGCTCCCTGTCGTCCCGCCTCGCCCAAGCCAAAACCCCGGCCTCCACCCTCGTCCCGCTTCACCCGCGCACCCCTGCTCCCCGTCCCGGCGTCGCCACCCCCGTTCCGGCGCTCCGCCTTGTTGCACCCTGGACCCCCGGCTCCTCCCGCACCTCCTGTCCGGCTCGCCGTCGCACCTCCCGCTGCACCAATCTCCGGCCTGCACCACCGTCACCCTCCTTTGCCTCGACCTCCGGCTGCACCCCGCCTCGGCTAGCTCGACCGCCGGCTGCCCCTATTCCGCTCCGGCGTCCAGCGGCTTGTACCCCCCTGCAGCTCACCCCAGCGCCCCGGCCTCGGCCGCTCCCTCCGCGACCCGCACCGGCCTCCCCCTTCCTCCGACGTCATCCCTCCTGTTCCCGTCGCCGACCACTTCTTCCCCCTGCTCCTCCGCCTTGCGCCGACCCCGCGCTGCCGATCCGGCTTCCCCGCGCAACGACCCCCCTGCTCGTGAGTCTTTTTTTTATTTTATTTATGTTCATTTCTTTTTATTATAAATATTATTATCATGTTACTATTATTATCTTTATCATTATAATTATTATTATAATATGTTATCCTCACTAATATTATTATATTATGTTTTTATATTATTATTATTAATATTAATAACATATTATGAATATTATTATTACTATTATTATTACCACATTATTATTTTATTATTATTATTATTATTACTATTATCCTATCATTTTTATTATTATCATATTATAATATTATAATTATGCTAAGTTATTATTATTATCATTATATTATTATTATTATTGTGATTATATTATTATTATATTATTATCATGTTGATATTATTCTATTATTATTATTTTTATTATATCATTATTGTTTTTATTGTTATATTATTATTATACTTATTAAATTATTATTTTTATATCATTCTTGTTATTAAAGTATGTTACTATTATTATTATATTATTATTATTAATATATTATTAAGATTAAGATTATTATTATTTTTATTATTTACAAGTTAATATTATTAAGCTATTATTTTGTTATGATATTGTTATTATTATGGTTATACTATTATTATCATTATAACAATATTATTATTATTATTATTATTTTCTTATTATTATTACTCTGGCTTTTACTTGTGCTTTGTTAGGGGTTTTCTTCATCAATTTATATTTGTTTTTGGTAGGTTTAAGACTTTAGGACCCGCGCAGGGCGTTTCCGAGGCTCTGCCGTCTCCGCGCCTCAGTTTCGAGAGTGTTGAACTTTTTCACGTTGCTTCGGACACACGTCGTGTCATCGCGCCTTGGTTCCAAGGTTGTTTTACCATCGCGCTTGGATCTTGAGGTAGGTCTCCCTTTTCACTCGCCTTTAAATTTAGAATTTATTTATTCCTTGACTTTTTATTAAGTTTCAGCAAATTCAAAAGTATTACTAAGTAGTTATCTATAGTTTGGTGATCTGTTGATGATAAAAGTTGTTTTAATTCTAGCGTTTCATTAAAAGCGTTTTCTTGGATTTAATTGTGTGCTTCCATGGTAGTTTTGCTGGATGGTTCTTCCTGATTAACGAAAGATCATGTCGAATTGGGTTCTGAAGCGGTTTTGGTGTGTGTAAAATGGTAGGTGTATTGGTTATGAAAAATGGTGTTTTTATTTGATCCTTGATTAGAGGAAGTGCCGTGTGACCTTTAAACTCGATTTTTGGAAACATTAAGCGTGGTTCTTGGTAGTTGAAAAAGAAAAATGTTTTCCTTTGATGCGTGATTAAAATTCTGGATTTCATTTGAGAAATATTATTCTTTCAAAAGATGTTTAAAGGCCCGTTTGGCTCTTGATAAAAGTGGGGTGCGTTTGGAACTGGGAAAATGATTTCTTACTTGTGATACCAACGTCTTTCAGGTTTGAGATGCTGATTTGAGTGTCTTAAATAATGTTCTAAGTGCGTTTCTGGTTTTCAATCGTGTGGCGTATGTCATGTCCCTTGGAAATGTTTTAGTGTTAGATGTTCAAAGTGTAAATGATATGACGGCCCGGTTGGCACTTTAATAAATGTGAAGTGATTATACTTATATTTAGATATATATATATGTACTTGTGAGGGAATTTCTACAGGGGGACTTCCCTTCGAGGGTTGTCGTGTAGCGATGTCCGTGTAAGGGGTTGGCAAGTGCGGTGAGATGAGTCACGCGTGCGCGGGTCTCCCACTTACACAGTGTTACAAAAACTACTATGGGTTCCTGGGCGTCTTATAGATTATCGAGTGACGGTTTCTTGCTAACCCTGATTAGACGGGTTAGTACCCTCTGGAGTTGTGGACAGGCCAGGTGGGATGTGCCACTGGTTGGCTATTAGGGCGGCCAGTTGGTTATTGACTGTGGAGTACCATGCCGGCAGGTAGTCTGAACCCGAGTACGTCCAGAGGTTTTCTAGGGATGTTCAGGATCACCCATGGTTATTGCTGATAACTTCTGGTTTACTTTTGCTTGCACTTGGTTTTCCTTGCCTGCTTACCTTTACTTGCACTTGTTTTCCCTGCTTGTTTGCCTTCAGTCATATTTCACAGCCTATACTGTTAGACTTTGGGAAAAATGGTTTTCAAATGAAAATGCTTTATTCTCTTTGGGTTAGATTTGAAAATGTAACACTTTTCTTATCAGAATGAGTTTAAAACTAATGAAATGGAACTAACTTTCAAAAAGGAATAAGGGAAATGTCTCGTGTTTGATTTTCAAGTAAAGCATCGTGAAAACTTACTTTTATACATTATAGTTCAAACCTGGATTATGTAGATTATTTATTTACTGGCGGTGCATTGGGATTTGTTGTGGGGCTCACCTACTGAGTACTTTTGTGCTCACGCCTATCTTTTACCATTTCAGTCGCAGGTCTTCTGTTTTGAGTCGCTCAGTGTTGGAGCGAGGTTGCTCTCTAGTTGGGTGGTGACCTGAGAGGTCACATGGAGGTACGTGGTTGTGTGGTTTTTATTTCTTTTCCGCTGTTAGTGTTTGTTTATTCTGTTCTATTTACTTTTGTTTCGGGCTGAAATCGTTCCCAACGATCAAGTCTTGATGCCCGGCACTGGTTGCCATCCTGGGGGGATCAGGAACGCCCCTCGGGACTTGTCGCGGACCGGCTCGGGTGACCGGTTCAGGGTCGACCCGGGTTGGTTCGTGACAATTTCCACTGCCCTTTCTGTGGACACACTTTTGATACACTAAATCACTCCATTGATAATATCTCAAGTCATCGATATGAATCTGATAAGGGTAATTTTAACTCATTCTCCATTTGTTGAGTTAAACATCCAATTCATTGTTGTTGTTTTTACAAGATTATGTGTGAATGTACTTTTATTGTTTTACACTAAATATCCAATAATATTTAGTGTATTTATATTTGTCACACATAAGTATGTCATTGATTTATCTTTAACCTAAGGAAACGACCTTTTTGAGGGATTTCATCTCAATTTACATTCCATTGAGACTTCTTCGTTGTTATACACCAAATCACTTTTATATGGTGTATATAATTTACTTTTACATAGTATATCATGAATTCCTTTATTCTCATGATATTACAATGTTTTGATTACCTCAATTATTTTTATTCAAGTGTCTCTCTTTTGGTTAGAAAATCTAACCAAAATACCATTTTAAAATGTTTGAAAGACTTATTCTTCTAAATCTTGCTCATTAATGTCCATGTTTTAAAAATGTTTTTAAGGATTTATATATATGGGAATTAAGTTTTTAAAAGTAAAACTCCTTTTAAATGTTTCAAAGTGGTATGGTAAACATTGATTCAAAAATCTATTTTTAAACGGCTTCTTGACAAATAGTGTGACTTTAAAATGTTTTAAAGAAAAGGGGGATATTTATCTCAAATAGTTTTGATGGTTATTTTCATCTATATCACTATCATTCATTATTATCGATTGAGGTACAATAAAATCTTCCATATTGCATCGAATTAGTTATGTATGACCGTGGATGTGCTATTTTTATACCATTCATGGTTTGTGGTTAAAGTATTGACATTTCGTATGCTAGTTTTAATATGAATGTTTATGTTATGTTTAAACCTGTTCATATGAGGAATGCATTGGAATTAATAAGTGAAGGATGGATCCCTCTATAGCTCCTCGATGCATCGGTAGGTCTCATGAGACAAACTAGTGTCTTGGCACAAGGCCTTGGCAAAATCTTATTTGTAGTCTTGGCACAAGGCCTTGGCAAAATCTTATTTGTAGTCTTGGCACAAGGCCTTGGCTATGTGGTTATGATAGTCTATCATTATGCATTCCATCATTATGAAAGTGGTTATTGATATTTCATGTGATTTTTCGATTAGTAGAATATCCATGTGAATAAGTAAATGGCATTATTTTATTTTACTTTTTCCATACAATGTTGAAGTTCAAGTTTAAAAGGCTTTTGTTTTAGTAATGCATTGCCTTAAATGTTTATGCTTATTTTTGAAAGTTTCCGCTATATTGTTATCCTTACTGGGCATTTGAGCTCACCACTTTTCTATCATTTATTTTTCCCAAGATGTGAAGAAGTAAGTTATGAATGACCTGCAGGAATTTATGTGGGGATATGAGTGTGGAATAGGGAGACTATGTTGTTGTAGTAGTTTTTCACTTTATGATTTAATGTAAAACTTTATGAATATATCTAGTGTTTCCAAGGCTACTAAACCAATCGGTCTTCCGAGATTTGATCTTTCTTGTGATCATGCCAATGTTATGTAATAATGCACCGAATCTAGGTAACTGGGGTCGGGGCGTTACAATTATTTTATGTTAATTTATTTATAAATATTAATAAATATAAATTATGTTCTATTCATCAAATATTTTCACCTCCATAATGAATATATTGAACGATAAATAGTAAAAAGCTCAGTTATCACAATTATGGTTAATGTAGTGTTTTGGCATGTTACATGCTCTTATGTTAATATTAATTTTTAACAAACGTACAATTTTCATTTGAAAATTTATTATTTAATATTTATAATCATTTTTCCTAATTATTTTAATATTTATCACTTTAATTTATCCTCAATGGATAAATTACAAGGGTCAGAAGACTAGGTACCCTAGTAAAAAAAGGGTAAAATTGAGTAAACCTAAAGACTATGGAAAACAATAATAAAAATGATTTTATTTTTGTGTGGAGTAAGTTTTATTAGACAATTATTCCAATCCAATGAATAATTTTTTAAATTTTTTAATATCATGATGTAAGGGAGACCTCCAATATTTAATACTTTTGAGAATTTAAAATAATGCCACAGGTCCTCAACTGTAAAAATAAACTCACTATCCCCACTTATTCACACATTAATGCCTTTTTATTCTTCCATGGACTTCCCAAATGTCATATTATATTCTGTAATATTATCACAGAATCTATAATTTTAGTATAAATCTTGTTAAGGATTCCCTTGGTAAAAACCAAAAGAAGTTACTTGAGGAAGAGGTAACATTCTCTAGTAAAAATTTCTATTTTATTTATTTCTCAACCCACATTAATTACTTTTACAATGATTATATAATTGAATTAGTATTATAAATCTAATTTATTTTTTTTATTTAAAGGTAAATATATACAACCACACATACTAACATCAAATGGGTTATGAAATCATCAATCGGGTGTATGATGGCCACCCACCTTGCGAAACGATGTCGTTCTCTTTTCCATTACCACCTCTCATGGTTGAGAATAATGATATACCTACTATTTATATATGATATTTTGGTATTTATAAATTAATACAACCAATATATTAATTATATCATATAAATAATTTTTAAATTCCATTCCATAATAGATACGATAACTGTTCTCAAGTGTACGACAGACTGCTACCTCGTGAAGCGATATGAAGTGTTTTTCAATAATGTGTAACATGAAAGTAAAAAAGGGTAAATATAAGGAATATATATGATATACATGGAATAATTATGATATTAATAACCTAATAATATATTTTTCTAAATATAATATATCATTTTCTTTTAAGCATTTCACACACTGAAAAAGTTATAATGTCGTTCATGGATATAAAAACTACTACCTCCTTGAAGCGATGCGATTATTTCTTTCGACACCACATAATAATAATGATATAAATACATATAGAATAGTTTATTTATTATATAAATATAATTATGTAAATTTAAAATACTACATAATATGTTTCCATAATAATCATTGAAAAATTGAAACATTTCTCTTTTGTATCTGTGGCCTACAGTCTCTATGATTGTAACATTAGTTCAATTTTCATAATGATATTTAATGATTTATTTTAAAATTATAATTTATTTATAGATATTATAATTATTTAATGGTTACTATTCTGGGTATATTTAAATAATCCCCCATTTTACAATAGTTGACCTTCCAAATTCATTTCTGAAACATAAACCGAATATGGTCAAAACATCTGACAAAAACATACTTCATTAGGTTGTTGGATATAACATGAAAATATGTGAAATAAAATTAATAATAAAATTATCAATAAATTAAATACTTATAAAATTTTATTATTTAGGATGATAAAAACTATTATGACAATTTGGACTCGAGGTAATGGTTTATCTCGTCTCACTTTTATTTCTGTGAGATACAAGCCATATTCAGTACTTATTTTTTTTATGGTGTAAATATTTACCATGTATTTATTTTATTTTTATTATACTGAAATTTTAGAAAATATAATTATCCTTTTATTATATCCCTTTTCAAGGGATTTTTATTTTCAAATTTACCAAAGAGGTATAAGATTTTTTTCTCAAGTCTCTTTCTTTGAGATGTTGGTTATATTATACACCTATCTTCTTTTCAGAATAATATATAATTCCCCTTTGAAATTTTATATCATGAATTAAATTATTTTCATGATATTATATGTTTAAATTAATTTTTTTATTTCATGGAGAATATGATTCAATATTACCTAAGTGGTAACAGTTTCATGTTATAATCTCATTCTTTATCAAAACTATTTGTGATTAAGTATCATATGTTTAAATATTATGATATACCTTTAAATAATTAACATGAATTTTATCCTCTTAATTTTATTACCATATAATACATGTTTCACCTTCATTATACTTTCTTTATGTACTAAATGTTTCAGAAAAATGCTTTTATGAAATAGTCTGTTTGGTTGAAAAATACGTTTCTTCCAAAATAATGTTTTCTATAATGGTTCCCAAAACTTTTTTAAACGTTTTTTCGATTAAGAAATGATATTTTTTCAATAAATGTTTTAAATTATTTTTAAAAATTTATTTATATGTTTTCAAGGTTTTTTGCATAGAAAATAATTTTCAATATTATTTATGTTTCAAAAAAAATTCAAAATAAAAAGGATATTTTCTACAAGAATCTATTTAGTGATTTTTTAGTCGTATTTACATTAATCAATATAAAAAACACATGTTTTTAATTATCCTCATCTAGGGATTTTTTATTGATATTATCCTCATTATTTCTCTAGATTAATAATGTTTCTTTCAACTAGATTGTTAGGGATCCCACTTCTTTTCCACAGGATAATCATGTTTTAAGGATGTTGAAAAGAAAATCATTTAATATCCTTGGGATTATAAGGTTATAAAATAATAATGATTATTTCTATGATTTATATGATGAAGTATCGATGTATTTTTTTCATGTTATAGTTCATTTAAATTAAATTATAGAAATGGGGTGGCCCATATAGTGTTGGGTAATCCCATTATAGCTTAACATGGGGTGAACAAAATTACATCGAGTAATCCAATTATAGCTTAAACAAGGGGTGGCCCAGATAATTACATGAAATCCCATTATAGCATAACATTGGGTAAACCAAATAGCATTACATATACCTGCAATATCTGAAACCGTGGGTGCACCGAGATATCATTCCAATGAATTATGTAATTATTATTTTAGAAGTCAGTCATATGGTTATTACAATTAAAATTATTTTTAAATGGTTTTATTAAAGTGATTCTCTATGTTACCAAAAAGGTTTTTTCCTTTGTTATTATGTGTTTATAAAGTTTATCATGATCAAATTACATATCATATGTCTCATGATTATTGATTTTTATGAATCTTTCCTTTTCCATTTTTTCATATTTTATGATCAATGTATTTATTGGTATGAGTTATTTTACGATTCACTCACATATTGTGATTACATCATCATACATTTATAAACATCTTATTATCATTTAGTACATTTAATTTTAAATTCATATGTTTACCCTTACTATGAATTTGAACTCACCCTCCTTATGTTTCCTTGTTCACATGTTTTAAATAATGATGTTTTATTTTTTATGTATATTAGGGATTATATATATATAAATATGATAATGACTTAATTTTAAATTAAAAAATCTGGTTGAAATGTTGTAAATGATCATTTTATGACATTGTTATTATTTATATAGTATTTTTTACTAATTATAAAAAAACTATAATCCCAAATGTCTTCAAGATTGTATGAGATCCAATTTCTCCTTTTGATGTAGTATGGTTGGGAAAGAAAAAATGGGTCACAATTATTATTATCAAACCCAAAAGTGTGTAGCTTATGATTTTACTATTCGATCTAAGAGTATGGGTCCTAGGATGTTATATTTTGATTAGTCACATGTTTTACCATACCAGGAATATTAATAGTGCATGTTGGATTCAATGGTAGGGATCATCATAATATTAAGTTCATGGTATCCTAGCCCATGCATACAAACAATGAATGTGATGCAACAGTTATGAGATTAGTCATTAAATAATTTATTAGCTTCTTAAAACCTATATGAAATCCCTATTGTAGATTTGATAATACCTAAGGTTGATATGGGGGGATTTTTGAAATTCACCTCTAAAAACATTGTGATTCATTCTAGGATTGATCAAACTAATGTTGAATCCTATATTAGAGCTCATTGATGTAATTAGTTTTTTGAATAAATCTCTTTATATATCTTTTTATTTCTATTTCTATAGATAGATCTTTTATAATCAGTGGTTCTAGATTAATTAGATTATAGTGGATGGGGTAATGAATTATATATTCAGGATAATTGTTTACGTTTACATTTTTTATCAAATCAGATTATGATAATTAACACTATATCTGAGGTTTTATATTTCATCATGAGCTCATAATGTAAAGTAGGTGGCCTAAATAATTACTTAGAGGTTATAAATTCATTATTTCAATATTAGTGTAATTTGAAGTCACTTTCTTGATGTATACTTTTCCCAAATAATTTTCTATGATTTATTTTATAAAAAAAGTATTTTTATGGAATTAAAAAACATTGTATTGTGGGGTTTTTGAAGAATTGTAGAATGGATTTTAAATCTAGAATCATTGAAAAAAAAATATTTTTTCATATTAAATTGGTTGAATTAAAGATAAATGGTTTTGAAAGAATTTATATAGAAATTATTATTTTCGTATATAAAATTGTTACACAGAATGAATGGATTAGTTATTTGTAATGATTGGGATGTGTCAGTGAATTAAAAAAGGTTTGGATAGTTATTTTATAATAGAAATTTTTTTGTGGGATTCATATGAGGAGGGTCATTATTTTTTAAAATACATGGGTTGTTAATAATTCATTATAAGTGTATGGTATAATTATTTTTATGTTATTTGTTAAATTATTAATGTTACTCATGTATCCTATAATTGATATGAATTACTTTTTTTAGATATTTTGGGTGAATTGGGAAGGGTTGCTCTTTCTTTCTGAAAAACTTGTGCGATTTGTTTTAATGTACTAGTTTGGTTATATCTAGATTTCCGTAGTAAATTATTATTACTTTTACAAATATAATAAACAACATTCAAGATCAATTATTATATAATTTAGAAAACAAATTTCCTGAGAATTCATGGGTTCTATATGGGGAAAATATGTGGGGTATTTTAATATTCACTACTACTCGTACATATCAGTGTGTGTAGATGTATTTAATCGTGATAGTTAAATGTATTTGGATTATTAGTTCATGGATGATTGAATATAGGATAAAATTTTATGGTAAATATGGTGTTATACATTTATATATTGTAAGAGTTGTTGGATTACACTTAATGGATTGGAGGTTTTTTATATATATTTTAAATGCAAACCCCATTAGTATCTCATATAGTTGGTTATTTTTTAAAGGAAATACATTACCCAATGATTATGGTTTAACCTACAGTACAATTTTATTACTTATAATGATTAGAGAGCACACTTCAGGCATTTTGAGTAACCTATATTGGGTAATTGAATTTGGTCTCTAAATTCATGGTAATATCAAATGGAATCTCATATGCAACAGAAATGGGTGGATAGTTTTTAATTAAAAAAATATTAGAAGAAATTATTTATGTTGGGGATAATGACAACATCTATAATTTTAATTTATTTAATATGTATTAATGAATAATTGAATTAATTTATTAATGTGATCATACTGATGGAATAATGAGTATCCATATAATTTATTTTCCTTATTATAAAATTTTTTTTATAAAATTGATTCTTGTAAAGAAATTTATTATTTAAAATATGAGTAAATTTATCATATAAATTATAAAAATAAAATGAGATCTTGGAAATATAATTAATGTATTTTATTTAATTTTGAGATATTATTTTTTCTAAAATTTCAATAATGGAGGTTTATTTGATTAAATTAAGGGGTGATATTTTTAAAAATATATATAGAGTACAAATGTTAACACATGAAAATAATTATATTCAATCATAAAATTGGAGAATTTAAAAGGTTATTTTAAAGGATATACTCTATGAAACCTAAATTTTAAAGTATATATGTAACCATATATCATAAGATACAGTATATGTACATTATATGAGATTATATCCATTATTACAATTTTAATAGACCATATATTGGAATATAGTTTCATATGTTATAAAGATATTTTATAAATGTTTCCCAATACATTCCTATTTTTTGATAGGCTTGTTCATATATTATGGTGAATTATAATTTATGATTCATATTATACAATAGGACTTTTCATGGAAACTAAAAATTAAAAGATAATGTTTGAAACTTTTACACGTAATATATAATTAAAAACTAAGGTACCATATGATGAAATACTATAGAGATTTTGGTTAGTTGATTGTCATAAGTAGTTTTAACTATATCATTACTCAAATGTTTCATCACATCAGAGTAAATTTCATAAAAATATCATGTTTTTCTTTAGGCATATATAAATAAGGGATTATCCATGAGAATGGTGACTGATATATTACCAATCTCTTACCAATTATATCAAATATATCATCCAACTTCTTTTACCTCAAGATAAACTATCATAACATTGTTTTAAAGGAGGTTCATATCAAATATTAGGTGACTTAGTCAGCCCATGGATAATCCATAGAGGGAAGATTTATTTGGTTATTTCTTTGTGATATTCACCAAATTTTGAGATAGAATACGATAGTAGAATCAATATTTAGTGAAAGCTATATGTTTTTAATTTATATATTTCATGGTTTTAGTTTTTCATAGCATAGAAATAATTGGATTTTTGATTCATGTTATCTTTAGTTTTATTTAATAATTTTTATTAAACTGTTAAAAACTCATCATTGGTATTAGAGGTTTCCCTTGATTCTTGTTACACAAAATCATGTTTAGAAATAAAGAAATAAGAAATTTTTGTTAATATCATATTTTATACATTATTTTGTCATATATAGTTCTATTTGGAAATTAGATATCACAATTAATATCATTAGATATGATATAGAAATTGATCTATGTCTCCATCTATGATATATGATATCATAGTAAATGGTATGATATCAAAATAAGATAGAAGATATCATAGATTTTTAAATATTAAAATCTTTTAGTATTTGTAATTTCATAACATATAGTATAGGCTAATTATAGTATAGGATGTCATTGAATTAAACCCACTAAATAAAGCATTTTATTGCTAAGGTGATATCGATCCTATCGTAAGAAATGATCAGTAGCTATATTATATGATATTGAAGATTTCATAAAATATGATATATAATGAAATATCATTGATCATAGACATTTTCCCCAATCATAAGTGGCAATGAAATTTCACATCATTTGATATATGTAATATAATTTAATATGATATACCTGAAAAAATTACTTTTTCTAGTTTTCAATTAGAAATTAAATTATATAATTTATAAAATGTCTATAATTTATAAAAAAAATGTATTTTGTGATATTTATTTAATTTAATAAGTGTTTATATAAAAATTATATATAAAATTTATATATTTAATTTTTTATTGTCTTGAAGAATTTAAAAAATAAATATCTAATTTTAAACTTTTCTAGTGTTTTGGTACATGAGATATAGGTTTTAAGTGGATTTACATTGTGAGTAATTTATAAAGTGTTTATAATTAAAATAAAGAGAAATATAAAAGTTTTTATAATTATTTATGAATATTTAATAAATATAAATAAAAAAATTTATATTAAGGTCTCATCTATACTGTATTTGACAGATTTAAAAAAGAGTTTTGGATGACGATGTGATCAATGATTTAACTAAAATGTGAGGTATTTAATTAAATTAATTTTTAAATAATATATGAATTGTATATTTTGTTAAAAATTTCAGCAAATATATCATAATTTTTATAAAGGAATTCATATTAAATCCATGTAATTCTTAATAAAAAATATTTTATTCACCAAAATTAATAGCTTAGGTTTATCCATTCCAATTGTATAATGTTCTTGTAATTTATTTTTAAATTTTTTATAAGTTGTTTATCCCAGGTTTAAATATATGAATCTTTACATTATTAAGTTTTAGGGCCTATATATGAAAATCTTAATGTAAGAAAGATATTGGATTGGTATAATCAAAATAATTTCTCTAAAGCTAGGAGAAAATTATATGTGTTAGAGATATAATGTTCAGAGAAACCAAACATTGAAGTTGTTAAAAATATGGATTTTTATTCTTATGGGAATAATATAAGAATTCACATAATGATTCAAAAGAATTATCTTCAAGTTGATTCAAGTATTTGGGGTCTTGCCTATTGGTAAGTCACCCTATAATCCTGCATCAAAGTGCAAGATAAAATTTTATAGAAACCATAATATTTTGGGGGGGGTAGTCCACTAAATATGCACGTGGTATGTAGGTAGGGTCTGTGGTGATGGTATGCAGGTTGGAGAGTCTATTAAAATTCATATTTGGGCTTCATCCATTAATGTATGGTGGGGGTTCCAGAGAATGACAACATATGTGGCAAGATGAATGATCTTGAGTGAACATTGGTAGTACTGATATAGGAGTGATGGAGGGAGGGTCACAATGGGAGGGAATATTCTCATTAATGTGGTATGTATTAACATCAATAAGAAATAAGAAGGCGGGATACTTCTATGGGTAGGGTGACTGGTCAACTCATCTTTTAGGAAATATATATATGTGGGCCCCAAGATTTATGTGTATACCCATATTTGGTTTATAGCAAGATCACCAAACATTTCAGGCTACTATATTGGGAATGAAAAAATAGTATACCTTCTTCATTAATACTGGGCACCGTGCATCTTTTCCTGGGAAAATTCTAGTTGTTCAGTAATCAAAGGTCAGGGGTTGGGATAAAAATGTATCAATATGTAATGGAATGGGTTTGTTATAGTGGTTTTTGATCTTTGGGTAATTTATGGTCTTTTATTAATCCATTTTCTTACTAGTCATATTGTCCATGAAAGGTTCCCACTCAACTCAAATAAAATTAGGATTAACAAAAAATCAATAAATATTTAAGGCCTTTCGGATTTTAGTAATGGTTATAGAAGAATCATTAGTCCCTTCCCTTGTATATAATATGATTGAGTACATTAATGACCTACATATATGGATGTGTTGTTATTTATATAAAATTAATTTGGTAATCATCATTGGAAAATATCCATCAATGTGAACTAATTCTATAAAATTTTACCCAATTTTATTAATGTATCAGGAACTAAAAAACAGGGAATGTGATATAAATGTTTCAATACTGTGTTGATAGTATAGTTAAGTAAAAGGTCAAACTGGAGAATTAAAATTCAATTGAAAAGTCCAAAAATGTTTCATTGAGTAGCTATTACAGGTCATTGAATCCTAAAATAATTTTTCAAAAAGTACTGTTAATGTTTTTATGGGATGGAGTTGTTGAAAATATTATAACTTTGAGAAACTTGACGTAAATTCCACATCAGGTACTAGTGTTAGAAAAATTAATTCTTTGATTTTATGATACCAAATGTATGTTTTTAAAATGTTGAAAATATAATTGAGTTCAAGATCAATAAAATAATTTATGAATCTTTTTGTTTGAATTATAATGACAAATAAAAATGTTTTAAATTCTATGATTTGAGTGTAATTTAATATATATTTCAATAATAGATGGATCTGTGTAAAATATGTGTGTTGTTATTTAATTTATATTATTGAATTTAATTTATTAATGAATAGATGTTACGAAATATATGATATTAATTTATATACATGGTAATGATTAGGGAAAATTATATAACATGTTTTCAAAAAGTGGATAAGGATAAAATAGTCTAGCTAAGATATTTTCTAAAATTAAAGGGATATGATCTCACCACCCATCAATGGAATATTTTAAAGAATGAAATATTCTTTTCACATAATTTCTCCAAAAACATAGAATAATATATAATATATGTTTTTTATTGCTTG
The DNA here is from genome assembly GCA_963277665.1 of Viscum album. Lineage (NCBI taxonomy): Eukaryota > Viridiplantae > Streptophyta > Magnoliopsida > Santalales > Viscaceae > Viscum > Viscum album. The sequence goes on along the minus strand of OY728159.1, from coordinate 1,289,040,162 downwards.
ATTTGTTGAATATGAAAGGGAAATATGTTTTATTTTCTAGAATAAAAGATTTTTTCTATTTTTTCATGATATTTTGAAGCGAATACATTTTTTAACAGACTAGTGGGGGTTTTTTTGGACCTAAAGAAGTTAAAAGTTAACAAATAAAGGATTATATCATCAAAATAAAAATGTAAATTTCAATTTATATCCTAAAGGAGTTTAGGATGTAATAGTAATAAAAAATGTAAAGTTTCATATTTTGTGGCTGATATTATAGCTAGTAAACGGAGCCCTTGTGAAGGTATCATTCCGTATAAATGTATTGGGTCTACATTTTTTTATTGCAACCTAATTATAAGTCGTGAAACCCTTTGTATTCATTACGTTAACAACCCCATCACACTTGAGATAAATTTATTTTCATAATAAACAGGTAATTTTGAGTGACTGTACATTTTTATACCAAAATGTATTTATCCCTTGTTTTTTTAGTTGTATTTTCTTTCAATAGATACTGATTTTTTAAAGTTGATAAAATAATATTATTTTCAGCTTTTGTGCACACCTCATAATAATGAGGAATCAGGTTCAGCCTATTTTTTGAGTCATTAAATACAATTCATTATTTTTGGATTTATTTTATAAGCTATTATAAATTTTATTGAGTATAGAAAGAAAGTTTTGATCAAGATGACAAGCTATACTGAAATCTGTATTCGACACTAAATATGTTTATTCTTTGCAGATTTGTATTACCCAAATATCAAAAGTTATCTTAAAAAAATGTGATACAATCTATCTAAAGTAAATGGGGATAACAACTATAGAAAATCATGTTGAGAATTATATTGGAATATAGTATTTTCAACTAATCATATAGATGTTCAAAATATATTTATAGAAAATAATGATCTTTCTGGAGAAAATAATTCAACACGGACACCTATCTATCATACATTGAATTTTAATAATAATTCAAATGAATTATGACATGGATAATTAGATGCATTGATAATTAGATAAGGGAATTAGAGGAATAAATATTCTTTTGGGATGTTGAGACTACAGAAAAAAATGATAAAAAACAATTAAAAATGTGGTCATACATTTCAAATAGAATGATTTGTATTTCTAATACATTTAAAATTAGTTCATGTGAAAAGAATCATATGTTGACTTTTTTTTTGTTTGGTTAAGATCTATCAGAATAGAGGAGACACGTATTCCTTGGAATAAATTTGAGACCAATCTGTTAGACATAGGCTAACACCGATATGAATCATTGGATGAAATATTAATCGTTCTAAGGAAAAAAAATGAAAAAAATATTTTTAAACAAGTTTTTTAAGTATTATCATGATGATATTGAATTTTGAAATATTAATAGAAGTTTTTCATTAATGAACTATTTTGAATAATCATTATGAGCATCGTAATTAGAAGACAAGTGTTTTCCATATTCTTATCTTTTGCTGTAAAGAAGTTTTTTGAATATTCTATTTTTTTACACCTGTCTTAATCATAATGAGATAAGACATAACAGAAAATTGGAATCAGACTAATTTTTTATAAGATTATATAATCTCCCATAATAATTAAGAAGGGTTAAACAAGTCAAACATGAAGATTAAAAGGAATGAGAAATTTGTGTTTATGAATTTCACTTAGTGGGAAAGGAAATTGGATTTCACACATTTTCCATTCTTGGGTGCCTATAATAAGAGAGTAAAATAATTTTGTACAATGTGATGAAACATGAAGTGAAAATGAAAAACTAGAGCTCTAATATTTATTTATTATGGAGTTCCCAACCCAACTTTGTTTTTCTAGTTGTTGTTGAGGCTGTTCCATCAGAATAATTACATCAGAGGGAGGTTAAATATAATCATTGGAGAAATTTCCATCCTAAAATGTTTCACCAAAGCAAGTCCATATGAGTAATCCAATTGGAGTGACATCCATCAAAGTTAGGTTTATCATATTGATCTTACATTTAAAGAGTAATTGAGAGTTGTGGATTGAGTTCCTACACAATTGGAGGAAGGAAAGATGGAGAATAAAAACAAGGCCAATTACATGGAGAACACCTGACTAAAGTTATCATACTGAGCCAGATCAGATTGACACCAATGGGGAAGATTTCTAAACTCAGTTTCTAGAAGATGATTCAAGACCAAAATGTTCCCTATAAAATTTTTAATGTTATTGAACATTGTAATTAGGTAAAGTTTGATTCATTTTACTTGTGGGGAAATTGAATAATTTCCATAGTATATTAGAAAAGAAGAATGAGAGTGAATCTTTTAACTATGTATATTTACCAATTTCCAAACTAGGTTGTGTGTTTTCTATGGTGTATAACCAGGTATGGGAAGATGATATAAGAAGGGATAGTTAGGGGTAAACCAATAATAGAAAGAAAGTATCTACTGGGATTTTAGAATTTTTTTCTACTTCTTCCAATGTATTCGGAAAATAATATAGTGAATGATTCCATGTTGGTGGGACTATCCTACCCAAAAATGAGTAGTTTTATGTAAAAAAACATATAAATATAATTTTATTCACTCTCTTTATACTTTTCACATATTAAATGTGATGTTGATAAGATTTATTTTATTGTATCATAACTATAACATGTTTTATAGGATAGGAAATTATACTAAGAAGTTAAATAAAAAATTCTTATAAAAGAAAAATGAACTACTAATTTACCCCCCCCCCTCATAATGGTCTCAATCCTACTTGGGAACAATAATTGGTATCATTTATATGGTTTCCTCTAAAAGATCTATCTTATAAATAGATAATTTAAATTCTATGAACTTTACAAGGATTCCAATTTTCAATGGAAATTACTATCATATCTGGAAAGATATAATGCTTCCATATCATGTGTCATTTGGGTATGATGTTTTGGAAGATACTACATAATGATTTTCTATTTGTATTGATAATTCTCCTATTAGTATTGTTGAAAATAAAATATTGAGAAAGGTGGAAAAGATAAAAATGATTTACCCTCATTAGATACTAAAAGTGATTTTCTTAGAGTAATGGGATTTATAACTACAAAATGTATCTAGGATAAGGTGAATAATTTTATTAAAGAAATAAAAAGGTGAAGATGGAAATGTTAAAACTATAGAAGCTGAAGTATACTGATTTAAAAATGGATAAGTATAAATCTATTGGTTATTTATTTATAGGGTTGAATGATATTATTAGCACCATAAGTTGTTTTGTTGAGAAATTGTAATACACATATATTGATGAAAATATCTTGAGAATTCTTCATAAAAAGTTTGATGCCAAGGCTTCATCATTGGAGGACAGAGATAATGAAACATTATCTTTAGATGATCTATATAGTACTCTTGTTACATATAAAATGAGAAGAGATAATGTTATAAAAAGAAGAGGAAAGGTTTATCAATAAATAGCCATAAAATCTTTGTTAAAAGGTAAAAACAAAGATAATTTAATTAAAAATGAATAAAATGATTCAGAATATAATGAAGAAGTAGCAGATTTCAATAAAATAGTTTCACTTATTTCTATGAATTAAATAAGATCAAATAAAAAAGTAAAACTCCAAAATGATTGAATTGTGAAAGGAAATTAAATTTTTTACAAAATATTTCTATTCAAAAAGTTGAATATTATGATTTCATGGAAAATTATGATAATTATCATAATTAAAAATGACATAATAGTAGGAATGACTTGGTTATGATAAGAAGAATAAAATTTATCTCATTAGAAGATATAAGGATGATTTCTTATTCATTTTTGAACATGATCATCTACTCATATTTATTTCTCAAGTAAAAAATGGAATTAATTAAGCTAATATTGATAGTTATTAAGATGAGATGATAAAAATGGAATTGATTCTCAAAAGGAATTTGGAGAATTCACTAGAATAAAATACACAACTCAAAATAGAATGAAGGATGTTGTAGAAACATTATAAAAAAATAACATTTGATAATGGTGAGATATATTGAAAACTAAAAACTTATGAATAATAATTTTCTATAAATGATAATCTCAATAATCTAGAATCTACACTTGATGGGGAAAGTCAACAGTAAAACTTGAAGATTGATCAATCCAAAAAATTAATATATTTTCTGAAAAGACTATTTGATGAGAAATAAGAATATTTTTTTGAAACACAATCAATGTTTCTTACAGCACAATCTGAGATAAGAAGGATGAGATAAATATTCACCATGGAAGTTAATGTTAATAGTGATACTTTTAAATAATGTGAAAATAATTTTTGAAAAAATATGAGTTCTTAGAAATCATATTTTACCAAGATATATAAAAATTCTTTAATAAAGTGACATATTGGGAACATGGTCTATTATTTTTAAATAAAAAACAACAAACAAAATTATTTTATGAACATGATTAATATCAGTTTAAAAAATCACCATTTGAATGTCACTGTTTGTGGTATATATCATTCATACAAAGAGTTATTCATACAGGTATAACATGTCACTATAATAAATTAAGTATTAATAAAGGGTAAGTGATTCTGATTAAATAAGATCAGATGTTCCTAAATATTGTGTAGGAAAAAACGGAAACTCAAATTATGAAGAAAGCTAAGTATGTTGAGAACATAAATAAAAAAAATCATGATGAGTATTAAAATAATGAGTGCTTAGTGAATTGAAAAAAAATTAACATGGATAGAAAGTTAGAATAAGATCAAAAATTATCAGAATAAAAAGGGAGTAAAGAGGATTTTTGAAGATATAAAAAATGTTGATAGAAAGATATGAACATATTATGGTCTGAAAATTTAGAAAAATATAAGAGATGTGAGGAAAAAAGGAATGTTACTAAATGTTTTTTGACGATCCAAATGAAACATGAGGACTGCAATAAATGGTTATTACAAACTCACTATAAGAAAGGTTCCAAAAAAATAAAATAAATTTACATCCTTATCATAAGAGTCTATAGGTAAAAATAAACTTGTTAACACTTTTATGAAGTATGGGAAGAAGTAAAAAAAATATATCCAAATCAAAATCATGGAAGAATGACAAAAATTAATGGCTAATAGAGGACCCTCATTTAGAAATATTTTAATAATCAACTGAGGTTCCACTATATTCCCAAAATATTTTTATTTTTACTAAATTCAATGGAATTAGAGTATCTGAAATAAGAATGATCATAAATAAATCTCTTGCTATTCTTGAAAAATAATGTCATTAAGTTACAAGAAAAGAGTTATTTAATGTTTTTTATACACATGAACTTCATTATTTGTTTTTTAGATTGGTGGAGGTTACATTAATCTTAAACAAATTCTTTCATGTTTCTCCCAAGAAAGTAAAACCTAAAAGAAACATAAAAATGATATTATATGAAATTTTTTCAATAGAAATAATTGTAATAATTATTTATTTACTCTTGTATTATACACCAGGCTTGGGAATTTAGATTTAGTATTGTTTAGATAATGGATATTAATTAATTAATTCAAGTGATATTTAAGTTTTATAAAGAACAATTTTGATATTATGAGATGAAAAGTTCCATCCTGTTGAAAAGAGAAAATTTGAGGAAGTAAACATATCATGAAAACCACTTTGAATTCGATTTTCAATAAGGTAGAGAAAAGAAAATAACAAAATAGATAAAATTAATTGAGGAGAAGATATGTAAATTAGGGAGAAAAAGGTGAGATTGTTTTGATGTATGTTTTTTAAAAAAAGTGGGTATTCAAAAATTGATGTAGAAAAAAACAAAAAGTAGAGATCATTGGTAAAATGATGGGTTTTAGTTGCCTTTTTAATCAATATATGATTAAGGTTTAATGTTGAGAAAAGGATATGTTTTTGGTTTCCGGACACACCTCATCATAATGAATAATCTGACTCATCCAATCAACATTAATCATTTAATATGATCCATCATATTGGGATTTTTATTAGAATATTTTAGAAATATGATTAAGTTTTGAATGAAAGTGTTGATCGTAATGAATAGATATATTAAAGATTTCATTTGACATTACATTTGATGATAATTTTTTGATTTTTATTTCAAAATTATCCAAATTTTTTTGGAGAACATGTGATGAAAACCGTATAATGTAATGGGGTAGAAGAAGTGATAAAATTCATTTTGAGCATTGTATTGGAAGAAAGAATATAGTGCCAATCATATTAAGGTTTTAAATATGTTGTCAGAATAATTATCTTATTGAAGAAAATAAGTCACTGCCGACATCGGTCTATCAGACATGATATTCCACTGATCATCATATTTAATTTTTATATTGATCCTAAAATGCATTGATAGTTGGAAAAGGGAATCATTCTAGAAATTGTTTTTTTTGTGGGATGTTGAGACCAATGAAAAAAAAATTAAATACTAATCAATAATCTAATCTACTCTTTTCATCAGAGTTATTTTATCTCTCAAATGTTTCAATTTTTTTCAATAGAAAATAATCAACTATTGAATATTTTTATTAGTTGAATGAATAGGCATTGAAATGGAGGAGGTACCATTTCATCATAATGAAGTTGCGACTGATGTTTTACACATAGGATAACACTAATATACATCCTCAGATGGGGGATTCAATTGTCTGAGGAAAAAAGAAGAAAAATAGAATTTTGTTAAAGTTTTTTAGAATATTTTCATGATGATCTTTATGTGTGAAGAGTTTTATAGAAGTTTTTTATTGAAAAAGTGTAGCAAATAATCATAATGTGCCTTATAATAAGAAAACATTCATTTTCCTTATTCCTATCATATGATAGGAGAAACATTGTAAAGAATCTATTATTTTATATCTATCTTCACTGTATTGAGATATATCATAATGGAATATTGGAATTTGGAAGAAGTTTTATATGATTTTATAAGCTCAAAAAAGGACTGATAAATTTTGAATAAGTCAAACATTAATGATTAAAGGAATGATAAATTCGGGATTATGAATTTCACTAAGTTGGAAGAGAAATGGTTTTTCATTCCTTTTTCATTCTGGGGTTCCTATAAAAGGAGAGTTCATGAAATTTGTATTATGAGAAAAACATAAAGGGATAAGAGTCACTAATAGCTCTGAAATTTTTTGGTATTAAGTTCCCAACCCAACATTTATTTTTCAGGATGATGTTCCATCAGAACAAATTTATTTGATTGAGGTTCAATTAAATCATTAGAGAAATTTCCAATGGGTGATGTTTCAATGAAGAAAGTCCCATAGAATGATTACATCAGAGTGAGGTTCATATGATCATGTTTCCTTGGACATATAAATTGTGCGATACTGATTGTGTTCATACTCAATTGTAATAATAATTGTAAAAGTATAATCGAATCGAGTCTAATAATATAGATACTGTTAGACTAAGGTTACCGAACTGAGATAAATCAGACTGACTCTAATGAGGAATATTTCCAAACTGGTTTTATAGAAGCAATTTTAAGGCCAAAAAGTTCTGCATAGTATAATTAATGTTCATGAAGATTGTATGGAGGTAAAATTTTATTTATCTTACTTGTGGTGAAATTAAAAAATTTCTAAAGTGAATCAAAAAAATGACGTAATGTGATACTTGTAATGGTGGATACTTACCAGCTGCTGAAAAGGGGTTTGTGTTTTTATGGTGTATAACTAGCTTGGGAAGTGAATAATGGAAAGGATAGTTGGGGGTATAACTAACTATAGTATGAAAGTTTTTACTATGATCGTAGAATTATTCACTAAATGTGAATTAGTATTCTGGAAGGAAGATAGTGAAAGGGTCATTATCAGTGGGAATATAAAATATGGACAAGAGTATGACTTTGTACCAAACACTGTGAATATCATATCCTTCATTCTCTTTAGATTTTTCACATAAAAAGGTTTGGTTGAGAGGTTTTGTCTTAGTATTTCATAACATTAACATATTTTAGAGGCTAATAAATTTAACCAATGAATAGAAGGAATTATTTCTTATAAAAAAAGAAACTAGTTATTCATCCCCCCCCCTTAGTGGTCTCAATCCTACTAGAGAACAAAAAAATGAAATAATGTAAAATAAAAATCATTGGAAAATTTATATGAATAATGATGATGATAAACCTAAAAAAAGTTATATGTGTGTAATAAAATTTATTAACATCATAACATTTCATTTTTTTGAAGTAATTGAGTTTTAATTGTATGTAAAAAGATTTTATCATTTAGAATATAATTCCTAACACTCACAGTTTTTGAAACTGCATTAATTCATATATATTATCTAATAAATAGTTTAGTGGGTGGTTTTATAAAAGGGTCACATAGTGATGTAATAATAATTATGTAGATATGTAATTAGTTTTAATAAAATTCAATATATTAAACAGACATAAGGTAGATCTGGTGGTCTATCATAGGGGATATGACTAGATGGGTTCTTTTATATATTTATGTTAATATCATTAAATGAGTTTGAGAATATAAAATATATCATATTATAAAAAATAATTTATTCACTTCATCATTTTATCCAAATGTTTTCCTAGATTACATGAAGATAAATGGTAATTAACCTCTCAAAGTATGTCTTTGAGTTATCCCAAATTGATGTTCCATATGGAGTATTATAATTTATAGTGAAATGTTAAGGTTATAATGGGTTTTATTTGTTATAGAGATATGGAATATTCTCAGGCATAAAGGGATTTTTATATATTGGATAACCTACCATGTATACCACATTGTGTTTCATACACTATATCTTTGGGTACTAGGGGTGCATATTTTTTATTGAATCCTTTTACCTATGATTTATATGGTACCAAGAATAAGAAACAGAATACTTTCATACCTTTGTTAAAAAATCTAATAATTTTAGATAATTAGGGGTCGTTAGGTACATTTCAACTCATTTTATTGGTTCAAGAATATATAAGAATGTATATTTCTTATCATATGACAAGTATGCCATATTGACCCTCAATTGAGATAGATTAAGGAAGTTTATAGTTATACCTATATAATATTCATGTGTTGTAATTATTAAATTTGTATCATGGGTAAGTGATGTGATCATCCATATAGATGAATGATATGTGATATATTCTTTTACTAGGCCTCTCGATAGTCAAAGAACTGATATTGTGTGAGTAGGATATATGGGGTTGACATTATCCATTTACTGTGGTTACTTTATTTATTATAAAATTATATTATATAATTATACATTCTTTTAAATGATATAATTGGCGGAAATTGTAATTGAGAAACATTAGTTTGATGGATATCATGTAAGATCCATTTTTACTTTTTGAAACACTGATTCTTTCATATTGGTGAATCATTTCTTACATTTATGAATTCTAGAATTCAATTTTTTTTAACTAAAAAGTCCCATGTGGTTACCCTTTTTAGATAACTGATGGTGGATTGAGTTTTAAAAAATATAAGATACACTTTTAAAGTGTTTTCATTTCATACAATAGGAATTTTGGATGGATATTCCCAATCTATTACATATGATGTGATACATGGTAAATATGATGATATGTCTTCAAAATGTGTTTTGTAATTATCCAAAATGATCTTTGGATATAGTTTTATGATATATTATATATGATTAAATATAATTTGATGTGTGACAAAGACTATGAGTATTTATTGAAGGTGGGAGATTGAAGGTGATATGATCTAAAGACTAATATGTATATAATACATGATAGCCAATATCATAGGATATAACATAGGGATATCATATCATTTGATACTCATGGTTCTGAGGAAAATATATCATGGTTTGGGAATATTGTTTTACATGATATATATATATAATATAACATTTTCTCTATTTAATCATAAAGTGTGATAAAATATGTCTTAAGGTATCAAGAATCATATTATGCGATTCATATTATACCATATTATTGATCAGGGTTGTTAAATGTCAACAGTTAGAATTTGAAACTCCTATATAAAATATATAATTAATGACTAAAATTTCTTATAATGAAAATTTTATATGATTTGGATTGACCAAAGGTTACAGGGATTTGTAATTGTATCATTACTCAAACATTTCATAACATTGGAGTAAATTACATACATGTTTTAGGAGTGTCTTGAGGCCTATATATAAAAGTAATCATCTATAAGAATTGTTATTTATCATTTCTCAGGATTCTACCAATTTCCTAAAATCTCACATCGTCCATCCTTTACCTCAAGATATACTAGCATATCATGACTTTAAGGAGGGTCATATCTAAACTTTAGGTAATTCTGTCATCATATGGATACACATATGAGGTACGATTCATATTGTTTTTCCTTAGTTATTTTTATCAAATAAAGTTATAAAATATAATAGAATCAAGAATCATCAATTAAAGGTTCATGTTATTCATTTACACAATACATTGTTTTATTTATTCATAACATTATGATATTTGGAGTTAATGTTTCAATTGTTTTTTATTTCATTAAATAAGTGTTAGTTTATCCTTCAAAACACTTTAAATTTGACTATATGAGTAATGGTAATCCACCATGAAAATACTAATTAAGTGAAATACGTTTAAAATGGAGAATATTTTAGGTGAAAACAATATTTATGAGAAATAGATGGTTTATTTTTTAAATGATGATGTTCCACTTGTTGGATTAATAATAGATGTAAGACGGTGATATATTTAAGTAAATTAAAATTTATCTCTATTTTTATATTCCTCTCTTCTATTCCTCTCATCACATCATTGTTATCTCTCTATAATTTTTCATCTAGAGGTGTATATAATGAATAATGGTAAATGGAGGTCTGAAAATTGATTGGAAATATCATGATTAGTTGTAAAAAAATTTATATTATATTATGAGAAATATTCCAAGTGTAAGGTGATGTTTCTATTTCATAAAACCCTAATTTTTTACTTTTATAAGAAGTGTTAATTCTCGGATTTTTGAAATTTTGTATAACCCATGCCAAATTTTCTTGGGGATCATATAAAATACAAGAACTATATTCTTGTGGCCTTTATTATTATACACTGTGAAATTTTTCCGTTATACATTTGACATTGAAAATTCCATGGTGGTTATTCAACACAATTAAGGAAGTATACTCTTCAATGAGTTACGTGAGAACCATGAAAAAATTTCATGGACCATGAAAAAATTACATCACTGATATCATCAATGGTAAATTCTACGTTAATTTTTTAAAATGTATTTCTAGTTTATTTGGCTTAGAAATTTTATCTTATATAGGAATCATGGAGATAAGGAATTGTGATTAAGCTCATTGATTTCATAGAATCAATGATTCATTGAATTCGTAGAATGTACATCTGGGTATGTGTCTCTTATTTATTATTATCATAACAAAATATTTATGTGGATTATTAATTATTTTTTAAATATTGATTACTATTTTATTTTTTTTATTCAACAATTATCTGTGGATTTTGAACCATTATTTGAAAAAAAAACTATTGTTTTTGAGAAAATTATGTTTTTGATATCCCTTTTAAATATTAAACAATTGATCATTTTTTATAAAATATATTCAAATGATTTTAAAATAAGTGTTTCTAAGTAAATTCTAATCATTAGTTTTGTTTTTCGATTTCATTTAAATAAAAGTTTTTTCAATTATTTTTTCAATGATTTTGTTATAAAACATTAGGGATGGTACTACTCTTCAGAAGGGGTATGTTCTTGCTTTTCATAAACATATATTTATTTTCCACTATGATTTTTATTGTTATTATAAATATTTTGATAATAGAATCCTCGGGTTTTATCTTAATGGTTCAGTCAATTATGAGATAATATTTATCATGAGGATTGAAACATGAAAAAACTCATGTTATATCCTGAAATTAGAGTTTCGAAATACCAAGGGTCCAAACATATAAAACCTCATGTTATATCCTGAGGTTTGAGTTATAAAAATATTGAATTATTGATATAACAATTTTACTATTGATAACGAATTGTGAAATAGAAAAAATTGTGATATGTGACGTATTGACCTTAGGATTTCATTTAATAGAGAAGAAATTAATTATTATCTGTTATGGTTGATTTGGACAATTCTTCATATTTTATATTAAATTTTACATTATTTCTTGTTTGAAAAGGGAAGTGTTTCATTAAAAGTATTTGCTAAACTATTTTGTGATAATGTTTTTAAGAACCTCGCATTAATAGTGCTTGTATAGATACACAATCATGGGATTACAAAGGATTAATTTGATAAATACTATAGAGATTATTCTCACATCATATATTTTTATCTGATAATCCATATAGATGATATATTAGGTGATTCAAGGAAAAAAATAATGCATTGATCTTTATCAATGGTGAGTTATAGATCAACATGGGATATATGTCCGGAGAAGTCAATGTCTTATAATTGAGTCACTTTGTTTTACTTATAAACATGATATCTTATTAAAACCCATATTTTTTTGGTTTTTTAAATTAATAATTTTTATCAATGATTTTTAAAACTTAATTTTCTTATAAAAAGGCTTTTACATATTCATGAAATGTTATAATTTTTTTTATCTCTTTTTAAAGAAAATTATTCCATGATAATTTATTTTATCTCTTGGTTCTAGTCACTAACCTCTATTGATCAAGGATAATTTCTTTGGCCTTATGTTGACCCGGATTAGTTCATATAATTAAGTCACTCAAGTTAAGTTATTACAAATTACATGTCATGTGACTATCTATTTGGGTGAGGTGTATCTTATGTAATCAACTTTATAGATGAATATCATCTATTTATTCATCTATATTGTCAATTTATGCTTTGAGAACATGTAATTTTTTAATATTCTATAATCTATTTTCATCCCCCATTTCTCAGTTCCCCACGTTGTCATGAGGAATGGATTATATTGTCATAAATGATTTATATGATACATATTATGAACAAAGGTATAAGGATACAAGTATTTAATAAAGACTGTATTGGATCCCTTTAAAGGACCAGTATGAAAAATAATTCTTAATACAAATATTTTATTCTAATTATTTATTAGATAATTCATACATATTTTCAATGCCATAAATACATTTGGGGTCATATAGAGTGATTGTATAAATGATTATACTATTTTTGAAATACGTAAAGAGTTACTCTAAAAGTGTTTTGGGATATATCCAAAAAAATTAGATTTATTATTATAATTATAAATATATTATGTCACATATAGTGAAAAATTATGATATATCCTCCTAAAATAATTTTGGGGGATATGTGAACATATTTTAAGATATTTTTTTACCCATTGTATATGATATGACATAAAGTGAAATTTTAAAAAATATTATGAAACTTTTGTACAAGTGGAAGAATTATAAAATTACACTATAAAGTATAAAACATAACATTTTAAATATCTATATAATGTGTTTTATGAAGAGTATAAAACCATGAAAGATTTGTGTTTGATAATTTTTTAACCTTTTTTAAGTACTACATTCATGCATTTATGATACAGCATGATGTGATGAGTGTAACTAAAATATGTTTTCAACATAAATAGAATATGCATTATATGATAATTAATTTATTGATTCAATCATATTTTATCATTAATTATGAATTATATAATAACATATATGGAGTTTCACATAAATCATTTAATTGTTAAATGGTCCAAATTTAAACTTACAATGAGTTACAAAGTGTTTATAACATTTACTATTAATTAATCATTGGAGAAATGGTTAGTTTATATCATAAAGTTGAAAAATATTATTTAATTATAGAGTCTATTAAGAGTTTCCTTGGGGTTATATATACAACCTATATCATAGTGATAGAAATCTTTGTGTCTGGAATATTAACTAAAACTCCAAACCAAAGATTTATTTCCTTCCTAACATTAATCATGGTTCAAGATAAGCACGGTTTGAAGTAAATATTATCCAATTATTATGATATTTTTTAAACAATTTATATTTTAATTGTATAAACCCATTTTTATGATTATTAGTTCTATTAATCTATCATGGTAAAGAATTAAGGAGAAGAAGAAGTGATTCTTTATCAAAAAAATGTATCTTCTACATTTATTTATATATCATGTTTCATTTTCAAATAGATAAAGAATAATGTTATTTTTTGGTTTCTATTTTCTTATATTTCCTTTTATAATTGTTATTTAACCCATTTATAATCCTAAAAATGAGAATAAATGATGTTATTTATAAAAAAAATTGTAGGCTGTAAATTTATTTTTAACAAATTTTTTATTTTAAATAGATCAAATTATATTTTGATATGCTGGTTTCTATTTTATTTTGTTAACTTAGATAAATATTATGTAACCCATTTAGAATCCTAACAATTATAATGAATGTTTTTTACTTTAAAAGAAAAAAATTGATATGAATTTCGAAAATTTCCCTTGAAAATAGAAATATAATTCTCATTTAAGCTTGTATATTATAAAAAACAAATATAGTTAACATTACAAGATGAATCAATGATGTTAGTATTGCTACACAATAATCTATAACAAATGTGTTGAAATTAATTTTTCCATACAAGTGTTTATTCTTGATTATATTCTATATTGTTTTAATGAATATATTTTTTCAATGATATTTAACTATGAATATTGATAAGTCAATTATATCACTATAATGAACAGTTAATCTTTACCTCATATTGAAGTCTTCTTTGAACAAATCCTTGGTATTAATTTTTTTTTAAATTTTTTATGTTTCAATATGAAATCATAAACAAAGATTTTATGATCTTGAGAAGATAAAGATATATTTTTATAGAAGACATAGGCATTATGATTTCATAGTTATTTCATTCACGGTGAAAAATTAACCCTACATATTTATTAGTTCAATGAACAAAATTAAAAAAGAAATTGTGGAAAAAATGGATTACATAGGTATTGATGATACACTTGTATACTCTAAAAATTATAAGGACTCAAAATACAATTTAATAATGGTTTTATAAATTTAACTGGAAAATGGGTTATAATGAACATTTTAGATGTTTGATTTTTTTTAAATGGTTTCTTTTTTTTAGATACCATAAAATTAAAAACACATCTTCACATTATTCAATTAAGAGAATTTATTAAAGAATATATATGGATAAATATTTTAAATTAATGATATGTATTATAGCCTATTATCTTAATTAATGAGGGAATTTTAATATGGAAATCCAAAAAAGTTATCAAAAACATTAATGGTTGGTTATGTAATGATTTTGGAATAGCAATATTGGTTTCACTAATTTAGATCTCTTATTCTACCAAATACATTTCTTTGATCACTATTTTATCTATTATCTCCAGAAAATAACTTGGAATTAATGTTCCTTAGTGGATTTAAGAGAGATAGTTAAGTAATGGTAATAGATGAATGATGGTAATTAAGGATAAACGATCATCAAGAAAAAAAGGTAGGTGACTCAAAAATATCATCCTTATATTAATATTTGTGAATTTATCGTGACTTTTTTTTGGAAAAATATTTGAATATAATCTTATATAATCCAAGATAAATATTATTATAATAGATTGAATATATAATGACTTTAATATCATAGTGATTGAATTAACATATGATGTGAATGTTTATAATGAATATAAATAGTGATATGGAGAATTGATGGTGAAAATTGATTAATGGTGGAAATTAAATATTATAATTGACTTAAAATAAATTCAATGAATATAGATATTTATTTTTCTGAATTTCAGGGGATTAATGGTGGATTAAGATTAATGTTTTATTTTATGATAGATAAGTATCATAATTAATAAGTATAAATTAGATATATTTATTTTTGTGAAGACATTATAGTAATTATTGATTATGAATTAATATATGATTATTATTTTAGGTTTTTATGGTGAATATTTACCATGAATGATTATAGAATTTGGAAGATATTTTATGTTGTGAGAAAGGTAATTTTATAAACTTTTGATTGAGCCATGAAAAATTTTCAGAGGTATTATTCCACTTTTTATAATTTTTTTTCTCTAAGTGTTGTAGGAATATAGGTTGATGTGGTTGTGAGTTACATGGGATTCATGCAACAAAGGAATAAGGTTGTTCAACATTCCAGTGTATAATGAAATTTATCCAGTGAGTTCTGTAGGGGTAGTGTAGTTCATACACATTTCGTGAAAATTTATTATGGGGATAAGCCATAATCTCATAGGGCCATAAAGATATATTTATTCCAGGATCTCTCATATGTGATGGGATAATGATGTATGAAGAATAATTTTGTGAATAGTATAATTATGTGTATAGTGTATTCCAAATGCTAGATTGGTGGTGAAGTGGTTGTGGTGCGTGTTTATGCCAAATATATGATTTATGTTAGTGATATGGTAATTAGTTCAGTGAGATGTATATTCTGTTAGACCTTGGTGGGATTATGGTATATCTATAATATAAGAGTATGATCCCTATTATATTTTAATTATTTCCCCTTAGAGAGAGATAAAATAAATGAATGGGGTATGATTTCATTTGTAATTTCTATTGATGATGTTAATGTTGTTTTTGTGGTTAAGTAATCAATTATGGGGTACATGAATCCATTTATGATTCCGGGTGATGATGATATTAATGATTTGGTTGGATATATAGTGGTAGATCTTGATATGTGTGCATCATAGGAGATATGTAGTATTGATTATTCATATTGATGTATAGAGAGTTCTTGTAGGTGGATACCCATAAACTATGAGTCCTTGTGGGTGGGAAGCTAACCAACTACTGTGATACTATAGGGATTGATTAGGGTAGATTGTGTCACTTTTGGTGGGTATCTTTAAATATTAAAAGTTCTTATAGGTGTAAATATTACAAACCATTATTGAAAAAGATGATCTGATAAAGGTGGTGGGTCATGGTAGAAATATTTCTTATAAGTAGACAACTTCCCAACCATTAAAAATTTATAATGAGTTTCTCATGGAAGGATAAATGAACTTTAATTGCTAATATTCGAAATTATTCGTATTTTAATGGTAAGATCTATGTGATGTTTTTTATGGGATTTGTATTGATTATGAGTTGTGGGATGGATGAGGTTTGGATATTAAATTTTGGGATTTTTATTTGATTATTTTGTTCGATTTACTTTACTCATATATTTATTAGTATCCAACATTTAGGTGGACACATCAGTGTTTTTGGAATAAATATATATATTATATTTATATTCCCACCCCTACTTTATATATATATATTATTATTTTTCTATATATATGAGAATTTTTTGTGATGTTTCTTTGTTTTATACCCTACTAAATACATGAAGGAATCTCATGATTTTTGGGGGTTTTTTCGCCTTTACCATAGATTGTATGACATGACCTGAATTTGATAAAAAGTACTCATGTATTTGTAGTTTTGTATGAATTCATATTTCTTTTTATGGATATTCATTTAAAAAAGTAAAATCGTTCCATTTTTGTGTAATGATATACTCTTGGTACTAGTGTCTAAATCATAGCCTAATAAAGGGGGAATTTGGGGGTCTACTCAATCTATTTTTTGGTTCTTTTATGGCCCTAGGGGGTCATGATATAATGTAATTAGGGATATTTATATAGTATATTTTTTTAATTGAAACTTATGAGGATTTCAGGGGAAATTAGGATATAGTCTTACATGAACCTATTACGCGAAGTAGACCAATGAAATAATCATGACATGGAAGGAATACTATGATATATACAGTGAAACTATAACCTATGGGTAAATACATAAGGAATAACATAATGAGTATAGGGTATGTTTATATGATTTCATTCTTTTATCAGGTTTATATAGTTTGTAAGGATTTCCTATGTTGTGTTTGAGGTGATATTTCATTTATGGGTGAATGATGTGATACTATTATTAGACATTACTTGTATGTATTGATGGGATTTGGTATGTTTATATAATAATAGAAATCATAAATTTGTGACACTTTTATAATATTTAACATGATGAGGTGTCAAAACTACAGATGGTTGTGGATGGAGGACAAACCCAGAGGAAAGTGAGGCTTCAAAGAAAGCCTTAAAAGTCATCCAAAAGCATGGTTTATCAATTTATGAAGATAATGTAACTATTAATTAGACTATGTGTTTGTTTGGATAGTATGGGATTTATTTTTATATATTATAGATGATAGAAAAAAACTATTCTTCATTATTGGTGAGTTTATTATGAGGTTTTACATGTTAGGGGTAGATGATGAGCTTTGGAGATCATGTCTCGTCTATGGTCATGATTCAATTTTATAAGATATTTATCAAATATTTATTATCTATAAGTCATAGAGTTGATAAAATTTAGATACTATTGGTGATTAATAAAGGAATCACTTCTATCCCAATGTTTTATAAGACGATTACGGTGTTGATACACTATTCTACAGATTTTATAACTGAGAAGAATATATGAACACATAATTTATATAGTGTCTTGAGACTTGAGATTTATAGGTATAAAGGGATATTTTATCTAAGTTATTTCACATGGATATTGGAAAATGATGAGATAGTTGAGATTTTTTTTGACCAAAATTGGAACTTTAATGGAGAATTCTCAGAAGGGAAAATTTTTATAATAATTACAGAGGTGGAAGTTTATGATTTTTGAACTTATCAAAGTCTCAAAAAAGTCATGGGGGTTAGTTTTAGTTATGATCTCATTTATTTTATATAATTAGTTCTTATCCATTGGTTCAATATCATGGAATTTAATTTTTCTGTTATATTGGTGTAGATATTTTCTATCTTACATTCCCTTCTTGTCAAATATAACATAGAATGCACGAGTGTAGTGTGACTATTAAGGTACCACCACATTAGTTTTATCAACCTTTTTAGTAGAGTTTTTGTATTATTAGTTGGATTGACGATCGATGGGACTACTAAGCTAGGGTGGTTTAAGGAAAAAACATATATAGGATCTCAACATCTTCAGGAATGGAAACCTTACTAAAGAGAAGGTAGTTGTAGGTAACAAGTGTGGGAAAGATGGGGGATTTGTAGATTGAAACTATAAGTCATAGAAGTTCAATATTTATAGGGACCAAAGTTTATCCAAGGTACGATATTCATTAATTTCAACATTTCTTCTATTTTTATTTATATAGATGGTTTTCATTTGTGTATCACCCCTTAAATAGTTTATATGTTATAACTTCTAGAAAATTATCATAGGGGATATAGAAATTGACTACTATAATGGAAGGTCACGTATATTTGTCTAACGTGTGTTATTGTGAGATGGTTATTAGAGGAGATCAATTTTCATGAGCATATTATTGATATAGATGAAATGATATGATGTTATCATTAGTATAGATTGTTTGTTCTTAGTAAATTTTGTATTAATTGTTATTAAAATGTAATGTTTTTCTCTAACAAAGATCCAGATAATGTAGTGTTCATTAGGATAGTATATTTTTTGGTCTATTAGTAGATAGAGATTCATAATATTTTATCTTATTTACTATATTTGGGGTGTTGTTCAATTTAGGAAATGATGAAGGATATTCCTAGATTTTTTAAATATTATTGTGGTGGTTTAAATAAGGTGTTACAAGTTAACTTTGATGTGATAAATTGAATTTGGTATTGATTAATGTGTATATATTTCTCTTATAACTATGAAATCTTATCATGTAATACTAATGTAGATTTTGGAGTTAGGTATTCAAAATTTTGAGTATTTTGAATGGTTTTAGAGGTGTTTCAAACATCAAAAACATAGAATTAGAACAAATCAAAAACACCATTAATCACAAAATGATACTCTACATTTAGAATGGATAATAAAATGAAGAATAATAGTGCACCATTCACCATGATGATTTGGATTATTCACGATTCAAATTAGTATTTGATCAAGATCGCTAATGAAAAACCAACGGGCTCTTTCCTCCTAGGGTGTCCATGGGTTGTGGAATCACATGATGCTCGTATAGGATCTCTCTATTTTCATGGTATTGAAAAACCTTGTGTTTAAAGAATACATAGAAACAAGATATTGAAAATCATCTTAGTTTTATGATTTTTAACAATATTATCGACATAATCAAATTCAACCCATTGAAATAGGAATAATCAAATTATATATTCCTTACAGAACTTCAAATGGTTGGGTTATATTAATTTATAATTCCTAAAATCTTAAAAAAAAATTTACTCTTGAAAAATTCAGTTCAATATCAATAATTAAGATTTATCATTTAAATGATTTTTTCAGATGTTAAAATTCATAAACTCAATCATCATATGATGAATAATCAAGTATGATATAATTTAGAGTGGATGATTAATAGAAGCAACAAGATATCACATCATGTGATAGTTCCATGAAGATTTCACCATGTCATATTGACATTGAATATTCCATGGATTCTTTAACATATACCATGACATACAAAATGTGGTGTTCATGGATATTTTGACTCATAACTCGATAAATTTCCAACTTCTACTAAATTATTAGAGACTTTCCATAGTTTAATCTTATTTTGAAAGATATAAAAATCATGAGAAAATACCTGAAAATCTAGTTGGATATTTTGTAAAACTCCTTTTAGAAAATGATATCACTCATTTTCACTATGTGATGTATCATATGTAACTTTTTTTTAAAACCCTATCAATAATATCATTAGTATATCCTATAAAACACATCTTAGGTATCTATCCACGTTTTATAAACTTGATCCTCATTTTAAAAACCATGAATTGTGACCCTATGATTTCACCAGTAATCAAGTGATGCAATATAGGTATAAGAGTGGCCCAACCATATGTGTTTCTGGATTAGTTGATATTATGAGTCTTTCTGCACAGACTGGGAGTTGAGTACAGGGATGTTGCCCTAGGATTGGGAATAAAATATTGTAGTATATAGAAATAAAAATTGGAGATAATGGAATTGTGTCATGGTGAGTCATTATATAATAATAATATTTTTTGGGATTGTTGACGACCACATTGTAGCCAATGTTGAAGAGAAACCCATGTTTGTGAGTTTTATTTTTTTTAATCCGCTCTATTGGTTGAAAATGGTATTCAATGAAATAGAATTATTTAATTAATGTTAATGTGTTTAAGAATAAAAAAATAATAAAATATTGGAATGTTTGATTTATGTATCCATGATTGTTAATAAATTTAATGTACCTTGGATGAATGGATGAATAGAAAAGAAAGATCCCAAGTATTTTGATCATAATAAACATAAAAAATGAAATATTACCTTTATTATATATAGATATAATTTATTAATTGAAAGTAAAATTTTCTTTTTAGAATTTGAGATTACCTTATATGATTGATGAGTTGACCTAAATATATCAAAAATATACATGATGTCTGGTGAAGCATGTTTAATATCAAAATTCTGAAGTTTTCTTAAGGAGTTTCCTTATTAATTTTCTAAAAAAATTGTCACTATTTATAGAATTTAGAACCAAATGGATGGATAGGTATGTGATGAATGAATAGAGAAAACTGAGACTAAAGGTGTAGAAGGTAATGGTTAGTGTCTAATGAGATTGGATGGAGTCGATCAAACCAAAAGAATCAAATGATGGTTTTTTAGTAGCTCTATCGGACGAAGTATATAATGGATGAACTTTTATAAAGTCATCCTAGAGACTGAATCTTTATTAATTAATATATTATTGTATACTATATAAACCAAAATGTAAAGACCAATCAGATAGAACATATATTGGGATATTACTAAAAAATTCTTTATAGTGAAATCAAAATAATGTGAACGGACTGATTCGATTAGACGATATATGGAAAAAAAATTTGACCAATTACATTCATAGTTACATCAGACATATAATTATTAGAAAAATAATTTCATTTAGTTCTTGTTGATGTGCTGTTTATTGTTTAAATATCATAATTCATTATTTCTTTGATTCAAGTTTAACATTTGGAAAAAGGGAAAATCCTCTATGAAATAGAGTTGAATTTAGAGATGATTTATTTTACTTTGAGTATAAAAAACCAAGATTGTTAAAAGGAATTAATGATTCTACGTAAAGTTATATTAATGAAGGAGTGTGAGTAACTTGATGGTATAATGGTTCCTAAACATTTTGAATATCTGAGTTATATTTAAATAATAGCTTCTGGAACCCCATTAGATGAACTTATACAAAGATCAATGGGTGAATTGATGAAGTTAAAACTAATAAATGAATAAATTTTGAATGATTTTTCAATATAACAAAGGAAAAATGATGTCTATAGTATCAACTTAGTGATCCATCAAATAGACTCTATCAAATATATGTTCTTAAATTATCAATCATAGATCTCTTAAAGAATTTAATAGTTACAAGAATCATGTAAATATCATTAAAAGGATAAGTCCCCATATGATGTCATTGGATAATGGTTTTTGAGTAACACTTATCAAAATAAAGTTTCTAATTAAGATCATCAAACAAAGGTTACTGAGGTTTCTATATAGTTTCCTTGAATAGAAGTAACTGAGAAATGTCTTTTGACAATGTGACATAAATATATAAGGAAGGATATTAAAAATCTATCTTATTGAGTTATATGTAGTCATTGTATAAAAGGAGAAGAGATTATCATTATGGTTTCATCATACTAAGGAAAACTTGTAAGAATATAAGGAGACATCATATGTATAACGTTCTATATGAATGTATACTAAAAATTCATTAAATGTAAGATCAAACACATTCATCCGAAAAAGAAGTTTTCAGATGAAATGAAATTCATGAAAAAGGATTCTATGATTTTCCTACAATGTTATAAAGACATTGAAAATAAAGTTTCAAGGATAGAATAGATGTTATGAAAAATTTATAGATGGAATGTTTGAATTTATTTATAATCATTTCATAAATTCATTAATTTTAGAAATTTTGAGATACATTCAATGATTCAATAATAAAAAAGGGGTATCAATATTATGTCTAAGATATTATTAATATTAAAGAATAATATTAATATGGGGATCTAATGATTCTTTCTATATTGATAGGATGAATCCAATCTTTTAGGAATTTTTAAAGTGGTAAAATATTTTAAGAATCAAGTGGGAGATTTAATGTTGAATATTCGAAATTCTAATTTGAGTTTACACCTCTCCATAAGTTTGTAGTGAATATATGCCTATATAGGGGGAGTTGATACACTAAGAAAAAGTGGCACGAGTTCTTTTTTATGAGTGAAGTTGAAAATATGTGTAAATTTAAATAATTATAGAATCATGAAGAATTTATATCGAAGAATATAGAGAATAATTATCATTTTTGTAGAAGAATTGGAAAAAATATATACTAAACAAATCAGGGGATCTCGATGGAGAAAAAACATTGAATGATGTTTTTTAGAACAAAACATAGAAGTGTAGAAGTGATCAAATTAATATGTACCAATTAGAGCCAAAGGGATTTCATAGAGCATGAAAACTAGTTGAAAAGGTTATAAAGGGTATGGATAAGAAGGAATCATTAAAAATATCATTATAAGATTATACAATAAAAAATATTATCATGTGGGAATATGGGATGGAGATGTTTTGGAATCGTAGAATGATAGAGAGTTTTTTTAGTTTTCTATTATGAATAAGGATATTTTATTTGTCACCGCTATATATTTAACATATATAGAAGAGAGGAACATAGTGTAACTATGACATCTATAAAACTTCTGAACTGTTGAAAGACTTTCTCATTGTTAGAAAGTTACTATAGAAGTTGATTATAATCTATAGAGATGTTATAAAGAACAGGTGAGGAGTTTCATGATGGATTATGGTATAAACCATCTAAATATTTATGATAATTAATTAGAAAAATATAATGATGTTATAGAGAAGAATCACGAGAGTAATTATAATTTATTTTGAAGCTTTAGTAAAAGAGGTAAAAAATAGAGAATGGGGTATCAGATGATGCAACATCATCCTATGGAGAATTTCATCACTGAATAAATAAGGGTAAAAGTGATCGAAAGAATAGGTACCAAACATAGCATAAGGGATCATATGGAGCATGAGAAATGGAAAAATAGGTTCCAATGGAAAATAATAATATGTTATTTTATGAACAGTAAACATATGAACATTCATAAGATGGACCTTATTAAATATAAATATCATAGAAATAATTTATTTAAAAAATAAATAATGATAGGCCTTCCGTTTTTTATAATAAAGAATAATGATATTTGGTTTCTAATTTCTATGCAAGTAGCATTGATGAAAGATAAGAACATTGTAGCACTGTGACATCCATCAACTCTTTCATAATGTGTAAGAAATTCCTATTGTTTCAAAGTAATATAAGAAGTTTAATATTGCCTTTAGTGTTAGTATAAAGAACAAATAATGAGATGCATAATGGAGAAGGGTATATGTATTACAAGGATTTAGGACTGTTTTCTTATCACTCATTTTAATGTGTAGGGAATCACACAGAGTCTATGAATTTTTTTTCTTGTGAAACCACTATAATAGATAGTTCATTAGTTTGGATAATTATTTGTATGGGTCATCACCTTACATATCATAGACTAGCTACTCTTATTGAGTAGTGAACCTTATAAAAAATATAATGTGTCATATTTTACATGATTTTATATAATTTCATATGATAAGTAAAGGAGAATAGAATAATTGAGATCATAATTGGTATAATATGTAAATTGATGGAAATTTATAATTTGTTCAAATGTTCCTATCACTAATTTAGCCCATACCCCTCCTAGTGTTGAGTACATCTGTTATTGGTCCCATCATATGGAATCAATGGGATGTCTAAAATATATTGGATTTTTTACATTTAATTTATTATTTTTTTAATATTTTATTCTCTTTCATGTATTAATAATAAAGTTTAGTTTGGGTGAAGTTATAGTTATCTCTATGAAGAATTTTATTTTTCCTAATAAAATAACGACCAAGACAAATAATGAGAAAAAAATGAAGAATAAGATATTACACTTTCTTAAAGAATAGGAAGTCCAAGTATCTCTATGAAATAATAAAAAAGAATAAAAATATCTCTTGGAAAGTGAATTGAAGGTGGATCAAGTTTCCATAATGGACATGTAAAAAACCCAAACGTCAACAGATCAAGATCATGTGACCATGAGGTTGTAAAAATTCATGTATTCATTTTCCACAAGAAGTAGAACCTAGAATAAGTTGTGATTATGATAAATATAAAACTTATCACAATATATCAATTATTATATTATGAGATACTTTAAATTTTATTTACAAAGATATATCCCCCATATTTTATGGAGTCTTTGAAATCATATGGAATTTGATCACTCATATGGAAGAAGAAACATAACATGTGGTAAAATATTTTAACTAAAAGGTTAAATAATGTGTTAGGATATAAAATATGTATGGAACCATTGAAAAAATGATATCTTGAAATTACTTCATCAATTTTTTTAAACAATTAGATCAATTTAGTTGAAAAAAATATTGATTCATGAAGACTCTATAATAAAATATCCATTCACTAAAAGAAAATATGAAAAATTGAAATAATTTTTTAGACTTTTTATTAGAAGTAAAAAACCCAATATGTTTAAAGAACATTACTATTTTCAATAAAGAAAAGTTAATCTACATAATTAAGAATTTGAAATAATGGAATATGATTATTAAGAAAGGGTGATTATGATTTACGATCAAAAAAACTCACAATTTTTGTTGTCTACAATTGGAAGTCAAGTTTGTTATTTTTGAGAAGACACATATTGAGTCTTCAAAAAATATGGTGAAATTTGGTACTACTACACAATAATCATTGGAGGATTCTAATGTTAAAATACCTCTAATGTGTGATTAGAATAACATTAATTAATTTAATGATCTATCTCAAACATTTTTGAAATAAGAGGTACTATATATATATATATATATTTTTTTTATAATGTTTTATCTAAATATGGTTTTTTGAATTGTGATAATTTAAAAACAAAATATATAATTATGGATGAAGAAAAGTGATAAATATTCTACCAATATGACTAAGGATTATAGGAAAAATAGTTTCTGATCCGGTTCCCTATGAAGAAACCAATATGTTATGAAGAAAAACCAAAAACATCATAAATGAGAAATAATAATATCATGGTTTGTGGGTTAGTGTTGGTGATTTAACAGACTAATGAATTTTTTATTATATTGATAGTACAATGCTATAAATGTAAAAGAAAAATAGGATTCTCATGCCATGGTATTTGGGTTAATGTTAGTGTTATAAAAGATTCAATGTTGTGTGCATTTCATGTTATCAAAAAGATCAAATTTATTTAAGAGGAATATATATTCTAAAATCACAAGGTGTTACATTTTAATTACCTTAAAATAATTTTCCCCTCAAGATTACATTATTATAATAGAAATATATAATCCTTATTATACCTCATTTATTATTGGTGTTTCCATATTTATTTCTCAAATTTATGGTTTCTATATAAAACATTAACCAAGTGTGTGGTCTTGTTTCACAAAAATTACCTTTTCAATCCCAAATATAAATTATCCATTTCTACTAATAATGATCTTTCTCTAGATATAAATCCTTTGAGATTAGTATATGTGAAGGATTAGATATCTGCATCCTCAAAATTGATACATGCTACACATCATAAACTAACAAGATGTTCTGTTGAATTGATAAGTTTTAAAAAACATTCCTGATATGATAAATAATTTCTAGGGGATGATAAATCTAGTGATCAAATTCTTATTATTTAAAATTATCATAGATTTATTATAAGCATATATTCATTGGAATTTCTTATATAAAACTCAAAAAACTAGATATTTGAATTTTTTTAGTATAAATTTTCTATCGACCTGGACATCTCCCGAGAGCATCGTTACTTCTCTCAAGAAATATCGAAATACAAATTTAATGTCACTTACTATAAAAACTTCTAGAATATATAATAATTATGAGACATTTTTGGGACCATTAATGAAAATAATCTTAATAATTCAATAACATTGAAATTTTTTCATAATATATTTAAATAAAACTAAACATATTAAAATTTCTTAGAGGATTGGTTTAAACTGACTCAAAAAGTGAAAATAATGACAAAGGGAAGTGCGTTTGTAACACCCCGAGATTTTATGAGATATATTATTTTTAATTTCTTTGATGTCTTCTATTGTACACTACACCAAGAGTTTCTTGTACTATACGCAACACCGTACTATCTTGCGGTATACGCAACACTATTCTTGGCTCGTGTTACACACAATTTCAAATTCGTTTTGTGGAAATTATTCTACGCAACATTAAGTAGAGATTTTGTTTAATTTATAAATGAAATATGATTGGATTATGTTATAATAAACACTAATGGGAGATTTCACTACACGTATCCCTGACTTCGCTTGCATTACACACAATCACGACCTTTCTCGATAGCGTGTATAGTACACAATACCGTATTTTAATAAACAATGATATATTGTTATAATATTATTATGAACTATCCATTTAGAATAGTATTAACGAAATTTTATATTTTATTACATTATTTTTCATCTTACACATATTCTAGAACATGGTATGAGAAAAAAAATTAAATTTTTTAGGTAAAATAATTATTTTTTAAAAAAATGCAGTTTTGTCGCCTTTTGATGGCTCACCCACATTAAATCCAGTTTTTGACACGTTAATAAGTTCAATTTAACAAAATAAAATTTTTATTTGGAATCAAGATATAAAAATTTACTTTAGATAAAATTTTCATATTATTCTTATAACATTCATATTTTAATGAATAGTAAAAACACGCTATATTTTAATTAAAAACAACTTTTTTCATCGTAATAATTTATATGGATAAATTATAATATTGAATGGTTTTAAAGTATAAATATAATATATTTTTACCATTTAATATAATTTATGTCATTATCATTGATTTTACATTGAATTCATAGGTAAAATCATTTCAATCTTTTGCAATGTTTTATGTTTTAAAACTTGTTTTCATAACATCGAGATTAATTTTAAATTAATTTCTGAGACTTCTGTGATTTGAATTTGGAAAATTGGATTCCATATTAGGAATTATTAGGTCCAAATAATTTCAATAGGATACTTTTTTATTTTTGGGCACTATGAATAGTAACTACGGTAAATTTTATTTACCATAGTTAAAGGTAAATCGGGTAATTAAGGGTAAATATAATATTATATAATTTCCCTAATACATGTCTTAATATAGTTGGATGATTATATTTTGTCCTAAGTAATATTTGGGTCTAAATGGAATCCATTAGAACCCACTTGGATGTGATTAAGACCTTTAATTTATTTTATTTTAAAGAACGTGAAATAGGTCTCACTCAAAATATAATAATTAAAGTATTTTTAATATTAGGTAATATAGAATATAAAATCAATTATAAATACTCATTATAAAGGTAAAAAAATTTATTTGTTATTGTAATTTATTTTTAATTTTTAAGATATATTTAATTACATTAATATCTTATACATTAATGATGAAGAAATTTTTTATTTAGTAAAAATATCAATAATATAGTTCTTATTACAATAATTATACCCATCAAAATGAATCGAAACATGACCAAAATTTATTGGTCGAGTATATATATACCTAAATCATCCAAGGGTCGAATAATGGAAAATTTAGAGCATTAAAAAACATATTAGGTCATTTATATTATTTAATTTTAAATGATGTCAATGTTTTCACTTTCCTTCTTTAATAAAGATAAAATTTCAAAAGTTGGTTTTTTAGAATATAAATTCGACTAAAATTATTATTATGAAATATTTTATATTTATATTCATCATTATATTTTATTTTAAATTTTTATACAACAAATAAGTATATTAAATAATTATACAAAAATGTTTTATTAATTATTTTATTAAGAGAAGTATCAAATAAATGATTTTAAAAGTATTAAAATAAATATTATATGAACTAATTAATGTGATCCAATAATTTTAAAGACGAATATGACTTGTTATTAATCTATTAAATAGTTTCTTTCTGAAATGTATTCTCTGTGGATTTTATTTAAATTCAAATAAATGAATTATGTCAAAATTGAAACTATTGATATTTTATATTATTAAATTGTTTAAAAATAACAAAAATATTTAAAAATTACAAATTTAAAATTTATATGATTTGACATGTCATAAAGTATCAAATTATTTATAATTAACAACACATAAGTATGTATTTATAACCATATAAAATTTATAACATTATTACCACAAATAAATTTAAATAGATTAAATAAGGATAAATCAAAATGATAAGGTTTAGAATTAAATAAAAACACGTCTAAATTTTATTTTTTGATGACATTATAACCCTATTGTATCTAATATCATAATTTGAGTCACATTGGATGTTTTCAAGGGGTATTGGGTTTATTATAAATTAATATTATAGAGGTTACCAAAAGTGCCCCTCTCCTCTCTTATAAAAGGGCGCCTCCTCCCTCTCCTACTAGAAACATTTTTATCCATCAAGCTCGGCCAACCCCTTCCCATTACTCTTTGAAACTTCCCTAGTAACATTCTGGAAGTTCTGGTCTTCTCAAAAGACCAACTCTAGTCCTTTAAGAGGAGGTTTAGATGAGGTGTGTCGAAGAAGAGGTAATATCCTTTATCGATTCTTTGAGAATGATTTCTATATAAGATGGGTGGGACCTATATATCCCTAAAATGCATTGGGTAAATATTTATATCTCATGAGATAGACATGGCGGGAATGACAAGTAAATCTGGTTCAGTAATACAGGGTTGGAACGGCAGGTAACCCCAGTTCAGTAATGGACTTTGTCCACTATGATGATCTTGACAAAAATGCCTTGGCTACTATGGAAATCATATCATTTTCTTAATGGTTTCCACAATTAAATGTTTTATTCCAATGCTATTTTATCAAGGTTAATGTTCCTTTATGATATATGCCTTATGCACTGCCAAGATTTATGTTATCACTCATTATTTTGATGTTTTATGTTCATGTTCTTACATTGAAACGCTTATGGATTGTTTTAGGTTCTCCATGTTTAACCTTACTGAGTATTTTGAGCTCAACCTTTTTATGTTTTCTTTTCCCTGGGATATAAAAAACGGTTTTATGTTACAAAAAATGGGTAAGTTCTTTACGGGAGATGTTGATGATCTTTCACTGTGGTTACAAGATTATGTTCAAAGTTTCCAAAGACACTAAACTAATACAGTCTCTGGGCATCTATTTTTGTCAGTTATTAAGTATTTCAAAAAAGTAATGTAATGTCTATGTATGTCAAGATATGGGTCTCTACAGTTGGTATTAGAGTGAAGGTTTATTTAACCATTGGAAACTGGGATCCGAAAATATTAGTGGGATCCCTAGAGATATTTCTAAGGTATGTCTAGGGATGTCCCTAAGGATAAGTAAAAGTATAGGTTACAGTCCTAGAATTATGATAACGGTCGTGAATAACCTAGGATTAAACCTATGATGTTAGTGATTTAAAGTAGTCCCTTTGATTATGTTGTTTTCCAAGCATGATTTTTTCCTCTCATACTATTATTTTTTGGTTTTAGAAAATGACTGGAAATCGGAAGATTCATGTCAATGGAGAATGTGATGGACAATATAATCATATCCTTCATGACCAAGCTAATGAAATGTGATTTGGATGGCAAAACATCATTATTATTCCTAATCAGCAATCTCATAATATGATCAATAATCTCAACTTTGGTATGTTTCCTAACACAGTTAGTAAGTGAAAGGAGTTTCATGGTGATCATAGAGGAATGAAAGTTCTATTATCCTCATGTAAATCTTGTGGGAAGAGACATCAAGGAGAATGATTCAAAGGAACTGAAAGAAGCTTTGGGTGTGGAAAATAAGAACACAAAGCTAGTAATTGAAAAGGAAAGGGTTTCGTTAACACAATGGACAAGGATAATGTTATTCCTAAGACATCAACAACAGATAAAAGTTTTAAATGTGGAATGGATGGGAATTCTGCAAACCAATGCCCTAATGGAAAGTCTCGTGAAGAGAATCAGTGTGGTCGTATGGGTAGTATTTAGGATTATGATGATGAGGAGAATACAAATGATATATGATATGAAAGAAGTTTTGAGGAATAAAATGATGTTGCTTGTTCGATGGTTTAAGAAGGTAGAGGAATGATTTTATGTTTATCAAGAGTAATGTTGTATAGGTAATTTAATGGTAATATGGAATAAAGAAACATCTAAGGATTGTTACACTATTGTTTATCCTTGAGTATTTGAAAGTATACGTTGAATGGTACTGGTAACCATGAATGGTTATTCAGATATTTTTGGAAAGTAGATGATATGTGCATAATGACGGGATAATGACAAAATAATATTTTGGATATTATTATTGAGATCATGATTGATATAAAGACAAAGTGATATCCCGGTTTGAGTATATTGTATTTTTGGGATTTTGTTATGTGGAAGGAGTTAACTTTTGACAGCATTCATGTTTTCACTAAGTTCCCATGGTAACTCATGTTTCAAGAGAATACATGATTAAGGTAATCACATGTTTGGAATGTCACCAACAAGATATATCTTGTGATATATGAGGGATAGATGATGGTATTCATGTGCTTGCTATATGACCTTTTTATAATCGTTCTATTTTTACTATGAGTTTGTAAAGAAGTATTTTAAATAATTATTAAGGTTGGAATTGATTAAGTTGGACATTAGATAGTATTGTTTAAGTCTAGAGCTTTTTTTCGATTTTATTTATGGAATGTTATAATAGTATAGTTTAAGAAAAAGGACAACCTATAGAATGGGAAACAACCCATCGCATCGGACAAGGCTACGTGAATCGAACCCACAACCGAAGTGCGACATGACTTTATCACCTACCACTGGCCCACAGGAAGTCACTGGTTTGTAGAAATTAGTTATTTTATTAAGCAGGATGATAGATGAAGTATAAGTCCATTTTTGAAACCATATACATTTAATTTCACCATAGATGGACTTATGTATATAACTATTTCTAACCTTATGTTTGAGACATAATGAATGACTTGTCATTCTATCGCATGATCTGTTAACACTTCATGAAAGAAAAAATCAACTTCATTTATTTAAGAGATGAAGTGGAAATTTTCACGGCATGAGCAACGGTGAGATTGTACCAAAATCAAGTATGTATTTATTTTAATTAAACAATTCTTCAACATTTGGGAAATAATCATGAAAAGTAAAAATGTTGTCATAGTGCCCTCATATCTGATTAATTAGATGGTACATTAGATCATCACAAATTTTTGTCTTTGTGATTGTTTGTGTTTTCATAGCCATTTCATCTGCCACTCTTCATCAAAAGTTGATGGATATATTTCTCTTCCATATCCATATATTAACCTATGTTCTCCTATGTGGAACCCCAGTGATGAGTTAATTTGGGTAACCGTTATGTTTCATACTTCACTTTTTGAAATTATGTTTTAGTATTCCTTTTTACAATGTGGGTTTCTATTAATGACACTTTCAAGTAGTAAATGATTTATAACCCCAATGAATTTCGAGGGAGAAATTCATTTTAAGGGGGGTTGAATGTAACACCCCAAGATTTTATGAGATATTTTTTTTATTTTCTTTGATATCTTCTATTTTACACTACACCAATATTAGCATGTACTATATGCAACACTGTATTAGCTTTCATTATATGCAACACTATTCTTGGCTCGTGTTACACACAATTTCATGTTTTTTTTGTGGAAATTATTCTACGCAACATTAAGTATAGATTTTTTTTAATGTATAAAAGAAATAAGTTTTTATTATGTTATACGCGACACCAAATGGGGCTTTCACTACACTCAACCCTAACTTGGCTTTCATTACATGCAATCATGACCTTCCTCGATAGCGTGTGTAGTACACAATACTGGATTTCAGTAAACAACGATATATTGTTATAATATTATAATGAACAAGCCGTTATGAATAGTATTAACTAGATTTTAAATTTTATAACATTATTATTCATCTTACACAATTTCTAGAACATGGTATGAGAAAAAAATAAATTTTCGTGTAAAATAATAATTTTTCATAAAAATGCAGTTTTGTCACTTTTTGATGGCGCACCCACTTTAAGTATAATTTTTTAAATTTTTATAAGTTAAATTTGACAAAATTATATTCTTCTTTGGAATTAGGATATAAAGATTTACTTTGGATAATTTTCTCATATTATTCTGATAACTTTCATATTTTAATGAATAGTAAAAACGAACTATATTTTAATTAAAAACAAATTTTTTTCATCATAATAATTTATATGTATAAATTATAATATTGAATTTTTTTAAAGTATAAATAGAATTTATTTTTACCATTTAATATAATTTATGTCATTATCATTGATTTTACATTGAATTCATAGGTAAAATCATTTCAATCTTTTGCAATGTTTTAACATTGAAAACTCATTTTCTTAACAATGAGATTGATTTTAAATTAATTTCTACAAATTATGTGATTTGAATTTGGAATAATAGATCCCACATTTTGAATCATTAGGTCCAAATAATGTTAATAGGTTACTTGTTATTTTTTTCCACTATGAATAGGGACAATGGTAAATTTTATTTACCATAGTTTAAGGTAAATCGGGTAATTAAGGGTAAATATAATATTATAAAATTACCCTAACACATGTATTAATATAATTGAATGATTTTATTTCATCCTAAGTAATATTTGGGTTGAAATGGAATCCATTGGTACCGACATGAATGTGATTAAGACCTTTAATTTATTTTATTTTAAAGAAAGTGAAATATGTCTCACTCAAACTTTAATAATTAAAGTATTTTTAATATAAGCTAATAAAGAATATAAATTAAATTATAAATACACATTTTAAATATAATTTTTTTTGTTAAGGTAATTTATTTGTAATTTTTAAGAGATATTTAATTACCTGAATAACTTAAACATTAATGATGTAAAAATTATTTATTTAGAAAAAAATCAATAATATATTTTTTATTACAAAAATAATACCCATCAAAAGGACCATAACCTTGACCAAACCTTATAGGTAGAGTATATCTATACCCTAATCATCCAAGGGTCGAATCATGGACAATTCGGAGCCTTATAAAATAGATTACGACATTTATATCATTTTATTTTAAATGATGTCAAAGTTGTCACTTTCCAACTTTAATGACGATAAAATTATAAAATATTGTTGTTTTAGAAGATAAATTAGACAAAAAGTATTCATATAAAATCTATTTTATTTATATTCATCATAGTATTTTTGTTTTTTTTTTATACAACACATAAGTATATTAAATAATTAAACAAAAATGTTGTATTAATTATTTTATTCAGATAAATATCAAATAAATGATGTTAAAAGTTTTAAAATAAATATTATATGAACTAATTAATGTGCTTCAATAATTTTCTTTATGAATATGACTTTTTATTAATATATTAAATAGTTTTTTAAAATATACTCTCTGTGTGTTTTATTTAAATTCAAATAAATTAATTGTGTCAAAATTGACACTATTGATATATTATATTATTAAAGTTTTTGAAAATCACAAAAATACTTAAAAATTACAAATTAAAATTTATATGATCTAACATGTCATAAAGTATCAAATTATTTATAATCAACAACACATAAGTAAGTATTTATAACCATATAAAATTTATAACATTATTACCACAAATAAAATTTAATAAATTAAATAAAGATAAATCAAAATGATAATGTTAAAAATAAAATCATAACATGTAAAAATTTCATTTTTTTAAGATATTACAAACCTATATTATCTAATATCCTAATTTGAGTCACTTTGGAAGTTTTTATGTGGGGTTTGGTTTTATTATAAATTAATATTTTTGAGGTTTCCAAAAGTGCCCCTCTCCTCTCTTATAAAAGGGCACCTCCTCCCTCTCCTCCTCAAAACATTTTGATCCTTAAATCTTGTCCAACCCCTGACCATTACTCTTATCAACTTCCCTAGTAACATTATGGTGGTTTTTTAATTCTCAAACGACCAACTCTAGTCCCGTAAGAGGAGTTTTAGAAGAGGCGTGTCAAAGAAGTGGTAATATCCTTTCCTGATTCTTTCAAGTTTCATTCTTCTTCAACATTATATTATATAGTTGTTTTATTATAAAGTAATAAAATCATTATCAATAATATAATTATATGATATTATAAATATGAACCAACCCCATTTCACCTTCTATCCATCCTACGGAAAATGAAATCACCGCGTGTGCGTACGTACGGAATACCGTCTCCACGCCGTGGTGTAATCTGATTTTCCACAACCACCTTAAATGGATGGGTATAATGGTGGAAATAATATCTATATATTCTTATTATAACATGATTCTAATTATGATATATTATATCATCCACTACAATTACATTCCATAATTATGGGAATGATATCATTGCTCGTGCGTTCTTACGGATTATTGTCTCCACGATGCGATGAGATTCATTCTCCATGTTAACCATTCAAGAATTATTATAAAGTATATT
Organism: Viscum album; assembly: GCA_963277665.1. Lineage (NCBI taxonomy): Eukaryota > Viridiplantae > Streptophyta > Magnoliopsida > Santalales > Viscaceae > Viscum > Viscum album. The sequence goes on along the minus strand of OY728159.1, from coordinate 1,289,004,525 downwards.
TAATAATTAATAAGGAAACATATGAAAAAATAATGCTACTGGATTTATGTTTGCGTATATATATATATATATATATTTCATTTACTTCCATTCAATTTAATAAGGAAACGAAAATAGCGTTCATGCGTACGTACGGTCTACCGTCTCTATGAACAGTTTATTTCGTTCCATTTATCAATATATTAAATATATTTATATAATGAATATATATTATATATATATCATGTTTTAAATTCATTATTTAAGTAATCATGATCTATATAATCAAATGAATAATTACAAGTCAAAACATATATGATAAATGAATTGATTTTACCCAAAATGATGCATTAACATGGAATTGACAAATGAACAGGTAATATAAAGTCGTAAGTGATTGATATATGATATCATAAATATTATTATGGATCTGTTAAAAGTTAATAATATGTTTAAACCCACTATATAGGAGTTTTGGACACATACAGAAGAAATTGGGCCTAAGGTAAGGGATAATTTTTCAATCTCATTTTTATCCGAGACTGCTTATACGTAAATATTTACTGGGTAATATTTTTCATCCATGTCCATAAAAATATTTTTAATAATGTTTTTAATATTATTACATGTATTTTTAAAGTCACGTTTACCCCTCTTTGAATTTTACATTATGTTATAGAAGGAATCTTTCTTTTGTTTACCATACGAGGAACTTTTTGACTTTTCCAGAGGAAGTATGAGGAGAATGTTTTTATTAACTTTTACGTCATGAAAAGAATTTTATGGTTTCATAACACCTAATTTTCATGATTATTCCTTTACAATATTTCTAGATTATTTTCAACAAAATACTTTCCTATTAAAATTTCATGGTATTTTTTGAAAAGAAAAGTATTTTGAAGAAGAAAGAATATTTTCCTCAAAAATTCATTTCAAGTGTTTTGTCAAAACTATTTTCCATATAACATGACATTATTTAGCATGTGTATGTTTAATTTATAATGTATCCACTATTTAAATGGTTTTATTTTTATTATGATGTAATGATATCCATATGTTTTATATGGATTATGTCATGATGGTATGATGTTTATGAAACCCATTATATTCATTAGGTTATGATTAATGATTTATGATTGTTTTTTGGAACATGTAAGAATGATTTCATTATGAGATGGGTGGGACCTATATCTCCCTCCAATGAATTGGGTAAAGATTTATATATGATGAGATAGACAAGGCTGGAACGGCATGTAAATCAGGTTCAGTAATACAGGGCTGGACCGACAAGTAAACCTGGTTCAGTAATGGACTTTGTCCACAATAATGGTCCTGGCAGTAATGCCTTGTCTACTATGGAAATCATATCACATGCTAAATGGTTTCCACAATAACATGTTTTGTTCCCATTCTATTTTATCATGGTTAATGTTTCTTTATGATCTATGCCTTATGCACTACCAATATTTATGTTATTACTCATGATTTTGATGTTTTATGTTCATGTTATTACATTAAAATGTAAATGGATTGTTTTAGGTTCTCCATGATTACCCTTACTGAGCATTTGATCTCACCCTTTTTATGTTTTCTTTTCCCCAGGATATAAATAAAGGTTTTCTGTAAGAAAACAAAAGGGGAAGATATTTATGAGAGATATTGAAGATCTTTCACTATGATTAGAAGATTATGTTCTGAGTTTCCAAAGACACTAAACTAATACGGTCTTTAGGAGTCTGTTTTTTTCATGTTTTAAGTATTCTACAAAAGTAATGTAATGTTTATTTACATAATCCTATGGGTATCTACAGAGTTGATGATGAAGTTTATTATTCTTAAATTTATTAACCAAGATATTTCTTAAGATATCTATTATTTATTATTATGATTCACTAGAACTAAATATATCATTCATCTCCTCTTTCAAGGTTTCCTATAACTAATTTAAATTCATGGTTTTTAATAATAAAAAGGAATGTGAATTCAATGTCAGTTCTTGATCTCTCACTTCTATTTATAGCATTGCATTTCACCTTATAAATTTCATCACATTCACTTTGAATTCATAGTATATTATATGATAAATGTTAAAGTGATATTAATTAAAAATAGTTTTTCACATCCTACTAATAAAACTGGAATTTCACTCTAATGAAGTTTATTCACAACTAATCCTTTTATTAGAATGAATACATTATGTGCTCGAGGGAGAGGAATATAGTTTTACAGATAAAAAAAAGTGCAATGTAAATGTAGATACTCATATGAATTACTATAAAAACACAATAATATACATTAACCAATGAAAATAAAAATAGTAAATAAAATTAATAAATTATGCATCATCATTGTTGATCATTGCCATACTCATCAACTCTTTCTTTTAATTTCATGTTGAGATCATACACTTTTCCTCATATATTAGTATTGGATCATCCCTCTAAGTATTTTTATTTCTAATCTTGGTTCCCAAGTACAGTTCTATCCATTTATCCTTTTTCCAAACATTACTTCTTTATTTATAAGATGAAACCTATATATATTTCAGAAACTATTGAGAGAAAATTCTCCCTTATTGAAATTTTTGAAATGTTATTCTCCCCACCCTATCTTTATATTTACATGACCTAATATTCTCTTATATCCACGGTCTCCTTACTCAATTTATTTGAATCCTAACCTCAGCGTCATTGATTTAAGTATTTATTACAATGCCTTGAAGGTAAGCTCCTTACACATGTTCTTCTTTTTTAATCTTCACCAGATCCAGCTATAACCCCTATTGAAAGGCCTGAATATTTCATGTATTATAATTTAGAGTATAATTTAACCCTATGGTGTGGGTATCTCATTATGGAACATCCCAACTGATTTGTTCATAGGCATGTAAATACCATGCGGTTGATTTATCATCTATGGTGTATCAACCAAGATCCTTATTTTTCCAAATTTTACTATATTAAGCCCTCCAAATCACAGTGGATGTCTTATGTTGTAGTCTCTTCATGAATTTTTTATTAATACTTTACATTGTGTAGAAAATTGGAAAAATCCATGTAATTATTCTTATTAAGATTTTGGTGATAAATGGGGACGAGAACACATTAGCCACCCCATAGTGCAGAACTTTTCTCCAAGATCCATTCCAATAGTGGCAACAACACAATATCTAACCCGCAATATATCCCTGATAATCATCTCGAGCTCTCTATCCTTCTATAACACTAAGCAAAAGCCTTTTGTTTAGAAATTCTCAATTATTATGTGGTTTTGAGCTTCAATATTTCCATCCATGGAAGTAATGTAGTGTAACGGATCATCTTGAAACAAATATCAATTAAAAAAATGTCTAAGGTATACAACATCGATGTTGGATCGAAACAACACTTTTTTTATTAGTTTGAAAAGTACCCATGTGTGGAAAAATCCCACATAAAAAACTAGTTCATTAAATCCTCTATTTTACTAATTTCATTCCCTAAATTCTCTATTAAGACATATGGGGGGCATAGGACCCCATGTGGCATAGTGAACCACCTCTTGTTGTTGAGTATTTCCTCCCATCACTGTGTGTGAATGTTCCCCACACACTAGCCTGATCATGTTTCTATTCTCCTCTGTGCCACTCATGTGGGCCTCCATGAGGAGGGGATTGGCCTTCGAGCTCTTCATGGGCCTTCTATGGTTCTTTCCTAGAATTGATTGAGGGATAGAATGGTTTGTCCCATTTTTTTGGTTAACTCCCTCTTCTACCCTTTCCATTTCAACCTACAGCATACAAAAATACTTATATGAATAATAAATTATAAAAAGTAAATATTTTTAATTAATATATAGTTAATTTATACTAAAAATATACAATTATTAATTAAAATTATAAAATTTAGGAACAAAAAATAACTCATCAAATCCCCCTCAATTTTTCAATGATTATACTTGGGATTATATATCCACTAAATATTAAAAATAAAACCCCCATTGTAATAATATTAAAATTTTGAAATATTTTTAACCAAAAATTTTCAATGGGGGAAAAATAATTTTCAATGGTCAAGTATGAAAAATGACTTCAACTCCTCGCTAGACACAATGCACTAGAAATTACCATGAAAAATGATAGATCTTGTCATCTATTCAATTCAAGTCTATTTGTTCATCATCATTAACATGCTAATTTTTATCATCCTCACCATTTTTTTATTCTCACATCACTCAATGTAAAATTAATATGTGATTTTTTTTATACCTTGAGTACATCAAAAAAACATATCAATATGATATTTATATACTTTCCCCACTTATTAGATAAAGATATCATTAAAAATGATGATGACTTGGAAATATGGATCAAATGATTATAAGGCTTAAGAATTATAGGTAATTTATGAATAAAATATAAGGCTCAAAAAAGAGTTTAATATATATTTGTTATGCATGATAAACTAAGTACGAACATTGAAATTATCTTCTTCAAAAAGTGACATATTTCTTCAATATTTTCCAAGCTCATGTGAAGCTACGATCAATGAAAATATTGAATGTGTTACCCCCCTAAGTTTTCTTTATTTTTCAAAATTTTCTATTTTTCAAATATTTATCTAGGATAAGTATCAAATCTATCACCAAACCCCATATGATGAAAATTATTGGTTAAGTGATGGTGATTTTTGACCCTCCATAACTCATAGTACTATAAATTAAAGATATATCCATGCATATATAGACACAGTTTAAAAAAATATTGGCTACATCATATGATTCCACAAGAATTATTAACAAAATTGTGGCTTTAGCCATGAAAATTCATCCTCCCTCATAGATTTCAGATACCGCTCGCCAACTCTCCCTTGAAACCCTCCTCCTCTTTCTCATGACTTTTATCTAATTACTACTTGACTAGTGACATCCCACTCATTCATCCTCACTGACATTGGTACCTAAATCCCTCACAGTAGTTCCTTAATGCATAGAGAAACTTCTCCATTTTCGACCTCTCCATTCGTGGTTTCTCTTTCCCTCACACTCATCTCCATTCGGTGCATCAGCCGAAGAATTCCTCCCCTCCATTCAGTCGTTCCTCCTCCATTCAGGCGTTCTTCATCCATTCGGGCATTTCGGCGTGACTCCTATATTTGGTGCATTGGATGAACCATTTTACATAATTCTATTTTATGCATCGTGTTTTAATTATTCCTTATATTTTCTATTTTGATAACTGATATTGTGGATCCTTTCTATTTGTAGGAGGAGTTGGTAGTATTCATTCTGATTCGAGAGTTTGCAATTGCAGGAGGAGTTCAGTAGAGGAGTTTTTGTTTATTGAAAACTGTTTTAAGGCTCCTGTTTGTTGATTGGTATCCTGTTAACTTTTATTCACAATCATTTCATTCTTTATATTTCAATATCATTATCAAAATTATTTTGGTATTCTAATATTCATGGTTTAATCTATTTATTATTCTGTTATCTATTTACTATTCTAGAATTATTATCATTCTATTTACTATTATAGATTTAGTAATATGTTTCTAATTGATTTGTGTAAGAGACATTATATTTGTGAAATTTAAATAATTTAGAAGTTTGATATGAACATGCATCACTTATGTGACAACAACCATTGAAAGTATCATAGATTTTTTCAAGCTTTCTAAATTAGTTTTATGTAGACAGATTCTTTTCAAATTATAGATGTTTATTTTTTTTCTTGCCTAACCCCCCATAGAATTTTTATCATTTGTGCTTCATGTATTGATGGATTGAACTAAAAATCCATTGAAAATTTCTCAAAACTGTTACACTACCATCATTTTCCAACAAACCTAGATCACTAATTCTTTACAAAATGTTTTCTAGAATTTCCAGATTTTAGATCACGTTGTTTTTGGGATTCTTTTATCACTAGTAGGGTTCTTAATACAAAATAAGCTTCCACACGCATTCCTCTATCAACTATAGACATGGTGTAAATATTATCTTCATTTTTATTAAACCATAATTTGGAAGATTTTATTTTGAAACCTTCACTTTCTATGAAAATATATTTAGAAAAAATCATTACATTAAGGTATTGATGACTCATTTTTATTTAGGTCTACATGAGAATTTCCATTAGATGACACAATAATATTATATCAATATAATAGAATCCTTTTAGCACTAGTTTCCTCATTAGAACACTTTTTGGTAGAATATTATTTAATTTTAAACTTTAAAAACTCAAAATGTGTCATTTCTAGATTGGACAATTTTTTTTCAATTCTACAAACTTCATATTTATAGAATTCTTCGGGTGATTAATTAATTACATGTTACTCTCATAGTCTTCCCTCATTCTTCCAACTTCTTAATCGTGAATTTTCTATCTTCTCATTCAACAATGTGTCATAATCCATGATTCTTTTGGCCTTAAAATCAATTTGACCATTCTTGGTGGAATTATCTTCTTCAAAGTCATTGAATTTATTCTCAAAATCCCCATTGATATCATCCTTTTCATGGATGGTTTTAATCCACTCTTATTCAAATTTATAGTATCTTTATTTAAGATCCTAAGTCATATATTATTTGAAATTAACTTCTTTAGATATATTTATTCATGTTAGGGCTCTTTATCTTAAATATTTCTCTAAATTATTTACCTCACCTTCAAACAATTTGATCTCTTCCAAAAGAATTTCAAAAATTTCCCAAATAAAAGCAATAATTTCTTAGAGAAAACAATATAGTATATCTTTTAATGTTACAAAAGATATATCTTGTTAACCTAAAAAATGAAAAATCACTCCCAATTATACTGGGATCTTCTTTGGGATGGTTTGAGAAATAATCTTCACTAGCCTCATTTCCACATGGATACCTTGAATCAATAGATGTTTTAGGGTTGTTAAACACCATTATAGTTATCTCAACCACTATTTATTCACCTTCTAAGATAGGTATAACTTCTTTAGTATCCTATAATAAATAAACTGAACTTTATTCTTCTTTTTTCAAGATGGATAACTTCTTCATCATTTTTTTCAATTGTTTTCTCCTATTTATCTTAGTCTTGGTAGAAATAAAAATCAAATCTCTGATAGATAAATCTTTACTAAAATTTAACTTCATTATGGATTAGGAACAAAACGTTCCAATATTTAAAATAGAACAAATTAATATATAGAGAATCCAATCCAATGTGAATTTGTCTCCAATACTAACTAAAGGAGACTGTTTAGGACATGACCCACATCAAGTGGGGGTTGAATTAATTTTGGTGCCTTTATTTACCTTTTTTGTACTTTTAATTTTTTTTACCTTTTTATTTTACCTCTATCACTATTAGGTGAGTGGTTATTTTATTCTATATTTACTCCTCCATTATTGTTTATATCATAAATAAAAACACACATAAAAGTGGCATATTAATTTATAAGGCTCAACTCTTAGTATGATAAGTCTAATCCTTAGTGTGACCAGGTAACACCTCAGATCACAAAACCCATAAGTAAATACATCTAATCTTTAATCTATAGTCTCCTGATAGTGTAAAGTGTGTATACTACACACTTATTTGGTTTTTCCCACACTCAGGTACATATCATACCTTTTCAATAAATATAGGGGTAGTAACAAGATATTTAAACACCAATTTAGAATACATAATTATTGTTCATGTTCTAATCCTTTCTTCTTCTACATCCATTGCACAATAGAAATTCACATATTTTATTTTTATACATATCACTATATAAAAACTCTTTGTCTTCATAGTATAAAACATATATTCTAAATCTTCTTATTTATATTCCATCCTATATAAAATTAAATACACATAACTCTTCATCTCTACCCTTATTTCATGTGTGAACAGGGTGAATAGATCTCTTCTTCTTATAAACTTCAAGAACTACTTGGTTTATTATTCTTCTACCTCTTCCCGCTTTTTTCCCTTCTTTTCTCAAAACAAAGATCACTAGACCTTCCTTTTTTTCAAATTTTATATATAGTGGTTCTTTAGAAGTGAAACTATGTTGGGTCATAACACTCCTTTACAGAGTGTATAGAAATTATTCCCTATTGAATAATACATTCAAGAATCCACTTGTATATATTTAGAACTTCTTTAATATATATCTAATATAACAACACTAGTTTCTTATTTTTTAGCATTCAATAATCAACAAGAATAATTTGGATTCAAATCTCCCTAAATTAATGTATCTAGAATTTCCCACTATATATATTTATAACCATTTGTTTGGGGTATTATCACTCTTTTACACAGTCTATATAATTTATTCTATCTTGAATAATAGTTTCAAACATTCACATGTCTTTATTTCAAACTTCTTGAATATATATCAAAAATAGGTACACTAATTTCTTCTTTTTCAACATTCACTAAACCACATGAATATTTCGGATCAAAATATCCATGAATTACTGGATCTAGAATTTCCCACTCTATATATTCATAACCATCAAATAACTGTATGTAATAATATCATGTGGACATACAGAAATAATGTGATCTTCATACTTTATCAATCCATGATGTGTGCCTTAAAATCATTTTGTAAGGATGAATACATACATAGTACAGTGACAGGATCATGGATTCTTCGTTATTCCATCTTTAAATTCATCTTATTTCCTCTCCTCAATATTTTGAATGAATTTAATATTGCATGTAAATATTCACAAATGAAATAAATTTGGTTGTGGAATGGTGGGGGCAGTGAGGGTGAAAGGGGGGGTTCATGGGAGTTGGGGGTATAATGGTAGGGGCAGTGGGCGTGAAAGTGTGGGGGTCATAGGAGTTAGGGTGGGGGAAGTGGGGATGAAGTGGGGTCAATGGAGTTGATCTAAAGGGTGGGGGTGCAGTGTATAGGTGGGGGGAATTGGTGGTGGGGGTAGTGTGTATGTGGGTTGTGGGGGGCTGCAGGTGAGGGTAGTAGGGGTGAGGGGGGAAGTGGGGGTAAGGAGGGCAGTGTGCAGGTGGGGTGTAGGAGGGGGGGAAATGGGGGAAGGTGTGTGGGGGAGGGTATGTGGGGGTAGGGGTTGAGGGTTGAGGAGGGTTGGCAGTGGGGGCATGCGGGGGAGTGTGCATGGTGGAAGTGGGGGTGAAAGGGGGGGGTTTATGGGAGATGGGATGATGGTTGGGGAAATAGTTGTGAAAGTGGGGGAGGGAGTTGGGGTGAAGGGTGGGGGTAGTGGTGGTGAAAGTTGTAGAGTGAGTTGAGGATAAGGGTGGGGGCAGTGCGGTGATGGGGGCTGGGGGAGGGGGTGAAGGGGACTGGGGGTGAAGGGGGATGGTTCTGGGGTGGAAGTGGGATGTGGGCTGGTGTGTGAAGGGGGATGAGTACAGTGTGTAGGGGTTGATAGATCCATTAATTTCTTGGGTAAATATTTTATTAGTTTCTACCTGTCATTCCTAGCTCCATGAGTTTCTTGAAAGAATAGAATACATCTTAATGTCTTTGATCTGGTTCTCTTATAGCCACACATCTACCACTATAGTTTATGAAATCACAACAAGACGTACATAAACTCTATAAGTTTTATGAGATTCCCATAAGTAGTCCTGAAATTTTCATGACATAGCCAACATTTATCTTCCAAATAAAATTTATCGATATCTATAATAAAACAAAAAACTTCTTCAATTCACCTCAACTCATCACCAAACACTCCAAATCAATGTTTCTCCTCTCTCGTGCTCAAAACATGACTCTCACAATCAAACCCCTTCCAGCTTCCCCTTTCCCTACCTCTGTTGCGACGTATGCCTTTACCATTTCCCTTCTTCTTTCTCAATGGAACACCTCCCCCCTACCAAGCCCCTTCCCCTCCCCCTCCCCCAACCCATCCCCTCCCCCTCCACCCCACCATCACCCTCCCATGCCCAGCCGATCCCCCTCCCCCTCCTCCCTACCCATCCCCCACCCCCCCCCCCACCAGCCTGCACCCCCAATCCACCCCATCCCCATCCCCCTCCCCTTTCCAAGTACCTCCCCCTACACCCCACCAGCCCCCTCCTCCTACCCAGTCCCACCCTCCCCTATGCCCAACACCTCCCTCTCCCCCCACCCCTGCCCATCCCCTCCCCCTCTCTGTATAGAAACCCCACTCTTATACACATATTATGTCCCAATATTCTTAAGAAAAACCATCCTTAATATATAATCCCCATGCTCCACTCTAATTTTGTCGTTATAATATAATGAATTTCACACTAATCGAACATTAGAAACCTTTTTCACTATGTAAGTATCTAATATTGAAACCCTGTGTATGTATTATTATATTTTCATCAGGATATAAAATGTTACCTCCTCTTCTATCTCATGAATTTTAGTATCTCGTGTATCTTAATATAGAGTTTATGGATAATGTAAATCACTGGTGATTATGATTTTTTCATTTAGAATATTTACCAATATCTAGAAATCTAGGAACTTGCTAGCAACCCAAGGTTGACCTGTCATGGTGTAATAATTGATAGTAAGAGATATCATTATGTATTCACTTAATATGACATTAATATTAATTAGTGAATATTGGTATAGTTTTTATATTATTATGATTTAGATATCTCATATACAATAGTAAATGAAAATGTTATCATTGATTAATTAATCCTAAACATTTACTTCTATTTCTCATGAATCATGTATGGAATAGAATCCTATGGATGAGTCCATATACAAATTTTCTTAAGTATGAACGAGTTTCAATGTTTTTATTTACAATCAAAAAATTCACTAACTATTTGTTTATTCATATTAGAATGGATTGAATTGGGATGTATAATGATTATTAGATCACTGTTTTGTTTCATAAAGAGTTAGAATATTTTTTGGATTTTTCATTCAACAATGGTTCATAGGGTTGATGGATTTGATTCCCATGTTTTGATTGCATTAGAAGACATTGGTTAGAACATGAGGAAGTAAGTTAAATCAACACTAAAAAATGATTTCAAAAATGATATCATGTTTGGAATCACAATGGTGAAAAACATCAAACGGAGAATGACATTGATTCAGCTGAAAGGATTGGAATGGAAAATATTATTTGTGGTTATTTTCCATTTGCTTCTCAGGCCAACACTTCATGTGGAGATGTGGAAGATATAATGAATACAGGAACACAGTTTTCAACTCATGGTCAGAATGATGATGTTGGGCATGATAGAATGTTGTTAAAAGATTTGAATACTCCAGAAAACAAGTCATGTGAAAAATGACCAAATTAGATTTATTAATGTGAATGTATCATGAAAAAATTGTTTATGGTTTTACTAATAATTAAATCAACTATATACATACTCTTTTTAAGGTCTTGCTACCTGATGATGCATTTATTCTTGAAAATGATTATATGGCATCAAAGCTTGTTGAAAAATTTGGATTTCCATGTACTAAAATACATGTATTCCCTAAATATTTGTGTCTATTCTGAAAGGATAATGTCGAGTTAACTGAGTGCAAATAATGTGGTACATCGATATGGAATATTAATAAATATGGAACTCAATTTATTGTACCATAGAAAGTTATGTGTCACTTTCCATTGATTCCCAGACTTCATAATATTTTTATGTTAGAACAAATGGATATGAATATGAGATGACATAAAGATGAAAGAAATAAGGATAGTGATGATATTGTTCATACTACTAATGGGTTAGCATAGAAATAATTTGATAGGTTACATCTTTATTTTTCAGCCGAACCATGGAATGTTAGATTGGGATTGTCATGTGATGGTTTCAACCAATTTAAGCAGATGCATATTGCACATAGTACATGGTATGTTTTCATTTATATTTATAATTTTCCATCATGGATGTGTATGAAAATTTTATGTACTATCATAAGTATATTGATTTCTGGACCCAATGATTCTAGAAATGATAATGACATATATTTGAAACCATTAACAATGAGTTGAAGGAGCATTGGACGATTGTGGTACAGACATATGATTCATTTAGAAAGGATAACTTTATGTGTTTTGTAGTTTTATTATGGATAATAAATGATTTCCCAACATATAGAATGATGTATGGTTAGAGTACCAAGGGGATATTATCTTTCCCTATATTTATTAAAAATATAAGTTCTTTGAGATTAAAGTTTCTACAAACTTTTAGTTTCATAGGGCATTGACGATTTCTATAAATGGATCATCCGTACAATACAAAATCAAGGATAGTTTGATAATTTCATAGAGATAGATGAAATACCTCGACAAATTTTAGGGGTTGATATCTATAAAGAACATGACAGTTTGAATTTTGTTCTTGGAAAGGATCAGTTAAATTCCAAGATTTGGAAGATTGTTCCTTTGAATTCCAACAATAATTGGTGAAAGAAAATTATATTCTATGAGTTTCCATATTCGTCATAAAATTTGAGGCATCACTGCTTGGATTTAATGCATATTGAGAAAAATGTGTCTGAAATGATAATTTCTACTCTTATAAATGTAAATTTAAAGACAAAAGATAATTTTCGCTCGCGTCCTGATTTAATGGATTGGGGTATAAAACCATGACTTCATCATGAGTTACTTGGATAGAATTATTAGAAAGTATAATTTTCTTTCTTTAAATAAAAAATTCATGTAAAAAACCATTTCTTTATGTCTTGGAATGATTAATGGTTCTAGATGGTTATTCGAGTAACATTTCAAAATGAGTGAGTAATTGATATGTGAAACTGAAATCCCTTAAAACCCATGACTAGCAGGTCATGTTGCCAGAATTTATTCCTATTTCAATTTGAAATTTACTATCACATAATGTTAGGGTCACTATATATATATTTTGTCACTTTTATCTAGATCTTTGGGCTAAAATATTTAACAAAAGTGTTGTGAAATAACTACAGAAGGATGCACTAATCATTCATTGTGACTTGAAGAAAATATTCCCCCCATCGTTTATACATGTATGTTACATCTAACCATGAACCTTCCAACATAAGTGCTTTTTGGTGGTCTTTTTTCTAGCCGTTGGTTGTATCCAATAGAAATAATTATGTTTACCTTGAAATATTATGTTCGAAAAAACAATCATCCAGAATGATCTACTATGAAAGGTTATATAGCATATGAATGTGTGGATATTTTTCAATGTATTTGAATAATGTCACCACTAGATCTAATTTTCCCATGAGAACTGGTGATGATCATTATGATAAAATTTATCCAATATTTCCATCACTTCCCATAATGGGGGGGTTTCTATATTATACATGTTTTGTACTATGAATTGGGATGAGGGAGAAATGGTTTATCGTACGGTATTATTTAATTTTTGTGTGGTGTAATATTACATCGAGTAAGTAAAATCATAGATATATATATATTTTTTTTGTGTATTTTTTCATAGTTCTGAGTGTCATTAAATTTTTATATTTGTAGACAACATAGTAAAATTATAAAAAGAGCACATCTTTCTTTATCTATTAAAAGGTGGGAGCAACTACACATCAAAAAATTTCATTCTTGGTTGACGTAAAAGGTAACAAAATTTTTTTACATTTCCAAATCATTGGTAGTTGTACAATATTCATTATTGATATATTTCATGTCCAATGTTTACCGAGGGATGATGTATCTGCTAAAATGAAGGCATTTTCGTTTGGTCCGAACAATTTGGTTTATGATTTTAAATTAGTGGTAGTCAATGGTTTTGAATTCATTACAAATAATTTTGCAAAAAAGATGGCAACATATCATGAAGGTGTCATGATAAGCTCTACAATAGATTGTTATGCTAGTGCCTCAGGAAGACAGTCTCGATCGGAAAATGTGTCGTATTATGGGGTTTTTGAGAGAATATTTTTATTAGATTACTATGAACATGGTCATGTCAATATGATGAAATGGAAGTGGTTTGATATCAATTAAATGACAAGGATTGAATATAGATAGTTGCGGTTTTAGAGTGACTGGTATGAAATTTCAGCTACAAACAGATGAGCCTTATAGTCTTGCATCACAATATAGAAAATTATTTTATGTAAATAAACCATTAAAATTACAATTTGGTGTTATTGTTTACATTATTCCAAAACACTTTTTTTATGATGGATTGGATGATGGTGATGTTTTGGATGAACCAGTCAGTATTTAGTCAAATGTATTATTTGATGATATAGATTATTCAGATGTGAGAATGGATTGTGAACCAGAAATTTTAACATTGAATTCCTAGAGTTATAGGTTTCAAAGTATTTAGAATATATTATACTGACCAAGTGCATGTTTTTTTAATCTTTTAATGTACTGCCATATTTTTTTGTAATGTTTTTATTTACTGAGTAAACAACATAATGAAAAAACATAATGGAAGATTTAATGTTTTAAAAGATTATATGAAATTTATTGTAATTTTTATAGTTATTTAATTAATAGTTTTATTTTTAAAAATTCTGCATCACTTTTGACATTTACATATTATACTGTCTTACGAGGAGGTTTGTAGAAAAAATGGAGGAAAAAATCACCAAAAAAGAGAAGTTGGCCTCACAAATATGATTGTTTTAGTGATCCCCTTATTTATTTATTGATTATGTATGAACTTTACACAAATAATATTTAATATGAAAAAAAATCATCGAGTAGGAAACTTGCATTCAGTGATGATGGTTCAGGTACTCCATAGTATATGACTGGCCCTACATGCAGCCCCCTTCAGATACCTCCTCACAATCCAAGGATATAAAATCATCGAGATAGTTTCCTTCCATCTTTCTCCCCACTTATATGCCTTATCCATACATGGGAGGTCGTCCTTTCTTTCCATTTCATCCTTCTACCATGCAGGTTAGTCCATCTACTTCAATCAGCCATCCTTTTTACCCTTATCTGACTTCATCTACAGAGGGTACACCTCCATTGGTTATGCCCCTTGTATACCCATACCCTCATACCCAACCTTAGCATCCACAGACTGCTATAAAGGGTACACCTCCCTTGGGTATGCCCCCTATATACTCTAACCCTCCTACCCAACCTCATCATCCACAATCTACTATAGAGGACACTACTCTAATTGTATCCCCCTAACATAGTGTGCATGATCGAGAAAAAATAAATAGATTTATTTGTAAATGTTTTAAAAGTAATGAGATTAATAAATTTTTATTAAAATTTAGTTATATTTTTGTATAAAATGTTTGTTTATTTTTTCAAGACTTTTATCTACTAAAAGATGTGGTTGTACAAATATGTATAAAGTATGGAATAGAAACACACAAATTATGGTTCAGTATTCCAAGGAAATGTAAATTATTTAAGAATATGGTAATGATTTACGGAGATTCGTGGGGACACTCAGTAGACATATCAATATTGTTCGGGCTCAAGAAATCGAGTGAAGAAAAGTCGAAAAAGAAATAAAAGACAATTATTTAGTGTAAATTTGGGTAATATATTTTTTAATATTACTTTGCAATTTCATTATAATGTATTAGTGATAAAAAAAATTGAATATTCAACTTCTCTATAAATTCCTATATGGTCTCCATGCTAAGATATCTAGGTTAATTTAACTGGGGGAGATGTGGTGGGCCTACAGTCTTGACCTGCAAGTTGGCTGGAAAAAAAAGAAGAGGTTCTCCTCTTGAAAATAAACAGATCATTAATGAATGCCAAATTTCAATATTAAGATAATTAATTCCATATTGGAGTTTTTCATCTTTCAAGGTAATTTATAATCTAAATATTTTTAATAAATTTATATTTTTTTATTAATATTATTTTTCTATAGTGGATTATTTTATTAGATGTGATTATGTTCAGTTTTGTTTTTTAGACTTGGTTGTTTCAGTTATGTATTGAACTCATTGAAATGTTAAGTTGAAATGATGGTTTTTTAGCCATTTTAACTTATTCTAAGGTTGTTATATTTTTGTTTACTAATAGGATTCATCTAAAAAAACATAGTAAATAAGTGCATCGTGATATATAATCATACTCTGGGGTGAAATACACTGATAGGTCATGAACTTTCATGGTGAATATATGATTTAACATAGAATACACATTAATTTTTTCATTTATTTATGCTCAATTTTCATGTAAAACGAGCATTAAATATCGAATGATGTGTTCCCCGATAATTATTGTATTTTTTAATTAGGAAAAACAAAGATGGAATCGATGTGAATCAGGCAGTGCAAGAACAAATATTAAGAATTTTTTTAAATTTTTATCTTTTAGTATACAGTTTCATTCAGTGAAATTTATATGAGTTGTATTTTCCTTGTAGGGAATGAGAATTATTGAGTTAATTATATCACTTGTTCCTATTGTATTATACTAGAAAATACATTGTCTTCCACCCTCTTTAGTGTTCCTAAAATATCTGTAAACTAGAACATCATCCCAAGATTCTAATAGAGGTTATACCAACTCTAAAATGTAATATAAAGAATAAAAAAGGGCATATGCTACTTATGTTTTAGTCTATATTTCATCAAAAAAGGTGCTCGTAGATATTTTACTCCTAACAGGTTTTACCATTTCAATGGAAATATTGCTGCACTTATTTATTTTTTTGAATATCTACTTAAATGGTGATGCTCTTTTATGGGATGCTCAACAAGATCTAATGGCAAAGGAACCAGAAACATTTGGACCAAATGATTATTTACATCCGGTTGTTGGCATGATAAAAGTGGTAGAGATCATTGTAAACCCAGAAAGAAATTTCATCATGTAAATATTGGTAATCATGTATTTAATCTTCTAGAAAAATTGAAAGAATGGTTACCGAAGAAAAATTACATGTTTCCATTGAGACAGAAAATCAAGAAGATAGAAAAGAGTCTCAAAAGACATGAAAAATAGAAAATAAACAATTGTTGAAGTTGATATCAGCTATATGCTCTTCACTTCTTCCAGAGGGTGCAGCAATAGTGGATGGATTTTTATCAGGTTTATGCTTGATGTATGAGGATGGGGATAATTGTGTATTTTAAGTTGCCAGTGGAGAGGCTGAAGATGATGTTAATGGTGGAGAGGTAGAAGATGTTTCAAATTGTTATGATGATGATGATTTTGGTACTATTCACATCGATTCTATTGATATCAGTGTAGATGATGATGCGGATTTAGATTAAATTTTGGAGAAACATTATTGAAAGTTTTATTATCTATCATTTTATTTTCATTGCTTATAAAATTTCAATTTTTTATGTATTGGTTGTTTTTCTCTTTATGTGGAAATGAGATGCTCCAATGGTTATTAGAATATGTTGGAGCTGTATACGGGAGTTATATTTTTATACTAAAGGTTTATGTAGGAGGAAATGGAAGGGGCATGACTGGAAGAATGGAAATTGGTAGGGGTATGGGTGGAACTGGAAGCGGGAGGGGAAATAGGTTGGGGGAGGGGAACTTGCAGGGGGAGGGGTGTAAGAGGCGGGGTCAGTGGGGGTATATGAGGGGGGGGGACTGATAGAGGGAACCTGCCTTGGGTGGGGGTGTAAGGGGAAGAAAATGTCGGATGGGGACTAGTAGGGTGAGGGGATTGGCAGGGGTGGAGTGGGAATAGTTCGTGGGGGTGTAGGGGCTGTTAGGGGGGACTATCTGGGGCTAAGGGGAGGGAAAATAGACAGGGGGTACTTGCAGGGGCAGGGAGGACTAGTAGGGGTAGGGGGTAGGGGTGAAAGGGGGAATGATTTGGATTCAATTCATTGTAATTTTATGTAATCAAAATTCATTTTTATAATAACACAATTAGGACTAATTTCAGATTTTGTTTTGAAATTTATTCCCTGTGTACCAGAGGTTGGGAACATGCACATCTAAATAAGAAGAAGAATACTTATGTGAGATCCAAAATCCCAAGAAGCAATTTATGTGGGTCAATGATGAATATGGAAGTGAAATTGAGCTTTCATTTAGCAAGAAACAGATAGAATCTATATAAAATTGTCTTTGGCAGTTTGACATTTGGAATTGGTATTGACATGTGATTTCTAGGGTTGTATACATCCTACCTTATTATATTATCTGCTTCTATAGGCTGGAAATTACCTTGATCATAATTAGAAGCATGTCAAGTATAGTGACTTTGTGAACAAAGAGAAGATACTATTTTCAATTTCCGACCTTCAACGGTCAATTCTGTCACTAATAAATCTCTTGAGGTTGGGTAATTGGAGATTCTCTTCTTCTCTTTCAAGATGAATTTTGTAAAAGATATGAGGGTTGCCTAATTCTATGGTTACGTATCAGAACACATAGCTTATCACTACATGGAGACCATCCTTTCTGGTACACCAGATAATATTTTTCTCACCCTCAAATCCCATTTTTCATTTTCCAATGACAATTTTCTGGTTTTTACGTTGTTGTTCTCCATGCAATTCTTGAAGATATTATCACCTACAACTTGAATTATATGAGAAGAGGAAAGTAATCTCAGATCCACCAATGTCTGGTTGATATATAATTGGCATATTTTACTGAAATGTCTTATTTTTACTATTATCCATAGAGTTCTCTAGGATAATCTTGAACTGGATCTGTTGAAATTGGATAACAAGGATTGATTTATTCTTAGGGTGGTGAATGGGGAGATCATTGTGAGAAATAGGAAGAGGGAAGAAAATGGGTAACAAAATAGTGATTCATATCTCTAGGTCCTATATTTTCTAATTTCATTTTAGTTTTTTTTGGTTTTGTTCATGTTTATCACGAAAAATATATGGTATTTCAACTTATTATATGTTAGTCACATGTGGATGCTTTTAACTGGTTGAAGGAGTGGGTGGCTAATAAGATTTATGTATATAAAGGGAAACTTTTATCCAAGGAGGGGAAGGTAATTTTAATATACACAGGGTAATTTTCTCTACTTAATTTTATTATAAGATGAATTCATATTTTACAAAATCCATTTTTGATTTTTTTTAATTATCTAATTTATAACTATTGGTGGGGAGGAGAACCAGGTAGAGTACCTTTATACTAGGTTAAGAGGGTAGTTATGTGTCAAGAAAGGTATTGTGAGAAACTTAGGTTGAAAGATATTAATGAATTTAATCTAGTTATTTTGGATAATCAAGGGTGATGTCATCTGTACGAACCAAAATTCCTTTGGTGTAGTGTTTTGAAGGGAATTTGATCTCCCTTGACTAATTTTATTTTAGTACATCTCAAGTTGAAACCATCATATGTTTGTATGAGTTTGATATAGTCTTAGGCGATCCATTAAAAACATTTGTGATGGAGGGTAGGGTATTGAAGTAGTATTCATGTTTGTAATGACAAATAACTTCCCATTCCAAATATTTTGGGTGATTTTAACTTAGGGTTGTTCTAATAGTGACATAAAGGTCGTAAAATCCTCTAAAAAATGATCACTAGGTTTTTTTCTCAATTATCAGTAGCTCCTTTGTCCCATTTAAGGATAATTTCATTATTTATATTCCTTTTCTTATTATTAACACCAATGACACTCTGATTTGGGATCCTTATTCCATAGTGTTTTTTTAGTAAGTTATTCATACTCAATGTCCTGAAAAGTGTAACATCCACCATATCCAACTTCAAAATTCTACTAGGGATGGAGAGAAAGAAAGAGATATAATGTTGGGATAACTAACCAACTATTCATAGGAAAATGGGGTCAAACACTAATTTTATTAATTAATTAAACATATTTATTAACATTTATAAAACATGATAGGAAGTAAATTATGGTGCGACTCATAGGGTTCATAACACAATGCCTCTACAAACCCCACCTTGTGATGGGGCCCTACATGTCAATTCGTGACACATATCTCTTAGTGTTAACCCGAGAATGTATCTACACTACCTAGGACCATGTTACGACATGATCCTTCCTCTCACAGTGAAATCACCCTATCTAAATAGGGTATTATAGTGCAAAACCATGGGTAATGGTTTGATCCACCTTCAGATCAATAATGTGACATTACTTAAGAAAAATTTATTCTAATGAAAATAATCAGAATGTTGCAGGGTCCTTTGCTGTAGTGTGGTCCTTTACCTACTTTAAAATTATATTATTATGAAACTACATAGAAAGTCATGGTTCCCTTGGTTGTGGTTTTAGTTTTGAATTACTGTAGAATTTTACCCTTGAGTCATATAAAAATCTTAAAAACTCAACTCTTGGTCTATTCCAACACCTATAAAACTTCAAAAATGTTCAAATACACCTCTAAAACCTCAAAAAATTTCAAATACCCATGGTTAGTTTAAGATTAGGTCTGAATTACCTCACTTGAGTACCTAAGCCATTATAACCTCCCCACCATATGATTTCTTTCTCAAAAGTTGCCTCCTGTTATAACATTGACCCACCCAAACTAAAAACCAAGAGTCTTTTACACAACACTCCCAAAATATCTATATGAGGCTGAACACATCTACCTATCCCTAATCACCTTAAAAAAATATCCATAAAAATCTTAATTCCATCTATAATAAGTCCCAACTATAAAATCCATCTAATCGACTACATCACCACTAACTACATGGCATGCTAATGGTATCATACCTAAGTTGTTTCCACTGTTGCATGGAGTCTATTTCTATCTCATGTTTTATTTTATTTTGTAAATCTATTTTTCCCCAAAAATTTTCTTTTTGGTGTCATGTGTTTTTTTCAAAACCATGCATTATTTAATTATTTTTGAACCACACACTATTTAATTACATCCATTTTATTTTATCACTAAATAGCTAAACATTATTTGATGATTCAATATGGATAACCTTATAGTTCTAGATTTCCCAATACTAAAGATGTTAGTGAAACATGCTAAATGATGAGCTTCAATCTGAATTTACATTTTGCAAACTACATGCTCAAGAATGATCTTCCATTACAATGTGTTACTGAGATGCTAGAACAGATTATTTCTAATGCCTTTATGAAGTTAGAGACTCTAATAACTTATTTAGAGTCCCTTTCTATGTGAGTTTTTATCTAATCCGGTGATCTATGTGTTGGAACTTTACCTAAATATAAATGTTTTTGAGAGCTTAAAATGATACATTCTGTAATATGATGGTAGATATGGTCCACCATCCTTCCAATTAGAGAATAATGTTTACCTTGATAATATTAAATCATCAAAGGTAATTATTATATTCATTTTTTTATTCCATGATAGTTATGATGAAATAAAAAATCTTCTATTTGTAGTTCTTGGTTCATTGTGATATTCCTTATTTTAGTCTATCTCCCCATGTTAAAAAATCAAATATTTCATTGATTCTAAGACATGTTTCTCTTAATAAAGAAAAAATTTTCTCCCTTGGGGTTTAAAAAAATATTAATGAAATCCTTCCTATTAATAATACTGGTATGCTTTTTATAACATGCTAGCTCGGGGGAGTGAACACCATCCATGTTAATTTTATAGTGGTTTGTTTATTGAATCGATTAATAGTTTAAATCCATATAATTGGAAATTATGAAATATAAATATATCTAAGAGGGTGATTGAGTCATTCAACTCATTACACATGAGGATTAAAGTTTACTGGATCATCACAATCAAATCAATTTATTAGATCGCCTCCAATAAGGGAATGGGTTCAGTCACTCTTCACTAAGGTGTTGATTTATAGTCTCATTACCAATATAGTTGGGATTGGCTGTGCAGGGGGGCTAGAAGGGGCAGGTTAAGGGGTTGGGGTACAAGGGGGTGGGAAAGGGAGGATTTTTAGGGGGAATGGTGTAAGGGGTGGGGACTATAAGTGGGTGGGGTGCATGTGGGAAGGGGCCTGGCAGAGGGATGGGGTTCAAGGCATGTGGTGGGACTAGAAAAGGTGGGGGTGCAAGGGGTAGGAGAAAGGGGGACTGGCAGGGGAAGGGAGACTAGACGGGGTAGGGACAGAGGGTGAGTGTGTGTGGAGGAGTGAAATGGGGAGAAACTAGTAGTGGGATGGGGAACTATGCAGTACAGAAAGGGGAAGGGGGGGCTAGTAGGGGGATGGGTGAAAGGGGTGGGGGTGAAAGGGAGAGGGAAAGGGGTGGGGAAAGGGTAGGGGGACAGGAAGTGTCAAGAGGGACAAGAAGGGGGATGGGTGCAAGGGGTGGGTTTATAAGGGAGAGGGAAAGGGTGTGGGGTAGGGGAAGGGGACTGGAAGGGGAAGGGGGACTCGTAGGGAGGAGGTGGGTGTAAGGGGTGGGGTGGAACTAGTAGGGTGTAGTGAAAGGGGAAGTGAAACGGGGATTGCATTTTTTTTAAACCTTATAAATGGTGGGGTTGGTACTGGAAGGGGAAAGGGTGGGGGACTTGTAGGGGCAGGGGGACTGGCATGGGTAGGGGAAGGGGGTGGGGCAGTGGAAGGGGTAGGGGATAGGAAGGGGAAGTGTGGGGACTGGAAGGGGGTGGGGGTGCAAGGGGTGGGGGGGGAACTATCTGGGGGTGGGGTGTAAGGGGGAGGGAAAGGGGGAACTAGATTTATTTATTTATTATACCATATAAATGGGGGTCTTGAAGGGGTAGGGGGAATGGAAGGTTAGAGGCAAGGGTGTAGGGCAGGGGTAGGGAGACTGACAGGGGCTGGGGGGAGAATAGTAGGGGAGGGGTACAAGGGGTGTGGGGAATTAGAAGTGGGGTGGGGGTGCAAGGGGGAGGGCAAGGGGGAGGGGAAACTGGTAGTGGGGGTGGGTAAATAGGGGAGGTGAATTTTTTTATACCATATAAATAATATTTCCCCAATTTTAACTATGGCAGTAGGGGCCTAGTGCCACAGTTTTAATAGTGATAGTATTGTCATATTGGCATAGTTAAACCATGGCTCTAGGGGGCCTACTACCACGGTTTTAACCGTTGTAGTTGGCCCCTACTACCATGGTTAAAACTGTGGCACTAGGCCCCTCCTCCAACAACAATAGTGGCCCCAGTTTTCTAAAATCTTGGCTATATTCTATTGCCATGGTTTTCGGGCCTACGGATTTTGTTCCAAACCATGGTCGTAGGTTATTATTTTAGTTTTTTCAACCCACATTTTTCATTTTTTTCTAATAGGGTTTTATAATAAAAATAGTTAGGTATTACATGATCCTTTTCAATCAAAACACCCAAAACATTTCCCTTTAATAAATTATATCTCTTCATTTCGAAAATCCCTCTCCCCCTAAACTTTAACTTTAAAAATCATTAAAAACATTAGAGTACGCATAGGAATGAATAAATTGGAATGAAATGTAGTGTTTTCTCTCAAAGGCTATTCATGATGTTTAAGGTCTAAAAGGATGATAAATGTAATCTTTTTCTCAAGGATGATGTCTAAATCAGACAAAAATCCTCAAAAATATTTTTTTAATAATTTTTACAATCATCATTTTTCAAGTTGAAAATAAAATCCTAGTAGGAAACATGTCCTATGCTCTCTCCAAAAATTTATTATGGAAGGATAGGAGAAAAAAATTATTAGAATCCTCTTAATAATAAGAGATTTAATAAAATAAAATAATCATGCAATGTGATATAATAGTAAGTCAATTAAAATAATTTTTTGAAATCTGAATCATGAAATATGTAACGTAAATTTTGATTGCATGTTACAATAAAAAAAATATGAATTTATTGAATTAAAATTCCTATGCTGTTCTTAAATAATTTAATCTATCCATTTATATGGTTGAATTCCTATAAATTAAAAAATTAAATCTTGGAATCTTGGGATTCCCAGAAATTAAAAGTATCATTGATAAAAAATAAAACACTAATCTAAGTGTGGCCTTGAATTTTTATTTTCACTTAAACTCTAGATAGATTCTAAAATAAATATGTGAGTATAGAAATGAGCACTAAAAATCAAATATTACTCCCCTAGACATCTCAATCCCATCTTTTCTTATATCCAACAACCTTTTTCCTTTTTCTCAGGACCTTCATAGACATAACAATCTAATAAATTGTGATTATGTAGGCCCTATAAAGTTCAAAATTATGGTGGTGGGATGTATCACTAAATCCAAAAATGAAATATTATACAAATAAATATAGGTAATAAAACTTGGGTTCCCTCCTAAATGATATTTTATAGAGGTTATTGACATAAAAATTACTTATTAGATTATGTAATAGTAGTATGGTATAGATCCAACCATCTCATACTGAACAAATTTTTCCTTTTACTTGAGTCTGGTGTATCTATTTTACATTTCCTCCATTGATAAAGCTTCTCTTCTTATTTATAAGTAAAATACCAAGTAGTGTACATCACCATGGTTTGGAATAAAAGTTCTTGGGCTATCCAAATGGGTTAATACTCCCCAGTTTCATACATTGGTGCCTTCTAGGTTTAAAATTCTATATTCCTCTTCAAAATATCAATAGTAACATATTCCTCTTTTTCAGGTGGCTATTCTTCAACATGGTTTCTATTCGTTTTATTTTTATACAATAGGGGTTAACTAGAATCCAGAAAATAGAAAATTGATGAGAAAAATTACATGGACCATGCAGTCATGGTTCTCCTCCCCTTATTATTTTTTTCTTCTTTGGTATGCACTATATTTCATTTTTTAGGTTCCTATTTTTTAGTAGGTTCTGGGTGTTCCTCCATCATGTCATGGATTTTAAATCACACTTATGTAGATTCTACTTCTTTCTATTCTTCTTATAGTATGACTTCTTCGTTTCCTCCACCTCATCACTTTAGTAGGTTTCTTCCAGGAAAAATTAACAATAAGTATAAAAAATTGACATACCTCATATTTGGACTTATGGTTTATTATTCTTATCAATGGATATTAAATGTAGGATTCCTTCTTGGTTTCATACTCAACGTCTTAATATTTTTTATCCATTCATTCAAGGAGTAAAAATCCATTATTGAACACTAATTTCATCAATTGGAGTGCCTTTTCATGAATTTCGTGAAGTTGTAATTATCATAGGTTTTCTTTATTCTCTCATCATTTTTCTTCAATATCCCTCTTAAGTTCATCCACTCATTATGATATGGTATACAGTTTTGTTGGAAAGATGATGTGGGATTTAATTCTTATTTATTCTCGAGATCAAACCAAAAACACCTTGTTCATAAAAAAGAAAAAAATAACAAGATCCTAATCTAAAATAATAAAACAGAAAAGAGATGGTGAAAATTGTTTCCTAACTATTGAATTTATAACTACATAATCCTCAGTAATGATGTAACTTTAGATGTCACAAGAGAGCATCATTACTTCTCCCAAGGAATATAAAAATACAATTTTAATTTCACCTGACCATACTAACTACTAGGATGTGGAATAAGGATGAGATGGGGTTGATCCTATGAGGAAAAGGTTTATAAGGATTCAATATCATCAAAAAAAATTTAAAATATATCTAACTAAAACTAATATAACTATAACTACTAATAGTATTCAATTGGAATGAAGAAAAAATTTTAAAATAAGGACTAAGGGATGTGAGTTGATATCGGAAATGGATTTTAATAAGTTCATTAATTGTGAAATTTCATAGGATTACTATTATTTCATCTTAACTTCAAAACAAACTATATAAATCATCCATATCCTCTTAAAATATTTCATATTACTAATTTAGATGCATGGTTATAAATTTTGAAATATAAAGTAATGTTAAGGTCAGATCACTCTCTCTCTCTCCCATATACATTTATCACATTGAGGTTTTTCCTCTACATTTCATCACTCCTATTATTCATTCAATGGATATAATATGATTAAATTAAAAGCAATATAAAAAAATTTGGTAAAAATCCTATTATTAAAACTCAAATTTCCCTTGAAAACATAGTTATTCATGGAAAATATCACAAATATCATAAATAAATTATGTGTTCGAGCAAGAGGAATATAGTTCGTATACAAAAAATAAATGTGTAGTTTAAATTTTGAGGCGCGGGTGAATTAATCTCACAACCAACACAATAATTGAATGTACATAGAGAAAATTAAAATAGAAAATAAAAGTATTAAAGTATATTATATCTTGGTTGATGAAAATGGTCTTCCTTCACTCTCACTTTGAATGCTGGGTTGAGATCATCCACTTTTCTTCTTATTCTAGCAGCGGAACCTCCCTCTTAGTCTAAGAAATTATACTATAGGTTCACTGATCAAATATTTTACCCTTATCCCTTTTAACTTAAACGATCTAGTATTTATATTCTGTAACCCACCGATATTTTGTAAACTCCTAAGACCAGTTTATATCTTTTAAAATAAATTAAATTTTATTCTCCACGCTATATCTTTATATATGTTTCACCCAGTATTCTAATATCTTAGTGGCTATATTCCTAAAATTATTTAAATCCTTCCTCAGTATTTTTTTATTTAAGGATTGATTAATGTTCCTGGAATTTAGGGTTCTTCTATGTGGTATTAATTTTAAATATTCCCTAAATATAGTTGTGACACCTATGGTATGTCCAAAATATTTTAGGCATTTTAATTTTTTGGAGACTAAAACACTATGGAAATGGATTATTGTTGTGTAAAATCCCATGAAACATCTGAATATTCAGGTAAATCATGGGTTATAGCTCCATCATCCATAGTCTCATCCTCAAGAACCTCATATATCAAACTTCTGCAAAATAAAAACCCTCCATGCCATAGTGGGTGTCCTATGGTACATTATCTTCATTAATTTTTCTTCAACACTAGAAACATTATAGCTGGTTGGATAATGCCATAGTGTTCTTTTTATTATTATTTTTGGGCTACAGGGGGCCATAACAAAGTTTCCACCCCATTGTGAAACACTTTTCTTCATGATTCAGGCCAATAGTGGCAATGAAGCTACATATTATCCATAGTGCGACCCTTATAATCATCTCGATCACCCTATCCAACAACGACACAAAGGTAAAGCCTATGGTTTAGAAGTTGTTGATTATATAGTGTCCTAGATATTCTCTCTTACTATACACAGTACTGTTGGTCAATAGTGGAGTAGAATGTGGCACAACTCAAGTGAAGGAAATGTTCTTAAAGAAAATGCATATGTGGACCCAAGATGACACCGTTTTAGATTGTATGAATAGTACCCATATATATATCTATCCCACATCAAAAAATTAAATGTAATACCTCCTCTATATTATTAAGTGTTTTCCCTCCGTTCTCTCAAAAGTTGAATAGGGATGGATAACCCCTTTTTCAATCATTCACATCCCCATGTCATCAATTCTTCCCTCCCACCAACATGTGGACACGTGCCCCATATGCTAGAATTCTTCTATGCTCCGGCTCATATATACATCCCATGTGAGACTTCCTATGGAAAGTATTAGAAAAATTTCCCTTTATGGGATTAAAATGTGGATTATCTATCCCTGGTTGAGGTTTTAATGGTTTATACAATGTTGTGGCAAACTCCATCTTCTAATTTTACCATTTCAACATATAGTATACAAAAATATAACATTGAATAATACATTTTTAAAGGTGTATTTTTTCATATAATTATTTTCTTCATCATAATTATTATCCAATATCAAAATATCAAAATATCCAAAAAAAATTAATATTATTAATTAATACATGAGCGTTTTTTACTGAAAAAAATGGAAATTTGTTAATTAATATTTAACATTTATGCACAAAACATAACTCATCAGACTCTGAGCTGCACTGATGTGCTCTTGATTTTTTTAAAGGATAATAAGAGAATAAAATTAAAAGAAAAAAATTAAAAGAGTTTAAAAAATGGAATCATATTAAAATATTTTTTCATGAAGATGTAGAAGGTCAATGTGAAGATCATCAAAGTATCTAAATTCTCAAGTGAAAGCTATTGTTGTATGAAAAGATTACTAGAGAAAGGAATAGACACCAACCTCTTTTAAAGTACATAATACAAGATCTCAAAATATTCTCAAATGTTATGATCATCCTTTTAAAATAGACATTATTCTATGGGCAATAGTTTATGTGGAAAATAATGTTTTAATTCAAATCATAATGATGTCTATTCCAAAACTATGTGGTAATCCTCAGATCTTGATCAAATAAAATTGAGAGTTGTACTACATGAAACCTTACCATTTCCTTAATGTATATCATGGAATGTTGTTCAAGAACAAAATTATATTTTATAGAACTGAAATTTTAAAATATTATAATGTAATTGAATACAAACGAAATGGTGTTATAGCCTTTAGATCGCTTGTTTGGTCCAACAGTGAAATCTTAGTTGATGTTTCACAATTTCCATATAAGTTTGGTAAATGGTTGTGTTATACTATTAGAATTATTAAATTTAGACTTAAATTTCAACATACTAGTCAAAAATATACATACTTTATAATTTCCATTTTTATACTATCCCGCCATAAATTATCATTGAGATCATTACACTTCTTTGTGCTTATAGGATGGATAGAGAATGACGAGCTATGTACTTCATCCAATAGTTCCCTATTAAATTTTTTTATTTAAGGGAAACAATTCTTATTCCTAAATCTTATAATTTCATTTATTTCATGGTTAAAATATAGAACATTCCATTCCTTCTTTTCTAGTTCCAAAACTACCTTTTTCCGATTTAATTATTACATGGATGGACGGTTGAACATTCATTTGAGTGAGATAAAACTTCTCCCCTAACCTTATGATTTCAAGGTTAGTCCTCTACAAATCCATATGCATTAGATTTATTTCAATCCACATAATGTAAAATTTAACATGAACCTTCAAAAATAGAGCATCATCCACCCCATTCACCATTCAGGACTTGTAATTTATTAAGCATTCATAATCTGTAATCAACTCCCATTATCTCCTTTGGCACATATTCAACAATTTTTTTGTGAATATATACATAAAAATTTTATGATATATATATATATCACACCTTTCACCAAAAATATAATTCCTCCCAATTTTTAATGAAAAAAATTATCATTTTATGATTCAAAAAATAATTTAGGTAATTTTTATTTTGAATCATCAGTTTTCATGAGGCATGCACTACTACAATTTCATTTTGCATTAGAATTCATCACGGTTTCATATTTGATGAATCACTTCATATCATAAACAATTATTCAATGTAGGTCATTATAATAAATAGTTTGATGACCAACCATCACCACATGTCCATAAGCATTTATTCATATTGATCGTTCTAAATGAAATGGGATGTGTTTTTCCTCAAAATGGTTATGGGATTTTTGATCCATGAGATATTTCTCAAAAATAAATTATTATATCCATCCAATTAAAGGATACTATATATTTAAGACCAAAAAAATTAACCAGGTCAATTATCCAATAACCACTATCTTTAAAGGACCCATAGATATAATGTGGATTATAATTATATGCCCAATAATGATACTTTCTATAGAAAAATATCATAATTGATAAATCTTCCTTAAATGTTCCCCTTTCTCAAGGACTTTAACATAATCCTATAAAAATATATGTTCTTTCATGATCAGGGAATATATGAGAATATTATTTATAAATACTTCCAAATAATAAAATATTTAATATCTAAACACTTTATTATTGAGATCTATAATGATAGTGGGGGAATAGTTATGTCCAAATAGAACCACTATAAATTAAAAGTGTACAATAATTATATGAAAGGATATGTTGTGTTTATCCTTCATTTTTACATTTAAATAATTATATCCATAATTAATATAAATATTTAAAAACATTTATCTCTATATAGTTGATAAAATGAGTCATCAATATAGGATAGAGATTGTTCTTCACTATAATATTGTCATGTTCATTATAATTTATATAATGATGCCTTGAATCATATTTATTCTTAAAAAAAAGAGTAGGTTTACCCCATAGAGATACACTAGTAATATAAACCCATTTTTTATATTCTTCTATAGGGTATTATTAAATTCTTTTAATACAATTGGGTAAATTTTATGAGGGGTCATATAAATAAGCATAGAACTAGGAATTGGTTCTATTGAAAAATCAACTTCACAATTTGGGTGAAGACTAAATAATCCATCAGAAAATACATAAATATATTCCTAAAAATTATGAATATAATTAATTTTGAGTTTCTCTAGAACCATTTGGTATAAATACCCCTCATGAAAAGGTAATAAGACCCATATAATGGATGTAATTTCCATTTTAATTTCAGGTTTATCCTCACAGCGATAGATGGTCATGGGATGATTTATAATATTAAATGTGAATTCCCTTCCTTAGAAATTGATATGGGATCTACATAGAGAGATCCAATTCATGCCCAAAATCACCTCAAATTCAACTACACGTATCATAATAATATTTATAGGAATCACATTCTAAAAAATTCTATCAAAGAGGAGTAACATTATTGAGATGCAATCATCATACCATTTGGATTTTTCAGCAATAATTAAATATCTAACCATTTAATGTGTGATGTGATATTATTAGAAAATTATTTATATAAAAATAGTGGTTAAGACCAAAAAAATCAATATATTTATAGCTATCGTGTTCATAATAAGTGTACATTTCATCATTTCGATCTCATGAACTACTTCAACATTTGTGATTACATAATCCCAACCTCAGTCTTTTTGTTGAGGAGGTTTCAGACATCATGTTTTATTATTGACCCTTGGTTTTATGAAATTTTTTACATAATTACCATTATATTTTCAATTGATAAATTGTAGTATTTGTTGTACATTTGCTTGAGATTTTATTACAACCATATCTCCTAGTAATTCATGTTCTCAATTACCTTACCTTACAAACTTGAAGCATGTAAAAATTCCTCAAAGAAAATTTCCCAATTATTGTTTCCACATTTTTTGCATTAAATTGTCTGAAGTTATTTATACCATAGGTTTTATTATTGTTAGATTTCTACAAAACTCCATTTTCTCACTTCTAATACCCAAAACTAGTAGAATGATGGGAGACCTAAACTACAATTTCTACCCTGATAGAACATAAAACTACTTCTTCAAACCAGCCAAAGTATTTTATAGACAATTTTATTGACTAATTTTTAAGTCACTAAATAATTGATCAATTATTATTTTAGATTCGATGATAGAACTATAATCATATTTCTCAAGTACTATGAATATTTTCCAAATAATACCAATAGATTCATTATTGTTTTTCTCATTTGTTGAAATTCGCTCTTAATTTTATGGTGATGAGTTTAAGTAAAATACATATTGAAAAATAATTTCATAAACTCTTCACAATTCATAGAGTCAATTTATTCTTATTTTCACATATTCTTGATAAGAGTCCACCATTTTTCAGCTTCATATTCCGAACAATACACATCCAAAATAACCTTCTCAGGGTTCGAGTAATGGATATTGAAAAATATATTTTCTATATAATTGACCCATTATCCAAAATAAGTGGATCATAAGACCCTCTAATGGTCGGTGGACATATTTATATACAATACATTATTATGAGTTGTTTCATACTTTAGTCGATTATATGCCTAGCGTGATTCCTGTTTCATTTTATATCATGGGAGAGTTTGGTGAGAATATCCATAATCAGTTATGTCCCATCTCATATTCCATTCGGTTTCTTATAAGGATATACATTGCATTTATAGCGACCCAATATTCCTATATATAGATATTAAATCTTATTAGATGAAAATTCGTTACATTACACAAAAAGATGTCATAGGACTATAATGGTTTAGTGCCTTTGGAAACATGGAACACAATCTTCTTAATTAATTAAGGATCGTCAATGTCTCCCATAAAGGACTTAACCTTTAGTACTCCTACTTATAAACCTTTCGTCAAAACCTGATGAAGGGAAACATAAGAAAGGGAGAGCTTATAAGCTTAGTAATGGTAAAAAGGGGATATACTTAGGTATAAAATGAGCATAGGTCTATGAGTACATGATCATAACATTTTAAAACAATACCCTACATATCAAAGATAATAATATTGATTCATGGTATAAATATTGGTATTTTATAAGACATGAATCATAAGGAAATCAAAAAACATGATCCATAAGAGAATAACATTGGCCTAAGACATATCTTTTTTTCATATACAATATCTTATATCATTGTGAATATTCATAAATAGATATAATTTCCATAATTAAGTTAAGGACATGAAAAATAGCCCTCACCCAGTCAAATGAACATCAAACTAGATTGATGCATAAAATTACAAACAAGAAAGACATGTACATACATAATTTTATGAACATGTAATCAATTTTGTTCATAACATTGCTAACATGTAATAAGGTTCACGAGTAACATTATGAACATATAATCAAGTTCATGCATAACATTGTGCACATTTAATCTGTTTAATGAATAACATTGTCAACATGTAATAAAATTCAAGAATAACATTGAGAACATGTTGCAGGTTCACCCATAAAATTGTAAACATGTAATCAGGTCCTCGCATAAAATTATACATATCTAACATGGTAAATGCATAACATTTTTACTCCTAAGTTATCCGTATTTACCCAATTCATCAATGGGAGATATAGTTCCCCCCATATAATAATTAAATCCATATATATGTGTGCCACATAATCATAAAACAATCATCATAACAAAACTATTGAAAGGAAATGGGTCTAATAAACATTTAATCATAACATAACCTATAGAAAACAAATAGGTTATATAATCATTTCATCATCAATGAATAACTTGTGGAAAATAAATTATATAACTCATGGAAGATGAATAGGTTTCATAAAAATTTTATCGTGGTATAACCCATGGAAGATAAATGGGTTTCATAAACCTCTTTTCATTGTAAACAAAAACCATTCAATGAAATAATAAAAATGGTATCCCTGGATCATATTTCAATTAAGGCTTATATAACGTCAATTGATTTCATGTTAGATGTATTTTTTTAAAATATAATTTAAAAATTTTCTTGAGGAAGATAAATTTTCATTAAAATCATTTATAAAAAATAAAACCTTTTTGTAAAAAATATTTCTTTTAAAGTAATCTAGAAAAATTATAAAGGAAGCTTTTAAAATTATTTAAAACATTTCTTTGAGGAAAATATACATTCCAATTTAGAAAAAACTTTTTCAAACACAGCACATTTTGAATCTAATTTCATTTTAAAATAACTTTGAGAACTTATAAAGTAATATTTAATGATAGTGAATTTTAATATGAAGGGAGTTTTCGCTGATGTTGTACCCATTAAAATAGAGGTTCCTTTTTTATTTTTAGTATAAGTCAAATGGGCATTTTTTATAAAAGGAAAAGAATATTAATTTTGTAAAAAGATTCTAAAAACAAAAAATATGTAAAACAATATATTATAAAAAATAGGATAATAATAAAATATTTTGAGAAATATTTTTAGAAAACACAGTTTTGGAAGAATTTGGATTTTTTACCCAAGAGAAAAATAATGTCATATTTAATTAATTAACTTTTCTCAATTATTTTATATTCAAAATGGGTGAAGGATGGTACTATTACATAAAAATATCAATAATTACTAAAAAAATACAATTAATGAGTTTCTTGAGAGATGTATCATAATATTTTATCATCTGAAAAGTAATCGTAAACAATCTCAATAAAAGATGTGATTGTAACATGAAATCATTACCACTTTGGTAACATTGACCGTTAATCCTTCTGAAGGGACAACATGGAATGTAAATTAAAATACCATGAGAATAAATAAATGAAACACATTACATGTCAAATGGTCTACAAATACATCTTGTGAAAGAATATAGGTACATAACATAACATATGTCTCAAAGAATGAAAGTTGAAGGAAAAAAATCCCTTACCACTTAAGTAATATTTTGACTAGTAATCCCCAATAAATAATAAAATAAAATTATATTATATTTATCATTAAAATAAACATATTCATGATGTAACATGTCATACACCATCAAAAAGAAACAAGTAGTGTCTTTCTATATACCTCTATGAAAGAAAAGAGAGATTAAAAATTCTTTTTTACTTTGGTAATATTTTGAATCATAATCCCAAATAAATAATAAAATTGAATGAAACATTAAATATCATGAAAATAAATATTTATATTATATAACATGTCAATGGGGTAGTATATACACTATAAAAAAAATGATTTGTGAAGTTTCATATGTCTCCCATAAATAAAAGAGAGTCTAGAAATCTCTATCGTAAGTCTTGAATTTCATTAAAGACATTCAAAACTCATTTATACTAAATATATGTTTATTATAAATTTATTACTGAACCATAATAATATTTATCATACAATATATTATTTTTTATGAAATTTTATTATTATATTTTTTTTAACAATTCCCCACTAAATTTACATTTCGGGAAAAAACTTCTTCATTTTTCACCTATGTTTTGGTTTGGAATTTTTTGTCTTTTTACTTTTATCATGGTTCCATCACGTAAAGAATAACTAAAATAATATAAAAATAATATACATTAATTATATATATTTTTATGTGAATAAATTTATGTTATATGTAGAAAATAATCTACACCATTCATAGATATAGTAGTCTGTACGTACACATGAATGTTGTTTCCATTTTCTCAACAGACATAATGTTAGAAAGGTAAATAATATATACCACTTAGAGAATAATTATGACTTTAGATATATCACACACATATATATATATATCACATATATATATATAATATATTCATTAACTATATCCTTATTACCTTCCTAGTACGGTTTTTGGGAAAAATGAATTACATCGCATCGTGAGGTGGTTGTCTGCCATACACACGAAGGATGATATTGTATACCCTATGGAATGGAATTTAAAAGGAACATATTAAATAATTATTATATATAAAAAAATATTTTATAAAAATAATATATATACTTTATATTCATCATAATAAAATTGAAATTAAAAAATGTATTCCATGAACATTATCATAGAATTCAAGATGGTATCCTCACATGGACACCAAATGAAGAGTTTGAGTAAAAATGAATATTTATACAAAAAATTAGGATAATATTGGATTTACATGTGTCCAATTGATTAATATTCCTCTTAAAAGTTTTCCAATCCAATGGAATGGTGGAGAGAACATATATTAGATAGTACGTCATGGATTTGGAATGAGATGTGGGATTGTATCTGTTGCGACCAAAAACATCCTCAAATCAAACTAAAAATTTCTTTGTGTGACTCTAAATTACTCAACGATGATAGTGACAGAATTAAAATGAATATCTAGAATGGTTGGGACCATATCACATCACTAATCCTAATTATGGTGTTGGGTTCACACCCCCATGGCATTGATCAGTGGGTTTATCCAAGTTGTTCACCAATGAAGTAGGCTCATCCAAGTGGTCCTCCATACACAAAGACTACAAGCCAAGCGGCTCATGTAGGCCCTACCTTCATGGCCCCAAATTTTATTCCCCCCTCAATAAGGTATCTACATGAGAGACCTACATGGGTTACCTTTGCGAGAAACCACATTTTCCCAAATTCCCATGTTTTATTATAAATAGGACTCTAGGGCTCATAATCTCTCATCAAGAAAAAACACTAAGAATCATTGAAGCTCTTCTAATACTAGTCCTTTTACTAGGCCCTAAAAAATATAAGTAGATCTCCAACACTCAATAAAAGAGGGAATTAATTGGGATAGTAATAATATATTCCCTAAAGGATGTGAAACAGAAAACACCTATGCAATGAGCCACACCATCCCTAATGAGTAGATAATAGCATGGAAGTTACCTCTTAAATTTGTAACCTACAAAATGAAAATATAGGGACACATATGTATGCCCTTAAAGAATAAATAGGGCCTAAAAAGTGTTTTTTACTAGTAAATACATAATATAGAAGTCATATCCCAATCGTAATGGACTACCATGTTCAAATCACTTCAGTCAGCCTTGGTTTTACCATGCATGATACCCCTTCAGTCCTCCCAACATTCACTTATGAACGAAATACTTTTGGGCCACCCAGGCTTTACCAGCACAAGCCTCCTTTGAACCCCCTTAGTTCCCCTAATGGTGTATCACCTCCTTCTTTAGGACTCCCATCTAATGGATATGAAATCAAAGCCTCCAGCAATGTCTCTAGACTTGTATAACCCTGGAAAGAGAAACACTAGTATGTCTCCCTTTTGGTTATTCATTCCTCTGGTCAGTGGTTCCTTACAATTGGACCAACTTATAGGTAGGTCCATCGGGTTGTGTGAAGTTATTCATCCTTTCAGTCATGGGGACCCCCACCCTGGGGTTAGTTCTAGGGACTTTCTAGTCTTAGACATGAGGGTTCTGGTGTTATCCTCACCTTTTGTTTTCTATAACCTTTGAACTATAGTTCCAGATAGTAAGGGTGGGGATCACACTTTATTTTACCATTAATTGTTAGTGTATTTTCATCCTATCTTCTCTAGAACCAGGACCAGGTAATTCTTCATTGAGTAAGCCCATAGAATATTCTCATGGGTCGTAGCCAAATAGGTTTTCATATGTGACCATCCCGGTCACAAAAACAGTCGAGGAGATCGGCACAAAAAATACATTTCTTCTTCTCCTATAACCCCAACCTCTTTCAATGGTGGAAGGACATTGGGTTTTTATAAATGTTACACTTACTCTTTTTTATCACATCTAATTGTGACTCATGCATTTGTAGAGGCTAGTTACGATCATGAAATCTGCCAGGTCAAATGCATGTCTGAGTAGAGAATCTTTTTCCAGATCTTCCTATTTCCTTCCTTCAAAGGGCCTCCACAGGCATGGATCCTCAAATAAATGTATAAAACTAGAAGGGTATAATAATATATGGTGTAAGACTCAATACCATTCCATGATCTTCAAATGTTCCATCTTCCCAATTAAGTAAGCTAAGGGACTTTGGTTTGGTATAAGTCCCAACTAAGTCCTCTAAAGGGCCATATCCAAAACAGGACAAACCTTATTATGAACTCCATAGGTAGGGGTTGTCGTCCATTATTGAAATAAATGGTATTTTATTTTGGTACAAATTAGATATGTAGTAAACCTCCCAGAGATCTGAGCCCAACACCCCAAATCTACCATAATTATCTATGGGATACATTCTCGATAGGGCCATATCAGACATGGAAGCCCACATCCATTCCAGTTTCTTTGGGGAACCTCATCATAATTCCCACACAAAAATTTTATTGGGAACCTTTCTCCAAGATTTATTGGAATCATTATGTTCGACATCATGGTTTGGTCCTCATGACATTACATTAAAAGGCATGATGTGTCCCATTAATTGGAACTGAACTACATGGGTTCTGATTCCTTTTATTAGGTTTATAGGAATCCCATCTCATGATACTTATCGCGACATAAAATAACATCCATCTCTATGGATAATGATATGTTCTATATTTACACACTGTATGAATTGAAAACAATATCATGATAATAATTGGCCAAATGATCTCTCACTTGTGTGCAAACTGGTATCATCAATGTAGAACCTCGAAAATATAAAGTATATATCAATGAAGAACATAAGATATATCAAATGATTATAAATTAATGCATACTAATAATTTATTGTAAAATCAAGGTCTATTTATGTCATAATTGGGAATTAATGAAGGATACATAAAAATGCATTAAATACTTAATAGGATCCTGGAGTATTAAATAATTCCACTAAAAAAGGGTGTGATGAGCCCAACCTCTAATACGCTTGACCATTGTGAGTCCCTAATAATTTTTTTTCCATTTTATAATAACTACCTACCTTTGGATTATATGTTTTTAGATCATCTCAAATAAGGAAACTGATGGGTGTTTCTGGATCTCTGAACAAAACCCGTTAAAGACACTCTTAAATAGTATCCCTAGTGTGATTGATTGTGAAACCATAAAAAACCCTCAAATCCAACTTCCATGGGCATGAAATTAACATTTTCGTTGAAAATAAAAATGGTGAACAATGTTTTAATACATAACCAGGAAGACTATGTCAACCACTTACCAACCCCTTTTATTCTAAAATAAAAGAGGGCCAAAATGGATAATCAATTATGTAGGTGTTAATTTTTTGAGATAATGCTTTGATGGGGTTTTTTAAACTGTATTTCAGGAACTTTAAATCATATTTATCTTTGATCCAAATGGAATCATACAACATCTAATATATAGACACATCAAAGACTGCACAAGTTGGGTCCTCAACCAAACAGAAGAAATTATTACCAACCTAGTGTCTTTAGTATTGGGTTTCAAATTCATTAGTTCAAGAGTAAAACAAAAATAATATTTTCCTAGATAATAGGATAGATTGAAAGGCCCTCCATTTTATTAATCCATTCCATCCATCCAATAAATGATGGTTAAATTCCTAGAATCAAATGGCACCAATTATCATCTTGATCCATTTTGGGAACCAATCCTCAGAATGTAGAAATCAGATCATCCCTTATCTTACGGAGATAGGTCAGGAGGAAATTGACGGCCTCACCTAGATTTCATAGGGGTCGCTCAAAATTCCTCCTTCAAAAATATTTTTCAACCGACATTTCGTAGTGATAAGCCCTTAGTATGATGGGGGTGTTGTTCTAGGAATTTTAAACCAATTCATTCACAAAGACCCGAGAACACAATACGGCCCACAAAGGGAAGTTATCAAACTACATGAAGCAGGGAAACACCTATATTCCATCTTAATAAGTCCACTAGTAAAATATGGTGTCGAATCACATGTAGGAAAAAACGCTTGTCAGCATCTAGAGAAGCCCAAAAATTAAATTATTTAGAAAACTGTGAGTGCGAACAAACACCTGCACACATAATCAAATATTTCCCACCAAATATGGTAAAAATTTGTGAGTAGAAGCACACACCACCCCTATCTATCAATTATTTCATTCTTAAATTTAATAATTCATATAAATTATCTAGAAAGTCCCTCTGAAAAACTGAGGTAGCCTTATATCTCTACCCACACACCTAATTAGTGACAGTCTCTACTAACAGTAAACGGAGGGTTGGATCAGACACATAAACCTTATCCAACCACAAAATGGGAATATATCCTTATTCCAGACACTGAAGCTTCCCAGGACATCCAAAAAATATGGAAAGGGTGGATGAAAATCCCTGCCCACAACCTCAACACATTCTATCATAAAATAACATAAGTAGAAGTCATTGAAGGGTGTACACATGACTCCATATTTTCAATTAGTGTGACTCATCAACATGTCACTCTAGAATAGATGCACACCTCTTCTCTTATCCAGGTGGTTTGTGGCCTAAATTCCCCCATGATATATGGACAACCAAATTGCGTACATACCCCTATTATAACTGAAGGTAATCTATATATTCCAAGGAACTTTCTACGGAATGAAAAAAACCCAATAAAAACTCTAGAAAACTACTAGAAAATTTTGGATGAAACATAGGATCTAAACAAAATATCTTTCATATATGAAAAAAAATTCACTATTACATGGTCCATTTCACCCACAAGAAGGAATAAAAATAGTATCCACACAAAAGATGATGGGGAAATGAAAATTTGATCATTGATTACTATTTATTTAATTTTCTAGTTCTTAAATCCATCATATTTATATCTATAGAAAGGAAATATCCTACTCTCTAATTAAAAAATCATGGGAATGATAGAAATAGTTCCCGAGGTTCTTCTAAGACACATCACCATGTAGGATTGATTCCTATATAGAATATGATCGATCTCAAGAGACTATCTCTCGATGCGAGCCATAGTATCCCTCCATTTTTTCAGAAAATAAAACATTATGTCCATAAAAGTTCTATAATTATTTCTAAAGGCCCTCATCAGGGTATATGTTTCTATAACTCACCGTACACTAGGACATTAAGTAGTTTCGGTAGTCCTCACCGTAACAGAATTTGACTTCATTAAGAAGATCCTCTACTTTTTTATTTAATGGTGATAAAGTCATCATATTATGAGTCACATGGAAAAATTAGGTCTTACATGCATGATTCCATTTCATTTAAAATAAAAATCATTTCTCGACTAGAAAAGTACCCAAGATGATGGTCATCATTTGAACCACACTTGGATCAAATGCCTTCCAATATAAAAGAGTAATTCCCTTCTGATCATCCATTTTATAATAAAGTAGTAGGAATGTTTCTACATTGGTCATACTAGGTTGAAGAGCCTCTATATAATGAAAAAACGATACATGAGGAGATAATTGGGTAAATATGACATACCAGTTAAACGTTATCCACACCTCAATATATAATTCCAATGGTATTTTTTGGAATATTGTTTACATTGAATATTCATTAATATATGGATCCATATTCAACACTTAGGAGAAAAAGTAATACCTAATGATGAATATCCAAGCCACATTAACGTGATAGAATGGATAAACCTCCAAATTGACTTTGCATCTCTCCTGGATGCATGATATCCAAAACATGGTAAAGAGTAAATATACATTCAGCGTGTATGTCCTGGAATGTTAAAAAA
This sequence comes from Viscum album, assembly GCA_963277665.1. NCBI lineage: Eukaryota > Viridiplantae > Streptophyta > Magnoliopsida > Santalales > Viscaceae > Viscum > Viscum album. The sequence goes on along the minus strand of OY728159.1, from coordinate 1,288,964,087 downwards.
ATTGTTTCATTTAATTATTGATTTCCCATCTATTTTGATATCATAGGATGAGGTGAAAATAGATCATTTCATTTCATTGTGATCCCCAATTAACAAATCCTACCAAAGGTTATATAATAAAATGTCATAGAATTGGGTCAGCTTCAATAAATATACTATTTCCTTCAAATATGGTGTGCTTAGTAAAACCCAACCTAACTGACACTCCAACTTTGGTCTATAAAAGGGGGATCCATTCATAAAATTTTCACTAGAAATATTAAAATATTGATAAATCTTCCTCATTAAAAAAAGTCAAATTTTGTATAGTGAAAATTTCAGAAACATTTCAATTTTCTTAAGTATCCAGTAGCTCAGGTGTAGATTATACCATGTATCCATCCCATGTTTAGACATGTATATGTAAAATCAGAAAAGAACCCATAAAAATAAAGGGAAAACCACATCCATTAAAGATAGAGGATTTTTTACCTCAACATCTAAGTTAATAAAAACAGGCATAAAAGGTTATGGAAAGGGAATATGAATATCCCCAACCCTCAAGGATGGGATATTTTCCACCCCAAATGACTCCTCCTCAACAGAATTTATCCTTCTACCAATTTGGGGTAATTCTAAAGAATTCACCTTTGTAGTTCTTTCCATCAAATGAACCATTTTCTTCATTAGTAACATGCATGAATTTTTTTAGATATTTTATTTGGATTATTGTCCACCAGGAAGCTCCAATAAGAATAGTGGAAGAGAGGAAGGGGCCTCATGGATGGTAAAAACAAAGGTAGTGTCTCAAAGGGACTAATTAAATGACTACAATATTTTACGTATCTGTTAATTTCATTGAATCCATCCCTAAAACCCCTATATATCATGATTCCAATATAAATAAGTGAGAGGGGATGTTTTTGTTGATAATATGGTCCACAATAAAATGATCGAAGGAGGTGCTCATCCCTGGATCCAAAGTCTTGCTTTTAATTTGGGGATTCCCCCAACCACTCCCTTACTACCTCCTCAAATAGAATCCATCAAGAAGAAGGGTAAATGTAAGTTTGGTACTCCCCCACCTCCTAAATAAGATGAACCCCTCACACATGAGAAAATATTCACTCGGAGGAAGGAATATATGTAAGTGTTGAGAAGACTTAATACAGAATACCTCTAAGGAAACATTCCTACTAGAATTTTTTTCAATAAAAGCCTCAACTCACAGCTCCCACAAGTGTACCTCAATAGAGATGGTTCTTCCTAGAATCTAAAATAGATCTAGAGCATCTGATCAACATGTGGTACCAACCACAAATATTCTGGAACCCACAAAAGGAATATATCAAGATTTCCCTCCCTTGGATACTCAACCAATTTTGATCTACACACTTCCTCATGGATCATCCCCTAAAGGTTACCCTCAACAGGCATAAATAGTGTTGTTATAGATAGATAAACCTATTATAACACCCACTCAAGCCCTTGTTCAACTATACATCCCTTAAGGGATTATCAATATTATTGATTCGTTGAAATCATTCTTGGGTTCTATGGAAGAATGGAATGAACTAGGGAATTCAAGAAATAGGCCTTACCCTGAATGGGTGGATCAGACCCCTCCACCACCTAACTTTGGGAACCCTAACATTCCAATTTTTAATGGATCATGGGATCCAAAGCCGCATTTAATGTATTTTGTATCTCGTTGTGATCTCATGATGGCAACCACAAAAAAAGAATAATTAAAACTTATATACTTCATAAAAATGCTACATGTGATAGCCTTTATATGGTATACTAGCTTACAAACTCAATCAATTTTGGCATAAGAAGATATACATCAAAATTTTCTCATTCAATTAAGCTCAATGTTATAGAAGACAATAATCATTGACCTCTCGAACTGTAAAAAATGGGAGAATGAGAGGATCTTAGATTTCATTGCACAATGGAAAGGGTTTACCCACTCCCTGAACCTACATCATCTCCAAGAATATTTTTTGTTTATTTTTATAGATAATATCTATGACGATTTGTGCACATCACTAATCCCTGTGAATATACAGGACGGTTTTCGGATCTCATCACAATAGCTTGTAAAATGAAATATCCCTTCATATGAACCAAGGCTGAGTCTCAAAAAATTACATGAACTCAAGGAAAGAGAATGGATAATGTAGAGGTTGTCACAGTCATTATTAAGCCAACCCTTATATAATCTCTAGCTACAGAACCTACAACATATCATGTGTCTCTTTAACAAACCAAAATATTCAAAATAAAATTCCCCTTTAATTTTTGTTAAATGTATTATTATATAATATGTTTATAAAAAACACATGAACTTATATTATATTTTTATATCCAATAATATTTAAATGAATGTTATGTATCATTACAATTGATAATATATCCATTGAATATTTTACACATGATTTGTATAAATATGGGATTTTATAAAATCCAATTGACATTGACAAGGGAATTGATGGCCCCAACTAGTATGGTTGTACCCAATAAAGCCACATTTATCAATGTTTTTATAGGAGATAACATTTGTAGTATTTTCTATATACCAAAACCATGCTTAGATCCAACAACTTTAGAATGAGTGAAACCATTAATGGGAGAATTTCAAACCAATCAGGATCACGACCCAAACCATTTTCACTAACCCCCCCCCCAATAAGAATCCCACCATCACACACCATACCCTTAGGGAGTCTACTTGTGTATTAATGGGATATGTAATGAGACACTATAAATATGGGTGTGTATATTATTTTTCATAGAATAATGAATATATTTCCATCTTGTTACTATTACGATATAAATTATTTTTATTTTTATTCAATAAATCACCAATAGTATTTTTGGTCAATATTAAAACTCAATTAAGAAATCTGTTTTAATGAATTAATGGATTTTATAAACAAATAATATTTTCATAAAATATTATTATTGGAAAACTTTTTTAAATTTAAATGATCATATAATTTTTATGAAGTCAAAGGTGATTTTTATAAGGGTTCAAAAGAATTATCATAAAAAAACTCATCATTTTCCACAAATACGTGTTTTTTTCAAAGTAAAAATTATATTATATAGAAACATATTTACATAAAATGACTATTAATTTTTGGAACCAGTACATTTAATTTATTCGGTGGTGAATTTCTTGTAATTGTTTGAGAGAGTCAAATTTTCGGGACTGACTAAAAATTAAATTTTTTTTACAAAAACTTTTAACGAAAATGTTAGAAACCAAGAATGAATCCACAAAAGGCGATTAAATCACCATTTAAGGGAAATTGTTTCTACAATAGTTACATTCCCAATATAATTTCTAGGATATAGTGGTTACCTGAGTGTTTTTTCATCTATTATCAGATTATTAAACTCATATGCCAACATATCCCATGACTGGATGTACTCCTCAAGGATTATATTCCCATTATTAACGCCACCACTGAAAATTAGGTCCACCTTGTCAATATTGGTGTATTTATCCTCATTGAGAGGCACCCTCGGTGACCTCCCAATCATTTTAGCAGCTTTTTCATCACTGAGATTGAGTAGCATAACTTGTTTGACAACTTATTCTTCTGAAATCAAAAGAAAGTTCAAGGATTATTCACAAACACGTGAAATCCACTAGAATTGGTACCATTATTCATATTCTTGGATTTTATCTTCTTGTATGATCTAGTCTCCATTGGTAGAAGAAAAGCAGAATAATACTTACCTTTATGGGTACCCTTTTGTATCCTGTTACTTGGGCTCATAGGCTCACCTGAAGAATAACTAGGCTCCTTCTTGTCGACAACAACATTGGCTTGGAATAGTTCATGTTGGTCTATAGTCAAGCCTTCCACTTCAAGAATGAAAAAAATGTTGAGTCCAGGTCACTAGGTTAGAACCCCATGTGTTTCCATAAGTGGTTTGATGAGCCACTTCTTGAACAGACCCCTGCAATACCTCCTTAGGAAAGGCATCACTGTCAGACCTTAAGAACTCATCAAATACAAGAGCCTTTTTTGATAAAGAGTGACCAAATGTTCCTATAACCACCTCTCAAGTAGCATTCTTCTATCTACCAACCACCCCTGTCACAGCACATTTACTCACATCTAGTAGAAACTCTCTCCTAGTAGAATTAATCTAAACATAGACACTCTCATCCTTGTTTAGTGCATTATAATCTGAAGGAATAGATAGTTCCTCTCTCAATCATTTAAAAATCTCATATATCTTCATGTTATAAGGTACCCTATCATGTATAATTTCCATTAAAGTGCTTGAGTTACTCATACTCAGTTCCCTTCCACCTTTTTAAACCAAACCACCACTAACCTCAGTTTATGTATTGTAATCCACATTAGAAATATTAATGGCATGTGGATTAGTTCAAGATAGAGTCATCTGATCATTAGAACCTAGAAACATGGACCCCATTTGCCTACAATCCTCCACATTTCATCCCAGCCTAAAACAAGATGAGAAAAACCAAAACTAGAACTCAAACACAACCAATTTCGTATACCGAAACTCCTCACCCACCACAATGAAAAACTACTCAACAAGAGGATTAGCTACATCAACCATGAAATAGATTCTCGAGGAAATTGGATGACATAGTGCCTCAGTCCTACTATCCGAAGATAAATATTATCCAACCAGATTACCATATAAATATACTTGTTGTTTCATAACATCACAATGACCAAAAAATGATGTAATAATTAATATAAATGGTATGCATAAAAACATATCTATTTTAACATTGAAATAATGTGATCTTAAGTTTATTTTATTTATTTTTTGAATCCAATATGAATCTTTCAAGAACTATAATATATTTTATGATTTTAAAATCATTTCCTTAAGAGTGTGACTCACCTCCCCATCACCAAGTGTAATATTTTATTAATTTCAGGCCTTTTACTTATAAAATAATATAAACAACACCCATTCAAAATAACCCATGATAAAAACAATTGGATGTTCTATGGTTTTGGTTATTTTATTATGTAGAGTCCAAAAGCAAAATGATAAATAGATCTCCCACTTTAACATTATAAACCCACCCAAGCTCCCATTTCACTTCACTAAAACTATTTATGGCATGACTGCACTCATTATTTCACTCCATAATGTACTACCAAGGAACCCTAAGTCATTAAATAAGTCCCTAACAATACTTTGTAATCACACACTAAAGTAATGGATCATTACCTTACTCTCATCCTTTCAATTCAAGCACTTTCATTGAAATTAGTCTTCTTAAATTCAATTTTTTAGATTTAAATTCATTAATAATAATTAACCATCAATCCAAATTATATTATTTTAATGGTAGACCATCTATTTTTCTCTCATTTTATACTTACCTAATCCCTTACTATGTTGAAATTTCATAAGGGGTCCCTCACTCTTCTCTTTTACCAAGAACTCCTTTTATGTCATGTATTTTACATTTCATTTTCCTATGATGGGATATGACAATACATATACCCGTTATATTAAATTCAATGCATAAATGATGATATATTCCTTTAACTCTCATTAGGACTCTCATGTTCTTTTATGTACTTCTATTTCAACAACAAAATTTCATTAGGATTCTTTTCTCTATTCATGTTTTTTTATTTTTTTATGCCTTCTATTTAAAAATTTCTAATTTTGGGAAATTATTTTCCAATCCCTATTACTTTCCATTTTATTTAAAAATAATTATATGCCATTTACTCCCTCATTATCAATTTTTATGAATTTTTATGTAATGTCATTGATCCGCTAAAATTTCACCGTGGTTTTCCATGCCAAATAATTGTGTAGTGAATACCATAAATATTATTCTATCAAGGGAATGAACTTTTTTTCACATATAATTATTAAAAGGGGACATAAGTGTATGCAATACTTATTCATTGATTGTGGAATAAATTAGGATGATAAATTAATCCATGTTGTATGTTCTATGTGACACACTTATGCGTGAGAATGAAATGATTAGGATGGGTGTGTTCAGATAGTGATCAAATGATTTAGGTAATGTTTAGTATCATGATATGTCATATTGGGATAGGTGTGTATCTTATTATTTTAGGGGACTTTTTACTCTATGATTTCTATGTGGTTTATCCTTGACCTATGTTTATGATTCTATGTTTTATGATTTTCCCACATTTTCAATGATGCCTTTATGTTTACCATGCTTTATGATGTCTCATTGTTCATGTTTAAGATTCCTACTCTTTCTTCTCCCCATTGATATGCCTATTGTATAACATGTATCATATTCTTCATTTTATTCATTGTTTATTACCTTACTAGACTCTTTAACTCACTCCTTTATTATGATTTTCCCCATGTTGTCCCATAATGTTTTAAGTTCTTTGGAATTTTATGATCATATCAAAGAAGTGTTCAATAATTTTGTGTATCCCATGTTAAAAGTCATTATGTAATATACCAAATTCCCAAAGACACTAGACTTATTGATCTTTTGTGTTTTATTATGTTTAATTTTATGTAATAAATCAAGTGTTGATTTGTAATAAAAATCAGTGTTGTTATATTTTGTATGAGAGGAAATGTTTTGTTATTTTTGGGATTTAGATTATAGAACGATAGAGAAATACCTAGGGATAAGAATAAGTATAAGAAAAATACCTAATTATTTTTAAGAATATATAATTTTTTTATCAATAAAACTCATCATTTTCTTGATACTACATATGGATGGGGTTCTAGAACAGATGTACCTTGAAGTAAAAACTCTGACAAGGTGTTCCGGGCCATACTCAAGGTAACTTGGTACATGAAAATGGGCCTTACTACATATCAAGTTTTCACTCCCAAGGGATATTATTTACTGAATTCATGATCTTGTTTCAAACCATTATTAATTGAGAAAAAAATTTCCATAATAATACGTGTTAGAAAATAAATCAAGGATAACATAGATTGAAGCCTAAAATTGATAAGTAAAGGAGATAAATATAATTTATATGTTATCCCTTTAATGTAACTAGATTATATATTATGAGATTAATTTTTTAAAATAATCATTCATAATTTTCCTCTTATTCTATCCAATGGAATGAACTAATAATAATTGGTTAAAAAAATAATGCAACAGGTACTGGGATGACTAGCCTAATGAGATACCCAATTCAATGAGAGGAGGAATCAGAAACATTTTAACAATACTATATTAGATAACTCATGTTATTAATTGAAACACAGATCAAGATGAGAAACAAAACCTCCTAAGAGATAAAAATATGAAATCTTGGGATTCATGCTATAAAGGCCTCCAACGTTTAATGGATCATCTAATACATTTATCGAGGAACAATGGATCATCTACATTAAAAAGATATTCTTCCTCTTCCAATGGTTAGTACAATAGAAAGTTATTATAACTATTTATCATATGGGGGAGAATCATTTTAGCATCGGATTTTGATCAAGAATACTAAGACTGAGGAATATATCTAAGCAATGGAGTGGATGGAATTCTGGAAAAAGTTTTTTGATAAAAAAAATTGCATTCTCTTCATCTTAAAATGGAAAGGGATATCATTCAATTCAATGAAAAAGATAAAGATTCTATTTAGTTGTTTGAGGAAACAATACAAGACATTAATAATATGAATATTGTTATTTCATTGCCTCTAAATGAAATTTTTACTGCTTCTTTTATGGGACAAATCCTAGTCTACAAAAATTCTTCGTGATTCGTGACTTTGATAACTACGGGAAAATTTTCTAGTAATCCCTCAATGTAGAAATGGAGATCAGAGAATACCAAGGGTATTATAGAGATAATAACCAGAATTTGGATTTTAATTTTATCAGTTTTATGGATAAATCTAATGGTGATATGATATTACATTATCCCTCTTATTAAAGGTGCGGAAACAAGTACCTCAAAAATTTCCTAAGGGGGACAAAGAAATGATTTTGATGTGGTAAAGAAGGACACATAGCTAATAATTTTCAACAATTGAAACCCACTAATGAGAAATGTGAAAGGATTGTTCTAGTAAAACCTTATTTTTATTTTAATTGCTAAAATTGTAAGAAACCATTGAACTTTTCAAACCAAATCCCTAAGACATGTGTTTTAAGAGGCGACCAAAAAACATAAAGGAATCAGGGGTTATATTTTTCTATCACTAATGATGAAGTGAATCCAAACAAAATAATTGGGGATAAGTAAATTAGTTATTCATTCAATAATACTAAACATACTTTTTTATTATATTTTTATACATTTTTTCATATTACGAAACAAATTAGAAATGTTAAAACACCACAACAAATCATCTAAGTATAAATGTCAGTGAAAATTAAAAATGGAGAAGTTATTACATTTCATGTATTTAACTACTCCTCTATCATAATTTGTGGGATAGACTTTCCCAATGAACCATTTCATACTCCCTTTGATGGAATTTTATGCAATTAATGGCATGGGTTGGATTAACCTGTATAGAGACAACATAAATTTCAATGAGAAGGAAATCACTCCCTAAATAGAAAATCAACCCTCGATTTTATACAACTGTAAGAAGGATAATTAATGTTCCTTAAATCCATTATATCAATATTGGATATTATTAACCTATGAGGAAGGGTATCTAGCTCAAATTATTGAGTGTGAATAAATGATCTTCCTCAATGATACGGCTATTGTGAGGGAATATGCTCATGTGTTTCCGGAGGAATTTCTTTGTATTCCTCCTATCTGGGATGTGGAATTTTCAATCAATATTATACCTAGGTAATTTAAAATATCCATGACTCTGTGTAATAAGGATACTATGGAACTTGATGAAATAAAGAAAAATCTATAGTAGAATTTGGATAAAGGGTTTATATGCCCATGTACTTCATTATAGAGTGCACTAGTCCTCTTCATCAAGAAGAAGGATGGGTTAATGTGCCTTTACATTGATTATCAAGAGATCAGCAAGATCATGTTAATGAAAAAGTATCATCTTCCATTGATTGAGGACTTTTTCAATCAGCAATTTAGATCACAGTACTTCTCCAAGTTAATCTACGGTCAAGATATTATCAAGTTAGGGTGAATAAGGAAGATATCTACAAGACCACTTTTTCGTACAAGGTACGGGCATTATGGTTTCATAGTGACCTCATTCACGAATCACTAATTGTCCAAAAATCATCATGTATTTGATGAATAGACCTTTTATATATATACTTGATAAATTTTTGGTAGTCTTTATAGATGATATCCAAATATACTGAAAAATAAAGGAGGTGCATGAGGATCATTTGAACACTCTGTTAAGGACCTTATGAAAGGAGAATATTTATCCCAATTACAAAAAGTGTGACTTCTTATTTAATTAAATCTCACTATTAGTTAATAATCTTAAGAAATGGGATTTTTTTTATCCTTCAAAGACAAATGAAATCAAAGGTTTTCTAAGGCCAAAATCTGTGACAGATTTCCATGGTTTCCTTAGGTTAGCTGAGTATTATAGCAGGATTGTTAGAAATTTATCATAATTTTTAAACCCTATCACCATGATTACTCAGATGTTAGTAATTTTTTCTTGGAATGATTAATGTGAAGTAGGCTTTAACGATTTAAAATATAGGCTTGTCACATCCCATGTTCTCTCACTACCCACATGGGGATAACGTTTCATAGTATTCAGCAACCCTTCGAAGAAGGTAATGGGTTGTTTGTTAATATATATGGAAAAACATCATTAACTATGACTCAAGGTAGTTGAAATTCCCTGAGAAAAAATATCCCACACATGATCCAGAGTTGGTAGCTGTGATATTTTCACTATAAATATTATAACATTATCTCTATGTAGAGATGTGTGAGATATATAATGGTCACAAGATCCTAAAATATTTATTCACATAGAAAGAGATTATTATGCACCAACGAAGATGATTATAGATGATCTCAATAAAAACAAAAAATATTAAATCAAATAAAGTGTAAGAGGATCTATGTAGAATGGATCCATCACTTCTTTCATTGATTATAATTGAGAATGAATCAATCTTCTTAGAATTGAATATAATGGGAATGGTAATCATAAAGCAAGGAAAATCATCAATTTGTTCACAAATGATTTCTCAAATGTCCTTTCCTAAAATGTTAAAGGTTTCTTAAAAAGATTATATATGAATGTAGAATAAATTAGAAACTATAATAAAATGGAAATAATTGGAGTTAAATGTTAATGAAGAAGTAATTGTTAGATTAGGACCAATACTATATGTTCTATCAAATCATAAGTTAAATAAGTTACAATTGGATGATGCACATAATTTGAAATTCTCCATTCACCAAGGAAACACAAAGATGTATCAATACCTATAAGAGAACTTTTGGTGGGCCAACATGAATTAAGAGATCACTTAATATACATCAATGTGCCTGGTATGTCAATAATTGAAGGCTGAAAGGCCAAAATCTAAGGGGATAATGAAACCATTACCCATACCAACATGAAAATGAGAAAAAAACACCATGGAATTTGTCATTGGACATCAAATACATCTAAATGAAACAATTCTCTTTGGGTTGTTTTGGATCATCGTACAAAGAATACACACTTCATTACAATTTGAGATTATTCCTCACTAGATAAATGTGCATGGATATACATAAGAAAATTGGTGAGGCTGCATAAAGTGCCACTATCAATTGTGTTCAATTGACATACAAGATTCACCTATAGGTTTTGGAAAATTATCAAGTATTCTATAAAAACTAACCTAAACATGAATATTAATTATCACCCTATAACGGATGGATAATCTGAGCATATTATCCAAACACTTGACTTTTTGAGAGTATTCTCAATTGACTTTAAAGGCTGTTTGGACCAACATCTTCCTCAGGTTGAGTTCCCGTAGAACAACAGTTTCCAATAAAGCATCAAAATGGCTCCCTATGAATCCATTTATGTGAAGAGATTAAGAGCACCAACATGTTGGGATGATGTTAGGGAAAAAAGTTATATGTCGTGAAATGTTTGAAAAAAATGGTGTAGAATCTTCATACAATCCAGCAACACATCAACACTAATTTGAGTCTCCAGAATATTTATGCTGGAAATAATCGATGAGAACTTGATTATATGTTGGATACATGGTATTATTAGGGATATCTTCATGGAATAAAGTGAATATATTTTTTATGAAAGGAAATCTAGTCCAAGGTACATCGTCAATTTTAATATCCTTGATTATATCGGAGTTGTGGCCTATCGACTAGCACTGCCACTAAACCTATCTCAGGTAAATGATGTATTCCATGTATCACTCTTATGAAATTAAATACCAGACCCCTAACATGTACTCAATCTAGAGGTAGTACCTTTGTAGATTTACAATTCTTATGAGGAGAATTCAGTAAAGATCATTGATTTTAGAGAAAAAGTTCTATGAAATAAGATGATTCCCTAGTCAAAGTGTTGTGGAGAAACTAAAAGTTTGAAGAAGAAGAAATGTGGGAACCATAGGAAGTGATGAAGAAGAGTTACCCTCATTTATTTTAGTCTGGTAAAATAAAAAATTTTGTGTGATGTTTCATAAAAGGGGGAAAATTTAATGACCCAAACTATTATAAATAAAATTCCACTTACATTTTTATTAAATGTATTATTATATAATATAGTTATATGAAACACGTAGACTTGTTTAGATTTATTATATACAGTTATATTTAAAATATCGTTATGTATATTTACTATTGATAATATAGTCATTTCAAAGTTATAAGAAGATTAGTAAAAATATTTGATTTTAAAAAAACAATTAATAGAGACAAAGGAAGTAATGGCCTCAAACAGTAGGCCAATAACCTATGGAGTCCATTTATTAGAGATTTTGAGGGAGATGGAATTTTTGGGATTTTCCGTAGACCATTCCCAATTAGATATACAATTACTTAAGCATGATCAAAACAGTTTATGGGAGAAGTTCATGGTCCTCAAGATCATGTCACAAACTAGGTTTTTCAAACAACCCCCTGAAAGTCCCACTATCGTGCACATTACCCATAGGGAATTTTCTTGTGTATTAAAGAGATATGTAAAAAGACCATAGTAATATGATTATGTATATTATTTTTTAGAGAATAATTAATATATTTTCATCCTATTATAGTTACTATATAATTATTTTTTTCGATTCAATAAAGTAGAAATAGTTTTATTCTTTAATATTCAAATTCAATTAATTTTATTATGATGGGATATGATATTCCATATTACCCTTAATATCCATTGGATTTATAAATTAATAGAGCTTTTTTTCTCTCTCATTAATCATCTAATGATCCTTTATGTACACCTGTTGTGTTGACAAAAGTTTGTAAGGATTATTTTCTCTATTCATGTTTCTTCATTACCTTATGCATTCTATTTAAAAATATCTAACGTTGGGAAATGATTTTCTATGTCCCAATTACTTCCCATTTTATTTAAAAATAATTAGAGACTCATTTCAATCTCATCAATCATTTTTTTAAATCTTTAAGTAACATCGTTATGCTACTGATATTTCACAATGATTTTTAATACCAAACAATTGCATATTCAATACCTTAGCCATTATTTTATTAATATTATTCACCTTTATTCACATATACTTATTGATTTTAGACTTATATGTATTTAATCCACATACCTAGATCTTCAAAAAATTATGATGATAAATGAATTCATGTTGTATGATCTATGTGGAACACTTAATCTTGATAATGAAATGATTATGATGGGTAAACCCAGATAGTGCTCCAATGCATTGGGTAATGTTTAGTATCATGATATGTCAGATTAGGAAAGGGGTGTTCGTGATTCCTTTATGGAACTTTTTCCACAATGATTTCTTTGTGGTTTATCCTTGACCAATGTTTACGATTAAGTGTTTTATGTTTTTTCCACATTTCCCATGTTGTATTTATGATTACCATGTTATATCAGGTCTCATTGTTCATGTTTATTTTTCCTACTCTTTTTATGACCCATTGATATGCCAATTTTCTGACATGTATTATCTTCTTTAGGTTATTATTTATTTATTTCCTTGATATTCGTTTTATCTCATCCCTTTATTATGTTTTTCCTTGGGATATCCCATGCAGTTTTAAGTTTGTAGGAATATTATGATCATTTCAAGGAACTGTTCAATAATGTTTTGTATCCCATGTGATATGGAGTTATATAATGTACATAATTACAAAATAAACTAGACTTCCTGATATTTTTTATTATATTATGTGTACTTTTATGTAATAAATAAAGTATCAATGTGTAATAAAGATTAGGCTTGTTATTGGAACCCCGACTTGAGTGTTAGAAAAAGTGGTCACCTCATCAGGATTTATGAAGGGAGTAGAGAAGAACCCGGTTTGGGTAGATGATGAAAAATATTTATTCATTCAAATATGGCTATGTTTCTGGATACTTTATCCAGGTCTTTGATAAAAACTTTCTCAAGTTTCCAAATCCCAATAGGCCTAATTAGGGAGATCTCCAAAATTATGTCCCATTCTATCGAATATTGGGTCTAACTATCCAGAAATGATTTTTTTCAGAAAAAATTACAAAATATTGTTGAATCTAGAAAAGTAATGTTGGGAATGACACCTGCATAGAAAGCATGTGTTCTACCACCAATTAAATGGAATTCGGTTAAAGGATAGAAGTTACTAACCAAAGTATATAGAATTTCATTGATTGTGTTGTTGTAAAGATGGTCAACTGAACTCATGCTATCCTACGATCATGGTTGAAGCATCCTATTATGCCCTCAGCCACTTCCTGTACGACACAAGAAAAACCATCTCTAAAAGAGTCTTAATAAAATATCATCATCCAAGAGATTACATGGACATAATGGTTGGAAGAAAACATAATAAGATAAACCTTCACAAAATCTGATGTCATATTTGACTCACTCAGACTTCATGACTTCAGTCCTAGAAGCATGGGTACTACCCCCCCAAATGGTATCATAAGAGTTGACCATCCATATGGAGTGCTCATCAGAAAAGAAGTAAATATTCAGTTATATTTATGTTATTCACTTAATTGATCACTTCATTGATGATGATTAGGACCATGAAATCGAGTTTCATGGATCTGATTATGGAATTTGGGAAAGATTCCAAAGGATTTAGGGATACAGGGGAAGACATGGTCACTGTAGATGTCAATACTCTAACCACATCCTAGATCAAACTTTCTACATGGATAGAGGTCATGGGTGAGCCCTCATGTGGTATCATTATGAACAATAAATTTTTCCCACATATGACAAGTATTTCCCTGACCTGATCATATAAGAAGATCTATTGGAGGGGGTTTATTTTTCAAATCATCCTCGGTGTACAGGATGACCGAATCGGCCAAACCCACCAAGGATAGGATCACCTTTAACTTATATTCTAAATGATTACATGCCTACATCAAATAATTCAACCCCTAAAACCTACATTATAGCCTATTCTGATTCTTAATTTGATTCCTTTAACTCAAAAATATGACATTCTAGATCCATTAACCTTTTTGTAAGCCAGGATGTCAATACTAGATACTTTGAGTCTATAAAAAGTCCTCTGATAAGTAATAATAGAGGCTTTGTTAAGCCCTGAATAGTTTAAAACTGAATTAACAATTGTTGACGTTTATCATGATAAGATAGATCCTTTAAAATTTATCATGATCATATATCTTATATGGTTGGAAAAATATGACATTTTATAAGGACTCATCAAACCATTTTATATATCTTCAAGGATAAATGATGTTGATATCTAGAGAGCTTTCATTGAAATTGGATGGGGTGTCAAACTTATTCTAGTACATGATCTTTATTGGATAGGTTACGATGATCCCCACTTTTACACTTCAACTCTAATACTACAGGGCTATGGAAAGAGTGAGAAAATCCTCTTAGAAGGATCAATCTCAGGAATCAACTGGGATACCTTTAATCAGACATGGAATTTTTTTTTGTTTAAAAAGACATGGGTTTCAACATTCTTTTTAGAAGACTGTGGTTACATCAACATTCGACAATCCCCTCATCATAACATCAATGCATAAAATATAGTATTAATGGATAAATTAGGACATTTATGGTGATATGTTCCCATTAAAATCATGTGAAATACAATATATAAATGCAATATTCTAAAATATGGAAGGAAAACAACCAATGACCGGTGTAGTTTCTTAGGTCACAACCATGAATGGCCTAGAAATAACCCCACCCTATACATTAAAATAGATCAGTGAAAAATATGTTCTTCCAATCCCTTAACTAAAAGGCATGGACCCAAATTTAGGTGTATATTCAACAACCTTTATGATGTCAGTCTTGATAGCTAAGGCTGATAATGCTAAAAGGATACCAAATCTCTAGAAAGTGATAGAATGTTGGATTAAAATTACCTCATTCAATCCACATATCCCCAACAGATCCCTACTTCATCATTCGATCCAAAAGATAATGAAGATACTCTTTCGCTATCCCTCAATACATCCCCATTATAACTTTAGAGAGACCTCACATCATCAGTAAAACCATGTATTTTGAATAACAAGATGTACACACCTCCATTATGAGGAAATATCAAGATATATTTTCCTTGATTTACATAGTTATTTTATGTATCAATCTCTAGGTTTCTACTCAATACCAGGGTGTTCTATAAAACTAGCAAGGATACAAAGAGGTAGCTAGAGGGACACACTTGACTCCCAATATTGCGGCAAGAGTTTTCAATATTATCAAGGATAATTTAATTCATGAATTCCAGTACCTAAAATAGCTAGTCAACATAGTCCCAAAGAAGAAAAATTATTAGTATATCAGATTCTTCATTAAATTTAGTTATCTCTACTAAAAACTATCTGAAATATGATTTCCCATTCCTAATCATAGAGTTACAAATGGATGAAATAGATGGATATCAAGCCCTCTCTTTCATGGATGGATATTCAGGGTATAATAAAATATGAATGGACCAAGTGTATGAATAGGCCACCATTTATAGGCCCCCCATGAAGTATTTTCTTATTGGGTAATATCTTTTGTCTTCAATAATTTCATTGCAACATACCAACATTCCATGCATAAAATCATGAAAGCCTTTCTAGGAGATTTTTTTAATTTTATAACAAACTCTTGGTGGTTAATTCTTGATAATGCTCTGACCAACTTGATGATCTTGGGGAAATCATCAACAAATTGTGATAACATAGTGTGAAAATGAAACCATTGAAGTGTGCCTTCATTGTTACCTCATGGAAATTAATCATCTTCATCACGTTTCATCATGGTATCAATGTTGGCACTGAGAAGAAAAAGGATATCCTTGATATGTCACAAACTTGGAACCACAAAGTGTTGAGGGTATTATAGGGACACCTTTCATATATTCTGGGCTTCATAGTCAACCTCATAAGAAATTATTTTCATTCACCATTTTTATTAAGAAGGGTTTCACATATTACAAGATTGGAAACTCGTAAGAGTAATTTGATAGTCTCAAGAAATTACACCTGATTCCACCAGTGTTAATTCCTCCTTTTGAGGGAAAACCACTAATTCTTTATATGACGGCCATGAAATGATCACTAGGTAATTTTCATACAAAAAATAATGACATCAGGAATGAAAATAGAATTTATTATCTCAGTTGAACCATGCTTATCCTCGAGACTTGTTATTTAGATATTGAGAAAAGATTATTTGTGTTAATCGTTGTGGTTCAAAATCTATGGCACTACCAGCAGCACCATAAGGTAATTTTGGTCTCTCACAATAGTAACATCAAATATATTATCATTCATCCTATTTTGAATGGTTGTTTGGAATAGTGGGTGGTTATCTCGAAGTATTTTGACATACATCTTGTTCCTCAACAATTATTGAAAGGTTGAGCTTGGGCATATATTATTACGGAACATCCATCTGAAGAAGAAACGATGTTTAATACTGTATTTCCTATTAAATATATCTTCTCAATTTAAGATGGACCCAATGTGTGGGATACTTATTTCTTTACGCATATATAATCCCAATAGTGATGATAATGGAAGACCCCATGCCCAAAAAAGTATGATGGGGAGTTGTGTTAATCTCTCCATCAAAGGAAGTTTTTCATTACTCCTTCCTATTATTATAAGTATATAAAAACAATAAGGAAAAATATTAGGCCCTCATTGTAGGGATATTATTGGTGCTTAAAATTCTAGTGGACCTATTAATGGTAAAAGCCTACTCAAATTTGGTAGTAAAACAAGTCTATGGATATTATTCCATTAGAAAAGAGGATTTAATTCCATTACTTGACTACGATTAGGGACTAATGGATGATTTTCCCTCAGAGACAAAATTGAATCATGTCCCATGATCATATAATAGATAAGATGATACATTATAAAATGAATCCATGTCTTTGTCGGATCTAGAATAGGATGAAATAGTTATAATCCTTATGCACCATCGAATGGACTCGCCTTTTCTTTATGGAAGCCTAGAGGAAGTCAATGAGGTTAATCCCATTCATAAACCAAATGGTCCCATGACTACTTAGATTATACCCATTATGGATAACCTCAAAATGGAGTGCAATTTTAAGATATAGTAGGTAAAGATAAAATAGGGCAATGAGTGACTAAATTTACTCTTTATGATGGCCCGAAACACTAAAAAGACTTCTATAAAAATAATAATTGATTTGTTACCACTCAGATTCATTAACAGGGAAGAGACCATGGTTGTTGTGAAATAAGTATTTACAAGGGCCTATGGTTTCCACCAGTTAGGGTTTAGGCTTTCTGATCAAATCTAAAGGCATAGATACTTCTATCCTTTGATGGAACAAGAGTGCCAAAAATTAACCGAGGATATTTATTCATTAAAAGTCCACACAATCATAATATATCAACCCTTATAGATACTTCATAGAGCCAAATACTTGATTCCATTTTTATATGGGGAATGAATTTTGTGGGGTTATATCCTTTGGCTATGGCCAAGTAGTTTAAATACATCTTTACTACTACCTGTGTCATATCTAAATGGGCTGAAAGAGTGCCCATTAAAGAAGTAGAGACCAAAAATATCAACATCTTTGTAAAAGCTAAAGTCATCACTATCTTTGATTTCCCTCAATCAATATTGATCGAAAATAAAACCGTTTTATTTTTTGATGAGTTGGAGAAACTATATCGGGATTATATAATCGAATCCAACAATTTATCTCATTATCATGTTGGAGCCAATGGATAGATTAAGGCCTTCAAAAATAAACTATCAAACATACTCCATAAGGTGGTGGATAAGGATAAAAATTCTTGACCTAAAAATCTTTTTATTCCATTTTGTTCTACCAGACTACCACTCATACTACCACATGGGTGACCTTTTATTCACTCATGTACAAATAATAATTAGTCCTTCCCATCATGCTCCAATTTCCCTCACATTTCATTTCTATTTAGGTTCAAATTTCAATAGATAAGCAATCCCAAATATGGTTGGATGAGTTGGAATGATTGAATGAGAAAATACTCAATGAATTTCACCATGTTTAGGTCCATAAAAATTTAATATTACATTATTTTATCAAGAAATTCCACCTTCGCTCGTTACTCCAAGGAAAATTGGGGAAGGTTCTTAGGAAATTGATGATACCAGGGAAGAAGCTGCCAAAGCTTGAGCCAATGTGGGAGGGACATTATTCCAAAGACAAGTTCTTTTCTTTCAGATCTTATTCCATAGTCTTGGTGGATATAAATATAATAATAACACCTAACAATGAAATATTTATCAAGAAATACAACATTTGATAAGAACACCTTCATCTACACCGGAATATGAAAAACTTTATGACATCATCAACCTTTTCCAATGTCATTAAACTACATAGCATCATGGTCATGTATCTATGAACTTAAAAGGAACACCATATGGTCCTAGTCATAGGACCCAAAACTACAAGACATCATAATATGCTCTATAAGGTAAATTTTTAAAATAATTTCCATTCCATATAAAGTAAAATTTCATAGGTCATTTCTTTGGTTCACAAAAAAATGTACAACATTTTGATACATGCATGAGTGGATCATATTATTTAGCGATTCCCACTCACCACACCTTTATTCTAAAAAAATGGGAGTCTTGATTGTTTCCATCATGGGATACATAGTGATGCCTAGATCTCTAATCCTTAGTCCATCCAAAATATAAAAAATTGACCCCATCCCCCCCCCCCCCGGTGAACAAATCAGACCTGTATAGGGAGCCTTACCAAAAAAATACATGTGGCTTGATTCTCCTTCCAAAGTGATATATAGTAACAACTAGACCCTATGTTCTGATCCCAACCATGAAACATGAAAAAAAATTCTTCATATCCTGCATATAAACAGATATCTATTCAAGAGACCTTAACTCAGGTTCCCTCGTTAGGGGACCCATCATGAAAATAGAATGATTCCTCTCCTGCATAACAATAATGAAGTCAATGAAGGGGGATTCACACTCCATGGAAAATACTGGTAAAAACACTTCCTTTTTTCTCACATATATTCCTTCCATGCATCATACTCCTTTTCTTGGTAATTTCAGATCTCCATAAAGTTTTCTTTTTCCATAGTCACTAGGATGACAAAATCCTAATGAAACTATTGTCTAACTATATAGAATAATTCCCTAGTTTTTTATAAATATTTCACCCACCAAAATAGCCTATCATCTAGATGATTCTACTATTTAACTATGCAGTAACACACCCAATTTTCATTACATAAATCTACCACAAAAAGGGAAAGTAAAATAAAGGTAAATTCTCCCTTAGGAGAGACCTATTCTATCTCAGTAATTCCTAATGGTAACAACATGATGGAAACCACATTTTGATCATGGTTAGTATTCATCCCTATAATTCTGTCCCATAACACTTCTTCAGATCATAGAACCCACAATATCATGGTTTACACTTTTGTTCTTCACATTTGAAGTATGTCAAAGTATCTTTAAATTGATAAAAATTACATCACTCATCATTTTCATAACTTAATGTTAATTGTTTTATAACCTAAAAATAAAATTCACTATGGTATTCTAGTCAAATAAAATTAAACTATATGAATACATCTTTATCACATGATATTAAAATGCAGTATTACCCTATGTAATGAGCATAAGATTCTCTAGGAAACCAACTCAAGTTGAATTATATCACAGACATGAGATTCCTCTCATGATTTGATCTCCAAAATTACAAAATAACATTCACTAGGATTGGTACCTTCTTTTTTCACATCATGTTTCCTTCATCATTAACAGATGATAGTAAACTATGTGGATGATGTCCATGTCGTATAATAATAAACTGCATGGTTTTCCAGAACTATATGTGGCTTTATTCTCATTCTAATGCTATACGTAGTGAATCACATATCTTAAATCCCACTATAACCACACCAAAATCCAAGTGTACTTGTCCAACATCTCTATCGTATTTGTATTGTGGAATAAACCTTTTACGCTCCTTATTTCGCACAACGAGCATAGATCATGTTCACTTAGGTGTCCGAGAAAAGGATTCTCCACATGATTAAGGATTGTAAATTCTTGTTTGAGTAATTATGTCCTGGGTCACAAGATCAAAAAAGGTATGCCAAATTTTCTTAAAACATGACATTAAACTACAAGATTTAAATTTATCATATGATAAAAATTCATAAACTATGTGTCGCTTGATTCTCTCTTTAACAAGATGCATAGTGATTTTCAGTCCCTATGTCTTGGGCCTAACTGCAACATAAAGAAATCACCCTTATACATGTAGAGATCAGTCCTTTGTAGAGAAAATTTTCTCCACATTCTTAATAATATTGATATGAAATGAACCTCCCATTTTAATTCGCATTTCCTCCACATCTCAAACCAATTTCCTAGGAAAATACCAACATCCCTAATTATTTCTCATCAATCAGTGATAGGATGTCAGATTCTTAAAGACATGTTTGTTTGAATATGCAGTAATACACCCCATTATTCTCTTAATAATTTTACACCAAAATGATCTATTACCAAGAGGATGACACTATTTAACTATACAGTAATACTCCCCAGTTTTCTTTGTAGACATTATGCACAAAAATGACATGTTAACTAGGGACACATCCATCATTAGGATATAACTCTTCTATCTCCATAATCCCATTCCCCCATATAACTTTTCATATATGTAAAACCCAACATTATATCCTATAAACACTCCTCATTCATGACTGGAGATGATAGAACATTCTTGGATAAATTACTGTGAAAGGGAAAAGGCATTTATCTATCGATCAAATCCAAATGACCTTAAACCATTTCTCTTGAAATCCATTCCATTATAGGTTAAGAGGCATATTCCATGTCCTTAAAACATGAAATTAATATTTATGTCTCTTCAACCCTTATCAGGGAGTATTGTTTCCTCATGAAATTGGTCATCCAATATAATGTTTCCTCCTTTAGACAAGATAAATTCAATTAGGAGTAGTTACACATGAATGGATAGTAACAATATAGATTTTATCTTCATTCTAAAACACCATAACTTGAAAAACCACCCTTCTTGGTCTTGAGAAATCGAGATCTTCACAATCTACATGGTCATCGATAATGAAATGTTACTTTCTTGAAGACACATTTGTATAACTCTACAGTAACACTACCTTGTTATATTTTCATAGTTCATCCACCAAATGGTCCTGCAATCCATATATTTCCATTTTTTCACAATGAATTTATATTCCCCAATTGTATTTTCATACGTCTCCCACCAAAATGGACTACTAACTAGAGGCACATCCATCATCTGGAGAAAAATATTCTATATTTATAATCCACAATTAAAATATTGTGCAGGAAACCACATTACATATATGGTCGCTGGTCTTTCCTGATATGTTTGTCACACATAATGTTTCCAATCTACAAATCAAAAAATGGTGACTCAAAATTCCCATTTAGATATCTGAATAACTTTAGAACATTAGAAGATAGTAAGCTCTACTCAGTTCATCATTCCATAACATATGGTGAAAGTTGTTTGACCTAAAACACTAGTCACATTAGTTTAAATAGATTGAATATAATCTTTCCACAAATAGAGACATGGTACTCACTAGGTTCAAAATCCAAAAATGGTCACACTTAGTAAAATATGAGTATCACCTCACTAGACATTCACTATTTATGGTTTTGGAAATTTTTTTGAGTGTTTAAATGAAATAAGAAAAAAATATTAGGATGAAAATATAAATAGAATGGACTAAAGAAAATCTAAATCTTTTCCACTATAGTCTTCTCCATTTCTTCTTATGAAACAATTATGTTGATGACACAAACTAAAAAAACTTCATCTGTTATTCCATATGAATCTATAAATAGTATAACTACACTCACATGGACCCATGGATTAGGAAATGATATATCATCACCTCACAATTGATATAGCTCTAAATCCCACCAACTGATGTTGGTATGATTTAAAGGGCCCTGTAGTTTCCTTAGAACCATATTCCATTCAATCTAAACAAATACAATTATACAGGGGGATTTTGTTGGCACTAAAAAATTTATTCCACTTTTCTATAGAATTTATATTGTTATCCTCACATAGACACCAAATATTGGGTTTGATTATAAATGTGGATATATTCTAACGGAATGAGAAAATTATATTTCAATCTGCCGCATAAATTTCTACACAATGGGGGATGGAGATTCCTCAAAACAAAATTCCTATGTAATGGCATGGTGGTGAGAACCTCCCTCTTAGAGTAGGCCTTGGATTTGGAATGAGGGGTGGTCTTGTATTTGTCATGTCCCAAAACATCCTCAACTCAGTCCAAAAGTTTCATAGTGTGATGATCTATTATTCATGATTCTCCATGATGGATGTAATGGGACAAGACTTGAGGGTCGAGACTATAGCCAGCATTGATTCCAACCAGGGTGTGTGTGGGGTAGTCACAATAGTATGGATCAACGAATTCACCCAGGTGTTTTTACTAGGTATAAGACTCACCTAGGTGGTCTTACAAATTCATATACTATATAACAAGAGGCTTATATAGGCCCTAACTATGTGGACTAGATGTTTTATCAACCCATACATAGGAAACATTCCTGAGGTACCTATGTGGGATACCTTCTTCCCCTGAAGTCACTTTTTTCTATAAGTAGGACCCTCAGGCTCCTCATTTCACAGGAAAAAATAGAAAATACTTAAATCTCTTCTCACCCTATTCCTTCATTCAGACCCTAAAAACCACTCATGCAGCTCTTTAAAACATGGTATAATAGGGAATTAAGTTTTATAGTGGGATAAAATTCCCTCCATGGTGAGAAAAAACACCTATGAGAGGATCCACACCCTCACCAATAAAGAGAAACTATTTTGAAGGCCTCCTCATAAATCTGGGTCATCTGCAAGATAGTTGTGAGGACACCAGTGTGGACCCTAGGATCTTATGGAAAGGCCTCACCCCTAGTGTTTTTCCTAGTTTATTTATCATAAATAATCATCTATAGCTCACACAGTCCTACTCTACGCGGATCACTTCAGTTTTCCTAGGACTTAACCTACATAAGACCCCTTTAGTCTACCCATCCTTCACCTATGAGAGACCTCCCTTTGGCTCAAATAGACTTCAACAGCATGAACCTCCTTTTTCCTTATTTATGATACTAATGGTAGAGTACCTCTTTATTTGGGACTCTCATCTGAGGGAGAAAAATCAAAGCCTCTACTAAAGCCTCTTGAATTGCACAACCAAAGAGAGAGAAACACCATTGTGTCTCCCATTTAGATATTCATTCCTTTATTTAGAGGATTCCAACACTTCTCCTAGATGATGGGTTGGGTCCTTAGGGTGTGTGCAATTATGCATACCTATCATCATGAGGACCCCAACCTTGGGTGTAATTGTAGGGACTTCCTAATCTCATAAATAATGGTTAGTGATATATTCTCTCCTTATGGTTTTTGATAAATGGGAACTCTATTTAATGAAAGTATTGGGGTCACACTTGACTATACCTTTGATGGTTTGTGTCTTATCCTCCTCTATTATCTTGAACTAGGAGAATATAATCCCTCCTAGAGTAACCCCCTGGCCTTTTCTAAGAGTTTTTAAGTATATAGGTAGTCCTTTGTGACTATCCTACTTACCAAAACAAGATATGATACAATACCATAAAATCCATTTCTTCTACTCCCATGGGTATGCATCCTAAAATCTTTGAATCTTACTCATAAAGAATATTAATATACAGTTTAATCCCTGAAACCATTCATTGATCTTACAAAGGGATATATTCATGATAAAACAATAAAAGAGCCCCATATTTGATATAATCCCCTATATAATCCTCTCAAAGGCCATATCCCCTATGAGACAAAAATTCATAAGACTTCCATATTTTTGGTTCCTCAACCCTTATTGATCTACATGGTATTTGATTCACATCCAAATGTGATACATGGGAATCCTCCCTGAGGTCAAAACCCAAATCCCCAAAACAAACCTAATTATCTATTGAATACATTCTCAATAGGGTCATATCTAATCTGGGAGACCACAACCATTCATGGATCCTTGGTCTACCTTGGTATAAGTCCAACCTGAAAATTTGACTATGAACAGTTTTCCTATAAATCCTTTTCACATGATGTTAAGTTGCGTAATTTAGTACTTATCACATGACTTGAAGAGGCAAGATGTGTACCATCAAGTGTCCCCAAACTATGTGAGTTATGATTCCTTTTATGAGGATATGTGGGAATCCTATATCATAGTCACTATCCTCATATCATAATAACTTCTATCTCCTAGTATGATGCTAAATTCTAGAGAATCCTATTATGTGTCTTAAACTTGCATCATAATAATAAATGACCAAAGGGTTTCTTACTCATATGAAGAAGGGTTCAGTCAATGGAGAACCTTGCATACATACCTATGTATATGTCCAATAAGAACCTTAGATACTTCCAAATGATTATAAATTCATTTATTCTAATAATTTATTTTAATTCAATAGTGATTCGTGTTATATAAGGGAATAAATGAGGGATTCATGAACATGTGTTAAATCATTAAGAGAGTCCCGAAGTATGAAATAATTCCACCCAAAAATGTTTATATAAAACCACCCACAATTCCTCTCAATTAATGTGATTATTTTAGTTTTTTTAGACCATACCCATAACAACTTTAATTTAGAAAGAAGGTTCGTAAAACATCTTGAATAAGGGAACCATTGGGTTTTTATGGCTCCCTGAACAAAACCCATTGGAATCCATTTGAAAATGGTGAAAAAAAACGAATGATTTTTCAACAATAAAAACTTCCACAATAAACAATAGAGGGAATTATATTAACATTTTCATTGAAAAAACATACCCACCTGTGATAGGTGGTAATGGAAAAAAATGACATCATTTTGTGAGGTGATAGTCCTCCATACACATGTACGATGATTTTATAACCCATTTTATGGAAGTGGATATCTTTATATGTCATTCCATTAACATTAAAAAATAATATTAAATATAATATATTTAGGATATTATATCATCATGTTATAATAATAATTAAAGGTGGTGGAAGAAGAAATAAAATAAAAATTCTCATTGAAGAACATTACCTCTTCTTCGAGTAACCTCATTAGGTTTTCACCAAAGTCTTCAAATATAGAATCTAAAATAGGGATTATAGGGTGATTGGATGGAATTTGGAATGTTATTTAGGCTGGTTTGTTTATAAAATGGACTTGAGAGGAGTGAATAAGTGAGTGTAGTGAGTTCCCTTTTATATTTGGGGAGGGGTGTAATTTTTGTAAATACCCAAATGTATCCACTATTTGGAGGTCACTCTTACATCTTGTGGATCAAAATAGATCAATAATGGAGTGGAGGAATAATTTTTCGGATATATACCTCCACCACACAAAATAAATTCATTTTTTATCATCTTATTCCTTAGTCATTAAGTTTACACTTTTAAACTTTTATGTTTTTTACCAGGGTAACTTGTATCTTTTTAATTACCTAGGTAATTTATATTTTACGAATAAAATTAAAATAATATTTATTATATAAATAGAAATTAATTATTATTAATATGAAATCCCATTTATAAAATAAAAAATTATTCATGTGTATAATTAATTTTAATACAAACGCGTGTAATGCACAAAACCCTATTTTAACCTTGATCACTATAATTGATTTTATCTTATTTCACTACTAATTATGGTAAATAATTATGTTGAACTTATTATAAATTATAAATTATTATGATTAAAATAATGGAATACATTATTTCAAATTAAATTCATAGAAGTGGTATAATTTAATTTAAAAATCAATCCAACAAATGTGTTGAGAAAGTGTCTTTTCAAAGAGAAAATGTTCAAATGTTTCAAAAAGATTATGTAAAATATCTATATGAAAATGATTAAAATTTAATAAATTAGACTTATAGATATATATTTAATCTAATTTTACTTTAAAACAATTGAAATATAATTTATCTTTATAAATAGTTTCAACAAAAAAGAATTTCTCAATTAAAATTCAATATTTTCACTATCTATGAAAATTGAAACTTTTCATAAAAATCCCCAAAATTAACTCTAATATAATTTTAAAATGTTGATTTCAAAAATAAATTTTATTTTTATAATTAAATTTTCTAAATGTGGTAAAAATTAAATTTAATATAACTATGAAAAATTTGACAAAACTACTTTTAAAAAAATACATTTTTAATCATAAAAGAGGATATATTCATATATATTCTCTAGAAAACACATAAGATGAATGTAATGTATTATATTTAATATATAACATATAAATATAATACATAAATAGTGATTTTGTTGAATTTATTTAGGTAAAATTTTTTTGTATGCATAAAAATAGTTTTTCAAGAAATGATTTCCTTCATTTTAAATGTGTTTTTATTTTCATTTCAATTTAATTGGTCACTAAAGAATTTATTATATATACCTGAGCAATCCAAATATTTTTCACAAATTATTTAATTCTATCCATACCCACAATTCCAATATCTAGGTGATGACTATCATATTAAATAATAATATTTTAATAATATGTCATGTTTCACTTAAACTCTATGTTGTGTGTACAATAATCTAAACTCGATATTATGTGTCACACACTCCAAACATAGTGTTTTATTTAACACAATATAAACTTAGTGTAACATATAATGAAATCCAAACTTAGTGTTCCATTTAATGAAAAATCTTGAAAATATTAAATTAATTTGAAAAAATATATTTCACAATACCATGGGGTGTTATATTCTACACCCTTTAAAATGAATTTCTCCCTAAAAAGTAATCTCAGTACTCAGAGGTTTAAACTTTTGAAAATTATTTTCTAAAACCACATAAAAAATGATTAATAAAATATCTTCTAGAATAAGAAAGAGGGGTCTAAAAATTCATCAGGAATAACGTATACTAGGTTTCCAAAAAAGAGAACATATATGGGAAGTGAGATCTTGAACATAGAAGAGAAAAATAAACTGAAATACTAATGGAGATTGATATAAATATTGGTTTGGATAGTGTTAACTGTAAAAAAACCATAAACTTACGATATGTTAACAGTTCATTGATATCATCAAAAATGATTATAATAGGACAACATATTTTTTCAAGGCCTTTTCCTAATTTAAGAGAATTTCATTTTTCATCAAGTTAGAAAACAAAAGAAGATATACTTGATATATATTTTTTATAGTAATAGTTTCATCCATTGGTTGTTCCTTGATCAAATTCCACTCCAACTCTTACTCCTAGAAATAATGGTCAATTTTTTATGCCTACAGTACTAATATATCATAATATCCATAAATAGAATGATATGTTATTCCATTTATATTTAGTTACCATCATGACAAAATAGTTATAATAGGCTATACATAAATCATCATATCGTAATGTAATAAATTAATCTCTAAAACAATATCTGATATTACAAATTAATCATTACATAAATGGTTAACCTTATGTCACAAAAAAATGCATAATTTATAAATATTTTCATTTAACTTCAAAAATGGAACTTATCATTAATTCTCCAAATAACATTAATATGATCTTAATATTCACATGACAAATATGTGAATACCTTGGTCATATATTCTCCTCAAGATTAGTAATAACCAAATTACCACAAAATATCAATGAAACTAAGAATTCGTTATCATTCCTTGAATAAATCCATAGATTATTGAACTTTTTCCATAGATCTAATTATGTTGAAAAAAATTTCTATGATAACATAAACCACTTTTTCAAAAAATATATTATAAGTTCTTATCCCATCAGTACTTCCAATTTATATTATCCATATCAATCATCTCTTTATCCTATCTAAACACCATTTTAACCTCAGAAACATGTAAAGTGTTATCTTCCATTAATCATAAAATAAAACCTTTCCATAAATTACTTTTCTAGGAAAGTAGTACCATTCAACATATTCTTTAAAATTATTAATGAAAAAATTATCCTAAACAATCTTTATATATTACATTATTCCTGAATTCAAATACATAAACACTTCAATTATTCCACCTTATCCTTAATCCATTAACTAGGCTTTATCCTCTTATTCGTTAATACCTCTTTCTGATAATATGAAATATGAATCTTGTCTTAAAATTCATAAAATTCAATTTAATCATACTTCCCACTTATAACATAAATAACACTATTATAAAAACCATAAATTTCATATATCATTTGTAGTATAATTATCATCAATAGTAAAATAATTACTCATAAAACCTTGTTGATTATTTTCACAAGAATTCCCCTTAGAACATATATTTTCATAATATTTATACTTTCAATATGTAAAGTAGTCATCCAATTATAAGACCTTAGGAATACTAATTTTCCGATCCATTGTGTTGATTTAACATTTCATTTTTCATCAGTAATCTCTTACTTTATGTAATTCTTCTCCTCACATAATAATTTTTCTTATTCATATATGACATTCACTTGGGCGTTTCACCACACATTTATGACATATAAAAAACTGAATCTTCCCTATGCTATGGTCTCTATTACCATTACCCTCAATGAACTCATTCCTTCTTCTTCTATGGTGATTCCAAGAGTTGGTTAAATTTCATGTTGTTAATCATGTTGCATGATATATTATTAGGAATAATATCAATATCCTTAACTATAATTATCATACCAATTGGATTCCCATAAAAAAACCATCACATTCAATGTTAACCCAGACCCTTATAGTTCCCCCCATTAACTAAAACCAAAAAACATAATGTGAGAAACACTTATCGTAGTCGAAAACCACATAATCATGAAAAAAATAATTATAGGATTTCTAAAAATGATACCTTATTTTAAATCCATGACACCTTAGTATTAACCTAGGTCATCCATGATCGTTATCTATTGAAATTTTATTTAGATTTTGTATAGAGTTTGTGGATTTACAAAGAATATCTCAAATGGGTGTCAATCCATGTGTGAAGCAAGGGTCATTTTCATATACCAGGTGATGATCGAGTCAAGCTAAATATAACCTTTTTGGAGTTATTTACCATATCAAATATCTTCCAAATCCAAATCCACTTATATTATCCAATAATGGATGTAATTTCTTGGAACCCACTACCTCTAACATATACTAAAATTACAGGTAATTTTCATATACTTTGACTCATCCTTAGATTTATCCATAGATACATCCCAAGACATATCCTCAGAAATATCCCTAGGGATCTCAAAGAAGTTTACTAAACCTAGTTAACAAATGTTAACAAAAACATTTATTTGATCACAACTACAGTAACATAGTCTTTTCATATATGGGTATTATATCTCTTTAGATAAATATTCATTAGATTACACAAACACATGCCTAAGTACAGAAAAAGATTAGTGCCTTTGGAAATGGGGAACAAAATCATCTTAATTCATGAAAGATATTTAACGTCTCCCATAAATATCATACCCTTTAGTACTCCTACATATAAACCATTATTCATAACCATGGGAAAGGAAAATAAGTTAGGGTGACCTCAGATGCTCAGTAAGGTTAAACATGGGAGATTAGTTGGCATAACATGTGCACAGGGCTATGAGAAAATGAGCATAAAATTTGAAAACCCTACCCTGCATCTCAATGATAAAAATATAGATCCATTCAATAAATAATTAAATTTCACATGGCCTGAATCATAATTAATTCAAAGAATATAATCCATGAGATCACAATATTTCCATAAGATGTAGATTTTTTAAATACACATCAGCGTATAACTATAACATCCTAGGTAAATAAAGAATATGAAATTTTCATATTTATTAATATTTGTGAATTTAAATATGGAATTTAATTTGCAGTGGATTCCATTTTTGATGGCATACCAGAAACTCAATAATGGGGTTCTCTAATATCTCATGTCGCACACAAGGTTGAGTCATACTGAAAAATAATAATATAATATTTTTTTAAATGGTAGTTAAAACCTTGTAATTGTATTAGAGAGAATGAAAAAACTAACTAAAATATAATTATACGTGTTTTTTTAATAGTTTTTACATTTATCCAATGCAATGTTTAGGCATAAAATGAGAATGAATCCTATTTTAAGCATGAAAAACTCTAATATTTTTAAAAAATTGGTTTACTGTGTTTTGATGGAGAACCCCTTTTAAATATATTTTTTTTCATTTATATATATTCCATTTGAAAAAATAACCTTCTTTTTTAGAATAGGGACATCAAAATTGACATTGGTAAAATATTTGGTATTTTTTCGATAAAATTCATTTTTTAAATGAATATTGAAGAATACTGTATTTTAAGTCAAAAAATATCTTTTAATCTAATTTATTTATACAGTTAGATTATTATTTTTATGGGTTTTGTAATTTAATTGGATTAAATTTTTACCATTTAAAAAAATTGGACCTATGAAGTAATTTCACTTTGAAAGTGCACATAAACAAGTGTAAATATTTTAATAGTTATTATTTCCTAAAATCTATTTTTTGGTTTTGACATCAGGAATTGATTTTAAATTAATTTCTGAAACTTTTGTGTTTTTATTTTGGAAAAATAGATTCCAAATTTGGAATTAGGTGGTCCATAATATGAAAAATATGTAACTTTTAGTTTTAGACATTATGAATTTTAACTTCAGTATATATTTTATTTACCACGGTTAAAGGGTAAATGTGTTAAATAAGGGTAAAAAATTATATTATAATAATATTAAATTTGCCTAACTTGTTTCCAAAACCTATTTTATGATACATGTCTGACCATGGGTATCCTTTGATCTATTATTGGGACCCCATGGGGCCACTTGTAAGTGAAAAATGACATTTTATAAAAATTAATTTAATGTTAATGAAAATGTTACATAAACATATAACATTTAGTAAAACAATTTTATATGGGGTTATATAAGAGATATCTTCAACTATAAATATTAAATATAAGTATAAGATTATTTCATACATTATGGTATTTAATTGTAATTTTTATACATCAAATAAATAAATTTATTGATGACACAATGATTATATAGTGTTTACCTTATTAATGAATGTTTTAAATAAATGAGATTATAAATATTAAAATAAATTTATTTTGAAACTTTTTATGCCATGAAAAAAATTTATAAATAATTATGACTTGTTATATTTTAATTAATTTATTTATTTTTAAATAATCAAGTTGTTTTGGATTTTTGAAAAAGTCATGATTTGAATAGTATATAAATTGTCATAAATGGGTTTTTAAAACAAATATTATTTTATTAATTGATATGACAGTCCTAAAAATATAAAAATTATTCCAATGACATAGATACGGTTTATAATTTCATTAATTAACCTCTTGTGGTTCGATTGGCGTGTTACGATAACTATGTTAATCATATAGTTTAAATATACAAGAAGACATGGTAAAAGTTAAATAAGTTAGCCAAGGGATAAATAAAAAAGATAAGGATTAAAAAATATCCAAAACTAATAAAATTATTATTGGATAGTTTTATTTTGACTTATATTTATATTATCATATATTTTAATGAGTTTTTTAACTTTTCAAATTGAAATTAATTTTATAATAAAATAATATTTTAAATCTTTTCTAAAGAGCCCCTCCTCCCCCTTATAAAAGACCACCACCTCTAACCCATTACACACACCTCTCAAGACCCATGGATCATCCAAAATCTTTTAAAAGAAGCTCCCAACATCCCTATATTCCTCCTAAAACCCTTCTCCTAGGTAGAATTCAATTCAATAAATACTTTTGGTTCAAACCAAAGGGAGTTAACCAATTTAAAGGTAACGTCTTCTCTCAAGTTCTTTTCTATTATTTTCATTCTCCAACCCCCAAAACGTTCTTTATTACATTATTTTATAAAAAACTAGTATGTTAAATATACTATGATTTTTTTATGAGTATTATTCAAACTACACTTCCACACCCCTCCATCTAATGTATACGAACATACTATTTCTGTAGAAGACGAACTACTGCCTCATGAAACAATGATTGTTAAATTATCTTCTACTGCACCTCATAGAGGCCATTGAAATTGCAATGTATTTATATGTGATATATAATATATTTATATTGTCTCTATGATTATTTTTTATTAATTTATATCACACCTTTATGGTTTTCATAATGGTTAAATACGATACTTTCATTTGAGGGAGTGCGGACTATTGCCCCCTAAAAGCGATATGACTCGTTCATGTCATACGTGGAACATATAAAGGATATTGTTACTGGATTATATATGATATTATATAGGAATTATAATATATATATTTATCATTATGTTTTAATTCTATTAAATATGAAATATAAATTAAAATAGCATTCATGCACACATACGGCATACCATCTCCATGAATGGTGAATTTCATTTCGTATCTCCAAATGTTTTGTACTATTATAAATACATATATATAATGGATATATATGATATATATTATATCTAAATCATGAATATAATTATGTATGTAATTGAATTTTGACCACATGGAGAACTTGTAATTATAAAAAAGCTCATTTCTGACACAAGTATAAAATATCAACAAACAACTCTTAATAACATAAATGATTATATAATGTTTATAACAATGTAATAAGAACTATAAAAGGAATAATAAAATTTAAAATTGTTCTAATGAAAGAATAAATTATCTTTATTTTATTATTCTGGAGATTATATAACGAACAAGTCAAGTCAGACACGATGTAAGAGAATTTTTTAACCCAATTTCCATTCTTTGGGATAAACATATACTTCATGATTATATCATTATATGAATATGTGTGAATGAAATATGATTGTTTTACACCTAATATCCCCTTATATTGTTTGAATTTATATTTTTCACACATAATTATTTCACTAATTCATTCTTAATTTAATGATATGATCTTTGTAAGGGAACCTTTCACCCTCATCTTTTAGTAAAATAAATCTTTTATGTAATGTCTTTTAATTTCCATTTTCTTATGATGGGATATACTCTTTTATATCTTTATTTATGTAAATTTTATTTTTATGTGAAGAGATACCCTTTTCTCTCCCATCAACTCATTATCTGTATTTCAATGTGACATCATTAGGCTGCCTAATTTTGGTAATGGAATGCGTCTCAATCTCTTTTCTTTGAGGCATATCCTGATATTGTGCACCTTTATTATCATATAAGGTTTATATACTACCCATTTACATATTATATCATTAATATATTTATTCTCATGATATTATAGGTTTTTCTTTATGTTATTCTATAATTATTTTCATTCAATTGTTTCTCATGTGTTAGGAGACTCTTTCACTAAAACATCTTTTTAAAATTTTTGGATATTTATTTTTCTAAATCATTATCATTAATGTCCATGTTTTTAGAATGATTCAAAGAATTTATTTATATAGAAATTAAATATTTAAAATGTTAATTTCTTTAAAATTTTCAAAGTGGTATTAGACACTTTAATTCAATAATATTTTTTTTAAATGATTTAAATGTGTGTTTTAAATTGCATTCGTTTTTTCAATATCTAGAAAAGATATATTTTGATTAAAATGTTGAAATGTTATATTTCCTTTATTATTGTGTTATGTTTTATGATTATATTATGGCTCTTGGGAATTTTTTACACATATGGGTGGTTTTGTGATAATCCTAAGGCAGGTGATCCAAAGATAGCTCTCCAACGCATTGTGTAATATGATGGATGAAAACATTATTGTTTATCCTACGATATTTAAGGAATATACTATTATGGGAATTCCAAATGTAACTCCCTATGTAGCTACCAAAGCTGAAATATACGTATGTTATGGATGTTACAAGTGACCTTTATGATTTATGATTTCCATGTGTTATTCAAAAATCGTATGATTTTGTGTGGTATATTAATGATTGAAAAGTATGATTTCATTGATTTGTATGTATTTATGGTCTAATGTTTTCTTTACTTGTTTTATAACCCTTACTGAGCTTTTCAATCTCATCTCATTTTTTTTGAGATGTTTTTCAGAGGGTATAAGGTAGGGTAAGAGAAAGGAATAATGAATAATGATTTATATCAAGATAATAACTCTTGTGTTATTTAAGGGGTTTTATTATTGTGAAAAAACTAGATAGAGTAAAAATGACTACATTGTTTTTTAGATGTAAGGTAATAGATACAGCCAAATTCTCTAAAACTATAAACCTAAAAAGATCCTCAATGTGAATTATTATCTTAATTCAAGATTATGTGATGTTTAAGGCTGGGGCCTTATAGTTGGTATCAAAGGTCTGTTTAGATAACATTAGAGGTTAGCGTGTTATTTAAGAATAAGTGACATAACCATAATGGTTAGAATATTACGAAGGGTCATAGTTATTTTAGATAATTTTAATGGGTTTATGATAACATGAGTATGTATATCTTAATGTTTACCATCCTCATAAGATATTATATGATTATTTTACTTATATACTCACACTAAACTTTTTCATTTTAGTAAATGATTGGATGTAACAGTCACCAATGTGACAATGGATGTAAAAAAACTATGAAGGTATTCTGAATAAGAAACTGAAGGAAATGGGATTTGTAATGAAAATGATTTTGGTTATTCGAAACCAACATTCAAGAATCATGATCAACCACCTAATCCTTGGTGATTTTTACAAGGCATTGTATATGCAAGAAACGAATCCCAAGCTGTGTTTAGGTAAAAACCATAAAGATAAGTATATTCAAAAACCAATGTGTCAAGGATGTGAAAAGAAACACCTAGGAAAATTCTTCAAAGGGAATGTAAGATTCTATAGATATGCTAATGAAGGTCATAAAGAAAGAAAATACCATATATAAAGGAAGCATTTAGTTGACTCCATGAAAGGGAATGAATTTCTTTATGAATAATCAATTGTATGTTTTAAATGTGGTGTACATGGTCATTTTACAAATATATTTTCTATGATGAATGTTCTGGAATGGGATTATAAGGATCATAAAAATATATATTTACCAATTCCTAATGTCATTTCAATTTAGGATTAGGAAACTGAAAATAACCTATAAAAGGTACATATTATTTCATAGCTATTGTTTTGATATTATTCAATTTTAGGGAATGGTTCATGATTTCAGTTGTGGGGGTGAAGTATTATGGAATATGATAGAAAATAATGGTTAATGGATCATCAAGAACAATGAATGAGTAAGAATTATACATATATGGGATTCAAGAGTTATGGTATAGTTTAGGATAATAAAATGCGTAAAGATATTAAGGATCTTTTGAGGATGGGATTACATTGGAATAATTTTTCTAGTATATGTTACCCTAAAGTTGAATATGTTTTAGAAAATTGGGACACAGTGGCCTCTCCATTGAAATCAAAAATTAGAATCCAGAGTAAGAACAAAGCAGCAAAGAAAACAATAGGAAACACAATAGGGAAATATTAACATATTCTAGATCATGTGCTCATGATGTGGTAAGGAAGGTGTCCACCTTTTCTACGGGAGTTTCGGCCCCTTCTTCCAGACATTGATTTAATCCATTCACAACCTTCATCAACCGAAGGTGCATCCACAATAATGGAAGAAGTCACAAAGGAGGGTGACTTAATGTCACTAATATTGGCCAAAATCAACTCAAATGAGTTTTAAATGATAACATTACTTATTACATTCTTAAGAGTAGATTTGATTTCATGTGTTGGCTTCATTATATCATTCTATGCATAGTTTTCTATCCTCCACAACTCCTATATGTCAGAGTTATTTTCACCCTCTTCGTTTCTACCGATATCCAGGGATGCTTCTCTATCCAGAGCATCAGTGTGAAAACCTAAAACCTAGAGCAGAGAGGATTCAAAAGAGACCTCGTTCTTTCCTTTGGCTCTATTATTATCACTGTTTATAGCTTTACCTTAGCTCTTACACTTCTTTGAAGTCGTAGAAACTATCATTAACATACCTTTCCTTAATTTTAGAGCATGCATCTCATGCCAAGCCCTATCATCTATAGCTGCTTATGCTGAGTGTTCCCTTTCTGCTTAACTATCTTCCGAGTTGGAATCATTTCATTCACCATCCATTCCTATGACCAGTTCATCCTTAAAAGAGATTCCTCTTTCATTTTTTTTATTTCCTTCAGGAATATTATCCCTGGTGACCCTACATGTTCCATCCACTTGTGGAGTGGAACGATCCCTTCATAAAGGATATTTAACATCAATCCTTTGGTCTATTTTAATAGGTTCGGCAACATTCATCTCTCTAGTATGGAAATTTACTACCAAAGTCTCATCAATAGCGTTCTAAATAGAATTATGCTTCTTCTTCCTTTGATAGTACAACACATCATGTCCTTTATTTTGGATGTTATAACATATAACATCTCTTCTACATTGCGAATATGACTGCCCAATAATTTGAAAAGCTTTATAGAATGATGGCATTATATTATATTCAATTATTAATCAAAATTCATCCTTCGATGTTGATAAAACAACTGTATCAATCAGCGTAACACTTAGATCAATTTCACAAATACACATTCTTAATGACCATAACTAGCCATTTCAGTTGCATAATTCATTCTAATCAGGATGCCAATTATAGAAGTGATGTCAAACAGTATCTCAGGATGCTTTCATACCAAGTTCAGTCCATTTATTTTTACCCAAACCTAAGAATAAATATCTTTGAAGTAATTCAAGGAAAATATCAATTTCCAATCATGAATCCTCAAAGTTCCAGGTTTGATATTAACAGAACCTATGCTCCACGCAAGTCCTTTGAGATCTGTAGAGTGAAACAATATGTGGAAATTACCCCAACCAATGGATATACATTTGAAATCGGTAAAACCCCAAATTGAAGTTAAACATGAAATAAGATCAGAAATTTTTTAGGGTTTCATAACTTTCAAAAGTAAAATTTTAGTTATAAAAGAATTCTTGCAAAGGTCTATCTAAGTTGAATCATGTCAGACAAAGTTATGGGAATCAAAGCCACAACCAAAGTGCGATTGGGATTTTTCACCTTCCACTCGACTATGTGAAGTCACTGGTTAGTATCACTAATTATTTTTGGTTAAATGATTTTATGGATGAAGAATAAGATAATTTTGGGAAATTATGTTTTATCAAAGGGATATCCTTAGTATAAGAAAATTATTTGGTTATTATGTAATAATGGTTATTTTGGAAGACGTTCTCTCTTTTGAGAAAACACTATATGCCTAAGAAAAATAGAATATGATGGGATTTCATTTGTGGATTAATTGTTGAAATTTTATTTTTGGAGAGT
This sequence comes from Viscum album, assembly GCA_963277665.1. Classification (NCBI taxonomy): domain Eukaryota; kingdom Viridiplantae; phylum Streptophyta; class Magnoliopsida; order Santalales; family Viscaceae; genus Viscum; species Viscum album. The sequence goes on along the minus strand of OY728159.1, from coordinate 1,288,926,112 downwards.
CTATGTTTTTATTATGGATATATAGTTATTTGGGTTATTTATGGGAATTATTAACCTATCATAGAGAATATGATATTGTGTTAATTAAACATCAGTATAAGACTTTAAGTGTAGCTGATGTTATTTGGAGATAAATGTGACTACTTTTTTGGAAGACTATGTGATCAAATCCTTCTGAATTTTGGGTTTCAAACATAGTATGGACTATTTTGAATAATTTAAGGACTCTTTTGTATTTAATGGTCTTTTTTGAGCTTTGGGTAATATTTTGTTCAATTTTGGAGATTAAGAGTAGTATTTATTTTTACAAAAGATTATCATTTTTGGGTATTATCTAATCTTGTATTAAACTTTATGGTTTTGGTTAAAATCTAAAGATTGGGGAAATATTTTGTTCATATTTTATAGATTATGAAATTCTCTATATGTTTATTTTAGAACTTTAGGTCTGACCAAGTCATCTTGAAAACTCATCGTTTGGAGAAAAGATGAGTTTTTGGTAGAAACTTATTAAATGATGAAACTCTACTTGAAAAGTAATTATATTTCCTTATGTTCATAGTCTATATCATAACTAAATTCTCTAAATGTATGAAAGGAAAACTAAAACAAAAAAAACATTGTCTGTTTACTTTTCCTACTAGGGAATCAAATACCTTTTAACCTATTACAAGTTTGTGGTTTTCTTATTGTCAACTTTCTATTAGTCATATTATCTATCACTCTCCATCAGAACTTGACACTTAGTTTATCCTCAAATTCCATGTTTTAATTCATGGAATACTAGTATGTGTTATATTGGGTGACCTTTGTACATCTATTTAATTCTTTTAAAGTGATTTTTTATTGACTCTTTTTCTGATGTGGGACTTTTAATGAAGTTTTTGAGCCAAATTTTAAAATTGTGAGGACGCAATTCCCAAAAGGGGAGAAGGATGTAACATCCCAGGTAAATAAGTAATATTATCGTTTCATAATTATTAATATTTTTGAATTAAATATTGATTTAAATTTAAAGTGGATCCGATGTTTAATGGTGTACCTAACACACAACAATGGTTTTCTCTGAAATCTCATGTTGCACACAAGACTGAGTCATACTGAAAAATAATAATATAATATTATTTTAAATGGTAGCTAACAGAAAGTTGTTGTATTGGTGGGAATAAATAGAACTAACTAAAATATGATTATATAATTTAGTTAAATGTTTTCACTTTTATCCAATAAAATTTAGGGTCTTTAAATGAGAATTAATCTCATTTTAGTATGAAAAACTCTAATATTTTTAAAATGGTATTTTACCACATTTTGATGGTGAACCCCTTTTAAATATATTTTTTCCCTTTTATATGTTCGATTTGAAAAAATAATCTTCTTCTTTAGAAGCGGGACATAAAAATTTACTTCGGGTAAATTTTTTGTATTAATCTGATAAAGTTCATTTTCTAAATGAATAGTGAAAAATACAACATTTTAAGTCAAAACTGTCTTTTAATTTAATTTATTTATATATTTATATTGTTCTTTTTCTTGGTTTTAATTTTTAATTGGATTATATTTTTACCATTTAATTAAAATTTGTTCATTTTATGTAATTTATCTTTGAAATTTAACATAAACAAATGTCAATCTTTTGACAGTTAGTATTTCTTAAAAACATGCTTTTTCGTTTTGTCAGTGGAAATTAATTTAAAATTAATCTCCGCAACTTTTTTGTTTTGAATTTGAAAAAATGGATTCTGTACTTGGAATCCGGAGGTCCAAATTATATAAATAGGTAACTTTGATTTTTAGACTTTATGAAAAGTAACTTTAGTAAATATTTTATTTATCATGGTTAAAGGGTAAATCTGGTAAAAAAGGTTATAGATATTATTATAATAATATTAAATTAGCATAAGACATGTCTTAATCCAATTTTCTTATACATGTCTAACCTGGGCATCATTGGGATTATTTTGGGACCCCATTTATCCACTTGTATGTGAAAATTAAATTTCATAAAAATTAATTTAATGTCAAGGAAAATGTAACGTAAACATATATAATTTAGTAAAAAAAATTATATTGGGTTATATAAGTGATATCTTGGACTTTAAATATTCATAATAATGATTAAAAAATTTCTAAATAATCTTATTTTATTTATACTTTTCATACATCAATTAAATAAATTTATTAATAAAATAGTGACGATATAGTGTTTTCCTTATTAATGAATGTTTTAAATAAGTGATATTATAAATATTAAAAAAAACTTATTTTGAAACTTTTTATGCTATACACGAATTTTAGAGATTCTTATTACTTGTTATCTTTTACTTAATGAGTATTTTTAGAAATAATCTTATTGTTTTGGATTTTTAAAAAGGTTATGATATGACTAGAATATATATTGAAATAAATGAGTTTTTAAAACAAATATTATTTTATTAATTGATATAATAATATTAAAAATCTATGATTCAGAAAAATAATTTTTAAAAGTTTTATAATGTCCTTAATGAACCTATTTTGGTTCTATTGGCAAGTTATGTTAACTATATTAACCATATGGTATGAATATACAAGAAGACATGGTAAATGATAAATAAGTTAACAAAGGGTTAAATAAAAATGATAAGGATTAAAAACTATCCAAAAAATGCCCATTAATATTGGATGATTTTATTTAGACTTATATTCATATTATATTTGAATTTAATGAGTTTTTTAACTTTTTAAATCGAAATTTAGTTTATAATAAAATAATATTTTCAAACATGGCTAAAATGCCCCTCCTCCCCTTTATAAAAGACCACCAACTCTAACCCATTACACACACCTCTCAAGCCCCTTGCCTCATCCAAAGTCTACTGAAATAATCTCCCAACATCAATATCTTACTCCTATAATCCTTTACTTAGGCAAAAGTCAATTCAAGAAATCCTTTTGGTTCAAACCAAAGGGAGTTACCAGATTTAAAGGTAATGTATTCTCTCAAGTTCTTTTCTTTTATTTTCCATCTCCAACCCCATAAACTCTATTTATTACATTATTTAATAAAATAACTAGTATATTTAATATATTAGGATGTTTTTATAAGAATTATTTGAACTATACTTCCACACACCTTCATCTAATGGATATGAAATACTGTTTCTGTGGACAGTGAATTACTGCCTCACGAAACAATGATTATTCAATTATCTCCTACCACCCCTCATAGTGGCCATTAGGATGGAACTATATTTATATGTGATATATATTATATTTATATTGTCTATGTTATTATTTTTATTTCATTTATATCATACCTTTATGGTTTCCATAATAGGTAAATACGATAATTTCATTTGAGGAAGTGCGGGCTACCGCCCCCTCAAAGTGATATGACTCGTTCAAGCCATATGTTGAACGTATAAAGGATGAAGTTTATGAAATTATATATGATATTATAGTGTAATTATAATATAATTATTTATCATTATGTCTTCATTCCATTAAAAACAAAATAGAAATTAAAGTAGCGTTCATGTGTACGTACAGCTTACCGTCTTAATGAACGGTGCATTTCATTTCTTATATCCAAATATTATGTAATATTATAAATAAATATATATATATATAAGATATATATGATATATATGATATCTAAATCCTGAATATAATTATGAATATAATGGACTTTTTACCACATGGACCACTTGTAAGGATATAGAGTTCATTTTTTACTCAAGTACTAAATATGGAAAAATGACCATTATTAACTTAAATGATTATGTAATGTTTATAATGTGGGAATAAGTACTATAATATGAATAATGAACTTTAAGTAGTTTATTAATATGGTATAAATTAACTTTAGTTTATTATTCAGGAGATTAAAGAATGAATGAGTCAAGTTGGACATGACGTAATGGGACTTCTTAACCCAATTTCCATTATTTTGGATAAACATATACTTCTTGATTATATAATTTTTTGAATATGTGTGAATGATATATTATTGTTTTACACTTAATATCTACTTATATTCGGTGTATTAATATTTTTCACACATAATTATTTCACTAATTTATCCTTAATATAATGATTCGATCTTTGTAAGGGAACCTTTCATGGTCATATTTTTGTAAAAGAATTCTTTTATGTCAGGTATTTTAATTTCCATTTTCATATGATGGGAATATTATTATATATCCTTATTTGTGTAGATTTTAGGTACAAGAGATTAGATACCCGTTTCTCACCCATGAACACATTTTCTGAATTTTAATTTGACACAGTTTGGCTACTAAACTTTCGTAAGGGAATATGTCTCAATCTCCTTTCATTAAGGCATATCTTGATATTATTCACCTTTATTATCCTATAAAGTGTATATACTAAACTTTTTAAATATTATATCATGAATCTAATTATTCTCATGATATTATAATCTCTTCATGATGTTATTCTATAATTATTTTCATTCACATATTTTTCAAGTGTTACGAGACTCTTTCACTAAAACATATTTTTAAAAGATTTGGATATTTATTTTTCCAAACAATTTTCAATAATGTCAATGTTTCTAAAATGTTTATAAGGATTTATTTATATGGACATTAATGTTTTAAAATGTTAATTCATTTAAAAATTTCAAAGTGGTATGGGACAATTTGATTCAAAAATATTCTTTTTAAATGTTTTAAATTTGTCTTTTAAATTTCATTAATTTTTTCAATATATTGAAATGATATATTTTGATTACAATGTGGAAATGTTATGTTTCATTTATTCTTTGTTTATGGGTTATTATTATGTTATGGTTCTTCAGAATTTTTTACGCATACGGGTGGTTCTGTGATAACCTTATGGTGGGTGAGCCTAATATAGCTCTCTAATGCATTGGGTAACGTGATTGAGGTAAATTGTAATATTTCTCTTAAGAGGATTAGGAAATATATTATGATGGGTATTATAAATGTTACTCCCTATGTATCTATGAAGCTATAACATAATTATGTTATGGTTGTCACAAGTTACCTTTATGATTTATGATTACCATGTGGTATTCATAAATCTTATGATTTTTTGTGCTATGTTAAAGATTGAAAATTATGATTTCATTGATTTGTATGTATTGATGGTATAACGTTTTATTTCCTTTCTTTCTAACCCATACTACGCTTTTTATGCTCATCCCACATTTTAAAAAAAAATTCATAATGTATAAGGAAGGGAAATAGAAAGGAAGAATTCAAGATGATTTACATCAAGAAAAGAACTCTTGTTTTATTTAAGGAGTTTTATTATTGTGAAAATTTTGGATAGAGTAGAAGTGTATACTTTGTTATTTTTTGAGATGTAATGTAATAGATATGACCTAATTCTCTAAAACTCTAAACCTTGAAAGATCCCAATGTTAATTGTTAAATTAATTCAAGATTGGGTAATGGTTAAGGTTGGGGCCTTATAATAACATTGTGAACATGTATAAATAAATATAGATTCATTCATTAAGTTAAGTACATGAAATAAGACCCTCACATTAACTTATTGAATTGTAACTAGGCCCTCACATAACATTATAGACATGAAAGACATGTCCATACATAATATTGTGAACATGTAATCAGATTCATTCATAACATTTTGAATATCTAATTATGTTAACGCATAACATTTTAAACATATGGATTGGTTCAAGAATAGAATTGTAAACATGTAATCAGGTTCACACATAACATTCTTAACATATAATTAGGTTCACACATAACATAGTTAACATGTAATCAATTTCATTCATTACATTTTGAATATTTTATTAGGTTCATGCATTACATATTTACTCATGAGTTATCTATATTTTCCCAATTCATTGGGGGGGATATTTGTCTCTCCTATCTCATAATGCGAATGGAATGCCCTGACCCCAGTTACCCAGAGTCGGTGCTTTATTATATACAATTATCATGATACAAGGAATCATTTCCAGAAATACTGATCAGTTTAGTATTACTGGAATCAATATATACATATAAGTTCAACATTACAACTTGAAAAGAAATAAAACACTAATTTATTCCATTAGAAACATCTGATCCTTCTAGATTATTCCTGCAAGTCACTCAAAAATAACTTCTCCATATCCTGGAAAAAAGAAACATAATTAAGGGGTGGGCTCAAACACACAATAGGGGTAAGCAATATAGCAGAAAATAATATAAACACTAGGCATGATTAATAATTCAAAACACATTCCTTTACGTATAATAAACATGAACACTATATCGATTGAATATGAGATGAGTAAATAATTCCATAATAAAACATTGTCATGGGTATTCTACTAGTCGAATGACCACATGAACAATTATTATTATTTTCATAATGTGGGAATGTATAATGTTGGCCATTCTGAAACATTTTGTCAAGGAAATGACCAAGTTGATTAAAAATGATTAAGTCCTAGGCCAAAACCATATATCAAATTGGAAAAGGCCTCGTCCAATTCCACGTCTTATTGTCTCATGAAACCTACCGATGCACGGAGGAGCTATAGCAGGCTCCACCAATCACATAATCAGTCTAATACATTCCTCATATGAAATGTTTGAAACATAACACAAACATTCGTATTATAACTAGCATACGAAATGTCAATACATTAACCATAAACCATGAATGGTATAAAAATAATACATCCACAATCAAACATATCAAAAACCCTTCATTACGATATGGAATATTTGTATCATAATAAATTGACTTCAAACAAGTTTAAAATCTATAAAAGTATTTTGACTTAGATGAAATAAAAATTATTTGATAGAAATATAGCTTTCTAGTTTGAAACCATTTAAGAGTCACAAAATTATAAAAGAAATCATTTATTTTGAAAATATTTTTATAATCTTGTAAGGGAAGCTTCGAAGATGTTATAACAGTGGATAATATCTGCACTTATTATATAAGTTAAAAACATTCATACTTTAATTTGGTCGAAAAGGACATAAAGTGCCTTGTTTGGAAAAAGACAGAAAGAGACCATTCAAAACATATAAAATAATATAAGGGGATAAATTACTTTAACCCATAGTCTAGTAAATAGTAAAAATGTTTTGAAATACATTTTTATGAAAACATGGATGTGGATGATAAAGAGGTCTCAGTAGATACTTACATAAAAACAACCTTGGATCATAAGGAGATTCTGAAATTAACCCTTACCTTGTACTTTTCCTTAGTCAATGGTATGTTAACCTCTTGTATAATAGTTAAAACATTGATATTAAATTATACAAGAACTATATACATAAATATGATATCATATAAGAGCCTATAATATTTCTTTGTTAATAATATTTCAGTAGTATCACCGTTTCAGTTGTTAACTGATTCATTTTCCTTTATATGCTTGGTTACGTAAGACATGTTTGTTAAGGACAGGATGTATTTGATTCATATACAAAATGATATTATGTTCCTAATCATTATTTTTAATCATAAAACAAATATTATTCTTGAATGATTATGACGAAGAAATGAATCTCATAGCGTTCGTGGAGACGGTAGTCTGTACTTACGCATGAGTGACAATATCATTATATTGTTGGTCAAATCATATATAATTGACTGGTATATCATATAGATGGAATAAATAACATATTATATTGATTATTTACATCAGTTATACTCATTATTATAGCCATCCAAATAATTAAGCGTTTCAATAACAAACTACACCACGACATGGAGACGGTAAGTCATACGTACACACGTATGGTGACTTTTTCATTCATATGATAGATATAATAAGGAATATGGTTGTAACATTTTTATAATAAGATCATTTTATATAAAATATAATAAAGTTATTCTTTTAGTATGGAAATAACAAAATAAATAGGAAGTGGAAGAAAAAAAAACATTAAAGAGGTGATGAAATTTTTACCTATTCTTCGGTTTCTTCCTTTTGATTTGATCAAAAAGTCTCTTTATGTTGGCTTTTTTACCAAAGGAATGCCTCTATGATGAAGGTAAGAATGTTATAAGGATATTTGGTCTGGGTTTGACTGATCCAAAAAGGCATTTGAGGTGTGAAATTAAGAGAATGGGATTTTCCCTTTTATAAGAGAGGTGAGGGTCACTTTAGGAAAATATTGAAAATTATTTTATAATAAAATAATTTTTGATTTCTAATGGATCCAAAATGAATTATTTATAAGCTATGGTGTGAATGGGTTGAAAACCTCTCAACTAATATGTTTTAGACAGGTTTAGTTCACCATATTAACCACATCTCTTTTTATTTTTATATTATATGGTTAATAAGCTTACTATAAACTACCAAGACAACACCAAGTGGTTAATTATAATTATATATAACCATATATAAGTCCTTTGGTCGAATATTAAATTTTTATGAATATTATATCAATTAATAATATAGTATTTGTTTTAAAAACTCAATTATGTCAATTTTAACACTATTTAGTATTTGATTTTTTTTTAAAGAAATTAAAACTTTATCTCTTCGAATAAAATTTATTTAACAAACACTAACATGTCATATTAACCTAGAAGATTAGTTGAATTTATGAGAAATATAAAATTTACATTTATTTTTATATTTATAATATCAATTATTTTAATATTTCATTAATAATGTTATTTCTGCATCATCATTGTGTCATAAATAAATTAAATTATTTAATGTCTAAAAATTTTGAATAAAATACCATTATATAGGAAATCTTTTTAGATTTCTAAATAATATTTATTTTGAATTTATATTGTGTGTATCCCTATATTAAAAATAGTTTAGTTATTAAACATTGAATTTAACTCTGTTAACTCTTCTTGGAATAAAATAATAATAAATGCCCTAATCTAATCCTAATGGAAAAAATATGATCATATATTATTCCTAAGGTTTTTTTTGTCTAATCACACTTATAAAATAGATTTAAGACATGTTTTAGGGTAATTATGATATCATTTTTACCCTTAATTACACTATTTACTTTTAACCGTGGTAAAAAGTCATAAATTACTATTCACCAAAAATTATTTTCATCATATTGAACCACATTTTACTTACTGATATTAACCATGTCTCTTGGATTTTTGAAATTCAACTCACATAAGTTGTAAATTTAAGTTTTATGAAAATTTTTAAATGCTCCTAAAAGGTGGGTAAAAGACGGTAAAAAGTTCAATAAAATTTATATATATCTAAACTTATTATAAAATGACTCAAAGAATTATATTTAACTTATATAGGTATTATGTGTCTATTTTAACCTAAAATAAATAATTATTTAAATAAAAATTATGTTTTAACCAATAATGTAGTCTATTTCACTATTCATCAAAATTAAATGTTTTGAGAAAAATGCCAAAAATTCACCCTAATATTATTTTGATATTATGAATTCAAAAATTATTTCAATTTTAAAAAATAAAATTTATAAAATTTTAATAAGTGGTTATTACTATTCGTAATGGCTAGTTTGATTGGTTGTGTTGTGTTAGAATCTCAAAGTTACGTACAATGCAATCTATTATATTATTCAAAGGGAATCATATTGTGGAAGTTTGGGGTGTTACATTCTTCCCTCCATTAAATAATTTTTTCCTTGAAATGTCTATAATACTACCACACAAAAAGATTCGGTTGGTTCTTCATCATAAGTTCCTGTGGTTCCCACGTTGCTTCTTCCGTCTTATGGTTTCTCTATAGAACTTTTACCAGAAGAGTCGTCTGGTTTCTCAACACCTATTCACTAGTATCAAGAATCTTTACATGCTATTCACAATAAGATAAATGTGGTTCCAATTCAAATTCCTCATAGGTGAGTACATGCATTGGGTTAGGAATGTATTTTCTCAATAGTGATACATGGAAGACATTCTGAACTTTGGAGAGACTTGGTGGCATTTCCAAATGGTAAGCTACAACCCCAATTCATTCTAGAATTTCGAAAGTTATGATGTACCTGGGACTGAATTTACCCTTCTTACTGAATCTTATAACTCTCTTCCATGGAGATACCTTCTAGAAAACCAGATCACCTACCTGAAATTATAAATCCTTCCTTCGGTTTTCGGTATATCTCTTCTGCCAACTTTGAGCTTCTTTAATGTGGGTTTGGGTAATCTTCAATTTTTCCATTTTTCCTCAACAACTTCTCGGCCTAAGAGTTTTCTTTCACCAACATCACACCAACAAATTTGTGTGCAACGTCTCTTTCCATATAATTCTTTATATAGTGCCATCTGAATATTTGAATTGAAGCTATTGTTTTAGGAAAATTCTACCAGAGGAAAATATTGATCCCACATACCTTGAACGTCATTTTAGAAAGATCTCAACATGTCTTCTATGATTTGAAAAGTCTGTTCTGATTCTCCATTAGTTTGAGGGTGGTAGGTAGTGTTCAAACGAAGTTTAGTTTCTAGGGATTTCTGAAGACTTTTCCAGAATCTTGATGTATAATGGGGATCACGATGAAATACAATTGATATGGGTACTCCATGAAGTCTTACAACTTCATTAATAGATAGTCTTGATAACAATTCAAGTTGTAAATATTTTATTATAGCAAGAAAATGTGCTGACTTGGTAAGACGGTCAATAATGACCCATATTGCATCATTTCTTCTTGGTGTATTTCGTAGCCCCATGAAAAATCCCATCGTAATATCATTTTGTTTCCACTTAGGTATGGGAATATGTTTCATGACTCCTCTAGGATGTTTTCTTCCAGCTTTCATTTGTTGGAAAACCATACATCTGGACACAAAATAGGCAATCTCTCTTTTCATGTTGTCCCACAAAAAAAAAGATAATTCAAATATCTATACATCTTGGTAGTCCCATGGTGTATAGAGAAATTGGGGATATGTGCATCATCCAACAATTCCATTTTTTAGATTAGGTATATTGGGAACATAAGGTCTCTTCCCAAATTTCAAATTTCAATCTTCATATACGAAGTAACTCAATCTCTCTTCATTTACTACTTTAATATTCTTTTGAAACTCCTCATCATCATTTTGAAAACTCTTTATCCTTTCTAGTAAAGATGTTTTGGCAACCATTTGAAAATGTATTGATGTTCACCTTACATTTTTACTCCCATATCCATCTATACTAGATCCATGAAAATGGGATCCCTTTAATCCCTCATCTTATTCAAAACTCCATCGTCATTTCTACTCCAAGCATTTCCCACCTTATTTTCCTTCCTCAGGTGGTAGTGTATAGTGCAATCATAATCCTTGATTAGTTCAAGACATCATCATTGCCTCATGTTGAGTTCTTTCTATGGAAAAATATACTTGAAACTCTTGTGATATGCATAAATATCACATTTTTCACCCTAATGATAGTGTCTATATATCATCAGAGCGAAGATTGCAGCTCCTAACTTAAAATCAAGAGTGGGATAGTTTTTCTAATGAATTTCTAGTTGTCGTGATTCATAGGAAATAACTGTATCGTTTTTTATAAGGACACAACCAATTACTTTCTTTGAAGCATCACTATAAATAACAAACCCATCATTCCCTAATGGTAGAGTCAAGATAGAATCATTAACTAATCTTCTCTTTAGTTCGTCAAAAAAATCTTTACACACTTTTTGCAAACAAATTTAACCCCCTTACGTGTGATCTTGGTTAATGGGTTAACCAACTGGGAAAAATTATGGACGAAACATCAATAATTACATGCAAAACCAATAAAATTGTGTACCTCAGTTATACTCATCGGTGCAGGACATTCTTGGATTTACTTGGTCTTTGAAGGATAAATAGATATTCCTTCCTTAAAGACAATATGGCCAAGAAAACAAATCTCTTGAATCCAGAATTCACACTTTCTAAACTTCACAAATAATTCATTTCTTCTAAGAGCCTTCATAATAATGAATAAGTGATTTTCATGATATTCATAGATTTTGAATTACACCAAGATATCATTAATAAATACCTCTACAAATTCATCAAGATGTTCCTTGAAAAATCTATTCATTAGATCCATGAAGATAGAGGGTGTATTAGTCAATCCAAAAGGCATTTCTGTAAACTCATAATGCTTGTACCTGGTTCAAAATTTTGTTTTGTAAATGTCTTCCTTCTTCACACACAAATAATGATATCCAGATCAAAGGTCAATCTTTGAAAAATATTGAGCTCGATGAAGTTGGTCAAATAAATTAACAACGTGAGGTAGGGTATACTTGTTCTTTATTGTTATAGCATTGATCTCCCTATAGTCAATGCACAACCCCATAGATCCATATTTCTTCTTAACAAAAAGGATATGGTCTCCCCATAGAGAAAAACTAGGGTGAATAAATCCCTTATTACTCAATTAATATCGTTGTTTCTTTAGTTCCACTAATTCAATTGTGTCCATTCTATAAGGGGTCTTCGATATGGGCCTTGAACCAGAAATTTAATCAATTGAAAACTCAATTTCTCATTCTAGAGGATGTCCGAGTATGTCCTCTGGAAACACAACAAAATATTATTTCACAATAGGTACGTCATCTATTCGAACATTATTTTCCTCACCCATAATTATTTCATTCTCATAGTCCCCAATAATTGATTTTCGTAGAGCTATTCGGGGTGGATCTTGATGAGAATTAGATTGTGACATTTCTGCTCTAAAGATATGGTACTCCTTATCATCATCAACAATTGTAACCTCCTTCTTCTTACAATAAATTTACAAATAATGGTCTGAAATCCAATCCATAACAAGGATTATATCAAATTCAATCATGGATATGATGATTATATCAGTAGATAAATCTCGTTTATATGCTTTAATGGGGACTAATTCACACAACTTTGTTGTAATGATACTTCCCTTAGAAGTTTTGACCGACAACTCCCTTATTAAATCAAATTGTAAATATCTAATATTTTTAGAAAAATGGGAATATATGAAACAATTTGATGATCCATAATCAAATAAAGCATTGGATAAACTTTAGGAATCCATTAAATTACCTGCCACTATGTCTTTTGGAGCATCAACCTCAGCAGTAGTGATTGTATAAGCTTGGCCTTGATCTCTTGGCATTTTCTAAGGTAGGTTTCCCTAACACTTAGGACATTAATTTGCATAATGTCACATCTCCCTGCAATTGTATCATTGAACATTAGTAGCTTCTTTCTTTCCCTTACAACCACGAGAAATATAGCCTTTCTATCCACATTTGGAGCATACTTCATTTCCTTTTAGATGGGCACCAGGGTGCTTCCTACTACAATTATCCCATAGTGGAAATTCAACTCTTCCATTCTTCCTTGTTTCCTTATTTCCTTTCCCAGAGAGTTTAGCAGATCTCTTCTTCTATTTCTTCTCTTTAAGGTTGTAAGACATAGATAATTCCTTTTATATCTTGATAGCACATGAGACAATATCTTCATACGGTGAGAAGGATTGGGAGACTAATGCTCGACAGAGAAAAGGTTTAATCCCCTAAAAGAAATGATCAGTATTTCTTATTGGGTTATGTATATAATCTGTAGCATGCCTTTATAGCCTAGTAAAGTTATCTTTATACTATGAGACATTCTCATCCTCTTTTTGTCTCTGTCTCAAAAATTGCCTTTCCATATCTGATCGATGGTCATGAGGAATATATTTTTCAAAGAAAATCTCTTTAATTTCCCTCCATTATATACTTGAAACTTCTTCATCCTCCTTTTGGTTTTGAATTAATGACCACTATTGACCTGCATCTCTAGTGGTGTGATAAACTACCATGACAACTTTTTCCATTTCACTACTCCCCAAAGCATGAAATATTTTCTCTAAGGAACTTATCAATTATTCAGATAAAAATATAATTGTAGACCCATTTAATGTTGGTGGTTGCGGCATCATGAAGGGATTTAACATTTATCCTCTGTGTTGTGGATCAGGTTGCTCTATATGGGTAAGGTTATTATTCATTACTTGTGTGAGTTGTCCCAGTATAGTGATTAACTGATCTTCACCAGTTGCATCACCAACTCCACTATAATTTTATTGAGTATGAGGGAAATACCTACATGTATTACGTGCATTGATATAGTTTCCATTGCTTCCACTAGGAACCATTTCAAAACAATGGAATACATTAGAATAGTTTGTGAACCACAATACATAATTTTGAACCTCTAAAACACTTAACATAAACTGAACAGTTTATGGATATAATCCATAATCATAGAAATGTTTTCTTTGAGGAGGTATATACTCATTAATTCTTAATAATGGTTTGTAAATAAAATAAGAATTATCCTAGTCATATCCCATGGGAGTGTCTTAACAAGAGTGCAGCAAAGCCCATTGTCGTGAACCAGTTCTCATTCGAGTCTAGCTTGAAGCGGTGTTTATGGGTTTTACCCTTAGGTACATCTGTGCTAGGGATACCTCTACCTGCTTGTATCTAAACAGGGATGTATAGCGTCGAAAACTCCCAAAATCTCTACAGTACCAAAATTTTAGGAAGTTCATCTACATTAATACCCAAATTCTATCTTAGGGTAATGTTCTCTAATCAGATTTTTTCTAAATCTAGTTTCCAAGGTTTGTACTAAACCTCCTCTCATACCAATTGAAATGCCCTGACCCCAGTTACCCAGATTCAGTGCTTTATCACATAACATTGGCATGATACAAGGAATCATGTCCTTAAATACCGATCAATTTAGTATTATTGCAAACAAGATACATACATAAGTTCAACATTACAACTTGAAAAGAAACACAACAGTAATTTTTTGCATTTGAACCATCCAAGACTCATATACTATTCCTGAAAGTCACTGATAAATAACTTCTTAATATCCTGGGAAAATAAAATATAAGAAAGGGGTGAACTCAAATGCTCAATAAGAATAAGCAATACAGTGGAAGATAACATAAACATTAGGCATAATGAATAATTCAAAACACATGCCTTTACAAATAATAAACATGAATACTTTATTGAAGGAATATGAGTTGAGTAAATAATGTCACAATAAAAAATATTCATTGGTATTCTACTAGTCGATTAACCACATGAACCGTCATTATTATTTTCATAATGAGGGAATGTATAATATCAGACATTCTGAAACATTTTTTCAAGGTCTCATCCAAGACGTCTAAAAATGATTAAGTCCTCATCCAAAACCATATAACAAATTGGGAAAGGCCTCAGCCAATTACACATATAATTTTCTCATAAGACCTATCGATCCATTGAGGAGCTATATAGGGCTCCACCAATCACGTACTAAGTTCAATACATTCCTCATATGAAATGGTTGAAACATAACATAAACATTCATATAACAACTAGCATACAAATTGTCAATACTTTAACCATAAACTTTGAATGGTATAAAAATAATACATCCACAGTCAAAAATATCCCAACAACTTCAATACAATATGGAGGATTTGTATCATAATAGATCAACTTCAAACTTGTTTAAAATCCATCAAAGGATGTTGACATAGATGAAATGAAAACGATTTGAAAGAAATACCTCTTTATATTTTGAAACCATATAACAGTCACATAATTATAAAAGAAAACATTTGTTTTGAAAATATTCTTTTAATATTTTAAGGGAAGCTTCTATGATGTTATAATGGAGGAAAATAGCCACAGTAATCGTATAATTTTTAAAAAAAATATTCTTCCCTTAATTTTGTCGAAAAGGTCATAAAGTACCTTGTTTGGAAAACGATGGAAAGATTCCTTTCAAAACATATAAGGTCAAATAAGGGTAGTAAATACATTAACCCATAGTCTAATAAATAGTACAAATGTTTTGAAATACATTTTTAAGAAAACATGGATGTGGATGATAAAGAGGCCCCCATTGATACTTACGTAAAAACAACCTCGAAGAATAAAGAGATTGTGAAATTAACCCTTACCTTGTACTTTTCCTTATTCAATGGTTTGTTAAACTCCTATATAATAGTTAAAACTTTGTTATTAAATTATACAAGAACAATATACATTAATATTATAACATATATGATCCTCTAATATTTCTTTTTTAATAATATTTCTGTAGTATCATCGTTTCGGGTGTTAATTGATTCATTTTCCTTTATATGTTGGTTATGTAGGACAAGTTTATTATGGATAGGATGTATTTGTTTCATATATAGAATGATATTATGTTCATAAAAATTATTTTTAATCATAAAATGAAAATTATTCTCGAATGATTATGATGGGGAAATTAATCTCATCACGTTCGTGGAGACGGTAAACTGTATGTAAACACAAGCGACAATAACATTATATTGATGGTGAAATAGTATGTAATTGGATAATATATCATATATACAGAGTCAATAACAAGGTATATTTATTATTTACATCATTTATACTCATTATTATACCCATCCAAACAATGAAGTGTTTGAATAACAAACTACACCACGACGTAGAGACGGTAAGCCATACGTACACACATATGGTGACTTTGTCGTTCATATAAGGGATAAAATAATGAATATTGTTATAGAATATTTATAATAACATAATATTATATAGAAGATAATAGATATATTATTTTATAATGGAAAAAATAAAGAAATAGTGAGTGGAATAAGAAAAGAACATGAAAGAGGTGATGAAATATTGACCTCTTTTTCAAGTTCTTCCTTTTGATTTGATCAAAAGGGCTCCTTAGGATTTCATTCTGACCAAAGAAATGCATATAGGATAAAGGGAGGATATTTGGGAGGATATTTGGGCATGGTTTTGCCGACCCAAAAGGATTTGGTGGAGTGAAATTAAGATAAGTTGAAGTTCCCTTTTATAAGAGAGGTGAGAGTCACTTTAGGAAAAGCTTGAAATATTATTTTATAATAAACTCATTTCCAGTTTCTAATGGCCCAAAAATAAATTATTAAGAGGATAAGGTGGGGATGGGTCGAAAACTCCCAACAAATAGGTTTTATACAGGATTAGGTCACCATATTAATCTTATCTTTTATATTTAACTCTTAGTTAAACAGTTTGACATTTACCATGTCTCTTTGTATTTTTATATTATATAGTTAATAAACATACTATAAATTACCAAGGGAACCCAGAGTGGTTAATTATTAATATATATAACCTTATATAAGTCCTTTTACTAAACTTTATATTTTTATGAATATTATATCAATTAATAATATAATATTTGTTTTAAAAACTCAATTATGTCAATTTTGACACTATTTAGAATTGGATTTTTTTGAAAGCCATTAAAACATTATCACTTCAAATATTTTTTTTTAACCAACCCTAACATGTCATATTAAACTAGAAAATTATTGGAATTTAACACAAGTCTTAATTTACATTTATTTGGATATTTATAATATCAATTAGTTTAATATTTCATTATTATGGAAATTACTGCATCATTATTGTGTCATAAATAAATTAAATTATTTAATGTCCAAAAATTATAAATAAAATACCATTATATAGGAAATAGTGTTATATTTCTAAATAATATTTATAAACGAATTTATATTCTGTTAACCCTATATTAAAAATGGTTTATTTATTGAACATTGAATTTAACTCTTTTAACTCTTCTTTAAATAAAATAAAAATAAATGTCCTAATCTTATCCTAGTGGTCCAAAGGGGATCATATTTCATTCTTAAGGTTTTTTATGGTTGAGTTACACTTATCCAATAGAATTAGGATATGTTTTAGGGTAATTATGATATCATTTTTACCCTTAATTAACCTATTTACTTTTAATCGTTGTAAATAAAAGTCAAATGTTACTATTCACTGAAAATTATTTTTATCTGATTGAACCACATTTTACTTAATAATATTAATTTTGCCTCTTGGATTTTTGAAATTCAACTCCCAGTAGCGGTAAAATTATGTTTTATGCAAACTTGCAAATGCTCCATGGGGGTGGGTAAAAGACGCTAAAAAGTTCAATAAATTATTTGTATATCTAAACATATTATCAAATGACTCCAAAAAATTACATTGAACTTATATAGGTATTATGTATCTATTTTGACCTAAAATAAATTTCAATAAAATAAATAATTATTTAAAAAAAATCTTGATTTTTTCCAATAACGTAGTGTTTTCACTATTCATAAAATAATTATAGTTTTTAGAAAAATACCAAAAATTCACCCTAAGGTAATCTTGATATTCCAAATTCAAAAATGAAGTCCATTTTGAAAAAAAATTAAAAATGAAAAAAAGTGGGTATTACTATTCATAACAGCTAGTTTGATTGGTCGTGGTATGTTAGAATCACGAAGTAGCGTACAATGCAAGTTATTGCATTATTCAAGGAGAAACGTATCGTGGAAGCTTCGAGTGTTACATCACAACTGTATAAATGGCCTTTAACAGTGCTAGAATAAGACTTTATTAGCTCTAAAAAGCACTGATATGTTTATCATGGTTAATGGCCCAAATATTTTACTAGTGCTAAAAAAGATCTCTTTAAGGCCCCCTTTAATAGTGCTAAAAAACTATTAAAATGGACCTTTAATAGCTCTTTTTTTAACACTGTTAAATTCTCTTTTATAATAATTTTTTATCACTTTTTAATGGCGCCTTTAACAGTGCTAAAAAACACTAATAAAGGTACCACTGATAAAGGGTATATAATATTTTTTTCCACCCCCCTTCATCATCGCTTCCCACTACCCCACCCCTTTATTTGCGCTTCCCCCACTCCATTATCAGCACTTAAGATGATCCCACCCTCTCATGCACTCCCCTTCCTCTAGCGAGTTTCAATCCCTAGACCTCTATTATATACATCGAAGCCTTTTCCACTCCCCTACACTATTTTTTTCACATTTTATGATAGATCTATATATTTATATAAATTTCATTATATTTTTTATCCATATATTTACATATATTTTTTTATATTTGTCTATATATTAATAAATATATTTTATGTGTAAGTATGTTTAATTATTTATTTCTAAAATTATACTTTTATATGTGAATATATAATAAAATATGTATATATTGTTATATATTTGATTACAAATAACATTACATTGTGAAAAATGATAAAATTTCAAAACTATAATATCAATATTAATGTAAGACCTGGGAATAAATTCAGTCCTCACAAAAAAGTAAAATAATACCCCCATAAATGAGGCTAAAAATCCATCGAATGTTAAAAAATCGGGGTGCCCCAACTAAAAACTCAGTTTCGCAGGCCTTTTGGGACTTTTTGGCCTATAAAAATGTGACTGAGGTTCTCATGTGCCCCACAGGGTGTAGTTCTCATTGTAGCCAATGATTTGATTTGTGGTAGAACTCAAATGGACTCCATGATCAAACATTATGTCTGTTGGAAGTTTGAGTTACATTATCATCTTATTTTTGATATTGTATTAATTATTTGATTTTTTTATCTTCAAATTTTTATTAAATGATTATTACTTGATTATATTTATAAATTTATCAATTAAATATATTTTTTAATTATTTTTAATGTAATTTTTGTTAAATATATATATTAAGTGTAAATTTTAATTTTCCATTTATCAAAAACATATTCTAAAAAAAATATTTTTTATTTATATTAATATGAATAAATAAATATAGTATTATATTAATTTTAATGAAATGAAATTTTTTTTATGTATAAATTTATGTGTGATTTAAAAAAAACAGATAAAGGGGGTATTTTATCAATGCTTCTAAGAAAGGGTTGATAAAGGCATCCCTCTATGTATTCTATTTTATCATTATTAAAGAACCCCTCTGATAGTACTTTTCTTTGGCACTACAAAGGGGGTTTTTAAAATCTTTTTTACCTAACACTGTTAGATCCCTAGCACAAGATAAACCAAGTTTTTTAGTAATGATGAAAATAATATTTATGTATTCCCCATGATCATAAAACAATCATCATATCATAACCCTTGAAATAAAATGGTTTTCATAATAATTTCATGAAAAAATATCCTATATAAAGGAAATCGGTTTCATATTCATTTTATTATTACAGAATAACCCCTAGGAAAAGAAATGGGTATCAAAAGCATTTAGTCGTGATATAACAAATGGAATAGAAATAGGTTTCATGATAATTTTATTAACGAATAACTCATATAAGAGAAATATGATTCATTAATCACTTATCATCATAAACAAAAACCATTTAGAGAAGAATAATATTGGTATCCTTAGATCATATCCCCACTAAGGCATAAGTAACATGAATGGATTTCATCTAAGATGGAAATGATTTTGAAAGATCGTTTAAAAAAATTGGGGAAAATAACATTATTTGAATGTTATTTTAAAAACATAATCCTTTTTTAAAATATCCTTTAAAGCTTATAAAGGATGCATTAAAATCATTTAAAATATTTCTTATGGAAAATATCCTTTCCACATTGAAAAACACTATTAAAAAGATAAAACATTTTTTAAAATTGTTTATTTTGAAATAACATTTTGATCTTATTAAGGTAAATTCAAATTAAAAAATGTTCAATATGACATTAAATTTCATTCATACCATACATGTTAAAACAATGCTTCCTTTCACATTTTCAGTAAAAGGAAAATGGGAAATATTTGGAAAATGACATGAATATTACTTTCAAATCATTTTTTAAAAAATATGTAAAAAATGGGAAAAACAAAATTTTAAATATCAAAGGATAATATTAAAAAAAATTAAAAAATTTTATAAAATAGGGTTCTTCAAGAAAATTAATTTCTCACCAAATAGAGAAATAATGTAAAATTTTCATAAAAACATTTTCTTAATTATTTTAAGTAACAAACAGTATGAAAATTTTCATGTTACTTGAAAAATTCATGAATAACAACAGGATAAGAAAAATCAAAAGTTTATTAAGATATTAATTATAATAATTCATCATCATAATCATAATCATAATCTATCCCAATAAATGATGGTATTGTAACATAAAATCATTACCACTTTAGTAACAATAGATCATAATAACCTTGTAGGGATAAAATTAAATAGGAAATAAAATATTATTAGGATAAATAAATTCAATATATTACATTTAAAAGGCTCTGTATACACACTTCATTAAGGAATATAGGTTTATAACATATTATAGTTCTAAAATAAGAAAAATTGAGATTAAAAAATCCCTTATCGCTTTGGTAATATTTTCAATGATAAGAAAAATTAAACAATAACATTAAATGAATCTTTAAATATCATAAAAATAAATATAATCATAAATAATATGTCAAATGGGAAGTATATATAATAATTAAAATAAATGAGTGGTGAATTTTCATATGTCTCATAGAAATAAAAGAGAGACTCAAAATCACTTACCACTTTAGTAATCATTTTAATAATAATCCACAATACAAAATAATATAAAATGAAACATTACATATTAATAAAATAAATATATTACTGATATAACATGTCAAATTGGTAGTACTCACCACCCAAAAAGAAACCAAGCAGTGAATTTTTAAATGTCTCCAAAAAATATAATAGAAACTAGAAATCTCATACCTTAAGTATTGACATTCTTCATACATGTTAAAACCTCATTTATAATAAATATAAGTTCTTTTTGATTATATTAAAAAAATAAAATTTATAATAAAATATATTATTTCATTATTTCATTTTATTACTCATTTATTAACAACTAGTTATTAAAATTATGTTTCGGGTAATAACTGCTTCGTTTTTCATGTATGTTTTGGTATTTAATTTTTGGTATTTTTACATTGACCAAGGTTCCATCACTTAAAGAATATTAGGAATGATATAATAATATTATATATTCATTATATATGTATTTATATTAATCAATTAAGGTAGGACGTATAAAATTAACTACATCGTTCTGGGAGAGAGTAGGTCATATGTAAGCATGAATATTGTTTCCATTTTCTCAACAGATAGAATGTATAAAAGGTAAATAATATATCAACCTTGAAGAATAATTATAATTTCATAAATATCACATATATATATATATATATATATTCATTAAATATATCCTCATTACCTTCTTTGTAAAATGTTATTGAAAAAAAATGAATCACATCGCTTCACAAGGCGGTAGTCTGTCGTACAGATGAACGACGTTATCATATCCCATATAAAATTGAATGTAAAAATGTTAAATACTATATAATGATTTCATAGGTGTAATTATTTCATAAAAATTATATATATATTTATATCAATCATCATACCTAATCCAGATATGTCGTAAAGGAAAAACGAATTACAATGGTTCGTGAGGTGTTCGTCTTCCGTACACCTGGACGATGATTTAGTAACCCATTTGGTGGATGTGGAGATAATTTTAGGTCTTAAATTTAACATAAAAATTATCATTATATTTAAAATACTATTTTTGTTATATCATCATGGTTTAAAAATAATTTAAGGATGTGGAGGATGAAATAAAATAAAATAACTCATTGAAGAATGTTACCTCTTCTTCGAGTACCCTCCTTATATTAGGACAAAATCCTTCCAAGGATTGATTTAGGAAAAAAATAAGGATTCCAAGATGTGTATATGCAATTTAATATGTGATTTTGGAAGTTTTTAGTAAATAAAAATGTCTTTATAGGTGTGGATAAGTGAGTAAAGTGAGTTCCCTTTTATAATTGGGGATGTGTGCCATTTTTTAAATACCCAAAAGTATTCAATATTGGGAGGTCACTCTTTCCTCATGTTCCTCAAAAATAGATAAATAAATGATTGGATGAAATATTCGGTAGATAGAATCCTCCAACACACAAACGAATCACATTTTTTATCAAGTTATTCCTTACTCTTTAAGTTTAATCAATTTTACCCTTTTAGTTTTTTCCATGGTAACTTTTATCTCTTTATTTACCCTGTAAATTCATCATTTAAAAATTAAATTAAATTGTGATTTATTTGATAATTTATAACCACTTATTTTATATATTAAATTTAATTTTTTCAATAAGATCCTATAAATATGAAAAATTAATTTTTTTAATACAATGGAATGGAATGCATGAAACCTTATATTAACCATAATCGTGGAAATTAATTTTAATTTTTTCACTAATCATTATTGAATAAAATTATTTTTACATTATTATAAATTTTAAATTATGATGATTCCAATTGTAGAATCCATTTTTACAAATTCTATTAACATAAGTGGCATAATTTAATTTAAAATTACTCTCAAAAACACGATGACAAATCGGGTCTTCAAAATAAAATGTTCAAAAGTTTACAATGTATTTATATAAAAATTAACTATAAAAATGATTATAATGGCCTAAATAGAATTAATTGATATATAATTGATCTAATTTTATGATAAAATAAATTTAATATATAATTTAACTTTTTAAATAATGTTAATAAAAATTCAGTTTTCAATTAGAATTATGTATTTTTCATTATTCATCAGAAAATAAAGCCTTTTATAAAAATTCAACAAATTATCCATAAACATGTTTTTAAATTATTATTTAAAATTTGATTTTATTTTCAGATAAATTTTCTTGAATTGGTTGAAATCAATTTTAATGTTAGTGCGCTAAATTCTATAAAACTGTTTTTTTCGAAAAATATAGTTTTATATATAGAATCGGATTATTTCGTTTCTCTTTCCTAGAAACCACGTAAGATTAATGTTGAAAATTAGATTTAATATATAAAATATAACATATAATTCAACAAAAAGAATATTTTTTTAATATATTGAGGAAAAATGCATTTATGTGCATAAAATAGAGTTTTGAAATGATTTCCTTCATTTTCAAAACATTTTTATTTTCACTTGTAATTAATTATTCCCTAAATAATGCATTATGTATACATGTGTAAACCATATATTTTTATAATTTATTTAATCTTATTCATTCCCATTATTCCAACTACTAGGTGATATCTATCATATTAAATAATTATATTTTAATAGTGTGCCATGTTTTGTTTAAACTCGGTGTTTTGCATAACATAAGAAAAAAATTGAATTGTGTGTAACATAATAAAAACTAAGTATTGAACATAACTAAATATAAAATAATTTTTAAATTTAATTTAATCCAAACTCAATGTTGTTTGTAATGTAAAATCTTGAAAAAAATAAATATATTTTAAAAAATATATTACATAAAATCTCGAGGTCTTATAGAGTTGTCCATCACATTGATTTTTAACACAATTCGACATTATTGTATCCATTTAATAAAAATAAAAAAATTATTTTGGGTATTGAAGTGCATTGTGTTGCATTTGTTTTCAATGAGGCATGATGTTGTCATAAGATGAATGGATGTTAAGGAATTTCAAGATGTGAATGACAAAGGATGTGATGGTGTTGGTGAGGAAAGGAGAATGGCCATGGTACTAAGATGCATGTCACTTAGGAGATTCACTAAGTGACATAGGATGTTGTGGTTGAAACATTCTCTATGCATATCAGATGATTGTAGAACTGATCTTAATGTTTCAATACTTGTATCAAGGTGATACTAAGTGACGACACTTGAAGAATGAATGATGATGGAGCATCATTATATCTGACGATTGTTGAGCTGATCTTTAAGTTCATAGAACTTGTATCCTGATGATACAATGTCATCACAATATTAGAAGACCATGCATTGTATTAACAATGCATGAGGAGATAAAGGAGATCCATCCACAGGAGTTCTAAGTAGATGATGTGGACTAATGAAGTCCATGCACTATCACTTAGTGCATGTGAATCTGTAGTTGATCCAACTTGATCTCTAATTGGATCAGTGAAGAACATTGAAGATTTATTTGATTCAGGAGCTTCGGTTGATGAAGAACCTTCGGGAATTCCATTCCTAAGTAATGAATACATGTTGAGGAAGAATTGGAGGAAATCTAATGAAGAAGAAGAATAGAGAAGGAAGAAGTGGCATTTCGCATTTTACACTTAAGTACTTTGTATACTTAGTGTATATTCAAGCAAAAATTAAGCCACCAAGGGCCAGCCTTAAGGGTTTAACCCAAGGCACATGTGGGACTAGGTCACCACACCCAAGGGGATCCCATGGGGCCAGCCCGAGAGAGGCAGGGCCGTGTGTAAGCCCCAAGGGCCACGCAGGGGAGTGTCAAGCCATGCGCAGTGTGAGCACGAGGAGCGCGCCCGTGAGCATGCATAGTGGGCGCCAGTGGTGCGCCTGAGTGGTAGGGGTGGATGCAAGAGCGCGCCCGCAAGAAGAACTCGGCTCGGGGCAGCACCGAGAGGGTTGGAAGTTCAATTTCTGAGAAGCGGGCAGCGCGAGTTTGATAAACCATGGAAAAACCGGCCTTCGTTTCGATGTGGGATGCGGGATTTTTCCGCGGAGTGAATCCTGGCTGCACGATCGATCGCGCGCCGGATCGCAGCCGCTCATCTCATCCTCTGCGCACCGCGATCTAATCCAGCTGTTGATGATCTTTTAAACGCCGCATCCGACGGCTCTGAGGAGTCTCCTTCCTCCAGCTTAGCTGAAGGCCACCCAGCATCCCCCGCAGAACCAGAGGGTCTCCGAGCACCGATCTTGTGTTCCCGGCCACTGTCGATCGACTTAAGACCTCCATTATGCTCGTATGGCCCTAATGAACAAAACCATGCAATAACATATGCATGCACATGATTAATGGAGGATTTTGGACTTCAGTCGAGGCAAATGGAGTTGCCGAGGCTTCATTTGTTCGAGCTATGCATGGAAAAGTATTAAAGAGGCCATGCATGCGTTCGAAAATGCGTTCACATGAAGGAGTAAAATAAGAATGCAACCCGCGTTGAACAGAGGATAAAAATCAAGATTTGAAAAATCTTGAAGATATGAAATCTTCGAGATCTCTCGCGGATGGGCCAAAGAATTGCTCGCCTATAAAAGGAGCACCCAAGGATCTCAAAATTCTTGCTGATCCTTTGCTGAAACTTCGAAGTCCCGTGAGAGCTCCCAAAGTCTCGTGAAGAACAGCCTGCGCGCATCACTTGCGCGGCAGCTGCCCGGAGCTTTCCCAGCTCCATTTGGTTCCTTTTGCGCACTCCTTGTGTGAAAGAAGAAAGGGAGGTCCCCTGCATGCTACCCCTTTGCGCGACAGGAAGGAGAGGTTGGGCAGCGCGACCTTGCGTGCTCCCTCTGTGCACCGCGCCCCCTACGCGGCAGTGGTACTTGCGCGACCCGCGGCTGCCCCTTGCACCGAGACTTTGTGCACCTTGAACCTTGTGCTTGTGCGTTTGAAGAAGGCAGTGGGGTGTTGCACCTTGCGCGCCTTGCACCCATTGAACCCTGTGCGGTAGTGGAGAAGAGGAGAAGCACATGGGCAGTGTGTGTGCTAAGTGGAAATACACACCTACAGGTTGTGTGCTTAACAAAAGAGGAAGGCCGAGACTATACCTTGTGTGTGCACCAAGTGGAGACCACACCAAGTGTGTGTGCAAAGTGGAAGAGCACACCTTGTGTATGTGTGAAAGAAGTGAAGAGAAGGCCAAAGACAAAGAAGAACACTTTGAGTGTGTGTGGGCAAAAAATAACAAGTGAAGGCCGAACCTAGTGTGTGTGAACTAAGTGATAGTGAAAACACAACTAGAAGAAGGAAGAAGTGGAAGACTCTCACACTAAAGTAGAACACACTCTTAAGTGTGTAACCCAATTGAATAAAGTCTGTGATGTTCGAGAAGGTGTGTGATAAAAATAATTACACCCTTTGAGGGTTTACTGCACCAAGAAGAGAAGAAGGGGAGTGCACGCTTGCATGCATTCATGTGCACACGTAAACAAGTCAAATCTGCTTGTGTGCATTTGAGCTGTCCAAGACCAGGAGTTCTTGAAGAGTTTTGAGAAGCCATGAAATCAGTGCATGAGGATGCAGAGATTCCATGCACTCAGTGCATGAAGTTGATGTGAAGTCAGACTAAATCCAGACTGAAGTTAGAGATATCAGTTGTCTGAGTTTTCAGTAATTGAGAAGAGCCTGATCAACAGAAGTGATCAGAAGTGCTGAGCAAGACCAACAGACATGTTCAGAGGCTGTTGAAGATTCTTGAAGAGAGAGGCCAGGTCATCCTAAGAGAAAGAAGATAAATCCTGAGCAAGACGAGAAGACCTATTCATCACAAGTGAGTAGAGGTACAGAGCAAGGCCAGCAGCCTTTATCCCAGGTTGCTGAGGATACTTGAAGAGCTAAAGAGAAGAAGAGCTACTCGTGCGACTTGAGGAGCCAGGAGAAGCCCCCTGTGAGACTCAGGGTGGAAGAAGTCTTCAGTGGGATTCTGGAGCAGGCCAGTGGGACTCTGGTAACACTGTGGGACGTTGTATAAAGAACCTCCTGTGGGACTCAGAAGAGGTACAGTGGGACTCTGTATCGACCATTGTAATACTAACAGATTATAATGGTAGTAACCATGTTGGGGCGTATAACCAACATGGAAATGACGTAGGCCTTTGGTGCCGAACCATGTAAATCCTTGTGTCCTGTGCCTTTACATTTACTGCAACACTCGAGGAAAGGCTGAGAGATACAAGAAGAGTGGATCGAGGCCTTCACAAGCCATAGAGGTTTAATTCATAAAGAATCAATTATAAAAAAGTTTTAAAGGATCATTGATTCACCCCCTCCCCCTCTCAGTGATCACACTGATCCGGGCACTTCAATTGGTATCAGAGGCAGGTTACCTCTAAAAGATCCAAGAGAGTCTATATGGAGTGCATATTTGAGGAAATGAAAGAACAGCCTCAAATGGAGATATCTGCCAAGACTCTGAAAAACAGAATGAAGAAACAGGAAAAGAAGATGAGGAAGAAGGTTGTTTCAATCAGAGAAACTCCTTATATGGAAAGAAATGTGAAAGTCACATCATATGACAATTCCTTTTATCATTCTTCTGATGACGCATGCACTAGCTGTGATGAAGATGGAAGAAACAATGATCTTCTAAATGCAATAAAATATCTTCAGAAGACAGTAACCAAGGAAGTGGCAATGTGTATGGCTACAGGCATTCTTGATGTTCAAGAAGAAAAATTACAGCTAGAAGATGAATCCAATTCTCTGGAAGTCCAATTGGAAAAAAGGGTTGGCATAACCAACACTCTCAGAATGCTGGTGAATGCCAAGGATGAAACGGTTTACCTTTGCAATGAAAGATATGAAGACACTACTAAAGAATTGAAAAGAATCCTTTCTAAGAAAGTATTCTTTATGATAATGGTTAAAGAAGTTTTTCATGCACTGGAAAAGAGGCACAAAGTTTCAATGATTGTCAGAGATGCTCAAATTGAAGACAAAGTCAAAATGGTGAAGGAGCTTGACAACTCATTGCATGAAATAAAGAAGGTGCATGATGACCAGATGGAATAGCTGAAACAGAATTGGGAAGGTAGGCTAAGATTGGTTGAGGATGAGAAGAACTCCCTCAACATGAAATGCTTTAAACTGGAGGTGATATTGAAAAATCTGTAATCACCCAAAGCTGAAGCCTCCCAGTCAGCTGAAAGAAGAAATTTTTCTACTCATGTGAGCTTTGAGAAGGATGATTCTAAAATAAAGACATCCTCTAATGAAAGGGAAACATCTTCTAAAAAGAAGGTAACATCCATACTATCTTGTACTCATGCTTCTAAAAGTGTTTATACTAAAAGTGCAGGATGGAAGAATGAATCCAAACAAGTATGGATGAAGACAGTGAAGAAAGAATGCTCTCCTGAAACAACACACCAAGTCAAGAAAAGTACCCAACAATCAGAAGTACTGAAGAGGTCAAGATTTGTGGATCAGTGTTGGTGTTGTAATAAGTATGGGCACTGTGCAAAGGATTGTTGGTACAATCCACTGAATGTAAAAGCACAAAGGAAGCCCATGCCAAGGGGGAGCAAGCCAGAGGAAAAGAAGCAACATCCAAAGGTCCAGAGACATCTGTTTACTGAAAATAGATATGGATTACTTGACAACATCTGGGATGATTGCAAAAGTGGTCAAAAAGATACATGTCAATCTCCAACTGTATCCAGAGCTAAAAAGAAGAAAAGATCACAGAACCTGGCTCAGAAAGAATCCTTGGGAAGCAAGCATAAGAAAGTGGAAGATGCTCCCAAGAAGATTATGAAAAAGGAAGAGAAGACCTTGGAGTCTAAATCCAAGAAGGGTTATGCATCTAGAAGGACCACCAAGAAGAAATGCTTCTACTGTGGAAAGAAAGGGGATACCATGGATCTTTGTAAACAATCCATGAAAATCAATAGAAGCAGACTGAACTCACACATACAATCAATCTAGAAGAAGCAGAAGGGATTGATTGAAAACAAGTTTCCTTATAAAGGTAGCTTGACTGTAGAGACCCGAAGCCTGACTTACATGGACTTTACATTACTTTTGCGGAATACTTAGTACATAACAAAAACACACACACAAGGATCGTAATATTTTAGTGTCTTTGGAAACTCGGAATATAATCTTCTAATCCTGGTGAAAGATCTTAAACATCTCCCATAAAGATCTTCCCCCTTTTTTTATACCTAAAACCCTTCTTTATATCCTGGGGAAAAGAAAACATAAAAGGGTGAGCTCAAATGCTCAGTAAGGGTAAACAAAAGAAATATCGATCACATCATATACATAAGAACATAGCTTTTGGAAATCTTAACCTGCAAAAGAGCTCATAATATCATAACATGGGATAAATCATAGAAGTGAAAATTAATCCCAATAATCATAACATAAAACATGAAACTTTGTGGCATACACACATAATCATGGAGAATCATTTCTTGTTAGTCAAGACTCATTGCCAAAACTATCTTAGTGGACAAAGTCCCTTTCTGAACCGAGTCACCCTCGTTTCAGTCCTGTTTTACTGAACCGGTATAACCTACCGTTCTAGCCATGTCTATCTCATGAGATATAAAATCTTTACCCAATGCATTGGAGGGAGATATAGGTCCCACCCATCTCATAATGAATCCTTTCTTATGTGTGCCACATAATCATAAACCATACATCATAGCGTAACCCATGTAATAAAAATGGGATTCTTAAACAACATGACATCATAAAACAATTAATATAAGATAAAGGAATTCATAAAAATATTTCCATCACAACATAATCAAATCAATGTAATAATAGGGATAAAAACAGAACCCTTTATTATCTTAGATGGAAAATAATTTTGATAAAACACTTGAACTCCATTCTTGAGGAAAATATCCTTTCTTATTTAAAATCATTTTCTTTTCACAAAATTCCATGCAATTTTAAAAGATAATGGTTTTGTTGAAAATAATCATGCAATCTTGTAGAGGAAGCTTCTTGAAAATGAGGTGTTATGAAACCGTAAAAAAATCCTTTCATGCCGTATAAGTTAAAAATAACATTCTCCTCGTACTTTTGTCGGAAATGTCAAAAATTACCTTATATGGTAACCAAAGGAAAGATTCCATTCATACAATGTGGTAAAAAGTCAATAAAGGGTAAAAATGACTTTAAAAATTCATGGAAGAATGGAAAACATTTTATAAAAACATTTTTAGAAAACATGGTCATGGATGTTAAACGTAACCCCAGTAAATACTTGAGTATAAACAATCTCGGATAAAAATGAGATTGTGATATTTCCCCTTACCTTAGGTCCGCCTTGCTTTGTAAGTGTTCGAACCTCCTGTATAATGATTTAAATCATGTTATTGACTTATTCCAGAATCATATTCATTATTATTATATCATATATAGTCCACTTATGACTTTATATTACCCGTTCTTTTGTAAATTCATGTTAAAGAATCGTTTTGGGTAAAATCGTCTCATTTTTCGTTCATGTTTTTAACTTGTAATTATTCATATGATTACTTAGATCGTGATTACTTAATTACAGAATATAAAACATGATTTATATATATATATATATTCAGAATATACATATATAATAAATCAGTAAATGGAAATAAAGACACCGTTCATGGAGACGGTAGTCCGTACGTACGCATGAATGCTGTTTTCGTTTCCTTATTGAATTGAATGGAATTAAGTAGATGACATACATATAAATATAAATAATTCAAGTATCATTATTATGTCATATATTTCTTTAGAACTTATTATATATACTTTATAATCATTCATGAATGGTTAATCATTGAGAATGAATCTCATCGCATCGTGGAGACGGTAGTCCGTACGTACGCACGAGCGATGATATCGTTTCCATGGTCGTGGAATTGTGTTGAAGTGTATGTATACTATTTCAGTATCAATATCACTTTATAATAATCATATATAGTTACTCATTAAACCATTATACCCATCGAATTAAGGTGGTGGCGGAAAATAGATTACACCACGGCGTGGAGACGGTATTCCGTACGTACGCACGCGCGGTGATTTCCTTTTTCCATAGGATGGATAGAAGGTTAATTAGAGTTGTTTCATATTTATAATAACATATCAGTATGTAAGTAATACTGATGTTATTACTTTATCATGAAAAAACTAAAGTAGAAGAAGTTTAAGAAGAAAGAAATTGAAAAGATCGGTAATAGATATTACCTCTTCTTTGAAATGCCTCTTTGAATCCTCCACTTAGGGAACTAAGATTGGACTTTGAAGAAGACCAAGAACTCTAGGATTATTCTAGGGAAGTGGAGAAGGGATTTTTTCAGAGGTTGGCCGAGCTTGAGTGCTCAATTTGGTGTGAGGAGGAGGGGGAGGAGGTGCCCTTTTATAATGGAGGAGAGGGGCACCTTAGGAATTCTTAAAGATATTAATTTATAATAAATCTATCCCCACTTAAAAACCTCCAAAAATAACTCATATTCGAATATTAGATGAGATAGGGTAGTAATCTCATCAACCAATCAAATTTAGACATGTTTGGATCTTATTTTAAACCTTATCATTTTGATTTATCCTTATTTAATCTATTTAAGTTTATTTGTGGTAATAAAATCCTAAATTTTAAATTATAACAAATAATTACTTAATTGTTGTGAATTTTCCATAATTGTTTACTTTATAACATTATAGACCATATAAATATAAATTTATAATTTTTAAATATTTTTGTGATTTTTAAACAATTTTATAATATGTTATTTTTGTAAAATAACAATAGTGTCAATTTTGACACTATTAATTTATTTGAATTTAAATAAAATATATACAGAAGATATGTTCGAACTAAAAGCATTAATATATTAATAAAATGTCATATGTATCTATAAAATTAGTGTATCACATTAAATAGTTCATATAATATTTAGTTTATTATTTTTAAAACCATTTATTTGGTTTATCTCTCAATAAAATAATTACTACATCATTTTTGTATAATTATTTAATATACTTATTTGTTGTATAAAAATTTAAAATAAAATCCTATGATGAAGATAAATATATTACCTTTCACAATAATACTTTTACTCTAATTTATCATCTTAAAATCACAATATTTAAATTGTTATATTTATTAAATTATGAAGGTGACAACTTTGGCATCATTTAAAATAAAATAATATAAGTTCCATAATAGCTTGTATAAGACTCCAAATGGTCACATATTCGACCATTGGATGCTTATAGTTTCCATTTACATGGCCAATAAGTTTTGGACAGGGTTTTGTGCCTTTTATGGTCACTATTAGTTTAATAAAAACTATATTCTTGATTTTTCACTAGATAAATAATTTATGCATCACTATTGTGTCACAATTAATGATAATTATTTAATCCCAAAAAATTCTAAATAAATTCTCATGATGTGGATAATTTTGTTATATTTCTGGAGACTATTCATGTTCGAAATTTTATGATGTTTATCACTAATTTAAAATTATTATACTTATAAGATTTAAGAGAGTGACATGTTGTCACTTTCTTTGGTTTTAATAATAATTAAATTATTTTCATGGTCAAAAGTCCATAAAATGAATCTAATCCGACCCTTAGTTGATATGGGTTT
The DNA here is from genome assembly GCA_963277665.1 of Viscum album. Classification (NCBI taxonomy): domain Eukaryota; kingdom Viridiplantae; phylum Streptophyta; class Magnoliopsida; order Santalales; family Viscaceae; genus Viscum; species Viscum album. The sequence goes on along the minus strand of OY728159.1, from coordinate 1,288,893,165 downwards.
ACGTTTAGCCATCAAATAGAATTTTTTCATGTGTTAGGGTAATTTTGTAATATTATATTTACCCTTAATTACCCGATTTACCTTTAACTATGGTAAATAAAATTTACCGTAGTTACTATTCATAATTCCCAAAAATAAAAAGTAGCCTATTAACATAATTTGGACCCACTGATTCCAAATATGGAATCCATTTTTTAAAATTCAATACACAGAAGTTGCAGAAATTAAATTAAAATTAATCCCATTGTCGAATAAAAACGGGTTTTGTTTAAAACATTGCAAAAGATTGAATTGATTTAACCTACGAATTCAAGGTAAAATCAATGCTAATGACATTCATTATATTAAATGGTAAAAATATATTCTATTTATACTTTAAAACCATTCAATATTATAATTTAACCACATAAGATATTACGATGAAAAAAGTTGTTTTTAATTAAAATATAGCGTGTTTTTACTATTCATTAAAATATGAAAGTTATCGGGAAAATATCAAAACGTTATCTAATGTATATTTTTACATCCTGATTCAAAAGAAGAATTTTATTTTGTCAAATTGAACATATAAACATGTCAAAAACTAGATTTAAAGTGGGTGCGCCATCAAAAGGCCGGAAAACTGCATTTTTTTAAAAATACTTATTTTACCCGAAAATTTTATTTTGTTCTTATACCATGTTCTAGAGAATGTGTAAGATGAATAATAATGTTATAAAATTCAAAATTTAGTTAATACTATTCATAACGGCTAGTTCATGACAATATTATAATAATATATCATTGTTTATTAAAACCCGGTATTGCGTACAACACACGCTATCGAGGAAGGTCGCGATTGCGTGTAATGCAAGCCAAGTCAGGGTTGCGTGTTGTGAAAGAATCCTTAGTTGTTTCGTATAACAGAATCCAACCATATTTAATTTATACATTTAATATATATATATATATACTCAATGTTGGGTAGAATGACTATTATCAAAATTGTGTGTAACATGGTCCAAGAATAGTGTTGCGTATACTGCAAGATAATACGGTGTTGTGTATAGCGCAAGGTAATCTTGGTGTAGAATACAACACAAGACATTAATTAAATTAAAAGAATATTTTTCATAAAATATCGGGGTGTTACATTCTACCCCCCTTAAAATGAATTTCGCCCTCGAAATTCGTCGGGGTTATAAATGGTTTACTATTTGAAAGTTTCTTTGATAGAAACCCACATCGTAAAAAGGAATACCAAAACTTATCTTTAAAAACTAAAGTATAAAACGTAATGGTTACCCAAGTTAACTAATCACTGGGTATCCACATAGGAGAACATAGGTGAAAATATGGACATGGAAGAGAAATCTAACCGTCATGTTCTGATGGAGAGTGGCAGAGGACATGGCTATGAAAAGCTAGCAATCACAAAGCCATAAATTTGTGACGATCTAAGGTACCATCCGATTCATCAAATATAAGATCACTAGGACAACATTTTTGGTTTTTAATATCATTTCCCTAAAGTTGAAAAATTTTAATTAGAAGAAATACTTACTTCATTTTGGTACAATCTCACGGTTGTTCGTGAATTGAACAATTTCCACTTCATCCCTTAAAGAAATGAAGTTGAATTTGTTATTCGTGATGTGTTAGCAGATCATGTGATAGAATGATGGGTAATTCCATCTCTTTCAAACAAAAGGTTAGCAAAAGTTATAAGTCCATCTTGTGGTTATATTAATCGTATATGGTTCCAAAAATGAACTTATACTTCATATATCATACGGGTTAATAAAATAAAACTAGTTTATACTAAACAGGGACTTCCTGTAGGCCAGTGGTAGGCGATAAAGTCCAGTCGCACTTCGGTTGTGGGTTCGATTCCCACAGCCTTGTCCGAAGCGATGGGTTGTCGCCCGTCCTACAGGTTGTCCTTTTTTTAAAACTACATTACTATAACATCCCATCAATAATATCGAGAAAACTTCTATCCTTAAACAATACTAACCTATGCCCAACATAATCCATTCCAATCATTAGGCTTATCCATAATACTGAAATCCACTCTCACAACATAGTGAAAACGATTACCAGATATTTAACACCATCATCGATCCCCATATATCATAAGATATGTTTTTTTGGTCACATTCCAAACATTCAAAGTCCTTAATCATGTATTCTCTTGAATACCCATTGAACCTTATTGAAAACATGAATTCTATTAAAAGTTAACTCTTTCCACATACCACAATCCTCAATATTCTATATACTCAAACCATTATATCACTTAGTCCTTATATCAATCATGAGCTCATGAATACTATCAAACATTTAATTTTCTCCTTATCCCTTCATTATGCGCATATCATCTACATTCCAAAAATATCTGAATAACCTTTCATGGATACTGGTAACATTAATCAGACAACAGTGTAACAATCCTTATATGTCTCTTTATTCTACAGTACCATGATATTACTTATACAACATTACACATGATAAACATGTAATCATTCCACTACATTCTTAAACCATTGACCGAGCTTCAACAATTCTTTCATCTCACATATCATTTGTAGTCTCTTCCTCATCATCCACATAAATACTTCCCATACGACCATACTGATTATCTTCATGAGACTTTCCCTTAGGGAATTGGTTTGCATAATGCCCGCACATTCCACATTTAAAACATTTAACCATTTTTGATGTCGTAGTAATACCATTATCCTCATCCATGTTGTTAACTGAACCTTTTCCTTTGCATTTACTTGCTTTGTGTCCTTCTTTTCCACACCCAAAGCATCTTCGAGTTCCTTTGAAACATTCTCCTTGATGCCTCTTCCCACATGATTTACATAGGGGAAATTGAACTTTCTTTCCTCTATGATCATCATGAAACTCCATCTTTCTCTTATTAGCCGATTCAGGAAACTTACCAAATTTTACTTTATTGATCATATTATGAGATTGCTGATTCGGCATAATAATGATGTTTGGACTTCCAAATATCATTTCTTTATGAATAATATCATTCCATTGTCCATCATATCCTCCATATCGTGAATCATCTTGTTTCCAGCCATTTTCTAAAACCCCAAAAAAAATAGTGTGAGAGGCAAAAATCATGCTAGGGAAAACAACATAATAAAAGGGGAGTACCTTCAATATCTAACATCTTAGGTTTAATTTTATGATCGTTAGCGTAGTTCTAGTACTATAACCTATACGTATACTTAACCTTAGGGACATCCCTAGACATACCGTAGAAATATCTCTAACGATCTCACTAACGTTTTTGCATCCTAGTTTCCAAAGGTTGACTAAACCATTCCTCTGATACCAACTGTAGAGGCCCGAAGCTTGACTTACATTTACACTACATTACTTTTGCGGAATACTTAGTACATAACAAAAACACACACACAAGGATCGTAATAGTTTAGTGTCTTTGGAAACTCAGAATATAATCTTCTAATCCTGGTGAAAGATCTTAAACATCTCCAATAAAGATCTTCCCCCTTTTTTTATACCTAAAACCTTTCTTTATATCCTGGGGAAAAGAAAACATAAAAGGGTGAGCTCAAATGCTCAGTAAGGGTAAACAAAAGAAATATCGATCACATCATATACATAAGAACATAGCTTTTGGAAATCTTAACCTGCAAAAGAGCTCATAATATCATAACATGGGATAAATCATAGAAGTGAAAAGTAATCCCAATAATCATAACTTAAAACATGAAACTTTGTGGCATGAACACATAATCATGGAGAATCATTTCTTGTTAGTTAAGACTCATTTCCAAGACTATCTTAGTGGACAAAGTCCCTTTCTGAACCGAGTCACCCTCGTTTCAGTCCTGTTTTACTGAACCGGTATAACCTACCGTTCCAGCCATGTCTATCTCATGAGATATAAAATCTTTACCCAATGCATTAGAGGGAGATATAGGTCCCACCAATCTCATAATTAATCCTTTCTTATGTGTGCCACATAATCATAAACCATACATCATAGCGTAACCCATGTAATAAAAATGGGATTCTTAAACAACATGACATCATAAAACAATTAATATAAGATAAAGGAATTCATAAAAATATTTCCATCACAACATAATCAAATTCATGTAATAATAGGGATAAAAACAGAACCCTTTATTATCTTAGATGGAAAATAATTTTGATAAAACACTTGAACTCCATTCTTGAGGAAAATATCCTTTCTTATTTAAAATCATTTTCTTTTCACAAAATTCCATGCAATTTTAAAAGATAATGGTTTTGTTGAAAATAATCATGCAATCTTGTAGAGGCAGCTTCTTGAAAATGAGGTGTTATGAAACCGTAAAAAAAATCCTTTCATGCCGTATAAGTTAAAAATAACATTCTCCTCGTACTTTTGTCGGAAATGTCAAAAAGTACCTTATCTGGTAACCAAAGGAAAGATTCCATTCATACAATGTGGTAAAAATTCAATAAAGGGTAAAAATGACTTTAAACATTCATGGAAGAATGGTAAACATTTTATAAAAACATTTTTAGAAAACATGGTCATGGATGTTAAACGTAACCCCAATAAATACTTAAGTATAAACAATCTCGGATAAAAATGAGATTGGGATATTTCCCCTTACCTTAGGTCCGACTTGCTTTGTAAGTGTCCGAACCTCCTGTATAATGATTTAAATCATGTTATTGGCTTATTCCAGAATCATATTCATTGTTATTATATCATATATAGTCCACTTATGACTTTATATTACCCGTTCTTTTGTAAATTCATGTTAAAGAATCGTTTTGGGTAAAATCGTCTCATTTGTCGTTCGTGTTTTTAACTTGTAATTATTCATATGATTACTTAGATCATGATTACTTAATTACAGAATATAAAACATGATTTATATATATATATATTCAGAATATACATATATAATAAATCAGTAAATGGAAATAAATACACCGTTCATGGAGACGGTAGTCCGTACGTATGCATGAACGCTGTTTTCGTTTCCTTATTGAATTGAATGGAATTAAGTAGATGACATACATATAAATATAAATAATTCCAGTATCATTATTATGTCATATATTTAATTAGAACTTATTATATATACTTTATAATCATTCATGAATGGTTAATCATTGAGAATGAATCTCATCGCGTCTTGGAGACGGTAGTCCGTACGTACGCACGAGCGATGATATCGTTCTCATGGTCGTGGAATTGTGTTGAAGTGTATGTATACTATTTCAGTATCAATATTACTTTATAATAATCATATATTGTTACTCATTAAACCATTATACCCATCCAATTAAGGTGGTGGTGGAAAATAGATTACACCACGGCGTGGAGACGGTATTCTGTACGTACGCACGCACGGTGATTTCCTTTTTCCGTAGGATGGATATAAGGTTAATTAGAGTTTTTTCATATTTATAATAACATATCAGTATGTAAGTAATACTGATGTTATTACTTTATCATGAAACAACTAAAGAATAATAAGTTTAAGAAGAAAGAAATTGAAAAGATCGGTAATAGATATTACCTCTTCTTTGAAACGCCTCTTTGAATCCTCCACTTAGGGAACTAAGATTGGTCTTTGAAGAAGACCAGGACCTCTAGGATTATTCTAGGGAAGTGGAGAAGGGATTTTGGCAGAGGTTGGCTGAGCTTGAGTGCTCAATTTGTTGTGAGGAAGAGGGGGATGAGGTGCCCTTTTATAATGGAGGAGAGGGGAAACTTAGGAATTCTTAAAGATATTAATTTATAATAAATCTATCCCCACTTAAAAACCTCCAAAAATGACTCATATTCGAATATTAGATGATATAGGGTTTTAATCTCATCAACCAATCAAATTTAGACATGTTTGGATCTTATTTTAAACCTTATCATTTTGATTTATCCTTATTTAATCTATTTAAATTTATTTGTGGTAATAAAATTCTAAATTTTAAATTATAACAAATAATTACTTATTTGTTGTGAATTTTCCATAATTGTTTACTTTATAACATTATAGACCATATAAATATAAATTTATAATTTTTAAATATTTTTGTGATTTTTAAACAATTTTATAATATGTTATTTTTGTAAAATAACAATTGTGTCAATTTTGACACTATTCATTTATTTGAATTTAAATAAAATATATACAGAAGATATGTTCGAAATAAAAACATTAATATATTAATTAAAGGTCATATGTATCTATAAAATTAGTGTATCACATTAAATAGTTCATATAATATTTAGTTTATTATTTTTAAAACCATTTATTTGGTTTATCTCTTAATAAAATAATTACTACATCATTTTTGTATAATTATTTAATATACTTATTTGTTGTATAAAAATTTAAAAACAAATCCTATGATGAATATAAATATATTACCTTTCACAATAATACTTTTACTCGAATTTATCATCTTAAAATCACAATATTTAAATTGTTATATTTATTAAATTATGAAGGTGACAACTTTGGCATCATTTAAAATAAAATAATATAAGTGTTATAATAGCTTGTATAAGACTCCAAATGGTCACATATTCGACCATTGGATGCTTATAGTTTCCATTTACATGACCAATAAGTTTTTGTCAGGTTTTTTTGCCTTTTATGGTCACTATTAGTTTAATAAAAACTATATTCTTGATTTTTCTCTAGATAAATAATTTCTGCATCACTATTGTGTCACAATTAATGATAATTATTTAATCCCAAAAAATTCTAAATAAATTCTCATGATCTAGATAATTTTGTTAGCTTTCTGGAGACTATTCATGTTCGAAATTTTATGATGTTTATCACTAATTTAAAATTATTATACTTATAAGATTTAAGAGTGTGACATGTTGTCACTTTCTTTGGTTTTAATAATAATTAAATTATTTTCATGGTAAAAAGTCCATAAAATGAATCTAATCCGACCCTTAGTTGATATGGGTTTACTTTTAACCATAAAATAGAATTTTGGCATGTGTTAGGGTAATTTTATAATATTATATTTACCCTTAATTACCCGATTTACCTTTAACTATGGTAAATAAAATTTACCGTAGTTACTATTCATAATTCCCAAAAATAAAAAGTAGCCTATTAACATAATTTGGACCCACTGATTCCAAATATGGAATCCATTTTTTAAATTTCAATACACAGAAGTTGAAGAAATTAAATTAAAATTAATCCCGTTGTCGAATAAAAACGGGTTTTGTTTAAAACATTGCCAAAGATTGAATTGATTTAACCTACGAATTCAAGGTAAAATCAATGCTAATGACATTAATTATATTAAATGGTAAAAATATATTCTATTTATACTTTAAAACCATTCAATATTATAACTTAACCACATAAGATATTACGATGAAAAAAGTTGTTTTTAATTAAAATATAGCGTGTTTTTACTATTCATTAAAATATGAACGTTATCGGGAAAATATCAAAACGTTATCTAATGTAAATTTTTACATCCTGATTCAAAAGAAGAATTTTATTTTGTCAAATTGAACATATAAACATGTCAAAAACTATATTTAAAGTGGGTGCGCCATCAAAAGGCGGGAAAGCTGCATTTTTTTAAAAATACTTATTTTAACCGAAAAATTTATTTTGTTCTTATACCATGTTCTAGAAAATGTGTAAGATGAATAATAATGTTATAAAATTCAAAATTTAGTTAATACTATTCATAACGGCTAGTTCATGACAATATTATAATAATATATCATTGTTTATTAAAACCCGGTATTGCGTACAACACACGCTATCGAGGAAGGTCGCGATTGCGTGTAATGCAAGCCAAGTCAGGGTTACGTGTTGTGAAAAATCCTTAGTTGTTTCGTATAACAGAATCCAACCATATTTCATTTATATATTTAATATATATATATATATACTCAATGTTGCGTAGAATAACTATTATCAAAATTGTGTGTAACACGGTCCAAGAATAGTGTTGCGTATACTGCAAGCTAATACGGTGTTGTGTATAGCGCAAGGTAATCTTAGTGTAGAATACAACACAAGACATTAATGAAATTAAAAGAATATTTTTCATAAAATCTTGGGGGGTTACATTGACAGCATCAAAAGAACCATGTGGAACTTCCAGAATTGAGGCCACACTTCCAAACGATTTGTTAGTCATATGGCCGAATCAGTTGCAAATTGCCAGAGAACTGCAAAGATCTGGAGATGAAGCACTGGAAATTGCTAAGGTAAAAAGAAAACAAAATATTTCACATGAAGATGTGTTGAGATCCACACCAGCACAATCATCATGGAAGATCAGATGTGCAAGTGTGGAGAATGGTGAAAATGGGGCATCTCGGTTGAGAGAATCTTCTCAACCTTGTTGTTCACATTGATGAACCAAGGAGGTTCCATCTTATTCCCTAATCACTTGTATTTACATGTTCTAACACTGCAGGGAATTGAAGATGATGATCATTCTCAGTTGGAGGATGGTTTGGAAGGAATTGAGTGCACCCCTTGAGGGGGAGCCAATATGGAGAAGATGATATTTTGGGATTTCATATCATCTTGTGAAGAATGAAGGTATTCCAATCACTCTTTCATCCCTTGTTTCTTAATTGTATTTAATATGTCAATTAAGGGGGAGTGTTTGATTGAAGAAAAAAGGATGAAAGGGGGAGCTTTATATTTTCACTGAACTTTCTAATGAGTCTTGTGAAGTATGTGCAGGATTTAGCAATTTATTGTTATATCTGAAAAATTTCAACCCCTTGGAGCATGATCTCACATGTACAGTGAATGTTGGACATCATTGAGTACCTTGGTTACATCACTCTTGTTTTCTACACCGGGTTAGCCCAAGTAGACTTATAGTTGATTTACTAAAGGTTCTTTGCTAAAGAGAACATGTGACATCATCCCTCCCTCAGTGTTTTTCAAGAAAATACTTTTCAAAGGGAGGAAGATATTTTTGAAAGGGATCCACACCACACCTTTGCATTTGATTGCCAATAATGGGGAGAAAAGATTGGTACACATATTGACCCATTCATATGTGCTGAAGAAGTGTATTGACAAAAAATACAAAGGGGGAGATTGAAGTGCACTGTGTTGCATTTGTTGTCAATGAGGCATGATGTTGTCATAAGATGAATGGATGTCAAGGAATGTCAAGATGTGAATGACAAAGGATGTGATGGTGTTGGTGAGGAAAGGAGAATGACCATGGTACTAAGATGCATGTCACTTAGGAGATTCACTAAGTGACATAGGATGTTGTGGATGAAGCATTCTCTATGCATATCAGACGATTGTAGAACTGATATTAATGTTTCAATACTTGTATCAAGGTGATACTAATTGACAACACTTTAAGAATGAATGATGATGGAGCATCATTATATCTGACGATTGTTGATCTGATCTTTAAGTTCATAGAACTTGTATACTAATTATACAATGTCATCACCATGTTCGAAGACCATGCATTGTATTAACAATGAATGAGGAGATAAAGGAGATCCATCCACAGTAGTTCTAAGTAGATGATGTGGACTAATGAAGTCCATTAACTATCACTTAGTGCATGTGAATCTGAAGTTGATCCAACTTGATCTCTGATTGGATCAGTGAAGAACATTGAATATTTATTTGATTCAGGAGCTTCGGTTGTTGAAGAACCTTCGGGAATTCCATTCCTAAGTAATGAATACATGTTGAGGAAGAATTGGAGGAATTCTAATAAAGAAGAAGAATAGAGAAGGAAGAAGTGGCATTTCGCATTTTACACTTAATTACTTTGTATACTTAGTGTATATTCAAGCAAAAATTAAGCCCCCAAGGGCCATCCTTAAGGGTTCAACCCAAGGCACATGTGGGACTAGGTCACCACGCCCAAGGGGATCCCATGGGACCAGCCCGAGAGAGGCAGGGCCATGTGTAAGCCCCAAAGGCCACGTAGGGGAGTGTCAAGCCCTGCGCAATGTGAGCGCGAGGAGCACGCCCGTGAGCATGCATAGTGGGTGCTAGTGGCGCGCTCGAGTGGCATGGGTGGATGCAAGAGCGCGCCCGCAAGAAGAACTCGGTGCGGGGTGGCACCGAGAGGGTTGGAAGTTCAATTGCTGAGAAGCGGGCAGCGCGAGTTTGATAAACCACGGAAAAATCGGCCTTCTTTTCGATGTGGGTCGTGGGATTTTCCTGCGGAGCGAATCCTGGCCGCACGATCGATCGCGCGCTGGATCGCAGCCGCTCATCTCATCCGACGCGTGCCGCGATCTAATCCAGCCATTGATGATCTCTTAATCACCGCATCCGATGGCTCTGAGGCGTCTCCTTCTTTGAGGTCAGCTAAAGGCCACCCGGCGTCCCCCGCAGAACCAGAGGGTCTCCGAGCACCGATCTTGTGTTCCCGGCCACTGTCGATCGACTTAAGACCTCCATTATGCTCGTATGGCCCTAATGAACAAAACCATGCAATAAAATATGCATGCACATGATGAATGGAGGATTTTGGACTTCAGCCGAGGCAAACAAAGTTGCCGAGGCATCGTGTGTTCATGCTATGCATGGACAAGTATTAAAGAGGCCATGCATGTGTTCGAAAATGCATGCACGTGAAGGTGGAAAATAAAAATGAAACCCGCGTTTAATAGAGGATAAAAATCAAGATTTGAAAAATCTTGAAGATCCGAAATCTTTGGGATCTCACGCGGATGGGCCAAAGAATTCCTTGCCTATAAAAGGAGCACCTGAGGCTCTCAAAATGCTTCATGATCCTTTGCTGAAACTTCGAAGTCCCGTGAGAGCTCCCAAAGTCTCGGGAAGAGCAGAATGCGCGCATCACTTGTGCGGCAGTAGCCCGAAGCTTTCCTAGCTCTGTTTGGTTCCTTTTTCGCACTCCTTGTGCGAAAGAAGAAAGGGAGGTCCCCTGCGCGCTACCCCTTTGCGCGACAGGAAGGAGAGGTTGGGCAGCGTGACCTTGCGCGCTCCCTCTGTGCACTGCGCCCCCTGCGCGGCAGTGGTACTTGAACGACCCACGGCTGCCCCTTGCACCGAGACATTGTGCACCTTGCACCTTGTGCTTGTGCGTTTGAAGAAGGCAGTGGGGTGTTGCACCTTGCGCGCCTTGCACACATTGAACCCTGCGCGGTAGTGGAGAAGAGGAGAAGCACACGGGCAGTGTGTGTGCTAAGTGGAAAGACACACCTACAGGTTGTGTGCTTAACAAAAGAGGAAGGCCGAGACTATACCATGTGTGTGCACCAAGTGGAGACCACACCAAGTGTGTGCGCAAATTGGAAGAACACACCTTGTGTATGTGTGCAAGAAGTGAAGGGAAGGCCAAAGACAAAAAAGAACACTTTGAGTGTGTGTTGGCAAACAAGAGCAAGTGAAGGCCGAACCTAGTGTGTGTGAACTAAGTGATAGTGAACACACAGCTAGAAGAAGGAAGAAGTGGAAGACTCTCACACTAAAGTAGAACACACTTTTAAGTGTGTAACCCAATTGAATAAAGTGTGTGAAGTTTGAGAAGGTGTGTGCTAAAAAGAATTACACCCTTTGAGGGTTTACTGCACCAAGAAGAGAAGAAGGGGAGTGCATGCTTGCATGCATGCACGAGCACATGTAAACAAGCCAAATATGCTTGTGTGAATTTGAGTTTTCCAAGACCAGGTGTTCTTGAAGAGTTTTGAGAAGCCATGCAATCAGTGCATGAGGATGCAGAGATGCCATGCACTCAGTGCATGAAGTTGATGTGAAGTCAGACTGAATCCAGACTGAAGTTAGAGATATCAGTTGTCTGAGTTTTCAGTAATTTAGAAGAGCCTGATCAACAGAAGTGATCTGAAGTGTTGAGCAAGACCAACAGACCTGTTCAGAGGCTGTTGAAGATTCTTGAAGAGAGAGGCCAGGTCATCCTAAGGGAAAGGAGATAAATCCTGAGCAAGACGAGAAGACCTGTTCATCACAAGTGAACATAGGTACAGATCAAGGCCAGCAGATTTTATCCCAGGCTGCTGAGGATACTTGAAGAACTAAAGAGAAGAAGAGCTACTCGTGCGACTCAAGGAGCCAGGAGAAGCCCCCTGTGAGACTCAGGGTGGAAGAAGTCTTCAGTGGGATTCTGGAGCAGGCCAGTGGGACTCTGGTAACACTGTGGGACGCAGTATAAAGAACCTTCTGTGGGACTCAGGAGAGATACAGTGGGACTCTGTATCGACCATTTTAATACTAACAGATTATAATGGGAGTAACCATGTTGGGGCATATAACCAACATGGAAAGGACGTAGGCCTTTGGTGCCGAACCTTGTAAATCCTTGTGTCATGTGCCTTTACATTTACTGCATCACTCAAGGAAAGGCTGAGAGATACAAGAAGAGTGGATCGAGGCCTTAACAATACATAGAGGTTTAATTGATAAAGAATCAATTAGTAAAAAGTTTTAAAGGATCACTGATTCACCCCCTCCCCCTCTCAGTGATCACACTGATCCGGGCACTTCAGGTATCAAGAATCAATGATCAAAATGAAATCTTATATGATAATGAAAATCAATCCTAGTATTTTTAAAATTATGACACCTTATCAACATATGAAACTTTTAGGTTCATCTTATATCACTTTGTTTTATCATAGGTTTTCATAGGTTATATATTATCATTCATTATAAAATAATCACTAAAAATATCTAAACTCGGATATGATACCAACTGTGGTGACCCAGGCATAAAATAAATACATATACCATCATTTTAAAAAAATTATTTCATTCATTTCTCAAATAGTACATACCCTAGAATATTAAAAGTCTAGTTTCATTGAATAATAGATACATATAAACTTATTTCATGAAGTATATTTAACATATCCCACAAATTATTTCTTACATGGTACCTTCTTATATATGTCCTGCTTAATACTTTCCTTCAAAACCTATGGAAATGGAAATACAAGAAAGGTTGAGCTCAAAGACTCAGTAAGGGTAAGAATGGTATATATCAATCGATGATCATATATATGTATAACATAAAAATAAGGTTTTGAAAACATGATTATAACTTAAGAAAACAAACCTGACAAGCCATAGGACATAAATCATGTGTCAGGGAATACATCATTGTCATATTAAAAGACATAAGTCATAAGACAACTAGATCATAAATAATAAATCATATTTATGGAGGGCATAACATGAGCATTATATATAAGTTTTTGAAATATATATAAATTAGTATATAAATAATATATCAAGGCTACTTATTAATACATTCTTCAAATTATAGTCTTGGAAAAACCCCTCGCGTACCTTCTTTGGCTTGGGATAACCACCTAAGTACCTTCTTTGACATGGGCTATCCTCCTGTATACCCCCTTGGGTTTCAGATAACCACATATGTACCCCTAAATCTCAAAAGTTATAAAAAATTACCCAATTAATTGGAGTTGTATTATCTAATGAATAAACACCTAATAATAAATCATTTATATGTATTCATTAAGAACACTAGAAAATTCATTATTCTTTCAAAGCTTGATTAACCCATAGAAAATAAACAAGTTACAAAAAATTTAAATAAAAAATTAAACATAAAATATAAAAATAAATAAGGTGTATTTTCAAATAATATCATATCCCTAGTGAATAATAATTACCATTAAAGTATGTTTACATAGAATAAGAATACAATAAAAGACGTTAAAATTGTTCTTTGAAAAATAAAAACATAAAATCTTTTTTTTTTATTTTTTTTAAAATAAAAAAATTTCAAACTAATGGAAATATGATTTCATAATAAAAACCATTGAAATAATTAAATTAATATTTATGAAACAAAAAGTACATGACAGAGGGAAAATATTTTCATGTTTTAAACCTTAAAACAATTCATTCCAAACTTTTATAAAGAAATAAAAAATTAAACCATTTGAAAAATGAAAATAATATTCTATTAAAATATTTTTTAAGAAAGTAAAATATAGTATAAAAATAACTTATAAATCATTTATAAGTAGATAATAACTTCCACAAACATTTTTTTCTAACATGTATGTTTAAGAAAAAAATTCTCGACCAAAAAAAGATAGATTAGGCTAACTTTTCTTAAAGACATTATTTTGATACTATTGAGAAGTAAAGAGTGGGAAATTAATATAATACTCAAAAATAATAGAAACAAAAATTATATAAGAAAATATTGGTGGTTTAAGAGATAAAAATACACAATTTTTTCAATTTAAATTTAAATATAAATATTCTTCATAAAAATGATATTGTAACATTAACTTTTACAGCTTTGATAAATATAAAATAAAAAACACATAAAAGAGAGAAACATATATGCATTAGTAATTACCCATAATTTTATATAAATTTATCTTAAAAAAATTCATGGGAATTATAAAACCCACAAAAAAACTAGAGAATATAGAACATATCTCAATAGAGGGAAATTGAGATGAGGAAATCCCAACCTCAAGTCTCGATATGCTTTATAAGAATAATAACATACTATTTAATAAATTTAGATTCATCATAAATATATACTAGAAAAATATTAATACTTATCTTAGAATTTATCATTCCCTTATAAGTTTCAATTTCCCATTTATTAACAATTCTTCATCAAAATCAATATTCGAGTATCAACTGTTATGTTTTCCAAGAATTTTTTAATTCGATGATTCTAGTCGTTGAACCTTGGTCATGGTTTAACTAATTATGAAATATTAATAATTTCAAAAATATAATAATTATTTATTATATTCACTTTTTTAACCATCCATTTAATGAGATGATGAAAAATAGAATTCATCTTTTTATGGAGGTGGTTGTCCACACATAAACACAGGTAGTGTTTTCATTGTTCAATGTGTTAAACATAAGAATGTTAAATAATAATTTATCTTTAAATAATCATAATTATGTTATAAATATCATATATATTTATTAAATATATCTATATTTTCTTCCATGATTTTAAGAGGTGAAAAATTAAATTTATTATTTCAAGGAGGTGGTAGTCACCACAAACACATGAGTGGTGATCTCATTTTCCATTTGATGAATGGGAAGTAGATAGTAGTTATTACATAAACATAATATCTTTATAGTATATTTTTGATACTTATTTAGTTATATTATGATCAATATAATTGATAACAAGTTTGTGTAATAATAAAAAACATTAAAGAACTTATTTAAGAGAATTACCTATTCTTTAGGCTTACAACATAAGCTTTTGACGGATTCTCTAATGAATAAATAATAACATATATGTAGTAGAAAGGATATTTTAAATTTTTTTGGGTATTAATTGGTCAATATAAGTTTCTTAAAGTGTGTAAATAATTGAGAAGAGGAGGTTCCCTTTTATAGGTGTGGGGAGTGGTACCGTTGTAAATACTCTTATCTTTCAGATAATATGAAGTTGTTAATAATGAAATTTGGAACCAAATAAATCCAATTTAGAATATATGGATTGGGAAGGTATAAACCCATTTTATAAATCAAATAATTATTTTTTTTTATATTTGAAGCCTTAACCTTAGTTTAACCCTATTTAATCATTTTAAGCTTTACCATGATGGCTTAACTTTTTACCCATCTAACTTATTTTTGTGAACAAAAATGAAATTATACTTATAATTTTTTTTAAAAATTATTAATAAATATATATTGAACTCATTTTATTATATTCAATTTCTAATTTTTTTATAAATTAATTCTAATATTCATACCAAAACACATAAAATCCATTTTTGGAGAAAAAAAGAATCTTTAAGCACAAAAATGATTTTATTATTATTACTTTCCTAGTAAAAAATATTATTTGAATGTTAATTTATTGTATTCAATATATTATTTCCATTAATGCTGAAATAACTTATCAGTAGTGATTAATATAATTTATTAATATAAAATACATTACACATATTAAAATAATTTTCTGAAAAATATCACTTTTTTATGTAAAATGATTTTATATTCATTTAAAACCATTTTATAATCAATAAATGAAATATAATTAATGATTATAAAATTATAAAAAATAATTATAGATATTTTAAACAATCTAAAAGAGATAAATTAACTATTAAATAAAACACATCTAATAAATAGGTGTTTATAAAAAAAACATTTTCATTTAACTAAAAATTATTAGACTGGTATTCATTATCATTACTTGAATATTTCATGGATAACATTAATTTATTTTATTATGTATTAATTTAATTCATTAAATTAATTTAATCAATATTATTTTTAAAAATTATTAAATTTAACATAAATGTATAATTCAAAAAAAGTTCAAAATAATATTTTAGAATGAATTGTATTCCCTTAAGTGAAATTGACCCTTTTTAAAAAGTTATTTATTTAATAAATTTTATTTAACTATATAATATTTTATCTCATTTAATATTTTATGAAATAAACATTCACTTATGTTCATTGTTTTATGTATTACAAGATATCGAACGTATAAAATTTATTTACTATGAAAATATATTCTAAAATCAAAGAATGATACATACATGATGTTAGGGAGACATAGATCAGGGATTATTCTTCTCAATTCATGGGTTTTCTCTGGTATTAACTTATTTTGATTGGAGATGAAATTTATAAGATTCAATAATTCAAGGATATAGTTTTACATAATATTTTGTTACTAGTTTATATATTCAGGTTCCTACATTTTTATAGGTAGTGAACCAGATATTGGTAACAATAGAGAATTTCACATATAAAAGAATTCCTAGTTGGGTATTATTATCAGGTGAGTCTAGTATATAGGTTATTGGAAGAAAAAATTTGTGATATGAGGATACTATGAATTATGGATGGACATGATAGTTGAATTTTCTGCCATGAAATGGTTCATTGATACGGTGTTATTAGATCAGATAGACAGGTCACATTTAGGCCCTTTCTAATATTTCATTAAAGAAGTATTGGTATTTCATTAAATGCGACATATAGAGTGGTTTTCCAAATGATATAATTGTCGACTGGAGGTCGTTTTTTGGTTTGAACCCAAGTAGATGAGGTATTATGGGAACCTATTTCAGGAGGTGGTTTCTTGGATATATCATTATGCACATTTCATTTTAGGGGATAGGATATCCAGTAGTGGGGGTAGTAGCTAATAAATATTGTGATTTTGTTGTTATGTATGGGATCAAAATTTCATGCCTTTGGATAGTTTTACATGATTAACCAACGTATCCTGGGAAATATGAAGAGAAAATAATTGTTTTAAGTATATCAAGAGCATGGTTTGTTTTTGGTTTTTCATGATTAATACAGGTTCTTGAGTATTGAAAGTATAAATGGAACACCTATGTAAACTTTTAGGTAAGGACATTTGGTATAATTTATTTTAATTTTATTTCTATTATTGGTGGATATGTATGATATCTCGTATGAATAAAGTCAGGATGATGGTCTGTATAAAACTATTAGGGTGATAAGAAGGTTAGATGTGGAGAAACTGGAGTTATTTGTCCTATAATGGGGAGTTCCCACTCAGGGAATTATTCTATTTTATTTTTCTACTGGGTGACTGAGAGTATACTAATGAATTCAGCATCATCTCATTATTCTGGGAATTTACTAAGTGGGATGTTCGTCTTTTTATAGAGGATGGTTAGTGTGTGTCATGACATAGATCATTATTATTCTTCATATGGTTGGGAGGTTGTGACAACCCAAGTTTCAAGGAGAGGTAATTTGGGTCTAAGACTGGCCTAACCATGTTTTTTTAGTGTTTGAGGTTACAAGGGTGTCAATGTTGTCCATGAGTTGATTTTATAGAAGTTTCATTAAAATTGAATATGAAATTATAAAAGGATCTAGAAGACCACTCCAAACACAAGTTGGTAATTATTTTAATAGAAATAACTTTTGGCAATGGTCTTGGACCACATAGTAACCAATTGAATCACAATGTAGTGAGTGTCAGCTTGAGGTAAAAAAATTAGTGTAAGAATAAATTTTTGGGATAGAAGTGGCTGAGCCTCAACCAATATGGGCTTTTCAAAAATGGTGGTCAAGGGGAGGTGGTTTCACCATGAATTTAAGTGTCATGCCACAATATAACCCTGGGTAGGGAGTCATGTTTCATAGTCTATCATGTGAGAGGAGCATTGCGCTTCAATTTTGGTGGTTGTTCCATGAATACATGTATCGAGATGGTGTCACTTTGTGATTAGTAAAGTCACACCACAATGGGGATTTAATCAATTTTATAAATATTTTAATTAATTTTAAATTTAATATTAAAATAAGAAATGATGTGTCGTCCTCATTTGTTTCCGATGTGTTTTGTACTCCCTTCTCCCATCAATCTCACATTCTTTTGTATATTGGTTGGATCTCCATTGATTATAAGTCAATCATTTTTTAATAGTCAATTCCCTAAAAATAAATAATTTTATCATTATATTCATATTCTTGAATATTAATTAATATCTAAACCCATGATGATAGTTCTTCAGCCTGAAATTTATGTGACAATGTTCCGAGGGTAGTTTTCACACCAAAAGATCATTGAAATCCCCTAATATGATGGGAACTATTATTTATAAATTTTAGGATATATTTATTGGAATGAAATTATATTTTGAGGGATCATGGGTGAATTAGTCTATATTGATTGAGTTTTCAAATAATAATATACATCAATCTTCCATTATCAAATAACCTTATAAGATATTATGAGAAGGATTGTGTTTATTCACTATGTTTGGTTAAGTTATTTGGGACAACTATAGTTGGGTTCATGATGAGGAAATATATAATAGGTTTAGATTATTAGTGATCATAAGATAACTTCTTATAGATTGTAGAAATTTTATCCAAATCGAATGAGGAAACTATTAATGTTTTGGGTTTTATATTATCTATTCTTACAATTTTTTCGGCAATGTAAACATTGAGTGTTTAGTAAGGTAAGTCATATTTAACCAATATTTATTGTATTTTTTATTTGTTTGAGAATATTAGAGAGGTTCCCTAGAAATTTAAACTACTAACATAGTTAGAGATAATTCATGATGTGTCTCATGTGTGCCATATTTCAAGGTGGATCATGATTCCATGAAAGTGTCTTATTTTGGTCATATTGACATTTAGAAGAGTATGAATGTTTTATTTATCTAGTAGAAATTTGATGAACCCTTTAGGGGATATTAATGATCCTGTCATAATTGGGGAGCTTATGAGTCTTTTAGTTGAGATCCCTTATATAGGGAATTGAACAGGGGAATCATTAAGTAAATCTCAATAAAAACATGGTCATAATAACATTGATATTTACAATGATTGTTGTAAAATTCTATAAAGAAAATTCATCCAATGAAGTGGTTTTTAGATAACATTCATAGTAGAGTCCAGTTATGAATTGTTTCTTGAGATAATTAATTCTACAATATTAATGTAATATCATGTTGTATTTATTAGAATAATTATCATAGATTAGTTGGAGGACAATTAGAGATGAGTAGAATGAAAAGAAACTAATATTTGTTAAGGGGATATAAATAATAGCATTAAATGAATCATGTTGTGAAATGATTGATTGAACAAAAGGAGAAATATACTCTTACATAAGGGATAAGAGCATAGCCTACACATGTTTTGACATGTATAGGATTTTGAGGAATCATGATTTTTAAAATTATTCCAAGATGATAAGCCACGAAAATGTGTTATGTTTTTTCCGAAGGTATTTATTTACCGCCACACTATAAATAGGATACCACACTATTGTATTTTTTTCACACAACAAAGTACCAGGACATAAAAAAATTTACTTTCTAATGTTTCATAGAAAAGATATCAAATTACACAATGCTAGGTTTCATGTCATAATATATCAACTACATATATGGGAAGATATTAAGACCACAACACAATGTAGATGTTCACATCATAATGGTGGAGTAAAATTTTGCAGGACTTTTGATATTTTATAAAGAGAGAAATTATAAGTTTTATTGGATTTATGTATCTTACAAAAACCCAAGGTATCATTATAGGATGAATAAAAATTATAAAAATACTTGTTGAATCACCATGTGGAACCATTAAATTTTATTTTCTTATTTATATTTAGGACATTAATTTATCCCTTGAGTTTGGGGTGCCTTGGTGTGAAATTTTGAAGCTTTTTAAGATTTTCCAGGTTGATATCGTTTGGGAAACCATGAAGTAATAACTATAAAACACATAAATTATTAAATAAGAGAGTTAGAGTAAATAGAATGTCTGAAATGAAACATTAAGCTTATACAACCCACAAAATATATTTCATTAAATTTAGTCTCTTTGATATGTTGTGGAACACACAACCCCAATCATTAATGAACGGTAATATATTATAGTATTATATCCTATTATTTAAATTGGAAAATATGAAAATTTATTAATAAATTTTGAAAATTATGTTCATCTGATGATTATAAATAAAATAATAATAACTTAAATAAAAATAATTGTTTTCTGAAAAACTACATTTTTCGAAAAATTATTTTCTCACGTTCTACGCCAATAATGTAAAATTAAATTTTTTCACATTTAGAGACTTTATTTTTTTTAAATGACCATTATTTTTTAAATCATTATATAAAAAATATCATAGGGTTATTTTTTGATTTTTTTGGGAAAATTTGAATTTTTTATAAATTTTCCAAACTGATAATTTTTATTAGAAAATGTATTTTCATTAAAATAATTTTCAATGATAAATTATATTTTGTGAGTTTTAAAGTAAAATTAGTTTAATTTTATTATTTTTTAACTAAACTATATCATTGGAATCAATTTCATGTTGAATTTTTATTTTGAATCATTCTGTATATTTTAGAATTTTTTCTTTGGGAACCCGCTTTTTCATCACGTCTGCAGGTATAATTTTAAATTGGATTTTGCCACTTATTTGAATTGAATTTGGAAAATCGGATTACAATATTTTTCAATCATAATAATTTGTACTATAAAATTTTATGCTTAATTTTTTACCATTATAAATGGTAAATACACTATAAATTAATTACTATAGTTAAGGTAAAAACAGAATTACTAAGTGGTTAAACTATAGTGATATGGGTTAAAATGACATACCAACTTGTCCAAAAAATTTAATAGCTATATTTTGAACTTATCACCTCTCAGGGTAGATAAATATCCAATATTTAGGCTTTTTCCTGATAATAAATGGGTTCTGTTAGTTCATTTCAAAAATTAAATGTGTGTTGTCTCCCCAAATTATAAAAAGTCACCACCTCTCCTTGTAATGACCCGGACTGTTATATGTGAAATTTCACTTTCTATTAAATTAAATGTATTATTTTGTAAAATGGTTATATAAAACAAATGAACTTACTTGGTTTTATGGATGTAAAAGACTATTATGAATTCTGACCATTTTTAATACAGTCTTCGAGTAGTGACCACATGAATAGTATAAATATTGGACTTTAACAAATCCATTTTACTTAGATGAAGGGAGTGATGGCCTCAAAAAGTAAAATCATTCCCTTTGAATTCCATTTATTAAAGATTCCAAGGGAGATAGAATCTTTGGGTTTTTACCTTGACCAATCCCATGATGATATCTAGTGACTTAAGTATGAACAAAACGTTTTACAAAATTAGTTCAAACTCACTGAGATCACGGCCCAAATCATGTTCGTCGAATGACCCCATGATAATCTCACTCTTGAACAACTTACTCTTAGGGAATATGTTGCTTTCATAAATGGATATGTATCATGACCTTAATAATTTGAATATTTATATTATAGAATAATGTTAATATTTTCATTTTAATTGTTTCTTTTTATGATTTTTTTATTCAATTAAAAAGAAATTGTATTTTATGGTAATATTTAAATTCAATTAAGGGATTTATTTTCATGAATTAATTTATTTTTTAAATAAATATAATATTAATGAAATATTATTATTAAGTAATATTTATTATAAATGGTCATGTATTTTTTAGGAAGTGAAATAAACATTTTATAAGGGTTCAAAAACTATTATTGTCAAAAAAAACCCAGCATTTTACAATAAAAGTGGAATCTTATCTTAAAAGTGAAAATTCACATATTTAAAAAAATTAGATAAATTAGATATTATTTTTTGGAATCAGACTATCAAAATTATCAAATGGTGAATTTTCCATATTTTTTTGAGAAAGTCGAATTTTTAGGTAAAAATTAAATACAGTATAAAAATAATGTGTGTTTTATGACATCATAATGACTCAAAACTGATGTAATGAATTATATAATTTGTATTATACACCCAATATATGATTTCTTATAAAAATAATATGATTTTAATATAATTTTTTAATTTTAATAATTCCATTATGAATGCTCAAAAATGTATTATATATTTTATGCTTTTAAATTCATTTTAATAACAATTTGACTCACCTCCACATAAGTAAGACTAATATTTTAATATCATAGGCCCTTTTCTTAATAAAAAAATAAAACCCTCCCTACTTTGGAAAAACCCCTTGGATGTTTTTTGGTTTTTTAATATTTAATTATATAGATTCAAAAACCAATGATTGTGAAATATTAAAGAATTCCCCTCACATTTCCAATATAAACCCACAAAATATCGAACATATCTTCAATAAAAATACACATATCATTTCCTTACAGTGTTATACACTCTCTATATTCCTCCTAAGAATCCCCAAGCTCTCAAGAGTCCCCTCTTCAAGCTTTTGAAGTCACGCACTCAAGTAACAGTTCTTTCCTTTCTCATTTTTATCAAAGTTTCCTTATATTGTTACACCCTTTTATTTTCAATTAAAAATGACGGAGTAGGTTTTAAAAACTCCCTCATACTTACCTAATTATGTTTTAATGATGATATACCCCTTTTACTCTCATTAATATCTCTCATATACACCAGTTACCATGCCAAATTTCATTAGAGTTATTTTATTCCTCCTCTTTCTTCAATTATATTTATTATGTTACGCCTTCTATTTACAAATTAATTAAGTTTTTTTATGTGTATTTATATGACCCTATTACTTTTTATTTCATTTATATATGATGATATACCTCTTTCTCTCTCATCAACCCTTTTTTATGAATTTTTATTTCACGTCGTTACGCTGTCAAAATTATACTATGGATTTCTATTCCAAAACAATTGTGTAGTGAATACCATAACCCTTACCTATCAAGGTTGTTCAATTTTATGGACATATACCATTTTATTGAGTAATTACATGTACTTATTCCACATTCCTTGAGTGTGGAATAAATTTTTTTGATGAATGAATCCATTTTTTCTGATCTAAGTGGCACACTTAAGCATGAGAATGAAATAAAAGTTATGGGTGAACCTAGAATTATATAGCAATCCAACGCATTGGGTAATTTTTAGTATCATGATACATCGTGTTTGTATAGGGTTTTACCTGATTCATTTATGTTACATTGTCCACTATGATTTCATGGTAGTTTAGCATTGACTTATGATGCATTGTTTTAAGTTGTTTCCACATTTTCATATTAGGAATATCATGTTATATCATGCTTCATGATTCAAGTTACTTTATGACTCATTGATATGCATTTACTAAAATATATTACTAGATTAATTTTATTCCATGTTTACTCCCTTAATGATATTTATATCTCACCCCTTTCTTATTTATTTTTCCCAGGATATCCCATGCATTTCTAAACTCAGACATGTTAATGAATTTTTCAATGAAGATGTTGTTTTTAATGTTTATAGATGTAATGAAACGTACCTAATTACCAATGACACTATACTAATCATACTTTTGGGTTCTATTATGTTTAAATTTATGTAATTAAATCATGTATGAATGTAATAAAAATAACTGGGTTGTTATAGTTGGTATTAGAGGAAATTTTAGTTATTTGGGGATTTGGATTAGAAAACTCTAGTGAAAGGATTAGGGACATGACTAAATATTGGAAAAACAATTACATAAATTTTAGGTATTATAGAGTACATATTTTATCAAAAAAATACATCCCTATTTGGATATAAATACGTACATGTGGCTCTGTAACATATGTATCTAGGGGTAAAACCTAAAAACACCACTTTGAGATATACTCGAACGAGAACGGGTGCACCAAAATGGGCCTTGATGCACTCTTGGTATAACACTTCTTAGGGATATAATTTAGGAAACTAATAAGCTTAGTACAAACCATTATTAAGAGACCAAAAAAATCCTATAAGAATATATGTTAGGAAATAGATCATGCATAACATAAAATTGAATCCTTGAAATTAGTAAGTTAATTAAATAAAGGTAATTTACAAGTTATCCCTTTAATGTCATTGTATTACCCTTTTTATATTTAATTGTTTAATATACATATGTCACGACCCGCCCTCGGGGTCCGTGCCGTGACTACCCCAAGCCCGCCTTCCATAGGCCAGGGGCTGGCGACTAGCACCAAGGCGTAAATCCCGGTAAAAAGGGAAGGCATTGCCTTTGAAAAGTAAACACACACCACAGAGTAAACAAGCGGAAAGTAAACACTAAACAAAAGCAGAGTACTACTGAAAGTGCGGAAAGGTAAATGGGCCAGAATACAAACCCAAACTGAAAGTAAAGTACAACTCGAAAGGGAAAACAGCAACTGAAAAGTAAAAGCCGCTACACCGAGCTGTCCACTGGAAATCCCACCTGAAGGGTGGGTACAGATAGCTCCTCTGCTCCACGGGTCCCGCCGTCCGCTCCGTGCACGTCCCGCCCAGTGGTCCTCCTCCGGGTACCATCCCGCTCTGTAGGCCTCAGCTAAGGTCAACGCTGTCCGTCGTCTGCAACCAACACAACGTAGTGCGGGCGAAGCCCGTGCAGGGGTGAGTATAAGCTACTCAGTAGGGACCCCGAGACCCCTGAAGGTCTCTCAAATCCACAAAGGATAAACCACGAAGAAAAGCACAATCACGAAGTAACAACCGACACTACTTAGGTATATGCCCATACATATACCTAAGTCATCAATTAAAATACGCTCCAACCTCCGAGCCCAAGTACAATTCAGTCCACGCAGGAAAGTATACGTATTCCACATAGGAAAGCAAAACATAATCCACACAGGATTGCACAACACAATCCACACAGGAAAGCAACAGGATTCAGCTCACACAGGTATACTTCTTCAAGGACGATAAAGATGATCACTGATCCATCTAAGTCGTCGGACCCACGAAGGATCGATAGGTAACTAACCCCCGCAATGACCCTCACAGGATCGGGCCCACACAGTACCTGTAGGCGCTGGCTCACACAGAACCGCTGAGCGCAAGGACCAACACAGGATCGGGCCCACACAGGACCTGTAGCACTGATCCACGTAGGATCGCTGAGTGCTGAAGTCGTCGTCGTCAAATCCACACAGGATCTCTGTACTGTCGTCGTCGCAGTCACAGTAGCAGTAGTAGTCGTAGCAGTCGCAGCCAGCACTAGGGTTCCCGCACATAGCAAGCTCGTTCGGAGGGTCCGCTCCACGAGCCGAGAGGCTGATACATCAACGGTCACAAAGACCAGAGTTGATGTATCCAAAAGTTCCGTATCGTCAACAGGAACTCAACACAACAGACGGCGCGTCGATCGGACGCCCGGTCTGAGAGTTATTGGCATTTTCGTCTCCGGGGCCCGGTTGGTTTTTAAGGCAAAACCAACCCGACCGTACTCCACCTGCGTCCAAACCTCGGGCGGAGTATGCCAAAAGATCCGTCTCACTAAGAGGAACACAACGCGACTGACGGCGCGTCAATCGGACGTTCGTAGCTCAAGATATGAGCGTTTCCGCTCCGAAGGCCCGGTTGGTTTCGTGAACGAACCAACCCGGCCGAACTCAAAGTTAACCGAAACCTTGAGTGCGATATATCGAAACGACCGTCTCGATCCAAGGATCGCGTTGCCGCAGACGGTTCATCATTCGGAGGTCCGAGGCTCAAGTTATGGGCCAAAAACCAAATCTGGTTCGAAACGGGGGGGGGTCCGGGTCCGGGCCGACCCGGCCCGACCCCCCCTCCCTGGGGCGGCACGGCGGCGCGGCGGCGCGGCGGGCCACGGTGGCCTGGCGCCGCGAGGTACCGCGGCGGCTCGGGGTGCCGCGAGGGGCCGCACACGGTCGGCACGCGGGGGGCAAGCCCCGCGGTTTTTCAACAGGCGGCGCGGCATAGCCGCGCCGTTATTTTCAAAGCGCCCCCCCCCCCCCCCCCACGTGGGGGGCCTGCTGGCGCGGAACCGGGGGGGGGCGGCTGCCCCCCTCCTTCAAAGAACCCCCCCCCCCCTCATAATGAGGGGGGGTTTTATGAGGGCCGGGGGATTAATTCCCCCGGTTTTAACGGCATCCGGCCGGCCAGCTGGCCGGCCGGTTTTCTCCAACGGGACCGGAAATTCCGGTCCCCTCTTCGGCTTCCGACGCCGGCGGCCCGGCCGCCGGTCTTCTCTTCCGCCGCGGCCCGGAACCGGCCGCGGTCTTCTCGTCCCCCTGCGGCCCGGAACCGGCCGCGGTCTCCTCCTCCCGCCGCGGCCCGGAACCGGCCGCGGTCTTCTCGTCCCCCTGCGGCCCGGAACCGGCCGCGGTCTCCTCGTCCCGCCGCGGCCCGGAACCGGCCGCGGTGTTCGTCGTCTGGCGCGGTGCGACGGCACCGCGCCCCTTTTCGCCATGCCTTGATTCCTTTCAACGCGGCGCGACGGCGTCGCGTTCTTGAAGATTCTTCCTCGGCGTAGCGTGACGGCGCCGCGTAAAATATTTGCACGATCATCCGCGTGGTGTGACGGCACCACGCCACTTGCTTCCTCACGCAAGAATAAACAAGAACGATGGAGGGGGGTTTGGCCGTGTTCGTGCGGTCCGGCCCCCCTCACGTTAAAGTAATCACGCAACTTAAAATAAATCAAGTCACATGTTAGTCTTGATAAAATCACGATCAAGAATAAAATAAGGAAACCAAAAAGAAATCGACAACCCCTACCTCGGGTATAAGGTTCGTAGATTGTCAACGTTCCGCGGAAGACGACGTCGCGGAGGTCGGGCGTCGCGGAAGTCGTTCGTCAAATCCGATGACGAAGGGATGCGTCGAAGAGACACGTCGTTGGCGAATCTTCGTATGCCGACGAAGAAGGTCCGAGGAGGAAGCGGTGTTCTCTTTCGTTGACACGGGAGACGAAGAAGAGCGGAGCGGCGTTCTTCGTCGGAAATTGAGCGTTCCTCATCAAGTCTTGAGGAAAGTCAAATAATAAAGAAAACAACGAACTCAAGAACCTCTACCTCGATAGTCGCACGTTGACGTAGTCGTGGAATATCGGTGTCGATTCCTTTGACGTCGGAGGAAGAGTCGTTGTCGATGGCGTTCGTCGCGGAAAACCGTCGCGGAAGAGATGACGCGGAAGAAGTACGTCGCGTCGCGGATACGGCGTCGCGGATGGACCGTGTTCTTCGGCGGAGAAGTTCTTCGTTGAAGAACGACGTTCTTCGCGTTCTTCCTTGAGTTTGAAGAAGAAGAAGAGCTCTCCACCTCTCAAGAAGACAAACAAAAACCCAAAATAAAATAAGCTACACCTTATTTTATTTTCACTTTGCCAACCTTTCAAAATTCAAAAGTTGAATTCAATACATTAATTAAATCTAGAGTTGACAAAATTAAGTGAAGAGATAGGTTGGCAAGAGTTAAAGTAGGGAAGAGTTACATAATTAAGAGGGGGTTTAGAGGGGTTAGGGAATTTGAAAAGAATTAGGGGTTCGTGTGGGCCCCACCACACTTAATCCTCCCAAGGGAGGTTAAGTGGGTGTGGGTCCCACTTCCAACCTCCTTTGATAGGTTTTTAACAAGTTATAATAAAATTTGTTCTACACAAATTTTATTTAACTCAACTAAAAACCCCAAAATTAACTTTCAACCCGCAACAAACGCAACTCCCGAAAAGGTCTCTTTAAGCGAATATCGGCGCTGCGAGTTCATCGGTGCCCTTGGATTTCAATTCCGAGCACCGGATCAAAAGTTAGGAATTCCCGCTCGTTCGTTCACTGAACGTACCCGAGCCAAACTTCGGAAATTAATTCTGGGCACTCCGGGCCTCAGAATCAGGTGCCGTCTGAAACCGCGCTCTTGTAAAATTCTAAAGAAAATTAAGAAAAAAATTCCCTTGAATTTTACGGGTCTTTACATTACTCCCACCTCAGGGCTTTACGTCCCCGTAAAGATACATCAAAACTAGGAAAACAAAAGAGGGTACTGAGCACGCATCTGAGCCTCCCGCTCCCATGTGCTCTCCTGGAGATTCCCATGCTGCCATCTGATGCGCACAAGAGGAATCGATCTCCCACGCAGGACCCGCTCCTGTCGATCCTCTATCTCCACCGGGACCTCCGTAAAAGTCACCCCTTCGTCAACGTCAAGCTCGCCATGGTCAATGATGTGCGTCGGGTCGTGCACGTATCTCCTCAGCTGGGATACGTGGAAGACGTCGTGCACCCGGTGCAACTGAGGTGGTAGAGCCAGGCGATAAGCCACCTCGCCAATCCTGCTGAGAATCTGGAAGGGTCCGATGAAGCGCGGAGATAACTTGCCGCCTCGGCCAAATCTCTGAATACCACGTCGAGGTGAGACCCGCAAGAAGATGTGGTCGCCATCCTCGAACTCCAGTGGCCTCCGCCTCCTGTCAGCATATGACTTCTGCCGGCTCTGAGCTGTCCTCATCTGCTCCTGGATGACCTGGACCTTCTCTGTCGTGGCCTGGACCATCTCCGGTCCCACCAGTGCTGACTCCCCAGGGTCTGTCCAGCACAAAGGAGATCTACATGGTCGGCCGTACAACGCCTTGTACGGTGCCATCCCGATGGTGGAGTGGTAGCTGTTGTTGTATGCGAACTCCACCAAGGGTAGGTGGTCCTCCCAGCTACGACCAAAGTCGAGGACACATGCGCGGAGCATGTCCTCGAGAGTCTGAATGGTCCTCTCCGTCTGACCATCCGTCTGAGGGTGAAAAGCTGTGCTAAGACGTAGCTGCGTACCGAACGCCTCCTGTAACCCCTTCCAAAGCCGGGAAGTAAAGCGGGCATCTCGATCGGAAACGATAGATGATGGCACGCCGTGGAGCTGCACAATCTCCTGAACGTAGAGACGTCCCAAGCTCTCCACTGAGCCCTGCTCTCTGATGGGTAAGAAGTGTGCCGACTTGGTGAGTCGGTCAACTATCACTCAGATGGAGTCGTGACCTCTGGAATTGCGTGGAAGTCCAGTCACGAAGTCCATAGATATGCCATCCCACTTCCACTCCGAAACCTCCAAGGGCTGTACCAAGCCTGCTGGTACCTGATGCTCTGCCTTCACCTGCTGACAGGTGAGGCATCGAGAAACGAACTCTGCTACAGCCTTCTTCATACCCGGCCACCAATGCTGTCGTCTGAGGTCCTGGTACATCTTCGCCACTCCAGGATGTACCGCTAAAGGAGAAGTGTGAAACTCTCTCAGTACTTCCTCTCGCAAAGCGACAGGTACCATGGTACGTCCTCTGAAAAGGATGTCGTGCTCTGCTCCAAGGGAGAAACCATCAGGTGCCTGTCCCGAGGATATCTGTGCACGCCGCGTCTCACAGTCAACGTCCCCGTGCTGTGCCTCCCTGACTCGCTGCAGTAGTGGAGGGGTGACTGTGAGAGACTGAAGAAAGGCTGCTCCATCTCTATCCACGAAGGATATCTGCAAAGAGGCTAGCTGCTACGTCGCCTCCTCAAGTAGCTGTATGCCCGTCCTCCTGCTGAGGGCATCGGCTACTACATTCCCCTTCCCAGGAGTATAGACTATCTCAAAGTCATAGTCCTGGAGGAACTCGAGCCATCGTCGCTGTCTCAGGTTCAGGTCCTTCTAAGAGAAGATATACATGAGACTCTGATGATCGGAAAAGACTGTAAAGCGCTCGCCCATCAGATAGTGTCGCCAAGTCTTCAGAGCGAAGACCACTGCTGCTAACTCCAGGTCATGGGTAGCGTAGTTCTGCTCATGCGGCCTCAACTGACGTGATCCATAGGCGATCACGGCCCGCTCCTGCATCAGAACACATCCGAGTCCGGTCCCTGATGCATCGCAGTAGACTACGTACCCTACTCCCTCCTCAGGAAACCTCAAGATAGGTGCGCAGGTAAATCTCTGTCTCAGCTCCTGGAAGCTCTGCTGACATCTGTCTGACCACACGAAGGGTTTCCCCTTCTTCGTCAAAGCTGTGAGTGATGCCGCAACTCTGGAGAAGTTCGGCACAAATCTCCGATAGTATCCAGCTAGTCCCATGAAACTCCGAACCTCAGTCACGCTCCTGGGTGGCTCCCATGCTAACACAGCCTCAATCTTCATGGGATCTACTGCAACTCCCGCCTCAGAGATAACGTGTCCCAAAAAGTGGACCTCACGTATCCAGAACTGACACTTCGAGAGCTTACCATAAAGCTGGTGCTCTCGGAGTGTGTCAAGAACAACTCGCAAGTGATAGGCGTGCTCCTCCTCTGTCGTAGAGTAAATCAGAATGTCGTCGATGAAGACCACGACAAACCGATCGAGGTATGGCTGAAAGATCCTGTTCATGAGAGCCATGAACACTGCTGGAGCATTGGTTACACCGAAAGGCATAACCAAGAACTCATAGTGGCCATACCGACATCTGAATGTCGTCTTCTGCACATCCTCGTCTCTGACTCTGAGCTGATGATAGCCTGACCTGAGGTCTATCTTCGAGAACCACCGTGCTCCCTTGAGCTGATCAAAGAGGTCATCAATCCTCGGTAGCGGATACTTGTTCCTCACTGTCACCTGGTTCAGGCGACGATAGTCAACACAAAGTCGCAAGCTCCCGTCCGCCTTCTTGGCGAACAATATCGGGGAATCCCAGGGTGAAACACTGGGTCGGATGAACCCCTTGCCCTGCAAGTCCTCCAACTGTACCCGTAGCTCTCGAAGCTCGGCGGGGGCCATCCGATATGCTGGAGTGGATATCGGGGCTATCCCGGGGTACAAGTCAATATAAAAAGTCTACCTCTCTGCGAGGAGGTAGCCCTGGAACGTCGTCGGGAAAAACGTCTGCAAACTGATCCACCACTGCAGGAAAACCAGGACTCCGCACGTCAACTGCTCCAAGGATAAGGCTAGCCAACTGATGAGTGATGGGTTGTCCTCTCCTCCGCGGAAGTCCATCCTGTGCTGCTAAGGCTCCCTTCTCGCCGGTGAAGGTGAACCTGCTCCCGTCGGTGCGTACACAACGCACCTTGCACCTAAAACAGTCAATCTGTGCATGGACCGTAGATAGCCAATCCATGCCCAAGATGACGTCGTAAGGCCTCGACGCTGCTACAAGAAGATCCCAGCCGAAGCTCTCGCCTCCTAGAGTAAGCTCACACTGCTGGAACCAGTGCGTAATCGTCGAGTCTGCTCCCGTAGGAGTCTCTAGCCGTAAGGATCGAGCCAACGGCTCTGTCGGAATCTCTGATCTCCGAACAAGGGCAGCGGCTATGAAAGAGTGACTCGCTCCTGTGTCTATAAGAACTGCAGCAAGGGTGGAATAGACACAGATAGTACCTCGAATCATCTCGGGTGCGCCGTGGTCATAGGCCTCTGCTTCCTGGAGCTGTTCCTGTCGCTGCCCGCCAGCTCCCTGTGGTCGGGGTGGACCTCCTGGTGGTGGTGGTGGTAGAGCCTCAAAGCGTCGGCCACCACCAGCTTCTCGTCCAGCTCCTCTGCCTCATCCGCCTCCTCCCTGCGGACCGCCACGGTCGACCCTCTGCCTCTGCCTCGGTGGTCCCTCAACCGTCTGCTGCTCCTCGGCACGGCGGGTCGGGCAGTCACGAGCCATGTGGCCCTGCCCGCCGCACGAGTAGCATTGTCTGCCTCTCAGAAGACTGGCCCCGCGCTGTGTGCCCCGCACTGCTGAGCCAGTGCCCTGAGATCGTCTGCCCAAAGGTCTGGTCTGTCTGGACCCCTGAGTCATCCGTCGACTGCCTGATGCGGATGACTCTTCCACGTTCTGCCCTGCGGTGGGTCGCTGTGCTGGTGTAGACTCAGCAAGGAAGCTCTCGATCAGAAGGGCCCGCTCCAGTACTCCTGTCTGAGTCGGTATGCTGAGGGAGATCAGCGATGCCCTGATCTCGTGTCTCAATCCCTGCTCGAAGGTCCGGGCCCGGAAGAATGGGTCCCGTACCATGTCGGTCGAGTAGCGCGAGAGATCGGTAAATCTCGCCGAGTACTGAGCGACCGTCATGCTGCCCTGCCGCAGCTGTAGAAGCTCCTGGATACGCACCGCACGTAGGGTGGCTGGGACGAACTCCAAGCGGAAGAGGCTCTCAAAGTCCGTCCAAAGTAGAGATGCCTCATCGTGCACCTGGAGCATCAAGCTCCACCATCGTCCTGCTGCTGCGTGTAGTAGGCTCGCAGCGAGGATCACCATGAGGTCTGCTGGTGTCCTCACTAGCCTAAACACTCGAACTACTGCCTCCAGCCAGTCCTCTGCTGCCTGGGGATCCGTCTCCCCGCGAAACCTGGGCGGTCGCTGGCGCTGAAACTCATGCAGTGCGCTGAGGCGACGTGCATCGTCAGCGGCTACTGCTGGAAGCATCGGGGGATCGGCGGGTAAAGCTACCGCCGGTGCCACTACTGGAAAAGGGCCCTGCATCGAGGCCTCGTCGCTCGGTGGGCTGTCGTCTCGCTCGACTCTCGGAACCCTAGCTGGCTGCCGTCGTGGGGCCATCCTGAAAAGGAAACAGGTGCGCCACGGTTAGAACAGTATACCTGGTGAGCTGATATAAGTAATCACAAAGAAAACTTTGAAACACACACGCAATCAATGTTTTCGTGCATTAAGTCGGAAATCAGAAGTCAGGGTCCTGGTGTACGGATACGTCGGCCGCCGCACCAACACTGGACTCCCTGGACTGATATCCACACTCAATACGCTAAACATTATTGCTTCACATAGAAAAGATCAGAGTTCGCAGTAGAACCGAACTCCTCTGATACCAATTTGTCACGACCCGCCCTCGGGGTCCGTGCCGTGACTACCCCAAGCCCGCCTTCCATAGGCCAGGGGCTGGCGACTAGCACCAAGGCGTAAATCCCGGTAAAAAGGGAAGGCATTGCCTTTGAAAAGTAAACACACACCACAGAGTAAACAAGCGGAAAGTAAACACTAAACAAAAGCAGAGTACTACTGAAAGTGCTGAAAGGTAAATGGGCCAGAATACAAACCCAAACTGAAATTAAAGTACAACTCGAAAAGGAAAATAGCAACTGAAAAGTAAAAGCCGCTACACCGAGCTGTCCACTGGAAATCCCACCTGAAGGGTGGGTACAGATAGCTCCTCTGCTCCACGGGTCCCGCCGTCCGCTCCGTGCACGTCCCGCCCAGTGGTCCTCCTCCGGGTACCGTCCCGCTCTGTAGGCCTCAGCTAAGGTCAACGCTGTCCGTCGTCTGCAACCAACACAACTTAGTGCGGGCGAAGCCCGTGCAGGGGTGAGTATAAGCTACTCAGTAGGGACCCCGAAACCCCTGAAGGTCTCTCAAATCCACAAAGGATAAACCACGAAGAAAAGCACAATCACGAAGTAACAACCGACACTGCTTAGGTATATGCCCATACATATACCTAAGTCATCAATTAAAATACGCTCCAACCTCCGAGCCCAAGTACAACTCAGTCCACGCAGGAAAGTATACGTATTCCACATAGGAAAGCAAAACATAATCCACACAGGATTGCACAACACAATCCACACAGGAAAGCAACAGGATTCAGCTCACACAGGTATACTTCTTCAAGGACGATAAAGATGTTCACTGATCCATCTAAGTCGTCGGACCCACGAAGGATCGATAGGTAACTAACCCCCGCAATGACCCTCACAGGATCGGGCCCACACAGGACCTGTAGGCGCTGGCTCACACAGAACCGCTGAGCGCAAGGACCCACACAGGATCGGGCCCACACAGGACCTGTAGCACTGATCCACGTAGGATCGCTGAGTGCTGAAGTCGTCGTCGTCGAATCCACACAGGATCTCTGTACTGTCGTCGTCGCAGTCACAGTAGCAGTAGTAGTCGTAGCAGTCGCAGCCAGCACTAGGGTTCCCGCACATAGCAAGCTCGTTCGGAGGGTCCGCTCCACGAGCCGAGAGGCTGATACATCAACTGTCACAAAGACCAGAGTTGATGTATCCAAAAGTTCCGTATCGTCAACAGGAACTCAACGCAACAGACGGCGCGTCGATCGGACGCCCGGTCTGAGAGTTATTGGCATTTTCGTCTCCGGGGCCCGGTTGGTTTTTAAGGCAAAACCAACCCGACCGTACTCCACCTACGTCCAAACCACGGGCGGAGTATTCCAAAAGATCCGTCTCACTAAGAGGAACACAACGCGACTGACGGCGCGTCAATCGGACGTTCGTAGCTCAAGATATGAGCGTTTCCGCTCCGAAGGCCCGGTTGGTTTCGTGAACGAACCAACCCGGCCGAACTCAAAGTTAACCGAAACCTTGAGTGCGATATATCGAAACGACCGTCTCGATCCAAGGATCGCGTTGCCGCAGACGGTTCGTCATTCGGAGGTCCGAGGCTCAAGTTATGGGCCAAAAACCAAATCTGGTTCGAAACGGGGGGGTCCGGGTCCGGGCCGACCCGGCCCGACCCCCCCCCCCCCCCCCCTGGGGCGGCGCGGCGGGCCGCGGCGGCCTGGCGCCGCGAGGTACCGCGGCGGCTCGGGGTGCCGTGAGGGGCCGCACACGGTCGGCACGTGGGGGGCAAGCCCCGCGGTTTTTCAACAGGCGGCGCGGCATAGCCGCGCCGTTATTTTCAAAGCGCCCCCCCCCCCCCCCACCCCCACGTGGGGGGGCTGCTGGCGCGGAACCGGGGGGGCCGGCTGCCCCCCTCCTTCAATGAACCCCCCCCCCCTCATAATGAGGGGGGTTTTTATGAGGGCCGGGGGATTAATTCCCCCGGTTTTAACGGCATCCGGCCGGCCAGCTGGCCGGCCGGTTTTCTCCAACGGGACCGGAAATTCCGGTCCCCTCTTCGGCTTCCGACGCCGGCGGCCCGGCCGCCGGTCTTCTCTTCCGCCGCGGCCCGGAACCGGCCGCGGTCTTCTCGTCCCCCTGCG
Organism: Viscum album; assembly: GCA_963277665.1. Classification (NCBI taxonomy): domain Eukaryota; kingdom Viridiplantae; phylum Streptophyta; class Magnoliopsida; order Santalales; family Viscaceae; genus Viscum; species Viscum album. The sequence continues at coordinate 1,288,857,998 of OY728159.1, read as the reverse complement.
GCCCGGAACCGGCCGCGGTCTCCTCGTCCCACCGCTGCCCGGAACCGGCCGCGGTGTTCGTCATCCGGCGCGGTGCGACGGCACCGCGCCCCTTTCTCCATGCCTTGATTCCTTTCAACGCGGCACGACGGCGTCGCGTTCTTGAAGATTCTTCCTCGGCGTAGCACGACGGCGCCACATAAAATATTTGCCCGATCATCCGCGTGGTGCGACGGCACCACGCCACTTGCTTCCTCACGCAAGAATAAACAAGAACGATGGAGGGGGGTTCGGCCGTGTTCGTGCGGTCCGGCCCCCCTCACGTTAAAGTAATAACGCAACTTAAAATAAATCAAGTCACACGTTAGTCTTGATAAAATCACGATCAAGAATAAAATAAGGAAACCAAAAAGAAATTGACAACCCCTACCTCGGGTATAAGGTTCGTAGATTGTCAACGTTCCGCGGAAGACGACGTCGCGGAGGTCGGGCGTCGCGGAAGCCGTTCGTCAAATCCGATGACAAAGGGATGCGTCGAAGAGACACGTCGTTGGCGAATCTTCGTATGCCGACGAAGAAGGTCCGAGGAGGAAGCGGTGTTCTCTTTCGTTGACACTGGAGACGAAGAAGAGCGGAGCGGCGTTCTTCGTCGGAAATTGAGCGTTCCTCATCAAGTCTTGAGGAAAGTCAAATAATAAAGAAAACAACGAACTCAAGAACCTCTACCTCGATAGTCGCACGTTGACGTAGTCGTGGAATATCGGTGTCGATTCCTTTGACGTCGGAGGAAGAGTCGTTGTCGATGGCGTTCGTCGCGGAAAACCGTCGCGGAAGAGATGACGCGGAAGAAGTACGTCGCGTCGCGGATACGGCGTCGTGGATGGACCGTGTTCTTCGGCGGAGAAGTTCTTCGTTGAAGAACGACGTTCTTCGCGTTCTTCATTGAGTTTGAAGAAGAAGAAGAGCTCTCCACCTCTCAAGAAGACAAACAAAAACCCAAAATAAAATAAGCTACACCTTATTTTATTTTCACTTTGCCAACCTTTCAAAATTCAAAAGTTGAATTCAATACATTAATTAAATCTAGAGTTGACAAAATTAAGTGAAGAGATAGGTTGGCAAGAGTTAAAGTAGGGAAGAGTTACATAATTAAGAGGGGGTTTAGAGGGGTTAGGGAATTTGAAAAGAATTAGGGGTTCGTGTGGGCCCCACCACACTTAATCCTCCCAAGGGAGGTTAAGTGGGTGTGGGTCCCACTTCCAACCTCCTTTGATAGGTTTTTAACAAGTTATAATAAAATTTGTTCTACACAAATTTTATTTAACTCAACTAAAAACCCCAAAATTAACTTTCAACCCGCAACAAACGCAACTCCCGAAAAGGTCTCTTTAAGCGAATATCGGCGCTGCGAGTTCATCGGTGCCCTCGGATTTCAATTCCGAGCACCGGATCAAAAGTTAGGAATTCCCGCTCGTTCGTTCACTGAACGTACCCGAGCCAAACTTCGGAAATTAATTCCGGGCACTCCGGGCCTCGGAATCAGGTGTCGTCTGAAACCGCGCTCTTGTAAAATTCTAAAGAAAATTAAGAAAAAATTTCCCTTGAATTTTACGGGTCTTTACAACATACCCCTAATTTTCCATTTATTCAATCTAATGGCCGGTAATATGAGGAATCATGCTAACAACTGATGTAAATATTGATGGAATGATTGCCTTAATGAGATGCCCAATTTGATGGGAGTTGGAATCATAGAAATTGTAATGATACACTCTCAATTAAATCTTGTTTTAAACAGAAACCAGGATCAAGTGGAACTTCCAACCACACACCACCCCCACAAGAAATAACAATTCACAATTGAGATCTTCATAAAATAAAGGCCTCCAAATTTCATTGGATCATATGATCCCTTAATTGTCGAATAATTTATCAACTCCATTGAGAAGACTGTTTCCATACTTCAATTCTCCAAAAAAGAGAAGGTTCTTCTGGCCACTTATCATAAGGGGGCTGATGTTGATCAATATTGTATATTGGTCAAAAATTAGAAGCTTGGGGAAGAGATCAAGGATATGGGATGGAAGGATTTCTGAAAAAAAAAATCAATAAATATTTTCCTCAACCCTTCCGGATTAATATAGAAATTTATTTTACTTACCTTAAAAAAAGACATTGAATATTTCGAACCATATAAGGAAAACTATAACAGGCTTTCAGAATACACATCTAGCTTTGTCATTACCCCTAAATGAAAGTTTTCTTATTTCTTCGGTGTGATAAAACCTATCTTATTGAAAGATCTGGTGATCCGTGACTTTGATAGATATGAGGAAATTATCTGATGTGTCCTCAAATTAGAAATGGAGATTGATGGATCTTAGGGGGTATCACGGAGATAATAAGTGGAAGGTGAAGTCAAATTCTTATGGTCTGATAAATAGATCTAATGGTCCTGATAAATTTTAACATCCAAATTTCCAAATGTGTGGAGATAAGAACCCTGGAAATTTATTGAAGTGGATGAATAAATGATTTAGGTGCGTGAAGGATAGGCACCTAGCCAGGGGTTTTCAGAAAGAAAAACCAACTACTCTGATAGAGGAAAGGAATGTTGTGGTAAACCGTCAGTGGATTATTTATTCCTACAACTATAAGGAACCATGGAATTTCTAAAACCAATGCACTAATCCAAGGGAATTAGGAGGCACCCAACAACCTCTATGGAAGCATGGGAGAGCTTTCTCCATCACAACTACTGATGTGAATCCAAAAAATGAAGTAGGGACATTTACACTAGTTATTCCTTCAAGAATAGCGAATTTACTTTTAGATTATGGTTCTACACATTCCATTATTTCATGAATGTTTATTAGAACCATTAAATCACCATCACAATGCTTGGAAGTTTAGTTATCTGTGAATATATAAAATGGGTAAATTATTGCATCACAAGTATATAACTCTTGCCCTATCACAATTTGTGGGATGAACTTCTTAGAGAACCTTTTCATACTCCCTTTGGTAGAATTTTATGTAAAACTAGGAATGGATTTCATTCCCTTATATATCTAACGTAAATTTCCATGATAAAGAGATCACTCTCTATTTCATGAATTTTCCACTAATTCTATAAAAATGAAAGGAAATGAATGAATCTTCATTAGCACCATCATCTCAATAATGGAAATTATTTCCCTATGATAAATAATATCTAGCTCAAATGATTGAGTCTATAGAAATAATCATCCTTGAAGACAATCCCATTGTTATGGAATATGTAGATTTGTTTCTCGAGGAATTTTGTGGTCTTCCTCCAAGCTGAGACATCGAATTTTCAATTGAGCTCATGAATGGGGCCTTACCATTATCCATGAATCCATATATAATGGTTGTTGTTGAACATGAGGATATCAATAAACAACTATAGGATAATCTAGATAAAGGTTTCATATAAACTAGTGCTTCAGTTTGGGGTACACCAGTCCTCTTCGTTAAGAAGAAATATGGTTCAATCTGCCTTTTCATTGATTACCATGAACTCAATATGATGACAATAAAAAAAATTATCCTCTTCAAAATATTGATGAGTTGTTCAATCATCTATGTGGATAAAATTAATTTTCCAAGGTGGATCTATGGTTGATATTTTACCAAGTTAGGGAGAAGAAGGATGATATCCCCAAGACTACCTTTTGTACATGATATGGGCACTATGAATTCATAGTAAGGCCTTTCTGACTCACTAATTCACCAGTAATATTCATGGAATTTATTAATACAGTCTTTATATATTACCTAAACAAATTTTTTTTATTCTTTATTGATGATGTTCTAATATACTCCAAAATTAATAAGGAGCATGAGGAGCATTTAAGTAATGTGCTAAATACCGTGAGAAAGAAAAATATTTATGCCATGTATAGAAAATGTGAGTTGTTGTTGAAGGAAGTATCTTTATTAGGTAATATCATCACATGACAAGGGAAATATATGGACCCTTAAAAGACTGAGGAAACTGAAGGATTGTCTGGTTCAATATTTGAGACAAATATTCATAATTTTCTTGGATTAACTAGGTATTATCATCGATTTTTTCAAAATTTATTGCGACTGTCAAACCCTCTAACCAAGATAAATCGGTAGGTAGTCATGTTTTCTTGGAATGATGAATATGAAGAGAGATTTAAATATTTGAAAAATAGGATAATAACTACACCTGTGGTTACACTACCCATACGTGGAGAGCTTTTCATGGTATTAAGTGATGATTTGAAGAAGGGAATGGGTTGTGCGTTGATGAAAAATGAAAAATCCACTACCTATGCATCAAGTAAGTTGAATTTTCATGAGAAGAACTATCCAACACATGATCTAGAGTTGGATGCAATGATCTTATCCGTGAAAATTTTGATACATTACCTTCTTGGGGAGAAGTGTGTAATATATATGGATCACAAAATACTCATGTATATATTCACACATAAAGAGTTGAATATGTGCCAACAAAGATGGTTAGAGATGATAAAAGACTATGAATACTCATTTCAATACCATCTGGGGAAATTGAAAAATGTTTATGATAAACTAAGTAGAATGGATCCAACAACTCTTTCATTGATGAGAATTGATAAAGACCCGATCTTCTTATACATAAAGAGGATGGACATGGAAATCCTAAAAGAAGGATGATCATCAATATTTCCACAAATTATTGCTCAACCATCTCTTCTAGAGAGGATAAATGATACTCAAAGACATGATGTTGGAATTTAGAAGAAATTGAAAACTACTAGAAAAGGTAAATCCTTAGAGTTAAATGTAAATGAAGAAGGTGTTATAAGATTTGGTTCAAGACTCTTTGTACCATCAAATCCAGAGTTAAAGATGGAGATATTTGATGATGCACATAGTTCAACCTTCTCTATCCATCTTGGAAGCACAAAGATGTATTAACCTAGACTGTCATTGAATTCGGTCAAGGTTAAAAATTTACATTCCTATTAACTACTGTATATGTTGAAAGAAGGGTCAAACCCACAGAGAAGGTGATTTTGACCAAACCCATTCTAAAAATATTCCAAAACACCCCACTGTTTTCAAGATTACGGTAGATTTTCTATTTTATTACTTTTTATTATTTATGTGTTTTTACAAGGAAAAAGTAATTACAACAATATTTTTTTGTTTTTGTTCTAAAATATAATGAAACCAAAAGATGTTTGAAAACAAGAAGTGATTGGGATTAAGAATACTAATAACTGAACAAAAAAGAGAAGTACACCCAAGAAAAAACTCTATTATACTAGTTTTAAATGGATTTTTAATCACTTAAAATTTCAATCATGACCACTATAAATGATTAGATATTATCCCTTTCCAAGAGATATGTCACTTAGTTCGAACAATTTTGGAGTTCGCCACTCCGAGAAAAGTTCAACTGCAGTATTTTTAATTTAAAGATATAATAGAACAGATTCTTCGTTAGTTCTGAAGTTTTAATTTTTAATCAAAAGTATAAGAAGTTGTATCCTCAACCAAACTCATAAAATGATTGAGAAATTTAGAAATAAAGTGTAAGTGGAATGATGTAGTTGAATGAATTCAGAAATGATATCACGGATCAATAATGAAAACATTGATATGATAAAGTGATAAGAAGAATTGAAGATAACCAGCAAAACTAGAATTTCTCCCCAAACTAGAAGATTTAGCCAATTATCTTTTTCATTTGAGCTCCTTCATTTCCAGGGTAGACCACCAGATTTTTCTACTCCGATGAAAGAGATGACCTTGTGAGTGAATCTGTGAATTTAATGCTTCTCCTCCACCCTATTTCATAGCTTTTTTTCTTTTAAATCTTCTTATCATAAGTTACACGTCACCCCCTATTTTCTATCTACTACAAGTGTACCTCACTCTTTCATCCCACACATGCGTGTTTTTTTTACAAACCACACGTCGCACTAACATTACCATTGTAACTAACATTCACTGGGTTAGTTGAAATTACTTAGACATTTTCCCGCCTCTTGAACAAACTTGCACAAAAAAACAACACAGTTATAACACGAAGGAAATATAAATTTATAATTTTATAAAATAGCTCATTAAAAAGTCTTTTAAATGAATTAATAAACTTTTAAAAAAATGTTTTTAAATAAATTACTATATTAGTACTATTAAAAACTAAGAATTATATTTTAGTTTTATAAATTTTAAATTTTTTAAGTTTTTTTGTTATTTATTTACATAATTTACTTCTTTAATTTAATATATATATTACAATTAGTTTTAGTTTCGAATTAAGATGTTTATTATTTTTGTTGTTAATTTTATTATGTTACTTTATTTGATTTTATAATTTGTTAAAATTTTAGTTCTAAATATTATATTAAATGGTTAAGTTGATATTTATGATTAATTATTATTATTAATGTTAATTATAATTATTAAGTTTATTATTATTCCAAACATTAAATTATAAACTATTAATTAGATGGTTTTATTTTAAATTTATTTATAAATTATTATTAAGTATTTTATTTTATTAACTATTTTAAATATTAAATAATTTTTTAATATGTAGAATTAATTTATTTTAATTTAGTTTAGAGGTTCATATTAATTAAATTTAATTAAACATTTTTTTGATTATCTTATATTTATTATAAATTAATAATTATAAGAGTTTAATATTTTTAGTTTAGTAATTATTAAATTTAAGTGTTTAATTTTGTTTTATTTTCATTAATTTTTATTTTATTTTTATTATATATATTTTCTATATTTTCTTCCTCCCCCCCCCACCTAATCGACACACCCCTATGTGGGGGGGTTGTTTTCCGGCCTCCTTCGGTGTTGCACGTAGAGGCCAACAACGGACTTCATCCCAGACGACCACCTCCATCAATTCATCTTCGGTGCAACGCTACTTTTAGTGGTGCTCACCAACTCAGTATCGATGATTGGGCTTTAATCAGAATGCTCAGCTTGCTGAAGGTGGTTCATATGGTGGGTTACTCCTTACATCGGCCTCATCTTCAGTAGTGGTGGACTTGAGATGTGCAGCGGTGAAACCCAAGGTCACGGATCAACCTCCAGAAGTGAACAACTCCTACTTCATGTTACATTCCCTCCAACAGTGGTGAATCCAACTGATAACTGCAAACAAAAATGACAAACCCTTCTTCCTCAGTCTCATACGGCACAAAAGATGCAAATCTAGACCCTATATGATGTATTAAGATTGTTTCAATCATGATTTTGAGTTTAGAACAGGTTCATGTTGGCTTACTATGGAAGAAGAATTGGTGAATTGAGACCTATAGAATGTGGATGTTGTGAAAGAATGGTGGAAGTAGTTGAATCCGTAGGTGGAATAAGTGGTGCCGCAGGGAATGGTAGAAGAGGTTATGGTGGAAGTAGTTTCAAACCATGGTGATGTGGTGAAGGAGACGTTGGTATGAGAATGAAGATGAGAGAAATTTTGGTAGCTACTAGTTGTATTGGTGTGTGCATGGCACCCCAATTGAAGAATTGCATCTGTGAGTGGTTGTGAAATATGATAGAATCAGTGAGTTAACTCACCGATGGTTAAGAAATAAAGCAAGTCACTGATAATTTAAAATGAGAGACTGATAGTGTATTAGTGTGAAAATGTAAAACTAATAGAATAATTGGATCGATGAGTCAATGACTCACCGATAGAATAACGAAAGAAGAGGAGAAATGGTGTGAGGATGTTGGAACCGGTGTGGGCATGACACGCTAATGGAATAAAAAAAGAACTCGCCAATAGTCAAAATAAAAAAATACATCGATTGTTTGAAAAAAGGAATCACTGTTAGTTAAAAAACAAGTCACCTATAGTTAAAATAAAATAATCATTGTGACAGGAAACAGATGAAAGGAAATGAACGGTGAGTTGTGAGAAAAAGGATTAGTGTCTAGTGGGTATTGGTGTGTCGCGGTATCGGTGAGTCATGGTAGATCGGTGAGTCAACTCAGTGATAGTGCAAATGGAACTGCAAAAAATAAAAAAAATTAATATTAAATAGATAATAAAATAAATAAAAAATTAATTAATTAAAACAAAAGAAGAATCAACTAAACTATTAAAGACTAAACAATTAACTTCATTAAAAACTGACTAAATTATAAAATAAATTAAAAATGAAAGTGACTTAATTAGTAACTAATAATTTAAATATTAAGATTAATTAAATATATCACTAAATAAATACAATGCACATACAAATAATTAACCGCAAACATGAAGTTAAAATAACCAAAATCAACTAATGAATTTGAACAACTATGTTAGTTAATTAAATGAAAAAATGACAACATAAAATTAAGAACACGTTATTTTATTAAATATTAACTTAAATTATTATTTTTCTAATAAATAATAAAATTAGGCTAGTTAATAAATATAGTTAATTTATTTTAATAAATATAATTTAAAGGGGTAAAGTTTTAAATTAAAAACTAAATTAGATTAATGTAAATAAAAATGAACAATTGATTAAATGATAAATATTTAAAATTATTGAAATATTAACTAGAATAACATTATTAAACTTGAAAATAAGTTAAAATAATTAGATTAATTAAAATGAATAAATAGACTATTTAATAGACGAAAAACAAACAATTAATTATAATAAAATTAATTAATAGATTTAGTGAAAAAAATAAAAAAGTACCATTATTTGTTAAAAAGTGTTAAAATAAATAATTAAATTGTTAAAAATTAAATAAAAGATGTGGAAAACTATATTATAATAGAGCCATTTCAAATTACCCCACACTTAAACATTGTTTTCCATCAAAAAATTGCATGATTTATTATCTTTGAACAATAGATTGTAGTATTTATGATTCAACACAAACTGTGACATGTCTAGCACTTAAAAATAGAGGACAGAAACCTTAAAATAGGCTTTTTTAAAAATAATCTCAAATCAAGTCTTTCCTTAAAAACATACTCAAAGGGTAATCTAAAACGCTACGAATCATCATGAAATGAAGATGGCATGCCTCATATGTGATACAACTTAATGAATCATTTCAATCCAATCCCATGTTCTAAGTTCAAGAGTGATATGAGGTAATATTTATGTCAAATTCAGAAAAAGAATAGTAGGAACTTTATACTTTGACTCATCACCTAGGTTTGAAATATAAAATATATTTTTTGTTAATATCCTTAATAATAAAACTTAAATGATTCCCATATAAACAATTTGGCCCCTTCTTCATTTTGAATACATCATTCCCCTCACCTTAATGAAATCATTTTTGACCCTAGACACTTTATTTAATTTTTCCTAATCCATGTATCCATGTGCTAAGCCTTGTGAAATTAAGTTATTAAAATGATATAGAGGGATTATTGTAAACAGAGACTAACACGTCATCTAGGGTCTCAGAGACTCACTATGGGATCCAAGATGCCCAAAATATTCTAGTTTCAAAATATTTTTTATGACAACCATTTATATTGTCTCATTAAGTTGATTACATTAATAACTAAAAGGAAATTAGTTCCCTAGAATCAAGATCAAACTTCCAGTTACATGGGTTATAATATTAACTCTACTAACAAGTTACCCATATCACTCTCAAAAATAGTTCCTAAACCAAATTTCTATTAAATCACTAAGTCTTTTCACTAAGTAATCATCTACCCACATTAATTTCAAATTCAAAGAAGTTATTAAATACTTAAAAGGAAACATCCTTAAGCAAGTCCCAATTAATGAAAGAATCAGACCTATAATTGTGCTGTAAATTTAAAAGAAAATTAACCATTTTTAAAAAAATGATTGAATTTGTAGTCAGAACTAAAGGGCACATCATAAAGCACAGTTCAACACAGTCAAGAATTGACCCTCTCTCCCACACTTATAACCCAACTATGTCCACAAATTTGACTTCTAATATCAAGAAAAATAACTAATCATTAATTTTTCAAAACATATTTTCATTAGTGAAAATTTCTTACATGTTAAAACGGAATCTTTGAAGTTCAAAGTAATGTTTATTACTAGAATGAATACGTTTACAATAGGTTCATTATCAATTACATGCATTAACATTTAATTCTTGTGATAAATATATTCAAGAAAGTACAAAAAATAGCATGTAACTTATAGGTGAACAGTGGATAGGGTGTAAGAAATATGAGAAAGTATGATTCAAATGAATGTAAAGTACAAAAAAAATATTCATACTAACACCCCTTATCTATGTAGTTTCAATTAAGAACAAAACAACCAGAAAGCACGTACCCCCCCCCTCGCACTTAGTTTTAAGAAGTGAAAATATTTTAATAGAAATGAAATTTAGATTTCAGTAGTGAAGTACATGAATAATTTTTATTTAAATAGTGACATAAAATAGAAATTCATTCCAATACAATAAGTATTTTAAACATATATAGAATTTTTTATTTTAGTAGCTTGACATGCAGTAGAATTTTTAGGACACAAGTAGAAGAATTTTCTAAAACAAGCATAATTTTTGCAACAGCATCAAAAATTTACAAAGTAATAGTCACTGACTCACCGATAGTAATAACTGTGACTTAGCAGTGAATTGTATTAAACTGAATAAGAGCAGAAAAATAAATTGTCATGACCCATCCTCAGGGCCCGTGTCGTGACTACCCCAAGCCCGCCTTCCATAGGACAGGGGTTGGCGACTAGCACCAAGGCGTAATTCCCGGTAAAAAGGGAAGGCATTGCCTTTGTAAAGTAAACAAACACCACAGAGCAAGAAAGCAGAAGTAAACACTAAGTAAAAACTGGGTACAACAGTACATTCAGAAAGTAAGTGGGCCAGAATACAAACCCAAACTGAAAGTAAAGTACAACTGGAAAGGGAAAACAACAACTGAAAGTAAAGCCGCAACCTCGAGCCGTCCACTAGAAGTCCCACCTAAAGGGTGAGTATAGATACCCTCCACAGCTCCTCGGGTCCAACTGTACGCTCCGAGTATGTCCCGCCTAGTGGTCCACCTCCAGGTATCGTCCTGCTCTACATGCCTCAACCACGATCAGAGATGTCCGTCGTCTGCAACCAACACAATGTAGTGAGGGCATAGCCCGTGTAGGGGTGAGTATAAGCTACTCAATAGGGACCTCGAGACCCCCGACGGTCTACCAAAATCCACAAAGTATAATCCATAAAGGAAAGATACAATCATGAAGTAACATCCGACATTACATAGGTATATGCCCATACATATACCTAAGTCATCAATTCTAGTTTGGCTCCAACATCCGAGCTCAAGTACAACCCAGTCCACAAAGGAAATCACAACCCAGTCCACACAGGAAAGAAAAATGTAATCCATACAGGATAGCACAACACAATCCACAAAGGAAAGCAAACAGGATTCAGCTCACACAGGTATACCTCTTCGTATGATGATAGAGATGATCAGATATTGCCACTGATTCATCTAAGTCTTCAAACCCACAAAGGATCGATAGGTACTAACCCCCACAATGACCCACAAAGGATCTGACCTACACATGATCGATAGGTAACTAACCCCCGCAATGACCCACACAGGATCTGTAGGTGCTGACCCACACAGGACCGCTGAGCACTGACCCACACAAGATTTGACCCACACAGGATCGGTGGCACTGATCCACGTAGGATCGATGAGTGTTGTAGTCATCGTCGTCGAATCCATGGAGGATTTCTTCACAGTTGTCATCGTTGTCGCAGTCGCAGCCAGCTCTAAGATTCTCGCACACAAAAAGATCGTTCGGGAGGGTCCGCTCCACGAGCCGAGGGGCTGAAACATCAATTGACATATAGTCCAGAGTTGATATATCCAAAAGTTCCATATCGTCATCAAGAACTCAAGGCGAAAAATGGCGCGTCGATCAGATGCCCAGTCTGAGAGTTGTTGGCTTTTTCGTCCAAGGGGGCCGATTGGTTTTTAAGTCAAAACCAACCCGACCGTACTCCAACTGCGTCCAAACCTCGATCGGAGTAATCCAAAAGGTCCGTCTCACATAGAGAAATCCAACAAAGTCAACGGCACGTCAATCGGACGTCCGGACCTCAAGTTATAAGTGTTTTAACTCTGAGGGCCCGGTTGGTTTCGTGTGCGAACCAACCCGGCCGAACCCAAAGTTCTCCGAAACCCTGAGTTTAATTTACCGAAACGACCATCTGGATCCAAGGATCGCTACGCAACTGATGGTGCGTTGATCGGAGTCTCTTAGCTCAATTTATGAGCAATATACCGAAAGAGGTTTGGTATTAGGGGGTTCGGGCCCGGTCCAACCCGGCCCGATACCCCCAGGGTCGGCCCGACCTGGGTCGACCCGACCCGGGTCCGAGTCCGGCCCGCTTGGGCGCGGCCCAGCCCGGCATTCCGGTCAGGTATCTCGGCCCGGCACGCTGGCGCTGGCCAAGCGGCTGCGCATAAGGGGGGAATCGCCCCCTGGATGAAACCGTGGCCCCGCGTGGGGGTCGCCTTTTGCCAACGGATGCGGCTGGTAGCCGCGTCCCGCCTCCTCCAGTCCTGCGGGGTCGGGGGACTGTCGGCCTGCCATCGCGGCTTTAGCCACCACGGCTCTCCCTGGCAGTGCGACGGGAGCCACCGTCTCCTGGCGGCCGGACGGTGCTTGGCGCCGCCGTCTCCTGGCAGCCGGCCGGTGTCGGCCACAGCCTCCTGCCACCGGCGCGGCGCGCCGGCGGGTTGCTCCGCGGACCACCGGACATGCTCCGGTGGTCGGATTCGCCTTCCGTCTTCACCAACGGCCCTCCCGGGACAGGTTATTCCCTGTGAAGACCTCACAATGCCCGTGCGGCCTGCTTCATCGTCGCCTGCTGATCCACACACCAAGAACGAAGGGACGGTGGGTTTGGACTTGTTCGTTGGTCCGCACCCACCGCGTTAGCGGTTTTAAAAGTCTTCCGACAAATATTTAAACATACGCCGTGGGTATAAATCACAAAGATTAAGTAGAATCAAACCCCTACCTCAAGCGTCGTCGAGCGTGGGTTCGTCATGGAAAATCACGTCACGGAAGAAGGCATCACTGAAGGAGCATCGCGGAAGAAGCGTCTCGGAAGAAGCGTCAGGGAAGAAGCGTGGATGATTTCCGAGGATCCATCATTCTTCACGTTCTTCGCATTCTTCGTGTTCTTCGTCGATGAGGAATAACTTCAAGAGCCTGAGAATTCTCCCTAGCATCTCGACACCACCAGTCTAATAAAAATAAGAGTTGTCTAATTTTTATTTCACAATCCTTGCGCTTTAAAATTCAAAAATGAAAGAAACGGTTAAGCGAATTAATTGCAACGCTTAAACTGCCACATTAATGAGGTGTTTCTTAACCAGAATAAACACATGAGTTGACTTCATTAAAAAGGGGGTGTGGGTGTGTTACTTAGAAGAAAAGAAACGGTGGGGCTTGTGTGGGACTCACCTCACAAATATCCTACCAAGAGGGATGGATATTGTGGGTCCCACAACATCCACTTAACTTTAGTTAAGCAAAATCAAATAAGAAACTGGTTTCTCCACTTTTATTTTATTTCTTAACTTAACCCCAAAAATTAAAATCCACAGCCAAGCAAACACAACTCTGGAAAAGGTGCTTCTATGAAATTACTAGTGTTGCGATTCCATCAGTGCCCTTAGAATTTGATTCCAAGTACCAGTTCAAAAGTTAGAAAAAACCGCTCATTCGTTCATTGAACATACCCGAGCTAAACTTCGGAAAAAGAATCTGGGCACACCGGGCCTTGGAATCATGTGACATTAGAAACTACATTCTTGTAAAATCCCAAACAAAATTAAGAAAAAAAATTCTTTGAATTTTTTGGGTCTTTACATAACTCCCACCTCAGGGATTTACGTCCCTATAAAGATACATCAAAAACTAGGGAATCAAATGTGGGTACTGAGCACCTATCTGAGCCTCCTTCTCTCAAGTGTTCTCCTGGAGGTTCCCATGCTGCCATCTGATGCACATAGAGGAATCGACTGTCCACATAGGACCCACTCCTGTCGATCCTAAATCTCCACCGGGACCTCCGCAAAAGTCACCCCATCATCAACGTCTAGCTCCCCATGGTCAATGATATGCTTCGGGTCATGAACGTATCTCCTCAGATGGGATAGGTGGAAGACATCGTGCACCCGGTACAACTGAGTTGGTAGAGCCAGGTGATAATCCACCTCGCTAATCCTGCAGAGGACCTGAAATGGTCTGATGAAGCATGGAGATAACTTCCCGCATCAGACAAATCTTCGTAATCCACGTTGAGATGAGACCTGCAAGAAGACGTGGTCTCCCTCCTCAAACTCTAGTGGCCTCTGCCTCTTGTCAGCATAAGACTTTTGCCGGCTCTGAGCTGTCCTCATCCGCTCCTGGATGACCTGGACCTTCTATGTCGTGGCCTGGACCATCTCTGGTCCCACAACTGCTGACTCCCCAGGGTCTGTCCAGCACAGAGGAGATCTTCAAGGTCGGTCGTACAATGCCTCGTATGGTGCCATCCCGATGGTGGAGTGGTAGTTGTTGTTGTACTCAAACTCCACCAAGGGTAGGTGGTCCTCCCAGCTGCGACCAAAGTCTAGGACACAAGCACAGAGCATATCCTTGAGAGTCTGAATGGTCCTCTCCGTCTGACCATCTATCTGAGGGTGAAAGGCGGTGCTCAGACGTAGCTGCATCCCGAACGCCTCCGGCAACCCCTTCCAAAGCCGGGAAGTAAAGAGATAATCTCGACCATAGATGATAGTGGATGGCACACTGTGAAGCCGTACAATCTTCTGAATGTAGAGACGTCCCAAGATCTCCACTGAGCCCTGCTCTCTGTTTCGTAAGAAGTGAGCCGACTTGGTGAGTCGGTCGAGAATAACCCAAATGGAGTCGTGACCTCTGTAAGTGTGTGGAATTCCAGTCATTAAGTCCATAGATATCTCATCCCACTTCCACTCTGGGACCTCCAAGGGTTGTACCAATCCTGCTAGTACCTGGTGCTCTGCCATCACCTACTGGCAGGTGAGGCATCGAAAAAAGATCTCTGCCACATCCTTTTTCATGCCCGGTCACCAGTGCTATCGTCTGAGATCCTGGTAAATCTTCCCCATGCCAGGTTACACCACCAAATGGGAAGTGTGAAACTCTCTCAGCACCTCCTCTCGTAAAGTAACTGGTACCAAGGTACGTCCTTTGAAAAGGACATCATGATCTCCTCCCACAGAGAATCCATCAGGTGCCTATCCTGATGATATCTGTGCACGCCACGTCTCACAGTCGGCGTCCACATGTTGTGCCTCTCTAACCTGCTGTAGTAGTGTAGGAGTGACTGTGAGTGACTGAAGGAAGGCTGCTCCATCTGTATGCACAAAGGATATCTACAAAGCGGCTAGCTGCTCTGTCTCCTCCCCATGTAGTCGAATGCCCGTCCTCCTGCTGAGAGCATCGGCCACTACATTCCCCTTCCCAGGAGTATAGACTATCTAAAAGTCATAGTCCTCTAGGAAATCGTGCCATCTCTGATGTCTCAGGTTTAGGTCCTTCTGAGAGAAGATGTACTTGAGACTCTGATGGTCAGAATAGACTATAAAGATCTCACCCATCAGATAGTGTCACCACATCTTCAGAGTGAAGACCACTTCTGATAACTCCAGGTCATGTGTAGTGTAGTTATTCTCATGCGTCCTCAACTGACGTGATCCATATGTGATCACTTCCCTCTCCTGCATCAGGACACATCCAAGTCCAGTCCCTGATGCATCGCAGTAGACTACATACCCTACTCCCTCCTCCAGTAACCTCAAGATTGGTTCGTTGTTCAATCTTTGTCTCAGCTTCTGGAAGCTCTTCTAATATCTTTCTGACCACACAAAGGGTTTCCCCTTCTTCATCAAATCTGAGAGTGGTGCCACAACTCTGGAGAGGTCTATCACAAATCTTCGGTAGTATCCAGCTAGTCCCAAGAAACTCCACACCTCCATCATGCTCCTGGGTGGCTCCCAAGATAGCACTGCCTCTATCTTCGCAAGATCCACGACAACTCCCGCCTCAGAGATGACATGTCCCAAGAAGTGGACCTCGCGTATCCAGAACTGACACTTCGAGAGCTTACCATAAATATGGTGCTCTCGGAATGTGTCCAGTACAACCCGTAAGTGGTAGGTGTGCTCCTCCTCAGTCGTCGAGTAATTCAAAATGTCATTTATGAAGACCATGACAAATCGATCGAGGTATGGATGAAAGAACCTATTCATGAGGCCCATGAACACTACTAGAGCATTGGTTACACCGAATGGAATAACCAAGAACTCATAGTGGCCATACCGACATCTAAAGGTTGTCTTCTGCATGTCCTCATCCTGAACCTTGAGCTGATGATAGCCTAACCTGAGGTCTATCTTAGAGAACCATTGTGCTCCCTTGAGCTGATCGAAGAGGTCATCAATCCTCGGTAGCGGATACTTTTTCCTCACTGTCACCTAGTTCAGGTGACGATAGTTGACACAAAGTCAGAAACTCCCATCTACCTTCTTGGCAAACAATATCGGGGAAGCCCAGGGTGAAACACTGGGTCGGATGAAACCCTTTCCCTACAAGTCCTCCAACTATAACCGTAGCTCTTGAAGCTCGGCGAGAGCCATCCGATATGCTGGGGTAGATATCAGGGTTGTCCTGGGGTACAGATCAATATAAAATTCTACCTCTCTGTGAGGAGGTAGTCATGGAACGTCTTTGGGGAAAACGTCCGCATACTGATCCACCACTACAGGAAAACTAGGACTCTGCACGTCAACTGATCCTAGGATGAGGCTAGCCAACTGATGAGTGATGGGTTGTCCTCTCCTCTGCGAGAGTCCATCCTGTGCTACAAAGGCTCCCTTCTCGCCGGTGAAGGTGAACCTGCTCCCATCGGGGCGTACATATTGCACCTTGCGCCTAATACATTCAATCTGAGCATGGACTATAGATAACCAATCCATGACCAAGATGACTTCGTAAGGCCTAGATGCCGCTACATGAAGATCCCAGCAGAAGATCTCGCCTCCTATAGTATGCTCACACTGCCAGCACCAGTGCGTAATCGTTGAGTCTGCTCCCGCAGGAGTCTCTAGCCGTAAGGATCGAGCCAACGGCTCTGTCGGAATCTACGAGCTCCGAACAAGGGCAGCGGCTATGAAAGAATGACTCGCTCCTGTGTCTATAAGAACTACAACAAGGGTGGAATAGACACAGATAGTACCTTGAATAATCTCGGGTGCACCATGGTCGTAGGCCTCGACTTCCTTGAGTTGTGCCTGTCTCTGCCTGCTGGCTCTCTGTGGTCGGGGTGGACCTCCTGGTGGTGGTGGTGGTGGTAGAGCCTCAAAGTGTCGCCCACCACCTGCTACTCGGCCAGCTCCTCTGCCTCGTCCGCCTGCTCCCTGCGGACTGCCACGGTCTACCCTCTGCCTCTTCCTAGGTGGCCCATCAACCGTCTGCTTCTCCTCGGCACGGTGGGTCGGGCAATCATGATCCATGTGGCCCTGCCCGCCGCATGCGTAGCACTGTCTGCCTCTCGAAAGATTGGCTCTGTGCTGTGTGCCCCGCACTGCTGAGCCAGTGTCCTGAGGTTGTCTGCCTAAAGGTATGCTCTGGATGGACCCATGAGTCATCTGTTGACTACCTTCTGTAGAGGACTCTGCTACGTGCCGCCCTGAACTAGGTCTCGCTGCTGATGCAGACTCTGTAAGGAAGCTATCGATCAGAAGGGCTCGCTCTAGTACCCCTACCTGGGTCGGAATGCTGAGGGAGATCAGTGATGCCTTGATCTCCTACCTCAGTCCCTTCTCGAAGGTCCGGGCCCAAATGAATGGGTCTCATACCATGTCTGTCGAGTAGTGCGAGTGATCAGTAAATCTCGTTGAGTACTGGGCGATCGTTAAGTTTCCCTACCGCAGCTGTAGAAGCTCCTGGATGCACACCGCACGGAGGGTGGCTGGGATGAACTCCGAGCGGAAGAGGCTCTCAAATTCCATCCAGAAGAGATATTCCTCATCATGCACCTGGAGCATGAAGCTCCACCATCTTCCTGCTCTCGCATGCAGGAGACTCGCTGTGAGGATTACCATGAGGTCTGCTGGTGTCCTCACTAACCTGAAAACCCGTACAACTGCATCCATCCAATCCTCGGCTACCTGGGGGTCCATCTCCCCATGGAACCATGGCGGTCACTGGCACTGAAACTCGTGCAGTGCACTAAGGCGACGTGCATCGTCAGCGGCTGGGGCTGGTAGCATCAGTGGCTCAACGGGTATAGGTACTGTCGGTGCCTCTGCTGTCAAAGGGCCCTGTACTGAGGCCTCGTCTCTTGGAGGGATGTCGTCACGCACAACTCTCGGAATCATAAATGGATGCCGTAGTGGGGCCATCATGAAAAGAAACAGATGTGCCACAGTCAAACAGTTTACCTGGTGAGCTAACACAAATTAATCACGGAGAAAACTTGAAACACACATGCAATCAATGTTTTCATGCATTAAGTCGGAAATCAGAAGTCAGGGTCCTGGTGTACGGATACGTCATCCGCCTCACCAACACTAGACTCCCTGGACTAATAACCACACTCAATACTCTTAACACTATTGATTTATATAGAAAAAGATCAGAGTCCTGAGTTTTGAGGTAGAACCGAACTCCTCTGATACCAATTTGTCATGACCCGTCCTCAGGGCCCGTGCTGTGACTACCCCAAGCTTTCCTTCCATAGGCCAGGGGCTAGCGACTAGCACCAAGGCATAATTCCCGGAAAAAAGGGAAGGCATTGCCTTTGTAAAGTAAACAAACACCACAGAGCAAGCAAGCAGAAGTAAACACTATGTAAAAACTGGGTACAACAGTAAGTGCAGAAAATAAGTGGGCCAGAATACAAACCCAAACTGAAAGTAAAGTACAAATGGAAAGGGAAAAAAGCAACTAAAAGTAAAGCCGCAATGTCGAGCCGTCCACTAGACGTCCCACCTGAAAGGTGAGTACAAATATCCTCCACAGCTCCTCGGGTCCAGTCGTCCGCTCCGAGTACATCCCACCTAGTGGTCCACCTCCAGGTACCGTCCTGCTCGGAAAGCCTCAACCACGATCAGGGTTGTCCGTCGTCTACAATCAACACAATGTAGTGCGAGAATATCCCGGGCAAGGGTGAGTATAGGCTACTCAGTAGGGACCCCGAGACCCTCGAAGGTCTCCCATAATCCACAAAGGATAATCCACAAAGGAAAGATACAATCACGAAGTAACATCCGACACTACTTAGGTATATGCCCATACATATACCTAAGTCATCAATTCCAGTTCGGCTCCAACATCCGAGCTCAAGTACAACCCAGTCCACATAGGAAATCACAACCCAGTCCACACAGGAAAGCAAAACGTAATCCACACAGGATAGCACAACACAATCCACATAGGAAAGAAAAACAGTATTCAGCTCACACAGGTATACTTCTTTGTATGACGATAGAGATGATCAGATATTTCCACTGATTCATCTAAGCTGTCGAACCCACAAAGGATCGTTTGGTACTAACCCCCGCAATGACCCACACAGGATTTGACACACACAGTATCGATAGGTAACTAACCCCCGCAATGACCCACACAGGATCGGACCCACACAGGATTTGTAGGCGCTGGCCAACACAGGACCACTGAGCGCTGACCCACACATGATCTGACCCACACAGGATCAGTGGCACTGATCCACGTAGGATCGTTGAGGCCTCTAGTCGTCGCCGTCGAATCGACGGAGGATTTCTGTACAGTCGTCATCGTTGTCGCTGTCGCAGCCAGCTCTAGGGTTCCCGCACACAGCAAGCTCGTTCGGGAGGGTCTGCTCCATGATCCGAGGGGCGGATACATCAACTGAAACATAGTCTGGAGTTGATGTATCCAAAATTTCTGTATCGTCATCATAAACTCAATGCAACAGACGGCGTGTCGATCGAACGCACAGTCTGAGAGTTATTGGCTTTTTCGTCCTAGGGGCTCGGTTGGTTTTTAAGTCAAAACCAACACGACCAAACTCCAACTACATCCAAACCTTGAGCAGAGTAAGCCAAAAGGTTTGTCTCACATATAGAAATCCAACAATGTCGACGGCACGACAATCAGACATCCGGAGCTCATGTTATAAGCATTTCTGCTCCGCGGGCTCGGTTAGTTTCGGGTGCGAACCAACCCGACCAAACCCAAAGTTCTCCAAAACATAGAGCGTAATATACCGAAAAGACCGTCTCGATCCAAGGATCTCTACGCAACTGACGGTGCGTCGATCAGAGGCACGTAGCTCAAGTTATGGGCAACAGACCGAAAGAGGTTCGGTATTAGGGGTCCGGGCCCAGTCCGACCCAGCCCGATACCCCCTGGGTCGGCCCGAACCGGGTCGACCCGACCCGGGTCCAGTTCCGGCACGCTTGGGCGCGGCCCATCCCGGCCTGGCTGTGGCCTGGCCTGGCGGTCCGACCGGGCGGCTCGGCCCGGCGCGCTGGCGCTGGCCAAGCGGCTGCGCAGAAGGGGGGAACCGCCCCAGGGGACGAAACCGCGGCCCCACATGGGGTCTGCCTCTTGCCAACGGATGCATCCGGTTGCCGCGTCCCACCACCTTCGGTCCCGCGCGGTCACGATACTGCCGGCCTGCCGCCGCGGCTTCAGCCGCGGCACGCCGGGCGCCGCCATCTCCTGGCGGTCGGCCGGTGCCGGCCGCCGTCTCCTGGCGGTCGGCCGGTGCTGGCCGCCGCCTCCTGCTGCCGGGCCGGGGAGGCGCACCCGCGGGTTGCTCCGCGGACCACCGAATGAGCTCAAGTGGTCGTATTTGCCTGTCGTCTTCGCCAACGGACCTCCAGGGACCCGTTCTTCACTGCGAAGACCTCACAATGCCCGTGCGGCCTTCTTCATTGTTGCCCACCGATCCGCACACCAAGAACGAAGGGACGGTGGGTTCGGACTTGTTCATTGGTCCGCACCCACCACGTTAGCAGTTTTAAAAGTCTTCCGACAAATATTTAAACATACACCATGGGTATAAATCACAAATATTTAATAGAATCAAACCCCTACTTCAAGAGTCGTCGAGCGAGGGTTCATCGCGGAAAAGCACGTCGCGGACGAAGGCATCGTGGAAGGAGCGCCGCGGAAGAAGCATCGTGGAAGAAGTCTCGCTGATTTCCGAGGATCTGGCGTTCTTCGCGTTCTTCGCGTTCTTTGCGTTATTCACATTCTTCGTCGAGGAGGAAGAACATCAAGAGCCTGAGAATTCTCCCTAGCCTCTCAACACCACCAGTATAATAAAAATAAGAGTTGTCTTATTTTTATTTCACAAGCCTTGTGCTTTAAAATTCAAAAATGAAAGAAACAGTTAAGCGAATTAATTGCAACGCTTAAACTGCCACATTAATGAGGCGTTTCTTAAGCAGAATAAACGCATGAGTTGACTTCATTACAAAGGGGGTGAGGGTGCGTTACTTAGAAGAAAAGAAAAGGTGGGGCTCATGTGGGCCCCACATCACAAATATCCTACCAAGAGGGTAGGATATTGTGGGTTTCACAACATCCACTTAACTTTAGTTAAGCAAAATAAAATAAAAAACCGGTTGCGCCACTTTTATTTAATTTCTTAACTTAACCCCAAAAATTAAAAACCACACCCGAGCAAACGGAACTCTGGAAAATGTGTTTCTAAGAAATTACCAGCACTGCGATTCCATTGGTGCCCTCGGAATTTGATTCCGAGCACCGGTTCAAAAGTTAGAAAAACCCGCTCATTCATTCATTGAACATACCCAAGCTAAACTTCGGAAAAATATTCTGGGCACACCGGGCCTCGGAATCAGGTGCCGTCAGAAACTGCGTTCTTGTGAAATCCCAAAGAAAATTAAGAAAAAAAAATTCTTTGAATTTTTCAGGTCTTTACATAAATACAAGAGTTAAGAAACTTCCCTAAATAGGTTTGTTCTTTATCTTCAACTTGTGTATTCCACTCCCTTAATGACACAACCCCAGTAACTTATACCCTTGAAACAGAACCAAGAGACCAAGAACAAGCATTAATAAAGACTTCCCAAAAATAGAGCATAGAAGAATCACATTATTCAAGTGTAAAAATGAAACAAATTTAAGAAAAATAGAACGATGGGTTTCATCCCATGCAACTCTATGTTTTAAATGTCTTCACCCAGACTTTATTCAAGATCAGTTCTCAAGCTTAGTGAAGGCAGCCATGCCCTTCAGCTATCCCTCAAAATACAACATCACTCTCTTCCCATTAACCAATATGAGTTTGTTTCCTTCACCTAAAATTTTAACAACTCCATTCATCAGAACTCTCACTATAGTAAATGGCCCAGACCACTTGGGCTTCAACTTTCCAGGGAAGAGTTTCAATCTTGAGTTAAAGAGAAGAACCTTCTATACAGATTTAAACTCTTTTGATTGTATGATAGAATTATGAAAGATTTTAGTCCTCTATTTATAAATTATCTAATTTTCATATGTTGTGAAAAAAATTTCAAGGTATCATTGAATCATTTTTGAGGTGATTATGTTTGTTGACAAAGTGGGCCTTCATGTTGTGTTTGTTGACAAAGCAAACCATGACGTACAAATTTGTCAGAAAAGGGGATTTCATGGTTGCATGTAAAGTTCAAGGGTTGTTGTTAATGATCCATGATTGATTTAAGAACATCAACAAAGGAATATTCGATCTGGAGGTGGTTCAAAAAGAGCTGATACAAGGTGGCGCCATTTTCCAGTGTTTGCCAAATTTTTGGACATCAAAATCAATAAATGGAGAAAAATGTTTTTCTGGAAAAAGGACTTGCGTATCAGTGTCTTGGAGGCTTGGAAACTTGCACTCTACTTGTTTTTCAAGATTAGAACATCAAAATATGGCAAAAGAAAAAGGGGCACCCAAGTTTTAGGTTTTATCACGCAAGTGACTTGGGCGGAAAAGACTAGGGCGGCTGGACTTGCGCGCTGAGAGGAGACTTGAACGCTGGCGCTCAAGGAGTCGAAATGCCTATAAATAGAGGTCAACCCTCCTCATTCATTTGAGTTCAACACTTAGAGGAAATCAGAGCTCCAGTCGTACAGGTGATGTGGTCGTGCAAGTATAATGATATTCAAAAGTTGTGCGCCAGTTGTTTGTTGCACGCCCAATGTGGTTCGGGTGAGAAAGGGTGTGGGTCGCCCAAGTTTA
This sequence comes from Viscum album, assembly GCA_963277665.1. Lineage (NCBI taxonomy): Eukaryota > Viridiplantae > Streptophyta > Magnoliopsida > Santalales > Viscaceae > Viscum > Viscum album. The sequence goes on along the minus strand of OY728159.1, from coordinate 1,288,834,763 downwards.
GAATTCAAGAAGGGGGTGTTGCATAGGTGGTTTGGTGAAACTTGTTTACCAAGCTTTGAAGAAGCACGAAAGTTGATAATTGCACACCAAAATTGGTTTGGGCATAAAAGGGTGTGATTCATGCAAGTTTGGAGTTAAGGAAGCGATTGTAGTGCAAGTGGTTGAGGTAAACTTGTGCGCCAGCTTGAACATGCATTTCAGAACTTACATGCATGCTTGGAGAAGTGCACTAGGAATGGAAGAAGAACTGCAGTCATTTTAGGGATACGCAAAATTTGGAAGATTGCCCGATACCTTCGGTGCAAAGTGAGATTCATCCATAGGTGAAAGTTGGACTTCAACAGAGCATCTATATACAACAGAGGATGTATTCATCAGTGATAATGAAGAGACCTATAGGTCTATAAACTGTGATTGGATCCTTTCTAGAGAAGTGAGCAAAGGAAGAGTAAGAAGGTGATCCTCTCCACTTGCAATGATCCAGATAGAGAAATAAGGAGTGACCCTTGGAAAAGCAGTGAGTTGACCCTAAACATTTTAAAGGCAGTGAGCCTTGGAATAGAAGTGATCTATCCCGAACATTGTAAACAGTAGTGAGAATTTAGTGAATTTTTTACATCGGCACATCACCGGTGTATGCTCCTTTGACGTTTCCCAGTGAGGGTGAACCAAGTAAAAATCAGTGTGTCCTCTGCATGCTTTAGTTTTTGTTTATACTATGCTATAGGAAAGAGAGAGAAAAGAGTCTGGCTTAACAGTAAGACAAGATCAATAGGGGAATTTGTTTTAATATGTTATACCCTAATTCACCCCCCCCCCCACTCTCAGGGTATCTAACCTAGTGGACCTAACATCATAACTCTCTCTCTCCTAATTTCATCCAACTTACTCGACCCTAGTAATCTCCTCTCACTAGCACTCTTAAAGTAAAACGTTCAGAGCCTTAACTAACCAATAAGACTTATGTTTCAACTCCACAGGTAAATGAAAATATTTCCCAAACAAAATCCTATAAGGAGAAAAACCTATTGGGGTCTTGAAAGTAGTTCTATATGCCCATAAAACATCATCCAATTTTAGATACTAGTATTTCCTAGTGGTTGACATAGTTTTCTCAAGTATCTGTTTCAGTTCCCTATTAGAAATTTACACTTTTCCACTGGACTATGGATGATAAGGCATTCCATTTTTATGAACACAATTGTATTTTTCCATCAAATATTTAAACATATAGTTCTTAAAATGTGTTTCGTTATCATTAATGAAGGTTTTGGGAACTCCAAATCTTGAAAATATGTTCTTTTTGACAAATTTAATTACAGAATTGGCTTGATTGGAGGGTAGTGCAACTACCTCAACCCACATTGACTCATAATTGACAACAACAAGAATATACTCATTCCCATGAGATGATGGAAATGGTCCCATGAAATCAAAACCCCAGACATAAAAATTTTCAACTTCTAGAATCCCTTTTTGGGGTAACTCTTGCTTCCTACCCACATTTCCTGACCTCTAATATCTATCACAGCCAACTACAAAGCACTTATCATCCTTAAAAGGGCGGTCTAATAAAAACCAGATTGTAGGACATTCTTAGCAGTTCATTCACCACCATGGTGACCTCCCCAATGTGAGGAGTGAAAACTCTCTAACATATTCAGCATCTCCTCCTTAGGAACACATCTCCTAAGAATACCATCAGAACATCTCATAAACCACAAAGGATCATCCCAAAGATAGTATTTATGCTCATAAATAAATTTATTCCTTTGGTTATTAGATATATTTCCGGGAAAGACACCGACTTCCAGGAAGTTGGCAAAATCTGCATACTAGGTAGACTACTTAATTGAAATAGTCAGAAGATTTTCATTAGGGAATGAAGAGTTTATCTCTATATGATATAAAGATTGACTAATATGAATCCTAGAAAGATGATCAGCAACTAAATTTTTAGCTACCTTCTTATCCCTAATCACTAAATCACACTCTAGTAGTAATAGAATTCATCTAATCAGCCTGGGTTTTGTTTTGTTCTTAGATATCAAGTACTTCAAAGTAGAGTGGTCAATAAAAATGACGACTTTAGAGCCAAACAAATACTATCTAAACTTATCTAGAAAAAAAACAACACCTAGAAATTCTTTTTCAGTGGTGGTGTAATTCTTTTGGGCATCATCTTATAGTATACTAGCATAATACACCACATGTAACTTCATATATCTCGTCTATCCAAGGAAATCACCTACAACTATATCAATAGCATCACACATAAGTCTCGAAGGTAAATTCCAATCATGTTCAATGATAATGGTGGATGGGGTGAGTTTTTCTATTAACAGATTAAATGATTTCAAATAGTTTTCATCAAAATTCAATGGTGCATCCTTGGACAAAAAAGAACACAAGGGTTTAGTTATTTTTGAAAATTCTTTCATGAATCTTTGGTAAAAACTAGGATTCCCTGAGAAACTAATAAGACATTTTACATTTTCAAGATGTGGAAATTTTTTATTGACTTCTACTTTAGCAGTATCAACCTCCGGACCTCTCCTTGACACCTTATGACTAAGCACTATATCTTCTGTGACCATGAATTGACACATCTCCAAATTAAGAACAAGGATGGTTTCAGTGCATCTTTCCAAGACTAATTTAATATTTACAAGATTGGTATCAAAAGTACTACACATAATAGAGAAATTACCCATGAAAACCTCAATGATTCATTCAATGACAAACAAAAAATAGTCATCACACTCATTTGATAGGTGGCTGGAGCTCCACACAACCCAAAGGGCATCCTCCTGTAGGCAAATGTCCTAAAGGGTCATCCAAAAGTGGTCTTTTCTTAATCCTCTTGAGCAACATCACTCTGGTTGTAACCAGAATACCCATCCAGGAAACATAAAAACTCATTTCCAGCATGCCTCTCAGGAATTTTATCCAACAAAGGCATTGGAAAATGTTCTTTCCTTGTGGATTCATTCAGCTTCCTATAATCGATATAGACTGTCTATTTGTGGCTTTCTTAACTTGGATTTCTTCGTTCTTTTCATTTTTGACTACAGTGAAACCTCCCTTATTGGGGACAACCTAGATAGGGCCGACCTAAGAACTATCAGATATGGGATAAATTATTCCAGGGTTGGGAAACTTAATCACTCCCTCTCTCACAACATCTTTCATGTTTGGATTTAATCTTCTAAGACACTCTACCCTAGGATGATGGTCAAACCCGTAGGTATTTTATGCATGCATAATGAGGGAATAATACCCTTTATATCATCTATTTTCCATCCTATGGAAGATTTAAACTTTTTCAACACACTAAAAAGTCTTAGTTTTTTATTTTCATGAAGTTTAGCAGAAATAATAAGAGGCAAAGTGGAATTGTCACCCGAAAATGAATATTTCAAATGAGCGGGGATTGGTTTAAGTTCAAGATTGGGTGGTTATACACTCGATGGAAGACTCTTATGCCTATGAGGTCCAATATCATTAACATATTTCTTATAAGTATTATTAAATGATGAAATATTTTCAATTTCTAGCTCGAATTCAGAAATAAAAGCATTGTTGTCCAAATTTTCCAGATTCAAATTCAATATATTTAATAAAGAAGAATCATCTAGTTGTTTAAAAAAATATCCCTCAAAATGATAAAGGTGTTCATTAAGGATGGTGTTAATAAAAACACCATAAAATTAACTCGAGAATCTTTTTATGTTTAGAAATAGAGGACACTCCTATAGCAAAAACTGGAAGGTTTTCCAGTTATGGTAAATTTCCCAGTTTTAGTGTTTGAGCAGGATTCTCAGCTTATGAAACTTGGAAAACATGATTTTATACTTCTAAATTATTTTCTTCAAAAAATGATATTTTTTTAGAAGAAACTATGTTTTTAGTTGAGTTTTCATCTTCTAAGGACACTACCATGGAACAGTTTTTAGAAAAAGTTGGTCCTTTAATTTTTTTAAACACAATTAATTCTTCTTGTTGTTTTTGAATTTTAAATATAAGTTGACCCTTAGAGACATCAATAACATTAACACGTGTGGCCCAGAAGGTCCTACCCCAGATTATGGGAACCTCTTGATCACACTCCATGTACAAGACTAAAAATTTAGCATGTAGAAATAGTTTCCCAACTCCAACTAGCAGGTCATCTACCCTACTTATAGGATGAGTGAAAGATCTATTAACCGACTGTAATATAACTCTGGTGGGTTGAAGATCACCCAACCTCAACAATAAAAATAGTGAGTAAGGGATCAGGTTATTTCTAGCACCTAAATCACACCAATAGTTGAGCTGATCAGATTTTCTTAGGGTGCAAGGAATGAAAAAGCTACCTTGGTCTTTCAATTTAGATGCGATTTTCTTTTGGAGTACAGCACTGCACTCTTCAGTGAGGCTATTGGTAACAAATTCATCCAGGGTATTTTTATTTGAAACAATATTCATAAGAGATTTTAAAAAAGGAGGCATTTTAATTAAGGCTTGAATTAAAGGACTGTTTACTTTTAGTTTAGAAAGGAGACCAAGGAATTGAAGAAGTTTAACCCCAGTATTACTTTGTGGTTTTATCTTCTTAGGTAAAGGGAGGGGTGGGGAAAATTTTCAGAACAGTGGGTATATCCCTCATCTATTCCTAAAAAAATCTTTTCTTTTATTCCTTTGATATTTAGATGAGTTTTTGACTTGATTTTCAGATGACAAATTCTAATTTCCATAATTTTCTATAGCGTTCTATGAATTTTCAGCATGCAAATAAAGCTGATTTTTATTACTAGATTCCAGCATATTTTTATTTTGGTCATTTTAAAGGTCTTTTTCAGCATCATTTTGAGTATTCATCCCACTTATTCTTATTACCCTTGTGTCATTCCCTCTAGGTTTATGCTTAGTGGTACTAGGAAGTCTACCTTTTTTCCTAGATGAGAAATTTCTAGAAAGTTGGCCTAGTTGTGTTTCAATGTTCTATATTCTCACATCATTTCTCATTTAATCAGGATCATTTATATTTTGATTTTTGGTTAGTTGACTCATGTATTATTCCTCTTGATATTCAATTCTTTCATGATTAGATAATGAATAGAATACATTTGAAAATCATTATTTCCTTTTGCATTTTAAGAGTCACACCTTTGTTGATTTTGAATGTGTGGTCTTGGTTGGTTCTGATATTTAGTGGTAGTGGGTTGTTTAATTAGGCCTTGATCATTCGATGATAAATTTTTATGGTTCCTATATCCTTGATTATAATTGTTTGAAAATAGATCTTTTTTAGGAGGCATTCTAGGACCATAGTTAACAATGTTTGAGTTCTACCATTGTGGGGCTAGCATATCAAAGTTAGGACTGTATTTTTTAGTATTCCCAATCATACCACACTGGATAAACTATTCCCTTAAATATTGATAGGTATTTTGACATCCCAATTTATTAGAAATTTGTTTTGAATTGTGGTTCATTAAATATTGAAGTTGGTTGGTTATTTCAGGCCATTGAGCTTGAGTTTAATTTGTTTAACTAGTGTTAATATTAACATTTCTATTGAATCTTTTCCTTATAAAATTTTTTATGTTGAGAATTTAGTGTAATATTATTAAAATATTGTCTCAATTTGACAATATAACTACCCCTAGAAAGCTGATCCACTAGATTCTATCCATAGGATGACAGTCCCTCATAGAAGGTATCCATGAGAAGGTGAGATAGGAGTTGATGATGGGGACACTACCGAAAGAAATCCTAGAATCTATCTAAATCTTTATGAAAATCTTCTCCATCCTCTTGGTAAAAACTACTAATTTTTGTTCTCAGTTCACCCTTAAGTATTTGGGGATAAATTTTCATTATGAAAGAATTGAACACTTAATCGCAGTTTTCAAAAATGTTCTCATCTAGGATTAAAAACCAATTCCTTGTATTCCCTTTTAGTAAGAAGGGAAAACACTCATTCTTATCTCATTCTCTATAAGTCCTAGAAGAGGTAACTCTTACACTATATTATAGAAGTCTCTAATAAAGGTAAGAGAGTCCTCATTAGTGATTCCATTAAATACAGGCGGTAGTGAAATCCATGAATTTTTAGGTTCTTAATTTTGGGCTCTAGGAGACAACCTAATAGAAGATGGATTGTTTGAAACTTGAAGAAGTTTGAATTCCATCATCCTAGGCCATTCATTTCCATCTAGAATTTCTGGTTGATTTTGAATGATGATAGGATTAGTAACCCAATATTCTATGTTCTCCTTTTCATATTTTTGTTTCTTTTTCCTAAGAGAACTAATATGTTTGTTTATTTCATGGTTTAGGGGCTCTAAACTACTAGAAGAGGTTCTTGTGCTCATTAAAAAAATTATAGACAAAATTCAACATTAGATGATATAGTTGATTTTAATATAGTTTTATAAATTTAAACTTTTTTTGGAGTTATTTTTTTAAAGTCTAATGGCCCTTGCCTTCCCTAGCAACGGTACCAAAAACATGACCTAGACTATTGTAAAAGTCAGTCAAAATTTAAAATTAACATTCCTATTAATTTTTGTATGTTTGTTAACTAGGGTTGAACCCACAGAGAAGGTAATATTGACCAAAACTTTTCCCAAACTTTCCAAAAAGACCTCACAGTTGTCAGAAATTGTCTAGATTTTCTATATTTTTAACTTTTTTTAATGTGTTTTTACAAGGAAGAAAATAATCAAAAAAATGTTTGTTTTTTTCTAATATATAATGAAATGGAAATGTTTTTTAAAACAATAAGTGACTGGGATTAAGAAAGCTAATAACTGAACAAACAAGAGAAGTATTCCTGGGGAAAACTCTATTCTACTAGTTTTAAATGAATTCCTAATCACTTAAAAGTTGAAATCGTGACCACTATAAATGAGTAACTTATCTCCCTTGTCAAGAGATAAGTCACTCAATTCAAACAATCATGGAGTTTTCTACTCCAATAAAAGTTCAACTACAGTATTTTGAATTTAAAGATACAACATAACAGACTCGGTGTTAGTTCTGAAGTTTTCATTTTGACTTAAAAGTTTAAGAAGTTGTATCCTCAACCAATCTTGCAGAAGGAATATGGAATTTAGAAATTAAGTTTAAGTGGAATGATGCAGTTGAATTAAATTATAAATGATCTCGCTGATCAATACTAAATACAGTGAGATGATAAATTGAAAAAAAGAATTGAAGATAACCAGCAGAACTCAAATTTCTCCCCAAAATAGAAAAAAAATTCAATTATCCTGTTTATTATCAGTACAAAAAAACATACTAGAACGTATTACAATAATTCAAACCTAGGGGAAGAATAACTACTTTAATAAATATCTTCTCTTGAGCTTCTTCAACTCCAGGTTTGCCCACCGGATCTCACTACTTTGATGAAAGAGATGCTTTCGTGAGTGAATGTGTGAATTTAATGCATCTCCCCCACGATATTTCGCTGCGTTCTTTTCTTTTAAATATTGTTTTTATAATCTTCACCTCACCCCTATTTTCCAGAGACTTCAAGTGTCCCTCTCTTTCACACCGCACACGTGTGTTTTTTTGTGAACCACAAGTCGCACTAGCTTTACCCTTGTAACTAACTTCCAGTGAGTTAGTTGAAAGTACCTGGACATTTTTCCATCTCTTGAATGAACCAAAGTGAGAAAAAACAACATTATTATAACAAAAATGAAATAAAAATTTACAATTTAAGAAAATATACTATTAAAAAGTTTTTTAAAAGAATTTATAAACTTTAAAAAATATTGTTAAATAAATTATTTTATTTATACTATTAAAAACTAGTAATTTTATTTTTGTTTTATAAATTATTAATTATTCGATTGTTTTTTTATTTTATTACGCAATTAACATATTTAGTTTAATATATTTATAAAAATTAATTTTAGTTTCAAATTAAGATTTTTATTATTTCATTAGTTAATTTTATTAGGTTATGTCATTTATATTTATAAGTTGTTAAAATTTTAGTTCTAAATATTATATTAAATAGTTATTTTGATATCTATGATTAATTATTAATATTAATGTTAATTATAATTATTATGTTTATTATTATTCCAAACATTAAATTATTTACTATTAATTAGATAGTTTTATTTTTATTTGATGTATAAATTATTATTAAGTATTTTATTTTATTAACATATTTAATTATTAAATAATTATTTAATACATAGAATTAATTTATTTTAATTTAATTTAGTTGATAATATTAATTAGTAAAGTTTCATTTACGTTAATTGAAAATTCTATTGGATTATATAATATTTATTATAAATTTATAACTATAAGAGTTTAATATTTTTAGTTTAGTAATTATTTAATTTAAGTATTTAATTTAGTTTTATTTTTATTAATTTTTATTTTATTTTTATTATATCTATTATTTATATTCTGATTCCTCTCCCCTCCCCCAATCAATGAAACACTACGTGAGGGGGGTGAACTACGTCCTCCTTTGGGGTTGAACATAGAGGCCAACAACGGACTTCATCCCGGATGGCAGTCTCTATCGATTCATCTTCGGTGAAACTCTACTTGCAGCGGCACTCTCCAACTCAGTGTTAATGATGGGGCTTCAGATCTGAAGGCTCGACTCATGAAAGGTGGTTCAGATGTTGGTTTCCTCTTTACATCAGCCTTGGCTTCAGTTGTGGCAGACTTGAGATGTGTAGTATTAAAACCCAAGTCTACGACTCAACCTCCAGCAGTGAAAAACTCCTCCCTCACGTTGCATTCCCTCCAATAGTGATGAATATAGCTAAGAACTGAAAACAAAAATGACAAACCCTTCTTCCATGGTCTCCCACGGCACAAAGGTTTCACATATATACCCTATATGATGTCTTAAGATTGATTGAATCTTGATTTTGAGTTTGTAACTGCTTTGTGTTGGATTATTGTGGAAGAAGAATCAGTTAATCAAGACTTGTAGAATGTGGATGCTGTGAAATAATGGTGGTAGAAGATGAATCGGTAAGAGGAAGAAGTGGTGCTAAATGGAATGGTAGAAGATGTTACGGTGGAAGAAGTTTTAAACAAGGGTGATGTGGTGAAGGAGACATCCGTATGATAATGAATATGAGAGAACTATTGGTATATAGTTGTTATATTGATGTGTGCTTGACACGCCGATGGATGAATTTCATCTTTGAGTGGTTGTGAAATAGGGGAGAATTGGTGAGTTTACTCACTGATGGTTAAAAAATAAAATAAGTCACTGATAATTTAAAACGAGAGACTGATAGTGTATTGATGTGAAAATTTGAAACCGATGGATGGATTGGATCAGTGAGTCAATGACTGACCGATAGTAGAACGGAAGCAGAGGAGAAATGGTGTGAGGATGTTGGAACCGAAGTGTATTTGACACTCCAATGGAATAGAAAAATCACTAATTGTCAAAATTATATAAGACACCGATTGTTAAAAAATGAGTAACTGTTAGTTAAAAAACGAGTCACCGATTGTTAAAATAAAATAATCGCTGTGACGAGAAACCGATGAATGGAATTGAACGGTGAGTCATGAAAAAAAAATATCAGTGACTTGTGGGGATTGGTGTGTCTCAGTACTAGTGACTCATGACAGATCGGTGAGTCAACTCACCAATAGTACAAATTGAACTGCAATCAATAAAAATTAATAATAAACAGATAATGAAATAAATAAAACATTATTTAATTAAAACCAAAGAATAAATAGATAAAATATTAAATACTAAACAATTAACATTATTAAAAACAAACTAAATTATTAAAAAATCGAAAAATGAAGGTGACTTAATTATTAACTAAGAATTTAAATATTATGATTAAATAATTATATATCTAAATAAATACAATACATTTACAAAGAATTAAATATGAACATGAAGTTGAAATAATTAAAAATAAATAATGATTTTGAACAACTAAGTTAATAAATTAAACGACAAAATGAAAAAATAAAATTAAGAAAACATTAATTTATTAAACATTAAATTAAATTTTTGTTATTATAATAAACTAAACAATTAAACTAGTTAATAAATAAAGTTAATTTATTTTAATAAATATTATTAAACTTAGTAATGTTTTAAATTAAAAACTAACTTATATTAATGTAAATAAAAATTAACAATTTATTAAATAATAAACATTTTAAACTATTAAAATATTAACCATATTAATATTATTAAACTAAAATGTAAGTTAAAATAATTAGAATAATTAGAATGACTAAATTATCTATTTACCAGACTAAAAAAAATTATTATTAAAAATTAATTAATAGATTTAGTGATAAAAATACTAAAGTTCCATTATTTATTAAAAAATGTTAAAAAAATAATTAAATTGCTAAAAATTAAATAAAATATGTGAAAAAAATTGTAAAAATATATCCATATCATATATCGAGATCTTAGAGAACACTATTGGGGGGACATTATGAAGAAGGTGATCATAGAATATACATCAAGATGTCTTTTATGTTAGAAAGTGAAGGTGGGAATGGAAAAATAAAATGGGATGATGCTACCATTACCCATACCTACATGGAAATGGGAAAAAGTAAACATAGACCCTGTCACCAGGCTTCCTATGAAATATAGAGGAAACAATGTTTTCTGGGTTGTGGTGGAACTTCTTATAAGTACTGCACACTTCATTATGATTCAGAAGGATTTATCATTGGATCATCTTGAACGAATATACATCAAAGAAGTGGTGAGGTTGTATAGTGTACCACTATTGATTGTATCTGATCGAGATCCAAGGATCACCTGTAAGTTCTGGAAGAGTCTCTAACATTATCTGAATACTTAGTTAATCTTTTTCATGTCATATCACCATCAAACTGATGACCAATCTATGCATACTATACAGACACATGATGACATGTTGAGATCGTGTTAAATGGACTCTATAGGTAGATGGTATCAACATATTCCTCTTATTGTGAACTCTTACAATAACATTTTCCACTCAAGTATCCCAATGTCTCCCTATGAATCCCTTTATGGGAAGAGGTACAGAACACCTACATGTAAAGATGAAGTTGGGGAATGAAAACTACTAGGTCCGAAAATGGTTGAAGAAATTGTGGAGAAGGTTAAGACCATTCAACAGAAAATCAAGGCTTCTCAGAGTCGAGAGAAATTCTATGATGACAATCATAGATAAGACCTAGATTTTGATGTTGGAGACATGGTTTTCCTCTATATATCTCCATGGAAGAAACTACTGAGATTTGGAAATAAGGGGAAACTTTGTCCAAAATATATTAGCCCCTTTGAAATCCTTGATCACATTACAGTAGTGTCCTATTGAAAAGCACTCCCACCTAACCTATCTCAAGTGATTCATATATTCCATGTATCACACTTGAGAAAGTACATACCAGACCCCTCACATGCATTCAATCTAGAGGTGTTACTATTGGATAATGAGCTCTCTTATGAGGAGAATCTAGTGAAATATTAAATATTATAGACAAATTTCTATAGAATAATACAATGCACCTAGTAAAAGTGTTGTGGAGAAACCACATGTTTGAAGAAGAAATGTGGGAACTAAAGGAGGCAATGAAACAATGTTATGCTCATCTATATTAATGTGGGAAGTTAAAGTTTTGAGGATAAAATTTTTTTAGGGGGGGAAGATTATAATGATCCAAACTATTATAAATAAAATTTCACTTTTGATTTAATTAAATGTCTTATTTTGTAATATGGTTATATAAAATATATTAAATCCTTTGGTTTTATGTATAAAAGACTTTTAATAATTTTTATTGTTGTTAATATAGTTTTTGATCAGTGGTCACATGATTAGTATAAATATAGGGCTTTAACAAATTCCATTGACTCAGAAATAGTAAGTGATGGCTCAAAAATTAAATTATTTCCTTTTCAGTCTATTTATCAGAGATTCTGAGTGAGATAGAGTCTTTGGGTATTTCCATTGACCAATTCCATGATTATATAAAATGACTTAATAATGAGTGAAATTTTTTATGAGATAAGTTCAAGCTTATTGATATCGTGACCCAAACCATGTTCGTCGAACGGCCCCATGATATACTCACCATCACACACCTTAGTCTTAGGGAATACACTTCTGTAATAAATGGATATGTATCAATACCTTAATAATTTTTAATATGTATATTATATAATAATTTATATATTTTCATTTTAATTATTCCTTTTAAATGATTTTTGTTTTAATTCAATTAAACAGAAATTTTATTTTCAAATAAAATTCAAATTAAATTAATGTGTTTATTTTGATGACTTAATGTATTTTTTAAATAAATAGAATTTTAAAAAAATATTATTATTAAGTAATGATTATTAATTATAAATGGTCATGTAATTTTTATGAAGTGAAATGTACTTTTTATAAGGGTTCAAAAACTATTATTGTCAACAAAACACAACATTTTACAATAAATGTTGAATCTTAATTTAAAATTGAAATTCAGATATTTTGGAAATTATTTGGATAAAATGAATATTATTTTTGGAATCATAACATCACTATTATCTAATGGTTAATTTTCCATATTTTTTTGAGACAGTCAAATATTCAGGTAAATATTTAATACCGTATAAATATAATATATGTTTTATAATATCATAATGACCTAAAATGAATTAATAAATAGTATAATGGGTATTAAAGGACCAATATATGTTTTCCCATTAAAATAATTTTTTTTAATATATATTTATGATTTTTATAATTCCATTATGAATCCTCCAAAATGTATAATATATCATCTGATTTTAAATTTATTTATTTAATAATGTGACTCACCTCCACATAAGCTAGGATAATATTTTTATAACTTCATAACTTTTACTAATAAAATAATAAAATTATCCTTTATTTTTTAAAAATAGTTGGATGTTTTTTGGTTTTGAATATTTTATTATATAGATTCCAAAACTAAATTCTGTGATATATTAAAGATTCCCCCTCTCATTTCGTATATAAACCCACCTAAGATGCCACTTATCATTACTAAAAATCATTTTATTACACTATTAATCTATATTATTCTCTCTATAACACTTTCAAGGTTCCCTAAGATCTCTATAAGACCCTTTTCAAGCTTTTCAAAGTCACACACTAAAGTAAGGGTTCCTTCCTTTCTCATTTTTATCCAAGTCTCCTTATATTCGTACACCCTTTAATTTTAATTTAAAAAGTATTGGTTATGTTTTCAAACATCCCCCATACTGCCCTTATTATGTTTTATTTATGAGAGACCCCATTTATCAATCATTAATACCTCCCATGTATACTTGTTACCATGCCAAAATTTATTAAGATTTATTCCATTCCTCCTCTTTATTTAAGTTTCATTATTATGGTACAGATTCTATTTACAACTTACTTATGTTGTTAAATTTATTTAAATAACTATATTAATATCCATTTCATGTATATATAATGATATACCCCTTTCTCCCTCATCAAACCTTTTTATGAATTTTTTTTTCGCGCCCTTACGCTGCAGAAATTACACCGCAAATTTCAATTCCAAAACAACTGTGTAATGAATACCATACCAATTACTTATAAAGGGTGTTCAATTTTATGATCATATACCTTTTTATTGAGTAATTGCAGGAATTTATTCCACACTCATTGATCTTGGAATAAATTATGATGATGAATGAAACCATGTTTTATAATCTATGTGTCACACATAATCATGAGAATGAAATTAAAGTGATGGGTGTGCTATAATTATATAGCACTCTAATAGATTGGGTAATGTTTAGTATCATGATACATCATGTTGGGATAGGGTTTTACCAGAGTTCTTTATGGGGCATGTTCCTCTATGATGTCTTGGTAGTTTAGCCTTAACTTATGATGTAGTGTTTTAATTTATTGCCACATTTCCATGTTATGAATATCATGTTATATCATGATTTATAATTCATGTCCATTTATGACTCATTGATATTTCTTGATTAACATGTATTAATATCTTCATGTTATTCCATTTTTACTCCAATAATAGGCTTTATAGATCACCCCTTTCTTATGTAATGTTCCCAACATATCCCATGAATTTTTAAACTTAATCATGATAAAGAATTTTTCAATAAGGTTGATGTTTTTAATTTTTAAATTTGTAATTAAATGTACCTAATTATAAAATACACTAGAAAAATAGATATTTTTGTTTGCATTAAGTGTTATTTTATGTAATTAAATCATGTATAAATGTAATAAAAAGAACTAGGGGGTTTTACTCCTCCCCTCTTTACACTTCCAAATCCATTTGGTTTTTCCAATACTTGACTGAATCACTTTCTTAATCCCATAATATAATCATATATCCCTTATTTTTAATATAAATCCATCTATTAAGGATTTTAGTGAGAACCTAAATAAGTTTTTCTAAGAATAGGTTACATTCTTAAATGACTGTTTTTATTTTGTTTCTTATTCCAATCCCTTAATATATTATTACAAAATTATTATATAATAAAATCAATATATTAAATACAAAAAGATGTTATTAATTATGTACATGACCTATACCCATCTCTTCTCCCGTAAAATGGGAAATGAAGAAATCAATAATGTGTACGGTGGACTATCACCTCACGAACTGATGTAGTTCATTTTTCATCACCTCATTTCATGGATGGATATAATGATGGATTTTACACATATATATTATATTTATGATATTATTACACATAAATAATTTTTAAATAATATATAACTTCTTTCTTTATATTTCATTAGAAATATGATAATGTTTCTCAAGTGTATGTCAGGCACCCCCCCCCCCCCCCCCCGTGAAGCGATGTGATTCATTTTTCACTTACGCTTTAAGTGGATGGTAATAAGAAAAAAATTATTTAATATGGGTTATATATATGAAATTGTATTAATTATAGAAAATTAATATATCACATAATTATTTACCCATTCACCCATTAAAGATATGATAATGTCTCATGTGTGTACGTACTGCCTACCGACTCCACAAAGCGATGTTATCCATTATCAGTGTTCAAATTTTAAAAATGATTATATAAATTTATACATAATGCATAAAATATATATTTATAACATTAATATAATTATTTTTAAGATTAAACTATATAATTTTTACAAGAACCTGAGCATTCATGAAAACAAACGCAAGAAAAAAAAACGGTGATTGACACTTGAATAAGTGAAAATTGTGAAATATTAATAACAAAATGGTGGTAAATGATCTAAGGGGATCATATATGATATTTTAAATATATATTTTTATATAAAAAAATTAATAATATGTTAAACACCAGTATACCGGAGGTTAAATCACGTTCAACTAAGAGGAATCCTGAGGTATGGGACTTGATCTCAATTTCCCCCTCATTGAGGCCAATTGAAATGTTTAGTAACATATGTATTTTATATCGTTTATATGCTATGAATTTGACATGTAATATCATGATTCATTAAAAATTAATTTTATTTTAGGTTTTAATTTGAATTATTTCATCCAAGGTGATTTGAAATAAAATTTACCATGGGGTAAAAAATTTCATAACTTAGTTTACTTTTATTAGTGTATATTACATCTTTTTTGTATTTTCTATTCTAATATTATGTGTGTAATGAATTTTTAATATATAATGTTTTATTTAAAAACAATTATGTGTATTTACATTTTATACATATAATTTATTCATTTTTTAATTCATAATTCAATGTTATGTTCTTTGTAAGGGTGTATTTGTTAATCTCATTTTAAATGGGGTTTTTTTTACATTAATTTCCATTGAAAACAATGTTTTATTTATATTAGAAAACTATTTAATTTTATTATAATCTATTTATTATTAAATTTTTAAAAGTAATAGTACAATTTTTTCACTCTTTTATACTTAAAATGGAAGATAATATGTTTTTAGTAAAACGCGACATCACTTTTATCCTAATTCAAAATAAATTTTCATAAAAATCAGTGTTTTATAAAAAAAAATTTACACAATTTAACCATTTGAAATGAATTATTAAATACACTTTTACCCATTTTTTTATAAAAAATTAAAGCAAACTTCATGTCATTTTCAAAGTAGGGTATGTATGGATTTTACCAAAGATGTAACTGAAATGATTATTTTAATTTATATGGCATGAATGGAATTTCCAATAGCCTTGACAATGAAATATTTTAAAAATTATTTTATAATATTAAAAAAAATTCTCATAGAATTTTTTATTTTGAACCTTAAGGTTAAAAGAGTGATTTTCAAGATAAGAAGTATCTTTTCCTCAATAATGTATTTAATTAAATTGTTATGGTATATTTATTCATAAATGATAATAACTCATTATTTTACTTATACTTCACTGGGAATATGTTGTATTGATACCATATTTATTCATTTTATAGATGGTTTATGACCATTTTTACCAAGTAAAGTATTGAAATTCACTATCTTGATTCATTTTTGTATTCATTAGCTTTCCCTTAAAATATGCACTCTTTGTGATCATTAAACATTAAATTTACCCTAAATATACATATTAATTACCATGGATAGGTTTATTTCATAAAACATACATCATTTATATATAATTTTTTCTTCATTTAAGGTTTTTTATTTTTCTAGGGAAATATTCATAAATATGTATTCTTTATTCAATACGAATATTTGATAATAATTCACATTTTCATGAATTAAATTGATTATTTTATATGTAATGAATGATTTGTACATGTAGTTATGGGTGGTCCCCAAATTTATATGTCCCTTTGATGAATCATTACTATCATGATTACATTTAGTAATCTTGAATGAAATGGGTTTTTACCCATAGTTTTAAATTTTCTTTTGAAATTTCTTGATAGTATAGGTATCATGATGCCTAAGATTATGATGTCTAATAATTAAGAATTTCTTTCATTAAGAATTTTTTAATTATATTCCATGACATTTTCATAATGATGTTATTGATGGTTGAATTGTTTTCTCATGTATTGATTAAATGGAATTATTTTTTATTATTTTCCTTTAAATATTGATTGCACATTATTTATTCTAGATGGTAGAGTTATTTAAATATCTTTTTTTTTCAATTATTTACCTCTCTATATTAATTAATATTTATATATTCATCATATTCATGTTTTTTAAATAGTATGTGTGTTTAGTTATTTACCTTTCCATATTGATTATTTCTTATATAATTATGATATTCAAGTTATTTGTTAAATGGAAGGTGTGTTTTACCTTGCAAACTTTAGTATTCCATATTGATTGTTTTCATTTTCTAATAGTAGCTTCCACTTTATGTAATTCTTAATTATATTTCATGAAAATTTTTATTTTTTTCCTTTCCCATGAATCCAGTAAGTGTACCATGAATGATATTCAAGGATATTCTAGAGGGGAAAAATATATTATAATACAATATGCATAAATTTTTATATTTATAGGTAATATGGGAATCATGTTTGTATCTTATTTACCAAGAATATTAAAATATTCAACCCTTCAGGATAAAATTCCGTGTATCTTATGATAATATGATAAATTAGACACTAGATATGTGTTATTGTATTTGAGGTCATTATAGTTGTAATCATATGGATTTTATTAGTAACATTTTGAACTAGATTATGGAAAACAGTGATTAGGGAACATAACCTTATAATAAACTTTGACAATAATTATAGAATAACATCTTAATGTTTTTGTAAGTAATCTATTTTGTGGTTTTCTAAGAAATGAATCTAAGTTTGGATACTATAGTTAGATGTGGTTTTGAAACATTTTTACCAAGGAGTAATAACTTTGAAAATATTGCATTGGTCTTGACCTGATTATCACTGGGTGTATGATAACAGGCCATATTGCACACGTTTTTTGACACTCCTAGAGGATATTTTTTGATAATTGACATTTTTTTAAACCATTATGATGGATTTGAATTGATCATGAAAATTAATCACCTAGGTTAAACCTAAGGTGTCTTAGATTAAAATAATTTCTTTGATTTAGACATCCTATAAATGATTATATAGTTTTCCAACTGTGATTATTGTTTCTCACACTGTGGTTTTGGTTTTAGTAAATGGTTGGATCCTGAAAGAATCATGATAAAAATGAATATGAAGGATAATTAGGTGACTAAGAAACAAAATTGGATGATTATATGAGTGAAATATATCATGATTATTCTTAATCATTTATCTCAAAACATGATTAATAACTTGTACCTCAACTTGATCTCAAACTTATAAAATAATATAATGATGGAGTTCTCTAATATCATGAGTGGTGTAGACCTTGGAGGAAAGAATTCATGATTTACTTCAGGTCAAAAATGTTGAATGTGATGCCCCCGAAAGAGCCTCAAAGAAAGTGGAAAATTTTTCACATGTGGAAAAAAGGGAATCAAGAATTGAATTTCTAATAAAAATAAAGTTTTTGGTGGAAGGAAATAAATTTCATTATAGGGACCCATTTAATGTTTTTGTCTTGAATGTGGAGAACCAAGGAGTTATCTGATTCAATTCACTCTTCTAATGTTTAATCCCTGGACTAAGGGAGGGAATATGTTGAAATAAAATGGATGAAGTTTTTATTTTTCTATATTCAAGAATTATAATTTAAAATTGTTTTTACCAATGGTATTTTTTTTATAAAAGTCACGAAACATCTAAGGATTGTTTCAAATTTTGGAATCATATAGGTCTTAATTAACATGGACTTATGGATACCATCATGGTTTCATGAGTATAAGATTTATCAAATGTTTAAAGTCTTATAAACTCCTTTTAGGTTTTATGTCATGGGATTATACTAAGATTAATGATATTTTGGAAGACATTTATAGTCAAACAACTCATTGTTTTAGTATAGGTTTTAGTAAAAATGTTATTTATGAAATAACTGCTTATTATTTTTGGGAATAAGTTTTAATGTAGTGGTAACCTTTAGGGTTTATCTTATATTTTATGTTCTGGTAATTATGGGTTATTACACTTTGATAATTTTATAGTAATTATATTAATATGGTTTTAGAAAAAATAAAATGCATGTGTTGAGTGACAACCCATTTATCTGAAAGGGTTTGGGGATTGAACTCATAATGGAATGAATAAAAGGGTTTAACACCTATCACTTTCCAATGTGATGTTCTTGTTAAAATTTCACTGTTCTTACTTAAATTATAGGATTCATAAATATTAATGGTTTACCATTATTGTTAGTGTTGAGGATTATATATAAATATACTATATTTGATAACTTGTGCTGAAAATATCTATTTGGAAAGACCTATCACTCTATTATGGATATTATAATCCATTAAAAGTTAATTTTAGTGATTTAGGCATAAAAAAATTTGGACATTCATTTTTAGAGAAATAAATGAATTGAACATTTATTGAGGCACAACCCAAGGATGAAATTGTGATTATGGAGAAGAATGATATCAAGTATGTATACTTCCTTATATTACTATATGCTAAAATTATTACAAAAGTTCTGGAAAAGTATCATGATAACAAAATATTATCCTATTAAATTCATATCCAATTAATTAAATGTTATTTTAAATCATCACATATTTATGGTTTTGAGGTCTTTAACTTTCCATTGATCATTCACTTTCTTATGATCAATTACCATTATCACTCATTATAATTATTTACAATTTTCATCCATATCCATATATTCTCTTTCCAATAATTTTATATTATATAAGAACCAAGTTATGTGTTTATCCATATGACCTTTTTATTTCTATTTATATCTTATTAATAGTATATTTATTTAATTTTTTTATGTGGGTTTTCAATAAAGACATTATCAAATATTAAACACTTGATTTATGAGTGCAAGATCAAATTTTGATGATAGAATTTAATTAAGTTTGGGGGGACTGTCATAACCATAAATTATAAATAAATAAATTGGTATTTTATATAATATCTGACATGCAACACCGAGCTTAAACAACCCAAAAAATATATTTACTTAAAATTTAATCTCTTTGATAACTTGTGCATCAAGCATCCTCGAGCCTACATAAACTATAATATAGTATACCATTATAATTTAGTTGTTAAATGAGAGAGTAAGAATACTGATAAATAAATTATCAAAATTATGGTTATTTTTAATTATAAATAAAATAATATTCATTTAAAAGAAAATGCAATGTTTTATAAAAAATGTATTTTCCTAAAAATTGTTTAGGAGTGCTCTGCGCTCATAATTTAAAATTCATTTTTACGAATTTTGATATTTTATTTTTCTAAATAATTTTAATTTTTTTTATAAATCATAAAAAAATTATTTTAGTATATTTTTTTTGATTTTTTTGAAAGGTTTCATTTTTGCATGAATAGTGAAAAATACTGATTTATATTGAAAACTACATTTTCATTTAAAAAAATATAAAAAGTTAAATTACATTTACAATTTTTTTAAAAGTAATATTAGCTAAATTATACTACAATGTAACTAATTTAGGTGATTGGAATCTATTTTATTTTTGAATTTTTAAATTAAAACCTTTTATATTTATGTAAATTTTTACTTTAGAACCACCTTTTTCGTCGTGTCTATTGATATAATATTTAATTTTATTATTCTACTTCTATGAATTGAATTTAGAAAAAATTATTATATATTTCTAATTAGATTAAATTATATTATATAAAAAATATAATTACATTTGGAAAATTATAAATAGTAAAAGTATTACAAATTTATTACCGTGTTTAAAGTAAAAACGGATTTACCGGGGGTTAAACTAAAATGATAATGGTTCAAATGACCTACCAGTTTTTCAAAAAACAAATTTATGGTTATATTTTGAACTTTTAGCCTCTAAAATATGATAAAGTCATGTTTTAGGGTTTTTCATGACAAAATCATTGGTGTAATTAAATCTTTTCAAAAACAAATGTTTTTCCTCTCCACCACTTTTAAAAGGCCACTCACTCTCCTCCCATATTCCCACATAAAAAGAAATTTTATACATAAAATACCAAGAAAATAACTTAATTACTCCCCTTTAAATATTCTAGATCCATTTTTTGAAAATAAAGACAAAGTATGATGTATTTTAGTAAAATCCTAAATATGTTTTCCAAAGAAGAGGTAAATTTTTTAAAAGAGCATTTTTTTATTCTTCCACCTAATTAGAATATATTAAAACAAATTCTAATATAAAAACCTAAGTATATTACATAGACTTTTATTTTATTCTATTTTGTTCATGACCTATCTCCATCTTCTTATCAATAAAATGAGAAATGAAACCGTCAATCAGGTGTATGGAAGACTACCACCTTACGAACTAACGTAATTTTTTTAACATCACCGCCTTTAATTGATATATATAATGATGAATTTACCAAATTTATATGATAATTATGATATTATTATACTGATTTAATTTTAATATCACATCTTTCTTTTTATCTTTAATTCCATTTAAAATATGAAAATGATGCTCGTGTGAAGTGTAGACTACCGCCACATGAAATGATCGATTTATTTTTTTACTTGCGCTCTATATAGAAGTTAATATGGATAAATTCCGTAAATATATGTGATATATATTAAATTATATTAATTTTTTAACATTAATATATTACCCATTTACTTAACCATTCACCCATTTAAGAAATGATAATGTCACTCGTGCACACTTAGAGCCTATCATCTCAACAAAGGGATGTGATTCATTATCCATGTTCAAATTTAAATAATTATTCTTAATGTATATATATATATAAGAAAAATAATATGTATAACATTAAAGAAATTATGTATATTATGTAAATATATAAGACATGCAACAATTTTAACCTTCATGAAAAAACCTGCATGAGAAAACAAGAAAACTAAGACCTGAATAAATGAAAAGAATAAAATGTTAGTAACAAATGGGTGGTAAAATATTATAAGGGGATAATATATTATATTATAAATATAGAAATTTTTTAGGTAAAAATTAATAAAATTCTTAAATCATTATACAGGATATTAAATTATATTCCACCAAAAGTTAGCGTGAGGTAAAGGATATAATCTCAATTTCCCTTCATTATAGCTTATTGAAATGTTATGCATCTAATTTCATTTATATGGGGTATATACTTCCCATTTGAGATGTAATATCATGATTAATTGATAATAAATTATATTTTAAGAAAAAAAATTTATTGTCTAATCCAAGGGGATTTAACTTAAACGTTACCAAATGATAAAGAATTTCATAACTCAATTTCCTTTCATTGGGTTGTATTACTCCATCACTGTCTTTGTTATTCTAAGATAATGTATGAAATGAATTTTTAATATATTATGTTTTATTTCCACATGTTGTATTTGGATTTAAATTTTTATACACATAATCTATTTATTTATTAATTATCAATTCAATGTTATAATCTTTATAAAGGTCTATTTCACATTCTCATTTTAATATAGATTTTTTTATACATGAATTTTTATTAAAGTTAATTATTTAATCATTGTCTAATTAATGGATTTAATTTTATTATACTATTATTATTCATGATGTATTCAAGTAATAGTACCATTTCCCTACTCTTAAGTACTTAAAATGAATGAGAAATTTTTTTTATTAAAATTTGACATCATTTTTCTCTTCATTGGAAATTTCATTTTCATCAAAATAAATTTTTTGTAAAAATATTTTCAAAACTTTTATTAAAATCTTAGAATTTATTTTTTAAAGACATTTTCACCCAATTTTAATTTAAAAAAAACTTGAAATGAATATTCATGTTTTTTTTCAAAACATGGTTCATTTGGATTTTACCAAAAAAGTGAAAGGAATATTTATTTTAATGTGTATGGTATGAAAGGAATTTACTTCCATTGTGACCACGCAATGATTTAATTAATATTTTATAAGATTAAATGGTTATTTTTAAATAATTTTTTAAAATTATTCAAACCTTTAGTTTTAAAATGTTATTTTAATGATGAAAAAGTTATTTTACTTAAGAATGATTTTAAATATAGGTTTATGGTGTTTTTATTCATCAATGAAAACAACCATTTTTTACTTATGATCCACTAGAAATATTTTGTATTTATACCGTCATTATTATTTCTATGTATGTTTCAGGATCCCATTTAGTAAGGAAGTTATTTAAATTCACTTTCTTAATTAATTTGTGTAGTTATTAACTTTCCCTTGAAATATTAACTTTTTTATGATCATTTAACATTAAATTAACCTTAAATATCCATATTATTTTTCGTGGATATGTTTATTTATTAAATCGTATATCATTTATATGCATGGTGTTCTCTATTTAAATATATTAATTATCTAGAGAAATGATGATAAATCTGTATTCCTCACTCATTGCACATTTTTTATGATAAAACACATTGTTCATGAATTAAATTGATTATTTTATATATAAGGAATGCCTCGGAAATGTATTGATGGGTGGGTACTGAAAATATACAGCCCCTTGATTCATCAATCATCTCAAGAGTAGAATAATTAAGCTATATTTAAATGGGTTTTTACCCATAGTTTTAAATTTTCCTATGAAAGGACTCAATAGTAGAGGTATCATAACACCTGGTATCATAATATCTAATAATTAATAATTTCCTTCATTAAATTTTTTTTATTCTCCATGATATTTTCACAATTATATTATCAGAAAATGTATTTAATCTTTATTTATTGATTAAATGACATTTGTTTTCAATTATTTAAATTTCCATATTGATTATGCCTTTTCTATTTATGATATTCATGTTATTTAAATAAAATTTATGTTTAGTTATTTACCTTTCTATACTGAATATTACTAAACTATTCATGTTAGTTTATTTATTTAAATGGAATGTGAATTCAATTATTTAACTTTCTGTATTTATTATTAATTATCTACACATTATAGTCATGTTTTTTATTATATGGAAATTTTTATCATATATTTACCCTTCCATATTTATTATTCTCTATTGATTATTCTTAATTTAAAAAATTTATCTTCCTCTTTTCGTAACTCTTTCTGAGCATTCGAACTCTCCCTTATTTAATTTTCCTTCCTAGAAATCCATAAATTGTACAATGAATGATATAAAAGAATATTATTGGATAATAATGATATTCTCAAAAAATATGTTGTAATTTTGATATTCAAATGTAATATAGAACAATTAAACTATTTGGTACTTGAAGAAGTGATTGCGTGTATCTTATGCAAGTGTAATAAATTATAAACTAGGTCTAGGTTACTGATGTTAAGGTTATTATAGTGACTCTGTGACCAGAGTAGTTTTGGGTAGTGGAAACCCCATGTTCACCATGAGGTTTGCTAAACTATGTGAGTAAACCATGTGACATTATTGTTTTTTGTATTTTTATCATATCAAGTTGTTTTTTATTTTGGTTCGCCTCCTATAGCTTCCCCATTTAATTTTCTCTAACCTTGGCACCTCCCAGGGGACTACCTTACTCTACTGAGCCCCTCTATAGTGTATACGGAATGATTTCATGGGGTATTTTAACCCAGATCAAAAGGTCATATCTTCTACTTCTTTCTCCTATGAATTTCATCCTTTTTTATGATCTTCTCTAACCCTAGTGGAAATTGTGGATTATTTTCATTTATAGGGTTTTTCAATTTTTGGTTTTTTGTTTTTATGGTTTTTGATCCATTTTTTGGAGACCTAATTAGGAAGCTTCCATTGAAGGTGACTTGATTTTGTCTTTTGCAATAGGAGTTTCCAATTCAATTATTCTTATTAAATAGCTCCTTGGATTCAGGATTCTTTAAAGTGTTTTGGATGAAAATTAGTGATGTATAAGATTTCATGATTTGTTTTCTCAAAATTTTTCTTATATTGGTTTTGTTTTTCCTTTAGAAGAATTGAGTGATTTTCATAGTTCAATGGAACATTTCTTTCCAATGGTATTTTATGTATTCTAAGTGGTTTATAAAATTATTTTTTTGGTTTTATTATAGAAAAGTGATTGTTCATGATGTCTTAGGAAAATTTTGATTTATAAAGTGGGGTATTCCCATGTTTTAGAAGGAGTTTTCTTGTTGTAAATGGTGTTCCATTGTTTTAAATGGGTCTTCCTTATTTTAATGGGATTTACTTATTTTAAAGGGGTTCTCATTATTTTAAAAAGAAGACGAGTTGATTATATGATCATTTAGTGATTTTCATGGAATTTATTGACAATTATTCCATGGTACTAGTTTTTATTTCCCTTGTATAATTTCGTGATTCTTGAAATGTTTTGAATAGGGATTTACAAAGTTGGTATAGTTGGTTTTAATGTAAAGGCCTATTTTGAATCTTTTGAGAATGATTGATTTTATTGATTGATTTTTACACCCTATTTGATCCCCATGTTACACTTTATTTATACTTATATTCATGTGTTATGGTTAAATGGATTGTAATTCATGTTATATGGTTTTCCTTGGGAACTCATTATTTTAAGGAGTGTGTTGGATGTGGGAATTATTTTATTGTTATGTTATATTTCCCTTAGTAAATGTGATTTTCATTTGATTAACATTAGCTTGATAGTGGCCGACCATTTTTGGCTATAACAAGAGGAACCCTAGGCTAATAAGTGGGAATTCAAGAGATGTTTCCGATGATATTTGATAATTATGCACTGGCTAGTAGCCCCTAGTTTAATGTTATGACAAGGCTAAGGGGTGTCACTGATGAGGCTAGTTGTTGTTTATTAGTTTTATGAATTCTGTGATTGTTAACATACCGATATTTGGTTCAACCTATGCACATATAGTACTTTCCCCATTATTCCCTATGGTTTTGCCTCGTGATATATAACCTTTGTTATTCCTCTTTATTGTTTATTGGCATGTGAGTTTCTTATATCTTGTTTTATCCTAATTTTTTGTATTGGTTATTTATGGTTTATCATTATTTTTGTATGGATTAGCTCATGGGATTATGGATATTCTACTATAAATTTTCATATATTTTCATATTATTATGTTTTCTCTTTTTTCTTTACTCTTGTTATTGGGTTGTGGCTGGGTAAAATAATTTAAAGGTAAAATAGGTGGTTGATTTAAATATAATCTTTGTGAAATGTTTATTTTTATAATGATTTAAAACTAATATTTTTTTTTATTTTAAAAAAAAGTTTGTTCTAAATTAAAAGGTAATATTAAACATAGTTTCTTTAAAATAATAGTTTTTTTAAAGATAAATTTTTGGTTTTTTAAATGACATTACCTTGGTAAATACTCTTTGAGGAAAGTTTGTAAATTTTTTGTTTAAAGAAAATATATGTGTAATTATTTTCTTATTTAAATTTTTGTAAAGGAAAAGAAAAAATATTTTCATAATTCATTCAAGCTATTGCACTTGGTTTTTTTATGAAAGGAATGTAAGGAACTCATGGGGGGATCCTATATCCCATCATCTCACACCCAAAATAATCATATTGATGGGTATGTAGTCTTTATTTTTCCTAGGATTTAGCTTATGACTAGAAGGTTTTTTGGATACTAATATCCATTGGTAAGCGAGGGTTATTTTGTTCATGGTGGTGACTTGAGAGTTACTTGGTGACAGTAGAGTTTATCTTTCAGGTTCATCTAAATAGTTGTTTTTTTTGTGGTGTATCAGCATTTTTTGGCCTCCTATTTTGTTTCATTTTGGATTATTTTATATTTGTAAAATATTTTCATAAAAATTCATTCTTTTTTATAAGAATTTTATTTGTAAAAAAATCATTGGTATTATTTTATATTATTGTACCATTTGGTTTTTTCTAGTGTTATAATTTCTTATTTACTAGGGTATGGTTTTATGAGGTGTGGAGACCTCATATCTAGTTCGTCATTGGAACTATTTTTAATCCTGATATTTCTTGATGGTGAAATCATCCCCATGTCTTTATTTATGATACCCTAAAGCATATTTTCAGCCTGAGATGATTGGGAATGTTCCTCAGGCCCTATGGTGGATTGACCCATGTCATTCATCAGGTCAACCTAGGTATGTTTTATTCAAAATGGTTTTAGATCTCTCAAGATATTTTGGTTGATAGTAAATAGAATATAAGACCATCATAACTCAATTGGTTTTTTCAGAGGAGTTCTTGGATATCTATTCCATGGTCTAGAAATCAATTTTTTAGGGATGGTTGAGAATTTTCTATTAAATTTGGTATTTATATATGTTTTTTATTGAGATATTTGGGCATATGTTTCAAAAACATTGAGTTATAGGAAGATTCTATGAGATGTCACAAAAAAATCTTAGTTTTATAGAGATACTTTAGGAAAACAAAGGGGTTATGATTAAGGAGAATGGTTTATCAGACCAAGCATATCCC
The DNA here is from genome assembly GCA_963277665.1 of Viscum album. NCBI lineage: Eukaryota > Viridiplantae > Streptophyta > Magnoliopsida > Santalales > Viscaceae > Viscum > Viscum album. Next base: position 1,288,807,362 of record OY728159.1, on the reverse strand, counting down.
ATGTAATGTCATTCTAGAAAACTTTTACTGAAACTCACAAGATTGGAATACGGTCAGAAAAAATGTGCACAGTAAAGAAAGTTTGATAATTTTTTCTCTAATTTTATTCTTTAAGGTTATCTTATAATTAAGGAGGCTTGTTCAAGTGTAACTTGGTGAAGTTTTTTTAAACAAATCATGTAATTTTTTATGGTTGTGTGATTAATTTTTTTTAAACAATGTAATTCTCGTTTTTGGTTTCCTTTGTGAATTTTTTTTACTTTAATATGAAAAATTTAAGTGGGTGAATTTATTTTACGGTAGTAATGGCTTTCATGAAAATAATTTAAAGGGTTTTAAGTATGGTAAAGTTCTTGAAATAGATTCTGTTCCACGTAAATTTTTAATGGATGATTTCTTTTATAAAAGTAAAAAAAATTTGTGTTTGAAATTCTATTTGGGAAATTGGTTTTCAAGAAGTATGTTTCTTTTATTATTAGGCCTAAAATATTTTTAGGTTTTTAAAATTGAACCTTTAAGGGGGTTTTTATGAACTCGTGTATTGTTTCAAAGTGAATGGAATACTATGCTTATAACAACCCATACATTTCATACTTATATATTACATATAAATAGAATAATATTCATTAAATGACATAAAAAACAAAACAACCATATAATTTATTGTATATTTGGAAATATTTAAACACAAAAAACTAATTTATAAAACAAATACATTATATCCTTGTTATTCCTTCTTAATTAGAACCATTTTTGACATGTCTTACATATTATCTCTCTCCATATCCTAGGGAAAAGAATCATAATAAATTAGTGAGCTCAGATTCTTTATAAGGGTAATCATAGATGATAACATAAGTATAAGGGAATAATAACATGAAAATAACTTTTTAAAATTTTATCTTGCATATTAAGGATCAAGATATTTAGTCATGATATAAATCATAGATGTCTATAATACTTTAATTATAAAATAGTCAAAAAATAATAATTTGTGGGACTAACATAATACATAAAATTTGGGATTACACATAAGTATAGAAAATAATTTTCATTTTAGTCAAGGATCACTACCAAGACCATCATAGAAGTAAAAGTCCCTTATTAAACTGAGTTCACTCATCGTTCCATCCCTATATGACTAAACCAGATTCACTTCCTATTTCAGTCTTATTTATATCATGAGATGTAAATATTTACCCAATTAATTAGAGGGAGATATAGGTACCACCCACAAGATAAAGAAACCATACATATTTTTTCCATAATAATATAAATCATTCATCATATCAGAACACATGTAATGAAATTGGTTTAAAAAACATCATTCAATCATAACATGACATATGGAAAAGAAATGGGTTTCATAAATAACATTCTATCACAAAAAACAAAACATAATAACAATAGGGATATTTTCCTTGAAATATATCCCTATTAAAACATAAGTAACAAAAAATAATGTTATCATTGATATAAAATAATTTTGATAGATCTCTTGAAAATAACTCTTGATATAAATAACATTTCTTCCTTGAAAACGTTTTATTTTCATAAAATTCCATGAAATTTTAAAAGGAGATATTTTCTTTGAAAATATAATTGTAATGTTGTAAAGGAATATTCAAGTAATTAAGTGTTCATGAATGAAGAAAATCCCTTTCAATAAATATAATTTAATAAAACATTCATATTTCACATTTTCTAGAAAAGTCACGAAGTACATCATTTGGGAAATGACAAACAAAATTCCTTTAAAACCATTAAGTAAATATTCACACGTGGCTAAAGTTGAATTTAAAAAAAATTATTTTAATATTAATAAAATTTTGGAAAACATTTTTATAAATCAGGTATATGTAAGATAAATATTTTCTGGCATATACTTACGAAAAAACAATCTCAAATAATAATGAGATTGTAAAATTGACCATTACCTTAGGTCTGACTTCCTTCATGTGTATTTGAAAATTATGTATAATAATTTAATGAATATTATTAATTTATACTAGGAAAATATTCATATTTATTACATCATATATTATCCTATTATATCTTCTAATCATCATTCGGTCAATAATATTTCATCATTTCCCTTCTTTCAAGTGGTAACTACTTCATTTTCTTATGCATGTTTTGTCGTGTAATTTTTAGTTGATATGCATAAGTTATAGTTCCATAATATCCATAATTATATTAAAGTAATATATATCAATTTTTTTCATTATATATTCTTTAATTTAAAATGAGTCACATCGCATCATGGAGACGGTAGGTCGTATGTATTCATAAGTGATGGTATCATTTCCTTAATGGTGAAAGGGTAAGGAATTGGAAGGTATACTAATATTTTTTGAAAAAAATATAATAATAATATAATAATTTTCATATATATATTATTTACATCAGTATACCCATCCAAATAAAGTTTTCCTGAAAAACATATTACACCGCGATGTTGAGATGGTAAGTCGAACATACGCACGTGCAGTGCTTTTTTTCATTGCAAGGATGAAAGGTTGAATATGTTTATTTAATAATAATAAATAAAATATAATCATATATTTCATACTAGATTAAGTTATTTATAATTTAAATAACCCATGAATAAAATTATATGAATAAAAAATCTAGAAAGAGTCAGTAAAGACGGTTACCCCTTCTTTGGAGAACTTTCTTTAGATATTTCTTACGGACACTAGGGATGGTCTTTTGAGAAGAACAGAACCTATATTTAATGGTTAGATACATATATAAGAGAAAAATATATGTGATGGTTGATCTTGAATTCTCCATAAGACATCAATAGTTGAGGTAGGGTGCCTATTTATAATTGACGTGAGGGAAACTTTTAGAATTTTCTCAAAATATTAATTTATAATATTTTTAATCTAAATCAAAATAGCACCAAAATTCTATTAATTCTAAGAAAATGTTATGTAAGGTTTTATTCTCATCAAAAATATATTTTATTCAAATTTGGATATTTTATTAAGATTTATCATTTTCATTAACCCTTAGTAAACCAATATTAATTTTAACTAAGGTAACAACTTTTTCAATATTAAAAAAATATAATTTTTAGTAATGTAATGTATATTATACAATAAATGGATAATTTATAACATATTATGCCATATTATAAATCTTTTTTATTTTTGAAATATGTTTTATGATTTTGAAATAATTTAATACTATATTATTTTGATAAAATATCAATAGTGTGAATTTTGACATTATTCATTATATAGAGTTCTAAAAATTTCTAGATTACAAATTATCTTCTAAAAAAATGGTTTATTATATCTCTAATAGGTCAAGTTCATCTATAAAATTCATTTATCAAATTAATTATCTCAAATTAAATTTATTTTAATATTTTTAGTAACATTTATTTTATATTTACATTAATAAAATATTTACTAAATTAGTATTGTGTAATTATTTAATATACTTATTAAATCACTAAACATTTAAAATAAAATACTATGATAAAGATAAATATTCTATATTTTAGAATAATATTAATATGAAATAATTCATAAAATAATAATTATCGAACCCCATATAGGAATATTATTTATTCAACCTCTTAAATTATAAATAATAATATATTATTTAACTAAGATTCTGGATACACTTAATGTGTGATCCTCTAGGCCTCTTTCTCAATGGAATTTGGAAAAGAATCCAGAAGTCTAAGGTTAGAATCTAGCAATATTTCAAGGCACCCAAAGATAAATAACTTAATGCCACAATGACTTGTTACCTCATACATATTCTGACTATATAATATAATCTCTTGATCTTGATATCTCTAATAAATCTAGTTGCATGCTTGTCCCATCAACCTATGTGCTCGATTTCTCTTTCTTTGACTTTTCAGAAATTGAGCTTTCCTATAGAACAGCATGGTCATTGATTTATTTATTCTATATCATTTTCTTAAAAAATACCTAACATATCAACTTTTGTTAATAAAAATAATGAAAAAAATCCTTTCTCACATTATTCATTGATGAAATATTACTCGTGATGTACTAAATGTATACTACCTTGCTGTGAACATCTGTCATCACAACTTTCATCCATTCATCTAAGTGAGTGACTCATTATAATAATTAATAATAGTCATAATTTCTAAGGACCAATACACACATACTTAGATTGTAACATTGAATGACACATATAAATATGGATTTCCTACAAGAGGGTATCATTCTCGAATATCCTACTGGATATTACCAAGGGTGTACAACATGAGAAAGTGCCTCAATGTCCTATGATACTTTAACCCTGATATCTTGTATCATTTTTGTCCCTCAATTGATATCATCTAACTACAGAACATATATTCAAGAATAGTGTCATAGAACTTCTTGGGTTCTCATCATAGCAGTGAATTTCTAGGACCTTTTAGTGTGACGACTACTCGTAAAACATTATAGCATAAAATGTTATGTAGATGAAAAATCATGATGTGATAATGTGTTTATTAATATTTAAAACCATAAATACACGTTTTCATAAATTACATAGAAGTTTTTTTCTAGGGAACCAACTCTAATAGACTTCCACTTTAACTAGATGAAACTACTAACAACCTTCAGTCTGCTATCTCTCACATGATACTCATGCTTATTCTGAGATAATACTTTAATCAAGGGGTCTTCCATGTTATATTATATTTTTACTCTAATTACTACAACATAACACATCTAATAGAAATACCTAAATAGGTTATACTTTCAAAGTATATGCTTTTTCTATTGGTGTGACCTTGCCTCATTTGTAGGAGACACCACTACAGTATTATCACAATATGATGTGATAGGGTGTTTAATTCTAGGTACCACATAATGCTCCTTGAAAAAGTTAGTAATCCAAATGGATTACATGGCTACATCATAATCCACTATATACTCTGAATCCACTGTAGAATCAGTGACAACTTGCTTGTTTGGACTCTTCCAACTCACAACTCCTCCTTTTAGATAGAAAAAATATCCTAATTGAAACTCTAGATCATTATGATATGTATGAAAACGTGAATCGGTATAACCTCGGATGACCATCTCCTCATCCCCTCCATATACCATGAAAATATCCTTAGATCTTCTTGGATACTTAAGGATAACCATAATAGCAATCCAGTGTTAGTCTTCCAGATCTTCTTGATATCTGCCTACCTTGCTTAGTTCATAGGAAACATCAATTCTAGTACATGACATAGCATACATGAATGATCCTATTGTGGAATCATATGGGATCTTACTGATTATCTATTTCTCTTGTTGTGTATGAGGATCCATTTTCTTAGAAAGATGTAAACCATGGGACACTGGAATCAATCCCCTCTTATATTATTCCACACTAAATCAATTTAGTATCTAGTCAACATATATACTTGGAATTAGTCGAAGTAGCCTCTTGGATCTATCATGAATGATCTTTATCCATAGAATATAGGCTACTTAACCTCTGTCCTTTATGGGGAAATGCTTGTTTAACCAGTCTTTAATAAGCAGTAATACTGAATGTCATTTCCAATAATTAATATGTCATCGACATATACAACTAGGATAATGCCCACATTTTCACTAAAAATATTGTAAAAAATCAATCAACATTCTTTCTGAATGAAACCAAATTCTATTATGGCTTCATAAAATCTATTGTTCCATGACTTGGATGATTTATTCAATCCATAAATTGATCTATTCAACTGAAAATCATTTTGGCATCATCTATATTCATAAACCATTCTGGTTGTGTCATATAGAAATCTTCTTAATGGTTTTCATTAAGTAATGTAGTTTTGACTTCCATCTTCTAAATATCATAGTCATAGTAATATACTATTGAAATTAAAATTATAATTGTTTTAAACATAGCCACAGGTGAAAATGTTTCGTCATAGTCAATTCCTTGATGTTTTTAAACCCTTTATCCAATAGACTTGCTTTATAGGTTTTTAATTTACCTCCCATGATTAGTTTTCTTTTGAATACCCATTTTCATCCAATAGGATTTACATCAACTAGGGAATCATCTAGAACCCAACCATGGTTCTAATACATGGAATCCATTTTATAAATCATGAATTGTTTCCATATTTTAGATTATAAGATTTATACTACCTCCTTATTGGATAGAGGTTCATAATTGTCAAACAATAACAAGTCACCATCCTCGATGACAAAAAAACTATATCTCTATGTTTATCTAACCGCTTTTTTTCTTTTATGTAGTATTTGTGTTTTAGGAACTACTTCTTCCACGGGGGCCTATATAATCTGTTCCTATTCCAACTATTGTTATTCTTTGGCATAAACTTCATCGAAGTCAACCTTACTCCCACTATCCTTTTTGAGGATGTTCTACCTCTCAATAAAGACAGCTTGTCTAGTGAAATTTGCTTTCTTGTTTCATGGGTTGGATAGGTACTATGCCCTTGTTTCTTTAGGATACCCTATAAAGATACCTTTCATGACCCAGGGTGCTAGTTTTTTTCCCGAGAAGTCCTTAACAAATGAGTCACAACCCCTTACCTATGTGTGAAAAAAATGGGTTTATTTCCACTTCATATCTTGAAGGGAATTTCATATTATGATTTATATGGTAATAAGTTTAATGTGTATTCCACAGTTTTTAATTCATATCCCCAAAAGTATAACATAAGATCAGTATGACTCATCATCGACCTTACCATGTCTAACAAGGTACAGTTACTTACTTTCACTAAAATTGTTCCACTGTAGTGTATAAGGTGGAGTGAGTAGAGACAGAATCCCAATATCCCATTAAAATTCAATGAAATCTTGGTTATGATATTCACTACCTCAATCCAATTGAATATTATTTCTCTTCTTACCGAGTTGATTCTCTACATCATTCTTTAATTACTTGAATTTCTCAAAGGACTAAAACTTATACCTTATTAAGTAGACATAGTCATATCAACTTAGGTCATTAGTAAATTTTAGGGAGTATGAATAACCATTGCTATATTCTACTAGAAATGTTCCACATACATTAGTATGTACCAATTCTAGAAGATTTTGGGCCCTTTCACCCTATCCACTGAATGGTGGTTTGGTCATTTTTCATTGTAAACAAGAATGACATCATTCAAGTGGGTATAGTTCAGAGGAGTCTAAATATTCATCTTAATAGATCTTTGTTAAATGCTTCTTGTTTACATGACTAAGACAGTTATTCTAAAGATAGGTGTCATATGAGTCATGTGAATATGATTTGTTATCAATTTATAACACATGGTTTTTGTAATTTAATACATAAATACTATTATTTAAATGTGACATGCCATAAAATATTTTGTCCTTATAAAAGAAATAATTTTATTTCAATGTTTGAAAATAAACCCATATGTACCTAGGAATGATATAGAAATTATTTTTTTTGTAACTGTAGTTACATAATAAAAAACTTACAAAACCAAAATCATTATCATTGTAAATGAGATGTGGTAGTCCCCAATGGCCAAAGTAGCTAGTCTCACATCATTAGAAGCCCTCAGATCAACCTATCCTCTAATAATCCTTCATAATCAACATGGTTTCTAGGTTTGGATAAAGATTGGATTCCCACAAGCTATATCTTATACCCAATTTGTAGATATTTAAAGATTAAACTTGGTAATGAACACACCTTTAGCTTCCCATTGCTTGTGGGTTCAGTTCATCTTCTAGTGGCTTGACTTTCTACATGAAAACATAGTACATAATTTTAATTACCCAACCTAGGGATCTTATTTTTCTTGTACGGATAGTGCATGGGAGCTTTAGACTGTTTATAATCCTCGGGCCCCTTTTCCCTATTCTTTGTTTTCTTATTAACCATAAAGACTATAGGTTTGTAAAGACCCATATCTTTATCTACCTGAATAATCAAAGTAAGTTGTTTTGAAAGACTCTTCAAATTATTTATCCTATTTTAATTAATAATAAAGAAGGATAAGTTCTTGGGAAGTGATGAATGTATGAGATCTATATGCAACTCATCTGAGATTTTAATCCCTAAGATGTATAGGTGTTCAATGTAGATAATAAGATTGAATAAATGAGGCATAGATAATGAAGAATCTTCATGAATAGTTGTAAACAAAGAATTGTATGTCTTGTAATTCTCTTGCATCTTCTTCTCTTTATAGAGATTTTGAATGTGATATATCATTTTATATGAATTCATTTCCTCAGGTTTCCTAAAAATATCATTGGAAATGGGTGATAGCATGAAGCACTGAACATTAGTAATATCATGTAGATGTTTCTCGTAGAGAGATATGTCTTCATCACAAGCTTCATTACTAGGCACAAATGTAAATGGTTCTTCCGACACATATTACTTTCTTTTATAGTGAAGGATAATACATATGTTCATTTTCCACTCTAAAAATATGTTCTAGTGGGAAGGTTTTCTTTCTCAAGTATGGATAATTGTGATATGTTTTATGCCAATTTATTATTGTTTCTAAAAAATAAGATTAGCATAGTTTTTTTAATTTATCTGATAAAATTTTTACAAATATATAAATATTATATTTATTAGTCTCCAACAATTTTATTGAAACCCAATATCCCTCACCATTATATTTGGAATGTCCTATTACTTGGATATTCAAAAATAAAGGATCCATATTTCCCTTATTATTACCCCAACTTAGGTTGGTCAAGAAACTTGAATGGTTTTAGGTAGGAATTCCAAATTCCAACTGCATTAACTCACAGTTCCATGATTCGCTGAGTGGAATCCTCGATCCTTAAATCCTTAATGGGATTTTCACAATATCTTCCTCTCAATTACATTGTGTCCAACTTTGGCTGTCTACCCTTGAGGTAAACTTTGTTCAGTCAACCCAAAACATAAAGTTAAAATTCCCCATTAATAGAAACAACCCAACTTGGTTCAGTTAAGCACTTTAAACTATGGTTTGACTTTAAGTGATGTAATAGAAATCCATATCAACTTAATATATTTAAACAAGGTATTGTATACTTTTATGCTTAAATTTCCAATTATTATATTTATCACATGCTTTTTATTGTTAAGTGGATTTACATAAGTGATTAACTGTGTCATAGATATTATTTAGACATAAGCCATCTTTTTTTAGTTTTATATATCATGCTCCTTAATTTCATTAATTTATGTGATCGCAACAAAACATCCATAATTAAATAACCATGAAACTAACAAAAATAAAATAATAATACATATGATCATGAGCTTATACTAATTGTTAGTTTATCAAGAGGTTGATAAACTAACCACTGACCTATGGGAAAAATTCCATTAACCAATTGAGGTTTGTTTTTACATATTTCCACCTATACTTCTTTGTATATCTCTTAGATTGGTTTCGAACTTCTCCTATATCTTTGGACCTCCATCCATTACATATGATTTTTAATCTGATGAAAGTGAGGGGAAAAGGGTTTACATAAAATAAACCATGGGAATGAAATCCCTACATAATAATAGTAGACGACAAATGCAGTCCAGCAATTTAATTTAATGATAATTTAAATGAAGCCAATCACATAAAAAGTTATTTTTTAGATCATGATCAACCACATGCATGCAATGAATTACCCATTTAATAAACCAAGAATTTAATTATTAACCGTTATTATTTCATTTTAATAATTCTTGAATAAATTAATCATTATGTTAAATTAATGAATTCTTTTAAATTAATTTTTATCTAAATATCCTTGAGATTATTGTCCATTATAATTTTAAAAAAATCAAATAAATTCATTTAAAATTAACTGTGTACATAAATGTACCTTGGAGGAAATGTGGTGAATTCTCATCTGACTCTTCCCAACATGTATTATACTCATATATTTTTTGAATCATGTAACATATGTCATACATGAATTATCATGTACTTTCACATTGTGTACTTCACTGATGATTACACGAATTTCCTGATTTTTCAGTCATGTGTTATGCTTAAATCCACATAGAGTAACAACTTGTAATACGACTCATACATGATATATAGATCTAAACATTATGCATATATTAATTAAAATTTTAAATATTTATGTATATTAAAACCTATCACATAGTGTGTCTTATCTTTAATACCACACACATGTACATGTCTCATAGTTTACATAGTAGAATAAATAAATATTAAATTTGTGTAACATGGTATACATACACGGTTTGTGCATCTAAGATAAATTTAATGTACATCTATCAATTTCTGAGGTACATTCCTAGGGAATCAGTGTTTGAATCATACCTTGGAAACTGGAGTACATGGTGTGTCCAATGGTCAACACACCACATGATCTCCAAATTAAACGATCACTAGTTAGGTAATCCATTTATCGAAATGTACGGACTATATTTGAATCAAAGGGAATAAATTCCATGTACATGGGCTACACAGCGTTTAATATAGATAAAAGTGTGCCAATTTGTTCTAGTCAACACACAGTGTAATTAAATCATATAATTAATGCATAATCTTGAATTTATTTCTGAATCAATTCTGATGTATTGAACAAGACTAAATGGAATGTAACTCCAGTTACATGACATGTTGTCTTGGGTTGCCTATAAAAAACCTTAGAACATGTGGATGAGATCGTAGAATTTATATTAATTATAAAATTCATTATTTTGATTAGATCTACAAGAAACAAAACAGCATGAAGAAGATATCACAATTTGGATTAAAATAATGATTAAACTTGAATTGAAAAAAATATATAATTTCATAAATCACCAATGATATTTAAATAATTAGGAACAATTATTTGACTCCTCTAATACCACTTGTAGGATCTAGGTATAGCGAAAGTGTGTGATGGGTTGTTCCCATCTTTTCTTTTTTCCATATTCAATGATCAATATATGATCCATATAATGATGAATGTCGTGATCAATGGGATTGAATCAAAGAAATAGAAAATGTATAATTATGCTAAAAACCAAAGAAAGGATCGTCATATGTTATTTATAAATAATTAAATTAAACTAATAATTACATTTTTGGAATTATTCCTCCATTGATGAATCTAGTGATAGGTCATTGGTTCACCATCGTTGAGTTGTGGAAACAAATTATAGATTCCCTATAGCAGTTATCCACACATGTTCCACTAATATTAATATTTCATTGATGGAATATTTGGGTTCTAGCACAGTATATCCTTGCGCTTGTATTGTCTACCTTTGATATCTTTGAGAACTGCTTCCAAGGCATTATCCTTAATCCAGTGGAGGAGGATTTCTCTTATTTCTTGAGAGTGTTATTGGTTAAGTGTTCTCTCTTGGATTGAAGGTATTCTCCAAATCTGTTGTGCACAACCAAGACAAATTAATTGTCTCTATAGAAAAAAGTAATCAAATTGGTGTTTATATTTCTAGGGTTAAATTAAAATAATTACACAGGATTCCATGATAATTTATTCAGTCCAATCAAAACCCCAAGTCAAAATAAAATAATATTATCATTTCTCGACACGCATTTAAATTGAAAATTAAAATTATATTTTTTTAATTAAATAATATTCTTTATTTATTATTTCTCACAAGACCATTAAACCCAATTTTTTATTCCTCTAAAATATTTATCTAGACTTGTATAATGTATATTTATTTTTTAAAAAAATATCACTATAATATTCTTTGATAATTAAATAAATATTATATTCACTAAATAAAAAAATATTTATATGCGATCATGCATGCATGAATAATTAATAAACCACATACAAGAATAATTTTTATTTAACCTATTAAATAATATATAATAATATATTATATAACTGAGATTCGGTACACACTTAGTGTGTGACCCTCAATGTCCTTTTCTCAGTGGCATTAGGTGAACCTTCCAAAATTCCATGGTTAGCGTATCGTAACACACCAAGGCACCAATTGAGAATGAATTTATTGTCGCAATGACATGATATCACATATAGACACTTACTATGTAATATAATCCCTTTATCTCAATATCTCTAATCAATCAGGTTTCACGCTAGTGCCATAAACCTATGATCTTGATTTCTCTACCTTTGAATTTATAGAAATTAAACTTTCCTATAGAACACCATGGTTATGAATTTATTTGGGCTATATCATTTCCATCAAAGGACCCAAGATATCAACTTCTATTAATGAACAGAAGGGGAAAATCCTTTCTCTCATTACTCATTAATGTAATATTACTTATGACACACCCAACATATCCTACCTCACCGTGAATATATGTCATCGCGGTTTTTTCAATACATATAATTTTGAAACTCATAAAATTGATTAATAATAATCCTAAAGTATAAGGACCAATACATGAGTTCATATATAGGATCAACCAATCACTCTTATAAATTTGGATTTCCTACTTGTGGGTCTCGTTCTCAAAATATCCTAATGGATATTACCAAGGGTGTGCACCATGAGATGGAGCCTCAATGTCCTATGAGTCTACACCCCTATTTATTTTTATCATTTGTGTCCCTCAAATGATATCATATAACTATAGAACATATATTCAAGAACAATGTCATAGCACTTTCAGTTTCCCATCATAATGGAGAAATGGTATGAACTTTTAGTGTAACAACTAATATTAGTACATTATCACATTATATGTTACACATAATAACAATAATGATGTGATAAAGTGTTTATTAATATTAAAAAACCTGAATACAACTTATCATAAAGTACATATAAGTTGGCTCTGGGGCACCAAATCCAACACAAAAATCATTATCCACTATTGGGTAGTGTGAGCATAGGTGAAATGACTAACCTTCTGTTTATCTCCTTATAATTAACTTCACATTCTTCTACCCATATGAACTTAACTAATTTCCAAGTCAACTTGGAGAGTGGATTAGATAATCATGAGAAATATTTCACCAAATGTAAATAATATCCCGCCAAATAAAGAGTTATTTGGATCTTAGTTATCATTCTTAGTCTTGGATACTGTTCAATAGCTTCTGTCTTTTCTGGATCCATAAATATCCCCTCTTTTTAGATCATGTGACCCAAAAACAAAACTTTCTTATGCCAACATTCACACCTGGTAAATTTTTCATTAATCTTCTCTTTTATTAGGGTATTTAGTAAAATTATCAATTGATATTCATGTTTTTACATGATCTCTAAATATAAAAGAATATTTTCAATAAATACTACCACAAACTAATCAATATAGTCTTTAAGGACTCTATTCATTAAATCTATGAAGATAGAGGAGGAATTAGTATGATTAAAATTCGTCACTATAAATTCATAGTATACTTAACTTGTAATGAATAACATTTTGTGTATATCCTCATTATTGACCCTCAATTGATGATATAGAGAATGAAGATCAATATTAGAAAATTATTGAGCTCCATGTAGTTTATCAAATAATTCTTCAATATAGAGGATATGATATTTTTTAATGATAGTGATATTATTATGTTCTCAATAATAAATGTTGATTCTCATTGATCTATCTTAATTCCTAAAAAATATAATTGGTTCACCCCATGGTGATTCACTTGGTTGTATGTGTCCCTTTTCAAGATTCTCTTAGAGTTTCTTTCTCAATTATTTTAGCTCAATTAGATCCATTCTCCAAGGAGTATTTAAAATAGGCATAGTACCAAGTATGAGTTATATTGAAAACTCAACATCACAATTTTGTTGAATATGTGGAAATTTCATCATAAAAACTTCCAAAAACTCCCATATATTCATTATATCATTAATGGTGAGTTTATCCCCAATCATATTTGATAAATAACCTTTTTTTATAGGAATTAATACCCACAAGATGGATGTAATTTCCACTACAAGTTCATATTCATCCTTCCATCGATAGATGGTCATATATTCATTTGTAATATAAAATTTTACTTCCCTTACACAACAATTGATATGTTCACCATATATTTAAATCCAATACATACCAAGCATAAAATAAAATTCAACTAAAGGAAGGATCACAAGATTTTCAGGAATCACCTTCCCAAAAACATCAAATGAAGAATAAATATAAACATGTGATGTAACAATTGTTCCATTAGGAGTTTTCACAATTAACTCAATATCTAATTGTTGGGGTAATACATATATTCCCTTAGAATACTCATTATAAATAAAATAGTGGGTGCATCCAGAATCAAGTAGAATATTAAATTCATTTGAATGGCTAATGAGTGTACCTTTCAACACTTCATTGTTGTACTCTACAATTATAGTAGTGATTATATGAAATTTTTCTTTACCCTTTGGAATTAGTAGGTTACTTATGTTGATCCTCATTGATAACCCTCGGATTTGGGAATTTGTTAACATAATGCCCATTTTCCTTGGACTTAAGCATTGAAGTGTGGGTAGTGCATTCTATGTAAAATTTTATCTATTACCAACATTAGAAATATTTTTGACATAACTTTGGAAGTCAATTACCCAATGACATTATTTCCCAAATATAACACATTTTCCAATCCCCTTAAGATATTTTCCTCCATGTTTCTTTCCACACATTGAGCATAAAGAAGATATCATCTTATTTTCACCATAGTTTAAATATTTTCCCTCAAATTCAATTTTTCTATTCATATTAAACCCATAATATTGATGAGTAGCACCAATATCCATCTCAACCATAAGAGAACAACAAACAACCTCCTCATAGCTACTAATGTCACTCAATAGATAATTCCCATTGGAGACTTGGTTTTATGAATCTAAAGAATCAATCGACCTTAATTTCAGGATGTATGAAAATTCTATAAGTGTACCTTTCATGTCATGTAAAAATTGATTCACAGGTACCAACATATTCATCATCCTTTTGGTTAAGATCAAGGAAATACTTCACTATATTTATAATAATAATATAAGGAAAGTGATAATTGAAAAGTAAGAACTTGTAATCATCAGATTCCATGGAGTCAATTTTATCTTGTTGCCTTATATTAGTAATGATATTACACCATTTATCTTCTTAACCTTCCAAATGATATAATGGAAAAATGAATTTCTCAAGTTTTTAAGATTGGAGAACATAAAATATATTTTCAGTGATACTAGTCCATTTTTCATCCACTATTGGATCCAAATACCCGCTAAAAGATGGTGGATGTTTCCTCATGAAGGAGCCCATAGAATATTGTTCCCTTTTTTCTTATTAGTAAGTCCTCAAGGATTCATTACTTTATAAAGATGTGTGATTATATAAACAAGAATTTATATTCTAGATCCCATAAAATTTGGTTACTCATGTGGAAAATTATTTCATTACCAATAGTATTTTTCATTAACATGGATCCTTTGAGTTCTATTAATTACTTAAAACCAAAAATCTTAGTGTGAGAAACATGAATCACAGTGGTAAAACCATATAATCAAGGTAAATTACTTACACAATTTCAATTCAAGACACCTTGGGTTATTTATGATCATCACCAAAATTATAGGATTGTATCCTATATGTAAACTTATCCTTTGGATCTCTATTTAGGTTTCCTCGTCCTAGTTTCTAATGGTTAACTTAACCTTTATTTGATACCAACTATAATGGATCATACCTTTAATACCAAGATATTGCATCTAAATAGAAGAATATTCATTAAATAACCTATCAAAACCATGCCAGAATTATATAGGTTTAATATATTTGGAAACATGGAAATAAAAACAACTGATTCATAAATCACCAACCTCATCTTTGAATTATTATTTTATAAATAGAACCCTTTTTCAACATCTTACTTAATACCATTCTTCATATCCTACGGAAAAACATAATAAAGGGGTCATCGTAGATTCTCATCTAGGGTAATCAATGAATATATCATAATCATAAGGGAATAAAAACATGAAAATAACTTTTATAAATTTCATCTTGTATATTAAGGATCGTGATATTGGATCATGGAATAAATCATACATGTTCATAAGACATGAATTATAAAAAATTCAAAGAACATAATTTGTGGGAGTATAACATAATACATGAAATTGTGACATCGTATAAGAGTAAAAAATAATTTTCATATCAGTCAATTCTCACATCCAAGACCATCATAATAGAAAAATTCCCTTACTTAACTGAGTTCACACCTTATTTTGGCCTTGTATTACTAAATCGGGTCCACTTTTAATTTCATTCATGTATATCACATGAGATAAAAATATGTACCCAATGCATTTGAGTGAGAAAGAGGTCCCACACATCACATAATGTAAACCACACATATGTGTGCTAAAAGAACATAAATAATTAATCATATGAAAATCCATGGAATGAAATCGGTTTCATAAACATCATTCAATCATAACATAACTTGTGGAAAAGAAATGGGTTTCATAAATATTATTCTGTCATAAACATAAACTAATCAGAGTAATAATATGCACAATATCCTAGAAAATATACCTATTAAAGTATATGTGTCATCAAATAATGTTATGATGGATGTAAAATAGATTTTATAGATCCCTTGAAAGTAATTCTTAAGAAAAATATCCTTTCTACATTGAAAACATTTTCATCTATTAAAATGTCATGCAATTTTACAATAAAATATTTTCTTTGAAATAAAACATGTAAGATTGTAAGGTAAGAGTCAAGGAATTAGTTTGTCATTAAATTGGAAAACCATATCATTATTTATATGTTAAAAACATTTGTGTCATACTTTTTCCAGAAAAGTCACAATGTACCTAGTTTAGAAAATGAAAAAAAAATATTCCTTTCAAACTATTTGGTAAAAAATCACCCATGGGTAAAAATGACTTTAAAAAAATTATATGAATATTAATAAAATTGTAAAAAAAATTAAGAGACATGTACATGGAAGATAAATATTCCTCACTAGATACTTACGTATAAACAATCTCGAATAATAATGAGATTGGGAAATTGACTCGTATCTTTGGTTTGATTTCCATAGTGCATATCTGAACCTCTTGTATAATGATTTAAAGAAAGTTATTAATTTATAACAAAACCATATTCATATTTATGAAATGGTATATGAACCTATTATTTCATATTATCACTAATTTTTTAATAATATTTAAATACTACCCTTTTTTCAAGTTGTAACTACTTTATTTTTCTATTCATAATTTTTCATATAAGTCTTAGTTCTTGGGAATATGATATAGTTACATGATATCCATAATTGTATTAATATAATATAACTAAAATTTATTAACTATAAATTCATTAATTTAAAATGAATAGCATCATGTCATGGAGATGGTAGGCTATACATATACATGAGCCATGGTATCATTTCCTAAATGGTGAAGGGGTAAAGAAGTGGATTGTATATTAATAATTTTTCCCCAAACTCAATATAATGTTATAATTATCATATATATATATATATATTATTTACATCATTATACTCATCCTAATAAAATGTTTATGAAAAACATATTACACCACGGTGTGGAGATGGTAAGTCGTATGTACGCACGTGCGGTGCTTTTGTTTTCAATATGATGGATAAAAGGTGGAATATGGTTGTTCCATACTTATAATAGAATATAATCAAATAGGTTATACTATATTTATTACAGTATAATTTAAATAACACATTAATACTAAGTAGAAGAAGAAATAATCTTGAAGGAGTTGGGAAAGACGATTATCTCTTATTTTGTGAACTTCAATTAGATATTTTCTTAGAGAAACTAGGGTTTTCGTTTTTAGAATAAAAAACCCCTATAGAATGTGTCTATTAAAGATTATAATAGAAACTGGTACAGTATGATCATGCTTCTAGTCTCAATGTGATTTGAAGAAGTGGGGGATTGGGTGCCCATTTATAATTAAGGTAAGGTGCACTTTAGGAATTCTCTCAAAATTCAAATTTATAACAAATTCAATCACTATGAAAATACCATAAAAAGACAAATTATTAGAATTTAAAAAGATATAAGGTTATAATTTAATCAAAAGATTTTTTATACAAGTTATGATATTATTTTAAACTTTATCATTTTAATTAACCCTTAGTTAATAAATTTTAATTTTAACTATGGTAAAAACTTTTTCAATATTATAAGTTTGTAATTTTTTCTTATGTAATTTAATTTATAATATAAATTAAGGATTTATAACATTTTAGAACATATTATAATTATATTGTATTTTTTAAATATTTTTTATGATTTTTAAATAATTTAATAAAATATTATTTTGATAAAATATCATTAGTGTCAATTTTGACATTATTCATTACATAAACATTGAAATATATCAAGATAACATTTTAATATCCAAAAAATATTTCATTATATCCCTCAGAGGTAAAGGTTAACTAGAAAAATTAGTTGTCACATTAATTATCTCAAATTAAATTTATTTTATAATTTTTGTTAACCTTTATTTTATATATTCATTAATAAAATTATTATTATATCATTATTGTTTAATTATTTAATATAAATATTTCCTCAATAAAAATTTAAAAATATATATAGATCAATCTTCTATATATTAGAAAAATATTTATTGTTTTATATATATTTTGGGTAACCTTATGTTAAAAATGATATATTATTTAAAATATAAATGTGGCATATTTATGTTTTTATTGAATAAAATATTATAAATATCATAATCTCATCTAAGTAGGAGAAAAAATAAAAATATTTTTATATTATGAAAATATTTTTATTAATTTTAAATTTTAAATTTATATTCATTCATAACATACATTTTTTTCCCATGTAGACACATAAGGTATATTTAAGACAGAGAAAATGATATTTTGTGACTATCATTGTTTTATATATAATATAAGTCTTTTCCAAAAAAAGTGACATTAAAAACAATAAATTATAGCCATATGTTTTAAGGATCGAATTATTTTCATCCATTAAATTTTTTCCATACGTTGGATTCTTTTTATAGTGTTTATCAATTTCTTGTTAACCTAAATTACCCAATATACCATTTACCATGGTAACAAAATTTACCAAGGTTTCTCTTTATATTGGAAAAAATAAAATGTATCCATAACATAAATTTTTAACTTAAAAACATAAATTTCTCAACATTTTCTCAAAATTAAGAACACATAATTTATAGAATTTAATTTAAAATAAAATTATTAAAATTCCATGAAAATAGTTTTTCTAAAAAAAACCATTTTAAAACATAAAATATTATTATAATAAATTCATATATAAAATCATTTTCCTAAACTGAATTGAATTATATAAATTTAAAATGAAAAATAAAATTCATACTAATAAAAAACATAATTTTACCTTGTAAATAAATTAAAAGAAAAAACAGTTTCTAATAAATATCAATATTTTCCGTATTCTTTAAAAATAATTATCTTCATGAAATTTTTTTTGACATTATGAATTCAAAAACTTAATTAATTTTATAAAAACCATTTTATATAACTTATAAAAATTAATATTCATTCATAAAAATAAGAACAACTCATTTTTAAGGAAAACATATTTTATTATAATAATGTGATTTTACTAAAATTGTGTCATTATTTTATAGGCACTTACAAATACATTCATATTGAGTTGAATATTTATATTTATTTTATAAATTATTTATTAATATTTATTCCATCTAATTTAATATATCAGTTGTCCTAATAGAGTCTCGTGGTTCTATTAAACTCATGGTTGCATGGAAAGAAATATATTGAAGAATTAAAATAATTTAAAGAGAAATATTTCATATAAATATCAGTGAGTTATAGTGTTAGTTGTTTCTAAAATATTTTTATAGATTTTTCAACATGATCTTATTTTTTTGAATTTTGATTGTGTATCGCTTATTTTGGGATTGGGTTAATTAGATTAAATATGGTGTTTTGGGGAATTTTTAGAATGTGACCCATTGAAAGGAATAAAAAAGTATATAATGGAATATCTTTTGTTATAATTATAGTAATCTAGATATGGTATTTGTAGTTTATAACTCTTTTTATACTCTTGATGGATCCACATGGAAATTCTCTTCACAAATTATTGTATAGAGTCTATAAATCATAATCTAATTATGTTTTGGGGTGATCAAGGATACTAGGAGGTGATGGAGTGGATAATTGTGGTAAAAGATATCTCTAAGTCACTAGAAACTCCAAGAACCTATACGGTGAGATACACCACTCTTTTTTTGAATATTTGGGCATGGAATATTGGAATAAACCTATCCACACTCAACCATTTGAAGAATTGTATTGGGTATATTTCAAGGATTCCTTCATCTAGTAATTTTATCCCAAGAATGTGAGAACTTCAATGGTGAATAAATTATTAATTGTTTATCATGGTGATCAATCAGTGAAGGACTATAATTAACATTTCACTAGAATGATTCATTTCACTCTAATGTTAGTGATTAATGACTTGATTAAGGTTGGGTTTTTTGAAAGATAACTTCATATGGATCTTAGTTTATTGGTGTTTTAGGATATCCTGATGACTTATATGAAATTGGACTATAAATTAACAATCATTGAGGCATTATTAGAAGGGAAACCTATGGAACATGATGATTTAACCTTGGATGGGGCCAATAATAGAGATCTAATCTATGAGAATCAGAATTCAGTGGTGTTCTTCTAGCATAGGAATTCTAGCAATGTTAGACCCTCTTGTCCATTATCTCTAAGGACCTATCATCAATTTAGTCATCTTAGTCATCCTAAAATGTCTTTTAAGGTGAATAGATATCAGAATAAGAATCATTAAACCTTGGTTTGACTTGACTAGTGGTTTTTCATGTTGCTTATGGGAGATTTGGAAGGTGTTTTTTCGTTTTTATAGTGTTCTATTTTGTATCCTATATTTTTGGACCTTGTTCGATCTCTTTGGTATGCACCCATATCATTTTTAAGGGATAATAGATCCTTGGGATTTGTTTTTTTATCTTTTTATATTTTTTTAGCTTTTTTCCTTTTACGAATTTCATAATTGTGCATGGTATGGATCATAGTTTCAGGTGTGTTAGATAGATGATATAGGAATTCCTTGGGTACGAGAAGGGGTAACAGGAATCTGATTTTAGATTCAAGTTGTATAGAGATAGCTATTAGGTTTATATTTTCTTATGGGATCACTAATATTGGGTGTTCTATAATTTTAACCATGAGTTACCCTTTGGGTAGTGTTAACAGCTAAATTCATAACCAAGACTTTAATTTATTGAGTTGTGTTCATATTTGGGGTGTTTCTCTTATTTTGTGGAGTGAATTATCTTGGTGAAATGTACTGGTGATATTGTGGATGTTTCGTAAGGATGTTATATCATATGGTGTTTAAATATTATGGTGTGTGGTTGTATAAACCATAAATGTTTTAGTGATGGTTACTCAATTGTGTGTGCTTACATATTATTTCACCATTATAAATAAGTTTTAAATAGTGGGGAGAACTTTAAATAGTAGTCATGTGTTTTTATCATTCATGGGGTTATATTTAAAGCTACTGTTTGTTAGGGTGTTTTGTTTCTTGTATCCTTTATATCTATGGATATTCTAATGGGGTGGGTTCTATTTTTTACATGGTATGGATCAGAACTCAGAAATCACCAGTGATTTTTAGTATGTACAATTATTGGAGTTTCCACATTTAAATTGGAGAAGAAGAGTTGTCATCCCAATGTCATATTTTTTGAGGAATCTTCATTTAGTATTTATAATTATTTTTTCTATGATAAATAATAAAATGTTTTGAGAAATTTTCCATAGGATCGGGTTTCTCATGTCTAAGGTTCTTGGTTTTAGATTCAAAAAGTGGGCCCTTTGGTTTGATCCTTTATATCTTTCAATTGGTCTTGTTATTTTCCCCTTCATCTAAGTTGTTAATGATTTTCTAGAGGCACAATTGGCATGGTGGGTAGAATTGTGACACCCCAAAATGAAATATTATATTTTATATTTATGTGCTTAATTTTCTCATAGAGTTCATGGGGTCCTGGAGTGAAATTTTGAAGCTTTTGAAATTTTTTTAGGTCTGTATGGTTCATTTAAATGGTATTGAAACCCATTAATAAGTAACCATACGGGCTAGACATTTTTAGGTAGTGTCTGTAATAACTCGGACCTGAACAGCCACCTGAACAATGTTAAACAGATCTTGTGCTACTACCTTAGGCGCCCCTCCCCAAATGCCAAAGGCTACCGACTAGTAGTGTAACACCCCGTGATTTTATGAGATATATTATTTTTAATTTCTTTGATGTCTTCTATTATACACTAAACCAGGATTGTTTTGTACTATACACAACACCATATTAACTTTTAGTATATGCAACACTATTCTTGGCTTGTGTTACACACAAATTCAAGTTCATTCTATGGAAATTATTCTACGCAACATTAAGTATAGATTTTGTTTAATGTATAAATAAAATAAGTTTTGATTCTGTTATACGATACACAAAAAGGAGCTTTAAATACACGCATCCCTGACTTGTCTTGCATTACACACAATCGTGACCTTCCACGATAGCGTCTGTTGTATGCAATACCGAGTTTCACTAAACAACGATATGTTATATAAACTAGCCGTTATGAATAGTAATACCCACTTTTTGAAATTTTATAAATTTTATCTTTCTAAATGGACTTCATTTTTGGATTCTGAATATCGAAATTATCCTAGGGTGAATTTTTGATATTTTTCTGAAAACTTTCAATTTTTGATGAATAGTGAAAACACTAGGTTACTATTTAAAAACAGAATTTTTATTTAAATAATTATTTATTTTATTTAAATTTATTTTAGGTAAAAATTTATACATAATACCTATATAAGTTCAATTAAATTCATTAGAGTCATTTTATAACAAATTTAGATATATAAAAATTTTATTTAACTTTTCACCGTCTTTTACCCAACTCCTAGGAGAATTTAAAATTTTACATAAAACATAATTTTACCACTTCTGTGAGTGGAATTTCTAAAATATGAGAGACATGGTTAATATCAAGGAGTAAAATGTGGTTCAATAAGAAAAAAATAATTTTTGTTTAATAGTAACTTTTTACTTTTTTTACCACGGTTAAAAGTAAATAGGGTAATTAAGGGTAAAAATGATATTATTATTACCCTAACACATGTCATAATTCTATTGGATAAGTTTAATTCGACCAAAAACAACCTTATTAATAAAATATGACAATTTAGGTCCAATTGAATTAGATTAGGACATTTATTATTATTTTATTTAAAGAAAAGTTAAAATAGTTAAAATCAAAGTTTAATAACTAAAACATTTTTAATATAGGGTTATACATAAGATAAATTCTAAAATAAGTGTTCATTAGAAATATAAAAAGATTTCATACATAATGGTATTTTATTTATAATTTTTAGACAATAAGTAATTCAATTTATTCATGATATAATGATGATGCAGTAATTACCTTATTATTGAAATATTAACATAATTGATATTATAAGTACCCAAATAAATGTAATTTTAGACTTTTTATTAATTAAAATAATTTTATAGGTTAATATAACATGTTATTAGTGACTTAATTAACGTTTTTCGAACTAATAATGCTATTATGATTTTCACAAAAATCAATTACCTAATAGTGTCAAAATTGTCAAAAAATAGTTTTTAAAACAAATATTATGTTATTAATTCTTATTTTATTCCTAAAAATATAAGGTTCGGAAAAATGACTTACATAAGGTTATATATATTAATAATGAACAAATTAAGGTTTGTTTTTCTTGTAATAGTAAGTTTATTAACCATATAGTGTAAGAAAACAAGAAGACACAGTAAAAGTAAAATTATATAACTTAAAGTTAAATCTAAATGATAAGGTTAAAATAGTAACCTAAACTTGTCTAAATTATATTTTTTGAGAATATTTCGACCCATCCCCACTTTATCTTAGAAATAAATCAATTTTGATCTATTATAAACCGAATATGATGTTATTATAAAATAATATTTTATGTTTTTCCTAAGGTGCCTCTCTCCTCCCTTATAAAAAGGGCACCCCTTCCCTCTTCTCTTCACACCCTTTTGAGCCTTGAATCTCGGACAAAACCTAAAAATTCCTCTTCTAAAACTCTCTAGTTATATCATATAGGTTCTGGTCTTCTAAAAAGACCAACTATAGTGCCCTAAGAAGAAGTTTAAAGGAGGTGCGTCGAGGAAGAGGTAATCTCTTCTACCAACTCTTTCAAGTTTCTTTCTCATTATACTTACTCTTATTTAGTTATTTCATTATAAAGTAATAACATAATTATTACTTATATATTGATATGATATTATAAATAAGAAACAACCCTATTTCACCCTCTATCCATCCTATGGAAAATGAAATCACCGCGCATGCGTACGTACAGAATACCGTCTCCACGCCGTGGTGTAATCAGTTTTTCCACCACCACCTTACTTGGATGGGTATAATGGTGTAAAGAATAACTATATATGATTATTATAACATCATACTTATTCTAATATATTATATCATCCACTCCAATTCCATTCGATAAATATTGGAACGATATCATCGCTCGTGCGTACGGATTACCGTCTCCACGACGCGATGAGATTCATTTTTCATGTTGACAATTCAATAATGATTATAAAGTATATATAATAAGTAATCATGAAATATAAGACATATTAATTCTACTGGATTTATGTATATATATATGTATGTCATATACTTAATTCCATTCAATTCAATAAGGAAACGAAAAATAGCGTTCATGCGTACTTACGGCCTACCATCTCCATGAATGGTGTATTTATTTACATTTATCGATCTATTATATATATGTATATTCTGAATATATATTATATAAAAATCATGTTTAATATTCTGGAATTAATTAATCATTGTCTAAGTAATCATATTAATAATTACAATCCAAAACATGGACGATAAATGAAACGATTTTACCCAAAACGCTGCTTTAACATGGAATTGACAAATGATCGGATAATATAAAGTCGTAAGTGAATCATATATGATATCATAAATATTATTATGGTTCTGTTACAAGTTAATAATATGTTTAAACCCACTATACAGGAGTCTCGGACACATACGGAAGAAATTGTACATAAGTTAAGGGATAATTTAACAATCTAACTTTTATCTGAGATTGCTTATTCGTAAGTATTTACTAGGGTTATATTTATCATACATGTCCCTATTTTCTAGATATGGTTTCATGTGTGTTTAAAGTCTTTTTTACCCATTTATTTTTACTTTTAATACATGGTATGTAAGGAATATTTCTTTTCTTTACCATACGAGGCACTTTTTGACTTTTCCAGCAAAAGTATGAGAAAAATGTTTTTTTCAACTTATGTGGCATGAACGGATTTTTGTGGTTTTATAACACATTATTTTCATGAAGCTTTCTCTACAAGATTTGTTGATTATTTTCAGAAAAAATCCTTTTCTTTTAAAATTCCATGGAATTTTGTGAAAAGCAAATTATTTTGAAGAAGAAAGGATATTTTCCTCAAGAATTCATTTCAAGTGTTTTATCAAATCCATTTTCCATATAAGATGGCATTATTTCATATGTGTATGTTTCAAGTATAATGTCTCTATGATTTACATGGATCCACTTTTATTATGATGAAATGATATCCATTTGTTTTATATGGATTATGTTATGATGGGAAGATGTTAATGAAACCCATTTTTATTCTTTGGGTTATGATGAATGGTTTATGTTTATGTTCTGGAACAAGTAATAATGATTTCATTATGAGATGGGTGGGACCTATATCTACCTCCAATGAATTGGGTAAAGATTTATATCTCATGAGATAGAAATGGCTGGAACAGTAAGTTTATCCGGTTCAGTAATACAGGACTGGAATGAGGAGTGAACTCGATTCAGAAAGGGACTTTTTCCACTAAGATGGTCTTGGCAGCAATGCCTTGGCTACTATGGAAATCATATCATGTGCTTAATGGTTTCCAAAATTACTTGTTTTATTACCATGATATTTTATCATGATTTATGTATCTATGCCTTATTTATTTCTATGTTTTATGTCATTTCTCAAGATTTGGATGTTTAAACATTATGTTCATGTTTTTAAGTTCAAAGGGATATGGTCTGTTTTATTCTCTCCATGATTACCCTTACTGAGCATTTGAGCTCACCTTTATATGTTTTATTTTCCCCAGGATATAATGAAACGTTTTAGGTATGAAAACCAAAGGGGAAGATCTTTATGGTAGATGTTGAAGATCTTTCACATCGATTAAAAGATTTTGTTCCGAGTTTCCAAAGACACTAAACTTTTACGATCCTTGAGTGTTGGTTTTTGTTATGTATTAAGTATTTGGTAAAAGTAAATTAATTTCCATGTATTTCAAGTTTGGGGTCTCTAGAGATGGTATTAGAGTAAAGGTTTAGTTAACCTTTGGAAACTAGGATGTGAAAAATTTAGTGAGATCCCTAGAGATATTTCTACGGTATGTCTCGGGATGTCCCTAAGGTTAAGTATAAGTATAGGTTATAGTCCTAGAATTAAAGTAACAATCTTATAATTAACCCTTGGATGTTATATATTGAAGTTACTCCCCCTTTATTATGTTGTTTTCCCTAGAATGATTTTTCCCTCTCACACTATTCTTTTTGGGTTTTAGAAAATGGCTAGAAACCGGAAGATTTGTGATAATGGAGGATATGATGGACAATGGAATGATATTCTTCATGATCAAAAAATGAAATGGGATTTGGAAATCCAAACATCGTTATTATGCATATTCATAAATCTCATAATATGATCAATAATATCAAATTTAGTAAGGTTCCTGACTCGTCTAATAAGAGAAAGATGGAGTTTCATGATGATCATAGAGGAAATAAAGTTCAATTTCCCTCATGTAAATCATGTGGGAAGAGGCATCAAGTAAAATGTTTCAAAGGAACTGGAAGATGCTTTGGGTGTGGAAAAGAAGGACACAAATCCAGTAAGTGTAATGGAAAAGGTTCAGTTAACACCATGGATAAGGATAATGGTATTTCTACAACATCAACAATGATTAAATGTTTTAAATGTGGAATGTATGGGAATTACGCAATCCAATTCCCTAAGGGAAAGTCTCATAAAGAGAATCAACATGGTCGTATGGGTAGTATTTATGTTGACGATGATGAACAGACTACAAATGATATGTGAGATTAAAGAATTCTTCAAGCTTGGTCAATGGTTTAAGAAGGTATTGGAATGATTGTATGTTTATCAAGAGTTATATTGTATAGGTAATTTAATGGTACTATGGAATAAAGAAGCATCTAAGGATTGTTACACTATTGTTTTCTTCTAAAGTATTTGAAAGTATATGTTGAATGGTACTGGTAACCATGAAAGGTTATTTAGATATTTTTAGAAAGAAGATTATATGCACATAATGAAGGGATAAAGAGAAAATAAAATTTTGATAGTATTCATGAGCTCATGACTGATATAAGGACAAAGTGATATCATGGTTGGAGTATATAGAAATTTTGGGATTTTGGTATGTGGAATGAGTTAACTTTTTATAGAATTCATGTTTTCGCTAAGGTTCTTTGGTAATTCATATTTCAAAAAAATACATGATTAAAGTATTCACATGTTTGGAATATGACCAAAAAATATATCTTATGATATATGGGATATAAATGATGGTATTCACATGCTTGGTATATAACCTCTCTAGTAATCATTTTCATTATACTATGAGATTGGACATATGTATTTTGGATAATCCTAAAGATTGGAATGGATTATTATGGACATAATATAATATTAGTTAAGGATAGAACTTGTTTTTTGATATTATTTCTGGAATGTTATAATAGTATAGTTTTAGAAAAATGACAACTCATAGGACGAGCGAAAACCTATTGCGTCGGACAAGGCTGTGGGAATCAAACCCACAACTGAAGTGTGACAGGCCTTTATCGCCTACCACTGGCCTACAAGAAGTCCCGGGTTTGTAGAAACTAGTTTTATTATATTAATTAGTATGATATATGAAGTATAAGTCCATTTTAGGAACCTTATATGATTAATCTCACTATATATGGACTAATGTATTTTTTATAAATTTTTCTAACCTTTTGTTTGAGACAGATGGAATGACCCATCATTCAATCACATGATCTTCTAACACTTCACAAATGACAATTTCAACTTTATTTTATTAAGAGTTGAAGTGGAAATTGTCCAAGGAATGACCAATGGTGAGATTGTACCAAAATCAAGAAAGTATTTCTTCTAATTCCAATTTCTTCAACTTTAGGGAAATGATCTAGAAAACCAAAAAATTTGTCCTAGTACTCTCATATCTGATGAATCAGATAGTACCTTATATCATCACAAATTTATGGCTTTGCGATTGTTGGCTTTTTCATAGCCATGTTCTCTACCACTTTCCATCAGAACTTGACAGTTATATTTCTCTTCCATATCTCTATTTTCACCTATATACTCCTATGTGGGAACCCAAGTGATGAGTAACTTTCGGTATCCATTTTTTTTCTAACTTTCCTTTTTAAAATGATGATTTAGTATTCCTTTTTAAGATGTGGGTTTCTATGAATGAAACTTTCAAGTAGTAAAGAATTTATTACCCCAACGAATTTCGAGGTCAAAATTCATTTTAAGGGGGGTAAATGTAACACCCCAAGATATTATGAGATATATTATTTTTAATTTCTTTGATATCTTCTATTATACAATACACTAGGATTGGATTGTACTATAACAAACACCATATTAACTTGCAGTATACGCAACACTATTCTTGGCTTGTGTTACACACAAATTCAAGTTCGTTTTGTGGAAATTATTCTACGCAACATTAAGTATCGATTTTGTTTAATGTATAAATGAAATAAGTTTTGAATATGTTATATGCTACACAAAAAGGAGCTTTCACTATGCGCATCCCTGACTTGGCATGCATTACACCCAATCATGACCTTCCACAATAGCGTGTGTTGTACGCAATACCGAGTTTCACTAAACAATGATATGTTATATAAACTAGCCATTATGAATAGTAATACCCACTTTTTGAAATTTTATAAACTTTATCTTCCTAAATGGACTTCATTTTTGGATTCAGAATATCTAAATTATCCTAGGGTAAAGTTTTGGTATTTTTCGGAAAACATTCAATTTTTTATGAATAGTCAAAACACTGGGTTACTAATTAAAAACCGACTTTTTATTTAAAATATTATTTATTTTATTTTATTTTATTTTATTTTAAAATTTATACATAATACCTATATAATTTCAATGTAATTCATTGGTGTCATTTTATAATAATTTTAGATATATAAAAGTTTTATTTAACTTTTCACCTTCTTTTACCCACCTCCTAGGAGAATTTATAAATTTACATAAAACATAATTTTACCGCTTCTGTGAGTGGAATTTCAAAAATACAAGAGACACGGATAATATCAAGGAGTAAAATATGGTTTAATAAGATAAAAATAATTTTTGGTGAATAGTAACATTTTACTTTTTTTTGCCACGGTTAAAAGTAAATAGAGTAATTAAGGGTAAAAATGATATTATTATTACCCTAACACATGTCCAAATTCTATTGGATAAGTCTAATTCGACCAAAAACAACCATAGGAATAAAATATTACCATTTAGGTCCACATGTATTAGATTAGAACATTTATTATTATTTTATTTAAAGAAGAGTTAAAATAGTTAAAATCAATGTTTAATAACTAAAACATTTTTAATATAGGGTTATACATAAGAACAATTCAACTATAAATATTCATTAGAAAGATAAAAATATTTCCTACATAATGGTATTATATTTATAATTTTTATACATTAAATAATTTAATTTATTTATGACACAATGATGATGCAGTAATTACCTTATTAATGAAATATTAACATAATTGATATTATAAATACCCAAATAAATGTAATTTGAAACTTTTATGAATTACACTAATTTAATAGGTTAATATGAAATGTTATTATTGATTTAACTAATGTGTTTCAAACTAATCATGCTGTTATGATTTTCACAAAAATCAATTACCAAATAGTGTCAAAATTGACATAAAATAGTTTTTAAAACAAATATTATATTATGAATTGTTATTTTATTCCTAAAAATATAAGATTCAGACAAATGTCTTAGATAAGGTTATATAGTGTAATAATGAACAACTTGGGGTTCGTTTATCTTGTTATAGTAAGTTTATTCCCCGTATAGTGTAAGAAAACAAAAAGACATGGGAAAAGTAAAATTATTTAACTTGAAGTTAAATCTAAATGTTAAGGTTAAAATATTAACCTAAACTTGTCTAAATTCTATTTATTGAGATGATTTCGGACCATACCCACTTTAGCATAGAAATAAATTAATTTGGAGCTATTATGAACTGAATATGACTTTATTATAAAATAATATTTTAAGTTTTTCCAAAGGTGGCCCTCTCCTCCCTTATAAAAAGGGAACCCCTTCCCTCTTCTCTTCACACACTTTTGAGCCTTGAAGCTCGGAAAACCCCTATCAATTCCTCTTATAAACCTCTACAGTTATATCATAGAGGTTTTTTACTTCTCAAAAGACCAACCCTAGTGCCATAAGAAGAAGTTTAAAGGAGGTGCGTCGAGGAAGTGGTAATCTCTTCTGCCGACTCTTTCAAGTTTATTTCTTCTTCTACTTCTTGTTCTTTAGTTGTTTCATTATAAAGTAATAACATAATTATTACTTATATAATGATATGTTATTATAAATATGAAACAACCCTATTTCACCGTCTATCCATCCTACGGAAAACGGAATCATCGTGTGTGCGTACGTAAGGAATACCGTCTCCATGCCGTGGTGTAATCAGTTTTTCCACCACCACCTTACTTGGATGGGTATAATGGTGTAAATAATAACTATATATGATTATTATAACATCATACTGATTCTAAGATATTATATCATCCACTCTAATTTCATTCAATAAATATGGGAACAATATCATCACTTGTGAATACGTACGGATTACCGTCTCCACGACGTGATGAGATTCATTTTCCATGTTAACAATTCAAGAATGATTGTAAAGTATATATAATAAGTAATCATGAAATATATTAAATAATAATGCTACTAGATTTATTTATATATGTGTATGTATTTCATCTACTTAATTTCATTCAATTCAATAAGGAAATGAAAAAGAGCGTTCATGCGTACGTACGGCCTACCGTCTCCAGGAATGGTGTATTTCTTTCCATTTATCAATCTATTATATATATGTATATTCTGAATATATATTATATATAAATCATTTTTATATTCTTTAATTAAGTAATCATGATTTAAGTAATCATATTAATAATTACAAGTCAAAACACAGACGATAAATGAAACGATGTTACCCAAAACGCTACTTTAACATGGAATTGACAAATGAACGGATAATATAAATTTTTAAGTGAATCATATATGATATTATAAATATTATTGTGGTTCTGTTACATGTTAATAATATATTTAACCCACTATACAGGAGTCTCAGACACATCTGGAAGAGATTGTGCATAAGGTAAGGGATAATTTAACAATCTCATTTTTATTTGAGATTGCTTATTCATATGTATTTACTGGGGTTATATATATCATACATGTACCTTTTTTCTAAAAATGGTTTCATGTATGTTTAATGTCATTTTTACCCATTTTTTTGACTTTTACGACATGGTATGTAAGGAATATTTCTTTTCTTTACCATACGAGGTACTTTTTGACATTTCCGGCAAAAGTACGAGAAAACTGTTTTTTTTTCAACTTATACGGCATGAACGGATTTTTACGGTTTTATAACGCCTTATTTTCATGAATATTTCTCTACAAGATTTATTGATTAATTTCAACAAAATCCTTTTCTTTTAAAATTGCATGGAATTTTTTGAAAAGAAATTTATTTTGAATAAGAAAGGATATTTTTCTTAAGAATTCATTTCAAGTGTTTTATCAAAACGATTTTCCATCTAAGATGACATTATTTCATATGTGTATGATTCAAGTATAATTTCTCTATGATTTAAATGGCTCCACTTTTATTATGATGTGTGATATCCATTTGTTTTATATGGATTATGTTATGATGGGATGATGTTAATGAAACCCATTTTTATTCATTGGGTTATGATGAATGGTTTATGTTTATGTTGTGGAACAAGTAAGAATGATTTCAATATGAGATGGGTGGGACCTATATCTCCCTCAAATGCATTGGGTAAAGATTTATATCTCATGAGATAGACATGGCAGGAATGGTATGTTAACTTGGTTCAATAATACAGGACCGGAACGAGGAGCGAACTCGATTTAGAAAGGGACTTTGTCCACTAAGATGGTCTTAGTAGCAATGCCTTGGCTAATATGGAAATCATATCATGTGCTTAATGAATTCCAGAATTACATGGTTTATTTCCATGCTAGTTTATCATGATTTATGTATCTATGCCTTATGTACTTCTATGTTTTATGTCATTGCTCAAGATTTTAATGTTTAAACATTATGTTCATGTTTTTAAGTTCAATGGTATATGGTTTGTTTTATTCTCTCCATTCTTACCCTTACTGAGCATTTGAGCTCACCCTTTATATGTTTTCCTTTCCACAGGATATAAAGAAAAGCTTTAGGTAAGAAAATCAAAGGGGAAGATCTTTATGGGAGATGTTGAAGATCTTTTACATCGATTAGAATATTTTGTTCTGAGTTTCCAAAGACACTAAACTATTACGATCTATGAGTGTTGGTTTTTTTATGTATTAAGTATTCCGCAAAATTAATGTAATGTCCATGTATGTCAACTTTTTGGTCTCTACAAGTAGCGAGGGTCTGATAGGTATAGTGGGGAGGTTATACCCTCTCGGAGGATAATAATAACGGTACTGGTCCAAGTATAGTAGTAAATATGCAGTGGAATAAATGACTCAGCATACTCAAACCAAACCTGCAAAGCTTAAACACATTCAATATCAATAAATAAAAAAATCAATAAATATAAACAACAACATCAGAAATAAACACAACAGCATACTGATCACATGTAACTACTACTGAGCAACCAACATGGATCCAAAGCAGGGCATACATAACTGAACATAAAAAGGAACCAATGGCTAACCAATTGTAGCTATAATAAATAAGCATGTTGATACAAAAAAGAAAACAAAACAGTGTAACCCCATCTAGGTAAGGCCTCAAGGTCCATACCATCCCCATGCAACAACTAATGCAGCCCAACTCCTGAAGCTGACCTCTTACCTGCATGTAAATCCATAAAGTCTACACACGTCCCAATGGGCATGTGCAGGGAGTGAGACAAATCTTTGTAGGATACCACACAACGGTGCATACCTAATATAAGAATTTATGTAGGTATGCATTTAATATAAAATTAGAAAATAGAACAATGTAAAAATAAACACTAACTCCACTGATTCTCAACAACCACCATAGAGTGTCACCTACTTCGGCCAATGTCAGAATCTCTGTCATATAACCTGACACGATGTTCCCCCTGAAACCATGTGGCTCAAGAACCAATGTACCGAAGGCACGCCAAGATTAGTAACCCGGAGGAACAGCGATGTCTGTCCTCAAATAAGCACTGGTGGGACAGCGACTTCTACCCTAAAACAATGTAACCGAAGGTACAGTGATGTCTTCCCTCAAAAAAAAGTATTCGGAGGGACAGCGATATCTACCCTCAAATAACGGCAAGCCTCAACCCCCAACTTTATAGCCTCAATGCTATCCCTTGAAGGCTCCTCACCTCCCACATCACTTCCAACAGCAAGCACCCCAAACCAAAAGTACCTAAATCACAACTAACTAGGGCCTCTACCCACACGAGTGGTCAAAACCACCTCATCACGGAGTATCTCTGTGTGCACACTACTCAACGTTCGGGTGAATAGTAATCACCAAAATAGTACCCAAGCCACCACACATATAACATCTTGTGTCCCTGCGGCCAAGACGCTCAAGTCTGATGGAATCGCCATCCCAGTAACCCAGGCCATGCCCAACCTGATTGTCATCCTACCTCAAACCGACATCCATGACGCCCAATCCCATGGTCAGAGCCACCCAACGTAACTCGGGTCAAGCCCAACATATGATCATCATCACTCAAGAATATCCGGGCCATGCCCAACATAACACAAAGGGTCCATCATGTGAAATTCATAAATTTCATATATAGGAAATTTAAATAGGACACATAAACAGGAAAAACATTCAAACTGTAGAATTTTCATAACCCAATGGTTATCAGTCAACAGCACCGAGGTCTTGAATGCCTCTAAAAATTTACAGTAGGCTTAATAAATTAAACTCAATAATTTAAAACTTAATATTGTAATTTAAACCATTTTGGCATCCCCCGACAAAAATAACCAGATGATCAATGGCCCCTCGCCCAACCCCGCACAAGAAAAATGGTAATAGGGCATACCCAAAGGCATCCCATAGGTCCAACAATCAATTCAATATGAAATAGTAGATAAAATGATTCCTGCTCAAAATACCTGAAAACGTGTCGAAGGTTGTGTCACCGAAAAGACCACAAAAACACAAAAAGAGGTATGCACCCCCTACCTCGTACTAGTATGATGTTACTCCTCCGATGACAACTTACAACTAGGTCTAAAACATTGTAGATCTACAAAAGAATCAAAACTGATCAAACCCCCAAAACCCATTCTAGAATAGAAATAAAGAAAAACGGCTCAAGGGGGATCAAGGCCTTACCGAGGGGGTTCCAATGGATCAAACGATGCTCGAAATGGAGTTTGGATGAAGATTCTTGAGGGATTTGAAGGTACTGTCAGCTCTCCCCACGTGAGCCACATGAGAGAGGAAGAAAAGATAAAAGGATGGGAAATCCTGAGTGGACCGGAACTTAAAAACCCTAATATTAAGTGGTCACACAGTTACCCCGCACGGTTTAGAAAACCCTGCACCAACTGTGCGATTACCACTGCCTAACCCAGGAACTTCGCACGGCCATCCTGCAGAGTTTGACAAACCGTACACTACTCGTGCGGAGCCCACTGTCTCATCTAGAGACTTCACATGGCTTGTCCGCATGGTTTGTTCAAACCGTGCGCACCTGCACTACCTCCCCAACTGTTAAATTTTTTCCCCAAGAAACAAGTAAAAATTCAAATAGGTTCAGGATTTGACCAATTATAAAAACTTAGGTTCTTACAATCTATCCACCTTTACATAGCTTATCCCGAGCAATCCAACAAAACCCGAAGATGGCACCAATCATACCACCCCATTCAAAGGAACCCAGACATCCCCGGTCTCAAAGGTCCTGACTAAATTCCTCAAAGGTCTCCCACCTTATTAATCTCCTAACCCAGTCTTAACCCAACAAAACTAAAAGAAAACATGGTTTACTAACCTATTACCCTAGAGGCAATGTCCTTTCATGACGCATCGTCACTCCTGCGCCTAATTGGTGCTTCTGTGTCATTCCTGACATCCAACATATCTCGCACCACATTAGTGTGTGCCTCCACAAGGTCCTAGTGCCTATCACCTCAAGTAACCCGCATCCTTGATGCCCCGATGCCCAAGGCACCTCAGGTAACATGCATCCCCGATGCCCTGATTCCCACAACACCTCAAGTAACCTGCATTCTCGATGCTCCTGATGCTACACATCTCATACATACATATATATATATATATATATCATGCACCAAATACGGTGCCAATCCCACTGACTAGCATCTAGTCCATCCACATAAATCTTGTACATCAAGTGCACTCAAAACGGACATGCCTCTACAGGTCATGCAAAAAAAGGAAACATGGAATCACGGCCACACCCGTGGTTTACCTCTAACCATCGTCATCTCACCAGTCTGCTCAACCTCTGGTAGCTCCACAGTGTGCACCTGGCCTGAAGTACAGTTTCCTGATGCCTAACCTCCCTGCGGTGCTGTTCCAGCCACTGGCCACTAACCCCTCAGCTGGATCTCGTTGTCTCTGTCACGTCTTCCATGTGAAACTGAACCTTGTCTACCCTCCCCTCATACCAAAACTGAACCAAAACCGGATTCCACCGTCTATCATGGTCCCTATCTGCTGGCTTTCTATAAAAGATGCCTGCAAAACCTCTATAGATTATCGACCTGACCACATGCCCAACACTCCTTTAGAGGCCTATTGCACAGAGTCCGAAAATTCCCTACTTGTCCACATTGGAAGAAAACCACTACATAACTCCTACGAGGTGGTCTAGCTAAGTCCTTGGCTTGACTACCCTGCTGGAACTCATCTCATCCTCACTTCCTGCTATCCGAACTGTCACCTGAAGCTATCACCCGGCTAACCTAGGGCCTATCCCTCAGGTTTCCCTTTTCTATGAGCGCCTGATTCACCACCTCTGAAAAGGAACCCAGCCTGAAAATATTCACCTGGATCTGAATGGAATGTCTTAAGCCATCCTCGAAGCATCTCACCCTATTTGTGTCCTCACATACCATATAACGTGCAAAGCAAGACAACTCAGTGAATGTAGCTATATAGTCCATGAGGGACATGTCTCCCTGATGAAGACTCAAGAACTCCAGAGCTCTCTCTGCTCTCAGTGTCATTGGGTAAAAGTGCTCGAAGAACCTGTCCTCGAAGTCCTTCCATGCCAGTACCTCATGCCTATGAGCCTAAACCTGCACATCCCACCAACAATTTGCTGGTCCTCTCAGTATGTACGTCGCCAGCTTGACCCTCCTCCCTGGAGGCGTCTCGAGCTTCTCAAAGATCATCTACATGATCTCTATCTAGTTCTCAGCCACTTTCGGACCACCCTCACCCTGAAAAAGAGGCGGGTGTTGTGACTAGAACTCCCATGTCAAATATTCCATAGATGGTTCTGTACCCTTTCTGCCTCTATCGATCCCCTGCAAGATCCACACTAGACTAGCTCAGAGCTGCTCGTCGAGCCATGGCCCGAACAATGCCAAATCCGGCTATTGTCATGCCTGTACTGAATCCTGCACCTACTCCTATCCCTGTGTTTGTACCTACTGCTCCTGCTCTGCCTGCACCGGATCCGGAACTAGATCCTGCACCTACGGCACTGTACTATCTCCCGTCTGACACTCCATCTAAGTCACCCAAATAGGAATCCGCTGAATACCATAAATGGTCAGACATCCCATATATATATAACCATATATATTCAATGTCGGTAAGGAAAGTAGTAAAAGGCAGTGCATAACTACTACCCTTACTCTCTCCCACTGCAACCCATGCCCCACAGCATCCCAGCCTCATGGCCTCCTTACCCGCCCCTATCAAGGCCAAGTGTCAAAAGTACCTCGGGCTATGCCTGTCCGGACAACTAGCATTGCCTCAAACCGACGACCGAGTCACGCAATCCTGGTGATCAAAATCACCTCAACTAAGTACCTTCCTGCTCTCATAAGAGCCAGACCCAAATATCCTACCACGTGCAATTTTACAAATATAAAGCATGGCATACACATTGCAACAACAAGAAATTCTATCAGTAATTTCACCTATTCACATTTCACAGCATATAAATCATAGAATTTGATTTTTATTCACATGGTATTATCACTTCACAAAGCATACATGCTGTTATGAAACTGAAATACCCTAAAAATGTTCCTATCAAAAGCCAAGAAAACAAGACTTTCCATACCGAGCCAAGGTCCAATTCTCCCTTACCACACCGATCAAGGGTTTCATATCACAATCAATAAAATCACAAACCAAGCGAGCCACCAAGGTGGAAATAATATCAACTGTAATCTGAGAAAAAAGAAAACAGCAATTCCCACCCATGGCAACTTGGTACATCCCTCGTACATGGGGCTGCAGGCTCCCAAGAACAAGCTAGAAACCCAGTTCTAGTAACAACCTATCTCCAGTCTACCATATCCAAAATAGTAAAAATAGTAGAAAAAATAAAAGATAAGTCTCACGATCATTAGTATCCAGTAAAATGCTACATAAATTCCTATCAAGAACCCCTCTGATACCACTTTGTAACAACCCGAACCCGAACAACCACCCGAATAGTGCTAAATGGGTCGGGTGCTACTACCTTAGACGCACCTCCCTGAACGCCAAAGGCTTCCAACTAGCAGTGAGTGTCTGATAGGTATAGTGGAGAGGCTATACCCTCTTGGAGGATAATAATAATGGTACTAGTCCAAATATAGTAGTAAAGATGCAGTGGAATAAATGAATCAATAGACTCGAACTAGTCTAGCAAAGTAGAAACACATTCAATATCAATAAACAGTTGAAGCAATAAATATAAACAACAGTAGCGAAAATAATAACAACAGCATGAAAATCACATGTAACTACTACTGAGCACCAAAAATGCATCCAAAGAAGTTCATACATAATTAATCATAAAAAGGATCCAGTGTCTAACCAACTGTATCTACAACAAGTTAACATGCTGATACAAAAAAGAAAACAAAATAGTGTAGCTCCATCTAGGTAAGACCCCAAGTTCCATACCATCCCCATGCAATAACTAACGCAGCCCAGCTCCTAAAGATGACATCTTACCTTCACGTAAATCCATAAAGTCTGCACACGTCCCAAAGGGCCCATGCAAGGTGTGAGACAAATCTCAGTAGGATACCAACCAATAGTGAATACCTAATATAAGTGTTTATGTAGGCATGCATTTAATTGAAAATTAGTAAATAAAAAAATGCACAAATAAACACTAACTCCACTGGTGCTCAGCAGCCACCATGGAGTGTCACTAGATTCGGCCAACGCAGTAATATATGTCATATAACCCGACACCATATTCCCCATGACACTACGTGTCTCAAGAACAGACGTCCCGAAGGCACGCTAAGAATAGTATCCTCGAGGAACAATGATTTCTGTCCTCAAATAAGTACCGTAGGGACAGCGATGTCTGCCCTCAAAAAACGTAACCGAAGGGACAACAATTTTTTCCCTCAAAAAAAGTATCTGGAGGGACAATGATATATGACCTCAAATAACAGCGAGCCTCTACCCCAACTTTATTGCCTCAATGTTATCCCTTGAAGGCTCCTCCCCTCCCACGTGGCTTCCTATGGCACGCACCCCCAACCAAAAGTACCAAAACTGCAACTAATGGGGCATCTACCCACACGAGTGGTCAAAACCAATTCATCATGAAGTATCCATGTGTTCACACTAATCAAAGTCTGGGTGAGCAGTAATCACCAAAATAGTACCCAAGCCACCCCACATACGACACTTCATATCCCTGCAAGCAAGCCGCTCATGCCTGATGGCATCTCCATCCCTGTAACCTGGGTCATTCCCAACTTGACAGTCATCCTGCCTCAAACTAACGTCCATGACACCCAATCTCGTGGTCAGAACCACACAACGTAACCCATGACACACCCAACCTATGATCACCGTCACTCAAGAATATCTGGGCCATGCCCAACACAACCCAAATGGTCCAGCATGTGCAATTCATCAATTGCATATATAGAAAATATAAACAGGACACATAAATAGGCAAAACATTCAACCAGTAGAATTTCCCTAACCCAATGGTTATTTGTCAATAGCACTGAGTTCTTGAATGTCTCTAAAAATTTATAGCAGGCTTAATAAATTAAACTCAATAGTTTAAAACATTAATATTTCAATTTAAACCATTTTGTCATCCCCCAACCAAAATACCTCGATAAGCAATGACCCCTCTCCCGGCCCTGGTTAAGAAATACTGGTAATAGGTCATACCCAATGGAATCCCATAGGTCCAACAATCAATTCAATATGAAATAGCCAATAAAATGGTTCCCGCTCAAAATACCTAAAAATGTGTTGAAGGACACATCACCCAAAAGACCAGAAAAACACAAAAACAGGTAGTCACCACCTACCTCATACTAGTACGATGTTACTCCTCCGATGACAGCCTCCAATTAGGTCTAAAACGCGGTATATCTACAAAATAATCAAAACTGCTCAAACCCCCAAAACTCATTCTAGAACATAAATCAAGACAAACGACTCAAGGGGAATCAAGGCCTTACCGAGGGGGTTACAACGGATCAGAAAATTCTCTAAACAGAGTTCATATTATGATTCAAGAGGGATGTAAAGGTCCAGTCGGCTCTACCCATGCAAGCCACAAGAGGGAGGAAGAAAAGAGAGAAGAATGGGAAATCTCGAGTGGCTCAGAACCTAAAAACCCTAACTTTAAGTAGTCTCACGGTTACCCCGTATAGTTTAAAAAACCGTGAGCTAATCGTGTGGTTGCCACTACCTCCCCAGGAACATCGCACGGTCATCCCCCATGGTTTGACAATCTATGCACCGCCCGTGTAGAACCCACTATCTCATCCAGAGACTTCGCACTTCTTGTCTGCATGGTTTGTTCAGACCGTGCGCCAACCGTGCACACCTATACTACCTACCCAACTTTTAAAAGTTTTTTCCCCAGAAAAAAAGTCAAAATTCAAATAGGGTTGGGATTTGACATGTTTTAAAAACCCAGGTTCTTACAGTGGTGATCACATGGTCACTGCACATTTTGGTAAACTATATGAGGAAACCATGTGACCTTGATTTTGTTTTTTTTCATTTCAAGTTGTGTTTTTCTGGGTAATCCTCATTTGACATACCCATTTCATTTCTACCGATCGAGTAACCATTAAAAGACCTTTCATACATTTTAAATACCATTTAGAGTTGATTTGGAGTGATTTCTTGGTGTATTCTCACCCAGATAAAAAAGATCGGACATATCCTTCCTTTTTCTCTATGTTTCTTCCATTTTCTCGAATCATCATTATTAGTATCAGGGTGCACTCTAGAAGTTGATGGGACATGGAATTTCAAATTTCCATTATCATAGCAATGAAACTTTTTCACCTCTATTGACCTAATCCTTAGTCATGTTCTGAGGATCTTTTATGAATTTATTAAGCACAAAAATTAAACAAACTATAACCTCATTTTCTTCGGAGTTTCATTGGACTACAGCTCATCATAAAGTGATTTTTAACCAAAGTATTATACGATAGACCCATATAGATCATAAAAACATGATTTAATAGTATGTGTGAACATTTTTCATTGAATTATAGGTTCTTGTGTGCAGCTCCAACGAACCCTTCAGTGTCCCGATGATCACCAAGATCACATTGTTTTGTTCTATAAAGGTGTTATTTGATCATGTTCTTGGAAGGACACTTACTATCTATAAGATATGGGAAGGAATACATAGGATCTCTCAAAATATTTGAAATTAATAGAACCATTACAATGATATCCTCTTTTCTTTTATAATTGAGGTAAAATACAAAAAAAGGGTTCTAAATTCCTTGCATATAAAACACCCACTAAATAATTAGTATGTGAAATATTTTGATGAAATAACTACATCATAATGTAATATATATTTTTATTACAAGATTTTAATATATGTCAAACACATTATGTGATAAACATGAATCTTTAACTCGACTCATATTAACATAAATATTAAATTAACCTTAAATATTAAAATAATATTTATTTGTGTAGTTTTTTTCACATATTCAATTAGTAACTTGTGAGTACTTTAAAAAAATAAATTCAACCTAATGATTATATACTCAAATAATAATAAATTTAATTATTCATTGGTGATCTTTAATTCTCAAATACATCTCAAACCCTATGGTGGGGCCCACCGTGTCCTATACTTTTATTCACTAGAATATGGATGACTTTGGAATACACCTATACCTGTATCTCGATACTTGTGAATACTATTTATAGACCAATAGTGACCTATATCAACCCATAAAGTCCCCTAAGGGGATAATGAATAGTTATAGTAATGATAACCATCCTACAAACACATTATGTATAATATAATCTATCTATCTCGTGATATCTGGTAAAGAAGAATGCACTCCCTATGTAATCATCCATTATTTATTTATTATTTTTCAATGTAACTAGAGAGACTTACCATCTTATACCACATCCCTGGATTTAGTGAAGGTATTTTCATCCTTATCATCTTGGAATGAGATATCACTTTATTAACTCAGAAGTAAAAAATTATATATTGATCTATTCAACCAATGTCATAACACCAAAGAAACACGCAACATTGTCTACCTCACTGTGAAATCAATTTAATGATTTTTTTCCTTACATCAAAGTAAGTGATCAGATGGTTCACATTGTTAATGATTTCAAGTCCGGAGACCAACACACATGTTCATAAATAGGAACATCCAATGACACCAGAAACATATAGTGTTTCTATTGGCATGTCTATCATCCTGATCTTATCTGCTGAATATCATCAAGTGATAACATCATGAGAATAAGTCTTTATGATTTTAATCCCCTATCACTAAATGGTATCACATTATCTATGTCTGATTTGCATGATTTATCTAGACCATATGACAGAACATTATGATTACTATAATGGTATCTCTTAGTTCTCATAATGGCCTGGGAAATACAATAACATTTTGATAAAACATATAATTGAATGACATTACCATAAATATAGTGGATATGGAAGTATCATCATTATTATGGTAATATAGAAACTTATATATATCAACCTTTATTCATTTAATTATAATCCAAGTACATACATTAGTTGGGTCTTTGTGACACACTTTCAAGACTCCCACTTGCACTATAGCCAACTGTTAACAACTCTCAACCAATTAGAACCAGGGTTTTGAGCTTGTAAGACTTTTGAAATTTTCTTAATGTTATCCAGAGAAGGGAATTTAGATTGCGTGTGATTCTGATCCCCTGGGTGGCCGGAATTAAATTTTAAGTGCGTTCACACTAGACACACTAAATAAATAGAATAACTCCTAAACGATTGCTTAGATGGGAAAACTGGGGGCACTGTTGGGTCTGGAGCGTATTGTTTACCCTATTAGGGGTATAACATTCGGGGGTGTGGCCTTTCTGTGGAAAACTCCACCAAGGGTGCTTTTGTAATTTAGCAGAACCGGGAGTGAACTTTATAACTTCTTAATGGAGGCATGGATTAAAACTTTGAGACCAATGTTGCATTCATAGCATGTTTTTTACCCTAGGGGCGGCTTAACCTCAACCCCGTCAAGAGTTCAGGTAAGGGGCCTACCGGTGGTGGTTTAAGACTTAATTTATTTTAATTATGTTTTCTACATAAACCCTTCTTCCCCTCCCCCCTTTCATTCCCTGGAAGATCCCTCTAAAAAATATCCTCTCCTCTCATCCACCTCTCAAAAGTGGCGCGGCACTCCGGTGGACCATTCGTGAAGCTACGGCCTATGCCCAACGAGGTAGGAGGTTATGTTTTTCATTTTTGATATCTTCATCGTCCATAAATTAAATTTCTTATGTCAAATTGATGTCCAATTCTCAGGTGAGGTCTATATTTGCATAGGGATCGATTTGAGATTCCCAATGATCCTTTTGGATCAAATTTTCGAGTCCTTGGGTGTATGGGGTGACTTGGGGATGTTTTCCAGTCGTTATCTTCTTTTCTGGCGGTTCTAGGGGCGGTCCGGTGGTCGGCGCGGTGGTCCGGAGGGCTCCCAGTGGCGGCGCAAGGTTTTCCATGCAGTAGTGCAGCAGCTTCTCGGGCAGTGGCAAGGCGGACCCTGGTGGAGTGGTGGATCCAGGCGGCGCAAGGTGTCCCAGGCGGCGGCGGCGGGCGAGCTTGCTGGTGCGAGGCATGATCGAGGGTCGCGGTGCGCGACCCCGTGCGGAGACCTAGACCCACCTTTGGTGGGTCTCCATGTGAGACAACAATCGGCCATAAGGAAAAATCGGTATAGGGTGGACTGGGGGTCCGTGGCTGGGCCGCGCGAGTGAGTCGTGGGCCGGTGTTGTGAGACGGATCGGGCCGGTCCATCCTAAAGGGGTTTTCCCCTAGTCTTTGGACACCCATAACTTCCACTACATGTTTCTGTTTTGCGTGCCGTATATGGTAGTGCAAACCTCATCTCGAGATGGATATTTTTAGATGGTCTCGGGGATTTTTAAATCTCGAGACAAGGGCTCGGTGGTGCGACATGCCCGTTAAGTATTTCACTGGGATTCTTCTTTCAGAAGGCGGGGACACATCTGGAGCCCATTTATGGCAATATCAGTGGTGTTGTGACCCTGGAGTTGAGACAATGTGGTCTAGAGTGGTTTTAGTCTTTGAAGCTAGAGATGATATGTGGGGCCC
The DNA here is from genome assembly GCA_963277665.1 of Viscum album. Classification (NCBI taxonomy): domain Eukaryota; kingdom Viridiplantae; phylum Streptophyta; class Magnoliopsida; order Santalales; family Viscaceae; genus Viscum; species Viscum album. The sequence goes on along the minus strand of OY728159.1, from coordinate 1,288,763,090 downwards.
ATGGACTGTCTTTTAAGCTGTGAGCAGCGTTTTGTGATTTTTTTCATCAGACGTCTGTTCGGGGCGAATGAGTAGTTGGTTTGGTGTGTTTTTTCGAGAGAATCATGAAGGAATATTTTGCCTTCCCTCTTTTGTGACCGAGGTGTGGGCCCCATGAGACGTTGTATTGGTGTAAATTAGTGTTGAATAACTTTTTCGTTGGGAGTCCGTTTCCAGCGAGTAAGTAGTCTATCTCGCGTTTTTTTCCATGAGGATTAAAATGATGTAATCTGTTCAGGCGATCGGAGCCTCTTTCTATACCTCATTAAATTTGGAAACACGGACGGGCATTGGTCGGAGGTTTCTTAGATGCACTCCGAACCAACGCATGGTCACGATGTTAGCGACACCCAGTGATGGCATGGGTGGCACGGAGTTATCAGTCTTGTTCCAGGTTTCCCCTCCAGTGGGGCTGGGCAGTGGTTTATCCAGTTATTTTTGGGTTTACCCTCTAACAGGTCTGGGCAGTGGGTCACCAGATGACCTATTAGGGTTTACCCTCCAACAGGGCTGGGGAGTGGGTCACCCGACAACCTTTTGATGTTTACCCTCCTGCAGGGCCAGACAGTGGATCACACGACGACCTTTTGGGGTTTACCCTCCAACTGGGTTAGGCATTGGTTCACCCGATGACTTCTTTTAGACTCATCCCCTTTCGACGAGGCTAGTTAGTTGATTTTTCTACATGGTTACCAGAGCAGAACTTTTGGTGGTACGGTTTAGCGATGAGTCAGCTTTCACATACAGGACTATTGGGCATCAGTGATGGCTACCCATAGAACTATTGGCGACTTATCCTGGGCTGAGCCTGGATATAGAGATCCCCTTAAACCCTCTTTCGGGTTTCCTATTGAGTATATGTATATATACACCCTACTTCTGTTCCCACTCCTTGGGTTTAGTTAATCTCCTTCTAGGATGGGCGAAGACACGCAGGTTATGCCTTGTCATTTCCATGTCTAGCTTCTCTTGGTAGGGACCAGTCTACTTCCTTTCTTTGGTTGGGTTGAGCTGCACTCTCTCTATTGTACTCTTAATTTGTTATATCATTAATTTACCTTTTATTACCTATTTTGTGGCTCCCTCAAGCTTTCAGGGCATCCTACATGAGTATCCTTAAACTCAACCCTGCTTGGGCTTTTCCAGCACTTGGTGTGCCCCTGCAGACGACAGATAGGTCGATCGAGACTACGGAGGAGCACAGATGACATAGGAGCTTGGGATGTGTTCGATGGTCATAGTAGGTCTTTCATGTGTGATACTGACCAACTATTTACTTTTGTTACCTGTTGTCGGGTTGTGGCACTTTTCTAGTTGGGCACGTGTTTTTCCCCTTTTCTTTTTAGCATCCTGTCAGTACTTTCCAGCACTTTACTTTTTTTCTATTTTGAAGTTGATGCATGACTTTGGTTGGGTTATAGTTGTTTGTCCTTTGGTTTTCTTTGTACACTGCACTTCAACATTGAGTGTGTTTTTTGTGTGTTTACAGGTACTTAGGCGAAGGCCTTCCCAGGATTTTTAAGCCTTCGGTGCTTGTCGCCAGCCCCTGGCCTATGGAGGTGGTCTTGGGGTAGTAGCGGCTCGGGACCGGTAGGGTTGGGTTGTGACAAAGTGGTATCAGAGGTGGTTCATTCCTTGGGTCATTGTTCGAAAATCCCTAAAAAGGAATTGGTTTTGATTTAGGGATATCGTGTTGACATGTCTCGAGAGCGGTTCTTAGGCCAGGGAGTCTAGTAATGGTATGGGCAGCCAACGTATCCATTCACCAAGACCTTGATAACCCACTTGTCGACTCTACAAGCTAAGACACTTGTTACAAGGAACTTTGGAACATTAATCCGGTGGATTGAGTATTTTACTGTCCTTTTTGAGTCAGCTCCCCTTTGTTATTATTAATATATATATATATGCTCATCTTATCACGGTAATCCTTGATAATTTTCCGGATTCCCCCACGATAGCAGCATACCAGGTTACCCTCTCCAGTTCATGATGATTACCTGGTGAGTGACAAGGCGTCAGTTCAGGGACCCTCATGTGATCCCCTTCTTCCTAGTGGTTCAGCAGTGTCCCATCCACCGGGAGAGCAGATGTTAGTACCGACATCATAGGCCGAGGTTGAGCGCAGGTTGAGTGCGCTCCGAGACTTTCAACATCAGCGGCCGTAGAAGTTCTGCAGATACTTGGATCCCTAGGCAGTGGAAGATTGGATAGATTTTTTCAACCGACTTTTCAAGCTAGTACGGACACCAGCGAGTAGCTCTAGATTCTATCATTTTCCTTGGGATGGCCAGGCGTTAGGGGGGGTTGGTTACGTAGACCCACGACCAGTCATCTCTCATGTTGGATAGCTTCTCGTAGCTCTTCCGTGAGGAGTACTCCCCCTCTTACTTACACTCCATTTGGATTTTGGAGCTCCAGAAGTTGAAGCAGGGGGGATGACCGTAGTGTATTACCCGGCCCGATTTACCGATCTGACAGGCTACTCACATGATATGATCTGCGACAGTTACATTCGTGTGTGGAAGGTTGAGCAGAGTCCTCGCGGGGAGATCCGTGCTAGTGTAGTGTCCCTGTGCATACCTTATTATCCCGGGTTGCTAGAGTGGGTTATCGTGATGAATATCTTCTTGGATGAGGGACACCAACTGAAAGGGACTAGTAGTGGCCGCTTCAGAGGAGAGTCCTCGGTGATAGGCAGGTAGCAGAGAGTAGAGCCTCTGTTGAGGAGGCCCTTCCATGAGTAGACACAAGGGAAGGGTCATACACCGCAGTGGCGCCGTGGAGCACTAGGGAAGGTAGAAGAGAGCCATTACTATTCATGTGATGGACGAGGCCACCTTGCACGGGACTACCCGACCAGGCATATCGAGCATCCGTGGTAGGTAGGGGGCGCACCGCAGTGGCAGAGGCAACACCATGACCAGGGATCCCGCAGGCGAGGACAGGGTGGTCCTTAGGGAGGCGACGCAATCAGAGCAGTAGGACCTAGAGGTCTGGGATGGCATTTCGAGGTCCTTCCACCACCACCGCTGGGCGGCCCATGCCAGGCTCAGGGAGATGGCAGTAGGGGTCGTGGGTAGCTTCAAGCTATGGGTGTTCGTGACCCCCCAGTACATGAGATGGTTCATGTTATGTTTTGTGTTTACTCTACGCTTTATTTGATACTAGTAGACACAGGCACCAACCACTCCTTTATAGTGATGTTGTTGGTACGGGAGTTGGATCTTCCAGTAGAGGTGCTGAAACCTGCACTTCGCCTCTAGGTTCCTACGAGAAGTGCCTCGTTAGTGACCATTATCTGCAGATAGTGCGAACTGTCATTCGAAGGAGGGAGTTCCATGTGGGACCTGCTCGTCATCACGATGGAACCTTCCAACATCATCCTGGGCATGTATTTGATTTCTATGGTTCATGCCCAGATCGAACGTCATCACAGACGAGTCAGAGGCGTGTTTTCTGATGGGACGAGGTTCACCATCCTTAGTGAACGAGACCTCGTGACAGAGCAGATGGGTACTCTGAGCTGGAGACCCTGACCTTTTTCTCCCCAGTTGGCAAGAATGGATCTTAGATCAGTAGACACTATATACACCTAGACCCCTACCATTGTAGAGGACTACATAGACGTCTTTCCCATGGATGTCTTAGGACTACCTCCAAGGCGAGAGATGGAGTTTTTCATTGACGTGTAGCCGGAAACTGCCCTGATATCATGTGCAGCTTATTGGATGGAACCCACAGAGGTTCGGGAGCTACGACGTCAGCTAGACGATCTTCATGATAAAGGATTCATCAGGCCCAGTTTATCCCCCTGGCCAGCTCCAATTGTTTTTGTGAAAAAGGCATATCAGAGTCTATGGATTTGTGTGGATTATCATCACCTGAATCGGGCCACAATAAAGAAAAAGTACCCTTTGTCGAGGATCGATGACATCCTTGACCGGTTGAGAGGTGAGAAGTGGTTCCCCAAGATTGGTGTTCAATCCGGATACCACCAGTGGTGGGTTCATGATGATGACATCCCGAAGATGGATTTCCCTTGTTTATATGGGCATTTCGAGTTTCTAGTGATGCCCTTTTGTGTGACGAATGCCCCAGCCGTTTTCATGGCATTGATGAAACTGTTCTTCAAGCCGTACTTGGACCGGTTTGTGGTTGTATTTTTTAACAACATACTCATCTACTCTGCGATAGAGGAGGAGAATGTGGATCATTTGAAGATGGTCCTAGGCTTACTCCAAGAGCAACAGTTTTATGGGAAGCTCTCAAAGTTTAAATTCTAGATTCGTGAGGTTCACTTTCTGGGGCATAACATTATGGAGCAAGGATTGGCCATAGATCCCGCAAAGATAGAGTAAGTTCTTGATTGGGAGCCCCCCAATAATGTGGCATAGGTGCAAAGCTTCCTTGGTTTGGCAGGGTACTATAGGAAATTTGTGGAAGACTTATCCCGGATTTCTGCCCCTTTGACCGCATTGATGCGGAAGGGACGACCGTTCACCTGGACTGATCACTTCTAGAAGGCCTTCGAGGAGATGATACAGAGGCTGACTAGGGCTCCAGTGTTGAGGCTACTAGAGGAGGGCGTTGAGTTCATAGTGTACTGTGACACTTTAGGAGTTGGGCTTGGTTGTGTGCTGATGCAGCAGTGGGCAGTGATTGCATATGGGTCAAGGCAGTTGAGGCCCCATGAGCCGAATTCTGCGACTCATGATTTGGAGCTGGTAGCGGTGTTCTTCTCCTTGATTCTATGGAGACACTACCTTCTGGGTGAGCATTTAGTGGACTTCTCAGACCACCAAATCCTCAAGTACATCTTCAGTCGGAGGGATCGGAATCAGAGGCATAGGCGCTGGCTGGAGTTTCTACTGGACTATGATTTCGAGATAGTCAACACTCTAGGGAAAGGCAATGTAGTAGTAGATACCCTTAGCAGGAATTCCCAGTCTCGTTTAGTGCGGGAAGATTCAGGGAAGTTGGCATCCGTACAGCTGACCTTTGTGGAAAGGGAGATTATGGCTTTTCTATAGTCGATGGTGTTGACTTCTTCACTCCTTGAGCGTGTGAGAGAGTCACAGATGGGGGGTGTCAACAGCGAGGTACTGCGTGATCAGATATCCATGGGCGACACACCAGATGGGTATTCTAAAGGAGATAATAATGATATCTTATTCCAGGGGCAACCTGTAGTACCATTGGAGATGTGGGATAAGGTGATGCGGGAGTTCTACACTTCCCCCTTGTCTATACATCTTAGTGTGGGGAAGATATACATAGACCGTCATCAGCAGTTGTGGTGGTTTGACATGAAGTGGAGCGTAGCTGAGTTCGTTTCTCGGTGTCTTACCTGTCAGTAGGTGAAGGTAGAGCATCAGGTTCCGGGTGGGTTGTTGCAGCCCCTTGATATCCTAGAGTGGAAGTGGGATGAAAAGTCTATGGACTTCATCATAAGGCTCCCATGCACTGCAAAGGTCGATGATTCCACTTGGGTAATAGTGGACGGACTCACGAAGTCGGTGCACTTTCTTTCCATCAGGGAGCAGAACTCAGTGGAGAGTCTAGGGCGGCTTTACATTAGGGAGATCACCCGCCTTCATGGAGTACCCTCGATGATCATCTTCGACCAAGACATGCAACTTATGTCGTGATTGTGGCAAGGCCTGCAAGAGGCATTCAAGGCCCAGTTGCGGATGAGTACTGATTTTCCCCCCAGATGGATGAGCAGACTGAGCGCACTATCTGGGTGTTGGAGGATAGGCTCAGGGTGTGCGTGTTAGACTTTTTCCTGAGCTGGGAGGATCACCTACCCCTGGTGGAGTTCACGTACTACAATAGTTACCACTCTACTATTAGCATGGCACATTTTCGAGGCCCTCTACGGGAGACCCTACAGGCCACTGTTGTGATGGATGGAGGTTGGGGAGACCTCCCTCAAGGGCCCAGAGTTAGTGAAGGCGATGACGGAGAAGGTGCATGTCGTCTATGAGCGGATGTGGATGGATCAGATCTGATAGAAGTCTTATGAAGATCGGCGTTGCAGGCCTTTAGAGTTTGAGCAGTGGGACCATGTCTTTTTTAGAGTCTCTCTGCAGCATGGTACACAGAGGTTCAGCTGGAGTGGCAAGTTATCCCTGAGGTTCATTGGGCCCTTTGAGATCTTGCACAGGGTCGGCGAGGTTGCCTACCGTCTTGCTCTACCCCCACAGCTAGAGAGGGTGCATGACGTCTTCCACGTGTCGCAGGTGAAGAAATATGTGCATGACCCCACACATGTTATCGAATGCGGAGATATGGACATTGAGGATGGATCCACCTTTGCAGAACATGCGGTGGTGATTGAGGACCGGTAGGAGTAGACACTGTGTGGACAAACCATTCACCACTAAAAAAAACTCCTATAGCGACCGCCAAAAGCGGTCGCTATAGGGCTCTAGCGGCCGCCCAACGACCGCCACGCAGTCCCTGCAGGCCACCTGCTGGGCAACCTATAGCGACCTCTTTTGGAGGTCGCTATAGTGAAATTTTTGTTTTAAAAAAAATGTCCACTGAAATAAATAAATATATATATATATATATTCAAAAAAAATTTCACATATATACTATTAAATACAATATTTTAAATATATATATATATATATAATATTTTAAATGTTTTAATATATATAATATTAAATATATGTATAATATCAAATCATTGTGCTATAATAATTTAAAACCCCTGATTTAAGAAATTCTATCATTTCAGGTTTTTCGGAGCACGTTTGCTCCGAATTCGACCGCCGCACGCCGTTTTGGTGTTTTATGACTCCGGAAACGCGTTTCCGGCCACTGCGGTCAAATGGCACCTCCGATTGACTTTCCGTCTCTCGGACCATTTCACAATTCACGCAACGGATGTTGTCATGCGGTTTCGTGGCATTCGGAGGTCGTTCGGGTGGTTTTGACCCCCCAACGCGCCATTTCAGCGCGCACCGAGCTGCTGAAAATGATGCATTCGGTCGTGTCGTGCACACCGCACGTCCGATGGACGTACCGCCTCCTCCTGCATATCAGGAATAATATTCCTATCATTCTCGTGTGGTTTCAGGTTTTTCGGAGCAAGTTTGCTCCGAATTCGACCGCCGCACGCCGTTTTGGTGTTTTATGACTCCAGAAACACATTTCCAGCCTCCACGGTCAAACGACACCTCCTATTGACGTTCCGTATGGCCGACCATTTCACAATTCACGCAACGGATGTTGTCGTGCGGTTTCGTGGCATTCGGAGGTCGTTTGGGTGGTTTTGACCCCCCAATGCGCCATTTCAGCGCGCGCCGAGCTGCTGAAAACAACGCATTCGGTCGTGCCGCGCGAACCGCATGTCCGATGGACGTGCCGCCTCCTCCTGCATCTCAGGAATAATATTCCTATCGTTCTCGTGCGGTTTCAGGTCATTCGGAGCACGTTTGCTCCGAATTCGTCTGCCACACGCCGTTTGGTGTTTTATGACTCTGAAAACGCGTTTCCGGCCGCCGCGGTCAAACGACACCTCCGATTGATGTTCCGTCTACCCGACCATTTCAAAATTCATGCAATGGATGTTTTCGTGCAGTTTTGTGACATTCGGAGGTCGTTCGGGTGGATTTGACCCCCCAACGCGTCATTTTAGCGCGCGCCGAGCTGCTGAAAACGACCCCTTCGGACGTGCTGCGCGCACCGCACGTCCGATGGACGTGCCGCCTCCCCCTGCATCTCAGGAATAATATTTCTATCGTTCTAATGATATTTTAGGTCGTTCGGAGCACGTTTTCTCCGAATTGGACCGCCGCACGCCGTTTTGGTGTTTTATGGCGCTGGAAAAGCGTTTCCGGCCGCCGCGGTCAAACGGCACCTCCGAATGACATGCCGTCTAGCCGACCATTTCAGAATTCACGCACCGGCTGTTGTCGTACAGTTTCGTGGCATTCGGACGTCGTTCAGGTGGTTTTGACCACCCAACGCGGCATTTCAGCGCGCGTCGCGCTGCTGAAAACGACAGATTCGGTCGTGCCGTGCGCACCGCATGTCCGATGGACGTGCCTCCTCCTCCTGCATCTCAGGAATAATATTTCTATCGTTCTTGTGTGGTTTCAGGTCGTTCGGAGCACGTTTACTCTGAATTGGACCACCGCACGCCGTTTTGGTGTTTTATGGCGCCAGAAACGTGTTTTCGGCCGCCGCGGTCAAATGACACCTCCAAATGACGTGCCGTCTAGCCGACCATTTCACAATTCACGCACCGGATGTTTTCATACGATTTTGTGGCATTCGGAGGTCGTTCGGGTGGTTTTGACCACCCAACGCGGTATTTCAGCGCGCGTCGCGCTGCTGAGAAAAACACATTCCGTCGTGCCGCGCGCACCGCACGTCTGATGGACGTGCCACCTTCTCCTGCATCTCAGGAATAATATTTCTATCGTTCTCGTGTGGTTTCAGTTCGTTCGGAGCAAGTTTGCACCGAATTCGACCGCCGCACACCGTTTTGGTGTTTTATGGCTCTGGAAACGCGTTTCCGGCCGTCGCGGTCAAACGGACCTCCGAATGACGTGCCGTCTGGCCAACCATTTCACAATTCACGCACCGGCTATTGTCGTATGGTTTCGTGGCATTCGGAGGTCGTTTGGGTGGTTTTGACCCCCCGACGCGCGATTTCAACGCGCACCGCGCTGCTGAAAACGACACATTCGGTCGTGTCGCGCGCACCGCATGTCCGATGGATGTACCGCCTCCCCCTGCATCTCAGGAATAATATTTCTATTGTTCTCGTGTAGTTTCAGGTCGTTCGGAGCACGTTTACTCCGAATTGGACAAACCGCACGCCGTTTTGGTGTTTTGTGGCGCCGGAAACGCGTTTCTGGCCGCCGCGGTCAAACGGCACCTCCGAATGATGTGCCGTCTAGCCGACCATTTCACAATTCATGCACCGGCAGTTTTCGTATGGTTTCGTGGCATTCGGACGTCGTTTTGGGTGGTTTTGACCACCCAACGCGGCATTTCAACGCGCGTCGCGCTGCTGAAAACGACCCATTCGGTCGTGCCGCGCGCACCACACGTCCGATGGACGTTCCGCCTCCCCCTACATCTCAGGAATAATATTTCTATTGGTCTCGTGCGGTTTCAGGTCGTTCGGAGCACGTTTTCTCTGAATTGGTCCGTCGCACGCCGTTTTGGTGTTTTATGGCGCCGGAAACACGTTTCTGGCCGCCGCAGTCAAACAAAACCTCCGAATGACATGCCGTCTAGCCGACCATTTCACAATTCACGCACCGGCTGTTTCTGTGCGGTTTTGTGACATTCGGAGGTCGTTCGGGTGGTTTTGACCCGCCCAACGCGCCATTTCAGCGCGCGCCGCGCTGCTGAAAATGACACATTCGGTCGTGCCGCGCGCACCGCACATCTGATGGATGTGCCGCCTCCCCTGCATCTCAGGAATAAAATTTCTATTGTTCTCGTGTGGTTTCAGGTCATTCAGAGCACGTTTTCTCCGAATTGGATCGCCGCACGCCGTTTTGGTGTTTTATGGCGCCGGAAACGCGTTTCCGGACGCCGCGGTCAAACGGCACTTCCGAATGACGTGTCGTCTAGCCGACCATTTCATAATTCACGCACCAGCTATTGTTGTATGGTTTCGTGGCATCTGGACGTCGTTCGAGTGGTTTTGACCACCCAACGCGGCATTTCAGCGCGCGCCGCGCTGCTGAAAATGACACATTCGGTCGTGCCACACGCACCGCACGTCCGATGGATGTGACGCTTCCTCCTACATCTTAGAAATAATATTTTTATCGTTCTTGTGCGGTTTCCGGTCGTTCGGAGCATGTTTGCTCCGAATTGGACCGTCGCACGCCGTTTTGGTGTTTTGTGGCGCCGGAAACGCATTTCCGGCCTCCGGGGTCAAACGGCACCTTCGAATGACGTGCCGTCTAGCCGACCATTTTACAATTCACGCAGCAGCTGTTTTCGTACAGTTTCGTGGCATTCGGAGGTCATTCGGGTGGTTTTGACCACCCAACGCGGCATTTCAGCGCGCGCTGCGCTGCTGAAAACGACACATTTAGTTGTGCCACGCGCACCACACGTCAGATGGACGTGCCGCTGCCTCCTGCATCTCAAGAATAATATTTCTATCGTTATCGTGCGGTTTCAGGTCGTTCGGAGCACGTTTTCTCCGAATTGGACCGCCGCACGCTATTTTGGTGTTTTGTGGCACCAGAAACACGTTTCCGGCCGCCACGGTCAAACGGCACCTCCGAATGATGTTCCGTATGGCCGACCATTTCACAATTCACACACCGGCTGTTGTCGTACGGTTTCGTGGCATTCGAAGGTCGTTCGGGTGGTTTCGACCCCCCGACGCGCGATTTCAGCGCGCGCCGCGCTGCTGAAAATGACACATTCGGTTGTGCCGCGCACACTGCACGTCTGATGGATGTGCCGCCTCCCCCTGAATCTCATAAATAATATTTCTATCGTTATCGTGCGGTTTTAGGTCGTTCGGAGCATGTTTTCTCCGAATTGGACCGCCGCACCCCGTTTTGGTGTTTTGTGGCGCCGGAAACGCGTTTCCGGCCCGCCGCGGTCCAAACGGAACCACCGAATGACGTGTCTTCTAGCCGACCATTTCACAATTCACGTACCGGCTGTTTTCGTATGGTTTCGTGGCATTCGGACGTCGTTCAGGTGGTTTTGACCACCCAACGCGGCATTTCAGCGCGCGTCGCGCTGCTGAAAAGGAACATTCGGTCGTGCCGCGCGCACCGCACGTTCCGATGGGCGTGCCACCTCCCCCTGCATCTCAGGAATAATATTTTTATCGTTCTCGTGCGGTTTTAGGTCGTTCGGAGCATGTTTTCTCTGATTGGACCGCCCACGACCGTTTTGTGTTTTTTTGGCGCCGGAACGCGTTTTCGGCCGCCACAGTCAAACGGAACCTTCAAATGATGTGCTATCTGGCCGACTATTTCACAATTCATGCACCGGCTGTTTTCGTACGGTTTCGTGGAATTCGGAGGTCGTTCGGGTGGTTTTGACCCCCCAACCGCGTCATTTCAGCGCACGCAGTGCTGCTGAAAACGACACATTAGGTCGTGCCGCGCGCACCGCACGTCCGATGGACGTTCCACCTCCTCCTGCATCTCTGGAATAATATTTCTATCGTTCTCCGTGCGGTTTTCAGGTCGTTCGGAGCACGTTTCTCCGAATTGGACCTCCGCAAGCTGTTTTGGTGTTTTTATGGCGCTGGAAACGCGTTTCCGGCCGCCGTGGTCAAAAGGCACCTCCGAATGACGTTCCGTCTAGCGGACCATTTCAGAATTCACGGCACCGGCTGTTGTCGTACGGTTTCGTGGCATTCGGAGGTCGTTCGGGTGGTTTTGACCCCCCAACGCGCCATTTCAGCGCGCGCCGCGCTGCTGAAAACGACACATTCGGTCGTGCCGCGCGCATCGCAGGTCCGATGGACGTGACGCCTCCTCCTGCATCTCAGGAATAATATTTCTATCGTTCTCGAGCGGTTTCAGGTCGTTCGGAGCACGTTTTCTCCAAATTGGACCGCCGCACGCCGTTTTGGTGTTTTATGGCGCCGAAACGCATTTCCGGCCGCCGCGGTCAAACGGAACCTCCGAATGATGTGCCGTCTGGCTGACCATTTCAAAATTCACGCACCGGCTGTTTTTGTATGGTTTTGTGGCATTCGGAGATCGTTCGGGCAGTTTTGACCACCCAACACGGCATTTCAGCGCGCGCCGCGCTGCTGAAAATGACACATTCGGTTGTGTCGCGTGCACCGCACGTCCGATGGACGTGCCTCCTCCTCCTGCATCTCTAGGAACAATATTTCTATCGTTATCGTGTGGTTTCAGGTGTTCAGAGCACGTTTTCTCCGAATTGGACCGCCACACGCCGTTTTGGTGTTTTATAGCGCCCGAAACGCATTTCCGGCCGCCGCGGTCCAAACGGAACCTCCGAATGATGTACCGTCTGGCCGACCATTCACAATTCACGCACCGGCTGTTGTCGTATGGTTTCGTGGCATTCGGAGGTCGTTCGGGGTGGTTTTGACCCCCAACGGGCCATTTCAGCGCTGCGTCGCGCTGCTGAAAACGACACATTTGGTCGTGCCGCGCGCGACCACACGTCTGATGGACGTTCCGCCTCCTCCAGCATCTCAGGAATAATATTTCTATCGTTCTAATGCAGTTTCAGGTCGTTCAGAGCAAGTTCACTCCGAATTTGGACCGCCGCACGTCGTTTTTGGTGTTTTATGGTGCCCGGAAACGCGTTTGCGGCCGCCGCGGTCAAACGGCACCTCCGAATGAACATGCCGTCTGGCCGACCATTTCAAAATTCACTCACCGGCTGTTTTTGTATGGTTTTGTGGCATTAGGAGGTCGTTCGGGTGGTTTTGGGCACCCAACGCGGCATTCAGCCCGCGCCGCGCTGCTGAAAATGACACATTCGGTCATGCCGCGCACCGCAGGTCTGATGGACGTGCCGCCTCCTCTTGCATCTCAGAAATAATATTTCTATTGTTCTCATGCGGTTTTAGTTCGTTCGGAGCATGTTTTCTCCGAATTGGACTGTCGCACGCCGTTTTGGTGTTTTATGGCGCCAGAAACGCGTTTTCCCGGCCGCCGCGGTCAAACGACACCTCGAATGACGTGCAGTCTGGCCGACATTTCACAATTCATGCACCGGCTGTTGTCGTACGGTTTCGTGGCATTCGGAGGTCGTTCGGGTGGTTCGGGTGTGCGTTCGGGGGTGCGGGGGGGGGGGGGGGGGGTTGCTGTACGGGGGGGCGGGGGGTGTACGGGTGTGCGGGGGGTTGTACGGGGGTGCGGGGGACTGTACGGGGGTGCGGGGGGGGCTGTCCAAGGGTGCGGGGGGGCTGTACAGGGGTGGGGGGGTGCGGGGGGTTGTACGGGGGTACGGGGGGGGGGTGTACAGGGGTGCGGGGGGGTGTACGGGGGTGGGGGGGGGGGGCTGTACGGGGGTGCGGGGGCTGTACGGGGGTGCGGGGGGGCTGTCCGGGGGTGCAGGGGGCTGTAAGGGCGTGTCGGGGGGGCTGTACGGGGGTGAGGGGGGCTGTACGGGGGTGTGTGTGGGGGGGGGGGGTGCTGACCGGGGGTGCGGGGGGCTGTACGGGGGTGCCGGGGGGGCTGTACGGGGGTGCGGGGGGGTGTACGGGGGTGCGGGGGGGGGGGGGGGGGGGGGGCTGTACGGCGGTGCGGGGGGCTGTACGGGGGTACCGGCGGGGCTGTACGGGGGTGCTGGGGGGTGTACGGGGGTGCGGGGGGGGGGGGGGGGGGGGGGGGGCTGTACGGGGGTCCGAGGGGACTGTACGGGGTGTGCGGGGTGCTATACGGGGGTGCGGGGGGGCTGTCCGGGGGTGCGGGGGTGTGGGGGGATGTACGGGGGTGCGGGGGGCTGTCCGGGGGTGCGGGGGGCTGTAAGGGGGTGCAGGGGGGTTGTCCGGGGGTGCGGGGGGCTGTACGGGGGTGCAGGGGGGGCTGGTACGGGGGTGCGGGGGGCTGTACGGGGGGTGCGGGGGGGTCAGTACGGGGGTGCGGGGGGGGGGGGGGGGTGCTATAAGGGGGGCGGGGGGTTGTACGGTTGTGCGGGGGGCTGTTCGGGGGTGCGAGGGGGCTGTACGGGGGTGCGGGGGGTTAGAGTTTTTAAATGCACGCCTTAGATAATATTAGCTATCATATAATAAACAAGAAAATAAAGAAATTATAAGTACACAACCTTCTAATTTAAATTAAATGAATAAATATAGTACATCAATGTCAACCCCACCAGTAAAAACAAAAAACATATCTCGTGAATATATGATGTGTCATGCGTTGCCATCACTGCTACCTTCCTTCTGGTGGGCCAGGGGCCTACAACAAATAAACATTAAAAATATTTTAATAACAAAAATAATTTAAATTAAATAAATAAATACAGTATATACCTGCGTCGTATGATCACCTGAAACCATCAGCTCGATGCACATACTCCCGCAGTGCTCTAACCTCAGCTGTCAATTGCGCATTTTCCTCCTCGGAAGCGCGCAGCTGTGCCTCAAAATCTGACATCTGCTGTGTCATATGAGCAACAGGAGGACCGACAACCGCAGCGCGTGACACTACAGAACGAGGAATCCCTGCTCCATAGGTCAAACTATAGCCATGCCCGTCCCGACCGATAATGCGATGAAAGATCTCATCTCGTCGCATGGGAAGTTGTCGCTGGTCCTCTGGCAGATGTTCTAACTCAGCTTCAAATTGAGCCTGTGAAATATTTAAATATATATAAATATATAAGTTAATATATAGATTTATGTAATTATTGGTAAGTACAGACACTTACTATCAATGCTGCAACCTCTGGATCATTGCGATCACGAGTCCTCATCCACACCGACATTTTATCAGTTGCTGCACCTTGCTCTCGCAACTGTATATTAAAAAAATATAAACACAAAACCATATTAATTAATAAATTAAAAAATGAATAATATATACCTCATGTAGGATCTGAGACACGTGACGAGTCCCGAGCCTGTGAGGTGGTCCCTGCAACGCTCGATTCTCAGAATGGCGTGTTGACACCTCCTACATTCAATTCATTCAAATTTCAAACAAATCACATATTCTTGAAAATATATATACACCAAAATAATTAAGATACAAACCGAAACTCCCTCAGTAGACCAATATGCAACCATGTCACGCCACTGAGCTGGGAGGACACCTCTCGGGTCTTTTTCCAAAATGTCTAGGGCACCCACATTTGGTACCCAGTGGTCCCATTTCACTTTGCCTTTATAATCATTCCACATCTTACAGAATTTTCTCATACACACGGGCCGAAACTCTTCAGGGCATACTTTCAAATTTTTCTATAAAGAAAATAATCAAACATATTAGTATTCTTTATACATATAAAATAAAGTAAAATGATTTTCTTACCTGAACCTCCCTCCATAGACGATCTAATGTGTCCTGAGGGATAGAAGCCCAGTCACGCATGGTCAATGGAAATCGATGTGGGTCACGTATGATATGACCCAACTGACAAATAAATTCCGGGGCATTCGGTCCCACAGGATGAAAAACCTCATCAAATGAAACATCTATCATCGTGTCGGAATTCCATGATAATATGCCACGACCAGGGCCTCTCCTGTGAGAGGAAGAAGCATCCAAGTCTGATCCTATTGAAAACAATTTTATATATAAATTGACAAATGTTATATATATATATATATGTATGTCAATTACATAAAAAATATAGACAATGACATTCAAACATACCTCGACCATGAGACGTAGATGCCTCAGATGGATGATGTGGATCTTCTGCCTCTTCCCCTGACATGTCTGCAGTCATAGAAAACATCATTAATGACTCCAAAGTGTTTAAAAGATAAATTGGATTGTTCTTTAAAAATCAAATTGTACAACTGTTAATCAAACAAAAAATGGATTGAATAATTAGTTGTGAATGAATTTTAAAAAATCAGAAAGTTAACAAAATAGATATACAAATTATGTACAAAACCAATCAATGCATAGCCAAATTTCAGATAGAACTAATAAAAATTCAAGCAGCACATGAATCAGATGAAGAATACCTCAAAGGGATGATACACCGACCATAACATCAATAAATAAGAGTAAAAACAACCTAAATATTTATGATTGAATTAACTTACAAAAGTGAGGATTAAAACTTATAAAGATTTACAAAATGATTAGATAATTTATGATATCCTAGGACATTCTACTGAATAGCGGGAAAACAATTATACCTTTCATTAATCATGAAAATCGACCATTTCTCCTTCAAAAACTGCTCTGACCCAATAAATATCTTCTTCACGTTGAACTACGGTATGTTAATCAAGTTGTTGGTAAACAAATGGAACAGTCTCGGGTTCATCTTCTTCAAATAAAAACACTCCTCGCCGAGACATTTTGACAACAACTTGCCAACTTGGATCCGAAGGCAAAGTAAGGAAGAATACTTGTTCCGCTTGTGATGTCAAAATGAAAGGTTCATTCTCAACTCGTTCATTATTTCAATATAACATATAGTTAAAATTCACCAATGAAAACTGATATTGATCGACTTTACATCCACGCACTGGATCAACCCAATTACACTTTAACAATATGTACTTCAAACCGTGTGTGTATACAACTCCAATGATGTCTATCAATTGACCATAGTAATAACCAAAATCGACAAAGGGACAACCGATGCCACTGTTTTGCGTTGCTCATTTATCGTCAACATCTTTAATGCGAAATCGAAAACCATTAGCATCAATAGCTTTATAACGACGAGCCGTTATTGATGGACCCTCAACCAGTTGGATAAATACTTCAGGTAGCGTGGGGTCCCCTAACTCCCTCAGTTTACGAACCTACATAATTTATAAAAATCAATACTGATATACACAGAAAGAATTAGTATAATACTTCACTCATAATGAAAATCAATTTATACATACATAATCCTTGAACCAATCATGAAATGACGCATAATGAGATTGTTGAATGTGCAACTCAGTTGCACGATGCATCTCTTCTTTTATCTCATTAATGTGTTTCCTGCAAATGATAACGCGATGTTTAAAAGATCATCTTATGCAAACAAAACATGTAAAACTTATACAAGCACATTGATAAGATACTTACTGCGTTAATGGTGCAACTGATGCAGTATTGAACAAGATATATCGATGTGCTTGTATCCACTCGATGTTGTCCATATCAAATGTGGTTCCTTCTCCGCCTGGACCATCATGAATCCGAGAGGGCTTATCTAATTTTGTTTCAACATCCGTAAGATATTCTGCACAAAAGGTAGTACACTCATCCATCAAATAACCATTGGCTATTGATGCCTCTGGATGAGCTCTGTTCTGTACAAATATTTTCAATTTACTCAAATACTGTTCAATAGGATACATCCACCTAAATTGCACTGGACTAGCAGCCATTACTTCATCAGTTAGTTGCACTGTCAAGTGGACCATAACATCGAAAAATGAGGGGGGGAAAGTTTCTCAAAGTGACAAAGCGTAAGTACAATTCGGTCCTGCAAACTTTTTAAATCACTCATTCGTTGATTTCTTAAACAAAGATGTCTAAAAAAATTACTCATCTCAATCATGGGCTGAACAACATTGGGGGATAAACAATCAAAAATTTCGATTGGAATCAACTGATTAAGTAATATGTGATTGTCATGACTTTTCACCCCTGCAATGTCTTGCTTGTCAGATTCACACACATTAAAATATTAGAAGAATAACCATCAGGCACCTTGACCATCTTCAAAATGGAAAGAAATGTCTCTTTCTCCACTGTAGTCATCGTATACTGTGCAGCAGGCATATATGCCTTATTTCCCTCAGCTAACTGTAAATGCAACTGTTTCCTTAAACCCATTTCTTCCAAATCACGGCGTGCATTAACATGGTCCTTTGATTTTCCACTAACACCTAAAATAGTCCACAATATGTTATCACAAACATTTTTTTCAATGTGCATGACATCTAAATTATGCTCGACATGTTAGTTTTCCAATATGGAAGACTATAAAAAATACTTTTCTTTTTCCAATTGTGATTGCACTGCCTACCCGCAGCACGAATATTACGTACTGGAGGAGCCACCAAATCCTGAATTTCATATACCATGCGGATGTTTTCTTCATCAATATGCGATAACATTTTGACTCCTATCATGATCTTTGGTGCTGGGCTGAACTCTCTAGAACCATCAAATGTCACTCTGTCCTTTCTGAATCTGTGCTGAGGCGGGAGAAAATGCTTGTGACCCATGTATGCCCATTTTTGAATGTTTAATCCATACAGATTTTTTACTTTTATTGCAACAAGGGAAAGCAAATTCCCCTTTCATACTCCATCCTAATAAATTTGCATAAGCTGGGAAGTCATTGATTGTCCACAATAAAGCAGCATGCAGTTTGAATATTTCATTCGTTTCGCAGTCATAATTCATCACACCATCGCCCCAAAATTCATTCAACTCATCAATCAATGGCTGAAGGTAAACATCAATCTTATCCCCCGGACTTTTAGGTCCATCAATAAGAGTGGAAAGTAATATAAATTTTTGCTTCATACAAATCCACGGACGAAGATTATATGGAACCAACACCACGGGTCATGTGCTATGAGTTGCACCAACGATAGACTTGAATGGATTGAAACCATATGCTGCCAATCCCAATCAGACATTACGAACATCTTTAGCAAAGTCAGGATGTCTCTTATCAAAATCCTTCCATGCATGAGAGTCTGTCGGGTGGGTTAACATATCACTTTCATGAACTCTTTCTGCATGCCATCTCATTAAATTAGAAACTTTAGATGACATAAAAAATCTTTTCAACCTCAGTTTAAGGGGAAAGTAACATATTTGCTTTAAGGAAATCGGTTTCCCCTGTATCGCAATCTGACTTTGATGAGTATTATTTCCCCTGTTCTCTTTCTACCTGGAAGCACCACAAACCGTACAAATATCCAAATGGGTAGTTTCTTTTCTAAACAACATACAGTTGTTTGCACATGCATCTATGGTCTCATATGTAAAACCTAAGTTCTCTGTCAACTTACCAGCATAGTAATATGACTCAGGAATCTTAGCGTTGACAGGAAGAACTTTTTTCAATAAAACCAAAATCATGTCGAATGATGTGTCTGACCAATTATTCAAAGTATTCAAATGCAACAACTCCACGATAAACGACAGTTTATTATAAGAAGTACATCCAAGATATAATTCTGTTTTCGCATCATCAAGTGCTTCATAAAACCTCCTCTAATCATGATCTGCACAAGAGCGAAGATTTATCTCACCGGTCTCAAGATTTTGGATGTCAATTCTTTCAGGATCAAACCCACGAACCATTTCAGTAATCATTTCATGCATTGGATCAGTCATCCTTGCATCAACATCCATCTGAGACGCATCTGTATTTTGACAACAAACATATTCTTCTCCATGACGAGTCCAACTCTTATAATTTTTCAGAAATCCATTAAAGAAAAGGTGCTCCCTCACAGTATCTCATGTGAATTGATATCTGTTAGCACATTTTCTACATGGAGAACTAATATAGTCACTTTCAAATCCTCTCGTGAAGTTAATAAACTGCATAATTCCATTGAAATATTCTCTAGATGTTCGATTTGGAAGATCAATGCAACTCTTATCCATAATTATATCTGTATAACAAACATTTACACAATACTTATTACATTTACATTTTTCAAATCAACTATATTTAAAATAAATATTAATCATTTGTTTATGAACCATTGATAAAATAATAATGTAACTAAAAGCCCATGTTACCTGATTGAGCTACAAACCTGAAAGAGAGGGGAGCCGAAGGCGGTGCAGCGAGAGAGAGGAGGCAGTGAAAGGGAGCCGGAGCCAAAGGCGGTGCATCAAGGGAGGGGACGGGCAGCGGGGAGATGGAGGAGAGGAGGCGGTGAGGGGACGGGGGACGGGAAGCGACAGGGGGGGGGGGGGCTGTCTGGGGTCGGGGGGGGGGGGGGGGGCTGTTTGAGGTGGAGGGGGGCGTCCGGGGTGCGGGGAGCGGTCCGGCGTGCGGGGGGGGGGGGGATGTCCGGGATGTCGGAGCCGTCCGGGGTGGGGGGAGGGCAGAGGGGGGGAGGGCGGAGGGCGGAGGGCAGATGGCGGAGGCCGGATGGTGGAGGGCGTGCGGCGGGGGAGGTCAGGCGGTGGGGGAGGCTGGGCGGCGGGGGAGGCCGGGCGGCGGGGGAGGCCGGGAGGGGGGGGGAGGGAGGCGTCGGGGGGGGGGGGGGGGGGGCGACGGGGGTGGAGCAGGGGAGGTCGGGCGGCGGGGGAGGCCAGGAGGCGGGGGGCGTCGGGGGGGGGGGGGGGGGGAGGGGGCGCGGCGACGGGGGGGGGGGGGGGGTGCGGCAGGGGCGGCCGGGCGGTGGGGGAGGCTGGGCGGCGGGGGAGGCCGGGAGGCGGGGGGGAGGGCGGCGTCGGGGGGGGGGGGGGCGACGGGGGGGGGGGGGGGGGCGCAAAAAGGCTCGTTTTTTTATCAAGACCAGCGACCGCCAATGGCGTTCGCCCGATTCTGTGGGGCTTCAATTCCCCCTTTTCTAGTAGTGATTCCTTTGGTTCATGTGTTATGGCAGCACGAGAGGGTGCAATAGAGAACCGGGGAACATGAGAGCCAGATGCGGGCTTAGTATCCTGACTTTTTTTTAGTTGGCTTCTCGGGGAAAAAATTGATTGAGAGAATGATGTATGAACCCGGGTTTTGGGCCTGTAAGACATTGAGATTTTCTTAATGTTATTCCAGAGTAGGGCATTCAGACGGCATGTGATTCCGAGCCCTAGTGTGGCCGAAATTAAATTTTAAGTGTGTTCGCACTAGACATGCTAAATAAACTGAATAACTCCTAAAAGGTTGCTCATATGGGAAAACCAAGGGCACCGTTGGGTTCGGAGCATTTCGTTTACCCTAGGAGGGGCATAACTTTCACGAGCACAGCCCTTCTGTAGAAAATGCCAACAGGGGAATTTTGGTAATTTAGCGGCCCCAAGTTTGAACTTTATAACTTATTAATGAAGGATTGGATTAAAATTTCGAGACCACCATTGCGCGTATAACATGGTTTTTACCCTAGGGGTTGCTTAACCTCGACCTCGTCGATAGTTCGGGTACAGGGCCTACCGATGGGTATTTAAGACTTAATTAATTTTAATTAAGTTTTCTACTTAAATCATTCCACCCCTCCCCCCTTCCATTCCCTGGTGGATCCCTCTAAATAATCTCCTCTCCTCTCCTCCACCTCTCCAAGGTGGTGCAGTGCTCTGGAATACTGTTCGTGAAGCAACGGGCTACGCCCAACGAGGTAGAAGGTTACGTTTTTTGTTTTTTCTTTTCACATCGTCTATAAATTAATTTTCTTGCATTGAATTGCTTTCAAATTATCAAGAGAGGGACATATTTGTGTAGGGATAGATTTGTGTTTCCCAATGATCCTTTAGGATATAATTGTTGAGTCCTGGGGTGTCTGGGGTGAACCTGGGAAGTTTTCCGGCCGTTCTCTTCTTTTTCCGGCGGTTCCAGGGGCGGTTCGGCGTCGGAGGGGTGGTCTGGCGGGCTCCCAGCGGCGACGCGGGGTGTTCTAGGATAAAACTTCCTGGGTGGTGGTGTAGCGGACCCAGGTGGCATGGTAGACCCAGGTGACACGGGGTGTCCCAGGCGGGTGGCGGCAGGCGAGCTCACTGGTACTGGGTGCGACCGGGCGTCGCGGTGCGCGACCCTGTGCAGAGACAGAGACCCACCTTTGGCGGGTCTCCACGTGAGACAACGACCAGCCACGAGGGTTGGTCAGAGCAGGTTGGATCGGGGGTTAGTGTCCGAGCCGCACAGGTGAGCCATGGGTTGGCGCTGCGAGCAGGGCCGGCCGGCGCGGGCCAGCCCAGGCTGGGTGGACCGGCCGAACTGGGCTGGTCCAGCCCAAAGGTGTTTTCCCCTTGTCTTCGGACACCCGTAACTTCCACTACGGTTGTATTTTTTGCGTTCCATCTATTAAAGTGAAAACATCGGCTCGAGACAAAGATTTTGAGATGGTCTCAGGGATTTTTAATTACCATGAAGAGGGCTCGGTGGTGTGACATGCTCGTTAAGTATTTCACTGGGATTCTTCTTTTGGATGGCGCGGACACATCCGGAGTCCGTTTAAGGGGAGAACAATGGAATTATGACCCTGGCATTGAGAAGAAGTTGTCCATGGTGGTTTCAGGCGTTGAAGCTGGAGTTGAGGCGTGGGCCCCACTGGTCGTCTTTTAATCTGTGAGCAGTGTTTTGTGACTTTTTCATTAGATGTCCGTTCAGGGCGAATGAGTAGTCGTTTAGTGTGTTTTTCTAAGAGCATCGCCATGATACAGTTCGCCTAACCTCTTTCAAGACCGAGGTGTGGTCCCCACGAGATGTTTTATGGGCATAAAGTAGTGTTGAATAACTTTTTCATCGAGAGTCTGTTTCCAGCGAGTAAGTAGTCTATCTCGCATGTTTTTCCCTGATGATTACAACGGTGTAATTTGTTCGGCCAAGCGGAGCCACTTTCATGACCTCAATAAATGTGTAAACATGGAAGGGCATTGGTCAAAGGTTTTGTTGACACACTCTAACCTAATGCACAGTCGCGATGTTAGTGACACCCAATGATGGAGCAGCTGGTGCGGAGTTATTAAACCAGTTCTGGGTTTACCCTTCAGCAGGGATGGGTAGTGGGTTACCCATTGACCATAGGGTTTACCCTCCAGTGGGGATGGGTAGTGGGTTGCCCGTTGATTTTAGGGTATACCCACCAGCAGGGCTGGGCAGTGGGTCACCAGAGGACCATTTGGGGTTTACCCTCCAGCAGGGCAGGGCATTGGGTCACCCGATGACCATTCGGGGTTTACCCTCCAGTTGGGATGGGTAGTGGTTCACCTGATGACTTCTTTCAGACTCATCCCCTTTTGATGAGGCTAGTCAGTGTCTTTTTCTACATGGTTACCAGAGAGGGACTTTTGGTGTTATGGTTTAGCGATGAGGCAGCATTGACGCGTGGGACTATTGGGCACCAGTGATGGATACCCTCAGAACAGTTGGAAACTTATCCTGGTATAAGCTTGGAGATGGAGATCCCCTTATGCACTAGTTCGGGTTTCTTATTGAGCATATGTATATATATAAAACCTACTTTTTTCCTACTCTGTGGGTCCAGTTACTCTCCTTCTAGGAGGGGCAAAGACATGTGGGGTATACCACATGCTTTCCATGTCTAGCTCCTCTTGGTAGGGACAAGCCTACTTCCTTTCTTTGGTTGGGTTGAGATGCACTCTCTCTAGTGTACTATTACTTTGTTTTGTCTATAATTTACCATTTAGTACCTCCTTTGTTGCTGCCTCGAGCTTTCAGGGCATCCTACTGAGTATCCTTATACTCACCCCTACATGGGCTTTGCCAGCAGCTTGGTGTGCCTTTGCCGACGACGGACAGGTCAATCAAGACTATGGAGGTGCATAGAGGACATAAGATCTTGGGCTGTGTTTGGTGGTCATAATAGGTCTTTCTGGTTTGAGACTCACCAAATGTTTACTTTTGTTACATGTTTCCAGGTTTTGGAAATTTTCTAGTTGGGTGCGTGTTTTCCCCCTTTTTTGTTTAGCATCTTGTTAGTACTTTTCAGCACTTTACTTTTTATCTATTTTTAAGTCAATGAATGACGGTGGTTGGGTTATAGTTTTTTGTCCTTTGGTTTTCTTTTTTATTCTGAACTTCTATATTGAGTGGGTTGTGTGTGTGTGTGTACAGGTACTTAGGCGAAGGCTTGCCCAAGATTTTTACGCCTTCGGCGCTTGTCACCAGCCCCTGGCCTATGGAGGCGAGCTTGGGGTAGTTGCAGCTCGAGACCGGTAGGTTCGGGTCATGACACAACCTACTAGATCTTACATGAGAATCATGCTTCTATAGAGATATGGATTTAAATAGGGGTATTCTACATTATTCTTTGGGGATAATTTTCTAAACATGACTTCATGTTTCTAAGTAAAATCACTCAAGAGATGAAACTTCCGATGTATATTCTTTATCATATGATATAAGTTGGGCTCCTTGGCAAGAACGACTGATATGGTATTATCAATTTAAATTGTAACATGGTATGAACTAATAGGCACAACACTAGTTTCTAAGCCAAATATTTGTATCTAGACTTCCACCTTAGCTTAATTAAATTCTTCAATATACTCAGATTCTCATGTAGAATTAAAGACCATAGGTTTCTTCTAGATTCCCTATCTCACTACACCACCATTAAGAAAAAAAACATATTTTGACTATGAATTTATATCATCATGATCTATTTACAAACTAGCATCAGTGTATCCTATTACAACTAGTTTTTCTTCTCTTTCATACACCAGGAATATATCCCTTGTACGTCTCATATACATCAGGATATTTATCAGAGAAACCCAATACCACTCTCTGGGATTATATTGATATATTTCCACCATTATTAAAGAAAATTAATCATAAATCCTAGTTTATATTTTGGAATATTTGATATTTCCCACTCCCATATCATAAGAGATTCTACAAATTCATTCAATCTCATCCTTTTTTGAGGAAACATTTTCTTGGATAGATTGATACCATGTGACATTAGCAATATCCCTCTTCTAGATTATTCTATAATATGCATTTTATATACCTTTTATATATATTTACTTTGACTTAGCACAAGAAACATCTGAGATCTATTTTAACAAATCTTGAACCCTAAAATTTAGGTTTATTCTCTAAAGTCTCAGATGAAGAATCATTCATTTAACCACTTCTTAAATTATTCTAATACTTATACTTGTTTCCTATAATTAATGTTATAAGTACCTTGGCTTTAAAAAAATATTTATTTCATATTTTTATATGAATATTCATTAAATTACATAAACACATTCATGAGGATTATAATGGTACAGTGCCTTTGGAAACTTGGACACATAAAAATTGGTCTATATGTGAGCTACATCATCACCCACTATGTTCTTAATAATTGGAACCCTTCTTTGACATATCATGCATAAGAACTTTCATCATACCCAGGGGAGATAAAACATAAGGAATGGTGATATCAGATGCTCATTAAGGGTAAACCATGGTGATATAAACATTTCATGAGCATAAGGGTATAAGAATATGAGAATCATATTGGAAAATCTTACCCTTCATATCATAGAGCACAAAATTTGGTCATGGAATAAAACATGGTAGTTTATAAGACATGAATCATAATAAAATCAAATGACATAATCTATTAGGTCATAAAATTGACAGAAGGCATGGAATTATTTTATAAACATAAGAATATAGAATCATTTCATTAGTAGTCAAGTACCATTTCCAAGACTGTCATAATGGAATAGGTCCACTCCCCAAACCATCATAGTAGTCAAGGTTCACTCCCAAGACTATCATTGTGGACCAATCCCTTATTGAATTGGGTTCACTCACCATTCTTGTCCTATTCATATCACGAGATATAAATAATTATCCAATAAATTAGAGGGTGATATAAGTACCAACCATCACATAATGAAAATCATAAATAAATGTGCCATAAAATCATAAAACATTCTTCATATCAGAACCCATGAAAAAAATGTGCTTCATCACTAGACTGCATGGAATCATTGATTACATGAAGGTGTTGATCTGATTAAATTTATACTTCCCAAAATATACTCAACTATTAAGGTGTATTAATGAGGTAGTCTGGGGAAACCCTGTAGATATTTCTTGTATCCAAGATAACTATTAGTAAGAACCATTTGGGGAGGATTCCTCATGATCACTCTTTGGTTTAGTTTTTCTAAAAATAAGTATATTGGGATTTAAAATAGATTAAAAGAAGGTTTTGGGGTTGATTTTAAGATATAGGAAGAAAATAATCTTAAATATAAAATGGGATAGAACTATGTATTAGGTAATAAAGCAGTGAAAATTTCACTAGTTGATACTGGTCACACCAATTAGATCTAAATAAGTGGGAAACTAATACTTGGTCCAAAGATTGTTGGTAACCTAAGTGAAGGAATCTCTGAATCTAGGAATAAATAATCACATACTATTGGTCTAAGCCATCTAAACATCGATTAGGTTAAGGATCCTTTCAAATGTTTGTTTTATTGGAAGGGTGTCTTTAAAAGAAATGATATTTTAAATTTTTTTCAAAAATAATTACTAGTCATTGGTTTACCAAGTTTTGATTTATAAATTCATTAGGTTCAAATTCACCAATAATCATGAACCCTAACCCAAATCGAATTAGTCACACATGATTGAATTTAAAGAAAGTAGGGGGAAAGATCATTGCATGCTTGAAATGAAAAATAGACAACATAAATCAACGAAATAAACAAAATTAGATTATGAAAAATCAATTAAAAAATAATTTTATTGAATAATAAATAACCAATGTAGTGGAATTAAATGTTTCATAGTAAATGGGATTGGATTCAGATGTCAGAACAACAATGGACAATAAAAGAGTATCAAAAAATACATAAGTAACAAAGGATTTATTAAAACAATAAAATAAATCAATGGAAACAAATGGGAAAGAAAATTGAAAATAAATAGGGAATAAATAAATAAATAAATTCAGGTATCCAAAGTTGTTCTTCTTATTGGGGTCACTGGAAATATATATGCATTGACCGGTTCATGGTATGTAACTTATTCATGTTGTGTACAAGATTTAAATGAATTTCAAATCAAGGTTTTCATGGTGTGTACTTTCATTTCAAGTAATGTACTTCCTATCCACAATAATCTCTAAATATTTTGGATCTTGCAGATTTCATGGCTTGAATATTCAGCAGTAAGGAGGTTTTAAACTTCATATTCCATGTATTTAGTTCACATAGTGTATCTTAATCATATTTGAAATTCGAGTCTTTTAGGAGGTTGAATTTGGATTCAAATCATGTAATTTGTTCACACCATTCATTTAGGATTCATGTCATGGATTTTATTTAGTAGGTTTTATGTTTGATGAGTACACATCATGGATTACAGATTCATGACATGTATTGATGAAATTTTAGTTTTTTGAGCATCTCCACATTTGATTTTTGAGTTTCTGATTCATAAAAAAACACATCAAGACATAGTTTCATATCAAATAAAGCATGATTAAATATTAAGTAATTTTTTCAAAAATATGTTTATGAATTTGGATTATCAAATTTCCGACCACTTGAATTATTTCTTGTCCTCAAGAAAAAAGCATCTCAACAAGGATTCAAAATGAAAAAAAATTTAAATAGGAAACATGCATTACAACCATGAATTTAAAACTAAGTGAAAGAAAGAAAAGTGTGCCCTCTAGAATGATTCCTACAGATAAAATTAGTAATTCCTCATAGTTAAGTTAATTATTCATATTTTTATTCATCTATTAATAAAAATTTCATAACTATTTATTAGAAGATATACCCATTTTTCAATTTACCTCATAATAAATTTTCTCTCATCATTGAAGTTGAAAAAAAACTCGAGTTATGATCATACTTTGAGTACATGTTTTTAACCATAGGATTACATTGATTCTAACATCTCCATTTTTTAAATACAAATACAAAATTAATGATGAGTGATTAAACAATAAGGTTTTAATGAATCGAGGGTGAGGGTAGGTCAGAAGATAGTGAAAATAAATATTAAAAAGGAGGGTAATCTTAGTAGAATAATACATGATAATAATAAAAAGTTCAATGAAGTACCTCCTACAAGAAAAAAATGTCTTCGTTATCTAAACATCTCAATGTGGGTCTAAGAATATGTAAATATAGTATAAAATGATCTTTATTCATTTATTTATTTATTTTACTTTCTTTATTTTTTAAAATTCATGTTTATAACAGATCTCACATCCATCACCTAACCATATATGATCGATCATAAGATTCATCAATCGGGTAATGGTTATTTTTTACCACCCTAATACACAACATATATTCATTTTATTTTTTATTTTTATTTTAAGGGATATGGTAAGCTAAAAGAATTTAAAGGTGATCATAGACCATGTAAAATAAATCTGAGGAACATTATACCATATATATCCTTATTATCCACATCTCATGTATATAAGAGATGATAAATCCCCCACACTTATTCAAAATAAAATCATGAATACCACCAATAGTAGGGTAAGAAGGGATAATAGGCTTGAAATGGATCCATCATAATAGGGTTATTCATGGATACTTTGGGCTAAAGATGGAGAGATGTACATATGGATCTTATGATAACTTTCTCAATAAAGATTGACTCAGTCATTTTAATAGTGTATTTGTTCATTCATAATGTCAATAAGATCAAAATATATGTTTTCAAATGTTTACGTATCCCAAATAGATATCAAGAAATATGCTCAGAAATGACTACAGAAATGTAGGTCTAGATTATATTAGGAATGTGAGTATATAAAAAAAAACTATAAATCACTAATTCATATTATCTAGTAATCGTTAAATTAAAAACAATTGAAAGAATATAGTATTAAAAGTAATTTAATCAACTTAGCAGTCGTACTAAAATTCTAATCTTGAATAAAATGGATTTCAGTACTATCTATCTTAAAATTTTCATTTATTTAAATGTGAGTAAGGATATTTATAGTATAGAGCATGATTTTAATGAAAAATGTCTCCTGGAAAAGTGAAAAGAAAAAATCCAACTATACCATTAATAAATCTCTATAAAGAATCCACCAAACATAAAATGATACAGTGCCTGTATTTTTCAAGAAATTAATATGGGAGAGAAATAAAGAGAAGTATAAAAATGAAATAGAAATTATATGGATTTAAAATTAGGAATTCAAGAGCTCCCTATAGTGAAATTTTTTCCATGGGAAATATTTTGGATGGAGGAAAAAAATTGTGATACCTAAAAATATTGTTAGAAAAAAAATACTTATACATGTTAGACCATTAGTACACAGGGGTAAACCAATTTCTAAGTAGAAAATTAATTTTCTTAACATAGTCAATTCAAGGATAAAATAGCTCATATAGATTCATGAATGGACTAAAAAATTTAGGATTAACAAGGAACAAAAAAATGTAAATGTGAAAAAACACAAAGGTCCTAAAGAGACATTGAAAATAATAAAAACAAAAAGTATGGGTTACATTCTATAAGGTGAAAATAATGACATCATCATCCATATGGATGGAAAAAATAATCATATAAACTCTAAATAAAATGAACATCACTCATGAAATTGTTATTTATAAATTGTCAGCCATCATCTATTAACCTTGAAGGGTGGTTCTTCACCTTATTAAATTCCAATTGCAGTATATGGGAACACTTGGAAAATTATAAAGGGACCTAGCCACATGATTTTATCTTCCCAGGGAAAATTTTCTATGAGGAATTAAAAATTATAACTTTATACCTTAATGTGATGATTTATCATGCAATTCATTAGTTATGTCATTTATTAATTTTTTTTCTTTATAAATACTAGTATTTCCATATGTTTCCCTTGTAATATCTTTCATCTCATAAATTTATTGAATTATAACTTCCTCATATTTTTCGCATCAATATTTATTTTATTGATTTCTCAATAAGTTAAATTCTCTAATTCAAATGAAAAGATACATGGATTCCCATAAAAAATATAATATATATTTTTATGGATTGATGTTTTATAAACTATGTGATATATACACAGTGTTTCATCCAATTTGAGACTCTAATCCTTTCTACTTATAACTACTATATTTTCTATAATTTGGTTAATCTCTCTATTATAAAATTCATCATACTCCCTTATCTATGGTTGGTAGGGAGTTATAGTGTTATAATATATTTGATAATTGTGGAAAAATATTTTCGTGGTATTATTTTAAAATTAAGTTCCTTGATCACTAATGAGTAATCAGGGAAATCAAAATCTTGAGAATATGTTTTTCCTCAAGAATTTCATAACCACCAAAGTTGTGTTTTGGGTGGTGGCCTCGACTTCCTCCCACTTTGAAATGTAATCCATGTTGACCATGATGTAAAACTTACCCTAAGAATTTGGGAATGGAATCATAAAATAGAATCCCAATACATTAAAGATTTCATCTTCTAGAATAGTATTCGGGGGAATTTCATTTCTTCACCCAATGGTAAATTTTTATGGGCACTAATCACAGTTGTGATCAAAACTCCTCACATCTCGATGGACTGTGGTCCATAATAGTATACTTTTTAGTATTTTATTCATAGTGCATTCAATCCCATGATGTCCTCCAACTGTAGACATGTGAGAAATCTTGAGAACACTATAAACATTATCATCTAGGAGGAAACATTGCATTAATCCATCAGCACACTGCTTTAATAGTATTTTCTCATCCCAATAATAGTGTGAGGCCTTGACCAAAAATCTCATATTTTGTTCGTAGGATAAGTGGGGGAAATGTATTCCAATTGAAATATAGTTTTAAATATCATAAAAACATGTTTGGTGTTGTGTGTTTATATTAAACATAATTTCATTAGGAAATTCCTCCTCCATATCTAGATTATCATCATCCTTAATAATAGGCAAGGGGAGTCTCGATAGGTTATCAACAATGATGTTATGCGACCCTTTTTTGTACTTGATTATTATGTAAAATTACAATAGCATTGGGATCCCCCATATCAGTCATGGTTTGGTATCATTTTTACTCCATAGTTATTTGAGTGTTCTAAGATCAGTATAGATAACTACATTAGACAGTACGATATATGATCAAATTTTTTCAAACGCATAAATGACTATGATAAGTTCCTTTTCGATGGTCATATAGTTAACCATTACTTCATTCAGTGTATAACAGGAAGAATAAATGGTAAAAAAAATATGTCTACCCCATTTTCCTAAAACAAAACCAATAGTGAAGTCACTAGAAACACACATTAGTTCAAAATAGTGTTCCTAATTTAGTGAAATTATAACATGAGTGACCACCATGCTATTCTTTAGATTATTTAATGCCTGAAGACACTCTATAGTGAAATATAAATGAGTACAATTAAATAAAAATTTCATTAGTGGGTGGTATATTCTTGAAACTTTTTGAACAAAAGAGATGATAAAATAATGCATGCCCTAGAAAAATCCTTATGTATTTCATTGTCATGGTATCAGGTAAAATCTTAATTATGTCAGTTTTCTCTAGATTGGTTTCCATGACTTATTGTGTTATTTTTTTTTGAGGATGATACATCCTTGGACCATGAAATTATATTTTTACCAATTTAGTTCTTATTATTTCTCTTCAAAACATTGCAGAACTAGATCCATATGGCTCTGGAAGACTTTAAAATATCATCTATAAATAGAGAAATCATCTTTGAGAATTTCCTAGAATTTCTCTCCCATATCATGAAATATGTTTTTCATGCATCATTGAAAATTTTTAAATTCATTTCACATTCCAAATGATATTCATTTATAGTAAATGGTTCCAAAAGGACATGTAGAATTAGTTTTATAGTAATCTTATGATTTGGCTTTGATTTGATTATACCTGAAATATCTATACAGGAACTAATAGAATCTGTGGCCAGCTAGTCTTTCCAATTTTCATCCATGGAAGGAAATGGGAAACAATATAATTTATGCCAAACAATATTGATTAATAATCCTATCATCTTCTTTTTATATGAAGTCAATTAGTAGGTTTTCATTATAAGACTTAAGGGTTGGGGTTTGTTGTGGTTATCTTAGTGGAGCATGCTGATACTGCTACCATTGAGCTGGTGGAAATAGTTGATCCCTAAAAAAGGTTGTTTAAATTATTATTGGGGTTGAGGATCTATATATTGAGGTGGGAACCCATGTGGTCCCGAATTCATTGGTTACACTTGTCCACTCCTCTACTGGAAGTAACTTTCAGTAGGCTATTGTAGAAATTGATTCAGCCTCTGATGATAGTTCTATTGTTGGTGTGGTGGGGGTTACTGAAATTTCTGATTTTGTTGATTATAATTATTGTAATTACAATATTGGATTTTAGGATATTCCATTCCTTCCCTTGAAGTTGTGATAGGGGTGTGAACCACCACACATTTTACTAGATTGAATCTATATAATGGGAGAAAGAGGTGATGGTGATGAATAAGGCTACTAAAATAAATCAATCATTTTTTTTCAGGGCATCAACTTGGGATTATAGGTAGATATTCTCCTTTGCCTGATTGATTATCCACTATAGTGGTCCTCCATAAATGGAAAATTAATTATTTTCAACAGTTCAATTCAAAGGGATCCCGTCACAAATATTCATTTACAAAGGGGTCCCTATGCAATGGCCTATTTCTAAAAATGTCATCACAAATAATCTTTTCTAGTATACAAGAAAGATCATTTTAAACATAAATATTTACAAGTCACAAATAACTATTTTTTATGGGTGAATTTCTATGTCCCAAAAATTAATAATAATAATAATCATAATCAAAATAATAATATTATTAATAATAAAATAATAAAAATAAAAAATATTTGCAATAATATAAATAACACACTATATAGAACTGTTAATATATGAATTAATAAAAATATAATGAATATATATCCATTCAAATGTTTATCAAAATAAATGTTACAAAAATAAACATAAATCACTAAGTGAGAGGGTAATCTGGAGGAGGTAGTGGAGGCAACTTCATCCTTAAACTCTTATTCAAATATCGCATGTAATCCATTGTCTTCTCCTACGGCTGCTCCTTCCATCGATGAACCTCCTCCTCCTATTACTGCTGGTGTTGATGGATATCTTCATGATCCCTACACGTGGTCTCTATAATCTCACCTTGACCTCATGGATACATCTCATACTGTGAAGCATATGTTGATGACTCTCCATGATCTCCCTTAGAGATGGATGATGACATTGCAAAGGTACCATACTAACTCATAGGTGTTAATTGAGAGCTTATTCTAAATACTCGGCCTTTCTTCAAGCTATATTGAGTCTCCATCATCCATGTTGCATCATCAAATCCTTCTACATTGGTGCCCTGATCCTCAATCTCATCCAGATTCCTATCTTGTGTCTGAAGAGTTACATCCTCATATGACTCCTCCAATTGAAGTTTAAATTTAAAATAGTTAAAATATTATTTACAGTTAATTTTAAAACTCAAAAAATAATTATACAAATCACAATATGATTCTGGCAACCACCTGTAATCTCTCCAGTGATAGTTTCAATGTAAGTCCTCTTATAAATGTCAAAATCTATAATATCAGGATGTCTGACTGCCTATAGGAGTAAAATAAATAGTCCATATTTAAATTTATTTAAATTATTAAGAAAATTATTTACCATATGTCGTCGATGTGTACTGAATATAAAACTACCATCTCGATGTGTCAACTTCTGCATCCATCGGTTATATCAACCTAATGATTATCTCCCCTGAAAACTATATCCCATATAGTATGAACATAATCCATCCCAAACTTGAGATGATATGTAATATGGTCGGTGGGCATAGAAATAATATCAAAATCTATGACTCTTGCTTTTCGAATGGATTTCCTCCTCAAATATTTCCTAAATTGGTGTAAATGCTCCTCCATACAAACCACCAAGATAGAGGTATGCATTCTATCATTGATGGGATACCATAAACCCTACAAATAATTGATAATATCAAGTTAATAATTAAATAAACTTCAAGATAACTATTATTTATTTACGTACCATACAATGATCAAGCATGTGGTTCCCAACATCAATGGAAATCTAATCCCATGTCACCCATGCTCCAAAACAATTATTCTGAAATATAGCACTCCCGTATCAAATAGTTATATTAAAAAATAGGTGAAAAAATAAAACAAATTATCAGAAAATGATAATTTAATTTAATTAAATTAAATTAATGAAAAATAACTAAAATAAACAACTAAACATACCTATGCATGCGTGGATAGAAGTCAATATGTGTAAATTGCTAGGGGATAGGGTCAAGAATCATCAATCTCATAATACCACAACCCCTCTAAGTCAATGATGAACTGTTATCTGCCTAAGGGTCAAATAATGAAACATCAAGCATGTCAACAAATAGTCTAGTGTAACACCCCAAGCTTCCACGGTAAGTTTCCCTTTGAATAATGCAATGGTGTGCATTGTACGCAACTTCGAGATTCTAAAACACCACAACCAATCAAACTAGCCATTATGAATAGTAATACCTACTTTTTGGAATTTTATAAATTCTATCTCTCAAAATGTACTTCATTTTTGCATTCTGAATATCAAAATTATCCTAGGGTGAAATTTTGGTACTTTTCGGATAACTTTCATATTTTGATGAATAGTGAAAATTACTAAATTTTAATTAAAAACATTTTTTTAATTAAAATACTTAATAGTAATAAATTATGAATTTGAGTGGTTTTAAAGTATATTTAGAATATATTTTTACCATGTAATACAATATGGGTCATTGAACGTAATTTCACATTTAAGCCAGACATAAACAAGTGTCAATCTTTTGATAGTTATTATCTCTTAAAAACACGCTTTTTGTTTTAACAACGGGAATTAATTTTAAATTAATTTCTGCCACTTATGTGTTTTGAATTTGGAAAAATGGATTCAATATTTGTAATCAGTATGTTCTAATTGTGTAAATAGGTAACTTTTATTTTTAGACATTTTGGATAATTACTTCAGTAAATATTTTATTTACCATGGTTAAAGGGTAAATCATGTAAACAAGGGTTAAAAAAATAATATTATAATAATACTAAATTACCCTAAAACGTGTCTTAACCCAATTGGTCTATACATGGTCGACCATGGGAATCTTTGGGTCGATTTTGGGACCCCATGGATCCACTTGTAAGTGATAATGACACTTTATTTTAATTATCTTAAAATAAATACAAAAATGACACAAGCATATATCTTTTAGAAAAACAATTGTTACATAGGGTTATATATGATGGATTTTAGACTATAGATATTAATTAGAAATATAAAAAGATTTCCTATATAATTATAGTTTATTTATAATTTTTAGACATTAAATAAGTTAATTTATTGATGACACAATGGTGATGCAGTAATTAACATAATAGTGAAAAATTAGAATAGTTGATATTATAAATACCCAAATAAATATAATTTGAGACTTTTATTGAATTAAAATAATTTTATAGGTTAATATGAAAAATTATTATTGATTTAATTAACTTTTTTCGAAGTAATAATTCTGTTATGTGTTTCACAAAAATCAACTATTGAATAGTGTCAAAATTGACATAAAAGAGTTTTAAAAACAAATATTATATTATCAATTGATATTAAATTCATAAAAATCTAACGTTCGGCCAAGAGACTTATATCATGATATGTATATCATTAATGGACCACTTGTGGTCTCTTGGATGTATATAGTAAGTTTAATAACTATATAATATAAAAATACAAAGTGACATGGTAAATGTCAAACTAATTAACTAAGAGTTAAAACTAAAAGATAAAGTTAATATAGTGACCCAAACCTGTATAAATTATATTGGATGAATGGTTTTTGACCTATCCCCACTTTAAATTTTGAATAATAAACTTTGGAGTCATTAGAAACTGAAAATGAATTTATTATAAATTAACATTTCTAGCTTTTCCAAAGGTGCCCTTCACCCCTCTTATAAAAGGGCACTCCTCCTTCTCATTTCTTCACACCTTCAAAGCCTTTTGGATCGGCCAAACCCTGCCCAAATACTCTCTCAACTTCCCTCACTACAACCTAGAGGCCTTAGTTTGATCAGAAAGCCAACCTAAGGATCCCTTTTGATCAAATCAAAAGGAAGAACCCGAAGAAGAAGTAATGTTTCCACAACCCCTTTTCAAGTTCCTTTCTTCTTCCACTTCTTCTTTCTTTGTTATTAACATTATAAAATAATAACTCCAGTATCTTATAGATACTATGATGTTATTATAAATATGGTACAACCATATTCATTATTCTATCAACCCTTTGAATAACATGTCACCATACATGCGTACGTACGGCATACCGTCTCCACATCGTGGTGTAATTGTTATTCAATATATTATTATTTGGGTGGGTATAATAATGATGTCTAACTCATTTAAATAATAAATATAACATGATAATGATTCTGTATATATGATATACCATCCAATTATATATTATTTTAATATCAAAAGAATGATATTGTCGCTCGTGCGTACGTACGGACTACCATCCCCACAAACGCGATGTGATTCATTCTCCATCATATCCATTCAAGTATAATTATCATTTGATGATTTAAAAATAATTTTTAAGAACTTTATATCATTCTGGATATGAATAATATACATCCCATTAATAATTAATATGGCTCACATAACAAAGAATATAAAGTAAAATGAACCCGTAAACACCCGAAATGACGATAAGTCAAAGATATTATTAACAAATCAATGTTAAAAGATAATATATCATATCATATTAATGTAAATGATTCTTTTATAATTCAATAACAATTATTTCACCATTATAAAGGAGGTTAACCTACCGTTGACCAAGGAAAAAGTAAAAAGTAATGGATTTTCTTATCTCACATTTAATTCCGTGAGATTTCCATTGTTCGACACTATTTTATTGAAAGTGGTATATTGTGTACTTACATTTGATATATATTATCATTATTCTCTTTATATTCATGTTATTCTGTAAATAATTTTGTGGTTATTAACTTTTGGTCATATGACTCAGTTGATTACAACGTGGTAAGGGGTTTCTTATCTCACTTTTAATTTCGTGAGAATTCCATTATTCACACTTATTTATTACATGTGATATATGTTTACTGCCCATGATTGTATAAATTGTGTAATATACGTTAATTTATGGGTATTTACATCATCATTTTATGATCCATATTTCATGGGTGTATGTTTCATAAGTTACCAAATCGATAAGGGAATTTGAAATTTCAATTTTCATTTATTCGGCTTTACGCATACTTCATTGATTATTTTACTCCATGATTATGTGTGGAATCAATATTCATTTGATTATGTCATAATTTCCACTCCCATTTCTGTGGATATACTTTTTATACACATAATCACTCCAGTGATAATATCTCAAGTCATCGATATGAATCTGATAAGAGTAATTTTAACTCATTCTCCATTAGTTGAGTTAAACATCCAATTCATTGGTGTTGTTTTTACAAGATTATGTGTGAATGTCCTTTGATTTTTTTACACTAAATATCCAATCATATTTAGTGTATTTATATTTTTCACACATAACTATGTCTTTGATTTATCCTTAACCTAAGGATACACCTTTATGAGGGATTTCATCTCAATTTACATTCCATTGAGACTTCTTCGTTGTTATACACCAAATCACTTTTATATGGTGTATATAATGTACTTTGACATAGTATATCATGAATTCCATTATTCTCATGATATTACAATGTTTTGATTACCTCAATTATTTGTATTCAAGTGTCTCTCTTTTGGTTAGAAACTCTAACCAAAATACCATTTCAAAATCTTTTAAAGACTTATTCTTCTAAATCTTGCTCATTAATGTCCATGATTTAAAAATGGTTTTAAGGATTTATTTATATGGACATTAAAGTTTTAAAATTAAAACTCCTTTTAAATGTTTCAATGTGGTATGGGACACTATGATTCAAAAATCTATTTTTAAACGGCTTCTTGACAAATAGTGTGACTTTTAAATGTTTTCAAGAAAAGGGGTATATTTATCTCAAATAGTTTTGATGGTTATTTTCATCTATGTCACTATCATTCATTATTATCGATTGAGGTACAATACAATCTTCCATATTGTATCGAATGAGTTATGTTTGACTGTGGATGTGCTATTTTTTATACCATTCACGGTTTGTGGTTAAAGTATTGACATTTCGTATGCTAGTTTTAATACAAATGTTTATGTTATGTTTAAACCTGTTCATATGAGGAATGAATTGGACTTAATAAGTGACGGGTGGAGCCAGCTATAGCTCCTCAATGTATCGGTAGGTCTCATGAGACAAACTAGTGTCTTGGAACAAGGCCTTGGAAAAATCTTATTTGTAGTCTTGGCACGAGGCCTTGGCTATGTGGTTATGATAGTCTGGCATTATGCATTCCATCATTATGAAAGTGGTTATTGATATTGCAGGTGATTATTCGATTAGTAGAATATCCAAGTGAATAATTAAATGGCATTATTTCATTTTACTTTTGTCATACTATGTTGAAGTTCAAGTTTAAAAGGCTTTTGTTTTAGTAATGCATTGCCTTAAATGTTTATTCTTATTTTTGAAAGTTTCCGCTATATTGTTATCCTTACTGGGCGTTTGAGCTCACCCATTTTCTATGTTTTATTTTTCCCAGGATGTGAAGAAGTAAGTTATGAATGACCTGTAGGGATTTTATGTGGGGATATGAGTGTGGAATATGGAGACTATGTTGTTGTAGTAGTTTTTCACTTTATGATGTAATGTAAAACTTTATGGATATATCTAGTGTTTCCAAGGATACTAAACCAATCGGTCTTTCGAGATTTGATCTTTCTTGTGATCATGCCAATGTTATGTAATAATGCACCGACTCTAGGTAATTGGGGTCAGGGCGTTATAGTTGGTATCAGAGGAAGTTTATTACAAACCTTGGAAGCTAGATTTAGATAAAATTTGACTAGATCATGTAGACCTAAGATGAACTTTGAGGATTAGTATAGAATCACTTCCTAGAATTTTGGTATTGTAGAGATTTTGTGAGTTTACCGAGCAATACATACCTGTCTGGATACGAGCAGGTAGAGGCGGCTCTGGAACAGATGTACCTAGGGGTAAAACCCGAAAATGCCGCTTTGATCTAGACTCGAATGAGAACTGGTGCACGAAAACGGGCCTTGCTGCACTCTTGGTTACGACACTCCTGGGGGATATGCTTAGGATAATTTACAATTTCTTTACAAACCAATTTAAATTAATATTTATATAAGATGAGAGTAAATGACCTTGGTTAATCCTAATGTGTTTCAAATTGAGAATATGGTGACATGTTAATCTCTAAATGATTTTATGACTACTGTTACTCACATAATGCTCTCTGGTTTTAGTCAATGGCTAGATTCCAAGGAATTCATAGTGACATTGAGAATTATGTACAAGGTGGGAACGGTGGTGGCAATGAGCAACAAAATGGAATGTTGATAGGCGTAAAAGATATCATCTTTATGCCAAATCTGTTTTCCAAAAATATGATCAACAACAAATATATTAACCAACTCCTGGACTCAACAAGGAAGAGAAAGGTGATGACTAATAAGAGCTCCAGTAATGGAGACCATGGAGAAAAGAACCCTCAATTTCCATCATGCAAGAAATGTGGTAGGACACACCCGGGAAAGTGTCTCAATGGGACCAAGAAATGCTTTACATGTGGTAAGGAAGGACATAAAGTGAATAATTACCGAAGAAAAATGAATAGTACTATGGAAGAAGATAAAAATGGTCCCAAGAGTCCATTTACAGTCATTTGTCGTAAATGTAGGGGACCTAGCCATTACCCGAGTGAATTCCCTATTCAATAGGATATTTTCTTGGTCAAAGAAGAAGCCATGTGGAAATAAATGGTTGTAGAAATGTTTAAAAAGTATTAGTTCTCCTTGTTCATGGGTTTACTTTGGAATAATTTTCTCTTGTATTTGTAACCCCGCAGTTTGCCATGTGAGAATGATATTTGAGGAAGAATTATCTCTTCTCTTGTGGATATAGGTATAAATAGCCATTTGGTTTTATATGATCATTGGGGTTTGAGAGAATTATAAGTTATTATAATTTGGGAAGAAAATGCAAGGTTTGATATAACATTTGTGGTTAAATTATGTTATGGTATTTTGAGGAGTTTATCTCATTTTGGTAATATTATAAAATATAGTTTTTGAAAAAGGACAACATATAGACCGTGTGACAACCCGTCGCATCGGAAAAAGCTGTGGGAATCGAACCCACAACGAAAGTGCGATTGAGATTTATCGCCTACCACTGGACTACGTGAAGTCCCTGGTTAGTGTGACTATTATTTTTAGTTAAATGATTTTATTGATCAATAATAAGTTGATTTGTGTACTTATGTCTTATCAAATGAATACCCTTGGTATAGGAAAATGATTTGGTGATTAAGTAATAAATGTTAATTTGGAAGATGTTCGCTTTGTTGGGAACACTATATGCCCAAGGAAAATATAATACTATGGGATTTCATTAGAGGAGTAATGGTGGATTTTTATCTATGTTTTTATTGTGGATTTATAGTGATTTGGGTTATTTATGGAAATGATTAACCTATAATAAAGAATATGTGATTAGGTTAAGTATGTGACTTTAAGAGTAGATGATGTCATTTGGAGATACAATTTAATGTGGAAGACTACATTCTTATAAGTTTTGGGTTTCAATATTAGTTTGGATTAAATTGAAGGATTTTAAGGACAATTTATTATTGAATGGTATTTATTTAACTTTGGGGTATTGTTGGTTTAATTTTAGAAATTAAGATTACTGTTTATTTATCTCAAGGAATATCCTTTTGGGGGATCATTAGATCTTTCACTAACCATTTTGGTTTTGATTAATCTCAAAAGACAATGTAAATATATTGTTTATCCTGCATGGATCATCTCATTCTATAGAAGCTTATACTAGCTCTTCTAGTGTGACCAAGTCTTCTTAAATACTCATCGTTTAAAAAAAATTGAATTAGTAGTGGAAATTTATTAAAGAATGAAACTCTACTTAAAAAGTAAGTATATATCTTTATATTCTTAGTCAA
The DNA here is from genome assembly GCA_963277665.1 of Viscum album. Taxonomy (NCBI): domain Eukaryota; kingdom Viridiplantae; phylum Streptophyta; class Magnoliopsida; order Santalales; family Viscaceae; genus Viscum; species Viscum album. Next base: position 1,288,722,558 of record OY728159.1, on the reverse strand, counting down.
TATCATAAATGAATTCCTCATCCTTATGTAATGTAACTTAAAAGAAAAAATGTTGTCTGTTTACTTTCCTGCTAGAAGACTAATGACCGTTTTTCCCAACACAAGTTTGGGGTTTTCTTATTGTTAACTTTCTCCTGATCATGGTTTCTATCCCTCTTCATTAGAGCTTGACACTTAGTTTATCATCCATATCCATGTTTTTCTACATGGAATCCGAGTATGGGTTATCTTGGGTGACCTTTATACCTCTCTTTATTTCTTTTAAAGTGATAGTTTTATTGACTCTTTTTCCGATGTGGGACTTTCCATTATATTATCAAGCCCCAATTTTAAAAAAAATTACGAGGATGCAATTTATTGAAGGAGGGGAGAATGTAACACCCCAAGCTTCCACGGTAAGTTTCTCTTTGAATAATGCAATGGCGTGCATTGTACGCAACTTCGAGATTCTAACACACCACAACCAATCAAACTAGCCGTTATGAATAGTAATACCTAATTTTTGAAATTTTATAAATTCTATCTCTAAAAATGGAATTCATTTTTGGATTCAGAATATTGAAATTATCCTAGGGTGAAATTTTGGTACTTTTCAGATAATTTCATATTTTGATGAATATTGAAAATTACTAAATTTTAATTGAAAACAACTTTTTAAATTAAAATAATTAATAGTGATAAATTATGAATTTGAGTGGTTTTAAAGTATATTTAGAATATATTTTTACCATGTAATACAATATGGGTCATTGAACATAATTTCACATTTAAACCAGACATAAACAAGTGCCAATCTTTTGATAGTTATTATCTCTTAAAAACACGCTTTTTGTTTTAACAACGGGAATTAATTTTAAATTAATTTCTGCCACTTATGTGTTTTTAATTTGAAAAATGGATTCTATATTTGGAATCAGGATGTTGTAATTGTGTAAATAGATAAATTTTATTTTTAGACATTTTGGATAATTACTTCGATAAATGTTTTATTTACCATGGTTAAAGGGTAAATCTGATAAACAAGGGTTAAAAAAATAATATTATAATAATACTAAATTACCCTAAAACGTGTCATAACCCTATTGGTTTATACATGGTCGACCATGGGCATCTTTGGGTCGATTTTGGGACCCCATGGATGCACTTGTAAGTGATAATGACACTTTATTTTAATTAAGTTAAAATAAATACAAAAATTACACAAGCATATATCTTTTAGAAAACCAATTGTTACATAGGGTTATATATGTTGGATTTTAGACTATAAATATTCATTAGAAATATAAAAAAATTACCTATATAATGATATTTTATTTATAATTTTTAGACATTAAATAAGTTAATTTATTTATGACACAATGGTGATTCATTAATTACCATAATAGTGAAGAATTAGAATAATTGATATTATAAATACCCAAATAAATATAATTTGAGACTTTTATTGAATTAAAATAATTTTCTAGGTTAATATGACATATTAGGATTGATTTATTTAACTTTTTTTCGAAGTAATCATTCTTTTATGTGTTTCACAAAAATTAACTATTGAATAGTGTCAAAATTGACATAAAAGAGTTTTTAAAACAAATATTATATTATTAATTAATATTAAATTCCTAAAAATCTAAGGCTCGGCCAAGAGACTTATATCATGATAGGTATATCATTAATGGACCACTTGGGGGTCTCTTGGATGTATATAGTAAGTTTATTAACTATATAATATAAAAATACAAAGTGACATGGTAAATGTCAAACTAATTAACTAAGAGTTAAAACTAAAATATAAGGTTAATATATTGACCCAAACCTGTCTAAATTCTATTGGATGAATGTTTTTAGACCTATCCCCACCTTAAACTTTGAATAATCAACTTTTGAGACATTAGAAACCGTATATGAATTTATTATAAATTAACATTTCTATCTTTTCCAAAGGTGCCCCTCACCCCTCTTAAAAAAGGGCACTCCTCCTTCTCATTTCTTCACACCTTAAAAGCCTTTTGGATCGGCCAACCCCTGACAAAATACTCTCTCAACTTCCCTCACTACAACCTAGAGGCCTTATTTTGATCCAAAAGCCAACCTAAGGAGCCCTTTTGATCAAATCAAAAGGAAGATCCCGAAGAAGGGGTAATGTTTTCACCACCCCTTTTCAAGTTCCTTTCTTCTTCCACTTCTTCTTTCTTTGTTATTTCCATTATAAAATAATAACTCCAGTATATTATAGACACTGTGATGTTATTATAAATATGGTACAACCATATTCAGTATTCTATCCACCCTTTGAATAACATGTCATCATACGTGCATACATACGGCTTAATGTCTCCATGTCGTGGTGTAATTGTTATTCAATATATTATTATTTGGGTGGGTATAATAATGATATTTAAATAATTTAAATAACAAATATAACATGATAATGATTCTGTATATATGATATACCATCCAATTATATATTATTTTAATATCAAAAGAATGATATTGTCGCTCGTGCGTACGTACGGACTACCGTCTCCACGAACGCGATGATATTCATTATTTATCATATCCATTCAAGTATAATTATCATTTGATGATTTGAAAATAATGTTTATGAACTTTAAATCATTCTGGATATGAATAATATACATCCCCTTAATAACGAATATGGCTCACATAACAAAGAATATAAAGTAAAATGAACCCGTAAACACCTGAAATAACGATAATTCAAAGATATTATTAACAAATCAATGTTAAAAGATAATATATCATATCATATTAATTTAAATAATTCTTGAATAATTAAATAAAAATTATTTCACCATTATACATGAGGTTAACCTACCGTCGACCAAGTAAAATGTACAAAGTAAGGGATTTTCTTATCTCACTTTCAATTCCGTGAGATTTCCATTGTTCGCCACTAATTTATTGAAAGTTGTAAAATTTGTACTTCCATTTGATATATATTATCATTATTCTCTTTATAATCATGTTATTCAGTAAATAATTTGGTGGTTATTAACTTTTGGTCATACGACTCAGTTGATTACAACATGGTAAGGGTTTGTTATCTCACTTTTAATTTCGTGAGAATTCCATTGTTCACTACTTATTTATTACATGTGGTATATGTTTACTGCCCATGATTGTATTTACTGTGTAATATACTTTAATTTATGGGTATTTACATCATCATTGTATGATCCATCTTTCATGGGTGTATGTTCCATAAGTTACCAAATCGATAAGGGAATTTGAAATTTCAATTTCCATTTATTCGGCTTTACGCATACTTCATTGATTATTTTAATCTAAGATTATGTGTGGAATCACTATTCATTTGATTATGTCATAATTTCCACTCCCCTTTATGTGGATATACTTTTGATACACATAATCACTCCAGTTATAATATCTCAAGTCATCGATATGAATCTGATAAGAGTGATTTTAACTCATTCTCCATTTGTTGAGTTAAACATCCAATTCATTGGTGTTGTTTTTACAAGATTATGTGTGAATGTCCTTTGAATGTTTTACACTAAATATCCAATCATATTTAGTGTATTTATTTTTGTCACACATAACTATGTCGTTGATTTATCCTTAACCTAAGGGTACGACCTTTATGAGGGATTTCATCTCAATTTACATTCCATTGAGACTTCTTCGTTGTTATACACCAAATCACTTTTATATGGTGTATATAGTGTACCTAGACATAGTATATCATGAATTCTTTTATTATCATGATATTACAATGTTTTTATTACCTCAATTATTTGTATTCAAGTGTCTCTCTTTTGGTTAGAAACTCTAACCAAAATACCATTTTAAAATGTTTTAAAGACTTATTCTTCTAAATCATTCTCATTAATGTCCATGTTTTAAAAATGGTTTTAAGGATTTATTTATATGGACATTAATGTTTTAAAATTAAAATTCCTTTTAAATGTTTCAATGTGGTATGGGACAGTTTGATTCAAAAATCTATTTTTAAACGGCTTCTTGACAAATAGTGTGACTTTTAAATGTTTTCAAGAAAAGGGGGATATTTATCTCAAATAGTTTTGATGGTTATTTTCATCTATGTCACTATCATTCATTATTATCGATTGAGGTACAATACAATCTTCCATATTGTATCGAATGAGTTATGTTTGACTGTGGATGTGGTATTTTTTATACCATTCATGGTTTGTGGTTAAAGTATTGACATTTCATTTGCTAGTTTTAATACGAATGTTTATGTTATGTTTAAAACTGTTCATATGATGAATGCATTGGACTTAATAAGTGACGGGTGGAGCCTGCTATAGCTCCTCGATGCATCGGTAGGTCTCATGAGAAAAACTAGTGTCTTGGCACAAGGCCTTGGAAAAATCTTATTTGTATTCTTGGCATGAGGCCTTGGCTATGTGGTTATGATAGTCTGGCATTATGCATTCCATCATTATGAAAGTTGTTATTGATATTGCATGTGATTATTCAATTAGTAGAATATCCATGTGAATAAGTAAATGGAATTTTTTCATTTCACTTTTGTCATACTATGTTGAAGTTCAAGTTTAAAAGGCTTTTATTTTAGTAATGCATTTCCTTAAATGTTTATGCTTATTTTTGAAAGTTTCTGCTATATTGTTATCCTTGATGGGCATTTGAGCTCACCCCTTTTCTATGTTTTATTTTTCCCAGGATGTGAAGAAGTATGTTATGAATGACCTGCATGGATTTTATGTGGGGATATATGTTGTTGTAGTAGTTTTTCACTTTATGATGTAATGTAAAACTTTATGAATACATCTAGTGTTTCCAAGGCTACTAAACCAGTCGGTCTTTCGAGATTTGATCTTTCTTGTGATTATTCCAATGTTATGTAATAATACACCGACTCTAGGTAACTGGGGTCGAGGCGTTACATGTAGCCACATCCAACTCACAAAACAGATCAAATAAATGGTCATAGTCCATCTAAAACACGAAATTATCGATGTCATAAAATAATTCAGAACAAGTATTTTATATAGATATATATTATATATGATTATAACTAGTTCTTGGTTTTTCCAATATTTATCTCCATCCTCATCTTCATATATGATGGTGTCAATATCTTCATATTCCTCCTTAGTATCATAATTTTCCATCTGAGTTTCAAATTCATAATTTATTGTTATTTTAAATTTATTTATTACATCAATAACATCATTGTCACCATTGACCCATAAATTTGGGGTGTTATCATCGATATTCATGTCACTTCATGTAAAAGATGGATTTGGAGTTTTATCTTGAAAATTTTGAATTTCTATCACTTTAGTGGAACCAAAATCACTTTATAAAAACTTATTTTAAGAAGATTTCTTTTTTATTATGCTTTAAAAATCACTTAACTCTCTTGAAGAAGCATAATAATTTTCTTTAAAAATTTTATGTTCCTGATGATCCAATAAAAATGATTCATTTACTCCAATAAGTCTTTCATATTTGATATAAATGACCCCATTATGCGGATGAATATGTAAGCCTCTATCTCTATCCAAACAATAACATTTAAACATCATTATATAATTCTATCCTAGACAACACAATTCAATTATTTATTTTAGTATGCCATAAAACTCAACTTCACTTTCTCTATCATGATATCCTCTCATGAAAACACCATTATTCCCTGTTTTTTATTCCCCATATGCATGTGTATGAAATCAAAAACTATTCACCACAAATTTATTATAATATTTAACCATTTTATATAGTGGGTTACTCAATACACACAATTGGTTATCAATTTTATCAACATGTTGAGATACTTGAAAATTTTAGAACCAATTTTCAATATAAGAAGTAATAAATTGATTTTATATGTTAAACAATAAACAATTTACTTTACAATATAATAAACCAATTGGAAAATATATTCTTCCGATGTTCGTCGAGTGCAGCTATAATAATTTGTTGAAACCATTTATTGATATGATTATTATAAAATATATAAATAAAATAATATTAATTTAAATTTAAAAAAATATAGTATAAGTAATATGAGTACTCACTGTATAAATGGTTTCATTTCTTTATAGTTGATAATAACATATGTATGAGTCATGTGATGTTAATTATCTAAAATCCATCATTTATAAACTCCACCAAATCCATGTTTGGTATGATTAAAAACTAATAATTTATTATACATTCCATAATCTAAATTTCCCTCATTATTTCCCATGAACTTATGTTTTTATGGATATTGATATTGTAAATAATAAGAGAAGAAAAAAGTAATTTCCTCCAACAAATAAGCTTCAAAAATTGATCCTTCCACTAATGATTTGTTTTGAACATTTTTCTTCAATTTTTATATTAATCTTTCATATGGGTAAATCCATTATAATTATACTATCCATCCACATTTTTCATCCTGAGGAAAATTTAATATCAAATTTTCCATTGAATCAAATAAACCTAGTGGAATTTTTTTCCAATTTAAAAAAAATTAAAACAAGATCTTCTTTAAGAAAACATAGTGCATCATAGTCTTTTATTTCCACACAAATGTCTTCCAAGAAATATTATATTTCTGTTGTTATATCCAAAATCATAGAATTAAACAAGCCTCAAAATTCAATAGGTAAAATTCTTTCTAATATAACATGACAGTCATTCCTTTTTAATTCAATAATTTCAAAATTTCAGACATGTCTACCCAAATTGAAAAAATAACCATCAGGAATCCTGAATCCTACAATCCACTAAAAAAATAATAATTTATTTTCTTTAGAAATCGTATAAGTCTTTTTTGGATTTATTGACATCTATGATCTGTCATTTTCAAACAGTTCAAGTGCTTGCCACATGCAAATTTGGGAATCATCTAATCTTGACATTACATTATATTTGGTCTTACTATAACACCCTGATATTTTATGAGAAGTATGTATTTTTTTATATGTATTATGTTATATACAATGGAATCTTTCACTGCACACAACACTAGCTTGGCTTGCGTTACAAGCAATCACGACCTTCCTCGATAGCATGTGTAGTACGCAATACCGAGTTTCACTAAACAATGATATATTATTATAATATTATGAACTAGCCGTTATGAATAGTATTAACTGAATTTTAAATTTTATGACATTATAAATCAACTTACACATTTTCTAGAATGTGGTATAAAAACAAAATCAGTTTTTCAGATAAAAGATGTATTTTTAAAAAAATGCAGTTTTACCGCCTTTTTATGGAGCACATATTTTAAATCTAGTTTTTGACATGTTTATAAGTTCAGTTTGACAAAATTAAATTCTTCTTTGGAATCAGGATATAAAAATTTACTTTGGATAAAATTTTCATATTATTCTGGGAACTTTCATATTTTGATGAATAGTAAAAACACGCTATATTTTTATTAAAAACAACTTTTTTCCTTGCAATAATTTATATGGATAGGTTATCTTTTTAATTAGTTTTAAAGTTTAATTAGAATATATTTTTACCATTTAATCCAATTTTGGTCATTGGAATTAATTTCACTTTGAAATTGGACATAAACAACTGATGATCTTTTGATAGTTATAGTTTCTTAAAAACAGGCTAATTGTTTTGATAACGGGAATTACATTTAAAATTAATTAATTCCACTTCTATGTTTTCAATTTGGAAAAATAGAAATAATTTTTGAATTCGGAATATCAAATATATCTTACGCTGAATTATTGGTGTTTTTCGGAAAAACATCAATTTTTGATGAATAGTGAAAACACTGAGTTTTTAGTTAAAAACGAATTTTTATTTAAATAATCATTTATTTGATTTAAATTTATTTTATATAAAAATAGATATATAATACTTATATAATTTCAATGAAATTCATTGGAATCATTTTATAATAATTTTAGATTTATAAAAAATTGTATTGAACTTTTCACCGTCTTTTACCCACCTCCTTGGAGCTTTTGCAATTGTTCATAAAACTTAATTTTACCACTTCTATGAGTTGAATTTTGAAAATCCGAGAGACACGGTTAATATCAAGGAGTAAAATGTGGTTCAATTAGATAAAAATAATTTCTGTTGAATAGTAACTTTTTACTTTTATTTACCACAGTTAAAAGTAAATAGGGTAATTCTAGGTTAAAAGAAAATTATAATAATTAAAAATTAACTTAACACTTGTCCAAACCTTATTTTATGAGTAATGTCATACCATGGGCATCTTGGGGTAGATTTTGGGACCCCATGGAGCCACTTATGAAAGACCATGACACATTAGATTAATTAATTTAATGTAAAGACAAAATTGGCATTAACAAAAAATCCTTTAGTAATTAATTTTTATAAGAGTCTATATAAATTATCTTTTTGAATATAAATATTCATTGGAAATCCAAAAATATTTAATACATTTTGGTATTTTTTATATAATTTTTAGACATAAATTAAATTAAATTATTTATGACACAATAATGATGTAGTATTTATCTCCTTAATAAATGATTTAAATAAATAGGATTATAATGATTAAAATATTTTCCAAAACATGTCAAATTCTTATTGGATGATTTTATTTCGACTATGAGTCATCTTATCTTCATATTTAATGATTTTTGGACCTTTTGAAACCAAAGATAAGTTTATAATAAAATAATATTTTCACACTTTCCCAAGGTGCCCCTCTCCTCCCTTATAAAAAAGGCACCTCTTCCCTCTCCTCCTCACACCACTTTTAGCCTTCAAGCTCCACCAACCCCTGACATTTTCATTTCCCCACTTCCTTATAAACCTACTAGAGGTACTGGTCCTCTCAAAAGACAAACTCTAGTTCCCTAAGAGAAAGTTTAAACGAGGCACTTCGAAGAAGAGGTAATACCTTCTACCATTTTCTTCAAGTTCCATTCTTCTTCTACTACCTCTTCTTTGGTTGTTTAATTATGAGGTAATAACATCAGTATCACTAATATACTGATATGTTATTATAAATATGAAACAACCCTATTTCACCTCTTATCCATGCTACGGTAAACAAAATCACCGCGCCTGCGTACGTGCAGAATACGGTATCCACGCCGTTGTGTAATATGTTTTCCACCACCACTATACTTGGATGGATATAATGCTGTAAATAAATAACTATATAGTATTATTCTAAAGTGGTATTAATTGTGAAATATTGTACATACACTTCAATATAATTCCACGATCATGGGAACAATATCATCGCTCGTGCGTACGTACGGCCTACCATCTCCACGATGTGATGCAACTTGTTCTATATGATCTTCATTGAATAATGATTATATAAATGTAATGAATAAATTAATATGATATATATTACACTAATACCATTATGTAAATGATGTATCTATATCCTATAAAGAGGAATAATAATTTATTTGACAAAACACGCATAGAACATAAAGCAATAAACACCCGAATAACAAGTAGCAATGAAATATTACTACTAAGAAGATATAAATATGACCATATATGATATCATAACAATGAATATGATTTTTTAATAAGTCAATTAACATTATTTAAACAATATTACCAGAGGTTCAGATTCATACGAAGCATATCGGACCTAAGGTAAGGGAAAATCTCACAGTCTCATTTTTATCCGAGATTTTTTGTACTTTGTATTTACGGGGGTGTATTTTATCATCCAAATACATGTTTCCACAATATTTAATATTATTTACATCATCCTACAATTGTTTAAATTCAATCTTACCCTTTGGTGAGTTATTAGTAAAAGATATGAAAGGAATGTTTTTTCGTTTTTTGTATGAGGTACTTTTGGACTTTTCCGGCCATAGTACGAGAAGAATGTTTTTTTAACTTATACGACATGAATGTATTTTTAGAACATTATTTCCAAGAAGCTTCCTTTACAGTTTTTCAAGTTTATTTTTAATCAACTTCTTTTTGTTTAAAATTTTATGACATGTTAAGAAAGGAAAAAAAATTGAAGTAGAAAGGATATTTTTTTCAAGAATGGAGTTCAAGTGTTTTATCAAAATTATTTTCCATCTAAGATAAAAGAGGGTTCTATTGAAATCCATATTTTAACATTGATTTGATTGTTTAATGGTGGAATTAATTTTATGATGTCCTTTTCTCTTATACGGGTTATGTTATGATGGCATGATGTTTAAGAATCCCATTTTTATGACATGGGTTATGCTATGATGTATGATTTATGATTTTCTGGTACACATAAGAATAGTTTCATTATGAGATGGGTGGGACCTATATCTCCCTCCTATGCATTGGGTAAAGATTTATATCTCATGAGATAGACATGGCTGGAACGGCAAGTTAAACCGGTTCAGTGATACAAGACTGGAACGAGGAGTGAACTCGGTTCGGTAATGGACTTTGTCGTCTATGATGGTCTTGTAAATGAGCCTTGACTAATATGAAATGATTTTCTATGATTATGTGTGTATGAAACAATGTTTTATGTTTTAAGTTATGATTATTTGGGATTAATTTTCATTAATATGATTTATCCCATGACATGATATTATGACCTCTTTTGCAGGTTAAGATTTTCAAAATGTTATGTTCTTATGAATATGATATGACTAATATTTCTTTTGTTTACCCTTACTGAGCATTTGAGCTCACCCTTTTGTATTTTTTCTTTTCCCAAGGTCAGGAAGAAGGATATTAAGTAGGATATTCCAAAAAAGGACTCTAGATATGATGAAATAAACGGGAGACAATGTAGTTGATTTTATGAACCAGTTGTTTATGTTTCCCAGTTTCTAAAGAAACTATACCTATATGGTCCTTTCATGGTTTTGGTACATGTTGTAATAAGTATGCTTCAACTCTGAAGTAATAATAATGTATATAAAGTATGGGTCGTTATAGTTGGTATCAGAGGAAAGGTATAGTCAACCTTTGGAAACTAGGATGTGAAAGCCTTAGTAAGAACCCTAGAGATAAGTCTAAGCATAGAACCCAATATTAGTGTTTTAGAAATGGCCATGAACAACCTATGATAAGACCTTAAGTGTGAAATTTTATTCTTGATTATGTGATTTTCCTATTATGATTAGTGTTGCTCACACTATGCTTCTTGGTTTTAGTCAATGGCTGGAACCCGAAGGAACTGTGTTAATGCTGAATGCGATGGGAAATGCAATTATTGTCCCCCTGAGCAACCAAATGTTATGGGAGCTGGAATACAAAATCTTGTAGCCATGCTCACACAACTTTCTCAAACTATGAACCATTAAGGACTTCCAAACAGGCAAAGAAAGGAGCAATATTCTGTTGAATCCATCATGAGGCACCATCCACCTTCATTCAACGGGTCTTCTAATCCATTAGTAGCTTAACAATGGATTAGTACCACTGAAAAGATATTTTCCGTTCTACAATGTTCTAAACATGAAAAAGTCATCTTAGCAGTGTATCATTTGGAAGGTGATGCTGATCAATGGTGGAATATTATCAAGAATACGAGGCAAAGAGATGAAATTGAGTCCATGGAATGGGAGGAGTTCAAGAACTTATTTTTTAATAAGTACTTCCCTCGTATTCTTTAAAAAAAGATGGAGAAGGAGTTTCTTGAAGTGATGCAAAAGGATGATGAATCGGTTGGTACCTACGAATCTAATTTCAAAAGACTTGGAGGGTACGCTTCCAGAATTATTATCCAACCTGAGAGTAAAATCGATTGATTCTTTAGTGGCTTAAAACCAATTCTTCTAAGGGAGTTAGACATATGGTACTTCAATAGCTATGAGGAAATTTTTCGATATGCTCTCAAGGTTGAGATGGAGATTATAGAAACCCATTAGTCATATGGGTTTGATAAGAAGAGAAAATGGAATTCAAAGTAAAATCTAAAGACCACACTGAATGTAAGATGAGTTTTACTTTATGCTCAAATTGTGGAAAGAAACATGGAGGGAATTGTCTTAAAGGGACAAGTAAATGTTTTAAGTGTGGAAAAGAAGGTCATCGGGCAGTTGAATATCGAAATAATGGGAAGAAGATGTCTAATGATGCGAACAAAGAAAGGGATACACATAATTCACCTCCTACAATTCAATGTTTTAAGTGCAAAGAGATGGGCCATTATACCAATCAACGCCCAAATCCAAGGGTTTTTTATGATGATCGACGTCAACAAACTCTTAAGGACAAAGAAAAAGGAAATTCACCTTCAATTACTATCGGTGATGTGGAGTACGATAACGAAGTGGTGAAAGGTACACTTACCATCCAATCTAAAGTAGAAAATGTTTTATTTGATTCTGGATCCACCCACTCTTTTATTTATAAAGAATTTTCTAAGGGTATCTCCATATTACCACAGATGTTGAGTTAGCTGTGACAACTCCTAATGGCACAACAATTGCATCAAAAGTTTATAATTCTTCTCTGATTGAATTTTGTGGGAAAATGATTACTGCAAATCTTGTGATCCTTCCTATAGTGGAATTTGATTTGATTCTTGGCATGGATTGGCTTTCTTTATATGGAGCTCATATCAATTTCCAAAGAAGGGAAATCACATTTAATATTCCAGATTAATCTATGATCTTCTATCAATGCAAGGATGAATATATCCTTATAGAGAAAATTTCTTCCATGTTATGGGTCTTGATTCCAATTAATGAAGGTTATTTATCTCAAATGGTTGGCGAGAAAGTCACGATTAAGAATATGACCATTGTACGGGAGTTTGATGATGTCTTTCCGGAGGAATTTCTCGGTCTTCCACCTAATCGTGAAGTTGAGTTTTCAATAGATCTCATACCAGGTGCTTTTCCTATTCCAAAGACACCTTATAGAATGGCCCCAATTGAGTTGCAGGAATTGAAGAAGCAAATCCAAGAGAATCCTGATAAAGGATTCATACACCCTAGTGTGTCACCTTGGGGAGCACCTATTCTATTTGTTAAGAAGAAAGATGAATCAATGAGACTCTGCATTGATTATCAAGAACTTAACAAGATCACTATCAAGAACAAATATCCTCTCCCACGCATTGGTGACTTATTTGATCAACTACGTAGAGCTCAATACTTTTCCAATATTGATCTTTGTTTAGGGTATCATCAATTAAGGGTCAAAAGGGAGGATATACCAAAAATGGCTTTTCGTACATGGTATGGACACTATGAATTTATAGTGATTCCATTTGGTCTTACTAATGCCCCTGCTATCTTCATGGATCTGATGAATAGAGTCTTTAGAGACTATCTTGATTAGTTTTTGGTAGTCTTTATAGACGATATTCTTATCTATTAAAAGAGAAAATAAGAACATGAAGATCACTTGAGAATTGTATTGAAGACCCTGGGAAAGGAGAATCTTTATGCCAAATTTACCAAGTGTGAATTTTGGCTTCAAAAAGTTTCATTTTTAGGTCACATAATCTCAAAAGATGGGATATTTATGGATCCAGCAAAAACAGAGATTATAGAAAGATGGTCGAGACCAACAACAGTAACTGAGATCTGAAGTTTTCTTGTTTTGGCTGGATATAATCGACCGTTTGTGAAAGATCTTTCACGATTATCTAATCCACTCACCAGGTTGACTCGAAAAGGAGTTATGTTTGTGTGGACGGAGGAATTTGAAGAGAATTTCAAGGAGTTGAAAAGATGGTTTTCTAGTGCACCTATACTCACACTTCCTTGTAGTGGATAAAGGTTTGTGATCTACAGTTATGCATCCAAGAAGGGGTCGTGGTGTGTTATTATGAAAAACGATATGGTGATAGCTTATGCCTCATGATAGTTGAAAATCCATGAGCAAAATTACCCAACTCATGATTTGGAGTTAGCTACGGTAATCTTTGCATTAAAGATTTTGAGGCATTATCTTTATGGTGAAAGGTGTGATATTTATACTGATCACAAAATTTTAAAGTATATTTTTACACAAAAGGAGATGAATATGAGCTAAAGAAGATGGTTGGAGATGATTAAGGATTACAACTTCTCATTTCATTACCACCCTGGGAAAGAAAACAAGGTGGCAGACACATTAAGTCGAAACGACCATTCTAGCTTATCCATGATGAGGATCACAAAAGATCTGATATTTATAGATTTACAAAGGATGGATCTTAGAATTATAATGTAAGGGGAAAAATCATATCTTTCTCAAATAAATTTTCAACCATCTATACATGTGAAGATTAAAGAGGCACAGAAAGAAGATGTCGAGTTACAAAAAAAGGTGGGAAATGTTATTGAATTCAACCTTGATTGTTATGGGATAATAAAATTTAGGAATCGGGTTTGTGTTCCTCCCATCCCAGAATTAAAGAAGGAGCTACTGGATGAGGCCCATAGTTCTCCATTCTCTATTCATCCTGGAAGCACGAAGATGTATAGGAACCTAAAAAATTACTTTTCGTGGGATGGCATGAAAAGAGATGTGGCTGAATATGTCTCTCTATGCTTGGTTTTTCATCATGTTAAAGCTATGAGATAGAAGTCTAAAGGGATGTTACAACCATTACCCATACCAGAATAGAAATGGGAAAAAATCACAATGGACATTGTCACTCGACTTCCTAAAACATCCAAAAGAAATAATGCTATCTGGGTTATAGTTGATCGTCTTATTAATTCGGCACACTTCATTACTATTAGGGAAGATTTCTCTCTGGATTAGCTTGTTAGGATATATGTAAAGGAAGTAGTAAGATTTCATGGAGTACCACTTTTCATTATATCTGATCGAGATCCTAGGTTTACCTCAATGTTCTAGTGAAGTCTTCAGCATACTCTAGATACAGAGTTGATTTTCAGCACTGCTTATCATCCTCAGATAGATGGTCAGTCTGAAAGAACAATTCAAACACTAGAAGACATGTTGAGAGCTTGATCTATGGATTTCAAAGGTTGTTTGGATCAAAACCTACCTTTGGTGGAATTTTCCTATAATAATAGCTTTCACTCCAATATTCAAATGGATCCTTATGAATCTCTCTATGGAAAGAAATGCAGAACTCCAACATGCTGGGATGAAGCTGGGGAAAGAAAGCTATTAGGACCTAATCTTTTTGATGAGATGACAGAAAAAGTCTGATTTATTCAACAACACATAAGAGCAGCTTAGAGTCGACAAAAAATTTATGATGACAACCAAAGAAAAGACCTAGAGTTTGAAGTGGGAGATAAAGTATTCTTACGAATATCTCCTTGGAAGAGAGTAATGATATTTGGGAAGAAGGGAAAGTTGAGCCCTAGGTATATCGGTACTTTCAAAATACTGGATCGGGTTGGGAAGGTAGCTTATCGATTGGTGCTTCCACCAAATTTCTCTCAAGTTCATGATGTGTTCCATGTATATCTCATGAGAATGTACATACCTGATCCTTCACATGTACTATGATCAGAAGTTTTACGGCTGGAGCAAGATCTTTCTTATGAAGAACAACCGATAGAGATTCTCGATCGTAGCAAAAAATTTCTACGGAACAAGACCACTCGCTTGGTGAAAGTTTTATGGAGGAACCACCAATTATAAGAAGCTACATGGGAGCTTGAGGATATGATGAGGGAGAGGTATCCTCATCTGTTTGTTACGAAGTGACGAATTTTGATGGAAAAATTCATTTCAAGGGGGGTAGAATGTAACACCCTAATATTTGAGGAGAATTATGTATCTTTTTATATGTATTATGTTATATGAAAAGGAATCTTTCACTGCACACAACACTATCTTGGCTTTCATTACACACAATCGCGACCTTCCTCGATATCGTGTGTAGTACGCAATACCGAGTTTCACTAAACAGCGTTATATTATTATAATATTATGAACTAGACGTTATGAATAGTATTAACTGAATTTTAAATTTTATAACATTATAAATCAACTTACACATTTTCTAGAATGAGGTATGAAAACAAAATCAGTTTTTCGGATAAAGAAGTATTTTTCAAAAAATGCAGTTTTACCGCCTTTTGAGGGCGCACACATTTTAAATCTAGTTTTTGACATGTTTATAAGTTCAATTTGACAAAATAAAATTCTTCTTTGGAATCAGGATATAAAAATTTACTTGGGATAAATTTTTCTTATTATTCTGGTAACTTTCATATTTTGATGAATAGTAAAAACACACTATATTTTAATTAAAAACAACTTTTTTCATCGAAATAATTTATATGGATAGATTATCATTTTAACTGTTTTTAAAGGGTAATTAGAATATATTTTTACCATTTAATCTAATTTAGGTCATTGAAATTAATTTCACTTCGAAATTGGACATAAACAAGTGATGATCTTTTGATAGTTATTGTTTCTTAAAAACACGATATTTGTTTTGATAATGAGAATTACATTTAAAATTAATTAATGCCACTTATATTTTTTGAATTTGGAAAAATAGACATAATTTTTGAATTTGGAATATCAAATATAGCTTAGGCTGAATTTTTGGTATTTTTCTGAAAAACTTCAGTTTTTGAGGAATAGTGAAAACACTGAGTTTTTTGTTAAAACCCACTTTTTATTTAAATAATCATTTATTTGATTTAAATTTAGTTTAGGTCAAAATAGATACATAATACTTATATAAGTTCAATTAAATTCATTGGAATCATTTTATAATAATTTTAGATTTATAAAAAATTATATTGAACCTTTCATCGTCTTTTACCGACCTCCTATGAGCTTTTGAAATTGTTCATAAAACTTAATTTTACAGCTTCTGTGAGTTGAATTTTGAAAATCTGAGAGACACGGTTAATTTCATTGATTAAAATGTTGTTCAATTAGATAAAAATAATTTTTTGTGAATAGTAACTTTTTACTTTTATTTACCATGGTAAAAATTAAATAGGGTAATTCAAGGTTAAAAGAAAAATATAATAATTCAAAATTACCTTAACAATTTTCCAAACCTTATTGGATAGGTAATGTCCAACCATGGGCATCCTTGGGTCGATTTTGGGACCCCATGGAGCCACTTATGAAAGAAACGACACATTAGATTAATTAATTTAATGTAAAGAAAAAATTGGCATTAACAAAATATACTTTAGTAATTAATTTTTATAAAGGGATATATAAATTATCTTTTCGACTAGAAGTATTCATTGGAATTTCGAAACTATTTCCTACATGTTGGTATTTTTTTTATAATTTTTAGACATCAAATAAATTAAATTATTTATGACACAATAATGATGCAGTATTTATCTCATTAATAAATGATTTAAATAAATAAGATTATAATGATTAAAATATTTTCCAAAACATGTCCAATTTTGATTGGATGATTTTATTTCAACCATGAGTCATCTTATATTCATCTTTAATGATTTTTTGACATTTTGAAACCGAAGATAAGTTTATAATAAAATAACATTTTCACACTTTCCAAAGGTGCCCCTGTCCAGCCTTATAAAAGGGCACCTCTTCCCTCTCCTCCTCACACCACATTGAGCCTTCAAGATCGGCCAACCCCGGTCCATTTCATTTCCCCACTTCCTTAGAAACCTACTAGAAGTACTGGTCTTATCAAAAGACCAACTCTAGTACCCTAAGAGAAAGTTTAAAGGAGGCACTTCGAAGAAGTGGTAATACCTTCTACCGTTTTCTTCAAGTTCCATTCTTCTTATACTCCCTCTTCTTTGGTTGTTTCATTATGAGGTAATAACATCAGTATCACTCATATAATGATATTTTATTATAAATATGAAACAAACCTATTTCACCTCTTATCCATCCTACGGTAAACAAAATCACCGCGCGTGCGTACGTACGGAATACCGTCTCCACGCCGTGGTGTAATATGTTTTCCACCACCACCTTACTTGGATGGATATAATGGTGTAAATAAATAACTATATATTATTATAGTAAAGTGTTATGAATTATGAAATATTATACATACACTTCAATACAATTCCACGATCATGGGAACGATATCATCGCTCGTGCGTACGTACGGCCAACCGTCTCCACGATGTGATGCGACTCGTTCTATATGATCTTCATTGAATAATGATTATATAAATGAAATGAATGAATTAATATGATATATATTACACTAATACCATTCTGTAAATGATGTATTTATATCCTATAAAGAGGAATAAGAATTTATTCAACAAAACACGCATAAGTATATAAAGCAATAAACACCCGAATAACAAGTAGCAATGAAATATTACTACTAAAAAGATAAAAATATGACCATATATGATATCATAAAAATGAATATGATTATTTAATAAGTAAATTAACATTATTTAAACCATATTAGAGGAGGTTCGGATTCATACGAAGCATATCGGACCTAAGGTAAGGGAAAATCTCACAATCTCATTTTTATCTGAGATTGTTTGTACTTTGGTATTTACTAGGGTGTATTTTATCATCCAAATACATGTTTACTCAATATTTAATTTTATTTCCATTATCCTACAATTGTTTAAATCCAATTTTACCCTTCGGTGAGTTTTTAGTAAAAGATATGAACAGAATCTTTTGATGTTTTTCGTACGAGGTACTTTTTGACTTTTCCGGCCAAAGTACTAGAAGAATGTGTTTTTTACTTATACGACATGAATGGATTTTTAGATCATTATTTCCAAGATGATTCATTTACAAGTTTTCAAGTTTATTTTAAATCTACTTCTTTTAGTTTAAAATTGTATGACATGTTAATAAAGGAAAAATATTTTTGAAGTAGAAAGGATATTTTCCTCAATAATGGAGTTCATGTGTTTTATCAAAATTATTTTCCAACTAAGATAAAAGAGGGTTATGTTTCTATACCTATTTTTACATTTATTTGATTGTTTTATGATGGAATTAATTTTAGGATGTCCTTTTATCTTATATGGGTTATGTTATGATGGCATGATGTTTACGAGTCCCATTGTTATGACCTGGGTTATGCTATGATGTATGATTTATGATTTTGTGGCACACATAAGAATGGTTTCATTATAATATGTGTGGGACCTATATCTCCCTCCAATGCATTGGGTAAAGATTTGTATCTCATGAGATAGGCATGGCTGGAATGACAAGTTAAACCAGTTCAGTGATACAGGACTGGAACGAGGAGTGAACTCGGTTAAGTAATGGACTTTGTCCTCTATGATGGTCTTGGAAATGATCCTTGACTAATATGAAATTATTTTCTATGATTATGTGTGTATGACACAAAGTTCCATGTTTTAAGTTATTATTATTTGGGATTACTTTTCATTACAATGATTTATCCCATGACATGATATTATGACCTCTTTTGCAGGTTAAGATTTTCAAAATGTTATGTTCTTATGAATATGATAAGACTGATATTTCTTTTGTTTACCCTTACTGAGCATTTTGAGCTCACCCTTTTGTATGTTTTCTTTTCCCTAGGTCAGGAAGAAGGATATAAAGTAGGATATTCCAAAATGGGACTATAGATATGATGAAATAAATGGGAGACAATGTAGTTGATTTTATGAACCAGTTGTTTATGTTTCCCAGTTTCTAAATACACTATACCTATACGGTCCTTTCATGGTTTTGTTAAATGTTGTAATAAGTATGCTTCAACTCTGAAGTAATAACAATGTATGTAAAGTATGGGTCGTTATACTTACCATGTCAAAACTATATAAAATATATTATCAAAATGGTTTGTCTAAATATTCATGACATACAATATGTGATGGACCAAAAAACCATACCAATATAGAATATCATAAAAAATTATCATTTTTATCCAATTGTGTTCTTTCCCAAAGCCATATATTATTTGTTGGTTTATTGTTAGTCAAAGGTTAATGTCAGGTAATCAAAATAAAATATATTTTAACTCAATAACTGATATTATTGTTGGAGGTCCATCTATTTCAATTTAATGTTTTCTAAAATGATATATATTCCTCCGAAAAATATAATATGTAGGAAGAAATCATTGATGATTATAAAAAACAATTTTTTCTTTCAATGATAAGCATAAATGATTTTTCTCACTCATATTGTACGAAGATGATTTTGAAATATGTTTACTCTAGCCAAATAATATTTCATATGATGGGAAGTTACTAATTGTACACATTAATGTTACTTTCATTAAGAAATTTTATTTCTCAAAAACATCATATGCACGGAAACCATTACTTTATAATAAATTTAACTCATCAATCAATGGATTCAAATAAACATTGATATTATTTTTTGGATGTCCTATAATTAATAAGTTTATAAATATATAGTGATCATTCATTAACATCCAATGAGTAAAATTTAATAGAGTAGTAAAGATGGTCTAATAAGAATATTGACTATCATAAGAACCAAATAGATAGAAATTTTGACTAGAAATATCTAATTTGTGGTTTTGAGATTCTGAATCAAAAGACAGATTTACATGGACAAAATGTTTCCATGAATCTCCATTGTAAGGATTCGTTAAGATTTTTTAAGTTTAAATACTGCTTTTTTTCCATGAGATTAATGTTGTTGTGTTCTCATATATAAATAAAAGATGCAATTTGGGTTTAGTCAAAAAATACCACAAATTTTTTTCAAGAATCAATCGAGACTTCCCAATTTGAGTTTCTTTGTACTTTGATCATCCGAAAGTAAAAAAAATGACTAATAAACCATATTCACAATAATATAAGATTCAATCATTTAAACATGCATGAATCTTTTAATGACCAACAAAAAAATTATGAACCAAACTCTTATTCTTATAGAAATTTGTAAGCATCACATTTTCTTTATGTAATAGTGATTTAACCAAATATAATATCAGATAAAAAACTATTTGACATCCCATTATCTGATTTAATATCAATAAATTGTGCAGTCGCTTCAAATTTTTTTAACATTCAACCAGGATATAAGGCATCCTCATCAAACTTCAAAAACTCAAAAAATTAATATGGTTCCAACTCCGGAGTTAAATCAATATCATCCAGAGTTTTATTTTTTTGAAAAGATGTATCAACCATATCATATTCTAAATTTTGAAACTATGATGAATCTTGAATAAAATTATTAGTATCTTTTTCATAACTATGTTCACCATGTTGGTACCAAAAAACATAATCTTTTTGACAATCAAAATGAAATATATGAACCCTAATGTTTTAAATGATTCAACCACTTGAGATCACATTTCATACATAGACACTTAATCTTCCCTACTAAAACAACTTCTTGTTTGGATGATGAAAATGATAAAAAAGCTTCAACACCCTCAATATATACAATATTTATACCTTAATTTTATGGATTTATTTGATGATTTATCTAATTGTGATCAGGTAAAAAAGAGTATTTTTTACTTCCTTATTCCATATTTCTCTAAAAAATATAAAATAAATAATTTTTTTATGATTAATTTGATATAAGAAAAATATTATCTGAAAAAAAGTATAAAATTAAAAAATTATAATTTAATTGTAAATAATGTCAATTTTATCAATTTACTGCTACTTTATACAAATTAGTATTGATTTCTATGAATTATCATAAATTTCTACTAATTAAAAGTATATTGATCCTTCAACACTCTCAATGTGGATAGAATTTATACCCAAATAATTTGGATTCTTCGGATGACTTATCGAATCATGATCTCATAACAGAAAATGTTGCATATTTATTGGGTCCATAATTGTCCAAAAAAATTATAAATATTTTGTATATTAATTACCTCTTTATAATTACTAATTACTGCAAATTATTACTAAGTACCACTAATTTCCACTATTTATTACTAATTATTACTAATTAACCCTATTTATTACTAATTATCAATAGTTATAACTAATTACCACTAATTATTACTAATTATCAATAGTTATTACTAATTACTACTAATTATTACCAATGAAAACTAATTTCCACTAATTAAAATTGATCGTTACTAATTACTACAATTTTTTACTTAATTATAGTGATTTAAAACTGATTTTTACTAATTTTTACAGATAGCTGTTAATTTTTACTAGTTATAGTGATATATGGCTAATTTTTACTAATTATAATTAGTTTTTACTAATTATAGTGATTTAATGTTCATTTTTATTAATCTTTACTAATTACTACTATTTTTTACTAAATTTTAATAATTACTACAAATTTTTAATAATTAAAGTGATTTAACCATAAATTTTATCAATTACCCCTAATATTTAATAATTATAGTTATTTACCACAATTTCTTACTAAGTAATGCTATATATTACTAATTGTACTAGTTCACCACATACTGTTACTAATTTTTACTAACCATCGTTAATTTTTTGTCATTTCCAATAATTTTTACTAATTTTTTATAATTACAACTTATTTTTACTAATTTTTAGTCATTACCACTAACTCTTACTAATTATTATTCTTTACTGATAATTTTACTAATTTTCATTTATTTTTACTAATTTTTGGTAATTTCCATTCAGTTAAAATAATTATATAATTTATCGCTAATTTTTACTGATTACCATTAATTTTTACTAATTATTGTGATTTAATGTTCATTTTTTATAATGTTTTCTAACTATCGCTATTTTTTAATAATTTTCATTAATAATGTTGATTTTAAAATATTATAGTGACTTAACATTAATTTTACTAATTACTAATAATTTTTACTATATATAGTGGTTTAACATTCATTTATACTAATTATTGTTATTTAATAAAAATGACTCTAAATTATAATTACTTATAACTAATATATATATTATTACAAATTTATTTTAATTAATACTATTTTTATCAGTTATATAATTAATTACTATTAATAACATCCACTTATTGGTAATTAAAACTAATTTTTGAAAATTAAAACTTTTTTAATTTTAATTGAAAACATTACTGCTAATTAGAACTAAAAATATCTAATTTAAAATAAATACTACTAATTATAAATAATTAATTCTAATTATAAATAATTACATCTAATTAACTCTAATTACTACTAATAAATAATATTAAAATATAATATAAAATAAAATTAATTAAATAAAAATAGAAAACATTACATAAATACCACAAAAATGAAGCTTTTGACTAATGCACACTAGAATGTTTTTTCCCTATAAAAATTTAAACTTTTAATTGAACGATTAAAGAGAAGAATAGGAAAGTTGAGCAGAGGAGATATCAAATGGTGAATGAAGGGGAAACATTTTGGGGGTATATATATTTTAGATTAGTTTTAATGGGACTATTTGTGATGGGTACCGTTGAAAATAGTTCCCATCATATATAATTGAGGCATAGGTTAACAAGTTATTTGTGATAGGAACAATCACAAATACTAACCTACCAACAATGATTTGTAACAGGTATTAATGACCCATCATAAATAACTATATGTGACAAAGTTTATTTTCAATAGGAAAATTCTCCCACTGGAAATAACTTTACCTGACCAAGGGTATTTGCTATGGGGACCTAGTCTCATCCTAGATACTAATTCCCATGTTGTGGGTGAAAGCTGCACCAAAAGTATTTTCAATGAGAAACCTTCTCCTATGGAAAATAAGTGTTTATTTTATATTATTTTCATTGAGTTTTTATCCCAATGAAAATATTCTTTTGGCATATACTATTTTTCATGGGCAATGATCCCATCACAAAAAACCCATCTAAATAAGAAATTTTTTCCATAGTGCTCTTTCACTCTACCACATACTAGAATTATATGAAATTTCATCTAGCAACACCCTTCTAACATTAGGTGTTGTTATAATGATCTCGACATCAATGGTGTCATCCAAAATAGCGTGTACAGATGGTTGGAGTCCCTGGTAGAAGGTTTTCAATTAAACCCGCACATCAAGTACATGATTTGGGAACTTATGGGCTAGCTCCTTAAAATGGTCTCATGCCTCCCATTATGATTCTCCATCACCCGGATTGGAATTTTGAATTTCATTCCTTATCTTTCATGTTCGGATTGGTGGGATTTTTTTATCTACAAAATTATTTTCTAGGTCATCTCAAGTTATGATGAACTTGGGCACATGACTTTTAATCCAATCATTGGTTTGGTCATCCAAAGATAATGGGAAGACTCACAGTCTAATGGAATTAGATGAAATTCCCTAGTTGTGAAAGGTATCACAAACATCTATAAAATTTAAAATGTGTTCATGGGGGTCTTCAATTTGAAGTTTACTAAATTTTCCCATTTTCTGGATCATAAGAGTGATTCCATGTTTTATTTCAAATGAGTTTTCCTAAATAAGTGGACTCACAATTATGGGTGTAACACCACTGACGGATGTCAAGTCAAAATCCATTATGTTACGCTTTTGAAGTGTTGATCTCTCTTTGTAAATTTCAGGTGCTTCATATTAATAATTTTGTGAGAATGGTGGAACAAGATTATTGTGTTCATCCATGATGATACAATGGCATATAGAAAGATAGCGTTTGATCTCAGGTTCTAAAGAGATCAATTGTGGAGCATCGAGCCTCTTTGAGTGATTCAAAGGGCCCTGAAACATGCACAAGATGAGAAAAGAAGATAAAGATTCTTGTCTATGTGAAAAAAATTATAAAAAGAAAAGGGTGAGGAAAATAATAAAATGGTGGTGATTTAATCATAGGATCATACCATAGGTCATTGTGCCTAAGAACAACTATCCGTAGAAATAGTGTTCAATTTTTAACAGCCCACTTGGTGTCATTGATTACATGCTATCATTGATCATATTATATTTATATTTCCTAAACTACAATCATCTACTAAGGCATAGTAAAGTGGCATCCGAGAGTCAACCCCACAAAGATATATTGTAGGAAATAAACTTGACAGTAAGAACCTTTTTGGGGGATTCCTAATTATCACTATTTTGTTTCCTTTTTCTATGACTAAGTATCATAGGATTTAAGAAAAATAAATGAATGGTTTAGGGTCAATTTTAGGTTATATAAAGACTATAATCTTAAAACTAGAGTGGGATAGAATAATGGATTAGGGTACAAAGTAGTGAAAAAGTAACCAATTTATCTTGACCAATCTAATTGAATCTACCTAACCTGGAAACTACTCCTTGGTCCAAAGATAGTTGATAACCAAAGTGCATGAAGACTGGATTCTAAGAAGAAATAATCATAGGATATCAGTACTATTCTACTCAACTATAATTATGTTAAGTATCCTTTCAAATTCACCTATAATTCTTAGGGTAGTTGAAAAAAATGAGATTGATAATTAATTTTTAACCCTATTACAAGACATAGAGTTACTGAGTTTTGTTTTAGAATTTCATTTGGTTCAATGCCATCCCTAATCTCAACCCCTACCCTTAATGAGATTATTCATGCATGAAGAAAATGAACAAAAGTAGGAAAATAGATTTCAATGATATTGATATGATAAATTTACAAATTAAATGAAAGAAATCTGCAATTGAAATCAGGAAAATAAATTAAAGCTTGATTTAATAAACAAAAAAGAAAGTTGTGGTAGTATGAGTTTCACAAAAAATGGGATTGGATTCAGACATCGTACCAACAATGAACTATAAATGAGTTTTGAAACGAAAATTGGTAATAATTTATTTCTTAAAAAAAATTAATGGATACAAATGAGAAAGAAAATGTAAAATAAAAAGAGAAAAATGAAGGAATAATGTTGGGCGTCTGATGTTAATCTGTATATCAGGGTCACTGGAAATATATATACCCAGACTGTTTCATGAAGTGTAACTTATTCATATCATGAACAAGATTTCAATTATTTTTGTATTGACACTTTCATGGAGTTTAATTTATTTTCACGTTGTGTACTTTCAATCCATAATAATCTCTAAATATTTTGGATCTCATAGATTTCATGGCTTGAATATTCGGTGGTAATTAGGTTTGAAAATTTTTATGTAATGTACTAAGTTCACATCATGTATCTTTATTAGGTTTGAAATTTTATTCTTTCATGATTTATACTCTAGATTAATGTTGTGTACTTAGTTCACGCCTGGTATTTTGGATTCATCGGTCGGATTTTGGTTGTAAGGTTGTCTTTTTGAGAAGTACTCATCTTGAATTTTTGATTCACAATGTCTATTGATGAATTTCTATTTTTCCAAAATCTCCTCATTTGATTCATGAGTTCCTCATTCCTATGAAAACACATCAAGACCCAATGTAATATCAAATAAATCATTATTAAACATTAAATAAATTTATTGAAAAGATGTATATGAATTCATCTTATCACTTCATAAAACATTCATTATATCTAAACCCACGAAAATAAATGAGTTTCATAAACATTTCATCAAATGAGAAACCATGAAACAAAATGTATTTCATAAACCTTCCATCATATCATAACCTATAAAAATGAATAGGTTTTATAATCATTTAATCATATCATAACCCATGAAAAAAAATAAGTGGGCTTCAAAACCATTTTATCATAGTATAACCTATAAAATAGATATGGTTTTTATAAACATATTCTCATCATGAACATAAAAAATTCATATAAATAATAAGAATATTATCCTTAGATCATATCCCATGTAAATCATAGGTTACCTTAATGTATTTAATCTTATATTGAAAACGATTTTAAAATATTACTTGGAATATTTATTGAGTAAAATAGCCTTTCCTTTTTAAACAAAATTATAACATAAAACATTTTCAAAATCATTTTCATTGAAAACAACTATTGTAATTTTTAAAGTGTTATTTTAAGAACTTTCAAATAAATTCTTGAGTAAAAGATACCTCCAACTTTGAAAACCCATTTTTTAAAACAAAAATTATTTTTAAAATAATATTTTATGAAAAATAATTTGAAAAATATAAAGGAATCATAAATGTAAATAATATTCATGATGGTGTAAATTTTGTTTAGGTCGTACATATTAAAACACTGATTTCTTTCACTTTTTTGATAAAATCCAAATAGCCTTGTTTGGAAAATGACCTGAATATTCCTTTCAAAAAAAATTTAAAATTTAAAATTGGGTAAAATTTTCTTTCATAAATAATTTGTATAATGATTAAAAAAAACTTGAAAATAGTTTTATAAAGCATGATTACAAAAGAAAAAGGATTTTTTGACTGAAGATATCAATAAAGTCGGCTTTCTTTAAAATCATTTCATTGAATTGTGAGTATATAAAAAGAGTAAAATGAAGTTAAAACATCTATTATCATGATATAAATATTTTATAATAAAATTTATTTTTTTATTAATATATATATATCATAATATTTCATCATCTGAAGCATACACATAAACAATCCTGATAAATAATGAGATTGAATTATAAAACTCTTACAACGTTGGTATATTTTCAATCATAAAACCCATTAAAGAATAAAATCAAATGAAATTTATATTATAATGAAAATAAGGATATTAATTATATAACTTGTAAAAGGGTGAGTATATACTTCTCATAAAATAAGTTAGATGCATAATATAACTCATGTCCCAAAGAAGGCAATTTGAGATAAAAATCACTTGCCGCTTTGGTAATATCTTGAATCATAAATCCCATGAAAGAGAAATCATTAAATTGATTTTTAAATAAATTTAATTTTCATTGTATACGTCATAAAATAAATTAATTTTTATAAAAGGAAATGTCCTGGTCAATGACAAAGAAAAATTTATTAAAAGTAAGCAAGGAGATTTCAAGAGTCTGAAAGAGGAAATTTTATTACAATCTTTTTCATAAAGAGGGAGAAGGTCAACCAAAAACTTATCAGTCCATGAAATTTAATGGTTGATTCTTTTTTTATAAAGACCATCTTCCACCATATTCGAGTTTTTTAGGCGTGGGTGGAAATGTATCTAAGCTCCATAAGTGAGTTAAGGAGGTTCTTCCAACTCGTAGTAAGAGTCCAGGAAAGATGAACCACCCCATTCCAAATTGACTGAACAGTGGTGGTGGAGTCACATTCAATCCAGATGTTGTAACAGCCTTTTCTTTAACAAAATTAATGGCATGGATAAGAGCCTACATCTCATATTCATGAGAGGAGGTGACACCGCAGCTGCTATAGAAACAACCCTGGAAATTTCCATGAAAGTCTCTGAAGGTCTCTCTATAACCCATAGGTCCCAGATTTCCTTTGGAATCCCCATCCACATTGGTCATGATCCATCCAAGAAGTGGGGCTTTCTAAAACACCTTAAGAAATAATTTCAGTTGAGGGAAGATTCCATCAATCCTAAGGCGTTACAGGATCACAAAGTCACCAACCGAGTTGTCACAATTAGATTTTTGGATCATGGTAGCGTCTCTAATGGCAATCAGAATTCTCATTCGACCTGCAATGAGGTTGGGTGAGTAATTATTATGAATAACAGAATTTCTATCATACCTGATAATGTGTATGAGCTCTGCAACATAAGATTGAATGAGGATCTTGACTTGCTTTGAGTAGTCAATCTCCACACATTGTTTTATCTAGGGGAGGATATTGTCAGAAAACATCCATCTGCAATAAAAAATATTAGTAATAAAATTCTAAAGAGCAGAGGCCATAGCACATAACCAAAATAGATGATTGAGACCCTCTCTATGTTGGGGACAAAGCAGACATTTAGAATAGATATGAATTCCAAAATATTGGAGACAAATCTCATTAAGAATTTTATTGTGCATAATAATCCAAATAAGATTAATCCTTGATGGTTTAATCCAACGTTTTTCAAAAGACTTCAACCAGGAAAAGTTGGATTCGAAGTCTGAGAAACAATGATTGTAAGAGATTTTGGAGTCAATAATACCATTGTGATCAAGTTCCCAAACAGAAGAATCATCATCATTAGAGAAAGGATAACCATCAACAACCTACATGATAGAGTCTGGGAGCTCCAGATATTTTGATTGCATCACATTATTTATAGTGCATTTAATGCTCTCCGGAAAAGTATTAGAAGGAATAATGGAAACAAGGGGAGTGCCAGTCCAGTTGTCCAGCCAAAAGAAAATGTTAGAGTACATTCTAACCAACAATCTAGAGTTTTCCATGATGTTGACAAACAAGTTTCTAATTGAAGGCCAAAGAGAGGATTGGGCATAGTTCAAAATCCCTTTTTTTAGCCTCTCAAGAAATTTAGTTCTAAGGAAGGCAATGGAGTCAGCTTTATTATTGATCAGTCTCCAAGTTAGTCTGGCTTGGAGAGCCTCATCGAAAAGTTTGAGATTTTTTATACCAATGACACCTTTCTCAAGAGGTGTGTAGCAGATCGAACAGGGAATGGTAACAAGTTTCCATTAAATGATGCAACTGGTCCAGAAAAAAGTTTTAATATAGGTATTTATTCTCTTGGGAAGACCAAGTGGCCATTTGTAGATCAGGAGGTAATACACCATTTTGGAGACAATGGTCGATTTCAAAAGTCATATCCTGGCAGCCATGGACAGGGATTTCCATTTCCAAGAGTAAAGTTGATTAATCACCTGATCAAGAATAGCGTTAAAATAAATAGATTTAGGCCTACCACAAAAAATAGGAACTCCCAAATAGGTAAAAGGAAAGGAACCTTCTTTGATGCCTAGATTTTCTATGATGTGGCCTTTCTTAGAGAGGGTTAAATATTTCCAAAAGAAGATAAATGATTTATTCCAACTGATGGATTGACCCAAGACCTCTTCATAGTGGGATAAAGTGTTTTTAAGGTTTAGAATATTTCATTTACTCCCATTGAGTAAAAGGATCATGTCATCAGCATAAAGAAGATGGGTCAGAACGTTTAGATTCTTGGCTGCCAGAATAGGTTTAAGATTACGTTGATGAATAAGATATGTGAGCAGTCTACTAAGGTAGTCTTCCACAATGGAAAAGAGGATGGAAGAGAGAGGATCACCTTAGTGAACCCCTTTTGAGCATTTAAAATATCCTTTTGGGGAGCCATGGACAAGAATGGAGATCGAGGTAGATTTGAAAAGAGTATGGATCCTGCTAATGAAGATATCATTAAATCCAAAATCATGGAGAATTTTTAAAATGAAGGACCAATTGATGGTATCAAAGGTCTTCCTAAAGTCGAGCTTAATGGAAATATTTCCCCCTCTCGAGACTTTGTTCAGAGAGTTGGTGCATTCTGAAGAAAGGAAAATGAAATCATGAATGGATCTACCTTTGATAAATCCAAATTGATTCCATGAAATGATTTTGTAACATATAGAAGAATTTCAATTGGCTAGGATCTTGGTAATTATTTTATAAAGAGAGTTGATGAGATCAATGGGTCTAAATAAATGGATTTATGAGGCATTGGACACCTTAGGAATTAAGGTGACTAATTTGGTATTGAGACCATAAGGAAGGATACCAGTATTAAAAAAATATTTTAAAAGTTTGGAAACATCTACATGAACAACCTCCCAGTGGTGTTGCAAAAACCAATTATTGAAACCATCAGGACATGGACCACTGTGAGGATTAAGACTAAAGACAATGGCTTTGATTTAATGATCCATGGGAGTATTCAATAGAAATATATTGTCATCCTCATTAACCAAATTAGGGATGATCCCAGGGAGAATATTCTTATTAATATCTGGGCCATTAAAAATGTTGTCAAAATAAGTGACAACATGATTAGTAATGGAATCCTTAGATGAGAAGATATTTTCATTATCTTTAACAAGGTATAGCGGGCGGTTGAATTTTCTGATCCTATTTAGAGCATTGTAAAATTTAGTGTTTCTATCCCCATCTTTGAGAAATTTAATTTTAAAAACTTTTTTTCAAATTTTTCATTTGAGCACTAAAAGGTAATTGAGTTTAACAGAGATATTTATTTCGATTTGGGGATCAGAGGAGAAATTAGAGTTAGAAGAGTTATTGTTTGTTCGTCTTTTCGGTCCTCTTACTTTGATCATGGTTACATAATAACCAGAATTTTATTCATAATATAAATATCATATATAGTAATTATATATTTATTTATAATAATCAATAAAATTAGGGAAAGAAAATTAAATACAAGTTCATGGAGACATCATGTCCTACATACACAAGAATGTTGTTTCCATTTTCTCGATAGAAGAACAGAAAGAAGGGTAAATGATAAATTACCATTAAATAATAAAAATTATTTTATATAAATAACATAAATTCTTTATATTTACTCTAATTACCATCCATGAAAAATAATTAGTGAAAAATGAATCGCATCGCTTCTTGAGGCAGTAGTCCACTATACACATGAATGATGATTTTGTATCCCATTATATTTAAGAGGACATAAAATTATGTTATTAAATTAAAAAATAATATTTAATTATATCTTATATACTATTTGAATTACTATCAACATAATTTAATAATATTTTATTGGGGTGGATGAAGAAATAAAATAAAGAATCTCGGTTCGGGATGTTACCTCTTCCTCGGCTAACAACTTTTCATATGCCTCAAAAGGATTATTAGATTGGATTTATGACCAAAATATGGATTATAATATTAGATTATGTAATTAACTAATACATTTGGGAATTTATTGTTTGAACCAGAGGTTTGTTGAAAGGTTAAGAGGAGAGGAGATGGGGTGGCCTTTTATAAGTGAGTTGAGTGGCACATTTGTAATTTTTTGAAAATAAAAATGTGTGACCACATTTTTTACATTAAAAAAGTCTCAACATGGGTCATTAAAAAACCTTATATGTTATAAAGAAAAACTAGACCTATAAAATGGGTGTTGGAAAATTTTCCAGGATATTTTACCCCTTATCATTTTAGTTTAACCCTCCAGTAAACCCAGTTTTTCTTTAACTACAGTAATTAATTTTCACTCTTTTTATTATTAATTCGGGAAAAATTTTAGTTCAAATTATTACATAATATAATTTATTTTAATTCCAAATATCTAATCCATTATTCATAATTAAATTCATATAAGTGGAAAGTTTAATTTAAAATTAATCCCATAGATGCGTCAAGAAAGTGGTTTTCTGAAGAAAAAATGTTCAAAAGTATAAAAAGTGTTTATATCCAAATTCAATATGAAATTGATTAAAATGCATTTTATTGGACAAATACATATATAATTTAAATAATTTCACTTTTAAATCCATTTTAAAACAATTTTATGTTTCAAAATTCCTTAAAATAAATGACATTTTACAATACAAACCACTATATTTAACTATTCATAGAAACATTTATATTCTCAAAAAATATGAAACAAATCACCCTAAGATAATTTTTCAATTATTTTTTAATAAAATAATTTCATTTCTTCAAATAAGTTTTCTAAAAGTATGAAATTTTAATTTCTAAAATAAGTGCGCAAAAGGTGACAAAACTACTTTATAAAAAATGTAGTTTTAAGAATAAAATTGGATTTATTATTATCTCTAATATAAAAAACACATTAGATGAATTTTAAACATTTTATTTAATATATAATATATAAATTTCGTTAAAATAATTCACTAAAATTTATTTTTTTAATTTATTTAGGTAATATTAATTTTTGTACATAAAAATCATTTTTCAGAAAAAGATTTCCATTATTTTCTAATAGTTTTTATTTTCATTTTTAACTAAATATTTTCCAATTAATTCATTTTATATACAAGTAAAAACAATATATTTTTATAATTTATATAATATTATTCATTCCCCCTATTCAAATAAAAATTTGATAGCTACCATATTAAGTAATAATATTTTAATAGTATTTAAGGTTTCGTTTAAACTTGGTGGTACTTGTAACGTAACAAAAACTCAATATTTCTTGTAACACAAGCTAAAATTGGTGTATTGTGTAACATAAAATATAAAAAACATATTTTAAAATATATATTTCATAAAGTCTCAGTGTGTTATAATTATTTCATCAATATATAATACTATAAAAATGAGGGAATTCCCACTAAACTACTTATAAAAACATGGATTTATTTTTTTATTGACAAAACCAATCATATTATGTTCTCATAAATATGAATATTCCATGATCATGATTCCCACTTCAATCTATAAAGTTATCTATATAACGTGTATAATTTATTAACATTAATTTACATAATAAACCCTTTGGGCTGAGCCATATAGACATCTTCAATCAACTTCCCATTTAAGAAATAGTGTTGGAATCCATTTTACAAATCTAATAATCATTGAATTAGACTATTTCAAGTATCATTCTGATGGATTTGAACATTTCTACTCGATAAAAGGTTTTTTTATAGTTTATGACTTTAAGATTCTTGAAACCATTCACAACTAGTCATTCTTTATATGTACTAAATTTACCATACATGTCCAATGTAACACCCCAAGATTTCATAGTGTATTACGTCTTCAAAAATAATTCAATAACTTGAACCACACGCAACACCGAGCTCAAGCGCACCATGACTTACCAAAAAAGCCATTCATAAGAGGTTATGAATAATATTAACTAAATTTTGAACTTTATATAATCCTTATAATTTTAGAATCCATATGATTAGTTTCTTAGACATAATGTAAGAACAAATACATTTTTTCAGATAAAAGAAGTATTTTTCAAAAATGCACTTTTACCAACTTTTAATAGTGAACCCTTTTAAAATCCAATATTTTCAACTTTTATATATTCAATTTGACTAAATAAATTTATTTTTTAGAACTAGGACATCAAAAATTTACAATGAAACACCCCAAGCTTCCACAGTATGCATCCCTTTGAATAAAACAGTAGTGTGTGTTGTACGTAACTTCGAGTTCTAACACACACCACAACCAATCAAACTAGCCGTTATGAATAGTAATACCTAATTTTTGAAATTTTATAAATTTTATCTCTCAAAATGGAATTTCGTTTTGGATTCAGAATATCTAATTTATCCTAGGGTGAAATTTTGGTACTTTTTGGATAACTTTTATATTTTGATGAATAGTGAAAATTACAAAATTTTAATTAAAAACAACTATTTTAATCAAATAATTAATTGTGATAAATTATTAATTTGAGTGTTTTTAAAGTATATTTAGAATATATTTTAACCATTTAATACAATTTTGGTCATTGGACATAATTTCACAATTAAACCAGACATAAACAAGTGTCAATCTTTTGATAGTTATTATATCTTAAAAACACGCTTTTTGTTTTGACAGCGGGAATTAATTTTAAAATAATTTATGCCACATCTATGTTTTGAATTTGTAAAAATGGATTCCATATTTTTAATCCGGATGTCAAAATTGTGTATATAGGTAACTTTTATTTTTATACATTTTGAATAATTACTTCGGTAAATATTTTATTTTCTATGGTTAAAGGGTAAATCCGGTAAATAAGGGTTAACAAATAATTTTATAATAATAATAAATTACCCTAAAACGTGTCATAACCTTATTTTTTTATACATGTCCGACCATGGGAATCTTTGGGTCGATTTTTGGGACCCCATGGAGCCACTTGTAGGTGATAGGGACATTTTATTTTAATTAAGATAAAGTAAATACAAAAATGTCATAAGCTTATATCTTTTAGAAAAACAATTTTTATATAGGGTTATATATGCAATATTTTCAATTATAAATATTTATTAGAAAGATAAAAAGATTTACTACATAATTATATTTTATTTATAATTTTTAGACATTGAAAAAGTAAAAATATATATGACACAATAATGATGCAGTATTTTCCTTATTAATGAAAGAATGAAATAATTGGTATTATAAATGTTAAAATAAATATAATTTTCAAGTTTTGATCACATACACGAATTTTATTGGTTAATATGACATGTTTGGATTTCTTAAATTAATTTTTTTCGAATTAATAAAGTTTTTAAGACT
This sequence comes from Viscum album, assembly GCA_963277665.1. NCBI lineage: Eukaryota > Viridiplantae > Streptophyta > Magnoliopsida > Santalales > Viscaceae > Viscum > Viscum album. The sequence goes on along the minus strand of OY728159.1, from coordinate 1,288,687,803 downwards.
TTAACAAAAGTCAATTATTAAGTAGTGTCAAAATTGACATAAATAAGTTTTTAAAACAAATATTATATTACTAATTTATATTGTATTCCTAAAAACATAATGTTCGGCCAAATGACTTATATCATAATTTTTGTATCATTAATGGATCACTTGGGGGTCTCTTGGAGGTATATAGTAGGTTCATTAACTATATAATATAAAAAAACAAAGTGACATGGTAAGTGTCAAACTAATTAACCAAGAGTTAAAACAAAAATATAAGGTTAATATAATGACCCAAACCTGTCTAAAATAAATTGTTTGAGAGGATTTATAACCATACCCCAACTTAGAATTTTAATAATCCTCTTTGGATCCTTTATAAACAGAATATGAATTTATTATAAATTAATACTTTATGTTTTTCCTAAAGAGCCCCTCCCCCCCTTATAAAAGGACCCAACTTCTAACCAATTATTCACACCTTAAAAGCCTTTTTCTTAGGCCAAACCCAGCCCAAATAGTCTCTATACTTACCTCAAATTATTCTAGAGGAATTATTTTGATCAGAAAGCCACCCTATGGAGCCCTTTTGATCAAATCAAAAGGAAGAGCACGAAGAAGAGGTAACGTCTTCACCACCCTCTTTAAAGTTCCATTCTTCTTCAACTTATTCTTTCAGTGTTATTTCCATTCTAAAATAATAAATACATTAAATATATATACTATGATGTTATTATAATTATGGAACAAACAAATTCATTATTCTATCCATCCCTTGAATGATATGTCACCATACGTGCGTACGTACGACCTACCATCTCCACGTTGCGGTGTAATTATTATTCAATATATTATTATTTATATGGTTATAATAATGATGTATAATTCATGTAAATAATAAATATAACATTATAATGATTCGTTATATATGATATACCATCCAATTGTATATTATTTTAATATCCAAAGAATGATATTTTCGCTCGTCCGTACGTACAGATTACCGTCTTCACGACGTGATGAAATTCATTTCCAAGTTCACCATTCATCGACGATAATAAAAATAGTTATTACTAATAAGTATGTAATATATGACATAATAATTATATTAGAGATATATATATTTATATATATAAGTATTTATTTACTTATAAATATCTTATTCACTTACTTCCGTTCAATACTATATGAAAATAGAAACAGCGTTTATGCGTACGTACCGACTACCGTCTCCATAAACGGTGTTCTCCATTTCATATATATGTCTATTATACATATTTATATTCTAAATATATATGATATATTAATCATGTTTTATATTCTGGAATTATTTAAATCATGATCTAAGGGACACAATCAACAGTAACAAGTTAAAACACGTACGATAAAGATAACGATTATTACCCGAAATGTTAATTTAACTTGGAAATTATTATTAAATGGTTAGTATAAAGTCATAAATGAATCATGTATGATATCATAAATAATAATATGGTTCTTTTATAATTTATTAATATACTAAAATATCTATACATGAGGTTAAACGTACCCTCGACTAAAGGAAAGTGCAAGGTAAGGTGTTTTCATCTCACTCCTTATTCCCGTGAGATTCATGCCATATTGCCACTATTACCATTTTTCTGGTGTATGTGCTGCCCATAATTGTATTAATTGTATAATAAACTTTAATTTATGTGTATTTACATATTCATTGTATGATACCTCTTTCATGGGTGGTATGTTTTGTAAGTTACCAAATTGGTAAGGGTTAATTCTCCAATCCCATTATTATCCGAGATTGTTTATGTGTAAGTATTTACTGGGACATTTTTATCATCCATGTCCATTTTTCATAAAAAATATTTTAAAATGAAGATTTTAAGGATTTTGAAAGGTAATATTTATCAAGATCAGAATTTCAAAGTGTTTAAAGATTTATCTTTCTAAATATTTTTAATTAATGTCCATGTTTTCAAAATGATTTTATGGATTTATTTATATGTACATGAATGTTTTGAAATGATAATTATTTTCAAAAATTTCAAAATGTTATGGGACACTTTGATTCAAAAATATATTTTAAATTTCTTCCTTTATAAATGTGTGACTTTTAAATGATTTTACAAAAAGGATATTTCTCTCCAAAAGTTTTACTCATCATTTTCATCTATGTCAACATCCTTTGATGGATTTTAAGATTATTTGAAGTTGATTTATTATAAAAAACTTCAATTGAAGGTTTTGTGATGTTTTTGACTGTGGATGTGTTATTTTTATACCATTCATGGTATATGGAGAAATTATTGACATTTCGTATGCTAGTTTTAATACGAATGTTTATGTTATGTTTAAACCTATTCATATGAGGAATTAATTGGACTTAGTAAGTGACGGGTGGAGCCCTCTATAGCTCCTCGATGCATTGGTAGGTCTCATGAGACAAACTAGTGTCTTGGCACAAGGCCTTGAAAAAATATTATTTGTAGTCTTGGCATGAGGCCTTGTCTATGTGGTTATGATAGTCTGGAATTATGCATTCCATCATTATGAAAGTGGTTAGTGATATTGCGTGTGATTATTTGACTAGTAGAATATCCATGTGAATAAGTAAATGGCATTATATCATTTTATTTTTTTTATATTATGCTAAAGTTCACATTTAAAAGGCTTTTGTTTTAGTTATACATTGCCTTAAATGTTTATGCTTATTTATGAAAGTTTCTGCTGTATTTCTTACCCTTAATGAGCATTTGAGCTCACCCCTTTCTATGTTTTATTTTTCCCAAGATTCCAAGAAGTGTATTGTGATTGATATGCAGGGTTAAGACAAGGGAATAATGGAATTAAAAAAGGATTATTTATGTTTTTTTTTATATTATGAAGTTTAATGTAACATTCATGTATGTAATCTATTTTCCAAGACTGCTAAACTGATCGGTCCTTCGGGACTTGATTCCTTGTAATCATGCCAATGTATTAAATTAATGCACCGACTCTGGGTAACTGGGGTCAGGGCATTACATTTGGCATCAGAGGGAGGTTTAGAAATCACCTTGGAAACTAGATTTAGATAAAATCTGATTAGAGCACATAGCCCTAAGATAGACTTTGAGGATTATTATAGAAGAACTTCCTAGAATTTTGGTATTGTAGATGTTTTGTGAGTTTTCCGAGCAATACATCCATGTCTGCATACGAGCAGGTAGAGGTGGCTCTGTCATAGATGTACCTAGGGGTAAAACCTGAATACACTGCTTTGAGCTAGACTCGAATGGGAACTGGTGAATGACAACGGGCCTTGATGCACTCTTGGTTACGACACTACTGGGGGATATGCATAGGATAATTCTCATTTTCTTTACAAACCATTATGAAGGGCTCATGAGTATATACTAACTCAAAGAAAACATTTTTATGATTATGGATTATATTCCTAAACTGTTCAATTTGCATTAGGTATTTTACAAGTTTGGAATTATTCATTGTAATTCATAAACAGACCTAGTTTATGCTATTGTATAGAAATGGTACCCAGTAGAAGGAATGTGAACTCTAGTAATATGTATGATTCAAAGAGTAAGAAGGATCATATCTTTCATGGTCCTAATCCAGAATTTAGAAGGGAAATAGTCTCCCATGTATTATCATCATATGAAGAAATAGTATAATGTGTTGATAAGATCAGTAAATAATTCTCGGAGTCCTATGGCTTTGATGGCAATCCAAAGAAGAAAAGGATGATAGAGAGAAGGACAGATAAAGGGAAGAAGGTAAATAAGGGTTTTCCCATATGTGATAACTGTGGAAAGAATCACCTTTGAAAATTCTTGAAGGGAATGGGATTATGTTATAAGTTTGGAGAAAAAGGAAACCAAGTACGTGACTGTAAGTGTAAGAAAAAGGTTTCAAATGTACAATGCTTCATCTGCAAGGAGTTTGCACCCTACGCGAAACAATGTCCCAGTTATCAGACTATGCCGCAAATGATGCTATTGGATAATAGTCAAGTTATGATACTACCATAGATGAAGAGGAATGACTAGTGTTCTTATGTTGTTATTTTGGAATTATTTCATTGAAGTGTTGTATCAATGATGTATTGGAAATAAATAAGGATTGTAATGAAGTACTATTTCATTGAGGATTTTAGATTTTATGGTACTATGAAAAGTGACTCTACAACAAGTTAAACTTTTGGAAATTACATGGTTGAAGGAAAGATAAACCTTAATATGGTCCTAATATTGAGGTACTGATTTTGGAATAAGATATGGTTGATTTGGTAAATTATATTTGATATTCTTCACTGCCTTGAAGCTGATTAAAGATTTATATATTCCATCATTGTTGGAGTTTACAAAAATTTTGGATGGATGAAGTATATCCAGTATTTTATAAGGAATGAGGGAGCATGAATTTAATCAATAAAGTTTTATGGTAATTCAGTATGTTTTAGTGTTTTAAAAGAATACATGATAAATGTATTTACATGCTATTACATGGAAAGAAGGATCTTCATTGTGTTCACCTTCCTTATTAATTTTGGACTGAGATTTTATAGTAGTAATTTGGATTAGTATAAAGGTTGGAAGGGATTACTTTTGAAAGGCTATTTTTTATTTTTATAAATGGACAACACGCAGACCGTGTGACGAGCCGTCGTGTCGGACAAAGCTGGAGGAATCGAACTCTCAACCATAGTGAAATTGGGATTTATTGCCTACCACTGTGCTACATGAAGTTCCTGGATGGTATAATGTAGTTTCATTTCATAAAGGGTCTGATATGTGAATTATAAATTCATTATATTTGGAACCCTATACGATTAAGATAAGTAGATTATTTTTGAGTTGTATTATGTTTTGGTGTGAAAGATGAGTTTGTGGTAGAAATTTATTAATGGATAAAACTCTAATTATAAAGTAAGTATATCTCCATAATATCTTATCCAATCTCATAAATAAATTTCTTAACATTAAGAAAATTAACTTATAACAAAAAAAATTTCCTAGATGGTACGTTAGATCATCACTAATTTATGGCTTTGGGATTGTTGGTCTTTTTATAGCCATGTTCTCTACCACTCTCCATCATATAATTGATGGTTAGATTTCTCTTCCATATCAATATTTTCCTACATGGAACCCTAGTATGTGTTATTTTCGGTAATCATCATACTTACCACTCTTTATTTTAAATAGAGGCCTCATTAATTCATTTTTTGATATGGGATTTCAACTAAGATATTTTGAAACATCAAAAATGAGGTATCCTAATATCTTATGTTTTTTGAACCGATGGTATTTTAAATCATCATAGATTGATGAATTTAAGGACCTCAATTTTAAACATGTTTGTGATTGATGAACTCAATCACTACCTATAAATATTTAAATTTTTCCACCAATTATATGTGTCTAATTACCACCAATGTTCTTCTAATCGAGATCATAATTTTGGTGGTGACCCGTTCATTTCTCTTTTCCTCTTATTAAGACGAAATTTTATCAACCAAATTTCTGATGTGGGTTTTCCTAAAAAGTTATAATCTATTTTCAACCTTTATTTTCGAAAAACAATATCAAATTGTGAGGATGTAATTTATTGAAGAAGGGAAGAATGTAACACTCCACGATTTCATAGTGTGTTGCTTCTTCAAAATAATTCAATAACTTGAACTACACGCAACACCGAGTTCAAGCGCACCATGACTTACCAAACAAGCCATTCAAAAGAGGATATGAATAGTATTAAATAAATTTTGAACTTTATATAATCCTCATAATTATAGAATCCATATTATGATTTTCTTAGACATAATGTAAGAACAAATTCATTTTTTCATATAAAAGAATTATTTTTCAAAAATGCACTTTTAACAACTTTTAATAGTGAACCCTTTTTAAATCCAATATTTTAAAATTTTATATATTCAATTTGACTAAATAAATTTATTTTATAGAATGGGGACATCAATAATTTACAATGAAACATCCCAATCTTCCATTGTACTTTTCTCTTTGAATAAAACAGTAGCGTGTGTTGTACGCAACTTCGAGTTCTAACACACACCACAACGAATCAAACTAGCCGTTATAAATAGTAATACCTACTTTTTGAAATTTTATAAATTTTATCTCTCAAAATGGACTTCATTTTTAGATTTAGAATATCAAATTTATCCTAGGGTGAAATTTTGGTACTTTTTCGATAACTTTTATATTTTTATGAATAGTGAAAATTAATAAATTTTAATTAAAAACAACTTTTTTAATCAAAATAATTAATAGTGATAAATTATTAATTTTAGTGGTTTTAAATTATATTTAGAAAATATTTTTACCATTTAATTGAATTTTGGTCATTGGACATAATTTCACAATTAACCCGGACATAAACAAGTGCCAATCTTTTGATAGTTATTTTATCTTAAAAACACGATTTTTGTTTTGACAGTGGGAATTAATTTTAAATTAATTTCTGCCACTTCTGTGTTATGAATTTGGAAAAATGGATTCCATATTTGGAATCAGGATTTCCAAATTGTGTAAATAGGTAACTTTTATTTATAGACATTTTGAATAATTGCTTCAGTAAATATTTTATTTTCGATGGTTAAAGGGTAAATCCTGAAAATAAGGGTTAAAAATAATATTATAAAAATAATAAATTAACCTAAAACGTGCCCTAACCTTATTTTTGGATACATTTCTGACCATGGGCATCTTTGGGTCGATTTTTGGGACCCCATGGAGCCACTTGTAGGGGATAGGGACACTTTATTTTAATTAAGATAAAGTAAATACAAAAATGACATAAGTTTATATCTTTTAGAAGAAAAAAATTACATAGGGTTATATATTCTATATTTTCAATTATAAATATTCATTAGAAAGATAAAAATATTTCCTATATAATTATATTTTATTTATAAAATCTAGACATTGAAAACATAAATATATTTATGACACAATAATGATGCAGTATTTTCCTTATTAATGAAAGAATCAAATAAGTGGTATTATAAATGTCAAAATAAATATAATTTGAAAGTTTTGATGACATACATGAATTTTATTAGTCAATATTACATGTTATTATTGCTTAAATGAATTTGGATCGAATTAATAAAGTTGTTAAGACTTTAACAAAAATCAATTATTGAGTAGTGTCAAAATTGACATAAATGAGTATTTTTAAAAAATATTATATTATTAATTTATATTCTATTCATAAAAACCTAAGGATAGGAAAAAGGACATATACCATTATTGGTTTATCATTAATGGAACACTTGGGGGTCTCCTGGAGGTATATAGGAAGTTTATTAACTATATAATATAAAAATACAAAGTGACATGGTAAGTGTCAAACTAAGTAACCAAGAGTTAAAACTAAAAGATAAGGTTATTATAATGACCCAAACCTATCTAAAATTTATTGGTTCAAATTATTTAGACCAATAACAACCTTATACTTTATATAATCTACTTTTTATCATTTATAAACCGAATATGAATTTATTATAAATTAATACTTTAAGTTTTTCCTAAAGAGTCCCTCCTCCCCCTTATAAAAGGACCCAACTTCTAACCAATTATTCACAACTTAAAAGCCTTTTGGTTCGGCCAAACCCTGCCCAAATACTCAATCTACTTCCCTAAATTCATCATATAGGATTATTTTTATCATAAATCCAACCTAAGGAGCCCTTTTGATCAAATCAAAAGGAAGAACCCGAAGAAGAGGTAACGTCTTCACCACCCTCTTTAAAGTTCGTTTCTTCTTCAACTTCTTCTTTCCTTGTTATTTCCATTCTAAAATAATAAATCTAATATCTTATATATACTGTTATGTTATTATAATTATGGAACAAAAAAATTCATTATTCTATCCATCTCTTTAATGACATGTCACCATACGTGCGTATGTATGGCCTACTGTATCCACGTTGTGGTGTAATTGTTATTCAATATATTATTATTTAGATGGTTATAATAATGATGTATAATTCATGTAAATAATAAATATAACAAGATAATTATTCTGTATATATGATATACCATCCATTTATACATTATTTTAATATCAAAAGAATGATATTTTCGCTCGTGCGTACGTACAGATTACCGTCACCACGACGCGATGAGATTCATTTCCAAGTTCACCATTCATCGAAGATTATAAAAATATATATTACTAATAAGTATGTAATATATGAAATAATAATGATACTGGAGATATATATATTTATATATATAAGTATTTATGTACTTACATATATCTTATTCACTTACTTCCGTTCAATACTATATGAAAACAAAAACATCGTTTATGCGTACATACGAACTGCCGTCTCCATAAACGGTGTTTTCCATTTCATATATATGTCTGTTATATATATTTATATTATAAATATATATGATATATTTATCATTTTTTAAATTCTGGAAATATTTAAATCACGATCTAAGTGATACAATCAAGAGTAACAAGTTAAAACACGTACAATAAAGAAAACGATTATTACCCGAAATGTTAATTTAACATAGAAATTAGTATTAAATAGTTAATATAAAGTCATAAATGAATCATGTATGATATCATAAATATTAATATGGTTCTGGTATAATTTAATAACATACTAAGATCTTTGTACAGGAGGTTAAACGTACCCTCGACTAAAGGAAAGTGCACGGTAAGGGGTTTTCATCTCACTCCTTATTCTCGTGATATTCATGCCATATTGCCACTATTACATTTTGTGTGGTGTGTGTACTACCCATAATTGTATTCTTTATGTAATACACTTTAATTTATGTGTATTTACATATTCATTGTATGATACCTCTTTCATGGGTGGTATGTTTCGTAAGTTACCAAATTGGTAAGGGTTAATTCCTCAATCTCATTATTATCTGAGATTGTTTATGTGTAAGTATTTACTGGGACATTTTTATCATCCATGTCCATTTTTCATAAAAATGATTTAAAAATGAAGATTTTAAGTCTTTTGAAAGGTACTCTTTATCAAGATCACAATTTCAAATGTTTTAAAGATTTATCTTTCTAAATCTTTTTAATTAATGTCCATGTTTTTAAAATCATTTTAAGGATTTATTTTTATGGACATGAATGTTTTGAAATGATAATTATTTTCAAAAATTTCAAAGTGGTATGGGAAACTTTGATTCAAAAATATCTTTTAAATTACATCCCTTATAAATGTGTGGATTTTAAATGATTTTACAAAAAGTATATTTCTCTCAAAAAGTTTTACTCATCATTTTCATCTATGTCAATATCCTTTCATGGGTTTTAAGCTTATTTGAAGTTGATTTATTATAAAAAACTTCCATTGAAGGTTTTTTGATATGTTTGACTGTGGATGGGTTATTTTTATACCATTCATATTTTATGGAGAAATTATTGACATTTCTTATGCTAGTTTTAACACAAATGTTTATTTTATGTTTCAACCTATTCATATAAGGAATTCATTGGACTTGGTAAGTGATGGGTGGAGCCTGCTATAGCTCCTCAATGCATCAGTAGGTCTCATGAAACAAAATAGTGTCTCGGCAAAAGGCCTTGACAAAATCTTATTTGTAGTCTTGGCACGAGGCCTTGGCTATGTGTTTATGATAGTCTGGCATTATGCATTCCATCATTATGAAAGTTGTTAGTGATATTGCATGTGATTATTTGACTAGTAGAATATCCATGTGAATAAGTAAATGGAATTATTTCATTTTATTTTTTCCATATTATGTTGAAGCTCAAGTTTAAAAGGATTTTGTTTTAGTTATACATTGCCTTAAATGTTTATGCTTATTTATGAAAGAATCCACTGTATTGCTTACCCTTATTGAGAATTTGATATCACCCCTATCTATGTTTTATTTTTCCCAAGATTCCAAGAAGTGTATTGTGATTGATATGCAGGGTAAAGACAAGGGAATAATGGCATTCATAAAGGATTATTTATGTTTTTTTGTATGTTATGAAGTGTAATTTAACATTCATGTATGTAATATATTTTCCAAGACTGCTAAACTGATCGTTCCTTTGAGACTTGATTCCTTGTAATCATTCCAATGTATTAAAATAATGCACTAAATCTGGGTAACTAGGGTTGGGGCATTACATCCAACTTTTTATTGAATACATATTTTCACTCAGTCAGTTTTACATCAACTGGAGTATCTACCAAAATACAAATCTTATTTTTGTAAATGGAAATCATTTCAGGATCCATAAAGTCTTTCCATTTATTAGCATCATTTCATTCTACTATTTACTTGTAGGATAGAGGTTCATTATTCTCTTGTAGTAATTTGTAACCTGACTCAGTGATAAGAAAACCATCTATCTGGTTCTATAACATCATGACTTCACCTACATATTACTTATGTCTCAAGAAAATCTTAATGCCCCTCTATCTCTTTTAGAGATAATTTATGCACCAACATTTGTGCATCTGGATCATTAACTTTATCAACATCAAACATGATCCCAATATTTGAATTAGAAATGTGTTACCTTTCTAAAAAAATGTAATTTATTTATACAATAACTTTTCTATGTGATAGGTAAAATCCTTTATTTTCATTAGAATATCCTATACAGATTCACTTTGTTCTTCAGGGTGATAAATTTTCCCTAGGTGTAGTCTAGATAATATATTTAGATCCCTATACACTTATGTGTGATAGATTGGGTTTCTTTCCATACCATGACTCATATGAAATCCCATATATTGCTTAATTGGTACTAATTTAATGGTATATGTCACTTCCTACAACATGTATCCCCCAAAAGAAAACAGAAGAGTTTTCTGACTCGTCACTAATCTAACTATATCATCAAATTCCTCCTTTCATGAACACTATTCCACTAATTTTTATAAGGAGGAGTGATCTGGGATATTATCCCACACATTATTAAGTGATCAATGAATTCATGGTTAATATACTCTCTTATTTTATCTGAGTGGAGTGGCTTAATATTCATACCAATGTGGTTTTCTACTTTATGTTAATATTTTGTGAACATCTGAAAATTATAAGACTTATATCGCATTAATTTGATATACCTATGTCGACTATAATCATTAGTAAAATTACTAATGTATGAAAACTCATCCCTTTACTCTATTGGAAATTGATCATATACGTCGATCTGAATAAATTCTAGAAATTCACTATCTCTACTCTCCTTTCTTAGAGAAGGGTTCTTTGGTCATTTTCCCATGTAAAAATGCGTGAAATAGACCAAGGGTTTTTAACATTGATGAGTCTAAAATCCTTATTGATGTAATTTTTTAAAACACTTCCCATTTATAGTACCAAACTAGAATTTCCATAGGCAAGTGTTATATGAGTCATTTTCACCAGTTTGGTAACTGATTTCCATTATAGGAATTTTGAGTTCATGTATATACAATCCATTATTAAGATGAGACATACCATAACATATGTTATCCTTAAAATGAGATAAAAATTTTTATTCAAACTTGAAATAAAATCACATTGTGTCTAGACTCGACATTGAGATTATGTTCTAGGTAGTTGAAGAAATATAATAAAAATTTCATAATACAAGAACCAAACCATTAGAAAAATTTAGGTCATGATCTCTCAATGCCAAGGTTGCTAATATCACACCATTTATAGCTCAGATATCTATCTCTCCCTTTTCAATATTCTATAATATACTTAGTTATTGTATGTGAATATAAATGTGTGAACCACATTTTTATCTCATATCCAACTTTTATATAAAAATATATTACAAAAATTACAAAAAATAACTAAATTAGAAGTGCCACCTTGATTATTTTTTCCATCTCTACAATTCTTTTTCTAGTGGTCTTTCTTAACACATTAAAAGTAAACAGCCTCCTACTCATTTCTCTCCCTCCGTATCTTTGTATTTCTTGAATGATAGTGTATATGTGTCTTTGGATGGGGTTTATCCTTAGACTCCTTAACATTTCCCTTCATCCTTATGTTCACCATAAGGAATTGAGAATTAGTATTCTTCGTATCCTTATCATCTTTGTGAATTATATATAATATATATGTGAGAGAATCAGTCATGTTATTAATGTTGTGATTAATAAAAAAAATTCAAGAATCATGGTTTTAAAGAGGAAATAATGGGATCATTTTCTAGTTCTTTATTCAGTTTAAACCTAAGGGATTCGAGTCTCCCAATGTATTTGATCATCTTCAGTATGTGAGGTCATTCTTGATTACATTCTTCTATCCTCTACCTATATAGTGAAATGGATATCTCATAACTTTCATTCCTAACTCTATACTCGTATAAATACTATAGATGACTTAGCATCTTGTAGGCATCCTCATCCTCATATATTTTCTATAGTGACTAGACATAGGCATCTTCATCCTCATACACTATACATCTAGTTAATAATATATATGACTTTTCCTTTTCCGTTTATCTACCATGATTTTTCACTAAGAATGATCATGAAGAAGTAAGGACTCTAACACATAAAGCTTCCTCTATTGGTGTAGTACTATGTGGAAAAACTTCTACCAGTCCTAGAGGTTACGACCATATAGTATATTTTCTTTATTTAGTAATGATTATAGTGACAAGGAACTGAGAGTATTACTAAATTCAATTTTAATCTAAAATAAATAAATTTAGTATTTAGTACTTTATCTTGATTACCATTTAGACAGTATTGATTAATTAATTAAATCATTAAGTGTATCTCATTTTTTTATTGAACCCCTATATCCATCACTAATTGAATTGGAATACTCTGTCACTTGATTATTCTAGTGGTAAGGATCCTTCAAACCTCTCCTCATATTATAAGCTACGATTAATCCACTACTCAGAGAGGTCCAAGGTGCTAACTACGATGGCTAGCCGCATCGACTCGCTGCTCTTTGAACTTTTGAGTGAAGTCCTAGCTTATTGGAACTAAAACAATGATTCCATTAACAAATTTCATCTAAATTGGTAGCAATCAAGATGTGAAAACTTATTTTCTAAAAAAAATATTTAATTCCACACATAATTTAAATAAAAAATCCCTTTTAGTAATAGGCACCCTCATCTATATCTTATGAGCACCTCATTCACCTAGTTTCTTTTAAAATATAAATACTAGAATGTGTTCATGAGTTTATATTACATTGAGAGTTTCTTAATATTTCTCAAGGAATATAATCCTTTTTGTATTAAATAGGTTAATACTATATTCTCATGCTTAAAACTAAACAACATTAATAGAAAAGTTTCATCGTGTGTTTATGAATTTTTTTAATTTACTATTTTATATATTCCTAAAAGCATCTATATTAATAAAATAATAAAATAGTCATAAATTAAATAAACTACTCAAATGATCTTGATAATATAATATTTTTTGATCAATTTAAAATCAATGGATTAACTGTGAGATAAGGGTATAATACCTGAGTTGGTTCTTAACTCATATCACAGTTCACACCATTCTAGTGCTTTCACATCTTCTCTTGGATACAACCTCTTCTTGGTCAGGATTACATATTATAGAGTCATCATGCAAATATACTCACACATAGGTGAGGGGGCCTCACAAAGTGAAAAATACATATAGATAAAGATACGCTTGTGTGGGCCCTTTTACAAATTAAATTAAGAAATATGATATGTATACTATTATAAAAAATAATTAAATATTACAATCATCTTATAAAGTTTTAAAAATTAATTAACTAAAATTAAAACCAGACATAGAAAGGCTAGTCAAATCTCAAGAATAGTCAATTGATAAGATAAATACATGATAAAATTAAATGAATTTCTTTAATTCAAATAATTTAATTTCGTTTGGATTCAAAATTAATTTAATTTAATTCTAAAAAAAATTCATTTCTTATATGATAATTTTATTATTATTGTAATTAAATAAAAAAGTTTAAATTAATTATATAAGTAATAAATGTTTTCTCTAGCCCAAAAACCCACCCAGTCCAGTTTCCAGTTGATCAGAACCCATGCAGAGTGGTTCCATGTCTGGAAGGACCCGCACAATCTAGTTTTTGGTAAGACAGAACCCAGCGAGATCCGTATTGGGTTGATCAAGACTTTTCTTGACCCATATATGGTCATTATGACCTGTTATATCTAATAGAATATTTAGCTTTTAGTGGTAGGTCAACATAGAAAAGGCTAGCCATGGTATGGTGACCCCTAGGAAGTTAATCATGGAAAGGAGGCACTTCATAGATAGTGCAATAGCCAGGAAGGAGGGTGGCACTAGGAGAGATAGTAGCCATTGTAGCGAAGGATATGAGCTCGACCAAGCATATTTGGTGGTGTTCGATGAGACAATAACAATGCAATCAGTAGGGTAGCATCTGTCATGCCGGATGAGGTAGTATCTGAGGGGTTTGTAGGTCAGTATCTAGCAGGATAAGGTGACAGATATAGAGTATGTTGTGGTGGAAAAGTGATTTGGTGCTGATGAGGTGGTCATTAAGAGGATTTGGATGATGTTTAGGGAAGGTGTTGGTGTGAAAGGTAAATTCTAGAAATATTTTGATCATTTTTTTTATTATTAGTTTTTCATCCAGTGATTTAATATCGTGCTACCTCCCCTTAACATCGTACACCTTTTTAATTTTAAAAATATTATTAAAAACCATTTCCATTTTTTATTTGACTCATCTGATAGTCCAGCCACCCATTTTTTGTAATCTATTTTTTTATTATATTATTATTCCACAAATAGTGTGTAATTATTGTGTAATGGCAAGAATTGTTTTACTTTCTGAGAATTTGATCGAAAAAACTAAATTTTCTAAAATATTGACAACAAAAAACATATATGCATACATGCATATATATATATATTCCTACAATTATAATATTAATAAAAATCACTTTTGATATATATTTATTATTTATAATGGTCATAACATAGCCATCTGAAATCAGACCAAAGAACGGTTGGAACCATTAGGACCAAAATGACCCCTTCTACTTAATTTTATGAAAATTTAATTTTACTTGGTTTAGAAAAATTAAATGATCACTCATATACTATTTGTGGGTACTGAGGCATGCATTGGAAGTTGGAGAGTATGGTAATTTAAAATTTTCATCACCAAAGTAATGCAAATTCATAATCCCTAGAGATCTGAGCCCTGATAAATTTCTAAGGATATCGTGTGGATTTATTAAGAAAAAAAGTAAATTAATAATTACCTTGTTCAATTAAATTTCATGTTCGACTGCATATCATCTTAGGAGATCATTTATAAAAGTATACATGCAAGAACTCGTCTATATTGTCTATACATTCTTAAAGAGTCTGTGCAATCACCTATCATCATATTTTGGGTGCTAGTGTAGAGGCTTGACAAATCCATTGGTGTTATCAAAATCACTACGATCTTGTACCTTTGATCTGTGAAGGTGTTCTTGGATTGAGTGCTTTAAATGTGTCTTCCTCTCTATAAGATATCTAAGGGAAGATTTAGGATCTCTCAAAATCAGGGGAATGAATTGAACCATAAAAATGATCTCTTCTTTGCTTATATAGTAGAGGTTAAACACCCAGAAATCAATCCACAGCCCATGTATATAAAAATCCCACTAAATAAAAAGTAAATGACAGGTTTTGACGATTTTTTTTCATAATTTAATTTATCTTTTTATCACCACCTTATAATATAAAATAAAAATATTATGTGACAAACGTGGGTCTTTAACTTGACTCGTAATTATTGTAATATTAAATGAACCTTAAATATTAAAATAATATTCATTCGCATAATATTTTTTCACGTATTCACTTTATACCTTGTGAATAATTTTAATAAATAAATTAAGCCTAATTATTCTATACAAAAACAATAATGAATTTATTTATTCATTGGAGATCACTTATTCTCAGACACATCTCAGACCTTCTGGTGGGTCCTGCCGTGTCCTATACTCCCTATCACCATATTAGAGCAGACTTTTGAATACAATTTTGTGTGTGACTCTCTAAGACCTTATCTCAATAGAACTTCATAGACTAGAGAAGATTATTGAAACCCATTATGTCCCCAAAGGAGAAAAGGGATATCAATAGTAACAAAAACCATCATACGAACACACACCTTGTAATAGAATCTCATTATCATCAATATCTCATAAATCCAGATGCACTCCTTATGCTATCATCCATTATTACTTTATTATTTTTTTATTTAACTAGATAGAATTACCTCCTTTTACCATATCTATGGATTTAGTGAAGATTCTGGCATCCTAATCAACTAGTCTCAAGATATCACTACCCCAACTCAGATGAGAAAAAATTTATCTTGATAATTCAACCAATTTCATACCACCAAAGTTTAATCCAACTCAATATACATCTCAATTACTTAAATGTCATGTTTTTTTCCACTCATCAAAGTATGTGATCAAATTGTACACATTGAAAATGATCTCAAGTAAAGGGACAAATACTCATGTACATAGATAGGAGAAACCAATTACACCTAAAACATGTAGTGTTATAATTGGTGGTTATTTCCTCGTGATTTCATCTATTATAGATCATCATGTGAAAACTTCCAGAGAAGAGGTATCAATACTTAGGACCCCATAAAACCTGATAGACACACATCATCTATGTCCTATCAGCATAATATATATGTACCATAGGACATAACTTTAATATTACTATCATTGGATCTCTAGTTTGTCATAGTAGTCAGGAAATTTTATAAACTTTTAAGACAATTAGTAATCTAAATACATTACCATACATATACTATAATAAGAGGTATCAAAACTATTATGGTAAGATAAACATATATATGTATATATCAAAATGTATACATGTAGTTTTAATAAAATTGTTCACATTTTATGGGTCCAATCTATCCAATTAAAATATTCTCTAACCTTAGTGTCCATGGTTTTATGATTTTGATGTCTAGGGTTGTTCTATTTGGGGTTTTTTCTTTCTATGTGATGTGATCCATCTTAGGAGACATGATATGGTAGTTTCCATTGAATTTTTCATGGTTTTGTTACTTAAGGTTAATTTTTTATCCAATATCCTTTTATTAAAGAGTTACCTTGGTTCTAGATAATTAAAATTGGTTTTGAAAAAAATTAATGATTTTTATGATATCTGGTTTGGTTTTTTTAAATTATTTCCATGCATGAGTGGGTTTTTCCTTTAGAAAAATCGATTGATTTTTATTGTTCAATGACACATTGTTTTCAAATGGTATTTTATTAATTCAAAATTTTTGACAAAATTCCATTGGTAGTTTTCATTAATAAAAAGTATAGTACATGTTGTTTTGGGGTGTGTTTTATTTCTAAAGTGAGGGTGTTCCATTATTTTAAAAGGGGGTTTCTTATTTTAAAGTTTGTACCCATGTTTTAAATGGGGATTCATAATTTTAAATGGGTTTTACTTATTTTATACAGAATTTGGTTTGATTTATGTGATCATTTAGTGATTTCATTAGAATTGATTGAGAATTTTGTATTGGTTCTTGTTATGATATCCATTGGATTATTAATTGGTTTTCAAAATGTTTTGAAAAGTCATTTCCATGGTTAGTTTTCTTAGATTTAAAATAAATGTTCATTTGTAATCCTATTATAATTATGGATTTTATTAATTGATGTTTACATTGTAGTTGATCCCATTATTACCTATTGTTTTTACTTGTATGTGTGAGTTACAGTTAAATGGATTAGGATTCATGTTATATTGTTTTTGTTGGGTAATATTATTTAATGTGTTCTATTGGAGGTGGTAAGTATTTAATTTTTATATTATATATACCTTTTTCTTTGTGATTATATTTTTATTGGCATTGGATTAATAGAAATCCACATCTATTATATATGACAAGAGGAACCCTAGGCTATTATGTGGGTATTCAAGGGACATTGAATGTGCTCATTAAGAGTTGGTCACAAGATAATATCCCCTCATTTAATGTTGTGACCTGGATAAGGGGTGTCACCAATGATTCCAGTTGAGGTTATTCAAGTGATTAGTTGTGTGATTATTAACCTTTAGTAGTTTGTTCCACCTATAAATGTCTAGTACTTAACCCAATAGTCCATATGATGTTTCCTTAAGAAATATATCTTATATTATTCTACGTTTTTTTATTAGAATATGAGTTTCATATACCATTTTTTATCTTACTTTGATTTATTGGTTATTTAGGGTTGAACATTATTGTTACATGGATTTCCTAATCGTGTTATGGTTATACTTTTATAAATTTCTATGGATTTTAATTTCATTATTTTTTCCCTTGCTTATTTACTCTCATTATTAGGGTGTGTGTGTGTTAATGTATTGAAAGTGGAAAGAGGTGGTTGATTTAAATAAAATCATTCAATTTTTTTTATTTTGAATACATTTTTATCCGATGAAAATGGTTTATTTTCAATAAGGGAGACATTAAATAGAAATTGAAGGTTTAACAGGGTTTCCTTAAAATAAAAGTTATTTTAAAAGTAAATGATCATTTTTTAAAATTTCATTAACTTAGTAAATCCTTTCTTATCCCAAAAACATCACCCACTACTCCTCTTAAGGTAGCTCACCAAATAGACTTTATCGAGTGACTAATCCTTAGTGTAAATAATTGCAATACCACTATCTAAATTATTATATTATCATTAGTAATAATATAAAATTGACTGGGAAGATGATCTTGAACTCCAAGAACAAGAAAGATTTAGAAAATTTTAACAAGTAAATCAATCTTTGATTCCCACATCAAGTACCTCTAAAATTTTTATCATGTGTGAAACATTATATTCTCTTTAATCCTAGTAAAAATATCCTTGAAATTATATTTAAAATATATAACTACTTATCCAAAAATTTCATCACACTTTTCCATGAGCATGTAGGGAACCGGCCTGAATTGACCTGACATGGAACCTTGGTCAATTCACCACAAGTCCAAGATGCATTATTAATCACCCTAGGCTAGAGATAAGTTCCATGATATAACAACTGAAAATGTGGGAATGATTTCACCCTTAATAAAAACTATGATAAACAATAGCTCTAACCAGTAACCTGACAAGATGTCTCCATAAATTGGTAAACCATGCCACTGAGGAGTAGTGACACTTGATAATATTGTTGTTCAACTATATGATGGATGATTCTAAGGTTCAAGGATCGATAAATTATTACCCTCCAGGGATCACATATTTTCTTTTATACTGGGTGAAGGTTGTTCCTGAGTCTAAGATAGAGTGTGCTATGATATGGAAAATTCTAGCTAGTGGTGACCCAATACCTGGATAGTAATTAAGAGAAGATGATGTGATTATTATGAATTGGGGAGTAGTATTCCATGATTCCATCAGAGAGTATATGATAAGTTACATCCATACCATTATATGGGTGATACATCCTGGTGTGAAAAGGATATATCAGGACTTCAAGTAATAGTTCTTCTATCCAATTATAAAGAGGGACATCACTAGATTTGTTTCTTGATTACTTACATACTAGAGGGTAAAGGCCATGCTCTAGTGTCCTTATGGTTTTTTCCAACCACATAAAGTTCCCATGTGGAAGTGGAAACACTTCATGATTGACTTTTTGATAGGGTTACTCTAGACCATAAGGATTCCTGACACTTTCAAGATGATTTTTTATCAGTTAAGAAAATTTTCTCACTTAAAATCACTCTGTTGATAAGATAGTAAATATATATTTCCACGAGATAGTATAGTTACAGGGATTTATTATGAACATTATATCTGACATAGACACACATTTTATGTCATGTTTTTTAGGGCTTACAAAATCCCTTAGATGATTAACTAATACTGAGCATAGTGTATCATCTTAAATAAGATAGAATGTTGGTGTGGATGATCTGTATAAAATATAATAAGATCTAATATTGTGTTTTAGACTTTATTGGAGCTTGGTATTATCAATTTTCTTTACTAGATTTCACATACAAAAATAGTTACAACGATTCAATTCAAATGGCTCCATATGAGGCTCTTTATGGGAGGCCACACTGTTCACCATTTTGTTGGAATAAGGTAGGTGAATCAGTAGTTGTGGGGTCCATTTTTTCATTAGACCTTTGAGATAGTGAAACTGATTTAGAAGAGGTTGATCACTATTCAGAGTAAGTAGTGATCATATAAAAAGTTGAGGAGACAACCTTTGGAGTTACCTATGGGTGACTGGGTTTTCTTATGAGTATCACCTAAATTGGGGAATTGTTATTTTTATAATTAAGGGTAGCCTGAAGCATTTTTTTTAGACCTATTAAGATCACTAAGTGAATAGGGATAATGGAGTACGATCTAGATCTTCCTTCTCACTACCAAGGTATGCATGACATGTTTCAAGTGTCGTAGATCTAGAGGAACATGCTTGATACATTGAATTTTTTAGACTATGAGGATATTAAGTTAGAGACATATGCATCTTATGAGAATCATCTGGTGCAGCTTTTATACCATAGTGAGAAATTCCTTTTAGGGATGATAAAACCACTTTTCCATAACTTTTGGTAATATAGAAGGATCCAGGATGATATGTTGGATTGTGAATCTGTTATTCAAGATTATTATCCTGAGTTATACAAGAAAGACTTTTAGTGATACTTATCAAGGATGAGAAGTAATTATTAGGGGATAATTGTGATATTATTATATTTTAAATCTTCTTAAAACCCTATTTTATTAGTATTTTATAAGCCTTTGGGGAGAAAAATTGAAAAAAAAAAGTAAATACTTCCCCTTACATAGAACCCATGATTTTCATAATGGTAAATTGTGTTATCCAAATATTGTGTAATCTTGGAGAAGAGTTTCCATGCACTGTATATGGGTGGATGGGATTTTCTTTGAGTTATATAAGGGTAACTTCCTTATCTAGGATTTTTCTAAGGGTGCGGCATGGTCTATATAAGGGTAACTCCCAAGTTGTTTTGTTGTGTAAGGGTAAGGAATAACTTACACAAGGGTAACTCTCTAGTTCTATGCATTCCATAAGGGTCAATCCATCCTTTTATAATGTTATATCCTTGTTATTAAAGGTATCATAAGAGTAATTATATCATTATATAAATGTAATATGGACTTTTCCAAGGCTATGTAAGGGTACTTTGGGGTTGTTTAAAGGACTTTTTTCTTTTTTCATCTATATAAGGGTAAAAATTATTACCCATATGAGACACATATAAGTTATTTATGGTTAAACCATGTTACTCTTACATAGTACCCTTTTTGGAAAAAACAATTTTAAAACATTGTTTTTCACTTTGCTTTCCCATGAATGAAACTAGAATACATTTTTCTTATTTAGAAAGTCTAAAATCATGGAAATTAATGCATTGACTCATCAGAGATCATGAATATTTCTATTAAATTTTATAAACACTCCAAAATTATTAATAACAAACAATACAAATTAAATGGTGTATTTATTTTGTGACTTGAAATGGTGAAATGGTTATACTTCTTAAAAAATACCCAAAACATCTCTTTCCATTGTTCTTGATATTAATTTAATCTAAACCAACCCATAATTTCTTTTAAATAATATAGGTTAATTATTTTTGGACCAAAAAAATTGATATTCAGATTTCGGGCATGGAATAACCTCACCCTCTATCCTATATTTGGGAAATTGTATTTTTTTTAGATAAAACCCTAGTTAGTTTTCAACAAAATCGTAGCTCTCAAAATCATTCCAGAAAAAAAATATTTCTTTTAATGATAATTACTCAAACTAACATATAATAATAATGAAATTTTTTCTTATCTATCTAAAATTATTATGGTGTGTGAAATTATTATCACATGGGGAATTTTAATTATTCTCTATTAAATAATTTGAAATTATCAAGAAGGAAAATATATAATTATCATATTTATTGTAGATTATACCAGAGAGATAATCTATTATCACATATGTTGTTTTAATTTATTTTTGGAAATAAAATAATAATTTTGGTTCTAGGATTCCTTGGTAAGAGTTATGAGTCGTCGAACATGTGGGTGTAGTTCAAGTCATAATTATTTGAAGAACTGTGGAGATAACATCAAAGATATCGAGTTTGGAAGTTATTTACCTTTTGGGGGATATTTTTTTCACTTGTATCCAAGATATAACAATTATGTTGGAAGAATTTATAATTTTTCTTGATTATGATCACATGTGGGCATGTGTATAGCCTGTGAGATCCTTATGTGAAACTTGTTTCCATGAGTACATTCATAAATTGTTTATTCATGTTCTATGTTGATCACATGTATTATTTGTTTATACTTTTATTTATAATGATATTTTATAATTACTTGATTATTATACCTTGTTATGTGTTCTTTTAGAGGTACTGTTTTTGGTACCCAATGTTGGTGGAACATTATGACATGTTTATCCCTTAGAGGGGAAGTGAAAATGACATGTGATTATGGAAATGATGGATCTATGAATATGGTAGGGATACGATGATGAGTTATGGATTCCATGAGACATAAATTATTCTTAAAGGATTCCAACGATCATGTTACTCAATGCCTAGTGGATGTCGAGTAGCAAGATCGCTTGACATTTAGAGGATGCTGATAACGTGACTCAATTGATTCCTAGTGGAATTCAAGTAGTACATTCACATGATTTGTAGTAGTATGTTTATTAGCCTCATGGATACTTTGTAATTAATTCTAATGTCTTGATATTCTTTATGTATTTGATCCAATGTAGGTATATTCAAGGCTCGAGGTGGCTTTTTTAGTACACAGGTTCTCAGTTTAGGTGTTTTTTATTATTTTCACATTTATTGTTTATTTATTCCATGAACTTGTTTACATGATAACATCAGTTAAAGAAAAATTGGTTGTGTCAAACTAGGTTTTATTCCTCACACCATTTATTGGAATACTAATGTGTATATATAATTCATGTATAGGGATACAAGTACGGGAAAGGGTCTTGTGGATGATGGATGAGTAGTTGATCATATAGATGGTGGAGGATTGGTATGGACTTTGGGGGACTCCTCAATTTATTTATTTATTTATCTACTTCACTAGTGTTCTAGTTAGGAATACAACCTTCAGAGCCCAGTGCTTATTTATTGTATGACATTTATTCCATAATATTTTTACCATATAACTCTATTTATTTATTATATTATTTATTTATTATTTTTTCTATGACATGATACTAAATGTGTAGTCTCCCTACTGACAAGCATAGACCCTCACTTATATTTGATATCCTATTGCATATGGAGAGGCATTAATGAGGCCATGTATCACTATAGTTTAGACCTGGTGGTTCGGATCAGGATGTTACACAAAGTTTGTAATGTTTTAAAACATACAAATCCTAATATACCACATAATAAATAAACCAATTCCAAGGATCATTCCATGAATTCAATAAATTTATTTCATTTTTTTATAAAAATATGTAGTAAAGAAAAGCTAAAAATGTAAAAATGACTTTTTAAGTGTCTAACTTATGGTAATATTTGATATTTTCAATAAAGTTTCTCTAATATAAATAAAAGTATAAAAGTGATGATCAAACTTAAAGATCATTAGGGAGAATAAATGTGTCAAGTGGTCAAAGTAAAAGAAAAATCATTAAATTCAAAGTAAATTACAAATATTAAAAAAAATCTCTAAAAACATGATGACTCCTCTTGTGATGAGGAAAGTGAAAAGAAGTAATAAAATTCCAAGTATTAAGGATCCAAAGCTTTCATAGTCAAATGAAAATAGTATAATGAACCCTACAGTGAAGGATAAGGGAGAAATGAATAAGGGACTAGTGATGGTGAATGTGAAGATGAGGATACACAAAAAAATTCCAATTAAAGACAGAGTGTTTGAAATGGTTGAAAGAAATTATGAAACATGAAAAAGAGAAACTATACATTAAGAAGAAAAATTAAAATCATAATAAATTCATTGATACTTTAAAACACATTGAGATTAATGAGGTTGAAGTGTATTTTTAATAGAATATGGGTGATCTCAAAGAAATATTTAAATAAAGAGACAAAATGATTGAGATTACTACATAAAATATTATTGCTAGGAATTATGAGGTGAATAATATTGAGATAAAGTTAGTTGATGTTTATAATTCCCAAAATAAGACTCACTTTGAGTTTAAATATTATATCAAACATGTTGGTGAGTGATCTAAAGAAGTGGATATGGATGTTTATGTAACCACGAAACTTGTGGATTATTCTATGGTACATAGAACTACTATTTTAGACACTTTATATTATAATGTTAATTTTATAATCATTAATAATAAAAGAATAAAGGTGATAAATTTACATAATATGGATAATACACCCATTATTATCACCAGTGGCAGTTGGGAAAATCCAAAAAACATTGTGGTGTGGAAGAAAAAGAATATTGAAGCTAATTTTAAAGGTAACTCTAAAGTAAAGGAGGATGTTTCTAAGAATTAATAAGTTTAAAGGATGAAGTGAATTTAAAATTATACATAAGTGTAGCATTTTAATTATAATGAACATTATTTCCAACCAATAATATTTCAATTTGATGGAAAATAGTAGTATTTTTGATTCTATAGACACAAATCCTATGTGGTTTGGTATAATATTTCATTCTCAAAAATGAAATTAGGATATGAATTGAAGGGGATTAAACACAAATTTCCTAGATTTTTTTTGAGAAAATATCTAAAATAGAAGTTTCAATTTTATAAATCTTTTGATTCTATTCAAGAATCTTTTTGAAGGCTTGATTAGATAGGGAACACCATCAAAAACTTTCTCCCAATGTTAATGAAGTAGCTAAAGAAGAAGGAAAAAATTCCAAATCCTTCAACAGTAGGAGTGATCCTAAAAATTAATTAGTAGTAGAGTGGATTACAATGAAGTAAAATTTGAAAGGCCTTGGACACATGATAGTGGTTTCTAGTCACACATGATGATTAATAATAATTTCATTGAAGATATACAAATGTATGATGAAATAGATATAATTTTAGGTAATTATGGATCACTAAATATCAAATGAGTTATAAGTTTACAAATTGTGATAAGAAACTTGAATAAAAAAATAGCATTATCAATGGGGTGAGGCACAATCTCTTGAGTGTCTCTCAGCTTTCTAACAATGAAAATCAGGTGTACTTTTTTAATAATAAATGTGTCATTGGGAGGATAAAGGATGACACAATCATTATGAAGGGATAGAAAACAAGTGGAAATCTATTTGAAATTTCCAATGATAAAAAATAGTTTATGCTTGAGTGTAAAGTATTTGAATGAGCTATGGAATTGAATAACTGGTCATTTAGGTCAAAATAAAATGACTAAACTTATCAAATATGAATCTATGAAAAATCAACCAAAGTAGAATTACAAAATAATAAACACTGTAAAACATAAAATTACAATTATGTGGTTTTTAGATCTTTAAATCTTCCAATGAAATTAGTAATTTATTTACTTTTTTTTAATTTACTCATATAAGATATTCCTATATTAAGTATAGTAAATTACAATTTCTTGATATATTCAAGCACAATTGTAGGTGTGTTTAAAATAAAAATAGATATGTTATCAAAATATTTTTGTTTGATAATAGATAAAAATACAAAAACTAATATTTTTTTGACATACCATGTGAATCATGGTGTAGTGCATGAGAATTGGGTTCCAAACACACCCTAATAAAATAGAGTATCTAAGAGAAAAAAAATCATTTTGGTAAACATAGGGGGAGTCCTATTAGTGGAGAACCTCAAATTAATTTTAGAGATAAACTACAATTATGACTATCTACATTATCATTCGGTTTTTATTCTAACCACATTTGTTTGACACTCCTTATGAGATGTTGTTTACAAATAATTAGAACTTGAAATAAAAACTAATGTTATTCAGTAGAACATGTTTCATAAATATCAAAGGAATGTATTTGGGCAAGTTCAAAGAGAGTTCTGATGAGGGGATATTCATCAAAAATACACTTGGTGGAAAGAGTTATCAATTATATGACAAAAATATGAGTAAAATCATTGAAATTTATAATGTTATTATTTATGAAAATTAAAATCCATTGAAAACAAAAATTTCTTATTGATTATGAAATAAAATAAGCTCAATGGGAATGTGTTGGATAGCATGGGACATATTTAAATATTACATAAGATTTTACAATTTACCATATTAAATTATAAATTTCCATCAATGAGGATTTTGAATTGTTGTTTGAGATTAGTAATAATCCAACCTATGAAATATAAAATGTGAAATAAGATTTCGAAATGGTCTTCAACTCATGATTTCATGTATTAGTGTATCTAGAATTTAGAAGTCGTTATACCTATCCATGAATAGTTGTAACTCCTATGTGATCACTCATAGAAAATAACCATAATTTAACCATGAAAACATAATTTAACACTCATAGCCAGCACACTAGGATTTAACATGGTTTATAAGAAGTAATATTTCATATGAAACTGGAAACTTTAATGGAATAGGAATAATATATTAAGAATGATACAAAACTAAACAGTCACTCAATCTCACAAAGCTAATAGAATCTTGATGATTGAAAAATTAGTCTTGATGAAAGTGCACCACCCTTTCCTATTTATAAGCAAGCCCAACTAGTTCCATTAGGGACACTATCGTTTTATCTTCAAGGATGAACATCCATAAATAAATTATACCACTATTATATTCTAAAAACCCATCAACTTAACTAATTCTTCCAGAAAATAGTGCAAGCATTTAGATATAATCCTCTCATATCTTCACTTCCAAAAGTTAATGAACTATGGATCTAACTACATTTATCTAATTCCAAAACCCATAATTTGGATCCTCTATTTCTAAAAAGATTGGAAAAAATTGAAACTAGTTTTTATAGGCTAAACATTTCCAACATAAGAACTATTTTCAAAGGATTCACAAAATTACTATGTTTAAAAAGACACTTAATTTTAGAACATCCCTTATTTAGTTCTAATATTTGATGTGGGTTCTCTTTCTATAATCACTTTATTTATAGTCAACTAATTCCCCTTCAATTGTAACAATGCATTTTTACTTCCCCAAACTATTACTTTAATTATCATGTCCATCAAATTATGACTGTCACTCACTTTCAATACATTCATTATCTTATATTATATGATATTTTGGGTAAAGTGGTACTTCACCAAAATGTGTTTGATCATAATGTGTATAATCAACCTAAATTTTTTCATTTTATGTAGTGGAACAACCATTATTTCATTTTACTGGTTCTGGAAAAACTCATTCTTTATTTTTTTCTCTGGTAAACATAACCAATACATACATTTTAAGAGAGGTATAACTTGTGAATATTCCTAAAACAAAACATTATATCCTAAAAAATACAACAAAATTAAAAATAAAAAAACATACCATTTAAGGACGATGATAATGGTTATTGGTTTAGAAATAGTAAGCATCATCCCTTCAAGTTATTGATAATGAATTTCAAGAATTTCTGTAAAGTGTGAAAAATTAGGGTCTGAATTTTATAGAACTTATATCAAGAAATATATCCATTATGTCGTTATCTTATATTGTCACTTCAAAGTTTTAGCCTCTATTTATAATGGTGATAAAACCATGGTTTTTTTCTTTTTAATTCAAACTCCATGAGTTTCCATCAAAATTATCAATGATAGTATTTATTTCTTCATGTTTCATTAATAGCCTATAAAATAAAAATTAGAATAACAAAAAAAAATATACATTAAAAATATCATTAAATATCCTCTTAATAATCAATAATTATAAATTGGGATTCATCCCCATAATCACATGAGAAAAGCACCATAAAATATTTCATTTATTGGAATTTTAATAACAAAATACCACTATATCAGTAATAAAAAATTTAACTATGGACTAATTTTATTCCTTCCATGGTGTTACAGTTTTGATGAATAGAATTTCATACATATACATAAAATTAAACTCCTAATGAAATCCAAAAATGATAACATTTGAAACTATTTCTTCTAAATCAATGCACAAGATTCATTATCTTTTAATCAATAAATTACCAAAATATTAAATTTCATTAGAAAACCACATGCATGAGATTTTTTATCAACACATAACATATATGTATTTACCCAAAATCAATATATAATAAATTATTTTTACTCTTTCTAAATGCATAACATATTTACCTAAGACAAATATCAAATAAATAACATATTTCTAGAAGGTTAGAGGTATTATTAATTATCAAAAATTAAATAATGTGTCAAGGGGACACTCAATATTCTCCCCCATTTTAATATTTAAAAAACTCAAACACATTATCCCCTTATTATATATGGATAAAAATATAAGAAAAAAAGTATCATGGTGGCCAATAGAAATATAAACTAATATATAAGATTAATAAACATTAAAAAATTCCCCTATATCAAATTATCAAGATAGTAAACAATATATACTCAACCAAACTTCTCTCACCAAAAGTTTAATGAATAAACCATAGATAAAAAAAAGAAAATGAGGATTAAACTAGTATTATAAAAATTATATTATCATAATATAAAACATGAGGAATAATTATATCAAAATATAAATAAAGAAACTCCCCCCTAAAATCATGCATATAAAATGAAAAATAAATCGATTAAAACAATTAAATATCTTCTTGATCCAAGATTATCTCTCTATAATAATAGTACAGTGAATAGTCATTTTTTAGCACCTCTTTTATAAAAATAAATAAAAATGTAAGGATCCAAAAATATTTTTTTAATAATATTTAATGAATTATAAAAATATGTGAAATAAATTTACAATTAATCCAACATTTAGTGCATGTTAATAAAAAATATTAAATTTTTAAATATATCCTCACTAACCATATTAATGAATATGCAACATCAATATATTTCCAACAAATAAAATAATAAAACTATAAATGATATACAATATTTTAGTACCCCATTTTGAGGTATTTAACCTTTTTAGGTCTTTTTATGTATGTAAAGTGGTTGGGTAATGTTTGGGAGAGTTTAGATGGGTTTTGTAAAGGTTTGGAGTCTTTTATAGGGTTGAAAAGTTTGAACATAGTAAGTGGAAATCGTGTAACAAACCTCGGTAACCATGCATAGTGAGACAGAGGCAAAGGGGTGGGTGCACGGTTAAGGTGCATGGTTTACAAACTATGGGGCCAACCTATGAAAAATGTGTTACTTGAGCTAGTAGGATTATTCTAGGTTGGAACACAATTTTTCTAACCATGTGAGGAATTCATGTGGGGCACCCTTTGGGATATTAGCAGTCGCACTATTAGCACATGGTTTTTCTAACCGTGGGATATAACCTTGCACATAATTAAAAATGGGGTTTTTTAAAAATAGGGTCACTCGGGATTTTCCCCAAAACACTCATTCCTCCTCCCATATGGGTTCTCTCTGTATTTCCTCTCCTTATTGCTTAGGGAACCTCTCTCACTCATCTTGGAGGCATTTCAAAGGGTTTTTATTGAGGATTGAAGGTGGTTATTCCTTGGTAAGTCTCTCTCCTTGGTTTTTTTGGTTTTCCCAAGATCTAGTTTTCATGTTCTCTCAGTTTTCTATATATACATACTTTAAATGCATATCTAGGGTTTTTTTATTAATATTTATAAGGTTATTTTGTGGTGATTTCACCCAAATTTTTATTTTGGTTGTGCCTTAGTCGATTTTTCCCAAACCCTAAGGTACGTGGCTTATCTCTCTACACCATTTTGATAGAACATGAGGTTTTAATTTCAAATTAATATTTTTTTCTTAAAATTGATTGTTTTTTGGGATGTGAGAAGCTTCATTGAAACCCATTTTGTGATAATTTATGGATTTTATGGAAAATGGGGGTTTTTGTGCAATGTTTATTGTATTGGATTTTAAAGTGATGATTTTAATATCGATGTATTATAATGTTTTATGGAAAATGGTTTTTGAAAATAGTTTCCAATAAAAGGTTGTTTTTATTGAATTAATGTTGAGCATGGATGAGGCATAATGGTGTTTTTGATAAAATTTTATTTTTATTGAAATGGTGTCAGCATGTTTTTGAAAAAGTTACTTGTCTTGAAGGGTTGTTTGGTTGGAAATTTTTTGTGGGAATGTATTGATTTATGTGATTTGGATAAATTTGTTTGATATGGTTTTTGAGTTGCATGGTTAATCTTGGTTGGGATTAATTTCCTAGTGGGCATGAAGGAACACCATTAAATGGAAGTGGGAATGAAGTACCATGATAAAAAGGCGTGGCGTTGGATGTAAAGTTCCACTATTAATAGAAACACTGACCTCATGTAAAAATTGTGTGGAAAAGTGTTAGTATGGTAGTGGTAGGTGTGATAAATAGAATTATTACTTTGGTTATTCCTATATGGAATGAATAATGACATTTTGGGTTACATTCCTTGAAATTGTGTGGATTTGGGTGACTTCTATGGTAAGGATGTGTTAGTATTGTTTTTAATTATAGAAATATTTTAAGGGATTTATATAAATTGTTCTATAAAATTGTGCTAACATGTTTTATCCTAGTGGCATGTGTAGAGAGGTCATTTCGGGAAAACATACTGAGTATTATTACTCACCCCTACTTTGGAACTTTGGTTACTTTATAGATTTTTTATTCCATTACATAGGTGCAGGTAAAGAATATCAATCACTTTTTGGAACCTCAGGATGTTTGGGCAGTTTTTTTGGTGGTGGATCTTAGATCCGCGTGTGGACATATGGACCTATTTCTTGGAGTCTTGAGTTTTGTCATTTATTCTTCCACATTGTTACTTTGATTATGGTTATGATGTGTTTTTTTATAGTGGTCTTTTGGTATCCTTGGAATGTAAAACATTTTTGGCATGCATCATGTAGTATCATTTGGTAATGATATGTTTGGTTGGTTGTTTTGTCTCAAAGGGAAAATTTTCACCCACTTGTTCTTAAATACCTCAATGTTTATTTCTAGCCTTTAATTCCTTCAGGAAGTCTCCTAAAGATGAGTAGCACCTATTCCTCAACATAAGCCAATAAGGAAGGGTGGGATGGTACAAGTGGTGTCAGTTTTTTTGGTCCTTGACTTCCAAAGGAAGGAAGTTTCTTTACTCCTTTTTCATCAGTTCTTGGTCTTGTAGTTGATAGTCATTCTTGGTTTATTCCTCATTTCAGGATGTTAGAAAGGATTATGATTTTCAGAACTTGACTTTTATAGCATAAAAGGACATAGTTAACCCTTTTATGTTGAAGTTCAAGTTACCCAGGAGTTTGGTGCTTAAGTTTTTTAGAGACACTTATAGGAGTGGGATCTCATTCTCATGGGTGTATTCATTGAGATGAGCATGAAATCAATTGTAGAAATTAATTCCATAGGTATTGAATATTTCATTAGGCATAATGATTAATGTGTGCTATGAATTGTAAATTCTTGAAAAATTTAGAGATTTTTTTCAAATTTTTGGTTTTAAAAAGGGAATAGTTGTCGTATTTTGAAAATTGGTCGATTTTCAAAAACTAGTGGATTTTTCCAATATTGATGAACATGGAAAATGGAAATTTTAAAAATCATTTTTGTTATAGTTGGAATGAGAAATAATTTGAAATTTAAAGCCTTAATTTTCTAAGTAATGAAACATATAGGGATTCTTGTGTTAATAGAAATGGCACTGGGCAAGAGTCATAGAAACTAATTGGATGATGTTGTGGAAACTTTGGTTACACCCTAGCCCTAGGTGAACCAAAATCTAGTTCAAAACATAGTGAAATCTTTCCAAGCTATGGAAAGTGAGAATAGAAGTGATGAGCTGAGGAATGTGGATCACACGAATCATTTCCAAAAGCATAATCCACCTATTTTTTGGGGTGATTTGGAACCGGAAAGGGAGGAAACATGGATAAACAATACGAATTAGATCATTGATTTCATAGGAATGTCAGAAGAGTTGGAAGTGAAGTTATCTATGTACATGTTTTAATATCTTGCAAGTTAGTGGTGGGAGTTGGTAGTCTAGGCTGGAGAAAACCAAGGCATTACATGGGCGTGTTTTAAGGAGTTGTTTGACAAATAAGTATTCCCACATATGTTTATAATTCAGTTCACATTGAATTTATTCAGCATGAAGTAGGATGTAACACCCCTATATTTCACGATACGCTTCTCTTTCAATAATTCAATAGCTTGCATTGTACGCAAGTTCGAGATTCTAACACACCGCAACCAATCAAAGTAGCAGTTATGAATAGTAATACCCACTTTTTGAAAATATTTAAATTTTATATATCAAAATGGACTTTATTTTTGTATTTGGAATATCTAAATTATCCTAAGATGTTTTTTTTTAATTTTCTGAGAACATCCTATTTTATATGAATAGAGAAAATACTTAAAAACAACTTTTTTAATCAAAATAATTTATAGTGATATATTATATTATTTAGTTGTTTTAAAGTATAATTAGAATATATTTTTACCATTTTATCTAATGGCGGTTATAAGAATTAATTTCACTTTGAAATTGGACATAAACAATTGTCAATATTTTGATATATATTGTTTCGTAAAAACACGCTATTTGTTCTGACAGCGAGAATTAATTATAAAATTAGTTAATTCAACTTATATGTTTGGAATTTTGTAAAATAGAAATAATTTTTGAATTTGGAATATCAATTATAGCTTAGGGTGAAATTTTGACATTGTTCTGAAAAACTTCAATTTTTGATGAATAGTGAAACCACTAAGTGGTAGTTAAAAAACTGATTTTTCGTTTAAATGAAACATTACCAATTCTATGAATTGAATTTCAAAAATCTGACATACATGTTTGTCATTTGGATGTAAAATTTGGTTCAATGGGATTAAAATAATTTTTTTGATGAATAGTAACTTTTAAGTTTTATTAATCGCAATTAAAGGTAATTAGTGAAATTTAAGGTAAAAATGATATTATAAAAATATAAAAATACCTTTACACTTGTCCTACCCATATTTTATGAGTCATGGACGACCAAGAAAATTAATGGGTCAACTTGGGGACCCCATGGAGCCACTTGGGTAAGAAAATGACATTAATAACTTTTTATTTAAAGTAAAAATTAAATTGTCACAAACATGTGTTGTTTTTCTAAAAAAAATTATTAGATGGGGTTATATAAGTTAACTTTTTGACTATAAATATTAATTGGAAAGATAAAAAGATTTCCTACATCATGGTAATTTTTTTATAATTTTTAGACATTAAATAAATTAAATTTTTTATTGACACCATGATGATGCAGCGATTACCTCATCAATTAACGATTTAAATAAAATGAAAAGATAATGTAAAATATAAGACTTACACTTGTCTAAAAAATATTTTATGGGTATATTTCGAATCCTTATCACCTTATCCTAAAAATATATCATTGTGGGACCTTTGAAATCCGAAAATCACTTCATAATAATGTAACATGTCATGACCTTCCAAGAGTGCCCCTCCTCTCCTCTTATAAAAGGCCCCCACCTCTACCACCTTATTCACACATTAAAGCCTTTTGTCTTGGGAAACCTCTGCCCAAATACTCTCCCAACTTCTCTATATTACTCCTAGAAGCATCACTTTGGGCAGAAGTCTTCCCAAGGAATCCTTTGGCTAAAATCAAAGAGTTACCCGATTTTAAGGTAATGTCTTCTCTTGTGTTCTTTTGTTTTATTTTGCTTTTCCAACCCCCTTAAATATTTTTATTACTTTATTTTTTAACAACACCAGTATCCTAAATATACTTTAATGTTTTTATGAGAATTATTTTTTTACACTTACACACACCTTCGTCTAATGGTTAAAGAACATACTGTTTTTGTGGGTGGTGAATTACTGCCTCACGAAACGATGGTTGTTCAATATTCTTTTAACACCTATCATGGTGGACATTATGATGAAACTATTTTTATATATGATATATATTATGTTTTTATTTTCCTTATGATTCTGTATTTTTCATTTATGGTATACCTTTATGATTTCCATTATGGGTAAATGCGATAATTTCATTTTAGGAAGTGCGGACTACCGCCCTCTAATAGTGATTTGAATCGTTAATGCCATATGTGGGACATATAAAGGATGGATTAAATTCTATTATACATTATATTATACTGGAAATATATTATACCTTTATATAATTATAATTTCATTCCATTAAATACGAAATAGAAATGAAAGTAACGTTCATGCGTACGTACGGTTTACCGTCTCCATGAACGGTGAATTTCATTTCTTACCTCTAAATGTTATGTAATATTATAAATGAATGTATATAATAGATATATATGATATATATGATATCTAAATCATGAATATAGTTCTGCATATAATGGATATTTCACCACATGAACAACTTGTAATTATAAGAAGTTTATTTTTGACTCAAGTACCAAAGATCGACAAAATGACTGTTATTAACTTAAATAATTACATAATGTTCATAAAATGGAAATAAGTTATATAAAAGGAATAATGAACATCAAAAGGTTCTTAAGAAAAAACAAATTAACTCTAGTTTATTATTCAGGATATTAAATAACGATTGAGTCAAGTCGTACACGAAGTAAGGGAACTTCTTAACCCAGTTTCTGTTCTTTGGGTTAATCTCCTACTTTCAAATTATGTCATGATATTATTATGTCTTATATTTTATTTATACTTTATTTATGTGCACTTATAGTGAATACAAATAATAGATCTATTTTATTTAAAAAAAATATTTGTAAGGGACTTCGTCTCAATCTCCTTTCATTGAGGCATATTTTGTTTTATACACAACTTTCCTTTATACGGTGTATAAACACCTTTGACTTTTACTTTTATTAAAAAGGAATATTTTTATACAAAGATTTTTTACTAAATTAAAAAATGAATGTTTTGTCTTACGTATGCGGTGACAACAACTTCTCCACCTCCGTGACCATTATTTGAGTTTCGGCTTCCTCTACAAGCCATAACTTTTTTTAAATGAAAAATAAATACTAAGTTTTAATTTTCTTTTATTTTGGTATTGAAAATGGTTTTGAAAGAGTTTTTTTATATCAATGTGTTGTATTGATATCTTGTGATTGAAATGTAGAAATGTTATATTTCCTTTATGTATGTTTTATGTTTTATGATTATGTTATGGTTTATGATATGTTTAAACCTGTTCATATGAGGAATGCATTGGACTTAATAAGTGACGGGCGGAGCCCACTATAGCTCCTCAATGAATCGTTAGGTCTCATGAGACAAACTAGTTTCTTGGCACGAGGCCTTGACAAAATCTTATTTGTAGTCTTGGAATGAGGCCTTAGCTACGGGGTTACGGTAGTCTGGATTATGCATTCCATCATTGTGAAAGTGGTTATTGATATTGCATGTGATTATTAGACCAGTAGAATATCCATGTGAATAATTAAATGGCATTATCTCATTTTACTTTGTCCATATTATGTTGAAGTTCAAGTTTAAAAGGATTTTTTTAGTCATACATTGCCTTAAATGTTTCTGTTTATTTATGAAAGCTTCTGCTATATTGTTATCCATACTTAGAATCTGAGCTCACCCCTTCCAATGTATTATTTTTCCCAGGATGTGAAGAAATATTTTATGACTGACCTACAGGGATAGTCTGAAGGGGATATAAGTGTGGACTATGGAGACTATTTTATTGTGATTTTTCACTTTATGATGTAATGTAACATTTATGAATGTGTCTAGTGTTTCCAAGGTTACTAAACTAATCGGTCTTTCGAGACTTGATCTTTTGTGATCATGCCAATGTTACGCAATAATGCACCGACTCTGGGTAACTGGGGTCAGGGAATTACAGTTGGTATTAGAGGTAGTTTATTACTAACCTTGGAAGCTAGATTTAGATAAAATCTGATTAGATCACATATCCCTAAGATAGACTTTAAGGATTAGTATAGAAGAACTTCATAGAATTTTGGTATTATAGATATTTTATGAGTTTTCCGAGCAATACATCCCTTTCTGGATACGAGCAGGTAGAGGTGTCTCTGGCACAGATGTACCTAGGGGTAAAACCCAAAAACACTACTTTGAGATAGACTAGAACGGGAACTGGTGCATGACAATGGGCCTTGCTTCACTCTTGGTTACGACACTCCCGGGGGATATGCTTAGGATAAATCTCATTTTCTTTACAACCCATTATGAAGGGTTTATGAGTATATACATCCTCAAAGAAAATAAATTTATGATTATTTATTATATCCATAAATTGTTCAATTCATGTTAAGTGTTTTACAAGTATGGAATTATGTATTTTGATTCATAAACTGATCTAGTTTATGCCATTGTTTAGAAATGGAACCTAGTGGAAGGAATGGAAACCGTATAAATGCATGCACTCCATGTAGGGATTTCCCTCTTGCTCAAGTTAATTATAGTGGAGCTGGAGATACAACTGGTTCTGATCAACTTATCACCATACTGTGAAAACTCACTCAGGTTATGAATAATAATCTTACTCATATGGAGAACCCTGATCCTCAATGTGGAGGATCAATGTTAGAATGATTTATGAGGCAACAATCGCCAACATTTATTGGGGGTACAAATCCATTAGTAGATGAGCAATGTATAAACTCCTTAGAGAAAATATTCCATGCCTTGGGGAGTAGCGAAAGGGGGAAGGTTGTAATGGCAGTTTACCGGCTCACTAGAGATATCGATCAATGGTGGTCGCTGATTCAAAACACGAAATAAGATGAAGAAGTATCTAATATGGAATGGAGGGAGTTCAAAGATATTTTCTTAGAAAAATACTTTCCTAGTGACCATCAAGCAGATATGGAAAGGCAATTTCTGAGTCTGAGACAAAAGGAGGATGACAATATCGCAAAGTATGTGGCTAACTTTACAAGGTTAGTGAGGCATGCAGTAGATTATATACGTAACCCATGAAGTAAGATTGATCGTTTCTTTGATGGGTTAAAACCATTTCTCCGTCGAGCCTTAGTCTCACAATCTTTCTCATCGTATGAAGATATTGTCTCATGTGCTATCAAAACAGAAAAGGAATTCTCTAAATCTTATGACAATAAAGTAAAGTAAGAGAAGAAGAAAATGGTGGAACAAGATACATATAAAGGGAAAAATGGAAAAGAAGTATTTTCCATTATACGATAATTGTGGGAAGAATCACCCTGGTACTTGCCTAAAAGGAATGGGAGTTCGTTATAAATGTGGAGAAAAAGGTCACCAGGCTCGTGATTATAAGGGAAAGAAAGTTATTGTCAATGTAGAATGCTATAATTATAGAGAGATGGGACATTATGAAAATGAATGTCCTAAGAGTCATGGAAACTTACCTCCAAAAAGGCCAAGGGATCAAGGACAGTCTTATGTTGTTACTACAGTTGAAGTTGAATAATTAATGTATTGGTGCTTTTGAACTCAAGGATTATATTCTGGTTATAAGAATAATGTGATATATATAAGGATTGTACTGCAGTACTTTTTGTTTTCATTAAGGTTTTAATATGATGAAGGTAATCATATTTTTTATGTGATAATAAGAGAAACTTTACTTTGTTTGAGGAATTTGATGATACAATTGATTTTGGAATTTAGAGACCTTTTAGAGAAAGTCTGGACGGAGGTATTTTGGATAACTATAAAGGTTGGAATGGATTAAGTTGAACATTGGATAGTATTGTTTATGTTTAAAACATTTCTGAAGGTTATTTTTGGAATATTATAATACTATAGTTTTAGGAAAAGGACAACCTACAGGTCGGGGGATAACCCGTCGCGTTGGACAAAGCTGTAGGAATCGAACCCACAACAATAGTGTGAAAGGCCTTTATTACCTACAACTAGCCTATATGAATTCCTTGGTTATTACAAAATATTTTTCCTAATCTAAATGGTATGTGTTAATATTTTTAACCTTATAAGATTAGGATAAATATAGTATTTTTGAGTTCTATTATCTTTTTGAGTGAAAGATGGGTTTGTGGTGAAAATTTATTAAAGAATTAAAGTCTACAAGACAAGTATGTATATTTCCTTACATTATTAGTAAATATCATAAATAAATTCCTCAACTTTATAAAAGGTAACGTAAAACAAAAACGTTGTCGGTTAACTTTTCCTACTGGGAAATCAATGATCATTTAACCAATCACAAGTTTGTGATTTTCTTGTAGTTAAACTTTCTCCTAATCCTATTTTATACAACTCTCAATCAGACCTTGATGGTTTGTTTTTCCTCCATATCCATGTTTTCATAGAATCCTAGTATTGGATATCTCGGGTGACCTTTGTACTTCTCTTTCTTTATTTTAAAGTTATATTTTTATTAACCTTATTTTCGATGTGGGTTTTCCACAAAGGTATTTTCTATTTTCAACCTTTTATTTTCAAAGAACATTTTCAAATTGCGAGGACACAATTTATTGATGGAGGGGAGAATGTAACACCCCAATATTTCATGATACGCTTCTCTTTCAATAATGCAATAGCTTGCATTGTACGCAAGTTTGGGATTCTAACACACCGCAACCAATCAAAATAGCAGTTATGAATAGTAATACCCACTTTCTGAAATTATATAAATTTTATATTTTAAAATGGACTTCATTTTTGTATTTGGAATATCGAAATTATCCTAAGTTGAATTTTTTGTAATTTTCTGAGAACTTCCAATTTTATATGAATAAAGAAAATACATAAAAACAACTTTTTTAATCAAAATAAGTTATAGTGATAAATTATACTATTTAGTGGTTTTAAAGTATAATTAGAATATATTTTTACCATTTTATCCAATGGTGGTCATTAGAATTAATTTCACTTTGAAATTGGACATAAATAATTGTCAATCTTTTGATATATATTGTTTCTTAATAACACGCTATTTGTTGTGACAGCGGGAATTAATTATAATATTAATTAATTCAACTTATATGTTTGAAATTTTTTAAAATATACATCATTTTTGAATTCAGAATATCAATTATAGCTTAGGGTGAAATTTTGGCATTGTTTAGAAAAACTTCAATTTTTGATGAATAGTGAAACCACTAAGTGGTAGTTAAAAAACTGATTTTTCGTTTAAATGAGACTTTACCGCTTCTATGAATTTAATTTCAAAAATCCGACATACATGGTTGTAATTAGGATGTAAAATTTGGTTCAATTGGATTAAAATAATTTTTTGGTGAATAATAACTTTTAAGTTTTATTAATCATGATTAAATGTAATTAGTGAAATTTAAGGTAAAAATGATATTATAAAAATATGAAATTACCTTTAAACTTGTAATAACCTTATTTGATGAGTCATGGATGACCAATAAAATCCATGGGTCAACTTTGGGACCCCATGGAGCCACTTGGGTAAGAAAATGACATTAATAACTTTTTATTTAAAGTAAAAATAAAATTGTCACAAACATGTGTTGTTTTACTAAAATAATTATTACATTGGGTTATATAAGTTAAAATTTTTACTATAAATATTAATTGGAAATATAAAAATATTTACTACATCATGGTAATTTATTTATAATTTTTAGACATTAAATAAATTAAATTTTTTATGACACCATGATGATGCAGCGATTACCTCATTAATTAACGATTTAAATAAAATGAAAAGTTAATGTAAAATCTAACACATACACTTGTATAAAACCTATTTTATGGGTATCTTTAGAACCCTTATAACCTTATCCTCGAAATATATCATTGTGGGACCTTTGAAATCCGAAAATCACTTCATAATAATGTATCATTTCATGACCTTCCAAGAGTGCCCCTCCCCTCCTCTTATAAAAGGCCCCCACCTCTACCACCTTATTCACACCTTCAATCCTTTTGGCTCGGCCAAATTCTTCCCAAATACTCTCACAACTTCCCTCTATTACTCCTAGAAGCCTCAATT
Organism: Viscum album; assembly: GCA_963277665.1. Taxonomy (NCBI): domain Eukaryota; kingdom Viridiplantae; phylum Streptophyta; class Magnoliopsida; order Santalales; family Viscaceae; genus Viscum; species Viscum album. The sequence continues at coordinate 1,288,647,824 of OY728159.1, read as the reverse complement.
TGGGCATAAGTCTTCCCAAGGAAGCCTTTGGATAAAATCATAAAGAGTTACCCGATTTTAAGGTAATGTCTTCTCTTGTCTTTTTTGTTTTATTTTGCTTCTCCAACCCCATAAAATATATTTATTACTTTATTTTGTAACAAAAATAGTATCCTAAATATACTTGAATGTTTTTATGATAAGTATTTTATTTACACTTACACACACCTTCGTCTAATGGTTAAAGAACATACTGTTTCTGTGGGTGGTGAATTAGTGCCTCACGAAACGATGATTGTTAAATCTTCTTTTAACACCTCTCATGGTGGCCATTATGATGACACTATTTTTATATATGATATATATTATGTTTTTATTTTCCTTATGATTCTGTATTTTTCATTTATGGCATACCTTTATGATTTCCATTATGGGTAAATGCGATAATTTCATTTTAGGAAGTACGGACGACCGCCCCCACAAAGTGATTTGAATCGTTAATGCCTTATGTGGGATGTATAAAGGATGGATTAAATGGTATTATACATTATATTATACTGGAATTATATTATACCTTTATATAATTATAATTTCATTCCATTAAATATGAAATATAAATGAAAGTAGTATTCATGCGTACGTACGGCTTACCGTCTCCATAAACGGTGCATTTCATTTCTTACCTCTAAATGATATGTAATATTATAAATGCATGTATATACTAGATATATATGATATATATTATATCTATATCATGAATTAAATTCTGGATATAATAGATATTTCACCACATGAACAACTTGTAATTATAAGAAGTTTATTTTTGACTCAAGAACCAAAGATTGACAAAATGACCGTTATTAACTTAAATAATTACATAATGTTCATAACATTGTAATAAGTGATATAAAAGAAATAATGAACCAGAAAAAGGTTCTTATGAAAATAGAAATTAACTCTAGATTATTATTCAGGAGATTAAAGAACGATCGAGTCAAGTCGGACACGAGGTAGGGGAACTTCTTAACCCGATTTCCATTCTTTTGGTTAATCTCCTACTTTCAAATTATGTCATGATATTATTATGTCCTATCTTGTATTTTTACTTTATTTATGTGTAATTATAGTGAATACACATAATAGATCTATTTTATTTAAAAACATGATATTTCTAAGGGACTTCGTCTCAATCTCCTTTCATTGAGGCATATTTTTTTTTACACACAACTTTCCTATATACGGTGTATAAACCCCTTTAACTTTTACTTTTATTCAAAAGGAATATTTTTATACAAAGAATTTTTACTAAATGACCAAAGGAATGTTTTTTCTTATGTATGCGGCGACAACATATTCTCCACCGCTATGATTATTATTTGAGTTTCAACTTCCTTTACAAGCCATAAAATTTTTTTAAATGAAAAATAAATACCAAGTTTTGATTTTCTTTTATTTTGGTATTGAAAATGGTTTTGAAAGTTTTTTTTATATCAATGTGTTGTATTGATATCTTGTGATTGAAATGTGGAAATTTTATGTTTCCTTTATGCATGTTTTATGTTTTATGATTATGTTATGGTTTATGATATGTTTAAACCTATTTATATGAGGAATGCATTGGACTTAATAAGTGATGGTTGGAGACCGCTATAGCACCTCGATGCATCGGTAGGTCTCATGAGACAAACTAGTGTCTTGGAATGAGGCCTTGAAAAAATATTATTTGTAGTCTTGTCACGAGGCATTGGATACGGGGTTATGATAGTCTGGCATTATGCATTCCATCATTGTGAAAGTGGTTATTGATATTGATTGTGATTATTCGACCAGTAGAATATCCATGTGAATAAGTAAATGGAATTATCTCATTTTACTTTTTCTATATTATGTTGAAGTTCAAGTTTAAAAAGATTTTGTTTTCGTCATACATTGCCTTAAATGTTTATGTTTATTTATGAAAGCTTTCTCTATATTGTTATCCTTACTTAGCATCTGAGCTCACCCCTACCAATGTTTTATTTTTCCTAGGATGTGAAGAAATATTTTATGACTGACCTACAGGGATATTTTGAAGGGGATAGAAGTGTGGAATATGGAGACTATGTTATTGTGATTTTTCACTTTATGATTTAATGTAACATTTATGAATGTATCTAGTGTTTCCATGGATACTAAACTAATCGGTATTTTGAGACTTGATCTTTTGTGATCATGCCAATGTTATGCAATAATGCACCGACTCTGGGTAACTGGGGTCGGGGCATTATACAGGAGATCATGTTAATGATAGAATATGAAACTATGTTTATTAACTTAGTACAGTTTTCACCCATGGGGGAAGCTACTGCATCCTTGAAGGTGCAGATCATTGAATCGAGCTTGAGGAAAGAAATTTGTTCTAAAATTATAGTGTTATGTATAAGTTATTATAACAAATTGATGAATAGAGAATTAGTAGATTCAAGTGATCTTTTATGTTTTTAGTGTGGTTCTACATGCCACATGAAGTAGGATTATATGACCCAACTTTGGGTAGGTCATAATTGCAAGATGATGTAAAATCTTCAATGTTATTATCACAATGCTCTATGTTTGGGTGTTTTTGAAACTCCTTAGGGGTCACAGGAATTAAATGTCTCAACAAGATAGGGAAAATAGCATACACTTCTTCATTAGATCTGATTTAGTCATGGTCATTCTAGGAATACCATGACTCCCCAGAAGGGGAAGTTTCTATAGGGTAATAAAGAGCAGAGTGTGGAAATCAAGCATTTGATTGGAGTTGAGGAGGTTGTGGTGGATGATTAGGTGGGACCATCAATTGTGTGAGGTAAAATTATTTTTGAATTCTACCATTATGAAAGTTATTTTTTATACGGGTACATCTCAATCTTTTATTTATTCTCATGCAGTTGATTTTTTGGGTTTAAGTGTAGAAATGATTCCTTCTATTGTAAAACATTAAACTCCCCTAGTTCAAAGAGAGTGTCATGCATTATTGTGTATATCATGTTGTATAATTGTGGATGGGGTTGATATGATGTGGGAATTCTCAATTCTTAATATAGATGTATATGACATAATCCTAGATAGAGATTGGCTGACAATGTTTAGTGCCCACATTGACTGTTATGTGCAAACAATTAGTTTTACCATGAGTGATGGTGTAGAGAATCTATTTAAAGGAGAGAAAAAATGTGAAGGAGGGTACAATGGGCTTATTGGAACCAGAAGTTGGGAAGATATCATATCAATTAGCAGCAATGTATTTGGCATCATTATAAGAGTTTGGGGGAAACAGTTTTGTAGTAGTGGATGATCAATTTATGGATGCCTTTCAGGAAGAATTATTCTGGTATCCACCCATGATAGAAGTGGAGCTTACCATTTATCTCCTTTCAGGGACCAGTTTTATATCACTTACATATTATTGGATAGAACTAGAAGAATTGATGGAATTTAAAGTGCACTTAAAGGAGTTAGAAAACAAAGGGTTCATTCATCCTGGAACATTTTTGTGGGTAGCACCAGTTTTTTTGTTAAAAACGGAGGATGAAACTCTTCATATATGTGTTTATTATCATAACCTTAACCAATTTATGATAAATAATTTATATCCGCTTACACCAATTGATGATATGTTCGATCAATTGAGTAGAGATCAGTGGTTCTCTAAGATTGAATTGTGATCCGGATATCATCAGTTGTGGGTACGAAAAGAGGATATTCCAAAAATAGAATTTAGGAGTAGATATGGCCATTATGAGTACATGGTTTTCCCTTTGGTCTTACAAATTCACTATTTGTTTTTATATAATTGATGAATCAGATATTTTCATGATAGCTGGATTCTTTTTTCATGGTATTTTTGGATTATATATTGGTGTATTAAAGGAAAGGGTGTAGCATGAAAAACACTTTGATGTATTTCTATTAATATTAAGATACCATCAATTAAATTTCAATTTGTCAAAGTGTGACTTTTGGATACAATAGGTATGTTTTTTGGATAATGTGATTTCCGAAAATGGTGTTTTAGTGGATCCAAAGAAAATAAAGTCCATTAACTCTTGGCATCTATCAAATAATGTTTTTGAAATACATATATTCCTTAGTCTAGATAGTTATTGTCAACACTTTTTTCATGACTTATCATTATTAGATTATCAAATGATAGTTTTGACAAGAAATAATGTTCCATTTTAATGGAATGATTAGTGCCAGAAATATTTTAAAGAGCTTAAGTATCTTCATACATCAGCACCAATATTGATTTTTCTAGAAAAAAAAGAAAGGGTTCGTGGTGTATTATGATGCATAGGGATCTGGTTTTGGGGTGTGTTATCATGAAAGGGTAAAAAAATTAGTATATCTCAAGGAAGTTGAGGTTTCATGAAAAGAACTACCAAACACATGATTTGGAGTTGGAGGCAGTGGTTCATGCTTTTAAAATGTGGCGCCATTACCTCTTCAATGATAAATTCATTGTGTATAATGATCATTAGAGCTTGATGTATATTTTCTTACAAAAATATTTTAATTTGAGGAAAAGGATATGGATAGAGTATCTCTAGATTTTTGAATTTTACTTTCCTTATACATAGTGTAAGGAAAATTCAGTGGAGGATGCATTAAGTATAAATTCATATGCTCAAGTAGTGAAAAATAAATAGGATTAGTGGAAGTTGATGTTGGATATAGCCAACATGATGTTGGAATGTGAAGATCAGGGTAATGTAGCTATTTTCATTCTGGTCTCATTGGTTCCTGACTAGGTTAGTTTGGTTAAAGAGGAGAAGATTTCTGATTCATAGTGTGTGGCTAGGAGGTCTAAACATGATGATGGGGAGACCATTAAGGGCTTAAAATGGGATGGGAATTTAGTGTTGTGATTTCAAAATATTATGGTTGTACTGGTGTCTTATGAAGAATAACTTCTTAGTGTATAAAATAATTCTATATGGACCATCCACCCTTGAATTTAGAAAATGTACATGGTGTTAAAAGTGTAGTTTTTATGGGTGGGAATAAAACAAAAAGTGGCTGAGTTGGTATTGAGATTCTTAACTTTTCCTCAAGTTAAGGTGGAGAATTAGTGGATGGAATTTATGTTGCAGTCCTTACCTATCCTTGTATGTAAGTGGTAGCAGGTATCGATTTATTTTTTACATATCTCCTAATAATGGTTGGGAAGCCCGATGCCATATGAGAGATAGCAGGTTAGCTCAAAAAGTCTGCCCATTTCATCCCAATTCTTGAATATCATACAGTGGAGGATCTGTCCAAAATCAATATCCAAGATTTTGTAAAGAGGCATGGTTTAACATTTTAGATTTTATCAGATAGACAATGGAGGTTTACATATCATTTCTAGAAATACTTGTAATGACCCCTTAGGGATCAGTTTATGATGATCATGGCATATCATCCTTAGACGGATGGTAAGTTTGAGAGGATGATACAAACATTAGAAGATATGTTGTAGGCTTCTGTCATGGATTTTGGTTGATCATCAGAGGATCACTTTCTATTAGGGGAATATTATTATAATAGTAGTTATCAGTCATCAAAAAATGGGGCCCCATTTGAAGCATTATATGGGTGTTTATGTTGTTCTCTGCTATATTGGGTGGAAATGGGTGAGAATTCATTGGTTTGGTTGAACCCTAGTCTAACAAACAACAGAGAAGATTAAGTTTATCATGAAAAGAATAGAGATGGTGTAAAGTCATTATAAATCATATATGGACCATTTTTGATAGCCACTTTCATTTGAGGTGTGTATTCATGTGTTCTTGAAAATATATCTGAGGTTTGTACATTATCGGATTGGAAATTATGGAAAGTTATCTTGGAGTTATATGGTCCCTTTTGAGATACTTGACAGGGTTGGAGAGGTGTTATATCGGTTGGATTTTACACCATTGTTTAGTGTGGTGCATAATGTGTTTCTTGTGTCACAGTTGAAAATGTGTCAGTTTGATCACAACCATGTGATTCATTGGGATCATTTTAATCTAGAGTTGGATGCTTTTTTGGGAATATTCTAGTGAGGATTTTGGATAGGAAAGAGAATGTATTTCATGGTAAAAGAATTTTTCTAGTTTGGGTGTCATGGAAACATATTCTAGTTTAAGAGAGACTTAAGAGTGGAAAAAATATATGGTCAAGAATGGTATGATCTCTTTTAGAAAAGTGATGATTACATACTTTCTGGGGATAGAAATCCAATGCTGGAAAGAATATAGTACCCTGTTTTGAGGCATGTAACCATTGTTTTTTTTATATGTAAAGTGGTTGGGTAATGTTTGGGAGTGTTTGAAAGGGTTTTGGAAAGGTTTTTTTTCTTTTCTAGAGGATCAAAATATGATAATGGTTAGTGGAAACTAGGAAACAACCCCAGGTAATCGTGCACAATATTGAAGAGGTAAAGGGTTGGGAACACAGTTAAGACACACAGTTTATAAATCGTGTGGCCAACCCAGGTAAAATATGCTACTTGAGATAGTTGGATAATGTACGGTTGGAATACATTTTGTCTAACCATGTGAGGAATCCATGTGGGGTAACCTATGTGATAGTATAATTCTCAAGGTTAGTGCATGGTTTTTCCAACCATGTGAGACAATAAAAATGGGGTTTCTTTAAAATAGGATTACTCGATATTTTCACTAAAACACCCATTCATCCTCCCATAAAATCCACACATGGGATATAATCTCCTCAAGGTCTAGGATACCTCTCCCACTCTTCTTGGAAAGGTTTTTAAGTGTTTTCTTGGCAGATTGTAGGTGGTTCTTCCTTAGTAAGTCTCTCTCCTAGGTTGTTTTTTTGTTTTCTTTAGATTTAGTTTTCCCTCTCTCTTAGTTTTCTAGATATACATCTTATTCATGTACATCTAGGGATTTTTTACCTAAAATGATGAGAGTTGGGATTTTTTATATTTTTTAATGAGACTTGGGAGTATTTTTTGGATATTTCACCTAGATTTGTAGTGTAGTGATGCATTAGTTGATTTTTTTCAAACCCTAAGGTAAGTGGCTCTCTCTCTAATCCATTTTGATATAACTTGAAGTATTAATTTAAAATTAATATTTCTTTCTTGAAATTAATGGTTTTTTTATGTGATAATCATTATTAAAACCCATTGTGGGATTTGTTTTGTATTTTATGGAAAATGGGGGTTTGTTGTGTAATGTTCTTTGTTTTGGATTTTAAAATGATGATTTTAAAATAGGTGTGTTGGAATTTTTTATGGAAATTTTTTTGTGAAAACGTTTTCTAATAAAATGTGGTTTTTATTGAATAAAAATTCAGCATATATGGGTAAAATGGTGTTTTCAATAAAATTTTATTTTTATTGAAATGGTGTTGACAAGTTGTTGAAATAATGATTTGGATTCAAGGGTTGTTTGGTTCGCAATTGTTTGTGGTAAATGTGGTTGATTTCATTGTTGTATTTCATGGTTAATCTTGGTTGGGATTGAATGGATAGTGGCTTTGAAGACCACTATCAAAGAGAAGTGGGCTTGAAGTATCACTATAAAAAGGGGATGGGGTGGGACATGAAGTTCCCCCATCAATGTTAACACTGAGATCATGTGAAAATTGTGTAGAAAAGTGTTAGTATAGTTATAGTAGAAATGTAGATACATATAATTAATTTGGTTATTCCAATATGGAATGAGTAATCGCATGTTGGGTTTATTTCTTTTTAATTTTTTTTATTTGGGTGACTTTATTTTTTTAAGGATGTGTTTGATTGTTTTTAATTTTTGAACAATTTTAATGGATTTATACAAAAAAGTTTATATTATTGTGCTAACTTATTATATCCTAGTGGTGTGTGTAGGGAATTAATTTTGTGAAAACGTACTATGTATTATTACTCACCCCCTACTTTGTCACTTTGGTGATTTTACAGAAGTTGTATTTTGGGACACTATTATTGGTAAAGCATTTCATTCCTTTTTCACCTCATAATGCTTGGGATTGTTTGTGGTGGTGGATCTTGGAGCTTGGTGTGGAAATATGGACCAATGTCTTGGAGTATTGAGTTTTTTGGTCTAGTATTACACGTTGGTACTCTAATTATAGTTATGTTGTGTTTTTTTATGGTGTCCTTCTGGTATCTTTGGAATGTAAGACATTTTTCACATGCATCATGTAGTATAATTCGATAGTGGTATATTTGGTTCGTAGTTTTTTCTTAAATATAAAATCATACCCCACTTTTTCTTTAATCTCATGGAATTTACTATTATCCTTTGGTGCCTTGGGGACATCACCCAAGGATTAGTAGCACCTCTAACTCGACTTAAGCTAATGAGGAAGGGAGGGATGTTTCAAAGATTCCTATAAAGAAATAACTTACCTGGGTAAATAAACCAATTTAGATCCAACTAGATTTCAATAAGTTCCCTTAAGAACCCATGCAGTAGAGGGGATAGATAGTTTAAATTTGAAAGAATATTTATAAATAAATGTATTCTTATGAACAATATATTGAAAAAATTAAAAATAATTTTTAATTTCATAATCACCAAAAGCATTACATATAATGAAGTTAGAAAAAGAGATACCTTTTCTTTTACCATTAATTAATTGGTTCATATACATCATGGGAAATGATCTATTATAACCAAGACCATATTTCGTATTTTTCATCTTATTCATAAACCTAATCTCTTGATACTTATCTCTTCCTTGAAAACAAATTGACAGGTTTAGAATCAAACTTTTGATCTAAGTTTTCATCTTTCAATATTACTTCGAAACAACTTCACTGTTATCACAAAATTTACCATTGGTGTTATAAGTATTATTATTTACTTTTATAATATCTTCCTTCGACTTTTTATTATCCTCTTTATTTTTAAAAACTTTTGAATCAATACCCTTACTATATTTTACCCAAACTTTTTAATACTTATTCAAATTAATGTAAGCATCTCCAATAGTAAAAAAATATCTTAAAACTCATCAACCATCTTTTCAAGACTTTTAACACCAGTCATAATAAATTCAGAATATGTATTATAGTTATAACCAGAATTACAACTAGAATTAATGACTTCATCTAAGCTTCCAATCAAAAAAATATTTCTATCTTTCCTTAAAGATTCATCCAGGTCACACGATGAACATGGGTGACAAAGTAAAAAAATGAAATTTTTTTAAAAATATTTAAAATTTTTCAAAAAATATATATTAATATTTCCTTTCCACTTTGATATTGATCAGTTGAATATGAATTTTTAGAATTCATCCATGTATTCATAACATTCTTCTCCTTCTTATTAAACTTTTTTCCCTCATTTTATTTTTCAACCAAAAAATTTAGTTTGATATGACCTTTATCCTTACACTCATAATAATTAAGATCTAAATTTATATTTGGACTTCTATACATTTTATCATTATATTCATTTTTCATGAACTTATTCCTTTATATTCCATATTTATTCTTCTTTGTCTCTTTATAAACTCATTTCACAACTTTAGTTATCCTCTCTTTTCTATCAGTTAAATATTTTCAATAATAATTATAGGAAATTGAATAAGTAATAACCACTTTAAAACTTATACCTTTATTAATTTCATCAGCTTCATTCTTAATGTTTTTCAATTCAATCTCATATTATAATATTGAACCAACAAGCTCATTCAAAGTGTAATATTTTTAGTTCTTTATTTCATCAATGGAAACCTTCTTAGGGTGAAACTTCTTATGTAGTGATTTGAGAACTCTTTAAACCATAGAATAATTGTAAAGTGTTTCTAAAGGATCACTCATTCCATTCACAATTCTGCTGAACATATAGAGAATTTAATTGATAGTATCGTTTTCTCCCATTTTGAAAATTTGATACTTGACCATTAATATGAAAATATTTGTTCTGGTCAACTTATCTAATACATAATCTATAGCTTTAAATAATCTCTATATATTAGAAGTAGTATTACATGAATATATATGACTAAAAACATATCACTTAATATCATAATAATTAATATTCACGATCTTACAATTAACAATAAACTTTATTACATTAATAAAAGTAAGAGAATAAAAATTAGTCTTGAGAAATTTATAGGGTTTAACCATTTTTTTCAATAATCAATGCTTAGCTACTTAAGATAGGATTCAGTTAAATATTTCTAGAAACCAAATTTTTTTCCATCAAAAAATGGTCACCTCTTTATAATCCATCCATCATTAGAACCTTGACCTTCCATATAATATGATCTTTACCTTATACCATCACTTCTAGGAAAAGATCAACCATGGAATATATTCAAAATAGGGTATAATCTAATTCCAAGTTTTGATGTATTGTGTAAAATATCAAATAAATAAAACTCTTAAAGGGATGATATTTTATTCCAATTTTTATGCCCAAAATAGAGATTAAAAGTATAAGAGGGGGTGAATTTTCAATCTTAAAAAAATATGGGTAATTGAAATGGTCATGTAGAATATGGTGGATAATAAATATTATCCAATTCAACTATAAAAAAAGATTTCATGGAAGTATTAAGAGTGAAATTATTAGAGATAGACATCATATAATAAAATATTTATAATATTTCAGATCTAAATAATCCTATATACACTCTTCACATTCTAAAAAAAATAAAATGTACTAGATTTATATCACTTTTTATGGAGAGTGACATCTCTTTATAATATTACTTTTGAAACATGGAGGCACAAATATTTATCCCTTTCCTTTTATGGGTGAAGATGAAAACCCACCCTTTTAATATGATCTAACCCAACACATATTTTCAATGTGTATTCTCAATATAACTCTTTAATTTTGAAGTGGAGGAAAAATAAACCTTTCCTTTTGCAGATTCAATCAAAACTCGTGTTGTGGTTTTTATTCCGGTTAGCATAACCAATATATTCCTCTTAATAGAGGTATAACTCCTGAACATTCCCTAAATAAAATTTTATATAATAGCCATTACAACCCAATTAAATATGAAACAATTAAAATAATGAATGTTGTTAAAGGAGGTTTTTAGTGAAGAAACAGTAAGAATTTTCCCTTTAGGAACTAGTTGATAAAGCTTAGGAATTATAGAAAAGGTAGGTTAAATAATTAAGATAGAACATTTAATCACTTATTTTGACCATATATTCCACTTTTCATTCTCATAGCCCCTAACTATATAGCTTTGGCCTCAATTTATATCGATAGTACAAAAATAGTTAGTTTCTCTTCGATTCAAACTCATGAGTTTCTATAATAATTATCAATGATAATCTTCACATGGATGTGTTTATTTAACAACCTATAAAACAATAATTATATTAATAAATAAATAAACATTAAAAATATCATTAATTACTCCATTAAAAAACAAAAATTAAAACACCAGGAATAATCCCCATAATAATGCGAAAATTATTCACTTTGATATTGCATTCTATTGAATATGAATAAAAAATCCCATAATATGAGATAAAGAAAATTTATCCATAGTGTGATGAACTTCCTCCCACTAAAAAGAAAGTTATGAAAAATAGGATTTTACATAGATATGTAAAATTGAACTCATAATAAAATCTGAAACTCATAATAGTCTAAAATCTCTTCTGAATCAATATTTATGATTTTTTAACTTCTACTAAATACTTTAGGAAAATATATAATACCTTCATTAAATAGTATATGTAATTTTTTTCCCATCACATAAAATATATTCCAATATATAAGAAATTTTTCATAATCCTATTGAATGAGTAACATATTTCCTTTACTGAAATATAAAATACATAAAATATTTCAAAAAGACAAATAAAATATGGAATATATTTTCCTTCCTATTTAAAATGTATAATGATTTGTACATAGAAATTATAAAAACTCAATACATAATATCATTTATCTCATGCATAGTATATTTTATATCTTCTAATGATATGTAATATCCAATCCTTATCAAAATATCAGAATATAAGGTTTTCAACCAAGTGATGTATTTTCTTCTAGAACTATAGGATATGTCATATATTTTTCATAAATGTATGGTTCTCTACTCCATGTGTAAGTATTATAACTTATATAGAATTATTGAACACATAATCAAAACCAATATTTTATTCTAAAATCTTTGCAAGATTCATCCATATAATCCATAATTTTATTGAACAAGAATTGTGAGAATAATAAAAATTATTAAATTATTAAATAATATCAAACAAATAATAAACAAGATGAGAGGGATTAGAAATTATCAGAATATAAACAAAGTGGAAAGGACCCACTCAACATTATCCCATGTTTTAATAATTAAAAACCCCAAACACACTCTCCCCTTATTATTATGGATTAAAAATTTAACAAAAAAATATTAAGTAGAACCTATGAAACTAGAAACTAACATGCAATAGTAATGAACATTAAACATTTATCCTTATATATTTAATATTCAAGATAGTAAACAATATTTGATCAATAAATCATCACTCACCCTATGTTTAAAAATAAAACCATAGAGAATAAATATAAAATGATGGTTAACCTAGCATGATAAAAAGGATACAAATAGAATATAGAATATACTCAATAATTATATTATGTTTTAAAAAGATAAAATTCCCCTGAACTCATGCATATAAAATGATAAATCTATTACATCCCAACTTTTTTAAATGGTATATAACTTTATGATACTATTCAAGACCTCTCTTTTAATGTTAATAATGTGATATAATGAATAATAAGTGGTTCAAGAGAGTTTTTGGTTCGTTAATAGCCTAGAACTCTAGTTTTTGGAGAAGTGGATTAAGTCACATGGTTATAGAATAGTTAGTGCTAACCATGAAACTCAAACATACAAGGAAATCAGTACAATGTAGGGGCACATTGATTTCCCTAATTATGAAACCTAGGAAAAACACCCAAATAGGTGAAACAGACATCTTTACAGAACCATTTCCCATGATTTGGGCATGGTTAGTCAAACCATACACATATCCCTGGTGAGGGGTTTCTTTTGACAGTTTTGGGTGTATGGTTGGTGCAAAGTTTAGACATCCAGGTGGAAAAACCATGTGAACCCTTAATTAAAAGGTAAATTACTCTTTCTACCTTGTAATGTTTTGAACCCTCACCCCTCTTCTTTTCTCCCCTTGTAGACATCCCTCTCTCGCATGAAGCTCTACTCCTTAATCCATGTATGGATTTTTTGTATCTCCACCATCTGGTATCTATTTTCTTAAACATTATGTTAATTGTATCCACAAAGGTTAGATATATATTCCACTTCCTTATATTATTCCATTATATTACCATCTCTTATGATATTTTGGTGTGATTTCTTATGCCTTATATCTAGTTTTTTCTTCTGTTCTTATGATTTCTCTCATTCTGACTTGATTCAAGGTTCCACACCAGATGAAAAGAGTACTACAGACCTTAGGTATGTGGTCTATATCTTTTACCCAATGTATCATTGCATTTATATAAGGCATCATTGTTCCATGTTCTGGACTAATTCAGTATCGACTCCATAAATTTTAATTAATTAAGTTAAATGTCTTATCATGCTTAATATTGTCCTAGATAACAGAGAATCAACATTGTTGGTTGATCAACATGATGTGATCAATAACTATGGGTGTGAGCATCCCTAAATTCTTTAAATCCTCATGTTTATATTAGAATTAAACCACCAATTAAGGTGTGTGTTTTCCATTATAACAGATACCATTGAAAGGTGAAATTATATAAGGAGAGATTATTGGACATGTGTTAGGAACTTTTTCTTTAGGAAATAGATTTATTTTCTTTAATTAAATTAATTGGAAAACTATATTAGTATTAATAAAATTATATGAGTTGTGGATAGCTAAACCCTTCTTCCTACCAAGAATAGGGAAATATAAGCGTTTAGATTTAAGGATTCCTTAGATACGCTTATCTTGCTTTATTATTAATACATGTCATATATTTTGACTATGCTTAAATAAAAACATGGATCCTTATGGGATTACTTGAATGGGATCATTGGGAATACTATTTACCTACCCATGAGGGATACCAGTTCCCTGGGGGGGTAACTTTTGGATAGGCTCCGTGGAATGATTGTTATACAATGTCAAGATCATTACTTGGTCCCCTATGTGAGATACTTGGGATGGGATCAGAGGTTCATACTTCTTCTATACAAAGAGTGATGCTTGGGATTCCTTTCATGGATTTCATTTGATAGACTCTTACAGTGTTGGGTTTTATATAGATCCTATAGTTATACTTGGGACTCCTTTTATGGGTCTCCTTGGATGGGCTCAGGATTCCATTTATTAAATTCTAAGTATTCATTTTATTATATTCTAAGAATGTAAACTATTATCCTAGGGATGTGTCTACTAAGATAAATAACTTTCTTAGGCTCATTCCATTATTGATACCTTATTTATGATGACTCAGTATTACACCATATCATATATGTACAAGTTAACCTTGATTCGAAGACATCCAGCTTAGACTGAATCAAGTATTGTTAGTTGGGTATCCTTGAGGAACTTAGAATGGTATGTTTTATTTGTTAATTACTTTATATTCAATATGTATAAGCACATATCTGATTTTATATACATAGGATTTATTTTTCTAGATTCCATTGGTGGTGGCCTATTTAATATATCTCACACCCTACTTGGGCTACTCATGGCACCCAAGAAAACTTCAAGAATACAGGTATAGATAAAGGGAAGTATCCAACTTTCACTTCTTGATTTTTAGTACTAGGATAGAGTATGGGTATATATAAGCCTGCCTATACACATGACTCTAGTAGTGAAAATTTATGGTTTTTTTATTTTATTTTAGCATGTGGTATATGATTGTATTCATTGTATCTTATGTACCTCATTTTTTGTTAAGTTACAGGACATTCTCATCATCATATTTGTATCTATTTATGATTCATCTTTGTCCTGCTAATTTACCTAGTTATTTATTATTATTATACTACTTTTTATTTATTTTCCTTTTCATTTCATTCAATTATTATTTACCATTGTGTGTGACTCTAATTAAGAGGGGATATTATCCCCATATATATTCCCTAGTACTTTTATGGTAGTCGAAAGCATATCGTGTTCCGGGAGGTGTTCTTAAGGCTATGTTTCCAACCATATTGAGGCACCACTTAGTGGATTCTGGGAAGGGATACTATAAAGTGGTGTTAGAGACTTTTCTTTTTCATTTTTTATTATTATTTGATTATTATATAGAATACTAGGATGTATCAAAATTCAGTAATGAGCATGTTCCTGGGAGTAGCTAATCCAAGTAAACCCAAATTACCTAGAATGATTTATTTTTGTTCCAGTTTGTGCATAATATGGGTGCATTGATTTCTCTATTGGGTGACACACATGTTTTTTGACATTAGTTTTTAGGATATTATTTTTATAGACTTTTCCCTTAGACTTTTATGGTGATTAATTAACTCCAAATTCATCATTATAAGAATTTTAGAACTTATATTCCATACATTCTTCGATGTCGTTCCTACTTTCTGTATGCATTTCCTACTATATATTGTTAGTTCTAGGATTATTATATATGGAAATGTGCTAATATTTCTTATTGGGGTAAAATAATTGGATTAATTCAAGTTCTAGAATTAATATAAATCGTTTTTCCCAAATATATTGACTATGACACCTTAATTAATCAATTATTCAACTTTTGAGCCATAAATTATTGGTTTTGTGGATTAAAATGTTAGTCAATTTCATTACATGAATGCCAATTTCAATTCTTCAAGTATGTACTTCTTTAAATTGGGAATGGTAACTCGTCTAATCAAATCATTATATAAGACTCGTTACATCCTCATTACCAAACATAAGTGTTTAGTTGTTGTTACATGATGTACCAATTACAATTTTTCTTCAAAAAAATGTACCAATTACAATTTATAAATAGTATGGGTATTTATAGATAGGGAATGATGACGCATCTAAATATATTTTGGTACTTATAAGAATATAAATAAGTGCGAACTCAAATAAATATGAAACTTTAATGAAATGGTTACTACTTAATGGGGATGTCATTTGTAAATTAAAGGGTGTTTTCCTATATACCTTGAAATTGATATTACATATACTAGAACCTATGATGTGTTGTATGACCTTTACCCTAACCCAACATTAGTAGTGGTCTAATAGAAAGTGTCTCCTAAGACTTATATGACCATACTTATCATCTAGACCAATATTAAGGGGCATTCAGAGAGGCATGACTCATTTATAGGAAGGATTTTTAGATTTCCTATACTATCATCTCATTTCTTATCTACTGTTAAATTGTATATGAGGTGTGAATTAGTAAATTTTAGAGCTATTCCAAATAATGTCCTTAAGTCATATTCTAGGAGGGTGGTGACGACAATACACTGTAGATGGTGAGCCCTGAGCCACCAGTACTACCTCTTGTAGTTCCACCTAAGGAACCTCCTATTGATCCTCTACTGAGAAAATATGCTCAGTTTATAGATAGATTCTTCTGCTTCATTCTATTTGTATGTGGTCCTCCAGGACCTTCCCCTACTATAGAAGAGTTGATTTGGGAATTTCAGTAGCAGCATCCTCAACCTTGTCGAGAGATGATGGACCTCATGTTGTATAATCATGGATAGAGGCCATGTTATCAATATTAGAGAATATGGCTATGCCTCCAAAGAAGAAAGTCAATCTCTCCACTTATATTCTCTATTACTCTTCCAAACATTGGTGGTATTTCATCTCTTTGGTGGATCATCATTAGGGTACGGTTTGGGTGGAATTCCAGATAGCCTTCTATGACTACCATGTTCTATAGACTTTACAAATGGACTATGCCTGAGAGTTTATACACCTATAGAAAGGTTTAATTTCATTGATGGAGTATTCATCTCTCTTCACTTAGTTTCATCATTTTTTCCCACATTAACCGATTATAAGTTGATGACTACGAGGCAATTTGAGGATGGGATTTCTTACACCATCTGATCATAGGTGAATGTATTCCTATTGAACACCCTTTTTGAGATAGTGAATTAGTCCCTCATCAAAGAGTGGAAACTGAGGTAATATATAATTCTGATCTAGGGTTGTTGAGTATCAATATAGGGAGATAGTTTTTTTAGCATCAGGAAACATTGTTTTGAGAGTGATCATGGGGGCAGCACCAGATAGATGACACATACCAACAACTATATAGTTTGTCACTAGTCTGGTAGGGAAGTCCATAAGATAGATCGGTGTAAAAGATCCCAATTAAGTTCCAATATTGTGGTAGGATAGTTTAATTTTAGCATTTCTTCTGAGTTTTCACTCTATTATATAGTGAGAAGGGATCTGTGTTGTTACCACATTTGGGTATAGGATCTATAAATCCATGTCATGATGGTATCTGGTCTAATACCAACTGATCTGGCTGAGTAGGTGGTTGTGGTCAAGGTAGTCAGACTTCAGATTTCCAATGCTAGCATAGCGGACCTGCCCAGGTTAGTTAGGTCGCATCTTAGGGCCATTGATCTATCCTTATATATGAATTTCATCCAACTCGTGAGGAATGGATTCCAGTGTCTACTATAGTATGAGGTACTTTTCTAGTATTATCTATTTAGTTTCTTCCTTATTTAATACATTTCCATCACACTCCTTTATATCTATTGTACTTATAGAAATTCTGGGCCAAAAAATGGTGTACTTCTATAGTGTGATGACTCTCAACACATGGTTAGGGGTTTTATTAGAGAGTATATGCTAATGAAATGAGTTCCCCCTTGAGATAGGTGGGTACCATTTCATGTGGGATTTCATTTTCCTTAAGATGGTAGGTTTCAACATCATAATGAGAATGGATTGGCTAGTTCCTTACCATGCCCATGTTGATTTCTTTCATCATAGGGTTTCTTCTACATCACCTGAGGGAAGTTCTTACATTTATAAGGGTGAATGGGGTGTCCATGAGAGTCAATATAGACCCAAGAATCATGGGTTGGGTGGAGTGACATCCCATATATATATCCTCTTTATAAACAATCAAGTAATGCAATGTACAAAATTCCCTCCTATGGTGAATCATTATAAAGAAACCTTCCTAGATGATTTCTCTGGTTTTCCTCTTGCGATAGAAGTAGAGTTCACTATTGAGATACTGCTAAGTGCGGCCATAGTGTACATCACTCCATATAGGATGTCACCTAAGAAGATCTAGGAATACAAGAAGTACTTTGAGGACCTGTAAGAAAAAGGTTTTATATGACCCAATACTTAACTATCGGTTTAACCTATCCTTTTCACCAAGAAGGCGGATGGTACCCTTAGATTGTGCATTTATTACCAGTGGTTGAACCAGATAATGGTTAAGAACTGGTATCCACTTCATCTTATAGATGACCTCTTTTACCAGATCCAAGGAGAGGAAAATTTCTATAAGATTTATATGAGTCTTGGATACCATTAGGTGAATGTGAAACCATCAAACACACCACATTCCGGGTTCCGATGTAGGCACGACATATACGAGTATCTTGTTATGTCGTTCATCCTTATGAATCCAAAAATGGTTTTTATAGATATGATGAATCTACGTTTTCACATGTTTTTAGATTCATTTTGGCAGTCTTTGTAGATGAAATATTAGTGTATTCGCATACCTGACACAACCATTAAAAATATCTTGATATTGTGCTCAATACACTAATATAACAATAGTTGTATTCTATGCTCACTAAGTACAACTTTTGGATTAATAAGTTTTGATTCTTAGGTTATTTCATCTTATAGAAAGGAGTATTTATTGATCCATAGAAGTTGATCACCAGGGTTTAGCATGAGTATCCTAAGAATGACTTAGATATATGAAATTCCTTTGGGTTGTCTTGATATTATAAGAATTTCATTCAAGACATGTCATTCTTATTAGTTTCTCTTGTTATATTGACTAAAAATGGTGTGAATTTCTTCTGGTCCTAAGCTTATGAGACAAAATTTTAGGAGTTGAAAGTGATAATGACTTTAGTGTTGATCCTGATACTTCCAAATCCATGAAAATTTTGTGTAGTCTATTTTGATGCTTCGGGAATCAGGCCAGAAGCAGTAATAATGTAGGTAGATCAAGTTGTAGTATATGGGTCCCACCATGTAAGACCTCACGAGTGAAATTCCCTTATGCAATACCTTGAGCTATCATCCATGTTTCATGATTTTCATTTTTCGAGGCATTATCTATTCGGGGAGTGTTTCATCATTTATGCCGATCATAAAAGCCTCAAATAAATATCTACATGACTTGACTTGAATCCCAAGTAATGAAGGTGGTAAGAATATATGTAGTCATTTGAATTTGATATTTCTTATACACTCAGAAAGGGTAATGCTGTTTTTGATGTCTGGAACCAAAAGACACAGACACAGGCCTTTAAATAGGCTCGTAGTTAGTAGCTGTTGAAGGCCATGTTTTCTGAGTTGCACTTGGAGGTTGTGGAATACCATGGGAATCCTATTTTGAAAGAGTTGAAAGTGACATCCTCCCTTATGTAGTGGGTAATGGTGAGATATATTTAATATCCCAAGGGCCTTGTCCTTAAGGAATGTTTCTCTAGTTAGGACCCACATCCTAGTTGGTTTATCGATAAGGATGATATTCTTCACTTCTATGGATGTATCTGGGTTCCTTCAAACATACAGGAAAAATTGAGATTTGAATATCATGTCTCTAGGATTACCAAGATATACCAAGACATACATCTTTAGTATTGGTATCCTGGTATGAAGAGGTAGATTGAAGGTATTATCACTTGGTGCTCCACCTGTCAACAGGTGAAGGCTAATCACCAGATGCCAGTAGGAATTTTACATCCTCAGTCCATTCCTGAGTGGAAATGGGATGACATCACTCTATATTTTATGTTGGGATTTAAAATATCCCCTTGAGGAAGTGATACAATATGGGAAAGAATCAACAGGTCAACCATGTTTGTGCACTTCATTATTATCTAGGAGTCTTTATAAGATGATAAGTTTGGGTGGCTTTATATTCTAGAAATTGTATGACTTATTTTTTCAAGTTCTATCATATATGATCAATATTCCTAGTTTGCAGGGATTATAGAAATAATTGGGTTCACAATTTTTTCTGAGTATAGAATATCACCCTCATACCAATGGGTTGTTTGAGCAGACAATATGGGTGTTAGAGGAAATGTTCCAGGTATGCATCATTGATTTTGGAGGTTCTTGGGAGAAGAATATACCTATAGTTGAGTTTTTATATCATAACATATTTCAAAAAAAACAATTCAGATGGATCCTTATGAGACCCTTTGTGGTTGTTTGTTCTATTCCCCTATGTACTGGTTAGAGGTAGGTGAGGAAACACTACTGGGTCCTTGTCTCATTCAGGGGAATTCAGAGTAGTAAAAAATATTTATAAAATTATGGCTACAACTAAGTCCAGGAAGAATTCATTTAATTTTCATCATCATCAAACATTTTATTTCTAGGTAGGACATTTGGTCTTTCTGTGATTTTCTCCTAGATTGGGTCACAAGAGAATTTAGAGATAGAGAAAGCTATCACCTAGTTACATTGGTCCTTTTAAGATCATAGAGAGATTCAGGATTGTAGCCTATTGGTTGGTTTTACCTCATAGGTACAAAGACATGAAATATTTCATCCACGTATCACATCTTCATACTTACCATTCCATCCCATCACATTTATTTGATCCTGAGTACTTTGAGATGGAGGTTGATGTGTACTTTGAGGAAAATATTAAACATATCATTGATTTGAGAATGTAGACTCTCCAATGTAGGTCATTTATATTGTTTTTGTTGCTATGTTATCATTACCATGTGTATAATGAGATCTAGGAGTGATAGATAGTTTTACATGCTCAGTGGCTTGAACTTTTCTCAGAAGATCCTTTACCACCCTTAGAAGGGAAACTTGGGGATGAGTTATTTTAAAGAAGAGAGGTTGTAATGTTTGGGATTTTAAGAGAGTTATTGACCTTTATTTTATAGTTTATAACCTATCATTTTATTTTAATAAGGTTCTATAAAGGATAAGTTGTGTTTTGGGGGAGTCTGGGGTTAGTTCCGAGCCTAGATCTCTAGTTCTTTTGAGATGAAGATTTAGATGCATAATTAGTGCATAGTTAGTGATAACTCTGCGACTCAATCGTGAGGCACACTCAGTGAAAAATAATGGGATTCATTGTTAATCCTAACTATGTAACCTAGGTCAAATTCTAGTGAAAGTGCTATTGATATCTTAACAGAGTAATTTCTCATAGGATTCACATGATTAGTCAAACCGTGCACCATGACCATGCAAGGGGGTCCATTAGGAAGTGTCGGGCACACGGTTGGCACATGTTTTGGCCACTTTTTTGGCTAGAACATGTGAATTTTTATTTAAGGGTTAAATTAAACTTTTACCTTGAAATGTTTTAAACCCTCACCCCCTCTTCCTTTCACCTCCAGAGGACATCCCAATCACGCATGATGTTCTTCTCCTCAAGACAAGGTTGGATTTTTTTTATCTCCTCAGTCTGATCTTTGTTCTCTTAATAATTAGGTGAATTGTATCTACAATATTAACATCTCTAATCCTCTTAATTCTATTCATTTATTTCACCATATCCTATGTTATTTTTACGGGACCTCATATGCCTTTTTTATGGGGCTTTGGTTCTTTTAATTTATACCATTCTAGCTCGATTCAAGGGTAGACATGGGATGAGGAGAGTAATACAGACATAAGGTAGTTTTTCTATCTATTTTCCCTAAAGTCTCATTGAATTTATATTATGAACCATTATACAATTAACTAGACTCCTCTAGTGTCATCTCCATAAAGTCTAATTAGTTAAATTAAATTTCTTCTTTTGATTAATATGGACTTAGCTAATGGAAAATCAATACCATTGGTTGATCTCATTGACATGAGCCATCTCTATGGGTGTTCCTTTCCCTAAAGTGTTGAAATACTTGTTTTTATAATATTATTAAACCACCACTTTAGTTGTGTGTTTTCCCTTGTAATAAATACTTTTGAAAGGTGAAATGATCTAATGAGAGATGATTTTTCATGTGTTAGGCCCTTGTGCTTTCAGTAATAGCAAGTTTTCATTTAAATAAATAAATTGGACTACATTATTAATATTATGGTTAAAATTCCTTATTGAAATGAAATAATTTATTTATAGATAAACCCTACTTCATACCATGTCAAGGGAAATACAAGGACCCGATTTAAGGATTCTATGGATAAGATCATCATGATTTATAATTAAGACTTGTAATGGATTGTGAATACTCTGGGAGTGACACTATTATCACTATAGGATTCCTTTGATGGGGTCAACATGATGATTACATACCTACATGTGAGTGATATTATTTCCCCATGGGATTTATCTTGGATGGTATCATTGGTAAAATAGTTACACCATTCCATGAATGATACTTGGTCCCTTATGTGAGATATCAGGAATGGGATCATAGGGTCCTACTTCATCTATGTAAAGAGTCATACTTGGGATTATTTTAATGGATCACATTGGATAGACTCTTATGTTGTTGGGTATTTATAGAGATCCTTCAGTGATACTTGGGAATCCTTTTACATATCACCTTGTATGAGCTATAAATTCAGATTATTAAATTCTAACGATTCATTATATATAATTCTATGAATATAAACTGTTATACCAGGGATGTGTCTGGAAAGACAAATAACATACTTGGGTTTATTATATTCTTGATAACTAATTTATAATGACCCATTATTAGACAATATCATATCTATACTAATTCACCTTGGTTCATAGACATATGACTTAGGCTGAAGTAGGTAGTCTCAGTTGGGTATCCCTAAGAAACCAGTGTTGTTATGTTTTATTTGTTTATTTCTTTATATTAATTATGTACCTAAACACTACTTATTTTATATGAATAGAATATATTGTTTTGGACATAATTTGTGGTGGACTACTGAGTATATCTCACACCCTATTCGGTCCTCCCATGGTACATGATTAAACTTAAAAATTGCAGGTGTATATAAAGGGAAGAATATATCTTTTGATATTTCATTTTTAGTACTGGGATGGATTATGGGAGTAAAGGACTGAGCCAATGCACATGATTCTATCAGTGGATGATTTTTGGTCTTTTTTAGAATGAGGTATATTTTTATTTCCCCAATATCCCATGTCACTTATTTTTCTATATCTAAAATACAATCTCATTATCATTTTTGTATTTATTTATGATTCATCTTCCACTTGTTTATTTATCTAGATGTTTATTATTAATTTTCTACTGATTATTTATTTTTGTTTCTAATTCATTCAATTGAAATTTTATATTTTTATGCACTCTGATCAATAGTGCATAGTCTACCCATATACACACCATAGTCCCTTACTAGTAGTCAGAAACCTCTAGTGTTTAGGGATGCATTATTGAGTCCATGTGGCCAACTGTCTCAGGGCACCACTTAGTGGAATCTGGGGTGGGTTGATATAAAATCAATTAATAGAAACAATAAAATCTCCCCCTTAATCCAATATTCTCCCTTTATAATAATAATAATATAATCAATATTTGGCTTCTGATCTCCTTATATATAAAAAATAAATAAAATTAAAAGGATCCAAGAAAACATGCTAAAAATCATTGAGTAATAAAAATATGTGAAATAAATATAAAAATTAACCAACAGTTAGCACATTATTGTAATATAAATTATAAAATTATAAATATAGGATCATGTGATATAATAATAAATTTACAACCTAAATCTCATTCCAATGTCACAAATGATAAAATTATAAATGGTATACATGTTTTTTACAAATAAATAATTTACCTAGTCATTTAAAAAAATTTAGGTCTAATCAGATTTGAATAAGATCCATTAATGACCCACGAAATATAAGGGTTACATAATTTGAATTTGAATGTTTATTTTTAAATAAAGTCCTTCTTATAACCACGATATTGTAAAATCACAATGAGAAATATGATTCATAATAACCAAAATCACCACATTTAAAGTAGTTAACATAATAAATACCTTCTCTTTTATATTTAATAAATTGGTTCGTGTACCCCATAGAAAAAACCTTCATAACAAATTCTGATGTTCTTTTTTATCTTATTCATAGAAATTAACTTTTCATACAAATCTCTTACTTGACTAAAATTATATATGTTTTACTTCAAACTTTTGATCTCATATTTCATCTTACAATTTCCCTTTTGAATAGACTCTATGTCATATCACATGTTCTAATAGAGCTAGAAGAAGTAGTCTTTATATTTTTATTCTCTCCCTTTAATTTTTTTCATATTTAAGCTTAAAAACCACTAAATAAATATATTGATTCTCATTTACCATGTTTTTATCCTTCTTCATTTTCATGTAATAATATTTAATAGTAACAACACTATCTTGTAACTCGCCAAACTCTTTTTCAAGTATTTTAACATTAGGTTTAATAAATTTTGAATCTATATTAGTTTAATAACCATAATTACAACAATAATTACTAAAATCATCCATCCTAGACATCAAATAATCTTTCCTTATACATTCACCCAAGTTACTTAATGAACATGATTAAGAAGGTGAAAATGATACTTCGTTAAATTGTTTTATAAAACATATATTATTAGTTTCATTTTCACTTCCACATTGATCACTTGAATTGGAATTTTCAGAATTTATCCATGTACACATAACTTTTTTTATTTATTTATAAAATTCATGTCTCTTATTTGATTTTTCAACCATCAATATTCATTTTTAATGTGAACTTTCTTATTACACTCATGACAAGTAAGATCTAAATTCATTTTTTAAATTCATTTATTATCTTTCCTATAATACTTCATGAACTAATTTATTTCTTTTATATAATTATTCTTCTTTATATCATTGTAAAATCCTTTCAAAATCATAATTATTCTCTATTTTCCATTAGTTAAATATTTTGAATCATCATCATATGAACTACAAGAAGTAAAAAATTTTAAAATCTATACCTTTATTCTTGTCATCAACTTCATTCTTAATGTTTTTAGTTAATATCATATTTTGATAGTGAACTACTAATCTCATCCAAATTATAATCATTTTAGTTATTTATTTTATCAATCAAAACCTTGTTTGTTTGGTAGTTTTAGGGTAGTTATTTATGAAATATTTCAACCACAGTAGTAGGGTAAATTATTTCTCTTAGATCACTAATTCCATTCATAATGCTTGTAAGCATATGGAAAATATTATTAAAAGTGTTTTTTCTCGAATTTAAAAATCTTAATACTCTACCCAAAACATTTGGAGATATTTTATTATCAAAATATATGATCCATAAAGAGTAACTTGTAATATTTTTGACATATCATAATATGTATTGAATAAAAATATATAACTAAAATAATTTTTGATAATATCAGAGTAAATAATTTTTAGGAACCAAAAATTAAGAAGATACCTTACTATATCAATACTAATAGGATAATTAGGAGCAGTCTTAAGAAATTTATATGGTGTTACCATTATTCTTGAATGATCAAGGATTACCTACTAAAGGTTGGATTCCATCTAGATTTATTAGTAGCCAAATTCATTTCCATCAAAAATTGATGGCCTCGATGGAATCCATCCATAATTAGAACCTTGACCTACATAAATGGAGGGCCTATATGGAATCCATAAATCATTAGAACCTTGACCATCCATCTAAGATGAACTTTATCTTATATTTTTTATTCTACAATAATTTTATGTTGACCTCACCCATTTTTGATAATCCCAATTATGCTTTCATAATTTTTGATAATCCCAATTATGCTTTCACAAGCTTTGATAATCTCAAATAATATTTATCTATTTATTAATTCCTTCAATATATGACAATATATGATCAAGTTGATAATTATATATAAAATAATCTTTGAAATATGTTAATAAATGTTTATCTATGTTTATATGAGTTTTGAAATAATTCTAAATCAATCGTTTGTGTTCTACATAAAACAGATAAGTGTTAAGTCAATAATATGCCTATAGTTACTGATAAAGACAGCCTACTGATAGACTTAGTCTACTAATAGACATAGTCACGTATAGGAAAAGGTCACCGATACACAGATCTATCGATGTGTATAAGTCCACCGGTAAGCACATGTCTCTGATAGATCAAGTCCACCAATACCGACAGCTACCAACAGAAACTGAGCTATTGATAGAATAAGTCTACCAGTATGCGTAAGTCTACCAATATATACACTTCATTGGTATAGAACAGAGCTACCAATATGCACAGACTAAAAGTATACTAATACAAGCTACTGTTACACAAGAGTTTCCGATAGAGTAAGTCTGCCCATATGAACTAGTCTACCGCTATGAAGCTACCGATACAAAACGAGCTATCGATAAAAGCAAAGTATACCGATAGAATGAAGTCACAGGTATATAGATCTTCTGATACAAGAACAAATATCTACTGATACCAGGAGCTATCGATACATGATCAAAGAGATACTGATAGACCAAGAGCTACTGATAGAAGGTCACTACTATACAAAGACCACTGTTACACTGCTACCAATAGAAGGCTACTAACAAAAGCTTGACTAGTAAAACTCTATAATCTTAATATTATTTATTTATTATGAAATGGTTATATTTTATGTTTTTAATGCAATTATGTTATTTAATGATAGTTGTTGGCATGTCACGGAACTGTACCTAGTACCCATGAAAAAGGTAATCATTCTTTTTACTGGAGCTCAAAGCTATAAAAGGAAGGACAAAGATCGAATGAAAGACACAACCAAAAGAACAAAAAAAAAATAATGTACGTGAAGGGTGTAAAAGGAAAGGGATGAACAGCATTGAAACGTGGTGCATTCACAAAAAAGGAAAAAAGCTACATCCATACTGGAAGAGCACTGGACTTACATGAAGCCATTCATTCTAGAGGAGAACACAAGCTACATCTTGAGTAAAGAACTACAACAAAATCTTCATGAACTCAAGCTGTTCAAACTAAACTTGAAGAAAACTACACTCTGTTTTTCAAAAAAAAACCATAGAAGGACTCAGATCTTCATTTACATCAATCCAAGGAGTACAGAGCTTCACTCAAAACACATAGAGCACCCTAAACTCATTTCTATCTATTTAGCTCTATTATGCTTTACTCTTTTACACTTCGAGAAGTGTGTATACTACGTATATTTCTTACAAAAATTGTCTCCTACACTAAACTGTAGGATTTTTAAATCCTCACACAAACTTTCTATAACTCCCTTGTATCCCACTATGGACAGTGGTAGAGGTCAAGTAAGACCTGGACAGCTTGTGAGGTGTTTTTTGTTTTCCCACTAATAACTGTGGTAGAGGTCTTTGTACTTGGATAGTGGTTTCACTATTTTTTACCCCGATCCTGGGTGTGGATAAAATTTATATAAATTGTTTGAGAGGACTATGTCTCAGCCTGAAACTGAACCTCTTGGTTAAATCTGCTATGCATTTTAGTTTAATGTTTAAAGTATATAATATTTAATTTATATTCTGCTGCTATTACTTCTAAATACAATTTGCTTTAAAGTTACTTTGATAGTTAAATTAGAAAGTGTTTATACTTATTGCGAACCAGTAAGTTAGTTTCAAAAGTTAATTTAATCTTATGATTAAATTAATTGAGAATTAATCAATCTTTGATTAACTAATTAAACACTCACAATCTATATAAATTCACTACAGTTTAACTTGTTATTAAATAGGGGGATTTTAAGAGAAGTATTTTTAACAGGAATTTTTATTGCAACTCAATTCACCCCCCCCCCCCCTCTTGAGTATCCACTTCGACCAACATTTGGTATCAAAGGATTGTTTTTTATTATCAAAGTTTTCAAAATACTCTGTTTTTACAACTGTGATTTTAGTTTCATCTTTAAAGATCTTAAATTTCTGTTAGTTCTAAATTTTATCTCTTTAAATATATTTTCTAAAATCCAGTTATGGACAATAGACTAAAAGGTGTTACTACCAACGGGCCACCCTTCTTTAATGGTACAAATTATGACCAGTGGAAACATAAGATGAATATTCACTTAGAGAGTATGGTATTTGATATATGGACTGTAATAGATACTCAATATAAAATTCCAGAAACTGAACAAAATACTAGGGATGAACCTACTAAAACAGCTTACAATAATAATTGTAAATCTATGAATTCCCTGTATTGAGCTCTAGGAGATGAAGAATTTCATAGAATATCTGCTTGAAAAACTGCTTATGAAATCTGGGACACTTTGGTTGTTTCCCATGAGGGAACAACCAGTGTGAAAGAAATGAGGCTGAATACCTATACTATTAAATATGATAACATTAAAATGAAGCCTGATGAACCTATTTCTGACATGTATCTCATGTTCAATGAGATTTTCAATACTATGATCTCCCTTGGAAAGGTTGTTCCACCAAAGGAAAAAATTATGAGTATATTAAGATTTCTACCAAAAAGATGGAGAGGCACATCTGTCTCAATAAGAGAATCATGTGATATAAGTTCACTACCTATTAAGGATTTAATTGGTAAGCTTATGATGTATGAGGAAGAACTCAAGGTGAATAAGGAAGACGATTATGATCCTCAAAGGAATTCGGTGGTATTTAAATCTACTGCCTCAAAGATAAAGGATAAGGAGAAAGTTCACATACAAACTGAAGGCTTAACAAGTGAATGTTTAGACTTTGACAGTGATGCTAATATGGCTCAGATAGCCAGAAGATTTAAGAAATTCTACAAGAAGAAGAAATTCTTCAGAAAATCAAACTACAAAGGTAAATATGACAACAAGGGTCATTGGAAGAAGGACTGGAAGAAAGATGAAAAAAGTGATGAGATTATCTGCTATGAGTGCAAAAGGAAAGGACATATTAAAGTTAACATTCCAAAATTGAAGTTCAAGAAGAAACATGACTACACGGATGGAAAGTATAAGAAAGCAATGAAAGAAACTTGGAGTGCTTCAGAAGACACTTAATGTGATTCTGATTCTAATAAGGATGAATATTCTCATAAAGCTAACCTGTGTGTTATGACAAACACATCTGAGGTAACACTGGACCCTCTTGCTTTAAATTAATACTATTCTGGAGATGATTCTGATTCTGAATCCGAAAATATTTCTAGTGAAGAATTGTTTGAATATTTTAATATGCTATAAAAGACCTATAATTAACTTAAGGACAAGTACAAAGCCTTAAAGAAACAGTAGGCTTTATCTAGAACTGTTTAATCTTCCCTTGAGATTTAAAAGGAAAAGAATAATCAATTGCTTATGGAAAATACTGAACTGAAATTGTCTAATGAGAAACTAATAAAGGAATTAGAAAAACTCACAAATGGAAAAGATACACTTACACAAATTCTAGGGAAACAAGTGGCACCAAAGTACACTACTGGTTTGGGATACCAACCTGGACAGAGACAATATACCAAAAAATATATTTATTCTTAAATCTGGACAAAATTCTTCTAGGTACAATTCTAGAAATTCATATGCCTCAACTAGTTATTCGCATAGTTATAGATCAAATAAAGTTTATCTTTCAAAATATATTGATTTTGTAAATTATTTGAGACCCATAAGACAAATTTGGGTACCTAAAGCTTTTCTTGCTAACCTGTTTGGACCCAAGAGAATATGGGTACCAAAATCATTCTATATTTGAAACTATTTTGTAGGAAACTTGTTTGAAGAGTTCCCATAAGAAGATATGGTACTTGAATAGTGGATGTTCAAGGAACATGTCTGGAGACTATTAATGCTTTAAAAGCTTAATAAAGGTTGATGGAGGCTATGTAACCTTTGGTGATAATTCTAAAGGAAAAATCATTAGCCTAGGCCATATTGGTAACATTAATTCAGTTTTAATCTCAATAGTTTTATTTTTTGATGGACTTAAGTATAATCTGTTGAGTATTTCTCAGTTATGTGTTGATGGCTTTAATGTTAAGTTTGAAAATGATTCTTGCAATGTTTTTAACTCTAAAAATGATTTAGTATATTTTTCCTTGAGAAATGAAAATGTTTATGCCTTTGATTTGAATTATTTAGCTAAGAAAAATGTTTCTTGTTTAAATGATTTTCATAAAGAATCCTGGATTTGGCATAGAAGATTAGGACGCTGCAATATTTATTCACTTAGAAAACTGAATAGGAAGAGATTAGTTGGAGACCTACCCAAACTTGAATTCCAAATTGACAATGTTTGTAATCCCTATCAAAATGGAATGAAATATAAAGTTTCTTTTAAATCAAAGAAAGAAGTTTCAACTTCTCAACCTCTCGAGTTGGTTCACATGGATTTGTTTGGACCTTCAAGAGTTCCTAATTTAAATGGTAAGAACTATGTGTATGTTCTAGTGGATGACTTTTCTATATATACTTGGGTATACTTATTAGCTCACAAAAGTGAAGCTTGTACTTATTTTGTCAAATACTCCAAGTCTGTAGAGAACCTTAGTGGTCTTAAGATTAAAACCCTTAGAAGTGATCATGGTCATGAGTTTTAAAATCATGAGTTTGAATCTTATTGATCACACAATGGCTATATTCACAATTTCTGTACCCCTAGAACACCTCAGTAGAATGGTGTAGTAGAAAGAAGAAATAGAACCCTGCAAAAAATTGCAAGAACCATTCTTAATGAGTATGACCTACCTATTTAATTTTGGGATGAAGCTATGAATACAGCTTGTTATATTATCAATAGAGTCTTGATAAGACCTGTTCTTAAGGAGACCCCTTATGCTTTGTGGAACAATAGAAAACCAAAATTTAGTTACTATAGAGTCTATGGACGCAAAGTCTTTATCCTCAATACCATGAATAATCTTGACAAGTTTTCCTCTAAAAGTGATGAAAGAATTTTTCTTGGTTATTCTTTAACAACAAAAGCCTATAGAGTCTTTAACAAAAGAACAAAATGTGTGGAATAATCTGTTCACATCAAGTTTGATGAAACTGATCCACATGAACCTAAACCTTTTCTTGAAACTATTGAAGAAGATTCGACTGTTCTGGACCTTAATGATAAAACTAAAGAACCTGCTGTAAAAACATCCAGTTCTAGACATATTCTAGAATCTGCTTCAATAAAACCTGAACTTAGAGAAGAGCCTGAAATATCTAGTCCTACCTTTAATAGATCAACTAAGATTCTAAAGAATCATCCTTTAGATGTTGTTGTTGGTAATCTGGATAGAGGGACACAGACTAGAGCTTATATAAGAAACCAGGTTGAACATCAAGACTTTCTTTCATAGTTAGAACCTAAAAATTTCAATGATGCAATCAATGATGAATTCTGGGAAATGGATGTGCAGGAAGAGTTAAATAAATTTGAAAGAATAAATGTCTGTGAATTAGTTGACAGACCCAAGGACACCTTAACCATAGGCACTAAATAGGTTTTTAGAAACAAATTTGATGAATCTGGAAACATAGTTAGAAACAAAGCTAGGTTAGTTGCAAAATTATATAGTCAAGAAGAAGGTATAGACTATGAGGAAACCTTTTCCCCTGTAGCTAGATTAGAATCCATTAGGATCCCACTTTCATATGCATCTCATATGAATTTCAAGTTATATCAAATGGATGTCAAAAGTGATTTTATAAATGGTTTTATAATTGTAGATGTTTTTGTTGAACAAACACTTGGATTTACTAATCCTCATTTTCCAAATCAAGTTTTCAAGCTATCCAAAGCCTTATATGGTTTGAAACAAGCTCCAAGATCTTGGTATGATAGACTTAGTAATTTTCTTATTTCAAAAAGTTTTACTAAAGGGATTTCTAATCCAACTCTTTTTATTAAAATAATTTCTAAAGATGTTTTGATAGTACAAATCTATGTTGATGATATTATTTTTGGATCTTCTAAACATTATTTATGTACTGATTTTTCAAAGAGTATGAAAAATGAATTTTGAAATGAGTTTAAAGGGAGAACTCAAATATTTTATAGGATTTCAAGTTTTTAAAAATGAAAATTGTATTGTTTTGAATCAAAGTAAATATAAAAAGGATCTTTTAAAATGTTTTGGTTTGGATAGTATTAAGGAAAGTGATACTCCAATGAGTACAGTCTGTAAATTAGATGCAGATGAAACTGGGAAACCAGTGGATCAAACCAATTACAGAGGTATGATTGGAAGCTTACTTTACCTTACTGCTAGTCGACCAGATATTATGTTTAGTGTGTGTATGTGTGAAAGATTTCAATCTAAAAAAAATAATCTCATTTACTTGCTGTTAAAATAATTTTTAAGTACCTTAAACACACTGTAAATTTAGGTTTGTTTTACCAAAAAGGACAATCTTTTGACCTAATGATTTATTCAGATGCTGACTTTTCTGGTTGTAAGTTGGATAGAAAAAGCACATCTGGAACATGTCATTTTATAGGTAAATACTTAGTATATTTGTGTAGTAAAAAGAATAATTCTGTAGCTTTGTCTACAGCTGAAGTAGAGTATATAGCTACTGGTAGTTGCTGTGCAAAAATTCTGTTGATGAAACACACTCTTTTGGACTATGGATATGATTTTAAGCATTTTTCTATCAACTGTGATAACACCAGTGCAATAAACATTTCGAAAAATCATGTATCTCACTCTAGGACCAAACACATTGATGTACGGCACCACTTTTTGAGAGATCATTACCGAAAACGTGATATTACTCTTGAATTTATAGGTACTAAACATCTATTAGCTGACATCTTCACCAAACCTTAATGTTCGGATAGGTTAAGTTACATTATACATGATTTAGGAATGATTAACCTTGATCGGTAGATACCTCACCGATGTGAGTACCTCACAGATGTGAAAACCTCAATGATGTGAAAACCTCACTGATGTAAAAACCTCACCGATGTAAAAACCACACCAATGTAAAAACCTCACTGATGTAAAAACCTCACCAATGTAAAAACCTCACCAATGTGAAAATCTCTCCGATGTAAAACCTCACTGATGGACCTCACTGATAGTAATTCTCACCGATAAACCCTTCCGATGAGTACGAGCTATTTTAAACTTCTGTCTGCCGCCAGAATCTGAATCGTTTATACTTAAATTTAAATTATTTATTTCATGATTCCTAAATGATAAAACTAAGTCCTAGTTACTTCTCAATCCACCGAGCCTCAAACCCTTTACCCTCAAGAATTAGCTCCCGAATCTCTCAAAAACCCTAAATACCTCGAACTAGAGATGGAAAAAACCAAAATCCCTACCATCAGAGATGACTTTGAAGAGCCGAATGCGAATAAGAAGAAGACCGAGTGTAGAGACCCTAAGCTTGACGTACATGGACATTACATTACTTTTGCGGAATACTTAATACATAACAAAAACACACACACAAGGACCGTAATAGATTAGTGTATTTGGAAACTTAGAACGTAATCTTCTAATCATGGTGAAAGATCTTCAACATCTCCCATAAAGATCTTCCACTTTTTGTTTCCTGACCTAAAACCTTTCTTTTGATCCTAGGGGGAAATAAAACATAAAAAGGATGAGCTCAAATGCTCATTAAGGGTAAGCATGGATAAAATAAAAAATACCATATACATTGGAACTTAAAAACATGAACATAATGTTTAAACATTAAAATATTGAGCAACGACATAAAACATGGAAGTACATAAGGCATAGATCATAATGGAACATAAAACATGATAAAATAGCATGGGAATAAAACATGTAATTGTGGCATCAATTAATCACATGTAATGATTTCCATAGTAGCCAAGGCATTGCTGCCAAGACCATCTTAGTGGACAAAGTCCCATTCTGAATCGAGTTCACTCCTCGTTTCAGTCCTGTAACACTGAACCGGATTAACTTACCGTTCCAGCCATGTCTATCTCATGAGATATAAAATCATTACCCAATGCATTGTAGGGAGATATATGTCCCACCCATCTCATAATTAAATCATTCTTTCGTGTTCCGCAAAATCATAAATCATACATCATAGCATAACCCATGAAATAAAATGGGATTCTTAAACATCATGCCATCATAACATAATCCATAAACAATTGATATCATTTAATAATAAGAAATTTGAAACCATTTAAATCATAGAGACATTGTACTTGAAAAATACACATATGAAATAATGTCATCTTAGATGGAAAATAGTTTTGACAAAACACTTGAAATGAATTCTTGAGGAAAATATCCTTTCTTCTTTAAAATCATTTTATTTTCACAAAATTCCATGAAATTTTAAAAGATAAGGGTTTTGTTAAAAATAATCATGAAATATTGTAGAGGAAGCTTCTTGAAAATGAGGCGTTATGAAACCGTAAAAATCCGTTCACACCGTATAAGTTAAAAATAACATTCTCCTCGTACTTTTGTCGGAAAAGTCAAAATGTACCTTATATGGTAACCAAAGGAAAGATTTCATTCATACAATGTGGTAAAAAGTCAATAAAGGGTAAAAATGACTTTAAACATCCATGGAAGAATGGTAAACATTTTATGAAAGCATTTTTAGAAAACATGGTCATGGATGATAAATGTAACCCCAGTAAATACTTACGTATAAGCAATCTCGGATAAAAATGAGATTGAAAATGTATCCCTTACCTTATGTCCGATATCCTTCGTACGTATCTAAACCTTCTGAATAATGATTTAAATAATGTTATTTAATTATTACAGAATCATATTAATTGTTATGATATCATATATGGTTCACTTATGACTTTATATTACCCGTTCTTTTGTAAATTCCATGTTAAAGAGCGTTTTGGGTAAAATCGTTTCATTTGTTGTCTGTGTTTTCACTTGTAATTATTCATATGATTACTTAGATCACGATTAAATAATTACAGAATATAGAACATGATTTATATATAATATATATTCAGAATATAAATATATATAATAGATCGATAAATGGAAATAAATACACCGTTCATGGAGACGGTAGGTCGTACGTACGCATGAACGCTGTTTTTGTTTCCTTATTGAGTTGAATGGAATTAAGTAGATGACATTCATATATAACTAAATCCAGTAGATTTATAATGTCATATATTTCATTATTATTTCTTATATATACTTTATAATCATTCTTAAATGGTTAACATGGAGAATGAATCTCATCGCGTCGTGGAGACGGTAGTTCGTATGTGCGCACACGCGATGATATCGTTTCCATAATTATTGAATTGAATTGGAGTGGATGATAAAATATATAAGAATCAGTATGATGTTATAATAACTATGTATAGTTATTCTTTACTCCATTATACCCATCCATGTAAGGTGTTGGTGGAAAAACAGATTACACCACGGCGTGGAGACGGTATTCCGTACGTACGCACACGCGGTGATTTTTTTTTCCGTAGGATGGATAGAAGGTGAAATGGGGTTGTTTAATATTTATAATAACAAATCATTATATTAGTGATACTGATGTTATTACTTTATAATGAAACAACTAAATAAGAAGAAGTTGAAGAAGAAAGAAGCTTGAAAGAATCGAGAGAAGAAATTACCTCTTCTTCGATATGCCTCTTTCAAACCTCCTCTTAGAGCACTAAGATTGGTCTTTAAAGTAGACCAGAACCTCTAGGATGTTTCTAGGGAAGTGGAGAAGATAATTTGGCAGGTTTTGGCCGATCTTGAAGGCTCAAATTTGTGTGAGGAGGAGAGGGATGAGGTGCCCTTTTATAAGGGAGGAGAGGGGCACCTTTGGAATTCTTAAAAATATTAATTTATAATAAATCTAACCCCACTTAAAAACCTCCCAAAATGACTCATATTCAAAGATTAGATGATATTGTGTTGTAATCGCATCAACCAATCAAATTTATACATGTTTGGATCTTATTTTAAACCTTATCATTTTGATTTATCCTTATTTAATCTATTTAAGTTTATTTATGGTAATAAACTTCTAAATTTTAAATTATAACAAATAATTACTTATTTGTTGTGAATTTTCCATAATTGTTTACTTTATAACATTATAGACCATATAATTTTAAATTTATAATTTTAAAATATTTTTGTGATTTTTAAACAATTTTATAATATGTTATTTTTATAAAATAAAAATAGTGTCAATTTTGACACTATTCATTTATTTGAATTTAAATAAAATATGTACAGAAGATATGTTCGAACTAAAATCTTTAATAGATTCATAAAACTTCATAAGTATATATAAAATTAGTTTATCACATTAAATAGTTCATATAATATTTATTTTATTATTTTTAAAACCATTTATTTGGTTTATGTCCTAATTAAATAATTACTACAATATTTTTGTATAATTATTTAATATACTGATTTGTTGCATAAAAATTTAAAATAAAATCATATGATGAAGATAAATCTATTAACTTTCACAATAATACTTTTACTCTAATTTAGCATCTTAAAATCACAATATTTAAATTGTTATATTTATTTAATTATGAAGGTGACAACTTTGGCATCATTTAAAATAAAATAATATAAGTGTCATAATCACTTTTATAAGGATCCAAACGGTTATATATTAGGTAATTGGATGATTAAGGTGTATATAAACACTACCAATAAGTTTTTTTCAGGTTTTTGGGCCTTTTAATGTGTATTAGTATTTCAATAAAAACTATATTACTTATTTTCCACTTAATAAATAATTTCTGTATCATTAATGTATCACCATTAATGACAATCATTTAATCCCTAAAAATTATAAATAAATTATCATGATGTAGATAATGTTATTATATTTTTGGATATTATTCATGTTTGAAGTTTTATGATGTTTATCACTAAATTAAAATTATTATACTTATAAGATTTAAGAGAGTGACATGTTGTCACTTTCTTTGGTTTTAATAATAATAAAATTATTTTCATGGTCAAAAGTCCATAAAATGAATCTAATCTGACCCTTATTTGATATGGGTTTACATTTAGTCATCCAATAGAATTTTGGCATCTGTTAGGGTAATTTTATAATATTATATTTACCCTTAATTACCTGATTTATCTTTAACTATGGTAAATAAAATTTACCGTAGTTATTATTCATAATTCCCAAAAATAAAAAGTAGTCTATTAACATAATTTGGACCCACTGATTCCAAATATGGAATCCATTTTTTCAAATTCAATACACAGAAGTTACAGAAATTAAATTAAAATTAATCCCGTTGTCGAATGAAAACGAGTTTTTGTTTAAAACATTGCAAAAGATTGAATTGATTTAACCTACGAATTCAATGTAAAATCAATTCTAGTGACATAAATTATATTAAATAGTAAAAATATATTCTATTTATACTTTAAAACCATTCAATATTATAATTTAACCATATAAATTATTACGATGAAAAAAGTTGTTTTTCATTAAAATATAGCGTGTTTTTACTATTCATCAAAATATAAAAGTTACCAGAATAATACGAAAAAATTATCCAAAGTAAATTTTTATTTCTTGATTCCAAATAAGAATTTTATTTTGTAAAATTGAACTTATAAACATGTCAAAAACTAGATTTAAAGTGGGTGCACCATCAAAAGGCGGCAAAACTGCATTTTTTGAAAAATACTTATTTTACCCAAAAAATTTATTTTGTTCTTATAATATGTTCTAGAAAATGTGTAAGATGAATAATAATGTTATAAAATTCAAAAATTAGTTAATACTATTCATAACAGCTAGTTCTTAATAATATTATAATAATATATCGTTGTTTAGTAAAACTCGGTATTGCGTACAACACACGCTATCGAGGAAGGTCGTGATTGCGTGTAATGCAAGCCAAGTCAGGGTTGCGTGTTGTGAAAGAATATTTTGTTGTTTTGTATAACAGAATCCAACCATATTTCATTTATACATTGAATATATATATATACTCAATGTTGCGTAGAATAACTATTATCAAAATTGTGTGTAACACGATCCAAGAATAGTGTTGCGTATACTGCAAGCTAATACGGTGTTGCGTATAGCGCAGGGTAATCTTGGTGTAGCATACAACACAAGAAATTAATGAAATTAAAATAATATTTTTCATAAAATCTCGGGGTGTTACACTGAGCCTGAAGCAAGTGGTAGTGTTGGTAGAACAAGATCTGGAAGGCAACCAGTGAATCCTCATTTTCAAAATAGAGTTATTGTGATCAAAAAAGAGCTATGCTGGAATGGTTGTTGGCTAGGAAATCCTTAGTGCTCGAGGTGATGGAATATTAGAAGTGTGTATATTTCTTTTTGAACAACAATGGTCCCTACTATCTGAAGCTAGTGAAACAATTTTATTAGTTTGTGAGTTTTGAGAAATCATAAGATGAGAACCGAGTGATTTCTTTTGTGAATGGAAACGACATATCTTTTTCATCCGTTGAGTCGGTTGAATGCCTGAAGGTTCTACATGAAGGTGTTTTAGGATATGACTCGAAAGAAATACCACCTACAAGTGATATATTCAATTGTGAAACTTCTCTAGAGGAGCTCACGGGTAGTGGAAATCAAAGACAAGTGGTGCCTGTTGAAATGGAAGGAGAGAACAATTTGTTATTCAAATTTGTTCAGCATGTATTAATACCAAGGAGAGGGGAATTTGTGAATTTAATA
Source organism: Viscum album (assembly GCA_963277665.1). Classification (NCBI taxonomy): domain Eukaryota; kingdom Viridiplantae; phylum Streptophyta; class Magnoliopsida; order Santalales; family Viscaceae; genus Viscum; species Viscum album. Next base: position 1,288,609,109 of record OY728159.1, on the reverse strand, counting down.
TATCAAGATATCTATCTCCTACATCTCTTGATACATTGTGTGAAAGTGAATCTATACAGATTGCTAATGTTTCAAATGGAGAACATGACCAGGCCAAAATCAAAGACAAATGCCTTATTCTTTGCCAAGATGATCTCAGTGATGATAAAAGTGAAAGGAGTAGCTGAGTCTTAGGATGAGACAGTGGTAGTAAAGAATAATTTATTTATCACAAGCATAGTTTTTAAATATATGATGATAAACTGGAACCCATGGAGAGGAGAATGGGTTGATGATGATAGGAATGTGTATGATAAATTCAATCATGTGAATCATAATTCAAGGCCTAAGGATGTGAGGGATCTAGTTCTAGGACCTGATGAAGAAGAACCTGATTACAGTGATGAGACTGATGAAAAGGAGACTTTTATGGCTGATGGAAGGGATCCGGACTTTCCCCAAGTCCTACTACTAAAATGTTATCATCTAGAAAGGAAACACTATTAGAAGAAGAAACTCTTACTAATGATGAAGACCCTCCGGTCCCTGAGAATGAAGAAGAAAGGGAAAATGAATCTGAAGCCTCTGATTCTGTTTTCTTAAGTCTGAGTCCATTGATTGGAAGATCAGTTGTGCCTATTAAAGAAGTAGTGGGTGAGATGGAAAGACATGTGCCTAATCTAGTGGAGCCTCCTGCTGTTTCAGCTGTTGTAGAGATGGAGTTGATAGTAGAATATTCTTCTGAGGAAGAAAGACTTGCTGAGAATGATCTTGTTGTACAAGATAATTCATCAGTTGAGGGAGAGCATCAAACCAGATTAGGTAGTGTGTCAGTGGCTGTTGAAATTGAGGATTGGGAAGAAGACCCAGGTTTTGTGGTTTGTGGTTTAGACTGTCTAGATTATGATAATTAGGCATCCCTAAATAGACCAAAAACAAATTATGATCTTCAGACTGAGTTGCTACCTGAAGATGTGGTTAGAATGCATGATATGGACAAGCTCAATTTTGATCTCAAAATCATTTTTGTGGAAGAAATAAGGAAAATTGAAGCTTCACAGGTGTCATCCATTCAATCGATTATGAATGACCCAGTTTCCAGTGTAGTATCTAAAAGGGAACCTGTCATGGTTTCACCTACTGATATAATCACCAGGGGTGATCTTGAATCCTTAAAAATGAGCTGAAAGAGTCTTTTAGTGCTTCTGTTTCTGAGTTGAAGCACTGCTTTGTTGAAGAGATGAGAAATTTGGAAAAGTCCTTTGAACTCTCTCTTGGATGTAATGTCTCTACCTTTGTGGCAGAGATAGTGGATGAAGTTACAGCTTGCCAGAATTAGTTTTCTAGACTGAAAGAGGATGTTGAAGCTCTTAAGAAATATGTTATCTCTTTATAATATTATATGAGTTCTAAATCCCAAGAAGATAAAGATTTGGCTTATTTCAAAGTTTTTGTGAGCCAGATGGTATCATTCTTTGAAGGTTTTTAAACCTCCATGTAATAACATGTCAGCACCCATGATTCCCAAGTCAAAAATCTCATTAGTGGTTTGACCAAAAACTTCAAGAAAACAGTAACTTTCTCAGTTGGTTCTCTTACCTCTATACCTTCAATTGATCTTAACCAAATTCAAGCTGTGATGAATGAGGCGCTTGGTTCAACTTCAACCAATGGCTCTGTGGACTCATCCGACCTGAGCAAAGTGGTGATTTTTACTAGAGATTCGGCTAGAGAAATAATGAAGATAGTCCAAGACTATATGAGAGAAGCTTCTGCCTCGCAAAAAGAACTGAAAGAAAAGGTAGACTACTATTTTCAAAGGATTTATACCAAGCATCAACTCAATAATAATTTCAAGATCATGCTAGAAAATATGAAGCTGCCACCAGTTAATCAAGCCTTCATAGAGCAAGTCAGCAAGCTAAGAGAACTGACTCTAGTCTTGGACAAATTCATGGTGAAAAAGGATGATTTCATATCTGCTATGGAGATAGGAGGAGGAATAATTATGGATTTCATAAATCTCTTGTTGCCTTTATTGCATGTCGATGCTAGGCTAGTGATTATACCTCCAGCTTTACCTGCATCTTCCTCTACTACTTCTCCAGTTTAGATGACCCCTGCTCAAGCTATTAGAAGCCTCACTCCTATGATCACTCATAGGGCTACTCAATACAGACCAGGAACAGTTTTGTCACTTAGCCTCTTGTGATCATTTATGGAATTCTTAAGCCTTCAACTGCATCCACACAAACTGAATCCTCTTATGATCCGAAAGGAAAATCTCACATTGAGGACGTGGATTGAATAGGTGGATAAGATATTTGATAATAATCCCTTGTATTTTGTTTTATTTCCTTGTACCTTTTTGCAACATTAAATACAAATGGCTTTCTTTTCTTTCTCATTTTGTTCCTTTTCTCTTTGTTGTTTCCCACTTTTTGATTATCACAAAGGGGGGGAAATATTATAGGGGAACATATCTAGGCTTACTGTCTTTTATGCGAAAGGGGGAGAAATATTATCTAAGGGAGAGATAATATGCTTTGTAACTTGTACCTTTGATACCATTGCATTTAATTCTACCTCATGTATATTGCATATTTCACATCTTATATTGTTTTCTCTGATACAATTGAATTTAATGATATATCCTCTCATTAATTATTTATTATATTAGGACTATAATATCATAAGTTGTGATTATCAAAAAGGGGGAGATTGTTGAACTCACTTGTTTTGATAACCCCAATTATGCTTTCACATGTTTTGATAATCACAATTATGCCTTAAAAACTTTGATAATCTCAAATAATATTTATATATATATTATATCTTTCAATATATGACAATATATGATCAAGTTGATAATTATATTAAAATAATCTTTGAAATATGTTAATGAATGTTTATCTATGTTTATATGAGTTTTGAAATAATTCTAACTCAATCGAATGTGTTCTGCATAAAACAGATAAGTGTTAAGTCCCTAATATGCCTATAGCTACTGATAAAGACAGTCTACTGATAGACTTAGTCTACCGATAGACATAGTCACCGATAGGCAAAGGACACTGATATACAGAGCTATCGATTTGTATAACTCCACCAGTAAGCACATTTCTCTGATAGATTAAGTCCACTGATACAGACAGCTACTGATAGATACTGAGCTACCGATAGAATAAGTCTACCGGTATGCAAAAGTCTACCAATATATACACTTCATTGGTACAAAACGGTGCTACCGATATGAACAGACTAAAAGTCTACTGATACAAGCTACCGTTACACCAGAGTTACCAATAGAGTAAGTCTGCCAATATGAACAAGTCTACCGCTATGAAGCTACCGATACAAAAAGAGCTACCGATAGAAGAAAAGTCTGCCGATAGAATGAAGTCACTGGTATATAGAGCTACCGATACAAGATCAAATATCTAATGATTCCAGGTGATACTGATACATGATCAAAGATCTACTGATAGACCAAGAGCTACCGATAGAAGGTCACTGCTATACAAAGACCACTGTTACACTGCTACCAACAGAAGGCTGCTGACAAAAGCTTGACCAGTCAAACTCTATACTCTCAATATTATTTATTTATTATGCAATGGTTATATTTTATGTTTTTAATTCAATTAATTTTATTTAATGATAGTTGTTGGCATGTCAGGGAACCGTACCTAGTAACCATGAAAAAGGTAATCATTATTTTTATCGGAGTTCAAATCTATAAAAGGAAGGACAAAGATCAAATGAAATACACAACAAAAAGAACAAAAAAAAAGAATGTACTTGAAGGGTGTAAAAGGCAAGGGATGAATAGCATTGAAACGTGGTGCATTCACACAAAAGGAAAAAATCTACATTCATACTGGAAGAGCACTGGACATACATGAAGCCATTCATTCTAGAGGAGAACACAAGGTGCATCTTGAGTGAAGAACTACAATGAAATATTCATGCACTCAAGTTGTTCAAACTGAACTTGAAGAAAACAAAACACTGTTTTTCATACAAAAACCAGAGAAGGACTCAGAGATTCATTTACATCAATCCAAGGAGTCCAGAGCTTCACTCACAACACATAGATAACTCTAAACTCATGTCTATCTATTTACCTCTATTATGCTTTACTCATTTAAATTTTGAGCTGTGTGTATACTCTGTAAATTTATTACGCACACTATCTCCTATGCTAAACTGGAGGATTTTTAAATCCTCACACAAACTTTCTATAACTCCGTTGTATCCCATTGTGGATAGTGGTAGAGGTCAAGTAAGACCTGGATAGCGTGTGGGTTGTTGTTTGTTTTCCCACTAATAACTATGGTAGAGGTCTTTGTACCTAGAAAGTGGTTTCACTGTTTTTTACCCCAATATAGGGTGTGGATCAAATTTATATAAATTTTTTGAGATTACTAAGTCTTTTCTTTAAACTGAACATCTTGGTTACATCTACTGTGCATTTTAGTTTAATGTTTAAAGTATACAATATCTTATTTATATTCCACTTTTTTTACATTGAAATACAATTTGTTTTAAAGTTACTTTGATAGTTAAATTATCAAGTGTTTATACTTATTTTGAACCAGTAAGTTAGTTTCAAAAGTTAATTAATCTTCTGATTAAATTAACTGATATTTAATCAATCTTTGAGAAACTAGTTGAACACTCACAATCTGTATAAATTCACTACAGTTTAACTTGTTTTTAAATAGGGGGGTTTTAATAGAAATATTTTTAATATAAATTTTTATTGGAACTCAATTAACCCCCCCCCCCTCTTGAGTATCCACTCCAACCAACAGGTTAGAAATAGAATATATCCAAAATATGCAATTCTCTTATGTCAGGTGTGGAGTTATCGGGTAAAATATAAATGAAGTATAACACTTAAAGGGATTAGCTCTGATACCAATTGTCAGGTTCCATATGAAGTTGGAAAATACAAAAGGAGTGTGAATTTAGAATAATAAATAAATATAGTAATTTAGTAAGTCACTTGAAATATGGTGGATGATAAATATTAACTAATTAAACTATAAAAAAAGATGTTGTAGAAGTGTAAAGAGTGAAAGGAGTAAAGTTAACCAAGATAGAATAAGATATTTATAGTAGTTTAGATAAAAATTCTATTATTTATACTCTTCATACTCTAAAAAATAGAGTATAGATATCCACTAGATGTATATCACTTTGAAAGCGATCAATAACTCGTTACAATATGCCTTTTGTAACCTAGAGGAACAAATCCTAAACCCTTTTTTTACAAGTACAGACAAAAACTAATCCTTTTAACTGGAGTATCCCCAACTCATACTCTCAAGGTAAAGCCTTAACTAAAATTATTCCTTTGGATGTGGATAAATAACTAACCATTCCCTTTGTGGGTTTGGGTAGAAACTATGTCATCATTGTTTCTAGGTTAATATAAACAAGTCTTACATTTTATGGGAGGTATAACCTATGAACTTTCCCAAAATAAAATTGTGTCACACAAAAAATATATCCTAATGAAATTTAAAACAACTAAACTATTGAATGATATTAAAGAGTTTTGTTGGGGTACAAATGGTAAGCTTTGGCATTTTAAAATGTAGATGATGATGTTTAAAAATTCTAGAAAAGGTATGGTAAAAAATTAAGCTCTGAACATTTTAGTACTTATATTGAACAATATATACCTAATCTCATTATATTATCCCATAACTACCTAGCTTTGAACTCAATTTATAAATATGATATAGAAATGAAAATTTTCTATTTGATTCAAACTCCAAGATATTCCTTCATAATTATCAATGGTAATCATCACATAGATATGTTTCCTTAAAATTTTATAAAATAATAATTTGAATGATAAATAAATAAATAAACACAAAAACATCATTAAATACTCTCTTAAAAACTAGAAATTGAATTTTACCAATAATTACCATAGTAACAAAAGAACATATCCCTTATATATTCTATTCATTTGAATTTGAATAACAAAATACCATAATATCAATTGAAATAAATTTAAACATGGCATGATATAATTTCTCCCACATAGTGAAAATTCCGATGAAAAACTTTTCATGTAGATATATAAATTTAAACTCCAGATTAAATATGAAACTCATAATATTAGAAATTTATATTTTAAATCAAAACATAATATTATTTAACATTCGATCAATACAATACCAAAATATCTAATTCCATGAACAAACAAAATATGTAATATTCTCAACACATAACATATATTCCTATGTTTCAAATTAGTAAGCAAGAAAATTTTCAAAATACTAATAAATGAAAATAATATTTTCCATAGAGAAATATCGAATACATAACATATTTCTAATATATAAACCCAATAAAAAATATATTTTTCTTCTTCTCTATAATAGGTAGGGTTTTTTAATCTGGTAGATTTCCAAAAACACTATATGTAATATCCTTCCTCACATACATAGGATATTTTATATATTTTGATGATACGTAATGTCATATCCTTATAAAAATATCATATCATAAGGTTTTCCAACCAATAAAAATGTTTTCTTCTATAAATTCATGATGAGTAAAATATTCTTTCTAAATATAAGATATTCTACTCCATGGGTAAAGATTATGACTTAGAAAAAACTATTTAACACATAATCATTATCCTTATTTTCTTATATGTGTAGTGAGTATTTCAACCATAAAATCCTTATTTCCTTCAAACATGAAATATAAGAATAATAAAAAAATAAAAAATAAAAAATAATAATGACAAAGAAACTATAAAAATGTGAAAGGGGTTATTAATTATCAAAACATAAACAAAGTTTCAATGATCCACTAAATATTCTCCCATGTTTTGATAATTATAAAACCTAAACACACTCTTCCTGCATTTTGAAAGGGTAATATGATAAGAAACAAATATCAAAAAAATCCAATAAAACTATAAACTAACATCAATTATTAATAAAAATTAAAAATTTATCCCCTAATATTAAATAATTGGGACTATAAACAAGATATTCTCAACAAAAAAATCTATCACCAAACGATTAATCAAAATAAAATAAAGAATAAATAATTACTAGGTTTATATAATCATAATAAAAAGGATATTAATAGAATACATATCATTTTCAATAATTATATCAATGTGTCAAAAGAACATTTTCCCTAAAAAATCTTGTGTATAAAAGTATAAATCAATTTAAAAAATAAATAATCGCTCCGACATAATACAAACTTTTTTCTATTGACTAATAATATAGTAAATATAGGGATTATAACCTCCTACTATATAAAAATAAATAAAACAAAAAGGATCCATGAAAACATGTTAAATATATACAATGAATTATATGATGATATGTAATGAGTTTTAAAAGTAACGAAAAGTAAGTGAATTCTAGTTAACCAAATAATAAAATGATAAATACATGTTCACTGGATATAATATAAAATATAAAATCTAAATATCATGACATCATTCCAAATAATAAAACTATATGATCTATTCATGACATGCATAAAGAAATAATTTACCTAGGAATATAAACCAGTTTAGGTCAAATTTGATTTTAATACAACCCCTTAGGAACCCATTTAGTATAAGGATTTTATAGTTTAACTTTAAAAGAATATTTAGAAATTAATTTACTCTTAGAGCCAAGATATTGAAAAAATCACTAAGGACATTTAGTTTTATAATGGTCAAAACCACCACATTTAAAATATTTAAAATAAGAAATAACTTCTCTTTTACATTTAATAAATAAGTTCACGTTTATCATGAGAAATAAACCATCATAGTCAAGATCAACATTGTTCTTGTGCATCTTATTCATTGACATAAACATCCCATATATCCCTCTTCCTTGAATAAAAGTTTATATGTTCTTCTTTAAACTTTTGATCTCAACTTTTAGTTAAAAAATTTCCTTTACAAAAGCCTTAAATTCCTCATTAACTTTTTAATTGGTACTAAAAGTGGTATTATTTACTTTTATATTTTCTTACTTTAACTTTTCATATTCCTATTTAAGATTCAAAAATTATAAATAAATGTCCTTTTTCTATTTTACAAAAACCTTTTCATCCGTTTTTGGATTTTTATACAAATCACCAATAATATAAATACCATAATTCAACTAATAAACTTTCTTTCAATCCTTTTAACACTATGCTTAATATATTTAGAATCTATATTAGAGTCCTAAACATAATTACAACTATAATTACTAACCTCATCCAAGCTTCCCATCATGAAAATATTTCCACATTTCCTTTTAGATTTACTCAAGTCTCTTAAAGAAATTGTGTGTCAAAGTGAAAATGAAACATTATCATATTTTTTCATAAAACATATATTACCAATTTATTTTTGACTTCTAAAATTATCAATTGAATATTAATTTACATAACTACTATATAAATTTATAACCTTATTATCATTATTCTTAAACTTTTTGTCTCATTGATTGTTTAAACTTATAAAATGAAACATTATGTGACATTTCATCCTATATGCCTAAAAAGTAAAATTTGAATGTATATTTGAATTTCTTTTCATATAATCCTTCATGTCAACCTTCATAAACTTATTTATTTATCTTATATAATGATTTTCATGACCCCATCCCCCCAAATACATATTTTTTATTTTTCCAATGGGATAAGGGATATAATGATGCTGGAATCCCACCTACAATAGGCCACGGGTTATAAACAAGCATTGAGGATATATCATACACAGAAAAGGGAGGCATTAACCAATAATATTTGATAAGTAAGAGAGATGAGATATAAACACCAAAAAAAATATTTCATAAGATAAAAGTAAAAGATCCCATATTAATGGATGTAATTTTATATAATTGAACAACTTTAACAAAACTAACAGTACCAAAAGATAAACTCAGCAGTGACAATGAAAGACCAAACAAGTCATGAATAACCCATGATCTTGTAATGTCCATCCTGATCACTAACCTACTCATACTGACCTAGAAATTCAGTTATATATACATAGGGTGATCATAACAGGTATACTCATTTGTATATTCCTTGAAGTCTCTCGTACAAAAGATAGAGAAATCATTTTAAATCATAGTGAACCAAAAGTGAAGCAAACTCGTACCCTAAACAAGTATTCTATGTTCCTAGACTCACTATGATTATCTCTCACAAACTATTTCATACAAGTGAACATATAATATAATATCAAAATAAATTACTCATTTACCACTTCCCCATTTTTTCTCTTCCCTAACAAAAAAATCTTTATCCATCTCTCTCGTAATGTAATCCAGCCTGAAGATGAATAGGTTAAAATATCATAAAATTCATCATGTGGATCACATCATATTATTATTACATTCCATGAACCCCATGCATCACATCATAACATCACATCTCTAAATTGTAACTGATAATTTTTTGAGATCCACCACAGCCCATATGTCATGTATTATACCTCTAATCCTCAATACCCATACATGTTATATATATAATGATCCATATGATATTATATCTTGATATATATATATGTGTGTTTAAAATAACAACAATCCATTATATACCTCTATACACATGAATGGGGAAAGATGACCACTGTGCATACTAGCACATAATACTACTACGTGAATATAGTGGGTTTAGATGGGGTAGTCAATCATTTGTCCCTTTTAGACCTTGATATTGGGGAAAACACCCTCATATATTCCACTGGGTATTAGTGGCCCTACTAACATGGGTGGGGTAGCATATGAAATCAAAAAACATACATGATATAATATATCTCACAACCACACTATAGGAATTAACTTATTTTTAAGTTCAACTGAAGCTAAGGTGTCTCATACATCTGGACACAACTGTTAATAAATAGATATCATATAAGCACACCAGTATTCAAGGATATTAATTTAATTAAATAATTCCTTTTAACATTTAAATTTATGTTAATTAATTAATTTTCTTTAAATTATATTTATTCCATTCAAATTTAATTAACTAGAAAGAAAGTTCATGCACTCTAGGCATAATCCACCGGATTGTATGGTTCCAAAAGTTCACCAAAATTTTCATTAAATTAAAGATCTAACCCCATGGGTTATAAAATTTATTAATCATTATCATTACATACTTAATGGTACTCTAGGAAACATCCTAATATACCAAAAAAGATACACATAACCAATCACAACCAACTACCTCAACTAGTGGGTAAACGAATATTGATAAACAAGAAACCTAACTATTCTACCTTTAATGTAGAACATTATCAAGTAAGCATACAAATTTCAGAAAAAATAGTAAGTAATCCTAGATTATCTAATTCCATGAATCCTAGTTCCATCCCCAACACCACTAAGTATATCACCATGAATTTCACCAAGCATATCTTCCAATATATAAATTTTCATATCACCATGCATCACACTATCATAGGTTTCAACTATTGCCACAAACCCATGCCTCCCCTCCCATAACACATCAACCATCAGCCATCCTTGGATAACATCACATCGCATAGAAAGGTTCACGTCAATAGAAAAACATAGAAGGAGAAAAACAACAAACAAAGTCAATAGAAAATCTAGTCCCTAAAAATAACTCATCCACCCTTCACTTGAAAATGGGATCACACAACCCCAAAAAAAGGCATTCAACATTTACATGTAAATGGGCTCGCTCCGCCCAAAATATTAGTATTTATCAAAAAAAATAGTTTTTCTACTATCATGGATTAATCTATTCATTTATTATAGGTTACAACTATGGTTAACCTATGGAATCAGCTATCACATGCTATTAAATTATCTAAACATGCTTTCAAGTGTAACGTCCAGTTTCAACAAACTCTAGGGAAAAACATTCTCATTTAACATGAATTTTTATTTTTATCAATAATAATAATTTCAAACTACATGTTCTTTATCCACTTCCATTACAATATGAATAAAGGATTTAATTTAACATGAATTAATAATCATTTTATTTCCATAAAATTATAAGAATAAACATATTCAATAAATATACCTCTTTAATTAATTAGCAATAACACTACAATATTTATCTTCATTATCTATTTTAATTAAATTAACATGATAAACCATATCATAAAAAGAATTTTAAAAAAATCATAATAATATATGTAGATCTATCTATAAAATCAAGAGATAAATTATTATTAAGTTGAAAAAATATGATATCTCTACAACCATAAACCATTTATTTCATTAATCTGGTTTATTCTTTGTTAAGGTTAATTACACCATAACTAAAAGAGATAAATAATTATTACTTTATGATTTCAAATAAAATAATATGAGAAACATAAAATCCCTTTCCTTAATACTTTCAACAATCATCTATTGAGAATGGAACAAAAAGTGAAACCCTTAATAACTTCTACAGTAAGAAAGACATAGCCCTCTAAGAATTTCATGCCACAAATATGCCAAAAAACATCAAAATAATTCCATAAGAATAAATGTGATCAACTTAAAAAACATAAAATTAAAAAACGGGAGGAAAGAATACCAATCATAGATGAAACCATAAGTGAAAGAGAGAAAACTTACCTTAGCTCATCACCCATCAAACACAAGATGTTTAGGATAAATCCCTTTCAAAAGGGATTTGAAACTCCTTAACAAAGAACCTTTGGTAACCTAGGGTTCAAGAGGATTTAGAGGGTTTATTATAATATTTATGGAGAATAATTATTTGTATACATTCTACCAAACATAATTTCAGGGAATGAATGGGTTATTCATTTCTTGAAAGGTTTGAGTTTAGGACCCATTGAAAAACACAATAGCCAGATCCACCAAACATAGGATCTATTTACGCAATGAACTTCATGTTCACATACTATGTTTTTAGATATGGATTCATTGGGTCTAAAATCTATTCCATTCAAATCATGAATAACACCTTGTGAACTTCTCTACCCATGACATGAATTATAATATAGGATGCAAACCATAATCTCATGTCTTGAACTATAGATCACATCATGAACTCCTCCCACAACCATATTCTATCTCCCAAACACTACCGAACCTACTCTAGTCCACCAAAAAGAACCATAAACCTCAGAAAAATGAAAAGGAATGAGATAGAAAGAACCATACCCTTATATTAAATACCTCCCAAATAATTCTTATCCTCAAGAATTTAAAACAAACCAATATAGAAAGAAAAGAAAAGGGGTCATTCAAACAACCTCCATGTGAGATACCTCTCAAGAATATCACCGTCAAATGAGCTCAACCACATCACTCATAATAATAATGTGAAAAAACCATGAAATACTAATAACTATCTCCTAAACACTCTCTCTTAGGAGCATTACCATTCAAAAAGAACAAAGGTCACAAAAAAGGCATTGAAGAAGAGAACGTCACCTCCTAAACTAGTCAATGGTCAAAAATCAATAAAATAGAATCGTTAATCATGTTTATATGACCCAAATTCTAAGGTTATATCCTCTATTACACTATGTCTCTATAAGACACAAACCAAGAAAATAGAATATACATGTAACACCTTATCTTACCAGTCCTAGATCTCTATAGGATGATTCTTAAAGTTCGTATCATTTTCAATGTCAATCTCTCCCCAATCCCAGATGTGAGAGTATTTGTGAAGAAAACTAAAACGTTCTGACACATGGAAGTCATTATGTATCTAACTCATCTGCGTGGGAAGTGAAATCTGATACACAATAGTTCCAACATGAGATAGAACCTCAAAAGGCCCAAAAAACTAGATATATGGATTACTCCCATGTCCAACCCTTCCCTTCCCATGATGATGAGTCATGTTTAGGAACACCTGGTCTCTAAATTAAAACTCTTAACATCTCCTAGTATGATCATAATAGGATTTATAATGATCCTACACCTTTATCCTCCAAGGAATAACCTAAATAGTCTCTATCATTATCTTCACTAGTTTCATCCTATGAAATACTGACTTTCTGACCACATCCTACCACAACAGATAATAGAAATTTTAGTTATATAAAGAATCAAATAATTCCATACCAATAATGGTATGAAACATTTTATTGTAATATAATTTGACAAAAGGTAGGTGTAACATCCCCAAAACTCCAAAATCTAGGACACAATAGAATAACATGTATTTAAGAGTGTGGATGGTCTACACTATCTGACCATATTTCTACAAATGGAAAATAGTGTTAAGACAAAAATGAGAGCCAAAATCATGTTGGAGACCTCTCCTTACCCTAGAGGAAAAAAATGGGTCATGATCAAAGGTGATCATCCTCAAGTCTTCATAGAGTCTCACCACCTCCTCTATGTATTACATGTTTCAGACTCTTTTGTCGGGGCATGCATCCATCTATCAAGGATATACTGGTATGTTACCCTACATTCCCTCTTTCCATAGGTGGGAAGCATCCATCACCTATTTAGGGATGTTTCCTCCTTGATCAAAATATGATGATGGGATGTCGATCTATCCTTCTGTAGATTCCTCTTTGGAATTCGTCTCCAACTTCAGGTATCCCTTAAAGATTAAGACATTGTTCTTGAATCTCATTCCTAGTGCCATAACTTTGTGGATGTCGGTTAATTAAATTTTTTCGGTCTAGACATTCCAAGGTGTCTTGATAGGTCAGAAACCTTCGATCGGAGTAGATGACAACATTAGGCATGTGAAGGCATCTCTAGATGCGTGGACATTGGGTAACCTATATCCTTCCTCGTAAGATGAAATCTCAAGGGGGTAGAGCCTGAGGCATCCCACACCAATTGTGGTGTGTCTTATGCCAGAGTCATGTCTCTGAGGTTTTCCCCAGATTACCCTTGTTTAACATGGGGTATGCCACATGTTTAACGTCTTTCAGAATAGTTATGTTGAAGGCGTAGTTTTAAAGGTTTTCCTCAAACATCACATGTTTAACAAAGGGTATTACATAGGATTGACATCTTCTAGAGATAGTATTAGAGTGATGATAACATCCCATGGAGATGGATCAGAGAGGTGGATCCCTAGGATAGATAACCAAGAAGGTTTACCAGATTGGTGGATCAGAATTCCCAATTAGGATGGATCTGAGGTGGTGTATCCCATACAAGGAAGATATCACACCATGAAGGCTGATCTGGACACCATTGAGGGAAGATCAGGGAAAGTGAACCCTAGAAATAGGGACCCCAAGGTTTACCATTGGCTAGTACTAAACCTCAGGGAGGTTTCTTATGTACCATGCCAAGATGATAGGGATCAAAACCCATGTAGTTTGGAGGGAGAGACATGGAATTGGGGTGTACACAAAGGACACAGACCCGGAGACATGCTGGTGCTTAAACATGGATATCAGCCCACTACAAAAGGGGTAGTTTGGGTTGGATGGTTATGGAATGTATGGGGCTTATGCACGGTTATATTTCCAATTACTATTAGGAGAAGCGAGGATGTGGGTTACATGATCTCACCGGTATGTGGTGGCTCGGGTAAGAATCAGGATGGATATGGTCAGTTGAATGAAGTGGATGGATAGTGAGATGGAATAGACATGAAGACAATGGTGATGTAGGGATTGAACCTAGGATAGGCTTACTATGTATCCCTATTGTGGCGAATCTAAATATGCGTAGATTGTTGGGGCGATGGGACACCTTAGGAGGCGACCTGCGATAAGGGACGCATAGAGGGGACCCGGAGGAAATGGAACCTTCGGGTCGGGGCATGACCTTCCCAAAACACAAGGGATAAAAGTAGAGACTAGGATGAGACATGGGTGATGGGATTGAACCTAAAGGAGGATTCCCAAGTACCCCTGTTGAAGGGAATCAAATTCCACGTAGTTTTTGATGGTGCATGAAATTGGGGTGTATGTATAGGAAAACTACCCAAATACATGCTGGGGATTACATGTGGTTAGACTCTTGGGTTGGCATGATGCCAAGGGGAAAGACTAGAGATATGGGTTCTAACAAAGGGGATGAAAACTGATTACTGTTGGTTGGGGATTGCAACAGATTACCACTATTTCGGGATTATAATGGCTTATCGCTAGTTGGGGATTACAACAATATGCCTATAGTGGGGGATTACAATGGATTACCACTGTTTGGGGTTGAACCTCATGGAGGCTTCCTATATACCCTGCCTAGGAGATAAGGATCAAAGCTCACATAGTTTGGAAGAATACAATTTAACGTCATGTGGGACAGAAAGGGGGATTACAGTTTAATGTCATGCAAGGAGAAATTGAACTGATGTGAAGGGGTGGGGACAAGTAAGTGTTGGGGTTGAACCTCGAGGAGGATTACTATATACCTTTCTTGGAAACTGAAAGGATCAAAGTCCATGTAGTTTGGAAGGGAAGTTACAGTTTAACATAATGCATGATAATTGTGAACTGACATAAAGAGGTTGGGACAAGTAGGTGTCAGGCATGATACTCAGAGAGGATTCCTATATACCTTTGAAGGAAATGGAAATGATCAAAGTCCATGTAGTTTATAATGGAGGGTATAGTTTATCATTGTGAGGGAAAAAATTTAGCCAACATAAAGAGGTTGGGACAAGTAGGTGTTGGTCTTGAACCTCAGGGAGGCTTACTACGTACCTTTCTTGGAAAGGGTAAGGATCAATGTCCAGGAAGTTTGGAATAGGTGTTTGGGCCATATGTGCTATGGAAGCCTAGGTAGGATATCATGTTCGATGCATAATTTAAGCTCACGTGATCCTTTCCCGGTGTGAGAAACAAGAGGGAGAAAATACCATATGATCATGTTGCAAAAGGTGTGTACGTGAATAATGTAGTGGGGATTACGTGTGGTAAGCAACCCAATGAGGAAATAGGGGATTATGCTTGGTGTGTGTCTCAAAGAGGTAACAAGGGATTATTCTTGGTTAGTGAACCAGGGAGATGGATATTGGGACTTACTCTTGTATGGAGGCTCGGGTTCCATTAAGGAGCAGTGACTATGAGTGGGGCTTATGCATGGAAGCATCAAGGGTTCCTCTAAGGAGCGGTAACGGTGAATGGGTATTACGCATGGAATTAGCCTGAGTGTCGCTAAGGAGCGATGAAGGTGGATGGGTATTATGAATGGAATCTACTCTATTGTCATTAAGGAATGACAATAGTGGATAGGTCTTATTCAAGGAAGTTTCACGGGTGACTCTATGGTGCAGTAGTGGTGAATGGGGCTTACGCATGAAAGTGGTCGGGGTTCGCTAAGGAGCAGAAATAGTGAATGGGGATTACACATGGAAGTAGACCAGGTGCCACTAAGGAGTAGCAATAGTGAATGGGGATTATTCATGGAAATGGCTTGGGTGACTTTAAAGAGTGGCAATGATGAATGGGGCTTATGCATGGAAGCTGCTCGGATGCCATTATGGAAGGGTAACAGTGGAGGGGGCTTATGTAAGGATGTATCCCAAGTGCTACTAAGGAGAGGCAATGCTGAATAGAGATTATGCATGGAATTTTCTAGGGTTCCGCTAATTAGGTTCAATGGTGAATGGGACTTATGCATAGAAGTGGATCAGGTGCCTCTAAGGAGCGGAAATGATGAATGGGGTTACACATGGAAGCTATAAGGACCCAACCTTATTAAATTACTTAATCTTGAAGTTATTAAATAAATAAGTTCCTTTCACATTGAGGATATTTTAAATTTTAGATCTTTAGATAATTGGGACATAATGCATTCATAACATTACACATTAATACAGAGTGGATACCATAAAAATAGTATTTGTTTCTTCCAAAATATAAAACATTCAAATATAACATGATTTTCTTTGAAAAATCTTCAATTATTTAACACGGATTTCTTATTTATTGTTTCCGACGCTTTCGCTGGGGCGCGCGCATCCGTCTGTGGAGGACGTGCTGCTTGTTGCCCCGCATTCCTACTTTCCAAAGGTGGGCGGCATTCGTTCCTTGTTCAGGTACGTCTGCTCCTTGATCGAAACAGGATGATGGGATGTCGGTTCTTCCTTCTACGGATTCCTCCTCGGAAGTCATCACCTAGTCCGGGTCTCCCTCATAGATTTAATACATTGTTCGTGAATCTCATTCCTGGTGCCATATCTTCATGGACACTGGTTAATTACACTACCTCCGTCAAGGAATTCCATGGGGTCTTGATATGGTAGCGACCTTCGGTCGGAGTAGACGGCAACATCAGGCATGTCCGGGCATATCTGGGTGCGTGGACATAGGGGGGCCTGTATTCTTCCTCATAAGAGGGAATCTCAAGGGTGCAGAACCTGAGGCATGCATCTGAGGTTTTCCTCAGCTTCCCGTGTATAACACAGGGTATGTTTCAAGATTAACGTCTAGCAGAGACGGTTACACCAAAGGCGTTACATCCGAGGTTTTCCTCAGGCATCTCATGTTTATCACAAGGTAGTCCGTGAGTTTAGCATCTTGCGGAGACTAAATAAAGGTGATCATAACATCCAATGAGGACGGATCCAAGGTTGTGCACTCCCTAGAGGGGAAAAGGGTGATGAATTGGGGTGTACACAGAGATATGATGGGGATTACACATGGAAAACGGCCCATGACCCGCTAGGAGCAGCGAGGAGGTGGATGGCATGATCCCACCGGGATGTGGCGGCCCGGGTGAGAATCAGGATGGGTGATGGATGGATGAATGAAGTGGAGGGGGAATGAAATGGGACCATCGCGGGGGTGACAGTGAAGTTGGGCTTGAGCCTTGAAGAGGCTTCCTACGTATCCCCGTGGCGGGGAATCAAAGTCCACGTAGTTCGGGATGGCGCCGGTGAACCGACGTGAAGGTGGACCTTGGTCCGATGAATGTCGTCAGCGAACCAACGCGAAGGTGGACCTTGGTCCGATGCGTATCGTCAGTGTACCGACGTGAATGTGGACCTTGGTCCGATGAGAGATGGGCTTGAACCTCAGGGAGGATTCCTACATACCATGCCTTGACATGGATCAAAGACTTCGTAGTTCAAAGGGTTGATGGAATACAGTTTAACGTCATGCAGGATGATAGTAAACCCTGACGTGAATAAATGACGGGCGATGGGTTTTGGCGAACCGACGTAAATGAGGGACCTTGGTCCGATGGGAGATGGGCTTGAACCTCTGGTAGGATTCCTACGTACCATGCCTTGACATGGATCAAAGTCCTCATAGTTCGGATTGGGGAATATAGTTTAACGTCATGCGGGATGGGGGTGAACCAACGTGAGTGAGGTCGGAACAACTGGATGGTGGGTGGACTTGAACCTCGTTGAGGCTTCCTACGTACCACGCCTTGACATGGATCAAAGACCTCGTAGTTCAGGTGGGGCTTTGTCGGCGAACCGACGTGATAGTGGACCTTGGTCCAATGAGTGGTGGGCTTGAACCTCTGGAAGGCTTCCTACGTACCCTACCTTGACATGGATCAAAGACCTCGTAGTTCGGATGGAATGGGTGTGCAGTTTAATGTCATGCTGGACAAAGGGAGGGGCATACAGTTTAATGTCATGCTGGATGAGGGCGAAACTCGACGTGAATGAACGACCGAGCAAAGTGGCTTGAACCTCATGGAGGATTCCTACGTACCATGCCTTGACATGGATCAAAGTCCTCGTAGTTCAGGTGGAAATGGATCGTAATGGCTTACCACTGGACTAGAATGCAGTTTAACGTCGTGCTGGACGTAGGTAGAACTTGACATGAATTGGATGATGGATGGGCTTGAACCTCGTGCAGGCTTCCTACGTACCATGCCTTGACATGGATCAAAGTCCTCGTAGTTCGGACGAGTTTGTCGGTGAACCGACGTGAAAGTAGACCCGGGGGTCCACTATTGGTGGGCTTGAACCTCGTGAAGGGTTCCTATGTACCATGCCTTGACATGGATCAAAGTCCTCGTAGTTCGGGTGGAATGTGCAGTTTAACGTCATGCTGGATGGGGATGAGACCCGACGTGGATAAATGACGGGTGGGCTTGAACCTCATGGAGGCTTCCTACGTACCATGCCTTGACATGGATCAAAGACCTCGTAGTTCATATGGAATGTGCAGTTTAACGTCATGCTGGACGGGGATGAAACCCGACATGGATAATTGACGGGTGGGCTTGAACCTCATGGAGGCTTCCTACGTACTATGCCTTGACATGGATCAAAGACCTCGTAGTTCGGATAGAATGGGGGGTCAGGGTTGGTGCTCACTCTAAGCCCACGTGAGTCATGCTCAGTGTGAGAAATAAGAGGTAGCAAGGACCTGACGATCACGTCATGAAGGGTGCGTCCGTGAGAAGCGAAAAGGGGCTTACGCGTTAGGCGGCCCATGGTGTTGGGACTTACGTCAGGATGGAGGCCCAGAACGGCTTACCGCTAAATGGGGTCGCAACGGCTTACCGCTGGATGAGGATGTCAACGGCTTGCTGCTGAATAAGGATGTCAACGGATTACCGCTGCATAGGGTCACAACGGCTTACCACTGATTGGGATCACAACAGTGGATGGGGATTACGCGAGGAAGCTGCCCGGGTGCCGCTAAGGAGCGGCAACGGTGAATGGGGCTTACGCTAGGAAGCAGCCCGGGTGCCGCTATGGAGCGACAATGGTGAATGGGGCTTATGCAAGAAGCTGCCCGGGTGCCACTATGGAGCGGCAATGGTGAATGGGGCTTATGCTAAGAGCTGCCCGGGTGCCTGCTAAGGAGCGGCACTGGTGAATGGCGATTACGCAAGGAGCTGCCTGGGTGCCGCTATGGAGCGGCAATGGCGGACGGGGCTTACGCAAGGAGCTACCCGGGTGCTGCTAAGGAGCGGCACTAGTGAATGGGGCTTACGCTAGGATCTACACATAATGTCTTCCACATGTCAGGCCATGAGGGCGTCCCAACTCACTGGTGGGTTGGGGCCTTCACCTATGCGCTAGTGCACAAGCGGAATAGCGCCAAGGGGTGTTGGAATCAGGCCACTGTAATCATGGCGTTAGGCGTCTTATGCTTGGAGCATAAGGCATATCTTGTTTAATGGAAGAGGCATCCTATGTTTAAAACATAGGGATTACTATGGTTTAAAGTCATGTAGATAGGACTATTAGCATCTCATGCTTGGAGCACAAGGCATCCTATCATTTGTTAGACAGGGGGAACTACAGTTTAGAGTCATGTATATAGGACTGTTGGCATCTCATGCTTGGAGCATAAGGCATCTCTCGTACAGGGCAAGAGGCATCCTATGTGTGGATCGTAGAGAGAATACTATAGTTTAGAGTCATGTAGGTAGGACTGTTGGCATCTAATGCTTGGAGCATAAGGCATCTCTTGCTTGGAGCAATGGGCATCCTATGTTTGGAACATAAGGATTACTACAGTTTAAAGTCATGTAGATAGGACTGTTGGCGTCTCATGCTAGGAGCATAAGTCATCTCTTGCTTGGAGCAAGGGGCATCCTATGTTTGGAACATAGGGATTACTACAGTTTAAAGTCATGTAGATATGACTGTTGGGTAGAAGGTGCCTAGAAATGGTTGGTGTTGGGACTTACGCAAGGGTGGCCCTTTCTGGTTCAACCTGTTATAGGAGCCAAGTGATTGGGTTTGGAGGAGTTGCCTGAGGAATGGTTTGACTCAAGGTATCTGGGGAATTGATGATGAGAATCTCAACTCACGACATGGAATGAAACCAAGAGGATATGTCAACTCAAGGTGTTTCATGGTGTGTGGAGGAGTATCTCAAATCATGGTGTTCCATAGGTGGAAGGTGGGAGTTCATAAGGGCGCAATGGAAAATCCCGGCATCCTGGCCCAAAAAGTTCGCGGTGTGACTCTCCATTTTCCAGGGGGGTCTGTGACGGTAGCGAAGGGACCGGACCGGAGGGCCGGGACCGGAGTCCGGCACTGACCCCGAGCGGGGGTGCAGGGGCGCAGCCCCCGCGATATGGGCCGGTGGGCGCAAAGGTGGGATCGTCGTGAAGTAGCTTCGCGGAGCAAAGGTCTCGCGAAGGAGCTTCGCGGAGCAAAGGTCTCGCGAAGTAGCTTCGTGGAGCAAAGGTGTCTCGCGGAGCTTGGTCTCGCGGAACAGCATCGCGGAGCATGGGATCGCGGAGAAAAGGTCTCATGAAGTAGCTTTGCGGAGCAAAGGTGTCTCGCGGAGCTTGGTCTCGCGAAGCAGCATCGTGGAGCATGGGCTCGCGGAGCAAAGAGCTCTCGCGGAGCTTGGTCTCGCGGAGCAGCAACGCGAAGGAAGCTGCTCGCGGAGCATGGCCTCGCGGAGCCGCAATGCGGAGCTCCGCTCAGCCGCCCAAGGGACAAAGTGGTCATGGCCGTCCTCCTGGAGAAGGGGGTGAGCTGGGTATTTATAGGCAGGGGCGCCGCCAAGCAGAACTCCTGCGCCGCCTCAGGAGCTTCGCGGCGCGCCCGCGAACGTCAAATTCGTTCGCGGAGAGGTAACCCCTCCGGAGCTTCGTGGCGGGCTCGTGAACATCAAATGCATTCGCGGATAGTTACCGCCTCCGAAGCTTCGTGGGACTACGCTGCACGGGTGCTTCACATCAGTGCTTCGTGAGGGGTCTTCGCGAGAGGTCTTCGCGGCGCATCACAAACGTAAAACGGGTTCGCGGAGCCTCTCGCCTCATTGCTTCATGGCGGCGCTCCGCGATCACGGAGGGGGCTTTGCGAATGGGCTTTGCGAACCAGATTTCCAGCCCAACTTCAAACGTCCATAACTCCTAATCCGTAACTCCGTTTGGGCCCTACGAACTACCAAATCGAAGCTTGCGAAATGTACTACGATCTTGGATCATGTATGGAAGCATTTGGAAAATTTTGGGGACGTGTTTTCCGGGGTCTACATTTATCCTATAAATCTTTATAACCTATGAAAATAATTTAAAAAATTTGGATGAGCCCAAAATTCTTAGTATGGGGTATAAAAATAAGGAAAAAATATATTCGACCATGAATACTTTTAAAATATGAAATTATTTTTAAAGACCTAAATGTTACCCATATATACTTACTTTGTGAAACATGATATTTACGCAAGATACCCAAAAAACATAAGAACATAAATAGAACCATAAAGTTATATTGGGGAATTACTTACATAATCTTGTAACCCTCTCAGCTACCTTATAATTTGTAACCCACACGGCTACCTTACAATTTGTGTAACCATCGCAGTTACACTTGGAATAACCATACGGACATCCTCCAACTTACAAATACCCAATGAATTATAGGGAGATATAGGTCCCACCCTTTATCACAAACAATTCCCAATAACTTGAATATAATAATACAGCATTTATAATTTCATAAAAATGTTTCTTTTGAATTTTGTAACAGATAATTTTAAAAGAGGATTTTAAAAGAAAAGCCCCTTACATAAATCATATAATTGAAGATATACTTAATATAGTGGATGGAATATGTATACACATTATAAATACAAAAAATTAAACAAAATATAAACAAAAAAATCACATAAACAATTTTAATACCACATAAATAATGAAGTATAAGGTTAACTCAAAGAATGGAAATCGGGTTAAGAATCCCCTTACCTCGGGTTTGTCTTACATAATACTCATTTAAACCTCATGTATAATGGTTAAAATATTGTTATTAATATCTTACAAAAACATATACATATTTATAAGACCTTATATGATCATTTAATTACATCATTTCACCTTTTAATTGTTAGTATTTGTTCCTTGCATTGTTTTTTGGTGGGTTCTTTACAGGATTTCCATGATCAGTTCATGATGTATAATCATGTCGATTGGGAGTGAAAATATGGAATTGGAATGGAGTAGTATTTAAATATTTCTAGAAACTTAATTTATACCATTTATCATTTTTATTTCTATCATGATTATGGTTCATGAGTTAAAAAATTATTGATATTTGTTTAGGCCATTTTGGCGATTCTTTTATCATGATGAACTCATTTGTTTAATAAATTAATAAAATGTGTATAAAATGATTTAATAACATTATATAATATATAATTAATAAATTACAGTCTGTTTAAATCATAAAAATGGATTTATGACCAGTATTGAAGGAAGTAAAAATAAATAAATCATATCCTCCATGATGTCGGTAATTCGACACATCATGGATGGTGTTTTACTTTCTTGAATAAGTGGGAGAGGAGAATAAATGTAATGGTGAGTATTCCATAAAAATGATGAAATCCAGGATATGTAAGATACTATATCATTCATTCCTGTTGGATAAGGGGAGGTGAGGAAAGAAAAAGGAAATAATGGAATCTCGGAATAAAAGAAATGTTGAGAAATCCCTTGTGAAAATTTGGCAGCCTAACGGCGCCGCTTAAAATTTCATAAAATATTTTGATGAGAGAAAAGGGGTATCTCATAATTCATACATAATATGGTCAGTAATGGGGTCTATATGGAATTAAATATCCCAACATAAGAAAATGGAATTTAAAAAGAATAACATAAAATGAAATAAAAGAAGGAAAACAAAAGTGGATATTTACCTCTTGATCTCTTCTCCTTAAGATCCTTCTTAAGGCCTTTTGTTTTGGTCTTTTGGTGGGACCAGAATCTCTAAGATGTTGGTAAGATAATTGGGAGGAGTATTTAGTACAAATTAGGTAAGGATAATGTCTTGATAGTTTTGGGGGGAAGAGGTAAATGAGGGTGGTATTTATAGTGGAGGAGAGGAGGTATTTTTCATTATTTTAATCATTATTAAAATATTTTTGCTCATGAGTATGAATAATATTAATTCATATGATCCCAAATAGTAATAATGGAATTTTATTTCGAACTAAGTGGTCTTACATCACTTATTATGTCATAAATAGTGTATTTAACTGATAATTTTAATATATGGTATTTTACCATATTTTAGTATTCATCATAAATTCAAGAATTTCATAAAAATCCTAAAAATTAACCCTAAAATTTTTTAAATGTGTAGAATTCAAAAATTAAATGTAACACCCGAGATTTTTATGAGTAATATTGTGTTTTTATATATCATCAAAGGAATCTTTCACTACACACTTGCTTGTCTTACTTTACACACAATCATGACCTTCCTCGATAGCTTGCGTCGTATGCAATACCGAGTTTCACTAAACAACGATATGCTATTAAAATTTTATTAAAACTAGCTGTTATGAATAGTAATAACAACTTTTTGAAATTTTATAAATTTTATTTTTCAAAATGGACTTCATTTTTGGATTCGGAATACCGAAATTAGCCTAGGGTGAGATTTTTGTATTTTTCTGAAAACTTTCAATTTTTGATGAATAGTGAAACCACTAAGTGGTAGGTTAAAAACTGAATTTTGTATAAAACTTAATTTTACCACTTCTGTGAATGGAATTTTGAAAATACGACAGACACGGTTGATATCAGTAAGTAAAATGTGGTTCAATGAGATAAAAATAATTTTTTTGTGAATAGTAACTTTTTATTTTTTTTACTAAGGTTAATAGTAAATAGGGTAACTAAGGGTAAATATGATATTACTATTACCCTAACACAAGTCCTAATTCTATTGGATAAGTTTAATTCGACCAAAAACAAACTTAGGAATAAAATATGACCATTTAGGCCCACTTGGGTTAGATTAGGACATTTATTATTAATTTATTTAAAGAAGGGTTAAAATAGTTAAAATCAAAGTTTAATAAGTAAATAATTTTTAATATGGGGTTATACATAAGATAAATTAGACTATAAATATTCATTAGAAATATAAAAAGATTTCCTAAATAATGGTATTTTATTTGTAATTTTTAGACATTAAATAATTTAATTTATTTATGACACAATAATGATGCAGTAATTATCTTATTAATGAAATATTGACATAATTGATGTTATAAACACCAAAATAAATGTAATTTGAGACTGTTTATTAATTACACTAATTTTCTAGGTTACTATGATATATTAGTGTTGATTTAATCAACTAATTTAGAACATATAATTCTGTTATGACTTTCACAAAAATCATATATCAAATAGTGTCAAAATTGACACAAAATAGTTTTTAAATCAAATATTATATTATTAATTGTTATTTTATTCCTAAAAATCTAAGGTTCGGCCAAATGACTTAGATAAGGATATATATATTAATAATAAACAATTTGGGGTTCTTTTGGCATGTTATAGTAAGTTTATTAACCATATAGTGAAAGAAAACAAAAAGACACGGTAAAAGTTAAATTATTTAACTTAGAGTTAAATCTAATTGCTAAGGTTAAAATAATACCCTAAACTTGTCTAAATCCTATTGGTTGATAGGATTTAGACCCATCCCCACTTTAGCTTCAAAATAAGACCCTTTGGAACCATTATAAACCGATTTTGACTTTAATATAAAATAATATTTTGAGATATTCCTAAGGTGCCCCTCTCCTCCCTTATAAAAGGGCACCTCCTCCCCCTCCTCCTCACGCCAATTTGAGCACTCAAGCTCGGCCAACCCCTGCCATTTTCTCCTCTCCACTTTCCCATAATAATCCTAGAGGTCCTGGTCTTCTTCAAAGACCAATCTTAGTTCCCTAAGTGGAGGATTCAAAGAGGCGTTCCAAAGAAGAGGTAATATCCATTACCGATCTTTTCAATTTCTTTCTTCTTCAACTTCTTATTCTTTAGTTGTTTCATGATAAAGTAATAACATCAGTATTACTTACATACTGATATGTCATTATAAATATGAAACAACCCTAATTCACCTTCTATCCATCCTACGGAAAAATGAAATCACCGCGCGTGCGTACGTACGGAATACCGTCTCCACGACCGTGGTGTAATCTATTTTCCACCATCACCTTACAAGGATGGGTATAATGGTGTAATGAGTAACTATTTATTATTATTATAAAGAAATATTGATACTGAAATAATATATATATACTCCAATACAGTTCCACGATCATAGGAATGATATCATCACTCGTGCGTACGTACGGAATACCGTCTCCACGATGTGATGCGACTCGTTCTACATGATCATCATTACATAGTAATTATATAAATGAATTGAATGATTAAATATGATATATGTTACACTAATACCATTCTGGATATAAGTTATCTATAACCTTAAAAGAAGAATAAGAATTTATTTGGCAAAACACGCATAAGAACAAAAGGCAATAAGGACCCGAGTAACAAGTAACAATGAAATATTACTAACAAGAAGCTAAGAATATGACCATATATGATATCATATCAATATGTATGATTCTGGAATAAGTCAATAACATTATTTAAACCATTATACAGGAGCTTCGGACACGTACAAAGAAAATCGGACCTAAGGTAAGCCAAAATATCACAATCTCATTTTTATCCGAGATTGTTTTTACTTTGGCATTTACTGGGGTGTATTTTATCATCCACATCCATGTTTCCTCAATATGTAATATTCATATCCTTATAAAATAGTTTATATTCAATTTTACCCTTAGGTAAATTTTTAGTAAAGGATATGAAAGGAATATTTTGTCGTTTTTCATACGAGGTACTTTTTTGACTTTTCCGACAAAAGTACGAGAAGAATGTTTTTTTTTAACTTATACGGCATGAATGGATTTTTAAAACATTATTTCCAAGAAGCTTCCTTTACAAGTTTTCAAGTTTATTTTTTATCATCTTCTTTTATTTTAAAGTCGTATGACATGTTATGAAAGGAAAAATGTTTTTGAAGTATAAAGGATATTTTCCTTAAGAATGGAGTTCAACTATTTTATCAAAATTATTTTCCATCTAAGATAATAAAAGGGTTCTGTTTTTATCCCTATTATTACATGGATTTGATTATGTTGTGATGGAAATATTTTTATGAATTCCTTTATCTTATATGAATTGTTTTATGATGTCATGTTGTTTAAGAATTCCATTTTTATTACATGGGTTACGCTATGATGTATGGTTTATGATTATGTGGCACACATAAGAAAGGATTAATTATAAGATGGGTGGGACCTATATCTCTCTCCAATGCATTGGGTAAAGATTTTATATCTCATGAGATAGAAATGGATGGAATGGTAGGTTATACCAGTTCAGTGAAACAGGACTGGAACGAGGGTGACTCGGTTCAGAAAGGGACTTTGTCCACTAAGATAGTCTTGGAAATGAGTCATGACTAACAAGAAATGATGTTCCATGATTATGTGTGCATGACACAAAGTTTCAAGTTTCATGTTATGATTATGGGGATCTCATTTTCACTTCTATGATATATTCCATGTTAAGATATTATGATCTCTTTTGCAGGTTATGATTTTCAAAAAGATATGATATGATTTTTATTTCCTTTATTTTCCCTTGTTGAGCATTTGAGCTCACCCTTTTATGTTTTATTTTCCCCAGGTCAGGAAGATGGATATTAAGTAGAATATGCTAAAAGGGACCCTAGATATGATGAAATAAATGGGAGACACTATAGAATATTTATGAACCAGTTGTTTATGTTTCTCAGTTTCTAAAGACACTATACCTATACGGTCCTTTGTGGTTTTGTCATATGTTGTAATAAGGGTGCTTCAATTTTGAAGTATTAACAATGTATGTAAAGTATGGGTCGTTATAGTTGGTATCAGAGGAAAGGTATAGTCAAACTTTGGAAACTAGGATGTGAAAGCCTTAGTAAGAACCATAAGGATAAGTCTAAGCATAGAACACAATCTTAGTGTTTTAGAAATGGCCATGAATACCCTAGGATAAGACCTTAAGTGTGAAATTTTATCCTTGATTATGTGGCTTTCCTATTATAATTAGTGCTTCTCACACTATTCTTCTTGGTTTTAGTCAATGGCTGGAACCCGAAGGAACCGTGTTAATGCGGAATGCGATGGGCAATGCAATGATTGTCCCCCTGAGCAACCAAACGATATGGGAGCTGGAATGCAAAATCTTGTAGCCATGCTCACACAACTTTCTCAAGCTATGAATCATATAGGACTTCCAAACGAGCAAAGGAAGGAGCAACATTCTGTTGAATCCTTCATGAGGCATCATCCACCTTCTTTCAGCGGGTCTACTGATCCATTAGTTGCTGAACAATGGATTAGTACTACTGAAAAGATATTTTCAGTTCTTCAATGTTCTGAACATGATAAAGTCATCCTAGCAGTGTATCGTTTGGAAGGAGATGCTGATCAATGGTGGAATCTTATTAAGAATATGAGGCAAAGTGATGAAATTGAGTCTATGAAATGGGATGAGTTCAAGAACTTATTTTTCAATAAGTACTTCCCTCGTATTCTCCAAAAAAAGATGGAGAAAGAGTTTCTTGAACTGAAGCAAAGGGATGGTGAATCTGTTGGTACCTATGAAGCAAATTTTACAGGACTTGCAAGGTACGCTTCTGGTATTATTATCCAACCTGAGAGTAAGATCGATCGATTCTTTAGTGGCGTAAAACCAAGTCTTCGAAGGGTGTTAGCCATAAGGGACTTCAATAGGTACGAGGAAATCGTTCGATGTGCTATCAAAGTCGAGATGGAGATTGGAGTAACCCATCAGTCACATGGGTTTGATAAGAAGAGGAAGATAGAATTCAAAGGAAAATCTAAAGAGCACACTGAAAAGAAGATGAGATTTCCCTTATGCTCAAAGTGTGGAAAGAAACATGGAGGGAGTTGTCTTAAAGGGACAAGTAAATGTTTTATATGTGGAAAGGAAGGTCATCAGGCATTTGAATGCTGCGATAATGGGAAGAAGATGCCTAATGATGCAAACAAAGGGATACACAGAATTAACCTACTACACTTCAATGTTTCAAGTGCAAGGAGATGGGGCATTATGCCAATCAATGCCCAAATCCAAGGGTTGATGATGATGGTCGACGTCAACAAAATCTTAAGGCTAAAGACAAAGGATAGTCACATGCAATTTCTATCAGCGATGTGGAGTACGATAACGAAGTGGTGAAAGGTACACTTACCGTCCACTCTAAAGTAGCAAATGTTTTATTTGATTCTAGATCCACCCACTCTTTTATTTCTGAAAAAATTTCTAAGGGCATCACCGTATTACCTCAATAATTAGATGTTAAGTTATCTGTGACAACACCTAATGGAACAACAGTCGCATCAAAAGTTTATAATTCTTCTCTGATCGAAGTTTGTGGGAAAGTGCTTCCTGCAAATCTTGTGATCATTCCTCTAGTGGAATTTGATGTGATTCTTGGCATGGATTGGCTTTCTCTACATGGAGCTCATATCAATTTCCAAAGAAGGGAAGTCACATTTCATATTTCAGATCAATCTACGATCGTCTATCAATGCAAGGGTGAACATAACCTTCCAGTGGAAATTTATTCCATCTTATGGGTATTGATTCCACTAAATGAAGGTTATTTATCTCAAATGGTTGGTGAGAAACTCACAATTAAGAATATTCCCATTGTACGGGAGTTTGATGATGTCTTTCCGGAGGAATTACCGGGTCTTCCACCAAATCGTGAAGTTGAGTTTTTAATAGAACTCGTACTAGGTGCTTTGCTAATTTCAAAGACACCTTATAGAATAGCCCCAATTGAGTTGCAGGAATTGAAGAAGCAACTCCAAGAGAATCTTGATAAGGGATTCATACGCCCTAGTGCGTCACCTTGGGGAGCACCTGTTCTATTTGTTAAGAAGAAAGATGGATCAATGAGAATATGTATTGATTATCGATAACTTAACAAGATCACTATCAAGAACAAATATCCTCTCCCACACATTGATGACTTATTTGACCAACTACGCGGAGCTCAATACTTTTCCAAGATTGATCTTCATTCAGGGTATCATCAATTAAGGGTCAAAAGGGAGGATATACCAAAGACGGCTTTCCGTACAAGGTATGGACACTATGAATTTATAGTGATGCCATTTGGTCTTACTAATGCCCCTGCTATCTTCATGGATCTAATGAATAGATTCTTTAGAGACTATCTTGATCAATTTGTGGTAGTCTTTATAGACGATATTCTTGTCTATTCAAAGAGAAAGGAAGAGCATGAATATCACTTGAGAATTATATTGAAGACCTTGAGAAAGGAGAAGCTTTATGCCAAATTTACCAAGTGTGAATTTTGGCTTCAAAAAGTTTCATTTTTGGGTCACATAATTTCAAAAGAGGGGATATCTGTGGATCCAGCAAAAACAGAGTTTATCGAAAGATGGTCAAGACCAAAAACAGTAACTGAGATCCGAAGTTTTCTTGGTTTGGCTGGATATTATCGACGTTTTGTAAAAGGTTTTTCACGATTATCTAATCCACTCACCAAGTTGACTCGGAAAGGAGTTAAGTTTGTTTGGATAGTGGAATGTGAAGAGAATTTCAAGGAGTTGAAAAGAAGGTTATCCAGTGCACCTATGCTCACACTGCCTTGTAGTGGAGAAAGGTTTGTGATCTATAGTGATGCATCCAAGAAGGGATTGGGGTGTGTTCTTATGAAAAATGATATGGTGATAGCTTATGCCTCACGATAGTTGAAAATCCATGAGCAAAATTACCCAACACATGATTTGGAGTTGGCTGCGGTAATCTTTGCATTAAAGATTTGGAGGCGTTACCTTTATGGTGAAAGGTGTGATATTTATACTGATCATAAATGTTTAAAGGATATTTTCACACAAAAGAAGTTGAATATGCGTCAAAGAAGATGGTTGGAGCTGATTAAGGATTACGACTGCTCAATCCATTACCACCCTGGGAAATCAAACAAGGTGGCAGATGCATTAAGTCGACAAGACCATGATAGTTTATCCATGATGAGGATCACAAAAGATCCAATATTTATGGATTTACAAAGGATGGATCTTGGAATTATAATGGAAGGGGAAAAATCTTATCTTTCTCAAATGAATGTTCAACCATCGATACATGTGAAGATTAAAGAGGCACGGAAAAAAGATGTCGTGTTACAAAAGAAGGTCAGAAATGTTCCTGAATTCAACCTTGATTGTGATGGGATAATAAAGTTTAGGAATCGGGTTTGTGTTCCTCCCATCCCCGAATTAAAGAAGGAGCTGCTGGATGAGGCTCATAGTTCATCATTCTCTATTCATCCTGTAAGCACGAAGATGTATAGGGACCAGAAGGAGTACTTCTGGTGGGATGGCATGAAAAGAGATGTTGCTGAATATGTCTCTCGATGCTTGGTTTGTCAACAAGTTAAAGTTGAGAGACAGAAGTCTAAGGGGATGTTACAACCATTACCCATACCCGGATGGAAATGGGAAAAAATCACTATGGACTTTGTCACAGGACTTCCTAAAACATCCAAAGGCAATAATGCTATTTGGGTCATAGTTGATCGTCTTAAAAAGTCTACACACTTCATTGCTATTAGAGAGGATTTCCCTCTAGATCAGCTTGCCAGGATATATGTAAAGGAAGTGGTAAGATTGCATGGAGTACCACTTTCTATTATATCTGATCGGGATCCAAGATTTACCTCGAAGTTCTGGCGAAGTCTTCAGCATACTCTGGATACAGAGTTGAGTTTCAGCACTGCTTATCATCCCTAGACAGACGGTCAGTCTGAAAGAACAATTCAAACCCTAGAAGATATGTTGAGAGCTTGCTCTATGGATTTCAAAGGAGGTTGGGATCAACACCTACCTTTGGTGGAATTTTCTTATAATAATAGCTTTCACTCCAGTATTTAGATGGATCCTTATGAAGCTCTCTATGGAAAGAAATGCAGGACTCCAACTTGCTGGGATGAAGTTGGGGAAAGAAAGCTATTAGGACCTGATCTCATTGATGAAATGGCAGAAAAGGTCAGATCTATTCAACAACACATAAGAGCAGCTCAGAGTCGACAGAAAAGTTATGCCGACAATCGAAGAAAAGACCTAGAGTTTGAAGTGGGTGATAAAGTGTTCTTACGAATATCTCCCTGGAAGAGGGTTATGAGATTTGGAAAGAAGGGGAAGTTGAGCCCTAGATATATCGGTCCTTTCGAAATACTGGATCGTGTTGGGAAGGTAGCTTACCGATTGGCGCTTCCACCAAATCTCTCTCAAGTTCACGATGTGTTCCATGTATCTCTCCTGAGAAAGTACATACCAGATCCTTCACATGTACTCATCTCAGAAGTTGTACCGCTGGAGCAAGATCTTTCTTATGAAGAACAGCCGATAGAGATTCTGGATCGTAGCGAAAAAGTCCTACGAAACAAGACCACTCACTTGGTGAAAGTTTTATGGAGGAACCACCAATTAGAAGAAGCTACTTGGGAGCTTGAGGATATGATGAGGCAGAGGTATCCTCATCTTTTTGTTACAAAGTGACGAATTTCGAGGGTGAAATTCTTTTTAAGGGGGGTAGAATGTAACACCTGAGATTTTTATGAGTAATATTTTGTTTTTATATATCATCAAAGGAATCTTTCACTACAAACTTGCTTGGCTTACTTTACACGCAATCACGACCTTCCTTGATAGCTTGCGTCGTACGCAATACCGAGTTTCACTAAACAACGATATGCTATTAAAATATTATTAAAACTAGCCGTTATGAATAGTAATAACCACTTTTTGAAATTTTATAAATTTTATTTTTCAAAATGGAATTCATTTTTGGATTCGGAATACCGAAATTAGCCTAGGGTGAAATTTTGGTATTTTTCTGAAAACTTTCAATTTTTGATGAATAGTGAAACCACTAAGTGGTAGATTAAAAACTGAATTTTGCATAAAACATAATTTTACCGCTTCTGTGAATGGAATTTCCAAAATTCGACAGACACGGTTGATATCAGTAAGTAAAATGTGGTTCAATGAGATAAAAATAATTTTTTTGTGAATAGTAACTTTTTATTTTTTTACCGAGGTTAATAGTAAATAGGGTAACTAAGGGTAAATATGATATTACTATTACCCTAAAACATGTCCTAATTCTATTGGATAAGTTTAATTCGACCAAAAACAAACTTAGCAATAAAATATGACCATTTAGGCCCACTTGGGTTAGATTAGGACATTTATTATTAATTTATTTAAAGAAGGGTTAAAATAGTTAAAATCAAAGTTTAATAAGTAAATCATTTTTAATATGGGGTTATACATAAGATAAATTCGACTATAAATATTCATTAGAAAGATAAACAGTTTTTCTACATAATGGTATTTTATTTGTAATTTTTAGACATTAAATAATTTAATTTATTTATGACACAATGATGATACAGTAATTATCTTATTAATGAAATATTGACATAATTGATGTTATAAACACCAAAATAAATGTAATTTGAGACTTTTTATGAATTACACTAATTTTATAGGTTACTATGATAAATTATTGTTGATTTAATCAACTTGTTTCGAACATATAATTCTGTTATGACTTTCAAAAAAATCATATATCAAATAGTGTCAAAATTGACACAAAATAGTTTTTAAATCAAATATTAAATTATTAATTGTTATTTTATTCCTAAAAATCTAAGGTTCAGACAAATGACTTAGATAAGGATATATATATTAATAATAAACAATTTGGGGTTGTTTTGGCATGTTATAGTAAGTGTATTAACCATATAGTGAAAGAAAAAAAAAGACACGGTAAAAGTTAAATTATTTAACTTAGAGTTAAATCTAATTGATTAGGTTAAAATAATACTCTAAACTTGTCTAAATCCTATTGGTTGATAGTAGTTAGACCCATACCCACTTTAGCTTCGAAATAAGACCCTTTGGAACCATTATAAACCGATTTTGACTTTAATATAAAATAATATTTTGAGATATTCCTAAGGTGCCCCTCTCCTCCCTTATAAAAGGGCACCTCCTCCCCCTCCTCCTCACACCAATTTGAGCACTCAAGCTCGGCCAAACCCTGCCATTTTCTCCTCTCCAATTTCCTATAATAATCATAGAGGTCCTGGTCTTCTTCAAAGACCAATCTTAGTTCCCTAAGTGGAGGATTCAAAGAGGCGTTCCAAAGAAGAGGTAATATCCATTACCGATCTTTTCAATTTCTTTCTTCTTCAACTTCTTCTTCTTTAGTTGTTTCATGATAAAGTAATAACATCAGTATTACTTACATACTGATATGTTATTATAAATATGAAACAACCCTAATTCACCTTCTATCCATCCTACGGAAAAATGAAATCACCGCGCGTGTGTACGTACGGAATACCGTCTCCACGACCGTGGTGTAATCTATTTTCCACCATCACCTTACAAGGATGGGTATAATGGTGTAATGAGTAACTATTTATGATTATTATAAAGTAATATTGATACTGAAATAATATATATATACTCCAATATAGTTCCACGATCATAGGAACGATATCATCACTCGTGCGTACGTACGGAATACCGTCTCCACGTTGTGATGCAACTCGTTCTACATGATCATCATTACATAGTAATTATATAAATGAATTGAATGAATAAATATGATATATGTTACACTAATACCATTATGGATATAAGGTATCTATAACCTTAAAAGAAGAATAAGATTTTATTCGGCAAAACACGCATTAGAACAAAAGGCAATAAGGACCCGAGTAACAAGTAACAA
This sequence comes from Viscum album, assembly GCA_963277665.1. Classification (NCBI taxonomy): domain Eukaryota; kingdom Viridiplantae; phylum Streptophyta; class Magnoliopsida; order Santalales; family Viscaceae; genus Viscum; species Viscum album. Next base: position 1,288,574,595 of record OY728159.1, on the reverse strand, counting down.
TGAAATATTACTAACAAGAAGCAAAGAATATGACCATATATGATATCATATCAATATTTATGATTCTGTAATAAGTCAATAACATTATTTAAACCATTATACAGGATCTTCGGACACGTACAAAGCAAATCGGACCTAAGGTAAGGAAAAATATCACAATCTCATTTTTATCCGAGATTGTTTTTACTTTGGAATTTACTAGGGTGTATTTTATCATCCACATCCATGTTTCCTCAATATGTAATATTTATATCCTTATAAAATAGTTTATATTCAATTTTACCCTTAGGTAAATTTTTAGTAAAGGATATGAAAGGAATCTTTTGTCGTTTTTCGTACAAGGTACTTTTTTGACTTTTCCGACAAAAGTACGAGAAGAATGTTTTTTTTATCATATACGGCATGAATGGATTTTTAAAAAATTATTTCCAAGAAGCTTCCTTTACAAGTTTTCAAGTTTATTTTTTATCATCTTCTTTTATTTTAAAGTCGTATGACATGTTATGAAAGGAAAAATGTTTTTGAAGTAGAAAGGATATTTTCCTCAAGAATGGAGTTCAAGTATTTTATCAAAATTATTTTCCATCTAAGATAATAAAAGGGTTCTGTTTTTATCCCTATTATTACATGGATTTGATTATGTTGTGATGGAAATATTTTTATTAATTTCTTTTATCTTATATGAATTGTTTTATGATGTCATGTTGTTTAAGAATTCCATTTTTATTACATGGGTTACGCTATGATGTATGGTTTATGATTATGTGGCACACATAAGAAAGGATTCATTATAAGATGGGTGGGACCTATATCTCCCTCCAATGCATTGGTTAAAGATTTTATATCTCATGAGATAGACATGGCTGGAATGGTAGGTTATACCGGTTCAGTGAAATAGGACTGGAACGAGGGTGACTCAGTTCAGAAAGGGACTCTGTCCAGTAAGATAGTCTTGGCAATGAGTCATGACTAACATGAAATGATGTTCCATGATTATGTGTGCATGACACAAAGTTTCAAGCTTCATGTTATGATTATGGGGATATCATTTTCACTTCTATGATTTATTCCATGTTAAGATATTATGATCTCTTTTGCAGGTTATGATTTTCAAAAAGATATGATATGATTTTTATTTCCTTTATTTGACCTTGCTGAGCATTTGAGCTCACCCTTTTATGTTTTCTTTTCCCCAGGTTAGGAAGATGGATATTAAGTAGAATATGCTAAAAGGGACCCTAGATATGATGAAATAAATTGGAGACACTATAGAAGATTTATGAACCAGTTGTTTATGTTTCCCAGTTTCTAAAGACACTATACCTATACGGTCCTTTGTGGTTTTGTCATATGTTGTTATAAGGGTGCTTAAATTTTGAAGTATTAACAATGTATGTAAAGTATGGGTCGTTATATGAAATCCATTTTTTGAAAAAAAAATTCTAAATATAATTAATTTAATTTTTAAATAAAATAATACTATACTCACAAATTGACAATTATAAAATTATAACCTCTTTTATATCACATTGAAAAATTAATCAAGATTTCATTATCTTAAAGCCTTAAGAAAATATAATAATAATATAATTTACTATTAATTAGGTTCATATTAATATTCATATTACTATTCATAAGGGTATGTTGATATTCACCAAAAAAACAAGTTGGTTCCATAAGACTATAAATAACTTACTAAACACAATTATAGATGACTGTTTTTTGAAATTCAAAACATAGAAGTGGAAAAAATATGTTTAAAGGAGAGTTATAAATATCTACATTAAACAATGTTTCATTCATTTCAATTTATTTTTAAAAACATTGGGGTGTTACATTATCCCCACCTTTTGGAAATTTCTTCCTCATAATTTATTTACTTATTAAACAAGTGAGGGTATTTTTCCCTCATAGCATTTTTAGACTCCCATGTTGCTTCTTCAACCATGTGGTTTCTCCCAAATAACTTTACTTGATGGATTACCTTATTCTGCAATACTTGTTCCCTTCTATCAATAATCTTAACTTGTTTCTCTTCATAAGAAAGGTTCTCTTCCAGCTGAACTGCTTCTGGGCTCAAGACATTAGATGAATATGCCACATACTTCCTCAACATAAAAACCTAAAAAATATTATGTACCTAAGATAAAATTGGAGGTTAATCTATATAGTATGAAACTGGTCCAACATTCTCTATAATTTCAAAAGGTCTGATGAACTGTAGACTTGGATTTCCTTTCTTACTAAAATGAATCACACATTTACAAGGAGATATTTTAAGGAAAACATGGTCACCTGCCTTGAAAGTGAAGTCTTTACTTCTATTAATTTCATAACTTATCTACATGCTCTAATATTCCCTCATGTGTTGTTTTTTCATCATTACTTTCTCTGCCACTTCCTCTACTAATTCTGGCCCCATCAACTTTCATTCACCAACTTCATCCCAAAAAGCTAGAGTTAGACACATCTTCCCAAACAATGCCTCCAAATGTGTCATATATATACTAGAATGAAAACTATTATTATAAGAAAACTACTCTAAAAAAATGATGATCCCAACTTTCTTGGTAGTCCATTGAACAAGCTCAAAGAATATCCTCCAAAGTCTAAATTTTTCATTTGGACTTTCTATCTAATTGAAGATGAAAAGTTATACTAGAATTTAATTCTATGCCCAACAACTTCTGAATCCCCTTCCAAAAGATAGAAGTGAACCTGGGATCTCAATAAGATGCAATGGAAAGAGGAACTCCATATAACCTAACAATATCTTTGAGATACAGTCGAGAAAGTTGATCCGAAGACATTGTATCTCGAATAGAAAGAAAATGTGCATATTTTTTCAGTCGATCAAAAATTACCCAAATCGCATTGTTACCTAAAGAAGTCTTGGGTAGTCTCACCAAAAAGTCTATAGACACATGATCAAATTTCCACTCTAGCACTGGAAAATGCTGAAGAATCCACTTTGGTAACTTTGGATCTACTTTAATCTGTTGACATGTCAAACATTTCACAGAAAATTCTGCAATATCCTTTTCTATTCCAACCCACTAGTAATACTCTCAAAGGTCTCTCTAAATCGTATTACTGCCAGGATGAACTAAAAATAGAGAACTATGAGCTTCACACAACAATTATTTCTTCAACTAGGAATCAAAAGGCACACAAAAACTTTTTTTCAAATATTAAAACACAATCATTATCAAGATTAAATTCAGGAAACTTACCCATTTTTACTAATTATACCTTTTTCTGTAGCTCATTTTCTTCCTTATGCTCTTGGTAAATTCTTTCTAATAACGATGATTTCACTAAAACCTGAAACAAAAAAGATTTATTTCCTGCACCAACAACTTCTAATCCAAAATTCATCAAATCATTAATCAAGGGATAATGTTCTAAATGTAACATGGTTAATGATTCATGATGTTTTGGACTCAAGGCACCTTCCACTTTGTTTGCTTTTCCTAGATGGTAATTGATTGTACAATCATAATCCTTTATATGTTCAATCCATCTTCTCTGCCTCATGTTAAATTCCTTCTGAGGGAATATATACTTCATACTTTTATGGTCAATATATACTTCACATTTGGATTATTAAAATGAGGACTCCAATTTTTCAAAGAAAAAACCTCATCTTCCAATTCCAAATAATGTGTGGGATAATTAACCCATGAGGTTTTAGTTGTCTTGAAGCATAAGCAATTACCTAATCATTCTACATCCAAACACAACCAGACCCTTCAAAGAATCATCATTGTAGATGAGATCTCACTATTTTGGGAAGGAAATACAAAAACTGGAGCATTCATCAATCTCTTCTTCAGTTCCTGAAAACAAACCTCACATTCTTCTTTCCAAATAAGTTTAACCCATTTTTGTGTTATCGTAGTTAGTGTTCTAGATAATTATGAAATTTTTTTAACAAACCATTTGTAATAACCTTCTAATCAAATAAAACTTTGAATCTCTGTAACATTTGTGGGTCTTTTCCATTAATCAATAAATTTTGTTTTGAAAGGATCAACTTTTTTTCTATCCTAATTTACAATTTTCACAAGAAAAGAAATATGTTCCAACCAAAAATCACACTTTCTGAATTTTCCATACAGTTTCTATTCCTTTAAGGGTTGTAAAAAAACCTTATATTTTTTTTATACTCCTCATTATTTATAGAAAATAACATAATGTTATCAATAAACACAACCAAAAACTTATCCAAGAACTTATGAAATATTATATTCATAAGATTCATGAATAAATCAAGTGCATTAGTTAATCCAAAAACATAACAACAAATTCATAATGCCCATATCTAGTATGAAACATTGTTTTCTAGATGTCATCCTACTTCACCATCAGCTAATGGTAATCGGATCTCAAGTAAATATTGAAAAAGTACTGAGCTCCTTGAAGCTGATCAAACAAGTCATCGATATGAGGAAAATGATACTTTTTTTAACAGTGATGTTATTAAAAGCTCTATAATCAATACAAAGTCTCATGGAACAATATTTCTTTTTAACAAACAAAATAGGATCACCCCATGGTGAAGTGCTAGGACAAATGAATCATTTATCAAGAAAATAATATAATTGATTTTTCAATTCAAGTACTATTTGAGCCATACGATATTGGGGTTTTGAAATTGGATTAGCATTAGTAACTATGTCAATTTTGAATTCTACTTCTCGATCAGGTATAACACCAAGAAACTCATGAAGTAAAACATCAAGGTATTAATTTACCACTAGAACATCATTAATATGAAAAGTTCCCTTGTTTTCAACAATATGATCAAGATAAATTTCATTTAAATCTTTGAATAGTTTCTCATCTTCCTGATATGTTATCAGTTGTATTGGTTCATTATTGTATTAAAACTAAAACTCTTTTTAAAAAACAACTTCTCTAGCTCTACACTCTATCTTAGCATAATAAATTGAAATCCAGTCCTTTCCCAGAATAACATCAAACTCAACTAAGGTAAAAATGTTAAAGTTTGTAGGTAAATTATTTCCACATACCATAATAGAAATATTCTTATAATTCCTCTTTTCTATAATATTTCCCCCATGTGTTTTAACAATAAGTTCTGGTCATATTTTTTGAGGTGATATTTCCAATTTACCATAAATTTTCTCATAAATGAAAGAATGTGTAGACCTTATATCGAACAAAACTTTATAAAAATCTACGTAAACATACAAGGTACCTAGTAAAAGTTCATTGGATATCCCTATATTTGCTGACATAGTCACAAAGGATCTCACTACACATTTTTTTATATAGTATGTCTTCTTGGAAACATTTGGATCTCTCTTTGGGACAGAATTTTAATAATGAAACATCTCACCACATTTAAAACACTTAACAGTTTTCTTGTCAAGATTAGTATTTGGATCATTTTCATTACAATCTCAGGCCATTTGTCCAAACTTACCCCATTGAAAACACTTCCCAGTTTTGGTAAGACATTCCCCATGGTGCTTGTTTCCACACTTTTCACAAACTAGAAACTATATTTTCTTACCATCAGATTTCTTTGGTTGCTTCTTACTCATTTATTTCCATATAGAATTCTTCTTCTCCTTGTTTATAAAATTCACGTGATCATAAAAAAAACTCCATCTCTACCCTCTCAACACATAGAACAAGTTTCTCATAACTTTTTAACTCACTGGAGGCCAACGCCCTTCAATACCTTGGCTTCAATCCTATGTAAAAGTGGTTGATTTTTCTATCATGATCCAAAATAAGATTTGAAGCATACCTTTCCAGTTGGGTGAAGTTCACTTTATACATAGCCATTGAATCTTCATCCTTTTTCATTAATTCAAGTAATTTATTCTCCATCCTAAGTAGCACCACCTTAGGTAAATATTTTTCAAGGGAAAGACTTTTAAATTCATCCCACTATAAGGTATCAACATCCTCTCTATCCCTCATATTCTTGGCCATTTCCTACCACTGATCTGCTTCACCTTAAAAATGATAAATGGAATGACTTACCTTTTGATTATTTGAACATCTCATAACATCAAATATATTTTCAAGGTCTTTAATCCACCCTTCAGCTGCTATTTGGTCAGAATATCCATTTAAAGGAGGAGGGTGTTGTCTCATAAAATGTTCCACTATCGTCATGTTCTGTTGTGGTACCTATGGTCATTCTATTTCATGGATTACTCTACCATTTTTTCCTATGTTAGCTAATCCATTACTGTCACAAACTACTCGGTTCCAATCCCTACAATTCCAGGTTACAGATTCGGAAGGATTTCATTCTATCAGTGCCTGTCCTCTTCAGTTTCCTTGTTTCTTCTACGAATAACTATTCTAAACAAACATATCTTAGTCAAAGAAACATGGTAATCTTTAAATTCTATAACATTTCAGATTAACCATATAATAAAAAACATTTATGGTATTATATTAACATCATCCTAACCCATAAAGTTATTTAAACCATCTTTTGATACCAACTATAAGGAACCAACCTTATTATATTACTTAATCTTGAATTTAGTCAAGAAATCACTTCCTTTCACATTGAGTATCTTTTCATGTTTATATATTTAGAGAATTTATACATAATACATTCATAACATTACACATTAATACAGAGTGGATACCTTAAAAATAGTATTTATTTCATCCAAAATATAAATCTTTCAAATATAACATGATTTTCTTTGACAATTATTCAATAATTTAACTTAGCTTACTTATTTGTCATACAAATCCTTATAACCTTTGAAAATAATTTAAAAACATGGGATGATCACAAAATATGAAAATAATGAAAGAACATATTAGATCATGAATACATGTAACATATGAAATCATTTTCAAAGACATACTTGTGACCTATATATATTTAATTTATGAAACATGAGATTTTTAAAATACCCCCAAAAAACATAAGAACATAAATATAACCATGAAGGTTGCTTGGGGAATTACATACATAATATTGTAACCCACTTGCATACCTTATAATTTTTAACCCTCATGGCTACATTACAATTTGTGTAACCATCGTAGTTACACTTGGAGTAATCTTACAACCGACCTCAAACATACACATACCCAATGCATTGGAGGAATAAATAGGTCCCAAACTTCATCATAAAAAATTAAAAAAAACTACAACACAACCATACAACATGTATGATTTCCTAAAAAAAATTCTTTTGAATTTTGTAAAAAAAATTAAAAACTGGATTTTAAAAGAAAAGCACCTTACATAAATCATATAATTAAAATTATACCTAATAGAGTTGATGGAATATCTATACACATGATAAATACACATAATTAAACATAATATAAACAAAACAAATCACACAAACAATTTTAATACAACATAAATAACGAAGTAGAATGTTGACCCAAAGAATGGAAATCGTATTAAGAATTCCCTTACCTTGGGTTTTTGTTACTTAAAAATCATTTAAAACTATTGTAAAATGATTAAAATAGTGTTATTGATATCTTATAAAACACATCCTTTTTCATAAGACCGTATATGATCATTTTATTACATAATTTCACCCTTTAATTGTTATTATTTTGTTCCTTGCATTGTTTTTGGGTGTATTCTTTACATGATTTCCATGATCAGTTCATAATGGATATTATTGTCGATTGGGAGTGAAAATATAGAATTGGAATGGAGTAGTATTTAAATATTTCCAAAAACATAAATTATACCATTTATCATTATGAGTTCTTTCTTGAGGATGGTCCATGAGTTAAAACATTATTGATATTTTTTTAGGTCATTTTGGCGATTCTTCGATCGAAATGAACTCATTTGTTTTATAAATTAATAACATGTGTATAAAATGATTTCATAACCTTGTATATGATATAATTCATAAATTATAATCTATTTAAACTATAAAAATAGTACCATGGATATTATTGAAGTTAGTAAAAGAAATTGAAATCACATCATCCATGATGTCGGTAATTCGACACATTACGGATGGTGTTTTAATTTGTTGAATAAGAGTGAGAGTAGAAGAAATTTAATGTTGAGTATTCCATAAATATGATGAAATATAGAATATTTATGATTATAGATCATTCATTCCTCTTTGATAAGGGTAGGTGAAAAAATAAAAAGAAAATAATAGAATCCCAAAATAAAAGAAAAGTTGAGAAATCCCTTACGAAATTATGGTAGCCAAACGGTGTCGCTTAAAATTTCATAAAATATTTTGATGAGAGAAAATGGGTCTCTCATAATTATTACATAATATTTAAATTAAGGGGGATATGTAATGACATATCCTTACATAATCCAAAGGAAATTAAAAAGAATAACCTAAAATGAAATAAAGGAATGAAAACAAAATAGGATATTTACCTCTTGATCTCTTCTCCTTGAGATCCTTCTTAAGGCCTTTGGTTTTGTCCTTTTGGTGAGACCAGAAGATCTAGAACGTGGGGAAGAGCCTTGGGATGAGTATTTAGTAGAGATTAGGTAAGGATCAAGTCTTGATATGTGTGGGAGGAAGAGGGAAATTAGGGTGATATTTATAGTGGATGAGAGAAGGTGTTTTTTCATTATTTTAATCATTATTATAATATTTTTGCTGAAGACTATGAGTAATCTTAATTCATGTGACCCAAAAATTGTAATAATTTAATGTGAGTTCAAAAAAAGTGGTCTTAAATCACTTATGATGTCATAAATAGTGTATTTAACTGATAATTTGAATATATGATATTTTACCGTATTTCATTATTCATCAAAAATTCTAGAATTTTAGAAAAATAAAAAAAAACACCCTAACAATTTTACAAAGTGTAGAATTAAAAAATGAACTCCATTTTTCGGAAGTAATTTTCTAAATATTATTAATTTAATTTTTAAATAAAATCATACTATATTCAAAAATTAACTATTTCAAAATGATAACTGCTTTAATATCACATTGAAAAATTAATCAAGATGTCATTATCATAATGCCTTAAGAAAATAAAATAATAATACAATTTACTTTTCATTGGGCTCATATTACTATTCATATTTCAATTCATAAGGGTATGTTACTATTCACAAAAAAAACAAGTTAGTTCCATTAGACTAAAAATAACTTACTAAACACAATTGTAGATGACCGTTTTTTGAAATTCAAAACATATAACTAGAAAAAAAATATGTTTAAAGGATAGTTATAAATACCTACTTAAAAAAAGTTTCATGCATTTCAATTTATTTCTAAAACCCTTGGGGAGTTACAAAAGCTTCCAGGGTGTCGTTAAGGAACGATGGTTGTGGGTGGTGCTTACACAAGGAAGTTACCTGGGTTCCACGAAGGAGCGGCAATGGTGAATAGGGCTTATGCATGGAAGCGGATTGGGTGATGTTAAGGAACATCAAAGGTGGATGGGCATTTGTATGGAAGCTTCTCGGGTGCCACTAGGGAGCAGAAATGGTGAATGGGGCTTACACATGGAAGTAGAACGGGTTCCACTAATGAGTGGCAACGGTTAATGGGGCTTACGCATGGAACCATCCCGGATGCCGCTAAGGAGCGGTGAAATTGAATGGGGCTTATGCAAGGAAGTTGGCCATAATGTATTTCTCATTTCTTTACATGAGGTAATCCCAACTCACCAGTGGGTTGAGGCATATAATTAGGACCAACACCTATGCTCTAGTTCACAAGCGGTATAATGCCAAGGGTGTTGGAATCTGTCCGAACAAAGGGATATGAAAAGTGTAAATCGCATGCCTAACATTCGGAACAGGGTGAGGGTGGCACGATGATGGAGGATAACTATAGACTGTGTTCAAAACACAAAATCCATATCATGTTAGCCTGAAAAAGGGGGAAACAAATGAGGTTTGATTGTTGACCCTGTACGAAACATAGGACTTGACTTGAAGTGTCATCCAATGTCTTCCAAAATGTTGGCCCTAAATTGTAGGTGAGTCGATGCAGCATGGGACAAGGTTGTTAGGGGGTCCCTTCAGAAATGAAATATGATGAGGATTTGAATAATTGAAACACAAATCATTATGTGGAGTGGTGTAATTCTCAAACGGATTCCAACACTTGAAATTACGCCATTGTAATCGTGACATGAGGTGTAACGACCCAAAATTTTGAATAATTTTTGTTTCTTAATTTGGTGTGTTATTTTATTTTATACTCAAAAAAACTATATTATTTTATTAATGAAATGAGTATAATTAAATGAGACTATTGGGTTTCGACCATTATATGACCATTGGTTAATATGGCCTTTGGAAACTACACTCTTAACATTTCAATTATTATTTATAAATACAAGTGATCTTGGTTAATTAATATAGAAAGAAGATTTTATGGCCTCATCCAGTAGTATCGGGATGATCGAAGCCCATCTGATGAAACATGGGAAGGAGGTAGGACCACTGGGCTTTTCTCCAGGCAAAACCCAAGAAGAACTTCATCGTGTGAAGCTAGAACGGAATCTCCTTTAGGAGAAGTTCAAGATAATAGAAATTACCCCTTGGGTAATGTTGGCCAAGCCACCCCAAGATTCTATCACCTTAGCATACCTTACACTTAGTTCCTATGCTGGTGTTATAAGGGGCTATGTTACAAGACCTTAGCTGCTTTCTGTAATCCTTTGATATAAATAAAAATTGTGATTTCTTCTTTATGGTGATGTTTCTGAATTTTCAAATGTCTGGATAAATATAGGATGTATATTATTGATGAAGTTTAGAAAAGGGATATTTTAAAATATTTATGTAAACCTTAAATAATTAAAAGTGTGTACGGATTTTCAAAAAACAGTCTTCTATAGTTTTGTTCAGTAAGAAATTTAGACTCCAATAAGATCAACTTAATTTTTGAAGAGTAGTAAATTATGAATAGTGATTTTACACTTATGATTAGTAATGGGGCAAAATGGATTAAGTAACATCACTTAAGAAAGTATTAATATAATTTAGGCACCTTTATTAAGTAATGTGATTTAATAAAATAGGTAAATTACTACTTCAGAAATTATTTGTTAAGTATTAGTTTTTTCAGGTGAATTGTGTTTTTATTTAAAAATTAAATTAAAAATATTTAGGAAATTATTTTTATAAAATGGAGTTCATTTTTGAATTCATAGAATATATATTAGGTTAAGGTGATTTTTGGGGATTTTTCTGAAAAAGTTGAATTTTTGGTGAATAGTGAAAATACAGTTTTTAGTTTCTAGTGTTTAATGACATCATTAAGGATGTAGTAATTATGTAATCATTATGGTAGACTTATGAATAGTAATATAAGTTATGATATGTCTTGAGTGGCCAATAACATGGTCAAATACCATGGGCAAGCCCATGGTTTTTCCAATACCACCGATGAGGTGTCCCTTGGCCATTAATGTTGTGTTCCCTCACTTCTCCTATAGATACCAAGCCATTACCTCATAATTTTCATTCCAAAATCCTCTTCAACGAATTTACAGTCTCCTTACCTCCCAATTAGTCCTCACAAGGTTCCCTCAAGCCTCTCAAGGTCACAACCTTCAAGCTTTCAAAGTTACTCTTCAAGGTAAGGGATCCTTTCACCCTCCTCTTTTTAAGTCATTACTTCCTTTATGTTGTGTCTTCTAGTTTCCATCTCTTTATGTTGTGGGTATGTTATTATATGTTCTCATTACTTTCCATTTCATGTCTAATTGTTTATATACCCTTTCCACTCTCATCAATTTGTTTTCTGAGTTTTTAAGTGACGTCGCTAGGCTGCCGAATTTCTCATTGAAGAAATCACATCTTCTCTTTTCTTTCATGTTTCTTTTTAATGTGGTATGTCATTAAAATATCCATTACATAATCTTATTTGGTAACCATACTGTATTCTGAATTATTTATGAGTTTTTTACCCTTTCCCTCTCTCTTTTAAATGTTTTCTAAAACCATTCTATATAGCTGTTATGCTGCCGAAATTTCACCTCAAAATTTCCATCTCTTTATCTCCAAAAATTCTCTTGTTTTATTTATGTGAATACCCAGAACTATTTAGTTTCTATGTGTGTTCACAAATAAATAAATATTATATATTTTATTCTGTAATTTACATATATATAACCCTCACTCCCTTTCCATGGGTTATAAATGACATAATGATCTTATTTTTAAGTACTTTTTAAACGTCACAATTTTGACATGAAACCAATTTCTTTGATTTTATTTGGGTTATTTATGAAATGTTTGATTATGATATATGTGGATCACATTAAAGTAAACACATAATAATGGTGATCCCGGATAGCGCTCCAATACATTGGGTAAAGAATTAATCTCTAGAGATGACAAGTTTCCCGATACCTTGGTGAATAACCTTGGTAATTTTTATAACACCTTGGGGATGGACCTTAGTGATTTGTTCATGAATATCTAAATGAAATGATGAATCCACTTATTCAAGTTATTTTTCAAGATATTTTCATTATGATATTCCTATTTTTTCATTTCTCCTGTCTTTATGTTTTTTATGACGTTCGTATTGATATCACCAGTAAACTGATTCCCTTGTTTACCCTTACCGGGCCTTCATCTCACCCTTTCCATTGATGTATGTCTCCAAGATATGAGATTCAATAATTTTACATATTATGAACTTATGATGAATCCCTACAAGAGGATTAGAAGAATTTTTTATGTTGTTTTCAGGTTTTATGTCCCTGATTTCCAAGACACTAGACTTTAAAGATCCTCTATGTCTAAAATGTAATGAAAAGTTATGTAATAAAAATGTGGGTTTCCATATGAGTAATCATATGATTAGAACATAAGGAAACTCTTATTTAGAAAAAAAAGGAATCATATTATTAAATGATAGGTCAATATATAGTTTAGAGTCATGTAGTGGGGACTATTGGTATCTTATTCTTGGCACATAAGGCATCTCTTGTCTGGAGTAAGAGGCATCCTATGTTTGTCACATATAGAGTAATACAGTTTAGATTCATGTAGAGGGGATTATTTTCTTCTTATACTTGGCATAGAATGCATCTCCTGTTTGGAGAAAGATGCATCTTATGTTTTTTATAGAGGGTGTACTACAGTTTATAGTCATGTTGATAGGACTATTAGGAATAAGATGCCTAGAAATGGTTGGTGTTGGGATTTATGCAAGAGTGGCCATTTTTGGTTCAACCTGGTATAGAAGTCAGGTGATGGGGTTTGGATGAGTATCTTGAGGAATGGTTCAACTCAAGGTACTCGAGGAATTGATGATTAGAATATAAACTCATGACATTGGAAATGAACCAAGAGGAATATGTCAACTCAAGGTGTTTCATGGTGTGTAGAGGAGTATCTAAAATCATGATATTCCCTATGTGGAAGGTGGGCGCACATAAGGGTGCGATAGAAAATGCTGACATCTTGGCCCAAACATTCTTTGGTGCGAATCTCCATTTTTCATGGGGGTTAGTGACTGAAGCCAAGGGACCGAGCTGGAGGGTTGGGAGTACAGACTGATGCTAATCTTGAGCGGGGGTGTGGGGGCACATGCCCTACAATATATACTAGAGGGAATAGGCCTATATACTATTGTGCGTATGATGGGTTACACGTAGGATGGGCTGTGTGCAAGATTTGACTATGTGGCATAGGTGCACAAAATATCAGGCACCTTGGCACTGTTTTGTATAAGATTGAAGTCTTTCATTCAAAATTTGATGTTTTGCATGCATGATTTGAAGTTTTGAGCACAAGATTGGATGTTTTGCGGGCAAGAATGGAATCTTACACACATGAATTGGGTAAAAAAAGGTCATGTGATGGACAAAGCAATGTGGGCCCACACAAAGGTGGTCCCATATGGGACCTGTCATGAATGATCTCACATGGAGGGCTCCATTCTTCTGCGCAGGTGTGGAAGAGGCGGTCTTATGCATAGAAGAGCGGGGAATGACCTCTGGAGACATACCCTAATGCGAGGGGGCACACTTGTATTTATAGTCAAAATATTTGGTGGCAGTGCATAAGATTTCAGGTGTGGAAGAGATCTTATGTGCACCTTGTGGTGAGTTCACGTGCAAAGGGGTGTTTTTTATTTCATTGGGTGCGTAAGAATCTTGCGTGTAGATGTGAATCTTGCACGCACATCCCAAAACTTGTGTGCACCTTCCTTATCCATTTTCCCGGGACTTCTTAGAACATTCCCGACATACGTCGCATTGGGCGCGTAATAATCTTGTGTTCAGATCTCAATTTTTTATACACATCTCAAATCTTATGTGCACCTTACTTATACATTTTTCAGGTGGTTGGGGTAGAAGATGACATCGCATTTTGCATGTAAAAGGTTTCAGCAACATGTTGTGCACAATATTTTGTTGTTACATGCAACATTCCTTTATTTCAAGGAAAAAATCCATTATTTCCATCCAAATTTCCATTCTTGTGCACCAAAACCATACATTTCCCCAAACTCATCCTAGATGGCCATTTTCAGTAGTCAGACTTTGAACAACCCTAACTTCTGATCCATAACTCTATTCAGGCTCCACGACCATTCAAATCGAAGCTTTATAAATTAGATGTGTTTCGAGATCATTTCTATCTACATTCAATGAAATACATGGATGCATTTTCTGGTGCTAATAAATTCTCTCCTAATAATGCGGTCCAACGAGGATGAGGAGGGAAAGTCAAACCATGTTCTGAGAAAATCTCTAAGGAAAATTCCTTCCCTAGGGACATCTGCATATCAATTGCATTGAGAAAATAACCAACTATGTATCTAATAACATGTGATCCATGCTCAGTGTGGGAAATAAGAGATAATAGAAGGCCATTCACCTATACTAGAGTGTTGAACAGTAGAAGATGGGATGAGATCAGAATAGGACATTGATCACCATTGGGTGCATCCTAAATGAGAGGGATTGCGACTAGAGAGCATGGCTCTCTGAATATCTTACTTTCTTCTCTTACCATTCTCCAGTGTATGGGAGGGGTAATGTCAGGTGCATTAGAATAAATACAAATGAAGGGGAATGGAAGGTGTGAATCAAGATACCCAAAATTCCAAACATCGTAGGGATGGAATGACAATTAAGGATAAATGTTGACCATGTTTGAAACATAGTATCCCTATTGCGTTAGCCTGAAGTGGGGACAACAAATGAGGGCCAACTGTTGACCATGTTTGAAACATAGAGCCTGATTTTAATTGTCATCCACAGTCTTCCGGAATGTTATCTAGGGATAGTAGGAGATCCATAGGCCGAGCATCCATACTGTTAGTGGGTTATTTCAGGAATGAAAGAGGATGAGTGTCCAAATAAAGGGAACAGAAATCATGGAGGGTGGAGTGATGGGTTGTTCAAATAGATTCCAACACACTCAAAATTATGCCAATGTGATGAAAAAAAATTAGGTGAGTGCAAAGATCTTATCAAGTAGTGTACTGATTTCCTAAAATGATCTCTCTGGAGAGAACCTAGAGTAGACCATAGTTTTACATCATGCTAATGAGGATGATAGACATGTATTTTAACTTTGTACGGTGAGGATGGTGCACATAGTTTTAAATTCATACTGCTTGGACCAAGGATAACTATTTAAATTCATGTTTTAAGGACTATAGGCTTCTATTTTAAGTTCATAGAGACCTAACTATGATCAAGGCTGAGGGGCCAGAAGGGTTAATGACTCTCGGACTAGGCCCAAGGAAAAATGCCTCGGAATCACTACATCTCCAATAAGGATGAGAATCAAGACAAACGTAGTTCATGAGAACAATGGGTTTAGAGACCAATGCTGGAAGGGGAAATCCTCTCTGTCGAGGAAGCTGATGCATCCCGTAATTATCATGGGGCGTCCTAAACTTGATTAGGGTAGAATCACCATTTAAAGTCGCATGTCGAGGACATGTTTACCCAAAAAGGAAATGTGTAGTGTGGAACATATCCTGAATAGAATGAGGACCAAGAATTACACACCACACCATGTGTTCTCTAATGGGATTCCTTATACAATAGGTCTGAGGTGGTCTAACTTGGGGCTGGACCCGAGGGAAATTTATCCAGCGTTCCTACGTACCCCATGAGGATGGGAATCAGGCCATACGTAGTTCTGGATGACCTGTGTATTTTATTTTCCTATGCTAATATGAAGAGAGGAATAATAGACCCCAAAGGGGGAGTATGTGATGCGGACATTATAGAACCAATGTGAATGAGGACCACGGTAGTCCATATCATACCATGTAACCCCAGGGGAAATCTTAGGTCGAGAGACAAAGGATGTAGAAATCTTGGTTGGGCCCAAGGAAAAATTAATGGGCATTCCTACGTATCCCATGAGGATGGGAATCAATCCATATGTAGTTCTCAAATTGCATTTTATCATCATTCGGGATGAGTGTCATGCGTGGTTCAGTTGCACCAGTACACATCATACCAAAACCAATATGCTCACGTGAATCATGATTTATGTGGGAGACATGGAGTAGTGGTGGTATTTTCCTTGTACATGGTGGAAAACATTAGGTGAAAAGGAATTCTAGGAAAATGACATCCCGAAATTATTTACCCACACGATTAACACACATAGATGCACGGAGGTGTAAAATTGAGTGTGCTGGAATTTCACTTGAACATAAGGGAGTAGAATGATGTGAATCATGGCGACCAAGATCTGGATAACAACGATGTTTTCATGGCAATAAGGGATAATTGTTGACCATGTTCAAAACATATCATCTATTTCACGTTAGTCTGGTATGGGGACAAACAAATGATGGTCAACCGCTAACCATGTTTGAAACATGGGACCTATCACAAAATGTCGTTTGAGGTCTTACATGGAATTGGACCAAGATGGTAGGTGATCCAATGTGGCATGATACCAAGTCATAGATAGATCCCTTTAGATGTGTAAGAGGATGGAGATCCAAATAAAGGGCTTATGATGTGTGTTTATAAAACAAGAAAATGTCCATGCGAGAATTCAACACTTTGGGCTATTTTCCACGATGCATTTGAGTACGCCAATGAGATATGTTAGATAGAGGGAGTTCAATCCCTTTCCAAGGAAAAGGGATACACATGGTGTTGTTGTTGCAAAAATGAACGTGAATGAGGTCCCAAGAGGTACTCACAACCACATGCTCTCAATAGAGTTCAGACCAAGGGGCCGAAAGGAGGACGGGATTTGAGATATCTGGGGATGGACCTGAAGAAAAAATGTCTGGGTGTTCCTACATATCCCATGAGGATGGTAATCAAGCCATATGTAGTTCTGAAAGTGCCATGTAGTTTAATGTCATTCGATAAGGATAATTTGATATTAGTTTTAAGGTCTTAGAGATTGAACTGTAATGGAAAGTAGTAAGGGAAACACATGTTGTGGCCATTGAAAAACCAGACGTGAATAAGGACATAAGCCTACACCACACCATGTGATCCCTGGGGATATTTTATGTCAAGGTGCCAAAAGTGTAAGTTTTTTCATGCTCAAAGAAAAGTGATCAGGAGTTCCTATGTACCACATCATGTTGTGGATCAATCCATATGTAATTCTAGACAAATGTCATAGCAAAGAATCGATACCAAACATGATATTCGCTCGAGTTAGGATAACAAAATGTGGTGCCGTTTTTTTCATGTTTCTAGGATGATAATGTCATTGTTTAGGGTCATATGATAGGGTCATCCCACGCATATTAATTTCGTGCAGTGAATACACAACAATTTAAAATCATGTGGGACTAGGAAGCATAGTTTAAGGTCATATGGCTTGGATGAATACAGAAGAATGAGGTTTTAGATGGAATGTGCAAGGTGTGATAAAGAATACCAGGCATGAATGAAGACAAGGTCCATGCCACAACACGTGCAATTCTAGTGGAGAAACCTTTGGTTGAGGGGCTGGAAAGGATCCAAGGATATGGGGATGTACCTGATGATTAAATGTCTGGGTTTTTCTACATGTCCCATAAGGATGGGAATCAATCCATATGTAGTTCTGAGAGTGCATTTTAACGTCATACCAGACAAAAGGTATGACATACTAGCTCCTAAAATGGTAGTACATGGTGTGGATATTGCAAACCTAATGTGAATGAAGGACATAATTCCACATACACCACACCCCATAATCCTATACGTGTCAGGGTCAAAAGGCCGATCGGAGGAGGTAATTAGTAGAGCCTAATCTCAACCTAAAGAAGAAATTTCTAGGTATCCCTACATATCACATAATGATGAGAATTAAGCCATACGTAATTCTAAAAGTTTTATAAATTTTAACATCATACAACAAGGACGTGGGGAGATCTTAGTTTAAGTTCATAGATCTCATACTGAAGGAAGTGCGACTCTACCAAATATGCGTAAACAGAGGACAAATTCCTAATCCCATGTGAGCTATGCTTGATGTGGGAAATAAGGGCGGAGAAAGTCTTTGAAAGACATAGAATACAGAGAATGGGGAAATAGTGTAGAGTTTCAAATGACACCATACCATGGATTCGTCTTCTTAACGCACAAGCGTGCACTGAGGGATAGCACCAAGAGGGTCAAAGTTTGACTTGGACATGATGGAGTGGAAAAGGATGTGGATTATGCAACCAATATTTTGGGCTTAACGGGGGTGGCGTAACAAGGGAGGATGACTGGTGACTGTATTCAAAACACAGCATCCATATCATGTTACCAGAAATGGGAACAAACTATTGAGCATCGGCCATTGTCCATATTCACAATGTGGGACTTGTATCAGATTTTTTGTCCAAAATACACAGGGATGTTGCGTAGAAATGGTAGGCGAGAACTGAGGCCTAGAATCCATGCCACTTAGGTGTCCTTTTAGGTGTGAAAGATGATGAAAGCCTAAATAGAGGGGAACATGAAGCATGGAATTGGGTGAAAAATGTCTATGTATAATCCAACACTCTAGGTCCTAAACCAGAGTGCTCCTAGGAATGTTGGTGAATTTTTAAAGAGGGTTGAGGGGCCCAATTTAGGAGAAGATGACTTGAGAAGATGAGTGGAGGATAGGGGATGCAGATCTCTCAAGAGGGAGGTACATGGTGTGGATATTGAAAATCTGATGTGAATGAGGTTATAAGACCATATACACCACACCATTCATAATTCCAAGAGAGAACTCGGACCAAGAGATCGAGAGAAAGGATAGATAAACCTGGGTTGGACCTGAAAATACAATGTATGGGTTTCCCTACATATCACATGATAATGGGAATCAATCCATATGTGGTTATTTAGATTCTATGTAGATTAATGTCACGTGAAAAGGGAATGGTAGATCTTAGTTTATGGTCATAGATCTCAGACTGTAGATGCATAGTTTAATTTCATGTGCATGGGATAGTGGATGGAAAGGGTGAACCATCATGTCCATCATTTGGGAGACCACATGATAGCAATAAAGGATGAGGATTTCTATTGATCATGTCCACAACATATTATCCTTCTTGTGTGTCTTATAAAAGGAAAAAACAATTTAGCGTTGATTACTAACCATATTTTCAATGCGGGACTTGTGTGAAATTGTCGTTCAAAATCATTAGGATTGTTGGCCCATAATGGTATGAGATCACTAAGTCCTAGCATCCATGCCATTCGGGGGTCCTTTAGGATGTGAAATATGATGGAATCCCAAATGATGGGATATTTCAAGCATGATGGTACCCATGTAGTTTAACATCATGTGGAAAAGACAATAATGAAGGAGAGCATCTCAAGAGGATGTGTGTGGTGTGGAAAAAAATATCCTGACGTGAATGAGGACATAGATTCCAAACCACACCACACAATATTAAGTAAGAAGTTAGGCCAGGGGCTAGAATGTTTGAGGGACATGAGGTTGGGCCATGGATAGAAGGTCCCAACCAGCTTGTAGTTTATAGTCATATGGGATGAGTACTGAATAGTTTTACATCCTTCAGTTCGGATGGATCATGCAGTTTAACGTCATTCGGTGAGGACGGTGGTGATCTTATTTAAAGGTCATAAAGCTTGGACCATAATTGTGTGACCCTTTATGTGGGTATGGACTTACCCAAATTCCCAATCCCATGTAAGCAATGCTAGTTGTGGGAAACAAGGAATGGGATCAAGTTCTTCCCAGAATATAAGGGTATGATAATAAAAGAAAGAGATCAGGAAGGGTCGATCCCACCCGGGCCAATATCCATGCTTGATGTACACTAGAATTTGAAGGGATATTAGGACAAAATGATTCATTGTACCCAATATTTGGGATATATAGGGGTGGTGATAGTGATGGAGGATGGCTACTGACCATGTTTAAAACACATCATCCATATCGCATGACCTGAAATGGGAACAACAAATGAGTGTTGACTGCTAACCATATTCATAACGTGGGACAAGTATAAAATTTTCTTCTAAAATCATCAGGGGCATTGGCCAAAGACATCAAGAAAGCCCTGGGGATTAGAATCCATGTCGTTCGAGGGTCCTTTTGGATGTGAACGTTAATGGGGACACAAATAAAAGTGATGCGTGAAGTTTGAATATTCTCCTGCAGTTTAACGTCATGTGGAAAGGAAAAAAGAGGTGGAGATCACCAAGGAGGGCGATACATGGTGAGGTATTGGTAAACACGGCGTAAATGGAGGCAAGAAAATCCTACACCACACCATGTGTTTTGACCCAAGGGGAGATCATGAAGTTTCAGTATGGGCCTACGGACAAAATGTCTATGAATTCCTATTTATCCCATAAGGATGGGAATCAAGCCATATGTAGTTCTGAAAGGGCCATGTAGTCTAAAGTTGTGTGTTGAGGATGTGGATAGGATAAAAGAATACGTGGGGAACATGGTGCAATCATCATAAACCCAGCATAAATTGGGTCCAAATAAGTATACCTGATACCATGTAAAATCCTCCAAATGAAATATACCCAGGGGATGTCAAAATGGAAGAGTTCAGGGGATGGACTCTAAGAAAAGGTGTTCGAGACTTCCTACTTATCCCATGAGGATGGGAATCAAGCCATATGTAGTTCTTGAAGATGTTGTGCAGTTTTACATCATGTAGAAATGAGGTGGGAAGATATTAGTTTAAGTTTGTAGAGCTCTGACCGTAATGGTATATCTGTTACTCACATTTTAACATCATGTAGTAAGGGTGTTGAGTAGTTTTATGCCCTTCAGCTTGGACGGATCACACAGTTTAACGTCGAGGTGAAGATGAAACAGTTTAAGGTCATGTAGGATTAATAATGAGCAGTCTAACATCATGATGGATAAAGATGGGTTTTTTAATGTCATTTGGGATAATAATGCGTAGTTTAATGTCATGGAGGATGAAGATGAGAAGTTTAAATTCATGCAGGATGATAATGAAATTTAACATCATGCGGGATGAAGATGAGCAATTTAAATTCATGCAGGATGATAATGCAATTTTACATCATGTGGTATGAAGATGAGCAGTTGAAAGTCCTGTAGGATGAAAATGCAGTTTAACATCATGCGGGACGAAGATGAGTAGTTTAAATTCATGAAGGGCGATAATGCAGTTTAATGTCCTATGGGACAAAGATGAGAATTTTAAATTCATATAGGATGATAATGCATTTTTTCATCATGCAGGACACATATGAGTAGTTTAAATTCATGACGGATGATAATGAAGTTTAACGTCATGGGGGATAAATATGAGTAGTTTAAAGTCATGTGGGACGATAATGCAGTTTAACATCATTTAGGATGAAGATGAATAGTTTAACATCATGAATTTTGATAATGAGTAGATTAACATCATGACATATGAATATAACCAGTTTAATGTCATTCAAGATGATAATAAATAGTTTAATTTCATGAAGGACGAAGATGTCGATGTCACTCAACCATATCAGTACACATCCTACCAAAACTACTAAGCCCATGTGAGTCATGCTCGGTGCAGGAAATAAGAATTAATGATGGAATTTTCTTGACACATGAAATCACATAGAAATGGGAATAAAAATATTGATCCTAGAATATCCCAATGACACTGGACCACTTATTCAACATGAAGAGATGAGAAAAAGGGGAACACTAAGGTTATTGGAGTTCCACCTAAACATGGAGATGTGAAAAAAGGGTGAATCATGAAATTTGATAACTAGATCATAATGATGGTGGTGTAACAATATAGGATAACTGATAACCATGTTCGAAAAACATCATCCATATCATGTTACCTGGAATGAGGATAGAAAAATGAGGGTCGCCCCTAACCTTGTTCAAAACACGAGACCTATCACAAAATATCATCTGAAGTCTTCTGGGGCATTGTCCTAAGATGGTAGGTGAGACAATGTGGCATGATACTAGACTATTAGGGGGTCCCTTCATATATGAAAGGAGGTGTGGGTCCAAATTAAAGGATTCTATGAAGTGTGGAGATGTATTGAAATTATGTCTGTTTGGAGTCCAACAATCTGGGATCTACACCACAGTGCATCAAAGAATGTCAGTTGGAATACGTATCTGGACTCATAGTAACAAACCTTGGTGATGTAAATAGTTTATGGTCTTATTTCTTGGACCCAAAGTTCTTAGTTATAGGTTATGGAGTTCGGACCTAGTGCATAGTTTAACGTCGTGTATCTTGGACGAGTGATATCTGGCATTTAAAGTCACATATCTTTGACCATGGTTGTTATAGTTTTAGGTATCATGACATTGACCAAAATTTTGTACATTTTAACATCATGTGACCAAGAAATTTTCCCACAGTTTAACGTCATACGACAAAGATGATGGTTGTTATGCATATTAACATCATGAAACTAGGAAATGGTTGTTACACAGTTTAACATCATGCAACCAGGATGTGGAATTCTACAAGGATTGCATCAGAAGATAGATGGTCATCACTACACCATTCTAATGGTTTGATATCCTTGAGGATGATGGAGGAAATCTTTATGATGGGATCACCCTAAAATGCCCCCAATGTATGCATGGATGATCACCATTATTATGTTGGGATACCTCATAGTGAAATTTACATAAGATGGTGTTGAGGTAGCAGGGAGGACCTCTTATGTTGATATAATGAAATAGTTGGGATGACACAGTGTGTCTCAAGGGTGTTTGGGATGACATCATGCCCCCAGCCTATGGGGGTGAAAGAGCCCGAAAGGCATGGAATCCTGAACTATCAGTACGATGGGGCTGATGGAGCTTGGAATGTGTGGAATCCTAGAGCATCGGTGCAATGGGGGTGATGGATCCCAGAAGGCGTGGAAGCTTAGAGGATTGGTATGACAAGGGAAACGGATCTAGAAAGGTGTGGAAGCCTGGATTTTCAGTACAATGGGGGTGATGGTGCCTGAAAGTCATGGAAGCCTGGATCGTCGGTAAAATGGGGGAGATAGAGCTCGGAAGGCGTGGAATCCTTGATCATCAGTACGATGGGGCGATAGAGCCTTGAAGGTGTAGAACCTGGGTTCATCTGTGTGATGGGGGTAATAGAGCCCAAAAAGCATGGATTCCTGGAATGTCGGTAGGACAGGGGAGATGGATCCCAAAAGGCATGGAAGCCTAGATCATCGGTACAATAGGGGAAATGGACCCGAGAAGGTGTGGAATCCTGGATCATCGGTACAACGAGGGAAATGGATCCTAGAATACGTGGATGTTTGGATCGTTAGTACGATGGGGTGATGAATCCTAGAAGGTTTTGAAGCCTAGAGCATCAAACCATGTGGGAAATGGATCCCAGAATGAGTGGAATCCTAGAGCGTCGGTACGATGTGGGAGATGGATCCCAGAAGGCGTGGAAGCCTGGAGCGTCAGTACGATGGTGGAGATGGATCTCAAAAGGAATGGAATCTTGGATCATCGGCACGATGGGGGTGATGGAGCCCTAATGGAGTGGAATCCTGGATCTTCGGTACAATGGGGCTGATGGATCTTGAAAAGCATGGCAGCCTGGATCGTCAGTACAATGGGTGTGATGGAGCTCGGAAGGCATGGAATCCTAGACCATCGGTACAATAGGGCGACGGATCCCCGAAGGCATGGAATCCTGGAGCGTCAGTATGACAGGGTGATAGAGCCTGGAAGGCGTGGAAGCCTGGAGTGGCATCTCATAAGGTTGAGCAACTTGAGTAGGGATAATATCGAACTACGCCCAATGTTGGTTCTTTAGAGAAACCCATGGATTTGACATGGGGAGGGACTCTATGAAAGATTTTGTAGTTGCATGGAGAGGACCCTCATGATGGTTGAAGTCAGGAATAGGGAAGACTCTTGTGCCTAAATAGTAGCAGTGTGAGGAGGACCTCCATAGTTGCTGGTGATGGCGATGGGGAGTATTCTCGTGCCTGAATAGTAGTGGTGCGGGGAGGACCTCCATAGTAGCTGATAATTGCGATAGGAAGGACTCTCGTGCCTGATGATAGTGAAGCAGAGAGGACCTCCATAGTGGATGATGATGGCAATAGGGCAGAATCCGGTTCATGAATAGTAGTGGGGCGTGATGGACCTCTGCAATGGCTGGTGATGGCGATGGGGAGGTCTCTCGGGCCTGATGATAATGGTGCAGGGAGGACCTACACAGTGGATGATGATGGAAATGTGGACGAATGTCATTCTTGATGATAGTGTTGTATGGAGGACCTCCGTAGTGGCTAATGATGGTGATAGGGAGGACTCCAAAAACTAAATAGTAGCAGTGCGGGGTGGACCTCCGTCATGGCAGATAATGGTGACAGGGAGGAATCATGTGCTTGATGATAGCGGTGTGGGGAAGGCCTCCACAGTGGTTGATGATGGTGATAGGGAGGACTCTCATGCCTAATGATACATTTACTGGGAGGACCTCTGTAGTGGATGCTGATAGAGATGGGGAGGAATCTCATGTCTGATGATATATCTACAGGGAGGACCTCTGTAGTGGCTACTGATGGCGACAGGGTGGAATGTCATTCCTGATGATAGCTCTGTAGTGAGGACCTCTACAGTGGATGACGATGGCGATGGGGAGGACTCCCATGCCTAATGATAGATCTGTAGGGAGGACCTCCATAGTGGCTGATAATAGCGACATGGAGGACTCTCGTGCATCATGATAGTAGTGCAGAGAGGACCTTAGTAGAGGATTTTGGTGATGTTGGAGATGCGCCATTGGATTGGGGATGGTTTACCCATGCGCGGCCCATGAGGGTGGTGGAGTTAGTGAGGAGCCTATATAGTCGGGGGTAAATGCCCCCTACACGGCCTGTGAAGGCAACGGGGTCGGCAAGGAGTCGATGGATTCGGGGGGTTGGTGCCCCCGGCATGGCCTGTGAAGGTGTAAGGACTGGTAAGAAGCCGATGGAGTTGGGGGTGAGTTCCCCTAGTGCAGCCTATAATGGTGGTGGCATTGGCGAGGAGTCGATGGAGTTGGGGGGGCTGATTCCCCCAGCGTGGCCTATAAAGGTAGCAGTGTCAGCAAGGAGTCGATGGATTCAGGGGTCTAATTCCTTTAGCGTGGCCTATTAAGGTGGTGACATCAGTGAAGAGATGATGGAATCTAGGGGATGATGCCCTCGGCACGGCCTGTGAAAGCAACGAGGGAGGTGAGGAGTTGATGGATTCCAGGCCAGATGCCCCCGGTGTGGCCTTTGAAGGAGGAGTGATCGGAAAGGAGCTGATGGAGTCGGG
This sequence comes from Viscum album, assembly GCA_963277665.1. NCBI lineage: Eukaryota > Viridiplantae > Streptophyta > Magnoliopsida > Santalales > Viscaceae > Viscum > Viscum album. The sequence continues at coordinate 1,288,548,923 of OY728159.1, read as the reverse complement.
GGGAGGATGCCCCCGGTGTGGCCTATGAAGGCGATGGTTTTAGTGAAGAGTCTATGGATTTGGGGGATAATGCCCTCGGTGCAGCATATAAAGGTATAAAGACCGGAGAGGAGCCTGTGGATTCAGGGTATGGATGCCCCCAGTGTGGCCTATAAATGTAGCAAGTCCGACGAGGAGCCAATGGAGTTGAGGGGAAGATTACCTCAGTGGAGCCTATGAAGGAGGTGGTGTCAGTGATGGAGTTGGGGGGAAGATGCCCCCGACTCGGCCTGTGAATGTGGAGAGACCAGTGAGGAGTTGATGGATTTGGGGTGGATTCCCCCTGGTGCAGCCTATAAAGGCAGAAACAACGGTGAGGAGTAGATATATTCAATGTTGTTTTCCTCCGGCATGGCCTGTGAAGGTGGTAGGATGGGCGAGGAGCCGATGGAGTTGGGGGTTGATTCCCCTAGCGTGGCCTATGAAGGCGGCACAAATAGAATGGAGCCTATGGATTTGGGGGGAGGATTCCCCCAGCGGGGCCTAAGAAGGTGGAAGCGTCGTCGAGGAGCTGATGGAGTCGGGGGCCGATGCCCCCGACATGTCCTGGGAATGTGGCAAGACCAATGAGGAGAAAATGGAGTCAGGGGTGGATTCCCCCGGTGTGTCCTATGAAGGTGGCAGCAAGGGTGAGGAGTCGATGGAGTCAGGGGATAATGCCATCAGTGCAGCCTATAAAGGTGGTAGTTTCGGAGAGGATCTAATGGATTCGGGGGTCTGATACCTCTGGCATGACCTATGAAGGTGGTGGCATCAGCGATGAGCCTATGGAGTCAGGGGGGATGATTCCCCTGGCATGACCTGTGAAGGCGGAGAGACCAGAGAGGAGTTGATGGAGTCGGAAGGAGGATTCCCCTAGTGTGGCTTATGAAGGCAGAGGCATTGGTGAGGAGCTTATGCAGTCGGGGTATGATGCCCCCGACACAGCCTGTGAAAGTGGTGGGAGTGGAGAGGAGCTGATAGAGTCTAGGGGATGCCCCCATTGGGGCCTATAAAGGTGGCGGTGTCAGCGAAGAGCCAATAGATTCAGGGGGGATTCCCCCAATGCGAACTATAAAGGTGGCAGCAGTGGTGAGGAGCTGATGCAGTCGGGGGAGGATGTCCCCAATGCGGCCTATGAAGGTGGAGACATCAGTGAGGAGCAGATGGTCCATAGTCTTCACACACCCGATGGTACACATCCTATCACATATGAAGGAGAGGGGATTCACATGGGTGATGCCTCAATTTTCCCAACATATTTTGTCTACTATATATTGAAGGAGAAGAGATTTATATCATGTTCACCATTTATTTTTCTGATGCTTTCATCGAGGCGTGCATCTTTCAGTCGAGGACGCGTTGGTCTATTTCCTTACATTCCCACTTTCAAAAGACAGGTGGCAATATTCTCCTATTTAGGGACGTTTTCTCCTTGATCAAAGTGGGGTTATGGGATGTTGGTATCACCTTCTGTGGATTTCCCCTCAGAATTTGTTTCCTAGATCGGGTCTCCCTTAAAGAATAAGACATTGTTCTCAAATCTCATTCATAATGCCGTATCTTTATGAATGTTGGTTAATTGTATTTCTTCTTTTGGGACATTCCAAGGGGTCCTGACAGGGTAGTAACCTTCGGTCAGAGTAGATGAAAACATCAGGCATGTCAGGTAATCATTGGATGTGTGGACATTGGGGAGCCTATATTCTTCATCATAAGAAGGAATCTCAAAGGTGTAGAACCCAATTCATCCCACACCGATTGTGGGATGTCTTATACCAGAGTCATGTATCTGAGGTTTTCATCATCTTCCCATGTTTAACATAGGGTATGTCATGAGTTTATTGTCTTTTGGAGATGGTCATTCTGAAGGCATAGTTTCTGAGGTTTTCCTAAAATATCCCATGTTTAACACAGGGTAGGCCATGTTATTAATGTCTTACAGAGATAGTATGATAGTGATCAGAACATCCCATGGAGATAGATCAGAGAGGTGGATCCCTAGGAGGTAGAACCTAGAAGGTTTACTGTATTGGTGGATTAGAACACCAAATGAGGACGGATTTGAGGTGGTGTGTCCCATAGAGGGAAGATATCACACCTCGAGGGCTGATCTAGGCACCACTGAGGGAGGATCATAGAAAGTGAACTCCAAAAAGAGGGAATCCAAGGTTTACCATTGGCTGGGATTTAATCTCAGATAGGTTTCCTACGTACCCTGTGTAGAAAATAGGGATCAAAACCCACGTTGTTTGAAGGGTGAGACATGGAATTAAGGTGTATACAAAGGACAACGACCCTGAGACATGATGGGGATTAAATGTGGATAGAGGCCCATCGCAAGAGGGACACTCTTAGTTAGATGGTTATGGATTTTATGGGGCTTAGACATGGTTTGATTCCTGATTTATCTTAGGAGAAATGAGGATGTAGGTTACATGATCTCACCAAGATGTGGTGTCTCGTGTAAGAATCATGATTGATATGGATGTTTGAATAAAGTGGATAGAGAGTGAGATAGAACCTACGTGAAGACGAAGGTGATGTTGGACTTGAACCGCATAGAGGATTACTTTGTATCCCTGTAGTGGGGAATCCAAATCGTCATAGTTCAGTGGGGCAATGGGACACCTTAGGAGGAGACCCGTGAGAAAGGATTAATGGAGGGGACCTAGAGGAAGTGGAACCTCTAGGTTGGGGAATGACCTTACCGAAACAAAGGGGCTCAAGGGAGAGACGATGATGAGACATGGGTTATGGGATTGAACCTCAGGGAGGATTCTTACATACCCCCGTGGTTGGGAATCAAATTCCACATAGTTCAGGATGGGGTATGAAATCAGGGCGCACATAGTGGACAGTGAACCGAAGACATGTTGAGGCTTATATGTGGTTAGTGGCCTGGGTTTTTCTGATGCAATAGGGGTAGACTAGAGATATGGGCCCCCAAAAAGGGGATGAAAATAGCTTACCGTTGGTTGGGGATTAAAATGGCTTACCGTTGGTTGGGGATTATAGTGGCTTACCACTGGTTGGGGATTAAAACAGCTTACCGCTGGTTGGGGATTACAATGAATTACCACTAGTTGGGGTTGAACCTCATGGAGGCTTCTTACATACCGTACCTAGGAGACAAGGATAAAATCCCACATAGTTTGGAAGCATACAGTTTAACGTTATGTGGAGAAAAAAGGGGGAATATAGTTTAACGTCATGCAGGACGAAAGCGAACTAATGTGAAGGGGTCGGGACAAGTATGTGTTTGGATTGAACTTTGGGTAGGCTTCCTATTTACCCTTCATGGAATGTTCAAGGATCATATTCCACGCAGTTTGAAAGGGAATGTACAATTTAACATCGTGTAGGATGAAAGTGAACTGACATAAAGTGGTTGGGACAAGTAGGAGTTAGGCTTGAAACTTGGGGAGGATTTCTACGTACCATTCTTGGAAAGGACAAGGATCAAAGTCCACCTAGTTTATAAGGGAAGGTAAAGTTTAACGTCATGAGGGATGAAAGTGAGCCGATGTAAAGGGGCCAGGACAAGTAAGTGGTGGGCTTGAACCTTAGAGAGGCTTCCTACGTACCCTTCTTATAAAGGGAAAGGATCAAATTCCAGATAGTTTGGAATGGGTTTTTGGGGCTTACGCGCTAAGGAATCCTAGGGAGAATTTCAGGGTTGATGTTTAATCTAAGCTCACATGAGTTATTCACGGTGTTAGAAACAAGAAGAACAAAGATATATTGATCACATCACGAAAGGTGTATATGTAAAGAATGGAGTGGGGCTTACGTGTGGTTAGCGGCCCAAAGAGGAAAGATAGGCTTACACTTGGTGTGCGGCCCAAAGAGTTAATAGGGGATTACTCTTGATTAATGTCCTATGGAGATGGATATTGAGACTTACTCGAGGATAGAGGCTCGGGTGATGCTAAGTAGTAGTGATGGTGAATGGGGCTTACACATGGAAGCAGTTCGGGTGCCTTTAAGGAGTGGAAATAGTGAATGGGGCTTACGCATGGAAGAAACTCGAGTTCTGATAAGGAACAGCAATGGGGGATGGGGATTACACATGGAAGTTCCCTGGGTGCTGTTAAGGAATGGAGATGATGGATGGGGATTGTTCAAGGAAGATGCTTGAGTGCCACTAAGGAGCAGCAATGGTTAATGGGGCTTATGCATGTAAGTAGCATGGGTGCCTCTAAGGAGGGGCAATGGTGAATGGGGATTACGCATGGAAGTGGCCCGGGTGACTCTAAATAGCAGAAATGGTGAATAGGGCTTACGCATGGAAGTTGCCAGGGTGTCATTAAGGAATGATGATGGTGGATGGGGATTATGCAAGGAATTTTCCCATGTGCTTCTAAAAATCACCAATGGGGAATGGGGATTATTCATAGAAGCGGATCGAGTGTCCCTAAGGAGAGAAAATGGTGAATGGGGCTTACGCATGGAAGAATCATGGTGCCTCTAAGGATAGACAATGGTGAATGGGGCTTACACATGGAATCTTTCTGGGTTCCATTAAGGAACGGTGATAGTGGATGGGCCTTAAGCAAGGAAACTTCCCCAGTGTTACTAAGTAGAATCAATGGTGAATGGGGCTTACGCATGGAAGCAGACCGGGTGTTGTTAAGGAACTACAATGGTGGATGGGGTTATGTAAGGAAGATGAATGAGTGATGCTAAGGAGCAGAAGTAGTGAATGGGGTTTACACATGGAAGTGGTCTAGGTGCCTCTAAGGAGCGGAAATATTGAATGGTGCTTACGAATGAAAGTGGCCCGAGTACCGCTAAGGAGCGGCGATGGTGAATGGAACTTACACATGGAAGCTACCAGTACTTTCTACCTCATTTATAGCCATGAGGGCATCCCAACTCACTGGTGTGTTGTGGCATATAATTGGGGCCAACACCTATACACTAGTGCATAAGAGGGACAATGCCAAGGGCGTTGGAATCAGTCTGAACAAAAATATATGAAAACTGTCAATCACATACCCGACATTTGGAATGGGGTGAGGGTGGTGTGATAGTGGAGGATAACTGTTGACCATGTTCAAAACATAGAATCCATATCACATTCGCCTAAAATAAAGACAAACAAATGAGGGTCGACTGCTGACCATGTTTGAAACACAAGATCTGATTAGAAGTGTCGTTCAATGTGTTCCGGAATGTTATCCCAGAATGGTAGGTGAGCTGATGCAGTATGGGACTAGGCTGTTAGGGGGTCCCTTCAGACATGAAAGTGGATAAAGATCTGAATTAAGGACACACAAAGCATGAGGTGGAGTGGTGGAATGCTCTAATATATTCCCACACTTTCGAAATTACGCCACTATAATCATGGCATGAGTCATCTTATGATTAGCACATAAGGCATCTCTTATTTGGAATAATAGGCATCCTATTTTTGAATGATAGGGAATTCTATAATTTAAAGTCATGTAGTGAGGACTATTGTAATCTTATGCTTGGCATATAAGGTATTTATTTTTTGAAGCAAGAGGTATCCTATGTTTTTCACATAGGTCATACTACAGTTTAGAGTCATGTAGAGAGTATTGTTGGTTTCTTATGCTTGGTGCATAATGCATATCTTTTTTGGAGCAAGATTCATCCTATTTTTTCATATAGTGTGTACTATAGTTTATAGTAATGTAGAGATGAATTTTAGGCATATGATTCCTGGAAATTGTTGGTGTTGGGACTTACGCAAGAGTGTCCCTTTCTAGTTCAACTTGGTATAGAAGTTAGGTGACGGGGTTTGGATGTGTTGCTTAATGAATGGTTTGACTCATGGTACTCGAAGAATTGATGATGAGAATCACAACTCAAGACATGGGAAATGAACCAGGATGAATATGTCATCTCAAGGTGTTTCATAGTGTGTAGAGGAGTGTCTAAAATCATTGTATTCCCTATGTGGAAGGTGGGCATGCATAAGGGCGCAGTGGAAAATTATGATGTCTCGACCCAAATATTTTGTGGTCATACTCTTCGTTTTTCATGGGGGTCAATGAAATAAGTGAAGGGACTGGACTAGAGGTCTAGGACCGTAACCTAGCACTGATCTTGAGTAGGGTTGTGGGGAATAGGCCCTGTGGTATAGACCAGCTGGTATAGTCGTGTATACCGTTGTGTGTAAGATGAGTTATAGGGAAGATGGGTTGCGTGCAATATTGGAATGTGTAGCATAAGTGTGTGAAATATTGGGAACCTTTGAATTGTTTTGCGCATGATTGAATTCTTGAGCACAAGATTAGAAGTTTTTCAATCAATATTGGATGTTTTTCATGCAATATTGGAATTTTTGTGTATTGGATGTTTTTTATGCAAGAATGGAATCTTGTGCGCACATGACTTGGGAAGAAAATAGGTCATGTGATGGTCAAACCACTATAGGGCCCATTTGAAGGCGGGTCCATATGAGACCTATCATGAAAGATCTCACATGGAGGTTTTTATTCTTTCGCGCAGGTGCAGAAGAGGCGGTCTTATGTGCAGCAGAGCAGCGGCCGACCTCTGGAGGCTTACCAAAAGTAGAGGGGCGCACTTGTATTTATATGAATAATATTTGGCGGTGGAACGTAAGATTCTGGGCGAGGAAGAGATCTTCCATGCACCTTATGGAGAGTTCATGTGAAAAGGGGTGTTTGACGTCGCATTGGGTGCGTAAGAATCTTTCGTGCAGATGTGAATCTTGCATGCACATCCCAAAACTTGTGTGCACCTTCCTTATCCATTTTTCTATGACTTTGCATATCATTCCCAACATATGTTTCATTGGGCATGTAATAATCTTGGGTGCGAATTTTGATTTTTCATGCACATCTCAAATCTGGCGTACACCTTACTTTGACGTTTTTTAGGTGGCCAGGGTGGAAGATTACATCACATTAGGTGTGTAATGGTTTTTTCACAACATATTGCACACAAGATTTTATTGTTGTGTGCAAGATTCCATTGTTTCAAGGAAACATCCATTATTGCGCGCCAAATTTCCATTCATGTTCGCAAAAACCATACTATTCCCCAAACTCATCTGAGATGGATACTTTCAGCAATATGACTTCAAAAGGACATAACTTCTGATCTATAACTCTGTTCGGGATCCACGACCAGTCAAATTGAATCTTCCAAAATGAGCTATTCATTGGGATAATTTTTATCAGCATTATTTTAAATACATGGATGCGTTTTACAATGCCAAAATTACCTAAAAAAATTGATTGATATAGACTCCTTGATCACTATAAAGTGGGTATATTTCATCAAATAATTCACTATCAACCATATAGAATAAATTCATCACTGATCTTGAGGTAAACCGACGATGAAGTATATACATACATCCTCCCACTTCCACTAAAGAAAATATAATAGATGGAGAAAACTATAAGAAAACTTTTTCTCATCCTTTACCTTATGTAGAGAAAATATGGTGACACAAACTATACAACTAAACACTTTAACCCATTCCACCAAAACTAACCTCTCAAATTATGGTACATCTTTATAACACCTGGATATACTACTAAGGGTGTTCGATAGAACTCATGGAGAAATAACTCACACATCACCAAAGGGACAAAAAGACTTTACTTTAAAAATACCTTTGGTTGCAGATCCTCAGACCAACTATCAAAGGTGTCACTAAAGATAACTTGGTATCTCCAAACCTCTAAATCTAAATTCCCCAACTGGGAATCCTACACTGATAGAACAAAATAATATTGCACTATCATCTGAAAAATTAATCCTCATCCACTGACCACTCCCATATAAAAATGCATCCCTAAGATCTCTTCCATTAATCTCTGAGAATATCCAAATTCACTCATGGGATCACAACATGACTTCCTTCTCAGTGTATCAACTAAAACATTACCCTTGAACAATGTATATGAAACCTAAAATTCATAGTCCAATAATAATTTCATCCGCCTTCACATCCTCAAGTTCATGTCACATTAGAAGAATACATAACTCAAAAAAAATGTGATTACTAAAAAAACAAAAACACTCATCGATGAGGTAATTTCACCAAAAATTAAGGGAAAAATCATTTCATCCGACATGAAATCATGGGTGGAATGGTTAGACTCATGGGGATGTAAATTTCAAGACCCAAAATAAACAACTAATTTCTAATTCATCATAACATAGTCTAAACCAAGACATAAAGTGTAACAAAAAAACTCAAACTAAAGACTTTTTTATGGGAACCAAAGAACTAGAGCACTGAAAAACTTCTTCTTCATGTACTCATAATATTACTAACACTAATTAGTCCACAAAAATTCCTAATTCATTCTATTCATGGCTATTAGTGGATCCCCAACATGAGAGAAATTAGTTACCAACCTCATCTAATAGCTTTTATTACCAAATAAAATACACACTAATGTAAATATCTTCATTCCTTCCCAAGAAACATTTACCTTGTACATAAAAGGATCCACAGAAACACGTCATTGGGAAACAACATGGCCTAAGAAATAAACTTCATGATCCCATAACTTACACTTTGAAAACTTCCTAAATAGTTTCTAATAACGAAGAGATCCCAAAATGGCATGTGGATGCTCTACGTACTCCTCCTTATATGGGGTGTGTGGAAGGATTTCATTGATTAAATACTCCACAAACCAGTCCATGAAATCTATAAATTATACATTCAAAAAATCCATGAACACAACTGTAGAATTTTTTACCCCAAATGACATAAAAACAAACTCGTAATTCCCATAATGACATCAGAAAGTGGTATTTCGTATATCCTCATCCTTCACCTGCATATTATGATATCATGTTCACATATAAATCTTTTATAACTAACTAGATGCATTCATATGGTCAAATAAATAATCAATCCTTGGAATAGGATGGTGGTTATTCACTTTCACTTTGTTTAAGAGAGAATAATTAATATAGAGAAACATGCTTCCATAAACCATCTTTATGAACAAAAATTGAGCACCCCAAGGTGACACACTCAGATAAACAAAAATATTTTTGTAGGATATCATTGATTTGTATCATAAACTCTCTCAAATCATATGGTTTCATCCTATATAAATATCTCAATATCGAAGAAGCATTGAGATTTAGCTCTATAAAAAACTCAACCTATTATTGAGTGGGTAACACCACAACCTCTTTACGTAATATATTAGGGTATTATTATACATCCATGGGAAACACCTTTAGTTGAACCTATGATGAACTCATCATTATATCATCCATTAAAGAAGATAGGGACAGAAAAATCATCTTACCCATATGAGGGTCTCGCTCACCAATAAACATTGTAGGCTCTCCATCAGCATCATAGAACACAATCTATCTCATGAAGAAATAAAAAATACCAAAAACTAAATGTATTCAGTCCATGTCAATGATGATATCATATAGTTGTATCCTCAATCATAATAAGTACTCCCAAGAGTAGTGCAACCCCACCACAATATCACAGCCTCTACATACTCTATACAGATAAGATCGACCACATTATGGTGTAGTTAACACAAATGGAACTAGAATCCCCTCCACCAAAAGTCACACAACATGGAGTAGGGTATGTGATATAAAGGATTGGGGAGCTACTATGTCACAAAAAAGAATACTCAAAAGTAGAAAACAATAAAATAGTGCCTCAAACAATGTATGGATCACCTAGAACTGGGAACTGTAGAGAATGCATCTATCAATGAATGACTTCATTGACACTCTCACCCTAATGTAGAAAACCACCATGGTTGTGCTCTACACTTTAAGAACAAGGATCATCCCAGTGTTATCCACTATATTCTTTTTATCCTCTCTGTTCATCCAAAGCTAGATCACCCTGCTACTACAGCCTTCGTTGAAACTATATCAATGGAGGAACTTGAAGTTTAAGACTTTCTACATGCTACCTAATTAGATTGGTTTGTCACTCTCACCACTGATAACCTCGATATCCATAAAAAAAACATGAATCTAATCCCTTGTTAGGGGCTTGAGAGACCCCAACCCCTAGATAGATGAGACAATAACTATTTGTACCTACCATCGATGGTCTGAAATCTCTTCTTTCATGGAAACTAGGAACCCCATTCCATATATCTACTACATGAGGTATTCTAACTACTCCCCTATCATGACTATTTGGTTATTGATAGATTATTCTGAATAAATACTGCTCTGACCAATAGCATGACATATTTTAGCTAAATAAAAGGGGTGACATGGAACTGGATCTCTAGATACAAAGTTTCATCAAAAAAATCCATGGTCTCTTAATCAAGAAATAGGTATGGAGAATAATATAAGGGTATGATAATAGATCATGGATACATGAATTCTAGAAATCTCTTATCGAAGGGTAAGAATATTCTAATGACCGGCCTCCATTATTGTTGAAGAAAGAAACTAATCTTGAAACTTATTTTAATAATTCTTCCATGACACATCCAAATCTTCATAATTATTAAGGAAAAAGAACCACCATTGCCTCACTACTTCACATAGCATAATCACCACCACCAATAAAACCTAGTTCTCCTTCAAAGTATGAATCTAACTCAAGGTTATCTACACCTCCTTCAACCAATCCTCTATCACTGAGTCTAAAACAGATCCCTCGTACTACTTTATAATTTAGCAATAAAACTATTGGAGTGTCCTCCTCCAAGTGTCATCGTTATCAACCTCCACTATATTGAAATCTTCTGGCATATCCTTCTGAATAGATTTTTCCTGAAATTGATTTCGAAGTCATCCTAGATCCATAACTACAAAAGAAAATACTATAATGGACTTCTAAAACTAGATTATGGAATACAATATAATTATTTATTTAATTATTAATTCAATGTATAACCTTATCCCAAGGTATACCCAATTAAAACATAGTCCCAAAGAAAAGTGATACATGATCCATTCCAATGTATTTACCCCACAACCAGTATCTCCTTAGTTACTAGGCTTGTTAAACTAAAGGTCCATGCATCAAATCGCAATGTCCCTTTAATAACCATGTCTCAATTGGCCTCCCTTGTTTTCATTGATGGATAAAATTTGTTGACTCCATTTACCAACTCACCCATAGAGTCCACACCAATGACTACATCCAAACTCCATCACATCCCTCAAAACTCCCTTTAATATCACTGTGTCAGGAACCCCTCCCCCAAAATTTACCCCTCCTAGGTCAAAAAATGAAAAAAGTGATATAATGACACATTCAACCCACCTAAAATTGACTAAACATTGGGGAAAATCACATAGGGTATATCATACAGATAAATGTGAACTATCACCCTTTATGATTTGAGAAATAAGAGAGATAGGATAGAAACAAATAACAAATCCTACTCCAAAAACAAGGCATCCAAGCTTCACATAACATATAAAGGATCATATACAAATAAAAATATATAAGGTATCAAAAAATAGTGTTAATAGATAATATATTTCCTAATAAAAGGAATCTAGCCTTTATATGATAACATGTTCACCTAGCCCCAAAAACAAGGCATCCAAGCTTCACATGTAAATGAGTTCGCTCGGCCCCAAAAACAATTCATCATCCAAAAACAAATTTTATTACCATCTTGGATTAACCAAATCATTTATCATATGTTAAAACTATTGTTAACCAAATTAATTAGTTATCACAAGTTATTAAATTATATAAACATACTTTCAAGCTTAACTTCCAGTTTCAATGAACTCTAAGGAAGATCATTCTCCTTTAACATGCCTTTTTATTATTATAAACAAAAAAAATTCATATTCATGTTCTTTATAAAATTAAATTAACATATGAAGGAACAATTTAATTAAAAATTCATTAAGAATAATTTTCTTTACAACAAATTATATGAATCAATAGATTCAATAAACTTGCTTCTTTAATTATTTAGAAATAACATTACCAGATTCACAATATTTATCTATTTTCATAAAATTAACATTCTATAACAAAAGATAAAAATACTGATAAAATATCAGAAAAATTTAAAATACACTATCTAGAAAATAAAGTGGGAAATCTTTATCCTAGTGTACAAACTTTTAATCACTACAACCATAAACCATTTTATTCAGTAATCTGGTTTATTCTTTACTAAGATTAATTCAACCATCACCAAAAAATATAAATAATTATTAATTTATGATTAAATATAAAATAAAATGATAAGTAGTGATTCTTATACCTCAATGATTTCAACTTTCTTCGATCAAAAACATAATGAAAAGTGAAAACCTTCGATCACCTCACCTGTAAGAAAATTACAGCCATCCAAGAATTCCACACCATAAATATTCTAAAAAATATATAATTAAATACATATGAACAAAGGAGATCATCCATTATATCATGGAAAGAAATAATAGGATTAAATAAGACCTATAAAAAATAAATCATAAGATAAAGAGGTAAAACTCACCTCTGATCACCATGGATTGAACATGGGAAGTTGAGGATCAATCCCATTCGAAAGGTCTTATATACACCTTAAAGAAGAACCTATAATAACATAGGGTTCAAGATAATTTTTATGGTTTCTAATAAAACTAAGGGTGTCATATGATTTATAAGAATTCTTATAAATAGACTTTCTTGGAATGAATGGGTCATTCATGTTGTGAAAGTTTTGAGTTTAGCATCTACTGAAAAATGCATCTCCCAGATCCACAAACCCTAGGATCAATTCACATATTGAAATTAATGTTCGCATCATGGGTTTTTGGAGACATATTCTATGGTTATATACCCAATTCCATTCTCATCGTGAATCACACCTTGTAAACTTCTCTACTTAGTCTGTGAATTCCTATTCATACCATAAACGAAAATCTCATGTGGTGAACTACAATTCACATCGTAAACTCCTCCTAAAACCAGAATCATTCTCCCAAACACTTAAAACATGCTCTATACTTCATAAAAGCACCATGGACCTCAAAAATGTGAAAATTAAAGGTCTTAAAGGATTAAGGTCCTTACAATGATTCTTCTTTATCTCTTTGAAAACTCTTTTAAAACCATAGTTCCCCTCTATTTTACATTAGTTAAAGAATCTTAATCCTCATCAAATAAACTATAATTAACAATGGTTTTATATTATATACCTCTAATCTTGTCTTATACTTCATTATTATTGTTTTTCAATTCAATATCATTTTGTAATAGTGAACCAATAAGCTCATCCAATGTATGATTCTTTATGTTCTTACTTTCATCAATAAAAATTGTCTTAGTATTCCATTTCATGGGTAGAGATTGATGAATTTTTTCAACCAAATAAATATTTTATAGTGTTACAAAAATATTACTAATTTCATTAAAAATTTGTTTAAACCTTTATAAAAATTCATTTAAAGACTCGTTTTATCTGATTTTGAAATCTTAATAATCGTCCCAAAACCAGACTATATTATTTCTTATCAACATTTCTATATCATAATGAGTAACTTAAAAATTTATACATATATAATATGCAATATTATATATAGATGAATGACTAAAAACATTTAAGTTAATATCAAAATAAATAATATTCATGATCATATAATGAACAACATACTTGATAATATCAATACTAATAAGTATATACAGATCAGTCTTATGAAATTTATAATGTTTTGCCATTATTTTCCAATGATAAATTACTATCTACTTAAGGTAGGATTTGATCCTAGATTTCCAATAACCAAATTCATTTCCATCAAAAAATAGTGGAATCTATGCAATTCGTCCATCATTAGAACCTTCAATATATATATAAAATGATATTTACCGTAGACTATTAATCTTGGGATAAGGTAAAAAATGAATATATACAATATATTTAATGCTTCTATACCAAGTGTGGGGGTATCAGGTAAAGTATCAGTGAATTATAAATATTAAAGTGATAGTATTTTATATCATTTTTAGGTATTAAATGGAGATATAAATGAAAATAAGCGAATGAATTTTCACTCCTAAACAAATCAATGTAAGTTATATGATCATGTGAAATATGGTGAATAATAAAGACTAACCAATTCAACCATAAAAAATATATTTCATGGAAGTGTGAAGAGTGAAATAAGTAAATATAAACAAGATACCATAAGATATTTATAGTAATTCAGATCTAAGTGATCTTGTGGATACTCTTCACACTCTCAACCCAATATCATAAACATTCACTAGTTCTTTATCAATTTTGAAAGAGAGTGAAATATATTTACAAGAAAACCTTTTCAATATGGTGACATACACCCTAAATTATTTATTTTTATGAGTGTGAATAAAAACCCGACAATTTAATTTGAGATAACCCAACCAGAACTTTCAAGGTTCGGTCCTAACCTAACTCTTTTATTTTGTAGTGTAGGAATAACCAACCAATACATTGGTAGGTTTAGGAAGAAAAAATTTCAGGATTTTCTTTAGGTTATCTCTACCAAGATGTACCTTTTAAGGGAGTTATAACTTATTAATGTTCCCCAACTAAAATGATTGAAAAAAATAAAACAACTCAATAAAAGGTCAAACAATTAAACTAGTTTTGTATGTTGAAGGATGTTATTAACATTGAAACTATAATATTTGACCCTTAAAGATGTGGATGTTGAATTTTGGGAATTCCAGTAATGGAATTGTGGAAAATTATGCTCTGAACATTTTATCACTTCTATTGAACAAAATATCCCTTGTCTTGTTCTTTTATCCCCTCACTTTCTAAATTCATACACTATTTATAAATATTATATAGAAATATCTAGTTTCTCTTTGATTTAAACTTCACAAGTTTCTATCATAATTATCAATGATAATCTTCACAAGGACATTTTTATTTAATAGACTATAAAAAATCATTAAATAGAAAAAAAATACATTTAAAATATTATTAAAATATCCCTTAATAATCATCAATTAAACACTCATACCAATCCTTATAATCACACAAGAAATTATCCCTTTTATATTACATTAAATTTAATTTGAATAATAAAATTATGTAACACTATTCAATGAAAATATAATTATGGAATGATAATATTCCTTCCATGGAATGAAAGTTTTGATGAATGGAATTTCACATTAATATACAAAAGTATACTTTTGATAAAATCCAAAACTCATAAGAGTCAAATATTTATCTTCTGAATCAATAATACTCTTTAACATTAGATCAATAATTTACCGAAATATCAAATTCCTTTATAAAACCACAAACATAAGATTTTTTCTAAACATGTAACATATATGCCTTTACCTCAATTCAGTACATAAGAAACTATTCAGACTCCTATTTAATGTGAAATATATTTCCATTAGAAAAATATTTATTATGTAATATATTTCCTAAATAAAAATGCAATACATAATAAATTTTTATTCTTCTCTGTATTGTGTAAGGTTTTGTACTGAGGGGGATTTCAAAAAACTTCACACGCAATATCCTTCATCCCATATTTAAGATATTTTCTATCTTTTGATAATAATTTATATCTAGTTCTTATCCAAATTTTAGAACATGTAGTTTTTCAACCAAGAATAAAGTTTTCTTTTAGAAATTTGGGTTATAAAATATATTTTTACCCAATGTAAGGTTGTTTACTCTATGCATAAGTATTATGACTTAGAAAAAATTCTCCAACAAAAAATCAGAATCAATATTTTCTTATACAATAATTGAAATATTAAGCCATATATTCCTTAATTCGATGTAACATGAAATATTATAATGATAAACAATAACCAATAAACAAGTAATAATAAAAAAAGAATAAACAATTTGAGAGGGATTATTAATTATCAAAAGATAAACAAAGTTAAAAGAAGTCACTCAACAATAACTACACTAATCATATAGGTGATATCAAACCTTATAAAAACCATGGTGTATATAAAACATCACCCAGCCAATTCATACACAACATTTTCATTATACTTTTCCTCCTAGTCTATTTTAAGTTTCTTCTCTTTAGACTGTTTGACATTTCTATCCCAGAGGGTTCCTATTGGCACCAATTTTCTCTTTATGAATTTCTCTAACACTTTCAAAATATACTTATACTGAGATAAAAATAATGTGTTGGGACTCAATTCACTTATAATCCTATTAACCAACATCCACTTCATAAAGATCCATCATCTAAAATAATCCATAAAAGTCTGTTTTTAACTCTTCTATCATTTCCTTCATTGATCCAGTTAAGATCATATCATTAAAAGAGTGAATAATAATGAATATGATTTTATCATCATATGAATTCTGGTAGAAAAAAAGACCCCTATTTCATTATAAATTTTTTTTTATTCCATGAAGATATCTGAATTATGGTTCCATTGTCTTGGTGTTTTCTTAAGCCCATACTAAACTTATTTAATCCTCCATACTAAAACTTTTGTTTTAAAATATGGTGCCTTCTTATTTCTCTATGTAGATCTAATCCTTAAAATTTCAATAAAGGAACATGTTCTTGACATAAATTTATTCAATAAACTTTCCTCACATGGTAATCCAGCTAAGAAACTTATGATTTTTTACTTTACAATAGAAGAGAAAACCAAACTGAAATCCACTCCTCCTAGTTTTTTGAAATACTTTCACAGCCATCCAAACCTTACACACAATTCCTATAAATATATTATTCCATAGCATGATAAACCCTATTATTATATAGTTCCATATTTCCTAGAAGTAATTATGTTTACTCTTATATATTATAAACATAAAAGTATTATGATTTTTTACTCATTAGAAACACCCACTACAATGAGTTTTTCAGAGTTCTCACATTAATTTATCTCTTGAGTTTTCCACCATCCATAAGTAGAAGAAAGTTAATTCTAGAATAAAATATATTCAATAGTATTTTGAGCCTAGTAAAGGGCCTCACTTATTTCGGTTGAACTCCTTCTAGGCCCTATGGTTCCAAAACTATACCTTCATAATCCATGGTCCTTGAGAAATGTAGTATATCAGGTAATGGAACTTTCAAAACTTGATCAAAGTATTCAATTTTAGAACATTATTATACCTCTTTAAGTTTCATGCTCCCCAAAAAATTTGGATCCATCATACCTCTATTCATACAAACATTGGAATGTGTTATATTTTTTATCCCAATTACTTCTTCAGCCTAGTTTTGATCCTTCCAAAGGATCTCCTCAATAGAGAATAAAATCCATAATTTTATAACCCTATATAAATTTTTATCTCATAGCTGAAATCTTAATTTTTCATCTCCATATCCAATAAAGAAACATACCTAGGGATTATCTTCTAACTTATCCTTGTCCTTGGAATCAACATGGTTATACATAATTAAACTAAAAACTTTTAGGTGAGTCAGGTTGACCGATCTTCTAATCCATAGTTCTTCCAAAATTTGATTCCCTATAAATTTAGAAGGACTCAGATTCATGAGATATGTCTCAAAATTAATTGATTCACTCCAAAATTATTTTGTGAATATGGTACATAACCTCTTCCTCATTGAACTCCCCTTTATTTTTGAATCATTCACTCCACAATACTAATTTGATCATGTTTTTTGGGAAGAGTATTCCCCATCAGGATTCTATTCATATAATGAAAAAATTGGATATATTTTCCTTTATACTCACAACTATTATCATACCAAAATATTTTCATCTTTATTTTGGTCTTATCTTCCACTATGGATATATATTTGGAAAATTTCCAAAAGACCTAAAACTTTGGTTTGATGGAAAAACCACCCCTTTCATGTGGAATCATCGATAAAGGTAACATAGTCCAACACACCTTTTTAAGATCAAACTGCTATTAGTATTCATATGAACCATCTCAAGATTTTGATTCCCTGATTACTTATCCATTGATCTAAATGGAAACTTCTACTACCTCATGATAATGAATATTTTTTTAGGAACATGTTGATTTTTGGTTGTATTTGTTGTATATAGATAATTTTTTTTGATTATTTTAATGAAAGTAAGTATGTTGATTAGGTGATATAAATATACATTAAATAAGTATGTGAGTGAAATTTTCAATCGGATTAAGACTATCAGATCTTGAACCCCCAGCATGAAGATCAGACTCAAAAATTGTATCTAAGATTTTAGACTCAAAAATACTTAAGAAATTCCATTGCAATGAAAATGAGTTTTCTAAAAAAGACTCATTGGTCTCACCTAGGGTCTAAAATGATGATTTGATCATAATGAATATGAGAATTAGATTCTAGATGGATATGATGTATATATAATGATGATTTTATATTTTTCAATTCAATAAAGTCATAGGTTGTTTAGGAAACTTGTGATTAATGCCTTATAAAGGAAAGTGAGAGTGTTTCCAATCATATTTAGATTTGGATTGGAATGAAATAAAATATTTCTATAATAATAGAAAGTTAAAATATTTTGATTATAAGTGAGATGATTCTAAAGATGATATTCTAAGTATTCCAAGTCATGAGGAAGTTATGATACAAGAAAAAATATGTAAAATAAGGAAGGTCATAAATTAGAAGATTTCTACTCTCAGTCCATCGATATGAGATCACTGGATGAAAGTTTTTTTAAAAGGATGGAAAGGTTGATTAGAGTGTGAAGTTATGAAGATGATGGTTTTTAGTCAGACCAAAATCTAAAAGATTTAAATCTTCAGATACATAAGTGGTGTGAATCACAATCATAAGAAAAAGGAAGTTTCTTGAAGCTATTGGAACTGGTCCATTGGAATTGGTGTGCCACCCATCCATTATAACATATTCTAAAACTGATTCATATTATTGGTAACTTATGTATGTTGGATGCTGAGTTTTGTTGGAGGAATAATTGTTTGTGAGAAATTTTCAGGACCAATAAAATGAAATGAATTGGGAGTTTATTAGAACCAATAAATACAGAAAAGAATAACATTTTGTTTCAAACCCTTGTATTTCTTATCTAGTGGGCCAAGAATAATAACTCCGATCTATATTTTAGATAATCAAAATAAAATAAGATTTTCCTTAACAGTTAGATCATGATTCATTGGATTGGATTTCAAAATGATTGTCATAATGAAGTAGAGATTGAAATATCAGATGCATCCTAACACAAATAATTCTATCATATTTTGTTTAATTAGTCTAAGAAAAAGAAAAAGAAAATATTTTTTGAAAATTTTTGTAAGTATTCTCAAAGGGGTTCTGAGAACATTCTTAAAGAATTTAAATAAGATTCAAAAGTTTTTTCAAGGGGAGATTTAAGTTTTATGACATATGTTTTATATTATTCACATTTGGTACGAATCAAAATATTGAAGAATCTATTTTATTCATCATAATGAAGAAATTAGAATGGGTAAATAATATTTGAATTACGATGGAGAAACATAATGGGATGTCTTCAGTTCTAATTTTTTTATAAGTGGGTCAAGAAAATTGAAATCACAAAATGATTTACAGTAATGAAGAAATTTTATTGGTCAATCATAATTGGAATAAGAATCAGACAAAAGTTTTTTAATAATTTTTAAGTGATAATAAGTTTTTATAATATTTGAGAAGATTTGAGAAGAGTTGAAAAGAATTGACAAAGTCATAAATTTATCCATAATACAAGGGAAATAACAATTTTTGGAAATTTGGTTGAGCATCAATGATTTTTTGAATCACACAGAAACCATATTCGGGTCACCTATAAAAGGATAATGTACTATATACTTTACTAAAAATTATACTATGGGGAAGAGAAGAGATAGAAGTTCTGAAATTATATGGAGAAGAAGTTCTCGAATAGATATTACCTAAAGAATATTTCTAAATAGAAGAATAAAGGAGAAGAGATAAAATCATATTTAGATTATCATCATATTTGGATGGATAATCAAACTAGGAATTAGATTGAGATTTCTATAATCGAATAGAACTAGTTCAGAATTGTTTCAGTGGTATTCTGATAGAGTTATATATTTTCCATATTGAGGGATTGGGCTTGGGAATTAGACTAGGATGTTGGACTGAGTGTCAATACTTTGTCCCAATGATGTTATTTCTTTGTGATGGGTAATAAAATGAAGAATTGTTTCTAAATATTATATTTATGAAAATTGATCAAGCAGCATGGTAACATATTTGTTAGAAGAAATTTGTGTTACATCATTTCATTCTACTTAAATCACACACACTATTGTATTGAACATAGTGTTATACGAGTGTAAGGGAATATCCTAGTAGGTAATTTTTTTGAGTAGTGAACCTTGTAAGTTATAATTTTCCTATGGATGTGTTCTTGTTTTGTTTTAAGTAGGGAAAGAAATCGTTAACAGAAGGTGGAGTTTTTTTCTTAAGAAAATTAACTTAAAAGAAAAAGATATAACTCATTCACCCTCTCCCCCTCTCAGTGATACAATAATCTTGAGTGGGAAATTATAAGTGGTATATGAGTGAAGGTTACCTTCACTTACTCTTTACTGAAGTCTTTAAAGAAAATGAAGTTATGGAAAATCTGATTGATGTGAATATTAAGGGGATTACAATCTTAAATTATATGAATTATCATATCTGGAAAGGAATAATGTTTCCATGTCTTATTTCCCATGGCTATGATATTTCAAAATCTATTACAGATGGTTTCCCTCCTTGTATTGAGAATGATCCTCTCACAAATACTGATAAGAAAAACTGTGAGAATGGTGGAAGAGATAAGAATATGTTACTCTCATTACTTTCTAAAATTTGAATTTTAAGAGTAAAAGGTGTTTCCAATTCCAAAGGTATCTAGGAAAAGTTGAAAAAACATTTATAAGGGTAGTATAAAGGTGAAGAAAGAAAAGTTTAAAATATAAGATTAAAGTATGAAGATGTTAATATGGATGAGTATGAATTTTTTGATGAAATCTTTACTAAGGTTAATAGCATTATTAGCACTATTAGATTTCATGGGGAAAATATAGAATATGATACTATTATTGAAAAGTTATTGATAATTCTCCTTAACAAATTTTCTTCCAAATTTTCCTCATAGGAAGATATAGATTTAGAAACACCATCTCTGGATGATTTTTAGTACTCTCATCACTTACAAAATGATAAGGGAAAAGGTTATGAAAGGAAAAAACTGATCAAGAAATGTCTTTCAAGTCTACTAAGAAAGAAAATATTTAGAAGGTTCTTGAGGAGGAAGATGTTTCTGACTTTGTTTCTGAAAATGATGTATTTAAAAATCTTAATGAAATTCTATCATTATTTTCAAAAAATGAAGGAAGAGGTACAATGAGGTATAAAGGTAAACTTCCCTTAAAATTCTTTGGTCATGGATACATTGGAAACTTTGTTGAAATTTTTCCACAATGAGGTGATGAAGAAGAAAGTGATGAAGAAGAAAGTGATGAGTGAGAATGAAGTCCAATAAGATCTTGAATTAAACTGGATGATAAAGAAATATTTTTTTCCAAGAAGAAAGATAATAATTTATTCAAATTTAAAAGGATAATCTTTTGTTCTAAGGATGATGATAGTGGAAAATTTATAAATGGTGCTAATGAAAACATGTTTATTTTAATAATTAATGAGAAAAGGTTCTCTATGAGTGAAATAATTTGTTCTAAAGAATAATAAGATAGTGAAGCTAAATATATAAAATCATTTTATAAGGTTAGAGAGAATAATTTTATTGAAATATTGAACAATTAAGTATTTGGAATCATTATTTATGAAGAAGAAGATAAAGAAACTTAGTGATAATTTCATCTAAAATAAGAATTGAAAGCTTGTTAGAGAATGTTTGGGAGGCTTGATAAAGAAATCGGGAAGTTAAAAATTGAATATTCCTCAATAAAGATCAAGAATTTATTCTTGATGATAAAGTTAAGCTATTTGAAGTCATTTATAATTTAAAGAAATATCTATAGAAATAAAATAATAATAATGAGTATCTAGAAATAAGGTTTACGTTCAAATAAGAAGAGTTGAAACTTGTCCAACAAAAACTTTCTAAAGAAAAATAAAGGGTTACATGTTTCAAAACATATAACTCTAAAGTCAGTAAAAGTTCCATAAAGGGTTAATTTGAGAAGGATAAAAAATTGCCTTCAAAGTTTAAGAAGGAAGTTGGTATTTTTACTGTGAAAAATAAAGCTAGGAAAGTTATGTATGTGGCTAATACCAATAAAGTGGAGAATTCATATGTTTATAAACACTATGAGTCCAATTTATTTTCTAAACATTCTGAGTCCGGGAGAATTTCTACAACTTACGGTCCCAAAAAGGATAAAATGAAATACAAGTTAAAGAAGAATAATTCGGATGATATCATTAATATTGGTTGTCAACGAAGTTTTCATATGAAAGTTAAGAAAGATTTTAAGAAACATATCAAAAATTATGGATAGTATAGATGTTATAGATGAAGATATTACTTCTATGGGTACTACTAACATTGTGGCAGATTTGGGAATACAGCTAGCATGTGCTGGTTCAAAAAATAACATTACAACTATTCCATGAGTTATATAAGGAAAATTTTAAGGGGGATTCAATCCTATAAAAGGAAGAAAGTTGAAGAAGGTATGTAGAAACCTGAGAAAAATAAACATACAAAGTCCAAAATGATAGTGTGATCAGTAATTTGGCCAAAAAAATTAATAATGTCCATAAAGTTAGAAGAGGCTAAAAACTCATCTGAAAAGTGGAAGAAAAGGGTTTATAAAAATTAAAACAATTTTGATAAAAATATATCAACATATTTTGATTTGAAGAATTGGAATATATTCAAGATATGTGATAAAGATAGGAATGTTACTAAAAGTTGTTTGAATATCTAATCATCCCAAGAAGAATACATGAATAAGATTTCACAAATTAATTGTGAAAAACATATTAATAAATTTTAGTAAAAGTTTAAATCCTTATCATAATATAATTCATATGAAATGAAACTTGTTAAAAAAATTTATAATGATGAATGGAAGGAAGAAAATACATCCAATGAAAAAATACAAGAATAAGAAGAAAAATTCAAAACTTAGAGAAGACTCCGAGTACAAACTTTTCTTCTAAGAAGTTATGGGGTTCCTCTTTATTCCCAAAATATTTGTATTTGTACTAAATGGTTGGGAATTTAAGGAAATTAAATAAGAAATATGATGAATGAGACTCTTACAATTCTTGAAAAATAAATTAAGGAGGTTATGAAAAGTGTGTTTTGAAAGTCGTGTTTATACACCATAACTTTTTAATATGTTTGTTGATATGGGTGCAGGTTATTTTAACAGAAACAAATCCATTCATGATTCCCCAATAATTAATAGAGTTAAAATAATAATGAAAATATATTACATAAAATTTGTGTAATGAAAAACATTGATAACCATGATTATACACTCTTACTTTCTACACCGAGTTATCCCCTTAGACTTAGATTTCATTAGTTAAAAGATCATTACTAAGAAACTGATGTGATAACATATGTTCTCCTGAAGAAGAATTTCAAAATTTTTAGATTATGGAAACATTTCATGATGGTCCCTTTGAATTTTATTGTCAATAAAGAGGATATAAAATAATGGGGAGAATAAAAGGTAAGAAAAGAAAACAATTTGAATTGTTTTTAAGTGGTTGAAGTGGGTATTGACAACAAGCACAAAGAGGGATATTGTTAGGACCAATTTGTGTTTTGGACGTATTTTTTATCAATAGATAATTTTTTTTATTATGTTGAAGAAATAAATTATGTTGAGAAGTTGATGGAAATATGTATTGATGAAGTTTGTGAGTGAAGTTTTTAATTGGATCTAGACAATTTGATCCATAACCATCAGCATTGGTATTGGACTCTAAAATAGTATCTAGGATTTTAGACTCCGAATTCTTAAGAAAGTTTATCCGAATGGGAATAATTTTTTTGTCAAATACTCATCGGACGCACCATGGGTTTGAAATGAGGTTTTGATCATAAGGAGGATGAGAATAAGATTCTACATGGATATGATATATATATATATATATATATATATATAACGATGATTATCTATTTTTTAATTTACAAAATTCATAAGTTGTTTGAGAAACTTGTGATGAAAACCTTATCATTGAAAGGGGGAGTGATACCAATCAAATTCAGGTTCGGATTGGAAGAGAAGGAAAATATTTATGGAATAATGGGAAGTTACCATAATTTCCATTATAAGTCAGATGGTGTTCAATCTAGTCTTCAACGTCTTCAAATTCATGAGGAAATTGTGATACAAGTAAAAGTTTGTAAAAGAAGGAATCTCCTAAAGTTTAAGATTTATGATCTCATTCCATTAGTATGAGATCACAAAACACATTTTTTTAAATATTGGGAAGGTTGATCAAAATGAGAAGTTAAAAAGAAGCTTGTTTTTAGTCAGACCAAAACACAAAATATTTAAATCTTCAGAGAAATAAGTGGTGTGAATTGTAATCAAAATAGGAATGAAGTAGCTTGAATCTATTGGAACTGGTCCATTTGAATCGGTGTTCTATTGATCCATAATAATGGATTATAACACTAATTCATATTATTGGTATCTTATGTATTTTATAATCATAGTTTTATTGGAGGAATAATTGTTTGTGAGAATTTTACAGGACCAATAAAAAGAAAATAATTGATAGTTGATAGGAACCAATAAATACATATAATAAGAAAATTTTGTTTGGAAACTTTTTTTCCCTTATCAAGTGGGTTAAGAAGAAGAAATATAATCTATTTTAGAGCTGTTAAAGAGAAAATAAGAATTTCCTTGACAATTGGGTCTATAGAAATTGTACTAGATTTGAGGATGATTATCAGAATGAAGAAAATAACAAAATATCAAATGCATCCCGAAACCAATAATTATATCGTATTAAGAATAATCAATCTAAAAAGAATAATAATAATAATAATAATCTCGTTTGAAGAATTTTGAAGTTATTGTTGAAGGGCGTATGAAAATTGGTTTGAATATTTTGAATAAAATTCAAAAAATTCAAGGGGGGATTAAAGTTCGATGATATATGTTTTACATTTTTCACATTTGGTACAGACTAACATATTGAAAAATCTATTGTCTTCATTATAATGAAGAAATTGGAATTGGTTGATAGTCTCTGAATTGGTGCAGAGCAATGTAATGGGATTTATTTAGTTATGATTTGTTTCCAAGTGGGTCAAAAAATCAGAATAATAAAATTAATTAATCATAATAAAAAATTATATTGGGAAATCAGGATCGGAATCAGAATTGTACATAAGTTTTTAAAGATGTTTTAAGTGATTTGATGTTTTCTAAATATTCGATAAGAATTGAGAATATTCAATAAGAGTTGAGAAGTATTGATGAAGTCACAAATGTATCCTTGTTTCAAGGTATATAGAGATTTAAGGAAATTTAATTGAGTAAAAAAGGTTTTCAGAGTCCTGACCAAACCATATTTGGGTCACCTATACAAGGATAAAGTACTTTGTACATTCCAAAAATATGAACTATGTGGAAGATAAGGGAAGAAACTTTGAAATTATATGGAGAAGAAGTTTTTAGATTGTGCTTAATGGATGAATTTTTTATGAAAAAAGAAGAATGAAGAATAGACAATATCAAATTCATATGATCATGGTATTTAGCTAGATCATCAGACTAGGAATTGGATGGGGATTTTCATATTTGAATGGAAGTAGTTCAAAAAAAATTCAGTGGTATCCTAATAGAGTTATAAATTTTCTATATTGAGAAATCAGACTTATGAATCATACTGGGAAATCATAATGAGTGTAAATATTAATTCTAGAGGAATTTATTTCATTCTACTATTGAAGAAACCAAAGAATAGTTTTGGAAGATTACATTTTTGAAAATTGATCAAGAAGAACAATAACATGTTTTTTACAAAAATTTTGTACCACAACATTTCATGCAACTTGAAGCACATGCACTATTGTATTGAAAATAGTGTTACACAAGTGTAAGTTCATATCCTACTCATTATATTTCACACAAAAGAATTTTTTTCCATTATATTGGGTGGTATTGGAATGTTTCCAAACCATACTAAGGACATGGATACTCTTGTGGAGTAGTGAACCCTAAAAATAATTCCATTCCTTTGGATGTGTGTTTGTTTTTTTAGCAAGGAAATAAAACATTAATAGGATATTAAAGTTATTTATAAATAAAATAAACTTGAATAAAAAATATATCTCTATTTCATTGTCTCCCCCTCTTAGTAATACAGCTATATTGACTAAGAAATTACAACTTTTTCATGTTCCACATTCCATGTGATCAAGATTCAATGATCCATTTGAAACCAAGTCGTATAAACCTTTCTCACCAATGTTACCAACATGGTTATGATATAACTTTTCATTTCAAGAAGTTTCTTCTTTGGAATTCATTACACCTTCTGAAATCATGATAAGGTAAAAAGTTGAGTCATTCACACCTACAGCCACCACTACAGAACCCTATGTGATATTCCAAAAATCAACCACAACAACAGTACAAAATTTGTGTATTATCAAGATTCCCTAAGAAAATCAAGTTCTTTTGTAAACCCAAGATATTCCAGATGCCTTTAAAATACATCAAGAATATATTTATTTTTTGAAAATTCACCCCACCTTTTCCAATAACATTTAATACTTATATATATGCAATGTAATCTTAATAGAAGCATACAAATACATAATTTCTCCTTCACCCTTTGTAACGAATCAAGTTTTAGAAAAATATTCTTTCATAAATAAATACTATGTTCAATATTATTCAGCACACACAACACCAAAACCAAACAAATATAGACCATTGTTAGGTAGACATACAATTGGAAAGTATAAATGGTGGAAATAGAATTATAAAATATATGTAAATATATATAAATATATATAAACAAAACAAAACAAAATAATTCTCACTTTTAATATCGACTCAATTAGTGCAAATAAGTAATAAATAAAATATATTTTTTCTAAAATTTAATTTTCTTAGATTAATTTATTTGGGTATTAATAATGTATTAAAATTAGTTTAATTGGTAATTTATAGAAGATCATAAGATAGATAGATAATATACCAAAAGGTTTTTTTCCTATAAGAACAACTTTCACTATATTTAATATTTTTAATTGAAAAATAAAATTATAACTTTTAGGATGTAAATTTGGAAAAAAAAATTAATTTTTAGATTTATCATGGAAATATTGTAATGCCCCGACCACAGTTACCCAAATTCAGTGCATTATTACATAACATTGGCATGAACACAAGGAAATCATGTCCCAAATGACCGATCATTTTAGTACTATTGGAAACAAGATTCGTACATAAGTTCAACTTTACAACTTGAAAAGAAATACAATACTAATTTATTCCATTAGAATCATCCAAGACTCCTAGATTAAGCCTTCAAGTCACTCATAATTAACTGCTTCATATCCTGGGAAAAATAAAACATAGAAAGGGTTGAGCTTAGATGCACAGTAAGGATAACAATATTGTGGAAACTTTCATACATAAGCATAAACATTTAAGGAAAAATATAAGAGTAAAACAAAAGCCTTTTAAACATGTACTTCTGCATAATATTGAAAATATAAAATCAAAATAATTTTGTTTACTTTCTCACATTGATATTCTACTAGTCAAATAATCACATGCAATATCAATAGCCACTTTCATAATGATGGAATGCATAATGCCAGAATTTCATAACCACATAGTCAAGGCCTTGTGCCAGGACTACAAATAAGATTTTTTCAAGACCTTGTGATAAGAAACTAGTTTTTCCCATGAGAACTACTGATGCATTGAAGAGCTATATCGGGCTCCACCCGTCACATACTAATTCCAATACATTCCTCATATGAAAAGGTTTAAACATAACATAAACATCTGTATTAAAACTAGCATATGAAATGTCAATAATTTATCCATAAACCATGAATGGTATAAAGATAACACATCCATACTCAAACATATCACAAAACCTTCAATAAAATATTGCATTTTTGTATCTTAATAAATCAACTTAAATAAACTTAAAATCCATCAAAGGATGTTGACATAGATGAAATCAAAACCTTTTTAGAGAAATATCTCTTTCTATTTTGAAATCATTTAAAATTCATATTATTTTAAAAGAAAACATTATTTTTTTTTGAAATACTCTTATAATCTTGTATTCTAAGCTTCAACGATGTTATAATGGCGGAGAATAACTACACCCACTGTATAAGTTAAAAAAACATTCTTGGATTAATTTTGTCAAAAAGGTCGTAAAAACCTTGTTTGGAAAATGACAGAAAGATTCCTTTAAAAACATATAAGTTTAAATAATGGTATACATGAATTTAACCCATTTTTATTAAATATTAAAAAAAATTTGAAATACATTTTGAAGAAACACGGATGTGGATGATAAAGAGGTCCCAATAGATACTAACGAAAAAACAACCTCGGATAATAAAGAGATTGTGAAATTAACCCTTACCTTGTACTTTTCCTTGGTTGAGGGTAGGATAACCTCATCTATAATGGTGAAATAATTGTTATTAAATTATACAAGAATCATATACATTAATTTGATATCATATATGATCCTTTAACATTTTTTTGTTAATAATATTTTAGTATTATCGTTGTTTCAGGAGTTAACTGATTTGTTTTCCTTAATTTGATTTGTTACGTTAGTAATGTTTTTTATGGATAGGAAGTATCTTATTCATATTCATAATTATATTAAGTCTTTAAACATTATTTTTAATCATCTAATGAAAATTAGTCTTGAATGGATACGATGGGGAATGAATCTTATCGCATTCGTGGAGACGGTAATCCGTACGTATGCACGAGCGACAATATCATTCTTTTGATATTAAAATAATATATAATTTGATGGTATATAATATATATAGAATCATTATTATGTTATTTTTTTTATTTACATCAATTACACATCATTATTATACCCATTCAAATAATAGTGTATTGAATAACAATTTCACCACGACGTGGAGACGGTAAGCCGTACGTATGCACGTATGGTGAAATTTCATTCAAAGGATGGATATAATAATGAATATGGTTATACAATATTTTTAATAACATCATAGTATATAGAAGATACTGGAGTTATTATTTTAGAGTGGAAACAATAAAGAAAGAGGAAGTGGAAGAAGAAAAGAGCTTAAAAGAGGGTGGTGAAATTATTACCTCTTCGTTGGGTTCTTCTTTTTGATTTGATCAAAAGGGCTCTTTAGGATGGCTTTATGACTAAATTAAATCCTCTAGAATTAAGTGGGGGATGTTGGGAGGATATTTAGGGAGATATTTTATGATCCAAAGTCTTGATAAGTGTGAGAAATGGGTAGTAAGTGAGGTCTTTTTATAAGGGAGAGGAGGGGCTCTTTAGGAATGTTTAAAATAATTATTTTATTATAACCTCATCTTCTGATTCAAAAGATCAAATATTCATTAATAACAAAGTTAAGATGTCTCATGGTCGAGATAAAATAATCCAATAATAATTGGACTAGTTTTGGATATTGTTTTAAAATTTATAATCTTATTTATTTAAATCATTTATTAATGAGGTAAATATTGCATCATTATTGTGTCATAAATAATTTAATTTATTTGATGTCCAAAAATTATTAAAAAAATACCATGATGTAGGAAAATGTTTTAGATTTCCAAATAATATTAATAGTCTAAAATATAACTTATATAACCCCATGTAAAATATATTTACTAAAAGATATTTGTTTATGTCATTTTTGTCTTTACTTTAAATTAATTAATATAAAATGTCATTATTACACCCATGTGGATCCATGAGGTCCCATATTCAACCCAAGGATTCCCATGGTCGGCTATGTATCATTTAATAAGATTATGACACATGTTATGGTAATTTAATATTATTATAATATTATATTTTACCCTTATTTATTATATTTACCCTTTAATCCGGGTTAATAAAATATTTACTAAAGTAAATATTTAACACGTCTAAAAATAAAAGTTACCTATTTACACAATTTGGGCCTACTGATTCTAAATATGAAATACATTTTTTCAAATTCAAAACACATAAGTGGTAGATATTAATTTAAAATTAATTCCCGTTGTCAAAATAAAAAGTAAGTTTTTAAGAAATAATAACTATCAAAAGATTGGCACTTGTTTATGTAAAGTTTAAATGTGAAATTACATATAATGACCAACATTAGATTAAATGGTAAAAATATAATCTAATTATACTTTAAAAATACTCAAAATTATAATTTAACACTATAAATTATTTTTATTGAAAAAGATTTTTTTAATTAAAATTTTGTATTTTTCACTATTCATAAAAATATAAAATTTATCCGAAAAGTGCCAAAAATTTATCAAAACTAAATTTTTATGTCTTGATTCTAAAGAAGAAGTTTATTTTTTCAAATTGAATATATAAAAGGGTCAAATATTTGAATTAAAAAGGGTTCTCCATTAAAAGGTGATAAAATTGCTTTTTTTAATACTTCTTTTATCTGAAAAAAATGAATTTGTTCTTATATTATATCTAATAAACACATAATATGGATTCTAGAATTTTATAGAGTATATAAAATTCAAAATTCAGTTTACACTACTAATAACCGCTTTTTGAACGAATGGTTTGGTAAGTTGTGGTGCCCTCAAACTCGATGTTGCGTGTTGCCCAAGTTATTGAATTACTTTGAAGAGATAATGTACTATGAAATATTGGGTTGTTACATTATCCCCACCTTAAATACATTTTTTCCTTGCAATTTCAAATAGTTCTTCGAAAATAAAACGTTAAAAATAGAAAATACCTTTGTGGAAAATCCACATTTAAAATAGGGTTAATAAAATTTAGACTTAATAAGACGAAAGAGAAATGAAAAGTTCACCAACAAATTATGTTCTTGAATAGGAGAAAATTGGTGGAAATTATAGACATATAATTGAAGGAAAACATAAATATTTATAGGGAGTGATTGAGGTCATCAATCACAAACAATTGTACACTTGAGAGCCTCAAAGCCATCGATCTATGATGATCTAAAATATCATCAGTTCAACAAAACATACGGTGTTAGGATACACACATTTTTTGTTTTAATATCCCTTCCCTAAAGTTTAAGAATTAATTTCTTCATAGAATAATAGAAATATATATATATATATATACATGACAAGTAGAGTTTCATCCTTCATCTAATTTATATCACAAACTCATCTTTCACTCCAAAATATAATAGAACTCAAAAATATTATATTTATCCTAATCTTATAAGGTTCCAAATATTAACACATACCATTTAAAAGAAGAAAAATATTTTGTAATAACCAGGGACTTCCTTTAGGCTAGTGGTAGGTAGTAAAGGTCTGTCACACTGTGGTTGTGGGTTTGATTCTTATAGCTTTGTCCGACGCGACGGGTTATCACCTGACCTACAGGTTGTCGTTTTCCTAAAACTATAGTATTATATTATATTCCAAAAATAATCATAAGAAATGTTTTAAACTTAAACAAAACTATCCAAAGTTTGACTTAATCTTTTCCAACCATTATAGTTTTCCAAAATACCTCTGTCCAAACTTACAGTCCAAAATTTATAAGGTAGGTAAACTCAATGAAGATATTTTTTTCACGTAATAACATGTGAATACCTTTATCATGTATTCTTTTAAAACATTGTAACACCCTGAATTACCATAAAACCTTATTGATTACATTCATTCTCCCTTATTCCTTATAGAATACTAGATGTACTCCTCATATCCAAAAATTTTGAATACTCCAACAATAATGAAATAAACAAACCATTAATCAGTTCCATGGTAATCAATAATATCCAATATAATTTATCCTAATAAACCATCTATTAATCCAAAATTACTACCTCAGTATCAGGACCATATTAAGGTTTATCTTTCCTTGAACTATTTATTTTCAAAAAAGTTTAACTTGGTATTGAGTCACCTTTCATAGAACCATATAATCTCAAATCCTCAATAAAATAGTACTGTAGTATAATTCCTTTTTTATTTCCATATTTCATATAACCAATACATCATTGATACAATACTCAAATGAAATAATTCTTTAATAACAACAATTGAACACTAGTCATTCCTCTTCACCTATGGTAGTATCATAACTAGATTATTATCCAATAGCATCATTTGTGGTATCATGTGATAGCTGAGACATTGATTCACGTAGTGTCTCAACTCCTTGTAGATGAAGCATTGTACATTTGAAACCTTTTTCTTACCCTTGAAATCATGTACATGGTGTCCTTTTTCTCCACACTTAAAAAAAACCTAAATTCCTTTCAATTATTTACCAAGGTGATTATTTCCATAGTTATCACATATGGTAAAATCCTTCTTCCCTTTATCCATCTTTCTATCTTCCATCCTTTTCTTATCTTACTTCCCTTCAAAGCCATATGACTAAGAAAATTATTTACATGTCTTATTAAAACATGATACTATTTTGTTATATGATGAGAATACGTGGGAGACTAGTTATCTTTTAAATGTTGGCTTAATACCATGAAAGATATGATCCTTCTTACTCTTTAGATCATACGTATTGCTGGAGTTCTCATTCCTTCTATCAGGTGTCATTTCTGAACAAAGGCAAACATTAGGTCAGTTTATGAATCGAAATTCATAATTCCAAACTTGTAAAATACCTAACATAAATTGAATAGTTTATGGATATAATCCATAATCATAAAAAAATTCATTGAATAAGTGTTTACTCCTAAATCCATCATAATGGCTTGTAATGAAAATGTGAATTATCCTAAGTATATCCCCCAGGAGTGTCATAACCAAGAGTGCTGCAAGACCCATTTTTGTTCACCAATTCCCATTTGATTCTACCAAAAAGCTGTGTTTTTGGGTTTTACCCCTAGGTACATTTGTGTCAGAGCTGCCTCTACCTTCTTGTATCCAAACAGGGATGTATTGTTTGTAAAACTCACAAAATCTCTAAATTACCAAAACTCTAGGAAGTTCTTCTATATTAATCCTCAAAGTCTGTCTTAGGGTAATGTGCTCTAATCAGAGTTTATCTAAATCTAGTTTCCAAGGTTTTTACTAAACTTTCTATAATACCAACTGTAATGCACTGACCCCAGTTACCCAGATTCGGTGCATTATTGCATAACATTAGCATGATCACAAGGAAATCATGTCCCGAAAGACCGATCAGTTTAGTATTATTGGAAACCAGATTCATATATATGTTCAAATTTACAAATTGAAAAGAAATACAACACTAATTTATTCCATTATAAACATCCAATCCTCCAATATTAAGCCTGAAAGTCACTCATAATTAACTTCTTCACATCCCGGAAAAAAACATAGAAATGGGTGAGATCAGATTCTCATTAAGGATAACAATATAACAGAAACTTAAATTCATAAGCATAAACATTTAAGGCAATCTATAAGACTAAAACAAAATCCTTTTAAACTTGAACTTCAGCAAAATATGGAAAAGTTAAAATCAAAACAATTCCATTTACCTACTCACATGTATATTCTACTAGTCGAATAATCACATGCAATATCGATAGCCGCTTTCATAATGATGGAATGCATAATTCCAGACTTTAATAACCACAGAGTCAAGGCCTTGTGCCAGGACTACAAATAATATTTTTTGAAGGCCTTGTGCCAAGACACTAGTTTGTCTCATGAGACCTACTGATGCATCAAGGAGCTATATTGGGCTCCACCCATCAATACTAAGTCTAATGCATTCCTCATATGAAAAGGTTTAAACATAACATAAACATTCATATTAAAACTGGCATATAAAATGTCAATACTTTATCCTTAAACTAGGAATGGTATAAAGATAACACATCCATATTCAAACATATCACAAAACCTTCAATACAATATGAATGTTTTGTATCGTAATAAATCAACTTCAAATAAACTTAAAATCCATCAAAGGATGTTGACATAGATGAAATCAAAACCTTTTTCAGTGAAATATCTATTTACATTTTGAAATCATTTAAAATTCATATAATTATAAAAGAAAACAATTATTTTTGGAAATATTCTTATAATATTGTAAGGGAAGCTTCAATGATGTTATAACGGTGGAGAATAACTACACCTTCCGTATAAGTTAAAAAAACGTTATGACCTTAATCTTCTCGAAAAGGTCATCAATTAACTTGTTTGGAAAATGATGGAAAGATTCCTTTCAAAACATATAAGGTTAAATAATGGTATAAATGACTTTAAACCTTTTTCTATGAAATATTAAAAAAATATTCAAATACATTTTTAAGAAACACGAATGTGGATGATAAAGAGGTCCCAATAGATACTTACAAAAAAACAACCTCGGATAATAAAGAGATTGTGAAATTAACCCTTACCTTGTAATTTTTCTGGATAGAGATAGGTTAAACTCCTATATAATGGTTAAATAATTTTTATTAAATTATACCATAATCATATACATTAATATGATATCATATATGATATTTTAACATTTCTTTGTTAATAATATTTTAGGATTATCGTCGTTTCAGGTGTTAACTAATTAGTTTTCCTTTATATTCTTTGTTACGTAAGTAATGTTTGTTATAGATAGGATGTATCTAATTAATATTAAGAATGATATTAAGTCTTTAAAAATTATTTTTAATCATCTAATGAAAATTAGTCTTGAATGTATATGATGGGGAATGAATCTCATCGCGTTCGTGGAGACGGTAATCCGTACGTACACACGAGCGACAATATCATTCTTTTGATATTAAAATAATATATAATTGGATGGTATATAGTATATAAATAATTCTTATCATGTTATTTTTATTATTTACATCAATTACACATCATTATTATAACCATCCAAATAATAATGTATTGAATAACAATTACACCACGACATGGAGATGGTATCCGTACGTATGCACGTATGGTGACATGTTATTCAAAGGATGGATAGAATAATGAATTTGGTTGTACCATTTTTATAATAACATCAAAGTATATATAATATACTCGAGTTATTATTTTAGAATGGAAACAACAAATAAAGAGGAAGTGGAAGAAGAAAAGATCTTAAAAGAGGGTGGTGAAATTATTACCTCTTCTCTGGGTTCTTGCTTTTGATTTGATCAAAAGGGCTCAATAAGATGGATTTCTGACTAAAGTAATGCCTCTATAATGAATTGAGGGATTTTTGGAGGATATTTGGGCTGGGTTTGTATGAGACAAAGACTTGAGAAGTGTGAGAAATGGGTAGGAAGTGGGAGATTTTTATAAGGGAGAGGAGGGGCTCTTTAGGAATGTTTGAAACAATTATTTTATTATAACTTCATCTTCAGTTTCAAAAGGTCATATATTCATTAATAAAAAATTAAATAAGACTCGTGGTGGAAATAAAATAATCCAATAATAATTGGATAGGTTTTGGATATTGGTTTAATATTTATAATCTTATTCATTTAAAACATTTATTAATGAGGTAAATATTGCATCATTATTATGTCATAAATAATTTAATTTAGTTGATGTCCAAAAATTATAAAAAAATACCATGATGTAGGAAATCATTTTATATTTCCAAATAATATTTATAGTCTAAAGGATAACTTATATAACCAAAAGTAAAAATTTATTTACTAAAATATATTTGTTTAAGTCATTTTTGTCTTTACTTTAAATTAATTAATATAAAATGTCGTTATTACTCCCATGTGGCTCTATGGGGTGAAAAATTTAACCCAAGGATTCCCATGGTCAGATATGTATCATCCAAGAGGATTAGGACATATTTTAGGGTAATTTAATATTATTATAATATTATATTTATCCTTATTTATTATATTTACCCTTTAATCATGGTAAATAAAATATTTACTGAAGTAAATATTTAAAATGTATAAAAATAAAAGTTACATATTTACACAATTTGGACCTACTGATTCCAAATATGGAATCCATTTTTCCAAATTCAAAACATATAAGTGGCAGAAATTAATTTAAAATTAATTCTCACTGTCAAAACAAAAAGAGTGTTTTTAAGAAATAATAACTATCAAAAGATTAACACTTGTTTATGTACAGTTTAAATTTGAAATTACATATAATGACCAAAATTATATTAAATGGTAAAAATATAATATAATTATACTTTAAACCCACTCAAATTATAATTTAATACTATAAAATATTTTTATTAAAAAATTTGTTCTTAATTAAAATTTAGTATTTTTCACTATTCCTAAAAATATGAGTTATCGGAAAAGTGCCAAAAATTTATCAAAACTAAATTTTTATGTCCCGATTCTAAATAAGAATATTATTTTGTCAAATTTAATATATAAAATTGTCAAATATTGGATTTAAAAAGGGTTCTCCATTAAAAGGCGGTAAACTTTTTTTTTCTGAAAAATACTTCTTTTATTTGAAAAAAAATGAATTAGTTCTTATATTATATCTAAGAAACACATAATATGGATTCTAAAATTTTATACAGTATATAAAATTCAAAATTCAGTTTACACTATTCATAACCACTTTTTGAACGGCTGGTTTTGCAAGTTGTGGTGCACTCAAACTCCATGTTGCGTTTTGCGCAAGTTATTGAATTACATTGAAGAGATAATGTACTATGAAATCTTGGGGTGTTAAAAATATTATCTTAATAATAATTTTTCATATTTTTTATAAAAAAATGATTTGTCGTTGAATTGTGTGATATACTATTTTTACCTTAACGATGTAAATTTTTATTCAAGGAAAACAAAAACAACAAGAAAGGAAAGGCACAAAATAATACCATGGACAAGAGGCATAGGGTGGATGAAAGTAGTAAAGCCCAAGGGAATCCCCTATCACTAGGTTAAATCCCCTGGCTTCATGGTGACAACAGTATGAAAACAAATGGGATCTAGACCGGGGACATCAAGAGAAGTGAGATGGTCTACGGCTTTGTTCCCATCACGCCAAGAATGGAGCACGCTAATGTTGCTGCTGATCATGCCCCCTGTACTTCCTGGTGATGTAAATAATAGACCATGGGATAGATCTAGTACCTTGCATGGTATTGTGAAGGATTTTGGAATCAGTTTCGACCTTTGATAAAATTAACCCCTTTTGGAGACTTAAGAGGAGGCCATAAAACATCGCTTTCTCCTCCACCTAGAGGGAGGAACCATGACCTAGGAGAGCTGATAATTCCATGATGACCGACCCCAAGGAGTTACGAACCACCCCAACTCCCCGAATAAGTCCCATGTTTCATGACCTATCAATATTGAGTTTGATCCCACTAATAGGTGGTGACCAAATGACCCAGTTACCTCTATTAATCCTACTTTCTGGTGGAGTGATATTATTACAAGCATGAAGCCTTTGAAGGGTAGTTGCCTCCTTCTAGTTGACAATAGATTGGACCATATCAAGAAGAAGGAACTTTGTTCGATGGATGATTCCCTTTCTGGAGGAAATAGTTCCTTTATTCTCGGCCTTATTCTTCACCTGCCATATCGACCAGCAACTTGCATGCAAGACCACTGTATGTGCCATTCACTCAGATCCCCCCCCCCCACCACATGGAACCATTGATCAAGGAATGGAATACTAGCCAAGAGGCCATCATGGATACCTTTAAACTCACCCAAATACTACCACACTACTCTAAAATTGTCTCCTTCAAAGAAAAAATGTCTTACGCTCTCCTCCCTGTGGTTCGAGTATCAATGGGACCATGAATCCAGCAGGATGCCACATCGCTTGATGTTCCAATCAGTGGAAATATCCTTGTGTCACTACCTCTAGGTAAGGAAGTTGAGTTTGATAGGGATACCTTTGCACCAGAGGAGATCATCCCATGGATTTCTCTATTCCTGTGTGGCCAGAGTGCATTGGAAGTCTCTTGAAGAGAAGGACCCTGAGGAAGAATGAGAGAAGGCACATTTGTCTGGTTCGATGTTGAGCTTGATGAGGTTGAAGATGACTTTTTGATCCCTATCCAAGATCAAAAAGAAAAAATATGGATGAGAACTATCTTCCTTGAAGGAAATCGAAGTGGACGGGAACCTAGGGAAACTAAGGACAATCACGACCTAGTTGTGATGCCAGAAAAAGATATCCCCCCTCCCTACAAGACATCTGGAGTGGGGTTTCAAGGTAGTGATAAGAGGGGAGATAAAGTACTATAACAGAGAAACTTGGTTGGTGGCTAGAGCCTCAGACCAAGAATAAGAGTTGTTCATGGGGATCACTCAAATTGTGCATTAATCCTGGACTTCACATGGAATATGTTCATGAATGTAAATAAGGGTTTCATTGAGCCGACATACATTGATGTCCCCATCCCCAGTTGGTCTCTCCACCCTATGTCAGAAAGCCCAGAATTGCCTTCCTTCAAGATGTACGTCCCAAATGAATATTTCAATAATCTTATCGATCTTATTAATGATACTCATTAATAATGTGATGTACTAGAGATAGTGGATGGGAGTGGCAAGGAGCACACTTTTAACTAGCATTATCTAACCCCCAAAATAGAGATAGATGTTCTTCCAGTGGAGAATCATGTTTATAACCCTGTTGATAATGGTGTTGAAAACACAAACATGGAGCCTCCCTGGGAAAATGGGTGCTATTAGGTACTCCAAATGGAAGTTCCCCTAGTGAAAGTCCTGGATAAGTTGAATAGTAGGGATCTGGGTGGTAGTGCCTCTGTTGGAAATATAGAAGTTTCTTTTCAACTTGTCGATAACTTGCCTACTCCAGCGGTAGTACTCCTATAAAACCCTATTGAGGACTTTGATAGACCACATAATAGCATTCATTAAGATGAAGGTTTCGTCCATGAACATAATGTGAGAAATAAAGGGGGCTCCCATTCTTATATGATAAGGCAAACCACTCTGCTACAAATATGCCTGTTTAGAAGACGTTTGAGGAAATCCTATGAGATAATGAAGATGCTTAGGGATAAAGGATCCCCCTGCCTCATTCCACGACTTCACTTGAAAAACTAATAATCATTCCCCATGAAAGTGACCACCAACCAAGAAAATCTAAAGCACCTAAATATGATGTTTATATTCCACTAAGAGAACCTCGTGCTAGCCATCACCTTTTTTATGAAACCCCACTCCACCTGGTCATATGATTTTTTCATATTAATATTGATGGAAAAATTTGATCTTTGAGACTTTAAGATTATATCTCTAATAATATCTTGGGCTAGGGAGATGACCCCTTAGATCAAACATCCCTTCACAAACTCATGCTTCTCTAAATACACTCACCAAGGGATGTGTGGATCCATCCTCACATTGATAAGGCTGGCCAAAATATTGTATGGGAAATTAAATAAACTCACTATCTTGTAATGGGTTATAGAGGAAGGATTCATTATCTTGGGGAGAAATAAATTGGTTGTGGCACAAAAAACCCTAGGGAGAGGGCCCTCTAAGAAGAAGTCTCGAATATCACATGCGACGTCTATCTTCACGACATCCCACAAAGCTCTGTAAAACAATCCTAGGAATCCATCTGGCCCATGTGCACTTTCGAGGTTGAGGTTCATAATTTTCCCGTGTATTTCTTTATCATCAGGAATGGAACTCATCTTGGCATTTCCTAGATCAAAATTTTGTTTGGAATCACATCAAATAATCCCCCGTCCTCCCCCAGGTATCCATTGGGTAGAAGAGGATTGGGATAGGAAAATATGACTTGCAAAGAGGACATAGCCAAATCCCCCACAACATCAATGTTATCAGTTTACTTACCATCATCCATAAAAAAATTCTCCATCTATTTCTTTTCCTTAATACAAGAATGGAAGAAGTTAATGTTCCTGTCTCCCTCCTTGAGCCACTTGATCCTCAACTTTTCCCTCTCCAAAAATTCTTGCCTTAGGAGCATTTCTTCCAGGACACCCTTCTTGTTGGATAGGTCTTAAAACACCCTGTAATCCTAGGAATCTTCTATACTACCCTCCATGTGATCCACATCATGCATGGTGGCTGAAATATCAGTGTCTATGGGGGAAGTATCATTGACCCATGCATGGATCTTTGCCTTGAGCCTTTGTAGCTTTTTGTAGATAGCCATCCAGGAATGTCCCAGGGTGGAATCAGCCCAGGTGTCAGAAACCATGTTATAGAATCCTGGAAGATAGTCCAAGTGTTGGTGGTAGTGAGATCTTGTGGTCTGATTCTATCCTGAGGATAGGGAAATGAGGATTGGGGAGTGATCAGATAAACCTTGGACTAAGTGACTTACCTTAGTGTTAGAGAACTTGGAGATGGCTTGCATGTTGGCTAGAAAATAGTCCAGATGGATCCACGAGTGATTCCTACTTATTTGGTTTTTGCACTATGTCAACTGGTCTCCCAAGAATCCAAGATTAGAGATCCCTTTCTCATCCACAAAAGGAACGAATTCCATGCTCACATTCCTCTAAAAATTCCCTCGTCCTTTCCTCTCCTCCGGGCTAGTGACCATGTTGAAGTCCCCCCCCCCCCCGAAAATACTAGGATCGTTCTCAGGATTAAGATATTTCAGGTCACTCTATAAGGATTTCCTTTTTTGAGCATCATAGCTTCCATAGATGAAGGATATGAATAAAAACAAGTCTCCATACCCCACCCTTGTGGTGATGAACTGGTTTCTAGCCTGAAATAGGTCCACAGAAAGGTTGCTATGCCAAAAAATCTAGATATGAATGTTGGTGGGATAAGAATGCATGAACCCATGCATGTTGATATTTCTAGAGAGGTCATTGATGTTTCCAGGGCTCTTTTTGTACTCAAGAACGACGATGATGGAGGCCTTGTGACTTCTGATTTCATTGGTGAGTAAATCTTCATTAACCCAGGCACCAATGTTTTCGGAATTCCAAATGATTACAAGATTAATTTATCAAATAGTATTCTATCATTGGCCCTAGAATTCATGGCCCTATAAAATTGGGAGGTATAATTCTCCCATTGGTTCTTTGATCGAGAGTGAGTACATACTACCACACCCTTGGGTGGAAGGGGGACTAGAGGGGATGGAGTCTCCTTATATGTGGTATAAAGGTTCACCTTGCACAAGAAGGGGACCTATAGGGTCACCCTACACTATGAGGCTATGGAAAAAAGGGGCCCTCCATTAATAGCAGCAAGGTAACTGGAGTTGCAGAGTTAGACAGTCCCTAGGGAGGAGCACCCTAGTGGGGACCATATCCAAGACTGGACACCACCTAGGAGAGGCTTCCTGAGGAAGGAAGTCCAAGGCCATTGAGGTAGCATCCTTTGAGGAGAAAGTAGTTATATAGGGGCAAAGGGAAGGAAGGGTTAGTTGGCCAAAGTGCCTGGCCGTTCTATGCACAAGACACCCCCCCAAGAAGGGAATCCTATGACAGTAAGGAGAGAAGGAGGGGAGGGGGAATGATGCCTGATGGGGTGAAGGACACAACTCTAGGGATGAAAGATGCCAACTCCAAACAGGTAAGTAATAGTCGAGAAGGAAATGGGATTTAAGATACCTCCAAACCTGGTAAGGTGGCAGAGGGAGCCATCACATTCATGTCGATAGGGGGAGAATTCACTATGAAGGAAGCATCAGAACACACATATGAGTCCAAATGAGCATGTTGGGATCAGTATTCAAATAACGGATGAGTAGACTTATTCTAGAAATGCCTACATACCTGTAGAGAATACCCTTGGAGTGGGTAAAAGGAGTAGTACATTGGGAAGACCGGGTAAGAGATGGCCTGGTCCCATGAGAGACTATCATGCACCTAGAATATTATCCGATCTAGAATGGGTAGAGAGAGATACATCTCTATAAAAATATAGGTCAATGAAGCATCCACACAACACGTCGTCATGTCATCGATACAGAGAAAACCACTTAAAGAATCTCCGATTTCCTTGAGAAAACCCCCATTTTGAAAGGGGAGAGGAATCCCATGTAGGTTGATCCAAATAGCGAATAAAGGGTTTCCCTTGCCTTTATGAATATCCAAGGACCATCTAGACAAGATGAGACTATATCAAACAAGGGACCTAGGATCCTTTCACCAATCAAACTCAAAATCTTTCTCAGAGGATAGAACTAGGAAGAATGAATTCTAGTGAACAGACGAGATCTTCACTGGAAGCTGGAGACCCTAGGAGGTGACAAAGTGTTGGAAGACAGCTATGGGAGGTTTTACGGATCTAAAGTGAGCTACAAGGTTCCAGTTGAGACACTCCTCCACCTCCATATAAGATGACGTAGGAAATACCATAGAGATATAGGAGGCACCTCAAGAAGAAACTGTGGTTGTCAAGCATACCTTAGGGAAACATGGCGTCGTGGAAGACCTACTTAAGCCTATGAATGCATATGTAAAGGATCTCATCCAAGATTCCATGAGGGTAGGCACCAGTGGAGGCAGGGGAACACCTAGGGATGGGAAGGAGGCTCTCAGGGGAACTTTCATAGAGGGAGAACATGGGTCCCAGGGCAGAGATCCAAAGGAGATCACTGGAGGGACAGGCGTGAGAGAATCGTATTATTATTTTTTTTATTTGGAATCATTAGGTTTAATTATATAATAATCACCATATTATTTTTCTAATGATAAATGATAAGATACATAGGTAAAACCTAGTTACCCTGATAGAATATAAAATGGTAAAATTTAAAAATATAAGATTAAATAGACTACAACATGCCTAAAAATGAGTGGGAATGTGTGGTTGATGAATTTAATGAAATTTTCACTTCCTCTATCCATTACTTCTCAATTGTTTAGCCACTTATCTTGATATTGACTTCATATTATTAAAATTTTATGGGTATTTACAAAAAAAATTACCTCTTTTCACTTATAAATGGGTCTCTCCTATCCGCATTTACCCTCACACAAAACCCTATTAATTTTATCCCAAAGTATAACCAAACCTATCAAAAACACTCCTATACAAATTAAATAGGTTATTTTTTCTCGAAATATTATCCCTCATAGGTTTAACCCCATTCATAAAGGAAATAATCCAAGAAGCAAGGTATATATTTTTAATTTCTCATTTATCTTTTATATTTATTTATGTGCAATTATTCTTCATCAACTTACATTACACAATATTAAAATTATAACATAAATATAACTACAATATTGATCTATTATTATAGTTATGGTATAATTATTAACCACCCTTCCATTTTCCATTAAGAGAAAAACACAAACATGAATCATGTGTATGTGAAAACTACCATCTCTGTGAATAAAATTGTATTGTTTTCATTCACCACCTAACATGGATAGTATAAAAGGGTGATATAATAATTAATTTTTATAAAAATTAAATTTTTAGGAGTCTTAAATAAGTAACCTTATTTCCATTTTCATCTATTATTTTAAAAATGAAATTATTGTTCATGTGTGTGTGTGGACTATTGCCTTCATAGAACGATTCATTTTCTTTTCCTCTACCAACATCATGGATAGTTTTATTTTACAATTACTAAATATATATATAATATATTTTATTATATATCATTAATATTAATCTTTATTGAAAATAAAATTAACTAATAATATTTATAATGTGATCAGTCAATACTGATAAATAACCTGAAACTAGTTCCTCTCCATATTTGGATTTATAAAATGTAACAAAACTATTTTGTAATGGAAATATAAAAATTATAATAAATTGTATAATTTCAATTCCAATACCCTTAATGGTTTTTTAAAGATTAAATTTGGTAAAATAAGATAATCCCACACCATTTTTATAAAATTAGTACAAATGATCAACACTCATTTATAAAAACCAAATACACCAAGAGAATTGTTAAAAATTATGTTATAAGTGTGAAGGTATATGAATAAGTTTTTTAAATAGGTAGTTAACATTTTCATGCTTATAATACATGAATTTTAATCACTTATTAGGAATAAATAGTAAGGGTAA
This sequence comes from Viscum album, assembly GCA_963277665.1. Taxonomy (NCBI): domain Eukaryota; kingdom Viridiplantae; phylum Streptophyta; class Magnoliopsida; order Santalales; family Viscaceae; genus Viscum; species Viscum album. The sequence goes on along the minus strand of OY728159.1, from coordinate 1,288,504,936 downwards.
CAGACTTTGGTAACTCAACTTTCTTTCGTTGATACGGTTTCTTTTGAACTTTGACCTTCAATGTTCCCTATATTCAGTGATCACCTTTTAAATATGATTTAAAAATGTAAATATCTATCAAAAATGAGTTATTAATTAACATACAGTTCCATGAATAATTTTCTTTTACATGAAATTGTAAAATGTTTTGAATAATTATAATCCTCTTAAGTGTTGATTTATTTTAAATGACTCTTTATTTCAAGTATATGTTTTAACTTACCACTAATGTTCAATTTTTTATTATTAAATACAAATATATATCAATTCATTTGATCTTCATAATTTCCTTCTAAAGAAAATAATTTTTACTATCTTTTACAATTTGGCTTCTTTCTCTTCTTTATCTCAAAGGGGGTCTATTTTTGAAGATGTAATGTTTTTAAAAATCACCCTCTAAATGATTTTATGAAGTTACTTTTTTGGGTGATTCAATTTAGTATCAATTTATCTAGTTTATATTGTTATTTATATGATGCGTTTTGAAATTTAATGTGAACCCCATTCTTATTCCTGAGTTTTAAGGATGTGGTGATTAAATGTTTTCTTGTGAAATGAATGTGTATAGTTAATATTAAGTGAGAATTGGGACCAATATAACTCTCTAATTCATTGGGTAAATATTTAGAACTCGTGATATGATGGTGAAATGAGTAGTGGTGATTGATCCAAAAAGGGGAATAGGTTATTCTACCAAATCCTCTCATGAAAATAGGTCTTGATTCCTGATCAACTATTATGAATAGGTGGTGATCTTTAATCCATGTTATTTTTTTCTATGCTTATGTTAGTTCCACATAGCTTTGATATGCGACTATTTTGTAAGCCCTACTCATGATTTAAGACTCATGTTTTTTCCAGTCTTTACACCATGTTATTTGTTTGATCTTATGGGATTACTTGTTCTCTTATCATTCCATAGGAAAACATTTTCTGATTTCATGTTATATTAATTAGAAATTTATCTCCTACTTATGTTTTCTAATTTTCTTCTAATATCACCCTTAGAAACATGTTTATATGTTTATTTCTCTCATACTGGGAATTGAAGATCACCCCTTTTTTATGTTTCCATTTCCCAGGGAATGAGAATGAGTTTAACTTGGGTGAAGATTTGAATAAGACCTAGTATAATGAAATTTTGGGAAATGATCACAAGAATTATATAATAAGTTTCTTATATAACTAGTATTTAAATAAACTAAACCTCTAAAATCATGGGATGTTAAGTTTATTTTGTAATTTAATGTTTTAATTATTGAAATTATATATAATAAAGACATATTTATCTTGGGTCACTTTGGTTGGAATCATATGTAAGGTTTAGTTATTTTTGAATATTATTTTAGTTACCTTTTTTATTAGGGTGAGATAACCTTAGTGAAAATCTTTCAGATAGTTCTATGTATTGGATGATATCCTGAAATATTAATCCTTTTTTAGGTGATTTTCCTAGTAATACATCCATGTTTGGATACTGGAAAGTTCATATGGTTGTATAAGAGATGCAACTAGTAATAATTTTCCCAAAGAGGGTTGGTTGAGCAATGACTTAATCATCACTCTGATTCATGACGATTGGGCCTAAGCCTACACACCTAGCTAGACACTCTTAAGGTATATTCATTGGTTTATAATATTCTCTATATGAATCACTATGAAGGATTGATTTCATTGTTATTTTGTGGTAATAGGTTAAAAAGTATAAGATAACCCAACTTAAAGTAACCTAGTTTAAAATAATATTGATATATGTTGAACTAAATTAATTTTTGGATAACAAGATAATGTAAAAGGGTAAAAGGTTTACGTTCAAATCCATTTTATGTTATTAATTATGTTAATTCCACTATAATATTAAATTTTTATTTCTCATGTTAACCCATTTTATTTTATAGATGGATGGAATTATAAGTAACTAAATTAACAATGGGTGTAAGGGGTAATTATATGACTTCCCTAATGAACACCCAAATTTAATGGGGTCTAGATTACAAAACCTCATGAAAGTTCTCACCCAACTATGAAAATATATAAATAATAATGTAAATAATGTTAATTTACCAAATACACCAAAGAGGGAGCATGTTGTTATTGATTATTTCATGTAGTAATGTCCACCCAATTTTAGTGGATCTTATAATCCATTCATTTCTTACTAGTGGATCAATGTGATTAAAAATATATTTTATTCTCTCCAGTGCTTAGAACATGAGAAGTTTGTTCTAGATATCTATCAGTTGGTAGGTGAGTCTGAACAATGGTGGACTCTGATTAATAATATAGAAAATAAGGAAGAATTAGACCATATGGTATGTCATTAGTTTAAAAAAATTTCATCACTAGATATTATCCCCAAACACTCCACCTAAAGATGGTGATGTAATTATTAGAGTTAAATCAAAAAAAATTATGAAACCCTTTAAAATTATAAAGAAAACATAAAAATATTGGTGAGGTATTCCTCTATAATTGTTATTTATTCTAAGAGTAAGATGTAATAATTCTTTAGTGTCCATAACCTAAGTGTTATAAGGGTGCATGTTATAAGATAATTTGTTATCTATGAAGAAAATTTTTTATGTTCACTTAAGGTGCATATGGAATATGGAGACCTCAATACTCTTGAGAAAAAAACTGAAAGATAGAATTTCAAGGGAACTTAGATGAAAATTCTCAGGAATGAAATAATATTAAACTTCATTATTACTATAAATGTTGTAAAAACACCCTAGAAATATACTGAGGGTCATAGAGATTTTTTAAATGTGGTAGAGTTGGTCGTCAATATTGGGAATGCCAAAAGGATGCAAAAAAGTAAAATATAAGATAATTTGGTTCTTTATAATTCTCTAACCACTCTTTAATGTTTAAAATGAAATGAATTTAGGAATTATGAGAATTATTTTCTATAACATTATATATAATGAATAAAATATTCGATAGTAACCTCCCAAACCGAGGGATCACAGGATAGTATATGCAATCACTATTATTGAGTTGGATCATGATAATGAAGTGGTGTGAGGTGAACTTATTCTCCATAATAAATTTTTGGTTACCTTATTTGATTATGGTTATTCAAATTATTTTATATCACACAATATTTCTAATAATATCTAATCATCACCACAATATTTGGATATTAAACTATTTATGAAAACACATGGGGGCATGATAATCATATATAAGATGTATAAATCACCTCCAATGAAACTTTTTGGGAAGCTACTTCCTTCCTATAATATTTTTCACTCCTTTTTTGAATATGAAATAATATTGGGTATATATTTGTTATCCCTACAGAGATAATATATCAATTTTTGGGTGAAGGATGTCTCATTTCTTATCCCACATCATTCTATTATCAAGTATCTACAGAAATATGATCTCCCCATGGAATTAAATTCTATAATATGGGTTATAATAATCAGTAATGTTAGATTTAAATCTCAAATGATCAAATATGAATTCATTATTAACAACATCGCATTGTATGGGAATATACTACTATATTCTGGGATGAAATGTCTTGTAACACCCTAGGATTTTAAAAGATTAAAATCATACTCAATAGAATATATAACATGAACCATAAAGTTTAAAAGAAACTATAACACCTATATAATTTATGATTCATTTATTTTAAAATAATTTTGATATATTTGATATCTTTCGATGCACACAACACTAGGTTTAAATGAAATGTGATACTCTATTCAAAAATTATTATTTAAACAAAACCATTATTACCTAGTCATAAAGTTAGTGGGTATGAATACAAATAACATAATCATGAAACTTATATAGTCTAAACATGTATAAAATAAATAAAATTTATATCTATTGATTATAAACAAAGTAAAAATCATTTTAATGAATAAGAAATGTTTTCTAAAAAATTATTTTTCAAAAAGGCGGTTTAGTAATTCTTTGTGCTCATAATTTAAAAATACTTTTTTTAAATTTTATAAAATTTATTTGAAAAAATAAAATTTATTTTTCTAATCGATATTTCAAGAATTATATTTTTGTAAATTTTTCTGAATTTTCTAAAAAAATTGATTTTATGATGAATAGTGAAAAATATGGATTTTTAACGAAATCTACCTATTTTTTAAATGATTTACAAGGTAATATTATATTTTAAATTGTTTTAAAAGTAAAATAACATAAATTATATTACAATATATCTAATTTAGGCTATTTTAATCAATTTTATATGTAATTTCAATATAAAAACATTTTAAACTTTTGAAATGTTTTCTTTCAAAAACCCGTTTTTTACTCGTTTGTGGGTTTTATTTTAAATTAAATTATTCCACTTATATGAATATATTTTGTAAAAATTGATTCTATATTTTTAATAAACATAATTTAGAATATATAATAACTTTAAATTAGTTTTTTACCATAATGAATCATGAAAACAATAAAAAGTAATTACCCTGGTTAAGGTAAAAATGGATTTACTGACATATAAACTAAGAATTTATGGGTTAAAATGAAATAAAACTTGTAAAAAACTGATTTTATGGACATATTATAATTTTATCACCGATATTTTTCTATAATTATCAATATTTTGGGGCTTTTCGAATGAGAAAAACATAGGTATCACTTTATATTTTCAAAAATCCCATGTGTGTCCTCTCCCCCACTTATAAAAGGTCAACCTCCTACATACACTCACAAGGACCTTTGGTTAATCCAATAACCAAAAAAACCTCTTAATTGATTCTCTTTATTAATACTATATTCCTTTTTTATATCATAAATACAATCTAAGAAGGTATTAGGTTAAACCTAAAGTGGTTTCCTGAAGAAGAGTCAATGTTATTAACTATGCATTTTAATTTTACATATTTATCTAACTCATTATAATCTTCGTACTACATGATAATTTAATAAAAATAGTATATATAATATATTTATATGTTATTTTGTAAATTTAATGACTTATCTATGTCTCATATTCCATTAAATGCGAAATGAAACTGTCAATCATGTGTACGGTGGACTGTCACCTCACGAACCATTTTAATTCATTTTCAATCATCATCTTTCAAGGATGGATATAATGATGGATTTATTATATTTATATTTTATTTATCAAATTATTATAATTATTTAATTTTTATATCATATATACCTTCTTACTTTCTATTATGTGGGGGGGTATGATAATGTAGTTCTTGTGCTTGGCAGACTACTGCCTCATGAAGCGATGTGGTTTGTTTTTCAATTACACTTTACATGGAAGGTAGTAAGAATAAATGTAATGAATATATGTTGAATTTATGTCCTAACCACACTTATTTAAATATAATATCACATATAACTTCTTACCTTCTAATTCAATGGAATATAATAATGCTGCTCATGCGTACATGTAGACTACCGCCTCCACGTAACGATGTGAAATGTTTTTCATTTTGTTTTTACATGGATGGTTATAAGGATATATTTTATTTATATATACCTATATAACACATAATTATTATTTTTTAAAGGTTAATTAATATTTATTTTTCTCCTTTTCATCTTTTGAGAAAATGGAAATTGTGTCCATGCGTATGTGCAGCCTACCATCTCCATGAACGGTGTAATACATTTCCTCTATATAGATATTATATATTACACTAAATATATAAATAATTAATATATATATCATGTATTAATTTTTTTATATGATGGAACCATAATAAAAGAAAAATTAATTAAACTTCCGAACCAAAAAATACAAGAAAAACAACGCAATAATCACCCAAAATAGTGATTTCAACAAAAAAAATATTAATAAATAGGTGATAAAAGTCTGTAAGTAAAATATATATAAAAAAAATATATGATTATAGTTCTATAATATATTTATAATGAACATATTTTATTATATAGGAGGTTTAAATATGTACAAATCAAATCATTCCTAAGATAAGGGTTTTCTCGTCTCATTTTTACTTCCGTGATACATATTCCATATTAACCACTTATTCCATTATTTGGTGTAAATAATACCCATTGTGATATGTTATATCATGAATATATTTATCTTAAAAGTATTTAAGGTTTTATTTTAATTTATTTCATTTATGAGAATTATTATTCAAACATTGCCAAAGTGGAAAGGGTTTATTTCACAATCTCATCTTTATTTGGGATTGTTTATGTTTAAGTCTCCCTTAGGGGAATTATTTGATATTTATATCTTTAAACTAATCTATTTTCTTATCATATTGTTATTCATGACCTTTTAATGTTATAGTACAATTTTTATACTCTTTGTTTCTTAAAATTATTGAAAAACTATTTTTAAGAAAATCGAACTTTATTTCTCTCTTCGGTCAAAAATAATTTTTCATCCCAAGTTGGGTTTACTAAAAAAATTGAGATATGTTATAAAATTATTCAAATTATATTTTAACAAATATTTTAACCATATTATAATTTTTAGAAAAAATTTAAAAAGAATATTCATGTTGTTTTTAAAACAATTCTCATTTGTCTTCTACCAAAGATATAAAAGGAGTATTTGTTTTAACATGTATGACATTAAAAAAAAGTCCACCATAATTACCGCTAAATATTTTAAATATTATTTAATAATTTTACAAGAAAATTATTTTCAAAATATTTTGTGAAATTTTTGTTTTAGAATGTTATTTTTAAAATGTAATGGTTTTTTCCCTCAAAATTGTTTTAAAGGATTTTTCGTGGTAATTCTATTCATCAACAACTTCAACCCCTTGTTTTACCTATGATTAACAGGGGGTATGTTTTATTAATATCATCAATATTCATTAGTTGGATGGTTTATGATCATTTTAAATTGGTATGTACAATTTTATTATCATTAATCATATTACTCTTGATGGTTTAATATTTTTTGTATTTTATTAGGTAAGTATAAATATTTTGTATGTTAGTTTTTTAATATGAATGTTTATGTTGATTTTGATTCACCCCCTTCATATGTGGAATTCCTTTTACTTAGTAAGTGATGGGTGGTCCTAGTTATAGATAGCCTCTCAATGCATTGGTAGGTCTCATGATAGAAATTATTTGGCCAAATTATATGGGTTTCTACCTCTAAATTTAAACAATCATATGAAAGGTCTTTACCATATGTTTTAGTTATCAAGAATTATGAATCCCCTCATTATGGGATTTTTCATTGATGCCCATGTGATTATTTAGTTATTTATAATATCTATAGAAAATTTTAAAGCTCATGTGATTACGTATATAGATTTATTTTATCATTATTTATTTCTACCTTATTATTCTCAAGTTATCGATTAAATGACATGTGTTTTTGTTATTTACCTTATCATATTGATTATGATTTATTTTTTAATAGCTTCTACTATACCCATACCTTTGCTGTTATTTTTAGCTCACCCCCTTCATATGTTTTATTTTCATCATGAAATCAATAAGTTTTTTATGATTGATATGTAGAGATATAATAAGGTGAAATAAGAAATTCTCGAAGAAAAAACTATGCATTTTATGTTTTCAATTGTAAAATATGATTTAATTATTTTCTAGTTTACCAATAATACTAAAATATTTGGTTATTTGGGATGTGATTACTTGTATCTTATACCAATATAATAAAGTATCCAACAACTTTGGGATACTGGGTTTGGGGTTTTTACAGTTGGTATCATTAGACATTTAGCAGAAACTTTGGGCACCAGATTTAGGAAAACATAGATTATGGAACATAAAGCTATGATATACTTTGATTATAAGTATATAATAACATCATAATGTTTTTTTAAGGTGTATATTACATATTTTACCATGAAATAAGAAATTTTATAGATATTATAATTGTTCATGGTTCTGTCATAGATTTACCTAGGGGTAATAACTCCAAAAAAGGTTCTTTAAGCATGACATGAGTGTTAACTTGTACATGAAAATGGTCCTTTCTACGCACCTGTTCTGACACTCTTGAGTAATATTCTTAGGATAATTAACATTTTATCTTGTATCATTATGAAGGATTTGAAAATATTTTCATGATTTGAAAATTTTTCCAATGAAACCAAGTTTATGATTATAAGATATCCATGCATAAATGTTTTTAATTGATGTTATGTATTTCACTAGTTTTGGGAAAATACATTATGTCTCATAATTATATGATCTAATATAGTGTATACCGTTGTTTATAAATGGATACTCGTGGAAGAAATAGAAACCATATCATTTCACATACCCCATGTATGCATTTCCCTCTTGAGAAAGATAATGAAGATGGATTTGGATTTACAGGTGGAACTGATTAAATTATAACCATATTGTGGTATAAGATACAAGTTATAAGTAATAAAATTTATCATATGGATCATCCTACTAATCCAAAATATGGTGTAAAAATTTTAGATTGATTTATACATTATAAACCTTCATCATTTAAAGGAACTACATGTCCATTTATATTTGAGAAATGGATAAGTTCCAAAAAGAATATATTTCCCTCTTTGGGAAGTAATGAAAGGGTGAAAGTTTTCATGGAAATGTATCATCTATCAGGATATGTGGATAAATGGAGGTCATTGATTCAAAACACTGATGATGAAGAAGAAATATAAAACATGGAATGAAAGTATTTTAAGTTACTCTTATTTGAAAATTATTTTCCTTATGAGCAATAAGCAGATATGGAGTGAAAATCATGATTCTAAGAAAAAAACGAAGATAAAGATGTTGATAAGAATTCAACTAACTTTTCAAGGTTATAAAGTAATTTTATAGGATATGTTTGTAATCTAAAGATCAATAGTTATTTTTTCCTTGATGGGATTAAGACAATTCTTCAAATGACACTAATCTCCCAAATTTTCTAATTATATGGGGATATGGTATGATGTGTTATCAAGAAAAAGAATAAATAATACAAGTATTATGTATTAAAAGGGAATTAATAGAATAATATTATGGAATTTAAAAATATGGAAAATGTGTATAAGGGAAATAAGGTTTTTCCTCCATGTGATAATTATGGAAAGAAACAGCCTAGTACTTGATTGAAGGGAATGAGAGTCTTCTTAAAGTGTAGAGAGAAAGTCCATAAAGCATGTGAATGAATGTGTAAGAAAGAAACCTTTTATGTTCAGTGATTAAATCTAAGGATATGGGGTAATACTCATGTGAATTCCTCAAGAATCAAGGGGATATACCTCAAAAGAAGCGAAGAGGCCAAGGTAAAAAAATTTCTATTTCTACAGATTATGTAGAATGATTAATGTTCTTGTGTTTGGATTATAGAATTATGTTATAGAGTATTTTTTCAATGATATTATGGGTATAATAATCATGAAATATATAAGGATTTTATTTCAATGACTTTTAGTATTCAAAATCATATGATTAATGTCACTAATAACCAGAAAAGTGATTCTATAGAAAGTTAATCTTTTTAGAAAACACATGAATGTGGGAAGATGACCCTTAATGCATGAACGATATAGAGACAATAATGATAAATTTATATTTATGGGATATTATTGCTAACTTTTAAATTAGATATTAATTTATGTTATCTTTACTAGATTTTACTATATTTTTTATTTATGGAATATATTCACTAACTTGAGATTTGATTTTTGGAAGCATGCATGTATTCATTAAGGTTTTATTATGATCATGGTATTCACATATTTAGAATTTAAAATTAAGAGCCACTTTATTTTATATGGGGAATATAATGTTGATTTAGTGGATTCTCTTCTAAAATTTAGGAATTTAAATTTGGTTATTCATATTTTGGATAAGTCTTATGGTTTACTATTTATTGAATATATTAAGTTGAACTTCAAGTGTTATTGGATAAATTGTGATAACAATTTTGGTCTTTGAAAATATATAGAGATAGTAGGAATGATATTTCATTCTTTTACTAAGCTAATGATCTACTAAAAGTTAATTTTAGTGCTTCAAGAATAAACAATCCTATTGAATATTCATTCATTTTAGTAAAAGATGAAGTAAGAATTAATATAAGCGCATCCAAATGATTAAATGTTTCCATTTAAATAGAAGCATACCAAGTTACTATATTTTCATATTCTCTTAGTCTGTATGATAAAGGAATTTCTCAAATCTTGGAAAATGATTTTGAAATAAAATTTTCATCTTAGTATTTTTATTTTCAATGAATCAAATGGCATTTTAACTCATTAAATATTTATATCTTGGTGGTTTAGAAATTTTCTAGATCATTCAATTTATTTTGATCAATGATATCTATCACTCTCCATTAATCCTTGTAAATTATAATTTTATTCCATGTTTATATATTTACTTCCCACCAATGTTACCCTACCTAGAAACCTAGTTATGTGTTATTATAGATGAAATTTGTACTTACATTTATCTCTCATCAATAATAAGGTTTATTAACCCTTTTTATGATTTGGGTTTCTAAAATATTTATTTTCAAATTTCAAACCATCAATTTCTGATATCAAGATTAAATTACAAGAATGTAATTTATTTAAGGGGTAATATATAACACCCATATATTTTAAAAGCTAAATATCATGTTGGGTAGAATATATAATTCACAACATCAATGTTAAAAGATAATGTAACACCATAAGAATTTATGAAAATTTTATTTTTAAATAAATTCAATCTCTTTGATAGCTTATGATGCATACAACACCGGATTTAAACACAATGTGATACTCTATGTCACACCCTGAAGTTTAAATTATTTTATTTTATATATATTTTATGGCTTCGGTTAGCCATTCCAAGGGGCAGGTAGAGTGCAGGTCTAAAATTTTTGGATGTTTAATGTTTTTGGTGGGTTTAGGACCAGTGTGCGGGCACCACAAAGTCAGCGGTAGTCGTGCGGTCAGTACAAGTGCTCGTGCAGATGTCTAAAATTTAAAATAAATAAAGTTTGATGTAAATAAAATAATTTAAAGGTTTAAATCGTAATAATAATAATATAATTGGGTAGATAATATATATATATATATATATATATATATTTGTTATTAAAAATTGGTAATAATATTGTTATCATTGAAATTGTTATAAATATAATTATTATTTACTTATTAATATTTTTATAATTTAAAAAATAAATTTAATAGAATTATGATTATGATTATTATTGTTATTTGTATTATTATTATTATCATTTTATTTATTCATATATTTATTTGTTATTGTTATTTTATTTTTATAGGGTTTTAAGCTACTTTATTTTTTTCTCATTACCCATTAGGCTTCCCCTCTATTTTTTCACTCATGCACCTCCCCTATCCCCCTAATTATCTCATGGATCTCCCCTCTCCCACTAATTCTCTCACGCATTTCCCCTCTACCCCTCTTTGCAGTGTCACACCACCCCCTCCTAACCTCCTTTTTTGTGACAGTTCTCTATAGCCAGACCTCCCCTACAATTCCCTTAATGTCCGGAGCTTATCAAGGCTATATCCTCCTCTTGACAACAAACTACAGTATGCACGCACAATCCCTCAACCGAGTCTCGGTGGCATAGACCCCGTTCCTCGGATCTCCCTCATTCATCGAGATTTTTTTAGAATTCTTCATGTTGCTCCAATGATCCGTCGAGGTATGGTCCTTAGACCCCTTCTCCTTCCTCACATAGGCATTTTGTTTCTCTTTCGGTACTCAATTTGGATTCAGTAAAAACCCTAAGGTTGGGATAATATCTAGTTATGGTTTTCTTCCTTCTATAGGGAATGAAATTAATGTATTGGGACCCATTGGTCCATTTTTTGGCATATGCCGCCAAGGGTGTGGCAGATAGGCTTGTTTCGCTATGCCACCAATGTTTTGGGTAAGGTTCTCAACCTGCTATTTGGCATCACACCATTATTTAAGGGTATTAATGGGTTTATGGTTTCTTAATAATTTATTTGGGTGTGTGTTGATCCTTACCACTATGTTATTGTGGTCCATGTAATTTTTTTAGTGAGTTTTAGCCAACTTTGATGGTGGGTGCATGCATATATTAAGGTATGTATATATATAATATATATGTTTCATAAATGTATGTATTCCCTCATGGCATGGGGAATACCTGCATTGGATTATGGACATGTGTGTGTGTGTGAGTGTGTCTAGGTATGTGTGTGCGAGTTCGGGCTAGTTACGAGAGGTTTCTGCCTTTTTTTGTCAAGTTCCAAAGTGTTCAACATAACCTATTTCCCCTTTGAGGTAGGCATTTCCATCCTTTCCCTTTTCGAAAGTTTTCTATAGGAACTTGCATGATTTCATTTAATTTAAAAATGTTATTTTCACCTTTATAAGCATGATAGTTAATGCAATTATGTGTTTTTTTATTGTTAGAATTGTTTAAAACAATTTTGAGCTAGTCCCTTCATTATGTGTAGGTTTTTTCTAAGTATTAATTTCTATAGGTATTATTTTGATGATTGGATTACTATTTAAATTTATAAATTTGGTTCTCACCTCTATGGAACCAATGTTTAACTAGGTATACCATTTTGAATTTGGTTTGGTTTATCAAAAATATGATTTCAAACTGATTTGTGTGAAATTTCTAGGTTTAAAGAACCTATAATACTATTTTAAATGTTCTTTCTCTTTGAAGTAAAATTTTGGATTTTTAAGAAATGTTTAGTATTAATTTTGATTGTAATGAAAATTGTTTGTTCGTGAAGTTTGGTTATTTCATGAGATACCTAGCCCTTATGTTGATGTGAAAAGTTGTAAAGTTGTGAAGTTGATTTGGTGTATGTGACATAGTAATAGTGTTGTTTTAAAATGTGTTAAAAATATTTGGAAAAGGTTTTATTATTTCAACGGAGTGGTTTTGTTTTTTTTTAATAATGTGGTTGGTTGGATTTGATTTAAAAAGTAATGGTTAGTCTTCTGGAAATGGTTCTGGAATGTACTCTTGGTTATTGGTGTGTCATTAGATGTTGGCACATCTATGGGCACACTAGGCGCGCACATGGATGTTCCCTCAAATGAAAATGATGCATTGAAGTGTTGTTTTTTTATAAAAGTGTGTTGTTTTCCAAAATGGTCCCTTCATTCTCAAGGGACTCTTGTGAAACTTCTAAAAGATATCATGAATCGGAAACTCAAAATAGTTTGCTCAGTTGGCTTTAGGTGTGCGTTATAATTGGAGTTTGTTTTTACGGCCTGTTTGGCATTGAAAATGTAAAGTGGTATTTGTGCGGTGTTTTGGGTAAGGCTTTGAACATGTCATATTAAAGGCCTGGTTAGCACTATTTTTAATGTGAAATGATTAAATATATATATGGGTTGCTCCTATCTAGGGTAACCCTTTATGGGTGAAGGCATAGGAAATGCCTGTGTTTGGGGTATGCAAGTGTAGTGACGACATGGTAAAGTGAGTCACACATTCAAGAGCCTTATACTTACACAATATTATTATTATAACCACCATGGGTTCCTAGGAGCCTTTTAGTTTGTCAAGCGATGGTTGCTTATCAGCCTCAATTAGATGGGTTGGTACCCACTGGTTGGTATAGAGGCCAGATGGGGAGTGCCACTGATTTCTTTTTCCATGAAGGAGACCAGTTGGTTATAGACTATGGGGATTCACCATATTCTAGTAGGTGGTTATGAACTGAGTACATCCAGGTTTCTTCTAGGAATTTTTAGGATCTCCCATTGTTACTTAATTATTTAAATTTCTTTTCCACTTTCAGTTATACATGTTATTTTATTCCCATCTTTCATTGTTTACCTATTTTATTTTAGCATAGTCGTTGTCTTTCTGTCTTGGTTCTGTTTATAAAATGAAAAATGGTTTTGGGAATGGTATGTAGCATGTGTTGAGTTTTCTTTAAATAAAAAAATCATGTTTATTATTTTAAAATGTGAAAAAAACTACTTTCATACTTGTATTTCAAACTAGATTTTATGGAATATTTCAGAAAAGAGAACATATGGATTTAGTAGTTTGTGCTTAGAAACCCTATTGATCATCTCAGTGCTCACTCCTATCTTATCTTTTCAGTTTTAGGTTTTAGATTTGAATTTCTTGTGCAGAAACCTTGGTACTATGTTGGGTGGTGACCTAGGAGGTCACACAGAGGTATGTGAAATTTATTTTCTTTCTTCTACTAGTTTTCATTTTTATTTTCATTCTTTATTTATTTACCTATTTTTATTTATGGTCAAAATAGTTCCCCCTTTTATTTTTTGATTCCCGACCCTAGTTTCCATCCCAGGGGGATCGGGAATGCCCCCTGGGACATGTTTCGGACCAGCTCGGGTGACCAGTTTAGGTTTGACCTAGGTTGTTTTGTGACAAAATGGTATTATAGGTAGGCCCTTGTTATTTGGGGTGACCGGTAGGAGGATATTAGGACTATCGGGACTCAGTAGGTAGTTTTATAGAGATCATCGTGAACTCTTGCTCGCATTGATCCTCGAGTCGTCAGGGGTAGTTCAAGATTTGAGTCTTTTGTCTTGGGTTGTTTTCAATTGAGGGATGACAATGGAGGTGAATCAGGTCATTTTGAGGCCTCACATGAGGTGGTGACCCACATGGATTCCAATTTCCTGGTTCAATGTTCTCTTATTGTTATGCCTTACTTGGGGCATTTCTCACCACCATGTCATCGGGTTAGGCATAGACATTAGTTCCTCATTCTGATAGTTTATTATTGGTTGTGTTTTGTTTTGATTTTAGTTAATGTGGTTGTGTGTTGAAATTGAAAGTGGACTCTTAAAGTGAAAAATGTTTTTGAAATGGGAGTGCTTTCCCTAAATGGTTTTCAATTTGTAAGGTGGGTTTTTAAAAAGGGAAAGTGTTTTGATTTGGATGTTTTCGTATGTGTTTGGATTTGATAAGGAAAAGAGATCCTTGGACCTTGACGTTCAACATAGAGGGTGACATGTGCATGGGTATGTATGGAGAGTGTGTGGGGGCACCTATATATGGATGATGTAAGCGGGATTGGATGAATTCACATGTGACAGTTCATAAGGGACCACATGTGAGTTTTTAAAATAAAAAGGGAAATGAAATTTTGGGAATTGAATTTTGTTTAAAAATAGGGTTTCATTATTTTAAAAGTCATTTGGAAATGTTGCCATTTTGAAAATTTATATGAAATTGGATTTTTGAAAAGATGTTTTGGGTTGTGCTCAAATTTGGCTGGTTTCTAAGCCAGTTGTGTTGAGATCGAGATGTTTCTTTTGGTTGAGTTTTAGCTTGATGATAGTTTTGATGGTGTTTTTCATGTTGTTTAGTGTATTATTCCTATAAAGGTTGTTAATATTATCAGTGATTCAAGCCTAGTTTCCAATTCCTCTTGGGTGATGCCCGTCCTTCAAGGCGCCTGAGGTCTATTTGAAGGAGCGAGGTTGTTTGATAGGAGCAGAGCATGTCTTCGGGTTGTTGGGAACTCCAGAGTTTGTTAGAGTCTATATTATTTATTGTTTGATAGAGGGTCTATTTTTGGACTACTGGAGGTTGGGTGCTTCATCGTCGTTAGGATTTTGGGTGTGGTTAAAGGTAATTTGATCTTCATATAGGTTTTTTATCTGGCGAGCAGGGTGTTCCAGGGGAACTTGTTTTTTTAAAATCTCATTCATTGGTTCCATCTCCTAGTTTGTTAGACCACTCTCTTATGTGCCACCAGTATGGTCAGTTTGGGCATTCTAAGTCATCATTTGCATCCCTTTGAAAACGTACCCCCACGATAGTCGTTTGAATCATCGGAAGGAAGGAGTTAGGGATAGAAGGATTCAAATGCCTGACTGTGAGGAAGGAGATGCTTCAGCTATTAGGGACATAGACACAGGTCTCAGGGTGAATCTCATGCACAGTCAAGAGTTTTTGAAGTTGTGTGGAACCTCGATTTGGATCATGTTTTTAGATCTGGGGGGAAATATCCAAATTTACCTTATTCTAGTCTCATCATCATCATAAGATCATCCTAGTTGTGGCGATGTGATGACCTAGTTCTACCACAATCGAAGCAGCCTTAATTTCTCTTAGTGTGGTTTCTAAATCATTTATTATCCTTGAAGTGTGTTAGGCCCGTGAATAAATGGACCTATTTTGATTTTGAGTTAGTCTCAGCTGTGTTTGTTATGGGGATGTATGGTTTCATGAAATTGATGGTAAGGGTTGAGTTCATTTATCATCCTCAGGTTGTTGGGTTATTTCGTAGAAAACTTTTGTCTAATTTTTAGGGGTGTTGTTCAGACCATAAGAAGAAACAGAATGAGTTTGGTTTGGGAGATCCCATGTCCCCCCAAGGGGTGGTTTGTTTGGGTTTCAAGGGTTTCTATATTAGTAAATTCTCATGGTGGTGAGAGCCCTCATGTTTTCTCCCCTAAATATCAGGTTGTGGTCCTCCATGAATTAGTCCAGTGTGACATGTGTTGGGAATGGTCACCCTGAGGCTCTCGGTTCTCTATTATTTTGTCTGGGAATGAACTCAGGTTGTGTCAACTTTTGTCTTGGTGACTTTCTAGGGGCAGAATGTTTTGTGGTGGGAAGAATTGTCACACCCTGACCATTAAATTATTTTATTTTATATTATTTCATGGATTTGGTTAGCCTCTCCAATGTGTAGTTTCAGATCTGATCTAAATTTTTGTGGAATTTAATGTTTTTGGTGGGTTCCAGACCGATGCGCGGGCACCGCACCGTCGGCAGTAGCTGTGCGATCGTTAAAATTGACCATGCAGATGTCAAACAATTAAAATAAATTATGTTTTATGTAAAAAAAATAAATTGTAGGTTTTAATCGTAATAGTAATAATATAATTGTGTAGATAAGAAATGTTTTTTTATTATTAAAACGGTTTAATAATATTACTATCATTGAAATTGTTATAAATATAACTATTATTTAGTTATTAAAATTGTTATTATTTAAAAATAAATTGAATAGAATTATTATTTTTATTATTATTGTTATTGTTATTATTATTATTATTATAATTTTATTTATTTATTTATTTATTTATTTATTATTATTATTATTATTAATATTTCGGTTTTAACCAACTTTATTTTTTTCTCTTTACCCATCATGATTCCCCTCTTTTTTCTCTCTCACACAACTCCCCACTCCCCCTAATTCTTTCACGCATCTCCCCTATCCCCCTAATTATATCACGCATTTCCCCTCTCCCCCTCCTTCAGCATCGCACCACCCCTTCATACCCCCCCCCCTTGGCATGAAAGGTCTCCACAACCATGCCTTCCCTACATGCCCTTCATGGGTGGAGCTTATTAAGGCTGCCACCTCCTCTTGGTTGTGACCTGTAGTAGTCGTGCATGAGCCCTCGACCGAGTCTCAATGGCGCACGACCCCCCTTCCTCGGATCTCCCTCATTCTTCGAGATTCTTTCTGATTTCTTCTTGTTTCTCTAATGATTCATCGAGGTATGATCCTTAGACCCCTTCTACTTCATCACTTTTTCGTTTTGATTCTCTTTCGGTACCTAGTTCATATTCATCCAAAACCCTTAAGGTTGGGATAATATCCAGTTGTGGTGTTCTTCCTTCTATAGGGTATGAAATTGATGTATTGGGACCCATTAGTCCATGTTCCAGCATCTCCCACCAAGGGTGAGGCATATAGGCTTGTTTCTCTATACCGCCAATGTCTTGGGTAAGGTTCTGAACCCTCTATTTGGTGTCACACCTTTATTTAAGGTTATTAATGTGTTTATGGTTTCTTAATAATTTAGTTGGGTGTGCATTGATCTTTGCCTTTGAGTTTTTATGGTCCTTGTAAATGTTGTAGTGAGTTTTGTCCAACATTAAAGGTGTGTGCATGCATATATTAAGGTTTTTATATATATAATATATATATGTCTTCCACGTATTTATTCTCTCATGGTGCATGGAATACGTGCATTAGATTATGGATATTAATATATATATATATATAGGTATGTGTGTGAAAGTGTGGGCCGGTTACGAGTGGTCGCCGACTTTTTTGTCACATGCCAAAGTTTTTTGCATGACCCGGTTTCCCTTTGAGGTTGGAATTTCCATCATTTCCCTTTTTCAGAGTTTTCCAAAGGCACTTTCATGATTTCATTTAATTCATAAATGTTATTTTCACCTTTATAAGCTTGATAGTTAACGCATTTCAGTGTTTTTTTTATAGTTATAATTGTTAAAAACAATTTTGAGATAGTCCCCTGATTATGTGTTGGTGTTTTCCAAGTATTACTTTTGTAAATAATTCCTTTGATGCTTGGATTTTTAATTAAATTTATAAATTTCGTTCGCACCTCTATGGCACCCATTTTTAACTTGGTATACCACTTTGTAGTGGGTTTTGTATATCAAAAATATGATTTCAAACCGATTTGTGTGAAATTTCTAGGTTTAAGCACCTAGAATACTAATTTAAATGTTCTTGCTATTTGAAGTAAAATTTAGGATTTTTATGAAATCTATAGTATTAATTTCTATTGTAATGACAATTGTTTGTTTGTGAAATTAGGTTATTTCATGATATGTCTATCCCTTTTCTTGATGTGATTATGCTTTATAGTTGTGAAGTTGATTTGGTGTGTGTAACTTGGTAATAGTGTTGTTTTACAATGTGTTAAAATTGTTTGGAAAAGGTTTTATTGTTTCAATGGAGTGGTTTGGTGTTTTTAGAATAATACAGTTGGTTGGATTTGATTTCAAAAGTAATGGTTAGTATTATGGAAATGGTTTTGGAATTTACTCTTGGTTATTGGTGTGCCATTATATTTTGGCACATCGATGGGCACACTAGGAGCGCACATGGATGTGCCCTAAAATGAAAATGACACATTGAAGTGATGTTTTTTTTAAAAAATTGTGTTCTTTTCCCAAAATTCTTCCTTCCTTATCAAGTGACTCTTGTGTGCCTTATAAAAGATATCATGAATCATAAACTCAAAAGAGTCTTCCTGGTTGTCTTTTGGTGTGCGTTATAATAGGATTTTGGTTTTAAGACCCATTTGGCATTGAAAATGTAAAGTGGTATTTGTGCGGTGTTTTGGGTAAGGCATTGAACATGTAAATTTAAAGGCCTAGTTGGCACTTTGTTTAATGTAAAATTATTGAATATATATATATATGGTGAATGCTTATCTAGGGTAACCCATTATGGGTGAATGCATAGGAAACATCCGTGTTTGGGGTAGGCAAGTGTGGTGACGCCATGGTAAGGTGAGTCACATGTGCAAGATCCTCCTACTTACGCAATATTATTATTATAACCACCATGGGTTCCTGGGTGTCTTTTATTTGATTGAGTGATGTTTTCTTATCAGCCCTGATTAGGTGAGTTGGTACCCCACGGGTTGGTATAAGGGCACGATGGGGAGTGTCGCTGATTTCTTTTGCCATGAGAGAGATCAGTTTGTTATAGACTATGGGGCTTCCCCATATTCCATAAGGTGGTTCTGAATCAAGTATGTCTAGGGGTCTTCTATGGATGTTTAGGATCTTCAATGGTTACTTAATGTTTTACATTTCTTGTCTACTTTAAGCTATACCTATTAGTTTATTCCCTTCTTGCATTGTTTGCCTATTTTGTTTTAGCACAACCATGATCTTTATGTCTTGGTTTTCTTTATAAAATGAAAAATGTTTTTGTTAATGGTATGTAGAATGTGTTGATTTTTCTTTGAATGGAAAAAATATGTTTCTTATTTTAAAATGTGTAAAACCTACTTTCATACTAGTATTTCAAACTTGTGTTTATGGACTGCTTCAAAAAATAGAACTTATAGATTCATTGGTTTGTTCTTGGAATCCATACTGAGCGTCTCGGTGCTCAGGCCTATCTTATCTTTTCAGTTTGAGGATTTAGTTTTGAATCGCTTTTGAATCGAGCATGGTACTGTATTGGGTGGTGACTTAGGTGGTCACACAGAGGTATGTGAAATTTATTTTCTTCCTACTACTAGTTTTCATTTTTACTATCAGTGTTTATTTATTTATATGTATTTTATTTATGGCCCAAATTGTTCCCTATTTTATATTTTGATGCCCAAAAATAGTTTCCATCCTAGGGGGATTGGTAACTCCCCTTGAGACATGTCGTAGACCATCTTGGGTGACCAGTCCAGTGTTGAACTTGGTTGGTTCATAAAGAAAATGGTATTAGAGGTAGGACCTTATTATTTGGGGTGTCCGGTAGAATTATATTAGGAATATCATGACTTGGGAGGTAGGTGTGGAGTGAGAATTGTGAAATCTTGATCTCACGGATCCTTGAGTCTCTAGGGGTAGTCTGAGATTTAAGACTTTTGTCTTGGGTTTTTTTGTATTTAGGGGTGACAATGGAGGCTAATTAAGATATGTTGATGCCTCACATGGGGTGGTGACCAACGTATAGTCCAAGTTATGGGTTCAATAATCTCTTAGTGTTATTCCTTACATGGGACATGGCTCACCACCATATCGCTGGGTTAGGAATAGATTTTAGTTGATGTGGGTGTGTATTGAAATTAAAAGTGGACTATTAAAGTGAAAAATGGTTTTGGAATGGGAGTGTTTTCCTTAAATGGTTTTAAATGGGTAAGGTGTGTTTTTAAAAGGGAAATCGTTTTGATTTTGAAGTTTTGGTATGTGTTATGATTTGATAAGGAAAAGAGATTCTTAGAACTTAATGTTATTTATGGAGGGTTACATGTGCATGGGTATGTATGGAGAGTGTGGGGGGGAACTTGTCCATGGATGATGTAAGAAGGATTGGATGAATGCACATGTGACAGTTCATAAGGGACCACATGTGAGTTTTTAAAATAAAAAGGGAAATGAAATTTTGGGAATTGAATTTTGTTTGAAAATAGGGGTTTAGTATTTTTAAAGTTGTTTAGAAATGTGGCCATTTTAAAAATTTATATGAAATAGGATTTTTTAAAAGAAATTTTTGGTTGTGCTCAAGTTCGTCTAGTTTCTGAGCCAGTTTTTTTGAGCTCGAGATGTTTCTTTTGATTGATTTTTATCTTGATGCCAATTTATTTGGTGTTTTTTATGTTGTTCAGAGTATGCCTCCCAGATTGGTTACTAATGTTACCAGTGATTCATTCCCAGTTTCCAGTTCCTCTTGGGTGATGCTTATCCTTCAAGGCATCTGAGATTTTTTAGAATTAGCGAGGTGGTTTTGTAGGAGTAGACCATATCTTCGTGTTGTTGGGAACTCCTAAGTTTTTTAGAGTTTGTATTATTTCTTATTTAATGGAGGGTCTGGTTTTGGACTACTAGAGGTTGGGTTCTTAATTTTGGTAAGGATTTGGGGTGTGGTTAAAGGTTAGTCGATCTTTATAGAGGTTCCCCATCTAGCGAAGAGGGTGTGCTAGAGGAACCTATTTTTGAAAAATCTTCTTCATCAGTGTTGACTCCCAGTTTTTAGGACCACTCTCTTGTGTGGCACTAGCATTGTCAGTTCAGGCATTCTAAGATGTCATGTTGCATCCCTTTGAAAACGTACCACTCGGGTGGTTGTTTGGATCATCGGAAGGAAAGAGTTAGGGGCTTGAAAATGAAAATGCCTGACTGTGAGGCAGGATATGCTTCATCCATTAGGGCCCAACCGCAGATCTCAAAGTGAAGCTCGCGAACAGTCAGGAGTTTCTGACAGAGTGTGGAACCTCAATTTGGGTTATGTTTTCAAATTGGGGATGGAAATATCCAATGTTTCTTTATTCTAGTCATGTCGGAATTGTAATCTAATCCTTGTTGTGGCGATGAGATGATCTCATTGTACCCTAATTGAAGAGGCCTTAACTTCTCTTAGTGTGGTTTCTAAGTAATTCATTGTCCTCCGAGGGTGTCAAGCCTGTGAATAAATGGACCCATTATAATTTTGAGTTGGTCTCAGCTGTGTTCGTTAGGGAAATATTTGGTTTTTTGAAATCGATGGGATGGGTTGAGTTCATTTCTCATCCTCTGGTTGTTGGGTTGTTTCATAGCAAGCTTTTTTCTAAGTCTCAAGGGTTTTGTTCGGACCATAAGAAGAAATTGAATGAGTTCAGTTTTGGAGTTCCCATGTCCCCCCCCCCAAGGGTGGTGTGTTAGGTTTTCACATATGAGTAAATTCTCAGGGTGGGGAGAACCCTCCCATGTTCTCCCATCAATCTTGGGTTTTTGTCCTCCAGGAATTGGTCAGGTGTGACGTGTGTTAGGAATGGTCACACTGAGGCTCTCGGTTCTCTATGATTTTGTTTGGGCATTAACTCAAGTTGTGCCAACTTTTGGCTTGGGGACTTTATGGGGGAATAAAGATTTGGGGTGGAGAGAATGGTCACAACCATACCTTTGAATTATTTTATTTTATATTATTTCAAGGGTTTGGTTAGTGTTGGGAAAAAATCCCTCAAGGTATCATTGAATAATTTTTGAGGTGATTGTGTTAGTTGACAAAGAAAACCATGACGTACAAATTTGTTGACAAAATGGATTTCATGGTGGTTTTTTGAGTTTAAGGGATGTTGTTAATGATCTATATTTGATTCAATAACATTGACCAAGGAATGATCGATCTGGAGGCGGTTCAAAAAGAGCAGATACAAGGTGACCCCATTTTCTAGTGTTTGCCAAATTTTTGGGCCAGAAAATCAACAAATGGAGAAAAGTGTTCTTCAAAAAGGGACTTGTGTGTTGTTGTCTTGAAGTAGAGGAAACTTTCACACCATATGTTTTTCAAGATTAGAACATCAAAATATGGAAAAGGGAAAAGGGGCACCCAAGTTTTAGGGTTGGTCACGCAAGTGACTTGCGCTGTAGAGACTTGCGCACCGAGAAGAGACTTGTGCGCTATCACGCAGGGTGTCCAAATGCCTATAGATAGAGGTCGACCCCTCCTTATTCGGGGTATAGTTCAACACTTAGAGAAAATCAGAGCTCCCATCATGCAGGTGTGGTGGTCACGCAAGTGGTGGTGTGGTCGCAGAAGTAGAAGTAGTACGCTAGTTGATTATTGCACATCCAAAGTGTTTTGGGTGAGAAAGGAAGGGAGTCGCCCAAGTTTTGAGTTGAAGAAGGGAGTGCCACGCAAGTGGTTTTGTGACACTTTCGCACTAGGTTTTGAAGAAGCGCAGTAGTTGTTGGTTTCATGCCAATATTGGTTTGGGAATAAAGGGGTGTGAGTCACGCAAGTTTGGAGTTGCAGAAGCAAGTGTCGCACAAGTGGTTGAGGTGAACTTACGCACCAGTTTTAACTTGCGCACCGGCACTTGTGTGTCGACTTGGAGAAGGGCACCAGGTATGGTTGAATCACGATGGTGATTCAGGGCTGCGTGAAAGCTGGAAGATTTCCCGATACCTTCGGTGCAAAGTGAGATTCATCTACGGGTGAAATATTGACTTCAATAGAGAATCTACATACAATAGAGGATGCATTAATTAGTGATAATAAAGATACCTACAGGTCTATAAACTATGAGTGGATCCTTTCCAGAGCAATGAGAAAAGGAAGAAGAATAAGGTGACCCTCTCCACCGGCAGTGAGATAGAGAGAGATAAATAGGGAGTGACCCTTGGGAAAACAGTGAGCTAACCCTAAACCTTGTAAAGGAAGTGAGCCTAGGAATAGAAGAGATATATCCCAAACTTTTTAAATAGCAGTGAGCTTTAGTGGATTTGGTACAGTGCCACATCGCTATTGTATGCTCCTTGGACGTAGCCCAGTGAGGGTGAACCAAGTAAAAATCTATGTGTCTTCATACTTGCTTCCCTGCATTACATTTAAAGCATCACCATCAGATAAAGAAGAAAAGAAGTGATCATAATAAACAAAAAGGTGAAAACAAAGTGACCCTTTTAATAAAGAGGACAATATCTAGTGGGGTAGGAATATTTAAAAAAATATCCATACCCTGATTCACCCCCCCCCCCCCTCAAGGTATATAGGACCCTATTGGTCCTAAAAGTTAGCCACTCCAAGGTGCGGGTTGAGCCCTGGTCTAAAATTTTTTGACGTTTAATGTTTTTGGTAGGTTTCAGACCGGTGCGTGGGAACTGCATAGTCAGTGGTAACTGTGCGTTCAGTCCAAGTGCCCATACAGATGTCTAAAATTTAAAATAAATCACGTTTGATGTAAATAAAATAAGTTAAAGGTTTAAAAATTAATAATAATAATATAATTGTGTAGATAAATATATATATATATATATATATTTGTATATATATATATATATTATTAAAATTTGTTAATAATATTATTATCATTTAAATTGTAATAAATATAAGTAATATTTAGTTATTAATATTATTATTATTTAAACATAAATTGAATAGTATTATGATTATTATTATTATTATCATCATTTTTTTATTTATTTATTATTTTTATTATTATTTTTTTTGGGTTTTAACTGGCTTTCTTTTTTTTCACTTTACCCATCATGCTTCCCCTTTTCTTTCTCTCAAGCACCTCAGCTCTCCCCCTAATTATCTCACGCATTTCCCCTCTCCCTTTAATTCTCTCACACATTTCCCATCTCCCCCTCTTTGCAGCATCACACCACCCCCTCATAACCCCCCTTTGGTGTGACAGGTCTCTATGGTCAGGCCTGCCCTACATCGTCATTCATGCCCGAAGATTATCAAGGCTACAACCTCCTCTTGACCATGACCTATAGCATGTGTGCAAGAGACCTTGACCGAGTCTCAGTGGAACGTGACCCCCCTTCCACAGATCTCCCCCATTTGTCAAGAATTTTTATACTTTCTTCATGTTGCTATAATGATTCATCAAGGTATAGTCCTTAGACCCCTTCTCCTTCATCACTTTGGCATTTTGTTTCTCTTTTGATACAAAGTTTGAATTAAACCAAAACCCTAAGGTTGGGATAATATATAGTTGTGGTGTTTTTCTTCTATAGGGTATTCAATTGATGTATCAGGACCCATTGGTCCATGTTCCTACATATGCCACCAAGTACAAGGTAGATATTCTGGTTTCGCTATTCCTCCAAGGTTTTGGGTAAGGATTTGGGTAAGGATTTAGAATCGTACCTTTATTTAAGGGTGTTAAAGTGTTTATGGTTTTTTAATAATTTAGTTGGGTGTGCGTTGATCCATGTCGTTGAGTTTTTATGGTCGTTTTACTTGTTGTAGTGAGTTTTGGAAAACTTTGAAGGTGTGTGCACGCATATATTAAGGTATGTATGTATGTATAATATATATATGTCATCCATGTACATATTCCCTCATAGAGTAGGGAATACATGCATTAGATTATGGACATATGTATATATATATATAGGTATGTGGGTGCGAGTGTGGGTCGGTTATGAGTGGTCTCCACCATTTTCGTCAGGTTCTAAAGTGTTCGGTATGACCTAATTCCCCTTTGAGGTAGGCGATTCCATCCTTTCCCTTTTCCGGAGTTTTCCATAGGCACTAACATGATTTCATTTAATTCGTAAACGTTATTTTCACCTTTATAATCATGATTGTTAATGCATTTTAGTGTTTTTTTATATTTAGAATTCTTAAAAATAATTTTTGATATAGTCCCTTGATTATGTATAGGTGTTTTCCAAGTATTACTTTCCAATGTAATTCCTTTCATTCTTGTATTTTTAATTAAATTTATAAATTTTGTTCGCACCTCTACAGAACCCATGTTTAACTTGGTATACCATTTTGGAGTTGGTTTGGTTTATCAAAAATATGATTTGAAACCGATTTGTGTGAAATGTCTAGGTTTAAATCACCTAGAATTCTACTTTAAATGTTTTCTCTTTGAAGTAGTATTTAGTATTTTTAAGAAATGTTTAGTATTAATTTCGATTGTAATGACAATTTTTTGTTTGTTAAATTTGGTTATTTCATGAGATTCATATCCCTCATGTTGATGTGATAAGGCTTTATAGTTGTGAAGTTGATTTGGTGTGTGTAACTTGGTAATATTATTTTTTTTACAATGTGTTAAAATTATTTGGAAAAGGTTTTATTGTTTCAAGGGAGTGGTTTTACATTTTTAGAATAATGTGGTTGGTTGGATTTGATTTCAAAAGTAATGCTTAGTATTATAGAAATGGTTTAAGAATGTACTCTTGGTTATTGGTGTGTCATTACAAATTGACACATCCATGGGCTCACTAGGTGCGCACATGGATGTTCCCTTGAATGAAAATGATGCATTAAAGTGATGGGTTTTTTTATAAAACTGTGTTGTTTACCAAAAATGGTTCCTTAATTCTCCACTAACTCTTGTGTGACTTCTAAAAGATATCTTGAATCGTAAACTCAAAATATTGTTCGCGGTTGACCTCTAGTGTGTGTTATAATAGGAGTTTGGTTTTAAGGA
Organism: Viscum album; assembly: GCA_963277665.1. Classification (NCBI taxonomy): domain Eukaryota; kingdom Viridiplantae; phylum Streptophyta; class Magnoliopsida; order Santalales; family Viscaceae; genus Viscum; species Viscum album. The sequence goes on along the minus strand of OY728159.1, from coordinate 1,288,478,617 downwards.
TCGTTTTTCATAGAAAACGTAAAGTGATATTTGTGCGGTGTTTTGGGTAAGGCTTTGAACATGTCAATTTAAAGGCCCGGTTAACACTTTGTTTAATGTGAAATGATATAATATATATATGGGGTGCTTCTATCTAGGGTAACCCTTTATGGTTTAATGCATAAGAAATGTCTGTGTTTGGGGTAGGAAAGTGAGGTGATAACATGATAAGGTGAGTCACGCGTGAGAGATCCTCCTACTTACACAATATTATTAATATAACCACTCTGGGTTCCTAAGGGTATCTTAGTTGAATGGGTTATGGTTGCTTATCATCCCCAATTAAATGGGTTGGTACCCACTAGTAAGTATAGAGGCCAGATGGGGAGTGTCGCTGATTTCTTTTGTTGCGAGGGAGATCAGTTAGTTATAGACTATGAGGCTTCACCATACAACAGAAGGTAGTTATGAACCGATTACATCTAGGGGTATTCTTGGGATGTTTAGAATCACCCATGGTTAATTAATTATTTACATTGCTTGTCTACTTTCAACTATACCTATTAGTTTACTCCCAGCTTGCTCTGTTTACCAATTTTCTTTTAGCACAGCCTTGGTCTTTCTATCTTGGTTTTGTTTATTATATGAAAAATGGTTTTGGGGATCATATGTAGCATGTGTTGAGTTTTCTTTAAATTGAAAAACAGGTTTCTTGTTTTAAATTGTGAAGAACCTACTTTCATACTTTTATTTAAAACTTATGTTTATGGACTGCTTCAGAAAAGAGAACTTATGGATTCGGTGGTTTTTTCTTGGCATCCCTACTGGGCATCTCGGTGCACACACCTATTTTATCTTTTCAGTTATAGGTTTTATTTTTTAATCGCTTTTGCAGTGAGTAAGGTATTGTGTTGGGTGGTGACCTAGGAGGTCACACGGAGGTATGTGCAATTTTTTTTCTTCCTTCTCCTAGTTTTAATATTTACTATCAATATTTATTTATTTACCTGTCTTTTATTTATAGGCCATATCATTCCTAATTTTATTTTTTGATTCTCATCACTAGTTTCCATCCTAGGGGGATCAGGACCCCCCACCCCCCGGGACATACCACAGGCCGGCTCAGGTGATAGGTTCAAGGTTAACCCGGGTTGGTTTGTGAAACTCTATTAAAATATTTTATTTAAACAAGACCATTATAACCTAGAAGGTAATTTAGTTGAAATGAATATTAATTAACAAATTATGAATAATATATGGTTTATATATGCATTAAATAAATTCAATGGATATATATTTATAAGAAATAAAATAAGAATCATTTCAAGGGAAAATAAATTGTTTTCTAAAATTTTTTATTATAAAATATGGTTAATCACTTTTTGTGAAAATAACATAAAATTAATTTTTACCAAATTTCAGAAACATATATGAAAAAATAAACTTCGTTTTTTGAAAAATTTTCACTGAAAAAACTTTTTTTCGACGCGTTTGTGGGATTTATTTTAAATTTAATTCTTCTAAATCTATGAATTTAATTTATAAAAATGTATTTAATATTTAGAGTCAAAATAATTTATATTATATAATTATTTCAATTAAATTTTTGAGTATAATTATTAGTGAGAATAGAATAAATTTATTACCACAGTTAAGGTAAAAATGGGTTTACCATGGGTTAAACTAAGATGATATGGGTTTAAAATGACCAAAAACTTGTAAATAACAAATTTTATGGACATATTTAGACCTTATAACCTATATGGTTTGATAATGGCCCATTTTGGAGGATTTTGGTAGTATAAAAATGTGGGAATTGATTTATATTTTCAAAAATTCCATGTGTGCCCTATCCTCGACTTATAAAAGGAAACCCTCTTTCCTCTTCTATTCACACACTAAAAACCATTTGGTTAATATAATACCTAAAAAAATATATTCCTTACATCCCTACTCACATACTAAAATCCTTTTTTATATTATAAATCCAATATATGATGTATTTTTGTTCAACCTAAAAAAGTTTAGTGAAGAAGAGCTAAAGTTTTTAACTATGCGTTTTCATTTTAATTATTCTTATAAAACCTTATAATATTATCTATCTATGATAATATAATAACACCAGTATATACCATATAATTCGATGATATTATGTTAATTTAATTACTTGTATACATCCCCTTACACAAATGGGAAACGAAATTGTCAATCGTGTCTACGGTGGACTACAGCCTTACGAACCGATGTAATTCATTTTCCATCATCACATTTCAAGGATGGATATAATGATTCATAGAACATATATATATTATATTTATTTCATTATTATACATTTTTAATTATTATAACATATATACCTTCTTACTTTCCCTTCCTTTGGGGATACGAAAACATTGCCCGTGTGTACGGTGGACTACCGCCTCCTGAAGCAATGTGATTCAATTTTCACTTATACTTTAAATGGAAGGTAGTAAGGATAAATTTAATGAATATATGTGATATTTATTAAATAAAAATACTTTTTGAAAAATAATATAACATCTAAATTCTTACCTTCCAATCCGATGAAAAATAACAGTGTTGCTTGTGTGTACATGTGGATTGCCGCCTCTACGTAGCGATGTCAAATGTTTTTCTTTTAATTTTTACATGCATAGTAATAAGGATATATTTGATTAATATGAAATTTTTATATAACAAGATAATTATTCTTTAAAGGTTCATTAATATTTATTTTTCTTTATTTTTATCCATCGAGAAAATGAAAATGGTGTTTATGCCTACATACGGTCTACCATCTCTATGAACGATGTAATCCATTTACTATCTCTAGATTTTATATATTACTATAAATAAATATATAATGAATATATATATATCATGGTTTAAATCCTGGATATGATGAAACCATGATAAAAATTAAATTTTTGAAATTTTAAAACCAAAACATACATGAAAATGAAAATCAATTATCACCTGAAATAGGGATTTCAACAAAGAAATGTTAATAAAGATGTGATAAAAGACTATAAGTAAATAATATATGGTACGAAATATAAATGTATGGTTATTTAATATATTTATAATAAACCTATATTTATTATAAATAAGTTTCAAACATGTATAAAGGAAATCATACCATTGGTATGGGTTTTCTTATATCTCTTTTACTTTCGTGAGACATATGCCATATTCACCACTTATAACATTGTCTAATGTTTATAATAAAAATTTTGACATTTTTATATCATGAATATATTTCTATTAAATTTATTTAATGTTTAATTTGAATTTAATTAATTCATGGGGATTATGATTCAAACTTTACCAAAGTGGTAAGGGTTTATTTCCCAATCTCATCATTATTCATGATTAATTATGTTTAAGTCTCCCTTGGGGAAATTATTTGATATTGTTGGATTATACATAATATATTTACTTATAATATGTTTATTCGTGAAATTTTAATATAATATTACAATTTTCCACTCATTAGTAGTTAAAATGATTGGGAGAATGTTTTTAAGAAAATATGACTTTATTTTTCTCTTCGGTCAAAAATCCTTTTTTCATCCAAATCCATGTTTTTTAAAATGTTTTCAAGAAATGTTTTAAAACTATATAAATGATTTATTAAAGAAATTTTTACCCATTTTTTAAATTTTAAAAATATATAGAGGGATATCCATGCATTTTTTAAAATAATGCTCGTTTAGATTTACTGAAAATGTGAAAATAATCTTTGATTTAATGTCTATGGTATAAATAGAATTTTCTACTATCATGGAAAATCTATGTTTTAATGAATATTTTTTTATTCTTAAAGTTTATTTTATAATATAATTATTTTCAAATTTTTTTGTGAACTTTTTTTAATGTTATTTTAAAAACACAAATGTTATTTTCCTCAAAAACGTTTTAAGGATCCTTTCATGGAATTTATATTCATCGATGACATCAACCCTTTATTGTACTTATGATCCACTAGGGATATGTTATACTGATATCATTTTTATTATTTCTTTTAATGTTTTATAATTAGTTTAACTAAGAATGTACAATTTAATTACCATTCATCATAGTACTCTGGATGGTTTATGATTATGTTAATTTGATTAGGGTAAGTATTAAAATATCATATGTCAGTTTTTCGATATGAATGATTATTTTGATAATGTATCACAAATTTATTATGAGAAATTAATTGGAATTAGTAAGTTATGGGTGATCCTTTATTATATATATCCCCTAGATTCATCGACATGTCTCAGGATAAAAATCAGTCGCCTAAATTAGATAGGCTTCTACCCACATATTTAAACTATCTTGTGAAAGGTTATGATAGTATGTTTCAGATGCCTAAAATTATTCATTCCATTATAATAAGATTATTCATTTATTACTATGGTATTATTATATTAGTTATAATATCCATGGAAAAGTTCAAACTCATGTTACTACAAGTGTAATATCTAGAGATTTTAAAAAGAAAAGATTATGTTCGATAGCGTACAAGGTATGCAACACCAAGCTTAAACGAACAACAACATATTATTATGTGACTGATATATCTTAGAAATTAAATTGGTAGGTATAAATAGAAATAAATTATTTATGAAACATATAATGGTTTTACTCATTCCTAATTTATTAGTTAATTTTGAATAAATAAGCACTCAATTTTTAGTAAATTTGTTTTATTCTTCATAAATACATTTTCATTAAAATTGATTTTTTTATTGATTTTTTTTAAATAATTAACTTATAAAAAATTTAATAATAAAATGAAAATAATTTTTGAAATTGGTATTTCAAAAATAATCTTATAATAAATTTTTTATAATTTTCTAAAAAATTGCGATTTTTCAATAAATAGTGAAAAATAATGATTTTTATTGAAAACTATATTTTATTTTAATGTATTTACAAATTAAAATTATTATTTGTATTAGTTTTAAAATTTAATTAGTTAATTTTGTTTTAAATTATTGTTTTTTAAATTAATTTTATACTTGAATTTAGTTTAAAAACAATTTCAATTTTAAAAGGATTTTAAAAAAAACTCGTTTTTGGTTGTGTTTTGCGAGAATTATTTTAAATTTAATTATAAAATTTATTTATATTAAATTTTGAAAAACTTAATTCTATATTTTCAATCATGAGTTTCAATTTAGTAAATATGACCCTTTTATTTTTTGTTAATATGAATAGTAACCTTAGTAATTTTTGTTGCCACGGTAAAGGGTAAATCAGGTAATTAAAGATAAACATAAAATGATATGGATAATAAAATCACCCAAACACTTAAATTAATTTTTTTCTAAGGTTTAATTTCATCCAAAGTCCTCAAATATTCGTTTATATTGCATTTTTTTCCATTTTTATGAGATTATGGCCTTTATATAATTTTATTTCAAGGAAAGTCAAACTTGTCACACTCTTATTTTTAATAACTATAATATTTTCATATATAGTAATACAGAGGATATGGTAGTGTATAAATATTATTTTTAAATAAAAAATATTTATATTCATCATGGTAATTTATTTTTAAGTTTTAGTGAAGAAATAATTACCTTAAATTCTTATGCACCGCTTATGCGGTAATTATTTAATTAATGGGAAAATAAAATAAATGAAATTAAAAATATTAAAAATAAAATAATTTGAGATAAATATTGTAATCCATGAATTTTATATAATATCATGACATTATATGTTTATAAAAAATTGATTACAAGTGTTATCCTGATATTATTAATGTCAAAATAATGAATAGTTTAAAAATTGACTTTATTGATATTTTATAATAAATAATATTTTACTTAATAAAATTAAATTAATTAAAAATATCTTTTCATAAAAGTGATTATGATTTAGTTTATAATATCAACCATGGTCAATTTATGTGACTTTTTTCCATTTATAGTAACAATATTGACCCTCAAAGGGTTAAAATCCTTTTTATCATGGTAAGTTTTAAAAGGGTTAACGAGGGGTTAAAACCAAATTATACAGGTAAAAATGTGATCTAAACATGTAAAAAATATTTTATGCTATTATTTTTACCCATAATCATCTTATATTAGAAATAAATGAGTTTTTATCGATTTTTAATTGAATAATAATTTTTATTTATTTAATATTTTAAAAAATTCCACGAGTGCCCATCCTCACTATTATAAAAACAAAACCTATTAATCTTGGTAATTCACACTTAAAAACCATATTTTTTGGATAATACCATCCCATATCCATTTATATTATACAAAACATCATTATATAGGTGTTTTTTAATCATAACACCAATCTTAGTGGTATTAAGGTGATAAGAAAAGGAAGTTGGTCAAAGAGGATGTATCATTTTTAATCGATCATTTTTGTTTTATTTCATTTTAAACCTCCTTAAAATATTCCTAATCCAAGATAAATTATAACACCAGTATACTACATATACTAATATGTAATTATTTTAATTTCATAACCTATATTCATCTCTTATTCCATCAAATGTGAAATGAAACCATCATTCATGTGTACAGAAAACTATCGCCTTGTGAATCGATGTCATTTATTTTCCATCACCATATCCCAAGAATTATTATAATGGTGGAATTGATGTTTATATATTATATTCAGGACATATTTATCATTCTAAAAATATAATATATTATTTACCTTCTTACCATTCTATACACTAAAAAATTATAACATCATTCATGTGTATGTGTGGACTACCACCTCTACCAAAAGATGTGATTCGGTTTTCATCACCACATCACATGAATGATATATATATATATATAAGTATATTTAAATAATTAATATAATATATATGCTATTATTGTCTTTTTTTAATATAAAATAATAATTACATTCTTCCATAATGATCGATGAAAAATGGAAATGTTACTCATGTGTATGTACACTTTACTGTCTCCATGATTGTAACGTATTTCATTTCTCAAAACCATAATTAATTTTTAGATTTGAAAATATCATTCATATAAAATAATGGTAATTATTTCGTGATTATTATTCTATATCTGATTGACTAATGGCCACTTAGACCATAGTCATCCTACCTAATTTATTTTGGACTTATGTGGTATGCTATGATGAAATATTTATAAAACCCATTTAATTCACATGTTCTCATATAATGAACGGTTTATGATCTTAGGGAACACATATGTATTATTTAAATTATGTGATGGGCGGGACCAATATCTACCACCAAATTAATTGGTTAAAGTATTATATCGCATGAGATAAGAATGGGAAATAAGTCGATGTGCTTGATCTGATAGTGGAAACGGGTTGATATACATTATCTGACATGGGAAAAAAGTTTATGTGATTGATCTGTTATGGGAAAAAAGTTGATATTGTTGATCCACTATGAGAAATAGGTGATCATACCTGATATTGTGGTCTTATTTTTTATCCTTGACTTATGAAATGGTTCTTATACTTATGATGGTTCTATATACAAAAATTTATTACATGAACTTATCTTTCATGAATGAGTTATGATAAATTCTTTTTATTATGATTCAAGTATTTTTAAATGATAATATTTTAGTTCATAACTTTTATTTATGATCTTTTTTAGATTTGATATGAGCTTTATAAGTTATGGTCATGATATTATACCCTTATGATTATATTATTATTTTATTTGACCATTAATTTGTATCTCTCATGCTTACCCTTACTAGGCATCTGAGTTCATCCTTTCTTATATTTCCCTTTTCTCAGATCGTGAACAATGATACTAAATTATTTTTGTTTATAAAGGTTTCAAATATGTGGAATTTTATGGAAGATATTGAATATTTAATGTGGAATATGAAAATATGGTTATAATGGGAGATTATGTTGATATTTATAAACTAGTTGTTTATGAACCCATGTTTTTAAGAATTTTTTTAATTATCTAAAACTCTAAACCTAAAATTTACTTGGGTATGTAAGTGATCTAATATTTCTTTTTGATTTTTTATGTTTTGGATAGGTTGAATTGGTTCACAATTATTGGTATTAAAGCCAAAAATGTAAAGTTTATATTTTTTTCACCGAATCTAAGAGTGTGAGTCTTAGTCTATTATAGTTTGTATCATAATAGGGTTTAGATAAATTTTGATATTAATATGCTTGAATGATAATTTATCTTAAGAGTTATGAATAACATCATCGGTATATAAGTTTGAGGTTGATGATAGGTTCACTGTCTTAGACACCCCTTTTGAGGTTTTAAGTAATGGAATTTTAAGGAGGCTAATGATATTTTGGGATAGGTATATATAACCCATAGGTTTGTCATGAATTATTATTTGAGGAAGAATTTATTGACATTTTTTTATATAATTTATAATATTTGATTTTGAGGTAAGCATGGGTTATTACATTTTTGGGATGCAAAATGAAAGGTACAAGATAACCTTCAAGGTTAAAAATTTCATTTAATGTTTTATATATTAAGGTCATTTTTTTGTGTTTATCATATTTCTAGAAATGATATAAGGATTATATTAGTATAGTTTTATAAAAAAGAAAAACTGTAGGTCAGGAAACAACCCGTCGGATCTAAAAAGGCTGCAAGGCCTGAACCCACAACTATAGGGAGAAAGGACGCATCCCCTACCATTTTCTTACACAATAGCCTAGTGAGTATAAATTTGTTTATAATTATTTAAAATATCTGAAAAATAAAAGTTAATTTAAATTTTTGAAAATATGTTTTATCATATAGATAACCATGGGATTATAAATTGATTTTGTGTTAAGTAATTAATATTATTTTAGAATATGTTCACAATTTTGGGAACCCTATATGATTAAGGTAAATAAAATATTATGTAATTTTATTTGAGAAATAAAGTTTTAATTTTCTTTTAGAGTAATATATGATTTTATTGTGAATTTATGGTGATTCAGGTTATTTATAGAAATCGTTTTTTTATCATGGATATTATATAGTTAGGGTGTGTACATTTTTTGAAGATAAATACAAAATTTTTCTTGGAAGATGATATGATCAAATCCTTGTAATTTTGGGGTTTCAATTTTTGTTTTGAAAATTTTGAGAAATTTTATGGATTTTCATTTATTGAATGATATAAGTTAAAATTTGGGTAATATTATTAAATTTTGGAGATTAAATTAGTTTTGCTTTTATGAAGGTTTATTCTTATAGGTAATCACCTTATTATGTTCTAACCATTTTAGTTTTTGTTAATTATTAATTATTTGTGGAATAGATTTTTATTCTTTTTTGTATTATTAGATCCATTAGAAGTTGGTTTTAGTGCTTCAGGCATGAAAACTGCATCTTAAATCCTCATCATTAAAAGAAAAAGATAGGATTGTGGTGGAAAATGATTAAATGATGAAACTCTATTTTTGAAGTAATTATATTTTCTAATGTTCTTAGGCTATGTATTAAATTAATTCCTCAAATTTAGTAAAAGGATCTTACAACAACAAAAAATTTCTATATCCTTAAATTATGATGAATTGAATGTCTTTTCCACATATTTGGTTTATGATTTTTTAATTGTTAACTTTATCAAAATCATTTACTTTCTTAGGATCAATGGTCTATGTAGATTAATTTTATTCTATGTACATATCTTCACATACTACTGTTGTTATCATATTTTTAAACCTAGTATGTGTTATCCTAGATGACCTTTGTACTTCCCTTTCTCACTTTTCAAGAGGAATTTTTATTAACCCTTTTTAAGATGTCGGTTTCCAAAATAAATTTTCAAATATCATACATTTTATTTAAGAGCACAAGTTCAAATTTCAACGATGTAGTTTATTAGATGGTGGATAATGTAATATCCCAATATATTAAAAGAAAAGTTTATATTCGATAGCATACAAGGTAGGAAACACCGAGTATTAACGAACAAACAAAATATTATTATGTGGAAATTATATCATATCCATTAAATTTTAATTTATTAATAGTAATAACTAATTTATAAAATATATAATGGTTCTACTAATTTATAATTTATTAATTATTTATTTATAAATAAGCACTCAGTTTTTAAAAAATTCATTTTATTCTTGATAAATAAATTTTCTTTAAAAATCATTTTTTATTGATTTTATTGAGAAAATAATTAATTTATAAAATATTATTTGATAAAATGAACTAAATTTTTCAAAATTATTCTGAAAAAATTATCTAAGGATTAATGTTTTAAAAAATTATAAAAATATTTATTTTTTCAATGAATAGTGAGAATATCAATTTTTATTGAAAACTATATTTTATTTTAAAGTATTTAAAAATCAAAATTTTGTTATAGATTATTTTTAAAATTTTATTAGTTCATTGTGATTTAAATTATGGTTTTTGAAATGAATTTTATACTTGAATTTAGTATGAAAACATTTTATATTTAAAAAAGATCATTTTTCTGAAAAATCGTTTTTCATTGCATTTTTTATTTTTATTTTAAATTAAATTATAAAATTTATACATATAAAATTTTAAAAAATGGATTCAATATTTGGAATAATTAGGTTGTGATTAGGTTAATTATTCCGTTTTAATTTTTTTCAATATGAATTATAACCTTGTTAATTTTTGCTTCCACGGTAAAGGGTAAATCGTGTAATTAAAGATAAAAATTATATGAATTATAAAATGACCCCAAAAATTGAATTAATTTTATTGGATGAGTGAATTTCGGAAATAGTCATCCAATATTATATTTTATGGAATTTTTTGTCCATTTGGATTGTATTATGACCATTGTAGTCTTTTATTTCAAGAAAAGTCAAACGTATCACACTTGTTTTTAATAACTATAATATTTTAATATGGGGTTATACAAAGGACATTTTTGACAAAAAATATCATTTTTAAATCTAAAATACTTATCTTAATCATGTTTATTTACTTTTATTTTTTATTAAATAAATAATTACCTTAAATGCGTGTAGAACACTAATGGAGTAATTATTTAATTAATAAAAAAAATAAAATTAATGATATTAAAATATTAAAAGTAATCCAATTTGTGATAAATAATGTGATCCAATATGTTTATACATTTCCATGAAATTTTTGGGATATAATTAAATATTTATTTTTAATTATAAGTGTTATCTTGATATTATTAAAGTCAAAATAATGAATAGTTATAAAAATTGACATTATTGATAATTTATAGAAAATAATATTTTATTAATTGATATAAAATTCATAAATATATTATATTCATCCAATTTATTATTATATATTTTATAATATCAGTCATTGTTTATTTATAGTCCTTTTTTTCATTTATAGTAACTATATTGACCCTCAAAGTTTAAAAATCCTTGTTGTCATTGTAAGTTCTTAATGGGCTAACGAGAGGTTAAAATCAAATGATATTGGTACAAATAAGATCTAAATTTTTCCTAAAATTATTTTATGAGATTATTTCGACTCATACTCATATTATTTTATAAATAAAAGTGTTTTTATTCGTTTCTAATGGAATATTAATTTTTAATAATTTAATATTTTGAGAAATTCCAACAGTGCCCCTCTTCTCACTTATAAAAGGGAACCTATTATTCTCTATCCTTCACACTTCAAAACCCATTTAGGTAAACAAAATCCTCTATAAATACCTTCTTAGAATCTATCCCCTCATTATATAGGTATTTTTTAGGCATAATTTCAAAATTATTGGTCTCAAGGTGATATGAAAAGAATGTTCTCTAAAGAAGCGGTATCGTTTTTAATCAAGAATTTCTGTTTTATTTCTTCTACGACCTACTTAAAATATTATAAAACCATTATAAAATAATATAAAAAGTTTATTCAATATAATAATATTTTATTATTCTAGTGTAATAACCTATATACCTATCCTCTTTCATCAAATGGGAAACAAAACCATCATTCGTGTGTACGATGGAAAACCACCTCATGAACTGATGTAATTTATTTTTATTCACTATATCTAAAGACAAGTTAAAATGATGGAATTAATGTTTATATATTATATTCATGAAATATTTATAATTCTAAAAGGATAATATATCATTTACCTTCCTACCATTCCACACACTGAAAAATGATAACATCTTTCATGCGTATGTATGGACCACTACGTCCATGAAGCGATGTGATTCATTTTTCATCAACTAATAACATGGATGATATATATATATATATATATAAGTATACTTAAATAATTAATATTATATATTTTATATAATGATCATTGTGGAAATATAAAATTAAACTCACCTTCTTTCGATAATGATCCTTGATAAATGGAAACATTACTCATGCCTACGTAAAACCTATCGTCTCCAATATTGTAACATAGTTCATTTTTCATGAACATATTTAATGGTTGGATTTAAAATTAGAATTTATGTATAAAAATGATAATTAATTCAGTATTTTTATTTTACATATGATGTATTAATGACCACTTTTACCATATTTAACCTACCTAATTAATTTTGGACTTATGAACCAAATATCTTTAAAGCATCCAACATGAACATAAATTATTATGTAATTGTTATAAAATTTTAATAAGTGAGATAAAAAAAATAAAAAACACTAAAAATGGTCTAAATAAATAAGCCTAATTTTATTATTTAGTAATATGAAGAATTTACATGATGATTCGGACTCAAGGTAAGGGTTTCTTGTTTCACTTTTATTTATGTGGTATACATGCTTTATACAGTATATGATTCATATATTTCGTGTATATACTAGATGTGAATATATTTTATTATTATTATCATGAAAATTAATATATATAAATATCCATATGAAGTTATTTCTTTCATAATGACTATGATTCAAAATTTTCCCAACTTGTAGGGGTTTATTTCATAATCAAATCAATATTTTGGATTGTTTATATTTTAGTATCTATTGGAGAATATTTCTATTACATATAAATATTATATAATTTTTTTCATATTATCCTATAATTGTTTAAAATAATTTTTACCCAAGTTTTACTTTTTTTCAAAATGATTTAGAAGGAATATTTTTTTCATTTTCCAAACAAGGTACTTTTTAAATTTTCCAAAACAATATGGAAGGAAGGTTTTTTTAACTTATACAACATGAGAATATTTTCCCATTATCATTAATCCTTAATTATTTTATGATTACTTTACAATTTTATAAGTTTATTTTCAAAGAATTTTTTTTCATTTATAAGTGCACTGCTTTTTGAATAGAAAATTGATTTTAAAATGGAAAAGTTATTTTCTTCATTAATTATTCCAAGTGATCTTTCAAAATAATTTTTTATTTATGATGAAATACTTTGATGATAATTAAGATTTATTAGAGAAAATATATAAGGATACCATCTTTATTATTTTATGAATGGTTTATGTTTATGATTAAAAGAATAAATTTTATAAATCCCATTTTTTCCATGGATTATGTTATGATGAAGTATTTATGAAACCCATTTAATTCATATATTCTAGTATAATAAATGATTTGTGATCTTATGGAATGTATATATATTATTTTCATTATGTGATGAGTGGGACATATATATCCATCCAATTAATTGTGTAAAGTATTATATTACATGATATAATAATGGGAAACAATTCGATGTGCTTAATATGTTATCAGAAACAAGTTGATGTGCTTGATCTGTCATGGGAAACAAGTCAATGTGCTTGATCAGTTATGAAAAACAAGTGTATGTGCTTGATCCACTATGTTAAATAGGTGTTTATTCCTCATTTGATAGTCTAGGTATTTATCCTTGACTTATGAAATTGTTTCTATATTTATAATGGTTCCACACACACATTTAGAGCATGAAATTATGTTTCAAGATTAAATTATGATGAATTATCATTATTATAATTCATGCCTTTCTAAATGATAATGTTTTATGAAATAACTCATGTTTATGATATTTTTAAGATTGGGTATGAACTTTGAAAGTTATGTTCATGATATTATAAACTTATGATTAGGTTATTCTTTCCTCTTATCATTGATTGATATATCTCATACCTACCCTTACTGAACATCTGATCTCACCCTTTATTATGTTTCCTTTTTTCTAGGTTATGAATAATGATGCTGAATGATTTTTTTTATAATGGTTTCATATTTAATAAATTTTATAGGGGTAGATAAAGAGATAATATGGAATATAAAAATATGTATATAGTGGGAGAAAATGTTGATATTTATGAACAAGTTGTTTATGAACCCATGTTTTTAAGAGTTTTTCTTAATTCTCTAATGATCTAAACCTAAAAGTTTTTTGGGTATATAAGTTATATGGTATTTCCTTTTGATGTATTAAGTTTTTGATGGGAATAATTTGGTCATGTTTATCAGTAAAAAATCAATAAATTTAAATTTTATACTTTTATAACCTGGTATGGGAGTACAGGTCTTATGATGTTACAATGTGTATGGAATTATTTGATCATTGTTTATTCCAACCATATTATGCTCAAATTAATTTATTAAATGGAATTTTTTTTTGTTGTTTACCTTTTCATATTGATTATGATTTATTTATTCATTTATTTCACTATACTCATACCCTTACAAATCATTTATGATCACCCATTTATTATGTTTTATTTTTTCGAAGATAACAAAAAGTGTTTATGATTAATGTATAGGGATATTATTTAAGGAAACATGACATTCTAAAATAAAAACATTGTTTATTTTTTGTTTTCAATTGTAAATTTTGATTCGAGTGTGTATCTGGTTTACTAAGACTACTAAACTCTTCAGTCCTTTGAGATATGATTCCTTATATCTTATGTCAATGTAATAATGTAACCACCAACTTTGGGATACAAGGGTTAGGGTATTTACATGTCTGATCTTCCCATGGAGTGTGAAGTTGAGTTCTTGATTAAAATTATATTTTAATATATGAATATCTCAAATATTATTTATAGTATTACATATAGTGAATTTGATGAATTAAAGAGACCACTAAAAGGGAATTGGTACAAGGGTTTTATCCCCCATGGGATTCACCATGGGGAACACCAGTCCTCTTTGTTAGGATTAAAGATGGATCAATGCATATCTATATTGAATATCATGATCTTAAAAAGATTCCAATTTAGAAATAATATCTTGTACCCCATATTGGAATCTTGTTAATTCAACTCAAAAGATCTCATTACTTCTCAAAGATTGACCTTTGATCTAGATATCATCAGTTAAGGGTCAAAAGGGAGAATATTTTTAAAATAACTTTCCAAATGGCATATTGACACTATGAATTTATAATTATTTCACTCATAATTACTAATTATTCAATTATATTCATGGATATAATGAATAAATTCTCTATTGAATACCTTAATAAATATTTTTTTGTCTTTATAGATGATATTATTATATAATCAATGAGTAAAGAAGAGCATCAAGATCATTTGAGGATTATGTTAAAGGCATTTATAAAGGATAAACTGTATGCCAAATTTAGAAATTGTAATTTTTTTGTAAAAAGTAGAATTATTGGTCCATGTAATCACTACCAAAGGCATATCAGTATATCCATAAAATATTGAAGTTATCGATCAATGGACCAGACTAAACACTAACTATAATATATAATTTTATTAGGTTAGCAAGATATTATGGATTATTTTTGAGAAATTTATCATGGTTATAAAATCCTCTATCCATGTTAACATGAATGGGAGTAAATTTTCTTTGGAAAGAGTTATATGAAGAAAGTTTTGGGGAAGTAAAAAAAGAGTTCCATCACTACTCTTATACTTACATTAACCTGTAGTGTGGAGGGATTATAATAGATAGTTATGCTTCAAAAAATTATTTTGGTTGCACCCTCTTGAAAAATTATAAATTAATTTCTTATGGATCATGATAAATAAATAATCTTGATAAAAATTACCCCATGAATTATTTTTAGTGACAATTAATGATCTTTGTACATAATATTTGGATAGTATATCCATGGAGAGAAGTGTGATATATATTTTCATCACAAGATATTGAAATATATATTCACATAGAAGGATTATAATATGTTCCAAATTAGGTAGTTGTAATTAATAAAATATTATAACCTATTAATAAATTACCAACCTGAGGAAAAAATAAGGTGGTTAATTCTCTAAGAAGAAAATATCATGTTACCCTATCAATGATGAGGATTGAAAAATATACAATACTCGTGTATTTTAAAAGGATTAATCTTGAAGTAATAAGAGAATGTGATAAATTCTATATTTTCAGAATGACTAATCAACCATCCATTCATGTGAAGATCAAGGAATACTAAGAATATGATATAGATATAGAAAAAGGTAGCAAATATTATAGATTTTAAATTTCATAAAGGTGGAGTTATATGGTTTAGAACCCAATTATGTGTCTCATCAAAACTATAATTGAAGAAGGAAGTTTTTGAGGATGCACATATCTCGTCTTTATTATTCATCTAAGAAGTATAAAGATGTATAGATACCTGAAACAAAACTTCTAGTGGGATGATATGAAGAGAGAAATTGTATAATATGTACATTGATTCTTGGAATTTCAACAAGTTATGGCTGAATAAAAAAAGTCTAAGGGTAGGTTGAAACCATTACCCATACCAGTATGTTAATGGAATAACATTACCATGGATTTGATTATATGCCTCCAAAAAATTTCTAAATGACATAATTATATTTGGGTTATAATATATCATCTTAAGAATTCATTATATTTTATTTCCATTAAAGAATACATCTCCCATGACTAAATTTACAAGATATACATGAGGGATGTGATGAGGCCGCATGGAATACCACTAAAGGCCATAATGATATTTGGTTTGTATCTAATACGAATCTAATTTTTACCTCAAGATTCTAGAGAAGTATTTAGAAACCATTGGAGAAAGATCTGAGATTCAACACTACTTATAATACTTATATGGATGGTTAATATGAAACGATCATTAAAACACTATAGGAAATATAGAGATCTTTTTCAATTGATTTATAATGATTTTGGGATCAACACTCTACCTAGTAGAGTTCTCATATAACAATAATTTCCATTTTATCATTTTGATGGCACAATATGAGGCCCTTTATGGGATGCGATGTTAGACTACAACATGGTGGGATGATGTTGGAGAGAGGAAGTTTATAGGTCCTAACCTTGTCCCTGAAGTTATAGATAATTTTCTAACCATTTAGTATCATATGAAAGTGGAACAAAGTCAATAGAAAAGTTATGTAGATAATATTTTATGAGATCTAGATTTTTTTTGTTGGTGATAAGGTGGTCTTTTGAATATATTTGTGGAAGTTAGTTATAAAATTTTGGAATAAATGGAAGTTGATACATATATATATCAGTCCCTTCTAAATTTTTGATCATGTTGAGGTCATAGTCTATGCTAAGTGCTCCCTCTACACCTCTCTTGGGTGCATAATGTGTTCCATGTATTGCTTTTGAGAAATTAAATAATGGATCCATAACATGTACTTATCTCATAAGTTTTATAACTGGAATATGGTCTTTCATGTGAGGAATAGCCTGTGGAAATCTTAGATCGAAGAGATAATTTTCTGAGAAAAAGTACCACCCATCAAGTCAAAGTACTATGGTGAAATCATAATTTTAAGGAGGCTACATGGGAACTTGGGGATATGATGAGAGAAAAGTTACCCCACTTTTATTCTTCCATGTGATAAAATTTCAAGGATGAAATTATTTCCAAGGGGCGTAGAATGTAAGGACCGAAGTTTTTGTAAAATATTTATCCATAATTAAATACTATGTTTGATAGCTTCCTCCTAAAATAACACTAAAACCAATTAAATATAGAATGTTTTATGGTAGTAATATAATTGAAAACTATAAATATTAGTAATGAAGTAATGAAATATATATATAAATATATATAAAAACAAAATAAAACAAAGTTCACATTTAATATCGACTCAATTAGTGCAACTTAAAAACTAATAAAATATTTTTTATAAAATTTACATTTTTATTATAATATATTTTGTTTTGAATATATTATTAACACTAGTTTAATAGATAATTTATAGTAAATAAAAATAAAAGTACATAATATACGAAAATTCATTTACCTGTTAAAATAGAGTTTTATTGTATTTTATGTTTTTAATTAAACAAATTTATATATTTTCGGATGTGAATTTAAAAAAATTAACTTCATTTTTTGATTTATCATGGAAATATTATCTTAATATTAAAATTTATTATTTTTTAAAAAAAAAATAATATTTAGGATAATAGTGCAATATATTTTTTTTACAAATATCACATGTTTTATGACATTATTAGTTTATAAGATTGATTTAGAAATTTTTTAAACCCTTTTCTAAAAAAATATCCATTTTAAGAGTTATACTATAAAATTAAAAATATTGATTCTATTTTACAATCCTATATTTACTGTTCTAGAACTTAAGTAATATTTTTCAAAATAAAATGATTTTAATACATTATATGTTTATTATTTTAAAATAAATTTTTATTACTTTTATAAATTGAATAAAATTAAATGGATTTAAAATTTTGAATCATTAGGGATTAATTATAAAATAAGGATTATTTTATTTTTTAAGAATAATGTATAAGTTCCTTAGGTAAAAATTAGTAACTGCAGTAAAAGCTAAAATGGTAAAAGTAAAAATATAAGAGTAAATGACATCAAACATGTTTAAAACATATGTGAGAATGTTAATTTGAGGATTTTATTGAAATCCTAAATTCTAATATCTATTATTTATTAATTTTGGATCAAATTTCATGGAGAGTGACTTCCCATTTTTAAATTGTTATTTTAAATATAAAATTGTATTCCCTTTCCACTTATAAATGGGTATCTCCTCTCCTTACTTCCCATAATTTCAAAACCACCTAATTTTGGTCCAAAATCTACCCAAAACTATTCCAAGAACTCCTATATAACTTAAGTAAGATCAGGTCTTCTCAAAATACCTAACCTTATAGGTTTAACCCTCTTCACAAAGGAGATAATTTAAGTTGTGAGGTATAAATTTCTAACTACTCCTTACCCATTTATATTCCTTTTTATGCACTTATTTATACTGTAATTCCATTACACTATATTAAAATGATCACATTAGTATTAATATTATATTGATATGTTATTTTATGTCATAAAACAACCTGATGGGGTCTGAGACACAACTACCTGAAGCCTGCCTCTGATAGGCTATGGGCTAGCAACTAGCGCCAAGAGGTTATATCACACACATGGAAGGAATTATCCAAAATTATATATATGCATTAACACATATCCAAGCTCATAAAAAGTGTAAAAAATGATATCAATGCATGTATACATGTATAATCCCACAATCAGAGTACAATATAAAGTACTAGAAAGTATAAAAAGGGGTTAAATACAAGCCCACCCAAAACTGGAAATAAAGTCCACCCTGTTCATAATGAGGGGATTTAAATCAAATAAAACATCAGTATACACCTCATAATATTAATCCCAAACTATATATACCAACTCTTATTCCATCAAGGACTCTGAAAAAGGTTTATTGTATATATAATAAATGACATATGCAGGAAGACTCTATACAGGGGTGAGTGTAAAAATACCCAGTAGGACACCCCAAAATTACCCAACACAAATAATTAAGATTATTTATGTCATCATAAGATAAATCGATAATAATGTTATATATATTATAAAACATCTACATATATTCAAAATGATGCAACGTCCCTCATGTTCATAACCGTTAACATCCATAAAATCACTGAGAGGTTTCAAGGTAATGCTCGTTTAGGAGATATCACTCCAGGATCCCTACCATCCCTGATAGAACACACCCAAGATATAACTCACATTGGGTATCACTAAGATGATGGTACATCCCTTCCATACTAGATGGCATAAAATTTATAGATACAAGATTTTTTTATGGGAAAAGGCCCCTTGGGCTATATTGCCACTAACGACACTCATCCTAGAGGTCACTCTCATCGAGTCTCAATACAAGGAAATTTATTGTGGATATTGAGGGGATTAATCTGAGATACACACTCCATATAACTAAATACCCCATTTTAAATATCAGATCTCAATACATGGATAGGGGTTAATACCCAGGGCTCACTGGGGGGACACCAGACCCTACTGGAAACATCCTCCAAGATAGGGTATTGGAACCCATGTAAATATCAGTCATACAAATTCCAATAACCCCATAAAAGGAAACATGAAGGATATGAGGAACACTCTGGGCCTATTAGAGGTATTCTCCAAGACCCTTAGATATCTATCGAAGTGGAATAAGATAACTCACTCTAGAATATGGAATGTCACCCACACTACATTGATCACCTCGAAGTTACAATGGGGTCATCCTCTATAACTGAAACATGATTCAACACTAAACACGTTAGTAATGGACCACGGGACACACTCAACCAATACAAGTCTAGGGAAGATCATAATATCTCCAAATGAAGCTAATTTGAGAATAAATATGAATCCAACCTTTCTTCAAGTAGTACATGGTGTGTTCTAATGGGTACACAATGTGTATCTCTAAGCTTGGAACCACATGTGTCTCACACTCACACAGAATGAAAATTTCCACAATACATGGAATATCACTAAGGAACATAGTGTGTAGATGTTTCCCTATCACTCGGTGTGCCATTGTTTCCATCCATGTGTACATAGAATAGTTTCCATGTACTTTCCCATGTCTGAGTACATGAATCCACCCGTATACTCCAGTCTTCCGGTGTGTGTCCCATGTACATAGCATGTGGGCCACATATCCACCTGGGTTTGTATCCTCTATAGACATTTAACTAGTTAGCTAAGGGTTACACAGAATCTCATAAATGTTACATTACATGTGATACTTATCTCTATACTACAACCCTAGTGTCGCATCAAAGTATTTACATTATGTGTTTTCAAAGTACTACATGCAGTGCAGTCCATAATTTCACAAAAATTTTAGAAAGTTCATGTGTATTCACCCGAGCAGTCTTTAGCCTCCAATTCCAACACAGATCACATTTTAAGATGTGTATATGAGGTTAAAAAATATTTCTTGCAGTTGGTGGCTATATTCCAGGAAAATCCGATGCTCGGGAACCATCGTCATTTCACCTTGCTAGTACCTCACACCAAAACCACGAACTGAATGTCCTAATCCACCCATGGTTCAAATTCAATCATCATGAACCGTTTTCATGAACTACTAGAATTTTTATCTATACCAATTCCCGTATCCCAATAGTTTCATAAAACCATTGGTATAGGTCCCATTTACCAACAGTTTTCTCAAAACCATTGGTAAAGGGTATTTTATAATATGTTTTCCCAATGGATTTTTAAAATTGTTGGGAAAGGAAAATAAAAATATGGTGTACCCAAAATTTTTTGAAAACCTTTGGGATACACTGTTCTAATGCCAATGGCTTTAAATAACTATTGGAATAGAGTTATTATAATCAGTCTATACCAACGGTTTTTAATGAATGTTGGAATAGAACATATATCCCAATGGTTTTTAAAAATCGATAGGATAGGTTTCCCACAAATACAGTGACCCCCCCTCCCCATTCTAGATCCAATTGATTTTTCCCTATAGAAATGTTACTCTCTTCCCAACCAGTGATGAATCCTCCTCATAGGCAATCCATCCTAGTTTAAGTCATTTAGTTTCTTCCAATTCAAATTGGTGAGTTCGAGTTATATCTTCAAGAAACATTTATTTTGGATTTTTATATACCATTTTTATTTTATTTCCCCATCAGGCTACAATATCTAACATTTATGGTTTTCATTTAATTATTCTTGAATGTAAAATTATCATGTTCCAAATACTTTACCCTACACATTAAGAATGAATGTCCCTTCATATACCACTTCCACCATCTTTAATCTTTCCACGCATGTTGCACAATATTTGTGTTTTAAGGGAATAATATTTTCCCCCATTTTTCTTTTTCACATTCATATTTTGAGGTATTTTACATTGAAAACTAATTAAATTCTTATAAAAGGGAGTTTTAACAATTAATTATTGAAATTTTTATGTAATGGTTTTTTTTTAAGAGATAAATGGAAAAAACATTTTTTTACTGATACCATTTTCTTCATTCCTATAAAATGAGGCATGTATGACATAAAAAGGTGTAAAATGTTCTTAAAGGAAAATAATTATTAATGTATTAAAACCACATGAAATTTTGGAAGACACACATTTTTCATTTTCATTTTCATTGGTCACTACACAATCATAAATATCATTAGTGCCCTTGATTTGGTTTAATAATACCAATATTCCCTCTCCTATATGTCTTTCTCACTTTTTTATTTTGAAGTTTATCCACGTATGTTTGACATGTGGGTCATAAGCATGTTTATAAATTTTGATGTCTAACCAATGGTCCCCACCTATAGTTGAACTGTTTTAGGTGAAGTAAATCCACTATTCTCATAACTCATCCATGCATAATTTATATATGAATTAAAATGACTTATTACATAATGGGAAGTGAGTTCCAAAAGAAATGTGGGGGAAGTGATATGTGAGAGTCATGTGGCTAAGTAACCTGTGTGAGGCCTGTTGGTAAAGTGAACTGTGGGATGCACTTTGCAGAAGTGACCTATGTAAGGCACTTGGTAATAATTAATGACTTTTCCAAATTCATGTCCAAGTCTACACAACCCACTTGAGATAGAGTTAACCCAAATTTGACCCATGATATCCATTACTCAGTGATATATTAAAATAATTACATTGATACTAATAAAATCTTATATGCATAATTCTATATGTCCTATGTCTTAGAAAATTGTTTATATTTTAGAAGAAGATGTCGATGCATTCATCTATGAGATATTGTATATTTTGTACAATGATATTTCCTATTATATGACCCCCACACTTCTGAACCATGTGAAGCATTTGAAGAAGAGAAATTTTTTTATCCTAAGGGAGAACAATTACTATTATATGACCACCTAGTTATAATGATGTTTTCAACTTAAAGTGGGGTGTCCCTTGAAAATATTGGCATGTATTGGATTAAGGTAAATATAACACATTGGGGTATACCTTGAAGTCCGTAAACCCTTCAATAACTCATATTGAAATATTTATATCATTTTCATTGAGTACCTATACGTTTCTAGTTTATGACACCAATATGGATACCTTTTAAATAACACAGCCTATAAAAAATATAATTGATCACTAATACTTCAATGAAACCATTGATTAGAAATATATAATTAATTATGTAGTACAATGATATCTATAAATTTAGACTTAATGCCAATAGTTATCACATAATTATCCTAGAGAGATCATTCTTTATACAATGATTCTTCATCACACCCACCATATTTCAATTCAATAACATGGTTTTATATTTATTGTATTTTGTTATATATATAGTATTTTATTCCTTTCATATTATGATTCTCATATAGAGTAGTGTGTCAGTTATGGTTTTATATAAACTGAACAATTCTCATTTAATTAATATCTTTTCGATTGAACTTAAATCTTATTGAATTGATTTCGCAAAATGACTTATTAAAATTTTTTATAGAATGGATAGTATTTGTATGGATGAAACCAATCTGATCTCAAGAGATTTAAAAAAATTGAGATCTTTTTAGATTTTTCATTTGAAAATGATTCATATAGTGGTCACATACACTGCCCATGTTATAATTGTGTTGGAAGACCATGGTTGAGCCATGAAGAAGTTATCTACCATATAACCAAATATGGTTTTCAAATAAACTACAATATATGTTAACATAAAGGGGAAAAATGGAATCTCAAAATGCTGATGATCCTATTGAGCGGATAGGATTGTAGAATTTGTTATATGAACATTTTTTTTATTCGTCATCATGAGAAAAGAAAAGGATGTCAACCCAAGAATACTTTGATACGATCACAAATGATGCGTCTAATGAAAATGATGATGTTGATAGGGTGAAAAAATTGAATAATATTTCCACAACTCTAGTATATCAATAATGTGGTAAATTGAAAAGGTTGGAATTTTTATTCCGATTGTTTCATGGGAAAACCATGTATGGGATTTATAATACTATCATCGATTACATTCTTAACTTCTTGAATGACTTACTTTCAGATGATGCAGATATTCCCTCCAACCACTATATGGCATAGAAGTTATTTGAAGAATTTTATTTTCAAAAAAACAAAAATCATACTTACCCAAAAGATTACAGCTTATTCTGGGAGGAAAATGCTGAAAGAAATGATTGTATAAAATGTGGAACATCCAAATGGAAGATAAAAGCTAAGGGAACACAATCCTATGTGCCTTAGAAAGTAATGTGGAACTTTTCATTGATCCCCAGACTCAAAAATATTTTCATTTATGATAAAATTTCAATAAAAATGATTTGGAATAAAACTAAGAGAAATATAAATAATGAAGAGTTGGTTCACCCTACAGATAGATTTTCATGGTAGATATTTGATGCTCAATATCCTGATTTCATAGATGTCGTGTGTAATGTGAGTCTGGGTCATTCATGTGATGATTTGAATTTGTTTGGTTAGATGATTACTTCACACAGCATATGGATGGTTTTCATACACATTTATAACCTTCCCCCATGTTTTTGTATAAAAAACCTTTCACTTTCATGAGTATACTCATATCTGGCCCTTCTGATCCCAAAAATGATATAGATATATACATTCAACATTTAATAAAAGTGTTGAAACTTCTTTGGGATGTGGGTGTTTATATATATGATTCATGTTTGAAAGAGATATTTAAGATGTGTGTTGCACTTATGTAGATGATAAATGATTTTCCTTCTTATGTAATGATGTCTAGATGGAACATGAAGGGAAAACTATAATGTCCTATTTTTATGAAGAATACTCAATCCAGAAGATTGAAATATCATCATTGATTTAGTTTTATGGGACATAGATGATTCTTTCCAATGGACCATCCATATAGAAATTATAGTATAAGATTTGATAATACCATGGAGACCAATGATCTACCTTAGTGTATGTATGGAACTGATGTGCTTAATGAATTGTAAGATTTTATTTCTTCATTTGATAAGGGTCAAATGAAATCTGGAAAGAAGAAAAAATCCAATGAAACCTGTTACAATTGGAAGAAGAGGAGTATCATCTTTGAGTTTCCTTATTGGTCAACTAGTTTGTTACTTCATTGATTGTATGTAATTCACATTGAAAATAATATATGTGAAATGTTGCTTTCAATTATTCTAAATGTCATGGGAAGGAGAAAAATATGATTTATGATCTTATTGTGTCTTGGTGGATTGGGGGATCAGACTATAATCGCATCATGTGTGTATTAGTGAAAATAAATGGAAAGTTACATGTGCTTCTTATGTGATGAAACCAGAAAAAAGAAATCAATTTTTATAATTACTAGACACTATTAAAGTTTTTGATGTCTATTCAATCAATGTATCAAAATGGGTCAACATAAGTGAGTTTTAGTTGAAATATTTGAAGAATTTTGATTATCACATCCTTCTACATGAGTTTATTCCAATAGAAATATGTCATCCTTTATACAATAATGTAACGGTGTTATTTATTTGGTTGTTCCATTTTTAGAGATATTTTTTTGATAATTTTTATAAGTATTTCTTGCAAAAACATGTTTGAAAAGACACCATTAATATTGTGTGAGTTAGAAAAAATATTTCCTCCATTATTTTTCACATGCATGTGGAATCTAACTGTGTACCTTCCAACTAAAATACTTCTCAAAGGACCTTTTTCTTTTCATTGGATGTATCCAACTGAAATAAATATGTACACATTTAAATATAATGGATGGAACAGGAATCATCCTAAAGGTTCTATTATGAATGGTTACATGGCTAAAGAATGTATGGATTTCTGCTCAATTTATTTTTCTAATCATACTATAAAAATGAGCAGACCAATGAGAAATGAAGAAGAATATTATGAGAAAATTGAACCTATTTTTCCATCACTTCCCCAAATGGGAGGAATTCTCAGATCATATACATTGATGACATTAAGCCTTAAAGAGCGGGAGATGGCACATCGCACAGTGTTGTTCAAATGTGATTTCTTCAATGACTACATTAAGTAGGTAAATTTAACATGTATGTCTTATCTCATCTCTTGTAATTTTACATATTTGTTAAACAAATTTTTATCTATAGAGAACATAAATAAATTATAAATAGAAAGCATTGATCCTTATCTTTTAGAAGCTGAGATACTTTTCATATAAATATTTTTATACTTGGTTGAAATTGAAGTTAGAAATATTGTTGTAATAAATAAATAAAATCAATATTTAATTATGTTTAATATACAATTATATTTTTGGTATTGAGTTTTCCTACTTACATTGTCTATGAGGAAATAAGAGCTTTGGATTTTGGTCCTAATACTATGGTTCTTGAATGTAAATAAATTGTGATTATTTGGAACAAATTTATTATCACTGAATGAGAAAAGAACATGAGAACACAACATGATGGTGTTATGCTAACTACCACAATAGACTATTATGTCAGTACAATGGATAATAAACCTCATATTAAAAATGTATTTTATTATGGAATCGTTGAAATAATTATAATATTGGATTATTACTCTCATGGTCGAGTCACTATGATGAGATGTCGGTGGTTTGATTCGATGACAAGGCAGGGAACCTTTATTGATGATTATGGATTTAGAGTTATTAACAAGACTCAAACTCTTTCTACCAATGAACCATTTGTATTGGTATCAATGTAGAAAAAAGTTTTTTTTTAAAGATCTACTTCAACCTGAATTAGGTTTCATTAATGAAGAAATCCCAATACATATTTTTTATGATGGTGTTGATGGAATTGACTCCATACATGCTCCCATTGGCCCTAATCCATTTATTACATATGATGAATCCAATACTTCAATTTTTAGAGTTTATTGCGAACCTGAAGTTGTGGTGGGAAATATATAGAATCATTTGTCTGTGTTTTTAGTTCTTTTGGTTTAGCTCGACTTATGTTTTTGAGGTTTGTGCTATAAAAATTGATTTACTATTGATTACAAATATTTTTTATCCAACAAGAACTTTATTTGAATTTTCAATATTTACTGGTTTTAATTTTCTTTTAATTTCATTTTATAATATTTAATTGAACTCTATTCAAACCTTCCAAACCAAAAAAAACCGAAACAGTTAAATTTTAACAAAAAACAATATGAATTTAAATGTACATATTAAACTAATTGATATGAAAATCAAAACTAATAAAAATAATGAACTAAACAAAAAAAATATCTAAATTTCCTAACCAAAAATATGAACCAAATAACCGAAAACAAATAATTCATGTAACATATTTTTTGTTTTTTAGGTTACATAGTTGTTATCCTTTTCTAATTACTTCCATATTTGATTTCAAATGAAGGGAATGAAACCAATTGAGGAGAAACAAAGAAAAATGATGACGAACAACAATTGTTGAATGACTAAGATGGGTATTCCTAAATTAGTGCATGTTGTGAGTATTTTATTTCAAATATATATATATTAATAACATATAATGTCATATGATTAATTTTGTTTTAAAAGTTTCTACAAGATCCACCACTTAGGTGCCATTTATTCTAAAAGCATCCAATTAGCAGTCCCATTACTCAAGTCGGTTGTATGAGGAGGGTTGTATGAGATCTAGGCGATCCAATCAGCTTACCCATTTAGACCCTTCCCCTCCCACTGACATACCATCTTCCACAAATTCTAATCCCATTGTGTCGTTAGGGACACATGAGATATTTAGGCCTCCCATGGTTTGACCTACCTTTAAATCTGAGCATCCTCACCCACATTTACTGTATCCCATGGTGATTCCCACTCCCCGTCTATATTATGCATCTATCCATCCATCCATTTCATCTTCTTTACCATCTACTTCTTTTTCACTAAGCTTCTACATTCCTTCTTCAAATCCTGCTTCCACAAAGTCTATACCTACAGAGCATACATTAGGACCCACTCTACCTGTATAGGGTGATGTTCCTTTAGTGCCAGTGGATCTAGTGGTTCTCATTTAGCATACTACCATAGGTATATTTTCGAACCCTAACAAAAAAAATTACCATAATTTATTTTCATTATAATATTTATTGATATAATATTTATTTTTTTATAATAGATACATTTATTGATAGGCAGTGGGGGCATACATGAATGAATTCGGTGTGGAACCACCACACACAGTTGATGATGGACTGCAATGAAGACAACCAAATCATCAAAAAATAGGGCAGTAATGTCGGAGTTTTTTGGCGATGCTTTCCAAATACTCTAGCATCATTCCTATTAGCCTGTTATTAAGGAAATCATTACCAAAAAATTAAAGGATAATTATTTAGCATAGATATGTTTAAAACATATATTGGAGTTCAAGTAATATTATTTTTCTATTTATATGAATTAATATTTTGGTTTCAACTTCATTTTAATTTTTCTGATGGTGAGGGTTCTCGGCCATCAAGTTTAAAGGAATTCATTAATATTTGGAGAGACTATAAGCACAAGCTATATATTGGATGGTGTGCTAGAGTTTTCATAGATTTAGAGGTTGTAAATATCAATAATGAGTGTCTAATATAACAGTGTCAAAAAACTATTACTCATTGGATAACTTCCAAGTTAAAGATTTTAATCAAATTTGAGGTTTTTAAATGAATATTTTCTTGTTTTTCATTAATACTATCTTTTATATTATTAAATTTTATTTAAGAATATTCTGAAAAAAATAAAAAAAACATTGATGCTAAAAAATAACTCCACACTTTGGGGAATACTATAATTTCAGATCATGATAGGAGTCAGGTATGATAGTTGCTTATAATTTTTCTTTAAGACATGAACTTTCTTTTGTTTCCTCAAAAATTTATTCAATTTATAAAGTTTTGATATAATTTTTCTTATTAAATTAATTATTGGTAACCTATTTTCAATAATGTTTTCCTGCATTTAATGTCATTGCAAAGGTAGATATTGAATATTGAAGGACGTGTGCCTCGAGCAAAACTATTTTTCTCAAGTAGAAAGAAAAAATATTGAAGTGTGGTTAACGAACCAACACAACAGTAGAATGTAAGTTTTACTTTACTGATTTAAAATTTTAATATCGATTTTTTAACTTAATAATCTCTTTATATTTGTAACAAGATTCTTTGGAGGCCCTTGATGCCTTAGAACTTGACAAAATTGGGACAAATGATCAATTACATCATGTGTTGGGAGATGAGCACCCTGGCAAAGTACACTAACGAATTGGGAAGAGTATAGTCTTGAAAAGGTATTGGCCCTATTCAGGTACCAGTTATAGTACTACTGAGTTGCGAAAGGTTAAGTCATGGGTACAATAGGCTGAAAAAATGGTCACATAGGTGGAAGAATGGGTTGATAGAGAAAACACATAATTTAGGAAAGTGATGAAAGTTTTATTTCCATCAAATCTACCATAAGAAAATGTAGCTTGTGGTGAGTATATATCATCGATACGTTCATTATATTGTTCACCAGGTAGAAGTCCTAGTGTTGGTTTAGACGATTTAATTTCTGGAGATGATGGTCAAGAGGAAGAGGTTGAGAATGAGGATGATCCCGAGACTAAAGTTGAGGCCAAGGCTGAGGTGGAGGATGAGGGTGAGGATGAGGTCGACGATGATGATGGAAAAAAATGGGGATAAAGATGAGGACGAGGATGAGGCTGATGATGAAGGTGATGATAGTGATGGTGATGATGGATATATTGATCTATTAAATTTTTTATTGATATTACTAACATTAGATGTTTGATGATTTTTTTTACTGAATATATGTGTGATTAGGTAGTTCACATTACGCTTGACTCAGGTATCCTAAATACTATATAGTTTTAATTACAACACCTTCTACAAATGTATTATCTATCTTTTTTGTTAATGTAATTAGGGTATTTGGATATTTAATAAATTATTCCACACTCAAAGGATTTATTAGGTCCGTGATCTTACTTGTATCTTTATTTATTTATCGATAAATGGATTTTATTAATTCTATTTTTACATGATATCAAAGTTATTTCACAACCCTACTCATCCTTATCCATGACACCATCCCTGATGCACCACCCTCCCTGCCAAAACCACCCATTTCCATGGCTCTTCATAGTATTCCCTTCCATGTTATCTCCTTACCACCCTCTCCCCTCCAACTAGGTTCACTTACTTTCCCACCCCTCTAGATGTCTCATCATCTGATTGTGTTGTGTGTGGCGAAATTTTGTTTATAAAACACACCTTCTGACTTTACATGAACACTTTTCTTGGGATTCCAGTTATTCCATACCAATATATATTATTCATTAAAATTTCATTTTGTAGGGATTTTAGTATCCTTTAGTTCCATGGAGTATTCTTTCAGTCTTAAGGGTATGAACCTTGATTATCATTTGGTGGTAAATCCTCCATCTTTTCTCTTCGCCATGGGATAAATTCCAATTATTCCACCACTATGATATATATACTAGAAATCCCGACCATAATCAACATCTCTTATTTCTATAATTTTCTTTTTGATTCAAATATTATTTTGGATCCTACTATTGTTTCTGTATGATAGATCATAGTTCCATGACATCTTTTCAAGGACATGGTGGTGTGCACTATTCCACTAATCATGGACTTACTTATGGAAGTGTCCATAGACACATCATTTCGCAACATTATAGAAAATAATTCCATCTCATTGATGTATATTAGACTCTTAATGGTTTCCCAATATCCCTTCACACTACCCAGCCAGCCTTCGATGAGTCACAAGAAGGTAATATTTTTGAGTCAACCCATTTCCCAAAAGGAATAACCTTCCGACTATTTTTAAATCTCTTGAAGTCACACAAGAGGAATAACCAAAAAATTCATGAAACCACATGTCATCATTCCAACATAATATTTTTGAGTCAACCCAATGCTCAAAAGGAATTCCCATAAGACTTATAATAATTCCCACAAACTTCCACATACTCAAACACTGTCGGATCAAAGTTCCATATCTCAAGTAATGATGATATTTTTTCTTCCATGTCATATCCCATCAACCCTAATATAATAGTGTGACTTAGCCTCCATATAATGGCCTCATGCACCACTATTTGTGGCCTTCTATGCCAAAAACTCTATTCGTAACCATGTTCAACCTCGTCTCCTATGTCGTATAATCTACAGAGGTATCCACCAACATTTTGGGATCAAAAACACATCAATGGGTTGTATTTTATGTGAACATGAGCTGGATGGATATATTGGTAACCATAGTGAGAGGAATCACAGAAAATCTGGGGCTACACATTTTGAAAACCTCTATCACCACCTGTGAACCATTTTTTCCAAAACAATTGGTCATAACCATTTAGCTCATACTGAATAAACATGTCACCTCACTTATAGGGATTAACATCACCCATAGATACATGGGAATTTCCTAATACATTCCCATAGAATCATTTTAGCGATCACATCATGAAACAATTTCCATACCCGACATCATCATTCCATACTGACAATAGAGTCCAAAATAGCACCTACCATTCCATAATTGGATCTTTCATAACATTTCACACATAATACTACCTTCTAGGGTTTTCTAGTAAACATAAAAATCCTAATAATATCATAAATAGTCTCACCTAGATCATCCCTCTCACACCTATTTACCACACATCAAATAAAACATATATTAATTTAAGAGAAATCTATGCAGAACCTTCCTTATAATCATAGATTCATACTCACAGAAGATTTAACTATAATTTTATTTCAAATAATAAGAATCAAAAAGGCTTGTGAAAATATAAAAATTGGTCATAATATTCATAACTACTTTAACACATCAAGTAAGTGATATAAATCATAGAATAATGGATATATAACATTATCATTTCTCTATGATACTTCCTAATTTTAATGATTCCAAGATCTATAAGAAAAAGAGAAAGATCCCTCACTTGGGACATAGAATGAAGGAGAAAGAGGTGTATGCTACTATCTTTTTCGAATGGAAAACCATAAAACCTAATTTTAAAATCAAAATAAACATCCTTTTTCACTCTCCTAGAACTATTCATAGTGAGAACTATATGTTTATTCCATGAGTCATCAGGACCTCACCCTCCTCTTTATAACAATTTCATTCCATGGAACATAGTGTCACACTATCAATAGATATAGACCAGCATGATTATCCCAAACCTCTTCCTTGTATACTGCCAACCCTCAATGTTTCTTAATACCTAAAAAATACTTGTGTTATTCCATATCCCCAACATATAATAGCTCATCCCTATGATATTTTGGCTATACACAGACCAAAAATCTCCTCCATATCAAGTGTCCAATATTTATTATCCCAAAAATTGATATGAAATTGAATGCATATGTATTATTCCCAAATTCCCATAATACCCCAACTACTCAATATAATTAATTGATCCCTTCTGTGGGAACTCCCCCGATAGGAATTACCTACCCGATCACTTCCCAACCCATGTTCTCAATATCCCAGTGGTTCCACACAAACCATCATCTCATAACACCCATATTACCACCATCATACACTATCATTTCCTACATCCCATCATATTCTTATTTAATAATCACACCATACATGATGCCCATATAATACCATAGCACACTCAATGCCCATACAAGTCCTTCATTACTCTTGATGCCCATATATTAACCACACAATGTTAATTCACTTGTCACACATACCCCTCATTCACTAATTTCCATAATAAAAAACAAAAAATTATAGTCACATTCTCAAAATGTAACTCTAAATATCATCAGATCTTTGAAAGGTGAGTAATCTCTCACCATATTGATCTAGTATCATGGAAACCCATTTTGATTTTGTCTCATTCCCACTTTCCAAAGTTGAGTGTTATCTCACCATCGTGGTGATGATGATGGCTCCCTTTATCCATAAATTCATGGATGGTTTTTTCAATCTCTCTTTGAGTAATCATTATACTAAATTTCATTACATAACTTTATTTAAATACATCTTTAAAATCAATACCTACCATTAAGAACCTATTCTAAAACATCATTCAAGTGTTGTAAATACTAAACATATCAATCAATAATAGAAACATAATAAAGATGTATAATTCTCGTATGGGAAGTAGGAGAGATTTTATACCCATGAAATGATAATTTTTCATGTCATTTTCTAAAAAAGAAGTTTTAACTATGTCATTAGGTAGTAGATAACAAAACGTAGTAGAGAATAACAAGGATTTCATCTTATAAATTAGAATTTTTTAGTGTGTTTCTGGGAACCAAAAATGTAATTAACTACTCCATGATAAAATATTTGTTACAATTTTGAATAAAGTAAAAAAATTGAGATTTCTATACCAAAGAAATTGAAATGGGTTGGTTAGAAGAGTGGTTGTCATATGAAGATTGAAATGGGTAATACTATGTTGTGGTGCATGCCATGGTTGAAAGTGTCTGATGTTTTTGTGTACTATTGCAGGTGTTTTTTGTGCTATTTTAAGTGTTGTATGTAGTTGTATTCAATAGAGGGGATTCTGGCTGGCTACTGTGCAGATTTACAAAAATACCCTATAGAAATGGTTTTAAACTGTTGGTATAGTGTTGAATAGCATTTCTTTACCAATGGTTTTAATAAAACATTTGTAAAACTCTATACCAATGGTTTATTAACCATTGGGAAACTGTTTAATTATTCTATATACCAACAATTAATTAACCATTGGTATAAATCTAAACCAACAATTATTTTCAATCCATTGGTATACTGAAATGCACACTGCCCTATTCCAATGGTTTTGGAATAACCGTTGGTATAGGACTATCCCAATCCATACTACCCAATGGTTTTCCTTCCTATACCAATGGTTTGATACTTTTTTTATAGAATACTTTTCCAGTATTGATGACATTGAATGTCTATCCCAACCCCTTGGTAGTAATCCATTGTTTCAAAGACTAAATGTTTAACAATCGTTCACCGAGTATTCATCAAATCGTAGGCCAAAAGAGAATTTCAACAATAAACGCATTAGAATGGGGAGATAAAACCACAAAACACAATATAAAAAGTGAACCTTGCCTATTATTTGGGTTTTCCTTGATCCTTTTTCACTATAACAATGAAAAAAATATCCAACAATAAACAACACATAAGAATTATTTCCAAATCCCATAAATAAAATCGTACTCGGAAGGTGATTAATCCGTGAATCAATTTGTTAGTTGATTAATTAATTTTAATCATGGGATAAGAAAATAAGGATAAATATACAAAGTAAACATCCTAACATGATATGCATTGATCATGAATGAAGAACAAATCCACATCATATTCATTGGCAAGATCCTTGATTTCTCTTAGAAAACTGATCACCAAAACTCGATCTGTCAGTGCTCATCAATGGAATATATTCCACTATATCCTCTATCAAATTAAAATTTTATGAGGGAAACCATGAAATTAGGTTGTAACTAGTTTTATATATATGTTTATTAGGTCGTTTCATCAATAAATAAAAATAAATTAATTTATAATTTATGCACATGAAAAGTTTTTCACAAACTTCCAACGCAGATAAAGAATAGTCACACCTGGGTAAAACCCATATTTTGAACTCAATGGTGGTATCATATTTCCAATCCAAGACTCCATTTGGGATTTATTCCACCTTTTTAGGAAAATTTATTACGTGCAATATTAATATATTTAATATATCTCAAAAATTAATTCTAGGCTCACTGGGCCTCGAAATCTCACATTGTCTTTTCACCTAACTCCATAAATATTCCTAGAATTATTTAAAATTTTTACAAAAAAAAAGTTGGTACATTACATTATTCCCTCCATCAAGGATTTTAATCCTCAAAAAATAAAAACTAAGAAAAATTTGGGGATAATGAGATCTCAATTGGGTCTCCCACTCCCTTAACATCTTCCAAAAGTTCCATATGCTATAAAAAATATACGTGAAAGGAAAACACTTATCCATGAAGAATATTTCTCCTATCAGTACTTAACAACATAAAATCCTTTAAAAATGAAACTCCACTCTCGCATCCCAGCTTACCCAGGTCGATATCATACAATGATTCTTGTAAATTCTTCCTCAGTTGCAATATGTAGAGAATAATAAACAACCCAAAACTACTATGGCCATGGGGTTAAGCAGTACACCGCATTGCTAACCTGACACAATAATAGGAAAATAAAGAGATTAAGATTACCAAAGATATCCTATCACCCTAGATAAGAATCTATAACTATCCCACTCAAAGTGCCTTTATCATCAGTCCAATGAGGACTCCTAATGTTTAATGAGAATTCCTCATCCTACCATGGATGAACTACACCCCTCACAACCATCACTAGTACGAAAATGAGGACCCAAATGTTGTTACCCAATGGCTTTGACAAGTATAACAATTTCCTATAAGGTTTTTTTACATGGCCTAGAAAAGGTGGTACTTCTATGGTGGAGTGGTAATCATTATTATATGAAACCCCTGCCAATGGTAGATGTTCCTTCCAGCTATGGCATAAAAACTGACATGAAATCCTAAATCATGTTCACTAGTTACCGAATAGTACACTTTACCTAGCTATTGGCTGGGGTAAAACATTGTTACCAACTACAAATGATTACCTAAAGGCTTCCCATATCCTCTCAATTATCATTCTATAAATTAATAATCATAGTCTTAAATGATCATCAAGGGTATTTCTTGAAGACGGACAACCTCCTTCATGCATAAGTTTCCTAAACTCTCCACAAATCTCTATTAGTCATCACCCACATATATGTAAAATAACAAAATTTTAACTTGAAAACTATCTAAAACTCCCTTGGTTTTACAACTGATTCCAAAAAATATAGGTACATCCTCACATCCACTAGATATACCTCTAAGTGAAAATAACCCCTCATCACCTCCTCTCACATCATAACCCGAACCACCATTCGTCCCTAGAAAATTATAATGTGATTCATACCCTCAAGGAGTTCACCAGGAATGTATCTAGTAGATATATGGTCAGGAAACATCTCCCAATCGATATCCCTAATTCATTCCTCCCAATATTTTAAAATAAGAAAATGGTAACGACTATTGACAAGAGGTAAACTACCTCATCCTCATGTGTCTCATGTGCTCCAACTTGAAGCCAAGCACACATAGATTCCATCGAATAAGAATACTGAAAAATTATCTAAGAAGGGATGAGGATCTAGTCCATAAATCTCATGATTCTATTGTGACATACGAATCGACAAAGGGTATCACCAATAACTCAAAACAACCATAGTGTCTTTGTAAAGACAATTATGGTATATATTTCTCCAAAACTATTGATAGTGATAACCTGTCTCAAGGTTAAACTCTGAGAATCACTTCACCACAAACTATTGGTCAAAGAATCCATTGATCCTTAGGATTAGATACTTACATTATGTCATCTAGCCCTAGTGACACCAATTCACACTCAACCTCAAGCACTCATCTGCCTCTCAGGGGGAAAAAGATAGGATTCCTAGGTTAAAACGCAAAGTCTTACAAAAATCCTTTCTTTGGAAACTTCAGACCACACCTTTAGCTTACAAAGATCATAGGATTCAATTGGGTGATCTCTAACTCTGGAACTCATGATACGCACTCGGAATATTTTTGTCATATGTCATACCATTAGATACAACTACTTCTCCACAAAGAAAACATGTTTAAATCATAACAATTCAATCAGTTTAGGGTCTACACAAGCCAAAAAACATAGATCGTCACCTCAAGTCAATCCTCCACTATAAGAGGGTCTAGCTAGCTGAAAATACTAATTGGTATCTATCATTATAACTTGCGTAAAATTCCAAGAATATGTTTATAATCATCCTAAACTGCTAGATCCCTTGGATTCCATACATATCATTAAACAACCATTGGATCCACTGATGGATATAAGCACCACTCAATAGGTGGAAGTACTACTCTATGCCTTCCTGGAGGAAACACCTCATGAGTATGTCCCTAAACTAAAGCCACATCACTCAAATGGTCTTAATCATGAAACATTCTTGAAATCATATTCAACCATTATTACAGAGGCATCTTGATTATTATCAAGACATACAATGGTAAATGAGTACATCTAAGGAGATGAATCAATAAGGACATGGAAACCACAACCCATTCCTATATGATGATTGTACCAATATATTCCATGAAACTAGTACCTACATGTATTGATCCAACAAGTAGGTTATTAGGGTCTTGGTAAATGGATACATCATTCTCTACACCAAAACTACACACCCTAGCTTGAGAGACAAACATGAAACACTTTAACACTACTACCCATGTTTCTATATCAAAACTTACATCTATAAAAAATAAAACTCCAAACTCTAGTCCTAAACCCAAGAAGTTTCATAGAACTTTATGTTGGGTATTTCCTCTAATACCATTCTATCATGACCCAAACCAACGGGACTCGAGACACAAATACCCCAATCTCACCTCTAATTGGCCAAGGGATAGAGACTATCACCAAGATAGTATATCACATACATGGGAGACATTATCCTAATGTACCTATACGCATGCATGCATCACCAAGCTCATAAAATTATCAAATGTAAAACAAATTATATCAATGCATGTATACATCTAAAATAACTCAATCAGAGTATAAAATAAAGTGTTGTAAAGTATAAAAATGGGTCAAATACAAGACCACCAAAAACTATAAATAAATTATAACCTTCCCAAAAGTAGAGGACTAAATTCAAATGAAACATCGTTATACACCTCATCCTGTCTAGAATAAACTAGATTCATTTTCTCGTAGTCTACCAAGGACACCATAAAAGTTTTGTCATTTTCATAAGACACAACTTGTGTGGAAAGAGCGCATGTAGGGTTGATTATAAAAATAACAAATAGAACACCCTGAAATCACTAAACACAAAGCATCAAGAGTAGTCCTCTCATCATAGGATATATCAATAATAATGTGAAACATACAATAAAACATTGAGATATACTCAAAATGATACCATGTCCCACATCTTCATAACCGCAACTAGCTATAAAAATTGTTATAATTTTTCAAGGTAACACTCATCTAGGAGATATCACTCCACAATCACTTCCACCCCTAATGTAACTCAACTGATAGATAACTCACATCGGGTATCACTATGCTAATGTAACACCCCTACAATTCCAGATGGCATAAAACTAAGAGATACATGCTCATCCAGGGGAAAACTACTCCATGATCGATAGTGCTTCTAAAAACACTCACCCAAATGGTCACGCTCATCTAGTCTTTATACAAAGAAATTCATGCTTGATACTAAGAGGATTCATCTAAGATACACACTCCATCAAACTAAATACCCCATCAAAAATATCAAATGTCGATACAAAGATAGGGTTCAATGCCCAGGGCTCCTGAGGGGAACACCAGACCCTACTAGAAACATGATCCTATAAAATGGATTAGTGCACATGTAAATATTGATCAATTCAATTGCAATAACCCTATCTAACAACACCTGAAAGATAAGAGGATCTCTTCATGACACTCAGATGCATACATGCTATAAGATGCTAAGATATTTTTCAATGTGGATAGAGACAACTCACTCTAGAATAAGGAATCTTGCTTACACTACACTGATTATCTGGAAGCAACAGTGAGGTCACTATATATGATAGGAAAGAGATGCCACACTGAACCCTCATAATAATGGACCATGGTAACACACTCAATTAATATTACTCCATGAAACCCCACACAATCTCACAATGAAGTTGATCTAAGAATAAAGAGGAATCCAACCTATCCTCAATGAGTACATGGCATGTCCCTATGGGTACACAAAATGTCTCAATAATCTTGGAACTTCTTATGTCTCATTCTCACATGGAATTCACATTTCCACAATACATGGAGTTTCATTGAGTTACATGGTGTGTAGATGTCACCCTGGCACTCAGTGTGCCATTCTACCCATACCCATGTATACCGAACCATTTCCATGTACTTCACCGTGTCCAAGTACATAGCTCGACCCATGTACAATAGACTTCTTATGTGTGTCCCATGTACATGATGTGTTGGGTAACATGGCCACCTAGGTGTGTGCCCCTTATACATTTCGAGCTGGTCAGCTAAGGGTCGCACAACATGTGACATGTGTCACAATGTGTGGCATGTGTCACATGGCATGCGATACTTATCTCTACACAAAACCCTGGCATCGCACTGAAGCATCTACATAATGTGTGTTCAAAGGAATACATATCATGTGGTCCATAATTTCATATAAATTCCAAAAAATTAACATGTATTCACCTAAACAGTCTTATCCACTGATTTTTATGCTTAATTACTTCTTAATATGTAGATCTAAGGTTGACCTAACCTCTTTACCATCATTGGAAAAATTTTGGCTGAATCTAGTGCTCATGAACCATTTCCATCACACCATGCTAGTACTGCATGCCAAAACCGCGAACTGCATCTCCCAATCCACCTATGGATCAAATAACATCATCATGAACCATAATTATGGCGTCTAATATACATCCCAAACCCATAGTAGAAATCCCGTGTTCCAAACACTGAATGTGAAATGATCGTTCACAAGGTATTCATCAAATTATAGGTCAAAAGAGAATGACAATGATGAATACACGTAAAACGATGAGAGAAGACCAAAAACCAACATATGAGGAATAGACCTCATCCATTGTTGGGTTGTCCTCGATCCATTTCCATTATAATGATGAATGAATATCTGAAAATATTATCCTTAAATCCCACAAATAAACCCATACCTGAAAAATGATCGTTCCATGAATCAATCCATTATTTGATTAATTCATGTTCTTCATGGGATAATAAAATGTGGATAAATCTAAAAATAAAACATTCTACCTCAATATAGATGAATCATTGATGATTAAAGAATATACATCATTTTCACTGGAGAGATCTTCAATTTCGGTTAGCACACTGATTGCCAAAGATCAATATGTCTATGTTTATACATGGAATATATTCTACTAGATGCTCTCTCAAATTATAAGTTTATGAGGCTAGCCCTAAAACTTGGTTATAACTAGGTTTATATAAGATTTTATTAGGACATTGTGTTAACATATAAAAATTAATTGATTTATTATTTATGCCCGTGATGATTCTTTGTAAACTCCCAATGCCGACAAATATTATGTCCGGACTACGAAAAAACTCATATTATGAACTCAAATATAGTCCCATATTTCAAATATGAGTCTCCTTTTGGGAGTTAATCAACTTTTCTAGGAAAAACACATGCACAAGATAATAATATATTTAATATATTTAAAAAATTAACTCTCGGTCACCAGGCATCGAGACCACATGTCGTCTCAGTGGATGACTCCATAAATATTATAGAAATATTTCAAAGTCTTAGACATAAAAAAATAGGAAATTACATTATAATTATTATATTATAGTTAACTACCCTTACCTTTTCTAATAATAAAAAAATGAAAATGTGAATCGTGCATAAGTGTAGACTACCACCTCCATGAATAAACGTGTTTCATTTTACTTCACCACCTAACATGGATATTATAAAAGGGTAATTTCATAAATAATTATGATATACATAATATGTTTTAGAATCTAAAATAAATTACCATATTTCTTCTTTCTCCTGTTCCTCTAAAAATGAATTCATCTTTCATGCATACATGCAGACTACCGCTTTCATGAAAAAATGAATTTTGTTTTCCCCTAACACCATGATGACTTATTTTAGTTTATAATGTATTAATATATATATATATATATATATGGTATATATTAGTAATAAATACCATTAACTTAAATATTTTTAGAAAAAAATAATTAACAAATGTTATAAGGTAATCTTTCGATATGGATAAATACACTGAAACTAGTTTGTCACTGAATTCTCTTTCATTAAATGCAACAAAACTCTCATATAATGAAATTATAACACTATAAGGAATTATAGAAAATAAATTCCAATACAATTAATTATTTTTTTATATTGAACATCTGTTAAATAATAAATTCCTACACCGCTATTACAAAATTAGTATATATGATCAACACTGGTTTATATAAATCTAATACATGAGGAGAATTGTTACAAATTAAGGGTATAAATGAAAATTAAAAATAATATGGTTCTTAAATAGGTAATTAATTTGTTTATCCTTATAAGGAAAGAGGTTTAATAAATTCCTTATGAATCAATGGTAAAGTTAGTGAACTTTGGTAAGTTAAATATCTTTCTTTGAGTTATATAGTTTCTTTTGGACTTCAACCTTCAATTTTCCCTATATTAAATGATATTTTTTACATATGGTTTCCACTTTTATCTCTATGGATAAAACTTGTTCTTAATTAAAATAACCTTCAATGAATCACTTTATTTTCCATAAAATTATAGTATGTTTTGAGTAATTTATATCCAATTAAGTGTTGATTTCTCTTAAATAGATCCTTATTTCAAGTCAATTTTTTCATATACCACCTTTATTATCTTTTTGATTTTTAAATAAAAATATGTATCAATACATGTGATCCTTTTACTTTCCTTTTAATGATAATATTTTTTTCTCTATTTTATTATTTGTATTTTTTTTTTCAATATATCTCAAAGGGGTCTATTTTCAATGATGTTATGTTTTATAAATCACCCTCTCAATAATTTTATGAATTTCCTCTTTTGGGTGATTGAATTTGGTATCAATTGATCTGGTTTATGTGTTTATTTATGTAATACCTTTTAAAATTTAACTTTAAACTCATTCTTATTCATGGGTTTTAATAATTTCCTTATTTAATGTTTTATTGTGGCACACATGTGTATGGTTAATATTTAGGTGATGGGTGGAACTATATCGCCCTCAAATGCATTGATTAAAGATTTAAATGTCATTATATAATAGTGAAATGAGTAGTGATTCACAATACAATGTGGGAAATAGGTTGTAATGATTGATCCTCTATAGGCAATAGGTTGTGATTCTTGATCCACTATTGGAAATAGGTTGTGAGACCAGATCCACTATGTGAAACATATGGTGATTCATGATCCACAGTATTGTGTTTATATGCTTATGTCGGTGCCACAATCCTTTGATATTTTCCTATTAAATTGTCCCAACTCTTGATTTTAGTCTCATGTTTTTTCCAAGTCTTTATTCTATGTTATATGTTGAACATATGGGATTACTTGATCTATTATCATGTTATATAAACCATTTTTTATGATTTAATATTCAATTAGAGATATACCTCTTGTTTATGTGTTCTTATATGCTTTTGATCTCACCCTTGGTAACATGTTGATATGTTTATTTTTACCTTACAAGGCATTTATGCTCACCATTTTCTTATGTTTCCATTTCCCAAGGCATGAGGGTGAGTTTAACTTAGTAGATGATTATAATAATACCTAATATGATGAAATTAGGAGGAAATTTAAAAAATAATTGTAAAACATATTTCTTATACAGATATTATCCAAAGACAGAAAACCTCTTGATTTTCTATATATTGATTTTATAATGTTATTTAATTTTTTAATTATGGAAATGATGTAGATTAAAGTAAAATGTATCTTGGGTCTCCTAACCCTTTCTCAAACATTGAGTGAAACTAAATCCATTTTCAATAATTTATGAATTAATCAAAATCACAACACTAAAGATTAAATTGGGTTCTTCCCCTTCAGCTGCAGAGTTTGCGGATAAAACCGAAGCATGCTTTCTATGATTAACTTGTATCACATGATAATCTTTCAGTAATTTTAACTTCTTTATGAAATCCCATAATACATAGTCAGTTAAACCCAACAATTTTCCTTTAATCCTTTCTCTTATTTCATCATCCTTCTTCTTATGACTTCATAGATAAAAATTTCCATCTATTCACAAGATAATTCATTCTAGTGACACATGAGACTTAGTTTTTATAGATTTCTTCATTCAAAATAAGATCTTAGATATCG
Source organism: Viscum album (assembly GCA_963277665.1). NCBI lineage: Eukaryota > Viridiplantae > Streptophyta > Magnoliopsida > Santalales > Viscaceae > Viscum > Viscum album. The sequence goes on along the minus strand of OY728159.1, from coordinate 1,288,435,442 downwards.
TTTAATATCATGTCATACTTTCCACAATATTTACTCACATTAGTAACTATAACATCCCAAGATTCCAAATGTGATTATATAAGTAACAATGTCTACATGCCTCTAAATAAATTCTCACCAATAGACTTTAGCTAACTCTGTATCACATTGAATTAATTTACCTAATCAACTATCAAACATCCTTTTGAAATCATCATGTCAAAAAATAAATTTATCAGAAACATAATATTCATAGTGGAAGGCTTATCATACATGTTTTTAAGTGTATCCATTATTCCATAAATTGTCTTCCCTTTATGGATAATCAAGATTTCATTCTGGCATAACAACATCTGGATTACACCCAGCGGCTTCTAGTCGAGCCTTTCCAATTATTCCTTTTTCATTACCTTTATCTTGGCCCCAATAAAAAACTATATATACTTATGGTATAGTAAATATTAAACATTTATCATCCATAATCCAAAACTAATTCCACTGAATTTGTATAGCCTCACATTTACCTCTTCCAACACTATCGTTTCAGATACAACACCTGTTGAAATAGAATATCAAAAAGGATAGTAATTTCAGTTATTTCAAGAAGTAATTTTCTAATATTCTAAAATATATAATTCCAAGTTATGATACCACTTTTTGAACTACTTTTTGAGATTCAAAATGAACTGACCTCTAGAACCTCAAATACAGAATAATGTTTTTAGAATATCTAAAACTCACCCCTAGTAGAAAAAATACATTTAACACTATATTTTTTTATTTTTGTAATGTAATAATTGATGTTAAAAACTATTTTTAATGTCAATTATTAAATAACAAATATAAAAATTCTAAATTGGTTATTTTTCACATTAGTTATTTAAATAATCAGAATGAAAAAGATTTCTAAAATATATCTCATGTTGATTATATAAATAACATGTGAATAATATTTTCTATAATATTTTTTATGATTTTTATTTCAATAACCAATAAGTAAGATATTATAGAAATATATTTCATGTAATTTATTTAAATAAACAATTTTAATAATGAATTAAAAATATAACCCTAATAACACACTTTAATTTTTCAGATCTCGTTTTACTACCCTTTAATAAATCATTCATCAAATTTTTCTTACTTACATATCTTTCATTTATTTTGTATATTTTTCATCTTCCCTCTTAAAAAAATTCATTTCCTCTAATATCAAAATATTACCTCCCCTAAAATTCATTGATTTTTACACATTTTTTCCAGATCATAACTAAATATTTTGGACCAACTCATAGATTTACTAACAATGATGAAATTTTTGTGGTAGATGGTGGAATCGATGATGAGTGATATGGAATGTGAAAATATTTTTGAAAATTTCTTCCATGATGTGTATCTTTGTTCAAAATATTTGATGACTAAATGATCATATATGCAGGTAAAACCCATGTAATGTTTTATCATTTCACATATGATTTTTTTATTTCATTTATTGAATTATTTTGTATACTTATTGTTATCATAATTTAATAAAAAATAATCATTTATTTGTTTTTAAAATTCAAACAAAAATTTAAATCAATGTTGAAAAATAAATTTGTTTCTAAATCATGATTTTCTTGTTTTTAAATAACTACTCAATTTTATTTATTATTTGATAATTTTTTACAATATATATATATATTCACATTAGTTATTATTATATCTGATGTGAAAAATGATTTACCATGTGGATTATTATAATAAATGACATAGTAAATAGTCTTTGATGTCAGTTATACTAAATAAACAATGTTATAAATAAAATATATTTAATTTTTCGATGATTTTCCATGTTGGTTTTCATTAAAACCAATGTGATAAATATTTCTTTATGATAGTTAATTAAACCGGTGTTAAACATATATAGTTACTATTCCTCACAATAACATCACTCAATAAGTTAATGACAAAAAAATAACTGATGTAAAAGGTGGTAGATTCCATTAGTATAAGATGACACTGGTCATTGTATTCAGAAGAAGCCTCACACTGTAGCCATGCACTTCTTGAACATTGAGGTTATTACTGACAGTAAGAAAATAAATTAAAACTAATAAAATTGATGAAAATATTCACACATAAAACCTCAAGATTTAACATGGTTTGGAACAAGTAATGCTCTATGGAAATAGGAAACTTCAATATAAGAAGAACATGATATTAAAAATTGAACAAGAATCTATAGTCACTCTAAATAATTAAGTTAATATAAGTTCAGTGATACCAAATATGTCTTGGAGAATGTGGCTCACAATTTCTTATTTTTTAAGAAATCCTATCTAGTTCTGTTGGTTCTATAACCTTATAATATTTTTAGAAAAACATTTCTTGATCAAAGCTCCCACTAGAAACTTGATGAACATCACTGACTTAACCACTACCTATGGTAAATAGTATAAGTTTCTAGATATTTTACTCCTATATCTTCACTTCCATATGTTCTAGACCTCTAGTTTTGAATACCTAAATATGGTTCTAAACCATGAGTTTGGAGTCTATTATTTTGAACTATATAGATAAAAATAGAATTTAGTTTTTATAACCAAATAGAGGAAGGCTTGAAGCAAGGAGGATCTAATTTTACTAGACTTAGAAAACAATTGAGCATGAAAATATCCTTCGAGACAATAGAAAGGTTGTGAAAACTCAAATAAGTCTGAGGATTTCCAATCACACTAGATTTTATTTTAAAGATTGATAAAAGAGAATCAAATAGCCATTACTATATAAATATTAGATAATGGAGATGGAAGAAGTGATAAATTATATTAAGAAAATTAAAAATAAGTAATTGTTTCCACATCGAAAAGATAATATTTTGTTAGGGAAAAATTATGTTTTTTGAAAGAAACTTAATGATAAAGGAGAAGTATTAAAATAAAAAATAACGTCCTATATGTAAGGGATACTCGAAAATTGCGGGTCTAAACTTTTATGAAATATTTTCTTGTGTTAAAGGTCTTAAAGTGATTCAAATATTTATTGTGATGTGCGCTCATTATAATTACAAAGTGTTCCAAATTCATATAAAGTCATCATTATTAAATTGTGAACTTGAGGAATGAGTTTATATTAAACACCTATAATTTTTTATACCTGATAGTGATTGTTCTCAGGTTTATAAGTAAAATAAATTAGTTTTCAAGATTAAGTAATCACCCTTGGAATGGTATTTAAAGTTTTAAAGAGGCTTAAAGATCATGAAATTCAAAAAAGGATAGGTGGGTAGCAATATTTATGATAACAGATATGACAAAAATTCTCTCATTAGAATTGTATATGTTTATGATATTATTATTTTTTAAATAAAGAAGAAACTTGTGAGAAATTTTCTCCCCAAATGATAAAACAATTTGAGATGTCAATTATTGGTGAGATGAAATTACTTTTGGCTTTGCAACTCATAAACATAGTTATTCATATTTCTCTCTCACAATTGATGTATTCTTGTGAGTGATTAAATAAGTTTGTAATGGAATAATAAAGAGAGGTATCCAATCTTATATCACTTGGGACCAAGTTATACTTATATTAATAAGGAAGGAGTATTGAACAAATCGAGTTTCAAAGGATTATCAGTAGCTTATTCCACTTAATAGTATATAGATTAGGCATTATGTTTATAGTTAATATCTGTGTATTATTCCAAATTAATCCTAAATATTCTATCTTATTATAGTGAAAGGGTTCTTGAGATATATCAAAATGACTCTTGATTATGGATTGATGTATGAAAAAGGAACTTATTTTTATATTTATGGTTATTTTGATGTAGATTTTGTTGGAGACGTAGGTTGATAAAAAGTCATACTTTTGGAGGTGAATTTTTTATTGGAAAGAGTTTTATTTATTATAACTTTAAGAAGAAAAATCAATCACCTTAAACACAATGTAATCAGCTTATTTTTTTATCATAAGACATGAAAAACAATATGTGTATAAATTCATATCTTGAAAACATTAGGGTGAATTTCTCATAGTAATTTATGATTATGTGTGATAATAAAAGTACAATTGATTTATAAAATAATCTAGTGGGATATTAATGGTATATTTTATTGATATTAACTACCAATTCCTTAAGTATAAAGTGAAAAATAGAGATAATTCATTAGAATGTGTTTCAATAAAGGGGAAAGTGGTAGATATCTTGACAAATCCTCTAATAAAGGATATCTTTCACCACTTATGAGTGTTTTTGGGAGTTTATTATCTTCTAATATCCATATAATGTTTTTGGTTTATTTTCCCTCTTGAAATCATTTTTGTTTTTGATAAAGGGGGAGAATACATAGGAGATCATTTTTCAATGGGAGTATACTATTTTATTTTGACAATTTATAATCAAGGGGGATAAGAGAAAGATTTTTCCTTATATGGGTAGACATTAGGATTTAGTAGTTGAATCTTGGAAATGGGATCATTCATTGTTTCCTATATTTCCAATAAATAAAAAGGTGGAGATTGAATATACCTTTTTGGAATATTGAAGATCCATTTATGATTGGGGATTTTATGAGTCTTTAAATTTTAGATCCCTAATGGAGTGAATTTTTTATAGTTGTGAGTTAGCCTCAATTGGGACATGGTTAATATAACATTTATCTTTATATAAAGATTTTGAGAGTTCACAGAAACGTCATTATAATTGATGATTTGTTATTTAGATAACTTACACATTGGAAGAATGTTATGAATTATTTCTTATGGTAATTAATTCATGAGTATTAAAGGTGAATCCATATTGTTTTCATTGAGCTCATGGCTGACTGATTATAACTGATTGGAATTCAAAGGAATGAATATTTATTGAAATTAAGTAAATTTAAATGATAAGTTAATCACATTAAATCATGATTGATTAACCTATAGTAGAAATCTACTATTATGAAAGTGGTCACATAAAAACATATAGAGTTTCACAATAAATAAGCTTCTAAGTAATCTTGGGGTTTGATACTACACTATGATGATGAGACATGAAAAGTTTGTGTTTGACTATCTAAGAGAGTTATAGACTATCACTCCACAAATGGGATACTACACCATAACAAGGGTAATCATTCCATAACATACCAAACCTTGGAAATTATAATTTTTTATTTTTAAGAAGATAGGTGCCACAAATAATAGTGTATTATGCCATGTTGCAACAAGTATACTATAAATATGAGAATATACAAAGTCCATACTATAGTGAACCTTTTCACACCGCAATGGTGGAGAGAGTTTTATTTATCTTGTGATATTTTGGAAAGAGATAAAGGATGGGTTTATTAGATTTTAGGATCACACTATAGCCTAAGGTTTGACACTATAATAAATATAAATTATATAAATATTTTTTGATAAAATTATGGAAAAGTGTGAAAAAATACTATGAGATATATGACCATACATTTTAGAGGAAATCTCAAAGGTATTTTAGCTAGGATTGAGAAGAATAATAAGATTACATGGTTGATCCAAGTTCTAGATGAAATTTATATAGGAATAGAATGTTGATAAAATTTTATACACTCTTTTAGAGAGTTCAAGACCATATCCATACTTCATTACTTGTAATTTTTATAATAATATAATAAAATTTACAGTGGTATCACAACTATTTTATAATAAGTATTAGGCACTTGATAAAAAAGAGTTAGTGAACCCACTAAAAAACTTAATTTCATATGTGTTATTTATCCCTGTATCTATCATTATCACTTTTTTTCATTCAAGGTCTATTACACTAACCAAAAATGGAAAAAAATGATCTTTGGGGTTTTAATAACCACTTATTCACCCACCCCTATTAGTGTTAGTTTACTATCTCTAATGCCTGTTGAAATTTAGGATCTAAGAGAGAAATTCCTACATTAGAGATTTATTCTCATTAGTAAGAGTTATTTGTAAACATATAGAATAATGGAAATCACTTAGGAAATAGAATCACATATGCATGTGCAATATCATAAGTTATTCAAAAAAATATTGTTGTATTTTTATGCGAAATTTTATTTTAAAGATGAAATTTATGTAAGGAAAATTCTTATGAGATTATTTTTTTCCTTAGGATTATGGTTTATAATTTTCAATAATGATTTTTTTAAAAGATATGTGTAATGTAGAGACCTGAAAATTTGGTGTGTGGAACTTTGAAAAATCCTTGATGTAATTTTGATATTTTTGGATTTAAAGGGTAAAATAGTAATTTTATGGTCTCAAAATGAAATTTGGGGTTTTTATTTGGGTTTAGAATTTTGAATTTACACTTTGGTGGTATTTTGATAATTACTTTTGTGGTGTATTTTTTAGTAAATAGTAGGTGTCGATGAAATTTATTTATTTATTTATTTGATTTTTCAAAATTTTATAACATTTTATAAATAAATATAGTGATATAACTTGGTCATATTGACATGTATCATTAAAGTAATTTGATTTATATATATTTTAATTCAATTATATGACTCATAACCTAATCAGAAAATTAGTATGGGGATATGAATGGTGAAATTCAATAGTAACGACTAACACCAGTTTATGTCAGTGGAGTTAGAGAAAATTTGGGTTTTAATGAGTTTATAATTTAGATTGATTTGAATTTTAAAATTAAAATTGATAATTTGAATATATATATATATATATTTATGAAATGAATTAATGGGTGTTTTGGAGGTGTTACCTTTAGTGAATGTGGTTAAGACCATGTTTCAGGGGTTTATGAGGTTGAGTGATGCATTTCAACGGCTATAGAGGGCCACAAAGTACCAAATTGGGAGGTAAAAATTACTTTTTGAGGATACATGTGTTACAAGACAACTTCCTAAGGCCATTGGGTAATTGATACGTTGCACTAGGTACCTAATAGTGCATAGAATATTTTTTTAAACATAGTAAAAAATTAATGGTTTTAATTTTAAAAACCCTTGTGGGGTTTCTTCCGCTTAGGAAGCTAAGATATTGGGGTGAGCTTCCCAGTTTACTCTTCTCCCCCTTCTTCATATCCCCTCAATCCATGGAAACTGAGGGTAAATATTTTATCAATTCAGATGATTTCCTTTCCCTTTCTCCTCTTAATCTATCCTCCCCTATTTTTCTCTAATTATGATAGATATGAATTATGTGTTCAATATTAATTCCACTAGATCATAGTAGAATCAGGTTGGGATAATGGGGATTTAGTGTGTCTTAGATAGAGGAGGTACTGAGAGGATGAAAACTCAATGTTTTGGGAAATTCTGAATGAGGTAAGTCATTACCTTATTTATTTATAGATTTCAATTCAATTGGAAATGAATTTATTAATGTATCAAGATTGATTTTTATTTATTTTAATGGTGGTGAGTTTAGGGGTGTGTTGGTAGTGATCTACACATTGATGCTCGAAGTTTTGGTATTTTTATGTCATTCAGTGAGTTATATGTCGATTATTACTAAAAAAATAATTATGGAATTAATTTTCCAAATTAATTATAATGGTTTATAATTAATTAAATGTTGTTTGATGGATTTAGGGCCTCTTGTGATTATATGATTTCTAATTTATCTTTATATGTCTTAGATGAGCTTAATCAGTGGTGTTTGTGCTTTTCCTAAGGTTTTAACTCTTTCTTGAGGTAGTTGGTCTCTAATGTTTCTCGATATTTTATACATTTTTTCATGAAACATGTGATATATGGTTTCATTTACCATGTGTGGTTAACCTAAAACTGAATTATATTTTCTTTTTCTTGTCCTGTATGATTAGGGTGGTGACATCTAGGTTCATAAGGAACCCTATAGATTCTATTCTTAGATTTTATGATAGTTTATGGTCATGATTTTTAATTAAAGTTTATTGAAATTTATACACCAAACCCGATGGTATTTCTTTGAGTTATACTAAGAATCCTAGGACTTTGATTAGGTGGATTTTATCTTCTTAAACATGATAGATGAGTGTATTTGAGAGATAATTACACGTGACTTTAATTGGAATGTTTTCTTTCACTACATGATAATGGGTATTTGTTTTCAAGGATATGATTGTCCTTCCTTTTGGTGTAGCTTGATTCCATGTCCATAGAAGTCCATAGAGTGAAATTAATGTATTGAGACATACATTAACTAAAACCAATAGTGATGTATCCTTGGTAGAACATGATGTCATGGGCTTGTAATGGTTCCCATTATCCTCTCTTGAGTAGGAGATGTGTGAATTATATAAGGAGAATTGAGGCTTGACCCAAATAAAACATTTGTGTTTCCTTATTATCCTTTTTCTTACATGAATGGTGTATGGGGTGAATGTTCCTCCCCCTTCTAGATTTTGGTAACCAAGTTGGATATACCTTGATTTTGGATGTGAGTATAGGTTGGGTGTGTGATGACCCACCTATCTTGGACTTATAGTTTGTTAGATTCTTTTCCAACCATAATGTAAATTGTTTATATTTTATTGTATGAGTCATTATTATTCTAAGTTGTATTGTAAATGATATGATATTGATGAGATTTACCTTGATTAATATGTTTATTTGAGTATGGGACAACTTGACCATTCACTTTGATATTGCATATAGACTGATATGGAATTCCAACTTGTGTTGATGATCCATAATGCATGTGGAAAAATGAACAATGTGAAACTATGATGTATGGTATGAAATTCATTACCCACTTACCATATGATAAAGTGATTAGGTATGTTATGCCCATTATCTAATGATCATATAACTTAGATTACGTAGCTCAATTGCTTTAATATCCTTTTGGTATGGGATGACATACCCACTTCCATTTGTTGTGATATCATGGGATGATGTTCCCAGGTACACAGATGATACCTATAGAATAGGATGAATTTACTATTGTGTTATTAGATAAGGTATGGAATGAAATTAAAACTTATATTATCTTATGTGTTAAGGGATGAAATCCCAATATTTTTCTAATTTCAGGATTGAGATGTTATCCCAGTGTTAGGAGATATAATTCTCACTGGGTCATGGAATAAATTCCCCAAATGGACTTGGTAGTGTTGATAATGGAATGTTATGCCTAAGTATTTTTTTAGAACCCTTGGTAAGTGGGATATACTTTCCATGGTGTGATGCTTACAAGTAAGGGGGTGTGATTCCTACCAAAGAATGGTTACTTATTGGATATGATTCCCTGTCATGTAATATTGTAGAGGATAGGTACATTCTTCTCTCTTGTGATTATGCTCATGGATAGGAATAGTATGCCCTCACTTGATGATATTTATGAGACATAACATACTCTTGTATATTTTGTCTTGGATAAGTGATTCCCAATGATATTACTATGATATTTGGATGTTTTACCCATTTATTGATAATTAAGTTTTCATAGAGATGTTATGGACATTAATCTAGTTCTGTTATTGGGTGCATTACATGTGTTCTATTCAACATACTACAATGGTCCATTATGCCCATTTAATATGACTTTATAAATGATTCTTAGTTTATTGTTATATGATATGTTCAGAGACACCCCAAAACTTGATGAATCATTTTTGGTCACACCATAGTGTCTGTTTAGTACCTTGTGCATATAATATATTTATTATTATTTTTCATTTTCATTTACATTTATTTATTAAAATATCACATTTTAAAAACTCTTTTTTTTCAATAAATTCTAGGGCCACCATTCGTGGTGGCCTACTAAGTAGTACTCACACCTTTCTTGAGTGCTTCGGTACCTTAGAAAACTTCTTAGTTATCAAAACATTTAAGATAAAAGGATCTATATTGTATTTTTTCCAACTTGGCTCACCAAGTCCTGAGCTAAAACTACCCTAAGCCCGCCTCCAATAGTCTAGGGGTTGGTGACCAGTGTTGAGTAGGAACATCACACACATGAGAGGCATTATCTTAATGTACATGTACACATGTACGCATCTCCAATCCCAAAGAATGTTGAAATGTAAAGAAAATGGTAAAAAATAATGCATACATCTATAATACAACAATAATAGTATGACATAAAGTAGTGGAAATCATAATAATGGTATAAATACAATCCAACCTAACACTAGAAAATAAAGTTTATCCTACTCTGAAGGAGTGTACAGTTGTCAATGAAACACAGGTATACTCCTCGGTCTGTCTAGCCTAAATTATGTTCTACCTCCTATTGGTCCTCCAAGGACTCCATAAAAAGGTTTTTCATCAACATGATAAATGACATGTGCAGGTAGCCCCCATATAAGGGTGAGTATAGAAATACCATGTAGGAAACATTGAAAACACCAAACATAAAGCATCAAGAGTATTCAGCTCATCAAACATAAGGATGTCATCAAGTTGTGATACATAATGATAACTAAGGATATCATAGATATACTCATAAAATAATTTGAGTCACAAAAGGTCTCAACCACTACCACACATAGATCTACTCGAGGTTTCAAGGTAACACTCATCTGATAGGAACTACTCCTCAAGTTATACTACTACTGATGACACTCGTCCAATAGGTCACACTCATCAAGTCTATCCAAGATGAACCGTATAGAAAACTGATAGGGTTAATCTAAGGTACACAATCCATCAAACTAATACCCCATCAAAAATATCAGATCTTGATACATAGATACGGGTCAGTGTCTAAACCTCACTTGGGGGACACTTAAACCTACTATAAATATATGGGTTATTAATTACCATGTAAATCTCTGTCATACCAATTACACAAACCCTACCTTGGGAAAACAAAAAGGAAATAGGTATCACTCTAGGCCTCATAGAGGGATACATGATCCAAGCCGATGAGGGTTCTATAGTAAAATTATCATCACCATATATTGTACTAACCCCTATAGAATCATACTGATATGACTCACTCTAGAATAAGAGAACTCACCCACACTACACTAATCAATATGAAGCTATAGAGGGGTCACCCTCTATGATGAGAATAAGATGTTGCACCAAAACCTCATAGGAATGGACCAAGGGAACACACTCAACCAATATTGGCCCAAGGAATCTCACAAATTCCCACAAATAAGATGAACTGAGAAGAATGAGGACTCCATCCTTTTATCAAAGGAGAAAATAGCATGTACCTAGGGGTACGCATCATGTCTCACAAGCCCTAGAACTACCTGTTTATCTCACTCGCATAGCATGAACTTTAATACAATACATGGAATGTCCCTTCAGGTACATGGTTTGTAGATTTCACCCTATCACTGAGTGTTTAATTCAGTCTATTTCTGTGTACATCAGCCCATGTCTATGTACTTGGTCGTGTCTGAGTACATGGATCTTATAATGTACTCTATTATACCCATGTACTTCCTAGGTACATGGTTTTTGGGGACACATAGAAAATTTTTTGTGTACCCCATGTAAATGTTCATCCATTCTCCACATGTTATACGGTGTGTGACTTGGCACACATGGTGTGTAACACTACATGCATCTTGTTCATGTGCACCCTATACATGTTGATATAGTTAGGAATGTGTCACATGGTGTGTGATACTTATCTCTCTATGGAAACCCCAGAACCACAAAAATGGGACTATAGGGTATGTGTTTATAGGAAAACACACTGTGTATTCAGGAATTTTACAGAAATTCTATAATATTCACAAGTATTCACCAGAATCTTCTACAACCACTTATTTCACTAGAAATCATGTTGGCATATTGGATATAGGGTTGAATGAACCCTCTTTCTATAATTATCCATATTATATCTATATCTTATTATTTTGAAATGACCACTATTGAAAGTAATTTCCATCACACACCAAAATCACAAACAAAATCTCCTGAACCATCTATGGATATACTTCCATCATCGTATATTACAACTATAATATCAGATCCCCATCACAAACCCACAGTAGTGATCCATTGTTCCAAATACCAAATGTATAATGATCATTCACAAATTATTCATCGAATCATAGTCCAAAATAAAATTACAATGATGAACTCACATATAATGGGGAGAGAAAATGAAAAAACTGAAAACATTAATAACAGACCTCATCCAATGCTTATGTTGACCTCAATTCATTTTTATAGGGATACGGATGAAGAAAATGAAGTAAACCAAAATAATATCAATTCCTATATTTTAAGAAGATAATGAAATTACCCAAATTAAATAATCAAATAGTGAATTAATTTGATAGATGATTAATTCATTCTCATCATAGGTAAATAAAATAGGGATAAATCCACACAAAACAAAATCCATTCCTCAATTCTGATCAATCAATGATGAAGAAAAATAACACATCATTTTTATTATTGAGATCCACAAGTTTTGTTGTAGTTGGTGATCCTTACATTAGTTTGATCATCGATCCATGATCCCAATGCCCATCAACATTCCACTATGCTCTCCTATAAATTCCTATGTTTATGAGGCTAACCCTGTGAAATGGTTATAACAATGTAATTATAGAGGAAAATATAGGTTGTTTCATTAATATCCAAACACTTTTTTTATTTTCTAAAAAACACTTTAATGGTTAGTGGTAACCATACTTTCAAAAAACATAGACAACGGATCCTTATTTCACAATACAATTTAAAATTAAAAATTCATAATTATGTCTCAACAAAACCACAAAGGTGCATTATAATGCCTAGAGTAAAACCCACATTCTAAAATAAAATGTTATCTCAAATTTCCAATCTGAGAATCTGTTTGGGATTTATTTCACTTGTTCAAGAAAAATGCATGTGTATGATATTACTATAATTTAATATCATTAAAATATCAATTATGGGCTCACCAAGCCTCTAAATCTCATGTCTTCTTAGTTCGGAGCTCCAAAAATATTCCTAGAAATATTCCAAAGTCTAACAATATAAAAACCAATATATTAAATTATTCCCCTATTTAAGTATTTTCATCCCCAAAAAGAACAAACTAAACAAAAATTTGAAGATATTGATCTCTCATCTTGGTCTCCCACTCCCATGATCTCCCCTGTTGATTCTTATGCTGCCAAAAAACACACACCTAAGTACAACACTTTCCCAAAAAAGTTCTTTCTTTTACTGGACCTCAATGCCAACATATATTTGAAAAAGGAAACTCCACTCTCAAGACTAATCTTACCTAGTTAGATATATTGAAATGATTTATGCACATACCTCCTCATTAGTGAGAAGTTTAGAACATCAAACAACCAAAACTATTGAGGTTATAAGGTTAAGTGCCACACCACCTCACTGACCAGACATAGTGGTAGGAAAAAAAAGAAAGGTTTTAAGAACACCATTGATATCCTGCCACCATGGATAAAACTCTACAAATCTCAAACTCAAAATTCCTTCACCCTTAGTCCAAAAATAACTCCTAAAATTTTTTTTAGTCCTCATCTTCCCCTGGATGAACTGAACCCTTACAACTATCTATAGAACTAAACTAGGACCCATGTTCTATCACCCACTGGCTCTGACCAGTATAACAATAACCTGCATGATCTCTCATACATGTTATCAAAATTTTCTACCCTGGTAGTGGAGTAGTATTCATTATGGTATGAAAACTCCACTGATAATAGATTATCCTCCCAGATATGGCTCAAAAACATCATGTGAACCAAAATCCTGTTCACTAGAACCTGTATGGTCCACTTTAACTAGCTAGTTAACTGGGGTCAAATAATATACTCAACTACTACCAAGTACCAAAAATATTCTCTCATCCCATCCCTAGTTGTACCATTAAATAATAATAATATTCTAAAATGATTGTTAATGGAATTTCCTGAGGTTATACTACCTTCTTCACACACTGGTGTCGTGAACTCTCCATAAAGCTCTATTGGTCATCAACCTCATGTTGGCGGTACAATGAGAATTTCAGCTTAAACACTGGCTGAAAATTCCGTTTTTTCCCAATTTATTCTAAGAGATCCTAGTACATCATCACCTCCACTAGATATACCGGTAAGGAAAAATAACCTCCTCATTACCTCCTTCCACAACATGACTGGTTCCACCATCCATCCTCAAACAAGGATGATGAGCTTCCCACCTTTGGAAAAAAAACATTAGAATCATATCTAGAGGATATATGGTTAGGAAATATCTCACAATATATATACCTAAGTTGTATCTCCATGGATATCTAAAGAATCAATGGGGTAATAACTATCAAATAGTGGTAAACCACAACATAATCAGGTGACTTGGGTGATCCAACATAGACACTGAGAACACATGGATTTTATCTAAAAAGAAAACTACAAACTAATCTATAAATGGTTAAAGATCCAATCCAAAATTATTACAACTCTACTATGGAATATAAAACACTAAAGGGTATCCCTCTGAACTCAAAACATCCATAGTGGATTTGGAAATCCACTTCTATTATATCCTTATCTAAAACTATATCTTGTGATAACCTATCTCAAGGAAAAACTATGAGAGCCAATTCACCCCAAACCACTAGTTGAAGAACACAATGATTCTTAGGATTGGATACTCTTACTCATTTTTCCTAGTTTAAGTGACACTAATTCACACCAAACCTCAAGAACTCATTCTCTTATCAAGTGAATCACCCTAGGATTTCTAAGATAACACACTGGGTATTAAAACCCCATTTCTCTACAACCTCCAAATTGCACCTTCATCTTATAAATCTTGATGGGTTCCATCTAATATTTTGTCACAAAAATAAGTTGTGAACCCTAGTTCTAGTCCTTAAAAAAGCCTAACTTTCAGTGTGGAGATAAACCCAACACATCCCTATGAAATACATCCTCATACTCTATCACTACTGTAGGAAAACAAAAGCCCATTTAATCACTACTAAAAACGTATTACTATCCAATTAATAAGAATATGGTCATAACCTCCTGTATATGAGCTCATCCTACTCTGCCTAGTATCACACCTTATCAAATTAGGTAAAATCCATCCCCACAAAAAATGTAGCCACACTCACTATTGGTAAAAAAAAGTGCATGGATGGTGGGAAACCAGTCTATAAAAAGGAAAATACCACAAGGTCACATTTTATTAATAAAGATATTACATGTGAGGCTTTATCTCTCTCCTCCCAGAGTTAGGTAACACTATTATTAGAAGTGTCTAATAATTGATCATCTTGGTAGAAGCCTCTGACACAAAGGTTGATCAAAAAGGATCTGATGGTATCACTATCTCTCAAATAGGGGGTATGCTCAAGGATAAGTGGATCATGGACCACTTGAAAACTAAAACTGGGGTAGTGAAGACACACATCATACCTCAAACCACACTCAAATCCTCTACAATCTTCTAGTACTTGGAACTCATCATTTTCCTTTCCATACTATTTTTCATAACAAAGGCTTGGTCCAACACCTAATCACATTAAAAGTACCTAAAACAAACAAGTTAAAATAACTCATCCACCACACCTTAAAACTATCTTTTTTGGGAGGCATTGACTTAACTACATAGTTTTTGGACTGCGTAGCAAGAATATCCCTCAGTGGGAGAATTGTCCCTCTTACTTTAATATTCAAATTCATGCTAAACATCACAAAACCAAGTCTCTACCGACACCCAGTGTCTCCCTATAAAATTTTCAAACAAATGAAGAAAAGAGTGTATCATACTTATGTTTAATAGTATAAAATAAAAAGTATAAATACCATAGGTCATACCTCAAAACACTCATGGAGCCTTTTGGTAAAAAACCTCCAACACCTGTGATTTTCCAATATTCTGAAAAATAGATTCCCATTCCTAGAGTGGTCTGCCTTGGGGTGGTGTTGGTAACATAAAACCAAAGCACTAACCACCACCTACGGCTCCCCCATCACCTTCATTGCGTCGACCACCTCACAGACCTCATTACTCCAGATACCGCCTCTACCTAGGAGGTTCATAAAACACCTATCTAACTAAATCACAATGGGTAGGATAGTACTATACAATATTTCCAAAAACATCACAATCATATAAATAATCATGCCTTGGTGAACTAATCTATATCTAAGGTCTCTGTGAATGATGGTACCCCCTACAATGAGACCTGCATTGCACATCTACAGTCAGTGGGTCCTGCTGACCCTGCATCTCAAATGATCCCTACCTCACAAGCTCATGATATTTACTTAATAACTACACATCACCATTTACCATAAAAAGAACCATCCATAACTCATTATGACATACTACATGTAATGACCCAAACTTTTATTAATGAAAATCCCTCTTGATCTAATTAAATGTATTATTATGTAAAATGGTTATATAATACATATGCACTTCCTTGGTTTTATGTTTTTTATTTTAAAATACTGTTAAAATTTTTTACTTTTGCTAATATAGGTTTCGAATAGTGACCACATGATTAGTATAAATGTATGGATTTAACAAATCCAATTTACTCAGAAAAAGGAAGTTATGGCCTCATACAATAGAATTTCTCCATACGAAACCCATTTGTTGGAGCTCGAAAATGATATAGCTTCACTTCACTTCTCTCTTGACCAAGCCCAAGCCAAGCTTCAACACATTAATCTTGAATAGAACCACCTTTGGGAGAAGTGGAAGTTAATAGATATTATCGCTCGAGCGATGTTATCCGAGCCGCCCCAAGAGTATGTCACCATCACACACCTTACCCTTAGGTCATATGCGGGTTTTATAAGGGGTTATTTAACAAGACCCTAGCATTATGATTATGTTTATTATATTTGTATAGAATAAATAATATACATTCATTTTATTTTTTCTACGTTGTAAATAGTTTTAAAAAGCACAAATAGTATTTCTAGTTAATATTAATTTAAATAATATATTTTGATGAATTAATGAATTTTTCAATTAAATAATATTTTAATAAAATATTATAACTAAATTACTTTTTATTAAATATAAATTATCGTATAATTTTTATGAATAAAAGTTTAATTTTTATTAAGGTTTGAAAGTTGTTTTTGTCAAAACCTATGAATTTTTTATAAATGTTGGTTTTCATTTTAAAAGTAAAAATTTACATATTTAGAAAATTATTTAGATAAATTGAATATCATTTTTGGAATCAGTATATCTAAATTATTCAATGGTGATTTTTTCATAGTTTTCTGAGACAATCGAATTGTTGAGTAAAAATTAAATATCGTTTAATTATATAAGGTGATTTATGACATCATAATGACCCAATAGTGATGTAATAAAATACTATAAATGGTATTTTCGTCCAATATATTTTCTACCTTTAAAAATATTTATTTTAGTTTTTTTATTTATTTTAAAAATCTTTAGTGGACCCTCCAAGAATTATAAAACATTTTAACATTTTTAAATGATTTCCTTGAGAGTGTGACTCACCTCCACATGAGAAAGCTTAATATTTTAATAATTTTGTCCCTTTTACTTATAAAATAATGTTTTACACTCCACTTTGGAAAACAAACATGGGAAAAACCATGGTATGGTTTGGGATTTTGATTAGTTTAATGTGCAGTGTCCAAACCCAAGTAATAAAGAATCCCCCCCCCCCTTTCCTATATAAACTCACCCAAGATCCCACTTTTATTCACTCAAAACCTTTAAAGTTCGACCAAAACCTGACCTAATTTTTCTATAATTCTTACAAGTCACCCTAATCTCCTAATAATCCTCTCTCAAGCCTCTCCCAAGCCTTTGGAATCACACATCCAAGTAAGGGATTTCTTCCTTTCTCATTTTTGTCCAAATTTAATTATGTTGTTATACCCTTTTATTTTCAATTAAAAATATTGGAGTATGATTTCCCACCTTTCCCATTATTCCCTCCTTATTTTTGGATAATGAGAGACTTCTTTCTCTCTCATTAATGCATCCCATGTACACTTGTTACCATGCCAAAATTCCATAAGAAATTTATCTTTTCTCATTTACATTCAAGAAATTCTTTTATATTATTCATCTCAATTCCATTACACATGTTGGGATATTATGTTACATGAACCCCTTACTATAAATTTAATGTATAAATTATTAGAGACCCATTTCTCTCTTATAAAACCATTTTACAATTTCTATTTAACTTCGTTTTTCTACTGAAGTTACACCAAAATTTCCCATGCCAAAATCATCATGTAAGTGATTACCATACTCGTTTCTCTATCAAGGGTATTCGCCTTTATGCACATGTACATGTTGATTTAGGACTTACATTTATTTATTCCACATCTCCTATTTGTGGAATATGTAATGCCCTGACCCTAGTTAGTTAGATTCGGTGCATTATTACATAACATTGGCATGATCACAGGAGATCAAGTCTCGAAAGACTAATTAGTTTCGTATCCTTGTAAGTACTAGATACATAAATAAGTTTTACATTACATCATGATTAAAAAAACAACAACAGTGTGTCCCCTATGAACACACTCATATCCCTTAGCATATCCCTATAGGACAATCATAATATTCTTCTTTACATCTTGGGAAAAAAGAAAACATAAGAAAATGGTGAGCTCAGATTCTTAGTAAGGATAACAATATAGTGTAAACTATTATAAATAAGAATAAACATTTAAGGAAATGTATAAGACATAAAAAACAATACTTTTAAATTTAAACTTCTTCCTAATTTGGAAATGATAAATCAAATAATTCCATTTACTTATTCACATGGATATTCTACTAGTCGAATAATCACATGTAATATCAATAGAAAATTTCATAATGATGGAATGCATAATGTCGGACATCATAAACACATAGTCAAGTCTTCATGACAATACTAAAAATATGATTTTGTCAATTCCTTATGCCAAGACACTAGATTGTCTCATGAGACCTACCGATGCATCGTGGAGATTTAGTAGGCTCCACCTATCACTTACTAAGTCCAATGCATTCCTCATATGAAAATGTTGAAATATAACATAAAAAATTTGTATTAAAACTAGCATATGGAATGTTAATATTTTAACAATAAACCATGACTGGTATAAAAATAACACATCCACAATAAAACAATACACAAAACCTTCAATACAATATGGAAGATTGTATCATAATAAATCAACTTCAAACAAGTCTAAAATCTATCAAAGGATGTTGACATAGATAAAATCAAAACTATTTGAGAGAAATATATCTTTCTATTTTGAAATAATTTAAAATTCACATAATTATAAAAAATTATTTTGAAAATAATCTTATAATATTGTAATAGAAGCTTCAAAGTTGTTATAAAAGTGGAAAATATCTACACCCACCGTATAAGTTAAAAAAACATTCTTATCATAATTTGTCGAAAAGGTTATAAAGTACCTTATTTGGAAAACGACAGAAATATTCCTTTAAAAATTCTATAAAAAGTTAAATAAGGGTATAAATGACTTTAACACATATTCTATGAAATATTAATTTTTTTTTGAAATACATCTTGATGAAACATGGATGTGGATGATAAATAAGTCCCAATAGATACTTATGTATAAATAACCTCAGATAAATAAAGAGATTTTTAAATTAACCCTTACCTTGTAATTTTCCTTGGTCGAGGGTATGTTAACATCCTGTATAATAGTTAAATCATTGTAATTAAATTATACAGTAACCATACATAAATATGATATTATATATGATCTTTTAATATTGCTTTGTTAATAATATTTTAGTAGTATCAATTTTTCTAGTGTTAACTGATTCATTTTCCTTTATATGTTTTGTTTCCTAAGTCATGTTTGTTATGGATAGGATGTATTTGAATCATATCCATAATTATATTAAGTTCTCAAACATTATTTTTAATCATTAAATGAAAATTATTCTTGAATAGTTATGATGGGGAATTAATCTCATCGCGTTCGTGGAGATGGTAATCTGTATGTACGCACGAGCAACAATATCATTCTATTTATGGTGAAATAATATGTAATTGGATGGTATATAATATATAATGAATCATTAAAAAGTTATATTTATTATTTATATCAATTATACTCATTATTATACCCATCCAAATAATAAAGTGTTGAATAACAAACTGCACCACGACGTGGAGATGGTAAGTCGTATGTACGCACGTATGGTGACTTTGTCATTCATAGGATGGATAGAATAATGAATATGGTTGTAAAATATTTATAATAACATCAAAGTATATAGAAGTTTCTGGATTTATTATTTTGGTATGGAAAAAAAAGCAAGAGGAAGTGGAAGAAGAAAAGAACTTTAAAGAGGTGATGAAATTATTACCACTTCTTTGGGTGCTTCATTTTTATTTGATCAAAATGGATCCTTAGGTTAGCATTATGATAAAATTATGGCCTCTAGGTTGAATTTAGGGTAGTTGGGAGGATATTTTATCAGGTTTTTGTTGAGACAAATGGATTTTGAGGTGTGAAATTATGAGAAGGGGAAGTACCCATTTATAATAGAGGTGAGGGTCACTTTTGGAAAAGCATGAAATATTATTTTATTATAAAATAATTTTCAGTTTCTAATTGATCCAAAATGATTTATTTCAATTAATATTTGGTTATTCATCAAAATATTCTCAACCAATAGGTTTTAGACAAGTTTAGGTCACCATATTAACCTTATATTTTAGATTTAATTCTTAGTTAAATAGATTAACTTTTACCATGTCTTTTTGTATTTTTATATTACATGGTTAATAAACATACAATAAAATTACAAGAGAACCTAAAGTGGTTAATTAATGAAATATATATCATTATATAAGTCCTTTTTATGAACCTTATATTTTTAGGAATATTATATCATTTAATAATATAGTATTTGTTTTAAAAACTCATTTATGTCAATTCTGACACTATTTAGTATTTGGTTTTTGGGGAAGTCAAAAAAACTTGATTACTTCACAAAAAATACATTAAAGAAACCCTAAAATGTCATATTAACCTATAAAATCAGTTTAATGCATCAAAAGTCTCAATTTTCATTTATTTTGTTATTTATAATATCAATTAATTTAATCATTCAAAAATAAGGTAATTACTGCAGCATCATTGTTTCTGAAATAAATTTAATTATTTAAGGTATAAAAATTATAAATAAAATACCATGATGTAGGAAATAGTATTATCTTTATAATGAATATTTATATTCAAATTTATTTAATGTATAACGCTATATTAAAAATATTTTACTTATTAAACATTGAATTTTACACTTTTAACTCTTCATTAAATAAAGTAATAATAAATGTCCTAATATAATACAATTGGATCAAATAGGATCATATTTTATTACTAGGTTTTATTTTATTGGAAAAAATACTTATCCAATAGAATTAGGACATGTGTTAGGGTAATTATAATATCACTTTTACCTTTAATTACCCTATTTACTTTCAACTGTGGTAAATAAAATTCAAAAGTTAATATTCACCAAAAATTATTTTCAACCAATTGAATCAAATTTTAATTATTTATTTCAACCATGTCTCTCAGATTTTTTAAATCCAAATCATAGAAGCATTAAAATTACATTTTATGAAAATTTGTAAATGTGCCTAAAAGGTGGGTAAAAGACGTTAAAAAATTCACTAAAATTTTATATATCTAATATTATTATAAATTGACTCCAATTAATTAAATTGGATTAATATATGTATTATGTATATATTTTTAATTTAAAATAAATTTAAATTTAAAAATAACTATTTAAATAAAAAGTCGGATTTGAACAATAAGGCAGTGTTTTCACTATTCATAAAAAATTGAAAATTTTCAGAAAAATACCAAAACTTCACCCTAATATAATTTTGATATTATGAAATGAAAAATGATTTCCATTTTAAAGAATAAAATTTATTAAATTTCAAAAAGTGGGTATTACTATTCATAACAGCTAGTTTGATTGGTCATGGTGTGCTAGAACTCGAAGTTGCGTACAACGCAAGCTATTGAATTATTCAAAGAGAAGCGTACCATCGAAGATTGGGGCCTTACATAATAAATTATTATCTTTAATGGATCCATGTTGTATGATCCATGTGGCAAATTTATGCATTAAATGAAATGATTATGAAGGGTGCACCCTGATAGCGCTCCAATGCATTGGGTAAAGATTAGTGTCATGATATGTCAGGTGAGATGCAGGTTTACTCATTATAATTCAAGTGAGATGAGGTTTTAATCATTATCTATGTGAAACGAGCATTGGATCATTCTAATATTATGTTAAATGTTGTTTCCACATTTCCTTGTTATGATAGTCATGCTATATCATGCCTTTATGTTAATGTTTCTCTTATGCTCCATTGATATACCTATTTCCTAACATGTACTATATTATTCATGTTATTCCTTGATTACTCCATTACTAGGATTTATAGGTCACTATTTTACATGTTTTCCCTCATATTGTCCCACGCAATGCTAAGTATGATGGAATGTTGTGGTCATGTAAAGGAATTTTTCAATAAAGATGTTGTATTTTTATGTTCTAAGTTGTTATATAATGTTCCTAATTTCCCAAAACATTATACCTCTCAATCCTTGGAATCTTATTAAGTGAAATTTTATGTAATAAATCATGTTTAAGTGTTTAATAAAGGTAAGGGTTGTTATAGTTGGTATTAGAGGATATGTTTAGTTATTTTTTGGATTAGGATTAAAAAACCCTAGTGAAAGACTTAGGGATAAGATTAAGAATAATAAAAACACCCCTAAATTTTGGTGAGTATTGAGTAAGTGGTTTATTATGAAAATGCATCCCTATCTGGATACAAGTAGGTAGAGGTGGCTCTGGCACAGATGTATCTAGGGTTAAAACCTGAAAACATCGCTTTGAGCTAGACTCGAAGGGGAACCGGTGTACGAAAATGGGCATTGTTGCATTCTCGGTTATGATAATCCTGGGGGATATGATTTGGTAAATTTATAAGCTTAGTATGATTCATTATTAAGGGAATTGAAAAAATTTCCCCTACGAATATATATTGGGATGTAGATCATGGATAAGATAGATAAGTTAAGGAAATAAATGTAATTTATAAGTTATCCATTTTTGTCATTGGATTCCCCTTTATGTGTTTCCCCTAACTTTCCTTTTATTCCAACCAATGGCCAGTAATAGGAGGATTAGGGCAAACAATAGATGTGAATATAAATGTGATGACTATCCTAATGAGATGCCAAATATGATGGGAGAAGGAATCACAAACTTTTTCAGGATACTCCCCCAGTTAACTCAAGTTTTTAATAGAAACATGGGTCAAGAGGAATTTTCAACCCCCCTAAGAAAGAACAAGCCACAATTAAGATCTTAATGAGACAAAAGACTCGTACTTTTAATGGATCATATGATCCCTCGATCGTCAAATAATGGATCAACTCCATTGAAAAGATCTTCTCTATCCTTTAATGTTCTGAACAAGAGAAGGTTATTCTGGTTACTTATCTTATAGAGGGTAAAGCTGATCAATGATGGAAATTCATCAAAAATATGAATCCTAAGGAAGAGATAGAGGTGTTGGAATGGAAGGATTTCTGGAAAATGTTTTTTGATAAATATTTTCCTTGCACACTCTAACTTAATATGGAAATAGATTTCCTTAACCTCAAGAAAAAAGACGAAAAATCCATCAGAGCGTAAAAGGAAAACATCACAAGGCTTGCACGATATGCCTCTGTTTTTGTTGCTACCCCTGAATGCAAGGTTGAATACTTATTTAGTGGGATAAAACATAGCCTACGGATATCCCTAGTAACCTGTGACTTTGATATCCATGAGTAAATTGTTTGATGTGCCCTAAAAGTCGAAATGTAGATAGAAAAATCTCAGGGGTATCATGGGAATAATAAGTATAAGGTGGGATTTAATTCTGGTTGTATGGTGGATAAATCCAACAGTTCTAAGATATTCTAGCATCCCAATTTCCAAAGTTGCGGAAAGAATCGCCCCATAAATTTCATGAAGGGGGTGAGAAAATTCTTTCATTTTGGAAGAGAAGGGCACCTAGACATTAACTGCCGACTAGGAAAATCTACTGCCATGACAGAGGAGAGGAACACTCCATTCAAACCTAAACTCATTATTCATTACTTAAACTGCAAATATTCAGGACACTTTTCAAACCAGTTCCCAATGACAATGGTTTTTTTGAGTCAACCAACATCCTCCAAAGCATCAAGGGCGAGCTTTTTCCATCACTACCACCAAAGTGAATATCAACAATGAAGTGGTGATAGGTATGCTAGTTATTCATTCAATAATAGAAAACATACTTTTTTATTCTAGTTCTATGCATTCTTTTATATCCCAAAAGTGTAGTATAGTAGTCCCAAAACCACCACAAATCATAGAAGCAAAGATGTTGGTGAGAACAGAAAATGGGGAAATCATTGCATCCCATGAATATAACTCCTACCCTATCACAATTTGTGGATTGAACTTCTCAGATAACCTTGTCATACTCCCTATGGTTGAATTTGATGCAATCCTTGGAATGGATTGGATTTCCCTATATATAGTCAACATAAATTTCCATGAGAGGGATATCACTCTCCATATAAAAAATTTACCCCTGATTCTATACAAGTGTAAGGAGGAGGATGAATATTATTTAGCACCATCATCTCAAGTGTGGATATTACTTCCTTATGAGCACATGTATATTTATCAATTGATTGAGTATAAGGAAGCTACCATCCTTGAAGACATGCCTATTGTGAGGAAATTCACAGAAGTGTTTCTTGAGGAATTTCATGGTCTTCCTCTTAGAAGAGATGTTGAATTCTCAATTGATATTATACATGGGGTGTTTCCAATATCCAAGACTATATATAGAATGGATATTGTGTAGCTTAAGGAACTAAATAAACAACTAAAGGAAAATATAGATAAAGGGTTTATACACCCAAGTGCTTCACCTTGTGGTGCATCAGTCCTCTTCATCAAGAAGAAGGATGGGTCAATGCACCTTTGCATTGATTATCATGAGATACACAAAATAATGATAATGAACAAGTATCCTCTACCACAAATTGATGACTTATTCGATCAGATACGTGGAGAACAATACTTCTCTGAGGCAAATCTGTTATCAGTATATTACCAAGTAAGGCTGAAGAAGGAGGATATCCCCAATACTACTTTTCATACAAGATACAGTCATTATGAATTCATAGTAATTCTTTTCAGACTCACTAATTATCCAGAAATCTTTATGGACTTGATGAATAGAGTATTTAGATATTACCTTGGAAAATGTGTGGTATTCTTTATAGATGATATTCTAATATACTCCAAAACCAAGGAGGATCATGATGATCATATAATCATTGTACTAGAGACCTTGTGAAAGTATAAGCTCTATGAAAAGTACAACAAGTGTGAGTTATAGTTAGAGGAAGTCTCATTCTTGGGTCATATCATCACAATCAATGGGATATATGTGGATCCCTCCAACATAGCTGCAATTGAGGGATGTCTGAGGCCAACATCGATGAAGGATATGTATATCTTCTTGGGGTTAGCTGGATATTATTGTTAATTTGTGATAAATTTCTCACAATTTTCAAACTCTCTTTCCAATCTTACTTGAAAGGAAGTAAATTTTTCTTGGATTTATGAATGCAAAGATATATTCAAGGAGTTGAAAAGGAGTCTTATCACTTCTCTCGTGCTCACATTACCCATAATTAGAGAACTTTTTGTGCTATTTAGTGATGCTTTGAAGTAGGTCCTAGGATATGTGGTGATGAAAAATGAAAAATCCATTGCTTATGCTTCAAGGAAATTGAAATTTCATGAGAAAAGCTATCCAACACATGATCTGGAGTTTGATTCAGGTATATTTGCTTTAAAATTTTAGAGACTTTACCTATTTGGAGAGAAGTGTGAAATATATATGGACTAAAAAATCATCAAGTATATATTCACACATAAAGTGTTGAATATGATCCAACAAAGATAGTTAGAGATGATCAAAGACTATGACTTCTCAATCCATTACTACACTGGGAAAGCAAACAAGGTGGTGGATCATCTAAGTAGAAAGGACCTAGAAATTCTATCATTGATCAGAATTGAAAAGGATTCAATCTTCTTAGATTTGATAAAGATGGAAATGAGAATCATAAATAAGGGAGCACCATCAATCCTTTCACAAATGATTTCTCAACTGTCTCTTTTGGAAAGGTTAAAGGATGCTCAAAAGGATGATGTGGGAATTCAGAAGAAAGTGGAAACTATCAGAAAAGGGAAATCCTTAGAATTCAGTGTTAATGGAGAAGTAATTGTGAGATTTGTGACAAGGATATGTGTTCTATAAAATCCAGAGTTAAAGAATGAACTTTTTGAAGATATAAAATGTTTGAATTTCTCTATTCACCCAGGAAACACAAATATGTATCGGGATCTTTGAGATAATTATTGGTGGGATAACATGAAGAAGAAGATCACTAAGTATACATCAAAGTACCTGGTATGTAATCATGTGAAGGCTAAGAGGAAAAGGTATAAGGGGATGATGCAACCATTACCCATACCAATATGGAAATAGGAGAACATCACCATGGACTTTGTCACCGAACTTCTGAAGACATCCAAATGAAACAATGCAATATGGGTTTTTGTGGATCTTCTTACAAAGACTGCACACTTCATTTCAATTTGGGAGGATTTCTCATTAGATCAACTAGAATGGATATACATGAGATATTTGGTAAGGCGACATGGAGTACCACTATCAATTGTATCCAATTGAGATCCAAGATTCACCTCTAAGTTCTGGAAGAGTCTCCAACACGCTCTAAATACTGAGCTAAACTTTAGTATGGATTATCATTGTCAAACCAATGGGCAATCTGAGATGATTATCCAAACACTTGAGAATATTTTGAGAGCATTCTCAATGGAATTTAAAGGAGTATGGGATAATCATCTTCCTCTGGTTGAGTTCTCTTACAATAACAGTTTTCACTCAATCATTCAAATGGACCCTTATAAAGCCCTTTATGGGAAGAGGTGAAGAACACTGGAATGTTGGGATGAAGTTGGGGAATGAAAACTCCAAGGTCCAGAAATGGTCAAAGAAATGGTGGATAAGTTTAAGACCATTCAGTAGCACATTAAATGTACTCAAATTCAATAAACAAGTTATGCTGATAATCTTCGATGAGACCTAGAGTTTGAATTTGTTGACATGGTATTCCTTTGTATATCATCGTGGAAGAGAGTTATTATATTTGTGAAGAAGTGAAATCCTAGTCCAAGGTACATAACCCTTTTAGGATCCTTGATCGCTTTGGAGCAGTGACCTGTCGACTAGCAATCCCATTAAACCTATCTCAAGTTCATGATGTATTTCATGTATCACTCTTAAGGAACTACATACTTGACCCATCCCATGTACTCAATCTAAATGTGGTACCATTGAAGAATGACCTCTCCAATGAAGAGAATTTGGTGAATATATTAGATAATAGGGAAAAAGTTATACAAAATAAGACAATTCCCTTCGTCAAGGTGTTGTTGAAAAACCACAAGTTTAAAGAAGCAACATGAGAACCAGAGGAAGTCATGAGGTGGAGTTACCCACGTCTATTTTAGTGTGGGAAAAGAAAATTTTGATGGTGAAATTTCATAAGGGGGGAGATTTTAATGACCCAAACATTTATTAATAAAAATCCCTCTTGGTCTAATTAAATGTCTTATTACATAAAATGGTTACATAAAACATATGCACTTCCTTGGTTTTATGTTTTTTTATTTTAAAATACTATTAAGAATATTTACCCTTTCTAATATAGTCATTCAACAGTGACCACATGATTTGTATAAATATAGGGCTTTAACAAATCTAAATTACTCACACAAAGGAACCAATGACCTCATCCAGTAGAATTGCTCCTTACGAAGCCCGTTTCTCAGAGATCAAAAAGGAGGTAGTATAACTAGTCTTAGCTCTTGACCAAGACCAAGCTGATCATCAATACGTTAAGCTTGATAGAACTGGCTACAATAGAAGTGTAAGTTAATAGAGATTACCACTCGAGCGATGTTATCCAAGAAACCCCAAGAGTCTGTCACCATTGCACACCTTACCCTTAGGTCTTATGTGGGTGTTATAAGGGGTTATGTAACAAGACCCTAGCACTATGATTATGTGTATTATTTTTTTATAGAATAAATAATATACATTAATTTTATTATTGTTCCATTGTAAATAGTTTTAAAAGAACAAATAGTATTTTTAGTTAATAATTATTTAAGAAATATATTTTGATGAATTAATGTATTTTTTAATTAAATAATATTTTAATAAAATATTATTACTAAATTACTTTTTATTAAATGTAAATTATCGTATAATTTTTTTGAATACAATTATAATTTTTATTAAAGTTTGAAATCTTTTTTGGCAAAACCCAATAATTTTTTATAAATGTTGGTTTTTATTTTAAAAGTAAAAAATTCAAATATTTATAAAATTATTTAGATAAAATTGATATTATTTTTTAGAATTAGGACATCAAAATTATCCAATAGTGAATTTTCCATAATTTTCTAGGATAATTGAATTTTTGGGTAAAAATTAAATACCGTTTAAATATATAATGTGTTTTATAACATTATAATGACCCAATAGTGATGTAATAAAATACTATAAATGGTATTTTATGCCAATATATGTTTAACTTTAAAATAATTTGATTTTATGTTTGTTTTATTTATTTTAAAAAGCATTAGTGGACCCTCAAAAACTTATAAAACATTTTAACATTTTAAAACGATTTCCTTGAGAGTGTGACTCACCTATATATAAACAATCATAATATTTTAATAAGTTATGTAATTGGACTTATAAAATAATGTTTTCTACTCTAGTTTAGTAAAAACCATTGGCAACAAAATATGGTATGGTTTATGGTTTTGATTATTTTAATGTGTAGTTTCCAAAACCTGAATAATAAATAATTCCCTCCTTTTTCCTATATAAACACACCCAATCTCCCACTTATCTACACTAAAAAACTTTGTAGCTCAACCAAACCCTGACCTCTTCTCCCAATAATCATCCCAAGGTTCCCCAAGATCCCAATAAACCTCTCTTAATCCACTCCCAAGCCTTTGGGATCACACTTCCAAGTAAGGTATTTCTTCCTTTCTCGTTTTTTTCCAAATTACTTTATGTTGTCATATACTTTTATTTTCAATTAAAAATGTGGAAGTATGATTTATCACCTCCCTCATTCTTCCCTCCATATGTTTTAATGATGATATACCTCTTTCTATATCATTAATTTCATCCCATGTATACATATTACCATGCTTAAATTCAGTAAGGAATGTCTCTCTTCTCATTTACATTCAAGAAATTATTTTATATTATGCATCTAAATTCCATTACACATGTTGGGATATTATGTTTCATGACCCCCTTACTGTCCATTTCATGTATAAATTATGAGATACCATTTTCTCTCTCATAAAACCATTTTATAATTTCTATTTAATGTCATTATACTACCAAAGTTACACCAAAATTTCCCATGCCAAAATCATCATGTAAGTGAATACCATACTCGTTTCTCTATCAAGGGTATTCACCTTTATGAACATGTACTTTTTGATTGAGTATATACATTTATTTATTCCACATCTCTTATTCATGAAATAAATTATGATGTTTAATTAATCCATGTTGTATGATGCATGTGGCACAATTATGAATGAAATGAAATGATTAAGAAGGGTGCGCCATGATAGCACTCCAATGCATTGGGTAAATATTAGTATCATGATACTTCAAATGAAATGAGGGTTTACTCATGATAATTAAAGTTAAATCAGGGTTTACTCGTGCTCCATGTGTAATGAGCATTGGCTCATGCTAATATCATGTTAAATGTTGTTTCCACATTTCCATGTTATGATAGTCATGTTATATCATTCCTTTATGTTCATGTTTCTCTTACGCTCCATTAATATGACTATTGCCTACATATCATATATTCTTCATTTTATGCCTTACTTACTCCATTACTGGGCTTTATATCTCACCCTTTTCACATGTATGTCCTCAGGATATCTCATGTAATGCTAAGTACGAGGGAATGTTGTGGTAATATAAAAAAAATTAATAAATATGTTGTATTTTTATATTATAAGTGGTTATGTAATGTTACTAATTTCCCAAGGCACTAGACCTCTTGATCCTCAGAGTCATCTTAAGTGAAATTTTATGCAATACATCATGTTTAAGTGTGTAATAAAGAGCAGGGTTGTTATACTACATCCACCTGGAGCACTGAAGTTGTTTCTATGAACTGATTAATAGGAGAAAGAGACACTTTTTGTCTATATGAAAGAAATACCACCTAGAGACTAATCACCTTTAAGGAGGTCTCATCACTCATCAGGTTGAACTCTCAACTCTAATGAAAAAATATCACTGACTATTTTCATGGGAACATCCTCCAAGAGATAAGACATACCATGGTCGATGAGTATATCTGGTGAGATGAATCAAGTAGGATATGGAAACCACAACTCATTCTTATTTGATTCATGTACCAATGTTTTCTTTGAAACCAATTCATATATGTGAAAATTCAGTAAGTAGGTTATCAAAGTCCTTATTAATGGATACATCTACCTCCGCACCAAGACAAGATCCTCTAAATTGAAATACGAACTCAAAAACATTTTAGCATTGTTTCCCAAGTTCCGAAACAAAACCTCACATCTAGAAAAAACTTAGAAATCCAATCCTAGGATGGAACTTCTCTGATACCACTCTTTCATGGCCTGACCTTCTCAGGAATAATCCAAAACTACTCAAACTCACCTCCAATAGTCTAGGGGTTAGAGACCAGTGTCGAGTAGGCATATCACACACTTGGGAGGTATTATCCTAATGTACCTATACATGTGTACACATCTTAAAGCCCAAATTATAATTAAATTTAAAGAAACTGATAACAATTCATGAATAAATCTATAATACCAAAATCTGAGTATGAAATAAAGTATTGGAAAGCATAAAAAAGGGAAAAATACAATCCCACCCAAAATTGGAAAATGAATTTTGGCCTTACCAGAAGGAGGGAACTTTTGTCAATCCAATACCAATATATACCTCGATCTGTCTATCCCAAACTAAGCTCCAACTATTCCTAGTCCTCTAAGAACTCAATAAAATGGTTTTTCGTCTACATATGAAATGACATGTGTGGGAAAATCCCATGCAAGGGTGAGTATAAAAATACCTAGTAGGACACCCCAAAAACACCCAAAATAAAGCATCAAGAGTATGCATATCATCAAACAAAGGTATGTCATTAAGATATGAGACATAAAGATAACCAAATACATCCCAGATATACTCATAATATAATCTGAGTGAGAAAAGGTCTCAAAAACTACCAAACATAGATCCTCTCTAGGTATCAAGGTAACACTCTTCTTGGAGGAAACTAGTGCACTCATATCATGGGTTATGGAAAAAGAAATATTATTTTCCCTAGTTCAGTATAAAGGATAACTAGGGTCATCTCACTTGAGTGTCCTTTCATTTTAGTTCAGTCACTTAATAGAATGAGAGAGAGTAAGAGGGAGAGAGAATAAAAAAAAATAATAACATATATAATTTATAAATAATTTTAAAATAATAATAAATATTATTATTATTATTATTATATTTATATTTAAGAGAATAGTTTTTTATAAAAGAGAAGATAATAAGAACAAAATATATAATTTTTAAAATAATAATCTTAAAATACATATATTATTATTATTATTATTTCTATTAAATATGATAATACTAATAAAAATTAAAAAGAATAAGAATTATAGAATAGGATTAAATTTTAGGAAAAAAATTAAAAGAAATGCATGATTTTATTAGAAATTTAAATTAAAATTGAAAACTAAGATAAACATAAAGAAAACAAAAAAACGAAGAAGAAGAAATGGGGGATATTTGCAGTCGGACTCCTCCTTGGTTGATATATCCTTCTTGGTGGTGTCAACTGACGGTGTGGGATGGAGTCAAGGATCCTTTATATAGTCAAGGGGCAGTGGCTCGGCCTTAATAGCATTCAATGATCCCTTAAATCATGGAGGAAATCATGTGGAATTTAAATCTCCCTAGGACCTATAGTGAATAAGGATTCTTCATAGAATGAATGTATATTTAAATCACGAGATGGAAATAGGTTAATAATTATTTAACATGGAAAAATTCACGAAGTCTTCCTTGATGAGGTTGAAGTAGTGAGCAAGTGGTTGATGGGAAAGCATCAGTGGTCAGTGAATCTCAAGTAGTGGTGGAGAACTACCTTCATCTTGGTGTCTTCCACATGGTAGGTGATAGTAATAGGGGTTTCCATGTTGTATAGAATGGCAGGGCATCAGTGACTGCATGCATGCAGTGGCACTCAATAGTGGTAGACAATGGAGGGGCGAAGCGACAATGGTGATGGGAGGTTCCACGCATGGTTTTCCATGGCAGCATGGAGGTACAACAATGGAGGCTAGAGAAGTGGTTCTCAATAGTTCATGGTCATGGTGGATGTTGTTTTCATGGCATTAGGAGGTAGTGAGAGGCGGTGCATGCATGGGGTGGCAGCGAGCGGCAAGCGGCAATGCATGCCTGTGGTGATGACAAGTGGCGAGTGGTGGTGCATGCATGGGGTGGCGGTGAGCAAAGGTGCATGCATGGGGTGGAGGTGAGCGGTGAGTGGTGGTGCATGCATGGGGTGGTGGTGAGAAATGTGTGTTGGTGCATGTATGGGGTGATGGCAAGTGGCGGTGCATGCGTGGGGTTTTCGCGATCGGTAGTGCATGCATGGGGTGGTAGTGAGCAGCGAGTGGTGTTGCGTGCATGGGATGGCGGCGAGCGATAGTGCATGCATGGAGTGGCAGTGAGCGGCGAGAAATGGTGCATGCATGGGGTGGAGGGTTACCTACTGACCTATTTTTAACACAAAAATCATTAAAGGAGTTATAAATATTCCAAAACATAATCAATATTTCACTAAAAATTCATAAATAAATTCCAAATAAAAAACCAATATATTTTTACTCTTCTTAAAATAATTTTTATTCCTATCATCATAAATTCCCACACTTAATTAAAACATTGATATTCAAGGGTTTTAACATTGAAAATCACCCGAAATGATTAAAATTTGAATAAAAAATTGAAAATTATTTTAATCTATCATAAGTTCTCCCCAATCTATACTACAACTGAATAAACTCATACCAGAAGTCAGACTCATCAAGTCTATCCAAGAAGAAGCACATAGAAAACTAATATTGTTCATCCAAGATAAATACTTTATAATACTAATACCCCATTAGAAATATCAGATCCTAATACATGGATAGGGGTTCAATTACCATGGATGACTAGGGGGACACCTAAACCTAGTATAATTTCCCTCTAGCTAGAGTATTGACGCTCATGTAACTATTGGTCACAATGATTCCATAAACCCTACCTATGGAAAACATAAAGGAAATAAGAATTTCTCTAGGCCTCTAAGTAGGATACATGATCCATGTAATAGATGGTTCTAAGGTCTGATGATCAAATCCATATTTCATACTAATCCCATAGAAGTGGACTGAGAAAACTCACTCTATAATAAGAGAACTCACCAACACTTCCCTAATCAACAATAATTTAAAGAGGGGTCACCCTCTATGATGAGAATGGGATGCTTCACCAAACCCTCATGATAATGGACCAAGGGAACACACTCAACTGGTACTAGTTCAAGGAATCTCTCACAATCTCACAAAGAAGCTGAACTAAGAATAAAGAGGACTCAAACCTATCCTCAAAGGTATATATAGTGTGTCTCTAGGGGTGTGTGGTATGTATCACAAGGCATGGAATTTCCCATATATCATTCTCACATGGCATGTACTTCTCCACAATACATGGTATGTACCTTGAGGTACATAGCATGTAGATATTTTCCATTCCCTCATAATTTCATTATATCTTGGGCTATGTACATTTATTCATACTAATGTACTTATCCATGTCTTAGTACATGGATCTACATGTGTACTCTGGCCTAACTGTGTACTTCCCAGGTACATGGAATTGGGGGCCACATGGACACCTAGGCATGTACCCCATATACATATTGAGACATCCACTATGTGTTACATGGTGTGTGACCTAAAACACATGGCGTGCAACATTATATAGCCTCATAGGTATGTACACCTTGTACATTCCAATCTAGTCAGCACGGTGTCACACAACATGTGACATGTTCCACATGGAATGTGATTCTTATCTCTATGTGGAAATAATAAAACCACACAAAGGGTACTACACAGCATGCGTTCATATCACTACATTCTATGTAGTCAAGAATTTAACATAAATTCTATAATATTCATGTATCTTTACCCAAACCATCCACAACTATCAATTTCTCTAGAAATCGTGTCGTACGACATGGATTTCGGGTTGAACAAACCACATCTCCATAATTGGCCAGATTCCAACCACATATGATTCTCATAAAACAACCACTATCATGGATCATCACCATCACATAACAAAACTGTGAACATAAACTCTCAATCCATCCATGGATTTACTTCCATCATCATATACTACAACCATAAAGTTAGATCTCCATGCCAAACCCACAGTAGTGATCTGTTGTGCCAAAGACCAAATGTGGAAATGATCTTTCATCAAGTATTCATAAGATATTATAACAAAATAAAATTACAATTATGAAAACATGTATAAAGGGGAATGAAAAAACACAAAACACAAACCTTAGTAATGGAACTCATAAAATGTTTGTATTGACCACAATTCATTGTCGTAGGGATAAAAATGAAGATAAATAAATAAACAAAAACTATATCAATTCCTATACCATATGAAGATAAATAAATTACCCAAATTAAACAATTGAACTATGAATTAATTTGTTAAATGATTAATTCATGTTCTTCATGGGTAAATCAAAATAGGATAAATACACATACAAAAAATCCCAACCTTGATTTACATTAATCATTGGTGAATAAAAATCATACTTTTTATCATTGATGAGATTTCCAAGTTACGTTATCCTTGGACAACCTTATGGTACTCTGATCATTGATCCATGATCCTGATGCCCCTCAATGTTCCTCCACACTCTCCTCTAGATTCCTAGGGTTATGAGGATAACCCTAGAAATTGATTATAAAATTGTATTTATATATGTAAAACTAGGTCGATGTGTTAGCATAATAAATAAACTAATTTAATTTATTTATTTCATTATTTTTTCACGCGATGGATTTTAACTGAACTCCCAATAATGAAAAATATTATGTCTTTATTATGGTAAATCCCACATTCTAAAATAAATGGTAGTCTCATATTTCTGATTCAAGACTATTTTTGGGAGTTATTCCACTTTCTTAGGAAAATTGCACATGCATGATATTAATATATTTTAATATAAATGAACTATAAATTCCAGGATCATCGGGCCTCTGAATCTTATGCCATATCATCATGTATCTCAGAAAATATTCCTAAAAATATTCTAAAGTCATACATAGAAAAAAATACATTATCATATAGCTTGTTCACAGTTGTCTTATGGTTGAACTTTCTTTTATGTATTCCTATGTGACATTACTACAACTTATTTTTTTATCATTTGAATTTTTATTTTTTTTACCAATTTCATATAGATGTGATGCCTTATTTTATCTTGGTTTGTCTTATTATGACTATTAATTATATTTTTTCCACTATGTTTTATAGATACCTATACCAATGAGGGTATAGTATCCCCACTTATAACATAGAATATTGTCACCAATCAACATCATTTGTAATATAATGAGGTATTATTGAGGTATGTGGCACCTGGTTCAGTCACAATGAAGGTTAATTGGATAAAGTACAATAGAAAGTGGTATTATAGCCATTTTTATTGACTAATTATTTGGGATATGGTATACAGAGATAGGACTAGTCAGAACATGGTATGGATACTTAGTCTTATGCTTTTCCAATGCCTACATGAGAAAAAATCCAAGTTACTAGGTATTCATGATTTTTTTCTATTACAGTTGATCTATTTGAATTTTTCCTGATATGAATTTTTTGGGATTATCGTTTTATTATCTTTTTCTCTCAATCGGGGCTGGAAAGAGGCATGTGTTCATACATCTTATTAACATGTCAGATTCACATGGAATTTATGTGATTTATCATGGTTGAGAACATAAATTATCATATAGGGTCTAGTTATTTAATGTTTCAACAACAACTTATATATTATTATTATATAACTTGATGGTCGAATTCTAGTTAGCTAAACTTATCATTTTACTTTGTAATTACTATTTTTTAATTAATGAGGTGTATCTTTTATGTCTTTGATACCTATCTCAACATTATATAGGATTGGATTGGGTTATTACCCAGTGATATGAGACCCATATGTTATATGGTGATTATAGAGGAGTGGGACACATTACCTTTTACTGTCACTTTTTCTATTTTGTGAGGTAATGATGGGAGATGATTCTTGTGGGTAGTGTCTTCAATGTGATTAGAGATTTTATAGTAATCCTCAAGGAGGTAGTCCAATATGTGGGTGTTTGGTGAGGATTAAAACCCTATAGGGGTGCCTTTGTATGGGAATAGGGATTTTATTATTGATAAAGGCACAAAATAGTGTTTAAAACACGAGTTCCCTTGGATATTTGGGACCAAATCCTGAGATCTACTTCATGGGTTTTTAACATTATATAATAAGGTCTATATATTAGTTTAGAGAGCCTACTAATGATTTTTCCATCTTAGGATAGTGGTGATATGATTTTTAGCCATGTGGTAGGGTATTTTCTTGCTTATACCCAGAATGGGTGATGATGAT
This sequence comes from Viscum album, assembly GCA_963277665.1. Classification (NCBI taxonomy): domain Eukaryota; kingdom Viridiplantae; phylum Streptophyta; class Magnoliopsida; order Santalales; family Viscaceae; genus Viscum; species Viscum album. The sequence goes on along the minus strand of OY728159.1, from coordinate 1,288,398,589 downwards.
GTGAGGTTAACACAATAGAGGGGTAAGACTCAAGCATGTTTATTACATTTAGATAATAAAAATGGGTAGATTCTTTTATATTATGTGGGATATTTATGTACTATAAGTGACACGTGATCAGATGTTAATTTGGTATGAGTATAGCCTTGAGTTATATTGATATAGAAGAGCATGTGATGCTTTCTGTAGTGATTCTACTAGAATTAAAGTGAGGAATAGTTAGAGATCAATTAGGCTAGTGATCCTAGTATCATGGGGAAATGAATCTTGATGACATAAGTTAGGTTATTGATCAGATAGAACTAGGTTATTCCCTATTTGATTTTTCATTTATATTAACCACAATGGTCATCCACATCATTGTAAGTGTAGATTTATGACACATCACTTTATTTTTGATATGTTGATAATCTTCTAAAATACATGTGTGGATTTTTGTTATGGTTGTGGTAAAATATCAACCTATTACTGGTGATTTTAGTTTTTGGTTTGGTGTGATTGAACTTGTATGACATGTGACATATATCGACTGGTGGATTTTTGGAAACTCACTAGGATAGGGAAAGTGTGTATAAAAGTCACATGGATATTAGTGTTATTTCATAGTGACATTATCAATAAATATTTATCTATTTTTATTCCTTTAGGTTATGTGGTTAGGATAATAAGAATGCATGTTTAGTCCCTTGATTCATATTTGGGGTATAGGACCTTGTGCAGTGTCTTCACATTGTGGTGAGTTCTAGAACTCCTTAGATTACCCAAATACTTGGATATAGTTTGTGAAATACTAATGAATCTAAAAAAGATCACCATTGTGATGTGATTGAGTATGAGGTAAGTATGGAAAGGTATAAAACACTTTATTTCATCTAGGGGTGTTAACCCTTTAGATTACTTTGTTATTAACCAGTGTAAGGGTGTTAGATATATATTATTATGTGATGTGGGAACTCATGAGGTGACTGTTGGATTTAGTATGATTTCAAGGATTTGAGTGGATTATCTTATTTAGTGGTTCTTTGGGTAGTATCTCAATTTTTTGTGTAAAGCTGGGAACCCATCAAATTTTGAGTTATCTACTAGACCAAGAGGGATTCCATAGTGGGTTAAAACCAAAATTTCCATTGAAAACTAAATAGAACACTAATTTAGAGGTTTTGAACATTGAGACTATGTTTTTAGTGGTAGGTATTTGGAAATTTTGGATATTTGTTTCATAGATCACTATAGTTTCATATAACCTGGAGTGATGCTCGTAGGTGGGTTTGTCTAGATATTATAATCACAGCCTTGCAAGTATCAGTATTTGGCTGATTATGTGATGTAGGGATATCTATGTTTACTAAACAAAGATGTGGGAAATTATATATTGGTTAGATATCATTCATATTTTTTTTTCAAACCTTATTTTTGTGTATTATGGAAAACATCTTTTGTGACATGTGTGGAGAACCTATACCAGTAGTGGAAAGAGTTTGATGTTGGAACTATAATACAAGTGGCCTATATATTTATATTTGGTCAGTTTGAGGACACTTGTAACACCCCTAGTTTGATTTATTTACTTTTTAATTTTATTTTCATAATTTATGAAGGATAGAAGGTAGGTATGGGAGTTTCTTGAAGGTTTCTTCATTTTTTAGAGGAGTTTTAGAGGGTTCATGGTTGGTTCATGGTTAGGGGAAACAGGTGACTATGTGATTTCAAAAAATGGGTCCTTAGGGTAATTTGATGGTTGGAACATTGTTTGGGTAAACCATTTAGTAATATTATGACTTTATAATTTTTGGTATTGTGATGAATCACACGACTGGTGCCTAGTTTTCCAAGTCATGAAACCCAACTGGGTGACGTGATTAATTAATTCATAAAATTGGTTTTTAAACACAATTTATTCCCTTAAACCCTCATTTTTTTCCTATATCTATGTATCTGAAACCCTGTAGATCCTATGAGAAATTTTGGTAGTTCTTTTCCTTCTAGAGAATAATCTATTGGGATCTAAGAGTGTTAGTCCTTGGAATTATAGGTATGGTCAAAATTTCTCTATCTCATCCTTCAACTTCTCAATTTCTATTATGAGAACCCTATATGATGGTTTTCATTCCCATATCTTTGGTTGATGATGAATTTTTATTATATTTAGAGGGAATTTATCATTGGAAGGTGGTAAGAACTGGGATTTATGTAATCATGGTGTGATTATTCTAAATGATCACATTCTAGGTAAGTGGATTCTTCCCTAATCAACTCATTTTAAAACTACAAGGCTTTAATTTTAAAAAATATTAATGTTGTTTTTTAATTGGTAATTTTGAAAAATTAATAAAATATCTTATAGTTTGACTTTTAAAATAAAGGTAGGGGTGTCACCTACAATGTGTTTGATAAAAAACATAAATGATATTTTATTTCCAAATAATGTTTAGTTCTGAGAACTTGGCATGCACATGGGTGTGTGAGTTCATGATGCACATTAGGGCCTTATTGGTTTATACTTTTTTATTGGTGTTTTAATTTTGTCGCACTAGATTATACCTCCAAGTGAAAACTTTGGCCTGGAGGGATGGGTGTCACTCATGAGTATGGACTATTTAGTGGACATGTTGGATGGAATTCATTAGTTGAGTTCTTTCATTGGTGTGTGTGTTCATGAAATGGTAGATCTTCATGGTGTGATTTTTTTCAATTTGTACAATATTGTCTCCTATATTCTAGCATTAAAATAATCTAGTGGTTTTTATATTTATTTATTTGTTGTTATTTACTAACTTGTTTTTGTCTTAGTGGTGTGTGTGGAAAGTATTGGGGATTTCTTACTGGGATGCATACTCAATCTTTTTATATACACCTTATTATGTATAAAGATGTTGTTTACTATGATAAAAATTAGGGGAAGGATACATAATTCTCTAGAAGATCGTCATGATGTTGTAGCCATGTCTTATGGGAGGTTGTTCTTGGAGATTGTTTAATATGGATTTGGTCATAGTTCCACACCGGTTCCATTTTATCTTTGAGTATTTGGATTATCTTGACCTTTTGGGGTTTGTTTTACTACTAAAACTCTATATCTAGTTTTATTATCTCAGTTTGGATTTGGTTTCTTTTATGTTATGCATCATGTTTATATTATATTATTTTTTTATTTTATATTATTGATTGTGTATGTAAGATAAATTCATCCCCCATGACTTGGTAATTACCTTAGTATTTATTTCCATCCTTTTGTGTTTGGGTGTGTCATGTAAGGTTAGTGGCATCTTGGTCATGTCTAAACCAATGGTTCAAAATCAAATATTAAAAATGGTATCGATTTTTTGTGTCCTATCAGTAATTAATGGTAGGAATAGAGATTGGATGTATCGATACTTGAAATGTAGATTATAAAAAGGAATATAAAATCTATTTATAACAAAATTCAAGTTAACATGGAATTTTGGGTACAAAGAGTGTAATTAAACACTCCTAAGCATGTCATCACCTCATCGTAATGGCCAATAAAATCCTGTATTATGAATCAGTAAATGGTTTCCCACTAAAAATTTATCATTCATATAATATTTTATGATATACTTATTATGAGTCAATATATGGTAAAAGATTTGAGATTTAAGTATTTTATGGTAATGGAGTGATGGTTTTGTTTTGGATATAGGAATATGTTTCTAGTCATGAGACTTAGAAATTAGAATGAGGATGTTGGTGAGAATGTGGTTCTACTTGAACTAATGTGAATCATAAGCTTATCAAAATCATTGTGGTTTTGTTCCAGGATTTCTAAAATGGGAATCTATACAAGGAACCACGTTTTTTGGATTACTCAATAGAATTCCAGAGGCAAAACATAGTAATATTTCAAGGTGATTTGATACCTGAGAAGGTGGAAACATGTCTTTCTAGTATGAATAGAATCTTTGATTTCTATGAAACTCCTTATAATATTAAATAAAATCTAATGGTCTATATATTGGAACACCTAGAATGGAAATGGTGGTACCTATCAGTTCAATCCAAACCCAGGCCTCACATTAAAATAATTTGAGGAACTTTTTAATTAAAAAATCAACTTTTATTCCTTCCATGTGTTGAAAACAATGGATTTATTTGAGATAAATCAAGTAAACCTCTCAGCTATAGATTATGGATCTCAATTTACATACCTTTCTCATTATTTACTAGAAGTGGTAGTAAGTGAATTACTCAAGGAATGCATGTGTGAAGTGGTCCAATGATCAGACATTTTTTCTGGAGTGGTGATGCTCTACATTGAGAATTTCACAAACATGGTAAACAAGGATATTGTGGTAGATAAAGGAATCACTGATAAACTTAGTGGATGGAATGCCTTTATCCTCCCTTACATAAGGGGGAACTCTATGGATAGGAATAACCACAAGAGGGAGAGGCACTCCCTAAGTAACATCGCACTAGAGAAACAATCCAATGGATCAGTTTCTTTTCTTCTACATTATAATAGAAAACTGGGTTACTTTAGGTGTTCTTCATTGGAGCATAAGAAAAATGGAATTCATGGAATTTCCTCGAGAGTGTTATAATTATGGATAATGGAACACATTTGGATTTATTGTATAAAAACTATAAATTCAACTAGTGGTGATAGTTCAATCGTGTCACAAGATTCACATGCTCAACCAAGAATCTATCATCAGATCAGTTCTCACCCTAGATTTGAGGTACTCAAGGTGATTCTAGAAACATCATGGCACCTAATTAGGTACCACCTCAACAGGATAGAAATAATAGATCTGGGGGAGTGGATCAAAAAAAATAGATTTGGTGATCGTTCTAAATGAGGACATAGGTCCCTCAATTGTGTGAGGTTCCATTCTCCTTGACTCTACCTTAATGATTTTTTTTTTCTAACACCGGTGCTTCTCATTCTTTTTTTACTTCTCACATGGTAAAAAAACTGGTCTTATTTGTGGAAATGATGCCTCACATTATGAGTATCATGATAACTATTACATGATGGGAGTGAATAGGATTTAAATGTATATCATTCTTCATAACCAGGAAACCAGTATAGTTTTTATGGGAGTTCACTATTTTAAACATGGAAATATTTGATTTAATCTTCAAAGTAAATTGGTTTTTATTATTCAAGGAACATATTGACTACTAGGCTTTAGGAGTAACATTTACATATACCAAGGGAGTTGTTTAGATATTAAAATGGGAATGAGACATTAATGAAAGAATATTAGGACCTTTATTGATAGTGGTTAGGACCATCTCATACCAAATAGAAGTGATAACCTCAATGTTTATTGATGCAACTAAACATAGAGTTCTTATTGATATATAAGGTCAATACCCTCAAGTATTTCTATAAAATTTCTTAGTACTACCACCTAAAAGGGAAGTGTAATTTTATATCAACTTACTCCCATGAATAAATACTATTTCTCTTCTATCGTATATAATGGAACTAATAGATAGTACACTTCTACTTTTAGTTGATTATCATAAGATGGATCAAGTTGTAATAACTAATCAATATCCTCTTCCAATAATTGATGATCTATTTGGTCAGTTTAAGAGAGGTAAGTGGCTCTCCAAAATTGATCTCTAATTGGGATTCGACAAACTCTATGTGAGGGAAGAGGATATTCCTAAAACAAATTATAGAAGTTTTTTTCAACCACTGTGAAGAATTAGTAAATCCCTTCTTTCTCACTAATTCATCTGTAGTCTTTATAGAATTAATGAATCATATCTTTCAAAAATATTTAGATATTTTTTTGTTATTCATTGATGAAATCTCAGTGTATTCTCATACAAAGGATTAACATGAAATGAACTTAGAGATCATATTGAGTACATTATAATACAACCTTCTTCATTACAAATTCTCAAAGTGTGAATTCTGGGTATAAGAAGTTTGCTTCTTTGGGAACATTATCTTAGACAAATGAATATTGGTTAAATTTAATAAAATTGAGGTCATTATTTCTAAGAAACCACCTAAGAAGTTTTTTGATATATGGAATATTTTGGGATTTGTAGGCTATTATCATCATTTTTCCATGATTTCTCACACCTCAATTATCCCATGAATATATTGAAAAGAGTATTCAATTTTGTTGGAGTGGTGATTTTAAGAAATCTTTTGTGGAACTTAAGGATTGGATCACTTCAGAACTTATCCTTATATTTATATAATTGGGAGAGAAATATGTTGTATTTTTTAATTCTTTTGGATTTGGATTGGATTTTATTATCATGCAGGTCGATCAGGCCAAAGGTTTTGACTCACAAAAATTTTGGAAACATGAAAAGAATGATCCATTACATAATCTAGAATTTTTTATGGTTGTCCATGATTTAAAAACATGGTTTCACTATATCTTTGGAGAAAAGTATACTACTTTCATAGATCATAAAATCTTAAAACACATCTTTTCATATTATCAATTGATCCTCAAACCATGATGTTGGATGTAATATCTCCATATTTTCAATTTTCCCTTTGTTCATACACTTAGGAAATTATATTTTTTAGAAGATTCATTAAGTAGTAATTCATATAACCAAGTGGTTAGAGAATCGTGGGACCAATGGAAACTAATAGGGGTGATTGCTAACAAGAAATTGGAATGAACTGGTAAAAATAATGTTTTAGTTTATTTATGATCACTCTTATCCTTAAATTAGTTGGCCTAGTCAAGGAGGCTCAGAAATAAGACCCTTGATTCCTTATTATTATGTCAAACCTCAATAGTGGTGAGACCATTTAAGTTTAGATAGATGATTCAAACTTAGTGTTGTGTTTTCAGAATTAGATTGTCATTCCTATTTCTTTCTAGGAGTAAGTTAATAATTTCATATCACCATTATAAGTGATTTATCCACCTAGGAATCTGGAAAATGTAAAAGGAAATTAAGAAAAAAAAAATTGATGGTCAATAATGAGGTGGAAAGTGGTTTATTATGTTATGAAATACCTCACATATCAATTGTTCAAGGATGAACATCAGCATTCATCCCATATGTTATATTCAATTAAAATAGCAACAAATAAATGAGAGTATATTTAAATGGAACTTTTCACTAGCCTTTCATGGACACTTCAAAATCCTAACATTTTTTTTATGATCATAGATAGACTTACAAAGTCAGTACACTTCATTCCAATATGGTGATCAAATGTGGTGGAAGACTTAGAAATGTTCTACATTAGAGAAGTGGTGAAATTTCATGGGGTACTAATTTCCATTATCTCTTACCAAGGACCAATATTTACTTCATAATTTTAACAATATTTTCAACAATCCCTTTGAAACCAATTGCCATTGAGAAACAAATATCATCCTCCAATTTATAAACAGACATAATGTTCTACACTTACATTGAAATATATTCTTTGGGTTTATGTTATAAGTTTTTATGGTTCTTGGTAAGATCATTTACCATTAGTGTAGTTATCATATAAACATAGTTATTAGAAAGTTATGTTTTAGGATCTTTTTGAATAATTTCATGGTCTCCCATGTTGATTACCACTTTTTTTAACAGAAATTTTGGAAAGTTCACAAATTAGATCTATCCTTTTCCATAAGGCTATGGAGAAAATTATAATTATTGGGAAATGGATGGATATTGGATAATTCCATCAGAAATCATACACATATCATCATCATTAGTTTAAATATTTTTAAATAGGTGACCATATATTCTTGAGAGTGCCATCAAATTGGAACATCATAATTTGGGTAAGAAAGGGAAGTTGGAGCCTTGATACATGGTACAATTCTAGATTCTTGAATAAATTTGGGGCATTTACTATCAACATCCTTTACTACCAATATTTGACTCTATTAATAATGTGTTTCATATGTATCAATTGAATAAGTGTTGTCATAATCCTGAGTAAGTAATTCATTGGGATCATTTTACTCTTGAACCAGATATTACATTACATAATTCCCTGATTTGTATTCTTGATAGGAAAGATAAATTCTTATAGGGAATATGTGTTCACTTACTTTGAGTATTATGGAAATAAGGTCGCATTTAAGAGGAAACTTGGGATCCATAAGGTTTTATTCTAGAGAAATGTTCAGAGTTGTTCCAAGACATTTCCAACCTCTAGAATTCTAAGGATGAAAATCCCAATGGTTGGGAGAATGTAACACCCTCAGTTTAAGTCAGGTCTCTATTTTATTCTATTTTTATAAGATATAAAAATATTAAAGTTAGTTATGAGAGTAAATGAAAGGTTTGATAATTTTCTAGGGGTTTAGATAGTGCATGGTTATTACACAATTAGGTAAAACCATGTAGATTACATAAGTAAATATGAAAGTTAACAGGGGGTCTTTAGGGTAGGTTCATGGTTGGAATATGGTTTGGGTAAACCACGCGATAACCATGTGAATTTATAATTTTCAATATAATAATGATTCACATGGTTGGTTTATATTTTTCCAAATAATGAGGATCAACCATGATACATAATTAATTAAGTCCAAAAAATAGTTTTTAAATTTGATTTATTCCCTAAAACCCTCATTTTTATTCTTATGGATAGGGATGTCAAAGAATAATAATTTTCTAGAATATTTTAGTGATTCCTTTCCTTCAAGAGAATGATCTCTTTGAACTAAGGAGTGTGTATTATTATAATCAAATGTATTATCCCTATTTCTCCATATTTTCCTTATGATTCTTGATTTATCTTAAGAAAACCCCTGGTTGAGGGATTCTATGCCTATATCTTTTTTTGGATGGGTTTTGATGAGTATTTCATGTGGATTCATCATAGGATGATAGTAAGACCTAGGATCTATGAAATCATAGTATGATTATTTAGAATGAGAATGATAGAGGTAGGAGGATTATCCCCCATTATAATCTTTCAAAAACTAGAAGTATTTGGTTTACTAAAATTTTATTGTTGTTTTATAAATGGGAATTTAGGAAATTTTGTTTTGTAAAATATCTTAAGGTGTTTCTTTACAGATAAAGGTCATGGGTGTCTCCCATAGCATTTTTGATAAAATGAATATATTTTTTATTTCCAAATAATATTTGGGTGTGAGAACTTATCATCAAAATGGGTGCATGATTTCATGATGTGTATTGGATCCTTATTGGTTTATACTTGGTTTTCAATGTTGTGGTTGGGGAACATAAGATTATATCGCCAAGTGACAACTTGGATCTGGTGCGATGAGTACCGCTCGTGATCATAGATTTTTTTAGGATATTTTGGGTGGAATTTATTTATTAGGTGCTTTCATGAGTGTGTGCATTCATGACATGGAAGACCTTAATGGAATGAGTTATTTTCATTACTATTATATTGTCTCTTATTTTCTAGTCTTGTTATCCTACCCTAGTTTATATATATATATATATATATGAAATAACTTGTTATTATCTTAGTGGTTTGTGTGGGAATTATTTGGGATTACCTAGTGGTTTGTATAATAACCCCCTAAATATATATTTTGGGGAATATATAGATATTTTTTAATATGATATAGGTAAGGAGAAGGTTTCATGCTTTTTTAGCAGTGCATTGTGATGTTGTAGTTGTGTCTTATGGGAGGTGGAGCATAGAGATGGTCTATTGTGGAGTTGGTCATGGTGTCACATTGGTTCTTTGTTATCTTTGAGTCTTTATGTTATATATATTTATTGGGATCTATTTTATAGTTTTGAACCTAATTCTAGTTTTATTATCTCAATTGGTATTTTTTTCATTTATTTCATGCATTGTGGTTATATTATACCATTTTGATTTTTATATTATAGGTTGTGTATGAAATAGAAAACCACCCCCCATGATTTAGTAATTCCCTTTTCATTTATTATCATCCTTTAGTGTATAGGGGGATTAAATTATGTTTAGTGGTGTCTCAGTCCTTTCAAATACAATGGGTCATAGTTAAGATGTTAAAGTACTAGATTCTAGAACCATATCATTGTTATAGAGTAGATCAGTGTGTTTAGTAATTTACTGGTGGGAATATGGGAATTTAACCGATTGGAGGACCAGGATGGTGAATCTATTTACTAAGAAAGAGTACAATTCCCTATATAATAGGGAAATTATTAGTGATTTGGTCCACTCTTGAGTTTGATCTTGTGGGTTATAGGTGTTGGGTTTGATGAAACCTTTGATAAACCACTGGAAGTTACACCTCCAAAACTTATAAGGTGAAAAAAAAGTACCATAATGAACCCATGAAATTAATGCACTGGAACATAGAAGAAAACCACATATAATCCAACACACTGAATCTATAACCTCTAAACAATTCAAACTACAACATCTAAAATACAATTATTGAAAGAAATAATAAAAAAAGAACAATATAATCTTTTTTATTTGGTTCAAGCGTGAGTCCTAATCTATGGGAGGAATTTTTTTAGTCAATTTTATTAAATAATCAAAAAATTATTCCAATTCACTTAGTCTTACCAAAATAATGCATCATTCATTGTAAATATAGTGAAAACCAGTTGGTGAAACCAGTCACTACTGCCTTCCGGTCTCTATGGGGATAATTTCACACAAATCTAATCTCCACGGTCATCCCTTCACATTGTTAAAGATTCCCACCATGTCAACTACATTTTTTGGTACACAGTGCCTGATTTCAGGAACTCTATGAGTTTATACTTACATTTCACTCTGAAGGATATTATATAATCTCTTTTCCAAAATCTATCAAATAGAAAACTCTTCAGTAAAACTCTCATGTATCCATTATTTACTTTCATGCAAGTCTTTTGTATCTTCACACTACCTCCATTAGACTGATAAAGGGATAATTTCTTAACTCTGGAATCTGACAGACATAATCTGGTATGCTAACCTATGGTCATCCTATATCCAGACATTCAAACAATTATAACACAACATAGCCATCTTCATCCAACATCAGAAGTTAGGCTACCAAATTAACTAATTCCAGTATATCAAATTCCTTGGATATAAATTTTTTTCCACAATCGAGCCTATTAATATCCCACTTGAGAATCATTTTCAATATTTAACACTAGGTCCATTTTCAATATATAAAAACCTTATTCAATTTCCAAACTTCTTTTAGAGTCACATGGTTCCCCCACCATAATTCTGATATTCCCAGCCTTACCATGGTGCACCAAAACCTCAACACATCTCATAATATAAATATCATCAGCATATCTATTGGATTTTGTGCTCTATATATCTTATGTATATCTAGCACTTTATCCTACAACAAATTTTGGATGAATTGATACTTAAATTGAATGTTCTTTAACCTATAATGAAACATTGGGTTGTTGTCTAAGTGGAATGCACTTTATGAATTATAAAATAGTATCCCAACTTTCTAATTTCTTCGAAGATCTTCTAATAGACCCTTAATTCAAATCAACTTCGTCCATGATTATATTAATGTAGATTTCTCTAATTATATTGTATAAAGTTTAAATATTAGTTAAATATTTGATATCTAACTCACAGTTATTCTTCCAAAAGTGAACGCATATCCTATGGTTCTTTTTTGGTATTTTAATCTCCTCTGAAGTCTGATTCCAAAAATCCTTATAAAGGTTTATCAATTCTGAAGTAATGGAACCCTTCAATACAAAAGAATCTATTTTACCACTTTTTAGTGCTCTCTTTCAAGATTATACATGCACCTACAAACAACTCACACCTTTTTTACAATGTATGGTTGAGTAAAAACCATGACATACATTAAGATTATGACTATAAATTCATAGGGAACCTTCTCCATGTGTTCTACCATAGATTTTTTTAGGGTGTATTCTTCTTGATCAACTTGAAATCTCTAACTACAGGAGTGTTCAATAGTTTTTTTACTACTTATCCTAAAGCATTATATCAGATTCCATATGTAATTAGACTAATATAGAAACAAATACTAGAAACTTAAGTCACTTATGATCCAAATACCCAACATCAATTTAGCTAAAATGATAACCTTCATCTTATAATATTCATGAAATTTAACTTTAAACTCATCAATCATATCCTTTATCAGATTGGAAATAAGAATTTAATCAATATAAAGAAGTTAAATGATACAAATCCCATCATTATACACCTTCTAGTAACAACAATGATCCACATTTCTCTGAATGACCTCCCATTAAACCATAGAGGCATTGAAATTCCTATTTCAATTCCGTTGTGGTTACTTAAATTTGTAGAGGAATTATTTCATATTTCACACAAGATTTATGTTTATTTTCTCCCTGAAATATTCTAGCTTGTACATGTAAATTTCTTCATGTAAGTCCTTGTGAAGAAAATAAGTCCTTATGTCCAACCACTCCAGATAAAGTCCTTCCATTAAAACTATGAAAAGTATCATTCAAATTTTCATGAGTTTAACTATAGGAGAAAAGATCACATAAAAATATACTCATTTTATTTATTGAAACCCCTTCATGACAAGCCTTACCCTTTACCTATGTCTAATATCTACTTCCTCCTTCAATTGATAAAATAATGCATTCTGAAGAACCTTCTTCCCAATTAGAATTTCCATTATCTCACATGTTCTGAACATATATAAAGAATCAATATTATCTATCATGGATAATTCCCAATGATTCAAGTCTTTCAAATTGAATAATATTTCAATATATCTAGTTCTCCATCAATTTTGATAATAAAGAAATGAATATCACTTCCATACCTTTTCTCTTGGTTCCTTAACCTGATAGATCTCAATATTTGACCCTACAGCTCTACTCCTTCCAGAACAACTACATCCGGATATTTACCTTATAGAGCTCTAATTTGAGCTTATATAGTTCCTAATTGATTTGGTAAATATATACTTAGAAACATTAGTGTAACATGACCTCATTTTAGAACATCCTTTAAATCTTTTGATGTTTCTAGATCTAATGAACTTTGTGATTTTATAGAAAATTTATAGCTTCGAAACATCCATTCAGTTAAACCTTAGATTTTTTATGGGAATTTTAACTCATTAAAAATATTTAATTGGTTTCAATATTTCCACAATATCTCTTCATTAAAGATAATGTTTTTACTTTGACGCACCTTCAATGAGTTTTTGTCCTTGAGTCAAAAATTAAGCTCTTCATAGCTATATCCAATAAAATAATACACTTAGGACTTATCCTCTAGACTGTTTATTTATTTGAGAATAAATGTGAATGAACTGATGACTTTTACATGGTTGATGTAAATCTTCCTTCCAAATGAATAGGATTACAAAACTTCCTTCCCCAATGGAGAAGGACTCTTATTTGTTAAATAGGCTACACAATTAACCATTTCTTCCCAAAACTCATTAGAAATCCTGTATGAATTCTAATGATCATTGCCTTGTAAACTAATGTAAGATATATCATATGAACAACTTAATTATATTTTGGAGTACCATGTATGGTATTCTAAAACTATATTCCCATACACTAGGAGAACCTATATAACTCCATAGTACCATACTCTCAATTATTATCATACCTCAAGCACTTCAACTTTTATATGGTATCTCTTTCAACTATGGACCTCTATCAAATAAAGGTTCTGAATACCTTGGAATTTTAATTGAGAAAAAAAATCAACACCTCCTATGTCACATAATTAATGAATGTAACATAGTATAATGACCCTCTATGATAATAAACTATATCTTGACACTATAAATCCATATAAACCAACTCAAACTTATGATTCTTTAGTATCTTACCTTCTATTATGAAGGACACCATTCTCTACTTCCAAAGGACACAATATTTACATGATATATACTCCATTATTCACATCTTCATAATTCCTTTTGTAAAGGTGAATTTCATACCCTTCTCAACCAAGTGATCGAGATGATCATTCCATAAATTTTTTAAAGTTATCATTTCAATATACATGACACCACTGATACTCTATTCAGGTAAAAAGCTTCATCCTTCACTCCTTTATCTTCTACCATGTAACAACATGTAATTATCAATGATTCATGTATGAATGTAGTATATAAACTTATGTAATATATATTTCATATGTAATTTAAGTTCTTATTTAACCTTAGTATGTGTCATACTCCTAATAACTCTGGAAAACTATTGTTTCTTGTTTGGGCAGAAACGTCACCCTTTCCTACAATCTTGAGAGATTTTTAATCCTCAAATTCACCCAATAGAAACATCCAAAAATATAATTCCTCACAAAACCTCTCTAGTATGTTGAGTGAAAATAATATACATAGTATATAACATAATAATCAAGTAAACTAGTGTCACTTAAATGCAAACCTCTCATATATTCTGATACATGATTCAGTAATCCACTTCCAGAAGCATATCTTACATATTTTACACTTTTTTCATTAAAATCATTCTTTAGGTTTCCTTTCTAACCATGATTCCAACACATGGAAAAACCTTCCACCAAGAAAATGTGTCTTTTATTTATTCTTTATTTCCCTTATTATGACCTGTTCATGCTCTCGAACACCCCCTTCCTTCCCCACAATAGTAATTTTTGGAAGGTATCTAAATCTACCTCTAAATAAGTTTCTCGTTTAGAATCAGATCTCTATTTTTTGAAAACTCAAGTTTAGTCTTACTACTTGAGTTATATACCATGGTAATAATTATATTCAGTGACTTCAAAGGTGATAAAAGTACTAACATCACCCTCTTAAGATATCCAAAATTTACCTTGATCAATTATAACTGACCTCTGATCGTATTTAATTCATTGATATTATATATCGCTAGATTTATTTATAAAATTCTCATTCCAAATATCATTCACAATAAGATCACCCTATTCATTTTTGTTGAATTTTAATACATATTGGTCAATACTTTCATAAGTAACCAAGAGTTTTTCACTTTATAAATTTTATAATGCATGATATAGGATAATGATATCTAGATCACTACAAGTGATTTCTTATCCATCCTCTCATATTATTCATTTTTTATCACTTTTTTCTTGGTACCCATCAATAGGAGATCATGTTCCTTTTATAGAAACAAACCTCTTACTACATATTTCAAAATCCAAAATCTTTCCCAAAAAAATTATCCAAATGGACCTTACCCTCATCTAATGCCATAACTTCCAGATATAGTAAACTCCCACTAAATTTGGAAACATTTTAAATTGATTATTAACTACTTAATAGAAATCTTATATAAGGGAAAGATAATAATGATGTTGCTTAACCGAGCTCTGAATCACCATCTCCAAGGTCAAGCCATCCAAAGTCCAACAACTAAAGCAATGATTCCACTTATTTGGTCTAATGTAACCTATGATAATACAAAAGAAGTTAGGCCACTAGAACTAACAAGGACAAAACAATGATCAGGAATAAACTAGAGAACTCAATTCACCAAAACATAGAAGACAACCATACTTAATCACACTGAATCACTAACCCCTAAAAAAATCAAAAAAGAACTTATGAAATATAATAATTGAAATAAATAAAGTCAAAAGAACAACTTAATATTTTAATAGGGTTTATACATGAGTCTTAAACCATGGTGGAAATGTTTAATTCACTTTTGTTAAATAATTGGAAGATGATTACAACTCACTCAGTCCTACAAAACAATGTCCCTATTATTGTAAATATAGTGGAAACCAACTGATGTAATTGTTATCCACCACCTTCTAATCTCTATGAGGAGAATTCCACATAAGCCTAATAACCACTATCATCCCTCTGCTTGGTCATAGTCTCTCATCGCCTCAAATCTATCTTTGGGAACATAGTTTCAACTTACAGAAACTCCATGAGTTTTCTCTTATATATTTTTCATGAACCATCCCCCATTGGGAACCCCTCTTGAGACTACAGTGAAGGAAAGAGTGACCCCAAAGGACCACCTCTAACAGACCCTTGGTTATTGAATAACATCAAGCATATAAATTATTAAAATGGGATTAATTTCCCATAAAAACCCAATAACATTAAGATAAACCACTTATCAACACCATAATATAAGATAAAACCATATCATACAATAAACCACAATGAATGGATGTTTTATACAAAATATAAGTCCCTAAAATAAATACAAAAATAAAATCCTATGTGTAAAATATAACACCCACCATAAGATTCAAGCTAGTACTATCCAACTTGATCACCAAATCCCTTAGTAAACCCATAAAATATTTTTATATATATGGGGTGAGTATACCAGTATACTTATTTGGATCCTCCTTGGGACCTCTTGGGAAAATGTGGAAGAAGCATATTAATTCCCCAATGAATAAATAGAAGAACCAACATGCACCTATACAAGTTTAACTAATTTCTATTCTCACTAAGGCACACTAAAAAAATATTGCATCCAAATATATTAAAATAATTTAAAATAATATAGAAAGAGAATACCAAGAACACTTCTTCACTAGTTTTTCACTCTCACACTCCAGTGGTAAATATCATGGCACTCTCATACCTTTCATATCATCATAACCACATACACATATCCAAATATAATATATCCAAATTATACCACATGTCCATGGACAACTACCACATATTCATACCTCATATTTATACCACTTTTCTATCATAGTAGGGTATCATGAACATGAAGAACATGAACCTCATGACCTCCTCCTACCATGTACCACCCCGACCATATAACACACCATCACCACATACTCAACATAATAACCACAATTTTGACTTATAGACATCAAAACCTATTCATAATAGTATTTGAAAGAGAGTGTAAAGAATATAGAGTATCCATCAAAATGTCCCCTCATTGACCTTGATGTTGGGGAAGAAACTTGGATCCCAAAACATTTGGTAATTGGTGGTGAAATCTATCTAAGGTAGGGTTAATAAAAAATCACAAGAAGGTTCAATATTCATGTAATATAAAAATAATCAAGACCACCCTAAAGGGTTCACACCAAATATCTCTACAACAATTCATACTAATAATCATATCCCTAACATTATTCACAACAATTTTTTCTACCTCTACACATCAACCACATCCATTAATCCACACAAAATAGACACATCAATAATCATATATTCCCATTTAATAAATTAATCAACCAATTAAAATTTTTATTTTACTATCCATATTGCATTAATTATGTGATTAATTTATCATATTTAATAAAAAATATTTCATAATAAAACACCACTTCATTTAAACATTTCTCCCATGTTTTTCATTCATAGGAAGTTTTATAAAGAGACACCACTGGTTTAATTTGAACCCACTACCCATAATTCAATTATTTCTTCCCATAATTTTCAATTTCATTTCATAATATCAAGTGACTACAAACCCCCCCCCCATAATATCAAATCATACATCATAACAACTTCCATGAAAACCCAAGAAAACAACCACCATAATCTCTACTAAAATAAAAACCATTCCAAGTACTGTTTCCACCACCATCACGAGATCAATTTATTAACAAAGATCATCCCATTAATAGTAAAAAATACAACCATATATAATAAACCATAACTAAAACCAATAAAAAATACAAAATTAATCAACTTGTATGTCCTTCCTTTTAGTAGATTATTTAATGCCATTATAGTTAACATATCATTTTCCATATTTCCAAACATATTAATCATTACTATTTTTAAATAGCTAAACATTTTATGAATGATAATCTCTTCAATAAATAATATCAAAAAAATAATATTTTTTAGTATAAAAAAGAGCACACAACAAAAAAACCATCATCCATCAAGCATATAAAATAATAATATATAGGTAATTCCTATGAGATACTCTTTCCTCCTTCATTATAGAATTCCATTTTTTATATTTTTATACCTTAATTATTACTATTGACCAAATGAAACCCAAATAATTATCAACCCATGATATAAAATATAACAACCTAGACCCTTCTGACCAATTACTTTCTATGTTTTGAGAGTTGGGATACTTGGTTCCTAGAATTTATTCTTAGCTTTGATTCACTGTGTGAAATGTTGTTCATGGTGTAAATGTTTATGGTAGAGTTTTTAGTTGTTATATATTAAAAGGCTTAATAAAGTTGTAATTCATGGTTTTAAGCTACTCTAGTGTTTTTTAGATCGAATTTTGGGTTTTTTGGTGGATATGAACCGCATAAGGTTTACAAAATATATTGGCCCTTTATGTTGTGAATTGGGTGATTACTAGGATTTGTATATATTAAATAAAACCTATGATATCCTTAATTGACCCATTATTTATCTAAAAATTTAGGAAATATATATTAAATTCTAAGGTCTCTAAAAACCATTGATATTTTTCATTCATCCTTGGCTTCTATAGATTTGATATCAGGTATTCTAGGTGAGTCTTGATTTTCTCTATGAGTTCTTCCTTATGTATTTATAGGTTTTATAATATTTTTGTTGAGAGTATTTGGGGGTTTATTTGGGTTGTGATTTCAATGATTCATCTCTATGTTTTAGTTTTTTTTAGGATCCCTTGTGTGGTTGTGTCCCCATAGTCCATCCTCTTTATCTTTATCTTTTCATAGAAAATCAGAAAGATTTTTTTTAGGCATGGGATTTTAATTCTCTTACTTTTTATGTTAATATGTGAGGTTAGAATGATTTTTATTTAAATTGGTCTAATTTTTTGAATTTAAATAATTAATAAAATAAAATAGACTAATGAAATTGAAGATAATGGTGTGATGTGCAAGAAGTTACCAGTTTTCCTTGAAATTGTTGATGTTGTGCATGCTTTATTATTTTTACATAAGTATTACTTATAGGGTTGTATTTATTTAAGAATACAATTTAAATTATTATATAATTAAGTTTTTTAAATGAAAATACTAATTTTAATACACTTGTTATATACTTAACTTGATGTGTGTGGTTTGGTGTCCTTTGTTATGTGCGGCTTGGTGGCCTTGGTTGTTTTCTTGTCTGTGGCCTTGGTTATGATGTGATGGTATGATGTGATGGATTCTTGGTACTTTTTCAGTACAAATTGAATAATTTCAACATTATAATAATGTTTTAATGTCTAAATATGTAAATACTCTGACCCTAGTGGCCTAGAGTTAGGGGGTACATTATTACACTGGTGTTAGATACAAGTGATCACATCCTAAAGGAAGGAATAGTTTAGTAGTCCTAGAAAACTATATACATAATTAAAACTCATATTATATTGGAAAAATTAAAATATAATATATAAATTAATTTTATAGATCCATTATTACATTTAACATATCCCTACATATCAATCATAAAACACTTCTTGGCATCCTGGGGAAAGGAAACATAATAAATAAGTGATATCTAATGCTATCATGAAAAAATAATTCATCATAAATATGATAATGTAAATAACTAAAACTCATTACATTTAATCAATATCATGAAAGTGAAGAATAATATGGTGGGAATAAATTATGATTAAAATAATACCACATTAATTTTCACATAATATTGAAACTTATCCATAGATATTATAACTAATCAAATAATCACATGGATGTCAATAACTAATCTCATAACGGGGGAATTAATAATTTCAAACATCATAACCATACCATAAATACCTTGTGCTAAAAAATCTTACATAAATGGGTAATACCATGTCCAAATACTAAAGCTAGTTTATGTCATGAGACATATTGATGCATCAAGGTTTGATAGTGGGCCCCACCCATAACTAACTAATTCCAAAGAATTTGAAATATAAAATGGGTGAAATATAATAAATATAAACATTTGTATTGAAAAAATGTCATACTAAATTTTAACACTTTCCCAAATCAATAAACAAAATCATACACTATCCAGAGTAATATGGCAAATAGTAAAAAAATAGTACCTCCCCAGTAAAATTGATGATAAACCATCCTGAGAAATAATAAGGATGGTATCATTACAGTATATTCCTAATGGGGAATAAGTGAAATAATGGTTTTTATAATTGATAAATATAAATATTTTAAAACTTTCATTAAAAATTTCTTGAGGAAAATATCCTTTTCACTTTGAAAATCACTTTCAAAAAATAAAAATTTCCAGAACATTTAGAAAAAAATAAAAAATATCCTTATAAACTTTTAAATTAATCTTTAATGAAATTATTGGTTATGATATTTTTAAAACCCATACATTTTTAGTATGTTAAAACAAATATTCCTTTCACATTTTTATAAGAAAAGAAAAAAGTAACTTATTTGAAAACAATAGAAAATACTTTTAAATTTTTTTATAAACATATAATCATGGGTAAAAATATAATTTATAAATAATTTTTATAATTTTAAAAAAAAAAATTAAAAAATATAAAACATGGACATGTAAGTGAAATAATTTTCAACCGAGAAGAGAAATAAAGTCGGATTTTCTTAAAACAAATCTATCAATCATTTTAAGTATCAAAGAGTGGAAAATTGTAATATTACTTGAAAGGTTAATGAATAAACATATTATAAGAAAATATATCTTGTTTAATATAGTAAAATCAAATAATTCCCCCAATATAGGGTCTAATATAAACAATCCCAAATAATGATGAGATTGTGAAATAAACCCTTACGAGTTTGGTATCTTTTGAATCATAAGCCCCATGAAAGAATTAAATTAAAATTAAACTTTTATGTAAGAAGAGGAAAAACATATTTATGATATAAAAAATCAAAAATTAATTATATACACAAAACAAAAAGATGAAGTGGTGAATATGGCATATATATCAAAAAGTAAAAGTTAGACAAGAAACCCTTATCTCAGGCCCGATTTCCTTCATACGTGTCTGTACCTTCTATATAATATATATATATATATATATTTATTATAAATATATTATATAATAATAAACATATATTTTATACCCTATATTATTTACTTATAGTCTTTTATCACCCATTTATTGACAATTCTTTATTAAGATCGCTGTTTTGGGTGATAATTGCTCTATTTTTCATGTATGTTTTGGTTCTGTAGTTTTGGTTCTTTTACTTTGATCATGTTTACATAATATATATAATATTAACCATGATATAAGTATAATATATAATAATTTTATAAGTATTTATAATAGTTCATATAATTTATAGATGCGAAAATGTGTTACACTGTTCTTGTAGATGGTAGGTCGTACGTAGGCATTAACATTGTTTCTAATTTTTCCATAGATGGAATATAAGAAAGGTAAATAATATTTCAACATTAATTAAAAAATTTTATTTCAAATATTTAAATTATAATCATCAAATATATCCTTCTTACCATCTATTTCAAAATAAAATGAAAATCATTTTGTATCGATGTGTCGAGACGGTGGTCCACACGTACATATGAGCGACGTTATTATTTCCCAACAGATTAGAATATAAGAAGCTATATGTGATATTATAATAAAATATGTATATTAATTTCAAAAATATCATATACATATGTTAAATCCAACATTATTTTCAACTGTGAGGTTTGGTAATGGAAAATGAATTACATCGGTTCATGAGGTGGTAATACATTATACACACAATTGATGATTTCATTTCCCATTTGATGGAATATGAAATGGATATAGGTTATTCCATCAAAATAAAAAATATATAATTTTATGTTAGATATTTTTTGTTATTATATTTTAATTATTAATTCATGAATAAAGGTGGTAAGAGAATAATTAAAAAGAATAAGCTTAGTGAAGACAATTATGTTCACATAGAAAAACCTTCTTTGTATATCTTTTTAAGGACCCTAGGGTTGGTCTTTTTGGAATACTAGCAGCTCTAGAATGTGACTAATGGTTTTTTTGTGATATTTTTGGTAGGATATATATATATATATATATATTGAGTTTTAATAATTTAGGGGATTATCTTCCCTTATATAAGTGGGGAAAGGAACCCACATGGTAGTTACTTAGAATTTCCCAAAAAAGAATCCAAAATAATAATTTCTTACTCAAGGAAAAAACTTCCAAATGAAAACAGATTATATATTTTTATAATATTATATTTATATATATCCATCCAATATTATTTATTCAATTTTCATTGGAAAACTTACCCTTATATTTAGTTTTATCTCCCCATTGGTAAACCCATTTTAACCTTAACCGAAGTAATTAATTTTTACTCTTTTTAAAATTAATTTTGAAAAAAAATAAAATTTTACCATATTATTTAATATTAATTATTTTGACTCCAAATATTAAATCCATTTTTCAAAATTCAATTCACTGAATTGAAATTTTTTAATTTAAAATTAAACCTAAAGACCCAATGAAAAAACTTCTTTCCAAAGAAAAAACTTTCAAAAGATTAAAATTAATTATATAAAAATTAAATATTAAATTGTTTAAAATAAACTAAATTGAATTAATTATATTATAATTTATATAATTTTAGTTTTAAAATATTTTTAAATCCAAATTTAACATTTAATTTTTTTAAACAAAAAGTCACTTTTCAATAAAAACCATAATTTTCACTATTCACTGAAAATTTTATCTTTTTATAAAATTATCCAAACTTCACTCTAAGAATATTTTGAATTTTTTATTTATAAAATGGATTTAATTTGTTCAAATATAATTTATGAAATTGGAAAATAAAATTAAAATAAGTGAGAAAAATGCAACAAACCTATTTTTTCAAAAATACAGTTTTTAAGCATAAAATTATATGTATTCTTACCTCATACTAGAAAACACATGAGATGAATGTTATAATATTTTATTGAATATATAATACAAAAATATAATTAAAATCATTAATACAAACTTATTTATTTAATTTTTTAAGATAAAATGCATTTTTTCTCCTAAAAATAGTTTTTCAGAAAAATATTTCCTTTATTTTCAAATAGTTTTTATTTTCCTTTACAATTAATTAGTAACCAAATAATTAATTTTATATAGGTGTGTAAACCATATATTTTAATAATTTAGTTAATCTTATTCATACTCGACATTCCAGAGGCTATGTGAAGACTGTCATATTAAATAATAATGTTTTAATAGTTTTTCATATTTCATTTAAACTCAATGTTGCATGTTTTTCAAGATATTGAAGAGATTGTATTTATTTAAAAATAAATATATCATAAAGTCATGGTGTGTTACATTGTTATCTAGTATTGGTTTTATATGTCATATATTCCATCAAACCCAATTTTATTCTCTTAAAATCTCAGGGTGTTATATTCACCACACCTTTAATAAATTGCATCCTTGCAATTTGAACTTGTGATCGGAAACCATGTGATTGAAATTTTAAAATTCCTTTGTTGAAAACAGAAATCATAAAAAGTGTTAATAACCCATCCTTTGAAAATAGGTAAATGTAAATGTAAATTTCATATTGAATAACACATAACTAGGTTTCCATGTATGATAACATTGGTGGGAAGTGAAAATATAGACATAGAAGAAAAACATAAATAATTATAGATATGTATAGAGATCATTGATCATAGTAATGTGATTTATTAATATAAATTATACTACCACCAAACCATAAATATGTGATGAGTTAAAATTTCATTTGATTCATCGGATATAAAGGTAATAGGATAAAAAAAATATTTCAAAATCCTATTTTACTAAAGTTGAAGGATTATTTTTACTATAAAGACAGAGGAAACCAAAAAAATATACTTACTTGATAACTTTTAAATAAAATTTCATCATTTATTTTTGATTTAATTAATTTAAAATTTTTTCTTACTCTAATAAAGAAATATACAATATAAAAAAATTTATACCTGAAGCACTAAAATTAACTTTTAACGGGTCATAAGATCCATGAAATAATGAAAAGTCATTCCTCATATCTATAGATATCATCCAAGACCAAAAATTTTAGCATGGGTTATCCAATATTACATAAATTTCTAAAACCTCAACAATAAACCCAAATTTCAACATAATCTATTTAATAAATAGTTAACTTTAAGACTCATTTAAAATATGTCTGACCAAATTCAAAGTTCATAAATTTAGAAGGAAGATCACTAAATTTCCAAAATCAAGTTAACATTAAATTAAAAAAACAACATAATATTTATCTTAATTTCATATACCAAATATGTAAATACCTAAATCACCATAAAAACTTACTGAAAACATGCATGCTTCCAAAAATAAAATCTCATATTGTAAAAAATATTACATAATTCCAAAAATAAAATAAAATCTAACAAAGATAATATAAACCATTAAATCAGTCAACAATTTCAAGGTCACCAATACTATCTAATAAACATATCATTATCATTAATATCTAAACATTGAGCACATATTAAGGGTTATCTTCCATCAATCTTGTGTTTTCCAAAAATATCAACTTGTCACTGAATCAATTTTGTTGGTATCATTCAGCATAGTCTTTCAAATCCTTACAAAAAATACTACCATAGTACAGTTATCATATGTTTAATTATTATTATAATGAGAGTATAATTGATAAAATAATTATAAAACTTAATTATTTTAATCCTAATACATAAAACCATTATTAATTCCACTTTTATCATACATCATTAACCAGAATTCATCATCATATTCCTTAGCACTTTCTTCATTTCATATTTCATTTTTAGTCTCCACATCATCAATAGAAAAACATTTACTCAAAAAAACTTATTGATCCTCTTCTTGATATTTCCACCTAATACATCGCTTTTCATAATTCCCATACTTTCCAAATTTAAATAATTCATATGTTAAAAATACCTTAGGGAGAAAAATATTCCCATCCATTTCATTAATTGAAATTTTCATTTTTACTCAAAAAATTCTTAATATGTTCCCTTCTTATTCACCAAAAAACATATTATCATTTCTTTAAGACATTCACTTGAGTTATTTTTCCTATATTCTTAACATATAGGAAATTAAATATTATTTCCTTAATGGTATCCACCACTTGATCTCTTAGTGTACTCTCTAAATCTCTTCTTTGGTGTACCCAAGAGTTGGTTAAGATGCAAGTTGTTAATAATGTATTTTGATGACAGATTAGGAATAATCACAATATCCTTCACTCCACTCATTATCCCATTTGGTTTCTCATCAACACATTGTCTATCACATTCAATGTTAACCCAGTTCCTTCTAGTTTCAACCATTTACTAAAACCAAAAACATAGTGTGAGAAACACTAATCATAGAGGGAATCACATAGTCATAAAGAATCATTTATAAGATGTATAAATCGTGGCACATTATTTTCAATCTATGAAACCTTAGGTTTAACACTAGTTATTCATGTTTATCATCTATTCAAATCCTTTATGATGTTTTATAAAGCAAAATTTGAATTCACTAAATAATATCTCCCAATATTGTTAAACTAGATGTGTAATAAGGCTCGTTTTCATGTATCGGGTAATTATTGAGTTAGTCCCAACACACCTTTTTTGATGTTATTACCCCTAGGTACATTGGTTCTAGAACCAAATACACTTTTAGTATCTATATAGGGTTGTATTTAGAGGAAAACCATATAAATGTATTCCTTTAAAAAAGTTAGGATGTTCTTATAATATTATCCTCAAAGTCCATATTATGCTTATGTTCTCTAATGTATGTTTTTGTAAGTCTAGTTCTCAATATTTCTACTAAAGTTTCTCTAATATCAACTATAAAGTCCCTAAACCTAGTATCCTAGATTTGGTGGTTCCATTATTACATTAGTGCTAAATATAATTAATCACACCTCAATGGAAATAATAGTTTATTAGTCTTGTAAAACTAGATACATAATTTAAAATCACAGTATATTTGAAAATTTAAAATACAATATAGAAATTATTTTTAATAACACCATTATTCCCTTTATCATATCCCTTAATATCAGTCATAAAACACTTCTTAACATCCTGGGTGTAGTTCCCCCGGTTTCCAATTTGTGACATCCTATTACCTTGATCGGGTAAGTTTTCCACCTTGTCTAAGTCCCTTTTTAGTTAAAAATCCTTTTATGTGGTTTTTTAGGGGTTTACTGCAGGTTTTAGGATAGTTACATTCCATGCACTTGAAGTACACATTATATACTTGGGGAGGAGTCAATTCATGAAGTGAGAGTCATGATGTGATCTGGTACACATCATGAACCTTGGGTATACATCGTATAGTGTTTAAATATTGTTTTTTACCTAATGAGATGGATTTTGGCATACTTATCCAGTGTGGCCTTGATATCTTGACTAGGGGTACACATCGTGAGTCGTCCCGTGACTAGCTTAAAGTCATGCATTTGGAATTTCAACTTTCTCTATTCTTTTTATACCTTCTTCCCTTGACCCTAGACTCTCCCTAGAAAATTTTCAGAGGCACTCCTTCTCTTGGATCGATCCTATTAGCTTTAGATCTTTGTTGTGTCTGTAGTACATCTCTCTGAGTAAGTGTTCTATTAGATCTACTTATCCTCTCTTCTTGGTTCCAAGATCAATGCTCATTATGGGTAGATATAGGTTTTTATTTTACAAATAAGTTGATATTTGTCTTTATTGTTGATAGGAGAAGGGATCCAAGGCCATTTATTTGAATAATCAACTTGGTTTTTGTGAGCATTCTTCAACCTTTGTTGGATTTCATAAAAACCTTTGAGGTGGGTGGATTCACTTTCTACTCCTCTTAGTATAATATATTGGAATTCATTCAAATTTAATGTATTGTTCTGAATTGATTGTAATTTGGTTATTCAACACTTATTGGAAACCTTCTTGAGTAACGGTTTTTAAAATCTGGAAAATTGGGGATTTTGAATAAGTTATTTGGTTCTTTGTTTTAAAATATGGATTTTAAAATGGGTATTTTTTAGGAATGTTGGCACATTAATTGGATTATATTTTTTCAATAAAAGGGAAAGTTTTATAGAAATTAAATGTTTCTTTTAAATTGGTTGTGGTTTGGTTTTCAATAAAAGTTCAGTTTTATTGAAGTGGTTTATTTTGGTAATGGAAATATTTAGCATACAAGGTGTTGGTGTGAGTTTATGATTAATGGGTCATGAATAAGGGACGAGTACCATTTAGGTACAAGGTAAGTGTACTTAGATTGGGGATGGGTTTTATTGGGGCACAAAGTGATTGGAAAAGAGACTGATCATGAGTACACAATTGTTAAACGAAGCATGCATGTGTGGGTGTGTTGTGAACTATGGAATGGGTATTCTAAAATAATAATCAGAATTTTTTTATAATCCTTGATTAGTTATTTATGGAAAATAACTTTCTTCACATTAGTTTCATTTTCTTTTATTTTCACTTGTTTATAATTAGCTTTCAAACTTGTTAATATTTTGTGATAAACTGTTTTGGTAAATTATTTTTCTATAAATTGTTTTATATAATGTGATAATCGTTCTATCCTAGTGGTGTGAGTAGGGAAGTAATTGGGAAAACCTGATGAGTTTTATACTCACCCTTTCATTGGAACATTGGTTCTTTTGCAGATGCTACCTTTAGGGACTTGGTCAAAGGTAAAGTATCACACTTCTTTAGCACCACGTCGTGATGTTTTGGTCTACATGGTGATGTTGGAAAATGAAGCTTGTGGAGCATGGTGTCTTGTTATCATCTAGTATTTTATTCATTGTCTTTAAACTTTTTAATTTGATGTTGGTTTTTCTTTCACTTTAGCATAACTTGGTTGGTTGTTTTAAAGATAATGATTTAAAATGTCTTAGTTTATTTCATGCATAATATAGTGAGCTATTTTTTGTGGGTTTGTTAGTTTTTTAGTTTTAGTCATTAAAGCGTAAATTATCCCCCCACTAACTTTTAAACCCTTTGGTATTTATTTCCAGACTTTGGCACCTTGGGGACATCTCTTAAGACCCAGTAATGACTCATTGTACTCTGAAGACAATAAGAATTAGCGGTTCATTACACTGGGTACAGGAAACATAATAAAGGGGTGAGATCTAATGCATGGTAAGGGTATGAAAATAGTAGAATATATTATCAAAAAATATATAATAATTAATATTTCAATGTAAATAACTAAAACATATTTCATTTAACCAATATCCCAAATGTGAAGAATAATATGGTAGGAATAACTTATGATCAAAATAATGCCACATAAATTGTCGTATAACCTTTAAACTTATCCATGGATATTATAACTAATCAAATAATCACATGGAAATCAATAAATAATCTTAAAATGAGGGAATAAATATATGAGAAATCATAATCATACCATCAATTCATCAATCTAAGACATCTTACATAAATGGGTAAGGTCTCAGCCAAATACCCAACCTATTTTGTTTTATGAGACCTACTAATGCATCAAGGGGATATATAATGCCTCTCCCATCACATACTAAGTCTAATTCATTACTCATATGAATGGTATGACACATAATCAACATAAATAATTTGTATTTAAAAACTAGTATATAAAGTGTTAATACATTCTCCAATCAATAAACATAATCATACACTATCTAGATTAATATGGAGAATGGCATCAAAAAAGTACATCACCAGTCAAACTAATCACAAACATTATGAAAAATAATAATTATGGTATAATTAAACATATTAACAATGGTTTATAATTTAAATAAGGTTTTTTACATTGATTAATATAAATTCTATAAAAATCCCACTAAAAATTTATTGAGGAAAATATACTTTTCACTTTGAAAATCACTATAAAAACCTAAAAATTTAAAGAATATTTACTAAAAAAATATTTAAAAATATAATTTTAAACTTATAAACGAATATTTAACAAAATTATTGGTTATGATGACAAGAAATTATGTTCATACTGACTATGTTAAAATAAATATTCCTTTCACATTTTTGTTAGAAAAGTAAAAACTACCTTATTTGAAAAAAAAAGGAAGAATACTTTAAATAAAATTTATAAAAATCCAATCATAGGTAAAATTTATATAATAAATAATTTTTTAATTTTTGAAAGTTTTTTTTTTGAAATTTGTTTTAGAAAACATGGACACTGAATATAAATAAAGTTAGTTTTTTCTAAAACAATCTTAATCATCTTAAGTACCAAAGAGAAGGAAATTGTACTATTACATGAAAATTTCATGAATAACCAAATGAGAATATAATATATTACTTTTAACATAGTAATATTAAATAATTCTCCCAATGGAAACTATAATATAAATAATCCTGACTAATGATAAAATTGTGAAATAAACCCTTACCACTTTGGTTACTTTTGTATCGTAAGATCCATGAAAGAGAAAAATTCAAATGAAAATTTTAAATAGAATTAATATAAATAGATTTATTATATAACATATAAATTGTGCATTATATACACCACATAAATGGAATAAGTGGTTAATATGGCATATGTCTCCCAAAAGTAAAAGTGAGACAATAAACCCTTACCTCATGTCTGATTTCCTTTGTATGTGTCCATAACTCTTGTATAATAAATATGTATTTATTATAAATCTATTATATAACCATAATAATAAATTTAATACTATATATTATTTAATTATAGTCTTTTATTAGCCGTTTATTAATAATTATTTGTTAAAATCACTATTTTGGGTGATAATTACTCTATTTTTCATGTATTTTTGGTTTTGTAATTTCGGTCCATTTACTTTGGTCATAGTTACATAATATATATAATTTTTTTAACCTTGATATAAATATCAGACATAAAAATTATATAATTGTTTATAATATTATATATAATTTATATATGGTAAAATGAGTTGCACCATTCATGGAGACAATAGGTCATACGTACGTATGAATGCTTTTTTGATTTTTGTAGCAGAAGGAACATAAATAAGGTAAATAATATTTCACTAATTTAGAACCATATTATTATAAAATATTTCATTTATACTCATTAAATATATTCTTATTACCATCAATTTCATAATAAATTGGAAAACATTTAACATCGCTATGTGTAGGTGATAGTCCACACATACGCTTGAGTGACGGCATTGTTTTCCAGTGGGTTAGAAGGTAAGAAGGTACATGTGATATTATAATTACAGAAGTACGTTAATTTTATAAATATCATATAAATTTTCTAAATCTATCATTAAATCCATATTTAAGGGGCAATGATGGGAAATAAATTACGTTGATTTGTGAGGTAGTAGTCCGTCGTACACATGATCGATTGTTTCATTTCCCATTTGATGGAAGAGGATATAGATATAGGTTAAGAAATCATCATTTTAACATCTCAGTATATATTTTATACAGGTTTTATTATATCTGAATTATTAAAACATAAATTAAGGTGGTAGGATAATAATTAAAAAAGAATAAGTTTAGCTAAGACAATTACCTTTTCTTAGAAAAACCACCTTTAGATATCTTATTAAGGACCATAGGGTTGGTATTTTGGGAAGACAAGATGCTCTAGAATTTGTATAATAATGTTGGTTAGATATTTTGGTAGGTTTTGGTTGAGATATATGGCTTTATATGTGTGAGTATGTGAGGGGAGGTGGTTCCCTTTTATAAGTTGGAAAAGCAACTCACTTGGAAACTATTTGGAAATTTTCAAAAAGAATTCAAAATGATATATTCATTACGATGAAAAAATATTAAAAATAACCATATATTTGAACTTAGGATAGTATAATATTTAAATATTTCCATACAATATTATTTATACAAGTTTTATTGAAAACTTTTCCCTTATCTTTTGGTTTTAGCCCCTATACACTCGCTTTAACCTTTACTATAGTAATTAATTTTTACTATTTTTACTGTTCATTTTTATCTAAAATTAATTTTACATTATTATATAATATTAACTATTTTCATTCCAAATATTGAACTCATTATTCCAAATTCCATTAACATAATTGTAAAATTTTAATTTTAAATTAATTTTGTAAACATGATGAAAAAAACTATTTTCCAAAAAAACATTCAAAAGATTAAAAAATATTTATATTAAAATTCAATATTAAATTAATTAAAATTACAAAAATTGGATTAATTATATTATAATTGAACAAATTATAATTTTAAAACAATTTTAAATCAAAATTTAAATTTTAAATACTTTAAATGAAAACGATAGTTTTCAATAAAAATGAGTATTTATTATTATTCACTAAAAAATTATACTTTTAGAAAATTATAAAAAAATAAATATAAAATATTTTTTACATTATGATTTAAAAAATTAATTTAATTTTTTCTTATAAATTTTCTCAAAGTAGAAAAATTATTTTTAAAATAAATGTGCAAAATGCCACAAAATTATTTTTTAGAAAAATGCAATTTTTCATCATAAAATTGGATTTTTTTGTCATATCATACATAGAAAACTAATAAGGTTGATTTAAAAATATCTTATTGAATATATAATATATACATATCATTAAAAAACTTTCAAAAAATTATTTATTTAATTTATTGAAATAAAACATGTTTGTGCACATAAAAATAGCTTTTCATAAAAAGATTTACGTTATTTTCAAATTGTTTTTATTTTAATTTATAATTAATTGGTAAAAAAATTATTAATTTTATATATTTTTTTAAACTTATATTTTCATAATTTATATAATCCTATTCATACCTGCCATTTTAAGAGCTAGGCAATAACTATTATATTAAATGATAATATTTTAATAGTATTTTGTGTTTCTTTTAAACTCAATGCTGGATGTTCCACAAGATATTGAAGAGATTGAATTTATTTAAAAAATAAATATATCATAAAATCTTGGGGTGTTACATTATAATATAGGTTCGTTGTTGTGAGACATATACGCTATCGAACCAAATTTTATTCTTTTAAAATCTCCGGGCGTTTCAAAAGAATCAATCAGTGTGAAATTAAAAACTAATAATTAAATATATTAATATTGGTGGATGAATTACTAAATAAAATAATGGGAAATGAGACTTAAGTTATATCCCTTTTTGTTATACATGTGAGTTAGTTGTTCTATATTATAGGCAACAAATGGTGGCATGATATCAATAGTGTTATGATTGTGGTTGTGGCAGTGTTACTTATGTGAACCCATGGGTGTGGAATTATGTGAGACTATTATATACCTATATTATATTATGATTTTCTTATTCACCACACCCTTTTAGGATAACCTAAATAATTCCCATAGAATTTGGGGTTGTTTCCCTAACATCTAGGATTGTGAGGATACATATGGTTGAATACCCCCTCTCCCCTACTCTCCCTTCAGCAAAACTTTCTAGTGATACCGATGGTCGATTATGAGATATGTGGTGGGGATCACGCATTATAGGAGGATAGAATGAGATTTATTTACTACATTTTCATGATTCCTTAATGCATTGGTTTTTTTATATGTGATATATGATTGGTTCTGCAAGATGTAAGATGTTGTTGGTGTCGCAATACCTGATATATGGTTAGTGTCGTCCTTGGAGGATATGGAAGGGATGGGAACAAAGTATGTCAATGTATTGGGTGAGAGTAGAAAACCAGTATGAAAGTTTTTGTGGGGAACCATTATCTAAATTCTTATGGTATTACTATACTAATATTAGATGCATTATTTAGTGGGATAGCCTTTGTGAGGTTGGGGTAAACTAGTTTACCTATATAGGTATTAATTAGTTCAATTGTTTGTTCACTGGGGAATTAGTATGAACTGTTCATTTTTTCATAAGAAACATTGGGTATTATCATATTTAATATAAATTTTATGAATACCCCATGTATATATAAACTTTTTTTAGGTTTCTAAGAGAACATTGGTAATCGAGCAAGACAATACTAGCTCAGAGCATGGAGTTGTTATAGTTGTTTTCACATGATTGTTTTGGTATTGTTTTTATTTTATATACATTTTATATGTTTTATATTCATTCATATTGGGTTTTCTTGTATGGGGTTTTGGTTTAATTACCTTTTATAGTGATTTTTTTGTGGTATTTTTTGTATTTTTCTAGGATATTTGAGGGTAATTCCTCCCATATTTGTGTGATATACCCTCGATGCTATTCACCAACCTAGGGCCTACTAGAGGTGGGACTCAGGGGGGTCACTTATTATCTTCAATACCAACCCAATATGGTTACCAATGTATGGGGATCATGATATAGTGGTATCCAATGTTTTTGTTAAGAGATATGGTGGAGTTTTAGTTTTTTCACTAATGAGGATTTCATTGGGTGGTAAGGAAATGGTGTTAGTCGAACCTGGTATGTGATGACAGCAAGGGATACTGACTAGGAAACAAAATTTTAGGGGTCCTATGATCCAACATAAGGACCTTAAACTCTCTAAATTTATTAATAAAATATACATTTTTATAGGGTAGAGACTATGTATAGGTACATTTACCATACTTTCTTGAGTTTTTTGAATGGGGTAGTTCTAGGGATGAATTAATGAATTAACTAAATGAATCTAAATGAACACATTACTATCAGAATTATGTATTCTTATTTTATTTATATATATTCCATTTGTTCATTTCCCATTTTTGGTATAAGTCATGGAGGTTCAGTAGGATAACCTTGTTGACCGTCGAAGGGTTGATCCTGATCAAGGGGATGAGAAGTGGAAGAGGATGTTTCATGTCTTTCAATGTCATATCCTGGTGAAGTATGAGGAAAATGTATCTAATATAGATATGGAGTGCTATATAGAGAATTTGTGGATCTCTTTAATCTTGATTCTATCCCATTATAAGTAATAGTTTCTCTAAAAAATTAGCAAGTTGATGGGACCAGCACATCAGTGGAGGATGTTGTATCTCAAGGAGCGAGCAAAGATTCTTCTGTCAGGGTCCAATTTCCAACAATATTTTATGGATAAGATCTTATTGATGATGTAAAAGGTATAAAATAGGCAGGATTTTCTCTCTATTCAGCAAGGTAAAATGGGCATTCAAGATATGGGCATTATATTTAAAAAACATTTGTGATTTCCCCTAACATTTTTCCAGATAAGGAGTCTCAAGCATGGTTCTTGGAGGTGTTATTCCCCAACCTTTATTCTGTAGTCACCATTTTTATATTATCTATGTATTTTGAGGTGTAAAATAAATAATAGGTGATGGAGAGGGTGTATGACATGATTGAATCACCCCTTGTTAAGGGTTAGTAGAGACCTGTGAGGAGAAAAACACCATATGGAGGGTTGTGGATGTTGGGCCAGTCAAGATTCAAATTGGAAGGGGATGACCTCATCAATTAGGGTTGTGTTTCTTAGGGTCTATAAGTTCTCATTCATATATCTGGAGCTATCTCATCTTGTGTTTTGGTTTCTTAGTTCGTGTCTGTTACCAGCAGCAATGTCCTTCTGAATTATATAGTTAGTATGGTTTTTATGGTAAGGGCCTATTTCATTAGAAGTGATGGTTTCCCCTAAGTTGGTATCATCATTAGGTTTCATCAGTATATGTTTTAAAACCTATAAATAAATATTATGCTCATATAGGAGGAGGGGAGTCAACATAGGGAAGCCTTGAGATATTCCTTGTCATCAAGGACTTAGTCCAGATTACATAGGTAGAGGGAATCAATAGCGAGGAAGAGGAGTTAGCTGATGACATATGCATGCAATAGATGCACTACTTCTAGAGGGTCTAGTGTTTGTTAAAGGAATTATTAGTTTGTAATCTACTTTTGTTTCATATTTTTTTAAACATGGATCTTTTCACTCCATTGCTTCACCCTCCTCGATTCGATCATTAGGACTAAACATAGAGAGGATTTTCATGTACTTGGAGTTATCCACACCAGTAAAGGGTTAGGATATATTGTTTAATGTGTGTTGGGGATATAGACTAATGATGGGGATACATCAGTCATTGGGATATTTCTTTTTACTACATATACAACCATATGATGTCATTATTCTCTAATATTGGTTATATTCCATTCATGCGGTGATTGATTCTTTATAGAGGTGAGTTTAGTTTTCTTATATGTGAGGATGGTGTGTGATTTTCATTTATAAGAAATTTTTTTAGATAGGTAGTTGATGATCAGTACCCATTATTTACTTTATGGTTGAATTTTCAATATAGTCAGTGAGAGATCAGGAATTGGAGGTCCACAATTTTTTTTTTGAGTGTTTAGATTCATTCCCTAAGGGGGTTGTGACACTACGCCCTTTGTGCTATTTTGAGTTTAGAATAAAGTTAAAATCAAGTGTTACATTGATTTTAATGTATCCTTATTGAATGGTACCCTCCTAGTAGTGGGAGTTGAAGTCTCAATTTGATGATGTGATAAAGAAAGGATTTACCAGATCTAGTGTGTTATCATGGGTAGATGCATTTTTTTCAAGAAATTTGATGGTAATCTAAGATTTTGTATAAACTAATGGAGAATAAATTTGGTGATGATCAAGAATTTTTACCTCTGTAAAGAATTTACTTTCTCTATAATTATTTGTGAGGATATAGATGGTTTTATATGGTAAATATATGGTATGGATATCAATAGTTGAAGGTGAAGAAGGAATATATCCCAAAGACTACTTTTTTATGCCAGTATGGTCACTTTAAATTCATATTTATGTCATTCAGTTTCAAAAGCATTCTAGTTTTGTTCATGGAAATCACGAACTCCGTGTTTTATGAGTTCCTAGAACATTTAATAGTCATGTTCATTGATTAAATTCTCATATAATCAAGGTCATAGGATGATCATATTAAGCACTTGAGGATCGTTTTATAGACTATTTAACCCCCCCCCCCTCATTTTTATGTTAAATTGACCATGTTTATGTTCTGGACATGAGATATGCATTTCCTTAGACATGTCATGTCCTGATAAGAAGTGGTGGTGGATCCAACAATGGTTGATATGGTTATTTCTTAGGAAGCACTTAAGAATGTGGTAGAGGTCTATAGTTTTCTTAAACTCATGGGTTATTATCATACATTTATATTTGATTTATCTTGGATTTCATCCCCCTTAATATCCCTGACAAGTAAGTACTAGGTTTTAATTTAGACTAATCAGTTTTAGGCATCATTCAACTACATAAATGAGTAGTTAGTCAGTTCCCTAGTTAATTGATTTCCTAATGAGGGCATGATGTTTGAGGTTTTTTTTTATTCTTCCCACTTGGGTTTGGGATTCATCTTGATGTCGCATTGATCAGTGATATCTTATGGTTTTGGGTAGTTGTTCCCCCATGAGAATAACTATGCCACCTATGATATTGATATGAAAACAATAGTGTTTTTCCTGAATATGTGGAAACATTACCTCATCATGGAATGATTTCTGGTCTTCACAGATCAAAAAATCATGAGATATAACTTTTCTAAGCATGGCCAAAATCTATCACAGTGGAGGTCGATGGAGCTTCTCTAGGACTATGATTTCAAGATCTCATATACACTAAGAAAGGTACATATCAAGATAAGAAC
Source organism: Viscum album (assembly GCA_963277665.1). Classification (NCBI taxonomy): domain Eukaryota; kingdom Viridiplantae; phylum Streptophyta; class Magnoliopsida; order Santalales; family Viscaceae; genus Viscum; species Viscum album. The sequence goes on along the minus strand of OY728159.1, from coordinate 1,288,362,246 downwards.
ACTTAGAATAAAATAATAGGGATAATTTATAGAATTTGAATATTCTTAGAGGGTTATGGAGGAGTTAATGTCTTTTCATCTTGGGTAAGATGATGTTGATGACCAAGGATACTTTTTCCAGATGATGGTAGAGCCTACATTGTTGTAATAGGTAGAAGAGTATCTACGGGGAGATTCAAAGGCATAATTTATTTATAATTGGGTCATTAATAGTCATTCCCATAAGGTATGGTGGTCTTTCATATATTTAACCAAGTTTAATGTTGAAGTGTTCTCTTTTAGTGTATCTTAGGTTATCGAATCCTCAAATACCTAAGAAGAAACTTGTAGACACGTACATTCTATAGAGTCATTTTTGGCTATGAAGTGGCCAACTTGGGTTTTATGTGATTGGGTTTCTCAAAAACTAAATTACTTAATTAAATTTAATTAATGGGAATGGTTTGATCCTAGTCTATTTCTATGGTTGGATTGGAATAATTTCTTTTTAAGTGTTTTCATTTTTTGAAACTCAAGATATATTTTTTCAACTAATTAGTTCTTCCCTCGTCACGTACTAGTTTAGTACTTACACAATATAATATATAGTCACCTATACACTTGGAGAATAATTTTCATGAACACTTCAAGGTAGAGGATCATTATATCCCTTAAAATGTGCATATATAAAATTATTGAGGATGAAATAGAAAGTAAATCATCAAATTAAAAATATTAAATAATAGAGATTATTAAAACATTGATAGAATGAGAAAAGACCTAAAAATTAATACCTTGATACTTTATTGGATCAAACCATATGATTTTTATCCCTTAATTGATTAAAATATCTCAATGGAAGATGGAAGTATACTCATAAGGGCATAATTGATAAAGTGAAAACAACAAAATAATGAACGCTTCACCTTTGTGTGAATAGTTTCAAAACTGATGGTGTGAATAAATTAAAACATTAAGAAAATAATATCAATTAATTAATGAGAATAAAATAACATAAGTATATGAAATTTAATTAATAACTAATTCAATTTTTCATAACTTATAAGGGAAAAATAGAACTTGAAAAAACAAAGCAGTAAAGTAACATTACAATTGAAAACACAAAAAATAATTCCTCTAACTCATTCACCACCACTACCTTAAGTAGTAATTTTAGGGGCTTTGGTAAGATACCCAAGCATTCCAGGTTTCTATACTTGATTATGGAAGGCATAGGGTGGTCTAAATATTATGTAATGTAGACTTTTCCACCATTGACCCAAAAAAGGAGCCATCTTTCATATCTCTAATAGACTCAGTAAAAATAATATCTCTATGGAAGAATTTAAATGGATAGTAGAAGAATAATTTTTTTCCAAACATTTATTTTAATTTATTTAATAATTAAACCCCATTTTTCCTTCAAGTATTAGAGTTATTATCAAAATAGTGGGATGTCATTTTGTGACACCAAATCTCACCCATAATTTTATCTTGCAATCAGATTACCTAGATCACTCCTAAAACCTCTAAATTAGTTATAGAAACATTTTAATGAAATTTTTTAAATTATTTCCTCTTTTTAAAGATTCAATTTCACATTCATTTGGCTTAGATCATGGAATATGCATTCATTTATGTAGACTCGTGTCCAATTCACTATGCCTAGAATTTTCTGGATTCAAGGAATAAGATAGTTGTCTTCTTTAATGAATATCCCATTGATCTGGTATGAAAAAATATTCCAGGTAACATTTGAAACATGATCCTTCAATATCAAAACAAAATTATGAACATCTTTTCTTACAAGGTGTCAATAAAATCTGTCGAATATTACTGCAATTTATGCAAGAATTACAAAAAAATATTTGAAAATAACTTTGAATTATAAAATTAACTAACACTGGTGTTTATAAAAAAAATTAATATTATAGAAAAAATAATATATAAAATAATAATAATATCCTATTCTAGTGGATAATCACCCCCCCCCCCCCCCCACATCCCACACACACACACTAACTATATTTTTCCAAGTACCGAGCAAAAATTATCTCAAAAATATAAAAATTAAATTCTCATTTATAAAAACATTTTAACATACAAGAGTAAAAAATAATACCTTACACAAAAAAATCATGAAACCCAAAAAAATAATATAAAACAATCTTGGTTCAAAAGAATATCCAAATCCCAATATCATTCCTTTGTTTAAATTCATCACCATATTTCATTCAAATTCAATAAATCCTAAAGATATGTTTTTCATCATAAAAAACATTGGGTTTCATTTTTATTCAAGGTAAATAAATATTGAAGCACAGTATAAGAGTATAATTTTAATAATAATATGATAATTCATTTTTTTATATCTAAATTTCTCATTGCAATTGATATTTTACTCAATCAAGTCAACCCTTATAATTATATTTTTCTGATGAATCTTAGTCTCAAAGACCTTAGGCAATTAAGTGATTGTCATGTACATGGGAATCATCTCAAGTTAAATAAGTCAATAAAAATCTAACTAAAAAACTCAGATATAATTCCCAACTCGAGGCTAGATAACAATAGAATCATAATCCTCAAGTACTGAAATCCATGAATTTGGTTAATCTATTTCTCTATGCTCAAATTTTTTGTTTATTTATATTTTTTTATTTTTTTATTTATATTTTGAATACTCATATTAAAATTAAAATTATAATGAAATCTTTATTATTTATTAGGTACCCCAATAAATCAAACTAATACCCCACAATCTAATGAATTTCTATAGTGATATTTTTATTAAAAATGATGAAAATGTCAATGATGAAAAATCAAATTCTACAAACAAATTTTCCCAAAATTATGCTTGTAAACATAACTTACATTAAAATAAAAATAAATTCATAAAAAATTATTTGACATTTCGTTTTAAGGATTTCATTTTACATTTTCAGATGTAATGTTAAATAAGTTTACTTTCAATTGATGTATAATTTTTTTGTTTTTTTTATAATTTTTTTATTTATTTTTTATGGCACCCCACCCCCCCAACTTAGATTGACACTATACCTAATGTCTAAAATGAAAATTTATAAAGGGAAGAATTATATTATAGGATTTTAAATATTAAATTTAAAAAAAATATGGAACAATGTCAGGTGGTCATTTTTTGATGAAGTTCGTGTTGCACCTGATTAATCATTTGATCTCTATGTCACTCATGGACTCACCATAGTGGATGGTAAAATGGGGTTGAACTTCTATAAGTAGGTGATTTCCATTAAAAAAAATTAAAACTCATCATCCCTTGAATCTCATAGAAAACCCAAATTAGTAAAAATATATAAACCCCAAGGGGTTCCCATGATTAAAAACAAACATAACAAAAAAGAAGTAAAAGAATGTATCTATTCATTTCAACACATGAAAGATCGATACAAGGCAGAAATAAAAATAAAATAAAATAAAATAAAATAAAATAAAAAAATAATATATATATATATATATAATCAAATATAATAATATATAAAATATATATAAATAGTGAAAGTATGGAAAGTCAAAGGTCAGGGGTAGGTGTATTCCCCTGTCTCCCTTCAGTCATGGGTTTGAGTCACACAGTGGGTTTTTTCACCCTTAATCAATAGCCTTCCCTTTTGTAATTTTTTGGTTTTTTTAACATTATCTTATTCCTTTTTTTATTTTTTTTAAAACAAAAAAACACTCAAAATAAAATAAAATAAATTCTATAAAAAATAGGTTTCCTCCCATGAATTTCATAGTTTAAAGTTGTTATCTTGACTTGGACCCCTAATTTTTCAAGTGTTCTTTTGGAAATTGGTTAGCTGATTTAACCCCTCTTTGATTTCATGTTTATGGAATGATTATATGAATGGTTTTAACTTACAACAATTAACATTAAAAATTTGACTATTGGTAGGATCCTGAATTTCAACTACCCCAGGTTGGTACACAAGATGCACTATATAGGTCTTTCTTCATCTTGACCTTAACTTCCTTGGTTTAAAATAATGTTTGAATCTATATAGGAGAACATATTTTCCCAGTTCAAAGTATTCGACTCTAAGGTTTCTAGATTGGTAGGCTTAAACACAAGATTTTATAACACTTTAATTTTCATTGCCTTTATCCTAAGTTCTTCAAGTCCATTAAGGTATAACTCCCACTTTTTTCCAACTAAGTTATGTAAAAATTCATTTTCTTTATTTCCCTAAAATCCTTTTATTCAATTTCAAATGGTTAATTGAAGGATTTTCCATAAACCTACCTATATGGTGACATACCTAGGATCATTTCCAACGTATTATGATATTTCAAAAGGTAATACAAGAGTTTATTGGACAAATTTTCCCAAGTTCAGGGTTAAATTATTTATATTTAGTATATATTGGGTTGTCAAACCCCCAAAGACCTAATAAGAAAGCTACAAACACATACATTATTTGGAGTGGTTTTTGGCTATGAAGTGAAACAATTGGGATTAGTATAATTTGGTTACTTGGAAAAAAATCTTAAGTAAATTTAATTAATGGGAATGCATTTGTTCTAGGTTATTTCTAAGGGAGGATTGAATGAATTTATTTTTAGGTGTTTTTAATTTCTTAAATTAAAGATAGATTCGTTCAATAAAATAGGACTGACCTCATAAATTACTAGTTTATTACTAATGTAATCTAAAGAACAGTCATTTATACATATGGAGAATCATTTTCATTGAAACTCCAAGGTAGAGGATCATTTTATCCCATGGATTGTGTGTCCTTAAAATTATTAAGGATAAAGGAGAAAGTAAACCATCTGATGAAAATATTAAATAAAATATATTATAAAAATATTTATAGAATGAGAAATAACATCCAACATAGTCCCTTGATACTCCTTTGTGTCAACCCATTATAAGGTTATCCATACATTCACTTAAATCTATTAGTGTAATATATAAGTTGACTCATAAGTGTGGAATTGAAGAAGTGAAAATAAATAAATAATGAACAATTCACCATTACGTGAATAATTTCATAGCTATTGATGTGGATAAATTCAAAACTTGATCAAAAGTTATCAATGTGTATATGAAAATAACATAATATGATAATAATAAGAATAACTTTTATTTAGAACTAATTCAATTTTGGATAACTTATTAGTGAAAAACTGGACTTGCAACAACAAAGCGGTGGAGTAACATTACAATTGAAAACACAAAACGAATTCCAATAATTCTTTCACCACCACTACCTTGAATAGTAATTTTAAGAGCCTTGGATTATTCACTAGTATTCTAATTCATCCCACTTGATTAAGGTAAGAATGGGGTGGTGGAAAGCTTTTGGAATGTGGACTTTTCCACCTTTGACCTGAAATAGGATCAAACAATCATCCCTTAAATAGACTCACCAAAATGAGCCTCTATAAGGCCAAATTTTAGTGGGTTATAAAAGGAGAAAATTTGGACTAGATTTTATTCTAATTAATTTAAAATTTTCATCCCATTAGGAATCCTAGTCTCAGGGTTGTGATCAAAATGGTGGGTTATCATCCAAGTCCATTATATCACACCTAAAACCTATTAATTACCACTGGATATAGTTTAATAAAATATTTTCAATGATTTCACCAATCCAAAGTTATAATTTTAGATTTATTATGATTGGATCATGGTTAGTACATTCCTTTTAGTGGACTATTTTCTATTTCACTTCACCCATAATTCTCTAGATTAAAGGCTTAAGATGACAATATTATTTAATGAATATATCATTGATCTAGAAGGAAAAGATATTCTTGGTTGCATGGGTAACATGATCCTATAATATCAAAATAAAATTTTGAATAGTTGTGTCTTATAAGGTGTCAAAAAATGTGCTGATTATTTGTGTAATTTAAGTAAGAATTATAAACATGATGTGAACTTAAGTTAAAATTGTAAAATTCACTAATAATAGTGTTTGTGAACAATTATGAACATAAAAATAATAATATAAACAATTAATATTATCCTCTTATAGTGTCTAAGAATATGGTCATAGGATGGTCAATATCAGGTTATGTTTTAGAAAAGGATGTTCATCATGTTTGAAATGATTGAGGGAGTCTTATATGAGTTTCATAGCTCACCTATAATAGTACACCTCAAAGTATATAAGATTTATCTTGGATTGAGGAGGTATTTTATTGTCCAGGAATTAAATGAGTAGTGTCAGGGTTCATGGAGAAATGTCTAGTCTTCCAACCGATAAAGGTAGAATATATTTTCCATGGTGGTTTATTACAGCCTTTATAAGTCCCTGAGTGGAAGTGGGAGGACATATATATGGATTTCTTCACTAGGTTAACCTGATATCAAGACGGTATATGATGTTATCTGGGTGATTTTGGATCAACTAATGAAGTTGGATCCCTTTCTGACCATATGGTATTTGAGTACTGTGTGTTGTGAGTAGGTACCTATGGTAATGAAAGTAAATTGAAAATTTGGTTCTATGGAACACCCTCAAAACACTCTCACTTACACTATATACAACTAATAAACTCTAAACCTACTAGATCTCACATGAGAATCATGATTCTATTGAGATATGAATTTATTCAGGGGTTCTGCCATATTTTCCTTTATGAAAACTCTGTTAACTGTGACTTCACCTCTCTGAATAAAATCCCTCCAGATATGAAACTTATGAAGTATCTTCTTTATCTTCTGGTGTGACCAAGGTTCCTTATAAAGTAACACTACATAAATATTATCATAATAAATTATAACAAGTTCTAAAATACTAGGAAAAACACTAATATCTAAGATAAATCTTTGTATATATATTACCTCCTTAGCTGTATCGAAATCTTCTATATACTCATATTCTACTGTAGAATCATCAATTATGGGTTTATTCGAGATTCTCTATCTCACTAAACCACTATTTAGGAAAAATATAAAGATTTACTATGATTTAATATCATCATGATTGGTTTATAAACTATTATCATTGTATCCCCTCACTATTATCACTTCATATTCTCTATAAAATAAGAACATATCCTTTTTACATCTCAAGTACTTGGTATTGTTTTCACAGCTTCCCAATGCAACACTCCTGGATTAGCTTGATATCCTCCCAACATGATTAAACAAAAGGAAACATCAAACCTATTACATATCATGGAATACAATATATAACCCACTGATGAACTATAAAGGATTTGACTCATCCATCTAATCTCTTTTAGTGTTTTTTGACATATTTTATTATAGAGATTGAAACCATGTGACACTAGCAGCAACCATCTCTTGGATTGTTCCATGTTATAATTTTTTAGTACATTTTCAATATATATACTTTGACTTATCCCAACATGCCTCTAAGACCTATCTCAATAGATCTTAATCCCTAAAATATAATTTTTCTTTCCCAATTGTTTCTTATAAAATCATTCATTTAACTAAGTCTTAACTTACTTTGATATTTACAATTTTTTTGTAATTAATATGTCATCCATGTATGATATGAGGCTAATGATGAAATAGCCACTAACTTTCTTATATAAGCATGGATCACTTTCATTCTTAATGAAACCAAATTCCCTTATAGCCTTATCAAAATGAACATTTCATGATTTTAATAATTATATCAATATATAAATATATCTATGTATCTTCCATACTTTATTGGCACACTTTAACCTGATAAAACCTTTAGGTTGATTCATATATACTATTTCAACCAACTTCTCATTTTGAAAAGTTGTTTTGACAACCATTTTCCAAATTTTGTAATCATAGAAGGCTATTATTACAAGTAATATTTTTATAGATTTTAACATTGTGATTGGTGAGAAGGTTTCATCATAGTCTATGGCTTACATTTCCTAAAACTTTTTTCAATGAGTTGAGATTTATCTATATTTATCTGACCATCTATGTATAGAATTCTATTGAACACACATTTACATCTAATAGCTTTTACATCAGTTTTAGGATTTAATAAGATCCAAACTGGATTTTGATACATGGATCACATCTCATAAATCGTGGCTCCTTTCCATTTAACAGCATCATTTCCATCTACTTATTCATTATAGGTTAGAGGTTCGTTATACTCAAGGAGTAATTTTTCACCTTAATATATAATAATAAAACCATACCAATCTAGTTATCTAACATCTCTAGTGGACCTATACAGTACTTGTGTCTTGAGAACATCTTCATCTCCCACTGTATCTAATAGAGTTTCATCCCATACCAACTCTTGTTTACATGGAACATCAACTTCATTAAAGTCAGTATTTCTCCCACTATTTCTATTGCACATGTGTTACATTTCTATAAATATGGAATTTCATTCCACATCACATTTATATCTAAAAGGGTTATATATTTAATATCCTTTAGTTTCCTTGGGAGAACCTATAAAATGCACTTTGTGCTTCGAGATGTTCATTTTTTATTCGGTATTGTATTGAAAAATTCATCACATCCTCATAAAGGTATATGATATAGGGTTGGTTTCTTTCTATACCATAACTCATGTAGCATATCATTTACAACCTTAGTTGGTACACAGTTTAGTTTATAAGTTACTATCTGCATATCATATCCTAAAAAGGATAATGTTAGAGTTTTCTAACACATCATCAATATTACCATTTCATGCAAGGTGTGATTACTCATTTCACTTACACCAATTCATTGAGTTTTATAAAGAGGAGTGAGTTTTGATACTATCTCATAGTCCTTAAAGTGATTAATGAAAGCTTATTTTAGATATTATCCACCATAGTCTAAGTATGGTTTCTTTATCTTCTTACCAAGCTTTATTCTAATTAATTTTGGTATTCCATAAACATCTGAAAGGAATCTGACTTATACCTCCTTAAGTATATATAACCATACATATTATAGTCATTAGTAAAACTTATTAAGTAATAAAATCTACCACTATATCCTATTGTAAATGGACCACATACATCAGTATGAATCAATTATAGTAGTTATATAGCCCTTTATCCCTTCCCACTAAAAGGTGATTTGGTCATCTTACCTCGTAAACAAGTATAACATATATCCAAGGGTTTTAAATCAGTAGGATCTAGACACCCTTCATGATTTAAGTTTATTAAATTATTTTTATTTACATGACTTATCCTAAAGTTTAATAGTCCAGTAGTATATGATTCGTTCTAAATGGTTTCTTCCTTGATTACCAAAAAAATATTTTAAAGTCTGTATATATATAATCCACTATTAATATGTGTCATACCATAACATATGTTATCCTTATAAAAGAGACAATATTTATTTCTAAACATGAAATAAAAATAAAAATTGTCTAAGATTGACACTAAGATTATATTTCTGGTAAATGAAGGTATATAATAACAATTATTTAAAAGAATAACCAAACTACTAGGAAAATTGAGATAGAATCTCCCACTTCTAAGGATACTAGTCTCACACCATTTTTAACTCAGAGATCCACTTATCCCTTTTTGATCATCTAGAATCTACTTGGTTCCAATACATAAATATAAATGAATGAGTCATTTTCAATATCTAATACCCAACTTGTAGATAAAGATAAACTACATTCATTAACAAATATACTTGAGGTAGAATAATCTCCCTACTTATTCCTATATTTACAATTTCTAAGGGTAATTTTTTACATTATAAAATATGACAGTATCCTTCTTGTTTTTCTCCATTTATATATTTGGCTTCTTAGAGGAGTGGTGTGTTGGAATCTTTGACTTAGATTTGTCCTTTAATGCCTTATCATTTTCCTTCCTCTTCTTGTTCACCATAATAACTAAAGATTTAATGTTCTTTATATACTTATCAGTTTGGATAACTAAATACAACCGATCTAGGTGTGATTTTTTCATATTATTCATGTTATAATTAATGATGAAAATAAATAATTTAGGTAGTATTGAGGTAAGAATTATATCATTCACTAGTTATTTATTCAACTTGAACTCAAGGGATTTCAGTCTCAATGTACCTTTCTATTGTTAGTGTATGAGTACCCTTATAACTCCCTTATACTATTATTAACCTATACAGTGCATTGGATATCTCATATCTTTCTTTTAGGTCTCTCTCATAATAAATACTTTGATATGAGAGACCATTTTATAGGCACCTTCATCCTTATAAATTTTTTATATCTCTCTAGAAATAGATGACAACATGATACACTATGAATATAACACATTATCTAAATGATTATTGTATATTTATTTATCTGCCTTTATAGATACTATGGGGGTCATTAGGAAGTTTATATTTCAATACATGGAGCTTCCTTTATTTACATAGTACTATGAGCAAGTATTTTTACCAATTTTGGAAATTATTTCTGGTTAGGATATTCTCTCTATCGAGTATTGATCACAGTGAAATTGAATTGATGGTGGTGTTTTCAATTTTATCTAAAAAGAATAAATTTATCAGATTAGTACTTTATATTGATTATAGATATACATTACCAATTAATTGATCTTTAAATGGCTCCATCTATTTTATTGAACCCTAGTGTCCCTCAACTATTGGATTCAAAATACTCAGTCACTTGAGTATTCAAGTATTAAGGATCCTTGAAACCAATCTTCACAGTCCTAATTATGGATATGACACTACTCATAGAGTTCCAAGGTAGTATTTGGACTATCCATCCAAATTTAATCATGAATCCTTCAACTATTGAGTAAAGTCACAACTTTTGGGAATCATCACCTTTATTTTCTCAACACTTTTCCACTAAAGTTGTAACAAACAAGTTATAGGTACTTATTTCCTTGCAATATTAGTTAAGTTTACTGGAAAATTTCATGAGATTGTCTAACTAGTAAGAGGAACCCCCAACTAGGGTTGAAGGTCACCTAAAACAAATGGTTTTTTTTAAAGTAAAGTGATGGAAGGCATATGGCATAATATTTATTTGATGGATTTTAATTTATATCAATAAATTATATCTTTTTCTTGTTAGAATTTTGTCACTATGTGATGATGCTCATATCTAACCATGTGTAAATAGAAAACATTAACCATGTATAAAACTTTCTTACCTATACATGATTTATTATGATTATACAATGTGATTGAGTAAAATCATATTTAAAAAATAAACCATGAAAATGATAAAAATAAATGAAAAAATAAATAATCATGTAATCATGAGTTGTTGACTAGTGGTTGATTCATCAAGTGGATAATGGATCAATCCAAACCCTAGGGGAATACCTTGAGTAGTGTATTAACTTGTATTGTAGTGACTGTCAAACTCTCATGCATATGCCATGTTCATTTTCACACTAACTCTCAATTTGAACCATATTGTTTAGAACACCTTTGATCTTTACAATGTATACTAACACATAGGTTGGGATAACTAAGGATATGAAATTACATTTTTATACCTAAATCTTCACACATAGGACCTTATACATTTAAAGACAGAGGGAAGGTATGAAGATCATAAAAAATAAAAATAAAATTACATTTTAAAACTAAAAAACTATAATTAAATTAAATAAATAAATACCAAACATGCATGGATCAGTCTCAAATCATGATAAGTCTAATTTTAATTCTATTTCATAATAAAAATAAAAATTATTTAAATTTAACTCGGGGGTAATTTTAATGCATTAACCTATATTAAAATATTTTTTCTTAAATATTGATACATCCCATGATACCTAAAATAATTTTAATAAATTCCAAACAATTGTATTTAAGGAAAACCAATAAAGAAAACCCAAACTTTATATAAATAAATATTACATAATTTTAGACAAATATTAAATATATCTCATGATAATACTTTCCCTCGAACTGTAAATGTTTAAGGTCTTTGAATACTAGATACCTAATTATTTTATTTCATGAAATATATTCAATATCTCATACAAAGTTCTTCTCACATAGTGCAATTCTTAGTCATTCCCTACTTAAAACCTTTATTCAAAAAATTATGAAATGAAACATATGAAAAGGTGAGATCAAATGATCAGTATGTGTAAACATGGGAGATATCAATCAATTATCATATGTAAGAATAACATAAGCATATGGGTATTACAATATGAGTTTAATAATTAAAAATCATACCGATAAATTTATATACAATTCCCATGGTTTATAAAAAATTCAAAGTGATTTATCAAGGACTAGGGGTGTCAAGGATGGTTTAGGGTATTCTTTCCCTTAAAATTTTCTAGTTTGTTCTCACAGTTTCACTTTTCCTTCTGATGATTGCAGTTTTTTCTTATAGTCACACTTTTCCTTAGTATTATCATTGTTTATTCTCACGGTCATAATTTTACTTCACATGATCATAGTGTGTTCTCATGGTTTCACTTTTCCTTTTTACACTCATAGTTTTTTCTCACAGGTTCACTTTTCTTTCCCACAAACATAGTTTTTTCTCACAGTCACACTTTTCCTTCACATTATCATGGTTGTTTCTCATGGTTGAACTTTTCCTACACACAGTCGATAGTTTTTTCACACAATCAAATCATTCTCATTGGAAAACCTTTATTTCACATTGTTAGTGGTTTTTTCACATACTTTAACCCTTCTCATGGTTGAACCCTTCACAATCGCTCCAACAGTTTTCAAAATTTCCAATTTTTCAAAATATTCAAATTTTCCAAAATGATGTGAAAAATGTTTCTAACATAAAATTTTGGATTTAAAGTTAATAAATGTTTTTAAAATCTATTTTTCAGATTAAATATTGAAATTTAATTCCATAAAACACATTTTTTTAAAAGGTTCGTTCTATAAGTTCTAAATGAAACTATATTAAAGAAAAGTTAAAGATAAAATTTAGCCATGTTAATCCTTGAGGAACCATATATGGCATCTTAAAAGTATGGGATTTTATCCATTTTAGTTTTTGAGGGTTTTATGATTCCACTTTAAGCCTTCCTATTTTTGAATCCAGGAATATTCATCAGTTTGGTTCCCACTTTGTTTTATACAACAGTGTTTCTTGTTTGAGGTAGGAGATCATTCCTCTTTTATATTCTCCATTCTCTATAAGTGTTTTATGGTTGATCAAGGCCTTTATTTAATGATATATAGTTGGTGACATCATCTTTTTTCCTCTTTTTTTAGTGCAGTGTGTTTTGCAACTTCCTTTATAAGTAGGGGATCATTTTTCTCTTATTTTTTGACTCTGTGCAATTAGAGTTTTTTTATTTCCTAGTGGTTGGGTGGAATATATTACCTGATGGAGATAATAAACTTGAATAAATTTAATTTAATGGGATGGGTTGTATTCAAATTTTTTACTATTTTTTCTTTTTATTTCTAAGTATTTATTTTTATTTAAACTCGAATATTTTTTTGTGTATATTGTGAATACTATGAATTGTAAACCCCTATTTTGGATTAATAACCCTTTATTTATTTTTCATTTAAACCCTCCTCTCATAAAAGTATAATTACGTATATTTTTTTAAGAATTGGTTTCCCATGTAAATCTAGAACTATGTGAAAATATACTTTCATAAGAAGATGATTTAATGTGAAAGTCCCTCTTAAATGAGTTATCATAATATATGTGGTCTGGAAATATATTTTTTGTGTTTTTGGTATCTTAATTATTTTCCTTGATATTATATGGCCTTTTGGGGTTGGTATGATGATGTTGGTGATCAGTTTAGGTGCGAGATATGTTAATGGCAGGGAAATTATAGTGGTAAATATGTGGTTATTGTGGTAGTGAGATGGTTTTTGGGTGGTTAATTGTTATAGTATCCTAGTAGTAATGAAATATGAGGTTTTTAATTATCAAATGGAAGTATTTTGGGTTTTTATAGTTGATATTTGTTGTGTCTTGCATCTAGTTAGTGGAAGCATGTGGTAACCTTTGTATCATGTTGATGATAAGGTGAAGGTGATGAAGTTTTGATGTAAAACCTTTAGTTAGAGTTTTTATATTGTCTATGTAAATGTATATATACTTGTATTTTCATATTATTTCTATACACGCCCCACTCACATCAATAACCATATACCAACACATAGATGTTATAGGGGTGTTTTCCCCAAAATATTAATGGCGTGGAATGGATGGCTGATTACCCCCTATTCTCTACTCTTCCTTCAAGTAATGATGGTGATAGGTGGTGTTTGATATTCCTAGTGATGATGAGTGCATGTTATGTGTTGTGTTTTATGTATGGTAGGAGGAGGGAATGAGGTTTATTTCCTTCATAATCATGATACCCTACTACCATAGTTCATTATGAGGTTGTGATGTGGATGTTGATAGATGCCAAGATGAGATGTTGATCTCTATGGGAGGATGTTTTAGATAGATATGTGTCCTAACCGACATCATAAGTGCATTGATATGTGGTGATGATATGGCATGGAAGGTATGGGATCACAATACATTTTATATTGTGGTGTGAGAGTGGAAACTCATTAGGGAAGTATATATGGGGAAGATTTATTGATGTTATCCTATTATTATCTTACAACTTTATTTCATTATTTGGTGAGTGAGTTATAGTGAGGTTAGGATGAATCATTATCCTATTTATGTTCTTATTGGTTTTGATATTTTTTCATTGGTGAATTTGTAGGACCATTTAGTATTTGTATACAAGACCTTGGGTGTGATCAAACTGAGAATACATTTTATGATCACTCTATGTATATAAACTAGTTTTTAGGCTTCTGGGATGGTTATATAGACCAGGTTTGGCATTACTATCTTGGAAATCAAAGAAATTATGGGATCTCTACCTTATTTTTCTTTTTTGGTTCACTTTGGAGACTTTATTTGTATTGATTGACATACACATGTGGGATGTTTTGGTTTCTTTTATTTTATTTTATAGAGTTGGTCATTGGTTTTTTATATTCTATATCCCAATCCTATATTCTTTATTGAGGGTAATGTTAACCATATGTGAGATTTTTATATCCCCATTGCTAGTCTCCAACTTGGGTCCAACTTAAAGTATCAATCTAGGTCCATTATCTATCTCCCTTAATTTTCATCCCAGGAGGGGTTTCTTTGGATGTATTGGTTCGGTATAGAGTGAAATTTGAGGTTTTTGGTTGAGAGATAGTATGGATTTTAGAGTTGAAAACTGGTGAGGCTTTCATAGGAATGGTAAGGCAAAAGCATTAGTCCGACTTAGATTGTGATGTTACAAAGGATACTGGATAATACATAGGAATTTAGGGGAACTTGTGATCTAAATTAATGGACTTAAGCTTACATAATATTCAAGGTGAGATAATGTTGATTGTGGGGTAGAGACCTAAGGGTGGTACATCCATCGTGCTTGTTTTAATTTGTGATTAAACGGTGTTTTTTCTATAATTAAAAATTAATTATTTAATTAATCTAAAATAATCCCATGTTACGAGGCTTAGGATTCCATCCCTTATTCTTTTTCAAAGGTTTATCATGGTCATAATCCTCATATAGTTGAGTAGGTTGTGGTTTAATAGGCTAACTCAGCCGATCATCATAGGGACAATCAGACAGAGGATGATGAGACGTGATCATATTCTAGAAAATTATGAGGGGAGTGTATATAATATAGAGATAAAATATTGGGTAGAGGAGATGGATACTATCTTTAGTATAATTCAGGCCCAGTATGGGTATTGAGTTATATTGGTAGTTAGTCATATGTGGGGAGCAGTACACTAGCAGGGGACGTTGTAGCTTGGAGAGTGAAATTAGTAGGATATTTCTTGGGTTGAATTCTAGGAGTATTATATCTAGTGCTTATATTTAAATATAAAGGAATAAAAGAGGTAGAATCAAATCTCCCTTCAGTAAGGGATTCTAAGCATGATTGATCTTGGGATCAGGATTAAGGATCTCTTGCATTTTATCCTGGTTTTTTTAGATGAGGAGTCTAGAGAATGGCATCTTGAAGAGGAATTATGTACTACGATAATATATGTATTCAACTCATTTATGCTTCATACGTATTTGATGGTCTATAATAATGTGAAAGTGATCTATTGAATGCATTTTTATGGATTATTTACTCAAAAGTGAGGTCATTAGAGCTTCTCAAAGAGAATAAATCTAGTTGGAGGATCCCAGATATCAATGCAGTTGAGGGTGCAATTAGAAAGGAGTCAATCGCAACAGTCTGCTTCATGATTTTTTTAGGTTGGTGGTCCTTGATCATCCATCAGGGGATTTTGTTTATGTACAATACCTATGGATGTTATGGTCACTGTCAGGCTCTGTGCCTCAATACTTAGGGATAATGGTTTGGTATGGATGGTTTGACCCAACTGTAATAGTAGTAGAGGCCATCCGTGTTTGTTTAGCAGTTGAGAGAAGAGAGAGCTGGTATAGATCATCCTCATTATAGACATCATCCTCATAGGCCAAGGCCAAAGCATGACCATAGAGGTCATCAGTAGTGAGGCAGAGGAGTTGGTAATGGGCAGGTATATTCTATATAATTCCTAGTGCTAGAAGGTCCATAGGTTGTTTGAGGTACAATTAGTTTATCATCTACCATAGTTTCTACTTTGTTTGTTTCTGGATTTTCACACTCCTTTGTTGCACCGACTTTGGTCCATGCATTAGTACTAGAGGTGGATAGGCTTCTAGTGCCTCTGGTGTTATCTATGCCATTTAGAGTTCAAGATTTTTTATTTTATGTGTGTCAGGTCTATATACAAATAACGGGACAACATTAGTGAGTTAAGATATTCTCCTGGTTTTAGATGCATCCATATGATTTCATCCTTATCATGGACTGGTTGAATTTCATGTATATAGTTATGGACTATTTCCATAGGATAGTAATTTTTCTAGTGTATAGGGTCATTGAGTGGTGTTCATTGGTGAGAAGGGCTATCAGATTGAAGGCAGGCATACATATCCTCTCCTATCTCAATTATTAGAGTTTTTAGTGGAGACATAGGTGTTGTAGATCCCCAAAGTTGTTAAGTATTTTCTTGATGTCTTCCTGAATGATGTTGTGAAATTATTCCCTTGATGTGATATTGGGTTTGGGATATAGGTACAACTAGGTTCCTCTCTGATTTTGATGACTCCCAATCAAACATCACCCATAGAGATACATGTGTAGAGACTTAAAATCAATGATCAAATGCATAATGGATTCATCTGACCCATTGTGTCTCTTGGGGTGATCCATTTTTTTTCTCTAATAAGGAATATGGTAGTCTGAGTTTATGAGTGGACTATTGGAGTTTGAATCTAGTGATGATTAATAACCACTAACTCTTCTGAAGATAGATGTTTTGTTCTACTAGATTAAGGGATCCATATGGTTTTCAAGTAATTATTTACAGTTTTGATATCACCAAATGATAGTGAAAGATAAGGATATCTAGAAGATTTCATTTAGGTGAAGGTATGGGTACTTTTATTTTATGTTAATATATTTAAATTTAATGAACAAGCTAGTTGTGTTCATGGGGATCATGAAATATATATTCCATGAGTTCTTGAACTGGTTTGTAGTGGGATTCATCAACAACATCCATATATACTCAAGAATATAGGAGGATCATGGAGAGAATATAAGGGTTTCCCTATATTTCTTTGACTACAACAACAAATTCTAATATTTTATTTTCATGAACGCCACTTTTTGGAGTTTAATGGGAACTCGTACAATAATAAAGACACATCAACTTCTAACCATACTGAAAAATAGCATGAGTTTTATACCTATACTCAAACATAAATAGACACGACCACTATAAGGACCATCAATAAAAACAACATATAGAATGTTATAAGAAAATAAGGAAACAAACAAAAGTAATGAAACCAAAAGAATATCAAACAACATATGAGATAACCAAAGCATTATAGAAATTTTAAAAGAGTT
Organism: Viscum album; assembly: GCA_963277665.1. NCBI lineage: Eukaryota > Viridiplantae > Streptophyta > Magnoliopsida > Santalales > Viscaceae > Viscum > Viscum album. The sequence continues at coordinate 1,288,344,387 of OY728159.1, read as the reverse complement.
AGAATGGTTTACCCTATATAAGCACAATTCTATGGAGTCAACCTTTAAGTTTGGACTATCTTTGATGAGGTCATCAAAGTGGTAAGCTATCTTGTGCTAGGTCTAAACATGGTCCTCCAGGATAATTTTCCTCTCTTTGAAGCCTCGTATCAAAATCTGATTCTTTTTATGGATATAAGAAGCTTCTTTTTTATTCAGATCAACTAGCAGTGGTCTTTCAAACATTTTTTGGGAATCCTCCTTTAATACATTGATCTAGAAAGACTACTCAAGAATCTATTAATTATAAGGATGGAGAATCTTCAAGACATTAAGATGAGAGGAGTGGAGTGGAAAAGGTCCTTCAGTAATTTTAAACCACGAACACTATAGAATTTTTTCCAAGAGTATGTTTTGGACATAGAAGTTTTATTTCCTTACGCATGTGGTGTCTCAATAAGGTTTTTCCATGGAATCATCAAAGATAAAGGCAGTTTTTCCTTGGGAATTACCCAAAAACATGGTAGAGGTTCATAGTTTCCTTAGTCCTATGAGCTATTAATAGAGTTTTGTGTCCAAATGTTCTTAGATTTAGGTCATGCTTATATATTTGATAAGAAAGGACTAGGTCTTCATCTAAACTAATCAGTTTTAGGCTACTTTTGACTACCTGAAGAAAATGTTGACTAGTTCTCCTATGCTTTGGTTTTCATAGTAAGGGGTGATGTTTGAGGTATTTTATGATACTTATCACCTGGTATTAGGATGCATATTAATATAGTGTATGGAAGTGATCTTATATGGTTCTATACAACTACATCCTCATGAGTGAGACTGTGCCACCTCTAACTTGGATTTGGAAGTAGTAGTTTTTTCCATATAGTTGTGGTGACATTTCCTTATTAGTGATCACTTTGTGGTCTTCACAGGCCACAAGAGTCTATGTTATGTATTCTATTAGTGGTATTTAATCTTGTGTCAGTAGTGGTGGATGGAGTTTCTATATAATTATTCTTTTTAGATCTTATACACCCTAAGAAAATGGAATTTTTTTATTGATGTGCTGATCTAGAATTCATAGGAAGATGTTCTTTGGGAGTCTGAGGGTTCCTATAAAGGGAAGGAAGGGCTTATGGAAATGAATCTCAAAAAAAATAAAGTTAGTGGCAGAGGTGTTCTATATAATATGATGGCGGAATCATCCCTAATGTAGTAGTTATAGGAGTCTTGAAAGGGATACCCATAGGTCTAAGTTATTTGAAATTGTGTTAGTCATAGTGATGCTTGATAGGAGAGGTGTAAGGATAATCAAAATCAGATGTTGTTTCAAGGAAGGTTGTTTGTTTGTTCGACTATGTGAGATGGATCTCCCCAAGAGTTTAATATATCACTCTTGGTAGTGCATCTAGTTGTATCAAAGATGTACAATGATTTTAGAAGGCATATTTGGTGACCTAGGATGAAGTGGTAAATGGTGGAGTTTGTGGTATGGTGTCTAGTTTTTCAACAAGTGAAAAAGATCACTATGTTCCTGGTGATTTTTTGTAGCACTTGTATATCCCCAAGTGGAAGTGGAGGGATATATTGATTGATTTTATTGCTAGGTTAACCCTAAACCATAGAGGTTATGAAGTTTATGCAATCATGCATTGACTGATTATGTTGGACCATTTTCTGGACATCAAAGAGTTTATTGTTATGGATTTTCTAGAAAAATGATATGTGGATGGGGTTGTGAGACTCCATGGGGTACCAAAAACCATTGTATCCAACTAGGGTAATCATTTTACCTCACAATTCTGGAGATTATTGTAGTATGATTTTGGCTCTCAATTTCACCTTAGCACTATTTTTATCCCCAAGTGGATGGGAAGACCTAGCAGACCATCCAAATACCAGAGGAAATCATTTGGGATTCTGTATTTCAATTTAGTGGGTCATGGTTGAACCATATATTATTGGTTGAGTTTTCCTACAACAGAAGTTATCACTCATCAATTAACATAGATCCATTTAAGGCATTGTATGGGTGGTTGTTTCATTCTCTATTTTGTTGGACTAAGGTTAGAGAGTGAACCGTCCCTATAATTTATGCGGTGTCAATCACAAAAAAATATCTAAGTAGTTATATAGTAGATGAAGGTAGCATAATAATTCTATAAGGCCTATGAAAAACATAGATAGGGGACCCTAGAGCTTCAGGCAAGAGACCAAGTGTTTTTTAAGGATTCCCCTAGATGGGGGTAGTATAGGTTTGGCCAAGGGAACAAGTTTTCTCCCAAGTATGTTGGGCCTTTAAAGGTGTTAGATCACATTAAAGTGGTGGTTTATCATTTAGTGCTTCTACTAAGATTTGACAGAGTTCATGATGTCTTCAATGTGTCCCATATTTTTCTTTATCTTCATAATAACTCTAATGTCATTGATTGGGGTGAGTTGGACATCAAGGATGAGGCAAAGTTTATGGAGTAGCTGGTTGAGATCCAAGATTATCAGAAGAAGTTATTTTATAGGAGATTTATCCCCTTGGTTCATGTGTTTTAAAGGCATGATAGAGTGTACGGGAGTACTTGGGATTAGGATTCACAAATACATTCTTAATACCCCGAGTTTTTTTATGCTTCTTTTGTTTCCATTTTGTTGAAATGATGTGTTTAATCTTATTCTATTTATGAGAATAAATCTATCCCTAGGTTGATGATCTTACATGACTATATTTTTTATTCCTCTCATGTGTGTTTGTGTTCTTATTATAGATAAATCCTTGAGAGGTATCTAATGAGTGATTTTCCAGACCTCATATCCCTTTTATTCCAAGTTCATTTCCCTCTTTTTTTGGTTCTGTTTTGATTATCTAGGATGATAATTTTTTAAGAGTTATATGATGTAATTAACTTGGTTCCCAAGAACTTTTCATTTGTTATTTCTCAAGGCTAGGATGTGTCACTAGGTCTTTGGGGTCTTCTTCCCCCATAAATTTTCTATTTTGTTCTCATGATTTCACTTTTCTTTCCCATGTTCATAGTTTGTTCTCCCAATCACACTCTTCCTTTGTATTTTTATATATTTTTCTCATGGTCGCGCTTTTCCTCCCCATGAATATGGTTTGTTCTCATAGTCATGATTTTTCTCCACATATTCACATTTTTTCTCACAGTTGAACTTTTCCTTCACACAATTATATTTTTTCTCACAATATCAATTTTCCTTCACTCATTCATGGGTTTTTTTGTATATTTGATCCTTTATTTCATAGGATAAATGGTTTTTTCACATGTTTGGACCACCATCATGGTCAAACCTTTCTCATGGTCAAACCTTTCTCATGGTCAAATCCTTCAAGGTTTCTCCAACAGTTTGAAAATTTTCCAGTTTTCCAAAATGTCCAGATTTACCAAAATGACATGAAAATTTTTTCTGAAGTAAAATATGGAATTTAAATATTATTAAATGTTTTAAAAATATATTTATTAAATATATAAATATAATTAATAAAACCTAATTGTTTTAAAAATGGTTATTCTACATCTTTTAAATGAAACTAAATTAAATGATAATTAAAGAGAAAATTTGACCATATCAATCATCATAAAACTATATATAGAATCTTAAAAGTATGGTACTTTTTATATTTGATTATTTTATTATTTTCATCAATTAAATACAAATCATAAACTTTCTCTTTAACTTTAAGGGTTGTCTTCTTCCACATGAATCCTTCCAGCTTATGATTCTAGGTACATTCAACAGTTTGGTTTTCACTCTACGTTCTATATTGGTGTGTCACGTCTGAATTAGGAGCACATTCCTCCTTCATATTACCCTATCTTTGAAAGTATTATATGGTTTATCAATACATAACCTTCATGATATCTAGGTTGTTACATCATCTTATTTTCCCTTATTTTTGGTGTAGTGTGTTTTAAAACTTCCTTTCTATGAAAGATATCTTTTTTCTAACTTATTTTATACATCTATGAAATTAGAAGGATTTTGTCTCCTAGTGGGGGTTAGTACATATTAACTAATGAATATAATTAATTTTATTAAATTAAATTGAATGGTATGGGGTGTATTTTTTTATTTTACTAGTTTTTTGTATTATTTATAAGTGATGATTGTTATTTGAAATCACAATTTATTATTATGTATATTATGAATGTTGTGAATTGTAAATACCTATTGTAGATTGATAAATCTTTCTTGATATTATGTTTAAACCCACTTCTCATAAAATACTAATTATGTATATTTGGATAAGAATTGTTTTCCTATGTAAATATAGTACTATTTGAAAATACCCTTGCATAATAAGATGATTTAATGTGAAAGCCCATTATAAATGAATTGTGGTAAGATATGTGGTATGGAAATCTATTATTGGGTGTATTCCCGGTATGTTAATAATTATCCTAGTGTTGGTGTGGCCTTTTGGGGTTGGTACAATGATGGTGGTGATTGGTTTAGGTTTTGTGTTGTGGGTAGTTTAAGTTTGGTGGTAGATATGTGGTTATTGTGGTAGTGAAATGGTTGTTATATAGTTACTTATTTTAATATCATGTTAGAAATGGAATATAAGGTTAGTAATGATAAAATCTAAATAGTGTGGGTTATGTGTGATGATTATGTGTGGGGGGTTTCATATAGTTGGTGGTAGTATGTGGTAAAATTCATATAGTGTTGATGATAATATGAAGGAGATGAATTATTGATGTAAAACCTTTAGTTTGGGCTTGTATATTATCTATGAAAATATATATATATATACTTGTATTTTTATGTTATTTCTATACACATCACACCCACATCAAGTACCATGTATCGAAACCTAAATGTTATAGGGGTGTTTTCCCCAACATCTAGATGGTGGAGAATGGATGGTTGATTACCTATCTTATGCACTTTTTTTGGAAGTAGTGATGGTGATGGTTGGTGTTGGATATTCCTTGTGAGGATGAAGGTATGAAATGTAGTGGGGGTCATGCATGGTAGGTAGAGGTAATGAGTTTGATTCTTTTCATGTTCACAATAGCCTACTTACCTGGTTCATGATGGGGATGTGATGTGGATGTTGACATATTCCATCAAGATATGTTGATCCCTACAGGAGGTGAGGGTGGGTAAGGATGTGTCTAGACCCACATCAAAGGTGGATTGATATATGGTGATGAGATGGAATGGAAGGTATGGGAGTAAAGGAAGTTTAACATTATTTCATTAGAGTATCAACTTAGTGGGGAAGTGGATGCGAGGAACCTTTATCGATATTCTCATATTATTATCTTACTACTTATTTACATTATTTGGTGGGAGATACATAGTCATATTAGGATGGATAGTTGACCTATTTTGGTGGTTATTGATTCTATTTTTTGTTCATTAGTGAATTAGTATTCTCTTTTCACATTTTCACAGGATAACTTGGGTATAATCTTGCTAAGTATAAATATTATTCTCACCCTACATATATAAACTTTTTTCAGGTTTACAGGATGATTATAGGGATCGATTTGGGCATTATTATCTTGGATATTAGAGCGATTGTGGGAATGCTACCTTAGTTTTCTTTTTGTATTAACTTTAGAGACTTTATTTTTATTTCTTTACATACACATGTGGGATGGTTTGGTTTATTTTATTTTATATGAAAAAATTTATCAATTTTTAGTTGTCTTCTATCTCTCAATAATATATTCATTATTGAGGGTAGTGTCTTCCATCTATGATATTTTTATACCCTCAGCGCTAGTCATCAACCTGGGGCCTACAGAATGTAGTACATGAGGGGTTATTATTTTTATCCCTTTATTTTCTTATCTGGAGGGGTACTTTTGAGGGAGGGTTACATGATATTATAGTTCATAATCATGGAATAAGGATTTGTTAGATCATAAGATATGAATTATAGGAGAATAAAACATCAATAATCTATATGATCATATCATAAGCATAAGAACATTTCATAGAGTGTCATAAAAATATTTTCATGATCCTAATCATAAAATTCATATGTTAAGGATAGGCACCAAGAAATCCATCACATGTTAGTCTTGGGATAACCACCCATGTACCTATTTTAGACTTGGGTTAACCACCCATTTACCCTTGGCATTGGGTTAACCACCTGTATACCCTTCTATATCATAAAACATTAATCATTACCCATTGCATTAGAGTTATATAATATACCCACCCATAACATAATAATAATCCATTAATATATATGCCATAAGATCATGAAAACATTTATCATTTCTTCATAGATTAAACTGTAGAAAATAAAATGAGGTTTATCAAGATTTCATCATCATAATCAATAACCATCCAGTGAATGAATAAGGATGGTATCATTGAATCATATCCCTAGTGAATCATAAGTAAAATCAATTCATGTTCTCATATATTAAAATTCCATTAACTGATCACTTGAACATTTATTGAAGAAAATACCCTTTTTTAATCACTTATTTATAATCTAAAAATTTCCAAAATAGTAGGAAAAAATTCTTTGAAAATAAACATAACAACTCATATAGGAAGCTTCAAGGAAAATAATAATACTAATGTTGGGAAAACTCATTCATATGGTAAAAATTAAAAAAATATTTACACCATTGGTAAAAATTAAATCATTTGAAAAATTAAAATAAGGTCCCATTTAAATATTTTTATAGATTATCAAATATGGTTAAAATGACTTTAATTAATCATTATAGAATAGTAAAAACATTCTTGAAAAAAAATTAAAGATAATATAGACATTTTTGTGTGTTTTGATATATATACATGTGTTTCTCTTGAAATTATAGTGTTGATACTTCTACATCCACTATTTTCATGGTAATTTCCTTAGATTACATGTTTTATCAATAGTTTATAGTAGTTTCTAGTCTATAATAAGAACTATGAAATAATATGATAGTAATATTAAACATTACTTTTGTGGTATAAATACATCATACTGATAGGATATATATTATTTCTAAACATTGTGTGTTGGGGGCTTATATGATTTGAAACTTCTTCTCATGAAGTCTGTACATGGTGATCTTGAGTGTATGAGATCATGGGGGCTGATTAACTAATATGAACATCTCATGTTACATGTGTAATTGGTTGTTTTTATATAAAAACCCAATTGTCTTGGTCACTTAACTTAAGATCATTTTCAATGTGTTCCAATTGATTATTTAAATTGATGATAGATAAAAACCATTACATTTATATTATTGTGATGTAGTTTGTATCAGGTGTGTGATTAGAGATATGAGTTTGGTTAAATGATCAAGATATAATTTATCACTTCTGAAAGGAGGATATATCTCAATCCATTTTTACTAGGAATTATTACATTCCTTAAATCCATTTCCATGGTAAAATAAGGAAAGTATGTCCAATAAGTTCATAAAAAAATAAATTAATAGAGTATAATGATAGAAAGTGTTTATATTGTTTTATGAGATATCACAAGATAGGGTGATTATATTACACAGTTTTTATTCATAGTGGTTACCATTAATTTTACTATACCCTATCTCCTTATGGGCCTTTATGGGTTTCTAGATTCCACTATTAGTCTATAAGTATCACTTAATGCTTCCTAGATAAGATCATAAAAGGTTACATATAAAGTGTATTCAAAAGTTTTTCCAATTATTAAGAATTGGTTTTCAAGACATGGAGGGACCCAAAATCAAGGTCAATATATATATAATATTAAATGATTGAAATAAATAAATAAATTCAATGTTGTTAGAGTTTATAATGATAAGTATTGAATTTATTAAATCAATGTATTCACAAGTCATTAAGTGAAAACTAGAAAAATGTTATAGAAATGAATATTTATTTATTCAAGGTTTGTTAAATATTTAATGGGATAATAGATCCAAGATAATGGATTGAATTTTATCAAATAAAATTTATTTGATGTCAAAATTATGTGATAAAATATTCACAATATTTTTAGAAATTTTTAAGTGTTTTTTGTATCATTTTTAGGTCCATTTGAAGGGTTAACTTTCATAAGGACCTAAATTTAATTTATGGAAGTTATAACCTAAGTATTTAAACAATTTAAGGGACAAAAATTATAATTACAAACATTTTCAATAATTCCCTCAACTCTACACCTCTCTATCAAGTTATATAGAGACAAAGTTTAGGTATGTTCAAGAATGGTTTGATCTGAGTTCAAGGATTGATCGTTGTGATTTATTATGAATAGGATGACATTGAAAGTGCTTTTGATTTTCCACACTGGTACCCATATAGTGAAGGTAAACATTATATAAATATTTTTAATCATGTGTAGATGATTTAGAGGGTTTTGGATTATATTACTTCAAGTGAAAATCTCTGAAAATGAGCAAAACACGCATTTGATCAAAATTAAATAAGGTTCTATTTTGATTTTAAATTACAGTTTAAATTTTGTTCTTTGTGCTTAAATTAAATCTCATGAAATCCATGAATGAATACAATAATGGGTATACTTTTTTTATGTTTCAACATGAATCTAGACCTAATAAATTTAAATACCCTATTTTCACACATCCACAAATCCATGGATTCCATAACTATGGATGTTCTGGCAATATAGTATGTGGATTTTGTGGTGAGTCTTCATAGATGTAACATCCTAGTTTTTCTTTAATCATTGGAATACTCCCAAGTGGTGTTTTATGATGTATTTAGGGGTTATATGAAATCCCATTCCCTTATATAAAGTATATACTAAAACCTGAATCATTCTAAGATACAATAGGTCCACCAACTAGATGATTAGGGCCACCAACCAGCCAGTGGTCTAGCTTGAGGTTACAACATTTATATTGTAACCACAATCTATCTATTGATATCAATATATTTAGTTTAGCATTAGGTTACCATGATAAATCTACCTTTGAACCCTCATTTTATTTATTTTTCTCATCTCACTCGAACCTAATTTGACCCATACAAACCTTAGGAACCTTAGGGGTAATTTTGGATCTCCTAAACTCATTTATTAGTGGGTCTAAGTTCCATTTCAAGCAGTGATCATCTTACAGTATTTATTTTTATTATTTTTCTTTTATATGATTTATTATCTTGATTAATTCTTCTTATATTCTATGTAATCCATGGTATTTTTCATACCTATAATGGTTGATGTGCAATTTTGATTCTAGGATCAATTATCGCCACTTTAGAGATCTCTCTTCCTTTATTTAGTGTTGTCCTTCAGAGAAAACTCAACTCGGATTCATTATGACTTGATTTTGGATATTCCAATTAGGTATTTATATTTTTTTTCTTATTCTTTTTATTCATGTGTTTCTTGAACTCATGTTTGTTCTATTTTAAATTGGTTAAGAATTATTTTATTTCTATAAATCACAAAATTAACCTATGAATATAAGTTAATTACTTAAAGAAATTTTCAAATTCTATGTTATGTGTGTGTGTGTTCCTTATAAACATGTTTTGGAATAATTTAAAGAATAACTTGAAATGGATTTTTTTTAAAAGTTTGATGGTATTGGTATTTTAAAATAATGAATAGATTAATTGGATTTCATTGACCTTTTTCTTGAAGGACTTTTTATAACCTTAAATTGGTTTTTAAATAATATGGGTATGTGTGACCATTTTGAAATGAATATATCAAATTGATGTTTTGTTAAATTGATAAAGTTTTAGTTTATCAATTTATATTTCCTTAAAGTGCTATTTGGCATGTTGTGAATTAAATGATCTTATCATGAAATATTTTGGATAAACCCCTTATGTATACTCTTTATTGAAGAATGGTGCTTACAGTACATGATGATGGGTGTTGACATAGGGTTTTTACTCTTTTAGGGAGCTTGGGGTGAGGGTGAGATGTAAAATTTATCTGTGATAGAATGATGGTTATGCATGATGATGTCATAATAGAGCCCTATTTTGATCCTTGTTGTTTGATATCCCACTCACCTCTTCGAATGGTCATAGGAAACCTAGTTAGTAAGACGAGTTGATCTATATTTATGCTTCACTAAAGGACTCACACCCCAACTAGTGGATCCATATAGAATATTAAATGTTCAAGCTATGGACATGAAACTAGTAAAGCATGTATGCATGTAATTCATTTTCTTACGACCCATGTAAACTTGATATAAGCATCGATATTAGTCATTTTTTATCTAGACTATGGTGGACTCACTATTGTATCTTGGTCACTCCCATGACATATAACCTTGAAACATGTCATTGATACTTGATATATGACTCTGATTATTCAATCATTACATGGTGCTAGATTGGTTTTAGTTGACTTCCTTTATTAAGTCCACTGATTGATATGAGGTACTTTCCTTATCAATGTATACTCCCTGGCATGTTTTAATACTCTGTGATACATGGTATTAAATCATATCCTCTTTAATAATTTTTAACTTTGGATTGTGAAACTATTTTCAAAGATTTATTAAAAAGTGTTTATTTTTATTAAAAAGGGATTTTAACAATTTTTAAATCTTTATTTCCATTTTTAAAATGTGTAATGATTTACCTTATTTATTTATAATGGAAAACCCCTATTTTTATAATGTTATTTTTAAACTATAATATATAAATTGATTTTTATAGAAATTGTATATACTCTTTTATGGAATCCTATTATACTATATAGCTCACACCATTCTTGTAACGTTTAGTGTTTTAATCTTTCTTGTTTCCCTAGAAGGTGCTCATGATATCTTCATCTTACTTTCTAGGTTCATGCTTCGTTAGTCAAGGGTGGGTTACTTGGGATGTGGGGGGTGGTTTTGGAATAATAGGAAATAGTTTTTGGTAGTTTTGTTTCTTCTTTCTATTCTTGGATGTTTTTGTATCATCACCTTGTATCCTTTGTGATTATACCATTTTATTTATCTTTTGATGTTCCATTAGTATTATCTGATTATGTTGTCTTATTATTTGGTGAAATTGTTTCCTAAAGTTATTTCTTGATTCCCAATATTTTTTTTCCATACCATGAGGATCAGGAGTGCCCTTTGGGCTAATAGAAATCGATTCAAATGCTAGTTCAGACTGTATTCTAAGATGGTTCATTACAATTGTTATAAGAGTATATTTGTTCATAAAATATTCCTTCCATGAAATCCCTTACTTTATTTACTTGGGGTGACTCATGGTAGAAATGAGATTACGAATATGTTAAGACTCATGAGGTAATTCGTGAATGGGTTCCTAATCATCACCCTTCATGATGAGACTTGAGTAAGCAATAAAATTGAGAACTTGAGTCTTTTTTTTAGTTTTTTGTTTTATAATATTGATTATATTTAGAATCATAATGAGTCTACCATTTATTATTGGAATATTTTATGAGTTTTTTTTATTGAAAATATTACTAGAGTTTTATAGTGGATTCATTTTCTGATAAACTATTAGGAATTGGTTTGGTTGATCTATGAGTTAGTCTAGGAACTATTGTGAGGTTAGTGTATGGTTTACCATCTCATGCGACCAAGCCATGAATATTCCTACTCTAACCATAAACATGAAATCTTATCCATTTTCTTACAAGATTACCTCACTTATGTGAGGTTAGTTTGGAGGGTTCTTGTTTTTAATATACATTAATGGGCCAAGTTTGTTTCATGATCATGTTTGGTAGTTTTTGTTTAATCCCTTTGGTGATGATTTTAAATCCTTTTAGAAAACCAAATTTGTAATTTTAAATAGGTTTGATTTGAGTACTTTGAAAAAAAAAATTAATTTATAAAAGGTATGTTTTATGATATGTTTGGTTAACAAAACTACTTTTCAAATAATCACATGCGCTGTGTTAATGGAATGTTTTACAAGGAAATTTTGTTTTTGTAATGAATTTAAAATGGAAATGGTTTTGAAAATTAGAATTTTTGATTGATTTTTAGAAACCATGGAATAAGTTACATAAACTAGTAAAAAATTTAAATTTTCATATATTTATATCAGTATTTCATTTTTTGAAAGGAAATTATAATTTTTTGTAAATGGGTAAATATTGAGTATCTTATAAGTAATGATGTTTTGATAAAAGTAGTTGGAGCTTCATGTGAAATCTTATGGTTTGTGTGTGTTTTGTATTAGTTTTTACCTTATCCCTAAGTTTATGATCCTGTGTTTCATGATGTCCAAAAATTTCGCCTAGAAAGCTTGAAAAGAAATATATAAATTGTATTCACTAGTCTGGTCTTATAAGTAGCCCTTCATGTTTCCCAGATGTAGCATTTTTAGTTGATGACTCTACCCGAACTCTAAATCAAGTGGTAGATCTAGATACTCTCCATTCTTTAGAACCCATATAAGTCTTCTTGGATCATATACCACCTTATTATAGAGTTTAGTGGGGTTCTATTTAATCAATTAAGTGTATTGAATAAGTTTAAGGAATCATTGATTCTTTTAAGACTCCAAATGTACTGAAGGTCAAGTCTATCCAATCCTTGTTTGAAGGGACTGGAAGAGAGTGATGGGATTTCATGATTCCTCTCTGACTGCATGAAATAATTTCTTAGGAATTCTATAAGTTAGTCTTCATTTAGGGTTAGTATTCTAAATAATTTAATAAGAAGAAATTTTTTGAGCTCTTGGGTCTTAGTCAATGTGGGCATTCAGTTTATGAGTATTCCAATAAATATTTGAGTTTAGTAAGTTTTTTACCTGATCTTATTAGTGATGAATCACTTAAGGAACTCTATTTTAAAAGATATCTTAACCTATACCTTATAACATTCATACTTAAATTCTGTTAGACCTCTTATCTGATGGTTCTTAATCTGGTCTTGTTAAATGAAGTGAATCTAGAAAAGCAGTAAAAAAAGGAGAATTACTTTTTCATGGTTATATTAAGTGAAGATATCCCATATGGTGAATCATAGAGGTTGGTTAAGTAGGGATAGTCTTCTTAGGGAAATAAGAGGAATTTTTTGTTCTTCTAGTGTGGAGAACCTAGTAATTCTAAGAAGTCGTGTTTGAAAGCTCTGAGAATTTGTGATCAAAGTGGTTGACTATGTCAATTTAATAGGTTTTATAAGTTGGGTAATCAAAAGGGGATATTTTATTCATGTATCATTACCTCCTAACTATGGTTCACAAAATGCTTCAAGATAATATAGGTCCATCCATAGTCCTCAGAGTGAAACTTTTTCACATATTTGAGGAGTTGATGATGGAAGTTAATGTTGGTCTATCTTGTGGTTTTTGATGAAAATGTGGAGAATGTTTGATTTTTCCTTATTGTAGTTTTTCAATTACTGGAGACCATCATTTTTTGGGATCATTTTAGTTTATCTCTTGTATTTTGTGAACTAATTTCCTTAGTATCTATTTGGTTTCTATTTTTAGATGTTCCCTCTTGAATGGATATCAATCATTTTGAAAGGTTTCTATTCATTAAGGTTTGTTTCAATATTTTGGATGGAGTAATACCTTTTTATGGGAAACACTAGGAATTTTAGGGGTTTTGTCTTTAGAATCCATTATATTTCCTTACATTTGTACCTTTCTATGGTGAGTATTGGGTATTATTCAAGTTGGTTGTTGTTTCTTAGTATCCTATTATTAATGCCTATTTGGTTAGAGACGAATCTTGATATGTTGGATGATCTACCCTTTTGAGATATTATTATTCCCTATTTGTGCACTAACCTAGTTATTTGGACTCTTTCTTGTTAAACTTGGATAAAATTTGGGGTTGTACTTATTTAACTAGGACTGTGTGGTTTCTTGATGAACTAGGAACCCGAAGGTGTTGGTAGTTATTTCAATGATATCATCGAGGGGTGAGGTTCTATATTGTAAATACTAGGTTATCATCAATTACTTTATTAAGGTATAAATCCATGTTAATTTTGTTCCTTGATTATGGATAGTTTAAAAATTGTTGGATCTTGAGTGTGTGGATTATTTGGAGTCATTGTGATGTTTTGTTGTATATTCCCTTTGAGGATTTGGTTTCTACTCTTCTTTTTTCTCCATAGAAAGTGATCAAGGTCCCTTCTTTGGGTATAATGGACATGTTTGGCTAGATGTTATCCTTATATTCCACCACTTTGGTGAATATTTAAATAGTGGGGAGACCAATTCTTGGTCTTTAGTCCTTCAACATTTCTCAACCCTCTCAGCATCATTGGTGTGTTGTTTAGATATGTGTGATTATCTAATAATATCTTCTTAAAAGGTTTCTTTAGAATGTTTGTCATTTATTATTTAATATTTCATGTGGGATGGATTTTCCTTGTATGATTCTTCCTCGGTTTCATGGGCCTTTCACCTCACAGGTTGAGTGTAGAACTTATATTGTCTAGTTGTTTTCTATATTTCGGACTAGAAACTTTCTAGGGATATAAATCACAATGATGGGGAGAATTATAACATCACAATTTTTTCATCATTATCCCACTCCCTGGTGGTGTTTTTAGGTGGCTTAATGAGTTTAAGTATGACTTGGGACTTCATAGAAGGTGTGGACCTAAATCTATAGATTTCTAAGCTATGGAAGGTCCAAAAGCTAGCCGATGAGGGTCAGCGGCAAGCCAGTGGGTTGGGTAATGGCTAAAAAAATCTAGTGTAGCCACCATCTAGCTGGTGGGTATCTATTTTCCATCCAACAGGATAGCCAAGGGTTAAATCATTTTGACTATAACCACCAACTAGATGGCGATGTCATTAGAGTAAGGTTATCATTAGGGTGGAATGGTAAATATACATTAAATCCCATATTTTATTTATTTTCTATTCTCCCTCAATCCTAATTCAACTCATAATAACCTTAGCATGCTCTGGGGTAATTTTATCTCTCCCAAACTCATCTCTTGGTGAATAGAAGTTTCATTTAAAGAAATAATACTCATCCAGTATTTATTTCTCTTCTTGGTCTTTAATCTCCCATATTCTCTAGATTCATTCTTCCTAGAGGCTATGTAAGCACTAGTATTTGTTAGAGGTAGATTGTTTGATGTGTAATTGTGATTATAGGATATATTATCACCTATTTGGAGATTCCTCTTCCTTAATTAAGTGTTCTCCTTTGGAGGAAACTCATTTTGGGTTCATTGTGGCTTGATTCCAGATATTCCAAGTAGGTGTTTCTATATCATTTATTATTATTATGGTTAATGTGTTTCTTGAATTCATGTACGTTCAATTTGAAATTATTTAATCATGATTTGATCACTTTGAAGTAAAAAATGACCCTTTTGGTGAAATTGGTATTTTTCATGGCTAGTTTTTCATCATGAATTAATCCTTTGTTTTAGAACAAATTGTCTTGTTTGAATACCTGGGTGGATTTGGTTTTCAAAATGAAAATCTTAGTTTTAATGAAGCTAAGTTGATTCTTTGAAAAAAATTAAAAATGGTTTGGTATGTGTGTGTGTGTTCCATAGAAATGTGTTTTGGAATGATTTAAAGAATAAATTGAAATTGATTGTTTTGTAAAAGTTGATGGTATTGGTATTTCAAAACATTAAAGGGGTTGATTGGATTTCCTTTCCATCTTTCTTAAAGTCCTATTTTGTACCTTAATTGGTTTTTAAAGGAATCAGGAATGTGTGAGACTTTTGAAATAAATGGATCAAAGTGATGTTTTATTAAATTGATAAAGTTTTGGTTTATCAATTTATATTTTCTTAAAGGACTGTTTAGCAATTTTTGAAGTAAATACTCTTATCATGTAAATTTTGGGATAAACCCATTATGTATACTCTTTCTTAATATATGGTACTCTAAACACATGATGATGGGTGTTGATACAAGGGTTAAACTTTTTTAGGGATCTTGGGGGTGAGGGTGATATATAAAATCCATATGTGATGGAATAATGATTATTCATGATGATGTCATGATGGATACATGTTGTGATCCTTGTTGTTTGATATCACGCTCACCTATTTGACTGGTCATGGGAAACTGTAGTATTTAGATGATATGACCTAGATTTATTCTTCTCAAATGGACTCACACCTTGCCTAGTGGATCTGTACAGAATTTGAAAGGTTTAAGATATGGATGCGTAGCCGGAAAAATGAGTATGTGTGGGCTTGGTCTTCTTGAGACCCATGTAGAATTGATGTAAGCCTGGTGATCATTCATGAATTATTGATTATCTAGACTATAGTAGACTCACTATCATATCTTGTTTATAACCATGACATATGACCTCGACACTTGACATTGAAACATGATATATGGCTCTAATCATTCAATCTTTTCTTGGTGTCGGAGTGGCCACTTTTGACTTCCTTTATTATATCCATTGATTACTAGGAGTTACTTTCCTTATCCATGTATACTCTCTTGTATTTTATACTACTATGTGATACATGGTATTCAATTGTAACCTCCTTATGAACTTATAATCTTATCTTGTGAAACTATTTTTAAATTATTATTTAAAAGGGTTTATTTTTATTAAAAGGTATTTTGACATTTTTTAATATTTATTTACCTTTTTAAAATGCGGTATGTTTTACCTTATTTATTTATAATAGAAAAACTTTTTTTAATTATCTTGTTTTCAAACTAGCATATCTTAATTTATTATTAGAGAAATTTCATAGACTCTTTGGTGGAATCCTATGGGGCTCTATAACTCACACCCTGCTTGTACCGTTTAGTGTTTGTAGCTTTCATGTTTATATAATAGGTGTATGTTTTATCTTCATCTTCCTTTGCAGGTTTGTTTTAGGTTGGTTGGGGGAGGGAAACTTGGGATATGGTGGGTGGTCATGGACTACCAGAAGATGTCTTGGGGTAGTTTTGTTTCTATTTTTTCATTCTTAGATGTTTTTATATCATCTTCTTTTATCCATTGTGGTTGTAATATTTTATTTATCTACTGATTTTTCCATAGTATTTCTTTGGTAATGTTAAATTCATATTGGGTGAGATCACTCCCAAAGTTTTTTTCCTGATTTCCATAACCTTTCCTCTAACTCCTGGGGATCTAGAACACCCTTTAGGCTAGTGGCGATTATTTCATATGTTACTTTAGATGGTACTCTGGGATGGATTGTTACAATGGAGCTTTGAGGATTGTTATTTTTTATTAAGGCCCTAAATTTACTTCATGAGTTTGGAGGGGAATGAAACAAGCCTTTGTCTCTCAGTTATGCCTTAGCACTAATTTCCACCCACAGACATATGGATATATGAAGAAGAATAAGTAGAGGATATGTTGTGACTGTGTGTATTGGATTTTGGTGGATCATGGGCGTGACACCTACCTTTGGTTGAGTTTTATTATAATAACAGCTATCACTCATCCATTAAGGTGGTCCCATTCAAGGAATTATATGGGACCCTATGTTAATCCCCTTTGAACAGGATCAATATTGGGGAGGTATTAGTTCTTAGTCCTGATGTGGTGAAAAGTATAGAAGAGAAGATTTAAGTGGTTCATAAGAAGATAAAGGTAGAAGACTTATGTTGATCGGTGGAGGAGGCATTCAGAGTGTGAGGTTGAGGAGAATGTTTTCCTAATTTTTTTCTCTCAAAATAGGTAGTGGGGGTTTGATCAAAGGAGAAATATCATACTCTAGTTTTTTGGACCCTTCAAGGTGTTGGAGCATGTTCAAAAGGTGGATTATCGGTTGGAACTACCCATATTGTTGGAAAATTTTCTTGACATATTTCACATGTCCTAGATTCACCAATATTTTCACTCTGATTCCCACATCATCAACTAATGGGATTTTGATTTTAGGTACAATTCAATTTTCATGGAACAACTAATCAAGATTTTGGAATGTTACACTACGGAAAAATGCGGATTTAGCGGTAGTTATTTTTTCATTTCACGGCGGTTTAAACCACCGCTAAATTGTGGGTCGGGAAACTATTCATGGCAGTTTTAAAAACTGTCATAGAACGTTTGGCGGTGGTTTTTTAGCGGCGGTTTTTTGAATTTTTTTTATTTTTTTTTTATTTTTTTTAAATTATTTTTTTTATTTCTTTTATTTCTTTAATTTATTTTATTTCTTTTATTTGTTTTATTTCTTTTATTTCTTTTATTTCTTTCATTTCTTTTATTTTTTTTATTTTATATTTTATTTATTTATTCATATTTATTTTATTTATTTCGTATTTATTTTATTTATTTCGTATTTTATTTATTTATTTCATATTTTATTTATTCATTTCGTATTTTATTTATTCATTTCGTATTTTATTTATTTATTTCGTATTTATTTTATTTATTTCATTTTATTCGCATTACTTTATTTACTTTATCCATGCATGCATGCTCATGCACATGCACATGCTCATGCAATATAATGAAATATTGCGTTTGGTGAGATTTGAACCTATAACCTCTTGCATATTTTCCAAAGACTTTACCACTCCAGCAAGCTCATCATGTGGTTAATAAACAAAATTTAATATACTTATACATACAAATTGAAAAAACAAATAATACATAACTAATAGATATAAACTCAATAATAATTAAACAATAAGCAATAATCAATAATTAACCAATAAGCAATAATAATAAACAAATAATAAATAATAATAAATAATAAATAAAAAATAAAAAATAAAAAATAAAAAACAATAAATAATAAATAATAATAATTAATAATAAATAATTAATAATAAATAATTAATAATAAATAATAAATAATAAATAATAAATAATAAATAACAAATAATAAATAATAAATAATAAATAATAAATAATAAATAATAATAAATAAAAAATAACAAACTATAAATAATAATAAATAATAAATAATAAATAATAAATAATAAATAACAAATAATAAATAATAAATAATAATGAATAATAAATAATAATAAATAATAAATAATAAATAATATTAATAAATAATAATAAATAATAAATAATAAATAATAAATAATAATAATAAATAATAAATAATAAATAATAAATAATAAATAATAATAAATAATAAATAATAAATAACAAACAATAAATAATAATAAATAACAAATAATAAATAATATTAAATATTAAATATTAATAAATATTAAATATTAAATATTAAATACTAAATATTAAATAAAAATAAATAATAAATAGAAATAATAAATAATAATAAATAATAAATAATATATAATAATAAATAATATATAACAAACAATAAATAATAATAAATAATAAATAATAAATAATAAATAATAAATAATAATAATAAATAATAAATAATAAATAATAAACAATAAATAATAATAAATAATAAATGATAAATAATAAATAATAAGAAATAAGAAATAATAAATATTAAATATTAAATATTAAATATTAAATAATAACTAATAACTAATAACTAATAACTAATAAATAATAAATAATAAATAATAAATAATAAATAATAAATAATAAATAATAAATAATAAATAATAAATAATAAATAAGAATAATAACAAATAACACATAATTAATAATTATAATTAAATAAATAATAAATAATAAATAATAAACAACAATTAATAATAGATAATAATACATATATAATAAATAATAAATAATAAATAACAATAATAATAATAAATAATAATAATAAATAATAAATAATAAATAATAAATAATAGATAATAAATAATGGATAATAGATAATAAATAATAATAAATAACACAGAATTAATAATTATAATTAATTAAATAATAAATAATAAATAATAAATAATAAATAATAAACAACAATTAATAATAGATAATAATACATATATAATAAATAATATATAATAATAATATATAATAACTAATAAATAATAAATAATAAATAATAATAATAAATAATAATAATAATAAATAATAATAAACAATAAATAATAAATAATAAATAATATTAATAATAATAATAAATAATAAACAACAAATAATAAATAATAAACAATAAATAATAATAAATAAATAATAATATATATTATATATTATATATTATATAATAAATAAAATATTATTATTAATAATAATAAATAATATATAATATATAATATATAATATATAATAAATAACAAGTAACAAATATTATTATTATTATTATTAAATAATAAATAATAAATAATAAATAATAAATAATAAATAAATATAAATAATAAATAATAAATAACCAATAAGAAATAATAGATAATAAATAAATTAAAGTATATTATAAATAATAAATAATAAATGAAACACATGAAAAAGTACGAAAAGGCGTGATAAGTGATTAAAAATTATGAAAACGCATGAAAACAGATGGAGAAGCATGAAGATGGAAGCATTAGAAAGCATGAGAACGCTTGAAAACTCATGAAAACTCTAGAAAACCCCTTAAGAATTCAACATAATCATCATAATAACCCACAAAAAAACAATGATAAAGATAACAAGTCATGGAAACCCAAATAAACAGTAATAAATGAAGCTACCGTCAAAACAGTCATAAAGTGACAAAAACATTGGACTCACATTAACAGAGATAACTTATGATCTGAGAGTCCGTTCCAGATCTGTGACCAGTCAAATCAAATATCATAAAACGATCTTCGAGCTGATAGGTGAAAGGGACCGAATGGACTGGCGAATCAGAAGTTACGACCATTTAAAAAAACTGGCGAGGAATGGGTGTTAGAAACGAGGCATCGAAAAACATAACAAACTCGATACCCACTAAAAAGGTTGTAACTTATGATCCAGGAGTCCATGTGGGCTCCGTGACTAGTCAAACTGAATCTCATGGAATGAACTACTATCTGGAAGGCGGAGGAGTCTGAACAGACATGCGGATCGAAAGTTAGGTCTGTTTGAAGACAAGTTTGATGGGACACCGGTGACGGAAATGGGGTTTAGGAGGACTTCAGAGGGGTTTTGGGGGTCAAAACATGTAATAATCTTACTTCTAGCATATTAGTGCATATCTCTCTTCACTGGCTTCGATTTGATATATGGTAGAGCCCAAACGGACACCTGGAACGAAAGTTATGGTCGTTTGAAGTTGGAGAACTTTTTTCGACTTTCTTATAACTCTCATATCTTCCACACCTTAGACCATCTCATAGTTTTGATTATACATGCCTCTAGATATCTTCATGAGCTTCTATTTGACTGGTCATAGTGCTCCAAAGGATGCCTGGATCAAAATTTATGGTCGTTTTAGTGATTTCAGGGTTTCTCATGTTTTTTTAATTTTTTCCTTTCATTTTGCGGCAGTTTTACCCAAACCGCCGCTAATCCTCGAAAATATTTAAAAAAATAAGAATAAAAATAAAAAAATTAGACATTTCACAGCGGTTTTCAAACCACCGTGAAAAAACCGTCGCGAAATAGCAGCCCGAAAAAAATTTAGCAAAGGTTTTTAAAACCGCCACGAAACGACCGTTTTCCTATAGTGTTAGAAGAATGTGTTGTGATAGAATGTTATCCCTTTAGTTCAAGTTCTATGGAGGCATGGAGATTGATAGGATATTACTTGGGAGTGGGAATCGGATATACACACCCATTACCCAAAGTAGGTTTCTCCATAATGTTTTGGTTTCTTCATGTTATAATTTTGTGATTTTTTTTTACTTCTTACTATTTTTCATTAAGAACTTTTTTTATATATTGGGGTATGGTTCCACACTTGTTTGAGAAGTATTTTCTAGGAATTTTTTGGTGTTTATTATTTCCTTTTCTAGTTGGTTTTGATTATAGAGGATAATATACATTTAAAAGGTAACTATTGTAATTAAACTAACCCTTCTGTCCTGATAATTTATGAGTTTTTGGTGTTGGGAGACCCAGTTCCTTGAATTTATTCTTTGGTTTGATTCATGACATAAAATGTTGTTCATGGCATGAATGTTCATGGTAGAGTTTTCAATGGTTATTTCTTTGAATGTTTCATAGTGTGGAAGGTTTAATTCATATAATTAAATCCTTCTAGGTATTTTTGGATCGAATGACTTGTTTTTTTATGGATATGAACCATGTAGGGTTCAAAGCATAAACCATCCCTTCGTACTGTGAATCTGGTGATTTCTAGGTTGTCTATATATTTCACCCACCCTATGATCTCCCTCATTCTTTGATTGTTTCTATAAAAATTCAGGTGATACCTAGGTGATTCCGGGGTCCCTAATGGCCTCTAATATTTCACATTCATCCATGTCTTCTAGATATTCTATCACAGTGATTATGGGTGAGTCCTTCTTTTTCTATCAAAATTTTTCCTTGTTTATTTCAAGGTTTCATAGTGACTATGTTGATTAGAGTTTGGGTTTATTTAGGATATAGTTTTGATGAGTCATATATATATTTCAATTTTCTTCAAGTATCCCTTGTTTGGTTGTAGCCCCGCAGTTTATCCTCTCTTATTTTGGATTTTCACGTCGGATTGAAAATCTTCTTTTGAGGTAGGGGATTCAAGTTCTCTCCATTTTTATGTGAATCTATGAGATTATCATGATTTTTTTCTTCCATTGGGTGAATGGTATGAATTAGTATAATGAATATAAAAAACTATACTAAACAATTTGATAATAATGGTGTGATGTGCATGTGGTTTCCAGTTTTCCTTGATATTGTTATTGTTATTTCATCATTTATGCTTACTATGGAACTATTACTTATAGGTTTGGATTCATTTTATAATAAAACTTAAATGTTTAAATACATAAATCTAGTAAATGAAAATACTAAGGTGAATATACTTGTTCTATTCTTGACCCAATGCGTGCATCTTGGTGGTCTTGGTTGCATGCGGCTTGGTGATCTTGGTAGTTTGTGTCTTGGTGGCCCTTGTTGTTTGTAACTTGGTGGACTTGGTTGTGATTCGATGGTTTAATATAGTGGATACTTGGTAGTGGTTTAATAGTAATGGAATAATATCATCTTATATAATAATGTGATAATATTTAAATAAGTCATCAATTTGAGTTTAAATTAATAATAAAATAGATAAAGCTTAAGGTATAATTTTTAAATAAAATAATGGGAAATGGGGCATATGTTGTGTCCCTTTATGTTATTCTTGTGGGTTGGTTTTTCATCATTAGAGGTAGTTTTTTGTGACATGATATCATAAGTTCTCTGATCGTGGTTTTGGAAGTGTTGTCTGTGTGAACCCATGGGTGTGAGCTTGTGTGAGACTATTTTATACATAAATTGTCTTTTTAATTTATTATGCACCCCACCCGAGTTGGATAACCTAACCAACACCTAGATATTAGAGGTTATTTTCCCTAACAT
The DNA here is from genome assembly GCA_963277665.1 of Viscum album. Lineage (NCBI taxonomy): Eukaryota > Viridiplantae > Streptophyta > Magnoliopsida > Santalales > Viscaceae > Viscum > Viscum album. The sequence goes on along the minus strand of OY728159.1, from coordinate 1,288,321,208 downwards.
TCAGGATGGAGAAGATATAGATAGGTAACTATTCCCCTTTCTAATCTCACTTCAGTATTAGCTTCTAGTGATTACAATGGTGGATGATGAGATGTGTGGTGGGTTCATGCATGGTAGGAGGATAAAATGTGGTGGATGTCCTATGTGTTCATGATATTCTACTAATCTAGTTATGTGATATGTGATATGTGGTTGGTGTCATGATACCTGATATATGGTTGGTTCCATAATTAATGGATATTGAAGGTTTGGGAGAAAACAATGTGTTAACATTGGGTGAGAGAGAGAAACAAGCGAGGAAGTGGTTGTGGGGAACCTTTATCTACATTCTTATGATATTATTATAAAACTCTTGGATGCGTTATTTTATGAGAGATCCTTTATGAATCTATAGGGAACTAGTTGACTTGTGTTGGTTCTAGTTAGTTTTATTTTTTGTTCACTGGGGAATTAGTATTCTCTTTTCATTTTTTCAAGAGATACCTTGCGTATGATCCATCTGAGTATACATGTTATGCTCACTCCACATATATATAAATTATTTTTCAATATTCCAAGAGAACTTGGGTAATAATATTTTATAATACTAGCTCAAATCTTGGAGTTGTTACAGTTACTACCACCGGATTATTTTGGTATTATTTATTTTATAGATATTTGTATCGATTTTATATTCATGAATTTTTTGTTTTATTTTACTGGATTTTTTTATTTACCTTTCATTATGATTGGTTGGTGGTATTTTCTTTATTTTCTTTGGATAATTGAAGGAAATGCCTCCCATATTTGTGCGATATTTCCTTGGAGTTAGTCACCAAACTGGGGCCTATTAGAGGTGGGACTCAAGAGGTCACTCCTTCTTTTCACTACCGACCTAGAAGGGGTTCCAATTGAGTGGGTTTTATAGTGTGAATAGAAAAAATATATATTTCTTAAATACCTTACCTCATCAGAATCTTTGACAACTCACAGTAGAGGAACTATAAGAGGGGTGTTCTCAATAGCCAAGAACCCATAGAAGAAACTCAAGCAGGTCATAAATGGGATTGATAAACTTGAAGGGGAAGGATTTAATTTTCCATGTTCAATAAAATAGGAATAATTGAATAGGGGCTTCCTATATTTTTAAAATAACTTATTCCACATCGTGTGGTGATCTTTTTGGGAATTTCCTAAAACTCATTCAACTCACCCTTTAATCTCCCTTAAATCAGGCATTTTAATTATCTCTATTCTTGATATTAAAACTCCCTAAAATAAAATATTTAAATATACTTAGTATAATTTATTTATTTTACATAATAAAATATAAATTTTTAAAGTTTTTATGATTTAGAATTCCATTTTAGATCATAAAAAGTGATTCTTGATGAAATAGAGAAAATGGAAAAAATTACTAAAGAATAACTCTTAAAAAAATCAATGACCATTAAAAAATATCTAAAATCTATAGAAATAAATCATCCTTATAAAAATAATAAATAACTCTTATATAAATGAAAAGGACCCTTATAAAAATCCAATATCCCTTATAGAAACAGATTTCACAAAGGAAATGATCCTTATGGAAATCCAATGACTACTAAAAAATGGATTTCATAAAGGAAACAATCCTTATAAAATTATATAACTCTTTAGGAATTAGTAAATTACCCTTATAAAATCAATGACTCATGTGGAAATCAAAAAATGACACTTAAAGAAATCGTATGATTCTTAAGAAACCAAATAACTCTTATGTAAATCAAAAAAATGTATCTTATAGAAATAATATGACTCTTATAGAATCATAACAACTCTATTAAAATGAAATTTTGAAAAATTGAAGGAATTTTATAATGAAAATGATGATCCTCACAAAAATCACTTACCTATTATAAAACCCACATAATTACTCTTATGAAATCCAATAACTCCTATAGTTATTGACAAAATCCTCAACTGTATAGGTTATTTTTAAACCAATGGGAATAATGTAGTGGTGATTCCATACTTAGCCAAAATTTCAATTGAAACTCAAAATGCATAATTTATTTTAAAATATTTCTGATTATTCTATAATTACATAATCTCTTCAGAAATAAAATCACCTTAAGATGAAATTTTAAAACAACACAACCCTTCTCGAGCTTCTAAACCACCAAAACATCCCTGAACTTCCTAAAACCTAAATAAAGACAAAGGAAAGGGCTAAGGAAAACCTAGACTCTTAGATCAGATTCCTATCAAACAATTATTATCCTTAAGAATTATAACCAATCCAAGAAAGGGAAATAATAACCCCCCAAACCCAAAACTACCAAGGTGATACCTTACAAACAGAGACATCATCACCACTAATGCACAAAGCATCACAATAGATTAATAAGTCCAGAAAAATTGGCACATAATCAAATAATCCCAAATAAGTTAGTATAAATTAAAACAACTCATCAACAAAGAAAAAAAGGCTCAAAATATCATATGATACTTGGTGTACATCTATGACTCGTTCTCCCAAGTACATTCCTTCTTCCCTCAAAACCTCCATAAAATTTGAACCAAAGGAATATCTCACCCACAAGGCACTTTATCTTGGAAATATTTAATCTTGACTAGAAACTCAACAAATTTTATGTCATCCTCAATCTCTAACTCTCCCTAATCAAGAACATGATTCATCCTTACGATATTGGTGAATCTTTGACACATGGAAGATATCCTAGATCTGGTGCATCTAGGGAGGAAGAGCTAACTAATATGACACCTTATAAATGTTCCCTAACACCAAAAAATATATAATAAACTAGGGAGAAATATTACTCCATTGACCAAGCATTTACTGGACACAATGAGGGGAAACCTTTAGGAACACATGATCTCTAGCCTCTAACTAAAGAGTTATCCTCCTCTGATCAGCATAATACTTCTGATAATCCTATGCCACTTACATCTATTCTTGAATCATCTAAACCTTATCTATCATTCTATTCACCACATCTAGTCCAAGAATCACTAACTCTCCAACCTTAATCTAATAAAATAGATATATTCAAGGCTACTTGTACAACACCTTGAAAAGGGCCATGATAATTTATAAGTGAAATCTATTGTTATAATAAAACCCTACCAAAGGTAGTTTCTTCACCCATGATCCACCAAAATCCAAAACACAAGCTCATAGCATATCCTCTGGTTCCTAAATGTTATTTTATGTCTACTCATCCATCATAGGATGGAAAACAATGTTAAGGCATAACCGAGAGAAAAATTCATATTGAACACATCCCCAAACTCATGACGTAAATCAAGGATCCTCATAAAAGATGATGGTCCTTAGTACCCCACGAATCCACACTATCATATCCATTTACCTCCTCACCAGAACATCTATAATACCCAAATATTTGATTGTCAATAAATGAACTTACTTCATCAAATGGTACATTTTCACAAAAATATCATTATACCATCCTTGGGATAAGGGTAAAGAATTAATGAAATCCATTGAAATATCCTCTCACTTCTACTTAGGGATATCCAATGGCTAAAAACCCACTTGGAACATAATTATCATCCTTCACCTGCTAGAAGACCAACCACTAAGACACAAACTCTACTATTGTAATGCCCTACCCTAGTTACCTAAAGTCGGTGCATTATTATATAACATTGGCATGATCACTAGAGATCAAGTCTCGAAAGACCGATTAGTTTAGTAGCCTTATAAGTACTAGATACATATATAAGTTTTACATTAAATTATAAAATGGAAAAACAAAAACATTCTATCCCATTTGAACACACTCATATCCCTTAGCCTATTCATACAAGTTAATCATAAAATACTTCTTCACATCCTAGGAAAAAGAAAACAAAAGAAAGGGGTGAGCTCGGATGCTTAGTAAGAATAACAATGTAGCAGAAACTATCATAAATAAGAATAAACATTTAAGGAAATGTATAAGACTAAAAAAATCCTTTTAAACTTAAAATTAATTATAATATGGCATAGATGAGTAAAATAATTCCATTTACTTATTCACATGAATATTCTACTAGTTGAATAATCAAATGTAATATGAATAGCTAATTTTATAATGATGGGATGCATAATGTCAGATATCATAATCACATAGTCAAGGCCTCATGCCAAGACAACAAATAAGATTTTTTAAAGGATTTGTGATAAGACACTAGTTTGTATCATGATACCTATTGATGCATTGAGGAGCTATAGTGGGCTCCACCTGCCACTTACTAAGTCCAATGTATTCCTCATATGAAAAGGTTGAAACATAACATAAACATACATATTAAAACTATCATATGAAATTTTAATATGTTAACCATAAACCATGAATGGTATAAAAATATCACATCCATAGTAAAACATATCACAAAACGTTCAATATAATATAGAAGATTCTATCATAATAAATCAACTTCAAACAAGCTTAAAATCTAACAAAGGATGTTGACATAGATGAAATCAAAACTATTTGAGAGAAATATATCTTTATATTTTGAAATCATTTAAAAGTCACATAATTATAAAAGAAAACATTAATTTTGAAAAAATTATTATAAGCTTTTAAAGGAATCTTCGAAGATTTATAATGGTTGAAAATAGCATCACCCGTCGTATAAGTTAAAAACATTCTTTACTTAATTTTTCGAAAAGATCATAAAGTACCTTTTTTGAAAATGAAGGAAAGAGTCTATTCATACCATTTTATAAAAATTAAAAAAAGGGTATAAATGAATTTAACCCATAGTGTAGTAAATAGTAAAAATGTTTTGAAATACATTTTTAAGAAACACGGATGTGGATGATAAAGAGATCCGAGTAGATACTTACATATAAACAACCTCGGATAATAAAGAGATTGTAAAATTAAACCTTACCTTGTAATTTTAATAAGTCGAGGGTAGTTCAACCTCCTGTATAATGGTGAAATAATTTAAGAACCACATACATAAATATGATACCATATATGATCTTCTAATATTTATTTGTTAATTATATTTCAGTAGTATCATCGTTTTAGGTGTCAACTTATTTGTTTTACTTTATATGTTTTGTTATGTAAGTAATGTTTGTTATGGATTGGATGTATTTGATTCATATCCATAATGATATTAAGTTATTAAACATTGTTTTTAATAATAAAATTAAAATTATTCTTGAATGTTTATGATGGGGAATGAATCTCATCGCGTTCGTGGAGATGGTAATCCGTACAAATGCACGAGAGACAATATCATTCTATTGATGGTGAAATAATATTTAGTTGAATGGTATATCATATATAAATAATCATTAACATGTTATATTTATTATCTAAATCAACTATACTCATTATTATACCCATCTAAATAATGAAGTGTTGAATAACAAACTACACAATGACGTGGAGACGGTAAATCGTACGTATGCACATATGGTGACTTTGTCATTCATAGGATATATAGAATAATGAATATGGTTGTGCCATATTTATAATAACATCACAGTATGTAAAAGGTATTGTATTTATTATTTTGGTATAGAAACAATAAAGAAAGAGGAAGTGGAAGAAGAAAAGAACATTGAAAGAGGTGGTGAAATAATTACCTCTTCTTTGGGTGCTTCCTTTTGATTTGATCAAAATGGATCCTTAGGTTGGCTTTATGATCAAATTAAGGACACTATGTTTAATTTAGGGTAGTTTAGAGGATATTTAAGTAGGTTTTGGTTGATCCAAATGGCTTTAGAGGTGTGATTTTTAGAGAAGGGGAAGTACCCTTTTATAAGAGAGGTGAGGGTCACTTTAGGAAAAGCGTGAAATATTAATTTATTATACAATAATATTCGGTTTATAATGGCTCCAAAAGGATTTATTTCTAGGATATGGTGTGTATGGGTCGCAAACCTCTCAACCAATAGGTTTTATACAAGTTTAGATCACCATATTAACCTTATCTTTTAGTTTTAACTCTTAGTTAAATAGTTTAACTTTTACCATGTCTTCTTGTATTATTATAACAAATGGTTAATAAAATTACTATAAAAGGCAAGAGATCCCCAAGTGGTTAATTATTGATATATCTAACCTTATCTATGTCCTTTTGATGAACCTTAGACTTTTATGAATATTATATTATTTAATAATATAGTATTTTTTTTAAAAACTCATTTATGTCAATTTTGACACTATATAGTATTTGGTTTTTATGAAAGTCATAAAAACTTTATCACTTTCAAAAAAAATTATTTAATCAATAATAACATGTAATATTAACCTAGAAAATTCGTGGAATTCATCAAAAGTCTCAATTTACATTTATTTTAATATTTATAATATCAATTATTTTAATCTTTCATTAATAAGGTAATTACTGCATCATCATTGTGTCATAAATAAACTTAATTATTTAATTTATAAAAATTATAAATAAAATACCATGATTTAGGAAATATTTCTATATTTTCAATTAATATTTATAGTATAATTTATCTTATGTATAACCCTATATTAAAAATGTTTTAGTAATTAAAATGTGAATTTTACAGTTTTAACTCTTCTTTAAATAAAATAATAATAAATGTCCTAATCTAATCCAATTGGATCAAAGAGGATCATATTTTATTCCTAAGGTTTATTTTGGTCTAAAAAACTTATCCAATATATTTAGGAAATGTTTTAGGGTAATTATAATATCATTTTTACCTTTAATTACACTATTTTCTTTTAACCGTGGTAAATAAAATTCCAAAGTTACTATACACCAAAAATTATTTTCTTACTATTGAACCAAATTTTACTTACTGATGTCAACCGTATCTCTTGTATTTTTGAAATTCAATTCATATTTGTGGTAAAATTACATTTTTTTTTAATTTACAAATGTGCCTAGAAGGTGGGTAAAAGATGTTAAAATGTTCAATAAAATTTTATACATCTAATTTAATTGTAAAATGACTCCAATGAATTAAATTGAAGTTATATAGGTTTTATTTATCTATTTTTACTAAAAATAAATTTAAATAAAATAAATAATTGTTTAAATAAAATTCGTTTTTAAACAATAACGCAGTGTTTTTCACTATTCATCAAAAAATGAATGTTTTCAGAAAAATACCAAAAATTACCCCTAAGGTAATTTTGATATTCCAAATCCAAAAATGAAGTCCATTTTGAAAAATAAAATTTATAAGATTTCAAAAAGTGGGTATTACTATTCATAATGGCTAGTTTGATTGGGTGTGGTGTGCTAGAACTCAAAGTTGTGTATAACGCAAGCTAATGTATTATTCAAAGAGAAGCGTATCATAGTAGCTTGGGGTGTTACATTCTTCCCACCTTAAAATAATTTCATCCTAGAAATTTATAGAATATTACTGCATAAAAATATTCAGGTGGTTCTTCATCATAAGTTTCTCGGGTTCCCACATTGCCTATTCCATATTATGGTTTCTCCATAGAACTTTCGCCAGAAGAGTCATCCTGTTTCTCAACACTTGTTCTCTGGTATCAAGAATTATGGTAGGCTCTTCACAATAGGACAGATTGGGTTATATTTCTATTTCTTCATAGGTGATTACATGCGTTGCGTCAGGCATGTATTTTCTCAATAGTGATACATGGAACACATCATGAACTTTAGAGATACTTGGATGCATTGCCAAATGGTAAGCTACAACTCCAATTTGTTCTAGTATTTCAAAAGGTTTGATGTACTTGGGACTTAATTTAACCTTCTTACCAAATCATACAACACCCTTCCATGGAGATACCTTCAAGAAAATATTATCTCCTACTTGAAATTCCAAATCCTTCCTTCAGTTATCGGCCTAGCTCTTTTCCCTACTTTGAGATTTTTTTATGTGGGTTTAGATAATCTTCACCTTTTCCATTATTTACTCAACAAGTTCCGGGCCTATGAGTTTTCTTTCACCAACATCATCCCAAAAAGTTGGTGTGTGACATCTCTTTCTATATAATGCTTCATATGGTGCCATCTAAATACTTTAATGGGAGCTATTATTATAGGAAAATTCTACCAGAGGTAAATATTGATCCCACATACCTTGAATGTCAAGTGAGAAAGATCTCAACATGTATCCTATGGTTTGAGTAGTTTGTTCTGATTTTCCATCAGTTTGAGGGTGGTAGGAAGTGCTCAAATGAAGTTTAGTATCCAGGGCCTTCTGAAGACTTTTCCAGAATCTTGATGTAAAATGGGGATCACGATAAAAAACAATCGATAGGGGTACACCATGAAGTCTTACAGCTTCATTAATATATAGTCTTTCTAAATGTTCAAGTCGTAAATATTCTCTTATAGCAAGAAAATGTGCTGAATTGGTAAGACGACCAACAATGATCCATATTGCATCATTCCTTCTAGGAGTCTTTGGTAGCCCCATAATAAAGTTTATAATAATATCATACCATTTCCACTCATGTATGGGAAGAGGTTACATGACTCCTCTAGGATGTTTTCTTCCAGCCTTCACTAATTGACAAACCATACATCTTGACACTTAATCAACAACCTCTCTCTTCAGGTTGTCCCACCAAAAATGTTCCTTAAAATCTCTATAAATATTAGTTATAACAGGGTGTATAGAGAAATTGGAGCTATGAGAATCATCCCAAAATTATCTTTTTAGATCAAGTATATTGAGAACACAAAGCCTCCACCCAAATTTTAAAATTTCATCTTCATATACGAAGTTAATCAATCTACCATCATTCACAGCTTTAATTTTCTTTTGAAACTCCTCATCATCAGTCTGAGAACATTTTATCCTTTCTAGTAAATATGTTTTGGTAACCATTTGAAAAAGTATTGATGTTCCACCTTTAATAACTATTATCATATCCATATTTACTAGATCTATGAATATAGTATCCCTTTCAACTCTCATCTTGTTGAGAACTCTGTGATCCTTTCTACTCAAAGCATCAGCCACCTTATTTTACTTCCTCAGGTGGTAGTGTATAGTGCAATCATAATCCTTGAGTAGTTAAAACCATCTCATTTTCCTCATATTGAGTTCTTTTTGTGAGAAAATATACTTTAAACTCTTGTGATCAATATAAATCACACATTTTTCACCATAGAGATAGTGTCTCCATATCTTTAGAGAAAAGATTATAGCTTCTAACTCAAGATCATGAGTGCGATAGTTTTTGTTCATGGATTTTTAGCTGTCGTGATGAATTGGCAATAACACTATCATTCTACATAAGGACACAACCCAGTCCTTTCTTTGAAGCATCACTATAAATAACAAACTCATCATTCCCTAATAGTAGAGTCAAGATAGTAGCATTTATTAAACCTCTCTTCAATTTTTCAAAACATTCTTCACACTCTTTTTTCCAAACAAATTTATCCTTTTTACGTATGATCTTGGTTAATGGGTTACCCAATCAGGAAACAATTTGGATGAAATGCCAATAATAACCTACTAAACCAATAAAATTGTATACCTTAGTTATAATCATTGGTGTTGTCCATTATTGTATTGCTCTTGTCTTAGAAGGATCAACAGATATTCCATCCTTAGAGACAATATGGACAAGAAAAGAGATCTCCTAAAGCTAGAATTCACACTTGCTAAACTTCCTATATAATTAATTTCTTCTAAGAGTTTTTAGAATAATGCACAAGTGGTTTTCATGATCTTCATAGCTTTTGGAGTATACCAAGAGATCATAAATAAATACCACTTCAAAGTCATCAATATATTCCTTGAAAACTCTATTCATTATATCCCAGAAAACAGATGGTGCATTAGTGAGTCCAAAAGGCATTACTATAAACTCATAATTCCCATAATTGGTATGAAATGTTGTCTTTGGAATGTATTCCTTCTTCACGCACAACTGATGATATCCAGATCGAAGGTCAATCTTTGAAAAATATTGAACTTTGTGAAGTTGATCAAATAAATCATCAATGTAAGTAGGGGAAACTTGTTCTTTATTATTATAGCATTGATCTCCCTGTATTCAACACACAACCTCATAGATCTATCATTCTTTTTAACAAAAAGAATATGGTCTCCCCATAGAGAAAAACTAGGGTGAATAAACCCTTTATTACTCAATTACTCTAGTTGTTTATTTAGTTCCACTAATTCTATAGTGTTTATTATATAAGGGGTCTCTAAAATGGGCCTTGAACTAGGAATTAAATCAATAGAAAACTCAATTTCTCATTCTAGATGATATCTAAGTAAATCCTCTAGAAACATATCAACATATTCTTTCACAATAGGTACATCCTCTATTTGAACATTTCTTTCCTCACCCATAATTATTTTACTATCTTCATCTCCTATAATTGAATTTATTAGAGCTACTGGGGGTGGATCTAGATAAGAATTAGATGGTGGTGTTTCTATTCTAATGATAAGTTATTCCTTATCATCATCAAAAATTGTAACCTCCTTATTATTACAATAAATTTTCGCATCATTGTCCAAAATCCAATCCATACTAAGGATTATATCTAATTAAATCATGGGTATGATAATAAGATCATCAGATAAAGTATGTTTATATTCCATAATGGTAAATGATTGACAAAACTTTGTTACAATGATACTTCCCTTAGAATTTTTAACTAACAACTCCATTGTCAAGTCAGACTGGAAATATCTAATTTTCTTGGAAAATTGGGAAGATATAAAATAATGTGATGATCCAGAATCAAATAAATCATTACCTAATTTTGAGGAAATGGTTAAAGTACCTTCCACCACATCATTTAGATCTTCAACCTCAATAGTAGTGATCTCATAAGCTTGGTCTTTCTCCCTTGGCCTTTTTTGAGGTAGGTTTACTTGATGTTTAGGACATTAATTCTCATAATTCCCCATTTCTCTACAAATATAGAATTCAACAATGATATCCTCTTTCTTCTCCTTCAAATCATGATCTTGGTGGCCTTTTTCTCCACAATTGTAAAAAAATCTCATTCCCTTCAGGCAAGTACTGGGGTGTTTCTTCCCACATTTACTGGAGGATAGAAATTCAAATTTTCCCAACTTCCCCTTATTTCCATTTCTAGAGTGTTTAGCAGATCTCTTATTCTCTTGCTTTGCTTTAAATTCGTAATACTTAGAGAATTCATTTTCTATAATGATAGCACATGAGACAATATCTTCATAAGAAGAGAAGGATTGTGAGACTAATGCTCAATGGAGAAATTGTTTTAACCCATCAAAGGTTTGATCAATCTTAATCCTTGGGTTATGTATATAATTTGTTTCATGCCTTGATAACCTTGTAAAGTTAGCCTCATACTTTGTGACATTCTCATCCTCCTTTTGCCTCTGACTCAGAAATTGTCTTTCCATATCCGCTCGATGGTCACGAGGAAAGTATTTTTCTAAGAAAGATCTTTGAACTCCATCCATTCCATATTTGATACTTCTTCATCCCCCTTTGTGTTTTGAATTAATGGCCACCATTGATCTACATCTCCCGTGAGGCAATAAATTTTCATATAAACTTTTTCCCTTTCGCTACTCCCCAAATCTTGAAATATTTTCTCTAAGGAACTTATCCATTGCTCATCTACAAATAGATTTGTAGTCCCATTTAATTTTGGTAGTTTTTTCTTCATGAAGTAGTCTAACATTAATCTTATGTGTTGTGGATTAGGGTGCTCTATACGGGTAATGTTATTATTCATAACCTAAGTGAGTTGTCCCAGTATGGTTATAAGTTGTTCAGCACCAGTTGCATCACTAACTCCACTAAAATTATCTTGATTAGGATGTAAATCCCTAAATGTATTATGTGCATTGATAAATTTTACATTTCTTCCACTAGGCTCCATTTAAAAACAATGTCATATGCTAGATTAGTTTATGAATCACAATACATAATTCCAAACTAGTAAAATACCTAACATAAATTGAACAGTTTATGCATATAATCCATAATCATAAAAAAATGTTTTCTTTGAGGAGGTTTTTACTCATAAATACTTCATAATGGTTTGTAAAGAAAATTTTAATTATCCTAAGAATTACCCCTCGAAGTGTCGTAACCAAGAGTTTAGAAGTCCCGTTGTAGTGCACTAGGATACCTTAGGTCAAGATTGAAACTCCTTGTTGGAGTTTTCGCTCCTAGGTACATCTATTCTAGAGTTTCATCTACCTACTTGTATCCAGACAGGGATGTAGTTTCTTTGAAAACCCACATAATATGTAAACTACCAAAATTATTGGATGTTTTTCTATACTAATCCTCAAAGTCTATATTAGGGTAATGTTCTCTAATTAGAGTTTTTCTAAATCTAGTTTACAAGGTTTGTACTAAACTTTCTTCTGATATCAAATGTAACACCCTAACCCTAGTTACCCAGAGTCGGTTCATTATTCCATAACATTGGAATGATCACAAGAGATAAAGTCTCCAAAGACCGATTAGTTTAGTAGCCTTGGAAGTTCTAGAAACATACATAAGTTTTACATTACATTATGAAATGGAAAAACAACAACATCATGTCCCCTTTGAAAAAACTCATATCCCTTAGCCGATTCCTACAGGTTAGTCACAATATACTTCTTCACATCCTGGGAAAATGAAAACATAATAAAGGGGTGAACTTAGATGCCCAGTAAGGATAAAAATATAGCAGAAACTATCATAAATAAGAATAAACATTTAAGGCGATGTATAAGACCAAAAAAATCCTTTTAAACTTAAAATTCATCATAATATGGAAAACATAAGTAAAATAATTCCATTTATTATTCACATGGATATTCTGCTAGTCGAATAATAAAATGTAATATCAATAGATAATTTCATAATGATTGAGTGCATAATTTCAGACATCATAACCACATAGTCAAGGCCTCGTGCCAAGAATAAAAGTAAGATTTTGTCAAGTCCTTGTGCCAAGACACTGTTTTGTCTCATGAGACCTACTGATTCATTAAGAATCTATATTGGGCTCCACCCATCACTTACTAAGTCCAATGCATTCCTCATATGAAAAGGTTGAAACATAACATCTACATTCGTATTAAAACTAGAATAAGAAATGTTAATACTTTAACCATAAACCATGAATGGTATAAAAATAGTACATCCATAGTAAAACATATCACAAAATTTTCAATACAATATGAAAGATTCTATTATAATAAATCAACTTCAAACAAGAATAAAATCCAACAAAGGATGTTGACATAGATGAAATCAAAACTATTTGAGAGAAATATCTCTTTCAATTTTGAAATCATTTAAAAGTCACGTAATTATAAAAGAAAACATTTATTTTGAAAATATTCTTATTATATTTTAATGTAAGCTTCTAAGGTTTATAACAGTGTAAAATAGCTACACCCACTGTATAAGTTAAAAAACATTCTTTCCTTTATTTTTCAAAAAGGTCAAAAAGTACCTTGTTTGGAAAATGACGAAAATAATCTATCTATACCATTTTATAAAAATTAAAACAAGGAAATAAATGACTTGAACTTAAATTATATTAAATATTAAATATGTTTCGAAATTAATTTTTATGAAACACAGATGTGGATGACAAAGAGGTCCCAGTAGATACTTACGTATAAACAACCTCGGATAATAAAGAAATTGTAAAATTAACCATTACCTTGTAATTTTCATTAGTTGGGGGTAGTTTAACCTTATGTATAATGGTGAAATAATTTTTATTAAATTATACGAGAACCACATACATAAATATAATATCATATATGATCTTCTAATATTTTGTTGTTAATGATATTTTTGTAGTATCATCATTTCGGGTGTTAACTAATTCATTTTCCTTTATATGTTTTATTACATAAGTCATGTTTGTTATGGATACAATGTATTTGAGTCATATCCAAAATTATATTAAGTTTTTAAAAATTATTTTTAATCATAAAATGAAAATTATTCTTGAATGGTTACGATAGGGAATTAATCTCATCGCATTCGTGGAGACGGTAATATGTACGTATGCACGAGCGACAATATCATTCTATTGATGGTTAAGTCGTTTGTAATTGGATAGTATATCATATATAAATAATCATTAACATTTTATATTTATTATTTACATCAATTATACTCATTATTATACCAATCCAAATAATTAAGTGTTGAATAACAAACTACTCCACAACGTGGAGATAGTAAGTCAAACGTACGCACGTATGGTGACTTTATCATTCATAGGATGGATAGAATAATGAATATGGTTGTACCATATTTATAATAAAAAAAATATGTATAATGTAATGGATTTATTATTTTGTTATGGAAACAACAAACAAAGAGGAAGTGGAAGAAGAAAAGAACATTGAAAGAGATGGAGAAATAATTACCTCTTCTCCGGGTGCTTCATTTTGAATTGATCAAAAGGGATCCTTAAAATGGATTTATGATCAAATTAATGCCAATAGGTTGAATTGAGGTTATTTTTTAGGTTATTTTATTAGGTTTTGGCTGATCTAAACGGATTTGTAGGTATTATTTTGAGAGAAGGGGAAGTACCCTTTTATAAGAGAGGTTAGGGTCACTTTAGGAAAAACTTGAAATATTAATTTATTGTACAATAATATTAGATTTATAATAGAAAAAAAGGATATATTTAGAGTATAATGTGGTATTGGGTCTAAAAAATCTCAAGCAATAGGTTTTAGAGAAATTTAGGTCACCATATTAACCATATCTTTTAGTTTTAACTCTTAGTTAAATAGTTTAACTTTTACCATGTCTTCTTGTATTATTATAATAAATGGTTAATAAACTTACTATAAAAATACAAGAGAACTTAAAGTGGTTTATTATTAACATATATAACCTTTTATATGTCCTTTTTCCAAACCTCATATTTTTAGGAATATTATATCATTTAATAATACAGTATTTTTTTAAAAAATTCATTTATGTCAATTTTGACACTATATAGTATTTGGTTTTTATGAAAGTCATAACAACTTTATCACTTAGAAAAAAATTATTTAATCAACCCTAACATGTCATATTAACCAATAAAATTCATGTAATGCATCAAAAGTCTCAATTTACTTTTATTTTAATATTTATAATATCAGTTATTTTAATATTTCATTAATAAGGTAATTATTGCATCATAATTGTATCATAAATAAATTTAATTATTTTATTTATAAAAATTATAAATAAAAAACCATGATATAGGAAATAATTTAATATTTCAAATTAATATTTACAGTCGAATTTATCTTATGTATAACCCTATATTAAAAAAATTTTAGTAATTAAACTGTGAATTTTATAGTTTTAACTCTTCTTTAAATAAAATAATAATAAATGTCCTAATCTAATCCAAGTGGATCAAAGAAGATCATATTTTATTCCTAAGGTTTATTTTTGTCTAAAAACACTTATCCAATATATTTAGGACATTTTTTCTGGTAATTATAATATCATTTTTACTTTTAATTATCCTATTTACTTTTAACCGTGGTAAATAAAATTCCAAAGTTACTATTAACCAAAAATTACTTTCATAATATTGAACGACATTTTACTTACTGATGTCAACCATATCTCTAGGATTTTTTAAATTCAATTCATAGAAGTGGTAAAATTACATTTTATTTAAATTTGTAAATGTGCCTAGAAGGTGGGTAAAAGACGTTAAAATGTTCAATAAAATTTTATATTTATAATTTAATTATAAAATGATTCCAATGAAATACATTGAACTTTTATAGGAATTATTCATCTTTTTTTACCTAAAATAAATTTAAATAAAATAAATAATTGTTTAAATAAAAGTTGGTTTTAAACAATAACGCAGTGTTTTTCACTATTCATCAAAAATTGAAAGTTTTCAGAAAAATACCAAAAATTCACCCTAAGATAATTTAGATATTCCGAATCCAAAAATGAAGTCCATTTTGAAAAATAAAATTTATAAAATTTCAAAAGGTGGGTATTACTATTCATAACAGCTTGTTTGATTGGTCGTGGTGTGCTAGAACTCAAAGTTGCGTACAGCGCAAGGTATTGTATTATTCAAATAGAAGCATACTGTAGAAGCTTGGGGTGTTACAACTATCGACCACTCCATCCCTAACCACCAGAACTGACTCCTCAGTGAATGATACATATTGGATATACCAAGATACACTAACAAAGTTGATCTATGAAACTCATAGATAACCTCCTAATAAATCATTGATGGAATAATCAATGTCCCTTGAAATAACATATTATGTTGATCATCCTCTGAAAATATATTTGGAGCATCACCATGAAAAATGATATCCTGCATTACCTCTACCTCTGAGTCTTCCCACTAAGAATACTCCACCTATTTCATCAAGGATGATTACACTGTTATATAGTATTGGATACCTCTACCACCAACCACCTATTCATCAAGATGAATCACTAAAATATCCTCCATAACTCTCCAAGAATCTCTAGACTCTCAAACACCATCTCCCTATGAATTTCTACTCGTCCCATTAGCAACCACATTCCCTTTCTCCAAGGTGTTGGAGATCATGAAATCATATTCCAATAATAACTAAATCCACCTTCATTAACACATATTCAAATACCACATTGAGAAAATATAAATTAGCCTCATATGATCATTAAATACCAATAAGTTCTCAAAAATATATTAATACCACTACAACTTCATAGAAAACACAATTGACACTAACTTGAGATCATGGGTTGTATAGTTACAATCATGGGGACACAACTCCTGAGAGCCAAATGAGATCATTTCCCTCTACTACCTCAATATGAAACTCAAACTAAGATGGTAAACATCATAGAAAACCTCAAATATCAATCCCTCCTATGTAAAATGAAGGACGGGATCATTGATTAATTGCACCTTCATGTAGTCAAAAGCTTCTTGACACTGATCAATCCATAAAAAAGTCAGGTCTTTCCTAGTCAAGGCTATCAATAGAGCTAAAATCCGAGAGAATTCAAACACAAACCTATTATAATATCCCATGAGACCGAAGAAAATATTGACCAATGTAACATTATTTGGGGATAACCAAGAAACTATTACCTTTATATTTCATGGATCAACCACTATTCCCCACAGGGACACCGCATTCCAAATGAAATACACCTACTGCATCTATAACTTTCACTTGGATAAATTTTTACATATCTAGTGGTGTTGAAGGAATTAAAAATAGCATTAATATTCTTTGAATGTTTCTCCTATAACTTCAGGTATATGATTATTCCATCAATGAACACTACCAAGAATGGATCCAGGAACTCACATAACATAGAGTTCATGAGTCCCATGAAAACAACTTGGATGTTCATGACACCGAACGACATGACTATGAACTTGAAGTGTCCATAGAGACATTTGAATGAAATATTCAATATATCCTCATCCTTTACCCTCATCAGATGATATCTAAATATTATATAAATATTTAAAAACTATATATCTCCCATCAATTGATCGAATGAGTCATCTATCCTCATAAGGGGATAAAAATTCTTTAATTTTTCCCAATTCAATTATTAATATTCTACACATAGACACATAAAACCATATTCCTTCTTGATGGATAATAATAGGGCACCCTACAGTGATACACTAGGTCAAATGAAACTCTTATCCATTAAATCATCAATCATAATTCACAACTCTCATAGCTTAGAATATTTCATCTGATAAGGATCCATCAATATTAGGGAGGTATCAAGTTGTAACTCTATCCTGAACTCAATATCATATTGAGGGGGTAGTATCACAACCACCATGGAGAATAAACTAAGAAACTTCTCAACAAACCAAGGAAACAACACAAACTATTCCTCTACTAAACCCAATAATAGTGCTTCTAGATGAGACAATGCAGATTTTAGATATCTATTACTCATCCTACCACACACTGGCCCTCCTCATCATATAATAAAACCCTCCTATGGAAATAATTGATGAAATTATTCATATAATACATCCAATCTATATCGATAATGATATCATGTTTTTTTATTTAAAGGAGTAATAAATTCCAAATCAACTTTTGTTTCCCCATAATCATCTTACAACCTCCTCATATATAAAACAAAATGGATTGGCCTGCTATAGGTTTTGTCAACACTAAGAGGATTGGAAGTCTCTCCACCTTATGTCCCAAGTCATGGACCAAGTTTTTTGAAATAAAAAAATATAATTCATCATAATCAAATAAGGAAAAGTCTAATGTTGATGATAAGAAAATAATACCTTGGGTGATCTTTGGTCTACCCAATGCTGGAATCTTTATAGAATGAAACTTTTCACATCCATATCCTCTATCTCGCTAACTCTGTTGATGATCGCCTCTATAAACATGCTCAACTCTATATCCATTAAGGAGAGGAACATCACAAGGTTGAATTATACCAACTCTATCTCCTATTTGTGGAATATAATCCTGATATCCCTACTAATGATATAGACTCGGGGGGTAACTATTGATTGGGTTGATAAAGAATCTTACCACCTCTATCTTGTTAGGTATCAAGAATGGTTAATAACTAATATTGTTTATGTCTACGAAAACCACAAAAAATAACACTATAAAAAATAACCTTGTGGATATATAGTAACTACAATCTCTATAGAAATGAGAATAATATGGTTAAGAATAAATCCCTATCAGTTGGAACCTCAACTTCCCTGATGTCTGAGACCCTCCCTCTAAAACTTTTTCCCTTAAGAAGTGTTGATAACCACCCTCTAGGGATGATCCCAGCTACAAATGAATCCTTTTAATAACATCATCCTTCTTTTTCAATTCTAAATACATATGCAATGTAAATAGAGTGATTACATATTGAATAACTGGGTGTAGTGCCTACTCCAAAATTGTGCTATAAATTCCTTATTCAGGAAAAGATCACAGGTGAAGTGAATAAGGACCTTAAAGTAAATTTCAAGATCTTATACACTCAATCTCCCCTATTGAAGGGAGATAATCTCCTACCACTTTTTTCCCTTGTCATTGAGGATAGGAATGCCACATATAATTGACTCTGAAAATAATCTCATTCAATATCTTCCTCTTTTCACTCCCTAAGATATAGAATCCACCATTAGTGATATGCTCCCCACATATAGCTTATGAACAATGAAACTAAATACTCTTCCCTGACTCTAATAAAATTAAAGGTGATATCAAGCTTCTATAACCATTTCTCAATCTCTAAATCAAATACAGTCCCTTCATAATTACCCAAGACATAATACTAGAACTAACACAAAATCCTCATCCAAGACTCATCCTTATCATCTAGGTTAACCCTTAAATGTTTAACTAGATCATCCTGCCAAACCTCACCAACTAAAACCGCACAGGGAAGATGACCAATAAGAATCTCTACAAGCAAGATAGATAGCTCCTATTCCTGTTGGTATGTAATTCATCTTTTATTCATTTAATTAGATTCATTTTAACATTACCCAAATTAACAAATCAAATAAAAGTTTAAAAAAATTTGTTGTATGTATATCTCTTAAGTATATAACTCACAATTATCAATATCTCACCCAAAGTGTTTAGTAAGTTTAAGGTTCTTTTTTTAGATCATAAGGGGACCAAATCACCTGTGTCTTAGTCGGTCTCACTTGACACATCACAAACTAAGATTGAATAACATTATTTACCTAGAAATATCATGAACTCATCACCAATTATTAACTCAAAACATCATCCTAACTCTCATCCATATCTTTGATACAACTATTTCATGAACCACCCCCACTAGAAACCCCTATCGGGCTTGTAGTAAAGGTAAAATTTTCCTCTAAGGCCTACCTTCAATAATACATAAATTGGTGACTACCACCGAGGGTATAAATCATGAAAATGGGAGGCCTTACCCTTATAAATCCTAGGAAGATAAACAAAAACCACTGATTAATATAATAATATAATATAAAACCATATCCTATAATAAACCATAATTTATGAAAATTTCATAAAAATACAACTCTCCAAAATAAGTACCAAAATCAACTCCTAGGAAGAAACTTCAATAGAAACCTCCATAACCAAGATAGTAATATCTAGCTCAATTAGTAAATCCATCGTGGAAACTTTTAAAACAATTTTATATATATAGTGTGAAAAAATGAGTATACTAGGTAGAATCCTCCTTAAGACCTCTCATGCAAACATGGAGGAAGTAGACTAATGCCCTAGTGAAAAAATAGTAGAACCAACATGAACCTATACAATGTAATATCCCATTACCTTTATGACATGTATGTTTTAAACCTTTTCATGGTTTTCCTTCATCGTTATCTAGGTAGGGCCAAGAATAAATTGGGAGGATACCTATAATGGTGAATTAAAAGATTTTTTGGATTCTCAGCATAAAAACTACTAGTTATATATCCTTATGGGGATTTACATGCTATTTAATATGGTTGCATGATCTAAAAATCCTAAAAAATAATAAATATATTTCTAATAAAACATGATGGTTTTTTCAGTTCTTTTGGATTTGTCAATAACATGACATGTAATTGGGTTGAACGTCATGTAAAGTCCTGAGTTTTGTTTTTAAACAATCATATTGGATTAAAATTTAATTTCATTCTATTTAGAATTCCTTGATCTTGACCTAAGATCCATCCCTAGGAAAGTTTGGATCCCTCAAACCCTTTTGACTCATTTTTTTCAACAATTGAACATTGTTGCGATTATGGTGTGAATTTCCATGTAAGATTTCTCCCTATCTCTTATTCTCTTTCTATTTTCCTCATTGTAGTTTGATAGATCATCTTCATATTTATGGATATACACTCCATGTTTTTAAATCTTGTTTCTAGGTTGAGTTCCTAGATCTTCTGTATCTTTGTTCTTATTGGCGGGTTCTGTTATGGGCTTTGTGTTTTTGTGAGAAAGGCAGGTGGGTCCATTGTGATAGAAAATTTTGATTAACCTTGAAATGATTGATTTAACTTCAATTGTTTAATTTAAATTCAATTTATTGAAACTAATTTCAATTGGTATATTAAAACCCAATTCCATTGAATTGGATGATTTGGATTAGATTTGGCATGAAATTTGGAAAAAACCCCAAATTCCATTGAATTGGGGTGAGTTTGTGAAATTGAAGGAAAATTGTTGAATTCAAATTGTTGAATTTAAATTATTAAAATATTTTATTGAAATTGATTTCAATTTTTTTATGGGAAAAAGTGTTAGAATTTTTTTGATAGAAATCCAGTGGTTTTATCTTAGAAAAATGCATGTTTTGATTAAAAACCCATTTGTTGGTTTTTTAAATAGAAATTAGAATATTTAAAATATAGAATGGGATAAATTGTATTTTTAATAGTTTTAAAATAAATTTCCCATCATTGGTTGTTATTAGATCTCATGAAATCATAGGTAGTAAGTGAGTTATTGAGATAACACTATTTCTTATGATTTACAACTAAAATGAATCCCAGTGTAGCAGGTCACATCCCCAATGGGATGGTTATGAGTCACCTTGGTCCAGTGTCATAGGGATGTGTCTATATGCATTTTTTTTATATTCCCCTTTGAGTTTGTGATGATCCCTTAGCCTAGAACTATCATAACTTTTGAAAAATGACCATTTTTCTCATTGTTTTATTTGATATATATGTCATTATTTGTTGTAAATTATTTTACACATGCCTTATCAATTTATATAAATTATTTTATATAAAATGATTATTAGGACATTTTTTTAAATTATTTCCAACATTTGAGAAATAAATCATGAATTTTTTTAATTATTCTCTAAACTACCTACATGTTTATTAAGACTAAAATATTTATTTGGTTAATTAAATATTGGCATCTTATTATGGAATTCTTGGTTAGACCCTTCTAGGATTTTATCTCACACCCTACCTGTGCCTTTGGGTGTTTTTAGATTATCTTTTCTAGGTTCAAGAAAGGGTAAGGTACCACTTGGAGTTGTTATTAGATTTTGATCCTTGTGCTTGGAGAGTTGTGTATGTTGGTACTTGGGTTTTTATCCTATTTTTTTAGTACTTTGTTGTAGTAATTTGGGGGTTTTACCTGTTTGAATTCTGGTACACAACTACCTGTTGAGTTTTTCTTGTATGTATACTGACTTTTTTATCTTCTTATATACTTTTAGTAGAATAATCATTCCCACTTTCATATTATATGATGTCAGGTGTTAATCTCTAACCTGTGGAGACTATGAATGGCCTTCGAGCTATGTTAGGATTAGATCGATTATTGGGTTACCAGGGTACCCAATATGATTCATGAAAAGGTGGTATAAGAGCTCTAGTTTGAGCTTCGTGTCATAATGTTAGTATGAAGTTGTGTGATTCATTTGGGATTTATGAGGTGGTTGTGATAGAGTGCCTGGTAATCTCTCACCACAAAAAATATTAAGTCTCCAGGGGTGGTTTGGGAAAGACATCTTGATGATTAGTTCTATTCATTTCTTTACTTTTGATTTGGATAGATTGAAATCCAAATATTTTATTCTTATATGATGGGATTAATTATCCCTTATTACTCTGTTTTAGTGTTAATATAATGTATTCCTTGTTTTCTGTTGATGTAGTATAGCATCATGCCTCTGATAATCCATGAAAATTAGATCCATGGGAAGATACTGTTGAAACCCAATGAGAAAATCCTCTTGGGGACCCAAGCCTAGTTGAGGTGATTGTGTGTACAATCCAAGCTCTAGGATAGGCACCTACACCAGTTCTAATTCAGGATCCAACTATGGAACCTTATAGAAATGTTATCTGGAATCATTCTCAGGGGTTCCTTCTCTAGAATCCACTAGCGTTAAAAGGATCTAATGGTCCTCAAGAGGCTGAGGAATGTTTGATCAGGAAGTAGTGATTTTTTCAATTCTTAGAGATGATTAAGTATATAAAGATGAAGTATACCACCTTAATGTTAGGGGGACCGAGTAGGAGATAGTAGGAAATTATGGTGACAGATAAGAAACATGAGGGCTTGGAGTGGAAATACTTAAATTCTCTTTTCACCGATCAGTTCTATCTAGAGTTGATATTGTTATCCATGGATTTATATTTCTTCAAACTTGAGAAGGTTGACAGAACCATGACAGAGTATGTGAACCATTTTACTGATCTAGTGCAATTTTCACCATAGGTAGTATTAAATGAGAAGATGAAGGCTTGAGTTAGGACTTTGAGATGATGTTCATTCTTAGGTTTTCTTAGTAAAGATACCTTCTTATGATGATCTCTTAGATAGAGCATTGATGATTGAAATGTACCTTGTTGAAAAGTTAGGGTTATTGGGAGTTTCTTTTTCTCCTAGTTTTAGTGTGAATTCCTATAAAGTAAATAAGAAGCTTGATGATTCTCATGGTGGATCTTGAGAGTAATATTTTTATAAACCTCCTATAGTTCCTGTAAGGGGACCTTTGATTTATTACTAGTGTGGAAAGATAGGTAATTTGAAGAGGGTTTTCACTGATGCACCCAAGATATATGGCTTTTACAGACACTTGGGTACCTTGAAGAAGTTATACTATGTTTATTTAACTCCACTTAGTAGAATGGGATTATCAACACCTATTAAAACTATGATGAAATTAGATGCTTCATGAGAAAAGGGGTTCCATCCATAGGCATTCAAACCTTATTATCTAGAGAATGGGACCCAAGGTTGAGTAGAGCTGAAGCTTCTTATCTGGAGTTTGGGAAAGTGATATCTATTTTTACTTTTGATCTAGAGAAAGAATCTTTGATTTGTAATCTCCCTCTAGTTTTCATCGATTTTCCCAATGTGTTTTATTCTGACTTCTCTGGTATGACACCAATAAGGGAGGTAGATTTTTCTATCTATTTATTACCTAGTACTAAACCAATGTCAATTACTTCTTAACACATGGAACTAGATAAAATGAAAGAGTTGAAAATTTATTTAAATGATATTCTAGAGAAATGATTTATACTCCAGAGGGTTCCACCTTGGGTGGAGCTAGTTCTCTTTGCTAAGAACGATGATGGTTCACTTTGCCTTTATATTGATTATTGAAAAAACAATAGAGTCATGGTAAATAATAAGAATCCATTTCTAGGGATTGATGATCTATTTTATTAGTTAAAATGGAAAAGTGGTTATTGAATATTGATCTTTGATCTGGTTATATCAGTTGAGGATAAAAGAATTTGACATTTAGAAAACTGCCTTTTAGAGCAGGTACGACCATTATGAGTACCTTGTTACACCTTTTGGTCTAAAACCGTCCTATAGTCTTTATGGATTTAATAAATAGTATTTTCCATGAGTATATTTATACCTTTTTGGTATTCTTTGTGGATGAAAACCTCGTTTACTCTAACTTTGAGAAGGATCATGTGCATCATCTATGATCAGTTCTAGAATTCTTGAGAAATAACATTACTATGCCAAAATTTCAAAATATGATTTCTAGATTTGGGAAGTGAAATTATTAGCACATGTGGTGTAGTAACATGTTATTTCAGTTGATATTGAAAATTTAAAGGCTATTATTACATGGGAATAACCATGAAATTTTCGTGACATTTGGAGCTTCTTGGGTCTAGATAGGTATTATCACTAGTTAATTAAGTAATTCTTAAAGTAGGCTTCTCTGATGACTACTCTGACTTGGAAGGGAGTAAAGTTTTATTAGGATGAAAAATGTAAGAATTTTTTTGTTGAGATGAAACGTATTTTGACTATTACGTTGATGTTGACTCTTCTAGAGGTTGGGCAGGCTATTTGGTCTTCATTGATGCATCAAGTTTGAGTTTGGGTTGCTTTCTTATAAAGGGTGATCATGTCATTTATTATGGATCTCGGTATCTTAGTCCACATGGGAGTAATTACCTAACCCATGACCTTGAACTTGTAGTTGTGATGCACATGCTTAAGAGTTTGTGGCATTACCTTTATAGAGAAAGGTTTTCCATGTTTTCAGACCAAAAGAGCTTGAGTTATATCTTATCTAAAAATTATTTGAATCTCTATCAGAGGTGATGGGTGGAATACTTGTAATATTTTTATTTCTACATCACCTATACCCTAGGAAATGTAATGTTATTGTAGATTCTTTGAGCAGGAAACTTCTGACCCAGGAAGTGAAAGAATCATCAGAAGAGTGGGACTTGATAGCTCTTTTGCAAAATTTTATATTAGAGTTCGGGAAATTGGAGAAGAAGTTTCTTTGTCCGGTGTTAAGTTAACATCCCCTCTTATTGAGATGACCCTTCAAAATTAGTATCTTGATGATGAGTTTTATATAATTAGAAACTCTCTTTAGGGTGGGTATACCATTCATGACCAGTCATTCTCCATTAAGGGAATTATATGCTATCAGAATCATTTTTTTATGACGTTATCAATAAGGAAATTTGTGATAGGATATTTCCATAACTCCCATTGGGTACTACACCTAGGAACAAAAAAGATTTTCTATGACATACAGTGATGATTCTAGTATCCAGGTATGAGATGGGGCATTGTTGAATTTGTATCTCATTGTTATACATCTTAAAAGTTTAAGGCCAAGCACCAAAAAACTACGATTCTACTTCATCCACTTCCAATGACAAATTGAAAATGGGATGAGATATCTATAGACTTTGTGTTCAGTTTTCTTCATACCTCAAAAAAGAATAATTCGATATGGGTTATGATTGATCGACTGACAAAATCAGATCACTTTGTACCCATTCGTGATACAACTAAAGTTGAGGAGTTGGAATATCTCAATGTGAAAGAAATTATTCATTTTAATGGAGTTCCATCTTCTATAGTCTCTGATAGGAATCCTTGGTTCACTTCTCTCTTTTGGAGAGGCCTTCATGAGGCATTGGGATATCAAATCTATTTGATTATGGAATACCATCCACAGTTAGATGGCCAGATAAAAAGTGATATACAGATTCTTGAGTACATTCTTTGTGCCTACGTTCTCAACTTTGGGGAGATTGGGATGACCAAATGGAACTAGTTGAGTTTTATTATAACAATAGTTACTAATCTACAATCAAAATGTCTTCTTTTTAGGCCTTATATATCCAACCTTACAGATCTTCCTTGTGTTGGCCAAATATTGGTGAAATTTTTTTGGTTTGACCAAGCATGGTTGGACCACTCTTGGTTCAAGATATGACATCAAAGATTCATTTAATTAATTAGAGAATATTGGTAGTACAGATATGGTATAATTCTTATACTGATCATTGTTGTAGACTATTGTAATTCTTTATATAACGTTCTGAGCCTGCTCTTCCAGAATCAATCCTTGAAAATGCTGTGTAAAATTTTTTTTATAAAAGAAACTAAACAATTACAAAACACATTAAACAAATGAGAACCTTTTACTAGTCTAGGTTATAGAGTATTAGACAACACCTTACATTTATCACATATGAAACAATTAAAAAACTGCCCACTATGCTTCTTCATGATCTAATAACAAAAGTGTAAAAATCCAATTTAGAACTTCTATAATTCCTATGAAAAATATTTAAAAACAAAGGGGTGAGCATTCAATTTCCTAGTAAGGAGTTTTAAAAACATTTGATAAATCCCATTAAAAATATCCCTTAGATTATACATCCGAAGAAATAAATTTGTAAAAATGCTTTTACAAAATACTATATGATTTGAAAAATAAATATACTTAAAAAACACTTTTAAACTAATCCAGTGATTCAGTTGAAAATATTAAGCAAGCTCTTAAAAACAAAACAACTGAGGCCACTCAAAACTTAAAAGGCTATCTTGGGCCTACCTGTTTGAGGGATGAATTCACTATCTAATTCCCTGTCATATTTACAATGTTCGAGTACCATTTTTTTAATAAAACATTTTTATCTTAGATTTCATTATATACGTATAATTTTCACTGAAGTTTTAGCTTTGAAAATATATTTATAATCATGCCTGGAACAAACATGTTCAATTTTATTTATATATAAATATATAAATACTAATCTTTATGAGAAATTACATGTTTGAATTGGTGTGACCAAATATCATGCTGCATAAACTTTTTTAAACCACATATAATATTAATCATCATTCACGTACTTAAAATTTCAAGAACATATTTGTTAAATTTATTTTATGTATGAAATAATGAAATAAAGGTATAAACTAATAGAAATATTGAACATATAATTTTTTCTTCTTAAAATTAATCATTAGAAATAGATAATTATGTGTCATACACAAAATTATCAAAGTGGTATGTCTTTACAAAATACAATTATCCTTTCATGGATGTATATTTATATACACTTAAGTTTTAAAGTACATGACTTTAACAAGTACATATATATATTAATGTATAAATTTCATGATAACAAAATCATCGATGTATGTCCATAACCTTGATTTTTGTATAATGTGTATATGATTTGAAATAAATTATACTTATTTTATAATTTATTTTAAAAAAAATTATTAACAAAAAAAATTATACAAGTAAATAAATATGTGTCATAATAATAATAAATTCATGTTTGAATAAAGATTAGATACACAGAATCATCCCTTGGAAATACTAACATAAAATCAAATTAAAACATAAAATGTTGATACATATATAGATATATCCCTTTCATGTGATTAATATAATTTAAAAATAATAACAATAATAATTTTTGAACACAAAACTAAATAATAATAATAAATTTTGCAGAAATAATTTTCCCTTGCATCAAATTTGTCTTGCACACATTGATAAATAAATAAACTCACTAATTGAATAATTAAGAAACATAATTTGGAAACATGGAATAGAAATATATTCATTACACAAAACCATAAAATTAAAATCTTAATTTTGAAATAAATAAACTATCTATATCTTATTAAAAAAAATTCAATAGATAAATTTGAAAATAAAATAAAACTATCCCTTATTAAAAAATAATGGAATTGCAATGAAAGTATATATAATTCCCTTAACTAAAGTAAAATAGAATTGCATACTAAGTATTTGGAATTAAATAGTCCCTTAACAAAAAAGTTACAGAAACTTTCATATCTTCTATTTTTGCATAATGCTAAAATACTTCTACTCATCCAATTTTCCAATACAAGTCTCTCAACTCACTGTCTCTCAGGATGGAATAAAAGTTCAAGATAAAATAGGGCTTCATTTATCTATATTTCTCATTTTTCGGACTTCTACATACCCCTTTTATATACTCAGTATGGTGGTTTGAATTGAAAATTTATTTCAACTTGAGATTTTTAAATTATTATTTTGTTGTGAATGTTGATATACTAACATATAGATAGATATTTAAATGTTCAACTTTCAGAAAAGAAGACACAAAATATGAACTCAATGATTTGGAAACAAGACTACATATTCAATAAATGAAAAAAATTGTAATCTTCAAACAATTACAAGAAAAAAACTTGAAACTGAATTGGATAATGCGCAGATTATAATAATCTAAATCAAATGAAAAATCCAAACAAAAAGAATATGGATTTTAATCATTATTTACTTCTTCAAGACGCATCAAATATCAGCCACACCATAAACAATACAAAATAGAATCGTTGCACATAATGAATGATGCTTGTAAAATGACCACTACTGGTCCCAGATGACACAAATGAAGTAAAAATAATCCAGTAATATAATTGGTAGTTAAGAATTATATTCAAATAAAAAAATAGAAAAATAAAAAAAAACTGAACCTACTTTCAAATTAGATCCAAATCTGAACCCCGAAACATAAAAACAAAATACTGAATAACGATTTATACCTAGATGGTATTCAAAGGTCAAATAATCTCAATCTGAATTTGAATTCATGTTCTGTGACTCTACCAACTGTCTTGAAGAAACTAGATATTGGTTTTGTGTTGGCCGCAGCTCCCAAATATGAAGACGAACCCTCATAAACGCCTCATCTTAGACCTCGCATCTCCTCCCGACCGAGCTTGCCATCAACCTCTACTCTTGAAGACAAAGACAGACTTGTTTCTCAGCCTTGTCAAACCATCGCTAGACTTCTCCCATCTCAAGCTTGAACTATCCATTTGTTCCACCAATGGTTAACTCGAAACACTCAGAAAATGAAACCCAACCTCTTCAATCCTGATTCTTTCATTCTTTTTTTTTATTATTCATTTTATTTTTATTGTTTTATCATTATATATATATAATCTATTTTATTTTAAAATTAATCTATATATATATATATAAATTAATAAAAATAATACATTTTATAAGTTAAAATAATAATAGTAAAAATGATACATTTTCTTAATAACTAAATTGTAATTTTTATAATTTTTGTATTATATTTTTGTGAGTATGAAATCATTATTTTTTATATATTATTTTTTTTATAAATATTATAAAAACAATCTTTATAATTCAAAACATTATTAGTTATATTAATATATCATTATTAATATCACCATTTATTTTTTTTTAAATAATAATTTCAAATATATATATATATATATATTAGTTTAAAAAAATAATTTATTTCATGAAATGTAAAGTAACATTTTATGTTTTGAATCGAAACACATTTTCATTAAAACCAATATTTATAATGGTTTTTTATTAGTTTTAATTTATAAAAAAATTATTAAATAAATAATTAATTACTATATAAATTTTCTTAGGGTGTTACATTCCCCCCCCCCTTAAATTGAATTGTGCCATCTCAATTATTTATTCAGACTTATGAAAATTCTGAATTTTCATATTCAGAATTAAAGAAAAACACTAAGACCATTAAACTTCTAGACTTGATAGAATCTAATCTCCGAATTTGTCAAGACCATTCCTATGATACCAATTAAAACACCCTAACCCTTCTCTTATAGACTCAGTGCTTGAAAATATTGTGTAAAAAATATTTATAAAAGAAACTGAACAATTACACAACACTTTAAACAAACGTGAACCTTTTACCAATCTAGGTTCTAGAGGATTAGACAAAAGCTTACATTTATCATAGTTAAAACAATATAAAATAATTTTCCACTATTATTCCATGCACACTAACACCAAAATCATTAAAATACAATTTAGAACTTCTATGATTCCTGTGAAAAGTATTTAAAAACAAAGGGGTGAGAATTCAATTGCCTAGTAATGAGTTTTGAAAACCCTTGATAAATCCCATTAAAAATATACCTTAGATTATACATATGAAAAAATACTTTTGTAAAACAACTTTTACAAATTACTATAATGATTTGAAAAATAAATATACTTTGAAAACACTTTTAAACTAATACAGTGATTCGATTGAAAATATTAAGCAAGCTCCTAAAAACAAAACAATGGAGGCCACTCGAAACTTTGAAGGCTATCTTGGGCCTACCCACTTGAGGGATGGATTCACTATCCAATTACCTATCATATTTACAAATTTTGACTACCTTTTTTTTAATAAAACATTTTTTTCTTAGATTTCCTTATATACATATAATTTTTACCTAATTTTTAGCTTTGAAAATATATTTATAATCATTGCTAGAACAAACATGTTCAATTTTATTTGTATATAAAAATATAAATACTAATCTTTATGATAAATTACATGTTCAACTTGGTACGACCAAATATCATGCTATATAAACTTTTCTTAACCACATGGAAGATTAATCATCATTCACGTACTTAAAATTTCAAGAACATATTTGTTAAATTTCTTTTATGCATGAAATAATGACATGAAGGTATAAACTAATAACAATAGTGAACATATAATTTTGTCTTCTTAAAATTAATCATTTGTAATAGATAATTATGTGTCACGCACAAAATTATCAATTCGGAATTTCTTTACAAAATACAATCATCCTTTCATGGATGTATATTTATATGAACTTAAGTTTTAAGGTACATGACTTTAAGAAGTACATATATATTAATGTATAAATGTAATGATAAAAAAATTGTCGATCTATGGCCACAATTTTGATATTTATATGAAATTTATATGACTTGAAATAAATTATGATATTCTTAACTTATATCATAATTTTTTTTAAAAATTTATTAATAAAAAAATTATATAAGTAAGCTAAATATCTATCATAATAATAGAAAAAATCATGTCTGAATAAAGATTCTATAAATAGATTCATACCTTGGAAAGAATAACATGAAATCAAATTAAAACATAAAATTTTGATACATATATAGATATATCCCTCTCATGTAATTAAAATGATTTAAATAATAATAATAATAATAATAATTTTTGAACATAAAACTAAATAATAATAATAAAAATTTCAAAAATAATTTTTCCTTGCATCAAATTTGTCTTTCATACATAGATAAATAAATAATCTTGCTAATTCAAGAATTGAGGAACATAATTTGGAAACATGGAATATAAATATATTCATTACACAAACCGTAAAATTAAAATCATAATTTTGAAATAAATAAACTGTCTATATCTTATTAAAAATTTTGAAATAGATAAATTTGAAAATCAAATAAAACTATCCCTTACTGAAATAATAATGGAATTGCAATGAAAGTATAAATAATTCCCTTACCTAAATTAAAATATAATTTCATACTAAGTATTTGGAATTAAATAGTCCCTTACCAAAATAGTTTCACAAACTTTCATATCTTCTATTTTTTGTAGAAGGCTAAAATCCTTCTACTCTTACAATTTTCCACTACATGTCTCTCAAATCAATATCTCTCATGATAGAACAAAATATCAAGAGAAAATAGGGCTTCATTTCTCTATATTTCTCCTTTTCCAGACTTCTTCATACCCCTTATATATACTCAGTAGGGTGATTTGAGTCTAATAATTTACTTCAACTTGAGATTTTTAAATTTGGATTTTGTTGTAAAAGTTGATATACTGACATATAGATAGATATTTAAATGTTCTACTTTCAAAAAATAAGACACAAAATATGACCTCAATGATTCAGAAACGAGACAACATATTCAATGAATGAAAAACACTACAATCTTCAAACATTTCCCAGAAAAAGACTTGAAACTAAATTAGATAACGCACATATTATTATAATCTAAATCAAATGAAAAATCCAAAAAAATAGATATGTATTTCAATTAGTATTTACTTATTTAGTATACATCAAATTTCATCCATACCATAAAAAAATAAAAATAGAATCGTTTTACATCACGAATGAAACTTGGAAAACGAATACTACTAGTCCCCGATGACACAGATGAAGTAAAAAAAATCCAGCAATACAACCGATAGTTAATAGTGAGATTCAGATAACAAAATAGAAAAATAAAATAAAAAACAAACCTACTTACATATTAGATCCAAATATGAACCCCAAAATAGTAAAATGTAATACAAAGTAATGATGTATACCTATATGGTGTTTGAAGGTCGAAGAATCTCAATCCAAATTTGAATTCACAGTCTTCGACTCTACCAATATTCTCGAAGAAACTATATCTTGGTTTTGTGTTTTCCACAGCTCCTGAAGACAAAGATGAACCCTCATAAACACCTCAGATTCAACCTCACATCTCCTCCTGATCGAGCTTTCCACCAACCTCTACTCCCAAGTATGAATACAGACTCATTTCTCAGCCTTGTTGAACCATCACTCAACTTCTCCCATCTCAAGCTCGAACCATCTGTTTTCTCTGCTGATGGTTAACCTGAAACCCTGAGAAAACGAAACCCAACCTCTTCAATCCTGATTCTTTGATTCTTTTTTTTATTATTCTTTTTATTTTTATTTTTTTATCATTATATATATATATAATCTATTTTATTTTAAAATTAATATATATATATATATATATATATTAATAATAATATATTTTATATTTTAAAATAATAATAGTAAAAATGATACATTTTCTTAATGATTAAATTGTAATTTTTATAATTTTCATATTATATTTTTGTGAGTATGAAATCATTATTTTATTTATTTATTATTTTTTTATAAATATTATAAAAACAATCTTTATAATTTATAACATTATTAGTTATATTAATATATCATTATTAATATCACCTTTTATTTTTGTTTAAAAATAATAACTTCAAATATATATATATATATACGCATATATTAGTTTAAAAAATTAATTTATTTTGTGAAATGTAAAGTAATATTTTATGTTTTGAATCAAAACATATTTTGATTAGAACCAATATTTATAATGGTTTTTTATTAGTTTTATTTTATAAAAATTACTAAATAAATGCGTAATTACTATTTAAATTTTCTTAGGGTGTTACACTCTATTAGTGATCATGTGTTCTTGAAAGTTTCACCTTAGTTGGGTTGTTGATGGCTTGGGATAAAGGGAATATTACTCGTCGTTTTGTGGGACCATTTTTGGTTATTGAGCTTGTGGGTAAATTTTCTTACCATTTAAAACCTCCACCATAGTTGAAATCGATACATGACATGTTCCATGTATCCCACCTATGAAAGTATCTATCAGGTCCATCTCATGATCTGAGATAGAGTGATCTTGAGGTTGAACCTGATTAATATGTTATTAAATGGACAATCAGTATAGTTGATTCTGAAACCAAGTTACTTCATGGGAGGTAGATACCTTGGTTTTTGTTTTGTGGAATAATGGTTTTGATTATCATGAGACATGGGAGCACGAGGCATTGATGAGAGAGTAGTGGCATGACTTTTTCAATATGGAAGCTTCTTGATAGGATTTCTGGGGATAGAAATTTTTTATAGTGGGGAGATTGTAACATAACCTTACCTTTCTTATAGTTATGATTTAAACCTTTTCATGGTTTTCCTTTTTCTTTATCTAGGTAGGGCCAAGAAGGAATTGGGTGGATACCTATAAAGGTGAAGTCAGAGATTTCTTGGATTCTCAGCATAAAACATGCTATTTCTACAACCTATTGGGGATTTACATGTCGTGTAATATAGTTACATGATGTGTAAATTCTAAAATAATAATAAATCCGTTTTTAACAAAAGGTGATGGGTTTTTTAGTGATTTTGGGATTTTTCAATTACATGATGTGTAATTGGGTTATATGTCATGTAAAGTCCCAAGTGTTGTTTTTAAACAAGAATATTGGATAAACATTCTATTTCCTACCCTCAGTACTTCCATTATATCAACCTAAGAGTTATCCCCATGTGATTTTGTATCCCTCAAACCCTTATAGTTCATTTTATTTAATAATTGAATGTTGTTGCAATTGCGGTGTGACTTTTATGGTAAGTGTTCTCCCTGTAACATCATCTCTTTCTATTTTCCTCCCTAGAGTTTGATAGATCGTATTAGAAGTTATGGATATAAACCCCATGTTATTTAATCTTGATTATAAGTTGATTTTATAAATCTTTTGTTCTTTTTTTATTTTTGGTGAGTTATGTTGTAGGCTTTGTATTTCCATGACAAAGGTGTGTGGTTTCATTATGATGGCCAAATTTGATTAACCTTTAATTTCTTGATTTAAATTCAATTGTTTCATTTAAATTTTATTTCTTGAAACTAATTTCAATTAGTTTATTAAAACCCAATTCCATTTATTTGGAGGATCTAGATTGGATTTGGCATGAAATTGGTAAAAACCCCAATTCCATTTAATTGGGGGGTGTCTATTAAATTGATGGAAAATTGTGGAATTATATGGTGGAATTCAAATTAAAAAATTGATTTCTTGAAATTAATTTTAAAGTTTTATTTTTTAAAATTAATTAAAATGGTCTTGGTAGAAACCCAATGGTTTTATCCTAGAAAAATGCATGTTTTGATTAAAATATTGTGTGTCAGTTTTATAAATGTAAATAGGAATATTTGAAATGAAAAATGGAATAAATTTCATTTTTAATAGTTTTAAAATAAATTTCCCATTATTGGTTATAAACTGTTTAACACATGCATTATGAATTTATATAAACTATTTTATATAAAATGTTTATTAATATATTTGTTTAATTTATTTCCATCATTTGAAATGTGAATCAAGAATTATTTTAATTGTCCTCTAAACTTCCATACATGTTCGTTAAAATTAAAATATTTATTTGGTTAATTGAACAATGGCATCTTATTATAGAATTCTTTGTGAGACCCTGCTGGGATTTTAGATCACACCCTACATATGCATTTGAGTGTTTGTAGATTATCTTCTTCCAGGTTTAAGGAAGGTTGAGGCTCCACATGGAGGTGGTAGTATATGTTGATCCTTGGGATTGGAGAGTTGCATCTGTTGGGACTTGAGTTTTTATCCTATTTTTCTGGTACTTTGTTGTGGTACTTTAGGGTTGTTTGCCTATTTGACTTTTGGTACACTACTACCTATGGAGTTTTTCTTGTATGTATACTGACTTATTTATCTTATTTTTCAATTTTTGTGGCAAAATTTTTCCCACTTTCATGTATTATGATTCCAGGTGCTAGTCTCCAACCTATTGGGATCATAAATGCCCTTCAAGCTATGTCGAGATCGGCTCGGTTATTTGGTTACCAGGGTACCTGGGTAGGTTCATGACAAAACAGGTCAACTAACAACCCTTCTCTCTAAGTAATACTCACCAAACATCACATCAAAATATAATAAAATAATATTTAAGAATACAGAAAGTGGGTACCCCCACACCACTTCCCTATTGGTTTATCATTATCATGCCCCATTAATGTAAAACGTCGTGCCACTCCCATCCCTTTTATATCATAATAACCACATCCATATATTTATATATCACAAATCCAAATTATACCAAAATATTCATGGGAACCTGTTATATATATACCCCATCCACACATCACTTTTCCATTATAGTAGGGTATCGTTAAAATTAAGGACATTAACCTCATTCCCTCCTCCTAACATATATGACCACAGCATATAATACATCATCACCCCATAATCAATACATAAATATCACTTTTAACATATGGACATCACATACCATGCATAATAGAATTTGGAAGAGATTTTGGGGAAGAGGGGGCAGTCAATCATATGTTCCCTCACCAGCCTTTATATTGAGAAAGACAACTAGAACCCAAAACATTTGGGCGTCAGCCAGGAAATCCAACTCGGATGGGGTGCGTTCAAAATCACCAAAAAGTACAAGATACATGTGGTATCCAAAAACTCAATCCCACACTAAAGGTTTAAAACTAAATAACCCTATAGATTCCCATAATCATAACCATATATCCACCATCCTCTACAACAACTGTTTACACCTATACACATTAATCGGCCTCACTAATCCACACAAAATAGAAATAGTAATAACTATATATTCCCCTTTAATCATTTAATAAACCAATTATAGATATATCATTTATCATTTATATTAAATTAATTATGTGATTCATTTATCATATTTTATAACAAACCATTCATAATAAACCACCACTTTATTTCAACCTTTTTCCCGTGCTTTTCAGTCATAAACAGTTTTATAAATAGACACCTCTTTTTTAATTCCAACTCATTTCCTAACATTAAATTATTTATTTCAATCATATTTCATTTCATTCCATACCATTGGGTGACTAAAAAAACACCCCCAAAATATTCAATCATCCATCATAAAAACTACCATGACTAAAAATTAAAGTTTTATTAAGAAATCACTTTTATGGAAAAATTGGGGAACCATGAAGGTTCAAGACAAAAACATCAAACAACATAACGGATAAAAAAGTAATTAAAATAAATCTTGAATCTATGATAAGTAGTCTCCCTATATAATTTCCAATTAAGATCATTTACCTTGGTTTCTGGATTGTTATTGATGAGGTATTCAAAATGAAAAACCATCTTGTCCCAATATTGTATAAACTCCTCCACATTAATCATCCTTTCATTAATGCCTCTTGTCATAATGAGAGATTTATTGTTGATTCATTCTTGTTACTTATTATTTATGTCCATAAGGATCATCCTTCAACACATCCTATCTACCTCCACTTGATAAGCCTTAATATGAAATACTTCCTCCTTTATTTCTACTTATGAGTGAAGGATAAGCTCCCAAGTCTTGGATTTTTCCCCAACATCCTTCCCAGTTTCCCACTGGGAACCAGAAATGGGATCCAATATTTGAAAAATATTTCCAGCCTCCTTGTCATCATTTAGGTAAGATAGTAAACCTTTGGAAGGGGTAGTTAGATCAGAAAAAGTCTCTCTATTAGAATCATCCTCAACCATAGAACCCCCTTGCATTTGAGGTTAGTTTTACAATGTGCCACCCATACCATTATTTTGAACCTGGTCATTATTAGAGGTATTATGATCCATCACCTATAGCCTTACCTTTTTGGAATACCTTGTCTCCATTGGTTTAGGGAGATGGGAGTAGTCCTTATGCCAAGTGGATTTATTCCTCTTGGTCACAATACAACTCCCAGAATCCTTGTTTCCTTTCTGAACTTTTTTTCCTTAGATTGTGAATTCCTCTAACATATCTTCCATCACCACTATCGATTGAGAGATGGAATTAAATATCATCTTTTGAATATTCCCCTGGAGAACATTTACTTCCAATGGAATTATTTACCGAAAAAATAGGAACACTTTGATCTTTAACAATACCTTCGGCTCCTTGACCTTCAAATCGATTGGATAGCTTAACAGGTGGAATGATCCTACTAGGACTAGACCTATTCACACTATTCACCCATTCCCTCTTTCCAACTGGGATGACCTACATTAAAATCTCATGTCTTGTAGATGTCACATGGCCTCCCTCATTTCTCTCTTGACCCACCACCTTGTGGATTAGGCCACCAAGTCTCACTGCCTCTTCATTAGATGAGGCCTTTGGATTCTTGGTTCTAGGTTCCAAAAGATCATATGCATGCATCTTCTCATACTCCCCTAACCAACAAGGTTCATGAATTTTATTCTTATGATCCACCAAATCACTACTCAAATTATCAAAAATGTGTTCCACCTTTGGATCAGTACTTACCACTTTCTAGTTGGTATCAGCTGAATTTATATTCTTGTTTCTCAACAGATCCACACCTATGGCTTCCAGACCCACTTACCCTAATGGCTACCTTATTATCAGATCAAGCTCCATATAATATTCACTGCCACTATGACGACATGAGGTAGGAAGGTGACCCAGATATTTTAAGGACACATAATAATTTGTCCATGATTTAAATATTACTACCTATTTATAGAGTAATTATTCCTCTACTGTAATCCAAACCCACTCTATTGGCGGCCTTGAAACATACACTTCAACACAGATATGAGAGGATATCAGGTGAAAA
The DNA here is from genome assembly GCA_963277665.1 of Viscum album. NCBI lineage: Eukaryota > Viridiplantae > Streptophyta > Magnoliopsida > Santalales > Viscaceae > Viscum > Viscum album. The sequence continues at coordinate 1,288,282,974 of OY728159.1, read as the reverse complement.
ATAGAATTGGTTCTACAATCAGAATAAAAAAATATACCTACAATATTTCCAATCAAACAAATAATATATGGATTTTGAAAATGAAGCAGGAGTTCTGGAAGGCATACCCATAGCACTGTAGTAGCTGCATCTCTTTTCATGTGGAAATCATATGCTCATAAAAAAGAAAAAAATGGACAAATATTATAGGAACTAAGATCTCTTGACCAAGAAAGAATAAAATCATCCTCTATAGAGAATAAAATCATCATATTTCATTATTCGATGAATTTGATAATATCCAGGTCCTATAAACCCTAAGAACTAAAGATGAACTTGTCAAAATCTTCCACTAAAGAGAGATACTTCTATAATCATGCCACCAAGGTTAGGTTCAAAAGTCTTGTAGCTTCTATGAACTCAAGTGTTGAAAAGAAAGCTGAGGAAAACCATTGAAGATATCTTGAACCTTCAGGATGATTGAGATAGTTAGGAAAGGCATAAGAAACTCTCGGTTTGAAAAGGGAAGAAAGGGACGTAAGTATGTTCCAGAAGCTAGTGGATTAAGATATTCCCCCATCTCCATTGAGAAGGGGGTCTAAATGTGTGGCCATCACTACTAGGTAATCATCAAGAGAATGAGTGATGCTGGAGTAAAATACACAACCATCCATAGAAAACCACATCAAAAATCAGTAGAAAACACACAAGTAATAAGATTTTAAGTCTTTCCTTATAGATGATTATTCAAGGCTAGTATAGTTAACATGTATTTTTCTAGATTTCTAAATATCCTTTTCATTTCAATCTTTAAATAATAAAACTTTTATGAGTGGTGATAAAATCAATAAATCAATGTAGTAAAATCTTATTTTATAGCAGCAATAAGATCTAATAGTAACAAAACTATCAGTAATCAAGCTCATTAAATAATAATAAATAGGTAAGGATCATGTGATACTCTTTCACTCCTTCATTCCAGCATTTTATTTTTATCTTTTTATAGTTAAATTGTCAGTTTTCCCAATATGAAATCAAAATAATGATAAAATATTTATTTTGAAAACATAAATGATATTTATTGAATATCCTACCTTATCAAACACTTTTAAAACTCATTGCATGAGAACTGAAAGAGATGGGTGTTCATAATAGCCAAAAACCCAAGTAAGAATCTCAAAATGATCATATAAGGGATTAATAATCATAAAGGGGGGATATGATCATCTAGGTTTGAGAAAAAATTAAGATGTAAATGAGAGGGGGGATTCCTATATTTTTAAAATAATAGTTCCATGTCATGCGGTGATCTTCCCAGGAATTTCCTAAAACTCGGTTAACTCTCTCTTTAATCTACATTAAATCATGAATTTTAGTTATCTTTTTATTCCCCAAAATCTTGGATTTAAATCTCTCTAGGTGAAGGAATTTATTTTATGTAAAAAAGTATTTACTTTTAAAGGTTTTGTGATTTAGAATTCCATTTTAAATCGTAAAATAAAATTTTGGTTGAAACTTTGAAGTTTGAAAAATTTACTATAGAATGAATCTTATGAAAACCAATGACCCTTATAGAAATTTCTTGGAATCTATGAAAATAAATGATTCTTACAAAAAATTGACTCATACAAAATTCAATGACTACTACAAAAATGAAAAGAAACCTAAAAAAATTCTAATAAAACTTATAGAAATGGATTTCACAAAGGAAATGATCCTTAAAGAAATAAAATGACTCCTAAAAAATGGATTTCATAAAAGAAATGATCCTTATCTAATTATATGTCTCTTATGGAATTGAAAAATGAATCTTATGGGATATATTACCCTTACAAGAATCAAAAAACGTCTCTTAGGAAAATCATATATTTCTTACAGAACCAAATGACTCTTAAAGAAATTAAAAAACAAGACTTATAAAGATATAATAACACTTAAGGAATCATACCTATTGGTACAAAATATAATTATGATAATGGTAAGGACTATTGTGATGTAAATTATGATCCTTAAAAAAATAACTTGACTCTTATAGAACCCACAAAATGAGTTTTACATAATCCAATAAATCATATGGTTTAAAAATTTTACAAACTCATCGACTAGAGCGGTCATTTTCAGACCAAAGGGTATAAAATAGGGGTTATTCTAGACTTATCAAAAATATAAACCAAAACTAAAAATAAAAAATTAATTTCATAAATTTCATATTACATCCCAAATTAAAAAATCTCTTTAGAAATAATAGAATCACTTTAAAAAACATTTTAAAATAATGAAGCCATTATTAAGACTATAAACCACCAAAAATATATTTGGAATTCACAAAACCTAAGGAAAAATAGAGAAAAAAACTCAAGAAAACCTAGTCTCTTACATTATCACTCTAAATACTCTTATAAAATCCATTTTCTTGAATCCTATAAATGAAAAACCCATTAAAATAACTCTCACATATCCAAGAGTTATTTTTATGAAATTTCTTTTCTTCTTTTCACTACCTCAATTAGACTAATTAAGGGATAGCTTCTGATCACCTAATTCTAACTAAAATAATCTAGTATACTAATTTCTAATCATCCTATTTTTGAAAATCTAAACATTGGTCCCACACTTTGATATTTGTATCCATTATAATAAGTTAGACTACCAAATTCACTCAATTCAATAGATCTAATTCCTTGGTCAAAAAATGGTTTTTACAACTGATCTTAATAGGAGGTATGAATTTTTTATAGGTGTTTTAGTGTGATTTTGGGTGTGTGGTAGTCTATTTTATCCTAGTGACATCAATATTGGGTGTACAATGTCAAGCATTAGAAAATGGTGGGTAATTTTTGTGGAGTGTGTGGAATTAGATAGTGTTAAAATTTTTAGGTCATCAAGATTTTCGAGGTTATTAGGTGAAATGAAGTACTAACTAAAACTTTCAAATGAGATCTAAAGATATGGTTTAGATATAGTTCTACACATAGTTCTTGGGATGTGCCCCGCATGATCTATAACCTAGAGTGTGGGGAATCTAGGTTTTGGTGTAGTTATACTAGTTTAGGTGTGGTGTCAGAACAATCTTTTCCAGTGAAAGATAGGGATCCAAACCATTCCTTAAATTTGAATGATTTATGTGATTAGGGAGAGATGAATGTACAGACTTCTCAGGGATGACAAGTGTTATGTTGGGGAGTTTGTAACAACCTACACTAGTTCATGTCGATGGAATCGAAGAAAATTCTAGTTTGAATGAGTTTGGAATCAAGGGGATTTGAATTTTTCATATTCAAATTGAGAATTGGAATTTCTAGACATGTTTAAAATTACTATGGGGATGTTTTTTATGGTCTGAAATAAATGATCTATATGATACCCATTGAAAATTTAACTATTAAATAAAGAACATAACTTCTAAAAATGGACAAAACCATGAATTCAATGTATCAAAACAATGAAGTCAAACTATACCCCAACCACCACATAAAATTTTCATCCTCCCATGCTCAAATAAAAAAAATAACTCAAATAAATGACCTAAACAGAAACAAACACACTTTTAGAGAAAAAAATATTACGTGGTTTGGACCCTACTCCATGTGAGAACATCACTACTTTATTTATATTAATAGAATAATAAAGAAAATTTACAAGTACACATCCTAAGTGACCCTTCCCCAATCTATTTATAGTATAACCAAGTCTATGAAATCAACTCCATTACATTTAGAAGTTCGTGAGGAGTCCATCATTGGTCTTGGACACCTCCAGTTACCCGTAGAATTCACCGCCTCATCTACTAACCTCTTATGAGTTTTGAAATCTCTCGTTATGTATCCTATATAAAATTGTGTCTCTCTACACACAAGGTCTACATTGTAACTTACATCATTCAAAATATTTCACTGGAAATATCCCCAAATGAATATCATGTATCCTTTTCCAATGCCAAGTTATTATGACATACCACTCGGGTTATGATTCTCCAAAATCCATCTTTCACTACCTACCAATATTATTTCTAGACATACTATATCTATTATAAATTCTTTCCACAAGACACCCCTATAATCTAGGACCCAAGTTCTAGATTCATTCATTATAGAATCAAAGAACTGAAATCATGAAAGGAGTCTTCACATTCCTAACAATCTTCCATTTGAAGATGGATTTAAAGTAATCAAAATTCCTCCAAAACATAAGGAAATTTTAATTCACTTCACTTCTATAGAAATAGTCATTTTCTCTATTCCACCTTCCGGTCACTCAAGTCTTATTAAGGAAAAATGATGCCTTGTACTTTCCCAGACTAATTCCTTGGTGAGCATGTCAGCTAAATTTTGATTGTTTCAATATTCCATAGCTTCATCAGCCCTACCTCCATCATTTTCTAGATGAAATGATACTTCATCTCAATATTATTTGTCTATGAGTGAAATGGATGATTCTTAGCCAAGTTTATTTCACTTTGAATATCACGTAATAACACATTTTTTTATTATATCTTTATAAGTTCCTCTAATAAGTACTTCAACTAAATCATTTACTTCCCCTCTTTTATAATGGAAACATATTTCAATTCCATTGTGGGAAGTAAAACTACTGACTACAATATCAACATTCAGCTTATGGTTGTTCTTATAAAGGTAAACAAAAGGCCTATAGTAATATTATGTGCATCCATATCACTACAAAATTCTTAATCTATATACCCTTATAATGAATCATTCATTCTAAAGCATGAGTCTATATTTTTTAAACCTTTCATATATCAGGTAATCCACTTCATCACTTACCAATACCCCTTTCTTGGATTATCCATAAACCGAATGAAAAATTCCACTACAAAAAAAATGTATAGTCTTATACAAAATATAGTGTACATAAAACATAAAACCACTAATGTAAACATAAATTTCACTATATACTTATCCTCATCTTCTGTTTTTGGTGTTTTATCTTTAGATAACATGAAGTTTTAAACCAATGGGTAGGTAGATTATTACATCAACTCATTATGAACCTCTCTAGAATCTTCTAGATGTACTTTTTTCAGATAAAAACAATGTTCTATCATTCTTATCTCCTTTAATTCGCATCCATAAAATCTTATTGGCTTTCCAATATCTTTCATCACGAACCTTATGGACAGATCATATTTCACCTCTTTAATTTTTTTCATGTTTAGACCTCCAAATAGTATATCATTCATATAAAATATAAGGATGATGTAACACCCATCCTTGGACACCTTATTTTAGAAGCAATGGTCTAAGTTTCTTTAGACAAACCCCTTATCATTCATAAAGGAATCAAACTTGTACATCCATTGTCTTGGAACTTTATTTAAACCATAAAGGCTATGCTTAATCTTACACACCATTACATCATTATATTTGTCCAAAAGAAACCTTTATACTACTTCATAGAGATACTTCCTCCTAAAAATATTCATGAAGGAATATTCTATTCACATCCATCTATTCCACATATAGACTTTCATAAGAAACCAACCTTAACACTATCTGGATGGTTGTATTTCTAACAAGTGGAAGGAATATTTCAGAGAAATCTATCCCTCCCTTTTACTAAAACCCTTTAATGAATAACATGTCCTTGTAAATTTTTCTATTGTTTTATTCCTCCTTTAACCTAAAATATTATTTATTCTGCAGTGCTTTCTTCCCCTGTGGTAATTCTATTAGATTCAAGGTTCCTTTTGAATGAAATAAATATAACGACCCAGACATTTCATACATGGATATTACATATTTTTTAGATGAATATTCAATACATTACACAAACACATTCACTATGACCATAATATTTTAGTGACATTGAAAATTCTGAACAAAAAATTTTAATCTAGTGAAATATCTTCAATGTTTCCCACAAATATCTTCCCCTTTAGTACCCCTAATTAAAACCTTTATTCATAATGTGTTGAAAGGAAACAAAATAAAAGGGTGAACTTAGTTGATCAGTAAGGGTCACTACTCGAAATAAAATTTATACCAACAGTTTCAAACCATTGTTATAGGCATCAAAACTATTGGTATACTATATACCAATGGTTTTTCAAACCGTTGGCTAGTAAGCCGCTGTGAAATGCCTATACCAACAATTATTATCAAACCATTGGTATATGGCAATGTAACCTTTATTATGCCAATGGTTTTATAGAAACCATTTGTATATATTTATACCAATGGTTAATAAACTGTTGGGATATATATTTTACATATAGTTTACCATCGGTTTTGAAACTGTTGGTATATAGTATTACCAACAGTTCTTTAAAACTCTTGGTAAAAATATTCTGGAAATACACTTTACCACTAGTTTTGAATCGTTGATATAGTGTATTACCAATGGTTTATTCAAACTATTGGTAAAACTATTCTCAAAATACACTTTACCAGTGGTTTAAAATTGTTGGTATAGTGTATTTCTAGAACATCATAGCAGCCAACATAGAATCCACCCACCCCCTCCATTACATACACCTGCAAACACACCTACAAAAAACACTTAAAATAGAACAAAGAAACCTACAATAGCACATAAAAATAGCAGACTATTCTAACCATGACATGTACCACAACATAGTTTTCCCATTTCAATCTTCACATAACAACCACTCTTCCCACTAACCCATTTCAATTTCTTTTTTGCAGGAATCTCATAATGGTGAGAGGACACTCAAATTTTAGAGTGCCCATGATAGTCAGAGTTACATTTTGAGCATCTGACTATGGGGGTGGGGGTGTCCAGGTGGTGGGGTGGTGTCCAGGGGGTGGGGGCTATCCAAGGGGGTGGGGGAGTCCACGGGGGTGCGGTGGGGTGTTCAGGTGGTGGGGTGGTGTCCAGGGGGTGTTCACAAGGGTGGGGGTACAGGGGGTGGGGTCTATCTATGGGGGTGGGTGGGCTTTCTATGGGGGTGGGGGACTTCTAGGGGAGTATGGGGTGTCTAGGGGGTGGGAGGGATGTGCATGGGCTGGGGGATGTCCAGGGGAGGGGGTGTCTAGGGGGTGGGTGGGCTATCCATGGGGGTGGGGGATTTTTAGGGGGTAGGGGTGTCTAGGGGGGTGGGTGGGCTATCCACGGGGGTAGTAGGGCTGTCTAGGGGGTGGGCGGGCTATCCACGGGGTGGGAGGGCTGTCCATGGGGGTGGTGGGGCTATCCAGTGGGGTAGGGGTGTCTAGGGGGTGGGTGGGATGTCCGCGATGGTGGGGGGTCTATCTAGGGGGTGTGGGGTATTCAGGGGGTGTACGGGCTGTCCATAGGGGTGGCGTGGCTGTCTAGGGGGGTAGGGGGTGTCCAGGGGGTGGGTGGGCTATCCATGGGGGTGGGGGATGTCCATGGGGGGAGGGGTGTCTAGGATGTGGGTGAGCTATCCATGGGGGTGGCAGGGCTGTCAAGGGGGGTAGGGGGTGTCCAGGGGGTGGTTGGGCTATCCACGGGGGTGGGTGGGCTATCCATGGGGGTGGGGGATTTCCAGGGGGTAAGTGGTGTCCAAGGTGGTGGGTGGGCTATCTACGAGGGTGGCAAGGCTGTCCAGGGGGTACGGGGTGTCCATGTCGGTGGGCGGGCTGTCAACGGGGGTGGGTGGGCTGTCCATGAGGGTGGGGGCTGTCTAGGGGGGAATGGGTGTCCTGGAGGGTGGGTGGGGCTGTCCAGGGGGTATGGGGTGTCCAGGGGGTGGTTCAGCTGTCTATGAGGGGTGGTGGGGCTGTCCAGGGGGTAGGGGTGTCTAGGGGGTGGGTGGGCTGTCCACGGGGTGGGGGGGAAGGGTTGTCCACAGGGGGAGGGGCTGTCTTGGGGGTGGGTGGGCTATCCATGAGGGTGATGGGGTTGTCTAGGGGGTTCGGGGTTTCTAGGGGTGGGAGCTGTCTTGGGGGTATGAGGTGTCCAGGGGGGTAGGTGGTGCTTCCCAGGGGGTACGGGGTGTCCAGGGGGTGGGTGGTCTATCCACGGGGGTTCTGGGGTTGTCCATGGGGGGTAGGGGGTGTCCAAGGGAGGTGGGCAGGCTTTCCATGGGGTGGGTTCTATCCACGAGGGGAGGGGATGTCCAGGGGTGGGAGGGCTATCTATAGGGGTGGTGTGGTTGTCCAAGGGGGCAGGGGTGTCCAAGGGGTGTGGCAGTATGTCCACAGGGGTGGGGGTTGTCCACGGGGGGAGGGGATGTCCAGGTGGGTGGGCGGGTTGTCCACAGGGGTGGGTGGGATGTCTATGGGGTTGGACAGGCTATACACAGGGGTGGCGGGGCTATCCAGAGGGTAGGGGTGACCAGGGGTGTGGTTGGCCTATCCACGGGGGTGGGGATTGTCCAAGGGGTACGGGGTGTCCAGGGGGTGGGTGGGCTGTACACAGGGGTGGCGGGGCTTTCCAAGGGGTAGGGGTGTCCGGGTGGGGTGGGTGGGCTGTTCATAGGGGTGGGGGGGACTGCCCATGGGGGGAGGGGTGTCCAGGGGGGTAGGTGGGATATCTACAGGGGGTGGAGGGGCTGTTGAGGATGGTATGGGGTGTCCAGGGGGTGGGAGGGTTGTCCACGGGGGTAGGCGGGCTGTCCACGGGGGTGGGGGCTGTCCCGGGGGGTACAGGTTGTCCAAGGGGGTGGGTAGGCTTTCCACAAGGGTGGCAGGGCTGTCCAGGGGGCGGGCTGTCCACAGGGGTGGGTGAGCTATCCACGGGGGTGGGCGGGCTGTCCACGGGGGTGGGGGCTGTCCAGGGGGAACAGGGTGTCTAGGGGGTTGGCATGGTTGTCCAAGGGGTACGGGGTTTCCAGGGGGTGGGTCGGCTATCCACGGGGGTGGAGGGGCTATTAAGGGGGTTGGGATGTCTAGGGGGTGGGTGGGATGTCCATGGGGTTGGGTGGGCTATCCAATGGGGTGGAGGGGCTATCCAGAGGGTCGGGGTGTCCAAGAGGGTGGGGGCTTTCTTGGGGTGGGGGCTGTCCAGGGGGGTACGAGGTGTCTAGGGGGTGGGTAGGCTATCCAAGGGGTGGGCGGGCTATCTAGGGGTGTGGGGTGTCCAAGGGAGTGGGCGGGCTGTCCACGGGGGTGGCAGGACTGTCCAGAGGGGTGGGGGTGTCCAAGGGGGTTGGGCAGGCTATCCACGAGGGCGGAAGCTATCCATAGGGGGAGGGACTATCTAGGGGGTGGGTGGGGCTGCCTAGCGGGGTACGGGGTGTCCAGGGGGGTGGGCGGGCTGTCTATAGGGGTGGTAGGGCTATCCAGGGGGGAAGGGAGTGTCCAAGGGGGGTGGGCAGGCTGTTCATGGGGGTGGGGGATGTCCATGGGGGGAGGGGCTATCCAGGGGGTGGGCGTGTTGTCCAAGGGGTACGGGGTGTCCAGGGGGGTGGACGGGTTGTCCACGGGGGTGGCGGGGCTATCCAAGGAGGTAGGGGTGTCCAAGGGGGGTGGGTGGGTTGTCCATAGGGGTGGGGGTTGTACACGGGGGGGATGTCAAGGGGTGGGTGAGCTGTCCAGGGGGTGGATGGGGCTATCCAAGGGGTTACTGGGCTATCGAAGGGGGTTTGGGGTGTCCAGGGGGTGGGTGGGGCTTTCTTGGGGGTACAGGGTGTCCAGGGGGTGGGCGGGCTATCCACGGGGGTGGGGGTTGTCCATGGGGGTGGGGGGCTGTCCTGGGGGGTGGGAGGGTTGTCCACATGGGTGGGGATCTATGTATGGGGGGAGGGGCTATCCGGGGGTGGGTGGGTTGTCCACAGGGGTGGGGGCTATCCAGGGGAGGGTTGAATCAATCATAGCAAATCATCAAGTCAAGTTTTAATTTTTATAGATAAAAAAATAATATAATGTGACCTAGCTAATCAGACATATTTAGGCCTAAAAAATCAATAAACATCAAAGGTCGGTAATATCAGTCAAAAATGAAAGTGATCAATCTGTCCCTCATCACCATCATTATCATCACCGTCATCATCAGCCTCACCCTCATCCTCATCATTGTCCCCATCATCATCCCCACCCTCCTCAACGCCCTCCTCCTCACCCTCGTACTAAGCCTCGGCATCCTCATCGCCCTCCTCCTCCACCTCAACATCCTCCTCTCCCTCCTCCTCTACCTCGGCCTCCTCCTCGCCCTCCTCCTTTGCCTCGGCCTCCTCCCCACCCTCCTCCACCACCTCGGCCTCCTCCTCACCATCGTCTCGACCAGCACTAGAACTGCCACCTGGTGCACCATATATAGAAGTAATCGATAACATATATTCATCACAAGCTATGTTGGCCTCTTCTAGAAGTGTTGTACATAAAACTTCCATCAATTTCATAAATATAGTATTTCCCCTAGCAGACTGTTCTACCATATCTATGGCCCTTTTTTCATCATGTTTTGTTTATGCCTTAACCTTCTAGAACTCGGTGGCACTATAAATCATACATGAGGTTGGACAATACCTCATCGAAACTTCCTAGTTCAGCAGTATACTCTACCAGGGTTCTCATCTCCCAACACCTAATGTAAGTGATTGTTTGGCCCAAAATTGTCAGGTTATTGGGCTTCAAGAGCCTCTAAAGCAGCCTATTACAAATATAAATATATTATTAAGTTAAAAAATAAAGATTAAAATTTTAAATCTACACAGTAAAACTTACAATCTTCTACTGATTCAGCTCATTAACTACACTTCCATCTTTCTTCCTTCTGCTCTAGAAAAATAGTTTTTCTCATGGAACACGTCCTTCTATATTCAATTTATGCCTCTACAATGACATGGAATGTAGGAAACCATAATTAAAAATAGGATACAAATAATTAATTAGATAACTAAAATTATATAACAACTTTATCAATAGAATAAATTATGGAGGAAGCAATAGAAAGTGCAAGTCATAATGAAAAATTATAAACTGTCATACCTATTATCTCTCATGATCTAGCATCGTAGTACATCCCAATGTGTGGAGGTATTTTTTAGCATCAATGTTTTTTTATTTATTCCAGATGATTCCTAAATAAAATTCAATAATTATTACTAATGAAAAACATGAATATTTTCATTTAAATACCTCTAATGTGATTAATACCTTAAACTAGCTAGTCGTCCAATGTGTAATCATATGTCGATATTGTTTTAATGGATAATAATGCATGATAGGTACCACCTCTAGCTCTATTCCAAATCTAGCATTCCAGCCAATATGCAACTCATGATTCTAAGCTCTCCAAATCTCACCTAAATCTTTTAAACATGCTAGTTGTGCACCCTCACCATCGGGGAAATTAAACTGAAGCGGCCATGAAAATATTAATTCATATAAATATAAAAAATAATATATTTCATTAAATATAATAGATTTTTTACCCATATCTCTACCCAAGATTTATCCTTGACTTCATTTGGAAGCTTTCTCCATGAGATCGAATTGACAGGAATGATGTCAGAGTATTTGTCAAGCGTCACCAAAAAACTCTGACCTTGCTGCCCTAATTTTTCAATCATTTGACTATGTTCATTATAGTCCACCATCAACTACGTAAGGTAGTTCCACACTGCACGCGTGCGTGTACACTCATGCCCCCACCTCCTATCAGTAGATGTATCTATTATGAAAGAAAAACAAATATTTTATCAATACATGTTATAATGAAAATAAATAATGGTGTAGAAATTTATTAGGGTTATATAAGTATACTTACGGTAGTCTGATCAATGGGCACCACTGGATCCGTAGAAACTGAAGGAACACCTTGTATAGGGATAGTGGGTCCTAATGTATTCTCTTCAGGGATAGACTCTAGTAGAGTAGGAGTTGAATAATATGGAATATAAAAGCCCGGAGATAAGTAAGCAGAAGTAAAAGAAGATGACAGGGATGGTTGGCCGAATGTTGAATGGGGAGTGGGAATCATCATCGAATATGGTACAAAAGGGTGAGGAGGCTCAGATGTAAATGGTGGTGAAAAATGGGAGGCCTAAATATCTTGTGTGTCCCTAACAACACATCAGGATTAGAATGTGGGATGGATGGTATGTCAGTGGGAGGGGCAGGGTCTAATCGGGCACGCCGACCATATTGTCTAACTCTCATACCACCCCCCTCGTATGAACACCCTCAGTACTAGGACCATTATTAGGCTGCTCATCAAATAACTATCACCTAATATATGGATCCTGCAAAAATGTTGAAAACAAAATTAATCACATGACATTATATATTATTTAAATATATATATTTGAAATAAAATACTCACTATAGGAACTAGTGGTGGAATGCCCAGCTTAGTCATGCGACGATTGTTGTCCATCATCTATTTCTATCACCTCTCTTCAATTGGTTGCATTTCCTTCATTTGAAAACAAATATGGAAGTAATTAGAAAAGGATAACTAATGTGTAACCCAAAAAACAAAATAAATTAGAGGGAATAGGGGGATTCATGGATAATTTATCTATCCATTGTTTTAGGTGAGCTTGAACAGATATATAATGAAATCAATAAATTGTACAAGATGTAATAAAGAAATTTAATTTTTAGAAGGATGGTAATTTACTAAGTGTCATTAGTCTATTAAAATCACGTAACATTGATTCTACCAGATTCATAAGGGGTAAATCAGTTATTGAAATTAAGGAAAATTTAATTTCTTTAGCCCAGGTAGATGATGCGGGTTTCTATACATGTTTTGTAGAAAAATACAAACTATCATGTTCATTACCTGGTAAAATGTTAAAGAGAGGTCTTAGAGTTATACTAATTTTATACAAATCACAGTTGAAGCATTGAAATGTTCACTAAGTTAGGAATGTTGGTTTTTTAGGTTTGAATAAAGTTCAATTCCAAATTAGAAAATGAAATTCAAATAAAATTATAACCAATAAACACTGAAAATTTACATAACGGTCAAGTCAGATACAACATATTTGTAATCAATATTAAATTAATTTGAATAGTACCCACCTTAACAACCCAATTTGAGGTAAACCAAAATAATTGAGAACATAAATGGATGATTTTATATATTTCCCACCACAACTTCAGGTTCACAGTCAACTTTTAAAATTGAGCTATTAGATTCATCAAAATTAATAAATGGATCATTTATAATGGCAGTAGGGATGCTGTTAATTCCATCATCACCATCATCAAAAATATTTCTTGGAATTACTTCAATAATGACACCAACTTCAGGTCGTAGATGGTCTTTGACATAAAAAACTTGTTTCGCCATTATTTCCAATACTTATGGTCCATCAGTAGCAAGAGTGCGAGTCATATCAATTACTCAAAATCCAAAATCATCAATAAATGTGCCATGCCTTGTCATCGAATCAAACCACTATAATTTCATCATCGTGACTCCTCCCTGAGAATAATAATCCAATATTATTATTTTTCAATGACTTTATAATAACCTACACTTTCAAATTGTGGTCTAATATCTGATGCACTAGCATAACAGTTTATTGTGGAAGTAACCATAACACCATCATGTTGTGTTCTCATGTTCTTTTCTCTTTCAATGATAATAAATTTTTACCCATTGATAACAATTGATTTACTATCACGAACCACAGTATTAGGACCAAAATCCGAATCTCTTATTTCCTCAAAGATAGTGTCAGCAAGAAAAATCAATACCTAAAATATAAATGAATATTAAACTTAATAAAATATTTTTTTAATTGTTTTAAATAGTAATATTATTACCTTCAATTTTAACCAAGCAGAAAACTCTTTGTTATGAAAATTCTCCTCCTTCTCAAAGATAAATAACGATGATTTCTATTTATCATCTCTTTATGTTCCCTATAGATAAAAATAGGAATAGTTTAACAGATGTATATATATATATATATAAGATGTACATATTCAATTTACTTACAAGATGTAGTCATCGAACAAATCACAGTTGAAAAAAACTATGTGATGTTCCATCTCCCGCTCTTTAAGGTTTAATGTCATCAATGTATATGATCGAAGAATTACTCTTGTTTGAGTAAGTGATGGAAATCTAGGTTCAATTTGCTTATACTATTCTTCTTTGTTTCTCATTGGTCTGTTCATTCTTGTAGTAAGATCAGACAAATACATAGAGCAGAAATCCATACATTCTTGAGCCAAGTAACCGTTCACGATAGAACCTTTGGGATGATTCTTGTTACAGACATAAGAATTTAATGTGTATATATTTCTTTCAGTTGGATACATCCAATGAAAAGAAATAATTCCTCCAAGAATTATTTCAGTTGGAATATGGACAGTCAGATGCAGTATGCGTGTGAAAAATTATGGAGGAAATATTTTCTCTAACTCACACAAAATTAATGGGGGATCTGCCAACATTTTTTGAAAGAAATACTTGGACCGATTCTTAGCACAAATATCTCTAAACAAATGGCATAACCAAATAACATCCACCCTTAAAATATTGGACAAAAAATGATGAATTTCTATTGGAATCAACTCATGTAGAAGGATGTGATAATCATGAGTCTTCAAAGATTTTAGTTTTAACTCTCTTCTATTGACCCATTTAGATATGTTTCATGAATAGCCATCAGAAACTTTAATAGTCTCTAGGACTTCTAGAAATTTCTTTTTTCTATAGGTTTCATCACATAAGAAGCACATGGAACTTGCCATTTATTTTCACTCATATACATAGGATGAAATTCTGGTCTGATGCCCCAATCCACCAAGTCATGCTGAGACTGTAAATCATCTTTTGTCTTTCCCTTAACATTTTGAAGAATCAAAAGAAACATTTCACTTTTTCTTCAATGTGTATTAAGTCTAAGAAATTATGTAACAAATTGTTTAACCAATAAGGCAAATCAAAGAAGATACTTCTCTTCTTCCAATTGTAACAAGTTTTAGTGGAAACATTCTTTCTCTTTCCAGATCTCATTTGACCCTTCCTGAATGAAAAATTGAAATCTTTCAATTCATTAAGAACATCAGTTCCATACATACGCTGAGGTGGATCATCGGTCTCCATGGTATTTTCAAATCTTTGACGATTATTTCTATATGGATGTTCCATTGGAAAGAATCGCCGATGTACCATAAAACTTAAACTACAATGATTTTTCAATCTTATGGATCGTGTATTCTTCATACAAACTGGACATGATAATTTTCCCTTTGTGCTCTATCCAAACATCATTGCATAAGTAGGAAAATCATTGATCGTCCACATAAGCAAATCACACATCTGAAATATGTCTTTCAAACATGCATCATATGTGCGCACACCCACATCCCAAATAATTTTCAACTCTTTTATTAAAGGTTGCATGTATACGTCTATATCATTGTCGAGTTCATAAGGTCCAGATATGAGTATACTCATGAAAGTGAAAGGTTTTTTCATACATAACCATGGGGGAAGATTATAAATGTGTATAAAAACCATCTATGTGTTGTACGACATAAGAATCTTCCCAAATGGATTAAAACTGTCACATGAAAGACTCAACCTCACATTATGCACATCATCTAAAAAATTAGGATATCAAGCATCAAATTTCTTCCATGTAAATTCATCTGTAGGGTGAACCAACTCATCATTAGTCTTCTTTCTCTTAGTATCATTAAATCTCATTTTTATTGATATTTCATCCAACATAAAAAGATTATGGAGTCTGGGTATTCAAGGAAAGTACCACATTACTTTCTGTGGCATAGGAGATGGTGTTCCATCAGCTTTTGGCTTCTAGCGGGACATGCCACATTTTATACAATCATTTTGTTTAGCAGTTTACTCCTAGAATAAACTGCAATCTTTTGAGAAAGCATAAATTTTTTTTCTTGAAAATCCAAGTTCCTCAACTAACTTCCATTCCATATAGTGTTTTTAAGGAATATCTACATAATCTGGAAGTAATTCCTTCAAGAAGGTAAGAATGTAATTGATGTAAGTATTAGAAATCCCATACATAGTTTTCCCATTAAAAATCATATTAAAAATCCCAACATTTTTTATTTTACTGCAATGTTGATATACTAGAGTCGTGGTAGCATCATTCAATTTTCTCACCATGACAACATCATCATTTTCATTAGATGCATCATGTGTGCTCATATCGAAATCTTCTTGGGTTAGAATCCTTTATTTTTCATGATGATAAATAAACGGAAACATCTCATGTCACATCCCATGTTTTGAACTGGATAAAATATGAAGGTTTTTGAACTTTATCTTTTATCAATGGGTCATTTTTAAAAACTGAGCTTCGGAACGAGGTCCTGAGTTTTGGAACCATTTTAAGTGGTGATATCAGACTGCATGCGGTAGGTTTAACCATGCAGGTCAGCCATACGAGATACCTCAGGTATCTGGTAGCATGCGCGCGGGCTGCACACGGTTTTTCAGATGATGCGAGTCAATACGTGTGGTTTATCCAGATTTAAAATTTGTATTTTTATTTAGTTAAATAAAATTTAAAAGGATTTAATTAAATATATGTAACATATATATTTAATCTTTTGAAAATTTATTAGTGTGTCAGGACTTAATTAATTATTTTTGTAAGTTAATTAATTACCTTTCTTTAATTAATTCCGAATTAATTAATGCGTTGAAATAATTAATTTTTTGTTGAAATGTTTAATTAATGGGGAGTTTTGGATGGTCATCGGAGCGTTTTAAAATTTATTATGGAGTTTCATAATTTGATGAAGAAGCTTTTTTTATTTTGGGTAAGGTGATATTAATGGATGTTTATTGAATAATAATAATAATATAATCGAAATTATTAATCATATTATATTAAGTATTATTTTTTTATTTTATGTATTAATTTTTTTTTAGAAAACAAAAGAGGGGGGGTGAGACCCCCCCCCCCCTCCTTCTCCCGAAGGGGCGCGCAAACCCTCCTGTAACCCTAGCGTGACCCCCCCCCCCCCTCTCCCTCTCATCCTCCCTTGACCGACCCCGCAGTAGCCAGACCATCAGCATGGTGGCCCCCCTCTCTCCTCCTCCCTCGGCCGACCCCGTAGCAGCCGCGCAAAGTGGTTCTGGGCGAACCGCTACAGCGCGCGATGACCCGACGTACGACCTCCTTCTTCCGTGGATGATTTTTTCCGGTTTTCCTTCATCTTCATGATTCGATCCTCCATGGTAAGGTATTTAGAGTTGTCCTTCATCCTCTCTTTGATGATTCATCCCATTTTTTGTGCCCGTTTGGTTTGGCCGAATTTGGGGTTTTTGTGGTAACCCGAATTTTTAGAATTCTTTTGGTTTTAGGGCGTGCAAAGGATTCCATGGGACTCCTTGATGCGCATTCCAGCAACCACCACCGAAGGAAAAGCATTTTGGGTGGTTTCGGACCATCGGTATGTTTTAGGGGCAAGGATTTCACCTCTTTCATTGTTTCAAACTTATCAAATTTGGGGATTTTGGTGTTTATGAGTTCCCAACATGTTGCTTGTAGTGCGTTGAGCTTTGCGGTGTGGTTCCGTCTTCGTTTTGGTTTGTTGCCAACACCCGAGGTAAGGGTTTATTATTTCTGGTTGGTTTTTCCTTGCCTAAATTGATCTCGTTATGTGTCTTAAGGTTCGTCGTGGTTGTTTGATAGTGTGTTGAAGGTTTTGGCGTGGTTTCGAGTTGCCAAAGTCTAGGCAACTCGCCTGCATAGGCATAGGTATGTATTTATATGTACGTGGGTTCCCTCGATATGCGTATATTCGTGAATGGTAGCAAATATACACGTACGAGGCTAGTTGTCCCCATTTCATATATAAAAGTGCATGCGCAGGTGAGCGAAGACAGGCTTATGTGTATAATCATATGTGTAAGGATCCTCTTGCGCATGCTCATGGCCATACAGAGCATGTGCATAGAGGCTAGGTGTCATTATACATATGTGAAATCACATATACCTTGTGGGGGAGCAGCAGCGGCAGCTTTAGTTAGAAAGCGCCAAGAGCCGGAGTGGATGGATGGATCCACCTGGAGGTAGGGTCCCTCTCCTTGCCCTTTAAATTTAAGTAAAGTAATAGTTAGTTTAATATTGCATTGTCTTAGCATTTTAATTATGCAAGTTTAGTTCCGATTAAATGCTTCTGTGAAAATCGTGTGAATTGCAGGAATAAGATAAAATTGATTGTGTGGTCACTAAACTAATGATTTAATAATAAAACCCCTCTTCCGAGGTGTGCTGCCTTCAATCTAAAAATGTAGCGATATCATTTCATGATTGCATTCCTTATTGCTTGGCTTCTTAATTTTGTTAAGTGTTTAATGAGTTTTAAAATAAATGTTAAATATCACTAAATGAATTTTTTGATAAAGTAATGACATGTTTTCTAATAAAACTCCTCCAATGGAGGTGAGCTGTCTTCAAGATAAAAATGTAGTAGTATATTTTTGTGCTTGCTTGCTTAAATGTCTTATGACTCTTTATGCTTGACATTATACTTGATAAATGATATGCGTGTACATGCACCTTACTGGTTACCTCAAATGATGTTCCTTCTTGAAATATAATAAATGATCCATGACACCTCCTAAGTTCAAGGCCTAACATGTAATTAGAAATTTTAGTGTAGGGTGTTTACCCTCTTCCCTTTACTTCGGCACTTATGTCATGCCACGTCTTGTGCCGCTCGTCGCAACCTTTAGGTGATGCCTCATTATCTCTTATTAAAATTCTTGGGTGGTTCACTCATGCTCATTGTTGCCTTCGTTTATGGTGAAGCCCATCCTGGGTGCTCGCTTTGCCTCTTGGCCACCCCCTTGGGTGTGCCCCGCCTAAACACCCCCCCTCCATGTTCTTTATGTTATAAATGTAACGTGATAGTTTGAATTTGAATGCCTTTCTTGAACAAGTTTGTTGGTTTGTACCATTTAATGTCATTAATAACCCATCATTGAGGCATGTTGATGCCATACACTTTTGTTTACCTTATATTTCTCATGCAAGTTTCAGAATTCTGATTAAAGATAATTAATTATGAGAACTAATCAGGAAAATCTGAGAACATATTTAGATAATTAAATGTGAAGAATTAATTATGAAATGGGAATTGTGTCGACTGATTAATTAATTGATAAATGGTAAAAAATAAATGAGATTCTGGGTCCTAGACATGGTGTTCTATATAGATTTAAACGTTGGGTTTGGACATGGCGTTCCTTTCCAATGGTTATCTAATCTTGTGATATAGGTTGTTAGACATGGCGATCTACACCAAATAATTATCTAGGTGTTAGACATGGAGATCTACACCAAATGTGATTCAAGGTGTTATACATGGCGATCTACACCAAATGAGAATTGGGGTTCTTTACATGGTGTTCAACACCAAACGAATAATAATAATGATTTATGAAAAGAATGAGAGATGTGGGTAAAACCTGAGTGAATTGTGATCAAATAAAGAAAGGTAAGAATGAATGGATTTCCAATCTGAGTTGAAATGAGAAGTGAATAAATAAAGTGAGAAAAATGATAAAAATTATTTTTATGATTAAACCAAATTTACTTATGTTTTTTTAAACAGGTTCTTATTCCAGCTATGGGCCAAGGCAGGTATTGTCGTCAGGTGTCCTTTTTGGAACCTAGACAAGCATTTGTTGTTTGTATTGTATCGTTATTGTTTGGAAATACAAGCACATTGTTTAATTATTTTTCATTGTCTAGAGTGGGCTAGACCCTGGTGGTTCCGGCCTACTGAGATATATATCTCACACCCTACTCAGGCCGCCATTGCACCGGGGTACCTGAGTAGATTCTATTTGGTTGTAGGACCTTGTCGTTGTTGTTTCTTGTACTTGGAGTTAGGAGTAAGGGACCGGGCTAAGGCTCGGGATGCTTATGAAGATATTCTTCGGGCTTGAGTCTTTTGTTTATTTACTTCTTGAATTGATGTGTAAGTATTTCACATGGTTTACTGCTTCCATTGTATCATTAGCATGTCATGCATGCATCTTCTATATAAACTAACGTTCGCCAATTGTATTCAAACCTTATAAATGAAAAATATTTTTCGCTGCTCTCTTGTTATTTACACTGCTTTCGCTATTGTTGTTTTTTTGTCCCTTTTCTTCACTTTCATAAGAGGGTATAGTCTCCCCCCTGACTTACCTTACACCCTCGCCGCTAGTCGGCAGCCTCCGACGTAAGGGGATACGCGCTTGAGGCCATGTCGCGGGTCGGCCCGGGTGACCGGTTTAGGGTTGACCCGGGTTGGTTCGTGACAAAATGGTATCAGAGGTGCCCTCCTTTTTCTTTGTCCTGCTATTTTTTGGATTGGTAGATAGGATACTAGGAATGTTTCAGCACTTGGGTTAATATCCGTGCTTTGGACTGATCACCCCACATACGGGAAATGACCAAGTGACCAGGGTTGGGATTGTTGTTCATGCTTTTCGATATTACAGTTGATATGATTTCACCTCGAGTGATTGGTGTAATTTCTACTACTTATGGTTTATGAAAATTATAGTATTTAACCCTTAACCGGTTATGGTAAAGAAGAAGCATTTCATGCATCATAATAGGCACTTAGAGAATCACATGTCATTCATATATATCATGCCATGTAGTTGCATTAGTAGTATGCTTGCTGGTATGTATTTTTTGCTTTGAATATTCTATGTATTGTACTTGTTTACCATTCCCTTTTAGATAACATGTTTCAGTGGTAGATCTAACATTCTTGAGTTATAATATGTCATGCTTCTATGTCATGCTTCTATGCCATGCTTCTTTGTTATAGCATGTTTTTAATAGTTTCATCATGTTACTCTGTGTTAGATGCTTATAAATACATGGTAGCTTGTCAAAAAATGATTATTTGATTTGATTGAAATTATTATTTGCGATTATTATATAACCAGTTTTCAAGTTGTAAGGTGTTTGGGCACCTTATAGCTTGGGAAAAGGGTAAATGGTGTAATTCAACTTTCAACCCATGAACAGTATGGGCGCTTCATGATTTGGGAAATGGGAACCCATATTAAATGTAATGGAGATTCCATATGAAATTCTTATAAATGTGAAAGATGTTTAATTTTTATCTGTAATCAAAATTATTATCATTTAATATGAAATTGGACCTAATTAGGTTAGTTAGGGAATGTTTTTTTATTTTTTTTTATTTTTTTTTATTTTTTTATGTGATGAACCATTTGAGTGCTTTAATTTTGATAATTTTTGAAAATTTATATTGGGTTTCATGATAATGAAACCAATTTTTGTTAGTGGGACCCTTGTAGGTCACCTTAATGTTTTATAAAACATTCCTATTTTTCCCTTGGGGCGTTGGTTAAAATCAAGTACCTAGTTTTTTTGTTTGAAAGAAAATGGCACTTTAAGGTTTTAATTAAATATTTTGATGATTATAGATTAAATGTGATTAAATATAAAGGGCTTGGAAATGGAACCTATAGTGACGTCCTCTGTTTAAGACCCTCGTATAAGGGTAGATTAGATTTCTCTTTGAGTCTCTTTGGAGAAGAACCTCTCGCATGTCGTTGTCCCTAGTCAAACTCCCCTAGCTTAAATTGACACCTTTGTTTGGAAGTGTGGACATGTTTTCCTTGACCTTTGTTTCGAGCTTGAGAATCATGTAGTGCTCTTTTTCAGCTGGTTATACAATATCAAGTGTTTTTGTGGTGTTTTGATTGGTAAATGAGTGTTCGCTCAGATTTTAATGGCTTATGTAAACCAATCGTGTGTTGGACGTTTGGAGATGCAATGTGGCCCCTTTGTGAAAGACTTCCTCAATTGTGTAGGATGGGTGAGGGTTGTGTTGTTCCCGAAGGCTTCTCGGGGACGAGAAGTTCTAAGGTGGGAAGGTTGTCACATCCCGTGTTTTGAACCGGATAAAATATGAAGGTTTTTGAACTCTATCTTTTATCAATGGGTCGTTTTTAAAAACCGAGCTTCGGAACGAGGTCCTGAGTTTTGGAACCATTTTAAGCGATGATATCGGACTGCACACGGTAGGTTTAACCGTGCTAGTCAGTCATGTGGGATACCTCAGGTATCCAGTAGCAGGCGCGCAGGTTGCGTACGGTTTTTCAGACGGTGCAAGTCAAGACGTGCGGTTTATCCAGATTTAAAATTTGGATTTTTATTTAATTAAATAAAATTTAATATGATTTAATTAAATATGTGTAACATATATATTTAATCTTATGCGAATTTATTAATGCGTCAGGACTTAATTAATTATTTTTTTAAGTTAATTAATTGCCTTTCTTTAATTAATTCTGAATAAATTAATGTGTTGAAATAATTAAATGTTTGTTGAAATGTTTAATTAATGGGGAGTTTCGGATGGTCATCGAAGCATTTTAAAATTTATTAGGGAATTTCATAATTTGATGAAGAAGCTTTTTTTTAATTTTGGGTAAGGTGATATTAATGGATTTTTATTGAATAATAATAATAATATAATTGAAATTATTAATCATATTATATTATGTATTATTTATTTTATTTTATGTATTATTTTTTTATTTATATTTTTTATTTTTAGAAAACAAAAGAGGGGGTCGAGAGCCCCCCCACCTCCTTCTCCCATAAGGGGTGTGCAAGCCCTCCTGAAACCCTAGCATGACCCCCCCCCCTCTCCCTCTCATCTTCCCTCGGCCGACCCCGCATCAGCCGTACCATCAATGCGGCGGCCCCACTTTCTCCTCCTCCCTCGGCCGACCCTGTAGCAACCGCGCAAAGCAGTTCCGGGCGAACCGTTACAGCACGCGACGACCCGACGTGCAACCTCCTCCTTCCGCAGACAATTTTGTCTGGTTTTCCTTCATATTCATGATTCGATCCACCATGGTAAGGTATTTAGATGTGTCCTTCATCCTTTCTATGATGATTCGTCCCATTTTTTTGTGCTAGTTTGGTTTGGCCGAATTTGGGGTTTTTGTGGTAACCTGAATTTTTGGCATTCTTTTGGTTTTAGGGTGTGCGAAGGATTCCATGGGACTCCTTGATGCACATTATGGCAACCACCGCAGAAGGCGAAGCGGTTCAGGTGATTTTGGACCGTTGGTATGGTTTTGGGGGAAGGATTTCACCTCTTTCATTATTTCGCACTTGTCAAATTTGGGACTTTTGGTGTTTATGAGTTCCCAACATGTTTCTTGTAGTGAGTTGAGCTTCGCAGTGTGGTTCCGTCTTTGTTTTGGTTTGTCGCCAACACCCGAGGTAAGGGTTTATTATTTCTGGTTGGTTTCACCTTGCCTAAATTGATCTCGTTATGTGTCTTAAGGTTCTTTGTGGTTGTTTGATAGTGCATTGAAGGTTTTGGCGTGGTTTCGAGTCACCAAATTCTAGGTGACTTGCCTGCGTAGGCATAGGTATGTATTTATATGTACGTGGGTTCTCCCTGTAACGACCCAAAGTTTTTTAATGGAAATTCCCTTCTTATAAATATGTCATAAATTAACATGAAATCACAACATAATGAACTACTAAGTGATAAGTGACCATTAAACACAAGTTTTTCACTTTAGTGTTTGGAATTTTGAAAATCTGACATACACAGTTATGTTCAAGATGATTTTTGGAGTCTAATGAAACAAAAATATTTTTTGGTGAATAGTAACCAACCCTTATGAATAGTAACATACCCTTATGAATATTAATACGACCCTTATTAATACTAAATCATCCAATATAATAGTAACATTACCTATAGATAATTAAATAAAATTTAGACATCTTAGGAAGTGATAATTTGACCTTAGTAAACGTTTTTGGTATTTTATAAGTCATAAATAATTAATTATAATTAATTAATTAATTTAAAAGAATATTTATTTCCCTGAAATGTATTCATAAATTATTGAATCAATGTCTTATGGTTTTTAGATAATTTTATAAGCCCCTGTGTAATTTTTGGAAGCACTATAAAATCAGTTTTAATCTTAAAAATTGTTTTTTAAAGTAAATTATGATTTTAATTAAATATTAAATTAATAATATTAGAAAATTATTTTTAAAAATGGACTTCATTTTTGGATTCTACACGCTGAAAAATGGTAGGGGTAAATTTTTGGGTTTTTTCTGAAATACTTCAATTTTCGGGCGAATAGTAAAAAAATACAGTTTTTCGCATAATTGGTGTATGCTAAATTGCATAATTAATGATGTAATGGTGACATAAACATTCTAGAACTTTAGTTTCGGCAAAATTATATTAAATTTCATAAATGGTTTCCTAAAATACAATAAATCCAATTCTCAAACCTAAAAAGAAATTTCCAAAGCCTAAAGTCAAAAGGTGATTTCTTAAAGTGTCTTTTTCTCTTTCTTTCACTTTCCTTTTAATAAATTAATGAATTCGAATTATAAATAAGAATTAAAGACTTAAATGAATCATATTATATTAATATATGATTTATTATGTCAAAAAACTACTATTACAAGTCTAACTTTTGATATATTATTTTATTTAATATTTTATACTAAAAACACCTCCCTCCTCATGTATAAATAAGCCCTCCCCCTCCTCTTGCCAAACCACACCTCTCAAGATTAAATAATTGTCTAATATCTACCCAATATTCTCCCCTATCCCCTCCCCCACATCTAAGATATTCTGGTCTCATCAAAAGACCAAGCTTAGGCCCTTAAGGAGGTTCTCAATTGAAGGATTCAAGAGGTAATTTCCCTCCCTCTTCTCCTTTAATTTCCTTTCAAGTTCAAGTTCCTTTCTAGATCTCTCCCCAACTATATTCTTCCAAATTGTGTTTTAACTCCATTATTATATATATAATGTAATTTTATGATTCTAATTGGATATTATATCATCCAACATAATTTCCCTCTTCCTTTTATTTCATTAAAGAGAACGTTGTTCGTGAGGTGTTAATTTTTCACCTTCAAGAACGACATGCTTTCTTCTTCCATTTCTACCTTCAGATATGGTCATGAAACCATTTTTATGGTTGAACCAGAACATTTTATATGTATTATATCCTATTTAAAGATCTGGAACTAACTTATGATCATATTTCTAAGTGATAAAATAAAACGAGTTCATTATGATCGAAAAACCACCCAAAATAACCCAAATATTCATCATTTAATTCGTAACTAATGATTCATCGACATGGATATAATTTGATTCATTATAAAATCATTCAAGATCATGTAAGATCACTAATAATATGTAATATCATTTCTAGATGTTTACCCATGTTCTACCCAAACTTCAATTTAAGAATACAAGTGAACCACCCAGGAAAAACCATAAAAATGAACATCCCCGAACAATGTTTTTAAATTCTATAAGTCATCCAAAGGAACATAATATGACATAATGAAACCAGAATTAACCCTATTAATTTACACATGGTTCTGGATTTATAATTAATGAATATAATGTCATTATATGGGACATTAAATAGAAGGAATCATTCGGGTACAAGGTAAGGGGAAATTCTTGAACCCAACTTTCATCCTTCGGGTTCTACCTATTTCACTCCATTTTTGATATGGTCACTCCTTAAAGATAATATATTCATCATTGTATTTATTTTTATGGGATATACATGTTTTCTAATGAAGTTTATTTCAATACAAATGTTTTCTGAAAGAACTCTTCTCTTAAGAACTCAACTTTTACCTCTCATTCAAGGTTGATGGTTCTTATATCAAGTATGTTGTTCCCTCTTTCTTTTGGGAACCCAAAGTTTATGAATGTGTTCTTATGAGATGAAAAAAATTCCTTTTCATGGGTTAGTTATATTCACTTATGTTATATTTTTATTTTGGAATTCATGATAAATGATAATGTTATGATGTGACGGGTGCGCCCAGAATTATATAGCGCAATATGAATGTTTAAATGTGACGGGTGTGCCCAGAATTATATAGCGCTCCAATGAATTGGGTAAAGTGATGAATCTCATGAGTAAATTTGAAATGATTTGTGAAAAATATTCTATCTTGGTTCACAATTATGTGTGGTAGTTAACCACTAATACATGATGTTTCATTTTTATGTATTGCCACATTTCAAGTCTTTTATTTATGCTCCTCTCATGTTCATGAATTTTTGCCTATGTTATGATTATGCTCACCCCATGATATATTGTTTTTATCTATCCTCTTACTGGGATTCTAGATCACCCCTTTTTATGTATATATTCATGTGGATAAATGTACTAAGGATAGGACAAGTTCCACTTAGAAGCTAGAGAAGAAGAAATTAAATAAATGTTTATGGTTGATGATGTATTTATTATGTATGGTCCTAGTTTTCCCAAGACACAAAACCTTTGGATCCTCTATGTGTAATACTATTATGTTTTTTATCTTTTAAATGATGTAATAGTAACGAAAGAAAAGGATGGGTCGCTATAGTTGGTATCAGAGTCAAGGTTTAGTTAATTTGGGAATTAGGATTAGTGAACCCTAGAGAAAACCTCTAGTATGAGACTAAGTAAAAATATGCACACAATAATATTTACCTAGGGATCCCATATGTTATGTTTTTGGTATAATTTTTTAAATGAATAAGTTATTCATGACTTTTTTAGTTATGTTTTGTTCTATCCTTTTCTATTTTAGAAAACAGTGGGAACCATGAGAAATCAGGCCAACAACACATGCGAGGGCCAATGCAACGATTGCCCGAACGACATCCCTAATGATTTGGGGGTGGAGTTAAAAACTTCATGATGATGCTTACCCAATTATCTCAGGTTATGAATAATAACCATAATAATGGGGAACTTCCTCCTTCACCAAAGATGGAGTAACTGGATATTGAATGTTTTATGCGGCAATGACCACTGACGTTTTTCGGATCTTCTGATCCACTAGTTGCGGAACAGTGGGTCAACTCCATGGAGAAGATCTTTTCTATGCTTCACTGTTCTGAGATGGAGAAGGTGACTCTATCTGTTTATCGTCTATATGGAGAAGCTGATCAATGGTGTTCTTTGATTAAGAACACCAATCCAAGGGAGGAAATTTAAGATATGGAATGGGAAGACTTTAAGATAATGTTTCTTAACAAGTATTTCCCAAGAACTCTTTGCACAAATATGGAGAGAGAATTCATAGAGCTCAAGAAAAAAGAAGGAGAATCGGTCACAACCTATGAAGCGAATTTCACAAGGATTTCAAGGTATGCTTCGGGTTTTGTTATCATCAATGATAGAAAAATTGATAGATTCTTTAGTGGATTAAAACCACACCTTTGAAAGGCTCTTGCAATTCAAGACTTTGGGAGTTATAAAGAAGTTGTTCGGTGTGCTCTCAAAGTGGAGATGGAGTTTGGAGAATGGTCCCATGACTATGGGGATAAGAAATGAAAGATGGAGTTTCAAGCTAGTGGATCTAGTGACAAAGTTGGGAAGAAAAATCAACAACCCACATGCCAAAAATGTGGGAAGTTGCACCATGGGAACTGCCTCAAAGGGATGTGGAAATGCTTTAAGTGTGGGAAAGAAGGACACCATTCTCAAGAGTGTCGAAAAGACACGAAAAGGAAGGAGAATGTAGCTGATGAAAGGAGAGAACCACTCATGGTTCAATGCTACAACTGTAAGGAGCTAGGGAACTATGCACAACAGTGCACTAAACCTTGATCTCTCAAGGGTAATCAGTGTGAGAAGCCACCAAATCCAAAGGAACAAGGGAAGGCTTATGCCATCATTACTATGGAGGTGGATCATGATAATGAATCCATACAAGGTACACTTCCTATTCACTCAATAATGGAAAAAGTCTTATTTGGTTTAGGTTATACGCATTCCTTTATATCTTGCAAGTTTTCTAGAACTATTGAATCGAAGCCCCAAAACCTTGAAGTAGAGATATCTGTAAAAACACCAAGTGGTGTAATCATTGCAACCCAAGTGTCTGACTCTTCTCCTGTTGGAGTATGTGGGAATATTCATTCGGAAAATCTCATAATACTTCCCTTGGTGGAATTCGACGCTATAATGGGAATGGACTAGCTCTCGTTATATAGAGCGCATATCAACTGTCGGGAAAAGGAAATATCTTTTCATATTCTGAACCATCCCATTCTCCTCTACAAATGCAAGGAAGATCATGAATCTCCTTTTAAAAATCCTTCAATTATGTGGGTGTTTATTCCCTATGAAGAAGCATACCTCACCTAAATGGTTGAGTTGAAGGAAAGTTCCAACCATGAGGAAATTCCCATCGTGAGGGAATACGGTGATTTATTTCCTGAAGAGTTACCCGGAATTCCCCCGGATCGTGAGGTAGAGTTCTCAATTGAACTCATACCCAGATATACTCCTATCTCGAAGTGCCCCTATAGGATAGATCCTATCGAACTGGAGGAGTTAAATAAGCATATGCAAGAGCATATGGACAAAGGGTTCATACTCCCTAGTGCATCACCTTGGGGTGCACCAGTGCTCTTTGTGAAGAAGAAGGATGGAACAATGCAGATGTGTATCGATTATTGGGAACTCAACAAGATCACCATAAAGAACAAGTATCCTATCCCAGGGATTGATGACTTGTTTGATCAGTTAAGAGGAGATCAATACTTCTCAAAGGTGGATCTTCGTTCTGGATATCATCAGGTAAAGGTGAAGAAGGAAGATATTCAAAAGACTGCCTTCCGTTCAAGGTATGGGCACTATGAGTTTTTGGTGATGCCCTTTGGACTTACTAATGCCCCATAAATATTCATGGATTTGATGAATAGAGTCTTTAGACATTACCTAGACAAATTTTTAGTAGTGTTTATCGATGATATTCTCATCTACTCCAAGAGCAAGGAGGAACATGAAGAACATCTAAGACTTGTGTTGGTGACATTAAGAAAGGAGAAGTTGTATCCCAAGTTCAAAAAGTGTGACTTTTGGATGAATCAAGTCATGTTCTTGGTACATGTGATCACAAGTGAGGGAATTCTTGTGGATCCTTCAAAGACAAAGGTGGTTGAGGAATGGCCCATGCCCTCTAGTGTCACAGAAATCCATAGTTTTCTTGGACTAGCTGGGTACTAACGATGTCTTGTGAGAAACTTCTCATGATTGTCAAGACCACTAACTAAGTTAACAAGGAAAGGGGTAAAGTATGTCTGGATGGAAGAATGTGAGGGAAGCTTCAAGGAGATAAAGAGAAGGCTGGTCACTGCACCTGTACTCACACTACCGAAAAGTGGATAAAGTTTTGTGATATACAGTGATGATTCAAATAAAGGCTTGGGTTGTGTACTCATGAAAAATGACAATGTGATAGCCTACGCCTCGCAACAGTTGAAGATCCATGAGCAGAACTACCCGACGTATGATCTAGAGCTGGCAGACGTGATTTTTGCAATGAAAATCTAGAGGCACTACCTTTATGGTGAGAAGTGTGACATATACACTGACCACAAGAGCCTAAAGTATATATTCACACAAAAGGAGCTCAACATGCGTCAAAGGAGGTGGTTATAGCTAATCAAGGATTATGATTTCTCTATTCACTATCATCCTGGAAAGGCAAACAAGGTAGTTGATGCTCTAACCAGAAAAGAACCTTCTACTCTATCCATGCTATGAATTGAGAAAGACCCTATCTTCTTGGATATTCAAAGGATGGATTTGGGAATCGTAAGGGTAGGGGATACATCCTACCTTGCCCAAATTATTACGCAACCATACATCCAAGAGAAGATTAAGGAAGCACAAAGGGAAGATGTGGAGATACAAAAGAGGGTGAATGTAGTAAAGGAAGGGAAGCTGCAATAGTTCCATATTAATGATGATGGTGTGATTCAGTTTGGAACGCGGATTTGTGTGCCTTCATCACCTGGGATAAAGAAGGAGCTATTGGATAATGCACATAGCTCAACTTTCTCTATCCATCCTGGGAGTACCAAGATGTACCGTGATCTCCGAGAACACTTCTGGTGGGATAACATGAAAAAGGAGATTGCGGAATATATATCAAGGTGCTAGGTATGTCAGCAAGTTAAAGCTGAGCGACAAAATTCCAAAGGTATGATGCAGCCATTGCCTATACCCATGTGGAAATGGGAAAATGTTACTATGGACTTCATCACGGGTCTCCTGAAGACGTCAAAGGGAAATAATGCGATATGGGTTGTGGTTGACCGACTCACCAAGACTGCCCATTTTATCACCATTCGGGGAGACCTATCGCTTGAACAACTTGCAAGGATATATGTGAAGGAAGTGGTGAGACTGCACGGTGTTCCACTCTCAATTGGCTCTAATCATGATCCAAGGTTCACATCTATGTTCTAGAGAATCCTTCAACATGCTTTGAGTACTGAATTAAATTTTAGCACGGCCTATCACCCCCAAACTGATGGCCAGTCTGAAAGGACTATTCAGATGCTTGAAGATATGCTAAGAGCCTGCTCTCTAGAATTAAAAGGTGGATGGGATCAGCATCTCTCGTTGGTTGAGTTCTCATACAACAATAGCTTCCACTCGAGTATTCAGATGGCTCCGTATGAAGCTCTTTATGGGAAGTGATGTAAAACTCCAACCTGTTGGGATGAAGTAGGAGAAAGAAAGCTACTTGGGCCTGATCTTGTTCAAGAGATGACCGAGAAGGTTAAAGTCATCTAGAAACACATCAAAGCTGCTCAAAGTCAGAAAAAGAGCTATGCTGACAACCGTCGAAGGGACTTAGAGTTTGATGTTGGAGATAAAGTCTTCCTTCGAATATCTCCATGGAAGAGAGTCGTGTGATTCGGGAATAAAGGGAAGCTAAGCCCAAGGTATATAGGCACCTTTGAGATCCTTGACCGCATAGGAGTCGTGGCCTATCCTCTAGTAGTTCCACCGAATATGGCTCAAGTTCATGATGTGTTTCATGTATCACTACTGAGGAAGTACCTACCAGACCCCTCACATGTACTAAAATCAAAGGTGGTGCAGCTGGAAGATGATCTCCCCTATGAGGAGCAGCCAGTAAAGATTCTGGATCAGAGAGATAAGGTTCTACGCAACAATACAACCCATCTCGTAAAAGTGTTGTGGAGGAACCATAAGTTTGAGGAAGCAACTTGGGAACTAGAAGAGGTAATGAAGGAGAAGTACCCTCCCCTATTTGTGTAAAGTAAAATTTCGGGGGCGAAATTTCTTAAGGGGGGAAGAATGTAACGACCCAAAGTTTTTTAATAGAAATTTCCTTCTTATAAATATGTCATAAATTAACATGAAATCACAAAATAATGAACTACTAAGTGATAAGTTACCATTAAACATAATTTTGTCACTTGAACGTTTGGAATTTTGAAAATCTGACATACACAGTTATGTTCAAGATGATTTTTGGAGTCTAATGAAATAAAAATAATTTTTGGTGAATAGTGACCTACCCTTATGAATAGTAATATGACCCTTATCAATAGTAAATCATCCAATATAAGAGTAACATTACCTATATATAATTAAATAAAATTTAGACATCTTAGAAAGTGACAATTTGACCTTAGTAAACATTTTTGGTATATTATATGTCATAAATAATTAATTATAATTAATTAATTACTTTAAAAGAATATTTATTTCTCTTAAATGTATTCATAAATTATTTAATCAATGTATTATAGTTTTTAGATAATTTTATAAGACCCTACGTAATTTTTGGAAGCACTATAAAATCAGTTTTAATCTTAAAAACTGTTTTTTAAGTAAATTATGATTATAATTAAATGTTAAATTAATAATATTTAGAAAATTATTTTTAAAAAATGGAATTAATTTTTTGGATTCTACACGGTGAAAAATGGTCGGGGTAAATTTTTGGGTTTTTTCTGAAATACTTCAATTTTTAGGTGAATAGTAAAAAATACAGTTTTTCGCATAATCGGTGTATGCTAAATTGTATCATTAATGATGTAATGATGAAATAAACATTCTAGAACTTTAGTTTCAGCCAAATTATATTACATTTCATAAATGGTTTCTTAAAATACAATAAATCCAATTCTCAAACCTAAAAAGAACTTTCCAAAGCCTAAAGTCAAAAGGTGATTTCTTAAAGTGTATTTTTCTCTTTCTTTCACTTTCCTTTTAATAAATTAATGAATTAGAATTATAAAGAATAACTAAAGACTAAAACGAATAATATTATATTAATATATGATTTAGGATGTCAAAAAACTACTATTACAAGTCTAACTTTTGATATATTATTTTATTTAATATTTTATAGTAAAAACACCTCCCTCCTCATGTATAAATAAGCCCACCCCCTCCTCTTGCCAAACCACACCACTCAAGATTCAAGAATTGTCTAAGCTCTACCCAATCATCTCCCCTATCCCCTCCCCCACGTCCAAGAGCTTTTGGTCTCATCAAATACCAAGCTTAGGCCCTTAAGTAGGTTCTCAATTGAAGGATTCAAGAGGTAATTTCCCTCCCTCTTCTCCTTTAATTTCCTTTCAAGTTCAAGTTCCTTTCTGATCTATCCCCATCTATATTCATTCAAATTGTGTTTTAACTCCATTATTATACATATAATTTAATTTTATTATTCTAATTGGATATTATATCATCCAACCCCCTTTCCCTCTTCCTTTTATTTCATTAAAGAGAACGTTGTTCGTGAGGTCTTAATTTTTCACCTTCAAACGACATGATTTCTTCTTCAATTTATTCCTTCAGATCTGGTCATGAAACCGTTTTTATGGTTGAAACAGAACATGATATATGTATTATCTCCTATTTAAAGATCTATAACTAACTTATGATCATATTATAAGTGATAAAATAAAACAAGTTCATTATGATCAAAAAACAAAATAACCCAAATATTCATCATTTAATTCTTAACTAATGATTAATCTACATGGATATAATTTGATTCATTATAAAATCATTCAATCTCCTGTAATATCACTAATAATATGTAATATCATTTCTATATGTTTACCCATGTTCTACCCAAACTTCAATTTAAGAATACAAGTGAACCACCCAGGAAAAACCATAAAAATGAACATCCCCGAACAATGTTTTTAAATTCTATAAGTCATCCAAAGGAACATAATATGACATAATGAAAACATAATGAACCCTATTAATGTACACATGGTTCTGTATTTCTAATTAATGAATATAATGTCATTATACAGAACATTAAATAGAAGGAAGCATTCGGGTACAAGGTAAGGGGAAATTCTTGAACCCAACTTTCATCCTTCGGGTTCTACCTCTTTCACTCCATTTTTTGATATGGTCACTCCTTAAAGATCATTTGTTCATAATTGTCTTTCCTTTTCTGGGATATAAATTTTTTCTAATGAAATTTATGTCAACCCAAATGTTTCCGAAAGAACTCTTCTCTTAATAACTCAACTTTTACCTCTCATTCAAGGTT
The DNA here is from genome assembly GCA_963277665.1 of Viscum album. Taxonomy (NCBI): domain Eukaryota; kingdom Viridiplantae; phylum Streptophyta; class Magnoliopsida; order Santalales; family Viscaceae; genus Viscum; species Viscum album. The sequence goes on along the minus strand of OY728159.1, from coordinate 1,288,249,730 downwards.
GATGGTTCTTGTATCAAGTATGTTGTTCCCTCTTTCTTTTGGGAACCAAAAGTTTATGAATGTGTTATTATGAGATGCAACCCATTCCTTTTCATGGGTTATTTATGTTAACTTATGTTTTATTTTCATTGTGGCATGCATGATAAATGATAATGTTATGATGTGATGGGTGGGCCCGGAATTATATAGCGCAATATGAATGTTTAAATGTGACGGGTGCACCCGGAATTATATAGCGCTCCAATGCATTGGGTAAAGTGATGAATCTCATGAGTAAATTTGAAATGATTTATGAACAAAATTATATCTTGTTTCACAGTTATGTGTGGTATTTAACCACTAATACATGATGTTTCATTTTTATGCATTTCCACATTTCAAGTCTTTTATTTATGCTCCTCTCATGTTCAAGATCTTTTTCCTATGTTATGATTATGATCACCCCATGATATATTGTTTTTATCTATCCTTTTACTGGGATTATAGCTCACCCCTTTTTATGTATATCCTCAGGTGGCTACATGTACTAAGGAGAGGACAAGTGCCACTTAGAAGATAGAGAAGAAGAAATTAAATAAATGTTTATGGTTGATGATGTATTTGTTATGTATGTTCCTAGTTTTCCCAAGACACTAAACCTTTGGATCCTCTATGTGTAATACTATTATGTTGTTTATCTTTGAAATGATGTAATAGTAATGTAAGAAAATGTTGGGTCGCTATACCCTTGATATGTATATATTCGTTCATGGTAGCGAATATACACATACGGGGCTAGTTGTCCCCATTGCATATATAAAAGTGCATGCGCAGGTAAGTGGGGACAGGCTTATGTGTATAAGCATATGTGTAAGGATCCTCTTGCGCATGCTCATGGCCATGCAGAGCATGTGCATAGAGGCTAGGTGTCCTTATACGTATGTGAAATCACATATGCCTCATGGGGGAGCAGCGGCGGCAGCTTTAGTTAGAAAGTACCAAGAGCCGGAGTGGACGGATGGATCCACCTGGAGGTAGGGTCCCTCTCCTTGCCCTTTAAATTTAATTAAAGTAATAGTGAGTTTAATATTGTACTGTCTTAGCATTTTAATTATACAATTTTAGTTCCGATTAAATTCTTATGTTCAAATTGTGTGAATTTCAGGAATAAGATAAAATTGGTTACGTGGTCACTAAACTAACGATTTAATAATAAAAACCCTCTTCTGAGGTGCACTGCCTTCAATCTAAAAATGTAGCGATAGAATTTCATGATTGCCTTCCTTATTTCTTGGCTTCTTAATTTTGTTAAGTGTTGAATGAGTTTTAGAATAATTGTTAAATATCACTAAATTAATATTTTGATAAATTAATGACATGTTTTCTAATAAAACTCCTCCAATGGAGGTGCGTTGTCTTCAAGATAAAAATGTAGAAGTAGATTTTTGTGCTTGCTTGCTTAAATTTCTTATGACTCTTTATGATTGACATTATACTTGATAAATGATATGCTTGTACATGAACCTTACTGGTTACCTCAAATGATGTTCCTTCTTGAAAAATAATAAATGAGCCATGACACCTCCTAAGTTCATGGCTTAACATGTAATTAGAACTTTTAGTGTAGGGTGTTTACCCTCTTCCCTTTACTTCGGTGCTTATGTCATGCCACGTCTTGTGCCGCTTGTTGCAACCTTTCGACGATGCCTCATTATCTCTTATTGAAATTCTTGGGTGGTTCGATCTTTCCCATTCTGGCCTTCGTTTATGGTGAAGCTCATCCTAGGTGCTTGCTTTACCTCTTGGCCACCCCCTTGGGTGTACCCCGCCTAAACGCCCCCCTTTTCCCATGTTCTTTAAGTTATAAATGTAACGCTATAGTTTGAATCTGAATGCCTTTCTTGGACAAGTTTGTTGGATTGTACCATTTAATGTCATTAATAACCCATCATTGAGGCATGTTGATGCCATACACTTGTTTACCTTCTATTTCTCATGAAAGTTTCAGAATTCTGATTAAATATAATTAATTATGAGAACTAATTAGGAAAAGTTGAGAACATATTTGGATAATTAAATTTCAAGAATTAATTATGAAAGAGGAATTGTGTTGACTGATTAATTAATTGAAAAATGGTAATAAATAAATGAGATTATGGGTCCTAGACATGGATTTATAGACCGATTTAAACATTGGGTTTGGACATGGAGTTCCTTCCCAATGGTTATCCAAGCTTGTGATATAGGGTGTTAGACATGGCGATCTACACTAAATAATTATCTAGGTGTTAGACATGGTGATCTACACCAAATGTGATTCGAGGTGTAAGACATGGCGATCTACACCAAATGAGAATTGGGGTTCTTGACATGGCGTTCAACACCAAAAAAATGATAATAATGATTTATGAAAAGAATGAGAGATGGGGGTAAAACCTGAGTGAATTGTGATCAAATAAAGAATGGTAAGAATGAATGGATTTCCAATCTGAGTTGAAATGAGAAGTGAATAAATAGAGTAAGTGAGAAAAATAATAAAAAAGTATTTTTATGCTTAAACCAAATTTACTTGTGTTGTTTTAAATAGGTTCTTATTCTGGCTATGGGCCGAGGTAGGTATTGTCGTCAGGTGTCCTTTTTGGAACCTGGACGGGCGTTTATTGTTTGTATTGTATCGTTATTGTTTGGAAATACAAGAACATTGTTTAATTATTTTTCATTGTCTAGAGTGGGCTAGACCCCAGTGGTTCTAGGCTACTGAGATATATATCTCACACCCTACTCGGGCCACCATTGCACTGGGGTACCCGAGTAGATTCTATTTGGTTATAGGACCTTTTCGTTATTGTTTCTTGTACTTGGAGTTAGGATCAAGGGACTGAGCTAAGGCTCGAGATGCTTATGAATATCTTCTTCGGGCTTGAGTCTTTTGTTTATTTACTTCTTTCATTGATTTGTAATTATGTCATGTGGTTTACTGCTTTCATTGTATCATTATCATGTCATGTATTCATCTTCTATATAAACTGACGTTCGCCAATTTTATTCAAACCTTATAAATGAAAAATGTTTTCTGCTGCTCTCTTATTATTTACACTGCTTCCGTTGTTGTTGTTTTTTTGTCCCCTTTCTTCACTTTCATAAGAGGGTATATTCTACCCCCTGACTTACCTTACACCCTCACCGCTAGTCGGTAGCCTCTAGCGTAAGGGGATATGCGCTTGAGGACATGTCGGGGGCCGGCCGGGTGACCGGTTTAGGGTCGACCTGGGTTGGTTCGTGACATATCATAAAACTAATTCTCCAATCTAGTCCTCTCATTTGGATCATCAAAATTTGAGATTTCATTTTCTCCCCATTGTGATACCACATAGATTAGTTTACTTGAAAACTATATTTTTTTATGTGGTAGTTGAATTCTTCACAGCTCAACCAAGGTCTTCTAACACAATTGTAATAGGGCAGTGTATGTGACCATTATCTGAAGCATTGTGAAATGAAAAATCTAAAAATCTCTCCAAATTGTTTTAAAATTACTTGAAATCCAATCAGTTTCATACATCCAACTTCTATCCATCATTTAAAAAAATTTATAAGTTATTTCGTCAAAAGCAATTCAATAAGATTGATGTTTCATTGAAAATATATTTAAGTAAATGAGAATTGTTCACTTTATATGAAACCATAATTGAAACACTACTCTATATGAGAATCATAATATAAAAGACAACAAAATATTATATTTATAACAAAATATCTTTGAAGAACTATACATGAGTATACAAGATCATGTACACTTGTGGAGGAGAATTATTCAGAAGTTGAGTAAATTTTAGATTGAAGAAATTTTATATTTTAGTAGATTATTTGAGTGATCACATACACTGCCCAAGGGAGTGGGGGTGTACAAGGGGTATGGGGTGTCCAGGGGGTGGTGGGGCTGTCCAGGGGGTTTAGAGGTGTCCAGGGGGTGGGGGCTGTCTAGGGCGGTCGGGGTGTCCAGGTGGGTGGGCTGTCCACAGGGGTGGAGGGGCTGTCCAGGGGGTACGGGGTGTCCAGGGGGTGGGTGGGTTGTCCACGGGGGTGGCAGGGCTGTCCAGGGGGGTATGAGGTACCCGAGGGTGGGAGGGGTGTCCATTGCATGGGTTGGGCTATCCAAGGGGGTACAGGGTGTCCAGGGGGTGGTCGGGCTGTCCACAGGGGGTGGGTGGGCTTTCCATAGGGGTGTCGGGGTTATCCAATGGGGTCGGGGTGTCTAGGGGGTGGGGGGCTTTCCAGGGTTGGGGGTGTCTGGGGGGATGGGGGTGTTTGGGGGGTGTTGAGCGGGTGTCCAGGGGGGTGGGCAGGCTATCCACGGGGGTGGGGGTTGTCCATGGGGGTACGGGGTGTCCAGGGGGTGGTCGGGCTGTCCATGAGGGTGGCGAGGTTGTCCAGGGGGGTCAAGGTGTCCAGAGGTGGGGGGGACTTTCCAGGGGTGGGGGTTGTCCAGGGGATACGAGGTGTCCATGGGGGTGGGTGGACTATCCAGGGGGTGGCGGGGCTATCCAGGGGGGGTACGGGGTGGGTGGGAGGGTTGTCCACGGGGGTGGCGGGGCTGTCCAGAGGGGTACAGGGTGTCCAGGGGGTGGGCGGGCTATCCACAGGGGGTGGGCGGGCTGTCCATGGAGGTGGCGGGGCTGTCCAAGGTGGTGCTAGTGTCCACCCTCAAACTAGGGTTGTAAAATCCAATCTCTATCTAATTGTAGCATGATTTCAAGCCTATTATAGATGACTGAGAAGACTATTGGTGTAAACCATAAATATCATACATATAAATCACAACACACCGAATTGTAAACACACCACCAAATATCATATGTGGATCGAATTATATAAGACATGTTTTGATGGGACACTACTCATAGTAGTAAGAGCCTTGTTATATCATTAGGTGATATGGAGTTTAATGAATGTTAAATTTGTATGAGATCAATATGGATAGTGGATAAGAACCTGACTGATATTTCTTTGCAGAGATCACTTCTTCTTGGAAGGGTAAGAGTGAGTATTGGTATAGAACTTCAAGAAAAGTCTTAATGTGTGAAAGCAACTATACATTGGTTATATGTGATTCCTATTTTTTATATAGAGTATTGGAGTGGACAACCCACTCCCCTCCTTGGATAGACCACACCCCCCACCACCCCTGCAGACCCCCTACAGCCCCCCCCTCCCACCACCAAGATAGCCCCCCCCCCCACCTGGACACACCCCCACCACCACCACCACACCTAGATAGCCCACCCCCCTCCTAGGAAAACCCACACCCCACCCTCCCCCACTTGGACAGCCCCACCCCCACCCCCCTTGGACATCCCCCCCCCCCACTTGGATAGCCCCCCACCACTACCCCTGGACAGCCCACCCCCCTCCCTAGACATCACACCCCCTCACCTAGACATCCCACACCCCCCCCCCCCCACACACCCTACTAGAAATATCCCCCCCCATCCTTGGATATCCCATGCCCCCCTCCCCCACCTGGATAACCCCCCCCCCCCCCCCCCCCGGATAGCCCACCCCCTCTCTAGACAACCCACCCCCTGGACACCCCCCCCCCACCTAGACAGTCCACCCCCTCCCTAGACACCCCACCCCCCCCCCCCCTCCCCCACCTGGATAGCCCACCCCCACCCCCCTAGACAGCCCACCCCCTGGATAGCCCACCCCCAGTGTTGTCAAAGTCACACAGCGCATTAAGGCGCAAATGCCACTTGGGGATGCAGCACGAGGCATGGTACGAGATGCAATTAAGGAGAAAGTGCACATAATAAAATATATACAATTTTCAAGAATATTTTAAATTAAAAAAAATTAAATTCAATCAAAAGAATACAAATTAAAATACATTCTGATAATTTTTCACCAAATCATAATCAAATAATAAATCATTAAGAACCTAAAAATTAAAATCATCATGTTATGTTATATTTCTTCTGTAATGTTAAATGCATTTATGCTATTCCCTACTATGTTAAATGAGTTTGAGAACCTAAACATCAAAATCATCATGTTATGTTAAATATTTTTAATGTTATTCCTTTATTGATTTCAGTCAAGAGATGGTTCTATTTTTATATAATTTGATTTAATTCTTCTTTTATAAATATATTAAATGTTATGTTATATTTATATATTCTCACTTTTGAGAAAATATCCCCAATTTCCATAAACCCCTCTAAGCATGATCTATATTTCTTGCACCAACGATTTCCACTGGCTCCCCCATGATTTCCCTTGATTTCCCCGATTTCCTCCTACCCGTGATTTCCATCACACCTCTGATTTCCACTAGTGCTCCTGATTTCCATCGAGCCCTCGATTTCCAACGCCCCTCTAAGCACAATTTTCATTGCCTTATTCCTCTTGATTTCAGGGGCCACTGGTGTGCCTTTTCTGAGCCTCACACCATAGAACCTCTTAGTTAGGTGCAAGAGGTGCACGCCAAAGGCGCACCTCGGTGAGGTTGCCTCGCCTCACTAATGGTGAGGCACACCGGGTGTGTCTCACCGTGCCTCACGCCAATATGCACTAAGGTGAGCGCCTTTGACAATAGTCCCCACCCCTACATCCCCTGAACATCCCACCCCCCAGAACATCCCACACCCCCTCCCCCACCTGGAAACCCCACCCTGACCCCCTTGGACATCCCACACCCCTCCTTGGGCATCCCATACCCCCCTCCCCCACACCCTTATATCCCCCCTACCTTCTACCCCTTGGACAACCCACCCCCCACCTAGACAGCCCCCCACACTTGGACCGCACCCCTGCCCCTCCTACAGCCCCCCTTAGAGTAATTTTATTTAAAATCATTTTATTCATTAAGAAAGGAAAAACATTATGCATTATCCATTTCATTCCAAATAACCCATTCAACTTATCAAAACATGGAAAATTAAATTTATCAGACATGACAAATTAAATTTATCAAAACATGACATATCCAATTTAAAAGGCTCTATGGGTCACATAGGAAATGTCATTGGGGAAAGGGGAAATCAACTACATTGTTAATTCCAATTTAAAAATCGGTCCAAACACTTAGTAGGTGTGGTGGTATCTAGGAGGTGTGGTGGTGTCCAAGGGGTTTTCTAAGGGGGTGGGGGCTGTCCAAGAGGGTGGAGGGTGTCCAGGGGGAGGGGTGTCTAGGGGGTGGGAGTGGGGGGGTTGTCCAAGGGGTGGGGGGGCTATCCATGGGGGTGAGGGGTGTCCAGGGATGGTGGAGGTAGGGGTGTCCAGGGGTGGGGGTTTCCAGGGTGGTGGGGGTGGGGGGAGGGGGCAGTCCAAAGGGTGGGGGTGTCCAAGGGGGTGAGGGGTTTCCAAGGAGGGTAGGGGTGGGGTGTCCAGGGGGTGGGGGTTGTCCAAGGGGGTGGGAGGTGTCCATGGGGGGTGTGGATGGGGGGTGTTCACAATTCCAATCCATCACCCAACCAACACCCAATTCATCCTCAATATCAATACCCTTCCCATTATTCCTTGAACAAAAATTATAAATACAAAATCCAAATCCAATTTTCAACTAAACTAAAATCCACATAAACTACCATATCACCCCACTAAACAAACCCATTACCATGTATGAAGTGTAGAAAAAAAAACAAATAAAAGGGTTTTATACTCCACAGACCAGAGGAACTCTAATTTATCCCAATTCAAAATAGAAAACAGAAAAAAAATAGAGGTAGAACATTAAAACTAAGTTAACACTTACTAATTTGAACTGTAGAAATAAAATATTGATTTATTGAAAATGGATCTATGGCTGGAAGTAGTTTCATGGCTAAGAAAACTTCAGTATGAGCTTTGGATTAGGGTCTTCAATCGGGTCAAGTTGGAGCTGGGGTGCTGGGTATTTGGGGGAAAACTTTCCCAACGGTTTTTAAAAACTGTTGGGAAAGCCTCTCTTTACCAACGGTTTATTAAAACCATTGGTATATATTATAAGAACTAAATATTTCCCAAAGGTTTTTTTAAACCTTTGAGAAATATTAACTATATTAACACATTGTTAATGGTTTGAACAAACTGTTGGAAAATGTTGCCTTTTTTTACAGTATACCAACGGTTTGAATAAACTGTTGGTATATATCTGTTGGGAAAACATCCAATTCTAGTAGTGGCTTAATATGGAATATATCAATTTATTATATTATGGAATTATAACATAAGAAATATGGTTATGTGATCATGATAAAATTTCATACAAAACCTATCATGGATCATAAACACGATTCATGGCATAAAACATTAACATTTCAAAAGTCATGAATAGTAAGAATGAAACTTCATCATAACTCAATCATGAAACATAAGTTCATATAATAAATGTTTGTGGAATCATCATAAGTATAGAAAACGCTTAAATATATTAATTTTAACTACCATGACTCTCGGATCAGGCCTTATCACCTGTTTCCCCTAATAGATCAAGCACATCGACTTGTTTCCCATCACGGATCAAGAACATCTACTTGTTTCCCCTAACTATCTCATGATATATAATTCATTACACAATTCATTGGAGTTAGATATAGGGTATCACCTATAACTTAATGAAATCTATACATATGTGTTCCAAAAGACCATAAATCAATAACCATCTCAAAATCCATGTAGATAAATGAGTTTTATAAATACTTCATCATAACATAACTCATGGAAAAGAAATAGGTTTCATAAGTATAATTACATTTTAAACATAAAAAATTAATACAAATAATAATAATGGTATCCTTGGTTAATATCCCCTATAAATAATAATTAATAAAAAATAATTTCATCTTATATGAAAAATGATTTTTTGACAGATCATTTGAAATAATTCTTGAGGAAAATATCATTTACTTTATGAAATAATTTTTTAAAAGCAGTGAAATTATAAAGGAAAACATTTTCTTTGAAAATAACCTTGTAATTTTGTAAATAAATATTCAAATATTTAATTTTTTATGACAGCATAAAATTATTCTCATTCTTCATAAGTTAAAAAACATTCATTTGATATATTTTTTTCAGAAAAGTCACAAAGAGCCTTGTTTAGAAAATGATAAAAAATATTCTTTTTGAAAACATTTTTATGAAACATGTACATGGAATATAAATATTCCCCAATGAGGACTTAAAATAAAATAATCTCGAATATTGATGAGATTGTGGAATAAACCCTTACCACTTTATAATCAATTGAATAGTATTACCTATGAAAGAAATAAAATTATATGGATATAAAAATATCATAATATTTAGTATAAGCCTCATAAAATACATTCATGGGATGAATATACACCACATAGAATAAACATGTAGTGTATAAGGCATGTGTCCCACAGAAATAAAAGTGAGACAAAAATCTCTTACCTTAAGTATTGACTTACTTCGCATATGTTCAAACCTCCTATATAATAAATATAATTTTATGATACATATACCAAATAACCATATTAATATATATAATACCATATATTATTTACATATGACTTTATATTACTCTCTTATTAATGATTCCATGTTAAAGTTATGTTTCGGGTAAAAACCACTTTTCCGTACATGTTTTGACTTGTTATTCTTGGTCCTCTTACTTAGATCATGATTTAATCATATAAATAATTATAACCATGACATAAATATCATATATATTCATCATATAGTTATTTATGGTGATTTATAAAATTTAGAGTTGTAAAATAAAATACATTATTCATGGAGATGGTTGGTCATACATATGCATAAACGATGTTTTTATTTTCTTATCAAGTTAAAATAAAGAAAATTATATGATATATTATAAATAAATAATCATTTTCATTTAATATATATCACATATTTTTATTAAAACAATTATTAATACATTCCATGTAATTTGTGAATGAATCACATCACTTTGTGAGGCAGTAGTCCGTCATACACACAAAAAACATCATCATATTCCCACAAAATGGAAAGCGTGAAGATATGTGTGATTTAAAAAATTAAATAATCATAATAAAATAATAAACATAATATATATCATATATAAAATATTAATCCATCATTATTATAAACCTTGAAATGTGGTAATGGAAGAACAAATGACATCGGTTTGCGAGACGGTAGTCCACCATACACATGAATAATGATTGTGTATCTCATTTGATGGATGTGTGTAAATTTTTAAGTCATAACCATAACATAAAAACATATAAGTATATTTAATATACTTATGTTATTATATAAACATGAAATAAAAATGATTTAATGGATTTAATGAGGAAATAAAACAAAAATGTTTATTGATGAACGTTACCTCTTCTTCAGGTATCTCCTTTTTATTTGCACAAAAGGACTTCCTTGGTTGGATTAATGTAAAAATTAAGGATTATAAGATTAATTTATGCATGTTTTTAGCATATTTGGATAGATTTTTGCTGAACCAATTACTTTTTGAAGTGTGATGAAAACAGAAGAACTATTTCCCTTTTATAAGAGAGGGGAGGGGACTTTTAGAATTTCTCCAAAATATTATTTTATAATAAAAAAAAATATCAATAAAAATGCCTAAAATTGGAAATTTATTAGATGATAATGTGTTATAGGGTAATAAAATCATCCAAAAATAGATTTTATATAGGTTTTGGTGTAATTTTAAACCTTATCATCTCGATGAACCCTTAGTTAACCTATTTTAATTTTAACTACAGTAACAACTTTTTCGATATTAAAAGGTTGATAGTTTTACTTATAAGGTGTAAATTGAACAATAAATGGTCAATTTAAAATATTTTAGACCATTATTTATCCAATTTTCCCTTATTTAGTATTTTTATGATTTTTAAATAATTTAATAAAATATTATTTTTATAAAATATCATTAGTATCAATTCTGACACTATTCGTTATATTGAATTTAAGAAAATCAATAAATAAATATAACTTCAAAAAAATTAATCTAATACACCACTAATATTTCATATTAAACTATAAAATTTATGTATAAACTTAATTAATTCAAATTATATTTATTTTAATATTTTTAATATCACCTAATTGATTTTTTTCATTAATTGAATAATTATTGCATCATAATTGTGTAATTATTTATGATAAATATATCTTTACTAAAAATTAAAAATAGAATATCATGATTTATATAAACCTTTTATATTCTATAATATATATATATATGAGCATATTTTTAATTTAACCCAATATTAAAAATATTATACTTATTAAAAATCAGAGTGGGACGTTTGAAATTTGGGACATGTGGTTGTCCACTATCTTGAATTTTAATTTTAAAATACGGTGGGTTTTTTTGAATCATGTTTATGTGAGGTTACCACTTTACCATAAATTGGCCTTTTGAAAATGACAAAAAATGGATTTTGAGGCGGAGGAAGAGTGTGAAATTTTTTCACTCCCTTTGATTTTAATAATATCTAAGTCATTTTCATAGACAATTGTCCATTAAATAATTAAATTTAGAATATTATGTATTAATTATAGACTTAAAATCATTAAATAAATTTTTTTCAAGTGTTAGGGTCATTTTATAGTCCTCACCAAATTATTTGTAACCAAAATTACCCAGTTTTATACATTACCGTGGTTACAAAAACTACCAATGTTACTATTCATATTGGCCAAAAATAAAAGGGAACTGCTTTCTAAATTTTAAAATTATGATTATAAATATGCAATCCATTTTTCAAAATTCAAAACATAGAAGTGTCTAAAATTAATTTAAAATTAATCTCATTGATGGCTCGATAAAACAGGTTTTTAAAGTGAAAACATTCAAAAGATTTAAATGTTTTTATATCCAAATTCAATGTGAAATTTATTCAAATAACATAAATTATATTAAATGGTGTAAAATTTATCTTATTTTACTTTAAAAATTACCAGAAATATAATTTAATACTATAAATTATTTAGACGAAAACGTTTTTTTCAATTTAAATTCAATATTTTTCATTATGCATCAAAACATAGAACTTATCATAAAAATATCAAAAAAGATATACAAAAGTAAATTTTTATATCCCACTTTCAAATAAGAAGTTTATTTTGTAAAATATTATTTATAAAATTGTCAATATTTAGTTTTAAAACAAGTGTTCCATTAAAGGTGATAAAACAATTTTTAGAATAATATAGTTTTTATGTATAAAACTGGATTTATTTTTATATCATATCTAGGAAATACATAGGTTGAATGTTAATCATTATATTTTATATTTTATATATATATTTAATTAATATAATCTAAAAATAGTGATTTATTTATTTTATTGGTATAAAATTCAATTATGTGAATTTACATAGTTTTTAAGAAAAATATTACCTTTTAATTTCAAAAGGGATTTACATGTGTAAATAATAATTTCATAATTTAATTAATCAAATTCATACCCACCATTATAATGGTTATGTTATAATTTTCTTATTTAAATAATTACAATAATAAAATTATGTTTCATAGAAGCTCAGTGTTATGTGTAACGCAAGGTAAGTCGGTGTTGTATGTAACACAAGACATCAAGGGAATTGAATTATTTTAAGAAAAAATATTTCATGAAAATTTCGAGGTGTTACATTATACCCCCCTTAAAATGAATTTCTCCCTCAAAATTATTCAGGTTTATCAAATTTTTAATACATGAAAGTTACTTTCATATAAACCCAAATCATAAAAATGAATACTAAAACTTCCTTTAAAAAAAGAAATTTGGAAACTTAATGCTTACCCAAAGTAACTCATAACAAGGTTTACACATAGGAGAACATAGGTGGAAAGTGAAAACATGGACATATACGATAAAACTAACTACCAAGTTCTGATAAATATTGATAGATAACATGTTCAAAATAAGGTTAATGACCACAAAACCATATACCAAATAAGTCTGAAAAAGGTCATTTATATCTTTAAAAATGAAGATAATATCATAACCTTTTATTTCAAAATCCATTGAGAATATATACTTACTTGATTTTATCTCATAAGTATTATCTCACTCTTTGGTTATGCCTTGATCAATTTTTTCTTCATTACCTTACTCCAAGAAAAGATGAAGTTGAAATTATAATTCCTAGAGAACTAGTGGATCATAATATCCATAATGGTACGACAAGTCATTACTTATGTCACTAGTTATCATCTAAGAAAAATAGTTATCACATGTCATCCAATATGCATAAATCTTCATATTGCAAAAAATTAATCTCTAAAACCTCATCCAAATTTCAATCTAAAAAATTTCATAAATGGTTACCCTTATGAAGCTTCCAAAAGATTAAAATACAAGATTTTCAAAATAAGGTCACAAAAATTATCATTTATCCCTCAAAAACATGATGTAGATCTTAATTTTTCACATATCAAACATTTGAATACCATTATCATGTATTCTATTGAAACATGGTAATAATATGAATTACTATAAAACCTTAGTGAAAACATACATGATTTAAAATATTAACTCTTTCTTAATACCATAAATCCAAAAAAAATATAAACTCAATCTATGATATCATAAAAAATATTTTCATCTTATCTGTCCTGAGGCCATAAATACTATCCCATTTACTTTATCACAATTAAACATATCATTATTTCATTATCCAAACATCAAGAACATATTAAGGGTTAGTGTTCCCTTAATCATGTGTTTTCTAAAAATACCACGTTACCACCTTAACATATACTCTCAAATCATTAAGGAAAAACAATAGTTGATAAATCCTTATATGTCTCATTATTCTATATTACCATAAAATTACTTCTATAACATTATTTTTAATTCTAATACATCTACACCCAATCATTGAACCACTTCGTTATTGTAATCCAGATCCTCAATACTGCTAACGTGAGATTTACCTTTGTCTTTAGCCTTAGTAGGTTTCTGTCATCGATCATTGTAGTTAACCATCAGATTTGGGAACTAGTTAGAATAATGCCCATTTTCTTTACACTTAAATCACTAAAGGGTGGGTGTTGAATTAGTAGGAATCTTCTTTTCCTCCATTTCATTAACTAGACTATTCATCACCTTTTGAGATTCATGAGATTTATATCCTTTCTTACCATATTTAAATCACATCCCAATTCTATTCAAACACTTCCATTGATTTTTCTTCCTACATTTCCAACATGTATATGGTTGTAATTTCTTTCCACCATGTGATTTATTTTAGTTTTCATGACACTTAATCATTCTTTTCTTATCAAAACCATGGGAATGTTGGGTATCTCCAATTTCTATTTCTACTTTGAGTGATCATAGAAAAAAAATATTCATAGCTACTAAAGTATCTTATGGATAATTTCCTTCATAGATAAGTTTTTAACCCACTAAATAATCGATCAACCTTACTTTTAGGTTGGAAGATAATACCATAAGAATACCTTTAAAAGTCTTGTAAAATTTACCTCATAATTACCAATGGATTCTTCTTCCTTTTGATTTATCTCAAGGAACTCTTTCTCCATTTTCATATAAATAATATGAGAAAAGTACTTATTAAAAAATAATTTCTTGATATCTTCCCATTTAATAGAGTCAATTTGATATCATTTCCTCATATTCTTGATAAGATTCCACTATTGATCTGATTCACCTTTCAAACGATAGACATGAAAAATGACTTCCCCGTGTTATAAACATTGGATAATAGAAAATATCTTTTCAGTGGTACTAATCCATTTCTAATACACTATTGGATTAGAAGGCCCACTAAAAAAAGGTTTATGCTTCCTCGTTAAGGACTTAATAGAGTTTTGTTACCTTTTTTCTCATTTAAAAGTACAGCGTTATTCATAGCTTGAAAATTTTATGTGAGCATAGAACCAATATTTTGAATTCTTGATCCCATAAAATTTGGTTTCTTATGAGGAAAATAATTGAATCAACAATTGCATTCATCATTAAAGTGGTTCCTTAGGGTTCCAACCATTGACTAAAACTAGAAAGAATAGTGTGAGAAACACTAATCATAGTGATAAAACCACATAATCAAGGGAAATTACTTATAAAATTTCAACATATGACACCTTAGGTTTAATCCTAGGTTATTCATGATAATTATGAAAACTATAGGATTTTAAACTATACTTAAACTTTTCCTTAGAGATCTTACTAATGTTTTCTCATCCTAGTCTCAAAAGTTTGACTAAAACTTTTCTCTGATTCCAATTATAACAACCCCATATTTTCATACATGGATATTTTATATTTATTAGATGAATATTCAATACATTACACAAAAACATGCCCAAGGACCATAATAGTTCAGTGCCTTTGTAAACTTATAACAAAAACTTTTATTCTAGTGAAATATCATCAATGTTCCCCACAAATATATTCCCCTTTAATACCCCTACTTAGAACCTTTCTTCATGATCTATGGAAAGGAAACATAAGAAAAGGGTTAACTCAGATGATAAATAAAGGTAAACATGGAAGATATTGATTTATTATCTTATTAAAGAATAAGATAATAAATATGGGTATGTTATCATGATAAAATTTAGTACCCAACCTCTCATGGATTATAAACACAAGTCATGGTATAAAACATTAACATTTCAAAATGCATGAATCATAAGAATGGAACTTCATCATAATTCAATCATGAAACAAAATTTTATATTATAAATTTGTGTGGAATCATCATAAGTATATAAAAACATTTCATATATCAAGTATAACTACAATGAATCATGGATCAACCCTTATCACTCGTTTCCCCAAAGGATCAAGCATGTTGACTTATTTCCCATCATGAATCAAGCACATTGACTTGTTTCCCCTAACTATATCATGAGATATAATCCATTACCTGATTAATTAGAGGGAGATATAGTTCCCACACACAACTTAATTAAAACTATACATATTTGGGTCATAGGACCATAAATCATTCACCATCTCAGAACCCATGTAGAAAAATGAGTTTCATAAACACTTCATTATAACATAACTCACAAAAAAGAAATAGGTTTCATTAGTATCATTCCATCATAAAAATAAAACATTAATAGAAATAATAATAATGGTATCCTTGGTTTATATCCCTAGTAAATCATAAGTAATAGAAAATAATTTCATCTTATAAAAAAAATTATTTTTTGAAAGATCACTTTAAATAATTCTTGAGTAAAATATCCTATCCTTTATGAAATAATTTTTTTAAAGAGTCGCACAATTATAAAGGAAAAAATTTTATTTGAAAATAACCTTGTAATATTTTAAATTAAGATTCAAATAATTAAGGAGTCTTGATGGAGGAAAATTACATTCATACCATATAAGTTAAAAAACATTCCTTCCGTATATTTGTTTTGGAAAATTCACAAAGAGCCTTATTTAGAAAACAACAAAAATATTCTTTTCAAACCGTTTTTAAAAATAAAAACATGGGTAAAAATAACATTAAATATTTATAGTTGAATAGTAAATATATTTTTGAAAACATTTTTCAAAAACATTGACATTGAAGATAAATATTCCTTGAAATATACTTAAAATGAAACAATCTCGAATATTGATGAGATTGTGAAATAAACACTTACCACATTATAATTAGTTGAATAGTATACCCCATGAAAGAAAGAAAATTATATGGATATGAAAATAACATAATATTCATGATAAGACTTATAAAATACATTCATGTTTAGTTAATACACCATGTATAAGAAACAAGTAGTGTATAAGGCATGTGTCCCACAAGAATAAATGTGTGAAAAAATCTCTTACTTTAAATCTTGACTTCCATTGCATACATTAAAACCACTTATATAATAAATATAAGTTTATTATAAATCTACCATAGAACCATATTAATATATATAATACCATATATTATTTACTTATGATTTATATTACTTTCTTATTAACAATTCTATGTTAAAATTATGTTTTGAAAATAATCGCTTTGTTTTTCATACAAGTTTTGGCTTATTATTATTGGTCCTATTTTTTAGATAATTATTTAATAATATCCAGAATTGTAAACATGACATAGATATAATATATATTCATCATATAGTTATTTTTTATGATTCATAAAATTTAGATTTAGAAAATAAAATACACTATTCAGGGAGACAGTAGGCCATACATATGCATGACCGTTGTTTTCATTTTCTTATCAGGTTAAAATAAAGAAAATTATATGATATATTATCATTAAAGAATAATTTTTATTTCATATATATCACATATTTTTATTAAACCAATTATTAATACATTACATGTAATGTTTGAATGAATCACATTACTTCATGAGGTGGTAGTTTGTCGTACACATAAACAACGTTATCGTATTCCCAAAAAATGGAAAGCCTGGAGGTATTTGTGATATAAAATTTCCAAAATAAAAATAAAATCATAAAAATAATATATATAATATATGAAATATAAATACATAATTATTATCATCCTTTAAGGGTGGTAATGGAAGAATAGATGACATCGGTTTGCGAGACGGTAGTCTGCAGTGCACACGAATGATGATTATGTATCTCATTTGATGGATGTGTATAAAATTATATGTTTTAACCTTAACATAAAAACATACAAGTATATTTAAGATATTTGTTTTATTATATAAACATTAAATAAAAATAATTTAATGTGTTTAATGAATAAATAAAACAAAAACTTTCATTAATGAACATTACCTCCTATTTGGGTCTCTCCTTTTGATTAACACAAAAAGGCTTATTGGTTGGATTTATACAAAAATAAAGGATTATAGGATTAAGGGATGGAATTTTGGAGTATATTTTGACATATTTTTTTCAAAACAAATAGGTTTTTAATTGTGATTAAAAGATAAGAATAGGTTCCCTTTTATAAGAGAGGGGAGGGGCACTTTTAGAATTTCTTAAAAAACTAATTTATAATAAATTAAATATCAACCCAAGTAACTCCAAATGGAACTTTATTCAAATTTAATGTGATATATAGTTTTAATTATATCAAAAAAATTATTTTATATAGTTTTTAGTTTAATTTTAAACCTTATCATTTGGATTAACCTTAAGATATCCTATTTTAATTTTAACTATGGTAACAACTTTTTTGATATTAAAAGGCTAAGAGTTTTACTTATAAGGTTTAAATTGAACCATAAATGGCCATTTTATGATATTTTAGACCATAATTTATTCTATTTATCCTTATTTATTATTTTTTAATAAATTAATAAAATATTATTTCCATAAAATATCATTAGTGTCAATTTTGATACTATTCATTATATTGACTTTAAGAAAATCAATACATCAAGATAAATTTGTAAAAATTAATTTAATACATCTATAATATATCATATTGACCTATAAAATTCATTCATAATCTTAATTAATTAAAAAAAATTCTTTTAATATTTTTAATATTGCTTAACTGAATTTTTCATTAATTCAATAATTACTGCAACATCATTGTGTAATTATTTATGATAATTATATCACCACTAAAAATTAAAAATAAAATACCATGATATATATAAACATTTTATATTTCATAATAATATATATATTCAACTATATCTTCTATTTAATCACATATTAAAAATATTATACTTATTAAAAGTAAGAGTGTCATATGTTGTCACTCCCTTTGATTTTAATAATATATAACTCATTTTCATGAAAATGTATCCATTAAAAAATTAAACTTTTAAACTTAGGGGTTAAGGGTCTAATTAAAATCATCTAAAAAAATTTGGGTAAGTGTTATAGTCATTTTGTAGTCCTTATCACTTTATTTTTAACTTAAATTACCCAATTTTACCCTTTACCATGGTAACAAAAATTACCAATGTTACTATTCATATTGTCCAAAAAATAAAACTAACCTATTTAATAAATTTATACCTTATGATTAAAAATATTTAATCAATTTTTAAAAATTAAAAACACATAATTGAATAAAATTAATTTAAAATTAATCTCGTAGATGGGGTGAGTAAATAGGTTTTTAAAGTAAAAACATTCAAAAGATTGAAATGTTTTTTTTATCAAAATAAAATATGAAATTGATTCTAATTACTTAAATTGGATCAAATGATATAAAATTTATATAATTATAATTTAAAACCAATCAAAAATATAATTTAACACTATAAATTATTTAGACAAAAAAAATCAATTAAAATTCAATATTTTTCACTATTCATCAAAATGTAAAACTTATTAAAAAAATACCAAAAATTAAACCAAATTAAATTTTATATACCTATTTAAAATAATAAGTTTATTTTTTCAAGTAAAATTTGTAAAAATTTTAAAATTTAGTTTCAAAATAAGTGCGCCATTAAAAAGAGATAAAACTACTTTTAAAATAATATATTTTTAACCATAAAATTGGATTTATTTTTATATCATGTCTATAAAACACATAGGATGAATTTTTAACATTATATTGAACATTATATATATATATATATATTTCGTTAATATAATCCAACAATATTGATTTGTTTATTTTTTTAGTATAAAACACACTTGTGTGCATTAAAATAATTTTTCAGAAAAAGATTTTTTTTTTAATTTCAAAAGGGTTTTACATGTGTAAACCATACTTTAATAATTTATTTAATCATATTCATACCCACCATTATAATATCTAGGTTATAATTATATTTTTAAGATAATTAAAATAATTAAATTATGTTTTTAGAAACTCAATGTTGTGTGTAAGGCAAGCTAAGTTGGTTTTGTGTGTAACGCAAGACTTCAAAGAAATAAAATTATTTTAAAAAATATGTATTATATAAAAATTTTGGGGTGTTAAAATTAATCTAATTCATAATTAATATCTAAATATAACTTTTTTTAATCTTTGAGACTCACTGCTTTTTACAGGATATTAAGATCTCCTCCATCCATAAGAATAAAATAGTGGAGATTAGTTCTCAGCCTTTAAATTAGTTGTCTAATACTTGTATTCCTCTTTAATTAAACACATGTATCTTATATTTCTAGAACCACTTCTTCCAATACTTCATCTTTTAAACCTCTACCCCAAGATTCTATGGTTCTAGAGCTCTATAGTACTTCTTCTAACATTTTTTATCTTCTATACTTTCCATGCTACCTAAAGTTTAAAAAATTTAAAAACCTCTAAAAATTCTATTAATATCAACTTGTATATGGTCAATTGATACTTTTTTATCAAATCCATCTACCAATAAGTTCCAATCCTTCCATAATACCTTCTCATTAAATAGAACATTTTGAATTCCAATGATCTTTTGATTGTTATTTTTCAAATACTCAAAACTAATTTTTTTCATCACCATACCCAATAAAGAAACATGAATGGGACTTTTCATCATGATTTTACTTATCATTTTTATCAACATGGATAGAGGTGATACTTCCAAAAATAATCTATGAAAAACTTTGATTGGTTTTTAGACCACAGTTATTCAAAATTCTCACACTTCAATGGTGTAGAATGACTTTTATTCATGAAATAAGTAGAACAGCTGACAACTTTTGGAAAAAAAACTCTTTTGGGAAACCTTTATGCAACCTAATTGTTTGAGCATTCTCAAATAGTGTATGATTCATCCACTCCATTACACTATTTTTTATGGTTTTTTAGGAATATTCTTCTAGAACATGATCTTTTTTCTCTAGTAGTACCTCTAAAATTACCTATTATCATATTCCCCACCATTATCACACCTCAAACACTTCATCTTATTTTCAGACTCCTTTTCCACTATGGATCTCAATTAAAAATACAATATGAATACCTTGTATTTGTGTTTAAAGAAGTAAACTCATACTTTCCTCATTGAGTCATCAATGAATGTAATAAAGTATAATGACTCACTATGATAATGGAAAAGATCAGGGCCCCAAACATCTATATATATGAGCTCTAACTTCTAAGACTTAGGTGTATTCCATTTTTAATAGACTGTTCTTTTTTATATTTTACCAATATACAATGCTCATAAGTTCAAAAATCTATGTGACTGAGCTTTAGTATTGCTTTAACCACCAATACTTGTATATTCTTATCACTCGTGTGCCCAATATAGTAGTTCTACAAATTCATACTTACAAAATTTATTATTCTGGAAATCATTATTCCATACAATCTTCTTGTTAGATACAATATACCATCTTTAACACATTTTTTCACCACCATGGAACCCTGTGTGATCTTCTACACTCTATCCACAAATATTATTCTGAAACCTACTTCATCTATCTAACTTATGGAAATCAGATTCTTTTGTAACTCTAGTATGTGTAAAACTCTTTGAAACTCCAAGAAGCTTTATTTTGACATTCAGACATTAACTTCACCCTTCCCCACTATATTAAGAGTTACATCATCAGCAAGATGAACATTGACTAATTTTCTGGGCATATAATTCAACATGAATCTGATGGAGATATTCCTTAAATTTGCATGTTTTTGTGTGATATATGTGTGTGTCTATGATATATATGTGATATATATGTGTGATATATATTTTTCGTTCCTTATTTCATGAAAATTGTGGTTCATATGCACATAAGGGTATATTATTTTATGCAATATGTGATTACATAAAAATGATAACTGTTTTCATTTTGTGTTTATCCCATGTATGTTATCATTCAATAATCTATTACATGAGATTAAATGGTTGAGGGGGTAAATTCATAAAATGTATTCTTTCATTCATGAACCATCCATGGAATTTATATATATGTTTAAATGCATGAATAAATGAGACAGTAATTAAGGATCATCCTTGATTACTTATATAAAATACCACCATGCAATGGAAGTAGTTTGAGTGATTCCTTCTAGGCATGGTCAACCCCCCCCCCCCCCGAACCCAAAAATCTTTCTTAATCTTCCTCCACTACACTGCGATATGCTAGCAGATTATGGTGGTTGGTGGATCTTGCCTGAATTTCAAGTGATTATTGCATATCCTATGGATACCTATGAATGTTGGATGCTATTTTTTGAAAAATTTCGATCTATCTCAAACTCATCTGAAAGAGATCAATATTGATGTAGTGTCTCTTCAATGTAAGGTATTCTGGATTTATAGTATTTCTTCATTTTTTTTATTTTATGCAGTTTTATATTATTTTTAAAATAGATCCTCTGATTTGGTTTCTAATTGCTTCTATTATATTTAATAAGTGTTATTAGAATAATATGAAACCTAACATTGGTATCATAGGAAGGGGATGATTTAGATTTTGTGAAATCCTTTAGTGAAATGAAGAATATAATGAATAACATAGCATTATTTAATAGTTTTTTCAAAAATGTAGAAAAAGAGTATACCCATACGTATTGGGATATATAAAGGTAGCCTAAGCCTTACCCTTATGTAGTTGGGCTAAGTAAAGTAAAACAAATACTTACCCCTGTGTAGTTGACTTATGTAAGGGTTTCCATGATATTACCCATATGTGAGTGGTCATGTAAAGGTAACTCGTGGTGTACCTTTACATGAAGGGGTTCACATAAGGGTAAACATGGTTTTCCTAAGGCTACATAAAGGTATATAAGATTTTTCCCCTATATGATATTATTATGTAGAATGTATGTATAAAGGTATCCTCTTTTTTAACTTTATGTAAATGATTTTCATAAAGTTAGTTTCCTTACATAGTGGTACTAAGAAGCTACATAAAGGTATGACCTAATGTACCCTTACACAGCATTTTATACCTAAAGTTCATACCCTTATATGAGCCTACTACATGAAGGTAGTACCCTTACACAGTGATTCTTTTTTAAGCTATGTAAAGGTAAGAAGTTACTTACATTTAAACAAGAGCTTCCAAATAGCCCGTGTAAGTGTAGAATACTTTACCCTTATACAATAATAATTCTATGTGTAAGGGTAATCAAAATTGTTTTAAAATTGTTAAAAAAATAACATATAAAATTATTTATATGGTTTTAAAATGTTTATAAATCATTATAAAAGATATTTTGGGATATTTTAATTTATAAAAGATTTAAAAATTAATTAATTTTAAATTTTTATAATTAAATAAATTTTATGAAACATTTTATTCCCAAATATTAAATTTTAATATTTGAAATACCTTTTAACTAAAATATATGGCATGTCTTGTGATCTATAAATAAAAGTTTTTATTTAGAAATCATATGAAAATAATTTATAAAGGGTTATAAATTATGAAATAAGGTCAAAATATAAAATGTTTAAATTATAAATTATTTTGAATTATTCAAAATAAAAGTAGGTCATATTTGGATATTATTTAAACCATATCAAAAATGTTTTGATAATTTAAATGATCAAGGTTTAAATAATGATTAAGTATGTTATATTTAGATTATGTAAAATGTTTACATAATAGAAATTGGATTATAAATAGTTTATAATTCATATAATATCATATATTTAAAATGTAAAATTCATATAATGATAAATATGGAATAGTTCATAATTAAATGAATATAAAATTTTTATATTCAAAATTATAAAATGTCCATAATATTAAAGCTAAAAATTATAAAAAAAAATTATAATTAGTTTTAATTTATTAATTTTTTATAAATATTTTTGTCATGTTTAAATATTTGAATTTTTCATTTATTTAAAGGTTATTACCTATTTTATTCATAGTTATAAATTGTTTATATGATTAATGGTTTATGAATTAGTTTAAAATGTTAAACTACTTCTAGGATATAACCATGCATTACATTCTAGGATTGAATCTATAATAAATTTAGCTTTTCATCTACTTTGACCTTAGTTTTTAATTGAAGTTATGAATTAGAATTTATTTATTGCATATAGTTTGTGCATATTAGTTGTTAGATTTATAATTAATTGGATTCTCTCTTGATTAAATTATCTCTAGATAGAGGGACTTGGGATCAGACTACCTACCTATTTTGAGGCTTATGCCTTGTCTAGGCTGGTGAATAGGGTTGACTATCTGTCACTTTAGGCTTAAACAGATAGAGATTTTCAATCTCATATACCTATATTACTTTATACTAAGTGTTCATGTACCTTATGCATATGATTCATTTGGATATGTATGAATATGTTTAACTTCTTTTTTTGGGTAAGTAACACAAACTTGTGGGTTGTGTAAAGAGTTACACATCAATATGGTTTAGACATATTGATTAAGTGGAGGGAATAGGATTACAAAAAAATTACTAGAATCATGCATACATAAAATGGAATTCCATGAGATAATATGGTGAGATTAAAATACCCTTCAAATACTGAGTGTGATATTCCATCCATAGTGACACTTATCAATACCTCTATCATCTAACACAGTAGTTTCATTCCAAATTTTAGTTCCCCTAGATTATCTTGTGAAAGATAATCAAGTAATATGTAACTTCGGATTGTCTTGTTAAGTAGTTTCATGCCAAATCCATGTTCCTCTGGACTTTCCTTGGTTGGCATGATTTTGGAATTTTCTTTTTGTAACACTTATCTAGAAATTCCTGATAGTTAGGATACCATAGAAATAAATTTGAGTTTATCCATATGATGTATTGGAAAAAGGATTGTCCACTCAGTTATCTATGAATTGTTTATAATATGTTTATGAAGGATCCATACCTAAATAATTAAGTGGTGAGATGAATGCTTAAGTGGACTCATTTCTTAGTGAAATATGGTTCTTAGCCCACTAATGGATGTGGTGAATTTTAAAAGGGGTAATCATTTTAGTGGGATCCCATTTACTAAAATTACTTATTAATTGGTTATAAAACATGATACTCATCTAATAATTGATTATGTTGTGGATAAATGGAATCATTATCAATCTTGAACTTAAAACCATTCCTTGAAAAGGAAAAACTTAAAGGTAGAAACTTCCTTTACTTTTATATAAATTTGAGTATTGTTCTCAAACAAGAAATAAAGTGATATGTGTTGGAACAACCTATTCCTAAGAAACCAAATACTGAATCTATTTGAAAAAAGGATTTGGATAACTATGATAAACATAAGAATTATGCATAGGAATTATCTACACTTATGATGGATACAATAGATTCAAAATTGAAAAAGAAACATAAGACTATTAAATCCTTTTAAATTATAGATAACCTGAAAAGGATCTATCAAGAGAACGAAAGGAATGAATGGTATGAAGTTTCTAAATCTATTTTTCTTTCAATATGATAGATGGAACCTCATTATACACTCATGTACTAAATATTATGGATACGTCAATGACTTAGAGAGGATAGGTCACTTATAAAGCTTGAGTTAGCCACATATTTCATTCTACAGTCACTACCAAAAAGGTTCAGATAGTATTTCATGAAATAAAAAATGAGTGAACTCTGTAAACCTCTACATGATCTCCTCAATATTTTAAGTATTGTTAAATAAGACATGTTTATATTATGTGTAGTGTCATGGCCCAAGATCCACTAAGACGGTGCCCCAATCCGGTCAGTCACATGACCTCAAATTCACCTCCATGTACTTCATAGGCTTCTGACTAGTAGTGAGGGTCTAAGGATGGTGTGGTGTGGATACTATACCCTAATGATTATAGTAGCACAGTGGTACATAATGAATAAATCAACAGTGATATCAGGGTAAATGAAAAAAAGTGGAAATAAATCATCCAAATAATAATAAATAGCCAAATCCATAAACGTTATCATATAAATAATGATTTCATGTCAATATCAAAATTAAACTAGTATAAATGGTAGCACACATAAAATACGTTCAAAATAAAAACAACTAAATCCCAAAGACTATCTCCGGGAGCATCCTAATCATTGGCTCAGTCCTATGCTCCTAAGCTCTCATATTCAAGTGTACATCACATATTATAATCTAGAAACTTGATCTTGCAACCATGAGGTCTATTCGAGTACCAAATAGTGGCCTGAACAAGGTTTGAGGTAAAATAAGTTGGCCAACACCAGTGTAATTTAATGAAATCCAGTCCATGAATATAAAATACAATAGTTTACAAGTATAACAAATATTTTAGTAAAGAAATAAATATAATCAAGTCAGACTCAAGTTCCTCAAAGGATACTCAGCTGACAATACCTGCTTCAGCCTAAGTGAAAATGTCTCTGAACATGCCATCATGTCTATATGTTCATAGATATAATGGTAATATATATAGAGATATACATCTAATAGTGAGGAATTGAGGCATAAGAATAAGTCATCCGCATATATTAATAATTATAATAATAATATAAGTCTCATTGTTTAAATATGGGTACAATCCCAAGAATATATATAGGGGATCTAGAGTACCATGCACAACAATCCAAATCATTGATGTGAAGTGTCATGTACAACTTCCTGTATCAAGGGGATGTGAAACATCATGTCCAACAACTCTAACCAAGGCCTCCTGGTAATCATTATGTATAAGGTGATCCCACTTTACTTATGATCCCTTAACCAATGAGTTTTTTAAATAAGAACCTAGTATCGCTCTAGGGACAGTGAATTCCTTCTAACCTATGAGCCCTTAAACAATGCATTCTATAAATAAAAACTTGGTATCAATCAAGGATTAATAGTTAATTTTACCCATGTTAGTCACATATTTTTAATAGATAACCAATTCATAAAGTAAAGAATGATAAGGGGGCAAATGAACTATCCATAATAGTTGGTACCATACATGATATATGGTATATCATAGGCCATGAGAATTATCCATGTTATTTTTTCATTTAAAAATAAATAATAAATAATTTTATGTTAATATGCATGCCATATTGTAGTTATAGTATGAATAATAAAAGTCCATGTCCATAAGCATTCCATATCACAATTCAAGTATTCAATTTGTGTCATTCCATTTATAAGTAACTAAGTAGTTCATGGGAAGGTCCATACCATTTATTATTCAAATAACTCCATTTGATTTCCCTATTAATTAAATAAGTCAGTGCACCTCATAGGTGGTTTTTTTACAAAATGGGGAATTATTGTCATACCAACTCATTTAAATAAATTTAAACATCTATTAAATTATATCTAATCCAACAAAACTCAAAGGTGGTTAAATATTAGGTAGAATATTATAATCAAATAATTTAAAACAATACCCAAATATGGTGATTTAATTTCCTAGATAAATCATAGGTCATGGGTACATAAGCAACGCACCTAAAGGGGAGGTTCAAGTTTAGGTGAAGAACCTCCAGTGGTTCAATTAAATAAACCATGGATATTTAATATAAGGCATTAGGTTCACATAATTAATTTAAAATATAAAGGGAGACACATAGAAAATATGACATGTGGTACAATGGTATATTTTATAAAATGATGAAACTTTATGGGAAAATACATGACCACCTACCTCATGATTAGAATGCTTCACTCATCCATTATCAAGATTTGATTTGATTTTATTTGGATTAATAGAAAATGGAAAAATAAACAAATGAACTAAAAATAGTGCATATTATATTTCATTGAAATAGAATTTAGTATGACATGATATACCAAGAAAGGATGAGGGAAGAACCATAGACTAATCAAGGGTGATCAAACATGACTGATGGCACTCAATTATATGTTTGGATATAAGATAACCATTGATTACTAGCTTCATAAGGAGGAGGAACTTCACACCTAAGAGATCTATTGTACAAGAGAGGAAAAGAAAAGTGGGGTGAATTTTATAAGGAACTGAGGGAAAAATCATAAATTTTCCCATTTTTAAGGGTCGCATTGTTTGGCTAGATGCTTGGGAAATCATGCACCAACAATGCACACCTACTTCCCAAAGTGAAACCCCCCTCACATAGATAATCACATGATTTAACAAACAATGTGCATCCCGAGTATGCTCACTGTCCAAGGGAACATCTCCTTGCATGGCTAGGCACATGGTTTGATAAACCATGCACAACCATGTGAAATTCAACTAAAATTTATTAAGGTTTTTTCATGGTCGTGTGTCCCACCTTGCATGGTTTATCAAACCATGTCCCTCTATTTATGGGCCACATAGTTGATCCATATAGTTACTACTAGTCGTGCGCCGGCTGTGCTCCTTAACCAGCTCCTTCCTTAATAAAAAGATCTCAAATACCAACACTTTTGAAACTCAATTGAACACCCGAGTCACTTATTGGGCCTTAAACCCCTTCTAAAAACAACACTTTTAAGTGTTCTATAACTTGTATTTTCATTCTAAATACTGATTTAAAATTTTCCCATCCACCAAATGAAAATTTCAAATTCCATTGGAAAATTCAATGGTTTAAAAACATAGAATTTTGAAATCTCCCCACCTTATAACTTATTATCTTAGAGAAGCCTTGGGGAACAACATAACAATTTACAGTCTACTGGGGTCATGTAATTTCCTCTAAAATGGTCATGTTTTGTTTTAAATTCCCAATGTTCCAATAAGTATGACTTCTCATACATGGTACACAAGCCATTGAAACTTGATGCAACACTCATAACCAATACCAAAGCATCAAGATAGTGCTTACCTAAGCCTATATAATCCAATACATTATCATTAATCATCATATGATGCTTCGCACCATAGGTCATATATTTAAATGTCCAATTATAGTCATGGTGCTCCAAACATTGGAATTTCCTACTTAAGAATGCCTTTAGCATTTAAATGGTTCACTTTAGAACATTCTTGAACATAATTATATGGTTGATTCCCAATTGAATTTATTGATCCCGGTTGAGCCATGAAAAGCCTAAGGAAACCTTTTCAATACACTTTCATCATCCCAATGATGTTCCAAAAGTAGTTACTCCCCAACTATATTCAATCATCCACAACAACACAAGTCGATCACCTCTAGACAATTATTTTTGAAAAATATCAACTTTAATTGTTAATGTGTTAAAAAAACCAAATTATGAAGACTTTAATCTAAGGCAGAACTTGAGATTGCTTAAATATTTCTCACTAAATCCCATAAATTGATTCCCGTGACATCTCTAACCAAAACCTTCATTTATTTCATCATGAAACAACACGATCATAGGTGTATACCTGATCCAAAACCCTTAAATCCTCATACGCTAAACATATCAGCTAATACCAACCATAAGTATGGGGTAAACTCATATTCAACTACTAAAAAAAGGAACCCATTCAAGGTATCCCACTCTTAATAATTTACAAGTGAGGTGTCAATACATAGTCTAGGAATCCACATATCCAGAACACTGACTGAGCCTAATAGCATTATCTCACATATAAATCGAGTCAAGAATTGGCCTATCTCCATGAGACCATTTAATGACTTCCTACATGAGAATATCAGTATTACTTGGGACAGTCCACACCTCTAATATTATTCATGATTCCAGAGTGAAAATATAAAAGAGTAATTGTCAAGTCAATAATAAATTTAATTTCATTCTTTAGCTTGGTGTATAACCAACACTCTCCTAGTATACCCTAGACAATGTCAAGATAAGGGGCATGATATTCAATTAGCCAAGAGTACACTAAGAGGATATCGATGATCGATAAAAGATCCTACACACTCTATTAATATCCAATAAAAATTGTCCATCATGGTTTCTAACCAATGATACCCAATAACACATAGGAAAGAACAATCAAACCACCCTTGGCCGACTTCCTTTGAAGATCTTGGCTACACCTGCCAATGCATCGTCGTTAACTGACCATAGTGCCCTAGATACTGAGTAATTCCATGATTGATTCAAAAAAACCACCATTATCCAACCTCAACTCATGGTGTCCTCCAATATTTCATACACAGCCAACCATTTTATCATTGTGATTCCTTGAAAATGCCAACATGCATCAGAAGTGTTACTTCCTAGGACGCTTATGTACCCTGAGTCTGAATCTAGTGTCCATAATTGATCCCAACCTATAATTTTTTTATATATTGAGTATCATTTAAAGGACTAAAACTCAAACTTACCAACCTCAAAAATTTCTTAAATTCATCTTATCCATGTCCAAATGGCCCTTTTCAGTTGTTCTCCATATACTTGGAAGGACATTCTAAAACATTTTCAACACAATTCTCCCTAACTTAAGAGTTTATTATTCATAGTTTAGTGATAATGGGAACTCATTCTATGACACACTCTACATCCACCATCGAACATAGGTAATGGGTGTGGCTGACACACTTTTACCAAGAACCAATTTGAAAAGAGAAGAAGACCAGCCACTTAAGATCATGATAGACCAAATTTACTCTAGACGTATGTATGATGCTCTCCCAAGGCATGATCGTGCACATAATTGGCATCATGCATAGAATTCAAAACTAAATCGATCATTAGTGTTACAATAATCAACCCTTTTTCAATGTCATCCTCCAGTATTGGGACAACTCAATCTTCTCTATACATCTAGGTCATCCTACTCTAGAAATTACTCAAGAATGTATCATAATAGCTCACAAATTTAACAATTCCACTGAACTAATATGGTTCATTATACCATTTTACCAACTCGATGGGTATCGTGTGTATCAACTCGCAATACCCCGAGATTTCCCCAATACAACAGCGCATCATTTGAAGCTATCCATATTCCTATAAAACTTATGTATCTAAATATATAATGGGTCATAAAAAGATGTATCACATATTCTTATTATCCTATATGATTGTTAATTTGTTTCAAGACCTATCAAGGTGTCTATTAATGAATATGAAGGATAATAAGGGTTACATGGCCTACTAAGCAACCGACCATGCCCTAGGAATATCCAACCCTATGAATTTGAGAATTATATGATGATCACATCCCTAATAATGGTCTATTCATTCACATGACCACCCATCCAAACTGAGTGTTTCTTTATAACTAAGAATACTATATAAATCCAAATGGCATAAGGATAGAACTTCCAGTTCCCATAACTTAATAAAGCATCCAATGGTGCTTCTTATTCATGGGGTTTTAAAAAATAGGTTATCCCTCTCCATAAATAATTTAATCTAAAATAGGGTCAATTCAAAAGTGTCACTAGGCTATACCACCTAATATCTAGACTATGATGATAGTAAGATCGAATGAGATCCATGAGTAGTGCTTCAAGGAACCTCCCTAGGAAATATTTATACGACACTTACATGTGGTTCTCAACTATCAACACCACCATAGGAATTTATTTTAGAAAGTTCCATCAATTTACAATTATTTTAAACATTAAAAAGGCTCGATCATAAGTAATTGAAGCACAATTTATAATGGAAGTTTTAGTTATCACTTTAAAAAGTTGACATCTCATAGAATTTTAGGCTAATTATCTTATAATTCCCTTTTAATCATCATTTATTTAACTATAAGGTTTCTTAATTATCTTAGTTAAAGAAAATTTCAATTCCAATCTATAAAGGAAAATAATCTTTAGATTTTAACTGGAATTCAAATTAACTAAAGCCTCATAATAATAATATGGGTCAAAAGAAAACTATAATGTCTCTATCATTTTAATGGAATCATTTCAGTAAGATGCCTCTGTAAATTTATAAATAACCCTAGTTGTTGACACTTTAAATAACAATCCCTATATAGAATGAGTATACCCCCATGGGATTAAGAACTAAAGGCATAAAATATGAAGGCGGCCTATGAGGGTCCCGCTATACTATCCTAGCTCTATTTAAATGCAACCTAATAAAATATAATTCATTACTATTTTTGAAACACCCTTATTGGGTTTATCTCATAAGAATAAATACCTTGACTAGCCATTTCATGTCAAGTTAAGTCTAACATCCATAAGTAACTGAATCATTTTAGGAACACATTTTAACTAATTTTATATTTATAAAATGGTCCAATTAGATGAATCACTATTTCTAAGTATTAAAGGTACTGGCCATTATAAGTTAAAAATGGAATTCATGTAACTAAAACCAGATTTTCACCTTCATTCTTAGAATATAACAGGTCTGTATATAATGGTTTGATTATACGGGTCACCCTTCATAATTAATAAAGTGCCATATAATTTATAAATTGTTATTGTCTCCCATTTAATCACAACCAGCAATGTTTCATCCCATAAAACCAATGGTGCATGAATCAAACATATCTATATTGGTTAATTAAGGTGTTACCATCAATATATATGGAAAAAACTATTTAGATTTATGCAAACACTTTAATAACCAATTGTATATTGTAATCATAACAAGGCATGCTATGATAGAGAAATGAATAATAGTAGGTATCAAAATATACTATATAAGTTGATAATATAGGTAAACATGGAACTAACCACCCAAGTAGGTTATACAGGTAAGCATACTAAATAATTACCCAACATGGTATATATATAAACATGATGTTAAATCACACAAGTCACATCCAACATATATCAGGAAGTCAAGCAAAGAAATCTATATGGCATGACATATGCATGGAACATGAATATCTATGTGCCTATAATGATTCACATAATAATACTTCTTTGTAATAAAAATCTAATGGTAAAAATACCATAATATCACTAATCATAAAACAAAAGAAATTATATCAATCACTCAAGGTTAAATAATAATCAACCATAATAACGAACAACACGAACAATAGTCTCATCCTTGGTCACTTGACCTTTCCCTCATGTATGGATTGATCACTCCCAAACATGATCTATTTATCAAGTGTCTATATATTCCTAGTCTCATTTATATCATCCCAAAATATTAAGACAAAGGAAAAGAATCCATTGATTCCACTTTGTAATGTCCCAACTCGAGATAAACTAAGACGGTTCCCCAAGCCAGTCAGTCACATGATCTCAAGTACACATCCCCGTATACTAGAGGCTACCAACTTGTAATGAGGATCTGGTTATGGTATGATGGGGAGACTATACCCTCATGATTAGAGTATCATAGAGGTATATAATAATTAAATCAATAATAAAAGCAGGGTAAATTAAAGGAAGAAAAATAAATCATCCATAATAATAAATGTCCAATTCCATAAATAGTATCATATACAGAATGATGTCATGTCAATATTCTAAGGAAATATAAACATATGGTAGCATATTGTAGATACTTTGTTTTTTCCTTTTAATACTTTGAAATATATTAAAAAATATTTTCGGATCTAGGTGTTGAGACGGATCATGATTCCAAGGCCTGAAGTGCCTACAATTAATTTTATAAAAATATTAAATATATTTTATATTACACATGAACATTGTTTCATAAATGATGGAGTATATTTTGAAAAGAGTCCTGGATCAAAAATCTGAGACCATAGTTGAATTTGGAGAGTGGGTTTTACCCTAGGTGCAACCTAAAGTTTTTCAACACTAGACAATCATATGAGATAGTTGTTAGTGGGTGAATTAAGTGAATTAATTTATTTAATTCATTCATTAATTCATTTAAATCCCAAAAACGTTTTTACTCTATAAATATATTTTTATAGAAAATTTATAGGGTTAGATTCCTAACCCTAGGATCGTTTAGAGGCATATTTCACTATTCTCCATTAGCAGATCGAGATCGGACAACGATCATCAACTGGATCAAGGTGAATTGAGAAAAAAATGAAATGGGACCTCTCCATCATTGGAAAATGTATTATTCACCAAAAAATGATTTAATATCAAGGTAGGTCTCATTAATTTTGGTTTTACACCCCTTTGATTAAATATTTAAAGCATGGATTATAATCTACTTTTGATTTTTTGTTTCACACCCCTCATATAAGCCTCATTGAATGAATAATTTGTCTATTTTATTGTTATATTTCCATTCCATAATTTCACCCCATTTATCCTCTATTATGAAATTGTTTTCCAAGAATTATTGACCAACCTTTCTTCTTATTTTTTCCACATGGTT
This sequence comes from Viscum album, assembly GCA_963277665.1. NCBI lineage: Eukaryota > Viridiplantae > Streptophyta > Magnoliopsida > Santalales > Viscaceae > Viscum > Viscum album. The sequence goes on along the minus strand of OY728159.1, from coordinate 1,288,215,884 downwards.
CTTTATGTTCTTCACCGTTGGCCTATGAGGTCATGGTTTGACATTGTCATGCGGGTTTGAGTGCGATCAAACCCCCAAATTCATGGTGGATGTGTGTACAATGAAAGAATCGATGTTTACAGACATATCGCGATAGATTTCAGGTAGTGATGATTACTTTTTGGATCCATGATCTAAGGAGAAAATGGTGGTGGCGTAAGAGGCATGTGGGATGCACTTAGAGTTTCCTATTGAAGAACAGATTTTAATTTCCAACCAACAGAGGACTAGAATCAATGACCAAAAGATATTTCCTATGATTTCAGGTATTTAACATGATGATTCAGTGGTAGATCTATAGAATGAATTAATATCTATGATTTCTAGAAAATTATGATATACATGGTGTGTACTATGATAAACACATTCCATGTAGTCTAGTTTTCTTTGGAAGCTAGAGTTTTATGTTGGAGTTAAATATCACACACTGTGTAGAGGGACCACATGTTGTGTTACCCCTAGCTGTCCAACTTGGCACATATAGAGGGTACATACCCAGGATCCCATTTGGACCTACACATCTTATATGGTGGGGAATATGAAATGTACTTAGGAGAGTATATAGGCTTGGTCAGATGGAACTTGTTGAGTGTTTCCCTGACCCTAAAACTCTATGTGTTTTTTGGGACACTCTGTGTACTAGAACATAGCCATTGTATGTGAGTATGGAAAGGATCACACAGGAAGGCCCTGGGTAGCCGATACATGTCGTGTAGTACCCTTACATGTCGTGTAGTATAACATGGATAGAATAATATGTACTTATAAGTAAATGACCAAGCGAGTATTTGGAGACACATGCCATGTGGACCCCTTAATCACCTTGTACTTCTTGAGAATCATCTATCTCTTATATATCCTTTGTTTTGACTTGTATTTTGTCCCACGAGTAGCCTATCATGTGTGTTTTTATACATAGAATGTGATATTGGTCATCATATTTTCTTTTATGATACAATTCGAGATGATACAAGTGTTATGATTCTTTATACAGTGCTCAATGATAGTAGTAATCAGGAAAGATAATTATAGAGAAGATGGGGTTGGAAATCCCCTATACTCTCAATACAAGTTTGAGTGGAACCCTCATGTTATATCAATTCATGGGTACTCTGGCTATTGAGTGTCACCCTTCTATTGTATCTAGGCATGAGTCCTCTACCTACTGATTAGCACCCTCATGTTGTATCAGGGCATCATTCCTCTACATACTGATTGGTACCCTCCTATTATATCAGGGCATGGTTCCTCTACCTAATCAGTGGTACCCTCCTATTGTATCAGGACATGGGTCCTATAACTAGTGAGTGGTACCCAATTTTTGTATCGAGTCATGGTTCATCTACATATTGAGTGGAACCCTCCTTTTGTACCAGGGCATAGGTCTTCTACCTATTGAGTGGAACCCTCCTTTTGTACTAGGTTATGGGTCATCTACCTATTGAGTGGAACCCTCCTATTGTACCAGGGCATGGTTTCTCTTCCTATTGAGTGGAACCCTCCTATTATACCAGGAATGGGTCCTCTGCCTATTTAGTGGAACCCTTATATTGTATTAGGGTATGGGTCCTCTATTTAGATATTTTTCCTCATTAGGTTGTGGAGTAATGGAAAGGTGTAGACCCTCCTCATTATTTATTCATATAGACACAAGATATTTTGGGAATTGTTGATGGACCTTTAGAATTATTGGTAGACTCATCATCCTAGGATAGACTATGAGATAGATATCCCTTTTATCTCTCATAAAGGTTTCTTTTATGAGCATATATCTTCATTGTTGGGTTTCATTTCCCTTTTACTTTGGTTTGAGATGACTACTTTTATTGTGTCTCATATTACTCCCCCTCCAATTTTCAGGGCATCCTACTATGTATGTATATACTCACCCCTACATGGGATTTTCCCATATGTTTCATTTCTTATACTAATGATGGATAGGTCGGTGAAGATTTCATATGAGTATAGTGATACTTGGGTGCATTTGATCGTGTACGGTGGTTGGGGCTTAGAGATCAGGAGTTAGGATCTCTCATCATTTCTTTTCTAGTTTTTTTCAGGTTGGGAAATATTTTCTAGTTGGGAATGTATTTTTTCCTTTAATTTTCATATTTTACTTTAACATCCTTTTTTATTCCTTATAGGTTATTACATGCATGATTTTTACTCTAAATATTATTGTTTTTATTATTATTATTCTGTACTTCTATATGGTGATGGTTGGGTGTGTAAATATGGGTAAATTAGGCAAGGGCCTCCCATATTATTTATGACTTCTTGATGATTTTCCCCATCCCCACACCAATGAAGGTGGTATTGGGGTAGTTTCATCTCAGCCTTCCGTCAGTCAGGTAGTCCCCAATGGGTTGGGTCGTTATAGATTGGTATTATAGGTAGTTTGACATCAGGATGGTATTTGGAGTTTTATCCCCTTATGAAGTTTGGTTAGTAACTTATCAAAATAGTTTCAAAGTGTCTAGAGTGTGGATTTTAGTTCAAGAAACCTAGTGTTTGTGTGGAGGCTGATGTATTCATTCACCAAGAATCTGACTACTTACTTGTTGACTATTCATACCGATACATTAGTTGTAGGAAACTTTGGCATATGCATCATAGAGGATTGATTCTTTTTACTATCATTCTTGAGTTATCTCACCATATATATATTCTCATTTGAAAATGGTACAACTTTATTAAATTTTCATGACGCCTCCACAAAGATATCCATCCTAGTTATTGATTCAGGATTGTGATGATGTTACGATGAGTTATGAGGCCTCAATTCAATGGTTGTCATGTGAAATATTTCCTCCATGAGGGTAAGTAGCAGTACCCCCCACCTATCAAGAATTATATTATACTAGAAGAGTCCACTAAGTATGAATCCAAGATTGGTGCACTCCGTGATTTCTAGCACCAAAGGCTATTGAGGTTCTATGACGAGTCAGATCCCTAGCCAGTGGAGGATTGGATTGATTTATTGATTTGAGTCTTTAGACTTGTGAGGACCTCAACTAATCAGATGGTTGTGTTGGTAGCTAGTCTTTTCTACATAGAAGTTGGGTGTTGGTGGAGCCTAGTCATGTAGATGCATGATGAGTGGGCACTCTCATTTTCTTACTTCCAGTATCTATTTAGTGTGGATTACTAACCCTCATGCTTACACTCAGTTCTTATTCAAAAGAATTTGGATATTTATAATGGAGGGATGATACTTTCTAAGTATTCTGTGAGGTTCACTGACCTTATATGGTACTCCATCAACATGATTTGGTATCGTGTAATTTTGAGAAGGGTCTCCATAGAGACTTCCATTATAGTGTGGTACCCCTGTGCATTCCAACATATGTTGGAGTGTTAGAGTGGGAGTCGGTGAGGGAGAGCTTCATATCTAAGGGATTACATGTATATGAAGCTAGAAGTGGGTGTCATAGGTTTGATTCATCTATAGCCTCTAGCATGCACCATTTGATAGGGTCTTGTCATAGGGGATCATCTCATGGTTGGAATTAGGCATGTGGTCATGCGGCTCAGGGACCACACGGAGGACCAGGGAATCCCATAGAGGGGATATTCAATGTATGTGATTGTAGAGGTCACATAGAATGTGATTTCCTGACCTAACATACTATGGAAGGTAGGAAGATGTCAGATATACCGCTGAAAAATAGAAATCATTGTGATCATGGTTCTCCTAGGTGTGTCTAGGGAAGAGCCCAGGGAGGAAAAACTAGCAAAGAAGCAGGAGGGGATCTTAGAGGAGGAGCTGATGGTGGTGGATGATGTTATGAGTTACTTTCACCACTACCACCAAGATTATCATTCCAGGCTTAGGGATATTGAATTTGGGGCCATGGGAATTTACAGGCTATGGAGGCATATGTCCTGGAAACTCATGAGATGATTAAAGGTATGATCTATGTTTATTCTACTCTTTATTCAATAATAGTAAAAATAGGTGTGAGGAATTACTTTATCTCCTTACTCTTGGTGAAAGATCTAGAACTCCTAGTTGATAATTTATACCAAAAGATTTTTATTGAGGTTCCTATAGGGAAAACTTCTTCGATATCGTTTATTTTCTAGTAGTGTGAGCTATCTCTTAGTAGAGATAGTTTCTCATGGGACCTCTTTTTCATCGCGATGAGACCATATGACATCATCTTGGGTATGGACTAGTTTTTCATGGTCTGATCCCATATTTAATTTCACTGAAGATGAGTCATATGTCTTCACATAGATGGGATGATATTATCCTATATGGGAATATAGATCACATGGAAGAGCTAGTGGGCTTATGAGAAGGAAGTTTCAACCTATCACTCATTAGTTATAAAGTTTATCCCTTAGCGTATAGGTCTCTTTAGGAATCTGGGTTCCTTCAATCATGGAGGATTATATGTACATTTTACCTAAAGAAATTTTGGGACTACCTATGAGGTGGGAGATGTTGTTTTTCAATGAATTACACCCCAATACTATTTTGATATCTTTTTCATCATATCAGATAGCCCCTATCGAGCACCAGGAGCTGAGGATGTAGTTATAGGACCTTCAAGAAAAGGATTTTATCATACCTAGTGTGTCCTCCTGGTAGCATCGGTTTTATCCATGAAAAAGGAGGACATGATCTTATGGATTTTTTAGTTATCATTGCCTAAAATAGGCAATGAAAAAGAAAAAAGTACCCCTTTTAGAGGATTTAAGACCACTTTGATCAGTTGGGAGGTGATATATGGTTCTCAAATATTGATCTCATATCTGGTTACCACCAGTTGAAAGTTCACAAGGATGATATTCCAAAGTTGGAATTATGATGTCACTATAGACACTATGAGTTCCTAGTGATTCCTTTTTGTGTGAAAAATTCCCCAAATGTGTTTATGGATTTTATGAACCAAATATTCCTATGATACATGGAAAATTTTGTAGTTGTCTTAATTGAAAACATATTCATCTACTAAATGTTAGAGGAGGATCATGAAGAGAACTTGAGGATGATCCTAGACTTACTTTAGGAGAAATATCTTTATGGTAAGATCTCAAAATACCAGTTCTAGATCCATGAGGTTCAATTTTTTAGGGCATGTCATTTTTTAGCATAGATTAGTTGTGGACTCAGTGAAGATCGATGCAGTTCATACTTGGAAACCACTCAAGAGAATGTTATGGGTGAAGAGTTTTCTTGGATTGGAGGGGTACTACAGGATGTTTTTGGTAGGATTATCTAGGATTGTAACTGCTTTAACTAACCTAATACAAAAAGGTAAATCATTTACCTAGATTGAGTAGTGCTAGAGATCCTTTTAGAAGTTGAGGTTGAGGCTAACGAGTGCTCCTGTTTTGAGACTACTGAAGGTGGGTGTAGAGTATGTAGTGTATTATGATGCCTTTGGAGCTGGTCTCAACTACATATTGATATAGAAGAATCTAGTGATCACATATGGGTTGAGGAAGTTGAGACCCCATGAACATAACTACATAACTCATGACCTAGATTTGGTAATGATAATCTTCACTTTGAGTATGTGGAGGCACTATCTTCTAGGAGAGAGCTTTTTTGTTTACTAGGACCATCAGATTCTTGGGTATTTCTTCATGTAAAGATACCTGAACTTGGTATAGAGGTTATATTTGGAGTTATTATAGGACTATAACTTTTACATATTCTATGCTCTTGGGAAGGGAAACATGTTCTTAGATTCCATTATCAGGAAGACCCATTCTCTTTTGATGGAGGAGGCCTCTAAGTATTTGGATTCATTACTCTTGACCCTGGTAGAGGGGAAGGGTGCAGTTTATCTTTAGTCAATAGTGTGGACTCCTATAATTCTTCAGTGTATGAGGGAGTATTATTTAGGAGATATCGAATTTGAGGTCCTACATGACCAGATATCATCAAGAGATTCACCATATGGATTACTTGAAGAAGGGAATCATGTCATACTTTTCTAGGATGGACGGTGGTTATAGTCTAGTTGTTAGAGGATTTGATGAGGTATTTTCACACTTTTCATTTGGTTGTACATATCGATGTAGAAAATATGTAAATAGACCTTCAGCGGCAGTTTTTGTGGGATGGAATGAGGTAGAGTGTTGCTGAGTTCATCTCTTAGTGTCTCACATGTCAGTGAATGAAGGATAATCACAAGATTCCAAAAGGTTTTTTGTAGCCTCTTGAGATCCTAGGGTTTAAATGGGATTTCATATTCAAGGACTTTGTGATAGGTTTTCCATGGGTATTGAGAATCTATGATTCCATCTGGGTGGTAGTTGACCAACTTACCAAGTCAGTGCACTTCTTTACTATCAAAGAGCATATTTAAATATAGATTTTGGGGTAGTTATACATACGGGAGATCATACAACTTCATGGGGAGTTCCATGTACAATTTTCTTCAACTGTGATGCATGGTTCATGTCACGGCTCTATAGAGGCCTATAAAAAAGAATTCGGGACCCATTTGAGGATGAGTACATCTTTTCACCCCTAGACGAATGGGAAGACCATGCCCACTATCCATGTGATAGAGTATATACTGAGGTCTTGCATGTTATACTTCATCAATAGCTATAAAGATCACATTATTTTGGTAGAGTTTGATTATAATAATATTTATCACTCTACTATCAGCATGAATCCTTTTGAGGCCCTATACGGGAGACCCTGCAGGTCACCCTTATGCTAGAATGAGATCAGTGAGGCATCTCTTATCAAACCAAAGATGGTTCAAGAAATAATGAATAAGGTCTGGGTGATCCACGGTTGGATGAGGATAGCCCAAAGTATGAAGAAATATTATGTATATCGATGTCATAGGCCCTTGTAGTTTGAGCTTGAGACAATATTTTTCAGAGATTCTACCCACTATGAGGATTGCAGAGATTAGGCCAGGGAGGAAATCTATCCCTAAGGTTCATCAGGACATTAGAGATCTTGTAGAGGGTTGGTGAGGTTTCTTACCACCTCGCCTTACCTCTATAGTTATAGTGGGTGAATGAAGTCTTATATGTATCATATTTGAGGAGATACCTACATGATTCTATGCATGTTATTGACTAGGGAGAGATGGGCATCAAGGATGGAACCACCTTTACAGATTACCCAGTGTAGATCTAGGATTGGTAGGAGAGGATCCTATTTGGATGGACCATTCCCTTGGTTCATGTGTTGTGGAAATATAGGAGCATGTAGGAGAGCTCCTGAGAGTGGGAGAGTCAGATGTGAGCTCAATATCTCTACCTTTGTACTTATTTTTTTCTATTTGGGGATGAAAATATTGAAAGAGAGAATAATGTAGAGACTCAATTTTTTTCTTTTTAAGCCTTTGGAATATATTAATAAATAATTTCAGATCCAGACACTGAGATTCCATTCAATTCTAAGGCCCAGAGATCCTAGAATTAATTTTATAAAAATATTAAATATATTTTATATCATGCATACACAGTTTTTATAAATAATATAATATATATTTAATGGACTCTCAAATAAAGAATCTAAGACCACAGTTGAAAATAGAGAGTGGGTTTTACCCGAAGCACAACCTAAAGGTGTTCAGCACCAGAAATTTGTATGAGACAGGCATTGGAAGGTTTGTTAATTGAATTAGTTAATTTATTTATATATTTAATTTATTTAATGCCCAAAACCATTTTTCCTCTATAAATATTTTGTTATATAAAATCAACAAGGTTAGTCACATAAACCTAGGATCATTGAGAGGAGTATTTCTCCATTCCTCATTGGTGTATCGATATCGGACAATGACTGACAACTAAATCAGGATAAATTGAGGATCAGTGAAAGAAATGGGTCCTCTCCATCATTGGAAACTACATTATTCACTAAAAAATGATCAAATATCAAGATAGGGATTATCAATTCATTTTTTTCACCCCTTTTATTAAATCTTTGAAACATGGATTATAATCTTCTTTTGAGTATGTTTTTTTACCCATCACATGATCCCTATTGAATGAATAATTTGTTTATTCGATTATTATATTTACATGCCATGATTTCACCCCATTTATCATTGATTATGAAATTATTGTCCAATAATACTTGAACAAAAAATTTTGTACCTTATTTATTTTTCTTTTCCCCGTAATGTTCTTTTTGTTCTTTAGTGTTGGCCTAAGGTGTTGCGATTTGACATTATATGGCTGGTTTAAGTGCTATCAAACCCCCAGATTCATAGAGGATTCATGTATGATAAACAAAATGGTGTTTTTAGATAGATCATGATGAATTGTGGTTAGTTATGATGAATTCATGGATCTGGGATTTGAGTTGAAAATGGAGGTGGCATAAGAGGTGTGCGGACATGCTACGGGTTTCCTACAGAAGATCAGATTCCGGTTTCTGGCCAATAGAGTTTTGGACTCAATGATCAGAGGATATTTCCCCCAATTTCAGGTGGTCAACAAGTAGATTTTATAGCGAATATGTTGAACGCATGAATATCCATAATTTTTGGAAAATCTTGATATACATATCATGTATTGTGATAAATGCACGCCATGTATTCTAGTTTTCTACAACAGCTATGGTTTCATGTTGGAGTTAAATATCACATGTCATGTGGAGGGACCACACATCGTGTGACCCCTAGTTGTCTGACTTGGAATTTATAGAGGGTACATTCCCAGGATCCCATGTGTCCCTACACACCATATAAAGTGAGGAATATGACATGTACTTTGGATAGTACATGGGCTTGATTAGATATCACACACTGAGTGTCAACCTGACCCTGACATGTCATGTGTTTCATGGGACACTCCATGTACTGGCATATGTCTAGTGTATGTAATCATGGATAGGATCACATGGGAAGGCCTGGGGTGGATGAGGCATGTTGTGTAGTATCCTTACACATTGTGTGGTACTAAATATCTAGAAAACTGTGTGCTAGAAAGGACATGATTAGGCATAGGAGTGGGTCCACACGCTGTGTGGTCCCCTTACATGTTGTCTACTTCTTAAGACTCTTCTACCTATCGTATATCCTTTGTTTTGAGTTGGATTTTGGCCCGTGAGTAGATTATCCTAAGTTTTTTTTCACATAGAATTCGATGGAATTATTCATAGTGGATTTTGAGATATGATTTGAGATGTTCCAAGTGTGATGCTTCTTTAGGTGGTGCTCGAAAATGGAAGTGATCAAGAAGGATCATCAAATAGAGGCTAGGATTGGAAATCCCCCATACTCCCCATACTGGTTTGAGTGGAACCCTCCTATTGTATTAGGGAATGGGTCCTCTACATACTGAGTGGTACCCTCCAATTATATTAGGTCATGGGTCTCCTACCTAATAAGAGCCACCCTCATATTGTATCAAGTCATGTTCCACTACCTACTGAGCGGTACCCTCCTATTGTACTGAGCATGGGTCCTCTGCCTACTAAGTGGTACCCTCCTATTGTATTAGGTTATGGGTCCTCTACCAAATGATTGGTACCCTCCTATTATATCAAGGCATGGGTCCTCTACCTACTGAGTGGTACCCTCATGTTGTATCATTGCATGGGTCCTCTACCTATTGAGTATAACCCTCTTGTTATACTGGGGCATGGGTCCTATACCTATTAAGTGAAACCCTCCTATTGTACCAGGTCATGGGTCATCTACCTATTGATTGGAAACCTCCTATTGTACCAGGGAATGGGTCCTTGACCAATTTAGTGTAACCCTTTTGTTGTACCAAAGCATGGGTCCTCTGCCTATTGAGTGGCACCCTCATGTTGTATCAGGTTATGGGTCCTCTACTATGAGATTATTCCCTATCAGGCTATGGAGAAGTGGAGAGGTGTGGACCATCCTCATGATTTCTTCTAATAGATATGAAATATGCTTGGAATCTTTGATGGACCTTTGAAACTATTGGAAAACTCATCATCCTAGGTTGGGATGGGAGATGGATATCCCCTTTCTCTCTTTTCTAGGTTTATTTTATGATAATGTATATTCATTGTTGGGTTTTTTTTCCTCTTTCTTTGAGTTGATTTTACTACTTCTTTCATGTATCTTATTTTTCCAACTCTAGTTTTTGGTGCATCCTACTGGATATTTATATACTCACCCTTGAATGGGATTTTCCTACACATGTCGTGTCTTATACAGATGACGGACAGGTCGGTGATGATTTTAGAGAAGCATAGGGATACCTGTGTGAATTTTACCAGGTATGATGGTTGGGGCTTGGAGATTTGGAGCTAGGAACTCTCAGTATTTATCTTCCATTTTTTCAGGTTGGGTCATATTTTTTGGTTGGGCATGTATTTTTCCATTTAATTTTTAAATTTCACTATCACGCTATTTTTTATTCCCTAGAGGTAATTACATGCATGGTTTTTACTCCATATGTTACATTAATTTATTATTATTATTATTCACTTTTGCATGGAGATGGTTGGGTGCATTCATACATGTACATTAAGAAAAGCCCTCCCATATTATTTATTCCTTATCAATACATTTCATCAAACCCTGGCCTATGAAGGTGAGCTTGGGGTAGTTTCGGCTCAACCTTCCACTAGCTAGGTGGACCCCGGTGGGTCGGTTCATGATGCAAACATAAAATACATGAATAACAAAAATAACTAACTCCCAAAAGATATATTTGTAACTCCCTGACCCCATATACCCAGAGTCGGTGCGTTATTACGTAACATTGGCATGATCACAAAAGATCAAGTCTCGAAAGACCGATTAGTTTAGTAGCCTTGGAAACACTAGATACATTCATAAGTATTACATTAAATCATAAAGTAAAACATAACTACAAAAATATCTTGTCTTCATATACCCTCATACTATCCCTTCAGTTCATTCATAAAATACTTCATCACATCCTGGAAAAATTAAAACATTGAAAGGGGTGAGATCAGATGCTCAGTAAGGATAAAAATATAGCAGAAGCTTTCATAAATAAACATAAACATTTAAGGCAAGGTATAACTAAACAAAATCCTTTTAAACATGAACTTTAACATAATATGGAAAAAATAAAATTAAATAATGCCATTTACTTATTCACATGGATATTCTACTAGTCGAATAATCACATGCAATATCAATAACCACTTTCATAATGATGGAATGCATAATGCCAGACTATCATAACCACGTAGCCAAGGCCTCGTGCCAAGACTACAAATAAGATTTTGTCAAGGCCTCGTTCCAAGACACTATTTTGTCTCATGAGACCTGCCGATGCATCGAGGAGTTATAGTGGTCTCCACCTGTCACTTATTAAGTCCAATGCATTCCTCATATGAACAGGTTTAAACATATCATAAACCAAAACATAATCGTATTACATAAAACATGCATAAACGAAACATAAAATCTCTACATTTCAATCACAAGATATCAATACAACACATTGATATAATAAAAACACTTTTAAAACCATTTTCAACACCAAAATAAAAGAAAATTAAAACTTGATATTTATTTTTCATTTAAAAAAAGTTATGGCTTGTAGAGGAAGCCGAAACTCAAATAATGGTCACAGCGGCGGGGAAGTCGATGTCCCCGCATACGTAAGAAAAAAAACATTCCTTTTGTCGTTTAGTAAAACACTTCGTATAAAAATATTTTTTTTGAATAAAAGTAAAAGTCAAAGGGGTTTATACACTGTATAAAGGAAATTTGTGTATAAAACAAAATATGCCTCAATGAAAGGAGATTGAGACGAAGTCCCTTACAAAGATAATTTTTTTAAATAAAATAGATCTATTATGTGTATTCACTATAAGTACACATAAAGAAAGTAAAAATATATGATAGGACATAATAATATCATGACATAATTTGAAAGTAGGAGATTAACCCAAAGAATGGAAATTGGGTTAAGAAGTTCCCTTACCATGTGTCTGTCTTGACACGACCGTTCTTTAACCTCATGAATAATAAACTAGAGTTAATTTATAATTTATTAAGAACCCTTTTCAAGTTTATTATTCCTTTTATATCACTTATTACCATGTTATGAACATTATGTAATTATTTAAGTTAATAATGGTCGTTTGGTCGATCTTTGGTACTTGAGTCAAAAATAAACTTCTTATAATTACAAGTTGTTCATGTGGTGAACTATACATTATATCTAGAATTATATTCATGATTTATATATCATATATATCATATATATCCAGTATATACATGCATTTATAGTATTATATAACATTTAGAGGTAAGAAATGAAATGCACCGTTCATGGAGACGGTAAGTCGTACGTACGCATGAACGCTACTTTCATTTCTATTTAGTATTTAGTGGAATTAAATCATAATGATATAAATTTATATTATAATTCCAGTATAATATCATATATAATATAATTAACTCCATCCTTTATACATCCCACATATGGAATTAACGATTCAAATCACTTTGAGGGGGCGGTAGTCCGCACTCCCTAAAATGAAATTATCGTGTTTACCCATAATGGAAATCATAAAGGTATTCCGTAAATGAAAAATACAGAATCATAAGGAAAGAAAAAACATAATATATATCATATATAAAAATATTGTCATCATAATGGCCACCATGAGAGGTGTTAAAAGAAGATTGAACAATCATCGTTTCGTGAGGTAATTATTCGCCACCCACAGAAACAGTATGTTCTTTAACCATTAGACGAAGGTGTGTGTAAGTGTAAATAAAATCATTATCATAACAACATCCTAGTATATTTAAGATACTGTTTTTGTTACAAAAGAAAGTAATAAAAAGAGTTTAAGTTGTTGGAGAAGAAAAATAAAACAAAATAACATAAGAGAAGACATTACCTTAAAATCAGGTAACTCTTTTTGATTTGAGCCAAAGGCTTCCTTGGGAAGAATTCTTCCCAAAGTGAGTCTTCTATGAGTAATATAGGGAAGTTGAGAGATTATTTTGGAAGATGTTTTTCGAGCCAAATGGCTTGGAAGGTGTGAATAAGGTGGTAGTGGTGGGGGCCTTTTATAAGAGGAGAGGAGGGGCACTCTTGGAAAGTCATGAAATGTTACTTTATTATATAATGATTTTCGGATTTTAAAGGTACCAAACATATATATTTCTAGTATAAGGTGATAAGGGTTCTAAATATACTCATACAATAAGTTTTTGACAAGTTTATGTCTTATATTTTACATTATCTTTTCATTTTATTTAAATCGTTAATTAATGAGGTAATTGTTGCATCATCATTGTGTCATAAAAAATTTAATTTATTTAATGTCTAAAAATTATAAAAAAAATATCATGATGTTGGAAATATTTTTAGATTTCCAATTAATATTTATAGTCGAAAAGTTAACTTATATAACCCCATGTAATAATTGTTTTAGTAAAACAACACATGTTTGTGACAATTTTATTTTTACTTTAAATAAAAAGTTATTAATGTCATTTTCTTACCCAAGTGGTTCCATGGGGTCCCCAAGTTGACCCATGGATTTTCTTGGTCGTCCATGACTCATCCAATATGGGTAGGACAAGTGTAAAGGTCATTTAATATTATTATAACATTATCTTTACCTTAAATTACACTAATTACCTTTAATCGCGATTAATTAAACTTAAAAGTTACTATTCAGAAAAAAATTATTTTAATCCCATTGAACCAAATTTTACTTCCTAATAACAACCATGTATGTCTGATTTTTGAAAATAAAATCACAGAAGTGGTAATGTTTCATTTAAACGAAAAAACTGTTTTTTAACTACCACTTAGTGGTTTCACTATTCATAAAAATTTGAAGTTTTTCAGAACAATGCCAAAATTTCACCCTAAGCTATAATTGATATTCCGAATTCAAAAATGATGTCTAGTTTAAAAAATTACAAACATATAAGTTTCATTAATTAATTTTATAATTAATTCCCGTTGTCACAACAAATAGCGTGTTTTTAAGAAACAATATATATCAAAAGATTGACAAGTGTTTATGTTCAATTTCAAAGTGAAATTAATTCTAATGACCACCATTGGATAAAATGGTAAAAATATATTCTAATTACACTTTAAAAACACTCAATAGTATAATTTATCACTATAAATTATTTTTATTAAAAAAAATTGTTTTTAAGTATTTTTCACTATTCATAAAAAATTGGAAGTTCTCAGAAAAATACCAAAAATTCAACATAGGATAATTTCAATATTCCGAATCCAAAAATGAAGTCCATTTTGAAATATAAAATATATATAATTTCAAAAGTTTGTTATTAATATTTATAATGTCTATTTTGATTGGTCACGGTGCGTTCGAATCTCGAACTTGCGTACAATGCAAGCTATATCATTATTGAAAGAGAAATGTATCCTGAAAGCTTGGGGTGTTACATTCTCCCCTCCTTCAATAAATTGAGTCCTCACAATTTGAAATTTTTCTTTGAAAATAAAAAATACCTTTGTGGAAAACCCACATCGGAAATATGTTTAATAAAAATATAACATTAAAAGAAAGAAAGAGATGTACAAAGGTCACTCGAGATAGCCCATACTAGGTTTCTATGAAAATATGGATATGGAGGAAAAACAAACCATCAAGGTCGGATGGAGAGTTATAGAAAATAGTATTAGGAGAAATTTAACCACAAGAAAATCACAAACTTGTGATTGGTTAAACGGTCATTGAATCCCCAGTTGGAAAATTTAATCGACAACGTTTTTGTTTTAAGTTACCTTTCATAAAGTTGAGGAATTTATTTAAGATATTTACTAAGAACGTAAGGAAATATACTTACTTTTCATGTAGACTTTCATTATTTAATAAATTTTTACCACAAACCCATCTTTCACTCCAAATGGTAACAGAACTCAAAAATATTCTATTTATCCTAATTTTATAAGGTTACAAATATTACCACATACCATTTAGATTAGGAAAACTATTTTGTAATAACCAGGGAATTCCTGTAGGATAGTGGTAGGTAATAAAAGTATGTCACACTATGGTTGTGGGTTTGATTCCTACAGCTTTGTCCGACACTACGGGTTATCCCCCAACCTGCAGGTTTTCCTTTTCCTAAAAATATAGTATTATAATATTCCAAAAGTAATCTTCAGAAATGTTTTAACCTTAAACAATACTATTCAAAGTTCAAATTAATTCATCCCAACCTTTATAGTTATCCAAAATACCTCTATCCAGACTTTCTCTAAAAGGTATCTTAATTCCAAAATCAATTTATCAGATTCCCCAAACAAAGTAAAGTTTCTCTTATTGTCACATACTAAAAATATGATTACCTTCATCATATTAAAACCTTAATGAAAACAACAAGTACTACAGTACAATCCTTATATATATCACATTATTCTTATAACTAGAATATAATCCTTGAGTCCAAAAGCACCAATACATTAATTATTCCACTTCAACTGTAGTAACAACATAAGATTGGCCTTGATACCTTGGCCTTTTCTGAGGTAATTTTCCCAGACGCTTAGGACATTCATTTTCATAATGCCCCATTTCCCTAAAATTGTAGCATTCAACGTTGACAGCCTTTTTTCCCCTTGCAATCATGAGCCTGGTGACCTTTTTCTCCACATTTATAACAAACTTTCATTCCTTTTAGGCATGTACTGGGGTGATTCTTCCCACAATTATCGCATAATGGAAAATCCTTCTTTCCCTTTTTCTCTTTATCTGTCTCTTGCTCCACTGTTCTCTTCTTCTCTTGCTTTACTTTGTTGTCATAAGACTTAGAGAATTCCTTTTCTGTCTTGATAGCACATGAGACAATATCTTCATACGTTGAGAAAGATTGTGATACTAAAGCTCGATGGAGAAATGGTTTTAACCCATCAAATAAACGATCAATCTTACTTCTTGGGTTACGTATATAATCTGCAGCATTCCTCGCTAACCTTGTAAAGTTAGCCTCATACTTTGCGACATTATTATCCTCCTTCTGCCTCAGACTCAGAAATTGTCTTTCCGTATCTGCTCGATGGTCATGTGGAAAGTATTTTTCTAATAAAATTTCCTTAAACTCCCTCCATTCCATACTTGATACTTCTTCATCTTCCTTTGTGTTTTGAATCAGCAACCACCATTTATCGGCATCTCCAGTGAGGCGGTAGACTGCCATGACAACCTTCTCTCTTTCGCTACTCCCCAAGGCGTGGAATATTTTCTCTAAGGAGTTTATCTATTGCTTAGCTACTAATGGATTTGTACCCCCATTAAATTTTGGTGATTGTTGCCTCATGAAGTGTTCTAACATTGATCCTCCACGTTGCGGCTCAGGGTGCTCCATATGAGTAAGGTTATTATTCATAACCTGAGTGAGTTGTCCCAGTATGGTAATAAGTTGATCAGCACCAGTTGTATCTCCAGATCCACAATAATTATCTTGAGCAGGAGGGAAATCCCTACATGAAGTGCGTGCATTAATACGGTTTCCATTCCTTCCACTAGGCGCCATTTCTAAACAATGGCATAAACTAGATTAGTTCATGAATCAAAATACATAATTCCATACTTGTAAAATACTTAACATAAATTGAACTATTTGTGGATATAATCCATAATCATAAAAAAAATTATTTGAGGAAGTATATACGCATAACCCTTCATAGTGGTTTGTAAAGAAAATGAGAATTATCCTAAGCATATCCCCCGGGAGTGTCGTAACCAAGAGTGCAGTAAGGCCTGTTGTCATGCACTAGTTCCCGTTTGAGTCTAGCTCAAAGCGGTGTTTTCTGGTTTTACCCCTAGGTACATCTGTGCCATAGCCTCCTCTACCTGCTCGTATCCAGACAGGGATGTATTGCTCGGAAAACTCATAAAATCTCTATAATACCAAAATTCTAGGAAGTTCTTCTATACTAATCCTCAAAGTCTATCTTAGGGCTATGTGCTCTAATCAGAGTTTATCTAAATCTAGCTTCCAAGTTTAGTACTAAACTGCCTCTGATACCAACTGTAATTCCCCGACCCCAGCTACACAGAGTCGGTGCATTATTACATAGCATTGGCATGATCACAAAAGATCAAGTCTTGAAAGACCGATTAGTTTAGTATCCTTGGAAACACTAGATACATTCATAAGTCTTACATTACATCATAAAGTAAAACATAACTACAACAACATCTTGTCTTCATATCCCCTCATAATATCCCTTCAAGTCATTCATAAAATACTTCATCACATCCTGGAAAAATTAAAACATTTAAAGGGGTGAGCTTAGATGATCAGTAAGGATAAAAATATAGCGGAATCTTTCATAAATAAACATAAACATTTAAGGCACTTTATAACAAAACAAAATCCTTTTAAACATGAACTTCAACATAATATGGCAAAAATAAAATTAAATAATTCCATTTACTTATTCGCATGTATATTCTACTAGTCGAATAATCACATGCAATATCAATAACCACTTTCATAATGATGGAATGCATAATGCCATACTATCATAACCATGTAGCCAAGGCCTCGTGCCAAGACTACAAATAAGATTTTGTCAAGGCCCCATGCCAAGACACTAGTTTGTCTTATGAGACCTGCCGATGCATCAAGGAGCTATAGCGGGCTCCACCCATCACTTATTAAGTCCAATTCATTCCTCATATGAACAGGTTAAAACATATCATAAACCATAACATAATCGTATTACATAAAACATGCATAAAGGAAACATAACATTTCCACATTTCAATCACAAGATATCAATACAACACATTGATATAATAAAAATACTTTCAAAACCATTTTCAATACCAAAATAAACGAAAATTAAAACTTGATATTTATTTTTCATTTAAAAAAAGTTATGGCTTGTAGAGGAAGTCAAAACTCAAATAATGGTCACGACGGCGGGGAAGTCGTTGTCGCCGCATACATAAGAAAAAAAACATTCCTTTTGTCGTTTAGTAAAACGCTTCGTATAAAAAGATTCCTTTTGAATAAAAGTAAAAGTCAAAGGGGTTTATACACCGTATAAAGTAAAGTTGTGTATAAAACAAAATATGCCTCAATGAAAGGAGATTGATACGAAGTCCCTTACAAAGATCATTTTTTTAAATAAAATAGATCTATTATGTGTATTCACTATAAATACACATAAAGAAAGTAAAAATACATGATAGGACATAATAATATCATGACATAATTTGAAAGTAGGAGATTAACCCAAAGAATGGAAATTGGGTTAAGAAGTTCCCTTACCTTGTGTCTGTCTTGACTCGACCGTTCTTTAACCTCCTGAATAATAAACTATAGTTAATTTATAATTTCTTAAGAACCTTTTTCAAGTTTATTATTCCTTTTATATCACTTATTACCATGTTATGAACATTATGTAATTGTTTAAGTTAATAACGGTCGTTTTGTCGATCTTTGGTACTTGAGTCAAAAATAAACTTCTTATAATTACAAGTTGTTCATGTGGTAAAATATCCATTATATCCAGAATTATATTCATGATGTAGATATCATATATATCATATATATCCAGTATATACATGAATTTATAGTATTACATAACATTTAGAGGTAAGAAATGAAATGCACCGTTCATGGAGACGGTAAGCCGTACGTACGCATGAACGCTACTTTCATTTATATTTCGTATTTAATGGAATTAAATCATAATGATATAAAGTTATATTATAATTCCAGTATAATATCATATATAATATAATTAACTCCATCCTTTATACATCCCACATATGTCATTAATGATTCAAATCACTTTGAGGGGGCGGTAGTCCGCACTCCCTAAAATGAAATTTTCGCGTTTACCCATAATGGAAATCATAAAGGTATGCCATAAATGAAAAATACAGAATCATAAGGAAAACAAAAACATAATATATATCATATATAAAAATATTTTCATCATAATGGCCACCATGAGAGGTGTTAAAAGAATATTGAACAATCATCGTTTCGTGAGGCAATTATTCACCACCCACAGAAACAGTATGTTCTTTAACCATTAGACGAAGGTGTGTATAAGTGTAAATAAAATAATTCTCATAACAACATACTAGTATATTGAAGATATTGGATTTGTTACAAAATAAAGGAATAAAAATAGTTTAAGGTGTTGGAGAAGCAAAATAAAACAAAATAACATAAGAGAAGACATTACCTTAAAATCGGGTAACTCTTTTTTATTTGAGCCAAAGGCTTCCTTGGGAAGAATTCTGCCCAAAGTGAGGCTTCTAGGAGTAATAGAGGGAAGTTGAGAGACTATTTGGGCAGAGTTTTTCCAAGCCAAATGGCTTGGAAGGTGTGAATAAGGTGGTAGTGGTGGGGGCCTTTTATAAGAGGAGAGGAGGGGCACTCTTGGAAAGTCATGAAATGTTACTTTATTATATAATGAGTTTCGGATTTTAAAGGTACCACACATATATATTTAGAGTATAAGGTGATAAGGGTTCTAAATATACTCATCCAATAAGTTTTTTACAAGTGTAAGTCTTAGATTTTACATTATCTTTTCATTTTATTTAAATCATTAATTAATGAGGTAATTGTTACATCATCATTGTGTCAAAAACAAATTTAATTTATTTAATGTATAAAAATTATAAAACAAATATCATGATTTAGGAAATATTTTTACCTTTCCAATGAATATTTATAGTCTAAAATTTAACTTATATAACCCCATGTAATAATTTTTTTAGTAAAACAACACATGTTTGTGACAATTTTATTTTTACTTTAAATAAAAAGTTATTAATGTCATTTTCTTACCCAAGTGGCTCCATGGGGTCCCCAAGTTGACCCATGGATTTTCTTGGTCGGCCATGACTCATCCAATAGGGGTAGGACAAGTGTAAATGTCATTTCATATTATTATAACATTATCTTTACCTTAAATTACACTAATTATCTTTAATCGCGATTAATTAAACTTAAAAGTTACTATTCACAAAAAAATTATTTTAATCCCATTGAACCACATTTTACATCCTAATAACAACCATGTATGTTGGATTTTTTAAAATCAAATCACATAAGTGGTAATGTTTCATTTAAATGAAAAAACTGTTTTTTAACTACCACTTAGTGGTTTCACTATTCATAAAAAAATGAAGTTTTTCAGAACAATGCCAAAATTTCACCCTAAGCTATAATTGATATTCCGGATTCAAAAATGATGTCTATTTTAAAAAATTCCAAACATATAAGTTTCATTAATTAATTTTATATTTAATTCCCTTTGTCACAACAAATAGCGTGTTTTTAAGAAACAATATATATCAAAAGATTGACAATTTTTTATGTCCAATTTCAAAGTGAAATTAATTCTAACGAACAACATTGGATAAAATGGTAAAAATATATTATAATTACACTTTAAAACCACTAAATAGTATAATTTATCACTATAAATTATTTTGATTAAAAAAGTTTTTTTTAAGTATTTTTCACTATTCATAAAAAATTGGATGTTCTCAGAAAAATACCAAAAATTCAACATATGCTAATTTCAATATTCCGAATCCACAAATGAAGTCCATTTTGAAATATAAAATATATATAATTTCAAAAATTTGGTATTACTATTCATAATGGCTATTTTGATTGGTCGTGGTGCGTTAGAATCTCGAACTTGCGTACAATGCAAGCTATTGCATTATTGAAAGAGAATTGTATCGTGGAAGCTTGGGGTGTTACAATATTCATGATAAACCTAAGCACCAGTTTGATATTGTTCTCCTAAGATCCCATATCCAAGTGTACAACACATAGTAAAATCAATAAACTATATCCTGCAACCATGATGTCTATCCAAATACCAAATGGAGACCCAAACAGGGTTTGAAATAAACTTATTAGGACACCACCAATAGAATCTAATGCAATCCAGCCTATGAATATAAAATACAATAGTGTGAAGGTATAAAAAATAAGGTGGTAAAGAAATAAATATAATCAAGTCAGACTCGAGTTCCTCATAGGAAACTTAGCTGAAGATACCTACTTTAGCCTAAGACAAAATTTCTCTAAACATTCCATCATGTATATATGTGCATATATGTAATGGAAATATATGTAGAGATATCCATGAACTAGTGAGGACACAAGGCATAAGACCAAGGTATCCACAAATAATAGTAATTATTATAATAGTAATATAAGTCTCATTTTTAAATATGGGTACAAGACCAAGAATCTATATAGGGGATCTAGAGTTTCATGATCAATAATCCCAATCAAATATGTGAAGTGTCATATCCAACATCCTAGACCAAGGGGGTGTGAAACATCATGTACAACAACATTAACCAAGGCC
This sequence comes from Viscum album, assembly GCA_963277665.1. Lineage (NCBI taxonomy): Eukaryota > Viridiplantae > Streptophyta > Magnoliopsida > Santalales > Viscaceae > Viscum > Viscum album. Next base: position 1,288,194,572 of record OY728159.1, on the reverse strand, counting down.
TCTCATTAATCATTATATATAAGGTGATCCCACTTTCCCTATGAGCCTTTAACTATGGTGTTCTATAAAGAGAAACCCGGTATCACTCAAGGCATAGTGTATCCCATATGACCTATGAGCCCTTAACCAAGGAATTCCTTAAATAGAAACCCGGTATAGTTCAAGGTGTAATAGATCATTTTAACCTCATTAGTCATATCATTTGTAAAGGATGTCCAATGCATAAATTAAGAAATGATAAGGGGGCCTGATGAATTGTATATAATAGTTGGCACCATACATGCTAAATGATATATCATAGGATGTGAGAAATATCCATGTCATTTTTTCATTTAAAAATAATTAATAAAAAAGTTTTTATTAGTAAGCAAGCCTTATTATAGTTCAAGTATGAATAATAAAGAGGCCATGTCCATAACCATGCCATATCACAATTTAAGTGCTCAATTTGGGCCATTCCATTTATAAGTAATTAAGTAGGTCGTGGGAAGGTCCATTCTATTTATCATTCAAATAAATCAATTTTATTTCCCCTTTTATTAAATAAGATAGTTCACCTCATAGGTGGTTTTATTATAAAATGGGGTATGGTTTTCATAATAACTCATTTAATTCAATTTAAAAATCTCTTACATTAGATCTAATCTAACACAAATCAAAGGTGTTTAAATCATTGGTAGAGTATTATAATAAAAGCATTTAAAACAACACCCAAATTTAGTGATTTAATTGCCTAAATGAATCATAGGTCATAGGCATATAAGAAATTAACCCAAAGGGGTGGTTCAAGTTGGGTTGAATAACCTCTAATGGTGCAATTAAATACACAACAACTATTTAATTTAAGGCAGTAGGTTCACTTAATTAATTTCACATTTAGTTGGTGATTCATGGAAAATCTAGCATTCAGAATAACAAAATATTTTATAAAACAACAAGAATTTAAGATAATATCCATAGAACACATAAATCATGGTTAGGATTCTTAATTATTCATTCATTAGGCTTTGATTTTATCCAGATTGAGAGAAAATATAAGAATAGACAAACACCCTGAAAATCGAGTATATTAGCTCGCATTGAAATAGCATTCAATATGGAAAGATAAAATAAGAAAGGAGTAAGGTAAAATCATAAAATAATATAGGGTGATCAAACATTACCAATGGTTCTCAATTACAAGTTCTGATGGAGGTGAACCATAAATTACTAGCTTGAGAGGGAGGATGAGCTTCACACCTGGGAAATCCACTGTATGAGAGAAGAAAAGAAAAGTGGGGTGAAGGTTATAATGAACTGATGGAAAAAACATAAATTCACCCTTTTTAAGGATCACATGTTTTGGATTCATGGTTGGAAACACAATCCACCAATTTTACACACCTAATACCCAAATTGAAACCCCCTTTCATGACTTGGCACATGGTTTGACAAACTATGCACAACCCATGTGTGCTCAGTACCCAAGGGAACACCCCCTCACACGGTTAGGAACACGTTTTGAAAAACCATGCGCAAATCATGTGAAATTCACCTTCAATTTATTACATATTTCACACATCCATGCATCCCACCTTTCATGGTTTATCAAACTATTTTCCTCTATTTATGGGTCTCCCAATTGGGCCACATGATTACTATTAACCATGCGCCAACCATGCGCCTCAACCATATCCTTTCTTAAAAAGAAGTCTTGAATTACAATACTTATAAAACTCAAAAAAAACATCTAAGACACCTCTATATACTTAAAAACCATCTATAAACAACACTTTTAAGTGTTACAACACTTAGATTCACATTTTAAAGCATGTTTTAAAATTCGAATCATCTACCCAATTAAATTTTCAAATTCCTTTAGAAAGTTCAACTGTTCAAAAACACAGAATATTACATCGGGTTCTTGTACCATGTGGGAGGTAAAAAAGGATATGGGTAAAATTAATCACCAAAAATGAAATAAAATTTTTCATGGAAATTCCACACCACCTAAAAAATGAGACAAAAAAAGTAAGGACAATGTTTTCATTGTGACAAAGTTGTCCATTAGATAAGGAATTGTTTAGGTTACTTGAAGGGTTGTATGAAGCCACATGGAGTTTCCACTTCAAGTATGAATGTTATAGAATTAATTTATTTTATGATATGTGATACCAATTATATATTTTAAAAGTGTTGTAAATATACAATAAAACAAAAATAGGAGTAGAATAAAGAAATGAATGATCAATATTGAAGTTAATGTTCAAGTGATAGAGTAAAGGTGTTATTGTATTGAAGACTTGGATACTTTAGGCTAAGTTTAATATATCATAATATATTTATTTTCTCATTTTTATCTTGAGAAGATGTTGAAAACAATTTTAGTTAAATAAAATGTGATGAGGCGTTTTTTATACATATGGTAACGATTTGTCCAATTCTATAACATGATTTAAGGAGTTACTAAAATTCCTTGTTCTGGTTAGGTAATTTATACCATTTTCATCTATGTACATGTTTCTATAATATGATTTAATTTAAAGAATATTTATTAGATATTTTCAAAAAAATAGAATATGCATGAACTAGGTGTATGATGTCTAGGTTTTAGAGTGATGTATAGAGAGTATAAGTAGGTAAAAGTTAAAATAATAAGAAGAAAAGTTCATTGAAAAGTTAAAAAATGTTTCTTTAAGAATCCAATCTTGATCATTGAAACCTAGGGTTTTCAAGAAGGAAGAGTAGAAATTAAATATGTTTGAATTATCCAATATATACCTGAAGGAGTTTTTGAAACTCCATGGAATGTTTTTTCCAGGTATGAATGTTATTGAAATTAATTCTTCAATTCTGAAAGGTATATGATACTGAATGTATATTTTAAAAAAATTGTAAAAATATAGGAGTTCAAAATCAACTTAATAATTGATTTAACTTTTAGATTATATTCATGTGATGAAGTAAATATTTACTACATTGATAATTTGAATATAAGGATTTTATCAAACTCAAATGGATCTAAGTAAATGATATGTATCTTCATCTCATTTCTATTATGTGATAAGATAAGTTGTTCAATGAAAAATATTTTTTTTGAATAAGTATAATATAATTAATTGTATACACATGGTTTATTATTCATTAATATATATAACATGTTTTTATAAGAATATATGGACAAAAAAATTATCTGGGATAAAAAAAATTGTCCAAGTATTTGTTTAAATATGTGTGAATGTGTTCCCACCACCCATTGGTGGTAAATTTTAATAAAATATTATTTTCAAAAAGGAAAGGTTATAAATACATATAATACAATATATGATATCGAAACAATAGTTTATTTGTTTAATATTCTTAATAAAATAAAATAAATGATATTTCCCAACAAAAAAAAGGTATTTGTATCTTATTAATATATTATGAAGAGAATATATTTTCTAAGAGACTATTTGAAGTATGTTTGGACTTAAATAAGTTCAAAGTTAAAAAATAAAGAATTACACCAGTATAAGTTTAATGTGAATTTTACTTAATATCTTAAGAGTGTTAGGATGTATTGGAAAACAATAATGTAAGTAGTAACATTATTTCAAGGAAAAGGTTTGATAGAATATGGTTCCAAGGATGATGATTTTGAACTTAGAAAGAGTTATAACTAGACAAAAAAATTCACATCATAACATTTTATGTTATGAAGTTAAAAGGTTTGAATATGTTCTAGAAGTTGAATAGTTAGGAATATGATTCCTAAATCTCACCATTATTCAAACTAGAAAACTTGATAGATGTTTATTACTAAAAACTTTAGTGGGAGGGTTTTGTTATATGGTTACATAGATATGTTACATGGATTATATATGATAAAAAACCCAAAAAGTATATCAAACATAAGGTTGATCTTGTAGTTTATCATATATGATATGATAAACTGGTTATTATGTTGGTTTTGTTAAATATTCTTAAAGAGTTTAAGAATATTAAAATTTATCAAATTAATGGTAACCACCATATTATCATCCTTTCGTGTTGTATGCATAAATTTATATATAGATATACATTTCATGAAGTGAAATGATAATTTACCTCTCAAAGTAAGACTTTAAGTTTATCCATAACTGATGTTCATCATGGATTATTATAGTTATGATGGATTGTTAAGTTTAGTGTGAGTAGGATTCTTGTAAAGAGATAGAGAATATGCTCAAGTGGTACAAGATAAAGAATAATATTCTTTGTGTGTGTTGGATGACCCACTAAGTATATCACATAGAGTGTTATACAGATGTATTTGGTATACTAGGGATGCATGGATCATATTTGAGTATCCACTACCTAAGGTTGGTGAGACACCTAGAATGAGAACTTTCATACTTTGATACCCTACCTATGCAAGTCTATGTATTAACTTTGCTAATATGGGGGTGGTTGGGTAAGTTGTTAATCTTTTCATCATTTGGAACTTAACCAAGATGGGATTTGTCCTCTTGTATAATGAGTATGGTATTAGGTCCCTCAATTGATATAAATTATGGGAGTGTGCAGCAACACCTAGATGTTATATATATCTATCCGGATAAGGGACATGTAATGTTCTTCTACAGAAGGATGAATTACATGTGATTTATTCGTCAATCGGTTTAGTATACACTCTGAGAATCGATAATAGATTATTTGGCTATATGGGATTGACATGTTCTGTGTCCCATGATCACTTGATGGCTTAGAAAAATGGAAAATATGAGAATGCACATTTTCATATGATATAGATTGGTGGACACGGGTATAGAGATACATGTGTTTGATAGGGATCACGCAAAACCCATTTATAGCTTGAGTATAATTGACACTTTGATAGAGGCTTTCCTTTTCTTATATATATGGATCGGGGGATTTTTATTTATTATCAACATTATATAGGCCCATAGGGTTACCCTTTTTGGTTGATTGAATGAGGATTGAGTTTGACTCGGAGGGATATTCTAAAATTATTTTAGATTTAATACAATAGTGTCTTAAATGGGTATTCACAAGGTATTACACATGATGTGATACAAGGTGAAGATAATGATAAATTTCCAAAAGTGTTTTGGAAGATATCCAAAATGAGTTTTGGATATGGTTTCACAAGTTATTTTATATGATAAAATATAAGGGGAAATTTCACAAAGTCTATTAGGATTTAGTGTAAGTGGTAGATTGATATAGATATTCCCTAAATCCATATATATATGTGATGTATATGTGATATATATTGGTCATTTTGTATTATATGAAAATTATGGTTTTAATTCACATAAGGGTATATTATTTTATGCAATATATGATTGAAATAAAATGAAAACTATTATCATTTTGTGTTTATCTCACATTGTTGGGAAAAAATTCCGCAAGGCATCATTGAATCATTTTTGAGATGATTGTGTTTGTTGAAAAAGTGGACATCTGAGTGGTGATTGTTGACAAAGAAAAACAATGACATAAAAAAATTTTGACAAAGAGGATTTCATGATGGAATGTCGAGTTCAAGAGCTGAGGTCAACGATCCTTGTTTGATTCAATAACATCAACAAAAGGAATGGATAATCTGGAGGCGGTACAAAAGAACAGATACAAGGTGGCGTCGTTTTCCAGTGTTTTCCAAATTTTTGGGCCTGAAAATCGACAAATGATGAAAAGTGTTTTTTGGCAAAGGGACTTGCGTGCCGTGTACATGAAGGCTTGGAAACTTTCGCGCCATATGTTTTTCAAGATTAGATCATCAAAATATGGCAAAGGGATAAGTTCGCGCAAGTATTGGTGGTGTCACGCAGGTGACTTGCGCGCTGTGAAGAGCCTTGCACGTTAATGACTTGGAAGCTTGAGAACTTGCATGCCTATGGTTTTTCAATATCATAATATCAAAATATAGAAAAGGAAAGAGTTTCGCGCAAGTTTGGAATTGGGTCGCGCAAGTGACTTGCAGGCGAAGAGACCTGCGCGCCGAGACTTGCGTGCCAAGGAGAGACTTGCGCGCCATCGCGTAGGGGTGACCAAATGCCTATAAATATTGGACCACCCCTCTTCATTCTTAACTGGAGTTCAACACTTTGATAAATCAGATCTCCCATCGTGCAGGTGTGGTGGTCGCGCAAGTGGTGTGTGGTTCATGCAAGTGAAGTTGTGCGCCAGTGTGAGAGGTTGCACGCTGGTTGGCAGTTGCGCGCCAATATTGGTTTGGGAATAAAAGGAAGAGAGTCGCACAATTTTGGAGTTGGGGAAGATTTTGTTGCTCAAGTGTCTGAGGTGGACTTGTTCACCCGTTGTGACTTGTGCGCCGATACTTACGCGCTGAGATAGACTTGCGCGCCAAGTAAGGTTTATTTCCAGCAGTTATTTTCGGGTTGTGTGGAAGCTGGAAGTTTGCCTGATACCTTAGGTGCAAAGAGATATTCATCTACGGGTGAAAGTTGTACTTCAACATAGCATCTACATACAGAGGAAGATGCATTCTTTCATGAAAATGAAGAGACCTACAGGTCTATAAACTATGAGTGGATTCCTTTCCATAGCAGTGAGCGAAGGAAGAGGAAGAAGGTGATCCTCTCCACCGGCAGTGATCCAGAGAGAGAGAGACAGGGAGTGACCCTTGGGAAAGTAGTGAGCTAACCCTAAAACCTTGTAAAGGCAGTGAGCCTGGGACAGAGTGACTGTTCCCGAACATTGTAATTCATATCTAGTGAAGTATAGTGGAATTTGGTACGACCGGAAACCTGTCGGCGTATGCTCCTTGGACGTAGCCCTTAGCGGTGAACCAAGTAAAATTGATGTGTCCTGTGCTTGCTTTACTTTCTGTTTATATTGTGCAATAGTAAAGAGAGAGAAGAGTGTTTTTCTTAATAGTGAAGCAAGATCAGAACGGGATTTAATTTTAAATTGGTCATACCTTGATTCACCCCTCATCTCAGTGTATTCAGCCTAGTGGACCTAACAATTGGTATCATAGCGAAAGGTTGATAGTTTTTCTTCTCTCAATGGATGTCACTATTCATAAAGGGATTCCGATCTTCGACGGATGTAATTTTCAGATATGGAAGAATCGAATGCAAAACTATTTATGATCTTTGGGAATAGATGTGTTTTCAGTATCTATGCATGGTATCATAGCTGATATTAATAGTGGTGCTTTATCAGAAGCTGAACATAGAGAGTTGGATGCTGATTCAAAAGCGATCAATGCTTTAGGGGGATCCCTCTCCAATCCCATCTATACAAAGTTGATGTCATGAAAAACATCACGTGCCATGTGGGAAAATCTATTGAATATATATGAAGGAGATACAAAGGTCATAGAGGAAAAGATGCAAGTATTTTGGAATAAGTATGAAGATATGAAGATGAACCCGAATGAGTCTATTGACGCATTCTTTGACAGGGTAAACATTGTTGTGGAAGATATGCGAGGTCTTGGAGAAGTCATTGAATACATAAAGATCGTAAAGCGCATCTTGAGGAAACTTCTACCTCGGTTCAATCTGAAAGTTTCAGTACTAGAAGATAAAGATCCAAAAGAGATGAAACTGGACAATTTTCACAGTACCTTGGTTGCATATGAAATGAGGAACGATGATAATGAGGCTGTGGAAAAGGGGAAGTCCAAAGAGGTGGCATTTAAGTCCATGAAGAAGCTCACCATTAAAGATTCTCAATAAGAAGAAGAGACAAATGAGGTGATTTCATTCCTTTATTCAAATCTGCAAAGAGGAAGAGGAAAGTTTAAAGGGAAACTTCCACTAGCATGCTTTTGATGTGGAAAGGTTGGTCATCTTACAGCAAGATTCCCAAAGAAGTTTCAAGATAATGATAATGATGATGATGAAGTTGAAATTCCTAGGAAGAAGACTTCAGGGTTTGTGAAAGGGAAGAAATAATTCAAGAGAAATTTCTTCAAGAAGAAGAATCTTCTTTCACAAGAATTTGAAAGTTCAGATGAATATGAGGATGAAGAGGTTGAGGAGATAGAAAATTGCAGAGATCATGGGGTAAATGCCTTGGTGGAAATTTTTGGTAGTTCTCAGAAAAAGTAAGAAGATGATACTAAAGAAGAAGAAGAAATTGAAGGGAGAGTTGATATGGAAGCTGAATTGGAAGCAGCTCTTGAGGAGATAGACATTTGGAGAGCCAAAACGAAGAAATCCAATAAAGTGGTTCATGATGCCAAACTCTATATGCAACAACAGGATGAAGAAAATTCTAAGATATTAGAATAAATTGAAAGACTAAAATCCTCAACACCAGAGAGATCAGAAAATATTGTTGAGTATAAGCTTAAAATTGAGGAACAAAGAAGGAAATTTATTGTTTGACTAACACAAGAAAAGAGCAGGTCAGACGTATCAAAGAGCTTGAAGAAGAAGTGGTTAGTCTGCGACAAAAAATTAAGGATCAAGAAAAACTCTTTACCCCCAATGTGATATCAGAAAATCATTCCATTCAGAAGACAGAGAATATGAAAGAGGAGTCTAGTATTTCAGCAAGGAAGAAGCAGCAATTGAGTTCAGATGTTAAGGTTGTTTCTGGGATTAATCAAGAACAAAAATCTGTGACAATTGCAGTCAGACCACAAGCAACCGTCCCGAAATTGAAGGTTGATTTGGGCACAAAACAGAATTAGAATATTCAGAGATCCCAAAGGGAAAATCGTAGTGCTGAAGTATCACGAAGGAATGTATCATATATCAGGTGTTATTGCTGTGGAAAAATGGGACATTCATAGTATGTGTGTTCCATAGCCAAGAGATATAGAAGGGAACAGGAACAAAGATGGCAGCCAAACAGAGAACGGTTTTCCAGAACATATTTTGAAGGACACTGTTTTTGGTGCGGAGGATTTGGACACATGGCTAGGTATTGCACTTCGACCATTCAGAGAAATGTTCCAAAGCAGAATCAAAATGTTCGCAAGCATCAGATCAATAAACCGATAAGTGAGTTAAAAGTTCAAAATAGATTTGCAGCTCTACAAGATGAAGCTAGTCCGTCATACTCTGAGAATGATCATGAGTCTCAATCTATACCATGTATGGAGACAAAAATATGGACCAAGAAGAAGAGAATAGAGAAGGAAGTAGTTTTTGAAATTTTCCTTAAATCATCAGATCGTTCTAGTGTGTGGATTCTTGATAGTGGTTGTATGTCTCACATGACAGGCAACAAGGATCTGGTTACAGGCATAAAATATGACAAAGAAGGAGTTTTCAAGTTTGGAAATGATGAAGGCCTGAAGATAATTGGATCAGGAAAGGCTAGGTTTGGGGGCAAAGAAATCAGACGTGTTGATGTCTTGTTTGTAGAAGGTATCAGTCATAATTTGCTCAGTGTCAGTCAATTGTGTGACTCAGGACATTCTATACGGTTCACCAAGAAGACCTGTACTGTCACGGGAAAAGATGGGGCAGTTTTTCTGTAGGGAAAAAGGACAAAAGGGAATCTCTACCTTTTAAGTGGAGAAGAAGATATGTGTCTCTTATCTAGAGATAAAGAAAACCAGTTGTGGCATAAGTGACTTGGTCATTTATGCCAATCATCTATGGAAGATTTGGTAAAGTGTGATGTTGCTAGAGACCTTCCCAAACTATCACATGATCGCACTCATACGTGTGATGCTTTCCAACAAGGGAAGATCACCATAAATACATACAGGCCAAAGGAACAAAAATCAACTAGAGTGCTTGAATTGGTGCATGTTGATGTATGTGGACCTATCTCACCACGAGCTATAAATGGGAAAAGGTACTATGTTCTTTTCATTGATGATTATAGCAGAATGTCTTGGGTATTTGTTATTACCCATAAGACAGAGGTGTTCAGTTTCATAAAGCAGTATAGGAGGGAATCAGAAAAGATGCTTGGGCAGAGAATTCAGAAGTTCCCTACTGATAACGGTATAGAATTCACAAACACTTAGGTTGAAAACTATCTCGAGAAACATGGGATAAGGCATCAAGTTTCATCAGTGAGAACTCCCCAACAGAATGGAGTGGTTGAAAGGATAAATCGGATCTTCAACAACATGGCCAGAACAATGCTTATTGATAAGGACCTACCAGAGAAATTTTGGAAGGAAGCAGTTTTGACATCGGTCTATGTTTCAAACAGGTCTCTGTTGTGTCTCAAGCAAGGGAAGTCTCCGTATGAATTGTGGTACGGAAATAATCCAACGTTGAAATACTTTCGAATCTTTGTAATTAAGTGTTTCATTCTCAACAAAGAAAATCATAGGAAGTTTGAGGAACGAGGATATGAGGGTAAATTCCTTGGCTACTCAGGGAAAAGAAAAGCATATAAATGCTTCAACAAGAGGCTGGGAAAAATTTTTGAGAGTAATGATGTCACTATAGTTGAAAATGAACAGAATGATCAACGATCTAGTGAACAGTTTTTAGTTGAAAGTGATGATGAGGTAAGTGAAACAAGGGGAGAAGAAGTGGCAGAGGCTGACTCAGAAGAAGATACTAATGATGAACAAGAAAGTTTCAAGTCTGTGTCTGTAAGGAAGCCAAAGAGTCGAGCTGAAATTGATAGGCAGAATATCATTGGTGATCAGAAAGCTCCAGTTCAGACTCGAAGAATGAAATTGTTACATCAAACGTCGTTCTTGTCTCAGGTGGAGCCGAAATGTTTTTCCAATGCAACTGAATATGAAAAGTGGGTTCAAGCTATGAATGAAGAGCTTGATCAGATTGAGAAGAACCAGAGGTGGGAGATTGTTTCGAGGCTAGCAGACAAGAATTTCATCAGGACTAAATGGGTCTATCGCAACAAGATGAATGAAGATGGAATTGTGATTCGAAACAAAGCACGGCTAGTGTTCAAGGGATACTCCCAGATAGAGGGAATAGATTTAGATGATACATTTGCACCGGTTGAAAGGCTGGAGACAATCAGATTATTTGTTGCCATAGCAGTGCAAAGAAAGTTCAAAGTGTTCCAGATGGATGTCAAATCCGCATTATTGAATGGGGTTCTGGAAGAAGAGGTGTACATTGAGCAGACAGATGGTTTTCTCATTCATGAGGATGAGAAAAAAGTTTTCAGGCTGAAGAAGGCATTGTATGGGCTGAAACAAGCACCAAGAGCATGGTACTCAAGGCTTGATCAGTACTTGAAGAAGCTTGGTTTTCAGCGTGGAGGAGTTAATTACAATCTCTATGTTAGTAATGATAGTAATCAAAGGATGATGGTGTTGGTGTATGTCGATGACATAATATTTGGTGGATCAGATGAAGCTCAGTGCAGACAGTTTTCCGAATTCATGAAAAATGAGTTTGAAATGTCAATGATTGGAGAGCTAACATTTTTCCTTGGCCTACAGGTGACACAAGGAAGGAATGGAACATTCATTTATCAATCTAAATATGCCAAGGAGGTCCTGAGAAGGTTTGGAATGGATAATTCCAAGGAGGTGAAGACTCTAGTTGCTACCTGGATGAAATTATCAAAATATGAGGATGGAAAGGCAGTTAATATCACAGAATACAGGCAAATTATTGGAAGTTTGTTGTACTTGACCACGACAAGGCCTGATATTGTTTTCGCCACATTCCAAGAAGTGAGATATCAGAGTAATCCCAAGGAAAGTCACATGCTCACAGTGAAAGCAATACTTTGGTATATCAAGGGTACGGTGGAATTCGGCTTGACATATAACAACAAATCTCAGATAGAGTTATTGGGATATACAGATGCAGACTGGGCTGGTTCAGCGGATGACAGGAAATCAACATCTGGAGGTGCATTTTACCTTGGTGGACTATGTATTTCTTGGTTAAGTAAGAAGCAGTATTTCATTTCATTAAGCATCACAGAAGCTGAGTATATTGCGGCCACACAAGCATGCACACAGTTATTATGGATGAAACAGCAGCTTGATGATATGGGAGTTCAAGTGAAGTCTCCGATCAGAATCCAGTGTGATAACTCAAGTGCTATAAATCTCATCAAAAATCTCGTCCATCACTCAAGGACAAAGCACATTGAGATAAAGTATCATTTTATCAAGGAGAAGGTTGAGCAGGGAATCGTGAAGTTGGAGTATGTGCCTATAGAGCTACAGGTTGCAGACATTCTGACAAAGGCCTTACCCAAGGATGCTTTTGAGAGGCATCAACTGGCTCTGGGAGTTCAGTCGACTCCCCTCACATGACATAGTGTGGATGTGGAATTCACCCCTCTCCCCAAGGTATGATGTGTTTTTCCCTAATGTTCTCATATGTGTTCTCTACTATGATACAGACTACAAAGGAGTGACCTTTGGGTTCATTGACAAAGGGGGAGAAAATAGTGATTGTTCAAGGGGGAGACAGTGTGGATAATTGAGAAATCATGACAGATATGGGGAGAAGCTGACCTGTAGAGCAGCCAGATAGGGGGAGAAATGAGAAAGGGGGAGATTTTTAAATCTGACGATGCTAGAAGTGATCGATCAAAGAATAGATATCACAACAGCTGAGGATCGTGATAAAAGCAAAAGAGAGATGTTGGAATGTGGTATGAATGTTTCCAAAAATCGGTATCAGTGAAGTATCAAAAATTGGTATCAATTTGGTAATTGGTATTAGTTTGGTGTCAACAGTGGATGTCAAAGTTGAAGTGATTCATTGATGAACTTTTCATTTACTCATGTTTCTCATGCCAAGCATTGATCATGTGGGATTAGAGTATGTGTTGAGTAAATCCTTGATCGCTATCAGAATCGCGACAGGCGAATGGTGGCTGAATAATCAAAGACATATCTTTTTATGGAAGAGTTTTCAACAAACCCAAAGGGGGAGATTGTTGGGCAAAAATTCCTCATGGCATCATTGAAGCATTTTTGAGGTGATTATGTTTGTTAACAAAGTGGACATCTGAGTGGTGATTGTTGACAAAGAAAAACAATGACATACAAATTTGTTGACAAAGAGTATTTCATGATGTAATGTCGAGTTCAAGAGCTGAGGTCAATGATCCATGTTTGATTCAAGAACATCGACAAAAGGAATGGATAATCTGGAGGCGGTACAAGAGAACAGATACAAGGTGGCGCCGTTTTCTAGTGTTTGCCAAATTTTTGGGCCTGAAAATCGACAAATGAAGAAAAGTGTTTTTTGGAAAAGGGACTTGCACACCGTATACATTAAGGCTTGGAAACTTGTGTGCCATATGTTTTTCAAGATCAGATCATCAAAATATGTCAAAGGGATAAGTTTTGCGCATGTATTGGCGGTGTCGCACAGGTGACTTGCGCGTCATGAAGAGCCTTGCATGCCGATGACTTGGAAGCTTGATAACTTGCACGCCTATGGTTTTTCAAGATCATAAGATCAAAATATGGAAAAGTAAAGAGGTTCACGCAAGTTTGGAATTGGGTCACGCAAGTGACTTGCAGGGGAAGAGACCTGCGTGCCGAGGAGAGACTTGCGCGTCGTCGCGCAGGGGTGACCAAATGCCTATAAATACTGGACCACCCCTCTTCATTCTTAACCGGAGTTCAACACTTTGAGAAATCAGAGCTCCCGTTGCACAGGTGTGGTGGTCGCGCAAGTGGTGTGTGGGTCGCTCAAGTGAAGTTGCGCCCCAGTGTGAGAGGTTGCGCGCCGGTTGGCAGTTGCGCACCAATATTGGTTTGGGCGTAAAAGGAAGAGAGTCGCGCAAGTTTGGAGTTGGGGAATATTGTGTCGTGAAAGTGTTTGAGGTGGACTTGTGCGCCCGTTGTGACTTGCGCGCCGATACTTGCGCACCGAGATAGACTTGCACGCCAAGTAAGGTTTATTTACAGCAGTGATTTTCAGGCTGCGTGGAAGCTGGAAGTTTGCCCGATACCTTCGGTACAAAGAGATATTCATCTGCGGGTGAAAGTTGTACTTCAACAGAGGAAGATGAATTATTTCATGAAAATGAAGAGACCTACTGGTCTATAAAATGTGAGTGGATTCCTTTCCAGAGAAGTGAACGAAGGAAGAGGAAGAAGGTGATCCTCTACACCGGCTGTGAGCCAGAGAGAGAGAGAGACGGAGTGACCCTTGGGAAAGCAGTGAGCTAACCCTAAAACCTTGTAAAGGCAGTGAGCCTGGGACAGAGTAACTATGCCCGAACATTGTAATACATAGATAGTGAAGTATAGTGGAATTTGGTATGACCGGCAACCTATCGGCGTATGCTCCTTGGACGTAGCCCTTAGCGGTGAACCAAGTAAAATTGGTGTGTCATGTTCTTGCTTTAATTTCTGTTTATATTGTGCAACAGGAAAGAGAGAGAAGAGTGTTTTTCTTAACAGCGAAACAAGATCAGAACGGACTTTAATTTTAAATTAGTCATACCCTGATTCACCCCCCCTCTCAGGGTATTCAGCCTAGTGGACCTAACACACATATTATATCATTAAATAAGTTGTTATGTAAGATAAAATAAATGAGTGAGTAAATTCATATGATTCATTTTTTTCATTAATGAACCATCCATATAATTTATTCATGCATTTAAGTGCATGAATAAATGAGACAGTAATTAAAGGTCATCCTTGATTTCCTATATAAACTAATTTCATGTGATGGAAGTGGTGTGAGTGCTTCCTTATAGGCTTGGATGAATCTCCCTTTACCCAAAAATATTCTTTTATCTTTTTACTTTTAATAGCCATAAAAAAATTATTTAATTAAAATGTTTAACGCAAAAAACAAAGACATAACTTACAAGAGAAAATCATCATGGAGGCCTAAAGAAATGTATCCTCAGAGCGTCTAAATGCAAAAACTTTATCCCTTCAGTAGGAAAAGACCCAAGGATATAATAATATGATATCCATTCATGTAGAGATTCCACAGATGCCAAGAAGTATTCCAAAATATTTTTAATGTCTCGAAATTTCCGTATAATTTTTTTTAATTATATAGAATTATTTTGAGATCGAGGAATTTGACGGCACGTGATTCTAAGGCCCGGAATTCCCAAAAAGATTCATCGAAAAATGTTAGGTTTTAAATATTGTGCATGAGGTGTTGTCCTGAAAAGGTGGAATAACTCTTAAACGGGTTTCCATATCAAAAATATGAGGGCACCGTTGTGTTTAGGATGGCGAGTTTACCCTAGGCGCGACTTAAGTTTAGTCGGTGCAGGCCTCTAGTGAGGAAACCCAAAAATGGAATAACCGTAAATAAAATAATTAAATAAAATTATTTTCTTTCTAAAATGCTTATAAATCACAAATGGAGACTCAAATTAAAAATCTGAGACAACCGCTGGACTTTTGAGGGAATTCTTTTTTTAAGTAGATCCTAACTTTGTTTAGCGCGGGCCAAAAGCGGAAGTTAGTTTTTGGTCATAAATAAAATTATTAGATAAAATTATTTTATTGTCAAATCCTTATAACTCATAAACGGTAACTCGGCTTGGAAATCTGAGAGTACCATTGAGCTCATGAGGGAGTGTTCCCCTTAGGTGGATTCTAACCTCAACCATTGTAGGTTGAGGGTGGCTATTAATAATTTTTGAACTTTTCTAAGGTACGTTAAGTAAACGTGTAAGCTGGGATTTCAATATTTTGAACCGATACTCGAATTGAAAATCTAAGGGTATTGTTGAATTTGTAGCACTGATATTCTCTTAGGCAAAGCTTAACATTGACTAGCAAGGGTTGGACAAAAAAGTTAATTTTTGGACTTTTCAGAAAAAAAAATAAAAAAAATAACTAAATGAGCTATTTTATTCTTTCTTCAACCATTGAGCGGCGGATGGCGGGACCACAATGTAATGATGGAAATTAAATAAGATACATTAAATGATGTGTCCCTTTGGATGTGTAACCACAACACTCATGGATTAAAGGTTCATTAATTGTGGTTTATTAATAAACCATATTAATGAATGCAACGTGGTGCAGTTTCTTTTATTTAAACAAACCTTTGGCATGGGAATTGGAAACCCATAGGAGGAACCTCTGATGAAACATCAACGAATTTCCTCTCCAATGAATAATGGTGGATGAACAAAGATCGTTTGGGGAATCGATATGGGGATCGAAGAACAATGATGAACACCTTAGAACGTAGATTCTTCTCCCTTATCCCCAGTGTTTTCCAATGAGTTTAAGGAAGGTGGTTTATGTGTTTAATATCCCTTTTTCCCCATTCTTGATTAATATAAAGAACACATACCAATTAAATGATGGGTTGATCTTCATTTCATTCTTTATTGCGGGAGGTTGATACGGGCTTTCACTATGGGGTTTTAATGATTATTATTCTTCCCCATGTTTAAAAGCTAATGCGAAGGGCGTGGGCCAATCCAAACAAGGCATGAACCCTCTGTTGTTCTTGGTTTATATTCGTTATTTGTGCACGACTAAGAAACGTGGTGGAAATATGAAACTAAGGGCCTCACAGGGAAGGTGGAAACCCGTGAGGCTCGTAGGTGTAGACGGGAAGGAAAACGGACCATCAGAGCATCTCTGGTGGCCCGCAGAAGGAACCGCTGGCATGGCACCACCAGTGCAGCGGCACTGGCAACCAATGGTGGTGGTCAGCCGAGCCAGCCTCATGGAGAAGCAACACCTACAGGCGCCGAAGTGGGTGGAATGGCGTGGTGCTGTCGCACCGTGCGAGGAGAGGAGCAACCCCCTCGGGCCACTCAGCTAGACCAACAGTTAGCACTAACCGGCCATTTCAGAAGGAGGGGTAATGCCGCTAGCTGGCCGAACCGTACACACCGGGTCCGGTCGGTGCATCCAGCAACCGAACCGCATCTGCGCGGGCTGGGTTTCTAGGTAGGGAGGACCTACCGGTCGGGCCATACCTGCAAGCTGAGCTGGACCCGCCAGTCGGTCCAGACCCGTCGGTCGGGCTGGACCCATGGGCCTAATGGGCCGGCTGAGCCGGACCCCTACTGGACCCAAACCCGATCGATCCTGTTTCGCTAAAACTGACGTATCTCACAAATCAGGTGTCCGATTGATGCATAGTCTATAGTGCTATAACTCTAAGGACAAGATGGTCCTTTTGAGTTACTTCAATTGGGTTTTGAAGAAAGTTGGAGTATGGCTGGGTTGGATCGAACTCAAATCCAACCAGGCCCTCAGTACTAAAATGTCTATAACTTACAGATCAGGCATCCAATTGTCACGCCATCTATTTCATTAGAACCCTTATTACATAGAGGTTATTTGAGTTACTTATATATGGTACTTCGTGGTAGTTGAGTTT
Organism: Viscum album; assembly: GCA_963277665.1. NCBI lineage: Eukaryota > Viridiplantae > Streptophyta > Magnoliopsida > Santalales > Viscaceae > Viscum > Viscum album. Next base: position 1,288,177,374 of record OY728159.1, on the reverse strand, counting down.
CGATTGATGGCTTGAGGAGCAGAATCTATGGAACTCAAGTGCACCATGTGTGGGAATCATGTGGCTGGTTGTCAAGTGAAGAGCAGTCCTTTGTGGGTCGGCATGAGAGTGACCCTGTGTGGATCAATAGTAGCGTGACCCGATGAGGACCAGCCTTAGAGAGTCCTATCATGGATCATAAACTTATGAACCTGTGTGGATTAACGACTTACGACCCTGTCTGGATCAACAGTAGTGTGACCTGATGAGGACCAGCCTTAGAGTGGTCCATTATCGATCAGTGACTTACGACCCTATGTGAATCGATGGCTTACAACCCTACGTGGATCAGCAGTAGCATGAACCAACGAGGACCAACCTTAGAGAGGCCCATCATGTATCAGTGTCTTATGAACCTATGTGGATCGATGACTTACAACCCTATGTGGATTAGCAGTAGCGCAACTCGATGAGGTCTAGCCTTAGAGCATCCCATCATGGATCAGCGACTTACGACCCTGTGTGGATTGATGAATTACGACCATGTGTGTAACAGTGACTTATGACCCTATGTAGATCAACAATTGAATGAATTCTTCATGGTTCAGCAGTGGAACTTCTCAATGGAATAAGATAATTTAGATTTACAACTAATCATCATTATTCCTGTTCTTTAAGTTATATAACTAGTGTGAGTTGTGTCTTTTACATTGTGCTATATGGTTGAGGTCTATCATGGTGGTTTTACCTCTAGGGTATTTTTATTTGTTTTGTTTTCTTTTACAGATTACCGAGAGGCCTTCGAGGGTCTCGGGGTCCCTACTGAGTATTGTTTCTACTCAACCCTGTATGGGCTTCACCCGCACGTGTTGTGTCTGATGCAGACGTTCGATGTTTCAATAAAGTTGCTCAGGGGGACAAGACAGACGGATTCTATGAAAGTGGACTTGGTGGCCTAGGACCAGATGGGGCCTAGTAGGACTAGGCAGGCCGGACATACTACTTCATCTTCCAGTAGATTCACTACTCTCATGAACACGTGGGGTTTTCCACGGATGGCCATCATAGTTTCCTTTTGTACTTTACTAATTTTAGTTCCTTTTTGGGTTTGTATTTTGGCCCACTTACTTTCACTCTTACTTGCACTCATCCCTATTTTAGTGGTATACTTTTTCCCCATTTCAGTGTGTTGGGACGTGGTTAGACGTGTGTGTGTTCAGATTTAAAGGCAATGCCTTCCCATTTTTGGGTTTTACCTTTTTGATGCTAGTCACCATCCCCTGGCCTATGGAAGGTGGTCTTGGGGTAGTCACAGCATGGGCCCTGGGGGACGGGTTGTGAAAAAGTGGTATCATAGTGCGGTTGGTTCTACTAGAAGAACTAAGAGTCTATGTTTTCAATAAATTAATAGTGTTAAGTGTCTTGATTTGGGATTATAGTTTGGGGAGTTCAGTGTTGGTGCAGCGGCCGACGTATCCATACACTAGAATCCTGAATTTAGATTTCTGATTTGGTACACAAAAACACTAGTTGCATGTGTTTTGAAAAAAAAAATCTCTTGATCTCTTTTGAGTCAGATCACCAGGTATAACTTATTGATTGTGTTTCATCTTGATTCTATTTCAAGATTCCTCCACACAGACAGCCATCCAGGATTCAAATTTGTGACCATGAGGATGGTCCACAGAGTGATGAGGCTTCAATAAAAGTATTGTTTCCTGAGATGGTACCTCCAGGTGGTGTCCTAGAGATACCATTTCTCGTTGGTCAGGAGTTGCTACCGGCGCTACCAGTAGAGGACACATATAGGCTCAGTGACTTATAACAGTTTCAGTGATAGATACTCCTCGGGTTTCAAGTCAAGATCGACTCACAAGTGGATAAGTACTATCTTGAGGTGGTGACCGAGTTACCATCTAGTCAGGTACCATTAGATTAGATGGTGGTCCTAGCAATGAGAATTCTATGTGGCTCAACCGGGCAATGGAAGGGTTTAGATTACCCCTATCAAATAATGAGGTGACTTTTCTATGGACATAGCTTGATAACTTTTCTCAGAGAATTTGTCTCTTTCCATAGAAACCTAAGGGGTATGTGTTCCCATGAGCTTCTACAGCTTCAACAGGACGTCATGTCAGTAGATGAGTATTTGTTAAGGTGTACCGACCATTCCAGGTACTCGATGAATACGATTTGACCAGTGCTTTAGGGATCGGACTTTCAAGTGAGATGTATTTAGGGACATCTGAGATAGAACTATTAATTTGTGAATTCCTACTTATGTTAGGGTGCTAGAGAGAACCTTTGTGGTTGAAAATTCTTTGGCTGAGAAGATACAACCAGTGAATGTCAGTAGTGGGAAAGTAGGAAACAGACATCAGTCTCAGATACTTGTATGTGTAAAATGATTCAGGAAAAGGAATTAGGGACAGATGAATCTATAGGGCAATAGACATAGAAGAGGAGTTAGGAGAGCAGTAGGAGGTGGTATATATTTTGACATGTTATAAACACCACCCCAATGTGGTCCCCACCAGGCTCAGGGAGCTAGAGGAAAGGTGAAGGGAGTAGCTGCATGTAGTCAAGGAGAATGACCCAAGGTCTCCAAGAATGATTTGAGGTATGGTATGTGTCTACTACTAGCTGATGTATTAATAGACATAGGTAATAATCATTCCTTCTTGTCATGAATCTTGTTCAAGACCTATATTTTCTTGTTAAACCATTTACTTGACCCTTATGTATTAGGATACTTATGGGAGGAGAATTGATAATCACACTTATGTCGACGGTGTGATCTAACCCTTAAGGCGAGAGTTTCAGTTGGAACCTCTTGGTGGCACCGTCAAGGCCTTATGAAGTTAGTTTGAGTATGGACTAGTCATCCACATTTCATGCTCAGATTGACTATTTTAGGCAAAATGATGTGGTATATCTACAGCGTTGGAATGGGGTTTTCCTTGGTCAGTGAAAAAGGAAACCCAAGCAGCACAGGATAAACTCATGCATAGGAGGGTGCAGCTGATAACTCTTGAGTTATCCAGCCTTACCCCCGTGGTAGTAGGTGTTTTGAGTTTTTAGTTCCCAACAGTAGTGGTAGAGTGCAGGAACATCCTTAAAAAAGATTTTTCCAAGATTACCTCCCTATAGGGAGAGGGACTTATGCATTAGCTTGTACCCAGGGAAGGCACCAATATCTACAACTGCATATCAAATGGCTCTCATGGAGCTCTAGGAGATGAGAGTATAGTTGGGGTAATTGAATAGGAAGGTCTTAGTAAGACCCAGTGCTCGAGGTTATGTGTGGATTACTGGCATTTTAACCAAGTGGTCTTGGAGAATGAGTACCCACTACTAAAGGGTTGATGGGCACATCAATCAGTTAAAAGGGGTAGCCTTTATCATGGATAGAAAGGTTCCCGTAAGCTTTTCAGTAGTTGATACAGTAGAGATGGTTTTATTTCCTCTAGGACTATGACTTTGAGATAGTCTATACTCCTAGGAAGGGTAATATGGTGGTAGATGCACTCAGCAAGAGGTCTGGTATACAGTTGATGAGTGAGGTGATATAGCAGCTAGCTATGTTGCAACTATCCTTTGTGGATAGTGATGGAGCATCTTACCTCTAGTCTATGACAGTCACTCCCCCAATCCTTCAATGATTCAGGTAGGCACAGCTTGGGAACATTGACTGTGAGACTCTATATACTCAAATATCCTTAGGATATTCTCCTGATGGATTGTCGGTAGGTGGGGAGCACGTCATCCTTTTTATAGGATGCACCTTAGTACTAGTGAAATTGCAGGAGGAGGTGTTGAGGGGGTCCATAATTCCTCTTTGTTGGTACATCCTGGTGTGACAAGGATGTACTAGGACCTCTGATATCAGTACTGGTGACCAGGGATGAAGAAAGTTGTGGCAGAGTTCGTTTCACGATGCCTCGCCTATTAGCAAGTGAAAGTTGAGCATCAAGTTCCATCACGCTTGAGCACAGCTTTTACCCCCAGACAAATGGTCAGAAGGAGTGAACAATACAGACCTTGAAGGACATTCTTTGTACTTGTGTCCTAGATTTTGGTCACAGTTGGGAGTAACACCCACCATTGGAGGAGTTATTGTACAGCAATAGTTATCACTCCACTGTTGTCATGGCACTGTTTGAGGCCTTGTTTGGGCATCCATGTAGATCACATCTATGTTGGACAAACCCAGGGGAGTCAGCACTCATGGGTCTAGAGTTGGTATGGGCTACCACTGAGAATGTACAGATCATATAGGAGCAGATGAGGACTGCACAGAGCAAAAAAAATTCTTATGCCGACAGGAGACGGAGACCCTTGGAGTTCGAGGAGGGAGACCATGTCTTCCTATGGGTCTCACCTCGATGAGGATTACAGAGATTTGGATGGGGTGGAAAGCTATCTCTGAGGATCACCAGACTTTTTTAGATTCTTAGTAGAGTTATTGAGGTGGCGTACTGCCTAGATTTTCCCCCACAGATGCACCGGGTGCATAATTTTTTCCTTGTGTCACAGCTGAGGAGGTATGTGCATGATCCATCACACGTTATCAACTATGGAGGGCTAGACTTTGGCAATGGGTGTTGTTTGCGGAGTTTCTGGTGGAGATAGAGGATTGACAGGAGTGTGTCCCTCATGGATAGTCTATTCCTCTTGTGTGTGTTCGGTGGCAGCATGGGAATATCTAGGAGATCACAAGGGAGTGCGAGGCTCAGATTCATGCTTAGTACCCCCACTTGTTTAATTTGACTTTGTTTTGGATTTCAGGGATGTAAATCCCTAAGGTGGGGAGAATTTAATGTCCCAAAATTTCCATATAATTTTTTTTAATTATATAGAATTATTTGGAGACTGTAAAATTTGACGGCACGTGATTCTGAGGCCCAGAATGCCCGGAATGATCTGTCGAAAAATGTTAACCTTTAAATAGCATGCGTGAGGGTTTTTCATGAAAAAGTGGAATAACTCTTAAACGGGTTCCTAGATCAGAAATATGAGGGCATCGTTGCGTTTAGGATGGTGGGTTTACCCTAGGCACAACTTAAGTTTAGTTGACGTAGGCCTCCGGTGAGGAAACCTAAAAATGGAATAATTATAAATAGAATAATTAAATAAAATTATTTTATTTTTCAAATGATTATAACTCCTGAATGGAGACTCAAATTAAAAATCTAAGATAACCACTAAACTCGTCAGTGTATGCTTTCCTTAGGCAGATCCTAACATTGGTCAGTGTGGGCCAATAGTGGGAGTTAGTTTCAGGCCATAAATAAAATAATTAAATAAAATTATTTTATTTTCAAATCCTTATAACTCCTAAATGGTAACTTGGATTGGAAATATGATATTACAATTGATCTTTTGAGGGAGTGTTCCCCTTAGGTGGAGCCTAACCTCGACCAGCACGGGTCGAGGGTGACTGTTAATAATTTTTGAACTTTTTTTAAGGTACGTTCAGTAAACGTGCGAGCGGGGATTTCTATTTTTTGAACCAGTTCTTGGATTGAAAATTCAAGAGTGTCATTGGATTCCCAGTGCTGAGATTCTTTTAGGTGATTCTTAACTTCAACCGGCAAGGGTCGGACGAAAAATTTGATTTTTTGACTTTTCTGAAAAAAATAAAAAAATAACTAAATAATTTATTTTATTCTTTTTGCAACCATTGAGCGGCAGATGGTGGGACCACAGTGTAACGACGAACATTAAATAAGAGAAAATTAATGACACATCCCTTTAGATGTGTAACCATAATGCTCGTGGATTAAAGTTTCATTAATTGCGATTCATTAATAAACCATATTAATGAACGTAACATGGTACGATTTATTTTATTTAAACAAACATTTGTCATGGGAATTGGAAACCCACGGGAGGAACCTATGAGAAAACACCAATGACTTTCCTCTCCAATGAATAATGGTGGATGAATGACGACCGTTGGGGGAATCAATCCAGGGATCGACGAACAACAATGAACACCTTCAAATGCGGATTCTTCTCCCTCATCCACAGCGTTTTCCAACGAGTTCAAGGTAGGGGGTTTACGTGTTTAATATCCCTTTTTCCCCATTATTTATTAATATAAACGCATATCAACCGACCAATGGGTTGATCTACGTTTCATTCTTTATTGCAGGAGGTTGATGTAAGGTTTCATTATGGGGTTTTAATGATTATTATTCTTCCCCATGTTTAAGCACTAACACGGAGGTCATAGGTCAATCTAAACAAGGATCAGACCCTCCTTCATTCTTGGTTTATGTGAATTCTTTGTGTGAAATCGGCAAATGTAGAGTCAAGATGAAACTAAGGGCCTCTCAGTGAAGGAGGCAACCCGGGAGACCCGTAGGTGCAGATAGGAAAGAAAACGGACCATCAGAGCATCTCTGGTGCCCCGCGGAAGCAACCGCTGGTGAGGCGGTGCCGGTAACTAGTGGTGGTAGTCGGTTACGCCGTCCCATGGAGGAATAGTGCCTACAGGCACTGCAGTGCTAGGAGTCATGGCCATATGGGCCACGATGGGTGGAATGGTGCGGCGTCGTCGCGCTGTGTGGGGAGAGGAGATGCCTGCTCGGGCCGCTTGGCTGGACCAATGGATAGCTTTAACCAGCCGTTTCGAAAGGAGGGGCGGCACCCCACTGATGCCGCTAGATATCCGAACCAGACACGCTGTGTCTAGTCATTGCATCTAGAAATCAGCATGCATCAGCGTGGGATGGGTTTCCAGGTGGGTCGGACCCCTACCAGACCCGGACCCGACCCATCCTGTTTTGCTAAAACAGACATATCTCACAAACTGGGCATCCAATTAACGCACCATCTATGGAGATAGAACCCTAAGTATGAGGTGGTCCTTTTGAGATAATTCACTTAGGTTTTGTAGAAAGTTAGAGTATGGCTGAGTTTGATCGAACTCGAATCCAACTGGGTCCTCGGTACTAAAATGCCTATAACTTACAGATCGGGTGTCCGATTGTCGCTCCGTCTATTGTATTGGAACCATTATGACATGGAAGTTCTTCAGGTTACTTTTTAGCAAGACTTAGTGGTATTTGAGGTTTGACTTATGTCTTGAGGAGAAGAATCTACAGAACTCAAGTGCACCATGTGCGGGAATCTTGTGGCTAGTTGTCAAGTGAAGAGAGACTCTTTGTAGTTCGGCATCAGAGCGACCTTGTGTGGATCAGCAATAGCGCGACCTGATGAGGAACATCCTTAGAGTGGCCCATCATTTATCAGTGACTTATGACCCTATGTAGATAAATAGTAGTGCGACCCGATGAGGACCAACCTTAGAGTGGCCCGTCGTGGATCAGTAACTTATGACCCTGTGTGGATCGATGACTTACAACCCTGTGTGGATCAGCAGTAGCCCGAACCAATGAGGACTAGCCTTAGGGAAGCCCGTTGTGGATCAGAAACTTATGACCCTGTGTGGATCGATGAATTATGACCCCATGTGGATCAGAAGTAGCACGACCCGATGAGGATCATCCTTAGAGTGGCCCATCATGGATCAATGACTCATGACCCTGTATGGATCGATGACTTATGATCCTGTGTGTAATAGTGACTTACAACTCTGTGTGGATTGGAAATAGAATGAATTATTCTTGGTTTAGTAGTGGAACTTCTCAATATAATAAGATGATTTATCTTTACAACTAATCATCATTATTCTTATTCTTTAAGTTATATACCTAGTGTGAGTTGTGTCTTTTACATTGTGCTATATGGTTGAGGTCTTTCTTGGTGGTTTTACCTCTGGGATATTTTTCTTTGTGGTGTTTTCCTTCGCGTATTATCAAGAGACCTTCGGGGGTCTCCAGGTCCCTATTGAGTATTGTTTATACTCACCCACACATGGGCTTCACCCGCACATGTTGGGTTCAGTGTAGAAGTTTGATGTTTCGACAAAGGTGCTTAGGGGGTGGTACAGACGAACGCTATGACGGTGGAATTGGTGGCCTAGGACCAAGTGGGGCCCAGTAGGACCATACGGGAAGGACATACTACTTCGGCTTCCAGTAACTTCACTATTCTCACAAACAGGTGGGGTTTTATGTGGATGGACATCATAGTTTCCTTTTGTACTTTACTATTCTCAGTTCCTTGTTGGGTTTGTATTCTAGACCACTTACTTTCACTTGTACTTTCACTCAGCCTTGTTTTAGTGGTATACTTTTTCCCCTTTCAGTGTGTTGGGATGTGGTTGGATGTGTGTGTGTGTACATAGGTTTCAAGGCAATGCCTTCCCATTTTTGGGTTTCACCTTTCCAGTGCTACTCACCAGCCCCTAGCCTATGGAAGGTGGGATTGGGGTAGTCAAATCACGGGCCCCGGGGGATGGGTCGTGAAAATATTTCCTTCTCTCCTCATGTGAGAAATCTTCATACTATTTTCAATAAGATCTTTTCACCTTTTAATAGTGTACACAGTAGCCCAGAGTATATTTCCATTGCCTTTCAGTGCATTAAAAATGATCATGGATTCTATATCTATTTCTACCAAAGGAATGTTCCTCTGATAACATATCCTGAGGCTTGTGGATAGATCTATATCTTCGGCTTAGATGGAGTCTCCCCACCAAAATAAGATAGATAATGCCACAATGACCAAACCCAACTTATCCCTGATAACCCCTCCTCTGCTCATGTTTCCCAAGAATCACGACCCATCAGAATGAAGGATCCCAAAACACCCTGAGAGGGGAGGGGTGAATCATGGTGTTAACTTTTTCTATTTAAAGTTGTGGATCTTGTTCCCACATTGGTAGGAACTTGTTAAACCTATCAAACAAATGAAAGTAGGAAGTTGACACAACACTTTTACTTGGTTCACCACAAAGGGCTACATCCAAGATCATAAGCCGATAGGTTGTCAGTCATACCTAATTCCACTAAAATTCACTAGCTGTGTATTACAAAGTTTAGGTATAGTCACTCTGTCCTAGGAACACTACCTTTAAAAAGTTCAGGGATAGCTCATTGCGTCCCTCGGGTCACTCCCGTTGACTCCCCCTGGCTCACTGCCTTTAGTGAAGTCCCAGTCAATTTATAGATGTGAAGGTCTCTTCAATAGATTTTCATTTAAGTCTTTGCCTCTACTTAGAACGAGACTCTGCTTGCATCAAAGTCTGAAAATGATGCACTTGAATGCACTGAACCACTGAACCGGATAATCAGAAATGCGCAAACAGGTTTCACTGACAATTTCGCACAACACCGAGTTTTATGCACAACCTCAAGTTTTTCACGCAACTTCACCTTTTTCACACAATCCATAATTTTTTGAGAAACTTTGAATTTTTTGCGCAAGCTGGAATATTTTGCGCAACTCTAAATTTTTCCGCGTGAGCCAGAATTTTTTGCGCAAGTCCAAAATTTTCCACGCCGCTCTAAATTTTTCGCGTGAACCAGAATTTTTTGCGCAAGCCTAAATTTTTCACGCAACACCCTTTACATGAACCTTTTATGCACATCAGACCTCAGATATTCTCTGATTCTTCAACCATATATAATAGGGTGGTAACCTCTTATTTATAGGTTTCACAGACCCCCGCACGAAAAACCCCTTGTGGCATGAAAAACCTCTCATTTAGCATGTAATATTTTACGTAGGTACCATTTTTCATGCACATCTTTGGATTTTTCATGCAGCCCATGCCTTTTCCATTTTTTGACATTCTGATTCCGAAACACTATTTGCGCAAAAAACCTCACTCCACTATTTCACGCACAATGCTATTTTTCGTGCACAACTCAAATATTTCACACACATCCCACCTTTTTCGCGCACTACTTCCTCTTTGCACGCACCTCCTTTTACTAACAATCCATGTCTTCATTTTCTGATTTTGAGGCCCGAAAATTTGAAAAACACTGGGAAATGGTGCCACCTTCAATACTGTTGTCTGCTTAAACTGTATGATCACTTTACGAGCACACATTTTGAACTTCCACTGAGGATTGACAACAAACACAAACCATACTCTAATTAATGCATAGAATATCCATGGTTCCAACAATATCCCCCTTTGGGTTTGTTGGAAATCACTAAATGAATTCAATAGATCATTATCCACATGCAAACCAAAAAAATCAAGAATAAACTCTGCCAACACTCTAAGTCTACGTGATCAATGCTTGATGTAGAAAACAAGAGAGGAAGATTTAATTGGGTTCCTATGTTTTCGAATTCTCAATGACACCCAAGTAAATCTCTTACAGTGTTACAGAATCATTACATATCCAATGTATTTCATCTTATCCTATCACCAACACTGAATTCTCATTGTGTCACAGAATCATTACATGTCCAATGTATTCCTTCTCATCCTATCACCAACACCAAATTCTCATTGTGTCACAGAAGAATTACATGTCCATGATAGGCCTGAATTTATTCCTTTCTCCCCCATTGACAATAAAGCCAAAGACTGGTAATTTTTCATTGTTCAGCTCAAAACACACTCCCCCTGGATAGTGTCTTCCCTACAAACCTGCATCACATCCATAAACAGATTAAAATCAGTTAACATTACTGGCGAGAGGGGTATTGTGTAACCTCCTTATGCACTGGGAGGTGGCTGAACACTGAGGTTCAACCGATGCTTCTCAAACACAGCCGCTAACAGTGGCTTAGTCAGGATATCATCCACTTACTCATCAATTTTTGGGAAAAAATCCCTCAAGGTAACATTGCAGTATTTTTGGGTTGATTGTGTTTGTTGACAAAGCAGGTTTTCATGGATATTGGTTGAGTTCCCAAGAAGTTGTTGACAATCCTTGTTGACAAAGAACGATGAAAAAGGAAAGGACAATCTGGAGGCGGTACAAAAGAGCAGTACAAGGTGGCGCTGTTTCCCAGTGTTTGCCAAATTTTTGGGGTCCAAAATTTGGAGTTTGGTGAGCATCGCGAAAATAGGATTTCCATGAAGAGCTTAATTTAATATGGAAAAGGCATGAATTTCGCGAAGATAGGATTCATGGTTTGGAAATCGCGAAGACCATAAGAATGGAGGCGGTGAGTCTTTGCGATTACGTCAAGCTTCGCGAACGGAAGATGCTGAAACGCATCGCGGCGGTGAAGGGTTTTGCGAGGGAGCTTCGCGGCGAAGGCGCGAAGGAATTTTGACGGTAATGCTTCGCGAACGGAAAATTGACATGGTGCTTTGCAATTTGGACAGAATTCCGGTGGAAACTTCGGAGCTTCGCGATTTGAGATGATGTGGCATTGACTTCGCGCGGAAAGTTCGAGGGTCGATGGAATCGCCTATAAATAGAGGTCATCCCCCTCAAGATAAGTAGAGAGAATTTTTAGAGAAAATCCATTGCTCTCAATTCACAGAGGTGGTTCGCGAAGGCAGTGTGCTTCACGAAAGGGGAGCTTCGTGGCGGCTATTCTAGCTCTACGAAAGGCGTGTGCCCCGCGTTGGCTCAGTGAGCTTCGCAGAGAGGCAGGAGCTCCGCGATAGCCTAAGCATTGCGAAGGTCTGTGCATCGCGAGAGTGCTTCGCGATAGAGCTTCGTGAAAAGGCAGGAGCTTCACGAAGGCTTGTTTGAGCTTCGCGAAATTGGGAGCTTCGCGAAGTAGGGTGCTTTGCGAAGGTACTTTCCAAAGGAATTGCCCAGTGGTCAGAGGAAAATTGGCATTCATCGGTGGATGAAATTTGGAATTTAAACAGAGCATCCATCATCAGTTAAGGATGCATTCTTTCATGCAAATGAAGAGACCTACAGGTCTATAAACTGTGAGTTTATTCCCTTCTAGAGCAGTGAGATTAGGAAGAGGAATAAGGTGATCCTCTCCACCAGCAGTGAGCCAGAGAGAGAGAAACAGGGAGTGGCCCTTGAGAAAGCAGTGAGTTGACCCTAAACTTTGTAAAGGCAGTGAGCCTGGGCATAGAAGTGATCTAGCCTAAACATTGTAATCCACAGCCAGTGAAGTTTAGTGGAATTGGTACGACTGGAAACTTGTTGGCGTATGCTCCTTGGATGTAGCCCTTTGCGGTGAACCAAGTAAAATTGGTGTGTCCTATGCATGCTTTACCTTCTGTTTACTTTGTGCAACAGGAAAGAGAGAGAAGAGTGTTTTGCTTAACAGTGAAACAAGATCAGAATGGGCGTGAATTTTAAATTAGTCATACCCTGATTCACCCCCCCCCCCCCTCTTAGGGTATTCAGCCTTGTGGACCTAACAATTGGTATCAGAGCAAAGGTTGACAGTTGTTCTTCTCCCAAATATAGGTCACTAATCATAGAGGGATTCTGATATTTGACGGATGTAATTTTCAGATATGGAAGAATCGAATGCAACACTATTTCTGATCTTTGGGAGTGGATGTGTTTTCAGCAGCTATGCATGGTATCACAGTTGATATTACTAGTGGTGCATTATCATAAGCAGAGCATAAAGAGTTGGATGATGATTCCAAAGCAATCAATGCCTTAGGGGGAGTCCTTTCCAATCCCATATATACAAAGGTGGTGTCATGAAAAATGTCACATGCCATGTGGGAAAAGCTTTTGAATATTTATGAAGGGGATAAAAAAGTCAGAGAGGTAAAGCTTCAAGTGTTGTGGAACAAGTATGAAGATCTGAGAATGAACCTGAATGAGTCTGTTGATGCATTCTTTGACAGGGTAAATGCTGTGGTAGAGGACATGCAGGGTCTTGGAGAAATTATCGAAGATATAAAAATTGTGAAGCGTATATTGAGAAAACTTCCACCTCGGTTCAATCCGAAAGTTTCTGTTTTGGAAGATAAAGACCCAAAAGAACTGACATTGGATAACCTGCACAGCACTCTTGTTGCATATGAAATGAGAAACTAGGATAATGAGACTGTGGAAAATGGGAAATCCAAAGAGGTGGCATTCAAGGCCATGAAGAAACTCACCATTTAAGATTATAATGAAGAAGAAGAGACAGATGAGGTGATGTCATTCCTTTCTTCAAATCTGCAAAGAGGAAGAGGAAAGTTTAAAGGTAAACTTCCACTAGCATGCTTTCGATGTGGAAAGGTTGGTCATCTTGCGGCAAGATGCCCCAAGAAATTTCAAGATAACGATGATGATGATGATGAAGTTGAAATTCCCAAGAAGAAATCTTCAGCCTATGTGAAAGGGAAGAAGCAGTTCAAGAGAAATTTCTTCAAGAGGAAGAATCTTCTTTCACAAGAAATAGACAGTTCAGATGAGTCTGAGGATTAAGAGGTTGAGGAGTTTGAAAATTGTAAAGATCATAGACAAAATTATATGGTAGCAGTCGTCGATAGTTCTCAAGAAAAGGAAGAAACTGACGTTGGAGAAGAGGAAGAAGAAGTTGAAGGAAGAGTTGATATGGAAGCCAAATTGGAAGCAGCTCTTGAAGAGATAGATGTTTGGAGATCCAAAACGAAGAAAGCCAATAAAGTGGTTCGTGATGCCAAACTCTATATGCAACAACAGGATGAAGAAAAGTCAGAACTATTAGAAGAAATTGAAAGACTAAAATCCTCAACACCAGAGAGCTCATAAAATGCTGTTGATCATAAGCTTAAAATCGAGGAACAAAAGAAGAAAACTGATTGTTTGACTAACACAGGAAAGGAGTAGGTCAGACGTATCAAAGATCTTGAAGAAGAAGTGGTCAGTCTACGATGAAAAATGAAGGATCAAGAAAAACTCTTGACCCCCAATGTGATATCAGAAAATCAGGCCATTCAGAAGACAGCGAAGATGAAATATGAGGCTCATAGTTCAGCAGGAGTGAAGCAGCAAGAAAGCTCAAATGCTAAGGTTGATTCAGGGCTTGATAAGAAACAAAAATTGGTGGCAGTTAATGTCAGACCACAAGCACCCGTCCCGATATTGAAGGTTGATTTGGGCACAAAACAGAATCAGAATATTCATAGATCCCAAAGGGAAAATCGTAGTGCTGAAGTATTATGAAGGAATGTATCCTATATCAGGAGTTATTTCTGTGGGAAAATGGGACATTCACAGTATGTGTGTTCCATAGCCAAGAGATATAGAAGGGAACAGGAACATAGATGGTAGCCAAACAGAGAACGGTTTTCCAGAACATATTTTGAAGGACACTGTTTTTGGTGTGGAGGATTTGGGCACATGGCTAGGTACTGTACTTTGACCATTCAGAGAAATGTTCCAAAGCAGAATCAAAATGTTCTCAAGCAGCTGGTCAATAAACCGACAGGTGAGTTAAAATTTCATAATAGATTTGCGGCTTTGCAAGATGAGGCTGGTCTATCATACTTTGATAAAGAACAGAAGTCTCAATCCATGCAGAGTGTGAAAGAAAAATTATGGACCAAAAAGAAGAAAAATGAGAAGTCCGTGGTGGCGGAGATTGCCCTTAAAGCATCAGATCGATCTGGTGTTTAGATCCTTGACAGTGGTTACACATCCCACATAACGGGTAATGAGGATCTTGTTACAGGCATCAAATATGACAAAGAAGAAGTTTTCAAATTTGGAAATGATGGAGGTCTGAAGATTGTTGGCTCAGGGAAAGCCAAGTTTGGGGGCAAAGAGATGAGATGTGCTGATGTCTTGGTAGTAGAGGGTCTCAGTCATAACTTACTCAGTGTCAGTAAACTATGTGACTCTGGGCACTCTATCCGATTTACCGAGAAGAAGTGTGTTGTGAAAGGAAAAGATGGAGCAGCTGTTCTGTAGGGAAAAAGGTCAAAGGGAAATCTCTACCTTGTAGGTGGGGAAGAAGATACATGTCTTTTATCCAAAGAAGAAGAAAACCAGTTGTGACATAAGCGACTTGGTCATCTATGCCAACCATCTATGGAGGATCTCGTAAAGTTTGATGTTTCTAGAAACCTTCCCAAGCTATCACGTGATCGCACTCATACGTGTGATGCTTGCCAACAAGGGAATATCATCAGAAAGACATACAGGCCAAAGGAACAGAAATCAACTAGAGTGCTCGAACTGGTTCATGCTGATGTATGTGGACCTATCTCACCACGAGCTACAAATGGACAAAGGTACTATGTCCTTTTCATTAATGATTATAGCAGAATAGTCTGGGTATTCATCATTACCCATAAGACAGAGGTGTACAGTTGCATAAATCAGTATAGGAGGGAATCAGAAAAGATGCTTGGGTAGAAAATTCTGAAGTTTCGTACTGATAACGATACAGAATTCACAAATAGACAAGTTGAAAACTATCTCGAGAAACATGGGATAAGGCATCAATTTTCATTGGTAAGAACTCCCCAACAGAATGGAGTGGTTGAAAGGAGAAATCGGATTATCAACAATATGGCCAGAACGATGCTTATTGATAAAGACCTACCAGAGAAATTTTGGAAGGAAGTAGTTTTGACATCGGTCTATGTTTCGAACAGGTCTTTGTTGTGTCCAAAGCAAGGGAAGACTCTATATGAACTGTGGTACGGAAAGAAGCCAACGTTGAAATAATTTCGAATCTTTGGAAGTAAGTGTTTTATTCTCAAAAAATAAAATCACAGGAAGTTTGAGGCACGAGGAGATGAGGGGATATTCCTTGGATACTCCGGGAAAAGAAAATCGTATAAATGTTTCAACAAAAGGCTAGGAAAAATCATTGAGAGCAATGATGTCACTATAGTTGAAAATGAACAGAATACTCAACGATCCAGTGAACAGTTCCTGGATGAAAGTGATGATGAGTTGAGCAACCCAGGGGGAGCAGAAGTGGCAGAAGCTGACTCATAAGAAGATACTGGTGATGATGAAGAAAGTGTCAAGTTTGTGTCTGCAAGGAAGCCAAAGATTCGAGCTGAAATTGATAGGCAGAATATCATTGGTGATCAAACAGCTCCAGTTCAGACTCGAAGAATGAAATCATTTCAGAAAAAATCGTTTTTGTCTCAAGTGGAGCCGAAATGTTTTTCTAATGTAGCTGAAGATGAAAACTGGGTTCAGGATATGAACGAAGAGCTTGATCAGATTGAGAAGAACCAGACATGGGAGATTGTTTCGAGGCCAGCAGACAAGAATGTCATCGGGACTAAATGGGTCTATCGAAACAAGATGAATGAAGATGGCATAGTGATTCGGAACAAAGCACGACTAGTGTGCAAGGGGTACTCCCATATCGAGGGAATAGATGTAGATGAGACATTTGCACCGGTTGTAAGGCTGGAGACAATCGGATTATTTTTTTCCATAGCAGTGAAACGAAAGTTCAAAGTGTTCCAGATGGATTTCAAATCCGCATTCTTGAATGGGGTTCTAGAAAAAGAGGTGTACATTGAGCAGCCAGATGGTTTTCTCATTCATGAGGATGAGAACAAAGTTTGTAGGCTGAAGAAGTCATTGTATGGGCTGAAACAAGCACCAAGAGCATGGTACTCAAGGCTTGATCATTACTTAAAGAAGCTTGGTTTTCAGCATGGAGGAGTTGATTACAATCTCTATTTTAGTAATGACAGTAATCAAAGGATGATGGTGTTGGTTTATGTCAATGACATAATATTTGGCGAATCAGATGAAGCTCAGTGCAGACAGTTTTTCGAATTCATGAAAAATGAGTTTGAAATGTCAATGATTGGAGATCTAACGTTTTTCCTTGGTCTACAGGTGACACAAGGAAGGAATGGAACATTAATTTCTCAATCTAAATATTCCAAGGAGGTCCTGAGATGGTTTGGAATGGAAAACTCCAAGGAGATGAAGACTCTGGTTTCCACCCGGATGAAATTATCGAAAGATGAAGATGGCAAGGCAGTTAATATCACAGAATACAGGCAAATTATTGGAAGTTTGTTGTACTTGACTGCAACAAGGCTTGATATTGTTTTCGCCACATACCAAGCAGCGAGATATCATTGTAATCTCAAGGAAAGTCACATGCTCACAGTGAAAATAATACTTCGGTATATCAAGGGCACGGTGGACTTCAGCTTGACATACAATGACAAATCTCAGACAAAGTTATTGGGATATACTAATACAGACTGGGCCGGTTCAGCGGATGATAGGAAATCAATTTTAGGTGGTGCTTTCTATCTTGGTGGATTGTGTATTTCATGGCTAAGCAAGAAGCAAGATTGCATTTCATTGAGCACCGCAGAAGCTGAGTATATTGCGGACACTCAAGCATGCACACAGTTATTGTGGATGAAGCAGCAGCTTAAAGATATGGGAGTTGAAGTGAAGTCTCCGATCGGAATCTAGTGTGATAACTCAAGTGCTATAAATCTCAGAAAAAATTCCTTCCATCACTCAAGGACAAATCACATTGATATCAGATATCATTTTATCAAGGAGAAGGTGGATCAAGGGATTTTGAAGTTGGAGTATGTGCCTACAGAGTTACAGGTTGAAGATATTATGACAAAGGCCTTACCCAAGGAAGCATTTGAGAGACATCGACTGGCTATGGGAGTTCAGTCGATTCCCCGCACTTGAAAAAGTGTGGATGTAACCCCCCTCCCCCTCTCCCCGAGGTATGATGTGTTTCTTCCCTAATGTGATGATATGTGTTCTCTACTCTATTACAGACTGCAAAGGAGTGACCTTTGGGTTCGTCGACAAAGGGGGAGAAAATAGTGATTGTTCAAGGGGGAGATAGTGTGGAGATTTGATAAATCATGAATGATACAGGGAGAAGCTGACTAGTGGAGCAGCCAGATAGGGGGAGAAATGAGAAATGGGGAGAGTATTAAATCTGACGATGCTAGAAGTGATCGATCAAAGCATAGATATCATGACAGTTGAGGATCGTGATAAAAGTAGAACAGTGATGTTGGAATGGTGAGAGAAGGTTTCCAGCTATCATCAATTGGGATCAGTGTGGTTCAACAATTGGTATCAATTTAAGAATTGGTATCATGTTGGAATCGACAATTGGTGTTTGACATGAAGTGATTCATTGATGAACTTTTCATACTACTCTTGTTTCTCACGCCGAGCATTGCTCATGTGGGCTTAGAGTACGTGTTAAGTGATTCCTTGAACGCTATCATAATCGCAAGAGGCGAATGGTGGTAGTGGCTGGAAGAAGACTTAGTAAGGTATCAAACTGCAGAAAATTATTCTGAGCAGAATTGTGAAGATTTGTCAACAAACCCAAAGGGGGAGATTGTTAGGCAAAAATCCCTCAAGGTAACATTGCAGTATTTTTGGGTTGATTGTGTTTGTTGACAAAGCAGGTTTTCATGGATATTTGTTGAGTTCCCAAGAAGTTGTTGAAAATTCTTGTTGACAAAGAATGATGACAAAGGAAAGGACGATCTGGAGGCGGTACAAAAGTGCAGTACAAGGTGGCGCCGTTTCCCAGTGTTTTCCAGATTTTTGGGGTCCAAAATTTGGAGTTTGGTGAGCATCGCGAAAATAGGATTTCCATGAAGAGCATAATTTAATATGGCAAAGTTATGAATTTCGCGAAGATAGGATTCATGGTTTGGAAATCACGAAGACCAAAAGAATGGAGGCGGTGAGTCTTCGTGATTACGTCAAGGTTCACGAATGGCAGAGGCTGAAGCGCATCGCGGCGGTGAAGGGATTTGCGAGGGAGCTTCGCGGTGAAGGCGCGAAGGAATGTTGACGGTAATGCTTCGCGATTACGATGAGCTCCGCGAACGGAAAATTGCTGTGGTGCTTCACAATTTGGACAGAATTCCGGCAGAAACTTCGGAGCTTCGCGATTTGAGATGACGTGGCATTGACTTCACGTTGAAAGTTTGAGGGTCGGTGGAATCGCCTATAAATAAAGGACGACCCCCTCGAGAGAAGTAGAGATAATTTTTAGAGAAAATCCATTGCTCTCGGTTCACTGAGGTGGTTCGCGAAGGCAGTGTGCTTCACGAACGAGGAGCTTTGCGGCAGCTATTCTAGCTCTGCGAATGGCGTGTGCCCCGCGTTGGCTTAGTGAGCTTCGTGGAGAGTTAGGATCTCTGTGAAGGCCTAAGCATTGCAAAGGTCTGTGCATCACGAGAGTGATTCGCGATAGAGCTTCGCGAAAAGGTAGGAGCTTCGCGAAGGCTTATTTGAGCTTCGCGAAATTGGGAGCTTCGCGAAGTAGGGTGCTTTTCAAAGGTACTTTCCAAAGGAATTGCCCAGTGGTCAGAGGCAAAGTGGCATTCATTGGTGGATGAAATTTGGACTTTAAACAGAGCATCCATCATCAGTTAAGGATGCATTCTTTCATGCAAATGAAGAGACCTACAGGTCTATAAACTGTGAGTTGATTCCCTTCTAGAGCAGTGAGCTTAGGAAGAGGAAGAAGGTGATCCTCTCCACCGGCAGTGAGCCAGAGAGAGAGAAACAGGGAGTGACCCTTGGGAAAGTAGTGAGCTAACCCTAAACTTTGTAAAGGCAGTGAGCCTGGGCATAGAAGTGATCTAGCCCGAACATTGTAATCCATAGCTAGTGAAGTTTAGTGGAATTGGTACGACCAGCAACTTGTCGGCGTATACTCCTTGGACGTAGCCCTTTGCGGTGAACCAAGTAAAATTGGTGTGTCCTATGCATGCTTTACCTTCTGTTTACTTTGTGCAACAGGAAAGAGGGAGAAGAGTGTTTTGCTTAACAGCGAAACAAGATCAGAACGGGCGTGAATTTTAAATTAGCCATACCCTGATTCACCCCCCCTCTTAGGGTATTTAGCCTTGTGGACCTAACATCAATTCCCACATGATCCATTCTAATCATGCCTTGTTTAACTTTTTCTTTGATAAAGTGATACCTAATTTCAATATATTTTTTACGATAATGATGAACATGATTCTTCATAAGATCAATTGCGCTCTTGTTATCACAGTTAATTACCATTGGTTGCTTCACCTCATCACTAATATCTATTAGTTGTTGCTTCATCCATAGCAGTTGAGTGCATTCCTTTGTGACGGAGATATACTCAGCTTCAGAAATACTAAGAGAAGTACTTTATTATTTCTTACTCAACTAGCCAACACATTTATTCCCAATATAGAATGCCCCACCACTGGTGGACTTTCTTTCAACTACATCTCCAGCCTAGTCAGTATCAAAAAATGATAATAATTTACTGTCCCTACCTGCAGCAAAGTATAACCCAAAGTTATGAGTACCTTGAATATACCTCATGATTCTTTTTACTGCCACCATATGTTATTCATTTGGATTACTCTAAAAGTGGGATGCTAGACATTTTGCAAAGATAATATCTGGTCGTGTCGTTGTCAGGTACAGTAAGCTTCCAATAATCCTCTTGTACATTGTGGTATCTATAGAGGTCTCATCCTCATGCTTTCCAAGTTTTGTTTCAACTGCAATTGGTGTTGAAATTGGTTTGGATTAATGCATATTAAATTTCTTCATCAAATCTCTTGCATAATTTTCCTGAGAGATGAACGTGTAATCTTTCTTTTGAGTCACCTGCAGCCCCAAAAAATATGTGAGCTCCCCAATCATTGACAGTTCAAATTCTGATTTCATGTGATTGGAAAATTCATCTACTGATTTCTGCCTGCTTCCACCAAATATAATGTCATCAATGTAGACTAGAACCATGAACTGGTCTTTTGGAGAATTTTTCACATATAGATTGTGATCTACTCCTCCTCTTTGGAATTCCAGCTTCTTAAGATAAGAGTCCAGTCGGGAATACCATGCTCATGGAGCCTACTTCAAACCATATAGAGCCTTCTTTAGTTTACAAACCTTTGTTTCATCAGTACCAAGAAGAAAACCCACTGGTTGTTCAATGTAGACTTCTTCTTCGAGTACTCCATTCAAGAATGTTGTCTTGACATCCATTTGTTATACTTTATATCCTCTTTGGAGTGCCATGGAAAGGAAAATCTTGATTGACTCCAATATAGCCACTGGAGAAAAGGTTTCTTCAACATCAACACCTTCAATCTGAAAGTATCCTTTACATACCAGTTGTGCCTTATTTCTAATAACACTTCCATGCTCATCAAAATTGTTCTTGAAGATCCATTTTGTGTCAATCACATTGTGACCATCGGGTCTCTGGATAGGATCCCATGTCTGATTCTTGTCAATCTGATCTAACTCTTCATTCATGGATTTCACCCAAGATTCATCCTTTGTAGCTTCTTCAAATGAGGATGGATCCACAACTGACAGAAATGCAGATTGTGTGTTATTACTCATCCTCCTTGTTTGTGTGGGTGCACTTCTATCCCCAATTGTGTTAAATGGATCAATCTTAGCTCTTTGATTTCTCCTATGAGGTTCAGTTGCATTCTCTCCAGCCAAGGTTTCCACTTCAGATTCTTCTTCTGAGTCAGCATCATGATGTGACTACTGAATGTTTTGTCCACCTTCATATATTCCTATATTTGTATTTTCTCCATGTTCATTTTCTTCCTCACTTTCTATCACATCAGCATATGAAATCCTTGAAGAATTTGTTTTTTTCTCTTAAATGATCTTAACATCACTAATTTCAATGATCCTTCCTAATCATTTGTTGAAACACTTGTAGGCTTTGTTGTTTATTGAGTATCCAATGAAAATTCCTTCATCTGCATTGTCACCATACTTCCCTTGATTTCCTTCTTTGTTCCTGATGAAGCATTTACTTCCAAAAAAAAGAAATTATTTCAAAGAGGGCTTCCTTCCATGCCACAATTCATATGGTGTCTTCATCTCATCCATACAAAGTCATATTTGATTTTGAATATACACTGCATCTTGAACAGCCTCTTTCCAGTAATGTCGTGGAATACAACTCTCAATCAGCATAGTTCATGCCATGTTGTTCACTTATTGATTCCTACGTTCAACAACTTAATTTTTTTGTAGAGTTCTCACAACAGCTACCTCATGTTGTATCCCATGCTTCTCTAGGTAATTTTCAAATTAAATGGATGTGTATTACCCTCCATTTTTAGATCGCAACACTTTGATTTTTCGTCCAGTATCATTCTCGACAATTCACTGATATGTTTTCATACAATCAAGCACTTGTCGTTTCCTATGAATAACCATTACACATTCCATTCTACTGTAATCATCTATGAAAAGGACAAAGTAACTTTCTCCATGAGTTCCGGCAACATCTATCAGCCTGCATATATCTGTATGAATTAGATCAAGAAGATGAGATGCCCTTTTATTCTTTGGCTGATATGAACTGCAGACCAGCTTTCCACAAATGCAAGCATCACAAGACTTTTCAAGCTCATGCTTTAGTTTGGGAATTTCCATGACAATCCTCAATTTTGATATTTTCTCCATGTCTTGTTGATTGATGTGTCCCAGTCTCCGATGTCACAAAATTTTTTCTTCTTCAACAGTCATGTAACAAACATTTTCTTTACTATCAACCTGATACAAGTTTCCTTCTATTCTGCATCCCTTCATAAGTGAATTTCCTATCTTTCCCTCGATAGTGCAGCCTTTCTAATTAAAAGTAACTATAAGTCCCGAGTCACAGAGTTGAATCACGCTAAGAAGATTATGGAATAGGCCATCTACATAAAGGACTCCAATATTCTTTAGCTCTCCATTAGTTAATTCAGTACTTCCACTACCTTTGATTTTCAGAGCTCCATCATTACCAAATCGTACTGTACCATCAACCTTACTTTTGATATCTGTTAACAGGCCTACATTACCTGTCATATGAGATGAACAACTGCTATCCAGAATCTAGGTGTTGTTGCTTTTTGTAGCTTTGAGGTCCACCTCTGTAAGGTTGGATTTCTCAATTTTCTTCTTTTCCTTCCATGAGACATTAGATTGAGTGTAGAACACTGATGGACTTTCAATTCTTTCTTCCATGTACATGGGTTCTTTATAGTCAAAATCTTTTTCCAAAGGAGAAAACCTGTTTGAAAGAGAAACACTAGCTTTTTAATGATCTTTGACTTGTCTCAAACTCTGGTATGAGGTGTCCATGTCCCTCTTCAGCATGCAATCAATGGCCCTATGACTAAAGTTAGAGTAATGAAAACAATATCCATAGAAAGTGTTTCTTCTAAAAGAATTAGGATATGAATTTGTTCTTCTTTGTTGAACTCTCATATCTTCTTCACTCAAATAGCTTCTTTTCTCTTCACAATAAGACATGGTATGGCCCAGATATCCATATAACTGACACTTCATGAGATGAATTTTCTTCTCACTTCTGTTTATCCTCATTCCTTCTTTCGTGGGAAAATAGTTTGAGTGCCTCTTATTGCTAGAGGCTTGAGGGTAGTCTTCTGTTATTCTTTTAGATTTAATTGGAGGTTTCTTTTTTAGCACTTCATGTGACTTTTCTACATGAACCACTTTCATCTTGACTTTATTTTGGTCCCCTTTGTTTGTATAATTTGATGATTTAGCTTCACAACCGATTCCACTATTTCCCATGCAATTGGGTCTTTGATCATTCAAAATATTTTCAACTCCATTGGAACCGTGTTTTTATCTTTCCAACAACTCAGCATCTGAGAACCTTCCAAATTTTATTTTCTTCCTTGATTATTTTGAAATTGATTCACTCTCAAGTTTTCTTCTAATAGTAACAACTTCCTCTTCAAGACTCTCAGTAGACTTGGTCTTTTCTTCCAGTCTAGTGGTGAGTTCATTGATGACCTTTGATTTCTCTTCAATTTTTAGCTTTAGATCCACTGCATCATCAGTGATTTCAATAATCTTATACTGCACTTTCACAAATTCTTCTAGTCATTCAATTTCAACTTTGAGCTGATCAACATAATCAGATGATTCTTCTACAATTTACTTCCACTTATTACAACTCTTACATTTGATCTTAAGATTACAAATAGAATATTTAAGTTGCAATTCGTGATTGGAATTAGTTGTAAATTGATTTTCTTGACCATTATCTTTTAATGGTTCTAATTTTTCAATCATTTCCATCATGGAAGCATGGTTTTCAGTTTTAAATTCTGGTTCTTCTTCTTCACAGAATTCATTATCATCATCTTCCTTTTCACAGAGAAAACTCTTCTTCAGCGCATTCTTTCTAGATTTCAAGTCTCCCTTTTTGAAAAACCTTTTCTGAGGCTTCTTAATGTTTTCATCTTCACTATATTCATCATTGATATTTCTTAAACATTGAGAGGCAATGTGCCCAACTTTTCCACAATGAAAACATGTGAGAGGTAACTTCCCTTTGAATTTCCATTTTCCCTTCTGGAACTTCTTAACAATGAGAGAAAGAATTTATTTTTCCACATCATCTTCACCACTACTATCTTTTGAAATTTTTAGTTTATCCATGGCCTTGAATTCCATTTCCTTTCTCACACGATTTGTAGAATCTTCTGGTTTGACTCTCATTTCATATGCTACCAAGCTGCTCAGTAGATCATCCAGAGAAAGTTTGGAAAGATATCTTTCCTCAAGGGCTGACACCTTTGCATTGTACAAGGGTGGAATTCTCCTTAATATCTTATTTACAATATCAATGTCTTTTATTTCTTCACCTAGACCCCAAATTTCTCCAATCACTTTAGTAATTCGATTGAAGAATGTGTTTTCATTCTCATCTGGATGCATCTTCAGATCATCAAACCGATTGTGTAAGACTTGTAATTTTTCCTCCTTCACTTTGATATCTCCTTCATAAAAAATTTCAAGTTTATCCCACATGGATTTTGCTGAGGTGCAACTCATCACCTTTAGATAGGTCTAATTAGAAAGGGCTGCGGTGAGTGCATTTTGTGCTTTAGCATCTGCATCAAGAATTTTTCTGTCTGCGTCATTCATAGCCAGGCCTGTTGGATCAGTGACTTGTATTCCTTTCATAGTAGAAAAAATAACTTCCATTCTAAGAGATCTTAGATGATATCTCATTCTATTCTTCCAGATCTGGAAATTACTTCCATCAAAGAGAGCTACTCCTCTGACATTGGTTGAATTTTCAATAATGGTAAATGATAGATCAAACACTAGTGAACCTCCCTCTGATACCACTTGAAGGAACCTGGAACACCTTGATAGGGGAGGAGTGAATCAGGGTGTTAACTTTTTCTTTTTAATGTTGTGGATCTTGTTCCCACATTGGTAGTAACTTGTTAAACATGTCAAACAAATGAAATTAGGAAGTTTACATAGAAATTTTACTTGGTTCACCACAAAGGGATATGTACAAGGAGCATACGCCGACAGGTTCTCGGTCATACCTAATTCCACTAAAATTCACTAGCTTCAGATTACAAAGTTCAGGTATATCCACTTTGTCCCAGGCACACTGCCTTTACAAAAGTTCAGGGATAGCTCCCTGCATCCCTCGTGTCACTTTTGTTGACTCACCCTAGCTCACTACCTTTGGTGAAGTCCCAGTCAATTTATAGACATGAAGGTCTCTTCAATAGATTTGCATTGAAGTCTTTGCATCTACTTAGCATGAGACTCTACTTGTATAGAAGTCCGGAAATGATGCACTTGAATGCACTGAACCACTGAACCGCATAATCAGAAACGTACAAACAGGTTTCACTGACAATTTCATGCAACATTGATTTTTATGCGCAACTTCAAGTTTTTCACGCAACTTCACCTTTTTCGCACAAGCTGGAATTTTTTATGCCACTTTGAATTTTTCGCGCAAGCTGGAATATTTTGTGCAACTCTAAATTTTTCCACACAAGCCATAATTTTTCACGCAAGTCCAAAATTTTTCGTGCTGCTCTAAATTTTTCACACGAGCCGGAATTTTTCACGCAAGCCTGAATTTTTCATGCAACACCCTTTACGCGAACCTTTTATGTGCATCAGACCTCAGATCTTCTCTGAGTCTTCAACCGTACGTAATGAGGGGGGTCACCCCTTATTTATAGGCATCATAGACCCCCGCGCGCAAAACCCCTGTGGCGTGAAAAACCTCTCATTAGGCACGTAATATTTCACACAGGTATCGTTTTTCACACACATCTCTGGATTTTTCGCGCAACACATGCCTTTTCTATTTTTTGACGTTCTGATTCCAAAACACTATTTGCACAAAAAAACTCACTCCACTATTTCACGCACCACGCTGTTTTTCGCGCACAACTCAAATATTTCACACACAACCCACCTTTTTCATGCACCACTTCCTCTTTGCATGCACCTACTTTTAAAAACAATCCATGTCTTCATTTTCCAATTTTGAGGCCCAAAAATTTGGTAAACACTGGGAAATGGCGCGACCTTCAATATTGTTGTCTGCCTGAACTGTATGATCACTTTACTGGCACACATTCTGAACTTCCACTAAGTATTGACAACAAACACAAACCATACTCCAATTTATGCATAGAATAGCCATGGTTCCAACACAGAATTGATCTTAATAACCTGATGAGGTAGAAGCCATTGAATCCATATCCCCTTATCAGATGGAGCAACTGTATTGGATTAGGGAAGAGGTTCTAGGAGAGGCTTAATATATGGGGCTTCTTCGCATTCCTTGCATAACCTAGATAAATAAAGTATGTAATTTCTAGTATTGAGAATTATACTTGTTTTGGTCATGGATTACTTTTTATTCCAAGCATCATTCCTTGCCACGCAAATGCACCAGCAACCAGTAATGAAACCACTTCTCTCTCTATTCTTTCTAGGCCTTTTTCACTTGCACCCTAAAACCAACTAATGGGGAATGAATCAATTAAGATACCTGCATAGACCACCCTGTGAAACTTTTTAAAGCCCACCACACCCAAAAATACCAATTACTTTCAAAGAACAAATGGATGATTGATTCTGATCTAGTATTTCTATAGCATCGGCATTTTGAAGCCAAATTAATACCCATACACTCGATGCTCTCATAAATAGGCGTTTATTTGTGCCTAACATACCAAATAAAGAATTTGAACCTCATTTGAATCTTCTTAAGCCACAAGATATCCCCTCAAGCATCACTATTATTGGGGTCCAGCATCAAGATGATAAATTATTTGGAAGAGAAGACTCCTGAAGCTGAGCTAGTGAATACACATTTTTCTGGGTCATTATTCAGAAAAATGTTGTCAAGAAGGTCCCATTGGTTCTCATTAAGAATTTTTTGGAGAAATCTTGGATGTTTGAAAGCTTCCCTGAAGGATATGTTTGGTGCTGAGAAATTTGGAAACCACAGTTTCCCACCACCCCAATCATCAATCCAGAAATTGATATCTCCTTTTCCCAAGATCCAACGAGAGTGCTGTTGTAAAATCTCAAAATAAGTATTGGTCGTTTTCCAGATTATAGAATTCCTTGATCTCTGTGCATTCCCATCAACCCTGTATTTTACCTAAATTATTTTTCCCAAAAAAAAATTCCCCTCCAATGCCTCCCAAGCTAGTTTAGCATGAATCCCCTACATAGTGATAAAGATTCTTCTAAGGTTTATGCCTCCCTCAGATGTGGGTTTGGATAGACTCTTCCAAAAATCCCAGTGATGTTTGCCTTCCATTTGGACATACTAGAGAAAGGAAACCATTAACTTCTCCATATTGTGAATCACTCTATTTGTAACCTTGAGATAGGAAAGAATGTGCATTGGAATAGAGGTCAACACACTGTTAATAATAGTTATTCTTCCTCCAAATGATAAGAACCTGATCTTCCAATTGTGAATATGCCCAATTATATTATTAGTGATCTTATAAACGTGGTCGATGCGGAGTAGTTGTTCCAACCAGAGCACCCAAATATTTCATCAGGAAGTGTCCTCTTTTCATGGTCAGCCCACCCTCCATGGTTCTTATTCTTATCTCTGTGACCTTACTAGTTGTATAAAAAAATACTTTTCTCTCTGCTGATAATTTTTCCACTCCAAAAACAATATTCCTATAGCACTTTATTAATCTCATGAACTATCCTTCTACTGTCATTTGTGAACAAAAGGATTTCATCAGCATACATCATGTGAGATATAGCCTTGTTTGTGTGTTTGGTGTGGTATGGTAAGATTCTTCCCAAATTGATTTCCTATTTAATGTACTGACTCAGAGTATCCTAAGAGAGAATAAAAAGGGAGGGGGATAAAGGGTCCCCTTTCCTAAGGCCTTAAATAGTATTAAAGAATCCGAATTGCTTCCCATAAATAAAATTGAGATCCAAACTGACATGTTAGGATTGGGTCGCACTAAAAGGGGTTAAAATTGGTTGATTTTTAAAGCACTTACCACATTGTGATCATAAGAATAGGACCCATCCTCTAAGTGAATATTGGGACATTTTCTCCATCATTTTTATTTAATATAGGCATGGAAGTATCCAGTGTTACGGTCACCTTCTCGCATCCATTTAATCCTTGAGTATTCTCAATCTAGTTGTTCCTTCCTTTGAAGTAAGTCTTCAAGATGACTTTTCTTGTTTCTTAGCTACTCTAAATGAACTTCATTCCACACATTCTATAGTTTTCTCTTTATTTGGTCAATTTCTTTACTAATGGTCTCTAGATCCTAATATCTGAGAGAAAGATTTATTCTCCATGAATGGAGATTACCATTGAACTACCGGATCTTGTAATGAAAAGAAGACCATGGGTTCCCATGAGGATTATTGGAAGAAGACTCCCTCACAACATCAAAGAATCATGGATCCTCCACCCACTATTGAGAGAACTGAGGAAAATCCTCTCTAGTATGACTATAATTTGGGGAAATATGTAGTAGAGAGTGGTCAGAAAGACTATGGAACAAATGGGATATCTTTATGTCTATAAATGTAGATATATCATCCATATTCTCTAGAAACAAATCGAGACGACACCAAACTCGGCGACCTCATCACTAATTATTACACCATGTGAAATGATCCCTAGTAAAACCAGTGTCACTAAGACTATTTCTAACTATGAAAAATATGAAATCCTAGATGGAAACCCTAGGAAAGGCATCACCACATAGCTTATCCTCTGGAAGCACTACCATGTCAAAGTCACTACCCACCAAACATGGGTTATTGTAACGCCCCAACCCTAGTTACCCAGAGTCGGTGCATTATTACATAACATTGGAATGATCACAAAAGATCAAGTCTCGAAATACCGATTAGTTTAGTATCCTCGGAAATACTAGATACATTCATAAGTTTTATATTACCTTATAAAATGAAAAACTATAACAACATAGTCTCCATAGGCCACACTAATATCCCTTATAATATCCCTACAGGTCAGTCATAATATACTTCTTCTCATCTTGGGAAAAATAAAACATAGAAAGGGGTGATCTCAGATGCTCAGTAAGGATAACAATATAGAGGAAACTTTCATAAATAAGCATAAACATTTAAGGCAATGTAAGACTAAAAAATCCTTTTAAACTTAAAATTCAGCATAATATAGAAAATATAAAATCAAATAATTCTGTTTACTTATTCACATGGATATTTTATTAGTCGAATAATCACATGCAATATCAATAGCCACTTTTATAATGATGGAATGCATAATATCAGACTTCATAACCACATAGTCAAGGCCTTGTGCTAAGACTACAAATAATATTTTGTCAAGGCCTTGTGCTAAGAAACTAGTTTGTCTCATGAGATCTACTAATGCATCGAGGAGCTATAGCAGGCTCCACCTGTCACTTACTAAGTCCAATGCATTCCTTATATGAAAATGTTTAAACATAACATAAACATTCGTATTAAAACTAGCATACAAAATGTCAATACTTTATCCATAAACCAGGTATAAAAATAACACATACACAATCAAACATATCGCAAAACCTTCAATACAATATGGAAGTTTTGTATCATAATAAATCAACTTCAAATAAGCTCACAATCCATCAAAGGATGTTGACATAGATGAAATCAAAACGTTTTTTAAAGAAATGTCTCTTTCTATTTTGAAATCATTTAAAAGTCATATAATTATAAAAGAAAACATTTATTTTGAAAATATTCATATAATATTGTAAGGTAAACTTTGACGATGTTATAACGGTAGAAAATAGCCGCACCTGCTGTATAAGTTAAAAAACATTCTTACCTTAATTTTGTCGAAAAGGTCATAAGTTACCTTGTTTGGAAAATGATGGAAAGATTCCTTTAAAACCATTTTATAAAAATTCAAACAAGGGTATAAATGACTTTAAACCATAGTCTAGTAAATATTAAAAATGTTTTGGAATACATTTTTAAGAAACATGGATGTGGATGATAAAGAGGTCCTAGTAGATACTTACGTAAAAATAACCTCAGATAATAAAGAGATTGTGAAATTAACTCTTACCTTGTACTTTTCCTTGGTCGAGGGTAGGTTAACCTCCTATATAATTGTGAAATAATTGTTATTAAATTATACAATAACCATATACATTAATATTATATCATATATTATCTTCTAATATTTCTTTGTTAATGATATTTTAGTAGTATCATTGTTTCGGGTGTTAACTGATTCGTTTTCCTTTATATGATTGGTTACGTAAGCCATGTTTGTTATGGATAGGATATACTTGATTCATATACATAATGATATTATGTTCATAAGCATTATTTTTAATCATAAAATTAAAATTATTCTTGAATTATTACGATGGGTAATGAATCTCATCGCGTTCGTGGAGACGGTAATCTGTACGTATGCACGAGCGAAAATATCATTATTTTGATATTAAAACCATATATAATTGGATGGTATATCATATATAAATAATAATTATCATGTTATATTTATTTTTTACAACATTTATACTCATTATTATACCATCCAAATGATGAAGTGTTTGAATAACAAACTACACCACGACATGGAGACGGTAATTCGTACGTACGCATGTATGGTGACTTTGTCATTTATAGGATGGATAGAATAATAAATATGGTTGTACCATTTTTATAATAACATAAAATTATATAGAATATACTGTATTTATTATTTTAGAATGTAAAAAACAAAGAAATAGGAAGTTAAATAAGAAAATAACTTGAAATAGGTGATGAAATATTTACCTCTTCTTCAGGTTCTTCCTTTTGATTTGATCAAAAGGGCTCCTTAGGTTGGCTTTATGACTAAAGTAAGTAATCCAGGATTAAGGTAGGATAGTTTATAGGATATTTGGTCAGGTTTTGGCCGATCCAAATGGCTTTGAAGGTGTGAATTTGAGAGAAGGGGGGGTGCCCTTTTATAAGAGAGGTGAGGGACACTTTAGAAAAAGATTGAAATATTATTTTATAATAAAATAATTTTCGGTTTATAATGGCTCAAAAATGAGTCATTTAAAGGATAAGGTGGGTATGGGTCTAAAAACTCTCAACAAATAGGTTTTATATAGGTTTAGGTCATCATATTAACCTTATCTTTTATATTTAACTCTTAGTTAAATAGTTTGACATTTACCATGTCTCTTTGTATTTTTATATTATATGGTTAATAAACTTACTATAACAAGACAATAGAACCCCATGTGGTTAATTATTAATATATATAACCTTATATAAGTCCTTTATCCAAAACTTATATTTTTAGGAATATTATATCAATTAATAATATAATATTTGTTTTAAAAACTCAATTATGTCAATTTTGACACTATTTGGTATTTTGTTTTTGTTAAATTTATAACATTATTACTTCTAAAAAATTCATTTAATCAACCCTAAAATGTCATATTAACCTAAAAATTTAATTAAATTCATTAAAAGTCTCAAATTAGATTTATTTGGATATTTATAATATCAATTATTTTAATCTTTCATTAATAAGGTAATTATTACATCATCATTGTGTCATAAATAAATTTAATCATTTAATGTATAAAAATTATAAATAAAATAACATTATGTATTAAATAATTTTATCGTTATAATGAATATTTATAGTCGAATTTATCTTATGTATAACCCTATATTTAAAATGGTTTACTTATTAAACTTTGATTTAAACTCTTTTAACTCTTCTTTAAATAAAATAATAATAAATGACCTAATCTAATCCAAGTGGGCCAAAGGGGATAATATTTTATTCCTAAGGATTTTTTTGGTCGAATTAAACTTATCCAATAGAATTAGGACATGTGTTAGGGTAATTATGATATCATTTTTACCCTTAATTACCCTATTTACTTTTAACCGTGGTAAATAAAAGTAAAAAGTTTCTATTCACAAAAAAATATTTTCATCTTATTAAACCACATTTTACTTACTAATATTAACCATGTCTCTCAGATTTTTAAAATTCAACTCATAAAAGCAGTAAAATTTAGTTTTATACAAATTTGAAAATGCTCCTAAGAGGTGGGTAAAAGATGGTAAATAGTTCGATAAAATTTTATATATCTAAACTTATTATAAAATGACTCCAATGAATTGCGTTGAACATATATATGTATTATGTATATATTTTTACCTAAAATAGATTAAAATAAAATAACAAATTATTTAAATAAAAAGTCAGTTTTAACCAATAACGTAGTGTTTTTCACTATTCATCAAAAATTGAAAGTTTTCAGAAAAATACAAAAAATTCACCCTAAGATAATTTTGATATTCCAAATCCAAAAATGAATTCCATTTTGAAAGATAAAATTTATAAAATTTCAAAAAGTGGGTATTACTATTCATAATGGCTAGTTTGATTGGTCGCGGTGTGTTAGAATCTTGAAGTTATGTACAATGCAAGCTATTGCATTATTCAAAGGGAAATGTATCATGGAAGCTTGAGGTGTTACATTCTTCCCTTATTCAAATAATTTTGTCCTTGAAATTTTTATAATACTACCGTACAAAAATATTTGGGTGGTTCTTCATTATAAGTTCCTCTGGTTCCCACATTGCCTCTTCCATCTTATGGTTTCTCCATAGAACTTTTACCAGACGAGTCGTCCGGTTTCTCAGCACTTATTATCTTGTATCAAGAATTTTGACAGGATCTTCACAATAATACAGATTAGGTTCCAATTCAATTTCCTCATAGGTGAGTACATACGTTGGGTCAGGCATGTATTTTCTCAATAGTGATACGTGGAACACATCATGAACTTTGGAGATACTTGGAGGCATTGCCAAACAATAAGCTAAAACTCCAATTAGTTCTAGAATTTCGAAAGGTCTGATGTACCTGGGACTCAATTTACCCTTATTACCGAAATGTATAACACCCTTCCATGGAGATACCTTCAAGAAAACATGGTCTCCTGCTTGAAATTAAAAATCCTTCCTTCGGTTATCGACATAGCACTTTTGCCTGCTTTTGGCTACTTTGATGTGGGTTTGGATAACCTTCACCTTTTTTATTGTTTCCTCAAAAAGTTCTGGGCCTACGAGTTTTCTTTCACCAACATCATCTCAACAAGTTGGTGTGTGACATCTCTTTCCAGATAACAC
Source organism: Viscum album (assembly GCA_963277665.1). Lineage (NCBI taxonomy): Eukaryota > Viridiplantae > Streptophyta > Magnoliopsida > Santalales > Viscaceae > Viscum > Viscum album. The sequence continues at coordinate 1,288,144,141 of OY728159.1, read as the reverse complement.
TTCATATGGTGCCATCAGAATACTTGAATGGAAGCTATTGTTATAGGAAAATTCTACCGGAGGTAAATATTGATCCCACATACCTTAAAAGTCAAGTGAGAAAGATCTCAACATGTCTTCTAAGTTTTGAATAGTCTATTCTAATTGTCCATAAGTTTGAGGGTGGTATACAGTGCTCAAAAAAAGTTTAGTATCCAGGGCTTTCTAAAGACTTTTCCAGAATCTTGATGTAAAATGGGGATCACGATTAGAAACAATCGATAAGGGTACTCCATGAAGTCTTACAACTTCATTAATATATAGTCTTGCTAGACGTTTAAGTGGTAAATCTTCTCTTATAGCAAGAAAATGTGAAAACTTTGTAAGACGATCAACAATGACCCATATTGCATCATTCCTTCTAGGAGTATTTGGTAGCCCCATGAAAAAGTCCATCATAATATTATCCCATTTCCACTCGGGTATGGGAAGAGGTTGCATGACTCCTCCAGGTTGTTGCCTTCCAGATTTCACTTGTTGACAAACCATATATCTTGACACAAAATCAGCAATCTCCCTCTTCATGTTATCCCACCAAAAATGTTCCTTCAAATCTCTATACATCTTGGTGCTACTATGGTGTATAGAGAAATTGGAGTTATGAGAATCATCTAAAAATTCCATTTTTAGATCCAGTATATCAGGAACACAAAGTCTCTTCCCAAATTTCAAAATCCCATCTTCATATATGAAGTCACTCAATCTCCCATCATTCACAGCTTTAATCTTGTTTTGAAACTCCTCATCATCAGCCTGAGAACATTTTATACTTTCTAGAAAAGATGGTTTGGAAACCATTTGAAAAAGTATTGATGTTTCACCTTCCATGATTATTCCCATATCCATTTTCACTAGATCCATGAAAATAGGATCCCTTTAAACTCTCATCTTGTTCAAAACTCCATGATCCTTTCTGAACAAAGCATCTACCACATTATTTTCCTTCCCTGGGTGGTAGTGTATTGTGAAATCATAATCCTTGAGTAGTTCAAGCCATCACCTTTGCCTCATGTTGAGTTTTTTTGTGAGAAAACATACTTCAAACTCTTATGATCAGTATAAATCACACATTTTTAACCATAGAGATAGTGTCTCTATATTTTCAGAGCAAAGATTACAGCTGGTAACTCAAGATCGTGAGTAGGATAGTTTTTCTCATGAATTTTTAGCTATCGTGATGCATAGGCAATAACTATATCATTCTGCATAAGGACACAACCAATTCCTTTCTTTGGAGCATCATTATAAATAAAAAACCCATCATTACTTGATGGTAGAGTCAAGATAGGAGAATTGACTAATATTCTCTTCAATATTCAAAACATTCTTCACACTCTTTTGTCCAAAAAAAATTAACCCCTTTACATGTGATCTTGGTTAATGGGTTAGCCAATCAGGAAAATTTCTGGACAAAACACCGATAATAACCTGCTAAACCAATAAAATTGCATACCTCAGTTATACTCCTTAGTGCTGGCCATTCTTGGATTGCCTTGGTCTTTGAAGGATCAATAGATATTCCATCCTTAGAGACAATATAGCCAAGAAAAGAAATATCTTGAAGCCATAATTCACACTTTCAAAACTTCCCGTATAATTCATTTCTTCTGAGGGTTTTCAGAATGGTGCGCAAGTGATTTTCATAATCTTTATAGCTTTTAGAGTATACTAGGATATCATCAATAAATACCACTACAAATTCATAAATATATTCCTTGAAAACTATGTTCATTAGATCCATGAAAATAGAGGGTGCATTTGTCAACCCAAAAAGCATTACTATAAACTCATAATACCCATACCTGGTTCGAAATGTTGTTTTCGGAATGTCTTCCTTTTTCACACACAACTGATGATATCCAGATCGAAGGTCAATATTTGAAAAATATTGAGCTCCATGAAGTTGGTCAAATAAATCATCAATGCGAGGTAGGGGATACTTGTTCTTTTATTGTTATAGCATTGATCTCCCTGTAGTCAATGCACAACCTCATAGATCCATCTTTCTTCTTAACAAAAAGGGAAGGGGATCCCCATAGAGAAACACTAGGTCAAATAAATCTATTATTACTCAATTACTCTATTTTTTTCTTTAGTTTTACTAATTATACAGTGGCCATTCTATAAGGGGTCTTTGATATGGGCCTTGAACCAGGAATTAAATCTATAGAAAACTCAATTTTTTGTTCTGAAGGATGTCTATGTAAATCCTCTGGAAACACATCAACATATTCTTACACAATAGGTACATCCTCTATTCGAACATTATTTTCCTCTCCCATAATTATTTCATTCTCATCCTCACTAATAATTGAATTTAGTAGATCTTCTAGGGGTGGGTCTAGATAAGAATTAGGTTGTGACGTTTCTGCTCTAAAGATAAGGTACACCTTATCATCATTGAAAATTGTAACCTCCTTATTCTTACAATAAATTTTCACATCATGGTATGAAATCCAATTCATACCAAGGATTATATCAAATCAAATCATGGGTATGATAATGATATCAGCAGATAAATAACATTTATATGCCCTAATGAGAATTGATTCACAAAACTTTGTTGCGATGATACTTCTCTTAGGTGTTTTGACTAAAAACTCCCATGTTAAGTCAAATTGAAAATATCTAATTTTCTTAGAAAACTGGGAAGATATGAAACAATGAGATGATCCAAAATCAAATAAAGCATTGTCTAAACTTGAGGAAACCATTAAATTACCTGCCACCATGTCTTTCGAAGCTTCAACCTCAGTAGTAGTGATCGCATAAGCTTGGTCTTGCTCCCTTGGCCTTTTCTGAGGTAAGTTTCCTTGTTTCTTAGGATATTCATTTACATAATACCCCTTTTCTCTACAATTGTATCAGTCAACAGCCTCTTTCTTCCCCTTGCAATCACGATCTTGGTGGCCTTTTTCACCACACTTATAACAGACTCTCATTCCCTTTAGGAAAGTACCAGGGTGTTTCTTCCCACATTTACCGCATGATGGATATTAAACTTTTCCCTTCTTACCCTTATCTCCATTTCCATAGTGTTCAGCAGATCTCTTCTTCTCCTACTTTACTTTAATGTTGTAAGACTTAGAGAATTATTTTTCTGTCTTGATAGCACATAAGACAATATATTTGTACGATGAGAAGGATTGTGATACTAATGCTCGACAGAGAAATGGTTTTAACCCATCAAATAAATGATCAATATTACTTATTGGGTTACATATATAATCTGCATCATGCCTTGCTAACCTTGTAAAGTCAACCTCATATTTTGAGGTATTCTCGTCCTCTTTTTTCCTCAGACTCAGAAATTGTATTTCCATATCTGCTCGAGGGTCACGATGAAAGTATTTTTCTAAGAAAAGATCTTTAAACCCCCTTCATTACATATTTGATACTTCATCATCTTCCTTTGTGTTTTGAATCAATGACCACCATTGATCTGCATCTCCTATGAGGTGATAAACTTCCATGACAACTTTTTCCCTTTCGCTACTCCCCAAGGCATGAAATATTTTCTCTAAAGAATTAATCCATTTCTTAGATAATAATGGATTTTTACTCCCATTGAATGTTGTTGGTTGTTTCCTCATGAAGCAGTATAACATTGATCCTCTGCATTGTGGATCAGGGTGCTCCATATGGGTAAGGTTATTATTCATAACCTGAGTGAGTTGTCCCAGTATGGTGATAAGCAGATCAGCACCAGTTGCTTCACCAGCTCCACTATAATTATCTTGAGTATGAGGGAAATACCTACATGGATTACGTGTGTTGATACAGTTTCCATTCCTTCCACTAGGTTCCATTTCTAAAAAATGGCATACACTAGATTGGTTTATGAATCGCAATATATAACTCCAAACTTGTAAAACACTTAACATAAATTGAATAGTTTATGGATATAATCCATAATAATAAAAATGTTTTCTTTTAGGAATTATATACTCATAAACCCTTCATAATGGTTTGTAAAGAAAATGAGAATTATCCTAAGCATATCCCCCAGGAGTGTCATAACCAAGAGTGTAGCAAGGCCCGTTTTCGTGCACCAGTTCTCATTCGAGTCTAGCTCAAAGTGGTGTTTTCAGGTTTTACCCCTAGGTACATATGTTCCAGAGCCGCCTCTACATGCTCGTATCCATATAGGGATGTATATCTTGGAAAACTCACAAAATCTCTATAGTACCAAAATTCTAGGAAATTCTTCTATACTAATCCTCAAAGTCTATCTTAGGGTAATGTTATCTGATCAGAGTTTTTCTAAATCTAGCTTCCAAATCTTGTACTAAACTTCCTTTGATACCAACTATAATTCCCCGACCCTAGTTACCTAGATTCGATGCATTATTACATAACATCGGCATGATCATAAAAGATCAAGTCTCGAAAGACCGATTAGTTTATTAGCCTTGGAAGTACTAGATACATTCACAAGTTTTACATTACATTATAAAATAAAAAACAAAAACAACATAGTCTCCATAGTCCACACTCGTATCCCTTATACTATCCCTATAGGTTAGTCATAATATACTTCTTCGCATCCTGAGAAAAATAAAACATAGAAAGGGGTGAGCTCAGATGCTCAGTAAGTATAACAATATAGTGGAAACTTTCATAAATAAGAATAAACATTTAAGGCAATGTAAGACTAAAACAAAAGCCTTTTAAACATAAACTTAAGTATAATATGGAGAAGATAAAATCAAATAATTTCATTTACTTATTCACATGGATATTCTACTAGTCAAATAATCACATGCAATATCAATATCCATTTTCATAATGATGGAATGCATAATGCCAGACTTCATAACCACATAGTCAAGGCCTTGTGCTAAGACTACAAATAAGATTTTGTCAAGGCCTTATGCAAAGACACTATTTTATCTCATGAGACCTACCTATTCATAGAGGATCTATAGAGGGATCCAACCGTCACTTACTAAGTCCAATGCATTCCTCATATGAAATGGTTTGAACATAACATAAACATTTATATTAAAACTACCATACGAAATGTCAATACTTTATCCATAAACCATGAATGGTATAAAAATAACACATCCATAGCAAAACATATCACAAAACCTTCCATAAAATATGGAAGTTTTGTATCATAATAAATCAACTTCAAATAATCTCACAATCCATCAAAGGATATTGACATAGATGAAATCAAAACTTTTTTAGAGAAATATATCTTTATATTTTGAAATCATTTAAAATTCATATAATTATAAAAGAAAACATTTATTTTGAAAATATTCTTATAATATTATAATGGAAACTTCAATTATGTTATAACGGTGGAAAATAGCCGTACCCTCCGTATAAGTTAAAAAACATTCTTACCTTAATTTTGTCAAAAATGTCATAAGGTACCTTGTTTAGAAAACGACAGAAAGATTCCTTTCAAACCATTTTATAAAAATTAAAACAAGGGTATAAATAAATTTAACCCATATTCTAGTAAATAGTAAAAATTCTTTGGAATAAATTTTTAAGAAACATGGATGTGGATGATAAAGAGGTCCTAGTAGATACTTACGTAAAAACAACCTTGGATAACAAATCAAATTGTGAAATTAACCCTTACCTTGTAATTTTCCTTGGTCAAGGGTAGTTTAACATCCTGTATAATGGTAAAATAATTGTTATTAAATTATAAAAGAACCATATACATTCATATTATATCATATATGATCTTCTAATATTGCTTTGTTAATGATATTTTAGTATTATCATCATTTTGGGTGTTAACTGATTCATTTTCCTTTATATGTTTGGTTAGGTAAGCCATGTTTTTTGTTGATGGTATGTATTTGATTAATATAAATAATTATATTATGTTCATAAAAATTATTTTTAATCATAAAATTAAAATTATTCTTTAATTATTATGATGGGGAATGAATCTCATCGCGTTCGTGGAAACGGTAATCCGTACGTACGCACGAGTGAAAATATCATTCTTTTGATATTAAAATTGTATATAATTGGACATTATATCATATATAAAAAATCATTATAATGTTATATTTATTATTTACATCATTTATACTCATTATTATACCCATCCAAATGATGAAGTGTTTGAATAACAAACTACACCAGGATGTGGAGACGGTAATCTGTACATAGACGTGTATGGTGACTTTGTCATTTATAGGGTGGATAGAATAATGAATATGGTTGTACCATTTTTATAATAACATCACAGTATATAGAATATACTGGATTTATTATTTTATAATGTAAACAACAAAGAAATAGGAAGTATAAGAAGAAAAGAACTTGAAAGAGGTGATGAAATATTTACCTCTTCTTCAGGTTCTTCCTTTTGATTTGATCAAAATGGATCCTAGGTTGGATTTATGACTAAATTAAGGACTTTAGGATGAAGGTAGGATAGTTTAGAGGATATTTGGGTAGGTTTTGGCCGATCCAAATGGATTTGAAGGTGTGAGTTTGAGAGAAGGGGAGGTGCCCTTTTATAAGAGAGGTGAGGATCACTTTAGGAAAAGCTTAAAATATTATTTTATAATAAAATAATTTTTGGTTTCTAGTGCATCCAAAATGATTTATTTAAATTCTAAGGTGTGGATGGTTCGAAAACCTCTCAACAAATAGGTTTTCAACAGGTTTAGGTCATCATATTAACCTTATATTTTAGATTTAACTCTTAGTTAAATAGTTTGACATTTACCATGTCTCTTTGTATTTTTATATTATATGGTAAATAAACTTACTATAACAAGACAATTGAACTCCATGTGGTTAATTATTAATATATATAACCTTATATAAGTCCTTTTTCCAAACCTTATATTTTTAAGAATATTGTATCAATTAATAATATAATATAATATTTGTTTTAAAAACTAAATTATGTCAATTTTGACACTATTTGGTATTTTGTTTTTGTTAAATTCATAACAGAATTATTACTTCAAAAAAATTAATTTAATCAACCCTAACATGTTATATTAACCTATAAAATTAATTTAATTCATTAAAAGTCTCAAATTAGATTTATTTGGATATTTATAATATCAATTATTTTAATCTTTCATTAAAAAGGTAATTACTATGTCATCATTATGTCATAAATAAATTTAATTATTTAATGTATAAAAATTATAAATAAAATACCATTATGTAGGAAATATTTTTAGCTTTCTAATGAATATTTATAGTTGAATTTATCTTATAACCCTATGATAAAAATGGTTTAGTTATTAAACTTCGATATTAACTCTTTTAACTCTTCTTTAAATAAAATAATAATAAATGTCCTAATCTAATCCAAGTGGACCAAATGGGATCATATTTTGTTTATAAGGTTGTTTTTTGTCGAATTACACTTATCCAATAGAATTAGGACATGTGTTAGGGTAATTATGATATCATTTTTACCCTTAATTACCCTATTTACTTTTAACCGTGGTAAATAAAAGTAAAAAGTTACTATTCACCAAAAATTATTTTCATCTTATTGAACCACATTTTACTTACTGATATTAACCGTGTCTCTCAGTTTTTTTAAATTCAACTCACAGAAGCGGTAAAATTAAGTTTTATACAAATTTTCAAATGCTCCTAGGAGGTGGGTAAAAGACGGTAAATAGTTCGATAAAATTTTATATATCTAAACTTATTATAAAATGACTCCAATGAATTACATTGAATATATATATGTATTATTTATCTATTTTGACCTAAAACCAATTAAAATAAAATAATGAATTATTTAAATAAAAATTCGGTTTTAACCAATAACGCAGTGTTTTTTCACTTTTCATCAAAAATTGAAAGTTTTCAATAAAATACCAAAAATTCACCCTAAACTAATTTCAATATTCCAAATCCAAAAATGAAGTCCATTTTGAAATATAAAATTAATAAAATTTCAAAAATTGGGTATTACTATTCATAATGACTAGTTTGATTGGTCGCGGAGTGTTAGAATCTCGAAGTTGCATACAATGAAAGCTATTGCATTATTCAAAGGGAAAGGTACCGTGAAAGCTTGGGGTGTTACAGTTATCTTCCAGATTGAAGGAGTCAAGATCCCACCACAATTCCTCCCTCACCTTCCTATCAAATTTTTCATATAAAAATGATAAAAAGAAACTTTGGTCCCTTACTAAGATTTTTTTTTAGAAGAACTGATCAGAATAATTAATAAGATCAGCTGAGATGTTGTCTTTTCTAGAAAAACTATATATGTGAGTTTATAGGAATTCCATGTAAGAAATATCTCACCCTCAATATCTGAGCTTATTTTTTTATTCTAGACACATCTAGTTTTGGCTCAAGAATAGCCACCAAAGAAACTGATTTATTGTTAAAATCATTCAAAATGGAATCTGTCTTCGCCCGAGCACGCAACCCATGATTGTTTCATATGATAAGATTAAACATTAAAAACTGATTTGCTTGAATTTTCCCCCAAACCTATAGCCATTCATATTTATAGAAGCCTTGTATTTTGAAATATCCTTCACCTTATACTGAGATCTTGTGATCCTTCCACTATGAACTTGTGAACTTCTTAATTCTGAAGGCCTAATGTTCATAATTTCCTTTTGGTCCCCTCTAGGGATAATTATTGTATCAAGTGGTAAAACTGAATTCATAGAGGGGAAGCACACCACAGGAGATCTCACCACTAAATAACTCATCGCAGGAGGACTCACCACTGGATAACTCACCATATGAGATCTCACCACTAAAGGAGATGAATCCACTGTAACATTATAAGAGAGAGCATGATCCTCCTTAGAAACTTCAGGGATACACAACTAGGAAAGCTTTGTAGGAATGAGAAAAGAAGAACTAATCCTTCTAGGAGGAATATATGAGAGATACAAACCACAAAGATTAAAACTCAGAAAATGAGGTAATAGAAATGTGTGCATACCTTGGTTGAACAATATGAGATCTAAGCACTTTGGTCCTGCCTTAGAGCCTATAAATTCAGTGTGGGAAGAAGATGCCTTCTCATACACTATTGATGACAGAAGGATCGTCCTCTTCCCTCGATCCAGGCTGACTAAGTTTGATTTGGCCTAGCATGAAGAAGAATTTGGTAGTGAAGGTGAAGGATCAAGAATGGATGAACATAGAGAGATGTGGTTCACTTGAGTTTAAAGATATTAATAGCACTCTGAAAGAGAATGGCCTTTGAGATGATAGTGGGGATAGAAGCGAGGAGCAGCCTGGTAGACCAGAACTTGATACCACTCCTACATGCCTTCAATGCGGAGAATAATCCTATTTGGGAGAGGTTGGGATAAATCCAAATCTATGTATATCCTCTCCAAAAAAATTTCATCCAAACTAAGGGTTCTATCATCCACACAAAGAAAATATCCAAGAAAATTTCCAGTCCCTTGAAGAGAACCTACTTGCAAAAAGGGGAGAGGCAACCCTGGAAGTGAGATCCAAACCATGGATTGAGGGATTTCCTTCCCAGAATGAATTTCCACTAACCACTGAGATAAATAGAATATCTAATGACCCACTGATCATTGAATCTTACACAAATCCATAGTGAAATCATCCCAAGAATCCAAAATAATTTAAAAAACTTTGCAATTCAGAACCGACACCCTGGCCGAAAAATTAAGGCCCCAATAATTGATGCAATCCTGAAAGATCGGTAAGGGGGGATTGTCCATCCAAAAGCGAGATACTAGAGTCCATTGAAAATTTTACACTAATTTCCCAAAATAATTCACTGAAATAGATAAAATAGGGGTACCACCTTCCACTAAGGGTGAAGACTCCAGATAGGCATTTGGGAAAAATTTACTCGCTACTTACTAGTAGGGGAAAGGCCACCATGGAACATCCTTGTAAGAGAGAGTAGGGAAGAAACCACTTCCACCACCTAGAATCTAAGAGTTAAGAAATTCCAAAGAAGAGGGGCTAGGAGGCGCAAGAGAAATGGTCCGGATTTGATAGAGAGACTCCACATGGGTGGAAATGGAATTCTTTTTTATCTTCCTCCTTTTCACTGTGAGATGTTATCACATCATGAAGGTAAGTGGATCCCACTTGAAAATCGAGTGATTTAGGTGCATCCCATAGATACCTATGAAGTTAGGATTCTTATTTTTCACTTTTTGGTCTCTCTCAAACTCATCCAAAGGGAATCAAGATTGGTGTAGTGTCTCTTCAGTGTAAGGTAAACCAGATTTATAGTATTTCTTTATTTCATTATCTTATATAGTTTTATATTATCTTTCATAGAGATCCCCAGATTTGGTTATAATTGCTTTTTCTATATCTAATTAGTATTATTAGAATCATACGAAACCTAATAGCATCCCCTATCGAAGGTAGAATGGAATAAAGCACTATAATTGATGATCTATGATTCTAATCAAATATTAAAAATCAATAGTAAACTACCTTCATCCTTAGTTATAATGTTTATGGAATTTCCATAAGCTCCCCTTCCAGAATTAACTTTGTTATCCCTATAATATTTCCTTAGATACCCTTTCTCCCTGTAGTTACAACATATGGGTCTATTCCTAGACAATTTACTTTGACTTCTTTCTCTCTTCTCCTTATACTTCATTATACTTTTTCATGAAACAAAATTTACACTTTCTTATACATTGAGAATGGTTTTGAAATGTTCTTGGAATTACCTCTACCTGATCTATTCATCTAAAATAATATCAAAAACATAATCAAACAAAAGTTCAATATTCCTACAAGAATTTATTACAATAATCACCATTACATCCCATGTTTCTGGAAGTCATGATAGTAACAAAAAATCCCACACTGGATCTATGAAATTTTCTCTTACTAATTCTAAATAAATTTAGATCATGTTGAATTCATTGACACAATCTTTCATGGTTCTTCCTTTCGATATTCACATGTAAAATAACTCCCACATCATGAATACTTTTTCATTACTTTTGTCTTCTCATAGATATTAGTAAGAGAATTCATCATTTCACCAGTGGTCTTTATCTCCCATGTGTTATAGGTAACATTCCATTCAAATGAAAACTATATCACGCCAAGTGCCTTTAGATAAAGCCTTTTTCATCCTAATTTATCCATTGCCTTCAGTTTGACTCCCTTAAGTAAAAGATCACGGTCCATTTGGAATATAAAATACTCTAGTTTCATCCTCTAGAATCTAAATTTTGTTCCATAGAATTTGTTAACCCTAGAATTAACTTCTTCCAATGTCATTCCTTATGAAACAGAGAACTCTCATTGAAAAGGAAAATCATATAGAAAATAATATTACCTAAAGATTTAGTTTTCAAGTGTGTTAAGTCTTGTTGAACCACAAGATTTGAAACCAATTTTTTGGTTTGAAACCACCAATCCATAAGCAACCAATCGGAACTTAAACTATGGAAAAAAGTCTAGAATTTTCAAAAGTAGAAAAACTAGTTAATTAATTGTTTTAAAACTGAGAATACAAACTACACTCCAACCACCACACTAAATCATTACCCTTACATGCTCAATAAAATAAATGTTCAGAAAAAACAACCTAAGTGAATACACACGCATGATTTCAGAATGATAATAAAAAATTACATGGTTTATACTTTAGTCCTAATCCATGGTATAATAATAATTTATTAATATTAAAAAATATAAAAGAGTGATTATAAGTACACATCACAAGTGACCTCACCCCACCCATTTATAGTGGTACCCAGCTGGTGAAACTAGTTCCACTGACTTTTGAATTTTACAGGGAACAAACCATTGATCATGGACACCTCTAGTTTCATGCACCACCTCAGTTATTGTCTTGGGTTGAACAATACAAGATATCCTTAAATTTACATTGGAATATTTATGCTCTCCTAATGTAAATTATACTTTTTAACTTCTATCATCAGTAATTTTTCACTTGATGTAACCCTAAATGAATCTCACATAGCCTTTTCCAACATTGATTTATTCTGACATGCCACTTCAGTTATGCCTCTACAAATCCATCTTATATTTTCTACCTATATTTATTTCAAACATTATTCCTCCATTAGACAATGATTCTTCAAGCCTTACCCATGATCTGGAACCCAATTTTCAGATTTACTTCTTCCAGACTCAAAGAACTGGAATCATAAAAGGAGTCTTCACAATCTAAATAGTTTCAGAGGTGTTATCTTAAGTGGATGAGGCTCAAATAATGTTTTGGGGGTTTAGAAGGATGTTTGATGTAGTTCTATGGCTATAAAGGGATTCCAGGTACCCAAATGGGTCACACTAGGTACCCTATGGGGGTACCTAGGTTCTAGATCCACCGCCTGGGGCCACCGGGTGGTAAGTGCATTGCACCAAGAACCCGATGGTTCCTAAAAATGTTTTTTTTAACATGGGAAAAATGGTATTTATGGGTTTTAAATTTAAAACTACTTTGGATATAATTCATCTTGGTTAGATAAGATGCATGGAGGAGCCACACCTTTTCCTCTTCTCCCCCTCATTCACTTCCCCTTGATCCATAGAATTCATGGGTGACTCTTTCATTGATTTGGGTGAGTTTCCCTTCTTTGTCTCTTCTTCATATACTCTTACCTATTTTTATATAATTTTGGTGGATTAAATTTAAGTATTTTATACTAATTCAACTAGATCATGGTATAATTAGGCCATAATAATGGGTCTTTGGTGTGTGTTGGCTATAGTGAATCTTAGGAGGATGAATGCTTGAATTTTCATTTGGTTTCACTTGAGGTAAGTCACTGCCCAAATTATTTTTGGTTTTACATTAAATTATAATTTAATTGATTGGTAAATAAAGATCAATTATTATTTATTTTTATGGAGGTGAGTTTTAGTGTGTGTCGAGGGTGATCCACACCCTATTTCTCAAGTTTCTTGGCATTGTTATGTCATTCAATGAGTTATTAAAAGATTATTCCTAAATAAATTAATTATAATGGTTTATAATTAATTAAATGATGTTTGATGGATTTAGGTCCACATGTGGTTAGATGACGGTTGATGGATCTTGATCAATCTTGGACATGCTTAGGTGATGGTGTTCAAGCATTTATTTTTGGGTTAACTTCATCTTGAGGTAGGTGGTCCCTAACTTTTTTTGATGATTTATGCATTGTTTCATGAGACATGTGATATGTGTCATCATTTACCATGTGTGATTGACCTTAAACTAAATTTTATTTTCTTCTACTTGTCCCATAAGAGTTGGGTGAAGAAACCTAATCTCATGAGGGATCCTTTAAATTTTATGATCGTATGATATAATCATCAATGCAAATGATTTTAAATTAAAGTGATTTGTAATTTATACTTGTGACCCAATGGGGATTTACTTGAGTTATTTTATGATTCCTAGGACCTTGATTGGGTTTCTTTCATCTTCTTGTATGTAAGAGATGAGTATATTTGAGAGAGACCAATATTATATTTTAATCAGGATTTTTTCTTTCACCACTTTAGAGAGGTTATGTGTTGTTAGGGCTATGATTGGTCTTTATTTTGGTATATCTTCATTACATGGCCACCTAAGTCTATAGGGTGAAATTAAATTATTAAAAATTATGTCCTCTAGAACCAATAGGGGTGTCTTCTTGGTAGACCATGACATAGTGGACCTATAATAGGTTCCCATGAGCTTCTCTTGAGTAGGAGATGTATGAATTATATAAGGTCATTTGAGTCTTCATAATAATGGAACATTAGGGTTGACATGTTATCCTTTGGCTTACATTATTGATGTATGGTCTGAGTATTCGTCCCCCTTCTGACTTGTGGTAACCGAGTGGTTTATACCTTAATTTTGGATAGGAATATAGGTTGTTCATGTGAGGACCCACCTATCTTGGACTTATAGTGAGTTGTATTAATGACATTCATTTATTCATAACTTTTTATCTGCTCCCTTGTTTATTTTCAATTAAAATTTCATAATTGTTGTGAAATTCTCATGTTTTAATATTAAATATAATTTGTGGGTATTATTTGAATTAATCCATATTGAGGAATATTTATAATTTTGATAATATCTTTAAATATAATGATCTAAATGATGTAATTATTATTTTTTAGTGTTATTGATTCAAATTACAACAAATCATGAAACTAAATATTTGGATAATTCATCCATCTAAAGGGCCATATGGACCACACAATAAGGCCCACCAAATTTTTGGATAAAATTGAATCAAAAATTATCATTGAATTTATAAGATCAATATAGAAGATAAAATTTTATTAAACTCTCAAATATATTATAGGATATCCAAAAATATCTTGCATAAAAAAAATTAGGCCCAAATCAATCAATAATTGTCCCAATTTATGCATGAAAGTCCATCCCACAATTCTATTTAGGATTTCAAAATATCCTATAATTATTGACTTTTCTCCCAATACACTTGACCTATTGAACTTAAATTTTTTGATTAGAAATAAAACATGTTAGTTACAAACATTGAAAAGAACTTTTTTTTAGATTAATTCATATTCCTAGACTAAGCCTCATTCACATTCAGGCTATTGAAAAATTTTGGATAATTCTTGATATTAGCACATGGTTTGGGAAAAAAACTATATATTTGGATTCAAAATTCAAATGGAAATTAAATTTGGAGGGTTAAATTTACACATGTATATATATATATAACTTTTAAGAATAATATTTCTCGATATTTGGATTTATTCATGGTCAAATGTTTTATCCAATGTAAAGAGAAGTTTTGGGAAAAAAACAGTCCACTCCCTTGGGCTATAAATAGATACTCATTCTCACCTATGAAGGGGTTGGAAATTCAGAACTTAGGAGGAAATATTTTTCATGAAAATAGAATTTTTAAAGGCTTTTTAGCACCTTAAAAACTCAATTTTCACTTGATATACCATTCATCCATGATTTCTTTTCATGTACTTCAAGTGTTTTCAATTGTAATTATGTAGGTTTGATTGTAATTCAATTTTATTTTCAATGAATTTAACCTCATAATATTATATTATTATTATCCATATTTTTTGTGTAATATTAATGGTCATAAAATATTTTAAACCAATTTTAAAATCCTTCCCTATTTCACTTTCTCATTCAGTCAAAAGCATGCATTTACCTCTAATTATTTGTGCTTGTTCAATGAACAATTTGTTTCTTATATAATTCCTTTACTTTTTCATTTAAATAATCATAAAAACAATATAAAATATATTTTTAACCACCCAAATGGTTGAGTAAATATAACATTGGGGTGATTCATAATTTGGGTATGTTAAGTGATTGAGAGATTTTTCTTATTTAACATTCATTAAATTAATATTTTGTATGTCAAATAAGAAATGACATAGATTAATGACATGTTTTGTTCGACATATGGATTCCATGGATTATTGGAACCACAAGTACACATGGGTTCATAAAATTTTTAACCTTCCATAAATTATATTTAATAGAAATTAGAACCCTACTTAAGTCTTGGATTAAATCTGAAACAATTGAGAATTCTGATCGAAATCACCTTATGAAGTGAATGTTAATTTAATGAAATGTTTTTGCAAAGTTAAACGATATCATAAGATTATATATGAAAATATGATCTCACCCCAATAATTATTAAATTATTAAATAAAAAATAATTGATCAATCAATTTAATTAAGCTCTACAAACAAACCCTCCATTAAAAAGATAAAACAAAAACAATTGACTCCAAAATATAGGTCCATAATTGAGGATTCAACCCGAGTTTCATTATACACATTATAGTAGATCACTAGGCCTTTTAATGGTTGATATTTTATAATCTTACATGCTTGAAATGGATTTATTATTGGGGATGGTTTAATTAGTATTTGGTTGTTTTTTATTTTTGTAAAAAAATAAAAATAAAAAAAATCATAAACCCAAAAAAACTGAAAAGAAAAAAATACAAAGAAAAACCCTAATTCCAATAAAAATATTAAAAGGAAATAAAAATAAAAACCCTCCTTAATTATCCATTAATAATTTATATTAATTCTCCATATCCTCTCAAACAATCCACTAGATTTGTTTGGCCCTAAAAATCAAGATAACACTTTGCTGACTTTAGAGGAACATTATAGATAATAAATCAAAAAATACACATTAATTTCCCATCCAATTAGTCAAGATATGGACAATACTAGGGAAAAAACTCAAATAAATTTTTCCCTTAATATGAATTACAAACCCCTTAGTATTCTATATCCAGAAATCATTTCTGATTTTGAACTCAAATCGGTTTTAGTTCATCTTTTTCCTCATTTATATAGGATGTCCAATGAGGATCCACACCTACATCGCAAAGAGTTCCAAGTTGTGTGATTTTTAATGAATCCTCAAGGGGTTTTTAAAGAAAAAATAAAACTTTTATTATTCCCTTTCTCCCTAGCCAAATCTGCCAAATCATGGATCTATTACCTCCCTCCTGAGTCTATAAACTCATGGAATGACATGAATCATATCTTTTTAGAAATATTTTTTCTAACTTCTAAAACTACTTCTATCTAAAATGAAATTAGTGGTATCCATCAATTTCCTAATGAATAACTCCATGAATACTATGATGGGATCAAAACGATTATGGAAAATTAACTACACCACCAAATCCTCAAGTGGTGGTGATCTTGCTGAAAAAAATCCTATATTTGTCTGAGATCTCATAAAGAACATGGCTAAAAACACTCAAAAATTCCATACTCGATAACATGTTCAATTCAAAAAAGTACAAGAGAATAAATCCATATATCCCAAAAATATTACTAAGTGGATGAGTGAGATTAATGGTCATGTGAGACAACTAGTTGTGGCTACCAAAGCCCCAACCTCGTCTTCTCAACAATCTCAGTTCCATGAAACTATCAAAAAATATGGAATCTTCAGTTCACTAGCTCATCCAACCAACAAATGTTCATAGATACAAGATGATACATTAGATTCTTCTAGTCCAATGGAGCTAAATGAAACATTTTCATAAAGGAAATCAAACCCTCAATAACTAGGTCATATAGTTAGAAACTATAACCAACCCTACTATGATCCCTTCCCTCCTACCTATAACCTAGTATGGAAATACCATCAAAGCCTAAGGCATGGTAAACTAGTATCTCATTCTACTCAATTCTATACTCAAAATAAAAACCAATTCCAATATGGTTAAGGTGGTGGAAACTTCCAACAACCATATCCTTTCATTCCTCAACCTCAAATGAGCAATCCTCCTCCTCCTAATTTCTACTATCCTAGTGATCCTTCTCAATTACAAACCCAATATAATCAATTTCCCAAAAACCCAAATCAATTTAATTATAATTAGGTACATACATTTTCTTATAAGAAACCATGGGAAAGTGTTGTGAACTATATTTCATCCTTCACCTATTTTAGCCTCAAAAACTTTGAAAATAAAATTGGATAACTTGCATCCCACCTAATCCAGCAGCAACAATTCAATTTTTCCCAACTCCTAGATCAACCATTTCCCAACACCAAGGGTAATGTAAGTGAAATTGCACTTAAATTTGTAAAGTAAATTGTTATTCATATAGATGAATCCTCTAAATTACCTTTAAATGTTGAGTTGGAAAAAGAAAAAAATCCATAAAAAAGAACCAAAATCCACTCTTTTTCCTCCTTCCATCCCTTTAAGGAACCCAATTCATTTTCCTCGATCTATATCTAAGCCTAAGAATCACTTTGAACCTAATTATTAAATGCTCAACATTTTTAGACATGTTGAATTCAACATTACCCTCTTGGATTCCATCAAAAAAGTACTTAATTATTCCAATTTTATTGAGGAATTGTGCACTCATAAGAGATAGTTTAGGACTATTAAAAATATTTCAACCCAACAATTTATTCCCATGAAGTTTAAAGATCCAAGGAACTTTAAAGTTCCATGAAAAATAGAGAGGTACACATTTGATGATGAAACCATATAACTAGGGTCCTTGATAAATTACATTCCCAAATCCATCTTCTCCAACCTTGTTCTAGGTCCCTTACACCCAATGAGTGTTTTCATCCAGTTATCCAATCAAAGCATCGTCAGTCCTGAGGGAATAATCAAGGATGTCCTTGTTTGGGTCAATAATATTATCTTCATAGCTGATTTCTATGTTCTTGACATGTAAGGTGAGACATATTCTTTTAAATATCCTATGATTATAGGAAAACCATTCCTGATGAAATATAGAACTAAAATTAATGTCCATGCGGGCATCTAATCCATAGAATTTGGTGACCAAATAGTCAAGTTCAATATTTTTCAATCCATGCAATACCCATCAGGGGATCACTATGCATTCTCTATCCATGCTTTCAAGGAGACTTATGAGATTGGATTGAACCATGTTCCATCATGTACTTTATGTTCTAATGAGAGAGTAGTTTTTAAAATTTTCACCATGACTAACCAAGTCATAAATGGAGAAGTTTAAGTTAACCTTTCATTTATAGACTCTATAAATCTAAAGGGTCTTGAAAACTTGTTGGAATACAATCTCAAATATGATATATATTGATCTACCTTGGAAAATGTTAAGGAAAATGAATCAAAACTAATTATAATCCCTTCCTCTATTCCTAAGTTTTATAGCCCATAAATGAAGGATGAAACTGATCTGAAACCTCTTCCTTCATACCTAAAGTATGAATTCCTTTTCCATAATCACTCTTACCCAGTAATTACCTCTTCTATAATTATGGGAAATGAGGAGTCTGAACTTGTTTATCTGTTAGAGTAAAACAAAAATTATTTAGTTTGGACTCTAGATGACATGCCAATAATCAACCCTACCCTTTTTATGCATCACATACATCCAGAAGAATCATCCAAACCAATTAGGTGACTTCAAAGTATACTCAATACACTTATACTTGATTTATTTAGGGAAGAGATAACTAATATTCTAAAATTTGGTATTATCTACCCAATTTTCAATAATGAATGGGTTATTCTGATTCAGGTTATTTTTTAGAAGGTTTGGATAACTATTGTCACAAATGAACATAGAGAAGTGGTCATAATTTGAGTTAAAAAATGGAATGTGTGTATCGATTATTGGAAATTAAATTATAAAACATGAAAATATCACTACCCACTTCCTTTACCTGATAAAATTCTATAAAAATTAGTCATAAAGTCACATTATTACTTTATTTATGGATACACTGACTACTTACAAATATCAATCACACGTCATGACCAAGAGAAGACTACATTCCCTTGCCTATTTGGAACATGTTCATATAGGAGAATGCATTTTAGCCTTTTAAATGGTCTTGTAACATTATAGGGGTTTATGATGAGTATATTTTATAAATTCAGTGATCATTTCATGGAGGTATTCATGGATGACTTTACCATCTATGGTGAGTCATTTGAATCCTATTTTCATTCACTCTCTCTGGTCTTACAAAAGTGTTTCAAATGTAACCTTGTATTGAATTTTGAAAAAAAAATCATTTCATGGTTACTAATGGGATCATTATAGGACACATAATTTCTAAAGAGGGTATTCAATTAAATCCGTCTAAGATAGAGGTGATCCAATTGCTTCCTAAACCTACATCAGTTTGATATATCTAATTATTCCTTGGTCATTCTAGTTTCTATCAGTAATTCATCCAAAACCTCAGTAGGACTGCCCTCCTAATCACTCAGCTACTCTAGAATGATCTTACACTTCATTTCAATAATATTTTCAAGATGCACTTTATTAAACTCAAATATTTTCTTACATATACCTCAATAATACAACACTCATATTGGTCATTAACCTTTTAATTGACATGTGATGCTTCTGATGGAGCCATTAAGTCTGTTCTTGGACCAAGAAGATAAAAAATTACTCTTTTCATATATTATTCCTCAAAAACACTGTATGAAACTAAATATCATTAATTTTTCACCAAAAAGGAACTTTTATATATGGTTTTTTCCTTGGATAGATTATGTCCCTATCAGTTATGTGCCAAAATCATCATCTTTACAATCCATTTAGATTTGAAGTTCTTACTCAATAAAAGTGATTCCAAATAGAGGATAATAAAATGGACCCTCATGTACTAAGATTTTTACCTTGAGGTTAAAGATGTACCTAGAAAAGAAAACCCTATGGTTGATCACCTAAGTATAATTTATAATTCCTCTCATTCTAAAATCATTGGTCTTGAATCCCCCACTAAACACATCTCATCTCTCACTCCAAAGTTACTATGGTATTCCCCAATTATAAATTATTTTTTTGTTGGTATTTTTCATGAAAATTTTTCAAAAGAACAAAAAAATAAATCTGAAAAGTGATTCAAAATACTATTTTTGGGATGATAATAAAATTTGGAAAATTGAGGCTAACATGGTAATTAAGAGATATATTGATAACAATGAAAATTCCTTCATATTGGAATTATACCACTTAATGATCAGAGGTGGTCACTTTGTACCACAAAGGAACTCTCGAAAGGTCCCAAACTCTTGATTCTTCTATCCTTCACTCTTTAAGGACTCACATGAGTTTTTTCAATCTTGTCTCATTTTCCAAAATTTTGTAACAATTTCCAAATGAAATGAAATACCCCAAAATCTCTTAATATTCTATGAGATATTCTATGTTTAGGTCATAAAATTCATGGTACCTTTACCCTATTTCAATGTATTCACCTACACTATTTTTATAGTCAAATATATTTCTAGGTGGGTTAGGTAAAAACCCACTAGAAAGGATGATGCATGTACTATTAGTGAGTTCCTCAAAAACTACATCATCCATAGAATTGGAAATCTGAAAGACTTGGTAAGTGACTTAGAAACTAATTTTTGTAATTGATCCATGGATTCACTTTTGAGAAAAAATGGGGTTATTCATAAAAAATAAACTACATATCACCCCCAAAAAATTAGAATAGATGAACTTTCCAACAGAGAAATGAAAATAGTGCTTGGGAGAATTATTAATCCCATAAGAAAATAATGGTCTAAAAGACTTGATAAAGCACTTTGGGATTATTGAAATATCTATAAAACACCCATTTGGGTGTATCCTTTTAGGCTAGTTTTTGGTAAATCTTGTAATTTACTAATTAAAATACAACATAAGTCATTTTGGGATATAAAAACTTGTAATTTTGATTATAAAAAATTAGTGAAGAGAGATTATTACAGTTGAATGAATTGAAGGATATTTTATTTTATTATTAAAAAAATTTGCATCTTTAAAAAGAAAAACCTAAGTCACTCCATAAAAAACACATCTTGTGAAAGGTATTTCATGAGGGTTAAAAGGTAATTCTCTTAAATTATCAATTTTTTCTTCACCCAAGTAGGATTAATTATCATTGAGAAGTTCCTTTTATTATTACTAATGTTTTCCCATTTGGTGCAGTGCAAGTCTAAGACCCATATTTAAAAAGTACATTTATGTTTAATGGATAATAGTTAAAGCATCACCATTATAAGAAACACACCCTAAGAACCAAATCAACTTCCAATAAAACCCCAACTACTAGATTCAACCCACTATTGGATGGATATGGCGACCCGTATAATTATAACCAAGGTGAACCTCTTTTAATTTAACTCCATATCCCCATCTACCTCATCTCTTTATATCTCCTCTCTCTTTCCCTCCCTTTCTTCTTCCTCCTATTTCATTATCGCCGTCTCTCTCAATTTTTTACCATTTTCTTCCTCTATTATTTCAATTTTTTCTCTCTTTTGGGTAGGTGAGTTTTTCAAAAAAATACAAAATACAAAAAACCAAAATAAATAAAAAATAAAAAAAAGATACCTAATTAATCACCATACAATTTTGAAATTTTGTCCAACCATTTTGGGGAGTAAAAAGAATTTTTTTTCATATAAAAAATCTTTTATTTTATCATAAACATAGATAAATATTTTTGTGTCAAGACCAATAAGTTTTGAATTCCCAATTTTTTATTATAAAATAATTTATCCCCTACCATGAGGTACAAAGTTAGATTTCATACCAAGTTTACCTATTAATATCTTTTCATATTGTGTGTTTTTCACTTCTGATTATGAGTCTTGAGTTTGTGGACCTTTGAGATGAATTTTCTACTTTGGTGTGAATTAATATGATAGAGTCATTTTTTAAACCACATGAGAATCAAAATATACAAATATCCTTCTTATCACATCTATGATTTTATTTTGAGGTATTCCTTCTTTATTTTTTGTTTTATCTTTGTCTCTTGGATTTCTTGAGAATTTTTTGTGAAAATTGTGAATTTTGGACCAGTAGCAGGTGGTTAATGGTTGGAGAATAGTTAGTAGAAACCATGAACCAGCCTAAAATATACAGTGCACCCTATAGAGTGGCATTGTCTGGGATGCATAGCCTACCACACGAGCATGCGACTAACTGTGCACCCAAACTAGTGTGTATGTCTAAGGCACATAACAAGCATTCACCCTTCTTAGGAAAACTGTGTGGATAGTTTCCTATTAAATAGAGGAAGCTGAATGGTTGCTTATTGTTTTAGCATATTGTGCATCCAAATAGTGAGTCCTGCCTAGAACCTTAAAAATGTTGAATTTCTAGTTTTACCCTTCCATGATTTTAACTCAAATTCACTCATTTACTCTACTGTTCAGGATTCTCATCCCTAGGTGCACCTCTCCCTCCCTCCTGTCTCCCTTAGACTCAATTTTCTTGGTATATTTGGTGTGTAATATTCAAGAACTCGTCAATTAAGTCCCTCCTCTCTTGATTTCTTCCTTCTTCTTGGTTCTTTATTCCCTATTTATTAGGTCCTCTCCTCTCTAGAGAATTGGTTTCCCTAAATTGGGTTGAACCTTGTTTCTTTGGGTTGAATATTGATGGTTCTTATATGTTATTTCCTTTATGGGGTCTCCTTGTGGTGTGGTTATGATTTTCCACTAAATTCTAGAATTTTCTAATATTGAGGTAGGTGGTTCCATGCTTTAACATTGTTTGATGATTTTATTATGCTTTCTATGGTTTAAAAAATGGGTTCTATAGATTTTGTGGGTGATGTGAAACATGTTTTCAAATGTTTTTGGTGTGTATAAAAATTTGTTAGTGGTTTTGCCTATTGAAAGTGGTGGTTTCATGTGTACTCCTATGGTTTGGTGTGTGCATGTGAAAGAGGTGGTTTATGTGATATGTAAAGAGTAATTGAGAAAAAAGGGAATACTAGGTATATAAGTGGAAAAATTTGGACTAGTATACTATATAGATAAGTTGGGTCGATACCCGGTTCCCTCTAGTAGGATTGACACTACAACACTAACTAAACATATTATGATGATTGGAGACCAATAGAACTTGGGATGCATTCCCCTCTAGTGGATCATGTATGAGGGTCAGGGTTTTTATGCCATATCAGTAAGGTATTAGGATCCTAGGGTCCAACCAACATTATTTCCTTAGGGATTTCCTATGGTGATCATGTGATTTTATACTTATCGAATGGCTTGTGTGGTGTTTATTTTTTCCATTTTTAAATTCAAGCTTGTCTCTTTTGAAAAATCACCTCCCCTTTTTATAAAAACTAATATTTTGATTTGTATAATTGTTTTTTATTATAGAATATATTGTGGTGATATCCTACTAGGCCTCGGATCACATCTTACATACACCCTTTGGTGTATGTAGATCTTGTTATGTTTGACCTAGGTAAAGGAAAAGTGTTCTATGGTGTTTATTTTTTCTAGTGGTTTCTCTTCTTGTAGGAGTTGGTGGAGGTGTAATGAGGGTGTTTACCCTATTGTTTCATTCAAGTTAAGATTTTTTATTATCCCCCCCCCCCTCTTTGGTATCTTGTCATTTTGTTTTTGGTTTAAAAATTTAAATTTTTGTCATGTGATAGTTGTATTTATTTTGAATGTGTTTATTACTTATGTTGTATTTCATGGTTGTCTTTTTTATGGTTATTTATCATGGGAGAAATAATTCCCTAAGTGTGATATTTTATACCCAGTCACTGGTTTCTAGCCCATGGGGATTGGGAATTCCCTTTGGATCTTTCCATAGGTTGGTTCGGGTGTCGGGTTGGATGGAATCTTGGGCCGATTTGTGATACTCCCATTACCCTTACATTGATCCTCATTTTTAAATCCCCTTAGAGTCTATCAAAACCATTTTTTTTATATCCACATTCAAATCCAAAAAAATTGTCTCATCTAACATATGCATGTATTTTCATTGTATTATTTATTTAAATTTAATTATAGGGGGAATAGATTTCATTTTGAGAATACTTTCCTTGATTTTCAATGTGTCATCATATGATTGGGATAAATCATCCATTTAATCATGGGATGGAGTTTTTCATTCAATTGGGTTTGGGAATGTATATATTTTTATGTAATTTTGTAAAAATTTTATTTAAAAGTGTTCAAAAAAATGAAAAAAAATAAAAAAACAAAAAACAAGGAAAAATGGTTTATATCTTAGGCTGGTCAAAAACCACTCTTCCCAAAACTTTTATATTTTTTTAAGTATTAAAATTAGTGTTGTGAGTAGATTAAATAAGAGTTTAGATATGAGTGTAATATTTTTTCCAAGTGAAACTTCCAAAAAAGAGAGAAAGGAAAAAAATAAGAAAAAAATAACACTTGCATCATGTTTTATTGAGTCATTGAGATAATTTTTATGTTTTGTATATATTCCATATTTCTATAATATTATAATTTTATCTCCATATTGTATTTCTTGACACATTTTTACCCTTTTATATATGTTTTTTAATTTCATTCCATGTCTCATTTAAAAAATTGTGCATTAATTTTTCCATGTTGGTGATTTCCCCCTCTTTTCCTCTCTTTTGGATATTATATTCCTACCATCCCATAACCACTGAAAAATCCCTAAAAATACCTCTTAATTCTTATGCACTTTATAATATGGAATTTAAGCTGAGAGATATTATAAAATCTATGATTTTCACTTTTGGTTGGTGAATAAATGAACCTTTATAAATAAACTTGAAATCATTATGATAGGTGTGGTATTTGATTTCCCAAATTTTCAATACAAATTTTGAACATGAAAAATGAATTTTTTTTGACACATGATTGCATTGAAAATTTGTGTTTTAATTATTTATAGATGAGGGAACTAGTCAAAACCTCCCATGATTGGTGAAAACAAAATTTTAATATTTTTTGGTGAGTAAAAATGATTTTGTTATGTTTTTTTGTTTATTGTATATGAGAACATGAACATTAATAAGTTTATGGGATTTAAGGTTATTCATTTATTCATAAATTTATAATTGGTGCAAAATTCCCATGTTTTAATATTAAATATAATTTCTGAGCATTGTTTGAATTGATCCAGATTTAGGTTAGTTTACTATTTTGGTCATATCTTTCAATATAATCATCTAAATTATTTAATTATTTTTTTTATTGTTCCTAACTTAAATTACAAAAAAATAATTCAAATGGAGTTTTGGATAATTCGGCCATCTAAAGGGTCATATAGACCACACAAGAAGACCCACTGAATCTGTGGAGAAAACAGGACCATCCATGATGATTGAATTTTTGGGATCAATAAAAAATCCCAAATTTTATGAAACTCCATAATATGTTCAAGAATTTCCAAACACATCTTGGATAAAAAAAATTAAATCCCAACTCAACCAATAATTGACCCAATTTATGTATGAAATTCAGCCCACAATTCTAGACTTTTCTCCCAATCCCCTTGTCAAATTGATCTAAAATTTTTTACATATAAATTAAATATGTATGTTCATAAATTTTTATAAGAAATGGTTTCAAGGTTAAGGAATGATTCCAGCCTAAAACCCAATCATATTCAGGACATGGGAAAATCTAGAATAATTCTGGATAGCAACACATGGTTTGGAAAAATAGAAATAT
Source organism: Viscum album (assembly GCA_963277665.1). Classification (NCBI taxonomy): domain Eukaryota; kingdom Viridiplantae; phylum Streptophyta; class Magnoliopsida; order Santalales; family Viscaceae; genus Viscum; species Viscum album. The sequence goes on along the minus strand of OY728159.1, from coordinate 1,288,118,206 downwards.
TTTTGTCTTAAAAAGTCAAATGGATTCCAAATTTGGGGGGAGAAATATAGACATCTATATATAAAAATTTCAAGAAGAATATTTACCGGTATTTGGATGTATTCATGGTAAAATGGTTGATCCATCTTGAAGGGAAGTTTTAGAAGAAAAAAAGTCTACTTCCTTTGTCTATAAATAGATACTCATCCTCACTTTTAAAGGGGTTGCAACTTCATCACTTAGTAGGATATATTGGAATGACCATATAATTTCAAAATTATTGGTATGACCTTCAAAACTCAAGTTTATACTTGAGATATCATTCCTCTATGCTTTATTTTCATGTACTTCAAGTGTTTTCAATTGTAATTGTGTAAGTTTGATTGAAATTTCATTAGAATTTTAATGCATGTATCATAAAAATATTTTTTTATTATCACCCATATTCTATTTTGTAATATTCATGGTCTTAAGATAGTTTAAATAAATTTTAAAACCCTTCCCTATTTCACTTTCTCGTTCAATCAAAAGCATGTGTTTACCCCCCCTTAATTTGTGCATGTTCAGTGCACAATTCTTTTCTCTTCTCATTCCTTCCCTTTTTCATTTAACTCATCATAAAAAAAATATAAAGAATATTTTAACCACCCAAATGGATGAATAAATTTCTCATTAGGTTGAGTCATAATTTTAGAATGTTAAGTGATTTAGATCTTCCTCTCATTTAACGTTCATTGAATTAATATTGTGTGTTTCAAATAAGAAATTTTACAGATTAATGAAATTTTTTTTTCACTTGTGGATTCCATGGATTATTGGAACCATAAGTAAATATGGGTTCATGAAATATTAAACCTTACATCAATGATATTTTATAATGTTTAGAACCCTAGTTAAGACTTGAATTAAAGATAAAATAATTGGAAATTCTGATCGAAACCAACTCATGATGTGGATATTAATTTAATGAAATTTTTTACAAATCTAAAAGATATTATAAGCTTACATCCACGATGATAAACTCATCCTAATCATTATTAAATTATTAAATCAAAATTAATCCATCAATCAATTTAATTAAACTCTAGAAAATAAAACCCCATTCAAAAGACAAAACAAAAAAATTAACTCTAAAATATAGTACCATCATTGAAGATTCAACCTGAGTGTAAATATATAAATTATAGTAGATCACCAAACCTTTGAATGGTCAATATAAAACAATTGTTCATGATTCATGGATTATTTTCTAACCATGATGTAAATTGTCTATTTATTTTTGGTTGGTCCATTATTATGCTTAGTAGTAATTTTATTACTATGGGGTGGATGAGATGCATCTTAATATTTTTATTTGGGTTTGGGACAAACTAGACACTCATTATGATATTGTATATGGACTAGGAAAACATGATCACTTGTGTTGATGATGCCTAAGGTGTTTGATGACATTCCTATCAAGGACACACTACATATTGTAGAAGTTTGGAGTAGGGATCAGTTTGGTTCTTTATGTTGAAAATTTTTGAAAATTAAAGTTATTTTTTTTAGTGTTTATTCTGATTAAGGGTCCATTTATATATTTTTTTTAGTGTTGCATCATTTTTTGTTGGGGATAATATTGGTTCTATGTGATGAAAACATTTGACATCTAAATTGGTGGTCAGTTTCATGCCGAAACAATGGTTGTATTGGACATTTGATGCTTTTAATCTTATTCAATACATGATGATAAATCAATTATATTCTTAATAAGTTTATGATCTAGATATTTGATGGTTGTTTCTACCTTGGATTTGGGGAGGCTGTAATTTCTTATGATAGTGATTTTGAGTCTAGTTGTATTAATTTAGGGGGGAGTGGTCTATTTATAATTACTGGTTTCAAAATTATGGTTGTAAGATGTTAAGGTTATGTGGTCTCTCTTATATTCTATCATTTTATGTGTTCCCACTTAACCTAAAAGTGGTCCTATTTCAAAATTAAAAAATGAATTTAAGAGAGTGAAACTGTGATGTGTTGTCTGGGACGCATTACCCACTTACCATATAATAATGTGATTAGGAATTTTATTCCCATTATATGATGATCCTGAGTCTTGGAACATGTTTTACAATTTCCTTAATATCCTTATGGTATGGTATGACATTCTCACTTCCATCTATTGTGATACTATGGGATGACGTGCCAAGTTACATTGATGATGCCTACAGTGTGAAACATCATGCCCATTGTATTGTTGGATAAGGTATGGGAAGAAATGTACACTTATATTGAATTATGTGTAAAGGTATGAAATTTAATATCCAAATATTTTAAAATAAATACCAAGTTCAATAGTATATAAGACATGCAATATCGATCTTAAACAAACTACAAAATATTATTATTTAAATATGATTATTATAATCTATCCATTAAATTTTTAGGTATAAATAAGATTAACCACATTATAATATATATATATATATAAAGTTTCTAATCAATACTAATTTATTGATTATTAAATAAGCACCTAATTTTTATTAAAGTCTTTTTATTTTTCAGAAATGTGTTTTCTTCAAAAAAAATGTTTCTATTTCATTTTATGAGTGAATTTTATAATCAATTTATGGAAATTTTTAAAATTTTATTGTATAAAAATGGAATAATTTTTTAAATAATCATATCAAAATTATCTTAGGGTTAAATTTTGTTATTTTTCTAAAAATATTGATTTTCCAGTGAATGGGGAAAAATACCAACTTTTATTGAAAAATGCATTTTTGATTCAAGCATTTAAAAAGTTTCAAAATTTTTAAAATGGTTTCAATGTAACATTAGTTCTATTATATTATAAAAAACCAATTTATTTAATTTAAATTAATTTTATGGTTGAATTTAGCATAAAAATATTTTTATACTCAAAAAAAATTTGAAAGTATTATGCTTCATTGTATTTTACATTTTAATATTAAATTAATTTATTACACTTATAAAAAATAAATATTTAAAATTTGAGTGAATATTTGGAATCAAGAGATCCAAATTTTTTAAATAGTTCCCTTTTCTTTTTGCATCATTATGAATAGTAATAGTAGTAAATAATTATCACTACGGTGAGGGTAAATCAGGTAATTAAGGTAAAAAAATATGATAAGGACTAAAAATGGACATAACACTTGAATTTATCTTATTTTATAAGTTTAATTCATCCATTTTAATCTATTTTTTTAAAATATGACCTTTTGTTTCCATTTATCCTTGATTTTTACATTTAAAATATTTAAGTAAAGGATAAAGTCAAAAATGTCACTCTCTTACTTTTAATATCAATAAAAAAATTGATAGGGATGAAAACAAATTATTTTCATTTCTAAATTTAAATTTAAGTATAAAGTAATTTTTTATCATGGTAATTTATTTATAATTTTTAGTGATGAATAATTACCTTAAATTCTTACACAACACTGACGTAGCATTTATTCAATTAATAGAAAAATAAAATAAATGATATTAAAAATATTAAAAGTAATATAATTTGAATGAATTATTATATTAAATTAATTTTAAAGATAAATATAACATTTTTTGGATGTGTGAAATTATTGGATTCTAATTCCTTTACTATCATGTTTTTTTGAAATTCAAATTAAATAAATCATTCTAAAAATGACATTAATGATATTTTATAATAAATAATATTTTAATAAATTATTTAAAATTCATAAAAATTATATCTTCATATAATTTATTGATATATTGTTTAAAATATAAAAAAACGTTCCATTTATGATCCAATTTTCCTTTTATAGTAATTATCTTAACCCCTGAAGAGTAAAAATCTTTGTTATTGACATAATTGTCAAAAAGGTTCACAGAGGGTTAAAAAAATGATAAGATTAAAAAAATAGTCCAAAAATGTAAAAAATTTATTTTATGAGATTATTTATACCCATAATCATCCAATATTTTAAATAAATCATTTTGGATCCATTTTTTCATTAAATTTAATTTACATTAATTTAATACTTTAAGTAATTCCAAGAGTTCTCCTCCCCTCTATTGTAAAAAGGAACCTTCTATCCTCTTTTATTCACACATTAAAAGCCTTTTATTTAATAAAATTACTACCCAAATAACTTCTTATAATCTATATCCTAATTATATAGGTCTTTTTTTAGGTATAATACCAACCTTAGAAAAATTAAGGTATAAAGCAAAGAAGATTGCCTAAAGAAGCGGTATAGCTTTTAACCGAATGTTTTAGTATTATTTATTATTCCACCTCCTTAAAATATTATTAAACAATTATGATATAATAACATCAATATCTACCATATAATTATATTTTATTATGTTAATATCATAACCTATATCAATCTTCTTCTTCCATCAAGTGGGAAACAAAACCATCAATCGTGTGTACGGCGGACTACCGCCTCGCCAACTGATGTAATTATTTTTCCATCACTGACATGCATAGATGGATATAATAACGGATTTATTATATATATATATAATATTAATGAAATAATTATAATTCTAAAAAATTAATTAATCATCTATTTTCTTACCTTTCCATTCATTGAAAAATGAAAACATTGCTTGTGCATACATGTGGACTATCACTGCCACGAAGCGATGTGATTCATTTTTCATCACCACATCACATGGATGATATATATATATAATTATATTTAAATAAATAATATGATATTTTTTATATAATCATAATTATTAAAATATAATATAATACTTACTATCTTTTTATCATGATCATTGAAAATGGAAACATTACTCATGCATACATACGACCTCCCTCTTCCATGATTGTAACATGGTACATTTTTCATAACCATATTTCATGGTTATTTTTAAAATTATAATTGATATATAAATATTATAATTATATCATGAACATTATTCTATATATTATGGAATAATGACCTCTTTGACCGTATTTAACTTACCAAAGTCATTTTAGACTTATGATCCAAATATCATCAAAACATAGGATATGATATTAATTGGATAATTAATTAAATATAACATGGTAATAAATAAAATAAAATAAATAATAAACTTAAAAATGTTCTTAAAAAATTAAATAATTAACATGATTTTATTATTCAGGAAGGTAATGAACATACGTGATGAGTCGAACTCGAGGTAAGGGGTTTTCTTTTAAAACCCACTTTTAAAGTTTCTCTTCCAACTCTTTTTCTTCCATATCCATGTTCTTATAAATGTTTTAATAAAAAATTTATTTATAATTTAATGGTTATAAAGGTAATTTTTTACTATATTTTACTTTCTTTATAATGTTTTTTAAAAAAAAATAAAGTTTTTTTTGTAAAGTAAAATGTACTTTAAAAACCTTGTTTTAAATGTTTTAAAGATTTATTTTTTAAATATTCTTCTTCCATATCCATATTCTTAAAATTATTTTATGAATGTATTTATATGTATTTAAATAAATTATAAAGGATATTTTATGTCTCTTTTGAATTTATTTCAAAGTTTTTCAAAATGAATCTTTTTATATATTTTATATGGAATGGTTTGTCTTTATTTGAAAAAGTAAAAAATGAATGTTTGATTTTAACATATATGGAGTTAACAGATTCTACCACCACCACAACCATTATTTGATATTATACTTCCTTTATAATCTTCTATGTTTTCTTTAAATAAATACTTGCATTCCCTATGTTATGTCTATTTTCAAAAATGGTTTTAAAATAAATGGATATTTCAATATCTGATAATACTTTTATCATAGGTGAAAGGTATATTTTAATAATTATGCAAGATTTCATGTGTTATGATTATGTTATGATTTTTGAGAATTTTTTAATATTGACTGGTGGTTCTATTATAAACCAATAATGGTTGGTTCCTTTATAAACCAAGTACCGATGGTTATTTTATAAACCAAGGATGGGTGGTTTCTTTATAGCCCTCCAATGAATTGGGTAATAATTATGTCTCATGAGACGTTATATATATATGATTAAACCTAATCCATGATAGGAATTTTCCTACCATGTGATGTTGTCTTTATAGTTATCCTTGACTTATACTTATGTCAATATTTTTGTTTCAACCACATTTTCTTTATGATTTTTATTTTTCCTTTGAGATTTATTATGAAATGTTTTATAAAAATATTTGGGTAGAAAATTTGATTTCTTGAGTAATAAAAGATTTATTTTGACCCCAAATTTTATTTTTTAAAAATGAAAATTTATTATAAGTATTCATGAACTAACAGATTTATTTATTTCTTTTTATGTCCCTTACTAAGATTTTTGGGCTTATCTAATTTTTTAAAATGATTTTCACATGGTTTTAAGAATGAGCATGGTTAAGGATGAGTTGAAGATGAAAATTAAAAAGATATGTCATGAAAAAAAACTTTTTATATCATAAAAGTTTTTTTGGGAAAAATTGATACTAAGTGGAAGTGTCCACTTTGTGATGTAATATTTATTTATGTAATGGTGATTACCTAATTCCATAAAACTCTAAACAGTAAAGATCCTCAAATATAAGATAATGAATTTTTGACTTAAAACTCAATATTGTGTAATGTTTAAGGTAGGGTCCCTAAAGTTGGTATCATGGGAATGGTTTAGATAACATTGTATATTAGGATGATTTAATTAGAGGTTAGCTTAAGAGTTTAGGATACCATCTTGGGGTTATAATTTTATGGTTGATCATAAGTAAAAAGGTATAGAAACCCCTTTTTATGTTTTATGTGATATTATTTTAAGGTGACTAATGATATTTTGGGATATGTTTTATTGGGTTTAGGTTTATGAAACCCATAGGTTTAATGAGAAGGATTATTTTAGAATAATTTTGTTACATTTTAGGGATGTAAGTTGAAAGGTATGAGATAACCTTTGATGTTATAAAATTCTTTAATATTTAATTTTTTAAGTTTATTTTTGAGGATTTTCATCATATTTTTGGGAAAATTATAGGAATTATAGTGATTTAGTTTTTATAAAAGGAGAACCCATAGGTCAAGCACATATAGCAAGGTCACAGGGATTAAACCCATAATTGAGGAGTGATAAGGGTGCAGCGCCTACCACTGAACAGTATAATGTCCTGGTTAATATGAAATTTTTTACTAAAATGATTTGATAGATAAATATTAATTTGATTTTTTGAACATATGTTTTATCATATAGATAACTATGGGAATGAAAAGTGATGTGGTGATTAAGTGATTAATGTTATTTGGGGAACATTATATGATTAAGGTAAATAGAATATTATGGGATTTTTATATAAATAAAGGTTGAATTATCATTTTGGAAGAATATATGGTTTTAATGTTTCTTTATGGTGATTCAGGTTATTTATAAAGATAATTATCATATCATGGAGAATATATAATTAGGAAATATAAATTTTTGGTATGAAACTTTAAGATTGATTGATGTTATTTGGAGATAAATGTTAAATTTATCTTAGAAGGATATGTGATCAAATCATTATAATTTTTCAGTTTCAATCTTAGTTAGGAATTTTTTGAAGAATTTTAAGGTTAGTTATTTATCAAATGATATAAGATGAACTTTTGGTGTTATTGTTGAGTCTTTATAGATTAATATTATATTTCATCATATGAATGTTTATTCATTTGGGGAATTATATTATCTTGTGTTAACCATTTCAATTTTTTTTAATGTATAAATATAATAGGAATATATTTTCATCCTTTAGTGGAATTATGTAATTTTTTAAAAGTTGATTTTAGTGATTCATGCATGAAAAAATAATCTAGAACATTCATCATTTGGAGAAAAATATTATATTCTGGTGGAAATTGATTAAAGGATGAAATTTTACTTTTTAGGTAAGTATATTTCTTTATTTTCTCATTCTAGATGTCAATGGAATTTCTCAACTCTAGGGAAAGGATCTTGAAACAAATATTTTATCTTATTGCCTTCATCTTTTATAAATCAATGGTCATTTTCATGTCTCTTTGGTTTATGATTTTGTAGTTGTTAACTTTCTCATGATCATTCACTTTCTTATGATCAATGATCTTGGTCACTCTCTGTTATTTTTTGGACGTTATTATTTTATTCCATGTTCATATTTCCACTTCCTATTAATTTTCTCCTATTTGAAAACTTGTTTATGTATTATTCTAAATGACCTTTGTACTTCCCTTTTCTCTCTTTTCAAGAGAAAGTTTTATTAACACTTCTTTCAATTTTGGATTTTAACAAAGTTATTTTTTTAATGTTAAATTATGAGGATTAAATTTATTAAATGGTGAAATTTAATATCCTGAGATTTTAAAAGAAATATTATGTTCAATAGCGTACAATATAGGCAACATTGAGCTTAAAAAAACTACAAAATATTATTATTTAAATGTGACTATTATAACTTAGTCATTGAAGTGGTGAGTATAAATAGGATTGTACACATTATGAAATATATATAAAGGTCTTGATTATTAAAAATTTATTGATTAATTCTTAGGAAATAAGCACTCAATTTTTAGTAAATTTGTTTTATTCTTCAAAAATATGTCTTCTTCATAAATGTTTTTATTGCCTTTTATGGGTGAATATTATAAATAATTTATGGAACTTTTAGAAATTATATTTTATAAAAAAAGATATAATTTTTAAAATCATCATATCAAAATTATATTAGGGTGAAATTTTGGTATTTTCCTGAAAATATTGATTTTCTTGTGAATAGTGAAAAATACTGATTTTTATTAAAAACTATATTTTTTTATTCAAGCATTTATGAAGTTAAATTATTTTTAAAATAGTTTAAAATTAAAATTAGTTATGTTATATTATAAATAATATAATTAATTTCATTTAAATCAATTTTATGTTTTAATTTGGTATAAAAACATTTTTATAATTAAAAAATCATTTTTCTAAAAAAACTATTTTTTATTGCATTTTTTATTTTATTATTAAATCAATTTTTGCCACTTAAAGAAATTAAATCTTGAAAATGAATTCCATATTTGGAATCAAGAGGTCCAAATTTGTTAAATATTTCCATTTTATTTTTGTTTATTATGAATAGTAACTATAGTAAATAGTTATCACCATGGTGAGGGTAAATTGGGTAATTGAGGTTAAAAATAATATGATAGGAACTATAAAATGACCATAAAACTTTTATTTGTCCTATTTTATGAGTTTATTTTCTATATTTTCATCCAATTTTCTAAAATATAAAATTTTTCTCTATTTAGACTTGATTTTTACCTTTATAATATTTAAGTAAAGCATAAAGTCAAAAATGTCACTCTCTTACTTTTATTATCTATAATATTTTGTGATAGGGATAAAAAACTTATGCTTAGTTAAAAATAGTTATTGAAAATAAAAATTAATTATTTTTATGATGTTAATTTATTTATAATTTTTAGTAGTGAATAATTACTTTAAATGTTTGTGCAATATCGACACAGTATTTATTCAATTAATTAAAAAATAAAATAAATGATATTAAAAATATTAAAAATAATATAATTTGAATGAATTGTTATGTTACATGAATTTTAAATATAAATATAACATTTTAGGGATATTTTAAAGTATTATATTTAAATTCCTTTGATATCATGTTATTTTCAAAATCAAATTAAATGAATAATTCTAAAAATGACATTAATGATATTTTATAATAAATAATATTCTATTAAATGATTTAAAATTACAAAAAATAATAAATTAATCCAATTAATTTTTATATGGTTTAAAATATCAACCATTTTCAATTTATGGGCCAATTTACTTTTTTGGTAACTATCTTAACTCCTAAAGAGTAAAAAACTTTGTTATCACCATAATTTTCCAAAAAAGGTTAACAGTGGTTAAAACAAAAACATAAGGGTAAAAACATAGTCTAAACTTGTAAAAAAAATATTATATGAGATTATTTATAACCATACTCATCTTATATTTAAAATATATTATTTTGGATCCATTCTTTCCTGAAAATTAATTTATATTAATTTAATTCTTTATGCAATTCTAATAGTGTCCCTCCCCTCTTTTATAAAATAGAACCTTCTATACTCTTTTATTTATAATTAAAAATTATTTTATTTCATCCAATACCTACCCAAATCCATTCCTAGAATCATTACCCTCATTCTGGAGGCTTTTTTTAGGTATAATACCATCCTTATAGGGATTAAGGTGCGAAGAAAAGGATATTGTCCAAAGAACAGGTATAGCTTTTAAACAAATGTTTTAGTTTTATCACTTATTCCACCTCCTTAAAATATTATTAAAAAGTTATTATATAATAAAATCATTATATATCATATATTTATATTTTATTATGTTAATTTCATAACATATACACATCTCCTTCTATCAAGTGGGAAACGAAACCATTGATCATGTGTATGGTGGGATACCACCTCACTAACCGATGTAATTCATTTTCCCTCACCAACTCTCATGGATGGATATAATTTTGAATTTAATGTATATATATGATATTAATGAAATAATTTTAATTATAAAAAATTAATATATCATCAATTTTATTACATTTTCATTCATTGAAAGATGATAACATCATTCGTGTGTATGTGTGGATTGTTACCTCCACAAAGTGATGTGATTCATTTTTCATCACCACATCACATGGATGATATATATAAGTATATTTAAATAAATAATATTATATTTATGATATAATAATCATGATTTAATTATAAAATAATACTTATTATATTTCCATCGTGATCATTGAAATGGAAATGTTACTAATGTGTGCATACGGCCTACCGTCTCCTTGATTGTAATGTAGTATATTTTTCATAATAAAATCCCATGGTTTATTTTAAAAGTATAATTTATGTATAAAAATGATACTATTTCATGATTATTATTCTGGATATTATGGAATAATTATCTCTTTTACCATAGTTAACCCACTGAAGTCATTTTGGGCTTATGAGACAAATACCATCAAAATGTCTGACGTGAAATTAATAGGAAGAGTAATTAAATATAACATGATAATAAATAAAATAAAATAAATAATAATCTTGAAAAAAATTATTAATAAAGTAAATAATTAACATAAGTTTATTATTCATAAAGGTAAAGGATATACATGATGAGTCAGACTCGAGATAAAGGACTTTCTTTTAAAAACCCTCTTTTAAAGTTACTCTTCCAAATATTTTTCTTCCACGTCCATATTCTTTTAAATGTTTAAATAAAATTCTTATTTAAGATTAAATGGTTTATAAATTTAATTTTTTACTATATTTAGTGTTCTTTACAATGTTTTAAAAAATATTTTTTTTAATCTTTTTTATAAGGGACACTTTAAAAACCTCATTTTAAATGTTTTAAAGATTTATTTTCTAAATATTTTTCTTCCATGTCCATATTCTTAAAATTATTTTATGAATGTATTTAAATTAACATAAATGAAATATAAAGAAAATTTTACATCTGTTTTTACTTTCTTTCAAATTTTTTAAAATAGAATATTTTTACATGTATTATATGGAATTTTTTTACTTTCTTTAAAAAATGTAAAAGAAATGTTTTATTTTAATGTATATGGTGTTAACGGGTTCTCTCACCACCATAAAAATTATTTTATATTTCACTTACTTTATAATATTTTATTTTTTCTTCTAATAAAAACCCCATTTTCCCTATGTTGTAGGTATTTTCAAAAGGTTTTAAAATTGAATAGGTATTTCGATATCAATAAATATTTTTTTTATGGGTTCAAGGAATATTTTTATAAGTATGCAAGTTTACATGTGTTATGATTATGTTATGGTTCTTGGGAATTTTTTATATTGATGGTTTATTCTGATATAAAACAAGTATGGGTGATTTTGTTATAAACCAAGGACATGGGGTTATGTTATAAACCAAGGATGGGTGGGTCCTTTATTGTCATATAATGCCTTGGGTAATGATTATGTCTCATGAGACATTATATATGGGATTAGGAAGTAAATCTAATCCATGACAGTACTTTTTCCACCATGTGATTTTGTCTTTCCAGTTATCTTTGACTTATGCTTATTTCACGATTTCTATTGTTGCCAAATTTCATTTATGAGTTTTATTTTTCCTTAAATATTTCTTATAAAATGTTTTATGAAAATATTTGTGCAGAAAAGTATATTTTTTGAGTAATAAAAGGTTTATTTTTAACCCAAAGTTTATTTTTTAAAATACAATTTTTTTATAAGTATTCATAAACTAATGGGTTTCTTTATTTCTTTTCATGTCCTTTACCAAGTTTTTTGTGCACATCACACATTTTAAAATGTTTTTCATGGGGTTTTAAGTTGAAGTGTCTACTTTGTGTTGTAATATTTATTAATGCAAGGGTGATATCCTAATTCTCTAAAACTCTAAACTATAAAGATCCTCAAATATAAGAGAGTGAATTATTGACTTAAAACATGAGATTATATAATGTTTAAGGTTGAGTCCTTATAGTTGGTATCAAAGGAAAGGTTTATATAACCTTTAATGTTATGAAGTTTTCATGAGAGGTTAACTTAAGAGTTATGGATACCATTATGGGTTTATAATTTTAAGGTTGATCATAAGTTCAAAGTTATAAGCACCCTTTTTTAGGTTTTATGTGGTATAATTTTAATGTGACTAATTATGTTTTGGGATATGTTCTATTGAGTTGTGATATATGTAACCCTTAGGTTTAATGTGAAGGATTATTTCAGAAGAATGCTATTACATTTTGGGGAAGTAAGCTAAAAGTTATGATATAACCTTCAAGGTTTTAAAATTATTTAATATTGAAATTATTAATATTATTTTTTAGGATGATCATAATATTTTTTAGAACATTACAGAAATTATATTAATATAGTTTTTTTAAAAGGAAAATGTAACGACCCAAAGTTTCATTAATGGAAAATCCCTCTTGATCCAGTTAAATGTTTCTTTATGAAAAATGTTTTTATAAGATGTCAACTTCTTTAAGTTTTACGTTAAGATTTGTGACCGTTACTTTTATAGCCGTTGAACAGTGATCATCTGGGTAGTTTAAATATAAGTCTTTAACGAACCAATTTTCTACTCAGACAAAGGAAGCGATGGCCTCATCCAGTAGAATTGCCCCTTACGAAGCCCATTTGTCGGAGCTCGGAAAGGAGGTGGCGTCTTTGGGCTTTGCCCTTGACCAAGCCCAAGCTGAGCTTCATCAAGTCAAGCTCGAACGTGATCGTCTACGGGAAAAATGGAAGTTGATAGAGATTACCACTCGAGCGATGTTATCCGAGCAACCCCAAGAGTCTGTCACCATCGCACACCTTACCCTTAGGTCTTATGCGGCTATTTTAAGGGGTTATGTAACAAATAAGTAGCACCATGTTCATGTACATTATTTTTGTATATAATAATGAATATAATTTCTAGTCATTTTTGATGCATTGTAATTAGTTTTTAAAGTACAAATGATGTTTTTAGTTATTATTTAATTAAGAATTATATTTTATTAAATTAAAGGATTTTTGAATTAAATAATATTTTAATAAAATATTATTATTAATATTAAATTAATTTTTATTAAATATAAATGATCTTATAATTTTATGAATGCAATTAAAATTTTTATTAAGGTTTGAAAGCCATTTCTGTCAAAACCCGTGAATTTTTTATAAATGTCGGTTTTTATTTTAAAAGTGAAAATTCACATATTTAGAAAATTATTTATATAAAATAAATATTATTTTTGGAATCAGGACGTCGAAATTATCCAACGGTGAATTTTTCATAATTTTCTGAGACAGTCAAATTTTTGGGTAAAAATTAAATACCATTTAAATATATAATGTGTTTTATGACATCATAATGACCCAATGGTGATGTAATAAAATACCATAATCCTTATGTTCAGCCAATATGTGTTTTATCAATAAAATAATGAGGTTTTGGGTTTGTTTGACTCACTTTTCAAAGCATTAATGGAGCCCTCAAGACTTATTCAACACTTTGCCTTTTTAAATTAATTTCCATGGGAGTGTGACTCACCTCCACATAAGCAACCCTAATTTTTTAATAAGTTCGGACCTTGGCCTTGTAAAATATTGTTTTACTCTTCCCTTTTCCAGAAACCATGGGCAAATACCATGGGATGGTTTGTGGTTTGGATTATTTTAATATAAGGGGTCCCAAACCTAAATAATAAAGAATTCTCTCACCTTTCCTATATAAACCCACCCAAGCTCCCACTTCCTCCTCACCCAAAGCCCTTGAAGTTCATCCAAACTATGCCCTACTCTCTCTATAATCCTCTCAAGGTGCCCCAAGCTCCCAAGAAGCCTCTCACAAGCCTCTCTCTAGCCTTTGGAAGCACACTTCCAAGTAAGGGTTTTTCTTCCTTTCTCATTTTTGTCAATTTTCTTTAAGTTGTATTGCCCTTTTAATTTCATTTATGAATGTTGGGGTATGGTTTCGCACCTCTCCCATACTGCCCTCTTATTGTTTGAATGATGGGAGACCCCTTTCTCTCTCATTAAATGCCTCCCATGTACACCCGTTACTATGCCGAAATTCCGAAAGGAACCTTTTTCTCCTCTTTTATATTCAAGCAATACTTTTGTATCATGAATCTAAATTCCTTTTCAATTGTTGGGACATGTATCTATATGACCTTATTACTGTCCATTACATGTAAATATGATGAGGAACCCCTTTCTCTCTCATCAGCCTTTTTTTTATGAATTCTTATGTCACGCCGTTACGCTGCCGAAATCACACCGATTTTCTAAGCCAATATCATTGTGTAGTGAATACCATGCCCATTTCTCCATCAAGGGTATTCACCTTTATGCACGTTTACTTATTTATTGTAAAGTTTCATGTATGAATTCCACATTCCTTTATCGTGGAATAAATGATTATGTTTTATGAATCCATGTTTTATGATCCATGTGGCACACTTATGCATGAAATGAAATGTTTAAGAAGGGTGCGCCCTTTATAGCGCTCCAATGCATTGGGTAAAGTATAGTATCATGATACGTCATGTGCAATGAGTGTTGACTCATGCTAATTCAAGTGCAACGAGGTTTTACTCGTGCTTCAAGTGCAATGAGGGTTTACTCATGCTCCATGTGCAATGAGTCTTGGCTCATGCTAATTCAATGTTAAGTGTTGTTGCCACATTTCCATGTTATGATTATCATGCTTTATCATGCCTTTATGTTCATGTCTCTCTTATGATCTATTGATATGCCTATTGCCTAACATGTATTGTACTCCTCATGTTATTCATTGTGTACTCCCTTACTGGGCTTTATAGCTCACCCTTTTCTTATGCATGTCCTCAGGTTATCCCATGCAATGCTAAGTACGAAGGAATGTAGTGGTCATGTAAAGGAAGTTTTCAATAAGGATGTTGTATTTCATGTTTAAAGTTTTTATGTAATGATCCTAAGCCCCAAAGACACTAAACCTCTCGATCTTCTTTGTTGTATCAAGTGAAGTTTTATGTAATAAAGCATGTTTAAGTTGTAATAAAAAGCAGGGTTGTCATAGTTGGTATCAGAGGATAGGTTTAGTTATTTTTGGGATTAGGAAACCCTAGTAAAGCCTTAGATACAAGACTAAGCATAATAAAAACATCCCTAAGTTTTGGTAAATACTAAGTAAGTGTTTTATCAAACAAATACATCCCTGTCTGGATACGAGCAGGTAGAGGCGGCTCTGGCACAGATGTATCCTAGGGGTAAAACCCGAAAACACCGCTTTGAGCTAGACTCGAACGGGAACTGGTGCACGACAACGGGCCTTGCTGCACTCTTGGTTATGACACTCCCGGGGGATATGTTTTGATAAATTCACAATCTTAGTATGAACCCTTATTAAGGGAAAAATGCCCCTAAGAATATATGTTAGAAGGAAGATCATGAAAAGCCTGGATTGAATCCTATAGAATCATGAGTTGAAGAGATTAAAGTTTATTTATAATTCATCAACTTTTGTCTTTGGATTACCCTTTATGTGTTACCCCTAACTTTCCTTTTATTCCAGCCAATGGCCGGTAATAGGAGAACTCGGGCTAACAACCGTTGTGAAGATCAGTGTGATGATTGTACTTATGAGATGCCCAATCCAATGGGAGCGGGAATCGCGAACTTTGTCACGCTTCTCTCTCAGCTAACTCAAGTTTTGAATAGAAACACTGGTCAAGAGGAACATTCAACCCCCCCTAAGAAAGAACAAGTCGCTATTGAAAGCTTCATGAGACAAAGGCCTCCTACTTTTAGTGGATCATCCGATCCCACGATTGCTGAACAATGGATCAACTCCATTGAAAAGATATTCTCCATCCTCCAATGCTCTGAAAAAGAGAAGGTTCTCCTGGCGGCTTATCGTATGGAGGGTGAAGCTGATCAATGGTGGACGTTGATCAAAAATACGAAGCCTGAGGAGGAGATCGAGGCTTTGGAATGGAAGGTATTCCAGAAGATGTTTTTCGATAAATATTTTCCACGCACCCTCCGTCTTAAGATGGAAAGGGACTTCCTTTCCCTCAAGCAGAAAGATGAGGAATCTGTGGGAGCGTACGAGGCAAACTTCACAAGGCTTGCACGATACGCTTCTGGCTTTGTCGCTACCCCCGAATGCAAGGTTGACCGCTTCTTTGGTGGGCTGAAGCCTAGCTTGCGGAAAGCATTAGCGATCCGTGACTTCGACAGCTATGAGGAAATTGTCCGATGTGCCCTCAAGGTTGAAATGGAGATCGTAGAATCACAGGGGTATCATGGGGACAAGAAGCGGAAGGTGGACTTCAATGCTGGTGGTCCGATGGATAAATCCAACGGCGCTAAGAAATTCCAGCACCCCACTTGCCAAAAGTGTGGAAAGAAGCACCCTGGAAATTGCCTTAGGGGGACAAGAAAATGCTTCAAGTGTGGAAGAGAAGGGCACCTAGCTGTTAACTGTCAGCAAGAAGGACCCGCGGCTGCGACGGAGGGGAGGAACGCTCCGTTCGAACCTCAACGCGTTTTTCAATGCTTCAAATGCAAAGAACCGGGTCATTTTGCGAATCAGTGCCCTAATCCAAGGGTTATCGGAGGCAATCAACAACCTCCAAGACAGCAAGGAAGAGCTTTTGCCATCACTTCTGCCGAAGTGAACCCCGACAACGAAGTGGTGACAGGTACGCTAGTTATTCATTCAAGAATGGCGAACGTACTTTTTGATTCAGGTTCTACGCATTCTTTTATATCTCAAAAGTTTAGTAGAATAATCCCTGCACCACCACAAATCATGGAAGTAAAGATGTCAGTGAGTACGGCAAATGGGGCAATCATTGCATCCCATGAGTATAAGTCCTCCCCTGTTATAATCTGTGGATTGAATTTCTCGGCGAACCTCGTCATACTCCCTTTGGTGGAATTTGATGCAATTCTTGGCATGGATTGGCTTTCCTTATATAGAGCCAACATAAATTGTCGGGAGAGGGAAATCACACTCCATATGGAGAATCGACCCCCGATTCTTTACAAGTGTCAGGAGGAAGATGAATCTCCTTTAGCTCCATCATCTCAAGTATGGATATTACTACCTTATGAGCACGCATATCTGGCTCATATGATTGAGTCCAAGGAAGAAACCACCCTTGAAGAAATGCCTATTGTGAGGGAATTCGCTGAAGTATTTCCCGAGGAACTTCCTGGTCTTCCTCCAAGAAGAGATGTTGAGTTCTCAATTGAACTTATACCTGGGGTGCTACCAATATCCAAGACTCCATATAGAATGGTTGTGGTTGTGCTTGAAGAACTGAAGAAACAACTACAGGAGAATCTGGATAAAGGGTTTATACGCCCAAGTGCATCACCATGGGGTGCACCAGTCCTCTTCGTCAAGAAGAAGGATGGGTCAATGCGGCTTTGCATCGATTATCGTGAACTTAACAAAATCACGATAAAGAACAAGTATCCTCTCCCAAGAATCGATGACTTGTTTGATCAGCTGCGTGGAGCACAATACTTCTCCAAGGTCGACTTGCGGTCGGGATATTATCAAGTAAGGGTGAAGAAGGAAGATATCCCCAAGACTGCTTTTCGTACAAGGTACGGGCACTATGAATTCATAGTAATGCCTTTTGGACTCACCAATGCTCCAGCAATATTCATGGACTTGATGAATAGAGTCTTTAGAGATTACCTAGATAAATTTGTGGTAGTCTTTATAGATGATATTCTAATATACTCCAAAACCAAGGAGGACCATGAGGAGCATTTAAGAACTGTACTGGAGACTTTGCGCAAGGAGAAGCTCTATGCCAAGTACAGCAAGTGTGAGTTCTGGTTGAAGGAGGTCTCATTCTTGGGCCATATCATCACAAGAAATGGGATATCTGTGGACCCCTCCAAAACAGATGCAATTGAGGGATGGCCGAGGCCAACATCGGTAACTGATATCCGTAGCTTCTTGGGGTTAGCTGGATATTATCGACGATTTATGAGAAACTTCTCACGATTGTCCAACCCTCTTACTAAGCTAACTCGAAAGGGAGTAAAGTTTGCTTGGAGTGATGAATGCGAAGAAAGCTTCAAGGAGTTGAAAAGGAGGCTTATCACTGCACCTGTGCTCACTTTACCCACAAGTGGGGAGATTTTTGTGGTATTCAGTGATGCTTCGAAGAAGGGCTTAGGATGTGTGCTGATGCAGAATGATAAAGTGATATCCTATGCCTCAAGACAGTTGAAAATCCATGAGCGAAACTATCCAACGCATGATCTGGAGTTGGCGGCGGTGATCTTTGCCTTGAAAATCTGGCGGCATTATCTCTATGGAGAGAAATGTGAGATATATACTGACCACAAGAGTCTTAAATATATATTCACACAGAAAGAGCTTAATATGCGCCAGAGAAGATGGATAGAGCTCATAAAGGATTATGACTGTTCAATACATTACCACCCTGGGAAGGCGAACAAGGTAGCGGATGCCCTAAGTAGAAAGGATCCAGCAATTCTATCAATGATGAGAATTGAGAAGGATCCAATCTTCTTAGACTTGATGAAGATGGACGTGGGAATCATAAAGAAGGGAACATCATCAATCCTTTCACAAATTATTGCCCAACCATCTCTTTTGGAAAGGTTAAATGATGCTCAAAAGGATGACGCGAGAATCCAAGAAAAAGTGGAAGCTATCAAAAAGGGAAAATCCTCAGAGTTTAATGTTAATGAAGAAGGAATTGTGCGGTTTGGGAAAAGACTATGTGTCCCATCATGTTCGGAGCTGAAGAAGGAACTTTTGGATGATGCACATAGTTCAAATTTCTCTATTCACCCAGGGAGCACAAAGATGTATCGAGATCTCCGAGAAAACTTTTGGTGGGATAATATGAAGAAGGAGATCGCCGAATATACATCAAAGTGCCTGGTGTGTCAGCAAGTGAAGGCAGAGAGGCAGAAGTCTAAGGGGATGATGCAACCATTGCCCATACCAGAATGGAAATGGGAGAACATCACCATGGAATTCGTCACTGGACTTTCAAGGATATCCAAAAGCAACAATGCAATCTGGGTTTTTGTGGATCGTCTTACAAAGACTGCACACTTCATTGCTATTCGAGAGGATTTCTCTTTGGATCAACTGGCGCAGATATATATCAGGGAAGTGGTACGGTTGCATGGAGTACCACTATCTATTGTGTCGGACCGAGATCCAAGATTTACCTCTAAGTTTTGGAAGAGTTTTCAACATGCTCTGAATACTGAACTGAACTTCAGTACGGCCTATCATCCTCAAACTGATGGCCAATCCGAGCGGACTATCCAAACACTTGAGGATATGTTTAGAGCGTGCTCAATGGACTTTAAAGGAGGATGGGATCAACATCTTCCTCTAGTTGAGTTCTCTTATAATAATAGTTTCCACTCGAGCATCCAAATGGCACCATATGAAGCCCTGTATGGGAAAAGGTGTAGAACACCGGCATGTTGGGATGAGGTCGGTGAACGTAAGCTGCTTGGACCAGAAATGGTCGAAGAAATGGTGGAGAAGGTGAAAACCATTCAGCAGCATATCAAGGCAGCCCAAAGTCGACAGAAGAGTTATGCAGATAATCGTCGACGAGACCTTGAGTTTAAAGTCGGAGACATGGTGTTTTTACGCATATCTCCGTGGAAGAAGGTCATGAGGTTTGGAAAGAAAGGGAAGTTAAGTCCAAGGTACATCGGCCCCTTCGAGATTCTTGATCGTGTTGGGGCTGTGGCCTATCGACTAGCACTTCCACCTACTATGGCCAAGGTGCATGATGTCTTCCATGTATCCCTCTTAAGGAAGTACATACCAGACCCTTCACATGTACTCTCTTCCGAGGTGGTACAATTAGAAGACGATCTTTCTTATGAGGAGCAACCAGTGAAGATCTTAGATCGTAGAGAAAAAGTTCTACGAAATAAGACAATGCCCCTCGTCAAGGTGTTGTGGAGAAACCACAAGTTTGAAGAAGCAACTTGGGAGTCGGAGGATATGATGAAGCTAAGTTACCCACATTTGTTTTAGTGTGGGAAAAGGAAAATTTCGAGGGCGAAATTTCTTAAGGGGGGAATGTTGTAACGACCCAAAGTTTCATTAATGGAAAATCCCTCTTGATCCAGTTAAATGTTTCTTTATGAAAAATGTTTTTATAAGATGTCAACTTCTTTAAGTTTTACGTTAAGATTTGTGACCGTTACTTTTATAGTCGTTGAACAGTGATCATCTGGGTAGTTTAAATATAAGTCTTTAACGAACCAATTTTCTACTCAGACAAAGGAAGCGATGGCCTCATCCAGTAGAATTGCCCCTTACGAAGCCCATTTGTCGGAGCTCGGAAAGGAGGTGGCGTCTTTGGGCTTTTCCCTTGACCAAGCCCAAGCTGAGCTTCATCAAGTCAAGCTCGAACGTGATCGTCTATGGGAAAAATGGAAGTTGATAGAGATTACCACTCGAGCGATGTTATCCGAGCAACCCCAAGAGTCTGTCACCATCGCACACCTTACCCTTAGGTCTTATGCGGCTATTTTAAGGGGTTATGTAACAAATAAGTAGCACCATGTTCATGTACATTATTTTTGTATATAATAATGAATATAATTTCTAGTCATTTTTGATGCATTGTAATTAGTTTTTAAAGTACAAATGATGTTTTTAGTTATTATTTAATTAAGAATTATATTTTATTAAATTAAAGGATTTTTGAATTAAATAATATTTTAATAAAATATTATTATTAATATTAAATTAATTTTTATTAAATATAAATGATCTTATAATTTTATGAATGCAATTAAAAATTTTATTAAGGTTTGAAAGCCATTTCTGTCAAAACCCGTGAATTTTTTATAAATGTCGGTTTTTATTTTAAAAGTGAAAATTCACATATTTAGAAAATTATTTAGATAAAATAAATATTATTTTTGGAATTAGGACGTCGAAATTATCCAACGGTGAATTTTTCATAATTTTCTGAGACAGTCAAATTTTTGGGTAAAAATTAAATACCATTTAAATATATAATGTGTTTTATGACATCATAATGACCCAATGGTGATGTAATAAAATACCATAATCCTTATGTTCGGCCAATATGTGTTTTATCAATAAAATAATGAGGTTTTGGGTTTGTTTGACTCACTTTTCAAAGCATTAATGGAGCCCTCAAGACTTATTCAACACTTTGCCTTTTTAAATTAATTTCCATGGGAGTGTGACTCACCTCCACATAAGCAACCCTAATTTTTTAATAAGTTCGGACCTTGGCCTTGTAAAATATTGTTTTCCTCTTACCTTTTCCAGAAACCATGGGCAAATACCATGGGATGGTTTGTGGTTTGGATTATTTTAATATAAGGGGTCCCAAACCTAAATAATAAAGAATTCTCTCACCTTTCCTATATAAACCCACCCAAGCTCCCACTTCCTCCTCACCCAAAGCCCTTGAAGTTCGTCCAAACTCTGCCCTACTCTCTCTAGAATCCTCTCAAGGTGCCCCAATCTCCCAAGAAGCCTCTCACAAGCCTCTCTCTAGCCTTTGGAAGCACACTTCCAAGTAAGGGTTTTTCTTCCTTTCTCATTTTTGTCAATTTTCTTTAAGTTGTATTGCCCTTTTAATTTCATTTATGAATGTTGAGGTATGGTTTAGCACCTCTCCCATACTGCCCTCTTATTGTTTGAATGATGGGAGACCCCTTTCTCTCTCATTAAATGCCTCCCATGTACACCCGTTACTATGCCGAAATTCCGAAAGGAACCTTTTTCTCCTCTTTTATATTCAAGCAATACTTTTGTATCATGAATCTAAATTCCTTTTCAATTGTTGGGACATGTATCTATATGACCTTATTACTGTCCATTACATGTAAATATTATGAGGAACCCCTTTCTCTCTCATCAGCCTTTTTTTTTATGAATTCTTATGTCACGCCGTTACGCTGCCGAAATCACACCGATTTTCTAAGCCAATATCATTGTGTAGTGAATACCATGCCCATTTCTCCATCAAGGGTATTCACCTTTATGCACGTTTACTTATTGATTGTAAAGTTTCATGTATGAATTCCACATTCCTTTATCGTGGAATAAATGATTATGTTTTATGAATCCATGTTTTATGATCCATGTGGCACACTTATGCATGAAATGAAATGTTTAAGAAGGGTGCGCCCTTTATAGCGCTCCAATGCATTGGGTAAAGTATAGTATCATGATACGTCATGTGAAATGAGTGTTGACTCATGCTAATTCAAGTGCAAAGAGGGTTTACTCGTGCTTCAAGTGCAATGAGGGTTTACTCATGCTCCATGTGCAATGAGCCTTGGCTCATGCTAATTCAATGTTAAGTGTTGTTGCCACATTTCCATGTTATGATTATCATGCTTTATCATGCCTTTATGTTCATGTCTCTCTTATGCTCTATTGATATGCCTATTGCCTAACATGTATTGTACTCCTCATGTTATTCATTGTGTACTCCCTTACTGGGCTTTATAGCTCACCCTTTTCTTATGCATGTCCTCAGGTTATCCCATGCAATGCTAAGTACGAAGGAATGTAGTGGTCATGTAAAGGAAGTTTTCAATAAGGATGTTGTATTTCATGTTTAAAGTTTTTATGTAATGATCCTAAGCCCCAAAGACACTAAACCTCTCGATCTTCTTTGTTGTATCAAGTGAAGTTTTATGTAATAAAGCATGTTTAAGTTGTAATAAAAAGCAGGGTTGTCATAGAAAACCTCCAGGATGGGCGACAACTCATTGCATCGGGAAAGGTCGCAGATCTTGAACCCACTATCGAAGGGAAACAAGGATGTACCATCTAGCATTGGCCTATGTGATGTCCTGGTTAGTATGAAATTATTTTTTTACTAAAATGATTTTAAAAATAATAATTAAGTTGATTTTGGGAACTTATGTTTTATCATATATATAACTATGAGATTGAAAAGTGATTTAGTGATTAAGTGATTAATATTATTTAGGGAACATTATATGATTAATGTAAATAGAATATTATAGTATTTTATTTGAGAAATAAAGGTTGAATTGCCTTTTTAGAATCATATATGATTTTTATATGGATTTATGGTGACTTGGGTTATTTATGGAGATTATTATCATATCTTAGAGATTATATGATTATAAAATATACATTTTTATTATGATACTTTAAGAGTGTTTGATGTTATTTAGATATAAATATTAAATTTATGTTGGAATAATATGTGATAAAAACATTATAATATTTGTTTTTCAATCTTAGTAAATGATTTTTTGAAGAATTTTAAGGTTAGTTATTTATCAAATTATCTAAGATGAACCTTGGGAATTATTTTCAAGGCTTTAGAGATTAATATTGTAATTAATCATATGAAGGTTTATTTATTTTGGTAATTATCTTACCTTGTACTAAACATCTTGGTTTTGGTTAATGTATAAATATATAAGGAATAGATTTCCATTCATTTGTGGAATTATATAATCTATTAGAATTTTATTTTAGTGCTTCAGGCATGAAAATTTCATCTTGAATACTCATCCTTTAGAGAAAAATATGAGATTGTGATGGAAATTGATTAAAGGATTAAATTATACTTCTCAAGTAAGTATATTTCTTTATGTTATCAATATATATGGTAAATGGATTCTTATACTCTTGGAAAGGGATCTTGAAACAAAAATGTTTTCATATTACCTTCATTTCTGATGAATCGATGGTCTTCTTCATATCTTTTTGGTTTACAGTTTTGTAGTCATTAAATTTCTCAAGATCATTCACCTTATTATGATCAATAATCTTAGTCACTATCCATCATTTTTTGGACATTATACTTTCCTTCCATTAATATATTTTAACTTCCCACTAAAGTTCTCCTATTTGGGAACCTGGTTATGAGTTATTCTAAATGACATTCTTAGTTCATTTTTATCACTTTTCAAGAGGAAGTTTTATTAACCATTTTAATGATGTAGGATTTCAAAAAAATAGTTTTTAAAAAATGTGAAATTGAGATGATTCAATTTATTAAACAGGTGATACAGTAAAATCCTGATATTTTGAAAGAAAGGCTATGTTCGATAGTTTACAAGATACACAACACCAAGGTTAAACGAACAAAGAAATATTATTACTTACATATGATTATTATAACCTAGTCATTGAATAAGTGAGTATAATTAGGATTAAATGCATTATGAAATATATATATATATATATATATATCTTAATCAATACAAATTTATTTATTAATTATTATAAAATAATCACCCAATTTTTAATAGTCATTTTATTATTCAAAAATATATTTTCTACAAAAATGGTTTTTATTACCTTTTATGAGGAAATATTATAATTAATTTATTAAATTTTTAGAAATTTTATTTTATAAAAAAGATATGATTTTTTAAATCATCATATGAAAATTATATTAGGGTGAAATTTTTTTATTTTTCTGAAAAGATTGATTTTTCAATGAATAATGAAAAATATGGTTTTTATTGAAAACTGTATTTTTTATTCAGGAATTTACAAAGTTTCATTCATTTTAAAATGGTTTCAAAGTAACATTAATTATATTATATTATAAATAATCTAATTAATTTCATTGAAATCAATTTTATGTTTGAATTTGTTATAAAAACATTTTTACACTTAGAAAGACATTTTTCTAAAAACTTTTTTTCATTAAGTTTTTTGTTTTAATATTAAATAAATTTCTACCACTTATATAAATTTAATATTGAAAAATAGATTCCATATTAGGAATCATGAGGTCCATATTTGATAAATATTTCACTTTTATTTTTTGTCATTATAAATAGTAACCATAGTAAATAATTATCACCATGGTAAGGGTAAATCAAGTAATTAAGGTTAAAAATAATATGATGAGGAATATAAATGATAATAACACTTGTATTTATTCTTTTGGATGAGCATAATTTGTCTATTTCTATCCAATTTTCAAAAATATGACATGTTGTTTTCATTTAGACCTTTTATTATCATTTAGCCTTGATTTTGACCTTTATATTGTTTAAGTAATGGATAAAGTCAAAAATATCACTCTCTTACTTTTAATATCTATAATATTTTATTATAGGTATGAAAAAAACTAATGTTCGGTTATATATGGTTTTTTAAAGATAGTAGATTTTTTTTATCAAGGTAATTTATTTATTATTTTTAGTGGTGAATAGTTACCTTAAAAGCTTATGCAACGCTGACCCAGTATTAGTTTAATTAATAGAAAAATAAAATAAATGGTTTTAAAAATATTGAAAATAATATAATTTGAATGAATTATTGTGTTCTGTGAATTTTATAGATAAATATAACATGTTAGGGGTGTGTGAAAGGATTATATTTGAATTCCATTATTGTCATGTTATTTTCAAATTCAAATTAAATAATAGTTTCAAAATAAAATTAATGATATTTTATAATAAATAGTATTTTATTAAATGATTTAAAATTACTAAAAATCATATCTTTATCCAATTTATTGGTATATGGTTCTTAACCCCTTAAGATTAAAAAACTTTATTATCGTTGTAATTGTCGAAAAGGTTAATGGAGGGTTAAAACAAAAATATAAGGGTAAAAATAAAGTATAAACATGTCAAAATAATATTAGATGAGAATATTTCAACTCATAATCATCCTATATTCTAAATATATCATTTTTAATCCTTTTTTAAATGAAAAATAATTTATATTAATTTAATACTTTAAGTAATTCCAAGAGTTCCCCCTCCCCTCTCTTATAAAAGGTCACATTCTCTCCTCTTTTATTAACACTTAAAAATCCTTTAAGTTTGGTCAATACCCACCCAAATATATTTCTAAAATATATACCCACATTCTATAGGTCTTATTTTAGGCTGAATACCAACCTTAGAGGGCTTAAGGTGTAAAGAAATGAGATTTTCTGAAGAAAAATAACTGAATGATTTAGTTTTATTTCTTCTTCCACCTACTTAAAACATTCTTCCACCATGATGATAGAATAACATAATTATCTCCCATATAATTAGATTTTATTATGTTAATTTAATAACCTATATCCATATCCTTATTCCATCAAATGGTAAACGAAACCAATTATCATCTGTACGATGGACTACCACCTCACAAACTGATATAATTCGTTTTCCATCACCCACTCTCATGAATGAATTTAATGATGGATTTAATGTATATAAATAATATTCATGACATAATTATCATTCTGAAAAATTAATATATTGTCTATTTTCTTACTTTTCCATTAATTGAAAAATAATAACGATGTTCATGTATACATGTAGACTACCACCCCCACGAAGCAATTTGATTCATTTTTTATCACCACATCACATAGATGATATATATAAGTATATTTAAAGAAATAAAATGATATTCATAATATAATCATCATAATTTAAAGATAAAATAATACTTATTATCTTTCCATCATGATCATTGAAAAAGGGAATGTTGCTCATGTGTGCGTACAACCTATCTTCTTTATGATTGTAACATTATGCATTTTTCATAACCATTTTTCATAGTTGATTTTAAAAGTATAATTGATGTATAAAAATGATAATTATTTCATGATTATTATTATTTATATGATATAATAATGTCCTATTTAACCATAGTCAACCTACCAAATATATTTTGGACTTATGAGCCAAATATCATCAAAACATCTGATGTAAACTTAATTGGATAAGTAATTAAATATAACATAGTAATAAATAAAATAAAATGAATAATAAACTTGAAAATGGTTCCTAATAAATTAAATAATTAATGTAATTTTATTATTCAGGAAGGTAAATAACATATGTGATTATTCATACTCGAGGTAAGGGACTTTCTTTTAAAAACTATCTTTTAAAGTTTCTCTTACAACACTTTTTCTTCAATGTCCATGTTCTTATAAATGTTTAAATAAAATTATTATTTATGATTTAATGGTTTATAAAGTTCTTTTTTACTATATTTTTCGTTATATAAAATGTTTTTAAAAAATCTTATATTTTTTTTGTAAGGGACACTTTACTTTTAAAACCTTATTTTAAATGTTTTAAATATTTATTTCCTAAATATTTTTATTTCATGTCCATATTCTTAAAATTATTTTATTAATGTATTTATATGGTCATAAATAAATTATAAAGGAAATTTTATATCACTTTTGGATTTCTTTAAAAAGTTTTAAAAAGGGATATTTTTATGTATTTTATAAGGAATGTTTTAACTTTATTTATATAAGGAAAAAAGAAATGTTTTATTTTAACATATAAGGTGTTAACAGATTCTCCCACCACCAAAATCATTGTTTTATATTTAACTTATTTTATAATATTCCATGTTTTCTTCAAATAAAAACTCTTTTTCCCTATGTTTTAGTAATTTTTAAAAAGGGTTTTAAAATTAATGGATATTTTAATATCTGGAAATATTTTTCTTATGTGTCCAAGGAATATTTTTTTAAGTGTGAAAGTTTTCATGTGTTGTGATTATGTTATATTTCTTGAGAATTTTTTATATTTATGGTTTGTTTTATTATAAACCAAGGATGGGTAGTTCTGTTATAAATCAAGGATGGGTGGTTATATTATAAACCAAGGGTGGATGGGTCTATCATAGTCATCCAATGCATTGGGTAATGATTATTTCTCATGAGATGTTATGTATGGGATAAGGGATTAAACCCAATCCATGATGGGACTATGTCCTCCTTGTTTTCTTAGCAGTTAAACTTGACTTATGCTTATTTCATGATTCGTGTTGTAACATCCTCCAATCTGGCACTCTCTCATGTGGCCAGAAAGGGTTGGTTACAAGACCTCAAGCATGCCTCTCATATGTTAAAGGCTGCCGACTAGAAGTGGTGGTGTGAATAGTATAGTGGGGAGACTACACCACCTAGTATGAAGTGTCATAGAAGTAGAAACAATTCATAAATAAATATAAATAATCAGATTAAATACATTATAGAAGATAATAATAAAAAACAACTTAATAATATAATAAGTAGATAATGAATAATGTAATGATGTGTTGGAATGTAACTAAATAACATACTGAAATAATACAAGAAAAGGACTAAAAAATCAAATAAAATACTCAAAGTCCTAGGTCCTAAACCCTGCGCCAGTCTCATCTCCAAACTCTATCCCAACAGCAAAAAAAATCAATGGCAAGGTCTTTTTCCCTTATCCAAACCTACATCCACATAATCTTCTCAGGTGCCAAATGGTGGCCTAAATAGGGTGTGAGTATAACTCAGTAGGTCAAAACCACCGTGTATAAACAAAACCAATCTGATAAGGAGTGTATGAAATAAAGAGATAAATAGGTGTATTAATTAATTCAATAATTAATAAAATACAACTGTAACTTGTTTCGGATCCGTGCCATAATTTCTCTGAACATGTCTTATGACTATTCCAACCACAACCATATAACCAAGGTAAAATATACTTTGGAACCATACCAGAATATCTTTGAGCAAGTCTTACGACCATGCCAACCACCACCATATAACCATGGTATCATCACAACAAACAATCAGGGTCAAATCCCTATAAGCATTACAGCATTTTTGGTACAAATCCCTATAATAATTACAACATGGGACTGGGCATGGCCCACTCTCTATAAGAATTATGGAATGGACTAGGAAGAGCCTGATCACTATCATCATTACATCATATACATATGTAAGTGTCTAGGCCTAGACCATTATATAAGCATCTCAGCATGGAACACAATTCCTATCATACAGCATGGATATCATAATATCACATCATATCTCAATGGTTAATTATGTGAATTACCATTATTCTTTCATATCCCACTTTCAATTTAATTTATAATTGATTAACAATTATATCAATAAGAAATAATCCACAATTTAGGGATTTTATAACAAGAAATCACCCTAGGTCACATGTCATGCTAAACATACTTTAATCCAATATCCAATTCATTTATATTCAATTAATTTGGGGGAACACAATGATGGAGTGATCATGATATTTCAAAAACTTGGAAATTATCAAACTATAGGGTTAATATTTAGGCCCCCTACCTTTAACTAATGATCTATCAATGTTTCCAATGGCCAATTCCCATGAGGAAGAAGGTGCAGATGATTGAAAAGAGGTTCCTAGATCAAAACTAATCAATATCAAAACCAGCAATGTAATTGGTCAAAGGATTTCAACACAATGGTTTGAGAATGAAAGTAGATAAGGAAGAAACCTAACCAAAATAACTTACCAGGGATTTATCACACAAACGGGACGTCTAAAAGGAAGGTTGGCACTCCAAAATCGCCTAGAGAATTCCCTAGGGTCAAGAGGAGAGGAACTATAGTGAAATAGAATTAATTTCAGCCACATGGCATGTTTAAAACTTCAGGTCGGGCATTTACACATTGTGTAATGTGATTACACATCATGTAAATGTTTTTAATGGAATATGTCAAAAAACCCATCACCTCAGATTTATTTTATTAAAACCCTTAAACAATTACATGACGTGTAATCCCTTTAAACGACATGTAAATGTTTTACAGTTGAGTTTTCATCCCAAAATCATTTTAAACAACCTAAACCGCCTTTAAAGCTTCCCAACTTAACAAGAATCCATATTAACACTTATTTATACCCAGAATCCATTAACTCAAACAAACATACATCTCAAAAATTTAGGAAATCTTCTCCAGCAAAGGATCTTAATCTCCAAACAAGACTCATCCACCAAGGATCAAATGAAAAACTCAGAAATAAATGTACCTAGAAAAATATGGAATCTTACAACCTCCCCACCTTATAACAGCTCATCTTTGAGCTACTCCAAGCATCATTGTGATGTCTCAGCGAACAAGTCTGGCCACTATGTTTGCATATCATACTCCCTCTCCTAGGTATCCTCCTGAACTTTCTTATGATACCAGTACACTCAAACCAATGGTATGGTTTGACCCTGAAGATATTTCTCATTATGATCCACAACCCATATCAGATTCTCCTCAAAGGATGCATCATCACAAAGCTCAACATATGCTATGTATATTACATGGGAAGGGTATAGATGATATCTTCATAGTTGTGACATGTGGAACACATCATGAATGTCATTGTAGCACTGTGTAAGGGATAAACGGTATGCCACTAGACCAACCCTTGCCACTATTTCAAAGAGCCCGAAAAACCTAAGTGTTATCTTTCCCTATTTCCTAACATGACGTTGACCAAATCTAGAAGACACACAAAGGAAAACATGATGACCATCCTCAAATTACATAGGATGTATCTAATGGTCAGCATAAGATTTTTTTCTGCTCCGCATGGTCAACAACCAATGTCTAATCA
Organism: Viscum album; assembly: GCA_963277665.1. Taxonomy (NCBI): domain Eukaryota; kingdom Viridiplantae; phylum Streptophyta; class Magnoliopsida; order Santalales; family Viscaceae; genus Viscum; species Viscum album. Next base: position 1,288,087,332 of record OY728159.1, on the reverse strand, counting down.
ACTGAACATATTCAAATGTATCCTGCACAAGACTAGGCCCAACAAGTTTTGACTCAACCACCTCCATCCAATAAAGAGGCGAACAAAAATACCTTACATACAAAGCCTCAAAAGGTGCCATTTGGATTGATTCCTAGAATCTATTATTATAAGAAAACTACACAAGTTTCGTATGTTTCTCCCATGAACTACCAAAATCCATAACATAGGCTCATAACATATCCTCCAGAACCTGAATAGTCTGATCAGATTAACCATTAGTCTGTGGATGATAAGTTGTGCTTAAAATAACTCATGATCCTAGGGATTTTTGAAGACCCTTCTAGAAACATGATGTGAAATGAGGATATATTCCTAAAATGATACATCTAGAAACACCGTGCACCTCACACACGTAAATTTTTCCCAGTTCTACAACTATAAGGGTTTTCTTAATAGGTAATAAGTAGGAAACCATAGTCAATTGATCCATAACAACCCATACGTCATCATTCTTATGGGTCATCCTGGGTAGTCCTGTCACAAAATCTATCATGATATTATCCCATTTCCACTCTGATATGGGTAAAGGATATAAAATCCCAACTAGCCTCTGATGCTCGGTTTTCACCTACTGACAAGTGAAGCATCTAGCCACGAAGCTTTTCACCTCCTTCTTCATTCTTGACCACTAGTAATGTCTATGGAGATCACGATACATATTTTTTAAACCAATAAGAACTGCCCATCTAGAAGCATGAAACTCCCTCGTCATCTCCTCACGCAAGACCGTAGGAACCTATACTCAGCCACAGAAAAGAAGAGAATTTACACTACCGAGAGATCATCCTGATGGAATCTCTCCACCATATAATTTGTCTCTCAAAAATGATCCATCTAGATCAGAAAACTGATTTTTCTTAATCAGGTAAAAAATAATAGGTATAATAGATGTTGAAGTCAGATTTACTCACCCCTAAGATTCCTGAACATCCATATGCATGTTTGAAAAAAGGGCCATTATCCACCACTCATCACAAGACTCCCTTAATGCCTCTATTTATGTATTTTTAATCAAAGCATCGACTATGATGTTTCCCTTTCCTGGTGTATAATCCAATTCAAATTTGAAAGACTTTAGATACTTGACCTACCTCTTCTGACGAAGGTTAAGGTCTTGCTAAGAAAATATGTACATAAGGCTCTTGTGATCTATGGATACCACAAAATTCTCACCCATGAGATAGTATCTCCAACATCTCAGGGCATGTACCACTGATACTAACACCATATCATGAGTAGGGTAATTCTTCTCATGTGGTCTCAGCTAGCTGGAGCCATAAACAACCACACTTTCCTCCTGTATTAGAACTGCTCTGAGTCCAACTCCAAATGAGTCACAGTACATGGTTTATGATTTACCCTGCATAGATAAAGTGAGGATAGGTTCTAAGGTTGTCCTATATTTCAACTCTTGAAAATATCACTCATAATAATTAGACCAAACAAACTTCACCCCTTTCTTGGTCATCCCAAAAATTGGTGTTTCCAAATAGGAGAAATCTTGGATAAAATGTTGGTAGTAACCTACCAAACCTATAAAACTCCAAAATTAAAAGATTTTCTTGAGTTGTTCCTAAGATAAAATAGATATGAATTTCTCTAAGTCCACTGAAACTCCTACCTCTGATATTACATGGCCCAAGAAGTACACTTTATTTATCCAGAAACTGTATTTGGTTAGCTTGGTGTAAATCTGATACTCTCTCAATTTACTCAAGATAATGTCAAGATGTTTGGAATGGTCGTATGTTGACTGGGAGTACACTAATATATCATTAAAGAAAACCACTAGAAACTGATCTAGGAAAGGATGAAAGATCCTACTCATTAAGGCCATGAATATCACTAGTGCATTAGTCAACCCAAATGGAATCACTACAAATTCATACAGATCATATATGTTCTTGAAAGTAGTATGAGGTATGTATGATAGTCTCACCCATAACTTATGATATCCTAATCTCAATTAAATCTTTGATAATATCTTAGAACCTCTCAACTAATTGAAAAGATCATCAATGCATGGAAGAGGATGTCGGTTCTTAACCATCATCTGGTTCAACCTCTAATAATCCACACATAAGCACAAAGATCCATCATCCTTTTTAGAAAATAGAATTTGAGAAACCCAAGGAGATGTACTAGGATGTATGAATCCTTTAGATTCTATATCTTCCAACTGAACCTTCAACTCTCGAAGCACTGTTGGTGTCATTTGGTAAGGCGAGATAGAAACTGGCTCTGCTCCCAGTACTAACTTGATCATGAAATCGACCTCTCGCTCAGGTGGTAATCCATAGAACTCATCAGATAATGAATCCTTAAAATGGTATACCACTGGAGTAAAATAATCTTGATACATTTCACCATTATCTAGAGCAAGACTGGTGATTTGATCCATGAGACAATCCAATATGCATTAAATTGGTCTCATACGACCAACCTAAAGATCACACTCACCCTGGTGAGAATAGCTACTTCCTTATGAAGATAGGAAGGTAAATATTTCCATGTAATAGTCGATATGATCCCAGTATATAACTAACTGATCCATACCAAGAATCAATCCAAAGCCTATCATTTCTATCATGAATGGTTCCTAAAAGAAATGGTAACTACCAATCTCTAGAGAACACAACTTGCAACGTTTGATATTCTTTGACTACACTCCTAATGGTTTTTTAATGGTTAAAACACCATCTATGATTTACACATCCAATCCCAAACCATTTTCAAAAAGAGAAGATAGAAAATAATGTGATGCTCATGTATTAAACAAAACATAAGCTAAGGTAGATGATACAAGAATCGTACCTATGGTGGTAGATGGTCCTGCATCCAAATTAGCCAGAGTAGTCTTCATAATGTGAAACTAACTTTTCCCTCTACCCTGGGCTCTATCCAAACTACCCGGAGCTAAATCCCTTGATTGATACTATTTATCATGAACTGGGGTATCACATCCCATGCCTTAGCCTAAATAGCTTTTGGAACTCCAACTACCATCCTGTTGAGGTGTAGTTGAGCCCCTTCCTGATTTTGGTGCATGTCCTGATCCTATACCATTGTTTTACTACAGAAAGTTCACACAGAACCTATGAATATGACCCATTCCACCACAGAGATGAAACTCTACTATGGGGTAAGGACATTGTGGGCTCTTGTGGTCAAAATTTCCACAATGATAGCACTAGAATAGAACATGATCTTGATATGGTAGTTCATTGACCTAAATTATCTTCCCACTATTAATTTAGAAGAAATTGTCATAACAGAACTTCTTACCACTCGAAGAATAAATCCCAGATTGCCTCACCGCAAATTAGGGCCTCTTTCAGATTCCCTTCTGTGATGAGTGCCTAATTCATCACGCCTTCAAAGATGCTTAAATGGAAAATGTTTACCTCTTACCTGATTTCATAGTGAAGATCATCCTATAAATATCTCACCTTGGATATCTCATCAACTGATAAAGAAGGTGCAAAGCATTGTATGTTGGTAAAACGTCCATCATAGTTCAACACTGACAAACCCTCCTGTGTCAAATGCATGAATTCATGATTTTTTTTATCCCTAAAGATTTTGGGATAGAAATGTCTCAAGAACTTAGTCTCAAATTCCTTCCAAGATAGCTCATCATGCTGTCCAACTTCCTCCAGAATATCCCACCAATGCTTGGCAGGTCCATGAAGCATATATACAGCAAGCTTCACCCTCCTATCCATGGGTGTATCAAGATTATTAAAGATCGTATAGACTAAATCAATCCATAAATTGGTTGCTTGGGGTCCCCCTTCCCCAGTAGACATAGGAATATGCTAAATCTAAAACTCTCTTGTCGTCTCATACATTGAAGAAATGATAGGAGCATTCTCCCTATCCATGGATCACGTGATCCTTAGGAAATTGTCATGAAGCTGGATATCCATATGTTCCTCAGGAACCACAGGAAGTTCTGGTTCATCTGTGTTAGGAGCATTCTGATTTCCACTCTCCTTACGCTCAAGAAGAATACAAAGAGGAGGTATTTTCTCTACAAGATAAATGCACACCTTAGAGAACTGGCTAGCAACAAGGTCAACCTAATAGGTGACTACAATAGATAACTACTAACTATTGGTCTCTCTAGACATGGATTACAATTATTTTAGCATGACATGTCAACTCATTTCATTTATACATTAAAACAGATATCTCATATTATAGTTCAATAGGCAAGTATATATCACATGAAAAAATAGATTTGTCCCTATCATGAAAAATGCATGTCAATATATCCCTATTTGACTATTATGATGCATGAATTCTTATCTCATGTCATACCGAGCCATGAGTACAAATCTCAAGAAATAGTAAAAATCATATAAAAATAACCTCACACAACATGTGAATCACCCGAGGTGAAATAACATCAGTTATAACAAGACATGCAGCACAAACAATAATCTCATCCCTGGGTACTCATATTTTCCCTTGTCCATGGGTTAAATACTCTCATGCACAAGCTCGTTGCCAAGTCTCAACACATCATAGTCTCCTTTATAATTTTTCCCAAATATTAAGGCATAAGAAAAGAAAATCAAATGCTCTTATATCACTTTATAATATCCCCCAATCTAGAAATCTATCATGTGGCCAGAAAGGGTTGGTTATGAGACCTCAAGCATGCCTCCACATATACTAGAGGCCACTTACTAGCAACGGGGGTGTGAATATTATAGTGGGGAGACTATAAACCCTGGTATGAAGTATCATTGTAGTAGAAAAAATTCATAAATAAATGGAAATAATTAGAGTAAAGACATTGGAGAAGACGATAATAAAAACCAACTAAATAATCTAATAAGTAGATAATGAATAATGTAATGATGTGCTCAAATGTAACTAAATAACATGCTAGAAAAATACAAGAAAATGACTATCATACTCAAATAAAAGAATCAAAGTCTTAGGTCTTGAACCCCACGTCAGTCCCATCTCCAAACTATGGACCAATAGAAAACAAGAAATCAATGACAAGGTCATTTTCCCTTGTCAAAACATGAATTCACATAATCTTCTTGGGTGCCAAACAGAGGCCCGAATAGGGTGTGAGTATAACTTAGTAGTTCGACACCACCATATCTAAACAAAAACATTATGATAAAAAGTGTATTCAATAAAGTAATAAATAAGTGTATTAATTAATTCAACAATTAATAAAATAAAACCTTAGCCTGCTTCAGCTCTATGCTAGAATTTCTCTGAGTATGTCTTACAACCATGCCAACCACAACCATATAATCAAGGTGAAATAATCTACTTTGGAACCATGTTGGAATATCTCTAATCATGTATTACGACAATGCCAACCACCATCATATAACCATGGTATCGTCACAACAAATAATCTAGGTCAAATCCCTATAAGAATTACAGCATTTCCAGGACAAAGCCCTATAAGCATTATAGCATGGGACTGGGCATATCCCATTCTCTATAAGCATTACAGCATAGATTGGGCCAAGACCACTCACTATCAGCATTACAGAATATACATGTGCAAGTTTCTGGGCCTTTCCCATTATATAAGCATCTCAGCATGGAATTATCATTATTCTTTCATATGCCACTAGCAATTTAATTCACAGTTGATTAATAATTATATAAATAAGAAATAAGCCACAATTTAGGGATTCTATAACAAGAAATTTTCCTAGGTCACATGTCATGCTAAACATACTTTAATACAGTATCCAATTCATTTATATTCAATTAATTTGGGCACACACAACGATGGTGTAATCACAATATTTCATAAACTTTGTAATTATCAAACCATATAGTTAATATTTAGACCTACTACCTTTATCTGACGATCCAACAATGCTTTCAATGGCCAACGCCCATGAGGAAGAAGGTTTGTATGATTTTAAAGAGGTTACTAGATCAAAACTAATCAATATCAAAACTAAAAACATAATTGGTCAAAGTATTTCAACACAGCGGTTTGAGAACGAAAGGAGAGAAGGAAGAGACCTAACAAAAAGAACTTACCAGAGATTTCTCACAAAAACGGGATGTTTAGAAGGAAGGTTGGCACTCCAAAATCACCTGGGGAATTCCCTAGGGTTGAGAGAAGAGGAGCACCAGTGAAATAGAATGAATCTAAGTCACATAGCGTGTTTAAAACTGTAGGTCGGGAATTTTCACATCGTGTAATTTGATTACATGTCATGTAAATGTTTTTAATGGAATATGATAAAAAAACCCATCACCTGGGATTTATTTTATTAAAAACCTGAAACAATTAAATGATGTGTAATCCCTTTACATGATGTGTAAATATTCTGTGGTTGAGTTTTCATCCCAAAATCCTTTTAAACAACCCAAACCCCCTTTAAAGATTTTCAACTTACCAAGAACCCATATTAACACTTAGTCTCATTTATACTCGGACTCCATTAACTCAAACAAGCATACATACCTAAACTTTAGGTCATTTTCTCCAATAAAGGCTCTCCATCTCTGAACAAGACTCAACCACCAAGGCTCAAATGAAAAACTCATAGAGAAATATACCTGGAAAAAGATGGGTTCTTAGACGTGATTCTACTACATTTCATTTATGAGTTTTATTTTTCCTTAAATATTTCTTATGAAATGTTTTAGGAAAATATTTTTTCAGAAAGGTTTATTTCTTGAGTAATAAAAGGTATATTTTGATCCTAAAGTTTCTTTTTGAAAAATGAAATTTTTTATATAAGTATTCATAAACTAATGGGTTTCTTTCTTTCTTTTTATGTCCCTTAATGAGATTTTTGTGCTCATACCACATTTCAAAATATTTTTCATGGGGTTTTAAATATAAGTAGGAATAAGGATGAGGTCAAGATGAAAATTGTGAAGATATTTCATGAAAATAAAACTTGTTATATTATAAAATATTTGTTTTGGGGGGAAATAAAGACTAAGTATAAGAGTCCACTTCGTGATGTAATATTTATTTATGTAAGGTTGATAGCATAATTCTCTAAAACTCTAAACTATAAAGATCCTAAAATTTAATAGAATGAATTCTTGACTTAAAATTCAAGATTATGTAATGTTTAAGGCTGAGTCCTTACATGAAATTCCCATATTGTGGTGAGATCATGACCAAGATGGTATGCCCATTGCTGGGGGACATAATGCCCACCAGTTTGTGGAACGAATTTCCCATGTGGCCTTAGCAGTAATAGTGATGGGACACTATGTCTGATTATTTGTTAGTAACCTTGGAAATGGGACATACTGCCCATGGTGTGATGCTTCGAAGGAAAAGGACATGATGCTCACCTAAGTGGTTTCTTATGGGATGTGATACCCTCTTGTGTGATATGGTTAGGACTATAGATACTCTCCCATCTTAAGATTATGCCAATATCTAGGGATGGTATATCCTCTCTTGATTATATTGATAAGATGTGATGCCTTCTTGTATATGTTGGATTGGGGACGCGATGCCCAAGGATGTGACTATGATATCAGGATGTGTTTCCCATGTATTGATAATTAAGTTCTCATGGGGATGTTATGCCCATTGTTGGGATGAATTGATCATGTGTTTCTCATTATACTATGATGGGTTGTTGTTCCCATTCAATGTAATTTGGGACGTGATGCCTAGTTGATTGTTATGTGATATGTTCAGAGACACCCCAATAGTGGCCGAAGCAGGCTTGGTCACACTCAGCTGGTTGTGTAGTACCCTTTGGTTGTGACATATTTACTATCAATTCCATTTTAATTTGATTTTATTTATAATCATATCTCATTATACGTGTACTTTTGTTTACTTTACATGTTAGGGACACTATTGGTGGTGGTTTGCTGAGTTGTACTCACACCATGCTCAGGAGCCCTAGTAATTGAATATACTTCTTGGTTATAGATAGAAGACAGGGTTGGGTAGGGAATCAGGACCCAGTTTGTTGTAGCCTTCTCAGCTTGTTTATTTTGGATAGCATGTTCATCGTCAGTCTAGGAGTGACCTTTCCTTTATGTAGATTATGTGTCGCTACTACTGCTCGTTTTTTATAGCATGGGAGTTTTTATTTGTTTACCAATGGCATGTATGTAGTGACTTAGGTTTAACCTGTAATACTTTTAGAATATTTCTAATAATATTTATAAATCTGGTTACTGATTCGTGATGGGATTCCGAGGTCTGGAGATCCTTGGAGAGGAGAATATTAAATATATTAAATATATTTTATCATGCATGCATGGTTTCTTTGGAAATGTAGAATAAATCCTAAGAGGAGTCTCAGGTCAGAATTTTGAGACCATAGTTGACTTCAGAACATCGTGTTTACCCTAGGCATTACATAAACTTTGTTGGCATCGGGTGTTCGTTTGAAGGCAAGTTGGCAATGAGGTATTAAGTGGAGGATATTGTTTTAATAAAATTAAAACATTATTCCTCCTCCCCCACCCCTTTTTTGTGCAAGACGGGAGGATCTGAATCCACTATCCCCCTCTTCCTCTTCGAGTGATGAACGACCTGAGGACCAAATTGAGGTAACGAGGCGTCGTTGATCTCTGATCTTGATAATGATCTCTCCCAGATTGTGCAGAAATATCTCCCAAGCGTCGATTCAAACTCAAAGCTTTAGGGTTTCACCATTAGGTGGATAGTTTCAGTTTTAAGTCTCTATCCCCTTGTTTGTGTATCATTTTAAGGTTGTATAGCCCTTAGATGCTTGTTAGGGACCCCTTGAGGGTTGATTTATGTGTTTCAGGGTGAACAGGGGTGATTCGGGCTGCTTTTAGGGAAAATCCTGATGGATTTCCCATCTACACTGCATGTAGACCAGAGGAACACATTATGTGTTCTTGTTTGGGGAAGATGATTTTTGGTGACTACACGTTGTGTACCAGAGTTACACGTTGTGTAGTTGCCCCATGTCGTGTGGCCTGAGTACATGGCCAGTGAAGTCGTGTGAACATACATGGTTGTGTAAAAGTACATGGCTAGAGTACATAGGCATGGGGTTCTAAACACAGATGTGGTCAGATGACATGGCCACGGGGCCATGTATCTAGGACACATTGTGTACCAAGTGGTACACTCCATATGGGTGACACAACTGGCTGAGCTGTATGAAGGGAATACAAGGTTGGGGCCCGGGTGAGGTGAGACATGTCGTGTACCATCGGTACATGCCGTGTAATCCCACATGCCTATCCAAGTCGTGTGGTCATAGTACACGGTCGTGTGTTTAGAAAGGGTAACACTCCATGTAGACCCCCTTATATGCCATGTAGACCCCCTTATATGCCATGTAGTCTCCTCTTAGAGGAGTTTCTGCCTTTTGTATCTCCTCCTTCGGGGCTCGGATTTAGGCCTATGAGTAGCCTATCCTTGGTGGTTTCCATAAAGAACATGATAGTGGCTATGGTTTGGGCCAAAAATATATGACTTAAGGCTATGTTTTGGGTCACTTGGGTTAGTAATGTTTGGACCAGTAACGGTTTAGTGAGATCCCTTAGTCCGATCATGTGAGGGTATAGTGTGGCATTACATCCTCAGTATAGGATTGTGATCCCCTCACTGGGATGGGCTTGGATAGAGTTGTAGTATCCCCCCGGAGAGGTCGGGTGGGATCCTCTATCACTTTGTTATAGTTGTTACATCCCTCCAGAGAGGCTGGGGTGGGATCCTCTAGCATATTGTTTCCCTAGATCGGGTTCTTGGAATCGTCGTGACTAACACTATACGGGCGATAATCCCCTATCTAGAAGGAAATCCCTGTAAGGTTTGTGGCATCGTTGGGTATACAATCCCCTATGTAGCGAGTAGTGATGGTAGGGTTGCGGCATAATCGGATATACAATCCCCTACTCAGCAGACGTTTTATATAGGGTTTGTGGAATCATTGCGATACAATCCCCTACTTCATGAGTTATACCATATGGGGTTTGTGGAATCGTCATGAGCAACACTACATGGGAAAAAATCCTCTATTTGAGTGATATGATCTTCAGGACGTCATATTGGGTTGTGGTGTCCCCCAGAAAATCCTGGGAGTGATCCCCTTTCTGAGTGAGGTCTTTGGGTTACTGGATTGGGTTCGTGGTGTCCCCCAGCGGACCCTGAGAGTGATCCCATGTCCAAGGAGGTGCTATTTAGTATTCCATGCTAGGTTCATAGTGTCCCCCAATGGATCTTGGGAGGGATACCCTTTCTGAGAAATGATAACTTTTGTGGTTCTAATAGGGTTAGGTAGTTTCCCCCATTCAGGATGGGTGAGATCCCCTATTTGAGTATTGTGATCTACTAAGTTCCATCATGACTCTTAATGGTGAGATCTGACGAGTTTGTTCTCTTGGATGTGTTCCCTTGGGATAGTAGTGTTGGGTCATCGGCTTGTGATACCTGATTGAGTGGTATCTATTGGATGTAGCATCAGGGATGGATAGGTTGTACCTGATGGATTGTATCTCTCAAATGAGTTTCATTTGGGATGACTGAGCTCATGGAGTGTGTGATCCTGGTCGAGTGTTACTTTAGAGCATCATGTAGGAACTTGTCACTAGCTATAAGGTTAGAGCCTTATGAGACTTAGAGTCTGATATGGGTATATCTGGGTGTATTTTTGGGTTCTCCTTGTAGTGTACTCACATCTTGGATGAAACACCCTATAGTATGAGTTGACTGGTCATGTATAGCCAAGGATGGTCTCGATATGGAGTCTCTCTCTTGATCAGGTTCTCTTTGGTTGGGTTGAGTGTATTGTTGTCTTTTAGTTGCTCCCTTTTATTTTGGGTAATTGGGGCGCCTACTGAGTATCTTTATACTCAAACCTTCATGGTATTTTCCCACACATGTTGTTTCTTGTGCAGACTACAGACCTTTTGATGGAGTCCCAGGAGGACCTGGAGCAGGTGGAGCTTAGTGAGAGAGACTGACCAGGGTGTTTACCGAAGCTTGGATGAGGAGCTTATTAGAAGGTGCATTTGACAGCCATCCCCTCCATCTAAGTAGGTTGGATGCTTTTACAGTTTTCTTTTGGTGGTCGTATATTTTTTTCCTTTTATACTTTTGTTGTACTCTAGGTTGGGATAGATGTATGCCTGCATTACTTTTCAATTTTTATATATATATGCATTATTGCATAGAGACCTATGTGGGTGTGTGTGTACATGTACCTTAGTATAAGGCCACCCATGTGTGTGATAGCCTACTCAACATTGGATGTCATTCCCTGGCCTATGGATACGGGCTTGGGGAGTCACGGCTTAAGCCCCGATGGGTCAGGTCGTGACAGAGTGGTGTCAGAGCGGGTTTCACTTTGGGACCGCAGTGTCCTGAGTTTGGTTTGGGATTCATAATGATAGTGTTAGAGTGTTTTGAGTTTGGCTTTTAGGCCAAGGACTCCAGTGTTGGTGTGGAGACCAACATATCCATTTACCTAGACTCTAATAACCTATTTTTTAACTCAATAAAGTTGGACATTGGTCATAGGGAAATAAATGATGCATGCATCATATTGGACTGGGTTTTGGGTTTTTTCTATCCTTCTTGAGTCAGCTCCCCAGATATAATCTTTGACCATGGTGCGTCTTGATTTTATTTTAGGATGCCTCTACGACGATAGCCAAGCAGAGTTCTGTGGCGAGATTGTGGTGATGATCCTCCCCAAGTTGAGGCTTTAATGTAGGGAACTGGTTCTTAGGTTGGGCCTCAAGGTGGTTCTCTAGTTGATCTGCCACCCATTGAGTAACAAGTTGTGCCGGTAGTGCAAGCTAAGTGTGTTGCATAAGTTCCAGAGGCAGTGAACTTTGAGGTTTCAGGGTGACCCAGATCCCCATTCAACTAATGAATGGCTCTTTCATTTTTTCCACCTTATGAGAACACCTCCCGATCAGATGGTGGTCCTAGTGGCGAGCCTTCTATAGGGTTTGGTCAAGCATTGGTGGAGTCCTGTGATGCAGACCCATGACAAGGCGACGATCACTTAGGCAGAGTTTGAGAATCTCTTTAATGAGGATTTATATCAAAACATGATGATATTAGTGCGTATCTAGGATCTTCTACAGATTTGATAAGATAGCATGACCGTGACGGATTACTCAGTGAGGTTCACAGACCTGTTGCGATAATCCTTGGATATGGTTTGGGATCCATTTTTCAGAGAACGAACCTTTGAGAAGGGCTTGCACTGGGAGATTATGGCGTCAGTGGTGCCCCTGTGCATTACCACCTATGCGGGAGTGCTGGAGCAGTCCTTGGTGGTGGAGAGTTTTCTAGATGAGCAGACTCTAACCATTAGTGTTGGAAATATGGGAGATGAGACCTTGTTAGCTGGTTGCCGATGCCAATCTCATGGTTCCGAGTATACGAGATGCTTTAGGAGGTGGTCTTGGGATGGAGGGTCTGAGTCGGTCGATGAACCTCCTTGTAAGAGGCATCATTTCGAGCATTGAGGTCTGCAGGGTGGTGGAAGTGGAAAAGGAGCGAGTGGAGAAGCATGAGGTGGCAGACGATACAAGTTTCCATCACCACCCTCAGGTGGTTCATGCCAGGCTCAAGGAGATGGAGGATGGGGGCAAGGATAGTTGCAAGGAATAGATGCCTTTGATCGAGAATATCTAAGGGAAATAGGTACGCTTTGTGTCCTTTCTACTTTCTGCATTAGTATTTGTTGGGAAAAAATATCTCAGGGTATCATTGTGGTATTTTTGGGTTGGTTGTGTTTATTGATAAAACAAGTTTCCAAGGTGAATTGTCGTATTCTAGAGATATTTTTGAAAAACCATGTTGACAAAGATCCGTGACAAAGTAAAGGAAGATCTATAGGTGGTACAAAAATAATAGATACAATGTGACGCCATTTTCCGGTGTTTGCCCATTTTTTGGGGTCCAAAATTTAGAGTTGGATAGCATTTTGAAAAATGGATTTCCTTGAAGATCTCATCAAAATATGGAAAAGACATGAATTTTGTGAATATGATCTTCATGAATTGTATTTTTCAAATAATCAATGAAAGATGATGGTGAGCTATGCGATTACGATGAGCTTTGCGGATGGCAAAGGTGAAGAGCATTGTGAGTGAGCATCGCAATGGTGCAAAGTTTTTTATGGAAGGCTATACGATTATGAAAATATTTGCAAACATGAAAAATTGGTGTGTATCTTCACGAACTAGAGATAATTTCGGCGAAAATTTCAGAGATTTGTGAAATGGGATGACATGGCGCTGACATGGCGCAGAAGGTTCTAGAGATGGTGGAAACACCTATAAATAGGGATTGACCCCCTTGAGAAGAGTAGAGAGTTTTTCTGAAAATTTTATGTCTCTCAATTTTTGAAGAAGGTTCATGAAGGTAGTTTGTGAAGTTGCTTCGTGGTGGCTAAGTTTAGCTTCGTGAAAGTAAAGAGAATTCACAAAGGTTTGTTGAGCTCTGCGAAAGGAAGGAGCTTCACAGCAGCTAAGTTGAGCTCCATGAAAGAGGTGAACTTCACGAAGGTTAAGTTGATCTTTTTGAAAAGTAGGTACTTCGTAAAGGCTTGTCTGAGCTTTGAAAAATAGGGTGCTTTGTGAAGCAATGAGCTTTGCGAAATAAGGAGCTTCACAAAGCAGTGTGCTTTGTGAAAGTGTTTTAAAAGGTGTTGACCAGTAATTTGTGATAAAGTGATATTCATTAGTGGATGAAAGTTGGAATTCAATAGAGAATCTACTCACAATGGAGGATGCATTCATTTGAGATAATTTAGGGACCTAAAAGTCCATAAATTGTGAGGGGATTCCTTCCAACAACAATAAGTGAAGGAAGAGGAATACGGTGATCCTTTCCACCGGTAGTGAGCTGGAGGAAGAGACATAGGGAGTGACCCTTGGGAATGTAGTGATAAGACTCTAAAATTTGTAAAGGTAGTGATTCTAGGCATGAAATTGATCTAGCTCGAACATTTTAATTGGAAGTGTGCTTTAGTGGATTTGGTACAACGGCACATTGTCGTTGTATGCTCCTTGGACATGTCCCACTGAGGGTGAACCAAGTAAAAATTTGTGATCCAGTGTGTTTGCTTTCTTACATTATATTCAAAGCATTATCATTATATAAATAAGGAAAGAATAAGATCGGAATTAACACTGAAGTGCAGACTAAGTGACCCTTGTAATAAAGAGGTCAAGATCTAGTGGGGAAGGAATTATTTTTTAAAAGAATATCCATACCCTGATTCACCCCCTCTCAGGGTATATAGGAACCTTTTGGACCTAACAATTGGTATCAAAGGGATAGGTTTCTTTTATCAGATTTTTTTGCTCTAACTTGGTTCATTTGATTGATGAAGTTAAAGATTCAGTCTGCCCTTATCCTGTTGTGCCATGGAAAAGGAAAGAGCTTCAAAGAAGAAGCAGAATTCTGGTGGTATTCCTCAAAGTGGAAGTGTCTATGGAAAGAGTGTGATTCAGTTGAAGGAATAAAGTAGTGAACGTAATAATGATTTGGATAAATCATACAGTGAAAATACTTACTCATTCAATGTTGTAGAAGGAATGAGTGAAAAACCTGATATTCCAAGTGATGTTGGAACTAATAATGATGAAGAAATTTCAAGAATACCTGAAGTGGAAGCTGTCCACAAAACAAAGGAATCAGATCAAAAAATTTCTGAAGAAATTAAATCTAAAGATATTGGGATCCAAGTACTTGATATTGAGGTCAACAAGCTAAGAGGTTTAAATCAAAGGCTTGTCTATGTGGTTATTGATCTAATGGAGACGAATGATTCCCAAGATGAAGAACTATAAAAGATGAATAAAAATAGAGAAAAGCACAAAGCTGGTGAAAAGGGAAAGAATCAGAAGTCAAATGAAATTTAGAATCTAAAATCCAAAAATGATGATCTTGCTACACAGTTGTATAAACTAGTTCTGAAGAACCAAAGGCTACAATAAGAGAATGCATGTTATTCTAATTATGTTACTCGAGAAAAATTTAAAATAAAGGATAAAAGCGACATGGTAGATAAGATCACATATGAATTGGAAGATGAGATGACTAGAGGGAAGAATCTCAAGATAGAACTTAATGCTCAACTTGAATCAAGGGATATGAAAATTTAACAATTGAGTAAAGAGCTAGAATCAGTGAAGAAAGACGTAGATAAATCTAATGTCAATGGAAAGCCCAAGTTGAAGGATGCTCTACACTTACTATTTGATTATCCTGTAGGAAGTCATGATGAAATGAAAAGAAAATATTCTACTTTATAGGAGAAGCATGAAAGGATTGTATCATCCCAAAGGCCATCTAGTTTGGTAAAAACTGGTATTGGATATGATGAACCCTTTCCCATGCATGAGATGAAAAGAGCCATAAACAATTCTAGAAATAGAAAACTTCTAGTATATGTTAAAGACATACCTAAAAAGGATTTTATAGGAATTAATGACCTATTGTGCTATTTCAATGGGATGCATGGTCATGCATCAAGTTTTTGTTCAGAGGCTTTGGAATATATTTCATGTTTTGAAGGCAGAAATATTGCTAAATCTAAGAATAAGAAGAAGCTTCATGAAAAGTCTGAAAGGAATGTATCTCAGAATAAATTATCTATTAGATGTTATTATTGTGGAAGATATGGACATAATACGTGTATGTGTCAAGAAACGCAGGAGCTCAATGTCAGAGGAAAAATTCAAGTTGTATCAACATCTCAGCCAAGAAATAATTACATGAGATATGTTTTTAATGGGAGATGTTTTATATGTTTTGATTATGGGAATTCAGCAAGATATTATAGCCTGAAGAAATCAAGGAAGGAAAAGGAACTCAAAAGAAGACCCCAAACTCTGGCAGTGTATAACAAAAAGGCCTATATTGGAAGACAACATGATAAGTTGAAAATAGTTTTACAGCCTCAGGGGAATCACAAGGATCTCAACAAAAGGTGTATCAATCACCTCCTCTTCTACACTCACAACAACTCTCTGGGAAATAATGTGAACAAACCTTGAAGAAAAAAGGAGGAGCTACTCCAGTTGTGAGTAAGAAGAATGTACGTTCAGTGAAGAACTCACCAGCAATAAGAAATAATGTGGAGACTCAAATAATTGATAAAAGAAAAATGAATGAAGATTGTCTCCACAATCTCACATACTTCACAAGGTGAGAAGTGAAAGAAGGGGAAAGTTCCCTCCAATGGAGGAATAAGAAAGAGAAGATGGCTAGTTAAGAGATTCTCGCTCAAATAAAGAATCATGAGAAATGGTATTCTGGTGGAACCTCAAAGAAGGAAATTTTTACTAGTGGATTTAAGCCCCAAATTTGGGAAAAGGGAAAGCCTGAAAAACCTATATATCAGAAGAAGACTCAACATGTGGGTAAATAATGCTTAGTCATATGGCCAGAATAGTTAAATTTAACTAGGCAGTTGGAACTAGCACAAAAATAGTACAATGCTCTACAAGAAATCATCAAAGGGTTGATCAATCAAGATCAACCACAATCCTCTTCTTGAGGATTTCAGAGTATCCCCTCTCCCTATGTGTTTAAATTATACTAAATGATGTCTAAGTGTTTCAGGTTTTTAGTGAGCTACCATCCAAGGGGAAGTTGCATCAAAAAATGCAAAGTGGTGAAGTGATGTGCTCTAGAATGTCAATTGATTCAAATCAATTAGTAGAGTTGAAGAAGAAAGGAATTAATTGAGCACAATGGTCAGTAGTGGTGTTATTAACTTTATATATTATTTCCTATACCAAGTTCCAACTCAATAGGCTTAGATGTTTTTTTGATGGATCATTGATAAGTTTCATATGTGAAGAAATGATATAGGAGAATAAGATTTTTTGTGGTTCTAAATAGTGGGCCTGGTAACTATAAGAGTGTTATATCATAGGGAGGAATTATATCTTCTAATCAGATGAAATATCTCAAAGGGATGAAAGTTTATGTTGTCTGACATCAAGAAGACTAATTGGGGGAGAAGCAGCAAAACTCCTATATTTCATAATTATTTATTCTGTTTTAACAATATGGTATCAGCTGGCTATTTTAAAGATACCAAGAAGCTGTGAGGGAATATCAACAATGATTCGACGTGAATTTGAGAAGAGTAGTTGAAAGAAATGATGTCACTGTAGAATGGCACAGTGAAAAGTTGTCTAATGAATGTGATGAACTGGTAAGAGACTCAGGGGGAGTAAAATTGGAAAATGATTATTCAAAATAAGATACTGATGATTAACAGGAGGAGGTCAAATCTATATCAGCATAAAAGTCGATGATACAAGATAAAATAGAAAGTAAGAACATCATTAGTGACACCAAGGAAGGAATGGTACAATCATTTCTCAATATAAAAATTATATGAAGGTTTTGAGAAGGTTTGGAATGGATAATTCCAATGAGATGACGAATCTGGTGATTACCCAGATGAAACTTTCATAGGATGATGAAGGCAAAGTGGATAATATCATAGAATACAGGTAGATCATTAGAAGTCTTTTGTACTTAATAGTGACACGACCAGGTATTTTTTTTCCACATGTCAAGCAGTGTGATATAAAAGGAATCCCAAAGAAATCCAAATGCTTATAGTGAAAATAATACTTCAGTATATCAAGAACATGGTGGATTTTAGTTTGATGTATAATGATAGATCTCATCCAAAGTTATTGGAATATACATATGTAGATTGATTCAGATCAGCTAATAATAGAAAATCAACATCAAGAGGTGCTTTCTATCTTGGTGGATTGTGTATTTCTTGGCTTAGCAAGAAACAAGATTGCATTTCATTGAGCACCACAGAAACTGAGTATATTGCAACAACTCAAGCATGTACACAATTATTGTCAATAAAGCAGCAGCTTGATAATATGGGAGTTGATGTGAAATCTTCAATCGGAATTCATTATGAAAATTCAAGTGCTACAATCTTAGCAAAAATCCAGTACATCACTCAAGGAAAAATCACATTGAGATCAAATATAATTTTATCAAGGATAAAGTGCAGCAAGGGATTATGAATTTGGTGTATGTGCCTACAAACCTATAGGTTGCAGACATTCTGAAAAAGGTCTTACCCAAAGAAACATTTGAGTGGCATCAATTGGCTCTGGGATTTCAGTCAACTCTCTGCACTTGAAAGAGTGTGCATGTGGAACCCCCTCTCCCTGAGGTATGATGTGTTTTTCCAAATATATTGATTTGTGTCCCTTACTCTGTTGTAAACCACAAAGTAGTTACCTTTGGTTTCATTGACAAAGGGGGAGAAAGTATGGCTCTTTATGGGGGAGAAATAAAGGGAGAAAATTTCTTTGTCAAAGACATAAGAATAAGCTGATAGGTGGAGCAGTGAGATAGGGGGAGCAGAAAGATATAGAGAAAATTAAATCTGACGATGCTATAAGTGATCGAATAAAGAAGATATATCATGACAACTAAGGTTCGTGATAAAATCAGTTGATTGGCTTCAATAATTGGTGTTAGGAATAAAGTGATTCATTGATGAACTTTTCATTATACCCTTATTTCTCATGTAGAGCATTGCTCATGTGGGATTAGAGTATATGATGGGTAATTCTTTGATCACTATCATAATCGCATGAAGCGAATGGTGGATGAAAATGGAAGGATATTTAAAGTGGTTTCATTTTATGAAAGAGTTTTCAAAAAACCCAAAGGGAGGGATTTTTGGGAAAAAATCCCTCAAGGTATCATTGTAGCATTTTTTGATTGGTTGTTTTTGTTGAAAAAGTAGGTTTCCAAGGTGAATTGTCATGTTCTAGAGATATTTTTGACAAACCATGTTGAAAAAGAATCATGACAAAGTAAAGGAAGATTTGGAGGTGGTACAAAAAGAATAGATACAAGGTAACACTTTTTTTCAGTGTTTTCCAATTTTTTAGGGTCCAAAATTTGGAGTTTGGATAGCATCAAAAAAATTGGATTTCCTTGAAGATCTCATCAAAATGTGGAAAAGGCATGAATTTCGTGAATATGGACTTCATGAAGTGAATTTCTCAAAGAATCAAAGAAAGCTGACGGTGAGCTCTACGATTACGATGAGCTTTGAAAATGGTAGAGGTAAAGAGCATTGAGAGTGAGCATCACACCGGTGCAAAGATTTTGATGGAAGGCTCTGTGATTATGATGAGATTTTCCAACATGAAAAATTATCGTGGAGCTTCAAAAACCATAGAGAATTTCGACAGAAATTTCAGAGATTTTTGAAATAGGCTAACGTGGCACTGACATGGAGTGGAAGGTTCTAGAGTCGGTGGAAACACCTATAAATAGGGCTCGACCCCCTTGAGAAGAGTAGAGAGTTTTCCTAAAAAAATTAAGTATCTCGATTCGAGAAGAAGGTTCGTGAAGGTAGGTTTTGAAGTTGATTCATGGCAGATAAGTTTAGCTTCTTGAAAGTAAAGAGAATTCACAAAGGCTTGTTGAGATCTATGAAAGGAAGGAGTTTCGCGGTGGCTAAGTTGAGCTCCGCGAAAGAGGTGAACTTTGCGAAGTCTAATTTGAGCTTTGTGAAAGGAAGGTACTTCGTGAAGGCTTTTCTGAGCTTTTCGAAATAGGGTTCTTTGTGAAGCAGTGAGCTTTGCAAAATAAGGAGCTTCGTGAAGCAGTGTGCTTTGCGAAAGTGTTTTAAAAGGTATTGCCCAATAATCTATGGTAAAGTGATATTCATCAGTGGATTAAAGTTGGCCTTCAATAGAACATCAACACACAATGGAGGATGCATTCATTTGAGATAATGTAGGGACCTATAATTCCATAAATAGTGAGTGGATCCCTTCCAACAGTAGTGAGCGAAGGAAGAGGAAGATGGTGATCCTTCCCACTGGTAGTGAGCCAGAGGAAGAGACATAGGGAGTGACCCTTGGGAATGCAGTGAGCAGACCCTAAACTTTGTAAAGACAGTGAGCTTGGTCATAGAAATGATCTAGCCCGAACATTGTAATTGGCAGTGTGCTTTAGTGGATTTGGTACAATGGCACATCGTCATTGTATGCTCCTTGGATGTAGCCCAGTGAGGGTGGACCAAGTAAAAATTTGTGAGTCAGTGTGTTTGCTTTCCTACATTACATTCAAATCATCATCATCAGATAAAGAAGGAAAGAATAAGATCAACATTAACACTAAAGTTCAAATAAAGTGACCCTTGTAATAAAGTGGTCAAGATCCAGTGGGGAAGGAATTATTTTTGAAAAGAATATTCATACCATAATTCCCCCCCCCCTCTAAAGGTATCTATGCCCCTTTTAGACTTAACAGTATTGATAAACACGGTTGTGATGTACTCTTTTTTATCCGCTTTCTTCTCGAGGGTTTTTAATCAGGGTGACGTGGGGCATCAGTAAGACCTTGTGTGTTGTTCAAAAAAGCTTCGAATGCATGAGGAAGAGGGATCCTTCCCCCATTGAGACTCATTTTTGTGACGTGAGTAAAACCATGAGGGCGAGTTAGTGCCTCCCAAAGAGGATAGTGTCGAGGTGTGGTGGATGAGTCTCTCTAACTTGTGTGTTCAAGGTTGGGTTGTGTGTTGGAGTTTTTGTGTGGAGGGTATGGTAATACCCAATGTGTGTTCTTGGGAAGCCCTATTTTCTCGTTGGTACCCTCATGTGTTTGGTGTCATCTTGTACGTGATACGCTTGAGGAGGTCATGGTGTGGTTTGACGTGACCTCAAACTCACAAGAATTAGGGATGCTTTCCCCACCAAGATGCGTTCTTGATATGCGATGCAAAACCGTGAAGGCAAGAAAGTGTCGCCCAAAGTGAATAGTATCAACATACGGTGGATGAGTTCCTTGGACTTGTGTATTCAGAGTAGGGTTTCATTGGTATCTACATCAAGTTAGTGAGGTGGTATTTCTCTAGACCCTATGACTGCAAATGGACCATGTGTTGGGTGTTTCTCCAACCCATCGTAGCTAAGGAGACATGTGCTCGCCTTGTTGCATGATTTAGACCTAGTTTGAGCTGGACGTGGGCATGGGGCCCTTGTGGTTCCCCTGAGTGTGTGCTCATTAGTAGCATGGAAATCCTTAGTAGACTTTGTGGTGGTATTGGTGAGCTCGATGGCGTGGGAGTCCCAGTTGAGAGCTCAGTTTCTTTCCCCTGTGCCTAGTCTTTCCCTTTTCGAGGATGAAAAGACTTAAAATTGGGGGGATGTAGTGACTCGAGTTTAACATATAAGACTTTGGAATATTTCTAAGAATAATTATAAAGCCAGATACTGATTCGGCGTGGGATTATGAGGTCTGTAGATCCTCGGTGCGGTGATATTAAAAATATTAAATATATTTTATCAAACGTGTGTGGTTTCTTTTGAAATGTGTAATAAATCCTGAGTGGAGTCTCAAATCAGAATTTTGAGACCAAGATTGAGTTCAGAACATCATTTTTACCCTAAGCACAACATAAACTTTTTCGGCGTATGGTGTTTGGTCAGAGGTGAGTTGGCAGCGGGGTGTTAAGTGGAGGATATTATTTTAATAAAATTAAAACAATATCCCCCACCCCTTTGGTGCACATGACAAGAGGAGATGAATCCCCTCCCCCCTCTTTATCTTCAAGTGATGGACGGATTGAGGACCAAATCGAGGGAATGAGGCATCGTCGATCTCCGATCTTGATGGTAATCACTCTCTAATCGTACAATAGCATCTCTCAAGCACCGGTTCAACCACAAAGCTTTAGCATTTTTCAATGAGGTAGGCTATTAGAGTTTTAAGTTCTGATCCTATTGTGTATGCATCATTTTAAGGTTGTATATCCCTTAGACACTTTCTAGGGACCCCTTGTGGGTCGATCTGTGTGTTTCGGGGTGAGTGAGGGTGATCTGAGTTGCTTGTAGGGAAAATACCAATGAATTTACCATCTACATGATGTGTAGACTATAGGAAGACGTTGTGTGTTCTTCCTATTAGGGGAAGATGATTTTTGGGGACTACACGTTGTGTACCGGAGTTACACGTCGTGTAGTGACCCCATGTCATGTGGTCTGAGGACATCACCAGGGAAATCGTGTGAACGTAAACAGCCGTGTAAAAGTACACAGCTAGAGTACATGGGCATGGGGTGCTGGATACGGATGTGGTCAGATGACACAGTTAAGGGTCTGTGCATCTGAGACACGTTGTGTACCAAGTGTGGTACACGCCGTGTGGGTGACACAGCTAGTTGAGTCATGCGAAGGGAATACACAGCTGGGGCCCGAGTGAGGTCAGACATGCCATATATCGTCGGTACATTCCGTGTAATCCCACATGCCCAGAAAATATGTGTGGTCAGAGGACATGGTTGGGTGTTTAGGCGGGGCCGCATGCCATGTAGTCTCCTCTTAGAGTAGTTTCCACCTTTCGTATCTCATTCTTCGAGGATCGGATTTAGGCCTGCGAGAAGCCTATCCTGAGTAGTTTTCCATGTAGAATGTGATGGTGGCCACAGTTTGGGCCTAAGAGATGTGAGGTGAGGCAATGTTGTGGGTCGCTTGGGTTAGAGATGTTTGGACCAGCTGCAGTTGAGTGAGCTCCCTTGGTATGTTCCTATTAGGGTACAGTGTGGCATTACATCCTCAGTATAGGATTGTGATCCCCTCATTGGGATGAACTCATATAAAGTTATAGTATTCCTCTAGAGAGGTCGGGGTGGGATCCTCTATCACTTTGTTAGAGTTGTTGCATCCCTTCGAAGAGGCTAGGATGGGGTCCTCTACCGTATCGTTTCCCTAGATCGGGTTCTTGATATCATCGTGGATAACACTACATGGGTGGTGATCCCTTATATAGAAAGACATCCCTGTAGGGTTTGTGGAATCATTGGGTATAAGATCCCCTACATAGCGGGCGGTAGGGTTGCGGCATTGTCGGATATACAATCCCCTACTCAGCAGAAGATTTATGTAGGGTTTGTGGAATCATTGTGATATGAACCCCTACTTCACGAGTTATACCAAATGGGGTTTGTGGAATCGTCATGGCCAACACCACACGGGCGATGATCCTCTATCAGAGTGATACGATCTCCAGGACGTCACATTGGGTTGTGGTGTCCCCTAGCGGATCCTGGGAGTGATCCCCTTTCTGAGTGATGTCTTTGGGTTACTGGATTGGGTTTGTGGTGTCCCCCAACGGACCCTGGGAGCGATCCCCTATCTGAGGAGGTGGTCTTTAGTATTCCAGGTTGGATTCATATTTTCTCCCAATAGATCCTAGGAGGGATCCCCTTTCTGAGTGATGAGACCTTTTTGTGGTTCCAATAAGGCTAGGTAGCATCCCCTATCCGAGATGGGTGAGATCCTCTATCTGAGTATCGTGATCCGCTAAGTTCCAGCATGACTCTTAGTGGTGAGATCTGATGAGCGTGTTCTCTCAGATGTGTGCCCTTAGAATGGCAGTGTTGGGTCATCGGCTTGTGATACCTGATTGAGTAGTATCTCTCAGATGTGCATCAGGGATGGTTGGGTTGTACTTGATAGAGTGTATCTCTTGGAGGAGTGTTGTCTGGGATGACTGAGCTCATGGAGTGTGTGCTCATGGTCGAGTGTTTCTTTAGAGCCTCGTGTAGGAACTTGTCGCTGGATATGAGGTCGAAACCTCGTGAGATTTGGAGTTTAAGCCAAGTATATGTGGGTGTATTTATGGTTTTTCCTCACGGTGTTGTCGCATCATGGATGACACACCCTGTGGTACGAGCTAACTAGTCATGTGTAATTGAGGATAGTCTTGATATGGAGTCCCTCTCTCGATTGGGTTCCCTTTTGCTGGGTCGAGCGGACTGTTGTCTTTCAGTTGCTCCTTTTTCTTTTGGGTATTTGGGGCGCCTAATAAGTATCTTTATACTCACCCCTTCATGGGATTTTCCTGCACGTGTTGTGTCTTGTGCAGACCACAGTCCTTTCGATGAAGTCCTGGGAGGACCCGAAGCAGGCGAAGCTTAGTGAGCTAGAACGAACAGGGTGTTTATCAAAGCTTGGCTGAGGATCTTACTGGTGGGTTCATTTGATAGTGATCCCCTCTATCTGAGTAGATTGGACGCTTTTACAATTTTCTCTTGGTGGGTGTGTATTTTTCTCTTTGTACTTCTACTACACTCTGGTTTGGGCTAGATGTATGCATGCATTACTTTTCACTTTTTATATATCTATGTACTATTTCATGGAGATGTATGTGGGTGTGTGTGTGCAGGTGTCTTAGGCTAAGGCCTCACATGTGTGTGATAGTCTACTCGGCACTGGAAGCCAGCCCCTGGCCTGTGGAGGTAGGCTTGGGGAGTCGCAACTTGAGCCCCGTTGGGTCAGGTCATGACATGTAGCTATGATGTATGCTTATATATTAGTTTATCTTATGATGATTGTTGGCTATATTTATTTCAGTATATTTTATGGCTACCAATAAAAAAGAGGGTATAGTCTCCCCACTTATTATATAGGCCCTCATCGTCGTTCAGCAGCCTCTGGTATACAGGGAGGTGCGCTTGAGATATTTGACACCCAATTCAATCACAGTGGAGGTGAATTGGAATGAGGATGCTACATCAATAAAGATTATGGAAAGTTTTAATGGATGGTTATATCATGATTTCAAATGGGGAATAGTGATTTTACTAATTTTTAGTATTCTAGTGGAGATATTTCTATATTCTCTCTTATCTTTATTCTCTCAAGAGAGCCCCTTGGAATCAGTGTGTCATGGCAGATCAAAGAAAAACGGACAGAGAACGAGAATAGATAATTGGTGGAGATTGAGGATCTGTGGTCATTGTGGAATTAAGGTAAGCAACTCAAGAATCTCATCCTTCGATTAATCTATGTGAATCTATCATATTTTTGTTCTTCAATGAGAGATAAATATTTTATGATAATCTAAGATAAAGATTATGATGGTAAGTTGAAAATGTGTTATGATAAATATGAGATTGATATAATAAATATTTGATATGAATATTTGAAATGAATATAAATGGTGATATGGATGATTATTGGTGGAAATTAGTAAATAGTGGAAATGAAATATGATAATTGAAGTGAAATAAATTCTATGAAAATAAAAACTGATTATTGTGATTTACGATGGATTAATGATGGAGATCGATTATAAGATAGAGAATTATGGGAATTTGGAATGGAGAATTATATAGATATGTTTCTATAAGGAATTTGGTGGTGATTATTGATTATAAATTTATATATATAACAAAGATTGATGATATGTATTGTGGAAAATATTCTATGTAGAGAGAGTGGTGATTTTACAAACTATTTTCACAGGTTGTACCAAATCGGCACGAGGGTCGTGCCATTTTCTATGAAATTTTCCCGAAGAGTTGGTGGAATGTTGGGTAAGTGGGTGTGAGTTACATGGGGATCGTGTCACAAAGGCATGGGGTCGTGTCACATTATGATGTAGAGGGACCTTTGCCGAATAAGTTACACGAGGGTGGTGTAGTTTTTACATGAGTCATGTCAATTCAGCATGGGGATCGTTCCATAAGCGCATAGGTCCATGCAGTTGTATGACTTTTGGAATCTCTCATAAGTGATGGGATAGTGGTGTGTGTGGAAGGATGTGGTGAATATAGAGATTATGTGTGTAGTGGATTCTGAACGATTGATGGTTATTGATAAGGTTGTGGAACATGATTATACCCAAGATATAAGAAATGTTAGAGAAGTGGTAATTTACTCCTTATAGTCTAATTTGTGGTAGACCTAGGTGGGGTTGTGGTATATCCACTTGATATGATTATGATCCCTAGAACCTTGTATCTACAACTGGCCTAGGTAGAAGATAAAATGGATAGTGGGGGTTAGGATTCATTTGCAATGCATGGTGAATGTTGTTGATGTGGTTAAGTAATGGATGGTGGGGGTCTGATGATGGGGGATTTGAATCTATTTATGATTCTCGATGATGGGGGATTTGAATCTATTTATGATTCTCAATGATGATAATGTTGATAATGTGGTTATCTACTGCTACCAATGGTACTGATATCACTTTGTTTTCCAATCTTAATTCACTGCCTCCTGAGGGGGTGATTCTATGTGGGTGAACATCCAGTGATGGGGTCTTTGTGGGTGGGCAGTTGTCCTACCATTATGAATTTACAATAAGGGTCCCTATGAGAGGTGAGTTGATTATGAGCATGAGATGAGGTATGGTGGTTGACTTTTGAGATGATTGTTTGATTATTTTGTTTTATTTGTTTCATTCACGAATGCATTGGTGTGTTTTATTCACAGACACAAAAGAGTTCTAAGGAGGAACTTACTTGGAATATTTACACTCACCTCTGCTTTATATATATATAGTTTTTCATATCATCATGATTAGGCGACCTTAGTTATAGACATGAGAGACTTAATAGTAGAGACGTTTTATATTATTGCTTGTTGGTTGTATAGAGAAGTTATGATTTTGAGGTTGTTTGTGTCTCTTATCTTGGCCTATATGACATTTAATGCATTTGATATACATTACTCATGTATTTGTGATTATGTTATGCAATGATACTACTTTTGTTATTGTGGAGATTCTTTTAAAAATGATAATGTCTTCCATATGATGATATATCCTTGATGTTAGTTATCAACCTTTAACCTATTGAAAGTGGGCCTCGAGGGTCATATTCAATCTCGTTACACAAGTAGAATCACCCAAACTCATGACTTAATGTTTCTAGAGGTAATTTTTGCATTGAAAATGTAAAGGCGCTCCTTTATAGAGAGAAATGTGATATAAACAGAGATATAAGAGTAGATGACCTCAGGGTGCGGCTCAGTGGTCGTTGCCTTTGTGGGTTTCAACGGGGTCTAGAGTTCGAGTCTCGTTGAGTACTTCCCGAAATTTGTGTGTTGCATGATTTACTTTGTAATATAACTGTTTTCCCTTGCATTAATGTAAGAGTTTAAAGTGTATATTAATGCAAAAGGAAATGAAAACGTGGTAAAGTAAATAGATAAACTTTCTCAAGGATTATGACTTTATTGTCCATTATTACCTTGGAAAAAAACAATATAATAAATGCATTGAATTGGAAGAATCGTGGTATATTATCCATGAAGAGGATTGATAATGATCCAATACTCAAGGATATATAAAAGAATGGACCTGAGAATTGTGAGGGATGGGTCAATATCAAATCTTTCCATGTAGTTTCTCAATAATATTTTTAAAAATGTTGTTAAGAATGTTAAAAATAAGACATTATTTTAAAGGTGTGAGTGTTGAAAAGTAGAAGAAATTAGTTCAACTTTGATGAGAATGGAGCCTCATGGTTTAGGAAGACTATATATGTCAGCAGTTTCATAGATAAAGAATGGGGCATTGGATAAAGCTCATGGATACAATTTTTCCTAACACCATGGTATCACGAAAATATATGGGGATCTATGGGAGTATTTATAGAGGGAGAACATGAAATAGGATATTGTTGATTATAAAAAAAAAAGATTGGCATAGAACTGGAGTCAAATGAAACCACCAAAAATTGAAATGAAACCATACCACTAGATGAAAGTGGCTCAATGGACTTTTGTTCCTGAACTTCTAAAGAAAAATAATACAATATGGATTCTTGTTGACCATCTTACCAAATTCTATCATTTTTTAATAATTATTGAGGATATATCATCCAAGTATCCGAATACAATTTATATTTATATAAATATTTCATGTATACATGTTTGGGTTTTTTTTCCAATGTATTACAAAGAAAAATCAATGAGTATAAAGCTGAAAAAAAAATGCTAATGAGATAAAAAAAAAGTTTGGGAAGGAGATGAGAAGTGGGATGAAGTATGACCCAAATCTATGATAAAAATATTTTCATTGCAAGTGAGAATCATTAGTTCAAGCGCATTAAAGATGATGAATCCATAGACATGTGAAAGAGAAATAATAGATCTCATAATCCAATATAATGCTTGGTCACCGAGGGATGTGGTTCCTTCAAAGACAAGCCTAAACCATACAGTAATGGAAAGAAGCTTTCCTAGTGAAAGTAGGATATGGTGCATCTATAATGAAGAGAAAAGTACCAAACACATGAAATTTATATGCACATATCATATTGGTGTTTTACAAGTGTTCATGAAAATGCTCTAGGAGAATTAAAGAGAAAGGACAAAGGCAGAATGACCGTGTAGTAAAGGAAAATAAAAAATGATGTTCTTCCAGATTGATCGTGAAGGAAAAAATCACAAAATCTAGATCAGATGTGCATTTACGGGCAAATTGACCATGCAATACAAATGGATCAATCGAGCAATACAAGTGGAATAGCTGTGAAAATCATGATTAACCGGTTGTGAGTATAATTAATTAAAGCCCAAAATCTAGATCAGCTGTGCAGTACACAGGCAAATTGACCCCAGCGCTAGAACCTGAGATGACTGGGAAAGCATTTCCTCCACCCACCAACTGACCAATAGATTGTTGTCTTCCTAGGGGAAGATAGATTTTCATAGATCTATCATTGCAGGGAAAAGTAACAGTCCATGAAAATCTAAAGAGACATATTTCTGAGCATGGGTTTGAGTTCTTGAATCTGTCTTTCAGAAGTACTGTCATGCACATGTGTGAGAATAAAAAGCATGACATTTATTATTATTAGCCTACACATCAGAACTAAGAATATCTCCATTAATTTCTAGAAAATTGTAAAAAACCTAAGAGGAGAATCTTCATATCAGGGACAAATCTTATAAAAATAATGAGCATTGTTATGCAAGATTTATTTTATTGCATACAGTTGAGTTTGGGAGTTACTAATTAAGTGAGAAAATGACATCCTGACATTTATATGAGGCTCAGATATTTTAATCTCGAACAATGGATAATGGGTAGTACACTAATTCGCCACTCCCCCTTCTCAATGTACATCATCATCATAGCTGAATGTTCCCATGAATTTTGAAAGAAAATAAAAAGGTGGGGAATAAGGAGTTGGTAAAGAGATTCAACAATAAGGTACAGCTCAAGTTCAAGAGTAAATACATATGTGCTTCGCTTTTAGAAATTTTGGACATTTTTTAGTGGACTGTCCTAAAATAGAAGATGAATGGCCCTCAATTAGTTTACATACATAATGGGAAAATAGAACTGAGAATGAATTAAAGAAGAAAATTTCTACTGTGGATAAAAAAAATTCACCAAACATGGAAATGATAATAACTCTGTTAATGAAAAGAAATCAACATAGGATTTGTTGAGTTGAGCTTGATGATTCATAATAAATTAAATGAGTTCAAGAGAATATGAAGACAGCTCAGATAAAAGTTTTATACAGACTAGGGAAAACCTATAAGATATAGAAACTCTTTATCAATTCCCAAATATAAGGTACATGACTTCATCAAGTGCAGAGATCCCAAGAGGAGGTGGCAGCTTACTCTGAGAAGGATTCTACAATAGAATCTGAATTTTCTGCATTCACATAAAAGGTGGTGTATGATACAGTAAAATCGCTAACAAAATGTTCCACATATCAAGGATATCATGGAGAAGAAGGTAGCTTAGAGAATTCTATACGGGGTTGATATGGAGGATTTCATGAAAAATGAAAATCCAGGGGTTGAAATCAAAACAAGGAACAATTAAATATTTCTAAAATTAACTGTGTGTTTGATTTTTAGGTTGATAAGGCACAAAAACTTATGATAATTAATAATATACATTCTTCCGTCACTGGGTAGGTTGATATGTATAAAAATGCCACCTATAATATTGATTTCAAGGAGCAACATATTATGAAGAAAGAAAACGTGTTGAAAGATTGAGGTGTGTGTGAAGGGCATTAAATATCTATTTGTTGAATCATCTGAGATTGATACCAAATATGAAAAAAAAAAACACATGAGAAAATTGAATATCCAGGTTCTAAAGTTATGGCACAAGAAGATAATACCCCAGGATTTCAAATCAGCCTTGGCTGTGCCAAGCAAGAAGTAACCATATTGTATAGGTTACTGAAATTAAAAGGCTGAAGACTTACAAGGCAACGAGAGGATACTGGACGCTTTAAAGAAATTCGATGAGTGCTTAAGAAAACAAGTCATCATTCCATGGACAAGATGAGACACTTGGGTAAAATGAAAATACAGGTGAGATGGTGAAATCAAATAAAAAAATTGGCTTTGTGGAGGGTGATTCCAGGAAAGTGGACACTCCAAAAGAAATAAATCAAAAAGTGAAATGGATTGAAAAGACAAAATGTGAGAGAAAAATTATCCCACACTAGAAGAATATCCATTAGTCTAGGGGGAGACTCACTCATGAGAATGAGTCTAAAAAATAGCTCATGGAAAGGTATTTTGAATGAGAAAACAACATGTGACAAAAATAGAAACCATGTTTTGTGGGGAAAAAAATTTGAAGCATGTTGTTGAGTTTTGGATTCTCTGGATACACTTCAATGTCATTTTGTTATATTATTAAAATGTTGAAAAAGACAAGCATGTCTCGTGGGGTGAAATCTTGATGAGGCAGCATTCAAAGCACCAAAAAAGATTGGATAAAGAACGATACCCCAAAGAGAATTTAAATTTGTATCATTGGTCGGTTTTAATGACATAAAATTCAGTGGAATTATAAAACTAAAACACAAGATCGTCCAAAAGAAGTATATAAGGAATAATGAAGAACACATAAAGAACATACCTCTCTGTCCATTAGATCTTCAGCTCGTGAGTATGATGATGGATAATTAACAACCAACATGTTTTGACATCCATAGTTAATTCAATGGCATTGAAATCTCAAATTTTTTTGTAAGGACCTTATTTTCACAAACAGTAAGCCAGTGCCTCCTCACCACTGAGGAAGAAAGAAAGGATAAAAAAAGATTCGAGAAGTGTAACTTCCATCTAATGTGCATTGTAATGAATTCCATGAAGATCTTTCATAGATCTTTTTCATTAATGAAACAGACTTATGTGCTTCATGCATTTCACAAATGCTTGGATGCTCAGCCAGTAAATGTTATGCCTCCATTACTTGTGTAATCATTGAACTCTTCAACAATTCATAACAAATGTTAAAACGTTTTTTCATCGACAACCGGGTTTTAATATATTTTCTTTTGCTCTCAGTGAATATGCTGCATGACAAGAAAGAAAATACACACAGTAGACAACTCCATTACAGCATAACTGCCCCCCAACAGGCCCTATCACCATTCAAACCCCATGACTCCATTACAGTGGAACTGCACGCCCCCTGGCCCTATCGCCATTCAAACCCCACCCCCAGCACATTCATCCGTGACAAAACATTCCCCCATACGCACCATTGATGGAAGCGCAGGTCAATCTGACAGCTGAAATCTGCCACTGGGTTTCTTTCGCCTCCAACCAAAGGCTGCGTAATACACAAATGTCAGCCCAGCTAGAACAACAAATGCATATTGAAAAACATTATACTTGTACAAGTATTTAATCCCGCGTAGAGATTCCAATGTATGGCCAAATATTTCTTGTGCAGACGTCGCTCGGGCATAGTATGCAAATGCAACAGAACAAAACTGTATCACACTGATGGAGCACAGGAGAATCAGTCCCACGTTAAAAAGAAAGGAATTCATAAGAGTGGCCCCCCACTTCATAGGGTGAATTGTAATGAATAACAGTCTGAGGCCCAGCATCATTGCCCCAGCAACCACTGCGAGCAAAAGGTAGAAGCAGAAGAACGCAAAAGCTGCAGTACCAAGAAGACCCCAAATATCATCTAGCTTGATAAAAACCTCATTTAAGAATGGAGAAATTGGAGGATCAATCAACAGGTATATGACAATATGTGCAACCCAGGCCACAGATACAATCAATCCTAAAACTCCCAACACAAGTTTTGCCAGGTACAGAAGAACAGTCATAGCCCAAGCTGTCTCAGCCTTTTCACCTTGAGGATACATTTCCTCTAATGCCTTTACATCTTCTTCCAAGGCCAGTAACTCCTTTTCTAATGACTTTACATTTTTCCTCCATTTCCTTCCCTTGGAACCACTCCTTTCTTCTTGATGGAGTGTATCTGCAGCTTTTTTTAATTCTCTTGCTTTTTTACCTAAATCCGTTGCTTCCTTGATATACTGTGAACGAGTAATAACAGCCTTTGGACGCCGAACAAATGAAAAAATAAGTCCCAGGGGCAGACAGGCAATACCAACACCACCAAATATAGAAAACAGTACAGATCCAACAATTGTAGCAAGAGCGACCACATATTCAGGAAAGGTAGCGCGCATAGTCCATGTTGTCTCTGAGGAAGCACTAGCAGAATACCCAGAACACTGGTGAACACCACCAATACATGGTTGGCCACTTGAAAAAGTCCATGTGCTAGGGAAAGAAGTGGTTGGCGATGAGAGGTGTCTCACAGTGAAGTCAACCTTCCCAACAAGCCCGTATAAAATGCCAAGCACAAGAGCACAGACGATGGCAGTAGTTACCATCCATAACAGAGAACTTTTTACCCTTTTCGCGATACTCTTGTCCTGGTCGCCCTCGTAGTAGAACATAGCAAAAGGGATGATAAAGAACACAAGCAAGGCATCTATAATGTAGATAGCAAGCCAGAGATCCTTCATCGGAAGGGTGTAATTGCAAGCGCCATTATAGATTGCGTGTCTGCATGCTTGCCGGTTGGCGACGTCAGCAGGAAGCATGAGGATAGAGATGGCGGCGACAGAAAGGCCCAAGACAACAACGAATTTCGGGACGTACGCCTGGTTCGCATCGTCCGGGTGCTGATAATTCACCAGAAGGTAGGCATTGAAGATGAAGATCACGATACAGACCACTATGGCCACGATCACGAGGGCAAGATTGAAATCCCCCATAGAGGAGACCTCGGAATTCGAACCGCGCCAATTCCGACCTGCCAAAAAACAGCGAGAGAGAGATCCAGATACCCAAGGCTGTGGACGGATATTAGGGTAGCCAGCGAGAGAGAGATCAAGGTAGCCAAGGCTATGGACGGAGATTAGGGTTTTCAGATCTGATTTTTTCTGAAAACCAGAGGGAGGAGGCGGACGACCGCAGGTACGCGGTTTTTATTGTATTCAGTGATCAAAAATACGGGACGGCCTGTTTTTTACACGCGTCGTATATCAGGGGCCAACCTTGCCCAGCTAAAAAAAACCCCGGCCCTCGTCGAAATTAATACTAATTTAATATTATATATTAAAAAAAATACTAATTTTATTGTATATTAAAAACAACTGTTATTTTAAAAAAAAAATTATTATATTATATTTACAAAAAAAAAAGTATTTTTACCCCTTTTTTTAAAGATAATTCCTGTTTAAAAAATATACTTTTTAATCATCTGAAACAAATTAATAAATTCTCTTTATATTTTAAAAACTAAGAATATTTTTAAAAGTATGATATTTTTTTAATGCATAAGAAATATTATTTGAGATAAGATAAATTGTTGTATTTTTTTTAAAATTACATATTTCTAATTTATTATGTTTAAATAAAGTAGTTTTCTATGACTTCAAAAAATAAAAAATAATAATTTTGGTTTCAAGAAAAATATTTTCTTAAAATTCTTTTAAAAGCTTATAAATTTTGTTTGTAGTTCAAAATCTAGTAGTATTTTTAAAGTTACGATGAGTATTTCTTAAGGTATAAAAATTTATTTCTTTTTTAAATGAAATTGCGTGTTTTGATGTTTTTGAAAGAAAAAAAAAAGTGGATGAATTTTTTAACGAATTAAAATTACATTTTGAAAATTCCAATGAAAATCTCTTATATGGATTTTCAGTGTACATTTTTTTCGCCTAAAATTTTCATTGCACCTTTTCAGTGCAATTTTTTATTGAAATTTTGATATGCTACCGTATGCGAGTGTGGTATTCGTTGGAAAAAATGTGAAAACACAAGCGAAGAAAGAAGAGGGGAATGAAAATTAAAAGGAATGCAATATGGATAAAAGGGGAAGGGGATGATCAATTAGGACCCCAAGGAGACTTGCCCCTTGAAACTCTAATTATAAAGCGCCACAAAGGTTGATCACTCCTTTGATGAGGCTTACTTGCATTCACCTAAGAACATAAGAAACACAAGCATAATAATGCTAGAAACTCTCAAATTCGAAAATTAACCTTCGAGGGGTACAAGATGTGGCTATTTATAACCAAATGAGAGGAATACATGTCAAACTACCTATCCCACAAAACTCTAAAGCATATCCCACAAATTTGACTCTGTTTACACATGTTCATGGCTTTAGGGGACAAGATATCTCTAAAAAAGACTTTTAAAAACCACCCCAAAGACTTTGAAGATTCCCACCATGGATTTGGAGACAAGGGGTCCACCACTTTTGATATTGGAGATTTCCTTCATGCAAGTGGATTAAATTTCGTGGAATCATATGGGTGGACCTTTTAGGTTCACTTTTGGGCTTTAATAAGTGTGATTAAATGCCCATTTGCTCCTCTCATGCATGCATGTTGGGTCTCCTCTTGTAATTTCAAAATGAGGTCATGTAAAGCCTCTTTCATCCTCTTCATTCTTCCTCTTGTTATTGGGCCACCAATCTCATGCAATGGGTCTTGTCCATTAATGCTCCTTCCACGATCAATGTCATGATCGCCCTCAACTCCTTGCTACATGTGTGCACCATGATCCACATCATCCCCTCCCTCTTCAAAAGGATTCGTGCTCGAATCTGCATATTCAAAAGGAGAGAGATCATAAATATTAAAGGTAGCACTCACATTTCCATACCTGCTGGGCAAATCAATCTTATAGGCATTATCATTGATTCTTTCTAAAACTTGAAATGGACCATCTCCTCGTGATTGAAGTTTTGATTTTCTTTGCTCCGGGAACCTTTCCTTCCTCAAATGCACTCACACCCAATCTCCAGGTTCTAGTGCAACCTTATGCCTACCCTTGTTTGCTTGCTTCACATATTGTTCATTTCTTCTTTCAATGTTGGCTTTTACCTTGGCATGTAAGTCCCGAAAAATTTTCGTCTTCTCATCACCTGCAAGATCAACAACCTCATTAGTAGGCAATGAAAGAATATCTAACGGAGTCATTGGGTTAAATCCATAGACAATCTCAAAAGGTGAGAAGTTAGTAGTGGAATGCACTACTCGGTTATATGCAAACTCTATGTACGACAAACATTTTTTCCCAAATTCTTTAGATTTTTTTGAATTATTGCACGCAAGAGGGTAGAAAGAGTTCTATTCACCACTTCAGTTTACCCATCAGTTTGAGGATGTGCAACTGTTGAGAACAATAATTTAGTTCCCAATTTATTTCACAAAGTCCTCCAAAAGTGGCTAAGGAATTTCACATCCCTATTACTTACAATGGTTTTGGGCAGTCCATGTAATCTCACAATTTCTTTGAAAAACAAACCTGCTATATGTATAACATCATTAGTTTTTGAGCATGCAATGAAATGGGCCATTTTGCTGAATTGATCCACAACAACAAAAATGCTATCTCTTCCCGATTGGGATCGAGGCAATCCCAACACAAAATCCATAGAGATGTCGGTCCAAGGATGGGATGGAACAGGCAAGGGGGAATACAATCCATTAGGTTGAACCTTGGACTTTGCATGCTTACAAGTGACACACCTAGCACAAATTACAATAACATATTTTCTCATGTTTGGCCAATAAAAATGTTCATGCAAAGTAGCTAGTGTTTTATCAACTCCAAAATGCCCCATCAAACCACCCCCATGAGTTTCTTTTATAAGCAATTTTCAAGTTGAACAATTTGGAATGCACATTTTATCCCTTTTGAAAAGAAACCCATCATTTTTGTAATAGTCTTTAAAACCATGTTTTTCACAAGATGTCCAAATTTGAGAAAAATCTCCATCATTTTCATACATTTCCTTTAGTAACTCAAGTCCAAGTAATCTAGAATGAAGAGAAGTAAGAAGTGAATATCTTCGTGAAAGAGAATCAACAACCACATTTTCCTTACCTTTCTTGTGCTTGATCACATAGGGGAAAGTCTCAATGAATTCCAGCCAAGATGCATGCCGCCAATTCAACTTACCTTGGGACTTCAAATACTTAAGGCTTTCGTGGTCAGAATGAATAATGAACTCTTTAGGCCATAAGTAATGTTGCCATGTTTCCATGGTTCGTTTCAAAGCATAAAGTTCTTTATCGTAAGTTGAATAATTTAACGCTGCCCCATTCAATTTCTCACTAAAGTAAGCAATTGGACGCGACTCTTGAGTCAAAACAGCACCAATACCAACTCCCGATGCATCACACTCAATTTCAAAGACTTTGGTGAAATCGGGTAGCCTTAAAAGGGGAGCATTGACCAATTTTTTTTTGAGAGTGTTAAAGGCTTTTTCTTGTTTTTCACCCCATTTAAAGACCACATGTTTTTTTACAAGTTCATTAAGAGGTGCAGCGATGGATGAAAAATCCTTTACAAACCTCCTATAGAAGCTTTCCAATCCATGAAAACTCCTAACCTCGGTTGCACTCTTCGGTGTGGGCCACTTCTGAATTGATTTGATCTTTTCATCATCCACACGAATCCCTTCCGGCCCTACAACAAAGCCAAGAAACACAATAGAATCCATGCAAAAGGAACATTTTTGAAGATTGGCATAAAGCTGGTTTTCTTTAAGGGTCTCACACACCAAACGCAAGTGTTCAACATGGTTGTCTAGAGATTTTTTATACACCAAGATATCATCAAAATAGACAACCACAAATTTTCCAATGAATGAACGAAGGACATGGTTCATTAAGCTCATGAATGTACTTGGTTCATTAGTTAAACCAAATGGCATAACTAACCACTCATACAAACCAAACTTAGTTTTAAAAGCAGTTTTCCACTCATCTCATTCTTTCATTCGAATTTGGTGGTATCCACTTTTAAGATCAATTTTAGAAAACAAAGATGCCCCATGTAATTCATCAAGCATGTCATCAAGTCGAGGGATGGGATAATGGTACTTAACTGTTATTTTGTTGATGGCACGACAATCCACACACATTCGCCATGTTCCATCTTTCTTGGGTACTAGGATCACCGGAACGGTGCATGGACTCATGCTTTCCCTTACTAATCCTTTATTCATGAGTTCTTCAACTTCACATTGGATCTCTCTAGTCTCTTCTAGATTAGCTCTATATGCTGGCCTGTTGGGAATTGCGGCACCGGGTATGAAGTCAATCCGATGCTCAATGCCTCTCAAAGGGGTAATCCATCGGGTGTTTCTTCGGGAAACAAATCACCAAATTCCTGTAGTAAAGACACAACACAAGAAGGCAAAGAATGGTGAAGTTCATTAGTTGCAAGGTAAGCATCCTTACTAATGAGTAAGAACACTTTCCCGCTCAATAAAGCACCTTTCACCTCACTTTTTCTAGAAAATAAACCCACCTTTCGCTCATCACTCTTGTTTTCAACTCTTTGATTTCCCTCATTTCTTTTTATGCCACTCAACTCTCATTTTTCACTCTTAATTTTTCAACTCTTTTCATTTTTTTCTCTCATTTCCTTTTTCATCAACTCATCACTCTCTTTTTTATCACTCAAAATTTTATTTTTCCCACTTTCTTTTTCACTCATTTATTTTTTCTTTTTGTATTCTTTCTCTATCCTCACTTGATCTTCATATGCTTGTATGGGACTTAGAGGAGTCAAAACAATCTTTCGACCGCTGAAATGAAAAGAGAAGCGGTTAGTATAGCCATCATACATCACCCTCCTATCAAATTGCCACTGTCTCCCGAGTAGCAAATGTCTAGCTTTCATTGGAGAAACATCACAAAACACCTCATCGTGATATTTTCCAATGGAAAATGAAACTATGGCTTGTTTTGTGACCCTCACTTCACCACTATCATTCAACCACTGCAATCTATAAGGTCTAGTATGCCTTAGAGTAGGCAAACTCAACTTCTCCACCAACAAGGTACTAGCCACATTAGTACAACTTCCACTATCAATGATCATACTGCATACCTTCTCCTTGATGTGGCATCTCGTATGAAAAATATGCTCACGTTGCTCCTCATCATGATCATCTTTGGGTTGAATGTTTAAAGCTCTTCTTACCACCAATGCATCTCCATGTACGGGTTCTTCAACTTCTACATCCAAACCCTCCTCCAAAGATGGAATCTCATCATCGCTAGAGTGCTCACTAAGGATGTCTCCATTATCCAAAATAATTATGGCCCTTTTGTTTGGGCATTGAGATGCAATATGACCATGTACTTGACACTTAAAACACTTTATATCACGAGATTTAGAAGGGAAATTTTCATCCATTTTTCCTTTTGAAACAGTGGGAAAGAACTTATTTTTTCCCTCTTCTCTTTGTTTTGGAACAAATTTGGAATCTCTTGGTTTTGTTTCATTCCACTTAAATGTTGATTTTGGATCTTTCCGATTATCCTTCCAAAAGTTATGAGAACTTACTTGACTCCTTCGAGAATGTAGTTGTTTTTCGACCTTCACCGCCTTATGTAGAAACTCCTCCATGTCAATATAAGTCTGTAGTTCCACCACACCTCTAATTGCCAGATTCAAGCCATTGATGAACCTTTCCATGGTAGCTTCGCGATCCTCCTCCAAATTGGCTCGAATCATTGATATCTCCTTTTCCTTGTAGTATTCCTCCACACACATGGAACCTTGCACAAGTTTTTGTAACTTCAAATGCAAATATCGATAGTAATGACTAGAAATGTACCTTTTGCACATTACTATCTTCATTTCTTCCCAAGTTTGAATTGGCCTTTCTCCATTTCACCGTCGACTTACTTGTAATTGGTCCCACCAAATACTTGCATAGTCATTGAACTCAAGCGCTGCCAATTTTAACTTATTCTCCTCCGAGTAGTTGTGAAGTCCAAACACATGGTCAACCTTCCGCTCCCACTCCAAATAAAGTTATGGGTCACTCTTACCTTGAAAGGATGGAAGTGTCATTTTGATGCTTCCCAATTCACTTTCTCTCCAAGCAACGCGTTGCTCCCGCCTAGGAATTGATTCTTCGAAATCGGAGTACTCATCATCACCTTCATGAATTTATTGCCTTCTTGGAGCCTTTGAAGATGAGGAACTTTGCATATCATCCAACCTAGCATTCAATCTTGTAAATTGGTTAAAAACTGCTTTCATGAATAATCTAATGTCGATCTCACTTCTTTCTCCCTCACTTTCCATTTTTTTAATTTTCTCACACACTCTTTCTCTCTTTTTTTATCTCTCAAAAGGTTCCTCACACTTTCTAGCACAACAACTTGGTTCCTACAAGTGTTCTTAAATAGAATCAAGAAGACAACCAGTAGAATCAATCAATTCATGGCAATCTTTAAAAATCAGAAATTTTAAAAGGGTTTGAATCAATGAGGTCCAAGAAATATGGGGGGTAAATGGGAGAAATGGTTATAGAAGAAGGTTGGATATGGATGAAGGAAAGAAGATGATGGATAAGAAAATGCAATAAAATTTATAACTTATGAGCGAGCGCAATGTTTCAAATGAGCAACATCTTTTTTTTTTATTTTTTTTTGATTTTTTTTGCTACTCAATAAACAAGAATTGAGATACAAAGAGTGCGATTTTTGTGCTCAAAGTACAAAAATTGAAAAATGTACTAATC
Source organism: Viscum album (assembly GCA_963277665.1). Taxonomy (NCBI): domain Eukaryota; kingdom Viridiplantae; phylum Streptophyta; class Magnoliopsida; order Santalales; family Viscaceae; genus Viscum; species Viscum album. The sequence goes on along the minus strand of OY728159.1, from coordinate 1,288,047,671 downwards.
TGATTGCAATGATGTAAATGGTTGAGATAACATGAACTTCAAACTCAAATGGAAATCCACCTTGGAGATTGTTAGATTTCACAAGGGTGAAACTGTAGCACGAATTGATTTGGCTATATCTCCAAATATAGGTGTCAGATTTTCATGTTTCCAAATTGAGAAGAAAGATGAGATTCTGAACTATTAAAATGACATATTATATTCCTAGAAAATCAAAGAAAAAGCAGACAAAAATATGGAAGAAAGTTCCATCCAGAATTGGTGATGGCAGAAAATGGAAGAAGGGGAAGGGAAAAAAAGATGGGAGAAATATAAATGAAAGAACCTGATTTCCGTTGCCTTCCTCTGATACCAAATGATATGCTACCATATGTGAGTGCGGTATTCGTTGACAAAAATTTGGAAACACAAGAGAAGAAAGAAGAGGGGAATGAAAATTAAAAGGAATGCAAGATGAATAAAAGGGGAAGGGGATGATCAATTAGGACCCTAAGGAGACTTGCCCCTTGAAACTCTAATTATAAAGTGCCAAAAAGGTTGATCACTCCTTTGATGAGCCTTACTTGAATTCACCTAAGAACACAAAAAACACAAGCATAATAATGTTAGAAACTCTCAAATTTAAAAATTAACCTTCAAGGGGTACAAGAGGTGGCTATTTATAGCCAAATGAGAGGAATACATGTCAAACTACCTATCCCACAAAAGTCTAAAGCCTATCCCACAAATTTGACTTTGTTTACACATGTCCATGGATTTAGGGGACAAGATATCTCTAAAAAAGACTTTTAAAAACCACCCCAAATACTTTGAAGATTCCCACCATGGATTTGGAGACAAGGGGCCCACCACTTTTGACATTGGAGATTTCCTTCATGCAAGTGGATTAAATTTCATGGAAGCATATGGGTGAGCCTTTTAGGTTCACTTTTGGGCTTTAATAAGTGTGATTAAAGGCCCATTTTCTCCTCCCATGCATGCATGTTGGGCCTCCTCTTGTAATTTCAAAATGAGGCCATGTAAATCCTCTTTCATCCTCCTCATTCTTCCTCTTGTCATTGGGCCACCAATCCCATGCAATGGGTCTTGTCCATTAATTCTCCTTCCACGATCAATGCCATTATTACCCTCAACTCCTTGATGCATGTGTGCACCATGATCCGCATCAAATTTTATAATAGAATTTTCTAATATAGTTTTTCAGTAAAATTTTCAACATAAATTTTACGATGGATTTTAAAGTAAATTTTTATAATATTGTTTCTTGTCGAAAGTTTCTACTGAAATTTTACATTGAAATTTTTCAGTGCGGTTTTTAAAATTTTATAGGGTAAATTTCCATGGCCAATTTTCAGTAGAATTTTCCTCTAAAGTTTTATGATGGGATTTTTTATGTATAGTTTTTCAATAGAATTTTCCATTGAAAATTTTCAGTAAATATCAGTTAAAATTTTTAGTACACTTAGTAAAATTTTGCATTAAAATTTTACTTTGAAAATTCCCATTGAATTTTTACTGTGAAAATTTTCATTGTGATTTTACATTTGAATTTTTCGAAGTAATTTTCCTCGATATTTTCATTTACTATTTTTGTATTGGATTTCTGAGTGATGTTTTGGAATGACCTGAACTTTTATGAATAAAATTATCTTTTTTAATTTAATTAAATGTCTTACGGATATAGAAAACACATGCACTTCTTTTATTTTATTATATCCAATTGGATTTAAATTGACTGTTAAGTATTTTTACTGTTTATAATATAGTCGTTGAATAATGATCACGTGACTAGTATAACTATAGGGTTTTAATAATACCTTTTGGCACAGACAAAGAAAGTGATGACCTCAATCAATAAGATCGTGCCCTATGAAACTCATTTATCAGAGTATCTGAGGGAGATCGCATTTCTGGGCTTTGCCCTAGATCAAGGCCATGCTGAGATCCAACAACTTAAGTATGAGTGAAACCGTTTACAAGATAAGTTCAAACTATTTGATATCACGACTCAAACCATGTCACGAACCAACTCGGGTTGACCCTGAACCGGTCACCTGAGCCGATCCGCGACATGGCCCGAGAGGCATTCTCGATCCTCCCAAGCTGGCGACAAGCACCAGGGCATCAAAAGAGAGCAAGAGGGAACAATTTTGCCCGATAAAATAAATAAAGCAGCGGAAAAAATAGAACAACACAAAGTAAATAAACAATACGACAAAAAGTAATGTCCAACAACAACAAACTAACTTGACCACGACTAAAACTGCTCGCAACCCCAAGAGTCGCTCACCAAACCACAACCAACTCTCGCCCACGGCGAGCAAGCTCGAGTCAACCTGCAACGGAAACTAAAAACAAGAAAACACTATAGGCGTGAGTATTAAAACTCAGTAGGTAGGCCCGACTAATTCTATTCCCAATGTACATACCATTAAATAAATAATTTATCAATTTCAGGTTTGAACTAAATTATATAAAATATTGGTTTCCACACACACTTTCATTTCTAAAACAAGTAACAATTCATTGCCCTTTTTAATATAAAAACAAGTTTAGTGTTTGAAAAAAACAGGTGCATTGCATTTTAAAACATTTTTGCGAACAATTTAGAAATCCAAATTTTAGTTGTTAGTCAAAAGGAAAACTACACACAACACACACTAAGAGAAATGGAAAAAGTAGCACACATGGGCCAGTAACCGAACTAGACCTCTCAACCATCCGCCACATACAGATAAACACTCAATAAAAACATGGGTCGAACCTAGGAACTCGTGAACAATCCAGAATGTCCTATACATGTGACCCATCCTGAAGGCATGCCTACTCTCGATGATGTCATAACGCCCTAACACCCGATGTTTCCCTACATGGCCTAACTGAGGGGTCCAATACCCTAGCAGAGTGTCATCCGTACTAGGGGCCACTAGCCAGTGCATAATCTAAACTAGTGCAGCAATCGTTCTTAGAAGATTCACTTACTATGCCAAGTTTCCATGTCAACACGTATAATAAACAGGAAAAAGGGTGATTCAACAAAGTCAATCAGGCAATGCAAACATCGCACAAAAATCATGCAATCAACGTACACCAAATATCACGTTTAAGTCACCCCAGATAGAGTTTTCCAAAATAATTTATTTTATTAAAGTGTCAAACGGGCCTTCACCAATTTTAAGGAAAATTCTCATTTCTCAAGTGAACCAAAACACTTGTTCGTGCTTCAAAATAAGTCATTTATCAATAAACCATAACTACATTTAAAATTCTGTGAATTATGTTTAAAGGACAAACATGTATTCTTTCACTAGTGGGTGTCCCCTCGTCAAGAAAATGTTTCAAGTGTCGTGTATAAAATAAACGTCTCTTTTTACACCAAATAACCATTTAAAAATTAATTATCATATATTATTTCCCATTTATTAAAATTAATAAAATATCAAGAAATTAATAAATTCTAATTTTAAAGGTGAGTGCAGTGGGGGACCTACCTCGACTTGAAGCTTAATTATGACGACGCGACACGTCACACACTTGCGCACAAGTACGCTCAACTTGCTGACGACCACACTATCACATAAATACCTCGCCAAAGCAATACAACAATAGTAAAATAATATAAAACATAGAAACACTGACCAGAAATAACCCGAAAATTAAACAACACAAAAATATCTAAAAACAAACATAAACATTAATTTAAAATAATCAAAACAAAAGACAACGCATACCTCACCTGAACCCTAGTGCAGGCGAAACGGCACGAACCCAAACCACTCGCCTTCGGCGGCAGATGCTCGTCGCGCGCCCAATTGAGAACAACATGCGTGGCTGGTGTAGTGATGGGGAAAGTCATCGGGATGTTGTGTCGTTGCTGGTCTGCCGGAACAAGGAAAGGGGTCGGGACATTGTGGCCGGAGGCGGTGACGCCGATGAGGGTTACAAAGGTAGGGATCCGAGCCGGCAGTAGGGATGCGCAACGAGGGGACGTTGCGGGCTTAAGCAAGAGGAGGTCAGGGCATGTCCGAAGGTGCACTACAGGCAGGGGGGTGTTTCGGAGGTCGTGGAAGGTCAGTGAAGGGAAATAGCCTTGGGGCGTCGCTGGTCATGTTGGTAGGAAGAAAAAAAACACAAGACAAGGGGAAACACACCCACTGGTCGCCAGAGAAAGCCGTTGGGGTGCTGTGAGGTCATAACCGGGGACACCCAGAGGGCAAGGATTAGTCGGAAGGAAAAGTGTTCGGCATGGGAGTTGCTGTCCGGAAAAAAAAAAGAGATCATCGGGGCTGCTATACTGCTGTTGGCCGGAAGAGATAGGGACGGATGGTTGAGGGGATGGTCGGGCATCACGGAAGGATGGTGGGGTGTGTGGTGCAGGCACCGGCCGGACAACAGAAGGCTGGATGGCGGACACCGGGCACGTAGTGCAAGGAGCCGGTGGGCGGCTGGATGAGTGGAGGGCTGATGCAGTAGGGGGTTCGTCGGGGCGGGTGGAGGTGTGGTGCGGTAGGGGCAAGGCCAACCAGAGGTGCGAGGGATGAAGGTGGAGCAGCAAGGTACTGCGTGGTGCTGCTGGGCGGTGGCAGAGCGGGTGCAGGGGATCCGAGATGAGGGGAGGAAGCAGGGGCTGAGGGCACTGTGGAGGGGTGCACTGCGAGGCTGGCGCGCTACAAGGAGCTTGAGGAAGGAGGAGTCGACTGGTTGCGCGAGGTTCTTTGCGCTGAGGTAAAAAGGGTAACATGGAGCAGCTTTCTCGGGGAGAAGAGAGGAGAGAGTAGGGGGTGGCGACACTCAAGGGGGCTACGGGAGATGGATAAAACCCTAGGTTAGAAAGGTTAGGGAGAAATAAAATAAATAGAATAAAATACAATAAAAAGTAAATAAAAAATAAAAAAATAACCAATAAATGAAATAGAATAAACATTTATCTATAAAAATAACTCATAAAAATAACAATAAGAAAAATACTGATAATAGTAATAATAACCTTAATCTATAATAATAATAATAATACCATTAATTACAATAATATTATTAATACACTTCATAATAATAAAAACATCTTTAATAATGGTAGTATTCATTTTATTTTAATTCAATCTAATTCTAATTTATTTAATTTTATTTATTTGAATATAGCAGTTGCGTGGTCCGCGCACGCCACAAGCGGCCGCACGCGGACTGTGTGGTAGCTTTTGCCTACTCCAAGAAGTCGTCGCACAGGTACCCAGGTCAACCGCACGACCACCGCTAACCGTGCGGTGCCCGCACACTGGTCTAAGACCCATCTCAACTCTCGTTAAAATAATAATAATAATAATAATAATAATAATAACAATAACAATAATAGCAATAATAATAAAATTATTAACCATAAAAATTTCATATAACACAATAAATCACAAACTTCACTCGTTTTAAATTTTCCGAAGGCAGGAGAATCGTGCCAATGCCTAAGCGGAGCCGCGCGGGGGTTTCCAACACGCGCTCCACCCGTGCGTCCAACGACGTTAGTTGAAAAACGCGCACTTTTTTCACATAATTCAAAAGTTTTTCGTTCGGGACTCAACCCAAACCCCAACAAAATTTTAAAAAGTCAAAGAAAATTATAAAATAAAAGTAAAAGATGGATCAGATTGTGACAATTCTCCCCACCATAATGCTTTCCGCCTTCGGAAATCCAAAACAAGATCAAGACCCAAAGATGAAACTCCTTAAGTGTCACTCACCCCCAAAAGTTTAAGTGCCTCCAGTTGATCGATCCAAACAGACACTGAAAACCCCTAACACACAACTCATCCTTAAAACAAGATCACCTTAATCATCACCAAGCAGAACCCAAACCATCTGTTTCAACCAAGGAACGAATGAACTTAAATCACCTCTGAGACTTATCCCTATAATCTTCATCCAACGAAACTGTTGGGTGTACTCTAATCTCAATGTTTACTCGAGAGGAAGAACTCAAGATTAGGTGGTTCTGCACGAGACCACCTACCACCCAACGGCACATGGAAAGAGACTCTGATACTGACACGGGGAGGCCTGAACGGACTCCCCATCATAAGGATTGACTAACTCTAAATTAATTCAGGTGTAACTTTGCAAGACCCGCTGTGGGTCTCCCCACCATAAGAACTGACGAGATTAACCGAACTTGAAAACTTTCCGCACAGACCAAAAACCCCACCACAAGGGTAGGGGAGGGAGAGGAAGGGCCCAATTGATAGAGCATCAAAACTATCATCGTCTCCCCATCAACAACGCCGCACCCTCAGAAGAACAAAAATCACGCCACATTAAGGATGAAGGTTAAACCAAGGCCCTTTTTCACCGTTGGGGTTCTCCTGACTACGTGCCAACTTCACTCTGGGGCCTATGGCTGGAGCACCGATAATTGAATCATCTCCTGCCTCGCAGTCAGGCTTCAAAAATCCCCAAACATAACACACAAACCAGAATTTCACCAAACACATTTCCAATAAGATAAAAGTTTTAAAGAGGTTCAACCACAACCATTCTTACAACTGAAGAAAAAGAAATACTGCAAAACACTACAACATACAATTACTATATCCAAGAAACACTACAAAGAGGAAACCTCAAACTGATATCCAAACATCGCCCTACTCCCGCTGACGGGCCGAGGTGACCTTCGATGAGCCAGGTCTAGCTTCAGCATGCTTCCTGGAAACACCACAGCAGAATCGTTGCAAGTGACCCCAATGTCCATAGGTGTGGCAGGGTCTCGGAGCACTCAGGCACGCCGGCCTCTTGTGACCCCACCTACCACACTGGTGAAAGATCACGACATTGCGCTGTAAAGAAGATGAATGAAGGTCTGAAGGTCTCTTGATTCCTCTACCAGCACCACTAGCATCAGGTCGCTTCTCATTTCTCTTATCACCATCCTCTGCACTACTTCCCAAAGTTGGAGGATTCACCACCTCAAGTCCTCCTTCTAACCCAGCTTTAGCCAAAAAGGCTTTCCCCACAACATACAAGAAGGTTGTTAGGTTGATCTCTTCCACTTTCGATCGCAGCTCAGGTTGGAGTTCAGACACAAATTGTCGAGCCTTCCCGGGATCATTCACAACAAACCACTGATCATACAGAACTAGGTCTATGAAACATCGATAGAATTCCAGTACCGATTCAATGCCCTGCTGAAGACAACACAACTCCATCCTCTTCCACTGCTTCATCAACTCAGAGAAGTGTTGTTGGATAAACAATGACTTGAAAAACTCCCATGTTAGATCTTCTCGAGGCTTATTCCGAGACACGAACTTCCACCATTTCCAAGTTGGGCCTTCAAGCATAAAGGTAGCCAACTTCACCTTTAACGACTCAGACAGCCCAATAAAACTGAACTTCCACTCAATGTTCTACAACCACTCCTCTGCCTCAAGAGGCTATGCTTGTACATAAAAGAGAAGAGGGTTCAACTTTCGGAACTCCAGAACATAGTCTATGGGATGATCAACTGGAGGATTTGCTAGGGGTTCACTACCCGAAGCTTCACTTTGGGCATCCATCAAACCGTCGTGGGGGTGAACACTAAGGAACAATGAAACAAAGAACATAATCAAAACATGGTCATTGCCATTTCAATTTCAACTTTTCACAATTTCCAAAATAAAACTTCACAAAACAATTCTTAAAAGTAAAGAAGACCCATAGAAACCACAAGGAGAAACTAATGGCGATTGGTGACTCATACGTATGGTTGGCAGCCATACGCTAGTCACACCACCGTCACAGGGAGCACTCTAGGGTAATGTCCCTGGCTCCACATGGCTTACCAGACCATGAGAGCTCACGGAGGTCAATTCCCTAGCTCCCATTTCATTTCCCAACATAAAACAATTCAAAAGAACCAAAATACACCAACAACCCGAACATCCCATGGTAACCCGAGGTTCAGAACGAGCAAGGGTTCATGACGTCCTTATCGCCTGTACGCCTTGAGTCCTGACAATTCTGATCCTTCTACTATGACAATCCCAAATAACAACGGGCGCTCTGAAAAACAAGGTCCTCTCAAGAGATGACCTCCTCTGATACCATTTTTTCACGAACCAACCCGGGTTAACCCTGAAACGGTCACCTGAACCGGTCCGTGACATGGCTCGAGAGGAGTTCCCGATCCTCCCGAGCTGGCAACAAGCACCAAGGCATCAAAAGAGAGTAAGAGGGAATGATTTCGATCGATAAAATAAATAAAGTAGTAGAAATAAAATAGAACAACACAAAGTAAATAAACAATATGACAAGAAGGAATGACCAAAAACAACAAACTAACTTGACCATGACTAAAACTCCTCGTGACCCGAGAGTCGCTCACCAAACCACAACCAACTCTCTCCCACGGCGAGAAAGCTCGATTCAACCTGCAACAGAAACTAAAAATAGGAAAACACTATAGGCATGAGTATTAAAACTCAATAGGTAGGCACGAGTAATTCTATTCCCAATGCACATACCATTAAATAAAGAATTTATCAATTCTAGATTTGAACTAAATTATATAAAATATTGGTTTCCACACACACTTTCATTTCTAAAAAAAGTAACAGTCCATTTCCCTTTTTAATATAAAAACAAGTTTAGTGTTTGAAAGAAACAGGTGCATTGCATTTTAAAACATTTTTGCGAACAATTTAGAAATCCAAATTTTAGTTGTTAGTCAAAAGGAAAACTACACACAACACACACTAAGGGCAATGGAAAAAGTGGCACACATGGGCCAGCAACCGAATAGACCTCTCAACCGTCCACCACATACAGATAAACACTCAATAAAAACATGGGTTGAACCTGGGATCTCGTGAACAATCCAGAAAGTACTATACATGTGACTCATCCTGAAGGCATGCCTACTCCCGATGACGTCATAATGCCCTAACGCCCGGTGTTTCCCTACATGGCCTAACTGAGGGGCCCAATCCCCTAGAAGAGTTTCATCCGTACTAGGGGCTACTAGCCAGTGCATAATTTAAACTAGTGTAGCAATCATTTTCAGAAGATTCATTTACTATGCCAAGTTCTCATGTCAACACGTATAATAAACAGGAAAAAGGGTGAGTCAACAAAGTCAATCAAGCATTACAAACATCGCACACAAATCATACAGTCAATGTAAACCAAATATCACGTTTGAGTCACCCCAAATAGAGTTTTCTAAAATAATTTATTTTATTAAAGTTCCAAACGGGCCTTCACCAATTTTAAGGAAAATTATCATTTCTCAAGTGAACCAAAGCACTTGTTCGCGCTTCAAAATAAGTCATTTATCAATAAAACATAACTACATTTAAAATTCCGTGAATTATGTTTAAAGGCCAAATGATAATTCTTTCACTAGTGGGTGTCCGCTCGTCAAGAAAATGTTTCAAGTGTCGTGTATAAAATAAACGCCCCTTTTTAAACCAAATAACTATTTAAAAATTAATTATCATATATTATTTCCCATTTATTAAAATTAATAAAATATCAAGAAATTAATAAATTCTAAATTTAAAGGTGAGTGCAGTGGGGGACCTACCTCGACTTGCAGCTTAATTATGACGACGCGACACGTCACACACTTGCGCACAAGTACGCCCAACTTGCTAATGACCACAATATCACAGAAATACCTCGCCAAAGCACTGCAACAATAGTAAAATAATCTAAAACATAGAAACACTGACCAGAAATAACCCAACAATTAAACAACACAAAAATATCTAAAAACAAACATAAACATTAATTTAAAATAATCAAAACAAAAGACAGCGCATACCTCACCTGAACCCTAGTGCAGGCGAAACGACATGAACCCAAACCGCTCGCCTTCGGCGGCGGACGCTCATCGCGCGCCCAATTGAGAACAACGTGCGCGGCTGGTCACAAGAATAGAGGTCCACAACTAGTGTAGTGATGGGGAAAGTCGTCGGGGTGTTGTGTCACTACTGGTCCGCCAGAACAACAAGAGGGGTCAGGACATTGTGGCCGGAGGCGGTGACGCCGATGAGGGTTATGAAGGCAGGGACCCGAGCCGGTAGTAGGGATGCACAACGAGGGGACATTGCGGGCTTAAGAAGGAGGAGGTAGGGGCGTGTCTGAAGGTGCGCTACAGGCAGGGGGGGTGCGCCGGAGGTCGTGGACGGTCAGGGAAGGGAAACGGCCTTGGGGTGTCGTTGGTCATGTTGGCAGGAAGAAAAAAAATGCCAGACAAGGGGAAACACACCTACTGGTCGCCAGAGAAAGCCACTGGGGTGTTGCGAGGTCATAACCGGGGACAGCCAGAGGGCAAGGATTAGTCAGAAGGAAAAGTGGTCGGCATGGGAGTTGCTTGCCAGAAAAAAAAGAGATCATCAGGGCTGCTATAATGATACTGTCCGGAAGAGATAGGGATGTATGGCTGAGAGGGAGGTCGGGCATCACAGCAGGATGGTGGGGTGTGTGGTGCAGGCACCGGTCAGACAATAGAAGCCTGGATGGCGGACACCGGGCGCGCAATGCAAGGAGCCGGCGGGCGATTGGGTGAGTGGAGGGGTGGTGCAGCAGGGGGTTCGTCGGGCAGGTGGAGGTGTGGTGCGGCATGGGAGAGGCCAGTTAGAGGTGCGAGGGATGAAGGTGGAGCAGCAAGGTGCTGCGTGGTGCTGCTGGGCGGTGGCAGAGCGGGTTCGGGGGAGCCGGGATGAGGGGAGGAAGCAGGGGCTGGGGGCGCTGTGGAGGGGTGCGCTGCGAGGATGGCGCGCTGCAAGGAGCATGAGGAAGGAGGAGTCGACTGGTTGCACGGGGTTCTTTGCACTGAGGGAAAAGGGTAACAGGGAGCATCTCGCTTAGGGAGAAGAGAGGAGAGAGATAGGGGGTGGAAACACTTAAGGGGGCTATGGGAGATGGATAAAACCCTAGGGCAGAAAGGTTAGGGAGAAATAAAATAAATAGAATAAAATAAAATAAAAAGTAAATCAAAAATAAAACAATAACCAATAAATGAAATAGAATAAACATTGATCTATAAAAACAACTCATAAAAATAACAATAAGAAAAATACTAACAATTGTAATAATAACCGTAATCTATAATAATAATAATAATAACATTAATTACAATAATATTATTGATACACTTAATAATAATAAAAACATCTTTAATAATGGTAGTATCCATTTTATTTTAATTCAATCTCATTATACTTTATTTAATTTTATTTATTTGAATATTTCAGTTGCGTGGTCCGCGTACACCACAAGCGGCTGCGCGCGGACCATGCGGTAGCTTCTGCCTACTCCAAGAAGTCACCGCACAGGTACCTAAGTGGACCGCACGACCACCGCTAACCGTGCGGTGCCCGCGCACCGGTCTAAGACCCATCTCAACTCTCGTTAAAATAAAAATAAAAATAAAAATAATAATAGTAGTAGTAATAAAATTATTAACCATAAAAATTTCATATAACACAATAAAATACAAACTTCACTCATTTTAAATTTTCCGAAGGCAGGCGAATCGTGCCAATGCCTAAGCGGAGCCGCGCAGGGGTTTCCAACGCGCGCTCCTCCCATGCGTCCAACGACGTCAACTGAAAAAACGCACACTTTTTAACATAATTCAAAATTTTTTCATCCGGGGCTCAACCCTAACCCCAACAAAATTTTAAAAAGTCAAAGAAAATTATAAAAATAAAGTAAAAGATAGAGCGGGGTGTGACAAACCATGTGTACCGAACAACCTCATGAAAGCCCCACCATCACACACCTTACTCTTATGGCTTATACTGGTGTAATAAAGGGATATGTATCCAGACCCTAACATTAGAAATATGTACATTATTTTTTTATAGAATATTGAATAGAATTTTCATCCTATTATTGTTACTTTGTAAATGATTTTCAAAGTACAAATAGTATTTTTGGTTAATTAGGAAATATATTTTGATGAATTAATGAATTTTTGAAATAAATAAAATTTTATAATCAAATAATTTTTATTAAATATAAATGATCATATGATTTTTATGAAGACAAATGTAATTTTTATTAGGGTTTGAAAGATGTTATTATCAAAACCCATCAATTTTCAATAAATATCAGTTTTTATTTTAAAAGTAAAAATCATATATTTAGAAAATTATTTAGATAAAATAAATATTATTTTTTGAATCAGGACATCGAAATTATTCAACAGTGAATTTTTCATAATTTTATGATACAATTGAATTTTTGGGTAAAAATTAAATATCGTATAAATATATAGCGTGTTTTACGGCATCATAATGGATTCATAGTGATGTAATAAATACTATAAGTGGTATAATTGGCCAAATATATATTTTTCCTTTAAAATAATGTGATTTTAATTTTATTTGATTTATTTTATAAAGTCTTATTGAATCCTTCAAGACTTATAAAATATTTTAAGATTTTAAAATCATTTCTTTGAAAGTGTGACTCACCTCCACATAAGGATAATATTTTAATATATTTGGACATTGTCCTTATAAAATTATGTATTTTAATCCTCTTTGGTAGAAACCATAGGAAAAAATTATGATATGGTTTATAGTTTTGAATATTTTATTTTATAGTATCCAAAACCAAAATAATAAAGAAATTCCTCTCATTTCCTATATAAACTCACCCAAGCTCTCATTTCTCTTCACTCAAACTCTTGAAGCCCATCCAAACTCCTCCCTATACTCCCTAGAATCCTCCTAAGGTTCCCAAAAGCTCCCAAGAAGCCTCTTTTAAGCCTTTGGAGTCACACATCTAAGTAAGAGATTCTCTCCTCTTTTTATCAATCACTTCATCTATGATATGCATTTTTGATTTCCATTTTCTTAAGTTGGGACACATTATTACCTATTCCCCTTACTCTCCATTTGATTTTTAAATGATGGTAGCCTCCTTCACCCACATTTATCCCTCTTATGAATCCTTATGTACACCCATTACTATGCCAAAATTCTGTAAGGAATCTTCCACCCTCTTTTTCTATCAAGCATTCCCTTTATGTTATGTCTTCTAATTTCATTTTTCCTGTGAAATGATATGTTCTTAAACATATCTCTTACTATCCATTTCATGTATAAATTATGGGAGACCCATTTATCTCCCATCAACCCATTTTATGAATTTCTATATGACATCATTATGCTGTCGAAATTGCACCACAATTTTCCATGTCAAAATCATCGTGTAGTGAATACTATACCCATTCCTCTATAAAGGGTATTAAACTTTACACACACATACTTATTTATTTAGGACTTACATGTATGTATTCCATATTCTTAGAACATAGAATAAATTATTATGTTTAATGAATCCATGTTATATGATCTATGTGGCACACTTAAACATGAGAATGAAATGATTATGAAGGATGTGCCCTAATAGGGCTCCAATGCATTAGGTAATGGTTAGTATCATGATACATCATGTTGGGATATAGGATTTACCTGATTCCTTTATGGTACTTTGTCCACCATGGAGTCTTAGTATATTTATCCTTGATCTATTTATGATGCAGTGTTTTAAGTTGTCATATTTTCCATATCATGATTATCATGCTATATCATCCCTTATTATTCATGTTCCTTTACGCCCTGTTGATATGCCTTGTCTAACATGTATTATTATTCTCATGTTATGTCATGTTTATTCCCTTACTGGGCTTTATATCTCACCCCTTTCTTATGTATGCCCTCAGGTTATCCCATGCAGTGTTAAGTACAAAGAAACTTTTTGGTCATGTTAAAGAATTTTTCAATAAAGATGTTGTTTTTCATGTTTTAAGTTGTTATGTAATGTACCTAATTTCCCAAAGATACTAGGCCTCTTGATATTATAAGTTGTATTAAGTGCAATTTTATATAATAAATCATGTTTAAAAATTAAATAGAGCAGGGTTGTTATATTTGGTATCAGAAGATATGTTTAGTTATTTTTGGGATTAGGATTAGAAAACCCTAGTGAAAACCCTTAGGGATAAGACTAAGTGTAAGAAAACATATCTAAATTTTGGTGAGTATAGAGTAAGTGATTTATCAATAAAATACATCCCTATCTGGATACTATAAGTGGATGTGGTTCTGCTATAGATGTACCTAGGAGTAACAACTTCGACAAGGTGTTCTGTGCCTGACTCGTGGTAACTTGGTACATGACAATGAGCCTTATTGTGCACCTGTTTTGACATTATCAGGGGATATTATTTGGTAAATTCATAAGCTCATTACAAACCTTTATTAATTAAATAAAAAAAATTCCCATAAGAATATGTGTTAGGAAGTAGATCATGAATAATATAGACTAAAGCCTGGAAACTCATAAGTTAAGGAGATGAATATAAATCATCCCTTTAATGTCATTGTATTCTCCCTTTATGTGTTTAAGCATTTAAGGTACTAATACATAATTTTCCTTTTATTCTATCCAATTACCAGAAATAAGAGGAACCGTGTTAACAACTGATGCGAAGGGCAGTGTGAGGATTGCCCCAATGAGATGCCTAACCTGATGGGAGAAGGAATCACAAAATTTGTCATAATACTCTCTCAGTTAACTCAAATTCTGAATAGAAACCTGGACCATGAGGATCACACAACCCCCCCACCAATAGAGATCAACCCGCAATCGAGAGATTCATGCGATAAAGACCTACTACTTTCAATGGATCATCTGATCCTTTAATCACAGAGCAATGAATCAATTCTATTGAAAATATCTTCTTCATCCTTAAATTTTCTAAACAAGAGAAGGTTCTTCTGGATATTTATCGTATGGAGGATAAATCTGATCAGTGGTGAATATTGATCAAGAATATGAAGCCTGATGAAGTGATCAAAACAATGGAGTGGAAGGAATTCTGGAAAATATTTTTTGATAAATATTTTCCCCATACCCTCCATTTTAAGATGGAAAAGGATTTCCTTGCACTCAAGAAAAAGGATGAAGAATCTATTGGAAAATACGAGGAAAACTTCACAAGAATTACACGATATGCCTTTGGTTTTTTTGTTACCCCTAATACATGGTTGACCGTTTCTTTGCTGGGCTAAATCCTAGTCTATGAAAAGATTTGGCAATCCATGACTTTAATAACTATGATAAAATTGTTTGATGTGCCCTCAAAGTCGAGATGGAGATCGGTGAATCTCAGAGGTATCATGGGGATAATAAATAGAAATTGTATTTTAATTATGGTGGTCCGATGGATAAATCCAACAGTGCTAAGAAATTACAGCAACCCACTTGTCAAAGGTATGGAAAGAAGCATCTCAAAAATTGCCTAAGGGGAACAAAGAAATGATTTAGGTGCAGAAGAGAAGGACACATGACCAATTATTGGTGACATGAGAAACCCACCAATGTGATAGAGGAAAGAAATGCTCTAGTCAACCCTCAACGTGCTGTTCAGTGCTTCAATTGTAAGGAACTAGGGCACTTTGCAAACTAGTGCACTAAGCCAGGGGTTTTCAGAGGCAACCTATAACATCTCGCCCCATCCTATTGGCTTGGGAGGTCGGAGGAATGCTAATTGGCCTTAAGCGATGTTCCCAAGGCGCTAAAGGCTGTCAATAAATTCTGAGGGCTTTGAGAATAAATTGGGGAACGATTTTCCCTTGAGATAAAATCAACCAACCAAAAAATCCACTATCAACGAACTATATGATGCATGTCGACAAAACAACCAAACCCATACATTACTAAAAGACAACCAAATAATCCATAACAATCCAACATGACAAATACAACCAAGCCAAAATCAGAGTACCAAGCAGAAGAGTCCAACAAGACTCCAACAGAACTAGGACATCATCCATAGCTCCACACCAAGCTCCATGCTCCAAGCACCACAACATCACTAAGGCATCATGCTGAACTGCTAGAAAAATGAGATGCTTTACTCTTAACTGTGTTCCGGAATAAAAAATCTACAAAAGAACCCAAGTTCCAAAGTAGGGGGTGAGTACAAATACTCAGTAGGTTTTCCCCAAATGACTTCCCTACACATGCCACTAGGATAAATCCGTTAACACATTTATATAAAACAGCTTATGTAAAACATTCAATAGTACAACAACTTACCATGCCAAACATACCCTTAACAAGCCCTGAAAAACAAAGGAAATCCACAACCATTCCATAAGACACTTCACCATTTTACATTGGCACAAAAAATTACATCTTGCAAAGAAACACATAACAAGAAACCCAAACGGTGGAGCTTCCGTCTATCCTGTTTACTACATTTACAACTAGTGGTACTTCCCACCCACTTATCCTTTGATTGTGGCCCTTCCGTCCACTATCCATCCCCTTTTTATAGTGGTACTTCCTTTCCACTTCCACACAATCCACACCAGCCATAACACTTAATCAACCAACAAGCACAAAGCACCAATGCCCCAAAAAATCACACTATCATTCCCATCACATGCCAATTCACTTCAATAAATCACCCATTTATTGGAAACACCCTTTAACCAATTTTCCATGCCCAACCCCATTTCAATAAAAATCATCTTTATTGAAAACCATCTTTCACAAAAAAAAATTTCATAATAAACCACTAAATTTTTTAAAATCAACATTTTAAAATCACACATTAATCCCCTTTTTGCAATAATAACACATTTTCCCAAAAATCCCCAAATCACCACCAAATGGGTTTCTAACAAGATTCACAAATCATTATCACAATTAATTTCAAGAAAAACAAATTAATTGTACCTAAAACACTAATTTTAACTAATTGGAGTCAAGAGAGAAGCCACATACCTTTAGGGTTCCGGTGAAATCGACTCACAAGCAACCGCACCGCAAATCCGGAAAACACACCAACGAAACCGCTCTAGATCCCCTTACCTAACATCCACAATCCTTAAAATCAACACTCAAGGCAACCAAAACCCTAGATATACACACAACAGGTGTAGATCTAGAAAACCAAGAGAGAGGGAGATATAGATCTAGAGGAAACCACAAATAACCAGGAGAGGAGACTTACCTGAGAAGAACCACCTTCAATCCACCAAGAAACCCCTTCGATTTGCTTCCAAAATGTATGGGAGAGAACCTCCGACCTTTGAGAACCCAAAATCCCGAGTGAGGCTCGAGTGGGAGAAAGTTTAGAGTGAAATAGGTCAATCCCAAGGGAGCCCAAATTTAAAAACCCCATTTTTAAGTGAACGCACGGTTTTGTGAACCGTACGTTAACCGTGCGCACACCACTGTCTCGAGAGAAGGGGTATGCATGGTTGCCTTGCATGGTTTGGAAAACCGTACGCAGGCCGTGTGAAGCCTACCATCTCCCCTTACACGATTTCCTAGAGAACTTGCACAGTTTCTTCTAACCATGCCCAAACCGTGCGCCCTTCGAAATGCCTCCAAACTTATTCAAAACCCTTACAAACTCTCCCAAAATCTCTCCAACTCATCCTAAGAACTTTAAAGACATAAAAAGTCATAAAAAGGCTACATAACTCAAACTAGTGGTGCTACATTCTCCCCAACATTAGAAATTATGTCCTTAGAAAGTAGGGAACCATCGCTTTGCCGAAAGAGCTCGGGCTATTGCTTGACCATCTCTTTATCCCATTCCCAAGTCTTCTCTTGAATCTGACTATGCTGCCACAAAACACGAACTAAACTGATGATTTTACCATGAAATACTTTCTCTTTCCTATCCACAATCTGCACTGGCACGTGCACCAAGGAAGCATCCAATTCTAGCTCAATATGATCCCAATGAATCACATGGTCACGATCCAGCTGATACTTTTTCAACTGTAACACATGAAACACATTGTGCACCACACTAAACCGTGGTGGAAAATCCAAATGATAATCCACATCTCCAATCCACTCAAGTATCTCAAAAGGCCCAATATACCTTGGAGATAACTTACCCTGCTTCCCAAACCGAAGATGTCCCGACCCAGGAGAGATTCTAAAAAACACATGATCACCCACCTCGAATGACAATGGTAATTGATGATGGAATGCATATGATTTCTGAAAACTTTGATCCATCTCCATCCTCTTCCTGACCAACTTGATCTTTTTTGTAGTCTCTTGGACAAGTATCGGTCTAATCATCGAAGTCTTGCCTGTTTCCACCCAATATAGTGGAGAACGACACAGACGCCCATAAAAAGCCTCAAACGGAGCCATATGTATTGAAGCTTGATAACTGTTATTATAGAATTACTCCACCAACGGTAAGTGATCCTCCCATAAACCACAAAAATCTATCACAAAAACCCTTAACATATCCTCCAAGGTTTGTATCATCCACTCAGATTGGTCGTCCGTCTGAGGATGATACACCGTGCTCATCGTCAACTATATCCTAAGGGATCGCTATAAGGATTTCCAAAAATGAGACGTGAACCTTGGATCTCTATCTAATACAATCAAAACTAGAACACCATGCCTCTTTACCACCTCCCAGATATAGATTTTAGACAGATCCTCCACCGTATGAGATTCACGAATTGGGATGAAATGGGTCGACTTTATGAGCCGATCCATAATCACCCATATGACATCATGTTTCTTGACCATTCTCGAAAGATCTATCCCAAAATACATTGCTATCTGATCCCATTTCCTCACTAGGATAGGTAAAGACTGCAACATACCTGTTGGCCGCTGATGCTCTGCCTTGACTTGCTGATAAGTCAAGCATCTCGAGACAAACCCAACCGCATCCCTTTTCATATCAGCCCACCAAAACTGCGCCTTCAATGACTTATACATTTTCTGAATTTAGGATGGATAGCCAACCTAGAATGATGATAATACCTAAGAAGTTACTCCCAACAAGCCACTAGTACCACCATCCGATTCCGAAAATACAAGACTGAATTACCATTCAATTCACAATTCTTAATGGTCTCCCCACCATTGAGTTTCGACCCCATCGCCATATACTCGGAATCTGATGTATGTGCCTCTCTGACCAAACCAACCAAATCAAGAACCAATGAAACTGGAAAGAAGACCGCTCTGTCACCCCGATCCTCACATTCTAACCGCATGTCAGCTATGATCGACATCAACTTCCACTGATCTGATGTCTGTTTCACCACTTGAGCATATGATTTTCTAATTAATGCATCTGACACTGAACTTCCCTTACCCAATGTGTACATTAAGTCAAAATAAAAAATCTATAGATATTCCATCCATCTCCTTTGCCTTAGGTTAAAATCTATGCTTTAAGCTCTTTTGATCGGTAAACACTGTAAATTTCTCACCAAAGAGATAATGATTCCACATTTTTAAAGCATGAACCACTACTTCCAAATCCAAATCATGTGTTGGGTAGTTCTTCTCATGTAACCTCAACTACCATGAGCCACATGTAACCACATGATCCCCCTGCACGAGAACGCACCCCAACCCTAATCCTGATGCATCATAATACACCATATACCCTTTACCTAGTTTAGGAAAAACCAAATTGGTGCTGATGTAAGTTGACCCTTTAACTCTTCAAAGCATTTCTGAAACTGCTCATCCCATTGGAATGGGAAATTCTTTCTTGTCAAAGCTGTCATCGACGAATCCAATAATGAGAAATCACAAACAAAATGTCGATAATACCTAGTTAGACCAAGGAAGCTTCGTATCTCGAAAAAATTTTTTGGTAGTTTCCATGAGATAACAACCTCTATCTTTTTCAGATCAACTGAAACACCCCTCTCAGAAATAACATGGCCAATAAAACGAACCTCCTGTATCAAAAATTCACACTTTGACAATTTGGCATACAACCTATGATCCCTAAAGATCCCCAACACTATCACCAAGTGCTGATCATGCTCCACCCTTGTCCTTGAATACACCAGTATATTATCCACAAATACCACTAAAAAATAATCCATATATCTCTAAAATATCTAATTCATCAATGCCATAAACATGACTGGTGCATTCGTTAGACCAAAGGGAATAACCACATACTCGTAATGACCATATCTACTTCTGAAGGCTGTTTTCGGAATATCCTCCTTCCTCGCCCACAATTGGTGATACCCTGACCTCAAGTCAATCTTGGAGAACCACTGAGATCCCATCAACTGTTCAAACAAATCATAAATGTGTAGAAGTAGATATCAGTTCTTTATCATAACCTAATTAAGTCTACGATAATCAACACAGATCCACAAGGTTCCGTTTTCCTTTTTAACAAAAAAACAAGCACTGCCCACAGAGACGTGCTAGGACAGATGAACCCTTTGTTTTCTAACTCTTCTAATAGCACCTTTAATTTCCACAATTATACTGGTACCATTTGGTATGATGGAAGTGAGATAGGACTGGTCCCTAGAAGGAGATCAATTGTAAAATACACTTCTCTCATGGGTGGAAACCTTGATAATTCTTTAGGAAATACATCCATAAACTGATCCACAACTTCCAGAAGAACACTCAGCTCGACACCTTCCACCGATTAAAAAACAAGGCCTCTAACTTATATGAGATCATGCCAATAGTTGGTGCCAACAAATCTGTTGCACCCATACTTGCACTCTTCTCCTCCATAAAGAGATGTCTAACGCCATCCTCCGTCACAAAACTAACTGTTTGCTCATAGAAATCGATGTGGGCCTTAAAAATCTCTAACCAATCCATTACCAGAATTATATCATAAGCATCCATCTCAATCACTGAGAAATACCACATCAATTCGATGCCATCCACAACTAAACAACAACCTTGATATAGAAAGGTTCGACACTCTCTTTAACCTAGATGAGTTTTTAGTTTCAAAATATAAGGCATCATTTCCATGTGTAAACCCAATAAATCAATGATGAGAGAAGCTATAAAATAATGCAAAGCACCCGTATCAAACAAAGCTTGCATCAACGTTGGATTTAAAAGAACTATACCTCACATCGTGGATGGTACCAACTGATCATCCATCATCGCCTACTCAACTCCAAACAACTGCTTACTTGCCACACTCTTCTCCTTATTACCCTACTTAGGAATCGTGGTATTCTAAGAATCACCATGACCCACTTTACTCTATTGCCGAGGGGTATACTGCTACCCCCATCCCGTCAAGGCATAAGACCCCTGCGACCCCTAAGGAGTGTCACAGATACCCGACCTCAGAGCATTCCAATAATAACACTACAGATGCCCCATATTCTTACAATTATGACATGCTCGAGGCTGTTCCATACAATACCACTTGATGTGGCTCATAGAACCACACTGAAAACATCCCAGCTTGCTCTGAGGCTTCAGAGGAAGATTCACGGATCATGCTGTCGGATTCTGAACTATGCTCTCACCCTATAAATAAGTGTCCCTCTTACGATTGAACCCAACATTCGAGTTCCCACTATTTCCCATGGGTACCAACATAATTCCCCCACCTGTATCCCCCACAAGATCCTGCTCAGCCACCATAGCTCGATTCACCATTTCTGTGTAATCATCTATACACAACACCACTATCTTGGAATGAATTTCCTGGTTCAACCCATCTTCAAAAATTCGTGCCTTCAATGATGTACTACCCGCCACTGTAAAGACCCATAAAATTCAAGGATTTTTTTTTCTAATTTTCTTTGGGATTTTACAAGAACGCATTTTCTGACGGCGCCTGATTCTGAGGCCCGGTGTGCCCGGAATCAATTTAGGAAGTTTGGCTCGGGTATGTTCAGTGAACGAACGAGCGGGTTTTTCTAACTTTTGAACCAGTGCTCGGAATCGAATTCCGAGGGCACTGATGGAATCGCAGTGCCAGTATTTGCTTAGAAACACCTCTTTCGGAGTTGCATTTTCTCGGTTGTGCTTTTTAATTTTTGGTGTTTAAGTTAAGAAATAAAATAAAGTTGTACGACAATTTTATTTCATTTCACTTAAAGCCGCTTAAAGACCACTTTAAGCTACTTAAGATGGGTTGAAGTGGATAGGGTGCAATTCAAAATATCCTACCCACTTGGTAGGATATTTGTGAGGTGGGACCCACACGATCCCCACCGTTTCTTTTCTTCTTAAGTAACGCACCCGCACCCCCCCTATTAAACGAAGTCAACCGACACGTTTCCTTAATTTCTTAACGCCTCTATTTAATTGGGCGGTTAAGTTTTACAATTAATTATTTGAAATTAATTGTGAGGGTTACGTCGTTTGATTTTTGAAATCGTTGGCGAAAATCAATAAAATAAGGCCTTAGCCTCATTTTATTTTTGGGTTGGGAAGCGTTACGCTGAGTTTTCCTCTCCTCCTCCTCCTTCGCGAAGAACGCGAAGAACGCGCCACCTCTGACGAAGAACACTCATTTTCCTTCCACGGAATTTTTCCCCTTCCACGGCGAGACTCTTGAACGGATCATCTTCTTCCCCTTCATCGTCAACGGATCGACGAACAAGCTCGGAAACGGAATCGGGTAGCGAGCGACGACGGCTTCGCCTTCCCTCGAGTCGGACGAACCCCGACGTCCCCCTTCGACGTCGTCATCCTCGCGACGCCATACCGCGACGAACCTCGAACGACGACGCTTCCTTCAAATCGGCTTATACCCAAGGTAGGGGTTCAACTATTTTAAGTTGGTGATTCTTTCCTTCGAATATGAAAGATAAATCTGTCGGCCATGTTCCAATTTTTATTTAAATTAAAAATTGTGAAGGTTAAACGATTTGGTCGATTGCTATCTTTTTAATGGGAGGGGATCGGACAACACGGACACGGCCGATTCCCCACCCCCTTTTTTTTAATCCTTGGTTGAATAGCAAAGATGACATTGTACCGTTGTACTGCGCATGAACGGGAGGAAACGCGGTAGGAGCGGGCCACGATAAAGAAACGCGGTGCCGTCGCGCCACGCCGAGGATTGCGAACAAGGCCGCGGCCGGAGTCGGGCCGCGGCGGAAGGGCACGACGCCGTCACGCCATGCCGGACGGATTCGCAGCCATCTTGGAAGTGGCGGCCGGAAAAACCGGCCACCGGAGAACACGAAGGAGGCAGTCGGAACCCCGGCCACCGGCACCGGAAGACGCGGGACCGCGGGGTTCCGCGGCGAGAAACCGGCCGGCCCCGTGCTGGCCGGCCGTTACTGGCAGAAATCCAGGGGCTTACACCCCCTGGTGTTACAAGACACATCCCCTTA
The DNA here is from genome assembly GCA_963277665.1 of Viscum album. NCBI lineage: Eukaryota > Viridiplantae > Streptophyta > Magnoliopsida > Santalales > Viscaceae > Viscum > Viscum album. The sequence goes on along the minus strand of OY728159.1, from coordinate 1,288,024,533 downwards.
ATGGGGGCTGCCGTTTTCATAAAGGAGGGGCAACACCCCTCCTTTGGCGCAAGTGCGACGCAAAGGCCGCGCTGGCCGCACCGCCGCGATGGCCACGCCACCGCGCTGGCCGCGCCGAGCCACGCCGCTGGCTGGGTCGGGCCATCGGCCCGGGTCGACTCGGTTCGGGTTGGCCCAGGGGGTACTTGGCCGGGCCGGGCCGGACCCAGACCCCCCCCGTACTCAGACGTTTCCGTTTAAATGCCTATATCTTGGGATATGGACCTCCAATTGACGCACCGTCAGCAGCGATGCAATCCTTGGAATGAGACGGTCGTTTTGGTATATCGCACTCAAGGTTTAGGAATACTTTGGGTTCGGCCGAGTTGGTTCGGATACAAAACCAACCGGGCCCTCGGAGCGGAAATGCTTATATCTTGAGCTCCGGACGTCCGATTGACGTGCCGTCGACTTTGATGGTTTCCTCTAAGTGAGATGGATATTTTGGATTAATTCTCTTGAGGTTTGGATGACGTCGGAGTGCGGTCGGGTTGGTTCGCTCACGAAACCAACCGGGCCCCTAGAACGAAAAAGCCAATAGCTCACAGACTGGGCGTCCGATTGACGCGCCGTCTGTCTCGTTGTTTTTCTCTTGTTGAGACGGAACTTTTGGCATACTTCGCCCAAGTTTTGGTTTCAGTTGGATAGTGGCCGGGTTGGATTGCACCCGAAATCCAACCGGGCCCCTAGAACGGAAAAGCTGATATCTTTCAGACCAGACGTCCATTTGACGAACCGTTAGCGGCGTTGGTGATCACGTTGAGAAACGGTCCCTTTAAGTTTACCCTATGAGAGTTGGGGTACAGTTGAGATACGGCTGGGTTGGTTCACACATGAGACCAACCGGGCCCCTGGGACGAAAAGGCTAATAACTCACAGACCGGACGTCCGATTGACGCGCCGTCTGTTGCGTTGAGACCCCTATGACGAGGCGGTCCTCTGAGATACTTCTTCATGGTACCTTGAGATACTTGTAGTATCAACCAGCAGCTCATGGAGCAGACCCTCCCGGAGATGAGCGTGCGGAGTACGGAGACCGTGTAGCCAGCTGAGACCTGACAACTGCTTGACTGATCGACTCGGTGTGTTTCAGATAGCCCAGTGGGGAGCGCTTGGTTGTAGCGGCAGACCCACGGAGGAGGAGCGCTTGGTTGTAGCGGCAGAACCACGGTACTCAACAGAAGGAGTACCTCTGGAGGCTATGAGGGGGAGCGCTTGGTTGTAGCGGTAGACCCACGACGGATGAGCGCTTGGTTGTAGCGGCAGACCCGCGGTACTCAACAGAAGGAGTACCTCTTGAGGCTATGAGGGGGAGCGCTTGGTTGTAGAGGTAGACCCATGGTGGGAAGTGCTTGGTTGTAGCAGCAAACCCACAGTACTCGACAGGAGGAGTACCTCAGCAGTCTTAGGTTAGTGAGCAGTACCTCAGAGTTGTGACAGGACCACTGTACACTCCAGAGACGGGGCTTTTCAACAGTTACAGTTTTGATCATGAAAATCCTGGTTTGAGCTGAATCTTTTGACCTTTGTGTTTACCTCATGATTGAGATGGGTTAGTTGATAACTTAGGTATATGTATGGGCATATACCTAGGTAGTGGTTATCCGTTGATTTCACAATCCTTGTGTTTCCTCATGATTGAGATGGGTCACTTGATAACTTAGGTATATGTATGGGCATATACCTGGGTAGTGGTTATCCGTTGATTTCACAATCCTTGTGTTTCCTCATGATTGTGATGGGTTACTTGATAACTTAGGTATATGTATGGGCATATACCTAAGTAGAGGTTATCTCTTGAGATCTTCTTTGTGGTTATCCTTGTTGGTTTAGTGAGACCTTGAGGGTATCAGGGTCCCTACTGAGTATCGTTATACTCACCCCTGCACGGACTATGCCCGCATCTTGTTGTGTTGGTTGCAGACGATGGGAAGTGCTGACGGAGGTCGAGTGTTCGAGGACTGGACGGTACCCGGAGGTGGACTACACGACGAGTCAGTACCCATAGGTGGACTACACGACAAGTCAGTACCCGGAGGTGGACTACACGACGAGACGACACACGAAGGAGGTTGACGGACGAGAGCATGGAGGAGGCTATCTGTACCTACCCTTCAGGTAGGATCCATGGTGGATGACCAGGAACTACACCATCTGTACCTACCCTTCAGGTAGGATCCGAGGAGGACGACCTAGGAGCCGCTTCCGTCCTTCCAGCTGTTATCTTTTCTGTTGTACTTGTTCAATTGTAGTTGTACTTTCTTTTGGGTTTGTATTCTGGCCCATTTACTTTTCAGCACTTCTCTTGTACTTAGTGTTTACTTTTTCTGCTTGCTTACTTTGTGGTGCTTGTTTTCTTTTATAAAGGCAATTCCTTCCCAATTATCGGGATTTACGCCTTTGGTGCTAGTCGCCAGCCCCTGGCCTATGGAAGGCGGGCTTGGGGTAGTCACGGCACGGGCCCCAAGGATGGGTCGTGACAAATTGGTATCAGAGGAGTTGGTTCTACCGCAGAACTTATACCTATGATATTTTCTTTCTGTGAAGCAATAGTGTTAAGAGTACCGAGTGTGGTTTTCAGTTCAGGGAGTCCAGTGTTGGTGCGGGCGGCCGACGTATCCATACACCAGGACCCTGAAAACTGATTTCCGACTTTGTGCATGAAAACACTGATTGCGTGTGTGTTTCCAAAAGTTTTTAAATATCAGTTCAAACTAGGTCAGCTCAATGGGTATAATTGTTTGACCATGTTACGTTGTTTCTTTCAGGATGCCTTTTCTCGGACGACCATCTACAGCCCTGAGGGATGTGCGCACTGATAGCCTGCCGAGCGATGAGGCTTCGGTACAGGGCCCTCTTGCAGTTGAGTCACCAGGGGAGGCACCAGCGGTACTACCATACGTTGGGCCACCGATTCCACCAGCCCCAGCAGTAGGAGATTCATGCTACTTGAGTGCGTTGCACGAGTTCCAGTGCTAGAGGCCACCCAGGTTCCGGGGAGAGATGGACCCGCAGGCGGCTGAGGATTGGCTGGAGGCTGTGGTGAGAGTCTTCAGGCTAGTGGGGATGCTGACAGACATCATGGTGATCTTTACTGCCAGCCTCCTTCAGGCAGCAGCAGACAGGTGGTGGATCCACTTGTTCCAGTTTTGCGACGGGATGACCTTCACATGGGAAGACTTCGAGACCTTCTTCAGGGTGGAGTTTGTGCCAGTAGCTCTACACCCCGAGCATGTACAGGAGCTTCTTCCTTTGCCGCAGGGTTTTTGATCAGTTTCCGAGTCATCTGTGGGCAGTAGATAGATGATGCAGAGGTCCAAGAGGACCAGAGCCAGCCGTACGAGGAGCAGGAAGTGTTATGAATGCGGCAAGAAGGGTCACCTGGCACATGATTGTCCGACTCCTCGTACAGTTGATCCGCAGGCTTTGGAGGAGCCACTGAGGCAGAAGAAGCGGCGGGTGCTTGAGAAACAACCGAGTAGTGGACAAGGAATTAGAGCTCCGGGAGCAGGTGGACAGGAGAGGAACTAGTGGATACGTCCTTTGTACTTCTAGTTCCATGTTGCTGTTGTATTCGTGTCTTTGTACTATGAGCTATGAGCTGCAATAATAAAAAAATACACTTATCTTTGTTTGTTTTCCTGTCCTTTTGTTTGGTTGATATTGAGTGGTCCCAGTTAAAACTGTTGACTTGACCCTCACTTTCGATATTTCTACTGTAGGAGACCCAGTGACCTCACACTGATGCCGACAGTGTGACTCGACCCTTGGAGGTGAGAGTGACAGTTGGATCTCTTGGTAGTTACGTCGAGGCCTTACGACGTCATCCATGGCATGAATACATCATTCATGTCAGGATTTAATGTATTAGGCAATGGGCGTGGTTCATCCAGGGGATGAGACCGAGTTTCTCTTTTCGGCAAAGGATAGATTTTAGCAGCTCTTTCAGATCGCAGGCAAAGAAGGTGCAGATCATCCAGGAGCGGATGAAGACTGCACAGTGCAGTAAGAAATAGGAAACTGGCACCAGTCTTGGAGACTCGGGCATGTTAAAAGTTTCCATAAGAGAAATCTTAAAGGAGAGATGAGTCTACAAAGTAGCAGACATGGAGGAAGAGCTAGGAGAGCAGCATGAGGTGGTGTACATCTTAATATGCAATAACCACCCGCCTTAGTTTTACCCGCCAGGCCAAGGGAGATGGAAGGTGGAGGAAGAGTAAGGCTGCGTGCGGTCAAGGAGTGTGAACCAATGGCTCTAAAAATGATTCAAGGGACAGTCTGTGTCCACTACTAGCTGCTGTAGTAACAGACGTCGATATGAATCATTCCTTTCTTTCACAAATCTTGTTCCAGACCTAGAGTTTCCGGTAAGCCATGGACTTGACCCTCACGTCTGGAGATACCTTGGGAGGAGACTCGATAATCACGCTTACGCCGACGGTGTGGTCAGACCCTCGAGGTGAGAGTTTCGGTTGGAATCTCTTGGTGGAAGCGTCGAGTCCTTACGACGTTAGTTTAAGTATGGAATGGGCAATAACAGTTCATACTCAAATTGACGGTTTTAGGCAAATGTCGGGATGGGTTTTCCTTGGTCGGCGAAAAGGAAAACCCCACGCAGCACGGGATAAACTCTTTCACAGGAGGGTGCGACCGATCACTCTTGAGTCGGTCAACTATACCCTCGTTGCATCAGTCTTTTGAGTTTCAGTTCTAACAGAAAATGGAGACCTCTGGAGTTCAAGGATGACGATCACGTCCTTATACGGGTCTCACCTCAACGGGGTTTACGGAGATGTGGCCATGGCGGCAAGTTATCTCCGAGGTTCAATGGACCTTTCTAGGTCCTCAGCTGGGTAGGCGGGGTGGTTTACCGCTTGACCCATCCACCTCAGTTGCACCAGGTGCACTACGACTTCCACGTATCTCAACTGATGAGATACGTGCTCGACCCTTCGCATATCATCGACCATGAGGAGCTGGACGATGGCGATGGAGTGTCTTTCATGGAGGTTCCAGTGGGAATCGAGGATCGACAGGAGCAGATCCTTCGAGGATGACCTATTCCTCAGGTGCGCTTTCACGGGCAGTAAAGAAACCTCTGGGTGAGCACATGGGAGCGGAAGGCTCATATGCGTGCTCAGTACTGTTTTTGTATCCCTAGTTTATGTTAAAGCTTTATGAGAACATAAATCCCTGAGGTGGGAGTAATGTAAAGACCCGTAAAATTCAAGGAATTTTTTTTTCTAATTTTATTTGGGATTTTACAAGAACGCAGTTTCTGACGGCGTCTGATTCCGAGGCCCGGTGTGCCTGGAATCAATTTCCGAAGTTTGGCTCGGGTACGTTCAGTGAACGAACGAGCGGGTTTTTATAACTTTTGAACCGGTGCTCGGAATCGAATTCCGAGGGCACTGATGGAATCGCAGTGCCGGTATTTTCTTAGAAACGCCTCTTTCGGAGTTGCATTTTCTCGGTTGTGCTTTTTAATTTTTGGGGTTTAAGTTAAGAAATAAAATAAAGTTGTACGACAATTTTATTTCATTTCACTTAAAGCTGCTTAAAGACCACTTTAAGCTACTTAAGCTAGGTTGAAGCGGATAGGGTGCAATTCAAAATATCCTACCCACTTGGTAGGATATTTGTGAGGTGGGACCCACACGATCCCCACCGTTTCTTTTCTTCTTAAGTAATGCACCCGCACCCCCCCTATTAAACGAAGTCAACCGACACGTTTCCTTAATTTCTTAATGCCTCTATTTAATTGGGCGGTTAAGTTTTACAATTAATTATTTGAAATTAATTGTGAGGGTTACGCCGTTTGATTTTTGAAATCGTTGGCGGAAAGTAATAAAATAAGGCCTTAGCCTCATTTTATTTTTGGGTTGGGAAGCGTTACGCTGAGTTTTCCTCTCCTCCACCTCCTTCGCGAAGAACGCGAAGAACGCGCCACCTCTGACGAAGAACGCTCGTTTTCCTTCCACGGAATTTTTCCCCTTCCGCGGCGAGACTCTTGAACGGATCATCTTATTCCCCTTCATCGTCAACGGATCGAAGAACAAGCTCGAAAACGGAATCGGGTAGCGAGCGACGATGGCTTCGCCTTCCCTCGAGTCGGACGAACCCCGACATCCCCCTTCGACGTCGTCATCCTCGCGACGCCATACCGCGACGAACCTCGAACGACGACGCTTCCTTCAAATCGGCTTATACCCAAGGTAGGGGTTCGACTATTTTAAGTTGGTGATTCTTTCCTTCGAATATGAAAGATAAATCTGTCGGCCATGTTCCAATTTTTATTTAAATTAAAAATTGTGAAGGTTAAACGATTTGGTCGATTGCTATCTTTTTAATGGGAGGGGATCGGACCGCACGAACACGGCCGATTCCCCACCCCCTTTTTTTTAATCCTTGGTTGAATAGCAAAGATGACATTGTACCGTCGCACTGCGCATGAACGGGAGGAAACGCGGTAGGAGCGGGCCACGATAAAGAAACGCGGTGCCGTCGCGCCGCGCCGAGGATTGCGAACAAGGCCGAGGCCGGAGTCGGGCCATGGCGGAAGGGCACGACACCGTCACGCCATGCCGAACGGATTCGCGGCCATCTTGGAAGTGGCGGCCGGAAAAACCGGCCGCCGGAGAACACGAAGGAGGCGGCCAGAACCCCGGCCGCCGGCACCGGAAGACGCGGGACTGCGGGGTTCCGCGGCGAGAAACCGGCCGGCCCCGTGTTGGCCGGCCGTTACTGGCAGAAATCCGGGGGGTTACACCCCCCGGTGTTACAAGGCGCATCCCCCTTAATGGGGGCCGCCGTTTTCATAAAGGAGGGGTAACACCCCTTCTTTGGTGCAAGTGCGGCGCAAAGGCCGCGCTGGCTGCACCACCACGATGGCCACGCCGCCGCGCTGGCCGCGCCGCCAGCTGGGTCGGGCCGTCGTCCCGGGTCGAACCGGTTCGGGTCGGCCCAGGGGGTACTAGGCCGGGCCGGGCCGGACCCAGACCCCCCCGTACTCAGACTTTTCCGTTCAAACACCTATATCTTGGGCTACGGACCTCTGATTGACGCACCGTCAGCGGTGATGCAATCCTTGGAATGAGATGGTCGTTTTGGTATATCGCACTCAAGGTTTCGGAATACTTTGGGTTCGGCCGGGTTGGTTCGGATACAAAACCAACCGGGCCCTTGGAGCGGAAATGCTTATATCTTGAGCTCCGGACGTCCGATTGACGTGCCGTCGACTTTGATGGTTTCCTCTAAGTGAGATGGATCTTTTGGCTTACTCCTCTTGAGGTTTGTATGCCTTCGGAGTGCAGTCGGTTTGGTTCGCTCACGAAACCAACCGGGCCCCTGGAACGAAAAGGCCAATAACTCACAGACCGGGTGTCCGATTGATGCGCCGTCTGTCTCGTTGTTTATCTCTTGTTGAGACGGAACTTTTGGCATAATTTGCCCGAGTTTTGGTTTCAGTTGGATAGTGGCCGGGTTGGATTGCACCCGAAATCCAACCGGGCCCCTGGAACGGAAATGCTGATATCTTTCAGACCAGACGTCCGTTTGAAGAACCGTTAGCGGCATTGGTGATCACGTTGAGAAACGGTCCCTTTAAGTTTACCCTATGAGAGTTGGGGTACAGTTGAGATACGGCCGGGTTGGTTCGCACACGAGACTAACCGGGCCCCTGGGACGAAAATGCTAATAACTCACAGACCGGACGTCCGATTGACGCACCGTCTGTTGCGTTGAGACCCCTATGATGAGGCGGTCCTCTGAGATACTTCTTCGTGGGACCTTGAGATACTTGTAGTATCGACCAGCAAGTCGTGGAGCAGACCCTCCCGGAGACGATCGTGTGGAGTACGAAGACCGTGTAGCCAGCTGAGACCTGACGACTGCTTGACCGATCGACTCGGTGTGTTTCAGATAGCCCAGTGGGGAGCGCTTGGTTGTAGCGGCAGACCCACGACGGAGGAGCGCTTGGTTGTAGAGACAAACCCACGGTACTCAACATAAGGAGTACCTCTGGAGGCTATGAGGGGGAGCGCTTGGTTGTAGCGACAGGCCCACGGCGGAGGAGCGCTTGGTTGTAGCGGCAGACCCGCGGTACTCAACAGAAGGAGTACCTCTTGAGGCTATGAGGGGGAGCGCTTGGTTGTAGCGGCAGACCCATGGTGGGAAGTGCTTGGTTGTAGCAGAAGACCCACAATACTCGATAGGAGGAGTACCTCAGCAGTCTTAGGTTAGTGAGCAGTACTTCAGAGTCGTGATAGGACCACTGTACACTCCAGAGACGGGGCTCTTCAGCAGTTACGGTTTCGATCATGAAAATCCTGGTTTGAGCTGAATCTTTTGACCTTTGTGTTTACCTCATGATTGAGATGGGTCACTTGATAACTTAGGTATATGTATGGGCATATACCTGGGTAGTGGTTATCCGTTGATTTCACAATCCTTGTGTTTCCTCATGATTGAGATGGGTCACTTGATAACTTAGGTATATGTATGGGCATATACCTGGGTAGTGGTTATCCGTTGATTTCATAATCCTTGTGTTTCCTCATGATTGAGATGGGTTACTTGATAACTTAGGTATATGTATGGGCATATACCTAAATAGAGGTTATCTGTTGAGATCTTCTTTGTGGTTATCCTTGTTGGTTTAGTGAGACCTTGAGGGTTTCGGGGTCCCTACTGAGTATCGTTATACTCACCCCTGCACGGACTATGCCCGCACCTTATTGTGTTGGTTGCAGATGACGGGCAGTGCTGACGGAGGCTGAGTGTTCGAGGACTGGATGGTACCCGGAGGTGGACTACACGACGAGTCAGTACCTGGAGGTGGACTACACGACAAGTCAGTACCCGGAGGTAGACTACACGACGAGACGACACACAAAGGAGGTTGACGGACGAGAGCGTGGAGGAGGCTATCTGTACCTACCCTTCAGGTAGGATCCATGGTGGATGACCAGGAGCTGCGCCATCTGTACCTACCCTTCAGGTAGGATCTGAGGAGGACGACCCAGGAGCCGCTTCCATCCTTCCAGCTGTTATCTTTTCTATTGTACTTGTTCAATTGTAGTTGTACTTTCTTTTGGGTTTGTATTCTGGCCCATTTACTTTTCAGCACTTCTCTTGTTCTTAGTGTTTACTTTTTTTGCTTGCTTACTCTGTGGTGCTTGTTTTCTTTTATAAAGGCAATGCCTTCCCAGTTATCGGGATTTACGACTTTGGTGCTAGTCGCCAGCCCCTGGCCTATGGAAGGCGGGCTTGGGGTAGTCACGGCACGAGCCCCAAGGACGGGTCGTGACAGCCACCTCGGGTGAAAACTGCACTAAGTTCATAAACTTAGCTGCATATTCTGTCACCACCATGTTCCCTTGCTTCAAACTAAAGAAATCCATTGTACGCTGAATTCTGAACATATTAGGGTAGAATTTTTTATTAAACAATTCCTCAAACCCCTCCAATGTCACACTTTGGTCCGTCCCAGCTTGGACCGATAACTCCCACCACTGGAGGGAAAGATATTTCAACATATACGTGGCTATATTCACTTTCAGCTCTATGGGTGTTCCCAAGAAGTCAAATATCCTATTCATTCTGTTCAGCCATGCTTTAGCCCCTTTTGGCTCCAAATCACCCCTAAACATGGGTGGATTCTACCTTTGAAACTAAACTACATGATCCACATGCCTTGGTTCATCCAATTTATTCCCACTTTCCACAGCTTGTAAAGCATGCACTATACTCTGCACTAGCTTCTAGTTCACCTAAGGCTTAGGTGCAACCACATTTTCAGCAGCTTCCTCTGGTTGGTCTCCATGATGCCTACCCAATGCCATTTCTATAAACACAAAAACAACCATAAGTCTCACTCCATTAAAAATAAAGGGTATACAATTTTAAAATTAAATCACATAATAACTATTACAACTAGGATTTCCACAAGTTTACATTTCGCATGTTGCACTATTTTGAAAAATCCACCATGTTTTGAAAATCGACCCATTTTCAAAATTCCACAAGTTTCCATGTTTCAAATCCTTCTTTTTTGAAACCCAATATATATGTTCAAAATCAACACATTCATATCACACCATAGATCATTATACCCCAATGAAATATGCATCCTAGTGGGAAGTCATTTCTACCATGCATGCCATGCTCATCTCATTGGCTACACCCACGACAATGAGATATACAATGCCTATAAGTGTTTCCAAACACTTATGTACCCAAATCCCTGGTAACTTAAAGTTCAACATAAAAGGTTTAGCTACATCCTTTTATGCTATACATTCCAAGTTCTAACAATCCTATGCCTTTATACCATCTCAAATCAAGGAATAGTCCAAGAACGAATGTCAATACCAAGATCAATGTTCAATGCCAAAGGACTGAACACCTATTCTCACTTGAAAGCCAAGGACTGAACAAACTGATATCACTTGTAACATCCCACCCCATCCCATTGGCTAGGGAGGGAGAATGAATGATACTTGGCCTTAATAGACGTTCCCAAGGTGCCAAAGGCTGTCAATAAATGCTGAGGGCTTCAAGAATAAATTAGGGAACGATTTTCCCTTGAGATAAAATCAACCAACCAAACAATCCACTATCAATGAACTATATGATGCATGTAGACAAAACAAAAAAAACCCATACATTACCAAAAGACAACCAACTAATCCATAACAATCCCACATGCCAAATACAACCAAGCCAAAATCAGAGTACCAAGCGGAAGACTACAACAAGACTCCAACAGAACTAGGACATCATCTATAGCTCCACACCAAGCTCCATGCTCTAAGAACCAAAACATCACCAAGACATCATGACGAACCGCTAGAAAAATGAGATAATTTACTCTTACCTATGTCCTAGAATACAACATCTGCAAAAGAACACAAGTGCCAAAGTAGGGGGTGAGTACACATACTTAGTAGGTTTTCCCTAAATGACTTCCCTACACACACCACTAGGATAAAACTGTTAGCACATTTATATAAAATAGTTTATGTAAAACATTCAATATTTCAACAACTTATCATGCCAAACATACCCTTACCAAGCCATGAAAACAAAGGAAAGCCACAACCATGCCATAATACACTTCACCATTTCATATTGGCGCAACAAATTCCATCTTTCAAAGAAACACATAACAAGCAACCAAAATGGTGGAGCTTCTATCCATCCCATTTACTACATTTCCAACTAGTGGTACTTCCCGACCACTTATACTTTGATGGTAGACCTTCTGTCCACTATCCATCCCCTTTTTATAGTGGTAATTCCCGCACACTTCCACACAATCCACACTAACCATAACACTGAATCAAACAACAAGCACAAATCACCAAGGCCCCACAAAAGCACACCATCATTCCCATCACATGCCAATTCACTTCAATAAATCACCCATTTATTGGAAAAATCCATTAACCAATTTTCCATGCCCAACCCCATTTCAATAAACAACATCTTTATTGAAAACCATCTTTCACAAAAAAAAATTCATAATAAACAACTAATGATTTTAAAATCAACATTTTAAAATCACACAATAAGCACCTTTTTGCAACAATACCCATTTTCCCCAAAATCCCCAAATCACCACCAAATGGGTTTCCAACAATATTAACATATCATTATCACAATTAATTTCAAGCAAAAAAATTAATTGTACCAAAACCACTAGTTCTAACCAAGTGGAGTCAAGAGAGAATCCACCTACCTTTAGGGTTGCCGCAAAATTGACCCACAAGAAACCGTACCCCAAATCTGACGAACGCATCACCAAAACCACTATAAATCCCCTTACCTAACATCCACAAGCCTTAAAATCAATACCCAAGGCAAAAAAAACCCTAAATATACACACAAAAAGTGTATATCTAGAAAACTTAGAGAGAGAGAGAGATATAGATCTAGAAGAAACCACAAAGAACCATGAGAGGAGACCTACTCGAGAAGAACCGCCTCAATCCACCAAAAAAACCCTTATATTTTCTTCCAAAATGTGTGTGAGAGAACCTAAAACCTTTGAGAACCCAAAATAATAAGTACGGATCGAGTGGGAGAAAGTTTGGAGTGGAATAGGTCAAGCCCGAGGGAGCCTGGATTTTAAAAACCCATTTTAAGTGGCCACACGATTAGCCCACACGGTTTGGCAAACCATGCGCTAACCATGTGCATTCCAATATCTCAAGAGAAGGGGTAAAAACGGTTTCCTTGCATGGTTTGGCCAACCATGTGAAGCCTACTGTCTCCCCCTACACGGTTTCCTAGAGAACCCACACGGTTTCCCCTAACCGTGCTCAAACTGTGCGCCCTTAGAAATGCCTCCAAACTTATTCAAAACCCTTCCAAACTCTCCTAACCTCTTACTAACTCATCATAAGCACTTTAAACACATAAAAAGGCATAAAAAGGATAAATACCTAAAATCTGGGGTGCTACACAACCAACAACATCCAAGGTAGCAAGTACGAGCTTTTTCCATCACCACCGCTGAGGTGGATCCCGAAAACAAAGTGGTGATAGGTACACCAGTTATTCATTCAAGAATAGTGAATGTAATTTTTTATTATGGTTCTAAAAATTTCTTTAAATCACAAAAGTTTATTAGAACTATTCAAACACCACCACAAATCATGGAAGTAGGGATGTCGGTGAAAATGTAAAATGGGGAAATCATTGCATCCCATGTATAGAACTCCTCCTATGTCTCAATTTTGTGGATTGAACTTATCTTAAAATCTTGTCATACTTAACTTGTTGGAATTTGATGCAATTATGGTCATGGATTGAATTTCCCTATATAGAGCCAACATAAATTGTCGTGAGAGGGAAATCACTCTCTATATGGTGAATCAACCCCCGATTCTATACAAGTGCAAGAAAGAGAAGAAATATTCTTATAGAGACCCAAGATTGAAGTACATGGACATGAAATTTATTTTGTGGAATAATCAATACAAGAAAAAAATATATGCCTAAATACCATATTAGTTTAGTGTCTTTGAAAACTCGGAACATAATCTTCTAACTTTATGAAAGATATTCAACATCTACCATAAAGATATTCCCCTTTTGTTTTCCTACCTATTACCTTTATTTATATCCTGAGGAAAAGAAAACATAAAAAGGGTGAGCTCAAATTCTTAGTAAGGGTAAGCATGGATAACATAAAACAAACCATAAACATAAGAATGCAAAAACATGAACATAAAGTTTAAACATCAAAATCTTGAGTCATGAAATAAGTCTTGGTAGTACTTAAGGCATAGATCACAAAGGAAAATTAAACATGATATAATATAATTGTAATAAAACATGTAATTGTGTCAAAATAATAATCACATATTATGATTTCCATAGTAGCCGAGGCATTGTTGCCAAAACCATCATAATGGACAAAGTCCATTACTGAACCGAGTTTACTTGCCATTCCGTCCATGTATTACTGAACCGTATTTACTTGTCATTACAATCATGTCTATATAATGAGGTATAAATCTTTACCCAATTCATTGGAGAGAGATATATGTCCCACCCATCTCATAATAAAATAATTCTTACATGTGACACAAAATATAAATCATTCATCATAGCATAACCCAAGAAATAAAATGGGTTTCTTAAACATCATAACAAAATCCATATAAAAGATAATTCAAAAATTAACTCAATAAAATCATAGTAGTAATAGGGATAAAAACATAACCCTATTTAAGAGCATCATCATAGATGAAAAATAATTTCGATAAAACACTTGAACTTAGTTCTTGAGGAAAATATCCTTTCTTCTTCAAAAAAATTTTATTTTCTCAAAATACCGTGTAATTTTAAAAGAAATAAATTTAGTTTAAAATAAAATTTAAATTGTTTATAGTAATATTCATGTAAATAAGGCGTCATAAAATTGTAAAAATCTATTCATGCCATATAAGATAAAAAAACATTCTCCTCGTACTTTTTCCTGAAAAGTTAAAAAGTACCTCGTATGGTAAACAAAAGAAAGATTCCTTCTATACCATGTAGTAAAAGTCAAAAAGGGTAAAAATGACTTTAAACATACATAAAATAATAATAAACATTTTATGAAAACATTTTTAGGAAACATGGACATGGATGATAAATATATCCCTAGTAAATACTTACGTATAAATAATCTTGTATAAAAATGCGATTGCAAAATTATCCCGTACCAATTTATAATCACTCGAAAAATATGACTCATAAAAAAATTATATAAATATTTAAATATAATAACTTCCATAATATTAATAATAAAAACATTCATGTTAAACATAAACAACACACAAAATAATTAGATGGTGTATAAGGCATATGTCCCACAAAAATAAGAGTGAGACAGAATAATCCCTTACCTTGTACTTTTAATTAGTCGAGGGTGTGGTAACCTCATGTATAATGGTTAAATCATGTTATTAAATTATAATAAGACCATATATATATTTATTATATCATATACGATCCTATTATATCATTTTGTTAATAGTATTTCAATATTACCATTATTTCGGGTATTAACTGCTTCGTTTTCCCATTCCTATTTTGTCGTGTAAGTCATATTTTTTTTATGAATATGATGTAATTTATTCATGAAATTAAGTTAATAATTATTATTTTCACTAATCATATAAATTTTATAATCATTCTTGTATTGTTAACCTGGAGAACGAATCTCACTGTGTCATGGAGATGGTAGGCCGTACGTACGCACGAGCGACAATATCATTCTTTTGATGGTTAAATGGAATATAATTGGATGGTATATTAATTATACAGAATAATAATCATGTTATATTTGTTATTTAAATCCATTATACTCATCATTATAACCATTATAATAAAGTATTATTGAATAAAAAATTACACCACATTGTGGAGATGGTAAGCCGTACGTACACACGCATGATGATATTGTTATTTGTAGGATGGATAAAAGGAGGTATAAGGTTTTAACATAATTATAATAACATCTAATAATGTATAATATACTAGATTTATTACTTTAGTATGATATAAACCTATAAATAGAAAGTAGAATAAGAAAATAATTTTGAAAGAATGAATAAAACGATTACCTCTTCTTCGGGTGTTTCCTTTTGATTTGAACAAAAGGGATCCTTAGGATGGCTATCTGCCCAATTTTATGCCTCTAAGATTAATTTAGGGAGGTTAGTAGGATAAATGGGTAGTGTTTTTCTAAATCAAAAGGCTTTAGATGTGTTAGTTAAAGAGAAAGGGCGGTGCCCTTTTATAAGGGAGGTGAGGGGCAATTTAGAAGAAATCTTGAAATATTATTTTATTATAAAATGATTTTCAGTTTCAAAAGATCCAAAACTCATTTAATTATAAGATAATATTATTATTTTTCTAAATACTCTAAAACAATGGGTTGTATACAAGTTTATGTCTCAAATTTAACCTTATCTTTTAGCTTTAACCTTTAGTTAACTAATTTAACTCTTACCATGTCTTCTTGTATATTCATACTATATGATTAATATAGTTACTATAAAATTATAATAGAATCTAAAGTGGTTAATTAATGACATTTTAAACATTATCTAAGTCATTTGGATGAATATTATATTTTTAGGACTATTATATTATTTAATAAAATAGTATTTGTTTTAAAAAACTCATTTATGTAAATTCTTATACTATTCATATCATGACTTTTTAAAAAATCCATAAAAACTTGATTCTTTAAAAAAAAAATCATTAATTAAAGGATAAAAAGTCATAATCATCCATAAAATTATTGGAGAGAATAAAAAGTTTCAAAATAAATTTATTTTAATATTTATAATCTCATTTATTTAAATCATTTATTAATAAGGTAGTCACTACATCATCATTGTGTTATAAATAAATTTATTTATTTGGTATATAAAAATTATAAATAAAATACCATGATTTTGGAAATATTCTTATATTTCCAATTAATATTTATAGTTGAATTAATCATATGTATAACCCCATATTAAAGTTTTTTTTATTAATAGGATACAAGTTTATGTCATATTTCTCTTTACTTTAAATTAATTCTTATAAAATGTCATTTTCACATCCAAGTGGTTCCATGGGGTTCCAAAATCGACCCAAGGATTACCATGGTATAAAATAACTCATACAATAGGATTATGACATGTGTTATGGTAGTTTAATATTCTTATAATATTATTTTTTACCATTATTTACCAGATTTACCCTTTAACCATGGTAAATAAAATAATTACTGAAATTACTATTCATAATGTCAAAAAATAAAAGGTACCTATTTAAGCAATTTGAAACTTATGATTGAAAATATGGAATTGATTTTTTCAAATTAAAAACACATAAGTTGTAGTAATTAATTTAAAATTAATACCCGCTGTCAAAACCAAAAGGCAGGTTTTTAAGAAATAATAACTATCAAAAGATTGACATGTGTTTATATTCAATTTAAAAGTAAAATTATTTCAAATGACCAAAATTTGATTAAATTATAAAAATATAATCCGATTACACTTTAAAACTATTTAAAAATATAATATAACTATATAAATAAATTGGATAAAAATGCAGTTTCAAATTAAAATGCAGTATTTTTGACTATTAATTAAAATTTTAATTTTATTAGAAAAATACAATTTTTTTTAAAAAAGTAAAATTTTATGCCCCGATTACAAATAATAAGTTTATTTTTTCAAATTTAACTTATAAAAGTGTCAAAAACTAGATTTAAAATGGGTGCTCCATCAAAAGGCAGCAAAACTACATTTTTTGAAAAATACTTCTTTTATCTGAAAAATTAAATTTGTTCTTATTTAATGTTCTAGAAAATACATAAGATGAATTTAAATTTTATAAAATTAAAAATGTGGTTAATATTATTCATAACGGCTAGTTTATATCCCATTAAATAATAACATTTTACTAATATATCATTGTTTAGTGAAACTCGATATTGCGTACAACACAAGCTCTTGAGGAAGGTCACTCTTGCGTGTAACACAAGCCAAAAATACTATTGCGTATACTTAAAGATAATATGGTGTTGCATATAGCACAATATAATCTTATTGTAGCATACAACATAAGGCATCAAAGAAATTAAAAGAATTCTATCTCATAAAATATCGAGGTGTTACATTCTACCCCCCTTAAAATGAATTTCGCCCTCAAAATTCATCAGGGTTATAAATGGTTTACTACTTGATAGTTTCTTTTATGGAAACCCACATCATAAAAAGGAATACTAAAACTACATTTTTAAAAAGAAAAGTTAGAAACATAATGGTTATCCAAAGTAACTCACCACTGGGTTTCTACATAGGAGAACATAGATGGGATGTGAAAACATGGATACGAAAGAGAAATATAACCATTAAGTTCTGATGGATAGTGATAGAGAATATGGTTTGGAGAAGGTTAACTACCAGAAATCCATAAATCTACAATGATTTAGGGGACCATATGATTCATCAGATAAGAAGTCACTAGGATAACATTTTTTGTTTCAATATCTTTTTCTTAAAGTTGATGAATTTTTACACGAGGAGAAATACTTACTTGATTTTAGTACAATATCACTATTTGTTTCCCTGAACAATTTCCACTTCATCTATTATTTAAAGAAATGAAGTTGAATTTTTCATTTCTTGAAGTGTTAGCAGATCATGTGATAGAATAATATGTCATTCTATCTATCTCAACAAAAAGGTTAGAACAAGTTATCAAATATGAATAAGTCCACATATAGTGAGATAATACGTTAATCTAACAAACTTCAATCAGAATATAACTTATACTATCCATAAATGGATAATTTCACAATACTTCTAAAAACTGAAAATATAAAACTTTAGAAGGAGGTGAACTAAATCAACTTAACATTTGTCTCCCATATCTCATTTGGCAGTTCTTGGTTGTCACATTCCAAACGTGTGAATAACTTAATCATGGATTATATTGAAACATGATAATAACATGAATTACCATATAACCTTAGTGAAAATATTCATTCTATCAAAATTAACTCTGTCCACACACTAAAAATACCAAAAAATTCAATATACGCAAACCATGATATCACTTTTTCCTTATATCAGTCATGAGCTCAACATCTCATTATCTCCTGATCCCTTCATTATGTGCATATTATGTGCTTTTCAAAAATATTTCAATCACTATTCATGGTTACCGGTACCATATACTCAATACATATATATTCCAATATTTTATAATACCATAAAAGAGATTCAACAACACTATTTTGGAATCCCATTAGATAAATACTTAATCATTCCACCACTTCTTTGGCATACTCAACACCTCCAACAGTGATCGCATGTGATTTGCCTTTGTCTTTGGCTTTAAGAGGTTATTGACATCGACAATCATTCATAACCCTTGGATTAGGGCATCAGTTAGCATAATGACCCATTTCCTTGAACTTGTAATCCTGATTTGTAGGAGGTGAACTCTTCGGAGCTTTATCTTTATTCCCATTAATTCAGAAGTAAAATTCTTGATGACCTCCTCTCCCACACTTAAAAAAATTTATCAGATCCCTAAAGATAATTTCTTCCATGTTTCTTTCCACAATTTGAGCATAAAGAAAATCTAATATGCTTTTCTCCATAATTTTTATAGTTTCCTTTGAATTATATCCTTCTTTTCTTATCATAACCATGAGATAGATGAAAAACTACAATCTCCCTTTTTCTAAGAAGAAAAAGAGGAAAGTACATACTAAAAAATAAGTTCTTAAACTCACCCCAATCCATGGAGTCAATTTTATCTTGTTTCCTCGTATTCTTGATAAAGTTCCACCACATATTCGCTTTACCTTCCAAACAATAAGTGCCCAACTTAACCTTTTCACATTATGAACAATAGAGAATGAAAAATATCTTTTCAATGGTACAAATCCATTTCTCTAAAACTATTGGATCAGTAGTTCCACTAAAATAAGGTGGATGTTGCCTTAAGAAAGATTCAAGAGAACGTTGTTCCTAAATTTGGTCATTTAGAAGCCTAGTAGGATTTGTGGTCATATAAAAAATATTATTTATTCCAGATCCCATAACATTTGTGTGTTCATGAGTACAATCATTGCATTTCCTAGTGCATTGATCATTAACACAGTTCCTTCGAGTTCCATCCATTTTCTAAAACCCAAAAAGAATAGTGTTAGAGGCAAAATCATACTAGAAAAACAACATAATCAAGGGGGAGTACTTTCAATCTCTAACATCTTAGGTTTAATCCTAGGTTATTCATGATAGTTACCATAATTCTAGGATTTTAATCTATAGTTATAATTAACCTTAGGGACATCCCTAGAAATACCTTAGAAATATCTCTAGGGATCTCACTAAAGTTTTCACATCCTAGTTTACAAAGGTTGACTAAACCTTCACTCTGATACCAACTATAGCGACCCAAGCTTGACTTACATGGACATTACATTTCTTTTACGGAATACTTAATACAAGACACAAAAAGACGCCCAAAGACCATATTAGTTTAGTGTCTTTGGAAACTCAAAACATAATCTTTTAACTTTGTGAAAGATCTTCAACATCTCCCGTAAAGATCTCCCCCTTTTGTTTTCCCACCTAAAACCTTTCTTTACATCCTAGGGAAAATAAAACAAAAAAAGGGTGAGATCAAATGCTCAGTAAAGGTAAACATGGAGAACATAAAACAAACCAAAAACATAAGAACGTAAAAACATGAATATAAAGTTTAAACATCAAAATATTGAGTCATGAAATAAGACTTGGTAGTACTTAAGGCATAGATCATAAAGTAACATTAACTATGATAGAATATCATCAGCATAAAACATGTAATTGTGGAAAACTAATAAGCACATATTACGATTTCCATAGTAGCCGAGACATTGTTGCCAAGACAATCATAGTGGACAAAGTCTATTACTGAACCGGGTTTACTTCCCATTCCAGTCATGTATTACTGAAACAGATTTACTTTCCATTCTAGTCATGTATATATCATGAGATATAAATATTTACCCAATGTATTAGAGGGAGATATAGGTCCCACCTATCTAATAATGAAATCATTCTTACATGTGCCACAAAATATAAATCATTCATCATAGCATAACCCAAGAAATAAAATGGTTTTCTTAAACATCACAACATAATCCATATAAAAGATCATTCCATAATTAACACAATAAAATCATAGTAGTAATAGGGATAGAAACATAACCCTATTTAAGAGCATCATCATAGATGAAAAATAATTTTTATAAAACACTTGAACTTAGTTCTTGAAGAAAATATATTTTCTTATTCAAAAACATTTTATTTTATAAAAATACCGTGCAATTTTAAAAGAAAAGAATTTATTTGAAAATAATATTAAAATATTGTAGAGTAAGCATCATGGAAATAAGGAATCATAAAACCGTAAAAATCCATTCATTTCATATAAGTTAAAAAAACATTCTCCTCGTACTTTTTCCAGAAAAGTAAAAATGTAGCTCGTATGGTAAAAAAATAAATATTCCTTACATACCATGTAGTAAAAGTAAAAAATGGGTAAAAATTAATTTAAACATACATAGAATAATAGTAAACATTTTATGAATTTTTTTAGGAAACATGGACATGGATGATAAATATATCCCCAGTAAATACTTATGTATAAACAATCTCAGATAAAAATGAGATTTCAAAATTATCCCTTACCAATTTATAATCACCTGAAACATATGTCTCATAAAATAAAATAAAATAATATGAATATTTAAATATAATAACCTTCATAATATGAATAATAAAAACATTTATGATAAACATGAACACCACACAAAAGAATTAGATGGTGTATAAGGCATATGTCCCAAAAAAATAAGAGTGAGACAAAATAATCCCTTACATTGTACTTTTAGTTAGTCAAGGGTGTGGTAAATTTCTGTATAATGGTTAAATCATGTTATTAAATTATACTAGGACCATATCCATATTTATTATATCATATATGATCCTATTATATCATTTTGTTAATAGTATTTCAATATTACCATTATTTCGGGTGTTAACTGCTCCATTTTCCCATTATTGTTTTTCCATTTAAATCAGGTTTGTTATTCATAGGATGTAATTTATTCATGAAATTAATTTCATAATTATTATTTTTACTCATAATATAAATTTTATAATCATTATTGTATTGTTAACGTGGAGAACGAATCTCACCACGTCGTGGAGACAGTAGGCCGTACGTACGCACGAGCGATGGTATTATTCTATTGATGGTTAAATGGTATGTAATTTGATGATATATAACTTATAAATAATCATTATAATTTTATATTCATTATTTAAATCCATTATACTCATAATTATACTCATCCTAATAAAGTATTTTTGAATAACAAATTACACCACAACGTGGAGACAGTAAGCCGTACGTACGCATGCATTGTGATATTGTTATTCGTAGGATAGATAAAAGGAGGTATAAGGTTGTAACATAATTATAATAACATCTAATAATGTATAATATACCTTATTTATTACTTTATTATGGTATCAACATATAAAGATGAAGTAGAATAAGAAAATAACTTTGAAAGAAAGGATAAAACAATTACCTCTTCTTCGGGTGTTTCCTTTTGATTTGAACAAAAGGGATTCTTATAATGGATCTCTTCCCAACTTTAGGCCTCTAGGATGAAGTTAGGGAGGTTTGGAGAAAAAATGAGCAGGTTTTGGAAGAACCAAAAGGTTTTATAGGTGTGAGTTAAAGAGAAAGAGAGGTGCCCTTTTATAAGGGAGGTGATGGGCACTTTAGGAAAAATCTTGAAATATTATTTTACTATAAAATTATTTTTAGTTTAAAAAGGTCAAAAACTCATTTAATTATAATATAAGATGATTATTATTCTAAATAATCTAAACCAATAGGTTTTATACAAGTTTAGGTCTCAAATTTAACCTTATCTTTTAGCTTTAACCCTTAGTTAACTAATTTAACTCTTACCATTTCTTCTTGTATATTCATAATATATGGTTAATATAGTTACTATAAACTTTCAATAGAACATAAAGTTGTTCATTAATGACATTTAAAACATTATCTAAGTCATTTGGATGAATCTTATGTTTTTAGGACTATTATATCATTTAATAAAATAGTATTTTTTTTAAAAACTCATTTCTGTCAATTTTTATACTATTCATATCATGAATTTTTCAAAAATCTATAACAACTTGATTATTTAAAAAAACTTCATTAATTAAAATATAACAAGTCATAATCATCCATAAAATTATTTTATGGCATAAAATATTTCAAAATAAATTTATTTTAATATTTAGAATCTCATTTATTTAAATCATTTATTAATAAGGTAATCACTACATCATCATTGTGTTATAAATAAATTTATTTATTTGGTGTCTAAAAATTATAAATAAAATACCATAATGTAGGAAATATTTTTATATTTCCAATTACTATTTATATTTGAATTTATATTATGTATACCCCATATTAAATTGTTTTATTAAGAAGATACAAGTTTATGTCATATTTCTCTTTACTTTAAATTAATTCTTATAAAATGTCATTTTCACATCCAAGTGATTCCATGTGATTCCAAAATCGACCCAAGGATGAAAATGGTCTAAAATATATCATAAAATAGGATTAGGACATGTGTTAGGGTAGTTTAATATTCTTATAATATTATTTTTTACCCTTATTTATGAGATTTACCCTTTAACCATGGTAAATAAAATAATTACTAAATTTACTATTCATAATGTACAAAAATAAAAGGTACCTATTTACAAAATTTAAAACTTATTATTACAAATATAGAATCCATTTTTTTTAAATTTAAAACATAGAAGTTGCAGTAATTAATTTAAAATTAATTCCCATTGTTAAAACCAAAAAGTGGGTTTTTAAGAAGTAATAACTATTAAAAGATTGACATGTGTTTAAATCCAATTTAAAAGTAAAATTAATTATAATTACCAAAATTGGATTAAATGATAAAAATATAATCTAATTACACTTTAAAATAAATTAAAAAGATAATCTAACTATATAAATAAATTAGATAAAAAGGTAGTTTTGAATTAAAATGCAGTATTTTTCATTATTCATTAAAATTTTAATTTTATTAGAAAAATACAAAAATTTCAAAAAAAGTAAATTTTTATGTACCAATTTAAAAGAAGAAGTTTATTTTTCAAATTTAACTTATAAAAGTGTCAAAAAATATATTTAAAATGGGTGTTCCATCAAAAGGCGGCAAAACTGATTTTTTTTTGAAAAATACTTCTTTTATCCGAAAAATTAAATTTGTATTTATTTCCTATTCTAGAAAACACATAATATGAATTTAAATTTTATAAAATTCAAAATGTTGTTAATAATATTCGTAACATCTAGTTTATACCCCATTAAATAATAACATTTTACTAATATATCGTTGTTTAGTGAAACTGGATATTGCGTACAACGTAAGCTCTCGAGGAAGGTTGCTCTTACATGTAACACAAGCCAAAATTTGTGTTGTGTATACTGAAATCTAATACAGTGTTGCATACATTGCAAGATAATCTTGGTTTAGCGTACAACACAATACATCAAAGCAATTAAAATAATTTTATCTCATAAAATCTCTAGGTGTTACAATTCTTTAGCATTGTCATCTAAAGCATGAATATTATTTCCCTAAGAGAAAGCATATCTAGCACAAATGATTGAGTCTAAGAATGAACCATCCTTGAATACATGCCTATTGTGAGGGAATTCACTGATGTGTTTCCTGAGAAGTTGTCTGGTCTTCCTCCAAGCATGGAGATTTAATTTTCAATCAAACTTATACTTGGGGCATTGTCAATATCCAATACACTGTATAGAATATCCATTATGGAACTTGAGGAGATAAAAAAACAAATACAGGAGAATCTGGATAAAGAGTTTATATGCCCAAGTACTTCACCATTGGGTGCATTAGTTTTATTCAATAAGAATAAGTATGGGTCAATGCGCCTTTGCATTTATTATCACGAGATCAACAAAATCACGATAAAGAACAAGTATATTTTGCCAAGAATTGATGAATTGTTAGATCAACTACATGGAGCACAATACTTCTCTAAGGTGGATCTTCATTTGGGATATTACCAAGTAAGGGTGAAGAAGGAGGATATCCCAAGACTGATTTTTGTATAAGGTACAAGCATTATGGGTTCATAGTGATTCCATTCAGAATCACTAATCCCCTAACAATCTTCATGGACTTGACAAATAGAGTCTTTAGAGAATACCTCGACAAATATGTGGTAGTCTTTATAAAAAATATTCTAATATACTCCAAAACCAAGGAGGAGTATGAGGATCATCTAAGAACTATGCTAAAGATCTTGCAAAATGAGAAACTCTATGAAAAGTACAGAAAGTGTGAGTTTTGGTTGAAAGAAGTCTCATTCTTGGGGCACGTCATCACAGTCAATGTGATATATATAGATCCTTAGAAGATAAAACAATTGAGGGACAGTCAAGGCCAATATCTTTGATGGATATTCATAGTTTCCTTAGGTTATCTAGATATTATCACTGATTTGCGAGAAATTTATCACGATTTTCAAACCCACTTACCAAGATAACTTGGAAGGGAGTCAAATTTTATTGGAATGGTGAATGTAAATAAAGATTCATGGAGTTGAAAAGGGGGCTTATCACTTACCCTATGCTCACACTACCCAAAAGTGAGGAGATTTTCGTAATTTTCAGTGATGCTTCAAAGAAGGAATTGGTATGTGTGTTGATGAAAAATGACAAAGTCATTGCCTACGCCTTAAGGAAGTTGAAAATTCATGAGAAAAACTATCTCATGCATGATCTGGAGTTAGAAACTGTGATCTTTGCATTGAAAATCTGGAGGCATTATCTCTTTGGGGAGAAGTGTGAAATATATACGGATCACAAAAGTTTAAAATATATATTCACATAGAAAGATATAAATATGTACCAATGAAGATAGTTAGATCTCATCAAGGATTACGAATGCTCAATCCACTAACATCTTGGGAAAGTGAACAAGGTGGAAGATGCTCTAAGTAGAATAGACTCAGCAATTCTATCATTGATAAGAATTGATAAGGATATGATCATCTTATATTTGAATAAGATGTAGATGAGAATCATAAATAAAGGAACATCATCAATCCTTTCACAAATTATTACTCAACCATATCTTTTGGAAAGGTTAAAGGATGCTAAAAAAGATGACGTGGGAATTCAAAAGAAAGTGGAAACTATCAGAAAAGATAAATCCTCGGAGTTTAATGTTAATGAAGAAGGAATTGTGAGATTTGGGTCAAGACTACGTGTTCCATAAAATATTTAGTTAAAGAAAGAACTTTTGGATGATGAATGTAGTTCGACTTTCTCTATTCACCCAGGAAACAAAAAGATGTATCGAGATCTCTGAGAACACTATTGGTGGGATAAAATGAAGAAGGAGATCGCTGATTATACATCAAAGCACCTGGTATGTCAGCAAGTGAATGCTGAAAGGTAGAAGTCTAAGGATATGATGCAACCATTACCCATACCAACATGGAAATGAGAAAACATCACCATGTATCAGACTTCCAAAGACATCCAAGGGAAACAATGCTATCTGGGTTGTTTTGGATCCTCTTACAAAGATTGCACACTTCATTGCGATTCAAGAGAAAAACTGGAACAAATATACATCAGATGAGTGGTAAGGCTGCATGAAGTACCACTACTGATTATGTATGATCGAGATCCAAGATTTACCTATAAGTTTTGGAAAAGTATCCATCATGCTCTAAACATTGAGTTGAACTTCAGTATGACTTATTATCCTCAAAATAATGTCCAATATAAGTAGAATATCAAAAAACTTGAGGAAATTTTGATAGATTACTCAATGGACTTAAAAGGTGTATGGGACCAATATCTTCCTTTGGTGGAGTTCTCTTACAACAACAGTTTCCACTCGAGCATCCAAATGCCCCTATAAATCCCTTTATGGGAAGAGGTGTAGAACACCGACATGTCGGGATGAAGTTGGGGAATGAAAACTTCTAGGTCCTAAAATGGTTGAAGAAATGGTGGATAAGGTTAAGACCATCCAGAAACACATCAAAGCTTCCCATAGTCGACAAAAGAGATATTTTGACAATCATTGACGAGACCTAGAGTTTGATGTTCACTACCACAAAACAGGGTAAGGGAAGCACTGCCCTTTATCAGTGCTAAGCCAAAAGTGCTAATAAAGGGGTGGGCCTTTATCAACACTAGCTAAAAGCGCTGATAAATGTAGACTTTATTAGTGATAAAACAAGCACTGATATAGGTGTACCCTTTATCAGCATTGATAAAGTGTACATTTATCAATGCTATTATTATCACTGATAAATGTTTTTATTATTAATTTATATAAAATCATTATATTTGTATTAAAAAATAATGTTTATTAGAGATTTATTAGATTTATTAGATTAATTAATTATATTCATTATATTTATTATATTTATTTTATTTAAAAATATATAATACTTTTTAATATATATATAATTAAAAAGGATTGATGAAATATGTATTTATCAGTGCTAACATTTTAGCACTGATAAAGAGGTCCTTTATCAGTGCTTTTTTAGCACTGATAAAGGCATATCTTTATCAACACTCAAAAATCACTCATAAAGGTATATTTTATTAGCACTTTTATTTTAGCACTGATAAAACATACATTTATTAGCACTTTTAACTAGTGATGATAAATGTTCCAGTATTTTTTTATAAAATAACTCTAATAGGCCCCTCCTCTGTCGCACGTGTTCAAACCTTCATGAAAGCTGAACCCTGTGCCGCGACTCATCCTACTCCTCCGCCGCCGCCACCTTCTCCTCCTCCTCCGCCGCGACCTTCCTCCTCCTCCTCTTCTTCCACTACCTTCTCCTCCTCCTCCACCGCGATCACTCCTCTGCTACAACCATCCTCCTCCTCCTCCGCCGCCGCTGCCTCCTCCTCTTCCTCCACCACTATCCCTCCTCCACTGTGACCCTACTTCCCCTCGTCCTCTATCGCCACTGCCTCCTCCTCCTCCTCCGGCCACCGAATCATCATCTTCCACTTTGAGGTTGGTGGTTTCAAACCATTACCAATATTTTTTGTATTGTTTCATGCATTGTGATATGTAGTTTTATGGTAAGAGGATTATACTTGTGATTGAGTTGGGTGGGGGTGATTTAGGATGCTTCAATTGACTGTATAAGGGTGATCCCTAAGTAGGATAACTCTAAGAGGAATTCATTTTGTGTTTCGTAGTGGGGTTTTCTTTGGTTTAAAAAGTAGAGCACCTAGAGTGCTCCTAGACATGAGGTTGGTTGATAGGGAAGGTTCAGTTTGATGTCTATCCCTATTGGTTTTTATGGTTTTGGTTTCACTTTTGGTGTCATGTTGGGAGCATGGTTAGGGGATCTTTGTTTTAGTAACAATGCTCAAGCAGTGTGTGGTTGTGTGGTTATATTTGGTTGGTCTGATCGACATTATTTTTAAAGAGGTGAATCGAGGGTTCTTTGACTTGTTGGAACTAGAATGTAAGAGGGGAATGGTTAGTGATTTAGTTGTATTAGCATCATTTTTTGGTTCATTAAGGTATATAATTAATGGTCATGTGTATTACTAGTTGGTTCATAAGTTAGTGGTGTAGCCGAAGTGAACATGTTGAGGTCGGTGCTTGAGGAGTGGTGTAAAGGAATCCTTTTTTAGGGGAGGGGACCATTGGTTTTTTGAGGAGGTAATCCTAATTTTAATTGGTTTTGAGTATAGAGGGTTGAATTCCTATTGTTTCAGGGATGGGGTAGGTTGCAATTCATTTTTTTGGCACACTAGTATGAGTGATCTGGCCACATCCCATCATTTTGTTCATTAGTGAATAGAGCATGGTCCATGGAGGTTGGTTTTTGGTCATATTGTGATAATAAGGACACCCTTATTGTGGGGAGTATCTCATAAAATATGTATAAATAGCCTTTGTATTTGAGAGGTCATGGGTTCGTCAATGATCATTGTGATATTTTGGTATCTAATTAGCCACTCAGACTTCTCAAGGGTGAGAATCATTGTGTTTGGGAGATTATAATGAACCACATCATTATATTTTAATGAAATCAAGGACAATTTTATCTTTTTATCTCATATGATTATAATGGGAAAATTATAATCTCTCCTACAATATGATCTAAAAATATTTTTGTTTCTACTCTGTTGGTCCCAGAATAGGGGTTTTACCCTAGGGTAAGAGTTTGGTAGAGTTTCAAGCCATACATATTTTCATATAGTATTTAATTTTCAATTAATTAAATATGAACTATTCTTGCATGTGTGAATGGTTATATCTCCTGAACATCATGTTCATTATCTCCTCCAATGAAAACCTTTCAAAGTGTTCATCATAGATCTTCCCACCCAATTCATGTTAAATAATTTAAATAGTTTAATCTAATGCATTATGATTTTTAACAAGGTGATAAATGTTTTTGGGAGGTAGAAAGAATATTGAGTTGGTGGAGGATATTCACCCTTAGGTAAATTAGGCTACATGTATCCATGTAAAACATATTCACAATAGTGAGAAATCATCAATAATTAGTCATGATCTATGAGAGAAAAGAATAGCCTTAGTAATGCAGAAAAAAAGTTTATAATCCCTCCGCGCTATGCCAACCTCCCCCTCCTATCCTATTGGGTGGTTCTTCCTCACCCAGTGTATGTTTCATCTTTCATCACTTGTATTGGAGAGCTTAGGATAATTTTTACCTTTATTATTCTTTCTATATATTAGTGTTTGACCCCCCAAAATCCTATATTTAAATGTACATGGGTCAATTACAATTGGAAATGTAATGATACGACCCAGACTAGTTTCATAACCAATAACTAACCTGACTTTCCACTAAGCTAAGAGGCGTTCATGATCCCTATGGGATAACAATGATCCCCTGTGAAAAATACAATTAATGTGGGATATTTTACCCCTAAATTAGAGTAAATTAAAAATGATCTTTCTCCTGAAAATCACACATGTCCCATTCATAAGTTGAACATCTAGGAAAATAGTAGATACACAAAATATAAATAATCAGGAATCAAATATCATAGATGGAAAATAAAATCCCACTATTGACCAATAAATTTGTTTAACATGTGAGTTCTCATTTTATGTTTTCTTTTTAGTTGGAAATCTTCTCTGTCGCGTGCCTCTCCTCTGCCACGAACGCACCTTTGCTGCGCACTGAACGACACCTTCACAGTGAGTTTTCTTATTTTACTCATTAGTTTCCTCTTGTTCGCATGTTATTACTATTTGATATTGATGGTTATGCTGTGAAATATATGGGATAAATTACCCATTGAAAATCATGGCCGTTGGTGGTCCCTATTTGCGCACTAAATGAATTGCATGTTGGTTGGTTCCTGTTGAACATTTGAATATAAAAATTGGTAATTTACATATACTGAATAATGATTGAATGCTTAGGATGATAAAACTTATGTGATAAACCCTGAATTAACAAAAAAAATTAAATAAGGGATGCTTTGTAAAATTTGAAATTATGATTGTTTGGTTTATATGGTGTTGTGATTGTGAGAATGATTATGTGTTTTTATGGTGTTGCAATTGTTGGCATGATTGGTATGCCATTTGTTTTCCATGTTTTAGTTATTACACCATTGAATATCTATCCAAACTTTACCCATTTCAATGGCACCACTACTTTTTTACTAGTTCAATTCCACTAAATCTTAGAAAATCACTTCACTAGAGGACCCTATGAGACACTTTATGGACACCCTAGTCAAATAACCATAACAACACATGTAATGAATCCTTCCACCCACAAGCACTCTATTGAAAATCATACCATCTATTATTTTAGTACCATAGTTCTTGACTAGAGACATTATGTTTCTAGATAAACACTAAAAAACCGGTTTACAACAATGCATATAGATCACATGTGGGATACCAAAACATTCCAGTGCAAGGGCTTCTCATATCTAGTTCCACTGATTAGGTGGTTGGGAAGATGGGTGTGATCTACTTTGGTCCTAAGTAATGTATGGAGAGGTAAGGGTATTGTTTACCATAGCTAGTTCCATTGATTATAGTTGGCTGATGACCCTAGTTGAACATCTTTTGTGTAATTATTTTTTTAAATATTAATATTACTGTATCAAATAAGATGAATATGAATAAAGAATGGATGAATTCCAATCGGTTGACAAAAGAATATGAAGATGGCGTGAAAGAGTTTATCAAGTTTGCAAAAGATCATGCATATGACCCTTCTCAAATCCTTTTTCCATGTTTACACTATTGTTATTCAAGACAAATTAGTCTAGAGGAGTTGGAAGAACACTTGATCTATCATAGAATAGATCGAAGTTACACATGTTGGAATAAACACAAGGAAAAAATGAATGTAGGTAGTGGCTGGGATAACACTGCATTTTATGGATCATCTAATATGATTACAAGCGTGGACAATAAAGACAATCATATGGAAGATGTGATTACATATGTGAATGATGATGAAGATTATATTGAGGAAATGACAAGGACAGTTTAAGATAAACTTCATGATTTCCCAAATTTTTTTGAGAAGCTAAAGAGTTGTGAAAAGACACCATTGTATGCTAGTTGCACTAAATATATAGCATTTTCAGCCATACTAAAGCTGTATAATTTGAAAGCAGGCAATAGGTGGAGTGACGCCAGTTTTATGGAACTACTTTCTCTCATAAATGACATGCTCTCGGAATATAATGAGCTCCCGAGCTGAACATATGATGCCAAAATAATGCTACGATCAATGTGTATGATATCTGAAAGAATACATGCCTTCCCGAATGACTGTATATTATTTCGCAAGGACCACCAATAAAATGTGGTGCTTCTCGATACAAGAAAGATTAATCTAGTCCTACAAAAGTTTTATGGCACTTTCCAATCATTCCAAGGTTTAGGCACCTATATGGAAGTGAAGAGACTGCAAGACAATTAACATGGCATGTAGATACAAGAATCAAAGATGGGAGACTACATCACCCAGTAGACTCTCCTCATTGGAAGAGAATTGATCACGAGTATCCTGATTTTGGAAACGAGTTGAGAAACCTTCATCTTGCATTATCTACAGATGGAGTGAATCCTTTTGGTTTTCAAAGCAGCAGTCATAGTACATGACTGGTTATGTTGGTAAATTATAACTTACCACCGTAATTATACATGAAATGAAAATACATCATGTTATCTATGATTGTATTAGGACCAAAACAACTTGGTAATGATATTGATGTTTATTTGGCTCCATTGATCAAGGATTTGAAATTATTGTGGGATTCAGGTGTTACGTTGTATGATACTTACAAAAATGAATATTTCACTTTAAGAGCCATTTTGTACGGGACGATAAATTACTTCCCTACTTATGGAAGTTTTTCAGGATATATCATTAAAGGAACTCAAGGGTGTCCTATTTGCGAAAAAGGTATACAGTCAATTAGGTTGAAACATTCATTGAAAACCATGTTTATAGGACATCACCGATTTATACCCCGACGACATAAGTACCAATATTGGACGACATCATTTGATGGAAGTTTAGAAAAATGTACAACACCATATCCACTAAAAGGTGATCAATTTTTTGCGAAAGTAAAAGATGTGGACACTACTTTTGGTAAACCATTTTCGAAAAACCTTACGAAAACCAGTTGGAAAAAGGGATCAGTTTTTTTAATTACCATACTGAAATTGTCTGTATGTTAGACATTTTCTTGATGTTATGCATGTTAAAAAAAATGTATGTGATAGTGTCATCGGTACATTTCTAAATGCACCTGGAAAAACAAAGGATAGAATTAAGGCTAGATTAGACATGGTTGATATGGAAATATGAGAAGAGTTGGCACCAGTGAAGGGTGAAAAATGAAGATTTATTCCTGCTGCTTATTATACTCTTTCTAGGTAGGAGAGATATCAGTTTTGCAACATATTGAACAACGTAAAGGTTACAGAGGGGTATTCATCAAATATCAAGAACATCATGTCAATGAGCGGTTTAAAGTTAAAGGGTATCAAATCACATTATTTCCATGTTTTGATTCAATATCTAATTCCTATAGATTTACGTTGCATTTTTACCAAGAATGTCTGCTATACATTAATGAAACTCTGTTTCTTCTTCAAAGATATATGCAACAAAGTTATAGACCCAATGAAATTTCCAACTATGGAAAGATAAATTTCCATCATATTATATGAATTGGAAATATTCTTCCCACTGACATTCTTTGATATAATGGTTCATTTTATGGTTCATTTGGTGAGAGAGATTCGACTATGTGGTTCTGTACATTATAGATATATGTACCCCATTGAATGGAATATGAATATTTTGAAAGGGTATGTCAAAAATTAAAGTCGTCCAGAGGGTTGTATTGTGGAGCAATATATTGTTGAGGAAGTCGTTGAATTCTGTATCGAATACCTATCTAGTGTAAAAATAATTGGCCTACCTAAATCTCATCACACTAGGCAGCTTGAGGGTAAAAGAATTTCTAGAAGAGAGGTTGTCATAATCAATATTACAGATCGGGAGTAGGCCCACCTTTTTGTTTTTCATAAAAGTTTTGATGTTGACCCATATGTTCAAACCCACAAAGAAATTATTAGGCCTTTGAATCCATCTATGGCTGAAAAATGGATATCAGATACACATAATCGACAGTTTACAGGATGGTTTCGGGACCATATTTTTAAGAAGTTAGATGAAAATCCAGACTCAATTTTAGAATGACTTCAATGGCTAGCCGGAGGAGCAAGTGTATATGTATTATCTTACAATGATTATGTAGTTAATGGTTATACATTCTATACTAATGAGCATGATAAAGAAAGTAACATGTAGAATAGTGGGTTTACAATTGTGGCTGAAGCGATGCATGTTTCCGGTGCTAAGGATAGAAATCCAATTTATGCAAATATGTCATACTTTGGAATTATAAACAAATATGGGAGTTGGATTATACGAATTTACAAGTGCCAATTTTTCAATGAAAGTGGGTTGATAATAGGAGTGATATTAAAATAGATGAATTAGGATTCATGAAAGTTTATTTCAGTAAGGAAGAGGAGAAATAAAAACCATTTATAATGGAATTACAGGCAGTGCAAGTATTTTATGTTCCAGATCCAACAAACTGAAACTGGTCAATTGTTCTATTATCGACCAAAACAACTGAAGGTTCAAATGAAAGTTCAATGGAGGATGAACCTTTCATTGGGACTTTGCAATAATTTCTCATTGGTCTCAATGTAGACGACATTTTTTATGTTAGAGGAGACCACAATGAAGGGATTTATATAGTTGATAGAGGGATCAAATCTCTTCATCCTTAAAAAAAGAGTTCAATAATCAAGTGATTTGTTTATTGTAATATACACCGTGTTATGTTATGTTATTATCTATTAATCGCTACTTTTATGTAATCTAAATTAAATGTTAAACCACTTATATAGATAATGAATTCTACACCTACTGATGCGCCCAATACCGACGCACAACAGGTCTCTCAACCTACTGCTACTAGTCCCAGTGCAGAGAAACAACAGGTTTCTCAACCTTTTACTGCTGGTCCCAGTGATGAGGTACACCAAGTTTCTCAACCTATTGCTACTGGTCCCAGTGTCGATGCTAGTGCTCCATAGGAACATAATGATGATGCTTATGAGAAAATGGTAGGAAATGAAACCCTAATAGTGCAAAAAAAAAAGAGTACCGTAGTTTGACAGTGTTAGCCAAAATCCTTAAGAAAAAATCCAAAGGCATCAAATATAAGGTGGAATGGAATAAGTGAGGCCAACATGTTAACCCCAACAAATCCATCTTTAGTATCTACATTGGAATCGTCACTCAGCAACGTGTGCCGATTGATGTACAATCACGACACCATGTTGTCACTGGGCTTAAGACACTAATCTGGGAAGAGATTACAGTAACATTATAATATCATTTCTTAAATTTATTAAAATAAAATAAAATACCAAAACATTGAATCACTCTTCATCATCCATTGTAGAGTGCATTTATAATAGATTCCTCGCACAAGTAATATGTATTAAGAGTTGCAGGAAGGATTCATAGAGGCTTCCACACAATTTTAACAAAATATTATCTTAAAGATGATGAAGGGAAAATCAAGCCTCACCCACCTCCTCTTTATACACACTTGATATCCCATGGAGTGTGGGATGCGTTTAGCAACTATCATGGGGAGAAGACTTTTTAGGTACATTGTGTCTGGTAATACGTTGTTTGACATTTCTTATATTCATCACTTTGATTGACAGTTTTTTATTTATGAAACAAAAAATGAGTGCTGAAAATAAATAATGGGAAACAAAACCAGCGTACCCCTATTGTAAAGCAAGGATGGGGTATGCTTCACTTGAGAAAAAATCGGTACATATTTTAAATCTACCATAATACTTTTATGTGACATAAAACAACACCATAACCATGTTCCTCTGTTTATATATAGATTGATGAATTGAAATCAAAATCCACTTCCATACCACGCCATGTGCTATGGAAGGAGGATCTTGTAAATAAAGAGGGGATACTAATAGATGAAAACACACAAAAAGTGTGAGAAACATGTATAGGTATAACATAATATAAATTTGATTTTCTTTAAATATATATTACATAACAATGACTACTTATTTTTCTATATTTTCTATCTGACGTAGTCACAGGAATCAACAACACCCACACCATATGTAGACATACTTTCAATGTCCTTGAAGCAGCTATAACAGTATGGCTGCGTCAGAGGTGTGGGTTTTGGGGTGACACCCCAAACATATTTCCAGAAAAAAAAACAAGCGGAGGATCAAACTGAGGAAATGAAAAAGATGAGAGAAACAATAGCTATGTTTTAAGAAGAATTACAATACAAAATAGAGATGATAACAAGTTTTATGGGGGCAGGCAAAGAGAAGAAACAACTAAACAACAACTCATGCATGCAGATCCCACCTCACCCCCCAGCTTTGAGGCAACCCATTCCCCTCAAAAAACCCGACTTAGTTGAGGTAATCAATGTTATAATAACTGTTTCTGTGAAATGTGAATCACATAGACACTGATACCTTTCCTATACTAATATTCTACAGGGTGAAAATGAATGTGATTTATATCTATTAACTCCTACCTATTGCCTTATAGCGAGGGTTACGATGTTCAATATGCAGAATGATATTCTATACAATAGAAAACTTCCAAAAGATCATATCAGAGTGTCGATTAATGTAGCTAATGAGCTAAGTGTCGAGCTACCTATTCCAAATGAAAATGACGACATTCATACAGTCAAAAAAGTTTTTGGAACATTCATTGCATGGCTGTCAATTCTTGTAAAAAAACATGTCGATAAGGAGGTATCCATTTCCAATTTATTTTTCAAGCCGAACCTTAAACATTTAATGAAAAAGGTCTGAACTGATGAATGTTATTACAGAACAAAAAAGAGAAGGGGTGAAATTAAATATCATCTCAAAACTATCTCAAGGATCAACCAACCGATTGAAACTGTCTACTAAGAGCACCTTCACCCTACTCATTCTATATCCACATTTAATATCATTGCAGGCTCATGTGGATACAAAGTTTAGAGACGACAATGTTCACACAGTTTATTTTTAAAAAAATATGTATGGAGAGGAAAAATTGGATTTCATTAGTTCTAAAAATGTAAATGAAATCCTTAAGTATGAATGGATAGGCACCTCAGTTGTAAATGTATACATGAGGTATGTTTTCATGAATTGATTTTACAAAATATGATATACTATGATAATTATGACTAACATATCATATTTTTCGAAGGCATATATATGAAAAAAATTGAAGGGGTTTACCCATGAACAAAAAATTGGACTCGTTAGTCCTCAAATCACCTCTTCAAAAGAAGAAATAGATTCCAATAAAGAGGCTGTAATAATGTCATCCCTGCTCAAATAGTTTGAAAACAAAATTACAGATACCAATGATGCAGGGGTAAAACTCTACAATTTAATCATGTAAACTATATTTTCATTTATTTCATTACTTATTCCTTTTTGTGTTTTTAGGGAGCATTTAATGCTGATTGTAGTCAATTTGGATACTATAAAGATTTATTTTCTGGATTTAATGCATAGATATGCAAAAAACCAACCACGTATGATGGAGTTTGTTAATTTTTAATACACTAGATCCAACATTTTAGAACTAAACATATAGTTATATAATTTATATTATCTTTTAATGAGGATTCTGTTATGATAGGGTGGTGTATAAATATCATCTACTTCATGGAATGAATCCAGGGCCTAAGGAAAAGAACGCCTACAAGATCTACAAATAGAAAAGTATCCTAATATATATAATAACATTTCACTATCCAAACACATATCAAAACAAATTACTTATTTTTATCGATGTTTTTTTAGTGTCAAAAACAAACAAACGAAAATAACTGTGGTTATTATGTTTGTAAATTTATGAAAAATATCGTATTTCATCAACAAAATAGCATCCCTGAAGAGGTATTTTCGAAAATAATTACAAGTTAATTTAAAATATTTATTAATCCTTTGTGTATTTATATTTTTTCAGTACTACCATGACTGTCACAAAAAATCATATTCACAAGATGATATAGATGTGTTTAGAAATGAATGGATAACATACCTGTTGGAAGATTGTACACAAATAAGATGAAGGTGAATTCCTACTACTTATGTTATCCTTATATGATAATTGATATATCCCTTGTTTACACTTATTGAGCATATATGATCACCCTTTATTATGTTTTATATCCTTAGGTTATGAAGAATGGTTTTAGAAATGAATTGTATTTCTAGTAAAACATAACTTAATGAGAGATTCTTATGAACTAGTTATTTATGTTTCTATGTTTCCAAAATAACTAGACCTAAACTATTATGGAATGGATCATTTATATTCTATATTTTGGTCATTTATGTAGTTATTTATACTGATTTAGTGTGTTGAAATAATATTAGTTGTGCACCACTCACAAATTTAATAACAAAACTAAGGATTCTTCACTACTGTTGGTTAACTACCGCTTAGCATAGTATTTGATCTGAACTTCTGATCCGGAATCCCCATGATGCTCTCATCTGACACCATCTCTATGATATCATCATTATGCATTCAATTTTCCTTCTCTTCCTG
Organism: Viscum album; assembly: GCA_963277665.1. Classification (NCBI taxonomy): domain Eukaryota; kingdom Viridiplantae; phylum Streptophyta; class Magnoliopsida; order Santalales; family Viscaceae; genus Viscum; species Viscum album. The sequence continues at coordinate 1,287,987,109 of OY728159.1, read as the reverse complement.
CACCCATTTACTAGGTAAATGAGTGCAGTAAGAGAAGGAAAAGTGAAGGATGAATGATGATATCATAGAGATGGTGTCGGATGAGAGCATCATGAGGACACCAGATCGGAAGTTCATATCATATGATATGATAAGCGGTAGTTAACCAATAATAGTAAAGTGTACAAAGAATCATTAGTTCTATTATTATCTTATATTTGGACCAAAGAAACCATTTGTAAATATGTAAAGGTTGTGTTACGATACAATATGTCTATTTTAATGAAAAATTATATAATGAAATGTTGATTTGATTTTAATTATTCCTTACAGAGTTAGTTTATTTTAAAATATTTCTATCCCTATGACATGCCTTTATAGTAAGATCAAAAATGCCGTGTCTGCTCAATCACAGAGGTAATATTGATGTTTGCACAGTAAAATCATTGTCCATAGATCTTGCATCTCAACAATTGCTCAAATAAATATGCATCATATATACATATGCATGTCCATCAAAATATAGGTGCCTATACACCTCATATAGAACCTGCATCACATTAATGCCCAGATGCATACACACCTCCCATACAAATTCTAGATGAAGAAAAAATGACTTTGTTATAAGGAAGTGAATAACTGACTGATTCCCTGGGCCTTCTATTTTTCTTTTAGTATTCTAAGATACTCTTGGTACTTCATGAAATTTCCTATAGATAGGAGAGTAATGGGAAATATATTTCACTAATGACTCAATATTTCATAGCTCTACGATAACTCTTAGGCTTTTTCTCTACTTCACATAAGCCTCTTCATGTGATCGTGTCACATAATCTCCTTTGTATGAATGCTTCATGTGAACTGATCACGTGATCTCATCACATGATCAAATCACATAAAAAAATCACATAATAAAAGTAATTAACTTGAACCATGATTCGTGTATTCATGTCTTATTTACATGATCACATAAAGCTTCAAGGGTCATGTAATCATATAAATCTCCCAGGTTCATTTGATCACATGATCCTATTATGGTCATGTGATCACATGACTTTGAACAAGTCATGAACTTAATTTTGAATCCCATGTGGATTGATTTTAAAGGGTTCTAACATGATTTCAAGATTAAAACCCATATTTATAGGTAAAAAATGTAGAATTATATATCAAATTAGCAGTTTGGGTGGTTATTTGGTTGGGTTATTCGATCAGGTGGAAGCTTTGGGATGAACCATGGTTTTCCATTCTTGGTTCAGTGTACTGACACAGAGTTTGTGGTTGAACTGAAAAAGATAGAATTTTATGAATCTATTTGGGATTATCAACAAGGAGGGTACCAACAGATTTGGTAACAATGTATGGGGTTCCTGTGAAAGAATTTTCAGTTGGCGGGGGATCTGCTCTAATTATGGTGGTGTTTCCCATCGCATTCCAATACTGGGACAACTAGAGGAGGAATACATTGAACATAGAGGTCTGGAGAGTGTTGTGTCAAGTGGAAATAGAGCTAGATGGATTTGGGTGTGCAATCGCTCCCAAAGAAATCTTCTATGAACAACGGCCCATTAAATTCAAATCACTTCTCCAAGAACTTAGTACGGTGATTCATTCTGTAAAAGGCCAAGACCATTACACACCCCTAGCTTAGAGAATGATAAATTCTTACAATATCCTCATTTGAGGCGTTGGGCTGAAGGAATTTTTCAATAATTTCTTCCTTGGAGTGGAATATAAGCTTCAGGCACTCCCCTACATCTTCTTCCATCACATTTGGATCTCTTCTTGGATCACCACTTTCCACGTATTGTAGGTATTTTATTTCCTTTCTCCCACCTTTCTTGGACGACCTAGTTTCCATTGGTTTGGGAAAGTAAGAATAGTCAATACATCCCTTGGGTTTTTTTCCTGGACCACAATGCATTTCCTGGGGTCACACTTCCCTTTTAGTCTCTTCTTCCTTCTAGGGATGTTAGGACCTTTCCCTTCAAAACGGTCCCAACTATCCACTGAGAGTTGGATATAACTTTTCATCACATGAATCATCCTCCTCATGAGACACAACTTGATCTTGAACAACCAGACTATCAAAAAGGTTCCTCAACTCAACCCCTGGGCCTTCCATTGGGGGGCCTCGGCCCAAAACAGTTACCCAGGTCACTGGGGATCTACCTGTTCTTCCCCATACACGCAACCTTTAGATATGATGGGGGTTTTGAAAAAAAAATGTTTGGGTCCAAGGGGCCCAAGACACTCCCCTCATCCAGTCTCCCTTCTACAGGTTGAGACACTGCTATAGATAACCAGTGCACCTCCTGCATTCCAGGAGGCTTGGCCACACTCCCCTCCTCAAGCATCCCTTTATTATGTGAAGGCATTGCAATTGTCGGCAAGGCCACCTCCTGCAATATGTTCCCTGTAGGTTCATCCTCCTCATTGTGCAACATCATTGTAGCGTCTATGTGGACCTCCTTCTCTGAGAAACCAAAGTTAGCTTTGAAACCATGGATTCTTCACATGGAGGCTTAGAAACAGGAGAGAAAATGCATTCCACCACTGAATTAAGATTTCTATCTGGTTGGAAATCCCCACCATGAGAGGGAGAAAGAGATTTCGATCTCTCCACACCTGCATTAAGGTTAGAACCATAGGCAGATCCATCCCCTGAAGCCCCTGCAGCACACTGAAATTCCTTAGTGCCGATAGGGCTCCCCAATCCTTGCTTGGACACCCCTGCCTGCCTTCTGCAAAGCTATACTCCCGATACCCTGGAAGTGAGATTGATTAAGAGTATCCAATTTACCCTATGCATCTTTCCAACTACAATAGACCCTCGAGGGGATATCATGAACAAAAACCTCACATAGGACAATATTCTGCTTACTAGAAATATGGTGTCATCGACGAGTGTCCCAAACGCTTGAAACCGAAACAGAATTCATCCCACAACTCATACACGACCTGCTGTCTACATAGATATTCTTCTCCTATGGTAATACAAATGAACTCAGGAGGATTCCTCAAGGCATCCACTTCCACACACACACGGGGATTAACAGGATGGAACACAACATCGATTCGGTGACCAGAGGATAAATACCTCCCTACGAGGTTCCCAAGCATCCTAATGATGAAAGGATTTTGAAAAGTAAGGGGGAGATTAGGGAAATTCTCCCAAATCACCACCGAAGGGGAGTCCCGCTTCATATGGAAGTCATAAGATCATATTTGGAGGAATAAGCGGTACCCATTGCAGCTGCGAGTCACACTAGACCAAGATTTGATTAGGTCATCCTCCAACGTGAAATGGATCAAAATTCATCTGTTGTTGAGTATACCCACCATCGCCCTCTCCTTTAGATCCCAAGAACTAAATATAAATCTATCAAAGGAGTCCACCGATGGTATTATCTATGGGAAACACACTATACCAGCATCTAATTGAGGAGCGACAAGGCATCATTGAACTCCATGATCGATAAAGGAAAATTAGGGATCCATGTATAGAGCCCGGGAACCTTAGGGAACAGGAAGATCTGCGTGAAAGGCGGAAGGAGCTCAGGTTTGGAGAATGGGGAGAAAGAGGCCATCACTCTCTTAGAGGATGACAGAGGTCCCTCCCCCTACGGTGGGGGAGGGACTGGCTCGGAGGTCGCCATCATCATGGGGGGGGGGGGGGAGAAGCCTTTAACCATTTTCTCTTGGATATTTTAAGAGGATGATAAAATTTGGTCACCTACCACCTCTCCAGTTTACTTTTCCAAGGACATGGTGGCCAAATTTAGTTCAAAAAGTGATTGAGAGGCTGATGATCAGGGTTGTCCAAGTCAAATGGAGCACATGTATTTAGTTGTTTCTGATAAAAATAAAACACCATTTGTGCCTCCATCAGCACTACCTTTGGCACCTCAAGTTATATTTTGAAGTTCCTTCCTCTAAGAGTACTAAGAATAGAAAGTGGGCAAGTACATACACTAAGAAACCTCTGAAAATCATTAATTGTTGTACTTTTTGGACTTTTTTTCTTTTTATTACTCTAGTAGCTTATCATGGTCATTTCCCTACCCATATCAAGGTCAAGCATCAAGTATCATCTAGTCTTATAGCCCCCCACCTACCCAAATGTGTCTTTTTTATTAAAAATTGACATTTTCTTAATGTATTATTTCATATTAATGTTCAATTTATTTCATTATTGTATTACTAACATAATATTTGTTTTCTTATATAGGTGGAATTTTTTTCCTAAGTTTGGATGATTTTTTCGGCAACTAATACAATGGATGACAATTTTTGATAGGGGATCACAGATGCAAAAAGGATGAAACATTGACGTTTTTAACTGTTTGTTGAATAATTGTAATTGTAACCATATAAAACATTGTTTTAAATGTATATAGAAGTGTGGTTTTTGTATTCATGATTTCAAGTAAATGTATATATCATTGTTTACGAAACTCCTGTGCATGCTGTTATAATTTTCTATGCTTTTTTTGTTTGTAGGTGTTGTTTTGTGCAACTATTTTGTGTGCAGGTGCTGTTTGGTGATGTGTGTGCAGGTGCTGTCTCAGGTGTGCAGGTTATATGTAGGTTCTGGGTTTGCTCCGAAAACTTGGCCTTTATCAGCACTCAAAATAGCACTGATAAAGGCACCCTTTATCAGTGCTCAAAATAGAGCTGATAAATGTGTCCTTTATCAGCGCTCAAAATAACGCTGATAAAGGGGGCCTTTATGAGTGCTTTTTTAGCACTGTTAAAGGGGACCCCCTTTATCTTTTCCATGATTAACAATGCTTTTCTAGTGCTGTTAAAGGCAGTTTTTAGCACTTTTAAAATACCCATTTGTAGTAGTGGTTGGAGACATGTTATTCCTATGCATATCTCCATAGAAGAGAGTGATGAGATTTAGGAATAAGGGAAATATTAGTCCAAGGTACATTGACCCGTTTGAGACCCTTGATTAGATCAGAGCAGTGACCTCTCAACTAACACTCCCACCGAACCTATCTCAAGTACATGATGTATTCTATGTATCCCTCTTAAGAAAGTATACACCAGAACCATCACATGTACTCAATCCAGAGGTGGTACCATTAGAGAATTAATTTTCCTATGAAGAGAAACTAGTAAAGATCTTAGATCATAGAGAAAAAGTTCTACAAAATAAGATAATGCCCCTCGTCAAAGTGTTATGGAGAAACCAAAAGTTTGAAGAAGCAATGTGGGAACCAGAGGTGATAATAAAGTAGAGTTACCCTCATCTTTTTTAGTGTGGGAAAAATAAATTTCAAGGGAAATTTTTTTAAAGGGTAGAATATTGTAACGACCCAAACTTTTATAAATAAAATTCCCTTTTTTGATTTAATTAAATATCTTATGGATATAGAAAACACATGCACTTTGTTTTGTTTTATTATATCCAATTGGATTTAAATTACCATTAAGTATCTTTACCATTGATAATATAGTCTTTGAATAATGATCACATGACTAGTATAAATATAGGATTTTAATAAATCCTTTTGATATAGATAAAGGAAGTGATGAACTCAACTAGTAGAATCATATCATATGAAGCCCATTTATTAGATCTTATGAGGGAGATATAATTTCTGGTCTTTTCCCTAGACCAATCCCAATATGAGATCCAACGACTTAAGCATGAGTGAAACTGTTTACGGAATAAATTCAAGCTCATCGAGATCACAACCCAAACCATGTTCACCGAATGACCCCATGAAAGCCCCACCATCGCGCACCTTACTCTTAGGGTGCATACTGGTGTAATAAAGGGATATGTATCAAGACCCTATAATTAGGAATATGTACATTATTTTTGTATAGAATATTTAATATAATTTTCATCCTATTATTATTACTTTATAAATTATTTTTAAAGCACAAATAGTATTTTTGGTTAATTAAGAAATTTATTTTGACAAATTAATGAATTTTTGAAATAAATAAATTTTAATTAAATATTATTATTAAATTATTTTTATTAAATATAAATTATCATATAATTTTTATGAAGATAAATGTAATTTTTATTAGGTTTCAAAAACTATTATTGTCAAAACCCCTCAATTTTCAATAAATTTCAGTTTTTATTTTAAAAGTAAAAATTAAAATATTTAGAAAATTATTTAGATAAAATTAATATTATTTTTTAAATTGTGATTTCAAAATTATCCAATGGTGATTTTTTCTTAATTTTCTGAGAAAGTTGATTTTTTGTGTAAAAATTAAATACCGTATAAATATAGTGTTTTTTATGGCATCATAATGGACCAATAGTGATGTAATAAATATTATAAAAAGTATATTATTACAAATATATTTTTTACCTTTAAAATAATGTGATTTTAAGTTTATTTTATTTATTTTATAATGGATTCTTGAATCCTCCATGACTTATAAAATATTTTAATATTTTAAAATCATTTCTTTGAAAGTGTAACTCACCACCACATAAGCAAGGGAAATATTTTATTATATTTGGCCCTTGTGATTATAAAATAATTTTTTCCACTCAACTTTGGCATAAACCATGGGCAAAAACCATGGTATGGTTTGTGGTTTTGAATATTTTATTATGTAGTGTCCAAAACCAAAATAATAAATAAATCCCCATCCTTTCCTATATAAACCCACCCAAGCTCCCATTTATCTTCACTAAAAATACTTTAAGCTCATAAAAACTCTTCTCTATACTCCCTAGATTCCTCTCAATGTTCCCTAAGCTCTCAATAGTCCCCTCATAAGCATTTGGAGTTACACATCCAAGTAAGGGATTCTCTCTCTCCTCTTTTTATCAAGCACTTCATTTATGATATGACCTTTTGATTTCCATTTTCTTAAGTTGGAATAGATTATTAAATATACCCCTTAATTTCAATTTAATTTTTAAATTAATGGATCCCCTTTCACTCTCATTTATCCCTCTTATGAACCCTTATGTACACCTGTTACTATGCCGAAATTCCGTAAAGAATATTTCACCCTCCTTTTTTATCAAGCATTCCTTTCATGTTATGTCTTCTAATTTAGTTTTTCCTATGTTATTACATGTTATTATATATAACTATTATTATCCATTTCATGTCTAAATGATGATATACCCATTTCTCTCTCATCAACCCATTTTATGACTTTCTATATGATGCCGTTATGCTGCAGAAATTGCACCATGATTTTTCATGCCAAAATCATCATATAGCGAATACCATAACCATTATTATATCAAGGGTACTCACATTTATGAAAATATACTTATTTATTGGGGACTTATATGTATTTATTCTACATTCTTAGATCGTGGAATAAATTATGATGTTGAATGAATTCATGTTATATGATCTATGTGGCACACTTAAACATGAGAATGAAATGATTATGAAGGGTGCACCCTGATAGCACTCCACTGAATTGGTTAATGGTTATTATCATGATACATCATGTTGGGATATGGTATTTACCTGATTACTTTATGGTAATTTTTCCAACATGTGGTCTTGATGGATTTATCCATGATCTATTTACGATGCAGTGTTTTAAATTTTTGCCACATTTTCCATGTTATGATTATCATGCTATATCATGCCTTATTATTCATGTTCCTTTCACCTCTTTGATATGAATTTTATAACATGTATTATTATCCTCATGTTATGACATTTTTATTCCCTTACTGGTCTTTATATCTCACCCCTTTCTTATGTATGTCCTCAGGTTATCCCATGCAGTGTTAAGTACGAAGGAACGTTTTGGTCATGTTAAAGAATTTTTCAATAAAGATGTTGCTATGCGATGTACCTAATTTCCCAAAGACACTAGACCTCTCTATCTACTGAGTTGTATTAAGTGTAATTGTAATAAATCTTTTTTAAAAATTAAATAAAGAGCAGGTTTGTTATATGTTTTTCATTAAAATTTTTATAGAGAGATTTTCCTATTCTGTTTTTCCAATGAAACTTTCTTGTGAATTTTTTTTCCAATGAAACTTTATTGTGTAGTTTTTTAGTGAAAATTTTTAACCAAACTTTATAGTGGATATTTTTGATGGAAATTTCTGATGCACCTTTTCATCAAATTTTCTTGGAAACAAACACACACACTTGAGAGTATGATAAAATGTTTATTAATATAATTAGGCTGATTAAATTTTATAAAATAGTAAATGATCCATACAATGAAAACAAACCAATGTGGAATATTTATAAAATAAACATTATGATAAATGAATAATTATTTTTTGACTAAAACATTGAGTGAACTCGACTTACCTTGAAAAAAATATTTCTTTATTTATATGGTGATGAGTTCCAACAACTCCACTTGATAAGACACTTAAGATTCAAAACAACACAATTTGAAATAGATCACATTAAAAAATTATTTGGTTTAACAAAAAATCATAGTAGAAAATATCTACCTCTTATTTGGGGAGGTAAAACATTATATATATCCCCACAATTAACAAATCTAACTATCCATTATAAAAATTAATATGATTGTCTGTTATGAAAATTAATGCAATTTAATTGTCTGTTATGAAATTTAAAGGGCTAATTAATGCTCAATTGTTTCAGATATTACAAATTTAAAAGAATAATTTATTAAATATGTTAATTATTTAAATCTTGATCTTTTTTCTATGGATTCCAAATTCACTACCTTTTCCATAAATAAAATATATATTTTTCTATCAAAATGTAACATTTATCATTTTTTTCTTTGACCAATAAATTAATTGATTTTCAATAAATATCATAATTAATTGATTCCCAATTAATATCACAACTAATTGATTCAAAATTAATAAAAAAATTAATTGATACACTATTGACCAGTCACTATTCCACAAAAATTTATTGAGAAAAGACTCAATAATTTGTACATAGTATCCTTTTTGTAGGGGTACATTCCAGATTGAACCTCTACCCAAGTTAATCAACTTAATACTTTGCAGAACAAAGATACAATGCCTTTAATTTTAACCTTTAATGTGATGGCATCCACTGGGAACAACATGTAATTAGCTATGGAATCAATCTTTAGGGAAACACATTATGACTATGTGTCATGGTCATAAATCATGAATGAATTTGAGGAATAAACTCAATTCCTTTATTTGTTGCCTTATAAAAATATCTACTCAGTTGAGTATCACCAAGTATGTATTGTTAACATCCTATTTAACATGTTTGATCCTATTTAGAGTAAACTATTCTGACTAACTTGTAGTTCACAACCTTTAGGTTACCAAGGGACAAACTCAAATGCATATGTATCAAACTTTATATGTATGTGTTATATCCATCTCACTGTTTTTTTATACTATATTGAACCTGATTTTTGGGATCTCCACTTAGTGGGTTGGGTTACTATGGTAGAAGATTAAATTTTGGGGTTTTAGTCCCATCTCCACCTTGAATTTTTGAACCAAGTAAACTTTACAAGGACCCGACCTTAAAAATTACATAATCCTGAGTTTTTAGTCAATAATTAATTTTCTTATATTCTTGAGTATCTTTATGGTTTAGAGTTTTAGAGAATTAGGTCATAACCTACACATAATAAACTCATAAATTACAAGTGGCACTTCTACTCAGTATCCAATTTTACCACAATATAAAACTATTAAAATGAAACAAGTTTTATTTTCATTAAAAATATTCATGAATTTTAATTTTACTTCTTCATTGCTCCTACCCATCCTCACCCTTTGATTTTTTAAAAAAACACGAGATTAACACAAAAAGAACAGTAAGGGACATAAAAAGAAGAAATCTGTTAGTGCAATGAAAAATATTTAAACACATAAAATACTTTACTTTATCACATTAATCTTTTAGTGTGTGTACTAAATCATTTCCACATGAAAAACACACACTTTTTACCAAATAAAACTTTAAAACTCATAGTAAGAAAATAAAAATCCGTTTTAGGTGACGTAGAGCATCATATTCATAACCCTTTTTAAACCTATGTCATAAATAACTAGAGTTTAGTTAAATATATAGAAGAAACCACATTTTTTTAACTCCCTCCTTCTTTTCTTTAAAAACATGGAACATTACCCAATGCATTAGAGAGCTATAATGGAACTCACCCTTCATATAAGCTATATTGATCTCACTCATCTTCAAAGCTATAATGGGGCTCAACCCATCATATAAGCTGTATTAAGATCATCCATTTATCATATATAATTCTAAAGTACCATATCATGAATAAAATATTTTATTATTTTATGTTTTCATCACAAATCCCTTGAAAAACTCTTTTGAAACTATATGCAAAACACTTTCAAATGTTGAAATACTTTTTCCTTTCAAAACCCCATTTTTAAAATTAAAATAACCTGAAAAAAAGATAAATAGGATTTTTATTGAAGAAAACATGAAATATTTTAAATGAAGTCAATCATAAAATAATGATTACAATAGTGGGAAATACCATTGACACCGTATATGTTAAAATAGAACATTCCTTTTACCTTTTGTAAAAAATATCAAAACATTCCATATAAAATACATAAAAAGACTCATGTTTAAAACCTTTGAAATAATGTCAAAAGTGATATAAAAATATACTTTATAATTAATTTATCTTCATATAAAAACATCCATAAAATAATTTTTAGAATATGGATATGGAAGAGAAATATTTAGAAAATAAATCTTAAAAACATTTAAAATGAGGTTTTTAAAGTAAAGTGTCTCTTACCTTGAGTCCGACTCGTCACGTACGTTCTTTATCTTCCTGAATAATAAAATTATGTTAAATATTTAATTAATTAATAACTTTTTTAAAGTTTATTATTCCTTTTTATTTTATTTATTATCATGTTATATTTAATTACTTAATCATTTAAGTTTATGTCAGACATTTTGATGGTATTCGACTCATATGTCTAAAATGACTTAGTTAGGTAGACTATGGTCAAAGAGATCATTATTAAATAATATTTAGAAAAATGATCATGACGTAATAAAAAATTTTATTCATTAATTATAATATTTAAACCAATCATGAAATATGGTTATGAAAAATGAACTACATTACAATCATGAAGATGGTAGGTCATACGTACGCATGAGTAACATTTTCATTTTCCAACAATCAAGATGAAAAGAAGATGAATATTATATTATATTTATATAATTATAATAATATCATAAATACCATATTATTTATTTTAAATATACTTATATATATCATCCATGTGATGTGGTGATGAAAAATAAATCACATCACTTCATGGAGGTGGTATTCCACACGTACGCACGAACGGCATTATCATTTTTTAGTGGATAAAAAGTTAAGAAAATAGATGATATTTCACTTATATATAAAGATAAATATGTCATGAATAATATATATATATATATATATATATATATATATATATATATATATATATTAAATCCAACATTATAACCAGTCGTGATAGGTAGTGATGAAAAATGAATTACATCGGTTCACAAGGCGGTAGTCCGCTGTACACACGAACGATGGTTTTATTTCCCATTTGATAGAATAAGATATGGATATAGGTCATGTAATAAACATAAAAAAATTTCATTATATGGAAGATAATTATGTTATTATTTCATCATGTTTGATTTTTTTTGAATGAGGTAGCAGAATAAATAAAACAAAAATGCTTAATTAATAACTATACGTCTTCTTTAGACAACCTCTTAAGGTTTACATCAAAAGATTTCCTAGGTTGGTTTTTTGATCAAACCAGTGCCTCTAAAATGTGGGTAGAGAATTAATGAAGGGATTTGGTTAGGTATTTTCCAAACCAATTTTTTTTGAAGTTTGAAGAAAATAGGAGAGGATGTTCCCTTTTATAAGATAGGGGAGGGTCACCCTTGGAATTTATTAAAATATTAAATTAATATAATTTAATTTTCATATAAAAATGAATCTAAATTTATAATATTTAAATTTAAGATAATGAAGATTCTAAATAATCTTATAAAATAAAATCTGTATAAGTTTAGATTATATTTTTACCCCTATATTTTTATTTTAACCCCTATCTTTTTATTTTAACCCCCATTAACCATTTTGACAATTACGCTGATATCAATGTTTTTCACTCTTTTGGGGTTAAAATAGTTACTATAAAAAGAAAATTAACCCATAATGGATATTTTTTATTATTTTAAACCATATCCAAATAAATTGGACAAAGATAGTATTTTTATTAATTTTAAATCACTTAATAAATTATCAATTATTATAAAATATCATTAATTTTATTTTTTGGAACTATTCATTTAATTTGTCTTTGAAAATATCATGAAAGTAAAAGAATTAAAATAAAATAATTCAAAAATTCCCTAACATGTTATATTTATCTATAAAATTCATGGAATACAATAATTTATTCAAATTACATTTCTTATAATATTTTTAAAAACATTTATTTTATTTTTCTTTTAATTAAATAATATCATGTCAGTATTGCACAAGTATTTAAGGTAACTATTTTAATAACTAAAAATTCAAAATAAATTTCCAAAATAATTAAATATAATTTATATTTTAAATAACTATTTATAACTTAAAAAAATTTCTTTTTATCTATATTTTAAAAATTTAAAGTGATAAAACAAAGAGAATGAAATTTTTGACTTTTATTCACATAAAATATTATAAAGGTAAAAATCATGGAAAAATAAAACAAATTTCATATATTAGAAGTTTGGATGATTATTTATGAAATATAATCACCCAATAAAATTAAGTAAAGTGTTAGGGTTACTTTTTAGTCTTTATCATGTTATTTTTACCCTTAATTAACCCATTTTACCTTTACCATGGTAACAAAATTTACTATGATTACTATCCATAATAAATAAAAATAAAAAAGCAATATTTAAAAAATTTGGACCTCTTGATTAAAAATATAGAATATATTTTTCAATATTAAAAACACAGAAGTGACATAATTTAATTTAAAATTAAACTGAAAAAACGTGATGAAAAACGATTTTTCAGATAATGCCTTTTTAAGTTAAAAATATATTTATACCAAATTCAAGTATAAAATTAATTTAATAGACTATAATTGGATTATTTTTAATCAAAATTAACTAATTAAATTTTAAAACTAATCCAAAAAAAGAAATATAACTTTGTAAATACTCAAAAAGAAAATACAATTTCCAATAAAAATCAGTATTTTTAACTATTCATTGAAAAATCAACCTCTTCAAAAAATTCTCAAAACTTCATACTAAGATAATTTTGACATTATTAATTCAAAAATGAAATTAATTTTGTCAAATTAAACATTTAAATAAAACCTTATAATAATTTTTTTAATAAAACTACTTCCTTTTTTATTTTAAAAATTACTTAATATTTTTATAATGAATATAACTATCTAATTTATGAATAATAATAAACTTGAAAATGATTTATTCTATCATTAATTGGGTTGTTACATTATTCCCCCTTTCAAAAATTATGACCTCAAAATTTTATCCACTTATCAAACAATTAGGGATATCTTTCCCTTATAGCATTTTCATATTCCCATGTTGCTTCTTCAACCATATAGGTTTTCCAAAAACCTTAATCTAGTGAATCACCTTACTCCAAAAATAATTAATCTCTAAAGTAAAGAATATATAGTGTATATCCCTCATAAGAAAGGTTATATTCTAACTAAACTACCTCAGGGATCAAAACATAATATGAATCTGACACATATTTTCTTAACATCAAAACATGAAAAATATTTTGTACCTAGGATAAATTCATAGGAAAGGCCACTTGGTAGGCAACTGATCTAACTTTATCTAATATTTTATATGATCTAATGAACTTTGAACTTATTTTACCCTTTTTACCAAAATTCATTACACTTTTACATGGAGATAATTTAAAAAAAACATGATCACCCACTTCAAAAGAAAGATATTTCCTCTAGTTATCTACATAATTTTTATGCCTAATCTGAGCCGTCATCACATTTCGTTGAATAATATTTACATTTTCAATCATTTTCTCTACCAAATCTGGTACCATCAATATCCTTTCTCACACTTCATTCCAAAAATATGTAATTTGACACTAGTTTCTATATAATGCCTCAAAAGGGTCCATATGTATACTGGAATGAAAAATGTTATAAAAAATCAACCAATGAAATATTATGATCTCAACCTCCCTAGGAATCCATTGAACAAGCATAAAGCATGTATTCTAAGGTCCGAATCATTCACTTGGAACATATGTTAGATTGAGGATAAAAATATGTACTAAAATTTAATTCAGTACCCAATAACTTCTGAAGGTCTTTCAAAAAATTAAAATTAAATCTATGATCATGGTTAGAGTTGGAGATAGAAAATCCATGTAACCTGATTATCTTCTTGAGGTTCAATAGATAAAGTTTATCTAAATACATAGTATCTCAAATGTAAAGGAAATGTGTATATTTATTCAATCGATCAACAATAATAAAATTTCATTATTACATTGAGAAGTCTTTGGTAATCCCACCATGAAATCCATGGATATATTTTCCCATTTACACTTTGGTACTTGAAAAGGATGAAGCATCCCCTTTAGTAATTTTCATTCTGTTTTAACCTATTGATAAGCCAAACATTTCATGGTAAAGTCAGTAATATATCCTTTTATTCCATCCCACCAGTAATACTCTCAATGGTATATATACATTTTAGTGCTTCCAAGATGAATGAAAAATGGGGAACTATAAGATTCACTCAATAATTCTCTCTTCAACTGGGAATCATAAGGAACACACAATCTCTTACAAATATGATAAAACCTTCTTCATCAACATTAAACTCTGGAAACTTACCATTCCTAATAGATTCTATCTTTTTCAATAAAACATAATCCTTCTTCTAATATTGCTTAATTCTTTATGATAGAGATAAAAATATTGACACCTAAAACAAAATAGAGTAAGTTCTTACATCCATAACTTCCAGGCCAAAATTTATCAAATCATTAATCAAATAGTCATGTTTTAAACACAACATGGTTAATGTGGCATTATTTTTCTGACTCAAAGCATAAAATAATTTGTTTGATTTTATATGATGGTAATTAGGGGTGTCCAAACCCGACCCAACCGGGTTGGGTCGGGTCAGGTTGGATTCATGATTTAATATGCACGGGTCGGGTCATTTCGGGTTGACCCGTGGTCGGGTTGGGTCAGGTCATAGGTTGGGAAAAAAATGACCCAACCCGACCCAACCAACCCAATACTACCCCTGCGCTGCACCTCCTATTGACCCGCACACCACCTCCGCCTTTGTTGTCTCCATCGCAACCACACTATATCCACCACTAGAGACTGCCCCTTCACCTTCAACTGTGCCTCCACCGCGACCCCACTATATCCACCACCGGAGACTACCCTTACACCTTCCCCTACATATTGTATCCATGAAGACTGGAATGACCCCTGATCCATTGCAGAATACCTATAGGGGAGAAAAATGAGGGCATCCCACACTCCCCTATTGACGTTACAGAACACTGCCTTTTGGGGTTGATTTTTTGTCGAAGTCCTCCTATCGTGGTGAGGAAGATGAAGCACAGAATCGTGTGAACTTATGTGCCTTCGATTGAAATCCCAAATCGAACGTTAGCATATTTCAAAGCTCATTGGAGAAGAAAATTGAGTATCTCCTATACATGATCCACTTGATATCCACCCATTTTCACCAATGTGCGCCTCATCCTTGATGAATCTACCCGAACCAGCATTGGAGATGAAGAAGAGAATCTCACTGGGTTTAATACATGCCGCTTATAGCCAAGGAGGACTTGAGCACCTGTCTCCCACAAATCAAACCCACACTATACCAGTCGCCTGTTGCTACCAAAGAGGAAGGAAACTGGGAGACGAATCCAGAAAATCAAGATACAACATACCTGTGAGTGAGGAGAACGCGAAGAGGGAGACTACGAATCTAAGGAGATAATGCTGTGTGCGGATTGAGGGATATTTTAACCCGGGGCATCATTTTTTTACGCAAATGATCGACCCGATTGACCCGATTGACCTGATCAACCCAACCCGATGTTAGATGGGTTGGGTTGGGTTGGTTTTGAAGGAAAAATACATGCGACCTGACCCAACCCGACCCGACATATTTTAGGTCAGGTTGGGTCCAAAAAACCCTCAAACCTAACCCAACCCAACCCATGGACACCCCTAATGGTAATGAACCATGTACCCATAATCCTTAATCAGTTCTATCTATCTTATTTTCCTCATGTTCAACTCTTTCTGAGTGAATATATACTTCAAACTTTTATGATCAATATATATTTCAGACTTTAATCATGCCCCCAAATTTTTAAAGGAAAAACCACATCATCAAATTCTAGATCATGTGTAGGATAGATTAACTTATGAGGTTTCAGTTGACATGAAGCATAAGCAATTACCTGATCATTCTACATCATAACACAACAAATTCCATTCAATGAATAATTATGGTAGATGGAAAATTCACCATTTCTAGAGGGTAGGTATAAAACTAGATAATTCACCAATATTTTTTAGTTATTAAAAACAATCATCACATTCTTTTTTAGATGAATTTAACTCATTTTCAAGTTAACTTAGTTAGTGGGCTAGACAACTGAGAAAAATTTTCAACAAACTCTCAGTAGTAACCCATTAATATAAGAAAACTATGAATCTCTATGAAATTTTTAGGACTTATCCATTATTCAATTTTTTTATTTGGTTCAACATTTATGTCATCTTTAAAAATATTATATATAAGTAAAGATTTTTTTGCAACCAAAATTCACTTTTAATAAATTTTCCATATGGTTTCTTTTCATTTAAGGTTTGAAAAAAAACCTCATGCATCCTCCATGATCCTCATGAATTTTATAATATACCAATATATCATCAATAAATACAACCAAAAACTTATCTAATAACTCATGCAAAACTCTATTCATAATATCCATAAATAAAAATGGTGAATTAGATAAACCAAAGAGAATAACTCCCATATCTAGTCAAAAACACCATCTTTGAAATATCTTCCTCCTTAACCTTGAACTGATGATATATTGAACTGAGATAAATCTTTAAAAAATACTATGATCCCTGTACCTTATCAAAAAAATCATCTATATGAGGTAAAGGATACTTGTTATAAACAATGATGTTATTCAAGGTTCTATAATCAATGAAAAGTTTTATTGAACCATATTTATTTTTAATAAACAAAATAGGAGTATCCCAAGGTGAAGTACTTGGATGAATGAAACCTTTATCTAGAAACTATTATAACTTCTATTTCAATTCCAAAAGTTATACTTAGGCCATTTGATAATGAGGTTTTGAAATATGCTTAACTCTAGGCACTAATCAAACAATAAACTCAACCTCCCAATCAAGAATGACACTAGTAAAATCATCATAAAATACATCCATATATCCATTCACTACTGGAACATCACTAATTTGAATAGTTTCTTTAATTTCAACAACATGAGATAGGTAATTTTCACTATAATCTCTAATCAAATTTTCAGATTCTTGGTAGGTTATTAAAGTTATGAAATCACTGAATAAAATTTTTTTGGCACTACAATCTATATTAGAATGGTAAACTAAAAGCCAATCCATACCCAAAATAATATCAAACTCTACCATGGATAGTTCAAAATGATTTATAGGGAAGTCCATCCCACTAATAATAATAAAAATATTCCTATAAATTTTTATTGCTTTAATATTTCCACTTGTAGTTTTCAATAAATGTTCTATATTCTTTTCATGAGATGATATTCCCATTTTACTTTCAAATTTCTCATAAATGAAGGAACATGAAGATCCAGAGTCAAAAAAGAAATTAGTATAATTGGAATAAAAAATTAACATGCCTATCACCACTTCATTAAGTGGGTCGGAATCAACCATAGCAGTAGAAAAATATTTCTTCACACCTTTCTTCTTTTGGTCTTGATGATTTCCACCCTAAGTAACGAATTTTGGACACATGTTAGCACAATTTACCAACCCATTAAAGTATATCAACACTGGATGGATATCTTTTACCCCATTATTGGATTTTTCAAGACTCTTTTCTTTGTATTCATGAACTCTGTGACCAAACTTACCACATCAGTAACACTTTACAGATCCTGTCAAACATTCCCTGAAATGTATTTTACCACACTTAGAATATTTTGTGGTATTACCTCTATAATTCTTAGTTGGTTTTTTCTCCATCTCTTTCCACCATGAATGTTTCTTAATTTTTTTTAAATTGAGGATCATAAGTGTCTATAACATCCATCTCCACTTTCTCAGCATAATAAAAAAATTCCTCATAAATTTTAAATTATCATGTGGAAAAAGCTATTTGTAAACTTGGTTTTAATCCTAGGTAAAGTCTATTAATTTTACTATTAAGGTCCTGAATAAAATTTGATACATACCTAGACAAACTTGTAAAATTTTCTTTATATGTGTAAACTGAATCTTTATATTTTCCATTAAATTATAAGAATTTTTTCTATATCATCACTTGAACAACCTTAGGGAAACATTTCTCAAGGAAAAGATATGTGTCCCATTCTATGGAATCAAGATCATATTTATCTATGGTATTATTAACCAATGACCTCCATCGATCAGCTTCAACTTTAAAATGATAAATGTAAAGGGTTAAATTTTAACATTATGAACACCCTATGACTTTAAATATCTTTTCCAATGTATTGATTAACCCTTCAGCTACCATTGGATTTGAAGTTCCACTAAAATTTGGCGGGTTCAATTTCATGAAATGCTTAATTATCAACATGTTCCTCTATGGTAAATCTTGTTTATCTCTAAAATAGATACCACCACCATTTATATCCTATTTAAAATGATCCATCACTATAATAAACTACTCAGTTACAATTTTAACCATTCTAGGATGCTGATTTGGAAGGATATTTTCCTCTTGATACCTTCCTACTTCAACTTCCTTGTTTTCTCTATGGAAAACCATTCTGAATAGACATATATTAGTCGAAAAAACATGGCAATATTTAAATTATATATCATTTAAACTTAACCATAAAGTATAATCCTTTAAGGGAATTCTATTAACATTATTCTAACCTCTAAAGTTATCCCAACCTTTACTCTAATTCCAACTATAAGGACCTAGCCTTAAATATTACATAATCCTGATCTTTTTAGTTAAGAATTCATTTTATTACATTCCAGAGGATCTTTATGGTTTGGTATTTTAGAGAATTAGGTTATAACTCTTTCATAATAAACCCATACATTACAAGTGGAAAATTCTACTCAGTATCCGTTTTACCCACAATATGATTTTTTAAAATGAAGCATGTTTTCTTTTCATGAAAAAGATTCACGACTTTCAACTGGTCATATTATTTATTCCTACCCATCCTTAAACCATACAATATTTTTAAAAACCTGGGATGAGTATAAAATGTTCAGAAAGGAACATAAAAAGAAGAAATATGCTAGTCTAGTGAAAAAAATGAAAACACATAAAATACCAACCTTTATCACACTATTCTTTGAGAATTTGAAATAAATAATTTTTAAATGGAAAACACACACTTTTTTCTCAAATAAAACTTTAAAACTCATAATAAGAAAATATAAATCTATTTTAGGTGATTGAGATTACCATATTCATAACTTATTTTAAACTTGTGTTAGAAATAACTAGATCCTAGTTAAATCCATAGAAGAAACCACACCGGTTAACTCCCTCCTTCTTTCTTTTGAAGACAAAGAACATTACCCAATGCAATGGAGAAATATAACAAGGATCATCCTTCATATAATATATATAAGTCTTACTCATATTCATGATCTATAATAGAGATCAAACCATCATATAAGATATATCAGGCTCACCCATTTCTCATATATAATTACCAAGTACCATATCATGAATATTTTTTTATTTTTGAACATTTTCATCATAAAACCCTTGAAAAACTATTTTAAATCCATATACAAAACACTTGGATATTGAAATACCATTTCATTTTAAAAAACCATTTCTAAAACTAAAATACCCCTAAAAAAGGAAAAGAGGGTTTTTTTGTGACACCCCAAGTTTTTATGGTATGGCTCTTTTAAAATTTAATAACTTCGATAGTTTATGCTTCACACAACACTGAGTTTAAAACATAATATACTATTAAATATGTCCATTAGAATAGTAACGTGACCATTAGGAATAATATATGACCAATAGAATAATAACTTAACCTATAAAAGTATAAATAAAATTTATTCATATTATGAATGAAAATATAATATATTTATAGCATGGAATAAGTAAATAAATGTTTTAAAAATGATAAATTAAGTATTGATATTTTTGTGAAACATAAATGTTTATTTAAAATTTTATAATTAATATAATGATTTAAAGGAAAATTTATTTTCATTATATATATTTATAAATTAATATTTTGTTGTCTTATGCTTATATGATAATTTTATGAGACCTTAATTAATTTTTGAAAGGGTTATAAAATCTGTTATGATATTAAAATCTGTATTTTTTGAGTAAATGATGATTTTATTTAAAAATTAAATTTCTAATATTTAGAAAATTATTTTCATAAAACAGAGTCCATTTTTTAATTCTACACATTGAAAAATGGTTAGGGTAATTTTTTTTAATTTGTCTAAAATAGTTGAATTTTTGGTGAATAGTAAAATATAATAATTTACGATATTTAACAAATACATGAATTATTGAGTCCTAGATGATGTAGGGATTATGTAATCCATAATATCAAACTATAATTCATTATTTTAATATATTTAGTGATAAATTTATAATTGTTTATAGTCTTGATCCAAAATAATAAACTAATGAATAAAATAATCTAAAAACACCCCTCTCATCCACTATAAATACCACCCATCACCACCTCTTCTCCTCACACCTCCAAAGCCTTGAATCTTGTCCAATTTCTACCCAGTACCTCTTCCAAACATCTCCCCAAAATTTTGGTATTGTTTTTCTCACCCAAAAATACTATCTCAATGTTTCTTAAGGAGGTTCTCTAGGAGAGGAATTCAAGAGGTAAAATCTCATTTCGTTCTTTTATTTTTTTCGATTTATTTTGTTTTCTTATCCTTTACTTACCTCATCTATCAAAAAATGCATGATAACTCCAATATATTATATATACTATAATTTTATTATGATAATGTTATATCCACCATTCATTATTTTCTATTACCATTTTTATTCTAAAAATGAAAACATCATCCGCGAGGTGCTGATTTACTGCCCTCATGGATGGAGAGTTTTCATTTTTCAATTCCTCCTTCAAGGATGATCATAAAACCATTTTTATGGTTAAAACATAATTTAATATAACTTATTTAATGTTCTATAACTAGTATATATACATAATATTAATTCATAAGACAAAACTAGATGATCGAAGAAACACCAAAATAATCTAAATGATTATCATTAACATTTTATCTAATGAATCATCCTCATATCTGGAAACAAAATGAATTATAAGGCTATTAAATATTATATAAGTTCATTAAAAAGATATAATTTTAATTCTAGATAACTATTCCCATTTTACATGATATTTCATACATGTATACAAGTGAACCAGTCATGAAAACCAAGGAATCGAACACTTCCAAACTGCAAAATTGAATCTTATAACTCATCAAAAAGACCATAAATGAACTTAATAAAATTTTAATAAATAAAATAAATGTTAAATATGTTCTAAATTAAATTATTAATGAATCTAATTCAATTATATAGGATATTAAGTTCAAGTGCAGAACACTTTTGGACATAAGGTAAGGGTTTCTACCCGAATCTCCATTTTTCTTTTGGGTTACGCTTTCTCTATCATTACCCCAATGTAATTATATTTTATTTTTATATAAATATTCTAAATTATTTTTATATGTTCCAAATATATGTATCTAGATCATTTAATCTTTATTTTATGGGAGAATACATATTTTATAAGGTTTCCTTTTTAATTACTCCTGATAAGCAAGACCGATTAAAGGGTATTTCCCAATTTCTTACCCATTTTCAAGTAAAATACATAATATGTTTTAAGAAACCAATATTTTTATAAAATAAATATTTTTATCATGAAAAATATCTTATATAATTTCTGGTTTTATGTAAATATTTAAGCCTTTTTCCTCTTAAAAGACTCTTTTATATTTTCCCTTAAACAACACTAAAGTGACCCATTTCTAAAGTTTCTTAAAAACTCTTTTTACATGTTTTCACTTCATTTGGACATAATTTATGCATAAAAAATAATTTACTATCCTTAACTTTTTTTTTGGGATATACATGTTTACAATATGATTTTATGAAAAATAAAAATGATTTTTTCTAAAGAGATCTTATTTCTAAAGTAAAAGGGTATTTCTCTCAAGAATTAATCAATGATTTTATTAGAGTATTTTTATCTATTTCAAAACCCTTTGTTTAATATTATGATTAATTGGTATTTATTTTTATGATATCATCTGCCATATTTTATTAAATAGGCTATGATTAGTTTGACTGTGGATGTGTTATCTTGATACCATTCACCATATTACTCAGAATGGAAAGTGATTATGTTTACTATTTGGGGAAAATTATTTATATTTCATTTGTATATGTTATTTATGTTTCACCCCATTCATATGATGAATGAATTGGACTTATTAAGTGATGGGAGGGCCTCGATATATCCCCTCGATATCGATAGGTCTCATGAGACAAAATAGATATGGACTCAGCCAAGGCCTTGACCATTTATTTTCAGATATGGATCTGGATGAGGCCTTAACTATTTATTTTCATATGTATTGGTAGAGGCATTGATGGTATGTTTTAAATTCCCAGTATTATTCATTCCATCATTATGATATTAGTAATTGATAATCCATGTGATTATTTAAATAGTAGAATATACATGGTTAAGTTTCATTCTCATGTGATTATTTATAGGGAATTATTTATTAATATTTTATCCTTTCCATAATATGGTCATGATTATATTTTAATGACACGTATTTTTAGTTATTTACCTTGCCTTATTTTTTATGTTTATAATATATTCTGTTGTATTTCTTACCCTTACTGAACATCTGAGCTCACCTTTTTCTTATGTTTTATTTTTCCCCAGGATGTAAAGATATATATTATGAATGAATTTTAGGGATAATCTAGGAGTTTATGGGTGTTTACAATGGAGTTACTATGTTGTTTTTTCCTTTCAAAGTTTTAATGTAACAATTATGTTTGTATCTAGTTTTCCATATCTAAAAAACTATTAGGTCCTTTGGGATGAAAATGCTTGTTCTTAGTACCAATGTAATTAAATAAGGCACTGACTTCATGCTACTGGGCTTAGGGTCTTTACAGTTGGTATTAGAGGAAGTTTAGTAGAAACCTTGGAAACAAGATTAGGGAACATAACCCTAACATAGACTTTAAGGATAAACATATAGGAACATCCTAAAATTTTGATAAGGTAGAGATTATGTGGGTATTTATAGAAACATATCCCTATCTCGATACTAAAAGTGGATGTAGTTCTGTCATAGATATACCTATAGATAACAGCTATGACAAGGTGCATAGGGCTTAACTCGAGGTAATATAGTACACAAAAAAGGGTCTTAATGCGCACCTGGTTTGACACTCCTGGGGGATATGATTAGGATAGTTCACATTTTATTTACAAACCATTATGAAGGATTTAAAAGTAAACATGTTTCCAAAGAAACCATGTTTATGATTATGAGATTATCTATGCATAGATTTCCAATTTATGTTAAGTGTTTTTCTAGTTCGAAAATTATGTATTATAATTAATAACTTAATTTAGTGTAACACCCTAGGATTTCATAATACGTTATCTCTTTAAATTAATTCAATAGCTTGTGCCACACACAACACCGAGTTCTAGCACACCACGACTTACCAAACTAGCCGTTTAAAATGCGGTTATGAATGGTATTAACTGTATTTTGAATTTTATATACTCCATATAATTTTAACATCCATATTATGTGTTTTTAGACATAATATAAGAACAACTCCATTTTTTCAGATAAAAGTAGTGTTTTTCAAAAAAAGAAATTTTACTGCCTTTTAATAGAAAACCCTTTTTAAATATAATATTTAACACTTTTATATATTCAATTTGAAAAAAATAAACTTCTTATTTAGAGTTAATACATAAAAATTTATTTTGGATAAATTTTTGGTGTTTTTATGATAACTTTCATATTTTGATGAATAATGAAAAATACTAAATTTTAATTGAAAATAACTTTTTTAATCAAAATAATTTAAATTGTTAAATTATAAATTTGAATGGTTTTGAAGTATAATTATATTATATCTTTATCATTTAATCCAATTTTGGTCATTAGAAGTAATTTTACATTTAAATTGGACATAAACACATATATATCAATCTTTTGATAGTTTTTACTTCTCAAAAACCCGCTTTCTGGTTTTAACAACATGAATTAATTTTAAATTAATTAATGCAACTTATATGTTTAAAATTTGGTAAAATAGACATCATTTTTGAATTAAAAATATCAAAATTATCTTAGGGGTAATTTTTGGTATTTTTCAGAAAACTTCCAATTTTTGATGAATAGTGAAAAATACTCCATAATACATAAAAACTAACCCTTTCATTTAAATAATTATTTTTAATTAAAAATTTATCTTAAAATATATACATAATATATATATTAGTACAATTTAAGTCATTGGAGTCATTTTATAATAATATTAGATATATAAAATTTTATTGAACCATTTTAACGTCTTTTTACCCACCTTCTAGGCACATTTACCCTCCTTCTAGGCACATTTATAAATTTGCGTAAAAAGTAATTTTACCAATTTTGTGAATTGAATTTAAAAAATATGAGAGACATTATTGACATCAGTAAGTAAAATGTGGTTCAATAAGATGAAAATAATTTTTGGTGAATAGTAACTTTTGAATTTTATTTACCACAGTTAAAAGTAAATAAGGTATTTAAAGGTAAAAATAATATTAATATTACCCCAAAACATGTACTAATTCTATTGGATAAGTTTATTTATACTAAAATAAACCTTAGGAAAAAAATAAGATCCTTTTGATCCATTTGGGTTAGATTAGGACATTTATTATATTTTATTTAAAGAAGAGTTAAAAGTGTTAAATTCAAAGTTTAATAACTAAACTATTTTTAATATAGGGTTAAACATAAGATAAATTAAACTATAAATATTAATTATAAAGATAAAAATATTTCCTACATCATGGTATTTTATTAATAATTTTTAGACATTAAATAATTAATGTTATTTATGACACAATTATGAAGTAGTAATTACCTTATCAATGAACGATTAAAATAATTGATATTATATATATACAAATAAATGTACATTGAGACTTTTGATTCCATACAAAAATTTTATAGGTTAATATGACATGTTAGGGTTTATTTAATGTATTTTTTTCTAAGTAATAAACTTGTTATGACTTTCACAAAAACCAAATACTAAATAGTGTCAAAATTGACATAAATGAGTTTTTAAAACAAATACAATGTTATTAAATTATATAATATTCCTAAAAATCTCAAGTTCATACAAAGGACTTATATAATGATATATATGTCATCAATTAACAACTTTATGTTCTCTTTGAATTTTATAGTATGTTTATTAACCATGTATTATAATAATACAAGAAGACATGGTAAAAGTTAAACTATTTAACTAAGGGTTAAATATAAAAGATAATGTTAATATGGTGACCTAAAATTGTCTAAAACATATTGGTTGAGAGTATTTAGACCCAACCCACCTTATACTCGAAATAAATCTATTTTAAGCTATTAGAAACCAAAAATAATTTTATAATAAATTAATATTTCAATCTTTTCCTAAAGTTTCCTTCACCTCTCTTATAAAAGGGTACTTCCCCTTATCTTAAATTAACACCTCCAAAGCCATTTGGCTCGGCCAAAACCTGATCAAATATCCTCCAAACTACCCTCAATTTATCCTATAGGCCTTACTTTGATCATAAATCCAGCCTAAGGATCCCTTTTGTTCAAATCAAAAGTAAGAACCCGAAGAAGAGGTAATTATTTCATCACCTCTTTCAAAGTTATTTTATTCTTCCACTTCCTATTTCTTTGTTGTTTCCATACTAAAATAATAACTCCAGTACCTTATACATACTAATATGTTATTATAAACATGTTACAACCATATTAATTATTCTATCCATCCTATTAATGACAAAGTCACCATTCATGCGTACCTACGGCTTACTGTCTCCACATCATGGTGTAGTTTGTTATTCAACACTTCATTATTTTTATGGGTATAATAATGAGTATAATTGATTTAAATAATAAATATAACATGTTAATGATTCTTTATATATAATATACCATCCAATTACATATGATTTCACCATCAATAGAATGATATCATTGTTCGTGCGTACGTACGGCTTACCGTCTCCACGACGCGATGCGATTCACGTTCATTATTCAACGATGATTAGAAATATATATATTATTAATAAGTATGTAATACATAACATAATAATTCTATTGGATGTATATATATATATATATGTGTGTGTGTGTGTATTTACATATATCTCATTCACTTACTTCCGTTCAATACGATATGAAAACGGAAACGACGTTTATGTGTACGTACGACCTACCGTCTCCATAAACGGTGTTTTCCATTTCATATATCAATATTTTATACATAATTATATTCTGAATATATATTATACATAAATAATGTTTTATATTCTGGAATCAATTAAATCATGATATAAGTTATACGATCAAGAATAACAAGTTAAAACACATATGATAAAGAAAGTGATTATTACCTAAAATGTTATTTTAACATAGAAATTATTATTAAATGGGTAGTATAAAGATATAAATGAATCAAGTATGATATCATAAACATGAAAATGGTTCTGTTATAATTTAATAACATACTATGGTCATTATACAGAAGTTTAACGTACCCTCGACCAAGGAAAAATGCAAGGTAAGGGTTAATTCCTTAATCTCATTATTATCTAAGATTGTTTATGTGTAAGTATTTAGTAAGAAATTTTTGTCATCCATGTCCATGTTTCATAAAAATGTTTTCAAAATATTTTAGGGTTTTGTGGAAGGTAATCTTTATCAATATCATCATTTAAAATGTTTTAATGATTTATTTTTCTAAATCTTTTTAATTAATGTCCATGTTTTAAAAATGATTTTAAGGATTTATTTATATGGTCATGATTGTTTTAAAATGTTAATTCCTTTCTAAAGTTTCAAAGTGGTATGGGACAATTTGATTCAAAAATCTTTTTTAAATGAATTCCTTTATAAATGCGTGACTTTTAAATGATTTCACAAAAGGGATATTTCTCTCAAAGAGTTTTATTGATCATTTTCAACTATGTCAACATCCTTTACTAGATATTATTCTTGATTGAGGTTGATTTATTATAATACAATATTTCATATTTTATTGAATGATTTATGATATGTTTGAATGTGGATGTGCTATTTTTATACCATTCATGGTTTATGGTTAAAGTATTGACATTTCGTATACTAGTTTTAATATGAATTTTTATGTTATGTTTCAACATTTCTATATGAGGAATGAATTGGAATTAGTAAGTGACGGGTGGATCCCACTATATCTCCTCAATGCATCAGTAGGTATCATGAGACAAACTAGTGTCTTGGCACAAGGTCATGATTTTTTTTATTTTTAGTCTTGGCACGAGGCCTTGACTATGTGGTTATGATGTCTGACATTATGCATTACCTCGTTATGAAATTAGTTATTACATGTGATTATTCAAATAGTAGAATATCCATGTGCATGTTTATATGGTAGTGTTTGATTTATTTTTTACATATTATGTTCAATTTTATGTTTAAAAGGCCGTTGTTTTCATTACACATCTTGCCTTAAAAGTTTATAGCTTCCGTTAAATTATTTACCCTTACTGAGTATCTGAGCTCACCCCTTTCTTATGTTTTATTTTCCCAGGACTCCAAGAAGTGTATTGTGATTGATATGTAGGGTTAATATAGGGGAATAATGACATTATCAAAGGATTATTTATGTTTTATTTTATTTTTGAATGTGTAATGTAACAATAATGTATGTAATCTATTTTCCAAGACTTCTAAACTGATCAGTACTTTGGGACTTGATTCCTTGTAATCATGCCAATGTATTAAAATAATACACCGACTCCGAGCTTCTAGGGTTGGTTAATTACAATTGGTATCATAGGAAGTTTATCAACAACCTTAAAAATAGTTTCAAATAAACTCTAATTAGGAAACATTACCCTAAGATAGACTTTGATGATTATTATAGAAGAACTTCCTAGAATTTTGGTAATGTAGAGATTTTGTGAATTTTCCAAGAAATACATCCCTATCTGGATACGAGTAGGTAGAGGTGGCTCTGGAACATATGTATATAGGGGTAAAACTTGAAAACACCGATTTGAGCTAGACTCGAACGAGAACTTGTGTAAGAAAATGGGACTTACTGCACTCTTGGTTACGACACTCCCGGGGGATATGCTTATGATAATTCAGATTTTCTTTACAAACCATTATGAAGGATTTATGAGTAGATGTGTCAGCAAAGAAACCATTTTTATGATTATGAGACTAGATATTCAATTAATGTTGAGAATTTTTCTAGTTTTTGGATTATACATTATGATATGATCTAACCTGGTGTATTTCGTCATTTAGAAATGGAACCTAGTAGAGGGAATGATAACTCCTGCAATACGCATGATCCAAAGAGTAAGAAGGATCATATATTTCATGGTCTTAAGCCAACATTTAGAAGGGAAATAGTCTCCCATGTATTCTCATCATATAAAGAAATAGTAGTGTGTGTTATTAAGATAAGTAAAGGATTATATAAGTCATATGGATTTAAAGGGAAGCTAGAGAAGAAGAGGATGGTAGAGAAAAAGATGGATAATGGGAATATGGAAAGAAGGATTTTCCCATAAATGATAATTGTGGAAAGAATCACCCTGGGAAGTGCTTTAAAGGAATGAGAGTTTCTTATAAGTGTGGAGAAAAAGGACACCAAGTTCGTGATTGCATGGGTAAGAAAATGGTTTAAAATTTACAATGCTTCATTTGTAAGGAGTTGGGACATTATGTAAATGAATGTTATAATCATCAGATTATACCCCAAATGATGCTATTGGATAATAATGAAGTTATGATAATACCGCAGATGAAGAGGAATGAATAGTGTTCTTAAGTTGTTATTAAATAATTGTATCATTTGAGTACAAGTTATATTAATTATAAAGTATATAAGGATTGTACTGTAGTACGTTTTCATTAAGGATTTGAGATTTTATGGTACCAAGTAAAGTGACATAGTTTCAAGTTAAACATTTTGTAAAATATTTGGTTGGGGGAAATATAACCCTTAATATGTTTTTGAAACTGAGATAATGATTTCGAAATAAGATATAATTGAGTTGGATAAAGTATATTGGATATTATTAACTACCTTGGAACTAATTAATTGTTTGTTTATTCTATCATTATTGGAGTTTACAACATTTTTGGATTTAAGGAGTATATCCGGTATTCTACAAAGAATAAGGGAGCATAAATGTATTCAATAAGGTTTTATGGTAATTCAGGGTGCTACCATATTTTAAGAAAATACATGATGAAGGTATTCACATGTTATTATATGGAAAAAATAGATCTTAATTATGCTTACCTACCATATAAATTTTTAGACTATGAGTTTGGACATAAGTATTTTTGGATAAATCTAAAGGTTGGAATGGAGTAAGCTGAGCACTTGATATTTTGTATGAGGTTAAAGTATAATTTATTGGATACTCTGACCTAACCTTTTGTATTTCATTAAACATATAGAGGATTAAGGAAATACCTGTGGACTTTATGATTTATCAAATGAACATTAGGTGTAAAAAAATTATTTTTTGAACATCCATTTCCTAGTATAAGGGATGAAGTGAAAATAGATCGAAGCACAAACAAATTATGAGATTATGATTAAGACAGGTAATGAAATTAAGTATGTTTTCTTGAGTTCTTATCTTGATAGTAAATTAATTCATCCTCTTAAAAAAAATTATCTAAAAAAAATGTGTTATCCTAATATCTTATGTTTTTTTTAACCGATGATATTTTAAATCATCATAGATTTATGGCTTTGAGGCCCTCAATTTTTCCCTTTATTGTTCACTTGTTTGTGATTGATGAAATCAATCACTCCCTATAAATATTTATGTTTTTCCTCCAATTATGTGTCTATAATTTCCACTAATTTTCTCCTATTCGAAACCCTAATTTGGTGGTGACTTTTTCATTTCCCTTTCCCTCTTATTAAGACTAAATTTTAGTAACCCTATTTCTGATGTGGGTTTTTCACAAAGGTATTTTCTATTTTCAACCTTTTATTTTCAAAGAACAATTTAAAATTGTGAGGAATAAATTTATTAAAGGATGGGATAATGTAACACCCTAGGATTTCATAATATGTAATCTCTTTAAATTAATTCAGTAGCTTGCGCCACATGTAACACCGAGTTCGAGTGCACCATGGCTTACCAAACTAGCCATTTAAAAAGAATTTATGAATAATATTAATTTAATTTTGAATTTTATATACTCAATATAATTTTAACATCCATATTATGTGTTTCTTAGACATAATATAAGAACAAATCCAAATTTTCAGATAAAAGAAGTGTTTTTCAAAAACAAAATGCAATTTTACCGCCTTTTAATGGAGAACCATTTTTAAATAAAATATTTGACACTTTTTTATATTAAATTTGAAAAAATAAACTTCTTATTTAGAATCAGGTCATAAAAATTTAGTTTGGATAAATGTTTGGTGTTTTTATGATAACTTTCATATTTTGATAAATTGTGAAAAATACTAAATTTTAATTGCAAAAAACTTTTTTAATAAAAATAATTTACATTGTTAAATTATACATTTGAATGGGTTTTAAGTATAATTATATTATATTTTTATAATTTAATCCAATTTTGGTTATTGGAAGTAATTTTACATTTAAATTGGACATTAACACATATCAATCTTTTGATAGTTTTTACTTCTCAAAAACCTGCTTTCTGGTTCTGATAACGGAAATTAATTTTAAATTAATTAATGAAACTTATATATTTTTAATTTGGTAAAATAGACATCATTTTTGAATTCGGAATTTCAAAATTATCTTAGGGTGAATTTTTGGTATTTTTCTAAAAACTTTCAATTTTTGATAAATAGTGAAAAATACTGCACAGTACATAAAAACTGACTTTTTCATTTAAATAATTTTTTTAATTAAAATTTTATCTTAAAATAGATACATAATATATATATTAGTACAATTTAATTAATTGGAGTCATTTTATAATAATATTAGATATATAAAATTTTATTGAACCATTTTAACGTCTTTTTACCCACCTTCTAGGCACATTTACCCACCTTTTAGGCACATTTGCAAATTTGCATAAAATGTTATTTTACCGCTTATATGAATTGAATTTCAAAAATCCGAGAGACAAAATTGAAATAATTAATTAAAATGTGGTTCAATAGGACGAAAATAATTTTTTGTGAATAGTAACTTTTGAATTTTATTTACCACAGTTAAAAGTAAATAAGGCAATTAATGGTAAAAATAATATTAATATTACCCCAAAACATGTACTAATTTTATTTTATAAGTGTATGTCGACCAAAATCAACCTTAGGACAAAAATAATATCCTTTTTATCCATTTGGGTTAGATTAGGACATTTATTATATTTTATTTAAAGAAGAGTTAAAAGTATAAAATTCAAAGTTTAATAAATAAAATTTTTTTAATATAAGGTTAAATATAAGATAAATTCGACTATAAATATTAATTAGAAAGATAAAATGATTTAATAAATCATGTTATTTTATTTATAATTTTTATAAATTAAATAATTAATGTTATTTATGACACAATGATGAAGTAGTAATTATCTTATTAATGAAAGATTAAAACAATTGATATTATAAATATCAAAATAAATGTACATTGAGACTTTTGATGCCATAAACGAATTTTCTAGGTGAATATGACATGTTAGGGTTTATTTAATTTATTTTTTTATAATTAATTAACTTGTTATGAGTTTCACAAAAACCAAATACCAAATAGTGTCAAAATTGACATAAATGAGTTTTTAAAACAAATACTATATTATTAAATGATATAATATTCATAGAAATATAAGGCTCATAAAAAGAATATGTATAATAATAGATATTTCATTAATAAACCACTTGAGGTTCTCTTGGAATTTTATAGTAAGTTTATTAACCATGTATTATAATAATACAAGAAGACATGGTAAAAGTTAAACTATTTAACTATGGGTTAAATCTAAAAGATAAGGTTAATATGGTGAAATAAACTTGTCTAAAATATATTTTTTGAGAGGATTTAGACCCATAACCACCTTAGCCTATAAAAAATCTATTTTTATCTATTATAAACCGAAAATAATTTTAGAATAAATTAATATTTCAAGCTTTTCCTAAAGTACCCCTCACCTCTCTTATAAAAGGGCACTTCCCCTTCTCTTAAATTCACACCTCCAAAGCCATTTGTCTTGGCCAAAACCTAATCAAATATCCTCCCAAATACCCTCAAATAATCCTAGAGGCCTGAATTTTATCAGAAATCCAGCCTAAGGATCCCTTTTGTTCAAATCAAAAGGAAGAACCTGAAGAAGAGGTAATTATTTCATCACCACTTTCAAAGTTGTTTTCTTCTTCCACTTCCTCTTTATTTGTTTTTTCCATAATAAAATAATAAATAAAGTACCTTATATATACTGAGATGTTATTATAAATATGGTATAACCATATTCATTATTCTATCCATCCTATGAATGAAAAAGTCACCATACATGCGTACGTACGGCTTATTGTCTCCACGTCGTGGTGCAGTTTGTTATTAAACACTTCATTATTTGGATGGGTATAATAATGAGTATAATTGATGTAAATAATAAATATAACATGTTAATGATTATTTATATATAATATAACATCCAATTACATACCATTTCACCATTAATAGAATGATATCATCGCTCGTGCATACGTACGACTTATCATCTCCATGACGTGATGAGATTCATGTTCACCATTCAACGATGATTACAAATATATATATTATTAATAAGTATGTAATATATGATATAATAATGCTACTAGAAATATATATATATATATATATTTTTATTTACATATATCTCATTCACTTCCGTTCAATACGATATGAAAATGGAAACGACATTTATGCGTACGTAAGGCCTACCATTTCCATAAACGGTGTTTTTCATTTCATATATCAATCTATTATACATACTTATATTATGAATATATATGATACATAAATAATGTTTTATATTCTATAATCAATTAAATCATGATATAAGTTATAAGATCAATAATAAAAAATTAAAACACATATGATAACGAAAGCAATTATTACCTAAAAAGTTATTTTAACAAAGAAATTATTATTAAATGGGTAGTATAAAGCCATAAATGATTCAATTATGATATCATAAATATGAAAATGGTTCTGTTATAATTTAATAAAATACTATGGTCATTATATAGTGGGTTAATTTACCCTCAACCAAGGAAAAGTACAAGGTGAGGGTTAATTCCTCAATCTCATTATTATCCGAGATTTTTATGTGTAAGTATTTACTGGGACATTTTTATCATCCATGTCCATGTTTCACAAAAATGTTTTCAAAATATTTTAAGGTTTTGTAGAAGGTAATCTTTATCAAGATCATTATTTTAAATGTTTTAATGATTTATTTTTCTAAATCTTTTTTAATTAATGTCCCTATTTTAAAAATAATTTTAAGGATTTATTTATATGAACATGATTATTTTAAAATGTTAATTATTTTCAAAAGTTTCAAAGTGGTATGGGAAACTTTGATTCAAAAATATATCTTAAATTACCTCCTTTATAAATTCATGACTTTTAAATGATTTCACAAAAAGGGATATTTCTATCAAATATTTTTACTAATTATTTTCAACTATGTCAACATCCTTTGTTGGATATTATTCTTGATTGAGGTTAATTTATTATAATACAATATTCCATATTGTATTGAATAAGTTATGATGTGTTTGACTATGAATTTACTATTTTTATACCATTCATGGTTTATGGTTAAAGTATTGACATTTCGTATGCTAGTTTTAATACGAATTTTTATGTTATGTTTCAACATTTTCATATGATGAATGCATTGGACTTAGTAAGTGACGGGTGGAGACCGCTATAGCTCCTCTATGAATTAGTAGGTATAATGATACAAACTAGTGTCTTGGCACAAGGCCTTGACATAATTTTTATTTTTATTCTTGGCATGAGGTCTTGACTATGTGGTTATGATGTCCGAAATTACGCATTCCCTCGTTATGAAATTAGTTATTACATGTAATTATTAGACTAGTAGAATATCCATGTGCATGTTTATATGGTAATGTTTGATTTATTTTTGCCATATTATGTTTAAGTGTGTGTTTAAAAGGTTATTGTTTTTATTACACATCTTGCCTTAAAAGTTTATAGCTTCCGTTAAATTATTTACCCTTACTGAGCATCTGAGATCACCCCTTTCTTATGTTTTATTTTCCCAGGATTCCAATAAGTGTATTGTGATTGATATGTAGGGTTAATCTAGGGGAATAATGTCATTCTCAAAGGATTATTCATGTTGTATTTTATGTTTGAATGTGTAATGTACCATTCATATATGTAATCTATTTTCCAAGACTGATAAACTGATCGGTCCTTTGGGACATGATTAATTATAATCATGCCAATGTATTAAAATAATGCACCGGATCTAGGATTCTGGGGTCAGGGAATTACATTTAGTGTATTCCATTTTTTAGAAATGGATCATAGTGGTAGGAATGGAAATCGTATCAATGCACGTATTTCATATAGGGATTTCCCTCCTATGAAATATAATGATGTTGGAGTAGGAGTTGATACTCAAGCTAAAAAACTTATAACTATATTGGAAAAATGACTCAGGTTTTGAGCAATAAGCTTACTCACACGGAGCAGCCCGATCCACAATACGATGTAATAATGTTAGACCACTTTATGCGAAAAAAACCCATGTCATTCAATGGGAATAAAAATACATTTGTAGCTGAGCAATAAATAAGTTACTTAGAGAATATATTTCTCACTTTGAGAAGTAATGAAAGGTATAATGTTATCATGGCAGTTTATAATCTCTCAGGAGATGCTGATCAATGGCAGTCATTGATTCAAAACACAAAGGAGGAGGAAGAAATTTCAAATATGGAATGAAAGGATTTTAAGGAAAATTTATTTTAAAAATATTTCCCTCAAGAATAATGAATAGATATGGAGAGACAATTATTGAGTATAAGACAAAAAGAAGATGAAAATGTTTCCAAGTATGAATCCAACTTTACAAGGTTATCAAGACATGCTATAGATTACATCTGTAATCCAAATAGAAAGATTGTTTGATTATTCGATGGGTTAAAATCATTCCTCCAAAGGGAACTGGTCTCCCAAAATTTCTCATCATATGAAGATATAGTATCATGTGCTATAAAGATAAAGAAATAAGTATCTAAGTATTATGAATTTAAGGGAAAAACGAGAAGTGGGTGGGATAGAAAATAATGGATAAAGGAAATAATAAAAAAAGGAATGTCTCAATGTGCAATACTTGTGGAAGGAAACACCCTAGTGAGTGATTAAAAGGAAAATGAGTTTGCTACAAGTGTGGATAAAAAGTTCTACAAGCCCATGATTTCAAGGGAAATAAAGAATCTACCAATGTTCAGTACTACAATTATAGGGAGATGAGACACTATACAAATGATTGTTCAAATCATTAAGGAAACTTCCCCCCAAAAAGGACAAGGGATTAAGGACAAGCTTATGCGATCAAAATAGTTTAAGTTGAAGTTTCTAATGATGTAGTGGCAGGTACTTTAATCATCTCCTTAAATTTAGCTAAAGTTTTATTTGATTCTATATCATCACATTCCTTTATATCTTCCCAGTTTTCTTTAAAAATTAGATATTTCCAATTCACCTTAACAAGGGTGTTTTCAGTTTAGACTCCTAGTGAAATCTTTATTGCAATAAAGATGTGTCAATAAATTCCTATTATGATAGATAAACATGCTATAATTGATGATTTTATCATTATAACTATGATTGATTTTGATATAATCCTTGGTATGGACTGACTTAATGAAAAAATTTATTACAAAGATATAGAAAATATGATTTGTGATGAAGGTATAAAATTTATCATTTTTAGAGGGGAGACTTCATCATCTGAGTCATATTTGGATCCACCTACAATAGATCTTCTAAATGAAATTCTTGGGGAAGAAGAGAAAACATCATCTATGGATGAGGAAAGAAATATTCAAATTGATGACATACCTATTGTACAGGAATACATTGATGTATTTCCAGAGGATTTACCTGGGCATCCTATAGAGCGTGAAGTTGAGTTTTCTAACATTTAATCCCAGATGTAAGGCCAATATCAATGATTCTGTATAAAATGTCCATTGTGGAATTAGTGGAGCTGAAGAAACAACTAGAGGAGTTGAGTAATAATGGATTTATTCAACCTAGTGTTTCTCCATGGGGATCCCCTATTATCTTTGTCAATAATAAAGATGTATCCATGATATTGTGCATCAACTATAGAGAAATCATTACTATTAAAATAATGAACAAGTATCCTCTACCACATAGTGATGATTTATTTGATCAAGTTCATAGAGATCAATATTTTTAGAAGATCAACCTTCGATCTGTACATCATTAATTACATGTGAGTAAGGAAGATATTCCAAATATAGTATTTTAAACCAGGTATGGACATTACGAGTTTACAGTAATTCCATTTTAACTGACTAATATACCCTATATTTTTATGGATCTAATGAATAGAGTGTTCAAGTAATATCTTGATAAATTTTTTTATGGTATTTATTGATAATATCTTGATATATTTCAAAAGTTATGAGGACCATGATAACCAATTATAGATTTTTCTATAGACTCTTAAAAGAAAAGTGTTATATGAGAAGTTTATCAAGTGTGAATTATAGCTTCAAATAGTTTTTTTCTTGGCTATATTTTGTTTAAGGATAGAATCTCAGATGATCCTGCAAATACAAAGGCAGTTTAGGAATGACCTACACCAACGAACATAACCAAGGTATTTAGTTTCATTTGTTTTATAGGTTAATATTAACATTTCATTTATAATTTTTCCCAATTAGCTAACCCGTTAACCGAGCTTACTTGTAAAGGGGTTAAGTTTATTTGGAAAAAAGGAATGTGAATAATGATTTGAAGAATTAAATAAGATATTAGTGAATGATCTGATCTTGACTCTACCATTATGAAATTGTGGATTTGTGATTTATAATGATGCACCAAAGAAAATAACTGGTTATGTTCTTATAGATAATGATAGAGTTATTACCTATGAATCAAGGAAGTTAAAAACTCATAAATAGAATTATCCAACTCATGATACTAAGTTAACAGGTGTAATTTTTCTCTAAAGATATGAAGACACTATATCTATGGTGAAATATGTGAGATAAATAAAAATAACAAGACTTTGAAATATATATTCTCATAGAAAGAACTCAACATGAGGAAAATATGATGAATTGATCTACTTAAAGATTGTTATTGTTCAATAAACTATCACCCAGGAAGGAAAATAAGGCAGTAGATGAATTAATCAAGAATGATCATGGAGTTATAAACAAAATGAGGATTGAAAGGGATTTTGTGTTCATGGATATAGTGAAGATAGATATGATAATTATCAAGAAAAGTGAAACATCACTACTTTTTTAATTAGTTTTCCAACTATATTAATTAGAAAGGATTAAAATTTCTCAGTCTAAAGATGATAATTTTCAGAGGAAAATTAAATTTTTGAATGATGGGAAGTTGGAAGACTTCATGTATGATGTGGAATTATGAAATTTGGGAAGAATCTTTGTGTTCCCTTTATACCCGATTTAAAAAGAGAATTATTGGATGATTCCCATATCTTGAATTTCTCTATATACTCTAATATTACTAAGATGTATAGAAATTTTAAGGAACATTTATAGTGGAATAATATGAAGTGGGAAATTGCTGATCATATATCAAGATGTTTAGTCTGTCAATAGGTGAAGGTTGGAAGACAATATCCTAGAGGATTCATGCAACCTATTCCTGTTCCTATATAGAAATGGGATGAAATTGCTATGTATTTTGTCATCGGATTACCAAAAACTCTAATAAATAATGATGCAATATGGGTAATTGTTGATAAACTTACCAAATTTTCACATTTCCTCCCCATAATGGAGGATTTTACACTATAGCACCATAAAAGACTATATATTAATGAAGTTTTAAGACTTAATTTAGCACTTATTTCAATTTTTTATGATCATAATCCATAGTTTACATCGAAATTCTAGAAAAGTATTCAGAAATATTTGGATATCAATATTTATTTGAGTACTTCTTATCACCCTCAAACTGACAGGCAGTCAGAAAGGATGATCCAAACTTTATAAGACATGTTAAGATCATGCTCACTTGACTTTAAAGGCATGTGGGATCAATATTTATCCTTTTTTAGAGTTTTACTACAACAATAGTTTCCATTAAAGTATTCAAATGACACTATATAAAGCATTGTATGGAAAAAGATTTTGCACACCAACTTGTTGGGATGAAGCTGGTGAAAGGAAGCTTGTTGGCCCAGATATTGTGGAGGAAACAACAACAATGGTAAATACTATTCAAATATATATCAAAGAAGAAAAAATTAGGCAAAAGAGATATGCCGATAACTAGAAAAAATATTTGGAGTTTATGGAAGGGTGTTATAAGATTTGGAAAGAAAGGGAAAATGATCCCTAGGAATATTAGACCTTTCTAAATCCTAAAGAGAATTGGACCCATATATTGTTGTTTGGAGATACCAATTATCCTTTCTAAATCACACAATGTGTTCCACATCTCTTCATTAAGGAAGTACATTCCATAACGAACGCATGTCCTCACTTCTGAAGGAATAGAATTGGAACATGATTTATCTTATTGTGAAGAGCCTATCCAGATTCTGGACACTAGAGAATAGGTGTTGAGGAATTAGATGACTCTACTAGTAAACATACTTTAAAAAAATCATAAAATTGAAGAGGCGACGAGGGAACTATAGGGATTTATGATGAAGAACTACCCAAATATTTTTATGAGGTGACATTCTGGAAATTTCAAGGGTTTTTTTTGAAGGAGGGTAGAATGTGACACCCCAAGATTTTATGGTATTCCTCTTTTGAAATTTAATATCTTTGATAGTTTATGCATCATGCAACCCTGAGTTTAAAACCATAGTATACTATTAAATATGACCACTGGAATAGTAATGCGACCATTAAGAATAGTATATGACCAATAGAATAGTAAATTAACCTATGAAAGTATACATACAATTTAGGAATCTTATAAATGAAAATATAATATATTTATATCATTGAATAAGTAAATAAATGTTTTAAAAATGCTAAATTAAGTATTGGTATTTTTGTGAAACATAAATGTTTATTTACAATTTTATAATTAATATAAAGATTTAAAAGAAAATTTACTTTCATGAAATATATTCATAAATTAATATTTTGTTTTCTTATGATTATAATATAATTTTATGAGACCTTAATTAATTTTTGAAAGTGTCATAAAATCCGTTATAATATTAAAATCAGTATTTTTTTAGTAAATGATGATTTTATTTAAAAATTAAATTTATCATATTTAGAAAATTATTTTCATAAAATGGATTCCATTTTTGAATTCTACATGTTGAAAAAATGGTTAGGGTGAATTTTTGAGATTTTTATAAAATAGTTGAATTTTTGGTGAATAGTGAAATACGATAATTTATGGTATTTAACAAATACATGAATTATTGAGTCATATATGATGTATGAATGATGTAAGACCTTAATATAAAACTATCCTTAATTATTTTAATATATGTATTTATAATTTTCAAAATACTGATAGTCTTGAGCCAAAATAATAAACTAATGAATAAAATAATTAAAAAGCACTCATCTCCCCCCACTATAAATACCACCCCTCACCACCTCTTCTACTCACACCTCTAAAGTCTTAAATATTATATAATTTGTACCCAATAACTCTACCAAAAATCTACCATATATTCTGGTTTTTCTGGTCCCACAAAAAATACCATTTCAAATTTCCTTAATGAGGTTCTCAAGGAGAGGAATTTAAGAGGCAAAATCCCCTTTTATTCTTTTAATTTTATTTTGATTTCTTTTATTTTATTATCCTTTCCTTACCTCCTATATCCAAAAATTAATGATAAATCTAGTATCTTATATAAACTTTAATTTTATTTTGATAGTGGTATATCCATCATCAATTATTTTCTATTCCCCTTTTTATTCTTAAAATGAAAACATTATCCGCGAGGTGCCGATTTGCTGCCCTCATGGATGACAAGTTTTCATTTTTCAATTATGCCTTCAAGGATGGTCATAAAACCATTTCTATAGTTAAACCAGACTTTAATATATTTAATAAAACTTATTTAATGTTCTATAACTATTATATATACATAATATTAATTTATAAGACAAAACTAGTGCATGTTGATCGAAAAAACTCCAAAATAATCTATACGATTATCATTAATGTTTTATCTAATGAATAATTTTCATATCTGTAAAAATGATATATAAGACCATTAAATCTCCTGTAAGTTCATTAATAACATATAATTTTAATTTTAGATAACTATTCCCATTTCACATGATCTTTCATACATGTATACAAGTGAGCCAATCATGAAAACCAAGGAAACAAACACTTCCGAACAACAAAATTGAATATTATAACTCATCAAAAAGAAGATAAATAAACTTAATAAAATTATAATAAATTAAATAAATGTTTAATAGGTTATTAATTAAATTATTAATGAATATAATTTCATTATCCAGGACATTAAGCGCAAGTGTAGAACACTTTCAAACATAAGGTAAGGGTTTTTACCTAAATCTCTATTTTCCCTTTGGGTTACATTTTATATATCTTTAATCCAATGTAATTATCCTTTATTTTTATATAAATATTCTAAATTTTGTGTATATGGTCCAAAACCATGTATCCATATCATTTTATCTTTCTTTTATGGGACAATACATGTTTTATATGGTTCCCTTTTCAATTCCTCTTGATAAGCAAGTCTAATTAAAGGGTATTTCCCCATTTCTTACCTATTTTCAAGTACACTCCATAATCTATTTTAAGACACCAATATTTTCCTAAAATAAATATTTTTGTCATGAAAAACTATATTAGCTTATTTATGGTTTTATGTAAATAATTAATCCTTTTTCCTCTTAAAAGAATCTTTTATATTTTCCCTAAACCGCATTGAAGTGGAACATTTATAAAGTTTCTTAAAAAATAATTTTACATGTTTTCACTTCAATTGTAAATCATTTTTGAATAAAAAACAATTCATTTTTTTCCTTTTATTTTTGGGATATACATGTTTATAATATGATTTTATGACAAATATAAATGATTTTTCAAAAAGAACTCTTCTTTCCAAAGTAAAAGGGGTATTTCTCTCAAGAATTCCACAATGATTTTATTAGAGTATTTT
Organism: Viscum album; assembly: GCA_963277665.1. Taxonomy (NCBI): domain Eukaryota; kingdom Viridiplantae; phylum Streptophyta; class Magnoliopsida; order Santalales; family Viscaceae; genus Viscum; species Viscum album. The sequence continues at coordinate 1,287,945,150 of OY728159.1, read as the reverse complement.
CATCTATTTCAACACCCTCTGTTGAATCTTATGATTTATTGGGATTTGTATTTTATGATATCATTTACCATATTTTATTAAATGGTTTATGATCAGTTTGACTATAGATGTGCTATCTTGATACCATTCACCATATTACTCAAAATGATTAGTGATTATGTTTACTATTTGGGGAAAGTTATTTATATTACATATATATGTTGTTTATTTTTCAACATATTCACATGAAGAATTCATTAGACTTAGTAAGTGATGGTAGAATCCCACTATATCCCCTCTATGCATCGGTAAGTCTCATGAGACAAAATAGATAGGGACTTGGTTGAGGCCTTGACATTTATTTTTATATATGGATTTGGCTGAGGCCTTAACAATTTATTTTTATATGTCTTGGCCAAGGTATTAATGGTATTTTCTAGATTTCCATCATTATTCATCCCATCATTATGATATTAGTAATTGAAAATCCATGTGATTATTCGATTATTAGAATATCCATGGTTAAGTTTCATTCTTATATGATTATTTATGGGGAATTATTTATTCAGATTTTATCCTTATCATAATATTAGCGAGATTATGTTTTAATGGCATGTGTTTTTATTTATTCAAACTGCTTTATTTTTTATTTTTATATTATCTTTCGCTATATTGCTTACCCTTACTCAGCATATGAGGTCAACCCTTTATTATGTTTTATTTTTTCCCAGGATAAATAAATGTATATTATGAATGAATTGTAGTTATAATATAGGTGTTTATGGGTGTTTCAAATGGATTTTATATGTTGTTTTTACTTTAAAAGTTTTAATGTAACAATTATGTTTGTATCTGGTTTTCCAAAAATACTAAACTATTCGGTCATTTGGGATGTGAATGATTGTTCTTAGTACCAATATAATTAATCAAGGCACTGAGTGCTGGCTATTGGGGTAGGGGTATTTATAGTTTTTCTTTGAATAAAATATGAAATATTGTAAAGTAATACAAACATAAAATAATGGCTATAGTGTTAGGAAATACTATTGATGCTATATACATTAAAATAGAATATTCATTTTTTTATTTGTAAATAAAGTCAAAATGTTCTGTATAAAATATGTAAAAATATTCCTTTTGAAAACCTTTGAAAGAAGGTCAAAAGAGACATAAAAATTACATTTATAATTAATTTATATCTATATAAAAACATTCATAAAATAATTTTAATAATATAGACATGGAAGAGAAATATTTACAAAATAAATCTTGAAAACATTAAAAACAAGGTTTTTAAAGTAAAGCATCCCTTACCTTGAGTACAAATCATCAAATACACTATTTATATTCGTAAATAATAAAATTATGTTAATTATTTACTTAATTAATAATAATTTTCCAGTTTATTATTCCCTTTTATTTTATTTATTACCATGTTATAATCAATTTACTTAATCATTTAAGTTTATGTTGGACGTTTTGATGATATTTAGATCATATGTCCAAAATGAATTTGGTAGGTTGAATGTGGTAAAAGAGGTCATTATTACACCATATAAGAATAATAATTATAAAATAATTATAGTTTTATACATAAATTATTCTTTTTAAACCAATCATTAAAGATGGTTATGAAAAATGAACTACGTTACAATTATAGAGATGATAGGCTGTACGTTCGTATGTGTAACATTTCCATTTTTCAATAATCAAGATAGAAAGAAGATAAATATTATTTAATATTTAAATAATGATAAAAATATCACAAATAAAATATTATTTCTTTGAAATATACTTATATATGTGTCATCTATGTGATGTGGTGATGAAAAATGAATCACATTGCTTCGTGGAGGTGGTAGTCCACACATACACACAAATGACATTATCATTTTTAAATAAATGAAAAGTTAACAAAATAAAATATATATTAATTATATTAAATAATAAATATTTCATGAATATTATATATATACATAAAATCCATCATTATAACTATCCATGAGAGGTGGTGATGAAAAATGAATTACATCGGTTCATGTGGTGGTAGTCTTCCATACACACGAATGATGGTTTTGTTTCCCATTATATGGAAGTGGATATGGATATAGTTAATACCATCAATATAAAAAAATATAAGTATATTTAATATACTGGTTTTATTATTTAATAATTTTTGAATTTTTTTGAATGAGGTAGAAGAAGAAATAAAATGAAAATGCTTTATTCAGAATTATACCTCTTCTTTGGACAACCTCTTAAGGTTTACACCAAAATATTTACTAGGTTGGTTTTACGATCAATAAAAATACTCTATGAAATGGGTAGATATCTAAGGAATGCATTTTTTTAGGTTTTGGAATAATCAAAAATGTTTTTTAAGTGTGAATAAAAAGAGGAGAGGAGGTGCCCTTTTATAAGAGAGGGGAGGGACACTCTTGGAATTTGTTAAAGTATTAAATTAATATAAGTTAATTTTCATATTAAAATGGATAAAAATTGATAATATTAGAATATAATATGATTATTAGTTTAAATACTACCATTAATTAAAATTTACACAAGTTTATATTATATTTTTACCCTTATCTTTTTGTTTTCACCCCCGTTAACCCTTTAGACAATTACAATGATATCAATGTTTTTTATTCTTTAGGGGTTAAAATAGTTTCTATAAAAGAAAAATTGGCCCATAAATGGACCATGTATGATATTTTAAACCATATATAAATAATTATTTTGAATAATTTTAAATCATTTAATAAAATATCATTTATTATAAAAATAATTAATGTTATTTTTGGAACTACTCATTTAATTTGGATTTGAAAATATAATGAAAAAAATGATTTTGAGTATAATCCTTTCACACACCCATAAAATGTTATATTTATATATAAAATTATTTTAATATAATAATTCATTCAAATTATATTGCTTTTAACATTTTTAAGATAATTTATTTATTTTTCTTTTAATTAAATGAATAGTGCGTCGGTGTTGCGTAAGAATTTAAGGTAATTATTTCATCACTAAAAATAAAAAATAAATAACTATGATAAATAAAAATAATTTATATTTAAAATTAATATTTATAATTAAACATAACTTCTTTTTATCCCTTTGTAACAAATTTGAAGGTAAGACAACAAAGAGAATGGCATTTTGACTTTTCTTTACATAAAATATTATAAAGGTCAAAACCATAGAAAAATGGTAAAAAAAGGCCATATATTATAAGTTTGTATGATTATGGATGAAATATACTCATAAAATAAAATTAAAGAAAGTGTTAGTGTTACTTTTTAGTCTTTATCACATTATTGTTTCCCTTAATTAACCCATTTCACCTTTACCATGGTAATTTTTTTACTATGATTACTATTCATAATGACTAAAAGAAAGGTAACTATTTAACAAATTTTGAAGTATTAATTAAAAATATAGAATAAAATTTTCAATATTCATAACATATAAGTGTCATAATTTAATTTAAAAATAAACTGAAAAAACCTATGAAAATAGTTTTTCAGATAATGCCTTTTTAATTATAAAAATATTTTGACACCAAATTAAAGTATAAAATTCATCAAAAAGTCTATAATTTGATTATTTTTAATGAAAATAAACTAAGTAAAATTTTAAAGTAATCTAAAGTAGAATTTTACTTTTTAAATACTCGAAAATAAAATATAATTTAAAAAAAATCAGTATTTTCACTATTTATTGAAAAATCAATCGTTTCAGAAAATTATCAAAACTTCAACATAAGATAGTTTTGAAATTTTGAATTCAAAAATGAAATTAATTTTTCCAAATTAAAATTATATAATTTTAAAATTAAAATTTTAAATAAAAAATTTTAAGAAAAGAGTTTAATGAAACTATTTCCTTATTTATTTTTAAAATCACTTAACATATTTGTAATGAATATAACTATCTATTTTATGTTTACTAATAAACACAAAAATGATTCATTATACCATTACCTTGGTTGTTACAAACTTAAAGTCCCTTTTAGTCAAAGGATCACCTATATGTTTTTTGGTACCGACATAATCAATAATAATAACCATATAATACACCAGACCCCAAATATCCTTAAGTCCAACTCGATCATGTATCTTCGTCCTTTAATTGTTTGTGATTCTCTTAATATTTTATTTTTTTGTGGCCTAATTTTCATAATGTATAGATTTTGTAGGAGTAGGATTGTAATTCCTCAATAACATGGATTCCAATCTATGTATCCAATCAACCTACTCTCCAGTAGAATCTAAAGCACATAACTCAACCTCAAAGGTAGACAAAGTTAAAATGGTATGTTTATAAGACCACTAGGTGATTGTTCCACCACCCAAGGTAAAAACATACCATGTATTGGATGTGAACTAAAATATACATGCATGAGATGCATGTACACATGCATGAGATGCATGTACACATGCATGAGATGCATGTACACATGCATGAGATGCATGTACACATGCATGAGATGCATGTACACATGCATGAGATGCATGTACACATGCATGAGATGCATGTACACATGCATATGATACGCGAAGTATATATATATATAATATGATATTGTATATATACAATGTACATTTAATACGTGCATATGATGCTTATATATTTTCATGCATATGATGCATGTATTAATATGCGTGTATGTCTCTCTATGTGTGTGTGATAACCTCCATGTCAATATAGATTCTATTTTATATTATTTCAAGTTATTGAAAGTTATTTTAAGTTTCAAGAATTTTTGGGCTTCGAATTTTGAAATTTTATAGATTTTCTAGGGGTTCAAAATTATCCTGCATAGTTAGCGGAAACTATGTAGAGCTTGTGAGACAATGTTGCAATTTTAACAGTACCATTTGGAACAGTTAGTGAATGGTTGGCCAAACTATGAAGGGTATTAGAGAAAACTATGTGGGGTTCCCTAGTGATACTAATGAGGGATTCATGGTTGGTGCACACTTTGGAAAACTATGTATCCAAGCCATGTGACTTTTCCATATTTCATTAAAATTTGAAATTTTACTTTAAACCCTACTCAATTTTAACCATATATCCCTTCATTTCTTCTTACTCTTATTCATATAGACTAAGTGTGCATGGAGAGTTCCCTCCCCTTATTCCTCTTATATTTTATGACTTTATACCATGGTTTTAAGTATATTTCACCTTTGTAAGTCCCTCCAAACCTATTCCTTACTTAAATTCTTCCTTTTCCATTAATTTTTCCCTCACATAAACCCTAGGGGGATATTGGATGATTTTAGTGTTGGAATTGTATGTAATCATGGGGATTTTTTTGTGTATGGGTTGTAGAGAACATTTCTTGGATCTATTGAGAATTCACTATTGAAGGAAATGCATTGCAGTTAGTTTCTGCTTGAAAAAGTTAGGTGTTTCTTTGTTATCACTTTATATTACATGTAACGGTGTTCATGAGTTCTATAAAATGATTTTATTTCCAAATTAGGCCTATGTATGTATCCCATGAGGGACCAATGATGATTTATAAATGGTTCAAACCATTGGCAAGGAACATGTTCCATGAAAAGTGTTTGTAAAATTTCCCAGGTGACTCTTCAAATGTATTTAAATGTTTTAAAGGGGTGGTGGACACCAATTTGATATTTTAAGGGTGATTTACACTAAATGGTTTCCAATCATTGCATTTGATTTTTTTTAAATGAGTTTCTTTGTTTTAAAAGGCTAGTGTTGGACCATGTGAATTTAATTTTGAAACTTATTGATGACTGTGAACATTCCAAATGTGTTTTTAAAGAGAGTATGGATTTACTAGTGGATTTAAAGAAATGTTTTAATAATATTTTTTCAAGAGTTAATTGGAATGGGTTTTAAAAAGGGTGTGAGTTGGATTGGAATCCAAAAAATCGTTTTGGAAAGAATCATTTGAAACCTTATAGTAAGGATCACTTTTGAAAGTTGTGAAACCCCATTTTGTGCTCTTTATAATTATTACCTTTAAAGGATGATTATTTGTGTATGAGGAGTGATGAAGTGTTGTTGTGTGAACTCTTAAAAATATTTATAACTAAATGAAACATATGGGTTGACCTAGGTCATTCTCTTGAGGAGATTTTGCGGTCAATAAATCACTACTTATAATTAAATTTTTTATATTTTTTTATTTATGAAATAAAACTAAAAGAAATTTATCTTTGATAAATGAGTATTAAAGATAATGAAAAGTAAATATGCAATGCATAATACAGACATAATGAATATAGACAAAATGATGTCAGAAAGAAAGGAGATATTCCCAGGAGAATCACCCAGATTGAACCTTTATTGTCTCATCATTAGCATCAAATTTAATTAATAAACACACTCCATATTATGCATGAATAGACTCTTCTATATATGGTTGTGAATATATATTACACTCAATAACTGCCGAGAGACCACACATCCACCTCCTCGATCGAGGGAAAATGTTATATAAGAGAAAGTTAAGTCTCGGGTGGCAAGTGGAGACACAAAGGTGCCTTACCCACTAAGACCCCCTTGACCTAACTATAATAAAATAAGAAACAATAAAATTTAATGTGTAATTACTTGGGTTCAACAATGGATTGATCCCACGAAAAGTTCCTCGGGTTAGTTACTCATGATCATGAGTATAAGAGATCACAGTAAAGAAGAATAAGGTGGAAAGATAAAAGATAAAAAATGAGAATGATATCAAGAAGAATAGAAAAATATATTAATAATTCATAACACTATTAAAATATAAAGAAACTAAAAAACAATATAAAATGGCCACACATATGTGTCAATGATTTGATAAGGGGCAACGATACATATTTATAGGGAGAGAGGGTGAAAGAATTCGCTCCAAAAATATACTCCAAATATATTCGCATGTATTCCAAATTAATTGGACTAATTTGTAATAGGTTCCTTCATAAAAGTTGTTCCATAATATCTCCTATGTTCAGATTCAAAATTTTATCTTTATTTATCTTTATATGTAGGAGTTATGTCCAATTTAATCAGAGACATTTAATCTTTCCATTTGACTCACCAAATTTCAATTCTTCAACTTCCCATGCCATTATGACCCTCCAAACTATCGATTCACATGTTTGAGACTTAATAAAAAATTTCCCCACTTGATTTTTCATCCTTCCAAAAAATATGGGACATTTTGGATATGTTCTTAAGATGTTATGAATTAATTTCTAAATGGAACCATTTTTTCCTGGTGAGCTGTTTCATTTTATACATGTTTCAACCATTCTAATAATGACTTAATGATAGTATTTTGACTTTAAAATCATCAAGAACGCACTTTATTTAATCGTATTTCATTTCCAGCTAAAATCAATTCATTTGAAGGTGTTTTCACCGAGTTATTCTTTCGTTACGTCGGTAGGGCACATGCTGTCCGCCCAACAAATCTCCCAAATTAAATGATTTTTTAGGACTCTAGATGCACGAATCATCCATTACTCATGAAGAAAAATTTATATAAAATAAATCAAGGATTAAAAAAATCACACAATTTGAAATAATAATGTAAATTTTATAACCAAAATACCCTTATCATAAAAAACTGTCAAATTTCCAGATTTAACCATTTTTTGCATTTGAGCTCAAAATACCACTAAAACCTAAAAATGTGACAATTAGACAAAAAATAACAGTATGGTGGGATTATAACCAATGATTTTCATTATAAATTTATGAAAATTCTAGCTTCATCACTCTCCCACACTTAAACATTTCATTCATGGGCAATAATTTTACATCCAAATCAAAATCCACAAAATAATCAAAAATGAGAAAATATCAATGATCTCATCCAAAATAGAATTTCATCATGTATCATATATGAAAAAAAATTCTCCCAAATTTTCATTTTATTAATTAAAATTTGGTCAACCTCAAAAATCAATCGATGGCCTAATCAAAACCTACCTCACATTGAATTTTATGTCACTCTTCACTCAAGAGAAATTGAATCTAGAGTAATGATCATACTTGAAAATCACATGTATCACCATAGGCTTGTGAAAATTATCATTTATACACAGCGTGAAACATGAAAATGAATTCAATCATGAGGGCTTTAATTAATGTTTCAAATGATTCTATGGCTTAGGGTTGGTGGGAAAATGATTGAAAAATTTTCAGGCCAGAAAGAGGAGGTTGGACTCTTAAGTACAATGCATGATTAATTCAAGTGAAAACACAAGAAATTCCTCTATAAATTCTTCTTGAAAATGTGAAAAAAACACCACCCTCTTTTATGACATCGTACATGAGCCAATCATTGATTACAAATAATGATATCATCTATGTTCTCTATTATTATTTTAAGCTCTAGAAAGGCACAACTTTATTTATTTTTTGATTTTTTATGGAGGATGAGATGAAAATTGAATATAATGATTGAATTACAATTCATGCCCTTGATTTTTAAGAGGGAAATGAGTCATAAAAGAATATACATTGAGGAATTCAAGCTCATTTCCATTTTTTTTTATTTTTTTTGAAGGAGAAATGGATGAAACAAATAAATCATAATGAAATGAGAACACATACCAAATTATCTTATTGTCTACTGCCCAAAGTATTGAAACACACCTCGCACCACCCATAAATGATAAAAATTCCAATTAGTGCACATGAAAATACCTTCCCCCACACTCAAACTTGAAATATCCATTAAAAAAATACTAAAAGTGTGGGTGGGTAAGGAAAAATCAGCTTGTAATGTGGCCTAAACCTATAAGGAAATTTATGGAATCTAATGGATTATAAAGGATAAATGTATTGGTGGGTCTCAAGATAAAATGTGTCTAGCCAAAGAGATTCCTCAATCATTTAAAATACATTCCATGAAATCTAAATATTTGAAAGAGAAAAATCACAAATTCTGGTTCTCATAGAAAATTAAAGTTTCCCTCAAGAAAGTGTGGGTATTAGGAAGAATATGTAAAAGTGGTTTAAAATACCTCACATAACTAGAAAAATATTTTGAGTCAGTGTTTCATGGGCATGGATTTCAAAAATCAGTCAAACTCATAAAAATGCATGATAATCCAATTCAAGGAAAAAGTTTTCACATCAACAATCATTTAAAATCCATTCTTTTAAAAATTATTTCAATGCTTTAAAAATAAATTAATGTGTGAAAAGTGATAAGAATATTCATTAAAGATCAAAAATCCTAAAAATATGATAAACAAAAATGAAAAGAACACAAGAAGAACTAAGAAGTTTGAAACTCCCCCACACTTAAATTTTACCACCCCTCATTTCAACTCAACAAAATATAAATATAAAGGTAGAAAATCCAAGGGGAGGAAAGATACAACCTGATATTATTTTTGAAGTGAATGCCTTGAGTTAATCTCTTAGCTACTTCCGTTAGACCTAGAAATCATCAACTAAAATAAAACATAAGAAAAATAAAAAAAGGAAAGATAAAGATAAAATAGGATAGAACATGGTTTAAACCCCATGTTAGTGATAAGATTTCACTACCCCTAGTCAGGAAGTTGAAGTGAATTATCACCAATCAGATGGTGGGTGTAGTTTCTTTGAGATGAAAAACTACATGTGACTTTTCCCGATGTCCTTGAGTAAACACTGAAAGTAGAGAACCCAAAATAAGATAAGACAGTTCCCAAACCTCAATAAAGAGGAAATATATAATTTGAGTTCAAGAGTGGGAGGGAATAAAAAATATGGCTTCTTCCTATGAACTTCAATGGTTTCCTCCTCCATATGGTATGAAAGTTGTTGTTAAGGAATTAGTCGCACCACCACATATTTTTACAAATCTTCTCCTTCAATCATCTCTACATGGCTAGTATCTTTTTTAATATCCACAGTCTTCTCCATTTGTGCTGTATTAGAAATTTCAAATACAGAGAAGTCAGAAAACAATTTTTCTTGAAAAAGATTAAAACATGAATAATTAATAAATGAATCTTCCCTTTCAAGTAAGTCATCCCGGTAATTGATCTCTTCAGGTAGGACCATTGCCAACTCAATCTCAGCAGGTGCATCTTCTTCATTATATTCCAAGGAAAGAGAGAGGTAGGAAGTTTCTGACGTTTCATTATCGAGGATGGGAAGATCATCTTTCAAGTTATCTTCAACAAAGCTATTCCAGGATTCTTCCAAAAAATGTTGATCTCCCATCAGTGCATCAGCTGGAATGGGTACTTTCGGGACCTCCTCGAGTAATGGTTGAGTGCAAGATGATATGATTAATTCTTTCGGTATCTCCTTCTCAGGTTCTTTAACATAAAAAATGATTGGTGAAATCTCTTCCACCGCTCGTTCTGGTTCAGGTTTCAGCTCAGGTTTGAGTCATTCTTGGTATATGTGTACATATACAACAATCAATTCTATTTGGATCTCCAAGTTTTTTACTTTATCACTAATCCTTTGAAACTGATCATCATAATCATTACAAACATTTTTTGGCACCTGATATTGTTCAGTCCATGAATAATAATTTGAATTAAAATATATCATGAAGACAAATATTTTTTTATGTTTTTTTTAAAATTTATGTTTTTTTTGTTTTTTTAATAAAATAAAATTTATTTACAAAATATGAATAAAAATAGTGAGTGAAGACCACTTGGATCCCCGAAAATGGTTCCAATTTGATGAAGTGTTGATATGTGCGCTCTCAAAAATATTTATAACTAAATGCAGTATATGGGATGACCTAGGTCGTTCTCTTGAGGAGCTTTTGCAATCAATAAATCAGTACTTATAATTCAATTTTTTTATATTTTTTTTATTTATGAAATGAAACTAAAATAAATTTATCTTTGAGAACTGATTATTCAAGATAATGAAATGTAAATATGCAATGCATAATGCAGACATAATGAATGCAGAAAAAATGATGTCAGAAAGAAATGAGATATTCCTGGGAGAATCACCCAGATTGAACCTTCATCATCTCATCACCAGTTTCAAATTTAATTAATAAATACACTCTATATTATGTGTGAATATCCTATTCTATATATGGTTGTGAACATATAGCACACTCAATAATCACTGAGAAACCACACATCCACCTCCTCGATCGATGGAAAATATTATAGAAGAGAAAGTTAAGTCTCGGGTGGAAAGTGGTGACACAAAGGCACCTTACCCATTAATATACCCCTTAAACTAACTCTAATAAAATAAGAAAAAATAAAATTTAATGTGCAATTACTTGTTTTCAACACTGGATTGATCCCCAGAAATTTCCTCGGGTTAGTTACTCTTGATCACGAGTATAAGAGATCGCATTGGAGAAGAATGGGGTTGAAAGACAAAAGATAAAAAAATGAGAATGAGGTGAAGAATAATATAAAAATATATTAATAATTCATAATACTATTAAAATATAAATAAACTACAAAACAATAGAAAATGGCCACATAGAAGTGTCAATGCTTTGATAAGGGGTAATGATATATATTTATAGGGATAGGGGGTGAAAGAATTCGCTCTAAAAATCTACTCCAAATGTATCTACATGTATTACCCATTAATTAGAATAATTTTCTATATGTGTATTCATAAAAGTTGTTCCATAATATCTCATATATTAAGATTAAAAATTTGAACTTTATTTACTTCCATATGTTGGAGTTATAGATGATTTAATCAGAGCCATTTAATCTGTCCATTTGACCCACCAAATTTCAATTCTTCAACTTCCCATGACATTATGACCCTCCAAACTGTCGATTCATGCATTTGAGACTTAATAAAACCTGTTCCCCATTTGATTTAGAGTCCCTCCAAAAAATATGTTACATTTTGGATATCTTTTTAAGATGTTATGAATTAATTTTTCAATGGAACCGTTTCTGCCTGGTGATCTATTTCATCTTACACATGTTTCAACCATTCAAATAATGCCTTAATGATATAATTTTGACTTTAACTCATAAATAACGTTCCTAATTTAATAATATTTCATTTTAATCTATAATAAATGAATTTGGAGGTGTGTTCACCAAGTTATGCTTCTGTTACGTCGGTGGGGCCCATGCTGTCCGCCCCGAAAATCTCCCAAATTAAATGATTTTTGGGCTTCTAAATGCTCGAATCATCATTTCCTCCTGAAGAAAAATTTATAGAAAATAAATCAAGGATTTAAAAAAAAATCACACAATTTGGAATAAAAATGTAAATTTTATGACCAAAATACCCTTATCATAAAAATCTGTAAAATTTCTAGATTTAACCATTTTTTGTATTTGAGCTCAAACTACCACTAAAACCTAAAAATGTGACAATTACCCATAAAATAATAGTACGGTGGGATTATAACCAATGATTTAAAGTATAAAAGTTATGAAAATGCGAGCTTCATCACTCTCCCACACTTAAACATTACACTCTTGGGCAATCATCTTACATCCAAATCAAAATCCACACAACAATCAACAATGAGAAAATATCAATGATCTCATCGAAAATATAATTTCATTATGTATCATCTATGAAAAACAATTCTATATAATTTTCATTTCAATCATTAAAATTTGGTCAACCTCAGAAATCAATCCATGGCCCAATCACAACCTACCTCACATTGAATTTTATGTCACTCTTCACTCAAGTGAAATTGAATCTAGAGTTATGCGCATACTTGGAAATCGCATGTATCACCCTAGGCTTGTGAAAATTTTCATTTATCTATAGCGTGAAATATAAAATTGAATTCAATCATGAGGGATTTAATTAACATTTCAAATGATTCTGTGGCTTAGGGTTGGTGGGAAAATGATTGAAAAAGTTTCATGCCCTAAAGAGGAGGTTTGACTCTTAAGCACAATGCATGATTAATTTAAGTGAAAAAACAGAAAATTACTCTCTCAATCCCACTTGAAAATATGAAAAACAAAACCACCCACTTTTATGACATGGTACATGGGCCAATCAATGATTACAAATAATGATATCATCTATGTTCTCCCTCATTTTTTAAGCACCAGAGAGGAACAACTTTATTTATTTTTTATTTTTTTATGGAAGATGAGATGAAAATTAAATATAATAAATGAATGAAAATTCATGCCCTTGATTTTTGAGAGGAAAATGAGTCATAAAATAATATACAATGAGATATTCAAGCTCATATCCATTTTTTTGCATTTTTTGGAAGGAGAAATGGATGAAACAAATAAAGCAGAATGAAATGATGACACATGCCCAATTCTATTATTGTCCACTACCCAAAGTATTGACACACATCTATAACCACCCATAAATTATACACATCCCACTGACTGAACACAAAAGTCCCTTCCCCCACACTCAAACTTGAAATATCCATACAAAAAATAATAAAAGTGTGGGTAGGTAAGGAAAAATTGGCTTGTAATGTGGCTTAAACCTATAAGGAAATTCATGGCATCTAAGGGCTTATGAAGGATAAATGTAAATTTGGGTATCAAGATAAAATGTGGCTAGCCAAAGATATTCTTCAATCATTTCAAATACATTCCATGAAATCCAAATCTTTGAAAGAGAAAAATTAAAAATTCTGATTCAAAAAAAAATTCAAGTTTTCTACAAGAAAGTGTAGGTATTAGGAATAATATGTCAAAGTGGTTTAGAATAACTCCTAGGACTAGAAAAATATTTTGAGTCAGTGTTTCATGGGCATGGATTTCAAAAATCAGTCAAACTCATAAAAATGAATGATAATCCAATTTAAGGAAAACATTTTCACATCAATAATCATTTAAAATACAGTCTTCCAAAAATCATTTCAACTCTTTCAAAATCAATTGATGTGTGAAAAGTGATAAGAATATTCATTAAAGCTAAAAAAATCTAAAAATATGATAAAAAAATGAAAATAAGACAAGAAGAACTAAGCATGTTCACACTCCCCCACACTTAAATTTTATTACCCATCATTTAAACTCAAAAAAATATAAATATAAAGGTAGAAAATCCAAGGGAAGGAAAGATACAACCTGATATTATTTTTTAAGTGGATTCCTTGAGTTAAGCTCTTAGATATTTCCATTAGACCTAGAAATCATGAAATAAAATAAATCATAAGAAAAATAAATAAAAAAATAAAGAGAAAGAGAAGAGAGGATAGAATATGGTTTAGTCCCCCATGTGGGTGTTAGGATTTCACTTCCCCTAGTCAGGAAGTTGTAGTGGATTATCCCTAATCAGATGGTGGGTGTGATTTCTTTGAGATGAACCACCACATGTAACTTTTCCCAATGTCCATGAGTAAACATTGAAAGTAGAGAACCAAAAAGAAGATAATATAGTTCTTAACCCTCAAGAAAGAGGAAATATAGAATTTGAGTTCAAGAGTGGGAGGGAATAAAAAATATGGGTGCTCCCTTTGAACTTCCATGCTTTCCTACTTCATATGGTATAAAAATTTTTATTGAGGAAGTAGTCGCACTGCCACATATTTTTCCAAATGTTCTTCTTCAATCATCGCTACATGGGTAGTATATTTTTTAACATCCACTATCTGCTCCATTTGTGCTGTATCAGAAATTTCAAAGAAAGATAAGTCAGAAAACAATTTATCTTGAATAAGATTAAAACATGAAGAATTAATAAAGAAATATTTCCTTTCAAGTAATTCATATTGGTAATTGATCTCCTCCGGAAGGACCATTGGAAACTCAATCTCAGAAGGTGCATATTCTTCATTATCTTCCAAGTAAAGAGAGAGGTTGAAATTTTCTGATGTTTCATTATCAAGGATGGGAAGATCATGTTTCAGGTTATCTTCAACAAATATATTCCAGGATTCTTCCAACAAATGTTGATCTCCCATTAGTGCATTAACTAGAATGTGTACTTTCGGGACCTCATCAAGAAATTTTTGAGTGTGGGATGATATGATTAATTATTTTAGTAGCTCCTTCTCACCCACCTCAGGTTTTTTAAAATAAAAAATTATTGGTGAAATCACTTCCACCACTCATTCTGGTTCAGGTTTCAGCTCAGGTTCGGGTTGTTTTTGGGATGTGCGTACATATTCAGTAATCAATTATATTTCGCTCTCCAAGTTTTTAACTTGATCACTAATCCTTTGAAACCGAGAATCATGATCATTATAATCATTTTTTTGGCACCTGATATTGTTCAGTCCATGAATAATAATTTTAATTAAAAGACATCCTGAACAAAGAGAATTTTTTATGTTTTTTTTGAAATTTATGTTTTTTTGTTTTTTTAATAAAAGAAAAATTATTGACAAAATATGAATAAAAATAGTGAGTTAAGACCACTTGGTTCCCCAAAAATGACTCAAATTTGATGAAGATTTATCTTGTGCACTCTCAAAAATATTTATAACTAAATGCAACATATGGCCTGACCTAGGTCGTTCTCTTGAGGAGCTTTTGTGGTCAATCAATCACTACTTATAATTCATTTTTTTATTTATGAAATAAAACTAAAATAAATTTATCTTTGAGAAATGAGTATTCAAGATAATGAAAAGTAAATATGCAATGTATAATGTAGAGAGAATGAATGCAGACAAAATGATGTCAGAAAGAAAGGAGATATTCCCAGAAGAATCACCCAGATCGAACCTTCATCGTCTCATCATTAGTTTAAAATTTAATTATTAAAAACACTCCATTTTATGTGTGAATATCCTATTCTATATATGGTTGTTAATATATAGTACACTCAACGATCACTGAGAGACCACACATCTACCTCCTTGGTTGAGGGAAAATGTTATTGAAGAGAAAGTTAAGTCTCGGGTGGAAAGTGGAGACACAAAGGCAACTTACCCACTAAGACCCCCTTGAACTAACTATAATAAAATAAGAAACAATAAACTTTAATGTGTAATTAATTGGGTTCAACACTATATTTATCCCCCAGAAAGTTCCCCTGGTTAGTTATTCATGATCACTAATATAAGAGATCACAGTGGAGAAGAATGAGGTGGAAAGACAAAAGATAAAAAAATGAGAATGAGATGAAGAATAATATAAAAATATATTAATAATTCATAGTACTATTAAAATGGAAATAAACTACAAAATAATAGAAAATGGCCACATAGAAGTTTCAATGCTTTGAGAAAGGGTGATGATACATATTTATAGAGAGAGGGGGTGAAATAATTCACTCCAAAAATCTACTCCAAATGTATCCGCATGTATTCCCAATTAATTGGAAGAATTTGTAACTAGTTTATTCATCACATTTGTTCCATAATATCTTCTCTATTCAAATTCAAAATTTTAGCTTTATTTACTTCCAAATGTAGGAGTTATGGCCGATTTAATTAGAGCCATTTAATCTATCCATTTGACTCGTCAAATTTCAATTCTTCAACTTCCCATGCCATTATGACCCTCAAACCCATCGATTCACGCATTTTCACCCAAATAAAAACTATTCCCCACTTTATTTTGCGTCCCTCCACAAAATATGGGACATTTTGGATATGCTATTCAGATGTTATCAAAATTTATCAATGGAACCATTTCTACCTCGTGAGTTGTTTCATCTTTCACATGTTTCAACCATTCAAATAATGCCTTAATGATAGTATTTTGAATTTAAACTCATAAATAACGCACCTTATTTAATACTATTTCATTTCCAGCTAGAATAAATTCATTTTGAGGTTTGTGCACCGAGTTATTCTTCTGTTAGATCAGTGGGGCCCATGCTGTCTACCCGGTAAATCTCCCAAATTAAATGTTTTTTTCGGACCTCTAAATGCTCGAATAATCCTTTACTCATGAATAAAAAGTTATAGAAAATAAATCAAGGATTTAAAAAATAATAATCACACAATTTGGAATAATAATCTAAATTTTACGACCAAAATACACTTATCATAAAAATCTGTCAAATTTCAAGATTTAACCATTTTTTTGCATTTGTGCCCAAAATACTACTAAAACCTAAAAATGTGATAATTACCCATAAAATAACAGAATTTTGGGATTATAAACAATTATTTATAGTATAAAATTTATGAAAATGCTAGCTTCATCACTCTCCCACACTTAAACATTTCCCTCCTGGCCAATCATCTTACATCCAAATCAAATTCCACACAACAATCAAAAATGATAAAATATCAATGATCTCATCCAAAATAAAATTTCATTATGTATCATCTATGAAAAAAATTTATATCTCATTTTAATTTCAATCATTAAAATTTGGTCAAACTTAGAAATCAATCAATGGACCAATCACAACCTACCTCACATTGAATTTTATGTCACTCTTCACTCAAGAGAAATTGAATATAGAGTTATGCTCATACTTGAAAATCACATGTATCACCATAGGCTTGTGAAAATTCGCATTTCTCCATAGTGTGAAACTTGAAAATTACTTCAATCATGAGGGGTTTAATTAATGGTTCAAATTATTCTGTGTCTTAGGGTTGGTGGGAAAATGATTGAAAAAGTTTCAGGCCAGAAAGAGGTGGTTGGACTCTTAAGTACAATACATGATTAATTCAAGTGAAAACATAGGAAATTACTCTCTCAATCCTGCTTGAAAATGTGAAAAACAACACCGCAATATTTTATGACATGGTACATGATGTAATTAGTGATTACAAAGAATGATATCAGCTATGTTCTCCATCATTTTTTAATCTCAAGAATGGCACAACTTTATTTTTTATATTTTTTATGGAGGATGAGATGAAAATTGAATATAATGAATGAATGAAAATTCATGACCTTGATTTTTGAGAGGTACATGAGTTATAAAATAATATACAATGATATATTCAATCTCATCTCTATTTTTTCATATTTTTAAGGATAAATGGATGAAACAAATAAAGCACAATGAAATGACGACACATGACCAATTCTCTTATTGTCCACTGCCCAAAGTATTAACACACACCTCATACCACCCATAAATGATACACATCCCAATGAAATCACATTAAAGACCCTTCTCCCACACTCAAACTTGAAATATCCATGAAAAAAATACTAAAATTGCGGGTTGGTAAGAAAAAACCAGCTTGTAATGTGGCTCAAACCTATAAGGAAATTCATGCCATCTAAGGCCTTATGAAGGATAAATGTAAAGGTGGGTATCAAGATAAAATTTGGCTAGCTAAATAGATGCCTCAATCATTTCAAATACATTCCATGAAATCCAAAGATTTGAAAGAGAAAAATCACAAATTCTAGTTCTCACACAAAATTTAAGTTTCCCTCAAGAAAGTGTAGGTATTAGGAAGAATATGTCAAAGTGGTTTAGATTACCTCAGAGGACTATAAAAATATTTTGAGTTAGTGTTTCATGGATATGGATTTCAAAAATCATTAAAAATCATAAAAAAGAATGATAATCCAATTTAAGGAAAAAGTTTTCACATCAACAATCATTTAAAATCCACTCTTTCAAAAATCATTTCAACTATTTCAAAATAAATTTATGTGTGAATAATGATAATAATATTCATTAAAGATCAAAAATCCTAAAAATATGATAAAAAAATGAAAATCACACGAGAATAACTAAGCAGGTTGACACCCCCCACACTTAAATTTTACTACCCCTCATTTAAACTCAACAAAATATAAATATAAAGGTAGAAAATCCAAGGGAAGGAAAGATACAACCTGATATTATTTTTGAAGTGGATGCCTTGAGTTAAGATCTTAGATGCTTCCATTAGACCTATAAATCATGAAATAAAATAAATCATAAGAAAAATAAATAAAAAAAGAAAGAGAAATAGAAAAGAGGATAGAACATGGTTTAGTCCCCCATATGGGTGTTAGGATTTCACTACCCCTAGTCAGGTAGTTGTAGTGGATTATACCCAATCAGATGGTGGGTGTGCTTTCTTTGAGATGATCCACCATATGTGACTTTTCTCAGTGTCCATGAGTAAACGCTGAAAGTAGATAACCCCAAAAAAGATAAGATAGTTCCCAACCCTCAAGAAAGAGTAAATATAGAATTTGAGTTCAAGAGTGGGAGGGAATAGAAAATATGGGCCCTCCCTATGAACTTCTATGGTTTCCTTCTCCATATGGCATTAAAATTGTTGTTGAATAAGTAGTCGCACCACAACATATTTTTCCAAATATTCTTCTTCAATCATCTCTCTATGGGTAGTCTCTTTTTTAACTTCCACGATATGCTCAATTTGTGCTGTATTAGAAATTTCAAAGAAAGAGAAGTCAAAAAAAAAATTTAGATTGAATAAGATTAAAACCTGAAGAATTAATAAAGAAATATTCCCTTTAAATTAAGTCATCTTGGTAATTGGTCTCTTCAGGTAGGACCATTGGGATCTCAATCTCAGCAGGTGAATATTCTTTAATATCTTCCAAGTAAAGAGAGAGGTATAAAGTTTCAGATGTTTCATTATTAAGGATAGAAAGATCATGTTTCAAGTTATCTTCAACAAATATATTCAAGGATTCTTCCAAAAAAATGTTGATCTCCCATCAGTGCATCCGCTGGAATGTATACTTCCAGAACCTCATAGAGCAATGGTTGAGTGTGGGATGATATGTTTAATTATTTTGGTAGCTACTTATCATCCTCCTCAAGTTCTTTAAAATAAAAAATTATTGGTGAAATCTTTTCCACCACTTGTTCTGGTTTAGGTTTCAGCTTAGGTTTGGATTTTTCTTGGGATGTGTGTACATATTCAACAATCAATTTTATTTGACTCTCGAAGTTTTTAACTTTATCACTAATCCTTTGAAATTGAGCATCATGATCATTACAAACATTTTTTTGGAACCTAATATTGTTCAGTCCATGAATAATAATTTTAATTAAAAGACATCATGAACAAAGATATTTTTTTATGTTTTTTTGAAATTTATGTTTTTTTAATAAAAGAAAAATTATTTACAAAATATGAATAAAAATAGCGAGTTAAGACCACTTGACTCCCTGGAAACGATGACAATTTTATGTAGTGTTATCGTGTGTGCTCTCAAAAATATTTATAACTAAATGCACCATATGGGCTGACCTAGGTTGTTCTCTTGAGGAGCTTTTGTGATCAATCAGTCACTACTTATAAATAATTTTTTTTATATTTTTTATTTATTAAATAAAAATAAAATAAAATTAATTTTTTAGAAATGAGTATTCAAGATAATGAAAAGTAAATATGAAATTCATAATTCAGATAGAATGAATACAGACAAAATGACGTTAGAAAGAAAGGCAATATTCCCAGGAGAATCACCCAGATTGAACCTTCATCGTCTCATAATTAGTTTAAAATTTAATTAATAAAAACACTCAATTGTATGTGTGAACATCCTCCTATATATATGGTTTCAAATATATAGTATACTCAACTATCACTGAGAGACCACACATCCACCTCCTCGTTCAAGGGAAAATGTTATAGAAGAGAAAGTTAAGTCTCGGGTGGCAAGAGAAGACACAAAGGAGCATTACCCACTAAGATTCACATTGTAATAACTCTAATAAAATAAGAAATGATAAAATTTAATGTGAAATCAATTGGGTTCAACATTGGATTGATCCCCCAAAAATTTCCTTAGGTTTGTTACTCATGATCACGAGTATAAGAGATCGCAGTGGAGAAGAATGGGGTAAAAAGACAAAAGATAAAAAAATGAGAATGAGATGAAGAAGAATAGAAAAATATATTAATAATTCATAATACTATTAAAATGAAATGAAACTACAAAATAATTTAAAATGTCCACAAAAAAGTTTTAATGCTTTGAGAAGGGGTGATCATACATATTTATAGGGAGAGGGGGTGAAAGAATTCACTCCAAAAATATTCTCCCAATATCTCCGCATGTATTCCCCATTAATTGGACGAATTTTTAACAAGTGTATTCATCAAAGTTGTTCCATATTATCTCCTATGTTTAGATTCAAAATTTTAGCTTTATTTACTTCTAGATGTCGGAGTTATGGACGATTTAATGAGAGCCATTTAATCTGTCCATTTGACTCGCCAAATTTCAATTCTTCAGAGTCCCATGCCATTATGAACTTCAAATTTATCGATTCACACGTTTGATCCTTAATAAAAGTTGTTACCCACCTTATTTATCGTCCCTCCACAAAATATGAGACATTTTGGATACGGTATTCATATGTTATGAATTAATTTCTCAATGGAATTGTTTCTGCCTGGTGAGCTGTTTCATCTTTCACATGTTTCAACCGTTGAAATAATGCCTTAATGATAGTATTTTGACTTTAAACTCATCAAAAACGTAAATTATTTAATCCTATTTCATTTCCAGCTAGAATAAATTCATTTGGAGGTTTGTGCACCGAGTTATGATTTTGTTACGTCGGTGGGGCCCATGATATCTGCCCAACAAATCTCCCAAATTAAATGATTTTGGGCCTCTAAATGCTCTAATAATCCTTTAATTATGAAGAGAAAGTTATATAAAATAAATAAAGGATTTAAAAAAAAGAATCACCCAATTTGGAAAAAAATGTAAATTTTATGACCAAAATAATCTTATCATAAAAATCTGTCAAATTTTCTGATTTAACCATTTTTTTCATTTGATCTTAAAATACCACTAAAACCTAAAAGCGTGACAATTTCCCATAAAATAACAGTATGGTGGGATTATAAACAATGATTTACAGTATAAAATTTATGAAAATGCAAGTTTCATCACTCTCCCACACTTAAACATTTCACTCCTAGGCAATCATCTTACATCCAAATCAAAATCCACACAAAAATAAAAAATGAGAAAATATCAATGATCTCATCCAAAATAGAATTTCATCATGTATGATCTATGAAAAACAATTCTCTCTAATTTTCATTTAAATCATTAAAATTTTATCAACCTCAAAAATCAATCCATTTCCCAATCACAACCTACCTCACATTGAATTTTATGTCACTCTTCACTCAAGTGAAATTGAATCTATAGTTTTGCTCATACTTGAAAATCACATGTATCACTATAGGCTTGTGGAAATTTTAATTTCCCCATAGTGTGAAACATGAAAATGAATTCAATAATAAGGGCTTTAATTAATGGTTCAAATGATTCTATGGCTTTGGGTTGGTGGGAAAATGATTGAAAAAGTTTAAGGCCAGAGGTTGGACTCTTAAGTACAATGCATGATTAATTCAAGTGAAAACACAAGAAATTAATCTCTAAATCCCACTTGAAAATGTGAAAAACAACACCAATAACTTTTAGGACATGGTACATGAGACAATAAATGATTACAAAGAATGATATCATCTATGTTCTCCCACATTTTTTAATCTCTAGAATGGAATAACTTTATTTTCTTCATTTTTAATTTGTTTATGGAGGATGAGCTGAAAATTGAATATAATGAATGAATGAAAATTCATGCCCTTGATTTTTGAGAGGTAAATGAGTCATAAAATAATATACAATGATTAATTCAAGCTTATATCCATTTTTTTTAATTTTTTTGAAGGAGAAATGGATGAAACAAATAAAGCACAATGAAATGAAGACACATGCCCAATTCTCTTATTTTCCACTGCCCAAAGTATTGACATACACCTGACACCACCCATAAATGATACACATACCAATGAACACACACTAAAGGACCTTCCCCCACAATCAAACTTGAAATATCCATGAAAAAAATACTAAAATTGCTGGTAGGTAAGGAAAAATTGGTTTGTAATGTTTGATTAAACCTATAAGGAAATTCATATCATCTAAGGGATTATAAAGGGTAAATGTAAAGGTGGGTATCAAGATAAAATGTGGCTATCCAAATATATTCCTAAATAATTTCAAATAAATTCCATGAAATCCAAATCCTTGAAAAAGAAAAATAACAAATTTTGGTTCTCACATAAAATTCAAGTTTCCCTCAAGAAAGTGTGGGTATTAAGAAGAATATGTCAAAGTGGTTTAGAATACCTCATAGAACTAGAAAAATATTTCGAGTCAGTGTTTCTTGGGCATAGATTTTAAAAATCAGTCAAACTCATAAAAATGCATGATAATCCAATTCAAGGAAAAAAATTTCACATCAACAATAATTTAAAACCCATTATTTTAAAAATCATTTCAAATCTTTCAAAATAAATTGATGTGTGAAAAGTGATAAGAATATTCATTAAATCTCAAAAATCCTAAAAATATGATAAAAAAAAATGAAAAGCACACAATAATAACTAAGAAAGTTGACAACCCCCACACTTAAATTTTATTACCCTTCATTTCAACTCAACAAAATATAAATATAAAGGTAGAATATCCAAGGGAGGGAAAGATACAACCTGATATTGTTTTTGAAGTGGATTCCTTGAGTTAAGATCTTAGATACTTCAATTAGACCTAGAAATCATGAAATAAAACAAATCATAAGAATAATAAATAAAAAAATAAAGAGAAAAGGAAAAGAGGATAGAACATGGTTTATAACCCCATGTGGGTGCTAGGATTTCACAACCCCTAGTAAGGCAGTTGTAGTGGACTATCCCCAATTAGATGGTGGGTGTGGTTTCTTTGAGATGAACCAACACATGTTAATTTTCCTGATGTCAATGAGTAAAAATTGAAATTAGAGAACCCCAATGAAGATAAGATAGTTCCCAACCCTCAAGAAAGAGGATATATAGAATTTGAGTTCAAGAGTGAGATGGAATAGAAAATATGGGTGCTCCCTATGAACTTCCATGGTTTCCTCCTCCATATAGTATGAAAATTGTTTTTGAGGAAGTAGTCACACCACCACATATTTTTCCAAATATTCTACTTCAATCATCACTACACAGGTAGTCTCTTTTTTAACATCCACAATATGCTCCATTTGTGCTGTATCAGAAATTTCAAAGAAAGAGAAGTCAGAAAACAATTTATCTTGAATAATATTAAAACATGAAGAATTAATAAAGAAATATTCCCTTTCAAGTAAGCCAACTTGGTAATTGATCTCTCCAGGAAGGACCATTGGAAACTCAATTTCAGTAGGTTCATCTTCTTCATTATCTTACAAGGAAAGAGAGAGGTAGAAATTTTATGATGTTTCATTATCAAGTATGAGAAGATCATGTTTCAAGTTTTCTTCAACAAAGCTATTCTAGGATTGTTCCAAAAAATGTTGATCTCCCATCAGTGCATCATCTGGAATGTGGACTTTGAGGACTTCATCGAGCAATGGTTGAGTGTGGGATGATATGATTAATTCTTTTAGTAGATCTTTCTCAGCCGCCATAGGTTCTTTAACATAAAAAATGTTTAGTGAAATATCTTCCACCACTCATTATGGTATAGGTTTCAGGTCATGTTCAGGTTGTTCTTGGGATGTGCGTATATATTCATCAATCAATTCTATTTAGATCTCCAAGTTTTTTACTTTATCACTAATCCTTTGAAACTGAGCATCATGACCATTACAAATTTTTTTTGGTACCTGAGATTTTTCAATCCATGAATAATAATTTGAATTAAAATCCATCATGAAAAAAGATATTTTTTATGTTTTTTTTGAAATTTATGTTTTTTTTTGTTTTTTTAATAAAAGAAAAATTATTTACAAAATATGAATAAAAACAGTGAGTGAAGACCACTTGGATCCCCGAAAATGACTCCAATTTGATGAATCATTATCGTGTGTTCTCTCAAAAATATTTATAACTAAAAGCAGCATATGGGCTGACCTAGGTCTCTCTCTTGATGAGCTTTTGCAGTCAATCAATCACTACTTATAATTAAATTTTTTTATATTTTTTTATTTATAAAATAAATCTAAAATAAATTGATCTTTGAGAAATGAGTATTCAAGATAGTGAAAAGTAAATATGCAATGCATAATGTAGATATAATGAATGCAGATAAAATGATGTCAGAAAGAAAAGAGATATTCCCAGAAGAATCACCCAGATTGAACCTTCTTCGTCTCATAATTTGTTTCAAATTTAATTAATAAACTCAATCCACATTATGTGTGAATATACTATTCTATATATGGCTGTGAATATATAGTAAACTCAATAATCACTGAGAGATCACACATCCACCACCTCTATCGAGGGAAAATTTTATAGAAGGTAAAGTTAAGTCTCTTGTGGAAAGTGGAGACCCAAAGGCCCCTTAACCACTAAGATCCCCCTTGACCTAACTATAATAAAATAAGAAACAATAAAATTTAATGTGAAATTAATTGGGTTCAACATTATATTGATCCCCCCGAAAGTTCCTTGGGTTAGTTACTCATGATCACGAGTATAAGAGATCACAATGGAGATGAATGGGGCGGAAAGACAAAAGATAAAAAAATGATAATGAGATGAAGAAGAATATAAAAATATATTAATAATTCATAATACTATTACAATGAAAAGAAACTAAAAAACAATAGAAAATGGCCACATATAAGTGTTAATTCTTCGAGAAGGGGTGATGATACATATTTATAGGGAGAGGGGGTGAAAGAATTCGCTCCAAAAATCTGCTCCAAATTTATCCATATGTATTCTACATTAATTAGATGAATTTTTAATAGGTTTCTTCATAAAAGTTATTCCATAATATATAATATGTTTAGACTAAAAATTTGATCTATATTTACACCGAGATGTAGGAGTTATGGTTGATTTAATCAGATCTATTTAATTTGTCCATTCGACTCACCAAATTTCAATTCTTAAACTTACCATGCCATTATGACTCTCCAACTTTTCGATTCATGCATTTGAGTCGTAATAAAAGTTTCTCCCCATATGATTTCTCATACCTCAACAAAGTATGGTATATTTGAGATATGTTTTTCAAATGTTATGAATTAATTTCTCAACAGAACCGTTTCTACCTGGTGATATTTTTCATCTTCCACATGTTTCAACCGTTCAAATAATGCCTTAATGATAGTATTTTGACTTTAAACTCATCAATAAAGAGTATTATATAATAATGTTTCACTTACAGCTATAATCAATGCATTTGGAGGTGTGTGTACTGAGTTATGATTCCATTACTTCGGTGGGGCCCATGCTGTCCGCCCCACAAATCTCCCAAATTAAATGATTTTTTAGGGATTATAAATTCTTGAATCATCCTTTCCTCATGAATAAAAATTTATAGAAAATAAATCAATGATTAAAAAAACAATAAAAAAATTTGGAATAATAATGTAAATTTTATTACCAAAATACACTTATCATAAAAAACTATCAAATTTCCAGATTTAACCATTTTTTTCATTTGAGCTCAAAATACCACTAAAACCTAAAAATGTGACAATTAACCATAAAATAAATGTATGGTGGGATTATAACCAATGATTTAAAGTATAAAATTTATGAAAATTCTAGCTTCATCACTCTCCCACACTTAAACATTGCACTTCTGGGCAATCATCTTACATCCAAATCAAAATCCACACAACAATCAAAAAAGAGAAAATATCAATGATCTCATCCAAAAATAGAATTTAATCTTGTATCATCTATGAAAAACAATTATCTCTCATTTTAATCTCAATAATTAAAATTTTATCAACCTTATAAATCAATCCATGTCCCAATCATAACCTACCTCACATTGAATTTTATGTCACTCTTCACTCAAGAGAAATTAAATCTAGAGTTATGCTCATACTTGAAAATCGCATGTATCACCATAGGCTTATGAAAATTTAAATTAATAAATAGAGTGAAACATGAAAATGAATTCAATAATGAGGGATTTAATTAATGGTTTAAATGATTCTGCAGCTTAAGGTTGGTAGAAAAATGATTGAAAAAGTTTCTAGCCAGAAAGAGGAGGTTGGACTCTTAAGTACAATGCATGATTAATTCAAGTGAAAACATAGGAAATTAATTTCTCAATATCTCTTGAAAATGTGAAAAGTAACACCAACCTATTTTATGACATGGAACATGAGCCAATCAGTGATTACAAAGAATGAAATCATCTATGTTCTCCCCCATTTTTTAAGCTCTAGAAAGGCATAACTTTATTTTATTTATTTTTTATTTTTTATGGAGAATGAGATAAAAATTGAATATAATGAATGAATGATAATTCATTATATTTATTTTCGAGAGGTAAATGGTTAATAAAATAATATACAATGAGTAATTCAATCTCATCTTCATTTTTTTCATTTTTTTGAAGGAGAAATTGATGAAAAAAATAAAGCACAATGAAATGAAGACACATGCCCAATTATCTTATTGTATACTACCCAAAGTATTGACACACACCTCTCACCACCCATAAATGATACACATCCCAATGAACACACATCAAAGTCCCTTCCCCCATAATGAAACTTGAAATATCCATGCAAAAAATACTAAAAGTGCAGGTAGGTAATGAAAAATCGTCTTATAATGTGGCTTAAATCTATAAGGAAATTCATGGAATCTAAGGGATTATGAAGTGTAAATGTAAAGGTGGGTCTCAAGATAAAATGTGTATAGCCAAAGAGATTCCTCAATCATTTCGAATATATTCCATGAAATCCAAATCTTTGAAAAATAAAAATCAGAAGTCCTGGTTCTCACACAAAATTCAAGTTTCCCTCAAGAAAGTGTGGGTATTAGGGAGAATATGTCAAAGTGGTTTATAATACCTCATAGGACTAGAAAAATATTTTTAGTTAGTGTTTCATGGGCATGGATTTCAAAAATTAGTCAAACTCATAAAAATACATGATAATCCAATTCAAGAAAAAAGTTTTCACATCAACAATCATTTAAAATCCATTCTTTCAAAAATCATTTCAACTCTTTGAAAATCAATTGATGTGTGAAAAGTGATAAAAATATTCATTAAAGCTAAAAAATCCTAAAAATATGATCAACAAAAATGAAAAGAACATAAGAAGAACTAAGTAGGCTGACACCCCCACACTTAAATTTTAATACCCCTCATTTCAACTCAAAAAAATATAAATATACAGGTAGAAATTCCAAGGGAAGGAAAGATACAACCTGATATTATTTTTGAAGTGAATTCCTTCAGTTAAGCTATTATCTACTTCCATTAGACCTAGAAATCATGAAATAAAATAAAACATAAGAAAAATAAATAAAAAAATAAAGATAAAGATAAAATAGGATAGAACATGGTTTATACCCCCATGTTAGTGCTAAGATTTCACTACCCCTAGTCAGGAAGTTGAAGTGAATTATCCCCAATCAGATGGTGGGTGTAGTTTCTTTGAGATGAAAAACCACATGTGACTTTTCCCAATTTCCATGAGTAAACACTGAAAGTAGATAAACCCAAATAAGATAAGATAGTTCCTAACCCTCAAGAAAGAGGAAAGATATAATTTGAGTTCAAGAGTGGGAGGGAATAAAAAATATGGGTGATCCTTGTGAACTTCCATGGTTTCCTCCTTCATAAGGTATGAATTTTTTTTTTGAGGAAGTAGTTTCACCACCACATATTTTCCCAAATATTATACTTCAATCATTACTACATGGGTAGTCTCTTTTTTAACATCCACGGTCTTCTCTATTTGTGCGGTATTAGAAATTTCAAAGAAAGATAAGTTAAAAAAAAATTAGCTTGAATAAGATTAAAACATGAAGAATTAATAAATAAATCTTCCCTTTCAAGTAATCTAGCTTGGAAATTGATATCTTCAGGTAGGACCATTTGAAAATCAATATAAGAAGATGCATCTTCTTCATTATCTTCCAAGGAAAGAGCGAGGTTGAAATTTTTTGATGTTTCATTATCAGGGATGGGAAGATCATGTTTAAAGTTTTCTTCAAAAAAGCCATTCCAAGATTGTTCCAGAAAATGTTGACCTCCCATCAGTGCATCAAATGGAATGTGTACTTTCAGGACCTCATAGATAAATGGTTGAGTGAGGGATGATATAATTAATTATTTAGTATCTCCTTATAATCCTCCATAGGTTCTTTAACATAAAAAATGATTGGTGAAATCTCTTCCACCACTCATTATGTTTCAGGTTTCAGATCAGGTTTGGGTTGTTCTTGGGATGTGCATATATATTCAACAATCAATTCTATTTGTCTCTCCAAGTTTTTCAATTTATCACTAATAATTTGAAACTGAGAATCATGATCATTACAAAATTTTTTTGGCACCTGAGATTGTTCAGTCCATGAATAATAATTTGAATTAAAGGAAATCAAGAAAAAAGAGAATTTTTATGTTTTTTTTAAAAATTTATGTTTTTTTTAATAAAATAAAAATTATTTACAAAATATGAATAAAAATAGTGAGTATAGACCACTTGGATCCCTGAAAATGGCTCCAATTTGATGAATCTTTGTCGCTTGTTCTCTCAAAAATATTTATAACTAAATGCAGCATATGGGCTGACCTAGGTCGTTCTCTTGAGGATCTTTTGTGGTCAATCAATCACTAATTATAATTGTTTTTTTATATTTTTTATTTATGAAATAAAACTAAAATAAATTGATCTTTGAGAAATGAGTATTAAAGATAATAAAAAGTAAATATGAAATGCATAATGCAGACAGAATGAATGCAGAAAAAATGATGTTAGAAAGAAATGAGATATTCCCGGGAGAATCACTTAGATTGAACCTTCATCATCTCATCATCAGTTTCAAATTTAATTAATAAACTCACACCATAGTATGTGTGAATATCCTCTTCTATATATGGTTGTGAATATATAGTACACTCAACAATCGCTGAGAGATCACACATCCACCTCCTTGATCGAGGGAAAATGTTATAGAAGAGAAAGTTAAGTCTTGAGTGGAAAGTGGAGACACAAAGGCGCCTTACCCACTAATATCCCCCTTGACCTAACTATAATAAAATAAGAAATAATAAGCTTTAATGTGAAATTACTTGGGTTCAACACTGAATTTATCCCCTAGAAAGTTCCTTGGGTTAGTTACTCATGATCAAGAGTATAAGAGACTGCAATGGAGAAGAATGGGGTGGAAAGACAAAAGATAAAAGAATGATAATGATATGAAGAAGAATAGAAAAATATATTAATAATTCATAATATTATTAAAATGGAAAGAAACTACAAAACAATATAAAATGGCCACACATAAGTGTCAATGCATTGAGAAGGGGTGATGATACATATTTATAGGGAGAGGGGGTGAAATAATTCACTCAAAAAATCTAATCAAAATGTATCCTCATATATTCCCCATTAATTGGAAAAATTTGTAACAAGTGTCTTCATCAAAGTTGTTCCATAATATATCCTTGTTCAGATTAAAAATTTGAGCTTTATTTACTTCCAGATGTAGGACTTATGGCTGATTTAATCAGATCTATTTAATATGTCCATTTGATTCATCAAATTTCAATTCTTCAACTTACCATGCCATTATGACCCTCCAACTTATCGATTAATGCATTTGATCCATAATAAAAGTTTCTCCCCATGTTATTTCTCCTCTATACACAAAATATGGAACATTTGGGATACATTCTTTAGATGTTATGAATTAATTTCTCAATGGAACCGTTTCTGTGTGGTGAGATTTTTCATCTTCCACATGTTTTAACCAATCAAATAATGCCTAAATGATATTATTTTGACTTTAAACTCATCAAGAATACACATTATTTAACACTATTTAATTTATAGCTAGAATCAATGCATTTTTAGTTGTGTGCACCAATTTATGCTTCCGTTACGTTGGTGGGGCCTATGTTGTCCGTCCGACAAATCTCCCAAATTAAATGATTTTTTCGGGCCTCTAAATGAACGAATCATTATTTACTACTGAAAACAAAGTTATAGAAAATAAATCATGTATTAAAAAAAATAATCACACAATTTGAAATAATAATGTAAATTTTATGATCAAAATACGCTTATCATAAAAATCTGTCAAATTTCCAGATTTAACCATTTTTTGCATTTGAGCTCAAAATACCACTAAAACCTAAAAATGTGACAATTACCCTTAAAATAAAAGTATGGTGGTATTATATCCAATGATTTACAGTATAAAATTTATGAAAATGTGAGCTTCATCACTCCCCCACACTTAAACATTGCACTCCTGGGCAATCATCTTACATCCAAATCAAAATCTATACAACAATCAAAAATGAGAAAATATCAATGATCTC
This sequence comes from Viscum album, assembly GCA_963277665.1. Taxonomy (NCBI): domain Eukaryota; kingdom Viridiplantae; phylum Streptophyta; class Magnoliopsida; order Santalales; family Viscaceae; genus Viscum; species Viscum album. The sequence continues at coordinate 1,287,914,083 of OY728159.1, read as the reverse complement.
ATCCAAAATATAATTTCATCATTTATCATCTATGAAAAACAATTCTCTCCCATTTTAATCTCAATAATTAAAATTTGATCAACCTTATAAATAAATCCATGGCCCAATCACAACCTACCTCACATTGAAATTTATGTCACTCTTCACTCAAGAGAAATTGAATCTAGAGTTATTCTTATACTTGAAAATCGCATGTATCACCACAGGCTTGTGAAAATTTCAATTTATCCACAGCATGAAACATGAAAATGAATTCAATAATTAGGGATTTAATTAATGGTTCAATTGATTATGTGGCTTAGTGTTGGTTGGAAAATGATTGAAAAAGTTTTAGGCTAGAAAGAGGAGGTTGGACTCTTAAGTACAATGCATGATTAATTCAAGTGAAAACACATGAAATTACTCTATCAATCTCGCTTGAAAATATGAAAAATAACACTACCCACTTTTATGACATGGTATATGAGCCAATCAGTGATTATAAATAATGATATCATCTATGTTCTCCCTCATTTGTTTAAGCTTCAGAAAGGCACAACTTTATTTTCTTTTTTTTTGATTTTTTATGGAGGATGAGATGAAAATTGAATATAATGAATGAATGAAAATTTATGCTCTTGATTTTTGAGAGGTAAATGAGTAATAAAATAATATACAATGAGTAATTCAAGCTTATCGCCATTTTTTTTATTTTTTTTGAAGGATAAATGGATGAAACAAATAAAGCACGATGGAATGACGAAACATGCCCAATTCTATTATTGTCCACTGCCCAAAGTATTTACACACACCTCTCACCACCCATAAATGATAAAAATCCTAATAAACACACTCGAAAGGCCCTTTACCCACACTAAAACTTGAAATATCCATGCAAAAATTACTAAAAGTGTGAGTAGGTAAGGAAATATCATCTTGTAATGTGGCTTAAACCTATAAGGCAATTCATGGCATCTAAGGGCTTATGAAGGATAAGTGTAAAGGTGGGTATCAAGATAAAATTTGTCTAGTTAAAGATATTTCTCAATCATTTTAAATACATTCCATGAAATCCAAATCTTTGAAAGAGAAAAATCACAAATTCTGATTCTCACACAAAATTCAAGTTTCCCTAAAGAAAGTGTGGGTATTAGGAAGAATATGTAAAAGTGGTTTCGAATACCTCACAGGACTAGAAAAATATTTTGAGTTAGTGTTTCATGGGCATGGATTTCAAAAATCAGTCAAACTCAAAAAAATGCATTGTAATCCAATTAAAGGAAAAAGTTTTCACATCAATAATAATTTAATATCCATTCCTTAAAAAATCATTTCAACTCTTTCAAAATAAATTCATGTGTGAAAATGCATAATAATATTCATTAAAGCTCAAAAATACTAAAATTATGATAAAAAAAATGAAAAGCACACAAGAATAACTAAGCAGGTTGACACTCCCCCATACTTAAATTTTACTACCCCTCATTTAAATTCAAAAAAATATAAATATAAAGGTAGAAAAGCCAAGGGAAGGAAAGATACAACCTGATATTATTTTTTAAGTGTATGTCTTGAGTTAAGCTCTTATATACTTCCATTAGACATATAAATCATGAACTAAAATAAAACATAATAAAAATAAATAAAAAAATAAAGAGAAAGAGAAAATAGGATAGAAGATGGTTTAGACCCCCATGTGGGTGCTAGGATTTCACTACCCCTAGTCAGGCAGTTTTAGTGGATTATCCCCAATCAGATGGTGGGCGTGGTTTCTTTGAGATGAACCACAACATGTGACTTTTCCCGATGTCCATGAGTAAACAATGAAAGTAGAGAACCCCAAAAAGGATAAGATAGTTCCGAATCCTAAAGAAATAGTAAAGATAGAATTTGAGTTCAAGAGTGGGAGGGAATAGAAAATATGGGTGCTCCCTGTGAACTTACATGGTTTCCTCCTCCATATGGTATGAAAATTGTTGTTGAGGAAGTAGTTGCACCACCACATATTTTTCCAAATCTTCTTATTTAATCATCACTACATGGGTAATCTCTTTTTTAACATCCATGGTCTACTACATTTGTGCTGCATCGAAAATTTCAAAGAAAGATAACTCATAAAAAAATTTAGCTTGAATAAGATTAAATCATGAAGAATTAATAAAGAAATATTCCCTTTCAAGTAAGTCAACTTGGTAATTGATCTATTCAGGAAGGACCATTGGAAACTCAATCTCAGCAGGTGCGTATTCTTCATTATCTTCCAAGGAAAGAAGAGGTATAAATTTTCTGATGTTTCATTATCAAGGATGGGAAGATCATGTTTTAAGTTATCTTTGAAAAATCTATTCTAGGATTATTCAAAAAAATGTTGATCTCCCATCAGTTCATAAGATAGAATATGTACTTCCGGGGCCTCATCGAGCAATGGTTGAGTGTAGGATGATATGATTAATTCTTTTAGTAGCACCTTCTCAGCCACCTCAAGTTCTTTAACATAAAAAATTATTGGTGAAATCTCTTCCACCACTCATTCTGGTTCAGATTTCTGCTCAGGTTCGGGTTGTTCTTGGGATGTGCGTACATATTCAACAATCAATTCTATTTGGCACTCCACGTTTTTCACTTTATCACTAATCCTTTGAAACTTAGTATCATTATTATTACAAACATTTTTTGGCACCTAAGATTTTCCATTCCATGAATAATAATTTGAATTATAATACATCATGAACAAATATATTTTTTTATGTTTTTTTAAAATTTATGTATTTTTTTTAATAAAATAAAAATTACATAAAAAATATGAATAAAAATAGTGAGTGAAAACCACTTGGATCCCTGGAAACAGTGCCAATTTGATGAAGAATTTTCATGTATTCTCTCAAAAATATTTATAATTAAATGTAACATATGGGTTGAACTAGGTTTTTCTCTTGAAGAGCTTTTGTGGTCAATCAATCACTACTTATAATTAAATTTTTTTATATTTTTTTATTTATGAAATAAAAATAAAAGAAATTTATCTTTTTGAAATGAGTATTCAATATAATGAAAAGTAAATATGCAATTCATAATGCATACAAAATGAATATAGACAAAATTATGTCAGAAAGAAAGGAGATATTCCAAAGAGAATCACCCAGATTGAACCTTGATCATCTCATCATTAGTTTCAAATTTAATTAATAAACACACTCCATTGTATGTGTGAATATCCTCTTATATATATGTTTGTGAATATATAGTACACTCAACGATCTCTGAGAGACCACACATCTATCTCCTCGATCGAGGGAAATGTTATAGAAGAGAAAGTTAAGTCTCAGGTGGCAAGTGGAGACAAAAAGGCACCTTACCCACTAATACCCCCTTTGACCTAACTCTAATAAAATAAAAACCAATAAAATTTAATTTGAAATTACATGGGTTCAACACCATATTGATTCCCCAGAAAGTTCCTTGGGTTAGTTATATATGATCACGAGTATAAGAGATCACAGTGGAGAAGAATGGGGTGGAAAGACAAAAGATAAAAAAATTAGAATGAGATAAAGAAGAATAGAAAAATACATTAATAATTCATAATACTATTACAATAGAAATAAATTAAAAAATAATATAAAATTTCCACATATAAGTGTCAATGCTTTGAGAAGGGGTGATGATACATATTTATAGGGAAAAGGGGTGAAAGAATTCACTCAAAAAATCTACTCCAAATTTATCTGCATTTATTCTCCATTAATGTTCCTAATTTGCAACATGTGTTTTCATAAAAGTTGTTCTATAATATCTCCTCTATTCAGATTCAAAAGTTGAGCTTTATTTACTTCCATATGTAGTAGTTATGGTCGATTTAATCAGATCCATTTAATATGTCCATTTGACTCACTGAATTTCAATTCTTCAACTTACCATGACATTATGACCCTTAAACCTATAAATTCACAAAATTTAGCCTTAATAAAGTTATTCCTCACTTTATTTATCATCCCTCCACAAAATATGGTACATTTTGGATACATTTTTCAGATGTTATGAATTAATTTCTCAACAGAACCGTTTTTTCCTGGTGAGTTGTTTCATCTTCCACATGTTTCAACCATTCAAATAATGATTTATGATAGTATTTTGACTTTAAAATCATCAAGAACATGAATTATTTAATCTTATTTTATTTACATCTAGAATCAATGAATTTGGAGGTGTTTTTACCGAGTTATGCTTCCGTTATGTCGGTGGGGCCCATGATGTCCGCTCGACAAATCTCCCAAATTAAATGATTTTTTGGGCATCTAAATGCTTGAATAATTCTTTCCTCTTGAAGAAAAAGTTATTGAAAATATATCAAGTATTTAAAAAAAATAATCACACAATTTGGAATAATAATGTAAATTTTATGACCAAAATACCCTTATCATAAAAATCTGTCAAATTTCTAGATTTTACCATTTTTTGCATTTGAGATCAAAATACCACTAAAACCTAAAAACGTGACAATTAAACATAAAGTAACAGTATGGTGGGATTATAATTAATGATTTATAGTATAAAATTTATGAAAATGTGAGCTTCATCAAAGAGACCGGGTTATTCATTTAAGCTGTTGTTTTATATGAGGGTGTTTTATGTCAGGTGAGGTTTATTTATAACGCTTTTAATTGATACATGTGTTAATCATGTGGTTGTTTTCATTATCACCTCATTTTTTTGATGTCATGAGAGTCTTATAAATATAGTAGGTGACTTTTATGAGTTCAATCCCTAATGTAGAGTGTGTTTCCTAGGGTAAGGACCTATATAAACCTAACGAGTTAACATGATGTTTTTAATGGTCCCAAAATGTATTAAAAGGGATCTGGGATTTATTTTGATCTCTATGAACATGATGGGGCCTGATTAGTTTTATAGGAATATTGGGATATAATAGGTTTAGTAGTGTCGACCTAGGTTCCTTATTACCATTTTAGGTCTTTATTACTGGATTCCTAGGGAGTTAACCATGATACTAGGATCCTATTCATGATTTATTATGAGACACCCTTATTGAACTTATTTGTATCCCCTACTTATCATATAATTTATTGACACATATGTATTGGTGGTTTCTAACTCCTTTTTGCGTGACATTGATATTGTAGTGCCGGTTCATATATACTCTTTCTTTTGTGTATTATGACTTACTTTTAAAATGTTTTGAAAAAGGATTTTTTGAGAGGTTTTGAAAAAAAGTAAAAGTAAAGTGTGATTTTTGTTTTCCTTAGAACCTTTTTATCATAGGTTTGAAAGGTGTGTTCTTTAAATGTGAAAACATGTTTTACAAATATTTTTTCAAGTGTTTTGATAAGGAAGAAATAATTTTTTTCTTTGAAACTTTGGAATATTTATTTATTTTAAAGTTATTCAAAAGAAAAAGGCTTTCAACTAGTGTGTGGGTGTTAAAACATGGTTTTAGGCCTAATGTGACTAGTTTATTTCAAAAGGTTTTGCGTTATTTTTTGAAAAAAATGGAACTAGTTGATATTTTTTTACTATATATTTCCATGTGAAAAAACTATTTTTGTGCTTATGATCAAACTAGTATTCAGGGATTGTAATATGAAAGTGATTGAATTTATTCAGTAGATGGAGACCTACCAGGTTTTATAACTCACACCTATATTTTATAGGTTCCAATATTTAGCTGGATTGTGGTTTTTTCCTTTGGTATTATCCATGGGTGAGTTGGTATGGGGATAAATGTAACATCCCAACCCGAATTCCACTAAACTAATGCTTTGAGTCTGTTCATTATGAGGCATCAAGCGTGCCTCTCCATTTTCCATAGGCTGCTGACTAGCAGCGAGGGTCTAATGGTGGTAAAATGGGGAGAATATACCCTCATATCAGAGTAAAACAACATAAATAAGTAGATAACATCAAATAAATAAAGAAACATAGTGAAAAATCCATAAATAGACTAAAATAGAATACACTATATAATAAATGAAATTCTATAAGATCCTGAACAACCATGTCATATATACAACATTGGTCACCCACTGGGATGACCATACATGTAATATTATAAAAAGGAAACTGAAATAAAAGTATAGGGCTATACTACCATCTCTAAGCCAGACCAAATACCCAGTCTCTAGACATTGATGAGCTACACTGGACAAATCATAAGAAATCTAGACAAGTGGATTCACTCTATCATGTAACTATTATACTCAACCCTATCCACCATGAATCTGTTCTCAACCTGAAAAGAAGACATAATTTATACATGTATACTGAGGTGCAAATAAAGGTGTGAGAATATAATCTCAATAGGACACCCCAATGATGATACTATAATATGATTCTATAAGTTCATGATTATGCGATAAACTCAGCCTAGTTGAGACACAACTGGAAGATAAAAAAATCAAATAAACGTGAAGCCACATTCGATCCCTGGATCCATGATACTGGTCAACTGGGTATTATTCTATCATGTATATTTATATTTATATTAATATATATGTATATTCCCATACATATACATATATACATAAATATGAATATACATGAGTAAAGTGAAAGAAATAACATAAAAAAACAACATTCAATCCTTGGGTCCATAATCCTGATTGCCTGGGCATCCTGTGCAAGGAAATTGAGCTGGATGTCATTCTGCTCAATCCATGTATCATTAAGTTGATCTCTGGATCTATAATCCTAATCGATATATACCTACTTTGGCCAGTGCCAGAAATTTCTTTGTGCAAGCTATGTCACCATGGGGGGATACTCATCCTAACCATTGGTTCACCCATACGCTCTTCCAATCACTATAATAATATATTCCAAGGAATTACATATGGACATCCTATAAATGAACTAGATATGTATTCCATGCTACTCATTCCATGTAAATCCAATCCAATTTCTGAGCCCTAGGTCTCGGTCCATTGGCAGTCATGATATTGTGACTTGGATAATCCCTAAGGGCCTGACCCTTAGGCGATCTATAAGGAGAGATCACCGGTGCAATGCCATGCCCACCCTTGAGGTCTTTAATCAATTAAATCATAATCATCCCTATCACTTGGGAGAGTGTAATCATCCATGAGTATCCAAAAACATGGAACTTCATTCCCAACACTGTAATCTATTAATCAACCAGGGAAATCATAGTCATACCTATCACTCAAGAGACTGTAATAATCAATGAGTATAATCAAATCAAGGATAAAATAATCATCCTCATCACATAAAAGTTATAGGAGAGAGGAATCATCCTTAACATATAAAAATTCTAGGAGAGTAGAATCATCCTTACCACCTAGGAGATCATAATCATCCATGAGTATTAATACTAGGGATCCATGCCCGTATATCATAATCATAGGCTCAAAATATGAATCAAAGTAAGCACCTATGAATATCCCAATAATATAATAGTCAAACATAATAGTCTCAAAAACCAAGTCCTAGGTAGTTCCTTTGAGTATAACAATAAATATAAGAAATAACATGGCTCAGAAGTTGGATCCTAAGAAATACGTTTGGGCATCCCAAAGATAAAGAAAGATGCATCACATCAGGATCATTAGCTAATAACTAGGATGTAACTTTGGATATCATCAATGCATCAATAGTAAACATGTGAATGCATAAATAAATATTAAGGGTGGATGAATGCCTAAACCCATCATTATTGTCACAACCACATGGGCTTACACATTCGACACAGGTTCTAAGGAGACACCTGCTACCATCTCTACCCAAAATTGACATACTAGTTTAGGGTTCTTAAAACATAATAGAACCCATAGGTTCCCTCAAGTCATAATAAAATAGAGGAATCCCACTTGGGATCCTCAATAGTGAAGGTAAAAGGAGGAATCCTACATGAGATCCTCAAATAGTAAGTCAACAGAGGCATCCTACACAGAATCCTTAGAATGGTATATGTAAAGGGATCCAAAAATGGATTCCTTAAGTCAGTATGTATGTAAATAAATACCACAGAGGACCCTTGAAAATAGTAATAAGACAAAGTCATCCTACACTGGTTCCTCTAGGTCAAAATATAAGACGTCATTTTTTCCTAAAAAGGAAAAACTATGAAAGTATCGATCAAGAGAGACAGCTCATGAACCATCTCAGATCAAGGTCTCAAAATAGGTTGGTATGAACACCCAACCCATCACTCTTATTTATTTTCTCTCCCAAGAAACAAATGGACCTGATCACTAGAAAATAACCTCTCTATTTAGATAAAATCCCTAAAACACCCCTTAAGAGTCCTCAAATCACCCATAGGTTTCACCATCACAATTTACATGAAAAAATACTCATAATAGACTTATCTTATGTACAATTCTGTCATCGAGGCATAAAATAGGAAAAAAAACATCAAAAGGAAAGCAAGGGATGAGTACACGATGTGTGTACCCCAGTACATAGTGTGTACCCTCAAGGCCCCACCTAGGCATATACTCCAACCAGACATGACATGTAAAAGCCCATGTGCATGTTGTTTTCATCACATACATGTTGTTTACCCTACACAGAGTACCTACCCATGTACCCAAATGTCTTATCCATATATATATCCTGGTCATGAATCTCTACATGGTGTGAAACCCATACAGGGTTTGACTATGTACTATACACAACCATGTGCTCCTACATGGGTTGTCTGGTCGGGAATTGGCTACACAATCGAGTCCCAGTACACGACGTGTATGGACCATACACAATGTGTACTTTGAAAAAATAATCATCCCCAAATAGGAAGAACACGTGACGTGTCTTCTCCAAAACACACATTGTGTACACGAGTTTTCCCAAACAGAAAACCCCTAAATCGATGAAAACCCCAAATTCCCCCTAAAATAATAGATCAAACCACAAGGGGTACTAAGCAAGAATAATTGAGGATTAAAACTTGAAAATGTTAAATATATGGGGATATGTAGCAAAACTTAAAAATGGTCAACCTTTGGGCAGAATCTGCCAAATCTTTACCCATAACCACGCTCCACGGCTACCGCACGACGATCCGGTGCGTCCCGAGCTCCGTAGAGGTACCTCTATTCCCCTATATATCTATTTATATATCCCTATACATCTTCTCTCACTCGTGCGGTGAAGGAGAAGACTCATGGGGGTGTATGTGAGAAGCTGGGAAAGGAAAATAAGATAAATAAAAGAAAAGAAGAAAAATAGAAAAAGAAAAGAAAAAGAAAAAAGGGGGCTCAGATCGGGCCCAACGTCCCACCCGACTTTATGCCCCGACTAGGAAAAACTATCCATTCTAGAATCAATGGAAGAGAAAAGATCTCAATCCAACACTCCATTCAAAATATATGTCTGAAAAACCCTATGTGAATAAATTAATATTTAATTTATTAAATATTAAATATTAATTGTTATGCTAAAATTAGAATGGCTCATAATTCCACCTAACTCTTGTACTAGGGTAAAAACCCTATTGTAGGACCAACAGAGTGGTAAGAAAATTTATCCAAGATCATATGATAGGGTAAAATCACCATTCTACCTCTTACAAACATCTGATAAAAAAATTCAAATTTTCTCTCAAAATTCCAATCCGAAAAAACACAGGTTCTTACAATATCTCTACTATAAACCATCTCGTCCTCAAGAAGCCTTGGTAGAAAAACCATCAGCCATTCTATCAACCCAATAATATACACAACAAGTTATCTGAACTGTCCAACGACTAGTCTCATTACATCTGCAACTTTCTTCTACATGGATGACACTTAAATATGACTGATCTAGTACTCCCCACCATAGGAATACCATTATCATCATCTTAAAACCAAAATTTGAGCCCAAAACCCTATAAAATGTATAATTTTCAAATGAATTGAGGGATACCACCCTCAAACAGTCAATGGTTCACTCCCCACCATATGAATTACCTTATACCGCTCTTTAATCACAACCTCAATAGGTTCTTTCCTCAACAAAGAAGACATTTAAGAAGAAAAGAAGATTGACATAGATCCAAAACTCTCTTAACATACTCAAGATGATGTTAAGACAGATCATGATCATCTCTAACTAGGAGTACACCAATATTTTATAAAAAGTCATGTGTATCTCTCTCCGAGCCACACTCACATCAAAATAGGATAACTTGACTTTAATCAACTCTTGATGCCACATATTTTGAAAATGCATGTCTAGGTCCAAACATGGGTCTACCATATCATGAAACCTGATTAATTTTCGATGTCACCTCTACCACATTGGTAAATTTTTCATTTAACCACAACTTCCATGAAAACAATCACATGAATTTTCTTTGAAACCATCGGTCCTCTGCTTGCACCTGATCACTCATTGATTTATGATTTAAATGACACCATGTGAAACCAACATGTACCTTTATCACCTGACTCATGCTACCATGAACCATTCATAATAAGGATAAGATAACCATGCTACTTGGCATGACAGTATAAACAAGCTAAAATATCCCTTCAAACTCCTCTTCAAAATTAAGTACCTCACCTATGTTACAATTTACTTCACAACTGCCCATTTCATAGCGTCATTCTAGTCATGAGTGTCTAGCCACAATCTGACTACTTTTTCAATAGTGGAAACATTGATCAACCAAGCCAGGCACCCAAACAGTCATGCCCGTCAAATCCAGTATTGATACCAAAGTACCCTAGGTGTTTTTTAAAAGATGAAGGCATCAATATGCCTATAACACAAAATTCATGCACCTACCATGCATTGATCCTAAAAGAGCACATAAAATAGATCACTAATTAAAAAGGGAATCCAAAAAACCCTAGTCCAACCTTACTCTTGCAGGTTTCCCTTGATCAAATGAACATAAACCTACAAGGGTTTGAGTAAAAAATAAGGGTATCTAGGTCCCCCACTTAACCCTACTAAACAAGTCTCACAATTGAGTCATAAGGTCTAACCACCTAACCAAAAATATCAAACCTCTCCAAGGGAAGTAAAGAAAAAACTAACACACAAGGGTTAAAACTATAAACACAACCTATAAGGGCCTTGATCCTCACCAAGTATCCTCATAAGGAACTGCTCCCTGAAGATCATGATACCAATGTAGAAGAGATACTGAACTAACACTCACTAGAAATTCATATATGGTTATACCCCCTCAAGGTCTAGTTCAATAGAAATATCCTAGTACCTATTAGTATCATACTCAGTGATCCGACTAGATAACCACAAACTAGGGTCGGTTAAGTAGAATTTCATTACAATCTGTGTAGGAAAACACTGTATAAATTGTTTTTGACACTTTAAATAATTGAAACTAATAAAAAACACTCTACTTGGGGTATAAAACATGGTAATCACATTACCTATTGACCTATTAGGGTCACTTAACCTCCCGTTCATAAAGACTAAGTCATCAACCTCACCATCAAATACCTCAACATAGATCCACACATCCTTCCATCAGAAGAAAAATATATATGCAATTCAGATTAATTGAGTAGAATTCCACCAAAAAACTATATAAGAAAACACCATTTAGGTTTTTTTGATACTTTAAACAATTGGACTCTATTTTCAGTAATAATCATACACTACTAAGCCTATAACACGTGAATCCTATGTGCCAAATATGATGCATGAGACACATATTTCCTTTACTAGAGAAGAGTCAAAATCAATCATTGGCCTCTTTCCAAGACCAAGATCTATAAATACATAATAAATCATAACATCCACACAACATGTGCATCACTAAAATTGAAATTCACATAAAATTGTGACATAAAATATCATAACAATATTCCCATATCCCTATAAACCATGAATTATTACCAAAACAAGTGTTCTCGACATATTAGTCCGATATCCATAACAGGTTCCGACACATTCATAATATTCCTGTCTACCATATCCCCAATAGTAAAACAATAAGAATGGAGTATCTTTAATACCACTTTGTAATGTCCCAAACCATATGACCCTAAACTAGTGCTCTAAGATGGTTCATTATGAGGCCTCAATCATACCTCCCTATACACCAAAGGCTCCTGACTAGTAGTGAGGGTTTAAAGGTGGTACAATGGGGGAGATTATAACCTTATATTAGAGTAACATAGTTGAAATAACTAGATAACTTCTAATTAGTAAATAAAAAGAGTGTGAAAGAAATAAATAAACTAAAATAAAACATTTTATATAATAAATGAAATGATATAAAAGTCCAAACATCCATGTCATACATACAACACTGGTTACCCAATGGGCCGACCATACATGTAAGAGTTCAAAAAGGAAACTAAAATAAAAGTATAGATCTCTACTACTAAATCCAAGACATAATACATAACCAATATCTAGAAATTGTCGAACTACACCGGCCCGATCATAATGAATCCACATGAGTGGTTTCTCTTGATCATGCAACTGTGGGCCTCAGCCCTATCCACCATACATCTGCGCTCAACCTGAAAAGTAGAGCTAAGGTTTTCATGTACACCGAGGTGCATGTACAAGGGTGAGAATATAATATTAGTAGTCCAACCCAATTATGAACCTATAATATTCCACCATAAGTGTATGCTCATGCAATAAGCTCAGCCAAGTTGAGACACAACTGAAAGATAAACAAATCAAATAAACATGAAACCACAGTCGATCCTTGGGTCCATGATCTCGATCAATTGGGTAATATTAAATCATGTATATTTATATTTATATGAGTATATATGTGTATTCCCATACATATACATATATACATAAATAAGAATATACATGAGTAAAGTGAAATAAATGACATAAAACAACAACATTCAATCCTTAGTTCCATAATCCCAATCGCCTGGAAATTTTGTGGAAGGGAATTAAGTTGGATGTTGTACCACTCAATCCATGTATCATTAAGTTGATATCTAGGTCCATTATTCCAATCAATATATACCTTCTTCAGCTAGCACTAGAAATGTATTTGAGAAAGCTACATCACCATAGATGGATACTCTTCCTAACCATAGGTTCAATCGTACTAACCTCCAATCACTGCAATAATGGATTCTAAGAAAGTATACCTGAAAATCCTAGGAATTTCCTAGAGCTGAACACCATGCCACTCATACCATGTAAATCCAGTCCAATGTCTGATCCCTAAGTCTTGGTCCATAGGCGGTCATGACATTGTGACTCAAATAATCCCTAAGGGTACGAACCTTTTGTGATCTATAAGGAGAGTTCATCGGTGAGAAATCATGCCCACCCGTTGAGGTCTCTAACCAGGGAGTGCATAATCATCCCTATCACCCAACAGATCATAATCATCCCCAAGTATCAAATAATGTGGAACATCATGCCCAACACCATAGTCTAGTAATCAATTAGGGAGAGCGTAATTATCCCTATCACTCGGGAGAGTGTAATCATCCATGGGTATAATTAGATCAAGGAGAGCATAATCATCATTATCACATAAGAATTCAATGAAATCAGAATAATCCTCAACATATATCAATTTTAGGATATTGGAGTCATCCTTATAACCTAGGAGAGTGTAATCATCCATAAGTATCAATACTAGTGGTACCATGACCATAAATCATAATCATATGCTCAATAACTGGATCCCAGAAAGCACCTAGGGAGATCCCAATAATATAATAGTCAAAAATAGAAAGAATCAATATCTAGGTCCCAGATAGTGCCTCTAGGTATGCCAATAAATAGAATAAATAACATGGATCAAAAGTCGGATCCTTGGAAATACCTATGGGAATCCCAAAGAGAAAGAAATACACATCACATTAGGCTCATTAGCCACCAACCAGGATGCACATCTGGATATCATCTCTACATAAATAATAATGATGTGAATTTATAAACAAAGAGTGAGGGTGGTCAAACACCTAAACCCATAAATACTATCACAACCACATAGGATTACACATTCGACATGGGTTCTCAGGTGAAACCCGCTACCATCTCTACCCAAAACTGATTTACTATCTCAGGGTTAGTAAAAAATAGGGGCACCCACTAGTTCAATCAAGTTATAATACAAGAGAGGCATCCTATTTGGGATCCTCAGCAGTGAAGGTAAAAGGTGGAATCATATATGGGATCCTTGGACAGTAATTCAACAAAGGAATCCTACACAGAATACTCCGAATGGTATATTTAAAGGGACCCTATGAGGAATTCCTTAGGCCAACATGTGTTTGTGCATGTGCATATTTCCTTTAATTTGATTTCATGTGATTTTGTTTGATTAATTTTCCTCTGTATTTTGATGATATCCTAATTTATGTTATTTGTATTTTTGTGATTATTATCACATTAGAAAGATAAGATATTTATCTATATTTTATTAGTTAATGAGGAAGTTTGAAAATGTTTATCTATTTCTCAAAAAATTCAATGAAGTTGCTACTATGGTTTTAAAAACTCTGCATTTCACTTTTTTAAAATATTTTTGTATTTATTTTACTGAAAATTCTACAGTTATCCTATTTACATGAAACCTTATTCTATGGAAAGATAAAATGTTTATCTTGATTTCATTAGTTTACATCAAAGTCTAAAAATATCTTTTTAATGGACTTTTAATTACTTAAAGTTATGCTATGCTGTTTTGTAGTGGCAGTTTTTCCAGAATTGTTTTTCTTCAGTTTTTTAATAATTTTAGGATCTGTAGATGTCAGTTTTAATTGGTTATTTTTTTGGAAATATAATAAGTTTTTATAAAAATAGATAGTTTTGGCCAAAGTCTGAATCTGCTGTTAAGATCCCTTGAAAATTCGTTGAAGTTTTTCAAAATATTCTGTCCAGATTTCTTACAAAAGTCTGGTTCATTTTTTCTTACAAAAGTATGGTTCATTTTTTCTTATAAAAGTATGGTTCATTTTTTTCTTACAAAAGTATGGTTCATTTATTCTTATAAAAGTATGGTTTATTTTTTTCTTACAAAAGTATGGTTCATTTTTTATCCTACAAAAGTATGGTTAATTTTTTTTCTTACAAAAGTATGGTACATTTTTTATCTTACAAAAGTATGGTTTATTTTTTTTCTTATGAAAGTATGGTTTACTATTCATATCTTATGTTATGTTACTGTTCATACCCTACGTTACGTTACTGTTCATACCCTACATTATATTATTGTTCATTTCACAAGGTAAGGTTTAGCAACCACACGTTACTGTTCACTCCAAAGTTACTGTTCACTCTAAAGTTACTATTCATTCCGAAGTCACTATTCATTCCAAAGTTACTGTTCATTCTGAAGTTACTGTTCATTCAGTGCAATTTTTTAAAAATTGATTTTCTGCAAATATATAGATTATTTTTTAACGATTTTTTTGAACAATTATCATTAAATATAAGGATCGTAATTAAAGAGTTTTTAATATTTTTGGTGCTATATTTAGAGAGAAAAATTAATAAAGTTTTTCAATATCTTTTACAAATAAATTTGGATGTTTAAATATTGTTTAAATTCAAATGTTTGAATTCAATTTCAGAATCTGCTGCTAGTTTTCAAGAACTGTTTTGACTATATTTAAATCATTTTAAATGGATTTAAAATTATGTTTTGAATCATTCAAATCTTTTATTATTCTAGAGATTTTATTGGAAGAATTATTCAAAATATTTTGAATTCCTTTATTAGATATTTATTCTACAGGAATAAAGAAGCAACGATGCTGCTATTTTCATAGAGATATTTATGGGAGATCTTGACTCAATTAATTTTGAATATCCTAAGTAAGTGGAGCTGCTACACCTGCTATATATTTTTATTCTCTATATATATCATTCTCTCTTGCAGGAAAAAGGTACAACACAATAAAAAGAGAAAGTGCTGTGAACTTTGAAACTGCTATGCATTTGCAACGTCCTGTGACACTCTGCTTCACCACCTGCTCATTCTCTCAAGTGTTTAATTAATTCTACTTCGACTACAATCGCATTGACGACACGTTATGATCTAAAACTCAAGAACCAGTACCTTTTCTTTATTTTTTATCTTCTCTTTCATCAGGTTCTGAGTCTATAACACTACTTCCCATCTCTCACACACAGTTTATTTTTCTGTTTATGCTTTTTCACACAAAAGCATTATTTGTTATTCTTTTTCTTCGGGTTGTGACTCACAGATTCTAAATTCAGAATCTTAGGGTTGTGACTCCCTGTATCTAAACTCAAGACTGTTTGGGTTGTGACTCCCAGTATCTAAAATCAAGTTGTAAGGGTTGTGAATCCCCACACAAAAGTCAGTGTCGTGATTATCCCTCCACAAGAAAAGGATTTTTCAATTGGCTTATGATTCCCCTTTAAAAATCATTTTTAGTGCACAGGTATCTCTCGCCGAGTAGAGAGGTATAAGAGTAGAGTAGGCCAACTTTGGACCGAACTACTATAAAAAAATCCTTGCGTTATTTACTTTTTCCGCTGCTAATTAAGCTTAATAATTAACTTTGATATTTATTTATTTTTTGATTATTTTTTTTAATCTGGTATATTCACCCCCCTCTAGACCATTTTCCATTACCTTGTCCAACCTAACAATTGGTATCAAAGGTAGGTTTGATTAAGAATAGTTTTTCTCTATCTTTATATTTAATTATACCAAAGATTGGTATCATTGGTTGTTCCTTCAGGAATTTATCCAACCAATTTTTTTGAGTTTGATTTTATATTTTATTGTGCTAACCTCTTCCTCAACCTCACAGTATAAGGATAAAGATCTTATAAGATGTCAGGATTAAACTCGAATGATGCTTGGATTCCTCAGAAGCCACCACATTTTGATGGTAATGATTATGGATACTGGAGATCCCGAATGGAGGCATACCTCAAACAGTTGAGAAATGAGCACTGGTCTATCATGTAAAAACAATACACACTTCCTGAAGCTGATCCAGTTACTCTTACAGGAATTGATGCTACTAGATATGTCTTAAATTAAAAAGTCGTTAATATTTTATATTGTGCTATTAAAAGAAGTGTTTTTAGTCATGTGTCTGTATGCAAGACAACTCATAAGATTTGGAAGATTTTGCAAGTTACTCACCTTGGCTCTGACAAATTGATCCAAAAAAAGCTTGGAATGCTTCGTTTTGAGTATCAAGACCTCAAGATGGGTGAAGATGAAACTGTAAACCAAATTTTCTATAGATTCACAAGCATTGTGAATGGAATTCATTCACTTGGAGAATCTCTGAAAAATCCTATACTTGTTGAAAGAGTCCTAAGAGAATTACCAAAGAAATGGCATGCAGAGAAGGTTTCCATTGATGAAAGAAAGAACTTCAAAGAGTACACACTTGATGAATTGATTAGATCACTACTCCAATATGAACTGGAACTGAAGAACATAGCTGATGAGGAGACAACAAAAAGAAAAGGTGTAACATTTAAGTCCGTAAATGTTATTTCTAATGACTCTTCTGATTCTGATCTATGGGATATTGAAAATAAATACATGGCTCAGATTGTAACTGGAGTCTAAAAAAGAATGACAAAGAAAGGTTTCAAAAACCAATTTAGTAGAAACCCCCAAAAAGAAAAATATAAGGGAGATAAGAATGGTGATGCAAATTACAATGATTCAGATGTAAATTTTTATGAGTGTAGGAAGAAAGGTCATATCAAACCCAATTTTCCTAAACTAAAGAATGGAGACAAATATAAAAATAAGGATAGAAAGGCATTGAAAACCAGCTGGAGTTGTAACTAAGAATCTGATTCTAGTGAAAAAATTGGAAATTACAAAGAATCTGCTAACTTGTGTTTCATGGAATCACTGGATAAGGTTTGTAATTCTAGTTATTATTCTGAATGTTATGATTCTGAATATGAATCTGATAACCCCAAGGTTTTTGAATTAAATAAATAAATTGAAATATTAAGAAAAGATATTTTCAAAGCTGCTGATTTATATAATAAACTTAAATAAGATAATGAAAAACTTATTTCTGAAAATAAATTAATTTTGCAAGAAAATAAAAATTTAACAAACACTGCTTCTGCTTCTCATTAAACAGTTTATGATAATTTGAAAACTACTCAAGATTTGAATGCGAAATTGAAAAAGGAAGTTGAATGACTTAAACAGAATTTATCTGCTTTTATTCAAGGTCATGAAAAATATCATGAGATGATGTCTTTGACTAAAACAGATAAAAATAAATATGGTTTTGGTTATGATAAAATATTACCTCAAATGTATAAAACCTATTTTGTTAAAAGTAAAAATGGTTATACTTCAATTTTTACTTGTTTTAAATGTGGCATGAATGGTCACTATGCCAATGACTGTTCACTTAGATTTAAAAAATCCTTGGAATTTACAGAAACTAATATTTCAAAATCCTTTTTTATCAAGAGTACCTTACAATACATGTATAAATTCTGTATGGGTACCTAAAAATTCTATTACTAATCCTATTGTACCCAAAGTAGCTTGCGTACCAAAATTGTCAGTTAATTGATTTTTGTAGGAAAAATGCCTTGGATGTCTCAAGAATGACATATGGTACATGGAAAGTGGATGCTCTAGGTATAATACATGAGACCCATCAAATTTTACCTCATACAATACATGTTATGGAGGCATTGTTACTTTTGGAGACAATTCCAAAGGCAAAGTAAAAGGTTTTGGTAAAGTTGGTATTTCAAATCCTACATTTATTTCCAAAGTTTTATATGTTGAAGGTTTAAAACATAATTCAATTAGTATATTACAATTATGTGATGATGGAATAGAAGTTAATTTTCAAAATGATAAATTTTTAGTTTTTAAAGATGATTATTTATTATTTTATGCTAATTAAAAAGATAATATTTATACTATTGATTTTGCTGAACTAACTGTTCAACATGTAAAGTGTTTGAATGCCGTATAGAATGACTGCATCCTTTGGCACCGACATTTAGGTCATGTAAATTTCAGATTGTTGCATAAGCTCTCAAAGCATGAGAATGTTTTACAGCTTCCTTCTTTGAAGAAAGAACAACTTCATGTTAGTGACGCCTACATGAAAGGGAATAAACACAAAATTTATTTTAGACCTATCAATCAGATAAGTACTATTAATCCTTTACAGTTGGTACATCTTGATCTATTTGGTACAACTCAAATTTCTAGCCTTGGTGGAAAGAAATATACTTTAGTTATTGTTGATGATTATAGTAGATTTATTTGGGTATATTTTCTAACTCATAAAAATGATACTTTATCTAAATTCACTACTTTCTGTAAATTAGTTCAAAATGAAAAAGGTTGTATGATTATTTCTATTTGTAGTGATAAAGGAGGTGAATTTCATAATTTAGATTTTGAAAAATTCTGTGAAAAGAATGGATTTTTTCATAATTTCTCTACTCCTAGAACACCACAAAAAAATGGCGTTGTAGAACAGAAAAATAGAACTCTTATTGAAATGGTTCAAACTATGTTAAGTGAATATAATCTGCCTAGATATTTTTGGGATGAGGCTATTTTTTCTGCATGTTATGTTTCAAATAGAATTCTTATTAGACCTTTACTAAAGAAAAATCATTATTAATTATTCAAATATAAAAGCATAAAGTTGGTTATTTTAGAGTTTTTGGCTGTAAAGTTTTTATTTTAAATTAAAAGGATAATTTAGATAAATTTGATGCTAAAAGTGATGAAAGTATTTTTCTTGGTCATTCTAATAATATTAAATCTTATAGAGTTTATAATAAATGAATGATGGTTATTGAAGAATTTGTTCATGTTATGTTTGATGAAAATAATGTTAAAATAAATTATGATTCTAATGTTATTGATGATGTGTTTAGAGATTTTAATTTTGGTAAAGATATTCCTCAAGATAATAATGAATTAATTGAGGGGGAGAATACTACTTCTCAACCTGATCCAAGATCATGGAAGATTCACAAAGATCATCCTGTTGAAAATTTAGTTGGCAATGTTGATTCTGGTGTCAAAACCAAAAATTCTATTTTAAATTATTGTGTCAATTCTGCTTTTATTTCTGATTTTGTTCCTGTTAATATTAATGATACTTTAAAAGATACAAAATGGATTGTTGCTATGCAATATGAATTAAATCAATTTGTTAGAAATAATGTTTGGAATTTAGTAGAATTGCTTGAAGATAAGCAGGTAATTGGAAGTAAGTGGATCTTTAGAAACTAGCTGGATGAATCTGGACAGATTGTCAAAAATAAAGCCAGACTTTTTGCTCAAGGATACTCTTAAGAAGAAGGTATAGACTTTGAAGATTCATTTTCACCTATTTCTAGGTTAGAGGAAATTAGAATTTTGTTGCATTTTTCCTGTTTTCAAGGTTTTAAATTGTATCAAATGGATGTAAAAAGTGATTTCTTAAATGGTTTTATTACTGAAGAAGTTTATGTTTCTCAACCTCCTGGTTTTGAAAATGAAAAATTTCCCAACCTTGTTTTTAAATTATTTAAAGATTTATACGGTCTCAAACAAGCACATCGTTCTTGGTATGAAAGACATTATTTATTTTTATTAAAAAATGGTTTCAATAAAGGCAGTGTTGATCCCACTCTTTTTATTAAAAGATCTTCTGATGATATTTTAATTGTTCAAATCTATGTTGATGATATAGTTTTTGGATCATCTAGTGAAATAATTTTTAATGATTTTTCTTTATTGATGACTTCTGAATTTGACATGAGTTTAATTCAAGAATTAAAGTTCTTTCTTGGACTTCAAATTTCTCAAAGGAAAGATGAAATTTTTCTTAATCAATCTAAGTATGATAAATATTTAGTTAAACGATTTGGTCTTGATTCCTATAAATCCATGAAAATTTCTATGGGTACTAATTGTAAATTAGATAGTAATGCATCTGGTAAATGAGTTGATTTTAAAGTTTATAGAGGTATGATAGGTAGCTTTCTTTATTTAACTACATCTAGACTTGATATCATTTTTCGTGTTTGTTTATGTGCTAGATTTCAAGCTGATCCTAAAGAAATTCATATTAAATCTGTAAAATGAATAATTAGATATATTAAAGGAACTGTTGATTCTGGTTTATTTTATCCAAAATATAACTGTTTTGATTTAACATCTTATTCTGATTCCGATTTTGGAGGCTGTAGAATTGACCAAAAAAGCACATCAGGTATGTGTCATTTTTTGGGAAAATGTTTAATATCTTGGTCATCTAAGAAACAATTATCTATTGCTTTATCTACTACAGAAGCTGAGTATATCTTTGCTGGTAGTAGTTATTCTCAAAGTTTATGGATTAAGAAAACATTATGTGATTTTGGTGTTTATCTTGATAAATTACCTATTTATTGTGATAATACATCTGTAATTTCTATTTCTAAAAACCCCTTACAACATTCTAGAACAAAACATATTGATCTTAGATTTCATTTTATTCAAGATCATGTGAATAAGGGTGATATTGTTTTAGAATTTATCCCTTCTGAAAATCATCTTGCAGATATTTTTACAAAGCCTTTAGACTCTGCTCAGTTTGATAAAATTAAATTTTCTCTTGGTATGTTGGAATTTTAAATTTTATTTACCGCATTTGTTTAGGGGGAGCATGTTTTCACTTTTTTTTATTTACAAAAAAGGGGGAGAAGTTTTTGAGAGAAGTTTTGGAGAGAAGGTTTGGAGAGAAATAATTTAGTTTTAATCATTTTAAAACTTTATTTTTGGTTTAAATTTTTTGGTTTTGTAATCAAACAAAATGGGGGAGATTGTTTGTGCATGTGCATATTTCCTTTAATTTGATTTCATGTGATTTTTTTTGATTACTTTTCCTCCATATTTTGATGATATCCTAATTTATGTTATTTGGATTTTTTTGATTCTTATCACATTATAAAGATAAGATATTTATCTATATATTATTATTTAATGAAAATGTTTGAAGATAATTATCTATTTCTCAAAAAATTCAATGAAGTTGCTACTACTGTTTTAAAAACTCTACATTTCACTTTTTTAAAACATTTATGTATTTATTTTACCGCAACTTCTACAGTTATCCGATTTACATGAAACTTTATTCTATGAAAAGATAAAATGTTTATATTGATTTCATTTGTTTACATCAAAGTCTAAAAATATCTATTTAATGGAAATTTAATTACTTGAAGTTATACTATGCTGTTTTGTAGAAGTAGTTTTTTTAGAATTTTTTTGCTTTTATTTTTTAATGATTTTAGGATCTGTAGATGTCTGTTTTAATTGGTGATTTTTTTTTGTAAAGATATATACATTTTTCTACAAATAATTAGTTTTGACCAAAGTCTGAATCTACTGTTAAGAGCCCTTAAAAATTTGTTGAATTTTGTCAAAATATTATGTCCAGATTTCTTACAAAAGTATAGTTCATTTTTTCTTATAAAATTATGGTTCATTTTTTCTTACAAAAGTATGGTTTATCTTTTTCATACAAAAATATGGTTCATTTTTTCTTACAAAAGTATGGTTCATTTTTTTCTTACAAAAGTATGGTTCATTTTTTCTTACGAATGTATGGTTCATTTTTTTCTTACAAAAATATGGTTCATTTTTTATCTTACAAAAGCATGGTTCATTTTTTATCTTACAAAAGTATGGTTCATTTTTTATCTTAAAAAAGTATGGTTTATTTTTTTTCTTACGAAAGTATGGTTTAATGTTCATACCTTACGTTACGTTACTCTTCATACCCTATGTTACGTTACTGTTCATACCATACGTTATGTTATTGTTCATTTAACAAGGTAAGGTTTGAAAACCATACATTACTATTTACTCCGAAGTTACTATTCATTCTGTAGTTACTATTCATTCTGAAGTTACTATTCATTCCAAAGTTGCTGTTTATTCCGAATTTACTGTTCATTCCGTGCAATTTTTTTAAAATTGATTTTCTGCAAATATATGGATTATTTTTTAATGATTTTTTTTGTGAAAAATTATCATTAAATATAAGGATCATAATTAAAGAGTTTTTAATATTTTTGGTGCTATATTTAGAGAGAAAATTTAATAATGTTTCTCAACATCTTTTACAAATAAATTTGGACATTTCAAGATTGTTTGAATTCAAAAGTTTGAATTTAAATTCAGAATCTCCTGCTGGTTTTCAGGAACTGTTTTGACTATATTTAAATCATTTTAAATGGATTTAAAATTCTGTTTTGAATCATTCAAAACTTTTATTGTTTTAGAGATTTTATTAGAAGACTTATTCAAAATATTTTTAATTCCCTTATTAGATATTTATTTTACGGGAATAAAGAAGAAATAGTACTGCTATTTTCATGGTGATGTTTATGGGAGTTCTTGACTCAATTAATTTTGAATATCCTAAGGAAGCAGAGCTGCTGCACCTGCTATATATTTTTATTCTCTATATATATCATTCTCTATTGAAGGAAAAAGGTACAACACAATAAAAAGAGAATGTGCTATGAGTTTTGAACCTGGTGTTCATTTCAATATCCTGTGACACTCTGCTTCACCACCTGCTCATTATCTCAAGTTCTGAATTAATTCTGCTTCAACTACAATCGCATTGACGAGATGTGCTGATCTAAACCTCAAGAACCAGTACCTGTGCTTTAGTTTTTATCTTCTCTTTCATCTAGTTCTAAGTCTGTAAAACTACTTCCCATCTCTCACACACACTTTATTTTTCTGTTTATGCTTTTGTACACAAAAGCATTATTTGTTATTATTTTTCTTCGGGTTGTGACTCCCAGATTCTAAAGTTCATATCTTAGGGTTATGACTCCCTGTATCTAAATTCAAGACTGTTTGTGTTGTGACTCCCAGTATCTAAAGTCAGGTTGTAAGGGTTGTGACTCCCCACACAAAAGTCAGTGTCGTGGTTATCCCTCCACTAGAAAAGGATTTTGTAATTGGTTTATGATTCCCCCTTAAAAATCATTTTTAGTGCACATGTATCTCTCACCAAGTAGAGAGGTATAAGAGTAGAGTAGGACCAATTTGGACTGAACTATTATAAAAAATCCTTGCATTATTTACTTTTTCAGCTGCTAATTAAACTTAATAATTAACTTTGATATTTATTTATTTTTTGATTAATTTTTTTAATCTGGTCTATTCACCCCCCTCTAGACCATCTTTCATTACCCTGTCTAACCTAACAATTTGTATCAAAGGGAGGTTTTCTTAAGAATAGTTTTTCTCTATCTTTATATTTAATTATACCAAAGATTGGTACCATTGGTTGTTCCTTCAGGAATTTATCCAAACAATTTTTTTTGAGTCTGATTTTATATTTTATTGTGCTAACCTATTCCTCGACCTCACAGTCTAAGGATAAAGATCTTATAAGATGGCATGATTAAACTCGAATGATGCTTGGATTCCTCAAAAGCCACCACATTTTGATGGAAATGATTATGGATACTGGAGATCCCGAATGGAGGCATACCTAAAACAGTTGAGCATTTAGCAATGATCTATCATGTCAAAACAATACACACTGCCTGAAGCTAATCAAGATAATATTACAGGAATTGATTCTACTAGATATGTCTTAAATTACAAAGTCGTTAATATTTTATATTGTGATATTAACAGAAGTGTTTTTAGTCATGTGTCTGCATGCAAGATAGCTCATGAGATTTGGAATATTTTGCAACTTACTCACCTTGGCTCTGAAAAATCGATCCAAACCAATCTTGGAATGCTTCGTGATGAGTATCAGGACTTCAAGATGGGTGAAGATGAAACTATAAACCAAATGTTCCATAGATTTACAAGAATTTTGGATGGAATTAATTCACTTGGAGAATCTTTGGAAAATCCTATAGTTGTTGAAAGAGTCCTATGAGCATTACCAAAGAAATTTCATGCAAAGAAGGTTTCCATTGATGAAAGAAATAAATTCAAAGAGTACACACTTGATGAATTGATTGGATCACTACTCTAATATGAACCGGAACTAAATAACATAGCCGATGAGGAGACAACAAAAAGAAAAAGTGTAACATTTAAGTCTGTAAATGTTATTTCTAATGACTCTTCTGATTCTGATCTCCAGGATATTGAAAAGGAAGACATGGCTAAGATTGTAACTGGAATCTACAAAAGAATGAAAAAGAAAGGTTTCAAAAACCAATTTAGTAGAAAACCCCAAAAAGAAAAACATAAGGGAGATAAGAAAGGTGATGCAAATTACAATGCTTTAGATGTAACTTGTTATGAGTGCAGGAAGAAAGGTCATATCAAACCAGACTGCCCTAAACTAAAGAATAAATATAAATACAAAAGGAAGGATAGAATGGTATTGACAACCAGCTGGAGTTGTACTGAAGAATTTGATTCTAGTGAATAATATGGAAATGAAAAAGAATCTGTAACTCGTGTTTCATGGAATCAATGGATAAGGTTTGTATTTCTAGTTATTATTCTAAATGTTCTGATTCTGAATATGAATCTTATAACCCCAATGTTTTTGAATTAAATAAAGAAATTTAAAGATTAAGAAAGGATATTTTCAAAGCTGCTGATTTATATAATAAACTTAAAGAAGATAATGAAAAACTAATTTTTGAAAATAAATTAATTTTTTAAGAAAATAAAAATTTAAAAAACACTACTTCTTCTTCTCATTCAACATTTTATGATAATTTGAAAACTGCTCAAGATTTGAATGAGAAATTGAAAAAGGAAGTTTAATGTATTAAACAAAATTTATCTACTTTTATTCAAGGTCCTGAAAAATATCATGAGATGATGTCTCTGACTAAAAATGATGAAAATAAATATGGTTTTGTTTATGATAAAAGATTAACTCAAATGTATAAAACCTATTTTGTTAAAGGTAAAAATCGTTGTACTTCAACTGTTACTTGTTTTAAATGTGGCATGAATGGTCACTATGCGAATGACTACTCACTTAGATTTAAAAAATCCTTGGGATTTACAAAAACTAATATTTCAAAATCCTTGTTATCAAGAGTACCTTACAATACATGTTTAAATTCTGTATGGGTACTTAAATTTTTTATTACTAATCCTATTGGACCCAAAGTAGCTTGTGTACTAAAATTGTCAATTAATTGATTTTTGTAGGAGAAATTCCTTGGATGTCTCAAGAACGACATATGGTATATGGACAGTGGATGCTCTAGGCATATGATAGGAGACCCATCAAATTTTACCTCATACAACACATGTGATGGAGGCACTGTTACTTTTGGAGACAATTCCAAAGGCAAAGTAAAAGGTTTTGGTAAAGTTGGTATTTCAAATTCTACATTTATTTCCAAAGTTTTATATGTTTAAGGTTTAAAACATAATTTAATTAGTATATAACAATTATGTGATGATGGAATGGAAGTTAAATTTCAAAATGATAAATGTTTAGTTTTTAAAGATGATTCTTTATTATTTTATGCTAATCAAAAAGATAATATTTACACTATTGATTTTGCTGAAGTAACTGTTTAACATGTAAAGTATTTGAATGTCGTATAGAATGACTGCATCCTTTGGTACCGACTTTAGGTCATGTAAATTTCAGAGTGTTGCATAAGATCTCAAAGAATCAGAATGTCTTACAGCTTACTTCTTTGAAGAAAGAACAACTTCATGTTTGTGACGCCTGTATGAAAGGGAAGCAACGCAATTTTTTTTTAGACCTATCAATCAGATAAGTACAATTAATCCTTTATAGTTGGCACATATTTATCTATTTGGTCCAACTCAAATTTCTATCCTTGGTGGAAAGAAATATACTTTAGTTATTGTTGATGATTATAGTAGATTTACTTGGGTATATTTTCTAGCTCATAAAAATGATACTTTATCTAAATTCACTAATTTCTGTAAATTAGTTCAAAATGAAAAAGGTTTTATGATTATTTCTATTCATAGTGATAAATCAGGTGAATTTCATAATTTATATTTTGAAAAATTTTGTGAAAAGAATGGATTTTTTCATAATTTCTCTACTCCTAGAATAGCACAACAAAATGGTGTTGTAGAACAGAAAAATAGAACTCTTATTGAAATGGTTCGAACTATGTTAAGTTTTTTTTAAAAGGTTGGGGCCGAAGCCTCAATTTATTATTAAAGCAAAGACCTCTTTAGAGGGTAGAGGGATACCCAATACATAGACCAAAGGCCCAAGGACAAGGGGCCTTAAACAAGGCTTGAAAGCCCATTTTTTGGCCCAGAGGACCCTCTGTGAACATTACTGCTACAGTACCCTGCATAGGTACAGTACCTGCCACAGTACCCACCACCGCTACAGTATCCTGCAATAGTTCCTCCACCGCTACAGTGCTATCGCCGCAACAGTTCCATCATTGCTACAGTGTCTGTTACAGTGCCCCACTACAGTACCCTACTACAATACCTTTCTATAGTACTCGGAAATTCATCCCTGCTCGGATTTGAACCCGGGTCTTTTTGGATGCCAAGCAGGAGCCTGTACCACTTGGGATGAGGCTATTTTTTCTACATGTTATGTTTCAAATAGAATTCTTATTAGACCTTTTCTAAAGAAAACTCCTTATGAATTATTCAAAAATAAAAAGCCTAAAGTTGGTTATTTTAGAGTTTTTGGCTGCAAAGTTTTTAATTTAAATTCAAAAGATAATTTAGATAAATTTGATGCTAAAAGTGATAAAGGTATTTTTCTTGGTTATTCTAATAATAGTAAATTTTATAGAGTTTATAATAAAAGAAGGATGGTTATTGATGAATCTGTTCATGTTATGTTTTATGAAAATAATGTTAAAATAAATTATTATTTTAATGTTATGGATGATGAGTTAAGAGATTTTAATTTTGGTGAAGATATTCCTCAATATAATAATGAATTAATTGAGGGGAATCATACTCCTTATCAACCTGATCCAAGATCATGGAAGATTGAAAAAGATCATCCTTTTGAAAATTTAATTGGAAATGTTGATTCTGGTGTCAAAACCAGAAATTCTATTTTAAATTATTGTGTCAATTCTGCTTTTATTTCTGATTTTTTTTCTATTAATATTAATGATTCTTTAAAAGATGCAAACTGGATTATTTCTCTGCAAGATGAATTAAATCAGTTTGTAAGAAATAATGTTTGGACTTTAGTATAATTGCCTGAGGATAAGTAGGTAATTGGAACTAAGTGGATCTTTAGAAACAAGCTGGATGAATCTTGACAGATTTTCAAAAACAAAGCCAAACTTGTTGCTCAAGGATACTCTCAAGAAGAAGGTATAGACTTTGAAGATTCATTTGAACCTATTTCCAGGTTAGAGGCAATTATAATTTTGTTGGATTTTACGTATTTTCATGGTTTTAAATCATATTAAATGGATGTAAAAAGTGATTTCTTAAATGGTTTTATTACTGAAGAAGTTTAGGTTTCTTGACCCCCTGGTTTCGAAAATGAAAAATTTCCCAACCTTGTTTTTAAATTATTTAAAGCTTTATACGGCCTCAAACAAGCACCTCATTCTTGGTATGAAATACTTTCTTTATTTTTATTAAAAAATGGTTTCAAGAAAGGCAATGTTGATCCCACTCTTTGTATTTAAAGATCTTATGATGATATTTTAATTTTTCATATCTATGTTGATGATATAGTTTTTGGATCGTCTAGTGAAATACTTTGTAATGATTTTTCTTTATTGATGACTTCTGAATTTGACATGAGTTTAATCGGATAATTAAAGTTCTTTCTTGGACTTCAAATTTCTCAATGGAAAGATGAAATTTTTCTTAATCAATTTAAGTATGCTAAAGATTTAGTTAAACGTTTTGGTATTGATTCCTCTAAATCCATGAAAACTACTATGGGTACTAATTGTAAATTAGATAGTGATGCATCTGGTAAATCATTTTATTTTACATTTTATAGAGGTATGATAGGTAGCTTTCTTTATTTAACTGCATCTCGACTTGATATCATTTTTAGTGTTTGTTTATGTGATAGATTTCAAGCTGATCTTAAAGAAAGTCATATTAAAGCTGTAAAAAGAATAATTAGATATGTTAAAGGAACTATTGATTCTAGTTTATTTTATCCAAAATAT
Source organism: Viscum album (assembly GCA_963277665.1). NCBI lineage: Eukaryota > Viridiplantae > Streptophyta > Magnoliopsida > Santalales > Viscaceae > Viscum > Viscum album. The sequence goes on along the minus strand of OY728159.1, from coordinate 1,287,885,070 downwards.
AACTATTTTGATTTAACATCTTATTCTGATTCTGATTTTGGAGGCTGTAGATTTGACCGAAAAAGAACATTAGGTATGTGTCATTTTTTGGGAAAATGTTTAATATTTTGGTCATCTAAGAAACAATTATCTCTTTCTTTATCTACTACAGAAGCAGAGTATATCTCTACTGCTAGTAGTTGTGCTCAAAGTTTATGGATTAAGCAAAATTTATGTGATTTTGGTGTTTATCTTGATAAACTACCTATTTATTATGATAATACAACTGCAATTTCTATTTCTAAAAACACCTTACAAAATTCTAGAACAAAATATATTGATCTTAGATTTCATTTTATTCGAGATCATGTGAATAAGGGTGATATTTTTTTAGAATTTATTCCTTTTGAAAATCAGTTTGCAGATATTTTTACAAAGACTTTAGACTCTACTCAGTTTTAGAAAATTAAATTTTCTCTTGGTATGTTCGAATTTTAAATTTCATTCACTGCATTTGTTTAGGGGGAGCATGTTTTCACTTTTTGTTAATTTACAAAAATAAGGAGAAGTTTTGGAGAGAAGGTTTGGGAGAAATAATTTGGTTTTAATCATTTGAAAACTTCATTTTTGGTTTAAATTTTTTGGTTTTGTAATCAAACAAAAAGGGGGAGATTGTTTGTGCATGTGCATATTTCTTTTAATTTGATTTCATGTGATTTTGTTTGATTACTTTTCCTCTATATTTTGATGATATCCTAATTTATGTTATTTGGATTTTTGTGATTCTTATCACATTAGAAATATAAGATATTTATCTATATTTTATTAGTTAATGAGGAAGTTTAAAAATGATTATCTATTTCTCAAAAAATTCAATGAAGTTGCTACTATGGTTTTAAAAACTCTGCATTTCACTTTTTTAAAACATTTATGTATTTATTATACTGAATATTCTAGAGTTATCCGATTTACATGAAAATTTATTCTATGTAAAGATAAAATGTTTATCTTGATTTCATTAGTTTACATAAAAGTATAAAAATATATGTTTAATAGAATTTTAATTACATGAAGTTATGCTATGGTGTTTTGTAGTAGCAGTTTTTCCAGAATTGTTTTGGTTCTGTTTTTTAATGATTTTAGGATCTGTAGATGCTGATTTTATTTGGTTATTTTTTTTGGAAAGATAATAAGTTTTTATAAAAATAATTAGTTTTGACCAAAGTCTTAATCTACTGTTAAGAGCCCTTAAAAATTCGTTGAAATTTGTCAAAATATTCTGTCCAGATTTCTTACAAAAGTATGGTTCATTTTTTTCTTACAAAAGTATGGTTCATTTTTTCTTACAAAAGTATGGTTCATTCTTTTCTTACGAAAGTATGGTTCATTTTTTATCTTATAAATGTATGGTTCATTTTTTATCTTACAAAAGTATGGTTCATTTTTTATCTTACAAAAGTATGGGGCATTTTTTTTTCTTACGAAAGTATGGTTTACTGTTCATACCTTACGTTATGTTACTGTTCATACCCTACATTACGTTACTGTTCATACCCTACATTACGTTATTGTTCATTTCACAAGGTAAGGTTTGACAACCATACGTTACTGTTCACTCTGAAGTTACTATTCACTCCGAAGTTACTATTCAATCCAAAGTTACTATTCATTCCAAAGTTACTATTCATTCTGAAGTTACTATTTATTCCGAAGTTACTGTTCATTCTGTGCAATTTTTTAAAAATTGATTTTCTTCAAATATATGGATTATTTTTAAAAGATTTTTTTGTGAAAAATTAACATTAAATATAAGGATCGTAATTAAAGAGTTTTTAATATTTTTGGTGCTATATTTAGAGAGAAAAATTAATAAAGTTTTTAAATGTCTTTTACAAAAAATTTGGACGTTTCGAGATTGTTTAAATTCAAATGTTTGAATTTAATTTCAGAATCTTCTGCTAGATTTCAGGAACTGCTTTGACTAAATTTAAATCATTTTAAATGGATTTAAAATTGTATTTTGAATCATTCGAATCTTTTATTATTCTGGATATTTTATTGGAATACTTATTCAAAATATTTTGAATTACTTTGTTAGATATTTATTCTACGGGAATAACGAAGCAACAATGCTACTATTTTCATGGAGTTATTTATGGGAGCTCTTGACTCAATTTATTTTGAATATCCTAAGGAAGCGGAGATGCTACACCTAATATATATTTTTATTCTCTATATATATCATTCTCTCTTACAGAAAAAAGGTAAAACACAATAAAAAGAGAAAGTGTTGTGAACTTTGAACCTACTGTGCATTTGCAACTTCCTGTGACACTCTGCTTCACCACCCGCTCATTCTCTCAAGTGCTGGATTAATTCTGCTTCGACTACAATCGTATTGTTGAGACATACTGATCTAAAACTCAATAACCAGTACCTGTGCTTTAGTTTTTATCTTCTCTTTCATTTGGTTCTGTGTCTGTAACACTACTTCCCATCTCCCACATGCACTTTATTTTTCTCTTTATGCATTTGCACACAAAAGAATTATTTGTTATTCTTTTTCTTTGGGTTGTGACTCCCGGATTCTAAAGTCAGGATCTTAGGGTTGTGACTCCCAGTATCTAAAGTCAGGTTGTAAGGGTTGTGACTCCCCACACAAAAGTGAGTGTCGTGGTTATCCCTTCACTAGAAAAAGATTTTGTAATTAGGTTATGATTCCCCTTTAAAAATCATTTTTAGTACACACGTATCTCTCACTGAGTAAAGAGGTATAAGAGTAGAGTAGGCCCACTTTGGACCGAACTAGAATATAAACATCCTTGTGTTATTTACTTTTTCCACTGTTAACTAACCTTAATAATTAACTTTAATATTTAATTTTTTTTTGATTAATTTTTTTAAATCTGGTCTATTCACCCCCCTCTAGACCATCTTCCATTACCCTGTCCGAGGTAATAATTGGTATCAAAGGGAGGTTTTCTTAAGAATAGTTTTGCTCTATATTTATATTTAATTATACCAAAGATTGGTACCATTGGTTTTTCCTTCAGGAATTTATCCAAACAATTTTTTTTGAGTCTGATTTTATATTTTATTGTGCTAAACTATTCCCAGACCTCACAGTCTAAGGATAAAGATCTTATAAGATGGCAGGATTAAAATCGAATGATGCTTGGATTCCTCAGAAGCCACCACATTTTGATGGTAATGATTATGGATACTGGAGATCACGAATGGAGGCATACCTCAAACAGTTGAGCATTGATCACTGATCTATCATGTCAAAACAATACACACTGCCTGAAGCTGATCCAGATACTCTTATAAAAATTTATGTTACTAGATATGTCTTAAATTACAAAGTTGTTAATATTTTATATTGTTCTATTAACAGAAGTGTTTTTAGTCATGTGTCTGCATGCAAGACATCTCATGAGATTTGGAAGATTTTTCAAGTTACTCACCTTGGCTCTGACAAATTGATCCAAACCAAGCTTGGAATGCTTCGTACTGAGTATCAAGACTTCAATATGGGTGAATATGAAACTGTAAAACAAACGTTCCATAGATTCACAAGCATTGTGAATGGAATGAATTCAATTGGAGAATTTCTGGAAAATCTTATACTTGTTGAAAGATTCCTACGAGCATTACCAAAGAAATGGCATGAAAAGAAGGTTGCCATTGATGAAAGAAAGAACTTCAAAGAGTAAACACTTGATGAATTGATTGGATCACTACTCCAATATGAACTGGAACTAAAGAACATAGCTGATGAGGAGACAAAAAAAGGTGTAGTATTTAAGTCTATAAATGTTATTTATAATGACTCTTCTGATTCTGATCCACAGGATATTGAAAAGGAAGACATGACTCAGATTGAAACTGGAGTCTACAAAATAATGAAAATGAAAGGTTTCAAAAACCAATTTAGTAGAAACCCTCAAAAAGAAAAACCTAAGGGAGATAAGAAAGGTGATGCAAATTATAATGCTTCAGATGTAACTTGTTATGAGTGCAGGAAGAAAGTTCATATCAAACATGACTGGCCTAAACTAAAGAATAAAGACAAATACAAAAAGAAGGATAGAAATGCATTGATAACCAGCTGGAGTAGTACTGAATAATATGATTCTAGTGAACAATTTGGAAATGAAAAAGAATCTGCTAACTTGTGTTTCATGGCATCACTGGATAAGGTTTGTAATTCTAGTTATTATTCTGAATATGAATCTGACAACCCCAATGTTTTTGAATTATATAAATAAATTGAAAGATTAAGAAAAGATATTTTCAAAGTTGCTGATTTATATAATAAACTTAAAGAAGATAATGAAAAAATTATTTATGAAAATAAATTAATTTTTCAAGAAAATAAAAATTTAACAAACACTGCTTCTGCTTCTCATTCAATAGTTTATGATAATTTAAAACTGTTCAAGATTTGAATGAGAAATTGAAAAAGGAAGTTGAATGTCTTAAACAAAATTTATCTTCTTTTATTCAAGGTCGTGAAAAATATCATGAGATGATGTCTTTGACTAAAACTGATAAAAATAAATATGGTTTTGGTTATGATAAAAGATTACCTCAAATGTATAAAAACTATTTTGTTAAAAGTAAAAATGGTTGTACTTCAACTGTTACTTGTTTTAAATGTGGCATGAATGGTCACTATGGGAATGACTGCTCACTTAGATTTAAACAATCCTTGGGATTTACAAAAACTAATATTTCAAAATCCTTGTTACCAAGAGTACCTTATAATACATGTTTAAATTCTGTATGGGTACTTAAAAATTTTATTACTAATCCTATTGGACCCAAAGTAGCTTGGGTACCAAAATTGTCAATTAATTGATTTTTATAGGAAAAATGACTTGGATGTCTCAAGAACGACATATGATACATGGACAGTAGATGCTCTAGGCATATAACCAGAGACCCATCAAATTTTACCTTATACAACACATGTGATGGAGGCACTATTAATTTTGGAGACAATTCCAAAGGCAAAGTAAAAGGTTTTGGTAAAGTTGGTATTTAAAATTCTACATTTATTTCCAAATTTTTATATGTTGAAGGTTTAAAACATAATTTAATTAGTATATCATAATTATGTGATGATGGAATGGAAGTTAAATTTCAAAATGATAAAAGTTTAGTTTTTAAAGATGATTCATTCTTATTTTATGCTAATAAAAAAGATAATATTTATAGTATTGATTTTTCTGAACTAACTGTTCAACATGTGAAGTGTTTGAATGCCATTCAGAATGACTACATCATTTGGCACAAACATTTAGGTCATGTAAATTTCAGATGGTTGCATAATCTCTCAAAGCATGAGAATGTTTTACAGCTTCCTTCTTTGAAGAAAGAACAACTTCATGTTTGTGACACCTGCATGAAAGGGAATCAACACAAAATTTCTTTTTGACCTATCAATAAGATAAGTTCTATAAAGCCTTTACAGTTGGTACATCTTGATCTATTTGGTCTACCTCAAATTTATAGCCTTATTGGAAAGAAATATACTTTAGTTATTGTTGATGATTATAGTAGATTTACTTGGGTATATTTTCTAGCTCATAAAAATGATACTTTATCTGAATTCAATACTTTCTGTAAATTATTTCAAAATGAAAAAGGTTGTATGATTATTTCTATTCGTAGTGATAAAGGAGGTGAATTTCATAATTTAGATTTTGAAAAATTCTGTGAAAAGAATGGATTTTTTCATAATTTCTCTACTCTTTGAACACCACAACAAAATGGTGTTGTAGAACGGAAAAATAGAACTCTTATTGAAAAGGCTCGAACTATGTTAAGTGAATATAATCTTCCTAGATATTTTTGGGATGAGGCTATTTTTGCTGCATGTTATGTTTCAAATAGAATTCTTATTAGACCTTTACTAAAGAAAACTCCTTATGAATTATTCAAAAATAAAAAGCCAAAAGTTGGTTATTTTAGAGTTTTTGGCTGCAAAGTTTTTATTTTAAATTAAAAGGATAATTTAGATAAATTTGATACTAAAAGTGATGAAGGTATTTTTCTTGGTTATTCTAATAATAGTAAATCTTATAGAGTTTATAATAAAAGAACAATGGTTATTGAAGAATCTGTTCTTGTTATGTTAGATGAAAATAATGTTAGAATAAATTTTGATTCTAATGTTATTGATGATGAGTTTAGAGATTTTAATTTTGGTTAATATATTTCTCAAGATAATAATGAATTAATTGGGGGGAGAATACTCCTTATCAAACAGATCGAAGATCATGGAAGATTCACAAAGATCATCCTGTTGAAAATGTAATTGGAAATGTTGATTCTAGTGTCAAAACCAGAAATTCTATTTAAAATTATTGTGTTAATTCTGCTTTTATTTCTGATTTTGTTCTTTTTAATATTAATGATACTTTAAAAGATGCAAACTGGATTGTTTCTATAAAAGTTGAATTAAATCAGTTTGTTAGAAATAATGTTTGGACTTTAGTAGAATTGCCTGAACATAAGCAGGTAATTGGAACTAAGTGGATCTTTAGAAACAAGTTGGATGAATCTAGATAGATTTTCAAAAACAAAGCCAGACTTGTTGCTCAAGGATACTCTCAAGAAGAAGGTATAGACTTTGAAGATTCATTTGCACCTATTTCTAGGTTAGAGGTAATTAGAATCTTGTTGGATTTTGCGTGTTTTCAAGGTTTTAAATCATATCAAATGGATGTAAAAAGTGATTTCTAAAATAGTTTTATTACTGTAGAAGTTTATGTTTCTTGACCCCCTGGTTTTGAAAATGAAAAATTTCCCAACCTTGTTTTTAAATTATCTAAAGCTTTATACGGCCTCAAACAAGCACCTCGTTCTTGGTATGAAAGAATTTATTTATTTTTATTAAAAAATGGTTTCAAGAAAGGCAATGTTGATCCCAATATTTTTATTAAAAGATCTTCTGCTGATATTTTAATTGTTCAGATCTATGTTGATGATATAGTTTTTGGATCATCTAGTGAAATACTTTGTAATGATTTTTATTTATTTATGACTTCTGAATTTGACATGAGTTTAATCGGAGAATTAAAGTTCTTTCTTGGACTTCAAATTTTGCAATGGAAAGAAGGAATTTTTCTTAATCAATCTAAGTATGCTAAAGATTTAGTTAAAATATTTGGTCTTGATTCCTCTAAATATATGAAAACTCCTATGGGTACTAATTGTAAATTAGATAGTGATGCATCTGGTAAATCAGTTGATTTTACAGTTTATAGAGGTATTATAGGTAGCTTACTTTCTTTAACTGCATATAGACTTGATATATTTTTTAGTTTTTGTTTATGTTATAGATTTCAAGATGATTCTAATGAAATTCATATTAAAGCTGTAAAAAGAATAATTAGATATGTTAAAGGAACTATTGATTCTAGTTTATTTTATCCAAAATATAACTGTTTTGATTTAACATCTTATTCTGATTCTGATTTTGGAGGCTATAGAATTGATCTAAAAAGCACATTAGGTATGTGCCATTTTTTGGAAAATGTTTAATATCTTGGTCTTCTAAGAAACAATTATCTGTTTCTTTATCTACTGTAGAAGCTAAGTATATCTCTACTGCTAGTAGTTGTGCTCAAAGTTTATGGATTAAGCAAACTTTATGTTATTTTAGTATTTATCTTGATAAACTACCTATTTATTGTGATAATACATCTGCAATTTCTATTTCTAAAAACCCCTTACAACATTCTAGAACAAAACATATTGATCTTAGATTTCATTTTATTAGAGATCATGTGAATAAGGGTGATATTGTTTTAGAATTTATCCCTTTTAAAAATCAACTTCCAGATATTTTTACAAATCCTTTAGACTCTTCTAGGTTTGAGAAAATTAAATTTTCTCTTGGTATGTTGGAATTTTAAATTTTATTTACTGCATTTGTTTAGGGGGAGCATGTTTTCAATTTTTGTTTATTTACAAAAAGGGGGAGAAGTTTTAGAGAGAAGTTTTAGAGAGAAGGTTTAGGGAGAAATAATTTGGTTCTAATCATTTTAAAACTTCATTTTTGGTTTAAATGTTTTGGTTTTGTAATCAAACAAAAAGGGGGAGATTTTTTGTGCATGTGCATATTTCCTTTAATTTGATTTCATGTGATTTTGTTTGATTACTTTTCCTCTGTATTTTGATGATATCCTAATTTATGTTATTTGGATTTTTGTGATTCTTATCACATTATAAAGATAAGATATTTATCTATATTTTATTAGTTAATGAGTAATTTTTAAAATGACTATCTATTTCTCAAAAAATTCAATGAAGTTGCTACTATGGTTTTAAAAACTCTGCATTTCACTTTTTTAAAACATTTTTTTATTTATTATACTTCAACTTATAGTGTTATCCAATTTACATGAAAGTTTATTCTATAGAAAGATAAAATGTTTATCTTGATTTCATTAGTTTACATCAAAGTCTAAAAATATCTGTTTAATGGAATTTTAATTACTTGAAGTTATGTTATGCTATTTTGTAGTAGCAGTTTTTCCATAATTGTTTTGCTTATGTTTTTAATGATTTCAGGATCTTTAGATGTCGGTTTTAATTGGTTATTTTTTTGGAAAGATAATAAGTTTTTATACAAATAATTAGTTTTGACAAAAGTCTGAATCTGCTGTTAAGAGCCTTTAAAAATTTGTTGAAATTTATCAAAATATTCTGTCCAGATTTCTTACAAAAGTATAGTTCATTTTTTCTTACAAAAGTATGGTTCATTTTTTTCTAACAAAAGTATGGTTCATTTTTTATCTTACAAAAGTGTGGTTCATTTTTTATCTTACAAAAGTATGATTCATTTTTTATCTTACAAAAGTATGGTTCATTTTTTTTTCTTACGAAAGTATGGTTTACTGTTCATACCTTACGTTACGTGACTGTTCATACCCTATATTACGTTACTGTTCATACCTTACGTTACGTTATTATTCATTTCACAAGGTAAGTTTTGACGACCATACATTACTGTTCACTCCAAAGTTACTGTTCACTTCGAAGTTACTATTCATTCCGTAGTTACTATTCATTCCGAAGTTTCTATTCATTCCAAAGTTACTGTTTATTCTGAAGTTTCTGTTCATTTCGTGAAATTTTTTAAAAATTTATTTTATGAAAATATATGGATTATTTTTTAACGATTTTTTTGTGAAAAATTATAATTAAATATAAGGATCGTAATTAAAGAGTTTTTAGTATTTTTGGTGCTATATTTAGATAGAAAAATTAATAAAGTTTTTCAACGTCTTTTACAAATAAATTTGGACGTTTTAAGATTGTTTAAATTCAAATGTTTGAATTTAATTTGAGAATCTACTGCTGGTTTTCAGGAACTGTTTTGACTATGTTTAAATCATTTTAAATGGATTTAAAATTCTGTTTTGAATCATTCAAATCTTTTATTATTCTGTAGATTTTATTGGAAGACTTATTCAAAATATTTTTAATTCCTTTATTAGATATTTATTCTACGGGAATAAAGAAGCAACGATGCTGCTATTTTCATGGAGATATTTATGGGAGCTCTTGACTCAATTAATTTTGAATATTCTAAGGAAGCGGAGCTCTTGCACCTACTATATATTTTTATTCTCTATATATATCATTCTCTCTATTAGGAAAAAGGTACAACACAATAAAAAGAGAAAGTGCTGTGAGCTTTGAACCTGGTGTGCATTTGCAATGTCTTATGACACTATGCTTCACCACCTGCTCATTCTCTCAAGTGCTGAATTAATTATGCTTCGACTACAATCGCATTGACGAGACGTTCTAATCTAAACCTCAAGAACTTGTACCTGTTCTTTAGTTTTTATCTTCTCTTTCATCTTTTTCTGAGTCTATAACACTACTTCCTATCTCTCACACACACTTTATTTTTCTATTTATGCTTTTTCACACAAAATCATTATTTGGTATTCTTTTTATTTGGGTTGTGACTCCCAGATTCTGATGTCAGGATTTTAGGGTTTTGACTCCTTGTATCTAAATTCAAGACTGTTTGGGTTGTGACTCCCAATATCTAAAGTTAGGTTGTAAGGGTTGTGACTCCCCACACAAAAGTCAGTGTCATGGTTATCCTTCCACTAGAAAAAGATTTTGTAATTGGGTTATGATTCCCCTTTAAAAATAATTTTTAGTGCACACGTATCTCTCACCGAGTAGAGAGGTATAAGAGTAGAGTAGGCCCACTTTGGACCAAACTAATATAAAAACATCCTTGCGTTATTTACGTTTTCCATTGCTAATTAACCTTAATAATTAACTTTGATATTTAATTTTTTTTGATTATTTTTTTTAATCTGGTCTATTCACCCTTCATCTAGACCATCTGCCATTACCCTGTCCGACCTAACAATTGGTATCAAAGGGATGTTTTTTTAAGAATAGTTTTTCTATATCTTTATATTTAATTATACCAAAGATTTGTACCATTGGTTGTTCCTTCAGGAATTTTCCAACTAATTTTTTTGAGTCTGATTTTATATTTTATTATGATAACCTATTCCTAGACCTCATAGTCTAAGGATAAAGATCTTATAAGATGGAAGGATTAAACTCGAATGATTCTTGGATTCCTCAGAAGCGACCACATTTTTATGGCAATGATTCGGGATACTGGAGATCTCGAATAGAGGCATACGTCAAACAGTTGAGCATTGAGCACCGGTCTATCATGTCAAAACAATACACACTACCTGAAGATGATCCAGATACTCTTACAGAAATTGATGCTATTGGATATGTCTTAAATTACAAAGTCATTAATATTTTATATTTTGGTTTTAACAGAAGTTTTTTTAGTCATGTGTCTGCATGCAAGACAGCTCATGAGATTTGGAAGATTTTGCAAGTTACTCACCTTGGATCTGACAAATTGATCCGAACGAAGCTTGGAATGCTTCGTGTTGAGTAACGAGACTTCAAGATGGGTGAAGATGAAACTGTAAACCAAATTTTCCATAGATTCACTAGCATTGTGAATGAAATGAATTCACTTGTAGAATCTCTAGAGAATCGTATACTTGTTGAATGATTCTTACGAGCATTACCAAAGAAATGACATGCAAAGAAGGTTGAAATTGATAAAAGCAAGAACTTCAAAGAGTACACACTTGATGAATTGATTGGATCACTACTCCAATATGAACTGGAACTAAAGAACATAGCTGATGAGGAGACAAAAAAAAGAAAAGGTGTATCATTTAAGTCTGTAAATGTTATTTCTAATGACTCTTCTGATTCTGATCTATAAGATATTGAAAAGGAAGACATGGCTCAGATCGTAACTGGAGTCTACAAAAGAATAAAAAGAAAGGTTTTAAAAACCAATTTAGTAGAAACCCCCAAAAAGAAAAACATAATGGAGATAAGAAAGGTGATGCAAATTACAATGATTTAGATGTAACTTTTTATGAGTGTATGAAGAAAGGTCATATCAAACCCGATTCCCCTAAACTAAATAATAAAGACAAATACAAAAAGAAGGATAGAAAGACATTGAAAACCAGATGGAGTTGTACTGAAGAATTTGATTCTAGTGAAAAATCTGAAAATGAAAAAGAATCTGCTAACTTGTGTTTCATGGCATCACTGGATAAGGTTTGTAATTCTAGTTATTATTCTAAATGTTTTGATTCTGAATATGAATCTGATAACCCCAATGTTTTTGAATTAAATAAATAAATTGAAAGATTAAGAAAAGATATTTTCAAAGCTGCTGATTTATATAATAAACTTAAAGAAGATAATGAGAAACTTATTTATGAAACTAAATTAATTTTGAAAGAAACGAAAAATTTAACAAACACTGCTTCTTCTTCTCATTCAACAGTTTATGATAATTTGAAAACTTCTCAAGATTTGAATGAGAAATTGAAAAAGGAATTTGAAGGTCTTAAACAAAATTTATCTGCTTTTATTCAAGGTCGTGATATATATCATGAGATGATGTCTTTGACTAAAACTGATAAAAATAAATATGGTTTTGGTTATGATAAAAGATTACCTCAAATATATAAAACCTATTTTGTTAAAAGTTAAAATGCTTGTACTTCAACTGTTACTTGTTTTAAATGTGGCATGAATAGTCACTATGCTAATGACTGATCCCTTATATTTAAAAAATCCTTGGTATTTACAAAAACTAATATTTCAAAATCCTTGTTATCAAGAGTACCTTACAATAAATGTTTGAATTTTGTATGGGTATCTAAATTTTTTATTACTAATCCTTTTGGACCCAAAGTAGCTTGGGTACCAAAATTGTCAATTAATTGATTTTTGTAGGAAAAATGCCTTGGATGTCTCAAGAACGATATATGGTACATGGATAGTGGATTCTCTAGGAATAGGAGAGGAGTCCCATCAAATTTTACCTCATACAAAACATGTGATGGAGGTACTGTTACTTTTGGAGACAATTCCAAAGGCAATGTAAAAGGTTTTGGTAAAGTTGTTATTTCAAATTCTACATTTATTTCCAAAGTTTTAGATATTGAAGGTTTAAAAAATAATTTAATTAGTATATCACAATTATGTGATGATGGAATGGAAGTTAAATTTCAAAATGATAAATGTTTAGTTTTTAAAGATGATTCTTTATTATTTTATGCTAATCAAAAAGATAATATTTATACTATTGATTTTTCTGAACTAACTGTTCAACATGTAAAGTGTTTGAATGCCGTACAGAATGACTGAATCCTTTGGCACCGATGTTTAGGTCATGTAAATTTCAGACTGTTTCATAAGCTCTCAAAGCATGAGAATTTTTTACAGCTTCCTTCTTTTAAGAAAGAAAAACTTCATGTTTATGACGCCTGCATGAAAGGGAAGCAACACAAAATTTAATTTAGACCTATCAATCAGATAAGTACTATTAAGCCTTTACAGTTGGTACATATTTATATATTTGGTCCAACTCAAACTTCTAGCCTTGGTGGAAGGAAATATACTTTAGTTATTGTTGATGATTATAGTAGATTTACTTGGGTATATTTTCTAGCTCATAAAAATGATGCTTTATCTAAATTCATTACTTTCTGTAAATTAGTTTAAAATGAAAAAGGATGTATGATTATTTCTATTCATAGTGATAAATGAGGTGAATTTCATAATTTATATTTTGAAAATTTATGTGAAAAGAATGGTTTTTTTTCAAAATTTATCTACTCCTAGAACACCACAAAAAAATGGTGTTGTAGAATGGAAAAATATAACTCTTATTGAAATGGCTCGAACTATGTTAAGTGAATATAATCTTCCTAGATATTTTTGGGCTGAGGCTATTTTTGCTGCATGTTATGTTTCAAATAGAATTCTTATTAGACATTTGGTAAAGAAAAATCCTTATGAATTATTTAAAAATAAAAAGCCTAAAGTTGGTTATTTTAGAGTTTTTGGTTGAAAAGTTTTTATTTTAAATTCAAATGATAATTTAGATAAATTTGATGCTAAAAGTGATGATGGTATTTTTATTGGTTATTATAATAATAGTAAATCTTATAGAGTTTATAATAAAATAACGATGGTTATTGAAGAATCAGTTCATGTTATGTTTGATGAAAATAATGTAAAAATAAATTCTGATTCTAATGTTATTGATGATGAGTTTAGAGATTTTAATTTTGGTGAAGATATTACTCCAGATAATAATGAATTAATTGAGGGGGATCATACTCCATCTCAACCTGATCCAAGATCATGGAAGATTCACAAAGATCATCCTATTGAAAATGTAATAGGAAATGTTGATTCTGGTGTCAAAACCAGAAATTCTATTTTAAATTATTGTGTCAATTCTGATTTTATTTATGATTTTGTTCCTGTTAATATTAATGATGCTTTAAATGATGCAAACTGGATTGTTGCTATGCAAGATGAATTAAATCAGTTTGTTAGAAATAATGTTTGGAATTTAGTAGAATTTCCTGAAGATAAGAAGGTAATTGGAACTAAGTGGTTCTTTAGAAACAAGCTTGATGAATTTGGACAGATTGTCAAAAACAAAGACAGACTTGTTGCTCAAGGATACTCTAAAGAAGAAGGTATAGAATTTGAAGATTCATTTGCACTTGTTTCCAGGTTTGAGGCAATTAGATTTTTTTTGGATTTTGCGTGTTTTCAAGGTTTTAAATCATGTCAAATGGATGTAAAAAGTGATTTCTTAAATGATTTTATTACTGAAAAAGTTTATGTTTCTCAACCCCCTGGTTTTGAAAAAGAAAAATTTCCCAACCTTGTTTTTAAATTATCTAAAGCTTTATACAGTCTCAAACAAGCACCTCGTTCTTGGTATGAAAGACTTTCTTTATTTTTATTAAAAAATGGTTTCAAGAAATGCAATGTTGATCCCACTCTTTTTATTAAAATATCTTCTGATGATATTTTAATTGTTTAAATCTATGTTGATGATGTAGTTTTTGGATCATCTAGTGAAATACTTTGTAATTATTTTTCTTTATTGATGACTTCTGAATTTGACATGAGTTTAATGGGAGAATTAAAGTTATTTCTTGGACTTCAAATTTCTCAAAGGAAAGATGGAATTTTTCTTTATCAATATAAGTATTCTAAAGATTTAGTTAAACGATTTGGTCTTGATTCCTCTAAATCCATGAAAACTCCTATGGGTACTAATTGTAAATTAGATAGTGATTCATCTGGTAAATCAGTTGATTTTACAGTTTATAGAGGTATGATAGGTAGCTTTATTTATTTAACTACATCTAGACTTGATATCATTTTTAGTGTTTGTTTATGTGCTTGATTTCAAGCTGATCCTAAATAAAGTCATATTAAAGCTGTAAAATAATAATTAGATATGTTAAAGGAACTGTTGATTCTAGTTTATTTTATCCAAAATATAACTATTTTTATTTAACATCTTATTCTGATTCTGATTTTGGAGGCTTAGAGTTGACCGAAAAATCACATCAGGTATGTGTCATTTTTTGGGAAAATGTTTAATTTCTTGGTCATCTAACAAACAATTATCCATTGCTTTATCTACTACAGAAGCTGAATATACCTCTGCTGCTAGTATTTGTGCTCAAATATTATGGATTAAGGAAACTTTATGTGATTTTGGTGTTTATCTTGATAAAATACCTATTTATTGTGATAATACATCTGCAATTTCTATTTCTAAAAACCCCTTACAACATTATAGAACAAAACATATTGATCTTAGATTTCATTTTATTCGAGATCATGTGAATAAGGGTGATATTGTTTTAGAATTTATCCCTTCTGAAAATCAGCTTGAAGATATTTTTACAAAGCCTTTAGACTCCGCTCAGTTTGAAAAAAATTAAATTTTCTCTTGGTATGTTGGAATTTTAAATTTTATTTACTGCATTTGTTTAGGGGGAGCATGTTTTCACTTTTTGTTTATTTA
The DNA here is from genome assembly GCA_963277665.1 of Viscum album. Lineage (NCBI taxonomy): Eukaryota > Viridiplantae > Streptophyta > Magnoliopsida > Santalales > Viscaceae > Viscum > Viscum album. The sequence continues at coordinate 1,287,869,634 of OY728159.1, read as the reverse complement.
CAAAAAGGGGGAGAAGTTTTGGAGAGAAGTTGTGAAGAGAAGGTTTGGGGAGAAATAATTTGGTTTTAATAATTTTAAAACTTTATTCTTGGTTTAAATGTTTTGGTTATGTAATCAAACAAAAAGGGGGAGATTGTTTTTGCATGTGCATATTTCCTTTAATTTGATTTCATGTGATTTTGATTGATTACTTTTCATCTGTATTTTTATGATATCCTAATTTATGTTATTTGGATTTTTGTGATTCTTATCACATTAGAAAGATAAGATATTTATCTATATTTTATTAGTTAATGAGGAAGTTTAAAAATGATTATCTATTTCTCAAAAAATTCAATGAAGTTGCTACTATGGTTTTAAAAACTCTGCATTTCACTTTTTTAAAACATTTCTGTATTTATTTTACTACAACTTCTAAAGTTATCCAATTTACATGAAACATTATTCTATGTAAAGATAAAATGTTTATCTTGATTTCATTAGTTTACATCAAAGTCTAAAAATATCTCTTTAATGTACTTTTAATTACTTGAAGTTATGCTATGCTATTTTGTAGTAGCAGTTTTTCCAGAATTGTTTTGCTTCTTTTTTTAATGATTTTAGGATATGTAGATGTTGGTTTTAATTGGTTTTTTTATAAAGGTAATAAGTTTTTATACAAATAATTAGTTTTGACCAAAGTCTGAATGTGCTCTTAAGAGCCCTTAAAAATTATTTGAAGTTTGTCAGAATATTCTGTCCAGATTTATTACAAAAGTATGGTTCATTTTTTCTTACAAAAGTATGGTTCATTTTTTCTTACAAAAGCATGGTTCATTTTTTCTTACAAAAGTATGGTTCATTTTTTTCTTACCAAAATATGGTTCATTTTTTATCTTACAAAAGTATAGTTCATTTTTTATCTTACAAAAGTATGGTTCATTTTTTATCTTAAAAAAGTATGGTTCATTTTTTCTTCTTATGAAAGTATGGTTTACTGTTCATACCTTACGTTACGTTATTGTTCATACCCTGCGTTACGTTACTGTTCATGCCCTACATTACCTTATTGTTCATTTCACAAGGTAAGGTTTGACAACCATACGTTACTATTCACTCCGAAGTTACTGTTCACACTGAAGTTACTATTCATTCTGAAGTTATTATTCATTCATAATTTACTATTCATTCCGAAGTTACTATTTATTATGAAGTTACTGTTCATTCCGTGTAATTTTTTAAAAATTGATTTTCTGCAAATATATGGATTATTTTTTAACGATTTTTTTTGAAAAATTATCATTAAATATAAGGATCGTAATTAATGAGTTTTTAATATTTTTGGTGCTATATTTAGAGAGAAAAATTAATAAAGTTTTTCAATGTCTTTTACAAATAAATTTGGACGTATCAAGATTGTTTAAATTTAAATGTTTGAATTTAATTTCAGAATCTGCTGCAAGTTTTCAGGAACTGTTTTGACTATGTTTAAATCATTTTAAATGGATTTAAAATTCTGTTTTGAATCATTCAAAGCTTTTATTATTCTGGAGATTTTATTAGAAGACTTATACAAAATATTTTGAATTCCTTTATTAGATATTTATTCTACAGGAATAAAGAAGCAATGATGCTTCTATTTTCATGGAGATATTTATGGGAGCACTTGACTCAATTAATTTTGAATATCCTAAGGAAGAGGAGCTGCTGCACCTGCTATATATTTTTATTCTATATATATATCATTCTCTCTTGTAGGAAAAAGGTAAAACACAATAAAAAGAGAAATTGATGTGAACTTTGAACCTGCTGTGCATTTGCAACATCCTGTGACACTCTGCTTCACCACCTGCTCATTCTCTCAAGTGTTAATTAATTCTGCTTCAACTACAATTGCATTGACGAGACATACTGATCTAAAACTCAAGAACCAGTACCTGTGCTTTAGTTTTTATCTTCTCTTTCATCTGGTTCTGAGTCTGTAACACTACTTCCCATCTCTCACAATCACTTTATTTTTTTGTTTATGCTTTTGCACACAAAAGGATTATTTTTTATTATTTTTCTTTAGGTGGTGACTTCCAGATTCTAAAGTCATGATCTTAGTGTTGTGACTCCCTGTATCTAAAGTCATGACTGTTTGGGTTGTGACTCCCAGTATCTAAAGTGAGGTTGTAAGGATTGTGACTCCCCACACAAAAGTCAGTGTCGTGGTTATCCCTCCACTAGAAAAGGATTTTTAATTGGGTTATGATTCCCCTTTAAAAATTATTTTTAGTGAACATGTATCACTCTCCGAGTAGAGAGGTATAAGAGTAGAGTAATACCAATTTGAACCGAACTAATATAAAAACATCCTTGCGTTATTTACTTTTTCCGCTTCTAATTAACCTTAATAATTAACTTTGATATTTAAATTTTTTTGATTAATTTTTTTTAATATGGTCTATTCACCCCCCTTTAGACCATCTGCAATTACCCTTTCCGACCTAACAACATGTACATGAAGACATCCCATAGGGGACCATAGGAAATAGTAAGAAGACAGAGGTATCCTATATGAGATCCTCTAGGTTAAAAGATAAGACAACCTATTATCTTAAAAAGGAAAAGCTACAAAAGCATCATTCAAGAGATATAACTCATGGCTCATCTCATATCAAAGTCTCAAACTAGGTTGTTCCAAAAACCCAATCCGTCTTTATAATTTCATGTCTCTCTTAGGAAGTGATTGGACTCAATCATTGGAGTAAGACCCTCTCAATTTAGATAAAATAAAAAAATACCCCTTAAGAGTTCTAAAATCACCCCATGGATTTCACCATCACAATCTACGTGAAAAAAACTCATAATGGACTCCTATTATGTCTAATTATGACCTCAGGGCATAAAATAGGAAAAACCCTAAAAAAGGAAGCAAGGGAAGAGTGCACATTATGTGTACCCCAGTACATGGTGTGTGCACTTTAGGCCCCACCTGGGCATGTACTCCATCCAGACATGGTGTGTAAAAGCCCATATACATAGTGTGTTAATCACGAAAAAGGTGTGTACCCTACATGGGGTACCTGCTCATGTACCTCACATGGCCTGACCATGTATATAGCATGCTCATGTATCTTTATATGGCGTGATACCCACATAGGGTCTTCCCGTGTACTATACACGACCATGTACCCCTACATGGGTTGTCTGGATGGGTACTTGACTACACGAGCAAGTCCTAGTACACAACATATATACCCCATACACGATATATACCTCAAAAAATTAATCTTCCTCGAACAGGAAGAACACACAATGTGTATTCTCTGAACCACGTGTTATGTACATGGGTTTTCCCAAATGGAAAACCCCCAAATTGCCCAAAACCTCCACCCCCACCCCAAAACAACAGATCGACCCACAAAGGGTTCTAAGAAATCATAATAAGGGATTAAAACTTAAAAATGTAAATCCATGGGGATTTGTGTAAAAACATAAAAAAAACCTACCTTTGGGCATAATCTACCGAGGCTTTACCCATTTCCATGCTCCACGACTACTGTACAATGATCTGGTGCATCCTGAGCTCCACATTGGCACCTCTCTCCCCATATTTATCTAAATATCTCCATATTATCTCAGTAATGCACTGAAGGAAGATCCCTATGGGGGTATAAGTGAGAAGCCGGGGAATGAAAAAAATAAAAACAAAGGAAAAGAAGAAAAAAAGAAAAAAGAAAAGAAAAAGAAAAAAGGGCCCCTGACCTAGCCCCATCAACCAACCTAGGTTTATACCCCACCTAGGAAAAAATTCTCATTTCAGGCTCAATGGTAGAGAAAAAATCTCAATCTGATTCTCTATTCAAAAGATATGACCGAATGAACCTATGTGAATAAATTAATATTTAATTTATTAATTATTAATTATTAATTATTCCACTAAAATTCAAAAAACTTTGAATTCAACCAAACATCTATCCTAGATTAAACACTCGATTTTGTGACCAAAATAGTGGTTATAAAAATTATTTGCGACTATCTTATAGGGTAAAATTACCATTTTACCCCTTATAAGCATTTGATAGTAAAAATTCAAATTTATGCTCAAAATTACACTAAAAAAACACAGGTCCATACAATAAAAAACTATTTTTTATAGGGAGGAGAATTTATGGCCTGATCTAGTTTTAGTTTTGATGGTGACCATGGGTCACATAGATGTTCCTTGGAATGTCTCAAAGTTTGATTTTTGGTTTTATAAAGTGTATTGGCCTTTTGACTTGATGTATATTTTACCTGGGTTTTATTTGTTTATTATTCCACTATTTCATTATTTATGGATTAAATTATACATTTGGATTTGTTTTTTATTTATCACATAATGTTTAATTGGTCATCTCGTCATTTCTGTTGCTTATGAATATTATTGTATGGGGGTGAAATCATTCCAAAAGTGTGTTTTGAGATGTCTAGACACTAGTATTTAGTCCATGGGGATCGAAAATACCCTTTTGGATAGTGGATGACTGGGTTAGGTTTTGGTTTAAATGGTATCCCAGGTCAGTTCATTACAAATGGTATCAAAGCCTAGGTTCTCAATGGGGACCGGATTCTCAAAATTCTCTCTTGTTATTTGGTAAGTTGGTAGTTTGGAGATATGGATATCAATACTTAATATCTATATGCATAGTTATTTTCACAAGCTCCTTCACTCCCTAAGCTTTTAGTTTACATGGGTGTTTGGGATTTTAGCTTCTTATTATGGTCTACCATTTGATGGATTTTTGGATTATAATATGATGTTTATAATGGTAGCGCTTTGATCCTCATTGGAATAACTTGAGTTTCCTTGAGGGTTATATTTGGTGTTTTGGTGTGGATATGGACTAATAATTTTTTTTAACAACACTAGAATTAGACTTTATCAGCACTAAAAAAACATTGACTACCAGAGCGTGATTAAAATCCATAAGCTTTTATTAAATATAGAAAAGAAAGGATAAAGGGTTCCTTTATAAGTGATTTTATTTAGAACTAATAAAGGTCCCCTTTATCAGTGTTAATAAATTCAATGATAAATTCAACCTTTATGAGCGCATTTAATAGTGCTGATAAAGGGACATACTACAGTGTGCTATAACAACACATTGCAGCACTAGAAAAAAATAAAAATCAGGTACAAATACATAATTTAGATTAAATAAAATTTACAACACAAATATAATATTTTTTTATTATAGACATTTCAAGAATTAGTTTATAAATTTACATGAGTAAGTAAAAATCATCACATACATTAAAAAAATATCAATATCCCTTTGTCTTTTTCCCCTGACCTTGACGTGTGTTATTTCCAAAAAAACTACCCTTTATCAAACAAAAGAAAGAACCGGTATAAGATAAAAATTAATATGTTAGAAATAAAATAAAGGAATAAATTAAATAGAAAGTGTTAATTTTAAACTAACTTTGAGTCATATCAAGAACACTGTGTATTAGATTGAGTTTCAATTGATTCTTTGATGTCACACCATTTCTTGTTCGTCTTCAAGAATTATCACTTTTAAAATTAAATAAGTAATTATAAGATAAAAATTATAATGAAATTAATTAAATAACATATATAAAATTATGAGAAAACAATATAGGCTCACTTTCTCAGTTTTGGAAATGTGATGCATGTTTTGAACTAGAATGACACTTATATATTAAAAAGACACACTTAGAGTCATATCAGTCACACCATGCATCAAATTAATGTGATTTTGAATCATAAATGTCCCAAATGAATTATGGATCATTTTCATAAAGTATAAAAACAATACGAATGTGTTTTATTAGCTTTGAGTACGCCACTTGTGTTTTTTTACTAAAATGCCATTTTAAACCAGAAACAAACACTTTGAGTCATATAGATCACATAGTGTATCTGTTTGACATTAAAGTGATTCCTATAAATAAAAAATTTATTATGAATCATTTTCTTAAATTATCAAGATAATCCAAGTATGTTTGATCAATTTTCAATGAGTGAGACTTTTTGAACTAAAATATTAATTTTAAACTGATAACAAACACTTTGAGTCATACAGGGAACATCATGTATTAGATTTAGGTGAAGATGATTCCTAAAAATCAAAAAATAATTATAGATTATTTTAATAATCTATTAAAAAAATATGAATGCATTTTATCATTTTTGAGTATACCAATTGTCTTTTTTACTAAAATTAATGTTAATTTTAAATAAAAATCGCATTTGGAGTCATAACGGTCACACCGTGCATCAGATTGAGGTGAGGATGATTCATACAAGTCCCAAATGACTTATATATTGTTTTAATAAAGTATTAAAACAATAAAAATGAGTTTTCTTAGTTTTGAGTATGCCACTTGTATTTTTTTACTAAAATGTCATTTTAAATCCAAAATACGCACTTTGAGTCATACTGGTCACATCGTGTGTCGATTTAACATGAGACTGATTTATACACAAAAAATTAATTATTAACCATTTTGCTAATTTATCAAGGCAATATGAGTGTGTTTTCTTGGTTTTTAGTGAGTGACATTTTTTGAACTAAAATGTCAATTTTAAACTCATAATAGACACTTTGAGTCAAATCGGGAACATCATGTATCATATTGAGGTGATAATGATTCCTACAAATCCCAAATGACTTACAGATTGTTTTAATAAAGTATTTAAATAATAAAAATGTATTTTTTCAGTTTTGAGTATGTCCTCTCTCTTTTTTATTAAAATTAATGAAAATTTTAAATAAAAAGATGCATTTAGAGTCATACCAGTCACACCGTGCTTCAGATTGAGGTGAGGATGATTCCTACATTTCATAAATAAATTATGTATAATTTTAATAAATTATCAAAACAATCTGAATGATTTTTCTCAATTTTGTGTATGCCACTTGTGTTTTTTACAAAAATGTCATTTTAAACCAGAAACACGCACTTTGAGTCATACTAGCCACATAGTGTGTCGGTTTGATGTGAGAATGATTCCTAAATGTCAAAAATGACGTATTAATTATTATCCTAAATTATTAAGACAATATTATAATATTTTCTCAGTTTTCAGCGAGTAAATTTTTTTAAACTAAAATGTCAATTTTAAACTAATAATAGACACTTTGAGTTAGATCGAGCACATTATGCATCAAACTAAGGTGAGGCTAATGCCTACACATAAAAAATTACTTATGGATAATTTTACTAAAGTATAAAAGAAATTAAAATGAGTTTTCTCAGATTTTAGTATGTCAGTTGTCCTTTTTACTAAAATTAATGCCAATTTTAAATAAAAAGACACACTTAGAGTCATACTGATCACACTGTGCATCAGATTGAGGTGTGGATGATTCATACATATACCAAATGACTTATTTATTATTTCCATAATGTATAAAAATAATCCAAATTCATTTTCATGGTTTTGAGTACGTCACTTGTTTTTTTTACTAAAATGTCATTTTAAACTGGATACACACACTTTGATTCATACTGGTCACATCATGTGTTGGTTTCATGTGATATTGATTCCTATATGTCAAAAATTACTTATGAATAATTGTACAAAATTATCAAGACAATACAAGCATGTTTTTTAGTTTATAGTGAGTGATTCATGGTCCTTGTGAAACAATATGAAATCATTTGGACAAGCATGCATTTTTTAGAGATCATGCCCATTGAACGTAACATTTGTTTAGTTCTAGATGTTAGAAATGGAAGTTAATTTTCTTATGGTATAATATCATTCAGTAGAACAAGTAGTTCTATAAATCTGGTATTGCTCCATTAGCTACCAACTTTCAAATTATATAACATTAATACAGCTGTCAATATTGTGTATTTAGTACAATCAGTATAAAATGCTCTCTTAGCACAAATATTTAACTTCTCAAACAACTTTGGACAATCATGAAAGTCATATTCATTTGTAATTGAAATTTATTCCATGTGATATCTATCATCATTTACACTGGTATTCAAATAAAATAATCTATAAACTGTAGTATCATTCCAATCAGTGTGCACATTTAATTTTCCCCATGGTTAGTCCAACATTTATTGCTCTGATCTATTCCGTGACAAATCAAATGTTCTTAAAAATCTTTCCAACTAATTTTTCTTGAATAAAAAAAATTTAAACACTAAAAAAGGATTTGATAAGGGTCGTATGCATGGAACCAAGACCGAAGGCTATTAATTTTTTCCTCTTTTAATTGGGTTGTGGGGGAACCCTTACATGACTCATAATCCCAAAGGCAAATGGACTTTGTATATAACACGAAAGGCCCCAAGGACCTTCCACTATAGAATAGTCCCTCCCTTAGTGAATTTATATCAAGATCCCAACCCTTTATTAGATGCACGACTAGAAATTCCCCATACGAAGATGCATGGTGCCTGGTCTCGATGGAAGATTCTATACCCTCTCACTCATCCAATCTGGTAGCCCAGCAAAGATGGGACCTGCACTCTGAAAATCCATGGACCTGCACTATGGAGAGAATCAAAGTATTTTTTATTTAAATGGTATTACACTACTACTGTTCAAACACGGGATGCATCCCCACCACTAATTTCCTATCACTGCCCACAGTGGACCACCTCTTCACTTGATTGCAACCACCGAGGTTTTCACCACTGTCTAAGCCAGACCATCACCATCTGATGAACACCATCCTCCATGGATGACACCAAATCCAGATTCCTCCTTCTTCAAGATTGACCAACCCTCCTGACGTGCCATCTCAGGCCACTAACACCACCGTTGGAGCCGCTGAGCCATCACACTGCACCCCCACTGATGGCCATTTTCTAACCTGACACCCCCACAACCTGAAGCGATCCCCATCTTCCAAACAAATCTTGCACCAAAAGAGACTCACCAACCATTACTGCATTCATCCATGTATTACACCACCATAATAAACCTCCAAATTATAAGGTTTCAGGGGTTTGAACCCTGGTTGATGCAGGATTATAGGGTAGCCTTAACCACTAGACCAGGACCCCAACTGCAGTCGTATGCATGCTCTATTGAAAACATGAGGAAATATTTAACTCAGAATTCATAATATTTTGTCAAAAGATTAAAATTAATCCATTTTGGATTCATACCCATCCTATTAAGTTCTTAAAATATTCATTTTGTACAATAAATAAATAAATACACATAAGATATTCATTATAAAAGGTGAAAGTTATCGATAATTTTAATAAGGGGAACCCATAATTTGATTATTTCAAATAATTTTATTATTTTTTAAAGGAAATGGGTAATTTAATTTAAGAAAATAATTACTTCACTATGGTAGGTGTTATCCTCTCAATTCATTCAAAGGTGAAAGTTATAGTCAATTTTCATCATCATCAGCTTCATCTTTCAAATAGTTATTATTGCATTTTATTTCTTGAGACTCATCTCCCATCTCTCATAGACATGAACCTATATTGATTGAACTAATTTGAGAAGTATTCATCCCATACTAAGTACCAGTGATAATTTTGGATGACTACATCTCAGATTAGTTCAAGAAGTATAGAAGATATGGGGGATGAGTCTCAAGAAACAAAATGAAATAATAACTGTTTGAGAGATGAAGCTAATGAGGATGAAACCAAAACTTTATTACCTTAAATAATGGTGGTTCTTATCATTTTTCAGATTTTATATTCCTAAAATAACTAAAATTTAAATTGAAACAATTAATTTTTTTACAATGGAAAATAATAATAAATCATATAGAATAATGAACATAGATTTTTGAATCTAGAGTTTTATACTTTTTTAAGAATAAAATTTATAAAGATAATTAAAATAAAATTATACCTCATATACATAGATGTAGTATTTCATCTAGTGTATATATAATGGTAGAGAATAAAGATGATTCTTGAGTTCAACCTAGATATAGTACAATACCTAGAAAGCAGAAACATCTATATCATGAATTCATATATTTCAAATCCTTCATTTTTATTATTTATAGAGATCATCATAATAATATTCTAAAAAAATATCCTATAGTGATAACCATAGATGGTTATATTGATTTATATAAATAAGAATTGTCTTTAAAATATGTTATGTTCTAGAAAGAATGATTTAATTATGAAATAGATTCTATTATAAGAAATAATACTTGTATATTTACAAATTTTCTAAAATATTCAAATCATATTGGTTGTAAATGTTTATTTAGAAGCATGTATGACTGAAATGATAAAATTCAAGTTTTCAAATCTATATTAGTAATCAAAGGTTTAAAAAAATGGAATGGATTGGTTATTTTGATATTATACTCATTTTGTTCAAATTAAAATAATAAGGATATAATTTTCCTTTAAATTTGATAATTTATTTGTGTGTTCATTAAACAGATGTTAAAACTATATTTTTAAATGTAAATTTAAATAAATAAATTTTCATGGAATAATATAAAGGTTTTCTATATAATATATTTAAAAGAAATTTTTAAAATTAGTGAAATATACTTATGGTCTTAAATAAATACCTAAACAACATGATAAGTATGATTTTATTATTTTATGTAATGGATTTGTACATAATAATGTCGATAAGTGTAATTTTTAATTTTTATAAAATAATAATAATTTATTATGTGTATCTATGTCGATGACATATTAATTTTTAAAAAAAACATGACTAGAATTAATGAGATGAAGAAATATTTATCCACCATGATTAAAATGAATAAAATTAGAATAATAGATACTATACTAATTATTAAAGTAAGAACACATAGTGGGGGTTATTATTTATATTAGTATCATTATACTATGAATATGTTGAATACATTTGATATTTTTGGTTTCAAAGATACAAATACTCTATTTTACTCTAGTGTTAAATTTTTATTAATACAGACATAGTCATATCACAACATTAACATTTCGATTCAATTTGTTCTTTAATGTATGTGATATAATATAATAAACCTAATATCACATTTTTGGTTTTTCAAATGCGTTGATATTCTATTAATGCTAGCATAGATCATTGTAAATGTATAATTAGAATCTTTTTATATATAAAAAGGCTAAAAAATTTGACTTTATTTTTTAATGATTACCTGACTACATTAGGTATGCACTAATTCAAGTTGAAATACTATCATGGGATATTATCAATCCCAATTTGGATGGATATTTACTCTTAGAGATTGTGCCATTTTTAGGGTGGGAAATAAATAGACATTTCACATTTGACATTATAGTCAAAATTTAATACTTTAACAACTTGTATAGTGGAATAAAAATGAACCAAAAACTTATTAATAGAATTTAAGTTATGAAATATTCCAATGCCTCTTATTTTCATTCACTACAAATCCATTTTTTTTCATTTTCAAAACCACTTTGAGGTTTAGTGGAAACTGCACAGAAACCCACATTTCAAGATAGAAATTCAAAATTCAAAAAGGTAAACAAAAAAACCATAGATTCAAAATTTTTAATCCAGTCACATCCACATAATGATTAAAGTTCCACCAAACCATATCAGGCTATGAGATCCTGAACCATGAACACCTTAACCCGTATGCCTTGGCAATGAAGCAACAATGTCAAAAGATTACAGTTGAATGTATAATGTAAAGTCTAAACATACTTCTTTTAAACATGATATCTGAGACAATTATAATGAAATGGAACCATAATAATTGTTTATGTAAAATCATATAATAACCTTGAAGATCCGTTTATAAAATATATATCAAGGGATATTGTTGAAAAAAATTAAAAGATAAATTTGGCTAAAACCTTTAAAATGATCTATTTAGTGCAAATCATGATCATACACTAGTGAAAAATCATGGGTTGAATTTTAAAAAACACTTTGTGTGCATTATTTTCATGGAAGGAAGTTCAAAACATTTAAACCTAAGAAAATATCCCTTGATTTTAATGAAAAATTAATAAAAAAACTTATAATTACCTAACCCCATCATGGATAATTATAATATAATTTACATCAAATAAAAACATGGATTTAAAAGATACAAGCATTCATGGTTGTAGGTTTAAAGGAAAGTGAATGGCGCCACCTATCGGAATGGATGAAATCAGTTTGTGGAAGTCTTAATACGCTACATGGAAGCATGGAAAGCCCTTAAAGGGTCAATATAAACACAAATTCATAGAATCCCCCAATTAGAAATTCATTCTAGAAGGGAAATAAATGATGAATAATGAATAACAAGAGATAATGAACAAAAAAACCAAAACTGATATCGGCAAACCAGAAAACGAGTGAGGAGGAGGATAAAAATTAACATACCTTGGATTGAAGCTGTTATTCGTCTGAGAGAAAGTAGAGATATTGCCTAAGCTTGGATTTGTTTGAGCCTTGGATTCCTTCAATCCTTGATTCGTTCGAGCCTTGGATTCAAGCCTTGGATTTGTTCAACCCTTGATTCGAGCCTTGATTCAAGATTGGATTCGACGAGGACAAGTGGCGATGGTAGGTGGGTTCTGCAAAAAGTTCAAATATCACAATTGGTTGTGATTGGTTAGAGTTATTTAAATAGATTGTGGACACTTTTATCGGCGCTTTCAAAAATCAATGATAAAGGATTTATAATTATAATTATAAATATTTTTTAAATATATTTATATAATTATATATTTATTTATTACAATTTTATAAATATTTAAATATATAAATATTTATTTATAATTATATATATAATTTTTTAAAAAATTATATTTTTTATTTAAAATTAAAAATACATAATTTTAAAAATATAGTAAATATACATTTAAAAATATATTTGTAAATGTATTTATAATTATAAATATATTTACATCATTATATATATTTATATAATTATATATATATATATTTAATAAATAAATATAAATATAAATATAGTCAATATATTCATTATTTAAATATATTTATTATAATTTTGTAATTATAAATATATATATATTATTATATATATTTATATAATTATATATATATATATATATTTAATAAGTAAATATAAATATAAATATAAATATAAATATGGTAAATATATTCATTATGTAAACATATTTATTATAATTTTATAATTATTTAAATAATTTTTTAAAAAATAATATATATATATATATATTTAATTATATAATTATATATATATATAAAATATAAATATAAATATAAATATAAATATAGTAAATAAATTCATTATTTAATTAATTTTTTTTATAATTTAATAATTAGTTAAATATATATAATTATTCATGTATAATGATATAAATACTTTTTTTTAAAATAATATTTATATAGTTATAATTATAAATAAATAAATAAATAAATAAATAAATAAATAAATAAATAAATATATTAAATATACATTTATAAATATATTTATTTATAACTATTTAAAAATATATTTTAACATCATTAATGAATATATAATATTAAATACATGCATGTTAAAAATGAGTAAAATTGAAAAATTAAAAATAAGTACAATTTAAAAATATCGAAAAAATATATAAGTTTTATTAATTAAATATAATTTATTAAAAAATTATGGATATATATTGAAATAAAGATGAATATATATTTAAAATATTAAAACATAGTAAATAAATAAATAAAATTAAATAATATAAAATGATTAAATTCCAAAAAAATAAAAAATAAAAATAAAATATATTAAAAATGAATTAACACCTTACTATAATAATATTTAAAATAAATAAATAGAATTTATCAATTAAAGATATAATATATTAAATGTATCATGTTATAATAAAATTCTAAAATGAATACAAGAATTTGAATAAATTACATAAATATTAGGTATATGTGTTTTTATATAAGATTTCATTAATTATGTAAATATTGACATGTGCGTGTTGTATATAAAAATGCATTAATTATGTATATATATGTGAAATCAATGTAACACATGTTTGATATGTTAAATTGAAAATTCAAATGACATTCAATATGCCCATTACTCGATGCAATTAGTCAATATTTTTAATTAATATTATTTTTTAATTATAAACCATTATTCACTAAATATATGACTTATTTAATGTAAAACATAAATATTTTGTATTATATAAATCATATTTTAGGAAATATTATATTTATTTACATATATATAAATATATATATATGAATATATTTCTATTTATTAGTATTTATAATTTATATATATGTATAATAAATTTATTCATTTTCATCAATAATTATTTAATTAATAAAATTGTTAATTTTTTTTAATTTACTCATTTTAAATTTTTATTTGTTTAATTATTTTATTTTATTCGAGACCTTTATCAGTGATGATAAAAGGTACCCTTTATCAGTGATGATAAAAGGTACCCTTTATCAGGATAAAAATAAATCGCTGATAAAGGGCACCTTTTATTAACACTAAAAAAATCACTGATAAAGGCCAACGATGTTAAAGGACTATTTTATAGTAGTGATGAAAGAGGAAATCAAGGCATGATGTTGGCTTATAGAGTCTGATAAACCACACGGTGACCAAGAGTTTGATTTTGGACACATTCTAGGGACCATTACACGATTGGAACATGGTTGTCAACCATGTGTCCATGAAGAGCATGATTCCACATCCCGTTTGGTTTCTCGATTTATACCCCTTGATGCTTGGATTACATAGTGTGGTTAAGGAAAGGATAAAAGGGTCAAGGTGGGTCTTGTGACGTATTTATAAGGGTGGATTTGGATTTTTTTTGATTTATATGGCATGTTTTGGTGATTCCATTGTTGTGAAAAATTTAATTTTCATGCATCAAAACTAGATTTCATGAGAAAAGCATTTTTAGTGTGAAATGAGGCCTTAGGTATTGTTTTTGAAATGAAATATGGTTTTTCCAAATTGTTGATTTCATTATAAAATTCAGAAAGTGTTTTAGTTTTAAACTAGTTAAGGGTGTTTAAATGAAAATGGATTTTTATGGGATGTTTTAAGATTAATTTATTTTATAATCAAGCGCACATGGTGTTTTGTAAGGTTCAAATTGGTAAGATGTTTTTCAAAAATAGACCTTGTGGTTTGTTTGGGATTTGACCCTTATGGTGTACTTAAAAAGGTGAATGATTTTAATTTTTTAAAATTATAAGTGTTTATTATATCATTAAATTTTAATTATATTTTGGTTTTAAAACCGATTAGTGTTTGTTAATAAAAGAGTTTAAACTCTCTTGGGGTGTATTCCAGGAGTGATGGGTTTTAAAGCGTAAATTTTGGTGGTGTATCAAAATTGAAAAGTGGGATTTATATAGATGTTTAAACTAACCAAGTTGAGTTTATCTTGGGGTTGAAAGTGTATAATAGTTTCCATTTGGATTTTAATAAAGGTAGGCTTGAATTTTTAATGGTTACTTGGTTTTAAAAATGCATTTTGGGACTCTTTTCTAAGGAGTATGCGGTTTTAAAGAGGTGTGTTTTGAAAGTTTTTTTCATGATTTAGTGAGTTATATGATCATATTCATCCCTTGTTTTATTTTTGGACTAATAGATTTGATTTTGGGGACATGAATCTATTAGTACTATGTCTCATTTTGTATAAAGAAAGCCTCCCAGAAAGGTCTAGAGTAAAGGTAAAGTGTTTGTCCTTAAGGGTTTTTCTTCCCTCCAGTTTCAACACTAACCAGGCTCCAAATAGAGGGGAAGGTGTTGTCTTCTATTCTTTGTGATATGTATTGGATTTATTCAAGGCAATCCTAGTTAGTGTGTTTTCTTGGAAATTATATGGGGTGAGTGGTTTAAACCCAAGATCCTTGGTTGGATAGTTGGATTGGTGAGTATTTTTCTTCTTATAGATGCTTAATATTTGATGAGGTGGTCATCATTTGATCTACCCTTCAAGATATGTTCTATTTTGGGATATATGATCAGTGAATTTAGACCAATTTTGGATTGAATAAATCATTTCCTAGAATTTTATTTGGGTGCCTTTTTGGTTTATCCTTGTGGGCAATGGTTCTTTTTGGGAATTTTCACTCCTTATTACTTGATGGTATTTGTTGATGCTTGTGCATGGTGTAGGCCATGGTTTGGATTTTTTGTTGGTTTTTTTGGACACAAGAAAATCTAGGGTATGTATAGGGGTGATTGAGAGTGTGTTTTTTTTCTAGTTCGACCTTAGGAGCCTTCAGACTGAGTTTTTCTATCAAGATCACCATGGGATAATGTTCTATGAGTGTGGACCTAACTTACCCTTTTATGTAGTTTGTGAACCCAACGTTAGAACCATGCCATTTATTATCAAGGTATGTTTGCAATTATTGTGCTCCTTGATTTTGGGATGCCTTAGATTTAGTGATCCGGTCTCATAGTCTTTTGGGATATTTCCTAGAGTTGTGCATCCATTGTGTATTTGAGTTAGTTGTTTGAGGTTGGATGTGGTCGGAGGTTTTTTGTGTCACTTTTTGGAGGTTTCAAGTGTATGGTTTCTTAGTGATATTATATTTTTATGGAAAATATATTTTTTCCATTATGACATTCTAGATTAATTATAAATGATGGGAGACCTATTTTAGGTCATCCTCTTCGTAGAGATTTTAATTAGTTAATTATAGTTTGGTACTTGTTAAATGATCTATCTTATTATTTGAGGATTTTCTTTTGATTGATGGTTCAGTTTAACTTGGTGAACCTTTTTACCTTGGGATCATCCTTGTGAATTCATTATATAGATTCTTAGAATTAATTATCCATTGAACTTTAATTTAATGTGAGACTTTCTGAGGGGGGGGGGGGAGTGGCATGATGAGTCAAATTGTGACACCCTCCATGTCACTATAGAGTTTATTTTATATTGTTTCATGTTATTGAGGTCTATTTTAAGTTCCAAGAATTTTTGGGATTCAATTTTTGAAAATTTTAAGGTTTTACAAGGGTAAACGATTACCCATCATGGTTAGGGGAAACTATGCAGAGCATGTGTGATAGTGTTAAAATTTTAATAGTGCTATGCGGCATGGTTAGGGCATGTTTTTTCAAACCATGTAGTGTCTTAAAGGAAACCATATGGGGTTCCATGCTGTGTCTAGTGAGGGTAATATGTGTTGGAGTTGGTTTCCTAGAACTAACTATTTGTACATTGATTACATGAATATTTAATGTATTTAAATATTAAACTTCTTATTACATATTGTTCATTATTATGCATGACTATAATGTAATAATGTCCTAGAGTATTTGTCACATTAATAAGGTCATAGAAGTTCCCCACTATGATGAGAACCTTGAAGTTCTATGAAAATATTCATAAATATAGTTCTTTAGTCGGATGATATACTATGATGGAAAACATAGTATACAGACCATCAGGTGTGATTACTCCTAAGAAAATGAGACTTCTTCTCATGAATTTTTCACTTAGTAATGTCCAATATGGGAGATTATGAGAACAGACCCACCAGTAGAAATTCTGCATGTTTTCATGTCATCATATATTCCTATCTACGAGCATGTGTAATGGTCCTTATACTTTAAGATTATTATTAATATGTGTCATGACTTGCACACTTAGATTTGCTGACAAAAACCATTATGCCATATTTCGGTGGAAAGTAGGGTATGTTGTGTGATTCATGAATGACATTTTATTAATGGATAAGTCAATGAAGGATTTGTCCCTTCCATTTATAGAAGTTTACATCTTGTCCCTTTGATTGAAATAGAATCTTCACCCTAAATTCCATGGCCATGGTGTAACGATGAGTTTATTTTAGGTAGTCAAATAATGACGTATCAAGTATATAGGTTGATGACACTATCATAAAACCTGATTGATGAGATATTATGATAAATGGATTATATTACACAGTGAGCATTTGTATGTGGTTGTTGTTTTTGCGACTTTAAGTTCTTTTTCTTAGGTTCTTTGACCCGTTTCTAGACATTAATCTTGGACTTTAGGCAAGCCTACCTAATTACAATGAGAAAGAATCCTAGAGGGTCACACACTAAGTGTTTTTGGTGGTCTCGATTAAATTCTATTTGAATTTAATTAATATAATAAATATTATTCTTAAGACCAAGGAATAATTTTATTCAAGTTAAAATGATCGCATGAATTAAATAAATATTTATTCATAAGATTGTGAATAAAATATATTTATTTATATTATTTAACATTTAATAAAGATTTATTTACTAGTTTTTAAATAAAAATATTTATTTAATATAATAAAATATTTTATTCGGGTGTTCAACAAATGTAAGAGGAGTTCAAATAGACCAAGACCATGTTCATTGATAAATTAATTATTTAAAACTCGGTAAATAATGTTTATCTAGTTGGGGTAAGAAATAATAATAATAGTGTTATCATTATGTGGCATGATATTTCATTTATGGTCCCATTTTGCGCAAGTTGGTGCACCACAGATAATGGTGCCGTTATTGTTATTATGTGGCATGAGTTTTCTCTAATAGTTATAATTTCATTTGATTGCTGTTTCCAAATTAAATATTTTAACTGAAACCCCATGTCAATTAATAGGAAGGTACATCTATTGTGCCAAACCCCTGGTGAATTGAGAATTGTTGAGAAAAAAATTTTCTCTCTTGAATCCTCTCATATCTCCCTCTCAAGAATGAGAGAAGTTATTCAAGACTAAAGAATGAGAAATCAAGAAAGATTGATGTAAGACATTCAATTACCCATACTAGTACCCAAAGAATGAGTAGAATTGTTCATAGACCATTGGAGCACGTGTGGATCACCTCTAGAGGGATTCTACTTTGGATCCTCATGAGCGCAACAAAGTCAATTTGGAAGGGTAATTCCGGATGATAAACGATCATCAATAAAGAAAGTACCAAAGAACTAGGTATTTAATTTATTTAAAAATTAATAAATTAATTATAAACATGATGTGAAATATCCTCTTTCTTGGATTCAGATATTTTCTTCTCTTTGTATAAATCTTTGATTTTAATCCATGGATACTGGTGTTCATCATCGTATTGATCCCAAATTAGTCATCGATTATAGGGAAAAAATGTTGGGCCCTCCCAACCACCACACTTATGCTGTGTCCATATCCTATAAGTGGTATCAGAGTAGGCTCATCATCATTTATAATTACTTAAATAATTCGTTGATGATTTACGCTTTAATAATTTAGTTTTCCAATTCATGTTTAATCATTATTGTAATCTGAATTTTGAGATCTATTCTTCCTCTTTTCATTTCTTGGGGATCAAACACAAGCACATAATTTCTTGATTAAAATTGAATTGAGGATATCATCAGGAGGCACCGATGATTCTGTCTAGGTAACACGATAGTACATTCTGTGTATTCAGAGTTACACTTCGTATAATCTTCCATACATGCTGTGTAATCCAAATTACACATTGTGTAGTTGTGTTCAGTGCATCAGGAGTAATTTGGAAATTACTCATACCATGTGCATTAATGACACACAGTGTAGTTAATTCTTATACCGCATGTTGACTAGGATAGACTGGAATACAGTCAGTCAGATTACATGCCATGTGGCCCACTGGACATGACATGTAGTCTCTTCGGGTCTAGGGAAAAACCATGTATCCCATACATGGATAAGATGACCGGTAATCATGTAACCCAGAGACAACATAGCGTGTGGACCACTGGAAATGCTGTGTAATCCGAGATTTCCAAAGTACTCCTTACATTCCTAGTCCCTAGGCATGTACTTCAGATAAGATAGTGAAGGAAGTACATGCCGTGTAGTGAATCCAATAGACCAAAGTTCAAAAATGGGTGGAGACATAATTTCCAGGTTACTGTAGCAGTACTGTAGTAGGCACTGTAGAATGTACTATAGCAGACACTATTCAGAACTGTAGTAGCTGAAACTATTCATCCATTTAGGCTTTCGGGCCATTGGTTTGGGTCTTGGGTCCTTTAAGGCCTTCGGGCCACCCAACGCCTTTAGGCCAGTAAGGATTTTGGGCCACCTCAAGGCATTCAGGCCACCTCAAGGCCTTCAGGACACATAAAATTATGCTTAAATGATCAGGAAGACTCTATGAGGAGCATACTCCAGATAAGGATTTAGAGTAGGCGAATTCACCAGAGTAGAAGCTAAGTGGATTTTTCAGAAAGAGAGGGTATGCCATTTCCATCGGGACCAGCCTGTGCTTGAATGAGAAGCCTAACCGAACAAGCCATGCAGAGGTGGAGAGTTGGTATCACAATGAAGAAGTTGGGGAGGAGTATTTACAAGTATAGTTTATATATTTCCTAATACCTAGGAGTCATGTAATCTCTAAGCCTACAGGACTTGTAAGGGTTCCCCCTCATCCCTTGAAAGGGGGGTTATCAAAATCAATAAAAAAAGGCCTTCGGGCCATTCAGGAAAATTAAGATAAAAGGATTGATTAATTAAAGATAATAATTAATCGATTTGAGTGAAATTTATCTTAATAATAACAATTAAATAATTGTATGCCAGTTTTAATAAATGCATAATTTTTTGCATGTATGTGGATGATCATGAGCTAGACCAGACCTTTATAAGTGATTGGTCTACTTTTAATTTATTTTAAATTAAATTTTTGGCCTACGTGTTATCTATCCTCATTAATATGTAGGGCCTGTGTGCCCATGGTTTCTTTTATGTAAACCCCCCTTTTACTCCTCACCTACATGTGATTTAAAAATAATATGTAATGGATGGAGCTCCCAAGCTTGTGGAGGTGGTTCAAGTCAGAAGACAAGGAAAAACCAATCCAAGGAGATACAAAGGTGGATAGGTGGAAAGATATAAACACGGACCTTAAAAAGGTTTAAGGTGATTATCCCCTAGGTTAATAGTTAGTTTATCAACCAATATATAAACTAACTATTTGAAAATCTCATGATCATTCCCTTTTCTATATTTTATTTCTATTAGTTGCATGGTTTTTCATTATGGATATATTGTTACAACTACATAATTAATGAATTAACAAGCATACAATATGGAACTAAGATAAACCAGGATTATGCATAAATATTATATAAGATATGGTTAATCACTTAAGTAATTTCCACTTAATATTAACAAGCATGTGATAAAGATAATAAGGTAATTTATGTATAAGAGATAAAAATACATCAATAAAATATCAAGTCAGACTAAGTCTTTTGTTACTTGATTAAGGGAAAGATTCAATAAAACTAGGTGTTTGACCAACCCCTATTGGGGAACTTACTTTTATACAGAAATATTTTATGAATGTTTTGGGTTGACTTAAACATTTTACATCAAGAGGAGTATCCCTTTCTAGACTTGGTGTAAATTTAGAGGCAAGTGTTGAGGAAGTCCAAATCAGTATTTCAAGATTAGAGAGTCCACTCAATGGATCAAGGAGCTGCAAGACTATAGTTGGCAATGGACTACCTATCTAAATACCTTCAAATAGCTTGACCAACCCTTTTTGAGGTTATGTTAAGTGGAATATGGATCCTTGCCACTAGAATGTACATACAAATAGACATTCTGAGTTCAATGGTGTAACACCCTGACCCCAGTTACCCAGAGTCGATGCATTATTTTAATACATTGGCATGATTACATGGAATCAAGTCCCGAAGGACAGATCAGTTTAGCAGTCTTGGAAAATAGATTACATACATGAACATTACATTACACATTCAAACATAAAATACAACATAAATAATCCATTTTGAATTCCATTATTTCCCTAGATTAACCCAGCATATCAAATATAATACAATTCTTGGAATCCCGAGAAAAGGAAAACATAAGAAAAGGGTGAGCTCAGATGCTCAGTAAGGATAACAATTAGCGAAAGCTATCATAAATAAGCATAAACATTTAAGGCAATGTATAAAACTAAAAAAAATCCTTTTAAACTTAAACTTTAGCATACTATGGAAAAGATAAATCAAATAATTCCATTTAATTATTCACATGGATATTCTACTAGTTTAATAATCACATGTAATATCAATAGCTAATACTATAATGATGGAATGCATAATGCTGGACATCATAACCACATATTCAAGGCCTCATTATAAGACTACAAATAAGATTTCTTCAAGGCCTTAAGACACTAGTTTGTCTCATGAGACCTACCGATGCATCGAGGAGATATAGCAGGCTCCACCCATCACTTACTAAGTCCAATGCATTCCTCATATGAAAAGGTTAAAACATAACATAAACATTCGTATTAAAACTAGCATATGAAATGTTAATACATTAACCATAAACCATGAATGATATAAAAATAACACATATATATTCAAACATATCACAAAACCTTCAACACAATATGGAAGATTTGTATCATAATAAATCAACTTCAAACAAGTATAAAATCCATTAAATGATGTTGACATAGATGAAATAAAAACTATTTGAGAGAAATATCTCTTTCTATTTTGAAATAATTTAAAAGTTATGTAATTATAAAAGAAAAAATTTATTTTGAAAATATTATTATAATATTGTAAGGTAAGCTTCAAAGGTGTTATAATGGAAGATAATAGACGCACCTTCCATATAATATAAAAAAACATTCTTACCTTAATTTGTCGAAAATGTCATAAAGTACCTTGTTTGGAAAATGACAGAAAGATTCTTTTCAAACCATTTTATAAAAATTAAAACAAGGGTATAAATGAATTTAAAACATAGTCTAGTTAATATTAAAAATGTTTTTAAATACATTTTTAAGAAATAAGGATGCATATAATAAAGAGGTCCTAGTAGATACTTACATAAAAATAACCCTGGACAAAAAAGAGATTGTGAAATTAACCCTTACCTTGTAATTTTACGTGGTCGAGGGTATATTAACATACTTTATAATAGTTAAATAATTGTTATTAAATTATAAAATAATCAAATACATAAATATGATATCATATATGATCTTTTAATATTGCTTTGTTAATAATATTTTAGTAGTATCATTGTTTTGGGTGTTAACTGATTCATTTTCCTTTATATGTTTTGTTATGTAAGACATGTTTGTTATGGATAGGATGTATTTTATTCATATTTATAATTATATTAAGTTATTAAAAATTATTTTTAATAATCAAATGAAAATTATTCTTGAATGGTTACAATGGGGAATGAATCTCATCGCGTTTGTGGAGATGGTAATCCGTACGTACGCACAAATGCTACCTACATTTCATTTTTTTTATTTTGAAAGGAAAGAAAACAAAATTATACATAGGTATATTATTATTACATTATAATATAATATTTTATATACATTACTTAAGTTCATTAACACCATCCTTTATACATTCCATGTATGGTATGAATGAGTCATCTCACTTTGAGGGGGCGGTAGTTCGCACTTCCTCAAATGAAATTATCGTATATATACAACATGAAAGGAATAAAGGTATGATATAAAAGAGAATTACAGAAGATTATAGATAAAATAAATATCATAAATATCATATATAATTACAGTTCCATCATAATGTCCACCATAATAGGCGGTAGTAGAAGATTGAACAATCTTCGTTTCGTGAGGCAGTAGTTCGCCGTCCACAAAAACATTATGTTCTATACCCATTAGATGGAGTTGTGTGTAAGTGTAGTTCAAATAATTCTCATAAAAACAACCTAGTATATTTATTATACTATTTTTGTTATAAAAGAAAGGAATAAAGAGAGTTTATGGGGTTGGAGAAGTAAAATAAAATAAAAGAACTTAAGAGGAGATGTTACCTTAAAATCGGGTAACTACCTTTGGTTTGAACTAAAAGGCTTACTTGAAGTTCCTTCTGCCTAAAGTAAGACTTGTAAGAGAAATATAGGGATGTAGGGAGATTAATTGGGTAGAGTTTGGATAATCCAAGAGTCTTGAGAGGTGTGAGTAATGGGTTATAGGTGGTGGATTTTTATAAGGGAGGGGAGGGGTTCTTTAGGAAAGTTTGAAAATATTATTTTATTATATAATGATTTTCGGTTTCTAAAGGTCTGAAACTAATTAAATTTAAAGATAAGATGAATCATGTTCGAAATAAAATATTCCAGTAAGTATTGGATAGGTTTTGGATATTTTTTTAATTTTTATAATCTCATTTATTTAAATAATTCATTAATGAGGTAAACACTACATCATTATTGTGTCATAAATAATTTTATTTATTTGATGTATAAAAATTATAAAAAAATACCATGATGTAGGAAATCTTTTTATATTTCAAATTAATACTTATAGATGAAAAGATAACTTATATAACCCCATGTAAAAATTGTTTTATTAAAAGCTATATGTTTATGTCATTTTTGTCTTTACTTTAAATTAATTAATATAAAGTGTCATTATCACTCTCAAGTGGCTCCATGGGGTTCCAAAATCAACCCAAGTATTCCCATGGTCGGACATGTATCAAAAAATAGGAATAGGACACATATTAGGGTAATTTAATATTATTATAATAATATTTGTTTACCCTTATTTACCAGATTTTTCCTTTAACCATGGTAAATAAAATATTTAGTGAAGTAAATATTCATAATGTATAAAAATTAAAGTTATCTATTTACACAATTTGGACCTCCTGATTCCAAATATGAAATATATTTTTCTGAATTCAAAATATAGAAGTGGTAGAAATTAATTTAAAATTAATTTCTATTGTCAAAACAAAAAGCATGTTTTTAAGAAATAATAACTATCAAAAGATTGACACTTGTTTATGTCCAGTTTAAATGTGAAATTACATCCAATGAACTGAATTATATTAAATTATAAAAATATAATCTAATGATAATTTAAAATGACTCAAATTTATAATTTAACACTATAAATTATTTTGATTAAAATGTTTTTGTCAATTAAAATTTAGTATTTTTCACTATTCATCCAAATATGAAAGTTATCAGAAAAGTACCAAAAATTTATCCAAACTAAATTTTTATATCCATATGCTAAATAATAATTTAATTTCATTAAATTGAATATATAATAGTGTCAAATATTGGTTTTAACAAAGGTTCTCCATTAAAAGGCAATAACATTTCATTTTTTTGAAAAATACTTATTTTATTTGAAAAAAATGAATTTGTTATTATATTATGTCTAAGAAATGCCTAATATGGATTATAAAATTATATGAAGTATATAAAATTCAAAATTCAGTTAATACTATTCATAACCGCTTTTTGAACGGCTAGTTTGGTAAGTCGTGGTGTGCTTGAACTCGGAGTTGCATGTAGCGCAAGTTATTGAATTACTTTGAAGAGATAATGTACTATGAAATATTGGGGTGTTACAAATGGTGAGGGCCATTTTTAATTGATAAAATAGTGAGAGAATTAATAAAATTAATTTATTATTTCTCATAAAATATAATCAGGAAAGTAATAATTATCTTCTATTTTAATTGTAGAATAAAAATGAAAAGCTTGTCAACCACACTATCCTTGCAATCAATACTGAATAAAGACAAAATCCTCACCGGTAGTAACTTACCAGAATGGTTTAGACTCCTTTGGGTCAATAAATGATATAAAAGAAAATATTACGTGCTGGAGTCCTCATTACCTGATCCACCTACCCAAGAGGTGAGTGATGAATAGTTCATGGTCTATGAGAAACATATGAACGACACAGTCAATGTTCAATGTTTTATGCTATAATAAATGTCTAGTGAACTCATGAAGTCTCACAAAAACATGGATGCCAATAAAATTCTTGAGAACCTTCGTGGTATTTACTAGGAGAGATCAAGATGGAAATGATTTGAGATCTCCAAGGCACTCTTTCAGAGTAAGCTTGGAGAGGGTGCCCCAGCTAGTCCTCATGTAGTCAATCTCATTAGCTATATTGAGCGCCTAAAGGTTCTAGGGTTTAAACTCCTCAAAGAATTGGGTACTGATCTCATTCTTGCATCACTTCCTCAGAGCTTCTCTAGTTTTGTTGTGAATTTCAATATGAACAACATTGAGAAGTCTCTACCAAATATTCTTATCCTCCTTTTCCATGTGTACAAAGGCATGAAGCACGAGAAGACTTATGTATTTATGGTGAATAAGAGGAAAGGGAATAAAAAGATATTTAAGCCTAAATATTATTCATGACCTTCCAAGAGAATGAATATCAAGGGGGAGGGAAGGGAACAAAAATCTATTTGTTTCAAATGTGACAAGAAGGTCCACTGGAAGGAAAACTGAACCTAGCTAAAGAAGCAAGAGGAAGCTTCAGGTACATTAGTTAGTGAGTTCAATTTGTCTATTTCTACAAATTGAGTATTATATATATCCTATGGTGCTCACATATGTATCCAAATATAGGAACCAAGTAGCTCCAAGAAAATTGACCGAGAGGAGGTAGATCTATGAGCAACCAACAGAGCTAGACTTGCTCCTGTAGTTATCAGGGACTACCACCACATGTTGCCGACTGAGATGATCTTGGTATTAAAATGATGTTATTATGTTACTTATATAACCAAAAACATAATTCCTCTATCCAGACTAGATACAAATGAATTTATTTTAAAATTTAGAAATGAATGTTGCTTCTTTAATAAATATAGCATTTTTTTTGGTAAGTCACATTTATATAATAGACTTTATGTGTTGTATTACACAAACCAAGTAATTCCAATCGATAATGAAGCTACTTCACATGACTCATACCCCACCCAACTTTGGGATCACCAGATATTTCATGTAAATGAGAAACTCTTGACAATGTCACATCTAGATGGATATTTAGATTCTTTTGAACTAAAACCACTTGGTGTATGTCACACATGTTTACAAGGAAAAATGACCAAATCCCCATTTAATGGTAAAGGTGAAAGGGCCAAAGAGCTTCATGAATTGGTTCATACTAATGTGTGTAGACCATTTCCAGTTGAAGCAAAGGGTGGGTACTCATACTTCATAACTTTTATTGATGATTTTAGTAGATATAGATATATCTACTTAATGAGGTATAAGTAGGATTATTTTTATAAGTTTAAGAAATATAAGAATGATGTTGAGAATCATCTTTGTAAGAAGATTAAGAAACTCCACTCAGACCAAGGTATAGAATATCTTAATCAATACTTCATTGATTACACATGGGAGTTTGAGATCCTATCCTAACTCACCCCTCCTTACACACCCCAGTGTAATGGTGTAAGAGAAAGGAGGAACCACACCTTGTTGAACATGGTGAGATCAATGATGAGTCATGCAAGTCTTCCATTATCCTTTTGGGGATATGCTGTAACGACCCAAAGTTTCATTAATGAAAATCCCTCTTGATCCAGTTAAATGTCTCTTTATGAAAAATGTTTTTATAAGATGTAAACTTCATTAGTTTTACGTTAAGATTTGTGACCGTTACTTTTATAGCCGTTGATCAGTGATCATCTGGGTAGTTTAAATATAAGGCTTTAATGAACCAATTTTCTACTCAGACAAAGGAAGCGATGGCCTCATCCAGTATAATTGACCCTTATGAAGCCCATTTGTTGGAGCTCGGAAAAGAGGTGGCGTCTTTGGGATTTGCCCTTGACCAAGCCCAAGATGATCTTCATCAAGTCAAGCTCGAACGTGATCTTCTACGGGAAAAATGGAAGTTGATTGAAATTACAACTCGAGCGATGTTATCCGAGAAACCCCAAAAGTCTGTCACCATCGCACACCTTACCCTTAGGTCTTATGCGGCTATTTTAAGGGGTTATGTAACAAATAAGTAGCACCATGTTCATGTACATTATTTTTGTATATAATAATGAATATAATTTCTAGTCATTTTTGATACATTGTAATTAGTTTTTAAAGTACAAATGGTGTTTTTAGTTATTATTTAATTAAGAATTATATTTTATTAAATTAAAGGATTTTTGAATTAAATAATATTTTAATAAAATATAATTATTAGTATTAAATTAATTTTTTTTATTAAGTATAAATGATCTTATAATTTTATGAATGCAATTAAAATTTTTATTAATGTTTGAAAGCCATTTCTGTCAAAACCCGTGAATTTTTTTATAAATGTCGGTTTTTATTTTAAAAGAGAAAATTCAAATATTTAGAAAATTATTTAGATAAAATAAATATTATTTTTGGAATCAGGACGTTGAAATTATCCAACAGTGAATTTTTCATAATTTTCTGAGACAGTCAAATTTTTGGGTAAAAATTAAATACCATTTAAATATATAATGTGTTTTATGACATCATAATGACCCAATAGTGATGTAATAAAATATCATAATCCTTATGTTCTGCCAATATGTGTTTTATCATTAAAATAATGAGGCTTTAGGTTTGTTTGACTTACTTTTCAAAGCATTAATGGAGCCCTCAAGACTTATTCAACACTTTGCCTTTTTAAATTAATTTCCATGGGAGTGTGACTCACCTCCACATAAGAAACCCTAATTTTTTAATAAGTTCGGACCTTGGCCTTGTAAAATATTGTTTTCCTCTTTCCTTTTCCAGAAACCATGGGCAAATACCATGGGATGGTTTGTGGTTTGGATTATTTTAATATAAGGGGTCCCAAACCTAAATAATAAAGAATTATCTCACCTTTCCTATATAAACCCACCCAAGCTCCCACTTCCTCCTCACTAAAATCCCTTGGAGTTCGTCAAACCTCTGCCCTACTCTCTTTAGAATCCTCCCAAGGTGCCCCAATCTCCCAAGAAGCCTCTCACAAGCCTCTCTCTAGCCTTTGGAAGCACACTTCCAAGTAAGGGTTTTTTCTTCCTTTCTCATTTTTGTCAATTTTATTTGAGTTGTATTGCCCTTTTAATTTCAATTATGAATATTGGGGTATGGGTTTTCACCTCTCCCATACTGCCCTCTTATTGTTTTAATTATGGGAGACCCATTTCTCTCTCATTAAAAGCCTCTCATGTACACCCGTTACTATGCTGAAATTCCGAAAGAAACCTTTTTCTCCTCTTTTATATTCAAGCAATACTTTTGTATCATGAATCTAAATTCCTTTTCAATTGTTGGGACATGTATCTATATGACCTCCTTACTGTCCATTACATGTAAATATGATGAGGAACCCCTTTCTCTCTCATCAACCTTTTTTATGAATTCTTATGTCACGCCGTTACGCTGCCGAAATCACACCGATTTTTCTAAGCCAATGGCATTGTGTAGTGAATACCATGCCCATTTCTCCATCAAGGGTATTCACCTTTATGAACATTTACTTATTGATTGTAAAGTTTCATGTATGAATTCCACATTTCTTTCTCGTGGAATAAATTATTATGTTTTATGAATCCATGTTTTATGATCCATGTGGCACACTTATGCATGAAATGAAATATTTAAGAAGGGTGCACCCTTTATAGCACTCCAATGCATTGGGTAAAGTATAGTATCATGACACGTCATGTGAAATGAGTGTTTACTCATGCTAATTCAAGTTCAACGAGGGTTTACTCGTGCTTCAAGTGCAATGAGGGTTTACTCATGCTCCATGTGCAATGAGCCTTGGCTCATGCTAATTCAATGTTAAGTGTTATTGCCACATTTCCATGTTATGATTATCATGCTTTATCATGCCTTTATGTTCATGTTTCTCTTATGCTCTATTGATATGCCTATTGCCTAACATGTATTGTACTCCTCATGTTATTCATTGTGTACTCCCTTACTGGGCTTTATAGCTCACCCTTTTCTTATGCATGTCCTCAGGTTATCCCATGCAATGCTAAGTACGAAGGAATGTAGTGGTCATGTAAAGGAAGTTTTCAATAAAGATGTTGAATTTCAAGTTTAATGTTTTTATGTAATGATCCTAATCCCCAAAGACACTAAACCTCTCGATCCTTTTTGTTGTATCAAGTGAAGTTTTATGTAATAAAGCATGTTTAATTTGTAATAAAAAGCAGGGTTGTCATATATACATTACAAAAAATGATGAACATACTAAACTAAGTGCCAACTAAATCAATAAATGGTATTCCATATGAGCTTTGGAGGAATAAAAACTATGTTATCTAATTTAGTTGGGAAGTGAAGAATTTGTTAAGGCCTCTTCAGTTAACAAACTCTCACCTCGATGTAAAAAGTGTACCTTTATAAAATAACCCAAGGAAACAAGGGGATATTACCTATACAAACCCTCAAACAAAAAATGTTACAGTAGAAAGACACACCATATTCCATGTTAGGGAGTACATCTCCAAAAGAGATAGTGGGATAGAGATAGAATTTGATGAATTTGAGGCTCAATGTTCACAAGAGTAGGTATAAGATAAGATTCAACAAAATCCCATGGAAGAAAGATCTATTCTAGAGACACAAGTATTGCGTAGGAGTACAAGAGCGGTTATAGAACTAGAATGGTATGGTTTTCTAGTTATCATGGTTGGTGACTCATTATTAGTTGATAATAATGATCCTATAACCTATAAGGAATTAGTGAGTGGTATAGACATTTCCAAGTGGCAAGAAGCCATTAATTCTAAAATGGATTCCATGTAACAAAACCAAGTTTAGATTTTGGTAGATCCTCCAGTAGATTCAAAGACTGTTAGTTGAAAAAGGGTATTCAAGAAGAAACTAGATATGGAAGGACAATTCAGTACCTATAAGGAATTATTGGTTGTAAAAGGGTTTAAACAACATCAATACATTGAATACTAGAAAAACTTTTCACCAGTTGCAATGATGGAATCCATCAAAATTCTACTGGCCATTGCTACTTACCATGACTATGATATTTAGAAAATGGATGTCAAAACAACCTTCCTTAACGGGAAACTTCAAGAATATTTATATATGACACAAATTGAAGGGTTTGTGACTCCAAAGGATGCGAATAAGATATGAAGGTTGTAAAAATCCATTTATGGATTAAAGAAATAATCCAAGTCATGGAACATTTGTTTTGATGAATCCATAACAGAATTTGGTTTTATAAAGAAATAATGTGAGCCTTGTGTCTAAAAATGGTTTAGTGGGAGTGTAGTTATTTTCCTTATAGTATATGTTGATAAAATATTACTTATTGGAAACAAAATACCAGTCTTACATTCTGTTAAGGAATGGTTGAATAAATAATTCTCCATGAAGGACTTGGGTGAGGTAGCATATATTCTTGGGATCAAGATCCATCGTGATAGATCCAATAGATTACTGGGCCTAAGTCAAAGTATATACATTGACAAGATACTAAAGTGATTATATAAGGAACAATCCAAGAGGAGATTATTTCCTATGTCATATGGAATTCATCTTTCCAAGAAAACGTGTCCTCAGACACTTGGGGAAAGAAAGATAATGGAAATGATTTCATATGAATCAGTGATTAGGTCAGTCATGTATGCTATGATATGTACTAGGCTAGATGTCACCTATGCATTGAGTGTGGTAGGAAGATATCAAGCTGATCCAGGTGACTACCATTGGTTTGAAGTCAAGACCATCCTTAAGTATCTGATGTTTAATAAGGATATGTTCTTGGTTTGTGGAGGATATGAGGAAATAGTTAACAGAGGATATGGAGATTCTAGTTTCCCTAATTATTAAGATGACATGAAGTCACAAACTGGATACATATTCACTTTGAATGGAGGTGCTGTGAGATTGAAGAGCTCAAAGCAAGGCATGGTCATAGATTCTATAGTAGATTCCGAGTATATCACACCTTATGAGGCAGCTAAATAAGAAGTTTGGATGTAGAGATTTGTACAAGATCTAGATGTGGTTCCTATCAGTAAATATACCATCACACTCTATTATGATAATACTGTAGCTGTGGATCTCAGAAAAGAGCCAAGATAACATCAACGGACAAAGAACATACTATAGAAGTATTATCTCTTGAGGTATTTTTCTTAGAGAGGTGATATTTTAGTGAGCAATATTTCCATGGAATAAAACATGGAGGACCCCTTGACTAAAGCCTTGAATCAGTAGAAACATGATCATCATGTGAGGTATTGCAGACTAAGAGTCGTAGGCAATTGTCTCTAGTCCAAGTGAGAGTTTTTTGGAGTTGGTTTTCTAGAACCAATTGTCTGTACATTGATTACATGAATATTTAATGTATTTAAAATTTAAACATCATATTACATATTCTTCATTGTTCTACATTATTATAATGTAATAATGTTCTAGATTATTTTTTATATTAATAAGGTCATAACAGTTCCCAGCTATGATGAGAACCTTAAAGTGATATGACAATATTATTAAATATAGTTATATGGTTAGATGAAATACTACGATGGGACACATATTATACATAACTTCAGGTGTGAGTACTCATAAAAAATGAGACTTCTTCTCATTAATTTCACACTTGGTAATCTCTAAGATGCGAGATTATAAGAACAGACCCACCGGTAGAAATTCTGCATGTTTTGGTGTTATTGGATATTTTTATCTGTGAGAATGTGTAATGGTCCTTAGACATTAAGATTATCATTAATTTGAGTCATGACTCAAAAAGTTATATTTTTTGATGAAAACCTTCATGCCATATGTTGGCGGGAAGTAGGGTACATTGGGTGCGTCATGATTGACATGTTATTAATGGATAAATTGAGGAAGGATTTGTCCCTTCCATTTATGGAAGTTGATATACCATCCCTTTGATTGAAATAGAACCTTTTCCATAAATTCTATAGCCGTGGTGTAATGAAGAGTTTATTTCAGGTAGTCAAAGAATGACGTATCAAACATATAGGTTGATGACACAATCATGAAACCTTCTTGATGTGATATTGTGATAAAGGGATTATATTACATAGTGAGCATTTGTATGTGGATATCTCTTTTGAGACTTTAAGTTCTTTCTCTTGGGTTCCTTGAACCATTTGTATATAGTAATCTTGGACTTTAGGCATGCCTGCCTAATGCCAACAAGAAATAATCTTATATGGTCACACACTAAGTGTTTATGGTGGTCTTGATTAAATTATATTTGAATTTAATTAATGGAATAAATATTATTCTTAAGACCGAGGAATACTTTTATTCAAGTTAAAATGATCGCATAAATTAAATAATTATTTATTCACTGGATTGTGAATAAAATATATTTATTTATATTATTGAACATCTAATAAATATTTATTTACTAATTTGTAAATAAAAATATTTATTTAATAGAATAAAATATTTTATTCGGGTGTTCAATAAATGGAAGAGGAGTTCAAACATACCAAGACCATTTCCATTGATAAATTAATTATTTACAAGTAGGAAAATAATGTTAATCAAGTTGGCGCAAGAAATAATAATAACACTATTATCATTATGTGGCACGAGATTTCATTTATTGTTCTATTTTGAATAACTTGTCACACCAAAAATAATCGTGATGTTATTGCTATTATGTGGAATGGGTTTTCTCTAATAGTTATAATTGTATTTAATTGGTGTTTCACAATTAAATATTATAACTAAAACTGCATGTCGATTAATAGGAAGGTATGTCTATTATGCCAAACCCCCAGTGAATTGAGAATTATTGAGAAAAACATTTTATCTCTCTACTCCTCTTATCTCCCCCTCTCAAGAATGAGATAAGTTCTTCAAGACTGAAGAATGAGCGATCAAGAATGATCAATGAAAGACATTCGCTTCACCGCACTAGCACCTGAAGAACAAGTGGCATTGTTTGGAGACCATTGGAGCACGTGTGGATCATTGCTAAAGGGATTATAATTTGGATCCTCATGAGTGTATCGAAGACAATTCATAAGGGTTATTATGGATGATCAATGATCATCAATGAAGAAAGTACCAAAGATCTATTTTTTCAATTTCTTTAGAAATTAATAAATTAATTATAAACAGGATATACAAGATCCTATTTCTCAGATCTGACACTTTTCTTCTCTTGGTCTAAATATTTTATTTTAATCCATGGATACTGAAATTCATCATCGTATTGATCCCGGATTGGTCATCGATTATAACAAAAGAAAAGTTGGGCCCTTCTAACCACTACACTTCTGCTACATCCGGATCCTACAAGTGGTATTAGAGCAGGTTCATCATTGTTTATAATTATTTAAATAATTCGTTGATGATTTATGCTTTAATAATTTAGTTTCTCGATTCATGTTTAATCATCCAATAATCTAAATTTTGTGATATGTTCTTACTCTTTTCATTTCTCACAGATTTAATAGAAACAAATAATTTTTTGATTAAAATTAAATCGAGGATCTCATCAGGAGGCACCG
Organism: Viscum album; assembly: GCA_963277665.1. NCBI lineage: Eukaryota > Viridiplantae > Streptophyta > Magnoliopsida > Santalales > Viscaceae > Viscum > Viscum album. The sequence goes on along the minus strand of OY728159.1, from coordinate 1,287,835,476 downwards.
ACAATTCTGTCCAGGTAACACAACAATACACACCATATAATCTTCCAAACATACCATGTAATCTAGATTACACACCATGTAGTTATGTTTAGTGTATCAGGATTAATTCATAAACTACTCAAGCCATGTGTATTAATGATACGTGGTGTAGTTAATTCTTACATTGTGTGTTGACTAGGACATACTGGTGCATGGTCATCTGGATTACATACTGTGTGGCCCACTAAACATTGCGTGTATTACCTTCAGGTAATGGGCCAAAAAGTGTATCCCCTACATGGATAAGCCAACCAGTAACCATGTAACCTAGAGACAACATGACGTGTGGCCCACTAGACACGACCTGTACTCCGAGATTTCCAAATTATGCCTCACACTCTGAGTCCCTAGGTGTGTAATTCAGAAAAGAAGATGAAGGCAGTACATGCTGTGTAGTTGGAACTACACACCATGTACTTTACCAAATTACACAAAATTAAAACTGTAATGTTTGTGTAATGTTTATAATTACATATCATGTATATTCGAATGGATGTTCACCATGTTACCTCCAAGGTTATGGATGAAAATATTAGGGAAATTTATAAAATTATTAAGATAAAAGGATTGATTAATTAAAGATAATAATTAATAGATTTGAGAGGGATTTATATTAATAAGACCAATTAAATAATTTAATTCTAGTTTTATTAAATGTGTAATTTGTTACATGTATATGGATGATTATGAGATAGACCAGAAGATTGTAAGTGATTGGTTTCCTTTTATTTTATTTTAAATTAAATTGTTGACATGTGTTCCATATCCCTTATTTAAATGTAGGGCCTACATGACCATGGTTTCTTTTATATAAACCCCCATTTTACCCCTCACCTGCGTGTGAGTTAAAAAGCATATGTAATGGATGGAGCTCCAAATCTTGTGGAGGCAGTTCAAGTTAGGAGTCGAGGTGAAACCAGTCCAAAGAGATATAAAGGTGGACAGGTGGAAATCTATAAACAGGAATCTTGAAAAGGTTCAAGGTGTTTCTCCCCTAGGTCAGTGGTTAGTTTATCAACTTCTAGATAAACTAACCATTTGAAAATCTCATGGTCATGCCATTTGATTTATTTTATTTATATCAGTTTCATGGTTTTTCATTATGAATGTATTTTCATGACTACATAATTAATGAATTAACAAGCATGCAAGATGAAACTAAGATAAAACTAGATTATACGTAGAAATTATCTAAGACTTGGTTAATCACTTAAGTAAGTTCCACAAAATATTAACAATAATGTGATAAAGATAATAAGGCAATTTACGTATAAGAGATTAAATCCATCAATAAAATATCAAGTTAGACTAAGCCTTATGTTACTTGATTAAGTTAAAGACTCAATAAAACTATGTGTTTGACCAACCCTTGTTGGGAAACTTACTTTTATATAAGAATCTCTTATGAAAGTTTCAGGTTGACTTAACCATTTTACATCAATAGGAGTATCCCTTGCTAGACTTTGTATAAATTTGGAGGCAAGTATTGAGGAAATCAAAGTCAAGATTTTAGGATTGGGGAGTCCACTCAATAGATCAAGGAGCTGCCACCGTAGTTGGAAAAGACCTGCCTACCTATATACCTTCAAATATATTGACCAACCCTTGTTAGGGTTATGCTAAGGGGAATATGGATCCTTTACACTAGAATGTCCTATAAACTAGACATTCTGAGTTAAATGGTGAGGGCCATTGGGAATTGATAAAATAGTGAGAGACTTAATAAAATTAATTAATTATTTCTCATAAAATTTAATCAAGAAGGTACTAATTATATGCTCTTTTAATTTTAGAATAAAAATTATAATCTTGTAAACTAAACTACCCCTATGATCAATACTGGATAAAGTCAACACCCTCATTGGAAGTAACTTACAAGAATGGTTTAGGCGCCTTCGGGTCATTCTACACCATGAATAAAAATCTTACATGCTGGAGTCCTCATTACCTGATCCACCTACCCAAGAGGCAAGTGATGAAGAGTTCATGGTCTATGAGAAAAATATTAATGACGCGGTCGATGTTGAATGTTTGATGTTATCATCAATGTCTAGTGAACTCATGAAGTCTCACAAAAACATGGATATTTATAGAATTCTTGAGCAACTCTATGTTCTTTACTAGGAGAGAGAAAGAGAGGAACGATTTGAGATCTCCAAGGCACTCTTTTCAGAGTAATCATGGAGAGGGTTCCCTAGTTGGGCCTCATGTAGTCAATATCATTGGATACATTGAGCGCTTGAAGGTTTCTAGGGTTTAAAATCCCTGAATAACGGGGTACCAATCTCATTCTAACATCGCTCCCTTAGAGATTCTCTAGTTTTATTGTGAATTTCAACATGAACAACATTGAGAAGTCTCTACCAGATCTTGTTATCCTCCTTCACTAAGTGGACAAAGACATGAAGCACAAAAATCCTTTTGTACTTATGGTGAATAAGAGGAAAGGAAAGGCAAAGGGCTTTTAGCCCAATGATTCTTCACACCCTTAACAGAAAAGGAAGACCAAGGGGGAGGGAAGGGAATAAGAAGTTGTTTGTTTAATATGTGGCAAGAAGGGCCACTGGAAGAAAAACTGCACCCAACTAAAGAAGCAATGGGAAACTTTAGGTGTGTTAGTTATTGAGTGAAATTTATTTGTTTATGAAAATTGGGTATTAGATACTGCCTGTGGTTTTCATAGATGTATCCAAATATAGGAACCAAGTAGATTCAATAAAATTGACCGAGGGGAGGTAGATCTACGAGTAGCCAATAGAGCTAGAATTTATGTTATAGATATTGGGGGATTCCACCTCACATTGCTAACTGGGATGATATTGGTATTACAAGATTTTTATTATGTGCCTTCTATAATAAAAAACATCATTCCTATATCTAGACTAGATACAGATGGATTTATTTTCAAATTTGGAAATAAATGTTTCTTCTTTTATATAGATATCATTTGTTTTGGTAAGGCACATTTATATAACATACATTATGTGTTATATTACAAAAAATAAGTAATGAAAATCGATAACGAATCTACTTCACATGACTCACACCACACCCAACTTTGGAATCATCAGCTAGTTCATGTAAATGAGAAATGATTTACAAAGTTACATCAAGATGGATATTTAAATTATTTCAAACTAAAACCACTTGGTTTATGTCACACATGTTTATAAAACAAAATGACCAAAGACCCATTTAGTGGGAAAGGTGAAAGGGCCAAATATATTCTTGAATTGGTTCATACCGATGTGTGTTTACCATTTACAGTTGAAACAAGGGGTGGGTACTCATAATTTATAAATTTTACTGATGATTTTAGTAGATATGAATATATATACATAATAAGGTATAAGTCCGATTATTTTAATAAGTTAAAGGAATAAATTAATGAAGTTTAGAAACAACTTTGTAAGAAGATTAAGAAACTCCACTCAGACCTAGGTGGAGAATATTTTAATCAAGACTTAATTGATTAATTACAAGAGTTTGAGATTCTATCCCAAATCACTCATCCTTACACGCTCCAGTGGAATGGTGTAAGAGAAAGGAGGAACCACACCTTTTTGGACATGGTGAGATCAATATTGAGTCATGCAAGTCTTCCATTATACTTTTAGGGATATGCGTTACAAGCAAAAAAACACATACTAAACCAAGTACCAACTAAATCGATAAATAGTATTCCATATGATCTTTAGAGTAGAAGAATAGCCATGTTATCTAATTTTCATGTGCAGGGAAATGAAGAATTTTTTAAGGCCTCTTTAGATAATAAACTCACACCCCGAGGCATAAAGTGTACCTTTATAGGATACCCCAAGGAAATAAGGGGATAATACCTATAGGACCCATTAGACAAAAAAGGTTGTAGTAGCAATACATGAAATATTCCTTGAGAGGGAGCACATCTCCAAAAGAGATAGTGGGAGTGAGATAGACATCAATGAAGTTGAGGCTCAAGGTACACAAGATTCGGTACAAGATCATATTCCACAAATCCCCATAGAAGAAAGATCTATTCCAGAGACACAAGTACTGTGTAGGAGTACAAGAGAGGTAAGAGAACCATAATGGTATAATTTTTTAGTTACTGAGGATGGTGAATCATTATTAATTAATAATAATGATCCTATAACCTACAAGGAAGTAGTAAGTGGCATAGATGTTGCCAAGTGGCAAGAATACATGAATTATGAAATGGATTCAATGTACCAAAACCAAGTCTGGATTTTGGTAGATCCTCTAGTAGATGTAAATCCTGTTGGTTTCAAATGATTATTCAAGAAGAAACTGGACATGGAAGGACAATTCAGTACCTATAAGACACAAATGGTTGCAAAAGGGTTTAAACAGTGTCAAGGAATTGACTATGATGAAACCTTTTCACCAGTTGCAATGCTGAAATCCATCATAATTCTACTAACCATTACTGCTTACCATGAATATGATATTTGAAAAATGGATGTCGAAATAGACTTCCTTGGTGGGAACCTTTAGGAAGATGTCTATATGGCACAACATGAAGGGTTTATGAATCAAAACGATTTCAATAATATATGAAAGTTTCAAAAATCCATATATGGATTAAAGAAAGCATCCAGGTAATGGGAAATTAGTTTTTATGAATCCACAATGGAATTTGGTTTTATAAAGAATGAATGTGATCCTTGTGTCTAAAAATGGTTTAGCAGGAGTGTAGTTGTTTTCATAATAGTATATGTTGATGAAATATTAATTATTGAAAATGAAATACCAGTCTTATAATCTATGAAGGAATGGTTGAATAAATTATTCTCCATGAAGGAATTGGGTAAGGTGTCATATATTCTTGGGATCAAGATCCATCGTGATAGATCTAAGAGATTGCTCGGCCTAAGTCAAAGTACAGACATTGAAAAGATATTGAAGAGATTCATTATGGAACAATCCAAGAGAGTATTGTTGCCAGTGTCACATGACATTAATCTTTCTAAGAAAATGTGTCCTCATACATATGAGTAAAGAATAATAATGGAAAAGATTCCATATGCATAAGCGATTGAGTGAGTCATGTATTCTATGCTATGAACTAGGATAGATGTTACCTATTCATTGAGTATGATAAGAAGATATCAAGATGATCCAGGTGACCTCCATTGGATGGAAGTCAAGACTATCCTTAAGTATTTGGGGGAATACTAAGGATATGTTTCTGGTTTGTGGAGGAAATGAGGAACTAGTCATCATAGGATATGCATATTCTAGTTTTCAAACTGATCAAGATGACCTAAAGTCACAAACAGGATACATCTTCACTTTGAATGAAGGTGATGTGAGCTGGAAGATCTAAAAACAAGGTGTGGTCATAGATTCTACAATAGTGTCCAAGTATATCTCAGCTTCTAAGGCAGCTAAAGAAGCATTTGGGATGCAAATTTTTGTCCAACAGCTAGATATGGTTTCTAGTAGTAAAGATCCCATCACAGTCTATTGTGATAATACTTCTATAGTGGCTCTCGCAAAAGAGCCAAGGTCACATCAGCAGATGAAACAAATACTTAAGAAGTATCATCCATTGATGAATTTTTCTCAGAGAGGTGAATTTGTAGTGAGTATTATTTCAACAGAAAACAACATGATGGACCCCTTGACTAAAGCCATGACTTAATAGAAACATGATCATCATGTGAGGTCTAGTGGACTAAAAGTCATAGGTCGTTGTCTCTAGTCCAAGTGGTAGTTTTTTGGAGTTGGTGTCCTAGAATTAACTATTTGTACATTGATTAAATTAATATTTAATGTATTTAAATATTATACATCTTATTACATATTGTTCATTGTTTTGTATTACTATAATGTAATAATGTCCTAGATTATTTTTCGTGTTAATAAGGTCGTAAAAATTCCCCTATATGATGAGAACCTTGAAGTTTTGTGACAATATTATTATATATAGTTTTTCATTTGGATGATATAGTATGATGGGACACATAGTATACAGACCATCATGTGAGGGTACTCGTAATCAAATGAGACTTCTTCTCATGAAGTTCACACTTGATAATCTCCAAGACGAGAGATTATGAGAATAGACCTGCTAGTAAGATTTCAACATGTTTTGGTGTCATCAGATATTTCTATCTGTGAGTGTGTGCAATGGTACTTAGACTTTAATATTACCATTAATATATGTCATGATTCATGCAATTAGATTTTATGATAAAAACCATCATGCCATATGTTTGCGGTAAATAGGGTATATTGGGTGCCTCACGAATGACATATTATTAATGGATAAGTCGAGGAAGGATTTTACCTTCTATTTATGGAAGTTTATATCTAATCCATTTGATTGAAATAGAACCATCACCCCAAAATCCATGGACATGGTGTAATGATGAGTTTATTTCAGGTAGTCAAAGAATGATGTATCAAGCATATAGGTTGATGAAACTATCATGAAACCTCATTAATGAGATATTGTGATAAAGGGATTATATTACACAGTTAGGGTTTGTATGTGGATGCCATAATTATGACTTTAAGTTATTTCTGTTGGGTTCCTTGACCTATTGCGAGACAATAATCTTATACTTTAAGCAAGCCCACCTAATTCCAATGAGAAAGAGTTATAGAGGGTCACACACTAAGTGTTTCTAGTGGTCTTGATTAAATTATATTTGAATTTAGTTAATGTAATAAATATTATTCTCAAGACCAAGGAATAATTTTATTCAAGTTAAAATGATTTCATAAATTAAATAAATATTTATTCACCGGATTGTGAATAAAATATATTTATTTATATTATTGAACATTTAATAAATATTTATTTACTATTTTTTGAATAAAAATATTTATTTAGGAGAATAAAATATTTTATTCGAGTGTTCAATAAATGGAAGAGGAGTTCGAATGGACCAAGACCGTGTCCATTGATAAATTAATTATTTACAATTTGGTAAATAATGTTTATCCAGTTGACGTAAGAAATAATAATAATATCTTTATCATTATATGAAACATGATTTCATTTATGGTTCTGTTTTGCGCAAGTTGGCACACCACAAATAATGGTGCCATTATTTTTATTATGTGGAATGAGTTTTCTCTATCAGTTATCATTATATTTAATTATTGTTTCATAATTAAATATTGTAACTAAAACCCCATGTCGATTAATAGGAACGTACGTCTATTGTTCCAAACCCTCAGTAAATTGAGTATTATTGAGAAAAACATTTTCTCTCTCGAATCCTCTCATATCTCCCTCTCAAAAAAATGAGATAAGTTCTTCAAGACCGAAGAATGAACAATCAATAACAATCGTTTCAAGACATTCACTTCACCACACTAGCACCTAGAGAATGAGTGACATTATTTGGAGACCATTGGAGCACGTGTGAATCATCGCTATATGGATTCTACTTTGGATCCTCATGAGCACAACAAAGAAAGTACATAAGGGTCATTCCAGATTAATAATAATCATCAATGAAGGAAGTACTAAAGACCTAGGTATTAAATTTCTTCAAAAATTAATAAATTAATTATAAACATGATGTACAAGATCCTATTTCTCAGATCTAACACTTTTCTTCTCTTTGATTAAATATTTTATTTTAATCCATGGATACTTGTGTTCATCATCGTATTGATCCTGGATTGGTCATCGATTATAGAAAAAGAAAAGATGGGCCCTCCCAACTGCCATGCTTCCACTTTGTTTGGATCCTATAATATGGTTTAGGCATAGTTTAGAAAATCGTGCAGCCAAACCATGTGTCTTGTCCAAATTTTATTAAAAGTTTTAATTTTACTTTTCCTCTATTTTATTTTAACCCTCCATCCCTCCCTTTCATGTCCCTCTTGTTTGGATGAATCTAGAATGGATGGGGAGCTCCCTCCCCTTCATACTCTTCCATTTTTATGTCTTTCTATAATGGTTTAAAGCATATTATTCCTTATAAAGTCCCTATAAACCTCTTCCTATCTTTTATTATTCTTTTTCCCTTTATTTGTTTCCCTCCCATAAATCCTAGGGGTCATATTGGTCTATTTTAGGGTTTGGAGTGAACTTAATCATGGGAATTTTTTCTTGTAGGGGTTTTAGAGGGAATTTCTTGGATTGGTTTAGAATTTTTCATTGAAGGTGATGCATTGAAATTAGTTTATACTTGAATGGTGTTGGTGTTTCTTTGTTTTTTGCTTTATATTACATGTCATTGTGTGTTTAAGTGTTCAAAAATGTTTTTCTTTCCAAATTATTTCTATATATGTGTCCCATGAGGGTCCAATGACAATTTCTATGTCGAGTGTTTATAAATTTGTATTAGTGGATTTCCAAAGGTATTTAAATGTTTTAAAGGGGCGGTGGATACCAATTTGATATTTTAAGGGTGTTTCACAATGAATGGTTTTAAATTATAGAATTTAGAGTTTTTGAAATAGGTTTCTTTATTCGAAAAGGGGTGTGTTGGACCATGTGAATTTAATTTCAAAAATTATTAATGAATTTGAACATTTTAAAGGAGTTTTTAAAAAGAGTGTGGATTTCCTAATGGATTTTAAGAATTTTTTTATTAATTTAGTTCTAAGAGTATATTAAAACGAGTTTTAAAAACGGGGTGAGTTTTCTTGGAATCCCAATATCATTTTAGAAAATCTTGTTTGAAAACTTATGATAAAGATTCTTTATAAAAGTTGTAAAACCATATTTTGTTCCCCTTGTAATTGTTCCCTTTAATGGGTGGCTCTTTGAGTACATGGAGGTACATTGATGGATCTAAGGGGCAGTTTAATGTTATGGCGTTTGAGGTGAGGTGAGGTTTATTTATAATTATTTGAATTGATACATGTGTTGATTATGTGGTTTTTTTTCTCAACTCCTTTCTTTGATGTCATAGAAGTCTTAGGAAGATAGTAGGTAACAATGAGTGAAATCACTGATGTAGAGTGTGATTATTAGGGTAAGGACCCTGTTAGGACTAGTGAGTTAATGTGAAACACCCCATGTTTTATTTATTTATTTAATATTATTTAATATTATTTTGAGTCACCATGATATTTCAAGAGTTGTGCCAGATTTTTCAAAATTTTAACAGTTTTAAAGGGGCACATGGTTAGCCCACATGGATAGTAAGCTGCATAGACACCATGTATGAGGGTTTTTATTGAGAAAATTCCATTTGGAATGGTTGGTACATGGTTATGAGAATAATGTGAGGTCCTAGGAGTTACCATTTGAAGAGTTTTTAGGGTGTTTAGTGTGGGTCACATGGGTAACACATAATTTAATAAATCTTCTGGGTAAACTCTATAGATTTCCCAGAAATTAAATTTTTTAGATTTATAGAATTTCCCCTATTTAATTTTTAAACCCTTTTCCCCTTATTACTCCCCACATGTCACACCCTCCGAGGTGACCCCCTACCTTATGCGACCTTCCCACATTGGACGTCCCTCACCTTTTTTCAATTTATTCTAGTTTCCTTATGATTCACCATTTAATCATCTAGGTAAGAACTCCTCTCTCCTCACTTCCTCTTTTCCTCATAGTTTTATTCTCACTTCTTACTGTGTCCAATTTGGTTGAAACTTAAGGGTGTTAGGATTGACCTATTTTTATAGATTTATTTATTTTAGAGTGTGTGATCCATTCCTTGGGTCTCCTTCAACCCAGAATCGGAGTCTTGGACCCTCCAACATTAATTTGAGGTAAGTTTTCTAATGTATACAATTTTAAAATTATAAATATTGATTACTTGGGTATTTAGTTTGTTTTATTATTATTAAATGTTGTTATTAAATTATTTTTATTGATTTAGAAATTAGGAAGTTGGTTTCTGTTTTGGTTTCTATTTAAAGTAGAGAATTTCCTTATTTTCAAGAACATGTAAATATGTTTTTCGTAAACCAGGAACTCTAGGTGTTTGAGAAATTTCCCAAATTATTTTAAAAATAGTATTTATAATTTATAAAATGTTTGGTATTTTTTAAATTGATTTATCAAAGGTCATTAATTTTAATTTCAAGAGGAACTTGAAATTCCAAGTATGGATAAATTAGTTAAAGAATTATTTTAAATAGATATATTTCTTTAAATCATTTATCCCCCATTTGGGTCATGAGTGAATTTTAAAGTGGAGATTTTGTAATAATTAATTTTTTATAAAAATGAAACTATTTTCCTTAATTTATTTTAAGGGTGATTTCAAGAAATGGTTTCTAAGAAATTTTTAAATTGTCATAAAAAGAATCAGCATCCTGAGTAAGATTTTGTTAAATGGCCAGTTGTCACTTTTAAATGGGTTTTCATTGGTTTTGTTGACCCTTTTATTGTTTCCAAATATATAGTTGATGTTTTTTATTTGTGGTGATGAGTGACATATGAATTAGGGATTATTTTATAGAAGTTAATTAGAGGTGAGGGTGAGTTATTATTATTCCTTGCACTTTCTTTGATTATCATTACTCACCTTCACTTTTTTACTGGTCATGGGAGTTTTAGGTCACTATGTAAAGTCCTCAATGAGTGAAAATATCTAGGTGATCATGTGTATTTATAGAGATATATTGGGTTATTTAGGTTCCTAGTTAGTTCCCCATGGCAGCTCAATGCTATTAGGTTGATGTTCTTAAGTCTCAGTTAGTTAAATAAGAATACTAGGGTAGATATGTTCTTTGAGGTCAGCCTAAAGTTCTTATCACCAGTTTAGTGTTACAATAATTGAGTGTCTAAGTTATATACCATGACACCTACTTCTTTATTTTTGATTTATTAGAGAATCATTATTATATACTTGGATAGTTTCCCTCTTGCTTGTATTGATTATTTCACCCTTACCTTATTTACTTTCAATATTTATCTCTTGACCCATGATTCTATTTTCATATCATGATCTATCCATTGTGTATGGATTTTTTATTTAAATTATTTTAAATATTTTTTGGAAAATATTTTAAGTTAAAGAATTTTATATTGGATTTTAAAAGTGGTTTCAAATGGGTATTTTGGTTAAAAATTGTGTTGTTTAAGGAAACATATTTTAAGACATTGTTTTCAATTTTATTAAAAAAGAAAAGTTTGTTAAAGATTAATAATAATCATGTTGTATTTTATTTAAAATAAATTGGAAAACCTATTTTAAAATTGTAATTCAAACTAGCTTTAAATGGGTTTATAATTAAAAGTTTGGCATGGCATAATGGGTGGTGACCTACTGAGTATTTTTATGATCATGGCTATTACATTTTCATTTTAGGTTTTTGAATTAGTTATTGAACACTCTTGGAGAATTTAATGTGTTTGAGGATTTTAATGTTAGTTGGTTATTTTGTTTTATTTATTTCATTGACCATTTAGGCCTTCACTTTTTTCTGTTATGGTTATTAGTGGATTTTACTATGTATATAGGAGACTGTGGTGATCTAGTGGTAATGATATTTATAGAGGGATCCAAGGGTGAGTGGAGGGGGTTGCTTCTATAGAGGTAGTTTGGAGGGTGAGCTAAGGGATTCGTTTATATATGTTATATCTACTATTTGTTTAAATTGTTTAAACTATTTATATATTCTTGCTTATTTTTGTATATATGATTTTGGAATGGACATATGACTTAAAAATGAGCCATGTTGGATTTTTGGGTGAAAGTTTATTATACATTAACTATGAGTTAAGGGAGAAATCATTCACAATGCTTGTTTATGATGCCCTGGAACTTATTACCATCTTATGGGGACTGAAAATACCCTTTGGTTCAGTGGTGGGACGATTTAGGTTTTGGTTTGGATGGAATCCTGGGATGGTACACTAAAAATAGTATCAGAGCCTAGGTTATACGGTGGGCGACTAGGTTCATGAGTATCCCTCTTATTATTTTGGTGTTTCATGGTAAGATCAAGTTATAATTGGTCTTCATGACTCAAGATGTTGGTCATGAGTGGGTGCTTGATCACTGCCTATCATGATGATGCTTGAGTCACAATGGGTAGTTGGGATTTGAATTTTGAATTTGAGATTTTTTTATTACTATTCACAGTGTGTTGATCCTCATTAACATGATGGGTTACCTTAGGGGGGATGTTGGATTTTGTGGTGAAAAAAATGATATCAATTGCATGAGGGTGGATTTCAGGGCTAGATAAACTAAGAAATGACCAAAAACTCAATATTGAGATGTCTTAGGACTTAGTGCATGGATGGAATGTGGTCCCTCAAACCATATGGTCTAGTCAAGTATGGTTTCACATCCCATTTGGTTTTTATATTTATGATTCCCTTGAGTAACACCTAGTTATGGGGGTGAGGTCATGGAAGTATTGTTATATGTTGATGATGAGTTTTTTAGTTTGGTTTTGTCATTGGTTGTGTTCATTTTTAGGACATATTTTGGGATGGAAAAAGGAAATTTAATAAAATATTGGGTTTTAAAACAATTTTAGAGGATTTTTTAAGAATAAGATTTTGTATTTTATTAAAAAATGGTTTTAGAAAAGTGAATGATTTTGGAAAAATAGGTTTGGGGAAAGTGTTTTGGGGTGGTTTTAAAAAGTTAAATGGGGTATTCATTTTAAGTGTTTGTTTTTGAAAAAATGGTATTTTAAAATCATTTTTAGTAATTGTGTATTTTAAAAGAAAAAGGGGGATTTTTTTGATGTGTGATTAGAGTGCTATGTTTTATTGGATTTATTATTTTGGATCTCTCTATTAAGTTTAGTGGGATTGTTTAGTTTGATGGGTGAGACATGAAGTAGTTGAGTTCATGTATCATGTTATTTAAATTCTTCTTCCTAGAAAATCATAGAAGGGATGGACAGTACATCTCATGGGATGTCCCTTAGGGCGATTCTATTCCTTTTTAGGCATAATTCCTCTAATTTGTTGCCCTACCCAGACTCAGAATCGAGTGGTAGATCCTAAAAATTATTTGTCTTTGGAAATTAGTTCAAGGTTTCTTGAATAATTATTATCCCTATTTTATAGTGGTCTAGATTCTCCTTAGGTATTGGTGGATATTTTTTTTATTGAGGAAAATCTATGATTTTCCAAATCTATTTTTGGTGGGTTTGAGAGTTGGTGAAATCCTTTGAGGTGTCTTTGATCAAATTTATGTTTTGGGTCTTCACCTTGAGTAGTTTTCTATTTTTTAATTCTCATATAGTGTGTATTGAGGTTTATGATCTGGGGTTTTCTGGATGATATAAATTTTTTATTTTTTTTCGTGCCTTACTAATTTGAGTGTGAGGAATTTGAGGTTTGGATGTTTTATTTTGGTGTTGATTGAGTTGATAATTTCTTATGGTTGTGTTTTTTGGATGGATGGGGAATGAGTGCATTTAGGTCAGTGCTTGGGTAACTTGGATGGGTGGAACTTGGGTTATTGAGCACTTGAGGGTGCATGTTTTGTTTCATGTGTTCACTATGAAATTATTTTTTGGATTTAAGGTCCTAATTTACTCATTTGAATATAGTGTCTCGGGTCTAGGTTTCATGTCATGTTTTATGAGTCATGTTTGGGGGTTTCTTTCTCTAGGTATTTTTTTAGTGTCTCCTAAGAGAGTTTTGAGTTTATTTTGTGGATTTTTTGTATGATTAATAGATGAATTATGGTTTTTTTGGGTGTTTATTGGATTTGATTCTTTTATGGTGTTGTGCATTTTGGAGAGTGTGTGTTCCATTAACCCACCATTTTAGAAAAATTATAAATGGCGGGGAGACTATAGTAGGTATAAATGCTTGTTAGGCCTTGTGTCCCTTGTTAGTTAGTTGATTTCTACTTGGAGATGTTAGATGTGTATGATGATGTGTTCTGTTGGATTTAAGGAATGGTTTTAGTTGGTGTTTTTTTGTTGGTATTCATTCTCGTTTCTCGTATCTCCCACCTCTTTCTTGGGGTATTTTAGTTTTAAGTGTTCATTATATTCCATACTTTAACAGTGTATTTATTGGGAAAGAAATCATTATGGAAGGGAGGTTGTAACACCCCATTTTTTTTATTTTATATTATTTCAAGTCTTTATGAGATTCTGGGAGTTTCATGCTGAAATTTTCAAAAAATTTATAGTTGTAAAGGGGAGTAGGTTAGATCACATGGTTTTTTAACTGTTCATAAACCATGCATGAGGGTATATGTTGAGACATTGTCATTTTTCATGATTGGTACATGAACAGAAGAGTGGTGAAGGGTCCTAGGAGTAACTATGCTAAGTGTTTTTAGGGTGTCCAGTGCGGGCTGCATGAGTGCTACATCGTTTAATAAATAGTGAGGATAAACCATGCAGGTTTCCCATATTTTTTCTGTATTTACATAATTTACACTTTTTTATTTTTAACCCCCTTTCCCCTTATTCCTCCCCCTCCCCTCATGTTTCACCCACCTGGTTGAGTGGTCTCTAAGATAACCTTTCTCTTTATTACACATTAATTTATGAATTATTACATTGGATTACACATAATAAAACAAGAAATATTGAGAAGTATAGAGTATTTGAGAATTAGTTATGTCACATAACAACATAAAATAGGGAATACATCATCTTTATTGAAAACTTCTTTAACATGCTCATATTATTCATTCGTACATAAAACTGTATGGGATAACCTGGGGATATACATAAGAAAGGGGTGATATATAAATACTAATAATGGAATAATAATGACATAAAATGGATAAATTAATACTTTTTAAACAATATTCATATCAATGGGGCATAAAATAAGTGATAATCATAAACATGAACAATGGGGAATGATATAGCATGATAAAATAAAGGCAACATGGGAATTGTGCAAACAACTTAAAATACTACATAATAAACATAGGCCAAGGATAAATTCCAAGAAATAATGATAGAAAAATTATCATGATAGATTAGGTTCACTCCCTAATCCCTTTCATGATGTCTCATGATACTGAAATATTATCCAATGCATTGTAGTGCTATATAATTCCGGGCACACCCATCACTTTTATTTCATTCTCATGATTAAGTTTTCCACATAGATTATACAATATGGATTCATTCATTGTAACGCCCCGACCCCAGCTACCCAGAGTCGGTGCATTACTTCGTAACATTGGCATGATCACAAATGATCAAGTCTCGAAAGACCGATTAGTTTAGTAGCCTTGGAAACACTAGATACATTCATAAGTCTTTCATTACATCAAAAAGTAAACAAACTACAATAACATGGTCTTCATAGTCCACAATCATATCCCTTTCTGACTACCCCTGTAGGTCATTCATAAAATACTTCTTCACATCCTGGAAAAATATTAAAACATTGAAAGGGGTGAGCTCAGATGCTCAGTAAGGTTAACAATATAGCAGAAGCTTTCATAAATAAACATTAACATTTAAGGCAATGTATAACTAAAACAAAAGCCTTTTAAACTTGAACTTCAACATAATATGGCAAAATTAAAATGAGATAATGCCATTTACTTCTTCACATGGATATTCTACTGGTCGAATAATCACATGCAATATCAATAACCACTTTCATAATGATGGAATGCATAATGCCAGACTATCATAACCACGTAGTCAAGGTCTCGTGCCAAGACCACAAATAAGATTTTGTCAAGGCCTCGTGCCAAGACACTAGTTTGTCTCATGAGACCTGCCGATGCATCGAGGAGCTATAGCGGGCTCCACCCGTCACTTATTAAGTCCAATTCATTCCTCATATGAATAGGTTTAAACATATCATAAACCATAACATAATCGTATCACATAAAACATGCATAAAGGAAACATAACATTTCCACATTTCAATCACAATATATCATAAATATATTGACATAATAGAATCCTTTTTCAAAACCATTTTCAATACCAAAATACATAAAAGATTATATGTTATTTATTTTATTCTAAAAACATTACGGCTTGTTGAGAAAGCCAAAGACCAAATAATACTCGCGGCGGCAGAAAAGGTCGTTGTCGCCGCGTACGTTAAAAGAAACATTCCTTTTTGTCGTTTTGTAAAACACTTCATAGAAAAAGATTCCTTTTGTATAAACATAAAAGTCAAAGGGGTTTATACACCGTATAAAAAAAAGTTGTGTATAAAATGAAATATGCCTCAATGAAAGGAGATTGAGACGAAGTCCCTTACAAAGATCATTTTTTTAAATAAAGTATATCTATAATGTGTATTCACTATAAGTTCACATAAATAATGTACAAATACAATATAGGACATAATAATATCATGACATAATTTGAAAGTAGGAGATTAACCCAAAGAATGAAAATTGGGTTAAGAAATTCCCTTACCTTATGTCCGACTTGACTCAACCATTCTTTAACCTCCTGAATAATAAACTAGATTTAATATCTACCTTATTAAGAACCATTTTCAATTTCATTATCCTTTTTATATCACTTATTACAATGTTATGAATATTATGTAATTATTCAAGTTAATAATGATCGTTTTGTCGATCTTTGGTAACTTGAGTCAACAATAAACTTCTTATAATTACAAGTTGTTCATGTGGTAGAATATCCATTATATCCAGAATTATATTCATGATTTAGATGTCATATATATCTTATATATCCAGTATATACATTCATTTATAATATTACGTAACATTTAGAGGTAAGAAATGAAATGCACCGTTCATGGAGACGGTAAGCCGTACGTACGCATGAACGCTACTTTCATTTCAATTTCATATTTAATGGAACTAAATCATAATGATATAAATGTATAATATAATTTCAGTATAATATAGTGTATAATACCATTTACTCCATCCTTTATACATCCCACATATGGCATTAACGATTCAAATCACTTTGAGGGGGCGGTAGTCCGCACTTCCTAAAATGAAATTATCGCGTTTTACCCATAATGGAAATCATAAAGTATGACATAAATGAGAAATACAGAAGCACAAGTAAAACAGAAACATATTATATATCATATATAAAAATAGTGACATCTTAATGGCCACCTTTGAAGGTGTTATATGAGTGTTGAACAATCATCATTTCGTGAGGCAGAAATTCGCCATCCACAGAAACCTTATGTTCTTTAACCATTAGATGTAGGTGTGTGTAAGTGTAGCTCGAATACTTCTTATAACAACATCCTAGTATATTGAGGATATTGGTGTTGAAACAAAAGAAATGAATAAAAAGAGTTTAGGGGGTTGGAGAAGAAAAATAAAACAAAACAACATTAGAGAAGACATTACCTCAAAATCGGGTAACTCTTTTTGATTTGAGCCAAAGGCTTCCTTGAGAAGAGTTCTGCCCAAAGTGAGGCTTCTAGGAGTAATATGGGGAAGTTGGGAGAGTATTTGGGCAGGGTTTGGCCGAGCCAAATGGCTTGAAGGTGTGAATAAGGTGGAAGAGGTGGGGGCCTTTTATAAGTGGAGAGGAGGGGCTCTTTTGGAAATATTGAAATGTTACATTATTACACAATGCTTTTCGGATTCTAAAGGTCCCACACTTATATAATTCGTGTATAAGGTGATAAGGGTTTGAAATATCTTCATCCAATAGGCTTTGGACAAGTGTAAGCCTTGGATTTTACATTATATTTTCATTTTATTAAAATCGTTAAATAATGAGGTCATCGCTGCATCATAATGATGTCATAAATAATATAATTTATTTAATGTCTAAAAATTATAAAAAAAATACTATGATGTAGGAAATCTTTTTATATTTATAATGAATATTTATAGTCAAGATTTGGACTTGTGTAACCCCACTTAAAAACTGTTTTAGTAAAACAACACATGTTTGTGTCAATTTAATTTTAACATTAAATAAATATATATTAATGTCATTTTCCAACTAAAGTGGCTCCATGGGGTCCCCAAGTTGACCCATGGGTTGTCTTGGTCGGCCATGACTCATCCAATAGGAGTAGGACAAGTGTCAATCTCATCTCATATTATTGAAACATTATTTTTACCTTAAACTACACTAATTACCTCTAATCGCGATTAAGAACTTAAAAGTTACTATTCACCAAAAAATTATTTTAATCTCATTGAACCACATTTTACTTCTTAATGACAACCATGTATGTCGGATTTTTGAAAATCAAATCACAGAAGTGGTAATATTTCATTTAAACGAAAAATCAGTTATTTAACTACCACTTAGTGGTTTCACTATTCATCAAAAATTGAAGTTTTTCATAAAAATGCCAAAATTTCACCCTAAGCTATAATTGATATTCCGAATTCAAAAATGATGTCTATTTTAAAAAATTCCAAAAATATAAGTTGCATTAATTAATTTTATAATTAATTCCCGCTGTTACGACAAATAGCGTGTTTTTAAGAAACAATTTATATCAAAAGATTGGCAATTGTTTATGTCCAATTTCAATGTTAAATTAATTCTAATGACCGCCATTGGATAAAATGGTAAAAATATATTCTAATTATACCTTAAAACCACTAAATAGTATAACTTATCACTATAAATTATTTTGATTAAAAAAGTTGTTTTAAGTATTTTTCACTATTCATAAAAATTTGGAAGTTCTCGGAAAATTACAAAAAATTCAACATAGGCTAATTTCAATATTAGGAATACAAAAATGAAGTCCATTTTGAAATTTAAAATTTCTATAAATTTAAAAGGTGGTTATTACTATTCATAACGGCTACTTTGATTAGTTGCGGTGTGTTAGAACTCGAACTTGCGTACAATGCAAGCTATTGCATTATTGAAAGAGAGGCGTATCGTGGAAGCTCAGGGTGTTACATTCTCCCCTACTTCAATAAATTGCGTCCTCGCAATTTGAAATTTTTCTTTGAAAATAAACGGTTGAAAAGAGAAAATACCTTTGAGGAAAACCCACATCGGAAATAAGGTTAATAAATATATAACATTAAAAGAAAGCAAGATAAGTACAAAGGTCACCCGATATAGCCCATTCTAGGATTATATGAAAATATGGATATGGAGGAGAAACAAACCATCAAGGTCTGATGGAGAGTTATAGAAAACAGGATTAGGAGAAAGTTTAACCACAAGAAAATCACAAACTTGTGATTGGTTAAACGGTCATTGAATCCCCAGTTGGAAAAGTTAACCGACAACATTTTTGTTTTAAGTTACCTTTTATAATGTTGAGGAATTTATTTAGGAGATTTACTAAGAACGTAAGGGAATATACATACTTGTTATGTATACTTTCATTCGTTAATAAATTTTTACCACAAACCCAACTTTTACTCCAAATGGTAACAGAACTCAAAAATATTCTATTTATCCTAATTGTATAAGGTTCAAAATGTTAACACATACCATTTAGATTAGTAAAACTATTTTTTAATAACCAGGGACTTCCTGTAGGCTAGTGGTAGGAAATAAAGGCTTGTCGCACTATGGTTGTGGGTTCGATTCCTGCAGCTTTGTCCGACGCGACAGGTTATTCCCCACCCTGCAGGTTGTCCTTTTCCTAAAACTATAGTATTATAATATTCCAAAAATAATCTTCAGAAATTATTTAACCTTAAACAATACTATCCAAAGATCAAATTAATCCACTCCAACCATTGTAGTTATCCAAAATACCTCTGTCCAGACTTTCTCTAAAAGGTCTCTTAATTCCAAAATCAATTTATCAGATTCCCCAAACAATGTAAAGTTTCTCTTATTGTCACATATTAAAAATATGATTACCTTAATCATATTAAAACCGTACTGAAGTCAAAAAGTACTGCAGTACAATCTTTATATATATCACATTATTCTTATAACCAGAATATAATCCTTGAGTCCAAAAGCACCAATACATTAATTATTCTGCTTCAACTGTAGTCACAGCATAAGATTGGCCTTGATCCCTTGGCATTTTATGAGGTAAGTTTCCCTGACGCTTAGGACATTCATTTGCATAATGCCCTGTTTCCCTATAATTATAGCATTCAAATTTGATAGCCTCTTTCTTTCCCTTGCAATCACGAGCCTGGTGACCCTTTTCTCCACATTTATAACAAACTCCCATTCCTTTTAGACAAGTACCAGGGTGATTCTTCCCACAATTATCACATAATGGAAAATCCTTCTTTCCCTTTTTCCCTTTATCTGTCTCTTGTTCCACCATTCTCTTCTTCTCTTGCTTTACTTTGTTGTCATAAGACTTAGAGAATTCCTTTTCTGTCTTGATAGCACACGAGACAATATCTTCGTATGATGAGAAGGATTGTGATACTAAAGCTCGACGGAGAAATGGTTTTAACCCATCAAATAAATGATCAATCTTACTCCTTGGGTTACGTATATAATTGGCAGCATGCCTCGCTAACCTTGTAAAGTTAGCCTAATACTTTGCAACATTCTCATCCTCCTTCTGCCTCAAACTCAGAAATTGCCTTTCCATATCTGCTCGATGGTCACGAGGAAAATATTTTTCTAAAAACAGATCTTTGAACTCCCTCCATTCCATATTCGATACATCATCATCTTCCTTTGTGTTTTGAATCAGCGACCACCACTGATCGGCATCTCCAGTGAGGCGGTAAACTGCCATGACAACCTTCTCCCTTTCGCTACTCCCCAAGGCATGGAATATTTTCTCTAAGGAGTTTATCCATTGCTCAGCTACTAACGGATTTGTACCCCCATTGAAGGTTGGTGGTTGTTGCCTCATGAAACGGTCTAGCATTGATCCTCCACGTTGCGGATCAGGGTGCTCCATACGAGTAGGGTTATTATTCATAACCTAAGTAAGTTGTCCCAGTATGGTGATTAGCTGATCGGCACCAGTTGCATCACCAGCCCCACTATAATTATCTTGAGCAGGAGGGCAATCCCTACATGGAGTGCGTGCATTGATATGGTTTCCATTTCTTACACTAGGTGCCATTTATAAACAATTGCATAAACTAGATTAGTTTATGAAATAAAATACATAATTCCATATTTGTAAAATACTTTACATAAATTGAACTATTTATGGATATAATCCATAATCATAAAAAGAAATGTTTACTTTGAGTAAGTATATACTCATAACCCTTCATAGTGGTTTGTAAAGAAAATGAGAATTATCCTAAGCATATCCCCCGGGAGTGTCGTAACCAAGAGTACAGCAAGGCCCGTTGTCGTGCACCAGTTCCCGTTCGAGTCTAGCTCAAAGCGGTGTTTTCGGGTTTTACCCCTAGGTACATCTGTGCCAGAGCCGCCTCTACCAGCTCGTATCCAGACAAGGATGTATTGCTCGGAAAACTCACAAAATCTCTACAATAACAAAATTCTAGGAAGCTCTTCTATACTAATCCTCAAAGTCTATCTTTGGGATATGTGCTCTAATCAGAGTTTATCTAAATCTAGCTTCCAAGGTTAGTACTAAACTGTCTCTGATACCAACTGTAATGCCCCGACCCCAGCTACCCAGAGTCGGTGCATTACTTCGTAACATTGGCATGATCACAAAAGATCAAGTCTCGAAAGACCGATTAGTTTAGTAGCCTTGGAAACACTAGATACATTCATAAGTCTTTCATTACATCAAAAAGTAAACAAACTACAATAACATGGTCTTCATAGTCCACAATCATATCCCTTTCTGACTACCCCTGTAGGTCATTCATAAAATACTTCTTCACATCCTGGAAAAATATTAAAACATTGAAAGGGGTGAGCTCAGATGCTCAGTAAGGTTAACAATATAGCGGAAGCTTTCATAAATAAACATTAACATTTAAGGCAATGTATAACTAAAAGAAAAGCCTTTTAAACTTGAACTTCAACATAATATGGCAAAAGTAAAATGAGATAATGCCATTTACTTCTTCACATGGATATTCTACTGGTCGAATAATCACATGCAATATCAATAACCACTTTCATAATGATGGAATGCATAATGCCAGACTATCATAACCACGTAGTCAAGGCCTCGTGCCAAGACCACAAATAAGATTTTGTCAAGGCCTCGTGCCAAGACACTAGTTTGTCTCATGAGACCTTCCGATGCATCGAGGAGCTATAGCGGGCTCCACCCGTCACTTATTAAGTCCAATGCATTCCTCATATGAATAGGTTTAAACATATCATAAACCATAACATAATCGTATCACATAAAACATGCATAAAGGAAACATAACATTTTCACATTTCAATCACAATATATCATAAATATATTGACATAATAGAATCCTTTTTCAAAACCATTTTCAATACCAAAATACATAAAAGATTATATGGTATTTATTTTATTCTAAAAACATTACGGCTTGTTGAGAAAGCCAAAGACCAAATAAAACTCGCGGCGGCAGAAAAGGTCGTTGTCGCCGCGTACGTTAAAAGAAACATTCCTTTTTGTCGTTTTGTAAAACACTTCGTAGAAAAAGATTCCTTTTGTATAAAAGTAAAAGTCAAAGGGGTTTATACACCATATAAAAAAAAGTTGTGTATAAAACGAAATATGCCTCAATGAAAGGAGATTGAGACGAAGTCCCTTACAAAGATCATTTTTTTAAATAAAGTATATCTATAATGTGTATTCACTATAAGTTCACATAAATAATTTAAAAATACAATATAGGACATAATAATATCATGACATAATTTGAAAGTAGGAGATTGACCCAAAGAATGAAAATTGGGTTAAGAAATTCCCTTAACTTGTGTCCGACTTGACTCAACCGTTCTTTAACCTCATGAATAATAAACTAGAGTTAATATCTACCTTATTAAGAACCATTTTCAATTTCATTATCCTTTTTTTATCACTTATTACAATGTTATGAATATTATGTAATTATTCAAGTTAATAACGATCGTTTTGTCGATCTTTGGTAACTTGAGTCAACAATAAACTTCTTATAATTAAAAGTTGTTCATGTGGTAGAATATCCATTATATCCAGAATTATATTCATGATTTAGATGTCATATATATCTTATATATCCAGTATATACATTCATTTATAATATTACGTAACATTTAGAGGTAAGAAATGAAATGCACCGTTCATGGAGACGGTAAGCCGTACGTACGCATGAACACTACTTTCATTTCAATTTCATATTTAATGGAACTAAATCATAATGATATAAATGTATAATATAATTCCAGTATAATATAGTGTATAATACCATTTACTCCATCATTTATACATCCCACATATGGCATTAACGATTCAAATCACTTTGAGGGGGCGGTAGTCCGCACTTCCTAAAATGAAATTATCGCGTTTTACCCATAATGGAAATCATAAAGTATGACATAAATGAGAAATACAGAAGCATAAGTAAAACATAAACATATTATATATCATATATAAAAATAGTGACATCTTAATGTCCACCTTTGAAGGTGTTATATGAGTGTTGAACAATCATCGTTTCGTGAGGCAGAAATTCGCCATCCACAGAAACCGTATGTTCTTTAACCATTAGATGTAGGTGTGTGTAAGTGTAGCTCGAATACTTCTTATAACAACATCCTAGTATATTGAGGATACTGGTTTTGTTACAAAAGAAATGAATAAAAAGAGTTTAGGGGGTTGGAGAAGAAAAATAAAACAAAACAACATTAGAGAAGACATTACCTCAAAATCGGGTAACTCTTTTTGATTTGAGCCAAAGGCTTCCTTGAGAAGAGTTCTGCCCAAAGTGAGGATTCTAGGAGTAAGAGGGGGAAGTTGGGAGAGTATTTGGGCAGGGGTTGGCCGAGCCAAATGGCTTGAAGGTGTGAATAAGGTGGAAGAGGTGGGGGCCTTTTATAAGTGGAGAGGAGAGGCTCTTTTGGAAAGATTGAAATGTTACATTATTACACAATGCTTTTCGGATTCTAAAGGTCCCACACTTATATAATTCATGTATAAGGTGATAAGGGTTTGAAATATCTTCATCCAATAGGCTTTGGAAAAGTGTAAGCCTTGGATTTTACATTATATTTTGCATTTTATTAAAATCGTTAAATAATGAGGTCATCGCTGCATCATAATGATGTCATAAATAATATAATTTATTTAATGTCTAAAAATTATAAAAAAATACTATGATGTAGGAAATATTTTTATATTTCTAATGAATATTTATAGTCAAGATTTGGACTTGTGTAACCCCACTTAAAAACTGTTTTAGTAAAACAACACATGTTTGTGTCAATTTAATTTTAACATTAAATAAATATATATTAATGTCATTTTGCAACTAAAGTGGCTCCATGGGGTCCCCAAGTTGACCCATGGGTTGTCGTGGTCGGCCATGACTCATCCAATAGGAGTAGGACAAGTGTCAAGCTCATCTCATATTATTGAAACATTATTTTTACCTTAAATTACACTAATTACCTCTAATCGCGATTAAGAACTTAAAAGTTACTATTCACCAAAAAAATATTTTAATCTCATTGAACCACATTTTACTTATTAATGAAAACCATGTATGTCGGATTTTTTAAAATCAAATCACAGAAGTGGTAATATTTCATTTAAACGAAAAATCAGTTATTTAACTACCACTTAGTGGTTTCACTATTCATCAAAAATTGAAGTTTTTCAGAACAATGCCAAAATTTCACCCTAAGCTATAATTGATATTCTGAATTCAAAAATGATGTATATTTTACAAAATTCCAAACATATAAGTTGCATTAATTAATTTTATAATTAATTCCCGCTGTTACGACAAATAGCGTGTTTTTAAGAAACAATTTATATCAAAAGATTGGCAATTGTTTATGTCCAATTTCAATGTTAAATTAATTCTAATGACCACCATTGGATAAAATGGTAAAAATATATTCTAATTATACCTTAAAACCACTAAATAGTATAACTTATCACTATAAATTATTTTGATTAAAAAAGTTGTTTTAAGTATTTTTCACTATTCATAAAAATTTGGAAGTTCTCGGAAAATTACAAAAAATTCAACATAAGCTAATTTCAATATTAGGAATACAAAAATGAAGTCCATTTTGAAATTTAAAATTTCTATAAATTTAAAAGGTGGTTATTACTACTCATAACGACTACTTTGATTAGTTGCGGTGTGTTAGAACTCGAACTTGCGTACAATGCAAGCTATTGCATTATTGAAAGAGAGGCGTATCGTGGAAGCTCGGGGTGTTACATTCATAATAATATTTTATTCAATGAAAAAGGAGTGTGAAATAAATATATGTAAGTACCAAATAAATAAGTATAAGTTCATAAAGGTAAACACCCTTGATAGGAAATATGTACAAGTATTCACTACATAATTGTTTGGGATGTAAAATCATGGTGAAAATTTGGCAGCATAACGAGGGAATATAAATGTTTATTAAAGGGATTAATGAGAGTGAAAGGGGTATATCATAATTTAGAAATAAAATTTATAGTAAGGTTTATATGTAATAATATATCCCATCATTAGGTATTGGAGATAAAAGACATAATATAATGGAGAAACTTGGATAAAGAGGAGAAGGAAATAGCCCCTTACCTTGAGAGAGTGATTCCAAATGCTTGGGAGGAGATTCTTGAGAGCATGGGGGTAACTTGGTAGGAATATTTATAGGGTTGGGTTGAGTAATAATGTTCTATAAGGGTTTTTATTGAATATAAATGGGAGATTGGGTGGGTTTATATAGGAAAAGATAGGGGAGTTCTTTATTATTTCTCAAACTTAGGTTTTGGAATCTATATAATAAAAAAAAAAAAAAAATTACCATGGTTTTGGAACATTATTTATATCAAAAGGGAGTGGTTTTAATTATTTTATAAGTATAAAGTCCAAAAATATTAAAATAATACCCCTGCTGATGTGTAAGTGAGTCATGTCCTTAAAAAAATTATTTTAAAACCCTAAAATATATTATAGGTTTTGGAGGATTCATAAAGGATTTATAAAATTATTGAAATAAACTTAAAATAGAATTATTTTAAATGGGAAAAATATATTTTGTTTTGGATAAAATTAATAGTATTTATTACATCACATTTGGGTCATTATGATTTCATAATACACACCACATATTTATACCGTTTTTAATTTTTACCCGAAAATTCGACTATCTCAGAAAATTATGAAAAATTAACCATAGGATAGTTTCAAAATTATGATTAAAAAAATAATATTCTTTTTGTCAAAATAATTTTCCAAATATATTAATTTTTACTTTAAAAATTTAATCGACATTTGTTGAATTTTTTTGAGATTTTTAACAATAATAGTTTTTAAACCCTTAAAAAATTACATTTGACTTTATAAAAATTATATGATAATTAACATTTAAAAATAATAACTTAATAATAATATTTTATTAAAACATAATTTATTTAAACAATCCATTAATTCATCAAATAAACTTATTAATTGAAATTGAATATTAATTAAAAATACATTTTGTGTTTTATTATATAAAAATCAAAATCATTTATAAAGTAACAATATGAAGTAAATATACCCATTATTATATTGAAAATATAATATACATATTTATATTATTAGTGTCTTGATATATATCCATTTAATACACTAGAAAACAACCGAAGGGTAAGTTTTGTGATGGTGAGACTTTCATGGGGTGGTTCTGTGTACATGGTTTGGGCCATGATCTCGACGATCTTGAAATTCTCCCATAAATAGTTTCAATTGTGATTTAGTTGTTAGATCTCATATTGGACTTAGTCAAGGGAAAATACTAGTGATT
Organism: Viscum album; assembly: GCA_963277665.1. Classification (NCBI taxonomy): domain Eukaryota; kingdom Viridiplantae; phylum Streptophyta; class Magnoliopsida; order Santalales; family Viscaceae; genus Viscum; species Viscum album. The sequence goes on along the minus strand of OY728159.1, from coordinate 1,287,808,815 downwards.
ATATCTCCCTTTGAAGTTTTGATAAATGGGCTTTATAGGGTATGATGCTACTGGTTGGGGCTACCACTTCCTTTGTCTGTGTCAAATGGATTTGTTAAAACCCTATATTAATAATAATCATGTCATCATTATTCAATATATATATTATCAATGGTAATGATACTCAGTGTTTTTTTAAACATGATATGATATAATAAAATAAAATAAGTGCATGTGTTTTCTATACACATAATATATAATAAGACATTTAATTAAATTACAAGGGGAATTTTATTTATAAAAGTTTAGGTCATTTTAATCTTCCCCCCTTCATAAAATTTTCCCTATAAATTTTCATTTCCCACACTAAAATATATGAGGTTAATTTTGTTTCTTCACTTCCTCCAGTTCCCACATTTCTTCTTCAAAATTGCGGTTTCTACATATCACTTTGTCCAGGTACATTGTCTTATTTTTTAGAACTTTGTCTATGCGATCTAAGATCTTTACTAGATAATCCTCATAGGAAAGATCATTATCCAATGGTATCACCTCTGGATTGAGTACATGTGAGGGTCTTGGTATGTACTTCCTCAATAGGGATACATGGAATACATCATGTACTTGAGATAGGTTAGGTGGGAGTTCTAGTCGATAGACCACCGCTCCAATACAATCAAGGATCTCAAAATGACTGATGTATATTAGAATAATATTTACCTTATTACCAAATATCATGAATTTATTCCATGGAGATATGTTTAGGAATACCATTTCTCTATCCTCAAACTCTAGGTCTCATCCACAATTGTCAATATAACTCTTATGTAAACTCTGAGTAGCATTGATGTGCTGTTGAATGGTCTTGACCTTTTCCACCATCTCCTTGACCATTTCAAGACCCAATATTTTGAATTTCTAAACTTAATCTATAGAAAACCTTTCCTTTTAGACATATTATTACTAGATTTTAAGCATAATTAACCATTTAATTATAAGACAAGGATGATAAAGTCTAGTGTATTTGGAAGATTAGGTACATAATTAAACATCATGAAACCAAAAATAAAAAAATATTTTATTTAATCACCATAACGAGATCCTAAATTACATTGAGATCATACATATTCATAGGATAACCTAGGGAATACATGAACAAAAGGTATGAGATAAAAAGCCCAGTAAGGAAATAAGAATAGGAACAAAACATAACACATGAATTAGAAGGTATAACATAATGGCATAAAAGGCATGGAACATGAATAAAAAAAGGAAGAATAATATTTATAACATAGGAACATATAATCATGGTATCATAGGAATTTGGAAACAACATATTACATGACATAAATATGAGTCAAGGCTAGCTGCCAAGACGTGGTAAACAAAGTCCCATAAAGGAATTGGGTTCACTCCCTATCCCAACATGACGTCTCATGAGACTAAACAGTACCCTATAAATTGGAGAGTTATTTGGGAACACCCATCATAAAATTTTCATGAATATGTGTGCCACACGAAGAATCATACATAAGGAATCAAACATAAATATAAGGTTTACCCTTGGAAATAATTGGGTATCATAATCATATCAAAATGAATAATATAAGGTAATATCATAATAGTGTCCATGGAAGAAATTATTTAAATCATACATGGACATTCATAAGGTAAAATAAGTAAAGATCACGATAAGTGATGTAAAACCGAAGGTAATACATGTAAAAACAGTGTTTAAGATACATTAGAAATAAATCATTTTAGTGCATTTTAGGGAAAATATTTAAGATTCATTAAAATGGATAAGGCATAATTGTTTTTATAAAACAAAAAATGAACCAAGATAGTTTTTCATTGTATAATGAGTGATTTTATAAAAATAATTGTGGGTTAAAATAGATTATGGATGGTACTTTAAAATGGTTTAGAAATTGGGAAGTTCCCTTTAATCGGGACAACTTTTTGGGAAGAATGGAGAAGCGAGCCTTATTAAAACATGTATATCACTGAAAAAGAAGGATGAAATGATTTGGATACATGAGTTTAGAAAATTAACATAGAATTTATAAGAATTATATAAAAATAAATAAGATTTAAATTACGTTAAAGATAGAGAAATCATAACCCGAATGAAAAATGGAAGTTCAGAAAGAATCCCTTACTTTATGTCCGAAATGGTAATGCAATTGATCTTAACATCATTTATAATCAGATTAAATATATTAATTAATTAATTAATAACATTTCATCCATGCATATTATTCAGTATAATTTTATCAAGTTAATTTATGGTCCTTTTTATGGTTTATGAGATTCAATTTCATTGTTTGAGAGCATTGTTTTCCTTGGTTTTCATGATCAGTTTACTTATATACATGTATGAAAAATCATCTAAAATGAGAATGTTTAACTAGAATTGAAGTTATATGTTATTAATGAACATAAATAAGGTTAAATTATTTAATAAATCATTTTTATATGTTATGATTATTAATCATTAGATAAATAGTTAATGATAATTGTTTGGATTATTTTGGGAGGTTTTCACTCACAATGAAATTGATTTGTTTTATTATTTAAAATCAAGTGTATATAATGATTCCATAACATTAAATAATATTTAATAAATATATTAAAATTTTTAACCATAAAAATGTTTTTATGACTAGACTTTAAGGTATTAATGGAAAAATAAAATTTTTCGTCCTTGAAGGAGATAAATTAACACCTCACGAATGACATTTTCATTTTTAGAATAAAAGGAAGAGGATAGGGGTTTAATGATGAATTATTCTGTTAGCATAATACAATTATAGTATATTTTAGGTATTGGAGTTATCATACCATTTGTATTAGGGGAGGTGAGGAGAGAATAAGAAAATAACTTGAAAAGAGATTAAAAGAAAAGAAAAGAGGAATTTACCTCTTGAATTTATCCTCCTTGAAAACCTCTTTAGAGAAAATATTTTGGTCTTTTGATGAGAACAAGGGATCCTAGAAGTGGGGGAGGGTCTTGGGAATAATATTTATTATGATTTAGATAAGGATAAAATCTTTTAATGTGTGAGGATAAGATATGGAGAGGGGAGGTATTTATAGTGGAGGAGAGGGGTGTTTTCTCATCATTTTATTCATTAAGTTATTATTTTGGATCAAGACCATGAATTGTTTGAGAATTATCACAAAATATAATAAAATAATTAATATAAGTTAGATATTATGGTTTTTACATCAACAATTAATCAATTAATAGTTTATTTAACTTATAATGTATATATACCATAAATTATTGTATTTTACTATTCACCAAAAATCAACTATTGTAGAAAAATCCCAAAAAGCCACCCTAAATTTTTTTTGACATATATAATTAAAAAATAGACTCCATTTTATGAAAATAATTTTCTAAATATAATATATTTAATTTTTAATTGAAATAATCATTTACTTGGAAAATACCAATTTTAAACTTATAACCGATTTTATAACACTTTGAAAAATTAATTAAGGTTTCATAAAATTATATTATTATAATGAGACAAAAAAATTAATTTATGAATACATTTTATGGGAAAAATTTTTCTTTTAAAACATTAAATTAATTATAAAATTGAAAATAAAAACTTATGTTTTATAAAAAATATCAACACTTAATTAATAATTTATAAAACATTTATTTACTTATACTATGATATAATTATATCATATTTTAATTTATATGATGAATAAATTTTATTTATAATTTCTTGGGTGAGGTTACTATTATATTGGCTAGTTTACTATTTATAAGGGTCACATTACTATTCCAAAGGTCAAGTTACTATTTCATTTGTATAGGTTCTTTAAATTCTAGAAATACCTATTATTTTATTCAATATTAATTTATAATGTTTGTATTGTGTTATTAATGTGATTTTATGTGGTTATACTATATGAAATAATTATAATAAGGGAATTTCCATTGATAAAATTTTGGGTCATTACATTCTTCCCCCTTAGGAAATTTCACCCTCGAAATTTTGTATTGCATTATATGGGGAAAATAGGTGAAGGTACTTCTCATTTATTGCTTCCTATGGTTCCCATGTTTCCTCTTCATAATTACAGTTCTGGCATACTACTTTGACCATGTGAGTAGTCTTGTTGCATAAAAATTTATCTCTATGTTCCAAGATCTTCATTGGATGCTCCTCATAAGAGAGATCAATATCTAATTATACCACCTATGAATTCAGTACATGTGAAGGATTCAGTATATACTTCCTCAAGAAGAATATGTTGAATACATCATGTACCTGAGACGTGGTAGGTGGAAGTTCTAGTCGATATTCCACAACTCTGACATGATCAAGAATCTAGAAGGGGGTGATGTACCCGAGACTAAACTTTCCTTTCTTCCCAAATCTCATGATACTATTCCGTGAAGATATGTTGAGGAATACCATGTATCCAGTCTTAAACTCAAGGTCCCATCGATGATTTTCTACATAGATCTTTTGTCAACTTTGGGCTGCCTTGATGTGTTGTTGAATGGTTTTCACCTTTTCCACAATTTCTTTATCCATTTATGGTCCTATAATCTTACGTTCACTGAATTCATCCCAAAACATCGGTGTTCTGTATATTTTTCAATAGAGGGCTTCATATAGAGCCATTTGTATGCTCGAGTGGAAACTATTGTTGTAGGAGAATTTGATTAGTGACAGATATTGGTCCCATCCTCTCTTGAAGTTCCTAGAACACACTCTCAACATGTATTCTAGTTTATGAATAGTCCATTTAAATTTTCCATCAGTTTGAGGATGATAGGACATACTAAAGTTCATCTCGGTTCTTAGAGTATATTGGAGACTTTTACAGAACTTTGAGGTGAATCTCAGATCTTGATCAGATACAATCAATAGTGGTACTCCATATGGACTTACCACTTATCTGATGTATAGCTGTGCAATTTGATCCAATGAGAAGTCCTATTAAATTTAGATAAAGTGAACTATCTTTATAAAGCGATCCACAACAACCCATATAGCATTGTTTCCTATGGATTTCTTCAGAAGTTCGGTGACAAAGTCCATAGTGATGTTCTCTATCTTCTATGTTGGTATGGGTAGTGGTTGTATCATTAAATTATATGTTTTCCTTTTAGCCTTCAGTTTTTGACACTCTATTAACTTTGATGTATATTTAGAAATCTCTTTCTTCATATTTTCCCACCAATAGTTATCTTGGAGGTATCGATACATCTTGGTGCTCCCTATGTGAATAGAGAAGGTTGAGATATGTGTGTCATTTATAAGCTCTTTCTTTATATCTAGATTGGATAATACACATATTCATGACAAAAATATTATTACTCGATACTCATTGATTTTTAACTTGAAGGATTTACCATTTATGACAGATTCCTCCATTTTTTGAATTTCCACATCATTCCTTTAAGCATCCTTTATTTTCTACATAAGGGATGGTTGAGAAATAATTTGATAAAGGATTGATTATTTTCATTCATTAATGATTCCCATGTCCATCCTTTGTAGGTATAAGAAGATTGGATCATTTTCAATTCTCATTATTGATAAAGATCCATGACCCTTTCTACTTAGAACATCTGCTACCATATTTTCTTTATCAAGATGGTAGTGGATTGAGAAGTCATAATCCTTGATGATATCTAACCATCATCACTGGTTCATATTAATCTCCTTATTTGTGAATATATATTTTAGGATCTTATGATCAATATATATTTCACACTTCTCACCATAGAGATAACGCTACTATATTTTCAACACAAAGATCACAACTGCCAACTCCAGATCATGCATATGATAGTTTTTCTCATGAATTTTCAACTAACTTGAGGCATAGGCTATCAATTTACCATTTTTCATTAGTACACAGACTAATAAATTCTTTGATTCACCATTTTAAACCATAAAGAGTTCCCCACTTTTTGGTAGTGTGAAGTGATAAGCCTGTTTTTAAGTCATTAAAGAAGTCTTTACATTCACTGGTCCAGACAAACATTAATCCTTTCAGAGTCAAATTGGTTAGTGGGTTTGAAAATCATGATATGTTCCCCACAAATCTTCAATAGTACTTGTATAGACCAAGAAAGTTGTGTATCTCTGTTATAGATATTGTCCTAGGCCACTCTTTAATTACCTTTGTCTTAGAAGGGTATATAGATATTCCTCAACTGGTGATAACATGCCCCAAGAATGATACTTCCTTCATCTAGAACTCACATTTAATTTACTTTTCATAAAGTCTCTCCCTTCACAATTTCTTTATCACAATATTCAAATGCTCATCATGTTCCTCTTTTCTCTTGGAGTATATCAGAATATTATCAATAAAGACCATCGAAATTTTTTCAAGGTAATATCTAAAGACTCTATTCATTAAATCCATTAAAGTTTATAGGGAATTAGTGAGTCTAAAGGGAATTATTATGAACTCATAGTGTCCATACCTTGTTCAAAAGTTCTTATTGGTAATATTATCCTTCCTCACCTTTAATTGATGACATCCTAACCGAAAGACCACCATAGAGAAATAACTGGCCCCACATAGCTGATAAAAAAATTCATCTATCCTTAATTTTTCTTTATAATGATTTTATTGAGATCATGATAATCAATGAATAGGTGCATTGATTCATCATTCTTCTTAAAAAAGAGGATTGGTGCAACCCATGGTGAAGCACTTGAGTGTATAAAACACTTGTCTAGATTCTCATGCAACTGCTTCTTCAATTCTTCCAGCTCAACTGTGGCTATTCTATAAGGTGTCTTTGATATAGGTAGATATCTAGAAATAATTTCAATTGAGAACAAAACATCTCAATCAGGAGTAATACCAAACAACTCTTTGATGAACACATCAATGTAGTCCCCCAGAACGGGCATGTCATCGAGCATGATTTTCTCCTTTATCTCAATCATTCGAGCTAGACATGATTTCTCACAAGGAAACAATATCCACACTTGAGATAATGATTCTTAAACATATTCATCCTCCTACTTACACTTATATAGAATTGGAGGGTGCTTCAGGATGTGAATAGTGATCTCCCTTTCCCAACATTTGATATCGACTTTATATAAATATAGCCAATCCATGCACAAAATAGCATAAAACTCTACCCAAAAAAGTATTAAAATATTTTCTAGGAGCTTCATCCCACAAACATTAATCAGAGGGGATTTATATAATTTGTATGAAATAATTTTTCCATTTTCTATTCTAACAGATAACTCAACCTATATATTTTTAGGTGGTGATTGAATAGTTCTATTAAACATGCAAGATATGAAATAATGTGTAGAAATAGAATCAAATAGTACATTCTCTATTATTGAATGAATAACCAGCATACCTATCACCACATCATTGTCTGGCTCCACCTTAGTAGTAGCGATAGCATATTCCCTTCCTTGCTGCCTTGGAGGTTTTTGTTGATTTCCTCTAAAAAACCTTGGCTTAGGGAAATGGATTGCATAATTCCCATGCTCCTTGTAGTTGAAACACTACACTATAGGCTAAGTGTTGATATGAACCTTCCTTTATTCTTCCTAATTAGTGAGATTCTTCATATACCTTAGCATTTATTAGCCATATTCCCATATCTTCTACATTTGAATCATATCTTGGTTCCTTTTAATTAGTTTCTTGGATGCTTCTTCTCACACTTATGACACATGGGATATAGGGTATTCTCTCCATCATGGGATTTATCACCCATATTAATCTCCATTTTGAACTTTCTATCCTAAGGCCCACAAGAACACTAAGAGTCCCCAATCTCTATTTGAACCTTAAGGAAAAAACAGACAATCTCTTCATAAATGTCAAAGTCTCTAATCATCAACGCTTTTCATAGAATCAACTTTAGTCCAATAAATAAGTGATCCACTTTGATTTCTATTTTCATGACAAAGCCGAAGGCATGTCTTTAAATCCTTGTGTAGTTTACTTCATATGCCATGATAGAATCGTCTTCCTTTTTCTTCAGTATGAGGAAATCCATTTTCATCTTAAGATGGAGGGTTCGGGGAAAATATTTATTCAAAAATATTTTATTGAAATATTCCAATTTCATGGAATTAATTTCCTCCTTGAACTTTTTGTTCTTGATAAGTTTCCACCACTAATCAACTTCCCCATAAAAACTATAAAATACTATCACTAATTTCTCTTATTCTGAGAATTGGAGAATATATAATATCTTCTCAATGGAGTTAATACATTGTCCTATGATGAGGGGATTATAATATTCAATAAACATGAGAGGCCTTTACCACATAAAGAATTATACAACAAATTTATATCTCTTAGAAGAATGAGGGTGTTCCACACAATTAAAGTTATTATTAATAACTTGAGACAGTTGAGAAAGTACTGTCATGTAGTTTTGAGCACCTGTTCCCATCATATTTGGAATATTATTAGGGAAATTGTCACATTTCCTATCACATTTATTATTGGCATGAATTATTCTATTTATATCCATTAACTAAAAAAATAAAGTTCAATTAGGTACTAGAATACTTAGCTAATAAGCATAAAGTAAACTTCAAATATAAAAGGATAAACTTATAAAGGAAATGGATATCCTATCTTGTAATTCCCTAGGTTTTAATCTAGGTTATCCATGATATCTTTAATAACATATATTCTTATGGTAAATATTTTGTTCCCTTAAAAATTGTTTGTAATTATCTTATGAATTTACCAAATAATATCACTCAGGAGTGTCAAATGAGGTGAGCAATGAGGACGTTGTCGTGTACTAGGTTACCCTAAGTAAGGTTTGGAACACCTTGTCATATTTGTTACTCCTAGTTACATCTGTTTCAGAACCACTCCCACTTGTAGTATTAAGACAGGGATGTATTTTATTGATAAACCACTTACTCTATAATAACCAAAATTTAGAGATGTTTTCTCATACTAAGCCTTATCCCTAAGGATTTATATAGATTTTTCTATTCCTAATCCCCAAAATAACTAAACTTTTCTTCTAATACCAACTATAGTGACCCTAGAATTTTACACATATTATTAAATGATTTTAAGCATAATTAACCATCAAATTAGAAGACAAGGATCGTAAAGTCTAGTGTCTTTGGAAGATTAGGTATATAATTAAACATCATGAAACAAAAATAAAAACAAATTTTATTTAATCTACATAATAAGATCCTAACTTAATTTGAGTTTATAAATTTTCATATGATATCTTAGGGAATACATGAACAAAATGTATGAGATAAAAATCCTAGTAAGGAAATAAGAATATGATTAAAACATAACACATGGGTTAGAAGGCATAACATGATGGCATAAAAGGAATGGAACATGAATAAACATAAGGAATAATAACATATATGACATGGGAATATATATTCATGGTATAATACGAATTACAAACAATATATAACATGACATAAACATGAGTCAAGGCTAGTTTCCAAGACATGGTGGACAAAGTCCCATAAAGGAACCATGTTCACTCCCTATCCCAACATGACGTCTCATGAGACTAAAAATTACCCAATGAATTGAAGTGATATCTGGATGCACCCATCATAAAATTTTTATGAATATGTGTACCAAATGAAGAATCATACATAAGGAATTAGACATAAACATAAGGGTTACCCATGGAAATAATTGGGTATCATAATCATGTCAAAAAGAATAACATAAAGGGATATCATAATTGTGTCCATGTAAGAAAGGATTTAAATCATACATGAACATTAATAAGGGAAAATAGGCATATATAATGATTAGTTATTTCAAAATTAAGTGAATACATGTAAAAATTGTGTTTAAGAAACATTATAAATAAATCATTTTAGTGTGGTTTAAGGAAAGTATTTAAGATTATTTAAAACGTATAAGGCATAATTGTTTGTATAAAACCAGAAATGAGACAAGCTAGTTTTTCATGATAAAATGAGTTATTTTAGAAAAATAATAGTGTATTAAAACAGATTATATATGGTACTTGAAAATGGGAAAGAAATTGGGATGTTCCCTTTAACCAGGCTTGCTTTTCAAGAATAATTGAGAAGTGAACCTTATTAAAACATGTATATCCCTAAAAAAGAAGGATGAAATGATATAGGTACATGATTTTTGAACATATAAACATAATTTAAAAGGATTGTATAAAAATAAAGAAGATTTATATTTTGTTAAAGAGGGAGAATGCATAACCCGAAGGAAAAATGGAGGTTCGGAAAGAGTCCATTCCCTTTTGTTTGAAAAGGCTCTGCACACGATCTTAACATCCTATATAATCATATTAAATCGCTTAATTAATTAATTAAGAACCTTTAATACATTTATTTTATTTACTATAATTTTATTATGTTCATTTATGGCCCTTTTTATGGTTTATGAGATTCAATTTCATCATTTGGGAGCATTGTTTTCCTTGGTTTTCATGACCGATTTACTTATATGCATGTACAAAAAATCATGTAAAATTAGAATGATTGTCTAGAATTGAAGTTATATGTTATTAATTAACAAAAATATTGTTAAATTATTTATAAATCACTTGTTTTTTTTGGTATCATGTAGAATCATTAGATAAATAGTTAATGATAATTGTTTGGAATATTTTGGGCGGTTTACGCTAACAATGAACTTGTTTTGTTTTATTATTTAACATCATGTGTATATAATGATTAAATACTATTATATAAGATGTAATAAATATATTATAATTTTTTAATCACAAAAATGGTTTTATAACCATCCTTGAAGGTGTTAATGGAAATTGAAAATTTGTTGTCCTTGAAGGCGATAAATTAAAACCTTACGAACGACGTTTTCATTTTTAGAATAAAAGGGAGAGGAGAGGGTTTTAATGATAGATTATTATATTATAATAATAAAATTTAAATATATGAGAGGTAATTGAGTTATAATACCATTTGGATGAGGGTAGGTGATGAGCGAATAAGAAAAAAACTTGAAAAAAAATTAAAAGAAAAAGAAATATAAATTTACCTCTTGAATTTATCCTTTTTGAAGACCTCCTTAGGGAACAGATTTTAGTCTTTTGATGAGACTAAGAGCTTATGAAATTGGGGGAGGGTATTGGAAGGAGTATTTGGTAGAAATTGGACAAGTATTAAAGCTTGTAAGGTATGAGGAGAAGAGGCGGCGTGGGATGATATTTATAGTGGAGGCGAGGGGTGTTTTCTCATTATCTTATTCATTAGTTTATTATTTTGGCTCAATAATATGAATAGTTTGAGAATTTTCACCAAATAAAATAAAATAATTAAGGTAAGTTTGAGATTATGGTTCTTACATCAGTGATAACTGAAGGAATAGTGTATTTAACTTACAATGTATATATATCGTAAATTACTGTAATTTACTATTCACTAAAAATTAAACTATTTTAGAAAAATACAAAAAATTAACCCTAATAATTTTTTAATGTGTAGAATTTAAAAATGAAATCCATTTTATGAAAATAATTTTTTAAATATGATAAATTTAATTTTTAATTAAAATCACCATTTACTTGAAAAAAATACCGATTTTAAAATTATAACTGATTTTATAACAGTTTGAAAAATTAATTAATGTCTCATAAAATTATATTGTAATCATAATACAACAAAATATTAATTTATTAATACATTTTATGGAAATAAATTTTATTTTAAAACATTATATTAATTATAAAATTTAAAATAAACACTTATGTTTTATGAAAATATCAACACTTAATTAATAATTTCTAAAACATTTATTTAATTATAGTATGATATAATTATATCATATTTTCATTTATAATATGGAAAAATTTTATGTATACTTTCTTGGGTGAGGTTAGCATTCTATTGGATGATTTATTATTCATAAGGGTCACATTACTGTTCCAAAGGTCAAGTTACTATTCCGTTGGTATAAGTTCCTTAACTTATAGAAATACCTCTTTTTTCATTCAATATTCATTTATAATGTTTGTATTGTTTTATTAATGTGATTGTATGTGATTTTACATTGATAAAATTTTGGGTCATTACATCATCCCAACATGTAGGTGTTTTTCACCTCTTCCCATATAGGGCTTCATAGGGATCCATTTGGATGCTTGAGTAGAAGCTATTATTGTTTGAGATCTCGATTAAAGGGATATTTTGATTCTATCCTCATTTGAATTCAATTTAGCATGATCTTAACAATTCCTCAAATATCTGGATAGTCCGCTCAGTCTGGAGATCAATTTAAGGGTGATAAGTCATGTTTAAGTTCAACCTAGTATTTAGAGAATGTTGAAGAAGATTCCTAGACTTGGAGGTAAATCATGGATCTTGATCATATAAAATTAATAGTGGTGTTCCATGCATCCTCACCACTTATCTAATGTATATCCTTGCAAGTTTATTGAGTAAGAAGTCCTCTTGAATTGTAATGAAGTGAGCATTCTTTGTAAGACGATCCACCACAACCCATATATCATCATTTCCTATTGATGTCTTCAAAAGACCATCAAAAAGTACATGGTAATGTTTTCTCATTTCCATATAGGTATAAATAATGGTTTCATTATCCCCTTGTATTTTTTTATTTCTACCTTCACTTGCTGACATATAAGACATATTAATGTATATTCTATGATCACCTTCTTCATATTGTCTCACCAATAGTTCTATTGAAGATCTCGATACATCTTTGTTATTTTTGGATGGATAGAGATGGTCAAGCTATGTACTTCATCAAACAAATCATTCTTTAACTCTAGATTTGGTGGTACACATAATTGTGACCCAAATCTCACAACTCCTTATTCATTAACATCAAACTATAAGGATTTACTTTTTCTTATAGCTTTCACTTTCTTATAAATTCCCACATCATCTATTTGAGAATCCCTTTTCCTCTCCAGAATAGATGGTTTATCAATCATTTGTGAAAGGATTAATGATTTTCCTTCATTTATGATTCCCATGTACATCCTTTTTAAGTCTAAGAAAATTAGATCCTTCTCAATTCTCATCAATGACAAAATTTAAAGGTACTTTATATTTAGATCATATGGAACTTTATTTTCATTCCCAGGATGGTAGTGGATTGAGAAGTCATAGTACTTGATCAACACTAACCATCTTCATTGGCATATATTCATCTCTTTTTATGAGAATATATACTTGATACTTTTATGATACAAATATATTTCACAATTCTCCCCAAAGAGATATTTTTTCCATATTTTAAATGTAAATATCATTTCACATAACTCTAGATCATGCATTGGGTAGTTCTATTCATGAAATTTCAATTTCCTTAAAGCATAGGCTATCACCTTTTCATTTTTCATTAACAAAAATCCCAAGCACTTCTTTAAAGAATCACTAAATACCACAAAGAGTTCTCCACTTGTGGGCAGTGTGAGTACAAGTACAGTGATAAGCCTCTTTATAAACTCCTTGAAGCTCTATTCGCATTCATCATTCCAAAAAAACTTGACTCCCTTCTAATTTATCTTGGTTAGAGTGTTTGACAATCATAATAAATTTCTCACAAATCGATTATAATACCCTGCTAATCAAAGAAAACAATGGATATGTAGTGAACCATAACTCTATCAATGAAATTTACCTTGTTATGTTTATTTAATATAGTATATATCACATAAAATCACTTATAGAACATAATAAAAACATCATAAATGAATAATGAATGAAATAAGAGGTATTTCTAGAATTTAAGAAACCTATACCAATGAAATAGTAACTTGAACTTAGGAATAGTAATATGACCCTTATGAATAGTAAATCAGATGAATGAATAGTAAACTCAAAAATGTTTGTATAAATAAAATTTAGGCGTCTTATAAATGTAAGTATCATTTAATTATATCATATTACAAGTAAATGAATATTTTAAAAAATATTAATTAAGTGTTGGTATTTTGGTGAGTCATAAATATTTAATTAAAATTTTATTATTAATAAAATAATTTAAAAGAAAATTCATTTTCATAAAATTTATTCATAAATCAATATTTTTTTGTCTTATGATTTTAGTATAATTTTATGAGACCTTAACTAATTTTTGAAAGTGTTATAAAATCAGTTGTAGTTTTAAAATCTGTATTTTTTGAGTAAATGTTTGTTTTAATTAAAAATTAAATTTATCATATTTAGAAAATTATTTTCTTATAATGGAGTTCATTTTTGAATTATAAACATCGAAAAATGTTTAGGGTGATATTTTGGGATTTTTTAAAAATACTTGAATTTTTGGTGAATAGTAAAATATGACAATTTACAATGAATGATAAATACATGATTTATTGAGTCATAAGTGATGTTTGTATGATGTAATAACCATTGGTTTAAAATCACATGAAATAATTACTGTAATTATTCAAAATAATAAAAACTATTTCTTATCTTGTGCAAAATAATAAAATAATGAATAAAATAATGAGAAATCACCCCTCTCATCCACTATAAATACCACCCCTCACCACCCCTTCTCCTCACACCTTCCAAGCTTTGAGACTTGTCAAATTTCTGCCCAATATTTTTCCAAAGTCTCTCACCCACATCTATGAGATCTTGGTCTCATTAAAAGATAAAAAACAATCCTCTTAAGGAGGTTCTTGAGGAGGAGTATTTGTGAGGTAAAATCCTCTTCCATTTCCTTTTAATTTCTTTTCAAGTTCTTTTCTTTTATTATTATCTCCCCAAATACTCAATAAAAATGATCATGATAAATACAATATCATCTATATACTGTAATAATATAATTTTAATGGAATATCCTTCATCAAACTCCTTTCTCTCTCTCTTTTAATTTAAAAATGAAATCATCATCCGTGAGGTGCCAATTTACAACCTTTGTGGGCGATGAATTTTCGTTCTTCAGTTTCTCCTTCAAGGATGGTAATAAAACCATTTTTATGGTTAAACCAGAATATAATATATGTATTAAAACCTTTATTATTCTCTATTAGTAACATATTTACATAATACTAAATGATAAAATAAAATGAGTTCATTATGATCAATAACCGCCATAATAATGTAAACAATTATCACTAAATGTATTATCTAATGATTCATCCTAATACCATAAAAACAAATTATATATATAACCATTTAAACTTATATATTTTTATTAATATCATATAAATTTAATTATATATAATTATACCCTTTCCGCATGAACTTCCATACTCATATACAAGTATACCGATCATGAAAACCAAGGAAGCGAGTGCTCCCGAGCAATAAAATTGTATCTTATAACACATAAAAAAGGCAATAAAAGAAATTAATGAAATTATTATAAAAAAATACATGTATAAAATAATATTAATTAATTAATTAATGTATTTAATTTTATTATCTAGGATATTAAGGTCAAGTGTAGGACACATTTGGACATTTGGTAAGGGTTTTCTTCCCGAACCTCCATTTTCATTCGAGTTATGATTTCTTCCTCTATAAAACAATATAATTATTCATTATTTTTATATAATTACTCTAAATTATATATATATGTTCCAAAATCATATATCTAGATCATTTCATCATTCTTTTATTGTATAATAAATGTTTTATAAGGCTTACTTCTCATTTCTTCCTGATATGCAAGCCCAATTAAGGGGAAAGTCTCGATTTCTTACCCATTTTCAAGTGCACTCTATAATATATTCTAAGACACCATTATTTTTCTAAATAAATAATTTTATCATGGAAAAAACTATATTATTTAACTTCTCTTTTTATAAAAATATTTTTCCAAAATAACTTTTCTTTGCAAAGTAAAAGTGTATTTCTCTCAAGAATTACTCGATGATTTTATAAGAGTATTTTAATTTATTTAAACAATACTGTTAATTATTATGTTTAATTGGGATTAATATTTTATGATATCATCTACCATATTTTATTTAATGGTTTAGGATTAGTTTTATTTTGGATGTGCTATCTTGATACCATTCACCATATTACTTCGAATGGTAAGTGTTTATGTCTACTTATTGGGGAAAGTTATTTACATGTCATATGTTAGTTTCAATACGAATGTATATGTTGATTACGTTTCACCCATTTCATAAAAGGAATGCATTTAACTTAATAAGTGTCATGTGGGGACCTCTATATCCTATCAGTGTATCGGTATGTCTTATGAGACAAACTAGTTTGAGGTTTTACCCATTTATTTATGGTTTTGGCACGAGGGATTGAAAATATATTTATGATTTCCTGCATTATGAATTAACTCATTATAAAACTAGTAAGTTATTTTCCATGTGATTATTTAACTATTATAATATCCATGGTTATGTTTTATTACATAATTATTTAATCAGATTTTAATTTCTACCATTTTAGGCTCAAGAATATGTTTTAATGGCATGCATACTTTTAGTTATTCACCATGATTGAAATTTATTCTTATAATGTATTATATACCCCTACTAAGAATTTAATATCACCCCTTTCATATGTTTATTTTTCCCCAAGATGAGAAGATGTATATTATGAATTATTTTAAAGGATAATCTTAAATTTTATGGGTGTTTCCAATATAGTTACTGTGTTTTACTTCATTTCAAGTTGTAATGTTGAACTTATGTATATATCTTGTTTTGAAAAGCGAATAAATTATTAATTTATTTAGGATAAAAATTCCTTATTTATTATTCTAATGTAATGAAGTAAGGCACCAGCTTTGAGAAACTAGGGTGGGGTATTTACAATTGGTATTAGAGGAAGTTTAGTAGAAAACATGGAAACTATATTTAGAAAACATAGATCAAGGAACATAACCCAAAGATTGACTTTGAGAATAATCATAGAAGAACATCCGAAAATTTTGATATAGTAGTTATTATGTGGATGTTCCTAGAAATAAATCCTCATTTGGATGCTACAAGTAGACGTAGTTCTAGAACATATGTACCTAGGGTTAAGAACTCTGATAAGGTGTCCCATGCTTGACTCAGGGTAACCTAGTACATGATAATAATGTTTACTGCACTCCTGGTTTGATACTCCTAGGGGATATTCTCAGGATTAGTCAATTTTTTTTACAAAACATTATTAATAATTTAAAAGTAATCATGTCCCCAAATAAACCATTTTTATGATTATGAGATTCTTTATAAATAAAAATTCAATTTATGTTAAGTGGTTTTTTAGTTTGAGATTATACATTACGGTTCATAAAATAATAGAGTGTATTCCATTATTCAGAAATGGAACTAGTAGAAGGAATGAAAACCATATCAATGCATGTATTCTATATAGAGATTTACCTTATATTAAAGATAATGAAGTCAGTATTGGAGTTTCAATTAGTGTTGAGAAACTTATAACTATACCGGGATAGCTAACTCAGGTTATGAATAATAAACTTACCCATATGGAGAATCATGAACCAAAAAATGGAGGGGAAATGTTAGAACACTTTATGAGACAACAACCTACATCATTAAATGGGACTACAAACCCATTTGTAGTAGAGAAATGGATAAGGTACTTAGATAAGATATTTATCTCTTTGGGAAGTAACAAAAGTAAGAAGGTTATCATGGCAGTTTATTGTCTATAGGGAGATGAAGATCAATGGTGGTCCCTAATAAAAAACATGAATAAGGAGGAATAAATAAAAAATATGGAATGGAGGTATTTTAAGGAAATTTTCCAAGAAAAATATTCTTCTCATGAAGAAAGAGTAGATATGGATAGGAAATTCTTGAGTCTAATATAGAAAGAGTATAAAAATGTTGAAAAGTATGAAACCAAATTTACGATGTTTAAAAGGAATTCCATGGACTACATAAAAAATTCAAAGAGAAAGATTTATTGATTCTTTTATGGTTTAAAAACATTCCTCCGAAGGGCATTGGTCTCCCAAAATTTCTCATCATATAAAGATACATTCTCATGTGATATCAATATAGAAAACAATTCTCTAAGTCATATGATTTCAAAGTAAAGAAATAGAATAACAGGGCTTTTAAACACACTATAAAAGGAAACAAGGAAATGGGGAAGAAGGGAAGAGTTGAATTTCCCCCTACAGTAATTGTGGGAAGAAACATCTCGGTACTTGTCTAAAGGGAACGAGAGTCTATTACAAGTGTGGAGAAAAAGGCCACCAAACACATGATTTCAAGGGAAATAAAGAATCTTCCAATGTTAAATGATATAATTATAAATATGTGGGAAATTATTCACATTAATTTCCTAGAAATCAAGGAGAATTTCACGAAAGAAGGCCAAGGGAGAAAGGCTAAGCTTATGTGTCAATCAGTCCACTTTATGACACATAAATGTGATTTAATTTCTGAACTTATCATCATACCTATACTTGACTTTGATATAATTATTTTTATGTATTGGATTAAAAATTATGATGTAAAAATATATTTCAAGAAGAAGGAAGTTACAATTTTTGAGAATGATGTAGAGTCCATTATCTTTAGAGTAGAAACTTCACCATCTGATTCTTATCTAGACCCACCCTCATTAGTTATTCTAAATGAAATTTTTGGGGAGGAAGAGAAAATAGTATCTATGGGTGAGGAAAAAATATTCAAATTAAGGATGTACCTATTGTGAAAGAATACATCGATGTATTTTTAGAGGATTTACTTATACATCCTTCAGAGCAGGAAATTGAGTTTTCTACTTATTTAATTCCTATTGTAAGGTCTATATCATATAATCCTTATAGAATGTCCCTAATTGAATTAGTGTAGATAAAGAAACAAATAGATTAATTAAGTGATAAAGGATTTATTTTCTCTTGTGTTTCTCCATGGGGATCCCTTATTCCCTTTGTTAAGAAGAAAGATGGATCTATGAGGCTATGTATTGACTATAGGGAAATCAATGCTATTATGATAAAGAACAAGTATCATCTTCCTCTCATTGATGGTTTATTTGTTCAAGTTCATAGAGCCCAATATTTTTTGAAGATTGAACTTCGATCTGGATATCATCATTTATGTGTGCGGAAGGAAGATATTCCAAAGACAACATTTTGAACTAGGTATGGGCATTATTATTTTACAGTAATTCCTTTCGGACTGAATAATGCACCCTATATTTTCGTGGATCCAATGAATAAAGTTTTCAAATAATATCTTGATGATTTTTTTGTGGTATTTATTGATGATATCTTGGAATAATAAATAAATCTACAAAGATCTTGATAATAACTTGCGCATTATTTTGAAGACTCTTAAAAGAAACGAGTTATATGGGAAGTTTAACAAGTGTGAATTCTAGCTTCAAACAATTTCTTTTCCTAGAAATATTATCTCTAAGGATGAAATCTTAGTTGATCATGTGAATAAAAATGTGGTTCAGGAATGAACTACACCAATGAACATAACCTAGGTACATAGTTTTATTGGTTTATAAGGTTATTATTAGCATTTTCGTTCATAAATTCTCCTGATTAGCTAACCCGTTAACCAAGATTACTCATAAATGGGTTAAGTTCATATGGACAAAATAATGTGAAGTACGTTTCAAATACTTAAATAGGATATTGGAGAATGATTTGATCCTGAATCTACCATTGAGAAATGGTAGGTTTTTTATTTATAGTGATGCATCTAAGAAAGGACTTAGTTGTGTCCTAATACAGAATGAAAGAGTTATTAACTATGTATCAAGGTAGTTAAAAAATCATGAAAAGAACTATCTAACTCATGATCCCGAGTTATAAGTTGTAATATTTTACCTAAATATATAGAGACACTATCTCTATGGTGAAAGGTTTGAGATACATACAAATAAAAGTGTTTGAAATATATATTCTCATTGAATGAAATCAACATGAGTCAAAGGCGATGGATTTAGCTACTCAAGTATTATGATTGTTCAATACACTACCACCTAGGGAAATAAAATAAGGAAGTATATTATTTGAGTAGGAAGGATCAAGGAGTTCTGAAAAAAATGAGGATTGACAAAGATCACGTGTACATGGATTTAAGAAATATGGATATGGGAATTATCAAGAAAGGTGAAACATCATTACTTTTTCAACTGTTTTCCCAACCATCTTTATTGGAAAGAATTAAAATTTTTAGGGTAATGTTGAGAATATTTAAAAGAAAAATAAAGATATGAATGATGGGATGTTTCCAAACTTCATCTGTGAGGATCAAATTATGAAATTTGGGAGGAGGCTATGTGTTCCCTCTATACCCGAGTTAAAAATGGAGTTTTTGGATGATGCCCATATCTCAAATTTATTTATACACCCTAGTAGCACTAAGATGTATATAGATCTGATGGAACATTTATGTTAGGATAATATAAAGTGGGAAATTTATTATTATGTAACAAGATGTTTAGTTTATAAATAGGTGAAGGATGAAAGACAATATCCTAGAGGTGTCATAAAACCCCTACCTATTCCTACATGGAAATGGGATGAAATTACTATGTATTTTTTTTACTGGATTACCAAAAACCCCAAGAAATAATGATGCAATATGGGTGATTGTTGATCAACTTACCAAATATGCACATTTACTTTCTATAAGGGAGGTTCTTTAACTGGATCACCTTACACGACTCTATATTAATGAAGTTGTAAGACTTCTTAGAGAACCTATCTCAATTGTGTCTGATCATGATCCACAATTTACATTGAAATTTTGGAAAAGTATCCAAAAATCTTTGGATTCTGAGCTTCATTTGAGTACTTCTTATCATCCTCAAACTAACAGGCAATCAGAATGAATGATATGAACTTTAGAAGAAACGTTGAGATCATGATCCCTTGACTTTCAAGGTATGTGTGATCAGTATTTACCTTTGGTGTAGTTTGATTACAATAATTGTTTCCATTATAGTATTCAAATGGAATAATATAAAGCATTGTATGGAAAGAGATGTCGCACACCAACATGTTGGGATTAAGTTGGTGAAAGGAAGATTGTGGAACCATAGATTGTGGAGGAAACAACAACAAAGGAAAAGACTATTAAAACCTATATCAAAGTAGACCGAAGTAGGAAAAATATCTATGATGATAATTAGAGGAAGGATTTGGAATTTCAAGTGGGAGGTCACATTTTCTTGAAAGTATCTCCATGAAAGGGTGCTATAATATTTGGGGAAAAAGAGAAACTGAGCCCCAAGTATATTGGTCCTTTTTAAATTATGGAGAGAATTCGATATATGGATTGTCATTTGGAAATGATTCCTAGCCTTTATAAGGTACATAATGTGTTCCACATATCCTTTTTAAGGAAGTACATGTCATACCCAACACATGTACTCACTTTTGAAGGAATAGAATTGGAACCTAACTTATCTTACTGTAAAGAGACTATCTGGATTCTAGACACTAAAGAAAAGGCATTGAGGAATTGGATGAATCATCTAGTAATGGTACTTTGTAAAAATCAAAAAATCAAAGAGGTGATATGGGAGCCTAAAGAGAATATGATGAATAACTTCCCAAATATTTTTGTGGGGTGACAATATAGAAATTTTAAGGAAATTGTTTTTTGTAGGAGGAGAGAATGTAAAGACCTTGAACTATATCAATGAAAATTCTCTTATTATGTTTATTTTATATAGTATAGATAACATAAACGCACTTAGAGAACATAATAAAAACATCATAAATTAAGAATGAATGAAATAAGAGGTATTTATAGAAGATAAGGAACCTATAATGATGAAATAGAAACTTGACCTTAGAAATTGTAATATGACCCTTATAAATAGTAAATCAACCAAATTAATAGTAAACACACCCATGTTTGTATAAATAAAATTTAGGCATCTTATAAATATAAGTATGATATAATTATATCATAGTATAAGTAAATGAATATTTTAAAAATTATTAATTAAGTGTTGGTATTTTTATGAGTCATAAAATTTTAATTACAATTTTATAATTAATAAAATGATTAAAATAAAAATTATTTTCATAAAATGCGTTCATAAATAAATATTTTGTATTATTATGATTTTAGGATACTTTTATGAGACCTTAGCTAATTTTTTAAAGTGTTATAAAATCAGTTATAGATTTAATATCTGTATTTTTTGAGTAAATGATGAATTTAATTAAAAATTAAATTTATCATATATAGAAAATTACTTTCTTAAAATAGAGTTGATTTTTGAATTATACACGTCAAAAAATTATTAGGGTTAATCTTTAATATTTTTCTAAAATAATTGAATTTTTGGTGATTAGTAAAATACGATAATTTGCAATAAATGATAAATACATGATTTATTGAGTCGTAGGTGATGTTTTTATGATTTAACCACCCTTAGTTTGAACTCACATGCACTTATTACTTTAATTAGTCACAATAATAAACATTATTTTTTGTATTGAGAAAAGTAATAAAATAATGAGAAATCACCCCTCTCATCCACTATAAATACCACCCCTCACCACCCCTTCTAATTTCTTTTCAAGTTCTTTTCTTTTATTATTATATACTCACCTACTCTATCCAAATGACCATAATAAATCTATTATCATCTATATATTTTAAAGATAACATGTTAATAAAATATCCTTCATCAAACTCCTTTCTCTCTCTCTTTTATTTTAAAAACAAAATCATCATCCATGAGGTGCCGATTTACAACCTCCGTGGATGACGAATTTTCATTCTTCAATTCATCATTCAAGGCTGGTAATACAAAAAAATTTATGGTTAAAAAATATAATATATTTATTAAAACATTTATTATTTATTGGAAGTAACATATTTACATAATACTAAATGATAAAACAAAATTCGTTTGTTATGATCAATAACCGTCGTAATAATGTAAACGATTATCACTAAATTTCTTATCTAATAATTCATCCTCATACCATATAAAAAATGATATATATAACCATTTACACTTATTTATTTTAATTAATATCATATAAATTCAAATCTATATAATTATACCATTTCCGCATGAATTTCCATACTCATATACACATATACCATTCATGAAAACTAAGGAAGCGAGCACTCCCAAGCAATAAAATTGTATCTTATAACTCATAAAAAATTCCATAAAATAACTTAATAAAATTATAATAAATCAAATAAATGTATATTTTTTTTAATTAATTAATTAATGAATTTAATTTGATTATCCATGACATTAAGGTTAAGTGTAGAACACATTCAAACATAAGGTCAGAGTTTTCTTCTCGAACCTCCATTTTCATTCGGGTTTTTCTTTCTTCATCTATACACCAATGGTTAATTATTTTTATAAAATAATTATAAATTATATATATATGTTACAAAATCATATATATAGATTATTTTATCATTATTTTATTGGATGATAAATGTTTTACATGGTTCCCTTCTCATTTCTTCCCGATACGCAAGCCCGATTAAAAGGAATGTCTTTATTTCTTACCCATTTTCAAGTGCACTCTATAATATATTTTAATAAACCATTATTTTTATAAAATAAATCATTTTATTATGAAAAAAACTATCTTAGTTTACTTCTAGTTTTATACAAATATTTTCCACAATAAATCTTCTTTGCAAAGTAAAAGAGTATTTCTTTCAAGAATTACTCGATGATTTTATAAGAGTATTTTCATATATTTGAAAACTCTTGTTGATTATTATGTTTAATTGGGATTAATATTTTATGATATCATATACCATATTTTATTTAATGTTTTATGATTATTTTGACTTTGTTTTTTCTGTCTTTATACCATTCACCATATTACTCTAAATGGGTAGTGTTTTTGTTTACAGATTAGGGAAAGTTATTTACATTTCATATATTAGTTTAAATATGAATGCATATGTTAATTAAATTTAAAAAAATTCATATGAGTAATTAATTAGACTTATTAAGTGTTGGGTAGGCCCTGCTATATTCCCTTGGTGGATCGGTAGGTCTCATGAGACAAACTAGATTGGTTTTTTACCCGTTTATGTATGGTATTGGCATGGGGCCTTGACAGTATGTTTATGATGTCCCAAATTATGCATTCCCTCATTATGGAACTAGTAATTGACTGTGAATGTGATTATTTTACTAGTATAATATCCATAGTTTTTTTATTATGTAATTATTTAATCATCTTTTAATTCCTTCCATTTCTTTCTCAAGATTATGTTTTAATGGCATGCGTACTTTTAATTATTCACCATGATTTATATTTATGATTACAATTTATTACTTACCCTTACTGATAATATGAGATCACACCTTTATTATGTATATTTTCTCCCCAAGATGTGAAGATGTATATTATGAATAACCTCCAAGGACAATATAAAAGTTTATGGGTGTTTCCAATATAGTTACTATGTTGTAATTCATTTCAATTTGTAATGTTGAACTTATGTATGTATCTTATTTTCTAAAGCTAATAAACTATTCGTTCCTTTGGGATATGAATTACTTTTTTATTATTCCAATGTAATTAAGTAAGGTACTAGCTCCAAAAAACTGGGGTTGGGGTATTTATAGAATATCTATCATAGATGTTGGCCTCATCCATCCTTCATCTACTTATATTTTTGAAGGGTCTACAAATATCACATTTCATGTGATAATATTCACCAAGAATGATACTTCCTTCAACTAGAACTCACATTTTCTATACTTTTCATAAATATTATCCTTTATCAAGGTCTTTATAATATTTCTCAAATGCTCCTCATGCTTCTCCCTTTCTTTATAGTATATTATAATATCATTTATAAATACTACCACAAATTTGTTGAGGTAATATATAATGACTCTATTCATCAAGTACATGATGATTTTTGGAGTGTTAGTTAGTCTGAATGGAATTAATATGAACTCATAGTAAAAATATGTTATATGAAAATTAGTCTTGGGGATATCCTCCTTCAACCTTACTTAATAATATCCCAATGAAAGATCCACCTTGGAGATGTATTGTTCTCCATATAGTTGATTGAACAAGTCATCAATCTGCGGAAGATGATACTTGTTCTTTATTGTGATCTTGTTGAGATCATGATAATAAATGTAAAGGAGCATTGGCCCAAACTTTTTCTTTTTGAACAGGACAAGTGCACCCCAAGGTGAAGCACTTGGGTGTATGAACCCTTATCCTGATTCTCTTGTAGTTTTTTCTTCAGATCCTCAAGTTCCATAACAACCATTCTATATGGAGTCTTGGATAATGGAAATGCCCCTGGTATAATATTTATTGAAAATTAAGCTTATCGGATAGGAGGAATACTATGAAATTACTTAGTAAACACTTTATCATATTCCCTCATAATGGAAATGTATTCAAGGATGATCATTTCCTTAGACTCAATAATTTGAGCTAGATATGCTTTCTCATAGGGCAATAATGTCCATGCTTAAGATTTTGGTGCTAAAGAAGATTAATCATCCTGCTTACACTTGTACAAAATCAGGGGATGATTTGTGATATAGAGAGTGATTTTATTCTCATAGAAATTTATGTTGGATTTATATAAGGAAAACCAATCCATGATAAGAATTGCATCAAATTCTATTAAAGGGGGAATCAAAAGGTTCATAGTGAAGTTTATCCCAAAAAATTTGATATGGGAAGAGTTATATAATTGGGATGAAATAATCTCCCCATTTTCTATTTTCACCAATATCTCTACTTCCATCCTTTTTGGTGGCGTTTTAATAGTTATACTAAACTTACACGATACAAAATACTGCGTAGAACCAAAATCAAAAAGTATATTCACTATTCTTGAATGATTAACTAGAATACCCATCACCACTTCATTTTTAGGATCAAAATCATTGTTTTTGATGAAAAAATATCACTCTTACTGCCTTAGAGGTTATTGGTTGTCTCCAAAAACCCTTGTCCTAGTTAAGTAGTTTTCATAGTGCCCCAGTTCCTTGTAGTTGAAGCAATAATCAATGCACCGAGGGTTGAACAGAGCATTCATTTCCTCTATAGAATTAGTGGGTTTCTCCCATCCATAATCACTAGCTATATTCCTTTACTTCCCACACCTAAAGAATTTTCTCACCCCTTAGGAAATTTCTAGGGTGCTTCTTTCTACACTTTTGATATATGGGATGTTAAAATTTATTAGCACCATTAGATTTCACCACCAAAATACTATAGTTAAACTCCACTTTCTGTTTCTTATCTCTATGATACCCTTGAGATTCTCCAATCTTCAATTTGAATTTGAGGGAGAATCAGAAAATTTCTTCATATCTATCAAAGTCTCGGATCATCAAGGATTTTCATAGAGTATTTTTTATCCCACAAAAGAAGTGGTCAACCTTGTATTTGGGAGTAACAACAAAGCTGGAGGATTATCATGAAATTATTGTGAATTTTTACTCATTTGAACTGATAGATTCATTTTCTTTTTTCTTGAGGTCAAGGAAATCCCTTTACATTTTAAGTCAGAGGGTGTAGGGAAAACATTGATCAAAAAACATTTTACAGAATTCCTTCTACCACATTTCTTTGATCTCTTACTCAGGCATAATATTCTTGATAAATTCCAACCACTAGTTAGATTCTCCCCCCAAACAATAAAAAACCAGTAGAAAGATCTTTTTCTCAGAATGTTTAAGTATAGAGAAAATCTTCTCAATGGAGTTGATCCATTATTCCATGATCAAGGGATCAAATGATCCATTAAAATTTAGAGGGCTTTTTCACATAAAGGTCTTAACTAATGCCTTTTATTTATTTTGGGGATTTGGGTGCTCTTACTAATCCAAGTTTCTATTCAGAACCTAATTTAGATGAGAGGGTATCCTTATAATTTTTTTTATTCTTACTCCCATCAGGTTGGGCATCTCATTTGGGTAGTCATCACATTTCCCTTCACATTGGTTATTTACAATATTCCTCATATTTCAATCCATTGTTTAGAATAAAGGGAAAATTATGGATGTGTATTTTTAAAATATTAAACACATAAATGGGAATCTGATTACATTAAAGGGATAACTTATAAATGATCTTTATTCCTTAACTTATGAATTTATAAGCTTTAATATATTTTATCCTTGATCTATTTCTTAAAATATACTCTTATAGTTATTTTTTACTTTAATAATAGTTCATAATGAGATTTTGGATTTACTAAAACATATCCCCCAAGAGTGTCAAACTAGGTGTGCAACAATTCTCGTTGTTGTAAACCAGTTCCCGGTCGAGTCTAGCTCAATGTGATGTTTTCAGGTTTTACCCTTATGTATATTAGTTCCAGAGCCACATCATCTTGAAGTATCTATATAGGGATGTATTTTCTTAACAAACCACTTACTCTATACTTTACCAAAATTTTGTGTTGTTTTCTTATACTTAGTTTTATCCCTAAGGATTTCACTAGAGTTTTCAGATCCTAATCCCAAAAATAACTATCCTTTTCCTTTGATACCAACTATGGAAAACCTGCTCTTTATTACACATTAATTCATAATTTATTACATAAGATTACACATAATAAAACCCAAAATATCAATAAGTCTAGTGTATTTAGGAATTAGGTACATTACATAACAATTTAAAATAAAGAATACACCATCTTTATTGAAAACTTCCTTAACATGCTCGTATTATTCATTCATACTTAAAACTACATGGTATAACCTAGGGACATACATAAGAAAGGGGTGAGCTATAGATCCCAATAATAGAATAATAATGACATAAAATGAATAAATTAATACTTTTTAGACAATAGAAATATCAATGGAGCATAAAAATTGTGATAATCATAAAAATGAACAATGAGACATGATATATAATGTTATAGTAAAGGAAACATGGGAAACGTAGAAAAAACATAAAACATTGAACCATAAACATAGTTTGAGGACAACTGATAATACATAATGATGGAAAAGGTCCCATAATGGATTAGGTTTACTCCTTAATCCCTTGCATGGTGTATCATGAGATTAAAACATTACCCAATACAATGGAGCATTAAATAATTTCAGGAGTACCCGTCACTTTAATTTCATTCTCATGCTTAAGTGTGCCATATAGATCATACAATATAGATTCATTTATAGCATCCTTGACCTGATTATCCACCCGAACAGTGCTATCAAGCTAGGTGACACTGTCCTTAGATGCACCTCCCTGAACACAAAAGGTTTCCGACTAGCAGTGAGGATTTATTAAGGGTAATAATGCTGAGGCTATACCCTATGAAGGAAATATAATATAAGTGTATTGGGTAAATATATATAACATAAAATTGAAATAAAGACCCATGAGACTCAAACCAGACCCACCAATGGTGGAAGCATTATCATTAATAAGAAATAGTGGAAGCATAACTAATAGAAGTAGTGAAAAAATAATAAAAAGCCAAAAATACCACTTGTAGCACTAAAACAGAGCATGCATACAATACAAGTCATACATAAAACAACCAAAATGGGTTTCCAAATACTGACCAATAATATAATCTATACATAAATAGGCATTCTAATACAGAAAATGAAATAAAGAAAAACTCAAAAGTTACTTCTGTAGAGGCAAGGACCTCAAGGTCCCTTTCCAACATCCCATGCCAAACAACTACTAAGATCCGGATCCTGAAGCTGATCCCTTACATGAATGAAACATCATAAAGTATACACATGTCCTGAAGGGCTCATGTAGGGTGTGGGAACGTTTCTTAGTAGGGTACCACCCAAGTGTTCATACCCAACATAAGTGTTCAAACATGTATAATATAAAAATAAAACAAAGCAGCATAAAGCAATTCATTTATTAAAAGCATCCATAGTGCTCAACATCCACCATGAAGCTTTTAACTACCTTGGCCAAAATTGGAATATCTGTAGAGGAAAGAACCCTTAGCCCATGGCCCAAGGTGTGCCTTGATGTCATACAGCCCAGGTGAACCCTCAGGTTCCACCTCAAATCAAGTAACCCATCACCACATGCCTCCTGAAACATCATGGATCAACAAAGTACCGATGTACTGAAGGCATGACCAAGAAAATCAATTTGGTCCCTCAGACCCATGCTTGAAATCACTCATTGACTTGAAGCTATAAATACAGAGGCACAATGATATTTGTCCTCAAATAAACATTATTATTGAATCATAACATGATGTCCTGAGGAATGGAGATCTCCATCCTCCCAAATAATTTAGGCCCACAACCTCACTATGTCGAGCCTCAACCCCCAAACGATAGATAATTTATATGGCAAGCAACCTCAACATTATTTCCTAACCCACACTACTTGGGTATATACCCACATGAGTTATCAAAACAACCTCATCATCTGAGTCAACCTATGTGAACACGACTCCAATCGGTGCTTTGGCCATCACAAGTGAGCAAAAAATCACCAATTTAATACCTAATCCACATCCAACCAACACCTCATTCCCCTAGAACCATGCCTCTCTAGACCAATGACCATGCCTTCAAATATCATGGGCCACATTCTCAACCTGATGGCCTCGCCACCTCAAACCAATGTCCATAATGTCCAACCAGGGATCAAATCACCCAAGTATATCTGGGCCAAGCCCAACCATACGACCACGTCACCTCAATCCTCATGGACATGCCACTCCAATTCATCAGTCTAATCCCATCACAACCCCATGGGTCTCATCACATGCCATACATCATAAGCATTTTAAATATATATATAATTCACTTTAAAATTTGATGAAAAATTCATTGAAATTGAATTGAACAACTAAAAACCAAATAAATAATTCCATTTGATATAATCCACAACATGAACAAACCGCCCAAGTAGAAATGGCCTCTAACTCAAACTCTATTATATAAACAAGGTGAGAGAATGCCGAACAACATCCCATAAGGTCATACAATTAACTTAATATCAATAAAATGGGTCTTGATCATTTACCCAATGATGTGCTAAAAGGATTACCCTCAAATTGATCATGAAAACTTGAAGAAAGGTATAGACCACCTACCTTGTACTCGTAGATATAGGCACACCCGACATTAGCCTCTTAATTGAATCAGTTTGGAAAATATTGACGATTTTGTTGAATGAACTAAAAATAGGATAAAATGGATTAGACAGATTTAGTGCACTATAAGGAGAAATAATGGAAGAAGAGAAGCCTGGATGGGGAGAGCCTTACTGATATGGTTCCAATGCCACCAAAGGATCTAAAAATAGTGGTCCGACAAAGATTTTGGATCAAAATCTATGGGAGGAGAATAAAAGATCCCCCTACTACTGCTATATGGGACCAAGAAAGGAAAAAAGAGGAAATAGAGAAATAGAGGAATTGAAAAAATTGTAAATTCACCCTTTAAAGAGGCCATATAGTTAGATCATATGGTTTTCTAAACCATGCGGAAACCGTGTGGGCTATATTTCATAGGTACTACCTATATAGAACTATCTGTGTGGCTTGCCACATGGTTTTCCATGAGAATGTGCAAACCGTGCGGAAGCCTCTACAAAAAACTATAGACAAGGATGCAATTATATGCACATTTCCCACACGGTTTACCCAAACTGTGTGGTAGTTCAAAAATTGGGTGCACAGTTAGCTGGAAGAGGCCATACTATTTTCTTAAACCATGCACCTTGAACCGCTACACCGAAACTGGGTTTTTTGGACTACGACACTCTTGAAATCCTTTCAAACACCCGAGACACTCTCCAAGCCTCTAAACCCATCCAAAAAAAATGATATAAGGCTAACGAAACTCTCAGAATTTGGTTTCGATCAACAAAAAAGAAATTAGCATACCCACTAATTCAAAATTCAAAATAGGAGAGGTTTTCGACCCGATTCAAAAACCCAGGATGTCATAATCTTCCCACCTTAACATAACTCATCCTTGAGCTATCAAAGGAAACCTATAGATGGTACCAAACATACCCATCCAGTTTAAACTAACTCAGACTACCTCGGTATCAAGGGTACACGTCAATTACTTCAGTGGGGGGTGGGGGATCGCCACCTTAGTAGTTACCTACCCTGAACCTTTCACTACATCGGTTCCCACCTCGTGCTCAGGTCACACATGGAACCAATGAGGTCCTACTCCTTAAAATATTCTCGAAATGATATCTATGCCTCACACCTCAATCAAGTACCCCATCATAATGATGCCCACATGCCTCAAAACTTAAATAACCAAATATTCTTGATGTACTGATGCCATCACATCTCAATAATCCCACATCCAATGATGCTAAACTATAGAACCTAGTGCCACACACCAAACGCGCGCGCGTGCGCGCGCACACACACACATATATATCCCACACCTGATATGATGATAACCTACTAACCAGCATCTTATTAGTCCATATATAAATATTGTTCACCTCATGCACTCAAAACAGACATGCCTAAAAAGGCCATTCCAAAATAAAATAGAAAACAACGATATTCCCACGGTGTACCTCTGACTTTTATTATCTCACCAACCTGATCAGCCCCAAGTAGCTCCACAACATACACCTGGCCTAATGATCAACTGATTGAAGACTAACCTACATGCAGTGCTGCACCAGCCACCAACCAATGACACCCTAATAGGTATCACTATCTCCACCACAACATCCACATGCATCTAAATTTCGGATACCATCACCTGGTACCAATCTCGAATTGACCTCAGAACCCTAAGTCTGCCCTGATCCCTGACTACCAGCTATCTGAGAATATTTCTTGCATAAACTCTTGAGATTAACAACCTATAAACATGATCAAAACTACTTTGGAGGTTGCTCACACTTAGCCTAGACATGTCATGGATTCCAAAACTAAAATAAAACCATCAACAACCCACTTTGTGGTGGTTTTCTCGAGTCCATAGCCCAAATGCTCTACTAAAACTCATCTCTGATTCACTTTCTACCATTTGAAGAATCACCACTGAAATCTATCAATTCCACTACCCAGATCGGGTAAGACATATCCATCAAGTTTCACTTGGTTATGAGTGCCTGGTTTACCGTCTCTGAGAATGAGGCCAACATAAATATGTTTACCTGCACCTGAATAGCATACCATAAACTATCATTAAAGAAAATGACCCTCAAGGTGTTTTCTCTCACCATGATAGGTTTGAAGTGAGAAAAATAAGTGAGCATAACTGCATAGTCCATGAAAGACATGTCACCCTACTGAAGGCTCAAGAACTCTTAAGCTCTATCGGCCCTCAATGTCCCTGGGAAGAAATTTTTGAATAACCTAGCCTCAAAATATGTTCATTATATCCCTTGATGTCTACCTTCCTTCACCTTCATGTCTCACTAGTGATTTTCTGGTCCTATGAGAATATACGTTTCTAGTTTCACCCTCTACCCTGGAGGAATCTCTATCTGATCAAATATCATTTATATAGCCTTGATCCAATTCTCAACCACCCGTGGACTACCCTCACCCCGAAAGAGAGGTGAATGCTACAAATATAACTCTCGAGTAAGATACTCCATAGATATCTTTTCTCCCTAAGACCTCCTATCAATACCCTAGATCATATATACTAGGATTTCTCTAGGATTCTCATCCAGACACAACCCAAAAGTTTCAAGTCTAGAGGCTACCCTGCCTATACTAGAACTTGAACCTACAGTCATACTTGAGCCCATCCCTAAGCTTGTACCTACTATTCCTGACCCTCAAGGGTCTCAACTTTCTCATTCTCTAAAGTAAATCTATCATCACCCGCACGATTCTCTATCTAAGCTGTTTAGGAGGAGACCGTTAAAAACCATCAACATGGTCAAACAACCCGATAACATTTATATATAAAATTAAGATAGGGAAAGTAATAATAGGTAGAACATACACACTACCATTACCATTCCCTATAGTAACCATTCCACATGACATATCGACCTTCTTACTCTCCCTCAACAAAGCCATGTATCAAAAATTCCCCAGGCCATGGAAGTTTTGACGATCACATCGCCTCAAAACGAAGACCTCATCGCCCAACCTAGTGATCAAAATCACCCCATTCCATATTACCTGCTTGCTCTTATAAGATCTAGGACCATTTCATATGTCACATCATAATATATATATATATATATATCTCACATCGAATATCAAATTCACAAATCATTTCACATTTCAAAATAAATTTTTATAGGCGCTTGATTTTCATAATTTAAACATCTTACCATATGACTATCAAAGCATAATCATGCAGAAGAAACACACCTTGACTTAATAGGAAAAGGTTTCGAATATCATTCCTTTTCGTACTGGGATGAGGATTATAAGTCACAATAATTAACCACCACATTTTAATCATACCACTCTAGGTGAAAATCAAACCAACTGTAAGATGAGAAAAACATAATTGTAATTCCCACCCATGGTAACTTGGTCCGTCCCTCATACATGGGGCTGAAGGCACCCAAGCCTCAGATATGAATTTAGTTCCTACCACATCCTAATCTCTAGTATACTATAACCCAAATAGTAATACCAACAAAAAAAAAGAAAATGAAATCTCGATATCATTAGTAACCAAACTTACAATGACAATAAATTCTAGTCAAGAATTCTCTGATACCAGTTGTAGCATCCCCAAATCGATTAGCCACCCGAACAGTGCTATCGAGCCGGGTTCCACTGGACTTAGGCACACCTCCTCGAACTCTAAAGGCTGTCGACTAACAACGAGGGTTTATTAAGGGAAATAGAGAGAAGTATATACCCTATAGAGGTAATATAATATAAGTGATATGAGTAAATATATATAGCATGTAGCAGAAATAATGACTCAATATACTCGAACGAGACCCAAGAATTTCATAAGTACAATCATTAATAACAAACAGTTAAATAATAACTAACAAAAGTAGTAGAAAAAGAATAAACAACCAAACATTGCACTTGTGGAACTAAAATAGAACATTCGTACAATACATTAAATAAATATAATAACCATAATGGGCAACCAAATACTAACCAATAGTACAATCTTTACATATATAGGCATATTGATACAAAAAAGGAAACAAAGAAAAACTCAAAAGTGACTCCTACAGAGTCAAGGACCTCAAGGTGCCTTGCCAACATCCCATGAAAAACAAATACTATGGTCCATATACTAAAGATGACCCCTTACATGAACGTAACATCATAAAGTCTACATGCAACCTGAAGGGATCGTGTATGGTGTGAGAACATTTTTCAGTAGGTTACCACCCAAGTGTGCATACCCAACATAAGTTTTTAAGTAGGTGAAGTATAAAAATAAAAAAAATCATCACAAAGCAATTAATTTTAAAAAAGATTCCCTAGTACTGAAAATATTCCAATAATCTTTTAATTACCTTGTACAATTCCATAATATCTACAGAGGAGAGGAGCCTTAGACCACAACCCAAGTTATCCCTTGATGCCATACAACCTGGGTGAACCCTTAGGTTCGACCTCAAATCAAGTAACCTAACACCAAATGTCTCCTGACACCACATGTATCAATAAAGTATCAATGTCTCGAAGGCACACCCAACCAAAGCAATTTGGTCCCACAAACCCCTACTCGAAAGCACTCATCGACTTAAATCCTGACATCCAGAGGAACAATGATTTCTATCCTCAAATAAACATCACCATCAGCTCATAACACAATGTCATGAGGAATGGAAATCTCCGTCCTCCAAAATAATCCAATCCCACAGCCTCACTATGGTGAGCCTCAACCCCCAACCGATAGCCTCAACACTATCATATGAAGTCTCCTCACCTTCACCATGGATTTATATGACATAAAACCCCAACATAATTTCCTAATACACACTACTAGGGACTGTACCCACATGAGTTGTCAAACTACCTCATCATATGAGTCAAACTATTTGTATACGACTCCAATCATCATTTTTTCCATCACAGGTGAGAAACAATCATCAATATAGTACCTAATCCTAATACAACTAGCACCTCATGCCCGTGGTACCGTGTATCTCAAGTTCGATGGTCATTACATATAATATCATAGGCCACACGCTCAACCTGATGGAATCGCCACCTCAAATATACATCTATGATACCCAACTGTGATCATATCACCCAAGTATATCCAGTCCAAGCCCAACCTGATGACCACATCACCTAAATCCTGATGGCCATGATACCCCAATTCCCTGGCATAATCTTACCGCAACCTCATGGGTCTCATCTTATTCCATACATCATAAGCATTTCAAATATATATATAATTCCCTTTGAAATTTAATAAAAAATTAAAAAAAATTGAATTGAATAACTAAAAACCAAATAAAAAATTCCATTTGATATAAAAAATGCCCCCGACCAAACCACCCAAGGAGCGATGACCTTTAAAATGTAATCACTTATATAAAAAAGGTGAGGAAATTCCTAACTACATACCATAAGGTCATACAATCAATTTAATATCAAGAAAAGGGGTCTTTCTCAATTACCCAATGAAACACTAAAATTTGTGCTCCCAAATCAACCATAAAAACATGAATAAATGTATTCACCACTTACCTTGGAATCGTAGAAATTGGAATTTTTGGTATTATCCACTAACTCGAAGTAGTTTGTAATAAATAGATGATTTTTTAGAACCCCCAAAAAATAGGGTAAAATGGTTCCAATGGATTTAGCACTCTATGAGGTGAAATAAAGGAATAAGATAACCATGGATTGAAAGAGAATTACTGATATAGTTCCAACACCACCAATGGATCTAAAAAATAATGTTAGGTGAAGGTTTTGAATCAAAACCTATAAGATGAGAAGAAATACACCGCCATTGCTATTGTACGCGACCAAAAAGAGAAAAAGAATAAGAAAATATAGAAATAGAGGGAGGGTAAAAACCATAAATTTTACCTTTAAATAGGCCGCATGGTTTAGTTTCATGGGTTTCTAAATAGTGTGGCAACAATGTGGGCTACAGTGCATGTGTACTACTTATATGGCACTACCCGTGCGGCTTGCTGCACAGTTTTCCTTGACCGTGTGAAAGCCGTGAAAAATAATCTACAAAAACTACTAAAAATGCCACAAAACTGTGTGCATCCCCCACACAATTTACCCAAACCATATGGTGGTTTAAAAAATAGGGTGCATAGTTAGCTGGAATAGGCTGCATGATTTACCCTAAATAGTGCACCTTGACCTAACACTAAAACTGGGTTTTCAGGCATCCGATGCTCCTGAAACCCTTTTTAACACTTGAGGAACTCTCCAAGACTCTAAAACCATAAAAAAAAGATATAATGCTAACATAAATCTCATAATTTGGTCCTAATTAATGAAAAATAAATTTTCATACCCACCAATTGAAAAGTTCAAAACAGGAGAGGTTGTCGACCTGATTAAAAAATATGGGAAGTTACACCATTCATCATCATATTTTATTCCATGACCAAGGAGTTTGGAATAAATAAATTTTATTCCCAAATAAATAAGTATAAGTTCATAAATGTGGACACTCTTTATATGAAATGGCTATGGTTATTCACTACACAATTGTTTGGCATGAAAAATCATGGTGAAATTTCGACATCATAACGAGGGTATATAAATGTTAATGGGAGGGATTAGTGAGAGTAAAATGGTTATATAATCATTTATACATATAATTTATAGTAATGGGTATATGGAATAATATATTCCATCATTAGAAATTGATGATAAAAGACATAATATAATGAAGTAACTTGCATAATGAGGAGAAGGAAAGGATCCCTTACCTTGAGAGGGTGATTCCAAATGCTTGGTAAGAGCTTCTTGAGAGCTTGGGGTCACATTGGGAGGACTCTAGAGAGAGGAGTAAATATCAAGGAAATGATATAATGTTTTATAGTGAAGATAAATGGGACCTTGGGTGTGTTTATATAGGAAAATAGAGGGGAGTTCTTTATTTTTTCTCAAACTTAGGTTTTGGATTCTATATAATAAAATAAGTAAAACCACAAACTTCCCATAATTTTTCCCATGGTTTCTGAAAAAGGGGATTGATTTTAATTATTTTATAAGGATAATGGCCTAACATAGTAAAACAATACTCTTTCTTATGTGGAAGTGATTCATGTCCTTAAAGAAATGATTTTAAAACCTTAAAATATGTTATAGGTTTTGGAGGATTCATAAAAGATTTATAAAACTAATAAAATAATATTAAAATAAAATTAATTTTAAGGGTAAAAATATATTTGGTCATGTATATACTTAATAGTATTTATTAAACCAATTTTATGTTATTATGATGTCATAATACACACTGTATATTTATACCATATTTATTTTTAAAGAAAAATTCGACAGTCTCAGAAAATTATGTAAACTTATCCAATAAGATAATTTCTATTTTTTGATTCCAAAAATAATATTCATTTATAATTTTCTAAATATATGAATTTTAAATTTTAAAATATAATCTATATTGATTGAGAAATGCTGATTTTTTTTGACAATAACAGTTTTTGAACCCTTATATAAATTACATTGACTTCATAAAAATTATATGATAATTTATATTTAATAAAAATTATTTAATAGTAATTTTTCATTAAAATATCATTTATTTCAATAATACATTAATTCATAAAAATAAACATCTTAATTTAAATTAAATATTAATTAAAAATACAATTTCTGTTTTATTGTATAAAAATCAAAATTATTTATAAATTAACAATATGAAGTAATTATAACCATTATTATATTGAAAATAAAACATACATATTCAAATTATTATGATCTTAAAAAATATACCTTTAATACACTAGAAAACTTCATAAGGGTAAGGTACATGATAATGAGACTTTCATGGGTGTTTCAACGTACATGGTTTGGGTCATGATCTCTATGAGCTTGAACTTATCTCGTAAATAGTTTAGCTCATGATTTAGTTGTTGGATCTCATCTTGAAATTGGTCAAGGGAAAATACCATTGACAATATCTCCCTTAGAATCTTCGATAAATGGGATTTATAGGGAATAATCCTACTGGTTGAGTCCATCACTTCCTTTTTCCGTGTCAATTCGATTTGTTAAAATCATATATTTATAGTAATCATGTGATCACTATTAAATTACTATATTATCAATGGTAATGATGATTAAAAGTCTCATAAATCTAATAGGATATAGTAAAATCAAATAAGTGCATGTTTTTTCTATATCCATAATATATAATAAAATATTTAATTAAATTTCAAGGGGAATTTTATTTATAAAAGATAGGGTTGTTACAATCTCATCCAAATTTAAAAATTAATTGTAGTGTAGCATGAGTTATTGAATCCTCATAGACCTAAAAATAAACCTAAAGACACGTGAATTATATTGATTGATTTTATTATATGATGTGGTAAACTTGGGTTTGATGTGATTGGGTCACTCAAAAACTAAATTCTTTAAATATAATTAATGGGACTAGGTTGATCCAAGGTTGTTTCTAGGGGTGTATTGGATGGATTTATTTCTAGGTGTTTTCAATTTCTTAAATTCAAGTAAAATTCATTCAATAAAATATGACTACCCTCATCACTTACTAGTTTATCACTTGAAAAATCTAAAGGATAGTCACCTATACACTTAGAGAATCATTTTTATGAACACTCCATGGTAGAGGATGGTTCTATCACTTAGAATGTGAAACCTTAAAATTAATAAGGATGAAGGAGAAAGTAAATCATAAAATAAAAATATTAAATAAAATAGATTCTTAAAACATTAATAGAAAGATAAATAACATTAATCACAATCCATTTCTACTCTTTAGATCAACCTACAAGAGGGTTATCCCTATATTGATTCAAATCTCTCAATGAAATAGGGAAGTGGACTCATAAGGCCATAATTAAAGAAGTGAAAATAACAAAATAAAAACACTCCACCATTGTTTAAATAATTCCCAGATTTTTGGTGTAAATAAATCCATAACTTTAGAAAACTATATTAACATGTTTACAATAAGTACAAAATATTATAATAATAATAAATATTATTTAGAACTAATTTTATTTAGGATAACTTATAAGTGAAAAAATGAACTTGTAATAACAAAGAGGTAGAGTAAAATTACAATAGAAAATACAAAACAAATCCCCCTAACTTATTCACCACCACCACCTTAAATAGAAATTTTAGGAGCCTTTGGTCAAAACCTCAGTAGTCTAGGTCATCCTACCTGATTAAGGTAGGAAGAGGGTAGTGGAAATCTTGTAGAATGTGGAATTTTCTACCCTTGATTGTAAATAGGATCAAACCTGTATCTCTCTAAAAGAATCACAAAAATAAACTTCTAGATGGAAAACATTGAGTGGGTTATAGAAGAAGAAATTTTTTCACAATATGTATCCTTAGTTTTTTAAATATTTTATCCAATTTAT
The DNA here is from genome assembly GCA_963277665.1 of Viscum album. NCBI lineage: Eukaryota > Viridiplantae > Streptophyta > Magnoliopsida > Santalales > Viscaceae > Viscum > Viscum album. Next base: position 1,287,769,467 of record OY728159.1, on the reverse strand, counting down.
CCTTCTAATCATATATTTATGATCAAAATAGTGGTCTATCATTCTGGGACACAAAATCTAGAATATAATTTTATCTTCTACTTTGGACACCTAAACCACCTATGAAGCCTCTGAATCAACTCTGAACTTAGTTTAATAAAATTTACTCCATGATATCCATTATCCAAAGTTTCATTTTTTAGGTTAACTAGGCTTGGATCATGGCCACTACATTTATTTTAGTGGAAAAATTTCCAGAACACTTCACCCAAAATTATCTAAATTAAAGGTCCAAGATGATAGTATTGTTAGATGAATCCCCCATTGATCTTGAAGGGAAAAATATTCTGAGAAACATGGATAAAATGATCTTATAATATCAAAACAATTTTATTAATTGGGGTTCTTTACAAGGTATTGAAAAATGTATCAAGTATTAGTAAAATTTAAGAAATAATTACAAACATGATGTGAAAAGAAGTGAAAATTGTAAAATTCACTAATACAAGTGTATATGAACACAAAATAACATGAAGATAGTAATATAAATAATGAATATTATTCACTTACAGTATATAATAACACCCCAAACTTGAGTTTTTATAGCATCGTTAAACAATTATCTTAAAAATATGAAAATTGAATTCTCTTTTCTAAACAAATTTTAACATACAATTATCACCAATAAGGCCTCGTACAAAACAATCTTGAAACCCATAGAAATAATTTAAAACAATCTTGGTTAAAAATCATATTCCAATTCCAAGACCATTAATTTATTCAAATTCATCACCAAATATTATCTTTTTTAATAAATACCTAAGATGTGTTTTTTATTACAAAATACACGGGGTTTCATTCAAGCGAAAGAAAAATGGAAGCGCTAGGTGATAATCCTATTTTAATCCTAATATGAGTATTCATTTTTTTATTTTTATTTTTATTTTTTTTATTTTCAATTTTCCATGGTAATTGATATTTAAATTAATCAACTCAACCCCTATAGAGAGGTATTACTGATGACTCACAACCTCAATAACCTTAGGTAACCAAGTGAAGCTCATATACCCAAGCATCATCTTGAGTTAACTCATTGAATAATAAAATATAACTATCTAAAATAGATATATATTGCCTAATTCTAGATAAAAAATGGAGTTTCAATTCCCATGTTCTAAAAGACACACATTAGGTCAATCCATTTCTCCCCAAATAAATTTATTTATTTTTAATTTATTTTTATTATTATTTTATATATTCACATGAAAATTAAAAAAAATCATCAAACCTATTCTATTTATTAGATATCCCAAGAACTGAAACTAATACCCCAAAATTCAAAGTACGTGTATAGTGATATTTTGAATAAAAAAGATGAAAATATAAATGGTGAAAAATAAAATTAGACAACCAAAATTTCAAAAAATTACACTTGTAAACTAAATTTACATCAAAATAAAAACCAAGTAATGATAAATTATTTGATATTTTGTTTTAAGGTCAACATAGTAGATTATCACATGCAAGGTTAAAGATTTTTATTTTCCCTTGATGCATATTTTTTTTCCATTTTTTCATAATTTTTTTCTTTATTTTTACTCCCTTGATTACTCATTCAATCTCCATGTCACTTGTGGACTAACCATAGTAGAAGTTAGAATGGGATGAAACTTTTTTAAATAAGTGATTTACCTTAAAAACATTGACATTAACAACCCTTAAATGTCTCTTTCAAGAAAAATTATATCACAATATAAATTCTATGGGGTTTCCTTAATTTAAAACAAAAAAAGGAATGAAAAAATATGTCTATTTATTTTAGCACACAAAATATTGACATAATAAACACATAAAAAATAATATATATATATATATAAATATAATTATCAACAACAATTACATATAAAAAAATTATGTATGATGGATGTGGGGAAATTCTTCAGTAAATGGTAGGTGTGTTCCTCTATCACCCTTCAGTCACGGGTTCGAGTCCCATGACATCACCCAACACGATGTGATTTTTCCCTCAACCTGTGTATTGTATTTTTTACATATATATTCAAATATGCACACAAACACACACAAAGAGAGAGATATATATAAATTATAGATTATAAAAGGTGGATAGGCCATAGTTCAGTGGTAGGCGTGCTTTACTATCACCCTCAGGTCATGGGTTTGAGTCCCACAATGGGTTTTTCTACCTTTCACCCATTTCCTTCCCTTTGGATTTTTTTTTTGTTTTTAATTTTTTTAATTTTTTAAACACACGTATTTATTTATTTTTTTTTAAAACACACAAAAACTCAAAATAAAATAAAACAAAATCTATAAAAAAACTGAGTTACCTCCTAGGAAGTGCTTAGTTTAAAGTTTTTAGCTTGACTTGGACCCAAAATCCTTCAAGTGTTATCTTAGTCATAGGTTGGATCATGTAACTCTTCTTATATTTCATGTTTATAGAATGATTATATGAATATTTTTAACCTATACCCATTGATTTAAAATATTTTACTATTAATGGGATCTGAAATTTTGACTGCCTCATGGGGGTACACGTGATACACTATATAGGGACCTAACCATATCAACCTTAACTTCCCTAGGTTAAATTAAAGTTTGAAACTATACAGGAGAAAAAAAATTCTCAGTTCAAAGTGTTTTTAATTTATGGTTTCTGGATTGGTAAACTTGAACTCAGGCTTTGGTAATCCTTAAATTTTCACAATCCTCAATCATAAGTTCCTCAAGTTCATTAAGGTCTAAATTCCTCTTTGTTTAGGAAAAGTAGACATCAAAATTAATTTTATTTATTTATCAAAAATACTTATGCTCAATTTCAACTGAAAAATGAAAATATTTTCTATAAAACAACCTATATAATGAAATCACTAGTATGATTATGATCATATTCTGATATGTTTATAGGGAATACAAGAGTTTCTCGAGATAATATTTTCTAGAAGGAGGGACATTTTTTATGTTTTTTTTAATTTTACTATTTTTTTAATTCATATCGACCATTGGTTTATTGGTGGTAGGAAGTGGAAACTTTGTGAGAGATCCCATATATACATATGAGTGTTGATAAGAGGCAGTTGTGTAAATGGGTTCCACAAACATTGATGAAATGTCTATAAATTCAAAATGTAGAAAACATGTGTTATTTGAGGAATCATATCACAACTTTATGTTCATTGAAATTAGTGGGTGTGATGAATCTGGAATCTATAGTTTGATCCTTTGAATATTTCTACAGATGTGTCTATATTTTTCCTCAAAGTTGGATCTATTTTTTGGGTACCACAAGATCCTAAAATTAACATATTAATAATATTAATATATGTAAATATTCACACAAGAATATTTTATGAAAAAATGGGTTTTTCATTGATTGGAACCTAAGATGGGAAATTTTAGATTATGGTTATTTCTAAGAAGTGGGGTTTATCCTAGGAACAACATAAATTTTTTTGATGTTGGATGTTTCATGCAAGAAGATCGTTGATGGATGTGTTAAGTAATTAAATAATTTATTTATTTATTTTACTTAATGTCCTAAACCCTAATCCCCCTATATAAATAATTCATTATGATGAATCTCTATGGTTATCCACATAACCTTGGGAGATTAAATAGGAGTAAGTGAGAGCTCTATTAGCATTATAAAATCAAAATCATGGATTGAAAATGAATGATAAAGGGGATACATGAGACAAATGAAGAATTTAATGAGATATTTACCTTAAATGCTAGTGGACATGTTCTTCATAAATGATTGATCTGTTCTTGACGTAGGTCACCTTATTTTTTATATTTCTTCCCTTCAAAATAATTTCTAGGGATGGATTTCCACCACCTTTGTTTTCGCAATATGTAATCGTTGTATAGGATCACATCAACCAATGATGATCTCCCTTTTTTTCTTATTATTTTCCCAAAAATATTATTCGTGTTCTTAATCATTGTTCCATAAGGTCATGATTTGATATTTCTAGGTCGGATTCGAAGTGAAATTAAACACCTAGATTCATGAAATTTTAATGGATGACATAGGTTTCAATATTTTGAAGAAGGATCAAGATAAGTTATAGGATAAAAGTGATGGATTATTGGATAGGGACCCTTGAATAATGATTAGAGGAATGATGTATATTGATTGGGATATTGGATATATAATTTATGGCCACTGGAGTATTAAAATCAACAATCAAAGATCTACCCCGATATATTATTCCAATTCAAGTGAGTAAAATGGTGAGGAAGGTGGAAGAAAAGGTATATTTATCATCTCTATGAAGACCAGAGGAAATTTCAGTGAAAATAATGAGTAAAAACAGTATACTCTAGAAGAACACACCTCATGTTCATCAGAATATCATGGCATATAGGGTTTATCCTAAGTTAAGTATCACATTCTGTGTGGATGGGTCCATACAACATGTAACCCTACCTGGGTATCCAAGCCGTGTGTTGAGATCACACGCCCTAGACGTCGAGTATAATGACATTGTATTTTCATAAATAGATATTACATATTTTTTTATGAATGTTTATTACATTACACAAATACATGACTAATGATTATAAATGTATAGTTCCATTGGAAACATAGAAATATAAACAACTATTTCATAGTTTAACTACATCATCTCCCACTAAGATCTTCATAACTAGCACCCTTAGACGAAATAATACAATAAATTTATTCATAAACTAGGGAAAAGAAACATAAGAAAGGATGATATCAAATTGTTATTAAGGGTAAATAAAGTTGATACACAAACATAATATGAGCATAAGGGTATGAGAACATGAGCATAACATTTTAAATCTATATCATACATATCAAAGATCATAATCTTGGGTCATGGAATAAATATTTGTAGTTCATAAGACATGATTCATAAGGGAATCAAATAACATTATCCATGATATCATAACAATGGAATAAGACATGGAATTGTGAAACCCACACAAGCATATAAAATAATTTCCTTAGTAGTTCAAGGCTCATTGCTGAGATAATAGAAGGGGTTCACTCCCCAAACCATCTTAGTAGTCAAGGTTAACTCACCAGACTATCATAGTGGATATAATCCATTATTGAAATGGGTTTAATCCCCATGAAATTCTTATTTATATTTTTAAATATCGATATTTACCAAATGCATTAGAGGGATATATAGGTCCCACCCATATTAGTTATAATGTAACTACCATATTTGGTCATAAAATAACAACCATCAAAAAATGAAAATCATATGTATGTGTGCCATAAGATCATAAAACATTCATCATATTGGAACCCATGAAAATAAAAGGGTTTAATAGACATTTCATTATTACATAATATATAAAAATTAAATAGGATTCATAATCATTTCATCATTTCATCAAAGGAGAACCTAGGAAAAACCAAGTGGGTTTCATAATCATTTTATCATGGTATAAACCATAGAATAGAAATGGGTTTCATAAAAATATTGTCATTATAAACACAAATAATTAAAATAATTAATAAAAATGGTGTCCTTGGAACACATACCAAGTAAATCACATGTTACATCAAAAGATGTCATCTTATATGGAAAATAATTTTGAAATATTACATTGAATATTTTTTAATAAAAATAGCCATTAAAATTTTAATTTTTTTTTAAATCCTAAATTTTTTTTAAAATAATTTTCTTTGAAAATAACTTTGGTAAATTATAAAAGAATCTTTGAAAATCATTTAAAAAATTTATTGTGAAAAATATCCTTTCTTTGAAAATAAAATTTTAAAATTAAAAATTAAAAAATAATTTTTGAAATAATTTTATTTGAAAATAAACTTCTAAAATTATAAAGTATGATTAAAAACATTGAGTGGTCATCATGGTGTAAAATACCATTCATACTGTACTTGTTAAAACAACGATTCCTCTCACATTTTTAGTAAAATCCAAATGGTAATTTTTTGGAAAATGACATGAATATTCCTTTCAAAACATTTTAAAAAAATAAAAACATGGGTAAAAATTTCATTAATAAATAATTTATAAAATTTTATAAATATTTCTTGAAACATTTCTAGAAAACATGGTTTTAGAAGAAAAATGGGGTTTTGAATGAAGAGAGAAATAAAGATGTTTTTTCTCAAAAAAATTATTTTGACCTACTGAGTACATAAAGAGAGAAAAATTAAAGGAAAAAAATTATTCTCAATAAATAATCCACGGAGAATAGAATTTATGAGATTATTGAGAGATGAATTATCATACATTATCATCGAAAACATAACCATAAACAATCCCGATAAACGATGATATTATATCATAAAACCCTTACCACTTTTGTATCTTTTGAATAATTGGAACCATTAAAGAATATCATCAAATGAAACTTTTAATATCATTAAAATAAGGATATTAATTATATAAAATGTCAAAGGGGTATTATATACTCCTCATAAAATAAGATAAGTTCTTAATATAACTTATGTCCCAAAGAAGATAATTTGAGAGAAAATTCCCTTACTGTTTTGGTAAGTTTTGAACTGAGAACCCCCTGAAAAAGAGATCCTAAAATGTATATGTAAATCAAAATAATTTTTATAATAATAATAATAAAATAAACTCAGAGAAAATATATACACCACATAAAATAAACTTGCAGTGAATATGGCATGTGTCTCATAGAAAGTAAAAGAGAGAAAAAATCCCTTACCAAAAGTCGTGGCTTATTTCATACACATTTGAACCTCATGTATAATAAATATAAGTTTATTATACATATATAATAGAACCATAATTATATATATCACATCATATATGATTTACTTATGACCTTTTATTACCTTTTTATTAACAATTCCTTTTTAAAATCATGTTTGGGTAATAACCACTTTCTCTTTTTAGGGTATGTTTGGATTTGTTATTTTTGGTCCTCTTAATTCGATCATGGTTCCATAATCTCTATAATTTCAAAAAATATATAAAAATTATATATATTTAGTATATGTGTATTTATAGAAATACATAAAAGTTAGGGATAGAAAATAAAATACAGTATTCATTGAGACAACTGGCCGTACGTACGCATGAAAATTGTTTCTATTTTATTGATAGATTGAAAGAAATAAAGGTAAATAATATATTACCATTACATAATAATTTTTATTTCATATATATCACATATTTTTATTTAAACTTATTCTTATTACCTTCCATGTAAAGCGTATGTGAATAACAAATCACATCGGTTCGTGAAGCTGTAGTCCATTGTACATACGAACGATGTTATCGTATCCCATGCATAATGAAAATTAAGAAGTTATATGTGATATAATAAATAAATAATTATAATTATGTAAAAAATATCATATATATATTCATTTAATATATCCTTATTACCATTTAAGTAAATCATAAATGAAAAACACATCACATTGGTTCACGAGGTGGTAGTCTGCCATCCACACGAGCGACGTTATTGTTTTCCCAATGGGTTTGGAGGTAAGAAGTTAGATATGTAATTATAATTAAAGAGGTATAATAATATCATAAATATAATATAAAAATATTAAATCCATCATTATATCCACTAGTGAGAGGTGGTGATGGAAAAAGAATAACATTCATTCACGAGGCGGTAGTCCGCCGTACACACAAGCGATGATTTCATATCCCATTTGATGGAAGAAGAGAAGGATTTAGGTTATTAAATTAACATAATAACATATAAGTATATTTAATATAATGATGTTATTATATAATAATTAATTAATAATAATTTAAGGATATATAGGAAGAAATAAAATAAAACGCCATATTAGGGACGTTACCTATTCTCCGAACAACTTCTTTTGGTTTTCACCAAAAGGATTATTAGGATAGATTTATGACCAAAATAAAGAATATATGATGATATTATGGAATTAATTTATTTATTTAGGTAGTTATTTACTGAAATAACGTTCTTTGGAATTGTGAAGAGGAGAGGATAGGGGGTGGCCTTTAATAAGTGAGATGAGTGGCACACTTGTAATTTTTGAAAAGGAAAAGGTGTACCCATGTTTTTATCATAAAAAAGGCTAAAAAATAGACCATTATCGATATAATAAGATATAAAGTCTAAATTTATCCATTAAGTGGGTGTTTAAAAAGTTTTGGATCATTTTTAAGCCTTATATTTTTAGTTTAACCCCTCGGTAAACCCATTTTTACCTTAAGCGTAGAAAAATATTTTTTTACTATTTTTACTATTAATTATGGTAAAAAGTTAAGTTTAACATATTAGATAATATAAATCATTATTATTACAAATATTTAATATATTTTTTCAAATTAATTTCAAATAATTGGCACAATTTAATTTAAAATTAAACCCATAATCACGACGAGAAAGCAGTTTTCCAAAGAGAAAAAGTTAAAAAGTTTAAAAAGTTTTTATATAAAAATTCCATATGAAAATGATTATAATGACCTAAATTAGATTAATAGATATATAATTGAACTAATTTTACTTTTAAACTCATTTTAAAATAATTTTATTGTTTATAAATGCTTTAATAGAAATGAAAATTCTTAATAAAAGCTAGTATTTTTCACTATTTATCAGAAAATTTATCTTTTCAGAAAATTATCAAAAATTCACTCCATGGTAATTTTGAAATGATGTTTTAAAAAATTAATTTTATTTTTTTAAATTAATTTTCTAAAATTGGAAAAATTAATTTTAAATTAAGTGCGGAAAATATTACAAAGCTACTTTTTAGAAAAATACACCTTTTAAGCATAAAATTAGATTTGTTATTATCTTTTTTCTAGAAACACATAAGATGAATTTTAAAATTTTTATTGAATATATAATAATATAAATTCTATTAAAATATTTCACTAAAAGTTATTTTTTTTAATTTAATAAGGTAAAATGAAATTATTTTCATCGAAATAGTTTTTTATAAAAATATTTCCTTTATTTTCAAAAAGATTTTATTTTCATTTTTGATTAATTAGTAACTGAAGAATTAATTTTATATACATGTTTAAGAAATATATTTAATTAATCTTATTCATATTCAAATTTCCAATGTCTAGGTGATAACCATCATATTAATCAATAATATTTTAATATTAAGACACATTTTATTTATAATCTGTGTTCTATGTAATGGAAGGTAAAATTGGTGTTGTATATAATGGAAAATATCGTAAAATGAAATTTATTTGAAAAAAGTATTTCAAAAAATATCATGGTGTTACCTTTTACCCTATTTAAAATGAACTTTGCCTTGAAAATTTTCACTTTAGTACCAACAAATGAAGATAATTCTACCTCATTACATCCTCAAGTTCCCACATAACTTCCTCAAGAGGGTGGTTTCAATACAAAACATTGACTAGGTGAGTGGTATTATTTTAATGAAAATTTATCTTTATGATCTAAAATATCCACTATTTGTTCCTCATAAGAGATATAATGATCCAATGGTATGGCCTATGAGTTAAATACATGTGATGAATTATGTATATACTTCCTCACGAGAGATACACAGAACACATCATGAACCTGAGAGAGGTTCGGTGGAAGTAAAAATTGATAATCTATGGTCCAGAAATGATCAATAATTTCAAAGGGACTAATATATCTAGAGATTATTTTTCCCTTCTTTATTCCATAGAGAAATTTATAGAAACACATTATCATAAATTTCAAATTATAGTTTGCGTTGATGATTTTCTGTATAACATTTCTATCAACTTTATGCCACCCTTACATGTTGTTAAATAGATCTAAAATTTTCTTCCATTTCATCATCTAGCTCAGGTCCCAATAGATTTTTTTCAACTTCCTTAAAATACATTGTAGTTCTATACTTCTTTCCATAAAGATATTTATAAGGATCCATCTGAATGATCGAGTGAAAGTTATTATTGTAAGAAAAATAAACTTGAAATAGGTGTTGATCCCAAACACCTTTTAAATCCATTGGAAAAGATCACAACATATTATATTGGGTTTGAATCGATCTCTTAGACAGACCATATGTTTGAGTATGATACGTAGTGATAATACTCAACTTCGTATCAAGATATTGTGGAAGAATTCATCAAAACATCAAGGTAAAATTCATATCCCAATCATATAAAATTGAATGTGGTACTCTATGAAACCTTACCACTTAATTTATATTATAGAAATTATATCTAGAGATAAATCTTCTCTGGTAGAAAAAATGTGTTCTTACTTTGTAATGTGATCATCTACAACCCATAATTACCTCAACATCAAAGATAATAAAAACCTTAAATGTTACTAATGCCTTTAATCATATGTCTAAAGGAATTCCTCCTCAAATAATTTTTTTACTAAAACATAAAAAACCAAAGGGTTTTATTTCCATAAATTTCTCTTAAAACATCCTTAATCATGATAAAATACCATCACATAAAACCTCAAAATATATTTTAATGACTTCTAAATTATGATCAAAATTAAACTTATAAACCCATGATGGAATCCATAAATATTCAGTTAATCTTACATAGAGATGTATATAATTCTAGAAATAACATAAAACTTATATTTTTCATGAATATTATAACCAAAATACCAATGGTAAAATAATTCTACAATATAATTCTTGAATCCAAATACGTAAATTTTTTAGTCCGTTCACTTCAATGATTTATATATAATAGACCCTTCCTTAGTCTATAAGTTAATTATTTGGTCAGGGAGTTGACTTGGATAATTCCCATATTCCCCACTCATAATACATTGAACTCCTAGATAAATTTTCACTGTATAACCTCATTTTCCACACAGATACCATATTACCCTTCGTTTGAGATATTCATCTAGGTGCTTCTTCTCACCTTCTTGACATGTAAGAATCTGAATATTATTTTCTCTATATTCATTACCAAATGAACATTCATAAAAGTTCATATTCCTCTTATTTTATGCTTTAGGAATATCACTTTAGTTTATGTTGTTAATCACATATCATAATAGTTGATTACACACAATCTCAATATCTATCTATCTAGTCATCATCTAAATTGGTTTCTCATAGTCACCGAATTCTCCATCAAATTCAGGGTTAACATGACTCGTTCTAGTTCCATCCATTGACTAAAACCAAAAAACATAGTGTGCGTAATAATAATCATAGTGGAAAACCACATAATCATGAAAAATTATTTATAATATGCCTAAATCATGACACATTCTTTTCAATTTATGACACCTTAGGATTAACCTAGGTTATTCATTATCATTATTCAAATCCTTTACAATGGTTTAAAAAGTTTGAGAATTACACTAGTGCAGAAAACGTTTTTTACGTCGGTTATTTTTCATTTTTACGTTGGTTTTTAGCCAACGTTAATATAGATGACGTTATAAATATTGTTTTTTACGTCAGTTATTTACAAACCGCTATAAAAAACATTAAATCACGGTGTTTATAACGTCGGTTATTAATTAACTGACGTGGAAAAACCAGGGGGGAGGGTTTATCACATCGGTTATTATATAACCGACATGATAAAACAGTGCGGGGGTGTTTATCAGGTTGGTTATATAATAACCGATGTGATAAACCATTTCTATGGCCTTTATCACATCGATTATTATATAAAGGACATGATAAATCGGCCCGGGGGCCTTTTATCACGTCGGTTATTTCATAACCGATGTGATAAAAGACCTGGGAAATAGTTTATCACGTCAGTTATTATATAACCGATGTGATAAACCAGTTCGGTTGCCTTTTATCAGGTCAGTTATTGAAAAAACAACGTGATAAAAGGCCTAGGAAATGGTTTATCACCTCGGTTATATAATAACCGACTTGATAAACCAGTCCACGGGCCTTTTATCACGTCAGTTATTGAATAACCGATGTGATAAAAGGCCTGGGAAATGGTTTATCATGTCATTTATTATATAACCAACGTCATAAACCAGTACGGGGGCCTTTTATCACGTCGGTTATTCAAATAACCGGTGTGATAAACCATTTCCCAGGCCTTTTGTCACATCGGTTATAAAATAACCGACGTGAAAGACCATTTTTTTAAAAATGAAGTGCGATACTCTTCCCAGAAACAACCAAAAACCAAATCAAGAATTCGTACCACAAGGACAAAAGTAGACCAAAACAAGAACCAAAGAAAAATTAAGCATTTAACCCACTGGACAGCCCCCACCACACCCCTAGACTACCCTTCGACCCCCTGGACAGCCCCCACCACCCCCCTGGACTGCCTCCCGACCCCCTGAATAGCCCCAAACACCCTGGGACAACCCCCACACCCTGGAAAACACTCCCACACCCCTGGACAACCCCCACACCCCCGGACATCCCCCACCCCCTTGAGAGCCCCCACACCCCTAGACAGCCCCACACCCTCTCGGACACCCTCCCACCCCTGGACACCCCCACCCTCCTGGACACCCCCACACCCCTGGACAACCCCACACCCTCCCAGACACCCCCACACCCCTAGACAGCCCCACCTTACTGGACACCCCTACCCCACCGGACAACCCTCCCAAACCCCCGTACACCCCCACACCCCTGGACAACCCCCCACGCCCTGGACATCCCCCCACACCCCTGGATGACCCCCAACCTCCTGGACACCCCCACACCCCTGGACACCCCCACACCCCTGGATAGCCCCCACCCCCTAGACAGCCCCCCACACCTCTGGACAGCACCCACACCCTCCCAGACACCCCCACACCCCTGGACAGCCCCCGCACCCCTGGGCAGCCCCCACCCCTGGACACCCCCACCCTCCTGGACACCCCCACCCCACTGGATAGCCCTCCCACACCCCTGGACACCCCACCCCACTGAACACCCCCCACACCCTTGGAACCCCTCCCCCCAAGACCAGAATCCATACCAGAAAAACCATCATAAGTAGACCGAAACAAGAAGTAGAGAAAAATTAAACATTCACATATATAACATTCAAAACTTACACAGTTAACTTCAAAAAAAAAAACTAAATCCAACCTAAACAACTACCAAATACACAATTACAATGATAATATTCAAAATTTCATTTTACACTACAAAAAACTAAAATTCAATCAAACCTGTAAAATAATTTGACCACTCCACTTGTATGTGTTTGATGTATTGAGAAGTATAGGGTTTAGGGTCATCAAATAGCTAAAAATGAAAAGAATAGTAGTTAACATGTATAATGAATAAATTAAATTGAAATATTATGGAAAAGTTTAAAAGGAAATCTTACCAGGTCAAAGTTCACAACTGTCCCAGTTGTTATTATTTCATACATAAATCTTAACATATAATATCCACATTCGATGACGCATTTTGTTCATGACAATTCTGTTTGAATGTGTGTAAATTCAATATTTTTGTTATGTAATAAATCAAAAAAGTACAAATTATAAATGGATATTTACCTTCGCATTTACATATTTGATCTTTTCACTCCTTTTCTTTTTGTCTTTTCAAAAGTAGACCCATTCCCTGTTAGAAAATAATATGAATGGGGTAAATTTAAAATTCATTATAATATATAAAACTATTGAGAAATTGAAACTTACTTTTCCAATATATTTATAAAACTTTCCCGCACATCATCACGGACAGAGAATATCTAATAAAGTGTTTTCTCACTTGGGAAAAAAACCCCTAACATCCAATGATCACTGATAAAAGAAAATTTAAGGTTAGTGTTTTTTTATGTTAAAAGATAATGAACTCTTTAAGAGAGATGTGTTTCATACCTCTCACAAAAAGGCATCATCCAATACTGTGTAACTATATTCTGTGCAAGTCTTTCATCAATATAAAGAATTCTTTGTTCCTCATTCAATGCACATGCTTTAGGGGAAATCAATTGTGGGTCCATGAATCCATATACATCTGTCAGCTCATTCCTCTCACAAATGTTATGAAGATACCTAATACAAAACATACATAAGTATACATTTTTAATAAATATAACACATGGAAAAGGTGTTAATACTTACATGGAAAAATTTTGCACCACATTGATGCCCAACTTATCTCTAGTAACAAGATCCATGATATCAGTTTTCATAATCCCCACAGTTATTTCACGTCCACAAACATGAGATTCCATTGGAAACTCATAATGAACCACCAAAAAATTTGAATATCTTGACAATATGTCAAGACTACTAGAATCTGTATCTAATGTCATAGCCATTTTTCTTTGTTGTTTTCTATACAATATTTCTTTACCTTTGAAGTATTCATGTAAAAATAAATATAAAAATATATTAGTTTTCAAATGATAAAACAACTTTAATAAAAAAATAAAATAAAAGATATAACATTCATACCTCTATGGTAATGAGTCAAAGAAGTCTGGATGACCAAATTGAAAATTGGCCGATACTATGTCCAACTGTCGTGACCTCATCTATAGGTAATGGTACTCGAGCTGATCTATCTATAATATCTTGTACAGTGACCCTATGATTCTCTACCTCTAATTATTGATGATGAACTGTATCTCCTATACAATATACCAACCCATATGCAACTATATGATGTTTAGGATCATTAACATACAACTCTCAATAAGTAGGAAGCTGTGGCGGAGGAGTAGGATAAAAAATGGGGTCCGCAGGCTGAGGTGGGGGAGTGGGAGCTACTGGAGGAGGTGGAGGATAAATAATGGGGTCTGCATGGGGAGGTGGAGGATTGGGAGCGGCAATCTGAAATTGCCTTTGCATGTCTACAAACATATACTGTACCGATGCTCTAATCGTTTCCTCCATCGTCACATTAATATTATTAACTTCGGCCTCCAAGGATTCTATTGTTTTTATAAACACCCTCAACATTAGAATTTGAAGAACATGGCAACACTTTTCTTACCGATACACCTGATAAATATCCTCTTACACAATCAGGATGTTTGGGATTTCCCAATGCTACAGATAAAATATCTTGCCTCTCAATAGCTGTAAATGCCCCCTGTGTGCTCTGCTCCTTAAGAGAGTCCTACATTAATTAATTGAAAATTTCTGTAATTATTGAAATTATATGAATTAAATAGTTAACTTAAATAAATAAAATAGATATCTTACAATCCTCTAAGATAAAATTCTCTATTCTTCTGAAAGATATTGCCCTTTTATTCCCATCTAAGCTCTCTTCCATTTTTCATGTCTAGATGGAGGGGATGGAGGGGGCACCTCTCTAGAGCTTGAAGTCTCAGCTCTTTGTTTTTGAAAATTTTCCACCATTATTTGTTCTTCTAAAAATTCATACCCTCCCCGAGATAAACTATGAGGGTATACATTTTTAGATTGGATCTCCTGATGAGATTTCCTAGTTTGCTGCAAATTAAGAATAATAAATAATTAACAAAACATTAATAAGATCATTTATATAAGGAAGCTTATAAAAGTTTACATTTCCCTTACCAAAAATGACTCTTTTCTTCTACTTTCAAAAAAATGTCTCCATGTGTCTTCATCTATAAAAGGATATATACGACATGGATTGTAATGAATCCTATGACCAAAAATGAAATCAGATGAGAGGGTTGATTTAAAATCCCTCAATCTCCTGGCATCCATCGATAAGCATTTCTTCCTGACTCCTCCAGTGTCAGGAATATCAAATGTAATCTGATGAAGAAGAGGTTAAACATATTATATATACTAGAAAAATTTAATGAATAGTAAAAAAATATCAAAAGATCTTACCAAAATCTTCTCCCACAATTGAGAGATTATCACTTTATCCACACTTCTCCAGTCATCATACAAAATGCTTATTTTTCTCTTAGCCTGAGTTGATACAAAACTCTTTAAATCTTTTGCATTTGGACCTATAGGAATATCATCATCATCAAACTCAATGAGTATCCTCTGATCCTGCATACGGGCAAGTACTAATTTTGGTAAACATGTGCACCCACATTTACCAACTCTTAAACTCTTTGTCGTAATAGGAGAACACGAGGAAGATTGGGGAACATCAAGAGGAGCATGTGAATGTTCCTCCATAGAGGTATGACCAATATGATCATCTCCAGAATCATGTGGTTGATCAACTAAATGATCTATCATTATCCTTCAAATCAAAAAAAAAACAAACAAACATTAGTTCATAAATATAGAAATTAAAATATTTTAATACTACTATAATCAGAAAATAGAAAATTTTACTATGTTACATAATAGTAAACATTGTTAATATGGTAAGCATGTTAAACAATTGTAAATATGGTAAAGATAGTCAAGATAGTAAACATGGTAAACATGGTAAACCTGGTAAACCTGGTAAACATGGTAAAGTAATTGTCACTGAACAAAAATAATAGATATATAATTAATGTAACGGTAAACATGATAAAGTAAACTAAAAAAACTTAAAACAAACAAAAACTTATAATTATTTTGTTTTAATACATGTTTTAATAAAGAAAAAACTTACAATTCTAACATTTTATGAAAAAAATAAATGTAAATCAGAAATAAACATATGTTACCTATAATTTTAGGAATGCACAAATGGATTGTTTTCCCAAATTCCTTCGTCGTGATAGTTCCTTATGGGACGAACCATGTCTTCAACATGCTAATCATTATGTTCTGTTAATCTTTCCATGGAATTAGGGATCTCACATAAATTAGCATCTTCATCAAGTTTATCCTCACCAAAATATTGTTTTTTCCCTTGTAAAACAACAACCCACTGCATTTCTGATTGATCTACTATATAGAAAATTTGTTTTTCATGTGTTGCCATTATAAAATAATCAGATGTGTCTTCAAATCTATTAATATTAACAAGTGTCATTTCAAATTCATCATGTATGAAACTATTGTTACCGATAAACCATTTACAGTTAAAATTAGGAACTTTAATTTTAAAGTAATCAACCTCCCATATGTCTTCAATCACTCTATACTATTCAATTGATGCAGAAATTGGGTTTTTGTCCTTAGCACTCGAAAAACGCATTGCTTCTGCAAACACCAATACACCACTATTCTGAACTGCACTTATGTTGTCCTGAGATTTTGTATGAAATGTATAGCCATTAATGTCATAACCGGACCATGTTATCACATTTAAACATGGACCACCCACTATCCATTTCAATGTCTCTGATACATCTAATCTACAAAGCAAGGTCTTTTTAAACCATGACAAAAATGTTTTGTTGTGCTCATTCAAAATCCACATTTATTTCTTCTTTGAATGACATTGTTTCAAATCATTAATATGAATTGTGATATACGGTTGAGCATCAGCTGTGTTATTCAAGATGTATGATTATAAATTCTTCATCTATTCAGCTGATAATGATTTTACTTTCAAGCAACAAATCCCCTTTCCCTCATTATTAACTCGTTCATGGCAAGATAGAGGCAAACCTATGTGCTGTGCCGCAGCCAAGTAGCTTGTAAAAAACTATGCAACCTCCTCAGATTATACTTTTCAATAATGGAGGCTTCAGGTCGATATGGATTCTTAACATAACCCTTCAATATTTTTATATACCTTTTAAAAGGATACATCCAATAAAGATATATAGGTCCACAAAGCTTTATTTCTCGAACCAGATGAATCATTAAATGCACCATTATATCAAAAAAAGTTGGTAGGAAATACATTTACAATTGAAAAAGTATAAGAATTGCATCCTTTTCCAAAATGTTCAAAGAATTCACACCAATAGCCATATTGCAAATTGAATTAAAAAAATAACACAACTTCATTATAGTCTTTCTGACACGGATGGGCAATATTCCATGCAATGAAAATGGTAGTATTTTTTGCATCATGATGTGAAAATCATGTGATTTCATACCTCTCAACTTCAAGTCCTTCAAGGAGACAAAATTTTTTACATTTGAAGAATAACCTTGCGTGACTTTGATATCATGAAGACACTGAGAAAAGCTAATTTTCTCCCTCTTCGATAATGTATGACAAGCTGGGGGAAGAAATGTTCGTCTTCCTTTAAGAGTGGGAGCTAACTCCAAATGTATTCCCATTGATAGTAAGTCTAATCTTGCATTCAACCCATATTTTGTCTTTCCTTTAATATCTAACAATGTTCCAATCAAACAATCACAGATATTCTTCTCCACGTGCATGACATCAATATTATGTTTAACTTCATGATATCTCCAATATAGTAGCTCAAAAAATATTGACCTTTTCTTCCAAATATGTCTATCATTACCAGATTTATGTGTCTTTCACAATGTCACATCATGGTTTTTCACCCTCTCAAAATAAAGATTAGGGGATAAAGGTTTTGGAGCAATATTAAATTCTTGTGATCCATTGAATGCCTTTTTTAGTCTTCTATAAGGGTGATCCATCAGAAAAAACTTTCGATGACCCATGTACACTGTTTTCCTCCCATGATCCAATTGAAAATATGACATCTGTTGTTTGCAAATTAGACATGCTTTATGCCCTTTAACACTGTATCCAGACAAATTTCCATATGCTGGGAAGTCATTTATAGTAAACAAAATCACTGCATAGAGTTGAAAATATTCCATTTTATAAGAATCATACACCCTAATACCATCAACCCATAAAAGTTTCAAATAATCAATCAACGGTGACAAGTAAACATCAATATCATTTCCGGCTTTCTTTAGATCAAATATCCTTATACTCAACATGACATATTTGCGCTTCATACAAAATTCAGGAGAGTGGTTGTAAATTACCAATAAAACAGGCCATGAACCATGTGTGCTACTGAGGGTTCAGTATGGATTCATTCCATATGTGCACAACCCTAGTCTGAGATTTCTAATTTCATTTCAAAATGTAGAATACTGCACATCAATTTTCATCCATTGTGGACAATCAGCTGGATGACGTATTTTTCCATCACGTAACTGCTCATCTGCATGCCATCTTAAACTTTTTGAATCATGTGAATTAGCAAATAAACATTTGAAACGATGAATTATAGGAAGATACAAAAATACCTTTGAAGGGATCTTTGTAATCTCTACATCAGCTTGTGATTTTTCTTTCACCTTATACCGTGATGTCCCACATTTAGGAAACTCTAACAGAAATTCATATTCCTTCCTATATATAATACAGTCATTCAGAAATGCATGTATTTTCTTGTATCCCAATCCCATTGGGCATAATATTTTCTTGGCCTTATAATGTGAATCTGGATGATCGTTATCTTTTGGAAGAATGTCTTCCATCAATTGTAGCAGCTCTGTAAAACTTCTGTCACTCCATGCATGTTTCACCTTAAGGTTAATCAATCTTAACACTGCCGACAAAACTATAAAATATGTACAACCAGGATATAATAGCTTTTCAACATCACCATATAGACGCGCAACTGTCGGTTCTATCTCAATTTTTTATACAGTAATATTGTGAATCATTTCTTCAATTCCATCAGAGTTACCATCTTGTGAATCATCAACATCAGTGACATTCCGTCCAGTTTCACCATGCCAAATCCAAGGGCTATAACTCAGATTAATACCATGAAAAATCAGATGATCTTTTATCTCTCTACTTTTCAACTTCTTTATATTCAATCATTTCAGGCATGGACAGAAAAAAATGTCACTACTTGGAACATTTTGTTTAGAAAATTCCAAAAAGGAATAAATACCTTCCTCATATTCATTTCTCATTCGATGTACCATAATCCAATTTCGACTCATTATTACCTATAACAAATATCAAAATTATACATATTTTTAAGATAAGACAAATATTTTTTTATATGAAAAAAATCATAATTTGAATGTCAATTTTTTTTAAATATAAAAAAAATCTATGCGTGTTTAAAAAAATATGCTTGAATATGATTTTAGAAAGAAAATATAGTTAGATATATCAGTGTTAAATTCCATTAAATCAAAGAAAACCATGGGGCCTCCAATGGAGACCCTGGACACCCCCAACCCTCTGGACAGTCCCCCGAACCCTCTGAACACCACCCCCACCCCATTGGACACCCCCCTGGACACCACCACCCCCTTTGACAGCCCCCCACCCCCCTGGACACCCCCCACCCCCTGGAAAGCACCCCCACTCCTCTAGATAGCACCCCCACCCCTCCTGGACAGCACCCCCACCCCTACCCCCTTGGACACCCCCTGGACAACCCCCAACCCTCTGGGCAGCCCCCAACCCTCTGGACAGCCCCCACCCCCCCTGGACAGCCCCCACCCCTCTAGACAGCACCCCCACCACTCTTGGACCCCCACCCCCTACCCCCTTGGACACCCCCCTGGACACCCCTCTGGACAACCCCCAACCCTCTGGACACCCCCAACCCTCTGGACAACCCCCCACCCCCTGGACATCCCCCACCCCTCTAGACAGCACCCCCACCCCTCTTGGACACCACCCCCAACCTACCCCCTTGGAAACCCCCTAGACACCCCCAACCCCCTGGACAACCCCCAACCCCCCGGACAACCCCCTAAACCCTCTGGACAGGCCCCACCCCCTTAGATAGCCCCCACCCCCTTCGACACCCCCACCCCCTTGGACCCCCCCACACCCCTGGACTGCCCCCACCTCCATGGACACCATGGACACCATGGACACCCCCAACCCTCTGGACAGCCCCCCGAACCCTCTGAACACCACCCCACCCCCTTGGACACCCCCTGAACACCACCACCCCCTTTGATATCCCCCACTCCTCTAGACAGCCCCCACCCCCTGGACAACCCCCACCCCTCTCGACAGCACCCCCACCCCTCCTGGACACCACCACCACACCTACCCCCTTGGACACCCCCCTGGACAACCCCCTACCCCATAGACAAACCCAAAACCCTGTGGACAGGCCCCCACCCCCTTGGACAGCCCCCACCCCCTTGGACAATCCCACCCCCTTCAACACCCCCACACCCTTGGACCCCCCACACCCCTGGACTGCCCCCCCACCTCCATGGACACCCTAAACACCCCCAACCCTCTAGATAGCCCCCCTAACCCTCTGAACACCACCCCCACCCCCTTTGACACCCCCTAGACACCACCACCCACTTGGATAGCCCCCACCCCTCTGGACTATCCCCCACCCCCTGGACAGCCCCCACCCCTCCAGACAGCACCCCCACCCCTCCTGGACACCACCCCACCCCTACCCCATTGGACACCCCTGGACACCCCCAACCCTCATGACATCCCCCACCCCCCGGACAACCCCCCAAACCCTCTGGATAGGCCCCCACCCCTTGGACACCCCCCACCCACCCCCTTGTACAGCCCCCACCCCCTTCGACACCCCCACCCCCATGGACCCCCCCCCCACACACCCCGGGACTTCCCCCCCGACCTCCATGAACACCCTCGATATCCCCCAACCCTCTAGAAATCCCCCAACCCTTTGGAAAACCACCAAACCTCTTGAAAGACCCCTAGAACCACGGTATTTTAACCTCAAGCTACTAGTTTTGGCATATCTAGGGATTTTAACCTCAAGCTACTAGTTTTGGTATCATGCCATTATTCAAAATAAGAACCATGAAATTTATCTCCTATCAGTCTAAAATTCTCTGTTATGCAATGAATCGGGTCTTAATAGAATATGAATACTTATAATAGTCCACGAAAATAAGCGATGTAAATAGATTATGGAACTATAAATAGTGATACCCAAAATAGAAACAACCAAGGATCCAAAAAAAACATTCCACCATGAAAAACCATATATACTTATAAAATAAATCACACTGGTACACTAAATGGGTGTATCAAAATGATTTACATATAAATTGTAGTAATATAGGTGAATGAGATCATTAGTTGTCAATGACAACAAAAATTACCATCAATGTCGGGCATCCGTGAAACAAAAACAAACGAAATAGAAGCAGGTGAGGCTTACATGAATATTGCGAGTCAATCTAATAGATCTGGTTATAATAAATAATATTATGATGGAAAAACTAGGTAATAGGGTTCGAAATTGAAGAATCTTACCTAGTTTAAACAAAAAATCACAAAACGTAAATATAGACTATCCAAAAAAAAATGAAGGAAATAAAATCGTGGGAGGCTTACCTGAGTGTTGCAAGTGGACATGATAGATCCAAGGAGAGTAAAGATGATAAAAGATGATAGAAAAAAGAGTTTAATGAAACCAAAACTAAGAGTCGATTAGGGTTTTCTGTGCAAGAGAGATGAGTCACTGGTCCGTCGATCGAAAAATCAGCAATGACAATCCACGTGGCGTGTTAATTTTTTAAATGTTTTATAACGTCGGTTATTTAATCACCTAAGTTATAAAGTATTTTTTTCAAATTTATAAGGTCGGTTATTATAATAACTGACGTTATAAATGTATCAGAAAATGAAGTTTTTACGTCGGTTATTTCATAAACGACATAAAAAAAGCCGCGTGTTGGTTTTTTACGTCGATTATTATATAACCGATGTAAAAAATTCAGAAGGTTGGTTTTTTACGTCGTTTATAAAATAACCGACGTAAAAAATTTGTAGATACCTCGTTTTTGACGTCGGTTATCAAATAACTGACGTAAAAAATCACGTATCACAGATTTTCACGTCGGTTATATATAACTGACGTAAAAAATGGTGACGTTAAAAATGTTTTCTGCACTAGTGTTACCAAAGAATACCCCTTGGGATTTTCAATCTATGTGTGCAGTAAGGTCTATTTCTGTACACTAAGTGATGATTGATTTTATCTCAAATAACATGATCCATGATATCATAATAATGGAATAAGATATGAAATTATTGACTACACATAATCATAGAAAATTATTTCCTTAATAGTTCAAGGATAATTGATGAGACTATTATAATGGAATGCTTTCACTCCTCAAACCATCATAGTAGTCAAGGTTAAATCTTAAGAATATCATAGTGGATAGAGACCCTTACTTTACTAGGTTTACTCTCCATTCCATTCCTTTTTATCTCATGTGATATTTACCCAATGCATTGGAGGGAGATATAATTCCCACTTATCTTGGTCATAACATTACCATCATCCTTGGTTATAATGAAACTAATATCACATAATTAAAATCATATATATGTGTGCCTTAATATCATAAAAAATTCATCATATCAGAACTCATGAAAATAAATGGGGTTCATAAACATTTTATTATAACATAACTTGTGGAAAAGAAACAAGTTTCATAATCATTCCATCATTTCATCAAAGCATGACCCCTTAGAAAAAGAAGAGGGGTTCATATTCATTTTATCATGGTATAACCCATGGAAGAGGAATAAGTTTCATAAAAATCTTGTCATTATAAAGATAAACAATTTTGAGAAAGAATAATAATGGTTTCATTGGATCTTATCCTTAGTAAATCATAGGTTACATAAAAGGTTGTAATATTAGATGGAAAATGATTTTGAAAGATTAATTAGAATGTTTATTGAGTAAAATATCCTTTACACATTGATTTTTTAAAAAAACTTAAAACATTTTAAAAATAATTTTCTTTGAAAATAACTTTGGAAACCTATAAAGGAATCTTTAAAAATAATTTAAAACATTTCTTAAGGAAAATATCCTTTATTTTGAAATCATTTTTGAAAAATAAAAATTTATAAAACATTTTGGAAATAATTTTATTTGAAAATAATCTTTGAAACTTATAAATGAATCTTTACAACATTTTGTGGTTATGGTAGCAGAAAATACCGTTCATTCCATACATATTAAAACAAAGATCCATTTTACATTTTCAATAAAATCCAAACATTAATTGTTTAGAAAATGAAATGATGATTCCTTTCAATTTTTTTTTTGTAAAATGTAAAATATGGGTCAAAATGTATTTAATAAATC
The DNA here is from genome assembly GCA_963277665.1 of Viscum album. Classification (NCBI taxonomy): domain Eukaryota; kingdom Viridiplantae; phylum Streptophyta; class Magnoliopsida; order Santalales; family Viscaceae; genus Viscum; species Viscum album. Next base: position 1,287,745,651 of record OY728159.1, on the reverse strand, counting down.
TTTTATATAATTTTATAAACATTTTTGAATTTTTTTATAAAACATGGTATTGGAAGAAATATGGGGTTTCGACCGTAGATAGACATAAAGAGTGATTTTTCTAAAAGACATTATTTTGACCTATTGAGTATATAAAGAGAGAAAAATGAAGGGGAAAATGTATTCTAAAAAATAAATAGTGGATAATAAAATTCATGTGTTTCTTGAGATATGTATCATAATACTTTATCATAAAAAACATTACCATAAACAATCCCCATAAATGATGATATTGTATCATAAAACCCTTTCCACTTTGGTATATTTTGAATCATAGGAACCATTAAATAATATAATCAAATGAAAAATTTAATATAATGAAAATAAATATATTCATGAAATAAAATTTCAAAGGAGTAGTACATACACTTCATTGAAGAAGATAGGTGCATAATATAACTTATGTCCCAAATAAGGCAATTTGAGAAAAAATCCCTTACCGCTTTAGTACCCTTTTATCTGTAAACCCCATGAAAGAGAGATAATAAAATTGATATGTAAATAAAAATATTTTTTAGTATAATAATCATAAAATAACTTCATGGGCAGTATATACACCATATAAAAGAAACATGTGGTGAATATGACACACGTCTCACCAAAAGTAAAAGTGAGATGAAAATTCCTTACCTTAAGTCATGACTTATTTCATACATGTTAGAACATAATAAATAATAAATATAAGTTTATTATGAATATATGAAATAAAAATAATTATATATATCATACCATATATAATTTACTGATGACCTTATATTATTTGTTTATTGATAATTCCTTATTAAAATTACGTTTCGGGTAATAACTGCTTTGTTTTTATGTATGTTTTGATTTTTTATTTTTGGTTCTATTAATTTGATCATTGTTAAATAATATATATAATTTTAACCATGATATAAATATAATATATATTTATTATTTATATATTAAGAGTAATCCATAGAATTTGGAGATAAAAAATGAAATACATCGTTCATGGAGATGATAGGTCGTACGTACGCATGGACACCATTTCCATTTTATTTATGGATTGAAATAAATAAAGGTAAATAATATATTAACATTAAAAATTAATTTTTATGTCATATATCATATATTTTTATTTTAAATTTTCCTTATTACCTTCCATGTAAAGTGTACGTGAAGAACAAATCACGCCGCTTCACGAGGCTGTAGCCTATAGTGCACACGAACGACGTTATCGTATCCCGCACGAAATGGAAAGTAAAAAAGTATATGTGATTTAATAATAACATAAGTATAATTGTGTTAAAAAAATTATCTATATATATTCATTTAATATATCCTTATTACCATCCAAGTAAATTATAAATGAAAAACACATCACATCGGTTCGTAAGGTGGTAGTCCACCGTACACACGAGCGACGTTATTATTTTCCCAACGGGTTTGGTGGTAATAAAGTAGAAATGAAATTATAATTACATAGGTATAATAATATCATAAATATAATATATAAATATTAAATATATCATTATATCTTATTGTGAGAGGTGGTGATTGAAAACGAATAACATTTGTTTGTGTGGCAGTAGTGTGTTGTACACATGAATGATGATTTTGTATCCCATTTGATGGAAGAGGATAAGGATTTAGATTATTATGTTAATATAATAACATATTAGTATCTATAATATACTTAGGTTATTATATAATCATGTATTAATAACAATTTAATGAGGTTTAGGATGAAATACAATAAAATGTTCAGTTTGGGAGGTTACCTCTTATTTAGACAACTTCTTTTGGTGTGCAGCAAAAGGATTATTAGGATAGTTTTATAACCAAAATAATTATTCTATAATGTTATTAGGGAATTAATTAAGTTATTTATTTAGGTATTGGATGAATAAATTGGGTTTTTAGGTGTGAAGAGGAAAGGATAGGGGTGGCCTTTTATAAGTGAGGTGACCAACACACTTGTAATTTTTGAAAAGAAAAAGGTGTACCCACATTTTTCTCATGAAAAAAGGATAAAAAATGATCCATTATATATCATATAATATATATGGTCTAAATATGGCCATAAAATGTGGTTTTTACATGTTTTGGATTATTTTAAACCCTTATATTTTTAGTTTAACCCCTAGTAAATCTATTTTTACTTTAATCACGACAAATAATTTTTTTCTTCTAAGTTTACTATTAATTATGGTAAACAATTAAGTTAAAATTATTATATAATATAAATTATTATTATTAAAACAATTTAATCCAATTTCCGAAATTCCATTCATAGAAGTGGAAAATTTTAATTTAAAATTAAGCCCATAATCGCAATGAGAAAACAATTTTCCAAAGAGAAAATGTTCAAAAGTTTAAAAAGTTTTTATATAAAAATTTAATAAAAAAATGATCACAATGAACTAAATTGGATTAATATATATATAATTATAAAATTTATAATTTTAAACACAATTTAAAATAATTTTTATGTTTTTAGATGCTTCAATTATATGAAAATTCTCAATAAAAACCAATCTTTTTCACTATTCGTCGATTTTTTCCAGAAAATTATCATAAATTAAATAAAAGATAATTTTGAAATTATTATTATAAAAATTATGTTTTTTTTCAAATAAATTTTCTAAAATTGGAAAAAATTAATTTTAAAATAATTTTGTAAAAGGTGAAAAAACTGTTTTTTACTAAAATATAGTTTTTAAGCATAAAATTGGATTTATTATTATCTATTGTTTAGAAAAACATAAAATTAATGCTAAAATTTTTATTGAATATATAATATATTAATTTAATAAAAATAATTTTCCAAAAGTGATTTGTTTAATTAATTAACGTAAAATGCACTTGTGTGTATAAAAATTGTTTTTTTCAGAAAAATATTTCCTTTATTTTAAAATATATTTTATTTTAATTTATGATTAATTAGTCACCAAATAATTAATTTTATATACACGTGTAAACCATATATTTAATTATTCTTATTAATATACAACATTTGAATAGCTAGGTGATAAATATCATTTTAATCAATAATTTCTTAATAGTATGTAACATTTCCTTTAAAATTTGTGTTGTAAGTAACACAAGATAAATTAATTATTGCATGTAACAAAAAATATAAAAAAGATTAAATTTATTTGAAAAATATATTTCAAAAAATCTCATGGTGTTACACCAAGTGGACATACACACCATGGACCTCATAAGTACATGTCCTGTGGAGACACATGGATAGACAAGCCATGTCCAGGGAAGGTCATGCCCAGACATTCAGGAGAGGTCACATGCCATGTGACCATATACACATGTCGTGTACTACTTTTTTACATGTTGAGTGTAGCAGCGGGACACAGACAAGGTTCATAATTTTGAGAAACACCATGTAATCCCCTCATTACCTTTTACCTTGCATATCTATTTCTTCAGATCTCTAATTTAGGTGCATGAGTGTCTTATCCTGAGTATTTTTCTATATAGGATATGATGATAGCCTTTTTAGCATCAGAGATACATAGAATGGTTTTATGAATGAGATTCTTCCTCTAGAGATACTTGACCGATGACAACAATTAGGCTTGGTTATCAGAGTGATTTTGGGGTCATTACTCCCCTGTCACATAGGTAATGGTATCCACATACTCTTATACTAGTAGAGTTGGTACTCCCCACATTATAGAGGATGTCATTCCTCTATCTACAGAGTGGTATTCCCCATAATTTGAGATCTAGTTGGAGCGGGTCCTCCATTGGAGATAGAAATCCCTTGGCTGTGGAGCACAATAGAGAGGAAAGGACCATCCAAACTAAATCTTATGAGGTTATGCATGGTGGTGAGTATCAGAGATGGGACATTTATAGTTTCAAGCATAATTATTATCAAACTTATCTGGTTTTAGAGATTGAGACATCTCTCCTTTTTCATCCGGGGTTTTTGTATGATCATATATAATATTTGGTTTCTCCACTCTTTCTTTATGGGCTGATCTGACTCTCTTATTATATTAATTCCCTCTAGGTTTTTGTGGTGTCCTACTGGGTATGTATATTCTCACACCCAAATGGGCTATACCCGTATGTGTTGTGTCTTATAAAAATGAAAGGCAGATCAACGATCACTTAAGTAGACCTGATATTGGAGGAGAATTGTAGTATTGGAGGTGCTGATTTTTCTAATGGTTAGCCTTAGTATTTATGTGTCCGAATATCTTTAGTTTTTCCCTTTCCTAGTAGTTGTCAGGTTGGGACCTTAGTTATGTTTGGGTGTGTATTTCCACCTTTATATATTTTTTATTACCTTATAACAATTTGAGGTATTTTTTAGAGGTTGTTGTATGTATTGATTTAACTCTATATGTTTCAGTCTTTTATTATATCTCTACACTGTTGTAAGTTTTTTTTGTGTTCATGTGTAAAGTAAATTTAGTCTAAGGCCTCCCATTTTAGTGAAATTATGACTTGATGTTTATCGCCATCCCCTAGCCTATTGGAGTTGGGCTTGGGGTGTCACCCCTGGATTACTGCCAACCCAGGTGGGGTCTCAGTGGGTTAGATCATGATAGAGTGGTATCAGAAGTGGTTTTTCATTAGGTTAGTTTTTAGAGTTGGACATGTTGTGAGGATTGAATCAGGAACTTAGGGAAATGATGTTGGAGTGTCTTGAGTTCAGTTCTCAGGCTAGGGATCCCAATGTTAGTGTAATGTATGATGTATATATATATTAGAATTTTGACTACTTTCTTGTCAACTTGGCACGTCGAAGTATAATTTTTTGGTAAACCAATGATACATGAATCATATAGGATTGAGTTTTTTTACTTTCATATAATTATTGAGCCAATTACCTATATGTGATCACTATATAGTGATACGTCTTGTTAACTTTCAAGATGTCTCTTTGACTAAAACCAGCTAGGATACTGATACATAGTCATGAATAAGATCATTTGAGCAATGAGGCCTCAGAACAAGTACCTATTAATGATTCATTTCCTCAATGTGAGCATATAATAGTTCTCCCCCCTTGGTGGATAATAGGTGGATCCACCTCTAGTGGATCAGGAGAATGATCATATGTATGTTGGGTAAGTGATAGCTCTAGAAGGTTAGGTTTATGAAACACACTATCTTATCATGTTTCACAAATTCTAATGATAGAGACTACTTAAGTTTCATGGAGAACAAGACCCTCAAGTAATAAATTATTAACTAGAGGCTACTATATGAGTTTTTTTGGCTTGTTTAGAACCCACCCAATTAGATTTTTGTGCTTGCAACCGGTCTTTTTCATGGAGTATTAGGGTGCTAGTGGGGTCTGATCCCTCAGAACCATGATGGGATGATTCCCTTATATACAAACTATGTGATTTTTTTTGGAAAATAGTTTTATCCTTTTATCTTATGCTCTATATGAATTCAAGATCTTCTTGAGATGTAGTAGGGTGATATAACTCTTGCTAAGTATTCCTTGAGGTTTATTGACCTCATGTGCTGCTTTCTTAATATGGCGTGGGATGAATAATTTTAGGCATAGAAGTTTGAATAGGTCCTTTATAGAGATATATTAGCTATCATGACCTCTTTATGAATCCCAATTTATACTAGATTATGAGAGACAAATTTGTCTATAGAGAAATTTCTTATAGAGGGGCATTAGGAAACTAGAGATGATAGTGGATATTGTGGGCCTGATTCATTTACAGTGTCTAGTAGGCATCAATCATCAGGGTTTTGGAACATGATGCATTCTCATTCTCAGACTCTGGCATGTGGTTCTACATAACATGGTTCACACAGAGGGTCCAATCATCCTAGAGAGGGATGATGTTATTCTTATGAAGATAAATGTTACATGGATCATGACTGACCAACCTAACTTGCTATGGATAGTGAACAATCAATTTATAGACCTCCATGATAGAGGAAACATCAAGATCTGTGATCTCTTAGGAATGCTCAGGGTGTCCCCTTGGGATACAGTGCTGATAGGGGAGTAGGTGGAGATCCAGAGGGAGGAACTGTAGGTTTAGGAAGATGCTCTGACCTACTCCCACCACTACCACTAGGTGGACCATGCCAGGATTAGAGGTTTAGTGGTCAAGGGAGTGGATAGTTATAGGCTATAAAGGGATATGATTAGGATACTCATGAAATCATTCAAGTTACGATATGTGTCTTATATACTTTAGCTTTGGTACTTATAGATGTAGGAAAGAGTCATTCCTTCATCTCCATATCCCTTTTGTGAGAGATAGAGCATCTCATTGAGTCTTTATCCCATCAGTTATGGCTATAGGTTTTCATAGAGAGAAATTATTCTACATCACACATTTTCCAATAGTGCGAGTTATCACTTAGTCGAGAGTGTTTCTCATGGGGACCTCTTGGTAATTGTGATGAAAACATCAATTTAATTATGGGTATGGATTGGTTGTCCATAGTTCATGACCTAATAGAATTTCATTTCATGATAGTTATATATTTTTTTACAGATGATTCAATATTATTATTTATGGGAAATAGGGATATTATAGATGAGAGAGTGGGCTTATGAGAAGAAAATTGTAACTTATCACCCATTAGTTGGAATGTTTGTTCCTTGATATAGTGTTCTCTTTGAGTGTCTGATTTCCAATAGTAGTGGAGGATTATATAGATGTCTTTCCTAAAGATGTTATAGGACTAACTTTGAGGATGAATATTGACTTCTACATTGAATTGAACCTAGGGACCACACCGATATCTTATATAGTATATCATATGGTCCCCACAAATTTTTAAGAACTGAGGGTGTTGCTGGAAGACCTTAATGAGAAAGATTCTATTAAACCCATTATCTATCCCTGGGAGTCTCTAATGTTGTTCATGAAATGGAATATGAGAGATTGATTCTTTACATTGATTACCGTCTCCTAAACCAGGTGAAAATCAAGTACAAGTACCCCTTACTGAGGATTGATGATCTTTTCGATCAATTGAAAGGAGTGAGTTTGTTTTAAAAGATATATTTCATGTTTTACTAATATCAGTTTAGGGTTCATGAGGATGACATTCCAAATATAACATTCCAATTTTCATATGAACATTATGAGATCTCCATGATTCCATTCAGTGTGACTAATGCCCACACAATGGTCATGGCACTTATGAATCAAATATTCTATCCATACTTGGACTAATTCATAGTTTTATTTATTGATGAAATTATCATATACTTTTCACTTGAGTAAGAGCATACAAATAATTTTAGGATAGACCTAGACTTTATTTGGGAGCACCATCTATATGGTAAGCTCTTGAAGTGTTATTTTTTGAATTCAAGAGGTTCACTCTATGAGGTGTGTTGTCTTTGGACATAGTGTAGCTATGAATACAAAAAATATTGTTGTGGTGATCACTTGGTAACCACCCTTGAGTGTGTCATAGGTGAAAAATTTCATCATTTTGTAAGGGTACTACTAGAGGTTCATGGAATAATTTTCCAATATTTCATCCCCTTTGACTACCTTGACATAGAAATGGAAGCTATTTTCCTGTAAGAAGTGTCATATAACCTTCAAGGAACTAAGTCATAGGTTGACCGATGATCCTATTTTGAGACTACCAAAGGAGGGCATCAAGTACATGGTGTATTGGGATAACTCTAGAGCCAGGCTCACATTAATTTTTATAGAGAGGTGGGTGGTGATCACTTATGGGTTATGATTTTTGAGACCCCATGAGAATATTTATTCAACCCATGAATTAGAGTTGGTAGTGGTATGTGGAAGAATTATATTTTGGGTGAGAATTATATTGTTTACTCATACCACCAGATTCGTAGGTATATATTCACCTAGAGAGATCTCAACCTAAGATAGAGGCACTGGTTGGAGTTCTCACATGACTATGAATTTGATATTTTATACACTATAAGGAAAAAATAATGGAATATTCCATTAATAATAAATATCTTTCTTATTTATTTAAGGAGGAGTCTGAGTAGTTTTCCTTTTTATAATTGAACCTAGTGGAGGAGAGGGGTAAATCTCACCTTTGGTTGATGGTAATGATTCAATCACTTATTCAGTGTGTGAGATAAGCTCATTTTTAAGATGTTTACTATGAATTTTTTATGACTATATATCCTCATAATATGCACCAAATAGATTTTATGAAGTTTGGGATAATGCCATCATTTTTTTATAATAGATAGTCGTTCCAGTCACATTGTGTGAGGAGGTATTGAAGTATTTTCATACCTATACCTTGGATATACATTCAGGTGTGTACAATATGTATAATGACCTTTAGTGGAAGTTCTGGTGGGTTAGAATGAGGTGGAGTGTCGCTGAGTTTGTCTCTTAACACCTCACATATTGGAAGGTAAAGGCTGAACACCATGTTCTAGAAGGTTTGAATCAACCTCTTGAGATATCAAAATAGAATTGGCATGGAATATCACATGATTTTATTATAGGGATTCCACAGAAAGTGATATAACATAATTCTATTTGGGTGATTATTGACCAACATACCATGTAGACAAATTTTATTTCCATAAGGGAGTAGAGTTTGGTTGAGAGTTTGGGGTGATTGTATATGCAAGAGATCATTAAAATTTATGTGGTGTCCACTTCAATCATCTATGAACGTGATGATAAGTTCACGTCACAATTGTTGACAAGTTTATAGGAGGATTTTAGGACCCATTTATAGATGAATATGTTTTTTCACACCTAAAAAAATGGCTAGACTGATTAGACCATTAAGGTTTTGGAGGATATGTTGAGATACTCTTTTTTGGAGTTTATCCAGAGTTGGGAGGATCACATTCCATTTCTAGAGTTTACTTATATTAATAATTATCAATCCACCATAGGTATGACACCTTTCAAGGCCCTGTATGGGAGACCCTATAGGTCACACTTATAATGGAATGATATTAGAAATACATCTCTTATCAAGCCAGAGAAGGTGAAGGAAATAATAGAAAATGTTTAGGGTGATCCAGGAGCATATTAGGATATCCTAAAGTTGTTGTAAATCTTAGGTTGAATAACATAATAATCCCTTGGATTTCAATAAGGGAGACCATGTTTTCCTGAGAATCTCCCCAAAATGATGATTAGAAAGATTTGGTTAGGGAAGAAATCCATCCCTGAAGTTTATTGGGATGTTCTAGATCATATAGAGGGTTAGAATGGATTATTACCACTTGGACTTACCCCTATAGTTGAATCGAGTGAATGATGTCTTCCATGAATCATAGTCAGAGAGATATGTATGCTAACCATCACATATAATTGACTGGGGAAGTTGAACATTGAGGACAAGGAAACATTCATAGAGAACTTGGTGGTGATTGAGGATTAGTAGGATATGATCATAAATTGATGGACCATTCCTCTAGTTCAAGTTATTTATAAATATTAGAGCCTGTAATAGTGATCGTGGGAGTGTGAGAGTTATATGTTGAATCATTGCCCCCACCTTTTTATGATACTTGTGCTTTTTAGGTCGGAAATCCTTGAAGGAGGGGTGATTTTTATGACTTCAGTTTCTGTAGTTTTATCCCTTTAATAATTATATATATATTGATTTTTATTGGATTTGGTGATATATTTTGGGTGTTACAGGACCCCATAATTAATATATTAAGAAAATTAATATATATTAAAGTACATGCAATTATCTTTTTGGAATAAATGGTTTTATCATTGATCAGGATCTTGAACGGGAATCCTAAATTTCAGTTGTTTTTTGGATGTGGGGTTTACCCTAAGCACAATATAAAGTTGGTTGATGTCAGGTTTTCTATGGAAGGCGATCATTGGATGGTGCGTTAAGTAATTATATAATTTAATTATTTTACTTAATTTACTAAACCCCCCAATTTCCCTCTATTATTACATAATTATGATGAATCTCCAGGGTATCCACATAACCTTTAGAGATTAGATTGGAGAAAGTGAGAGCTCCATTGGCATTAGAAAATCAGGATCATGGATCGACAAGGAACGACTGAGGGGATTCATGAGATGATCTTTGAACATAGTAGGATCTTCACCTTGTCCACTAGTGAACATGTTATTCAACAATGATCAATCCTTTCTTGAGGTAGGGATTATTATTTTCGGTATTTATTCCCTTTGAATCAACTTCCAAGCATGGATTTCATATCTGCGTAATATTTTTATGCGTTCCCAGTTCTTTTTATGGGACTAGATTTGATTAGTGTTCTTAAACCTCATTATTTTTATTTTTTCCTTATTTATAACTACTTTATTTCTAAAATATTTAATTTTTTACTAGGATTTCATCATCCAATAATGATCTCACATTGTTCTTATTCTTTTCCCACCATTGTTCTTCATCATTGGCCCATGGGGTCACGATTCAACATTACTATTATAGATTCAAATGAGATTGAACATCTAAATTCACGTAAGATGCATTAATGGAATAGGTATTGGAATTTTGTGGATGGATTGAGATGGATTGTGGGATAAAAGTGATGTATTTGTAGATTAGGACCCCCAAATAGTGATGGGAGGCATGAAGACTATGGATTGAGAGTTCAGAGATCTGATTTTCAGCCACAAAAATCTAGAATTCAATAATAATATAACTTCCCATTTAGATTAATCAATTTCATGTGAGTTAAATAACGATGGAGGAAATAGAAAAGGTGGACTTAGGGTCAACATGAATACCTAGGTAAGTTTCTATAAAAATCATGAGTACACACTGTGTACTTTGGAGGAACACACAATGTTTTCCTCAGAATCTCATGGTGTCTAGGGTTTCTCCCGAGTTAATTATTAAAATATGTGAGGTTGGGACCATATTCCATGTGACCCTACTCATTCAGCCAAGAAATGTGATGATAATACACGCCCAGGATCCCAGGTGAACATACATGCCATGAACCCCATAAGGACACACTATGTGGAGCCCCATGGATGGGCAAGCCGTGTCTAGTGGAGGATATGCTTGGGAATTTGGGTGATTTCACATGATGTGTGACCCTATTTACACTCGGTGTACTTTTTTTACATGTTGAGTGTAGCGATGGGACATGACCAGGGTTTGGATTCATGATACATGCTCTATACCCTAGTAGGGAATGCCGTGTACTACCATCATAACCTTCTACCTTGAATATATCCTTCTTAGAGACTCATATTTGGGATGAAAAGTAGAATATACTAAGTATTTTTTTCCCATAGTATGTGATGGTACCATTTTTTTAGCATCATAGATACAATATGAGGTGTTATGATCATGATTCTTCCTCTAGAGATGCTTGAATGATGACAATAATTAGACATGGTCATCGGAGGGATACCTAGATTGGTACTCCCCTATCACATAAGGGTGTGATACAACATACTCTTATATAGTTAGATTTGGTACTCCCCCACATTATATAGGGAATAAGTCCTTTATCCACCGAGTGGTACTCCCCCATCATTAAACTCTAACAGAGAATGGGACCTCCAGTATAGATATTGATACCTTGGCTATAGAGAATAGCAGTGAGGAGTGTCCCCTTTACTTAGATTCTTATGAGGTTGTGCATGGTGATGGGTATAAGATATGAGACCTTTAGAGCTACATGCGTACTCATTATCATCCTTATCTAGATGTGGATATTGAGACTTATTTTTTTTAACTGGGTTTCAGTATGAGCATATCAGATGTTGGGTTTATCTACTCTTTCTTCATGGGTTTATATTAATATCATATTCTATTTATTATCTCTTAGTTTTTGGGTCATCCTACTAGGAATGTATATAATCACCCCTACATAGGCTATGATTGGATGTTTTTTGTCTTATATAGATGGTAGGATGATTAGTGGTGACTTAGGTAGACCTAGTATTGCAGAAGAATAACATTATTAGAGGTGATAACCACATTTGATGATTAACCTATTTTTTTGAGCTAGGATCTCTTCTGTTTTCCTCTTTACCAATAATTTTTAGGCTGGGACTTCAGTTCTGGTTAGGAATGTATTTTACCCTTTATATCTTTTGTATTTCCTTACTTTAATTTAATTTATTTCCTAGATGTTGTTTAATTCATTTACTTCACTCTATATATTTTAGTATTTTATTATATCTATACACCATTTCATGGATTTGTTCATGTTCATGTGTATTGGTAATTTAGGATGAGGCCTCCTATTTCAGTGATAATCCTAATCAATGCTTCTCACTAGTCTTTGTCCTATTGTGGGTGGGCTTAGGGTGTCACCCTCAGCTTATTTCTATCTAAGACTGAGTCTTAATGGGTTGGTTCATGGAAGAAGGGATGGTCTAAACCCATTTTTAGATGTTATCAATAGTTAAAAGGATGTAAATATATCCCTTGGAGTTTGGAAACGGTCCCATGAAATAAATTCCATAATAATCAAGGATACTTACAACTAGGATAATAGTAAGGGGTGTTCGATTCCTTTTGGTGATAGATCCTAATTGTTGAAATTGAGGAAAACATTGAAAAAATATGTATGAATCCTTAGAGAGGGTAGGCTAGAATAAGACACTTTGAAGGACCTTTTCAGTGGTTTTATTTATAGAAAGTTACCTCTACATGCCTCTCCATGAAAGAATTTGGGAATGGACTCTTGGTTGGCCTCATAACACATCTTCTAATAAACTGATCATGACATAATTTATAGAGGTGTGGATCCTCAAACACATAATGTTTAAAATATGAAATGAATTTTCCACTATCCTGATTCACTAATAATTTTTTAATGAAACCTTTAACCAATTCTTTTTTATATATCATCATACCATGGGGAATCACTCACAAAATAGAGATTATCATCAAGGAATGAATCAAACATGGAAAGATACGGTGAATTATCCTTGAATTATAACCTAGAAATGTGACCAACCATAAAGTTTTCAATACCATTTTTATCATTAATGGTCATATAAAATTCTTAAAATATAATTACCAACCTAATCAATCTATCCTTAGCATCTTGTTTTTGGAAAATTTATTTCAATGTCAAATGATCGGTGAAATTAATGGTGGGAGAACCTAAGATATAGAACCTAAAATATTATAGGGAAAAGACAAAAATAAAAAATTCTTTCTCATTGGTGGTGTAATTGATTTGATAGTCATTTAATATTTTTCTTTTATAAGCAATACAAAATGGGGTTTTATCACAACATTTTCCTAAGATGGTTCCTATAGAAATGTCACTAGAATTACATATGAGTTAAAAAGGAAGTTTCCCATTAGGAGTTTACATAATGGGTGTAGAGATAAGACATGACTTTTGTGTGGAGAAATAATCCTCATATATTTCTAAATTAAATAATAGAACCTCTTTCACATGAAAAACATATATGGGTTACACAATAGAGATAATGTTCCCAATAAAGCTTTTATAGAAACCAGCATGTCTTAATAAAGACCTCACTTATTTGATTTTTTGGATAAGGAAGGTAAAAAATGATATCTACCTTGGACTTATCAACTTAAATACCTATACTAGAGACCATATGGGCTAGTAATAGTCCTTCCTTTACCATGTAATGACATTTTTTTAGTTTGTTATGGGATTTTTATCCTAAAATCTAGATAAAAACCTATAAAAATTTCTTGGGAAACCCTAAAATATATCCCCAAATATGGAAAATTAATCTGTAAATACCTTTAAACAATCCACCACCATGTATGAGAATATTCCAATAATTCACTACTATAAGTTATTTATGGAATTATATAACCCGAAGGGAATGCTCTTGAAGGAAAAAGTTCCAAATGGATAGGTGAAGGTTGCTTTCCATTGATCTTATAAGGAGACATCAATTTGAGTATACCCTATAATCTAAGAAGTAGTAGATATCATTCCCTATCACACAATCAAGGACTTGGTAAATTAAGGTAAAAGTAAATTGTTCTTTCTTAGTATATGAATTCAACTTCTTATAGTCAATGAACACTCTCCATATAATACTCACCCTTGTGGGTAGAATGTTACCATCATCATTGATAATCAAATTAATTCTATACTTATTAGGATCCACTTGAATTGGTCTTACCCTCTCAATATAAAAAATGGGGTATATTGTGCCATCTTTCAATATCCTAAGAATTTTTTTACGCACCACATATATGATATTCTTATTGAGTCCCCACTGGGTTTGGAAGAATGGTTTATAATGGGATTATAGAATAATCCTAAGGGTCTCGATGAGAGAGATAATCCCCAAAATATCGAGAAGGGTTTATCTAATTTTTTTCTTATGCTTTCTCAATACATCCAAAATCACTCCCTCTTGTTTGAGTTCTAAATAAGAAGAAATGGAAACAAGGAAGGTTTTATTGTCTTTTAAGAATGCATACCTAAGTGAGGTAGGCAGGACCTTGAATTCAATATTGGGTTGGGTGAAAATTTTAGAAGTAGATTGAATATTTTAATTGAACTAGGTTTCCTTTTCAATATTATTGATATAATTAGTTTCTTTTTGAAAGATGTTTTGACCTATAAATTGGCCAGATTAGCGTCAGTAATGGTTATGAACTCGATGTTTGTGATTTCTATAAAGTTTTCATTGATCGGTGATACTAAAAAATCATCAAAGGAACTATCTGAAAGTGATTCAAGACAATGAGACAGATTTATCTCATATAAACGAATAAATTAAATCTTATCTTTAATTAAACTACCTTTAATAATTCCTTTATGTTACTCTAGTTCACTTTCAACACTACCTATCCAATTCACCTCATGAACCTTCTCATCATCCCTGATGTCCATGATTATATTATTGAAGGTTAAGTTCATGTTCTTATTCCTTACCTAGATGACTAATTTGATTATTTCTATAAATGGATGACCAATGATTATTGAAAATTGTCCCCTAATGAATAATTTTAGATTTTTTTCAAGGATAATGAAGTCGACAGGGTAGATGAATTTCTAAACTTTCATAAGAACATACCTTAAGACCCCCTTAAGATTCTAATCACTGTGATAAAAAAGTTGAAGAGTGAAATACGTGGGTTAGAGTTCCTTAAGCCCAAACTAAAAATATACTACATATGGAATAAGGATCACAATAGATCCTAGATATCACAGGTCCTGGACAAATTTTTTGTCTCCTAGTTCAAAATTGATGTATAGAAATCCTGGGTATTTCAACTTAGGAGGCATGGTTCCATGGATTTTGGTGCTCACATTATCAACTAGAATGGCTTGATTTTTGTGTGATCACTTCATTTTGAATATACGTAGGTACTTTAGGTACATGGAGTAATAATTTATGGTTTTTATTGAATAAATAATGGATATATTCAACATAACTCTTGAGAAAATTTCCCTTAATGTTTCATTTAGTTTAGGTTTGGATTTTCCTCTCATGCATTGAGGGAATGGAGTATGCTGCTGCATTATTTGGGGAGTTGTGGGTTCCTCAAAATTCTCATCATATTTTTAGATTAAATCAGTGGTTCATCAGAATTATCATGAGTTTTTGAGGCTTTATATGGTTTTATAATGGGTTTTTAGGATTATCAATATATTTATTACTTCTTAATATGGTCACTTCTTTGACTTGTTCAAGAGATGATTATGTGCCACTGGATTATCCCTTCAATGTCGGTGAAGGAACAAAATGAGTAGCTATGGGTACCTTTATAGTTTTAATGGTTTAAAATTCATGTTTAATAGAATAAAATTTAGAATTAATTCCTTCCATATGTTTATATAGTTGTTCATGTAATGTAAGTAGAATAGATTGGGATAGGTTTTGAGTTGATTGGTTCATCCTAGGTGTATATTTAAGATGATTGATATGTTATTGGATAGGTTTTTACAATTGGATTAAGGGATGTTGGTATTGTATTGGTTGTGGATGAAACTTATTATGCTTTATAAAATTATATAGAAGGTATGGACTTGGTCCTTATGTCTTACTGAGTTGTTGGTTATCTTTCCAATGGAAGTCTAGACATTCATTTTTTCCTTTGACTGAAAGTGTTTTGGTATTGAGGATTATATAAGTTTAGGGAATTGACCTCCACTAGTTATCCTCTTAGAATAAAATCCTGTATATAATTAATAGTTGATAAGTTTCTAGTCTTCTAGTCATGTTTGGCACAAATAGTATAAATAGGGTCAATATTTTGGATTTCTTAGAACTTCCTAAGATAAATCTCCTTGATCTTCCTAGTGAGTTCTACAAGTTTAGAACTAGGAATTTATTCTTCCCTTAGATCTTGTATCCCATGAGATTTGGGATACTTCTCATATTATGGTGAGGTTCCACATGTTTGTTTTTGTTTAATAATACCCTCTAGATACTCATAAGCATTATTTGGGGATTTTTTTAAAAGTTTCATTACACATAATGTTAATGAACTATTTATTTATTAGGCCTAAATGTTCATAAAAGATTCAAAATTTCTATGGTATTGAAAATCCATAGAGTGGAACAACATTGATTGTGTCTTTAAACATTTCCCATGTTTTATAAAATAACTTCCCTTCCTTTTCAATTTTTTTGAATAATGTTTTAAGTGGAATTGTTTTTTATCAGGGAAATATTTTTTATCGAATTATATTTTCAATTGATATCATGAATTGATGTATATTTTTCTCATATTTTTAACCAATTATTGGATCTATACTTTAATTATAAAGTTAATAGAATCATCTTAGATAACTAAATTTGATGTTGTGGGAACATGGTTTCAAAAATTACATTGAATTCCTTAACATGAAGGTACGGAATTTATGACTCTATCCCATGATAAGTTCAAAGGTAGTTTAGAACATAGGGTTGGAAGAGATGGTGGGTATATTCTAGGTAATCATGTCTAATTCAAGATTTTAAATTGGTATAGGAAGGGGTGAGATAGTCATTCATTATTTGATCAACCACATTCCCCAATTTTAAGGCTACCTGATTTGGGTTTCCTTTTTGGTTCCCTCCCAGGTTTATAATAGGGGTTTGTGGAAGAAACTCTATTGGAATGAACTGAATTTTATAATATGGAGTCTTAGGAAGATTAGGATCTAATATAAAGAAACCCATAAGTGTTCTTGAATACCTAACCCTATAACTGTCCACCCTAACTAGATGGTTTGATTTACCATGAATATAGGTGGACATGCACCAATAAAAGAGAGAGAAAAAAAGAAAGGGGAAAAGATATGAGAAATTTGTTGAGAATAAATAAATGGGTTGAAAATAGAATTTTTAGGTATAAGGATACTTACTTGGGTCCTAGAAAATGATGCCAATTTTTTTCCCCAAATTTAACAATATTTATGGTTGAATCGATCACTTTTAGTGTATCTTGGGTTGTTGAATCCTTAGATACATAAGAATAAACCTACATAAACATATTTTATATGAAGTGATTTTTGGCTATAAAGTAACCAAATTTGATTTTATGTGATTTGGTTACTCAAAAACTAAATTACTTAAGTAAATTAAATTAATGGGAATGGGTTAAACCTATTTTTATTCCAAATATGGATTAGATTTATTTCTTTTTATATGTTTCATATTTCTCAAATTCAAGACAGATTTATTCATTTAAATAATATCTCCCTCACCACTTACTATTTTAGTACTTATATTATCCAAATTATAATCACCTATATACTAAGAGATTAATTTTCAGGAACACTATAAGGTAGATGGTCATTCAATCCCTTAAAACATGTAGCCTTAAAATTAGCGAGGGTTAATGAAAAAGTAAATCATTGAATGAAAATATTAAATAAAATATATTCTTAAAACATTAAAAAATTGGAAATAATATCAAAAGGAGTCCCTTTATACTCCCTTGTATCAACCCATAAGAGGGTTATCCCTCATTTTATTCAAATCTCTCAATTTAAGATAGAATTAAACTCATAAGGGTGGAATTGATGATGTGAAAACAATAAAATAACAAATGCTCCAATATTATGTGAATAATTTAACAACTATTGGTGTGAATAAATCCACACCTTGAGAAAATTATATAAATGTGTTAACCAGAATAAAATAATATAAGAATAAAACTAATTTTAATTTTGAACTAATTCGATTTAGGATAACTTACAAGTGAAAAATTTAAATTATAATAACAAAGTGTAATAATAGCATTAAAATTAAAAATTAAAAATAAATTTCCATAAATCTTTCAATAACATGGATTTAAATAGTAATTTTTGGAGACTTGGGTTGATCTCCCAACATTAAAGGTTATACCACTTTATTTAGGTTGGAATATGGTGGTAGAAATATTGTGGGATGTGTAATTTACACACTTGGCCCAAAATAGGAGCTAGCCTACACCACTCTTAAAAAATCCTAAAAATTAGATTCTTTATGTAAAAATTTTAGTGATTCATGTAATATGAAAATGTAGACCAATTTTTTTTAAGGTTTTTCTAAATTTAATCCTATTTGGCCACTTAGTCTTAGAGTTATGATAAAAATGGTGGGATGTCATTCCAACACACTGAATCTCACCCATAATTTTAGCTTGCACTTGGTATACCTAGATCACACCTAAAAAATCTAAATTAGATTTATAAATTGTTTAATAAATTGTTTTATAAGATGTAATATATCTATTATTGCAATTTCAGATTCATTGGTCTTGGATTTTGGCCACTACATTCATTTTAGTGAATTGTTGTCCAGTTCACTTCAACTATAATTTTCTAGATTCAAGTCACAAGATAAAAATATTATGCAATGAACATCCCACTGATCTAGAAGGATAAATATTCCTAGTAACATGGGTAAAAGTTTCCTATAATATCAAATTTTTTTTTGAATAAGGGTGTTTTAAAAGGTGTTGAAAAATGTGCCGAGTATTAGTGAAATTTAATAAAGAATTAAAAAAATGATGTGAAAATATGTTCAAATTGAAAACAGACTAATACTGAAGTCTTAAACCCTCTATTGTTGATTTGATGTAGGTTTTACCATGAAAAACATTAAATTTAGAACCGTTGATTGATTGTACATTTAATTTTTGTTTTAATTATTAAATTATGTCACTAAATGATGTTTATTTATTTTACAAAGATAAAGCGTGTTTTTGTTTTGGTTTCCATGGAAATTAGTGAATTTCCCTATTTTAAAGAATGTGTAAATATTTTTTTAGTAAAATAGAAACTCTAGGTGTTTGATAAATTTCCCAAATGTTTTTTTAAAAATAGTATTTAGAATTTATAAAAAGGGTTTTGGATTTTTGAAATTGATTTATCAAAGGGTTTTACTTGGAGTTTCCTGTGGAACTTAAAATTCCAATTATGGATAAATTATTTAAAGAATTGTTCTAAAATAAAATGTGTTGTTTTAAATTGTTTAGAAATAATTTGAGTCAAGGGTGAATTTTAAAGAGTAATTTTATAAGACTTAAAGGATTTTTTTAATAAAAAGTGATCTGGCTGTCTTAACTGACTTTAAGTGTGGTTTCATGAAACAATTTATAAGTGATTTATAAATTGATATAAAAGATTTGGAATCCTGAGTTTTCTTTTCATAAAGGATTAGTTGTCACTTTTAAATGGTTTATCATTGTTTATGATTCCAACTTGTGTGTTTTCCCTTTGATGGGTGATGTTTTTTGTTTATGGTGTACGGTGATGGATAGTTAGGGGATGATTTTATATGAAGGTGTCAGAGGTGAGGGTGAGTTATTATTATGAATTGTTCTTGTTTTCATTATCATTTATCACCGTTAATTTTGTATTGGTAATGGGAGTGATATGTCCCTAATTGGAGGGTTGATGATGTGCCCATATGGTTCCCCATGGAAGCTTTACACTCTTGGATTGAGGGTCTTAGGTCCCGACTAGTTTAATGGGACTACCATGACTAATAGGTTATTTGAGGTTGAACAAAAGTTCTTATCACTATTTCTGGGTTACAGTACTTGAATTCCTAGGTTATATCCCACGACACATACTTCTTTACTAGTAATTTTTTAGGTAATCTTTACTCTATGCTTGAATAGTTTCCATTTATCTTGTATTGATTGCGACACCTATACTTTTTTTAATTTATTATATATATATTTTTACTTTTGGTTTTATATTCATAACATGATCTATCCATTTTGTTTGGCTTATTTTTCTAAATGGTTTATAATATTGTTTTGAAAACTATTTTAAGTAAAATAATTTTATCTTGGATTTTAAAAGTGGGTTTAAATTGGTATTTTCATTAAAAAATACATTGGCTAAGGAAACATATTTTAAGGGATTGTTTTCATTTAAGAAAAATAAAAAAGAAAACATTGTGAAAGATTAATGAATGACATATTATATTTTCTATAAAATAAATTGGAAAACCAATTTAGAATTGTATTTCACACTAGATTTAAATGGATTTTCAATTAAAAGTTTGAAATGTGGAAATATGGGTGGTGGAATACTGATTATTTTTATTCTTAGAACTATTAAATTTAATTTTTAGGATCTTAGATCCATTTTTTGAGTGTTATATTTTTTTATGATTTTTGAGGTTAGTTGGTTATTTTTTTTATTTATTGTACTGAGCATTTAGTCCTTTAATACTTTCAGTTTTGGTTATTGGAAGATTGTACTATGTATATAAGAGATTGAGGTGATTTTGTGGAGATGATATATTTTAAGGGATACAGGGCTAAGTAGAGGAAGTTACTTATATATAAAGAGTATGGAGGGTGAGCTAAGGGATTAGTTTATATATTTCATATATGTTATTTTTTTTAAATTGTTTAAACTATTTATACCCCCTTCTTATTTTTGTACATATGATTTTGGCATGGATGTCTGAAATATATATAGGGAATGCTATATTATTAGTATAAATTTTATTCTACATTAAATCTAATTTAAGGTGGAAATCATCCTCAATAATTATTTTTGATGCCCTGGAACTTATTTCTAGCTTGTGGGGACCGAGAATGTCCATTAGGTTAGTAGCAGGATAGGTTGGGTGCCAATTCAGTTAGAATCCTGAGCCAGTTTGTTACATAAAAATATGTTTTATTTAGTTCCAAAACACATTTTAAGGTCTCAGGGATTTATTTTGATTTACCTGATTGTGATAGAGTCTAGTTAGTACCACAAGACTACCAAGAAATGACAGGTTCAATAGTTCCTATCTAGGTTCCTCATCACATGTTTAGGTCTTTATTAATATATTCTTAGGAAGTTTACCATGATTCTATGATGTTATTTAGGACCACTTAGGGGATATGATTCATTACCTTGTTTATATACCTTGCTTCTTTTATGATTTATTGAAACTTATGTAGTGTTTTCTTGTTTCTCCTTATCATGTGACATTGATATCATGGTTCATATATGATTCTTATTCGAGTTATTATGCATTACTTTTCAAATGTTTTAAAAATAGATTTTTTGAATAGTTTGTAAAAATAAGAAAAGTAAAGTGTGAATTTGGTTTTCCTTCAGAATATTTTATCACGGGTTTAAAAGTTATGTTCTTTAAATATAAAAAGAGGTATTCCAAAGTGTTTTTGGAGTGTTTTGATAAGAAATAAAACATAATATTTTGTTTTGAAACATTATAATCCTTTATTTTAATGGAATTAAAATGAAAAAATATTTAAACCAGTGTGTGGGTGTTAAAGCATGACTTAAGGAATGATGTTTACATAGTTTTTTTGAAAGAAAATAGATTAATTGATATTTTTTCCTATGGATTTCCAAGTGAACATTTTTTGTAGTCACATTTGAAATAGTAATAATGGGTTTTAATATTATAGTGATTTCATAGATTCAGTGAGTAGCATTATACTGGTTTATATATCCCATGCCTATATTTTATAAATTCTAGGTTTTAGTGAGATTAAGGTTTTTCCTTTGGGATTATTGACGGGAGACTTGGGATGGGAATGGAAAACCATATGTTTCCAGGAGGAGACTTTGGGTATTGATCCAGTTAGGGTTTTAATTGTGAAAGTGGGTCAAATGGAGGTTCCTTGGTATATATTATAGTTTTATTTTGGTTTCAGGCAGTGTATCATCCTTTTGGACCGACGTATATTGTAACATGGTTTTATTTATTTCTAAATTAATTTTTTATTTATTTATAGATTCACTTGTAAATTTGGATTGAATTTTTATTTATCCTATCATTTTTGGTTGGTTTTATCTTCATTTACATCACATATGTATATTTTTAACGAGGAATGTGTTATGAGATTCCCAAGCACTGATTTTCGGCCCATGGGAATTATGAACATTCATTGAGACAGTGGAAGACTGGGTCAAGTTCTAGTTTAGATAGAATCCCATATCGATTCATTTTAATATATATATATATTATATTATATTAATTATAAATGAGATTCATATACAAAATATTACATACAGTGCAACTGTTAGCTCTCCCCCGAATAGTTTCATCAGCTTTGACCCAAAGGTTGGTTTATAAAAGATTTGCAATTATTGAACGAACAAGTTAAATGAATCACACTAAGAAATAGAAACTCATTGTTGGAGTTCATACCCTAGAAACCAACTTATTTATACTTTATGATAAACCTATATTCATTGAATGAATATTAATAAACTCTTTATCACATCATGATTGTTATTCTGCGTGACATAGTATGTTATAATGTCCTAATAATAGCTATCGCACTAAAAGGTCATAGTGGATCCCTGCTATGATGAGAACCTGGAAGTGCCATGACACTATTATTGAATATATATTCTATAGACGGATGATATCATTTCAAGGGACACAAATGATACAGGCTATCAGGGGTAGAAACTCATAAAACTTTGATGCACCTTCTTATGGTGTGTTCCCTTGGTAATATCCGAGAGGATATTATGAGAACAAGACCCATCAGTAAGAAATCAACATTCATAAGTTTCATTGTATTTTCCTATCTACAGACCCGTGTATTGGTCTTTAGACTTTACGATTATTATTAATGGGTATTATGACTCATGCACTTATATGTATTGATGAAAACCATGATGAAAGATGTTCGCGGTGGGGTAGGATATGTTGGGTGCGTCACGAGTAATACTGCATTAATGAATAATGTGAGAAAGGATTTTTCACTTCTACAGATAAAGATATCTCAGACACTTTGATGGAAATTATATAGCCTAACTAAATCCATGGCCATGGTTTTCTCTAGTAAAGTTCAATTCTAGGAAGTCAAAGAATGAGAAATCGAGCACATGGGTTGATGACACTTTCATAAAACCCACTTGATTGGAGATATCTGGAAAATGGGATTATATTTCACGTTAAGTGTTCATATGAGGTGACTTGTTATTGCGATATCAACATTTTTATCTTGGGTTACTTGACCCGTTGATATGAAGTTATCTTGTACTTTTTGAAATCCCACCTAATACCAATGAGAAAGAGGCCTAGAGGGCCACACACTAAGTGTAGCCAGTATCTTAGTTAAATAATTTATTTATTTAACAAGTTGAATAAATATTATCCTGATTGTGGTTTAATAATTATTCAAGTATGCCTAATTTCATTTATTTCATCGCTAGTTATTCAAGAGAATATATTGTGGATGAAATATTTATTAATCGATGAATAATGAAGTTATATTTATTTAATAAATAAATAGTCATTATTCCAGGCCTAATAAATATTAAAGAGGATTGTGGGACTAAGTTATGGGTCTGGTGAGAAATAATATTGAATATTATTTGGTTAAATAATATTTAAATATATTGTGCGAGTTAAGAATATGTCATGGAAATAATATAATTTCTATTATTATTTAACATGGGGTTTTTCACATGGAATAATAAATTAAGTAATGACACCTATTCTAATTAATTATTATTACCTGGTGAATTAAATTAATTAATAATATGTCATGGATATAATATCACTACTATTATTATTATTAAACATTTGGTTTTCAAATGGAATAATAAATTAAGTAATGAAACCTGTACTAATTATTTATTGTTACACAATGAATTAAATTCCCTATTATGTTATTATTATCTACATAAGACAACGAGTCATTCCATCGACTAACCAATCATTGTTTGCACAACATCCTTGGAGAAAATATATCAAGACTAGATAACTCTTCCCTCTCCATGAATTTTCTCAAGAATGAGAGAGATCCTCCTCCACTGGATTGAGGAGAATTCTTTGGAAGCGATTCTCAAGGTGATCGAAGGCGGACATCTCAAGCACAAGGATCTTCTGTGCTATCACCCAAAGACTCATTCAATGATGTCCTGAGATACATGGAGCACGTGTGGATCACCGCTAGTGGATTCCTATCCTTGGATTCTATATTGTAATGAATCCGAACCTCAGACCCTTGGTCGGAGGCATCAATGAAGAAATAATCACCTTGGAGGTAATTCTATAATTTAATTAAATTAATTATAAACAAAAATATATCGATTCTCTCTTCTTGGTTATAGGTCTTCTCCTTTTTTATTTTATCTTTGATTCAATTCTATGGATACTTGCATTCATTTTTGTATTGATCCTGGATTAATCATTGATTATGGAAATTTGAAAAGTTAGGTGCATGTCCATCCCGTGCTTTCACTGTTCCCAAAACCTACAAGTGGTATCAGAGGGGCCATATTTTTGTTTATAATTATTTAAATAATTTTTTTATTATTTACACTTTAATAATTTAGTTTTTCAATTCATGTTTAATCATTCATGTAATCTAAATTTCAATATCTATTCCCCCATTATCATTTCATGTAGATCTAACAAAAATGAATAATTTTATGATTAAAATTAAATTGAGGATCTCATAAGAAGGCACCGACGGTTCTGTCTAGATAACACAAGAATACATATAGGGTAGTCAGATCTAAATGTCATGTATTTGTGTTCAATGCATCTGGATTAATTCATAAACAACTTAAGCCCTGTGCATTGATGATACTCGGTGTAGTTAATTCTTACACCACATGTTGACCAGGACAGACTCGTGCACGGTTAGCCGGACTATATGCCGTGTGGACCACTTGACATGATGTGTAGTCCCTTTCAGGTCAGGGTCAAGTCATGTATCCCATACACAACTTGCTTGGATGGTGACCATGTAACATGAAGTCTACACAGTGTGTGGCTTACTAGACACACCGTGTACTCTAAATATTTCTAAAGTACACCTCACACGCCATTTCCCTAGGTGTGTACTTTGGATGGATGATGAGGAGGGTACAAGCCGTGCAGTCAGATCTACAAGCTGTGTACTTTTTCCAGATTATGTAGATTTAAAAAATTATTATTATATTATATAAACCCAAGAGACATGTACCTTTTTGTGGGCATAAATATGTGACACAATATGTGATAGATGTTTGATATATATATATATATAAATGTTTAATTAACATATGTGTAATGTTCAAAGATCTGCACATCATGTTTGAGTTTTATAACAATTATAATTCTTCGTGCCTGCTACATGTCACAAAGAATAAAGTGTATACAAGTATAAATAAATTATGGGTAGTTTGGGATGGGTATTCACCAGGTTTCCTCCATGGTAAAAGTAATGTACAAGGTTATGGATGATAATCTCAAGGAAATTCAGAAAAAAGATTAAGATAAAAAGGATTTATTAATTAAAGATAATGATTAATTGATACAAGAGTAATTTATCTTAATAAGAATGATTAAATAGTTGAATTCTAGTTTTATTAAAATGCATAATTCTTTGCATGTATGCGTCTGATCATGAGTTAAACTAGAACTTTTTATGTGATCAGTTCCCTTTTAATTTATTTATTAAATTAATTTTTTTTGGACTGCATTCATTATTTTCATTAATATGTAGGGATTGCATTCCAACGATTTCTTTAATGTAAACACCCATTTACCCCTAAACTATGTGTGATTTAAAATTATACGAAATTGATGGATCTCCCAAGATAGTGTAGGTAGTTCAAGTTAGTATTTGAGATGAAACCAATCCACGGAAATAAAAAGGTGGACTGGTGGAAAGCTGTAAACACAAAACTTAAACAGTTTGAGGTGTTTCTCCCATAGGTTAGGGTTAGTTTATCAACCGTTAGATAAAATAACCAATAGTAAATCTCATGATCATACAATTTATTTTATTTATATTAGTTGTATAGTTATTAATTACGGATGTTTGACACGATTACATAATTAATGAACTAACAAGCATACAAGATGAAACTAAAATAAAAAAATAATTTATGCGTAAATATTATCTATACATGGTTAATCACTTAAGTATTTCTCACTTAAAATTAATAAGCATGTGAAAAGATAACAAGTGTAAATTTATCCATAAAGGATAAAATACCTCAATAAAATATTAAGTCGGTATAAACTTCCATTACTTCAGTTAGAATCGAACCATAGTTCAAAGTGATTGACCAACCCTAGTTGGGGTGATTTCAATTATTGAGGAATTCTAATTTGATGTTTTGGGTTGAATTAAATTAATTTACATCAAGGTTTGACTACTCTAGAAGGACTTTGTGTAACTGAGAGGCAAATTTTGAGGAAATCTAAAATTAAGGATTTCAAGATTGGAGAGTCCACTCAATAGATAAAGGAGATATGAGTTAATGCAGTTGGAATTTGGAATTCTTACCTAAAAACTTTCTAGTTTCTTGAACAAACCTAGTTGGGGTATTTAAAAGGGAAATATGGATCCTTTCCCCAAGAATGTACAAGAAATAGGTTATTCCAAATCCAGTGGTGAGGGCTATTGGGTTTTGACAAAATTGCCGGAGACTAATATATATTAATTTATTTATTTGTCTATATTTATCAATATAATGTACTAAAACTCTGTTCATATTAATTTGTAGAAACAAAAATCAAAATGACATCAAACTTATCATTGCGATCCATACTTTATAAAGAAAACCTTATCATCAGCAATAATTTCTAAGAGTATAAAAGGAACCTTCGCGTTATACTTCTCCATGAGAGGAAACCTTATGGGTTAGAAGAGCCTTTACCTGTTGCACCTGGAAATGAGGAACTCTCTATATACGAGAAACATCTGAGTGATTCTATAAATGTTTAGTGAATCATGCTATCATATATATCCAATGATATATTGAAGAAACATGAGGAAATGGATGCTTATATCATGATGTCTCACCTTCAGGATATCTATCAATAGAATTTGATATAGGATATGTATGAGATCTCCAATAATTTGTTCACTATTAATTCTGGAGAGTCTGCACCAACTGGACCACATTTAGTCAAGCTTATTTGCTACATTGAACACATGGACATATTAAGGATTAAATTACTAGATGAGTTTCATACAGATATCATACTATCATCGCCTCATAAGAGATTATATAGTTTTATTGTGAATTGTAATATGAGTAATAATGAGAAATCAGAGTTTCTTGCCCTAATTCGACAAGTTGATAAGGACATGGGGTGTAAAAAACCCGAAGTCCTTCTTATGAATAAGAAGTTGAAGGACAAGGAAAAGGGGCCTAATATTTATAAAAAATATAAAGCCTTAGAGCATTGTCCAACTAAGAAGAATAAGATCCAAAGGTAGGGCTAGGAAAAGGAGGTAGTATGATTTGCATACGGCAAGTCAGGCCACGAGAAGAGGAACTGCACCCAGAGGCAAGAGGAATCCAAAGGTGCATTCATTATCGAGTGAAATATTTCTATTTATATACATTGGGTATTGGATACATCTTGTGTGGCTCACATCTGTATTCAAATGCAAGAACCAAGTAGATTCTAGAAAATTTCTAGAGGAGAAGTGGATCTGCGAGTTGCCAATGGTGTGAGGATGGATGCTACTTCCATTGGTGACTACTACATCACATTGTTGATGAGAATGATTTTAGTTTTACATGGATTTTATTATGTACCTAGTGTTACCAAGAACATAATTTCTATATCAAGTTAAGATATAGATGGATTTATTTTCAAGTTTGGAAATAAATTTTGTTACTTTTATAAGGAAAACATATGTTATGATATGGTGCATTTAAATAATGGTATGCATGTATTAAATTACGAGGACCAAGTGTTGGAAATGTATAACGAACTAAGTTCACATTACTCATACACCACCCAATTGTGGAATCACCACCTTGTTAATGTAAAATATAAGTGCCTGAAAAAGCTCTATCAAGATGCTTATTTAGACTCTTCCAAGATAAAACCACTTGATAGATGTCATGCTTGTTTAGAAGGGAAAATGACCAAACCACCATTTGGTAGATAGGGTGAAGGGTCCACATATATTTTATGATTGGTACACACTGATGTGTGTAGACCATTTC
The DNA here is from genome assembly GCA_963277665.1 of Viscum album. Lineage (NCBI taxonomy): Eukaryota > Viridiplantae > Streptophyta > Magnoliopsida > Santalales > Viscaceae > Viscum > Viscum album. Next base: position 1,287,717,369 of record OY728159.1, on the reverse strand, counting down.
AAGTAGAATATAGAGGTAGATATTCTTACTTAATTACTTTTATAGATGACTTGAGTAGATATTTCTATGTCTACTTAATGAATTATATTTCCGATTCCTTTGAGAAATTCATGGAGTTAAAGAATGAAGTAGAGAATCATCTTGGTAAGAAGATAAAGAATCTTCGATTGGATCAAAGTAGATAATATTTTAACCAAGAGCTCATAGACCTTTTACAGGAGTCTAGGATTCTATCTCAACTCACTATAGCTTATACACCATAGTGGAATGGTGTTAGTGAAAGGAGGAACCATACCTTGTTGGACTTGGCAAGGTTGATAATGAGTCATACAGATCTTCCATTATCCTTTTGGGGATATGCATTGAATACTAAAACATACACATAAACTAAGTACCAAATAAGGTGAAAAATGAGATTCCCTTTGAGCTATGGAGTGGAAAGAAAACCAATTTATCTCATACATGTGTATGGGGATGAGAGGTGTTTGTTAAGTCTTTCTCAGGAAACAAACTAGCACCCCAAGGCATGAAGTGTATCTTTATAGGGTATACCAAGGAAAAAAAGGGATACTACATATACATCCACTCATAAAATCAAGTGACTATTTCCAGACAGACCATCTTTCTTGGGAGGGATCACATCCTCAAAAATGATAGTGGGAGAAAGATTGAATTTGATGAAGTTAATGCTAAAGATACATAGGAGTTGGTATAGGAAGAAGTTCCACAGGTCCTTGTGGAAGAGGTAGTTCCTGAAACACAAGTACTGTATAAGAGTACAAGAGAGGTAAGGGAACTAGAGAGATATGACTTCCTTATCACCAAGGATGGTGAATCATTATTATTGGACAATGATGAACCTACCTCCTACAAGGAAGAAGTAGAAAGATCAGAAGCTACAAGATGTCTAGAGGTAATAAATTCTAATATGGATTCCAAGTATTAGAACCAAGTCTGGGTTATGGTCGATTTACAAGTTGATGTGAAGCATGTTGGGTGTAAATGGGTATTCAAGAAGAAACTAGACATGGAAGGTCAAATTAGTACCAATAAAGTAAGGCTAGTGGATAAAGGTTTGAAACAACGTCAAGGAATTGACTATGATGAAACCTTTTCACCAGTTTCCATGTTTAAATTCATAAGAATCATTCTTTACATCGAAACTTTCCATGACTATGAGATTTGGAAGATGAATTTCAAAACTGTTTTCCTTAATGGAAACCTTTAAAAAGATGTCTATATAAAACAACCAGAGGGTTTGTGGCACCAGGTGATACAAAAAGGGTATGAAAGTTTCAAAGACTCATTTATTAATTAAATCAAGCATCCAGGTTATGGAACATTAAATTCTATGAATCCATAAGAGAATTTAGTTTCATTAAGGATGAATGCGAACCATGAATTTACAAGTGGTTTAATATTAATGTGTTCGTTATCCTAGTAGTGTATGTTGACGACATATTTCTTATTGGAAATGATATACGAGTCTTGCAGTTAGTCAAGGACTAGTTGAAAAAGTGCTTCTCCATGAAGTACATAGGCGAAGAAGCCTGCATTATAGGGATCAATATCATTCATGATTGATCCAAGAGGCTACTTGGGCTAAGTCAAAGTACATACATTAACCAGATACTATGGGTATTTAGTATGGAACAATACAAGGTAGAATTGGTTCCAGTGTCAAACGGTATACATATTTCTAAGAAAATGTGTCCCCATACACAACATGAGAAAGATCATATGAGTAAGATTACATATGCTTAGGTGATATGATCTATCATGTATGTTATGTTATGTACCATAATTGATGTTTCTTTTGTTCTGAACATGGTAGACAGATATCAATAAGATCCAAGATAACATCATTGGATGGATGTCAAGACTATCCTTAAGTATCTAAGAAGAACTAAGGATATGTTTCTGGTGTATGGAGAATATGAGGAGCTTGTCATTAGAGGGTATGATGATTTTAGTTTTCAGACAGATTAGAATTATCTGAATTCACAACCAGGATATTTTTTCTATCTCAATGGAGGAGTTGTGATCTAGAAGAGTTCAAAACAGCAAGTTTTCGCTGATTCTATAGTAGAGTCTGAATATATAACGACTTCTGATACAGCCAAAGAAACTGTCTAGATTCATAAATTTGTCTAAGATCTTGATGTGGTGCCTATAAGTAAAGTTCACTTTACATTGTATTATGATAATACTACAGTGGTGGATCTTGCAAAAGATCCAAGGTCACATCAACAAAAAAAGAACATACTCTAAAAGTATCACCTCTTGAGGGATTTCTATCAATGTAGAGAAGTTGAAGTGAGAAGAGTGTCCATGGAAGAGAAAATAGCAGACCCCTTGACTAAATTCCTCTCTTAGTAGAAGCATGAATATCATTTGAGAGATAGAGGACAAAAGATTGTTAGCAGTTGTCTCTAGTGAAAGTGGGAGTCTGTTGGAGTTAGTGCTCTAGAAACCAACTTATTTGTACCTTATGTGAGACCTGTATTCATTGGATGAATATTAATAATCTCTTTATCATATCATGATTGTTCTTTTATATGGAATAATATGTGATAATGTCCTACTAATAGTTTTCACACTAAAAGGTCATATTAGATCATGATGATAACCTAGAAGTGCCATGAGACTATTCTTGAATATATGTTCTATGGATGGATGATATCATTTAGAGGGACACAAATGATAAAAGATATTAGGGGTGGGGACTCATGAAAGTTTGAGGCACCTTCTCATGGTGTGCGCCCTTGGTAATATCCAGAAGGATATTATGAGAACAATACCGATTAGTAGGAAATCTACATTCATAAGTGTAATTAGATGTTCCTATCTGTAGACATGTGTATTGGTCCTTAGACTTTAAGATTATTATTTATGGGTATTATGAATCTCACACTTAGATGTATTGATGAAAACCATGATGACAAATGTTCATGGAAAGGTAGGATATGTTGGGTGCATCATGAGTAATATTGCATTAATGAATAATGAGAGAAAGGATTTTTCACTTCTACAGAAGTAGATATATCATGCCCTTTGATGGAAATGATATAGCCTAACTAAATCCCTGGCCAGGGTTTTCTATAGGAAAGTCCAATTATTGGAAGCCAATAAATGAGAAATCAAGCACATGGGTTGATGTCACTTGCATGAAACTCTCTTTATTGGAGATATTGGGACAAAGGGATTATATTGCATAGTAAGTATTTTTATGAGGTTAAATGTTGTTGCGACATAAAATTCTTTCTCTTGGTTGCCTTGATCCATTACTAGATAGTAATCTTGGAATTTAGGCAAGAACACCTAATGCCAATGAGAAAGAGGCCTATAGGGTCACAGAAACTAAGTGTAGCAAGTATCTCAGTTAAATAATTTATTTATTTAAAAAGTTGAATAAATATTATTCCTGGTTGTGGTTTAATAATTATTCATGTATTCCTGATCGAATTTATTTCATCGCTAGTTATCTGAGAAAATATATTGAAGAAGAAATATTTTTTTATTAGACAATAATGCATTTATATTTATTTAATAAATAAATGTCATTATTTAAGGCCCATTAAATATTAAGGAGGATTGGCAGACCAAGTTATGGGTTCGGTGAGAAATAATAATAAATATTATTTGGTTAAATAATATTTAAATATAACATGCAATTTGAGCACATGCCATGGAAATAATATCATTTCTATTATTATATGACATGGGGTTTTTACATGGAATAATAAATTAAGTAACAAAACCTATGATAATTATTTATTTTTACCCGGTGAATTAAATTCGTTAAGCACATGTCATGGAAATAATAACATTGCTATTATTATTTGACATTGGGTTTTCACATGGAATAATAAATTAAGTAACAACACCTATGCTAATTATTTATTATTACCTAGTGAATTAAACTCCTTGTTATGTTATTATTATCTATATAAGACAAGGGGTCATTCCATCGGCTACCCAATCATTTTTCATTCAAAATCCTTGGTAAAAAGCTCTTGAGCCTAGAGAACTCTTCTCTCTTCAAGAATGCTCTTAAAAATTAGAGATATCCTCCTCCATCGGATCAAGGAGAATACTTTGGAAGCTATTCTCACGGTAATAGAATGCGTACATCTCAAGTGCAAGGATCTTATGCACTAGCACCCGAAGACTCCTTCAGTGACATATAGAGATACATAGAGCATGTGTGGATCACCACTAGAGAATCCCTATCTTTGGATTCTACATCGCAATGAAGTCGTAGCTCAGACCCGTGTTTGGACTCATCAACGAAGAAAGAGTCACGTTGGAGTTAATTCTATAATTTAATTTGATTAATTATAAAAAAATATATCTATACTCTATTCTTAGTTACAAGTTCTCTCCTTTTTATTTTATCTTTGATTCAATTATATGGATATTGGATTTCATCATTGTATTGATCCCTAATTAATCATCGATTATGGAAATTTTCAATGTTGGGCACACACCCATCCTGTACTTCTGCTGCACCCAAAAGCTACACTCATGACATGCCTTATAAAGAATAAGTGACAAGATTCACCTATATGAATAGAATAGTTCAATTATATTGGTGTTTTTGTGCCTATTGTGTTCAGATGATGATGTGATCATTAATGTCACGAACATTTTTATTTAGAAAACTCTCTTCTTCCTGAGATGCATTTATCTTTCTCGAGAAGGCATTATTACCCCTTTATAAGTTCAGGTATCCTCACAATACAATCATGGATACTTTGATTAGTGTATCACATTAGAGGCATGTAATTTTTTTTCAATAATCCTTACAATATTCCTCAAATATTCTCCCAATATCAAGAAAAACAGATACTACAACTTGTGTCTTTTAGGTACTCTATTTATCTATTTTTTGGATTATTTTTACATGTTTAATATTAAAGATAGACCCACCCATGTTTTAGTTATTTTTTACATCTAATAATCATTATAAGATTAAATGAAACCCATAAGTGGTATCAAAGATAGTTTCTTAAATATTTGAATGTTATTCCATCACTGGTTTTCTAAGAATAATGAGTTTCATTATGTGATACCTTTACATGAGCTATGTAAAGGTAATATGAGATTTATCTTTACACAAAGGGTTTATGTATAGGTAACCCGAGACTTATCATTACATGAAGGGTTCATATAAAGGTATTATGGGACAAAACCCTTATATGAAATGTTCACATAAAGTTAGTTTTATGCTTAACTTCATGTAAACAAGTTCATGTAAATTTAATGTGAAACTTACCTTTATTAAAAAAAATTTATATAAATTTTAATTAGATATATCATTATATAGAATGCACAGTGTAAAATTAAAGAAGATCTGACCTTACTTAGATAGTTTACATAAAGGTAGTGGGCAGTTACCCTCATTCAAAATATGGATTCTGCATAAGGATAAGAAAAATTTCTTTAAAAAATTTCTTTTAAAACTTTTCCCCAATATTAAATGTTATTATTAAAATACCCTTTATAAAAAAATTATAGCCTGAATTTTTATCTAGAAATAAAAGGGTTCATTTAGAAATCATAAAGGGTAATTTAAAAAGTGTTTATAAATCACAAAATATATGACATTTAGATGATATAAAATTTTTATATAATAAAAATTAAATTATAAAATGTTTATAATTTGTGAAATATGATATAAATTCCATATAATAAAAAATATAAAAGATTTCATATTGAAAAGGATATAAAGTGTTTATATTCAAAATTATGTAATGTCTATATTGTTTTGGAAATTTATAAAATTTTTAAAGTTATATTTTATTTATAAATTGTTTATAAATGTTGATATCATGTTTAAATATTTTTATTGTTCATTTATTTAACGTTTATTCCATGATTTATTCATGTTTAGAAATTTTTTTATGAAATTTGAATATTTTTTATGATTTAGTTTAACAATTAAACTGCAACCTGTAGATAGAACCTTGCATTAAATGCTAGGTATAACTCTATATATTTTTTCATATACCATGACCTAGGTTTATAATTTGAGTTATGATATTAAAAATAATTATTGAATATAGGTTTTGAATATTATGTGTTAGAGATATCATTAATTGAATTCTATCTTGAGTAAAATCTCCCTAAGTAGAGGGACTTGGAGTCAGAATACCTGCTGACCTGGAGGCTATACCTTATCTAAAAAGACGAATGGGGTTGGATATCTATTACTCCAGGATTACTCATGTGTATATTCTCAACATCATATAATTCTATACATTTACTTGAAGAGTTAACTTATTCATATGGTGCATTCAAATATGTATGGATATGTTTAGTTTCTATTTTTGGGTGAGTAACACAATCTTGTGGTTTGTGTAAAGAGTGAAGAGACCAATTTGATCCTGAGTTTTATTTTTTATCAATGATTTTCATTGGAGATCAATGAAATAGTAAGATTTCATTGATTTTAATACGATGAAGAAGTTTAAAATTTAATAGATCTTAGATAAAGTCCTCAATTCTTGATCTTCCAAGAAAAATCTTTCGAAGACTTTGAGTTTTCATAGATGATGCCTCAAGAATTGTTATGGATTAAGTAAATGAAATTTTATGTCATGTTTGAACAATTATCCTCATAAATCAGATGATTGTTAAAATAGTTATAATTTCAAATAAATATATCAAAGGTGATAAATTGTTTACAAAAAATAATAAGGATAATATTATGATTAAAGATGTTCTTTAAAATTTTTATTCTCAAAAGAGAAGATATGAATTGGTGTTTATTTGAAGTTCATAAAAATATTAATTTTCATGAATAATAATTTGAAGAAGATAATGAAAAATATTATTTTTCATGAAGTATTACATAATATGATATAGGAATATGAAGATTTTTTTAAGTGGTGGATGAATTTATTTTTATATGAGGACAATTTACTTGGAATTTATCTTAAGTGCTTATAAAAAATGGTCCAACCATTTCAAGCCTAATTGGCCGACCCATCAACCCATTTATGGGACTCTAGGTTGACCACATCGGGAGGTACAACCATTCATTCCTGCACAAAGATAGGTGTACTAGAGCCATGTATAAGTCCTGATAGGGTGAGACTATGTTTCAGGCCCATAGTGTGAACACCTGTAGGTGTTCATGGGTTGGGATAGAATCCCGCAGGAAGCCCGTGGACCGCGTGTGTCACAACCTGTGTGGGTGTGCTGTGATATGTTATCTTAGTGCCTAACCCGATGCTGGATCGAATGTTGAGTGGTAACGATTTAGATAATAAAGCATAGGTGAGAGAAATAGAGATTCCGATGTGGGACATGTTGTGGTGTGGTACTGTTCATCCATTTGAAAATCATATTAATAGAACATGGTCATCCAATCAAATTAATCAGCACTCTTCAATCAACCAGCGCCTTTGTATTCAAAATAAGCCACACATTTTTTGAATACTATCATCATATTCCTCAAACAAGCTCTCAATGATTCTACAATGTCCCCAGAAAATATTTATGAACCATTATCAATCGAGCAAGATTCCACCATGATCAATCTGAGGTCAAAATAATGAGACAAACAAGATCAAAGAATCATTCAACTTTGTTTGCATGATTAATATAGAGATGCCTCAACCAAACTGCAAAAATAGTTGAGAGATGATATTTGAGTAGTCTATATCCATGGATGGACTTTAAGATTTTAGAAAAAAGAGTTGAATGCATCTACAATCACATGAACTTTATTTACTCATTGAAAATAAGATTCCAATTGTAAAAGAAAAGAACCATAATTTGTAGCATCTCTAAACCTAAGGTTGAATTATTAAAATTCAAAGATCCTTAAAGATATTAATATATATCTTCACATGGAATATTTTATAGGGATTTAAGTCAGTGGATATAAGAACTAGAGGTGGTTATTATCACCTATAATTGGAGAGGCACCGAGATGAAGCATGGTGATACCGCTCACATATTTTGAGGGCTCTCATTTTTCTTTAAAAATAAAGTCTCCTTGAGATTCTATTCTCATGAAGAGACATAAATTTACATGATAATCCTTGGCATCATAATGTAGGGTGTTCTGTGTATATATTGTGAAAATGAACAAGAAATGCACAATACACAAAGTAGGGATGCAAAAACATGATTGGTGTTTATACACCCTCACTGCACTTCATGAAGATAGCTAGTTCCGTAAGCCAATACTGAGTGATACACTCCCACTGAGTTATACATAGCAGAAACCCATACTTCTTCTATGTATACACATGAATCTAGAATTAGAGTTCCACATAAAGGATAGTGATTACTGCACACTATTGTTTTGCGCAATGAAGAAGGAAGCCATATAAACATATCACCACAAAGGTCCTGTGCATAATAATCAATTCTTACTAGATTGTGTGTGTGTGCATATGATTGTTTGAATGAAGAAAGAAGGTGTTGAACTCACGGGTATATTAAATTTAGTGAAGAATAATATATTTCATATACGAATTACATACATGCATGGTTTATATAGCACATAAAATTCCATATCATTATATTTTATATATGTGTTAGGGTTTTTTACTTACAAGAAGAAGATAGTTCCATACAGCTATACTTGTTCAAAGATAATAGAGAGAAGAATAAGAATAGTGAAGTGTGCGTTCATGGTAATGATAATTATAATGTGTTATGTTCATGATATGTTTTGTTGATAATTCCAAGCATAATTAAAATAAATTCATAAGATGAAATGATCAGTGCAGTGTAATTAGTCATTGAAAAATATTTAGTTTCACTAAGATGAAATTGATACTATATTCAATTTCTAGTATTGTTTATCGAGGATCCTAAAAAATTCATTCTAAAGTAATATTCATATATCATTATAACTAAAGAATATATAATTGTGTCAATGGTAAGATGAGATGATATTTCATTACTTCAATAATCATAAAAGATTTTGTGATTCTATAAATAAGAAGATTAAGTTTCAGTACAATTTTTTTTCATGGAAGAAGATAAAGATCATGACACAATTATACACTATTTCACCTATTTTTTTTATCACAGATCAAAGGAAGAATAAAAAGTGACTTTCCAAGTTTATTTCAATTGATTATAATTTTCATCAGGGAGAATTATATTCATCAGTCCACAAAAAATTCGTATTATTATGACTAATAGAGGAAAAATAAAGTACAAATTTCAGTATTCTAGAAATAATAAATAAGATGAAGTTTTCTTACCTACTGTTGGGTATTTAAACAAGCGAATTAGAAGAAGTTTTTGGAATAAATAAGTAGCTTGTGAAATCCAACAGTAGTATCAACTAGTGGAAGAATTTATTTGTGTTATAAAGAACCTTATCAACAATATTGATATTATTTTCAGAGTTAGTAAAAATATCCATCCAAGTTCTATAAAACATGCACTATAAATTGACTATAGTAAATTTTAAATGAAATGGTATTTTCTACTTGTTGTAACCACATTAAAAGTATTACATTCTAGTGGTTGTGTGTTCAGGATCATTTCCAGACCATGACATTAACTAGTTACTCTTATTGTGCAGTGAACCTTGTAAAAAAGTATGTGCTATTTTTTTAATACATTCATATTCTTGCATGCGATAGGGAAAAGATAATAATTGAATAGATATCCTAACATGTCTAAGAGGTAATGGCATAAAAAGTTATAATTGTTCTAAAAATTCCCCAACATTGATTCACCCCCTTTTTAGTGTTAGGAATATCCCAAATTGGTCCTTTCAAAGAGTTATATATTAATGTGGTGTGAAAAAATTAATTTAGTGGCTGGAATATGACTCCAAACTAAATCACTAGAAATAGTCATAGAAAAATAAATAAACATGAGATTAGACAGTGAGATTAAAACCCCTTAAAATACTAAGTGTTAGATTCATTCAAAAGAGGAACATGTTAATAACTGAATCATTCAAATGGGTATTTTTTTAGCTTAGTAAAAGTACCCATGAAAGTTTTGACTAAATTTGGATCTTATATCACTAATAGATATGATTTTCTATAAAGGGATAATCATTTCCGTGGGATACCATTTAGTAAAAGTCCTTATTAAAAGGTATAACATGATAATCATCTGATAAAAGATTATGTTATAGATGAATAACATCATCATCATTAAACTAAACTATGGTATTAATCCTTTTATATGAGAATCTTAATGTAAGATACTACAAAGGCTTGTGGTTTTATAAAAGCTCTTAAAGAAATATTTTATGTGCAAATGAAATTCCTTCCTTATTAAAAAGTGTTTAAATTGTTCAAAAAATAAATCTATATGTTTATATAAGAATATAATTATTCATTTAATCTTAAAAAAAAATAGTTTCAAATTTACATAAGGAATTTTAGTATCTACTTATATATTCAATAAGATTGAATATTGAAATTACATAGGGAAACTTGTGGTTTACTTGAGGTATATTTTGGTTAAAGAATCTATATTAATTTCATCAATGTAAATGTTTTTATAAGATGAATGAATTCATAAAAAGTTTACCTAATATTCTCAAAGAGTTATGAATAGATAAACTAAGCATACAATGTTTAGGTTTTGGTACGGTATAGAATATATAAATGGGTAAAAGTTCAAATTAGAAGAAGAAAAGTTAGTTTATGTGTCTAAAAAAGTTTCTTCTAGAAGATATCCAAGTTCACTGAAACCTGGAGTTAAAATTAGGAAGAAGATATGGGTATTAGTTCTATATAATGGAATTGTCCTAATTACCCAAAGAGATCTAAGAAACCCATCAGAAAGACAATATAAATGTTATATAATTCAATTTTATTATTCTACCAGATATATGATATCACTTGTATGTTTTATAAAGGTTATATATATACTAGAGGTTGTAGGATAATAAAATATTTAAAGCTTAAAGTTTTCATTTAATTAATGGAGAAAAATTATAATGATAATTTAGATAGTTAAAGATTAGATGAACATATCATTATATGTGTATTATTGATCTCATTTTTCTCTTGATATTATTGTTTGAATGAAATGTGATGCACATTTTTGATACACAGAGTTATGATTTATTCAATTTTATACAAATAGTTATGATTTTTTAAATTCTAGTTATCAAATTCATACTTTTATTATTTATGGAAATATTACGAAAATATGATTGATTTTAAAAGGTTTACCTGATATTCTCAAAGTGTTTAGAATAGATGAAATATGCATATGATGTCTAGATTTTAGTGTTGTGTAGATAGTGAAATTATAAACTAGAATAAGAAAAGTTACTTGAAGAGTTTAATAATGTTTCTTTAAGAATACAATCAAGGGAATTGAAAGCTGAGGTTGTTAGAAAAGAGAAGAAGTAATTCTATATGATAGAATTATCTAAAATACCTAAAGAGTTTGAAAAACTCTATGTAATTTTCATGTCAGGTATCAGTGTTATAGAATTAAATTATTCGGTTTTGATAAGTATATGATACTAAATATATATTTTCACAAGTGTTGTAAATATAAAATAATTTAAAATCAAAATAATATTTGATAAAGCTTATTGTTAACATTTATGTTATGAAGAAAATAGTTGTTACATAAAATATTTTAATGTAAAGTAATGTGTTAAGCTTGGATGAATCTAATTAAAGGATGTGTATCTTTATATTACACCTCTTATGTGATAAGATAGTTTAATATTTAAGAAATAGTTGTTATGAAAAATATTAGATGATTGATTTTATACACATGGTTTATGATTCATTAGGATTTTAAAACACATTCAGAAGATAAGATATGGATAAAAATGTTTTATCCAGGTTAAAGTGTGTATCGAAATGTTTGTTAAAATATAAGGGAATGTGTTCCTTCCACCCATCAGTGGTATATTTTAATAAAGTTTTCATTTCAAAATAAAAATATTTTAAACTCATAAAATACCATATAGAATATGGAAAACAATTCATTTTTAATGTATTCTTACTAAATAGGAAATAAATTCTATTTACTAATCACAAAGTAGTTTGTGTATCTTAATAAGATATTATAAAAGGAATATAGTTACTAGGATACCAGTGAGAGTATTTTTGGACTCAAATAAGTTCAATGTTTCCAAATAAAATATAATATTAATATAAAATTAAAATGATTTTTCACTTAATATCCTAAAAGAGTTTAGGATGTGTGATGGTAAAAAAATTGTAAAGAGTTACATTTAGTTTCTATTACAAGTTAATTTTATTTTATGAAGGATTATACCCGTAAAATTTAAAAATTGAATTACACTTGATATCCTAAAAGAGTTTAGGATACATGAGTAAAGAGAAATCTAAAGTGTTACATTAGTTACCATAACAAACCGCATAACACTTTATCCTAAAATATTTTAGGTTGTATTGGTAAACAATAATGTGGATAGTTACATTATTTAAAGGAAAAAAATTATGTAAAGGTTTCCAAGGATGATGATAATGTACTTATAAAGAGTTTTGAGTAGACAATATAAATTACATCATAACATTTTATGTTGTGAAGTTAAGAAGTTTTAATATGTTCAAAGAGCTGGAAATTTGGAATATGATTCCTAAATCTCACCATTATTAAATCTTTCTTTATTCATAGATATTACTAAATAAATAGTTAGTGGGAGGGTTTATTAGATGGTCACATAGATATGTGGTAGGAATTACATATAATGTAATGAGTTAAAACCCCCTGAAAAGTGTAACATACATAAGACTGATATGATAGTTTATCGTATATGATATGAAATATTAGTGCTTATAAAGGGTTTGTTAAATATTCTTAATTTTTTTAAAAATATAAAATGTATCATGTTATTATAATAAAGGAAATCTCCCATTATCATTCATTTATGTGTGCTAAAATTTATTTTTATAGATGGTTGAATGATAATATCCTCTCAAAGTGTGAATTTGAGTTGTCCCTAATTGATGATCATAGTAGAGTATTATCAGTTGTTATGATATGTTAAGATTAGAATGAATAAAATCATGTACTCATTACAAAGAGTTGTATATGAGATAGAAATAGTATATTAATGAGGTAATAAGTAGAGATTTATTACTTAAATTAACCAACCAAATTATATATCAAGGAATGTCATAAAATCATCAATATACTTAGGGGTATATAATTATTATGAATCATTCTTACCTAAGTTTGGTGAGATACCTATCATGAGAGCCTTCATACTTTATGTTAGTAAGAGTGGATTACTAAATAAGAGGGTGAATTGACTATCCAATATAAATTTCTATTTAAAAACATTTTAAAAATCAACCCCCTATATGATAAAAAATAATAATTAATTGATATAATAGTTATAACAAATTTAATATTTTTAAATAAAATCTTAGAATCTTGATAAAAACTAAGAATAAATTGTGGTTATCTTAATCTTTTGAGATTAATATACTCACATTACACAGTAAATATATCACTTGTAAAATCTTTCTATAATAGTATAATTTTGAAAAATATATTTAAATAGTAGCTTAAAAATAGAGTGGGAAAAACTTTAAAGCATTCAACAAAAATAAATACAAGAGGTCCAGTATCAAGCTAAGACCTAATCCCATCTAGTTGACAGTTACCTACTATTAAGTATCTTTCTTAATAAATAAATTGATACATAACCTAGAGTAGGTATACAGTGTAAAACATCAAAAAAGGTAGTATAGGATATCACTAGTCCTCTTCCATAGTTGTCATGGGAGTAAAAATATGAAGGAAATAAAGTAAGATTCTCTACGTACTCTTCTATGGTCTATATAAGTATGCGCTTTAATAGATTTATAGAATATTAATCATAAATAAAATATAATAGAAAGACACACAAAGAGAGAAATGAATGTTTGATGTAGAAAAATATATACGTTTAATTTTTCTATAGAGGGATATTATGTTCTCAATGTCCTCCATCAATTTTGAGATAAACTCTAAAGACATGAAGGTGTTCTTAGATCTTGTGTTAAAGTTTACATAAAAAAAGTGTTGATTCATTGAAAAAAGAGTACAAATTAATGTTTTTCACTCTCATAAAAAATTTTCTTTCTTTTTCTATGAATTCAGTCTTATTTAAAAAAAATCTTCCTCAAAAAGATATCCATCAAAAATAATTATCACAAAATATCTCACCCGACATTAAATCTGAGAGCATTAAATGAACCTGACCAAACATTTAAGTTTTTTTAGAACTTGGTTTAAATATATAATATTAAAATAAAATTACCACTTTAGACACGGTTACTTGAAGTGTGCCACGTCATATTATCCATGAAATCTTCAACACTTTATGAATATTATGTGTTCAGAATCCTTAAAGGATGCACGATCGATCCATTGAGTGTATGGTCACTTCATATAAATACATGATTTCTCAAATAAAACATGGTCACTTAATTACATGGAAAAAATTGAAATCTATCCTATCTTCACTCGAATTCATCAAATAGTTTTTTAAAATCATATTACAATCACTCCAATACTTGGAGAGTTTTTTTGAAAAAAAGATATACCATACGGTCGATTAACATAGCATGTATTCACTTAGTGGTCTTGTTGTAGATCAAAAACTTAGATAAAAAAATATAACAGTGCATCATTGAGATATATAATGTGTTTTATTTGATTATCCTTGAGGTTTTTTGGTTACCCCTACTATTTTTTGGGTAATTTATAAGAAATCCAGCACGATCGTTCTGTTTGGCATACAGTAGATCCATTTTCAATATGGTTGTTTCAATCTTTTGTTAAAATTCAATCAAGTTCTAAGTTGGTTCATAAATTTAATAACATAAACTTATGTTCAATCCATTACACTTATGAACACTTTATCACTTAGAAAAATTTTCACTCTCTAACACATAATAGCTATTTTGGCTTCACGGTCCATTGGTTGGCAAATTTGGTTTTACGGTCATTTCTAGGCTTATGAAAATTTCTCAAATTCTTAGAAAAATATTTACCATCCATAAAACATATAATTGATTATAAATAAAATAAATATGGTTTTTATTATTAAAATATTGAATTTTTGGAATAATCCAACAATCTACCTCTTTTTTATGATCACAAATCACGACAAAAATAAATATATACAATACACTAAAGAACCATATAAAGAAAATATTTAAAAAAATTCAAACTTTTATAATATGCTAGAAATATTTCTATACATAATTTAATCCCCATTTTGGGATTATTAAAAATATTTCATAAAATATTATTAAAATGCATGGTTACTCATAAAAATATATAATAGAATGTAATGAATGTAATAAACAAAGAAAGTGCAGATTATAAAATGACAAGAGATGAATAAAGAGGATTTAATTGATGTTAAAAGAGTAGTAAGATTTATAATAGACCCTATTAGAGTCACTAATCATAATTAAAATCCAAAGTGCCTTTAATAGGGGAATCTAAAAAAGTGTATTTACCTTTACAAAAAACTGAAGCATGATGATTAGGACGAAAAGAAGATGCAGCTCCTTGAATCATAAGGGTTTTAGAAAAAAGAAAGATATAATGAATAGAATGAGGAGGGCTAAACCCAAATGGTTCTATAGGTGGTGTGGTAGGTGAAGTATTGGATGGATTTTTAGTAGTTTAAGTATAGTTAATAGATTAAACTATCATAGGAGAAGGGGATATGCTAGGTATAAAAAGATCTAGAGGTTCTAGAACCAGAGCATTGATAATATACATATAAGGATCCCAGATCCTAGTAATGTATGTCATAGCTCTAGACCCATGATATATACACTATAAGGACTCATAATTCTTTGGAATAAATCAATGAAACATAGGATCCATGATCACAATATTCTCCGTAATAGATTTAAAGGTAGTTGTTAAGGGAGGCATCATGAGATCTCAGGCTAAAAATCTAAACTGAGTAATTAGATCTTCCTTAGTAAATTTTTTTATTATATAATACTTGATAGCTCCCTTAATGAAATCTTTATCTTTGGAAATATTCATTGTTTCTACTTTAACCATGTAATAAATCATTTCCCGATGAGAAATAATATCCATATGCAATTGATTCCTTATATTCATACCACTATCTAATAGAATTTTGATTTCCCCATGTACAAACCTCATGAAAAGATTATCATATTTTGAAATAGATGGATGAGGAGTATAAGTAGATGACCTAAAAGAATTGGTGATGACATAAAGATACCTTATATCCAGCTTAGACAACAT
The DNA here is from genome assembly GCA_963277665.1 of Viscum album. NCBI lineage: Eukaryota > Viridiplantae > Streptophyta > Magnoliopsida > Santalales > Viscaceae > Viscum > Viscum album. The sequence goes on along the minus strand of OY728159.1, from coordinate 1,287,701,145 downwards.
AAATATTAAGTCTGCCTAAAGCACTCATATATGTCCCTAGAAACCTTTTATATATTCTCTAAAACTTCCAAGATCCTGATCCATATGATATAATTTTAAGAATAAATTAGGATTTATATGATCCAAAACACTCTCAATAGTAAAGGAAAAATCTTCCCATAAATTATATTCATTATAATTGTTTATATTGAGAAGGAATTCCCTCATAACTTATAATAGATCATTCTTAAATTGAGAAAAAAAAACAGTAGATGTAATGATTGAGGTAGAGTAAGATGCAACTAGTTATGGTGGATAATATATAGATTAAAAATATGAAGTAGTTCTGGGGTTTGGAATTGAGACATTTAACTCTAAATCAGAAGGTCTCAATATAGATCCTTCATTATCTAAATAGTTGTACTTTGGATTCTCAATCTATTGAATTGAAATATCTGAATCATAAAAAACCACAAATTATTTCCAAATAAAGGAATTATATATAATATCAACTTGAAAACTATTATCTTAATCATTACCTAGAAATGATGTTTTGGGAGGTTCTATAGAAGTTGAGCCAAATTGACTTTGCAGGATATCATAAACAGATGGCTCAAGCCAGCCTTGTTCTTCAAGAAAAGGTGAAGAGGGTTGTAGAAAAATAGGCTATAGAATATTGTAAATAATAGGTATGGAATTTACATCTATCTTGAATGGACTATCATACTACTTTTCATCCTTATCCTCACCATCACCAAGAGAAGGTGGATCCAAGTTAATTATAGGGTCCTCAAGAGGTACATCTTTTGTAGGAGGTGTAAAATAAAAAATTGATGCTCCCCTATTTAAAACATGGAAAGATTATATACAATCATAACGTCATCCTTATCAATATAAAATTAATTAAGATTTATTCCAAAATGTATAGATCTTAGATTAGTATTCTCTTCAGTTCTTTCCACCCCTTCTATAGACTTCTCACACTTGAGAGTTGTCACTCCTTCTATGGGACCTTCAGTCCTTGTAATGTCTGGATACTAAGATAAAACATCTTTATAATCCTTAAAATCTTGTTCATTTAGATCCACTTCAAATCTCCATCAATATCATCAAAATTGTAACCAACCTATACTGCCTTATTAGGTTCAAAACCTAGATCAACTGAATATTTAGGCCTGATTGGGTTCTTTTATGGATTTTAGTTTTCATATAATTTCTCTTCATCAACTACCCAAATTTTTCTCTAAGGGTTCCACTAAAATTTAATACCTTTTCATGTGATATGGTTTAGGAAAAAACCACTACATGTAATAGAAACTTCTTTCCTTTGAGGAACTAATCATTTAAGCTCTACGAAGGTAAAAATAAACTTTGGATAAGAAAAAAAATTAAAACAAAAAGAACTATTACCAAGATCATCCATGTGCCTAACGAGAAACCTAGGCATATATACTTATATAAACTCCATTAATTATTAAATAAAGAAAATATATATTCTAATACCTAACAATACTAAAGTATATTTTTATTTTACCAATAGAAAATTGGATGAACTTTATAAATAAACAACATTCTCCACTTAACTCTACTATATTTGGAATTCTTGGAGTTTTATTTCACTTTAACTTTTATAAGGCTCTCTCAAAATCAAAATTATGATTTTTGAAGGTATAAAAACATTGAAAATATTAAAACTCACCTTTTTTAGGTTCCTAAATACTCATAGATCATAAATTCAAATAAAATAATTGTTCTTTACCATCAATAATCCTTCGAATATGGTCTCACATTTCTCTGGGTTCAAAGTGTACATTTAGATAAAGCTATTTCACCAAATGTGGTAGAAGGGCCTCTAATTTTTCATAAACCAAATTGTCCATCACTATTTTCTCACATATATCCGCAAAATATAGTGAAAAAATTTGAACCACTTTGAGCCCACTTCCTTCCACTAGTACAAAATATATTTATCATGATGCATTTTTCACTTCGGTTATTTATAACCAATGTAATAAAAACTTTTCCACTTTAGTTATTTCATATCCAAGGTGAAAAAACATGGGGAATTTATATTCAACATTGGTTATCAAGTAACCGATATTGAAAATTTAATTTATCACGTTGGTTATCAATAAGTGATGTGATAAAGGAAATTTTCACATTGGATATTGAAAAATCGATGTGATAAATTTTTTAAATTTTTATGAAACATCAGGTGGACTGATTTTGAGGCCATTATTTATCATGAAAGTGGTCTATTTTTTCTCACACGGTGAACCATAACTCTTCATTATTTAATCCAATGGACTCTGATCTCATTCATTTGGAATTACCACTATTTTCCACCCTTATTTATCATCTACCACCACTTTCTCTCTCCATTTTGTATTTCTATTTCCATCAACTTCTCTTTCATCCCCAGTTTAATATATATATATATATATATATATATATATATATATTTCATGTTTTTTGTTTTGATTTTACATGAATCAAGGTAGTTTTAATTTATGAATGTTGTTTTAGGATTGTTTTCTTGAATGATCTCTAACACCACTCATATTTTTTAATATATTCACTATTTGTATTTTTTGTTCTGATTATTCATGCATCTGAGATATTTTTTTATTTATGTATGATTTTTTTTGAGATTAAAGTTTGATTACATTTTCATGTGATGAATTCATGTTATAAATAATTTTAATTTACTGATTAATGTGTGTCTAATGTATGTTTTTGTCTCTATTGGAACATGGATTTTAAATTTATAATGGATTTTGAAGTTTTAATATACATCGGTGATCATACTGATTTCATGATACATTTTTATTTTCTATGAAATAATGATAAGTTAAAATGTTCAAAGTTATATTTTTTTATCAAATATACTATATTTATTTTATTTGTGAAAAATTTTATGAAAAATTTTATTGTTATTTATAAAATTAAATTTATTAATATAATAAATTATTTTCAAATATTGATATTTTTTATAGGAAATAGTGAATCATAGTTTGATTACTACACTATGAACAAGTGATTAATATGATTAAGGAATCAATTATTTTTTATAATTTTCTAAACAAAATGTTCCAAAAAATGACTTGTTTTTCTATCTGTGCATGAAATATTTAAATATGAACAAGTTAAAAAGTAGATAAATAAAAGATAATTTAATTTTTCATGTTTTTAATATTAGTTATAGACCTTGTATTTTTCATGTTGAAACTAGGAAAAATTCCAAATCTATCGATGATAATGATTTTAAAGATGATATGTCTGATCAAATTGAAGAAATGGTTTTTGATTTCAAAGTAGAAGAAATTGGGAAAGAACCAAAAATTGAGTGTCTATATGGAAATTATAAAAAACAATTGTATCTAGGTTGTAGATAATTTAAATTTTTACAAATTATTTTACGATTGATTAACTTGAAGGTGAAAAATGAATGGATTGGAAAGAGTTTTATAGAGTTGCTATAGCTATTGAAAGACATACTTCATAAAGAAAAAATATTCCTAATTAGTATTATAATGAAAAAGAAATTATTCCCTATGGTTTTGGGGTAAAAGAAGACATGTTCCTCCCATATGAATGTGTACTATATAAAAAAAATATTAAGGTCCATTAGAGTGTCCTAAATGTGGGACATCACGTTAAAAGTTGAAATAAAAATCACAGTCTAATTTAACAGTTATAAAGACTCCCACCAAGAACATTTGGTATCTTTATATAATTCATTATTTGAAATGTTTATTTACAAATTAAAATGTTGTAAAAAGGTTAATATATTATGTAGATGAGTAGATATTTGATGGAAAATTATGTATACAGCTTATTTTCCATAGTGTAAGAAATTTTATCAATAGTTTTCTATATCTGGAAATGAAGTTAGAAATACCAGACTTCGATTGTGTACAAATGGGATGAATTCATATCAAATACATAGTAGAAAAAATAATTCATGGCCTATTTTATTGGTAATTTACAACTATCTCCTAATTTTTTATGAACTAGAAAGATATCATGTTGAGTTTAATGTTTTTAGAACCAAAACAACCAAGAAATGATATTGATGTTTTCTCGTCTCTATTAATTGATAATTTGAAAATTTTATGAGAGGAAGGTATTAGAATCTATGATTATTATAAAATAAAACATTTTCAACTACATTAAATGATTATGTTCACTATAAATTACTTATAAACATATGGAAATTTATCTAGATACAATTTTATGGGACATAAGGCCTATCCAATAAATAAACAATAGACTTTATATTTTCAAATGAAACATGGGGTAAAAATGGTATACATGGGTCATCAAAGGTTTTTGTCTATGGATCTCTCTTATCGAATATTAAAAGAGGAATTCAACTACTCATAATAATTTGATATTTCTCCAAAACCTTTGTCTAATGATCATTATTTTGAGAGGGTGAAAAACATTGATGTCACATTCATGATAATAAAAAATTAGGCAATGATGAAAATATTTAGAAAAAAGAGTCAATAATTTTTGAACCTCTATGCTAGATATATAATATAGACAATCATAACATTGATTCCACGCATGTGGAGAATAATATCTATGATATCTTGACTAGAAAGTTGTTATATATTAATTGAAATACTAAAGATGAGTTGAATACAAGATTGGACTTACTCTCAATGAGAATATGTTTTGAGTTAGCTCCCACTTTTCATGGAATATGAATATACTTGAATCTGGTTTGTCATACATTATCCATTATGGATAAAATTAGATTTTGTTAGTGTATTATTCATATAAATATTCTACAAGTTTATTCTTCAAAATGTATTTTTTTGTTTCACTAAAAGATTTGAAGCTGCCAGGTATTAAATGTCATGATTTTCACATCACTATGCAACAAATCCTACCTATTTCATCATGTAGAATATTTCCTATACATGTCAGAATGAATATCATGAAGGTGTGTTATTTTTTAATTAAATTTTTAATAATGTAATTAATTTTATTTCATTGAAAAATTTAGAGAATGATTTGTTTTCTATACTTTTTCAACTAGAAATGTATTTTCCTCTATTTTTTTTGATATCATGGTGTATTTAATGGTTTACTTGGTGAGATAAATAAAGCTTTATAGACTTATATATCTATTTTGGTTTTATATATAAGGACCCGACCTTAAAACATTACTTAATCTTGAATTAAATGAATAATTCACATTAAGGGTCTTTTCAGGTTTAGAGTTTTAGAGAATTAGGACATAAATATTACATCTCAATGGATTACAAAGTAGACAATACTACTATAACCGATTTTTCACAACAATAAAAAAATCCTTAAATAAAACAAGAGTTCTTTTCTTGATATAAATCTTCTTGAATACCTCCTTTCTCTAACCCTTCCTTATAACCTGTGAAAAACATTTCAAAACTTGGGATGAGCATAAAAAGCTCAATAAGGGTTATAACATAATGAAAGGAAACATTAACCCTCCAATAAATACAAATCAATGAAACCATAACTTTAAATCATATCATACCTTCTGAAATCATAATATTTATGTATAAATCATAGAAACCATAAGACATAAAGGTAACTTGAGGCATTCATAACATTCTTACGTAGGGAGTAACCATCATAGTCACGTTTGGAATACCCATCACAGTATATTCCCTAAATCTCTTCAGAGAAACCTTAGCGTTTAACTCCTTTGCATTACCCAATGCATTGGAGAGCTATCACTGGTTCACCAACCCTTAGTTTATCATGGAACCAGCCATATTCATAAACAATACCCAAGAACCATAACATAATCGTATCACATAAAACATGCATAAAGGAAACATAACATTTCCACATTTCAATCACAAGATATCAATACAACACATTGATATAATCAAAACATTATTAAAACCATTTTCAAAAACAAAATAAAAGAAAATTAAAACATGGTATTTATTTTTCATTTAAAAGAAGTTTTGGATTGTAGAGGAAGCCAAAACTCAAATAATGGTCACGGTGGTGGAGAATTCGTTGTCGACACATACGTAAGACAAAACATTCCTTTTTTCATTTAGTAAGACACTTCATATAAAAATATTCCTTTTGAATAAAAGTAAAAGTAAAAAGGTTTTATAGACTGTATAAAATAAAGTTGTGTATAAAAAAATATTCCTCAATGAAAAGAGATTGAGAAGAATTCCCTTACAAATACGATATCCTTAGATTAAGGATAAATCAATTACATAAATATGTGTGACAAACATAAATACACCTAATATAAGTAGATATTAAGTGTAAAACAATCATAGGACATCCACACATATTCATATCACTACATAATCAAGAAGTAGATGTTTAACTCAAAGAATTGAAATTGGGTTAAGAAGTTCCCTTACAGAAATTTGACAGCCTAACAATGTCACTTTAAAATTAAAAAAATGAGATGATGAGAGATAAAAAGGATATCTCATCACTTGGGCATAACATTTACAAAAATAAGGATATATAATAACAGATCCCAACATAAGAAGATGTAAATTAAAAGACCTAACAAAAAGAAGTCTTTTAAAAAGAGGAGGGTGAAAGGTTCCCTTACAGATTTGGGTAACTTTCGAAACGTACACACCATGAAAGAACAGTCATACAATGAAGATGTAAATACCAATAAATTAAAGTATATTAAACAAAGAATACAATCATGGATAGTACACATAGTACACAAAAAGGAAATAGTGGCAAATGTAGCATGAATCTCACGGGAATAAAAGTAAGATGAAAAATCCCTTATGAAAACTCAGCAGCCTAACGACGCCACTTATAACATAAAAAAATGGATTGAGGAGATCAAATAGGGTCTCTCATAATATGAACATAAAATGAACAGTAAGAAGAATATAAAATAACATCCCCCAACATAAGAAAAATGAGCTTAAAGGAAATGACATAAAAGAGAGTACTTAAAAAGAAAGAGAGAGGTAGGATCCCTTACCTCAAGTCCGACTTGTCTTGTTCGTTTCTTTATATTCCTGAATAATAAACTTTTTTCAATATATAATTACTTAAGGACCTCCTTTAAAGTTTATTATTCAATTCATATCACATATTATAATGTTATAATAAGTATTTAATTATGTGAGTTCATATCAGATGTTTTTGTCGATGTTTGGTACATGAGTCAAAAATGAACTTGTTTGAAAAGAATTGTACATGTAGTTCTAAGTATATCATCTCAAGAATAGTATTAATTATTTAAATATAATATATATCTATTTAATATTCATTTTATACTATTCCATAAGATTTGGAGATAAAAATAAATGAAATGCACCGTTCATGGAAACAGTAGGCCGGACGTACGCATGAACGCTACTTTCAATTCTTTGTCATATTAATGGAATTAAAAATAAATGAGATATATATATATTATAATTATAGTATAATATATATGTTATATATTTCACATAATTTCATTAATTTAATTCTTTATACATTCCATGTATTGCATGAACGAGTCAGATCACTTGAGGGGGCGGTAGTCCACACTTCTTCATATGAAATTATCGCATTTGCACAAAATGAAAAGAATAAAGGTATGATTTAAATATAAAATACAGAAGCATATAGAAAACATAAATACCATATATATCATATATAAAATATAGTGTCATCATAATGGCCACCATGATAGGTGGTATGAGATAATTGAACAATCATCGTTTCGTGAGGCCGTAGTTCGCCGTCCACAGAAACAATATGTTCTTTACCCATTAGATAGAGGTTTCTGTAAGTGTAGCTTGAATAATTATCATAAAAATATCCTAGTATATTTAAGATACTGGTTTTGTTACAAATGAAAGGAATAAAAAGAGTTTAAGGGGTTGGAGAAGCAAAATAAAACAAAAGAACATAAGAGAAGACATTACCTTTAAATTAGGTAACTCTTTTTGATTTGAGCCCAAAGGCTTACTTGGAAAGACTTATGCCCAAAGTGAGGAATCTAGGAGTAATAGAGGGATATGGAGAGACAATATGATCAGAGGTTGGATGAGTCAAGGGCTTCAGAGGTGTGGGTAAGGGGGTAGAGGTGGGGGCATTTTATAAGAGGGAGGAGGGGCACTCTTGGAATATCATGAAATGTTACTTTATTATAAAATGATTTTCAGATTTTAAAGGTCCCACAATTACATATTTAGAGGATAAGGTGATAAGGGTTCTAAATACACCCATACAATTGGTTTTTGACAAGTGTAAGTCTTATATTTTACCTTATCTTTTCATTTTATTTAAATAGTTCATTAACGAGGTAATCACTACATCATCACGGTGTCATAAATAAATTTATCTATTTAATGTATAAAAATTATAAAAAAATTACCATAATGTAGGAAATATTTTTATCTTTCCAATGAATATTTATAGTCAAAGATATCATTTATGTAAACGAAATTAATTTTTTTTACTTAGTATATACAAACCTTTGTTATATTTCCTTTCTTTTAAAAAATAATATGATAAAAGTCACTATCACAATAAAGTGATTTTATGGGGCCCCAAAGTTGGCACAAGGCATCCCATAATCTGCTATGACACCACCAAAATCATTAGGACACATGTTGGGGTTATTTTATATTTTTATGATATTATTTTATTACCCTTAACCACCTGATAACTAATTAAACACGATAATTAAAGATAATTACCGTCGTTACTATTCATAATGTCAAAAAAAAATCTTAATTACATAATTTTGAACATATGATTCCAAATGTGGAACCCATTTTACCAAATTCAAATCACAGAAATTGTAGTAATTAATGTAAAAGTAAATCCCGTTGTCAAAACAAAAGACGAGTTTTTAAGAAGTAAAATTTATCAAAAGATTGACTTGTTTTTACATCCAATTGAAAAGTGAAATTACTTCCAATGAACAAAATTGTATTAATTGATAAAAAAATAATTCAATTATACTTTAAAAACAATTAAAATAACAATATAACTATATAAATAAATTAGATTAAAAGGTAGTTTTCAATTAAAATGCTATATTTTTCACTATTCATTAAAAAAAATGAACATTATCAGAAAAATACCAAAAATTCACCCTAAGCTATATTTGATATTACAAATTCAAAAATGATGTCCATTTTACCAAATTCAAAACATATAAGTTTCATTAATAAATTATATAGTTAATTCCCGTTGTCAAAACAAATAGCGTGTTTTTAAGAAACAATATCTATCAAAAGATTGACATTTGTTTATGTCCATTTTAAAAGTGAAATTAATTATAATGACCAAAATTGGATGAAATGGTAAAAATATATTCTAATTACACTTTAAAACAATTAAAAATACAATATAACCATATAATTAAATTAGATGAAAAAACAGTTTTGAAGTAAAATGCAGTATTTTTCACTATTCATTAAAAAATGAACATTTTCAGAAAAATAACAAAAATTTATCTAAAGTAAATTTCAATGTCCAAATTCTAAATAATATGTTTATTTTGACAAATATAGCTTATAAAATTGTCAAAAGTTAGATTTAAAAAAGGTTCGCCATCAAAAGGCTGTAAAACAATCTTTTAAAAATATTAGAGTATCTATTCTAAAAATTAGATTCATTTGAATTTTAAGCCTCTAATGTTTATTGGATAAATGTAAAAATATTTAACAAACATATGTAATCATTTTTTAGTTAGTTATGTTCATTCCATCTAGTACAACGACTAGGCGTTAACTATTATTTAAAATAATATTATTATATTATTAGTGTGCAACATAAGATTTCAAAGAAACTCGTTGTTGCGTATTGGGTACGCCATCGAGCATAGCATTAAATTTAAAGTATCATTAACATTTTATTTAAAAATATTGATAAATATGAGAATATAATATTCTTTATTTACTCGGGATGTTACATCCTTCGCCCCTTTTGGGAATTACGTCCTCACAATTTTAAAATTGGGCCCGAAAATATCATTGAAAGCCCCACATTGGAAAAGGAGTAAAATAAACTATCACTTCAGAAGAAAGAAAGAAAATTAAAATGGTCACCCAAGACAACAGATACTAGGATTCCATGAAAACATGGATATGGAGGAGAAAAAAACCATCAAATTCTGATGGAGAGTGATAGAAAACATGTTTAGGAGAAAGTTAACCACCAGAAAATCACAAACTTGTGTTGGGTTAAATGGTATTTGATTCCCTAGTAGGAAAATTTAACATAACACATTTTTGTTTTAAGTTACTTTTTATTGAGGAATTTATTTATGAGATTAACTAAATCATAAATAACTATAATTACTTTTCGTGTAGACTTTCATCTCTTACTAGATTTCTTACACAAACTCATATTTTCTCCAAAAGAAGAGTATTTAGGATGACTTTTTTACATTAAGTACGCTATAATCAACTTCTATAGAATCACCTAATCCACAAAAGAGAACTATATATTTCCCATGTCTTTAGACCAAAACCAAAACCAAAATTGTTAGTATGAGATCAGATAATACCCAAAAAGGATAATCCTTTATAAAAAGAAATACTACTCTTAATCTCAAAAATTTGTCAAACATTATCCAAAGTTCAAAAAATACCATTCAATAAACAACTATCCATAAAATTATTCAAAGATAAACCAAACTATGATTGAAACCCAAATCTCTGAAGGATTTAATCACATAGTCTTCCAAGGTAAATCTTAACATTTATCTCCAAATAAAATTAGTTACTCTTAAAGTATCATACTGAAAATTAATTAACCTAATCACTTATCTTCCATGATAGGTTAATAATTTCCATAGATAACCCAAAATAAAATTATTCCCGATTCATAAGATCATCCAACTAAAAATTATTAGTCAAACTAATCAGGGACTTCACGTAGCCCAGTGGTAGGCGATAAATATCTGTCGCACTTTGGTTGTGGGTTCGATTCCCGCAGCTTCGTCCGACACGACGGGTTGTCACACGGTCTGCATGTTGTCCCTTTAAAACCATATAATTTTATAACATTCCACAAAAAAAGATAAATTCATAAAAAATAACCATAAAATATTTTAACCACAAATGTTATCTAATAACATTCATTTTTCATCCCAAAATGTATTAACTGGTTATTGCCTCATATTCGAGGATCATATAAACCCAAATGGTTCTTTATAACTATATCCACAAAAGAACATATAATTATTCCTTGAATAAAATTTTCATATATCAAACATCAGGGTTACACATACTATAAAAAGTCTTCTAATGTAACCCCATCATCAAAAGAGCCTTAATACTTTTAAGAATTTCACCATCCTAAAATCTACCATAACTATTGAATCCCTTATATGCTGACTTCTTACTCATTCTTCATTCTTCATGATCCATTAACCATTACTTTCTAACTTATTCTGAAATACTTCTTTCCTACAAACAAAATCATAAATCATATCCCAAGATTCAATAATAGGAAAACATATGTTAAGAAATAATCCATACCTTTCATTGGTCATTGTCAATTTCTTCATCCTCAATCGGAATGGAATTAGGTAATAGTAAAGTAATATTTGTACGATCCTGGTGATCCTACTCTCGAAACTTTTTCGTAGGACATGTGTTTGCATAATGACCTTGCACACCACATTTAAAAAATTCAATTGATCCTTCAGAAAGAACTTCTTTCCCTTTCCTAGAGTCAACTAGATGCTTCATTTTTCCATGGCAGGTTCTTGATTTATGACCTTCATTTTCACATCTATAGCATCTTTCTGTCCCTTTGAAACATTTTCCTATGTGTTTCTTTCCACATATTTGACACATAGGTTTTTGAACATACTTGCCTGTATGATTATTACCTGAACTTCTGTAGGGATTTCTTTCTCGCATATATGATTCCTTATAAAAATCACTAAGTTTCGGGTGGTCAATCATGACTCCAGATAGTTGGTTGAGAATAAACACAAGAGTTCTCATTGCATCTCCCATATCATTCAGTTGCTCATTCAGAAAACTGTCACAGTTTCCTTCACATCCACTATTACTTTGGTGCCTGCTAGATCCAGCCATTTACTAAAACCAAAAAGGTTAGTGTGAGTATATCATTAAAATCATAATATAATAATGAGGAAGATAAACACTAAGATATACTTATCCATGTTATCTCAAACTCTTCCTAACTTTCAAAAAACAACAATGACTCTAACTAATATACTAACCATTGTGGTTATACAGAACTTGTCACTTATGCTTAAACAACAATCTAACCACTAAAGTTATCTAAACCAACCTCTAATACCAACTATAAGGAACCGACCTTAAAACATTACTTAATCTTGAATTAAATGAATAATTCACATTGAAAATCTTTTCAGGTTAAGAGTTTTAGAGAATTAGGACATAAATATTACATCTCAAAGGATTACAAAGTAGACACTACTACTATAACCAATTTCCCACAACAATAAAAAAAATCCTTAAATAAAACAAGAGTTCTTTTCTTGATATAAATATTCTTTAATACCACCTTTCTGTTACCCTCCCTTATAACCTGTGAAGAACATTTCAAAACTTAGGATGAGCATAAAAAGATCAATAAGGGTTATAACATAATGAAAGGAAACATTAACCCACCAATAAATAAAAATCAATGAAACCATAACTTTTAATCATAACTTACCTTATGAAATGATAATATTTATGTATAACTCATAAAAATCATAATACATAAAGGTAACTTGAGGCATTCATAACATTCTTATGTAGGGAGTAACCCTCATGTTCACGTTTGGAATACCCATCACAGTTTATTCCCTAAATCTCTTCTAAGAAACATTAGCGTTTAACTCCTTCACGTTACCCAATGTATTGGAGAGCTATCATGGGCTCACCCACCCTTTTTTAATCATGGAACCACCCGTCTTCATAAACAACTCCCAAGAACCATAACATAATCATATCACATAAAACATGCATAAAGGAAATATAACATTTCCACATTTCAATCACAAGATATCAATACAACACATTGATATAATCAAAACATTATCAAAACCATTTTCAAAACCAAAATAAGATAAAATTAAAACATGATATTTATTTTTCATTTAAAAGAAGTTATGGCTTTTAGAGGAATCCGAAACTCAAATAATGGTCACGGTGGGGGAGAAGTCGCTATCGCCACATACGTAAGAAAAAACCTTCCTTTTTTCATTTAGTAAAACGCTTTATATAAAAATATTCCTTTTGAATAAAAGTAAAAGTCAAAGGGGTTTATACACCATATAAAATAAAGTTGTGTATAAAACAAAATATGGCTCAACGAAAGGATATTGAGACGAAGTCCCTTACAAAGAAGATATCCTTAGATTAAGGATAAATCAATTACATAAATATGTGTGACAAACATAAATACACCCAATATAAGTGGATATTAAGTGTAAAACAATCAGAGGACATCCACATATATTCATAGAATGACATAATCAATAAGTAGAGGTTTAAACCAAAGAATTGAAATTGGGTTAAGAAGTTCCCTTATAGAAATTCGACAGCCTAACAACGTCACTTTAAAATTCAGAAAATGAGATGATGAGAGATAAAAAGGGTATCTCATCACTTGGACATAACATTTACAACAATAAGGATATATATAAGAACATATCCCAACATAAGAAGATGTAAATTAAAAGACCTAACAAAAATAAGTATTTTAAAAAGAGGAGGGTGAAAGGTTCCTTTACCGATTTGGGTAACATTCGAAACGTACAACCCATGAAAGAAGGGTCATAAAATGAAGATGTAAATAACCATAAATTAAAGTATATTAAACAAAGAATACAATCATGGGTAGTACACACACAACACAAAAATTAAATAGTGGCAAATGTAGCATGAATCTCACGGGAATAAAAGTGAGATGAAAAATCCCTTATGAAAACTCGACAGCCTAACGACGCCACTTAAAACATCAAAAAAATGGATTGAAGAGATCAAATAGGGTCTCTCATCATATGAACATAAAATTTAATGTAATAGTAATATAAAATAACATCACCCAACATAAGAAAAATGAGCTTAAAGGAAATGATATAAAAGAGAGTACTTAAAAAGAAAGAGAGAGGTAAGATCCCTTGCCTCAAGTCCGACTTGTCTTGTTCGTTTATTTATATTCCTGAATAATAAACTTTTGACAATTTATAATTAATTAAGAACCTCCTTTAAAGTTTATTATTCAATTCAAATCACATATTATAATGTAATAATAATTAGTTAATTATGTGAGTTCATATCATATGTTTTTGTCGATGTTTGGTACATGAGTCAAAAATGAACTTGTTTGAAAAGAATTGTCCATGTAGTTATAGGTACATCATCTCCAGAATAGTATTAATGATTTAAATATCATATATATACTGTAAAGATTCATTTTGTACTATTCCATAACATTTGGAGATAAAAAGAAATGAAATGCACCGTTCATGGAGATGGTAGGCCGTATGTACGCATGAACGCTACTTTAATTTCTTTGTCATATTAATGGAATTGAAAATAAATGAGATATATATATATATTATAATTACAGTATAATATATATGTTATATATGTCACATAAGTTCATTAATTTCATTCTTTATACATTCCATGTATTGCATGAACGAGTCACATCACTTGAGGAGGCGGTAGTCCACACTTCATCATATGAAATTATCTAATTTGCCCAGCATGCAAAGCATAAAGGTATGTTTTAAATATAAAATAAATAAGAATATAGAAAACATAAATACAATACATATCATATATAAAATACAGTGACATCATAATGTCCACCATGAGAGGTGGTAGGAGATAATTGAACAATCATCGTTTCGTGAGGCCGTAGTTCGTCGTCCACAGAAATAGTATGTTCTTCACCCATTAGATAGAGGTGTGTGTAAGTGTAGCTTGAATAATTATCATAAAAAAATCATAGTATATTTAAGATACTGTTTTTGTTACAAATTAAAGGAATAAAAAGATTTTAAGGGGTTGGAGAAGCAAAATAAAACAAAAGAACATAAGACAAGACATTACCTTTAAATCGGGTAACTCTTTCTGATTTGAGCCCAAATTCTTCCTTGGAAAGAATTCTTCCCAAAGTGAGGCTTCTAGAACTAAGAGAGGGATGTGGAGAGACAATATGATCAGATTTTGGATGAGCCAAGGGCTTGAGAGGTGTGAGTAAGGGGGTAGAGGTGGGGGCCTTTTATAAGAGGGAGGAGGGGCACTCTTGGAAAGTCATGAAATGTTACATTATTATAAAATGATTTTCAGATTTTAAAGGTCCCACAATTATATATTTCTAGGATAAGGTGATAAGGGTTCAAAATCCACCCATACAATAGGTTTTTTACAAGTGTAAGTCTTATATTTTACCTTATCTTTTCATTTTATTTAAATCGTTTATTAATGAGGTAATCACTGCATCATCACAGTGTCATAAATAAATTTATCTATTTAATGTCTAAAATATATAAAAAAATTACCATAATGTAGGAAACATTTTTATATTTCCAATGAATATTTATAGTCAAAGAGATCATTTATGTAAACGAAATTAATTTTTTTTACTTAGGATATACAAACCTTTGTTATATTTCCTTTCTTTAAAAAAATAATATGATAAAAAGCCATTATCACACTAAAGTGATTCCATGGGGCCCCAAAGATGGAACAAGGCATCCCATGGTCGTCCATGACACCACCAAAAGCATTAAGACACATGTTGTGGTTATTTTATATTTTTATGATATTGTTTTATTACCCTTAACCACCCGATTACTAATTAAACACGATAATTAAAGATAATTACCGTCATTACTATTCATAATGTCCAAAAACAAAAGATTTTTAATTAAATAATTTGGAACTTATGATTCCAAATATGGAAACCATTTTACCAAATTCAAAAAACATAAATTTTAGTAATTAATTTAAAATTAAATCTCATTGTCAAAACAAAAGACGGGTTTTTAAGAAGTAAAATTTATCAAAAGATTGACTTGTTTTTACATCCAATTGAAAAGTGAAATTACTTACAATGAACAAAATTTTATTAAGTGATAAAATAATAATTCAATTATAATTTAAAAACAATTAAAATGACAATCTAACTATATAAATAAATTGGATGAGAAGGCAGTTTTGAATTAAAGTGCTGTATTTTTCACTGTTCATTAAAAAAATGATCATTATCAGAAAAATACCAAAAATTCACCCTAAGAAATATTTGATATTCCAAATTAAAAAATAATTTTCATTTTACAAAATTCAAAACATATAAGTTTCATTAATAAATTTTATAGTTAATTTCCGCTATCAAAACAAATAGCGTGTTTTTAAGAAACAATATCTATCAAAAGATTGACACTCGTTTATGTCCATTTTCAAAGTGAAATTAATTCTAATGACCAAAATTGGATTAAATGGTAAAAATGAATTCTAATTACACTTTAAAATAACTAAAAAAATAATCTAACCATATAATTAAATTATCTGAAAAAACAGTTTGAAGTAAAATGCAGTATTTTCCACTATTCATTAAAAAATTAACATTGTCAGAAAAATACCAAAAATTTATCCAAAGTAAATTTCAATGTACCAATTCTAAATAATATATTTATTTTTAAAAATAGAGCTTATAAAATTGAAAAAATTTATATTTAAAAAAGGTTTTCCATCAAAAGGCCGTAAAACAATCTTTTAAAAATATTAGAGTATTTATTCTTAAAATTAGATTCATTTTCATTTTAAGCCTCTAAAGTATATTGTATAAATGTAAACATATTTAACAAAAATGTGCAATTATTTTGTAGTTAGTTCTGTTCATTCCTGCCATTGCAATGACTAGGTGTTAACTATTATTTAAAATAATAATATTATATTATTAGTGTGCAACATAAGATTTCAAAGAAAATCGTTGTTGCATATTGGGTAAGCCATCAAGCATAGAATTCCCTTTAAAGTAATATTACAATTTTATTCACAAATATTGATAAATATGAGAATGTCATATTCTTTATTTACCAGGGATGTTACATTATCCCTTTGAAAGGTATATGAAGATGTTTAAGGTATATGTTATGAATTCATATTGACCCGATGCCTCCATTATTGAGAAGTATATTTCTGAAAAGGCTTTATATTTTTTAAAGCTACTTTTCTGTAGTGGATCATATCGGTTTTCCTATATATCACCCTGAAAGAGTCAATTATGGGGGAAAGGAAATCCATTTCTTGAAAGTAAAACTATTGATAGGTGAAAAGGTAATGCAGATATATTTATACATTTGGAATAACATAGTTAATGCTCTGAAATATATAAAATTAATATTAATGTGTTAAAATAGTGTTATCCAAATAAGCAAGATATGTGGATTTTGAATGAGCATTTTTTGATGATTTAATGATACCTTTTATGAAAGATAAGATGCATTAGAAACATTGAAATAGTTATAGGGTGGTCTAATTATAAATTTTATAACATGGTTAGAGTATGACATTAATGACAATTAATTTAAAATAAATGATCAGGATAAAAGAAGTGCAGTTCAAAATAGTAGTTTATTAGTGTTCATAGTAGAAATGTATTTTTCAATTAAAAAAGAAAAAAAATACAATTTTCATATAATGTTCAGATTATAAAGTCATTAAAGAAATATGAGAGATTTATTACATTAAATTTCAAGTTCCAATGTTTAACTACAAATGGGTTATCGGTAACAATAGTGTTAGACACGATGAATTTGGTATAAAACTAGTTAATTTGGATATATTGGAGTACACAACTGATTCTTTTATCATAAAAACACATAAATACATTTTTTTATGTTCTTTATCCATCCAATATGTATTTTTCTATCATCTTAGAAAGATAAAATAGTATGTTAGTGATGAAAAACTTGATGAAGATGCTGATTTATGTGAGATCCCTACTTCTATGGAAAGATTAGTAGACAATATTGATGACCACATTATATATATGGTTTATTCCATATGGAATGATCACGAGGAATGAATTTGGGAAAAAAATTCATTAGTAATTTCCTAATAATACAAGTAATAGATATTTATTTCCTGTTTAATTTTTTTAAATTTCATAAAATGTCTGATATATTAGTTTTATTTCTTTTATTAAAACACATATTATAACTAATAAGTTAATTTTTTTATTTAAATAAATTTTGATTTTTTATTTTTCCCTTACATAACTTATGTTTACCCTTACATAACTTTTTTATTTTTTATTTTATAGAAACAATTTATTTTAATTTAATATGTTCAAAAATATAGAAATATATACAAGAGTATATAAAAAAATATTCTTTTTGGTATAAAAATAGTGTTATTTGTTTGGAGTATTTTTACTATTTATAGACTATTTTTGGATTAACTCTACCCCATAATGGTGTATTACACTAGATATTCTCTAATAAATATGATAAAGAGTGGTTTTTAGTATTATTTTATTTTATTTGTATCATTTTAAATTTTTTATTAAAATTTTAATATAATAGTTGGATTTTTTTTATTTCATTTATGTAATTTAATCTTTCATTAATGTTTTTATCATTTTGGTTAACTACTTTAACAAATATGAATTAAAATGTGTTTAGTTTAGTTTAGTTTTTGTTTGATAATTTTTCATTTTTTATTTAATTAAATATATAATAGTTGGATTTTTATATTTGTGTACTAATATTTTGTTAATTTGATTTGTTGGATAATGACATATGCAACATCTGATTCACCGCGAGCTTCTAGTGAAGATTGTACACATACATCTAGGGAGGACCATACATATACTCATGTTAAAGATCCTTTTAATTCTTCTACAAGGAGACATATACTTCCACATGGGGAGAAAATACTTAAAGGGTTGGTAAACATGGCCTCACATGTTT
The DNA here is from genome assembly GCA_963277665.1 of Viscum album. NCBI lineage: Eukaryota > Viridiplantae > Streptophyta > Magnoliopsida > Santalales > Viscaceae > Viscum > Viscum album. The sequence goes on along the minus strand of OY728159.1, from coordinate 1,287,682,238 downwards.
TCTAACAATTATAAATTTCCTGTAGTTGGGAATAGAGAATACCTGTTGAATTTGTGAAAATTATATTCCTAGGGGTCCAAATTTTAAACAATTTAAGACATTTATTATTGTTTAGGCCTAAATAAAAAGTTAATTTTTTTTGTTTTCGATGGATAAGTGTTGAAAAAGTGATACTGTCTCAATAATGGGACACAATTTTGGTAAATTAATTTGTTATTATCTTACTTACCATGAAATGTTTTTACTAATATAGGTTTTCACATTTCTATTAAGTGAATTATGATATACCTGATGTTAGAGGAGTCAAGAGGAAATGTTTTGGATAACCTACTAGAAGATGGAGGGATTTTAAATCAACCCTGACATCTAATTTTATTTTAGGCGATAGAAAAAAAATCAAAATTCATGTTACATATATGCATTTCGAGATGAAGATACATAGAAGTAGTTTATTGAAAGTAGTTGACATGAAATTTTTTTTGGTAAGTGAAATGTTATATTATAGAAGTTTATTCAATAATAATTATCATATTAATGATCTATTTATTCTTAATTTATTGAAAATGAAAAGATCTCATCAAGATCTCCAATCAAAAAATATATACACTCATAATTTATCTCATAGGGGGTATATATTATTGGAAGAACAAATGATAGCTAAAAAATTTCAAAAACTGAGAGATGAATCTTTTGGCTCTATTGAGGTTGATGTTCCTACCCCCTAGATAGACATGAAAAATGAAAGTGGGACATGATGATAAAAAAATGAAAATATCTTATGAAAGAGTTGAGAGTTGTAGTTGAGAGTATTGCAAGTAGTTATTAATTTATTTATGTTATTTAAGTTAAATAAATTATTTATATATTGTGATTAATTAATTTTTTCAAACATTCTATATAGGAATCTCTTAAAGAGAATAGTACATATGGGACCTTCATAGCTGAGGATAGGGATGATATTTTAGTAACTATATTGGGAAATCCCAAACACCAGAGTTGTGTATGGGGGTAACCAATAGGTGTATTTGTAAAAAAAGTGTTTGGATGATATAAATATTCTTTAATAAAGGATGTTTATAAATGAAAAATAGAATCATTAGAAGATAAAGTTCAGGATTTGGGTGATATGATGGAAGATAAGATCAAATATTTGGTATATTTGATGTTTGTAGACATGAAAAGATAGTTTCAGGCTACTGATCACACTCCTCCACCTTTGCTTGTAGATCCCACTCGTATAAATCCTACTCCTCCACAACTTCCCATTTATTATGGGTTATATTTTTATGACCCCCGACATCATATTATTGCATATAGTATTATATATTATATTATGGATACTTTTCAGAATAAATAGATAGTTAAAATGAACATTAGGGTCATTGTAAATTATATTATTGATAGAACAACAAGAATACAATTTCCTATAGATGAGGTCACTACAATTGGACAAAGTATCAACCATTTTTTAGTATGGACATCTAGACTTGTTTGAAAAATTACCATTTAGGTATGTGTAGATTATATCATTTATTTTATACTAGTGTTAAATTTATTTTAACATTTTAAAATTTATATATTTATATATTTTTATAAAAATAATTTAATGGTAAATACATAAAATATAGAAAATAACAATTACAAGATATTATGAATTTTTGTTCAACTTATTCTGGACTTTCTAGATTATCAACCTATTCAATTTTTTTGTTGGAATTTTATGACATTCTTGTGGATCCTAACATTTTTGGTCATGTAATGACTATGATTATTTTAAAGAAAGATATCCTAGAGTTTGTAATTGGATATGGGTTGGGAATCAACATGATGAAAGTACTTTCAATTTAATTCAATTATCATATATCTTTTATTTATTTTAATTTATTTAAACTTAATACTTATATTTATTTTGTATTAGGTATATTTATATAATTTTTCTACAACATGATTCAAAATTAGTATATAGATTTATTTACCTAATTTTTTTGACCTATATCGAGGATAATGAGTGATACAGAAATAATAGTTTATATTGAAGTAAGATTTAAAAATAATGAAATTTAGATTTGGATGCTTCCTTATCTTCAGAGGTATGGACTATATATTTCATAAAGTGTTATATCTCTTAACTTAACAAACAATGAAAATATATTTTTTATATATTATTGGTCATTGGATTTTGTGTGTTTTTTATCCAAGGGAGAAGAAACTTTATTTTCTATTCTCTATCTATGGTTTCGTGTGAGATAATTTTAAAAACACATTGAACATGTAATTTTAAATATTTAGATACTTTTAAATATTATAATGAAATTTAAATTTATTTCATATATATTATTTTGAAATAGGTCATGGGATTAATTTATAGATATAAAATGAAAGTAGAGTGAAAAGAATAGATATGGAAAGGCTAAAGTGAATTCTTATTTATAATTACTACATTTTGGGTATAAGTACTAAATTTTTTAGTTTGAATTGAAAAAATCCTTTTAATTAGAATTTTCATCTTCAATAAAGAATAAAGGAATGTGGATACTATGTTCCAAGATTTATATTTGAAATAATTATAATCAACATAGTTATAGAATTATAAAATTTTATATTTTGTTGTAAACCATTCCTATAAATTTTCATTCGTTGTATTTAGAATATGCGTTCAAAGATTTATTTTTAATTTATTACTTTTTAAGGGCCTTCAACATTATACTAGAGATGATATATGACACTTAAAGAGAGAATGGGTGGATTATTTAATAGGCCTGAATGGGGTTTACTTTATTTGTAATAGACATTTTAAAGATTAAATTTCAAATTATGAATTTAAAATGCATTGATTCTTTGATTATATTTTTTGGTTTTCTACTTTTTTTAACTATTTATGGTTTTCTTCTGTACTGATGGGATGATAATTTTTTGTTTTATATATTTTTTTTCATTTTTCACATTGGTTTTTCTATAACCGACATGGAAAACTACATACAAATAGGCATTTTCAGCTGGTTTCTAATATTTTTTTAGAGAACTTATAACATCAGTTTCAAAATAACTGATGTGATAATTCATTTATCACAACATTATTTTTATAAAAATTTATGTGATAAGTTTTTTTACACATCGATTTTCTTATAAATGGTATAGAAAACTACTGTTAAATATGTCACATTTATAAAATTAATATTATAAAAATCGATGTGAAAAACTCATTTACAACGTCTCTTTTAATAACATGATGAGGTAACCAACATTAAAAACTCAAAAAAAAGTGAAAAACCATTTTTTGTAATAGTGTTCTTTGAAACTACATATCGTGATAAAATATATGGCCTCAATGGGTTTTTAGTTCCATCGTTACTGGATTTAAATATTTTAGAATCACTAGAAGCTTCTGGAGAACATTATTCAGTAGATCAGTTAATCTTACTAGATATTTGAGGGTTAACAGGACAAGGTTTCAACATAGGAAGGGTTGAAAGAGGTATCAACTTTGGTTGTAAAGGAACATGATTATTCAGATTCTATCTTGGGGATACTAAAATCATTTAGGGATATCTATATGGTAATTTGTAAGAAATTGATAAAATATACTTAAAATACTTAAAAACACATATGAAAACTTGAAATATTAGGTGAATAAAGAGTCATTGAAAATGAGTAAGGAAAATTCAATAGATATTACACACATTTTTATTGAAATTATGAATAACATCAGGATAAATTTAATATTATATACTAATTAAATAATTTTCATAATATACTATCTTAAATAAATTCAAAGATAATATATAACAAATTAAGTATAAATAAAATTAAACATAGTTAATCATTCCTAGTTCATGTTTCATATAAATAAATATTTCACAATTCATGAGCTTTATAAAAATATCAACATACTAATGTTCATTTCTAATGAATCCAAAGAGTGATATCCACATTTTGAAAATGAGCACTCAAAAAGTGATGTTTTATATCATTTTTTGTCCTAGAATGAGATAATTGATTATAATATTTTTTAATAACACTTAGGTTTTCATGATTTATAGGGATACATCTGAATTGATATCCATAGTCTAGAAAAGTATGTTTTATCTATAGAATCTATGCACACCAACTACCTGTAGCTATGTACTTAACTTTAGTAGCAGATAGTACAACCAAATTCTAGTTTATACCACACTAGGATACTAGATACTTGTCCAAAAATAGACATGTTACAGAGGTTATTTTTTATCTAACTTACAACCACCAAAGTTAGCATCAAAATGGCTAATTAAATCCCAAGAATGTCCTCTATAACAGAATAATTAAAAATTCGTTGTACCTTTTTGGTATTTAAAAATAATTTTAATAGAAATGAAACAATATTTTCTCATATTTTCTTAAAAATAAGAACATACACACACACTAATGATAATTTTATAGCTGTTAAGTAAAGTAAACTCCCAATCACACCTCTATAAATGGTTTGACCATCTAGTTTTATAGTTTCATTAAGATCCAATTTATAGGTGGTTCTAATTGGAGTACCACATCCTTTTGAGATATCCATTCCAAAACATTTTAAAATATATTTTATGTTTTTACTCTTGTTTAAAATAATTCCTTATTTATTTTAAAAGATCTGAAAACCAAGAAAGAATTTTAGTTTACCCATAAAACTCATTTCAAATGCATTTTTCATTAGTTTTAAAAATTTATAACACAAAGAATTTATTGAATACAAAAATATAATATTATCAATAGAAATTTATGAAACTAAAAATTATTTTACATTAATTTTTGATAAATAAGGTAGGATCCACAACACCTTTTGTAAAACCATTTTAAATAATAAATGTTTTGAGCCTATCATACGAAGATATAAGAGATTATTTTAAATGATAAAGTATTTTTTTTAAATTTAAAAACAAGATTTGGTAAATGAGGATATGAAAATACATGAGGTTGTTTAACAAAAAAAATCATCAACAGTATAACCATTTATAAAAAACAATTAACATCTATTTGATATAATTTAAAATTTATATGTATTATATAATCAAGAAATATCCTAATGGATTCAAGTCAAGATATAAGAGAAAAGGTTTCCTCATAGTAAATTTCTTATTCTTTACTATAACCATATTATAACAATCTATATTTATTTTTAATAATATTTACATATTCGTCAACCTTTTTTATATATAACCATTTAGTGATAATGGGAAAATAGTATTTAGGTCTTTCAACTAGTTCCCATACTCTATTCTTTTCAAACTAATTTGATTTTTCTTATATAGGCATCACCCAATATTCATCATTGATTTCCTCATTAATGTTATTAGGTTTAAGTTATGAAAATGGCTTGATGTTCAACCTAGTTTCAAAGTGAGGATTGAGTTTGAGTACCTCTATTTAGAACTCTAATAATAGGATCTAAAGGATGGTATCTACTGGTTCTAATGGTTCTGATCATACTTGATTATTTTAGATTTTCATTAGGGTTTGGTACCTCTAACAAGTATTTACTGGGATATTTTTCAAGTAATTCAGTAGAAAGGCCTTTGGTTTTGGAGGTGTTATTGATATTAAAATTATACATATCATTCTTAATATTTTCTAATAAAAATTTAGATTTGTGTAGATCTATCTCATTAAATGTGGTATGGAAATATTATTCCAATGACTGTTCCCTTATTAAATACTATATAAGATTTATTGGATGTAGAATAACTAATGAAAATTCACTCATCGCTCTTGGATACAAACTTATCTATATTATAATTCATATTTAGAATATAAAATTTCCAGAGAAAAAATTTGAAATAATTTAACTTAGTTTTTATCCCATTCCACTATTCATATATAGTATTCATTAAAAGTGGTCTTATTAGGACTCATTTAATTAGATAAAAAGTTGTATTCACAGTTTCATCCAAATAGTATACTGGTAGATCATATTCACTAAGCATGGTTCGAGCTATCTCTTGAAGGGTAATATTCCTTATTTTAACCACCCCATTATATTGATGTTTTTGAGGAGAAGATAAATTATGATTATAGCCATGCTGTGAGCATAAGGATTTAAAATATCTATTTTCAAACTCACGACCATGATCACTTATCACACTTTTAATTCCAAGTCCAATATAGTTATTTATAATTTTTTCATAATTTTAAAAAAATCTACAGGACTCACTTTTTTGAGACAATAAATACATCCATTTAAACCTTAAATAATCATAAAAAATTAATTAAGTATAATATTTTCCTATTGAACATGAAACTATATATGTTCTAAATAAGTAAATGTGAACCAATTATAGTGGTTGATATAAAGAAACCTCTTTCTTTGGTTTCAAAGAAAAATTATCTTTATAGTGTCTTGAAAATTCCTCCAAGGGAAGAAAATACCCCCAAAATCTCTTTGCAGAAGAAAGAAATTACTCTTACAAGTCTAGCAAGGTGAATAGAATCAAATTGAGTTGAAAATTTCAGAAGAAACATGAAGGAATTCAAGTTTTAAATGATTTTCAAGGGGCCCACATACCATCATCGGGAAAGGTCTGCAGACCAATTGGATCACGAACCACCGGGTATGCAGAACAATCTTCAAGACACTGGCCCACGAAGTGATGAACAAAAAACCCAGAAGACCGTGAACTGCATCACTAAAGGAACCGTGCATGCAAAATCCACCCACATACCATCCCTAAAACTTATCAGTTCGCGAAAAAGTGAACCAGTAGGGTTCTGTGAACCATTATCATGAACTAAAGCCTCTGTAAACCTCGGTTGATCGAGTCTTCCACGGGTCAGGATATCCCCTCATGGGCCTCTGCAAATAGTGTCGTGTTCCCAATAGATACAATTTCCCTGACGCTATATAAAAGGATCTCAATTGGAATGATGAGAGGACAAATGACAAAATCCTGAAGGGGCCTCAATGGTTGGAAGAAAGAGTTTGGAGAAGACTCTGACTTCAATATTTATTCATCGAAGAAGCCTGAATCATGAACCACACTCTCTGCAGGTACAACCATCCACAAACCATAAAATGGGGGAATTGAATAATAATAATAGAACTGAGAACCTAAATGGTGAACCAGAAACTATATAGTTCTTACAGATGAACTCCCCGTGAATGATGATCCCCCAATCCCTCCTTCAATATGATGCTCTGCATAGTGCACCACTACGCGAACTAAACCAGGCACCGCGTACTACATCAGTATGCAGATGGAATCCAAAGTGGCATGATGGGACAGATACCACTATAGAATGCATTGATCTATACCCATGCCCACGTACCACATTGGTACACAGATGACCCCTATTCCCGTATACCACTATGGTATGCAAGGCCTCCCCCATCACGTATAAGAAATCGGTACACAGAATGGGGTATTTTTGGGTATTATCTCTTCCGATTCCAACCTGACCCCTCCATTACCATATAGTCCTCCATAACCCCTCTGTGAAACAGTCCTCCAGCATTAGGCCAAAGCCTCCTCCAAAGCCACTGGACCCATATGATCAGACCATCTGGTGCGTCATCACACCCCTTTGAGTCTACATACCCATGGTAAGTGGAGTCACGAAGGCTATCCCCACAATGGTTTGGGCATTGGGAATTACTATGGGCATAAATTCCCATGGTAACCTAGATTCCAACCTTGGGATAACGATGTGAACCTCCCCGTTCTAGGGATTAAGGGTGATCATTTTCTTTTCCATTCAATGCACTCAAAATAGTTATGTTTTCTTCTCCTTTGATGAGGAAGAAACTCCCCCTTTACTAGAACGTATTCTGGGGCCCTCTCACTGAGGTAAGTCCCTAATATTTTAAGGTCGGGACAGATGACCTTTTATTCCATTTCACATGGAAAGGTTCATCGCTCCATGACCTCACCCACGGTCTCCCCAAAATCATCCACCGTGGGATCTCCCTCTCCCACCAATAAGAGAGGAACCATGTGCTTTGTTGAATATTTCAAATCCTCTTGTTTCTCACACCGATCATGACTCATGTAGGCTTAGAGGTTTGTGATTATTACAACATACACACAATATAAACTATGAGAAATCTGATTAATGATCAAACTAGGATACGTAGGATGCCTACCTGAAGTCCCATGCTCAAAAGGGTGTCCATACAAAAGGGTCCACCCAACTATTCCCCCTCAACTAGGAAGCTTCTATGCGTAAGCCCTATCTATTCCGAACTATGTGGGTTCTGATTCCACTCTTGAGAATGCATAGAAAACCCATCTTATGGGCTCGATCCTAACATAAAATCAATTTCCACTCACTGGATGATGATAAAATCCAGAGCGCCTTATTACATGCCCCAATTCAGCATCACCTCCATAGCATAAAATATATACATGCCTACGATGATCTTGAAAACCAAGGGTATCCCATAGAAACACTCCTCAAGAATGGACCAAGGATTTACGAAGATATGAACATGACTTAAATCTATAATAGAGTCTCAGAACAGGAAATAATATTCCCCTAGAAGGGTGTAGTGAGCGTGACTTCCCATACTCTCGACCAATGGAGTCCTTAAGTGTCGTTGGCTAAATCATCAATCAATAAGAACCTGCCTTTGGAAAGCAGGTCCATGAATCATGGATACCAGGGCTGTTGGGTGTTCTTGGCTCCACGAATAAACTCGTTGGAGACCATATGAGTAATTTATATCTGAGGAGAACCGATTTCACAAGTACTTGACCCCACACAATCTTCCATTGGGATCAATCTGATTGTAGAATCTCTTTAGCAATATGAAAGGGGTGAATTACCCAGTACCTACAGGGTTAATCTAACCTTCTTTAAATGATAATGAAACCGAATGGGTCAAAAAAAATGGTGAATTTGGCAGGAAACCGTCTCCAGAAAAGAGACAGGTGATGATCCTTGTCGGACTATTTTCGTACCACCTGAAATGTGCCACATCGAAGGTGGAACAAAAATGGTGAACCTAACGTGAATCCTTAACCAAGGTGGCAGTTATACCCTAAAATAATAGACAAAAAGATATTTCATGTCAGATCATTTTGTTCACCCTAGAACGCACTAAAAACACTACCTTAGAGGCGGGAAAAAAATGGTGAACTTGATGTGAATCCTTAATCAAGGTGAATGTTCTACCCCAAAAATAGTATACAAAAAGATATTTCATGTTAGACCATTTTGTTCACCCCGCTACATGCCAAATGTGCCAAATCAAAGGCATAAAAAAATGGTAAAACCGACATGAATCCTTAACCAAGGTGTCAGTTCTATTACGCAAAATAATATTGCACGTTGGACTATTTTGTTCGCCTGGGTATGCGCTAAACGCACCACCTAGGAGGAAGAACAAAAATGGTGAACCTGAAGTGAATCCTTAACCAAGGTGGCAGTCTTACCCCACTCAAACCCCTTCTCCCACAACAAAAAAGAGGGGAAGGGGGCTAAGATGAAACGTTATATGTATATATGTTTAAAAGAATGATACTTTGACGAGGTTTTGCGGTCTGCATGTCATATATGTATATTCAAGGTTCCCACAGAGCAACCTTCGATCCAAATAGAATCTCAATGACAGATAAAAACACACAAATCAACAATCCCGTAGGTGTCCGGGGCTCCAACGTAGAGCATGAACCCCTTGACTACCTAGCGTCTTCAACGCTGGGTATCCAACATACTGATTAGGGAGTAACACCTAAATGGTACTCTCCCCACGTTGGAGGCCGTGAGACAAACCCTCCTGTCTGAAAAGGTCCACCATCCGCCTCCTCATCCATGACTGAAACCCCAACATAAGGAAACCCTGGTGGTTATCTCAAACCATTTCGAGAGCCTATCCCCGGAACGTAACGACGAGTACCTCACTTATCTTAGGGAGGCAGATGAAGTCGATGCTGAAAACTTTATCTTGACTGCGTAGGGGTCCTACTCACAGGCCCTCTCCAGAGAGCGTCGCTGCAGACACCAGATGAACAAGCCTCCTCCCACCAAAGAGGACCTTATGCTGAGGGCACCTTCTCAAGTCCAGGAGACTTGGGCCCCTCAGGCTACCCACCAAGGGAGGAAAATATATAATCAGAAACATGCTATCACCCTGGTTCTTGAGGAGAAACTCCGTCGTACTGACATAGAAACATTCAACGAGAGGACATGCGACTCAACCCCTCCACTCAAGACCAACATAGAATTAATGTGGCACAATATGATCACATGCATGTTCCTACTAGTGATCTCCAGTCCCACCATGCAGACAGAGTGGTAAGCTATAGGAAGATGCATATATCTACCAAGGCACTACATGCCCTCCATCCAAATAGGGTGGAAACCAGCTATACGTAGCACAAATACCTACTGATGCACTATAATCTCACCATCCAAACATGGCATCAACCAACTATACGCAGGCATAAATACCTGCTGATGCACTATAATCCCGTTATCTAAATAGGGAGGAAACTAGCTATATGTAAGTACAAATACCTCCTAATTCACTAAAAGCCCACCATCTAAATAGGGCAGAAACCAGCTATACGTAGGCTCAAATACCTATTGATTCACTACAAGACCACCATCCAAATAGGGTGGCAAAAAAATATGAGTAGAGACAAATTTTTGTGGATGAATACAAATACCATAAGACAAATATAGTGGTAAGAGAGAAGATAAAAATCCCCACTCATTAATATGAAAAAAATAGTCAAATACAGTTGTAAACAGAGAAGAAAACCGGTGGTAGACTCGTTCCTCTATCCCAACATAGGAGAATGACCAGTATCTACTAGAAACTCATGGAGGATCGAAGCAGGCACAAACTCCTGCTTTGACATAAGAATGGGCCTTCATACCCATTCCAACAAAAAATGTATCTTAGTATGCCCTATAAATTATGGAAGACCAAACATCGATTCTAAACCATATCTTCTAAACATGCCAAGATATCATTGCATTGGCAGAAAAGGAAAGGAACCGGGCCCATGACCCAGTTTCCTTAAACAAAATAACTCACTCACAAAATGAGTTAGTCAGTCCAGAGCAGTTATGAATCCTTGCTCCAGTCTAAGAGGGTTGACATCAATATCCCATGACATACGAAGAACCAGATCGGGGAAAAAAAATACTCATTTCAAATGGGGGATGCTAGTCCAATGTGGTGGACTCTCCAGGGTAAGCATATATCCCTTCCAGAACTCAAGATGTACTTTGGGTTATCCGTGTAGCATCAAAAAACCCAACAAGATAGGGACTCATACATGAGGGTCGTTACCGACAATAAATGGTCCAGGTTTCCCGCAAGAGAGTTCTCAAAAATGAAATGCGCCAAATGAAACATGAAAATGAAAATCACATATATGATCCTGCTCTACTAGAAGCTAGAGTTCTTGACGCCTTCAAACATATATCAATAAAGGATCAAGAACCTATCAGTACATTACCAAATTATTGAAGTGGAAGTAGCAGTTGCGAAGGCCCTCCCCACAACATCACTACCAACAGCTCTGAAGGTCCTCCACAGAGCACCCACGTGGGCTCACTCCATGATCCATGAATGATCAATCACGAGAGACTATCTTTTGATGTGAATCAGGGTAGCCCTCCCATCAACCAGAATATCAGACAACAAGAAGGTCCTCCCCTTGTTGTCATCTATCTTGACGGTCCTCCTCAGTGTATATGATGCAGATATGATTCTCACTATAGTCGGACATCGAGTCATGATGGTATTCCTCGCCATGATGGCAGTCATTGAGAAGGTCCTCCCCATAATGGAAGTTGCTGTGAAGGTCCTACCCATAGTAACATAACGAAAAAATATGGTCCTACCCTCATTTCAGTACACTCTGAAGCCCTCCCCAAGATGTGCACTGCAGAAATTTTCCCTGAAGCCTGGTATCGAGTCATGATGGTAGTCCTTTCCATGATGGCTGCCATTGTGAAGGCCCTCATTACAATATCAGTTTCTATGAAGGTCTTTCCCATAGTAACATGAAGTAGTAAGAAGGTCCTCACCTCACTACAACCTACCCTAAAGGTCCTCCTTAGGGTATATGATGTCAAGAAAATTCCCACGGTCAGGCATCAAGTTGTAATAGTAGACCTCGCCATTGCAGCACCAATTGCAAAGGTCCTCCCCAAAATCCAAATTCGTACTGACAAGAAGGTTCTACCCTTTTCAAAATAAATGACATAAAGACCTTCTACACTGAGGTGCTCAAAAATGAGTTAGACACATCGGGTACTCCGTCTATAACGAGTGATATTATTTCTCAACTAGAGGATGGCCCAGGGCCACACTCATCTTCTGAGACACCCCCATAGAGACTGTAAATCATTAAGGCTCCCACCAACCCGGTTTATTGGAATGAAATAATTAAGAAGCAGTCAATCTAGTCATATCAAGTAGAGGAGCCCTCGGAAGAACAACAACAGGATCTGTTGCTTGTGAGAAGAAAAATATCCAGGAATAATATACCAGTGATGTATTGGCCTACAACCACTTCTCATTTCGACATACCAGGATAAGTGTCTAGGTAATGAACACATGACATTCACCTCAATATATGGAAAACTCTTCACCCAATAAAAGAAAATTTCCTACCCTATAAAGGGTATTCAGACCAAGTCAACATGTTAGGGGAGCTTATCCATCTAATTGACCTTAAAGACCTCCCATACACTAGGAATCTACAATCAGAAAGGCAGAGGAAAAACCTTAAACTTGATTGCCTCCATGCACTGCACAAGTTGCGTCACCTCATTGGAAATGCCCCAATTGGAGTTCACATTTGGGGATGGGGAGAACATGGGGCTCTACATTTCATCCCTCATCTCATCCAGTAGGCCTCATTGGAAATGACATCGTGCAATGTCATCACCCAAAGGCAAAAATGAAATGAAAATACTGATCAGGAAAGATGGGATAATCAACAAAAACCGGCCTAGAGTAGGTCTCAAAAGATTCAGGGTAGAAGAGATCAAGCCATCGAAAAGCTTCTGAGTCAGGAAACCAGGAACATCCAGTAGGCTTCCTACCTAAGGGAAGCCTACTAGCAAGCAGTGCTCATGTATTCAAAATACCATAGACTCCATGTAGGCCCAATTCAAATCTCATCTCACACCCATGCAGGAGTATGTGAAATTGATAGGGTGAAAATAGTAGCGGCTACTGTCGTAATGCGGGAACAACCCTAGCCCATAGGGCTGGAGGCATTTTTAAATCAAAATGACCCCATAAGACCAGAATATCCAGACCGTAATGCATCAATGAATGAATGGGAACAATCCCAGCCCATAGGGATAGGTGCATTTTTACCTCAAACCCCCACAAATCGAAAGTCTGTCTTCCACCATCTAGGAATAATGATGGAAAAAGGAGTTACATGTTCCACCCCTTATCATGGTTCGCACCCTCCAAGACAAAGGCATGTTGCGAGGTAAGACCAGGGCTCCCTTTGAGTCAATCTTCAGCAAGAAACATGAAAAATACTATAGGATGGAAGGAAAAGGTCTAACAAAATATGTAGAAATCATTCTTACCATTCGGCACCGGGTACACCACCCCCAATGCAGTATGCCTCAATGAACGTAGTAAAAGTCAACTCCACAGATCTCATAGGAAATGACGCGGAGAGAGAAGATGTAAAGGAAGATGGTTCCCTCCTAGAGGAATACCAAACTGAGCCTGATGGTGTGCATACCCGGAACCAGAGAGAGGTCCTAAATCTGGATGCCCCCTCAATTAACCCGACATTACCTCCCGCACGAAACCCCAACAAGGAGAAGAATAAATCCAAAGTCCTCTATGACCGGCCTTATCCCCCTGGAAATACATACCTCACTCTCAATGAAAGTTTTTACAAGAAGAAGGAATAAATAAAAGAGCTCAGGTGAATTAATGTTGAGCTACGTTGAGGGAGAAACCTTTCCAGATGCGTTCCACCCATGGAATGTTAGCAGGTACTCCCAGAAGAAGTTCCCATACCACATGCACTTATCTCGGTGAATAAATCCATGCTCGGAGGTATGTTCAACTCGGCCCTGGAAGGACATAAAGACTTCCCCCACTAGTAAGGAATCCAAAATATATTTAGGAAAACCCACCAATGATACCCTTGACTGGGTATCAACCCCAAATTCCAGTAGCACCTACACGACCAGTCTTAGCCACTGCCGCACCAGCTCAAGATCAAGCCTGACAAGATATGCATCTAGGTATCTTAAACACAATTTAGAAATTAATATCTTGGATAAAATCTATGGATGGGAGGTGCACTCTGATACAAATGGAGTGAAAACCCTACCCTGATTGGGTGAATAATGTTCCACCGTCGCTAAACTTAAAAAACCCCATATTCTTAGTATTCAATGGATCGAGGGACTTGGAGTAGAATTTAATGCACTAAACCTCTTACTGTGACCCCATGATGGGAACTCTAGAGCAGCAAGAGGCAGTAAAACTCAGGTGCATTGTACGAACACGTTAGGTCTCGGCTTTTGTATAGTATACTATCCTGACAGGCAATTCAATCACCAGCTGAGAGGACCTCCAGAGACTATTTCTCCTCAAGTTCAGTTTGATGTTTCCTAAGACAAAGGTTAGTGAACTCATGAACTGAAAAAATCAAGAGAACAAAAGAGTCTTAGACTTCATTTCCATATTGAAATTCCTTGACTTATTCCCTGAACCATCCGCTCCCCCAGGATGAAATGATCTCCATGTGCATCGATAACCTCCATGATGAACTGCAAACACTTCTCATCCCGATGAAGTACACAAGTGGGTTTAAATATTTATATTTCATTGCCCAAAGAATAGAATACTCCTTGAAACAGACCAATCTTAAGTCCCGAGTGGCCCCATTATCCCCTGGGAAAATAATGGAAAAAGCTGAAGCGACTTCTATCACGCTTAAGCCACCCCCAACACCAGATCCAGTTGCGAGGCCCCCACCTAACTATGTAGGACCCCCTAGATACCAACAACCAACCACACCTCAACAAGATGAGCAAAGGGGTGATGAGAGAAATTAGTTTAAAGAATAAAGAAATAAACTCTACTCGTTCTGAGATGACTAGGTCTGTATCTATTTTATAGCCGTTATGAATTGCAATCTGCTCTGGCTGCCAAAGCCAAAGCAAGCCAATGAAGTGGGTCTCTAAGACCACCCAAATTATTTTTTCCTATCACCAGATACTAGGACATACCATACAAGAATGATTCTTTTTCAAGGATCTCTTAAAAAAGATGGTGGATTCTAGGAAAGTCAAGTTGGGCCCACCACCAACACAAGTGGCATATGTTTCCACCTCAGACTCAATAGAGGAAGAAGAATGGAAAACAGTTTCTAGTAAAGAGTAATTTTTTGACAATTGGATAACCTGATAGACCGTCAATAGAGTCCATGGAATCCTCTAGGCATAGTTGAAACAACCAATTGTTCCCCCAAAAGCTCCCAATACAGCACAACCATCCTTGTCAGCCCCGCAGTCCTCTAAAGACCATAAGGGCAGAAAGAAAGAGTAAGAAGATAAGATGAAACCAAATATGAAGTCAGTGTTGATGCTTTCAAACTTCATGTTATAAAAATTGGCATAATGGGCACCTCCCCTCCAAACGACACAACATGAACCTCCCCGCTAAACGGCACAACAGGCACCACCCTTCCAAAAAACACCATTAGAAGAAGATAGTCAAATAGAAACATTATCAGATCAAGAAATTATATTCGGATCCATTAATCTCATTCACATGATGGACCCTTTCTTGGATGGAGACTATGGCCACGAACCTCAATTCCCCACGCCCAACCAGAGAGCTAGAGGAAGAGGCCATAGTGGCGTAGCTTTCCTTGAAGGAATGATCATAGAAGGAGTAAAATTCCTAACCACACCATAAATCAAACCGTTAACATCACATAAAATCATGGAAGGACCCTCCGATAAACACAACAAGAACCAGAATGCTCCTACACCCCCGTCAGAAGAAATCCAAGCCCCGTTATCCTAGAGTATCTCTCAGAGGAAGAATAAATATCAAATATCACAAGGCATACAGGTAGACCAGTTTGGCCAAACCGAGAAGGGACCGCAACACCATCAGACCTAGTTACAGAGACCAAACCATCCATGTCCAAATCCAAAACCCCTAAAGTGTCTGTGAAAGAGAAATCCCAAGCCGGGAAGTGCTGAAATTTAGAGCAGAATCATGATATTCTAAAACAGTTGGATTCAGTACCAGCAAAACCGTCAATCCTGGATGTTTTAAGTATGTCTGAAGATCTTAATGAGGCACTCATTGAAGCATTACTAAGTCCCTAGGATTTTGAGGCTGAAGTAGTAGCAACCGAAGTCTACCAGACAATGACCAATCTTGAAGAATGTCATGCGGTCATCTCATTCATAGATAGGGTTAAAAACGCCATCATGCGAGGGAACATCAAACCCTTATATGTGTCTAAAAAGATAAATAGAGTTGATGACCGGAGGATCTTCATCGACAATGGACTTGGAGTCAACCTCCTCCCGATGCAAACACTTCGCCGGCTAGGCTATGATGAAGATAGCTGGATACCTTACACCACAACTCTGTTGGGATATAACAAAAGATAGCATAAAATTTTGGGACGAATCAAGATTAAAACTACTCTCGGGGAACTCATTTCATATTTTGAGTTCCTGGTAGTACAAAAAAGTACGGCCTTTAACATCTTATTAGGGAGGCCTTGGTTGCATCAACACACTGCAATTCCGTCATCATACCATCAATGCATCAAATATTGCACTAATGGGAAAAATGGGGGCATTGCAAGTCGATAAATCCCCGTTTGAGTCCTGTGAGTTGAATTATATTGAAGTAGGGTTCTATGAATCAGATGAAAAACATCTTTCAGATGACGAGATTGATTAGATTACTACCTCAAATGGATTGGAAATGGATCCCGCCACCCCCACCAGCAGCTTGGGGAAGAGTAAGTATTACTCATCAACCAAGTTTAATGCACGAGTGCAAGTCTGGAAGTAGACTCCATCGTACTCATGGTCTCTATTATGGCCACCAAGTCCAAATACATGGTAGAGATGGATGGCTCCCATGATGTTAGGAAAATCCATATCAATGATGCTCTTGGCCCATCCTTGGGACCTCAAACTACCCCTGCCTCACACACTAAGGCAAAAGACGATTTCTCTCCTAACATTGGAGAGTTCTTCTCAAAAATCATCTCTCCAATAGAAAATGAAGATGATGAAGAAAAAGAAGAATAAGAAGAGGAAGAAGACCTCAAAGATGCCCCTCTTGTATTCTAAGAAGGTTTCTTCACCACAATCGATGAACTTAAAGAGATAAACCTAGGCACCAAAGATGACCCATGGCCCACTATGATCATTGTGGATATGCTTATCGAGGAAGAGGAGGCACATACCTACTTCCTAAATAAGAATTGAGCTATGTTTTCCTAGAACTACACTAAAATTTCAAGCCTTGATCCGGAGGTTTCTACTCAACATTTGGGATTACCAGAAGATCACCGAGGTTATAAGTAGGCATCCATAAGCACCAACCTGATACATACTTCCAAAATAGAGGCTGATGTTGACAATCTGATCAAATAAAACATCATACTGGAGTTCCAATATTTGATCTGGCTAGAAAACAAAGTCCTTGTCAAAAAGAAGAATGGATAGATTAGAATATGTATTGACTTCAGGGACCTTAATCATCATTTCCCAAAAGATGACTTCCCGGTTCTGATCACATAATTGTTGATTGATGCAACAATCAGATATGAGGCTCTCTCTTTCATGGATGACAATTCTGGATACAATCAAATCTAGATTGCCCAAGGATATGAGGAAGCTACCTCTTTTAGGCCCCCTTAGGGAGTGTTCTGTTATAAAGTGATTCCCATTAGTATAAAGAATACTAGCACCACATATCAGTGCTCCATGCATTTCATCTTCAATAACTTCTTGGGAACATGCATCTAGTGTTATGTCAATGATCTGGTGGTTAAATCACAATAACTCTCAAACCACCTATCTAATCTTGAAACTATCTTCAAAAAATTGTGACAGCACGATATAAAGATGAATCCCCTAAAATGCACATTTGGCATTACTTCTAGAAAATTCCTCGGCTTCGTCATACGCCATTGCAACATCAAAGTAGACCTTGAGAAGATAGAAGCCATAATTAGAATGTCCCTGACTCACAACCTCACTGATTTGATAGGTCTTCAGGGGTACCTCACCTACATTTTGCACTTCATAGCAAACTTGGTGGGTAAATTCTTACCTTTCACCAGGATCATGAACAAAAGGAGTTACGTATGAGTGGGATAATGATTTCCAATAAGAATTAGACAATCTAAAAAGATATCTCATAATCTTTCTAGTGTTGATACATATAGTTGAGGGGAGACCACTCATATTGTATGTAACCACCCTAGAATAGTCATTAGGCACCTTCCTCGTGTAGAAGAATGATGATGGCAGTGAGAACATCCTCTATTACCTCAGCTGAATAATGATTTATGCTAAAACTTGGTATTCAAAAATTTAAAAGAACTGCCTAGCCCAAATATTCATGGTTCTAAAACCCATGCATTACCTGCAGCACCATGAGGTCTAGTTAGTTTCCTACTACAACCAGCTCAAATACATCCTCAACTATTCCATACTAAATTGGAACTTATCACGATGGGCAGTCATCCTACAACAGTTTGACATACTGTACGCACCCCAGAATTCCATCAAAGGTCAGATGTTAGTAGACTTTCTGGACGAGCACCATTTAGAAGAAATAACACCATTGGATGATGAACTTATGGATGAATAAGTGTTTTCCATTCAGGAGGACCCCCAAACATGGGGGTTGTACTTCGATGGTGCTTCTCTAAGCCCGACCGGGAAAAGGATGAAGGATCCCAAAATCAACAAATTGGGGCTAAGAATTATACTCGTATCCCCTGAAAAATACATCTTGCCTTACTCTTTCCTGATTTTGGAAGGGTGTACGCATAATGAAGTGGAATATTAGGCCCTCATTGTAGGCTTGGAAATGGTACTTCATGTACAGGCTAAACACCAAAAAATAAAGGGTAATTCAGAGCTAGTCATCAAACAAGTCAATGGTGACTATTACATAAAGAAAAAATTATTGGTTACCTTGATAAACCATGTTCAAGAAATGATGGCAGAATTCCCATCAGAACCAACATTGACTTATGTCCCCCAATCACAAAATTCCCAAGCCGAAGCTTTAGCAAGTGCAACCATAGCCCTGACCGATCCATCTTGGGGTGAAACGGTCATTAGAATTGCCCACAACTAGATGGTCTTGACATTCATCCAGAGAAATACAGAGGAAATTGATGGAATTATACCCGTTTCTAATCCTCATGGTCACACCACCGGTTGGATGATGTTCATTGCAAATTACATTCAGAATGGGGAACTCCAACCAGATAGGGCTGGAAGGGAGCAGTTATGAAGACAGGAAGTCAAATTTGTCTTGTACGATGGGGTAAACCAAGAAAATTTTCTCTATAAATGAGGTCTTGATAGAGTCCTTCTCATGTGCATTGTTGGAGAAGAGACTACTGCTATCATGAAAGAAGTGCATGCCAGATCTTGTGGAGTGCACAAATCAGCAACCAAGATCTCTCACCAAATCCAAAGGCTCAGGTATTACTGGACCACTTTGATATAGGATTGTGCCATATTCACCAATAAGTGGCATTCCTACCAAGTTCATGCGAATTTCATACAACAACCCCCAGATTTACTTCATATAGTTAAGTACTTCTGGCCATTCATTGCTTTGGGGATGGCTTTTGTGGGACCATATCCTCCCTCCATAGCCAAACAATTCATGTTCATACTCACAATGACCAAATTATTTTCCAAATGTGCCTAAGCCATACCCCTTAAGGAATTCGGGGCGAAAAACATCGTTATCTTTGTAAAAGCCAACATCATTACAAGATTTGGTGTCCCTCATACAATACTGATGGACAATGACACTAACTTATGCTTTCTTGAGTTAGAAAAGCTATAATAGGAGTATGGAATCAAATCCAACAGTTCATCCCGCTACCAAGCGATGACCAATGGGAAAATAAAGGCTTTTAAGAAGAATCTATCCAAAATAATCCAAAATATGGTTGATAAGGAAAAGAAATCATGGCCATATAAGCTCCTTCATGCTTTGTGGGCTTACCAGACCACAATCTACACCGCCACCCAGGAAACCCCGTACTCACTAGTATACGAGGTAGACACGGTTTTGCCTATTGAAATCTAAGTGCCATCACTTTTTCTGGCCATTTTTGATCAACTATCCTTGAATGAGCAATAACAGAGACTATTTGATGAATTGGAGAAGCTATATGAAAAAGGATGCACACTCTAGACCATTTATAAATCTACCAAAATCAGATTGCATGAGCCTTTAACAAAAAGGTCCTCCTTAGATCTTTCCTCAAAAGAGAAATCATGTTATTCCCTAGAATCCCGATGATACTTGGGAAGAATCCCCCAAATCTTGAACCAAAGTGGGAAGAACCATATGTCATACATAGGTTATATTCCAATGGAGCATATTCCCTAATATCGATGAACTAATAGCTCATCACGTCTCCACACAATTGCAAAGTTCCTGAAGAAGTACTTCATGTAATGGAAACGCTCATGTAAAGGTCAAAGCTATATGACCCTAAACTATGAGTTATGTAGTCCAAGCTATATGACCTTAAAATATGAGTCATTTTCCTTTCCACATGACATTAAACTATAAGGAACTCATCCCTAAAACATTAAATTAAACTGTGACTCATTTCCTCATTGTAAGATGTTAAACTACATGGCACAAAGAATCCTAATCCCATGAAAATAAACTACATGATCTCTCACAGAACTACGTACGACTTGATTATTTCCCTCATAGGATATGTAGTGATGCCTCAATAATTGATCTTGATCCATCCCCCAGAAAAAAATACCCCCATCATATTATCTACCTCCTCACACTTGCAAAGGAAAACCCATGTCCAATTCTTATTTCTCACATTGAGTATAACTCACGTGAGCTTAGGATCATTGGTAAATATTCTCTTACACAAAAAAATTATAGGGAGATATGGTAGATCCAATACAAATAGAAAATAAAACAAAAATGTCCCTATATATGGACCAGGCCAGATTGGTATATGGAATGTTCAGAATTATGTATTGATTGATTATTGATCGTGCATGATATATAGTGACACCTGGATTTGGAATCCCGATCCAACCATCATTATCAAAAAAAATTCCACCACATGTCCATACACATGGAACGAGAAAAATCGGTACAGGGAACATTCAGAACTACATGTGGATTGATTCCCTCCCTCGCAGGATACACAGTGATGCTTAGATTTGGAATCCCGACCCATCCACCATAAAAAATGCTCCTTTCCCCATGCGTAGGTCATGCTTCTATGGGGATTCCATGAAAGGTCCTAATCACATGATGATAAACTGTGAAATTCTTCAAGATTTATGTGTGGTCTAGTCTTCGGTGTTACGAGATCCCACACATGACCTCACTTATGAGAAATAAAAATATCTTGCTTCCCCCTATACATATGAGTTAGACCTATGTGGAAGATCCAATGGTTTAAATTTAATCATGTTTTGGGTATTCTTTGCGTTCCTAGGCCCATCTTTTCCATTAGTCAAACTCCATACCCTGGGAAAACTTGGATCCCCATAATCCTTCAAGGCCATCTAAGACGGAAGGCTAGTGTCCTGAGGACACCTTTGTTTGACTTTACACATCATGCCCCGGTGGCTCTGCATACATTGCCCACAAAATTGGACATCAATCAAAGGCAAGTTTGTCCTTGGAAGAGTACTCTCCTATCTCAGTATGCCCAATGGATTCCAAGCCCCATGTCATCCCTCATGATTCAAGTTGTCCCCGAGACTATGGTTTACACCTTATATCATCACTCACATCTAGGGAACACTAGATCATACTGATTGCGATTAACTCAAAACTACTAAGGATCTTTATGATAGCATAATCGTCCTCACTTCATGACTCTAAACTGCACAACATCATGTCATCACCGCACGAAATTAAACTGTAGGGAAAAAATCGTCCTTGTTGTATGATGTTAAACTACATTGCAATGGTTTAAGCGTAAAGTTACCTTTGATGTTTATTTTTATATTCCTAGAGAATGACCAATAATCCTCGTAATCCCTTTTTTCTCACACCGATCATAGCTCATGTGAGCTTAGGGATATTAGCAAGAGATCCACCGTGACATTATGGAAAAATGATTCAGAAATTTGGTTATAGCAGCACGAACCTAAAAGGCATGTCATAGTTCCCTTCCCAAAAAGGAACCCAACACCCTAGCTATATGATGTTGAATGACTAGGTATCCCAAAGATGGAATGAATGCCGTACCCTGAATACAAGTTAGATCTATATAAGGGACAACCAATTCTATGAGTAAATCACAACAAAAATATCCCCAATATGTCTGGATACACTCCTACCATACTCCAAACTCCATGATCTGAGTGATATTGAATCTACATAACCCTCCAAGTCCATCTGAGATAGAAGGCCAGTGTCATGTGGACACCTTTGTTTGACTATACACATCATGCCCCAACGGCTCTGCATATGTTGCCCACAAAAATGGCCATCAATCAAAGGAATATTCTTTCCTGGGAGATTCATCTTCTATATCAGTATGACCAATGGATTCTAGGTCTCATTAAATACCTTCCGATTCAAGGGCCATCAAAGTCATGGTTTACATTTTCTTCCCTACACAAATCCTGGATATATCAGAACATGCGGGCCCGATTCATCTCTAGTCCCTTTTGAGGTTTCTAAAGATACCCCATACATATGCATGAAGTTGATCTGAATATAAAAGAAGAGTGCCCCCAATCATTTCTGGGTTTCCCCCAGAAAAGTTCAGTTAAAATTCCCCTTCTCATGTTCAGGAGAACCCTTTTTTCAAAGGTCACATACCGTATTCAGAGAGTTCCCAATCTCCATAATCTGCCATATCCCTCAGAGATGGAAGGCCAGTGTCCATTGAAAACCTTTGTTTGACTATATACATCATGCCTCAGAGGCTCTGCATATTTTTCCCACAAAAATGACCATCAATCAAAGGAAAATTCATCCCCAGGAGAGTCCTTTCCATCTTTCGTACTCTCAAATGACATTCATGTCCTGTCACACCCTCATATTTGGAAAACTCCTAGATAACGGATTACATGCCTTATTCATTTATAATTACCCTAACAAAAAAAATGAATTATAATTGAACTAACCATTCCCCTATTCTACCTCACACAAGAAAGAGCCATGTGGAAAAAACTTCCCATCTAAAGCCGGCATGAATGTCCCTAATGTTTTCAGACACCATTACTCAGGCCAGCCACCCACTGTGGCTCCAAACATAAAAATAAATTCAAAGTGTTGAAAATACCACAAGGACATCAAAAATAGAATGCTTGTGTCCCATGGACTCCTTTGTTTGACTATGTACATCATTCCCCAGAGGCTCTACATACGCCACATACAAAATGGCCGTCGATCGAAAGCAAATTCATCCCCAGGAGAGTCCTTTCCTACCTTTGTATTCCTGAAATGAATCCCAATCCTCATGCATGTCTAGAATTCACAAATTAAGGGTCATGAAAAATACTTAATCCATATATGAATGACATTAGAACATTCTTGGCTGACGATCCCATGTCAGGGCCCTGCCCCATTAAATTTGATCAAAGATGTTCAACCTAAAACATCAGTAATGAGTTTGATTGATAAGACTGTGAATTGACAATGAAAAAGATGCTATAATTTCTAGAGGAAAATCTGTAGAAGGAACCTTTGGGTAAAATTTGAGTATTGGTTCATTAAAAAACATTGATTCGTCAAAAAAGGCATAAATCTTGTTAGGTCAAAAACCTGAAAAGGGAAGCCTAAGCGAAATTCAAGTTATGCCCTCTAAGCCTGTTCCATGAAGGCTTAGGAAAAAATTAGGATAATAATAAAAAAAATACATAAAATTTCGTGAGTTATTCCATAAAACCTCAGAAATAGTCGAACTGCGCTCACTGAGTTCCACGGCTCAGGAAAAAATTAGAGCTCGATTCGATTATTTCAGTTTAGTGATTTCAGATCATGGTTTAAAATTAATATCTGATTGAAAAGATTATTATGATTGATTATGATCAATTGATATGATAGGAAAAGGAAAATAAGAAGTTTTCAAATGTAAATTGGTTCCATCATATTTAATAAAAATTTATAGTGCGAATACATAGCCTAGAGCTTCTCCTTGTAAGAAAGACAAGAACTTTACAAGAGAGGTTTGACAGAGGCACAAAGTTGCATCAGCGATTGGTATGAATCCTCAACGGCTTGGAAAAGCTTAAGTAAATTTGTAGTCTCAGCCTTCTTTCTCACCCGCATTACCTCCATGTCCCTCATGGGTTGGAGGCCAGTCCTTTCTCCTTCTTGTATTTTCTATCACCCCTCCTCGACGACGGCTACGACCCGAGCCCTCTCTTGTTTGATCCACTCTAGTTTCTGGATTTCCTGCTCCACTTCTTGGTCAATTGGTTCTATAAAAGACTCTTTCTTCATGAGTTCATTTTTCAACTTTTCAAATGTTCCATCATGAGTGGTAGATTTTTAAATGATAATTTTCCATGTAACAGCCAGATAAGTCGTCGAATCCACCAGGAAAAGTTGAGATTCAAGGACACTAGTTTCTTCCAAAGAAGAAACCACCTGCTTTACTATATCATAAATTACATGGTAGTTAAATCCACAAAATCCCAAGACCACAAATTTGTGGTGTAACTTTGTAAATTTCACTGGAATCACAACCAATGGAGTGTGGGAGATTAATCTCCAAATGTTCCTCCATCGATTTTTCTAAGTGGGACAGAGATCGAATAGGATTTCCCAATCAGTCTCGGAATCACTCCCTAATGATGAAATGTAGTCAGGAATGAATTTCACCAAAGAGGGACTTGATTCATTAGTTATATCATGACTTGGTCCTAAAGCGGCCACATATATAGTAATTTTAATGGATGAAAAAATAGGGGTGTCCGCCGATATTGCTAAGGCTCGTGGTTTTGATTCTGAGGATTGGGAGGAGGCGACAATACCTCCCACACCCGAAGTAGTACCACTATCCAAAAAAGGTGGTGATACATCTTCAATCACCAGTTGCTTTCCATAGATACATGGAAATATTGAATACCTGGGGCCATGATCATCCAAAACACTATCCCTCAAGGCAGCCCTCAAAAGGTTGCTGGTCAATATAAGGATTATGGGGATAGTCATCCCAGATAAGGGTACTGTTCTTAGAATCTTGGTGATAGAAAACATAACCCCTATTAGAATTAGAAAAAAGGGCATGATATCCTACTCCAAATTTTCCAGGGATATGATATCATCCTCCCTGACTATGAATTCCCCAAGCCACCATGAGCAGGTAGAATACCAGTTTCTGAAGTGTCTCCCTCCATAGGGGAAAAATACACTCGATCAAGATTGATTAGATCCTCAATATTCGAATCCCCTCCAAGATCCATCAAGGCCTAGGGATCTCCATTGGATTTAGCCCCAACTATAAAGACCACCCTGTCTCTCTCTATAAGGGTTGGCTCAGCATGATCAAGTGATCCCTCAATCTCTAGATGTCCATCCATTATTGGGGAAAAGATTTTTCGGGCTAGAAAAAGTATAACTGAGGGGTCAAAAACACCCCCGTTCTCTTCAAATGGCCATGTTTACCTAATTTAGTCAGCCATAACAGATGGAGACCCTTCCTCTTCCATAAAAGATACGAGAGTTGTAGATGCCTCAGCGGTCATAGTCTGGTCATCAATATTTCCTACATAAAAGTACATATATTTACTAGTGATTAGACAAGATAAGGGTACTTATTTCGATTACTAGTTGAACACGAAATTACTTGTGATCCCCCTTCAAATGCACTTGGACAGTTGGGAGCCTTTCTTGGGATTCTTTGACTATTGTGGGGATGGCTCCTGAATAAGATCACCAAGAGGAGATGGAGAAGGTAATGACCTAGAAGGATCTTCAATAATTGCTTCCATATGTTTTTAGGCTCTAGGGGATCCTTCCGCAGTACCCCTACCATTAATGGGGCACACTCCCCAGCTGCATTACCTTCAGGAGAATAAATCGGGAAAAAAGATGTTTCCTGAGATCCTGTAGGCCCCTAAAAAATAGGAAAGGGAGGAAGGGGAAAACATTCATCATCTTTGAAATAAAATATATTAAGGCCAGAGGTTGTAGCTAGAACAACCTATCCCATCAACCGTAGGAATACCACCATCAATGCGACATGGTCCATCCAGTAATGCCTATCCTCAAGATCATGAAGACACTTATCCATTTCAGTCAAGTAAGTATCCACCTCATCAGGTTCTTTGTCAGATGAAATAACAGTAAGAGCAATGTTTCCCCCAAAACCCAGAATATCGAAGAGTTCCTTCTGAAGGAGCCTCCATATATCTTCATTTGAAGTGCTCACCCTCAACTCATACTAGACTCTCCAAGAATCATGATATGTATATGTAATTGAGATGGAAAACACTGGAGGATTGGTGAAAGGAGGTAGAGTGGGTTTTGAATACTAAACACATTTTCCAAGCATCCCTACAAACTCAGGACCTCGAGAAGAAGAATGTTTATGAGTCTATGGGATAAAGTAATAATCTTTTTCTGTGGTAGCTTTAATAGGTAAGCCAACGAAGACATCAACCTCATCATTAGATTCTGGTCGCAACATGGTAAGTACCAAATGTGAGTACTTATGATTACCACTTATGGATTGAATGAGGGTCTCTAGGTCCTTAAGATAACAGCTCACCTTATCTGGATCCTCATCAAAACAATGTTCAGCCGGTGCTGACACGTAGCCAATTCTAGTAAGGGAAACTTTCCTAGTCTGGAGGAGCTGCCATAAATCATGAGGGGACCCGTCACAGGTTGATGAATGACCTTCCAAAAGGTCCCATTTCCACCGAGCCACTAGAAAATCATCCTTAGAAGGAATAGATGATGGAATCCTAGCAGTAGCTCTAGAAGCTTGTTCGGCCACCCATGAGGTCATAACTCGATCTTTCATAACTTTCCTCAGTGGGAACCAAGAGGCCTTCTAAGGAATCTTACTGGTCAGGAGTTTTTAATAAATCCCTTATATTTCTCCTTTCCCTTGGCCTTGGATACCTTGGAAGTTTTCATGATGGGAACCCGGTTGGCTAATTGTCCATCTGGATATGATTTAACCCAGGACTCAACATAAGTTTTGGTAAGTAAGGGCACATAATCCCCAGAATCCAAAAGTCTAGCCTAGTTCTGGGTTTTTGAATGGGTTTTCATGACACTTCAAATTGATAGTGATTTAAAGAAGATTTTTTAGTCTAGGAAAGACCCTAGGTCATCTCTCAAGGAGCATTGGTGGTTTTATAGTGTGAATTATTAATAAGAACAAAAGAGGGGGTGGTTTGAAAACAATTTTAAGAAAATTACTTGATTTAAAGAGTTTAATAGTTGATAAATAAAAGTTTTGTTTTAGAATTATGAGATAAAGAGATCACTTCAAGTTCACTACACATATTGGATAGTTCATTGTTCTAAAAATTTCACATGGTTTTTTTTAATTCTTTGGTTGAGGGTTATCAAGATCTTGATTCCCCTCTTGCCTCCCAAAATGTTGCACAAAGTACCAAACCTTGACCCAACAATCAGGTTGTCAAGGTTTGGATTTCAAGAATATATTAATGGCTACCGGATCAAACTAATATCTTTTTTATGTTTGAGATAAAGAGAATCCTTATGTTTCCCAATCAGAACAACCCAAATTTCCCACTTGAAATTTCTACCCAATCGGTGTTGAAATGAAAAGAGATTCACTTAATTAAACCCAAGAAATGAATCCATAGGAGAAACATGTTTAGATAAAACATAAGTGAAATAATCCACACAAAAATTATACAAAACTAGTAGAGTATCAAGTGACGGATCTCCCTCCCAAGTATGTGTATCTATCTCGAAATGATCATCCACCATTTAACACGCCATCGAGAGGAGGAGAAGGCTCAGATGGAACTCCTTCTTCATTTTTGACCACCATATGATGATAGGGGCCTCCAAAACATCTTGGATGAGGAGAGGACTTATTTGGATCTCCAAAATATCAGAGATTTTCCTCCTGGTCGAACTTGCAAATGGGGAGCCCAAGGTGCCATTTTATAGGAAAATGGGAAGGTGGTTTTGAGCACACAGATTTCTTAAAACCACTTGTCACTTGGGTTTTAACCTCAATACAACATTATCTCGATTCGGAGAAAATAAAAAAGTTGTTTCCCCACCTCTTGGATGTATCCACATAAAGTTTGGCACAATTTAGGCAACTATATCTAGATATATGGACATATCACAACCCACCAATTTTTACTTCGTGCAAATTCGGTGTGCTGGATAGATTAGGTCGGTTGGGACACAAGATGGAAGAATAAGTCTTTCATTATTTAAGATGAAATTTATACCAATTTATTTTGGACCAGACAAAAAAATTTCAGCTCATTTAGATTCACGGTTCAGGATAAATGCATAGATGAGTCCACGGGTATGCATGGATCTTGCGCAGTTTGGACCACTTTTCTTGGACATCATCATGGGTCCTCCAAATCACCTCCTCCTGCAATGGAATCATCAAAACAAGTAACATTTACCTTTTTAAAAGTGATAAAAACAAAATAAATTATTCAAACATGGAATAAAATATGTTATTATTTTTATAATTTTAAATATAAAACAAGTTTAGCATAGTGGTGTATGGGTGAAAATGAAACAGCGAATCACGGTGCGATCACACCCCCACACCTAAACATTTGAACTCCAGGGAAAAGTAATAATTTCAGAAATTATGAATGAAGGTATTTACAACTTCTTAAATATTTAACATAAATTTAATTCCTGATAGAAATGTGATCGAAGGAAAAATCACACCGAGGAGTTATTCTCGATGATCATTGAAAAGACATCTCAAAAATTACATCCAAATGATATTCCAAGAGATGCATGATACCAATCAAATAAAATAATTCAAAAGTCAATAATGTCACTAATTCTCCACGTGTGTGTTTTAAAATCATTTAATTATATTCTTTCCACTTTTTATTGAGTAAATATAAGTTATTTTAAAAATTGTCTACTTACAAGATCATTTCCACTAATCTTGTCCCACATCCTTTGCAATCAAATTTCAAGATCCACTCACTTAAGCATTACCAAAAGTCAAAACATAAGCTCCTGACCTAGATATCCCCATATATTGTACATTTCTTCACTCCCATCATTTATTAATTTTTAAAAATTTTCACTTGGAACAAATCTCACACTCTTCTCCCAACCCATGTTTGATCTCCTCATGACACTAATTGTAATAGTTATAATAAGATGAAAGGTCAAGGAAGGGTGGTTTTCTCACCTTACCAATATATAACCTTTTTTATTATTTTTTTGAGGGTGTACAATAGTCATATAATAGGTACACACGGATAGGTCAATCTGGTATAATAATGAAATAGATCAGATAAGGAACAAAAGAATGGAAAAATGATTTTGGAAAGTAGAGAAAAGTCAACATAACTTATATTTACCTTTTAGTAAATAATAAATTTTCACACATCATGGTTGGGTGAAAAAAATGTGTGGAGAGATTAAGTGACACAATTTTTCTTTAAACTATTCACAAAAAAGGGCACTATTCTTCTCAAAGGTTTCAAATTGATACAACCATTTATATCATCAAAAATGGACTAAATTTCAAAATAAAGTCACACCATAGTATTGAATTCTTTCTAAAATTCACTTTTCATCAGATTTTTTTTGAATGTTAAAACCACATGAAATATAGACATTCCACATGAATTTTAAATAACTTCCATGATTAAACGGGCATCATTTTCCATGAAAAAGTGGGAATAAAAAAATAAATAATATTCCAGCACAAATGTAAGTGGGAGATAAAGGGGGAAAGTAACAATACTATTCAGAAATCTAAATAGAGAAACATAAGAAAGATGATGAAAATTCCAAAATAACCTAGGAATATACCCACCCCCCACAGCTAGAGTGTGCAGTGTCTTCACTGTAAAAATAAAATGTAGGAAGGAAGGATAAAATCTGGTGGGTGTCATTCATAGACTAATTCTTGAACTTGGAGTTACTCCATCAGGGACTCTGGAAGGGTTTTGTGGAAGTGATTTATTTGCTTCCCATTAACTGTGATGGTTTTCTTGGTTTCTTCATTTTGGACCTAGACAACACCAAATAGGGAGACATTAGTAATAGTGTATGGTCCAAACCAGTGGGAATAAAGCTTACATGGATGAAAAATCAACCATGAATTATAGAGGAGGACCCTCTGCCTAATGTGGAACTGACGATGAAGGATGAGATAGTCGTGGGTAGCCTTGGTTTGCTTCTTATAAATCCTAAAGTTTTCATATTAATATATTCTCATTTCCTCCATCTCCTGAATTAGAATCTTCCTTGGAGCACCCGAACTGGAAAGATTATAGTTGCATTGTTTGATGGCCTCGTAGGCCCGGTGCTCAATCTCAACAGGCAGGTGACAACTCTTTCCAAACACAAGTCAATAGGGTGACATTCCAATTGGATTTTTGAAATAAGTGAAGTATTCCCATAATGAATCATCAAGTTAAAGACTCCAATCTTTTCTATTGGGTTGAACAATTTTCTCAAGAATATTTTTTACCCCTCTACTTGACACCTCATCTTGACCATTGGTTAATGGGTGATATGCCATAGACACTCTATGCGCGACCCCATACCAACACAAAATTTAGTTCATTGACCGGTTATAGAAATGAGAACCTTGGTCACTGATGATGAACCTAGGTAAGCCAAACCTACAGAAAATTTGGGTACTCAAAAATTCTACAACTGCCTTAGAATTATCATTCCTTGTAGCTCGTGCCTCTACCCATTTGGAAATATAACTCACTTCCAAAAGAATGTACAAGTTACCAAATGAATTGGGTAATGGTCCCATAAAGTCAATTCTCTAAACATAAAAATTGACATGGAAGAGAAAGGGTTTTTGTGGCATCTCATTATTTTTAGAGACATTCCCTATTCTTTGATAGAGAGGACAAGATTTATAGAAGTCATGGGAATCCCAAAACAATGTGGGCCAATAGTGATCAGAATTGAGGACCTTATGAGTAGTCCGTTTGGGACCAATGTGGCCCCCACCAGCAAGAGTATGGTAGAACCTAAAGACGGACTAGAACTCTCTATCAGTAACACAATTCTTGAGGACTTGATCAGTAAAGGTGTGCCAAAGGTAGGGGTCATCCAAAATATACCAACGAGACTCATGCTTCAAACGGTCAGCCTAGTTTTTGTTAAAATTAGTAGGAATGCAAGGTGGTTAGATTACTATGTGTGATAAATGATTCCTTTCCATAGTTTGGGACAATTCCAAAGTATGTGAGACATAGGCAATGACATGTGGAGCTCGATTGACCCTTTGTGACAAGACTGCCCCAAATTCATAGTTGGAGGCATCACACATGAGCTCAAATGGTAAATCCCACCAAGGTGGTTAGATTACTATGTGTGATGTGAGACTCAATTTTAACTTATTAAAAGCTTCTTCACATTCTTTATCAAAAACTAATTCTTTTTCTGTTTGGAGTAACCAGGAGAGTGGGAGTGCAATCTTACTAAATTCATGAATGAAACAACGGTAAAATCGAGATTGACCTTGGAAATACCTCACATCCCATACATTTTTGGGTAACGGTAAGGAATAAATAACATTCAATTTTGATTTATCTACTTGGATACCATCCCCAGAAATGACATTCCCCAAAACTATACCTTGTCACACCATGAAAAGAAACTTATCATAATTTAATACAATAATATTTTCAATACAACGACTTAGTAATAAACCAAAACTACTCAAACATTCATCAAAAGAGGATCCATAAACAGTGAAATCATCCATGAAAACATCCATGCAATTATCCAGGTAATCTGAAAAAATACTAACCATACATCACTAGAAAGTACCTGGAGAATTGCACAAACCAAATGGTAAACTCTTATATGAAAATTTTCTAAAGGGGAAAGTGAAGGTTGTCTTTTCTTGATCCTTGGGGGGAAATATGAATATGAAATTATCTAGAATATCCATCAAGGAAATAGTAGTGGGACTTACCCGCTAGCCTCTCTAGAATTTGGGCAATGAATAAAAAAGGGAAATGGTCCTTCATAGTGTGTTGGTTTAGTCAGCAATTGTCTATGTAGACACACCAACTATTCTGCACATGAGTTGGAACCAATTCATTGTTTTAATTTTTGATTATTGTAAAGCCATTTTTTTGAGGAACTACTTGAACAAGACTGAACCATTGGATGTCAGAGACGGGGTAAATGATTCCAGAAGCCAATAATTTTGTTACCTCATTTTTCACAACTTCTAGGAGGTTAGGGTTCAGTCGACGTTGTGCCTGCCTCACTGGTTTATCCTCATCATTTAATAAAATATGATGTGTAATAATTAATGGTCTAATATAAGGAATTTCTATATGTTTCCATCCCAAAGCATTTTTATACTCCCTTAAAAGTTAAAGCAGTCACAATTCATGCTCAGGAGGGAATGAACTAGAAATGACGATAGAAAACTTGTTTCCATTCTCAAGATATGAATATTTTAAATCTTGAGACAGTTGTTTTATTTCTAATTTAGGGGGATTTTGGATTTATGGGAGTGTGTGTGAAAGTTAGATGTCACTTATATCATCTAACTACTCAATGGTATCATCCTAAAATAAGGAATGATATTTTACAAGCTTAGCAGTATCATCGATGGTCATTGGATCCTCAGTGTTCAAGAAATCATCAATCAATGAACACACATGACAGTTTTCTGGACCACTACAACAATTAATGCATGAATCATTTCCTAGAATTTATATCAATGAAGAAAAATCAGAAATGGTATTAGGGGAATGAAATGATGTTTTTTCAATGTAAGGGAGTACATTTATTGAAATAATAGAGAGAGAGAGAAATGTTCTTCTGAGGGGGGATTCCTGGATTCAAGGTTATTGGAGGGGGTTTTTAGAAAGACCTTTATTATGGTTGAGGATTTCTGGGTGGTGATGGTTGATTACTCTACCTCTGGTTGGTTCCATGGTCATTGAGGTTGGTTTGAATACCCCCTTTCCTATAATATTGATTGTCTTTCCACCCTAGATTGGATGGATAGTATGGTTCTTGACTAAAGGGTTGGTTATAGGGGCGGCCTAGAAATATTTCCTCAAAAATCTCATAAGTTTCTCTTATTTGGGGGAATAGATAAGAGTAATGGGTGTCAGAAAAATATATACCACAAAAGATGGTAGTAGAAGATTGGGATTTCCCTTGGAAAAGTTCAACTTATCGAAGAAGGGTATATACCTCTTCAAACTTCGTGTCCACATTCTTCTGGAATTCTGTACTTTTCACCTCATGGAATCCTTGAATGGGTATATTGGACCTTGAACCAAATTGTTGAGTTTTATTTTCCATGTTCTCAGTTAAGGTCCTCGTAGTGATTGGGGTTATATCAAATAGTGATCCACCTACAACAACATCAATCATATTTCAGTCAATAGATATTAAACCTTCATAAAAATACTGAATTAAAGGTTGAGCAATTATTTGGTGGTGTAGACAGCTTGAACATAACCTTTTAAAGTTTTCCCAATATTCTTGTAATGTTTCCCCATGAGATTTCCTTATACCACATATTTTTTTCCTTATAGTTGCAGTTCGAGAGGCTTGGAAATATTTTTCAAGAAAAAGGTGTTTCATGTCCGCCCGTCCTCTAATTAGTGAATTAACATCGCAAAGCCTGTCTTTTTGCAGTGTCTTCCAATGAAAATGAGAATTCTCTGAGATTTACTTGTTCTTCATATGTGTTTTCAATTTTAAATATAGAACACATGGTATGAAATTATTTAAGATTATTGTGTGGATCTTCTACAACAAGTCCATGGAATCTTGGTAATAAATGAATTAAACCAGATTTAAGTTAAAAATTGGGTTCCTCGCCTTGAATTTGAATGTATGTGGGTTGGATATCAACATCTGGAGAGGTTAATTCTTTTAGTGTTTTATTGTTTTCAACCATTTTAAACACATTAATTTCATGTTCTAATTTGGTTCCAGAAGAAGAAGAAGAAGAAGGATCATGGTGAGTGTTGATGTTTTGTGCACCCTCCATGCAAGGTTCATCTTGTGTATCTCGGGGTCGTTGATGTAGGATCCTCTCTAGTTCGGGTTCAAAAGGTTGTAAGTCTCCCAGAGTAGAATGCATCATACACCGAACCTACATAAGAAATAAATTAGAAAACAAAAATAAATTTAAAGTTAGAAGATAAAACAAATACATATTCACAAAAATTAAAAAAATATTATCAAAAACACGCACTAAAACCAAAGATCTCCCAGCAATAGTGACAAAATATTAACACTTTGTCATGACACATAAAATTGATAGTGATTTAAATAAGATTTTGTAGTTTATGGAAGACCCCAGGTTGTCTCTCAAGGAGAATTGGTGGTTTTATAGTGTGAATTTTTAATAAGAAGAACAAAAGAGGGGGGTGGTTTGACAACATTTTAAAAAAATAACTTGATTTAAAGAGCTTAATAGTTGATAAATAAAAGTGGTGTTTTAGAATTATGAGATAAAGAGATGATTTCAAGTTCAATACAAATATTTTATAGTTAATTATTCTAAAAATTTCACATGGTTTTGTTTAATTCATTGGTTGAGGGTTGTCAAGATCTTAATTCCCCTCTTGCCTCTCAAAACATTACATTAAGTACCAACCCTTGACAGAACAATCGTTTTGTCAAGGTTTAGACATCAAGAACAGATTAATGGCTACCAAAGAATAATAATATCTTTTTTATGTGGGAGATAATGAGGATTCTTGTGTTTCCTAATCAGAACAACCCAAGTTTACCACTTGAAATTTCAACCAAATCAGTGTTGAAATGTTAAAAGGTTCACTTAATTAAACCCAAGAAATGAATTCAGAGGAGAAACATGTTTAGTGAAAACATAAGTGGAATAATAAACACATAAATTATACAAAAACAGTAGATTATAATGTGCTGGAACTCCCTCCCAAGTATGTGTAGTTCCTCGAAATGATGTCCACCGTTTATCTAACCATCGAGAGTAGGAGAAGGATCGGGTAGAACTCCTTCTTCATTGTTAATTCCCCTATAATGGTAGGGGCGTCCATTATTTCATGGATTAGGAGAGGAATCCTTTGGGTCTCCAAAATACCACAGATTTTCTTCCTGGTCGAACTTGTAAATGGGGATCCCAAGGTGCCATTTTATAAGAAAATGGAAAGGTGGTTTTGATCACACAAATTTCTTAAAAGCACTTGTCTCATGGGTTTCTACCTCTAGATAGCCTTATATCACTTTTGAGAAAATAAAAAAGTTTTATCCCCACCACTTGTCTATCTCCACCAAATGTTTGGCACAATTGGAACAACTAGAGCCCGAGATATGGATAGATCACAACAAACCACTTTTGACTTTGTGCAGATTTTGTGTACTCGATAGATCTGGTCGGTTGGGCCAACATATGGGTGAATGAGTCTTGAGTTATTTCAGATGAAATTTAGCCCAATGAATTATGGGTCAGACCAAAAAATATAATCCCATTTGGATGAATGTTTCAGGGGAAGTGCGCTGATGAGTCCACTAGTGTGCATGGATCTTGTGCAGATTGGCCCATTTTTTTAGACATCATCATAGGTACTCCAAATCACCTCCTCCTACAATGGAATCATAAAAACAAGTAACATTGACCTTTTTAATAGTGATAAATAAAAACTAAATGATTCAAACATGGAATGATATTTGTTATTATTAGTATAATTTTCAATATAAAACAAGTTTAGCACAGTGGTGTAAGGTGAAAATGAAATAGTGAATCGCGGTGCCATCACACACCCATACCTAAACATTTTCACTCCTGGGAAAAGTCATAATTCTAAAAATTATGCATACAGATATTTCCAACTTCATAAATATTTAACATTCAATGAAAATTTAATTTCTGATATAAATGTGATCAAAGAAAAAATCACACTGGGGAGTTATTCTCAATGATCATTGAAAAGACGTCTTAGAAATAATATCCAAATAAAATTCCAAGAGATGCATGATACAAATCAAAGAAAATATTTCAAAAGTTAATCATGGCACTAATTCTCGACGTGTGTGTGTGAAAATCATTTCATGCTATTATTTCCACTTTTTATTGAGTAAATATAAGTTATTTTAATAATTGTCTACTTACAAGATCCTTTCCACCGAATTTTCCCCATATCATTTTCAATCAAATTACAAGACCCACTCACTTAATAATTCTTAGAAGTCAAACCGTAATCTCCCAACTTAGATATCCCCATATTTTGTAAATTTCTTCACTCCTTTAATTTATTAATTTTTCAAAAGTTTCACTTGGAATAAATCTCACACTCTTCTCCCAAACCATGTTTGATCTCATCACGACACTAATTATAATATTTATAACAAGATCAAAGGTCTAGTAAGGGTGGGTTTTGACCTTCCCAATATAAAAACTTTTATTAGTTTATTTTTATTTTTTTGAGGGCGTACAATAGTTGGATAATAGGTACACATGCATACGTCAATATGGTGCAATAATAAAATAGACCAGATAAGGAATGAACAAATGGAAAAATGATTTTGGAAAGTAGATAAAAATAAACCTAACTTATATTTACCTTCCATTAAGTAATAAATTTTCACACATCATGGTTGGGTGAAAAAAAGTGTGGAGAGATTAAGTGACACAATTTTCCTTTAAACTATTCAAAAAAGGGTAAGATTTTTTCAATGGTTTCAAAATGATACAATCATTTGTATCATCAAAAAGTAACTAAATTTCAAAATAAAATCACACCATAGTATTGAATTCTTGATGAAATTCACATTTCATTAGAATTTTTTTGATTGTTAAAACAACATGAAATACCGACATTTTATATGCATTTTTAATAACTTCCATGATTAAATGGGCATCATTTTCCATGATAAAGCGAGAATAAAAAAATAACTAGTATTCCGACACAAAGGTAACTGGGAGAGAAAGGGGATAAAGAAAAAATGCTATTCAGTAAGCTAAAAAGAGAAAAAGAAGAAAGATGATGAAAATTCCTAACTAACCTAGGAATGTACCCACCCCCACACATAGAGTGTGCAGTGTCCTCACTATAAAAATAGAATGCAGGAAGGAAGGATAAAACCTAGTGGGTGTCATTCATAGACTGCTTCTTGAACTTTGAGTTCCTCTATCAGGGACTCTGTAAGGGTTTCATGGAAGTGCTTTAGCCGCTTCCCATTAACTGTGAAGGTTTTATTTGTTTCTTTAATTTGAAACTGGAAAACACCAAATGGAGAGATGTTAGTAATAGTGTATGGTCCAAACCAATGGTAACAAAGATTACCTGGATGCAAATTTAGCCTTGAATTATATAGGAGGACCTTCTCCCCAATGTGGAATTGTAGATGAAGTATGAGACAGTCATTGGAAACCTTGATTTTATCCTTGTAAATCCTGGAGTTCTCATATGCATCTCTTCTCATTTCCTCCATCTCCTGAATTTGTAGCTTCCTGTGAGCACCTGCACCATAAAGATTAGAGTTGCATTATTTGATGGCCCATTAGGTCTAGTGCTTAATCTCAATAGGCAGGTGAAAACTCTTTCCAACACAAGCTGAGAAGGTGACATTCCAATTGGAGTTTTGAAATCAGTACGATACGTCCATAATAGATCATCAAGTCGAACAATCCAATATTTTATATTGGGTTGAAATGTTTTCTCAATAATTTCTTTTACCTCTCTATTTAACACCTCATCTTGACTATTGTTCTGTGGGTGATATGTAGTAGACACTCTATGCCCGAACCTATACCGACTCAAAAGTGATTGCATTGTTCGTTTGTAGAAATGAGAACCCTGGTCTCTGATGATGAACCTAGATAAGCGAAAACTACAAAAAATTTAGGTTCCCAAAAATTATAAAACTGACTTAGAATCATTAGTCCTTGTAGCTTGTGCCTCTACCCATTTGGAAACATAATCTACTACCAAATGAATGTACAAGTTACCAAATGAATTGAGGAATGGTCCCATAAATTCAATGCCCCAAACATAAAAAATTTCATAGAAGAGAAAGGTTTTTTGTGGAATATTGTTTCTTTTAGAGGCATTTCCCATTCATTTATAGAGAGGACAAGATTTATAGAAGTCATGAGAATCCCAAAACAATGTGGTCCAAAAGAGACCAGAATCGAGGACCTTTCGAATAGTCCATTGGGGACCAAAGTGGAGCCCAAAAGCCAGAGTGTGGCAGAACCTAAGGATGGACTGAAAATACCTATCAGGAACACAATGCCTGATGACTTGATCACTATAGGTGAACCATAGGTAGGGTTCATCCCAAATGTACCAACAAGACTTATGTTTTAGAAGGTCGACCTAGTTTTTGTTGAAATTGGTAGGAATTCAAGATGGTACCATATAATTTACAATTTCGGCATACCAAGGAATAGAATCTTTCACTCGGTATAGTTTCTCATCAGGAAACATTTCCTTTATAGGAATATAGGGAGATGAGTCAATGTAGGAGGATGGGTGTATCCTACTGATATAGTCATCCATCACATTATCTACTCCTTTTTTATCTCTAATTTCTAGATTGAATTATTGAAGGAGAAGCATCTAGCAAATGAGGCATGGTTTTGTTTCCGGTTTCTTAAGAAGATACCGGAGGACTGCATGGTCAAAGAATAAAATGAATTTAGACCCTAAAATATATTACCTAAATTTATCCAAGGAAAATACCATGGAAAGTAATTCTTTTTCAGTTGTGGTGTAGTTTTCTTGGGAAGGGTACAAAGTACGTGATGCATAGGCAATGACATGTAGAGCTCGATTGACCCTTTGTGACAAGACTTCCCCAACTAAATAGTTAGAGGCATCACACATGAGCTCAAATAGTAAATCCCAATAAGGTGGTTGGATTATTGGGGGTGACATGAGACTCTATTTTAACTTATTAAAAGATTCCTCACATTCTTTATCAAAAACAAATTCTTTTTTTGAGTAACCAGGAGGGTGGGAGTGCAATCTTACTAAAGTCACGAATGAAACGATGGTAAAATCCAGCATGACCTAGGAAATACTGCACATCCCGTACATTCTTGGGGAATGGTAAGGAATAAATGACATCCACTTTTGATTTATCTACTTGGATAACATCCCAAAAAATGGAATTCGCCAAAACTATACCTTACCGCACTGTGAAATAGAAATTTTCATAATTTAATACAATATTCTTTTCAATAAAGCGACGTAGGACTAAACCAATACAATACAAACATTCCTCAAAAGAGGATCCATAAATATTGAACTCATCCATGAAAACTTCCATGCAATTCTACAGGTAATCTAAAAAAATACTACCCATACATCACTGGAAAGTACCCGGAGAATTTCACAGACCAAATTGCATCCTCCTATATGAAAATGTTCCAAAGGGGCAAGTGAATGTTGTCTTTTCTTGATTCTCAGGGGAAATATGGATATGAAAGTATCGATAATACCCATCAAGGATACAATAGTGGTACTTACCCGCTAGCCTCTCTACCATTTGGAAAATGAATGAAAAGGGAAATGGTATTTCCTAGTTTGTTGGTTTAGTTGGAAATAGTCTATGTAGACACACAAACTATTTTGCACACGATTTGGAACCAATTAATTATTTTCATTTTTGATTACTGTAAGGCCCGTTTTTCCAGGAACAACTTGAACAAGACATACCCATTGGCTATTAGATATGGGGAAAATGATTCCAGAATCAAATAATTTTGTTACTTCACTTTTTACAACTTCTAGGAGGTTTTGGTTTAGTCTATGTTATGCTTGCCTCACTGGTTTAGCCTCATCATTTAATAAAATATGATGTGTACAAATTGATGGGCTAATAGCAGGAATGCCAGTAATTATCCATCCCAAAGCTTGTTTATACTCCCTCAAAAGTTCAAGCAGTCACAATTCATGACCAGGAGAGAGTGAACTAGAAATGATGATAAGAAGCTTGTTTCCATTCTCAAGATATGAATATTTTAAATCATGAGGAAGTTTTTTTAATTCCAATTTAACGGAATTTTGGATTTATGGGAGTGTGTGTGAAAGTGATAGGTCACTGATTTCATCTAACTACTCAATGGTATCATACTCAGATGAGGAATGGGATTTTACAAGCTTAGTAGTATCATCAATGGTCATTGGATCCTCAGTGTTCAAGAAATCATCAATCAATGAACATGCATGACACTTTTCTAGACAACTACAAGAATAAATGCATGAATCATTTCCTAGAATTTCTATCAATGGAGAAAACTTAGAAATAGGATCAAGGGAATGAAATGAATTTTTTTCAAGGGAAGGGAGTACATATATAGAATTAATAGAGAGTGGAATGTTATTCTGAGGGGTTCTTCATGGAATCAAGGATATTGAAGTGTAAAATGTCACCACCAAACTTTATAGATAATGTACCATTGTGGACATTAAATATGGTTTTGGAAGTTTTCAAGAAGGGCCTCCCCAATATAATCAGGACATGTCCATTCATCCTATCATCCTCAATTTTATGTACATAAAAGTTAGTAGGCAAAATTAAAATTTGAACCCTCACAAGAACATCCTCTAATACACCAGAAAAGTGTGTGGTACTCCGGTTAGATAGTTGAACAATAATTTCAGTGGGATTCAGTTCCCTGACCTACAATGTAGAGTAAAAAGAGTGAGACATCACATTTATAGAATCACCTAAATCAAGCATAACATTAGAAAAATAATGCTCCCCTATGGTGCATGGAATTGAGAATGTTCCAGGATCATTACACTTGGTGGAGAAGTGATGAATCTATCAATGCTGAAACATTCCTCCCCAAGATCACCTTCTCATCACTTTGAAGTAGCCTTCGGTGCGTACACATCTCCTTTAGAGACTTGACATATGTTGGAATTTTTTTCATAGCATCAATCAAGGGAATGTTTACCTCCACTTTTTTGAAAGTCTCCTAAATTTCATTATCGAGTTCAGTTTTCCTTTTTTTTCTAGGTTGGGTGGACCTTTGTGGAAATGGAAGAGGGATTGTTGGGATAGTTGACTCATCAATAGACACAATCATTCCTTTAGAGGATATTCTATCAGGACAAGGTTCAACCTCATTTGAAGCATTTCCAGTAGTTTTGATGGTGATTTCATTAAGTGGGGATGGCTCTAGTAGTGGGGTAATTTGGATTTTTAGTTTTATTCTACTCCTAAGGGTGATGGAACTGGAATTTCCTTTATTTATAGGGTTAAATACTGGTAGATAAGGTAGTTTATCTGACCCATGGATCTAGATTTCCCCCACAGAGTTGGAATGTTGTCCTAATTGGGTTTTTTGGTCTTGTATGGTAGATTGGGTGGTTTTTTGAAATTGTATATTGTTTGCATCCATTTGTTTCATCATTTATTCTAAATTAGGCTCAGGTTTGGGAGGGGTTTGTTGGAAAGTCTTTTGTTGTGGTTGAGGATTTATAGGTGGTGATGGTTGACTACTCTACCCTGGTTGGTTCCATGGTTGTTGATGTTGGTTTGAATACCCCCTTTCCTATAGGTTTTTTTGTATTTCTACCTAGGATTGTATGGATAGTATGGTTTATGCCTAAAGGGTTGGTTATAGGAGCGACCTGGAAAGATTGCCTCACAACTCTTAGAAGTTTCTCTTAGTTGGGGGAATTGATCAGAGTAGTGGGTGATAGAAGAACATATACCACAATGGATGGGAGGAGGATATTGGGACTTCCCTTGGAAAAGAGAAAGTTTTCGAAGAAGGGTACTTACCTCTTCGAACTTCGTGTCCACCTTCTTCTCTAATTCGGTACTTTGCACCTCATGGACACCTCGAATGGGTACATTGAACCTTGAACCAAATTTTTGAGTGTTCTGTTCCATTTTCTCAATTAAGGTCCTTGAAACGATTAGGGTTTTATCAACTATCACACCACCTACAACAACATCAATCATATTTCAATCAATAGGAATTAAACCTTCTTAAAATTACAGAATTAAATGTTGATCACTTATTTGGTGGTGTAGAAAGCTTGAACATAGCCTTTTCAAGCATTCCCAATATACATGTAATGTTTCCCATTGAGATTTCCTTATACCACATATTTCATTCCTTATAGTTTCAATTCAAGAGGTTGAGAAATATTTTTCAAGAAAAAGGCATTTCATGTCCTCCCAACATCTAATTGGTGAATTAACATAGTAAATCCAGTCTTTTATAGTGTCTTACAATAAAAATGGGAATGCTCTGAGATTTACTTTTTCTTCAGCCACATTTGAAGATTTTAATTTAGAACAGATGATATGAAATTATTTAAGATTATTGTGTGAATTTTCTCCATTAAGTCCATGGGATATTGGTAATAAATGAATGAAACCAGATTTAAGTTCAAAATTGGGTGCCTCGCCTTGAATTTGAATGTAAGTGAGTTGGATATCAAAATCTATTGAGGTTAATTATTTTAGTGTTATACTGTTTTCATCCATTTCAAACATGTTAATTTCAGGTTCTAATTTGGTTCTAGAAGAATAATAATAAGTATCATGTGGAGTGTTGTTGTTTTGTGCATCCTCCTTAAAAGGTTCCACCTGTGTATCTCAGGGCCGCTGATATAGGATTATCTCTGGGTTTAATTTGAAAGGTTGTGAGTCTCCCAGATTAGAATGCATCATACACAAAACCTACACAAGAAATAAATTAGAACACAAAAATAAATGTAAAGGTATAAGATAAAACAAATAAATATTAAAAAAAATTACAAAAAAATTATAAAAAACATGCATTAAAACCAAAGCGCTCCCAAGAAATGTCAGAAAAATTATAATGCGTTGTCATGACATGTCAAATTGATAGTGATTTAAAGAATATTTTTTAGTCTAGGAAAGAACCTAGGTCGTCTCTCAAGGAGAGTTTGTGATTTTATAGTGTGAATTTTTAATAATAAGAACAAAAGAGTGGGGTGGTTTGAAAATAGTTTTAAGAAAATTACTTGATATAAAGAGCTTAATAGTTGTAAATACAAGTGGTGTTTTAGAATTATGAGATAAGGTGATCACTTAAAGTTCAGTACACATATTGGATAGTTCATTGTTCTGAAAATTTCACATGGTTTTTTTAATTCTTTGGTTGAGGGTTTTCAAGATCTTGATTCCCCTATTGCCTCTCAAAACATTGCACAAAGTACCAACCCTTGACACAATAATTGTGTTGTCAAGGTTTGGAATTCAAGGACAGATTAATGGATACCAAATCATACTAATATCTTTTTAATGTGTGAGAGAAATATGATCCTTGTGTTTACCAATTGGAACAACCCATGTTTCCCACTTGAAATTTCAACCCAATCAGTGTTGAAATGAAAAGATGTTCAATTAATTAAACCCAAGAAATGAATTCATAGGAGAAACATGTTTAGATAAAACATAAGTGAAATAATACACACATAAATTATACAAAACCATTAGAGTATCAAGTGCCGTAATCCCCTCCCATGTATGTGTAGCTCCCTCGAAATGATCAACCACCGTTTAGCTCGCCATCGAGAGGAGGA
The DNA here is from genome assembly GCA_963277665.1 of Viscum album. Lineage (NCBI taxonomy): Eukaryota > Viridiplantae > Streptophyta > Magnoliopsida > Santalales > Viscaceae > Viscum > Viscum album. Next base: position 1,287,638,345 of record OY728159.1, on the reverse strand, counting down.
TAAGGATCGAGTGTAACTCATTATTCATTGTTGATACCCCTATGATTATAGGGGCCTCTAGAACTTCTTGGATGAGGATAGTACTCCTTTGTGTCTCCAAAATAATAGATATTTTTCTTTGGGTCGAAATTGAAAATGGGGAGCCCAATGTGCCATTTTATTGGAAAATGGGAAGGTGGTTTTGAGCACACAGATTTCATAAAACCACTTGTCACATGGGTTTTGACCACCATAAAAATTTATATCACTTTTGTGAAAATAAAAAAGTTGTAGAACCACCACTTGGATGTCTCCATAGAACATTTGGAACAATTTGGACAACTAGAGCCTAAGATATGGACAGATCACAACACACCACTTTTGACTTCATGCAGATTCAGTGTGCTAGACAGTTTATGTCTAATGGGATGATATATGGATGAATGAGTATTGGGTTCCTATTGATGAAATTTAGAATAATTAATTTTGGACCATCCCACAAAATCTTATCCCACTTGGACTCACTGTTCAAGAGCAGTGTGTGGATGAGTCCACTGGTGTGCATGGATCTTTCGCAGTTTGGCCCATTTTTATTGGACATCATCATGGGTCCTCCAAATCACATCCTCCTACAATAAAATCATAAAAACAAGTAAAATTGACCTTTTTAACAGTAATAAACCAAAATTAAATGATTACAACATGGAATTAAATATGTTATTATTTTTATAATTTTCAATATAAAGCAAGTTTAGCACAGTGGTGTAAGGGTGAAAATGAAATAGTGAATCACGGTGCGATCACACCCCACACCTAAACATTTCCACTCCTGGGAAATGTTATAATTCCAAAAATCATGCATGTAGAAACTTTCAACTTCTTAAATATTTAACATTCAATTAAAATTTAATTCCTTATAGAAATGTGATAAAAGAAAAAATCACACCGAAGAGTTATTCTCAATGATCATTGAAAACACGTCTCAAAAATTGTATCCAAATGAAATTTCATGAGATGCATTATACCAATAAAAGAAAATAATTTAAAAGTTAATCATGTCTCTAATTCTCCACATGTGTGTGTGACCATCATTTCATGATATTCTTTCCACCTTTTATCGAGTAAATATATGTTATTTTAATAATTTTCTACTTACAAGATCCTTTCCATTGAACTTGACCCACATCATTTGAAATCAAATTTCATGACCCACTCACTTAAGAATTCCCAGAAGTGAAACCATAAGATCCCAACCTAGAAATCCCCATATGTTGTACATTTCTTCACTCCCCTCATTTATTAATTTTTCATAAGTTTCACTTGGAATAAATCCTACACTATTCTCCCAACCCATGTTTGATATCCTCACAACACTAATTGTAATAATTATAATAGGATCAAAGGTTGAGGAAGGGTGGTTTTTTACCTACCCAATATACAACCCTTTATTTTATTTTACTTTTATTTTTTTGAGGGTGTATAACAGTCAGATAATAGGTACACACGCATAGGTAAATCTGGTATAGTAATGAAATAGACCGGATAATGAACAAACGAATGGAAAAATTATTTTTGAAAGTAGATAAAAATTAACATAACTTATATTCATCTTCCATTAACTGAGAAATTTTCACACATCATGGTAGGGTGAAAAAAATGTGTGGAGAGATTACGTGACAAAATTTTCTTGTAAAATATTCACAGTAAATTCACCATTCTTCGCAAATGTTTCAAAATGATACAACCATTTATATCATCCACAAAGAACTAAATTTCAACAGAAAGTCACACCATAGTATTGAATTTTTTCTGAAATGCACATTTCATCATAATATTTTTTGAATATTGAAACATTATAAATTACAAACAATCCACATGAATTTTAAATAACTTCCATGATTAAACGGACATCATTTTCCATGATAAAGTGGGAATATAAATATAAATAATATCCCGGCATGAAGGTAAGTGGGAGAGAAAGGGGGAAAAGTAATAATACTATTCAACAATCTAAAAAGAGAAAAAGAGGAAAGATGATGAAAATTCCTAACTAACCCAGGAATATACCCATCCCACACACCTAGAGTGTGCAATGTCCTCACTGTAAAAATAAAATGCAGAAAGGAAGGATAAAAACTAGTGGGTGTCATTCATAGACATCTTCTTGAACATGGAGTCCCTCCATCAGGGATTCCGAAAGGGTTTTGTGGAAGTTCTTTAGCCACTTCCCATTAACTGTGAAGGTTTTCTTGATTTCATCATTTTGAACATGGAAAACAGAAAATAGAGAGACATTAGTAACAATGTATGGTCCAAACTAGTAGGAACAAAGCTTACCTGGATGAAAATTTATCCTTGCATTATAGAGGATGACCTTCTGCCCAATGTGGTACTGATGATGAAGGATGAGACGGTCATGGGAAGCCTTGGTTCGTTCCTTGTAATTTTTGGAGTTCTCATATGCATCTCTTCTCATTTACTCTATCTTATGAATTTTCATCTTCCTTTTAGAACCTTCACCAGAAAGATTAGATTTGCATTGATTGATGGCCCAGTTGTCCCAATGCTCAATCTTAATAGGCAGGTGAAAAATCCTTCCAAACACAAGCTGATAGGGTGACATTCCAATGGTAGTTTTGAAAGTAGTATGGTATGGCCATAATGAATCATCATGTCAAAGAATCTAATATTTTCTATTAGGTAGAACCATTTTCTAAAGAATTTATTTTACCTTTTTATTTTACACCTCGGCTTAACCATTGGTCTGTGGGTAATATGAAGTATACAATCTATGCCTGACTCCATACCGACTCAAAAGTGATTACATTGTTCGGTTGTAGAAATGACAACCCTGGTCACTGATGATGAACCAAGGTAAGCCAAACCTATAGAAAATTTGGGTTCTAAAAAAATTCTAAAACTGTCTTAGAATCATCAGTCCTTAAAGTTCATGCCTCTACCCATTTAAAAACATAATCCACTGAAAAAGGAATGTAAGGTTACCAAATGAATTGGGGAATGGTCCCATAAATTCAATGCCACAAACATAAAAAATTTCATTGAATATAAAGGGTTTTTGTGGAATTTTATTTATTTTAGATACATTCCATATTCTTTGAAAAAGAGGAAAAGATTTACAGAAGTCATGGGAATAAAAAAACAATGTTGGACAAAAGAGACCAGAATCGAGGACCTAGCGAGAATACCATTGGGGGCCAAAGTGGCCCACACAAGCAAGAGTGTGAAAAAACCTAAGGATGGAATGAATCTCGCTATCAGGAACACAACGCCTGAGGACTTGATCACTACAAGTGCGACAATGGTAGGGGTCATCCCAAATGTACCAACAAGACTCATTTTTTAGACGATCGACCTAGTTTTTGTTGAAATAAGTAGGAATGAAAGATGCTACCAAATAATTTACAATTTCAGCATACCAAGGAATAACATCTTTCACTTGGTACAATTTCTTGTCAGGAAACATTTCATTTATTGGTATATAGGGAGATGAGTCAATGTCTGAGGATGGGTGGATCCTAATGATCTGGTCAGCCACCACATTCTCTACCCATTTTTTATCTCTAATTTCTAGTTTGAATTCTTGAAGGAGGAGCATCCAGTGAATGAGGTGTGGTTTGTATTTTGGTTTCTTAAGAAGATACCAAAGGGATGCATGGTCGGAGAATACAAATAATTTGAACCCTAAAGGATATGAACTACATTTATCCACGAAAAACACTTTGTCAAGGAATTATTTTTCAGTTGTGGTGTAGTTTTCTTGGGTAGGGTCCAAAGTATGTGAGGTATAGAAAATGACATGTCGATCTCGATTAACCCTTTGTGACGAGACTTCCCCAAATGCATAGTTAGAGGCATCACACATGAGCTCAATCGATAAATCCCACTGAGGTGGTTGGATTACCGGGGGTGACGTGAGACTCCATTTTAACTTATTAAAATATTCCTAAAATTATTTATAAAAAACAAATTCTTTTTCTTTTTGGAGTAACCGAGAGGGTGGGAGTGCAATCTTACTAAATTCATGAATGAAAAGATGGTAAAATCCAGCATGAACTAAGAAAGACCACACAAACTGTACATCTTTGGGGAATGGTACAGAATAAATGACATCCACTTTTGATTTATCTACTTGGATACCATACCTAGAAATGAAATTCCCCAAAACTATACCTTGTCGCACCATGAAATGGAATTTCTCATAATTTAATACAAGATTATTTTCAATACAATGATATAGAACTAAACCAAGACTACTCAAACATTAATCAAAAGATGAGCCATAAATAGTGAAATCATCCATGAAAACATCCATACAATTCTCCAGGTAATCCGAAAAAATACTAACCATACATCGCTGGAAAGTACCCGGAGCATTGCACAGACCAAATGACATCCTCCTATATGCAAATGTGCCAAAGGGGAAAGTGAAGGTTGTCTTTTCCTGATCCTCAGGGGAAATATGGATCTGAAAGTATCCAGAATACACATTAACAAAATAGTAGTGGGACTTACCCGTTAGCCTTTCTAGAATTTGGTCAATGAATGACAAAAGGAAATGGTCCTTCCTAGTGTGTTCATTTAGTCAGCGATAATCTATGCAGACAGGCCAACTATTTTGCACATGAGTTGGAAGCAATTCATTGTTTTCATTTTTGATTACTATAAGGCTAATTTTTTTAGGAAATAATTGATTGGGACTGACCCATTGGCTGTCATATATGGGGTAAATGATTCGAAAATTCAATAATTTTGTTAACTCCTTTTTCAAAACTTCTAGGAGGTTTGGGTTCAGTCAATGTTGTGCCTGCCTCACTGGTTTAGCCTCATCATTTAATAAAACATGATGTGTACAAATTTATGGGATAATACCATGAATTTCAGAAAGTTTCCATCCGAAATCTTGTTTATACTCCCTAAAAATTTCATGTAGTTGCAATTCATGCTTAGGAGGGAGTGAACTAGAAATGATGATAGGAAACATGTTTACATTCTCAAGATATGAATATTTTAAATATTGAGGTAGTTGTTTTAATTCCAATTCAGGGGTATTTTGGATTGATGAGAGTGTGTGTGAAAGTGAGAGGACACTGATCACATTTAACTGCTTAATGGTATCATCCTCATATGGGGAATGAGATTTTACAAGCTTAGCAGTATCATTGATGGTCATTAGATCTCCAGTGTTCAAGAAATTATCAATAAATGAACATGAATAACCCTTTTATAGACCACTAAAACAATCAATGCATGAATCATTTCCTAGAATTTATATCAATGAAGAAAAATCTAAAAGGGGATCAGGGGAATGAAATGATTTTTTTCAAGGGAAGGGAGTACATCAATATATTTAATAGAGAGAGAGGAATGTTCTTCTAAGGGATGCTTCATGGAATCAGGGATATTAAAGTGGAAAATGTCACCACTAAACTCCATAAATAATGTACCATTGAGAACATTAATTATGGTTTTGGTGATTTTCGAGAAGGATCTCCCCAATATAATCGGGGCATGTCCATTCATCCTATCATCCTCCATTTTAATCACATAAAATTCAACAAGAAAAATTAAATTTTGAACCCTAACAATAACATCCTCTAAAACACCAGAGGGGTGTTCGGTACTCCGGTTAGCTAGTTGAACAATAATTCCAGTGGGGTTCAGTTCCCTGACCTGTAATGTAGAGTAAATTAAGTGAGTAATAACATTTATAGAATCACCTAAATCAAGTATAACATTATAAAAAGAATACTCCCCTATGGTGAACATAATTGAGAATGTTTCGGGATCGTTGCACTTGGTGGGAAGTGATGGCTCTATCAATGCTGAAACATTCCTCCCCAATCTCACCTTCTCATCACCTTGAAGTCGCCTTCAGTGGGTACACATATCTTTTAGAAAGTTTTCATATCATGGAATTTATTTCACAACATCAATCAAGGGAATTTTTACCTACGCATTTTCAAAAGTCTCCAAAATTTCCTTATTGAGTTCAGTTTCCTTTTGTTTTCTAGGTTGGGTGGCCCTTTGTGGAAAAATAAGAGGGATTTTTGGTCTAGGTGACTCAATAATAGACAAAATATTTCCTTTGGAGGGAATTATCTCCAGACAATTTTCTACCTCATTTGGAGAATTTACAGTAGTTGGGATGGTGGTTTTATTAGGAGGGGATGACTCTAGTAGAGGGGCCATTTGGATTTTTAGTTTTTTTCCACTCCGAAGGGTGATTGAACTAACATCTCCTCTATATCTAGGGTTAACTACTGGTTGAGAAGGTATTTTACCCAACCCATGGCTCTGGATTTCCCCCACCGAGTTAGAAAGTTGGCTTAATTGGGTTTTTAGGTTTTTTATGGTAGCTTGGGTGGTTTGTTGAAATTGAATATTATTGGTAGCCATTTGTTTCATCAAGTATTCTAAGCTAGGATTGGGTTTTTGAGGGGTTTGTTAAAAAGACCTTTATTGTGGTTGAGGATTTCTAGGTGGTGGTGGTGGACTAATCTTCCCCATTTGGTTCCATGGTTGTTGAGGTTGGTTTGAATACCCCATTTTCTATAGTATTGGTTGTATTTACACCTAGAATTGGATGGACAATATGGTTCTTTCCTAAATGGTTGGTTATAGGGTAATCCTGGAATGATTGCCTCACAACTCTCAGAAGTTTCTCTTATTTGGGGACATTGATTAGAGTAGTGGGTGTCAGAAGAACATATACCACAATGGATGGGATGAGGAGATTGGGATTTACCATGGGAAAGAGAAATTTTTCAAATAAGGGTACTTACCTCTTCAAAATTCATGTCCACCTTCTTCTCGAATTCGGTACTTTGCACCTCATAGACACGTAGAATGGGTATATTGGACCTTGATCCAAATTATTGAGTGTTATGTTCCATGTTCTCAATTAAGGTCTTTGTAACTATTTGGGTTTTATCAACTAGTATACCACCTGTAGAAGAATCAATCATATTTCGGTCAATATGAATTATAACTTCATAAAAATACTGAATTAAAATTTGATCACTTATTTGGTGGTGTGGACAGCTTGAACATAACCTTTTAAAGTGTTCCCAGTATTCATGTAATGTTTCCCCTTGGGATTTACTTATACCACATATTTCTTTACTTATAGTTTCAGTTTGAGAGGCTAGGAAATATTTTTCAAGAAAATGGCATTTCATGTCTGCCCAACCTCTAATTGGTGAATTAACATAGTAAAACCAATATTTTGTACTGTCTTCTATTGAAAATGGGAATGCTATGATATTTACTTGTTCTTCATCTAAATTTTTAGGTTTTAATGTAGAACATATGGTATGAAATTCTTTATGATGATTGTGTGGATATTCTCCAGCTAGTCCATGGAATCTTGGTAATAAATGAATTAAACCATATTTAAGTTCAAAATTTGGTACCTCGCCTTGAATTGAAATGCAAGTGGGTTAGATATCAAAATCTAGTGAGGTTAATTTTTTTTAGTGTTCTATTGTTTTAATCCATTTTAAACACCTTAATTTCATGTTCTAATTTGTTTCCAGAAGAAGAAGAAGAAGGATCAAGGCGAGTGTTGATGTTTTGTGCGTCCTCCTTCAAAGGTTCCTCTTGTGTATCTCGGGGTCGCTGATATGGGATCCTCTCTGGTTCAAGTTCGAAAGGTTGTATGTCTCCCAGATTAGAATTATTCATACATAGAACATACACAAAAAATAAATTATAACAAAAAAATAAAGTAAAGGTACAAGATAAAACAAATAAATATTCACAAAAATTACAATAATATTATAGAAAACACGCACTTAAACCAAAGAGATCCCTGGAAACAGCGCAAAAATTTTAATGAATTGTCATGACACATCAAATTGATAGTGATTTAAAGAATATTTTTTAGTCTAGGGAAGACCCTATGTCTTCACTCAAGGATCTTTGGTAGTTTTATAGTGTGAATTTTTAAAAATAAGAACAAAAGAGGGGGGTGGTTTGAAAACAATTTTAAGAAAATGACTTGATTTAAAGATCTTAATAGTTGATAAATAAAAGTGGTGTTTTAGAATTATGAGATAAGTAGATCACTTATAGTTCACTACACATATTTTATAGTTCATTGTTTTGAAAATTTCACATGGTTTTGATTAATTCTTTGGATGAGGGTTGTCAAAATCTTGATTCCCATCTTGCCTCTCAAAATGTTGCACAAAGTACCAACCCTTGAAACAAAAATCGTGTTGTCAAGGTCTCGACTTCAAGAAAATATTAATGGCTACCAAATAATACTAATATCTTTTGTATGTGTGAGAGAAAGAGGATCCTTGTGTTTCCCAATCGTAACATCCTAAGTTTCCTACGTGAAATTTTAACCCAATTAGTGTTGAAATGAAAAGTGGTTCACTTAATTAAACCCAAGAAATGAATTCAGAGGAGAAACATGTTTACGATAAAACATAAGTGAAATAATCCATAAAAAATTATAAAAAACCTATAGAGTATTGAGTTCCGGAACTCCCTCCCAAGTATGTGTAGCTCCCTCGAAATGATCGTCCACCATTTAGCTCACCATCGAGAGGAGGAGAAGGCTCGGGTGGAAATCCTTCTTAATTGTTGATCCCCTATGATTATAGGGGCCTCCAGAACTTCTTGTATGAGTATAGTACTTCTTTGGGTCTAGAAAATACCAGAGATTTGCCTCTTGGCCGGACTTGAAAATGGGGAGCCCAATGTGCCATTTTATAGAAAAATGGGAAGGTGTTTTTGAGCACATAGATTTCTTAAAACCTCTTTTCACACGGTTTTCAACCTTCAGACAACCTTATCTTGCTTTAGAGAAAATAAAAAAAGATTATCTTCACATCTTGGATGTCAAAACAGAACGTTTGACCCAATTTGGACAACTAGATCCCGAGATATGGACATATCACACCACAACACTTTTGACTTCATGGAGATTCGGTGTTCTGGACATATCTGGTCTATTGGGAAAACATATTAATGAATGAGTCTTGAGTTCCTTCAGATGAAACTTATCCCAATGGATTTAGGACCAAACCAAAAAATTTCAGCCCATTTGGATTTTGGGATCAGGAGAAGTGTGCGTATGAGTCCACTAGTGTGCATGGATCTTGCGCAGTTTGGACCATTTTTCTTGGACATCATCATGGGTCCTCCAAATCACCTCCTTCTGCAATAGAATCATAAAAAAAGAAACATTGAACTTTTTAACAATGATAAACAAAAAAAAAGATTCAAACATGGAATGAAATTTGTTTTTATTTTTATAATTTTCAATATAAAACAAGTTTAGCACAGTGGTGTAAGGATGAAAATGAAATAGTGAATCAGGGTGCGATCACACCCCCACACCTAAACATTTTCACCCCTGGTCAAATTCATAATTCCAAAAATTATTCATGTATATATTTCCAACTTCATAATGATTTAACAGTCAATGAAAATTTAATTCCTGATAGAAACGTGATCAATGAAAAAATCACACCGAGGAGTTATTCTCAATGATCATTGAAAAGACGTCTCAAAAATTGTATCCAAATGAAATTCCAAGAGATGCATAATACCAATAAAAAAATAATAATTCAAAAGTTAATCATGTCACTAATTCTCTATGTGAGCATGTGAAAATCATTTCATGCTATTCTTTCCACTTTTTATCGAGTAAATATAAGTTATTTTAATAATTATTTACTTATAAGATCCTTCCCACCGAACTTTCCCCATATCCTTTGTAATCAAATTTCAAGACCCACTCACTTAAGAATTTCCAGAAGTCAAACCATAAGCTCTTGACCTAGATATCCCCACATGTTGTATATTTTTTCACTCCCCTCATTTATTAATTTTTCAAAAGTTTCACTTAGAACAAATCTCAAACTTTTCTCCCAACCCATGTTTGATCTCCTCACGACACGAATTGTAATAATTATAACAAGATCTACGGTTGAGGAAGTGTGGTTTTTGACCTACCCAATATAAAACCCTTTTTTTATTTTTTTTATTTTTATTTTTTTGAGGGCGTACATCAATTAGATAATAGGTACACCCGCATAGGTCAATCTGGTATAGTAATGAAATAGATCATATAATAAATGAACAAATGGAAAAATGATTTAGGAAAGTAGAGAAAATAAACCTAACTTATATTTACCTTCCATTAATTAAGAAATTTTCACACATCTTGGTTGGGTGAAAAAAGAAATGTTTAGAGAGATTAGGTGACAAAATTTTCCTTTAAACTATTCAAAAAATGGCACCATTCTTATCAAAGGTTTCAAAATGATACAACCATTTATATCATTTACAAAGAACAAAATTTCAAAAGAAAGTCACACCAGGGTATTGAATTCTTATTGAAGTACACATTTCTTCAGATTTTTTTATGAATGTTAAAACAACATGAAATAAAGACATTACACATGCATTTTTTTAATATTTTACATGATTAAATGGGAATCATTTTCCATGATAAATTGGTAATAAAAAAATAAATAATATTCTGGCACAAAGGTGAGTGGGAGAGAAAGGGGGGAAGTAACAATAATATTCAGCAATATAAAAAGAGAAAAAAAGATGATGAAAATCCCTAAACAACCCCTGAATATACCCATCCCCCCAAAGCTAGAGTGTGAAGTGTCATCACTATAAAAATATAATGCAAGAAGGAAGGATAAAAACTGGTGGGTGTCATTCATAGACTGCTTATTGAACTTGGAGTTCTTCCATCGGGGACTCCGAAAGGGTTTCGTGGAAGTTCTTTAGTCGCTTCCCATTAAACGTGAAGGTTTGCTTGGTTTCTTTTTTTTTAAAACCTGGACAACACCAAATAGAGAGAACTTAGTAACATTTTATGGTACAAACTAGTGGAAACGAAGCTTATTTGGATGCAACTTCAGCCTTGCATTATAGAGGAGGACCTTCTTCCCAATGTGGAACTGACGATGAAGGTTGAGATGGTCATGGGTAGCCTTGGTTCTCTCCTTTTAATTCCTGGAGTTATCATATGAATCTCTTCTCATTTCCTCCATCTCCGGAATTTGTAGCTTCCTTTGAGCATCTACACCCAAAAGATTAGAGTTGCATTGTATGGTGGCCCAATAGGCCCGGTGATCAATCTCAACAGGCAGGTGACAACTCTTTCCAAACACTAGCCGATATGGTGACATTCCAATGGGATTCTTGAAAGAAGTACGATATGAACAAAATGAATCATCAATTTGAAGACTCTAATATTTTCTATAGGGTTGAACTATTTTCTCAAGAATCTATTTTACCTCTCCATTTGACACCTCGGCTTGACCATTGTTCTGTGGGTGATATGAAGTAGACACTCTCTGCCCAACCCCATACCGACGCAAAAGTGATTGCATTGTTCGGTTGCAGAAATGAGAACCATGATCACTGATGATGAACCTAGGTAAGCCAAACCTACAGAAAATTTGACTTCTCAAAAATTCCACAACTACCTTAGAATCATAAGTCCTTGTAGCTCATGCCTCTACCCATTTGGAAACATAATTAACTTCCAAAAGAATTTATAGGATACCAAATGAATTGGGGAATGGTCCCATAAAGTCAATGCCTCAAACATAAAAAATGTCATAGAAGAGAAAGTATTTTTGTGGCATCTCATTTATTTTAGAGACATTCCCCATTCTTTGAGAGTGAGGACAAGATTTACAGAAGTCATGGGCATCCTGAAACAATGTGGGCCAAAAGAGAACAAAATCGAGGACCTTGAGAGCAGTGAGTTGGGGACCAAAGTGGCCCTCACAAGAAAGAGTGCGGTAGAACTTAAGGACATACTGAAACTCGCTATCGAGAACACAACGCCTGAGTACTTGATCACTATAGGTGCGCCAAAGGTAGGGGTCATCCCAAATGTACCAACAGGACTCATGTTTTATATGGTCAGACTGGTTTTTTTGTAATTAGTAGGAATGCAAGATACTTCCAATTAATTTACAATTTCATCATACCAAAGAATAAAATCTTTCACCCAGTACAGTTTCTCATCAGAAAACATTTCATTTATAAGAATACAGGGAGATTATTCAATGTCCAAGGATGGGTGGATCCTACTAATATGGTTATCCACCACATTATCTACTCCTTTTTTATCTCTAAATTCAAGATTGAATTCATGAAGGAGGAGAATCTAGTGAATGAGGCATGGTTTGGATTCCGGTTTCTTAAGGAGATACTGGAGGGATTCATGGTCGGAGAATACAATGACTTTGGAACCTAAAAGATATGACCTAAATTTATCCGAGGAAAACACTATGGAAATGAATTCTTTTTCAGTTGTGGTGTAGTTTTCTTGTGAAGGGTCCAAATTACATGAGGCATAGGCAATGACATGTGGAGAGAGATTGACACCCTTTGTGACAAGACTACCCTTACTAAATAGTTAGAGGCATCACACATGAGCTCAAATGGTAAATCCCACTGAGGTGGTTAGATTACCGTGGGTGACATGAGACTCCATTTTAACTTATTAAAAGCTTCCTCACCTTCTTTATGAAATAAAATTATTTTTCTTTTTGAAGTAACCAGGAGAGTGGGAGTGCAATATTACTAAAGTCACGAATGAAACGATGGTAAAATCCAGAATGACCTAGGAAAGACTGCACATCCTATACATTTTTGGGGAATGGTAAGGAAGAAATGACATCAACTTTTGATTTATCTACTTGGATAACATCCTCATAAATGACATGCCCCAAAACTATACCTAGCCACACAATGAAATGGAATTTATTATAATTTAATACAAGATTATTTTCAATGCAGTGACGTAGGGCTAAACCAACACTAATCAAACATTCATCAAAAGATGAGTCATAAACAGTGAAATCATCCATGAAATATTCCATGAAATTCTCTAGGTAATGTAAAAATAATACTAACCATACATCACTGGAAAGTACTCAGAGCATTGCATAGACCAAATGGCATCCTTCTATATGCAAATGTGCCAAAGGGGAAAATGAAGGTTGTCTTTTCTTGATCATAGGGGGAAATATGGATCTGAAAGTATCCAAAATACCTATCAAGGAAACAGTAGTGCAACTTACCTGCTAGAAATTCTAGAATTTCTTCAATGAATGGTAAAGGTAAATGGTCCTTCCTAGTGTGTTGGTTTAGTCAGCTATAGTCTATGCAGACATACCAACTATTATACACTCGAGTTGGAACCAATTCATTGTTTTCATTTTTGATTACTATAAGGCCAATTTTTTTGGAACTACTTGAATGGGACTGACCAATTGGCTGTCAGAGATGGAGTAAATGATTCCAGAATCCAATAATTTTGTTACCTCATTTTTCATAATTTATAGGAGGTTTGGGTTCAATCAATGTTGTGTCTGCCTCACTGGTTTAGCCTCATCATTTAATAAAATATGATGTGTACAAATTGATGGTCTAATACTAGGAATGTCAGAAAGTGTACATACCAAATCTTGTTTATACTCCCTCAAAAGTTCAAGGAGTCACAATTCATGCTCATGAGGGAGTGAACTATCCATGATGATAGGCATCTTGTATCCATTCTCAAGATATGAATATTTTAAATCTTGAGGCAGTTGTTTTATTCCAGTTCAAGGGAATTTTGGATTTCTGGGAGTGTGTGTGAAATTGAGAGGTCACTGATCTCATCTAACTACTCAATGATATCATCCTCATATGAGGAATGAGATTTTACAAGCTTAGAAGTATCATCGATGGTCATTGGATCCTTAGTGTTCAAGAAATCATCAATCAATGAACTTGCATGACACTTTTCTAAACCACTACAAAAATCAATCCATGAATCATTTCCTAGCATTTCTATCAATGAAGAAAACACAGAAAGGGGATCAGGGGAATGAAATGAAGTTTCTTCAAGGGAAGGGAGTACATCTATAGAATTAATAGAGAGAGAGGAATGTTCTTCTAAGGGGTGCTTCACAGAATCAAGGATATTGAAGTGGACAATGTCACCACCAAAATCCAAAGATAATGTAACGTTGTGGACATTAATTATGGTTTTGGTGGTTTTCAAGAAGGTTATACCCAATATAATTAGGGAATGTCCATTACTCCTATCATTCTCCATTTTAAGCACATAAAAGTCAGCATGAAAAATTAAATTTTGAACCCTCACAAGAACATCCTCTAACACACCAGAGGGGTGTGTAGTTATCCGGTTAGATAGTTGAACTGTAATTCCAGTGGGATTAAGTTCCCCAACCTGCAATATAATGTAAATGGGGCAAGACATCACATTTATAGAAGTACCTAAATCAATTATAACATTAGAAAAAGAATACTCCCCTATGGTGCATGGAATTGAGAATGTTCTAGGATCATTGCACTTGGTGGGAAGTGATGGATTCATTAATTCTGAAACATTCCCCCCAAGATAACCTTCTCATCACCTCTATGTAGCCTTCGTTGTGTACACATATCCTTTAGAAACATGGCATATATTTGAATTTTTTTTCACAACCTCAATAAAGGGAATGTTTACCTACACTTTTTTTAAAGTCTCCAAAATTTCCTTATCGAGTTCAGTTTCCTTTTCTTTCTAGGTCGGGTTTCCCTTTGTGTAAATAGATGAGGGTTTGTTGGGCTAGGTTACTCATCAATAGACACAATATTTCCTTTGGAGGGGATTCACTCAGGAAAAGGTTCTACCTCATTTTTATCATTTCCAGTAGTTGGGATGGTGGTTTCATTATGAGGGGATGACTCTAATGGAGGGTTCATTTGGCTTTTTAGTTTTGTTCCACTCCTAAGGGTGATGGAAATAACATTTCCTTTATCTTTAGGGTTAACTATTGGTTGAGAAGGTAGTTTACCCGACCCATGGCTCTAGATTTTCCCCACCAAGTTAGAAAGTTGGACTAATTGGGTTTTTAGGTCTTTTATGGAAGCTTGGGTTGTTTTTTGAAATTGGATATTATTTTCATCCATTTGTTTCATCATGTCTTCTAAGCTAGGTTTGGGTATTGGAGGTGTTTGTTGGAAAGACCTTTGTTGTGGTTGAGAATTTTTGGGTGGTGGCTGTTAACTACTCTTCCCCAGTTGGTTCCATGGTTATTGAGGTTGGTTTGAATACCCCCTTGCATATAGGATTGGTTGTCATTCCACCCAGGATAGAATGGATAGTATGGTTCTTGCCTAAATGGTTGGTTATATGGGCGGCCTAGAAATATTTCCACACAACTCTCAGAAGTTTCCTTTAGTTGGGGGAATTGATCAGAGTAGTGGGTGTCATAAGAACATATACCACAATGTATTGGAGGAGGATATTGGGATTTATCTTGGGAAAGATCAAGTTGTCTAATAAGGGTACTTACCTATTTGAACTTCATGTCCACCTTCGTCCTGAATTCGGTAATTTTCACCTCATGGACACCTAGAATGGGTATATTGGACCTTGAACCAAATTGTTGAGTGTTCTGTGCCCTATTATCAATTAAGTTCCTTACAGCGATTAGGGTTTTATCAACTAGTGCACCACCTGTAGTAGCATCAATCATATTTCGGTCAATAGGAATTAAACCGTCATAAAAATAATGAATTAAAAGTTGATCACTTATTTGGTGGTGTGGAAAACTTAAACATAACCTTTTAAAGAATTCATAATATTCATGTAATGTTTCCCCTTGATATTTTCTTATACCACATATTTCTTTCCTTATAGTTGCAGTTTGAGAGGCTGGGAAATATTTTTCATGAAAAAGGCGTTTCATGTCTGCCCAAACTCGAATTAGTGAATTAACATAGTAAAGCCAATATTTTGTAGTGTCTTCCAATGAAAATGGGAATTATCTAATCTTTTCTTATTACTCATCCACATTAGCAAGTTTTAATGTAGAACAAATTGTATTAAATTCTTTAAGATACTTGTGTGGATATTCTCTAGCAAGTCCATGGAATCTTGGTAATAAATAAATTAAACCATATTTAAGTTTAAAATTGGGTCCCTCACCTTGAATTTGAATGTAAGTGGGTTGGATAAAAACATATGGTGAGGTTAATTATTTTAGTGTTATGTTGTTTTCATCCATTTTAAACACATTAATTTCTATTTCTAATTTGGTTCCAGAATAAGAAGAAGAAGGATCAAGGTGAGTGTTGATGTTTTGTGCGTCCTCCTTCAAAGGTTCCTCTTGTGTATCTCCAGGTCACTGATGTAGGATCCTCTCTAGTTTGGGTTTGAATGGTTGTAAGACTCTGGGTGTAGAACACATCATACAAATAACTTATATAAGAAGTAAATTAAAAAAATAAATGTAAAGGTATAAGATAAAACAAATAAATTTTCACAAAAATTACAAAAATATTATAAAAAACACGCACAAAAAACAAAGATCTCTCCAGAAACGGCACAAAAATATGAACGTTTTGTCATGAAATGTCAAATTTATAGTGATTTAAAGAATATTTTGTAGTCTATGGTAGACCCAATGTTTTCTCTCAAGGAGCTTTGGTGGCCTTATAGTGTGAATTTTTAATAAGAAGAACAAAAGAGGGGGGTGGTTTGAAAACAGTTTTAATAAAATGAATTGATTTAAAGAGGTTAATAGTTGATAAATAAAAGTGGTGTTTTATAATTATGAGATAAGGAGATCAATTCAAGTTCACTAAAAATATTGGATAATTCATTGTTCTAAAAATTTCACATGCTTTTGTTTTATTCTTTGGTTGAGGGTTGTCAAGATCTTGATTCCCCTCTTGCCTCTCAAAACGTTGCAGAGAGTACCAACCCTTTACACAACAATCATGTGGTCAAGGTTTATACTTCAAGAGTAGATTAATGGCTACCAAGTCATACTAATATCTTTTGTATGTGTGAGAGAAATAGTATCCTTGTGTTTCCCAATCAGAACAACCCAAGTTTCCCAATTGAAATTTCAACCGAATCGGTGTTGAAATGAAAAGCGGTTCTCTTGATTAAACCAAATAAATGATTGCGGAGGAGAAACATGTTTAGATAAAACATAAGTGAAATAATCCACACACAAATTATACAAAAACAATAGAGTATAAAGTGATGGTACTCCCTCCCAAGTATGTGTAGGTCTCTCAAAATGATCATCCACCGTTTAGCTTGCCATCAAGAGGAGGAGAAGGATCGGGTGGAAATCCTTCTTCATTGTTGCTCCTTTTATATTGATAGGGGACTCCAAAACTTCTTGGATGAGGATTGGACTCATTTGCATCTCCAAAATACCAGAGCTTTTCCTCCTAGTGGTACTTGCAAATGGGGATCCCAAGGTGCCATTTTATAGGAAAATGGGAAGGTGGTGTTGAGAACATAGATTTCTTAAAACTACTTTTCACATGGATTTCGACCTTCAAAAAGACTTATCTCTCTTTGGAGAAAATAAAAAAGTTGTGTCCCAAACTCTTGGATGTCTCCACCGAAAGTTTGGAATAGTTTGGACAACTAGATCTCGACATATTGACAGATCATTGCACACCACTTTTGATTTTGTGCAGATTCAGTGTTCTGGAAATATCAGGTCGGTTGGGCCACCAGATTGATGAATGAGCCTTGAGTTAATTGAGATGAAATTTATACCAATTCATTTTGGACTATCCAACAAAATTTTATACTATTTGGATTCATGGTTCATGAGAAGTGCATGGATGAGTCCATTGATGTGTCTGGATCTTGCACAGTTTGGCCCATTTTTCTTGGACATCATCTTGGGTCTTCCAAATCACCTCCTCCTGCAATGGAATCATCAAAACCAGTAACATTGAACTTTTTAATAGTGATAAACACAAAATTAGTGATTCAAACCTAGAATTAAATTTTTTATTATTTTTATAATTTTCAATATAAAATATGTTTAACACAGTGTTGTAAGGGTGAAAATGAAATAGTGAATCGTGATGTTCTCAATATCCTCCTGGGTGAACATTAGACATAATTGGTGAGCTATCATCAGATGATTCTCCTGACGAGCACTATTTAGAGTAGGGAGAAACAACTTCTAAACATAATTGAATTATTGACTAAATCTGTAGGGTGCATATCTCTCGCAAATAAGTTCCCCTATGATATGAGAAACCGGGATGCCTTCTTGCAGAGAAAATAAGTAACCTCAGTTGGTTAAGTATTCAGATGCATTATTTTTAATAGTACCAGTAGTGGAATCATAAGGATAGTAAAAGAAACATTCTTAATTGTTGAGATAAGACATTAAGTCCTGCTAATTTTTTCAGTTTTCTCCTCATGCTTATCCTGTGAAGCCCAAGACGCCGACATGACCCTACTGGTTCTCTAAAGGTACGTTTGGAGGGTAGAATGTGGGATTGGTAGGGAATTGAAAAAGGAATAACCCCCTATATGGTCTCCCATCTAGACCCAAAGAATTTGGTAGGGCCCAGTCATCTAATAAGGTGACCCGTCACAGATTCAACCCAGTAGGCATTAAATCTTGGCCAACACTGGGATAACCAAATTGATACATTTTTCGGTGGCCAGATGAGTGGCCATTATAAAGGTTGAGGCTCATACACCACCAGATTACTGCATTTGTAGAATCCAACCACTCAGGAACATGGCCAAAAAAGCCGCTAGTTGAAATAACCAATTGATGTCAGGGATGACCCCCCCTCACTATTTCTGAAAATTTCCCTCTTCCAAGATGGTCCAATAACTACCTGCTTGCCTCCAAAAGGTTTTGGTTGGACAAGCCCTGGGTCTTCGCGGATCGGGCTCTAGACTAGTATTCTTAACAGAAGCACCAAACTAGTCATCAAAAGGAACGTCTTACATTAGACAGGGGTCAATTTACTTTAGAAGAGCCTTCACTTGGACAATGAATTTCCTAGATGGGGTGGGGGGTGGGGGTTCTTTTCTCATCATCACAAATAAAGTAAGGAAGAATAAATTCATCATACATGTCCTCGTTCATAGGGACTCTTGAAATCAGCCGGATTTCCCATAGACTGATGCTGAACTCCCCGTGGGTCAAGTGAAAGATGTTAGTGTCTGGACTCTACCTCCTTAGGAGCTGTGAAATAATGGTATTAGGATGATGTGTGTATGTATGAGAAACCCAAGAATCCTCATATATTCCCAAAGTCTGTAGCTCAGTTCATAATTCTTCTCATCTTTGGAGAACCTGAAAAGGCCACCCCTAGTAAAAGCCGAATGAGACCCTAGGGAAAATATCCCATCGGGATGACCAACCATGCTTCTCATTCGCTATAGCCTTCCTTGAAATGCTCTGGTAATAGTGATACATCTGGATGGGCTTCTTCTACACCCTCTTTAAATTTCGAGGTGCGTTATTCAGCAAATACCTGGAGGTAGTATCCCTATGAAGGTACCTCCCCTTGGAAGAAATAAAAGTCTTCGGAATAGAGGTATTAATTATTCAGGAGGTAGGATGATCCATTAGATTTGGTGCCGAGATCACTGTATCAGAAAATAGACCAAAACTGTAAGAACAAATCCTATATGAAGCCAGGTACTTTCATTGGCCCACTGTAAGCAGATTCACTAGAGATTTGTAAAATGGGACGACCAAATTTTTTCCATCAAACAAAGCTGCCATGTTCTTTGATCTTTCATCAGCAGTAGAAAGAGGGGCTCGAGTCAATAAGGTTATATTATGACTTCTCCATTCCTTATGGTTTTATGTTTTGAAAATCACAAACACTTTTTATTATGTTCTAATTTTTTTCTTAAGTTCTGAGTTTGACATTCCATTTTACTTATAGTTTTTTTCATTCAGTTTTATGATTCCGAATCTAGTATGAATTTCATTCTATTTTATGATTCTGAATCTGGTACACATGTCATTCAGTTTTAGGATTCCGCATCTAGTACAAAAGTCATTCTGTTTCATGATTCCAATTCTAGTACAAATGTGATACCATTTTCTCAATCTAATTTAGTTTTTTCTTAAGAATGTTTTTTCATGATAATGTTAGAGTTGTTTAATGTATCATTCCAATGTTATCAGATTCCAAGTTTTCTTATACAAAAAATTTATATTTAACTTAACATCATTTCTTTTACTTGAAATGATATCATACAATCTGTTACAAACTAACTATTGTATGTTTGACACGTGTCCAGGTCGCTCTGAAATTTAAGAAAAACATGACCATTGGAGTGGAGCTGACCGTTGGGAAGTTTTTCCTATAAATACAAGTCCATTTTAATTAGAGAAGAACTTAAATGTAGAGAGTGGATGAACTTGATTAATGTGAAAAAGTTGTGAAGTGATTTCTAGAGACAGAGGATCTTACAACTCTCAGTGCTTTATGAAAATTTCATGAACAACTTGTTCAGTCATGGACAACTTGTTCAGACTTGCTTTGTGTAGACTCTGATCGTGATGATCAGGGGCTTCTGGGTTTGGAAGACAGAGGTTCCAATTTCATTTTAAATTGAGGACTTATAGGGCTAACAAGACAGATACCGATCTTCAGATTGAGGGCTTACCTGGGTTTGGGTAAGACATACTTTTTTGAAAGTATAAATCAATGAACCTTTATCCAAAGTTGTTGGATACCCTTCTCTTTGGGTTAAAAGAATCTTATTTTTACTTTTTTACTATTTCAAGTTGTTTTTTATTTCTGCTATAATCATAACTTTGTTAAAGTTATAAAGTATAACATTATTATACTTTGTAATTCTATTACTATGATTATTTTAAATATTATATACACTTTAAGGTAGAATATCTTCTTTAATAAAATCTTTCTTATATTTTTTTAAGGTTGTAAAGTTTTAGATAAGGTTTCTTTAAGAGGTTTTGTGAATGTTTGTTTAACTTTGTTAAACTCTGTTTTCTTAAAGTTAAAATCTAACCACAATAAATAGTTTTTTAAGGTTAAGAAACTTTATTTAAGGAATTTTTAAATCAAATTTATTGGTTCCAAAGGAATTTTTAAAGAATACAATTCACCCCCTCTTGTATTTGAGCATCTCATTATACATATTCGATCCTACAATTGGTGTCAAAGGAGGTCTCTGAAATACTTATATCCACATATATTTTTTCTTTCTCAAGTTTTCTTTTTCTTAGATTCTTCACATTTTTTTATAAACTTTTAATTCTAACAAGTTTTGTGGAGAGAAATATTATTTTAGTATGGAAGACATTCATGTTGGATCTCTAGATAATCTCAATCCTACTAGACTACCAATATTTGATGGAAATGATTATGAGTAATAGAGAGGCAGAATGAAGACCTTTGTGATAGATACAGGTGTAGACAACTATATTATGTTAACTGGAGATTATAAGATTTATGATAAGGAACTTAGAACCATTACTAATCTAGAAAAGGTGGAATACCAACTGGAATTTAAAGTACGTAATACTTTTCTTTGTTACATGACTAGATATATATATATCCAAATTTCATCTTGTGAAGCTACTAATAGTGTTTGGAAGAAGCTTTATGTAACTCACTTTGGAACTTCCAAAGTTATTGAAACTAGAAGAGCTATGCTCAGAGCTGAGTATCATGGTTTCTGTTTTCCTTATGGAGAACCCATATGTAAGGTAAAATAAAGATTTATTACTATCGTCAATAGCTTACAATCCATGGGCGAGAAATGTCTAGATGATGAGATTCTTGTAGACAATATTATAGATATCATGCCCAATGAATGGTAATCTAAGAGGACTGCTATAGATGAGAATAGGAATGTCACATAGATTTCTCTTAATGAACTGTTTGGAACTCTTCCTCAACATGAAACTAAAATGAAGAGAGATGATGATAATATAAAGAGAAGAATGGAAATGGAGGCATTTCTTTTACAACCACTTAAAATTATATGAAAGCCAAGACTCCTGAGAGAATTACAAGATCTAAATCTAAGAAGGTTATTATTCAATCTGAATCTAGTGAAAGTGAAGATTCAAAAAATGAGTTAGAAAATCTTTCTCGAAGGATGAAAAATATTGTTGGATAGAATAACTTTCAATATAGATACAAAAAGAAAGATGGAAAAGATAAGAATGATGGGGAAGTGACATGCTATAAATGTAGAAGAACTGGTCATATTAGACCTGATTGTCCCTTTCTTATGAAAAGAGACAAGAAATACATGAATTCTAAAAGAAACAAGAAGAAGTTCTATAGATAAAATCATAAGAAAGTCTTGAAAGAAAATGACACTCAGAGTGCCAGTGGTGGAGATTCTTCTGATGATTCTTTAGAATATGAATCCTCTAAATATAAGAATATTGGTCAAATATCCAGATCCCCATTTCAAAATCATTGTCTTATGGATAAGGTATGAACTATTGAATCCTTAACCAATAAGTCTTTAACTGAAAATTTTCCAGATAGTGGTTTTTCTTCAGACGAAGAATCTTCTTCATTAGATAGTGATAATGATTTAACTTCCTATGAGAAATTTTCTAGATTTTATAAGTTTCGTGAAAAGAGAAATTGTAATGTTTCTAAGTAACTTAAAAATGCATATTCTAGAGAATTTATTCAGATAAAAGAAATTTCAGATCTTACCAAAGATCTTGATAAGAAAAATAGTGTTTTAGAAAATCTTTCTAAGAAACTTGAGGAAGTCAATTTTGAGAAGGATAAACTTTCTAAGGATCTTAAAAATATATTTTTAGAAAAATATGTTCTATAGGATAAACATAACTCTAAATATATTACTCTACAGGATAATAATTTAGTCCTAAGACTAAAATCTGAAATATTTTCCTTAAAGAAACTTCTTGCAAATTTTACTTTTGGTAAAGAAAATTTTGACAAGATGTATTCTCAGATCCGACCTCATGGTAATAATCAAGGATTAAGTTATTATCATGAAAACCAAATTTTTAGAAACAATTATTTTGTTCCTTAAAGAGCTCCCTTTTGTACTAAATGTCAAAGTGGTGGGCATTGGAAGAAGAACTTTTCATTAAATAAAGTTAAATCCCTTGGGTTTAATAAAGCTTATTTTTCTAAACAAATGTGGATACCAAATATTTTATTATCTAAAAATTCTAGATCCAAGAAAGTTTCGATTCCAAAAACCTAACTCTATCTTTTTCAGGATAATGAAGAAAGTACGAAAAACCTATGATACATGGATAATGGATGTTCCTAGCACATGACTGGTAACAAAGACTATTTCAAAAAGATTTTAAAAACTAAAGGTGGAAAAGTAACCTTAGGAGATAACTCTCAAATAGAAATTGTCGGTATATGTAACATTATTCTTCTTGGTGAAGCTATTATTTCAAATGTTTTTTTATAAAATGTCTTAAGAACAACCTCATTAGTATAGGGAAATTTTGTGATGAAGGTTATCTTGTGAATTTTAGAAATGATAAATGTTTAGTTCCCAATTACAAGGATGAGTTTATTCTCTCTACCCTTCGGCATGAGAATGTGTACACCTTAAAACTAGAAGACCTTATAAGTCAAGATATACCTTGACTTAGTGCATTTTATGATCAATCATGGATTTGGCATAGAAGACCAGGACACTGTAACTTAAGGAATCTTAGTAAACTTTCTATGAAAGAACTTGTTCAGGATCTACCAGAACTTAAGTCTGTTTCTTTAAAAGTCTGTGATCCTTGTCAATATAGAAAGCAATATAAATCTATATTTAAATCTATAAGTGAAGTTACAACTTCTAATGCTTTATAGTTAGTGCACATGAACTTATTTGGTCCAACACAAAATGGAAGTATTGGAGGCAAATACTATGTGTTTGTTCTAGTTGATGACTACAGTAGATTTACTTGGGTATATTTTCTTGAAAAAAAATCTGAAGAATTTTCTAATTTTAAAAACTTTAGAGCTCAAGTTAAGAACCAAAAAATCTACCATTGATAACTATTTATAGTGATCATGGTGGAGAATTTGAAAATTCTGATTTTCACACTTTTTATAGTAAAAAAGGTATTACTCACAACTTTTTAGCTCCAAAAACTCTTCAACAGAATGATGTTGTCGAAAGAAGAAATTGTATTCTTCAAGAGATGACTAGAACCATGTTGAGTGAATATTATATAGCTCAACTTTTTTGGGATGAAGATGCGATTACTACTTGTTATACTATAAATCGAGTTTTAATAAGACCTTTTCTCAATAAAACACCTTATGAGTTATGGACTGGCCAAAAAACAAAAGTATCTTACTTTAAAGTTTTTAGTTGTAAAGTATTTATCTTTAATACCAAGGATAACTTACATAAATTTTTACCCAAGTACGATGAACGAATTTTCTTAGGCTACTCTACTAACTCTAGATCATACAGAGTTTTTAATAAAAACACTTGCACTTTGGAAGAAACAATACATATTAATTTTGATGAAATTGATCCTTTCGTTTTCAAACAACCTGAATCTTTTCATGATATATTTTCTAAAAATGATTACCAACCTTTGATATAAGATCTTTCAGTCAAGGAAAATGTTCAATAAAATATTTCTGAAACATTTACTCTTGAAGATTTTCTACCCTATGTTGATGAACAAGTTTTTCAAAATCTAAGTCAATTATTACTCAGGAATCATCCCAATGATAATATCATTGGAAATGCTAATCAACTGGTAAGAACTAGAATTTATTTAAGGAATGAAGTTGAACATGTTGCATTCCTTTCCCAATTTTAACCATGGACTCTTGAAGAAGCCTTCGATGATGAAGATTGGATTAAATCTATGCAAGTTGATCTTAATGAATTCGTAAGGAATCATGTTTGGGACATGGTTGAAAAACCTAAGGAAGCTTCTACTATTGGAGTAAAATAGGTTTTTTAGAAACAAATGTGATGAAAATGGAGTTATTGCTAGAAACAAAGAAATATTAGTTTCCAAAGGCTATTACCAATAAGAAGGAATAGAATATGAAGAAACCTATGCTCCTGTAGCAAGACTTGAATCTATTCGTATTCTTCTATATTTTGCAGCATTATTTAATTTTAAACTTCATCAAATAGATATAAAGTTTGCTTTTCTTAACAGTTATGTACATTAGGAAGTCTATGTAGATCACCCATAGCTTTGAAGATACAAAATATCCTAACCACATTTATAAACTTACCAAAGCTTTGTATGGACTTAAAAAATCCCCTAGATCTTGGTATGATATACTTTTAGAATTTTTACTTCAAAATAACTACGTTAAGGGAACTTCTAATCCAACCCTTTTTATTAAGAAAAATAATAAATATGTTTTGATTGTCCAAATTTATGTTGATGACATCATCATTAGATCAACTTAGTATTCCTTAACTAATTCCTTTGCAAATCATATGAAATCTGAGTTTGAGATGAGTATGATGAGTGAGTTAACCATTTTTCTTGGTTTTCAAATTTCTCAAAAACTAGAGGGAACTTACATATCTCAACATAATTATGTAAAAGTTATTCTTAAGTAGCCTGGGTATGATAATACTAAGAGTATAAGTACTCCTATCCGAACCTCTAATACTCTTGATATTAATGAAGTAGGGAAATTTGTGGATCAAACATCTTATAGAGGAATGATAGAAAGTTTACATTACTTAATAGCTAGTCTACTTGAATTAATGTTATCTATATACTTATGTGCAAGATTTCAAGAAAATCCTAAAGAATCCCATTTAAAGGATGTAAAAATATTTTTTTGGTATTTAAAGGGAACTTTAGATTTGGAACTATTTTATTCCTATGGAAATGATTTTGAAGTTAAATGTTTTTTGGATGCTGACTTTGGTGGTTGTAAAATGGATAGAAAATAAGAATCCGGAACTTGTAATTTCTTAGGAGATTCCTTAGTTTCTTGGTCATGTAAGAAACAACATTCTATATCAATTTACACTACTGAAGCTGAATATGTAGTAGCTGGAAGTTGTTGTGCTCAAGTGTTATGGATGCAACACACACTCACAGACTATGGTATGGATTTTACTAAAACTCAAATAATGTGTGATAGCACAAGTTCCATTTCACTATGTAAAAACCCTACACATCACTCTCGTTCAAATCACGTAGATATTAGACATCACTTTCTTATGGATCACACACTTAAAGGAGATATCATTTTTCAATTCATCGGAATACAAGAACAACTTACTGATATTTTAACAAATACATTGTCTTCGGATAGATTTGAATACATTAAATAGAATCTTGGAATGATCTCTGTATGGTAATCATTCATATCTTATTCTTGTTTAAATCATCTCCTAACATTAAACTACTCTTTATTTCAGGGGGAGTACATATGTTTTTATCTCTCTTATTCTTTCCTTAAGAAATTTTTCTTTCTTAAAATTTTATCTTTCCTTAAGATTTTTTTTTGGAAATTTCGGTATTGGAAATTTCGATATTGGGAATTTTGGTATTGTAATTTTCAGTATTAAAATTGAAGAATATAAAGCATTCAAGAGAATTATTATAATACCAATAAATTCCTCAGAGTATTCCTAAAGGTAAACTTTCTTACTCTTTATTTTCTTATCTTAAGTTTTAGTTGTTGGTATTCCAAAATTTTTAAATCTTGGGGTTCCTTACTACAAAAGATCGAAATTTATATTTTCTATAATCATCCTTAACTGTCAGATCAGATCCGTTTTTTTCCAGCCATTTTATTATCTTATGGAAGTTGAAAGGTCATAGCTATGTCTGTATAAGGGGTGCCTCATTTATAAGAGCTTCACCATCCTTACTGATCTCTGTGCCAAAGTCTTGTTGCCATCAAAGTCCTCTTTCTGATTCCTTTGTCTCTTTCACCCTAAATGACTCCTGAATCCTCAAAAAATCAGATGCTGATTAGAAAAGAAATAAAGTATTGGTCAATCTTTATGGAAAGGAGAAAAGTTAGGATCCGGTTTTCCTTGACTTGGTTATTCAGTTCTATGAATCCGTTACTTTATTTCAAAAGGATGGCAAATAATTATTTAAGTTCAAATGTTATGATAAGACTTATACAATTCCCTATAAGAAGGAAACAAATGTTTTCAACATACCCTATGAAGGGGAATCTATTCTATGCTCTAAAAAACTTCCTGAGAAGGAAAATTCTTTTAAAAAAAATCAAGGCTTTGCATTATCTTGTTCTTAAGTATGTTAAGAATCTGAAGATTACGAATCTTACAATAAATCATAAGATGGTATCTCTCTAGATTAAATGATATATTATTCCAAGAAAAGAAGATAAGGACTCTATAAAGATATGTGATATATTTCTTTTATATTTCTTTGTCAACTTAAGAACGATCAACTTGGTTAAGTTCATGTTTCCCACCATTCAGGCAATAAAATGCGGAACCATCAGATCTTATATTGTTATGTATCCAGCAACTATCTCCAAGATAATTGTTATGTGCCTACAAGAGATGAATTTCCCATGCCGATCAGTCTCAAAGCCTTTCAAGATTTTGTTGCTCAACGATGGCACTCTAAAGAGGATTAAGGTATAGTTTTTACAGAAATCCAATTTTTTTTGAAGAAATGGTTGTCCAGAACATGGGTGATGTTCCAGAATCTTCTAAATCGGTACCCAAGAAAAGGAAACATGAATAACCAAGCTTGAAAGTACCAGTTCATAATGTCTCGGTGTCAACACCTCCTCCTTCAAAGAAACTAAAATCCTATTCCGATGCAACTATTTAAAATTGGAGAGAAATGGAAACTACAAGAAAGTAAGTATATCCTTCCTTTGGCTTAAATCCTGCAGAGGCTAAGGCCTTAAAAATCAATCAAGATGAAAATATTGAGAAATAAAAGAAGGAGAATATCCTGAAGAAGAAATCCTTGTAAGCTCAAGTGTGCCGATCCCTACTAAAAGATGTAGAAAAGAAATCTCAAGAAGTACCCGAACCTCAAGTTATTCATAAGAAACCGACTATCACTCTGAAAATCCATAAAGTCAAGGAAGTTTTATATTTATCAGAACCAGTTCAAGAAATAGAAGATCAGATTGTTCAATAAGACTATGATGATTTTCTAAGAGAAGTGGAATGGAACTCCTTCGAGTTTAGTTTCTAAATCTGTCTCTAAAGAACAAGTTGAAGAACAAGAAGAAGAAGAAATTGAAGAAGAAGTTGAGGAAGAAGTAGAAGTTAAAGATGAAGAAGAAGTTAAAGTTGAACTGGAATAATAAGAGAAAGAATAGATTGATCAACAAGCTAGTGAAGAGAAAGAGATTCAGGAGGAAGAAAGACAAGAAGGAACTCAAGAATAAGCATTTCAAGTGGAAGAAGATGAACAAGATAATCTCAATGTTATCCAAGTATCCTATGAACTATCTCCAGTTTGAAACCCTGTCAAAGGAAAGAGTGTATTTATTGTCTCATCTAAGAAGGAAACACCCCATAAGTCTTCTAAGAGAATAGAAAATTCAGCTTCCTTAACTCCAGGAGGAAATGAGAAAGGGAAAGGTGTTTCAGGTTCCGAATCCTCATCTTCTGTTAAACATGACTTTGACAAGCTATCTTTAAGAAAGTTTTTTAGAACCATTCAAGTTCATCCAAATATAGATTCCCAGAGTCTTGTGATGCAAGAAAACCTGAATCAAAAGATGAAATCAACCAATATGCTTATGGACATGGTGGTCAAGAAAGAAGTAGACTTCAGTAATATTTTTATTGATTACAAAGCTCAAAATGTGACTTGTAAGAAAGTCTTTAACCACACAAAAACCATTAATTAAGATCTTAGGTAGTTTAGTGACTTCATGCATTCAACGAATGGAGATATCAGTACTTTTGAAATCGATTTCAATAAGGTCAAGGCATCAATCTATGAGAAGGTTAGTCAAGTCAATTCTGTTGCTGATCTGTAAGCAGTGAGAAGGAAGTTAGAGCTGAGTTAGTAAAAAAGGTGTCCGCTCAAGAAGATTTCATCATGAATCAAGATGATAGAATCATAGATCAAGAATAAAGGATCCTGTACTTAGAAAACAAGAACTAGGATCAAGAGATCTTGTTGAAAAATCTTTAAGAAGATCATAAGAAAGTCAAGAAACTTAAAGCTTTGATAAAGAAAATGTTTTCTGAGCAGAAGAAGGATGTATGATTTTATTTACATTTAGATGCTTTTTTGTAATCTAAACCTTATTTCTAAAATTTAATTAAGATGTTTCTTGCATATCTTTCTTTTGGTTTTGAATGTATTCTTCCTTAACCTTACAGGTACATCTTATACTTGTCCATTCCTTTTTGAAAATCACAAAGGGGGATAATTTATTTGAAGGAAGAATTTAATGAAGACTCCAAAGGAAGATAATATATTAAGGGTGAGTATGGTAAGAAGAGATGTATATCTTAGGAGGTGATATTTTATTAAGACTAAAACTAGATTCTAAAGATCAAGAATACGATCCTTGGGAAACATTACCTAAGGGGGTGTTAGTCATATTCATCCTAAATATCATTCAAAGGGGGAGATAAGGTTTTTTGTACTTGTTTATCAAAGTCAATATATTCTTCCTTAGAAAAGTTGTTTGCTTTCCAAAAAGGGGGAGATTGTTGAGTCAATAAGGTTATCTTATGACTTCTCAATTACTTATGGTTTTAGGTTTTGAAAATCACAAACACTTTTTCTTATGTTCTTATTTTTTTTCTTAAGTTCCGAGTTTTTCATTCCATTTTACTTATAGTTTTGTCATTTAGTTTTATGATTCCAAATCCGGTACAAATTTCATTGAGTTTTATGATTCTGAATCTAATATAAATGTCATTCAATTTTATGATTCTGAATCTGGTACAAAAGTCATCTGTTTCATGATTCCAATTTTAGTACAAATGTGATACAGTTTTCTCAATCTGATTTACTTTTTTCTTAAGAATATGTTTTCATGATAACGTTAGAGTTGTTTAATGTATCATTAAAATATTATCAGATTCCAAATTTTCTTATACATAACGTTTATCTTTAACTTAACATAGTTTATTTTACTTTAAATGATGTCGTATAATCTATTAGAAACTAACCATTTTATGTTTGACACATGTCTAGGTCCCTCCAAAATTTAATGAAAATATGACCGTTGGAGTGGAGCCGACCATTGGGATGTTTTTTCTCTAAATACAAGTCCATTTGAACAAGAAAAGAACTTCAATGTAGAGAGTGGATGAACTTTATGCATGTAAAAAAGCTGTGAAGTGATTTATAGAGAGAGAGAGGCTCTTACAACTCTCAGTGCTTCGTTTAGATGTTGTGAAAAACTTATTCATGAGTGAACAACTTGTTCAGACATGATTTGTGAAGACTCAAATCATGCTGATCGAGGGCTTTCAGGTTTCGATGACAAAGGTTCTGATTTCCTTTTAAATTTAGGGATTGCATGGATAGAAAGATAGATATCAATATTTGGATTGTGGGATTAACTGGGTTTGGGTAAGACAGACTTTCTTTAAAGTATAAATCAAGGAACCTTTATCTAAGGTTGTTGGATACCCTTCTCTTTGGGTTAAAATAATCTTATTGTTACTTGTTTACTATTTCAAGTTGTTTTTTGTTTCCTCTATAATCTAAACATTGTTAAAGTTAGAAAGTATAACTTTCTTATAATTTTTAATTCCTTTACTCTAATTATATTGAAGATTCTATATGGTTTAAGGTAGAATATTTCCTTTAAGAAAATATTTCTTAAGTTTTTTTAAGGATGTAAAGTTTAAGATAAGGTTTATTTAAGAGGTTTTGTGAATGTTTGTTTAACATTGTTAAACTATATTTTCTTAACGTCAAAATATAACCTTAATAATCCATTTTCCTTAAGGTTAAGAAAATTTCTTTAAGGAAGTTTTATATCAACTTTAAAGGTTCCAAAGTAATTTTTAAAGAATACAATTCACCCCCCCTCTTGTATTTGAGCATCTCATTATACATATTTGATCCTACAAGGATGACCATTTTTTTTGTCAAACAAAGCTGCAATGTTCTTCGATCTTTCATCAAGAGTATAAAGAGGGGCATAAATAGTAGCCTCAGAAGAAGCAGTGACGTTAGAAACATCCTGTGAAGTATCCATTTTAGCATGCACATGAAGATCCAAAAGCCTACAAAAATTCATTCCAATTAAAAATTTCTATTGGATAAAGTCTATGGAATAATGGATAAAGGACTCAAAATATGACCACATAAGGATCCGCATACTATTTTCAGAAATGGTACACGGTAGCCACATCCCGCGTACTGCATATTATGTGGAAGCAACCCCATCTACTACTATGGTATGCAGATTCATTTCCCCAAGTACAACCAAGGTACGCGAAACATTCATGAGGCATTGGCCTATGGATTATTAGCTGGTGAAAAGAAAGGTTTGTGGAAGGTGCATACCACTAACCTGGTCCTTGATTAAGTTCATGTTTTGAAGTTGCAGATTATTGTTTAAGTTCAGATGATTGATTCTTAATGTTTGGTTCACCGATCCAAGTATGGTATGCAGACAAAGAAGCTGCATAGTGTCCTCCTACGTGGGATCCAGATTTTAATTTTAAATTTTCACAACACTATTCATGAAAACCAAATATATGTTAGGCGGACAAAGAAATGGCGGAAAGTTTAGTACACAGTACGTACAAAGCAGTTCGTGAATTGGACTTTTTCAAGGAGCACGGTACATGAGAGAAGAGGATTTTAGGGAAGCCGAGAGTGCTTTTCTCCACAAGAAATAGTAAAAGAAAAATGATAGGGCCCCTATATATACGTGTGGTCCCCTTATACCGAGCTAATCTATTCTACCATGATCCATTTTAGTTTAGAACAGCTTCTACATCGGAATAGTCCCCTTTTCATTCCAAACGGACCTCATTTCGATGGGGGGAATTTGTAGGGTTCTGAAAATTCTTCCAAGGGGAGAAAATATGCCAAGAATCGCTTTGTAGAAGGAAGAAAGTACTTCTACAAGTCTAGTAAGGTGAATGAACTCAAATTGAGTTGATAATTTCATAAGAGACATGAAGTAATTCAAGTTTCCATGGATTTTGAAGTGGTCCATGTACCATCACTAGGAAAGTTATGTGGACCACCCGGATCGCAAACCACCAGGTATGCAGAACGATCTGAGAGACATTAGCCCGAAAAGCGATGGAACGAAAACCCAACAGATTGTGAATTCTTTCACTGAAAGAATTGTGTGCATGAAATCCATCCATGTACCTCCCACGATCTTATCAGTTCAAGGATAAAGTGAACTAGAAGGGTTCTACAAACCATTATCGTGAACCAAATCCTCCGCAAACACTAGTTTATCGAGTCATCAATGGGTCAGGATATCCCACCATGGGCCTCCTTAAATGGTTCCATGTGCCCAATAGATACAATTGAACTAATTCTCTATAAAAGAAGCATAGTTGTAAGGATGAGAGGATGGATGACAAAAGCCTGAAGGGGGCTCAAAGGTTGGAAGAAAGATTTTGGAGAAGACTCCTACTTCAATCTTGATTCATTGATGAAGCCTAAATCACGAACCACACTCTCTGTAGGTACAACCAACCGTGAACCATAAAATAGGAGAATTGAATAATAATAATAGAACTTCAATCCTAACCGGTGAACCGCGAACCACATAGTTGTCATGGATGAACTCCCCATGAAATATGATCCCCTGATCCCTCTTTCAATATGGTGCTCTGCATATTGTACCGCTATGCGAACTGAACTTGACACTGCGTACTATATAAGTACGCGGATAGAACCCAAAGCGGCATGATGGGCTGCGTACCACTATGGTACGTGGTGATCTATACCCATGCCTAGGTACCACATCGGTATGCGAAAAACCCATCTACCCACATACCACTATGGTATGTGGAGCCTCCCCCATCCCACATAAGAAATTAGTACATGTAATGAGGTATTTTCAGGTATTATTTCATCCAGTTCAAACCTCATGCCTCCATTACAGTCCATTCCTCGATAATTACTCTGCGAACCAGTCCTCTGAAATCAATACAAAGCCTCCTCCAAAGCCACCTAACCCATATTATCAGACCATCAAGTGCATCAGTGCACCCATTTGAGTCTACAAACCCATGGTAAGTTGAGTCATGAAGGCTCTCCCCATAATGGTTCGGGCATCGCGAATGCATGTGGGTCTATATTCCTATGGTAACCTAGAGTCAAAACATGGGATGCCGACGTGAACCTCCCTGTTTAGGGATTAAGGGTGATCACTTGCTTTTCCATTCAATGAGGAATTGTGATCAGTCAAATGAGTTATGTTTTATTTTCCATTGACGAGGAAGAAACTCCTCCCCTTTCCCAGAACGTATTCTGGGGCCCTCCCACTAAGGTAAATCTTCAATCATTCGAGGTCAGGCCACATGACCTTTAATTCCATTTCACATGGAAAGGTCCATTGCTTCACACCCTCACCCATGATATCCATGGACTCATCCACCATGGGATCTCACTCTCCCACCAATAGGAGTGGAATCATGTGCTTTTTTGAATCTTTCACACCATCTTGTTTCTCACATTGAGCTTGACTCAAGTGGGCTTAGAGGTTTGTGAAAATTACAACATACACACAATATGAACTACGATACCTCTGATTCCAAATCAAACCAAGATAAGTAGGATACCTACCTAAAGGAACAATCTCAAAAGGATGCCCATCCAAAAGGTTCCACCCAACCATGCCCCCAAAATTTAGAAGCTTCTATGCATAAGCCCCAGCCATTCTGAACTACACAGGTTCTGATTCCTCTCTTAGGGATACATAGAAAACACATCTTATGGGTCCGATCCCAACACTAATTCACCTTCCACCCCCTAGATGACAATAAACTCCAGAGCTCCTTATTATATGGCTCAAGTTAGCATCACCTCTGTAGCATCAAATATATGCATGCCTACGACGATATTGCAAACCAAGGGTAGCCCATGGAAACACTCTTAGGGAATGGACCATGGATTCACGAACATATGAACAGGACTTAAATCTATAAAGGAGTCCCGGGATATACAATAATATTATCATAGAAGGGTGAAGTGAGCCCGAATTACCATTCTCTTGACCAATGTAGCCCTTAAGTGTTGTTTGTTGAATCATCAATGAATGAGCACCTGCCTTTGGAAAGAAGGTCCATGAATCATGGATACCAAAACCGTTGGGAATTTCTGGATCCACAAATAAACTCGTTGGAGACCATCTGAGAAATTTATATTCAAGGAGGACCAATTTCACAAGTACTTAAACCCACACAATCACCCACTGGGTTCAATCTGAATATGGCATCTCTTTCTCAATGAAAAAGGGGTGAATTACCCAGTCCCTACAGGGTTAATCCAACCTTCTTTAAAGTATAATGGCATAGAATGGGTTGAAAAAATAATAAATGGTGAATTTTATAGAAAATCATCTCTGAAAAAAGAGATGGCTGATGATCCTCGTCAGACCATCCCCGCACCACCCAAAACGCACCACCTGAAAGGCAGAACAATATTTCTTTACATTTTGATAGGGATTGCACACTTTGCCTTTTGTGAAATCTTTTTTTAGATAGATATTTGACGAAATCATTTTTGACTAGATTTATAAGAGAGTATATATTTATGTTCCCTAGTCTCCTATACCACAACCAAGGTTCATGATTAAAAGAATTTAAATGTGATTTATTTGAGAATAATGAATTTAAATAAAAGGAATAAACATTATCATTTGTTAAACAAGTAATAAAAAATTAAGCATAGAATCATAAATCTTTCAAGAATTATTCTCAAAAATGATATGAAAAACATCATCACATAACCCATATATTCTTAGCAGATTATAATTTAATCCATCAGAAAATAAAAATTTATAAATTAATCATGTTTTAGAATTAGTAACTTAACCAAGACCAATAATTGTTCCTTTTTAATTTTCACCAAATGTGACATAACCACCATTCTATTTAGTCAAACATTAAAATCTTGACAAGTACCCATTCATATGTTTGGAATACCCACTTT
Organism: Viscum album; assembly: GCA_963277665.1. Taxonomy (NCBI): domain Eukaryota; kingdom Viridiplantae; phylum Streptophyta; class Magnoliopsida; order Santalales; family Viscaceae; genus Viscum; species Viscum album. Next base: position 1,287,603,453 of record OY728159.1, on the reverse strand, counting down.
ATAGATACCATAGCTTCTTACCGGAACTTTTCAAGAATTTTTCCTACAATAAATCAAATAAACATTTATTTGGGAACCCATACATGTTTGGGTCCATAAAGTTTAACAATTAAATCTTTAGGAATCCACATTTTTTAATAGATTTATTACTTGATTTATGAGTATATTTGAAATAATTATAAAATTAAGTTATTTTTGGTCCAAAATAGACTCTTCTAGATTTAGATATTCCAATTTTAATGTTTAATACAAATTTAAGTATAGTATTTGATCTATGAATAAAATTGTTTTTATAAAGTTTGTTTATTTATCTAGATTGATAACCAAAACCAGATTTTGGTTTAGGTTGAACTTAAATTCCTCTTATTTTATTTAGGGGTTCAGGTATTACTACAACACCTTCAATATCTTTCTATAGTTGTCAATTTAATAATTTTAAGTCATTATTTTCCCTGAGAAGCAATTAATTATTTTATATTTAAACACCCATATCTGATTAAACAATTACAGATATAACATGTTATTTATTTAAATTATTATATTAATTTTTAATCTAATTGAAGGTATCTTCTATCATGTTATAATATTAAAATAGTTCTTCACTAGAAATATCATTTTCATCATGATTTTCATGTTTAGTGAGATGATAAATATGTGTATAAGAAATAGGTTATACATATGGAGAAATAACCATGAAGTATATATTTTATTTTTCATTTTCATCTTCTCAAATATTATTTGATTCAATTGAGCTATAATCAGAATCACTCCAAGTGTCCTTCATTAATTTCTTATATTTATTCCTACAATCGTCATACTTTATCTTTGGACAATAAGTTTTGATGATTCCTTTCATTTTATACTCATAAAAGGTAACTTCTCAAAAATTACCCTCATTCTTACAATATCCTTTCCTATTATAATTTAAATTAAAATTTTATTTCATGAAAAACTTCTTCTTTGTATAAAATTTCTTGAATATTCTATCCAAATGATCCATCTCTTCATCACTATTAGTGTCACCATCAGTTCCACTGATGATTAACTATTTGATTTATTTATTTTCTTTTGAATGAGATAATTTGAATGTAATTAATTTTTTTGGTTCAATGTATTCATCATTTAATCTGAGTTCTTCCCCATATATCCTTACTTTTCCTATAATCTCTTTTATTGGTACCTTACTCACATCACATGATTATCAAATAGATATGATAGAGCCTCCCTATCTATCGAGTAAGAATATTATAATCCTCAATACTTGTGAATTGTTATCAATAGTCTTTCAAAATACATGAATTTTATTTTTAATATCATTAAACTTGAGAAATATTTTATAAATAGACTCACTGGTATTTATCTTGAATGTATCATACTTAATAGTATAGGTATTTAAACAAATTTCTTTTATATTAGATGTTACTTCATGACAAACATATAAGGTATCTCAAATTTAAAAAGATATAGTACATATAGGTATCTTGTAAAATTCATATTCGCCTAGTGCATAATATAAACCAATCATTACTTATTTATTAAAATTACATGCATCCTTAGTGGAATTAATCTATTCATATATAGCAGCTTTTGTTTTTATATGGATCTTATATTATTGTCTAAATATCAAAACCTAGAATTTAAATATGTATTTTCATTTTGATTTTCCATTGAGCGTAATTTGTACCAATAAAATATTTAGGTATATTTCTAACAGTTCCCTCAAGTCTATTATTATCTATAAAGATAGAAATTTAGAATTAATATAAATTTGGCTCTTTTAGTGAGAAAATTGATAACAGTTAAAAATAGATAAATAAAAATAAAAAATAAATAAAAAAATTTGATATAAAATGTTGGTTGGAGTATATTACTCAATAGGGGTATTAATTTTATATCTAATATAAATTTATACTTAATAAAATTTAAAACATAATCCCCCAATCTGATAAAACAACCCAGTTAACTAATATAATATATATAACTAATTTAATGTTTTTAAATAATTTTCAGAATATTTATCAAAACTCAATTAGAATAACTTATGGTTTTCCTAATATTTTTAGATCATTGTACTCATATTAAATATAAAATATATTAGTTGTAAAAGTTATATATCAAAGTAAAATTTTTCAAATAGTTTTTTTAAAAAACACAAAAAAATAGAGTAGTAAAAAATTGAAAACATAAATAAAAAATAAATTCAAGAGGTTCATTCTCAAGAAGAAACCTAACCATATACAATTTAAAATAACCTAATATCAATCATGTTTATTAACCAATAAACTAATCCACAACCTATATTGAGTATACATAGTAAAACAATAGACAAGGATTTATAGGGTATCACTAATACTCTTCTATAGTTTTTTTGGGAACACAAATATAAAAGAATTAGAGTAAGTGTATCAGAGTTCTCTTATATGATATATTAGAGTATGTGATTTAATAGATTTATATAAGATTAAAAAACAACTGAAATTTAATTAAAATATGGGGGAGGGAGATAAATTAAATTTATATGTAGAAAAAGATCAAAGTTTAGTTGTTCTATTGAGGGATATTCTTTTCTTGATGTCTTCCCTTAGTTTTGATATGAGATCTGAAGACATAAAGTTATTCTCAAATCTTATGGTGAATTTCATATGAAAACAACACGTTGAGTTATTGAAAAAAGAGTACTGTTTTTTATTTGTTACTCCCATAAAAATTTCACTCTCTTTTTCTATTACATCAGTATTATTTAAAAATAAATATTCATCCATAAAGATCCATCAGAAAAGCATCATTAAGAATGTTTTTACTCAGTATAAAATCTGGGTTCATTAAATGAATCTGACCAAACTTTTAATTTTACCCACAAGTTAGTTGGAATATATATTATTAAAATATAATTCACACTTTAGACATGATATCTTTAAGTGTACCACATTAGATACTACATGGTAGTTGTAAAATTGGGAAACTTTTGTGGTCAATATCCTTAGAGAATGTGTGGTTGATCTATCGGGCATATAATATCTTTAGCTGAACATGAAACTACTTAAAGTCCATATAATCACTTTAATTATTTTTAAAATCCAACTACATCTTTCAGTCGCTATGTTTCATCAATTGTTCAATTGGAAGTAACTTCTAGTCAATCCAATACATAATAATTTTTATAATATAAGGCTATATCATACAGTCAATTGAAATAGCATGCAGTCACTTAGTGGTCATATGGTAAATCCAAAACTTAGTGAAAAAATCTGATAGAACATCACTGAGATATATTATACAGTATATTCGATTGGTCTTATGGTATCTTGGTTACCTATGTGGATGGTTGAGGAATTTTAAAGAAGTGTAGCAAGGTTAATTAGTTAGGCATGTGTTCAATCCATGTTTCCTATGGTTGCTTCAACCCTTTGTAAAAAACTATCAAAGTTCCAAGAGAATTCATCAAGTTAATAAAATACCTTTACAATTGATACATTATTCTTACAATCACTTGAGAAATTAGGAAACGTTTTCACTTTTTATGACACATGTTAGCAGGTATGGGTTTACGTTCATTTTTTTGGCTGATATGACTTTATGGTTGTTCCAAACTTAGGAAAATTTCCAAAATTCCTAGAAAAATATTTTACTTCCATAAAACATATAATTGATTTGAAATAAAATAAACATGATTTCTGAATATTAAAATAATTAATTACTAGACTAATCCAAAAAATTTATACTATACTTATGGAAGTTGAAAACAACATAGATAATAATGTGTGGTTGGGTATGTTACAGATTATGTCGTCGGTTGTAGCACAACCAAGATAGGATTTGTCCACTTTTAGGTCAAGCTAAATACATATGGACCTTTATTGAATTCAATTTATTAAATTCATAACCATTATTAGTTTATTCATATATATTACGTGTATAATTACTTAGATGAGGGGTATGCGATTGACTTATATGTAAGATGAATGACATGTGATCTATTCATCAACTTGGTCAGTCTTTTGAAGAGAATCAATAAATGATGAGCCAGATACACTATATTTATGTGTTATATGTCTAGTGGTCACTAAATGAAAAATAAAATAGGATTATATAGGTATAAATATAATATATATTATACATATTATAGTTGACATGTTCTTATAGTGATATGATTATGTTTGATAGTTATCACACCATACCCCTTAGTAACTTGAGTAGCATTGATGATTTGCTAGAGGAAACTCTTTGCATACATATATGAGATAAATATTTCATATTTTTTTTTCAATTACATTAATACATGTATGCTTATATAGTTATTCCATTGGAAAAGGATAAAATTTTGGAATTTGTTTTGTTCAAAAAAGAAGAGGGTTTGATAAAACCCTATCTAGAAGAGTTTGGATGGATTCATGAAGAGTTATAAAGTTTTATATAAAGTCATTATGAGATTTTAGTTATAGTGGAAGATTGTTTGATGTGCACTAAAATTTACATTCATGAGATACATGAACACATACATAAAATTCATGAAGTATAAATAAATAAATAAATATATATATAATAAGATATTATATATATATAGTGTACATTTAATACACGCATATAACGAATATATATTTTCATGACTATGATGCATGAATTCATATATATATGATATATATATGATATATATATTATATTAAATATGCATGATATTAATATATAGAATGTTTCATATGATGCAATAGTTAACTCTCTCTAGAACGGCCTCATCAATTTTGAACCAAATGTTGGTTTATAAAATCTTTTCATTTATTCATTGAAATAAGTTCAATGTATTACAATAAACAATAGTAATTAATGAGATATTTTATAAATAAGGATTGATCATATTTTCCTATATAAATATAAATGTTATCTTTTATTGGTGTGTGTATGGTGATTGTATTCAGATAGTGATGTGATTATCATTTTCATGCAATGTTTTGTTTATAAAACTCTCTTCTTCCAGAGTTCTGTTTATATATCATGAGAAGGATCTATCCCTCTTTTAGAAGTCTATGTAACTTCATGATATGATCATATATACTTCATCTCATGTATTACCAAAGAGCTAGAAATATTTTTTACTACTCCTTGTGATCTTCTTTAAATATTCTTCCGAGATCAAGGAATATGGCTACCACATCTTGTATCTTTTAGGTACTCTATTTACCTCTTTTTTCATATTATTATTTAATGATATTATTTAAGATATATCTACCCATGTTTAGGTTGTTTTATACTACTAATAATCTTTATATGACTAAAAAACCCATCACCCTGTACAACCATTTCTCCTAGTGTTTTTGGCTATCCAACTTGCATTGCTACACCCCTTTATTATTTCACAAAATCTAACACAGTTCTAATCTGAGGGAAGTAGTTCCATTTAGGTATCGAAGTACCTTATATAGTACCTCCCAATGGTTATTAATAAGACAACTTGTATATATTGACAACTTTGTGACCATAAAAGAAATATCAAGTTTTTACAGTTCATAATATATTGCAAAATTACAATGATATGAGAATACCGTAACCAAGACACATGAACACCACTCTCATTTTTAAATAAAGTTGTAGAATGATCATATAGAATTTTAACATTTTTACAATTTGTATAACCGTATTTTTCAATTACTGAGACCAAGGAATTGTTATCACCTCAATTGAACAAAGTAATACGAGGCTTGAAATTTCATTTTCAACTCTTATATCCTTCATTTCAAACTTCTTATTAAAAAACATTATAATTAATAATATCAAAATTAGACCCAAAAAAATAACTAAATCAATATATAATCATAAACCAATACAAAAATCACATATTTACTTGTAGTATATACACTTATATCTTTCATTTAATTTAGATCCAAAAGATATAATTATTCCATAAAATTTCTCATGCCTTTCTTTGGTAATTGCATACTTCTATACACGAACATAACTAATTTATAGATCTTATTCTCATTACTATATATTAAAAATACTTTTGAATTATCTATATAAATATCCTCTTAAAGGAAACCTTGAATAAAATTCATTTTCAAATACATTTGATGGATGTTTAAATCATATATGGTAGGTTACATGATAAATATTGTAATGTTACACATGTGAGAAACTAGAGAATACATGTTAAAGTAGTATATTCCCTCCTTTTTCCTAAACCCCTTATAAACCAATCTGGACTTATACTTATTAATGGTTCCATTTGTACTAGATTTATTTTTAAATACACATTTACATTCAATAGTATTGAACCCTAGTTGAAGATAAAATAACTACCATGTTCCATTAGAAACAATTGAATCAAATTTACTTTTGATCACACCTTTTCTATACATTGATTCAAATGAAGTAATGAATTTTTGAATGTTGGTAGTTTTTTATTTGATGTTGTAAGTAATGAAATAACTTCCAAAGTTCTTGAAATTATTCATCACTTCTTTAATCTTAAGTTTATTTATTTTATCAGACCAATTAGGACTTGACATACTATTTATATTTTCCCCCACACTTTCCAAATTCTCTACATGTTCAAGAATTATCCTTGATGTGAGGGTAGAATCTAATGTAGAAAAATCTTAGGGTACTCTTATTTTCATGGGAAAAACATCATGAAAGGATGTAACTTCATAAAACTCAACAATGTTATTCACACCTATTATTGGAATCTCATATTTTACCATTAATAAACTTAAATCACAAGACAATTAAAATAAACCAAAATGATACCATCGACTATTTTAGGCCCTAGTTTTTTTATTTTTTGTGATATAAGATTAATAGTTTAGTAACACAACCCCACACTCAAAGATATCATAATCTTGACTTTGTTCCTTTATAGGATTTAAACAAAGTTCTTTCCATATATTTTTGATAAAATCTACTCAAAATATGGAAAACCATATTCAAAACCTCTCCCCACTTATATTTAGAAAATCTATAATTCAAAATAAATTTTTTGATCATATATTTTAATGTCATATGATTTCATTCAACCATATAATTAAACTGAGGAGAATAAGGAGGTGTCTCCTCATAAAGGATTCCATTGTTTTTGAAATATTCAATAAATGTATTAAAAAATATTCTCCACTATTATAATATCTTAACCGCTTAAGTTTTGTGCTAGTTTGAAGTTCAACTTCATTCTTGTGAATATTTTTTTAAAGTTCTTTATCTTTAATTTTTAACAAATAAACATGAAAATATATATTTTAATCATAAATCAAGGTGATAAATTATTTATTATGGTCCCTAGTTAATAATATATTAAATACATAAATATCTATGTATATCATCTCAAGAAACCATGTATCCCTTTCAATTGAAAGATAAGGTTTTTTAGTTTTCTTATCTTCCATACACAATTTAAATTTTTATTTCATATAAATGTCATGTTTTGGTAATAAAATTTGATTCATAATCCATTTAATAGAACTAACATTTAATTTATTAAGACATGTTTTTCAAATATGAAAACATTCATTTTAATTCAATAAATAATTTTTTATAAAAATATTAACCTCATAAATACTATCATGTTTAACCCTATGTTTAAACAAGATAACCCAAGATACAATCCCTAATTTAGAAAAGATAAGTTAAAGAGGGATTAGACTCACCCAAATCTTTGATTCAAAACCAACGATGCACCAAATAGCTAAGAATCGATGGAGAAACAACCTTGTGAAGATTTGGGAGCTTGCGTTTGTCACTAGGGTTGACATGGGATTAATGGGAGGAAAACTCAGGCGAGGATATAAAAATACTGAGGGGAAAATACTAGAAGTTATCACTTTTTAAAGGGAACATGGTATAGAAGAACATTTTTCCAAATCATGCACCTGCCTTTGTCTAAGAGGAGTTGAGTCAAAAGGTTACCTTGGGAGGGAATAAAGGTTTGAAAAACCATGTGCCAACTGTACAAAATTTTACTATCTCAAACCCCATGGGTTTTCTCCCCCCTCACATGGTTTTCACTAACCTTGTGTAAACTGTGCAACATGCACAGAATGGCCTGATTCCCTTTTCTTTCATGTCCCGATCCCCCAGAACACCCTTGAGCTTCCTCATAACCCTAATGAACATTTAATTAACCAAAATTAAGATATTTAACCCAAAATTTAAATAATGAAATACCTTGACAAAATCTATGATCTTACAACCCCCACCTTATATGGGATCATCCTTGAGCCGCCCTTCCCGAGCTTCACTGAGCCTCCATAGTAAAAATATCGGTCCACTGAGACTGTATATCTGAATCCCTTCCCCAAGTTTCTTCCTAAACATTATCATGATTACATTAAACTCATACCAATGAAATAGTCTCTCAGTGCGAGACTTTCTCACTACAATCCACAATACGAAGTAGATGCTCCTTAAGGGATGCATCTACCTCAAGATCAAGATCCTCAACATAAATCACATGAGATGGGTTAGGGTGATACTTTCAATGTTGAGAAACATGAAAAAAATCATGCATACTACTATTCTACTTTGCAATATCCAATCGGTATGCCACCAATCCAATCCTCTTCACAAGCTGAAACGACCCCAAGTATCTGGGCACTAACTTACCCTATTTCTGAATCTGATGGTCACCCAGCATTGGAAACACCCGATGAAACACAAAATCACCCACAAAAAACTCAATAGGTCTATGAAACCTATCTATGTATAAATTATGAATGCTTTGAGTAATTTACATCTGCTTATGGATCAACTAAACCTACTCAGATGTCTCCTGCATGAGACTCGGTCCCAACAACTCTGATTATCCTACTTCCATCCAACACAACAGAGATCTACATGGTCTATAATAAAGTTACTCAAATGGTGCCATTTGAATTTTATCCTAGTAACTATTATTATATAAAAACTCAATAAGTTCAAAATTATTTTCCCATGATCCACCAAAGCCCAAGATACAAACCATCAACAATACCTCTAGTACCTAAATGGTATGTTCTGACTACCCTTCCATCCATTAGGGAATAACAATACTCAAGAACACTAGGTTACCAAGCTCCTCATGAAATCCCTGCCAGAAGTGTGGTGTGAAATGGGGATCATGATCCAAAACTATGGTTCGTGGTAATCTATGAAATTCCACTATCAACCGAATGTAAAACTCACCCAGTTGATCAATAGTGAAGGTCACTTTAATTATAAAGAAATAAGCCACCTTAGTTAATCGATGAATAACTACCAAGATTGGATCATTTTTTCGAGGCTTATATAGAATAACTACCGTGAAATTCATTTTTACATCATCCCATTTCCATTTAGAAATGGTAAATGGATGCAACAAACCACCTGGGTGTTGATGATCGAACTTTACTTGCTAAAAAGTAATGCATCGCACCAGAAAAATCACAATATATTTCTTTATTTTCATCCACCAACATTGAATACGAAGACCAAAATACATCTTTAATGAACTAGGATGCACTTCCCACTTTGATGCATGAAACTTGTGCTTCAATTATTCTCATATACACATCTTTAAAAAAAAACAACCACAAACACAAACAATCCCATTGTCTCTAACAACCCAAATGGAAGGTGAATCCCCACCTTTAATGCTTTCCTTTATATCCAAACACTCTAGATCCTCAAGATGAATCTCTTTGAAGTAGATCACAAGCACATAATCAACTGATATGGATGTAAGGGTCATATTCCCTTGTCCATCCTACGCCTCAACATGCATTTCATCAAACAACGCCGTTATCTTCCACTTGGAGCTGGACTCCTAAACCACCTGACTTTATGTTTTCTGATGCAAAGAATGTGCAACAATGTTTCCTTTTTCTAGTGTATAAACTAGATCAAAATAAATGGATTTCATGTACTCAACCCATATTCAATACAAAAGATTCAAATCACATGGATAGAAAATCTACTTAATACTTTTATGATCGGTATACAAAGTGAACCATTCTACCAATAAGTAATGCTGCCAACATTTTATGGCAAGAACCACTGCATCCCATTCAAGATCATTCATAGGATAATTTATTTCATCCAGACTCAAATACCATGAACCATATGCAACAACCTGATTATCCCGCATCAACACTTATCCTAGCCCAATACGAGACACATCACAAAACAAGATATACTTCTTGCTCGAATGTAGTAAGATCATGATCGGTGTGGTATTGAACCACTTCTTTATCTTTTGGAAAGAATTATCACATGCTTGTAACCATAGAAAATTGGCACCCTTCTTGGTCAAACTTGAAAGTGGAACCTCCAAAAGAGAAAAGTGTTTAATGAACCTTCAGTAGTATCCCACCAAACCTACAAATCTTAGGGTATCAAAAACATTATTGGGCTACTCCCAAGATGAAACTACATGTACTTTATCTGGGTCCACTGAAAGACCTTCCTCATAAATGATGTGAACCAAGGAATACACCCTATCAATCCAAAAGTGACACTTCGATATCCTAACGTATAACTTATACTCTTTTAGTGGACTCAAGATGATGTCAAGATATTTGTCACGATCGTCATGAGTCTTAGTGTACACCAAGATGTCATCCATGAAGACAACTACAAATTGATCTAGGTAAGGGAGAAATATTCATTTCATAAGGAACATAAACACTTCTAAAATATTCTTCATCCTGAAAAGCATAAAAAGAAACTCATAAAACCCATACCCGCTACTGAAGGTTTTCCATGGTACATCATAAGGCCTCACCCTTAGTTGGTGATACCCTGATCTCATATCAATATTAGAGAACATTGGTTCACCTCTCATTTGGTCAAAAGATAATCAATTCTCAGAAGTGGTTATCAGTTCTTAAACATCATCTAATTCATCTTCATATAATCAAAAAATAACTATAATGACCCATTGGTGTTATTTGAGAACAACACTAGAGATACCCAAGGAGACATTATAGGATAAATAAACCCTTTATTCTCCAATTCCTCCAACCAAGATTTAATTCCATTGAGTTCTTCCCATGGAATTCGATACGGTGGAATGGAAATTGGTTCCACTCTTGGTAGAAACTCCATCATGAAATCAACATCTATCTTGGGAAGTACCCCCAAGAAATCCCCAAGGAAAACATCCTAAAATTGATCCATAATGGGAGGGAATACAGGTTTCTCTATTCTCCAATAATCAAGCATTAGAAAAGCCATTTGGGATGTGATTTCACCCAAGTGATGAAAAACTGGTACTATACGACCTTCTTAAACATCCTACTCACCATGATGGATATAAGTGTCTCCCTCAAGAGATGTGAATGTTACCCGATGATAGTAATAGTAGATGTGGGATTGGTAAAATACTGGCGAATCCATGCCCAAAACTAGGTTAAAACCTGACATCTTGAGGATGAACAAGTACCATAGAAAATGGTACCCACCAAACTCTTAAGCATAACCCCTACATTTTTGGATATCCTCAGCTCTCACACCAAATGGAGTATCAATCAACATAAACCCAAAAACATGTTCCACTACTAGGACCAAAATAACTACAAACCGAGTAGAGATAAAAGAATGTGTGGCACCTGTGTCAAATAAAGAACTAGAAAGAACAGAAGATATAAGGATTGTACCTCGAATAATCGATGGTCCAGCCTTTACACTTCTAAGTGTAGACTAAAATTTTGAAGATAACCTACCCATATTACTTATGCTTCAACCTGATTCTATAGTGTTTCACTACTCTATTAATATGGACGTTCTCACCCCACCGTACCAAGTCCACCACCCAAACTGGTATAGCCTATGGAGCTCCAACTACCTACCTGATATGGGGTAACCATACCCCTTTCTACACTCGACATCATTCTAGATCCCTCATCCATTCCCAACAATCAGGGATTCCTATAAAACCTCTACACATGCCCCATCCTTCCACACAATCAACACTCAACTGGTGGTTGGGGACACTGACTGCGCATAATCCTTGGCTTTCCATACTAATAACAGAAAACCCGATCTACACCCTAGGAGGATGATCCTCTATTATGAATACCCTTCTCACTTCCTCCCCGTTGGAAACCCCAAAATGATGCTTCCTACCCATGGAATCCACGCCACTCATCTGTCTAACTGGAACCACAATCCCACTACATGAATCCCCCTTAAGGTTATTTTTTGAGATAAGGGAATGATCCACTACCCCTACAAACCTCTTCCAAAATATATATTCACCTGGGACTTGATCGCGTGTCTAATCATATCCTGGAAATGTTTCCACATAGATGCCTCTTCTCTTGACAACAGTGGAATGAAGTGGTGAAAATCAGTGAAACATCTAGCATAATCCATCACTAACTCAACCCCTTATATCAAAATCATAAACTCTACAACCTTCTCTAATCTCAAGGTTTCTGAATAAAAGTGTTATAGAAACCTTTCCTAGAAATATTTCAAAATCATTCCTTCAGCCTACTTATTCTGAACCATGATGTTCCACCAATGCTTTTCCATACCTCACATCATATAGACTACCAAAATGACTCACTTCCTGGAAGGAGTCTCTAAATAGTCAATAATTTTATGGATGGACTCTATCCAGAACTCGGCTACCTCTGGCCCACCCTCTGGTAAAATTCGAAGGTTTCCACAGCTAAAATTCTATAGTCATATCAAACATACTTGGTAAAACCCACCCTGGGTCGCATTACATCATCTGTATAAAATGGGATAGGTTCTCATAAAACTACTCTTCTCTATTATCCTGAATCACCAGGTCTTATTGCTCTACTACTAGGTGATCATTCTCAAAAAAATCCTCTTTTCTCTTTTCTAGCACACATCTTCATGGTGTTATTTCTCTACAATTCCAAACACGAGCATCAGATCACATAAAATAAAGCTTCCAAGATTCATACACACAATGTGTCTTCACTAGTTGTAAAAAAACCATTCTCATACAATATCCCAATTGATATAGTCTCACTTATAACACTAGCCTCTACCATACCTTCCATGGGTCATGGTCAATAAGGGGTAAACAGATTTACATAGACACAACCTTTCACTATACACCTTTTTTTAAAACTATTTCCACACTCACAATATAAATCATTCCTCTTAGGAACATTTTCCATTTCACAAATTACTATAATACACATTTTAACTCATTTAAAACCCTTTATTAATCACAATTCTTTAACCATTCTCTAACATTCCTTCTATTTTACCCATTTTCATCACTCTTATTAGACACCATTTTCTTTAAATTTATCAAGAAAGTAAAATGAATTATGCCTTTCATATACCACACACCCATCCCATGTGTTCCTACCATGATGCATTCCACCTATCTCCCAAGGTTCCTATAATGATGCATGGATGCAATCCTTATTCTGTTTCAGGCAAAAGTAAAATATCACCAAATAGTCACATCACACAATAAGTGAATCACCCAATGGTGAAATATAATTCAAATGTAATAACACACAATAAAAACAAAAATTTCCACCCTAGGTACTTGGATTTTCCCTCATACATGGGTTAGCTACGCCCAAACACATGTTCATTTCCAAGACTCAACATATCCTATTATCCTATCTACCATACCAAATAATAATACCACATAAAATACCCCCTCGGATACCAATTTTTAATGTCCCCAACCCAGAATCCACTAAACCAGTTCTTCGAGACGGGTCACCACATGACCTCAAGAATGCCTCCCTATACACTAGAGGTTTCTGACTAACATCGAGGGTATAATAAGTCACATGGGGAGACTATACCCTCTTTATAGAGTAATCCACTATAGATAAGAATTTAAATTCCAGAAAAGAAATATTTGATAACCAATAAACATCCTTAACCATGCATCTCCAAAAACTAGATGGAAACCAAAAACCAACAATAACAATCCCACGTCCTGCTAACAATTTCAAATGTGAAGGAAACCCAAAATAAATACAAAAAACTGAATCCCCAAAATGATTCCTAACTGAAGTCTAGATCCTTATTCATGAATATCCCTAGAAAAACTCAAATACCTAGAACCAAGCCTTTTCCCTTATCCAAACCTACAATAATTAAGTATTTTCAGGTACTTAACGATATCCCGAGTAGGGTGTGAGTACAAATCAGTAGGCCACCATAAAAAGTTTCTACAAAATATCTAGTCTAAATGATAGTGCATGCAAGTATATAATAGATAAAAAGGTAAACTAAAGGACAACTCGATTTCCGTTATTTAACAATACATACTTAACCATTTCTATCATCATGAAAATATCATCAGTTATACCATCTTCAATACTTAATCCATTTTCATCACGTGTTCCATGGGTTAGGAATTTACATCACTAACAAAAGGGTCTAAGGAATTCAATCACTATGGATAAGGGAATAAATAAAGTTCTTATCTCACTAGGGTATACACATCACAACAAATACATTACACTCACCTAGAAGGCTCGGTCTTGGTGGTCTCATTGAATTAAACCACTTGGGGAGTAAATCCTCCACCCCTTCCCCAAGCCATGGTTTTTTGGTGAATTTTAAAGCCTCCGTCTAACTTGACCATTGTCCATAGAGCCTCAAGTAAATACCCCACACTAAAAAGACATGTGTTCATGCTTATTTATCCAATCATTACACAATAACATACCATGAACCATACTAAAAAAATTCACATAAAATATCAAACCATAAAAATCAACATGGGAATTAATATTATTCCATAACCCAATGACACATTTACCATTTTCATTACATGGACCATTTATGCCAATTCTCATTCTCATGCCTACCCCATTATGTATGTTCAATAATTCTATTTATATCATCACATTTGACACATTTATCATTTCCTATATGAAATTCCATTTAAAATATTCCTCAATTATCAATTTGTTACCCCTTAAAAAATTCACCATTTCATATGCACTAACCCTCTTAAGAATTTATAACATAATTAATAATCCATTTTACACAATCTCAGTTAACCCAATTAACCCATTTTAATGTCATTCCAAAAAACCCCTTATTCCATTATCAACCCTAGGCATAGATATCATTATTACATTTTCAAATCATCCAACCTTATTAATATCTTCCTCATGAGATCTTTTTTATCACATGTGAACTCTACATTTAATCTTAAAAATGTCTAGGTTTGAGAATTTTGATTTCCCCATGGGTGACCCTTAATCGGTCAAATCAATATCAAAATATCCCTAAGAGATCAAGAGGGGTTCAGTTCATAATTTAGATGCTCATCTTACCAAACCTCACCAAAGGTACCAAAATCACAACAAGAGATAACCAATAACTCAACCAAACAACAAATCAATCCAATGACTATGAGATATAACTTATAAACTAACTACCTTAAATCCATTGATGAACACACTATTAATCGCAACCTTAGATCAAGATTCAAGAATATATTGAAGCTTCAGCCTAGAATCCTCTGCAAAGAAAGGGTTTAAGGATTCATAAGAAGATAACCCAAGATACAAGCCCAAATCAAGAAAAGATAAGTAAGAGAGGGATTAGACTCGCCCAAATAATTTATTCACATCCAAAAGTGCTCCAAACAGACAATAATTGAAAGAGAAATACCATTGGGAAGATTTGGGAGCTTTAGTTCGTCACTGGGGTTGAGAGGGGAAAATGGGGGGAAAATCGAGTAGGGATCTAAAAATATTGAGTGGTAAAATCTTGAAATTCCTACTTTTTAAGGGGTGAAAGGTTTGGATGCACAGTTTTTCAAACTGTGTGCCAACTGTGCACTTGCCTCCATCCAAGAGGAGTTGAGTCACATGGTTACCTGGAGAGGGAAACAAGGTTTGAAAAAATGTGTTCCAACCGTGTGGAATGCTACTGTCTCAAACAAAATGGTTTGGATCTCCCCTCACACAGTTCTCACTAACTATGCACAAACCACACAACATGCACAAGAATGGCCTGATTCAACTTTATTTCATGTCCCAAGACCCCTAAATTAAGAAATTTTCCCCAAAATTTAAACAAGGACATACCTTCATGAAACCCATGATCTTATAGGGGTGAATAAATTGGTTTAAAAATTTAATTAATTGAATTAGATCACTAATTAAATTCAAGTTATTATCAATGTTAATTATTAAGCACATGAAATAATAATAAGTATCTAAAAATTAAAGAGATATCACACATTTTTTTTATAATAGTTCAATTCAATGTGAACCAATATCAACTCTTTACACCCCTCTACTTCTTGAGAGGTATTATATTTACTAAGGACTTGATTTTTAAAGGGGAATCATAACCCAATTACAACCCACCATCCCTAGTTGAGGTAAAATGAAAAGACTACCCTAATATTAATAAAGAGTCACAAACCATTACAATAATAACTTTTGATACCAGGATACACAATTCAAAGATCCTTAATTTAGAATTTGGGAGTCACAAACCAAAGAGAAGGAATACTATTGTTGGAAAAATCATAAAATGAATAGTGCATGTATAAGTGAGATAGATGAAAATAATTAAAATAAACTTAAACAGAACAAGGTAAAAAAAGGTTTTGAAGATAGATAAAGAAAAACCACTGGTTCTTGAGGAATATATAAGTCTATCTCGTCATTTCAATAATAGAAATAGAATATTATTTTTTTTCCTTAAGAGTTATCAACAAAATTAAAATATTTTTCACAAGATCACTTGATTTGCAATAACCCTGACCCTAATAGCCTAGATCCATTGGTTACATTACTACATTGAAACTAGATAACAATAATCACATCTAAAAGGGCCAAATATTTTATTAATATTAGTAAAGTATATATATACATGAATAGAACATTACATTTGGAAATATAAAATACAAAACATAGTGAAAGTAAAAAATTCTAAATACTTAAACTCATTCAAAGATTAATTATTCATATCCCATGGAAAGAAAAAAAGGGTGATATCAGATTATTAGTAAGGGATATGTATAATAAAATCTATCATGAGTAAATAAGGCATAATCAATATGGAAAGGTAAATAATTTAAAACACATTATAGTTAACTAATAACTTGAGCATGAAGAATAATATGGCATGAGTAAATGAAGATCAAATGATAACATATAAATAATCACATAAACTTGAAACTTATCGATGGATAATATTAAAAATAATATAATTTATATTAATAAATAATTTAATAATTATGGAATGTATAATTTTGGACATCTGAAACTTACTTTTGGGGATTTGTGTGAAGATAGTTTAAACTATGGGTAGATATACACTAAATCCCTTTTAATAAGGCTATCCAATTAGTTTGTCTCATGAGACCTACCAATTAATTGAGGGGATATGTAATTCTATCCACAACTCATTACCTAATAATTCTAAAACATTCATAACATGAATAAATGATACAAATTAATAAATATGTCTTAAAAATCAATAATTGTACGCATTAGAAGAACTAGCACACAAAATTTCAATATTTTTCACCAGAAAATCTGAACATAATCCTTACATAAAAATATTTTTGATGGTATCATTATATTATATTCTCTATATATAATAATATCTAATAAATTATGTTGACATAGAAGAAAATAATTTACAAAAACCCCTTGAAGATACCCTTTTTCACTTTGAAATTGCTTATTTAAAATCTAAAAAACTTCTAAAATATTAAAGAAAAGATTTTATTTAAAAATAACCATGTAAAATTTTATAGTAATCTTCAAAAAATTAAGTTCTCATTATGGTTGGAAATTCAGTTCATTCCATATAATTTTAAAAAAACATTCCTTTTATACTTTTGTAAAAAAAGTCAAAAAACACCTCATTCAAAAATTGACAAGAATATTCCTTGTAAAATATTTTTTAAAAGTAAAAAATGGGTAAAAATTTCTTTAATAAATTACTAGAGAATATTAAAAATATTATTTAAAACATTTTAATTAAAATATTGATATAGAAGAAAAATATTTCTATCCAAGCAGAAAAAGAATGGCAGTTTTCCTCAATAACATGATTTATGTATCTTGAGTTATTAAATAGTTAAAAATGAATGTAAAAATTGTAATATATAGAAATAAATATAGTATAATATAATATATTTAGTTTAATATAGAAAGATAAAATAATTCCCCTATCAATGACTTTAACATAAACAACCCTGAATAATGATGAGATAATGAAATAAACCTTTATCGCTTTGGTGAATTTTGAATTATAAACCCAGTGAAAGGAATAAATTTAAGTGAAAATTTAAATATGATTAATATTAATTGAATCATAATATATCATATCAAATTGGAATTACATACACCACATGAAATAAACAATTGATGAATATGTAATATGTTTTACAGAAACCAAAGTGAGACAAGGAACCCTTACCTTAGGTCCAAATTCCTACGTATGTATTCACAAATCATGTATGATGAATTTATATTTATTATAAATATATTATATAACCATAATAATATATATCATACCTTATATTATTTAATTATAACATTTTATAACCCATTTTTTAACCATTCTTTATTTAAATCATTGTTCTGGGTGATAACTGCTTCATTTTTCTTGTATGTTTTGGTTCGATAGTTTTAATCCTTGTACTTTTACCATGGTTCCATCATATAAATAATGTTAATAGTGCTATAAATATCATATATATTCATTATATATATACTTATTATCATTTATAAAATGTATATATAGAAAAATGAAGTACACAATTCATGGAGATGGTAGACCATATCTACACATGAACACTGTTTTCACTTTTCGATAGATAGAATGAAAGAAAGGTAAATAATAATTCACCTTTATAGGATAATTTTTATATAATATTTATATTATATATCCATTATATCCATCCTTATTACCTTCTATATAAAATTTAAATGAAAAACGAATCCCATTTCTTTGTGGTGGTGGCAATCCACATGTACACATGAGCAACGTTATCGGTTTCCAACAAATTAGAAGGTAAGAAGGTAGATATGATATTATAATTATAGGAGTATAATTATGTAATACTTATCATAAATAAATATTAAATCCATCATAATACCAATCTATAAAACATTGTGACGAAAAATGATTGGCACAACAACATGGAGATGATAATTCGTGCGTACGCACAGACAATACTTTCTCTTCCAATTTGATGTAAAAGTTGATGGATAATGATGGTTTAATAATAAAATTAAAATTTTAATATATTAATTATAATGAATATTTTATTTTATTATAAATACCATATATTCAGAATAGCTAAAATTAAAAGTAAAAAGAAAGTGATCAGTTAAGACGATTACCTTTTCTTTGGAAGAACTCTTTAAGATCTCTTCTTAAGGAGCCTAGGGTTGGTCTTTTGGGAATCCCATAACCTATATAACTTATATAAGTATGTTTAAAATATTTATTTTCAGTTATTGGTCAAGATATAATTCTTAGGTTAGTATAAAGAAGATATGTAAGGGGTTTCCTTTTATAAGTGAGGGGAGGGGAACATTTATAATTTCTTAAAAGATTAAGAAAAAGGTAATTCTCAAGAAAAATGATTCAAAATGTAAAAATATTCAAATTAAGGTTTTATATGTTTTAAATATCATAAAATAATAATTTTTTATAGGTTTAAGGTTATTTTAAACCTTATCTTTTTGTTTGACCCCTTAGTTAAACTATTTTAACCTTATTCGTGTAACACCTTTTTCACTCTTAAAGGGTTATGATTTTACTTATAAGGTAAATATTGTAAAATAAATTGAGGAAGTATAAAATTTAAAACTATATATTATCCTAATTTTACTCTTTCAATATTATTATGATTTTTAAATAATTTAATAAAATATTATTTTTCATAAAATATCAATAATGTCAATTTTGACCATATTCAATTAATTAGACTTTAATGAAATCAATATAAATATGTAATTAAAATATATAATTTTAATATATATATATAATATATAATATATATCAATAAAATTCATGGTTTATAATAACTCAGCTATAAAATATTACTTTTAGAATTTTTAAAATAATTTTTTTTCTTTTAATTGAATAAATACTATATAGACTACGCATAAGCATTTAAAGGTAATTTTTAATCACATAAAATTATAAATTAATAACCATAGAAACAAATATTTTATATTTTCAATAAATATATATAACCTAACTTTTTCTATTTTTATCGTTATAATAAAAATTTTGAGCTATTAAAGTCAAGAGACTGACATTTTGTATTTATTCTTTTCTTAAATTAATATAAAGGTCATAATCAATGAAATATGGAACCAAGTGGCCATATATTCAATAATTTGATGAAAATATATGAACTAAATCCATTAAATAGGATAAAGGAAAGTTTTGTTTGGATGATTTTGAGACCTCAACTCATTGTTTTAACACTATTTTACCCATTTACCCTTACTGAGGTGAAACAAGTTTACCAAGGTTACTATTCTTAAAAACCAAAAGTAAAATAAACATATTTACCAGATATATAAATTATAATTAAAAATATGGAATACATTTTCCATGATTAAATTTTTAGAAGAGGTAATAAGTAATTTAAGATCAAAATACAAAGCGTAATGAAAAACTATTTTTCAGAAAAATGTATTTTTATGTATAAAAATGTTTTTATACCAAATTAAATCATAAGATTGATTATAATGAACTTAACTTTATTATAAACAATATATTAATACAAATTATACTTTAATTTTTTTTTAAAATGGAACATTCTAATTTCATGGAATAGAAATACAATTTTCAATAAAAAGCAGTATTTTTCACTATTCACTAGAAAAAAAATATTTTCAAAAAATATCAAAAATTTACTCTAATATAATATTGAAATGATGATTAAAAAACTGATATATTTTTTATCAAATATTTTTTTAAAAGTTTTATAAATTAATTATAATATTTCCTCACAAAAAATCAATAAAAATTAATTTTGAAAAAACATATGTTGAAGAATAAAATATATTTACTAAAAATTAAGTGCTTATATCTTAATAATTAATCGATAAATTTTTATTAAGTACGTAATTTATATATATTTAATAATTTGTTTAATAATTTTAATACCCTACAATTCAACGACTAGTTTATAATGATTATATTTATATAATAATATTTTGTGGTTCATTTCAGCTTGGTGTTGCGTGTTTTATACACTATCAAAGATATCATTCTTTTAAATTATTGAGGTGACACATGGATTTTCATAGAATATATTAATATTCATAGTACACACAACACTTTATAGTTTTAAATATCACATCAAAAAATAATATTCTTAGCACAATATTTTATCAATCTCTTTCTTTGAGTCATGATAACTATAAATAAGATTAAACATAAATTAAACATAAACCAATCAATCAGTTAGATAATTAAAATAAAAATTCATAATAATTGAAGTGAGATAAATCACCATTCCATAAATATAATTAATATTCAAAATCTAGTGAATAATTCCAACGAATTTTGAATTTATCGTAAATCAATTTAAAATATCTCTATAATAATTAGTCAAAAGAAATAACCTAAATATAAAAAGTTAAATTTTCAATAATTTTCTAATTTTAATTTTAAAAAACTTCTATATACATGATTTCAGATTTTAGATAAAAATTAAATTAAATAAAATTTCATTAAATTCCATAATATAAATTTTAATATGTTTGTTAACACTAAACATGAATTTATAAACATTAATAAATAAATTCCAAAATATTTAACTTTATGTTTTAGGTTCATGTTTGAATGAAAAAACAGTTTAAAATTTCCAAAAATAATTCAAATAATTTCTATATGATTAATATATGAATTTTTATAATCAATAAAACAATTAAAAAAACTACTAGAAATATGCAACAAATGAAAATATCAAAATATTAATATTTACGAAACTCATAAGATCGACCATGAGTTCCAACTCAAGGGATCAAATGAAAGTGAAAAAAACTAACCACATGTATAAAAAAAGGACTATATGTATAAAAAATTGACTGCATGAATCAATCATGATATTCTACAACTATTCCTGAGGATAAAATGAATATATCAATCAAATATACAAATAACTTACCATGGGGACTGATCGTGAGGTTCGACAAGTGACTGTGAGGATAAACATACCATGGGGTAGTAAAGTTTCCAAAACGTAGTAAAGATACCATGTGGCAGTCAAGCTACCATGGGGAAAAAAACTACCTTGAAGTAGAAAAGATACCGTGGGAATAAAACTTGATAATCAAAGATGTAAATAGTGACAACAAAATTCTTGATAAAAAAGAGTATATAACTACCACAACATAGATAAATTATAAATTAAGTATATGATGTTTTAATATATTATAATTACCCATTATTTGAGTATTTTTAATATTAAAAAACAAAAATATAAACAAAAAATGACACTATAAATCTAAAAAAACTCCAAACACTTACAATCTCTTACTTTTGAAAATTATGAAACTGAAACAAGAATTTAAAAAATTCTCCCCCCTTTGAAATTTAACAAAATATAATTAATATGAATTAAAATAAAAGTATATTAAAAGTATATTTTAAGATAAATCATGCTTAAAAATTATACCCCCTTAATAAACTCATATTAATTGAAATCTATATAAAGAAGAGAAAATATTTTCAAACTAAATCTCTATTACATCAAGATAATTTTTTTTCTCAAAATTTTCAATATTTGATGGTTTGATAAAAATATCATAAATTTTATTTTTAATTAAAAAACATTCTATAATAATATCTCTTTTATTAATATAGACTCCAATAAAATTAAATTTCATATAAATATGATTTTTTCTTGAATTATATACATTTTTTTGAAATTGGAATTGAAGAATTATTGTCATAATAAATATGAATCATTTTAAAATTAAAACCATAATCAGATAATTTTTGTTTTATCTATAATAATTGAGAACACCATGATGTATTATAAATATATTCACTTTTAACAATAAACAAAGAAACTGAATTTTATTTCTTTAAACTCCAAATTATAAAACTTTTACTAATAAAATAATATGTACCTGAAATAATTTCTCTATCAAACGTACATCCTCCAAAATCAGAATCCAAATAACTAATAAAATTAATATTTTTCTGTATAATTATAAAGCAGTCCATAATTTATACTTCATTTAATATATATTATAATTCATTTATTATTTTTAAATTAGATTCCTTAGGATCATATTAAATATTTTACCTAAAAAATAGTAAATATAATATCAGTTTTAGAAGTATTCAAATATAATAAACTACTTATCATTCCTCTAAATATTATAGAATATATTGATTTTATCAATTTATCAGAATCTAAATTATAATTAGTACTAATAGGAGATCTAAATTTTTCTATTTAATTCTAAGCCATACCACTTTACTAAATATTTATCATATTTACATTTATTAATAAATATTACAATATTTATTTTATTAAATTTGAGACATAAAAATACTTCATGTTCTTCAATTAAACTCAAATCAATTTCATTTTCCATCAGGCTAGAAAATTATTTACAAATTAATTCACTTGCAGATTCAAAAGCAGTATCATCATCTTAAATTTTAATAATCAATATATTATTTGAAATCATTTTAGTAATAAAAATAGAACCTACTTTAGAATTATTAAAATTATTTTTCAATAAGAATAAATTGAGCATGTCATACCCAGTTTGTGGAATTTTCTTAATACCATATAAATATTTTGATAAATTGAAAACATAATTAAGAAAATTTTATTTTTAAAATAAGGTGGATAATTAACATATAATTATTCAGAAATAAAACCATTTTAAAAACAACTTTTAATATCAATTTAAAATAATTTAAAACCATGAAAAGAAGTAAAATCTAAAAAAATTCTAATGGATTCAACACTAGAAAGAGGTTAAAAAGTTTTACCAAAATCTATATGTTATTCTTGATAATAATCCTGAGCTACAAGTCTAGTTTTATTGTTAACAATTTGAATAGATTCATCCATTTTATTTCTATAAATCCATTTAGTAATTATAACTTTTTTATATTTAGAGGATTTATATAAAGACCAAAAATTATTTTGAGAAAATTAATTAAATTTATCTTATATATAAATGTTTCAATTAGTATTATTAAAAGCATAAAAACATCATCTTCCACACATTCATAAAAAAGAATAACTTGTATAAAAATTCGTAGAAAAATCTATAGTTTTAATTCCATAAATAAAATTTCTAATTACATTATCAATAGGGTGGTATTTATTAATTTTATATGATTTAGGATCAACAATAGAATGGTATTCTCCCCCTCAACAATTACATTTTTATCTTGAGATTATTATTCATGAAAATTAAATACTTCAAATCCTTCTTAAAAATTCTATAAATTTGAATTCTTTTTCAAATTATCTTCATAAAATCTAACATGAATAAATTCCTCTACAATCATATTTCTTTTATTATATAATCTATATGTTTTAATTTTATTATAATACCCTATAAAAATTCCTTCACCAATTTTAGAATAAATGTTTTCCAAATTAACCTTATTATTTAAAATACAAAATTTACACCTAAAAACTTTAAAATAACCAACATTAGGTTTCTCACCATTAAAAAATCCATAAACCATTTTCATTAAAAAATTATAATTAAAACTCTATTTAAAATTTAACAACCCAAAATTAAATATTTTTCACAGAAATTTTTTGGTAAATTATATTCATTTAATATAGTTATATCCATTTATATAATATTTATATTTTTCCATTTTATAACACATATTTTTTATGATGTTCTAGGTGTCGAAAAAATAAAAAAATCCATTTTTATTATGATTTTTTTCAAAATCAAGATTATCAAATTAATATCCAGTATCACTTCTAATTGAAATTAATAAATGATCAATTTTTTGTATTTATTTTAAACGAGTTTAAAAAAAATTAGATAGAGTTTTAATTTTATGGGATATAAAGAAAGTCTATGTAAATATAATAAAATAATTAATAATAAAAAACATATTTATTTCCTCCTAAACTAGAAATATAAATAGGATCAAATAAATATAAATGAATAAGTTCTAATAATCCAATAGATTTAACTTGATTCGAAGATACACAATTTATTTTATATTGTTTACCTTTTAAATAAGAATAAATAATAAAATTATTATTTATTTTCAAATCGAGTAGTTTTTGTACATTTCCTTTATTTGGTAGGTTGTATAACAAATAAAAGATCATATGTCCAAGACTCCTATTCCATAAGATTTAATTTGTTTCTATATTATTTAGAAACTTAATATTCTAGTTAGTTAACTCAGAAAAATCAATAAAATGAATACAATGACCATAAAATAAAAAGGCTTCATTTTTGAAAGCTATTCATTTATTATCTTTAAATTTAACACTCATTCTATCATTATATAATTGTGAAATACTAATTAAACTATGTTTTAAACCTTTAACATATAATAATTTATAAATAAAAACAATGTTATATATAATTACTTCACTAAATACATTAACCCTACCATTTGAGTTGTCACGTAATGTCACAAATATACAATCACATTGATTTTAGAATAAAAATTTGATGGATCTCCATTCGTGTGTTCAAAGTTTTCACTGTGCATGTAATATGTATATTTGACACTCTTAATGAAATTTTCTTTAAATTTTATTTAAGAAGAAAAAAATATTTGTACTCATTCTATCTTGGGTCAAATTGGGTTTGTATATGAATTCTTTGGTACCCAAAAAGATTTTTAAAAAGTGTTAATGGGTAATCTAGAAAATAAATTCTTATAAATTAACAATTTAGTATAGTCTAAAGATATAAAAAATATTAATGAAAATTCATTAACATAGTGTCCTTTCATTCCACATATAGAACATGTAACATTAGATATACTTCTTGTATAACTTTTAACAAATAATGTTTAATAAAAATTAGGTATTTAGTTATTATATCCAAATAAACTTTTGTATTTTTTTTCACCAATGAAATCCTTCTATCATACATTCCTTAACCTTGAATAAAAGTAGATAAATTTTCTTTCATACGTATAATTTCTTTATTTAGTTTTTTCAATAAATTTTATAAAAATATATAAATCCATAATTTTTTTCTTTTCAACATGATGTATTATTTTTAATCAATTAATTTTCTTGATTAAATTTATTAATTAGTTTATTAAGTTTATTATATTCTTGTTTAAATTTATTTATACAAATAAATTATTTCTAAAATATATGTTTATAATTTTTCATTTTTCTAAATTAGTTATTCCATATAAGGTTGTTCAGATTTATAATAATATATATTACAATCAAAATAACTAATAAACTTATCAATACATTGGTTCATCGAGCATAGGTTACCCATTTATTTTTCACTTACATTTTCATTACTTGAATCAGATTCTTCTATGAAACTCCTTCCAACCATCAATTCCATTTTCTATTTTTTCCTATATTTATTATATTTTATTGATTTCTTTAGTTTTAGATAGTTTTGATTTTTGTGTCTCTTATTTTTATACTCATAAAATGTTTTTAGAAACATCATTATATTTAGGTTTAACTTTTGTTCTTTTGATCATCCTTATGATTATCCATTCAAAATCATTTCTTAAATCCTATAATTATTTTGATAATTTTTAAATACCTTTAGTAAAATTGGCTATTTATTTCTTACTTTACTATTATTTAGAATAATTTTTTTAGTAAAAAAGGTTATATTTGATTTAATTTTCCAAACTCTTCTTTAAAGTCACTATTTCTACTATATTCTCCAAATCTAGTTTGTATTGAAGTAACAAATCAATGATCATATCCAAGATATATTCTTTTGAAGTTATTACTTTCATCAATTTCATGTTTCTTTGCATTCCTCTTCTTGTTTTGGGATCTCATGACTATTTAAAAAATCTTTTGATTCTCTATGTTTTCTCTAAGTAAATTTATTCCATTCCCAATGATAGTTAATCCGTGGAACATTTAGTTAACAATTTCATTTTTACAAAAATTGAAATCTTAGAACTTTTCCCAATGAATTCCATGATTATTTATAATCAACTTATCTAATCCAAGGTGAGTAACTTGTTAAATTTTCTAAATTTAATGATCTATATTACAAGAAGTTACATGAATAAAACATTTCCATTAATAGAAAAGAATAGAATTTTCATTACCTTTTAATTCAAAACATATTTAACCACATGGTTACCAACAAGAGCATCCATATTAGCTTCTAAAAGCTTTTATGGGATCATCATGGTTTAATAGTGTTAAATGTTTAATTAATTGTGGTATTGATAAATTCAGGATTACCAACATCGATAGTCATTTACATTAAAATGTGGTGGCTTCCAAGGAATCCATCAACCATTTATGTTCATTCCCACCATATTTCAAATATATTTTTTCTTTAGATAGTTAGGTATAAGATAATCTGGTTAACATAACAAAATATAACTATTTAAACCTATATTAAATAGAAATAAGATTTGATACCAAGTATTCGGTCTGAGTTAATATGAAAAAGTTCTATTGGGGGGTGGGGGGAGAATATACCAGTTTTCAAATTAAAAAAAAACGAATTATATCTCCAAGTTAATTCAAGTTATCATGAATATTAATTATTAAGAAAATGAATTAATAATAATTAGAATAAAAGTAAACAGAGAGTTTATAAAATTTTTATAGTAGTTCATTTTAGTGTGAACCGGCATATACTCTTCACACCCCTCTAATGTTTAAAAGGTAAGATATTCAATAAGGGGATTATTTTGAAATAGGAATCATAACCCAATTACAACGTAACTTTTCTAGTGGAGGTATAACCAAAAGACAAAATATATTTTAATGGGGATTCAACACCCATTACAATACTAAATTTAGATATCGAGAGTCACAACTCGAAGATCCTATCTTTATAATCTGAGAGTCACAACCCAAAGAGAAAAAATTATTTTGATGGGAAAAGAATAAACCAAATAGTGTAATCACTTGTGAGAGATATAGAAAGAATTAATATAGATTAAAAAAGAATCACTCAGAAGAATATAATTATAGAATATAAATCATAACCAATAGTTCATGAGTAGTGAATCAGTATATATATTTAAGGAAATAGTATTTGTAGAAGATTAGTTTCTCCCTGAGTGTCATCTAATAGATGAAAATATTTCGCACATGATCACTTGGATTTTCAAAGAATCACACCAACACTTCATAGTATTTCCCACCACTTGAGAGTTTCAATGTTCATGTAAAAAGATTTTCATCTAAACATAATATCATATCCATATTATTCCATGAGTCTTGATCCCATTAAATAATAATAAATAATATGTTAATAGTAGCCAAGTAATTAGTTATATTATTTAAATAATAATTCAGAATTATCGAGAGGAGAGAGATTTTATCAATCCATAAATATCAAAGATATTTTAAAACTGAATAACAATTCAAACCAATTTTAATTATTCAGTAAAAAGTTAAAAAAATATATATAATAACAGGCTAAAAATAAATCCCATAAATATTTGAAGATAGTTCTTCAACAATATTTAAATTTGAATTTTGAAAAAATTTCCATATACATGCATAAAAATATATAATAAAAGTTAAATTCAATAATAATTAATTAGATTCTTTAAAATAACATTGAATTTGTTCAACAACACTAATCATGAATTTAGAAACATTAAAAATGAAGAAATCACTCAAAATAAATAAATTAAATATTTTGAAACTTCATACCGTAGGTCCATGCATGAATGATTTTTTTAAATTAAAATAAAAACACTTCACATAGTTTCTATATTAATAATATAAATTTTAAGAATCAATAAAACAATTAAAATAACTACTAAAAACAAGAATCAAATTAAAATATCAAAGTACATGAAAAATAAAGCAATTCGATAATTTTTAGAACACTAAAGATTAACCATGAGTTTCAACTCAATGGATTGACTGTAACACCCCAAGATTTCATAGTGTGTTATTTCTTCAAAATAATTCAATAACTTGCACTACACGCAACACCGAGTTCAATCACACCATGACTTAAAAAAAATCCATTCAAAAGAGGTTATGAATAGTGTTAACTAAATTTTAAACTTTATATAATCCTTATAATTTTAGAATTCATATTATGAGTTTCTTAGACATAATGTAAGAACAAATTCATTTTCAGTATTGCACTTTTACCAAATTTTAATAGTGAACCCTTTTTAGATACTATATTTTAAACTTTTTGACTAAATGGGGACATCAAAAATTTTAAATGAAACATCCCAAGCTTCCACAGTACGCTAGCATGTGTTGTACGCAACACCGAGTTCTAACACACCGTAACCAATCAAACTAGCTGTTATGAATAGTAATACCTACTTTTTGAAAATATATATATTTTATATTTCAAAATGGACTTCATTTTTGGATTCGGAATATAGAATTTAGCCTAAGGTGAAATTTTGGTACTTTTCGGATAACTTTCATATTTTGATGAATAGTGAAAATTACTAAATTTTAATTAAAAACAACTTTTTTAATCAAAATAATTAATAGTGATAAATTATGAATTTGAGTGGTTTTAAAGTATATTTATAATACATTTTTACCATTTAATATAATGTTGGTCATTGGACATAATTTTACAATTAAACCGAACATAAACGAGTGTCAATCTTTTGATAGTTATTATCTCTTAAAAACACGCTTTTTGTTTTGACAGCGGGAATTAATTTTAAATTAATTTCTTCCACTTATGTGTTTTGAATTTAGGAAAATGGATTCCATATTTGGAATCAGGATGTTCAAATTGTGTAAATAGGTAACTTTTATTTTTAGACATTTTGAATAATTACTGCGGTAAATATTTTATTTACCATGGTTAAGGGTAAATCCGGTAAATAAGGGTTATAAAATAATATTATAATAATACAAAATTACCCTAAAACGTGTCTTAACTCTATTGGTTGATACATGGTCTACCATGGGCATCTTTGGGTCGATTTTGGGACCCCATGGATCCACTTGTAAGTGATAATGACACTTTATTTTAATTAAGTCAAAATGAATACAAAAATGACACAAGCATATATCCTTTAGCAAAACAATTGTTACATAGGGTTATATAAGTTGGATTTTAGATTATAAATATTCATTAGAAAGCTAAAACGATTTCCTACATAATGATATTTTATTTATAATTTTTAGACATTAAATAATTTATTTTATTTATGACACAATGATGATGCAGTAATTACTATAATAGTGAAAAATTAAAATAATTGATATTATAAATACCCAAAAAAAATATAATATGAAACTTTTAATGAATTAAACTAATTTTATAGGATAATATGATATATTATGATTGATTTAATTGACTTTTTTCGAAGTAATCAATCTGTTATGAGTTTCACAAAAATCAACTATTGAATAGTGTCAAAATTGACATAAAAGAGTTCTTAAAACAAATATTATATTATTAATTGATATTAAATTACTAAAAATCTATGGTTCGGCCAAGAGACTTATATCATGATATTTTCATCATTAATGGACCACTTGGGGGTCGATTGGATGTATATAGTAAGTTTATTAACCATATTATATAAAAATACAAAGAGACATTGTAAAAGTGAAACTAATTAACTTAGAGTTAATACCTAAAGATAAGGTTAATATAAGTACCCAAACCAGTCTAAATTCTATTGGTTGAGTGGGTTTCGACCTATCCCCACCTTAACCTTTGAATAATCAACTTTTGAGCCATTAGAAACCGAATATGAATTTATTATAAATTAATATTTCTAGCTTTTCCAAAGGTGCCCCTCACCCCTCTTATAAAAGGGAACTCCTCCTTCTCATTTCTTCACACCTTCAAAGCCTTTTGGTTCGGCCAAACTCTGCCCACATACTCTCCCAACATCCCTCACTACAACCTAGAGGCCTTATTTTGATCAGAAAGCCAACCTAAGGATCCCTTTTGATCAAATCAAAAGGAAGAACCCGAAGAAGAGGTAATGATTTCACCACCCTTTTCCAAGTTCCTTTCTTCTTCCACTTCCTCTTTCTTTGTTCTTACCATTCTAAAATAATAACTCCAGTATCTTACATATACTGTGATGTTATTATAAATATGGTACAACCATATTCAGTATTCTATCCACCCTTTGAATAACATGTCACCATACGTGCGTACGTACGACTTACCGTCTCCACGTCGTGGTGTAATTGTTATTCAATATATTATTATTTGGATGGGTATAATAATGATGTGTACCTCATGTAAATAATAAATATAACATGTTAATGATTCTGTATATATGATATACCATCCATTTATATATTATTTTAATATCAAAAGAATGATATTGTCGCTCGTGCGTACGTACGGACTACCGTCTCCACGAACGCGATGAGATTCATTCTCCATCGTATCCATTCAAGTATAATTATCATTTGATGATTTAAAAATGATGTTTAAGGACTATATATCATTCTGGATATGAATAAGATACAACAACCATGGCTTATGTAACAAAACATATAAAAGAAAATGAGTAAGTTAACTCCCGAAACGACGATAATTCTAAGATATTATTAACAAATCAATGTTAAAAGAACATATATGATATCATATTAATGTATATGATTCTTGTATAATTTAATAACAATTATTTCACCATTATACAGGAGGTTAACCTACCCCAACCAAGGAAAAGTACAAGGTAATGGATTTTTCTTATCTCACATTCAATTCCGTGAGATTTCCATTATTCGCCACTAAATTATTGAAAGTGGTGTATTGTGTACTGGCATTTGATATATATTATCATATTCATGTTATTCTGTAAATAATTTGGTGGTTATTAACTTTTGGCCATACGACTCAGTTGATTAACGTGGTAAGGGGTTTTCATCTCACTCCTTATTCCCGTGAGATTCATGCCATATTGCCACCATTACCTTTTGTGTGGTGTATGTACTGCCCATAATTATATCCTTTGTGTAATACACTCTAATTTATGTGTACTTACATATTCATTGTATGATACCTCTTTCATGGGTTGTATGTTTCATAAGTTACCAAACTGGTAAGGGTTATTTCACAATCTCTTCATTATCCGAGGTTGTTTATACGTAATAATCTACTGGGATATCTTTATCATCCACATCCATGTTTCTTAAAAATGTATTTCAAAACATTTTTACTATTTACAAGAATATGGGTTAAAGTCATTTATACCCTTGTTTGACTTTTTATAGGAGTTTTATAAGGGAATCTTTCCGTCATTTTCCAAACAAGGTGCTTTTTAACCTTTTCGACAGAATTAAGATAAGAATGTTTTTTTAACTTATACGGCGGGTGCGGTTATTTTCCGCCGTTATAAAATCGTCAAAGCTTCCCTTAAAATCTTATAAGATTATTTTCAAAGAAAATTTTTGATTTTATATGGATCTTAAATGATTTCAAAATAAAAGGAGATATTTCTTTAAAAAGAATTTTGATTTCATCTATGTCAACATCCTTTGATGGGTTTTAAGATTATTTGAAGTTGATTTATTATGATACAAAACTTCTATATTGTTTTGAAGGTTTTGTGATATGTTTGACTGTGGATGTGCTATTTTTATACCATTCATAGTTTATGGTGAAAGTATTGACATTTCGTATGCTAGTTCTAATAAGAATGTTTATGTTATATTTCAATCTTTACTTCATATGAATGTGTTGGACAAGTATGTTCCAGGTTGGGGACTGGTTAAAGTAAGCCCTCCAGATTGGGGACTGGTAAAAGTAAGCCCTCCAGGTTAGGGACTGATAAAAGTAAGCCCTCCGGGTTGGTGTCCGGTTATTAGAGGCACTCCGGGTTGGTGTCCGGTTATTAGAGGCACTCCGGGTTGGTGTCCGGTTATTAGAGGCACTCCGGGTTGGTGTCCGGTTATTAGAGGCACTCCGGGTTGGGTTCCGGTTATAGTTAGCCCCAAGGTCTTGGGACGAGGCCTTGAAAAGTAATTAAAGTTTAACATTATGCATTCCAACATTATGAAAGTGGTTATTGATTTTTTCATGTGATTATTCGATTAGTAGAATATCCATGTGAATAAGTAAATGGCATTATTTCATTTTATTTATGCCATACCATGTTGAAAGTTCATATTTAAAAGGCTTTTGTTTTAGTTATACATTGCCTTAAATGTTTATTCTTATTTATGAAAGTTTCCGCTATATTGTTATCCTTACTGGGCATTTGAGCTCACCCCTTTTCTATGTTTTATTTTTCCCAGGATGTGAAGAAGTAAGTTATGAATGACCTCCAGGGATTTTATGAGGGGTTAATAGTGTGGGTTGTGGAAACATTATGTTGTTGTTGTAGTAGTTTTTCATTTTATGATGTAATGTAAAACTTATGAATATATCTAGTGTTTCCAAGGCTACTAAACCAATCGGTCTTTCGAGATTTGATCTTTCTTGTGATCATGCCAATGTTACAAAGTAATGCACCGACTCTGGGTAGCTGGGGTCGGGGCGTTACAGTTGGTATCAGAGGAAGTTTAGTACAAACCTTGGAAGCTAGATGTAGGTAAACTCTGATTAGAGAACGTAGACATAAGATGAACTTTGAGGATTAGTATAGAAGAACTTCCTAGAATTTTGGTATTGTAGAGATTTTGTGAGTTTTCCGAGCAATACATCCCTGTCTGGATACGAGCAGGTAGAGGCGGCTCTGGCACAGATGTACCTAGGGGTAAAACCCGAAAACACCGCTTTGAGCTAGACTCGAACGAGAACTGGTGCACGACAACGGGCCTTGCTGCACTCTTGGTTACGACACTCCCGGGGGATATGCTTAGGATAATTCTCATTTTCTTTACAAACCATTATGAAGGGTTTATGAGTATATACATCCTCAAAAGAGACATTTTTATGATTATGGATTATATCCATAAATAGTTCAATTTATGTTAAGTGTTTTATAAGTATGGGATTATGTATTTTGATTCATAAACTGATCTAGTGTATGCCATTTTTTAGAAATGGCGCCCAGTAGAAGGAATGAGAACTCCAGAAATGCACATGATCCAAAGAGAAGGAAGGATCATATCTTTCATGGTCTTAAGCTAGAATTTATAAGAGAAATAGTCTCCCATGTATTATCATCATATGAAGAAATAATATCATGTGTTGATAAGATAAGTAAAGAGTTTACTGAGTCCTATGGCTTTGAAGGGAAGCAAGAGAAGAAATGGATGGAAGAGAGAAAGATGGATAAAGGGGAGAGGGAAAAGAAGAATTTTCCCATATGTGGTAACTGTGGAAAGAAACACCCTAGAACTTGCCTGAAAGGAATGGGAGTTTGTTATAAGTGTGGAGGAAAAGGGCACAAAGTACGTGACTGCAAGGGTAAGAAAATGGTTTCAAATGTACAATGCTTCATTTGCAAGGAGTTTGGACACTACGCGAACCTATGTCCCCGTCATCAGACTATGACGCAAATGATGCTATTAGATAATAATCAAGTTATGATACTACCACAGATGAAGAGGAATGATTAGAGTTCTTATGTTGATTATGTCAATTGAGTGTTGTATCACCAATGTACTTGTTATAATAATTATGGAGTATATAAGGATTGTACTGCAGTACTATTTCATTAAGGACTTGAGATTGTGTGGAACAAAGAAAAGTGACTCAATAGCAGGATAAATTTTTGGAAAATATATGGTTTAGAGAATGATAAATCATAATATAGTTCTGATACTGAGGTAGTGATTTTGGAATAATACATGATTGATTTGGATAAATTATATTGGATATTCTTGACTACCTTGAAGCTGGTTAATGATTTGTCTATTCCATCATTGTTGGGGTTTAAAACATTTTTGGATTGATGAAGTATATCCAGCATTCTATATGGAATAAGGGAGCATGAATGTAATCAATAAAGATTATGGTAAATCAGGATGTTTCAGTGTATTAAAAGAATACATGATGAAGGTATTCATATGCTATTATGGGGTAAAAAGGATCTACATTATGTTTAACTTCCTTATAAATGTTGGACTGCGAGTTTGGATAGAAGTATTTTGGATAGTTCTAGTTTGTATTATTTTGGATATCCATAAAAGGACAACCCGGAGGTCGGGCGGCAACCCGTCGCGTCCGGCAAGGCTGCGAGACTTTAACCCACAACCGAAGGGCGACAAGGGTGTATCACCTACCATTGGCCCATGAGATGTCCTAGATTAAATAATGTAGTTTTTATTAAAAGATCATGTAGATGAATTATAAATTTGTTTATTTTGGAACCCTATACGAATAGTGTAAATAGAATTTTTTTTACATTCTATTATCTTTTAGAGTGAAAGATGAGTTTGTGGTAGAAATTTATTAATGGATAAAACACTAATTATAAAGTAAGTATATCTCCTTATGATCTTAGCCAATCTCATAAATAAATTCCTCAACATTAAGAAAAGCAACTTATAACAAAAATGTTTTCCTAGATGATACCTTAAATCATCACTAAATAATGGCTTTGGGATTGTTGGCCTGTTCATAGCCATGTTCTCTACCACTCTCCATCAGATAATTGATGGTTAGATTTTTCTTCCATATCCATATTTTCCTACATGGAACCCTAGTATGTGTTATTTTCGGTAATCTTCATACGTTCGAATCTTTATTTTAAATAGAGGCCTCATTAATTCATTTTTCGATGTGGGATTTCAACTAAGATATTTTGAAACGTCAAAAATGTGTTATCCTAATACCCTATGTTTTGTTGAACCGATGGTATTTCAAATCATCATAGATTGATGATTTTAAGGACCTCAATTTTATACTTGTTTTTGATTGATGACCTCAATAACTACCTATAAATATTTACATTTTTCCTCCAATTATATGTCTCTAATTGCCACCAATGTTCTCCTAATCGAGATCATAATTTGGTGGTGACCCTTTCATTTCTCTTTTCCTCATATTAAGAATAAATTTTAGTAACCCAATTTCCGATGTGGGTTTTCCCATAAATATATTTTTTATTTTCAACCTTTTATTTTCGAAGAACAATTTCAAATTGCGAGGACACAATTTATTGAAGGAGGGGAGAATGTAACACCCCAAGATTTCATAGTGTGTTATTTCTTCAAAATAATTCAATAACTTGCACTACACGCAACACCGAGTTCAATCACATCATGACTTAAAAAAAATCCATTCAAAAGAGGTTATGAATAGTGTTAACTAAATTTTAAACTTTATATAATCCTTATAATTTTAGAATTCATATTATGAGTTTCTTAGACATAATGTAAGAACAAATTCATTTTCAGTATTGCACTTTTACCAAATTTTAATAGTGAACCCTTTTTAGATACTATATTTTAAACTTTTTGACTAAATGGGGACATCAAAAATTTAAAATGAAACATCCCAAGCTTCCACAGTACGCTAGCGTGTGTTGTACGCAACGCCGAGTTCTAACACACCGTAACCAATCAAACTAGCTGTTATGAATAGTAATACCTACTTTTTGAAAATATATATATTTTATATTTCAAAATGGACTTCATTTTTGGATTCGGAATATCGAATTTAGCCTAAGGTGAAATTTTGGTACTTTTCGGATAACTTTCATATTTTGATGAATAGTGAAAATTACTAAATTTTAATTAAAAACAACTTTTTTAATCAAAATAATTAATAGTGATAAATTATGAATTTGAGTGGTTTTAAAGTATATTTAGAATATATTTTTACCATTTAATATAATGTTGGTCATTGGACATAATTTTACAATTAAACCGAACATAAACGAGTGTCAATCTTTTGATAGTTATTATCTCTTAAAAACACGCTTTTTGTTTTGACAGCGGGAATTAATTTCAAATTAATTTCTGCCACATCTGTGTTTTGAATTTAGGAAAATGGATTCCATATTTGGAATCAGGATGTTCAAATTGTGTAAATAGGTAACTTTTATTTTTAGACATTTTGAATAATTACTGCGGTAAATATTTTATTTACCATGGTTAAGGGTAAATCCGGTAAATAAGGGTTAACAAATAATATTATAATAATACTAAATTACCCTAAAACGTGTCGTAACCCTATTGGTTGATACATGGTCGACCATGGTCATCTTTGGGTCGATTTTGGGACCCCATGGATCCACTTGTAAGTGATAATGACACTTTATTTTAATTAAGTCAAAATGAATACAAAAATGACACAAGCATATATCTTTTAGAAAAACAATTGTTACATAGGGTTATATAAGTTGGATTTTAGATTATAAATATTCATTAGAAAGCTAAAACGATATCCTACATAATGATATTTTATTTATAATTTTTAGACATTAAATAATTTATTTTATTTATGACACAATGATGATGAAGTAATTACTATAATAGTGAACAATTAAAATAATTGATATTATAAATACCCAAAAAAAATATAATATGAAACTTTTAATGAATTAAACTAATTTTATAGGATAATATGATATATTAGGATTGATTTAATTGACTTTTTTCGAAGTAATCAATCTGTTATGAGTTTCACAAAAATCAACTATTGAATAGTGTCAAAATTGACATAAAAGAGTTCTTAAAACAAATATTATATTATTAATTGATATTAAATTACTAAAAATCTATGGTTCGGCCAAGAGACTTATATCATGATAGTTTCATCATTAATGGACCACTTGGGGGTCGCTTGGATGTATATAGTAAGTTTATTAACCATATTATATAAAAATACAAAGAGACATTGTAAAAGTGAAACTAATTTACTTAGAGTTAATACCTAAAGATAAGGTTAATATAAGTACCCAAACCTGTCTAAATTCTATTGGTTGAGTGGTTTTCGACCTATACCCACCTTAAAATTTGAATAATAAACTTTGGAGCCATTATAAACCGAATATGAATTTATTATAAATTAATATTTCTAGCTTTTCCAAAGGTGCCCCTCACCCCTCTTATAAAAGGGCACTCCTCCTTCTCATTTCTTCACACCTTCAAAGCCTTTTGGTTCGGCCAAAATCTGCCCAAACACTCTCCAAACATCCCTCACTACAACC
Organism: Viscum album; assembly: GCA_963277665.1. Taxonomy (NCBI): domain Eukaryota; kingdom Viridiplantae; phylum Streptophyta; class Magnoliopsida; order Santalales; family Viscaceae; genus Viscum; species Viscum album. The sequence goes on along the minus strand of OY728159.1, from coordinate 1,287,565,329 downwards.
TAGAGGCCTTAGTTTGATCAGAAAGCCAACCTAAGGATCCCTTTTGATCAAATCAAAAGGAAGAACCCGAAGAAGAGGTAATGATTTCACCACCCTTTTCCAAGTTCCTTTCTTCTTCCACTTCCTCTTTCTTTGTTCTTACCATTCTAAAATAATAACTCCAGTATCTTACATATACTGTGATGTTAGTATAAATATGGTACAACCATATTCAGTATTCTATCCACCCTTTGAATAACATGTCACCATACGTGCGTACGTACGGCTTACCGTCTCCACGTCGTGGTGTAATTGTTATTCAATATATTATTATTTGGATGGGTATAATAATGATGTGTAACTCATGTAAATAATAAATATAACATGTTAATGATTCTGTATATATTATATACCATCCATTTATATATTATTTTAATATCAAAAGAATGATATTGTCGCTCATGCGTACGTACGGACTACCGTCTCCACGAACGCGATGAGATTCATTCTCCATCGTATCCATTCAAGTATAATTATCATTTGATGATTTAAAAATGATGTTTAAGGACAATATATCATTCTGGATATGAATAAGATACAACAAGCATGGCTTATGTAACAAAACATATAAAAGAAAATGAGTAAGTTAACTCCCGAAACGACGATAATTCTAAGATATTATTAACAAATCAATGTTAAAAGAACATATATGATATCATATTAATGTATATGATTCTTGTATAATTTAATAACAATTATTTCACCATTATACAAGAGGTTAACCTACCCCAACCAAGGAAAAGTACAAGGTAAGGGATTTTTCTTATCTCACATTCAATTCCGTGAGATTTCCATTATTCGCCACTAAATTATTGAAAGTGGTGTATTGTGTACTGGCATTTGATATATATTATCATATTCATGTTATTCTGTAAATAATTTGGTGGTTATTAACTTTTGGCCATACGAATCAGTTGATTAACGTGGTAAGGGGCTTTCATCTCACTCCTTATTCCCGTGAGATTCATGCCATATTGCCACCATTACCTTTTGTGTGGTGTATGTACTGCCCATAATTATATCCTTTGTGTAATACACTCTAATTTATGTGTACTTACATATTCATTGTATGATACCTCTTTCATGGGTTGTATGTTTCATAAGTTACCAAACTGGTAAGGGTTATTTCACAATCTCTTCATTATCCGAGGTTGTTTATACGTAATAATCTACTGGGATATCTTTATCATCCACATCCATGTTTCTTAAAAATGTATTTCAAAACATTTTTACTATTTACAAGAATATGGGTTAAAGTCATTTATACCCTTGTTTGACTTTTTATAAGAGTTTTATAAGGGAATCTTTCCGTCTTTTTCCAAACAAGGTGCTTTTTAACCTTTTCGACAGAATTAAGATAAGAATGTTTTTTTTAACTTATACGGCGGGTGCGGTTATTTTCCGCCGTTATAAAATCGTCAAAGCTTCCCTTAAAAGCTTATAAGATTATTTTCAAAGAAAATGTTTGATTTTATATGGATCTTAAATGATTTCAAAATAAAAGGAGATATTTCTTTAAAAAGAATTTTGATTTCATCTATGTCAACATCCTTTGATGGGTTTTAAGATTATTTGAAGTTGATTTATTATGATACAAAACTTCTATATTGTTTTGAAGGTTTTGTGATATGTTTGACTGTGGATGTGCTATTTTTATACCATTCATAGTTTATGGTGAAAGTATTGACATTTCGTATGCTAGTTCCAATAAGAATGTTTATGTTATATTTCAATCTTTACTTCATATGAATGTGTTGGACAAGTATGTTCCAGGTTGGGGACTGGTTAAAGTAAGCCCTCCAGGTTGGGGACTGGTAAAAGTAAGCCCTCCAGGTTAGGGACTGGTAAAAGTAAGCCCTCCGGGTTGGTGTCCGGTTGTTAGAGGCACTCCGGGTTGGTGTCCGGTTATTAGAGGCACTCCGGGTTGGTGTCCGGTTATTAGAGGCACTCCGGGTTGGTGTCCGGTTATTAGAGGCACTCCGGGTTGGGTTCCGGTTATAGTTAGCCCCAAGGTCTTGGGACGAGGCCTTGAAAAGTAATTAAAGTTTAGCATTATGCATTCCAACATTATGAAAGTGGTTATTGATTTTTTCATGTGATTATTCGATTAGTAGAATATCCATGTGAATAAGTAAATGGCATTATTTCATTTTATTTATGCCATACCATGTTGAAAGTTCATATTTAAAAGGCTTTTGTTTTAGTTATACATTGCCTTAAATGTTTATTCTTATTTATGAAAGTTTCCGCTATATTGTTATCCTTACTGGGCATTTGAGCTCACCCCTTTTCTATGTTTTATTTTTCCCAGGATGTGAAGAAGTAAGTTATGAATGACCTCCATGGATTTTATGAGGGGTTAATAGTGTGGGTTGTGGAAACATTATGTTTTTGTTGTAGTAGTTTTTCATTTTATGATGTAATGTAAAACTTATGAATATATCTAGTGTTTCCTAGGCTACTAAACCAATCGGTCTTTCGAGATTTGATCTTTCTTGTGATCATGCCAATGTTACGAAGTAATGCACCGACTCTGGGTAGCTGGGGTCGGGGAGTTACATTGACCACAAGTACAAAAAACTAAATACATGTATAATTAATTGAATTTATGAATTTACCATGATATTTGATAATAAATTGTGAGAATTAAATTAATGTATCGATATAATGTACCAAAATTTGATAATAAGGATCGACTGTGAGTTTCTAAAAGAGACCATGAGGATTAACATACCATGAGGTGGTCAAGTTAAAGTGAGGTAGTAAATATACAATGTGGTAGTCAAGATACCATGAGGTAGATAACATACCATGAGAATAAAACATTATAAATAAATATGTAAACAATGACTAAAGAATTCATTAAAAAATAGTTTATAGTAACAATAACAAAGATAAATTAGAAATTAAGTAGATGATGCTATGGAAAATTATAATTATTTATTATTTTTGTTATTTATAATATTAAAAAAACACAAAATATAAATAAAAAACAATTCTATAAATCCTAAATAACTATAAACACTAACACTGCCTTCATATAATCTAGTGACCACAAGATAAACAAAAGTCAAATGGGGTTTAAAAAGGTTAATATTTATATCAATTTGATCCATAATATGGTATTTCAACACACAAGTGTGATTTCCTTAGAAGAGATAATGATTGATCAAATTACCAATTCTCTTAAAGATAAATAAATTCTAAAATAGAAGGGGTAAATTAGAAAAAACAATCCAAACTGCTATGGAGGGGGTGGTGGTCTTTGTATATATAGAAATCAAATTTCTATCTGAATTGAAGAAACTGAAAATACTTGAAGAATTGTAAAGATTAAGACAAAGATTTCATGAAATAATCTTCAAAATATTATGTAAATGAATAAAAAATAAATTTATACGGAACCATATTAATCATTTTAAATTGGGAAAAGTATATCAGAATAATGAATAGATAAAGAGATGTATTAGTTAATAAAAATATAGTAAATAATATTTTAAATATACTATAAATCTAGTGTTATTTGAAAAAGACTACCACATCCAAGGAGTTTAAGTATGAGTATTCAGTCCTTTAACTATGAAATTATTTGAATTGCATTCATAAATATAGATGAAAACAGTCTCAAAAATAAAAATATATAATTAATAAACAAATAGGATGTTCCTTAACATGTATTTTAGTGGACATGAAGTTGTAAAATTTTCTAATAAAATTTTATAGGTGATGGAGAATGATTATTTAGTTAAATAATTTGATTTAAATTAATATTATATCATTACCTATATTTTATCTTTGTATTATGTTTTTAAAGTACATGAAAAGAAAATATTCAAAAATATAAGTGGATAAAAGAAAGAAAATTTCTATGGTAAGTTCCATGTTTCTAATCTAAGGGGATAAATCAAAGGCTAATTGAGTCTTTGTGATTCTAATACTTTTTAATTGTATTTATTAACTTCATAAAATTAGGTATAATTTATGGTGTTGATGGATTTATAATAAATAAAATGAGGGGATATTATTGATCTCATCTACTTGTTTTTATTTTTTTATGAATGTATAATAATGAATAATCCAAAAGTTAATGAATTCATGTTTAATACATGATTATGAGATGGAAAACCCTTGTAAAGGACATGATAAATTTGATGAAAGTTATTCCTAAATCCAATGCAAGAATATGTGTCAATATAAGTTAGCATAATTAGTTGGATCATGTTGAAGATCTTGAATTGATGACTATAAGAGTGAATGACCGTACATAAATATCATAAATAATAAAAATATTTTACACTAAGGGATAAAATTTCTATAAAAATATAATTTTAACTTTTGGTGTGGTGGAAATAACCTATCATTACAAGAGTAGGTAATAGGGAATCTCTAATTATGAAAAGATTACCAAGATTATGATATTTTTCATATATATAATTTAAATAAAAATAAAAAATTAGAATTGATATTTTAATATAGGCAAACCAGTTATGATATTTTATCACATTGATCTTCAATACTGAAATTATAAAGGTTAGATCAATAATGTCACACCTCAACTTTGGAATTTCTTTTATTTTATTATTTTCATGGATTTGGTTCTTTTGGATGATGTTTGGGTTGAGTTTCTAGTTTGAAATTTTGATTTTTGAATGTTTTAGGGTGAGTCTTTGGTGAAAAAGGGAGATATTGGGATTGAAAGAAAGTGGTGCATGGGTGGAACATGATTAGGGGAAACTGTGCGACCTCACCCAGGAAACCATACAAAAAATGTCGATTTTGAGTGGGGGAAACCACACGATTGACACACAGTATATAAAAACATGCAGTATAAGTGTGAATCATATCCCCCTTGGATAGTTAGGGGTGCATGGTTGGTGCATAGTTTGGAAAACTGTGCAACCAAACCGTACAAGTTTCCCAAGTCATTAAAAGTTAAAAGTTACTTATTTTTCCCTTTGATTTTTAACCACAATTTGGTATTTTCCTCCCCCATTCGACCTAGGCACACCATAGGGGCCTCCAAGATTCTCCTCTCTTTCTCTCCATCTACCATTTAAGCTTATTGAAGGTTATAAGGTGGGTTTCTTTAGATTTTTGGTCTATTTTCTCCTCCTCTCTCTTCCCTCTCTTGGTTCCTTGGGTTTTCTTCGGTGGAACCTCTCTTGAATGAACCCTATGGGTTAAGGTTTATGTGTGGGGTTTTTGTTGGTTTTTAGGGTATTAATATTGTATCTTGGGGTGTATTATTCCTTCTCTTAAGGTTTTGTTTCATTCAAACATCGTTTAGGTAGGTTTTCTATCTATTTACTTTCCAAAACATTCCATTTGATGCTTGAGATTTTCTAAATGATTTATAAATGTGTTTACCTTGTCTTTTATTTGTTAGTATGAATTTATTTGATATTTTGATGTTGTAAAATTGGTTCGATATAGTTTTCAAATGGATTATTTAACTATATTTTCTTTTATATGAACACAAAGTGTTTGATAAGACCTAAATTATTCTTTTAAAGTGAAATCAAGTGCTTTAGAGTATTTTTTCCTTGGTTATGTTTTAGAAATGTTTTTGGGCTATGAGTTAGGTGTTATATATGGAAATTGGTGAATTTTCTGGTGTGAAACTTATACATGTCTTGTTGTATTAGTTTAAAATCAAGTGATGTTTCATTAAAATGGTGTTTCAAAGTGATTTGAAATACACATGTTTTAGAAGATGGTTTTAAAAAATAAATTGATTTTGATCCAAGTATTCCTCTTCATTGTGATTTATAGATGTGTTTTATGCCTTTTTTGAAAAGTGAGAAATGTTTTTTCCAAGGCATTTGAAGATGAAAATGTGTTAAAATTTGGTTTTCCAAAATAAATGGTTTTATTTGGCACATGAAAATCCTTAGTGTACACCTCAAACATGTTTTTAAACTATAAAGGTGATGTGAAGAATGTTTAAAAATGGATTTGGTTCATGTGTGAATTTTCAAAGGGTATTTTCCCATGGGAATTGTTATATTTCATAATGTGTTTTCTTAATACTTTCTTGAGTCCCATTTAGAACTTGGAAGAAAATGGGTTCTTCCTTAAACCATGGTTTCCAAAGGATATTTCTCCCATCCATTTTTCTTTTTCAAAAATTATTTCTTGATTTTTTAATTGTGTGATAGTGATTCATTTGACTTTAAAGGTGGTTTCAAATTTATTTCTTAAATCTTGTCCCGTTTGTAATTTTGATGTATGTTATGGTGAATAATTGGAATTAATGCCCATTTAACATTATCAATTTTTTTGTATGTTTTCACTTTTTTTTGAGAAGAGTTTTCGATTTTAAATGTAAGGGAATGCATGTAATTGTGGATGTGAAAATAGTGTTTTATATTTAATTTGGAAATGGTGTTGAAATGGATTTGTAAATGTATTTGGATTGGAAATGTTTAAAGGATTGGTTGGAACTTTATGTTGTCTTGAAGGGTTTTTTTATGTTAAGTGATGTGAAGTCCCAATTGGAACCTCGTAATGTATTGTAAATTGGTTTTGGAAAGCTTGTGATTTATGGGATTGGTGAGAATTTTGATATGTTATGGAAATTGGATTGAAAACTTTGGTTGTGTAAAGGCCCATTTAGTATTTTAAAGTGATTTGGAAAGTGGTTTTCATTATAGAAAGCAGTGGTTTCTATGTAAGATTTAATTTTTGGATGAGCATGATTGTGAAAGAAATAGATTTTCATGCATTTTCCGGATGACTTGTCTTATGTTTGGAAATAACTAGACCTTAATATGGGATCCCCTCTAGTGGAATTTGCATAAGAAAGTTGTTGGTATTAAGTCTAATATACCTTCAGATGTATTCCCCTCTTATAGATTGTGCATGAGGATGTTGTAGGTTATGGTTTCCATACCATGTATTTCCGAGTATTGTTATTATTATCATTGGATTCCTAGGTTTCATGTGGAGGGTCAAGTGAGAGTTTCTTATTTACCCCGATTAAATGGGTTTTACCCCCTATATTTGTTGAGAGGATATGTGGGAAATTCCACTAGATTAGAAAGTTTAGAGTGAATAGTTAGTTATTTACCTTGGAGTTTCATAATATTCTGACATGTGAGTCTAAAAAAAGTATGTTTAGGGATTTCCCCTAGATATTTTTAAGAAGTTCCCAAGATTATTATCTATATGTTCTATTTATTTTTACTTTATATTGGATATTGGCTTCACTAGTTGTGTCTTGTTATTTGGTTTCAATTACTTTATGTACAAACCCTTTTTTGGTTATCTAGTTTGGATTTTCATTTGGGTTTTGGTTTTGAATTGGGTTGTGTAAAATGAAATCAGTTTTGAAAAGGAATGATGCATGTTTAAAAAAAAGGAAATTTGTGGAAAGCCGTTCTTACTTGATGTTAATGATTTAAAGGTCTATTTTCTAGATTTATTTCAAACCAGTGTTTTTGGAATTTTTTGATTAATAAATGCATGAAATATATTGTAATTACCTATTCATATGTTCAAAATCACACCATTCTTGTGCCACTCATCGTCAGTAGACTCTATCTGTTTTGCAGGTTCAGGTTTCTAGTTCAGTTGTACCATTTTGAAGGGTTGTTTTTGTGGTTGGTGGTGACCAATAGGTCACATGAAGATCATGTTATCATGGTTTAATCTTAGTTTTTTTATTTCTATTTTATTTAGTATTTTTTTATTGGATTAGTTTTTTATTTATCTATATTCAGTTATTATTGGTTATACTGCGTGGTCAATTTGTTCAGTAGATCCTAGTTTTTTGAAAATATCACTCCTACTATTATTTCTTTGATGTCCGACACTATTTTCCAACCTGTGGGGATTGAGAATGACCTCATGCCATGTCTCAGACTGGGTCTTGTGTTGGGTTGGATGACATCCTGACTTGGTTCATAACAAAATGGTATCATAGGAGGCCCTTGCTATTTAGGGTTTGAGGTAGAATCAAAGAGTCAAAATATCAGGGCTTAGTAGGTAGGTATGAGATGGATGTTATGAACCCTTACTCATTATAATCGTTGAGTTTCCAGGGGTAGTATGAGATTTGGGTTTATTTGTTTTGGTTTGCGTAGATAAGGAATGACAATGGAGGTGATCTATTTTTGTTATTGTCTTCTCACATGTTGTAGTGGCCCATAGAGATTCTGAGTATATGGTTCAAGGTCATCTTAATTGTTAATTATTACTTGGGGAATGGCCCACTAACCATGTCACCGTGTTATTCATGTCCACTAGTTCCTCATTATGGTAGTTTGGCGTGAGTTGTGTTTTGTTTTAATTTTAGTTGGTGTGAGTGGGATTTCACAATGATAATAGGTTTTGAAATGGAAATTATTTATTTCAAGTTATTTCGGATTGAAAAGTGAAATGATTTTTCAAAAGTTAAAATGATTTGAAATTTTGAAAAGTTTATGAAAACGAGGAGGCAAAGTGAATTAAGAATTTGGTAAATGCTTGAGTTTGATGATAAAGTAGTACATGTGAACCTTTATATTCCTTATGGACATTAACATATGTGTGGGAATGTATGGAAAGTTCATGTTGTCATGTTTTCATGGAAGATATAAATGGAGATGGAATGGACACTTATGCGATGACTCATAGGATGCCATGGTTGATTATTTGAAATCAAAGTTTTGGATTTGTTTTTCCAAAATTATTTTTGGAATGGAATATTATTTTGGGGTTGTTATTTACTTTCAAAGTGGTTTCTTGTTCTATGAAAAATGGATTTCAATATTTGGATACAAGACTTGGAAAGAAGGTGAATTTGGAATTGGGAAAAAATGTGATTTTTTTAAAGAGGATTTTTTGTTTTTCTTATAGTGTTTGTCTTGTGAGACTTTTGTTTTGGATTGAGATTTTTATTTTGATCATGTTTCAGGTTAATGTTGGTTTTGTTTTTGTGTTCCTCATGTTGTTCAGAATATGCCACCCAAAAAGGTACCTAAAATTTATAGTGGGTATTATCTAGTTTCTGGTTCTTCATGGTTGTTTTTGAAATTTATTGTTGATTGAGGTACATTTGAGGTAGTGTAATGGATTGAGGAAGTTGAGTGTATCTTCATATTGTTGGGAACTCCTAAATCTGTGAAAGTGCATGCTTTATGGGTTTGTTTGAGGGTCCAAATTTGGATCCATGAAAGGTGATTTATCCATCATTGATGCAAGTTGGATGAAGTGGGAGGTGTTCAAGACCAATTTCATCCAATGGTTTGTACATGAGGAACTGAATATATAGAAATCAGAAGATATAATGAGTATTCAGCAAGGCCAGTGGATAGTGAAGCCCTGTGTTGAACACTTCCAAGAGATGGTTTCCTTCTATCTGGAGGTGGAATCATAGGATCTGCTAAAATATACTCTTTTCCTTAGGGGTATTCATCCAAAGACCAAGGAGAGATCCCTCTCTTATAAGGATCATCATTTCGAGAAGTTAGTGGATGAAGTGTTTTTAGATGAGTTCATTTTTAGAGCTCAGGATGTTGGTAATCCGGTATCCTTTTCCTGCCATGATGGTTCCCCATATGACGAGTAGTGTGTGCTAGAGGAACATATTTATGAAAAGCCTCTTTCATTAGTTGCAATTTATTATTTTTCAGACCTTTATTTTGTATGTTTTTAGTATGGTCAATTTGGGAATTTGATTCCATCTTATCACAATCCTCTAAATAAGTGTCATCATTGTGGCCATTTGGGTCATTTTAGGAAATTTTTTAAGAAATGTTGCCTGAATAAGAAGTCTTGATAGAAGGATGGAAGTTTTTGACTAAGAGGTAGTGGATTCTTTAGACATCATTTCCCCAGCCAAAGGCCTTGGAGTGAAGCTTGTGCACAGTGGGAAAATCGACAGGGGTGTGGGGATCCTTGGACCAATTCTTGTATCCAGTTTTGGAGTGTAGGTGGTTTAGGTTTCCTGTTGTTGTTTCTCAATTATTGTGAGGTATTCATAAGATACTAGGTGGTCCTGTTTTCTTGCAGTCCCATTTTTGTGCCTTGGATGTGGATATTTAAATGGTTATCCTTTCATGAAACAGTTTTAGTTTTTTATTGTGCTTGTTTGGAGATATTTGTGCTTGTGTAAATTGATGATTTTAGTTTTTGTTTAGGTTCACTACTTGGTTTTCTTCCTCTCATGGGTTTCCCCTTGTGCAGGTTTGGTTTGTGAAAGGGAATTACTAGTTCTGGTAGCTATGTTTTTTATCTTGTTTAGTGATGTTTTTGTTAACTGTTGTTGGGAGTTATGTTGTTGGTCTCCCCAAGGTGGTGTTTTTGGGAGTTTCTTCATTGGTCTAATATGAAGTTGATCTATGGTTTTATTCAGGTTCTTTTAGTTGGTAGAACCACCCATGTTCTCCCATTGTTCTTCATGCAATTTTTACTCAAGAAACGGTCATGTGTGACATGTAACGAGAGAGTTCACCCCAAGGTTCATGGTTTATTTCATCATTGAATGATATTAGAATCTAGTTTTGTTTATCATTAGTATGGGTAAATTTATGGATGAAGAAAGTGTTTGTGGTGGGGATAATTATTATACCGTAACCTTGAAATTGATTTTATTTTATTCTTTCCTTAGCTTTTCTTCCTTTAAATGAAGTTTAGGTTGAGTTCCAGGTTTAAACTTTTTAGTTTTTGAAGTTTTTCATCTAGTATTTGGTTAGAAAGGGATATTTTGGGCTTGAAAACTAGTGGCACATGATTAGGGGAAACATGCTCCCTCACCCAGGAAACTCAGTGACAAATATTGATTTTGGGAAGTGGTGACCGCACAGTTGGCACACCTTTTGGAAACCCGTGCGGCATAACTGTGTGGCATGTCCCTCTTATATAGTGAGGGGTGCACTGTTTGTGCATGGTTTGGAGAACCATGCGGCCAAACTATGTGAGTTTCCCTGGTCATTAAAATTTGGAAATTGCCTATTTTCCCCTATGATGATTTAACCCCAATTTGGGATTTCTTCCCCCATTCGAACAAGGTTCACCATGGTGGCTTCCAAGATTCTTCTGCCTTGCTCTCCTTCCACCATTTAAGCTTCTTAAAGGTTCTAAGGTGTGTTTCTTTGGATTTTTGGATGATTTAATCCTCTTCTATCTTCCCTATCTGGGTTCCTTGGGGGTTATTTGGTGGGACCTCTCTTGGACGAACCCTATGGGTTAGGGTAGATGTGTGGGTTGTTTTTATTGGGTTTTAGGGTGTACATATTGTCTATTGGTGAGTATTATTCCTTCTCCTAATGTTTTTTTGCATTCAAAAAATAGATGGGAATGTTTTTTCCATACATTTACTATATAGAATATTCTATTTTATGCTTGATATTTCCTAAATGATATATGAATGTGTTTACCTTGCTTGTGATTTGTTAGTATGAATTGATTTGGTGTTTTTATGATAGAAAATTGGTGAAAAATAGTTCTTAAATATACTATTTAACTATATTTTATTTTATGTACGTACACGATGTTTGATAAAATATCAATTGATCTTTTAAAGTGGAATAGAGTGTTTTGGGTGGTGTTTTCCCTTGGTTATATTTTGGAAATGTTGTTCGGTTGTGATTTGGGTGTTATATGTGAAAATTGGTGAATTGTATGGTGTGATGTTTACACATTTCTTGTTGTATTGGTTTAAAAGAAAGTGTTGTTTCCTTAAATGTTACTTTCATAGCGGTTTTAAATACACATGCGTTAGAATATGATTTTCAAAAAGAAATTGATTATGATCCATGTATACCTCTTCGTTGTGCTTTATAGATTTGTTTTATACCTTTTGTGAAAAGTAAAAAATGTGTTTTCAAAAGGATTTGAAGGTGTAAACATGTTAAAATATGTTTTTCTAAAAGAAATGGGTTTTTTGGAACATGAGTTTCTTTAGTGTGCACCTCATATGTATTTGTAAATTGTAAAGGGGATATGAAGAATATTTTAAAACAAATTTGGTGTTTGTGTGAAATTTGGAAGGGGATTTTCCCATGGGAATGGTTGGATTTCATAATTTTTTTTCTTAATGGTTTCTTGAGACCCGTTTGGTACTTGGATGAAAATGGTTTCTTTCTTGAACCATGGTTTTCCAAAGTCTCTTTATCCCAAACCTATTTATTTTTCTAATTTATTTGATTTATTTCTAAATAGTGAATTGGTGTTTCATGTAACTTTAAAGGTGGTTTAAAATGTTTTTATGAAAACTTTTCCCACTTATCATTTTGAGGCATGTTTTGGGGAACAATCAACATTAAGTATCATTTGGAATTCTCACGCTATTTCATTTTTCCATTTTTTTGGGAAGAGTTTTGGATTTGAAATGTGAGGGACCATTTCATATAGTTCGTGTGAAAGTGATTTTTTATATTGAATTTGGAAATAGTGTTGAAATAGATTTGTAAATGTATTTGTTCTAGAAATGTTTTAAGTCATGGTTGGAACATTTTGTTTTCTTAAAAAGTTTGTTTTGATTTAAATTGATGTGAAGGACCGATTGGAACTTGGTAAAGTAATGGAAATTGGTTTTGTAACATATGTGATGTATATACATTGTGGTAATCTTAATATGTTTTGGAAAAGGGATTGAAAAATTGGGTATCATAAAGGCCTGATTGGTATTTCAAAGTGATTTAGAAAGTGGTTTTGATTATTGAAAGTGGTGGTTTTAATGTAATCTTTAATTATTGGATAAGAATGCTTGTGAATGAAATGGATTTTCATGTATGTTTGTGAGGACTTGAATTATGTTTGGAAACCACTAAACCTTGGGATGGGATCCCCTCTACTAGATTGTGAATGGGAACATTGTTGGTATTGATTCCACTATACCTTAGGATGTGTTTATATCTAATGGATCATGCACAAGAATGCTATGTGTTATGGTTTCTATGCCATGTTTTTATAAGTATTATTATTATTATCCTGGGATTCATGGGTGTCATCTAGAGGGTCGAGTAATAGTTTCTTATTGGCCCCGATTAGATGGGTTTCACCCCCTGGATTTACTGAGAGGCTAGGTGAGATGTTCCACTTGATTATATTGTTTAAAGAGGCCAATTGGTTGTTTAATATAGAGTTTCACCATATGTCGACATGTGAGTCCGAATGGAGTACTTCCATGTATTTCCTCTAGAAATTTTTAGGAAGTTCCCATGATTACTATCTACATTTTCTATTTATTTTTGTTGAATGTTGGATATTTGATTCACTAGTTGTAACTGCTTGTTTGGTTTCTTTACTTTTTGTAAAGACAATTTTTCAGTTATCTAGTTTGGAATTGTATTTGGGTTTTGGTTTTTAATTGTGTTGTAGAAAATGAAACCATTTTAGAAAAGGAAAGCTACATGTGTTGTTTTAAAAATGAAATTTGTAAAAAGATTTTCTTACTTGCTGGAAATGATTTAAAATCCTATTTTAAAAATTTATTTCAAACAAGTATTTTTGGAATATTTCTAGAAAGGATATGGATGAAATCTATGGTGGTTACCTACTGAGCTAATTAATCTCAGAACCTACTTATGCCACTTAGTGTCCATAGAACCGAACAATTTTCTAGGTTTAGATTTCTAGTTTGGTTATACCTTTAAAGTGTGTTGGTTTCGTAGTTGGTGGTGACCAAGAGGTCACATGGATATCATGTTTGTTCGATCTCATTTTTTTTATTTAGTTCTATTTTTTTAGTAGTTGTTGCATTTGGATGAGTTTTTTATTTATTAATGTTTTTTATTGGTTATACTGCATGCTCGGTTTTTTCATTTGGCCCTAGTTTGTTTGTGAAGAAATCATTCTCATTGTGATTAATTTGATGCCTGAAACTATTTTCCAACTGGGGGGGATCAAAAATACCCTTCAGGCCATGTATCTAACTAAGTTGGGTGTTATCTTGGATAATATCCCGACTTGGTTAATGGAAAATCATGCAGTATAGGTTCATTGAATATAATCTGATCAATATTGAAGTACATGTGGATTGTCTATAAATAAAATTTAAGTCCATTATGAGTAAAATTCATTGAAGAAAATATTTTTAGGATTCCTTATGGAATATAGTGTGTCAGCACAAGAATAAAGTTCTAAATAAAGGTGATATATTATAAGTTTTTATGATGATGATACTATATTTATCGTGCAATTAGAAATGATTTATGGAAATGATGAGAATGAATATATTTTTTAATTATATTGAGGTATTATCATCGATGACTTAAAAACAAACAACATATTTTAAAATCCTATTTTTTTTTTGAAAAACCCACACTATGACACCCATATGTTACTTTTTTGTTCTATTTTATGAAATTATTAATTATATTGAAAGTGATAATGTTTGAATTTTGTTTTTTAAAAATTCAAGAAAATTTAAATTTTCAGTTAGTTGAGGGGATAGATTTTTAAATGAGATTTAGATTGACAATATGAGTGTTTGAGATTCATGATATGATTATTTTGAATATAGTTTGAGGTATGAGAGGTTCCTCGAGTACATAGGTGAGTCTCACAAGTTTTAGTTTAGTTTTCAGAAGTTTTTTTGGGATTTTTCCAATGAAACATGGTTTGGTGTTCATATTTTTTGAGAAACGATGTAGAACCTTGATCATGAGAAGGCTTTCAGTCCTCTTTCTAAGTCACGTAATTGACATTCATGGTTAGAAAATGTTAACCATGTGATATCTTAGACGAATACATGTGAGGTGTATTTTACTTAGATATTAACATACCATTTTTCATGGTTTCATACAAAACATGTGAAATGTTATAGACTGAGGTAGTTCCAATTTACATAATTTATGCATAGTTTGGTAAACTATGTGGACCAAATATTCAAAGGGGTTTTCTTATACAGTGCCAATCTCATTATTAGTATATAGTTTAGAAGACCGTGCGGAATATTAAAATTATATTTTTATATTATTTCCCTATGAAATTTCAATAGGGGAAGCCCCCATTTCTCCTCCTCCATCTTATACAGTGCCTAATCGACCTACGCCCTCATTCATATTTGATTCCCTTTTCCATGGGGATATTTTTAGTGAATTTATTCAACAATTCTAAGTGATTTCACCATCCTCTTTACTATTTTAATCTTTATATTTAGTTTCTATTGATTTTTTATTTCTTTAGATTAGGGTTTAACGAAAATTCAACTGGATCACGGTGGTATCATATTGATTTTATGGGGGTGTTTTCCTACCTCATTTATAAGAGGAATCATGATGGTATCTGTATGATTTCACCCACAGTTATGAAGGATTTGTGTTTCCTTTTTTATTTTTCATGGATTTTGGGTCAAATTATATAATGTTGTCTATGTATTTGGTTTTGATGGTTGGGTATTTTTCCGAGGTTGGCAGTAATAACCCACCTCAGATCTTCTATGGATTTTTGGTCATGGTTCAAACATGAAAAGTCCACCAGATGAGTTTCTAGTAAATATTCCTAGTTTAAATTGATTTGGTTAATTAATTATAAATGTTATAATTTATTAATTTTATTTTTTTGGTGAGAGGAAGAAGATAGATTGATGAGTTCAGCTTGGGGTAGACATTGGATGAGGCTAAGTAAGCCGAGGAAATGTTTTCAACTTGGGATTAAAATGGTAGACACTTATAAAATAGGTATGTAGTCCCGGTACTTTCCTTATGGATTTATACATTCTTTATGGTGTATGTGGATGTTTAGTCTCACCACTAAGGGTGAGAGACCTCATTTTAATAATTAAATTTTGAAACATAAAATAAATAGTGTAATTTAAATTTAAATTTTTAAACACTTATAAAGTTATATGAACTAAGAAATGTTCCAAAGGACACCGTGGAACCTTAAACACTGAATTTCTTGACTCATCTACTGATGTTTGAGGCTATGAATATTTTTTTGATGTCCTATGACATCCAGAAACCTTGAGGGGTGTCATTAGAGTGAGTGTGACTTAGAGGACCTTATTAGGGGGAACCTGGAGACCTCTTAGAATAGGTTCTGTGACTTTTATGTATTTGGACCCATAAGCTATACATGGAACTAGTGATACATCAGATCCCTTGGCCTTATTGAATTAAACCTAAAGTGTGTGACCACCCCCCTTGGGGATGTGACTACTTGGGTGGGTATAAATTGGTTAGGTTGTTGATAGGTTGGGTGTATAGACTATCCCAGGACAAACCTATATTTTGAAATGGGACATGAGCCATCTCTTGAGACTATTTACAGTATGGATTACCATGTAAATATTATGAGGCTATACCATGTAAGACACTACTAAATAATATAATTCTTTCATGTGATGAGTGTTTCGCTGCATCATGTTCTTTTATTGGATGGTGACATTGCAATGCTGGTCTTTATTCTCAATTGATTATTGATCCAAACCTTTAATAGTTTTCATTTCTAAATAGTGGTTTCAATGTATTAAGGTCTTTCTCAGGTTTTATTTCAGCCATTCATTTTAAAATCACAACTGTATAACAATGTGAAATATAGAAATCAAGTTGATAGAGAAAAAAAGTTATGTAGTAATTGGATTCCCTTCAAACCAAATGTATTAGTCCTGTCCCCATGGATAGTAAAACCACCTTTTGAGATCATGGAATAGTTGATAATATGTTGTTTTGATCATTTATTTCTTCTTAATATTTTTCTGGTAATTCCTTGGTGTATTTTGGTTTGTACTTTTCTAAATCCCAAATGGTGTAAGTTATTTTCACCTTGTGTTTGTACATATACTATTATTTTTAATTAAGTCCTTTGGGGCATGAATTGGGTGACCAATTCATGTCACCAATTTTATTTTAAAAGTGACCTTAAGGTGGTATTTTATTGAAATGGAGAAATCCCATAGTAGTGAGGTCTGTGATACTACTAATAGGGATGCCATTGATTTTGAGTAGGGATTATATTTATTCTGAAAAGAGGATAGGAGAGAGATTTTAGTTCTTATGGGGTAATTTCCATGTTTGGTTGAGTGTCCTGCACTATTGGGGTTAAGTTTTTGGGAACCATTTTATACTAGTCTGGATAATATTCAAGTTGTGATAATGGGATTGAGATTTTCCCAGGTTGTTATCTTGTTCACAAGGGTGAGTTTATATCTAGGGTCATTATAAATTTATACTAGGTTGAAAGACCCCATGATCATTATTATGGTTGGTATAGTCATCATGACGTTCTCAAATACACTTTGGCACTAGCCAATGTTGGTATGGATGATCGAGGCTACGAACCTGAGGATTGATGATGGTTTTTTTATATAATTTTAAGAAATTATTTATTTATCCAAGGCATGACACAAGCACATATAACTAAAAATTTAGTATGTATGAAACCACTTTGGTGGTTCCCTACTGAGTACCCAAGAAATCCTCATGTATTGCATGTCAGGTAGAATTGATTCCAAGTGTTTCCTGACCGAGTTGGAGTAGCTTTGATGGGTTTTAGAGATCTAGATGATGTGAGGCTTAGGGATTGTAGTGGTTCCTAATATATTTTAGATTTTGGTATTTATTTATTCCTTTACTTTTATTTGTATACATGATCATCCCAGTGGGATATCTATCTTACATGAAGGTATGACTGTTCAATCGTGTTTGTAGAATTTCATTTATTATTGATGATTCTGGTTTATTTCTTCTCTATACTCAGATGGATGTGTATGGATAATTTTTGGTTATTTTATACATTGTTACATACTCTGATATAGTGGTAATAGTATCCTTACAATACAACCCTATACTCATACTTGTGGCACCCTAAGATTTTAAAAGAACATGATGTTTAATTGCATATACAACACACAACACCAAGCTTAAAAGAACCATGAAATATTATTATTTAAATATAACCATTATAAAATTACCATTTAATTAGTGGGTATGAATAAGACTAACCACATTATGAAATAAATATAAATTATTTAATCAATAAAAATTTAGTGATTAATTATTAATAAATAAAAACTCAATTTTTAGTACAGACATTTTATTCTTCAAAATTTCTTTTCATAAAAAAATTGTTATTTATTTATTTTTTGTGACCAAATATTATATTTTTTTTGTAAATTTTAGAAATTATATTTTTCAAAATCATATAATTTCTATATTAAAAATTTGAAAATCGTCTTAGGGTGATTTTTTTATTTTTCTAAAAATATTGTTTTTCTCATGAAGAGTGAAAATACTGTTTTTATTGAAAATTATTCTTTGTTTCAGGAATTTACAAAGATCTATTTTGTTTTAAAATGAATTAAAAGTAAAATAAGTTCCATTATATTATTATAATCCAATTAAATTCATTGGAATAAATTTTTTGATTGATTTTTATATAAAATTATTTTTATACTTTATAATGAATTTTTCTAAAAAGCTGTTTTTATTACATTTTGCATTTTAATCTTTATTTAATTTATTCCAATTTTATAATTTGAATCATGAGAAATTGATTCTATATTTTAAATTAGGGGGCATAAATTTTTTAAATATTTCCCATTTATTTTTTTTCATTATGAATAGTAACCTTGTAAATTTTTTGTCACCTCAGTGAGAGTAAAATGGGTAAAATAGGGTTAAAAATTTGAGATAAGGCTTTAAAATTACTATAAAACTATAATTTTTCATATTTTATGGGTTTATTTGATCCATTTACATTAAATTATTAAATATACGGATAATTGGTGCTATTTATTTGATCATTACCTCTATATCAATTTAAGAAAAGAATAAATAAAAAATATCACACTGTTGACTTTAATATATATAATATTTTAAGATAAGGGTAAAAGGATTTTATGTTCATTTATAAACATTTAATTAAAATATAAACTAATCTTATTTTTCATATTAATTTATTTTTAATTTTTAGTGATTGAATAATTACCATAAATTCTTACAAAATGACGGTATAATATTTTTTTTATTAATATAATAATAAAATAAATAATTTTAAAAAATTTAGAAATAATATAATTTGATTGAATTATTGAGTTCCATGAATTTTTTAGATAAATATGAAATATTAGGTACTTTTAAAGGATTATGTTCTAATTCCATCTTTTTCTTGGTGTCTTTAATTTCAAATTAAATGAATACATTGAAAAATGACATTAATGATATATTTTTTTAAATAATATTTTATAAAATTATTTAAAAACAATAAATAAATTTTAGGAGGAAACAAAGGATGATAAATGGTATAAAATTTATTCCTCATCCATTTATGATCTAATTTTTACATTATAATAAAATTATAACCTTTAAGTGTGAAAAAGTCGTTACCACAGATAAGCTTCAAATATGTTAACTAATGGGTTAAACCAAAAGATAAGATTTAAAATATGTCATAAAACAATAAAACTTTATGAATTTATGGTATTTTAACCTCAAATTACCTTATCATTAAATATATATCAATTTTTAACCATTTTTCTTGACAATTAAATTATTATACTTTAATCTTTTAAGAAATCCCAAGAGTGCCCCTCTCCTCCCACATAAAAGGACACCCCTTTCTCACAATTCATTACACCACTTTGAGCCATATATATCAACAAAAAAATGAAAATTTATACTCTAAAATTATTTGGACAATAATTAGAGGTTATTTTATTCTTAATATACCATTTAATGGGTCTTTTAGAAGGAATTTAAATGAAGTCTACCGAAGAAGAGGTAATCATATTTTCTGAATCTGTAAATTTTCTCTATCCTTAAAATTCATCTAAAATTGTTGTAACAATCATAAAATAATAATTACATTATCATAAATATCATTATATTTTATTATTGTTATATCACAACCATTTTCTATATCTTTTCCATCTCATGAGAAGTGAAAACATCGCTTGTGCATACATATGGCTTACCGTCTCCATGCTGCGATGTAATTCTTATTTCATCACCACTTTACATGGATGGTTATAAATATTTAAATAGATATTATATATGATATCTATGAACAAATTATTCTTTTTTAATTATAATATCATATCTACCATCTTACCTTCTAAACCTTTGAAAAATGATAACTTCGCTCATGAGTACATGTAGAGTACTACCTCCATGAAGTGATGCGATTTGTTTTTCGTTTCCAATTTATATGGATGTTAGTAAAGATATATTTAATGAATATATATAATATAATAATTATTATATAATGAATAATAATTATTTAATTTTCTTTTATTCTATATGTTGAAAAGTGAAAATCACGTTCAAGCGTACGTACGACCTACCATATCTATGAACAATGCAATTAATTTTTTATATACCTTTTATATATGATTATAAATATGTATATAATGAAATATATGATATTTATATCATCATTAACATTATAGATATTATGTAACCATGATCAAAGAATAAGGACCAACACTACCGAACAAAAACATACATAAAAAAAATAGTTCTCACCCGGAACAATGGTTTTATTAAATTAATATTTATAAATATGTAATAAAAGGTTATAATTAAATAATATATGGTATTATATAATGATTATGGTTCTTTAATAGATTTATAATAAATTTATTTTTATTATATAGGAGGTTCGAACACATATGAAGGAATTCACACTTGAGGTAAGGGTCTTCTTGTCTCACTTTTGTTTCCATGAGATATATGCCATATTAAAAACTTTTTTATGTGGTGTATATAAATTTCATTTGATATAATATTTCATGATTAAATTTATATTATTGGTATTTAAATTTTTATTTGATTTTATTTCTTTAATGGGGGCTATAATTAAGAATTTACCAAATCTGTAAGGTTATATTTCATAGTGTTCTCATTATTCTCGATTTTTTATGCTTAAATATATGTTGGGGGAATTATTTGATCATTATATATTAAAACCAATATATTTAATTTAATTATTTACATAAGTTAAAATTTTTCATTTTTTTATCTCTTTAAGTACTGAAGACACTGAAATAATTGTTTTAAGGAAGTCTGACATTGTTTTTCTACTCCTCCAGGAATCTTTTTCTTCCATATCTATATTTTCCTTAAATTTTTTTAAAGAATATTTTTAATATTATATAATAATTTATTAAATACATTTTTATCCATGTGTGAATTTTTTACATAATGTTTTAAAAATAATATTTTTTTATTTTCTGAATGAGGTATTTTTGGATTTTTCTAAAAAATGTGAAATATTATTTCTTTTAATGTATACAACATAAACTAAATTTCCTAAAATCATGAAAAATAAATGATTTGAAAATTAAATTACATGATCTATGATTATTTTCAAATAAAATATTTTTCCTAATATTCTAGAAATTTTTTATTTTTTAAAAGTGATTTTCCAAGTGAAAAGTTTATTTTCATCAAGATTGTTTTTATAAATTTTTTATGGTATTTATATTAATTAATGAAAAAAACATTTATTTTAATTATTCTTAACTAGGAATATATTATATTTATACCATCTTTATCGATTCTCTATATTGGTTATTATTAGATGGGTGTGATATGTTATACCCCCTTGATGCATTGTTAAGTCCCATGGGACACACCAGTTTGGGTATTTAACCGAAGCCTTAACCATTTATGTAAATATATTGGAATTAGTCCTCGAATATAAATACTGAGGCTTAAAATACATGGATATTACATCATCTTATATGAATATTCATCACATTACAAAAGTTCATGCATGAGTATCATAATACTTTTTTGTCTTTGGAAACATAGAAACCAAATAATCTATCTTGGTGAAATATCTTCAAAATCTCCCTTAAATATCTTCCCCTTTAGAACTCCTACTTAAAAAATTTCTTCATAACCCATAGGAAAGAAACATAATAAATGGTGAGCTTATAGGATGAGTAAGGGTAAATAAAGGAGATGCATAAGTATGAAATGAGTATAAGGGTATGATAACATGGGCATAAAATTTAAATAGCATACCATGTATATCAAAGATCATAATATTAAGTCATATAATAAGGATTAATTACTCATAAGACATGAATGATAAATAAATCAAAGATAATAATCCATGAGGTAAAAAATGGGCATAAGACATAAAATTGTGGAATACACATAAGCTTATAATAATGTGAACATGTGTAAATAAAAACATGTTCACTCATTTTGTTAAGGACATGAAATCATTCCCTTTCATAAACTTATAGACATGCATCCAAGTCCATGCATAACATCATGAACATGTAATAAGGTTCACTCATTAAAATATGAACATTTAATCATGTCCATGCATAAACAAATGTACATGTAACCATTTCTATGCATAAAATTATGAAAATGTAATCTGGTTCACACATAACATTTTGAACATGTAATAAGGTTCACTCATAACATTGTTAAAATGTAATAAGATCCACACATAAACCTATAGACATTAAACTAGGTCCATTATTAACATTATGAACATGTAATCAAGTTCACACATAAATTTTTTAACATGTAATATGGTTCACTCAAAACATTGGGAACATGTAATTAGGTTTACGCATAGGTGACTATACCTCCATGGAAGGACGTACCACCATCCCTAGTAGTATACCATTATTCATAGTGGATCAAGTTACAAATTATTCCAATAGTGGTTCAAGCTTGTTGACTTGTTCCCATCATTATATCATGAGATATAAATGTTTACCCAATACATTTGAGGGAGATATAGTTCCCACCTAACACATAGTAAAAACTTACATATGTGTTCTGCAAGATCATAAACATTAGTCATATCATAACCCATGAAAAGAAATGGATAACATAAAAATTTAATCATACCATAACCTATGAAAAAAGATATAGGATTCATAATAATTTCATCAATGGATAAATCATGAAAATAAGTGGGTTTCATAATAATTTTAACATGTTATAACCCATGAAATATAAACAGATTTCATAAGCATAATCCCTTTAAAACAAAAATAATTTAGAGAAATAATATAAATGGTTTTCTTGTATTTGATCCCATATAAATAAAAAACTATATCTAAATATTTCCTCTTATATGGATAAGTATTTTGAAATATAACTTTGACCAGTTCTTAATGAAAATATCCTTTTATCTTTGAAAAAAAACCTTTTAAATCATACAACATTTTTAAAATACTTTTTATTTGAAAATATATTTGAAAAATCATAAAGGAATATTTTAAATATTTGAAATAATTTTATTTGAAAATAATTATAAAATATAATTGAAAATTATTTTACAAAACATTTTTGGAATACATGGTTTTTGAATAAAATAGATTTTTAATTGAAGAGGCAGAAAGTCAAATTTTCTTAAATTATTTTCTTAATTATATTAATTAAAAAAGAGGGGAAAAATGGTAAAAATCATTGAATATATAATGAAAAACTATAGTATAATAAAATAAATATAATTATTGGGAAATGGATCATAATATTTCATTCATCAAAGTGTAATCATAAACAACCTTGATAAACGATGAGATTGTAGCAATAAACTCTTACCAATTTAGTAACATTGATTGAAAATTATCATGTAATAATAACATTATATAAAGCTTAAGATATCATGAAAATAAATATATTCATGATGTAAAATTTCATATATAAGTATATACAACCCATAAAAGAATATGGATGAATAACAAAACATGTGTCCCAAACAAGGTGAATTGAGACAAAATTACATTACTGATTTGGTAACTTTTGAACAATAAACCCATAAAAGAGAGATCATAAAATTAACATGTGAATAAATATATATTTAATTATAATAATCATAAAATAAAATCATGGTATGTATTTATACGACATAAAATAAACGAGTGGTGAATATGGCCAAAGTCTCACAAAAATAAAAGTGAGATTTAAATACCCTTACTACTTGGGTAACATTAGAATCGTAATCCCCATGAAATAATAACATCAATAAAAACTTTTTATACAATTAAATAAAAAAGTTAATGATATAAAATTATATAGTTAAGTATATACACCACATAAAATAAACGACTGGTGAATATGACATGTATCTCACAGATATAAAAAGTGGGATGAGAAAACCCTTTCATTAAGTCTTGAATTTTTTCATAAACATTAAAACTTCCTGTATAATAAATATAAGTTTATTATAAATATAAAAATGAACCATATTATTATATTTCATACCATATATGATTTTATTTTGACTCTATATTACCCCTTTATTAACAATTCCATGTTAATGTTATGTTTTGAGTAATATCAACTATATTTTTCAAATATGTTTTGACTTATCATTATTGACCTCTTAATTAGATCATGATTTAATTAATTTAAATAATGTGAAAGATGATATAAATATAAAATATATTCAGTATATAATTATTTATAATTATTCATAAAATATAGAAATATGAAATGAAATACACAATTCACGGAGATGGTAGGCCGTACGTATACATTAATGTTGTTTCTGTTTTCTTATATTATTAAAAGAAAGAAATTAAATAAATATATAAATTATAATTAAATTATAATTATCATTTCATATATATCATATACATTAACTAAAACTATCCTTAATATATTTCTAGTAAAGTGTGAACAAATCACATCGTTTTGAGGGGGTAGTAGTCGAAACGTCCACAAACAAAGTTATCATATTCCCATAAAATAAAAAAACGAAGGTATGTGTTATTTAATAATTACATAATAATAAATACATAATAAATATAATAAATATAATTTAATATAGTAATTAATTCATTATTTTCTACTTAAAAGGTGGTAATTGAAGAACTAACGACATCGATTCATGTGGTGGTAGTCCACCGTACACAAGAATGATGATTACAAATCTCATTTGATGGAAGTGCGTGTGAGTGTAGGTCATAACCATAAAACAAAAAATATAATTATTTGAGGATTATTTATTTATTTCATAATCATAAAATTAGAATAATTTAGGGGGCGGAGAAAGAAGAAAATCAAAAGTTCTTGTTAAAGGATGCTACCTTTTTTTGGGTAACTATTTTTGGTTTGCATGAAAGGGATTATTTGGTTGGATTTATAGAAAAATTGAGGCCTATATCCTGAATTAAGGGAATTTTGGAGATTAGTTTTTTATGGTTCGGATGATCCAAAGGAATTTATAGGTGTGAATAAGTGAGGGGGGTGAGTTCCATTTTATATTGGAGGAGGAGTGACATTCTTGTAAATTTAAAAAGGTAAACACTACTGAGAGTCCTACATTAAATCAAGTGCCTCCTATAATGGTAAATTTTATATAAAAGGGTTTATATGGTTTATATGTGGCTATAAAATGTATTTTTACATGTTTATAGATTATTTGGGCCCTTAAGTTGAAGTTTAACCACAAAGTAAACTCATTTTTACCAAAATCACTATACTTAATTTTAATTAATTTCAGTAATATTTTTTGTCAAAAACTAATTTGAACATACTAGAAATTATAAATTTTCTTGATTAAAAATAAAGAATCAATTTTTACATATTCTAATTATATAAGTGAAAAAATGTACTTTAAAATTAATCCCACAGACGGTACGAAACAACAAGTTTTTTAAGTGAACATATTCAAAAGTTTGAAATGTTTTTATATCCAATGCCAATTTTAAATTTATTAAAGTGAAATAAAATGGAATAATGTATTTATAATTTTTCCAAATATACAATATAAAAAAAATAAAAATATAATTTATCTATATATATAAATTAATTGAAAACGTAGGTTTTAATTAAAATTCAGTATTTTTTTACTATTTATCAAAAAATGAAAATTCTCAAAGAAATAAAAAATACTCACCAAATGTAAATTTTGACATTAAAATTTCAAAAATGAGTTTTACTCTTTCAAATAAAAATTATAAATGTGTTAAAAATTATATTTAAAATTGGTTCACCATTAAAATGTTGTAAAATTAACTTTTAGAAAAATATATTTTTTATTCATAAAAATCGATTTATTATTATCTTAGGAATATCAAATTTATTGGATGCGTGTAATTTTTATTTAATATATAATATATAAATTTTATTAAAACATTCATCAACAGTATTTTTTAAATTTATTGTGATAAAATTGTGTTTGTACACAAAAATATATTTTTCATAAAAAAGGAATTTATTTATTTTAACTATTTATTAATTTAATTTATAATTAATTGATAACCAAAGGAATAATTTTATATAAATTTGTAAATAATATTTTCACACTTCATTTAATCTTAATCATAACTTTAATTCCAATGGATAGGTGGTAACTACAATAAAATTTTAATGACAATAATAATAGTATATTGTAGTTTGGTAAAATTCAGCCTTGCAAGTAATGAAAGCTAATATAAGTCCTGCGTATAGCATAAGATCAATTTGGTGTTGTGTAAAAAGTAATAATAACTTGGTGGTTTCACATAAAACATGATATATTCAGTTTCAAGTGAAATAAAAAATATCAAAAATATTAAATTAATTTGAAAAATAATATTTCATAAAATCCCAGGGCGTTACATTTTATCCCCCTTAAAATGAATTTCTCCATAAAAATACATCTAGATCATCAATGGGTTAGTACTTGAAAGTTAATTTAATATAAAACTAATTCATAAAAATTAATACTAAAATTTCCTTTAAATAGAAATTTTTTACTCACAATAGTTACTGAAAGTAACACATAGCTAGGTTTCAACATTGGATAACATTGGTTGGGAGTAAATATTGAACATAGAATAAAATCATAAATAATAATAGAGAGTGATAAATATCATTGATCAACTATAAGTGAATGGTCAATTGGAAGATAATTGTCTTAAAACTATAAATCTATGATGATTTATATGATCATAATTTCAGAAAAAAAAACAATGGTATTAGGATAAATCATTTTCAATATACTTTTCTTAGAATGACATAATTATTTTACTATATATTAACATAAGAAAATATAATTACTTAGTTTAATTACTATTCATAAGTATAATATTACCCTTTTTTTGTTCCGGGATAGATTTCCATTTCATATCTTACTCCACGAAATAAAGTTGTTGTTTTTTCATTCCTAAAGTACTAACAGATCACGACGTAGAATGGTAAGTCATTGCATCTATCTTTAGATAATATCACACCAAATTTTTAATCACATGTTATCCAACATTAATAAATACTCATATGGAGAGATAATACTTTAATATATAAAACTTTATCCTAAGTTTTAATTTAACATTATCTAAATGGTTAACCTTATAAACCTTTCAAAATATAATTCACCCTTTAATCCTTAAATAATATTTTATCTTATAGAAAAAATATTTGTTGGAAACTTGGGTGCATCCTTGTAAAGATATAATGTAAAATATGATTTTATTATTACATAATCCATGTAGAGGTACATAATCACATGAAAATTCACTAAAGGATAAACAATAAAAATTTTATAGTTCTTATTCATAAAAAATCAAACATGAAATTCCCAAATACGAGGGGGGGGGGGGTTGTGTGCCCTAATTTTCATGATTCACTTCATCTATCGTGATTTCATAATATTGCCCTTTATAATTTTCCTTATAGGTTTTTGTATATAATCGTCCATATTAGCCCTTGGACTGAGGAACTAATTTTTATAATACCCAAACTCCTTGCACTTGAAACACTAAAGTATCGGCAGTGCATTTTGTTGAGTTATCTCTATAGTCACATCACATATAACTTATGTTTCTTGATTGAAAGTGTTTCCACACTTGAAACACATTAATGTTACTTTTAGGCACTCACCGAACTTCTCTTTTCCATATTTTTGGAAAGTAGGAGTTTGAAACTTTTTCTTCCATCCATGTGACATATCATTTTATTTTTCATGGAACCCCATTTCACTTTTCTTATCACTATAACTAAGAGGGTTTACATATTCAATTTCTACTTTTATTACACATAAAATGATTTACACATAACATTCAAAGCCCCTTATGGATAAATCTCTAAAAAGATTCAATTTCAAGGCACTAAAGAGTGGATCCAGCTTACTTTCAGGGTAAATTATAATATCAGAAGAGTACTATGAAAGTCTTGTAAAAATCTATTCATAGGAACTAACAGATTACAAATTTATTTTCTTAATCTCTCTAAATTTCTTCTCTATTTTTGTATGAATAATATATGGAAATTACTTACTGAAAAATAATCTTATAGACTCATCCCACTTCATAGATTTAAAAAATTCTTTTTTTCTCATATTGTTAATAATATTATACTACTGATCTGTATCACCATCCAGATGTAAGATAGTTAGAGTGAATTTTTTCATGTTTTGAAAACTAGAGAACAAAAAATATCTTTTCAGGGGTACTAATCCATTGCTCAGAAACTAAAAAGTCTGAAGAAACAATGAAAGAAGGTATATTTTACCTTATGAAGGACTCAAGAGAACATTTTCCTCTCCTTTTATTGTTTGGATGTCCACCATGATTCATAGCTTGATATATTTGTGTGATCATAAAAACAAGGGTTTTTATTCCATATCCCATAACATTTGGTTGCTCAAGAGGACAATCATTTAAAATTCCATTGCATTCATTATTAACACGATTCCTTCAGGTTCCATAAATTTACTAAAACCAAAAAACATATCATGAGAAGCACTAATCATAGTGGAAAACCACATATTCATGAAAATTTACTTATAGGATGTCTAAATCATGTCACATTATTTTCAAACTATGAAACCTTAAGATTAATATCGATCATTTATAGTCAAAATTTATTGAAATCCTTCATGATAGTTTATAAATATTTTGTGAATTTTAAAATCATATCCTCTAAGAGTGTCAAACCAAGTGTGCAGCAAGGCTCATTGTCATTCACCAGTTCCTAATCGAGTCTAGCTAAATAAAATGTTTGTAAGGTTTTCACCCCTATGTATATCTGTTTTAGAGCTACATCCACTTGTAATATGTATACATGGATGTGTTTATAGGAAATAAATCACTCTATCATTTACCAACATATCAGGATATTTTCCTAAACATTAACTCATCCTTTGACTTATCTTTAGAGACATACCTTGACATATCCTTATAAATATCCCTCAGGATCTCAATAAAGTTTTTTATCCTAGTTTCCAAATGTTCACTAAAGCTTTTATTTGATACCAAATATACCAACCATATCTTAAAATACATGGATATTAAATCATTTTAGATGAATATTCAACACATTACAAAATTACTTGCCCGAGGGCCATAATAGTTTAGCGTCTTTGGAAACATAGAAACATAATATTCTATCTTGGTGAAATATCTTCAAAATATCCCTTAAATATATTACCCTTTAGTACTCTTACATAAAACCATTATTTAAAATGTTGGGAAAATGAAACATAATAAAGGGTGATCTCATATTATAAGTAAGGTTAAATAAAGGATATGCATAAGTATGACATGAATATAAGGGTATGATAACATGAGAATAACATTTGAAGATCATACCATTCATATCAAATATCATAATCATAAGTCATAGATTTAGGATTAGCAGTTTATAAGACAAAAATAATTAAAAAATAAAAGAAAATAATCAATGGGAGCAGAACATAGTTATGAGACATAGTGTTTTGGAATTCACATCTTCTTATAACAATGTGAACATGTGTAAATAGAAATAAGTTCACTCATTAAGTTAAGGACATGAAATCAAGACCTGACAGAAACTTATGGAATTGCATCAAATTGCACACCTGACATTTTGAACATGTAATAAAGTTCAATAATAAAATTTTTAACATGTGATCAGGTTAACACATAAATCTATGGACATACAACCAGGTCCATGCATAACATTATGAACATGTAATTATGTTCATGCATAAAATTATTAACATTTAATAAGGTTCACTCATAATATTGTGAACATGTAATCAGAGAAATTCATAAACATAAGGAAATGAAAACATGTCCATGAATAACATTATAACATGTAATAAGGTTCATTAATAACATTGTTAAAACATAATATGGTTCACTTATAACATTTTGAACATGTGATCAAGTTCACTCAAAATATTTTGAAAATGTAATAAGGTTCACTCATAACATTTTGAATATGTAATCAGGTTTATAAATAAACATATGTACATAAAAACATGTCCATGGAAATAAATATTAACATGTAATCAGGTTAATGCATAAAATTGTGAAAACATAATAAGGTTCACTAAAAATATTGTGATCCTGTGATCAGGTTCACACATAGGAGGTTAAACCTCTTGGGCGGGACACACCACTATCCGCAATGGTAGTAATTTCTTCATAGTGGATCAGGTTAAACATTATTACCATAGTGGATTAAGAATGTCGACTTATTCACATCATTATATCATGAGATATAAATATTTACCCAATGCATTAGAGGAAGATATAGTTCCCACCCATCAATTAATAAAAACATACATATGTGTGCCTCAAGATCATAAACATTAATTATACCATAACCCATGAAATGAAATGGGTAACATAAAAATTTAATCATTTCAAAACCTATGAAAAAAGATACAGGTTTCATAATCATTTCATCATAGTATAACCTGTGAAATGAAGCATGTTTCATAATCATTTTAACATGGCATAACCCGTGAAAGAGAAATTGGTTTCAAAGACATCATTCTGTAGAAAAATAAATTATTCCGAGAAATAATTTGAATGGTATTATTGGATAATACCCCAAATAAAGCATAAAATATATATAGTGGATTCCTCTTAGTTATAGAAGGTTTTTGAAATACCAATTTGACCATTTCTTAATAAAAATATCATTTCATCTTAGAAAACACCTTTTAAACCATAAAAAAATTTAAAATACATTTTATTTAAAAATAGATTTGATAACTTATTGATGAATATTTGAAATATTTGAAATAATTTTATTTTAAAATAATCTTAAAATATCATTTAAAACCATTTTTAAAACATTTTTATAAAGCATAGTTTATGAATAAAATAGATTTCTAACCCAAGAGGCATAAAGTCGAATTTTCTTAAAAATATTTTCAAAATTACCATAAGTACCAAAGAGTGGATAAATGGAAATAAAACATGAAAATATCATGAAAAATAATAGGATAAAAAAATAATGATAATTCTTGAGATATGGATAATAATATTTCATTCATGGAAACTTAATCATAAACAACCCCAATAAACGCTAAGATTATAGAAATAAAGTTTAACCACTTTGGTAACTTTGAATAAAAATAACCGTGTAAGAATAAAATTATATAAAGCATAAAATTTCATGAAAAAAGGATATTCAAGATATAACATGTCAAATTTATGTATATACACCCTGTAGAATAATATATGTGTACAACAAAACATGTATCCCAAAGAAGGAACATTGAGACAAAATTGCTTTACTGATTTGGTAACTTTTGAACCATAAACCCCGTAAAAGAGAGATCATAAGATTAACATGTAAATACCCATAAATTTAAGTTTAAGAATTGTATAATATATTAATGGGTAATATATACACCAGAAAAAATGAATGGTGAATATGGCATAAGTCTCGTAGAAATAAAAGTTAGACTAGAAATACCCTTATTACTTAGTAACTTTAGAATCGTGATCCCCATGAAATAATAGCATCAATAAAAAATTTTAATATCTTGAAATAAATTAAATTAATGATATAAAATTTCATAGTTTAGTATATACACCACATAAAACATATGAGTGATGAATATGACATGTATCTCATGGATATAAAAATTGAGATGAGAAAACCATTGCCTTGAGTCTTTCCTTTCTTCGTACACATTCAAAACACATGTATAAAAAATATAAGTTTATTATAAATCTACCACATAAAAATATTATTATATATCATACCATATATAATATTATTATGACTTTATATGACCTGTTCATTAAAAATTCTATGTTAATGTTACGTTTCAGGTAATATCAACTTTATTTTTCATATAATTTTTGACTTGTTATTTTCAATATTCTTACTTTGACCATGATTTAATTATTTAAGGAATGAAAAACATAATATAAATATCATATATATTCAGTATATAAGTATTTATAATAATCTATAAAATATAGAAATATGAAATGAAATACACCATTTCTGAAGACAGTAGGTCTTACGCATGCATGAACGTTGTTTTCGATTTCTTGTCATATTGAAAGAAAGAAAGTTAATAATATATATATATTGTCATTATAGTAGAATAATATTTTCATATATATCATATAAATAAACTAAAATCGTCCTTAATACATAACATGAAAAGTTTGGACAAATCACATCGCTTTTAGGAGGTAGTAGTCTACACGTCCACAAACGAAGTTATCATATTCCCTAAAAATGGAAATCATGATGGAATGTGTTATGTAATAATTACAGAAGAATAAATACATAATAAATATTATATATATAATATAAAATTGTAATTCCATCATTATTTCCAACCTTTAAATGTGGTAATTGAAGAACAAACAACATCAGCTCGTGAGTTAGTAGTTCTCCATACATACGAATGATGATTGCATATATCCTTTTATGGGTGTGTGTGTGAGTTTAGGTTGCACCATTAACATAAAAACATCTCAGCATATTTAGGATACATATGTTATTATATAAAAAAGGAATAATTATAATTGAGGGGCTGGAGAAATAAATAAAACAAAAGTATTTTTTGATGGATGTTACCTCTTCTTTGGGTAAATCCTTTTGGTTTACACCAAAGGGATTCCTTGGTTGGCTTTCTTCCCAAAGTGAGGTCTCTAGAATAAATTTAGGGAAGTTGGGAGATTATTTGGTTAGGTTTTGGATAAGACAAAGGGCTTGAGAGGTGTGAATAAGTGGGTGGGGG
This sequence comes from Viscum album, assembly GCA_963277665.1. NCBI lineage: Eukaryota > Viridiplantae > Streptophyta > Magnoliopsida > Santalales > Viscaceae > Viscum > Viscum album. The sequence goes on along the minus strand of OY728159.1, from coordinate 1,287,532,476 downwards.
GGGGGGGGATGAGATCCCTTTTATAGTGGAGGAGGAGTGGAATTCTTGTAAATATAAATGTTTATAGGTTATTTGGCCCCTTAAGTTGAAGTTTAACAACTAAGTAAACTATTTTTTACCTTAATCCCTGTAATTAATTGAAATTACTTTCACTAATATTTTTTGGTAATTTTTTTAAAACTACTTGACATTATAAATAATTATGATTCCAAATACAGAATAAATGTTTCCTAATTTTAATCACATAATTAAAGTAATTTAATTTAAAATTAATCCCACATATGGGATATAATAATTTGGTTTTAATGTGAAAATGTTTTAAATCATGAAATGCATTTATATCCATTTTCAATGTGAAATTGATGAAGATAAACTAAATTGGATAAATAGATGTATAATTTATCTAAATATTATTCATAACCAAAAAATAATATATATATATATATATATAAATAAATAAAGAATATCCTTATTTAATTAAAATCTAGTAATTTTTTTTTCTATTCATCAAAAAATGAAACATCTTAGAAAAACACCAAAAATATACCCAAAGTAAATTTTTCTATTCTTATTTAATAAATTATGTTTATTTTTCAAATAAAAATTATAAAAGTGTAAAAAATTATATTTAAAATAGGTTCACCATTGAAATGCCGAAAAACTACCTTTCAGAAAAATACATGTTTTTATTAATAAAATTGGATTTATTGTCAAATTATGCCTATTAAATGTATTAGATGAGTGTTAAATTTTTTTATTAAATATTAAATATATAAATTTTATTAAAACATTCATTATAAGTTGTTTTTTAAATTTTGTGATATAAAATGGTGTTTGTACATAGAAAAATAGTTTTATTAGAAACAAAATTTCTTTATTTTCAAATAGTTCTTACTTTCATTTCTAACTAATTGATAACTAAAGGAATCATTTCACATACATGTGTAAATAATATTTTCACCATTTAGTTAATATTATTTATAAATTACATTCCAACTGCTTGATGGTAACTATAATAATATTTTATAACAATATTAACTATATATTTTGGTTCAATAAAATTTAGCCTTGCGTGTAACAAAACATAAACTAAGTCTTGCGTGTAACACAAACTCAAATTGGTGTTGTTAAAAAAGAAATAATAACTTGGGGGATTTTATATAATATAAGATATATTCAATGTTTCATGAAATGAAAAATATCCAAAAGATTAAATTAATTTGAAAAAATATATTTTACCAAATTTTATGGTGTTACGTCAATGATAAGTTTAAAGTGTCTGACATTATGCATTCCATAATTATGAAATTAGTTATTAATTTACATGTGATTATTTGGATATTTATGATATCTATGGATAATTTTAAATCTCATTTTATCATTTATATTTAATTATTTAATAATAATTTATTATGGCCATATTATTCTTTATTTTCAAGTTATTGATTAAATGACATGTATTTTATTTTATTTAACTTTCCATATTAATTATGTATTATTCAATCATGATAACTTCAAATGTACGTAAATATTAATTAGAATCTAAGATAACCCTTATTTTTTCCATTCCTTAGGACATAAAGAAGGAATCTTTGAATGAGTTCAAGGATGCAGAATATTTACTTTCACTATGTTTTATATTTAATTTCCAATGAAATATAAGAAGCATTCATGTGTCTATATTACCAAGACTAATCAATTATTTATTCCTTTACGATGCAATAAATTGTATCCTATGACAATTTAATAATGTTACCAATAGGTTTGGGCTACTATATATGGGATATTTATAGTTGGTATGAGAGGAACTTTAGTAGAAACATTGGGTACTAGATTTTGGAAAACCTATATTGGGGAACAAAACCATATAACTGAATTTTAGGATAAGTGTAAGCATAAGATAACATCCTAAAGCTTTTTAAAGAATATATTATGTGTATTTATTAGAAATACATCAATTTATTGATAATGAATGTGGATGATGTTTTAGCAAAGATACATATTGGGGAAATATCACTAAAAAGAGTTGGTAGAGTATATCTCATACATTATTCTGGTGCACAAAGAGTGTGGACTTACTATGTACCTAGTATAACACTCATAGGATATATTATTATTTTAATCCAAATTTTATTTATAAAACATTATGAGGGATTTAATTAGATGATGAACATGAATAACTTAGGTTAAACATAAGGTGACTTACATTGATGAGAAAATGTCAAGATTTAGATATCTTATTAATTATTTTTCATGCTTATTTGGTTTCTCACTATGATTATTTTAGTTCATACTATTTTTTTTGATTTTAGTCAATGGTCAGAACTCGGAGGAATCATGTTAACACTGAATGTCATAGATAATGCTGTGATTATGAGAATCCAAATTAGATGATGACTAGAGTGAAATATATTTTCATTATGCCTAATCAGTTATCATGGTATATGATTATAAAATTACACCTTAACCACCTATCAGACTCACCAAATAAGAGAATAATATAGTTTTATGTGATCTTGAGTGGTGGAGACCATGGAGGGAAAAAGTATCAATTTTATTCATGTCAAAAATGTGGAAACAAACACCCCATAGAATTTCTCAAAGGGATGGAAAAATGTTATGTGTAAAAAAGAAGGGACTAGATTAATGAATTATTGAGTAAAAATGCATAGTTCAATAGAGGGATATAATAGTCATCCCAAGGTAGCATTTATATTTTAATGTATTATGTGTGGGAAATATGGTTATTATCCATGAAAATTCTCTAATAAAAGGGTTAAATACTAGAATAGTGAAGGACCTATGATATTATAATGGTTAAAGTATATGTATGGAAGTGTTTATGAATTAATATTAAATAATTATGTTATAGAAGTGTCATATCAATGATACTATAGATATAAGAATCATGAAACATCTAATGATTGTTCCACAATAGTTTTTATTTAAGGATTTAAAAACATATTTTTCAGCGTTTCAAATCCAGGATGACCGTTAGCTTCTTCTCGGTGGCAAGGGCGGTGGCGTTTAGGGTTTTTGGTGTTGGAGTTTCAGTCTGCTCGACTATTCAAGAGTTTGTTTTGGATTTTCGCAGCTGTTCGCACCTAATTTTTGTCTTTACTCTAGTCATGTTCCTCACTTCCGCTGAGGCGAAGGCGCATTGGTTCCCTTCCGAGTTGACGATGTCGATGGATTATTTCAAGGTGGTTTCAGATCTAGACGATGGTTGTTTTCCATTTAATCCTTGGCCACTGAACCTGCTCTGACCTCATGTTACTCTATGCCTCTCCAAGTCGGATATGGAGGAGAGGTAATATAGGGGTTTTGGGATTTGTTGTTCGGTGATCATCTGGTTGAAAGGCGATAACTGAGTCAGCACTCTATCATTTTTTTCTACTGGTTTTCTGGCTCTTCATCGATGTCTTCGTGTGGAACCCTAGGCTGCTTTATCCCCTGCCCTGGGCTCATGTTCCTCTACTTTTCTCCATGTCAGACCTAGAGAAGAGGTAACAATGATGCTTTTGGAATGTGTGGTTAGGTGGCATGTGTTCTTGGTGCGAGTCCTTTGATGAGAGAGATTTTCGATGTTGGCATTGGCTTTACTCATGGTGATGTTTCTGGTCCATCAGATTTGTTCAGTGTTTTGAAGGGAGATGTTCGTTTTTAGTTCTGGTTGCGGCTGTTTCCTATCTACGACGGTGAAGAGTTATTTTTGGTGGTGTTGTGGTGTGTTTGGATTCTCTATTCTGGTGGTTTGGTTTACGGTGGTGGGGGTGAACTTCGATGGATGGATAACTCCAGTGATCTGGGGTGGTGTGAAGTTTGTGATGATGATGGTGGTGTCAGAACGGTGATGACATCAGTGATAATCATGAAGAAGGCTAGATACATGACTGTAGCGGTGTTTTGAATTTTGAAATTTTTATTTTTCTTCTTTCATTTTGGTTCCCACTGGCGTTGTGGATTTTTAAAAAATCGATAAAAATAAAATGTTCAGGTTGTAAGGTGTTAATTTTTAGTTTGTATAGATAGATTATTGACATTGAATAAGTAAATTAGATAATATCAGTGAACATGATATTATGGTCAAGATAAGTATTACCTATTAGGTTAGTATCTAAATTTTATTCATGATATTTTGAGATTATATATTGATTTATCATGGAAATTAATGACATTTTTGGGATTATTTATTAGGTATAAGTATATGTAACCGTCAGTTTTCAAAAGTGGTTTAACATGAAATATCATTTTGGAATAATGCAATTATATTTTGGGAATATAATTTAAAAGGTATAAGATCACCATTGATTTTAAAAAATTATTTAATGTCTAGGTTATTGAGGTTAATTATGATGTAGGGTTATTTATTTTTGGGATAATTTATGTTGAACCTTTGGTGTTATTGTGGAAATATTAAAGTAAAATGTATTATTTCTTCATATGAAGGATTATACATTTTGAATATTATCTTATATTATGGTCTCCATTTCAGTTTTAGTTAAATGTTAAAGAAAAAATGAATATATTATTATCCTTTTGTAGATTATGCGATCTATTATAAGTTAATTTCAGTTATTTTAGCATGAAAAATTTATCTTGAATACTCATCGTTTGAAGAAAGGATGATATTGTGGTGGAAATTGATTAAAGGATGAAAATATAATTTTCAAGTAAGTAGATTCCTTTATTCTCTTAGAATATATGGTAAATAAATTCCTCAAATCTAAGAAAAGGATCTTGAAACAAAAATGTTATTCTATTTTGAAAACTTATGATGAATATATAGTATTTTCACCCATTAAGGATTTATGGTTTTTTGGTTCTTAAATTTCTTCTAACCATGTTCTCTACCACTCTCTATTAGTACTTGGGTGTTTTTTTCTCCCCCATGTCCATATTTTTAATTCCAACTAATTTTATTCTATTTGGAAACCTCATTTTTTTACTCCAGATGACCTTCATATTTCTCTTTCCCTCTTTTTAAGAGGGTGTTTATGAACCTTTTTACAATGTGGGTTTTCAATAAACATATTTTCTAAAGTAAAATCCTTGATTACCAAACAAAAGATAAAATTTTGAAGGAAAAATTTATTAAATTGGGGAGATGTGATACCCTAATATTTTAAAATAGAACTATATTCTATAGCATATACAACACGTAATATCAAGATTCAAAGAACCACATAATATTATTACTTAAACATGACTGTTATAACCAAGATATTGAATTGGAAAGTATGAATATCATTAATTACATTATGATATATATATTTATAAAGTACATACTCAATACAAATTTATTCTTCAATTCATAGGAATAAGTTCTCTATTTTTAATAAATACATTTTCTTCTTCAAAAGACATTTTTTTCATAAATATTTTTTATTTATTATTATGAAAAAATATAATAAATAATTACTATAACTTTTATAATTTTTATTTTATAAAAAGGATATAAATATTTAATCATAATTCTAAAATTATCTGAGGGTGAATTTGTGGGATTTTACAATTTTTTAAGTGAATAGTGAAAATACTATTTTTTATTGAAAATTGCATTTTTTAAAGAATTTAAAAAGTTACATTCTATTTTAAAAAGTTTTTAAATTAAAATTAGTTATATTATATTATTTATAAAATAATAATGTTTATTATAATAAATTTTATGGTTGAATTTTGTACAAAAATATTTTTGTATAAAAAATACATTTTTGTGAAAAATTGTTTCTCGTTGCCTTCTCCATTTTTTCCTAAAATTTATTCCTGCTGATTTTAGAAATTTAATATTAAAAAAGGGAATAAATATTTGGAATCATGATTTTCAAATGTTTTAAATAGGTTCCTTTTTATTTTTGGTCATTATGAAAAGTAACCATGGCAAATTTTTGTCACCTCGGTAAAGGTACAATGAGTGAAATTGGGTTAAAACTTTGTGATAAGACATTAAAATGTATCTAAAACATGTATTTATCCTATTATATTTGTAAATTTAATACATTTACATCCATGTATTTAATATTTGGACAATTTTAACCATATTTATTTTATTATGACCTTTATATTAATTTAAGAAAAGAATCAATACAAAATTTCACACTCTTGATTTTAATATCTCAAATATTTTATCATAAGAATAAAAAGAGGTTATGTCTGGTTATGAATTTTTTTTGAAATATAAATTATATTTATTTACCATATATATTTTCATTAAATTTTTACTGATTGAATAATTAGGATAAATTATTCTGCAATACTAACATATTATATATTCGATTAATAGAAAAATAAAAGAAATTATTTTAAAAATGTTAAAAATAATCCAATTTGGATGAATTATAGAGTTAAAATGTTTTTAGATAAATATTAAATATTATGGATATGTGAAAGGATTATATTAAAATTCCAACTTTTTCTTGGTATCTTTTATGTCAGATAAAATGAATAGTGTGAAAAATGACATTAATGACCTTTTATGTTAAGTAATATTTTGTTAAATTATTTATATATCATAAAAATATTTAAATATGATTATTAGGATTATAAATGGTATATATTTTAATAACATGTAAATTTATAATATAATTTTTACCTTATAAGTAAAATTATAAACCATCAAGAGTTGACAAGTTGTGACCATAGTTAAAGTTAAAATAGGTTAACTAAGGGGTTAAACCAAAAGATAAGATTCAGAACACCGCATAAAACAGTAAATTTTTTATTATTTGATCTTATTTATAAAAAAACTTCTTATATTCTAATATATATCCATTTGGAAGCTTTTTTCGTGAGAATTACTTAATTATATTTTAATCTTTTAAGAAATTCAAAGAGAACGCCTCTCCTCCATTATAAAAGGATACTATTTTCTCTCAATTATTACAACACTTTGAGACATATATATCGACAAAAAACTAACCATTTATATTATAAAATTTTCTATACACTAATTATAGGTTATGTTTTTTTTTCTAAAAGACCTTTCCAAGGGTCATTAAGAAGAAATCAAAAGGAAGTTGAACGTAGAAGAGGTAATAGTCTTTACCTACTCTTTCAAATTTATTTAATCTTCTATTTATATAATTTTTTTATACCCATACTAAAATAATAACTCTATTATAATTAATATTTTGATATTTTATTATTATTACCATATCTTTTACATCATTTGAAAAGAAAAATCACTGCTCGTGTGTACATATGAAATACCATCCCCATATAGCGGTGTAATTCATATTTAATCACTACATTAATTTAAGGGTTATAAATACTAAACTAAAGAATATATATAATATTTATAAAATAATTATTAAACTATAATTATAATATCATATCTACCTTCTTACCTTCTAATCCATTGGAAAATGATAAGGTCGCTCTTGCGTACATGTGGACTACCACCTCCACGAAGTGATGTAATTTATTTTTTATTACTGATTTTTATTGATGATAATAAGGATGGAATTAATGAATATATATGATATAATAATTATTATGGAATATTTAATTATTATTTACCATGATTACTATCCATCCTTCAAAAAGTAAAATTAGCTTTCTTTTGTACATAGGACCTACCATCTCCATGAACGGTGTAATTCATTTTTCCATCTCTACCTTTTATGGATGATTAAAACTATATATATAATGAATATATATGATTATTTATATCATTATTAATATTATAGTGATGATGGTATCATGATCAAAGTACTAGGACCAAAACTATTGAACCAAAACATATGTGAAAAATGAAGTATTTATCACATGAAATAGTTATTTTCATAAAGATTTGTTAATAAAAAGATGATAAAAGGTTATAAGTAAATAATATATGGTAATATATATATATATATGAGTATTATAATTTAATATAATTATAATAAATATATATATATTATATAGGTGTTCCAAACACATATGATGTAAGTCAGACTTGAGGTAAGGGTTTTATCATCTCACTTTTGTTTCCGTGATATATATGACATATTCACCACTAGTTTCTTTTATGTAGGTCATATAATGACCCTTTGATATGATATATCATGACTAAATTTATTTTTATTGTATTTAAAGTTTTATTTTAAGTTATTTCTTTCATGGGGGTTATAAGTAAAAAGTTACCCAAGGTGTAAGGCTTTATTTCATAATCTCATCATTATTCGGGATTGTTTATGGCTAAGTATCTATTGGGGGAATATTTTGATCTTTATATATCAAACCCAATATATTTTATTGTTATTATTTTTATTTCTATAAATTAAAGGTTTTACTTTTATTTTACTTTCTTTATGTACTCAAGACACCAAAATAATGTTTTTAAGGAAGACCAAATTTACCTTTTTCTTCAGTCAGGAATATTTTTATTCTATGTCAAAATTTTCCTTAAAATGTTTTAAATAATATTTTTAATATTATACAATGATTTGTTAGTTTTTTCCCCATTTTTACTTTTTAAAAAATGTTTTAAAATGAAAAATATATTTATTTTCCAAATGAGGTACTTTTTATTTTTTCTATAAATTTGAAAAGTATATTTTTTAACATATACATCATTAATGGAATTTACCACCATCATGAATGCCCAATAATTTTAAAATTTCATTAATAATTTCCATGATTCTATTTAAATAATATTTTCCCCAATATTATGGAAATATTTAGTTTTTTATAAGTGATTTCCAAAGTGGAAAGGGTATTTTCCCCAATAATGTTTTTAATGATATTTTTATAGTGTTTATATTCATCAATGAGAAAACATTTATTTTAAATATACCTTTTGATAGAGTATTTAAGTAATTTTACCATATTCAATATTTTATTTACTTAAGAATTCACTATAACAACACACCCTAGGGTCGATCACTAGGAGACCACTTACAACATACGATTTTTCAATTATCACTATTATAAACTGACTAATATAAAACTATTATACTAATATAAATGGGGGTATTGAAATGAATAAAATATAAATATAATAAAAATATATAAATAAATGTAAATACAAAAATGAAAATAAAATTAAGAAAATACACAAAGAGGTTGTGGAAGAAAACCATTGTTCTTAGGGTTTCATGGTGGTGTTATCATTGTTATTCAAAAAATTTCCTCATTATTTTACTCAATGTAGAGATCTAAAAGTTTCACTCTATACCCTCTAATTTGGATGGTATTACCCTACACTAATACATCTTCATGTAGGAGTAATATTATCCACATCAACAACCAATCCAAACTCCACCGTTTGAATGACTCAGATATCAACTAGAAGGAAAATGATTAAATGAGGAGAGAGAAAAAAATTGTAGAGAATGCGAGGTGACTGATCACCACAATCAATTTAACCACCAATTAAATCTTATAATAAATCATGATAAATCATTAAAGTTCAATAAACTCAAATTACACCATTTCCCCCTCCCTCAAACAAAAATGAGGATTAGTTCTCCATAAACGTAGAGTTAAAAGCACGATGGGAGACACACAAAATAAGAAAAGAAGAGAAATAGAAGTAGAATAGAAATGAAGAAGAAGACTAATATATTAAAATTAAACTATTATTAAAAAATTTAAAATAATACAATGATACTAAAGTTTTAAACAAAGGATACTCTCATGTTTCCAAACTTTGAAATGAATAAGGGATACATATTTATAGGGAGAGGATGTGAATGAATTCGCTCCAAAAAGTATCCTCCAAAAATTTCTGCATGGATTTCACATTAAATGGCTGAATTTGTAACATGTTTATTTGTAAAATTTGTTTCATAATTTATCAATCATTCATAATAAAAATATTAACTTAATTGTCCAAAATATGTTGGATCTGTGGCTCACTTAATCTGATAAATTTATTTTATCCATGTGCCTTTTCATATTCCACATATTGACATTCCCATGCCATTATATCCTTACAAACTATAGATTAATTCATTCCATCATTAATAAATTTTTTTCCATACTTTAATTTTCCCCTCTTAAAAATTTCAAAAATTTTGGACATGTTTTTTATATGGTATTTATTAATTAATGAATAGAACCATTTCTGCCTGATGAGACCTTTCATATTCTACATGTTTAAACAGTTCCAAGAATGGATTAATGAGATAATTTTGACTTGAAACTCGTCAAGGACGCGCCTTATTTAAATATCATACATATAAAGATGTCATAAATTCATTTTAGCATGTTTATACAGATATATTACACAATTATAGAGGTGGGTTCCAATCTGTTGGATAAAAAAACTTTATACAATGAATGATTTATTTGGGCCTCCATATTTCTAAATCAAGACTTCAACCAGTTGAAAAATATATATCTAGTGAACATGGGAATCCTAAAAAAAATAATCACTCGATTATGATCAATATTAAAAAATATGTGATTAGAATACATAAGTGATTGAAAACTTTTAAAATTTTAGAATTGATCAATGTTTTTGCATTTAAGTATAAAATACCACTAGAAACTAAAAAAATGACAATTACCCATAAAATAACACTATGGTAGGATTATAAAAATTTATTTATAGAATAAATTATTCAAAAATCTTAGCTTAATAACCCCTACACATTAGTAGTTCACTCTTGAGTAGTCATAATACATTCAAATAAAAATCCACACAATAATAAAAAATGAGAAAACATTAAATATATTCTCAAAAAAATAATTTCATAGTGTCTATACTATAAAAAAATTACTTATCCATTCCATTAATCAAATATAAATTTTTTCATCCCCATAAATCCATCCATGGCACAATCATAACCCACCTCACCATGAATTTTATGTCACTCTTCATTTAAGGGAAATTAAATATGAAGTTATTCTCATACATGAAAATTGTATGTATCTTCATAGGCTTGTGACAATCCAAATTTCCCCACAACATGAAACATAAAAATATTTTCAATCATGAGGAATTTTTCTAGGTGAATTCTATAGTTTAGGGTTAATGGGAAAATTATTAAAAAAAATTAAGACTAGAAAGAGGAGGTTTGACTCTTTTGTATAATGCATGAATAATAAAGTTAAAACCCAGGATGAAACTCACTCAATTACCCTTGAAAATATAACACTAAATATTTTTTTTAACATGGGACATGAGCCAATAAATTATTACAACGAATAACATCATCCATGTTCTGATTATTTTTTTAAAGATCCATAAAGGAACAACTTTATTTTATTTTATTTTTTTCATTTTTTTTCATGGAGGATGAGATAAAAATTGAATGCAATGAATAAATTACAATCATGAAATTTATTTTATAGAGGTAAATGAGTCATAAAATGAATTAAAATGAGTAATTTAGGATCATCACTGTTTCTTTTTTTATTTTTTTGTTTTTTTGAAGGAGCACCATATGAAATAAATGAAGCCTAATGAAATGATGAATCAAGACCAATTATATCATTATAAACTTACCAAAATGTTGAAACACACTTCACATCACCCAAAAATAAAATACATCCCAAATAACACACATGAAAGTCCCTTCCCCAACACTCAAACTTGATGTATCCATGAAAAATACTAAGAGTGTGGGTAGGTAAGGAAAAATCGGTTTGTAATGTGGCTTAAACCTATAAGGAAATTCATAGAATATAAGGGATAATGAAGGATATATTTAAGGGTAGGTATCAGGTTAATATATAAATTTCCAAATTAGTGCTTTAATAATATAAAAACATTCCATGATATTTGAAGCATTGAAAGAGAAAAATCATAAATTCTGGCTCTCACACAAAACCCAAGTTTCCCTCAAGAAAGTGTGGGTATTAGAAAGAGTATATAAATATCATTTAGAATACCTCATAGGATTGGAAATATATTTTGAGTAATTTTTTCATGGGAATGGATTTAAAAAATTAATTAAACGTATAAAAATGATTGAAAATTTAATTTAAGGAAAATTTTTATCACATCAAAAATCATTTTAAATCCATTTTTGTTTCAAAAATCATTTCAATTTTTTGAAAATAAATTCAATTGGGAAAAGTGATTGAATATTCATTGAAGCTCAAAAATCATAAAAAACTAAAATCAAAAATTAAAAAGTATATAAGAAGAACTAACAAGTTTACGCTCCCCCCACACTTAAATTTAACTACCCATTATTTTAGTATATCAAAAAAATAAGGGTAGAAAAACTAAAGAGAACGAAAGATACAACCTGACATTATTTTTCAGTGGAATCCTTGAGTTAATCTCTTAGATAACAAAATTCTTCCTAGAAAACAAGAAATAAGGAAATTAATAATAAAAATAAATTATAATAAAGAGTAAGTAAAATGAAAGGGGATAATTCATGGTTTGACCCGTAGGTAGGTGCTATGTTTTTACGGCCCCTAGTGTAAAGGTTGTGGCAGTTTAACCCCAATCTGAAGGTGGATGGGGGTTTCTTTCTTAGAAACCACAAAATTATATTTTTAAAAACATCCATAAGTGGATTAAAGGAGTGATAACCTCCATAAGAAATTAAAATAACCCCAATCCTCAAAGAGATGAAAAATAAAATGTGATATTTAGAGGGGGATAAAAAAGAATATAGGGGTGCTCCCTATTTTGTTCTGTTGGAGGAGTAGTGACCACTATTGGAGAAGGAAGTATAATTAGAAGTGGATTATCTTATTTTTTAGTATCATAAAATTATTCCTCAATTATTTCTCATGTTTTACCATCATCATCATTTTCACTAGTGTACAACTCGACTAGCTCCTCCATTCTTTCATCAAAACTTAGAAATTATTCTTCTTATTCTTCATACATGTACTGCAGTAATGGTACTGAATCTAAAAAACAAAAACAATTTATATTATTATACAAATAAAAATTAATAACATTTGAGTTAAAATAAGGAACATCAATTAAAGCTCTCTTAAAATTTGAATTTTCAGACTCCTTTTCTTCAAACGGGGCTGTTGGGAATTCATTTTGTGGAGAAGGAAGTGGTACTTCAAGTATTGATTCAACCTCAAAAATGTGTTATTTAAAACTTTATGGAACAAAAGTTTCATTATACTTATCTTGACTATGTTGACGTTTTATCTATACGACATTAACTTCTTCAGCTTCGATGGACATCAACAAAACCATATTGCTTGCTTTTTTGAGAACTTTGAAATTCTCTTAAAGCATCATGTCATTCTGTAACATTTGGATCTTCATTTTATATTACCATATAGGATAACTAAAAAAGGTTTAAATTTTAAAATATTTATAGTAATCCCCATAAAAATACATATTAATTTTATAGATGAAATATATTCCACAAAGCTCTCTCATTTTTTAGTTTTTTCTGAAATTTTTAATTTTTTTGGCATTTTTATGAAAATTAATGTGTGAATGAACATGGAATCCCTAAAAATGATTCGAAATTGATGATATAGGATTTAAGTAATTTTAAACTATTCAATATTTTATTTACCTAAGATTTCACCGTAGTGGCACACCCTAGGGTTGATTATAAGGAGGCCACTTACAACACACGATTTTTTTGTTGTCACTATTATAAAATAACTAATATAAAACTATAATACTAATATAAATAGGGGGATTTAAATACATGAAATATAAATATAATAAAAATATATAAATAATTTTAAATACAAAACACAAAGAAAATTAAGAAAAGACACAAATAGGTTAGTGGAAGAAAATCGTTGTTCTTAGGGTTTCATAGTGGTGTTATCATTGTTATTCAAAGTATTTCTTAATTATTTTACTCAATGTAGAGATATGAAACATTCACTCTACACCCTATAATTTTGATGATATTACCCTATACCAAGACCTATACATTTAATAGTAATCTCTTCAACATCAACACATATTCCAAACTCCACTGTTTGAATGAAATAAATATCAATGAGAAGGAAAATGATTAAATAAGGATGAAAAAACATTGTAGAGAATGTGGGATGACCACTCAAGAATAATAAATTTAAAAACTACTCAAAAATTATAATAAAACATGAGAAGTAATTAAATTTCAAAAAACTCAAATTCCACCACTCACCCCTTGAACAACAATGATGATTATTTCTCTTCAAGAACAGAGTTGCAAGCACGGTGGGAGAAACACAAAACAAGAAAAGAAGAGAAATGGAAGAAGAAGATAAATGAAAGAGAAGAATAATATATTAAAATTAAAATAATATTAATTTTTTTAAATACTATAGATATACTGAAATTTCCAAAAAAAGTCTACTCCCAAGTTTCCACACTTTGAAAAGAAAAAGGGATACATATTTATAGGGAGAGGGGGTGAAGGATTTCACTTCAAAAAGTATCCTCCAAATGTTCCCACGTGGATATCATATTTAATGGAAAAATTTGTAACATGTTTCTTCCTAGCATTTTTTCAATGATGTCTCCTTACATCACCCTCAAAATTCGAGATTTATTGACCACTAGATGTAGGATTTGTGGCCAATTTACTCTAAGAAATTAATTATGTCCATGTGCCTCATCGTATTCCACATCATCACATTACTATGACATTATAATGTTACAAACGGTCTATTCATGCATTCCATCCTTAATAAAAATTGTTCCACACTTTCTTTCTCATACCTCCAAAATATTTTAGACATTTTGTACTTGTGGTTTATATGGTAAGAATTAATTAATGAATGAAAAGGTTGTGCATTTTTTAATACTAATTCATCTCCAGCTATAATAAATTATTTTTGACATGTTTATCTGAATCTATGACTCAATTATAGAGGTGGGATATACTCTTCATTACAAAACAACTTTCTACAAAGAATGATTTATTTGGGCCTCCAGATGTCTGAATCAAGACATGGCCAAGTTGACATATATGTAGCCAATGGACATGGGTATCGTAAAAAAGTAATGAATCTATTTAGATAAATATTTATAATGATGTGAGCTTAATAAATAAGTGATTGAAAGTATTTAAAATTCTTAAAATTGATTATTTTTTTCATTTAAGCTCAAAATACCACTAAAACCTAAAAATGTGCGAATTTCATATAAAATAATAGTATGGTGGGATTATAAACATTTAATTAAAGAATAAATTATATATAAATCTTAGATTCATGAATACTCAACTGAGAATATATTGTAATTATACCACCTTTATCCTTTCCATGGATGGTTTATGATTAGTTTGATTAGGGAATGTATTAACATTCTGTATGCTAGTTCTTCCAATACATATAGTTTTCAGTTTTTAAGGAATATCGATTCTATTTTATTATTTATTCATATGATGAATGTATTGGAATTATTATGAAAAATGTAGGGCCCATTATGGACCCTTGATGCATCGATAGGTCTCATGAGATAAAATAGTTTGGGTATTTGGCCGAGGCCTTACCCAATTTTATAAGACATCTTGGAACGGGGACTTGATGAAAAGATTAAGCTGTCCAATAGTATACATTCCACCATTATGAAATTATTTATTGATTTCCATGTGATTGTTTTAATATTTATAACATCCATGGATAAGTTTTAAGACCATGTGATTGTTTAAATTACATTATTTGTCACAATTTATTCCTATAGTATTATTCTTCCTGATCAAATTATTGATTAAATGGTAGGTTTTTTTAGTTATTTACCTTACCATATTAATTATGAATTATTTAATCATGATAGATTCCACTTTACCTAACCCCTATTGAGCATCTAAGTTCACCTATATTTTTTTAATTTCCCCATGATTAGAAGATGGAATATTTGAATGAGTTCAAGGCTGTATAATATTTAATTTTAATATGTTTTATATTTTATTTCCAATGTAATATTGAAATCATGTATGTATCCACATTACCAATAATAATAAAATATTCATTCCTTTTGGATGTGATCTCTTGTATCTTATGCCAATGTAATAACGTAACCACCATCTCTAGGATACTAGAGCTGAGGTATTTACACTATTAGTCAGAAGACTCAAGCGTATGAAGAGAAACATCTGAGTTTACATAGAAACACTAGACTGGTTACTATTCATAGTGATATGAGAGGAGATATCAAAAAGTATCATTAGTAGTTTTTTCTTTTGTCTTTCTATTGGGTCCTGGTAGATGGGAGATATGGTAATGTATTTGAGCCTGTGATGGATATCAGACTGGTGCATCAAGAACACTTAGTATGGTGAGATGTATAGGTTACCAGGGGCTTGGGATGTATGTTCTTGGTATTAGCTGTTATAGTTATATGATTTAAATCATGTGAAAAACATAGAGTTTTTGATATTTTTGATTTATTTTATATTTTTTTTCTCTCAGATTAAAGAGGAAATATGTATCTTGGGAATCATGATTAGGCGTGTAGGATTCACATGACATTTATGTGCATGATAGTGATATTTTTATCACTAAAAACAAATTTTCAATAGTTTAAGGTGTTTATAATATCTCATATGAAATTTTACCATATAATTTCTTACTGGAATTCTACTTAGTTAGAATTCCATGTATATGCTTTTCATTATGATAAAAGATCATGAGGATTATATGGGGAAAAGATCAATGGCAATGATAGTAATATTACAATGGAAAGGAACATGTAGAGACCTGTTAGATATATGTAATCATTTTATGCCTCAGTGTTAAATGCTATTATAGGTGACTATCATATTGGTTTGGTTATTTATTTTTCCAGTAACAACCTATATGGTTTTTACCATTTAAATTAGAATTTCATTAAACTTAACCGAACCATGTGGATGTGTTTCACAAGATATGAATCATCAAAAGGTGATATTGGTTTTATGTGTATTCTTATGTGATGTAAAAAAATAATCTAGGAAGAAGACTGGTGTGTAGATGCCCTGAGAGGGTGTGTTAACTAGGGGTGAGTGGTTGTTTTGGCATGGCTATGTCTTATATTTTCTTGAGATTAGCTACCTTAAACGCTATAGTTTTTGGTATCAAGGTTCATTTCAAAGGGAATGACCATTCAGGTGTCTGAATTTATTATTTATAGATGAATTTATATATTTAGTGAGACTTTAAGTAGATGGTAATGTTTTTGGTAATAATGAACGTCAGCGGGAGGACATGTGATTAGACCTTGGTAAAAGTGAAGTTCCTAATTTTGAAGAGGAGTGTCGAGGGTGATCCTACCTTGAAGAGATTAACATGTAGTAGGAGCGTGGTTTGTGGTTTAGGCCTGCATTCCTAGTTTCAATGTTCTATGACTCATGGGACCGTGAGTCTAGTTTTATGACTGGGTGGTACATGATAATATGCATATTATGTTGATCGATATTGAGATAGTGTGTACGATTTAACATTGTTCCTATTGAGTTGTAAATTAGTGGGAAGATATGTGAGAGCCAAGGGCCGATGAGAATTGTAAATACTTATGGGCATAGTGTCCCAAGTCTTGGATTAAAATGGGAAATGTACCTTCAAGGTATAATAGATATCCAAAAAGGATCAGGTTTCATTGGATGACCAACCAGAGTATGTTCCTTGACATAGATCAATAGGGATGCATAATGTTAGAGGTTAAAAGTGGATAAATATGACTCAGGAGGAGAAACATGCATTTTATGGTGGAACCTATTGAGGTTTCACTCAAGGAGTGGTCTAAGGTAGTCCATATGATAGGGAGTTCACCATTATCCATTTGAGGGTGTGGATATCATTATGTTTCGATTTTTTAAAGTACCTAAGATACTTTTTCCATAAGTATTTGAAAAGATTTGATTCATTTTTCATGTTGATTATTGGGTATTATAGGGGGGGCACACCCAAAATTATGTTTAATGAAATATGATCTTTGGCCATGGTGATCGGGAAATTAATCATGTTGATCGATGAAAAGGATACTCTTATGGTAAGGAGGATCACATCAGCAATGGGTATATGACCCTTATGCGAGAAGGGTCATGGTTATGTGAGATCATTCAGTGGGTAGTCATTACATAACCAAAAAGACAGTGTTTGGTGAATCTAAAAAGATCTAGATTCATTAGGAAAATATAGATAAAAATTAATAGGTGATGTTGGATCAAGACATAACATGGGGTTTGGGATTGGGGTGTTTTGAATGGGTCCAGACATGTTTAGGCCAGGGTTATGTTGGTTTCTATTCTTTAGAAGAGCATGTTGGATAATTTTGTTTGAATGAGGATAAAACCATGGAGTTTCCCTATAATTCATTTAATTTTTTTTGATCATGTAAAAATGGTTCTAGGTTTACATAGAATGTTTAAGAATTTGAATCGGGTTTTCTGGTAACACATTAGTAGTGGAAGTTGGTAACTTTCAAGTAACATCAGACCGACGGGGTTTGACTAGTGTTACCATGAATAAATGGATGTTTTGGGTTGGAAACCCCATATAGTTACTAGTGTTGGATACGATGGGTGTGTTCCTTAGGATGGGATGATATTGTTTTGAAAATCTATTATGATAATAGCTTGGGTATGGATTGTGATTACTCAACCATATTAGTTTGGATTTTGGGAATAATGTAACACCCTAAGATTTCATAGTATGTTATCTCATTAAAGTAATTCAATAGCTTGCGCTACACTCAACATGGAGTTCGCGCGCACCACAATATATTAAACTAGCCATAGAAAAAGTGGTTATGAACAATATTAACTACATTTTGAATCTTATATACTCTATATAATTTTAACACCCATATTATGTGTTTCTTGGACATAATATAAGAACAAATTCAATTTTTTTTTTCAGATAAATGAAGTATTTTTCAAAAAATGATTTTTACCACCTTTTAATAGTGAATCCTTTTTAAAACCAATATTTGAAACTTTTATATATTCAATTTAATAAAATTAAATTCTTCTTTAGAATCAGGACATAAAAATTTAGTTTGGATAAAGTTTTGGTACTTTATTGATAACTTTCATATTTTGATGAATACTGAAAAATACAATATTTTAATTGAAAACAACTTTTTTAATTGAAATGATTTATATTGTTAAATTATGCATTTGAATGGTTTTTAAGTATAATTATATTATATTTTTATCATTTAATACAACTAAGGTCGTTATAAGTAATTTTACATTTAAATTTGACATAAACAGATGTCAATCTTTTGATAGTTATTACTTTTTTAAAAACCCGCTTTTTTGTTTTGACAATGGGAATTAATTTTAATTTAATAAATAAAACTTATATATTTTTAATTTAGTAAAATAGAATTCATTTTTGAATTTATAATATCAAAATTAGCTTAGGTTGAACTTTTGGAATTTTTCTGAAAACTTTAAATTTATGATGAATAGTGAAAAACACTACACTATTATTTAAAACCGACTTTTTATTTAAATAATTATATATTTTATTTAAATTTATTTTAGGTCAAAATAGATACATAATACCTATATAAGTTCAATGTAATTCATTAGAGTCAGTTTATAATAATTTTTGATATATAAAAAATTTATTGAAATTTTTTCCGTCTTTTACCCACCTCCTAGGAGCATTTGAAAATTTACCTAAAACATAATTTTACCACTTCTATAAGTTGAATTTCGAAAATTCGAGAGAAAAATTTGATATCAGTAAGTAAAATGTGTTTCAATGAGATGAAAATATTTTTTTGGTGAATAGTAACTTTTTACTTTTATTTATCACGGTTAAAAGTAAATAGAGTAATTGAGGGTAAAAATGATATTATTATTACCCTAAAACATGTCCTAATTATAGTGGATAAGTGTAATTCGACCAAAAACAACTTTGGAATAAAATATGATCCTTTAGGTCCACTTGGATGAGATTATGACATTTATTATTATTTAATTCAAACAAGAGTTAAAAGTGTTAAAATCAATGTTTAATAACTAAAACATTCTTAATATTAGGTTATACATAAGATAAATTTCAATATAAATATTAATTAGAAAGGTAAAAATATTTCCTACATAATTGTATTTTTCTATAATTTTTAGACATTAAATAATTTAATTTATTAATGACACAATGATGATGTAGTAATTACGTTATTAATAAAAGAATCAAATAAATGGTATTATAAATATTAAAATAAATATAATTTAAATGTTTTTCTAACATCCACTAATTTCATAGGTTAATATGAAATGTTATAATTTATTCAATGTGTCTTTTTTGAAGTAATAAAGTTGTGATGTCTTTAACAAAAACCAAAAACCAAATAGTGTCAAAATTGACATAAATGAGTTTTTAAAACAATTATTATATTATTAAATTATATAATATTACTAAAAATATAAGGCTCCATCAAAAGACTTATGAAATAATATATATGTCATTAATGAACCACTTGGGGTTCTCTTAGAGGTTTATAGTATGTTTATTAACCATATAATAAAAAAAACAAAAAGACATGGTAAATGTTAAACTATTTAACTAAGAGTTAAATCAAAATGATAAGGTTAATATAGTGACCCAAACCTTTCTAAAACCTATTATTTGAGTTGTTTTAAAACCATAACCCGATTATCATTTAAATAATTTATTTTTGAGCCATTATAAACCGAACATGATTTTATTATAACATAATATTTCAATCTTTTCCTAAGGTGCCCCTCACCCCTCTTATAAAAGTGAACTTACCCTTATCTCAAATTCACTCATTAAAAGACATTTGGATCGGCCAAAATCTTCCTATATATCCTCCCAACTATCCTACCTTGTTCTTAGAGGCCTTAATTTGGTCATAAAGCTAACCTAATGATCCCTTTTGATCAAATAAAATGGAAGAACCCGAAGAAGAGGTAATGGTTTCACCACCCTCTTTCAAGTTATTTTCTTCTTCCACTTAATCTTTGTTTGTTATTACCATATAAAAATAATAAATCTAGTAAATTATATATAATTTGATGTTATTATAAATATTTCATAGCCATATTCATTATTCTATCCATCATATGAATGATAATGTCACCATGCGTGCGTACATATGTCGTATCGTCTCCACGTCGTGGTGGAATTTGTTATTCAATACTATGTTATTTGGATGGATATAATGATGAGTAATATGTATATAAATAATGAAAATAACATGATAATATCTCTGTAAAATTAATATACCATCCAATTCCATGCCTTTAAGGAAATGATATTATCGCTCGTGTGTACGTACAGATTACCGTCTCCACGACGCGATGAGATTCATTTCAACGTTCACCATTCATCGACGATTATAAAAATATATATTACTAATAAGTATGTAATATATGATATAATAATGATACTGGAGATATTTATATTTATACATATATGTATTTATGTACTTACATATATCTTATTCACTTAATTCCGTTGAATACGATATGAAAATAGAAACAGTGTTTATGCGTACGTACGACCTACCATCTCCATAAACAGTGTTTTCCATTTCATATATCTATCTATTAAAATTATTTATATTCTAAATATATATGATATATAAATCAAGTATTATATTCTAGATGTATTTCAATCATGATCTAAATGATATGATCATGAATAACAAGTTAAAATATGTATAATAAAGAAAGCGATTATTACCCAAAATGTTATTTTAACATGAAAATCATTATTAAATGGGTTGTATAAAGACATAAATGAATCATGTATTATATAATAAATATGAATATGGTTCTGGTATAATCTATTAACATACATTTTTTATTATACAGGTGGTTAAACGTACCCTCGACCAAAGGAAAGTGCATGGTAAGGGGTTTCTTATCACACTTTTAATTCCGTGATATTTCCATTGTTCACCACTCATTGCATGTGGTGTATTGTGTACTAACATTTGATATATATTATCATGATTATATATATATTCATGTTACTCTATTAAATATTTGGTGTTTATTAACTTTTGTTCACACGACTTGATTGATTACAATGTGGTTACGGGATTTCATCTCACTTCTTATTCCCGTGAGATTCACGTTGTGTTGCCACTATTTATTTTTGTGTGGTGTATATACTGGTGATGATTGTATTCCTTGTGTAATATAAATTAATCTATGGGTATTTACAACTTCATTGAATAATCCATCTTTCATGGGGTGTATGTTTCGTGAGTTACCAAATTGGTAAGGGTTAATTTCACAGTCTCTTTATTATCCGAGGTTTTTTTACGTAAGTATCTAATGAGACCTCTTTATCATCCACATCCTTGTTTTCCTAAAAATTTATTCCGAAATATTTTTACTACTTACAATACTATGGGTTAAATTCATTTATACCCTTATTTTACCTTATACATTTTGAAAGGAATCTTTCCATCGTTTTCCAAACAAGTTACTTTATGACCTTTTTGAAAAAATTATGGTAAGTATATTTTTTTTAACTCATACGGCAGGTGCAACAATATTCCACTATTTTAGAATCATCTAAGCTTCCCTTACAAGCTTATAAAAATATTTTCAAAATAAATTATTTCTTTATAATTATGTGACACTTAAATTATTTCAAAATAGAAAGTGATATTTCTCTCAAATACTTTTGATTTCATCTATGTCAACATCCTTTGATAAATTTTACACTTGTTTGAAGTTGATTTATTAGGATAAAAATCTTCCATATTGTATTTAAGGTTTTATGATATGTTTGATTGTGGATGAGTTATTTTTATTCCATTCATGGTTTATGGTTAAATTATTGACATTTTATATTATAGTTTTAATACGAATGTTTATGTTATATTTCAACCTTTTCTTAAGATGAATGTATTGGAATAATATGTTCCGGATTGGGGACTAAAAAAAGTAAGCCCTCTGGGTTGGGGTCTAGTTACATCAGTCTCTCCAGGTTGGAATCCGGTTACAGAGGCTCTCCGGGTTGGAGTCCGGTTACAGAGGCTCTCTGGGTTGGAGTCCGGTTACAGAGGCTCTCTAGTTTGGGGTCCAGTTACAGTTAGCCCCTAGGTCCTAGCAGGAGGCCTTGACATAGAAATTAAAGTCCATCATTATGCATTTTTTCATTATGAAATTAGTTATTAAATGTGATTATTTAACTAGTATAATATCCGTGTGAAAATTTATATGGTAATGTTTGATTTATTTTTTACATATTATTACCAAGTTTATGTTTTAAAGGTTGTTGTTTTTATTACACATATTTACTTAAAAGTTTATAGCTTCCGCTAAATTATTTACCCTTACTGAACATCTGAGCTCACGCCTTTCTAATGTTTTATTTTCCCAGGATATGAAGAAGTTAGTTATGAGTGACTTTCATGCATATTCTAAAAGGCTTGGAAATTTCTAATGAAATAAATTACTGTTGTTTTTCTTTTCAAGATTGTAATGTTGAACTTCATGTATGTAGTATATTTTCCAGGACTACTAAACTGATCAGTCCTTTGGGACTTGATTCCTTGTAATCATGCCAATGTATTAAAATAATGCACCAACTCTGGGTAATTGGGATTTGGGGTGTTACAGTTGGTATCTGAGGAAGTTTAGTACAAATCCTAGAAACTAGATTTAGATAAACTCTGATTAGAGAACATTAACCTAAGATAGACTTTGAGGATTAGCATAGAAAAAATTCCTAGAATTTTGGTAATGTTGATATTTTTTGTATTTTCCAAGAAATAAATCCTTGTTTGGATATGAGAAGGTAGAGCCAGCTCTGGCACAGATGTACCTAGGAGTGAAAACTCCAACGAGGATTTTTGAGCTTGACCTGGGGTATCCTGGTACAAAAAATGGCCCTTAATGCACTCTTGGTTACGACACTCCTGAGGGATATGCTTAGGATAATTCACAATTTATTTAAAAACCATTATGAAGGATTTAGGAGTAAATAATTCCTCAAAGAAAACATTTTTACGATTATGGATTATATCCATAAACTATTCATTTACGTTAGGTATTTTACATATTTGGAATTATGAATTTTGATTTATAAACTAACCTAGGGTATGCCATTATTTAGAAATGGTGCCTAGTAGAAGGAATGAGAACTCCAGCAATATGTATGATCCAAAAAGTAAGAAGGATCATATCTTTAATTGTATTAAAACAACATTTAGAATGGAAATAGTCTCCCACATATTCTAAACATATGAAGAAGTAGTATCATGTATTAATAATATAATTAAATTTTTTTAAGTCATATGGATTTGAAGGGAAGCAAGAGAAGAAAAGGATGGTAGAGAGAAATATAGATAAAGGGAAGAGGGGAAAGAATGATTTTCCTACATGTGATAACTGTGGAAAGAATCACCTTGGTAAATGCTTGATGTGAATGTGATCTTGTTATAAGTGTGGAGAAAAAGGACACCAAGTACGTGATTGGAAGGGTAAGAAAAAGGGGTCAAATGTACAATTCTTCATCTGGAATGAGTTGGGACACAACGTGAATCAATGTCCAAATAATCAGAGTATGCCCCAAATGATGCTATTGGATAATAATAAAGTTATGATACTACCACAAATGAATAGGTAGGACTAGTGTTATAATGTTGTTATTAAAGAATTATTTCATTTGAGTGTTGTATCAAAGATGTATTGGTTATATGAATTATAGAAATAAATAAGGATTGTATTGTAGTACTATTTCATTGAGGATTTGAGATTTGTATAGTACCAAGTAAAGTGACATAGTTTCTGGTTAAACATTTTGGAAAATACAGCGTTGAAGGAAAAATAAACCTTAATATTGTCCTGATACTGAGGTAGTAATTTTGGAATAAGAAATGGCTGATTTGGATAAATTATATTCGATATTCTTGACTATCTTGGAACTTATTAATGGTTTGTTTATTTAATCATTGTTGGAGTATTCAAATTTTTTGGATATAAGGAATATATCTAGTATTTTATAAGGAACAAGGGAGAATGAATGTAATCAATAATGTTTTTTGGTAATTAAGGGTGTTACCGTCTTTTAAAAGAATACATGATGATGGTATTCACATGTTATTACATGGAAGAACGGATCTTCACTGTGTTTAACATCTTTATAAATTTGAACTATGAGTTTGGAAAGAAGTATTTTGGATAAGTCAAAAGGTTGGAATGGATTAAGTTTGACATTTAATTCAATTGTTATGGTAAAATCATTTCTTGAGATTTTTTTTTAATTTTTTATAAAAGGACAACCCGGAGGTCGGGCAACAACCAGTCGCGTCCGGCAAGGCCATGAGACTTGAACCCACAACCGAAGGGCGAAAAGGGTGCATCACCTACCAATGGACTACGTGATGTCCTGGATTGTATAATTTAGTTTTTTATAAGGTCTGATAGATGAATTATAAATTAATTTTTTTAGAACCATATACGATTAGGATAAATAGAGTATTTTTTATGTTATATTATCTTTTGTAGTTAATGATGAGTTTGTGGTAGAAATTACTTAAAGGATGGAACTCTACTTTTCAAGTATATATTTTTTATATTATTCTATGAAGAAATTAATTATTAAACTTTAGTTTGGGGATCTTGAAACCAAAAATGTGTTATCTAAATATCTTATGTTTTTTTGAACCAAGGATATTTTAAATCATCATAGATTGATGGATTTGAGGCCCTCAATTTTACACTTGTTTGTGATTGATGACCTCACTCACTCCCAATAAATATTTACGTTTTTCCCTCAAATTATGTGTCTCTAATTTCTATCAATGTTCTTCTAATCGAGATCATAATTTTGTGGTGACGTTTTCATTTCCTTTTCCCTCTTATTAAGACTAAATTTTATTTACTGAATTTCTAATGTGGGCTTTCCAAAAAGGTATTTTTCTATTTTTAACCTTTTATTTTCGATGAAAAATTTCAAATTGAGAGGACGCAATTTATTGAAGGAGGGGATAATGTAACACCCCAAGATTTCATAGTATGTTATCTCATTAAAGTAATTCAATAGCTTGCGCTACACGCAACACCGAGTTCGAGCGCACCACAACATACCAAACTAGCCGTTCAAAAAGCGGTTATGAACATTATTAACAGAATTTTGAATCTTATATACTCAATATAATTTTAACATCCATATTATGTGTTTCCTAGACATAATATAAGAACAAATTCATTTTTTCCAGATAAATGAAGTATTTTTTAGAAAATGCTATTTTAGCACCTTTTAATGGTGAACCCTTTTTAAAACCAATATTTGACACTTTTATATATTAAATTTCATAAAATTAAATTATTATTTAGAATCAAGACATAAAAATATAGTTTGGTTAAATTTTTGGTACTTTTTTTGATAACTTTCATATTTTGATGAATAGTGAAAAATACCATATTTTAACTGAAAACAACTTTTCTAACCGAAATGATTTATATTGTTAAATTATTAATTTGAATGGTTTTGAATTATAAATAAATTATATTTTTATAATTTAATACAATGTAGGTCATTATAAGTAATTTTACATTTAAATTTGACATAAACACAAGTCAATCTTTTGATAATTATTACTTTTTTAAAAGCCTTCTTTTTGGTTTTGACAATAGGAATTAATTTTAAATTAATAAATGCAACTTATATATTTTGAATTTAGTAAAATAAAATTCATTTTTTAATTAATAATATCAAAGTTATCTTAGGGTGAATTTTTGGAGTTTTTCTGAAAACTTTCAATTTATGATGAATAATGAAAAACATCGCGTTATTTTTTAAAAACAACTTTTAATTTAAATAATTATTTATTCTATGTAAATTTATTTTACATAAAAATAGATACATAATACCTTTATAAGTTCAATTAAATTCATTGGAGTCAGTTTATAATTATTTTAGATATAAAAAAATTTTAATAAACGTTTTACCGTCTTTTACCCATCTTCTAGGAGCATTTGCAAATTTATATAAAACATAATTTTACTGCTTATGTGAGTTGAATTTTCAAAATATTAGAGAAATGGCTGATATTGGTATGTAAAATGTGGTTCAATGAGAAGAAAATAATTTTCGGTGAATAGTAAATTTTTACTTTTATTTACCACGGTTAAAAGTAAATAGGGAAATTAAGGGTAAAAATGATATTATTATTACCCTAACACATGTACTAATTCTATTGGATAAGTTTAATTATACCAAAAACAACCTTAGGAATAAAATATGATCCTTTAGGTCTACTTGGATTAGATTAGGACATTTATTATTATTTAATTCAAAGAAGAGTTAAAAGTGTTAAAATCAATGTTTATCAACTTAATTATTTTTAATATAGGGTTATACATAAGATAAATTATACTATAAATATTAATTAGAAAAATAAAAACATTTCATTGATAATGGTATTTTATTTATAATTTTTAGACATTAAATAATTTAATTTATTTTTGACACAATGATGATGCAGTAATTATATTATTAATTAATGAATAAAGTAAATGGTATTATAAATATTAAAATAAATATAATTTCATTGTTTTTATGACATCCACGAATTTTATAGATGAATATGAAATGTTATTATTGATTCAATGTGTCTTGTTTGATGTAATCAAGTTGTGATGTCTTTCACAAAAATCAAATACCAAATAGTGTAAAAATTGACCTAAATGAGTTTTTAGAACAATTATTATACTATTAAATTATATAATGTTCCTAAAAATATAAGGTTCATCCAAAAGACATATATAAAAATATTTATTTCATTAATGAACCACTTGGGGTTCTCTTGGATGTTTATAGTAAGTTTATTAACCATATAATATAGAAAAACAAAGAGTTGTGGTAAATGTCAAACTATTTAACTAAGAGTTATATCTAAAAGATAAGGTTTATATAGTGACCCAACCTATATAAAACCTATTGGTTGAGTGGTTTTCCACCCATATATACCTTATACTTTAAATAATTCATTTTTCTTCCATTAGAAACCGAACATCATCTTACTATAAAATAATGTTTCAATCTTTTCCTAAGGTGACCCTCACCGCTCTTATAAAAGGGTACTTACCCTTCTCTCAAATTCACACCTTCAAAGCCATTTTTCTCACCCAAAACCTACCCCAATATCTTTCCAACAATCCTAACTTCATTTTAGATGCCTTACTTTGGTAAAAAATCCAACCTGAAGAACCATTTTGATCAAATCAAAAGGAAGAACCCGAAGAAGAGGTAATTATTTCACAACCCTCTTTCCAGTTCTTTTCTTCTTCCACTTACTCTTTGTTGGTTATTACCATACCAAAATAATAAATCCAGTACCTTATATATACTATTATGTTATTATAAATATGGAACAACCATATTCATTATCATATCCATCCTATGAAATATAATGTCACCACGCGTGTGTACGTATGACTTACCGTATCCACGCTGTGGTGTAATTTATTATTCAACACTATTTTATTTGGATGGATATAATGATGTGTAATATGTATATAAATAATTAAAATAACATGCTAATGTCTCTGTAAAATTATTATACCATCCAATTCCACTCTTTTAAAGAAATGATATTGTCGCTCGTGCAAACGTACGGATTACCGTCTCCACAACGCGATGAGATTCATTTCCACATTCACCATTCATCGACAATTATAAAAATATATATTAATAATAAGTATGTAATGTATGAAATAATAATGATACTTGAGATATATATATTTATATATATATGTATTTATTTACTTACATATATCTTATTCACTTACTTCCGTTCAATACGATATGAAAATAGAAACAACGTTTATGTGTACGTACGACCTACCGTCTCCATAAATGGTGTTTTCCATTTCATATATCTATCTATTATAAATATTTATATTCTAAATATATATGATATATAAATCAAGGTATATATTCTGTAAGTATTTAAATCGTGATCTAAATGATATGATCAATAATAACAAGTTAAAATACGTACGATAAAGAAAACGATTATTACCCAAAATGTTAATTTAACATGAAAATCATTGTTAAATGGGTAGTATAAAGTCATAAATGAATAATTTATTATATAATAAATATTAATATGGTTTTGGTATAATCTAATAACATACAATTGTTATTATACATGAGGTTAAACGTACCCTCGACCAAAGGAAAGTGCAAGGTTAGGGGATTCTTATCTCACTTTTAATTCTGTGAGATTTCAATTATTCACCACTCATTGAATGTGGTGTATTGTGTACTACCATTTGACATATATTATCATGATTCTATTTATATTTATGTTATTATATGAATTATTTGGTGGTTGTTAACATTTTTTCATATGACACGATTGATTACAACGTGGGAAGGGGATTTCATCTCACTTTTTATTCCCGTGAGATTCACGTTGTGTTGCCACTATTTTCATTTGTGTGGTGTATGTACTAGACATGATTGTATCACTTGTGTAATATAATTTAATCTACGTGTATTTAAAACTTCATGGAATAATCCTTCTTTCATGGGGTGTATGTTTTGTTAGTTACCAAATCGGTAAGGGTTAATTTCACAATCTCTTTGTTATCCTAGGTTGTTTTTACATAAGTATCTACTGGGACCTCTTTGTCGTCAACATCTGTGTTTTCCTAAAACTGTATTCCAAATTTTTTTTACTACTTAGTAGACTATGGGTTAAATTCATTTATACGCTTATTTGACCTTATATGTTTTGAATGGAATCTTACTGTCGTTTTCCAAACAAGTTACTTTAGGACCTTTTCGACAAAATTAAGGTAAGACAGTTTTTTACTTATACGGTGGGTGTGGAAATATTCTACCATTATAACATTGTCGAAGGTTCCCTTAAAATCTTATAATAATATTTTCAAAATAAATGTTTTATACATAATTATTTTACTTTTAAATGATTTCAAAATAGAAAGATATTTTTCTCTCAAATAGTTTTGATTTCATCTATGTCAACATCCTTTGATAAATTTTACACTTTTTTGAAGTTGATTTATTATGATACAAATTTTCTATATTTTATTTAAGGTTTTATGATATTTTTGACTATGGATGAGTTATTTTTATTCCATTCATGGTTTATGGTTAAATTATTGACATTTCATATGCTAGTTTTAATATGAATGTTTATGTTATATTTCAACATTTTCTTAAGATGAATGTATTGGACTAGTATGTTCCGGGTTGGGGATCGGTAAAAGTAAGCACTCCGGGTTGGGTTATGGTTACAGAAGTCCCTCCGAGTTAGAGTTCAGTTATAGAGGCTCTACTGGTTGGATTCTGGTTAAAGAGGCTCTCCAGGTTGGAGTTCGGTTACAGAGGCTCTCTGATTTGGGGACCGGTTACAATTAGCCCCTAGGTCCTGGTACGGGTTCTTGACACCGAAATTAAAGTCCGACATTATGAATTCCCTCATTATGAAATTAGTTATTACGTGTGATTATTCTACTAGTAGAATATCCATGTGCATGCTTATATGGTAATTTTTGATTCATTTTTTACATATTATGTTCAAGTTAATGTTTGAAAGTATGTTGTTTTTATTACACATCTTTCCTTAAAAGTTTATATCTTCTTATAAATTATTTACCTATATTGAGCTTCTGATGTCGCACTTTTATTATGTTTTATTTTCCCAGTGTATTAAAAAGTTATTTATGAGTGACTTGCAGGCATAATATAGGAGGCTTGGACATTTCTAATGGAATAAATTACTGTTGTTTTTCTATTCAAGATTGTAATTTTGAACATCTTGTATATAATCTATTTTTCAAGACTACTAAACTAATCGGTAATTCGAGACTTGATTCCTTGTAATCATGCCAATGTATTAAAATAATGCATAGACTCTGGGTGACTAGGGTTGGGGCATTGCAAATAAGGTTGGTACCAAAGTTTGACTGAGTTTCTCATTCTTAATAGGATGTAGTTACTTAGAAATAAATTTTGGAATGTTATTGGAATACATAAGTATAGATTTCATAAGAAATTATATCAGTGGGAGGCACCATGGTATAGAATTTATTTTCAAGAGCTATACCTTTTTGCTGGGAAAACATTGAGTTAAATAATCAATCAAATGAAGATGATAAGGGTTTCTTATGGCAGAAATGAACCATGAGTACCAAATTGGTGTTTTGGTGTTGATGATGTTCATTTAATAAAGTTTTTCCAGCTTTATGCCTTCTATTAGGAACTGTGCCTTTGAAGCGTGTTTGGATTTTGAGAATAGAAAATGGAAATTTGAGTTGGAATTAACAATCTCGGTGGGTAAAAATGTGTTCTTAGATGATGACTGAGGATTCTTGAGGTTTGGATGTGTTATGGTTTGTGGGTTGTAAGAACCGGTGCCCATATAGGTCTTGGATTTACATGAAATTTTTAATTTTAGGTAAGTTGATGGGTTGGATTTCGAACTAGGATTCAGATCGATAATCCCAGAGTCTGAACATCCCCAGATGTTTTTTTCAATATATTTTGAGGCCTGATTGTTTTATTATGTTCTCGGGTGATTATAATGATATTAGTCTTAGTTTTCATAATATTTTATAAGATTCTTCCAATGGTTCATGGTTTAATATGCACGATTTAAGATAAAAAGTGATGCATGCTAAACATTATGAGGTTTTTACTTATATTTCAAAAGTGAAGGTTGAGTTGCATGGTTAGAACTTGGTAGAGGGTTTTCCAGGAGATATCTCAATGTAATCCATGTGAGGAGGCTTATACCTAGGGATTGGTGAACATAAATAATATATAAATGTTTCATACTAAGGTACTGATAATTGACATGGTTGGTACATAGTTTGGTAAACCATGTAGAACAACCATGTGAATATTTTTTCTAAGACAATTCCTACTACACTATTGGGGATTGGTTTGGAAAACCATATAGGGAAACATTAAAACTCATTAAAAGTGATTTTTTGCATTTTTCATTTCAAAATTTAAGAGGTGCATCCTCCATTTCTCCTCCCCATCTTGCATAACACCCAACCGACCAAACTCCATCCTTGTACTTAAATTACCCTTTCATTTGGAAAACTTATAGCACATTTCTATAGTTATTTTACATGAGTTCACGAACCTATTTTCTCATTTATTCCTAATTTTTTGTTTCTCTTGATTTTTTATTTCTTTAGATTAGAGTTTACGAAAGATTCCACTGAATCATGAAGGAATCCTACTGATTTAATGGGTATTTTACCTAAATCATGTATAGGAGACTTGATGATGATATCTATATTCCATATACCATTGTTTTGAAGTAGGTATGTCATCATTTTAGGTTTTAAAGTGTTTTGGGTCAAATTATATGAATTTTAATATGGATTATGTTTTGATGGTGGTGGATTTGGCCTATGTTGGAACTAGGAGTCCACTGCGGACCTTCTATGGATTATTAGTCATGGTTCCTACATGATGAGGTTTTTTGGTGAGTTTCCATTGAATATTCGTCATTTAAATATTATTGGTTAATTAATTATAAATGTTTTAATTATTTAATTTGGGTTTTTTAGTGCAAGTTAAGAGCTTAGGTGAAGCATTAGGCTTTGGGAGGACCTTGGATAAGGCTTTCCATGCATAGGAAATGATTCCAACGTGGAATTAAAATGGGAGAAAACACTAAAATAGGTAGGAAATAATTCTACTTTCCTTATGTTTTATACTTTTTTATGATTCATATGGTTGTTTGGTCTCACAACTAAGGGTGAGCGACCTCTTTTTAAAAATTTAATGGTTTAACGAAAATTAAATGGTTTAATTTAAATTTAATTTTTAAAACACTAATGAAGCCCCATAGGATGTGAAATGTTCTAAGGGACATGAATGAATCTTGATCACTAGATTAATTTCCTCCACTATAGATGTTCAAGTTTTTGACTATTTTTTAATGACCTATGAAATCCAAACCCCTTTATGGATTTTCTTGAGAGAGTACGATATAGTGTCCCTCGTTAGGGGGACCCTAGAGACCTCTTGGAAGATATTATGTGACTTGGATGTTTTTATCCTCATGGGCCAAACATAGACCTTTGGATATCTTAGATCCTTTAAGACCATTTAATGAAAAATTGAGTGAGTGAATCTTCCCCTTGGGGATGTGAATACATATGAGGGTATACCTTCATTAGGTTGTTGATAGTTTGGATGTGTGGATTGACCTAGCATAACTTTGAACATTGAGATTGGTCAGATCCATCTCTCTATATTATTTCTAGTTTGACTTACCCTATGATTATTATGAGGCCCTACAATATATGGAATTTTCCAGGAATTTAATTCCCTCTTGTGATGGGTGCTGACCCTAGACTAAAGACTAAGATCTAAGACCCCAAGTAGGGTGCCTCTTTCTATTTATTTATATATGGGACCTCAGTAGATGCCCTAAATATTTTTTAACCATGGGTAGGTGTGTGATACATGGGTAGATATGTTAGTAAGTGTCATGTTAGAACTCATACCATTCACATGATCTGATTGGAAGTCAATAGTGATAAAATTTTTAGGTGTTTGATGAACCATTCCTTATTTTAATTTTTAATTTTTTTATAAATGTTATGAAAAACAACCTTGGCGTGGAATTTTCTTGAAATGTAAAACTACCTCATTAGGGAGGTGTATGATACTAAATAAAACTACCTGAGTAGTGAGACTTTTGATCCTAAAGAAAAATCCCCTAATAAGGAGATCTATGATACTATTGGTGGGGTTTCCATGGGTTTTTAGTTGAGATTATATTGGTTTTGGGTAAAATATAGGTCCTTCCATGTGAGAGTTACGAGGGGATGTTCGGTATTTAGTGGGTGTGGTCAAGTCTCCCATAATATTGGGTATTATCTTTCAGGAACAATTATATACTAGGAAGAAACATCCCTTGGGTTGTGATACCAGGATGGATCATTTCCCATGTCGTTAGCATGTATACCGAGGTGAGTTTAGTTCTAGAGTAATTATCACTTTATACTGGGGTAAAAGATCATATGGTTTTTATTATAGTTGACAAGGTAAAAAAGATGTGCTCAGAGATACTCTATAATTGTATGAAGTATGTTTGTTCAATCAAGTTAATGAACTTGAAGATTAAAGATGATATAATTATTTTATTTTCAGTATTTATTTATTTTTTTAGATAATGTCACATGCACATATCACTACATTAATTATATATATGTGGTTTCATTGGTGGTTTCCTATTTATTTTAATACTCACAACCTACTTGGTCTTCCATATAACTTGGGTACCCGAGAATCCCTCATGTGTTGTAGGTCCAGGTTGGGATGGGGATCGATGTCGGTTGATCGAGATGGAGCAGTTTAGATGGGATTTAGAGATTATGATGAGGTGTGTCTCTATTATTTTTGTGTAACCTCATGTATTTTTATTTGGGTATTTAATTACTATTTTATTTTTATTTGTATATGTTATTATCCCAGTGGATAATATATCTTTTATGCTATTATGAACATTGGAGTCTATTTTTAGCATTTCATTTATCATTGAAGGTTCTTATTTATTAATTCTACATATCTTGATTGATGTGTATGGATAATGTTTGGTCATTTTATATATTTTTACTCACAATGATATAGAATTCATATTCTTCTCACAGTACCACCCTAGACCCCCACTGCAATTCAGAATCCTTTAACATATAAGGAGGGGTGATTGAGGTCATGTAGCACCACCAGTCCAGTTATTGTTCATAATGATATGGTCCAAGATGGTACATAGTCTAACCATGCTGGTAATGCAACTTGATTCTAGTAGATATTGTATAGTTTTAATACTATTTATCCAAAATTGTATTAAAAAAATACACAATACACAAAAAATTAAATTTATGAATTTTCTATTCTTCCCCTACTTAATTTTACCCCTTTTAGTCCCTTCACCCTCTAATCATTTTCTTAACAATTCTAGAGAGACCCAAGGGAGGTTTTTCTCCTCCTCCTTTCTCCCTTAGTTATCTTTTTTGATTATTAGGGGTTCACCAATGATTGATCATATTATATATCATTTCCTTATCTATTTATCTTTTATTCTTCTAATACCCCTTGTTCTCTACTTTAAGAGGACATGGTGGATGAATCCTTGTATAGGGACGGTATAATTTTTGGAATTTGGTTATTTAGGTCTTATAGAAGACATATTCTATTGTCTAACTTCTCCATTGATGGTCAATTGATTTTGGAAACCTAAGGTATGTGTTTTTATGAATTTGCTTCTATTTTGACATATCATGTTGATGTTCTATGGAGCTATTGTACCACTGCGACAGGGGGTGAATCAATAGTGTTTTTTACAATTTTTCATTATTTTTAAATTAAACTATGTTCACTAGTTAGGAAATGATCCAATATTATAAAAGCTCAACCTCTCCCAAATTCAATAATAATAAATGATATAGGAAGACGATATTTTTACAAGGTTTGGTCTCAAAATGAGTATACTCCTTAATGTGATTGGTTAGACCCCCCAATCGAAAATCATCACTATAATCACAAGTGGATAAAACATTAAATTATTCACTATCATAGATTCCCAATATTATTTTTAGAGTCCCACTAAAACAATATTTTCAAAGTTTCATTTTAAAAAAATTATTACACAACCAAAAAAGAAAAATCACATCTGAATGTTGATTGACTTTTCAACAACTAATGATGATCTCTATTTTGATCCTTCAAGATAAATAAATTATCATGTGGTCACATCCTGAATAATACCACTAAATAGGTTCTTCTTAAAAATTACACCTCTTGACTTCTCAACTATATACTGATTATATAGTATTCCAATTTATATTTATGTCCCATAAATGATTCCTTAATAGAATATGCATAATTTGGTAAATTATTTTCACAAAAATATACTACTTTATAAATTGATGTCTACACTCACATATAATAAAACATAATGACTACAATATATTTTATTACTGTGTGAGAATTATCTTAAAATGTCACGGAAAAATGAATTTATTAGAGGTTTATATCCATTATACTTCAGCGGTCTCACCTCCCATTCTTGAAAAAATTATCCATGAAGCTATCCATTATTTTATAGGCATCACTATAGTAGTTATTGAACTAGTTATTACATGAAAATTATGAGAAAATGTGAAGTAATTTTAAAGTGGTTCAATACCATAAGTCATTTTAATTTATCATCAGATAACATCTCCATATACCAAATTCATTACATAGAAAAGTTCATATTCCTTTATACAAAGCTATTCACATAGGTTTTTTATCCTCAAAGCATGAATGAAGCTTTATTGAGTAATATATGCATCAATACCCATTTCTCAAAGCATGAATATAAAATTATATATTCTTAGTTTCCACCTAAACACACTGTACAGATAATTCAGCTACAAACCATTTTTTATACAGTTATTTTCATCTACCACAACTTCACCAGCAAAGTTGTAGCACCTCATCGGTAAAAGAGTTTCAACCAAAAAACACCATCATCTGTAAAGAAACACCTAAAAAACATTTAATTTTTGTTTTAACACATGATTATTTATACAACGTGAAGAATTATCCCATATGGATCAAATCTGCAAAAGGTCATTATCCTTTGATCTATTTTTATAGTTATCATAGTATCCTTTTCATACCTGCTTCTCTGGATT
The DNA here is from genome assembly GCA_963277665.1 of Viscum album. Lineage (NCBI taxonomy): Eukaryota > Viridiplantae > Streptophyta > Magnoliopsida > Santalales > Viscaceae > Viscum > Viscum album. The sequence continues at coordinate 1,287,496,000 of OY728159.1, read as the reverse complement.
GATAAGCATTTTTATGCTTTGTGGTAATTCATATTTAGATGAATTTAAAACTCTTGAAGTGAAATGGAAGATCAAAAATTGAACTGGGTGTTTTTTGGGTTCTTAGTCTACAAACCCTTAACCATGAGGGGTTCGATCATGATGGCTCATATAAGAAGAGGAAGATGATATCCCACTATCATTAGAAAAATCAAATTCAAATTGATCCATTAGACCAGATGGATGGTTTTATAAACATCTTTATGAAGGATGGGTGAAAATTACCCACTTACTATATCCCACATCGAACATCACATATATTGGGGCTATAGTATAACAAAAAACCCCTGACTTTGAGTATCCATAAATCCTAAACCCCATACCACCACGCCATGCGGAATAGTGGCACCACCATTTCCTCCATGTGCTGTGGGATTTATAAATTGGCCTATGAAAGTTCACTGCTAATCCCACCCATACCCCTTCTATATTGTTCTCTATGATCCCCATACATGATATCACTCAAGGTTAACACACAACCCTTCTGCCTTTTTACTAGCTTGGTCTGGTTCCCACTAGGCGCAGTAGACCATTGTCCCACATGATCCTGTTGTTGAGCCTTGGACTTGGCTGGAAGGTGGGTTGGAAACTTTGTAATAAAGGAAACACTAAAATACTTATAAAATTTCTAATTAATAAAGAAATTCAAATCCATCCTCAAATGTAAATTCGAACCTTCTCAACTTCTTTTCACCATTAAATCATGCATAAATAATTTCTTTTTTCATGACCACCTTTTAATATTCATACAATATGAAATTCATGTTTCATGCAGTTCTTCAATATTCCAACCTTTTTTATAAACAATGTGTCCTCCTTTTACACATGTCTTATACATTTAATGTAAGCATAAAAAAACATCACAATGAATTACCAAGAATAACATTCAAAGGGAGACATCCAATTTCTTATTAAAATAATTTTTTAAGAATGACATCCAGTGCTATTAGAAGAATCTATAACAATTTTCTAGGAATCACCTATTCATCCATAACATTTATCCAGACATCAAAACTTTATCCAAACTCACCAAAAACATATTTACACACTATGAAAACTAATTCAACACATAGTTTCAACACATGTGATTCGTGAAGTTTCTAAATCCTTCTTATATTAACTATATTCCCATATGATATACACTTGAAGAGATTAAAAAAGTTTTCTAGAGGGTTCTATGTTACCAATGCTCATAATAAAGGTAATTTCATAGATTATTAGTTATTGATACCTAAAATAATTATTCATACATGATAAGTTTTTGTAATAATACCCAAGAGACCTTTTTCAAATGAATTTGATAAACCAATAAGTGTTTTTCAGTCTGTTCAAATTTTAAAGAGGGTAATTTATATTTTTAGTGATTTTATCCAACATAAGGGTTTGTTTAGTTTTCAATATGCTGTCCTTGATTTTTATTGATTATTGATTATTATGTTTTGTGATATTTATGTCTGTTTTGGGTTTTGTTTTCATTTAGATAATGGTTTATTTAAAAGCATTAATTCTTGAATGTTTTTTTCAAAGGGATAATTTCATATTTCGGTTTTCCAAATGTATTCTAATAGCGTGCTTGTAATTTTGTAAATGGTTTTCAATGAATTTTTACCATACTTGGTGTTGATCCTCTGTGTGCCATTCATTACATAAGATTATGAATTATATGAGAAAAAATTATTTGTTATTTGATGTATGTAAAAACTTAAAGGGGATATTTATTTGAATGTTATTGGGATGTGAGTTGAGTGATTTCTAGATATGTTATATTGTGGTTATATATTTATATAATGATTGTTTATTCCATCACCACTATTTTGTTTTTTTCATGGTAACCCTTGGTAATTAGGTGTGATATTAGATATTGACACAACACTAGTTATAATTTTTCTCTAACCAATGTATCCTAGATAAGATTTCACTCTGTCCATGGTGCCTAATGAGGCTATGTGAGAGTACATAGGGAGGTAATATTTTCTAGGAATTCAATATAGGAGGGTCATTTATTCAACCTAAGTGTGTTCATGATCATACTAATAGGACCTAGTTAGTTACACATGATGTTCACTATGTTACATTTTAACTTTCTTTGATGATTTATCTATTAACCAATTTTTTATGTTTTTACTCATTTCCATGTTGGATTTGTTGTGTTAATTTTCATATATTTTCTTGTTGTATTGTTTTAATTAAACCATGTTCACTTGGAGTTTTGGTGATGTCATATATTTGTATTTTTCTCTTTTGATAGGATTGGATTTCAATTCAAGTGGTTTCTAAAATGTTTTTTAAAAGGGGTGTCTTAAGAAAGTGAAATATAACTCTTATTTTAAATTTTCATGAATCCAAGCATACTTATTACAATGGTTTAAAAATTAGTTGATTTTTAAATGGTGATTTTATAAACCACTTATATAAATATGAGGTAATTTTATTTTTTTCATTACTATCCCTGATATGATGAAAGCCTATCTTATGGATATATTTTAAACTATAATTTATGAAATATGTCATAAAAGGAATTTTATAAACACTTTGGTGAAATATTATTGGTCATGTTTATTTATATCCTTACATAAACACTTTAGTGCATATATAACTCTTATGTATTCGTACATATATCCAATGTATGTTTACTTGTTTATTAAGATCCATTATTATTCTAGTTGATGGATGTTTTAGGATATAGATTCACCATTGGGGTTTGGGGAGATGATCATATTATGGTTTGGATTTTATGGGTTTTCTAGGACAACTCATGTATCGGCTACACCAACCTTCAATTTTTTATTTCTTTTGTATCATTGTTATGAAATACTATTCATGTTTATATTTTGAACATGATATTTCATATTATTTTTAGTTAATACCCATTTAGTCTAAATTTTATTTTCAAACTTCTTATTTAATTTTACATGACAATTCAACTTACAGATACCTCACACCTAATTCTTAGTAAGAGTCAATGTATTTTTATTGATATTTGGAAAGTAAAATAATCACCAGTTGGTTATTTTTGTTTCACGACACTAGTTTCTATCCTAAGGTGACCCGAAACACACCTTAGGCCTTATGGGGAGCTAACTAGGGTGATGTGATGGGTAAAACCAGGATGATTTATTACACACACAATTAAGTGTTAATATTTTATTTGATGATCAAAACACAATTTTTATGTATTTTTTATTTAATGTTTTAATTATGATTGAATTTACTTTTGAAAAGTTAATATAATTATTGATAAAAATTTAGGTTACCAAATTGAGTTAAGTAAAGATATATTTTTTTTTCAAAGTAATGAATGAATAATTTAGAAAATAAATCTACTGGATGTACTAATTTTTTTTATTAAACCCATGAAAGATACTTATAAGGTACTCGAATTCTACCATATCTATTAAATTACATCGATAAATGTTTTTTCTAAAAAAATTATGTTAAAAAGATATTGAGTTGAACTAAACAACCAACAGATAAAAAATGTATTTATTTTCATAAATTAGAAAATAATTATACTATATGAATCAAGAAAGTTTATTGGAAACAAGTATCTTATATAAATGATATTTGAAAATATACTAGATTCAACACTTTTGAATTCTACCAGATGAAATTCATACACACTTTACCAAAAAAATAAAAATGCATTGAGAAGTTATACTATATGTAACAACAAGAAGTATACCAAAAATAAGAAATAATAAGTTTACTTGATAAATATATCAGGTGAAATCCACTCAATATAGAGTTACAAATTAAAACACTATTCATACATTCTAGCCAATGTAGATTATAACACCCAAAATATTCTAATAAATTTTGTGAGAGGATATTTTTTACTTGATATAAAATAAACATTTAGGTTTTATGGTTATACTGGAAGTGTAATTATTTTTTAAAAATTACATTGATTATTGATTAATTATATTTATAAATTTTTCTTAAATAATATAAGATCATATTGAGTAGAATAGATTTTTTCATTTGATATTTTATTTAAAAATAAAATAAACAAGTTTCTGAAGTATATCGATATTAGTTGGAGATATTTGGTAAATTTTGGTTCATTAGAAAGGTACATTATTTTATGAAAGAATACAATTAACCATAAAATCATGATACATGTTTATTACTTAAAAAAATTCTAATTTTGGTTTAAATGTTTTTTTGAAAAAATGTGGTTGCAATTTGATGATTGAGGTAGTTTTGAATTATCAGTCAAGAATATTAACATTTTTTTGGGATAATAGAAGAAGATAAGAGTTTTAAAGAGTTAGTTGAGAGAGTGAAAAAGTGGTGTGGTGAACTAGAGAAGAAAAAATATATTTGAATATTCCAAAGTTTTATGATATTAATTAGCGTATCATCATATAGAATGATAAAAATACACTAATAAACCATCCCCATCCTAGTAAGACCAAATAGTGATGACTTAGGTTTCCAAAATATCTTATACACACCTATCCATAATATAGAGGTCTCCTACTGGTAGTGATGGTCTATTAATACCATGGGAGAGACTATACCCTCTATCAAATATAAAAAATAATATTGGAAATGAAGATAAATTATTATTAAAAACATAATATCCCAATATAGACATTACATATATATGAAAACCATAAAAAAGATATCATATGCTATAAAAAATGTGAACCAATTGTAATTCCATACTTGGAATATATATGGAAACATGATTCATCAATGTGTTAATCATATAAAAGGTAGTAATAAAAGAATAGAAAATAGAGATGTAAAAAATGGGTTTGAATCTCCAATACATCCCTTCTCTCAATCCAAACATGAATCCTAATCAACCAACTACTATAGAGATTCTCCCCTTACCCATATCCCAGATCATGAAGTCTGTATTCCCACCAAGATTCATATAAAATGTGTGAGAAATAATAATAAGTAGGCCACAATCAATTTTTCCCTAATGAACTCTAGTAAAATAAGGGTGCATGGGAAAAATTATATGTTCTCTAAACAATACTAAATCTAAAACCTTTCACATCATGAGATACTATAATTCCATCCAAATAAATGATCATGCCTACTTTGGCTAAATCCATAATGGGATGACACTCCCATGGTTTGATCATAATATTAGGGTGGAAGATTTATCACCACTCATAATAATTTCCAAGTTAAAAGAGACATCACTAAATAACTAAAAAAGGTTAAAAATGTATCAATATACTTAAGGATAATCATAAATCACCATATCATTAGATAAGGGTTAGTGATATATCACCAATCCACTATACAAGGGTGAATGATGTATCACCAACCATAATTCAGGTGAATGATATACCAAAAATACCTTAACCAATGTGAATAATATATCATTGATACATTAAATAAGGTGAATAATATATCACTGATACATTAATAAATGTGAATGATATATCATCAAATCAACATCTAAGGTTAATGATTTATCATTATACATATAAAAAGGTAGATGACATACCCAAAAAAACCACAATCGAGGCGAATGATATATCACATACATATCTATACAAGGTGAATGATATATCATCGATAACATACACAAGGTGAATGATAAATCACCAAAATAATCCATAAGTTGAATTATATATCACCATAATACCTCAATAATAGGTTAATGGTATATCACAAATTACGTAAGAAGTTTGGAACCAATTATAAAAAATGGTGAATGATATATCACCCTTATATAACGTGGAAATAGTGAATGAGTTATCACCAATTATATGAGCATAAAATAAATGAAATAATAACCATTTTGAGTGGTTTATCACCATTATAATTAGATTAACAACTCAATTTACACACTAATATACCCAAGACCAATATGTTATACACCTAGAACATTTATGTCAAGCATAATCTACGATGGAGTGGCCTAGGATCCCAACCAAATACTTATCTTATAAGATTGAAACTGTAGTGGTGAACAATCATATAAATTTTCCATAATAAAGATAACTCACCACTATCCTCTTTCACATGAGAGATTTCCATCATCAATGAATTCTCAAGGATACCTTGTATGACCCCCTCATCAAATTTTAGTTAAGGACACCCTTCATGAGTTCAATCCACTAAGTATCTCACCACTTTCCTAAGGTGAAATGGCCATCAATGAACTGGAGTATAAATTTTAAGGATTATATGACCTATCATGGGTTAGATAATCCCTATTCACCACTTAAAAACCATGATTTAATTATGGATCAATCATACAATATTTTCTACACCTCTATGTCATACAATACATGAAACTCATAGAAAATGATTTCAAAATATACTAACCATATACCTTTTAGTCATATATGTATAACTGTTGAATATACTTAGTTGATTTATAATTAAAAAAACCTAATTAAAAAACCCCCAAATTTTGGGATTTTAGCATGGGAAATAAAATAATAATGAAGAAACCAATATTAAAGAAGAAAAGAATGTAAGAATCATCCATGATGATCCAATAGAACAAATGAAACACTGATTAGATATAAAATGAATGATATTTCTACTTAAAATAATAATAAATGGGGGAGAAATTTAGGGGGATTCATGAAACTAGAAATAAAAGAGAGGGTACATAAGTTAAAAATTGTAATTTTTATCCCAATGTAAATTTAATTGATTTTTTTAAAAAGTAATATAAAGATTATGGGTACCTAGTATAGCCCAACTGGGTTCCCTTTATCCCAATTTCCAACTAATAAAGGGCCACTTAATGACCATTTCACCACCACGACTAACCCCATCCTCTTTAGTTTGACCCAAGTATCCAAAACAATACCACTAGATACCTGGTTGTATCTATAATCCTTTGAAATATTTCATTACCATACCTGTTTTCTCGAATGCCAACCCTTGAACTATGCTCTTTACTAAAATAGTGTAAAATCACCCAAATACATTCTTTTACTAAAATTTAAATAAACTAATACCTTGGAATATGTGGGTTATCATAACTCCCCACTATACTACTCATTATCCATGAGATGGTTTACCGAGCATTGTTAGTTAAAATATTCAGTCACTTTGCTAACATGCTCACATAATTCTACCAAGATTTCATATGGATATTCTCATCCTATGACCACACATTTTCCATAGTTATTGTCTTCCATAAAATAATATTCCTACTACGACACACTATATGTTTTTTTCATTACTTGAATGATGAATGAACCTCCATCTCAACATCATTGACATTAATCACATGAAAAGGATCTGTATGATATCTTTGAAGCTAAGATATATGGAATAAATCATGTATGAAATTTAATATCTATGAAATTGGTAATCAATATTCCATAAAACATTATCTTATAAATATTATTAAATAGACTCATGAACTTGTTTATCAACTTCCCCTACATATGAATCAATATATTTCCCAACTGAGGTGATATTATCAAGATTAACTGGCCACTCAACTATAACTCTAGAGGTATATTTGTGAGTCTATGTATATAAGATACTTTCTTCGGGTGGTCTCCAATATCATCCAAATCAATTTAATATACTCTAATGTATCATGTTCAAGTCTCAATCTAATGATAGAAGGATTCCCTAACTTTAACTAGAACATATGTTATTCACATGGCTTCCCATACAACTCTTCAAAAATGTTTCATATGAATAAATTACTAATTAATACTATTATAGGAAAAATTTCTTATATTAGATGAATCTACCATGATCTTTCAAAATTCAAGATTTATTCTTGAAACATTTCCTTGAAAACACAATAATACACTCAGATAACCCATCAATATATAGACGACACAATATATTCAAATTCTTCTGAATGACTAAGTATTTCTATAATTCTTGCTAGAAACGAGATGAAGAGAAGTATCTTAATTTTATATGATCCTACTTGTAACACTATAAAAATATAAAACATACTATACAAATATTCCAAAAAAACTCATTAACAGATACAGTCTCCCTGGTTAGTAAGAAATGAGATACTTTAGTCAAATGATCAATGATAACCCATACAGTTTCACTACCTTATGGAGACATTTATAGTCCCATCATGAAATACATAGTAATATCATCCCATTTACACTCAATAATAAGCAGTGAATAAATAATAATGCTGGGTTTCTAGTGCTCAAATATCATCTACTGAAAAGTGAGTCACTATGACTTGAACCCAACTATGTCTTTATTTATCTAGTGTCACCAATAATACTTATGAATATCATGATATATCTTAGTAGAAATTGGATAAACTACCCATATCAAGGCATGTGAATCCTTCATTAACTCATTGTGTATAATTTCAATGACCATAACTTGACCTTGAATTCATAGAATAATATCATCCTCTTAGATCCAATATAGTGTTTGATTCCCACCATATATGTTATCCCTCATAACCCAATGATAAAATTAAAATGGATGAATCTATTTAACAATATCAAGAAGTGAAGAGGTGATACTCTGAGTTATGAATGCATCTTTATCCTGAAACTCTTGGGCATCATGGTTTATCTTAGTAGAGGGGATCCTTAACTACTAATTTCTATTTCACTCATGGACCACTTAGTCTAGATTCTTCATAATTAGTGCATCAACTACATCATTCCCCTTCCTCAGTGTGAACACCATATTAAATTAAAATGAATAGAGATACTCATCCTACCTTCTCTATCAAAGGATTAATTCATACTGGGATAATATGTATTTTAGGATCTTGTGGTTAGTTTATACTATAAATTTAATTCCCAATAGATAGTGATATAATTTTTTTGTGTTTGTGCACCATAACTTCCAACTCAAGATCATTCATTAGGTAATTTCAATCATATGAACTTTCCCACCTTGAAACACTAGTAACCTCCCACATATAATATATCAGAACTTTTGTTTTTTTGAAGCCTTTTGTTCAATTAATCAGAATTAACTTAATGGAAGGAGGAATTCTAGTAGACCCTTCAGTCTTGTTTTGGTAGCGATAGTTGAAAATTTAAACATATTGGTAAGTTTTATGGAACATGGTGTTCTTATAATGGGTTGTGTATGCTGGTCTAAATCTATCGATGGATGGGATATACTAGGATAATTTGTCAAAATGAGAAGATTTGAAAATTTTACCAGCTACTATGGGTGAGTTGTTGCTAACTATAAGATAATGATGAATCCAATGGAGGGATTTCAACAATTATCAAAGGATAGTGTAACCTATTCAACTAGATGAGAACCTCTATAAAATAGATATGAGATCAGATGATGGGTATTAATTCAATTGAAACTGAGAGTATCACTAATAAAGATTAGGTAAAATCACTAAATATCTTGTTATAGTGATTTTAAACCTTTTATTTCAAGTAAAATGATAATATAGTAGTGTTCACCCATGGATGTAGGATGAAATACAAAACCATGTAATATTTGTGTTTCATATTTTCATTCCTTGTCATTTTTTTGCGTGAATGTTTGGGTGTTTTTTCTTAAGATTAAGTGATAAGTGAGACTTAGTGGCAGTGATTAGGGTGAAACTAACTTCCTAATTTTTATTCTCTAAGTTGGAATAAGTTTTAAAAGTTTTAATTCCATAGTTCTGGACCACCAGTGTGTGCGATCTTCTGGTGAAATCATGTTCTATCATCTAATGATTGTACAAATGGATTATTCTCAATAAGTGGCATCTAAAATTGGTTGATCACACTTGATATATCATGTAACATTCACAATTTCCTTGTAATTTTATTAATATTAGTGAGATTTACTATTATCGGAAGACATTATTTCATAAGAATGAAAAGTTTGAATTGGAAATTTCAATGGAAGCAACTTCATTTTTTGGCAGATGAAGGTGGAAGACTATCATATCCAAAAGGATTTTGAAGTTTTTTTAGGTAGAGTGAAGTTGTATAGGATGGAAAAGTCTGAATGAAAAAATTTGGATATAAAGGAACTCAATTTAGTGAGGATGTAATTGGTACTATATTTGGACTTTAAAATCCGAGAGAAGAAGACTATGACTGAACTGATGGCAGTTCTGAAAAATATATACAAGAAACCTACAATGCTAAATAAAGTGTTCATGATGCAAATAATATTCTTCATGAGGATATTAGAAGGGAGGCCGGTGGAATATCATGTGAATGATTTCAACTTGTTCATACCTTATCTTTAATCAATGTGTGTTACTTTTAAGGATAATTTATGGAAAATAATTTTTCTTTTATATTTATCAAAATTATGGGATGAAATGGTTACCATGGTTAGTAATTTTCCTGGAAATATAGACATAGTGTTAAAATATGTCAAAAAATTAATCCTTAATGACTAAATCAATATAAAGTAGGTCTAAGTTCCATTTGGTATTGTACTGAATGCTGATGAAAGTAGACACTCACCTCAGAGGAGAAATCATGGATGAATGGAAGATAATTCAAGAGAGAGGAGTTGAGGAAATTAAACTAGTCCAGGCCTCACTTTCTAGAATTGTGAGAATCATGTAAATCTTTATGGGAATTAAAAAAACCATAAGAAATTAAATATTAATACAAATACCAGAAATCTGAATTTTGTTAACACAATGGAATGAGGAATTTTTTTTTCTCAACAGTAATGTTTTGGTGGAGTCATGGGTGGTTGAATATAGTGAATCCTTTCATTGAATGACATATCATGGGTTCATGATCAAATATATATCTGGGATATTTTTAAAAGTTCATTTGTGGGATAATGAAGATTGGGAAGTTGTTGGAAATGGATACCTGAACATATGAATATATAATAGTTATATCCTATGATTGATGGAAGCGAGACAAATTCCAAGTCTCCAAAAGAATCTCATTTATATGGGATAGTTGGATGATGATAGGTATATAACCAACATTACTAAATGAGTCGGTAAAGTTACTGAAGGGACCATAGTTATATCATAATAAATAAAAGATGGTACACTACAATTTTCTATAAATTTATATGGAATGGCAGTGGCCCGAAGTATAACCTTGGAAGATCCAAAATTTTGTTATTGTAGGTTCAGTAGAATTAGTGAGAAGAACATGAATGTTACAAAAGAGAAAAATCATACTAAATATTAATCACATAAGTATAAGAAAATATGGGAGTAGTGTGATAGGAAAAAATGTGTATTTTATTCAATTTGAAAAGACTGAAACCTAGAGCCCGTAAGATAGAATTTTTTCACTAAGAAATGTGGGGGAAGAACTTAATCTAGTCTCAGGGAGGATACCTTTACATTTTCATGTTCATTTATAATAAAACAATTAAGGTATCGGTGTACTTAACTAAGAATAAATATTGTGTTTTTAGTGCCTTTGTGCAGTAAAAATCCATGGAATAATTGGAGAGTGGTTGGAAGTTGAAGTGACTTAGATAAGATAATAGTATAGAGTAACGACATAGTAAATTCTATAACTTCTGTTGAAATAAACAGATCAAGATAAAAATTATAGTTACTAAAATACTACAAAAAATTTGTCTGTTAGATAGAATAAACTATATTTTGAATGAGATATCAATATGAATATGTATGCACTCTAGAATTCCCAATACCATTTGGTTAGAAGCAATCAATAATGATGTATACTTTGGTAATAGATGTCTGTTGGATTCTAATAGATAAATTCTACCATGAAGAGTTGTTATCTGATAATAAATCAGAAGTTGGGAAACTTAATGTCTTGAAAAGTTTATATTAATCTCTCATTGATGTGGAAAATATAAACAAGTTAGTGATAAATTCAAAAGTTTATTTTCTTATAGTATATATAAATGATGACTTTGATTTTATCATATGGTAAAATCATACATTCCAAGTCATTAGAATTCAAACATTAATCTTTAATAAGAAGGTCTAATTGAAGGTCTAAAACTTGGATGAAGTTTAAGTAGAGGGAAAGAATTAAACTTCTAAAATTTGAGTTTATTTGGATGGAATAACTGAGATGTCACAAGATCTATAGATTCCATATGTTAGAATAGATTCACTAGATGTTCAACAAGTGAATTATGTTTCAGAATGATAATGTTCTGCAGAAGCCAGAGGAACTACTTTAGAAGTTAAGAAATCACTAATTAGTGCACCAAATATTAGAGCACCAGATAATGTAACCCTAAAAAGAGATGAATCTCAAGATTATATGAGAAGATCTTCTAGTGTAAGGTGACCAGACTATAGATATGGATCTGATTTTTATTTCTTATTTGTAACAGATGTTGGGGAACCCAAATGGATGAAAAAGGTAGTAAAACTCAGCAAATCACTAGTGTAGAAAACATTATTTATGTCGGTTATTTTACATTTTTTACATCGGTTTTTAGCCGACGTTAATACGGACGACGTTATAAATAACGTTTTTTATCTCAGTTATTTAAAAACCGACGTAAAAACATAACATCGTGGTGTTTATCACATCAGTTAATTAATAACCGACATGTAAAAATCAGGGGGGGGGGGTTATAACGTTGGTTATTATATAACCTCCATGATAAACCGGGGGGGGGGGGTTATCATGTCGGTTATATAATAACTGATGTTATAAACCTGTTCGGGGGATGTTTATCACATCGGTTATTAAATAAACGACTTGATAAACCCCGAGGAAATGGTTTATCACGTCGGTTATATAATAACCGACATGCTAAACTAGTCCGGGTGGGTTTATCACGTCTGTTATTTGATAACCAATGTGATAAACCAATTCCCAGGCCTTTTATCACATCAGTTATTAAATAACCGACGTGATAAACCATTCCATAGGTGTTTATCATGTCGGTTATTAAAATAACCGACGTGATAAACCCTCCCCGATTTCTTTATCACGTCGGTTATAAAATAACCGACGTGGAAGACACATTTAAAAAAAAATCTTATATAGTCCTGTGATCTCCCCCAGAAACAACCAGAAACCAAATCAAGAATTCCTACCACAAAAAACAGAAGTAAATCAAAACAAGAACTAAAGAAAAATTAAGCATTTACATTGATAACATATAAAATTTACCCCACTTGACAGCCACCATCACACCCTTGGATAGCCCCAAACACCCCGGGACAACCCCCCCCCCCCCCCCCACTGGACTCCCACCACCCCCTGAACAGCACCCCTTCACCCCACTTAACAGCCCCCACCACAACCCTGGACTGCCCCCTGACCCCCTGGACATCCCAAACACCCCGGGACAACACCCCCCTCCTGAGTAGCACCCCATCACCCCTCACCGCACTTGGCAGCCCCCACCACACCCCTGGACTACCCCCTGACCCCCTGGACAGCCCCAAACACCCTGGGACAACCCCCCCCCCCCCCCACCATCATGTATACCCCCACACCCTGGACAACCCTCCCCCACCCCATTGGAGCCCCCACCACACCCCTGGACTGCTCCCCGACCCCCTGGACAGAAACAAAACACCCCTGGACAACCTTCCACCCTCATGTATTCCCCCACCCTCTGGACAACACTTCCACACCCCTGGACAGCCCCCCACACCCCTAAAACAGACCAAAAAGTTGCCGAAAACAAACCAGAACCCCTTCACCCCACTAGACTGCCCCCACCACACCCCTGGACACTCCCCCCAAACCCCTGGACATCCCCCAACCTCCTGTAGGCCCCCACCCCCTGGACAGCACTCCCACATCCCTGGACAGCCGTCCCACACCCTTGAAACAGACAAAAAAGTTACCAAAAATAGTCCAGAGCCCCCTCAACAAACTAGACAGCCCCCACCACACCCCTGGACTACCCCCCATACCTATGGACTCCATGCCCCCCCCACTGGACAACCCCCACCCCTGGAAACCCCACTCACCCCACAAGACACCCCACACCCCGGGACACCCCCTGGACATCCTCCCACTCTCTTGGACATCCCTTCCACCCTCCTAGAAATTCTCTCACCCCCCGGACTTCCCCCAACCCCACTGGACAGCCCTCCCATACCCCTAGACACCCCCAACCCCACTGAACACCCCCATACCCTTGCAACCTCTCCCCAGACCAGAATCCATACCAGAAAAACCATCATAAGTAGACCAAAACAAGAAGCAGAGAAAAATTTAACATTCACATATATAACATTAAAAACTTACACTTTCAACTTCAAAAAAAAAAAATCCAACCTAAACGACTACCAAATACAAAATTACAATGAGAATATTCAAAATTACATTTTACATTACAAACAACTAAAATTCAATCAAACCTGTAAAAACATTTGACCACTCCACTGGTAAGTGTTTGATGTCTTCAGTAGTATAGGGTTGAGGGTCATCAAAAAGCTACAAATGAAAAGGATAGTAGTTAACATGTATAATAAATAAATCAAATTGAAATATTATGTCAAAGTATAAGAGGAAATATTACCAGGTCAAAATTCACAATTGTCCCAGTTGTTATTATTTAATACATAAATCTTAACATATAATATCCACATTCGATGACGCCTTGTTGTTCATGAAAATTCTGTTTGAATGAGTTTAAATTCAATATATTACTTTTATGTAATAAATCAAAAATTAGAAATTATAAATGGATATTTACCTTCTCATTTACATATTTGGTATTTTTACTCCTTTTCTTTGTGTTTTTTACAAAGTAGGCCCATGCCCTGTTAGAAAATAATACGAATGGGGTAAATTTAAAATTCTTTATAATATATAAAAATATTGAGAAATTGAAACTTACTTTTCCAATATATTCTTAAAACTTTCCCGCACATCATTATGGACATAGTATATCCAATAAAGTGCTTTCTCCCTTGGGAAAAATACCCCTAACATCCAATGATCACTGATAAAAGGAAATTTAATGTTAGGGGTTTTTATGTTAAAAGATAATGAACTCTTTGAGAGAGATGTGTTTCATACCACTCAAAAAAGGCATCATCCAATATTGTGTGACTGTATTATTTTCAAGTCTTTCAGAAATATAAAGCATTCTTTGTTCCTCATCCAATGCGCTTGTTTTAGGGGAAATGAATTGTGGGTCCATAAATCCATATACATCTGTCAGCTCATTCCTCTCACAAATTTTATAAAGACACCTAATACAAAACATATATAAGTATACATTTTTAATAAATATAATGCCGGGAAAATGTGTTATGACTTACATGGAAACAATTTGCACCACATTGATGCCCAACTTATCTCCAGTAACAAGCTCCATGATATCAGTTTTCATAACCCCCACACTTATTGCACGTCCACAAACATGAGCTTCCATTGGAAACTCATAATGACCCACCAACAAATTTGAATATCTTGAAAATCTGTCAAGACTACTAGAATCTGTATCTGATGCCATAGCCATTTGTCTTTGTTGTTGTTTATATATTATTTCTTTACCTTTTATGTATTCCTATAAAAATAAATAGAAAAATATATTAGTTTTTAAATGATAAAGCAACTTTAATAAATAAAAATACAATATATAACATTCATACCTGTATAGTAATGAGTCGAAGAAGTCTGGATGGACAAATTAAAAAATGGCCGATACTATGTCCAACTGTCATCACCTCATCTGTAGGTAATGGTACTCGAGATGATCTATCAATAATATCATGTATAGTGACCCTATGATTCTCTACCTCTAATTGTTGATGATGAACTGTATCTCTTATACAATATACCAACCCATATGCAACTATATGATGTTTAGGATCATCAACATACAAGTCGTAATAAGTAGGAAGCTGCGACAGAGGAGTAGGATAAAAAATGGGGTCCGCAGGCTGAGGTGGGGGAGTGGGAGCTACTGGCAGAGGTGGAGGATAAATAATGGGGTCTACAGGGGGAGGTGGAGGAGTGGGAGCTGCATTCTAAAATTGTTTTTGCATGTCTGCAAACATAGACTGTACCGACGCTCTAATCTTTTCCTCCATCATCGCATTAATATTATGAACTTCAGCCTCCAAGGATTCTATTTTTTTATAAACCCCCTAAACGTTATAAGTTGAAGAACATGACAACACTTTTCTTACCGATACACCTGCCAGATATACTCTTACAAGACCAGGATGTTCGGGCTTTCCCAATGCTACAGATAAAATATCTTACCTCCTAGTAGTTGTAAATGCCCCCTGTGAACTCTACTCCTCAAGAGAGTCCTGTATTAATTAATTGAACATTGCTGTAATGATTGAAATTATATGAAGAAAATAGTTAACTTAAATAAATAAAATATATATCTTATAATCCTCTTAGCTACGATTCTCAATTCTTCCGAAAGATATTTCCCTTTTTTGCCCTTCGTATCTCTATTACATTTTTCATGTCTAGATGGAGGGGATGGAGGGGCCACCTTTCCAAATCTTGAAGACTCAGCTCTTAGTTGTTGAAATTTTTCCGCCATCATTTTTTTCTTCCAAAATGCATACCTTCCCCAAGAAAAACTATAAGGGTTTACAATTTTTGATTGGATCTTTTGATGAGATTTACTTTTTTCCTGTAAATTAAGAATAATAAATCATTAACTAAACATTAATGAGATCATTTATATAAGAAAGCTTATAAAAGTTTACATTGCCCTTACCAAAAATGAATCTTTTAGTCTACTTTCAAAAAACTATCTCCATGTGTCTTCATCTATAAAAGGATATATACGACATGGATTTTCATGAATCCTATGACCATAAATGAAATCAGATGAGATGGTTGATTTGAAATCCCTCCATCTCCTGGAAGCCAATGATAAACATTTCTTCCTGACTCATCTAGTGTCAGGAATATCAAAGGTCATCTGATAAAGAAGAGGTTAAACATATTATATATACTAGAAACATTTAAAGAATAGTCAAACAATAGAAAAATATCTTACCAAAATCCTCTCCCAGAACTGAGAGATTATCGATTTATCCAAACTTCTCCAGTCATCATACAGAATGCTTACTTTTCTCTTAGCCTGAGTTGCTATAAAACTCTTAAAATCTTTTTCATTTGGACCTATAGGAATATCATCGTCATCAAACTCAATGAGTATCCTCTGATCCTACGTACGGGCAAGTGCTAATTTTGGTAAACGTGTGCACCCACATTTACCAACCTTTGAATTCTTTATCGTAATAGGATCACATGAGTAAGATTAGGGAACATCAAGAGGATCATGTGAATGTTCCTCCCTAGAGGTATGACCAATATTCTCATCTCCAGAATCATGTGGTTGATCAACTGAATGATCTGTCATTATCCTTAAAATAAAAAAACAAATATTAGTTCACAAATATACAAATTCAAATATTTTAATACTACTGTAATCAGAAAATAGAAAAGTGTACTAAGTTATGTAATAGTAAACATTGGTAATATGGTAAGCATGTTAAACAATGGTAAAGATGGTCAAGATGGTAAACATGGTAAACATGGTAAACATGGAAAACATGGTAAACATGGTAAACATGGTAAACATGGTAAACATGGTAAACATGGTAAACATGGTAAACATGGTAAACCTGGTAAACCTGGTAAACATGGTAAATTAATTGTCACTGAACAAAAATAATAGATATATAATTTATGTAATGGTAAACATGATAAAGTAAACTAAACAAACTTAAAACAAACAAAAACTTATACTTATTTTGTTTTAATACATGTTGTAATAAATAAAAAACTTATAATATCTAACATTTTATGAAAAAAATTAATGTAAACAAGAAATAAACATATGTTACCTGTAATTTTAGGAATGTACAAATGGATGGTTTTCCCAAATTCCTTCATCCTGATCGTTTTTTATGGAACAAACCATGTCTTAAACATGCTCATCATTATGTTCTGTTAATCTTTCCATGGAAGTAGGGATCTCACATAAATCAGCATCTTCATCAAATTCATCCTCACCAACATATTGTTTTTTCCCTTGTAAAACATTATCCCACTGTATATCTGATTGATTTACTACATAGAAAATTTGTTTTTCATGTGTTGCCATTATAAAAGAATCAGCTGTGTCTTCCAATCTATTCAGATTAATAAGTTTTATTCCAAATTCATCGTGTCTGACACAATTGTTACTGATAAACCATTTATAGTTAAAAACATGAACTTTAATTTTAAAGTAATCAACCTTCCATATGTCTTGAATCACTCCATAATATGCACTTGATGCAGAAATTGGTTTTTTGTCCTTAGCACACGAAAAATGCATTGCTTCTGCAAACACCAATACACCACTATTCTGAACTACACTTCTGTTGTCTTGAGCTTTCGTATTAAATGTATATCCATTAATTTCATAACCGGACCATGTTATCACATTTAAACATGGACCACCCACTATCCATTTTAATTTCTCTGATACATATGATCTACCAATCATTGTCTTTTTAAACCATGACAAAAAAAATTTCTTGTGCTCATTCAAAATCCACATTTCTTTCTTCATTGGATGACATTGTTTCAACTCATTAATATGCAATGTGATATACAGTTGAGAATTAGCTATGTTATTCAAGATGTATGAATCTAACATCTTCATCTGTTCAGCTGACAATGATTTGACTTTCAAGCCACGAATCCCCTTTCTCTCATTATTAACTCGTTCATGGCGAGATGGAGGCAAACCTATGTGTTGCGCCGCATCCAAGTATCTCGTACAAAACTCTGCTACCTCCTCAGAAATATACTTTTCAATAATGGAGGATTCATGTCGATATGGATTTTTAGCATAACCCTTTAATATTTTCATATACCTTTCAAAAGGATACATCCAAGAAAGATATATAGGTCCACATAGCATTATTTCTCGAACTAGATGAATCATTAAATGCACCATTATATCAAAAAAAGTTGGAGGAAAATACATTTCCAATTGAAGAATTATAAAAATTGAATCCTTTTCCAAAATTTTCAAAGCATTCACATCAATCGCCTTGTTACAAATTGAATTGAAAAAATAACACAACTTCATTATAGTATTTCTGACATGGATGGGAAATATTCCACGCAATGCAACAGGTAGAATTTGTTGCATCATGATGTGACAATCATGTGATTTCATACCTATCAACTTCAAGTCCTTCAATGAGACAAAATTTTTTACATTTGAAGAATAACCTTGAGGCAGTTTGATATCATGAAGACGCTGACAAAAGATAATTTTCTCCCTCTTCGATAATGCATGACAAGATGGGGGAAGAAATGTTTGTCTTCCTTTAGGAGTGGGAGCTAACTCCAAACATATTCCCATTGATAGTAAGTCTAATCTTGCATTCAAACCATGTTTTGTCTTTCCTTTAATATATAAAAATGTTCCAATAAAACAAGCATAGATATTCTTCTCCACGTGCATGACATCAATATTATGTTTAACTTCATGATACCTCCAATATGGTAGCTCAAAAAATATTGACCTTTTTTTTCAAATATGTCTATCATTACCAGATTTCTGTGTCTTTCCCAATGTCACATAACGGTTTTTCACCCTCTCAAAATACCGATTAGGGGATAAAGGTTTTGGAGCAGTATAAAATTCTTGTGAGCCATTGAATTCCTTTTTTAGTCTTCTATATGGGTGATCCATAGGAAAAAACTTTTGATGACCCATGTACACAATTTTCCTCCCATGATGCAATTGAAAATATGGCGTCTGTTGTTCAAAAATTGGACATGCTTTATGCCCTTTAACATTGTATCCAGAAAAATTTCCATACTCTGGGAAGTCATTTATAGTGAACAAAAGCACTGCATGCAGTTGAAAATATTCCATTTTATAAGAATCATACACCCTAATACCATCAGTCCATAACAGTTTCAAATCATCAATCAATGGTGACAAGTAAACATCAATATCATTGCTGGGTTTATTTGGACCAGAGATCATTATACTCAACATGACATATTTGCGCTTCATACAAGCTTCAGGAGAGAGGTTGTAAATTACCAATAAAACAGTCCATGAACTATGTGTGCTACTGAGGGTTCGATATGGATTCATTCCATCTATGAACAACCCTAGTCTGTGATTTCTAATTTCATTTCCAAATGTAGAATACTGTGTATCAACTTTCTTCCATTGTGGGCAATCAGTTGGATGACGTATTTTTACATCACATACCCGTTCATCAGCATGCCATCTTAACCTTTTTCAATCATTTGAATTAGAAAATAAACGTATGAAACAATGAATTATAGGAAGATACCAAAATAACTTTGAAGGGATCTTTGAAATCTCTACATAAGCCTGTGATTTTTCTTTCACCTTATACCATGATGTCCCACATTTAGGAAACTCTGACAGAAATTCACATTCTTTCCTATATATAATGCAGTTATTCAGACAAGCATGTATTTTCTTGTATCCCAATCCCATTGGTCATAATCTTTTCTTGGCCTTATAATGTGAATCTTGAAGATCGTTATCTTTTGTAATAATGTCTTTCATCAATTTTAGTAGTTCTGTAAAACTTATGTCCATCCATCCATGTTTTTTCTTCAGGTTAATCAATCTTAACACCGCCGAAAAAACCATAAAATCTATAAAACTAGGATATAATGGGTTTTCAGCATCACCATATAGATGTGAAACTATCAGTTCTATCTCAATTTGTTCTTCTACAATATCATGAATCATTTCTTCAATTCCAACATAGTTACCATCTTGTGAATCATCATCATCAGTGACATTCCATCCAGTTTCACCATGCCAAATCCAAGGGATGTAACTCAGATTAAAACCATGACAAATCAGATGATATTTTATCTCTCTATTTTTCAAATTCTTCATATTCAATCATTTCAGGCATGGACAAAAAAAATGTCACTACTTGGAACATTTCTTTTATCAAATTCCAAAAAGGCATCAACACCTTCCTCATATTCATTGCTCATTCGATGTGCCGTAATCCAACTTCGACTCATTATTACCTATAACAAATATAAAAAATATATATATTTTTAAGATAAGAAAAATATATGTTTATATGAAAAAAATCATAATTTGAATGTAAAACAATTTTGAAATATAAAACAAATCTATGCGTATTTAATAAAATATGCCTGAATATTATTTTACAAACAAAATATAGTTATATATAAGAGTTTTAAATTCCATTGAATCAAAGAAAACCATGGGGCCTACAGTGGTTGACAGATAATTGGAGAAAATGGAGTAAACCTGAGAATCAAATCAAATTTAAAATAAAAATTCATATGAAAAAAATCAAAATGTAAAGCCAATCATCATGACACAATCATCATGTCATAATCTCAGAAACCATGATGCAGTAGTCAATCCCAACTGACAATTATCCCCCTCCCCCTTGGACACTCCCTAGACACCACCACCCCCTTGTACAGCCCCACACCCCCTTGGACGCCACCACCCCTTGGATATCCCCCACCACTCTAGACAGCACCCCACCCCTCCTAGACACTACCCCCACCCCTACCCCCTTGTACACCCCTTGGACACCCACCAACCCTCTGGACAACCCCCACCCCCCGGACAACCCCCAAAACCCTCTGGATAGGCCCCCACCCCCTTGGAAAACCCCCACACCTACCCACCCCTCCTGGACACCCCCTTGACACCCCCCAACCCTCTGGACAGCCCCCACCCCTGGAAAACCCCCCAAACCCTCTGGATAGGCCCCCACCCCCGTGGACAACCCCCCCCCCCCCCCACCCACCCCCATGGACACCCCCTCGGACACCCCCCAACCCTCTGGTCAACCCCCACCCGCTATATAGCCCCCACCCCTCTAGACAGAACCCCCACCCCTCTTGGACACCACCCCCACCCCCACCCCCTTGGAAACCCCCATGGACAACCCCCACCCCTCTAGATAGCACACCCACCCCTCCTGGACACCACCCCCACTCTACCCCCTTGGACACCCCCTGGACACCCTCCAACCCTCTAGACAACCACCCACCCCCTGGACATCCCCCACCCCTCTAAACAGCACACCCCACCCCTCTTGGACACCACCCCCACCCCTACCCCCTTGGACACCCCCTGGACCCCCCAACCCTCTGGACATCCCCCACTCCTGAAAAACCCCCCAAACCCTCTAGACAGGCCCCCACCCCCTTGGACAGCCCCCACCCACCCACCCCCTTAGACAGGCCACCCACCCCATTGGACCCCCCCCACACACACCCCTAGACTACCCCCCCACCTCCATGGACACCCTCGAGAGCCCCCAACCCCCTAGACAAACACCAACCCTCTTGACAACCCCAAAACCATGGTATTTTAACCTCAAGCTACTAGTTTTGGTATATCTAGAGATTTTAACCTCAAGCTACTTGTTTTGGTATCATGCCATTATTCAAAATGAGAACCATGAATTGTATCTCCTACTTGTCTAAAATTACCTATTATGCAATGAATCAGTTTTTAATAGCATATGAAGACATATAATAGTCCATGAAAATAAGTGACGTAAATAGATTATGGAACAACAAAAAGTGATACCCAAAATAGAAACAACCAAGATCCAAAACAAACATTCCACCATAAAAAACCATATATATACTTATAAAATAAATCACACTGGTACATGGAATGGGTGTATCCCAATGGTTTACATATAAAATGCAGTAATATAGGTGAATGAGATCATATGTTGTCAATGACAACAAAAATTACCATCAATGTTGGGCATTTTCGAAAAAAACAAACTAAATAGAAGTAGGTGAGTCTTACATGAATATTTCCAGTCGATATAATAGATATGGGGATAATAAATAAGATGATAATGGAAAAATGAGGTAAGAGGGTTTGAAATCAAATAATATTATGTAGTTTAAACAAAAAAAATTCACAAAACGTAAATATAGACTATCGAAAAAAAACGAATGAAATAAAGTCGTGGGAGGATTACCTGAGTGTTGCGAGTTGAGATGATAGATCTGGGGAGAGTAAAGATGATAAACGATGATGAAAAAATGAGTTTAATGCAATGAGATCGACGAGTCAATTAGGGTTTACCGTGCGAGAGTGACGTGTCGCTAGACTGTCGATCGAAAAATCTTAAATGACAATCCACAGGACGTGTTAATTTTTTAAATGTTTTATAATGTCGGTTATTTAATAACCGATGTTATAAACTGTTTTTATTACATTTATAACATCGTTTATTATAATAACCGACGTTATAAATTCCTTAGATATGTCTTTTTATAAGTCGGTTATTTTATAACCGACGTAAAAAAATCCGCGTGTTGGTTTTTTACGTCGGTTATAGAATAACCGACTTAAGAAATACATCAAAAATCATAGTTTTTACGTCGGTTCTTGTATAACCGACATAAAAAATTCCATGGGTTGTTTTGTTACGTCGGTTATCAAATAACCGATGTCAAAAAGGCCTTAAAAGCCGCTTTTTTTACGTCGGTTATTTTATAACCGACCTAAAAAATTCCTAGATACCCCATTTTTTATGGCAGTTATCAAATAACCGATGTAAAAAACACCGCGCTTTGGTTTTTTATGTCGGTTAATTTATAACGGATGTAAGAAACGAACGCACACAATTTTTAACGTCGGTTATTAAAATAACCGACGTTAAAAATTTACTAACTTTATTTTTTACGTCGGTTATAAAATAACCAACGTAAAAACCCACTTTTCACAGATCATAAAGTTGGTTATATATAATCGATGTGAAAAATGGTGACATAAATAACGTTTTCTGCACTAGTGAATAGAATCTATAGGAGTCAGTAATGAATGAAGAAATTAATTCCTTGAATATTAATATAATTTTTTGAGTGGGATAAATTTAAAAAGGAAAGTGAGCACTGGATAGAAAATGGTTCTTCCATTTTAAGGAAAATAATTCCTGAAGTAGAAGATACAAGGAATGTTTATTGGTGAAGATATTCCAACAAAAGGAAGGAATTGAATTCTTATAAAAATTTTCAATGATATTTAATCATACTACCATAAAAATAGTGATAAACTTAGTTAATTTTTATGATCTAAATTTTAAAAAAATGGATTTGAAGACTTCCTTTCTTCATAGAGACTTGGAGTAGGATGTCTATATGAATCAGCCAAAGGGTTTCTAAGATCATTGGAATGGGGGAATCATTTTTATATTTAAGTGAACACTTTATATATTGGAATATGAATCTCAATAGTAGAATTGAAATTTTTATTCTTCCATGATTAAAGAAATATTCACAAGGAGAAAACATGATCACTATTTCTTTCAAAAGTCATGTAATGATAGGTCTTTAATAATAATATTAGTTTATATGGATCAAATATTGTTGGTGGTTCCTTAGGATTCAAAGATTCAATAGATTAAGTGTATTATATCTTTAAGTTTTAAAATTAAGGATCTTGGATGTTCCATAAAAATATTGGGGATGAGGATAGAGTGAGATAAGAATTATGAAGCATTGGTATTATCTCATAAGGAATACATCTGAAATACCATAAATAAATATGGGTTGATACGATATAAACCTATATCAACCCCTCTTGTTGGAAACATCATTTTATCAAAATAACATTAACCAATAATTGAATACAAGGGAAAATACTTGATGAACATACCATAAATACTAACTATCATAAATTTGATGTAAGCAATGATTTTTACATGGCTAAAAATTTCATTTTTAGTGAGAGAAGTAAGTGGGTTTATGTCAAAATATGAAAGATAGAACTGAGAATCCATGAAGTGGATCAACCAATACTTAAAGGTACTATAATATATAAGAATTATACTTGAAGAATATGATCTTTTATAAGGATTAATGGATGCAGATTTTGTTGTGGAATCAGAAACTTGAATAAGAATGATAATATTTGTATCGAAATTTGGAAGAAAAATAGTTGATTGGATTTCATGACTACAAGATTCAGTTTCCTTTTCAAAAATTAAAGAAAAATGTATAGTAATTATTTATATATAAGAAAATTAGTTTGATTAATGTGTTTACTAAAGGATATTGTAAATTCATCAAAATGAGGAATGTTATTTTATGGTAGTTAGAGTGAAATTCATCTTGAATATAATATTCTATTCCATGTTAGAGTAAAACACATTTAACTAAAATTCCTTTTCATCTAGAATATACTAGAAGATAAAGAATTAGATCTGTAGAAGATACACAAGAAGAAATATTTGGATGACATATTCATGAATTTTCTTATTGATGAAATGTTGAGGAAGTAAAATGCCTTACTTTGAATTAGGGGAATGTAAGATAGTGGATAGAACATCATGTATGAGGAAGAAGGATGATTTTTACTTAATCATTGGATGACATGAAAGATTTATTTGAATTATTATTTAAGTGGGATAATTTTTTGGATTTTTAATCCATTTCTTCATGCCATTTTAATTAGTTTACTAGAAGGAGGAATCTTGGTCGACCCTTCAGTCTTGTTTTCATATTGATAGTTGACAACCCTTTAGTCTTGTTTTGACACTGTGATCAATTTTTTGAATGTGGATATGAAAACAATATACTATTTGAAGTGATTGAGGTAGTATTGGATACATGATAACGGTGAATACATTAGAGGGATGACTGTATTTCTTAGTTTGTGACCCAACTTTGTTAACCAGCTATAAACCTCTATAAAATAGAGGTGAGACCAGATATTGTGTAGTACATCAAGCATACCAGAAAAGATCTATCATGGGATAGTCCCCTGACCATTTTTTAATGTAAAGGAAAAGGACATTGAAAAGGCCCCACAAGTTAAAAGAGAAAATTATTTATCATAAAACCCATACCCATCACTACATCCCTGGTACAAATATTCCTCCGCAATAGATGATTCCCATTACGAGCTGTCATAGTGCTTCATAACTTTAGCATACTTCCTTCATAGATTCATCCACTCCACAGATAAAAGATTAGTGTTTCAAACGGAAGACCTGGTGGACACCGACTTCGGCCGATAGGAGTAGTCCTTCCTCATCCTTCGTCATGGTGGGGCAGTCATAACTTCTTAATTCTCGGTCATCATCATCCTCCCGCCCTGAACCACATCACTAAATGACGTCTTGATACCTCCGTCATTATCCTTATCACTCTTATCGTAATCTCCCCATTTATCAGGGATCTTCACCTCATGAAATCCATCTATCCCTCCTCTTTCCTTCTAAAGCTGAATATTAGTTTCAATAACTGCTAGACACCTTGGTTGCTCCACAAACTCATAAAAAACCATTGTCCCATGCTGAAAAATTTCTACTCTGGCACCATCCACTGGAGAAGGAATCCCAAGCTGCATACCGAGGCCTTCATTCATTGGAAAAACCTCCTCCACATTTTCCCCTTCCAACCCTTGGAGTACATTGAGCATGATTTAGATAATTTCTAATAATATTCTAGTTAGATATAGAAGATGGTGAATTTTTTGGTTTCTGGTTACTGGTGAGAAGGTTCAACAGCGGTGGTACTGGTTGCAGCCATCAATGTTGTTAATGATTGTGAGGAGATGATGATGAAAACAAATTGTTGATGGGGATGATGGTGTAGTTATTTATGTAGACTCAATGTGATATTCCTCAATGAAAGAGGTGGGTAATGACTCAGAATCTCATTGCCTGAGGTGGTTGGTGGTGCTGCAATGAAGGTACGATTTTAAAATTTGAATTCATATATTTGGTTGATTTATGTTTTGAAATTTCAATTAGGATTACCAGGGTTTATGTATCTGAATTTTGGAATGTACAGTTCCCACTAATCCTTATTGTGGATTTTAGGAAATAAAAAGAGATTTTAACTAAGTGTAGTGACAGTCTATCTTGCTATAATGATTGTAATCATGATATTTTTAGCGAAATAAATATTTGGTAGTTTTATCTTGGCAGAATAGGATAGAAGTAAAAAAACATAATCCTTATGTTTTTTATTTCCTATTCCTATTTATTTCTTGATTGAATATTTTTTTGTGAGTTATTCAGAAGAGTGTGTGAGAAGTGAAACAAAGTTACTGTGATTAGGTTGAAACACACTTCTTGTTTTTAGTGATCAAAGGCATATGATGTTCTGGTGGCTTAAATTCTATAGCTTAGGACCATTGAATGTGAGATCTTCCAGTGAAATCATGTTCTTTTATATGGTGTTTTTACATATTATTTCATTCCACGAATAACTACACCTAGAATAACTCTTTATGCATAAAAAATGTATACTTCTTACCCCTCATAGTCCAGGTCAAGATTGACGTAGTCATTAACCTTCTCTTTAGTTTAATAAAGTCATTGTTAAAAGGATCAAACCACTGAAAATTAACCCCCATCTTGGTTAGGGTCATCATAAGCACATATACTATAGGGGAGTACTAGATAAATATCATATAGTATAATTCTAGTCCTAAGAAACTACAAACATTGAAAATTTTCTTGGGCCTCTCCTAAGAAAAAACTACATCACCATTCTCAGGGTCTACTGATATTTCTTCATCCAATATCATATACCCTAAAAAGAACACCTCATGAATCTAGAAATTATGCTTTGATACCTCTACATACTGTTGATTATACTTTAGTATACCTAATTCAATATTTAGGTGTTAACTATTATTTTCATAAGTCCATGATTACACCAATATTTCATCAAAAAATATAGCCATGAAGGAATCCAAATATGGACGGAATAACTACTTGAAAAACATTGGTTAGTTGGGTTTTAAAGAAAATTTGGAAACAAATGGAATCTGAAATAGTGAATTCAATATTTGAGAAAATATTAGGGTTTACCTAGAAAATGATTCAAAACCTATTTCTTTAATTCACTTGGAATAACCAAATGTACAATAAAATGAATCCAAATAACCCTCTCAATACCTCTTTTTGATAATGAATATGGGATGAATAACAACCACTATTTCCCTCTAGAGATCACCATCATGATATAATAGGGCCTTATTAACAATGACATGGGCATCCTTGAGTATTTATAATAAACTCTATGAAGATAATTAAATACAATGTATTAGTGTTGTTAGGATGATACAACTATCTCAAGGGATTGGACTCATTGTGAGGTGTTTTCAAGGCCCCACATGGGTAATTTTTTAGGATATATGGTCTTCACCCAAGTGATAGTTTCCTAATCTCTAGTGCATGAATCTTGTTCCACATTAATTTTGCATGGATCCTATGATAATATACCCATTAACATAATAAGAGAAATAAAAAGTAAAATTGAACGAACCAATAGTTATACACACTATTAAGAGAATGAAATAAATAATATTAATAAAAAATAACACAACATTTCAAGTAAAAATAGGTATATTCTAAACCAAAATCATATATAATGGTAAGATAATGTAAAGAGCAAGCTTAGGAATACTAATGAAAAACTCATTTACCCTTCCTCTTGATCATGTGTATACTCCTTCAAGTTCAGAATTTCCCCTAGAGGTATCCTCCTCATCCTGAGAAAACTATTAATTCGTATAATGCACTCTGTTTCTTGATTGGGTGATCTCTTTCTTGTGTTTCCTTTTTTATTCAATACACAACATTGATGTTTGACTTGGTGCTAAATTATTTGGTCTAAACATGTGTATAGTGAAACTTGTATCACTTCTCTATAGTTGTTATTCAATATAGATTCTGATGTCTTCCTTTAACTTTCCCAATAGAATATACAATGAATATTTCCCCTCATATCATGATCATTCCATATGGATTTTTAGTAGGACCATTTCCTGATATTACTTCAACAACTTGAATAAATATGATCCTCCCTATGCATGAAATCAAAATGGCATGGATATCATAACCCCGACTAACACATGGACTTATAAACACTTCCTTGAATTACCATGTGAATGATAATGAATTTTGATGACGTTAATTGGTGCTCAAAATGATGAATTTGGTTTCTGATCAACACTTGGTATGTTGATAGGAAGATGTAGTGTCGGGTCATACTATGAGATAGTGTTGGGTAGTATACATATGTTGAGGATTATCTTGTAGAATAATTAACATGAAAATGGAGGTTTCATTGATGTCTAAGGATCTGTTGGCATTGGAATAATGTGAGGAATGGATGAATGGATATGTTTGATTCTCTATAGGATACATCATCAAGGGGTTTCGAGTTCCTCAAAAAATATTCTCATAACTCAAGGAGTGTTCGAGGTAGAACATAGTGTGTGTATGTTTTCAAACTACATTGGATATAAAATATATCCCACATTGTATTTTTAGTATATCATTGGAAAGAAACACCTTTTTGGGCCTTCTACTAGGCTATGTTAGTGAAAAACACACTGGGGTCTGGTGTGGTTTCATTGAGCTACTCTTACATAGCCTATATAATTACCAAGTTATTAATATATGAACTCTTATTTATTATTATATAACTGGTAATATGAATACTTGAGAATATTTCTTATATGTTTCATATTCGTATCCTGCAACATTGGATACATGGACCTCCGAACATAGTCTCAATCCTGTCAATGAAAAGTTACAATAACCTAATATTTCATTAATATCTTCTTCTATATCCAGCTCTCCTTGGTTAATAAAAACTAAAACAAAGTAAAAATCATGGTCATATAATTGATTTAACATAATATTATATTTTTGATAGATTCCATAATTTTATGCTAATATGGAATATTATTCTCAAGATTTTATAAAAACAATAAAACTATATAATATATAATGAGATTACAATAAAATCAAACAAATTACTACTAAAAACTAATGGATAATAATGTACAATTTATTCTAATAACACCCCCACACTTGATCAATTTATTATAATAAATTAATTACTCTAAATAAAAATTCTCACCCGTTTTTAGTTAACTTATAAGTGAGTCATGGGTTAATGAAGGTTAAATGGAAATAGATCAATTGAATAAAAATTTAAATAGTTAAAACCTTAAAAAATCAACTTCTTTTGAGTTTCTCATCCATAGTTTGGTATCACAATTCCTTGATACATCTTACAGGATAATATTGAAAATCAATTTTAACTTTTCTACCTAGGGTGAAAATTCTAATAAATATCTATCACTTTAAAAAAGTTATAACAAAAACTATTTTTGTTATTTTTAAGCCATGATAGGTGAATTTGAACTTATTCATTGAATGTTTATAATATATAACTACAAAATCCATTATAGAAAATATACCCCAATGTTATTTTTTATAACTAGGGCATGAAGGTAGGATAATAGTATCCATCTTTCAGAATACCATTTCACTATTTATTCATGGCCTTTATTTTTTTCACACACACCCTATACTGGATTAATCAATAAACATCAAGTTGGATCACAACATTCCATTTTACTCTAATTAAAAGGAATTATATGATTTATTTTAAATATTATCCCAAAGGTGATATTCCATTATAGAAGAAGATTCACCCAAATTCAAGTTCAAATTCCAATGTATATAAGATTCAGTTCTAATTCACCCAAATTATACTCATTTACACTCTTTTTCTCCTATTTTGTCATTGTTTTTTTATGTTTACAGGGTATGTTTTCCTCATATATCATGATTGAAAAAATTTTCAATTGGATTACTCATAAATAAAACTTATTTACACTCACTAAACTCCCCACACATTGTTATTACTTAATAGAAAATTTTCACCTCAATGGAGGAATGAAATAAATGATAATCAATCAAATTCAACTTAAAATAATTAGAACAGTATAATAATACAATAACATTTTGTTATTTATCATTCCACATGTTTTAAATAATTTTTTAGTTTTTCTTCCAAGTTATACTTCCATCCTAAAAAATTAATCCTGCACTTAGTGTGGTGAAATATGAGTTATTAAAACTAAATGGAAATCTAAAAAAACTCCATATTTTTATGTTTGGTTTCCTCTCAGCCAGTGCTTGGATTTAAATCCCTTTAGCCAATATCTCTTATTAAACTAACCCTAATTAGTAGTTGGGTGATATTTCATTATTTGGAAGCACCATGTATGGGTTTCTCCTTAGTACTGTAGTATGTGAATGAACAAAAAATATGATCCCAAGGATTTATAAAAGCATAAATTTCATAAAAATACTACAATTGTCCCTTGGTGTTCCCCATATATAGTGAAGTGTAGTAAACTATCCATATCCTTCATAATGAATTCTATTTTCATTGAGCACAAGGAGGGTGGTTCTGTGGTGGGGTTGATCTCCTCAGATTCTCTTTGTTGTTCACAACCACTAACCACTTTAAATGTGGCTTCCTCCTCCTTCAATTATTCACCTCAAGGACCATTTTCTATAGCAATCCATGGGGTTGACCAATCACATTCCCAAAATATACAACTATGATTTTAAAATATATTACATATATTCTCTTATATATCCTTCCTCCCTAAAAATACCATTTTTATATTACCAAAAATAAAATAGTGAAAAACTAGATAGGTGAAATAAAAATAATACAAAATAAACAAATAATTATATCGATTTAAGGTTATCAAATAATTATGTTAAAATTTATATAATAGTAGAGTATTTTATGAATTTTTTGTGATATTTAAATTATCTTTTTTTATAGTTTTATAGTTTTTAGATGTTTTTGATATTTTTTCTAAAATCACTTGTAACACTAACTCCAATCCTCGACAACAATGATTAAAATTTCTTAAAAAAATATTTTATCTGAAGATATATTCTATTTCAATTGTATATAGTTAATTAAACCCTAAACTAGTGAGTAATAGGTAATATCCAGTGGAATGAGAGGGAAATACCAAGTGTAATTTGTTGATTGTTAAAAACAAATTATTAAAAGGATGGAATTTTTAATAGTTAATGTGATATAAGAAAATATTGGGTTGCACCTAGATGTGGATTCAATAATATAAGTCCTTACATAATTAGAAGTAACAATATTTCCCTCTATAATTCTCCTTTAATATATATTAGGGACTTATTTATTGAGCCATAGTTCCCCTTGAGTTTTCCAATTAAACTCTATTGAGATAATTAAAATCAATCAATAAGAAATGTTGGAATATTACCATGGTCATAAGGGATTGGAATTATTGTGAGTGGTTTTCAAGGCCACACAAAGGTAGTTTTTTATGCTACCTAATCTTCACCCAAGTGGTAGTTTCCTAATATCTAATAAATAAACCTTATTCTACATTTTTTCACAAATATATTATAAACATACACCATTAAATAGAATGGTTGAAGACATTAATGAGATGAGTCAATAATCATCAACACTCTTTGGATAATATAATAAGAATAATTAATTTAAAACATAATACAACATTTAGCTTAATAAAAAGCCTGAGATATACAAAAATAAAATATAATAGAAAGAGAAATGAAAGAGAAAACTTAGGAAGCCCCATTAAGAACTCCCCCACTCTTTCTATTGATCATATGTGTGATTCTCCTAGTTTGTATCATCCTCTAGAAATATCCCATTCAGCCTCAACTGACTCCAACTTATTCTCACATGCTCTATTCCTCTCTCGATTCAACTCCTTCAACATCCTATTTTATTATTTAATACACAACCTTGAATTTTGATTTAATGCCCAATGAGGTGATTCGTAAACATTTCCAATGAATCTTAGATCACTTGTACATGTTATATACTTACCTTTATCTTCTAGTATATTCCTCTAACATTCCTAACCAAACATAAAATGATATTTATTATCAACTCAAAATCATAACATATGGAGCTACAATGATCACATTTCTAGATTTTGAGAAACAAATTGAATTAAAATACTTTTTCTTATTAATGTAATCCACATGGAATATAGATGATATCTATAGCAAACACATGGTCTTCTTGGCCCTTATTTTAATCCCCATGTGAATGATGGTGAATTTGGATGGTTCTCCGGGGTTCCCAAAATGATAAATCTAGTTTTTTATCAATGAATTATATGTTTATGGTAATGTGTAGTGTCATTTCTAACCATGAGATAGTATTGGGTAATAAATATATTTTTAGGGATTAGTGTGATCCAGTGTTAGCTTTAGAATGGATGTTTCATTGATGTATGAGGTTCTATTGGTTCTAATGTAATGTGAGGAATAGATGCAGGACTACATTAGATTCTCTATAAGATATATTGTTGTGGTGTTTTAGTTCAAAAAAATAGATCATTGTAACACAAAGATCATTGGAGGGAGGGAATAGTGTGCATTGGGTTTCTACACCATCCTATCCATGTTGTAACACTATTGGTTTGGGGTACTTATTATATATTTTTATGTTATATAATATTCAAGTTCAGTTCTAGGAGTTTCAAGATGGTTCTGTTGTGTTTTTGAATCATTTATATGGGTTCATGATTTGACCATAGTTAGGGGAAATCGTGAAATTTATCTAGGAAATCATACAAGGGATTTGGGAGTCACTACATAGGTTTATTGTTTCTGCATAGTTATCCCAAACCATATAAACAATTGTTTAAATTGGGATTGTATCATCACATGGTTGGTGCATTATTTATGAAACCATGAATCACAACTATGTGACCCCCTAAGTAATGTTCATTAGCACTCGAATGGTTCATGAAAAATTAGTTAAACTATGAATCATAACCATGTTAAATGAATTAATAACTTCTGAAAATTGTATTTTCATTCTATTATACACCCTAAAACTATCATTTTTCTCTCATTGGACTAGTATCTAAAACAAAAACATTGCTCTTGGTGATTTTGGTAACACCTCTCACTCTGGAATTCATTTGCAATGGGTGAATTTGATCTCCTAAATTGATGGTAAGTCTCAATTTTCAATCATTACCTCTAATATATTCTTATATACTCTCACACATAATGTTAGATATGATCTAATATATAATTATCCATGTACAATGTTGTGTTTTTGGTGAAATATTGATTTGATCTATTTATGGAAAGAAATTTTATGTTTGGATTCAGAGGATTCATTATTCCATTCTTCAGTTTAATTACCCATTGTGAGGTAGGTAGATTCCATATTCTAAACTTATTATAGAACTTTATGTCTTAGTTTTTATTAATGGTTTTTTGTTTAATTTTAATGTAAAATGATGTTGATTTTTTTTTCTGAAAACTCCCATTTCTTTATGGTTTATAAATCATTTATTTTAATGGTTATTATAAAATCCCTTTTGTTCCATGTATTAAATTTTGAATTTGAGATGAAACATGCAAGGTGTTTGATGGTTTAATTTCAAGGTTTTATAGGAATCCATGAATGATTTTATATTTACTACAAATCTACTAGAAAAATTGGTGCATGGTGTGGTAAATCATGCAACCAAAATGTGTGAGGTGGAGGGTTTGAGATAGTTCTATCTACATGGTTTGGAAAACCATACTACCAAACCATGAAAATAATTAAAAGTTTGTCTTTATGATTTATCTTCTATATGTTTTTAAAGGTAATCCCTTATTTTCCTTCTCCCTCACATTCACGGTTGTAGAACCACATATACCTTCTTCCATGGTCTCCACTTGATTTATGAGTGATTTCAGAGACCTTATTTTGATATTCATGGTATGTTTCCTCTATCAGTATACCCCTTGTATCTTTTCCTTTCTTAAAATATAATCTTGAATTATCTCAGTTAGGTATTTGATATCTTTTTGACCAGATCATGATGGAATCAATTTAGTATCAAGGGGTTTCCATGTTTCATGCATAGAGCACATCCTGAGATGATTTCCACACATTGTTGTGTTCTATTTCATTTAGGTCTATCACAATGGTTATTTCATTTCTGTTTTTATCATTAATTAAATTAACTTAATGGTTGTTTTTACATCTTGTGATAGAAATTTTCTTGGTTATGGTGTTGGGAGTTTGTTGTAGAATTCCTATGGGTGGTTGCTCGAATTTCTGCTAAATAATGTGTGCCTAGTGTGTTAATCCACCATTATGATTTTTTGATTTAAATTATTAAATAAACTATAAATGGTTAATTTATTATGTATTAAAATATAATTAATTATATTTGGTGCTCTGGCATGAGTTAGAGGATCAAAAATTGATGTGAGATTGGAATAGACTTGGTGGGATTGGAAGGGTCATGGAAGCTTTTTTTGACCTTGGAAATAATAGTTTAATTCTCTTGAAGAATATAGGTGGTCCGTATGCATCTACCCTATGGTATTATGTGTTTATCTATATGAATTTGATATGTGTGGCCACACAAATTATGATTGTGGTAATATTTAAAATTATTTAATTTATTAATAATAATTTAATTCTAAGATTGAATTAAACAAGGTACCAAGGGCACCAATGGACCCTTATGTATTGATTGGACATCTCGACTACTGATGGATAAGAATATAAGTTGGATCTGTGCCTTGGAATACTTGATCCCCTTATGGGGTATGAATTAATTAAATTTTAATGGATAGGGTGTAGTGGACCTAGTGTAATATGACTTAGAGACCTTTAGGTATAGTGGGGTGATGAATTGGGATGTATGGACAAAGGGATATCCATGAGAGATACCATAGAGATGATGATATTTTATGATAAAAGTGGGGGAATTTGTTCTTCCCCTACTGGTATATGACCACATCATGGTTAGACCCTGCAGAGATTGATAGACAAGTCAACTGTTCATGCCGACCTAAGGCATCATGGAAATAGAATGGGCTTAAGGATGATACCCTAGTATGGATTTCATTAGAGACCAAGGATACCTCAATGAGACCTAGAGAAACCTTGTAGGTTCCTTTATGAATTATAAACCTAGAAAGGATGTGTACAACAAAATATGTAGAGATCGTAGTAGGTGTCATATTAAGTTCTGCATTGTTTATGTATGCTTGAGGGGATATAGATGACAAGGATGGGATTGAGAATTTAGAAAACACAAGCTATATTTTTATTTTATTTTTGATATGGTTCATGATTTCCTAGGAGACTCTAGAATTATCTGTCTATCTTGGAACTAATTTAATTTCACAGGATGCTTGGGAATAACTATTTTATATGGGATGCAACCATGGGATGCCCAATATGCTGGGATCTGATCTCACTGTATGTTATGAGTGAATACCAAGATTTTCATGCACTGAATGATTAGAACAGTGAATGAGTGGATTACTAGAGGTGTCATAAAGGATCAAACATTAGAGCATATGCGAAAATGTAAATAGGAATACCCAATATGGAAGATGATCTTCTAATTTTATGATATCACTATGAATTCCAAAGGGATGGGTTTAAATGACAATACCATTAGACCATTGAGAATTACTAGGATTCCCATGATTAAAATGGTGGTATGAGGTTCCATGTAGGTTTATATTCCCAAGAAAAGATGTTGGACATCCCTACAGAGGCTGTTGGATCCCCTCGATCGATGGTTAGATTACCCCTTAGGATCAGGTAGATGAAATAGTTAAAATTTTCTATAGATCTATGAGTTATTTGATGCTCGAGCTACTAAATGTACCATTTAAGAGGGTATTTTATGAAATTACTTAGGTAACTCATGAATCAATCATGATTGGACACATAAAATTCCCTAGGGCATTCCCCTCATAGGAATCATACATCAACCTGACATCCAGAATGCCCAATTATGACTGTGGGGTTTATCCTTTCGGATTATAATGAGGGATAATTGGTGTTCCACTAGAATCCACTACTCAGCAGTGGAGGTATGTTCTTGAGATTCTCAAGGTCTGGATATATTTTCTCTTAAGGTGTCCATAATTATTCATGATACTCAGTCATTGGATAAGGCAGGTATAGTCAATCGAGGCCACGTACTAAAGGATCGACACCAAATATAGGTATCAGGGCATGAAATGGTCTTTATGATTGGTTATGATGGAGGAAATAACATCATGACATGGTCAGAGATATCATGGAACAAAAATTAAGTAGGTAGTAAGGTGGTGATTTATTTTTTACATAGCTTATTTATTTATTTAAGCTAAGCATGTCTCATGACCATACACAACACATACTAGTTATTACATGATCACATTATTGGTGCCCTACTGAGTTTTTTAAGCACACCCTACCTAGTCTTCCATATCACAAGGGTATGAATGAATATATAACATGGTTATTACAAGAGTAGGTAGGGTCAAAGATCAAGATATCATGGTCAAGTGGGATGAATCAAATGAGGTTAAAGATCGAGAAGAGGCAAGGCTTGATGTAGTCACGAAGCCATAATTTATTATTTTCCCCTTGTAATAGTATACATATGGTCAACCCACTAGGAGGTCATCATTTTATGTATGAAATAAATTTTTGGGACTTTACTATTTTCATATGTAATGACCTTATTTATGTTTATTTATTATATTTTTAGTTTATTTTGAAATAAAAACCTGCGTTAAATTATATATTATTTTACACTCTAATACAAAGGTTATAGTCTCTCCAAAGTACCATATCAAACCCCCAATACTAGTCATTAGCCTCTAGAGTAAGGCGAATAACACATGAGGTCACATGGTGTATTAGTCTAGATACTGTGTGTAGAGTTATTTGGGCCGAGATGTTAGAAATTTATATCAGAGCTTTGTTTTTATCTTTACCATACTATTTAATGTTTTGGTAGATAACAGACATTGGAATGTGTCTACACCATTGATGGATATCAGACTGTTGTATTAGGAATACTTATTCCAATGATAAGTACAAGTCACAAGGGTTATGGAATTGTGATTTTTTACATTCAATGTTATTGTTGTATATGATTTTTCCTTCAGTGACACACATGTGGTTTCAAATTTATGATTTATTATTAGTTTTTCTCTCTTAGACCATTGGAAAGAGGCCAATTATGGATTAGTCTCTTGCACCATAGAGATATGAGGCATGTCATGAATTATATCATGCACATAGGATTTACATGACATATAGGACTGTTAGTGTGTGATTTCATAGATAATTTAGGTTCAGTTGTTCAAAGTGTCAACGACTACTCATACAACATTTTCCTATGTAAGTACTTGATAGAATTTTACTCATATTGTATTACCTATATTCATATCCCCTTTTAATAGTAGGTCATGAGGAATGTATAGAGGGACACTCATTGATGGTGATGATGTTGGAGTAACCCCTTAAATGGGAGGAATCTTGATATCCTAGTAGTATGGGATAGGACATGGCTCCCAAGAATTGGACCATTAGGTGTTATATTTCTTCATCATCGATTATTTAAAGTTTCAATAACAATATATATACTATTTTACCATATATCTTATAATGTAATTATACTTATTTTATCCAATTATCTTATTTCTCCTAGTATAGGTTGTTTGAGATGATGTCATTTTACGTATACCTATTGACTGATGAGTCATTTTGTGGTTCTCTAAAGAAAATTCCAATAGGCAGATGCTTAGTGAGAATTATTTTCTTAGTAGGCTGATGACTAGTCATAAGGTTATTGATATATAGGAATATTATACATTGGAATGGGTGTTTTCATGTCTGTTACCTTGGACTTTGAGATGGAAACATGAGGTTTCCATGAGTTATGACCTTATGAGGCCACATTAGATGTTCTAGGTGGGATACCTAGGGACTCTAAGTTTGGATAAGAAACATGGTGATTCTGTTTTTAGCATTAATTTATAGAAACTCACAAGAGTAGTTATATTAGATTTTTGGTTCCTTTTGAGGTGGTGGGAATGGTTGTACACTTATGTTGAGATTGATTCACAAGAGGTTCTTGAGTGTATATGTATGGTAATGCGTTTTTTTACTTTATAATAAGAAACATAAGTGATTTGGTATAAATACTAGCTTCAAATAATGTGATTTTGGTATCATGGTTAGAGCACGGGTGGATTCCCATGATTGGAATGACTTTGGGTGGTGGATAAGCGTGTGTATGAGGCTGACAACCTATGGATCATTGTCATCCTATTTTAGTGATGTGAAACCATTAGTATTAAGAGACCTAATTGAAAAGTATGTGGTATATGGTGTTTTGGTTCTGATCAATTGTAGTGGAAACAATGATACTCCTATGGTGCAAAGAATCATGTTGTTCGTCGGTTAAGATCACTGTGTTGGAAGGGTCAAAGGCATATGGAATGAGCTGATGAATGATCATGGAGGAATTTAGATGATGGTTCTTTTGGAATTAAATTGTATAAAATCCTCAAAAAATTGTAAACATGGAACAATTTTTGGTTTCGGGTGGAGTCAGAGTGTGGGTGTCAAGATCATGATGAATTATGATGATCCAAATGTGTTGGGTGAAGTTTTTGCTGGTGCTGATGGAAGGACACTATAATGGTTTTGGATGGATGAGGATCTAACTGGGGAATCTCACTT
Source organism: Viscum album (assembly GCA_963277665.1). Classification (NCBI taxonomy): domain Eukaryota; kingdom Viridiplantae; phylum Streptophyta; class Magnoliopsida; order Santalales; family Viscaceae; genus Viscum; species Viscum album. The sequence continues at coordinate 1,287,456,740 of OY728159.1, read as the reverse complement.
GGGGTTGGGTATAGACTGAGATAAATGTGTTTGGATGACCATGGGAGGCTTCTAGGAATTAAGGTATCATGACAAGGTATGTGGTTACACATTGGTAGGGGGAGTTGAGTGTTTTCAAGATGGGCCAGTCGAAGGAGGTTTGATCAGTGGTTTTGTATGTAATTCAATGTAATGATACATAAAATTCATAAAATTTACTATTTTAATGATTATGAGTTTGTTTTAGGTTTTGGTTATGAGCTATTGGGAAAGGATGTCATGCTCGTGTAATGCATGGATAGTGTATACATGTTCACTTGGAATGGATTTCAGAAATGAGAGACACTTTCAACATTGAACAAAATTATTACTTGTGATCAGGTTTGGAGAGATTGAGAACTTTTTGGCAGTGTCCTTGGAAGGTGGTTATGGAGTTATAATAGACAATTTTAAGGGCAGAATCCACATAGATTTGAATTATCCATGATAGTTAAAGTTCTATAGTTGGGAGTACTATTGAACAAATAATTAGATGGATTAAGACATGATCGATGATACAAGATAGATAAGCTCAAGTAAGTCATGTATTGATGTTTTGATAATGATCATGACCATTGGATCGTAGTTTAGTGGATTAAGAATCCTAATTTTGAGGTGAGTATTTGGAAGCTTGTATGATGGTTCAAGAATGGAACATATCCATTTGACATTGAATTAGTGACTGATATAGGTTGACTTGATAGTTGGATGACCACTATAACTCCTTGGGAATGATAGGTGTTATGGTGGGTAGGTTGTAATTCATCATGTCCATAAAAATGTCTTAAATTCAAGAATAATTTATATTTTCAATGACTGAGTGTGTATTATTTTTATCGGTTATTCATAACATAATTTAGAGAGTTTTAATCCATTAAAGTGATGTTTTACGAATTGAATGAATCTTATAATGCAAACCAATTTCTCATGTAGGACTCAATAATTTTTGGGCTATGTTTTATGAGTTTTAAAGTATTCTTCCCAAGGTTCATGGTTTTTGGTGTACGGTCTGATAGAAACCATGATACACCCTGAAGCTCTGATCATTTTTAGTAAAATTTCCAATGAGGACAGATTTAATACACAATTAGAGAATGGTTAACATAAAACTACATAATGTTGAATAAGAAACAATTGTAGAGTTGTAGAGGGTTTGCAGAGCTACATACGCAACTACCACATAGTTCGGTAAACTGTGTGACCAAACAATGCGAGGTAGAGGGATTGAGGTAGTTCCATATGCATGATTGGAACATGATTTCGACAACCATATGACTATACTGTGTATCTCATTATAATTGAATTTTTATTATTTTAACTTATGAGTTTTAAGAGGTAAACCCTCAATTCCTTATGCTCCCTCGCATGCATGAATTGAGGACCTCCTCCCCATTTCTATATGGATACCCATTCATTTTTGGATGATTTCAGTGTCATTATTTGGTGATTCAAGGCCCATTTATTCCATAATTTCCACCATTGTATTTTATCCTAACTTATCCTATACTTTTAGATTCTCCAAATATGGTATTTTTTCTAATTCCACTAGGTAATTATGGAATTTACTAAGCATAAAAGAGATTTTGTGATGCTTGTATAAGGGTGTCCTGACATGAAGTATTCACATTACCAAATTCCATTTCATTGAGTTATTTCAATGATGTTATTTTCAATGACATTTATATTAAATTAAATTAAAATTATAATGGTTTCAACTTCACATGTTAGGGTTTTTTCTGGTTATGGCATGAGATTACATTGTAGACCTCACATGGGTGGTTTCTTGAGTATCTTCCAATGAGGTGTGCCGAGTGAGTTAATCATCCATTATTCCCTTTTGATTTAAATTTTAAATCAATTTTAATTTTTTAATTAATTATAAATTTAATTATAACTAATTTAGTTTGGTGATCAGGCATGAGTTAGAGGCTTGGGCATCGAATCATGCTTGGAGAGGAATTGGATAGCCCATACAGGCCACGGAAACTACTACTGACCCTTGGAAATAAAAGAGGAAATATCCAAAATAAGGTTGGTGGTTCTTATTCATCCACCATACGGTATTATTAATTTATCTATATGAATACTATATACGTGGCCCTGCCACTTTAGGCGATGGGTCTCTTTAAAATTATTTTATTTGTTAATAATAATTTAAGCCTAAGATTGAATTATACAAGGTGAGAAGACCATTGATGGACCGTCATGTACCAATTGGACATCTTATCTAATGATGGTCAAGTATATAAGTTAGATGTGTACCTTAGAACTCTTGTAGCCCTTGAGGGGTATGAGTTAATTAAATTTTAAGGGATAGGGTGTAGTGAACCAGTGTTAGGTGACTTAGTGGCTTCTAGATAAATAGAGGTAATGAATTAGGGTACATTGATAAGGGGTTGGCTAGGATAGATTCCATAAGTACACTGATCTCATTGTGGCGATCATGGAGGCATTCCCCCTAGTAATAGGTGACTACTTTGTGGTTAGAACCAATAGAAAGTAGAAAAAGGGTCGGGTGTTCTGGCTGAATTAAGACATCATGGAAAGGGAATGGGATTAAGGCCAATACTTTAGTATGACTTTCCTTGGAGTCCAAGGATGCCTTAATGATACCTAGGTTACCCTAGTGTAAGATTATAAGAGTATGTATTTTCTATAAAAAAATATTCCTTAGAAATGGAATATCTCAAAGTTATAGTGGAGCACACTCAAGTAAAAATATGCTATAAGATATTCCTAACAACTTTAGATAGTTAGGATGAAAATGCTCCCTCCTCTTCATATGAAGATTCTATTTATAAGAAAATTTCCCAATTTTCATATTCCATATATATTGAAGGTGGTTGAAATGTCATCAAAATGACTCTATATTTACTTAGAGATTTTATAACATCATCCCTATTCAATAGTAATTATAAGGAAACACCATTATAATGATTGGGTTTCATTCGGTTGAATGAAATATATTTATTCAGTAGAAAATGTGTTGTTCTTCCATTTGGTAGCTTTTAGAGAAGGTCTTCTAGAAAGAATGTTTATATTCATCCAATAAATTTTTACCAATTGACTTTGTAAAAGTTCATCCAGTGGGACTTTCTTATACATGATCTACTAGACTTTATAAACCTTCTTTATGTGAAATTTACTTCCATCTAGTAAAAAAATTTCCTAAAAAAATTATTAATGAATTGGGAGATATAAAATATAGAAATGTATAAATTCTTAACCAAGTAGATTGTGATTTTAAAAAGTAAGGTTAAAAATGTGGAATAAGTCTTTTGAATAAAAAATATTCCCCTTTTTGAAAATCACAAAACACAACTTTTTAATATAAAATATAATGTTTAAGAAATAGAAAAAGTCATACACACCTAACGTATATTATCTCTCATTTTCTTGAAAGGTTTTTACTTTATTTCTTTCTTACCCTTTGTTAGAATGTTCCCTTTATCCTATACATTATATTATTTCTCTACAAAACTTTCTAAAATAATTTATATACTTTATCCCACTTTTTTATTTTAAAAGAATGTTTCAAGAGGTATAAAATGTACCTAAAATGTTAGGAAAACATTATACATGAAATAATTTATATATAAAACAAAATTCACCAAAAAAATATAGAAAGATATTAATCTAATGGTATTGGAAAATATACATAAAAAATATACATAAAAAAAATAAATAATAACATCTATATAATAAATATACATTAATTTTTTTGTTCTATTAAAAAAAATTTAAAGAGTTTTAAAAAACATTAAATATTTCTTAAAAATATTTTAGATGATGATCTTTAATTTCTTAAAATCATACTGATTCTTCCCATACTATTCAATGAGTGAATTTAGCTTTGTAAATTATTATTATATCACATGAAACTTATATCTTTCATTATGATTATTTTATAAACTAGAAATGGTTTTCTTCATCATTGTAAATTATTCTTCCAACACTTATATATTTTTAACTTGGTTGGATATCTCATTATCTTGTTTCATTGTGTGATATTTGAGATTATCAATTACCCTTAATGTTTATAAAAATTCATAATTTATGAATCTGAAAATTTTGGAAATAGACCTTGTTTTTTTAATCCCTTTCTCAAAAGGTCATTATATCACAATTGATGTGATTGATCCACTATATAACATTTTTCATCCATCTTGATTAAAATTTTGGTTTTAATTTAAAGTCGTTAAACTCTACATCATTATAAATGACTATCTCAGTGAGTTTTTTCTAAGGTATTAAATTATATAATAAAGAATATTTATCTTAGATATACTTTTACCTTTCTTATATGCCAAGAATAATTTTAATAATTTCAGCATGTATTTTAATCATTTAATTGAAATAATTAATTTCAACTCTATAATTTTTACAGTATGTCTTGGATCAGAGTTTTTGGAATCACTTAAAACATATATAACACAAGGAGAGTGTAGTCTAAAAGGCTTAGGATCTTTTATTATTTCAACAGAGTTAGTTAGAGAAGATTTTATAACAACCTCTTCTTTATCTGTTTCTAATTTTTCATATTCTTTTGTTTGATAATGTTGAACTTATTCTTTATAAGATTCTTATTTGTCCCAAAAAAGAAGATCAACATCTTTATCAGATTGATACGATAATTAATTTTATCGTTTAGTTGACATATTTTTAATATCTAGGTATTTATTTAACTCCTTTGAAATTTTATCTTCTTTTCTAGGTTAAACCTTCAGGGACTTTCAATAACTTTTTGAACATCAATTTGAATATTCTCACTATTTTTTTATAAAAACATATTTATTTTTTTCCTTTTAAAATTATTAAGTTTATACTGATATTTGGGTTGGTTGTCCTTATATTTGAACAAAGAAAGTTGTTATGATTGAACATACAGAGGAACATACTGTTAAATGAACAATTTTTTTCTTCTGTTGAAACATAAAATTTTGATTAAATTTATTCAACCTCTTTTATGAAATCCATGCAAAAATATTTTTTTTCTTTATTTCTCTGCTTGCCTCTTAATATTTTACTCTTATATGAGATTCTTATATGTTTTATCCTTAAGAGACAAAGCCTTAAATATATCCAAAACGAAAGATGGATTATCATTTGTATTTTGTCATTTATTTTTAATAAATGCATAGAAAGATTCACCTCACATGGTTTTTTCTTTTTCCCATAAATTGGTAGATATTTTAGGATATTTTTCTCTTTTCAAAAAAAATTTCGTTTAGTTTTTTGGTTTCAATGATGAACATAGCTTTGTTTATTTTTTCAAAAAAAGTATTTAAAAAAGTAATAAAAAAACTTCATCTTATTTATTATTAATTATCTAATATATAACAATTTTTCTATAATAGGAGTGGCTCCATTATTGATCCTTTTAACTTCCATTATGTTTACTAAAAATTGGTTAATGATACTTGGATACTGTAGGATCTTCAACTTCAATGATAAAACTATCACTAATTCTATGAAACTAAACATAATCATAATAATGTTGAATTTCTCATGTAACATAACAAATATAAAACATAAATTTCCTACAAATTTAGTGTTGCCTTATCCCATTTTATATGTATATGAAAATTATAAATCCATAAATATATAATCCATGAATTTGAAGATAAATGAGAAGCTTTACTCACATTTTGAAAAGAATCAAGAAAAAAGATTTTAGTTTGGGAATTATCAAAACATATATGTTTCCAAATAAAATTTTGAGTTAAAAGATTTTTTTCTTTTTAAAAAGTCATTTCAATAAGATAAGATACTTTCTCAATGATTATTTTGGAAGACTTTACAAATAGTGTAAAAGATAAATTATTTAAACCATCAACTTCACTAAACTCGATAGAGGCATACAACTCTATAACTATCTCAGGATAATGTTATTAAAAATCATCTATTCAAACAGTATGAAATTTACAACCAATAAAAATGATTGTATAATTAAGAATCAAATCATATTTATCAAACCATTTTCTTTCAATCAACCTTTCATTAGAATCTATTTTGATTCCAAAATCACTTGAAGATTTCATTCTTCTAAAAAAACATTTTAAGAGACTGAATGAACTAAAAACAAGTCTTTATAGGAAAGTATGAGTGGTAAATCTTCTTTACTGAGCATAAATGGTGGTGAAATAAATGACAACCCACTACTTGTTTATATATAACCAAGGAGTGAGTTATTTAATCTTCCACAAAAATCCAAATTCCTTGATTCAATTCTTATAAAGATCAAAGGCTGAAAATATTTATATAATTATAAAATGATACATGAACTCTTGATATTTTTAAATTCTTGATATATTTTTTATCATAAAATCATTTGTACTGATGAAAATTATAAAGTTTTGTTAATTGTTTTGGATATAACGTTTTTAGAAAATTTAAAAATAGTATATAAAAGACTATAACACTATATATGTAAATTGGAACGAAAATATTTATAATTTACATCTAATGAATATTTTAAAAACCTTTCTATTAATGTTTTTCTAGTAATATGAACAAATTCATATTATAGAAAAGGGAAAGAATCTATCTATTTATCTTCTAAAATGGAGCTCAGTCCGGTGAAACTTAATAATTTTCTTAAAGAAACATTTTCTTGAAAATTTTATAATTTTTTCTGGAATGTTTTAATAAATTTTTTTCTAAAAGGTTTTATGGAAATTTTTATCAAAATTTTTTAGAGAAATATTTTTATGGAAAATTTTTAAGGGAAAAAATGAATTAATATATTTAAAAAAAACCTTATTCAAAATTTTTGAAGGATTTGTTTTTCAAAAAAATTTCTTGTAAATTTCTTCCATAATATGATTTAAGATATTTGTTTGGAAAACATTCTAGAAAATTTAATAATTTCAGAAAACATAGGAAAAATTTTAATACTTAGATTTTTTTTAAAAAACTAGAAAAAATATTCTCACCATGTTTTTAGGAGTTTATTATTATAAAGATATAGGTAAAAAAGAAGTAGATAAATGATAATTTTATTATTAATATTCAAATATTTTGTTTAATATTTTTAAATCTATCATAATTGAGATGTTTTGTAAAAATATCTACAAGTTGTTCTTACCAGACCAATACAATGAAGAATCTCTTGTTAAATATTATTTTCTAGATTTACTTCTTTCCATCCATTTTAAATCCAAAAAATTATTCATAAAAAAAATTAATTTTGAAAAAATTCCACAAGAATAAAATAATCAAAGATCTATAGTTTAATTAAGGTAATTTAGAATTCAGTTTGTTGATATAATATAGGACTCTTTTGGGTTGTCTTGAAATCTTGAACAGAATTTTAGAGAAAATGTTAATTTTTTCAGAATAACTATAAGTTATAGTAAACTAATAATCCTTCTTCTCAAATTATTTTAATCAACTATTTTATGAGATTCATTAATATATAATTTTTTTGATGTTCTGATAGGAGTAATAATAAATTTATTATTTCCATATCAATTTTTTTAAGTAAATATTTTATATACTTTTGTTGAGATATAAATGTTTCTAGTTTTTGAGAAATTCAAAAATCAAAGAAAAAATCCAGTTTACCCATCTTTCTCATTTTAGATTCAGAATTTAGAAGATCAATAAAGGGATTTAAAAGTGATTTTTAAGGTGAGACTAATATGGTGAAATCAATGTAAATTCTAATAATGATTATTTACTTAATAATTTTTTGAATAAAAAGAGTTTGATCTGTATCTCCCTTAAATTTCTTTTTTGTAACAAAAATCTGGTTAATATTTCTTACTCGGATCTTGGGGCTTATTTAAGTTCCTAGAGAGAATTATTAAGTCTAAAAAATATCCATGTTTTTTTTCAAAACCATGTATTTTTTATGTATAAAATTCTTCTCATACATATTCGTTATGAAAAACACCCTTCACATCCTTTTGATAAATAAAGAAATTTAATAATGTTTCATAAGATAAAATTATATAGATATATTCATGTTTATAAACTAGATAATAAGTTTCTTCATAGTTTATTACTTCTTGTAGATTATAATACTTTGAAAAAATTATTTCCATATTTCAAAAAATTATTCTATTTTCATCATTTTTATAAGAGAAAACACTTTAAACTAAATAAAGGAAAATATTTATTATATTCAACCAAAGACTAAAACATTTTCCTCTCAAACTCATTGAGTTCATCCTAAATTTATTTTATCCTATATTTATCCCATGAATCATCCCCAAAAGTCTAATGTTAAAATTGTGATAAAAATTAACAACGGTCACATTCATTTTCTAAGTAACTTTATGTTTTGATCGATTGATCTACACCACAAATGATATTTTCCATTGGATTATTCCTGAGTATTATATGATATAGTTGGTTTATAAAAGACTATTATTCAAAAAAACATTGAACTTATTTATAAGGTAATACTTTCGGAAAATTATCTTGAGTTTTTATCTCTTATAAAGAATTTTGTAAAATGGGTTGAAAAATAGTTTAATAAATATCATTTGAAGATGTGGTTTTGGGTTGTTTGAAAAAAAAATGATCGGTTTCATCAAATTTAACATGCAATACTTACTCAATAATATTTTTATTTTTATTAAAAAAATCAAAAATCCTTACATATTATAGATTAGTAAGGAAAAATTCTATCCATAAATTTTAGAGATTTTTTGTAAATTATTTTTAGTATTAAATCTAAATACTTTGTATTCAAAAAATATAAATTAATAATGTTTTTGATTTCTTCCTATCAAAAAATAATAATGAGTTTTATTATGAAATGATCTATGCAAAGCATAATTTATATTACAACATGTATTACAAATATATTCATCCCAAAAAAGTTTAGCAATTTAGAATTAACTCAACATGGTTATAATATTTTCTTAAATATTACTATTTATTCATTTGACAACACAATTTTGATGGAGTTTTATAGGTTTTGAGATGTTATGTATAATACCGTTTTTACTAAAAGAGTTTCAAAATAAGTATTTAAAAATTCTAAACCATGGTCACTATGAGTATTTACCAAAAATTTGTTTTTTTCATTTTTAATTTGGGATAAAAAAATTTTAAAATAAAAAAAATCATACATATTTTTCAACAGAAAATAGACCCACGTATATCTAGTGCGTTGATCAACTAAAACATACTTATAATATTTTCCACCAAAAATTCCAGTTTATATTGAAATAAATAAATCCATGTGCAATAAATATAAAGAATAAGAAGTAGAAACTTCACTAATAGAATTATATCTTGACCTATGTTTCTTTTTAATTTAATATGGGTCAAAAAATTTAGAAAAATTAAACCTTATCTTCAGTAAATATCTAATTATTCCTTTATTAGTTAAATTTTCAAAACGTCTAACATTATAGTGTCCTAAAATTATATTCCAAAACAAATATTGATCTTTCATTGGACTAAATAAGGATAGATCTTTCCATTTAAGATCGTATTTGTTAAGTGAGTATACATTCTCATTCATATTAGTAGAAATAATACATTTACCTTCTAAACATTTAATAATACATTTATCATTCCCAAAGTTCACAAGATACCATTCATCACATAATTGAAATATGCTAATGAGTTTGTTCTTAAGTCTTATAACAAATAAAAAAAATTTAATTAAATATTTTCTAGGAAGAACAATATCACATATACCATATATCTCTTCTTGATCATTATCTTCAAAAGTAACTTTTTAACTTTTCATGTTGATAATCATTTGGAAAAACTTGTTATTTCAAAGAATATTTCTCAAACATCCACTATCAATGTATAGGTTATTTTTAATGTTGGTAGATTTATTATTTCTCTAAAATAGAAAAGTTATGCTTTTGGTACCCAATCTTAAGAGGACCGGTCTGTGTACTATTGTTAACCTCGATCCAGGTTGTGGATTAAGGTTTATTTATATAAAATTCTTGGTGGAAAGTGATCACCAAGTGGAGTGGATTATGTCTTGACTTGAGACTAGACCACTTGTTTCATATCTACTGTGCTGCTTAAATTAGTCTTCTCTATTTTATTGATTAACTGAACAATTCAAAAATCACTAATTTCACTTTGATAGTTAATTTTGGAAAGAAGTTATAACTATCTTGTCTTAGTAAAATAACTTCAAAAGTAATATTATTAATACTAATAAAGATTACTGAGAATTAATCAATCTTTTAAGAAGTTACTTAAATAGTCAAACACTTATAACATTATATCCTTGATTAACTGGGATATATTTAATTTATGGGGAAAACATTTTAGAAATACCTTTTCTACATAAATTTTTATAGTTACTCAATTCACCCCTACCCTCTTGAGTAAACTACTTTGACCAACATTTGGTATCAGAGGTGGTTTATTAAGGCTCTGTGTAATCTTATTCAACTGTGATTGTAGTTATACTTTAAAGATCTGTAAATTTCTGTTAGTTCTAAATTTATAGTTTTTTTAAAGTAATAATTTATTATGGATAATAGATTGGAAGGTGATGCAACCAACATACCACCATTCTTTATTAGAACCAAATATGCTCAATCGAAAATTAAAATGAAAATGCATTTAGAAAGTATGTTTTTTGAAATTTTGTCATCCATTACAGATGAATACAAAATTCATGATACTGATAGAATCTCATAGAATGAACCTACCAAAACTATCTAAAATAACATCAGAAAAGCTATGAATTCTTTATACTGATCCTTATGAGATGAAGAGTTTAATAGAATTTCTTCTTGTAAAACTTCCCATTAAATTTGGGATACCCTGTTTGTCTCACATGAAGGAACATCAAGTGTAAAATAAATGATACTAAATACTTATACTATTAAATATGATAATATTAAAATAAAACCTAATGATCCTATTTCTAACATTTATCTTAGGTTCAATGAGATTTTCAACACAATGATTTATCATGGAAGATAAGTCACTGCCAAGGAACAGAAAATGAGAATCCTTATATGTCAACCTGACATATGGAGGGGAACCTCTGTCTCTATTAGAGAATCACGTGACATCAGTAAGCTACCTATAAAAGAACTCATTGGGAAACTAATTATGTATTAAGAATAGCTGAAAGTCAACAAGGAAGAGGAGGATGAACCAAATAGAAAATCTTTTGCACTTAAGACCTACACTTCTAAGCACAAAGATAAAGGGAAACTGGAAGCTTATATTGGAATCTATACCAGTGGAAAATCATCAACTGATAGTGATGAGGAGATGGATCAACTATCCAGAAGATTCAAATGATTTTACAAAATGAAAAACTTGTTCAGAAATCCTAACTTCAAGGAAAAATATGACAAAAAAGGAAATAAAAATAAGGACTGGAAAATAAGTGACATAACTGATGAAATTTTCTTCTATGAATGTAAGCGTAAAGGACATATCAAGGCTAAATGTCCAAAGCTCAAGTACAAAAATAAATATGAGGACAAGGATAGAAAGTATAAAAAGGAAATAAAATCAACCTACAGGGCTTCTGAGGATAGTTCAAGAGACTCAAGAACATCACATGATGGACATGATAAAAAATCCAATATGTGTTTTATGACAAACACATTTGAGGAAACACTGGACTCTTCTATACATGATTTACACTATTCTGAAGATAAAAGTGACTCTGAAAAAATTACTAATGAAGAAATGTTTGAAAACTATAACATGATTGAGGAAACCTTCAATGAGCTAAAAGATAAATATAAATCATTAATGAAACAACATGCTCTTATATTAACTTTTAAAACTCAACTCACAACTGAAAAAGAGAAAAATGCTCAATTGGTCAAAGAAAAAAATGAATTAAAAATGACTAATGAGTAATTAAAAAGTTACTTAGAAAAGTTTACTAATGGGAAAAATACCCTTACCCAAATTCTAGGAAAAAAATTGACCTGAAATAAAACACTGGAATTGGTTATCAATCTGGTAAAAGAAACCTTGGTAGAACAAATTTTGATTCAAAATCTAGGACATACATTTTTACTCCCAGTTCTGGACTCAAATCAACTAATTCAGTCCATGATATATATTCTACTGTTTCAGGTTTTTGAGGACCTAATAGAGTCTATTTTTCAAATACTCTATGTAATGCTTATAGGAAACCTATGCAGCAAATATGGGTTCCTAAAGCACTTATTACTAATATTACTGGACCCAAAAAATATGGATTCCAAAATCTATTTCTGATTGATCCTTTTAAAGGAAAGCTGCTTAAAGAGCTCATACAAGAGTCTATAGTACTTGGATAATGGATGTCCAAGGAACATGACAGGAAACTACTCATGCTTCAAGAACCTGATAAAAGTAGATGGAGGACATGTCATATTTGGTGATAATGCTAAGTGAAATATTATAGGCCTCGACCAAATTGGTAACTCTAACTTAGTTTTAATTTCTAAAGTACTATTTTTTGATGGATTAAAATATAATATTCTTAGTATCTCATAGTTATGTGATGATGGATTTCATGTTAGATTTGAAAATAATTCTTGTAATATCTTTAATTATAAAGATGAATTAGCATTTTCTGCATTAATAAATGAAAATGTTTATTCTGTTAATTTAGATTCTTTAGCTTCTCAAAATTCTTCATACTTAAGTGTATTTCATAAATAATTTTGGCTCTAGCATATGATACTAGGACACTATAATGTTCACTCCCTTAGAAAGATAACTAGAAAAATCCTAGTTAAAGACTTACCCAAACTTGTGTTTCCAAATGAAAAAGTGTATAATCCCTATCAAAAGGGAAAACAACACAATGTTTCCTTCAAACCAAAGAAATAAGTTTCAACTTCTCAACCTCTCGAACTGGTTCACATGGATTTGTTTAGACCATCTATAGTTTCTAGTTTAAATGGGAAGAACTATGTTTATGTTCTTGTAGATGACTTTTCTAGATATACTTGGACCTTCTTTATGGCTCAAAAAAGTGAAGCCTGCTCATATATTACCAAATATGCCAATTCTGTAGAAAATATTAATGGACATAGAATTAAATCATTATGAAGTGATCATGGCCGTGAGTTTGAAAATCAAGAGTTTGAATCATTTTGCTCACAAAATGGTTATAGTCACAATTTCTCTGCCCCTAGAACACCTCAGTAGAATGGAGTTGTAGAGAGAAGAAATAGAACCCTGCAATAGATTTCTATAACAATGCTTAGTGAATATGACCTACCTATTTATTTTTGGGCTGAAGCTATCAATACAGTGTGCTACATAATCAATAGAGTGTTGATCAGACCTATTTATAAGATAACTCCTTACGAATTATGGAACAATAGAAAACCCAACGTTAGATACTTCAATATTTTTGGTTTCAAAGTCTATATTCTTAATTCTAAAGAAAATCATGAAAAATTTTCATCCCAAAGATATGAAGGTATCTTTTTAGGATATTCCATGTCTAGTGAAGCCTATAGAGTGTTCAATTAAAAAACTAAATGTGTGGAAGAATCTGTTCATGTAAAATTTGATGAAATAGATCCACATGAGCCTAAAATCATCCTATAGAATCTGGAGGATTATGTATCAAATCTGAACATCAATTCAAAATCCTCAAATTCTTCTGTGAAAGAATCTGTGAGAACATCGAACTCTGGAAATTCCTTAGAATCAAGTCACAATGAACCTGAATCTATTGATGAACCTGAAATCACTAGTCCCTCTTTTTCTATAACTATTAGAACCCTTAAGAACCACCCCTTAGATGCTATTATAGGATACTTATACAAAATAACTCAAACTAGAGATTCTCTTAGAAATCAAGTTGAACATAAAATCTTCTTATCACAACTTGAACCTAAAAACATTAATGATTATATAAATGGTGATTTTTTGGTGATGGTTATGCAAGAGGAACTTAATCAGTTTGAAAGAAACAATGTTTGGAAACTTGTTGAAAGACCCAAGGACACATTAACCATAGGCACTAAATGGGCGTTTGGAAATAAGGTAGATAAAGATAGTAACATAGTTAGAAACAAGGCAGGATTAGTTGCACAAGGCTATAGTCAAGAAGAAGGAATTGACTATGAGGAGACCTTTTCACTAGTAGCCAAACTTGAAGCCATCATAATCCTTCTTGCCTATGCTGCACATCTTAATTTCAAACTATATCAAATGGATATTTAGAGTTCATTATTAAATGGGTATATAGCTAAGGATTTTTTTGTTGAACAACCCCTAGATTTACAAACCCTCATTTTCAAAATCATATTTTTAAACTATCAAAAGCGTTATATGGTTTAAAGAAAGCTCCAAGAGCTCAGTATGATAGATTGAGTGCTTTTATTATTTCCAAAGGTTTTACAAAATAGTTGATCCTACCCTTTTTATAAAGATAATTTCTAATGATGTTTTAGTTGTTCAAATCTATGTAGATGACTTTTATTTGGATCTTCGAATAATTCTTTATGTGTTGATTTTTCTAAAATAATGCAAAACGAATTTGAAATGAGTTTAATGGGTGAACTAAAATTCTTTCTTGGATTTTAAATCATTCAAAATAATGATGGAATTGATTTAACTAAAAGTAAATATACTAGATATCTTCTAAAACATTTTTGATTGGATAGAACTAAAAGTAGAGACACACCCATGAGTACCACTTGTAAGTTGGATCTTGATAAAGATGGAAAATCTGTTGATCAAACCACTTGTGGAGGAATTATTAGAAGTTTACTATACTTAATTGATAGTCGTCCGAATATTATGTTTAGTGTGTGTATGTGTGCTCGTTTTCAAGAAAATCCTATGGATTCTCATTTAAATGCTATAAAAGGAATTTTCAAATACCTCAAGCATACACCCAATCTAGGACTGTTTTATCCTAAATGAAAATCAATTGAATTAGTTAGTTATTCTGATTCTGACTTCGGTGGCTAAAAATTAGATATAAAAAGGACCTATGGAACATGTCACCTTTTAGGAAATTCACTAGTATCATGGTGTAGTAAGAAACAAAATTATGTTTCATTATCTACTGTAGAAGCTGAATACATAGCTACTGGCAGTTGTTGTGCAAAAATTTTTGGATGAAACACACATTACTAGATTATGGATATTAATTAAGACATGTACCTATAAATTGTGACAACACAAGTGCTATTAACATCTCAAAAAATCATGTTTCACATTCTAGGACAAAGCACATTGTTGTAAGACATCACTTTTTGAGAGATCATTATCAAGAAGGTGATATCACTTTGGAATTTATTGGTACTAAATATCATCTTGCTAATATATTCACCAAACCATTAAATTCTGAAAGAATATACTACATCATACATGAACTAGGCATGATAAACCTCAAACATATATCTTTACTGTTCATGTCTTACTGGTTTGATATCTTACTGTTTTATACTTTACTATTTCATGATTATGGTTTCCCAGCTAGTGTTTCATGTTACTATCTCACCGTAATGCTCAGTTACTATCTCATAGTTTATTGTATCATCATAAAGTTATTGTTTACTCTATCACCGCGCTTGATGTAATTCCACTACTCGGAGTGCAATGGTGCACTTGGATTTTTTATTTAGGCACCCATTTAGGATTTATTCCACTTTTTCATAATTTTGTGTGTGTGTGCTATTTAATATTTTAATATTATTCAAACACATATTCTGGGCACACTGGTCCTCAAAATCTCACACCTTCTCTACTCCTAGTCTCAAAATTAATCCATATAATATTTAAACATAATACACAGAAAATATGGGACAGTACATTCTCCCCACCATGGGTATTTTTATCCCCAAACGCTAAAATAAAGGTAAATCAAGAGGATGAGGGTACTGAACATGCACCTGAGCCTCCAACTCCCAAGTGACATCCAAGAGATTCTTGTGATTCCAACAGATAAGCACTAATCCTCTCATACTGATCTTTGATCTCCACTAGGTACTCTGCAAAAGTTTATCCACCATTAATGTCAATATCTCCCCAGTCGATGACGTGCGATAGGTCATAACCATACCTCATCAGCTACGACACATGGAAAATGTAGTGTATCCAATCCAACTTCGGGGGTAGAGCTAAATGGTAAACTACATCACTTAATCTATGTAGTATCTGAAAAGGGTCGATAAACATTGGATATAACTTACTACCCCAACCAAATAATCATAATCCCCATTGAGGTAAACCCCGTAAGAATATATGGTCTCCTCCCTCAAACTCCAAATTCCTTTGTCTCCTTTCATCATATGACTTATGATGGCTCTGCTTAGTATTCATCTTCTCTTGGATGATCTGCACCATCTCTATAGTAGTTCATACCATCTCCAATATCATAAGTGCTGACTCTCCTGGGTCAGTCGATCAAAGTGGTGACCTGTAGGGTTTCCCATAAAAGCCTCGAATAGTTCCATACCAATAGAAGAATTGTATATTTCATAGTATGTAAAATCCACCAGTGTTAGGTGATCATCCAAACTACGAATAAATCCAACATGTAAGCTCAGAGAATATCCTCTAAACCTGAATGGTCTGCTCCATCTGGCCATCCTTCTGTGGGTGAAATGCAGTGCTCAAGTGTAACTGGGTTCCAAATGCCTCCTACAATCCCTTCAAAAAATGGGATATAAAATGAGTATCATGATATGAAACAATAATCGATAGAAGTCCATAGAGTTAAACTATTTTCTGAACGTAGAGGTGCCCCAATCTCTTTATTGAAAACTGTTTTCATATAGCTAATAAGTGGTCTGACTTGGGGAGTTGGTGAATGATCAACCAGATGGAATCGTGTAACCTGGATATATATGGTAAAAAAATATTTAATTCCTTTGATATTCCATCCCAAATTCATTCTGGCACCTCATGGGGTTGATCTAAACCTATTGGAACATGGTGGTGAGCCTTCACTTGATGATAATTAACGCATCAAGAAACAAAATATGTAACTTCCTTTTTCATCATTGTACAAGAAAAATGATGTCATAGGTCTTGGTACATATTTTCCACACTTGGATGTACAACCAAAGGGGATTTATGAAACTCCCACATAACCTCATCCCATAATTCCATTGGTACTACTATACATCCTCTTAAAATGATGACATGCTCCCTACCTTTCGAATATCCATTAGAAGCATGCCCTATGGATATTTGAGAATATAGGGTCTCACAGTCAGTATCCCCAAGCTATGCCTCCATTAATCACTATAATAATGGAGGGGTAACACCCATCAAATGGTGGTAAGATGCTCTAGATTAATTCACTAAGTATAATAGTATCGGTTCCAACTACTTTGTCACTTTGTTCAACAAATTTGAACTAGATTTTCTACTGAGATCATCTACTATCACATTCCCCTTCACATAAGTATAGAAAATCTCAATGTCATAGTCCTGGAAGAACTCTAGCCATTATTTCCATCTCAAGTTCACATCCTTCTGAGAGAAGATATACTTGAGACTCTTGGGATCAGAGTATATGATAAATTGTCCGCCCATCAGGTAGTGTCGCCACATCTTCAAAGTGTAGACTACCTCTACTAACTCAAGATCACGAGTCTCGTAGTTCTACTCATGTGGTCTCAAATGACATGAACTATAATAAATCACAGCTTTCATCTGTATTATAACACAACAAAGTCTAGTCCCTGATGCATCGTAGAATACTACACACTCGACACCCTCCTCCGGTAATCTCAATATTGGACCACTTGTCAAACTCTGCCTCTACTATTGAAATGCCTGTTGGCACATCCTAGTCCATACGAAAGGATACCCCTTTTGAGTCAAAGCTTTCATTCATGTTGATACCATAGAGAAATTAGGTATTAATATCCGATAATATCTTGCAAGCATGTGGAAGCTTCGTACCTCCATCATGCTCCTAGGTGGCACCCATACTAACATTGCCTCAACCTTATCTGGGTGTACAACTATTTCATCTGCTGAAATAACATTTCTCAGAAAGTGGACTACCTGAATCCAGAACTAGAACTTCTAGAGTTTCCTATAATTCTAGTTTTCTCAGAGTATGTCCAGAAATATCATTAAGTGTCTCATGTTCTCCTCCTCGAATGCCAAGTACACAATGATATCCTCGATGAAGACTACTAAGAACCAGTATAAGTAAGGATGTAATATCTAGTTCATGAGTCCCATGAACAAAGAAGGGGAATTCTTCATGCCAAAGGTCATCACCAAGTACTAATAGTGAACATAACAACATCTGAATGACATCTTTGATATATCCTCATCCTATACTCACAGTTGGTGATAGTCTGATCTGAGGTCTACCTTCAAGAACCATCATGTCCCCCTCAACTGATCAAAGATGTCATCAATTCTCAATAGTGGATACATGTTCTTCACAATCAATAGGTTCAAATTATGGTAGTCCACACACAACCTCAAGATCCCATCTACCTTTTTGGAAAAAATGGGGCCTCCTTGGGTGAAACATTGGGTCTCATGAATCCCTTATTCTGTAAGTCTCAAAAATGCACCGTTATCTCGCAAAGCTCTGCAGGATCAATCCAATATGATGGTGTATATTGGTTCCATCCTGAGGTGTAAATCATTTCATAATTCTATCTCTTGGTGGATAGGTAATTCTAGAACATCTTTAAGAAATACTTCCTCATACTCCACCGCCACTACTAGAAATTGGATGCTCATAAAAATTTACTGCACCAAGGGTCAGGCTAGCCAAATGATAAATAATTGGCTACACCCTCACATGCATGAGTCTATCCTATAAAGCATGGGATTCCTATTCACTGATAAATGAAAACCTCACTACATCACTGCCGACACACTGCACCCTTCACCTAAAATAGTCAATCTATGATTGGACTGTGGATAAAAAAATCCATACTAAGAATATGGTTGTAAGGACTCAACGCTTCCACCAAGAGGTTTCAAATGAAACTATTTCCTCTAAAGGTTAGGTCACACTATCAACATATATGTGTGATCACTAAGTTTTCTCTAGTAGGTGTCTCCAAGTGTAATGATCGAGTTAACGGTTAAAAAGAAATATCCATGTTTGAAAAAAGATATGCGGAAAGAAAGGAATGTCTAAAACCTACGTATATCAGTACTACAGATAAAATAAAAAAGACACAGATCATACCGCAAATAATTCATGGAGCCTTTGGGTCAAAACCCTTGACCACATGAAGTTGTCCCTGCCTATATCCTCCAGCTCCCTAAGCCTTGCATGGACCACCTGGGGGTGGTGGTTGTAACATGTAGAAATTTTGACCACCTCATACTGATCTCCCATCTCCTCTTCCATGTATTCCACCCTAAGGATCTATCTGATTCTATGGTTGTCTCCATCTTAGCAGTCCATCAATTGTATCCTTATTAGTAGAAGGGAAGGTTGGACAATCTTGATCCAGATGTCCCCTACCATCACATGAATATCACCTCCTCTCCCTAGGCTGATTGAACCCACCTTATGAGCCATGAACCGCATATCCTCTACCTTGGGACATATTCTTGTAATTTATCCCATGTCCAGGTCCCTGGGACTGGCATCGTCTCCCTACTATCAAGTTCTCTACACTTTTTCATCCACTGCTGACTATCATTGGCTACATCTTCTCATCCAAGAAGCTTTCAACCACTAAAGCTCGTTCAATCTCCGATGTATAAGTTAGAATGCATAGAGGGATGATGCTTGATTAGATATCTCTACATAAACCTTGTTCTAAGGTCCGAGCCCTGATATTGGGATCTCTAAACATATCTATTGAGTACCAAGAAATGTTGGTGAACCTCAATGAATAATCATCCATAGTCACTCTACCCTTCTATTGTTGAATAATATCTTGTATACACATATATATTAACATAACTAGTGAGAAATCCTCCCTAAAGAGACACTCGAACTCTATGCATGAAATGTACACCTCATTGTGAGTCCAAAGAGCCAAGATCCACTATCTACCTACTGATATGTGTAAAAGGATCACCACAAGAACCACCTTTTGATGTGCTGGTGTTCAGACCAGGCAGAAAACATGGGTCATTTCCTCAAGCTAGTTCGCAAATGTTTGAGGGTTGGGATCACCTCAGAACCCGAGGGGTATCTGTATCTAAAACTCATGAAGCATTCTCAGCCTATACTCCTTGTGTGCTTGTACTGCGGGTCCCAGGTACCGCTCCACATGTGGCGGTATAGCTGGTGTACCACCTAGAGGTAACATTTAAAGAATTGGTCCATATATCAAAGCCTCATCACTGAGGGGGTCATCCTCATGATCGATCTACTGAATCCTAGATGGTATGCATCTTGGGGGAATCCAATAAAGAAATAAGATATTCCATAGTCAATGAGTATATCTGGAGAGCTGACTCAAGAAGGACATGGAAACCATAAACCATAATATTTTCATGAATCCAATTTTCTCATGTACTGAGTTGAAAAGAAGGTTATCAAAGTCATGGTTTATGGATACGACGTCCTCCCACACCGACACTCGAGTCCCTCGACTGAATGACGAACTTGAAACACTTAAAAACGTTTCCCCAAACCAATCTCACAGAATCCTGGATCTTATTATAACCAACCACCTTTGATACCACTCTTTCATGACCAGTACAAGTGGGGCCCATGTCGTGACTCCCCAATCTAGCCTCCAATAGGCCATAGGATACCGACTAGAACTGAGTAGGCATATCAAAAACATAGGATGCATTTTCTATGTACATGTATTAACACACGCATCTCCAACCCAAAAAAATGATGAAATGTTAAAACAACTCAGAACCAAATGCATGAATACCACTATATCCCAAACAGAGTAAGATAGGAAATTAAATTTTAGTAAATTTAACTAGGACAGAATACAATCCCACAAAAAAGAGTATGTAAACCACATAGTCTAACCTATAAGAAAAAGGTAATGGGAATGCTATCTGTAGCCATAAGAACACCTCAGCTACCAGATCTCACATATCTTCAACTAGTCTTATTCCACCTAGGACTCCATCAAAAGGTCCCTCATATTCATAATAAATGACATGTTCAGGCAAAAACACATGCCTGGGTGAGTATAAAAATACTCATTAGGACACCCCAAAACCACAAAGAAATTCACAAAGGAAAGATATAGTCATATCTACAAAATATATGTCTACAACATGTATAAAAAGACTATCAAGATATACTCAATCCAAGACACATAGTCTAGAGGTAAGTCATATCCACATTATTCCAACAGTAGGAATTCAGTCTGAAAATTCCACGAACCACTCAGCTGGGAGAACACACTCATGAGTCTCATATCACTGATGATGTTCATTTGAGAATAACTATTCACCAGGAACCATCATTAGAGAGATACGCTGATAGATATGAAGATAATAAGAGACCAAAAATGAGGATCACAACCAGATCCATGGGGTGATACCAACAACTCATTTTAAATTAAACTGCTAAGTAAAGGATCAAAACCCAATGAAGTTGGTAACATAAATACCAAGGACTCTTCCTAGGGAATGAATAATGAAGAGAGGATCCTACTCCAGGCCTCTCGAGGGATTCAAAATACTCTATCCAAGATGTCCTGCTGAAGAGATCATAGTCCTATGAGTAAGAAATGATTTATACCTACCATTAGGGAGGTGATATGGGGATGAAACCTAATGAAACTTTTCCAAGATATGGAAGAAAATATATTTAAGACATGTAGAAAGATATACACAGTGTGTAGTATGGTTACTTGCCATGTCCCTTGACCCTAAGTATTTACCATGTACAATGAACCATGTAGTTAGAACATATCATGTAGAACATGGGTACACACCATGTAGAAGGGTTACATGCTGTGTCCTTCCATTTGAGGTCCACCCGTGTACTTTATTCATTTTCTAGAACATGATTCCAACCCGTGTGTCTCCGCCCTAGTACCACTACATGGGGTAGTCATGTACTTGGTCCAAACCAAGTCGTGCGGTGGGGTACAAGTTGTGTAGTTAACCCGTGTACTTCACCATGTGTCTGTGTATCTCCCTAGATACACATTGAGTCTTTGGTAACGGCGTACTTTCCATGTGATAGGGTCATATTCTATGTGAAATTTAACTATCTTCTAAAACCCTAGCCGCTACTCTGTGGGGGGAAACGTGACGTGTAACACTAAGTTACATGTCATCTTAATCAAGATTTCCTAGAATCTAGTGTTATTCCAATGTGCACCTCAACCAATGATCAAGATATTATTATGGTGTTATTTTATCCTCAAAACTCAATATCAAGGGTGGTCTTATCATCCTAACACCAAATAAAAGGGGTTTGGTCCTTCAATCAGATCAAAAAACAACTTTAAATCCATTTTATGAAATCTTCCTGAAGAACGATGTCTCCTGAATCACTTAAATTAATTCATTTCCATCACTATCACAACTCTTCAAGGTCATCCCCATATTGGATCTTATATTTCAAATTTTGTCACCACGAAACAAAGGTGGACCGATAATTCATTCATAAATCCATGGAGAATGAAGAGAACATGTAGAAACAGGGGATAGAAAACACAAGAAATAAATCCAAGGAACGAACCTTGACCATTGTTCATTCCAGCCTCGATTAGTTCCCATAAGAACGATAATAAAATCAAATAAATTCTCAAATAATAAAACCCTAATAATCCCACAATGTATCACCCATCCCGTACAGAACGATCGAACCACAGATTAACCTATTCATCCATTTGTTCTTGTTCATCATTGAATTTATGAAAGGGTTAGAAAATCCAAAATAACACATCCTATTTTTGATTTGGATCACTCTCTGAGGAAGATAGGTCATTGTGTTACCATCGCTGGCGAGATCTGTCCACAACGACGTTCATCGATCATAAATCTATGATTTCATCACCATTCACTTGAGAGGTTTCTTTAGGGTTCTCTCTAGATCCTCTAGGAAATATTGAGGTCTATGAGCTTTACCCTAGATCATGACCTAAAGGAAAATTTAAAAGAAGAAGAATTTATACAACATTGCATCTACAAAATGGTAAAATAAAATTAATATTCAATTTATTTTTTTCATTAAAAACTCTTGAAACTAATTTTCACATCTGTCCTACACCGGATGATGTTAGGCCAATCCTAAGGTAAATCTAATGCTCTTAATGTATTGGTTTCCTTGTATTTATGATCCAGGCACACATTTAGGAGTTATTCCAGTTTTTTGGGAAAATAGTGGAAGTGTGTTTTTTAATATTTTAATATTATTAAAACATTTATTCTAGGAACAACATGCCACCGAATCAAACAACGTCTTAGAAACTAGTGTTGAAATTAATCGATATTATATTTTAAAATAATAATTGGAAAATACGAGACATTACATTCTTCCCACCTTGGGGCTTTATGTCCACGAAAAGCCAAAACAAAGGCTACTAAAAAATATGAGGGTACTGAGAAAACATTTGAGCCTCCCACTCCTAAGTTCTCTCCTATACATTTCTATTCTACCATTGCACACACACTACATGAATCAATCACCCATGAAGTATCCTTTCCTACCAATCCTCAATCTCCACTGGGTACTTCACAAAAGATTCTTCATTATCTATGTCCATCTAGCCCAAGTTGATGACGTGCAATGGGTCTTTCACATACATCCTTAGTAGAGACATGTGGAAAAAATTGTGTACCTAGTCCAACTATGGGGGTAGAGCTAAGTGGTATGCCACCTAACCGAATCAACATAGTATCAGAAAAGGGATGACAAACATCAGAAATAACTTAACACCCCAGCCAAATATCTATAATACCCATCAAGGTGAAACCCTTAAGAATATATGGTCTCCTTCCTTGAATGATAAGGGCCTCTGCCACCAATTAGCATAAGTCTTATGATGGCTCTAGGATGTCTTCATCTACTCCTCGATGATCAAAACCTTCCCTGTAGTATCTCGCACCAACTCCGGGCCCATAAGTGCCAAGTCTGCTTGGTCTGTACAGTAAATCGATGACCTGAAGGGTCACCTGTAGAAAGGCTCAAATGGTGCCATACCACTGGTGGAATGGTAGTTATTTTTGTATGCAAACTCTACCAGTGGTAGGTGATCCTATGAACTATGGATGATGTCTAACATGAAAGCTCATAGCATGTCCTCCAGAACCTTAATGGTCCTCTCCTTCTGTGGGTTAAATACTTTCCTCAAGCGTAACTATATTCTAAACACCTTTTGAAATCCCTTCCACAACCATGATGTAAAACAACCATCACAATCTGAAAAAATTGTCGATGGAACTCCATGGAGTCAAAATTTCTCTTGAATTTAGAGAATTCCCAAGATATCTACTAAACTCTTATCACGTATGGCTAGGAAGTGGTCCGTCTTGGTGAGTTAGTCAATGATCACCCAGATGGAATCATTTCCCTTGTATGTACATAGTAAACACATCATGAATTACATGGATAATCCATACCACTTATATTTTGAAACCTCAAGGGGTTGAGCTAAAGGCGATGGAACCTAGTGCTCAGCCTTCACTTGTTGATAATGAAGGAATCAAGAAATAGACTCTGTAACTCCCTTCTTTATCCCTGGCCACCAAAACTGACATCAGATGTCCTGGTAAATCTTCACCACACCTTTATGTTATTCCGAAGGGGATGTATGAAACTCCCATAGAACCTCCTCTTGCAATGTCGCCAATACTACTATTCATCCTATGAAAATTAATATGTGCTCCCCACCTTCCAAATATCCATCTGGAGCATGCCCTATGGATATCTGATCACATAGGGTCACATCATTAGAATCCCCAATATGTGACTCACGGACTCTCTATAATATTGGAGGGGAAATAAACATTGACTGGAGGTAATATTGTCCTTCTCCATCAACTAAGGTTAACTATAATGAGGCTAACTACTCCATTTCCATGTTCAAAAACTATGAACTAGATCCCATGTTGAGAGCATCCACCACCATATTCCCCTTACCAGGTGTATAGACAATATAAAAGTCATAGTCCTAGAGTAAATCTATCAATTGCCTCTATTTCATGTTCAGATCCTTCTAATAGAAGATATACTTGAGACTATTGTGATCATAGTAGATGATAAACTGTTTTCCAATTAGGTAGTGTTTCCACATCTTCAATGAAAAGACTACCGCTACTTACTCAAGATCATGGGTCACACAGTTCGACTCAAGTGGTCTTAACAGGCATAAACCATAGTCAATCAATTATTTCATCTGCACCAAGACACAATAAATTCTATTTCCTGATGCATTAAAGAACAATACATACTAGATACCCTCCTCTGGTAATCTCAAGATAAGAGTGCTGGTCATACTCTGCCTCAACTTCTGAAAATCCAAATAACACTTTTTTGTCCACAAAAAATGATTCCCCTTTTGAGTCAAACATTTCATCGGTGATGATACCCTGTGGAAATGATTTCCATCAACTAATGATAGCCTAATCTAATGTCAAACTTTGTTCCCCCCTGAACTGATCAAAGGAGTCACCGATTCTCAGTAGTAGATACTTGTTCTTCATGCTTAACTGGTTCATGTTTAGGTTGTTCACACACAACCTCAAGCTCTTTTATTCCTTTTTGGAAAACAAAACTGGGTCATCCTAGGGTGAAACACTGGGTCACATGAATCCCATCTTCTGGAAGTCCCTTATTTACACATTGAGCTCATGAAGCTCTGTGGGATCCATCTGATATGATAGTGTAGATATCAGTGCCATATTGGGGTGTAAATAAATGAATATTTATATCTCCTGGAGGATAAATAATCCTATAACATGTTTTGGAAGTATGTCCCCATAGTCTTTCACTAACACTAGAAACTAGAAGCTCAAAACATCTGCTGCACTGAGGGTCAGACTATCCAACTGATGATTAATCGACTGCACCCTCATATGCATGAGTCTATCCTATGATTCCTATGTTTATTTTTCACTAGTAAAGGAAAACCTCATTCCATCACTACAGATACACCACAACCTTCACAAAAAATAGTCAATATGGGCATGGACTATGGATAACCAATCAAAGCTTCCACCAAGAGGTTATGACTGAAACTCTCACCTCTAAGGGTTTATTCAAACAGTTGGCATATATGTATGATCATTGATTATTCTACAGTACGTGTCTCCATGTGTAAGGGTGAAGTCAAAGGTTTAACCAAAATCTCTATGTCTTGAACAAGATATGTGGTGAGAAAGGAACGACTAGAGCCTGTGTCTATCTATACTAAATATAAAGTAGAAAAGACATATATCATACCTTGAATCATTCCTAGTGCCCCTGGTTCATAAACCTCGACCGCATGTATTAGTCCCCACCCTTGTCCTCTAGCTCCCTAAGCCTGGGATGGACCACCTGGCGGTGGTGGTGGTAACATGTTGAAATGTCGACCACCTCCTTCTGCTCCCCCATCTCATCTTCCATGTCTTCCACCCTACATATTTTCTTGATCCTATTGTTGTCTCTACCTGAGTGGTCCATCTACTATCTCCCTGTCAACAACACGATGGGTCAGATAATCTTGAGCGAGTATCTCCTAGTGTCACATGAATAGCACAACCTATCCTTAGGCTAACTAAACCCACCACATGAGCCTTGAACTATAGATCCCCTATCCTGGGACCTCCTCCAAAAACTTTTACTGTGTTTAGGTTCCTAGGACTAATGTCGGTTTTTTGATACCAAGGTCTCTACTCTTGCTCATCCACTTCTGAATATCGTTTGATGTATCTTCTCATCCAATAATCTTTCAACCACTAGAGATCTCTCAAGAATCCCAACATAAGTCGGAATGCATAGAGGGACGATGCTAGATTAGATATCTCTATATATACATTGTTCGAAGGTCATATTACTAAATTAATAATCTCTAACCATATCCATTGAGTTCTGGGAATGGTTGCTGAACCTTGATGAATAATTATCCACATTAATGCAACCCTACTACAACAGAAGAAGCTCCTATATATGCATATATCCCAACGTAACTAGTGATAAATCCTCTCTAAATATATGCTAAAACTCTTTTAATTAAAGATTTTACTCATCATGAGTATAGATATCTAAACTCTACTATCACTATACTGAGACATGTTGAAGGCTCGCTGCTAGGACCACCATACGATCTTCTAGTGTCTGGACTTAGTGGAAAACTTGGGTCACCACCTCAGCCTGTCCTCAGCCACCTAAGGGTTAGGCTCACCTTGGAACCTGGGGGTATTTGTCTTTGAAAACCGTGTAGCACGCTCAATATGCACTCCTTGTCTATTGGTATTTTGGGTACCACACGCTGCTCCACAGGTGGCTGTATAGATGGTACACCACCTCAAGGTGACAGCTGGGGAACTAGTTCCTATATTGAAGCCTGGTCACTGAGGGGGTCATCCTTATGATCTATCTATTTAATACTATCTTGTATACATCTTGAGGGCTTCCTATAAGAAAACAAGAGATACTATGGTCAATGATTATATCTAGAGAGTTGTCTCAAGAAGGACATGGAAACCACAACCTATTCCTATATGATGTATGTACCTATATTTTTCCTAAACACAATGTTCTCTCGTGTAACGAGTTAAAAATTAGGTTATCATAGTAATGGTGTGTGGATATGTCAGATGCCCGCACCAACACTGGAGTCCATAGCCTAAAATAAGAACATGAAACACTTACCACTTTTTTCCCACACCAATATCACAGACTCCTAGTCCTATAGTAGAACCGACCATCTATGAAACCTTTTTATCATGACCCATCCCAGTGGGGACTATTCCATGACTCACCAAGATCGTCTCCAATAGGATAGGGGCTTGCGAAAAGCACTGAGTAGGCATATCACTAACATAAGAGGAATTTCCTATGTACCTATACACAAACACACATCTCCAATCAAACAAAACAGTGAAATGTAAAAATCACTAAGAACCAAAATCATGCCTTCCACTATATCCCATCCATAGTACAAGAGAAAAGTAAGGTAAAATAAAGTAAACTAGGCTTGAATATAAGACCACAAAAAATATTCTGTAAACCACAAAGTCTGGCCTGCAAGAACAAGTTACTGAGACTGCTATCTATAGATGTAGAAACACCTCATCTACCTAATCTCACAAATCTCTATTTGGTCATAGTCTAGCTAGGACTCCATCAAAATGTTGCTCGTCTGCACAAGACACGACACGTGCGGAAAAAAGACCTTAAATGGGCGAGTATAAAAATACTCAATAGGACACCCCAGAACCAGAAAGCAATACACAAAATAAATATACAGTCAACTCGGCATAGTAAATGTCAATAATAGGTATAACAAGAATATCTATATATACTCAATTGAAGACACATAGTCTAGATTTAAGTCACAACCATTGTATACCAACACTATGAATTCAGTCTGAAGATTCCATAGAGCACACATCTGGGATAACACACCCTTGAGTCTGATAACACTGATGACGTCTATTCGAGAATTACTATTCATCAGGAACTATCATGAGAGACATAGACTGATAGATCTAAATAGAATATGATAACACAGATGGGGATCACAACCAGGGACATGTGTTGATACAAAAAACTCCATCTGGATTAACCTACTAACTAAAGGATTGACACCTAATGAAGTTGGTCATTTTATAACATGTACTCTACCTAGGGAATGAAAAAAGAATAGAGTACCTAATCCGAGCCTCTAGGGGGATTCCAAAAACTCTATCCAGGATGTCATGCTGAAGGGATCATAGTCTTATGTGTAGGAAATGATTTGTACAGACATTCAGAGAAGCGATAGGGGAAAGAACCCTAAAGAAACTTGTCCATGATACTGGGAAAAATTGATTCAATCCATATAGATTGGTATGAATGACATGTAGTAGGGTCACACGTCATTTCCATTAATCTCAGGTAATACCCATGTACAATGACCCATTTTTTTAGAACAAGTCATGTAGATGAAGGGTACACTATTTGTAGAAGTGTCACATGCTGTGTCCTTCCATGTGGGGTCTGCCCAGGTACTATGTTCACGTTTCAGTACATGGTGTAAACTCGTGTGTCTCTTCCCATGAACTAGTACATGGGGTAGTTCATGTACTTGGTCTAGAAAAAGTAGTGTGGTGGGGGTACACACCATATAGGCAACCCGTGTACTCCACCCCATGTATGTGTATCTCCCGAGATACATGATGATTCTCTAAGAAGGGATTACACACCATGTGGTAGGTTCACATGCTATGATACATTTAAATATCTCAGGAAATCCAGTCACCTCTCACTGGAGGCTACATTCCATGTAACTCTAGGTTACATGTTGTTTTCATCAGGATTTTCCAAAATCCTGTGTTTATAATCTGAACCCCTTGGCTGAGGATCCAGATCTCATTCTAGTGATCTGTTCTAATCGAAAGTCAAGATAAAGGGTCATCCAATAACTCTCACACCAAATGGAGGTGTTTGGGCCATTAATCAGTATAGAAAAAAATTTATATCCATCTGAAAAAATCAACTGAATAATGATATCTTTTGAATCACTTCGATTCGTCCATCACCTTCACCATCAAACCTTTTCTAGGTCATAATGTTGTTGGATCTTTATTTTTGGATCATTGCGCCATGAAATGAAGGTGAAGTAATCATTCGCTCATAATTCCCTGAAGAATGAAGAACATGCATCGAAAGAGGGGAGAAAAAACACAAAGGAAAAATCCGAGGAATGAAGCTCGACCATTCTTCATTATAGCCTCGATCCATTCCTGTAAGAATAACTAAAAGTCAAATAAATTCTCAAATAATCAAACCCTAATAATCCTGTAACATATCAACCATCCTTCATGGAACGACCAAACTTTGGATCAACTTATTCGCTGGTTGGTACGCGTTCATCGTTGAATTTAAGAATAGGGAAATAAATCCAAAACAATACATCATACATTTTATTTGGACCGCTTGGTAATGAAGATTAGTTAATTCATCCCCGTCACTAGTGAGATCCATCAATAATGGAATTCTTCGTTCATCGATCTGTGATTCCATCACCGTTCTCTTGAGAGGCTTCTTTAAGATTCTCTCTAGAGCCTCTAGTGAATATCTAGGGTTGTGAGCCTAACCCTAGATCCCTTCCAAAAGAATCACTAAAATGAATAAGAATTACTACATCAATGAAATGGTAAAATAAAATAAATATTCAATTTATTTTATTCATTACAAATACCAGAAAATACATTTCACAGCCGACCCATGTCGACTGATGTTAGTCGCGCCTATGGTAAAGTAGTTGCTCTGAATGTACTCGTGCCCTCAAATTTCCGATTTGGGAACCTGTTTATGATTTATTTTATTTTTCAGGAAAACTATGCATGAGGTCTATTTAATATTTTAATATTATTCAAACATTTATTCCCGCCACATTGGGACTCAGAATCACTCTTCTTCTCAGTTCCTAATCTCAAAATTAATGCATAGAATATTTAAAAATAATATATGAAAAATATGGGACATTACAAAACATATTCAAAATTCTTAACTTCACAACATGAAAAGTTATGATATAAAATTTTGTTAACTACTTAGAAATTTTAATTTAATAATGTTAATACTTACATTAATTTTTATAAATACATCCTAAAACCTTTTAGGATAAAGAAAAACATACTTTTTTATAGTAACTGTTATAAATATTTATATATTTTTTATCTCGATACCCAAAAATGGTTTAGGATAAACTGATATCAACTATACTATGGTAAATAATTTAACTCTGTACATTTCTATTTACCTCCATACCGTGAACTATTTTAGGATATTAAGTGTAATTGGCTTTGAAATTTTACTACAATCGTTCAAGAATTACTAGTATTCATCTTTCATGACAATTAAATATAAATCCTTACATTTTTTTCATAATATATCCTAAAACATTTATGATATTTAGTTAAATATCACTTTAACTATATAATATTAAAATTAAATATAAATAGTTATATTCACTTTCTATAGTAACTGAATATAACTCCTTACATTTAATCTTACAACCACACTTCTGAAAATCTTTATGATATTACATAGAATTCACTCTAACTCTAGAGTCATGTGGTTCTTTATTTGAAACATACTCTCACTAACCTATTATTCACTATATTTTTTTATAAATATATTTATAAGATATAAAACCATTTTGTGTTAGTAAGTAACAATTATTCCATCTCAGTAAGAATATTTAAGAAATAAGATATTGTCTCCATATCATATATGGAATTCTATGTGTTTGAATAATTTTCCTTTAAAAAGAAGATTTATTAAAATATATCACTGAAGGGTGGTGGGAACACATTCTATTATATTTTAACAAATAGATGGATAAAAACATTATCTATATATTTTTTCTAAAACCATGTTATAAAAATTTATGAAACATAAAAATTATGAATACACTTAATCATCTCAAATTTTTTTATAAAAACTATTTGTTATTAAACAAATTCGCTTGTAATATAAGACAAATGAGACGAAGATACACATATTTTACTTAGATTCATCTGATATTTATTAAATACTTCACATTACCTTAGAAAATTGAAGAATTATTCTATATAACATCTATAATTGACATGGAAATTTGATGGATTTTCCAAAACATATTCAGGGTTTTAGAATAATCCCATAATATGGAATTATTACTCTTCATTTTTGATAACCCTAGGTTCCAATGACCTTCAACCACTTCTTAAAGAAACCTTTTTTAACATTCATGAAATTTTTTTTAAGGTTTTAAATTTTACCCACAAGTATTGACCACAAAACACTTATAACCTAAACATCATATGTCTAGTTCATATATTCTCAACAATTTGGGAATATTAAATAAACGTTTCCTGAATTCAATCATATTATTATAAAATTTACACCAAAAAAGAACATAAGTTATTTACTCATAATAATCCATTTAAGTCTCCATTGAAGCTTGATATAGAATTAAATAAATCATAAATTATGTGTATAAAAAACACCCATCTCATTTTATTAATCTATAATTATTTACAAGAACTTCTCAAGAGAGAAATAAGATAAAATACAGATATTATTATATGTTAGTCAAAGATTGAAAAATATATGTTTTCAATAGACAATCTCATTTAATTCATTACTTCATGCTCCATTTATCATTGTTTTTTCTATTTTTCACCTTCTATATACATACAACACCTGTAAATCATATAGTTGATATCATATATCTATAAAAAAAATTATGATTGAATTATATAACCAATAATAATTTAATAAAACCATTATTCTGACTATGTCATTAACATATTAAACCATATTGAATATAATTTTGCATACCTAATCATATTGATTATCTGAAACAAAAATTCCTTAAATTATTTAATTACTCAATCATATTGATTACATGCATAAAGAATAAAATTTATTTGGACATTTCTCATTTAATTATTATGAAACCTACAATGAATCACTATATGATTCCATAAGAATCAAGATTCACTTTTTTAAAATTACAATACTTGGTTATTCAATAAGAAACTCTTTTGAAAAATAGATATTTTTTATATTGTTTAATTTTTTTTCTTAAATTACTAGTCTTATGTGTAAAATACATTAAACATGCCCTTCAAAGGATTAATATAAAAAATTATTTTGTTGATGATGATGATATTCATATAAAATATAATCTTTTATTAGATAAGTATCATGCTTTATAACAATTTAAAAAGGTATTTTATTAAATGGATTTCCACTAAAATGATGAGTTCTTTTGATGTTCATCATATCCATTAGTGAAACAAAATTTATATTTTACTAAGAAAATGACCTACTTTGGTGTAAAACTAACCACTTGGTTATTTTTATAGGGCATCATCCCAATCATATAATACATGAATCTTGCATAGTTGAGTGAAATTCTCTTTTTACAATCCATCATATGAATAATAATAAGTATATTTTTATAGTATCATATCCCTTAAGGTTTCCCAACCATGTGTAACCCAAATTAAATGTCAAAAACAATATAACATAAGATAATCCAATGGAACACCACTTTGGTGTGGAACTACTAAAGGACATTCAAGTGTCACCCATTACATACTTTCCTTACAAAAACAGTTGATAGAAATCCTGCTTTGGCATGAAACTACCGAGTTGGATTATCATGGTACTAAAAAGTGATATTTTGGGAGGAATATAACACTTAATATTTGAAGGTGATTTAATATCACCATGTTATCTTATTTTATTCACTTTTATATATAGATGATTCTAGTTATTTACTCTGGAATCCTATTCAATCTAACAAAACAATTTATTAAACCATATTTGTCTAAAACTCTTAACATATCCCACAATTTTAGGTTACTAACCAAAAATAGAAGTCAAGTATATTTATGAATATCCATATGCATCATATCTATAAGCTATATGAACATTTAATATAAAGGTATACTTTTATATGATATTGATAATTTCCACTTGAGTAAGCCCTGGGTGACAAATTGCAAACCCCATTGACCTTCCATTAAAATGCATAATTCTCAAGGATGATAGGTAGTCCAACATTAAGTCCCTCAAACCCAGGATACATTACTCAAGATAGAATACAAATCATTGTAACTCTGAAAATTAATACGAATAAACTCTTTTTAACTACTAAATTCAAAATCATAACTTCACTTAAATAATGATGTTAAGGAAGATGAAAAACTAAATCCATTTTCATAAATAAAATATAATTAAAGGCTTTCTCTAGAATCATATTAATAGTAGAACTAAAATATACAAAATAATTACAAATCTTATATAATTTAAAAAATCTTAATATAGGAGGGAATTAACTTTAAGCAGATGAAAAATTCAAATCTTGAAACATAAGATAAGTTTTTATGATCAATTCATAAATAAAAAAAAATTATAAAAAAATTATAAATTTTAACATTAAAAATACATAATAATAAATAAAATTAATTTATATTAATTTTAATATTAAATATTTTATATTTTTTATTATATGGAATTTATATTTTTAATACATGATATATTATGAATAATAAATTATTTATAATCCATTATCTATTGTGTAAATATTTTATATAATCTAAATATCATATACCTAACCATTATTTAAACCTTGATCATATATATCATCAAAAAAATTTATGTGGATTAAATAATATCCAAATAAGGCCCCTTTAATACGAACAATTAAAATTAATTAATTATGAGTAATTCATAATTAAATTATAAAAAAATTTATACTTATAGACTTATTTCATAATTTATAACCCTTTATAAATCATTTCTTATGTTTTTTAGATAAACACTTTTATTTCTAGATCATAAAATATGGCTTATAACATTTCATCAATATTTTAAATACTAATACTTAATATTTTAGAATAAAATAGTTCATAAAGATTTAATTAATTATATAAAATTTATAATCAATTAACTTATAAACCTCTTATTAATTAAAATATCCCAAATAATTGTTTATAATGAATTATAATATTTTTATAGACCACTAAAATTATTAGAAAAAATTTAAAACCATTTTTAAAATACCCTTATATAGAATCCATATTCCACGTAAGGTTATCTTGTCACTACCATTATATGGACCATCTAGATAATGATAAACATACACAAACATTATGCAATACTTGTTTCGTAAAGGTACACATTATCTTACCTATACATAATGTATTATACATAAAGGAGAGTTAGTATTTACCTTTACACAAAATCAGTACAAAAGGCACTACAAGATATTTCACTTTTTCTAATGGGGGAATATCTATTGGTAACATTACATTATATTTTGGTACAACTTTTTACCAAAATATATGTCCCTATCACTAAACTGTCGGTAAAAACTCTGTTGCTAAATGTTTTTATGACAGATAAAACCATTCTGTTACAATTATAATATTACCAACAGATAATATATATGTTGGTTAAAATGTTTAGCAACTGGTTTTAATAACATATTTTTATATTGGTAATAATATTACCAACAATTAATATCTGTCTATAAATTACATTTGAATAAAAATTATAATTTTTTATTTCTAGTTAAAATTAAAATTATATTTATTAATCTATCATATATAGCACATATGTTTAAATTATTAAAGAGAAATATTTTCACACAAGTTCAAAATTAGAAAAAAAATTAATTATATTAATAATAGAATTTAGTAAAAAATGAATCAATAAAAAATCCATCCCCCAAAAATATCCCTCACACACCTCACCAATCCACATCCCCCCCAACAACACCCCATCCTTTCCACACCAGAACGAGTGAGCACCAAAAACTCATACATGCCATTGGACGAGTTAGCGAGCTCTACCTCAAATCAGTGAAAAATATCTGACGTCACTATCATGTAATCATGAAAAACTTCATCATCTCTTTAATTTATTGTAGTGGACCTCCCTTTTATGTTGAAATCCGCACACGTACCAACACCCTTCACTTTAGACATGCTCCATAACAAGTAACGTTCTAATCACACAAAACACATGATATAAATATAATAATGCATGATATAAAAATATCATCCAATGAGAAGAAGAAGATTATCTAAAAAGTGGAAAAAATTACCATAAGATGATCTAAATAGAGAACACAACAACCATAAAACTAACTTCACATCCAAAATTCAATTAAATTAACCCTTTAGAAAAATCAAAAAGAAAAGTTTTAGAGTACTCTCAAAGGGATTACATCAGAATAAATTAACTCGCACATTCATAGTTAATGTTAGAAATGTGGGAAGGAAGGGTATCCAAAAAGAAATAAAATTTTCCATGGAGAAATAAGACACAATCGAGCAGAGGAAGTGGGTGTTGAATAAATTTGGAAAACTTGGAAAAAAATGATGTGATGGCCTCAAAAATGACATCTATAGAATCTTAAGAATCATCTTGAGTTTATCCTTGCAACTGAGAATTCTTATTGGAAACATTGAAGGAGTCATCACCTCCCTCGATCACATGCACCTCACTTGGGGATTTCATACTCTTGACCACTACTTCCATCTTATCAAGTGGAAATAGTCCATCATTGCTTCCCTGTACAACTAGAAGAATATCCATCCAGCATAACAGGAATATATAACCTAGTTCCTACCCAATAAATATCATTTTCCAAGACAAAAGATGAAAATGTTTCACTTTCATGTTCATAAAAAAACTCACAATAAAATTCATACAATCCAACACTTGAAGCATAACCCATGAAATATAGAGATAACTAGAAAGTTAATATAAATACTAATTTTTAAAAACAATAACCACAATTACGATCAATTTCATGATATAGTTTGAGACAAAAACGAGATTGGGTTTGAATTTTACCTCAGTGATGCATCATAGGTGCAGAGAGGCAGGCAATATTTATGAGGTAGAAGCTGAATTACAAAAGTTATATTGGATTACATTTATGCAAAGGGTATTATTCAAATTTAGAAGGTATTTTTAGATTTGTGGGTTTTTACATAAAAATAATTGCAGATAATATCTTCATTATGGAAAACATAATTCCAACAATTAAGAGTGCAAAACAACAATATTCTGAATGAATCCACCATTAAAGGAAAAAATATTCGTCTATGAAATGTCTGGAAACAAAATAGACATAGAAAGAATAATAGATCCTTTACAGTTGAGTCATATAATAAAAAATGAATAGGAAGAGTGAAATAGAACATGGATAAAGCTACATACTTTTCATCTTTCCATTTGTTGGGATTAGCGTGGAGAAAAGGAAAACATAGCCTTCGATTTCAAAAAATTGCTCAAAAAGGTTGTCCTAAAATAGAATCATATGACTGTAGATCAATTAATTGAGAAGAAAAAAGAATAAACATTAATCTATTACAAAATAATTAAAAAATAAACGGTAAACATTGGAAAAGAGAAGAAATGTTGCAGATTATGTAATTATAATCCATATCACATATGAACCATAAAAAAATATGTGATCATTGTTCTATGTCTAAAAAATAACTTACTCTTAAATTACAAAAAAATAACACTCAATTAAGTAGCAGAAAAAATCTTTCAACAAGACAACTAAAACACATAGGCATATACAGTTATGTTATTAGAATTTATAAAATCACTTTTCAAAATGCATTTTGAATTTGGAAAAAATGTAGAATAACAATGTTGATAAAATAAAAACAACATATTTAGAGTTTTAATTGGATGGGATATTAATATACTTTTATTAATACGATAGTAGATATAACTGGCTCTGTTTTACCTTCCCCCAAAAGTATTTATGAAATGGCAGCCATTTAATAATTAGTTTTAAAAATACATAAAGGTAGTTTGAAAAAATAAGTGATGACCATTTTTATTCTTAAATAACACATTCACTTAAATTTTAGAAGCAAATAACCTGAATATGTAACTTCTAATGAACATTTTCAATGCCTGATAAGAAATCCTAAATATTTTTCACTAATGAAAAATAGTCTTAAAAAACATTGGTTTCCTGCTGGGCATAGAGAACAAATAAAATAGACACTTGATAACATATTAGACAAAAATAAAGGTATCAACAATAACAAGATTTATAAATCATAACACCAATATGAATTGGAATGATTCTAAAATAAATAATTAGACCAAACGTGTTCTTTTGAAAATTATGTTCACCAAATTCCATATATGAATAGTTAACATAATGTTAAAATACCCGACACATTGATATTGGAAGATGTAAAGTCATGAAAAGATAGTGAAAATGATAAAGGTTTGAAAAAAAAATGAAAATTTCCTTTATATAATGTGAAAATGATACATGTTTGGAAAATAAAAAATAATGCTCCTTTTCATGTATTATGAAAAATGAGATATAAATCGCATTATTAATTTCTAATATAATCTAATATTTTTTAATACAACAATATTTAAAAAATGAACACAACATTATTCTTCTCTTTTACATGAATCAAGAAGAAGCATCAATAACACTAGAGAGATAGATTATAATACAAAGAACAATAACCATTCCTTAGAGACTTGGAACCAAACATAAAAGGAGTGAATCATTATAGAAATTTTATCTTGGTTTGATCATTATAACTTCTATATTTAAATTTCTATAGATTATAAGTGTAGAATCACTCTGTATTGGAGTTTTGATGAAAATAAATTGATGATGTAGTTGATAAAATAATCATTGTTTAATGAAATTCATTAATTGATGACTTCTACATCCATAATAAAGATCAAGTGATTTAGGTTGGATTGATAGTGTATAACTAGCATTTACTTCATATCATGATCAATTGAATTTGGGGTCTAATTTTTTTTTGGAATCTCTTCAATCATTAATAATTTAATTTATTTCCCAATTAAAGATTAAATTTAGTATTAGAGGATTAGTTTTCAATCAAGGGCTAATACCTGGTTCTTATCACTTATGATAAGTGGTTTTGTTTAAGTGTTTTTAGATTACTTACTGAAAAGTATTTTACTACCTTTATTTTAAGTGGTATTCTTATGGAATTTAAGAGTCCATTTGAAAAAACTACTTGTTATTTAAAACTTCTTATCATAAGAAATAATATTTAGAATGTGTAATGAACCCCAAAAACACTTATCACTTATCATAAGTGTTTACACATACACATTTATAGATTTCTTATTGAAAAAATGATTCCAGCCACTTGAGTGGAATCCTTTTGGTATTTAAGTATAGTAATTTTTTATAAATAAGACACACTCTAATTTTATTTATCTATCATGTTTTGTATAAGTAATAACCAAATGCACGATACATGTTTTTTTAAACTTTTTATCATAAATGATAAATACTATAGGTAATTTCAAGAAGACCCTACATGCAAGTGTTTTTTCAAGAATGTAACAAACACGAAGTATTTTTCAAACTAAGTATATCAAGTGACCAGTTCAATGAGGAGTTTTCAATTAGTGCTACCAAATAACAAAAATTCTAATTGTTTACATCCATAACAACAAGATTCCAAGTATTATAGCCATAACTTGCATTAATTATCAATTGTTTCAATTAATTTAGGGTATGCATTGGTTTTCAAATATAATGAATGCTTTGTTATCATTTTTTTGCTAATTGGGAGTGGCCAAAAACCATAAGTCTGCAATTCACTCCTATTAATGGAATAATATTTATAAAGGAAAGAACACATAATACCTACCTATCTTCGTATGGTGGGTATCAACCTGTATTGGAAAACATATGCATGAAAAAGTTTTAAATTTTGAAACTATAGCAAAAATCTCACTAAGAAGAAATAGTTTTCTTCATCATTATTAATCAAGAAGTTAAATAGGTAGAAAAAGATTCATTAATACTGTATAAAATTTTTTCAGGATCTATAGTTTTGAATTTTTTTAATTAATACTATATAGATGTTTTAATGAGCCTTTTATTTGTCATGAAGGAAAATTGGTAGAAAACAAGG
Organism: Viscum album; assembly: GCA_963277665.1. Classification (NCBI taxonomy): domain Eukaryota; kingdom Viridiplantae; phylum Streptophyta; class Magnoliopsida; order Santalales; family Viscaceae; genus Viscum; species Viscum album. The sequence continues at coordinate 1,287,417,266 of OY728159.1, read as the reverse complement.
ATGAAAATTCACATGAAAATTCAAATTTAGATATGAGTTATAGACAGTTAAAAAATTGAGCCTGTAATAGATATTCACATGTTCAATATATAAAGAAGGGTTGAACAAAGAACCAGTTAGATGACTTGAGAAACTCACATCTAAACCAGAACATCCTTAAATAGTTAGATTTTCAACCTGCCATGTTTGATTATCACCTTCAGATAAGTAACCACCACTGAGAAAATAGAGAGTATATCTAGAAAAATAGAAGCTCAATCACATGAGAATTGGAAAAAATAACCAGACAAAGCAGCCAAACCCCTATTCCACTCAAGAGAGCACCCGAGATCATTGAATCTCTTTGACATCATTAGGTGTAGGGTTATATTCCAATGCCACTTTGGGCTGGAAGGACACCACCCTAAACTAGAGGAACCACAAGGGTCAACAATTGAAAAGACCTAGGATATAGGACTCTACTGGGATAACACCACTAAGCTAATAACAAAACAATAAAATCGAACATATTTGATTAAAAATATTATGACAAACTCCATCGAGCATGGAGAAGATGAAACGAGACCAAAGGGAATTATATTCCCATGGGAAACTCAGATCAAATCTATACTGAAATGAAAAACAAGTAAAGATTCATTCGTATAAGATAAAATAAGGTGAAACATGCCACAAAATACCCTATCATAGATAAGGGAGAGCTCGAGAGTGATACTTAGGGTAAAATCAAGAATCGAAAAATAATCGGGGCTCACGAATCATGGCTAAAACGCCTTAGAAAACCACAACTAAAATAGACCACAATTGGGGCTTATAAACTGTAACAATCAAGAATCAAAAAATAAAATTCACAAAATCATGTTATGATTTAGACAGTTTATGTACATACATAGTAAAAAGAGATGAATAATAGAGAAGAGGTGAAGGAATGCTCACTGGAGGTTACTGTTTGTGAAATTGGAAGGAGAAACATCCAACTTCCATGACCGGAGGAGGAGGGAGGTGTGCTACTAGGGTTCCACCTAGGGCGTGCGATACAACCAGTTAGAGAGGGAAATTTATTAATGGAATGGAAATTTAAAAAAGTAAAAATAAAATAATAATAATAACAACAACATAATTTCTTTACAATAAAATTAAATTAACTAGGTCAGGTGTTATAATGGAATACATGATAATGGTGATCTGATCAGTGCCACTCGAAAATTTAATTTAACGAAGAGAGGTTAATATTATTGGTATAATTTAGAAAAATGTCATGATGTATAATATATTTATATATAATTTATATATAATGATTTTTTTAAATTTATATATATTGTGAATAAAAAATTAAATTATATACATGTAATGAAATTATACATACCTGACTTTATTTTTTTAGGTTTTTAATAAATTTGATCTTTTTCAAATTTTCAAAAATTATAATCATTTATCATAAATTTTACATCAGATATATATATATATATATATATATATATATATATTATAAAAAACATATAATGTGTTAATGAAAACATATGATTATTTGATTTTTTTAAAATATTTTTAATTTATAACATTTATAGAATATATATATATATATTTTCTTTTTTTGTAAAATATTTTATGTTATTGGATAATTTATTGCAACATATTTTTATAATAATAAAAAAATTTGGTAATAATAATTAATTGAAATAGATTCATTTATTGGAAAAAAATGCTAGTATTTATATGATAAAGCAATAGATTCAACTATTGGTAAATGATTTATTGGTGTTAAACGATAAATACGAACAAATATAACTTTTTTTTTAAAACAAATGTTGGTACTTAAAATTTAATATATGTTGGAATTGATCATTTTTACAAAAAAATATATAATCTGTCAAAAAAATTCTATTGGTATAAGCCATTTTTTTGTAGTGAGGGTAATAATCCATCCACATTTATATAAATCTTTAAAAAACTACATTACATTTATGTAAATATAAATATTACTCTATGTTAAGGTAGGTTGGATTAACCCTTACACAATTTTTAAAAGCATTTCATAATCTTTATGCAATAACCATTATGATACTTTAGGAATTCCTTAGACACCTTTATAGGACCGTTCATGTATAAGTAATTAAGATATATCCTTTATGGGAACTCTTGTGTATATGTAACACATTGGAAAACTTTACACATCCCATCTACATAAATTCAATTCTTTAGTCACCTTTACATTTCTTATCTACATATGGTTAAACCATTTTTAAAATTGAATTTCAATAATTTGAAAATGCAATAATGTTTTCAGTTTATTATTTTTTAAATCAATATTTGATAAATATAAACACATGGGAATCTATGATACCACCGAAGGGTTTAAAATGAGTTTAATAATTATTATTATACATAGTATAAGTAATTAAACCCTTTCCCAAGGACCACCAACACATGAAATATAAAATCTATATAAAAAATGAAATGAAGAAATGTCGTATTTATATATATATATATATTCCACACACCGTAGATAAGATGAAATATATTCATCTTTATTATCATTATATGGTTTGATAAATATTACCATGTGTATTCAAATGTCACACCCTCACCATAGTGTGTCTATTGGCTATGAAAAATCACACATGATATGTTCATGATTCTTTATTCTCCATGATGTGTTTGAAACTCATGCATAATGAAGGTAGAAGAAGAGATATTTTATTAGAGGGGAGTTTAATCCACGAATAAATCCCCACCAACCCATTTCCATCATATGGTATTATTTTATAATCCATAAGAATGATCCTTGGTCTACAATATTTATTCATACATTATAAAGAAAGAAAAATATTCAGGTTCTAATGCATTAATCATATGAATACTTCTCCTCTATTTTATTACATCTCATATAGTCATAATATACATGAAAAACTATACTATATATATATATATAAATTTATTTAGGGAATATATCCTTCATCCATATCACCTTAGGTGCACCTACCCATATACTAGAGGTTAACGACTAGTGGTGAGGTTCTATTGATACAATGGGGAGATAATACTCACTATCAAATAACTAAATATAATATTGAAAATTAAAATATGATATAATCATTAATATAAAAAAATTATAGACATTAAATCTATAATCCAATGATAAAAAAATAACATTCTATAAAAAAATGAAAACAAACTATATTTTCATATAATAAATACACATAAAAATAGGATTTTCCCATGGGTCTTTCATATTCTTTTTTTTCCTAAAAGAAAAAAATAATAGAGAATGAAAAATATTAGGGCTGATTCTCTATTCGGTATCATATCAAAATCTATCCATGAATCCTATCCAACTATGGACCATAGGTCCCTTACCATTACCTACAGATCTGATGATGAAGTCTACATAACCACCAATGTTAATGCATAGGATGCGTGAAATAATACTAAATAGGCCTCCACCAATAGTTCACAAAAAAATTATAGTAATATATAGGATAATGTACAATATGATATGTCAACTAAAAAATACAAAATATAACACCTTCTATATCATGAGATACTATAAATCTATCTCGATGAATGACCATACCAATTTCTTCTAGGGATGTAATGAGACAGTAATTCTATGGTATGATCATAATAAGAGGGTGAACAATATATCACCACTTATAATAATACCTAGGGTGAATTATAAATTATCAAATAAACAAATCATATGAACAGTTAATCATCATACCACTACTTAAGGAAACGATCTATCATCATATCATTAGATAGAAGTAAATGAGATATCACGAATCCTCTACAGAAGGGTAAAAAATATATCACCAACTATACATGAGATGAATGATATATTGCCAAAAAATTGACCAAGGTGAATGATATATCAATTATACATTAAATAATGTGAAATCTATATCACTGATATATTGAACAAGGTGAAAAATATTTCACCAACTCAACAACCAAGGTGAATGATGCATCACTATACACATGAACATGGGTTGACTATATACCACCAAAACTATAAACAAGGCGAATGATATATCACAATCATTGATATTGTAGGTGAAAACGATATCACTGATACTATATACTTGGTGAATAATTTATTACTAACTTAATCTATAAGGTGAATGATATATCACTAAAATAAATAAATCCTAGGTGAATTATACATCACTAAGTACATGAAAAGGGTTAAAAATTTATTACCAAATCGGTAACCAATGACACATTAATGGTGAATGATATATAACCCATATATAACATGGTTAGAGTGAAAGATTTATCAATAATTATATAATCAAAATATAAAAAAAATCATAACCATGGTGAATGATTTATCACCCTATGAATTGGTTTCACGACCTAATTTACTCACTAGGTTACCCATACCCAAGATGTTTTACACCTAGAACATTTATTTTATGCCTGATCTCCAATGGAATATCTTAGGATCACATCCAAACACCCATATTACAATTGTTTCAATATAGTAGAAACTAATCACATAAAAACATATAACAATTCTCATTCACCACTATTTTAACTCATATGATATCTTCCCATAGTTAATCAACACTAAATGACACATCACCAATCTCCCTCATCTTACTTATAGGCTAGGAAACTAGTCACATAGTGATATATCATATATTATCACCCTTATAATTTTTAATTAAATTATTTATGGGATTTAGTATCTCATTGTTAAATCCATTTTCACTCATTGTATATTTTAAATTCATGTGTTAAAAACGTGCTTAAAAAATTTAAATTTCATAATGGACCAATTTGAAAAAAATTTAATATTGGTATAATAAAATTATATAAACTAATCCAAATATAATTTTTTTATATGATTCTATGTTCATTTTTATTCAATTCATTTAACCATACCAAAGGTTTTATTTGAGTTCAAGAGTCCGTAATGTGGTCCAAAATGTGCATAAATTATTGGAGAAACATATTGGACCTACCAGTAGTGATTAAGATATAACTTAATATTTTTACTTCCAATTGGGATTATTCAATATCCATTTTAGATATAACTATATTTCCCACCTCTATAACTATTTTAAAGTCATTATTTAGTGATTATGTCATTCAACTATCTAGATAAAGTAGAGGGATATATTCTTCCATGAATAGCCACATAGTTTCTTAGGAACTTGACTTCTTTTTGTGGTGATTTTGATATAATGTTTCCATAAAATCACTCCTATAACTCATTATCAAGGTATTCTTGACCAGGGTGTGGGAATTGAGTATTTTGTATATGTTTCTTAACCATGTATGGCTTCTTCCCTTCCATGGAGTTCTAAAATTTTTATAATCACCCATGGAGGAAGATGACGCAAATCCCAAGATTCATGCTTGTATTTTTTTGACTGATATTTGAAATTCCAGGTTTTTATGTTTTTTTACTCATCCAATATTCTTATTTTATTAATATATGTGCTTGTATGTCATACTCAAACTCATATGATCATTTTGGGGGTACCCATTCAAGTGATGCTTCACATATAGTTCACCACTTCTTATTCCCTTTTTAAGTTGTGGTGTTTGTGTGATCCATATTAGTAGAATGTATCTACATAAACACTATCATTTAATTGTATATTTATTTGATGGTATAAAATTGAAATAATATTCCAACATTTATAACTGGTTGAGTTCATCATGTGTTTTCTTGGTGATTTTTGGTTATAAATTTGAACACAAATCACTCAATCATCAGTGGTAACTAGTGAATATTTTTGTGCTTCTAACTGAACCCTTGTATGTATCCTAGTATAAAAGAGTAATATAATTTTTTTGGTGTTACAAATGTTGGATAAATATATATAAACCAAAATTGTTGAATTTATGAAGGATGAGAATCCTGATATTTCCCGAGGTTGATCATACTTAATCAAATATATTAATTTCTTCTTTGTGTTATCACTTTATTATATATATTTTATTCTTAAATAAACAACCCATGTTTTATAAAATCACATTCCAATTTTATTTTCTCAATCAAAAATATATTTTTAAATTAATGATCTAAGGGTCCACTAAGAGATGACCCAGGGTTCTTACTATGTTGTATAAATTCTAGTAATTTTCTTTAATTGGTGTGTTTGGAAATGTGATCAAAATTTAGCACCATTTACAAGGATCCAAGATCATTTTTCCATTTTATTTAATTATATTATCTTTTTTTAATACTCCTTTCAATCCCATCCACCATCAACTTTTGTTGTTCTTTTTTTTTTCATGTTCTCTACCTCTCTTACTGTTCTCCCATATTTTATGTTGTTTAGTAATATAGTTTATTTCTTTCATCTTTATTTGATTTTTTTAATTTTAATCGTCAATATTAAGTGTTTTTTATTTCTTTATTAAGTTAATTCTACCAAAACAAAAAAAATAAATTCAAAAACATCAAAACTTATCTGCATGAACAGACCAGGAAATGAAAAAATGTTCGAAATCGAAATAGAAATTGAAAATATACTCCACTCACCAATTAGGACTTATAGAGTAAGGAAATTAAATTACATTTAAATGATTATTTTGAAACTTGAAGTAGTATTAAACCATTAAAAAAGTGAACAAAATAAAATACATAAAACATGCTTGTAAATATCTAGACTTTAAAAGAACCGACCACCCATGATGTTGAGTACGAACCTACAAACATCCAATTCCATAATAAAGTAACCAAATTTTAGCTAAGATCATGCCTCATCCAACTCCGTCTTAAATTCTATGTTTTTATTATTGAGGACCCATACACACATATGAAGGATTTTTATATAGTGTTCTTTACCATGAAACCCCAAAATGTGTTTGAGAACCTTATAAATTTTAGTGCCTACTCTTTCCCACTTGACGGTGTAGAAAAATACTGGATACACTATTTTCCTACCACAATTGGTGGATATAGTGGCCTTAAATGATTCTTTATATAGAATTTATAACCTAAATCCCAAATATAATCCATTATAATAGAAATATGTGGCATTATAAAATCAAAAGAAGAGACCCTTTAGGAACAATAAGAGCGACTCATAAGACTTTTCTCAAATTCCCCCAACAAACAATTTCATGAAAAATTTATAATTTAATACTTATTTTAGGGACTTGTCCCCATGGATCATGGCATGATGGATGATTCAGCCAATAGTTCCCTATTGGATAAAACATATTTCACCGCTCATTAATTAATAGCAAAAATGGATCAAAATGGAAAACAATTTGGTATATGAGAAATTTTACAAACTCTTGGAGTTCATAAGGTAATCCATGCATCCCTAAAACCAATTGAAAAAAATAAATTTGATAAAATGAATACTCTTCACATAAAATTATCTTAGGATCAAGGAAATTCACACTCTCCACCTATTCCATTGAATTATGGTATTTGTTTTAATAACACTCATTTAATTGATCATTTCCCACAACTTCATGATTCATCTAAGTCTTGTGAAGTTTTTTTTCTTGAGTATCCTTTTCAAAAATAACCTCTATTCAAGTAAGAAATATTTAGGGAAAATACAAACCATAGGTTTAAAGAAAAACTATAGTACCATCATGAAGGAAAATAAAGCTACCCAAAATAAAACTTTTATCAACAAGGTTAAGGTATACAGCCTTCTTATCCTTTACTATCTTGAAAAAATACATTTCCCAAATATGAACAATTCCTTGAAGAAACTATGAAGAAAATATAATCCTATAACCATCAATTCTAATAAAACACATATTCATCTTTTAAATATCTATTAAATAAAGTGGGGAAAATTTAGAACACCATCAATGAGATTAATATTCAAGGTTTTGGACAAATACTATCCCAACCTATATCTAATTGTAAGGAGAAAGGTAATATATGTGAAATAACACTTCAATGTTGAAACAATGTTTGTTCTTCCAATGATTATACACAACATGTATATCCTCCTATTAAAAACTCTCTTTCTTCACCCTTAAATTATTTATGTGAATAAAAAAAAGGTTAAAAAAGTCATCTTTGAGGATTCCATGAAAAAATACACTCCTCTTACCTTTCCCCAAAGAATATCTAAATACAATAAAAATTTTTATATTGAAATTGATAATGACATATTATATATAATTAAAAAGGGACATTTTTTACATTCATCTCTGGAATTTAGTTTAAATAATTCATCTTTATGAAAAATTTATTTAATAACCTTGCACCCACAGATTAAGACATAAGAGGATGAGAGAGTCAAACTTAGAAGAAATGTGTCAGACTTGAAACAACTAATGATTCCAACCAAATACAAGAATCTAGACACTTATGATACCTTGTAAAATAGGAGATACTTTCCTTTAAGATGAAATGGTTGATTTAGGTTCTTTGATTACCATGATTCCTCACTCTATGTATACTTATTTGTGGGTTGGAAAACTTAAACAAATGGAAATCATCATGAAACATTCCTACGAGAGAAAAACACTCAACAGGAGTGATTGAGGATATCCTCATGTGATTAAGGAATCTCATCTTTCATGAGGGACTTATATGTTCTTAAGATAGAATATTTCTATAACCAAGGACATGATACTATCATACATAGACACCACTACATTAAATAAAATACAATCATCAACATTAAAAATGGTATGATGTCTATGATCTTTGGGGAAGAAAAAATAAGTTTCAATATCCTTGATACTTTAAACCACCTATTTTAAGAGCACTCAAATCATCTAATATATTAGATGAATGTTCTCTCTAATTACACACACACATACAAAAAAATTATATCCTTAACACATAATCTGATTAATTTTATTCTTTATCACACTTGAATGATTTGATTTTAAGTTCATGTTTTGAGTATTGTGATGGTTTAATTTTTTTGGAAATTTCATGATTTAATTGATGAGTGTATTTATTTTGAGGTACTGAGGAATATCAATGACTTGGTAAATATCATTTACATTTATTATATTTACATAGATAATTAATATGAGAATATAGTTAGTTTCATGGACCCCACTCCCCCAAAATCCCCACCCCAATCAAAAAACCAATGGTTTTGGAACTAAAACCACTTAAATTCAATTTTAAATACTCATATACTAAGGGTATTAACCAATATGTTGTCATTATTTATAACAACCTATATCCATACTTTGAATAAAAAATGATAGACATTTTGAGAGCGTGTAAATAAGGTGATAGGATGGACATTGGATGATATTCTTAGTATTATCCCATACATTTCCTTCACTATATAATTTTAGATGATGAGGATTAACCCATAAGGAAATATCAACACCAGTTGAATCCCACCCTCCTTGAAGTAATAAAATTAGAAATTAATAAATCAATTGATGTTGTGATCACTTATATGTTATTTTATATTTAACAGGTTTTCCCATTTAAAATATTTCTTAAAAAAACTGGAATAATGGTAGTGTCAAATTAAAGGAATAAATTTGTTCAAACATGTGTGCAAAATAGTTATCGAACATGTATTGACTACCATAATCTAAATAAATAAATGTGAAAGGGACAATTACCTCTAACTTTTATTGGCCAAATGTTAGAAATATCTTATAGTAATTACCATTATTGTTCTCTTTAGGACTATTTGGGTTATTTTAAAATCTATGTATCCCTTTATGATTAAGAAAAAAAATATTTACCTACCAATTTGGAATATTTTTATACAGGAGGATGCCATTTGGGATCTCTAATGATCCTGTTACTTTTTAGAAATGTTTTTTGATTATATTTTATAAGTACCTATATAATTTTATGGATGTTTTTATGGATGATTTTATAATATATGGATCTTCCTTTGATTATTTTTTTGGAACACTAAGACTCGTCCCTTCACCATTTCATTGAAAAATAAATCATATTAAATTATGCGAATTGAAATTTCATAGATGAGCAGGGGATTATTCTTAGGAAATTTATTTTAAGTAATATAATTCATGTTCATAAATAAAAAATTTAAATAATTCCCCCCCTTATATATCCAAAATTTGTTCATGATGTGTTATCTTTTTTGGTTCATGCTAGTTTTTATCATTGATTCATTAAAGAAATTAGTAAGATCTCACTTAAATTATCTCAATTGTTATAGAAATATTCTATGTTTGTTTTTGATAAAAATTGTGATTATGAATTTAATTTTCCAAAAATTAGTCCCACATAACCTTCCATCATCCAAAACCCATGGTGGGATACCCCCATTGAACTTATGAGTGATGCCTCTAACTTTGCTATTGGGGTAGTTTTATCACAAAGGGTTGAGAGGGATCCTTATGTAATTGCATATTCATTCTGTACCCATAAACAAGAAAAATACATGACCCCTAAAAAATAACTACTATCTATTTCATCTTCAATAAAAAATTGGATCATATCATAATTTTTTAAAATTCATTGTGTTTTTTAATGACACTGAACTCTGATTTCTCCTTAAGAAACCCAATGTTAAGCCCCAACTCATATAGTGGATGCCCCTCTTAGAGAGTTTGAACTTGGGATTTGAAATAAAGAAAGAGTGTAAAATGAGATAGATAAAAACATTATTATGATTTATACACCATTCAACTACCATGTTGACTCATCATTCCCCTTTGAAGAATCCTTCCTGGATGAGAACCATTTTATTGTAGTAGACCATAACCCTTGCTTTATTGACATTGTGAATTTTCAAGTAGAATCTATGGTCCCGAAATATTTTTTCACTTCAAAATCCAAAAGTATTATGCATGATTAAAGATGTTATATTTTTTCTGAACCATAACTTTAAAGAAATTTTATCAACTTGGTTGTTCATTATTGTGTCCCCAACCATGAATTCACCATTATTTTGAGATTTTTCCACACTTCAGCTTCTGGGGGCCACTTTTTATCTCAATGTACATATATAATGTTCCTTGAATTTAGAATTTATTATCAAATATTATATTTATATTCCCATGTATTTTTGAATTCATGCGCATGATGTCTATTCACATGGAATATCTCCAAGATGAACGAAATTCCCTCAAAACTTTTGTGATTTTGTGAGATCATTGATTCATGGGGCATTAACTTCATGGGGAATTTTACAAATTAATTTCTATTTGGGTGTATATTATTGGATATTTAATATATAAATAATTTAATGGAATAAAAGGATACTATGAATGATGACTATTGAGTGGTTGTTTTTTGTGAGATATTAGAATTTTAAGAGGTTTGGTTTACCAAGATTCATCATTAGTAATCAAGGATAACATTTTTATAATCATAAAATGAAAGAATTTATTTTTAAATATATTGTTGGTAATAAATTATATTCTTCATATCAAACCAAAACTAATATAGAAGATGAAATTTCAAATTAAAAGTTTATAAAATCTTGTAAAAAATGATACAACCTAAAAGGAAAGATTGGAGTTGTCACTTGGATTATGAACTTTGGAAAACATACAAACATTAAAACCACAATAACAATTTCACCATATATGATTGTGTTTATAAAAGATTTTAACATTTCTTTTGAGTTAGGTAACCATGCATATTGTGATGTTAAATAATTTAATAATAATATATTAGATACACGTGATCATAAAAAGTTATAAATTTTGGAGTTGGATGAAATTTTGTTTGATGCATATGAGAACTATAAGATCTATAAAGAGGAGAAAAAAGCTACCAAAGATGAGATGGTTCTACATTGGAAGTTTTATATTGGTGAGAAGGTCCAAATGTATTATTTTAGTCTAAATATCCACCTATATGAGATTCATTCCCAATGGATCTATCTATATTCTATTACTAATGTTTACCCTTTTGGTGAAAAATATTTTTTTAATGAGAAGAGTGACTAGCGGTTTAATGTCAATGGGAAGAGGCTCAAACAATTCTATAAAAAATTTCAATAGAATATGGTTTAAGGAACTAACATTAAACATTACATAATCTAGTTAATTCAACAAGAATTCACTTTTGTACATTCCCAAAGAACTTTTTGGTTTATATTTTTATAGAATTTGGTCATAAAATATACATGAAAACCCTTAATAATATGAATTGGATACTATAAAATCAATATTAATTTATCCCATTAGACAAAAGTTAAAAAACCCAGAATTCATTGCATGAAAAATCTTTACAAAATTCAGCTTGGCTTCTTATTTTCTCTTACCCATCCTTAAACCCTCTAATAACATTTAAATTTTTGGATAAGAAAAAAGATCACCAAGGCACAAAAAAAGGGAAACTATTAGTCTATGAAAAATTATAAAAAATATGAAATCATTTTCACAATGACATACTTCTCAACTATAAAGTATTATAAACTTATATTGTGAAAATAAATATTTTCATAAAACATGGAAAACATTAATAAAACCATAAATGTAACTTGGGGAATAATTTACTTAATATTATAACCCTAAAAAATACGATATGAGTTTAAACACTCAAAACTAACTTAAAATGTAATCCTTATGGATACCTTATTATGTAACCCTCACAACTACCTTATTGTGTAACTATCACAGTTACACATGGAGTAACCATTACGGTCGACCTATAAAATATAAATACCCAATGAGCTGGAGTGATATATAAGTCCCACCCTTAATCATAAAAAATACTAGGAAATATAACATAATCATAAATCTATAACACTTTCATGAAAAAAAATCCCTTTGAATTTTGTAAAAATAGAAGTTTAAAAGAGGATTTTTAAAGAAAAGTCCCTTACCTCGGGTTCGTCCTACTTCAAATGAGTTAAAATCACAGGTATAATGGTTTAAATAGTGTTATTTATTTATTAAAGACTTATAGACATGTTTATAATACCTTATATGACAATATTATTACAACTGTACACCCATTTATTAATAATATGTTTCTTATTTCCATTGTTTCAGGTGTGTTCTTTTCATGGTTTCCATGGTCGATTAACTATAGATTTTCTTTTAAAATGGAATAAAAACTCCAAAAGTGGAAGGAAATGGAATTAATATTATTCAATGATTATATATGATACCATATATAATTATTTTTTCTGATATGAGGATGGATAATTGGATAAAAAATTAATTAAAATGATTTAATTTATTCAGGAGGTTTTTACGACCATCTTGAACTTATATCATTTTATTTAATATCATGTTCATATATTGGTTGTAGAACATTATATAACTAATAATATGATTAAAAACATATTATTAAGCCAATGTAATGGTTTTATGACCTGACTTGAAGGATATAATGTAAAAGAAAGTGTATCATCCGTGATAGTGGCAAATCGACACATCACAAAAGTTGTTCTCATATTTTTGAATAAAATTGCGAGGATAAAGATTTTAATTATGAATTTTTACATAAACATGATAAAATTAATATATATATAATATAATGGAGTTTTAACCCCATTTGGATAAGGGTAGTTGACGAGATAATAAGAAAATAAATTAAATTGAAAAGAAAATAAAAGAAAAAAGGAAAATGATTTTACCACTTGAATTCTTCTCCTTGAGAACCTTCTTAAGGAACATGGTTTTGGCCTTTTGGTGAGATGCGAAGGACTTGGGCATGGGTAAAAGGCTTGAGAATGAAATTGGTTATAAATTAAACAAGATAAAATGCATAATGGTGTGAGGAGAAGAGGTGGTGAGGGATGATATTTATAGTGGAGGAGAGGAGTGTTTTTTTATTATTTTTTTCATTAGTGTATTATTTTCCCACAAGAATATAAATAGTTTGAGAATTATTACTAAGTATATTAAAATAATGAATTAGAGTTTGATATTATAGGATTAAATCATCCAAAAATTATCCATGACTTGATAATTTATGTATTTATCTTATACTGTAAATTAATTTATTTCACTATTTATCAAAAATCAACTATTTCAGAAAAATCCAAAAAATACACCCTAACCATTTTTCAACATCTAGAATTAATAAATGAACTTATTTTTATGAAAATAATTTTACAAATATGATAAATATAATTCTAAATTAAAATCATCATTTATTTGAAAAATACTGATTTTAAAATTATAACCAATTTTATGACACTTTGAAAAATTAATTAAGGTCTCATAAAATTATCTTATACTCATAATAAAATAAAATATTAATTTGTGATTTTATTTTATAAAAACAAATTCTCTTTTAAATTGTAAAATTAATTATAAAACTATAAAAAACATTGATGTTTTACAAAAACACCAATACATAATTTATCATTTTTAAATAATTATTTACTTATACTTGGATATAATTATATCATATTTTCAATTATAGGATGGATAAATTTTATTTTTAATTCCTTAGGTGAGGTTACAATTCTATTATACAGATTACTTTTATAAAGGGAAATTTAATATTCCATCAGTATAAATTTCTCAATTTCTATAAATACCACTTATATCATTATACATTTAAAATGAATTTTACTATTTAATTTTAGAATGAGAAAAATTATTTTATAAGTACCTGGGTTGTTACATTCTCTCCACCATTTAACAATTTCCTCCTCAGAATTTTTTTATTCACTTATTAAACAAGTGAGGATAAATTTCCCTCATAGAATTTTCATATTCCCATGTTCCATTTTTAACCATATGGTTTCTCCATAAAACAATAACCTGGAAAATTACCTTATTCTACAATAATTTCTCTCTATAATCAATAATATGAATAGGATTTTCCTCATATAAAATGTTCTATTACATATGAACTAATTTTAGGCTTAAAACATGAGATGAATATGGAACATACTTTCTGAACATTGAAAAAAAAAAAATTGTGTTCCTAAGATAAACTCATAGGCAAAGCTACTCATTAAGAAACCGGCCCAACTTCCTTCAGGATTTTAAAAGGTCTAATGAACTATAGACTTAGGTTTCCTTTCCTGTTAAAATTCATAACACTTTTCCAAGGAGATATTTTTAAGGGATACATAATAACCTACATCAAAACAATGGCCCTTCCACCTATTATCTACCTATGTTTCTACCTTCTCTAAAATTTACTTTTGTGTTGTTGAATCAGATTCACTTTTTTAGCCAGGCCCTCAACTGAATTTGGTCCCATTAACTTCCTTTCCTATAAACAATCCCAAAAATTATGGAGTTAGAAACTATTTTCCATATAATTCCTAAAAAGTTTTCATATGTATACTGGAATGAAAAAATTATTATAAGAGAACAAAACTAAAAAAAGATACTGATCCCAAGTTCCCTAGTATTCCATTGAACAAGAACGAAGCATATCCTCCATGTTAGGAATTTTTCTCTCATTATTTCTAGCCGATTAAGGATAAAAGGCTATACCAAAATTTAATTCAGTTCTTAATGACTTCTTAAGGACTTTTCAAAAGGTAGAAGTGAACTTGGGATCATGATTAGATACAATGGAGAGAGTATCTTTATGTAACCTAACAATCACTTTAAGGTACAACTGAGAAAGCGAATCTAGATAAAAATTATGTCGAATAAGAAGAAAAATGTGTCCATTTAGTCAACCAATAAAAAATAAATCAAATCACATTATTACATTGAGAAGTATTTGGTAGTCCCACCATAAAGTCTATGATATATTTTCCCATTTCCACTCTGAAACTAGAAAAGGATAAAGAATCACCTTTAGTAGTTGTCACTATTATTTATCCTATTTACATGTTAAACATTGTAGGTTAAAATAAAAAATATATCTTTTTATTCCATCCCACTAGTAATACTCACATAGGTATATATGCATTTTATTATTGCCATGAAAAACTAAAAATAGAGAAATATGAGCTTCAATCAACAATTATTTCTTCAGATGGGAATCACAAGGCACACATAACCTATTTCCAAATCCCAATACACAGTCTTTATCAACATTAAGTTTAGGAAACTTACCTTTATTTACTATTTCTAACATTTTCTATAAATCATGGTATTACTTATACACTTTCTTAATTCTATCTGAGAGATATGAATGCATTTATACTTGAAACAAAACAGAGTAATTTCCTACACCAACAACTTCCAATCCAAAATTCATCATATCATTAATCAAGGGGTCTTGTTCTAAATGGAATATGTTTAATGTATCATGATGTTTTTGAATCAAGGAATCCACCACTTTGTTTGATTTTCTAGGATGGTAATTGATTATTCCATTACAATTTATTATCAATTAAATCCATCTCATTTACCTCATGGCAAATTCTGTCTGAGTAAATATATACTTCAAACATTTGTGGTTAGTATATATATCATATTTAACTCCATAAAAATGATGAATCTATATTTTTAAGGTGAAAACCATAGTTTCTAATTCCAAATCATGTGTGGGATAATTTAACTCATGAGGGTTAAGTTTTCTTTATGCATAAGATAGTACCTGATCATTTTGTATCATAACTCAACTAACTCCATTCAATGAAGCATCACCGTAAATGACAAAATAACCATTTTTGGAAGGCTGGTCCAAAACTAGAACATCCACCAATCTTCTTTTCAGTTCTTCAAAACAAACATCATAGTCTTCTGGCCAAATAAATTTAACCCCTTTTATGCTAACTTAGTTTGTGAGATAGATAACTGTGCAATGATTTTAACAAAATTTCAGTAATAGCCTACTAATCCATGAAATATACGAATATCTATAACATTTTTAGGTCATGTCCATTCATCAAACACTTTTCTTTGTGTGGAATCAACTGTTATTTCATCCTTATTTACAATGTTCCTTGGAAAAAAGGTATGTTGCGACCAAAAATTACTATTTCTAAATTTTCTATGTAACTTGTTTTAATTGAGAGTTTGTAAGAGAATACTTAGATTTTTTTTCATGATAATAATAAATTTTTGAAAACACCATAATATCATCAATAAAAACAAGAAAAAACATATCGGAATATTCAAGGAATATTCTATTCAGTTTATGGTACCTGGATCTCAAGTAAATATTGGAAAAATAGTAAGATCCAAAGAGTCGATCAAACACGTCATCGATATGAGGCCATAAATAATTATTCATAACAGTAATGTTAATCTAAGATACACAATCAATGAAAATCCCCATTGAAGTATCTTTATTTTTTTAAAAAAATAGGGGAACTCTATGTTTAGGTTCTAGGATGAATGAAACATTTTTCAAGAAACTCCTACAACTTATTTTTCAATTCTAGAAGATCCACTAGATCCATTTGATAATGGTGTTTTTATATTACCTTAGAATTAGGAACTAATTCAATAGAAAATTGATCTTCTCGATTAAGTATAACAATGGGAAAATCATTCGAAAAAACATCCAAGTATTCATTTACCACTAACACATCATTAATCATAAAATTCCCTTATTTTTTACAATATGTGAAATATAAATTTTATTTATATCTTTTCACAGCTTATGAGATTCATAATATGTTATCAATGGTATGGGTTCATTATTATATACAATATGAAACTCTTTAAAAATTTATTTATCTCTATAATCAATCATAGCATGATAAAAATAAATCCATTCCATACCCCAAATATAATCAAAATTTGCGAATGGAAAAAAATAAGGTTTTTAGGTAATGTATTTCCACAGAAAATAATAGTAAGATTCTTACAATATCATTTTTACTTAATATTTCCCCATAGTGTTTTAACTATAATCTCTTATTTCATTTCTTGAGGTGAAATTTTCAATTCATCAAAAATTTATCAGAAATAAAGAAATGTGTAAACCTCATATCGAACAAGAAATTGGAAAAACTTGAGTAAAATTAGTAGCTGATACCACTTCATTGGATAAACTAGCATCTTCTGAAGTAGTCGAAAAGGATTTCATAGGAAGGTATATTCATAATGACCCATCTCACCATATTTGAAACAATTTATAGTTTTATTATCAGAATTAAACATACCATTACTATGGTGTTTTTCATTACAATCTCTAGCCATACGTACAAACATAAAACATATAAAATACTTATTGGTTTTTTAAGGAATTTATTAGGATTATTTTTACCACACTTCCCACAAATTATAAACTGTATTTTTTTACCTTTATATTTTTTTGATTAACTCTTACATATTTCTTACTATCTGAACTCATTCTTCTATTTTTTTTAAATTACATGTGATCCTGTGAAAAATCTATTTCCACCCTCCCAGAACATCAAAAGAGTCTCTCATAACATTTGAATTCATGGGAGGAGAAATCCCTTCATTATATTGGATTCAATCCTAAGTAAAAAAGATTAATTTTACTCTCATGATCTCAAATAAAATTTGGAGCATACCTTTTTTAATTTTTTGATTTTTTCATCATAGGTGACCATTGAATATTCTGACTTTTGTTTCAATTTAAGAAATTTATTTTCCATACAATGTTGAAGGGCCTTAAGAATTTTTTTGAGGAAAATATTCTTAAATTCATTCCATTCCAAGTCATCTATATTATCACTACCTATGATATTATTGACCATTAACAACCACTGGTTGGCTTCAACATCAAAACGGTAAAAAGAAAGAATATCCTTTTAATTATCTGAAAACCCCATGAGATCTAATATCTTTTTAAGGGATTTAATCCACATTTCAACCACCACTGGGTTAGAATATCTACATAAAGGAGTAGGGTGTTGCCTCATAAAATTTTCTACTATCATCATGTTCTTTTATGTCAGCTCTGGATATTCTCTTTCATTGATTCTACAACTATTTATAACCGTCGTAAACTTATCTATCACTATCAAAAACTATTTGATTCCAATGACCACTTTCCCGGGTTTCATATTTTTAAATATAGCATTCTCTCAATGCCATATTTATTTATATTATCTATTTCTTCTGCGGAAAACAATTCTGAATGGAAAAATCTTAGATGAAGCAATATGGTAATATTAAAATTCTATATCATTATTAATTAACCATTAAGTTAGAATAATTTATTGAATTTAATTTACATAATCCTAACCACTAATGTTATCTAAACCATGCTCTGATACCAAATATAATAATCAATCCTTAAACATTACACAATCAAGTTAATTAAACTAGTAGTCATCTTCATACATTCCTAAGGATATTCTTAGTTTAGATTTTTAGATAATTAGGTTATAAAAAATACATGAAAACCCATAATAATACAAAGTGGATTCTACTAATATTGTATCCATTTCTTCAATAATACATTTTTTTAATAAAACATGAATTCATTTCATGAAAAATATTCACAATATTCTGCTTGGATTCTTCCTTTCTCTTACCTAAACATAAACCCTGCAAAAAATTCAAAACATGGGATGAGGAAAAAAATTTAGTGAGGGAAATAAAAAAAGGGAGAAACCATTAGTCCATGAATAATTATAATCATATGAAATCACTTTTATAAAGACACACTTATCACACATAAATTATCATATACATACTTTGTGAATATAAGATATTTCCCAAAAACATAAAAAAACAAATTAAACCATATATGTAACTTGTGGAATTAATTAAATAATATTTTAACCCCTATGAACACCATATTATTTGTAACCCTAATAGTTAAATTATAATTAAACCCTCACAACTTCCTTATGATGTAAGCCTCATAACTTCCTTATCGTGTAACCATTGCTATTACACTTAATGTAACCATTATGGTCGACTTTTAACTTATGCATACCCAAAAAATTGAGGAAGATATAGGTCCCAATATTAATATTAAAAAATCCCCAAGAAAAAAAATTATCATAAAACAAGAATACTTTCATAAATGCATTCCTTTTTAATTTTATAATAATAGATGTTTAAAAGAGGATTTTTAAAGAAGAGTCCCTTACTTCAGGTTTATCTTACATAAAAAGAGTTCAAAACTCATTTATAATTGTTTAAATAGTGTTATTAATTTATTAACTAACTTTAATATTTTTTATACTACCTTATATGACCATATTATAACAACTTTCCACCCATTTATTAATAATATTTTTTTATTTCCATTGTTTTGGGTGCATTTTTTTCCTGGTTTCCATGGGCGTTTTAATATGGATTTCCTTGTCGAATGGAAGAAAAAAAAAATAGTAGTGTAAATAAATGATATTAATATATTTCCATAATATTAAATTATACCATATATGATTTTTTTCTAGTATGAGGATAGATCATCACATAAAACATTAATGAAAATGATTTAATTTATTTGGTCTTTCTTACAATGATTATTAACATATATAATTTTATTTAATATTGTGTTCATATATTGGTTACAGAACATTATATAAATTATAATATGTATAATAATATATTAGTTAACCATAATAATGGTTTTATGACCATCCTTAAAGGTGGTGATGGAAAATTAAATACTATCATCCATGATGGTGGTAAATCGACACATCACAGACGATGTTTCCATTATTAGAATAAAAGGGAGAGGGGAAAGAATTTAATAATGATTTTTTAAATAAAAATGGTAATATTTTAGTATATATATGGAACTTTAGATTTCATTACACTTGGATCAAGGAAGTTGAGAATAAAATAATAAAATCAACCAAATTGAAAAGAAAATAAAAGAAAAAGAAATGGGATTTTGCCTCTTGAATTCTTCTCTTTGAGAACCTTTTTAAGGCACCTGGTTTAGAATTTTAGTGAGACCAGTTGGTCTTAGAAGTGGGGAAGAGGTTTGGTAATGGAATTGGAAATAAATTAAACAATATAAAGGGCTTTTATGTGTGAGGAAAATAGGTGGTTAGGGGTGGTATTTATAGTGGAGAGAAGTGTTTTTTGATTATTTTATTAATTAAATGATCATTTTGGCTCAATACTATGAATAGTTTGAGAATTATCACGAAATATATTAAAATAATTAAGTATCATTAAATATTAATCTTTAAATACCATGAAATGCATGTTGGGTAACCAAATTAAATGTTAATTTATCCCTAACTACCCATATATTCTGTATATATATGTTTAATTTTCCTCATGTTTTGGGGAGAGGGTGTCTAGATTAGAATTATTGGGAAATATTCATTGTAATGGGTTGAGTTAAAGGGTTACTACATTTGTTTTGTACACTAGGATCATAAGTCACATTATCTAATTTTTTATTCATGTTTCCCTCTTTATCTCCCAAAAAATTATATAAAACTAGTAGTTCTGTAAATTTAAAAAAACCACAAAAGAAAAAAAAATTAATAGAGAAAAGATGAAGTTTAATCATTATTATTCATTGTTGGGTTGTTTCCCACAAAAAAACACAAAAGGAAGAGTGATTTGGATGTGATACACCCTTTTAGGGGTTGGGTGAGTACATTAATTATGTACAATTTTTGATTTTTACATGCTTTTTACTTAAGAGATTAAACAATCCCCTTCTACCTAATGTTTTTAAACATTAAATCCTACCAAAACATGATCCATAGAACAACCTATTTGATGTCCTCTTGAGTAGAGAAATGGTTTCTATAAGTAAAGAAATAACAATCTTATAAAGAATATGGTAAGATCACATGACATCTAGGAAATGATCATAACTCCACTTCCATATGTTCCTAGAGTGAAGAGGGAAAATTCTATGTGTGGTCGGTTATGTCATGTTGCATGGGTGAAAAAATGAAGTTGAAGATGTAACACCCCAGGTAAATAAAGAATATGACATTTTCATATTTATCCATATTTTTGAATAAAATATTGATATGACTTTAAAGGGGACGCTATGCTCGATGGCGTACCCAACATGCAACAACGAGTTTCTTGTGAATCGTACGTTGCACTGTAATAATAAAATAATATTATTTTAAATGGTAGTTAACATATAGCCGTTTTGATGGCGGGAATGGATAGAAATAACTAAAATATGATTATATATGTTTTGAAATATTTTTACATTTATCCAATAAAGGATAGAGGCTTAAAATACGGAAATAATTCAATTTTAGGCGTATATTCCCTAGTTTTCACTAAAAGTTCACTTATCACCTTTTGATGTTGAACCATCATTTAAATATAGTTTTTTTCACTATTAAACATTATTTTGGACCAAATAAAACTCTTATTAAGAATCGGGACATCAAAATTTACTTTGTGTAAATTTTTGGTATCTTTCCGATAAAGTTCATTTTTTTAATGAATAGTGTAAAATGTTGTATTTTAATTCAAAACGTCTTTTTAATATAATTTATTTATATGATTATATTATATTTTGAATTGGTTTTAAAGTGAAATTATAATATATTTTTACCATTAAATCCAATAGTGGTCGTTGGAATTAATTTCACTTTGAAATCAGACTTAAACCAGTGTCAATCTTTTGATACTTATTGTTTCATAAAGACACGCTATTTGCTCTGACAGCGGGAATTAATTATTAAATTAATTAATGTGACTTATATGTTTTTAATTTTTTAAAATAGACTTCATTTTTGAATTCGGAATATCAAATATAGCTTAGGTTGAATTTTTGGGATTTTTCTGAAAAACTTCAATTTTTGATGAATCGTGAAACCACTAAGTGGTACTTATAAAAACTGATTTTTCCGTTTAAATAAAATTTTTCCATCTCTGTGTTTTGAATTTCTAAAATCCAACATAAATGGTTTTCATTAAGAAGTAAAATGTGGTTCAATGGGATAAAAATAATTTTTTGGCGAATAGTAACTTATTAAGTTTTTAATCGCGATTAGAGGTAATTAGTGTAGTTTAAGGTAAAAATAATGTTTTAATAATATGAAATGAACTTGACATATGTCCTAACCTCATTGTATGTGTAATGTCCGACCAAGACAAGCCATGGGTCAACTTGGGGACCCCATGGAGCCACTTTGGTTGGGAAATGACATAAATAACTTTTTATTTAATGTAAAAGTAAAAATGACACAAACATCATATGTTTTACGAAAAAAATTTTCAAATGGGGTTATAAAGATCATATTTTTTATTATAAATAGTCATTGGAAATATAAAAAGATTTACTACGTCATAGTAATTTTTTTATAATTTTTAGACATTAAATATATTAAATTATTTATGACATCATAATGATGCAGCGTTGACATCATTATTTAACGATTAAAATAAAATGGAAAGATAATGTAAAATATATGAAATAAACATGTCCAAAACTTATTGTATGGGTGGATTTAGAACCCTTATCACCTTATCCACGAATTATATCAATGTGGGACCTTTTAAAACCGAAAAACAGTTTCAAATAATGTAATATTTCTTACTTTCCAAAAGTGCCCCTCCTCTCCTCTTATAAAAGGCCCCCACCTCTACCTCATTACACACACTCCTCAAGCCTTTGGCTTGGCAACCCCTGCCCATTTACTCTCTTCACATCCATCTCCTCATCCTAGAGGATTCCCTTTGGGAAGAATCCTTTCAAAGTAAGCCTTTAGGCTCAAATCAAAAGGAGTTACACTTTTAAAGGTAATTCATTCTCTCATGTTCATTTGTTTTATTTTGCTTCTCCAACCCCCTAAACTATTTTTATTTACTTCTTTTGTAACAACACCAGTATCTTCAATATACTAGGATGATGTTATAATATTTAGTTGAGCTACACTCTCACATAACTACATCAAATGGTTAAAGAACATACGGTTTCCTTAGATGGCGAAATTCTGCCTCCCAAAACGATGATTGTTCAATACTCATTTAACAGCTTCAAAGGTGGCCATTATGATGTCACTATTTTTATATATGATATATAATATGTTTATTTATTACTTATGCTTCTGTATTTTTCATTTGTGTCTTACCTTTATGTCTTCCATTATGGGTATACGCGATATCTTCATTTAAGGAAGTGCGGACTACCACCCCCTCAAAGTGATTTGATTCGTTAAATTCCATATGTGGGACGTATAAAGGATGGAACTATGATATTATATATGATATTATACTGGAATTATAATATACCTTTATATCATTATGATTCCATTCTATAAAATACGAAATAGAAATGAAAGTAGTGTTCATGCGTACGTACGACTTACCATCTCCATGAACGGTGCATTTCATTTCTTACCTCTAAATGATTATGTAATGTTATAAATGCATGAATGTACTATATATATATGACATATATGATATCTAAATCATGAATACAATTCTGGATATAATAAACTTTTGGCCACACGAACAACATGTATTTGTAAGAAGTCCACTTTCGACTTAAGAACCAAATATCGGCAAAACAAATATTATTAACTTAAATGATTGCATAATGTTTATGACATGGTAATAAGTGATATAAAAGGAATAATGAACTTGAAAAAGGTTCTTAAGGAAGTATAAATTAACTCAATTTTATTATTCAGGAGATTAAAGAACGATCGAGTCAAGTCGGACCCGAGGTAAGGGATCCTACTCCTCTCTTTCTTTTTAAGTTCAAACTTTTATGTCATTCCTTTTAAAGATCATCTTTCTTGTTATTGGGATGATCTTTTATATTTCAATTACTGTAATTTTTATGTTCATGTGATGAGAGACCCTATTCTCTCTCATCAATCCATTTTGGAAGTTTTGAGTGGCACCGTTAGGCTGCCGAACTTTCATAAGAGATCTAACCTCTCTCTTTCTTTTTAAGTACTCTCCTTTATGTCACTTCTTTTAAGCTCCTATTTGTAATGTTGGGGGATGTTATTTTATATTCCTCTTGCTGTACATTTTATTTTAATTTGCTGAGATACCATATTTGATCTCATCAATCCATATTCGGAAGTTTTATGTGGCGCCGTTAGGCTGCCGAGTTTTCGTAAGGGATTTTTCATCTCACTTTTATTCCCGTGAGATTTATGCTACATTTGCCACAAATTCCATTGAGTGGTGTATGTAATGCCCATTATTCTACTCTTTGTGTAATATAATTTCGTTTATGAGTATTTACATCAATGATCTATTGTCCTTCTTTCATGGGGTGTATGTTTTGAAAGATACCCAAGTCGGTAAGGGAACCTTTCACCCTCCTCTTTTTTAAAAGACTTCTATTGTTGGGTATTTTAATTTACATATTGTTATGTTGATATATGTTCTAATATATCCTTATTGATTTAAATTTTATGTCCAAGTGATGAGATACACTTTTTATCTCTCATCAACTCATTTTGATGTGATGCCGTTAGGCTGTCAAGGGAACTTTTTAACCCAATTTCGATTTCTTTGGGTTCAACATGTAGTCATTGAATATGTCATCCATTGAATATGTGTGAATGACCTTTTATTGTTTTACACTTAATATCCACTTATATTGGGTGTACTTATATTTGTCACACATATTTTTGAGATTTATTTGTCCTTAATTTAAGGATACCTTCTCTATAAGGGATTTCATCACATTTGACATTTATATTGAGGGTTCATTGTTGTTATGCACCAATTCACTCTTATATGGTGTATATACTGTACTTTGGAGTATTATATCATGAATCCATTTATTCTCATGATATTATAAAGTTCTGACTAAATGTTATTCCTCAATTATTGTATTCAAGTGTCTCTAATTTTGGTAAAACCCCTTTAACCAAAATATCGTTTTAAATGTTTTAATTATTTGTTCTTATTAATATCCATGTTTTCAAAATGGTTTTAAGGATTTATTTATATGGATATTAATGGTTTAAAATTTTAAGCTTCAAGGTGGTATGGGACACTTTGATTCAAAAATATCTTTATTAAATGTTTTAAATGGTTTTGGAAATGGTTTCTTTTTGAATGGATACAATATTTCAATATACTAAAATGTTGTATTGTGATTGAAATGTGGAAATGTTATGTTTCCTTTATGCATGTTTTATGTGACACAATTATGTTATGGTTCTTGGGCATTGTTATGAAAACTGGTGGTTCCGTGATAAACTAAGGGCGGGTGAGCCCGATATAGCTCTCCAATGCATTGGGTAACGCGAAGGAGTGAAACGTTAAGGTTTATCCGAAGAGATTTAGGGAATATACTGCGATGGGTATTCCAAACGTAACCAAGAGGGTTACTCCCTACGTAATAATGTTATGAATGCCTCAAGTTACCTTTATGCATTATGATTTCTATGATTTATTCATGGATTGATGAGGTAAGTTAAAGTGCCTTTGTTTTATGGGTAAAGTATGATTTCATTTTTATGTATATATGAACTCATGTTTCCTTTCCATATTTCTTTATAACCCTTACTGAGCTTTTTATGCTCATCCCAAGCTTTTGAAATGTTTTTTACAGGTCAAGGGAAAGGTACATGATGTGATGATAGTGTCAAGGATGTGTCAAGAATGAATCCATGTTTTATTTTAAATATGTTTCCGTTGATGGGAAGAATCAATACTTTCTTTTATGTAACCACTTTGTTTAAATGTGGAATGTAATGCATGTTTTATGTCCTAATTCTCTAAAACTCTAAACCTGAAAAGGTCCTCAACGTTTAATCTTGTGATAATTCAAGATTATGTAAGGTTTAAGTCTGGGGCCTTATAGAAAAAATGTGAGAGAATACTTATTATTGTAAAATTGTTTTCTTAAATTAGAAATGATGTATTCAATTTGAAAGTATTTTCAGAGGTTTTCTCACATTTTAATTAAAAAAATGTCATTATTAAGATATAAGATTTATCCCAGAAGTACAATGGTTTAGGAGTGTAAGTGTGATTGAATATAAATATATCATATATTATCACCCTTATACATTTGAATTAATTTTTTTTGGGTTTTATTATCCTATTATTAAATAATTCTTCACTCATTGTATATTTTAAATTCATGTGTTGAAAACATGATTAAAAATATTAAATTACACAATGGACCAATTTGATAGCAGGTCATTATTTATATATAAAATAATATATAGTTCTCCAAATTTTTAAATTAATTTTTTATTATATTATAATTGGGATTGAATTAATCAAACTAGACTAAAGAATGTATCTAAGATAAAAAGGTCCAAAATATGTCCATAACATGAATAAATTATGGATGATATAGATTGGACCTACATGTAGTGATTGGTCCACAACTCTTTCTTCTAACCTCCAATTGGTATTATTACACCCCCATTATAAAGATAAATTAATGTCCAAACTCCCCACCTAATTTCAATTCAATATTAAGTGATTAATTTATTCAACCATCCAGATTAATTATTGTGAGAATGATTTCCATTAATAGTCACCAAGTCCCTTAGTCACTTGACATATTTTTGTAAAAGTTTTGTTGAAATTGTACATAAAATCACTCTTACAGATAATTATCAAGGTATGTTAGAACATATGGTAATATTAGAGTCTTTTAGACATGATATTTTAACATATATGGTCTCATCGCCTTATATTGAGTTTCAAACTCCTTATGATCTCCCAGAGTGGAAAACATTGCAAATCCCAAGCATCGTGTTCCTTTTTTTTGAATTAAATTTTAAATTCAAGATTTTTATGTTTCCTTTATTCATCATATATTCATATTTAACTAATTTATGTAATGGTGTATCATAATAAAAGTCATATGATCATATTTTGGGGTACCCATTCATGTTATTCTTCAAACACCATTCAACACATCTTCTCCCCCCTTTCAATTATCGTTTTCGTGTTATTCCTACTGGCAGATTGAATCTATATAAAAAATATAATGACCATGTAAATTTATGTCATGGTATCACGTTGAAATAATATACAAACTTGGAAACACAATGATTTATTTGTTTCTTCTTTGGCGAGTTTCAGTTATGAAGTTGAACAGAAATATTACAATCACCAGAAATAATAGGTGAATCTTCATGTGTTTATGACCAGAAACTAAAAGTTATCATAGTATAAAATCAATAAAATTCTAGTTTCATATGTTCTAAAATAGTGATTAAAATATCTAAACCCTATATATTGAATTTTTTAAGGATTAGTATCATGAAATTTCCTCAGGTTGATCATGCTTAATCAAATCTGTAAATTTATTATTTTTCATATTGCTTTCTTATAGTTTTTTTCTTCATAAATTAAATAAAAACTATGTTTTAAAAATTCAATTACCCATTATTTTCATAATTAAAAACCATATTTTTAAATTAATGATCTAAGGATTCATTGGGTGATAACATAGGGTTCATACTATGCTACATATATTCTAGTAAAAACAATTTCAAATTTGACACACTCGATAATGTGATCAAACACCATTCAAAAGATTCATCCATTAAGTGTCTCACCACTTTTCTAAGGTGACATGACCATTAGTAACCATGAGTAAAAAAATTTTAGAAGGCCCTATTATATGTTAGATAGTTCATACTCAATACTAAAAAATAATTGAAACCACATTTTGTTCCATTCTAAATCAATCACACAATCCTGTCTACAACCATATATCATAAGTCACATGAAACACATATAAACGAAAATAAGTATATTGGGATTACCTACAACAAGGATATTGATTCCCAACCATAAAATATTCATAGTGTATTCAATATCAACTGGGTGAAATCCAAAATTCAACAAAACTCACCAATTTAGAGATTTTCAATCGAGAAACAATAGAAAAACCTAGAAAACCAAGAATAGGGAGAAAAGGAATGTTAAACTAACATAAAATGGTACAACACAACCAATTAAACTTTTATTAAATTTCAAATGAAGGATATACCCACATGGAAGAAGAATAATTGTGTGTGAGATAGTGGGGGAGACAATGATATAGAAGGGAAATCTAGGAAGATTATGTTAAATTTTTTAATTTTTTAAAAATTTTATTAAATAGAAAAATTAAAAAAAAGTAGTCCGAAGCCACCTGGTACCTATTACACCACCATCAGATACCTGATATCCCATCAACCACATAGTTAGGATGGTGTCCCACCTTGGACAATATCTCCTCTTTGAATTCTCCACTAGGAACCCAATACCAGATTATAAAAAACATAGTAGAATTTTTTATTTCTGATAGATTTTACCACCATGCTCATTTTCTCTAATACTGACCCTTGGATCCCTTTTTTACATCAAAATCATAAAATCCACAAAATACACACGATTTGATTGAAATTTTGAAAAATTATTACCCTAGAATATATGGTTTATTACAAATAAGATGTAAATAAAGTTCATATTATTGAGAACATGACACCCACAACCTGGTATGTGTTTGAGTTTTTAAGTTTTAGTGGATTCTTTGTCAAAATTGGATTTTAATATAATTTTTTGGATAATACAATATTTATGTATATATTTTATAGATTTTTATTCCAAACAATGTATTTCAAAAATATAAAGGTAAATATTAATGTATTATTACAAATATAGTTGAATGACTACATAGTCTAAGAATAGATTTCCCATTTTTTATGTTTATAATGAATGGATAGTTTAGTAAATGGTTAAATAACCGTGCAAGTTAATCCCTGCCTAACATGGAAAATGGATACCGGGAATGCATATTTAGCATACATGGTTAGATATCTGTACATTTTAACCATGAGAATGAAAACAAAATATCAATAATTTCAATTTTAAACCATCTGTATACTAGTCAAAACACCCATTATCATAGAATCTCAGTCAGAGGCAAGCCTATAACCATTTATTTAAGAAATGAAAAAGTCAAACAAGAAAGGACAGTAAGGAGAAAGGACAATTACATATCATAATAGTCTGAACCATCACCATAGACATGATATATTTATTCCTCCATAGTCACCGATTCCCACTCTGAACTATCATGGTGCTTCAAAATCTTGGTGTACTTCCTTCTAAGATTCAACATCTCCAAAGAAAGAAATTTCTTTGAGGAATGTGCATCCCAACCATCCCTCCCAACAAAATTCCTTGTGGCCATTGGCTTTGAAAAATATGAATAATCCTTCCTCGACCATCTTCATGGCGGAGCAGTCATCGCTTCCTCAATCTCAGACACCTTCTTCTTCCCACCCTAGACAACATCACTATATGAGATCTGAACCATTCCACCCTCATTTTTCTTGTCAGTATCCAAAAAATCCCCCCATTTTCTAGATATGCGCACTTCACAGTAACCCTCCTCCATTTCCCATTCCTCATGGTCAGCAGATATCCCCTTCTTCACAATGGCACCTCTATATACCACCTCTATATAAGCACGTCCATAATCATAAATTGATGTACCCTCCTCAACATTAGAGGTCCTCCCATTCCATAGTTACTATGAGTAGTTAACAGCAGAACCATCAACAACAGAAACTTCAAGACCATCCTCACACCCTTGAAACTATTTATCATCAACACCCGGATCTGCACCAATTTTCCATTCAGAGGCACTATCATCCAAAGACACAACTCCATCCCGGCCCATCGCCAAGTCATCCATCACCAGTCTAACAAAGTAATTACTAAGATCAAAGACTTCTGCCTGCTGCACTGATCATGTTGGCAGACCAGCTGAGAACTCCACCCTCGCACCACTTCCAGCAACAACCTTCTGCATAGTACTAGAACTAGCAAAGAGTTCCCTCACGATTTCCTCCTCCACAGCACCTGCATCACTAGTGACTACATCCAGTGAAACATCACCTTCTATCACTGTTGTAATCTCTTCATGATCTAGATTTCTTGAACCATTGCATCTCCGAATTCCACCATCACTATTCAGACTCCTATTCAAGGCCCTTTGATCACCAGCTACAATGGACAACTACACCTCAGGGGTTGTAACCAGATTCATGTGACATGCACCATCCACAACAGAACATCACTCAACCCCCAGATCACCCTTCACTCTATCAAAAACCTGCATCACTGATGGGTTCAAAGATGTCTGCACCACCTTCAAACCACATGCAAGGCCCGTAACCAAACCATAAAGAACTTTCCTCATATCCTTCTCTCTATTCCCATCAGTTTTCACTTCAACCAAGTCAAATACAGTGAAATAGGTTCCCATCCGATCTCCCTACCTAGATGAGCCTCCAATTCTGATACACACATCAACTTCGATAGATGCATTGATATCCCCATCCACAAAACCATATTGCACAGCCTCCTGAGTGAGCCTCACATCACCATGAGTGACACAACCATCTCCATATTTCCCTTCCATCACCTGCGGACTAACAATCATCACTCCACTACGGCAAACAACCTCCAGATGCCTGAGCTGTATAACTTCACATAGAATTTCTCCCCCTATTAAAAGAAAACATCTTCCAACCAACGAAACTCATTCTCGTCAGTGATCCAAACACGATGCACAGGAGGCCTCATAGTGTCGACCTCGACACATATCTGTGGGAAAATTGGATGATCCACAAAATCAGTTCGTTGATAAGAACAAAGATATCGACCAATCAAATTACCAATTTCCTAGAGAATCGATGGATTTTGAACTGAAAGTGAGATGCCAGGAAGGCTTACCCATGTCACGATCGATGAAGGATCACACTGCATATGAAATTCAAAAATCCATCAGAAAAGAGAAAATGAAGAACCACCACACCTTCTAGGAGCCCTGGACCAAGCGATGATAAAATCCTCTTCAAATCCAAAACGAACCATAATATGTCTTCGGTCAAGAAGCCCAACGAGTGCACACTCACGAAGCTCCCAAGATTTCGAAACAACCTGGGAAAAAGCTTCCACCGAAGGACGTTGAGGACGAAAACAAGCCACCAAGGTATACTTGCACAGATCCGCAACACAATTTAACTCCGACGGGAGCCTAGAGAACTGGGGAGCCTCCTAAAAGTGGTTTGGAACATTCGGGGAGATGAAGATTTTAGGAAAAGAAGATGAAGGGTTATGGAACTGCAAGGGTTTAGCCTTCCCAGGAAACACCAAACGTGAAACTCCACCCTCCGAAAGGGAGGGGGGAGCCTATCCCAAAGACATGGAGCTAGGTCATTGAGAAGGATAAATTTTAATTATTAAAATAAAAAATAATTAAATTGGAAAAAAATAAAACCAACTCAAAACACCCATTAAAAACTCTTGAAAATGTTGAGTAAATCTTAACTTCTAGTAAGGTCTTTTTTGAAGGCTTATCTCTATCAAACAATAAAGGACAATTATGGATTGGATAGATCAAACCTATATTTTATGTATGAAATCCCAGATTGATATTCACTAATATTCTCCTTATTATCTCTATCTTATTTCTCACTAGGAATCTCAGTAATAGTGATTAAGATCAAGAAAGAATTAGATATTGAAACTAAATTAATATCATCGATGATATAGATAGGAAAAATATATTAAAAATAAAATCTATGATTTTAATTCGATTTAATTATAAAAATATCATCTAATGTATGTTGGTAAAATTATTTTTTATTAATATCATTGAAACATTAGTATTTTTTGATATGATTTTCAAAAATTTATATTTCCATATTAAATTTAATTTATGAAATAATTTTTTTATTAGGAATAATATAGTGAATCATGAGATTTTTTGAAATCTTGAATTTGATTTGAAAAATCATGGTAATTTCAAAAAACATGGATTTCAATTAATGAACAATTATTTTTTATAAAATCATTAAAACATGGGTTATTGTGGATTCAAATACATTAAATCATAAAAAATTGAAGACATCAGTTTTATTTTTATATAAATATTGTATTAAAAATATTATATTTTAAGAAAAATATTTTAAAGATATAATTGTGGGAATATTTTTAAATACTTTTTTTGTATATTTATTGATAAAAAATTTATGAATAATGGATGAATGTTCCAAATAAAAAAATTCAAAAGTATTAGGATTACATAGGAATGAATTATTATAGCATGAATGGGGAGAACCATGACGTAAGTGTTAGGATATAGAAAGATCCATTGGTGATTAAACAGTGATCATGTATGTTTGTGAATTTTTTTCTATTAAATTATTTTTTTGTTTAAGTATGACTTCAGGATAGTATTTAATATTTTAAAAAAATATAATAATTTTTACATTTAATTAATGATAACATTTGTGAACTGTACTAAGGACACTCAATTTTTTCTAAACCACATTGGTGATTTGGGTAATTTTATTTTTCTATAAAATGGATGTTTTATCTACAAAGAAATTTTTTATATCTGAAATGATTATTTTTTAATTTCTTTATATTTTTATGTAATTAGAACTAATTATAAATGTTTGGGATGATTATGTATATTAAATTATGGGACTCACTAGAGAAATCCTACTAGTTAATGTATTACTGGGCAGTTTATATGAATACCTTATTGTACATTTAAATTTTATATATCTTAAAGTAGTAATTTTTAAAATGTATGGGTTTATTTATGATAGATCTATAGAAATTGTAAAGGATAATTGGGATAAAAAATTTCAATCATATACCTTATGAATGTGTTTGGACTATCCATGGAGGAAAAACATTAATCTTATTTATATTTGTTTTATTAATGTTGTATCTAGATTTATGGTTTGATTATTCCTATTAAATTTTATATTAATTTTAACAAATTAGTATTTATTTATGTTTTGAAAAAATATTTATTTCCATGATGAGTTTTATTTAATGAAAAATTATTCCCTAACGTTTTATGTTCTTATCCCTCGATACAAATTTATATCCCCCACAAACCAGGGAGCATTCTTGAGGCCTTTTGAAATAGATTAATTAGATATCAGGGAATTATGCAGTGTAAGGAAATAAAAAAAGTGTAAAAATAATGGCTTAAGATGAGTGTTTTGTTGTTTTTGGAAGGTGTGGTGATAGGTTGGATGACACTTGTAATGTACCATTAACAATTTATGCCTTTCTATATATATATAATTATATTTTACTAGGGAGTCATGGTAGAACATGGTTTCCTAAAATCCCTTATCATATCTTTCATTTATTTTCGCATGATAGATTTCATAACAATGATGTGTTAGACAAAAATTGTGTTTATGATCCATTATAGTTTTGTATTGAGATACATTTAAATGTTTATATATTTTTGATTTAATTTATTACCTAATAATTATTTTACAAATTGTTAAATTTTATATGAAAATTTTAATTTATTTTGAACATGTTTAAAGAAGTATATTTTTTGAAATTTATTATTGATATGTTTTGCGAAAAACTAGATTTGAAAAGAGACATACTAGAGTAAAATGGGAACCAATTAGTTGTATATTTATGGTTATGATGAAATGAAACATGAGTTTAAATAGAAATATTTTGATATAAATTTATTATAATAATTAATGATAATATAGGGTTTCGTAACTTGTTTAATGAGAAATTATCCAGTGTTATAAAAATGACTCCACAGAGTGAAATAATTTATTCTCAAGAAGCAGATAAAATGGGAAATTATTTCTATATTGTTATTTGTTTCTATATATGAAAATTAAATATTATAGAATCAAGATCAAATTAGAGAGGTGGATAGAGACTATTAACATCATATAAAAAATCACCATATGTTCTAGGGTTATGTTATAGTCTAGAAATGAGAATATTAGTTCAAAAGTGTCAATATCATATTTTAATTATTTCATACCACTGAGTTTTTAAGGTAGATTTTACTACTTATAAACAGGCATGGAATCCCATAAGTGGTGGGAGATTGTGAAAAAAGAAGAGTTACTTGGGGATATTAAATGGTTAGTAATTTAAAATAGGTTTAGTTAATTTTCTTATCTTTATATAGAGAAGTTTAAGAAAGATAAAGAGTTATCAGATTTAGAGAAAAGAATCATAATTGTTTTGGAGTTTGTAGCTCATTTGGAAAACTTGTTTTATTTTCATTATAGATAAATAAACAATGAAAATATAAATTATTAAAGACTATAAATAAGTATTAAACCATATATTTTATTTAAAGTAATATATTATTAATTGACCAAGATATATCTATTTAATAACCAAGTCCATAGTAGTGAAAGTTGATATGGTGAAATGTTAGGGTGTACAGACAGTTTTCTTCCAAGACCAAAGGGGGTAACAATTAATATAATGTTTGTAATAGAAATAATATTAACAAGTATTAGAGTGGTAGAGATAATAAATATAAAATTTTACATTTTTCTCTTAGAATGAGTAATAATGGGTGTTATCAATAGGGAAATGTGAGGAACAAGAAGAAAAACTATCTTATTAAAACTAAAGCATGTAATTATTACAAAAGGTTGTGTTATCTATAAAATCCATTTTCAACCTTAAATTAAGAATCCAATGTTAGTTATTCTCACCAATTAGAAAGGATTTAGGATTCCAGTTGAGGTGTTAAAATAATATATATCTTGACTTTTATCTAGGGAAGGGGTTATCTCTTAAAAATATAAAATAAAAAAACTAGGACAAACTATTAACTATATAGAATACACAAAATTAGTTTTAGGTTTGTCCTATGATTATAATTTGTACCATAATAATTACATCTTCTATGATATCAATATTTTTTGATATATGTACATTTCATGCATATAAATTTTCATAAGTAATGGATCAATTGTGTTTATATATGATGTTGATGTTTTTTCTAAGATGATTAATGCAAACTTATGAGAAAGGATTTAATTTTTTATATATTAAAATGAATATATTTTAATTTATCATTAGAATGGACTAGTTAGTTAAGATTATCACTTGTATTTAATACCATGATCATATAATTTCATTTATTTCACTTGCTTGTAACAACTAAACATTCCAAGGAGTGTAAGTTATTAATTAATTTATAGAATGATTAATTATTTAGGACCTCAGATATGTAACTTCTTAATTGGTTATATTAGGTCTTCGAATAGTAAAACTAAAAGTTAAAACAATTATTAATTTTTTTTATTAACAAAATTATGTGTTTTCTAATAGTTTTTTATGACTGACACCAAAGACTAAAAAATAATTATCAATCAACATTATTTAAATAAAAATTTATATGTTAACTAAATTCTTATTTATTATACCCTATAGAATTATGAGGACTATGTGTGGAACTTGATAACCTAGAGGAAAATGTATTTACTTATCAAGGAATTTTACCTTAGGACGAAGTAGTTTTGTTTTATATAAATATGATGGTTTTTTGGTTATGTATTGACAAAAAACATGATTGATTTATGATGAGGAATAAACTCATGATAAATCACATCAATGATATATTCTATCACAATAAATGTGTGTAATATTTTTCAGATATTGACTCAATATCGAGATCCAGCTAAGTGTAGTAGAGTATGTGATTCCAATGATGGATTTATAAATATGGCATGGAAGTCATGAATCCTTGTTTATTTTAATTTAAGTTACTATTTTTTATATTTTTTAGAGATTTTATGGAGTGTATATTCTATAATTTCCTAAAATATATTATGTTTGTGTTTGTGGATAACATCCTGATTTATTCAATATCATAAATATACCATATAATACATATAAAAAATGTTACAAATACTTTTCATGAACATGACTTGTATATCATCTTCTACAAATATCATTTATGGATTCAATACATGATTTTATTGGGGAATTTTGTTTTTAATATTTTATATCAATTTACATTTATAAATTATTTTTTATGTCTCATAGAAGAAACATGATTTTTAGGTGTAAAGATTTTTCTTATTGAGAAAATAGTATCAATATTTTATATTGGATTTATTAATGTTGGATTTACCTATGAATTCACTAATCTAAAATGGTGTGATATTTTAATTGAATGATAAGTGAAAAAAATTATTTTTTTCAATTGATTTTTTTACTCACCTTAGCTATAGTATTTATATTACATTAATCTTATTATGGAATTCTTTGAACTATTATGTGTCCATAGTGTGTTTGGGATGTGAGGTCATGGAATGAAATATTGTAGTGAATTATTTGTAACACCCCAATACGTTTTAATTCAATTTAATATTTAATTAATGGAACACCATATCTATAAAAAACTCTAATGTGTTATAACTTAGCCAGTAAAAACCATTTTTCCACCCCTGTGACTTGAATTTCAAAAACCTTACATACATTGTTGCGTTTAGTAAGATATTTAGAGTCCGATAAGACAAACTTATTCTTTTTTGTGAATATTAACATACCCTTATTAATAGTAATTTTAATAGTAATATGACCCTTATTAATAGTAAATAATAATATTATTTCATTTTCGTAGTGTTATAAGATAATGAGACCTTGATTAATTTTTCCATGTTTTATAAAACGAATTATAGTTTTAAAATTTTTATTTTTCGTATAAACAATAATTTTATTTAAAAACTGAATTAATAATAATTAGAAACTTATTTTCAAAAAATAGAGCTCATTTTTGAATTCTACATGTTGAAAAATGGTTAGGGTGAATTTTTGTGATTTTTCTAAAATACTCAATATTTTTATGAATAATAAAATATGGTAATTTACCATATATATACATTATCAGTTAAATTCATAATTCCTAGAATCAGGGATGATGTACACACACTTATTTTAAACTAACATGAACTCATTACTATTAAGGGTCACATGAATCAATGCTATTGTTTGTCTTGAGGGAAATAATAAAATAATGAATAAGATATTCACAAATCACACTTCTCCTCCACTATAACCCACCTCACTCCCTCTTCTATTCATTATTATAATCATTGAAACTTCTCAATGTTATACCCAAATACCCTTATCTAGTCACTCCCCACGTACAAGAGATCTTGGTCTTTCCAAAAGACCAAAACCTCTCCCCTTAAAGAGATTCTCAAGGTGGTTATTTCAAAAGGGAAAGCATCTTTCTTTTTCATTTAGTTTCATTTCAATTTATCTTATTTTCTTATTATATCATAACCTCTTCTATCCAATTGATCCTTATAAATCCAGTATCATCTATATAATTTCATTATATCATGTTAATGTAACAACTATTATCAATATTCTTAAACTCTCCCTCTTATATAAATGAAATCATCGTCCAAGAGGTTACAATTTGCAACCATTGTGGATAACGATGTTTTGTTCTTCCATTTCTCCTAAATTATTGATCATAAAACCATTTTTATGGACTAAAAACACTATAATATATGTATTATAACCTACTTAATATTCATGAACTAGTATATGTACATAGTATTAATTTATATGAGAAAACTATTTCATAATAATCAAAATACCACCAAATAATCTAAGTGATTTCATTAATATTTCATCTAATGATTCATCCTCATACCATAACGAAAAATGATTTATATAACCATTTATACATAATGATGTTCATAAATAATTTATAGTTTCAGTTTTGGAGAATTACATCCTTTCTACATGAACATCCATATTCATATAAAAATATACTGATCATGTAAACAAAGGAAACGAACACTCCAGAATGATGAAATTCAATATTATAATTTATCAAAAAGGACATAAATGAAATAAAAATATTATGATAAACAGAAATAAATTTCTAATAGATTCTGAATTAAGTTATTAGTAAGTCCAATTTCATATTTCAGGTCATTAAGTTCAAGAGTAGAACACATTCAGACTGAAGGTAAGGGTTTCCTACCTGAACCACCATTTTTATTTGGGTTTCTTTTATTATCTACTATCCTAAATTAAATTATTATCCATTCATTTTAACTTTGCATAAATTATTTTTTAAATTTTTATATATTTGTTCTAACCATAATCTTAACTTCAATGATGGTGGGGTTATATGTTTTAAAATAAACATTCAATTTTTTTTCCGAAATACAATCCCAATCCAAGGGAATTTCCTAAATTCTTACCCTTTTCAATGATACTCTATAATATATTTTTAGAAAAAATTAATTTTTTACAAAAATCAATCATTTTATTATGAATATAAAATCATACTTCACTTTTGTATTTATAAAAATATTTTACCAAATGAACACTTCGTTTCAATGTAAAAGAGTAATTATCTCAAGAATTACTAAATTGTTTTATAAGAGTGTTTTCATCTATTTCAACACTCTTGTTGATTGTTATATATTTTTGGGACTAATATATTATGATATCATACTCCATATTTAATTTAATGGATTATGATTTGTTTAACTATGGATGTGCTATCATAAAACAATTCACCAATTTACTCCAAATAGTTAGTGTTTAAGTTTAATGTTCAGGGAAAGTTATTTAGATTTCATATGCTAGATTCAATATGAATATATATATATATTGTTTATGTTTCACTACATTTATATTTATAATTAATTGAACTTATTATGTAATGGGTGGGGCCCTCTATATCCCCTCTATGCATTGGTAGGTCTCATGAGAAAATAGATATGGACTTGGCTGAGGCCTCTCCCATTTTGAGATATGGTTTTGGCTGAGGCCTTAAACATTTTTATACATCTTGGCCGAGGAATTGATGTTATGTTTCAGAATTTCTAATATAGTAATTTTCCTAATTATGAAGCTATAAATTGATATATCATGTGTTATTCAACTAGTATAATACCCATGATTATGTTTTATTATGGCCATATTTACACATCTCATATTCCTGCCATATTATGTTCATGATTATTTTTAAAGGTATGTGTTTTCAATTATTCACCATATATTATGTTTATGTTATCTTATAATGTAATGTTTACCCTTACTAACCATATAATATCACCCCTTCTTATGTTTCATTTTTCCCAGGATAAGTTGAGGTATATCATGATTGACTTGTAGGGATAACCATAGAGTGGTGTTGTTCCCAATGGAACTTTTATGTTGTTTTTATTTTAATGTTGTAATGTTGAACTTATTTATGTATCTTATTTCCAAAAGCTACAAAAATACTTCGTCCATCAGGATGCATATTCCTTGTTTATATGACAATGTAATAAAATAAGGCACCAATTTTAGGCAACCGTGGTTAGGTTTTTATAGTTGGTATCAGAGGAAGTTTAGTAAAAAACTAAGAAAATAGATTTAGAAAACATAGATTAAGGTAGAAACCCTTAAGATATTCTTTGAGGATAAACATACGAGAAAATCATCATATTTCAATAAGGAATAGATTATGTGTATATTTCTAGAAAATTCATCCCTATCTGGATACTACAAGTGGACATGGTTCTCGCACAAATGTACCTAGGAGTGAATACTCTGACAAGGAGTTTCGGGATTGATCTGGGGTATCCTAGTACACAAAAATTCG
This sequence comes from Viscum album, assembly GCA_963277665.1. Taxonomy (NCBI): domain Eukaryota; kingdom Viridiplantae; phylum Streptophyta; class Magnoliopsida; order Santalales; family Viscaceae; genus Viscum; species Viscum album. Next base: position 1,287,377,239 of record OY728159.1, on the reverse strand, counting down.
CCTTACTGTGCACCTAGTTTGACACTCTCGGGGGATATGTTTAGGATAATTTACATCTTCTTTACAATCCATTCTTGTGGATTTAAATGTAAATTTTTTCTCAAAGAAACCATGTTTATGATTATGGGATTAACCATGCATAAGATTTAAATTTATTTATGTATTTTTATATGTTTAGATTATAGATTATGATTCATAAACTAATCTAGTGTATGATATTATCTACAAATGGCACCTAGTTATAGAAATGGATACTGCATGAACACATGTTTCCCATTTAGGGATTTCCCTTTAATGCAGGATAATGATATTGGCTCTCGAGCTATGACTGGTGTTGAGAAACTTATAACTATAATGGGACAACTAACTTAGGTTATGAACAATAACATTACCCATATGGAGGTTTATGATACATAATGTGGAGGAGCTAAGTTGGATATCTTTATGAGACAACATCATCCATCATTAAATGGGACTAAAAACCAATTTGTAGCAGAGATGTGGATAATTTTCATAGAAAAGAAATTTCTCGCTTTGGGATGTAATGAAAGAGAGAAGGTCATAATGGAAGTTTATATTCTATCGAGAGATGTAGATTAGTGGTTGTTGTTAATCCAAAAACCAAAGGAGGAGAAAGAGATAGAAGGGATGTAATGGAGAAAATATAAGGAAATCTTTCTAAATAAATACTTTCCTCATGAAAAGTGAGAAGATATGGCAATGAGGTTTCTAAATTTAAGGTAAAAGGAAGATAATAATTTTTAAAAGTATGAAGCTAAATTTACAAGGTCAAAAATGCATTTTATGGACTACATACATAATCTAAGGAGAAAAACTTATTGATCATTTGATGGCCTAAATACATTCCTCTGACAGGCACTGGTCTCCCAAAGTTACTCATCATATGAGGATATAGTTTCCTGCACTATCAAGAAAGAAAAGGAACTCCTTATGTATTATGACATTAAGGGAAATCCAGATAAGAAGAGGGTTTCTAAAAACTATAGAAAAGGAAATAAAGAAATGGGGTAGAAGGGAAGTGTTTAATTTCTACCCTGTGATAATTTTGGAAGGAAACACCCTAGTGCCTACTTAAAATGAAAAAGAGTATGCTAAAATGTGAATAGAAAAGCCATATTCCTGGTGATTGTAAGGGGAATAAAAAAGCTATTAATGTTCAATGCTATAATTTTCGAGATATGGGACACTATGCTAATGATTTTACAAAGATTCAAGGAAAAATTCCACAAAAAGGCCAAGGGAGCAGGGAAAAATTCATGCGATCACAACTGCTGATATTGAAGTTCCTAATGACATGGTGGAAGGTACTTTAATCATTTCCTCAAATATAACCAATGCATTATTTGATGATGGATCATCACATTCTTTCATATCTTCCCAGTTTTTTCATGAAAATTAGATATTTCCAATTTGATTTAGTAAGGGTTTTGTCAGTAAAAACTCTTAAGGGAAGCATCATTGCAATAATGTTGTGTCAGATAGTCTCCATTATGGAATATAGATGTGATTTATTTTTTGATTTTATTATCATACCCATGATTTAATTTGATATAATCCTCAATATGGATTGGATTTCAAACCGTGATGTGAAAAGTTATAGCAAGAAGAAAGAGGTTACAATTTTTTAGGATGATGTGGAATCTCTTATCCTTAGGGCCAAAAAATCACTATTTGATTCTCATCTAGATTCACCCATAGTAGCTCTACTGAATTTAATTATTGGTGAGGAAGGGAATGCAATAAATATGGGTAAGTAATGTAATGTTCAGGTAGAGTATGTACCTATTGGGAAAGAATATGTTGATGTGTTTCCATAGGAATAACCTAGACATCCACCAGAGTGGGAAATTGTGTTTTTCATTGATTTAATTCCTGAATCAAGGCCCATATCAAAGACCCCTTATAGAATGTTCACTATGGAGTTAGTGTAACTGAAGAAACAACTAGAAAGATTGAGTGATAAAGGATTTATTTTCCCTAGTTTTTTTCCGTGGGGATCCCCTATTCTTTTTGTTAAGAAGAAAGTTAGATCTATGAGGTTGTGCATTGACTACAAAAAGATGAATGCTATAACAATAAGGAACAAGTATCACATACCTCCCATTAATGATTTATTTTATCAACTCCATAGAGGCCAATATTTTTTTGAAGACTTATCTTCGATCTAGATATCATCAGTTTCTTATGAGGAAGGAAGACATTCCAAAATAGCATTTCAAACCTGGTATGGGCATTACGAGTTTACAGAAATTCCTTTTGGACTAACTAATTCACCCTCTATTTTTTATGGATCTAATGAATAGTTTTTCAAGGAATATCATGTTGAATTTATAGTGGTATTTATTGATGATATCTTGGTATACTCCAAATTATAAAAGGATCAGAAAAATCACGTGCACACTATTCTGAAGACTATTAGAAGAAATAAATTATATGGGATGTTTAGAAAGTGTGAATTTTGGATTTAATTATTTTCCTTTCTAGGAAAAATTTTCTCTAAAGATGGAATATCTGTTGATCCTTCAAACAAAAAGGCTATGCAAGAATGGACTACCCCAACAAACATAACTTTGGTTCATAGTTTTATTAGGTTAGAAGGTTATTATCATCATTTCATTCTGAACATCTCCCGTTTATCCAACCGAGTGACCATGCTTACACGTAAAGAGGTTAAGCTCGTATGGACAAAAGTATATGAGGACTGTTTCGAAAAATTTAATAGGAGATTAGTGAATTCTCTGATCCTAACTCTACCATCTTGGAATGATTGGTTTGTGATATATAGTGATGCATAAAATAAAGGAATTGGTTGTGTCCTTAAGAAAAATAATAGAGTTATTTAGTATGAATCAAGGAATTTGAAAAATCATTAACAAAACTATCCTACCCATGATCTTTAGTTTGCAGCTGTAATATTTTCTATTAAGATATGGAGACATTATCTCTATAGAGAAAAATGTGAGATATATACAGATCACAAGAGTTTAAATTATATATTCTCACAGAAAGAACTCAACATGAAGAAAATGAGATGGATCTAACGACTCAAGGATTATGATTTTTCCATACACTTCCACCCAGAAAATGAAAACAAGGTAGATGAAGCATTGAGCAGAAATGACCATGGAATTCTAAAAAAATTAGGACTGAAAAGGATCCTTTGTAAATGGATATAGTAATGATGTACATGGAAATTATAAAATAAGGTGAAACATCATTACTTTTTTAATTGGTTTTCAAACCATATTTATTATAAAGGATTAAAATCTCTCATCCTGATGATAAGAACCTTAAAAAAATAATGCTGTGAAATATGGGATGTTGGATGACTTTGTATGTGAATATGGAATTATGAAATTTGGGAAGAGGCTTTGTGTTCCCTCTATACTTGAGCTGAAAAGGGGTTTATTATATGATTCTTATAGCTCAAATTTCTCTTTACACCATGGAATCACTAAAATGTATAAAATTTTTAATGAACATTTCTGGTGGGATAACATGAAGTGGGAAATTTCTTATAATGTTTCAAGATGTTTAGTTTGTCAACAAGTGTAGGACAAACAACAATATCCTAGAGGAATAATGAAGCCATTACCTATCCCTAAATGGAACTAGGCTGAAATCCCCATGGATTTTGTCACTACATTACCCAATACACCATAAAATCATGATGCAGTATGGATAATTTTGGATTGACTTACGAAATCTGCATATTTTCTCGCTATAAGGGAGGATTTTTCACTGGAGTGCCTAGCACGCCTATATTTAAATGAAACTGTAAGACTTTATGGAGAACCTCTTTTGATTTTTTCTGATCGTGATCCACGATTTACATCCAAATCCTTGAAAAGTCTTTAAAATTTTTCAGATACTGAGATTTGATTGAGTAGTGGTTATCACCCACAAACGGACGGGAAATTAGAAAGGATGGTACAAAACATAGAAAACATGTTGAGATCATGTTTAATTTACTTTCAAGGTATATGGGATCAATATTAACCTTTAGTGGTGTTTTACAACTTTAGTTTCAATTAAAGTATTCAAATGGAACCATATGAAGCATTGTATAAAAGGAGATATCATACATCAAATTGTTGGGAAGAAGTTGGAGAAAAAAAGATTGTGGGGGAAACAATAGTGAAGGTAAGGACTATTCAAGTCCATATCAAAGCAACTCAAAGTAGAAAAAAACTATATCGATAATCGAAGGATGGATTTGGAATTTCAAGTGGGAGATCATGTTTTCTTAAAAGTACCTCTATGGAAGGGTGTTATAAGATTTTGGAAGAAATGGAAACTAAGACTTAGGTGAAGAGGTCCTTTTGAAATTCTTGAGAGAATTGGAGCTGTTGCATATCATTTGGTTATTCCACCTATCTTGTCTAAAGTACACAATGTGTTCCATGTCTCATTGCAGAGAAAGTACACGCCAGACCCAATTCATGTCCTCACATCTGTATGTATATAATTGGAACCTAAACTATCTTACATTGAAGAGCCTATCTGAATTTTGGATAGTAGAGTAAAGGTGTTGGGGAATCAGAAGACTCGACTCGTAAAGTTACTTTGGAAAAATCATAAAATTGAAGAGGCAATATAGGAGCCTAAGGATATTATGATAAAGAACCACTCAAATATTTTTGTGAGGTAACATTCTGGTAATTTTAAGGATGAAATTTTTTTAGGGGTGATAATGTAACACCACACGATTTTGTAATTAAATTAAACATTGAATGTATGGAACACTAAGTCTCTACAAAACACCGCTTTGTTAGAATCTATCTAGTAAAAACTATTTTCCACCATTTTGATTTGAATTTCGAAAAACTAACATACACAATTGCGTTTAGTATGATACTTAGAGTCTGATAATAATAAATTAATCTTTTTATGAATATTAACATACCCTTATGAATAGTAATATGACCCTGATGAATGGTAAATAATAATTTTTTTAAGGTTATAATATAATGAGATTTGGATTTATTTCTCAGTGGGATATAAAACGAATTATAGTTTTAAAATTGTTATTTTTTGAATAAACTATGATTTTTTTGAATTTTAAATTAATAATATTTAAAAAATTATTTTCAAAAAATGGGGTTCATTTTTTAATTCTACACATCAAAAAATATTTAAGATGAATTTTTTGATTTTTCTAAAACAGTCAAATTTTTGATGAAAAGTAAAATACAATAATTTATTGTATATATACATTATCAGTTAAATTCACTACTCCTAGAATCATGTATTATATAAGCACACATAGTTCGAACTCACATGCATTGATTACTATCAAGGGTCACATGAATCAACACTATTGTTTCTCTTGAGGGAAATAATAAAATAATGAATAAAATATTCACAACTCACTCCTCTCCTCCACTATTACCCCTCGACTCCCTACTCTCTTTATTCCTTTATGACATGAAGCTCCTCAATGTTCTTCCCAAATACCCTTCCCTATTCACTCCTCACATCCAAGTGCTCTTGGTCTTACCAAAAGACCAAAACCTCTTCCTTTAAGGATATTCTCAAGGAGGTTATTTCAAGAGGTAAAACATCTTTCTTTTTCATTTAGTTTCATTTCAATCTATATTTTTTTCTTATTCCCTCCAAAAATAATCTATCCAATTGATCTTTATAACTCCAGTATCATCTATATGCTATAATTATACCATGTTAATGAAATAACCATTATCAATATTCTTACTATGTCTCTCTCTTTTATAAATGAAATCATTGTATAAGAGGATCCAATTTACAACCTTCATGGGCGACGAAGTTCCATTCTTCAATTTATCATTCATTACGGGTCATAAAACCATTTAATGGTTGAAACAGACTAAAATATATGTATTATGACCTACTTAATATTTATTAACTAGTATATGTATATAGTATTAATTTATATTACAAAACTAGTTCATAATAATCCAAATACCACCAAATAATGTAAGTGATTGTCATTAATATTTCATCCAATGATTCATCCTCATAAGATGTAAAAAATGATTTATATTACCATTGAAACTTATATATATTCATAAATAATATATAATTTCAATTCTTGAGAATTATATCCGTTCCACATGAACATCCATACTCATATACAAATATACCTATCCTGAAAACCAAGAAAATGAACACTCCAGAACGACAAAATTCAATATTATAACTTATCAATAAGTAAAACAATTAACTAATTTTTTTTATTAAAAACTAAAAATAAATTTTTAATAAGTTTTTAATTAAGTTATTAATAAGTCATATATCATATTCTAGGACCTTAAGTTCAATAAAGGAACACATTCAGACTTAAGGTAAGGGTTTCCTACCCAAACCTCCATTTTCATCCGGGTTACTTATTTTATCTACCTACCTTAATTAATTTATTATCCATTAATGTGTAATCCTCATAAATTATATTTTGATGATCTATATATGTCTACTGACCAGAATCCTACCTTCAATTGTGGAGGAGTTTTATGTTTTAAAAGGAAATTTCAATTATTTTTTTCTGAAATACAAGCCCGATCCAAGGGAATTTCCCAAATTATTACCTATTTTCAAGGACACTCTATAATCTGTTTTTAGCAACCATTATTTTTTCTAAAATAAATAATTTTATTATGAAAATAATATCTTACTTCACTTCTGGATTTACACAAATATTATCCAAAATAACTATTCTTTTCAAAGTAAAGGAGTATTTATCTCAAGAATTACTCGATTGTTTTATAAGAGTGTTTTCATCTATTTAAACACTCGTTCTGATTATTATGTATTTTTGGGAATAATATCTTATTATATAATACTTTATATTTAATTTAATATTTTAGTTTTAGTTTTACTGTGTATATTATACCCTAAAATGATTTACCAATTTACACTGAATGGTTAGTGTTTGTGTTTAATGTTCGGGGAACATTATTTACGTTTCATATTCTAGTTTCAATATGAATGTATATGCTGTTTATGTTTTTTACCCATTCATATGAGGAATTAATTGGACTTATTATTTGATGGGTGGGGCCTGCTACTTCCCCTCGATGGATCTGTAGGTCCCATGAGACAAATAGATATGGACTTGGCCAAGTCCTTGCCCATTTTGAGATATGGTTTTAGACGAGCCCTTAATAATTTTTAGATGTCTTGGACGAGACCTTGATGTTATGTTTCAGAATGTTCAACATATGAATTTCCTTCATTATGAAGCAAAAATTTGATAGTTCATATGGTTATTTTACTAGTATAATACCCATGATTATATATTATTATAGAAATATTCACTCAACTCATATTCCTTCCATATTATGTTCAAGTTTATTTATAAATTCATGTGTTTTCAATTAACCACAATGTCTGATATTTATGTTATATTCCAATATAATGTTTACTTTTAATGAGAATCTAAGCTCACATATTCTTATGTTTTATTTTTCCCAGGACATGAAGAGGTATATAATGATTCACTTGTAGGGATAATATTAGAGTGGTGGTTATTCCCAGTGGAACCTTTATGTTGTTTTTCCTTCCATTTTGTAATTTTGAACATATGTATGTATCTTGTTTCCAAAATATACTAAACCAATTGGTCCTTCAGGATGCATTTTCCTTGTTTATATTCCAATGTGATAAAATAAGGAACCATCTCTAGGAAAATGGGGTCGAGTCTTTACATTATGCATAAATAAAATTATGACTAAATGAAAATAAATATCATATACATGAATTAAAATTATTTATGATCATACATAAAATGGTTATTTATTGTTATTAATTATTTTATGTGAAGTTTATGATGTATTTAGATCAAAAACGTATGATGTATATTTCCATTCAATATTATTATAACATAAGACAATGAAAATGTTCCATGTATCCCCGCAGTTTTGATTTTTAATTTTATTACAGATAATGAAATGGTAATTTTATAAACAATGATTTACTTTAATTATTTTGACTCATACAGTGAATGAAGAAGAATGCTACTGATATTTGATGATCATGTTTTCATATTTAAATTTTGAGGTTGAAAGGAAAGAGATTACATGGTGTTATTATAGATAAATTTAAATTATATGATTGTATATTAGGTTTAAGAGGTAAAATTATTCAATTATGAATGTAACAAAAGATAAGACACATTAAATGGAGCTGATACTACAAATGGGTGAACTATACTAGCCGAATCGACAATCTATTTCAAGGAATGGGTAATGTTTCCTATCAATTTCAAGAAATGAGTTATGAAAGAAATTTTAAATAATTATTTGTATATTTATATAGAGGATATGATTGTATATCATTATATTAATATAAAATTATGGTGTCCAAAATGTTGAAGGAGATAGATAGTTTTTTATTATGAGTAACTTTTCAATAATAAAATTCTAAAGATCAACAACTTGCATAGATCATGTTAGCATAGAAATTAAAGGAAATATTGATAGATTTTATAATTAATCTGTAAATATAAATAAGAAAGAATAAGGTTATCTAACTAGGTGAGGATTTAATTTCCAATTCAACCATCATCTTACCTACACTAGAAACACATTAAAAGGAATATTTTTATAAGATTATGTGAAATATTCACTAGGGATTCCTGATTTTCCTAAATTCATCAGAGAGGTCAAGGTTTTTATTCGACTTTATGGGTTTTAATGGAGATAAAATTTTATGGGCACGCAATTAAAATATTTATATATTACCAAAAATTTATAGATATATAATTAGATAAGAAAAATTCTAGAAAATAGGATTAGATATTTTAGATGAGACTTAAAATTTTAGGAGGGGATCAAACTCGTTGAGTGAAATTTTATAATAATTTTTTTACCAAAATTCAATTCAAATGAATCCTTTTCAATATACGTATGGAAATTTGTTTCAGAAACTATTATACTAGATTTAGATGCGGGGAAGTCTCTTTGACGTTCCCATATATGGTTAGATAACTAGAGGTAAAGAATAAATGATCAATTTTTATTAATTAATTATTTTTAATACCACCTATATGATTTGTTACGATATTGATAAACTTAGTTTATGTCTCTAATCCATTCAAAAATATTTTAGAAATTAAATGGAATAGAATAAAATAATTTTTAAATGGTTTGAACTTAAAATCCTCTTTCATAAAATGATTTGTTAAACTAACCAATCATAGATCCAACACTATAAAGAAAAGTGGTCAAACAAGTAATATTCTTGATCTAATCAACATATAGTTGCACTATTCATCTTATAGAGTCCAACTGGAAACTATAGTTTCTCATTTACCAATTCAAAATCAATAAACCTAATTATGAATAATGACCTTCTACTCTTGGTTTCTTCTATACTACTTGATATAGATCTTCCCCAAGACATAATGATCAAGAGAAATACATATAATCACTGACAATTGTCATTAAATGCCACTAAAAAAGTTATTATAAATACATATAAGATGACCATATGATATTAGAATAGATCAAAATATGTAACTTCAGATTCACCTCACATTAAAATTAGATAATTAAACTTCCAATTTATCTCATATTTTTCAATTAACCAAACTTCCAAATAGGATGGTTCTTCTTACTCACTATTTACCTAACTTCTGGAGTTTTTTTTCAAGATTCTCAGCTTCATAAGGAACTTGAACACTTAGAATATAGCCACAATAACACAAGAATGTTGTTCTTAATCATATATCAATTAATTATTCAACCCAATATATCTTCAGTAAAAATACATGTCTGCTCTTTCTTGCAATAGTTAGTTCACAATAATTATCATGAAAGTCTATCGAAAATAGTATAATTACATGATTTTTTTTATAAAATTACAAATAAAATCACACAATATTATATTTTTTAAATACTCTTCGGGGAAAAATTTAAAAATTATTGTTTATATAGATTTGTGAACTTCTTTTGTGTAATTCTTAGTTTAAATTAGGGGTTTCCAAACCCGACATGACTAGGTCAGGTTGGGTGGGGTTGGGTTATGCCTAAAAGTTAATTATGTTTGATTATGTTGGGTTGATCCATGCATAGGTCTGGTTAGGTCTTGGGCTAGTTAAATATAGACCCAACCTGATAGACCTGATGTTTGTATGAAAAAATACCTTATTCACTCAATCACTCTCCATGTACCCCCAAACATCCACCTTCTCTCATTTACCACATGCTTGCTTCATCCTCCCCCTCTTGCACATAAATAGAGCTTCCCTCATTACTTGATAAAACCAACTACCTCCCTGATTTTTCTCATATCTCAATATACTTCTCTTTTCCTTATTTCCAATCCCTCCATGAACTTCCCTCATGAGAAAAACATACACACAAAATCACCTTCTCTACTCCTCCCCTCATGAGAAAACCCTACTCCCAAATTCTCTTCCTTCCTCTTATCCCACATTATTTTGTATCACAGTTAATTAAACCACCTAGCTAGTTCTATTATCTATTATTTCCTCCTCCCCTAACCTTCCATCAAGAGAGATCAATAGAATCCCTAATTTCTTGATTTTCCTCCTCCTCTTGGTGTCATGTGTATTTTATGGTATATATATCTTTGTTCTTATGTTTCCCATTCACTTCTGTTATCATGTTGATTACACCCTACCACTCAGAACCTAGTTTTTTTATTCTCCATGGAGCATTCCACAGCTAGAGACTCACTATTGAGTCATTGTTGGGTGTATTTTGTAGACATATTAACTAGATATCCATTCATGGATGGTAGTACAACAAGTGGTTCTAATCCTACAATTTTTGTAGGAAATAAAAGGAAGATGATGTCTACTCCAACTACCCATTAAATTATTGAAATGGGAGGGGGTAGTAGTAGAAATCCAATTGAAGAAACTGATATTAAGAAATCTCATAAAATGGTAACAATTCCTAAATCTCATGATTCTAGAGATTCTTAATATTGGGATAATTTTAATAAGAATATTTTAAGGATTGTTTGTAATTATTTTAACAAATATTATTCTTTAACTTATACCCAGTATGGAACTAGTAATTTTAATTGAAATTTTACAAGGTGCAACAAAAAACCTCATTAAATGTTGAGAAAAGTGAAACCACTATTGGCCTTAGAAATAAGTGTGAAGATAAGGATGATGGGATTGATAAAATTTCAATAGCTAATTTTAACCTAGATGAGTACATAATACCTATTACTAAAATGATAATCCTTGATGAGTTATCATTTGAAAAAGTTTATAATAAAGGATTTAGAGACTTTATGGAAGTTTTCAACCTCAATTTCAAGTTACCTCTAGACAAACAATTTCTAAATTTTTTTTGCAGTTATATTTGACTAAAAAACTAAAAATTAAAGTATAAGTTTGATATTTTCTATCAAATGGTATGCCTTACCTCCAACACATGGAATTAAATTCACAATATTAATTATATGTGTGTTACAACAAGTTTTATTAATGGAAATTGGATCTTAAATATAAAATAATCCCATTTTTTCTTTTTGTAGATCCTAAAGTGGAAGCAAGGGGAAAATTAATTTATTTTAAAGATTTTTTGTTGGAGTAACCACTTCTTTCCAAAGATAATTGATCCTTCTTACAAACTCATTAATACAAGAAATAAATAAAATTATTAACATTTATTTTTCTTCAATTATCAACTTAAAAAATTCTCTAGGTTTGAATTTATGATTCAATTAGAATGAGAGTATGAACTATAAAAGTCCTTGTCTATTAAACAATGAGTTGTTTTATGTAGGTTAGTAATATGAGAATGATTCCATGGATTCTAAATTTAGTGTTGTAGACCCATCCTTGAAAAATGTATTTGAATCTATATAAATTACCACTTGAGTATAGTATCCCCATCCATTATAAGAGGATTTTATTATTAGGTTGTGTAGAGAAGTGAAAATTGAAGGCATGGTGGTAATATTACACATAGGATTTGGGTTTCCTGTTTGGCTAAAAATAGATTTTGGTTCTAATATGTTACACTTGGATGTTTTGAAAGGGGTAAGAATAGAAGAAACACTTTGGATTCCATATTTTTTGTGTGGGTTACTCATGATTAATGTTTTTAGAATTATAGGTTTTAATGGAATTGTTGATTGGTAATGCCAATGTATTTCCAAATATGAAGAATATTTTGTGTTGTGATTTTCAATATTTTTAATATCGATATAGTAAATAATATATGTTGAATATCTAATAGGTTTGAGTGGTGTATCACTACATAATGTTTGAATAAAATGCTTCAAAGTAAAACTATTGTTATTGGATAGGTTTATGGAATCAGATGGGATGTCAATTCCTTGACTCAAGTACCCCTTAAAAATCCTAAAATTATATATTCATATTAGTTCTAGATCATTTTCAATTATCAGTTGAAGTGAAGGTTTACCAACTTTAACTGAAATGATTACTTTAAGTGGAAGGGAGAAAACATGATTGTTCTTAGTAAAGTTTATGAAAATATTCTAGGATCACAAATACCCCTTAGAAGTAGGAAACTCGAAAGAGAGTTTATAAATTCTATTTCATAGGTTTGACACCCTTCCCCACACTATTAAGAACCTATTTATAATTTCTTACATTTCTTTGTTTTGTTTAGTATTAGATACCACAGTTCTTTTTTTTGGTTGTTGAATACGATTAAGATATTATGCTCATATTTATGGAGTTATGGCCTTTTAATTATTTTAACTTTTCTAGTGATTCATTTCCATTGGTGTTCTTTTGTTACATTTTTATATTTCTACATTACTATTTACAATGGTTTGGATGGGTCTAGGTCTAGATCCATCGGTTTGGGTGGAGTCTGAGACATATAACCCTTTTAAACTAACCCGAACCGACCCAACCCATAATTGGTTGGATTGGGTCGGGTCCTTTGGTTATGAATCACTTAACCTGTCCCCAACGGGTTGGGTTGGGTTAGGTCATCTACTCATGAAGCATGTGACCTGACTTAACCTGTACTTTTGTTTTTTGATCTATTCAAACCCAAAAACACCCTCGATCTGACCCAACTCAACCCATGGATACCATTATCACAAACCCTAGTTCATAGTTATTTTATGTACTTTTCATAGGTTTTTTCCATTTCACTGTACTCTTTTTCATGAAAATATAAAATATTGAATGATTATATCACCCTTCTTTATGTATCTAAAGAGTACAAAGATTATTTTTTGATGAAATTATATAATATAGCATGCCATTCTTAGAGGATTCATGCAAACTAAAGTGTGTGGTATCCTCTCACCTTTACTCATGAAAATTTATAAGTTCATATTTTTTATATAGATTTTACATGTTTTCTTACCTTCATTATTGAGTATATATTACTTCACACTCATATTATACAGATGTTTACTCCATGAAATAAATTCTGTCATAAATTCTAATGCGAATAGAGATCTTATGATCTCTCTATATTCTCTTTCTATTTTTCATTTTATACAAATAATGCATCCAGGAAGTATTTGTAGATGACTTACAACTCCTTTATCATAAAAAATAATGATTTTACACTCATTACTTTTTGGCACTTAGAATTATGTTTCCAATCCTTTATAAGGTAATCCTAGTTCACTCTAAACTTCAAGTGATTCAGTCTTTGATTTTCTTAGCTTCGCTGTTCATTATTCCATTTTCTCAAAATTATTAAAACACAATTTCATTTCTGTATATTTACCATTCAAAAAACTAAACATCACTCTAATTGAATGATCATGCATCATAGGTTGGATTATTATCATATAATATTTCTACTATTCTATTTTCTTGAATTATTGTGGAATGAAAAGTTTGAAGAAAGAATTCTTTCATAGTAATCTCATCTCATATTCACAATATTGTGAGCTAAACACCATCATTTTATTAAGTGATTTCATGGTTCTCATAACCTCTCATGTTAGAAACAATATGTAATCATATGGAATACATCACCCCATGTTCTATAGAGACAATATAAATGCAATGATGTTATATAATTCAATATAGTGAATTTTTTTATTGTGAATATTATACACTTAAAATGAATCCCACATCCAAAATTTCCACACACTACTAATCCTTTATTTCCCTGGACACTTCATATTAGGTCATTGAAATACCTTGACAGCACCTCCCTACATTATGGTTCTTCCCAGTACCACCTCACACTCTTTCCTCTCATGTGAGTGACAACCCACAATAGCACATACCTCCATGGTCTATATATATGAAACCTATGTTAATATTTAATGTTACTCCTTGGTAAGCTAGTTTCATCAGTGGTTATGTGATAGAGTTGGAATATTTTTTTATCATATAGAAAAGATAACACCTTTGAAAAAAATGATCTTATCAACACATAATTTCATTATAATTACATAATCAATCGAATTATTTTAATTCTCTTAGAATTATTCATTATCCTAAGCTTCACATTATGCTCTTCAATATCCCCTTTTACAAGCTACTCAACTTCATACAATAATCCTATTATATATAGTGTGGTTCACATAATCATCACCAAACTTATTTCTCATTAATTGTAACTCAACAATCATCTAATGTAAATGTTTATTAATTAAAATAAAAATTTAGTTCACTTTAAACTAATATTCCAATTTATATAAGCTTCTTAAGAATATTACAATGGTAGTAACTCGAAAAATAAATCTTATCCTTCATAAATTATTTATCAACCATGGGAAAATTCAAGTTCTTAATTTTATTGATATTATCAAATTTCGTAAATTCAATACACACAAAAAAACATTGAATTTTATTTATATAATCACATTGACAATAAATAACTCCATAATAAATGTAAAAAACACCATCAATCCATATGGCTATTCAATCACCTCATTGGATTTTTTCAGCACCCTATTCAAACTAAATTAAGTTACAAATTTAATATGATTATTATCCCCTTATTAGAAATAAATTTAATTGTGTAAATATAAGAGAAGGTTATACATATCTCGAGCTTTTAGAATAGAAAATTTTCATATTCAACTAGTTCAATTCTGCCCTATTTATTTTACCATGTTTCTTCAAAGTTTCCACCTGAGAGAAAATAAAACTAATTTTCATAGTATAAGGATAGTATCAAAGACCACTTAGTAATTTTTTATAAGATAATCAACCCTGATAATACATAGGAAATACTTATTTAAAAAACAAAAGTGACTAATTTAGACACAAAATTCATCTATTAGATTTTAAAATTGTGATACCAACTAAAATTATTTTTTCTAGGGATTAATTAAAATAATTTTACATAGTGTTTTAATATCGACATTCATCTCAATGAACATAAAAAAAATTCATGTCCTACGTATATTTCGCCCAATTTATCATTTCTCACCCATTTAATTCATCATATTAGATAAAATAAATGTTTTAATTAGAAATTGATTATCATGCCTCAACCTTTAACTTATGAATTTGTTATCTAGAATTATATATTTAATAAGAAATAATAAATATCTAGTATATTGGTAAATTCTATCTCACCCATAAAGGGACTCTCTTTAATAGTCTTTGTCATGTCTAGTTTTCTTCGTGAAATAATATTTATGAATCTATGATCCGAGTTGAAGATTGATACAAATTGGGATATTTTTCAATTGATATAAACCAACGTGAAAATAAATAATATACTATATGATGAATATATTTTTGTGAATGTTATATAACATTCACAATATTATTTTATTTATCCCCTACTAAGTGGACGAGTCACCTTCAATTCCCAATATAAAATAAAAAACAAACTATATATATGGGAATAATGTGACTTCTTCATAAACTACTTAGTTTTAACAATAAGTATTATATTTATTTCTCAACCCAGAACCTATTTTATCTTTATATTGATATTTTTATTCATGATTTTATTATATATTTTTAAATATTGTGATTTTTTGGGAATCATAGATATCTTTCTCTATTTAGTCTTATTCTTAGATAGAATATACATCTATACATTATTAAAAAATTTACTTTCATTATTCTGTCACTTATCCATACCCTTATATATTTAATTTTTTTGTCCATATGATCAATAATTAATTAGTTACATGCTCAATATTCTTTATGCATGAGGATTATTTCAAGGTAGAAATTTTATCACAGGTATTCATTAATGAATTTTGTAAAAACCCTGACTATAGTAACCCAGATACTGTGGTCACTTTATTACATTAACATATATATAAGGGTTTTAATACTAAAGGATCAATTATTTTAGTCATTTTAGATATCTAGATACATACATGATGCATAATGTACATCAAAAATAGAATATAAAACATAAAAAATAGAACACTCAACATTCATGAAACTAATTTAAAGAATTAATCTTCATATATCGGGGAAAAGGAAAAAATGTGATCTAAAATTCTCAATAAGTTTACATACATAGTAATATATCATAATTAGATATGAAATAATCAATATGGAATGGTAAATAACTAAAAAAATTCTATTTAGTCAAAAACTTAAGCACAAAATGCATCCATGGATAATATCAATGAAATAATCTCATGGATAAAAATAACTAAATTATTAATAAATGGAATTCATAATATTGGATATCAGATATCATACATCATGATATCTATATATTTAATACATTCACTAATATATTTTAATTTATGGGTTGGTATACCCTAAAAAACCTATTTAATTTGGATAACTAATTCATCTCATGAGACTACCGATGCATCAATGGGATATCTATAATCGTACCCAACTTGTAATTTATTCTTCAATGAGTTACTTGTATATTGAATGATCAATTAAATTCATAAATAGTATGCATTTTCAATAAATATCTATATTGAGTAAATAATATGGATTTATAAAAAATTTCCCTTATAAATGAAATAATTTTCTTAATAAAACACCATATATAAAAATATTATATGGTTTAGGAAATGATAATATCCACAATAAAAATAATTTGGATATTAAAGATAAATTCAATGTCCAGTGATCATAATAAAAATAATGTTTCATGGGGAAGTTAACAATCACAAAATTAGTAAGCGATAAGAGATGACCATTGAATCTTCGGGAATATAGGTTTTATAATAATATCATTTATTTTAAAAGAATAAATCTAATGGATTTGAAATATTAGAATAAGATTCCATTTATGAAATTTATTTTTAAAACCATGGAATACATATTCAATAATCTATGTTTCTTAAAATAGTTATAGCGGCAGGTAATACTGTTAGCTCTGAAGACTCTATAAAATCATTCCTTTTGAAATATAGTTAAAGAAAGTTAAATGATTAAATTTAGAAAAAATTAGTAATTTTCATTTAATGTATTTTAAAAAGTAAATTATAACTTAAAATATCCTTAATAAATCATGTGAGTATTAAAAATGACTTTTATAGAACAATATTGATATGGAAGAGACATATACCTGATTAAAAGGGAAATAAAATATATTTTTATTTTAAATATTTCTTTGTTTAGTTCATGGAATAAATATAGGAAATGTTAGATAAATTTATTTTAACTCATTAAATATCTAGATTATAAGAAAATTACTATAGATTTAGAATGATAAATGTTAATATTCATTAAATGAAAATATAAGCAAACCTGACGAAGGTGAGATTGTCAAATACGTTATTATCTCTTCAGTAACTTTTAAATTATAACCCCTTGAAAGAATAAACAAGAATTGCAACATTAATCATCTTGACTAAATAGTAATTCATGATAAATATATCCATGTGGAAGTATATAAACCACATAAATGTAAATAGGTATTTCATAACAAGTATATCTCAATGGAATAGAAATTGAGACATAATACCTCCTGATTCCTATTAATTGACATGCTTTGAATATATTTATAATGGTTTTAAATATTTTATTAATTTATCAAAAAACAATATTCATATTCATACTATCATATATTATCTTTTATAACATGTTATCACCCATTCATTAATAATGTTTTATTATTACTATTTTTTAATATGTTAATTGAATTATTTTCTCCCTCATGTTTTATCATCGATGTTATGTTTCTTATTCATAGGGTATTGGTATATAATATTTATAATTATTTAAATGTTATAAATATTACATTTATTCATTGTATACCTTTTTATGACCATTCATGAATGTTGGACATAATAAATGACTCACATTGGATTGTGGAGACTCTAAGCCATACACACACATGAATGATTTTAGAATTTACTTAATGAGAGAAAGGGTAAGGAGGAATATGATATATTAGTTTTAAAGAATAATTATCATATCATAAGTTTCATATATATTCATTATTTCCATCATTATGACTATCCATGTGAGTCGGTTATAGAAAAAAATTTACATCGGTTCATAAGGTGGAATTCCACCATAAACATGAGTGATAGTTTTGTTTCCAATTTTATAGATAAGGATATAGTAAAATATTATTACATAAAAAAATTAGTATATAAAATATACTGGTGTTATTATATTGGAATTTTTAATACATAATTGATGGTGGAAAAGGAAGATGTAAAAAAAGAGTCCAGGGAAGATAATTACCTTATATTAGGATAACCTCATTAGGATATCTTATTAAGGACCCTAGGTCTAATATTTTGGGAATAAAAAACCTAGTTAGAGGAAAATTCACCCTTTTATAATTGATGTGAGTGGCACACTTGTATTTTTTAAATGTTTTTCAATAAGTTCATGCCACTTCCTGAAAGAATTTCCCTAAAATGGATCATATTCAAAGGATAAAAGTTTATGGTTTAAATAAAGTCAACAATTCATTATAATCATGGGTTTAGGTAATTTTTCCTTTATCTTTATAGATTAAACACTGACAAACAAGTTTTACATAACCATAACAATTATTTTTTATTCTTTTTACTATTTATTATGACAAAAAATAAATTTTAACTTACTAATTAATATTAAATATTCACATTAAAAATATGGAATCCATTTTTTAGAATTAAATTCATATTTTTGGTATAATTTATTTTAGAAATAAAACCACATGTCGTGTTGAAAAAAGTTTTTCCAGAAATGAATTTTCAAGCATAAGATGATCTTATATAACTATATAAATAATAAAAATCCTTAGAATTATTGAAATTAATAAATTAATATATATAATATATATAATTAATTTAAATCATTTAAAATTAAAGGTAATTTTAATTAATTAAAATGTATAAACGTGATTACTTTTTAAACAAAAACATTTATTTGAAAAAGAATAGTTT
Source organism: Viscum album (assembly GCA_963277665.1). Taxonomy (NCBI): domain Eukaryota; kingdom Viridiplantae; phylum Streptophyta; class Magnoliopsida; order Santalales; family Viscaceae; genus Viscum; species Viscum album. The sequence goes on along the minus strand of OY728159.1, from coordinate 1,287,357,976 downwards.
TCTGAAATATAACCTTTGTTACCTCAAAATGATCATATGATTATTTCTAAAAAATTGAGAGATAATAAATTTTTAATTATAAAAATTATAAAATATTCTTATAAATAATGGGAGGAATAGTTGAAATCTATATATTTGATTATTTTAAAAATATTATTTCTAAGTGAAAATTTAAAAAATTCATTCCAGGATTATTTTGACAATGTGAAAATAGATATTCGTCCTATAATGTTTGAATCTTGTTTCAATTAAATATTTAAATGTGAATTGTATTGTCTTTTTATTAAAATAGAATGTTAACTTAGTATTATTTAAGCTATAGTGTTATATTCTTCTCACCAATAAAAAATTCACCATTGAAATTTTCATCGATATTACTTTCTAAACAAATAAGGGTTGTTCCACTTAAAAACATCCTATAGTTACCTTGTTTATTTCTATATTTTATGGTTTCCCTAAATGAAATTTATAAGTTGATCCATATTATTCCTAAGTACATTTTATTTTGTACCTATATTTTTGATAGACTCTTCACAATATAATATTTATTGTTTTAATTCTATTTCTACAGTTGTGAGAACATGCATTGGGTATAGAATTTTCATACTAAACAATGATATATATATATATATATATTGCATCAGGTAATTTAGAGTGGTTTGGTTGAATTTCTAATCAATAATATATAGCTCAAATTATTTCTAAAATTTCAAAAGGACTAATGTACCTAGGGCTCAGTTTCCTTTTCTTACCGAACCTTATAACACCCTTCTGTGGAGATACTTTCCAGAAAAAATGATCTACTAATTTAAATTCCAAATCATTCCACTATTTATTAGTATAACTCTTTGTCATACTTTAATTTTATTTAATATGAGTCTTGATATTCATTAACGTTTTCATTGTTTCCTTAACAGGTTTTAGGACTATAAATTTTCTTTCACCAATTTTATCCCAAAAAGTTGAAGTACGTCATCTCTTTCCATACAATGCTTCATATTACATCATTTTAATACTTGAATGTTAACTATTTTTTAAATAAAATAACAAAAGGTAAATAATGGTCTTATGTACCTTTAATGTAAAGTGAGCATGACCTCAACATGTATTCTAATGTTTGAATAGTTCTTTTGGATTGTCTATCAGTCTGAGGATGGTGGGAAGTGCTCAAATGAAGCTCAATATGAGGGGAATTCTGAAGAATCCTCCAAAATTTCAATGTAAATTGGGTATCATGATCTGATATAATTGAAATACGGTAAGCATTATGTCCTAATAATTTATTAATATAGATCTATGTAAGGAACTTAAGAGGTAAATCTTCTCTTATAGTATGGAAGTGCATATATTTTCTTAGGAAATAAAAAATTATACATATTCCATCATTTGTTCTAGGAGTCTTTGGTATCCCTATGAAAAATTATATAATAAGGTTATCTCATTTTTCATATAAAAATAGATACCAGTTTCTTGAATACTCTAGGATATTATCTCTCAGTATTCACCTTTTGAAAAGCCATGAATTTTGGTACATAATTAGCAATTTCGTTTTTCATGTTATCCCACCAAAGTTTTTTCCCAAAATACATATAAATCTTGGTTATACAATGGTGTATAAGAATGTTTAATCTATGAGAATCATAAAAATTCCTTTTTTTATTTTAGGTATACATGGAAGAAATAGTCTATTTCCAAATTTTAGAATTCCATCTTCACTAACAAAATCTTCCAACTTTACATCATTCAAATATTTAATTTTATTTTTAAAATTATCTACACAAGGTTGATAAATTTTTATCTTTTCTAGTAAATGTGGTTTCATAATAATTTAAAAATGTGGTGATGTATCCCATTCCTTAATAATTCACATATCTATTTTTAAAAAATCCACGATTATTGGATCCCTGCCAATCCTTATTTGGGTCAGAACTCAATGATCTTTTCTTCCAAATGCATTAGCTACCTTATTTACCTTCTCTTGGTGGTAGTTTGTTGAGAAATAATAATCTTTGACTAACTAGAGTAATTTTCAATACCTTATACTGATATCTTTCGATGAAAATATATATTTTAGGTTGTTATGGCCTGTGTATATTTCACATCCTTTACTAAAGAGATAATGTAACCATATCTTCAAATCAAAGATTATTGATTCCAAAATAAGTTAATGAGATGTATAGTTATATTCAAAAGTCTTTAAATACCTATATGAAAATGAAATAACTTTATAATTCTATAAAAGTATACAACCAATTCCATTATTTTATGCATCACTATATATCAAAAATCCATCATTTCCTGTTGCAAGGGTCAAAATCATATCATTGACCATTCTCTTCTTCAATTATTCAAAACATTCTTCACATTACTTTGTATATATGAACATAACTTCGTTATATATAATCTTAGTCAATGGGTTATCCTATCAATAATGTTTTGAATAAATTGATGATAGTAACCTACCAAATCATGAAACTATATACCAAGATTATGTTCATCAGTTCCTAACATTCATTGATTACATTTTTCTTTACAGGATCAATCGAGATTTCATACTTGGAGACAATATGGCCAAGAAAATAAACTTTCTAAATATATAATTCCCAAGTTTTAAATTTACCATATAACTATTTTCCTTTTATAGTAATATGAAATATGTGAAAGTGATTCTCATGGTCCTCGTAGCTTTTAGAATACACCGAAATATCTTAATGAATATGACAAGGATGTTATTAAGATATTTATTGAATAATCAATCCATTAGATCCACAAAACCTGATGGTGAATTAGTCAATCCAAATATCATTACTACAAACATGTAATGTCTATACACCATTAAGAATTTTTTTATTTAGAAATATTACTTATTTACTCATAATTTATGATACCCAAAATTAATGAGAATCATTAAAAATATTGAGCTATGTGATGTGGATCCAATAAGTAATTAATGAAAGAAAGAGGATACATTTTTTGTTTATAGTAATAGCATTGATTTCCCTATAATCAATTTACAACCTCATGGATCCATCTTTCTTATTAATAAAAAGAATGGGTGACCCCCAAGGTGATATACTATGGTGAATAAATCCCATATCACACAATTAATCTAGTTGTTTCTTCAACTACATTAATTCCATTGTGGACATTATATAGGAATTCTTTCATGTGATTATTTCATTGGAGACTAAATAATTGGAAAATTTTACTGCATACTTTGTTGGATGTCTAGGAAATTCCACAGAAAAAACAACAATTTATTCTTGTATAATAGGTACATTCTTAATTTTATGACTACATTTTAAATATAAATGTTTAGTTTTTTATTCTTATTGAAAAATCTCATTCATAAGTTATACTGGTATTGGATGTATACATGAATTAGATGATGAAATCTCTACTCTAAATATAGGGAATTCCATATCTTCATCATGAATCATAATTTGATTCTCTTTGAAATAAATTTTGGAATCATATTTTTAAATCCAGTCCATACTAAGGATAATATATAATTCAACCACATGTATGATAATAAGGTAAAAAAATAGATTATGATTGTGTGTCATAATGGGATCTACCTGAAACATTTTTTATAGTGAGATTTCTACTTGGAGTTTTGAAAAAAAATACCGTATTACGTTGGTTGGGAAATATATATTTTCCTGGAAAAAATGGAATAAATGAAATATCATGAGGATAAAAAATAAAATAATGAATTATCTGAATTTTAATATATGATTAAAGTACACACCACAACTTCTTTGGGAACTTAATCCTCAGTTGTAGTGATCATATATTCTTGAACTTCTCCCACATAGATTCTTTCTTGGTATATTCCCTTGATTTTTAGTACATTGGTTTGAATAATTACCCATTTAATTATAGTTTAATTTATATATTTAAGTGGTATCTTTATTTTTGTTACATTTATTAGATAGATGACCCTTGCTAGTTCACTTGTAAAACAGTCGCAATCCCTTCAAGAATTTTCCAAGATGTTTATTCCCACCATTTTAAAATGATTGAAATTGATTCATTTTTCATATTCTTTTTCAACACATTCCCTTTTTATTAGTGTTTAAAATACACATTCCTCTCTTTATTCACCTTGAATATACAGGATCTCGATAATTACTTCTCTGTTTTCATGGCGTATAAAACTATTTCATCATATGATGAAAAGGTTTGAGAAACCAGTGACCTTCAAAGACTAGTATGAATCCCTATAATGAAATTGTAAATATTTTATTCCATATTGCGCATTTAATCCTCAAAATAACTATATAGTATAGTAAATATATACTCATAATCTACAAAACATTATTATTCCCTTTTCGTTAATCTAAGAAATTTTATCATCATTTCAATTATTTGTTCATGAGGGAAATATTAATTAAATAAAATTTATTTAAAATATCTTCATTTCAGGTGTTTTATTCACTCTTCCTCTTTAGTATTCTTCATCAACAACCACCATTGATTAAAAATAAATCCCAAGAAAATATAATTCAATTATAACCTTTTCTTTTTCATCGCATCTCAAGGCAAAAATTATCTTTTCAAAGGACTTAATCCATTACTCATCTTCCACTAGATTAGTAGTTCCAGTAAATGACTATAGATTCTATCATATGAAGAAATCAAACATTGGATTATAATTATATGGAGAAATAGTTTTCTCCATCTAGGAAATGTTATTTGTAAAAACTTGGGTCAACTACCCTCATATATTCTGGATCTGATCAGTTCCCACACCACCTGTATTAGATTTCTCATCAAAGAAATTTATATATTGACAAAAGTGTTGATACCATTCCTTCATCCATGATCCATTTATAAATAATTTCATATACTGGACTAGATCCTAAAATTATAAATATTAAATCATAATATATTAATCTAAATCTGATGTAACACTTAACAAAAATGGAAAATTTATGAATTTTTAATGATAACTAACTAAAAATTATCTCCTAAGAGCGTCAAACTAAGTGAGAAATAAAAAATATTTTCATGCACCAGGTGATCATTTATTGAAACCGCAATTCTCCCTTTTTGGAGTTACTACCCTTAGGTAAAACTATTCTAGATCCATGTCCCATTATAGTATCTAGATAATAATTTATTAATAGGTAAAACTACATAATATCCACCTTACAAATAAATTCATATGTTCTTCCACAATTTTATATGTACTTAAATTTTATCATATTTTTGTGTTCCATAATTAATGTTTTCCTAAATATAGTTACAAAGTATTCTACTAAACTTGATATGATACCAAATGAAATAACCTTGACTCTAGAAAACCCCATTTTACTTAATTCCCATTTTACATTGGGAATAGAATATAAAACATAACAAAAACAAATGCTTGACATCCTCGAAACTCCTTTAAATAATTCATTATCATATCCAAGGTAAAGGAAAAAAAATAAGGGTGATCTAAAATTCTTAGTAAGGTTACATACAATATAATATATCATGATTAGATAAGGCATAATCAATATGGAATAGTAAATAACTAAAAACGCAAACTTTTAATCAAAAACATGAGCACAAAATGCATCCATGAATAATATCAACGTAATATTCTCATATATAATAGTATCTAAATTCTCACATAAGGAAATTATTAATATTAGACATAATGATATCATAAATTCTGATGTCTATAACATGAAGATCTTGCACCAAGGTAATTTAATTAATGGTTAGGTATACACCAAAAAATACCATTTAATTTGCCCATCTAATTCATCTCATGAGACAATTGATGTAATGAGGTGATATCTAGAAGTGAGGCCCACTCATCACCACATTACTATTGAATTAATCATATATTGAATGGTCAATTAAATTCAAAAATAATATTTCTTATCAGTAAATATCTATATTGAGTAAAGAATATAGATTTATGAAGATTTTACCCAGTGAATCAAATAACATTAATAATAAAACAATGTATATTAAAATGGTATATGGTTTAGGAAATAATCATATGTATGTACTTTTTAGTTCCTTGAAACATGTGATCTAGTTTAATAATCAATGCTTCCAGGCGGTTTCCATTGGATTTATTCATAGATCCTGAAACATCCAACAATTTTATATCCAAAAGTGAACTACTTTCCAAAGGCAGGCATTCATTATGTTTGAACATTACGATACTTAAAGAACATGAATTAGTCGAGAGGATGGGGAGTCTAACTCATCACACCCTTTTGGGGGGAATTATTGTCTACTTCGAGATCCTCTTTATAAATTTACAATATTTTCATGAATCATTATTAATTCACCAAGTATAAAATAGGTTTCCCTAGTAATTTGAAATCACTTAACATGTGTAAAATTTAGAATAATCTATATGTATTATAGGTTCTTCAGTAATGGTATCCTCTCATATACAATTTAGATATTATTTTAATCATCGTTATGATGATATTGGTTTTTAAGAAACTCAGTGAGGCACTCTAAAATTTATTATCATCCAGGGAGAAAAAGTTTTTTTTGGGATCATACCCATAAATTCGCTTCCTATGTATCCTCGTGAAAGGAATTAGAACCCTCGAAGTTCGATACCACTTAATGGGACACATCATAACTTTTAAGGTCATGTGATAAGGACTTAACTATATAGTTTAATGTCATGTGGTAATGAAATATAAGAAAAAGGTACTTAGTCAAGGGTTTTTATAGGGATTATGCCTAATAATCCCAAAGAACATGGAAAAAATATGGTTTTCCAAATAATATTAGACCCTGTTGGGAATATGGATCAGGAAGAACATGGTTGATTTGAAGTGTTGAGTTTGAAACGCAAGGACGCTTCCTATGTATCCCATTTGGATGGGAATAAACGACCACATAGTTCAATGAGTCTCATAGGAGAGTGTAGTCATTTGAGAGAAATGGTTTTGGGATTAATTCTTTAAAAGTATGCCTTTGTTGATTTGGGGGTTTGATTTAGGGCTTATTTATAAGGAGGATGACCAAATTAATGGAATTAGGGTCAGATTCCTAAAGAGGATATCCAGTGAGCTCGGGCCCTAAGATGGCTTCCTACCTATCCCAATTATCTTCTCATAGTTCAATCAAAGTGGTTGCTTGTGCAAAACATTGTAATCATCATGAATCTCTAAGCCCATGCGAGTCACACTTAGTGTAGAAAACAAAAGGATTTGAAGGAGTCAATAAACACACCCACACTTTTCCTCCTCCACTGGTGGAAGATGGTGTGCCTACAGTGGCGACGATGGACGAGGGTGTGGCGACTGGGGAAGAGGGCAAGGCGATGAACCTTCCCTATATAATCTTTACATTGGAAAAGGGTGCAATGAAAGGAAGGAGTGAAGATGAATGAATTATAGAGGAGAAAGACTACAAACTCCAACTTGAAATGTTAGAGTCTTACACTAGTATGGCTGCCCAAGTGGATCTTAGCAGGGGAGGGAGACTTCTCCATTGATTGAATGGAAAATAAAGTGTGAACTGTACCTTCCCTACTAGAGACCTGAGGTTCCAAATTTTAGAGATGAGAAAGGAAGGTCAAAACCCAAACTCTAATCATAAAAACATGAAACTTCCCCACACTATTCCCGAGAGAAAGGCCCATGTGATTACAGATATACAAACCCATAGACACTCCATGAATCCTAACACCATTTATAACAAATGTACGAAACCTCTAGCTAGGGATATAAAAACCCAAATATGGGACACATTGATGTGCCTTTCCCAATCGTTTTATAAGTCAGGAGGATTTGGTGGAAATCTCAATAGATTCTTTTTTATAAAAGGGAGCCAATGGAGAATAATCCTTACAATAAATGGATTTGAAGAGGTATTAATGGCTTATAGACTGAAGAGAGTGGGTGAATCAAAGAAGGTAGCCCATGTAGGTACTGTCGGGAAAGTATGGGTGTGCCTGTAGGATTGGGAGACCTGATGTTCACATGAGTGACAAACAACCTAGATGTTAATACATGGGAGAGATTGGACTCAACCCTTCAAGTGTTTTAATTGTTATTTCCAGAGGTGGGTGCTTATGTTCCTATGAATAGAATAGGTGGCACACAAGTTTTTCTGATTCAGGGAGGTTGGGTGACTTAGGAACCCAAGTGTTTATGGATTTAAAAATCTAAAAGGACATAATTCCAATGATCCTCCTTCAAATCCTTCAATCATGGTGTTAAAAAACTACCTTTAATGTTTCATAAGACTTGGGAGAAGCACTTGGGTGACCATAGCTGCAATTAGACTTCAGATAAATTTTTCTGTACAGATGAAGTCCCCAAGGGTCTATTTATAGGAAAAAATAGCACCCTTAGCGAAATGGTGATTGGGAACTCAAGTAGGTTGTGCGCCAAAATTTGGCACAAAAGTAATTTGTGCACCAATGGGTCTTTGGCCTGACTAGGGAGATCCAATGATCAAGCATTTGTAAATCCTGATTTTCTTCATGTGTTTTATCTTATTTTTTCAAAGAATTTTCCCTTTTTTATTTTTTAGTCCCTATGATGAAATAGAGTGTCAAAAAAAAGGCCCCCCCTCAAAATTGGATCCAGAATGGAAAGAGGATTCTATACTAAGGTAAAGTAATGAATAAGAGAATAGGATGCTAGGGTGTGCAAGTTGCAGCACTCAAGGTAAATGGGCGTGCAAGTTTGTAGCGTGCATGATTCAAGTGCGCAAGGTGAATTACATCGCTTATATATATCACCATCACTTCCAAAAAAATTCTCACGACTTTTGGATATCCAACTCTTGGTGTGCATGTTCTTTTCGCTCAGACACCCCTATTCAGTTACGATTCTGTTTTATGTTTTTTATTTACGCGCTAGAATTAGGGCACCACACTTGCATGCTGGTTTTATACCTACACGCCAAGTTCATACTTGCATACCTTAATTTCTTGTTCAATTTTTTTTCAATTCCATTGTGAAAGCTTCAAATGTGAAATGAACTTTCTTTTAATGATTATTTTGATCCCTTTTATAGGTTCAATGTCTCCCAAAAGAATCAGAACTACTAACAAATTTTTCAATAAGAAGACTGATGACACGATGAACTTTTTTGTTCCGGAATACTTTGACGTCTATGACACCACACTCCCAGACATGAAAAAATATATGAAGAAATATAACATCAATTTTTTCCTAGAGAATCTATTTTCCTTTGTATAATTACGGTCATCTGCAGGATGTCAATATTTCAGACCTGAAGAACTATATTCCACTTTCTTGGTTTCAAGACTATACCAACATTTAATCTACCAATGTTTATATTGGGGGATCATATGCTAATGTTGGTATAACATTTAAGGCTCATATCATGCATCACATCCCGTGTGCTTCAGATTTGAAAGCACACACACCCGAGCTATAGCCACACTGATTCATCAATCATTCAAGATTCTCAGATGGATCAATCCAAAGGCAGGATTAAAATTTGGGATTTCCACCTAGGAGGGGGTGTAAAACCTTTATGAATGCAGGTATATTGGGTGTGAAAGACATGTGCAGAATTTATGGATGACTTAAAATGTGTTGGGATTTATGACATTGTATGGGTTGGGAAAACCTATGTGAATTGGAATGATGATTTTGTTCCAGAGTTACTAAGCCAATAGAGTCAAGAAACTAACTCTTTCCACTTGAAACATGGATAAGTAGGCATCAGTTTGTGTGATGTATACATGATTTCTAGATATCCAATACTTGGAGATATGTATGATGAGCTTATTCCCTCCAAGGTGACATGTAATGACTCAGAGAAGACACCATCCTCGTTTTGTGAGTTGATGAAATTATTTTCTAAACTCAAGAATGTGACCAACACGAAGTCCCAAACAAGAATGGATATTCATCCAAATTAGTGGATGGAAATATTTTTGGTAAAGAAGAAGGAAATGGTCCCACTTTCACTTGTCCAACCAGCTATCCAAAGGCAGAGAAGAGAGGTACACCTGACACGTTTTGGACAACACTAGAGAAATAAGAGTTTGACATGTGAGGATAAGATGTCAATTCTAAAATTCCTACAAATTTATGTCGGGTATCTTTCTTGGACATGTGGATTAACATGTATTTATTACTAGTTTGAGATTTAAAAGGAGGCATTATGTCATGACCCGTCCTTGGGGCCCATGCCGTGACTACCCCAAGCCCACCTTCCATAGGCCAGGGGATGGAGACTAGCACCAAAGGCATAAATCCCTATACTGGGAAGGAATTTCCTTTATAAAAGTAAAAAAACACAACAGAGTATGCAACTAAAGTAAGAAAAAGTAAAAGTGTATACAAATTTATGTTATGAAAAGAAAGGGGATGGAAATACAAGCCCAATAGTGAGTACATTACAACTGAAAGACTAGTACACCAACAATAAATTAAAGCAGCAACCACTGAGTCATCCTTCGAGAATCCCACCTGAAGGGTGGGTAAAAATGGTCTCCACAACACCTCGAGTTTGTCCATCCGCTCCATGTACGTCCTGTGATGTTGTCCACCTCTGGGTACCGTCCGACTCCACAAGTCTCTACCATGATCTGTGTTGTCCGTCGTCTGTATCCAACACAACGTAGTGCAGGCATATCCCGTGCATGGGTGATTATAACGATACTCAGTAGGGACCCTGAGACCCCCGAAGGTCTCCCAGAATCCATGAAGAATAAACTAAAAATAAAAGATACAATCACTAAGTATCAAAAAACTCTACATAATTATATACCCATACATATATCTAAGCCATCAATTCTAGTTCGACTCCAACTCTCGAGCCCAAGAACAACCCAATCCACATAGGAAAGAAGTCAATCACACTGATGGTAATGATTGGATTTCAAGACTCAACTCACATAGGTATACAACTCACGAATTGGGGTAGAGGTGATTAGATGTAGCCTCTGAATCATCTCCTCTGTCAAACCCACATAGGATCCTTGTACATAAGTCGTCGCTGTCGAACCCACTGAGGATCCAAGTCTAGTTTTCGTCGCTGCCAAAATGTTGGAGGATCCAAGTATAGTAGTCCTCGATGCCGAACCCATAGAGGATCCAAGTACAGTAGTCATCGCATCCGAACCCACGAAGGATCCAAGTACAGTATTCATCATCGTCGAACCCACGGATGACCCTAGTATGGTAGTTGTCGTAGTTGCAACCAGCTCTAGGGTTCCCGCACACAACACGCTCGATTCCAGGAGGGTCTGCTCCTCGAGAAAATTGTTCATCACAGAAACTATCAGTAAGTCTAGAGTTGATGTATCCCAAGTTCTATCTCGTCAAAAGGAACCCAACGTGATAGACGGTGCGTCAATCACACGCCCGGTTTGAGAGATATTGGCTTTTCCGTTCTAGGGGACCGATTGGAAATACGCTCGTTCCAAACCAGGCCATTTTCCTAATTTTTCTAAAACTAACTTAGAGAATAGAAAAAGGAACCTCTAAGTGCGATGATCCCAGTTCCGTAGTCGGCGCGTCGATCGGACATGCAGTCTTATAGATATTTATGTTTAAGTGAAAACGGTCCAGGCCCGTTAAGCCCAGTGGGCTAGCGGGTCGGGTCAACCCGGTTTTGGCGGGTCTGACACAACAGAGGGTTGGACTGGCCCGATGAGTCGTGCGGCCCGAAATGGCGCGGCGCAGCGTGGCTAGCCGAGCCTTCTGAGGGGGGGGGGGGGGGGGGGGAGGGGGATTTCCGGAACCGGCGGTGTCGTCCTCCCAACTGGCCGGTCTTCCTGGTGGGAGCGGCCCGCATGGGCGGGCCGAGGTCTCCCTGCGTGGCACCATGGGAGACACAACCTTCATCCAGTCGGTCGGCCGACGATCCGGCTGGTTCGCCTGCCGAAGTGGCCTGTGGAGCGTCGACCGCAGTCCTCCGCAGCGCGACGCCCATTGTGACGCCGCTGTCTCTTCGGACTGGCCGGCTATGGCTGGCCGGTTCTTCCTTGGCCAAGTGGCCCACGGTTGCGGGCCGAAGTTCTTCCGCACGTGGCCAGAACGCGGCCGCCGCCTTCACTTGTCACCACCTTTCCATCATGTTCTCCATTGTAAACAAAAGAGACTACAGAGCGTTGTCGGGACGTGTGTGTTTTTCTCGCACTCTCTGTGTTAGGTGATAACAGTTGGACGAATAAGAACTATGATTTTCAATGAAGAACGTGGTATGAAAATAATCACTTCAAATTGAACAAACTCCTACCTCTAAATAAGGTTCTCGGTAGTCGGGCGTCGTAGAAGATGGCATCGCAGGGAAATGACGTCAACTCATTGAAGTCGGGGAAGAAGGAGCCGAGGATGGAACGTCGTCAGTGTTCCTTGCGGGTGGCTCTTTCTCCTTTGTCTTGGTCGAAGATCGACGGAGACGATCTTCGTTCTTCGGCGGTTATTCAATGGAAGGATGGTGTTCTTCAATATAAGAGGAGCTCTTTCTTCAAATTTTCAAGAGTTCTCCCAAAAATCCTCTCAACTCAACAAGTGCCAAAATAAAATAACAATTGAGGCTATCATTTTATTAACACATGTAATTCAAAATTCAAACTACTTTAACTAATTAATTGTAGTTCAATTCATTAATTAAAATTATTGTCATAAAATTAAAGGGAGAGGGGAAGGTGGAGAGATGACAATAAATTAGGGGGAGTTGTCAAAAATTAAAGAAGGGAACTGTTAATGGGGGGTTTAAGTAGAGTTATGGGGAGATTAAAGGTTTAGGGCACATGTGGGCCCCACCACACTAAATCCTCTCATGGGAGGATAAGTGGGTGTGGGCCCCACTTCAAACTCCCCTTGGGAGGAAAAAACTACCAGATATAAAATAAAACCGTGTTCCAAAAATTTATTTATTTTAATCTAAATCCCCAAAAATTAACTCTCAAACCGCATAAAATGCAACTGCAGTAAAGGTCCCCTTAAATGAATACCAGTGCTACGAGTTCATCGGTGTCATCAGATTTCAATTTTGAGCACCGGTTCAAAAGATAGAAAAACCCGCATGTATGTTTACTGAACGTACCCAAACAAAACATCAGAAATTGATTCCAGGAACACCGGGCCTTGGAATCAAGTGCCTTCAGAAACTGCAGACTCGTAAAATTCCAAAGTATTTAAGAAAAAAATTTCCTTGAAATTTCAGGGTCTTTACATTACTCCCACCTTAGGGATTTACGTCCCCATAAATCTACAACACACACTAGGGAAAAAATGGGGGTACTGTACACGCATCTGAGCCTATCGCTCCCATGTGCTCTCCTGGAGGTTCTCGTGCTGCCAGCGGTTGCACACTAGAGGAATCGACCACCCACGTTGGACCCTCTCCTGTCTATCCTCGATCTCCACCGGGACCTCCGAGAATGTGGCCCCATCATCGATGTCCAAATCCCCATGGTCGATGATGTGGGATAGGTTCTGAACATATCTCCTCAGCTGAGATACGTGGAAGACGTCATGATCCCAGTGCATCTGAGATGGAAGGGCCAGGCAGTAAGCCACCTCACCTACTCTGCTGAGGACCTAGAAAGGTCCGATGAATCGCGGAGATAACTTTCCACTGCGGCCAAATCTCCGAATACCTTTTTGAGGTGAGACCCCTAAGAAGACGTGGTCATCATCCTTGAACTCCAGTGGTCTCCGTCTCCTATCATCATAGGACTTCTATCTGCTCTATGTAGTCTTCATCTGCCCCTAGATGATCTGCACCTTCTCCGTCGTAGCCTGAACCGTCTCTGGTCCTACAAGTGTTGACTCCCCTGGGTCAGTCCAGCACAGAGGTGATCTTCAAGGTCCTCCGTACAGTGCCTCGTAATATGACATCCTGATGGTGGAGTGGTATTTGTTGTTGTACGCAAACTCCACTAAGGGAAGGTGATCCTCCCAGCTGTGACCAAAGTGAAGGACACATGCAAAAAGCATGTCCTTGAGAGTCTAAATGGTTCTCTCTGTCTGGCCATCCGCCTAAGATGGAAGGTGGTGCTTAGACGTAACAACATCCCAAAAGCCTCATGTAACCCCTTCCATAGTCGAGATGTGAATCGAGCATATCGATTGGAAACGATATTCGAGGGAAAACCACGAAGTCGTATGATCTTCAGAATGTAGAGGCATTTCAAGCTCTCCATTGAGCCTTTCTCCTTAATCGGTAAGAAATGGGATGACTTGGGGAGTCAGTCTACAATCACCCAAATAGAGTCGTGTCCTCTGGATGTACGTGGAAGCCCCATCACAAAATCCATGGATATCCCATCCCACTTCCTCTCTGGGGCCTCTAAGGGTTGTTCCAAGCCTTCTGGTACCTGGTGATCTACCTTCACTTGCTGAAAAGTGAGGCATTGTGAAATGAACTCTGCTAAAACCTTCTTTATACCCGACCAACAGTTCTATAATCTGAGGTCCTCATATATCATCGCCACTCCTAGATGCACCGCTAGAGGGGATGTGTGAAACTCTCTCAGCACTTCCTCCTGTAATGTGACTGGTACAATGGTACTTCCTTTGAAGAGGATGACGTGCTCCCCTCCTTAAGAAAATCTCTCATGCACCTGCCCTTATGGATATCTGAGCATGTCGCGTCTCACAGTCAATGTCTCCATGGTGTGCCTCATTGACCCACTGTAGTAGTGGAGGAGTGACTGTGAGAGACTGTAGAAAGGCTTCTCCATCTCTATCTACAAAGGATATTTGCAAAGCGGCTAGCTCTCCGTCACCTCTCCTAGTAGCTGTATGCCTGACATCTTTCTAAGAGAATCTTCTACTATGTTCCCCTTCCCAGGAGTATAGACTATCTAATAGTAATAGTCCTGGAGGAACTCGAGCCATCACCTCTTTCTCAGGTTTAGGTCCTTCTGAGAGAAGATATACCTTAGACTCTGGTGGTCAGAGTAGACAGTAAAGCGCTCGCCCAACAGATAGTGCCGCCACATTTTTAAGGCGAAGAACACCGCAACTAACTCCAGGTCATGGGTAGTGTAGTTTTGCTTGTGCAGCCTGAATTTCCATGAAATATAGGCAATCACTACTCGTTCCTACATCAGGACACACTGAAGTCTGGTCCCTGATGCGTCACAGTAAACTATGTACCCAACACCCTCCTCTGGTTGCCTCAAGATGGGCGAACTAGTCAATCTCTATCTCAGCTTCTGAAAGCTCTACTGGAATCCCTCTAACCATAAAAATGGTTTCCCCTTCTTATTCAAGGATGAAAGTGGTACTGAAACTCTGGAGAAGTCTAGAAAAAATCTTTGATAGTATCCAGCCAGACCCAGGAAACTCTGCACCTTTGTCACGCTCCTGGGTGGCTCCCAAGAAAGTACTACCTTGATCATTACTGGATAGACTGCAAATCCAGCCTCCGAGATGATGTGTCCCAAGAAGTGGACCTCTCTTATCCAGAACTGGCACTTAGAGAGCTTACCATAAAGCTGGTGCTCTCAGAGTGTATCCAGTAAAACTCGCAAGTGGTAGGCGTGCTCCTCCTCAGTGGTAGAGTAAATAAATATGCCGTCAATGAAAACTATGACAAATCGATTGAGGTAAGGCTGGAAGATCCTATTCATAAGACTCATGAAAACTTCTGGAGTGTTGTTTATGCTGAAGGGCATAACAAAGAACTCATAGTGGCCATAACGACACCTGAAGGCCGTCTTCTTCACATCCTCGTCTTGAACTCTGAGCTGGTGATAGCCTGACCTGAGGTCTATCTTCAAGAACCATCGTTCTCCCTTGAGCTGATCAAAGATGTTTTCAATACTAGGAAGTGGGTACTTGTTCCTTACGGTCACCTGATTTAGGAGATGGTAGTTGACACACAGTCGCAAGCTCCCATCAGCCTTCTTGGCGAACAAAATCGGAGAAGCCCAGGGTGATACACTGGGTCGGATGAATCCCTTTCCCTGCAAGTCCTCCAGCTGTACCCGCAGCTCACGAATCTCGGTGGGAGCCATCCGATATGATGGAGTAGATATCAGTGTTGTCCTAGGGTACATGTCAATGTAGAAGTCTACCTATCTGCGAGCAGGTAGTCCTAGAATGTCGTCAGGAAAAACGTCCGCATAATGATCCACCACAACAGGAAAATGCGGACTCCGCACATCAACAGTTCCAAGGATGACACTAGCCAACTGATGTGTGATCAGCTTCCCTCTCCTCTTCATAAGTCCATCCTGCGCTACAAAGGCTCCTTTCACGCCGGTGAAGGTGGGCCCGCTCCCATCCATGTGGACACATCGCACTTTTCGAATACTATCATCGATCTGAGCATGAACTGTAGATAACCAGTCCATACCCAAGAAGATGTTGTTAGGCCTCGACACCGCTACAAGAAGCTCCCAGCTGAAGCTCTCACTTCCTATAGTAAGCTCACACTATCGACACCAGTGTGTAATCATCACGTCTGCTCCCATAGGAGTCTCTAGCTGTAAGGATCGAGCCAAAGGCTCCGTTGTAATCTTCGAGCTCCAAACAAGGATTGCAGTAATAAAATAATGACTCACTCATGTGTCTATAAGTACAGCAGCAAGGGTGGAGTAGACACAGATAGTACCTCGAATCATATCAGGTGCACTGTGGTCATAGTCCTTGACTGCCTAGGGCTAAGCCCGCCTCTGTCTGCGAGCTCCCTGTGGTAGGGGTGGACCACCTGGTGGTGGTGGTGGTGGTAGAGCCTTGAAATGTCATTCACCACCAGCTGATCATCTAGATCCTCAGCCTTGTCCACCTGCTCCCGATGGACCACCACGGTTGGACCTCTGCCTCTTCCTGGGAGGTCTCTCTACTGTCTGCTGCTCGTCTGCATGGCGGGTTAGGCAGTCTCGAGCCATATGACGCTATCCGCCACATGCATATCACTACCTTCCCCTCGAATGGCTGGCTCTGTTTTGTGTGCCATGTACATCCGAACCAGTATCCTGAGGTCACCCACCTGTTGGCCTGGTCCGCTTGGACCTCTGTGTCATTTGTCTACTGCCGGCTACAGAAGACTCCACTATGGGTCATCCTGCAGTGGGTCTCTCCATTGGAGACTACTCTACGATAAATCTCTCCAATAGAAGGGCTCACTCCAGCACCCCCACCTATGTCGGGATGCTGAGGGGAATCATCAAAGCCTTGATCTCGTGCCGCAGTCCCTACTCGAAAGTCCGAGCCCTAAAGAACGGGTCTCATACCATGTCTGTGGAGTAGAATGAAAGGTCAGTGAACCTCGCTGAGTACTGAGCTACTGTCATGCTGCCCGGCCGTAGATGATGTAACTCCTGGATCCGCACCGCATGAAGGGTGGCATGAAAAAACTCCGAGTGGAAGAGACTCGTGAAGTCTGTCCAAAGTAAAGATTCCTCGTCATGCAACTGGAGCATCAGAATCCACCATCTACCTGCTATTGCATGCAGGAGACTCACAGCAAGGACCACCATAAGATCATCTGGTGTCCCTACTAATTGGAAAACCATGACGATAGCGTCCTGCCATTCCTCAACTGTCTGAGGGTCCGTCTCTATGAGGAACCTGGGCGGCCTCTGTCGCTTGAACACGTGCAGTGCACTCTGGTGGCATGCACTCTCTACTACGTGGGCTAGTGGTATCGGTGGCCCAGCAGGTAGTGGTACCGATGGTGCCTCCGCTGTGATGGGTCCCTACACCGAGGCCTCATCGCTCGGTGGGCTACCATCTCGCACGTAACTCGGAACCGTAACTAGCTTCCTTCATGGGGCCATCCTGAAAAGAAACAGGTGCGCCAAGGTAAAAACAGTATACCTGGTGAGCTAAAACAAAGTAATCACAAAGAAAACTTTTCAAAAAAACACACACATACAATTAGTGTTTTTGTGCACTGAGTCGGAAATCTGAAGTCAGAGTCCATGTGTATGGATACGTCGGCTGCCGCACCAACACCGGTTTCCCTAAACGGATAACCACAACCAAAACACTTAACACTATAGCTTCACAGAGAAGAAAATAATCAGAGTCCTGATTTTTGCTGTAGAACTGACTCCTCTGATACCAATTTGTCATGACCCATCCTCAAGGCTCGTGCCGTGACTACCCCATGCCTGCCTTCCATAGGCCAGGGGCTGGCGATTACCACCAAAGGCGTAAATACATATACTGGGAGAGAATTTCCTTTACAAAATTAAACAAACATAATACAGTATGCATCTAAATTAAGCACATGTAAATATGTATACAAAAGTATGTGCTGAAAAAATGGGTCATAAATACAAGCCCAACAGTGAGTACAATACAACTGAAAGACTAGTACAACAAAAATAAAGTAAATCAGAAACCACTGAGTCATCCTCCGGGAATCCCACCTGAAGGGTGGGTATAGATGGTCTCCGTAGCACCTCAGGTCCATCAATTCACTCCGTGTACGTCCCACCGAGTGGCCCACCTCCGGGTACCGTCCAGCTCCACAAGTCTCTACCACGATTAGTGATGTCTGTCATCTACATCCAACACAACGTAGTGCGGGCATAGCCCGTGCAGGGGTGAGTAAAACGATACTCAGTAGGGACCCCGAGACCCCCAAAGGTCTCCCAAAATCCATGAAAGATAAACTACAAAGAAAAGATACAATCACGAAGTATCAACCAACTCTACTTAGGTATATGGCGATACATATACCTAATTCAACAATTCATGTTCAGCTCCGACTCTCGAGCCTAAGCACAACCCAGTCCACACTGGAAAGAAATCAATCACACCGATGGTAATGATTGGAATTCAAGACTCAGCTCACAAAAGTATAAAACTAATGAAGTGGGGTGGAGATGATTAGATGTAGCCTCTAAATCATCTCCTCTGCCCAACCCACGAATGATACTAGTACAGAAGTCATCGCTGCCGAACCCATGGAGGATCGAAGTACAGTAATCATAACTGCCAAACCCATGGAGGATCCAAGTACAGTAGTCATCTACCGAACCCACGGAGGATCCAAGTACAGTATTCATCACTGCCAAACCCACGAATGATCCATGTACAGTATTCATCGTCGTCGAACCCACAGAGGATCCCAGTACGGTAGTCATCATAGTCGCAACAAGCTCTAGGGTTCCCGCACACAGCACGCTCGATTCCAAGAAGGTTTGCTCCTCGGGAAAAGTGGTCGTCACATCAACTATCATTAAGTCTAGAGTTGATGTATCCCTATGTTCCATCTCATCAAAAGGAACCCAACACGATAGACAGCGCGTCAATCAGACGTCCGATTTGAGAGATATTGGCTTTTCCGTTCCAGGGGCCTAG
Organism: Viscum album; assembly: GCA_963277665.1. Classification (NCBI taxonomy): domain Eukaryota; kingdom Viridiplantae; phylum Streptophyta; class Magnoliopsida; order Santalales; family Viscaceae; genus Viscum; species Viscum album. Next base: position 1,287,338,735 of record OY728159.1, on the reverse strand, counting down.
TAGGAAATATGCTCGTTCCAAACCCGGCCATTTTGAAAATCTGTCAAAACCCACTTAGAGTATCGCAAAAGGATTGTCTCATCGTGAGGATCCCAGTACCGCAGACAGCACGTCGATCGGACGCGTGGTCTCATATATATTCACGTTTGAGTGAAGATGGGCCTGACCTGTTAAGCCCAGTGGGTTAACGGGTCGGGTCAACCTGGGTTTTGCGGGTCCGACTCGATAGAGGGTTTGACCAGCCCGATCAATTGCGCGGCCCGGAACGGCACGGAGCGGCCCAGCACGGCGCGGCGCGGCTTGAAGGGATGGCCGAGCGGTCTGAGTGGGGGGGGGGGGGGGGTCGGCCCCCACATTCCCGAACCAGTGGCGCTGAGCGGCCCCGCCACCTGCTGGACAAAGCCGGCTGGCCTTCCTGGCGAGAGCCGTGGGCATGGGCGGGCCGCGGTCTCCCTGCGCGACACCAAGGGTGTCGCGGCCTTCATCCGCCCGGCCGGCCGACGAGCCGACCAGTTCACCCGCTGAAGCGGCTCGCGGAGCGCGGGCCGTGGTCCTCTGCAGCATGGCACCCCTTGTGGCACTGTAGTCTCTTCGGTCCGGCCGGCTATGGCCGACCGATTCTTCCTTGGCCGAGCGGCCCATGATTACGGGCCACGGTTCTTCCGCACATGGCCGGCACGCAGCCTCCGCCTTCACTCGTCACCACCTTTCTATCATGGTCTCCATCAAAAAGAAAATAGACTATGGAGGGTTGTCAGGCTGTGTACGTTTGGCCCGTACCCTCCACGTTAGGTGATAGCAGTTGGCCAAATACAAACTATGATTTTAAACGAAGAATGGGGTGCAGAAATAATAACATAAAATTGAACAAAACCCTACCTCGAAATAAGGTTCTCGGTAGTCGGGCATTACAGAAGATGGCATCGTGGGGAGATGTCGTCAAATCATTGATGTCGGGGAAGAAGGAGCCGAGGATGGCGTGTCGTCGGCGTTCCTTGCGGTTGGCTCTTTCTCCATTGGCTTGGCCAAATATTGAAGGAGACGATCTCCATTATTCGATGGTTCTTCGATGGAAGGACGATGTTATTCACCAGAAGAGGAACTCTATCTTAAATTTCTAAGGAGTTCTCCCAAAAATCCTCTCAACTCAACAAGTGAAAAAATAAAATAATAACTAATTGTATCATTTTATTAACTCATGTAATTCAAAATTCAAACCACTTTAATTAATTAATTGTAGTTCAATTAATTAATTAAAAGTGTTGTCATAAAATTAAAGGGAGAGGGAATGGTGGAGATATCATAATAAATTAGGGGGAGCTGTCAAAAATTAAAGAAGGGAAGTGTTAATGGGGGGTTTAAGGGGAGTTATGGGGAGATGAAAGGTTTAGGGCACGTGTGGGTCCCACCACACTAAATCCTCTCATGGGATGTTAAGTGGGTGTGGGCCCCACTTCTAACTCCCCTTGGGAGGAAAAAACTACCAGATATAAAATAAAATTGTGTTCCACAATTTTATTTATTTTATTCTAAATCCCCAAAAATTAACTCTCAAACCGCATAAAATGTAACTGTGGTAAAGGCCCCCTTAAATAAATACCAGTGCTGCGAGTTCATCAGTGTCCTCAGACTTCAATTCCGAGCACCAGTTCAAAACATAGAAAAACTCGCACGTACGTTTACTGGACTTACCCGAACAAAACTTCAGAAATTGATTCAGGGCACACCGAGCCTCAGAATCAAGTGCTGTTAGAAACCCCAGACTCGTAAAAATATAAATTATTTAAGAAAAACTTTTCCATGAAATTTACAGGTCTTTACACGTGAGGCCAAGAAATTTTGTTATCAGGACCAAGTTGTCCGAGAGAAAGATGCTAGGGTTGGACACTCTTATTTTGGAAAGGATTCATACGATCTGACTGCATATTTATATAGGGAAAACACCTTTTATAATAGTGAGACCATTCTAGGTGTTATGGGGGTGGATCTCCACTCATTTCAGAACTTATGTTGTGCAAAGTGGTTTACTAGTCTTTGGAAGTTCTTTTCAGCCATATGTTCAGGCTTTCTCTTGTATTTCACCTTTGTCTCTGAATGCTTATGATATCAAGGTTAGGTTGAGTATGTATATGTAATTTAATTTTTTCCATTATGGATATCCACCTACGGGGTGATTTGTTGGTGATGTTTAGACTAGTTTAGAGGTAAGGGAAAACATGTTTGCTTACAGAGATGCCCTATTGGCCATCAGGATTGACGAATAAATCATATGTGAGGACAATGATCCTCATAGATTTGTAGGTCAATTCAAATGTTTGTAAAAAATTACTATATCCCCATGTGCATTTCATATTAGAGTAACATACGATGGTTTCCTGACAACTATGGATTCTGAAATATGTGAAGAAGACTATGGAAAAATTTAATTTACCTATCATTGATTCAATAAGTAGATTGACTGTCTGGTATAATGAGAATTAGGTCACATCTTACCCTGAAGGGTTATTAGACCATGTTGTCCCTTTATTGGGGATAAAGAGAGGTAGTATGAAGGAATCCCTTCATTTGGAAGGCAATTCTTTGTCGCCAGGGGTCAACTCACTAGAATCTGAGGGTGGAGGTGACGAGGATACAAATTCACTAAAACGACCTCATCCAAGATATAATACACCTGTCAGAGTTAAGGGATCAACCCCATTGATCCCTATTGAGGCTATACCGAGGTGATATAGTGGACATTATTCTAAAGAGAGACGAGTCCCATTTTCTCATCCCCCATCTATGACTACGGGAAATTGGAAGAAACAAAATCCAAGATTGTATGATCCTCTTCACAACCATCTCATATGCAATATAAATATATACGACTAAATACTATTCAGACATGGAAAATTTTACATTGTGATGCTGAAACCACATGGATATATCTATGTGAATGGTTGCGTATTCTAGGAATATGGGATCTACAGGCCTTTTATGATATTATATTTAATAACAATACTGATGAAGAGATAACATACATCCGAGAGCTAGAAATTATCATATACAAAACTGACGAATTAATTCCCACCATGAAGTGGGTAAAGAAAATGATAGATCGTGATACCACTGAAGTGATTGATCTTTCATTAGATGAATAATGTCATGATTTTTTGGATCCTAAAGATGTAAGTTTCATTTTTCTTACATTCTATTCTACTTTCCAATTTTAATTTAGTCAAAGAATTGTTAGTTATGGAAAATATCATCTTAACTTGTAGATAGAAAAATGAAAATTGAATGAAGTTTTATCACCATGATATAGCCCCGGTGGCACTAGTCTTAGAGCCACTGGATCACCCAGTGAATCATGAGAAATATCTCCAGTACAATAACCCATGGAGGATGAGATAAAAAGGGTATTGTAGTATTCAATACCTGTTTTTGGAGATGATGATACAATTCCTCTTAAGAAGGTGATGAAACAAAAGCATCAAAGAAATAATAACATGGTTAAACATTTTCCCAGTAGTGTTAAGCCTATATGAGAACATGAAATTTAGAATTATTCATGAAAAAGTGTTTAATGTTCTTGGAATTTAAGGAGCTTATTCTATTTCTTCTCTAAAAGAAAATACTAATAAGCTTCTAGGAACTATGGGGGTGCTTATGAATTGGAAAAAAATTCCTGCTCACTCTGTGGTTCTTGAAGAGGAATTGATGCTGAAGGAGCCAATGTATATTCCCAGAACTGTTCCTATTCCTGCTATTAGAAGAGAAAAAACATATGGTAAATATACAGTTCTTTATAAGACATGAAATTTAACATCAAATGACTTTCATCTTGTGATACTTTAGGTTCATCACATGCACCATAACATCCCGCAATAACATATGCTAAACCCACAAATGTTGCTAAGGAAGCTATTTGGGGTCAAAGGTTTTCGGAGGAAGGTCGCGAAGTAAACATGCTGAGTGATCCCATGGGTGAGACTAACATGGGATCTGGGATATCATTGCATGCTATGATGAACCATGGAATGTCTTTTGAAGAAGTATTAGAACATTTTAATACACCAAATTCTTTATAAGATTTTGATGTTCCTTTTATAGAATCAATTGGATGTGAGTTTTCACTATTTTTCATATTAATCTTCTTAAGATTAAATTTCTAACCATAATTGGTTGAAATATGCAGTTCCCTCTAAGGAAACTATTGTCACGATGATTCCTAAAGGACGTGTTGATATTAATGCCAATCATACTATTGAAGATACATTAGATCAAGTTAATCTTGGGATAGAAGATCTTCCTGAGATTCTTTCTGAGGATCCAGAGGAAATTAAAGATATAATTCCCCACCTAGAGACATCAAACAAAACCATTGAAACTGAGAATATAGGGTAGGAGTCTTCTCAGTCTTCTGACCAATTTTTAGGTAAGATATATTGATATTTTGATTGTATTCACTTTTATATCCCTTAAAACTAACCATAACAATAATTTAATTCAACCTATAGGGCTATCAAATTCAATGCCTTGGTCCGGAGGTTAATCCTCTCCATCAGCTCAAACAATATTAGAAGGTGAAGCAACCACTGTTAAGGAAGGAGTAGAACATGGCACTTCTTTAAGTGCATTAATATTAGAATAAGTCACTCTTTATGATATTAATTTTGAATCATACCTAGAACTGAAAAAGGCCCTTCGACTCTCACATTTCAAGGCCTGGTAAAATATATGTAAGATAATATCTAAAATTTCCCTTGAGGAACTTCCTTCAAGAATTCCACGAATTTCATCTCTATTTATCACGATGAGATTTGGAGGTTTTGAATATCATGAAATTTATACTGCAGTGAAAGAGACTATCCAACAGAGGGAGAAAAAGTAGAAGCTTCAGCAAGTTCGGATAAAAACTAAACTGTTGATCAACACTGACGAATTCCAAGCAGTGCTATCCCAAGCTGAGGAAAATAATACAACAAAGTTGAATGAACTAAAGAATAAGATTAAATAAAATAATATTCAACTGCTATTTCTTCAACATGAATTAGATATTATCACATGGGAGCTTGAACAACTTCATAACTCAATAGTATAAGTCCAAAAGGATGGTGAAAAATCCATTGGAGATGCTATGTAAGCACTTCGTCATGCCGAAGAGAACAGAGATGGCCAGATAAATGAACTTCAATATGAATCTGATGGGGCTAAAGAGTTTATTAACCAAATGGGAAGTTACATAGAAAACCTTTTTTTTGATTTTTGATAGAATAAATACTTCTTTTTGTGGATGTTCCTCTGTAATTTTTTTACTCATAAATGAAAATCATTTCGTCTTCAATAATATGTGTTTTCATTATTGCTAGCATATTTTTTTACTGAATCCAATAGGCTAGTAAGCATAGTTTAATTTTTTACAATGGTTATATAGATAACCCCAAAAACATTGTATCATTTTAATTTTTATTATTCAATATTACTGAAACCATAAAAAATAAACGTTTATTGAGTTCGGACTTGACTTTTGTTCAGAGTTCCCTTTAAGAGTTCCCAATATGGTGACTACCATGTCTCTTGATTTTGGCAGTTTAGGGTCATGCATGTTGGACTATAAAGGTATTGTGTTTAAGGTTGAACAACTTTGACCATAAATTTTAAAATTAGATCCCAAATAGACTTAGTTTCTGATAATTTCTCTAATCTTCTTTAAATATTTCCAAGGGGAATCTTGAGTCATGATTTTTGTGGTCACCAAATGTAAAACTTGTATAAACATAAAGGAAGTCTCTTCCAAGAACGAGGTTAACATTATTTGTCAAAACTTCTATGGGGGTTGTGTTATGTAGGAAGACTAGGGTATATGCTGAATATCCAAATAGTGGAATCTTTTGAGTGACCAGCTTGTTATGTAGAAAAATTTTATGCAAGGCCTCTGGGGGAATGTACTGCATATTCATGAAAAGATGATCTTAGGAATTAAACATTTTACATTTGATAGACAATGGAAAATAATATTTGGGTGACTCAAGATCACAGTGGGTCTTTTTTACAAGAAAAGAGATTTTAAGAATAAAGGGTAATCTATGCCGACATATTTCATGAATAGTAAAACCCCTTCTACACAAATTGAGTGTATAATGAATGGTTAAAATTTTCCAGAAAGAAGAATTTATGATATCATGTCTGGCAGTTTTAAGTCATGAAGTGAGGAAATTGTACTATGTAGTTTTAAGTCATGAAGTGAAGACATTATACTGTGTAGTTTTATGTCATGCAATGACGATATTTTTTTGCTTTAATTTAAGGTCTTTAGCTTTGACCAAAGGTATGAGACTCTCCCAATTTCTTGATAATTTGTTTGGAAACATACTACCATATTTAGGTATAAAAGGGAAGAATTGTAAACTGTGATTTTGGAATTTTTAAATTCGAAGAATGATATATGAAATAGGGCTAAAGGCATTAGAGGAAGTCTTTTCCAAGGATGAAGTTACCATTATTTGAATATATTGTTATAGGGGTTGTGTTATGTAGGGCCAACTAGGGCATATGCCTCATAGAAAAATAGTGATATCTTTTGATTAACATGCCCATTTTGTATGAAAATTTTATGCAAGGTCACCTAGTGAAATGTACTGTATAGTCAGGAAAAATAGCTCTCAAATGTTTGACATTATATTGCTAAATGGAAGAGAAAGTTTATGAAGATTCATATTTTCCAAATCATGGTGTTTGGTTTATGAAGAAAGGTACCTGAATATGGAGAGAGTATTTCCAATCATAATTTCCAAAGAATCATAAGAATAGGATTTTTACGAAGGTATGACCCAAATGTAGAAAGCATGGTGTCTGTATTTTTTAGGTTATATGACTAGGAATAGAAATGTGAACAATATATGATATATGGTCAAGTCATCCAAGGTTATTACATATTTCTTTGAACACATGGAGAGGGAAATTTGTGAACCATGGTCTTGAAGACTTTTATATTGAGAAAAAGGTAATGGGACAAATATACATGAATGACTGATTTAAAATACAGATTCTTGTATATTGTTATAAATGTTTGAAAGAGAAAAATATACATTAACCAGGAACAAAATTACCACTATTTGGGAAACCCATTATGGGGGCTGTATTATGCAGGGCCAACTAGGGAAAAGGCTGCACAGTCATATTGTTGTATCATTTGACTAACAGGCATGTTATATAGGTAACATATGAAAGGACACTTAAGGGAACAAACTGAATAGTCAGAAAAATGCGTTCTGAGATATTAGATACTCTATCACTAGAAACTGTATGAAATATTATTAAGATCTAAAAATATTTTAAGGTTAAGAGTGTGAAATATGGTAGTGGTAATTTTTAATGCATATAAGAAAAAATATGAATCAATATTAGCACTGAGTTTGTAGTCCTTTATATAGACATGACTAAAATGTAAAATATAGACTTTCCTTGTTTTCATTGATTCAATATTCTGTTGCGCAGTTTAGATTCATGCTATGAGGACATGGAGTATTTCGACATAAAAATGTAATATTGTGTCTAGACCAAGGAATTAATCCTAATTTTCACTACTTATCTTATATGGATGATAATCAATACATACACAATTCTTTACACATTCCTTATATAGGTTTGATTCTCACATAGGGAATAAAAAGGTTTTTTTATCGTGTCTAGGATCAAGACTGGAGATCTTGGCATCTATACGTATCTCATATGAATGAGAATCAAGCCAAATGTAGTTCTTGAACAATCATTTCTCACACCAATTGAGTTTGATGTGGGAGATGGGGACTTTTAACACATTCTAGAGGAATGATTAAATTTAAGACACAAGATGGTATGAAAATCATACCATGTATCTTAAAAGAGCACTCTGTATAGATCTTGTTCATATATAGGAGGATAAAAAAGGAAATATTTTTTTTTGGTTGTGGCTAGGCCCAAGATTGGAGATCCAGATGTCTCAACATATCTTATATGCATGAGATTCAAGCCACACGTAGTTATTGAAATAAGGCACCTATGGAGATCTGACTCAGACATAACGAGGAATAGAACTAATATAGCCTTAAGGAGTAGAAATGATTTCAATGATTATTGTATATGAAAGGTCTTAAAGTAAAATAGAGAAGAGGTTAACCATTTAGTTTAATGTCATGTAACGAGGAGAAATAATTTCATAAAGTTTAATGTCATGTGACAATGAAAAAGAGGATATGCATTTTATCATCGTGCAGCATGGACACTTATGGTCATTATGCAGTTTAATGTCTTGTGACTATGACTCTGTGCTCTGTATTTTAGCTTCATGCTGTGAGGACATTGTGTGTAGTTACACAGAATATTTCTTCAAGAATATCGCATTGGTTGGAGTTGTAATATGCTCTCCATCCATTGAGATTAGGGAATAGTCTCCATTTTAGTAGACCTTATATATGGAATAAGATCCTTCCCACTTTGGTTCAAGATTTGGAGGTTTCTTTCCTAGTATCATTGGAGTCTGGAGGAACAATACCAATTATCCTTGAAGAAATTAAGGGAGGAAAACTTTATTGCTAAATTCCACCACTATTCTGTTCTGATAGACTTTTAAATGATGAAAAATATGCAATATATTTTCATATAATCATTCCATCTTATCAGTAAGAACACGATTCTTCTCTTTGAGGTCCGATCTTCTTCTTTTTCCTTTTACTTAAGTGTTTTTAATAAAATATGGAAAATGGGGAAAAATCCTAAATTTTGGAACTACACGCCGTGTACTTTTTCCACACGCCGTGTACTTCTGGCTGTGTTGGGATGAGTACACAGGGTGTGTAGCCCTGCCAGTGACAAAGGGTGTAAGAACCAACTACACGCTGTGTAGTCAGTCGGCAGGCCAAAATAGTAAGGAGGTGGATCAGCCACCAGCTGGGCGACAGTACACGTCGTGTACTCAGGAGTACATGCAGTGTAGTCTTGTCGGCAGGTGAAGAGTGTCATGCTGGAGGAAAGCCGCTAGGTGAACAGTTAAGTGAAATGAGTACATGCCGTGTACTTGGATGTACACACCATGTACTTGTTTTCGACATAAAACAGGCAGTAGCCTCCCCATTTGGTAGAGGAGGCATTTGATCCATTTTGGATCCAAGGGAGGAGGCCAGACCTTTGAAGATCCACCGGGTGTTCGTCTGGAATCGGTTTCCTCCTCAGACGATCTCGTTGGAACCACGCGGGTAATCCCTCTCTTCTCCTAGTGTGTTGCTTACCAATTCTCATCCTAAAGTAAGTTATTTACGTTTGAGTGGGTTTAGTTCTTCGTTAGATCTACACCGTTCTTGGGCATTTTTGGAGTCGGCGTTTGGGTATATCGTTCATCGGAGTATAAGGTAGGTGGCTTGGTGTTTAGTTTTACAACTGTTGTGTGTTTTGTGCGTTTTTGTGCCACAAACCCATGTTGGGGTGTCGTCTGGCTGAGGTCATTGCGATATTAAACACCTAGAATTGATTAGGTATTTAATTGTGATATTAAAATGCTGGTTGGGATCGTTTCTTGGATCCGGAACCACCCCAGGGGTGTGTTCCACTGTTTAGCCATTTGGCCGGGATACCCGAGGGTATGCCTTTAATGTAGTAGTTGTAGAATTATCGTGAGAGGAATTGCTTGTTGCTGCTTGTTTCCATGTTGGGCATGGCCCATTTACCTATTTAGTCTGAGGGAGTTGTTGTGATTAGCCTGAGGGCACTGCACTGTTTAGCCTGAGGGATGTAGTTATTTCTCCTAAGGGAAACCGTTTGTGCCTGAGGGCTTGACTTCTGTGCGTGAGGGTAAAACTTCCTATTCCTGGGGGAAAATTCTGTTACACCTGAGGGCTATACCTGCGGGTTGGATTCTTCTTACCTAAGGGTAAGGTTTTGCATGTATGAGGACGTGGACTGTTTACTTAGAAATGCACTATGGTGATTTCTAATATTTAATGGATTAAATAAATAATAAAATGGCAATATAACTGGTAATTAGTTACTTATGAGTACTCCTTACTTTATTGAATTTTATTACTGTACACTATCATTGCATGATTACACTTAGTTGGGCACGAGCCTTTGGTGGGTGCCTACTGAGATATATTTATCACACCCTATTTGGGTCACACTTTTCTTCCCAAATAGATTACGTTTCTTTAGGTATAGATAGGGGAAAGAGTCCCTATATAGGTACATGATTGCTGCTGAGGAGTAGGAGGGCATGGGACCGAGCCTAGGATCGCGATGCTGCTGCTAGCTTTTTATCATTGTTTTGCTGTACTCTGCTTTTGGTTGTATCATATTGATGTGTAACATGTTCTGGCTATTTTCTTAGAACTTGATACATGTAGCATCATCATTTATATACTATTTGTTATATCCTCTGCTGTTGTTTATTTCAGTTTTGTATGGTTTACTACTTCTGCTGTTTGTTGTATGTTTTTTTGTATTCTGTTGCGATACACTTTGAAAAATGAGGGCATAGTTTCCCCACTATCAGAACTGGCCCCTCACTGCTAGTTGGCCGCCTCTGGCATTTCGGGAAATGCACTTGAGGTCACGTGGTGAATCGGATTCGGGGCAACCGTTGCGTGGCACCCGAAACCGGGACCTTACAAAGTGGTATCAGAGGGGTTCTTTTCTTTGAGTTACTATTTGGAGCCGTAGTTAGGGATATGAGGAATGGTAGTTAGTAATAATCTGTGCCCGGGCGTAGCTAACCCATGTACAGGGAAACTCCAGTCTACCTCATATTTTGCAATTCTTTTGATTTTGAAAATTTTACAGTTGATATGATTTCACCGTTGGGTGGTGCACTTGTATTGTACTGTTTATATATTTTATGGGTTCTATTTAGTTGAAACCCGATGATATGAGGGTATTCCATCTCATGCATCATTTAGGAACATGCTAGAATCACATTCCATGCATAGTTTCCATGCCATGTAGGTGCATTAGAAAACTGCATGTTGTTGTGATAGTTGTTGTGCTAGAAAAGCATGCTATTGTGATAGCTACACTGATAAAATACCTGCTATTTGATAGGGTAATTTTTGTGTGATATGTTCATAGAATGGACACCAAACTTTGGTTTTTTGGGGAGTATGGACCCCCATTGACCGGAATTTGGTGGATCATTGACTTTTTATTAGTTATAACACATATAAGATGTCAAACTTTGATACATGGGGAGTATGAGCCCTCACGAGTTGGAATTTGACACTTAGGTGTTGTTTTTCAGTGTTTTCTGGGTTCCGGGGAAGTTTCTAAGGTATACTGTCCCAAAACCCAGTATACACGCCGTGTAGTATTTTTACACACGCCGTGTATGGCCTTCTTTTCGGGAAGAAAAATGAACTTTTTAAGTACACACCGTGTACTCTGAGTACATGCCATGTTGTCTCTTCCTATGTCACAAACCATGTGGGCGGTGACACGGGGTTGGGAAGTTCTTGGGTAAAACACGTCGTGTAGTATTGACCCAGAGTCCGGCCGTGTAACTAACAACACGGGTCGGTGAACTCCTGCACAGAACACGCCGTGTCAATAATGAACACGCCGTGTAGTGTGACCTGGGGACTCAGCCGTGTAACTAACAACATGGGTCAATGTCACTGTTCCGTGAACACGCTGTGTACCTTTGAGGACACACCGTGTAATCTTGTCCAAGGACAAACCGTGTGGACTTAGCCGTGTGGCTGGGAAATGGGGTGATGTACACGTCATGTGTGGGTGTAACACGCTGTGTAGTTTCATGCCGAGTAGTCGGCCATGTCCCAAGTGACACGGGAAGTTGGAAAATAACACCATACACACCCTGTAGATTAAGTACACGCCATGTAGTTTAGTTTAACGGGAGCCGTGTGGCTTAGCCATGCAGAAGGACCCGGGCAGGGGAAGGAAAGTCAAGTACATATCATGTAGTCAGTGTACATGTCATGTAGTCTTGTTTTGCAGATTTTGAGATGCCTTCTTCCTCTTGTTCCCTTTATGGTTTCTTCATTTCAGCCTTAATAACACTGAATCTAAGGCGTGATTTTGACCCTATAGTGTCATGCCGCCTAGATGACCGCGCGTTGTTCCCCAGGAGAGCGGCGTCGACTTTACTCCAGAGATGGTGGGCCATGGGCTACTAGTTGATCCTCCAGCAGAGCCAGGTGCAGCACCAGTTGTTATATCAGACACAGGCATGGAGGCGCAGTTCCATGAAGGCTTATTGCGGTTCATGCAGACCTTTCAGGGTGCACCGAAGGCTTCCACATCTGTGACCGAGCTTACACGTATCTTCCAATACAAGAATCCGCCTACATTTTCAGGGGATGGTGGACCATAGGCTATGGAGTCGTGCCTAGGGTCGATGTAAACTATTTTCGAGCATCTTGAGAGGCCTCCAGGGTGGAGGGTCAAGCTCGCGACATACATGTTGTGTGATTCCGCCAAGAGGTGGTGGGATGGTACCACCCAGTCAGAGCATCATAGGGACATGGCGTGGGAAGACTTTCAGGTAGTCTTCTATGAATTTTTCTTCCCAAATATGCTGAGAGCAGATAGAGCTCGAGAGTTTATGAATCTGCAGCAGGGCGCTATGTCAGTGATGGACTATTCTACTCGTTTTACGGAGCTTCAACGCTTTTCACCCGTGCTGGTGGTTGATGAGACGCTGAGAGCTAGAAGTTTTGAGGATGGTCTTCAGTATGACATCTGAGCACTGGTGAATGTCTTCAGGTTGCCTACTGTACACTCCATTGTGAACCAGACACTAATTACAGAGAGGAACTAGCAGGAATCTAATGGTGTGGGCCAGGGCGGTTCAACACCAGTTACTGGTACTATTTCTACTGGAAAGAGAAAGAGACAGATAAACTTCTCTCAGGGCGGCAGTACCAACCAGGTAGCTTCTTCAGGTGGCCCGATCAGGTGCTACCAGTGTGGCAGAGAGGGGCACAAGAGACCGCAGTGTCCACGAGACCCAGTGGAGAGCCGAGCTTGAGGCAAGATGGGTCATCTGCAGTGCTTTTGAAGGGCGTTTCCACCAATAGCTAGTGAGAGGGGTTCTGTGCAGGCTCCGCATGTGGGAGTGGGGCCAGTGGATTCTTACCAGTCAGAGAACTGGAATACGTCAGGGCGTGCAGGTAGAGATGGTGGTCGTGGCCATGGTAGCCAGACACCAGGATCTCAGAGGAAGCAGGGTGGGACAACTCAGGGTAGCCAGGCTGTGTCGCAGGGCCGTGGCACTGGGCAGGCATATACAGTGTAATACACCCAGCATGAGCAGGATCCCGGACCTTCTACAGTAAAGGGTACTATTTTAGTAACGTCTGTCTTATCTTTAGTACTTTTCGATATGGGTTCTACACATAGTTTCATATTTTTACCCGTTGTAGAGATCCTTGGGCTATGTGTTTCTCATTCTTCTGATATTATGATGCTAGTCACTCTGTTTGGAACTAGAGCGGCTGGTATGCGTCAGTGCAAGGAGTTCCCCCTTGAGGTTGGTGGGTGTCACTTCCTTTGGGACCTCTATGTCCTAGAGATGACGAGCTATGAAATCATTCTCAGGATGGACTGGTTGGTTCTCTTTCGAGCCATTCTAGACTGCTATCGTCGCAGGGTGTGTTTCACGTCACTAGAGGGCGGGGAGTTTCTATACAAGGGAGAATGGGATGTTCAGGAGAGTCGAGCTGGACCGGAGTATCATGTGCTAGGTGGAGTCATGGACCAAATTATGAGCTTATATCTAGATGATCAGGGGACTTGTCCGATAAATTTCCCTCCAGTTGTTGATCATTTTAGGGATGTATTCCCGGATGACTTTTCGGGTCTACCTTTGGAGAGAGAGGTGGATTTTTCTATTGAGCTTGTGCCAGGAATAGCACCGGTGTCCATTCCTCCTTATAGGATGGCTACAGCTGAGTTGCAGGAGCTCAAGAGGCCATTAGAGGAGTTACAGGAAAAGGTATTTATCCGACCCAATACTTCTCCTTGGGGATCACTGGTCCTTTTTGCGAAAAAGGCAAACAGTACCCTCTAACATTGCGTGGAATATCGAAAGATGAAACAGTTGACGGTTAAGAACCGATATCCCTTACCAAGGATTGATGATATTTTTTATCATCTTCGTGGAGAACGAGTGTTCTCGAAGATTGATCTGAGATCAGGATATCATCAGCTGCGCGTTAGACCATCTTATATACCTCTCACAGCTTTTAGGAGTAGGTATGGTCTATATGAGTATACGGTTATGCCGTTCGGACTCACTAATGCGCCAACGGTTTTCATGGCTCTGATGAATCGTGTGTTCCATCCTTATCTGGATTCTTTTGTGGTGGTAGTCATGGACGACATCTTGGTGAACTCTCACACTCGACACGACCATGCCACCCATCATGAGATTGTATTGATTACACTGAGGGAGCATTGGATATATGATAAGCTCTCAAAGTGCCACTTTTGGATGGACCAGATTCACTTCTTAGGTAATATCATCTCATAGGAAGGAGTTTTAGTAGAACCAGAGAAGGAGAGAGCAGTAGTTTCTTGGGAGCAGCCTAAGAACGTGTCTGAGATATGGAGTTTCTTAGGGCTGGCTGGTTACTACAGGCGTTTTATGCAGGACTTCTCCCACTTGGAAGCACTGTTGATGGGCTTGACTAAGAAGGGTGTGAAGTTCGTTTGGTCGAAAGCTTGCGAGGAAGATTTTTAGGACTTGAAAGTAAGGTTGACATTTGCACCGATCCTGATACTCCCAGTGCAGGGGAAGAGCTATACAGTTTACTGTGATGCATCAGGTATTGGGTTGTAGGCAGTGTTGATGTAGGGAGATCGAGTTTTTGCGTACGGGTCTCGACAGTTGAGGCCGCATGAGAGGAATTACCCGACACATGATCTCGAGTTAGCTGCAATTGTACATGTGTTGCGCTGTTGGAGACATTATCTATTTCAGGAGAATTCTTGTTGTTTTCGCCGACCACAAAAGCCTCAAGTATATCTTTACTCAGTGTGACTTGAATCTGAGGTAGTGAAGGTGGGTCAAATACCTTAAGTCCTTCGATTTTGAGCTTGCCTATACACCTGGTAAAGGTAATGCAGTAGTTGATGCATTGAACAGGAAGACTCAGATACAGGAAATGTAGGAGGCCAGCGGTGAGTGGAAGCTCATGGCTTTTTTCTCTGAAATGCATCTGGAGGTGCAAAACAGTCTGGGGAAGACTTATCTTTCATCTTTAGCTGTGTCTTCTACCCTCCTAGATAGAGTGAGAATGAGACAACTATCTGATTCAGAAGGCCTAGTTCTATGGGATTTGGTGGCATGTGCGGACCCTCCTCCTGGTTGGAAGATAGGCGATGATGAGGTTTTGCGTTTCCATGGATGAGTATGGGTTCCAAGGGTTTTACGCGAGGAGTTGATGCGAGAGTTTCATGCTTCCGCTTGGGAAGTTCATCCCGGGGTTACCAAGATGTACTGTGACTTGAGACGTTAGTACTGGTGGCCGGGTATGAAGAGAGATGTATTTCGTTTTATTACGAGGTGTTCCACCTATCGGCAGGTGAAGGTGGAGCATCAGAGACCAGCTTGACTGTTACAGAAGTTACCCATTCCGGAGTGAAAATGGGTTGATGTCGAGATGGATTTCATGACTGGGTTTCTGAGGTCACCTAGTGGTAATGACGCCGTGTGGGTTGTTGTGGACAGACTCATAAAGGTAGCTCACTTTTTGCCGATCAAGTAGACATTCGATGTTGACGAGCTCAGAAGGCTGTATATCCGAGAGATCGTACGTCTTTATGGGGTCCCTCGTTCTATATCTTCTGATAGGGACACCCATTTTATGTCTCGTTTCTGGCAGAGTTTTCAGAGGGCGCTGGGTACACAGGTTATTATGAGCACAGCATACCACCCTTAGACCAATGGCCAGTCAGAGCGGACGATACAGGTTCTATAGGACATGCTTCATGCATGCGTCCTAGACTTTGGGGGCTCTAGGGAGAAGCATATACCCTTAGTCGAGTTTGCCTATAACAATAGCTTCCAAGAGACTATTGGGATGGCACCATACAAGACTTTATACGGTAGGCCGTTCTGATCACCTTTGTGCTAGATAGAGGCAGGCGAGGAATCTTTACTGGGGCCACAACTCATGCAGGAGACGTCTGAGCAAGTCCAGTTGATTCAGGAGTGGATGGCTACCACACAGTCTCATTAGAAATCTTATGCTGATCGCCGCAGATGACCTTTGGAGTTCATGGTCAGGGATCAGGTTTTCTTGCATGTTTCACTGAGTATGGGACACAAGCGGATCAGGAGATAGGGTAAACTTTCACCGTGGTATGTGGGACCATTTGAGATTCTTGAGACAGTCGGTCTGGTTGCTTATCGGTTGCGGTTACTGCAGCGGTATCGAGCCATGCACGACGTCTTCCACGTATCTCAGTTGCATCTCTATCAATGAAACTCGTCTCAAGTTTTTCAGCCCGAGGAGGTTGAGCTAGAGGGAGATGCGTCCTTTGAGGAGCATTTGATTCGTATCGTTGACAGGAGCACGAAGGTTCTCCGAGGCCGGTCATTTCCTCTTGTACGGGTGTTATGGCAGCATGGCCGAGTGCAGGATGAAACCTGGTAGCGGGAGACCGACATACATGCTCAGTGGCTGAAGTTGTTCACGGCTATATCTTCTCCACCCTTGGAAGGGTAATTCAGGGATGAATTTCTATAAGGGGGGAAGTTTGTAAGAATACGGTTCTTCTCTTTGAGGTACGAGCTTCTTATTTTTTTTTCCTTAAGTATTTTTAATAAAATATTGAAAATGGGGAAAAATCATAAATCTTGGAAGTACACACCGTGTACTTTTTCCACACGCCATGTACTTCTGGCCGTGTTGGGATGAGTACACAGGGCGTGTAGCCTTGCCGATGAAAAAAGGTGTAGGAACCGACTACATGCCTTGTAGTGGTCCTTTACATGCCGTGTAGTTAGTCAGCATGCCAAAATAGTAAGGCGGTGGAGCAGTCACCAGTTGGGCGGCAGTACACGCCCTGTACTCAGGAGTACATGTCGTGTACTCTTTTCGGCAGGTGAACAGTGTCGCGCTGGTGGAAAGCCTCTAGCTGTACAGTTAAATTAAAGGAGTACACGGCGTGTACTTGGAATTACACGCCGTGTACTTTTTTTTTCGGCTTAAAATAGGCAGTAGCCTCCTCATTTGGAAGAGGAGGCATTTGAGCCGTTTTGGAGCCAAGGGAGGAGGCTTGACCTTTGAAGATCCACCAGGTGTTCGTCTGGAATCAGTTTCCGCCTCGGATGATCTCGTTGGAACAACATGGGTAAGCCCTCTCTTCTCCTAGCGTGTTTCTTACCAATTCTTCTCCTAACGTAAGTTATTTATGTTTGAGTGGGTTTCATTCTTCGTCAGATCTACACCGTTCTTGGGTGTTTCTGGAGTCGGCGTTCGGGTATATCATTCATTGGCGTATAAGGCAGGTGGCTTGCTATTTAGTTTTCCTACTGCTGTGTGTTTTGTGTGTTTTTGTGCCACAAACCCATGTTGGGGTGTCGTGTGGCTGAGGCCGTTGCGATATTAAACACCTAAAATTGATTAGGTATTTAATTATGATATTAAAATGCTGGTTGGGATCATTGCTTGGATTCGGAACCACCCCGGGGGTATGTTCCGCTGTTTAGCCATTTGGCCAGGATACCCAAGGGTATGCCTTTAAAGTAGTAATTGTAGGATTTCCTTGAAAGGAATTTCTAGTTGCTGCTTGTTTCCATGTTGGGCATGTCCCGTTTACCTATTTAGCATGAAGGCGGTGTTTTGATTAGCCTGAGGGCACTGCACTGTTTAGCCTGAGGGCTGTAGTTATTTCGCCTGAGGGAAAACTTTGGTGCCTGAGGGCTTGACTTCTGTGCCTGAGGGAGAAACATCCTACGCCTGAGGGAAAATTCTGTTACTCCTGAGGGCTATACCTGCGGGTTAGATTCTGCTTACCTGAGGGTATGGTTTTTCTTGTCTGAGGACGTGGATGGTTTACTTTGAAATGCATTGTGGTGATTTCGAATATTTAATGGATTCAATGAATAATAAAATGGCAATATAACTGGTAATTAGTTACTTTCGAGTACTTATTACTTTATTGCATTTTACTACTGTACACTATCATTGCATGATTACACACAGTTGGGCACGAGCCTTTGGTGGGTGCCTACTAAGATATATTTCTCACACCCTGTTTGGGTCACTCTTTTTGGGCCAAACAGATTATGTTGTTAGACGTGTAGATAGGGGAAGAGTCCCTATACAGGTACATGATTGCTGCTAAAGAGTAGGAGGGCACAGGACAGAGCCTAGGCTCGCGATGCCGCTGCCAGCTGTTTTGCTTTGTTTTGTTGTACTCTACTTTTGGTTGTATCGTATTGATGTATAACATGTTCTGGCTGTTTTCTTAGAACTTGAGACATGTAGCATCATCATTTTATACTGTTGGTTATATCCACTACTATTTTTTAATTCAGTTGTGTATGGTTTACTGCTTCCACTTTTTGTTATATGTTTTATTTTGTATTCCGTTGCACTATACTTTGGGAAATGAGGGCATAGTTTCCCCACTATCAGACTTGGGCCCTCTCTACTAGTCGACAACCTCTAGAGTTTGGGGAAATGCGCTTGAGGTCATGTGGTGAACCAGATTCGGGGCACCCGTTGTGTGTCACCCGAAATCGGGACGTTACATTATCAAATCATTTCAAAGGCCTTTCATCTGAAGACAACTGATCACAAGTTTCAACTTGGAGTGAAGTAAATTCAATTTCAATTGGAAAAACTGCTTCTGTGCTATACACCAATAAATATGGGGTTTCTAGAGTAGTAGTATGAGTAGTCATCCGATAATCCCATAAAGCATTAGAAAGTTTAGCAGGACCAGATTTATTATCTTTATCTACCATATTCTAAATTATATTTGATAAATTATTATTAAAAGCCTATATCTATCCATTGGCAACTACATGATAGCCAGATGAATGGTTGGATTTGATATTATGCTTCTGATATAACTTTTTTACAACAAGAGAATAGAAGTTGGAACTATTCTCCATCAATATAGTATGAGGGAACTAAATCTAGTTATGATGTTAGTTTTGAAAAAACTAACAAAGGTTTTAGATCCAAATTCCTTCAGTGGTATTACCTCATTCCATTTGGAAAAGAAATCAGTAGCAGAAAAAATATAATTGAACTGATTAGCTGTAGCTAGAGGATAAGACCCTACTATATCCATTCCCCTTGTAGACAATATCCAGAAGTATTTATATGTATGTAACAACTCTGACAATTGATGAATGAAGTTGGCATGCACATGGAATGGGTGACATTTCTTGGTAAAATCTATGTAATCCTGTGTCATTGAAAGACAAAAGTATCCAAGCCTTAGGATTTGATTAGAAAGCCTATTCCTAGACTGGTGACCACCACAATCTCCTGAATGTACTTCTTTCATGACACCAATAGTTTCTTCTCATTCAATACACTTTAAGATGATTCCATAAAATCCTCATTTTTAGATGATCTTATGGTGATCTAGACTATCATAAAGAGTAAAATTTTCAACCTGTCATCGAATCTGTTCTTTTTCAGATATATATAGTGGAAGTACTTCATTTTAATGGTATTTCGTGATGGGTGTCATCCATCCCATGGTATGAACATATGGATCATAAATAGGAGTATCTCATTAATTTATTATATTCTAGTTTGAATGAAAGGTGAGACCACACAAAGATGGGATATACTAATGATGGTCTCATCCCGATTTTCATATTCCAAGGCTGTGGATACATTATCCAATTCCTCATCTTGGGAATTCTAGGATCACATGACATAAGAAAATGTCGGGTCTGAGGGAAATTCATCCATTAACCCTCAGACATAATCACACAAAGTGATTAAATCTTCGTTTCTTATAGCATAATTCCCATTGATTTGTTAGATTTCAAACTCTAAACCACCTTTCACTTTTAGGTGATTCAATTGTACCTAGAGTTCCAATTCTAGGCCTATGATGAGAGCCTGATATTTTTCCTCATTATTGTTTCTACTTTCCGAAAATTTGATGAAATAAAGAAACAATTCCTTTTTTTGGTAAGATATGTACAATTCTGAAACCAACTTTTTTGAGTTTAGGGTTTTCAATTCTCTTTCTTGTTGGACTTCTGGAGGCACCATCAAAGTACATTTCCCATGTTTGGGGATTATCTTGAATAGATAATACCGCTTCATTAGGATTTTTAGTATTCAATGATGTATCCTCTTCAGATGGATGTTCAGTAAGGAAGTCAGGAAATTTTTGGAATTTTATTTATTTTTGAGGCACAAACTGGATATCAAACTATTTCAAAATAACTTCCCACTGTGAAAAATTCCTTGTAAGCATAGGATGACTAAGGATAAATTAGAGCGGGTTATTGCGAGACAATAATTGGACCTGATTATGTTGCAGGTAGTATCTCAATTTCTAAAATTCAAATATTAATTCCAGGCAACACTTTTTTGTACTTGAATATTGAGTCTCTATATCAAGCATAGTTTGACCATGATAGTAGATACTATTTTCATTCCCAACATCATTGTTTTGGGCAAGGAAGGCACCCAGTGATCTCTCTAAAGATGTCACATAGAGAATAAGTGGTCTTCCTTCAACAGTTTACATTAATACCGGTGGACTCAAGAGATATTTCTTGAGGGTATAAAATGTATCTTGGCAGTCTTCATTCCATTGATAGGTGACTCCCTTTTTCATTAATCTAGTGAAGGGAAAACACTTCCCTTCCAAATTTGGGATAAAGCTCCAAATATTGTCTATGTATCCTTGGATTACTCTCAATTTCTTTAAAATTTGAGGAGGTGAAATGCCAAGGACTGCTTTTTTCCTTCCAAGAATCAACTTCGAATCCATGATGGCATACAAAGAAGCCAAGAAATTTTCCTGAGGTTACCCCTAAATCACATTTAAAGGGGTTCATCATCAAATTGTGTTGCCAAATTTTATTGAATATGGTCTCCATATCAAACAAGTGATCACAATGTTGACTAGATTTATCCATAAAATCATCCACATAACATTCGGCAAAATTTCCAACAAATGTTTTGAAGATGTGGTGCATGACATGTTGATACATTTCACCTACATTCTTTATGACAGAGGACATTAACTGGTAAAAAAATACACCTTGATGGTTTATGAAGGTTGTAGAATTTTCATACTCTAGGTCCATGTGGATTTGATTATACCCAGAGTAGCCATCCATGAAGGAAAGAGCTTCATAGCCAGCTGTTGCATCAATTAAAAGCTTTGTGATCAGATCTGGAAATTCATCTTTAGGACAATGCCGGTTAAGATCTCTGAAATCAATGAAACCCCTAATTTTCCCATTCTATTTGTTCACTCAGACAATTTTGGAAAGCCATTTGGGATATTGAACCTCCCTGAAAAAGCCAGCCTTTATAATCTTATCGACTTCAGATTCAATTTTAGATGCATGAGTTGGGTGTGTTCTTCTTGAAGCTTGCTTTAATCCTTGATGTTCTTATGGAAAACCCAAATTATGAGTGGAAACATCAGTATTAGGACCTGATATTTATGTATAGTTCCAAGAAAATATATGTTGATGTTTCTTTAGAAATTAAGTATACATATCTTGATCTTCATAATTCATGGCCACACTAATTAGAGTGTTGCGTAGATCTTCTTTTGTATAGAGAATTATCTCTCTAAGATCATCCACAGTGGTAGAGACACCTTCCTCAAATGCTGGAGGAGAATCATTGAGATATTCTTATTCTTCTTCATTAGATTTCACTTCTTCTATATCTACATTAATAGTAGGTGATGAAGTAAAACTTTCAGATGTAGGGGATGAGTTATTATTTGAACATCATAAAGAAGAAGCAACCATTTTTTGACCCTATTGATGATGAAGGGTCTTCCTGGAGAATTGAATAGGGTATGATGATTTGGGAATCAACATACTTATCTTACTCCAGTATTTCCACAACTTATTCTAGTCTGACTAATGAAGAAGTGACTTGATGAAGTTCAGTGGATGAAATAAATACATCTCCATTTAAATTTTCATCACTGCTTGGTAAATCAACAATTTCTCCCATGATGTCAGGATCAATTTTTGAAAGTGACAGTATAGAGGTCACCTGATTAGTGATTGAATTTGGGTTTATCCTTCCAATTTTATTGATAGTTAACACATAATCTATACTCAAATGTTTTAATGTGTAAAGACCCGTAAAATTCAAGGGAATTTTTTTCTTAATTTTCTTTGGAATTTTACAAGAACGCAGTTTCTGACGGAACCTGATTTCAAGGCCCGGTGTGCCCGGAATAAATTTCTGAAGTTTAGCTCGGGTACGTTCAGTGAACGAACGGGTGGGAATTTATAACTTTGAAACGATGCTCGGAATCTAATTCTGAGGGCACCAATTGAACCGCAGTGCCGGTTTTTGCCTAGGAACACCTATTCTGAAGGTGCGGTTGCTCGGATGGTGTTGTTAAAAATGAATAGGGTAAAAAGAAATAAATAAGATTGTTTAACAATTATTTTTTCTTTCTAGTGGAAGTTAATTCCTCCAAAGGGAAGTTGAGGTGGAGCCCAAACCCCACCCAACTTCCCATGGGAGGATATGTGTAAGGGAGGTGGGGTCCGCACGAACCCCTAACCTATCAATTTCCATTAAACCCTCTTTTAACTCCCCTGTAATACTCCTTAACTCCCTTGAACCCCCAATTAAAGGTGAACTCTTCACTTCCACCTTCCTCCATTAATTTTGGAGCCTCTCCACCCATTAATGAAAGGATGTAACTTATTGAATTTGAATCATTTTGAATTCATTAAGCTAACACTATAATAAGATGTGTTGTTTTTATTATTTGGGGGTTGGCTGAATCATGTGGTGGAGTCTTGGAAGGATAAAGGAAATAATCTCCCGACGAGGAATGACTTTTCCAAAGAAGAACGTGAAGTTGCCAACGTCGATACCTCCTTGGATGCCTCCATTCCACTCCTTCCAGAATAAATAAGGAAGCGTCATTCACGAAGAATGCCGACGTCATCAACAACTTTCTCTTTTCTGACGTCGACGAATCGACGCCGCCTTTCCGCGACTTCGTCAACTCTTAACGAAAAGTGAGGTATGGGTTTTCATTCGTGATCTTGAATATCTTTTTCCGGAGTTCTTTATTGTTTTAAATAATCACCTGTTATTGGATTAATGGAAGGAGGCCGGACCACACAAACATGACCGACCTTACTTCCTTAGTGATTGTAATTGATGCGGATTGGAGCAGCGTAATGTGGTGCCATTGCATCGCGCGGAAAAGAAGGAATTACAGCCGGTATGGGACGGGATGAAGAAACACGGCGCCGTCGCGCCGCGCCGTTGAAGATGGAAGAGACCGCGGCCGGAGTCGGGCTGCAGCGGAGGGACACAACACCATTGTGCCGCGCCTGTCGAACATGGGTCGCGGCTTTGAGCCGCGGCATAGCTGGAAGGAGCGGCGAGAAAACCGGCCCCCAGCGGACAAGAAAGAGCCGCGGCCAAAGGGGCCGCGGCGGAGCAGCCGGAGGAGCACGCCGCAGCAGAGCCATGGCGGTTCTGAAAAAGCGGCCGGCTTTTCCCACCGCCGATGACCAGAAGGCAGGACCCAAGGGTCCCACGTAAGAAATAAAATGGTCGGCCTTAGGCCGATCGGGATTTGGAGAAACCGGGGGTTGAAACCCCCGGTAGTGTCTTTTTCGGCGGGCTGCCACGTGGGGGTCGTTTTCATCAAAGGCGCGGCATAATGCCGCACCGTTAGTGAAATAAAGGGGGGGGGGGGGCTTGCCCCCCGTGCGCCGTCCAAGAAGCGGGCCCCCATGTGGGGGGCTGTTTCCTCAAGGCGCAGCATAATGCAGCGCCGTTTTGAAACCAGGGGGGGGGGGGGGGGAATTTGCCCCCCCCCCCCCGCGCTCGGCGCACATGCGGCGCGCTGGCCACACCGCCGCGCTGGCCGCACCGCCGCGTCGCCGGCCGGTTTGACCCGGTTCGGGTCGTCCTAGGGGGTACTGGGCCGGGCCGGGCCGGGCCCAGACCCCCCGTACTCAGACTTTTCTGTACAAACGCCCACTTCTTGGTCTACGGACCTCCGATCGACGCGGCGTAAGTGGCATCGTGATCCTTGGATCGAGACAGACGTTTCGGTATATTACACTCCAGGTTTCAGAATACTTTGGGTTCGGCCAGGTTGGTTCGACCACGAAACCAACCGGGCCCTCAGAGCAGAAACACTCATATCTTGAGCTCCGGACGTCCGATTGACGTGCCGTCGACTTTGTTGGATTCCCTTAAGTGAGAAGAATCTTTTGGCTCACTCCTCCCAGGGTTTGGACGCAGTTGGAGTATGGTCGGGTTGGTTGTGCATTAAAAACCAACCGGGCCCCTGGAACGAAAAAGCCAATAACTCTCAGACCGGGCGTCCGATTGACGCGCCGTCTGTTGCGTTGAATTCCAGTTGACGATAAGGAAGTTTTGGATACATCAACTCTGGACCTTGTGTCAGTTGATGTATCATCCTCTCGGATCGTGGAGCGGACCCTCCCGAACGAGCTTGCTGTGTGCGGGAACCCTAGTGCTGGCTGTGACTGCGATGATGAAGACTGCTGGTCTTGTATCCTATGTGGGTCCCAGCTGTGCTGGTTTTGTATCCTATGTGGGTCCCAGCTTAGATGATTCAGTACTAGTCTTGTATCCTATGTGGGTCCCAGTATAGATGAATCAATGAAGACAGCTGGTCTTGTATCCTATGTGGGTCTCAGCTGTGCTAGTCTTGTATCCTATGTGGGTCCTAGCTGTGCTGGTCTTGTATCCTATGTGGGTCCCAGCTTAGATGATTCAGTATTGGTCTTGTATCCTATGTGGGTCCCAGTATAGATGAATCAATGAAGATAGCTGGTCTTGTATCCTATGTGGGTCCCAGCTGTGCTGGTCTTGTATCCTATGTGGGTCCCAGCTTAGATGATTCAGTACTGGTCTTGTATCTTATGTGGGTTCCAGTATAGATGAATTAATGAAGAAAGCTGGTCTTGTATCCTATGTGGGTCCCAGCTTTGCTGGTCTTGTATCCTATGTGGGTCCCAGCTTAGATGATTCAGCATCTATGTCTGATCATCTCTTTCACCTTTTCAATGATGTATAACCTGTGTGAGCTGAAACCTATTTTGCTTCCTTTGTGGATTGAGTTGTGCTATCCTGTGTGGATTACGTTTTTCATTCCTGTGTGGAATACGTTTTGCTTTCCTGTGTGGAATATGATTTGCTTTCCTGTGTGGAATGGGATGTACATGGACTCAGAGGTTGGAGCGTGTTGGAATTGATGACTTAGGTATATGTATGGGCATATACCTAAGTAGTGTCAGATGTTATTTCGTGATTTATTCTTCATTTGTGGCTTATCCTTTGTGGATTTTGGGAGACCTTTGGGGGTCTCGGGGTCCATACTGAGTAGCTTATACTCACCCCTGCACTGGCTATGCCCGCACTACGTTGTGTTGGTTGTAGACGACGGACAACGCTGATCACGGTTGAGGCTTTCGGAGCAGGTCGATACCTGGAGGTGGAACACTAGGCGAACGTACTCGGAGTATACGGCAGAACTCGAGGAGCTGCGGAGGCTATCTGTAAACACCCTTCAGGAGGGACATCCAGTGGATGCCTCGAGGCTGCAGTTTCACTTTTCAGTTTCTGTTTTCCCTTTCAGTTGTACTTTACAGTTGGGCTTGTATTTCTGGCCCCCTTTACTTTCTTCACCTACTGTTGTACAGTTTTTCTTAGTGTTTACTTCTTTCTCTTGTACTCTGTGGTGTTTGTTTACTCTTATAAAGGCAATGCCTTCCCAGATATCAGGATTTACGCCTTTGGTGCTAGTCGCCAGCCCCTGGCCTATGGAAGGCGGGCTTGGGGTAGTCACGGCACGGGCCCCGAGGACGGGTCGTGAAATAATGGGTTTGTTGGGATGTTCTCTAGGCTATTCAGAGCATTAATTATAGTTACCTACTTTATCACGGACCTCATTCCCTTTGTGTGAAAAATTCTACCTCAATGTACTAAGATTCACACATTTTGAATAAAGCCTTGTCACCATACAATGTCCCGATTTTACTATTGAAACTGTACTTGAGACATTGGTTGTATGACGAAGTTATATATTCATGTTGATGTAGAGCAAAATGTTAAAGGTTGTATCCTAAAGGACAACCATAAAATATGAATTAGATATAAGATCCCCAAACCGAGTTATCACTATAATCTCACCAAAAGTTTCTTGTTCATTATTTTGATAACCTTGCAACATTATAGTGGAAGGAGATAAGTCATATTCAGTGAGCCCCAATAGACGATGTGTACAAATGGGAATGAGGTTGAATCTAGAGTCATTATCAATGATGTATCCTCGGTTGTCTATGTCATTGACCCTACCAGATAGAAATAAGGCCTTGATATGTCCATGTACAACATAATCTTCATCTTTATATATAGAAGATATAACTACATATCATTCTGCAAGATTATTCTCTATATGGAAAATCTTAGTAGCAACAACTTCAGTTTCATACTCTTGAGGACTTAACAAAGCCTCAATAAGTGCTTCTCAAATATCTTTTGACAGAATCAAGGCATCCAAAATCAACAACTTGTCCATTACAGAGGATAGATATTTCAAAACATCAAACTTTTGGTCTAGAGGACTACGTTTCACTGTATAGAGATGTGGTTTTGCATGTGACTTTGAAGTTAACGATCTGGATGTAGATGTACCTTTTCTCAGAGCAGAAGTTGGAAATAATCCTGACTTCGGTAAATTAGATGGATTGGTTCTATCTACATGATGAGAATAAGATGGTTTAACCTATAATCAGTCTTCCAAAATATTTATTTCAGGACGGAACTTGCCATGTACAAGAGAATTTTCTTGTTCTTGTTGGGCTCGCTAATGGTCTCTCCCATGATTTTCCACCGCTTATATGGTTCAAGCAGGGGAATAAATAAAATTTTGGTTTCTAGAATACCCACATATTCACCTGTATCCTTGAACATTGATTCTTCCTCTAGTACCCCAGTTAGGTATAAAAAACTCAGGCTCATCATAACCAGAATCACCATCGGAATAGTAGTCCTATAAATGGATAATATTGATGTAACCAAAGATCAATTCTTCATCTGACAAAGTTTCTGCTTGTCAGGTTAGTTTTGGTCATTCCATTTGGCAGGGCAGTGTCTGTATAAGGGATATACATGGCATTTGGGTATGTCGATGAGGGATAGAAACCAAGTACACGCCGTGTACCCATAGGTACATACCGTGTTCTCATGTCGGCTGGTTCAGAAAGTAATTCAGTAGAATTCCTGCCACCAAATGAACAGTTAAATGATATACATGGTGTGTAGTCATGATGTACATGCCCTGTACTTTCTTTTTTATGTTAAAATGGGCAGTAGCCTTGTTTTGAGGAAGAGCTCATATGTTCCACCCAGTTTCATGAACCAAGACGACCGAATCTTCTTTCTTCTCTTGATCGTCCGTCGGAGACTCGATTCGAACACTGATTATTCCATTGGAACCCCCTCGGTAAGGCCTTGATTTCTCTTGAGCCATTTTGTTTGATTTCTATTCTAGAGAAAGTTATAGGGGTTTGAGCGGTTTCGATTATTTGGTAGATCTACCGTGTTTTTGACCGAATTGGAGGATTTTATTGAAGGAGTAGCAACATACGAGTCTTAGGTAGGTGGTGCCTACCTCTTTTTGTGTTTTCGTGGTCTTTTGGGTAATGCGGACATTGTAATGTTTGCAGGTATTTTGAGAGGGACCCATTTTTTCTCATGTTTCATATTGAATTGTTTATTGGACCTATGGGATGCCTTTGGGTATGCCATGTTACCTATTTTTCTTGAGCGGGGTCAGGCACAGTGTCGTAGCTTAGTGGGGAATTTTTCCTGGGGTTTCCAAAATGATTATATTTGAATTATATTGTTATAAACTGTTGAGATTAATTTATTAAGACTAATATAAATTGTTAGAGTCATGCAAGACCTCAGTGCTGGTATGGGACAACACCATACATAGTGCAATTCAACTGTTTAAGTTATTTTTCCGGATAATGTGTTATTTTTAAATATGATATATATTCGATTACTAAATTGTATATGTTTGACCTTTGGGGTGGTGTTGGGCATGGCCCAGATATTCTTGAGTGATGTTGATCACAGGTTGGGCTTGGCCCGGTTTACTTTGGGTGGTTTTGACCATGGATTGGGGCATCATGGACGTCGGCTTGAGGTAGTACGACTGTCAGGTTGGGAATGGCCCAGGTTACATGGATGGCGAGCCCATCGGACTTGAGCGGCATGGTCGCAAGGACACGAGGTGTCTGATGTGTGGTGGCTTAGGTACTATTTTGGTGATTACCGCTCACCTAGAACTTTAAGTAGTGTGCACACAGAGATACTCTATGATGAGGTGGTTTTTCCCACTAGTGTGGGTAGAGGCCACCGTTAGTTGGGGTTTAGGTTCTATTGGGTTGGGGGTTCTTGACGTAGGAATCCACATGGGAGGTGAGGAGACTTCAGGGGATGGCGTTGAGGCTATCAGGTTGGGGGCTGAGGCTTGCCGTCATTTGAGGACAGATATCACTGTCCCGCCATATACTTTGTTTGAGGACAGACAGTGCTGTCCCTCTGGCTAATTATTTGAGGGAATACATCGCTATCCCTCTGGTTATTATTTGAGGATAGGCATCACTGTTCCTCTAGGTTACTTCTTGGCTGTGCCTTCGGGACGTCGGTTCTTGAGACACGTGGTGTTAGGGGGCATATGGTGCCGGGTTATAGGACAGAGATTCCAGTGTTGGCCGAAGTAGGTGAAACTCCATGGTGGATGCTGAGCACCATTGAAGTTTGTGTTTATTTGTGCATCATTCTGTTTACTGTTTTCCTTATAAATGCATGCCTGGTTAAACACTTATATTAGGTACGTACATTTGGGTGGTATCCTTCTGTGATTCATCTCACACCCTACACGGGCCCTTCGGGACACATGTAGACATTATGTATTTACGTGTAGGAAAGAGACTAGCTTTAGGAGTTGGGTTGTGTTAGCTGTTTCACGGAGATGGTACGGAACATTAGGTATTACCTAGATGGGGTTCATGTTTTTTGTTTTCTTTTCTATATCGGCATGTTTACATGTTCTAGATACTGTTGGTTAGCCATTGGTCCCGTTTTTATATTCAGTTATGTATGACCTGCTTTGGATGCTGGTTTTATTATTCAGTAGTAGTTACATGTTATCAGCATGATGTTGTGTTTATTTATGCTGTTGTGGTTTATATTTATGGCTTCTGCTGTCTATCGATATTGATTATTCTTTTGCTCTGCGGGTTTGGTTCGAGTCTGCTAAGTCTTTTATTCCGCTGCATGTTTATTATTATACTCAGAATAGTAGGCTTATTATTATCCTCATAGACAGTATCGTCTCCCCACTATACCTAAATACCCTCGCTACTTGTCGGCAGCCTTTGGAATTTGGGGAGGTGTGCCTAAGGTAGTAGCACCCGACCCGTTTAGCACTGTTCGGGTGGATTTTCGGGTCCAGGTCGTTATAGATTCCAAATCAATTTGGTGTTGCAACCTTTCTTTTACCTTTTTATTATTTTTATATTCATTATATGGTAAAACTTTTGTTTTCAAATAATGTATATTTGTCCATAATTTTTGGCAAACATCATGAATGAAATCTGCTGCCATCAATTCTAGAATGTTGTATTGAGAGTTTTCCAAAGGGCCGAACATGATTGGTATTTATGTTTTCAAAAAACAATTTCTCATGTTTAATATATCTTCATCATATTTTACTAAAGGTTTCTCCACTTGGTCGGACCAAAGTGGTTGCTTCTCAATTGTTTTATTAAAAATAATGGAATCAGTTGATTTTTACTCTACTGTATTAGATGTCAAATGACCCAAGGGAGGTTTGAAGAACGAACATTCCATTAATATTTATTATGGTTGAGAAAGTATTTCACCCATTATAGACAAGACATCAAACATTACTGGCCTTGTGTTGGAATGTTCCTTGAGATTAGAGGGCTTTTTCATTACTACATTGTCAATTATAGAATTATCTTGAAAATTTAAAATACTACTACAGAGAGAAATTTCACAGAAAATTCAATCATGAGGAGGACCACCATGGTAGACTACAAAAAGAGATAAATTGTCTTTCTCCTTGGTCTTTTGGACACATGGAGGGTTTCCGTGGATCTCATCTAGAGATATGATCTCTAGATTGACAGAATTTTCTTGAATCAATACTTCATGATGAAGTGTCTAATGTGGAACTTCAGAATTACTACTAATACACCCATAATTGGGTAATAAGAGGGTAGGATCTTGAGTAGCAACAGATAAATGTTAGAGGGCTTCAAGAACTCCAGAATTAAGAGAAGATGGATCATATCTTGGATCATGATTTTCCAACTATGTTTGGAGAGACATCTTCTTTGATTCTCTCTTACACTTAGTTGGGGTCACTTGTTGAGAGAAGTGGTTATCATCGGAAAGTGTATGTAATTTCCTTGGAGTGGTCATCAGAATGGGAAGATTACCTCTAATTGGAAATGGTGTATGTTACAAATCTGATTTTCCGTATAATAT
Source organism: Viscum album (assembly GCA_963277665.1). Lineage (NCBI taxonomy): Eukaryota > Viridiplantae > Streptophyta > Magnoliopsida > Santalales > Viscaceae > Viscum > Viscum album. The sequence continues at coordinate 1,287,307,980 of OY728159.1, read as the reverse complement.
TAGGGAGTATGCCCCATAACCCTCTGGGACTGGAAAAAAGGTATGTATCTACTCGAGGATGGAATGAATATGTGTCATCCCAGGTGTGGGGATAGATTGATGTGTCTGATCCCCTGGTATTGTTAAAGTTGTTTTTATGATATTCTGGCATGCTTCTAGAATATGGGCAAGAATTTGTGTCTTCCATTTCACCATTTCTAAGATGTGTTTGAGGACATTAGTGACCGGAATAGGAACATACATTCATTCTGTATCTGGAGTAGGTGTATGTTCCTTCTCCAGTCCCCCTTTTCCTATCAATGGGTAGTAACAGTACTCATGTATGGGGGACTAGAGTTGAGTCTTCCCTATATTTGTTGTTAGAGCTTTCTAAATGAATTCTAAAGGTGATACCAAAAGAGACTGGTAGAAGTCTTGATGAATATTGGTAGGTGTATATACCTACTGGCTTCTTTCCATCAGTCATGGTTGACAAACTTCTTTTAATACTAGAAGACGAGACTGCTAGCAGAATTGGTGAGTGTAAGCAGGTGTATATTCATGTTTACTAGTTATTATCACATTTGATTGTAGTGCTTACTTATATTAATTCATATGAGCCTACTGACTGGAAGATAATTTGTAAATAGGTGTATGTGACTTTTCATAGTACTCCAATGTAGTTTTTTGGTGGGATTGGTGGGCCTCTTCCTGATGAGCCTACTAGGAAAAATAATTAGGTGATACATGTGTATGTGCACGCTCATTGTTTTTCATCAAGTCAGGTTGATTGAATTCCTAGGAGGTGGAAAAGTTAAGAACCTACTCCCTATTGACAAGATGTTGTCCCTGTGGTTCTTCTTGCGCATTTGAGTCTTGGAGACCTTTTCTGAACGTCCAAAGTAAACACCCCCATCATGTTGGGGGTTTACTGCAGCGCGATTCTACTAGCGGAGATTGTTGGTTGGAGTCACCAAAAGGACCCTTGCATCATTGAATTAATGCCATGAGTGACCTTTTGATCCACCTCCCTATAGTACAGGAGGAACTGGTTATTTCATTTTTGGGATAAGGATCCGAAACAGTTGAAGACGGTGGTTGGGACTGTTTGCTTCATGATCATCGATCGTCGTTGACCGGATGATCGAGGGTTGATATTAACACAGACAACCTATCTGAAACCTCCAAGGTTGAGATAGTACCGTGCTGATGATATTCCCTTAAAAGTACATTGGAGAGATAGTATTGAAGATACTAAGATGGTGATGAATTTTTTCCAGCATATGACGATCCAGCTTGAGCAGCGACCGAGGCATTCATGGGTGAATGTTCGAAGGAATCCATTTTGGAGTGAATAGAGTTCTAATAAAACTGATAACAACAATAAAATATATTAAAGAAACATCATTTAGAAGGATACATTCATGATTGATTCCTTTTTCTAGACTTCTTTTATCAATTGATAGGGTCCTGACAGGTGGGTAACAATATTCACTTGGTTATAGATTCACATCGAGTTCACCATTTGTGTTTCGATATTCCTTGAAACATTTGGTCTAGTTTAATAATCAATTCTTCCAGGAGGTTTCTATTGGATTTATTCAAAGAACTGGAAACAGAAAACAATTATTATCCAAAATGAATCTTCTTTCCAAAAGAAGGCATTCATTAAGTTTTAACTGTACGATACTTAAGAACATGCATTGGTCGATAGGATGGGAGGTTGGACTCATAAATTTTTTTGGGGGGAATTATTGTCTACTCAGAGACTCTCTTTATAAATTTAAGGTATTTTCATGAATCATATTTAATTAACCAATTATAACATAGGTTTCCATTAGAATTTTCAATCACTTATTAACATGTGTGAAATTTAGAATCATCTATATGTATTCGAGGATCTTCACTAATGGTATTATATCATATATGATTTATAGATTATTTTAATCATAGTTTTGATGATATTGGGTTTTAATCCACTTAGTGGGGAACTCTGGAATTTATTTTCATCCAGGGAGATGAAGGTTTTTGATATTGGGATCATACCCATAAAATGGTCTACCTACATATCCTTGTGAAAGGAATCATAACCCTCATAGTTTGGAAGAGCTTAATGGGACAAATCATACCTTTTAAAGTAGTTTGATAAGGACCTAACCATATAGTTTAATGTCTTGTGGTAAGAAAATCTAAGAGAAAGGTACTTAGTCATGGTTTAGTGTTGGGATTATGCCTAAGTAGCCCAACAATTCTAGAAATAATATGGGTTTCTATGTAAGATTAGGCCTTGTTGGGAATATGGCTCTAGAAGAACAAGGTTGATTTGAAGTGTTGGGTTTGAACCTCAAGGAGGATTCCTACATATCCAATTTGTACAGGAATCAAATCCCACCTAGTTCGATGAGTCTCATAGGAGAGTATAGTCCTTTGAGAGAAATGGGTGTGGGATTACTTCATGAAAATGATACTTTGGTGATTTTGGGATTTTATTTTGGGATAATTCCATAGGAGGATGCCTAGATTAAGGGAGTTAGGGTTGGATTCAAAAAGAGGATATATTTTGAGCTTAAGCCTTGAGAAGTCATTCTACGAATCCCAATTATGGTGGGAATCAGAGTTATCGTAGTTCATTAACAATGGGTGTTTTTCAAAATTTTGTAATCATAAAGAATCTCTAATACCATGTGAGTCATGTTCGGTTTGAGAAACAAGAGGATGTGAATGATCCAACAAAAACACCCCCACTTTTCCGCCTCTGCTGGTGGAAGAGGGCATGCCTATGGTGGTGATGGTGGACGAGGGTGAGGCGACCCGAGAAGAGGGTGAGGCGACGAACCATCCTTCTATTCTCTTTACATTGTACAATATTCTAATGAAAGTAAGGAGTGACGGTGAAGGAAGTAGAGAAGAGTAAGACTGAAACCTCTTACATGAATGGTTAGGGGATTTCACTAGGATGGCTGCCCAAGTGGATCTCAGAAGAAGAGGGAGAATTCTCTTTTTCTTGCATGGAAAATAAATTGTGAACTGTACCTTCCCTAATAGAGACATGAGGTTCTAGGATATAAATATGAGACGTGGAGGTCAAAACCCAAAACCTAATCCTCCAAACCAAAAACATCCCAACACTATTCCTGAGAGAAAGTTCCATGTGACTGTAGATATACAAACCCACAGACACTCCATGAATCCTAATCCCATTGTGAAACAAATGTGGGAGACCTTTAATTGTAGATATAAAATCCCAAATAGGATTCAAACTGATGTGCCCTTCGCAAAGGTAAGATAAGTCAGGAGGTTTGGGTGGAATTTCCAATATAATACCGTTTAGACAAGGCAGAAAATGGAAAAGAAGCCTTTCCATAAATTTATTTGAAGAGGGATTAATGGCTTTTTGACAGAATAAAGTGGGTGAATCAAAGAAGGGCACCCAAGTAGGAACTGGAGGGAAAGAATGAGCAGACAAGTAGGTAAGGGAGACCTGATGTTCACTTGAGTGATGAAAAATGTGACAACCGGGTCCCGGTGACAACACAGCCACCCGACCTTAACATGGTCGTCGGGTCCTGGCCCGCCAGGTACCACTAGTTGCCCCGTAGACACGTGGGGCCCAACCTAGGGTCCACCCACGTGCCTGAACGGGTCATCTGACTAATGATAGTCCCCACATGCCAACACATGTCCTTTCCAGTGTGCTTTTTCCTCACTCACACACACCCTGGGAAACTTCCAAGGAGGTCACCCATCTGGATCACTACTCCAGGCCAAGCACGCTTAACTGTGGAGTTCTAATCAGACAGGCTCCCGAAAAGGAAGGTGCACCTTGTTGACATGAGTCATATCATTTAGTCATTTAACCCTTTATCATTTGGGGATGTTACAATCACCCCCCCTTTAGAGCAAAACGCCCTCGTTGTGGGCCCTACAACTCAACCCAGGCAGTGCACCATGCACTTATGGCTGGGTTCCTCCTTTGATACCAAATGTGACAACCGGGTCCCGGTGACAGCACATCCACCCCGCCTTAACATGGTCGTCAGGTCCTGGCCCACCAGGTACCACTAGTTGCCCCGCAGACACGTGGGGTCCACCCCAGGGTCCACCCACGTGCCTGAACGGGTCATCTGACTAATGATAGTCCCCACAGGCCAACACATGTCCTTTCTAGTGTGCTTTTTCCCCACTCACACACACCTTGGGAAACTTCTCCGGAGGTCACCCATCTGAATCACTACTCCAGGCCAAGCACGCTTAACTGTGGAGTTCTAATCAAACAGGCTCCCGAAAAGGAAGGTGCACCTTGTTGACATGAGTCATATCATTTAGTCATTTAACCCTTTATCATTTGGGGATGTTAAAATAACCCTCCCCCCCCTTAGAGCACAACACCCTCGTTGTGGGCCCAACAACTCAACCCAGGCAGTGCACCATGCACTTAAGGCTGGGTTCATCCTCTGATACCAAATGTGACAACCGAGTCCCGGTGACAGCACAGCCACCCCACCTTAACATGGTCGTCGGGTCCTGGCCCACCAGGTACCACTAGTTGCCTCGCAGACACGTGGGGCCCACCCCAGGGTCCACCCACGTGCCTGAACGGGTCATCTGACTAATGATAGTCCCCACATGCCAACACATGTCCTTTTCAGTGTGCTTTGTCCTCACTCACACACACCCTGGGAAACATCCAGGAGGTCACCCATCCGGATCACTACTCCAGGCCAAACACGCTTAACTGTGGAGTTCTAATCAGACAGGCTCCCAAAAAAAAAGGTGCACCTTGTTGACATGATTCATATCATTTAGTCATTTAACCCTTTATCATTTGGGGATGTTACAAAAAATGTGGATGCTAATACATGGGAAATATTTGACTCAAGACTTCAAGAATATTTAAAGGTATTTCTAAAAGTGGGGTGCTCAAGTTCCTGTTAAAGGAATAGGCAGAACACGAGTTATTTTGATTCAGGGATGTTCGGAGACTTAGGTGCACAAGTGTTTATGGATTTAAAACACTAGAAGGACATAATTCCAATTATCCTCTTTCAAATCCTCTACTCTAGGTGTTAAAGATCTACCACGAATGGTATAAAATACATGGGAGAAGCACTAGGGAGACCAGATCAGCAATTAGACTTCAGGGAAATTTTTCTATACAAATGAAGTCCCCAAGGGTCTATTTATTGGAAAAAATAGGACCCTTGGAGAAACGGTGATTGGGAGTGCAAGTAGGTTGCATGGAAAAATTGGGCGCACAAGTACCTCACACGCTGACGACTCCTTGGTCTGATTGGGGTGATCCAATGCTCATGCCTTTGTAAATCTTGGTTTTCTTCATTTGTTTTATCCTATTTTTGCTAAGGAGTTTCCCTGTGTCATTTTTAGACCCTGTGAGGAAATGGAGTGTCAACAACACAATATATCAAATATGGATATTTAAGAGAAATTTAATGTCCAATGATCCAAAAATAAATTAGTTTTTCATGAGGAAGTTAATGACCAAAAAATTAATAAGATATAAGACATGATCATTAGTTCATTATGAATATAATTTTTTTGTAATAAAATCATGTACTTTGGAAGAAAAAATTAAATTGAATCTAAATATTATATAAATATTTAATTTAATATATTTATTTTTTAAACCATTGATTTTTTTTAAAAGATGATAAATTTTAAAAAATGGTTATGGGGGTAGGGAAGTTTGTTAATGTCGTATATATTAAAAAACATTAATTTTAACTTTTTATTAAAGAAATTGAAAAGAAATACTTTCAAAAAACAATATAAATATTTTTTTCATACCATTTAAAAAGTTGGGGATTGCATAATATTTCCATAATAGATCATATGATTAATATAAATGATTTTTTAAAAATAAATTTGAAAAATAGGGACATTGAAGAGAAATATACCCAATTAAAAGTGGAATTAAATCAGTTTTTTTAAATTTATTTGGTAGATTGAAGTTACAAAGAGATAAAAAGTTGGAAGAAAATATTTAAACACATTAAATTTTTAGATTATAATAAAATTATTTTTTCTTATAAAGATAAATGATAATATCCTTTCAATTAATGAAATAACCAATCATAATAGAAGGTGAGATATCAAAATAAATTATTACCTATTTGGTTATTTTTGAATTGTAACCCCTTGAAAGAATAAAAATGAATTGAATCATTAATAATAATGAACAAATAGGCATTCATATTAAATATATCAAAGTGGAATTATATACACATCATAAAATTGAATATGCTCACAATAACAAATATGTCTTATTGAAGAAAAATCAAGACAAAATCTTTTACCGCATGATTCCTATTAGTTGAACAAGAATTAGGCACATTTATAATGGTTTTAAACATATTATTAAATTATACTAGATACATATTTATATTTCTAACATCATATATTATTTTTATAACATCTTATCACCCATTTGATAACAATATTTTATTATTAAAATTGTTGCGGGTGTTAATAGCCTTGTTTTATCATATATGTTTTTTCATGTAAGTTTCGTTTATTTTATATTTGATATAGATAAATCATTTAAATAATTATATTAAGGTTATAAATGAAACATTAATTCATTTTATACATTTTTATAACCATTCTTGAAATTTTCAAATGGAAAATGAGTCACATTGCATAGTGGAAACTGTAGGTCGTACGTATGCACAAGCGACTTTATCATTTCTTAATGGCTGAAATGGTAAGAAATTGGATGATATATTAATTTTAAAATATAAATATAATTTCATAATTATAATATATATTTATTATTTCCATCATTGTGACAATCCATGTGAGTCAGTGATGGAAAACAAATTACATTGGTTCGAGAGGCGGTATCCTGACGTACACACGAGCGATGGTTTTATTTTCTATTTTATAGAGAAGGATATGGTTAAATATTAAGAAATAAACATAATAAAATATAATTATATTTTATACACTAGTGTTATTATATTGTAATTGTTATGACATAATTTAAGGTGGAATATAAGTAGTAAAAAATAGAGCTTTGAAAAGATAATTAACTTTACATAGAATAACCTCCTTTGGATATATTATTAAGGACCCTAAGGTTGGTATTTTAGGAAGTAAAGAATATATAGAATGTTTAAAAGGATTTTGGGGATATATTTTTGTCGGTTTTTGTTGATATAATTTTTTTAGAGGTGTGAATAATTAAGGGGAAGAGGTGCCCTTTTATAATTGAGGCGAGTGACACACATGTAATTTTTCAATGTTTTTACGTAATATCATGTCACATTCTTATAAAAATGAAAAAATGGAACATATTCATGTGAAAAAAAGATAAGGTATAAATAAAACAAGAAAATCTCGTTTCAAAAAGTCTTTAAGTAATTTTTACACTTATCATTATAGATTATCCCCTTGGTAAACTTGTATTTACCTTAACAATTGTAATTATTTCGTAATATTTTTAATATTTATTGTGAGAAAAAATTATGTTAAAATTATTATATAATATTAATTTATATAATTCCTAATATGGAATCAATTTTATAAAATTATGTTATTATAATTGGTATCATTTAATTTAAAAATAAACCAACTAATTGGCTTTGAAAACAATTTTTCAAGAAATGCAATTTCATGTATAAGATGATCTTATATTAACTATATGAATAATAATAATCATTATATGGATTTAAATTAATATATTAATATATTTAATATTTAAATTTAATTTAAATTATTCACCATTAAATATTATTATAATTAATTTCAATGGATATTTGTTATCCCTTTTGAACAAAAATAGTTTTCTTGAAAAAAAATTTGGAAAATATATCTTTTACCTCAAAATGATCTTATCATTATTAATATGAAATTTATTAGAAATAAATTATTTATTATACACATTATAAAATATTATTAAAAATAAAAATAGGAATATTTAAATAATACATTATCGATTATGCATAAAAGATTTTTTCTAAGGGGAAATTTCAAATTTTCATTATAGACCTATTTAGACCAAGTAAGGTCAATATTTATATCCATACATTAAAATTAAAATTTTTCCATGAAATATTAAATTTTTTTAGATTAATTTAAATAGAATTTACACTTACTATAATTGAGGCTCTGGTGTTACAATATTCATTGTAACGACCCAAAGTATTTCAATAGAAAAAATCCCTTCTTATATCTATGTCATAAAAACACAAAATAATGAACTACTAAGTGATAAGTGACCTTTAAACATAATTTTGTCACCCCCTATGTTTGGAATTTTAAAAATCTGACATACACGATTGTGTTCAAGATAGTTTTTGGAGTCTAATGAAACAAAAATAATTTTTGGTGAATAGTTACCTACCCTTATGAATAGTAACCTAACCTTATGAATAGTAATATGACCCTTATGAATAGTAAATAAGATTAACATTACCTATGAATAAATAAAATAAAATTTAGACATCTTAGAAAGTGACAATTTGACCTTAGTAAACGTTTTTGGTATTTTATAAGTCATAAATAATTAATTATAATTAATTAATTTAAAAGAATATTTATTTTCCTATAATGTATTCATAAATTGTTGAATCAATGTCTAATAGTTTTTAGATAATTTTATAAGACCCTAAATAATTTTTGAAAGAACTATAAAATCATTTTTAATCTTAAAAACGGTTTTTTTAATTAAATTATGATTTTATTTAAATATTAAATTAATAATATTTAGAAAATAATTTTTGAAAAATGGACTTAATTTTTGGATTCTACACGTCGAAAAATGTTTGGGGTAAATTAATGGGATTTTTCTGAGATACTTGAATTTTTTGTGCATAGTAGAATACATTAATTTACCATATAAATACATTTTAATTAAAACCCACTATTCCTAATATCACAAGTGATGTAAGCACCCAAATCCTGAACTCACATGCCTTTTTTACTATTCTTGGTCATCTAAGACTCACTATTCCTTGTCTTAGGTGAAATTTATAAACTAATCAATTTTATATTAAGGAAACCTCTCTCCCCTCCACTATAAAAGCCACCCTTCACTCCCTCTTTTCCTCACACCTCTCAAGCTCCAAGCCTTCTCTAAACATTGCCCAAACACCTTCCCTAGCTCATCCCACACGTCCAAAAGCTTCTGGTATCATCAAAAGACCATGCCTAGCTTTCTTAAAGAGGATCTCAAGAGGAGAATTCTAAAGGTAATTTCTCTCCCTCTTCTCCTTTAATTTCCTTTCATGTTCAAGTTCCTTTCTTGATCTCTCCCTACCTATCTTCATCCAAATTGTTCTGTAAATACAGTATTATATATATACTGTAATAATATGATTCTAATGTTATATTATATCACCCCACACCCTTTCCCTCTTCCATTTATTTTATTAAAGAGAATGTTGTTCATGAGGTATTAAATTTATCACCTTCAAAAACGACATGTTATCTTCTTCCATTTATAACATCAATATGGTCATGAAACCATTTTATGGTTGAACAAGAATATTTTATATGTATTATGTTCTATTTTAAGTTCTGGAAATAACCTATGGCCTTATTACTAAGTTAAATGTTAAAACAAGATCGTTGTGATCCAAAAACCGCCCAAATTAATCCAAATAACCATCATTAAATTTTTATCTAATGATTCATCCACTTGGATATAATATAATTCACTATAAAATTATTAAAGCTACTGTAATATCATTAATAACATGTATTATCAGTTCTGTATGTTTACTCATGATCTACCCAAACATCAACTTAAGAATACAAGTGGACCGCTCAAGAAAACCATGAAAATGAACATCCCCGATCAATGTTTTTAAACTTTATAAGTCATCCAAAGGAACATAATATAACATAATGAAACCAGAATGAACCCTATTATTGTACACATGGTTCTGGATTTCTAATTAACGAATATAATGTCATTATACTTGACATTAAAGAGAAGGAGGCATTCGATTATAAGGTAAGGGGAAATCTCGAACCCATTTTTCATCCTTCTGGTTCTCCCTCTTTCACTCCATTTTTGATATGGTTACTCCTCAAAGATAATTTTTTCATAATTTCCTTTAATTTTCTGGGATATACATGTTTGTCACTTGTTTTTATGTCCATCAAAAGTTTTTCCAAAAGAACTATTCTTTCAAGATCTCACCTTTTACCTCTCATTCAAGGTTGATGGTTCGTGTATCAAGTATGTTGTTCCCTCTTTCTTTTGGGAACCCAAAGCTTATGAATGTGTTATTATGAGATGAACCCCATTCTATTCAATGGATTATTTATGTACATGTTTTATATGTGTTATATGTGGCAATGATGATAATGATAATGTTATGATGTGACGGGTGCGCCCGGAATTATATAGCGCAATATGAATGCTTAAATGTGACAGGTGTGCCCAGAATTATACAGCACTCCAATGCATTGGGTAAAGTGATGAATCTCATGAGTAAATGTGAAATGATTTGTGAACATGATGCTAGATTTTTTCACAAGTATGTGTGATAGTTAACCACTAAGACATGATGTTTCATTTTTATGCATTTCCACATTTCAAGTCTTTTACTTATCCTCCTCTCAGGTTCATGATCTTTTTCCTATGTTATGATTATGCTCACCCCATGATGTATTGTTCTTATCTATCCTCTTACTAGGCTTTTAGCTCACCCCTTCTGATGTATATCCTCAGGTGGCTACATGTACTAAGGAGAGGAAAAGTGCTTCTAAGAAGCTATAGAAGAAGAAATTAAATGAATGTTTATGCTTGATGTTGTACTTGTTATGTGTAGTCCTAGTTTTTCCAAGACACTAAACCTCTGGATTCTCCATGTGTAATAATATTGTGTTGTTTATCATTAAATTGATGTAATAGTAATGTAAGAAAAGTCCGGGTCGCTATAGTTGGTATCAGAGGAAAGGTTTAGTTAATTTGGGAATTAGGATTAGTGAACCCTAAAGAAAACCTCTAGCATGAGACTAAGTACAAATATACACACAAGGATATTTACCTAGGGATCCCATATGTTATGTTTTCGGTATAATTCTATAAATGAATAAGTTATTCATGACTTGTTTACTTTTGTTTTGTTCTATCCTTTTCTATTTTAGAAAATGGTGGGAATCCGGAGAAATCAGGCCAACAACTCATGCGAGGGCCAATGCAACGATTTCCCGAACAACATCCCTAATGATTTGGGAGGTGGAGTTCAAAACTTCATGGCGATGCTTACACAATTATCTCGGGTTATGAATAATAACCATAATAATGGTGATCGTCCTCTTTCACCAAAGAGGGAGCAACTAGCTATCGAATGTTTTATGCGGCAACGACCACTGACATTTTGTGGATCTTCTGATCAACTAGTTGCAAAACAATGGGTCAACTCCATGGAGAAGATATTTTTTGTTCTTCACTATTCCGAGACGGAGAAGGTGACTCTAGCCGTTTATCGTCTAGATAGAGATGCTGATCAATGGTGGGCTTTGATTAAGAACACCAAGCCAAGGGAGGAAATTGAAGAGATGGAATGGGAATACTTTAAGATAATGTTTCTTAATAAGTACTTCCCAAGAACTCTTTGCATGAAGATGGAGAGAGAATTTATAGAGCTCAAGCAAAAAGAAGGAGAATCTAACACAACCTATGAATAAAATCTCACAAGGCTCGCAAGGTATGCTTTGGGTTTTGTTATCAACAATGATAACAAAATTGATAGATACTTTAGTGGATTAAAACAACATATTCGAAAGGCTCTTAAAATTCGAGACATTGGGAGTTATGAAGAAGTTGTTCGGTGTGCTCTCAAAGTGGAAATGGAGTTTGTAAAATGGTCCCATGGCTATGGTGATAAGAAAAGAAAGATGGAATTTCAAGCTGGTGGATCTAGAGATAAATATGGGAAGAAAACACAATGACCCACATGCCAAAAATGTGGGAAGTTGCACCATGGGAACTGCCTCAAAGGTACGACAAAATGCTTTAAGTGTGGGAAGGAAGGACACCAAGCTCACGAGTGTCGAAAAGACATGAAAAGGAAGGATAATGTAGCTGATGAAAGGAGAGAACCAGTCGTGGTTCAGTGCTACAACTATAGGGAGCTAGGGCACTATTCAAACCAGTGCACTAAACCTCGAGATCCCGAGGGTAATCAGCGCCAACAACCACCAAAGCCAAAGGAACAAGGGAAGGCTTATGCCCTCACTACTGCAGAGGTGGAACATGATAATGAAGTTGTACAAGGTACACTTCCTATTCACTCAAGAATGGAAAATGTTTTATTTGATTCTGGTTCTACGCATTCCTTTATATCTTGAAAGTTTCCTAGAACTATAAAATCGAAGCCCCGAAACCTTGAAGTAGAGATATCTGTAAAAACACCAAGTGGTGCAATCATTGCAACCCAAGTGTTTGACTCTTCTCCTATTAACGTATGTGGGAAGATTCTTTCGGAAAATCTCGTAATACTTCCCTTGGTGGAATTCGACGCTATAATGGGAATGGATTGGCTCTCTTTATATAGAGCACATATCAACTATCGGGAAAAGGAAATATATTTTCATATTCCAAACCATCCCATGCTCCTCTACAAATGCATGGAAGAAAATGAATATCCTTTGAAAAATCCTTCAATGGTGTGGGTGATGATTCCCTATGAAGAATCATACCTCACCCAAATGTTTGAGTCAAAGGAAAGTTCCAACCTTGAGGAAATTCCCACCATAAGGGAATACAACGATGTATTTCCCGAAGAGTTACTCGGAATTCCCCCGGATCGTGAGGTAGAGTTCTGAATTGAACTCATACCTAGAGATACTCCTACCTCGAAGTTCCCCTATAGGATGGATCCTATCGAACTGGAGGAGTTAAAGAAGCAGCTGTAAGAGAATTTGGACAAAGGGTTCATATGCCCTAGTGCATCACCTTGGGGTGCGCCAGTGCTCTTTGTGAAGAAGAAGGATGGAACCATGCGGTTGTGTATCGATTATCGGGAACTCAACAAGATCACCAAAAAGAACAAGTATCCTCTCCCAAGGATTTACGACTTGTTCGATCAGTTAAGAGGAGCTCAATACTTCTCAAAGGTGGATCTTCGTTTTGGATATCATCAAGTAAACGTGAAGAAGGAAGATATTCAGAAGACTTCCTTCCGTACAAGGTATGGGCACTATGAGTTTTTAGTGATGCCTTTCGGACTTACTAATGCCCCTACAATCTTCATGGATTTGATGAATAGAGTCTTTAGACATTACCTAGACAAATTTGTGGTAGTGACTATCGATGATATTCTCATCTACTCCAAGAGCAAGGAGGAACATGAAGAACATCTAAGACTTGTGTTGGCGACATTGAGAAAGGAGAAGTTGTACGCCAAGTTCAGCAAGTGTGACTTTTGGATGAATGAAGTCACGTTCTTGGGACATGTGATCACAAGCGAGGGAATCTCTATGAACCCTTCAAAGACAAAGGCGATTGAAGAATGGCCCATGCCCTCTAGTGTCACAGAAATCCGTAGTTTTCATGGATTAGCTGGGTACTATCGACGTTTTGTGAGAAACTTCTCATGATTGTCAAGCCTGCTAACTAAGTTAACAAGGAAAGGGGTATAGTATGTATAGACGAAAGAATGTGAGGGAAGCTTCAAGGAGCTAAATATAAGGCTGATCACTGCACCTGTACTCACACTACCTAAAAGTGGAGAAGGTTTTGTGATATACAGTGATGCTTCAAAGAAATTCTTGGGTTGTGTACTCATGCAAAATGATAATGTGATTGCCTACGCCTCACAATAGTTGATGATCCATGAGCAGAACTACCAGACGCATGATCTAGAGCTGGCAGCCGTGATTTTTGCCTTGAAAATCTGGCAGCACTACCTTTATGGTGAGAAGTGTGACATATACACCGACCACAAGAGCCTAAAGTATATATTCACACAAAAGGATCTCAACATGCGTCAAAGGAGATGGTTAGAGCTAATCAAGGATTACGATTTCTCTATTCACTAACATCCTGGAAAGGCGAACAAGGTAGCTGATGCTATAAGGAAGAAAGAACCTACTACTCTATCCATGTTGAGGATTGAGAAAGACCCTATCTTCTTGGATATGCAAAGGATGGATTTGGAAATCATAAGGGCAGGTGATACATCCTACCTTGCCCAAATGATTGCGCAACCATCCATCCAACAGAAGATTAAGGAAGAACAAAGGGATGATGTGGAGATACAAAAGAGGGTGAATGCAGTAAAGGAAGGGAAGCTGAAAGAGTCCCATATCGATGATGATGGTGTGATTCGGTTTGTAACGCGGCTTTTTGTGCCTTCATCACCCGGGATAAAGAATGAGCTATTGGATAATGCACATAGCTCAACTTTCTCTATTCATCCTGGAAGTACCAAGATGTATCGTGATCTCCGAGAACATTTCTGGTGGGATAACATGAAGAAGGAGATTGCGGAATATATATCAAGGTGCTTGGTATGTCAGCAAGTTAAAGCTGAGCAGAAAAAGTCCAAAGGTATGATGTAGCCATTTCCTATACCCATGTGGAAATGGGAAAATCTTACTATGGAATTTGTCATGGGTCTCCCGAAAATGTCAAGAGGAAATAATGTGATATGGGTTGTGGTTGATCGACTCACCAAGACTGCCTATTTTATTACTATTCGGGTTGACCTCTCACTTGAACAACTTGAAAGGATATATGTGAAAGAAGTAGTGAGATTTCCCGGTTTTCCACTCTCGATTGTCTCTGACCGTGATCCAAGGTTCACATCTAAATTCTAAAGGAGACTTCAACATTCTTTGATTACTGAATTAAATTTTAGTATGGCCTATCACCCCCAAACCAATGGCCAGTCTGAAAGGACTATTCAGACACTAGAAGATATTCTAGGAGAATGCTCTCTAGATTTCAAAGGTGGATGGGATCAGCACCTCCCATTGGTTGAGTTCTCATACAACAATAGCTTCCACTCGAGTATTCAGATGGCTCCGTATGAAGCTCTTTATGGGAAGTGATGTAGAACTCCAACCTGTTTGGTATGAAGTTGTAGAAAGAAAGCTACTTGGAACCGATCTTGTGCAGGAGATGACCGAGAAGGTTCAAGTCATCCAGAAACACATGAAAGCTGTTCAAAGTCGGCAAAAGAGCTATGCTGACAACCGTCGAAGGGACTTGGAGTTCGACGTGGGAGATAAAGTCTTCCTTCGAATATCTCCATGGAAGAGAGTAATGTGATTCGGGAAGAAAGGGTAGCTAAGCCCAAGGTACATTGGCCCCTTTGAGATCCTTGATCGTATAGGAGCCATGGCCGATCGTCTGGAACTTCCACTGAATATGGCTCAAGTTCATGATGTGTTTCATGTATCACTACTGAGGAAGTACATACCAGACCCCTCACATGTACTAAACTCAGAGGTGGTACAACTGGATGATGATCTTTCCTATGAGGAGCAGCTGGTAAAATTTTTGGATCGAAGTGATAAAGTTCTACGCAACAAGACAACCTGCCTTGTCAAAGTGTTGTGGAGGAACCAAAAGTTTGAGGAAGCAACTTGGGAATCGGAAGAGGCAATGAAGGATAAGTACCCTCACCTGTTTGTGTAAAGTGAAATTCCGGGGGCGGAATTTCTTAAGGGGGGAAGAATGTAATGAACCAAAGTATTTCAATAGAAAAAATCCCTTCTTATATCAATGTCATAAAACACAAAATAATGAACTACTAAGTGATAAGTGACCTTTAAACATAATTTTGTCACCCTTATGTTTGGAATTTTAAAAATCTGACATACACGATTGTGTTCAAGATAGTTTTTGGAGTCTAATGAAACAAAAATAATTTTTGGTGAATAGTAACATACCCTTATGAATAGTAACCTACCCTTATGAATAGTAATATGACCCTTACGAATAGTAAATAAGATTAACATTACTTATGAATAATAAAATAAAATTTAGACATCTTAGAAAGTGACAATTTGACCTTAGTAAACATTTTTGGTATTTTATAAGTCATAAATAATTAATTATAATTAATTAATTTAAAATAATATTTATTTTCCTGTAATGTATTCATAAATTATTTAATCAATTTCTAATAGTTTTTAGATAATTTTATAAGACCCTACATAATTTTTGAAAGAAATATAAAATCAATTTTAATCTTAAAAACTGTTTTTAAGTAAATTATGATTTTATTTAAATATTCAATTAATAATAATTAGAAAATTATTTTTGAAAAATGGACTTCATCTACAGATTCTACACGTCGAAAAATGGTTGGGGTAAATTTTCCGGATTTTTCTGAGATACTTGAATTTTTTATGAATAGTAGAATACATTAATTTACCATATAAATACATTTTAATTAAAACCCACTATTCCTGACATCACAAGTGATGTAAGAACCCAAATACCGAACTCACATGCCTTTTTTACTATTCTTGGTCATCCAAGACTCACTATTCCATGTCCTAGGTGAAATTAATAAACTAATCAATTTTATATTAAGGAAACCCCTCTCCCCTCCACTATAAAAGCCACCCTTCACTCCCTCTTTTCCTCACACCTCTCAAGCTCCAAGTGTTTTCTAAACTCTACACAAACACCTTCCCTAGCTCATCCCCCACGTCCAAAAGCTTCTGGTCTCATCAAAAGACCAAGCCTAGCTTCCTTAAAGAGGATCTCAAGAGGAGAATTCTAAAGGTAATTTCTCTCCCTCTTCTCCTTTAATTTCCTTTCAAGTTCAAGTTCCTTTCTTGATCTCTCCCTACCTATCTTCATCCAAATTGTTCTGTAAATCCTGTATTATATATATACTATTATATTATGATTATAATTTTATATTATATCACCCCACACCCTTTCCCTCTTCCATTTATTTTATTAAAGAGAACGTTGTTCATGAGGTGTTAAATTTATCACCTTCAAAAACGACATGTTCTCTTCTTCCATTTCTACCTTCAATCTGGTCATGAAACCATTTTATGGTTGAACCAGAATATTTTATATGTATTATGTTCTATTTTAAGTTTTGGAAATAACCTATGGCCTTATTACTAAGTTAAATGTTAAAACAAGATCGTGGTGATCCAAAAAACCGCCCAAATTAACCCAAATAACAATCATTAAATTTTTATCTAATGATTCGTCCACTTGGATCTAATATAATTCACTATCAAATTATTAAATATAATGTAATATCATTAATAACATGTATTATTAGTTCTGTATTTTTACCCATGATCTACCCAAACATCAACTTAAAAATACAAGTGGACCGCTCAAGAAAACCATGAAAATGAACATCCCCGATCAATGTTTTTAAACTCTATAAGTCATCAAAAGGAACATAATATAACATAATGAAGCCATAATGAACCCTATTAATGTAAACATGGTTCTGGATTTCTAATTGATGAATATAATGTCATTATACAGGACATTAAAGAGAAGGAGGCATTCGAGTACAAGGTAAGGGGAAATCTCGAACCCATTTTTCTTCCTTCGGGTTCTCCCTCTTTCACTCCATTTTTGATATGGTTACTCTTAAAATATAATTTGTTCATAATTTACTTTACTATTCTGGGATATAAATGTTTTTCACTGGTTTTTATGTCCATCAAAATGTTTTCCAAAAGAACTCTTCTTTCAAGATCTCACCTTTTACCTCTCATTCAAGGTTGATGGTTCTTGTATCAAGTATGTTGTTCCCTCTTTATTTTGGGAACCCAAAGCTTATGAATGTGTTATTATGAGATGAAACCCATTCCTTTCCATGGGTTATTTATGTACATGTTTGATATGTGTTCTATGTGGAAATCATGATAATTATAATGTTATGATGTGACGGGTGCACCCAAAATTATATTGCGCAATATGAATGTTTAAATGTGACGGGTGCGCCCGGAATTATACAACACTCCAATGCATTGGGTAAAGTGATGAATCTCATGATTAATTGTGAAATGATGTGTGAAAATGATTCTAGCTTTGTTCACAAGTATGTTTGGTAGTTAGCCACTAAGACATGATGTTTCATTTTTATGCATTGCCACATTTCAAGTCTTTTACTTATGCTCCTCTCATGTTCATGATATTTTGCCTATGTTATGATTATGCTCACACCATGATGTATTGTTCTTATCTATCCTCTTACTAGGCTTTTAGCTCACCCATTTTGATGTATATCCTCAGGTGGAAATATGTACTAAGGATAGGACAAGTGCTACTAAGAAGCTATAGAAGAAGAAATTAAATGAATGTGTATGCTTGATGTTGTACTTGTTATGTGTAGTCCTAGTTTTCCCAAGACACTAAACCTCTGGATTCTCCATGTGTAATAATATTGTGTTGTTTATCTTTAAATTGATGTAATAGTAATGTAAGAAAAGGCTGGGTCGCTATATTCATTTTTTATTAAATTGTTCTTATTATCTTGGAAATCTTGTCATGAATTTGTTTTCTATATAACCTTAAAATTTTCACCTTCATCACATATCATTAACATTATTTGGGTTATTATTTTTAGATGAATTTTCATGAAAATCAAAAATTTATTTTTGGATATATTTATCCATATAAATTCTATAGTTCTTCTCATATATTGATTACTTCTTGGTTTTTAGATTTCTTTTTTCATTAATGTTCATATCTAGTTTCTAATGGTCCATAATGTGTCCATGTACAAAAATATAAGGATATTATATTTTTAGGTGTGACATATTATTCAGTATTATTATTTGAATTATTACAAGTATTTTCCTCAGATATATTATTCTTTTTTACATCAATAAAGACTTAGTTACTTTCATCACCTTCTTATATATATATATATTGTGGGCTTATCTACATAGTAGTATATATGTTGAAATTAATTGGTACATACTAAAAATATTCATAACATTGACCACTTATATTTAAATGATCATTTAATTTATTCAATATTTTAAATCTATCATTAATATATATATTTTTATTTTTATGTGAAAAATAATTTTGTCCAGGTGAATTTCTATTTTTTCATTTATGCTCACTGTAAATCCAAGGCTTCTATAAATTTTATACACTAACATTTTATTCTAATAAACAATTACATTTTTTCAAATTTCCAATATTACCAATAATAGAAAACAAATATTATTCTTCTACTAATAAATTCAGTATATTATGTCTTGGTTCCCTGCAATTTTTAAACTTGAGAATTATTATTTTAAACAATAATTTGGGGTATAGTATTATTTTACAGGCCTAAATCCACACTTAATGAGGTGATTGGTTTATTATATTTTTTAGACGACTATAATTTTCTTAATATTTATTTCAATACTACGCTAGAAGATAAAAATGCATTAGTAAAATTATATTTATCAGGATAGTGAGTCATTTTCTTCAATTAGATTTCAATAGAATGGTCAGTAGATGTTATAAAACATTTTTTTCAATAATTTTGAGTATTTGGGATATTAGACTCTTTTAGAAACTTGTGTGGGAGTATATATATTATAATTAGTTTAATAAATATTATATTTTATAGTTTTCAGATTTCTAAACTGATCCTAAGTATAAGACACTTCACGTTGATGGATTTATTACTATCCTCAACTAATTTCAAACCTTCTTCCCATTTTCTCTTCAAATTATTAGTTAATTCCTCTTGTATTTTTATTTATTATCATAAGATGTTTTCAATATCTCATAATAATTTTACTTTTACCTTAAAATAATAATGTTTTAAATTCACATAAATGTTATATATCTTTTATAATGCATGAATTATTTATACAAAGAATTTATTTATCACATATTTCTCATAAACAATTTTTAATTATTTTCAAGTTCGGGAAATATGTCTACTTCAAAGTGATAAAGATTATTATTGGACATCAAAAAGTTTTGTGAGAGTATTCAATCTTGAAACATTCTTATCTAAAGTATTCTATTTTTATTTATCCTCCTCCTATATCTATGAATTTTTATCAAGTAGTTCATTGATAACAAAAACTATACAAGTGACCACTTCTTTAGGAGAATTATTCTAATGATACTTGATTTCGAAATGATTATCAATGAGTGTTTTATTAAATATATATTTGTCATAAATTGAATTAACTTCATCTAAATAATCATAATCAATTGATTTGTCAATAATTTTACCACTCCAATTACTTTCAACTAGTGGTGTTTATTTATTCACTTTTAAATTTTTCTTTATATTCTTTGCCTCTTTCATTTTCTTAATTTTCTTAGTCTTGTCCAAAAAAATGGATATTTTTAATAAGAAAACCATATTTATTTTTCCCAATTTGATCCATATATATTTTTTATAAAATATACACTTTATATAACTTTGAAAATGTTGAATCTAATCAGTAGATACCTGGTTTTCTCTAATACTAATTGAAATATGGAAATATGGTTAGATAATTGAGGTGGGGGAGATCACATTCAATTTTTATGATTGATTTATTTTTAATTTAACCAATATGATTAGTTAAGACATTTATTTATTCAATTTATTTATCTTATCCTTATATTAATATTATAGAACATAAATGGGATATGGAATAACAATTTTTACAAGGAACAACCATATAAGCTAACTCTTTATTGTGATTGGTTAGATTCCCCAATCACATATTTTTCACTATATATCCATGTTGTTACACCAAAATTTTTCCCAATATCATCAACATAGATTCACAATATATAACTTCCATAAAACCATCATAAACTATAGTTTCTTATTACCTGAGAAATTTTTTTTGAACAAAAATAAGGAATATTTTTTTACTCCTAGTTTATTCTGTAAAACCTAATAAAGATCTAAATCCTTGATCCTTATATATTATCATAACATTAAATTATTACTAACATTGGTCTTCAATTTCTACTAAATAAGAAACTATAACTATATTAAATTCATCCATGCTCTCTTATAAACATATCAAAATATGCAACTTCATATCCCTTTACAATAATATAATGAAACTTATAATTTCTCTCATATTTTACAATTATCCTATCTTCTAAATAGAATATTTTTTCTTTATCACTATTCAATTTACTTCTGACTCATTTTTATCTGGTTATATCATCATATTATAGAACTTATATGCTTAGAATTAATCATCATTGAAACAAAATTTTGGTATTTATTACTTCTTAATTAAATATTCAACCTAAGATATTTTTAGAACATATTCATGTAAGAAATATCTTTCAATAGTTATTTCAAAAAAATTCTCATGAAACCTAGTCACATAAAATAGATTTAAATTATTCTTTGTTTTGAAAAAAAAATCATTTTTAATAATTTAAACACACAATAAAATTTTCATAAAATCCTCTGTCATTCAAACTTTTGGACTTTTACATCATACAACTTCTTGAACCTAATCTATATAATTCTTAGTTCAAACATGAGTTCACCGATTATTACATGTACTTTTCATAGCTTTCTTCAATTTTACTAAACCATTCTTTAATAAAATATGAAATATCACATGGGTTTTTCATTCTTCTTCATATAAGAAAATTGTATTCATATTTTTCCTTCAATAAACTGTATAACATAACATAGTATTCTAAACAGCTTTGGAAAGAATAGAGTGTGTGGTATCATATCAGTTTTACTCATAAAACTATACAGGTATGTATTTTTTCATTCTAATGTTACACATTTAAAGGCCATTAATATCATGTATATATTCCTTCTCACAAATAGTATATACAAGTGTACTTCCCTCAAGTAGATCTCTCATGAAATCCAAAACAAACAGAGAGATCATGTTCTCTCTAAAATATCAGTCTATTTTTTCTATAAATTTTGACACCAAAGAGTATTTATATATTGTTTATACTGCCTTTATCTTCTTAAAATAATTTTGATTCACTCATTACTTTGTGTTTATGAGAATTATAGTACCAAGGCTTCACTTGAGAATCCATGTTCACTCTAACTTTTACATCCTTTAGTGGTAGACTTTTAATAGCTTCAAATTTTTTCATTATCTCTACTCAAAGTTACCGAAACATTTATACACTACCTTCTCTACATCATTTAAAAAACTAAACTTTGACTTTCTCAAATTCCCATGTAGTGTAGCTCATATTGTTAAATCATGATGATTTTAATGATCACTCTCCTAAAATTGTTGAGGCATTAAAAATTCAATCACAAATTTTATGAATCATAATATCATATTTTTTGTGTGGAATTATTAGTTCAACACCATCACTACTTTAAGTGATTTTGAGGTTATCATAACCTTGAGTGGTAGGCACAATGTCTAATCAACTAGTATCTCAAACCAAAATATATATGTGGAGAATATTAAATCAAGGACATTGTAATATTCAGCATGACATATGATTTTAATTCTGAACAGTAAAATCTTATAATGTTTACCATATTTTAAATTTCCATGTATTGTTACTCATTCATTACTCTGGACACTATACAATATTACATTGAAATCTATTGGAACCACTTTGTGCCTGACATCCATAGTGACAACCCACACCATAGTTCTTCCCAGAACATCCCCATACTCTTTCTCCTCCTAACATTTATTAACCAGACTAGGACATACCTATATAGTCCCACTTTCTAGCACATCTATTAATCTCCACACTTCCTCCTTGGTAATTTGGATGCTTCGGTAGTTATAGGATAGAGTTGGACTATTTTTTACCATAGGGGACATATAATGTCTTTTATAAAAATCTACCTCTATCAACAGATTATTATATTATAATTATACCCTCAATTATCTTATAATTATTCACTAACTCAAAGAATCATAGTATCCTATATAATTTCCATTTTGACCAGCTACTCAAATTCACATAAAACCCTTGTTTTAGAAAGTATTCTTCATATAATAATTTCTATATTTATTTATAATTTAGACCATATTAATAATTATTTGATGAAAATGTTTCATTATAAAAAGTGACAATTATTTCACATAAAAAATACTTTTGTATTGTATATTATATTCATTGAAATCTCATAGTGGTACTAACTCCAATCATCAATCTTCCCATTCTATAATTCTTCATCATCCATGGAAAACATCCAGTTCTTTATTTAATTAATTTTTTCACATTTCACAACTTCAATACACATACATAAACACATTGAAATTCCATTATATAATGATATTGAAAAAAATACAACAAAAAAACACTACTTAAACGTCATCAATCCAAAAGGATATATACTCTCTTAAGACCTAGTATCTTTACTAAAATGATGGACAATATCTAATTTATTTGGAATAAAATGAAAGTATCATATAAGATTGATAAGTTTCATATATATTCCAATTTGATGCCATTGTAGTAGGATTCAAGAAAAATGTGAATTTAACTCCACATTATGATTTATTTTTTGAATTCATTAAACAAATTATTGATGTGTGTTATGATTTACTATTTCCATTAAGATAATTTTCTTTTTCAAAATTTCATTCCAATTTAAAAATTCTGGAAATATAAATCAAATAGTTTTGATGTTATTAATTAGGGAATGATATAATTTATACCATATATAAATTTTTTTGAGATACAAATATATATTATTAAAAATTAAGAGAAATATTCTAAGGTGATGGATCATTTTATTAGTTCGAGTGTTATGGGAACATAGTAAAATATAAAAAGTTATTTGGGAGAGGGAATATCATTATCCCTTGTAATGGATGATTTTTTTTAAGAATATTGATCATTATAATTTTATATTGGAAAAAAAATTTAGAATAGAGAGAACTATGACACCCTCAATCTAGTATGTATTTCAAAATTTTATTTTTGATTTATTTTTTGTAAAGAAGATGGTTAAGATAATTTTATATATAAGGAAAGGTTTATGTGCCCAAATTCCATAAAAATCAAGTAAACTACAATTTTATTAAATTTCAAGTCAAATAGTAAGGAAGGATTGTGTGTATAGTCAAATAAAACTGTAGGTTGA
The DNA here is from genome assembly GCA_963277665.1 of Viscum album. Lineage (NCBI taxonomy): Eukaryota > Viridiplantae > Streptophyta > Magnoliopsida > Santalales > Viscaceae > Viscum > Viscum album. Next base: position 1,287,284,011 of record OY728159.1, on the reverse strand, counting down.
CCATGAATTTACAATTTTTCGTGTATGAATTTTTAATTTTTTGAGTAATAAGGAATTCCCAACTATTTCAAACACAATACCTGAAAAAGAATAAGAGGGGTGGGGGTAAATAGGTTGTTTATATTTTCATTTTTAGAAATTATATTTTTCTTATGTGAACAAAAATAGAAGAACCAATACATTCTAATCAGACAACCATTATATCAAAATATATAAAGTAAAGCACATGAACATGAGGATTTTTCTAGGTTCACCACTGAGCACTATATTAACAGAGCATAAATTAATGATGTGTCAATATACCATGAAGTTAAGAATGAACTATCATGATTGAGATGTTTTTATATCAATATAGTAACGATTCCAAGGGTTACTATAAAAACTTTTCCCTCTGTGCATTACATCAAGAAAAGGTAACAAAAATAATACACAAAGGCCAATCATAATTAATTTAATAGAATCATATTCAATATACTTTATTAATGAGGGTTTTTTATTCAGATTTAGCTACTTGATAAAATTATGATCTTCAAAAATGCACCAGTACTATAAAGAAACCTATCGTGATCACAAAATGTTCAGTAATTCTATCATTTTGCTAATGTTTTATGTATATCTATATAAACTAATACTTTATTTTTAATCCCTTATGTCATTTCTTACAAAAAACATATCTTTATATTCCACATGTATACACTTTATTTTTCTTAAAATTTACCTTTATAGTCAAGTAATTACTCTTATAAAACAATATTCTTTTCATATTTTAAATTTATGTTGAATATGATAAATCTTAAAAATCCATGGAAAAAATACTGTGACCATGTATGTAATGGTGTGGTTTCACCTTCATGACTCCAGTTGATTCCAATAACATTATCCAATTACACATTTGGATCTATTACCTCCTCTATGATCAAGTTTTAATTTTTTATAAAATAACCTAATAAAATTATAATAAAAATTTTACTCATCATTTTCATTAAAAAATTAAAATTCAAGTATTCAACATAAAAAAATATAAAATAGTTTTCTTTATTTTTCCATTTTTTAATCATCCACAAGAACTATAACCAGTTCCCCATCCAATGAGAATGAAAAATCCTCATTTTATTTTGAACCATGATATAAACCATAATGTTTTATTTATATCTAATAGAATATATGAATTTTGTAAAATATCCAATAAAAATAGTGGTCTCCAGGATTGTTCTTTCCAGACTAGGACATGATTTGAGTAACTATGATATTTTTTCTCATGTTGGTGTTATCACTCTATATTTTATTCAATATTTATATTTGAATAACCATGAACTCCAAAATACCTATAACCATGGTATTGGATTCATAATTATGATATGATATAGTCCATTACAATGTGTTTTACCTTACATTAATAAAAACATCTTTGTAGGCCCAATGGGGCTTAGATGTGAGATACCTTGAGAGGGTGGGGGAGAGAATTAGGGTATTAAATCATTTTAAAAACAATAAATATTCTTTAAAATCTTATATCTGTTAGTTATCTTGACTTATTTATTAAAATGATCACCTATGTTTTCTCTTATTATTTTATGTGGATCAAATTATTAACCTGAACAACCCTTTTACAAAATATAATCAATGATTTATTTTACCAACGTTTTTAGATTTTGTCATAAAAGAAGTAAAATAATGAAATCGTACGAGACACATGGATTTTTATTTGGCTCACCAATATAGTATGATAAATGAAGTACTTGATTGAAAATGTGTCAATGCACATCAATCCACTAAGCTCACTTTTTATTGGGTTTAGTCTAGGAAAATCTTACCTAGAATCACTCCACTTACACTCACCTATGGATCGCTTTCCCTCACACTAACTCCTTTTCTCACTAATCTGAATGGAAAACAATTATCACATAGGAAAAAAACAATATCCCATATTTTTATTGATGCATTGAGTATGAGTGGGTTCCTTTGAAGTCCTCATACTACTACTTCATAGATAGGATATGAAATTCTCCTCGAGCAACATCAAATTTCAATGAAATGTCAGGAAAACTTAATTGTAATCCTTTATTAGAATTTTTCCATAAAGTGTAAAGACCACCCATTCTAATTTTTTTAGCAAACTCCATCTTTCCTTTTCTATAACTAGAACACTCACACCATTGTTGCAATGCAACAACCTTATTCTTCTTATCAGATAAAATAGTGAATGCACAGATTACATACGGGAAGTAAAAATATACATTGAAATTATATTTTTTGAGAAAATAGATTAATTTTTTTATCTATTATATTTCTTATTCCTAAGGATATTCATATTGAAGAAAAATTAAAATGTAATAATTATTTCCATATTTTTAATCTATAAAAACCACCTTCTTTTTCTTTTTCTTATCTCTCATATCCTTGGTCTAAAAACATCTCCATGATAGGTATGAGATGTGGAAATATTTCAGTTCCATAAGATATTTCAAATTAACTTATTTTAAGTTGGGTTAACTCCTTATTATTTATAATTCATTTTTTCCTTCAATACAGAGATCCATGTGTTAAAAAATACACGCCACTCATGCTACATCAACCTCAATGACACCTTCTCTATTTTCCATGATACGAAATGTGGTAATTTTTCATCTACACTGTTTTAATATTTTAACCTGAAATTTGATCCATATTTTAGTTAAAATACCTAATAATTTATCCATCTTTAATTTTTTTGATTTCCACTTACCTCACAAATTTAAAATTATGCCTCACGGGAATCAATAAATTCCAAAAAAATAAATATCTTTATGATTTCACATTTAATTTTTCTATGTGATAATAATTTTATTTTAACCCATTTAAATATAAATAACCCTATCTCATTTATTTCCATATTTAATAATGGTTCCCATTTTAAGTAGAATGATATTCGTTCTTTGAAGATCGGAACAAGCATCATCTGATTTTTGGACAGAAATATATTAGAAATATTGACAATATTTTGTCTTCTAAATTTAGAAAAATATCCCAAAAAATATAGCTTGATATTTTCATTCATCTCTTTAGAATATTTCTCTTTTAATATAAAAAATTATCTTCTAGATTTCATTAATATTCCACATGTTACACTTCAACTAGGTGCAAGCATGTCTATATGTTGAGAATCAATTTTGGTTCAATAATATTTGAACCTTACGAAGTCTATAGTTAAACCTTATAAAAATATACTCCAAACTTTTTATGTACAAAAACCAAACATAGTACAGATTATATTTATCTTAAAAACATCTCACATAAACATTATGAGGGATTACATCAACCTTAATAAGTCATGCACCATCATTATGTAAATTGATATGAAACATATAAAATCACTCTATTAGCCTTATGAGGAACTATTCCAATATTATGAAGATGTGTACGAACCTTATAATAAGATCCTTGTGGTTTGTCTCTACCTAACTTGTAGTTTTCCCAACACTATGTGTGGAAAAAAAAGTATGTCCCAACCTTAATGATTATCAATCTTACCCTTATACCCAGTTTTCTCAACCTTATGACTTGCATGTACTAACCTTATGAAATAAAGACACCTTCTATGCATTTAAAATATTTATTAAATACTATTAATATTAAAAGATATATCCTTATTCAAGGATATAAATTGAGTATCCACTACTATAATCTAGATTCCATCATGCTAAGATCCATTCTTAAAGGCTTTACCCAGTCAAAAAAATCCCACAATTATAATAATTAAGTCCATTTTGTAGAAAAATTCTTCAATATATGGTATTACAACCATACATTTGAATACTTCAAGATACCCTAGAATATGAATAAATAATAACTCTCCAAGAATCAAGACTTTCTTTAAAAACTAACTTAGCCTGATATCTAATTCCAACTACCCATTGTGTGTCTTACATGGATGAATCTATAAGAATCCTCTATGAATCATAGGTATTTTAAAAAAAATCCAATCATAAAGCCTTTGGTGGTCAATAATATTAGACTCTATTTTTTTGACAATATTTAATTAAATATATCTTCTATAAATCCAATAATTTTTCAATAATAAATATATTTTAAGTTGGATTATCATATCCCCATTATTGGAAATGAAATATAAATGGGCCAAACCCTGTTTGGGTTTTTAATTTAGCATGATTTATAAAGTTCATGGAAAGATGTATTAATTTTTCTATCTCCCACTTTTCATGGGAGAATAACACATTCTAATCCTTTTTCTTCTACCACATATTGGAAAACCTTTATCTCTTTTTACCAATTGATATGATATTTTTTTATACTATCCAATTATTAAGAAACTCTTTTTTTAAATTTCTGAACCACTTCCTCAACTTTTGATAAACTTTCTCAAAGAACTCTAGTAAATAAAATTAACATTTCAAATTTGAGTCATTAATAAATCCTTTAAGACTACTAGTTTTTGGATTGGTGTAATAAATAAGGGTTTTTGTTTAAAAAATTAATTTTTTTCCATATCACCCATTATTTTTTCATTAAACACTTGTTGCCATTAAATTTTCTCTTTCTCCAACAAAAACTCAAAAATTTGTTAGATTAATTGACACCAATTATGAAGAAAGAACATGTGATACCACTTGAATTACTAGTTCCCCTATAATTTATGTGGTCCTTCTTCTTCCAAATAAGGTTTAACATCCTTGAAATCTCAATACCATATCCTTTTAAATTGCATCACTGTATCTATTAAAATGTTTTTTAGTTTGGGGAAACTACTTATTATACAAATAAATCATGTTTAGTAGAACTTTAATATCTAATATAAGAATGAAACAGATACTAATTATTATAATATTAATTTTAAATCAAACTATTTATCCTTTTTTAGCTCTAATATGTTTTACACTTTTAGTGGACTGACTACAGTAAACACATGGAATGAAATCACTTGTAGAATCTCCGATCCAACATGATACTAGTAATTACTTCAGATCATTCCTAGTACACAAAATATCAACCAAATCAGTTATTTCTTGAAATATATCCTCATTTTTCTAATATACATCTTACACTAAATCATATCCTAATATAACATATTATAACATATATTTATCACAATACCATTGGTTTTCTAAGGCATCGATTTGGTACCTTGATTTATTCCAGATTAGGCCTCCATCTGGAATTATAAATTTCCAAATATTGTTACTCCTTCATTACTCTGGACACTATACAATGGTCTATTGAAATCAATTGGAACCACCCCATGCCTAACATCCACAGTGCCAGTCCACACCATGGTTCTTCCCAGTACACCCCCATACTCTGTCTCCTCATGATAGTGACGAACCAAACTAAGACATACCTCTATGGTCCCACTTTATAGCCCAACTATTAATCTCCACCCTTCCTCTTTAGTAATATAGAAGCTTCAGTGGTTATAAAATTGAGTTGTAATATTTTTTTTACCATAGAGGACATATAATGGATTTTTTAAAAATCTGCCTATCTCAACAAATAATTACCTTAGAATTATACCCTCAATTATATTAGAATTATTCACTAACTGAAAGAATCATATTATCCTATATAATTTCCATTTTTACCAGCTAATCAGCTTCACATAAAAACCTTATTTTAGATATTATTCTTCATAAAATATTTTCCATGTGTATTCAAAATTTATTCCATCGTAATAATCATTTGATGAAAATGTTTCATTATAAAAAGTGATAATTATTTGTCTTCAAACTACTTTTCTAATGTATATTAGATTCTTAGGAATATTCCAATGGTACTAACTCCAAGAATCAATCATCCCATTCTTTAATTCTTCATCAACCATAAAAAAATAAAGTTCTTTCTTTAATTAATTTTTTCACATTTCACAACTTCAATAAACACATATACACACATTAAAATTAATTTATTTAATAATATTGACAAAAAAATACAATAAAAAAACACTACTTAATCTTCATCAATCCACAAGGATCTATACTCTCTTAAGACCTAGTATCTTTAATGAAATGATGGATATGATCTGATATATTTTGAACAAAATGATAATATAATATAGGATTGATAAGTTTCAAATATATTTTAATTGGATTCCAAAGTAGTAGGATTCAAGAAACATGTGTATTTAACTCCACAATATGTTTTATTTTTTTAATTCATTAAACAAATTATTTATGTGTTTTATGATTTACTATTTCCATTAAGATATTTTTTTTCGAAATTTGATTCCTATTTAAAAATTATGGAAATATAAATCAAATAATTTTAATGTTGTTCATTAAAAATTCATATAATTTAAACCATATATAACTTTTGTTCATATACAAATACATATTATTAAAAATTAAGATAAATAATTTATGGTGATGGATAATTCTATTAGTTCGAGTGTTATTGGAACATGGTGAATTATAGAAAGTTATGTGGGAGAGTGGATATCATGTTCTCTTGTAATGGATGATGTTTTTTAAATAATATTGATTATGATGGTTATATTGGTGAAAACATTTTATAATGGAGAGAACTGTGACACCCTCAATCTGGTATGTGTTTCAAAATTTGATTTTTGATTTATTTTTTGTAATGAAATAGGTTAGGATAATTTTGTGGATAATGAACGGTTTTTGTACCCAAATTCCATAAAATTCAAGAAAACTATAAATTTTATAAATTCTCAGTCAAATAGTAATGAAGAATTATGTGTATGGTTCAACAAAATTGTAGGTTTACCATGAATTTAAGATTTTTATGTATGAATTTTTAATTTTTTGAGTAACAAGGAATGCCCAATTATTTAAACCACAATACCCAGAAAGTTCTAAGAGGGGTGGGAGTGAATAGATTTTTTAGATTTCCATTTTTAAAGCAAATATTTTTCTTATGTGAAAAATAATAGATGAACCAATACATTCTAATCAGAAAAACACCGTATGAAAATATATAAAGTAAAGCACATGAGCATGATGATTTTTTGGTTCACTAATGTGTGATATATTAAAAGAGCATACATTGATGATGTGTCAATATACCATGAAGTCACTAAGAAAATATTATGATTGAAATATTTTTATATCAATACACTAACGACTGCAAGGGTCACTATAACAACTTATCCATATATGCATTTCTTAAAGACATGATAACAAAAATAATACAAAGAGGTAAATCATAATAAATTTAATAGAAGGATATTCAACAGAACTTGGTAATGAAGGGTTTTTATTCAGATTTATCAACTTGATAAAATTATGATCATCAATAATGCACTGGTACTGTAAAAGAACCTATCATGATCACTAAATCTTCAATAATTATGTCATTTTGATAATGTTTTATATATCTCCATATGAACTAATACTTTATTTTTAATCTCTTATGTAATTTTATATAATTTTTTTTATATTACACATGTCTACACTTTATTTTTCTTAAAATTTACCTTTATAGTTGAGTAATTACTCCTAAAAAACAATATTCCTTTCATATTTTGAATATGATAAATCTTAAAAATCTATGGAAAACATACCATGACCATGTATAGAATGGTGTTGTTTCACCTTCATAACTCCAATTGATTCCAATAACTTTCTCTAATTAAACATTTGGATTCATGACCTCCTCTATGATCAAGTTTAATTTTTTTATAAAATAACCTAATAAAATTACAATAACAACGTTACTCATCATTTTCAATAAAAACATGAAATTAAAGTCATCAAAAAAAAATATATAATAGATTTATTTCTCTTCCCATTTATTAATCATCCAAAAGAACTATAACCAACTCCCCATATTAAGAGCATGAAAAGTCCTTGTTTTATTTTGAACCATGATATAAACCATATTGTGGTATTTATATTCGATAGAATATATGAATTTTGTAAAATATCCAATACAAAAACAGTGGTCACTAGGATGGTGGTTTCCATACTGTGGCCTGATTTGAGTAACTTTGATATGTTTTATCATCGTGGTGTTATCACTCTATAATTTATTCATTTGTTAAATTTGAATTTCCATGAACTCCAAAATACATTTAACCATTGTAGTGGATTCATAATCATGATATTATATAGTCTATTACAATGTGTTTTACCTTCCTTCAATAAAAACATCTTTGTAGGCTTTATGGGGCTTAGGTGTGAGATACTTCGAGAGGGTGAGGGTGAGAATTAGGGTATGAAATCATTTTGAAAAAAATAAATATTATTTAAACTCACATATACATTAGTTAACTTGACCAATTTATTAAAATGATCACATATTTTTTCTTTCATTATTCTATGTTGATCCAACTATTAGCCTGAACAACCCTTTGACCAAATATAATCAATGATTTCTTTTACCAACTTTATCAGATTAAGTCATGGAAGAAGTAAAGAAATGAAATTGTACATGACACATTGATTTTTAATTGGTTCACCAATATAGTATAATAAAATATTAACTTATTGAAATTTTTTCAATGCACATGAATCCACTAAGATCAGTTTTTTTATTGGGTTTAGTCTAGGCCAATCCTACCTAGCGACACTCCACTTACACTGAGTTTGGGTTGGATAACTACCACCCATGGATCACTTTCTATTACACTAAGTCATTTTATGACTAATATAAATGGAAAAAATATGATCACATAGTACAAAAACAATATCCCATATTGTTATTGATGCACTGAATATGAATGGGTTCCATTGTAGTCCTCCAACTACTCCTTTACACATCAGTTGTGAAATTATCCTCAAGTGACATCAACTTTCAATGAGATGTCATTAAAACCTAATTTTACTCCTTTATTATAATTTTATCCATAAAGTGAAAATATCAACCCTTATAAAAAATTTAGGAATGCCTATATCTTTCCATTATTATAACTAGAACACTCACAGATTTGTTGCAATACAACAACATTATTCTTTTTATCAGGTAAAATATTGAATGAAAACATTACTTACAGGAAGTAAAACAATACTTAGGCTTTCTATTTTTTTCATAAAAGAGATTAATTTTTGATCTATTACATTTCTTCTTCCTAAGGTTATTCATATGGAAAAAAAATCCAATGTAATAATTATTTTCATATTTTTAAACTGTGGAAATCACCTTCTTTGTCTTTTTCTTACATCTCATATCCTTGGTTCCAAAATATCTCCACGATAGGTATGAGATGTGGAAATTTTTTAGCTCCATAAGATATTTAAAAATAAACTATTTGAAGTTGGGTGAACTCTTTATTCTCATGCTTGAAAGTTTATTTAATATAGAGATCCACATGTTCAAAAATACATGCCACTCATGATGCATCTACCTCAATGTCACCTACTCCATTTTCCACGATACAAAATGTGCTAAATTTTCATCCAACCATTTTTTATATTTTCATATAAAATATGTTCCATATTTTAGATAAATAACCTGAGAATTTATCCATCTCTATCTTTTTTTATTTCCAAAAACCTCACAGATTTAAAATTATGCATCAGGAGGATCAATAACTTCCAAAAAATAAATTTCCTTTTGGTTTCCAATTTTATTTTTTCAATGTGATAATTAGTTTATTTTAACCCATTTCAATATCATTAAAACAATATCATTTATTTCCTTATTGAATAATGGTTCCAATTTGAAGCATCAAGATATTCATTCATTGAAGATCAGAACAAGCAACATCTAATTTTTGGATCGAAAAACATTAGAAATATTGAAAATATTTTATCCTCTAAATTTAGAACAATATCCCTAAAAATATAGCGTGAGATTCTAATTAATATCTTTATAATAGTTCTCTTTTAATATAAAAAATGATCATATGGATTGCTTGAATATTCCAGATGTCACACTTCAACTAGGTGAAATCATGTCTATATGGTGAGAAACAATTTTGGTTCAATAATATGTGAACCTTATGAAGTCTATTGTTGAACCTTATAAATATCTACTCCATACTTTTGACATACACAAACCAAAGTCAATATAAATTCTATTTCCATTAAAAAAATCTCACATAAACATTATGGGGGATTACATTAACCTTAATATGTCATGTACCATCATTACATAAACTGATATCAAACATACAAAATCACTCTATCAGCCTTATGAGGAACTATCCCAATATTTTGAGGATGTGTATGAAATTTATAATGAGAGCCTCATGGTTTGTATCTACCCAAATTGTTTTTGTATAAACCCTATGAGTGGAATACCAAGTATTTCCTATCCTTAAAGATGATTAAACTTACCCTTATACCTAGTTTTCTCAACCTTATGACACCCATGTACCAACCTTATAAAATAAACACACCTTAAATGCCTTGTAAATATTTATTAACAACTATTCATGGATTAAGATATGGCCTTCTCCAAGGATATCAATTGAGTATCAACAACTATAATATTGATTCTATCATGAAAATATCCATTCTATAAGGCTTTCCCCAATCAAATGTTTTAAACAATTATAATAATTAAGTCCATCCTGTAAAAACATTCTTGAATATATGGTATTCCATCCTTGCATTTTAATACTTCATGCTTCCCTAGAAGATAAATAAATAATAACTCTCTAAGAATTAACACTTTCTTTAACAACTAACTTAGCATGATATTCAATTCCAACTCCCCCTTGCATGTCATACATGGATGAATCCATAAAAATCATCTAAGAATCACATTTATCATCAAAAAATACAATCATAAAGCCTTTGGGGGTCAATAATCTTAGCCTCTAGTTTTTTTGAAAATATTTAATTCAATACAAATTCAATGAATAAAATAAATTTTCAACTATAAATAGAGATTTAAGATGGATTCTCTTATCCCTATTATTAAAAATGAAATATAAATGGGCCAAACCCTATTTGGTTTTTAACTTCTCTTGATTTACAATGTTCATGGAAAGAACTCTTAATTTCCCTATCTCCCCACTTTTCATTGCATAATAACACCGTCTAATCATTTTTATTCTACCACACATTAGATAACCTTGATATATTTTTACTAATTGATAAGATATTTTTTATACTATCCAATTCAAGAGAAATTTCTTTTATTAATTTCTAAACAACTTCCTCAACTTTAGATACACTTTCTCAAAGAACATCAGTGAGTAAAATTACCACTTCGAATTTGAGTCATTAATAAATCCTTTGAGCCTAATAATCTTTGGATTGGTGTAAGAAATAAGGAATTTTGTTTAAAACATAAAATTATTCCATATGACCAATTATTTTTTCATTAAAACACTTGCATTCAGAAAATTTTCAATTTATCCAACAAAAACTCAATCATTTGTTAGATTAATTTACACCACCTGTGAAGAATGAACAAGTGATACCACTTGAATTCCATGTTCCCCTATAATTAATGTGGTTCTTTTTATTCCAAATAAGGATTAACATCCTTGAAATGTCAATACCATATCTTGCTAAATTGCATCACCGTATCTATTTAAATCTTATCTAGTCTTGGGACACCACTTGTTATAAAAAAATCTTGTTTAGTAGTACTTTAATATCATATATAAGTAACAAACTGATACTGATTATTAGAATATTAATTTTCAATCAAACTTTTTATCCTTTTTTTAGCTCTAATATGTTTTCCTCTTTTAGAGGAATGATTATAGAAAACACATGGAAAGAAATCACTTGTAGAGTTTCAGATCAAACATGATACTAGTGATTACATCAGATCATTCCTAATACACAAAATTTCACCCGTATCGGTCATTTCTTGAAATATATCCTATTTCTTTAATATCGCTTTTATTCTAAATCATGTCCTTATATAAATTATACTAATATATACTTATCATGATTTCATTGGTTGTATAAGGTATTGATTTGGTACCACTTTTTATTCCTGATTAGGCATCCACTATGATTTGTTGATTTAGTAGAAAATTCATCTTAACATATCATTTTTAGATCCAATTTTGTGAACCAATCTGGTTTCATGATGTCACTTTTTATTCTTGTATTGGCCTGGAAAACCTTGATCAAGACTGATACTAAATTGGGATTTAAATACATCTAAACACACTTGCTTCATGAAACTTTTATAGCTTCAATAGATCTAACTTTTTTCCTCTTTTCTTATTCTTTAGAAGAAAAACCACCTTATGGATTGTATCTTCCCCTTAAATTATACACCTCATCATAAATAGTTAGAAATAATAATGTAAATTAAGAGAGAGAAATATTCAACTATCCAAAAGTAAAGAAGAATGTTAGTGAGTCATTTTAGAAAACACTTTTTACCTTTTCTTTCACTTAGGAAACAACTATAATATTTGAACTTTTTTTAGTGGAATCCAACTCCATTTCATCTTATTTGGCATTGTTATTTTCTAAACCACACATAATAATACATGTTCTTGCTTGGGTTTCCTCACAACAAAAACATCATCCTTTCATAATAGGACAAATTATCTTTTTCTAAACCTTTTTAATGGTTTTATGGTCCCTCAAAGATTCATTAGGTCTCTCAAAATTTACCTTGGTTTTAGAAATTAATTTCATATAATATTTTTTAGTTTTCAAAAAATTTTATTTCTTACATTGTGTTGTACATGGATTTCACAAGTATTTTTATAATTTTATAACTTATTTTTAAATAATTTTTTACTATTTTTAGCGTTTTTAATTTATTTTCATAGTTTTATAGTACTTTTTTAAAAAAAAATTAGTTAATTATATATTAATATTACTTAATTATTTTTGTTTTTATCTTTTATTAATTTATAAATTATTATCATTTAATTTCTATCATTTTTATTATTTTCTGTAGTTTAATTAATATTAGTTTTTTAATTATTTTTTTTAATATGTATTAGTATTTACAATAATTTCTAATATTATTATTATATATATTATCATATATCATTATAAATATTAATACTATTTATAATAATAGTATTAATTTTAATAGTTTATTATTTTTATAAAATTATATTAATTTTTAATAGTATTAACATTATAAACATTATTTAATTATATATATATATATAATTATATATATGTACCTATATTTCATTATTTAATTATTATTTTTTTTATTTTCAATAATTAGTACAATGTATATCTATTTAATTCTAATTATATTATTATTATTATTATTATTATTTATCACTTCAGATAATTGATTTTAATTTTCAGTTTTAAAATTTTAATTTTATTTGTTTTTTAGTTTTGCATGAATGGGATTGTATAAGGATGGGGACCTATAACACCATCCTCCTCAAAAAGTTATAGGAAACCCCAGCTAACCAAAAAACCTAGAATTTCACTCGACCTCTTCCTTTATCTGCGCACCAACAGCCAGCCGCTACCTTCCATCATACTCATTTAACTCCACATGGTGCATCAACCCTAGATTCACAGTCAACCACCATCCTCCAATAAAACTTTTTGTCGATGCCCCTCTCCATATTATTCATCATAAAGACAGCTACCGATCTCTTCTTTCTATTTGCAAGATAGGCACAACGCCCCTCAATTCAATCAGAGCGCACAACCTCTTCCCTCTTTCCTCAACTATAATAGGCCATTAAATACCATCTTCTTCGCTGCATGAATCTTATTGAACACCAACACAACCCCTGGCACCGTTCTCATCCTTCGACAGATGAGAAACACCAAAATAACCCTCTTTGATGCACCAATGTCCTCAACCACTAAAAAACCATGGAAGCCTACCTGTGTGCTGCACATCCCACACCAGTGACACCCCTAACATAAGCCTCCCTCATGCACTACAATAGAACACCATCGGTAGCATCGATGCACAACCTCATTCATTCTGGGTGCTGAATAGTGGTTCATGCATGAAGATATTTACATGCATGGGGTTTCACCTTTCTTCCTGGGATTGACACTACATGGAGATATGTAACTGATCATTTTTTCAATATTATGATGATCGTTGGGTGACAATTTTAAGGTTGCGATCATCTATAGTGTCTTTCAGCAGTCCTCACACAAATATATACACAGTAAATTATGTTGATCATTTTATGTGTTGTGTTTTTGTGATGTTTGATGAGAATCTATGTTTCAGAGTTGTGATGAATGTGACAATAATTGAATGCCTTTAGTTGATTTATATGTTTGATTTAATTTTAAATTATTTTTAATTGGTTGTTTATTTAATTAATTATTGTTTTTTTAGATTAATTGTCATTTGTATTATTATCACCTACTTTGGTTCTTATTTGGGTGATACCTATTAATTAATGACAAGTAGAAGATTATGAGAGAATTTATTTTTTTGTAAATTGATCACACATGTGGGAGAGTCATAAATCACACATGAAATAATTCTAAATAAATAAATATATTAATTGAAACAATAATATTTTGTGTGCATTGACCTTCAAAATTTAATGAGTGATACTTAATTGGTGATCTCATGTGAGTGAACCAAACACAAATTGAAATTTCAACATTGTGAGAAATAAGTTGTGGTATTTCACCAATTGATTCAGTACTATAATGACAGACAAATTATTCATCAGGATAGAGAAACATATAGCAGATAAATTATGTTAAAATTAAAAATACTATCTAACATCAGATAATAAGACCTAATATAATTTTTATTAAATTTGGAACCTGTGATAATTGAATAAATAAATATTAAAATGTGTTAATTAAATAAATTTTATTACATGCACTTGAACAGATGGAAAAAATCTGACAATTCCATCTCCACCAATTCATTCTATACCTTAATTTAGTTCACATAGATAGTTTTAGTTCATTTAAATAGTTTTTAAAATAGATTCTTGTATTTTAGAAGTTTTAGTTGTTAATTACTTTTAAAACTCATATATTTGAGCATTTTTCCAAGAGGATATTCCTAGTGTCTATGCACATTCTCTCTATGGTTCTATTTGAATTACCAATCCTATAGTAGTTATTAGGTCAATAGATTTTTAAATTATCATATGTTATGACACACATTCCAAATTTATGGCACCATTTCTGGGTAGAATAGTAGCATTACGAGTTCCTTAAAAAGAGTAATTTAGGTAAAAAACCCATCTTACTACTTTGGGAATTTTTCATTACATGTAATTTCAAGACACCCAAATTTTTTTGAATAGAGTGGTAATTACCATACTTCTACAATCAACACCCTCCAAACATATCCAAAACACATGGTATGATGTATAATGATTCACTATATACGATATCTCTAGGAAATTCTATTTATTTTAATGATTATTATTCTAATCAGTATCATGATCCATGTGAGAATCATTCAACTTATTATACTCATAATTTTAACCTACCATTTTATAATTTTGAAATTCAAATAATTATTGAAAATTTAGAACTTCATTATTCAATATTTGATCACATTTTTCATTATTTTGTCAATGAGACAAATAGGATGTCTGAACATCAAGATGAATTTCATGAAAGGTTTCTTTATTCAATGAAGTATTTATAAAATCAAATTAACGGTATAGAAAATAAAACAAAAGATATATAATTTAAAATAAAGAATCTATAAAATCAAATGAATCTTCTGGTCCAACTAGCCATTTCACTACAACATTGATGAACCAATTCAAAAAAATTTTGTTTACAAAAGTGAAGTAGAGGATCCATCTAAAAAACATAAATTTCTTTATTATGAGACTTATAATACCTTGAACAATTATTATTATTGTCATAACATTGAATAATACACTCCCTCACAATTTTATTTCTCCATTCTAATCGAATTTCGAAAATATATGAGCTTTGTCTCCCAACCTTCTCAGCATAAGGCTCCCTAAAAAATCCGATTCCATGTTCTCATTTTGTGAGTTCATAATCCATCCATCCTAAAGTGAAAAATAATGAATTCAATGTCTATAAAACTACTTATTTCATGGATGAATAAGACATTGAACTGAGACCCTTATTTATGATGATAGAGTTAGAATTTTTCCAAGACTCAATGAATTTCCACATGCAAGATAACATCCCATCAAATGAAATTGATTCACCTCTTTTTGAAAATCTTTGTGAGTCTGTATTTTTTCCAAAATAGAGACATATGAAACAATTATAGAGTTAGAAAATAAGTCTACGATTCTAGTAGATAACACTAATAACATTATAGAGACAATGAAATAATGGGATTAATAGGAGGACCTATTGTTTGTGGTCCCATATGTGCCAATGGAGAAATATGATTAGAGTGATATAGAAGAAATTTTCAACAAGGATGTCATTTTTGAAACAATGGAGTCACATCCTCTAATTAATCCTACCCCACATTCTCTACAATTTGAATTTAAAAACACTTCGATTGAAATACCTATAGATTCTATAAATACTCTTGACCTTGGTACAATTAATGAAATTGTGGAGCATGAGTTAAGCTGGAAACCAATGGATTTTATTGTGCTAGTGGTTGGAATTGAAAATATATTATAATTAAATATCAATCCAAATAATACATTCAAGGATATGATTTATATAATCCAACCATTGAAAGTTCCTCATAAGAACACTTATTCCCTTTTTCAATTTACAAAATTTAATGTTCATGATCTTAATGACAACACCCTTTGAAGAAACCCCAATTATTAGGTGGCTTTTCCTTTAGATGAGGTATATTAATTCCCCAATTAGGTGAGCTATATTTATTTCATTCCACCCATCTATATTTCTAAAAAGTTTCCATTGAGATATTATATATCTTATAGGATAATGTCCTTCATAGTGAATGGATTCAAAACTCCAACTAATATATAAGAAAACACATGTTATACATTTATATTCAATACAAGTGGAGTTTGATTAATGTATAGATGGAGAAGAGGTAAAAATAGTTATCAAATAGAGGAAACCAATCATTTTTTTTATTTTCCCTACACTCCATTTAGTTTCATTTCATTTTGTTATTAAGTTATTAAAATGGAATGCATTTATCACTATATATTTTCTCCTAAAACTTAATTGGAGTTTAGTTAATCATAGATATTTTTACCATCCACTTGCTTTTGATAATATTTTGAGTTCTTTGATATGATGTGGGTATGTGTTGTTTATATGTATATTTTATAGGATACATATTTCTAGAGCTTCATCGAATATAGGAAGCCTCTCTATGTATTTATACACTTACTCTAGGAAGTTCATTATTTTATATCATATCTTATACTTACAAAGGAAACATAAAAATCACTAAACTAAAAAATTTAAAACAATAAAAAAATTTAAAAAATGAAAAAACAATATTTCTATCATTGTTGAACACACTTGAAAATGGCTGCATTAATGAAATAACATAGTCGGTTCATACCAATTTTTTTTTGTGGTCTGAGCACATGATTCCTTTTCATAATTATTTGATCCTTCATCTCATTACATGGATGATTTATAATTTTATTTCATGCCTCAATAATTTTTTTTATAAATGTTCATATTTTTGAGATACTAATTTTCACTCACTGTCATCTATGATATCCAAAATTATATTTATATACCCATGAAGCTTATGCCGCTTTTTTATATCATCCATCATTTCTTCTTTTCTTGATTGAGTCTATGAAATGTTTTATATTCTAGAACATTCCATGGTTTTCCATCAAAGTGATAGGTATTTTGAATGTTTCACTCAAATGACTAAGATATTAGTTTGAGATATTAATCCCCTTTGACCCACTGATCCACCCATACATTTTCTCTATCGTGCAGACCTTATAATCCATGAATAATATTTTTTAAGATGATTCCATTGTTGATACCCATACCTACCTATTTCTTGACTATTATCATGATAATTTTCAATCTAAGAATGTGGGAGATATTTATTCACGGTGAGGGTTGTTTGATGGGTAATAGTCAATTGATGTACATGGAGTGACATTATATTTTACTAGTGAAATGTGATATATTTCGCAATAGCCACATTAATTACATATACTTTGATATGGGAATATATATTCTTTTTTGTTCCAATAATGTGTACTATTGTGGTTATTATGCAGTTACCCTCACTTTTGGGGAAACCTATAAATGTGATGATACATTAATCCCGGAACTAGAGAGTTTTCCATGTGACATACATTTAATAATATTCTACAACATTCATGATACTTGTGTACATTTGTATTGGTTTTTTCCTGAAATTTATTTCATTAGTTTTGGAGTTGATACTCACCAATTTTTGTTTCCCATCTTATTTGAGTGAGTTAATTGATAAAAAATGATAAAAGGAAAATAAAATCCAAAAAATATTGAAACATTGGATTATATTATACTTGGGGACAATAAACATTTTATGTGTGGGGGATTTATATTCTGAGGGGCACATTTGGATTGGAACTTATCATGTATTTATTTAAATATTCAACCTCATTTTTTCCAAAAAAATGTCACATTTTTTATGACCCACCATACCACAGCTTTAGAGACAATTGAAACTCCTATAAATTCTTCAAGATTAATATATTCTTTTGATTTCCACTATTGGAGATGTGAAATTCATTGCATGCATATAGTAAGAATCCATGTATATGAGAATTGAGAAAATATTTGATCAAATTGTTTGAGCAATGAGAGTGACGGTGAGCTAGGTCACATAATGCATGAGTGAACATACATATTTTAGATTGAACGAAAGTGTACGAGAAACTTTTTTTAAAATTTGAATTTTAAATGAAGTAGGATTTCTTACTGGTAAAATGGATTGGAAAATTTTGAACTTGTAATTTTGGTGTTTTAATCTGTCAATGGGTCTTATAATACATTATTTATGACAATTTTTCCTTAGAGTGAACAAGTTTAAGTGTGTGGGATATGATATACATGGGTTTCACCAGTTTCTTATAATTTATAACATAATTTTAATTATTTTTTTACTGTTTTTTGGGTTTTTTGTTTATTCTCATAGTTTTATAGGATTTTTGTTATTTTTATAATTTTTAGTTAATTATATATTAATATTAGTTATTTATTTTTTATTTTTATATTTTATTAATTTTTTTACTTTATTAAAATTTAACTTCTAAAAAGTTTTATTAATTTTGGTAGTTTAATTATCATTATTTTTCTATTAATTTATTTTATGAATATTTATTAGTATTTATATTAATTTTATATATGATTATATATCATTATAAATATTAGTAGTATTAATAATAGTAGTGTTAATTTTAACACTTTAATATTTTTAAAATATTATACCAATTTTTAATAGAATAAATATTAATAACATTATTTAATTATATCTATATAATTATATATATACCTATATTAAATTATCTAATTATTAGTATTGTTATTTTTTATAATTATTGTAATTTATATTTTTTAATTGTAATTCCCTTACTATTATTATTATTACTACTATTTAGCACTTTAGGCAATTGATTTTAATTTGAAGTTTTAAATTTTGAATTTGATTTTTTATTTTTTAGTTTAGCATATAAGGGTTCATATAAGAAAGGGTCCCATAATACCATCTTCATAGAAAAGTGTTGGAAAACCCTAGTTGAATGAATAATCTATAAGAATGCTTGTCCTCCTCCATCTGCGTGCCAGTAGTAGGCCGCTGGCCTCCACCATCCCCATTTAACTCATCTTGATGCATCACCCTTGCACGCACGATCAACAAGCATCCCCCACAATAATTTATTGCTGGTTCCATTATCTATATTTTTCATTAGAAAAATGGCTGACAAGCTCCTCTTCTTACTTGTACGCCGGCCGTAGTGCCCCTCAATTCCATCACAACACACGACCTTTTCCCTTCTTCATCTGTTATAACATCGAGGTCAACCCCCTTTATTTCATTTTACATATCCAATCGAGCACCAGTTCAACCCACATTACGTATATCATCCATTAAAATCTGAGCAACACCAAACCAACCCTCTTTGGTGCACCATTATCATCATGCACTATAATCCCTTGGCATCCCCATCCAGTGTGCCACACATCCCACTCTAGCAACACACCTCGCACGAGCCTCCCTCTCACACTGCCACATAAAACCATCACCCACATCTTTGCATGATATCCCCTATTCTTGGTGCATATTGGTTTTATTGGAATTAAAAAATGGATGTGTGGGAGGATTATCCTTTCTTCTGGATATTGAAACTACATGCAAGATGTAATCGATCATTTTTCTTGATATTACAACAATCAGCAGAGTGATTATTCCCATTTTGTGATCATCTTCAGTGGCTTGTATTGGCCCTCACATTAAGCATACATGGTGACTTTAGTTTATCAATTTTTGTGTCATGTCTGAAATATTTTTGGCTGAAAATCATTGTGTTAGAGTGGCAATGAATAAGATAGTAATTTCATGCATTAAATTTATTTCGTTATTTGATTGCATTTTAATTTTTTTGATTGTTTGTTTATTTAATTAATTATATTTTTTGGATTATTTTTCATTTGGAGTCTGTGAAAATGATTTGTTTCCCATTCATGTGATACTTAATAATTAATCGTGGTTGGGAGATCATTGGAGAATTCATTTGTTTGAAAATCGATCGAGCAAGTGAGAGAATCATAAATCGCACGTGATGAAATTATGAATAAATAAATATATTAATAGAAATATTTATATTTTCCATGCATTGAAATTCAAAATTTCACTAGTGATACTTAATAAATGATCTCATGTGAGTGAAATCGATGTAGATAGACACTTCTACATTTTCAGAAATGGGTTATGGTTTTTCACCAAGAGATTCAATGCTATAATGAATTGAAAATTATTAGTCAGGCTAGAGAATGAAATGATGGATTATGTGTCTGAAAATTGGAATACTGTATAACATAGAGAAAGAGACCTAATATCATTTTGATTAAAATTTTAATTGATGATAATTTAATAAATAAACATTCAGATGTGGGGGTTAAAAATTAGCTTTGCATGGACCGGATCAGACATCAAAAATCTAAAACATCCATCTCTGCTAGTTTCTTCCATAACTTAATGTAGTTCAATTATATAGTTTTATTTAATTTAAATAGTTTTTTCAATTTTATAATTTTTATTTGTTAATAAATTTTAAAACTCATCTGCCATAACATTATTTAAATAGTATATTCATAGTGTCTTTGAACATTCTCTCTGTGGTTTGACCCTTATCAATACTTCTAGAATTGTTATTAGGTTTATAATTTTTTAAAATTTCATAGTTTTAAATGGGCATGCCACATTACATCCAAATATTTTTATTGTATTTCAAAGATATCATTAGCACAATAAAAAATTTATCACTCCCTTTCCAACAGATTTTATTATCGAATTATTCTTCATCTTGCCATTGAAATTTATTTATCAAGGTAACAAAATCATCATTGTGTACATGACGCTCATGTATTTTTATTTTAGATAAAACTCCCTTAAGGATTTAATTAGATAAATTCTTTTTATAATATATATTATTAGAGAAATTTATATACCTTCTCTATTATAATTAAAAATTAATTATTTTATATATTCCACTAGATTCACAGTAGTTAATATATTCTATTTATTCCAAATAAAAAACCGAAATATGTCCATTAATTCCAAAAAAATAGAACATTACCCAATACTTTTTGAAGATTTTATCATAATTCCATTGACTTTTAATGGAAATTATATAAATCTACTTCTAGAACCTTCAATTTGTTTACTTTTATTGGGAATTTACTTGGTTCTCTTCCTCTCATTATTTGGAGAGGTTTAAATCTAGTAAATACTATATTATACAATAGATCATGATCTTTGTGACATGAAAACATTTTCATGGTTCCCCTATTAAAAATTATACTTTTTTACTTATCTCATTATTTCTCACCGAATTATAATCAAAGACAAAGTGTAAAGAATCATTATGTTTAAACATACCCTTTGAAATAAATTTTTCCATTTACTTAAAAGGTGAGAGCGCATTTTATTTTACTTGATGGATTCTTTTTATTTATATTCAAGTGAAGCATCAATATTTTTTTAATTCTTCTGACTAAATATCTCATCCTTCAATACATGGTAATGTTCATCTAGAATATCAATATACTCCTTCATTTTTTGTATAATTGAGAAATAGAGTATTTAAGGCATACCTTTTCTTATTATAATCTTTGTTTCTCCCCAACCAGTTTTGATTGGTGTTCAATGAATTCATCCTTCTAGGTTTTCAAGATTTGAACTGATTTTTTATTTATATTATTACCCTTGGAATATTCTTTGTGTTTCCCCGAATTTTTGGAAATATTCAATAAATCTTAATATTTGGAGTTAATTTTCTCCCTTAGGTTAGTAGCCACTTAAAAAATGATATTTTTAGGTTCTTCAACTTACATACCTCAATTTATAGCACATTGACTTGAATATATTGATATTTATTATCCTATTTTATATATTTATTAAATAATTATAATTGGTGGAAAGTATACGATTTTGGGCTCCTTGAGACCTCCTCATCATCAATGGACTTGAATTTACATTCCATTCCAGAATTCCCATTAAATCCCACTAAATTATTAAATTAATAAATAGATTCAAAATATAAATTTCTCATACCATTATCTATAGTGATACATAGTTCTTTTATCTCAATCACACTACTTCCAAAAATTTATCCATGAAAAATATTTTCATTTTATATCTTCTTATTTTTTATATTTCTTCCCTTTTATATGGATCAAAATAATATAAGGGAGAACCTGGAACTTTAACTCTATAAATCAATCATATTAGGTTAGATAAAACAAATTAATAAAAGGAAACATATACTATGATACCACTTTTTATTCTCAAAGGAGCATAGGTGAGAGATACCATAGGGAGTGAATTAAGGTATGAAATTGTTTCCAAAATAATATCATTTCCTTAAAATCTCACAACCCTAATTGATCCTGAGCTCTTAATTTTAAGGGTGACATCTATTTTCCCTTTTTCACATATATTAATTAAATTATTAAGCTGACCAACCCATTTTCCAAATATAACCAGTGGTTTATTTTAGCTAATTTATCAAACTGTTTCATTCAATAATTAAAGTAATGAAATCATAAATGACACATAATTTTTTAACATAGTATACCACTATGGGATAATACAAGGAGTATACAATAAAAATGTGTTGATGCACCAAAATAGTCTAATCGTGATAATTTTTCTAGATATTAGCCTATTTTTCTTTGACCTTGGGTCACTCCCCTTAAAAAAGTTTTGGGTTGGCTCACTTACTCACACATTCCATCATTTTGTCACCACTATAAAGAGAAAATGAGTATTCACACATAAGAAAAATAATATCACATAATAATAATAAACTAAATAATAATGGATGGATTTTAAGTCCTTAAACACGTAATTCATAAAAAGGATGTGGAATTATCTTTGAACATCATCAAATTTAAATGATATATCTTGGGAACTCCATTATATACCCTCTTAAGAAGGTTATCAATGGTGCAGTAAGATAAAACCTTTTATAAAAAGTTTATATCACCTTTATATTTATAGTTATATAACTAGAACACATTTAACATGCTATAAGATAGAAATATCCTCTTTCTTTTCAAATATAGAAGTGTATGCACACTATACTACTTGGAAGTATAATTATCCTTCAACTTGACGTATTTTTAGAAAATAGATGATTTTTTTCTCTTACCTTTATTTTTTTTCTCTTTTTATTATCGATGATAATATTTATATTAAAACATTATTTGAAAAAATTTAAAATATTTAAACCACCTTCTTTATATTCCCATTATCTTTCTTATAATTATTTTTAAAATATATTATTGACATGTGAAAGATATTGGAATATTTTAGTTAAACAATATATACAAAAAATAACTTATTTGGAGGTTGGTCAACACCTCATTCCTCATTCTACAATTTCATCCCTTAATACAGAAAGCTGTGTTTTTAAAAATACCTATAACTAATTCTGTAACAACCACTATGATGCCTTCTCTATTTTATATGATATAAACATGGTCCTTTTTGGTCCAACATGTTTTAATATTTCATATTGAAATATAATTCATATTTTAGATATCAAAAACAATAATTCCTACAAATATAACTTCCACAATATCAAAAAACCTCACATATTTGAAATTAGGTATCACATGACTCATTAACTCTTATGCATGTAATTTCTTTGTGGCTAAAATTTCCATTTTAAAGAATGATATATTTATTTTCTTCTAACCCACTAACATATTTTTTAACTACCTACTTCATCTTCAAATTGTATCATGATTCCCATTCAAAATATCTTAATATTTATTCTTTTAAGATCAAAATAAACATGGTCATATTTGTGGGAAAACATACTTTAGGAAGATTATAAATATTTTATACTCTGGATTTAGAACAATGTCCCTAAAAATATAGGTTGATCTCTTGATTATTAAATTAAAAATATTCTTCTTTTAATATTAGCAAACATCCTTTTTCTTGTATTCATATTCCACATGGAACACTTTATTGGGTGTAGGTATATTGATATGACGATTAAACAATGTTGGTTCCAGAAATAAATTAACCTTATGAAGTCTAATAGAGAACCTTAAAATCTATATTATAACCTTATGAAATCCTCATACTAACCTTATGATGGTTTCTATCAACCTTACAGATATCTCAAATAATCCTTTCTAAGAATTTCTTCATCCTTATAAAGTGAAACACCAACCTTATGGAAAATAATGTTAATGTTATGAAAATGTTTTAACAGCCTTACAAGGTACCTTCCCAACCTAATAGAGATGCATTCAAACATTATGACGTTAATATCATGGTCCTTACCAGCCATCCATGTTGTTCTCTCAACCCTACACAGAGTAAATTTTGTCTGCCCATGTCTTAGAAATGGTTTGTCTCAATATTATTCCCAATTTTGTGATCCTTAAAAAAAAATAAGTCCCAACCTTATGAAATACAGACCCATTCCATGAAATTTCAATATTTATTAAAAACTATTATATCATTTAGATATGGGATTCTGTAATACTTCCAATTTAGTATAAACTTCTATAATAATTATTATATCATGCCAGGATCTATTCCCTAAGTCTTCCCTCTATCAATAACTCAACAAAAATAAGAAAACTATTAATTTTATATTCTAATTCTTCTGAATAATATCTTCCTTCCATGAATCTGAATACATCAAGCTATATTGGATGATGAATCAAAAACAATATTCAAAGGATAACCACATTATTTAATAGTTACCATAACATGACATCTAATTCCAACTTATCCATGTGAGTATTATAGGGATGAATCCATAACAATCATCCAATCATCAAATTTATTTTCATAAAATCTAGCCATAAAACATTTGGTTGTCAAAATATAATCACACTTACCCACGGTAAATATAAAATTCATATGTAAATTACTGATTTCATATGATATCCTTTATATCTAATTTTAAACAAATAAAACTAGTTTTTAACCATTATTTAACAATATCCACTTTTACTAAACATTGGTTCCACCATTCCGCTCTTGAAAAACCTATATTCCAATATTCTACCACATTGATTATCTTTGATATAATAATTAAAATTAATGACTCATTAACTTCTAGAAAATTAAAATTAGTAATATAAAGTTTCATCTATATCTGTATGTCTATATGGATAATTTTTTATATAGAAAACAATAGTTATACAAATAATTTTATGCTTACTAAGGGTATTCATCTCTATAAATTATTTATTTATATAACCCCTCCATCATTATCATTTCTAAATGATATTTTATATATAGAGTATCTCCCATGTCCATGGTACTAAAATACTCCCCTAATAGGATATTTATTCTCTTTTATTTGAGAGTAATTCTCTACTTCAACTTGTTTAATAGTAAATATATATTTATACTTTCTCTCCCTTTAAAGAATAAACCCAAAGGGTATAATAATATTTTAAAAATCCACAACCATGTTAAATTATAAATTTATTTAGGGATATGGGATATACTAAACCCCATAAATATTTAAGAGTGAATTTAATACTAAGACTCAACTGATTATTATCAAATATGGGTGTGGGAAAGGATTTATGAATATTCTTACCACTTGTTATTTTGTTCCAATTTAATCTAACTTGTGTTATGTTCCACCTTCTCCATGATAAAGTGGTACCTTATTTCAATTTTATTTATAATTTATTGTTGTAGCATACTCTTCATAAGCTCAAAATCACATTTATTACCATAATATATCATTATAGGCATCTTTAATTAATTTCCTTGATACTCTCATAATTTATATATAAAAATTAATTGATTACAATACATAATTTTTAAATATACCCCTCTTTAGATATTCTAAGAGAATATATTTCATCTTTTTTTATAATCAAGATCAAATATATTTTCTCATTATAAAAATCTCCCTTTACATATATATTTTCTATTAACAACATTGTTTGAACTGGGGATTTTCTTTTCTAGAAATAGAGAATGGTTTGTGTTTATTTCTATTCCACAGTTGGATGATCTGGGAGATTTTAAGGAAACAGATCACATAGTTCAAGCCATAAGTAGTATTGAAGGTGGCATCATTTCCCAGTGTTTGCTAAATTTTTGGGGTTTAAAATTTGGAGAATGGAAAGAATTGTGAAAATTGGGTTTTCTTTGGTGGCCTTATGAAAATATGGAAAAGTAATGGGTTTCACAGAGACGGGCTTCATGATTTGTTTCTCATGAAGGACTGAAGTATTGTGACAGTGTTCTCTATGATTATGAGAATTCAAGCTTCACAAAAGGTATTTTTATGGAATAAACACATCATAAATATGGTAAAGGAATGAATTTCATGAATAATGGCTTAAGTATTTCGATGATATGAAGCATTGAGATTTGAGATGGTGTTACATCATGATTACGAGAATTGGAGCTCTGTGACGGCACAAAGGAATGGAAATCTCTACGGTTACAATGATCTTTGCGAACAACGAATTCTCATGGAGCTTTGTGAATGGAGGAGTGTCATGACGATATTTTTTATCCATATAGAAAATATGTTGGAGTCAGTGGAGCTTTGAGATCCATTGAGCCTATAAATAAAAGGCTACACCTCTTCACTTAAAACATTATTTTTAGAGAAAATCTAGAATCGCTCTAATTTTGTTAAGAATGGGGTGCTCTGTGAACCTAGTATTCTATGCGAGCATGAGAGTTTTGAAAATACTATTTGAGTATTGACTGAAGTCAGTGGTTCTATGTAATTTTTTCTTCATGAAGATGGAATATTCCATGTTGCCTATTTAATCTTCATGAAGGCAGGTTGTTCGATAGTGGAAAGGGAGCTTCACAAAAGTAGTTTGTTCCATGAAGGAAGGGGTTCTTTGCGAAGAAGTGAGGTCCACAAAGGAGCTTTGTGAAGGAGATTCACAGAAGACAGTTTTTGAATATCAGGTTTATGTGGACAAGTATTTCATTGTGCATCAACATAGGTCTACAGTGCAAAAAAAGTCCTAGGATAAATTAGGGACAAAGACTTTAATGCCAAATCATTGAAGCGACCATCAAGTTGATAAACTAAGTTAGGACTCTATCAAAGAAATAATCTAGGGGGAGTCAAAGAAATTGATCTAAGGGACATAGTGTGTTATCCCTAAAACTATTGTAAAGGCAGTGTGCTTGGAATATAGTGACTGTGACCAAACTCATGTATTCCACAAATAGTGAAGATTAGTGAATTTTTGTTCGTCTAACACATTGTAGGCATATTATCCTTTTATGTATCCCTTAGTGGTGAACCAAGAAAAAGTTATGTGTTGTATTTCTACATTTGATTGTATTTTTATTACTCTAACAAATTATATAGGTTTGATGAGTTTGTACCAATGTGGGAACAAGATCCATCACTTTAAAACAAAAATTTGACATCCTGATTCACTTCTCCAGTCTTAGGGTATTTCATGGTCCTACAAACATCTCCCTCTAAATATATATTTGAATACGACATCAATAATTTCTTATTTCATACAATATAATTCAAACCATAATTATGGGTACCTTTAATATACATCAATATTAAATTCAAAACAATAATATATTCTTCTTTAGGATTTTTTCTGAAACCTCATAGAAAAACACATTGTATAAACATTGTTTTCTCTCACCACTATTAATTATAATATAATTATAATAATTATTCATTAAAAAGCTAAATCTAGAACCTTTCCGTCATCATGTATCTCAAGTTTAGCTCTAATGGTGATTGGAGTTGAAACCAATTTTCAATATTGAATTTTTTTTCATAAGTTCCTTTGTATATTTTACTTCAGAAAAAAAATTTACTCATCCTTTCTATTAACTTATTTCCAATAAAGGAAGTGAGCTCTATAATCCTTTATATTTTAAACTTTGATCACATTAAAATTTTAAATTATTCCACTGATTCCATCTTGTTGAAACAAATATGATATCATCAATGTGGATGATTAATATAGATCTATATTCCTTTGATAAATCCACATAGAGGTTTTGGTCGATACCATATATTTTGAATTTTGTGTTGTTTAAGTATGATCCCTATTATGCATACCATGTTACTAGTTTTTTCTTAAATATATATAACGACTTATTTAAATAACTTACCTTTCCTTTGTCTTCACTTCGTTGAAATACCATAGGTTATTCAATTTAAACATTTAATTTTATCACTCCATCCAATAATTTAAATTTCACTTCCATTTGGTATATCTTAAAACCTATTTGAATTACAAAAACCAAGATTAGTTATATTAATTAAATCCTTTCCATCAGTGTAGATGTTTCCTCAATATCAATTCTTATTTATTTGAATATATCCTTTTCTTAATAACATAAATTGGTTTAGTACCACATTTCTATGATTATAATTTTTATTCTTGAACACCAATGTTTTCCAATGGCATTGTGATCATTTAACCTCTTCATAAGATACCAGGTTTGATTCTCCACTATTTTCTCAACATTCTTATTCATGTACGAAACCCATGATTCATCCTTTTTCAGATGATCAAATGATAGTTACTCCACCTATGATAGTAAAAAAAATATTCTTGATACTCCCCTTTTATCATATTTATGTTATAGGTTTCTTGTATCTAATGATAAAGTGATCATCAATTTCAAATATCATTTTCCGATAAGTTAGTGTCTGAATCTCTTCAAGACACATTTCATCCTCTGATTCAGATTATAAATTTTCCTCATATGAAATATTTTTTTGCTCTTTAAAATTTGTGACACGATCATCCATGTAAATAACCAAAAATTCCATATAATTTTTTAATTATATAGAATTATTGTGAGACTGCGAAATTCAACAACACATGATTCTGAGGCCTATAGAGCCCAAAACAATGTTTTGAACTTTTTTAAAGGTATGTTTAGTAATGGTGCGAGCAGGATTTTCTAACTTTTGAATCAGTTCTTGGATTGAAAATATGAGGGAACCATTGAACTCACAGAGTTGAGATTTACTTAGGTGAAGATTAACATTGACCAGAAAATGTCGAATGGAAAAGATAATTCTCAAACTTTCAAAAAAGTTATAATAAAATTAATATAAGTTATTTTATTCTTTTCTTCCAGCGGTTAAGAATCGTTTGGTGGATCAAAAACATAATATAAGAAATTAAATGAAGATCAATAAATAGTATTTTACTTTTATTGTGTAACTATAATGCTCTTGTTATTAATTGGTTTATTAATTATGATTCATTAATGAACCACATTAATGAACAAATCATTAAACTGTTTAACTATTTATTTAATCAATCCTTTGGCAAGATGATTAGAAAACTATGGGGAAACCTCTAATGAAATGCCGATGATGTCACCCTCCAATGAAGAACACTGATCGAACGACATCCATTGGAGGATTCGATCCAGAGGGAAATAAATGGAGACGAACGTCAATGAACGTAGAATTACTTCCTTAGTCTGCAACAGATTCCAATGAATCCATGTAGGGGATTTAATTTATTCTATGTGAATAATGATTTTATCTTATCTTATTCTTGGAAAATTATGTAGATCATGGACCAACTAACTAATGGGTCGATCTATGATTTGTACTTTACTGCAGATGGTTGTTGAGATATTTGTTTTTTGGATAATCTTAAACTCTTTGATGATTGATTCTTACGCCATGTTAAAACTATAACGTGGAGGGCATGGGCCAATCCAAACAAGGTCTGGACCCCCATCCATTCTTGGTTTTTGTGCATTATTTTTTGCGTGACCACAAAATGTGGAAGCAAGAAAAATATAAGGGCTTCATAGATAAGGCAGTGACCCGGGAGGCCCATAGGCATATACAAGATGAAGAACAAACCACCTAAGCGCGTATTGTGGTCCGGCGAAGATCCTACTGGGTTGGTAGTGGCAGTGGCAACACGCGGAGGCATGCCGTGGCTCTGACCGCGATGGTAGGTGGACCAGAATCCGCAGGTAACACCACATGACCAATCCACAGGGACCAGTCACCTAAGGTGGCGCCAACTGGTGCTGCTTGTCAGTGGAACCAAACGAACAGTCCCAGCCTCCATTCAGGCGGAAGGGATGTGCCCAGCCGGGTGGGTCGGGCTGGGCCAGCGGTCCAACGGGCCAGTCTGGGCCTGGTCCATCGGGTCAGGTCAACCCAAACCAGGTCGGGTTGACCCAGACCGAGTTGGGTCGGTCTGACCAGGTCAGATCAGATATGGACCCAACCAACCCAATTTCGCTTTAATGCCCATAATGTTTAAAAGGATCATCTGATTGATGAGACATCTGCTACATTGGGACCCTTGGGACAAGAAAATACTTTTGAGATACTCCACTAACATTTTGGTAGAAGTTGGAGTATGTCCGGGTTGGATTAGATGTGAATCCAATCAGGCACTTTTTTATATTTTTCTTATTACTTATAGACCGGGCGCCCAATTGACGCACTGTCTGTCACATTAGAACCCTTTTGATATGCCTGATATTTGGTTAACTTATTCGTGAGACTTTATGATGGTTTAGGAACAACCAATATCTTGAGAGAGACCCTCCTTGGATCGGTAGCAGTGCGACCCTCTGGGAATCGATAGTAGTGTGACCCTCATAGGAATAACAACAGCACGACCTAACATGGCCCAGCCGTAGAGAAACCCATCGAGGATCATTGGAAAAGAAAACCTTTATGGATTAGTAGTAAAGAAACCTTTCTCGGACCAGTAGCTATTCCACTTTATAGAATAAAATTATCTAGCTTAAGACTAATCATCTTTATTCATGTTCTCTAAGTGGTAAACCTGGTGTGAGATACCTTTTACTTTGTTTCTTGTGTTTGAGATCATGCTTTGTGGGTTTTCATTTTGGAATTCCAAGAGGCCTTCCGGGGTCTCATGGTCTCTACTGAGTAATTTTATTCTCACATCTGCATGAGCTTCACCCACACTTTGTTGTGCCTTGGGAATATTATAGATATCCTGACTAAGACCTTTTATAGCTAGTGATAGACGGTACACAGAGGTGACCAATTGATGTGTTGAGCCGCAATGATGAGATGAAACTTACCCTTCAGGTTAGATCCTTAGAGGATGATATCTGGATCTTTTTTTCCATTTTTCTATAATTCTATTTCAGTTGGGATTGTATACTTTCCCATTTACTTCTATACTTAATTTTACTCTCAGTGGTGGTTTTTAGTGGTGGTTGTACTTTCCCTTTTCTATTGTGTTTTACTTGTGCGGACTGTACCATGTCTCTGTGTGTACAGGTTTAGAGGCAATGCCTTCATTTTTTGGGCTTTTCCTTTCTAATTCTAGTCACCAGACCCTGGCCTATGGAAGGTGAGCTTGGGATAATCACGACACAAGCTCCATGGGATGGGTTGTGACAATTTCCATCATAAAAAATTTCTCCATAGTCTTAATTTTCTGGATTTATTTGAAGGTTTTTTATAATTCACATTAAGATGATTTATTTCGATGATTTTATTATTCCACTTTCGAAAACACTTGTATGGTTTATTTTTGTATGAGTATCCAGAAAACCCTACTTTATCCACCATATCACTATATTTTCTTTTCATCAATTCCTTATTTTTCACAATTCACTTGATTATAAGAACTTCACAATTATTTTGATCTGATTACTTCTAGGACACAACTCATATACAGTCATCTTCCCACCAAGACTTGAAAGAGTCCTTTTTATGTGTATACTTCCACTTTCACCAGCTCTTTCTAAAAGTTCCATGAGATACCGATCTCAATGAGTAATGAATTCTCTATATAATTCAAAATTTTATTTCTAAAGGGAATTAGAGGAGGTAAAACTTATCCAAATCTAGTTAAAATAATTATCCAAAACAATTCTTTTCTATAAGATCTTTCCATTCATTAATATTGAATAAAATAAATAAATAAAACATAACTTTTCATTATTGATCTAATTTGTCCTAGATCTTCCACAATAGATTGAAAAATATTACTAAGAAAAATCCAATAGTCTCCTTACTCCTAGGTTATCCACAAGTGATATGAATAATTTAATGATTGGAAAGGATCACCTCTTTCTCATGGTTTTCTATAAACTTTTTTAAAGAGAAATAAAGAAAGATATTAAAAATATGCACTGAATTTGAGGTTTTTATAATACAGTTAGATGTAAAAACATTAAAATAGGCTTGAACAGATTTTTATATACATATATTGATGATTCTTGGAACTCAAACTATAACACCCAATATTCAATTATAGTTAGTAAGATTTTCTTTTGAAATAAACTATAACATAATGAACATATCTTTATCCATGAATGTTATAAAAATATAAATTAAATTTTTTTATAAATTTAATTATAATAAATGAATTTATTTTTTGAAAATATAATGTCAAAGAATTCTTGGGATTAATTTTTGTGATTTTTCAAAAACAGTTTATTTTTTGTGAATAGTGAAAAATACTGATTTTATAAAATTGTCACTTTTATGAAATTATAATTCTATAAGAATAAATTGAGTACTTATGAAACCTTTATTTATACTAAATATATATTAAAATTTTAGTATAATGAATATAAAAATATAATTTTATCTTAGAAATATATTATTAACATTTTTTAAATCTAAGTAATATTTTTGTTCAAATAAAAACAGTTTTACATTATTTTATTTTAATAAAGTATTTACAAGGTACCTTTAGGTTTTAGTATGGATTAAAATAAAAATAAGTCACTTTTTATTATATATAATCAAATTAACCCACTTGTAATTATTGGTCTCTTATATGGGGAATTAACAAAAGAGTGTGGAGAGGGATGGGTGAATTAGGGTAACACAAATTTTGTCCCTTAAATCCTTTGATTATGATCCTAATCTCCTGATGTGAGGAACAATTATTTTATCTCACATAATTTATCTTAATAAATAATGAATCAAAAAATGGTACATAGATAATTTTTCACTGTTCACCCTATCTAGGATAGTCTAAGGAGAATAAGTTTGATGATGTGTCGATGCACCAAAATAATAGAGCATAGTTCTTCGTCTGGATTACACAATGAAGAAGACTCACTGACCCTCAAAACACACTCATAAAATAATATGAGAAAAATCATTTCATCAAAATAAAGTGATGAAATCACTTCTTCACTATGCGAACTCCTTGATCTTATTTACAATATTATGATTTGTATAATACACTTAACAAAATTGGTCTTTTTCACACCTTCTTATGATGTTCTAGTGATATTAAGCTACTAAAAATCCTTTATTATTCCATACTCTCTCTATTATGTTTTGAGCATCTCCTATATCTTCTATTCAATATAATGTTTTATGTTTTAGTATGATTTATCTAGGATTGTGCCATGTGTACACTATGATTAATGGGATCTTAATGTACCATTAAATTTGAAATAGAAACTTAATGAAAAAAGAAATAACCCCATTTTTAGTTTCATCCTAAAACTAACAGATGATTGAAACTATCTAACTATGGTGTGAATGTTATTTTACATCGTAGAATTATCATTTTATCATAATCTTTGATGAGGTCACCTTTACTAAATAAAAACATTCATTTCCCCATATCTCACTATAGTGAGGTCTAATATACTCTGGTGTGGGAACTTGTAGTTGAACAGAACCACAAAAACTATTTCCACTTTAATTATCCCATGATATCCTCATGTACTCCTTAACTCTTATTTACTCACTGAAAACACTACATCATAGATACTTCCGCCTATGGCATATAAAATTCTCTATATTTTAATTCTATTTCTTTATGAGGATTCATATACTTTAGTTTTTGAACCTATAGTAATTTTAGATCCCTAAGATACATGATTTTGTTTAACCTGAATCCTCCAAGATGAAAGGTGTAGCTATGATGTGGGAATGTCATCTTCCTAAAGGATTTTAGCATAACCATCTATCCAGGATGTGTACACACTAAATTTTACAATACCTACAAAACTCGTTGAAACTTACCCTATTTTATGGTTCATCAACATATGTGTTGGATAAATTACAATAAATACCACATCAAAAATTAATTTAATATTTTAGTTCCATAAAATAATCGGTGTTCCTCTACTACTGATTCAAGTCAAACTGGCACTGGTGCACGCCTACTGCCTTTGATGTTACCCCAAGCATGAGAGGCTAAACCAAACCTCTCACAGCCTCCTCTATACTACAGTCTACCTTCACACAAACATGTAAATTCACACATAGGTTCTCACATGAACACATAACTTATCATCTTCCTTGGGAATGTGGTGATTGGGCTTCACCATCAACTTTTCTATAGGTTTCTCACATGTTGTCCTTGAGGGGGATTGGATATATTTTTTAAACACTACCACCTTCATTGTGGGGTAACTACATATACTATAGAACACACTACATTTGAGGTTCACTTGTTATTCTTCCATGATCTCATCTACAACATTTATTAATTCACTACATTAAATACATCCCAAAGATAATATATCCTACATCATGAATTCGGGTCTATAGTGTGTGTTTTTTATTCTAAACGAACATCTTAATCGAAACTTTACAGAAATTTCAATGAAAGAATGGATTAACATGAATCCATAAATTTCCACCATGAATCACTTTCTATCCCTAAAAAATATTTTCATTAAACACAACCCACAAAAACATCAAAATTGGGTTTGGACAATAATCTCTCCCTTTGTGTTTGTTGAAAATTATGAAAAAAAACAATGGATTCCAAAAACAAACCTAACAAACTGAATGATTTTCTTCCATAAAAGCGTGCATAAATAAATACATTGTCATAAAATATATTCTCATTTGAGTAAAAAAATATATTTTGGAAACAACAGTTAAATAAAATAATTATCACATTTTAACACATAATTACATTTCAAGTACCAAAACCCAATCATATGATATCTTAACAACTAATTTCTCCACTTTCTCCTTCATGATTTGGTAATAAATTTTGATTTGATTCATCTATGATCATTGAATGATTTTTTAAAGAATGTTTATAGAACTATAGTTTCCACACATAATTGTAATCAGAGATACCAAATCAATATGAATGCATTTAAGTTGTTGTTAAAACTATATCAACTATATGCAAGATTGAGATTCTGCACATATTCTATCTCCGCTATTCTTAAGGTTATGAATTTTTGATTTTTAATTTACTATAAAATTAAAGATATTCTAATATAGAAAAGAAATACTAAGGTAGATTTTTAGTTTTCCACTAATGCTTACCAATTGGTATTTGTGTAGACAACTAATTATTATCGTATACTTCTACAATAATATATTCCATAATATATTATTTGATTGATATACCAAGGTATCCATCTCAAATATTTCATGTGACTTTACATAGGTTAAATTTGATATCTTACCGCTTTTCACGTGGAAAAAAATATTGCAAGATGATTAGATATAATGTAGTGTAGGTTGCTGATAATTTTCCTATAGTGTGTAAAATATACATTTTTACCTTCACCATCCTTTAAAAATTTCATCTCGACCTCCATTGGATTTTCCATTGGTTTTAAATGTTACATTTGAAAAAATTTCAATATATCTTTATCATAATCAATTTTGATGAAAAATATCTCATTCTTATTCTAAATCTCCTTCAACCTAAGGAAGAACAACAATTCTACAATTACAGGCATTTAAAGTTCACACCTCATTAAATCTAAGAAAAGGCTTCCATTTTATGTCACCCAAGACAAAAAAATGATTTAATTAAAATATATAATAACAACCACCCAATAATATTTATTATTTTTTATAAATTGGTTTCGATCAAACCCTCCATGATGAAAATAATATTCTTTGGGTTTTGACCAACCATGATTACCAAGACCATCATTCTTCTTTTATCCCATATAACACATTCCTTATCCATCACACATTGCTTTATCATCATTGATGAAAAACCCATCCCATTTATCAAGTTATAATTCCTTATAAATGAATCTATTAAAAAATCATGACTTGATATCCTGTTAATATAGTATAAAACTTACTATCAAGGCCATTTTTATAAACAATCTAATAGTTTCAAGCTAGTCCACTGGTGAAAACTTTTGATCAAAGCCAATCCCATTGATATGGTAATTGACCATGAACAAGTGAATTTCATTATTACTTGTCATTAAGAAATATTGTTTGATTTTATTTTAGAAAACAAACTTGGTTATGACAATAATTTTGTTTTCTAGATCTGAGATAATTTCCCATGTTTTATTTTTATCAATTTGACTGATCTCATCATTCATGGATTTGACCCAAAATGCATAAAGATTATAATATTCAGATGATTTTGGTTCTAAAAAAATATATAAATGATTTTTTAATGCACATTAACCCTTTATTTTTTAAGTAGGTCCATCTAACCTCATAGTATATTGCTATCAGTGATTTTAGATCTGCTAGACTATTTACTTGTGCTAGCTATTCATGTGGAATTATACTAATTATCAAATCTATATTTAGATTTAATTTTATCCCCATTAACTCCCCCAGACTCAGACACATATTTTTTTTAATTCAACCTCAATTATAAACAAATTATATGAAAAATATTCTCATTTGATGCAGAAATCAACTCATTTCAAACCATAGTAACTATAACACCCAGTTTTTTATGGACATTTTTTTTCAAATAAATTGAATTTTCATTTATGTATTTCAATAAACTATGAAATAAATTAATTTAACACATAACATCTACTTGAAATACGTTACATGGAACATTGACTTGGCATACATTACATAGAATATCGACTTGTTGTACGTTACACGCAACACCGATGTTTCAACAAAACATCATTTAATTGTTATAATTATTTAAATTAGATAATTATAACATATTTATTAAAATAGTAATAAGAAAAGTTGTAAATTATTTTTAAATATTTTTTTAATTGTTTTAGGAAAAAAACATATTGACAAAAAAATGTAATTTTTGGTAAAGTCCTTATATGTTGAAAAATACTATTTTCCCAAACAAATTAATTTTCATATAATAATATGAAAAATATAATATTAATTTTAGTCACATTTATAAATTTAATTTGATAAAATAAACTTCATTTTTTAATTTATAATTCCAAAATTAGATGAGGGTAAAATTTCGTAAATTTTCTAAGAAACATCACTTTTGGATGAATCGTAAAAAACACCAGTTTTTAATTCAAAATTTCTTTTTAATCTAATTTATTTATAACATTAAATTAATTATTAAATTGTCTAAAAATGTTGAATTATATAGTAATTGTTTCTATTAATACAATTTAATTCATTTATATTAATTTTATATTGAAATTGCATACAAAAACATAGAAAACGTTTGAATGTTTTTACTTTAAAAAGCGCATTGTCGACCCGATTAAGAGATTAATTTTATACTAATTTCTTCCAATTATGTGATTATAATTTGGTAAAATTGATTCCATATTTTTAATCCAATTTATTATAATGTATAATAAGTTGAACATAATTTTTTACAAAAAATATTAGTGAAAGTAATTAAAATTAACTACATCGATTAAAGTAAAAGTAATCTTAACTAAGAAATAAACCATAAATTTAAGACCCAAAAAGACTTGTAAACATTAAAAAAACCACTTTTATGGCCACTATTATACCATTAAAATTTCATTATTGATTGTTTTTGGTTTTTTATGACTTTTTTTAGGTAAAAACCTGGGTACACCTGACTTGTTTTCAAAAATACCAAGTGAGTCATTTCCCTTCCCTAAAAAATGTAACCACCTATACCTCTTCTGGAAACCTCTCAAAAGACTTATGTTAGGCCAATATATTCCCAATAAACTTTTATATAAACCTTATATCCTCATATAATCTTAAAATTAGTAACAATACTACCCAATAAATCCTTTCGGCACAAACCAAAAGGAGTTACCCAATTAAGAGGTAACATCTTCTCCCATGTTTCTTTATTTTATTTTATTTCTCCACCCATACACTATTTTTATTCCAATATAGTATAATAAAACAAGTATCCAAAATATACTAGGATATTGTTATGATAATATTTCAACTTAAATTTATATACACCTCCATCAAAAGGGCAACAAACGTACTGTTTATGTTTATGGTAATCTACTGCCTCACTAAATGATGATTGTTCATTTTTCCATTACCACCTCTCATGGTGAAAATTATGATGGATACTCTATTTATATATGTAATAAATTACATTTATTTTTAATTTAATCTTATATATTCTTATACAAAACATATCATTTTATATTCCATTTGGTGTAAATACGATAATTTTGTTTGAAGAAGTGTGGACTACCTCCCCTCAAAGCGATGTGATTCATTCAAACACTACATGGAATGTATTAAGGATGGATTAAGTATAAATATATGATATATACAACATTATAATCCTACTATATTATATTATATAGATATATACATATATGTCATTTTCATTCTTTCTTGCAATATGATAATAAAAATGGAAACATTGTTCACTCCTACATACGACTTACTGTCTCAAAGAATGGTGTATTATATTTAATAATTATATATTATTTTGATTATTATAATAAAAATAAAATAAATATACTTGATATTTATATAATATTTTACATTTTCTAATCATTATATAAGTATATGAACCGAATATTTAACAAATTATGACACATGCAAAGAACAATGAAGATTTTACCTGAAGTGAAACCTCAACATAAAATTGTTAATATGAGGTTAATATAAGGTCATAATAAAACCATATATGATATTAGATATAACAACATGGTACTTTAAAATATGTATAATAAATTTATATTTATTATAGATCTGGTATTCATGAGTACGATGAGAGTCAAGACAAAGGTAAGGGGATTTCATCTCACTTTTTTTTTCTGTGAGATACATGGTTTATTAATCTCCCATTATGTTTGTGTGGTATGTATACTGAACATGGATTTATTCAGTGATTATTATAATTATATTTATGGGTATTTACATATCCAAATTATGAATTTTATTTCAAGATTTTTATGTTTCAAAAGTTACCAAATCGGTAAAATATTTTTCTGTCAATTTGACTTCATTGAGGCTCATGTTTTTTATACACTTAAATTACATTTTGAGGTGAATATACTTCCATTTTACATGTTATATCCTTATTTTACTTATTTTCATGATATTTAATCTTCATATCATCTCATTTTCTTACATTGATAGTATGATCCCAAGTAACCAAGTGGTAAGAGTTTTTTGAAACAATCTCACCATTTTTTTTTGAGATTGGTAATGATTATACTTAATTTATGAAATATTACGATCAATATCTCAAGACAATTGATGAATTTTTTATTCTCTTATAGATATTAATGATATATTATTTTATTGCAACCATTATTCAACTATTTTGTACATAATATAGTTAAGAATGTTTTTTAGAAATCCCGACATTACCCACTCTTCGGTGGAAAAACTGTGTTACTTAAAAACCATGTTTTCTAAAAAG
This sequence comes from Viscum album, assembly GCA_963277665.1. Classification (NCBI taxonomy): domain Eukaryota; kingdom Viridiplantae; phylum Streptophyta; class Magnoliopsida; order Santalales; family Viscaceae; genus Viscum; species Viscum album. Next base: position 1,287,244,031 of record OY728159.1, on the reverse strand, counting down.
GGATTCCAATAATATTATACTATTATACTATAGCAGCTGAAATAAATTTTTATCATTTCTGTGTTTTACCAATTTTTTCGATGGAATCTTCTTGTCACTTTCATAACAAGGCATTTTTCTTTCCTTTTTACCATGAAAAATAATGTTCTTTTTACCCATATGGCATGTATGAATTTACCCACTGTCATTTCTGTGAATCATTATTTTCATTTTTAAAAGGATTATTTGAAGAAAGTTTTTTTAAAATTATATTGAAATAAATGGTTTTCAAGAAAATTTCATGTTTTCTTTATAAATTTTCAATGTGTTTTCAAAGAAAAAGTTTTTAAAAAAGTTTTGAATTTTATTTTATATATTTTCAAAGAAAATAGTTATTAAAATGTTGTAAATTTCATTTTATATGTTTTCAAGGAAAAGGGTTTTCAAAATATTTTCATGCTGATTTTATAAGTTTTCATGTAAAAAGGTTTTTAAAATGATTTCATGTCTTATTTATTTGTTTTCAATGTATGTTATAAGAAAATTATTTGTAAATGGTTTTATGTATTAAAAGAATTTTTCAAACAAGAAAGGATATATTCATCAAGAAACTTCTTTGAATGATATTTCAAAATAATTATTCATCTAAGATGACATCCATCGATGTTACCCAGGTCATTCTAGGAAAATATCAAAAGGTTCCATTAATATTTTTTCTCTAAATGGGTTATTCTTGATGTTGTGGTGTTTATGAAACTAGTTTATATTTCCTGATTTATATATTTATAGAACCTATTTCTATTTCACAGTTTATATATTTATGAAACTTGATTCTCTTTCATATGTTATATATTTATGAAATTCAAATCCGTTTCATAGGTTATTATTTTGATGAAAAGATTATGAAACCTCTATCTTATTCCATGGGTTATGGAATAATGACATGATTATGATACCAATTTCATTTCAAGGGGTATGATATAATTTTTTATTATTTTTGTGGAACATGTACGTATTATTTCATAATGAGATTGTGGGAACTGTATCTCCCTCTAATTAATTGGATAAATATTTATATATCATGAGATAGACATAACTAGAATAATAATTGAATTTGGTTCAGTGTTATAGGGATGTAAAGATAAATTAACATAGTTCATTATTATAGGGATGGAATAAGGAGTGAACACATTTTAGTATTAGAGAGTAGGAATGAGGTGTCAACCATGTTCAGTAACAGAATTTGTATAAAAATATGGTCTCAACATCAATGCCTTGACTACATTAGATATCATTATATATACTTATGTGCTTGCCACAATTCCATGTTTCAATCCTATGTTATGATTTCATAGCTTATATTCATTATTTACTTATGATTAATTTTTTATGAACTGCTAAGACTTATTCCCTAATTCATGTTTATGACCTTTTATATGTAGTGTATGATCTTCTATTTTCATGATCATGTTGTCATATCCTTATTATCATGATTATTCTTATGCATCTCTATTTTTTAGCCATACTGAGCATCTGATCTCCCCCATTTTTATGTTTCCTTCCCCCATTTAATGAATATTTGAATTATATTTGATGTCTCTAAGAAGGGTGCTAGTCAAGAAGAACAAAGTGGGAGATGATGTAGCTCATTTATGTACGAGTTTTTATATTTCCATGTTTCCAAAGGCACTAGACTAATATAGTCTTTGGGGTTCTATTTGTATATTGTTTTATATATTGTGAAAAAGTTATGTGATATTAATATTTTAAATGATAGGGTCACTATTGTTGGTATTAGAGAAACGTTTTTGTTAGCCTTTGGAAGATAGGATGATAAAAACTTAGTGAGAACCCTAATGACATGTGTAGAGATAAGTATGCAGATAAAGAAATATATAGGAAATTGTTTTGGATTTTTGGTGAAGGATATAGTGATTAGTTTATTAGAAATAATTCCATATATAGATACTACAAGTGGATCTGGTTCTAGAATAGATGTATATAGGGGTGAAAACTCTGACAAGATGTCTGGGGCCTGACTTAGGGTAATATGATACATGACAATGGGCCTTGATTCAAACTTGGTTTGAAACTCTCATTGGATATACTTTGGAAATTCAAAAACACTTCATGAATATTCCCAAAGGATTTAAATATAATTTTCCAATGAATAAAATACAATAAACCAAAGGTATCATACATTAAGGAATGTGTCATAATTTTGAAATCCTATAAGTTACTTTTCATGATTATCTGGATCCTCATTATGATAAATGATTATTACTATATGTTTTTTTGGTTTTAGTCAATGAAAGGAACCTAAGGGAACCACATTAATTATGATTGTGATATAAAATGAAATGATTTTCTTCTTAAGAAACTAAATGTTATGGGAGGTGGAATGAAAAACCTCATTTTTATGATTACACATATTTATCAAGATATGAATCTTGGTGGAAATCAAAATGAGAAAAGAAGGGAACAACATTATATTATGCCTTTCATGAGGATATATCCACCTTCTTTTAGAGGGTCTTATGATCCACTTGTTGTTGAAAAATGGATCAATACTGTTTAAAATTTATTCTAATTTCTCTAATGATTAGAGAATTGGAAAGTTATTATAGTTGTTTATCGTTTAGAAGGAGAAGTGGACCAGTGGTTGACTCTAATCAAGAATATAAGGCAACATGATGAGATTGAATCCCTAGAATTGGATGAGATGAAGAACTTATTATTCAACAATTACTTTCATAATATTATTTATACCAAGATGGATAAAGTGTTCTTAAAGTCAATGTAAATGGATAATGAGTTTATTGTTACCTACAAGGCTATTTTCACAAGACTAGCGAGCTATACTATAATAATTATCATCCAAACCATATGTAAATTTTATAGGTTATTTTGTAGATTAAAGACATGTCTTATAAATGAAATGTTCATAGGAGAATTTAATAGCTACGAAGAGATTTTTTTCTACAATCAAGGTTGAAATTGAGGTTGGGGTCATATATAAACTTCATGGTTTTGATAAGAAAATAATGATGACGTTCAAAGGAAAATCTAAAAACCATGGTAGAAAATAGATGAGTTTTCCTTTATTCTCTAAATACGAAAAGAAGCATGGAGGAATTTGTTTTAAGGGGTCCAGTAAATGTTTTAAGTGTGGAAATAAAGGTCACCAGATAATTGATTTTCAAAATGATGTGAAGAAGTTAGCTCAAATTGTAAATGGAGAAAAATATGTATAGAATGCACCTACCATGATTCAGTTCTACAAGTGTAAGGAAAATGGGAATTATGCAAACCACTGACCAAACCCAAGTGATGGTGATGATGATCGACATAAACAACCTCTTATGCTGAGGGATAGGAAGAAATCTCATGCACTCACTATTTCTGATGAGGGGTTCTATAATGACGTGATGAAAGGTACACTTACCATCCACTCTAGATCTTCTAATGTTATATTTTATTCTAGATCTACCAAATATTTAATATCTGAATAATTTTCTAAAGGAGTTAAGAATCCACCAAAATAATTATATGTGTAATTATTATTGGAAACCCTTAATGGTATGATGATTTCATCCAATGCCTATGACTCCTGTCTGATTGATGTTTGTGGGAATCTACTTCCTGTAAATCTTGTAATTATTATGTTGGTTAAATTTCATGTCATCTTAGACATGGATTGGATTTTTATACATAAATACCACATCAATTATAAAGTATTGGAAGTTACATATGATATTTCAAACCATCCTATAATCATCCATAAATGTGATGATAAGCACGAACATTCTCTGGAGATTACATACAGTTTATGGATCTTAATTCCTATTCAAAAGGGTTGTTTTTCTCAATTGGTTGCAGAAAAAATTGAAATTTATGATAATCCTATCATTTGGTATTTTTTGGATGTCTTTTTTTAATATTTTCCTAGTCTTCCACCAAAACATGAAATTGAGTTCTCAATAGAAATTATACCTAGTTCAAAACTAATATCAGAGTCTCCTTATAAAATGGATCTAATTGAGTTGTAGGAATTGAAGAAGTGACTCCAAGAAAAATATTATAAGGGATTCATTAGAACAAGTGTGTCAACTTAGGGTGAACCTATTATTTTGGTGAAAAATAAAGATGGATCAATGAAACTATGCATTGATTATCATGAGTTTAAAAATATCCTAATCAAGAATAAGTATCCTCTTCCCCGTTTTGATGACTTGTTTGATCAACTGCGCAAAACTTAATGCTTTTCCATGATTGAAAATCATTTTTTATATCATCAATTGAGGGTCAAGAAGGTGGATATACCCAAGACTATATTCCATACAAGTTATGGACACTATGAATATATATAGATGCCTTTTGGTCTTACTAATTCCCTTGTTATCTTAATGGTTTTAATGAATAGAGTCTTTATATATTACCTCAATCTATTTATGGTAGTCTTTAAATATTATATTATTATCTATTAAAAGAGATAGTAAGAGCAAGGATATAACTTTATAATTATACTAATGAACCTAAGAAAGGAGAATCTATATGAAAATTTTACTAATTGTGAAATTTGGATGCAAAAAGGTTTCATTTTTGTTTCCCATAATCTCAAGAGATGGTATAAGAGTAGATCCATTAATGATAGAGGAAATTAAATATTTTTATAGACTAACCATGGTGACTAAGATCTATATAAATCGTGGCTTAGCTAGATATTATTAAGGGTTTTTGGAAAATTTTGACGACTATATAATCCTTTGACCAAGTTAACTCGGAAGGGTGACAAGTTCCTCAAGACAATTATATGGGAATGAAATACTATGAAACTAAAGAGAAGGTTAGGCAGTGCACTTGAGATTACATTACCCTATAGTGGATAAGGTTTTGTAATATTTAGTGATATATCCAACAAATTATCGGTATGTGTTCTTATAAAAAATAACATGGTTATCATATATTCCTCAGGGAAGTTGAATATTTATGAGCAAAATTACCCAACACATGATTTGGAGTTATCAAAGGTAACTCTGGAATTAAAGATATATAGGAATTATCTTTATAGATAAGAGTGTGATATAAATATATAGTGATCATAAAATTCAAAAATATATATTCAAACAAAAGGACATTAACATGTTCCATATAATATGGTTAGAGTTGATAAAGGATTGTGACTGCTCAAAACATTACCACCCTAGGAAAGAGAATAAGGTGGTATATTATTTTAGTCGAAAGGATCATGATAACTTATCCATGGTAGGTATAAAAAAGATCCAACATTTCTAGATTTTAAAAGGATGGATCAGGAAATAATAAAGGAAGGGGAAAAATATTATCCTTCACAAATTAATGTTCAACCCTTTATCTAGGTGAAGATTAAGGTGTCTTAGAAGAAAGGTGAGGAGCTAGAAAATAATGTCCAAATTTTTACTGAGTTTAGCCTTGATCGGGATGGAATGATAAGATTCATGAACCATGTATGTGTTCCTTTCAAACCATATTTTAGGAATAATCTGTTAGAGTAAGATCATAGTTCATCATTATCTATTCATCATGGACGTATAAAGATGTGTAGGGACTTGAATGAATAGTTATTGTGGGATGGAATAAAGAGAGATATCGTGGAGTTTGTATCTCGGTTCTTGGTATTACAACAAGTTAAAAGTGAATGAAAAACATTTAAAGGGATGTTTCATCCATTACCCAAAATAGAATTAAAATGGGAGAACATTGCTATGGATTTTTTTGTTGGACTACCCAAATACCCTAAAGCGTTTAATTCTATATGGGTGGTAGTTGATCGCCTTACTAAGTCATAACAATTCATCGCTATTAGATAAGACTTCCATCTAGATATGCTTTCTCGAATATACATTAAGGAAGTGGAAAGGTAAAATGGAGTACCGTGTTACACTGTTTCAGATCTGTATTTGAGGTTCACCTCAGAGTTCTGGTGAAGTATTCAGTAAAAACTTGACACGAAATCGAGTTTTAACTTTTCTTATTATCCTCATATAGTTTTTCAGTCTGAAAGAACAATTCCAACCCTAGAGGATATGTTGAGATCTTGTTCTTTGGATTTCAAAGGTGGTAGTGATCAACACATTCCTCTAGTTGAGTTATTATACAACAATAGATTTCACTCAAGCATTCATATGGATCTTTATGAATTCCTCTATATAAAAATATTTAGATCTCTAACATGTTCAGATGAAGTGAGAGAAATAAATCTATTAGGATCTGCGATCACTAAATAAATGGTTAGGAATGTTAGAACAGTCCATCAACATATTAAAGAAGCTCAAAACTGGGAGAAAATTTATGATGATATCCATTGATGTGATCTAAAATTTGAAGTTTGGGAAAATGCATTTCTATGAATCTCACCATATAATAAGGTTATGAGATTTAAGAAGAAATGGAAACTAAGACCTAGGTATATAAGTCCCTTTGGGATTCTTGATCATATCAGGATGGAAGCCTATCACTATTCACTTCCTCTGAATATCTCTCAAGTACATGATGTGTTCCATGTGTCTATCCTGAGGAAGTACATACCTGACCCTTCACAAGTGCTAATCTCAAAGGTAATACAATTGAATCAGGATATTTTTTACAAAGAATAAACAATTGAAATTCTGTACTAATTAGAAAAATATCTATGAAATAAGACCACCATCATAGTCAATATTTTGTGGATAAATAAACAGTTAAATAAATCTACATGGGAACTTTAGGATACGATGAAGCATAATTGTCAACATTTTCCTTACCCGAGTAACGAATGTTGAGTACAAATTCATTTTAAGGGGGGGTAGAATGTAACACCTCGAGTTTTGATAGACCTTTTTTTTTCAAATAAAATAAATTTTAATTTATTTCTTTTAATGAACTAATTAAAAAATTCCTTTCACACAGAATAAAAAAATGGTTTACATTACACCGAACATCGACTTGACATACATTACAAAAAACATAAACCTAGCATACTTTACACGCAACACTGATGTTTCTACGAACCATAATTTAATTGTTATAATATTTAAATGAGATAATTTTAACCTAGCCAGTAAACATAGTAATATAAAACTAAATAACTAATTTTCAAATATTTTTTATAATTATTCTATATTAACAAAACATATTGATAATGATTATTTTTTGTTAAAGTCCTTATATGTTTAAAAATACTATTTTCTCAAAAAAATACTTCTCATGTCCTTCTGTAAAAAAAATTAGTTTAGACACATTTATAAAATTTATCTGATAAAATAAAACTTATTTTAGAATTTATAATTTCAAAATTATCTGAGGGTGAATTTTTTGTTTTTTAGAGAAACATAAGTTTTGGATGAATAGGGTAAAATACCAAATTTTAATTCAAAACAATTATTTTCATCTAATTTAATTATAAAGTTAAATTATATTTTAAATTTGTTAAATATTTTAATTATATATTATTTTTATCAATTAATACAATGTAGGCCATTGATATATTTCACATTGAAATTGGATATAAAAACATAGTAATCTTTTGAATGTTATTTACATTAAAAACACGCATTATCGACCATACTACAGGATTAATTTTAATTTAATTTCCGAAACATATGTTATTGGAATTCGAAAAAATGGATTACATATTTGGAATAATAATAATTTATTATTTATCATAATTTCAACTTAGTTTAGACCAAAAAATTAGTGAAAGTAATTAAAATTTATTACATCGATTAAGGTAAAATTAAGCTTAACTGAGGAATGAAACTTAAATTTAAGACCCCAAAGAGTTGTAAACTAGTAAAAAACACATTTTATGGAAATTAATCAGATATTAAGATTAAATTATTGAATTTTTGTCTGTTTTTTATGTCTTTTTGAAGTTAAAAATGTGGGTACACCTATGTTATTTTCAAAAAATACCAAGTGGGTCTTTTCTATTCCTTATAAAAGGACACCACCTCTCCATCTTACTGACACCACTAAAAAGACTTAGGTTCGGACAATATATACCGAATAAAATTCTAAACATACCTCCCTTATTTCGTGAAGCCTCCATTTGGGAATAAAGAAACCCAAAAAATCCTTTGGTAGAAACCAAAAAGAGTTTCTCGATTAAGAGGTAATATCTTTCCTCAAGGTTCATTATATTATTTTCTTTATCCACACCCTCAAATATCTTTATTCCCTTATTGTATAAAAAATTATAATAAATATAATAGGATTTTTTTTATTCTAATGTTTCAACATAAACTTACACAAACCTCCATATAATGGGTAAATAACATATTGTTTATGTCTACGGTGAACTACCCCCTCACTAAATGATGATTTTTCATTCTTACTTTACTACATATATTGGTGGAAATTATTATGGAAACTCTATTTGTATATGTCATATATTATATTTATTATGCATTTATTCTTCATTATTATTTTTATAACACATATCTTTTTTACTTTCAGTTTGGTGTAAACACAATAATTTTGTTTGATGAAGTGTGGACTACCGCCACCTCAGAGCGATGTGATTCGTTCCCATACTAATTGGAATGTATTAAAGATGGGTTTAGTGAATTATTATGATATATATAAATATATAATTATACTCTAATTATATTTTACACATATATACAAATATTTTATTTTCATTCTTTCTTTTAATACGATAATAAAAACGGAAACAACATTCATGCATACTCACGACTTACCGTCTCTATGAACGATGTATTCCATTTTGTAATTATATATTCTATAAATTAATATAATAAATATATAATAAATATACATGATATTAATATCATGTTTTAAATTATTTAATCATGATATAAGTATAAAGACAAAATATATAACAAATTAAGACAGATGTGAAGAATAAAGTGGATTTTACCTAACGTGAATTTGAACATAGGATTGTTAAGAAGAGCGTAATACAATGTAATAATAAAACTATATATGGTATTAAATATAATAACATGGTTCTTTAGAATATTTATAATAAATTTATATTTATTATACAAGTTGTTTTAACAAGTAATATGAGAGTCAAGACAAAAGGTAAGTGGATTCTGTCTCACTTTTTCATTCTGTGATATACATGCATTACTCATCCCCCAATACTTTTTACGGTGTGTATAATTCCCATGGATTTATTCAATTATTATTATAATTAAATATTTGAGAATTTAAATATCCATTTTATGATTTTTATTCCATGGGGTTTATGTTTCAAAGGTAAACAATTCGGTAAAATAATTTTGTCGCAATTTTCATTCTTTATGGCTCATGTTCTGTAATGAACCTAAATTATTTTTCAAGGTGTATATACTTCAATTTTACATGTTATATCATGATTTTAATTATTTTATTGATATTTAAGCTTTATTTAATTTATTATTCTTACATAGAGAGTATTCTCCCAAGTAACCAAGTGGTAAGAATTTATTAAAACTATCTCATCATTTTTTTCATGATTATAAATGATTATTCTTATTTAATGAAATAGTATGATCCATATCTCAAGAAAATTAATTTAATTTATTATCCTATATATATTCATCATATATTCATGTATTGGTAAAATTATTCAACTCTTTGGAACATAATATATTTTAGAATATGTTTTTAAGAAGGCTCGACATTACCCTCTCTTTAGTTGAAAATATATATTCCCTCAAAACTATGATTTCTAAAAAGGTTTTCTAAGAATATTTTACTATTATAAAATAATATTTAGAATAATTTTTTACCCATTTTTTATTTTACCAATTTTTTCAAAGGAATCATCTTTCACTTTTTAAACAAGGCATTTTTACATTTTTTACCATGAAAAAGGAATATTCTTTTTACCTCGTATGACTTTAACAGATTTACGTACCATCATTCATGTGAAGCTTCTTTTGTATGTTTAAAAGGGCAATTTTTAATAAAGTGCTTTTAAATTTATTTTCAAATATATGGTTTTCAAAACCTCTTCAACATTTCTTTATAGGTTTACAAAGTGTTTTGAAAGAAAAAGTATTTTAAAATGTTTTTGAGATTATTTTATAAGTTTTCAAAGAATTTTTTTTTAATTTTTTTTAATATTATCCTTGAAGACATCAAGAAAAAAGGTTTCAAAATTGTTTTCAAAATTATTTTATATGTTTTCAAGTAAAAATGTTTTTAAAATTATTTAATGTTTATGTATATGTTTCATGGTATTTTCTATGAAAATTATTTTCAAATGGTTTTATTTATTTAAAATACATTTTCAAAGATGAAAGGATATTTTTCTTAAGAAAGGATTTTAAAAGATATTTCAAAATTATTTTACATCTAAGATAACATCCTTAGATGTTACTAAATCCTTTCTAGGAAATTATCAAAAGATTACTTTCATATTATTTCTCTGAATGAGTTATGATTGATGTTGTGGTCTTTATAAAACTCATTACTATTTTAAGTTTTATATGTTTATGAAGCCATTTTCTCATTCATGGGTTATATATTAATGAATTTGTTTTCTGTTTCATGGGTTATATATTTATGAAATCTATTTCTCTTCCATGGTTTATGATTTTGATGAAATGATTATTAAACCTTTATCCTTTTCCACATGTTAGGGTATGATTACATGTTTATGATACCAATTTCATTTTCAGGGTTATGATATGATTTTTTATGATTTTTTTGAATATTTTTATATGATTTAATTATGAGATGGGTGAGACCTATATCTCCCTCCAATGAATTGGTTAAATATTTGTATCTAATGAGATATACATGGATAGAATGAGAAATTAACATGGTTCATTATTACAGGGTTTATTGAGAAATAAAATTGGTTCAGTATTACAGGGCTGGAATAAAGAGTGAACTCAGTTCAGAGGTATCTAGATGGAATGTTGTGTGAACCTGGTTCAACAAAAGACTTTTTCCACTACGATGGTCTCATAAAAAATTCCTTGACTACTACGAAAATAATTGTATATGATTTTGTGTCTTACATAATTCCTTGTTTCATTCATAGGTTATTATTTCATGTATTATGTTCTTTTTTTATATAAAATTCATTTCTTATGAGTTTACAAGATTTATGCCATGATTCATGTCTCTGATCCTTGATATGCAGGGTATGATCTTCTATTTTCATGATCATGTTATCATACAACTATGCTCATGAATATGTTTACATATATCCCTCATTTAACCTTTCTAATCATCTGAGATCACCCATTTTTATGTTTCCTTCCCCCTGTTATGAAGATATGTACTATGTATGATTCATATAAGAAGGTTTTATGTCAAGAAGAATCAAGTGGTAGATGAAGTTTCTCATTTATGTACCCATGTTTTTGTTTCTATTTTTCTAAAGAAACTAGATTAAAAAAATCTGTTTTTAATTCTGTTTGTATAATGTTTTATTTATGAAAAAATTCATATAATGTTAATGTTTTAAAGGAGAAGACCATTATAGTTAAATAAGATATCTCTACCATTTTCCCAACCAATTGTTCTAGAATCAATATTTCTTACTCTTTAATGAATATCTAATGAAGGTCCCTTCATCTCCTTGTGCTTGGAACATTCTATTATTTTCTTTATTAATAATAAATCTATTTCATAAAAAAACTAAAAAGTACTTTAACATGGTCTGATTTATGTACCACATTTTATATAGAGTTTTCATTTCATTTAGACAATGAAATTTCCAATTGAAGATATACACCACTGTTAAGACCACATCCTTCCAATAAATTTTTATAGGGATTATTCAATAATCATAATTTTTACCATGTATTTAATGTGAAATTTATTATTTAAATAAAACTATTTTATTGAAGACATATCAACACTGAAATGTGATTTTGTATCCTAGGTTTATCCATATAACTATAAAATTAGGTATTTGTAAATTCTAAACAATTTTTAGTGAAAAACAATTATATTTTTACCCAATTATGTTTTTATAATTATAGTTGGTATCAAGTGTTTCCCTTTTATACATAAAACTTATAAGTAATCATCATCAACCAAGCAATCTTATTGAAATTTTTATCAAATAAAACATAATAAATTTTTCCATCCAACACATTAATAACAATTTGCCTATAAACATCCAAAAGAACTAATTAAAAAACTATTTATGAATTTCCTTTATTTTTATTTTACATATTCCTTACAATTTTAATTTTTTGAAAAGATTCACATGAATATGTGTTGTCACATTTGATCCTGTTAAATTCTTTTTCTTCCTCAATATTTATTAGATTTTCTAAAAAACTTTGGATTAGGAACCCAAGTTACATCTTCCATAACATGTTTTCATCCTTTTTAGAGAAAATACACCAATTTTATTCACCAATAAAATATATATTCCCTTTTGGTTCATAATAATTGATGAAAAATTCATCCATCTAGTTATTTAATAGTTCACCTATTCTTGTCGAACTCCACAACTTGTCATGAGTCACACAGCTGACTCAAACTAAAAAAATCTATACTAAGTCCTTTAACCATGATAATATATGTATTAAAAAATATTTTACACTATATTTGGATATAATAAATACAATGATTTATATTACATAATTTCCCAACCAAACCACTCCACCTTTATCATATTCTGTCATGATTATAAGTTTTTAAATTGTTTGTTCTATTTGAGGGATATCTTATCTTTAGATCCCATAGGCTAGACTTGTATGTTTCTCTGAAATAAATTCATAAAAATTTTACTTCTCATTACATTTCTTCTTTTTAAATTACCAAAAATTAACTTAATCTAATGTTTGATAATATTTTGTTTCTTTTAGTTCAAAACTATCTCTTTCTTCTTGAAAATATAAAAATTATTTTCACATTCTAAATGTGTTCTATGAAATTCTTATCTGTTGGCATACTCTTTATTAGGTCTCATGAGCCGCCTATCATTATACCCTAGAGGTAAAATAGGCTACCTGATGATAATAAACTTTAGAGTAAAATAAGAACCATTAAAATAATAAGAATATAATAGAAAGTTTCTTTCTTATTTCTGGTGTTGTTTCTCTCTGAAAAAATATTTTTAAAATAGAGTAAACATATTAAATGTCTCCCAATTTTCCCTTGAAATAAAAATTAATTTTTTTGTCATTATCCCATTTCTATATTTCTAATAATTATGCCTTTAATATTATCATAAACTCACTTTCATATTGGGTGTTGATGCTTGTATCTTAGCATGAGGCATGACTATATTATCTTTTTGACAATTCTATATAATATATTTCCATTTTTTTAAAGTGCATCACCTTTAGAATAGAAATATTATATTCATTACTTACTTATAAGACATGTTTATATTTAATTGGGTCCATTTATTTTGAGATACTCAATATCATTCAGGGTGTAAGTATTCTTTTAGATTCATCAATCTTGCGCCATGAGTCCATGAATTCTTATTGAAGTTCTTCCATAATATTGAAATTTTCCTTATTTGTATTCGTAAAAACTTAGATGGTTTTCATTAGTTATTCCACTTTGATATTGATCTCCACATCCATTCCTGAGTTACCAAAAACTATATATCTCATTTTTTCAATTTATGATTTCAATTTTCATTTCTATTCCTCCTATTGTTTTATAAATTATTTTGATTTATGAAAAATTTCATTTTTATTCTTGGTTTTAGCCCTCCATTTATCATGATCTTAAAGGGAAGCCTCAAGATAAACATTCATATCAAATATCTCTATAACATTAAAACATTCAACATCAATATCATCAATTAATCATTTTTTAATAGCTGCCACTAAATTATCTTCACCATGGTCCCTACAATATTCAACTTCTTTAACTTTAGACTCTTTTGAAGATACATCTTCATGATATAAAATATCTTCCATATTGATGACTTTTTTGTAGTTCTCACATGTTCTCATCACTTTTAAACCCTTTCTACATAGACCCAACATTTTCATCATCATGATGATTTTTAAAACACTTAGCAGCAATATGACCCATATTTCCACATCATAAGAAATAATGTGAATCATTGACTATGAATTTACCTTTCCCCATATTATGGTTAGAAAAAATAAATTCCATCACACTATTATCCTCATGTTATTTTAGATCCACTTTAACAGAGAGAGTTTTTATTTCCTTCAATGAAACTTATTATGTGTTTTCTTTCACTATGGTCTCATTATTATTGCTTCTCATTTCATATATGACATGTATTATGTAATTTGTATCCTTATATACATCATTTGGATCATTGTCTTCAAGTATTGATACTTTATCATTAATCCTTATGGGTAGTCTCTTAAAGATTCATTTCATGATCTAAGTATCATCAATATATTCTCCAAGACCTCAAAATTATTTAACAAGATCATTAATATGATTTAAACACATATAAATTATTTCAATAATACTCATATTTTTCTCTTCATATTTATTTCATAGAACTTCCAGATTTGTATCTCAAACATTTCAATAACCTTGATTAATTTTATGGAGTTTTTCACACATGGAATGTAATGTTTTGAATGACATTACCTTGATGTGTATAAGGTTTCCCAAGGCTCCAAAAAATTAATTGATCACCTTTCATCCAAAATCAATTAATTTTGATCTCTTTTTGATAAGGCTCCACTTTCCATGTTCACTTTAATTCCATGAATAACTATTGTTCACACTTTTATTCCCAATGATCTAAAGTAGGGATGTATCATATTCTTCTAGAACAAGAAAGTACTAACTTAATTTTTTTTATCATTTTTTTATTCACCACCATTACTTATTCGATGATATGTTAGTGAAATAATCACCCTAGAAATATAACCCTTGATACCAATTGTTTTTCTCTTATCAAGGGAATTTCCTTGTGGGTGAAATAAGATGGAATATATTTTTACCCTTTAATTCCTTGAATAATATCTTGTTCTATAAATGTGATAAATACTTCTTTTCTCTCACCAACTTTCTATTAAGAAGTGATTAAAAAAATAAATGGAACACAATGAGTTTTAATTAGATTAAACTAAACAAAATAGTCTAAGGGTAATGTGAAAGATGATATTTCAATGCACCAAAAAATATAGAACACTAATTATTTTGGTTTACACAATGGAGTGGTATAACCGAACCTCTGATATCACTATTCAAACAAGATAAAAAAACTCACAACCTTTCAATAATGTCATGAACTCACTATTCCATTTGTGTCCTCTTTGATCATATTCACAAGATTAAGATTTTTATTATACACCATGCAAGGTGTGTCAGTTCCAATCCCTATTATGGAATTATAGTGAGGTGAAGCTCTTGTAATTCCCTTTTTTCATTCTTTTATTCTTTGAATATCCCAAATAAAATGTTTAGATCAAAGCCAAATCTATATATATTCAATTTTAGCCTCTCATCCCTATTATTTTTAATCCAATGTTTTAGGATTGATTATACTTTATATAAGATTGTGAAAAGTGTCTCCAATGATTAATGGGATCATAATTCACTATTAAATCTGAATGAGACACCTATATATCAAAGTGATAACTCCCTTTTTCAATTTACACTTGAAACTATAGGTTGATTGGTTGTGACATGGTACATTATTTCATGGAAGATCATTTTCATTTTTCTTATAAACTATGACGAGGTCACATTAACTATTTTATAACCTTTATTTCCTCATCTCTCATTGTGATGTTGTCTAACAATATGTGGTGTTGGTACCTATAGTTGACTAGATAAAAAAAACTGTTTCACTGTTAAATCTCCCCCAATTTCCACATATCATCCATAATTACTCTTAACTCACAGAACATGTTGAGGAATAACCAATTCCACTTTCAATGAAAAGAATCTTTTAAATTTCAATTCTATTTATTTGGCACAACTTCTTCCTCTACGATGCAACCACTTGTACGAATTGGATACCCTCAAGATCTTGGATTATGATAAATTCAAACTCTCTATAATGTGTAGCTATGAAAATGGAATCTAATATTTAAAAATTTCTATTATGAATCCATATATCCATTATTTGTAAACCTAAAATTTTCCTTTTGCACTAAAACTCATTGAAAATCCCCCCATGAAATTGTTTATCTGACCACTATGTAGAACAAATACTAAATCCCACACTGGAAAATCCTATGAAATTATATAATTATAAAATAAATCACATTAATTAGTATCTCACCATATTTTCTAGAGGTTTTTTGGGTGATGGCATTTTGTTTGATAGTATATATTTTTCAGACCTTACAATAATCATTGTGGTGAAACTTGGTGGTTTGAATCATGGATAACTTTTGAGGTTCCTTTGATAGTCTACCATTATATCCTCTGTGGAATAAATATATTTAACAATATTCATACATAAAAAATATAATATATTCTATGTAATGATACAAGATCTAAAGTGTGGGGTATATCTTCTAGACAAATCTCTTTGTCAACACATTCCAGTCAATTCAAAAAATGTATATATTAACATTAATCTGTTAAAATCCCCCAAGAATCTCTTGAGTAACCAAGTTCAAGGTTTCAACAAACCCAACCAAAAATAAACTCCAAACATGTTTTTACCAGCATTTATCAACTCCATAATTTATTTTTCTATAAAATCATTTTTATGATTAAAATACACATTTCTTTAAACATTTTTCATTACATTTTGAAAATATATAGTAATATTTATTTCTAATATTTCAAGGACTTTAGTCATGTAAAATGAATTAAAGTTTTGGAATCATCATAATTAATATTAGGTAATATATTAAACTTAATTTTTGTTCATAATGAATTGTAACCATGGTATATATTTATCACCTTAGTTATGGGTAAAATGGGTTAAAAATAAATGGATAAGGCTTCAAGATAAAATAATAAACTTTATTACACTTCATTGGATGGTTTTAGTTTCAATTTAACCATATAATCTTGTAATATATGATAAATTTGATCCAATTTCATAAGAAAATGAATTTATACTATTAAAATATTTTAAGTAATTCCATCTGTGTCCCCCCCTCACTTATAAAAGTGCACATCTCCTCCTCCTTTACTAAAAGACCTCTAAAATGGCCATGACCTACCCAAAAATGATGCTATCTAATTTTAATTTTTTTTGAGATTGTGTTCTTATATTAAGACCTTCCTAATAAGGATTAAGTTTAAATACAATGGGGGTATCTCAAATAAATTATTATCATCTTACTAGAATATTTCAAAGTGTATATCTTTTTCTAGTTCATCTAAATATTTTCTATCTTATTAATATAGTGAATATAGTATCACTAATACATTATGATATTATTATTCTTGTGGGAAAACTATTTTCACCTCCTTTGTTTCCTATGGAAAATGAAAATATCACTTGGGCATATGTACAACCTTCCATCTCCACATAATAGTTTAATTCAATTTTCAAAACCATTTTACATGGATAATTATAAATGTAGAACAAGTGAAATATATATGATATTTAAGAAATAAATACTTTCCTTGATATATAATAATCATCTACCTTCTAACCTTTCCTTCCATTAGAAAATGATCATGTCACTCACGTGTGCATACTGAAAACTGCCTCCACAAAGTGATGTGATCCATTTTTCTATTATGAAAATTAATGGATAATTATAAAATTTCATATAATGAATAAAAATTATTATAATGAAATTATTTAAATTCAGTATATAATGGTACTATTATATAGATAATTTAACCGGGGATAATATATTGAAGTAATTTTGCAGAAAAAATAGAACAACCAAAAAGTGATCTATGTAAGCAAGAACTATCTAATGGATGTATTTCCAATACATATAAAAGGTAATTTTAATATAAAATATAGAGAATTTTTTTATTAATAAATCATTTAATGAATCATAATTCATTATACAGAAGTACCTAACATGGATAACAAAGATGAGACCAAAGGTAAGGAATTTATATTATAATATCATCTTATTTCCGGATTGTTTATGTTTATAATTACATTGGAAGAATTATAAGATCTTAATATTTTAAATACCATATATTTTATTTTATATTGGAAATATTGGGGTTTACATATTTACATTCTATTTATTCCCTTAAGGGATCAAGAATAAATAAGTAAGTTACATGTAAGTGACTTTATTTTAAAACATATTGTTTTAATGATTTCCTTTCAATTATTTTTTTTTCTGTGTTTAGGTTTTCTTTCAATTGTTTTCACATTTTTTACAATTATACAAAAATTTATTCAAGTTGTAACACCCCATTATTTCATAGTAAGTTATTTTCATTAAATTAATTCAATAGCTTGTGCTACACGCAACACCAAGTTTGAGAGCACCACGACTTACCAAAATAGTCGTTCAAAAGCAGTTATGAGTAATATTAACTGAATTATGAATTTTATATACTCCATATATTTTTATAATCCATATTATTTTTTTCTTATACATAATATAAGAACAAATTCATTTTTTAGATAGAAGAAGTATTTTTCAAAAAATGAAATTTCACCAACTTCTAATGGAAAACCATTTTTCAAACCAATATTTGAAACTTTTGTATATTAAATTTAATGAAATTAAATTATTCTTTAGAATTGAGGCATAAAAATTAATTTTGAATAAATTTATGGTACTTTTCCGATAACTTTCATATTTTGACGAGTACTGAAAAATACTAAATTTTAATTGAAAACAACTTTTTTAATCAAAATAATTTATTGGGTTAAATTATGAAATTGAATTGTTTGGAAGTATAATTAGATCATATTTTTATCATTTAATACAATTTATATCATTATAAGTAATTTCACATTTAAATTTGACATAAACACATGTCAATATTTTGAAAGTTTTTACATATGAAAAACCCGCTTTTCAGTTCCGACAACAAGAATTTATTTTAAATTAATTAATATAAACTCTATGTTTTTAATTTGGTAAAATAGAATTCATTTTTTAATTAATAATATCAAAATTTTCTTAGTGTGAATTTTTGGTATTTTTTTGTAAACATTCAATTTTGGAGGAAGAGTGAAAAACACTGCGTTATAGTTCAAAACCGACTTTTTATTTAAATAATTGTTTATTTTATATAAATTTATTTTAAGTAAAAATAGATATTTTATACTCATATAAGTTCAATTTAACTCATTGGATTCATTTTATAATAAAATTAGATGTTTAAAATTTTACTGAACTTTTTACCAACTTTTACCCACCATCTAAGAACATTTGCAAATTTGGATAAAACATAATTTTACTGCTTCTGTGAGTTGAATTTAAAAAATCCGAGAGACATGGTTGACATTAGTAAGTAAAATTTGGTTCAATAAGATGAATATAATTTTTGGTGAATAGTAACTTTTGACTTTTATTTACCATAGTTAAAATTAAATAGGGTAATTAAGGGTAAAAATGATATTATAATTACCCTAAGACATGTCCTAATTCTATTGGAGAAGTGTAATTCGACCAAAAAAAACCTTAGGAATAAAATATTAACCTTTAGGCCCACTTTTATTAGATTAGAACATTTATTATTATTTTATTTAAAGAAGAGTTAAAAGTGTTAAATTCAAAGCTTATTAACTAAACTATTTTCAATATAGGGTTATACATAAGATAAATTCTACTATAAATATTCATTAGAAATATGAAAATATATCCTACATAATGGTATTTTATTTATAATTTTTATAGATTAAATAATGAAATTTATTTATGACACAATGATGATGCAGTTATTACCTTCTAAAAAAATATTAAAATACTTTATATTATAAAAATTAAAATAAATAAATTATAAACGTTTTTATTCCATACAATAATTTTTTGGGAAAAAATAACAAGTTAGGGTTGATTAAATAAGTTTTTTTAGGTGATAAGGTTGTTATGACTTTCACAAAAAGAAAATACGAAATAGTTTTAAAATTGACATAAATTAGTTTTTTTAAAAAAATACTATATTATTGGTTGATATAATATTTATAAAAATCCACATTTTGGAAAAAAAAGGGTTAAATAATATTATATATGTCATTAATAAACCACTTGTGGTTCTATTGTAAGTTTATAGTATGTTTATTAACCATATAGTTTAAGAATAGAAGAAGACACGATAAAAGTTAAACTATTTAACTAAGAGTTAAATCAAACATATATGGTTAAAATGGTAATCAAAACTTGTCTAAAACCTATTGGTTGAGGGGATTTCGACCCATCCACAAAGAAATCATTTTTGAGACAATCGACACAGAAAATAATTTTATTATAAAATATTATTTCAATCATTTTCTAAACTGACCCCCACCTATCTAATAAAATGATACTTCCCCTTCTCTTAATTTCACACTTCCAAAGCCATTTATATCAGCCAAAACCTTCCCAAATATCTTCCCAACATTCCTCAATTAAACCTAGCGGCCTTACTTTTATCTTAAATTCAACCTATGGATCCCTTTTGATCAACTCAAAAGAAAACACCCAAAGAAGAGATAATAATTTCACCACCCTCATTCAAGTTCATTTCTTCTTCCACTTCCTATTTATTTTATTGTTTCCATACCAAAATAATAAATACAGTAACTTATACATATTGTGATGTTATTATAAATATGTTACAACAATATTTGTTATTTTATCCATCCTATAAATTTCAAAGTCAACATACGTACGTACTTACAGCTTACCGTCTCCACGTCGTAGTGTAGTTTGTTATTCAAACACTTAATTATTTGGATGGGTATAGTAATGAGTATAACATAGGTAAATAATAAATATATCATGTTAATGATTCTTTATATATGATATAACATCCAATTAAATATGATTTCACCATCAATATAATGATATTCTCACTCATGCGTACGTAAGGCTTACCGTCTCCACGAACACGATGAGATTCATTCCCAATCATAATCATTCAAGAAAAATTTTCATTTTATGATTAAAAATAGATTTTTAGAACATAATATCATTCGGGATATGAATAAAATACATCTTATACATAAAAAACATGACATAAGTAACAAAACATATAAGGGAAAACGAATCAGTTAACAACCAAAACAATGATACTATTGAAATATCATTAACAAAGAAATATTAGAAGATCATATATGATATCATATTTATTTATTTTGATCTTGTATAATTTAGTAACAATTATTTCACCATTATACATGAGGTTATCCTACCTTATACTAAGGAAAATTACAAGGTAAGGGGTTTTCATCTCACTTTTATTCCCATGAGATTCATGCTATATTTTCCACTATTACATGTTGTGTGGTGTATGTACTTCACATGATTTTATTACTTGCATAATATACATTAATTTATGGTTATTTACATCTTCATTGGATGATCCTTCATTCATGGGGTGTATGTTTCATAAGTTACAAAATCGGTAAGGGAATTTTAAATTTCAATTTCCACACATTCGGTTTTATGAAAACATCATTGATTACATTACTCCAAGATTATGTGTGAAATCACTACTTATTTACTTATGTAGAAATTTACACTCCCTGTTGCATGGATATACTTTTGATACGCATAATCACTCCATTTATAAATTCTCAAGTCATCGATATAAACTCTATAATAGTAATTTTAACTCAATTTCTATTCATTGAGTTAAAGATCCAAGTCATTGGTGTTGTTTTTACAAGAATATGTGTGAATTTACTATGATTTATTTACACTGAATATCCAATTATATAGAGTGTATTTATATTTTTCACACATAATTATTTCATTGA
The DNA here is from genome assembly GCA_963277665.1 of Viscum album. NCBI lineage: Eukaryota > Viridiplantae > Streptophyta > Magnoliopsida > Santalales > Viscaceae > Viscum > Viscum album. The sequence goes on along the minus strand of OY728159.1, from coordinate 1,287,222,298 downwards.
TCTATCCTTAACCTAAGGATACAGTCTTTATAAAATAATTCATGACAACTTACTTTCCATTGAGACTTTTTTGTTGTTATGCATCAATTCACTTTTATTTAGGGTATATACTATACTTTGACATAGTATATCAAGAATAACTTTATTCTCATGATATTATAAGTTTTTTATTACCTCAATAATTTGTATTCAAGCTTCTCTCATTTGGTTAGGAATTCTAACTAAAATATCATTTTAATTGTTTTAAAAAAAATTCTTCTAAATCATTCTCTTTAATGTCAATGTTTTAAAAATGGATTTAAGGTTTTATTTATACGGAAATTTATGTTTTAAAATTTAAATTACTTCTAAACTTTTCAATGTGGTATGAGAATCTTTGAATCAAAAATCTATTTTAAACAACTTCTTGATAAATAGTATAAAATTTAAATGTTTTCATGAAAAAGGGATTTTTCTCTCCAAGATTTTTACTGATCATTTTCAACTATGTCAATATAATTTACGGGATATTATTATTGATCAAGGTTTATTGATTATAATACAAATATTTTATAATGTATTGAAGGTTTAATGATATGTTTGACTGTGGATGTGTTATTTTTATACCATTCATGGTTTATAGATAAATTATTAACATTTTTTATGCTAGTTTTAATAAAAATAATTATGTTATGTATATACATATTCATATGAGAAATTCATTGGACATAGTAAGTTATAGGTGGAGCCCTCTATATTTTCTCAATGCATCAGTAGGTCTCATGAGACAAACTAGTGTTTTGACACAAGGCCTTGAAAAAATCTTATTTGTAGTCATGGCATAAGGCCTTGACTATGTGGTTATAAAGTATGGCATTATACATTCCATCATTATAAAATTGGCTATTGATATTACATGTGATTATTCGACTAGTAGAATATCCATGTGAATATGTAAATGGCATTATTTGATTTATCTTTTCCATATCGTGTTGAAGTTTATGTTTAAAAGGCTTTTGTTCTAGTTTTATAATTTGCCTAAAATGTTTATTCTTATTTATGACAGTTTCCAATATATTGTTAACCTTACTGAGCATTTGAGCTCACCCCATTCATATTTTTTATTCCTCCCAAGATGAAAAGAATTGTATTATGATTAAACTACAAGAATATACTAAGGGATATAAGAGTGTTCAAAGGTGACAAAATGTTGTTTTTTATTTCATGATGTAATGTAAAACTTATGTATGTATCTATTACATTGAAGGATACTAAAATGATCAGTAATTTGGGACATGATTCTTTATATCATGCCAATGTTATGTAATAATGCACTGATTCTGGGTAACTAGGGTTGGGGCATTATAGTTGGTATCAGAGGAAGTTTAGTACAATCCTTGTAAGCTAGATTGAGAAAAGAAAACTCAGATTAGAAAACACTACCCTAAGATATAAATTGAGGATTAATATAGAAGAACATCCTAAAAATTTGGTAATATAACTATTATGTGGGCTTCCAAGTAATACATCCCTATCTAGATATGAGCAGGTAGACGCGGCTCTGACATAGATGTACCTAGAAGTGAAAACTCTGGCAAGGAGTTTTGGGCTTGACCCGGGGTATCATGGTACATGACAATGGGCCTTGCTGCACTCTTGGTTACGACACTCCCGAGGGATATGCTAGGATAATTCACATTTTCTTTACAAAATAATTTAATGGATTTTAATATAAGATGAGAATAAATAATCTTTGTTAATACTAAGGTGTTTTAGATTGAAAATAAGGTGTTACGATATTCTATAAATGATTTTATAACTCACAATATGATTTTTTGTGTTAATCAATAGCTGGATTCAAAGGAAGTCATAGTAACATTGAACATGATGTACAAGGTGGGAACAGTTGTGGAAATGAGAAACTAAATGGATTTTTTATTGGTGTAAAAAATATCATGTTCATGCGGAATAAGTTTTCCAAAAATATGATCAACAACATATATATTAACAAACTCCCAGACTCAACAAAGAAGAGAAAAGTGGTGAATGATAAGAGCTCCAATAGTGGAGACCATGGAGAGACGAAAGATCAATTTCCATCATACGGGAAATGTGGAAGGAGACACCTAAGAAAGGGTCTCAATGGAAAAAATAAATGCTTTATGTGTGGGAAAGAAGGACATAAAGTAACGAATTGCTGAGTAAAAATGAAGAGTACTATGGAAGAAAATAAAAATTATACCAAGAATCCATTTACAGTAATTTTTTTGTAAATATAGGGGACTTGGGCATTACCCGAGTGAATAGCCTATTATTTAGGATAACCTCTTGGTTAAGGAAGAACCTATGTGTAAAAAAATGGATGGAGAAATGTTTAATAGTATTATTTCTCTTTGTAGATGGAATTACATTGGAAGACTTTTCTCTTGTATGTGTAACCCTACAGTGTATTATGCTAAAATGCTATTTTTGGACGAATTGATTTTTCTATTATATTAATAAATAACTATTTGGGTTTATATGATCCTTGAATTTGAGGAAATTACAAGTTATTAAATTTTGGGATGAAAATGAGAGGTATGAGATAACATTTGTGGTGAAATGATGTTATGGTTATTTTGAAGAATTTTTCTCATTTTGGGAATGTTATAAAATACAGTTTTTAAAAAGGAAAACACGCAGACCGTGTGACAACCCGTCACATCAGAAAATGTTGTGGGAATTGAACCCACAACCAGAGTTCAATTGGGATTTATCACCTACCACTGGACTACGTGAAGTCCCTGGTTAGTGTGACTAATTATATTAGTTAAATAATTTTATTGATCAATAATAATTTGATTTGGGATCTTTTGAATTATCAAATGTATATAATTAGTATAAGAAAATGATTTGTTGATTAAGTGATAAATGTTTTTTGGAAGATGTTTTCTCTTTTGCGAACACTATATACCTAAGGAAAATTGAATACTATGAGATTTCATTTGAGGTGTAACAGTGTATTTTTATCTATTTTTTATTTTGTATTTATAGTGATTTGGTTTATTTATCGGAATGATTAACCTATCATAGAGAATATGTGACTAGGTTAATTACTTTATGTATGTGACTTTAAGAGTATTCGATGTTATTTGGAGATAAAATTTAACATGGAAGACTACTTAATCAAATTATTCCATGTTTTGGGTTTCTATATTACTTTAGATTATATTGAAGGGTTTTCAGAAAAATTGTTTATTAAATGGTATTTATTGAACTTTGGGTGTTGTTGGTTTAATTTTATAAATTAAGATTAGTATTTATTTCTCTAAAGGATTATAATTTTTGGGGATAATCTGATCTGGTAGTAAGCATTTTGGTTTTGGTTAATCTTTAAATACAATGTAAATATATAGTTTATCCTTTTTGGATCATGTGATTCTCTAGAAGTTGATTCTAGTGCTTTAGGTGTGACCAAGTCATCTTGAATACCAATCGTTTGAAAAAAAGACAAGTTAGTGGTAGAAATTTATTAAAATATGATACTCTACTTAAAATGTAATTATATCTCTTTATGTTCTCAGTCAATCTCATAAATAAATTCTTCAACATTATGAAATGGAACTTAAAAAAAATGTTGTCCTTTTACTTTCCCTACTAGGAAACTAATGACTGTTTATCCCATCACAAGATTGTATTTTTATTATTATTAAATTTCTCCTGATCATGTTTTATATCACTCTACATCATAACATTACACTTAGTTTATCTTCCACATCCATGTTTTCTTACATGGAATCCTAGTATGGGTTATCTCGGGTGACCTTTGTACTTCTCTTTATTTCTTTTAAAGTGATAGTTTTGTTGACTATTTTTCTGATGTGGGACTTTCAATGAAGTTATGAAGCCTAATTTTAAAATTGAAAGGATGCAATTTCCAAAAGGGGGGAATAATATAACACCCCATGATTTCATAGTACGTTATTTTCTTTAAAGTAATTCAATTGCTTGGGCTATACGCAACACCGAGATTGAGATCACCACGAATTACAAAACTAGTCATTCAAAAGCGGTTATGAATAGTATTAACTGAATATTAAATTTTATATACTCCATATAATTTTAGAATCCATATTATGTGTTTCTTTAGACATAATATAAGAACAAATTCAGTTTTTTCAGATAAAAGAAGTATTTTTTAAAAAATACAATTTTACCACCGTCTAATGGAAATACCTTTTTAAAACCAATATTTGACACTTTTATATATTCAATTAAATTAAATTAAATTAATCTTTACAATCAGGATATACAAATTTATTTTGAATACATTTTTGGTACTTTTCTGATAACTTTCATATTTTTATGAATACTGAAAAATACTAAATTTTAATTGAAAACAACTTTTTTATCGAAATACTTCATAGGGTTTAATTATGAATTTTAATGGTTTTTAGATGTAATTTGATTATATTTTTATTATTTAATACAATTTATCTCATTATAAGTAATTTCATATGTAAATTTGACATAAACACATTTCAATCTTTTGATAGTTTTTACTTTTTAAAAACCCCCTTTTCGGTTTCGACAACGGGAATTTGTTTTAAATTTATTAATTAAACATCTATGTTTTTAATTTGATAAAATAGAATTCATTTTTTAATTCCGAATATCAATACTAACTTAGGGTGAATTGTTGGTTTTTTTTAAAACATTCAATTTTTGATTAATAGTGAAAAACACTATGTTATAATTCAAAACCGAATTTTTATTAAAATAATTATTTATTTTATTTAAATTTATTTTAAGTAAAAATAGATATATAATACCTATATAAGTTCAATTTAATTCATTAGAGTCATCTTAAAATAATATTAGATGTATAAAATTTTATTGAACTTTTTACCTTCTTTTACCCACCTTCTAGGAGCATATGCAAATTTGCATAAAAGTTAATTTTACCGCTTCTATGAGTTGAATTTAAAAAATCCGAGTGACATGATTGAAATTAGTATTTAGAATGTGGTTCAATAAGATGAAAGTAATTTTTGGTGAATAGTAACTTTTCACTTTTATTTACCACAGTTAAAAGTAAATAGGGTAATTAAGGGGGAAAATTATATTATAATTACACTAACACCTGTAATAATTTTATTATATAAGTGTAATTGGACAAAAAACAAACTTATAAATAAAATATGATCCTTTAGGTCCACTTGTATTAGATTAGGACATTTATTATTATTTTATTTAAAGAAGAGTAAATAGTGTATAATTCAATGTTTATTAACTAAACCATTTTTAATATATGGTTATACATAAGGTAAATTTGAGTATAAATATTAATTAGAAAGATAAAAATATTTCCTACATAATGGTATTTTATTTATAATATTTAGATATTAAATAATAAAATTTATTTATGACATAATTATGATGTAGTAATTACATTCTTAATGAAATATTAAAATATTTTATATTATATATATTAAAAAAATAAAATTTAAAAGGTTTGATACCCTCCACGAATTTTATAGGTTAATATAACATGTTAAGATTGATTATATAATTTTTTTTAAGTGATATGGTTGTTATGACATTCACAAAAATAAAATACCAAATAGTTTTTAAATTGACATAAATTAGTTTTTAAAACAAATATTATATTATTGGTTGATATAATATTCTTAATAATATAAGGATCTGAAAATGGGCTTAAATAATATTATATATTTCATTAATGAGACACTTGAGGTTATCGTGGCAATTTATAGTTAGTTTATTAACCACATAGTGTAAGAATACAATAAGACACAGTAAAAGTTAAACTATTTTACTAAGAGTTAAATCTAGATGATAAGGTAAAAATGGTAACCTAAACTTGTATAAAACCTATTGGTTGAAAAATTGTTGACCCATCCCCACCTTAGCTTTGAAATAAATCATTTTTGAGCCATTAGAAACCGAAAATAATTTTATTATAAAATAATATTTCAAGTATTTTCTAAAGTGACCCACACCTCTCTTATAAAAGGGTACTTCCCATTATATTAATTTTACACCTCCAAAGCCATTTGTCCCGGACAAAACCTGACCAAATATCTTTAAATCATCCCTCAATTCAACCTATATGCCTTAATTCATTCATAGATCCAACCTAAGGAGCCCTTTTGATCAACTCAAAAGGAAGTACCCGAAGAAGATATAATAATTTCACCACCCTCTTTCAAGTTATTTTCTTCTTCCACTTCCCCTTTATTTTTTTGGTTTCCATTCCAAAATAATGAATACAGTGCCTTCTACATACTTTGATGTTATTACAAATATTTTACAACCATATTATTTATTCTATCCATCCTATAAATGACAAAGTCACCATACGTGCATACGTACATCTTACCGTCTCCACGTTGTGGTGTAGTTTGTTATTCAGACACTTCTTTATTTGGATGAGTATAATAATGAGTATAACTGATGTAAATAATAAATATAACATGTTAGTTATTCTGTATATATGATATACCATCCAATTACATATTATTTGACCATCAATATAATGATATTGTTGCTTGTGTGTACGTATGGCTTACCATCTCCACGAACGCGATATGATTCATTCCCCATCATAATCATTCAAGAATAATTTTAATTTTATGATTAAATTTTTTTAAGAACATAATATCATTCTATATATGAATAAAATACAGCCTACACATAACAAACATGAATTTCGTAACAAAACATATAAAGTAAAATAAATCAGTTGACAACCAAAACAAGGATACTACGGATATATCATTAACAAAGAAATATTAAAAGATTATATATGATATCATATTTATGTATTTGGTTATATTATAATTTTAAAAAAATTATTTCACCACTATAACTGAGGTTAAACGACCCTATACTATCGAAAAGTAAAAGTTAAGGGGTTTTCATCTCACTTTTATTCCCGTGAGATTCATGCTATATTTTCCACTATTACCTTTTGTGTGGTGTATATACTACCCATGATTGTATTTTTTTTATAATATACTCTAATTTATGGGTATTTAAATCATCATTTGATTATCCTTCATTCATGGGGTGTATGTTTCATAAGTAAACAAATTAGTAAGAGAATTATAAATTTCAATTTCCCCTCATTTGGTTTTACACAAACTTCATTGATTACTTTACTCCAAGATTATGTATGAAATCACTATTTATTAACTTATGTAGTAATTTAAACTCCCCTTTGTGTGGATATAATTTTGATAAACATAATCACTCCATTAATGAATTCTCACGTCATTGATATAAACTTGATAAGAGTAATTTTAACTCAATTTCTATTCATTGAGTTAAACATCCAAGTCATTGGTGTTGTTTTTACAAGAATACATGTGAATGTACTCTGATTGATTTACACTGAATATCCAATCATATTTAGTGTATTTATATTTTTCACACATAATTATGTCATTGATTTATCCTTAACCTAAGGATACGGTCTTTATAAAGGAATTCATCTCAACTTACATTCCATAGGGACTTCTTTGTTGTTATGCAACAATTCAGTTTTATTTGGCGTACATACTGTACTTTGACATAGTATATCATGAATAACTTTATTCTCATGATATTATAATGTTTTTATTACCTCAATTTTTTGTAGTCAAGCCTCTCGCATTTGGTTAGGAACTCTAACTAAAATATCATTTTAAATGTTTCAATACTTTTTTCTTCTAAATCATTCTCATTAATATCAATGTTTTAAAAATGGTTTTAAGGTTTTATTTATATGGACATTAATGTTTTAAAATTGAAATTCCATTTAAAAGTTTCAAAGTTGTATGAGAAACTTTGATTCAAAAATCTATTTTAAACATATTTTTGATAAATAGAGATACTTTTAAATATTTTCATGAAAAATGGATATTTCTCCCCAAGATTTTTACAAATCATTTTCAACTATTTCAACATTTTTTATAAGATATTATTCTTGATCAATATTGATTTATTATGATCAAAAAAATTCATAATGTATTTAAGGTTTTGTGATATGTTTGACTGTGGATGTGTTATTTTTATACCATTTTTGGTTTATGGATAAAGTATTGACATTTTGTATGTTTTTTTAATACGAATGTTTATGTTATGTTTATACCTTTTCATATGAGGAACAAATTGGACTTAGTAAGTGACAGGTGGAGCCCACAATAACTCCTCGATGCATCGGTATGTCTCATGAGACAAACTAGTGTCTTGCCACAAGGCGTTGAAAAAATCTTATTTGTAGTCTTGCCATAAGGCCTTGAATATATGGTTATGAAGTCTGGCATTATGAATTACCTCATTATGAAATTGGCTATTGATATTACATGTGATTATTTGACTAGTAGAATATCCATGTGAATAAGTAAATGGTATTATTTAATTTATCTTATTCATATTATTCTATGTTTTATGTTTAAAAGGATTTTTTTCTAGTCTTATACATTGCTAAAATGTTTATTCTTATTTATGACAGTTTCTGATATTTTTTTATCCTTATTGAGCATCTGAGCTCACCCCATTCTTATGTGTTATTTTTTCCAATATGCAATGAAGTATATTACTATTAACCTACAGGAATTGGCTAAGGGATATAAAAGTGTTCAAAGGGGACACAATATTGTTTTTTTATTTCATAATGTAATGTAAAACTTATGTATGTATCTAGAACATCCATGTATAATAAACTGATCGGTCTTTTAGGACATGATTCATGGTATCATGCCAATGTTATGTAATAATGCACTGATTCTGGGTAACTGGGGTGGGGGCATTACACAAGTAATTTACGCATGTTTTTTTGTATAAACAATTTTAAAAGAAATATTGATCTCATTTTACAAATGAGTTTCTTTTTAACAAATATATGAACAAAATATTTGTCTTAACATACACAAAATGAACAGATTCTCTCACCACTATAACTACTCTTTTCATTGAATATTACTTTATGAATTTATATGGTAATTTTAAAATAAAATATTTTTTTCAATATTTTGGGAATATCTATTTGAAATAAAATCTTAATATAAGGATGTTATAATATTAAAGGAATAAAATGAATTTTAAAAATTTATTTATAACCCCATTCTTACAAAAAGTTATAATAAAATTATTTTTAATTTATTACCTATTTTTTAAAAGGCATGATTTTACTATAAGACCATTATTTCAAATAAATTTATTTTGTTCTATCATTATTTACTAAAAATATATTATAAATGATTTTAGTAACATTAATTTTGTTATGATCATCATCTCTTAACACACCATTATTTATTGTAAATTATGTTTATCTTTTATGTCCTTATTTCTTATATCAAAGATGAATTCACAATTATTTGTATTAAAATTATAATGTTTCAAGTCTATACCATTTATATATATGGTACCAGTTGAGGAATCTTACTAAGTATGTTATTTCACAAATGGTTTTCACATTGTCTCTATCAAACACATGTATCTCCATACTTGTTCCCACTACTTATATCATATATAAGTATATATAATAATTTAATCCCTTTTCCAAGACATATAGTGACCATTTTACACAACGTATACCAAAACCATATAACCTACTCATATGTTATCAATTATCAATGTATAGACAAAAAATAGATGAAAACAACACACTTCATTCACCCAGGTGGAAGATAATATCACATTCCTCTCACCCAATTGACAATCATATAACATGTATCTTACCTAGGTAAGTACATAAATACCCTTGGTATATCTTAATAAAATAATTAGATGTCATAATCTCTATATGAGAGGGAAAATACCATCTTGGTTAAACCTCAACTGATGACATGATCAACAATATACCCAACTACCATGAATATAATAGCGTTAAAAATAGTATAATAAAGGTATAAAAGTATACAGGATATCATGGAACTTATAACCTATAATATTAGGATTTAATATGTAACATGAACCCTTGATATACTAGGAAAATAATTTATGACATCCAATGTGGTATACATAGCGGGTCATCCAGTACACAAAAATTATTTTTGGAATAAAAAGTGAATTTGGTATCTCTATACAAAAACTTACTCACACTACTCTTCACTTGTTATAAACAAAATAATACTACTTAATATCCAATTATTATAGATAACCTAAAGGAATACAATTAGAACAAAATTATCATTTCACATGATTAATTTATGAATCCAACATAAAAGAATGATTAAGTGAAAACTAAGTTTTTTGAATAACATGATACATTTTACATTCATAATATCCATTATGAACGATAAAAAATCCACATATAAGAATCTATTAAGTCATATATATTATGCATACTTCTAAATAGGCCCAATTGTTTTTTATACCTTTAGGGTTTTGTAAAACTCATTGTATCATTATAATTTCTTTCTAGGACACAACTTTTTTAGTGAGGTGAAATATCAAATTACTTCATGTGCACTCCCTGACCACTAAAGTATGGATATTATTATTGAGGTTTAATAAATATCAATAACAAGAATATCAATATTTAATGGTTTATTACAAAAAATAAAAAAATAATATAATATCAACAATCTATATAAATATAAGACAAAATTCCCTAATATATCAATAATTTAACCAAAAGATTCCCATATTTATTATACATACAAACAAGGTATTGAAATAAATCCCATGTACCAAAACAAACACATTAAGACTAAAATAAGTAGAAAAATAATGTGTATATAACCCCTCTATATTAATCCAAATTCATAATAAAATTATCTAAGATATATTCTCACATTATCTCTTGTTTACTAATGCCTCTTTATTTTATGTACAATATCATGCATTTAATACACATGAGGTTTGTATATAAAAGGACTATGAAATAAATCCATAATAGAAACATTAAAATCTCAAATCAACCCTTGGAATCTAACATTATCATATAATTTCTTTGATAAATGATGGTGGAATCTATGTCAAAACTAAGGAATTATGTATCCAAACACATGGATATCATATGTATCATGATAAACCCACAACACATAATAAATTCAAGATCTAAACATAAGGTGTAGAAAAACCACGTGGCTCATATATCATTATCTCAAGTCATTACCTAACCTAGTAATTCATTACACTTATAAAAAATAATTCATATAAAAACTTATAAAAAAATATATCAAGAGGATTTCATATAAAAATATATAATTTAAACTATTAAACCCACTTTTATAATCAAATCACGCATGAAAAAATATTCTCTCTATTAGTTCTCCCTTAAATATCTCTAAATTTATTTTTATGCCAGAAAAAGTAAATTTATAGTTTAAAACTTTTAGTATAGAAGTAATCAAACACATTAATAACTTCCCCGGTTCATTAATACGTGTTTACATAATTCCACATATATTTTTTCATAAAAATACATTTATTTATGAACTAAATACAAATAAAAAAACATACAATATGAAAAAAAATAATAAAAAATTTAATTTAATTTATATATTATTATTATGAATTTATATAGTAGTATGGAATACTTTAACACATCCAAAAAAATATTAAAACATTAATTTTTAGTGAAATAATATCATTATTAATTGAATTAATAATGATAACTTCTAGTTTATGATTTCTTATTCAATGTCTCTCAATTATTGAAAATTTAACACATATAATTATGCAATTGTTTCCCTAAAACACTTTTATAAAATAATTTTTTCACTTAAAGAATTCATCTAAAATAATTCTCATTCAATTGAAATGAATTCCCATGGAATCGTTATCACATGAAACATTAAATCATAATATTTTTTCACATTTCATATAAATTCACTGAATGAAATATATCTCCTAACACTCACTTTGAAAAGAAATTTCCCCAAGGAAGAAGGAATAATCCTCCTTTAAACACAATAAATCTTAAATTATAAGAAACATGAAGAATATATAAATATTATAACATGAAAATAATAAAATCTTGATGTTTTCATATAAAATATATTAGGATTTAAACTTTCTTATCGATAAAATTTAATACCACAGATGAATCAAATTTATATTCATATGTGAACGTTAAATCACTATAATAGGATATATAGAATAATAGAGAGTTTAGGGAAAGATTTTTTTGATAATAAAATACTATGGAAATTAAATTTTTACACATTAATCCAAAATTCATTAAATAAAAAAGACACAAATACCCTATTAAAAATAACAACCCATGAATCTATTGGGAACCTAGTTCCTAGACACTAGCCACTTGGTGATTGTTCCATAGAAACTAACACCACATCCTTACAACAAGTACATGATATTATACCATTGAGTTCCTAGTTGTCATTAATGTTAAATTTCAATAAGGTCACCCTAATTTCACCTATATTTTATTTTTCATTTAAAAAAACTATCAAAATTCTTTTTAAAATAGATCAAATTAATTCTGAAAGCATAAAGAATCGAGATTAATGACATACCTCAATCTTGGAGTTGTTTAAAACTCCTGATCATGGGGATTATCATCATTGAAGAGTATCATTAAGAAAATTTTATGAACAAGTCTAACCCTTGGGACACATTTCTAATTATCACTCCCAATTATCCTCTCAAACATATCAATTTGACCATAGAACAAGTACAAGTGAAATGATTTTTCCTCAAAACACTTTTTACTATGTTTATTAATATATGGCATCTTTTTTAGAAAAGATGTATTGAAATATAAATTTGCATCATCATATCATGGTATATATGAATGATCTTATTTGTAATTACACATTTGTGATATATAAAAGAATCTATGTATTTTGATATATTTTATAGGCAGTTTGAAATGATAAGAAAACTACTCAACCCTCTCTACAATTTTAAATAGACCAACAAACCCCAAAGATAAATTCCCCTAAAATCTCAATCATTAATGTCCCAACTGAGTCAAGACATGAATAAATATATTGCATATAATATAAAACTCAATAGTCTAACACATTTGATTATAATAAAACATATACCTAATCTGAGTCACAAACAATCTCATCTTGATTGTCACTACCCAATCAACAGTCTCTTTCACCTTGCTTCACCCAAACAAAGATACATCACCAGATTGTATCTAATATATGGGCAGACAACATGGTCTTCCTTATAATGACTAAAATAAATCTAACTAAAGAGATGTTTAATAGTTATATATTTAAAATCAAACTCTACCAAAAACACATGATCATCCCATAACCATCAAAATTAGTAATACATTCATGAATAATGACATTAAAAATATGAATAATACATTTATATTGGCTATTAGTTTATAGAAAATAAGTTATGTTCAGCTTCACTTAACTACCTAAAGCATTTTATGGGAATTTCCAAGATTGAGATGCAATCCTTGATTCATGATTAGATACAAGATTTTTTGGGTATCTCATGAAGTCACAAAATCAATTATACATATATAATCCTTTGTTTATCATCTTTTTGAGTATCTATAGTAGGAAGAAAATGTGCTACTATAGTCAACTGATAAATAATGACCCAAAATATATCTTTACCTTTCATTAATCTAAATAAAATAATTACAAAATCCATATATACATCATTTAATTTCTATCCTAGAATTGGTAATTTTTAATGCATTACAATAGGTCTATGATTTTAAAATTTTACCCTTAGGCAAAAAATATTGAAAGAAATCCAATAATGCCATTTTTCATACCAAGCCAACAAAAATGTCATTGAACACTATAAAACATCCTGGTTGCACCAAAAATGAAATTAACATTTAAAATATGAAAATACCTCATCAATTACTCTTGTGGGGAAAAAATCCACCCATGGAAATACAAGTGAGAATCATCATTAAAAATCCACTCGAGTATTTTCCCCCACCATATAATCTATCATGGAGAACCCCAAATTTATATTTTGAACCCTAATCCTCTTTCAATCACTCAATCAAGGATTAAGTTATGGTTAATGGTGTTAATGAAACTCAACCTTCATCCATATGTAACTCAAATAATATAAACATAATTTATCACTGATCTTTTGATTCACAAAATTAATCCACCCATGACTTCTTTCTCAAATAATTAATAACAATATTTCCTTTACCATGAGTATAAATAATCATAAAATTTAATTAATAAGTATATTAATCCCTACTCTACTATAATATATTCAAATTCTACTAATAAAATATATATTTAATGATTCTATGTTAGGTTTATATAATAAAAATTTCACCAAACAAATAATGATGCCAACTCTTGAGTTCATGAAAAATCATGAAAAAATAATTATTATCATGTGTAATAAGTTGTTGAGAACCACAAAAAATCACTTCAACCTATATTATTAACAAAACAACTAAACCCAAACTAACAATTCTATTATATACCTCTTAAAACATTCCAAGATACGATGAAATGGGAATAGGTGATGAAATTAATCTCTTATTCCTCTCTTGAAATTCATCCTCATATATTTTATACAACTAAAAAATAACTTTATTTATTATTAATTCCTTAATTGGATCATCTAAATGAGATAAATATTAAAAAAATTAATATAAAAAATTTTTTAGACTCATGAAACTATGTATCTCAATGAAATTATTAGTAATCTCCTAAGACATCACAACTACCACTTTATTTAGAACCACAAATATCATTATGTAAAATTAAAATATGAGAAATTAGATTTAAATGTGTCCATGTATATTTAAAATAGTTTCTCAAGGTACTCATAGTGTTATGAGAATATCAATATATCCTCAATAAACAAAATCATGATTGAATAAATACAAGGATTGATAACTTAATTTATTACATCCATAAACATAACTAGTCTATTATTCACTTTCAGTTACATATATAATAATTAAAAATTGATATATCTCATCCAAAAAACTATCTTTGATACGTTTTCATCTCCCACACTAAACTGGTGATATCTATATTAAATAAAAATTTTGAAAAAAATTAATATCCCTTAAACTAGTAAAGAATATTATTGATCCAATGAAAAGAATATAGATTCATAATGGTATCCTGGTTTAACATATGATAATCAATACACAATTTTAACCTCCCATATTACTTCTTAGAAAAAATAATTGGATAACCCCCTGGAGACACACTATGTTTAATGAATCCTTTAGATTAATGGTCATCAAATTGAGTTTTCAATTCTAGAATCTCAATCGGAGCCATAAAATAAATAGGTATAAAGAGGTGATCCATAAATAATACCATGCAAGTCATGAATTACACCTCCAAATGTAATTTAAACCATTAAAATATATAGACCAAACATCCCAATATCCATCAAACATATGTTGAAAAAAAATATAGATCCCCTTACTAAACCATGAACTATACATACTACCTGAAATTTTATCATCCTAAACTAGACCAAATCATAGTTATCCCTAGTAATATTACAACATCATTATCACATAATATAATAATATTAATCACTTGATGAAAAGAAAATCATTCATCTCTAGTAATAATAAATTTGTTACAAAATTGTTTCAAATGATCTATTTTATTAACCACAGAAAATCCATTAATCTCCAAAATATTAAAGTACCAAAGATATATACATCCACAAATATTAATGACACAATTGAGGAATCTCCAAATGGAAACCTCCACTCCCTTGGATGATATATTTAGAGTCAATTATTATTTTTATAAAAACTCAATATTCAAACTCAAAATAAATACCAAACCGTCATAAATAAATGAGTAGTAAAAAATCATAATCGAATAAGACACTAACCAATGTAAATGTATCAAACATTATACCTCTAACAATAGAATATCTCTTGGTAATATTATATATAACCTGATCAATATCATATAATTTTCTAGTCTCTACTCCTCAACCTTTCCCAAAAGTCACCGTACTCCCCTACAAAAAATATCTATACTAAACATGTCCTTGAGAATCCATATCTCCCCCACAACCAGAACTCACAGACAATATATGAATTATAATATACTATAGTGCGCTAGAGTGTACATGAAATTCCTTTTTAGAATATGAATCTTGGCCTTTTCCCCTTTTATATGCTTTCTATAATATTTTTTATGATGTTCTATTTTATCGCATGAAAAAAACTCCATCGACTTACTCTGAAATAAAAATTTTATATGAAATTTTTTACGACACATATAATTCTAAAATAGTTATTTACTTCTAAAAAATAAGAATAATAATTATTCCCTTGTAAACTTGATCACTCACTATCTTTTCTATAGTCATCCCTCTTCTTCCTCTTACTACCTCTAGATACACCCAATACCACTAAATCTCTCCTTTTTCTTATCAATATCCCTCCCTTATATAATATCCTTATTCACTACTTCAATAAAATTATATAAATAAAATACTCAGAACATGAAATATATTTCTATACTAGTACCATAATTGGAAAAAAAATCTATCAAAGTCTCATCACCACCTATGATTATAGGAAAATAAAATTCATAAACTTAGAGGCATAATAAAGGACAGAAATACTATCTTTATTCAACTTTATAAAATCTATGAATTTATATATCCTCAGTGTCTATGAGAAAAAATTTCTCAAATAAAAAATCCTATAAATAATCCCATGCCAAATATTTGATCCTATTTGCATGGAACAAGATATCCCACCAGCAATGTGTTGGTCCCTCAAACATAAAGATGACATGACCAAATTTCTTCTCATATAGTGCATTAATCAACTCAAAAACATTTCCAATCCCCTCTAGACACTCTTATACTCTATGTGATTTATTTTCTCCCAAAAATATAGAATGATGTTTGACTCAAAAAAAATTGAACCACATCAAATAGCACTACTATGTCCTAAGATGGTCTCCCTTACATATTAAAAATTAGTTTAAATATATTACCAGTAATATTCTACTCAATTAAAGTATCAAGATCTCCTACTAAAGGAATATTATTATCCTCTCCCATCACATGCCTCTAATCATAGTGATCCTTTTCATACTCAATCCACTCAAGGATCATCAATTCACTTATTTGGTTCCATGATTCTATAAAAATAAAAAAATAGTTATCAACTAACATCAAAATTCTCATTAAATAAACATCTATTGAATTACTTCCGATGTGTAATCACTAAATGAATACTCAAATAAAACTATTTAAATTATATCATCAAAATTATTTCAATGGTTATTTTTAACTAATCTATTACTAATAACCTATTAAAGAAAAATATTGTTATATTAATTATTATTTATTAAAATAAAATAAAATTATCAACCAATCACAAAAACATGAACACACCTATATTTCATATCAATACATTCCTAAATTTTGCATTAATATCCTACAAATCACACAATATTAGTGTTCGTATTATACCAAAAAATATTATGTATAAATCAAAAAATTATAAATCCATAATTCCTTTGAATATTAGACTTATCATATGGTTAAGTTGGCCAAAAACAATATCAATAAAGAATTTTAATATATGATAATATCCTCAAATATTTTCCCATATGGATTATACATTCAAATAAGACCTCAAAATAAATATTGAGAATGATAAAAAACAAAATAAATTATTCAATTATTAAATTTAGGTATAGGAATTCCTCCTACATGAATCCAAATTAATAAGAAAAAAATACAAGTTATCTCCTAACATAATATATTATATACCTAGGCCTCTGGACTTTACCTAAAATATCAATCATATTATCTATGTACACATAAGTTTTTATACATAAAATTAGCGAGAAATAAATTATATGTAACAAACATCGCATACCTAAAAATACCTTTTTACTTTATAAACATAACATAAATAAAATGTGTAAAGATATTAAATTATTTAATTACATCATTTATAGCCTGAAATTTAAAGTACAAGGTGCTATCTAAGTAACATAATAAACTATATGCCTGCTTGAGAAAATTACAGTGGAAGCTCTTATAAACCCAGGGAAAAAGTAGACAAAAACATGGCTAAAACATGTCTCAGGCCAAACCCATAGAACATAATAAATTATAGAGATAAACCAGAGTCTTAGAAAAAAATATTGTGTCACATATCACCATCTCAAGTCATAGCCATACTGATGAATATTTGGAAGAAGCTAACTTTATCACACATTCATAAAATAAATGTTATGTTAAAATATCCCAAATCCAACATTAAATCTAGAACAACACGACACAATTCATCCCATATTTATCCCATACAAAAAACAATTATTTTTCAAACATTCATACAAACAATTTAATTTAAAATAATATTTATATATAT
Source organism: Viscum album (assembly GCA_963277665.1). NCBI lineage: Eukaryota > Viridiplantae > Streptophyta > Magnoliopsida > Santalales > Viscaceae > Viscum > Viscum album. The sequence continues at coordinate 1,287,204,024 of OY728159.1, read as the reverse complement.
TTTTATAAAAAAATTAGAATGTGAATTGCACTTAAAAATCCCCCTTTTAAACATTAAAATATAATTTTATAATCAAATCATAAATAACCAAGCATTATCACTTTTATTATTACATTAAATTAATATAAATTTATTTTTCGGCAATAGAACATAATATTTCAACAAAAAATAATGTGTGTATAAAAATCTCCAAAACACATTAAAAACTACTATAATTATTAGTATGTGTTTACCCAAATAATCATGTATTTTAACACAAAAATACAATTTTCATCACAAAAACCCAACTCAAACATATATAATATAATAAAATAACTTTTTATTAATTTAATTCAATTTATATATTTATAATATAATTTTATAGAAACAAAAAACACATTAATGCATCAAAGAAGTGCTAAAACAACAGTTTTCAAGGCAAGAAAATCATTGTTAATTTCATTAATATTGTTGACTTTTAATGCATGATTTATTATTATATTTCACTCATTTATTAATAATTTTCCACCTATTATTTTATATTTTAAACCCTAAGAAACATTTATAAAATAATTTTTTTAATTATAAATTCATGTTAAATGATTCTAAATCAATTAAACATAATTCTCATGACATCAATATGGAACATAACATTAAATAATTAGAGATGTAAAAATTTTAGATAAAATCACCGAATTATGTGACAAAGAACAGAATATTCCACCTACCAATCAATCAGAAAAATAATTTCCCCATAGAATAAGGCATAATCCTTCCCCGAACATAATGAATCGTAAATTAATATAAACTAGATTAATATAGAAATATTATAATATAACGAAAATAAAACCATGATTCCATCATAAAAATTGATAAATCATTTATAATTTCTTACCAAGATGATTACAAATCATTGAATGAATCCCAATTTTACTAATAAATTAAAGAGAAATTACCATAATAAGATAGATAGGTAAATGAAGAGATTAAGGGAATCAATTTTCAAAAACAATCAATTAGAAATGAAAAGATAATAATATAATCCAAAACATATGAAAAAAATACACAAAGAACCCTCTAAAAAATAACTCAAGAACCTATTAGGTGCTAAATGATGAGCCACTATCCACTTGTTTCCAGTCACAGGCCTCCTGGTAGTTGGTTTAATGGAACATACACCATTAAACTTATACTGAGTACATGGTACTATACCACTGAGTACCCAGTGGTACTTTCTGCAATATTCTAACATGTATAACTTAATTTATCCACGTCCTTATTATTACATTATCCAAAACTCTCTAAATTTAATTTAAAACACATCAAATTAAAATTTAAAGAATAAAAAATAATAATTTAAAACATTCCTCAAGATTAGAGTTTTGAAAATCACAATGTAATTCCAACATCATTTATATGTAAAAATTTAATAAATACCCCCACTAACTCCATTAATGGGTAATAACTATAAAGAAACATTGTTTGAAGAATGGGGATATTAAGATTCATAATCATCATGTTTAATTATTTAATCAAAAAATTAAAACTTATTTACATCACAATATCAAACGTTATAATTTTAACATATTCCATTATCTACAGAAAACCCTTCAAATGTTCAGCAACATCATCTTGGAAATTTTCCATACCAAATTTTCTTTGAGATTGTTAGGAATAAAAATATAAATGTAACTCAATAAATTAAGATAATTCTTTACCAACATAACCTATATTAATTTATAATATAAAGTTACATTAAATTTTAATTAGAGTGGTATAATAATTTATTTGTTACACTTTGAACTCCTCATAGTTAAAAAAAACTCATACTAACCACTTAATAATTAAATTTTATATAAAATAAAATTTCAAATTATAAAATTAATTATATTAGTAAATAAAATATATTTTATCTATGAGAATATTACCAAATAAAAAATAAACAACCATATCATTTATTATATTATATGAATTTAGATAAATTTATGGGAAACATATTTAATTCATTTAAATATTCCAATGATGGGTGATGAGAATCATTTTCCTCCCGTTATAATAAAAAAAGGATAAACTCTTTATCCTAGATAAACATATTTATATCATTTTCTTATTTTCAAACCATGTTATGTAATTAGATCAATCAAAAACATGTATATCAAAATATAAATATCTTATTAATCATAAAAAATTGTTTATAAATAAATTTTCTTAACATATAAGGGAAATTTATATGAAAATTCACAATATTTATTCTGATCCACTATAACATTAAATTAATCCACTGTATATCACTACTTGATGGAAAACCCATTTATCTATCATTTGAATGAATAAATCAATCTAAAACAAAAAATAATTCTTCATCTATTAACATAAGTATATATTTACATCATTTTTATAATGTTGAATTGGTATCATATACCCTTAAAAATGGATTTCTAAAACATTAGTACTAGATTCCAACTCTCTTTGGTCATATATTATATCAATTTGCCTCCTTCCTCACACATACCTTATGTTTCAATATACTTGGCTAACTATTAGATCCTCTAAACCTTTTCAACAATATTAAACCATTAAACTTATATAATTTCAACACAACACAAGATCGAAGATCTTGTATATCCTGATGAACCATCCTTAACATATTGAGGAAATTAGGTAATGTTTCATTGAAATCATTCATAATTATTCAAATAATAAATTATTATAACATTTATGATAGTGATTATATAATGATGTATATTTACCAAACATACCTTAAAGGATATCCCATCCTCTACAAGTCACTAACATACCCAATAAAATTATGTTTTTAAGGAGTGATAAAATTTCTTTTGATAAACATGCATCAAAATAGTAACTTTAAAAGTAAATTATTATAATATATATTTTTTCCAAATAATGTCTTTTCAATTTATCTATTGGGTTGAACAAATGTAGTTCACATATGTTTTACAACTTAGACTCCAAATATATATTAATGAGAGTTTATTAATATAGAAAATCCTTAAAATTATTATCAAAAATATATAAATCCTTTTATTTAACAAATTTAATTGTTAACTACTTATGAAGGGTTTTCAATAAGAGATATAATATTCCTTCTTACTTAAGAATCATTCTTATTATTATATATTGTTTAATAAGTCTATCCTATTTTTATTCTTCTTTTCAAAATTGATCTTGAAGTCACGTTTGATGATGATGTTGTCTTTTTTTATCCACTTGAAATGTTTTTATCATTTGAGTATTATATTATAAAATAATTTAATAAGGAATTTTAGTAAATGTTCTCCCAATAAAATTATGACCCCCTTTTATATTACATCATATTCATCAGCCAGTCAAGATTTATATTTCATTAAGATTTAGATCACTCTGTAATTTCTCCTATCACTTAACTATTTTTATAAGATATAACAACAAAGATATCATATATGAATCTTAGATATTTGAATGTATGTCACATTTACCAAATCAATCATATATATTATCTAAAACATATTCCTTGGGAATCCTAGATTTTAGGGTTTATCAATTAAGAATAACCCAAAGATCATGCAAACCATAGACACCTCATCTTATTAGGGTCTCCTATATCATTCTTTACATACATAATATAATCCATGGAAACCCTTATTTAGTCAAACGTATGCCTTTGGTTTACTAAGGTCTCTATAAATGGAACATCAAATTTAATATAAGACTTAATATTTTTAATGGGAATTTTAAATACAACTATATTATCTCATAAATTCCATGACACATTAACGATTCTAATTATTTTTTTTTGTATCTTGTAACTTAATTAAATTAATATATTTAAAAAATATTTACGTATATATCTTTATACAATTGATGTTTTTTATTAATTACAAAAAAATAAAATCCAATTATATATTAAAATATCCAAATGCATCCCATGTATAAGCTATATGAAACCATTTCATGTAGTTTCATAGAATCATATGAAACAAAAATACTTAAAAGTGAAATTATGGTGTGATATATATCCAACCCAGGCTTTTTATATATATTTTAATCCCCCTACCTAGTGATAAGTCTAAACAAAAGTCTCACTATAAATGAATCACGACTCAAGAGAGACTGTAGTTATAACACAATATTAATAATTAATATGTGTAAATCTTAACTACCCATTTTTTTAGAGTTCATATCCTAAAAAACAAATCACAGTTATGGTTTAGTTTAATTAAATATTTACATAAAACCAAGTACGTATCTTCTTATATGCATGGTATAATATTCATGAGAAATATAATATCAATTTAAACAATAGGAAACATCAATTAATGGTATAAAAAGTATATTTATGAATAAATAAAGCATGTAATAAATAAAAAATTTACTAAATTTATACAAGAGACAATAATTTATAAATAATTTATAAATGAAAATATATAAACACATTACATTTAATCATTATTAATGGATATTTTATACAATTAATAAACATAAAAATTTCACATTTATTTCAAAATGAACTCCTTAATATTCACAATTTAATTGGGGTTTTTTATAAACTCCTTCATATTCAAAATGTATTATATTAATGAAAAAAGTTATAATGATATAAATATTTAATATTTTATATAAATACTTTACATTTACTGGATATAATATATTTTCAAACAAGTCATATCAGTATAAACATTTTAAAATTATCATTTATAAATTTTTAAAAAACTAATATAAACACATTTATATTTATACTTATAATAAATTTATAAATTTAACCTTTAAATACATATGGGTCCTTAATCACATGCACGCAAAAATGTTAGTATGGTTTGAATCCCTCCTCATATTTAGTGTAGTCTATCCAAGTACATACCCATAATAGTTTCTGATAATTTTATAATTTTGTATTTAAAATTATAAACCAGAATTCGTTTTATAAGACACTACGACATGGTTTCTCCCTCTTGAAAACACATATCAAGGGAAACCTTGATTGTTTCATTTATAATAATCCATTTTGAAAATTTCCCTCAAAAGACACACTTTTAAAACCATGACATGGATTAATATATAAATATTATAATTCTAATACTAAAATTATATTTAAATAAAAACCTTGTGGGTTTTTCTTTAAATACATGAATTAATACAATTGTATTTATGATTACTTGATTTTATGAATCATTTCCAAGACTATTTTATCAAACCACTATGTGGTTTAATAAAATTTATTAAACCACCCCTATTTTTCCCATAAACTACAAAATGGTTTAAAAAACATCAAAGATCATGATTTTTTAGATAAAACATGTCTTGGTTCTGAAAAAAAATATTTTATTAGTTACTTAATTTAACAAAAAATAAATCTAAATATAATTGAATAAACTCTAATATCAAAGAATGGATTTCGAAGGGATAACAATTTTACAATGGTAATATAAATAATCAACCAAAAAAAAATTATTATAAATTTTTTTCCATTTATATGGACTAAAAATATATTTTACTAACACATACCTTTTCTTTATTGATCTAGCCTATCTAAGATCTTCCACAAGATCATGATAAAAACAACCATGAATATTCCAATTAAATCCTTCCTCCAATGGTATCCATGGGTTAAGAGAGATTTTCAATGTGTGGGAGGGATCCCCTTTCATAATTTTTTTATAGAAACTATGTTAAATAAATGTGGGAAAAGAAAATAAACTTCATCATCTAGAAGTTTTACAATATAGTTATGAAAAAATTGGATACAACAAAATTTTAATAATATTGAACTCATTTCTATATCTTTCCAGGGATGTTACTTGAAACATAAACATTCCAACCACAGTTATGAAAGTTTCAAAATTAAAAAACTCAATGCAACTCATGGTTAAATACTTATAATGATTAATTAATGAATATGTAGTCAATATCAATGATTCAACTCTTTAAATCATCATAAATTAATGTTCAAAAAAAAATGGAAACTTTTTTTATAGAATTTATAAGCAACAATTGATCATATTAATTATCATATAATGCAGCACTTCCATGTATTAAATCAAAGCATAGAATAATTTAATATTCTAGGTTTTATACAAGAAATAAATGAAATACTTTGTCCCAACATTCTGTGGTTTATAATTTATTGTATATTTATATTTATTTTTACTTTAAATAACTGTGTTTTACTACTGAGTTCTTTGTGATGAAACATCATGTCTAATTCCATGTTTTTGAAGGTATTTTTCAACATCACTTAAAGTGTACTTTCGAACATTGTATAATAAAATATTTTAGACAATTATAATTTTTTTCATTTCCACCATATCTCCAATACCTTTTAACACATTCCATGATTTATTTCTTCATTATCATAAATTTTTTTATATCATCCCACAATAGTAAGAAAAAAGAGTAAATATTTTTTTATTATGTTTAATAATATTTCATAGGATATCACACATTGGTTTAGATAAAATTGAGAAAGCATGAAGCTTGTTTGTTCTTTTACCTATAATACTTTTTTAGTATATTTCTTCTCAGACATGTATCACAATTATTTTCCATATCACTTTCTTAATTATAAATATATGTCATAGTATTTAGTCTTGAAGTAGTTTGTAGGATTTTTTTAATCATCTATGTAATAGATGTCATACATAGTTACCTCCTTCCATAATGTTAAAGAATCAGGTCTATTTTAACTAACTCCAATAATCCTTCTTCTATCACTTCACTTTATCTTCATGGATATATTATTTTCAAAACTACCATTCCATCAACATAACCCTTTATACTATTTAATAATTTAGTATCCACAATAATGTGAAATGAATAATAACTATTAATAATCCATGTGAGAGAATTAATTCTCACATTAAGGATAATTTTGGATATGATATCCTTATCCTTAATCTTCTTTCATAAAATTACATTGTAGAGTTGGGTAATCAGTGGGCCACTCTTCATTATTTATTAACATGTATATAAAATTATGTCTTCTCTTTTTATAGTTGATAAAAAATATTCTTTAGTGGGAGAGTGTTTATTGCATGCCTCTCCATTATATCTATGGTTTTATATGATTTTTTACCACTCTTTTAAACAAGAAATCATATTACTTGAGAATAAAATTAGATAAATGAAAATAATATCTATACAACACTTTCCTCTTTGAAGTATATACTGTTACCTCACCCTCTTTTATTTAATTACAGGTGTCTCTCTATTCATATTTCTCATCACCTCATCATAACAGACCATGATGTGGCCAAATTTAAAAAAAATGTTATAATAAATCATCGGTAAAATATTATCACTTTCACTCTATATGTTCAATTATTTCAAGTATAATTTTATTTTTTGAATAAAATGTTAATATTGATAGTTATCTCCAATAATTTTCTATTATTTAACTATTTTTCTAGAAATTTGAGTTTTGGATGATTCACCTATAAATCAAATTCCAATATTACTCATATTATTGGATCTTTAAACATTTTATTTCTTCTCAATGATCCCAATAACTCATTTAAATGCCCTAATTATTCATCATAAAACTATAAAAATTTGATTTTATTATTAGATTCTTTATATTTGAGTTGATTTTTATGTTTTTTCTTCTATGTTTATACCTTTTCTTTAATGGATTCAATATTATTTCCTAGTTTCCCAATATAATAAATAAATTTGTTGATAAAATTTTCTTTCTCCCCAATTTATATTTGAAAATTAATAACTTCTCCTAACAATTCTTGAAAAATTACTTAATTGTTTGAATCCTTCTCTAAATGAGTGATTATAAACTCAAAATGGTAAATATATTATTAGGATCCCATTAATAGTCCACCAATATTATTATTATTCTTTATTTGTGATTCCAACTCATCAAAAAACATTGACATTATACATGAGATCAGAAACACCCTTCAGTTAGATTTATCATTCCTTATAAAATTGAAAATTGTAAATGATTTCTATAAAAATTCCTTTTAGTATAAGTTGAACTCAAATTCACCTTGTTTAATACAAGTACTTATATTTTATTCCTATTCTAAAGCTATGATATTTCAATGAATATTATTTATATATTGATTATATATTTTACGTTTTTTACTTGAGGTAATGTTTTTATTTTATTTTTTTTAGTCATCCTTACTGTTATCATAATTAAGTCTAACTGGTATTTTTTATATGTTCCCATAATTTTCCCCTTTAAATAATCCAATATTGGATTTATATTTAATCCTCATTTTCCTTTCGTGAACATTTTTGAAATGAGTGAGAGAAATTCATTAGTCACATTTTGTTTGATGTTTTACCTTTATTGTAATTAATTTTCAATATATATTTAAATTATATCACCTTATATGATTTTATCAATAAAATTTTTTATTTTTCAAAAAAATTCGTAAAAAACCAATATTTTTGAAAATCATTAGGTCATAGCTTTGAAAGGTTTTTTTTCAAGAACTGATATATATGGATGGTATAATGATTCAAATCCCTTAAGTATATTTTTAATAAACTCAATGTCTTGAATCTCATCTAAAATTCCATGAATATATATAACAACCTCAATTATGGAGTTAAATAAATCATCAGGGTTTGCATTCCAATTTTTCTTAGAGTCATTAAATTTATTATGAAACACTTAAAAATTAACCTTCTTGACCCTTAATTCCCATTCATATATATTTTAAAAAACATCCCTAACTATTTTAATAGAAATATATTTCATAACTATTAGATATATATTATTTGAGGGTGAATTAGAAAATTAATTTTGTTCCCAATCACAATTATAAGGAATATTCTTATTAGATTCCTTCAAAGACATCTATGTCTGATTACTCACTTGAATTTCATCCATTACATCTGAGAAAATATCAATCCATTGATTTTGCATATGTGATCTTATATAGTTCATCTAGATCTAATAATTATATCCATCATAGAGAGAAACTCTTTTTACATGATTATTTTTTCTGGGTTAATGATCATCTAGAGGCCAATTCACTAAGAAATAACCTGTCATCATTGATATCACTTGTTTCAGTCACCAAAACCAAAGTACCCTAGTGGGATTGAATTAGGTTATTCAAATTTTACTCATAAAATTGGTCTAAGTATTTAATTTTTTTTAAAATGTGAACATTTAAATTCTAATCAAACTAATGAAGCCTATAAATATGAAATGTATAGCACATGGACACGAATATTTTACTTTCTTTGGAAAAAATAGATATATACAAAGATAATAAATTAATGATATGCTAATTTATAAATAAATAACAAATAAAATATCATGATTACATTTTTTTATACCCACACATTAATTATTCCCAAGGTCTCCCTCAAATTACCCCTCTTCTAATTTCTTTGAGACATGTTAATAAAAAATATAAAATGTAGGTTAGTAAAAATGAATATAATATGAGAATATTAAATATAAAAAGCTAATTAGGGTGTTTCAATTCAGATTTATCTTTTTAATGAAATATATATCCTCAAGAATAAAACATTTTTACCAAAGAATCTCTTACAATATATCGATATATTATAATTATCCCTTTTCTATAACGTGTTCTCTTTCTCCATATAATGTAATTATTTTGTAATATCAAAAATAATTTTTTAAAAATATATTTTCAATTTAATCATATCTAAAATTAAATTTATTTTTAAAATTTCCCCTATGGTAGATTCAATTATCTCATAAAAGATATTTTCAATATATATTTTGAATTCAAACTTAATTTAAAAAATCATTGAAATTAATGAAAAGAATATGATAGACATGTATAAAATGGCATGGTTTCATGGTTAATGAGTTAATGTATAAAACAATTTCCCATTAAATAATTATTTTACAATAAACATAAATATTTTTATTTTAAAAAATTTATTATATGAACTATACCGTGATGTGGTTTCAATAAAACTATGTTGTGGACTAACATTGATGGTTATAGATTCTTAAAGCTATTACCTGTAATAAAAAATTTAGATTTATGACCTTCACTATGATCAAGTTACCTATTTTTTTTATAAAAATACATGATAAAACTCCAATAATATATTTAATTTATATTTTAATAATGTAATAATTTAAATTAAATTATTCAACACAATAACAAGTAAGATGTGGTTTCCTCACTCTACACTTTTTTCAATATACCATAAGAACCAAGAGAAACTAATCCCCTTGATATCATAAAGGCTACTAATTTTATTTTAATCCATTAAGTAAACCATAAATTACTTTGTATATCCCATGGTTACCTTTGATTTTAAAAAAAAGATCATCTTAAACCACTAAGATCAATAGAATGGTGGTTTTGAGATAATGACACGGTTTGAGAAACCATGATATGATTTATCCTTGTGATGTATTTTATCTCTATATTTTATCCCTTTATTATATTTTTATAAACTTTATATTTTAAATTACATTAACCATAATAGATATTTAATAACTATTATGTGATATAATATATTATTGTGTGGTGTATCCTCGTTCAATAAAAACAATTTCAAACTTCATGAAGGAAACACTAATTTTATTTCATCATTTTAAAATATCATATTTCATCCTTAATATAAAATTTCCAATAAATACAACCAAATTTTAACCATTATCCAATAACATATTACTTTATTCAACTTTTAGTTTATCATTATGTTCTTAAATGACTCATGTCCAGACAATAGATTCATGTATAGAAAAATTACTATGATTGGGTAAAAAATACATGATAGAGGTTAGGGTGTAAAAAATACTCTTATATTTATACCTCAATATATTTTTAGCTTTTATATTTATTGATAAATTAAAGTAAAAGATTCATTATTCATTGATGATAGGCTACAAAAGGTACCATGCAAAGTGGAGTGACAAAGATCAACCACATACGCAATGAAAGAGTCTGGAATATTCACAAAGGACACATATGGATCTTATTTAACTTTATTATAATTTTTATATGTAATTATGTATGGTTTAATCATATTTATCACATTTTAGAATACATTTTTTTTGATGTTAATTTTTTATTCGATAAAATATATATTATAATATTTGTTTTTATTTATGTAAAACAAATCACCAAGTGGATTTATATTGTCATCCCTTGAAAATAGTTTCTAGACTCTGGAGATTATGTATTTTGCTAAATTTCATGTGACATACTCAAATTGGGTATCAAGTAAGTGTCTAGGGTATTGTGTCATAGATAATGATTTTTAGTTTTTAATTCCTTCTTTTAGACCTGATTCCATGCATGGATATGAAAATATAAGCATGACATTTTTATTATCAGATTTTATTTGGGACTATAAATTCCAAGAAAATAATCAAATATTACTAAAATTAGATGAAAAAATTTATCAAGAGGGAATATTCATAATCAATTCACTATTTAGCCATTCGTAATCAATATAGAAAAATTGAGATTCTATTAAACATCTTTGAGGGTTTTCAAAAGTAGTTAAGTCTGTTGTCATAAATATTGTATTTTCATTATGATATTAGGGAATATGTTAGACTTGTTGAATTCCAATGATAATTAAGATATATTCACAACATTATCATCTAACCATCAAGAAATGTTATATGTCATTTTCATGATTTACTTTATTATAAATGATCGTGGTTTAAATTAAAATATAAAGATATTAAAATATGTATTAATAAATAAAAAAGGTTATGATAATTAAATCTAAAAAAATAGAAAAATTATATTCCACTCTACCCTTCTCTTTTTTGTATACATCACCATCAGGGTGAATCATAATAAATTGTTAAGTCACTATAGTGCACAATTTTCTAGATTACATGATTATGATCAAATGTTAAAAAAAACTTTAGAGGATTCTTTAAAAATAACTCAATGCTGAGGTAAAATTTAGTTCCTAGTTCTACTGATATCATTAATAATGGGAGGGTATGAAAATATAATCCCTTCATATTTTTAATCAAACTCTATGGTTGGTTAATATATCGATTGGCTCATTACAGTTATCTCATCCTTTTTGATATGTAGAAATATGTAAAAAATTAAGGAACATTAAGATTTACAAGGTTCTCCCTTAAAAGACTAATCCTCTCTATTTTCATGTTAAATTATAAGTCATAGGTTCTAGACAATATAACACTGAGTTATAGTACATGCTATCTTATGGAAATATAAGTTGAAAATCACCTAAATTATTTGGTTTATAGTAAATATAATTTCCACCTATAATGTGTTTTTTATATTGAAATGAATATAGTTGATGATATATTCCATAAATATTCTGGTAGACCCCAGATAGGGTCTTTATACAACATCCTGATTTTTCTATTTGGGTTCTCCCAAACTCCTCATATGAATAGGCCTTCAAATAATCATATATTCTGGTGTAGTGTGTGTGTGACCTAGTTCTCTTTGATGTCTATGCATCTTTATATTATAAAGGATCATTGGAATTTATTTCCTTCTAATCCTAAATATATGATGGTATTTTTGGTGGTATTAATATGTTTCTTTTCTCACATTCTTCTTATATTTGAAATAAACTGTCATATTATAGGCCCCATTTCCCTTCTTCATTAATTCCGATGAGTTTCTGAATGTCGTCAAATTCTTCTACCTTAGTACAGAAATGTTATTTATTATAAAAAATATTAGTTTATTTAACAATTATTTTATTCAGAACCTATACATATATATTCACAAAATTTTATTGTGAATAAGAGTTAACAAAATGGGTTTATTTAAAAAAATCATTAGTATCATCAATGATCTGAAATTTAAAATTCGATAATGGGATTCATATTTTATTACTACATTCAAACTCATTTGAATTTAATTAAGGGACTCACATTTAATTATATTAAAAAATAAACCTTTTCTTCTTCCTAAAATATTGAAAATACCACATCCTTTTAATATTTAAGAGACATGATGCTTTTATTTCTTTTTTGAAATTCTTTCTACGCATGTATGAGAGCATGAAATATGATGTGGAACATTCCCTTTATGGTGTCAAACATGAAAACTATAGGTTCTCCCTTAACTAGTTCACTTTCAATATAAATATCTTCAATTATAGTCCTATATATGATTTTTTTTATCCACAAATATCATAGTAGACATCATAAGATCCAGTTTCCACATTATCTATAATATATTTTCTAAAAATTTAAATATAAATATAAGGATAAACAATCCTATTATAAGAATATTCTTATTTAAATAACATTTATTTGTATCTTCATATGTCTATCTAGACTCTTACATCGATATTATCCATATGTATATGACCCAAGTTTGAATCCCCTTCTTCAGGTCATCCTTGCATCGATCCACAACACTGGATCCCTTTACATGAATCTTTATACATGGACCCATTTACATCAGAATAAAATTTTGGATCCCCATACAAGGAACACCAATGTTTAATTTATTGTTATATTTGGATCTAAATCACCTTACATGGTTCTCCATTTATGAATCCATTTTAAAAGGGGATTCCCTAAAATGAATTCAGACTTAACCATTTTTTCATGTTTCTCTCTGAATGAAACCAAAACCCCTTAAACTCATTGTGAGTTATTCTCGAACACATGAAAAATTATAAAAAAAAAATCTAAGGGATATTACTTCAATGGATTTAATTTCTTCACATCATCTAGATTCTACATTTTTGAATATATTCAATTAATATCTCTCACTTTCTAGAAACACTTAAGCATTTTTAAACCTGTTGTAGATATTACTCTCATTATTCATAAATGTATTTGAACATTTTGAGTATTTAATCTATTATAATAATTCAGATTTATTCATTGATTCAAACTATTAAAATATAGTCTAAATACCACTTCATTTTTTTATCATGTAAATTCATCCTAAAATCAATCCTCAATAGTACTTTAATGGCATCAGCATGTACATTATTTTCCTTAAAAAATCAATATGGAATCAAATTCATCATTAATCCAAATATCTTATAATAGATATTAAAAACCATATTTATTAACAATAATTACAATCCATAAATGAACACTACAATATCCACCTTTAGACTTTTTGTTAATGCCACCAGGAACCTTTTATAGATATATGCCAGATCATTTATTTCTCCCCATTATTGACAATAAATGCACAAAAATGATGGGGTATTCACACATTATCTAAGATCTTGTAAAAGTTGATCATTAACCCTATTTATATATGAATTATAGAATTTAACAATTATTTATAGAATCATGAAACCACATAGAACTTAACCGAGAGCCTTTAGTTAATTTACTTTATATTTATTAGGCCAAGACCATTGTGAATTACAAGAGTGACTTCCCCCCAGAAAATATTATTTTTTATAAATTTTTTATATGAGATACAACTTTAATTGTCTAATTTGGGTTATTTCAAATGGATTTATCAAGAAATGTAAATCCTATTAACATCTAAAAAAATCAAAAAATGATAGTGTAATGTATAAAAACACATTTCTCTTCGATTATTCATCAACCAACACCCCATTTATAATCATGTTTTATATAGTCAAAAAGGGTAAATGATGCCATTAAAGTACCTATATATTTCATTTTTCTTTGATTTATAGAAGTTATAGATTTATAGAAATTGTAGATTTTTAAGAAAGTATATGTTCTAACCGTATATTCTTTATATATTATCCCCTCAAAGAGTGCACTCATTATCACTTCATCATGTTTGTGAGAATGTTCTTGGATGAGAAAATATACTTTATTATACAACAATAATATCCTTATAAATATTTGAATAGGTTCTTTCAGATTTAAGGATAAAAACATGTTGTTTATTTTTTATTTAAAAAAGAAACTAAAACAATATATAATTCTTATATATCCAAGGACGTTTTCTGGCCTATGTTCTGGAAAATTAGATAAAACCATAAAATTTTTCAGAGTTGTTCAAAAATAAAACAAAATATCTAATTTTTTCGTCTTTACTAACTCCTTGTCAAATATAAACTCCATGAGAATTAAAAGTGACCCTCAAAACATTTTATGAAAACATAGGGTGAGAATAATTTCCCAATAAAAGGTTTTTAAAAATCTAATGAATTTTTTTAAATTACGTTTGAAAATACTTTTGAAAATACCTTTGAAAATAATTACACTTTTCAAAATACTACAATATTTTAAAATACTTATTCTATGAAAATGATTTAAAAACAATCCAATGATTTTTCATAAAACATTATACAATATTTTCAAAAAAAAATTTGTATTGTCCCAAATGATCACTTTTTGGTTATGTGAATACTTAACAAGTAGAACAAGATGATGTAGTGTGTATAAGGGGATCCACAATTACAGAAAAAATCCAGGCCAAATCGAAACACTAAAATGTGATCTGTGAATGAGAACACTACCCTGTGTCGCGTCTTTATGAATAACAACACACTAAAAAACAAAAACAATAGAAAACACAACAACCACATCAATCTGGAAGAAAATATTTATCAAAGAATTTATGTAAGGATGATTGATGATGAGGAATTCATCAGTGGAGATTCAGAACGAGGAACCATAAGACCCCCACAATGGATGATGCAACCAACCAAAAAAGCAGTCGAATAGTTCTACCTTAACCAAATCCACTAGTATGATCCAAAACATCATGGATTATATAAAGGATAACCAAATTGGGGTCATGTGTGAAGGCACACGATGAAATGGTACTGGAAACCATTAAAACATAGAACTATCCATGCGCAAAACCATCGACATTGGATGGTGATTTAAAATGATGCCAGTTTGAATTGTCATCAACCATGTATGCGCCTGTGAGAATCCCACACTAAAACTACCCAAAAACACATTAGTCATCGATCTTGTGTACCAGAGGATTATGAATCGACTCCGAATCCGAAGGGGAAGAGACTTGAACATATCATATCTGAGACAACTAGGGGATGATCTGGAATTAAGGTGAGTAACCATTGATATAAAATGTACAATTGATGAGACTTCATCATTAGAGATCCAAAACATAGACCTGGAGACCTCCAATCTGAGATCAACACCATGTCGTGTCGTCGCGTGCACCTGAACCTGAATAGGCAAGGGTAAGAGACGACAATGTCGCTACCATTTTCCACCGAGCATTATCAAACCATCCTTCGTCATATGCGTAGCGAGAAAAGATGATGTTGAAGCCTATTGATATCCAGAAACCGGGGTGGGAGGAATGAGGTGAATCTGATACGTAGAGGCACAAAGGCGGTGTGAAAGGTGGTTGGGGGGAAATTATAGAACTGTTGAGATTGGTGATCCAAAGTGGCTACATAATTCCCATTAGGATTACTTGAACCACATCTTATTTTCCATGGAATGGTAAACAATTGGTGATCATTGTGAGATATGAAATCTTT
The DNA here is from genome assembly GCA_963277665.1 of Viscum album. NCBI lineage: Eukaryota > Viridiplantae > Streptophyta > Magnoliopsida > Santalales > Viscaceae > Viscum > Viscum album. Next base: position 1,287,187,659 of record OY728159.1, on the reverse strand, counting down.
TTAAAACAAAACCATGATGCCACTTGAAACATTGAATTCATTCTAGGCCAACCCACATTCCTAAGGGTGGGGTTTTCTCCTCACTTACTTATCATGTTTACAATGTTAAACAACTAATTTTATAAAGACATTTTAATCATTGATTATATATATATATATATTTCATAGGAGTTTTACCTTTAAAAACATGGAAACATATTTACATACATATACATGTTTATATATATATATATATAATTTCATAGGAAGACATCTTCTATATTTAGAGAAACAAAATCTCATCAGCCTTATATATTTTATAAATGTATCTAATGTTAAGGAAATAATAATTAACATCCATATATCAAAATTTCATTCAAAAAAATCAAAAAATCTAATTCCAAAGTTGTTTCCTGCAATGCAATAATTTATTCAATTCACATTACTATATTTGTAAAAAATGCTTATACATATTTACATATATGAATTCATTTTCATTATTAATCAATAACTATGACCATTATTATGATCATGATTGACATATATGTTAAATTATAACTTGAAGTGATATGATTTAATTACAAAAAAATTCATAAAATACAATATCAGGAAAATATTTAGTTTTTTACATAAAATAATACCTTAAAATATAATTTTAAATAATCATAAAATATATATTTTAAAACATTTTAACTCCCTTAAATTATTATAAACGTGAAATTAGATGTATTAAAAATAAATGTACTTGCAAATTAAATACAATATATATATATATATATATATATTCATAATGATATTTAGAATAATAATTTTCCCATTACCTTAAAAGTTAGCTAAGTTATTCTACTTCCAGAGCTATGCATGAACTAGGCAGTCCTCAAACCTAGTTTTGACAAACATTGCTAATAGGATGGATGAAGAAGCAGTGTACTGATCCTTGAAAACACCAAACATGAGATGAATTTATGGAAGAAGGTGTCCTTTATCTCTCTAACTGTCTCCCATTCTCCTAGAGAATTAACATATAGAAAAAAAACAATGGAATCATGGCTATGTCATTTCAAACCTCGTCCCAAACTCTCCACACACATTTATTTACACACTAAAAAACAGATGGTGTAAATATAAATCATTTAGGCCACCAAAGCATATGGTGTTTATAACTAGGATTCACTCCAATGACTCAATTCCTTAAAAAAAATATTTTCATGGATTCATCGACATTAAAATAAGAAGACAAAGTTGATACATATTATATATTATACTCGATGAATCGTAATTTAAAAAAGAACATATTTCAAATTAAGTCAGTGATTAAGTTTCTTCATGAAGCTTTAAAGAATCCAAAAATAAGCTATAAAAGTTTTGTAGAGAGATTCAAAAATGGATTAATGATTTTAATTATGAATTAAAACCAATAACAGAAATTGTTTACAAAAACTAACAATTTAGCATCAGTATTAAATAATCGACATCAAGTAAAATGATATAAAGAAAAAATATATATCCGACCAGATTCAGACACCCTAAATTAAATACGCACATACCTTTTATCTATAAATATCTTAAGAAAGAGGAATAATATGGGATCTACATGATTGATTTTGTAACATCCCAACATGGTAGCCACTAAATTGGTGATCTGGTCTGGTTTTCTAAAATAACTTAATCATGACTCCTCATATGCTAGAGGCATCCAGATTTCAGTGAGGGTAAAAAGGTGGAACTATGTGGAGATTTTACCGTCATATCAGAGTACACAACTAGAAGTAAATAAACAAACACATACATAAAAAAGAAAGAATAAGAATAAATAAACTAGAAGAAAAAATGCTGTATAAAATGAAAATATAATAAAGGGCTGAATAACCATGTCATACACACAACCATGATCACCCATTAGGTCGATCCCATATACAAGAATAAATAACTAAAAATAAAAACAACAAGCCCTACTAACAACTCCAGGCTAAAACACATACCTGATCTTCAATATCATATCAAGATGATTTAACTAGACCAGTCGAATCCACACAATAATTCCACTCAACTATGAAATATAGGGCCTCATTACTATCCATCATCTATCTTTGAGCAACATTAAAATAGACAAAATTTTTGTACACACACCTAGTTTCATGTACATGGGGTGAGAAAGAAATATTAGTAGGCCACACCCAATGGTGACCCTATAAACTACTTCCATAAGTTCATGAGCATGCTATATGCTAAACCTAGATGATATAAAATAGGAAAAAATTGTAGACAAAAAACCACCAATATGTAGGTCCAAGACCTTAATCAAACATACATGATTCTTACAATGATAGAATATATACAATAATGTCTCAAATATTGTGCATCTCAAATAGCATGTGGGCTCCATACCCATGGAATCCATAACCGACAGACAATACCAGGAACCCCTCATATGATAGTCTTATTGCATGAAATACTAATCTAAGTCATCCCATATCAATTCTATATAACCAAAAATTTTCTCATACATGGATCCTCGATACATATGTTCTGATTGGAATACAAGAGTACAACCAAACCCAAACCATTAGTCTGAAATCTATTTCATGTATCACAACCATAGTGCATAAATCATTAGTAGAACCCATAAACCATTTTTTTCAAATCAACCATGCTTGGAGCATCAATTTTGAATCTTATCCCTAGATGTAGATCATCAGTCCACCATCCAACCTATCTGATAAACCATCAATGCCTAGAGCCTTTTTTTGTAGAACTACTACCATAGTATACTATCTGTTTCTAGAGACTCAGTTTAAAACCCTCTTAGTAAAATAATTTTTTTCCTAAAACCTCCGCCTAGAAACCATAACATCGAAGGGCCCCAAAGGATCAGTTTATCCCAATACCAGCGAGAAAGAGCCTTATTAGAAAATCATTTATCACATGGAATTCCATTATTTCCTAGATCCTCAGTCCAGCACACTTTTCAAGAGGTATACTATCTTTTTCTAGAGCCTCATTATGACACCCTATCAGTAAGTTACTTATTGTTCCTGGAAAATCAATCCATCACCAAACCACATACACACGACTTCACATTCACCACACTCAAAAATATTTTATAGTTTTTATGGAACCTCATTACAATACTCCAACTATAAACAAAATATTGGAACTGATACAGATCTTCAGTCCAATAATCTCAATTACAAATATCAGGAAACATACCTATGGATCATCTGTCCATATATATCATCCAACATGACCCATACTAGTAAACCATGTTCCCAAATGTGGAATCCAAACTATATGAAACCACCCCTTAGATTAATCCATGCCCCATCCTCAGTAATTAAAACACGATAGCGACTGGTTATACATCCATAAAATCCAATTTAAGTTAATGGATCCCCATGGATCTACCCTTTGCATATTCCCAAGATCAAGGTTCTTGGGGGAGGCTTGAAGGAATTCCATAGGGACTCGGATTCTAAAATCTAGAAGAAAGGATATTTCACTTAATTTTTGAATGTTACATAATGTGAATAAGGGTTTCACAATGTATAATATTTATGGATTTTAAAATAAAATAAAATGAAGATGTGTTGGTTTGTTCAGCGGAAGCCCACCTAAAGGCATTACATGAAATGAAATGGGATTGCACATTGTGTAATTCCCCACTATAGTAATATTTTAAATCATTAAAGAAGCTCATGTTATTAAACCCAACATCTACTGATTCCCTCCCTCTCATCCCAGCCAACCAAACAATCCCCTTTTCGGCGCTTTGGAGATCCCTTTGACGGGGATCGATCATTTGGTATACATCATTAATCTATGGGGACCAGACATGATCCAAGGTGTATTTTTACTTCTTTTTTTGGTTTCTACCAATTTTATCTATTTTTACTCCTTTTATTCCTTCCATGGAATAGAATATTGTCTCCCATGGTTCAATGGGGTTTCTCATAGTTTGTTTTGGTGTATTGGTGCCATGGTGTCCACAAATGGATGCAATTATTATGGGAGGGGTGATAAAAGATCAATTTCACGTTATAATCTCACACGAAGAGCATTAAAGACCATTTAAGATATGGGACTAGTTTATTCTCTATATAATTATGCTCAATCATATATTTATCATGGATTATCATTGTGTATCACATTGAAATTGACCAAATTAAATATGAATCGGATTAATGATTTGGTACTGATCGCATAACATTGTTGCTGCTTTATACCATGATTACAGTTTTCCTCTTGATTTTATAGATAGTGTGATTCCTATGATTTTATTGGTTTATCATGTTGTTATTGATGTTATTTGGTAAAGAACATAAAGACATAATTAATTAATAATTAATTGGCTAAATGATAAAGATGCATGTTTAATGAATCTGGTTGTTGTAGTAATTTGATGTTAATCAAATTAATGCATGAATTAATGTTTAATTGATTTGTTATTTAATGTAAATCATAATGATTCCTGTTGATAAAAAAATTAAATCCATGTTAAATTAATTTTTTAATTAATTTTTGATATCTTGTTTCTCTGGTTTCCCATTGTTGGAACTTGTGGATAATAAATTGGTTAATTCAAGCTGGAATAATAATAGGTTTTTTTTTAATAAAAAATAATTTTTTATAAGTCATGATTTGACCACTTTCTTGAAAATTACATGTTCCTTATGCTTTGGATATCTGAGAGCTCTTTGTGTGTGAAGGTTGAATGACTTTCTTTAGGGAAACGGTCCCAGTTTCATTGTTTGTTTCCAACTACTTATGATATGGTTTATCTTGGAGGGTTGTTGTGGTTTGTGGGGGAAGGGTGGTAAGAATGTGACTTAAGCTTGGGATAAAATATCATGGAGGGCTGTTATGGTATGTGGGTTTAGGATTCCAGGTTTTTGTGGAATTTTATAATGCCTAGAGTGGAAAGATGAATCGATTTATGCATGTGGTGCCGGGGAGGACACCCTGGATGATTAAATATGTTGAAGCTATGATTACCCATTGAAATGAATGTAGGATGATTATTTGAATATGTTTTTTGTTTATATTTTTTCCCTTTCACAAATAATTGAGTCATACATATTTTTTTGGTTTCTCTCGTTCCATCGGAGGTGAATGTGAATGGGGTATGCACCATGTATTCCTTGTTTATCTTCTCGTGGTTGGATGAGTTTACCCAATTTCTTTATGTGGAGAAGTCTCTATGGGTAGTTTATCTACTCACTGTGTTGAGCCCTTTGTGTTTGGGTAGTTTAGAAAGTTTTCCTAGAGAACCTGGTGATATGGAAAGTAATGATGTTAATAAAAAAATAAATGTTTAACCCATGGGGTTGAATCTTCCTCAGATGGAATATTGAGATTGAAATTATGAGAATTCGTGGACTTTGTTTTGTTTTTCATATAAAGCATGGATATTTGTTGAAATTTTAATGAATATAATGTGGAAAGGGAAATGGTTAATAAATGGTTAAGGAATTAATTAATATAAAGTGAAACTGATAAAACAGGGATAAATTAATTTAATGTACATCTTTAAATGGTAGTGTTCTTATAGGATATTCAGTATTAGCAGTGGAAGCTGAGAGTTTGAGAGACGTTGGCTACAGTTGTGTCTGAAACTAGTTAATTACCATGGTATGGTTGGGATCCATATTATATCATATATTTTTTGATCTTCTATACACTACTCCACCATGGGACCCTTTTTTTCCTTTTAATACTTCAAAATATTTCTATGTATATTTCTAGTGTTGGGAGAAGAGACGACATGCAATTTTGGGACCCGGTATTCCCATATTTAATTTTATGAAAATATTATTTATATTTTATACTATACATGTGAAAAAATAGGATAACTCTACAATAATAGCTCAAATCAAAAATATAAGGCCATGGTTAAGTCCAAGAAGGCAGCGTTTAACCTAGGCAGGGTGTAACTTTCATCGGTGCAGGGCTTTTGTGAAAAAATCCATCCAAGGGAAACATTATAATTAAAATAATTAAACATAATTTTTTTACCATAGATTCAAAATAAAATAACATTTGAACGGAGACTCAGATTGGAAATCCAACACCTCCATGAGATCAAAAGGGGGGTTTTCCCTAGGCGCATCATAAAATGAGAGGGTGTGACGGATTTAGAGTTCCGCATCGAGTGAGACATCTATAAATAGAGAGTTAATTGTTTCATATTATGGTTAACCCCTAATATCTCTCTCAATAATCCTAATCTCTCTCCCTCTCTCTCAACCACTCTTCTTCATTCTTCGCAGAATCGAGGAGAAATATCCTCCAAAATATTGGTAGATCAAAGCTTGATCTCTGTAGATGTATTTCCTACAACAATCGACAGTTTAAAGGTAGGATTTATCACATTTTCATGTTTTGATTCAGTTTCTATTTTGATTATATATTTCGTTTCCTTGTACTTCATTATATACTTACAAAATCATCGATGGCCGCACAAAGACGACCATCGATTTGTGTTTAAATTTCTTTTTTCATCTGTTATTCAAAATTTTACTCCACAAACATTTGGGCATGTTAGGCCACTGATTGATTGATGATCAGAGGCTGACATAGTGAATCCATCGTTGCAATAGTCCTCGATCTACTGACAAAATCGTGATCGGGCGACCGGATTGAGACCAGTGGTTCACAGAGTGATGACAACATCACTTCCTGACAGTGACCACTATAGCCAATCATGCATCTAATAACTAGATCACTGGTCAAGTCACCATGGGTTGTGCCTCTATGGGCCCTCACAACCACAGTGGGCCTGGCGAGGCTAACAGGCCATTTCAGACAAGTCATTCGGGTCCAACTCGGTGGGTTAGACCCAATAAATCTGGTCAGATCTGGGGTCCACTGATGGTTGACCACCATGAAATCTACAATGATCGGTCGGTCGACCACGCTTCCATCAACCACTGCAGTAGGTAGACTGACTGTGAGTCGGTCCACCCACCCCATGACCCTCTTCAAATATTTTAAATTCCCATAAATTTTGAACTGGATGTCCATTTGATGCATCGTCTACGACATCATGAACCTCTCGTAGAGATATAACTTTTGAGATAAATTTAAAAATTTGAATTTTAGGGTCGGAAGGTGGGACCCACTTTGACTCATTTGGGTGTCTTTTGGTGATAAGTTCTCTTTTCACTGATTGTCTATTTTGTGAAAATAAATAGCCTATCCTATGTGTTTTTCCATATAGAACATGATGGTGACCTCCATTTCAGATTCTTGGTTATAAAGAGAGTTTTTATGAACTCGACACTCATATTGCAGTGTTCAATGATGGAAGTGATGGTACAGATGTTTTCAGGATCATTAGAGTAGTTCCTAATTAACCTCTAGCATGGATGGACAATGTCATTTTCCAATGACTCTTACAGGATTACCATCTAGTGGGGATGGGTATCGACATTCACCATTTTCCCTTATGGGCTTACCCACCGGCATATCACCCTTCACTGGTGCTGGGTAGTGGTGTTTGCTGACGAATCATGGCGATACATGTTTTTGTTTAACCTTGGACTCATAAGCAAGTGGATATTTTTCCCCAACATGACCTAAAACCATTTTGGCAATATATATCCACCCATAGAAGATAGAATCGAGGTGTGGGGTTTAATCACCTTTCACTTGGAGTTTAGGGAATACTTGAAGAATGAATGGTATCGATGGTGGTTACTAATGGGACTGTTGAAGAAGCTTTTCCTGTGTTGAGCTATGAGATGGGTATCCCCTTACTCACTCATTAGGTTTCATTGAATGAGAGTATATTTTAATACAACATATTATTGTACCCACTCCTTGGATTTTGGTTAATCTCTTTCCTGGAGAGGCAATGACGTGCGGGGTATGCCATGTGATTTTTGTGTCCATCCTCTCATTGTTGGACAAGTCTACTCTCATACTAGAGGTAGAGAAGACTCAATGAGAATTTCATCTTCTCACTATTTCAATCTCCTTATGTTTGGATAATATTACCTCACTTCTTGTTGGGTTGAGTTGTACTGTCTTACTATAAATTATTCTATCTACTACTTTCTTTATCTATTATATCTCTTACGACCCCCTTATTTTTGGGGAATCCTAATAGGTATGTTTATACTCACTCATTCATTGTCTTTTCCCACATGTACTATGATTATTTCAAATGACAGAGAGGTTTGATTGGGACTTTAGGGAGCTTAGAGACATAAGTGTATGGACCACATGTCCTATTCAATTTCTAGGATCCAAGATCAGGGCATTCTGAGTTTCTTTACTTTCATTTTTCCTGTCATGTTGGGACACTTTTTAGTTGGGTTTTTATTTTTACCCTCTTTCATTTCTATTTACATTGTTGTACTTATACCGTTTTAGTGGTCCATGCATGTTTGAGTTTACTTTTATAGAAGTTGCATCTTTTTTTCCATTACCTCTTCACTTTTGTATTAGATTGGATGGGTGTGTGTACATGTATTTAGGAAAACGCCTCCGTGAGTTTTTCATCCTTTAAAGCTAGTCGCCACCCCCTGGACAGTGGAGGCTGGCTAGGGGTAGTTGCGGCTTGAGCCCTGCCATGGATCGGGTCATGTTAAAGTAGTATCAGATACATTTCATTTTTTAGGACATTGTTCAAATTTTTTACCTTTAAGAGGATTGGTTTAGTATAGAGAAAAACTATCAACATGTCTTCTTAGTGCCTCTTAGGTCAGGGAGTCCAGTGATGGTTCACCGGATGACATAGCCTTTCACCTAGATGATTACCTGCATGTCAACATGGCATGCTGAGACATTTGTTTCAGGGAAATTTAGTACATGCATCATATCAGATTGATTAATTGACTGTAATGGTTGATTCATATTCCATTCATTGTTATTATTAATATATATATATATATATATATATATATATATATATTCTCATATGACTGTGATACTCCATGATAAATTTTAGGATTCCTCTATAATGGAAGGCAACCAGGATACCCACTCTGGTTTATGATGATGACCTCACAAGTGATGAGGCCTCAATACAAGTACCATCATTCAATCCCCTTCTTATGGCTTGGCTAGTAGCGGAACTTACACCTATGGGGTAGAAGATATTACTGGTTGCAAAGGATGAGGATGTGCACAATCTGAGCATGCTTTGTGGGTTTCAGTGCAAGAGGCCAAAAATGTTTTTTTTGTGAGCTCGACCCTCAAGCGGCAGAGGATAGGTTGGAGTCAGTGGTATGACTTTTCAGGTGGGTGCAGACCCTATAATACCATATTGTGGTTTTGGTAGCCATCCTTTTTCTCGACCCAACTATGCACTGGTGGAGTTTAGTTACCCAGATGAATGATGAGATGAATCTCTGGTGGGATGAGTTTCAACAGATGTTTCATGAGTAGTAATACCCCTTATGCTTGTGCTTTATCAGGATTCAGGATATTCTAGAGCTGATGCAGGGAGCCATGATAGTGGCTGCTTATGAGTATAGGTTTACTGACCTCACACCCAACTCCATGGATATGATACATGACAGTTACTTCCAAGAATGGAAGTTTGAGTAAGGCCTTCGCTGAGAGATCCATGCAAGTATAGTTCCCTTGTACATCCCTACTTATGTTGGGGTATTGGACAGGGTACTTGTGTCACAGAGTTTCTTATCAGAGGGATGCTAGTTAGTTGGGGACAGGAGTGGTTTCTTCATAGTGGAGACGTCTATGGCTATTGGTGGGTGTCAGATGGTATGAAAATAATGCATGAGAACATTCTATGATTAGGATCGACCAAGTGGTCATAAAATAGTAGCGATTCTTAGAGATCCGGGTCATCCCAGAAAGGGATGATGTTATGCCTATGATGGGAAAGGTCACATTGCATGAGAGTGCTTGACCAAATGATATGAGAATCTTGGGAAGGCATCTTGTGGAGCAAAGATTCAGAGGCAACGTCGTGACTAGGGTAGTCCCTAGTGAGTCAGTGCTGGTAGAGGAGAAAGGGAAGGAGGACCAGGTGGTGGGGAATGAAGTTATGCAATCCTCCCACCACCACCACAACTAAGTGGACCATATCAGGATCAGGGAGTTGGTATTTGGGACTGCAGATAGCTGTATGATATGTATATTTGTGATCCTCCAGCAAATGAGATGATCCGAGTTACACTCTATGTTTATTAAACTATTTCTTCAGTATTAGTAGACATAGGACCGAGACACTCTTTTATCTCGTTAGTCTTGGTACATGAGTTGGATCTCCCAATAGAGGTTCTATCACAATATCTTTGTATTTAGGTTCCTGACGGAAACTCTTCTTATGTATCTTTTATCTGCTTTAAATGCATGTTTTTTGGGGCATAAATGTTCAAGTGAGACCTACTGGTCATTATGATGGAAGCTTATGATTTTATCTTGGGCAAGGATTGGCTTTCTATGGTTCAATTCCTGATTGACTGTCTCTACATGATAGTCCGATATCTGCACACTGATGGGATATGGTTCACCTTTCATAGTAAAAGAGGCCTTGTAGTAGGGAAGGTGAGTGCTGTGAGCAAGATACTATAACCTTTTACCTGTCAGTTATCAAGCATAACACTTAGTGTAGCTATAATGGCCCAGACCTCTCTAGCCCATTCCTTTGTCAAAAAGAAGGCCACGAAGTGTTCTGGAGGTTAAAATGGACTTTTCCCACACTTTCCAGAATTTTGAAACTACACTCTGTGTAGTTTTAGTACATGCCATATACCCCCTTGCCGGGTATACCCCATGTGGATGGCCACATCTTTGCCGTGTGGAGATAATGGGTACACGTCATGTGTCCAGTACTACACGCCGTGTAGTCCCTCCCCGCGTACGCGTTCCCGTGTGTTGACCAGTTGTCGGCTGTGTGCCGCGTTGGAGCTGTGTCCCTATCGAGTACCATAAATGGGTACACGCCGTGTGTCTAATTTGAACGCCATATAGTCCTTCCCCGCGTATGCGTTACCTTCAAATCGTGTGTTGGAAAGTCAACGGACGCATAACCGTGTTGGAGGCCGCGTGGAGACCGTGTGAAAATGGACGAGTACACGCCTGGTACCATAAGTACACAACATGTACTTTTTCTTTTCATGCCTATAAAAGGAGGGGTCACCTCCTCCTTTCAACTCACACCTCTCCTCCCCTCTCCTCTGAGCAGAGCTCTCTCAAGAGACTTGAAGGCTCTTTCTTCCATAAATTTTTTTGTCCAAGCTCCGATTTACGATCCGTCAGTGGCCACGGGATCGTAACGATGAGGCGGAACTTCTGAGCTTGGATCTGTTGTCCTTCCTTCGGATTTTCCTCTCCGACTTCCACCCGAGGAGGTTTTGTCGGGACGCTGACGAACATCTTCTAAAGTTGATCCGGGGGAGCGTTTTGACCAGAACCTATTGAAGTAGGGGTTTTACCTTCGTCTCTATAATTTGTGCATCATGCGGGGTTGGTATCCTTTTTGTTTTCATGAGAAATGGTTGAGCCTTTAAATAAAGATAATAACTGGTTAAAGAACGGGGATGGGAATTTTGTGTTTGCTGTTACTTTACCTTTTATATCTGGTGATATTATGTTGTGAAATGAATAGGCTTATTCCTACTGAAAATCACGGTCGTTGGGGGCCTTTTCTTGCGCAATTAAATGTTGACCTATCTTTCTAGACCATTTTTGTGAGTGGAACTTTGTTCACTGTGGAAATTGGATAATCACGTAATGTTGGATGATTAAATGGAAATTTGGAACCCTTGTGTGATCACCCCGGTTAAACAAAATGGAATAATGAACATGTTGGTGTTGTTTTGGTTACGGGACATGTGATGGGGGTGTTTTTTGGGTTTTTATGAAATGGGTGAGCAGCGGGGCTGTGGTTGGCTTGGTTATGGGAAGGTGTGAATTTTTAATGGTGATGGGCAGCGGGGCTGCAATAAATGGTGTTAAAGGGAAAAAGATGTTCAGTGTGGTTGTGGTTATGGTGGTTGGCAGCGGGGATGCAGGGATGGGTTTGAATGTGAACAGACTATGGGTTGTGAGTAATAAATTAAAGTGGAAGAGTTAATGAATGGTGGTGCGTGGTAATGAAACAGAAATAATAATCAATGGGTTAGTTGGTTAATAAGAAGGGACTTGCTGTGTTGCTGTGTTTTTCCTAACTTGATTTGTGGATGGTAGGGATATGCTTATAAACGATTATTGTGGTTGGTTGTGAATAGTTTCCCAGTAGTTAAGAGACTAAATAAGCTAATTTCTGTTGAGATGTGAAAAAACCTAAATGGGGTTGTGGTTGTTTGTTGTATGCATGCTTCGTGGTAGCAGTGTCGAGGCACGTGCTCAGTTTCTCTTTTTAGAAGCCATAGGTTGGGTTGAGTGGTTGCTATATATATATATATATATATATATATATATCTGTATCTTTTGTGTTTTATCACACCGCATCCATGTTGAGAACATAGTGCCAAAAACTCCCATTTCATGGGAGAGGGTGTTTTCCCATAGTTACTAGCTCCTTCCTCCTCCTTCTCCCCTAGGCTGTGATGGCTTGAGGCGACCTTACACCCAAGACTCTTTGGGTAGGTTTTGATTGGGGTGGATAGGCCCAAGATTCTTCGGGCATACTTATAGGCTGTGATGGCTTGAGGCGACCTCATACCTAAGACACTTTAGGTAGGTTTCGATTTCAGGCCTAGGTGTCTTCGAGTGGGAGTTCTGTTACTATTACTGTTCCCAAGAATCTTCGGGATGAGGCCCAGGTGTCTTCAGGCGGGGATGTGGTTGTGGTTGTGAGGCCTAGGTGTGTGCGAGCGGGATGTGTGGTTGTGAGGCCCAAGTGTGTGCGGGCGAGATACATGGTCGTGAGGCCCACATGTGTGCGGGTGGGGAGAGTGTGACAGCATCAGGACATTCAACTAACTAATGGGAAATGGTGCGGGGTACCCAATTCTATTGTTTCTTATATACTACTACCTGTTGTGCTTGTGTTTTGGTGAGTGTGGCTGGTGAGGTTGGGTGGATAGAATTCCTTGCTAGGTTTTCTTCTTTTGTTCTCATGGGACATTAGGATGTCTCCCCACTTGTCCACGAGAGCTTTAGGTTTCCCTACTGAGTATACTTGTATGCTCACCCTATGTTTACTTACATGTTTCCAGGAGGACTACCAGGGTCGTGCGGGACACTACTAGTCGGACAGTTGGAGTTGTTTCTATTTTTGTACCTTTGTTTTCTTTTAGTATTTTACTTTGAGCTTTCTTGTACTTGTACCTTGTTATAAATTTGTTTAAACATGCATGTGGGCATGGTTTGGGTTTATTTCTATACACTTGTTCTTTTTCCTTTCGGTGGTTGACTTGTCCTATTTCCCGATATTTAAAAATAAAAAGGGTAATTCTACCCATATTTGTGAAAAACTCATACCCTTGGTGCTAGTCGCCACCCCAGGGCCTACTAGAGGCGGGACTCGGGGGTCATTATCTCCCTTTAGCCATTGTCAGCTCAGGAGGGGCATCTTTGGTGGGAGGGCATCATGACAGAATGGTATCAGAGCTGATGGTTGAGAGATAAGATGGAGTCTAGAGTTAGGCACAGTGAGGATTGCATGGGATGGTAGGGAAACTGTGTTAGTTAAACTTTGTGCATGACATAGGCCAGGGAAGACCGGCTAGGACACGGCATTTTAGGGACCCCGTGATCCGATGCAAGGACTCTGAGCCTACCGAATGACCAATTGAGACTACATTGATTGCAGGGTAGAGACCCTAGGGAAGGTACATGCATCATCATGATTGTTTTTATGTGATTTGGGTGTTCTATGAGAGAAATTGAAATAAAATGATAATTAAAACTTTGAAAAAAATTCCTTACTACTTTGGCATAGGCAATCCTTGTTTACCATACATCTATGGCACCTGGACGTCATCCCCGGGTGGCTTAGACAACCGAGGCCCAGCAGATCCTGGCGGTCAATCAGTTGAGGATTTACCGAGAGGAGGAAGATAGCCAGTGGCAGAAGACTCTCTGTTCCTTCTAGTGGCAGACCATCAAGAAGTATGAGGGAAGTACTTAAGATACGAAGATAGAGGGGTGGCTTGAGGAGCTAGGGACTGCTTTTTTCCTTGATCTATGCTCCGAGGAAGTACTGGGTTCTCCTAGCAGTCAATCAATTGAGAGGTGCGGCACGACAGTGGTGGACGCTCTACCTCGGAGAGAGGATAGAGGCAGAGGTTCTGTGGGCTGACTTTGAGAAGAAATTTCGAGAGGAATTTCTTTCTTCCATGATTAATGTGGAGAAGCGGCAAGAGTTACTCTCCTTTCAGTAGGGGAGTATGTTTGTATGAGAGCTAGGGATCAAGTTCAAGGATCTCCTGCGATTTTCTCTGGATCTCTTTCCAGATGAGGAGTCTCGGGCGAGATGTTTGGAGGAGGTGCTTCGTCCATCAGTCCAGTATGTTGTCACCCCCTTTACCCTTCCGATATACATGGCAGTCAAGAAGAAGGCATAGGTTGTAGAGAGGATGCACTCGCTGGGAGGTGCACCGCATGAGGTGTTTCATCTAGGTTCATCGAAGGGGAAGGCAGTCAGCAGCAGGTCTCCTGCGACAGGACCTTCCAGGTTCAGGCCAGTGGGGAGCAGGCCCCAGCAGTTCCAGTTCAGATCTTCGGGTCCTCTTCCCTTTCCCACGAGCCCAGGACCGAGGTGTTTTTCTTGTGGAGGTTTCGGGAACGTCCAGAGTCGGCGCCCGACCCGAGCTCCGTTCAGTAGTGGTGGGCAGGTTCAGCGCCCACCTCAGCAGCACCAGTTGCCGGCGAGGCCCTTCCAGCAGCAGCCGGACCATGATCCTCTGAGGGAAGACTTTGCAGGAGGAGGCCGACCTCAGGGTGCTCCTCAGGGACCTCGAACAGGGCGTGGTCGGGGAAGTGGATGACATCAGAGAGGCAGAGGAGCTGGGTGTGGAAAGTTGCACGCAGCAGAGTTGGCAGCTCCAGCAAGACCAGAGGTGGTGCGAGGTACGATTTGTTTGTTCAGAACTCTTGTTTAGGCTTTGTTCGATTCGGGAGGTTCGCACTCCTTTGTTACACCTGGTCTAGCCCATGCTTTGGGAATAGACGTAGAGAGAATTTTCGTACCACTAGTACTGAGTACACGAGTTGGAGGCCAGACCAACGTGTCTTGTGTTTGTCAGGGATGTGGGCTAATGTTGGGACCACATCGACCTAGTGGAGACATTCTTCGATTACAGATGCAGCCGTATGATGTCATCCTAGGCATCGACTAGTTGTTTTCTGTTAGTTCCGTTATTGACTGCTTCCCGAGAAGAGTCGTGTTCTCTGACATGGATGGGCAACGCGTATCTTTTGTTGGCGAGAGGAGCTATCAGGCGGGAAGCTGGTGTGTGGAGCCTCTCCTTTCCTTATTAGGAGGGTTATCAGTGGTTCCAGCTAATACAGAGATGATCGATGTCCCAGAGGTTGTTGGAGAGTTCCTCGATGTTTTTCTAGAGGAGGTTGTGACTCTACCCCCCGATGTGACGTTGAGTTTGGGATAGAATTACAACCTGGTGCCCATCCGATTTCGATGGCCCCTTATCGGATGGCACCTTCGGAGTTGCGGGAGTTGCGGATTCAGATTGACGATCTGATGGAGAAGGGTTTTGTTCGACCCAGCGTGTCGCCATGGGGTGCTCCAGTTTTGTTCGTGAAGAAGGCAGATGGTGGTCTCAGGCTATGCATAGAATACCGAAGGCTGAACCAGGTAATGGTCAAGAACCGTTACCCCCTTCCAAGGATAGATGATCTCTTCGACCAGATAAGGGGATCAGGTTGGTTTTCTAAGATTGATCTACGATCGATATAACATCAACTGAGGGTGAAGGACAGTTACATCTCGAAGATAGATTTCAGGTGCAGGTATGGGCACTTCATGTTTGTAGTGATGCCGTTTCGAGTTACGAATGCACCAGCTATGTTCATGGGACTTATGAACTTTTTCTTCTGAGAGTTTCTGGACCGGTTCATCATTGTGTTTGTTGATGACATCCTGATCTAATCAAGATCAGAGGAGGAGCACGTTGAGCTTCTCAGGGCAGTCTTGGAAGTCCTTCGACACCACTACCTTTATGGGAAATTGATGAAGTGTATTTTCTTGACACAAGAAGTGCACTTCCTTGGGTATGTGGTATCTCATCATGGAGTATCGGTGGACCCGTCGAAGGTGGAGGCATTTGTTTCTTGGGAAGCACCCAAGAGCATGGCAGAAGTTTGTAATTTCTTGGGGTTAGCAAGTTACTATCCGAGGTTCGTTTCGGACTTCTCTCGAGTTGCTGCTCCATTGACAGCTTTGAATAGGAAGAATCAGGTCTTCATATGGAGCGACCAGTGCCAGAAATCTTTTGACTACCTGAAGGAGAAGTTGGTTAGTGCTCCCGTGCTCAGGTTTCCAGAGGAGGGGTTGTTGTATGAAGTTTTTAGTGATGCTTTTGGCCTTGGTCTGGGGTGCGTGCTGATGCAGAAGAAGGTCGTGATTTGTTATGGGTCTAGGAAGTTCCGCCCTCACGAGCGTAACTATGCCACCCATGACCTGGAGCTTGCAGCAGTAGTGTTCGAATTGAATTTTTGGCGACATTACCTCTTTGGGGAGCGCTTAGTGGTCCTCTCTGATCACAAGAGCCTACGTTATATCTTCTCCCAGCGTGACCTGAACATACAACAGCGGAGATGGGTCGAGTTTCTCCAAGACTATGACTTTGAGATCTCTTACACTGAATATAAGGGCAACGTTGTGGCAGATGCCCTGAGCAAGAAGTCACATAAGGAAGTGGTTCAGGAATCAGCTGATGCTTGGAAGGCAATGGGAGAGTTGGCTGCCCTGCACATAGATGCAAGGGAAGAAGGTGTTAGAGGTTGTTTGTTCCATATGATGGTGCAATCCTCCTTGTCGCAGTTGGTGGAAGAGTCTCAGTGGGGGGACTCTGAGGTAGAGGTGATGCCGGATCATGTCGATCAGGGGAATGCTCTAGAGGGATGGTCAGAGGACAACTGACATCAAGTTCTTTTCCATGGAAGTTTGTTTGTCCCAGAGGTGATGCATTAGGGAGTTATTTGTGAGTTCCATAGATCAGCCTTGGCGGTACATCCAGGAGTTTCAAAAATGTACCGAGGCCTGAGGGATCAGTTTTGGTGTCCTGGGGTGAAACGAGCAGTGGCAGAGTTTGTGGCTAAGTGCCTAGTGTGTCAGCATGTGAAGGCTGATCACCGTGTTCCCGGTGGTTTGTTGCATCCTTTAGATGTCCCCGAGTGGAAGTGGGATGACATATCAATGGAATTCATCACAAGACTACTTAGAGCTCATGGTGGTTATGATGCTATCTGGGTAGTGGTGGATCATCTAACGAAATCAGCTCACTTCTTAGCAATCAAGGAGATGGGCCCGGTGAGTACCTTAGCTCAGAGGTATGTAGATGAGGTGATGCATTTTCATGGAGTTCCGAGGACTATCATCTCAGACCGAGATACTCGGTTTACCTCACGATTCTGGAGGGGGTTACAGCATGATTTTGGCACCCAGCTATGCCTTAGCACTACTTTCCACCCCCAGACCGACGGGCAGATAGAGCGGACTATCCAGACATTAGAGGACATGCTACGAGCATGCGTTCTAGATTTCGGAGGATCATGGGTATGAAACTTGCCCTTAGTAGAGTTTTCCTACGACAATAGATTCCACTAAACTATTGGCATGTCACCATTTGAGGCTTTGTGTGGAAGGCCTTGTCGTTCACCCATTTGCTGGGCAGAGGTTGGTGAGATAGGTGCTCTTGGGCCAGAGGTAGTGCAGAGCACCATGGAGAAAGTCCAGCTTGTACGTGAGAGGATGAAGGCAGCTCAGGACCGACATAATTCTTATGCTGATCCTCGGAGGAGGCCCTTGGAGTTTGAGGTGGGAAATCATGTGTTCCTGAAGGTTTCCCCTCGACGAGGGCAGCAGAGGTTTGGGAAAGGGAGAAAGCTCTCACCAAGGTTCATCAGACCTTTTGAGGTGCTGAGGTGAGTCAGAGAGGTGGCATATCAGCTGGCCCTGCCACCTCAGATGGAGAAAGTCCATGACGTCTTCCATGTCTCACAGCTTCGTCGGTACTTACACGATGACTCTCACGTTATCGACTGAGGAGAGATAGATATGGGAGACTACGTGACCTTCAAGGAGCGACCAGTCAGAATCGAGGATCGAAAAGAGAAGGTGCTCTGTGGATGAACCATTCCCTTGGTTCGTGTATTGTGGAGGCATGACGGTCTCGAGGAGAGCACTTAGGAGCGGAAGACCCATATGCACACTCAGTACCCAGAGTTGTTTTGACTTGTGTTTTCCCATGTTCTTCTGAGATTTTTGTTGATGCTGTACTCTGTACCTTTGATATATTGAATTCTAGGCTTGTCAGTTGTGAGACCTTTTGTTTCTTGGTTCCCTGGTAAAGTGTAACATGTCCGGATGTGTGGGAAAGGGAAAAACCTGACCCTTAATAGAGATGCATTAATGTGGATGCGATTGAACCCGTATAGGCGAGACAGTGTTGCCTAAAGCGGATAATATCTCGACATAGGTGAAGGAATTTCCCAAACCCACGTGTTCGGGAAGTGTCTTGGTTGTGTGGTGTTGGGGTTAGTGGGAGTTGAAAAATCCTAATTTGTGAAAGTGGGAAGACCCAATTCTTAATCGAGACGCATTAATTAAGATGTGATTAAACCCTTCCAGGCGAGTTAGGGCCACCTAAAGCGGATAATATCTCGACATAGGAGAATGAATTCCTAACACATATGATTAGGGTTGTTTGTTGGGTTCCTGTTATAATGAGAACCCTAAGAGGTATCTTGTTGGGTTCCCCTGGGTTGGTTTTTGAATTCTCGGGGACGAGAATGTTTTAAGAGGTATCTGATGTAATGGCCCGGACCTCTCCGGCCTATTCCTTTTTCAAAAAGAAGGCTACGAAGTGTTCTAGAGGGTAAAATGGACTTTTCCAATACTTTCAAGAATTTTGAAACTACACGCCGTGTAGTTTTAGTACATGCCCTGTACCCCCTTGTCGGGTATACCCCATGTGGATGGCCACATCTTTGCCGTGTGGAGATAATGGGTACACGCCGTGTGTACAGTACTACACGCCATGTAGTCCCTCCCCGCGTATGCGTTACCGTGTGTTGACTAGTCGTCAGCTGTGTGCCGCGTTGGAGCCGTGTCCCTGACGAGTTCCATAAATGGGTACACGCTGTGTGTCCAATCTGCACGCCGTGTAGTCCTTCCCCGCGTATGCATTACCTTCAAACCGTGTGTTGACCAGTCAACGACTGCGGAACCGTGTTGGAGGCCGCATTGAGACCATGTGAAAACGGTCGAGTACACGCCGTGTACCATAAGTACACGCCCTGTACTTTTTCTTTTCACGCCTAAAAAAGGAGGGGTCCCCTCCTCTATTCAACTCACACCTCTCCTCCCCTCTCCTCTGAGCAGAGCTCTCTCAAGAGACTCGAAGGCTCTTTCTTCCATAACTTTTTTGTCCGAGCTATGATTTATGATCCGTCAGTGGCCACAGGATCATAACGATGAGGCGGAACTTCCAAGCTTGGATCCGTTGTCTTTCCTTCGGCTTTTCCTCTCCGACTTCCACCCTAGGAGGTTTTGATGGGACACCGATGAACGACTTCTAATGTTAATCTGGGGGAGCGTTTTGACCAGAACCTATTGAAGTAGTGGTTTTACCTTCGCCTCTCTAATTTTTTCATCATGCAGGGTGGGTATCCTTTTTGTTTTCATGAGAAATTGTTGAGACTTTAAATAAAGATAATAACTGGTTAAAGAACAGGGATGAGAAGTTTGTGTTTTCTGTTACTTTACCTTTATATCCTGTGATATTATGTTGTGAAATGAATATGATTATGCCTACTGAAAATCACGGTCGTTGAGGGCCTTTTCTTGCGCAATTAAATGTTTCCCTAACTTTCTAGAGAGTTTTTGTGAGTGGAACTTTGTTGAATGTGGAAATTGGATAATCACGTAATTTTGGATGATTAAATGGAAATCTGTATCCCTTGTGTGATCACCCCGGTTAAACAAAATGGAATAATAAAAATGTGGGGGTGCTTTGGTTACGTGACCTGTGATGGGGGTGTTTTGTGGGTTTTTGTGAAATGGGTGAGCAGCAGGGATGCAGTTGGCTTGGTTATGGGAAGGTGTGAATGTTTAATGGTGATGGGCAGTGGGGCTGCAATAAATAGTATTAAAGGGAAAAAGATGTTTGGTGTGGTTGTGGTTATGGTGGTTGGAAGCGGGGCTGTAGGGATGGGTTTGATGTGAATGGACTATGGGTTGTGAATAATAAATTAAAGTGGAAGAGTTAATGAATGGTGGGGCGTGGTAATGAAACGAAAATAATAATCAATGGTTTGGTTGGTTAATAAGAACGGACTTGTTGTGTTGCTGTGTTTTTTATAACTTGCTTTGTATATGGCAGGGATATACTTACGAACGATTTTTGTGGTTGGCTGTGAATAGTTTCCCAGTAGTTAAGGGACTAAATAAGATAATTTCTATTGAGATGTGAAAAAACCTAAATGGGGTTTGGGTTGTTTGTTGTATGCATGCTTCATGGTAGCAGTGCCGAGGCACGTGCTCAGTTTCTCTTTTTAGAAGCCATATGTTGGCCTGAGTGGTTGTTATATATATATATATATATATATATATATATATCTGTATCTTTTTTGTTTTATCACACCACACCCATGTTGAGCACATAGTGCCAAACACTCCCATTTCATGGGGGAGGGTGTTTTCCCATAGTTACTAGCTCTTTCCTGCTCCTTCTCCCCTAAGCTGTGATGGCTTGATGCGACCATAAACCCAAGACTCTTTGGGTAGGTTTCGATTGGGGTGGTTAGGCCCAAGACTCTTTGGGCAGACTTATAGGCTGTGATGGCTTGAGGCGACCTTACACTTAAGACACTTCAGGTAGGTTTCGATTCCAGGCCCATGTGTCTTCGGGTGAGAATTATGTTACTATTATTGTTCCCATGAATCTTCGGGATGAGGCCCAGGTGTCTTCGGGCGGGGATGTGGTTGTGGCTGCGAGGCCCAGGTGTGTGTGGGCGGGATGTGTGGTTGTGAGGCCCAGGTGTGTGCGGGCGGGATACGTGGTGGTGAGGCCCAGGTGTGTGCAGGCGGGATACGTGGTTGTGAGGCCCAGGTGTGTGTGGGCGGGGAGAGTGTGACATCATCAGGACGTTCAGCAAACTAATGGGAAATGGTGCGGGGTACCCAATGCTCTTGTTTCTCATATACTTCTACCTGTTGTGCTTGTGTTTTGGTGAGTGTGGTTGGTGAGGTTGGGTGGATAGAATTCCTTTCTAGGTTTCTTTTGTTGTTCTCACGGGACATTAGGATGTCTCCCCACTTGTGCATGAGAGCTTTAGGTTTCCCTACTGAGTATACTTGTATGCTCACCCTACGTTTACTTTCAGGTTTCCCGGAGGACTACCAGGGCCGTGCGGGACCCTACTAGTCGGACAGTTGGAGTTGTTGCTGTTGTTGTACCTTTGTTTCCTTTTGGTATTGTACTTTGAGCTTTCTTGTACTTGTACCTTGTTATAAATTTGTTTAAACATGCATGTGGGCTTGGTTTGGGTTTATTTTTATATACTTGTTCTTTTTCCTTTTGGTGGTTGACTTGTCCTATTTCCTGATCTTTAAAAATAAAAAGGGTAATGCCTCCCATATTTGTGAAAAAATCATACCCTTGGTGCTAGTCACCACCCTAGGGCCTACTGGAGGCAGGACTTGGGGGTCATTATCACCCTTTCTCCATTTCCAGCTCAGGAGGGGCATCTTTGGTGGGAGGGGGTCGTGATAGTAGCAGACTCCTCAGGCTCCTGGGTTCCTTTAGTTGTGGAGGATTACATGGATGTCTTTCCCCAAGATTCCCCAGTTCTACCTTTAAGGTGGTATTTGGATTTTTGTATTGATTAGAAACCAGGTACTATCCTGACATCTTCTACAACATATCGTATGACCCCCACCATGCTCTGGGAGGCACGTTTACAGCTGGAGGACCTTTGCGAGAATGGTTTCTTCATACCTAGTGTGTCCCCCTGGGCATCACCGGTTCTGTTTGTGAAGAAGGAAGATAGGAGATTGCAACTTTGTGTTTATTATCATCACTTGAATCGAGACATGATAAAGAATATTTTCCTCTTACCATGGATTGATGACCTCTTCTGTAACACCCCATGATTTCATAGTACGTTATCTCTTTAAAGTAATTCAATAACTTGCGCTACACGCAACACTGAGTTCGAGCACACCACGACTTATCAAACTAACCGTTCAAAAAGTGGTTATGAATAGTATTAACTTAATTTTGAATTTTATACACTCCATATAATTTTTGAATCCATATTATGTGTTTCTTAGTCATAATATAAGAAAAAATTCATTTTTTTCAGATAAAAGAAGTATTATTTAAAAAATGAAATTTTACCGCATTTTAATGGATAACCTTTTTTTAAAACTAGTATTTGACCCTTTTATATATTCAATTTAATGAAATTAAACTATTCTTTATAAGAGGGACATAAAAATTTAGTTTGGATAAAATTATGTTACTTTTTCGAAACCTTTCAATTTTTAACAAATAGTGAAAAATACTACATTTTAATTAAAAACAACTTTGTTAATAAAAATAATTTATAGTGTTAAATTATAAATTTGAATGGTTTTAAGGTATTATTAGATTATATTTTTATCATTTAATATACTTTAGGTCATTTTATGTAATTTCTCATTTAAACTGGACATAAACAAGGGTCAATCTTTTGATAGTTATTATTTCTTAAAAACACACTTTTTATTTTGACAATGGGAATGAATTTTAAATTAGTTTCTACCACTTATGTGTTTTGAATATGGAAAAAATGATTCCATATTTGGAATCAAGAGGTCTAAATTGTGTAAATAGTTAACTTTTATTTTAAGACATTCTGAATATTTACTTTAGTAAATATTTTATTTACCATGGATAAAGGATAATTCTGGTAAATAAGGGTAACAAATAAAATTATAATAATATTAAATTACCCTAAAACGTGTCCTAACACTATTTCATGATACATTTCCGTCCCTGGTCATCCTTGGTGCTATTTTGGGACCCCATAGAGCCACTTGAGAGTGATAATGACACTTTATATTAATTAATTTAAAGTAAAGAAAAAATGACATAAACATATATCTTTTAGTAAATAAATTTTACATAGGTTTATAAATGTTATATATATGACTATAAATATTCATTTTAAATCTATAAATACCTCATAAATCATTTTCTTTTTTTATAATTTTTATACATCAAATAAATAAAATTATTTATGACATAATAATGATGTAGTGTTTACCTCATTAATGAATGATTTAAATAAATAAGATTATAAAAATTAAAACAATATCCAAAAACAGTAAAATTATTATTGTATGATTTTATTTCAAACGTGAATCATCTTATATTTGACTTTAATGAGTTTTTTACCCTTATAAATCGAATAATATTATATAATAAAATAATATTTTCAAGGATTCTTAAAGATCCCCTCCACTCCATTATAAAAAGCCATAACCTCTAACCCATTAATCACACCTCTCAAGCCCCTTGTATCATCCAAACGCTTCCCAATTAATCTCTTCACATCCCTATCTTCCTATTATAAGCCTTACCTTAGGCATAAGGCACTTTAAGAAACCATTTTGGTTCAAACCAATGGGAGTTACCCGATTTAATGGTAAGATCTCATCTTAAGTTCTTTTCTTTTATATTACTTCTCCAACCCCCTAAACTCTCTTTACTCTTTTATTTTATAACAACACCAGTATCCTCAATATTCTAGGTTTTTTATGAGATATATTTTAAATACACTTACACAAACCTCAATCTATTGGGTATAGAACAGAATGTTTCTGTGGATGGTGACCTACTACCTCATGAAATGATGATTGTTCAATCTTCTACTACCCCTCTTATGGTGGAAATTATGATGGAACTGTAATTATATATGTTATTTATGATATTTATTTTATCTATAATCATCTTTAATTCTCTTTTATAGCATACCTTTATTCTTTTCATGTTGTATATATATGATAATTTCGTTTGAGGAAGTGCGGACTACCACCCCCTCAAAGTGATATGAATCGTTCATACCATACATGGAGTGTATAAAGGATGGTGTTAATGATTATATGTAAAATATATAAATTATTATATTATATGAGAATAATAATATACCTATGTATCATTTGGTTTTATTTCCTTTAAAAAAAAGAAATGTAAGTAGTGTTCGTCCATAAGTACGGATTACCATCTCCACGAACACGATGAGATTAATTCCCCATCATAACCATTCAAGAATAGTTTTCATTTGATTATTAAAAAAAATGTTTAAGAACATAATATCATTATGGATATGAATTAAATACCTCCTATCCATAACAAACATGGTTTACATAACATTACATATAAAATAAAACGAATCAGTTAACACCCGAAACAATGATAATACTAAAATATTATTAACAAAGAAATATTAGAAGATCATATATGATATCATATTTATGTATGTAGTTCTTGTATAATTTAATAACATACTATGGTCATTATACATGAGGTTAAACGTACCATCGACTAATGTAATGTATAATGTAAGTGTTAATTCCTCAATCTCATTATTTTTCAAGACTGTTTATGTGTATGTTTTTAGTGGGAAATATTTATTATCCATGTCCATGATTCATAAATGAGTTTTCAAAAATATTCTTTCATAAGGTAATATTTAACTAAACATCATTTTAAATGTTTTAACTATTTATTCTTTTAAATCTTTCTCATTAATTTCCATGTTTTCAAAATGGTTTTAAGCATTTATTTATATGGACATGAATATTTTAAAATTTTAATTCCTTTAAAAATGTTCAAAGTGGTATGGGACACGTTTTTTCCAAAATATCTCTTAAAATTAATCATTTATAAATTTTTTGACTTTTAAATTATTTCATAGTAAAGGGGTATTTCACACAAAGAGTTTTACTGATAATTTTTAACGATATCATCATCCTTTACTAGTTATTATTCTTGATTGAGGTTGATTTATTATAATACAATATTCCATATTCTATTTAATGAGTTATGATATGTTTTGCTGTGTATGTGCTATTTTTATACCATTCATGGTTTATAGATAATGTATTGACATTTCGTATGCTAGTTTTTATATGAATGTTTATGTTATGTTTCACTAATTTTATATGAGGAATGTAATGGACTTAGTAAGTGACGGGTGGAGCTCACTATAGCTCCTTGAAGAATCGGTAGGTCTCATGAGACAAACAAGTGTCTTGGCCCAAGGCCTTGAAAAAAAAGTTATTTGTATTCTTTTCACGGATCCTTCACTATGTGGTAATGATGTTCGGCGTTAGGCATTACCTCATTATCAAATTTGTTATTACATGTGATTATTCGACTAGTAGAATATTCGTTTTCTTGTTTATATGGTGATGCTTGATTTATTTTTGTACATATTATGTTCATGTTTTCTGTTTAAAAGACTAATGTTTTTATTATACATCTTTCCTTAAAAGTTAATAGCTTATGCTAAATTACTTACACTTACTGATCATCTGAGCTTTCCCCTTTCTTATGTTTTGTTTTTCTAGGATTCCAAGAATTATATTATGTTAGATATCCAGGTTTAAGCTAGGGGAATAATGGAATTACCAAAGGATTATTTTATGTTGTATTTTATGTTAGAATGATTAGTTTAACATTCATGTATGTTATCTATTTTCCAAGACTGCTAAATAGATCGGTCCTTCAGGACTTGATTCCTTGTAATCATGATAATGTATTAAAATAATGCACTGACTCTAGAAAACTAGGTTCGGGGAGTTAAATCTTCGACCAGTTGGGAGGTGTAAGATGGTTCTCCATGATCGACCTTAGATTTTTCTACCATTAGATACATGTTTGAGAGGTTTATATTCCAAAGTTGTCTTTTCGTTGTCGATATGTTCATTATATGTTCCTAGTGATTCCCTTAGGTATGTAAAACACCCACTCCATTTTCATGGCTTCAATGAGCCAGGTCTCTAACCATACCTGGATAGTTTTTTGTTGTCTTCATAAATGATATACTTGTTTACTCAGTATTAGAGGAGGAACATGCAGAGCACTTGAGGATGGTCATTGATTTTCTTTTTGAGCACCAACTTTATGGAAAGCTCATGACGTGTTAGTTCTAGATACATGAGGTACACTTTTAGGGGAATGTCATCTCGAAAGAGGGTTTATCCATGGATCTTGTAAATA
Organism: Viscum album; assembly: GCA_963277665.1. Taxonomy (NCBI): domain Eukaryota; kingdom Viridiplantae; phylum Streptophyta; class Magnoliopsida; order Santalales; family Viscaceae; genus Viscum; species Viscum album. Next base: position 1,287,161,305 of record OY728159.1, on the reverse strand, counting down.
TAGAGGCAAGTATTTCTTGGGAGCCACCCAAGATAGTATTAGAGGTTTGGAGATTTCTCGGTTTGGTTGGGTACTACCAGATATATGTGGAAGAATTCTCTTGGATTGGATCCCTTTTGACCACTCTGACATAGAAAAGACAACCATTTACATAGTCTGAGCAGTGCCAGAGAGCCTATGAGGAGTTGATGTAGAGTTTGATGAGCTCTCTTGTTCTGAGACTGCCATATGAGGGATTTGAGTTCGTAGTGTATTGTGATGCTTCAAGATTTGGGATCAATTTCATTTTTATGAAATGACCTGTAGTCATCGCTTACGAGTTGAGGCAGTTAAGACTCCATGTGCAGAACTATGTGACTCATGATATGGAGCTCATAACGGCAGTCTTCACCCTAAGGATGTAGAGACACTACCTCATGGGATAGTGCTCTGTGGTTCACTCATACCACCAGAGCCTCAGGTATATCTTTACCTAGAGAGATCTAAATCACATGATGCGACACTGGTTGGAGTTCCCACAAGTCTATTTCTTCAAGATACTCTATACTTAGGGGAACAAAAATGTTGTAGTAGATTCCCTTAGCAGGGAGTCCAAGGCTTTGCTAGTGGAGGGAACTTCAGAGTAGTTATCTTTCCAACAGCAGAACCTGGAGGAGCTAGAGGGTATATCTATTCTATAGTTGATTGTGTTGACTCCATTGCTCCATGGGCATGTGAGAGTCCCAACATTGGGATATTGACTGAGAAGTACATCATGACTAGATATCCATAGGCAACACACCTTATGGGTATAATGAAGGATGTCATCATATGATTTTTAAGGGAGAACAGTGATTCTAATCATGATGTGGGAGGAGGTGATGCAAGAGTTTCATACTTCTCCATTAGTTATATATCTTGGTGTGGGGATGATGTACAATGATCTTCAGTAGCCATTTTGGTGGTCCGACATGAGACAAAGTGTTGCTGATTTCATCTCATGATGTCTTACCAATCAAAAGGTGAATGTCGAACATCAACTTCTTTCACTTTTGTTGCAGCCTCTCAATATCCTGGAGTAGAAGTGGGATGACATATCCATGGACTTCATCATCGGGATTCCATGAAAAAAATGGTACATGACTCCATCTGGGTGACAATGGACAGAATTACCAAGTCATCACACTTCCTTGATATCAGGGACCGGTGTTTGGTAGAGAGTGTGGGGAAGTTGTACTTAAGGGAGATCGTCCACCTTCATGGGGTAGCCTTGATTATTGTCTCAGATAGTGACATGTTGTTTACATCACTGTTGTAGAGTGGCCTGGAAGACTAATTTGGGACCCGATTGTGGATGAGTACAAACTTTTACCCATAGAATGATTGGTAGTCTGAGTTCACAATCTAGGAGTTGGAGGATATACTGAGGGCATGCATGCTAGATTTTTGCAAGAGTTAGGAGGATCAACAACATTTTTTAGAGTTTTCATACAACAATAGTTACCACTCTAACATTGACATGGAACTTTTTGAGGCCCTATACGGGAGACCACACATGTCACATTTGTGTTTGGAAAAGGTAGAATAATCGTCCCCTATTATCCCGGTGTTGGTAAAAGTCACGAAAGAGAAGGTGTAGGTCATCCATGAATAGATAAAGATGACTCAGAATAGATTGACATCATACACATACCACTATCGTAGTCCCTTGGAGTTCGAGAATAGGGATAATTTCTTCTTGAGAATCACCCCATGATGTGGAGTGCGGAGGTTTGGATAGAGAGTAAATCTATCCCTGAGATTCATTAACCCATTTGAGATCATGCGTAGGTTTAGAGAGGTTTCCTGCGACCTTTCCCTACACCCACAATTGGAGATAGTGCACGAAATCTTCCACGTTTCACAATTGAGGCAATATGTGCAAGATTCTACACACATTATTGACTGAGGTGAGCTATATATTGAAGATGAAACCACCTTCATAGAGCATCCGAGGGAAATTGAGGATAAATAGGAGAAAACCATACGTGGATGGGACATTCCCTTTGTTTGTGTACTGTTGCAGCATGAAAACGTATAAGAGAGTTCTTGGGAACGGGAGATCCAGATGCGAGCTTAGTATCTTGAGTTGTTTTCCTAGTTTCATCTTTTTAGGGTTAAAAATATTGAAGGATGGAATGACTTAGAGACCCTTTTTTATCATGTAATACTTTAAAATATTTCTATTCATATCTATAGAGTTGGGAGCTCGGAAAACGTGCAATTCTGAAGCTTAGTGTGCCCGAAATTAATTATACAAAAGTATTGAGTATATTTTATACTATGAACATGATGGAAATGGGATAACTCGTAAATTATATCTTGGATCAGAAATCTGAGGCCACAATTGAGTTTGGAATGCAATATCTACCCTAATCAGGCTGTAACATTCTTCAGCATGGGAATTCTATGCAAAAATCCATTTAGGGGAAAATTGTAATTAAAATAATTAAATGTAATTTTTTCCCTCTAATGGTGAATCAAATTAATTTTGAATAGGGACTTGGATTGAAAATTTGAGGTCGTCGTTGAGTTTGGAATAAGTTTTTTTGACTAGGCGTGACATAAAATGAAAGGGTGTGAGGGTTTCTGAGTTACCCACCGAGCATGAAATCTATAAGTAGAGAGTTAAGTGTTTTAGATTAGGATTAACCCCTGATCTCCCTCTATCTCTCTTCAATCCTAAGATGTCTCACTCTCCCTATACCATTCTTCTTTGTTCTTCACTAGATCGAGGAGGAATATCTGCCTAATCCTTAGCGGATCAAAGTAGGAGCGAAATTGATGTGTATCCTACAACGAACGACTGTTTCGAGGTAGGGTTTAGCTCATGCTTGAGTTTTGATTCAATTTCTATTTTGATTATCAATTACATTGAATTTTTATTCATTGTATAATTGATAACTCACTGATGGCTGCACAAGAATGACCATAGATTTGTGTTTAAACATCATTCTTCATCCATTATTCATGGTCTTCCACTATAAAATTTTTGGTGTGTTAAGACACTGATGGATCGACGATCAGAGGATGGCGCAGTGAAGCCATCACCGTAGGGGTCTCCAATCCACTAACCAAGTCATGATCAGGTGACCAGATTGAGCTTGGGGTCTGCATAATAGACCAACGAGGCACCACCGATGTAGTGGCTGGCAACGACTTCAAACAATGATTCATAGAGTAGTGGCAGCACCACATATCGGCGGTGCCACAAATTGGGTTGCCTCATGGCCCAGATTGTCATCCAGGCGGGGTGCGTGACACGAATGCAGGAAACAACCACTTCTTCCAATAATGCGGTCATTAGACCATGTTGACATGGCCGATGACTGGCTCATGGTTCAGTCCGGAAAAGTGGATCGGGTCCAACCATGTGGGTGGGACCCGGTGAACCAGGTCGGATCCTTGGTCAGCCGATGGTCGACCATCCACGGTCGATCATGGTGGTCGACTATCACAACAGTTTCCACAGCATAGGTGCGGTCTGTCGGTCGACCGTGGGCCAGACCAACCATAGCAGTCTATCTCCCTGGTAGGTGGATCAACTGTGAGTTAGTCCACCCACCCCATGACCCTCTTCTGAGGTTTTAAACGACCATATCTTTGGAACCGGGTGTTTGTTTGACACACCATCTAGAGTAGTGTAACCCTCTCTTTGAGATAAAAAATTTGTGATAAATTTGAGAATATGATGTTTTGGGATGGAAGGTGGGACCCACTATGACCAGTTCGAGCGTCCTACTGTGAAAATATCCATTTTGACTGGTTTTCCATTTTGGGAAAATAAATAGTCTATCCTACATGTTTTTCTGCATAGATTGTGGTCATGACCTTTTCTGTGGAATCTGGGTTATGAAGTGAGGTGTTCCAAACTCAATGCTTGCCTAGCTGTGTTCAATGATGGCAGTGATGGTAGTGATGTTTTCTGGATCACTAGAGTAGTACCAGATTACTGTCCAATAGGGATGGGTAGTTGTTTTCATTGATGACTCTTCTAGACATACCCTCTAGTGGGGATGGGCAGTTTTGTTCTCCATTTATTCTTCTAGGCTTACCATCTAATAGGGCTTGGTAGTGGCGTTCATCATTTTCTCTTCCGAGCGTACCCTGCAACGGGGCAGGGCAGTAGCGTTCACCATTTTATCTTCAGGTGTTACCTCTAGCAAGGTTGGGAAGTGGCATTCACTGTTTTCTCTTCTAGGCTTACCCTCCAATATATCACCCTTCAGAGCAGCTGAGTAGTGGTGTTCACTGATGAATTATGATGGAAAATGTTTTGGAGCAACATTGGATTCATAAGTAAGAGGGTTGATTTTTCCATGAAGACTCATCCTTGAGAGATGACCTAAAACCATGTGGCAAAGACATACCCGCCCAGAGCGGACAATATCGAGGTGTGGTGTTTGAGGCCCTTTCACTTGCAGTTCAGGACTGACATGAGGAATGATGGGTATCAATGGTAGTTACATCTAGTACAGTTTGTGACTCTTTTCCTGGGTTGAGCTTTGATATGGAGATCCCCTTACTCACTAGTTCGGTTTCTTTGACTGAGAATATATATGTTCCCCCTATTGCAGTACCCACTCCATGGGTTCCAGTTACTCTTTTTTTAGGAGAATAAAAGACGCACGAGTTATGCCACATGCTTTCTGTGTCTAGCCTGTCATGGATGGATGAGTATACTCTCCTACTAGAGGTATTGAAGGCATGATGAGAGGTTCATCTTATAACCATTACTATCTAAATGTGTTATAGTGAGATTATTTCACTTCTTGTTGGGTTGACCTATACTTTCATATTTTACATTGTTCTCTCTACTGCTTTCTTATTCAGTTTTATCTCTTACTAGCCCATTCTTTTCACGGTGTCCTGCAAGGTATGTTTATACTCACCACTACATGGGATTTTACTGAAAATACCATGCTTATTGTAGATGAAAGATAGGTTTGATTAGGACTGTAGAGATCTTTGGGACAAAGGTGCCTGTATATAAAGTGATGGTCACAGTTTTGGGTTCCTGGAGAAGGGATTTCTTAGTTTCTTTACTTTATGTTATCATGTCAGGTTCAGACACTTTATAGTTGAGCGGGTATTTTTCCCCTTTCTTCTTTTCTGTTTTAATTTCTGTACACATTCCATTTTAGTGGTCCATTAATTGTTTTGTTTACTTTTAAATCAATTTCATCTTTTTTCCTTTCCCTCAGAACTATTGAATTGGGTTGGTTGTGTGTTTTTACAGGTAATTATGAAAATCCTGTACTATGTTGTTGTAACTTCAATGATAGTTTCCACCCCTAGCCTATGGAGGCAGTCTTGGGGTAGTTGTGGCTCATGCCCCATCATGGGTCAAGTCGTGAAATCCACCCTATAGGTTAGGGAAACTAACACCCTGAGGATTCTCATCCCTGGGGTGGGGGGGGGGGTTCCCAAACATCCTGGTTGGAGGTTGTATGGATGAATACCGCCTTTGGAAATGATTTCTTATCTTGGTAGTTACTTGTGCAGGTATGCACAGAGATATGTTTTCCTCATATGTGTGTATAGAGGGTTTTAATGTCTTGTGGTTATTTTACACCCATGTATTATGGATATAGTTTTCTATGGACTACTATATGTATAACCTATATAGGATTTGATGGAAATAAGATCCTTACTAAGTGTATAGGGTTGTGATGGATTGAGGTATAATACCATATGTATGATTTAAATTATGAGAGCTATGGTGGCTTTGGAAAAATAACTGGATACTTTTTGGTTATATAGATGTGGTAGAATTTTTCAGTGGGTGAATGTTGCGGTGCTTCACCTGGGTGTGTTCAGACAATCCTTTTTGGAAAAAGATTCTCAGGACGTGCAACATTGGGGAAAAGTGTAAAAATAGTGGGGAAAAGGTAACATGGTATCCTTGATATTATTTATAATATTATATTCTCTTTTATGAAATAATTGGTGAGAGTATCCATGGTGAGTCTGGGAACTTAGTATATAAGTTTCGGTGATGATATGGTTTCAGTTGTTGTTCACTATGCTTTAGCATGATTTCTTTAATTTTTCATGAGAGGCACTCTAAAGGATACTACTAAGTATACTGTTATACTCACCCTATATATATATATAATTTTATTTGGGTCAGTTAGAGTAGGTTGGATATCAGGTTGGTCACTATTAGTTTTTGGGTTGCATGAGCTGTTTTGGATTCATGGTTGCTACCATATTTACTTATTTTAGTACTTACAATTTCCCCTTTTAGTTGTAGTAGTCCTTTCATGACTTTAAATTTGTGAACATGGGTTTCTTTATATTATAGTCGGATCAATAGTTGGTTGGTGTCTATCTTATATCTCGTATTTTCATGGGTTTCTCTTAGAGGTTAATGCCTCCCATCTATGTGTTTACTGTAACCTTAGTGCTAGTCACTATCCTAGAGCCTACTAGAGGCAGTAATCATGGATCACTATCTCTCTTCTCCCATTTCCGGCCTAAGAGGGGTACACTTTCTGGGGAGGGGGTCATGATAGAGTGGTTTCATAGCACAAGTTGAGGGATAGGATAATGTTTGGAGTTAGTGACAGCTGAGGTTTTGTGGATGGTAGGGAAATGATTTCATCTAAGTTAGAAAGTGCTATAAACATGGAATATTAGTAATGAGATAGGAAATTAGGTCTCCATGTGATCTAATTCATGGACCTTTAAGTTTGTATAGGCTATTAAATGATGTAATGATGGTTGAAGGGTAGAGTGTCATGAAAATATCATGAATCATTCTTCTTTGAAACTGTTTTTGAATAGGTAGATCTTGGGATAGGTTAAGTTAAAATTAATAAATAATGGAATTTATTAATGTTAGTTTTTTATATATTTCATGTTTAGAAGCTCTAACTATCTGTTCTTTTGAAATCATGGCTCTAGGTTGATTTAATCATATGGTTCACGTATAATATGTTCAATAGTTTTTTCCTGAAGATCTCCATAAGGTAGAGATTGATGATTAAGTCAGTTGTAGGATGAAACTATGAGAGTTTTAGTGCCAAAGTATGCAGAGGTATGAGGGATATGTTTGAGATACAGTCATAGAAGACTGGTTGGGATAGGTTGAGATAGCTTTTAGTTTGATCCATGCTTGAGAGGAGAACTGTGTGTCTTTATCTTTGATGATGTTGTGTGGGGTAGGAAGGCTTTGGTGGTTCTTTTTCCTTAGGGATCGTATGGAATCAACCATCTTGTGGGAGGAGTTATGAGACCAGTTTATAGCCGAGTTTTTTTCTTCGATCATAAAGGCGGCCAGTTTAGAAAAGCTTATTACCCTTAATCGAGGGAGCTCTAATGTGAGATACTTTGGAATACATTTCAGGAACATTCTACAATATTCTTTGGACCTATTTCTAGATGAAAAGGTAAGGTACAAAAAATTTTAAGATGTTTTGCATCCATATATTCATAACTAGGTCGCCCTGTTTAGGTTAAAGATATATATCGAGGTGATGGTAAGAGTAGAGGTCATTGAGAGGATGTTATCCATGACCAAATCATAATGAGAGGGGAGTATTCATGAGTCCTCATGAAGTAGAGTGTTTGCCTGAGGTTCTTAGTTGTTAGGACAGAAGACCTTATGATCAACCGAGGGTAGGTCCCATCACTCAATGTCTCATTTCTATGGGAGTAGTGGAGCTCATAACTTTTCTAAGGGATCATATGTGTCTTTTTCGTTTGGAGGTCAAGGTCACCAATGGAGAGAGTGCTTGATCTTTCAGAGTAGTCAGCATGCACTAGCTGTTCCACTTTAGGTTCCTCCATTTAGGCAGTTTTAGTAGAGGTAGTAGGAGTAGGTTGCTCCAATTTTGGATTAGAAGTGGGAAGATGAGGTAGGATAGGATAGCATCAGGTCACTCCCCATCCATAGAGAGTATATATTGATTATAAAGGTGGTCATTAGCATGGTCATAGAGGCCGTGGAGAAAGTTTGGGTCAGGTTCATTCTTTAGAATTTCTAGTTCCAGGTGATCCAAATGCCATTAGAGGTACCCTTTGATTGTTTTATACTTGGGTGCATGCTTTGTTTGATCTAGGATAGATATAATCATTCATATCACATTCCCTTATCCATGATTTGGGACTTGACGTAGAGAGGATTCCAGTTCACTTTGTGTTAAAAATGCTAGTTGGAGGTCAAGCTGAACTATTTAAATTATGTAGATACTTTGAGCTAGTTATGGGGAAGCATCTCTCTGGGGGAGATTTCTTTTGTTTACAAATAAAACCATACGAAATAATCCTTATAATGTGTTGGTTTTATTTGGGGTAGGATATTGTAGATTGATTCGGGAGTTAAGTTGTTTTCTTCAATGCTAATGGAGAGCCATAAGTGTTTGGTGCTGAGTGAGACCCTCAAATGGAAAAAAGATGTGTTCTGTTCATGTCATCCTTTATATATGGTATGATGTTGTGTTCATATAAGGTTCATTATTCATTGTTTCCAGGGGTCAGAGAAGAGTTACCTGATGTCATTCCAGGGATATTGTAGCATTACCCCCTTGATGAGATATCATGTTTGGGGTTAAACTAGAACTAGGAATATATCATATCTTGATGAATCAATATAGGATGATGCATTATGAGTTTCAAGAGAAGAATATATAGCTCGGTGGTATATTTTAGTGTGTTTTTGTGTGGTAGAGTTTGTCATTTCCGGGTGCACCAGTTTTGTTCGTAAAGAATGACAACGACAGTTTTCGGTTTTGTAATGATTATCGTCGCTTGAACCAAGTGATAGTGAAGAACCATTATCCTCATCCACTGATTAATGATTTATTCAATAAAATGAAATATGAAATATGGTTCTTGAAGATTTATTTTTTTCAAGGTATCATCAGATGCTTGTTAGAGATGGGGATATCTTGAAGACTACTTTTCATTGTAATCATGCACATTATGAGTCTGTTGTGATGCTGTTAGGTGAAATTAATGCACTTGTTGTGTTCCTGGGGTTAATAAAAACTATGTTTTGTGAGTGACTGGATAAGTTCATGGTCATTTTCATCAACAAAATCCTTGTGTAATTTACATCTTAGGAGGATCATGTACAGCATCTGCATGCCATTTTGGGAGTTATTCGTCATTAGAATTTATTTGGGAAGTTATCAATGTTTGATTTTTTGGATCAAGAAGTCTTTTTCTTGGGGTATTTTATATCATGGAATGTAGTAGCTATGGATCCGTCAATGATAGAAGAAGTTTTGTCTTAGGCAGCCCCCTAGACAGTGGTATATGTGTGATGTTTCCTTGGTCATTCAAGCTATTACAGGAGGTTCATAGATAATATTTTTTTTCTTAGGTTGTATCACCTCTAACATCATTAACCATGAAGGATCAGGTGTTTCCGTGGAATGATCAGTGTTAGGGGGATTTTGAGAATATTAAGTAGAAGTTGTTTAGGAATCAAATTCTTTGTCTTCCAACAGAATGAGTTCATTTTGAGGTTTTATATAATTCTTCGTGTCTTGGGTTGGAATGTGTTCTAATGAGTCATAGATCAATAAGTTCTTATGGGTCTAGGAAGTTACATCCCCATGAGTGTAACTATACCACCCATGATATGGAATTGGTGCTTTTGGTGTTTTCCTTGTAGTGGTGGAGAAATTATCTCATGGATGATAACTTTGTGGTCATCACCGATCATAAAATCCTGAGGCATGATTTCTCCCAGGGTGAGATGAACTTAAGTTTGAATTGGTGGATAGTGTTTTTAATGTATTATGACTTTAAGATTTAGTATATTACTGGAAATGGAAATGATGTTGAAGATTCATTGGGTTGGAAGTCACGCAGTGATGCATTGCATGAATATGGAGATTCCTGGGGGGTGATGGAAGAATTTTCAGTATATCCCATAGATATAAGTGAATTCAGGGTAGAGGTTTTATTTTTTTAGAATATGGTGTAGTCATCACCAGTGCACTAGGTGGAGGAATACCAGTTGGGGTTCTTGAGGTGGTGGTCTAGATAGACCAGGTTGTTTATATTGAGGCCCCTAATTATTGGTCTGAATATGAACAACACAATGTGTTATTTCAGGGTAGGATTTTCATTCCCTTGGAGATGTGTGAGATGGTACACAGGGAGTTCCATAGTTTGAATTTGGAATTACATCATAGTGTGAAAAATATGTAATATTATTTGAGAGGACAATTTTGTGTGGCTTGTTTTGAAGTGTGCAGTTGCCGAGATTGTGTCTTGATGTTTGGTCTTCCAAAAGGTGAAGGAAAAGAACTATATTCCTGGTGGTTTTATTTAGCCATTAGATGTTCCTCAGTGGAAGTGGGAGGAGATCCCAAATAGCTAATTTACTAGATTACCAAGATATTTGGAAGAATATGACACTATGGGAATTGGTAGATCATATGACGAAATCAGACAACTTTATAGAGATTAAAGAGCGGATCTCAGTGGAGATTTTTTCAAGGAAGTATATAGAAGAGGTGGTAAGACTCCATAGATCCATGAATAAGATCATTTATAGTTGATATACTCTTTTTAAATCTAGGTTTTGGAGAGGTATCCATATTTCTTTTGGTTCTCATGTATTTTTTAACACAAATTTTCATCTGTAGACAGATGGTCAGACTGAGTAGACCATCCAAACTCTTGACGACATGTTGCACTCTTATGTCTGGGATTTTGGAGGTCCATGAATGAGGAAATTTCTATTGATAGAGTTCTAATTACAATAATAATTTTCAATCCACCATCAGCATGGATCCGTTTGAATATTTGTATGGCCAACCCTTCTGATCTCCATTGACCTGGACTAGGGTTAGAGAATCAGCAATTCTGAGGATGAAACTAGTATAAAATATGAAAAAGATAGTTTAGGTGATTTGGGAGAGGATGGAGGTATCATAGGATCATCATAAATCAGTGCAGGTCATATGATGAAATCTCTGGAGTTCGACGTTGTGGATCCTGTGTTCTTGAAGGTGACCCCCCATGGTGGGAAGTGAAGGTTTGGTCATGAGAGTAATATTTCTCCCAGATTTGTTTAGCCTTTTGAGGTGTTGGGTCATTTTGAAGCCATGGAATATGTGATAGTGCTTCATCCACATATTATCTGAATACAATATGTTTTTCACATGTCACAGCTCTGTCGTTATCTTTATTATGACTCTCACGGCGTCGATTGGCGTGAGATCGATGTTGATGATGATGAAACCTTCGGGGAGTGGCCTGTAGAGATCTTGGACCACTAGGAGAAGGCGTTTCCAAGACATTTTATACCCGTGGTTCTTTTCTTATGGTAGTTTGGTGCTGTGTATGAGAGTACCGGTTATTGTGAGTCACAGAAACATACTCAGTACCCCATGTTTTTTAATGTTTAGCTCTTATCTTGTAACATTTTTTATTTGTTGGTTTTATGAATTTTTTTATGAGATGGATTTCCCTATTTCTTATTTTGTCTTTCTATTTTTGGGGATGTATCTCCCATATTATATTTTTTAGTAGCTGGTTCGGGTTGTTGTGTATTTTTCAGTTGTTTCTTATTGTGAGGTGGTGAGATCCTATGGTGACGACAACCTTGAGAGGTATCTCGCGGGGTGATTGTTCAGATGACCACATTTATGTTTCCTCACTGATTCGGTTTTGGATTCTGAAGGATGAGAATATATTGAGAGGTATCTAATGTAAGGGCCCAGATCCACATGGATTGACCCATTACGTGTTCCTCAAATGGAGTTGCTCGGGGGAGGCTCAGAGGAAGTCCGGAGGGACTCTACTACTAAAAGTTGGAAGCAGATATATTTCACATTGTTTAAGAAGGTTTGAAGACATGAATAAGGGTTTGACGAAATTAAATATTTTAGGGTTTCAAATATAAAACAAAATGAATAGGAGAGGGGGTTTTCTGCAGAAATTGACCTTGAGGAATTACGCAATGTGAAGGGGGGGAGGGGGTTTACACATTGTGTAATTCCCCATTGTAGTAATGTTTTAAAACATTATGGACACTTAAATTGTCAAACCCTATAACTTTTAATTCCCACCCACTCATCTTAGCCAACTCGACATTCCTCTCTTTAATTATTTGGATATCCCTTCAGTTCAGTTCAATCCTTGGGTAGCCATATTCGATTTGTGATGACATGGCTCGATTAGAGTTGCATTTTTCCTTCTTTTTCTTACGGTTTCTCACATTTTGATATTCTTTTCCCAATTTTCTTATAGACATGAGATGTTTGATTATATCCCTTTGTTGTAATGGGGATTCTATCAGTCTTTGTTAGTGTGGTGGTGTCACGACATCCTTGTATGTATGTAGTTCTTACGGAAGGAGTGATCAAAGATCCACTGTGTGGTCCATTTTCACGTGAAGTGCATGGAAAACCTTTTGAGGAATGGGATTTTTTGATCCTCAATATAATTACATGAAATCATAGAGTCATTATGGTTTATCCTCATGGATTTCTATGAAATTAACATAAATAAATAGTTGAACCAGATTGAAGAATTGGTATCGATCACATAATGATGTTGCTTCTTTATTCCATGATAAAGGTTTGCCTCCTGATTTTCTGGACAGTTATATATATGTGTCATTCTTGGTTTATCCTCTTCTTCTTGATTGAAATAGGTAAAGAAAGAGAATGAAAATTTAATTGATAATTAATTAGATAACATTTAAAGATTCATGTTTAATGAATCAGGTTGTTATTGTAAATTGATGTTAATAAAATTAATGCAAGTATGGATATTTAATTGATTGGTTATTGAACCTTAATAATGATGATTATTTATGATAAAATAATTCAAGGCATGTTAAATTAATTTTTAGATTAAATTTTAATAGCTTCTTTCTTAGGTTTCTCCCAGTTGGAAGCTGTGGATAATGAATCAGTTAATTCAAGATGGAATAAGAATCAGTTGTGTGATAAAAGATAATGGCTTTGTAGGTCCTGAGATTCCTACTTGATTGTGAAGGACAAGTGCCTTATACATTAGATCCATGAAACATCGTTGTGTGTGAAGTATGAATTCCTTGCTTTAGGGCCAAGATTCAGGTTACTGTGTTTGTTTCATACTACTTGTTATATAGTTGAGCATGGAGGGATATTACGGTTTGTGGGGGAAGGGAGGCCCGAATGTGATGTGAGCATGATATGGCTGATCTTGGAGGACTATTGTCGTATGTGGGGAGGGGGGGCCTAGATTTTTTGGAAGATTTTGATTCTTACAGTGAAAGGATGCATCAGTTTATGCATGTGGTGTCAGTGAGGACATCAAAGATGATGTAACTGGTTGAAGATGGGCTTACCCATTGATATGAATATTGGATGCTTGATTGAATCTATTATTTTCATACTTTATTTCCATTCCTCACTACTTGAGGTAGAAGGATATGTGTGGTTAATATCTTTCCATGGGAGGTAAAGACGTGCCAGGTATGCCTCATTCTTTCCGCGTTTAACTTCTCATGGTTGGACAACTTTACTATCCTGTTATAGTTGGAAGAGACTCAATGGGAAGTTCATCTACTCACTGTGTTGATCCCCTTGTGTTTGGTGGGATTAGAATGTTTTCATAGAGCACCTGGTGACATGGAATGTAGTTATTTTAATAAATGAATAAATGTTTAACCCACGAGGTTGGATCTTGTTGGGTTTCAATGTTTAGGTTGAAATTATGAGAAGTTGTGGACATGGTTTGGTTATTCCTAGATGGAATGGATATTTGTTGAAATTATAATGAAATGTAATTTCGATATTATAATAGTTAATTAATGTTAAAAAATTAATCAATGTAAAGTGAAACTAATAAAAATGGATAATGTAATTTAATTTTGTTTTTTAATTGGCAGTAGGGAGTCTAAGAGATGTTAGATAGAGTTGAGATTGGACTAGGATATACCCATATTTTGGATGTCATCTATATAATATCGTACGATTTTTTCTATACACAAATCTACCTTTTCGATTAGTGAAACTGACACCCTGTGGATTCTGATCCCTTGGAGGGGTCCCAACATCCTGATGGGAGGATGGATGAATGACAACCCCCTTTGCATTCACTCTCTTCTCTCAGTAGTTACTTCTGCTGGTATGCAAGACTGTTTGTTTTCCACATATATGTGTGTCAATGTTAGTAATGACTTATAGTTATTTCACATAAATATATTCTGAATATAGTTTCCTAAGAACTACTATCAGTATTACATTTGTATTCTATGATGGCTTGAGGATCCTTACTCTGTTTATGGGATGTGATTGATTGAGGTATAACACCCGATGTATGATACACATTTTGAAATATGTTGTGGCTCTCGAAAACTACTGAGTTACTTTTAGTTATGTGGATGTGGTGGTGTTTTTACACGGGGTGCATGTTTTGGTGCTTTTCCCAGGTGTTAGTGGGAAACCCTTTTTAGAGAGAGATGTTTAGGACGTACGATATTGGGGAAAAGTAGAAAATCGGTAGGGAAGTTGTAGTGGGGTACCCTTGATATTCTTTATTATATTATATTTTCTTGTATGTGATACTTGGTGAGTGTTTCCATGGTGAGGCTGGAACTTAGTATACCTGTTTTATCGTTGAGATAGTTTCACTTATTGTTCACTATGCTTTAGCATGATATCTTTAATTTTTAATGAGAGACTCTAGGAAATATCCTATTGAGTGTAGTGTTATACTCAACCTACACATATATAAAATGCTTTTAGGTCAGTTGGAGTAGGTTGGATATCCTGATAGTTACTATTAGGTTGTGGGTTGAATGAGCTATTTGGGCTTCAAAGTCACTATTGTATTTACTTCTTTTGGTACTTGAAATTTTCTCTTTCAGTTGTAGTAGTTGTTTCATGAGATTAAATTTTTGTACTTGGGTTTTGTTATATTGTAGTCTGAGTAAGAGTTGGTTGGTGTTTGTCTTATCTTTCTCTTTTTCAGGTGTTCCTCTTAGAGGTTAATGGCTCCCATCTATGTGTTTACAATACCCTCTATGCTAGTCACCTACTCGGGGCCAACTAGAGGCGGGACTTGGGGGTCACTATCTCTCTTCTCCCATTATCGGCCCAGGAGAGGTATACATTGTGGGGAGGGATCATGATAGACAATAATATCTTATCCACATTGGCTCATACATCATCCTAGGTCCTAAGGAACACCCATAGATGAACTACATAATCACACACACCCACTCATGGTTATCCTATTAATCAACACTACTATAAAACCGGCCATTAACCGCACTAGCAATGACCATTATCAATACTAGAAAATCACTAACTACATGAGTGATGTTAAAAGCCCTGGACTTTTATCAGTGCAGTCAAAGCACTGATAAATGTGTCCTTTATTAGCAATAATGAATGCATTGATAAATGAGAACCTTTATCAGTGCTTTAATTTAGCACCGCTTAAAGAACTATTTATTAGTGGTTTTTGAGCACAGATAAAATGTTACTTTATCATCACTTCTATGAGCATTGACAAAGTATACCATTATCATCACTTTTAAATGTACTGATATATGTGGCCTATATATGTGATTTTAAAACCAAGGATAAAGGGTCACACTACAGTGCACTACAACAACACACCACAACACCAGAAACACACTTGATATCAAAAAAACATGTCCCAATACAATATTTAAAAGATATAAAATTTACAAAACAATCACAAGAACAAAACACTATATTATAGACAATTCAAACAATGGTTCATACAATTAGATAAAAAAAATTATTACATACATTCTAGAATATCAAGGTTACTTTATCTTTTTATCCTAAGCTCACTCATGATATTTATAAATAAACCACCACTTCTCGAGAAAAATAACTCACCCGTGTAAGAAAACAATTTCTATGTGAGTATTAGTATAAAAGAATAAATTATCAGAAAGTGTCAATCTTAATAAAATTTATGTTAATTGTAAATAAAAACATGCACTTGAAGTTATACTAGTCACACCATGCATTGGATTGATGTGAGAATAATTCAATCACATATCAGATAACCTTTTTTATCATTTTTTAATGTATCAAAACAATATGAATGTGTTTGTTTGGTTTTTAGTATGTCAGATGCCTTTTTTTACTAAAATATCAGTTGAAACTGGAAACCCAAACATTTGAATGATTTCAATCATATCATGTATCAGTTTGATGTGAAATGTATTCCTACACATCACAAATGAATTATAAATAAATATCCGAAATTATCAATGATATTTGAACTCGTCTGACTGGTTTTCAATGAGTGAAACTGTTGAACTAAAATATTTATTTGAAACTGTTAATGGACACTTTTAGTCATATCGGTAACATCGTGTATCAGATTGATGTAAAACTGATTCCTAAACATAATAAATTACTTATGGATCATTTTCAAAATATATGAAAACAATCAGAATGTGTTTTTTTGGTTTTGAGTAGGAAAATTGTCCATTTTACTAAAATTGATGACAATTTTAATTAAAAAGATTCACTTTGATTCAAACCTGTCAGACCGTGAGTCATATTTAGGTGAATATGATTAATGAACAATCTAAATTTCAGATGTATCTCTTTCCTAATATATCAAAACAATATGAATGTTTTTTCTCAGTTTTGAGAACATCACTTGTCTTTACTAAATTGTCATTTTAAAATTGAAACATGCACTTTTACTCATACTAGTATCATTATGTATCATATTAAGGTTAAAATGATTCCTACACATCAAAAATGAATTATTAATCATTTTCCTAAAATATATATACAATTTGAAAGGGTTTTCTTGGTTCTGAGTAGGTCAGTTGGTCTTTTTACTAAAAATGATGTCAATTTTAAATAATAATATGCACCTAGAGTCATATCGGTCACACCATGCATCATATTGAGGTGCGGATAATTCATGCATGTCTCCAATAACTTATGGATAATTTTCTTAAAGTATCAAAAAAATATGAATGTGTTTGTTTGATTTTGAGTAGTTCAGTTTTTTTATTAAAATTGATCTTAATTTAAAATAAAGATACACTTAGAGTCATAATGGTCAAACCATGCATCAGATTGAGGTGAAGCTAATTCCAACACATTCCAAATAACAAAGGTATTGTGGTAATAAAGTATCAAAAAAATATGAATGCATTTTTTTAGTTTTGAGTACATCACTTGTCTTTTTACTAAAATGACATTTTAAATACAAAACACGCACTTTGACACATAAAATTCACATTGTGTATCAGTTTGATATGATAATTATTCTTACATGTCAAAAATGACTTATGAATCGATTCCCTAAATTATTAAAAATATTTGATTTTTTTCCCTATTTTCAGTGAGTAAAACTTTTTAAAGTCAAATGTAAATTTTAAATTTATAATAGACACATTGAGTCAGTTGTATCTTTTACTAAAATTAATCTTAATTTAAAATAGAAAGACATGATAAGAGTAATACGAATCATATCGTGTGTTGAATTGAGGTGTCATTGATTCCTACACATACCAAAGTCTCAAAACAATCCTAACATTCAGTGTTATTATGATTTCCATTGACTTTATTTGTCAAAATGCCTACTCTGAATGAGAATCTTCGAACAAACCACATGAAATAAAAAGAGAATCCACATGTATAAGAAAAAAATTATAATGAGTAATGCTAAAAATAAATAAACTAACCATAAATATGAAATAATACATTAATTCTATGGACAATTATTTTACTATGAAAATATCAAGATTACCTCTGCGATTGAGTCGTGGAGGGAACTTGAAGAAAAGTGATAAATGTAAACGCTATAGGGGTGAATGTTTTTGAAGGAGAATAAGTTAGTGTATGTTTTGATGTAGAAGGGGATGAGACATGGATATAGCACCCCAAATTTAACAAAATTATCCAACTGTATAAGAAATCAATTATTATATGTTTAATAATAAAAAAAAAAGAATTTAACATAAATATGAAACAATACATTAATTCTATGAACAATTATTTTACTATGAAAACATCAATATTACCTCTTTAATTGAGTTAAGTTAGCATCATTTCTCTTCCTTCAAAGGTAGTAGAGGTAATTTGAATGATAGTGATTACTGAACCACTACAGGGGTGAAAAGTTTTTAAGGGAGAGGAAGCATGAATGTGGGATAGAGCACCCAAAATCAAACAAAAGAATCTACATGTACGAGAAAAAAATTATTTGTGAGTAATACTAAATAGAAATAAATTAAAAATAAATATAAATTAATAAATTAATTCTATGGACAATGAAATTACTATTAAAACATCATGATTACCTTTGTGATTAAGAAGTGGTGTCCTCGTTTCTCTTCCAACAATAGAAATGGAATTAATTTGAATGAAAGTGATAAATGAAACACGAAAGAGGTGAAAAAAATTCAACTAAGAAGAAGAATAAAATTTGGATCGATCACCCCGACTCAGAAAAAGGAATCCACCTGTATAATAAAACAATTATTATGTGAGTAATACCATAAATAAATAAATTAAACATAAATATGAAATACAAAATTAACTGTATGGATAATGATTTAACGAGGAAAATATTAATATTAACTCTGTGATTGAGCAGAGATAATGTCATTTCTCTTCCTACAAAGGCATGAAACATGAATAAAAATCATCAAAAATAAACAAACTCTTCAAGGAATAATGAAAATTAAATAAACATTTCATTATATAATTTTTCGTTAAAATAGAAAAATAATATCGTAACATTACATTTACAACATTATAAAAGGATTATTTGGTAAAAATATATGATAATAACAAATCTAAGGATTCAATGTC
The DNA here is from genome assembly GCA_963277665.1 of Viscum album. Taxonomy (NCBI): domain Eukaryota; kingdom Viridiplantae; phylum Streptophyta; class Magnoliopsida; order Santalales; family Viscaceae; genus Viscum; species Viscum album. The sequence continues at coordinate 1,287,142,502 of OY728159.1, read as the reverse complement.
CGCTTCATTACGGTTTAAAAGACTATATGGATGCATGGAAACCACGAGACATTTTTTGATTTTGATATGTATTTGTATCCATTAATCAATGGAGCCATAAAAATGATTGGATATACATCACCCTCATAGTTAATAACAAAATGAAGGACTATATTTGAACTTCACTACAATTGGTTAACTACCCCTTAGTATGGAATCTGACCTGAACAACCTATCTGGAATCCCTGTAATGCTCTCATCCCACACCCATTCACCACAATCTCTATCATATCACCATTCAACATTCACTTTTACTTTTCTTCCTTGAAAATTTATCCATTATTTAAACATGTGGGAATATCTTTGATTCATAGGATTTTCTAATTCTCATGTTTTAACTTTATTAATGTATGTTTAACATAAAACATTTACACAATTAATTAGATTATTCTATAAAAGTTTCTCTCTATCATCCAGAATCTAATTATTTTTTTCTCTCTATGTGTGTGATGAGAGCATCATGGGGATGAAAGGTAGGAAGTTCAGGTCAGATGCTATGGTAATTGGTAGTTAACCAACAATAGTAATGTTCATATTGAATCTTTATTTTTGTAATTATCTATGTGAGTTATGCACAACCAATCTCTACTTTTGTTCCGTTGGTTGATGGATCCAAATAGACCTCAATATTCTTCCAACTCTTCTGGACTAAATAATCTTCTACAACAACAACGTCAACATGGTTAGGGGACATTAGAAGGGTTGTATAAATTTTTTTTTAAACATGATGAACTGTTTAACTCCATATTAACATTTTATTTTCAAAATATTAGAATGCATACATTTTCAGTTCATATACATCCTATTGGGTTCATAAAAGAATAATTTTATACAACATATAGATAAATACACATAAGATATTCACTCTCAAAAGTGAAAGTTATAAACAAATCTTTTAAGGGAAACTCAACATTTGATTCATTAAATTAATTTTAGTATGTTGAAGAAAATGGGTAATTGAATATATAAAAATCATTACTCCACAAAAAAATATTTTATAAAAACCCTAAACAATTGAAAATATAATAAAGGTAATTAAAGAGTAGAATGAAACTCATATATGATAAACAAGAATAATAAACTCTCATTCAATCTACTAGAAGACATAATTTTTTTTGGAACAAGTGATGTAGAAACTTAAGGAATTATTACATTTAAAATTAATGGTATATCAATATTTGTAAACATCTCAAGACTCTTGGTATGTCATATCACCACACCGACCCATCACAAGGAAATTTTAGGTACTCCAACTAGATGTAAAATTAGTATTTACTAATGGATTACATGAATAGGAATTAAATCAAACAAAAATATAGTTGTTTCGTTATCTTATATGATAATAATGTTTTTAAATTGACAAAGTTGGTGTATTAATTGAAACAAGAACTATGATCTGGTTATTGAAGGTTAAATGAATTATTAAAAAAACATTAATATAAAAAACAAGGAATTGAACATAATCATTACATAAAAAATAATTTTATAGATATTGAAAGTGTTTATCTATGTGAATGAAATAATATATAGAGGTTAAAGTGATTAAATATGGTAATAATTTTATACAGTAACAATGACCAATGTTTAAATGTTGAGGATTAGTGAGTTATCATTTCCATCATTTATCGGCGACTGATAAGATTCCTGAGATATTTATTTCCAAATCCATGTATGTGAGGGAAGTGTTTTATAGATTACAAAAGTAAGATTGAAAGACCATGTTTACACCCATTGAAAATTGAATAAAATGTTCAAATGTTGTGGGTGAAATGACAATATATATCATGATAGTGTCAAAGGGATATTCTAGACACCCTCGGGCTGACAGCAGGCACCATGTCCTGAAAAAAACATAATGGGAATAATTTGGCCAAAAAATAACTAAAAATATTATAAATAAAATTTAAATAAAAACTTCCATGATGCATCTACACATTGGATATCCACACCAACGAAAATAAGTATAAAAAATTTATTTAGTAGTATAATATATAATAAATCCCTTAACATACCTTCAAACCCCTCACACACAAATGCCCCACTTTCAATTTCTAAAATTTCACATGTATGGAATACATTGATAAAATAATGAATAAAAAATATATTTAATAACTTTGGATGATAAATTTGGGAAATATAAGCAAAATAAACAACCAACTAAACATAATGTGTCACCATCGACTCATGAAACAATAAACTCTCCACGAGTGATCAAGAGTTGAATCAAAATTGTAAACTGAGAAAATAAGAAGGCATACCCCTCTAGTATACAATAAAAAGAGCACAAATAATGACATTCTTAAAGTAGAAATAAATAATAATGCAAAAATACACAAAGAAAATTAGAAGAACTACCTCAATAGGTTGAATAAAATTCAAGACACTCTTCAGAAACCCTATTTTCAATCAATTACTAAATGTCAGACGAGATGTTTGAGATACTGGAGGTAGTAGAGTGGTGTGATTCATGATTTGATTCACCAAAGAGGATTGCCAAAAGGGGTTGTATTTTACAGAAATATTATGATATCGTGATTGGTTCGCAAATTTTTAGGGTTTTTTAATTATATCCGAACACTTTTATCAGCTCTTATTAATTAAGCACTGATAAAAGAAATATTTATCAGCGCTTTTTTAGCGTTGATAAAGGTATGTATTTATTAGTGCTAAAAATATGATGATAAAACAAATATTTATTAGATCTAAACTAATAGAACTGATAAATTTTCATCACCTCTATGTTTAGCATTGATAAAGCCTCATTTTTATCAGTGTGAAAAATGCACTGATAAATATACTATTATCAACACTTGTTATTTAATCACTATTAAAGGATTTATAATTATAATTATAATTGAAAATATTGAAAATATTTATATATATGTAATTAATATATATAAATATAAATATATTAAATATATTCATTTTTAAATATATTTATTATAATTTTAGAAATATTTATTTATAATTATAAAAATATTTTGTAAAAATAATATTTATAACATTGTATATATTCATATAATTACACACATATGTATAAGTAATAAATATATATAAATAAAAATATAGTAAATATATTCATTTTTAATTAAATTCATTATAAATTTAATGATTATCTAAATATATATAATTATTTATTTATAACTATATAAATATATTTAAAAAATACGTATTTATTTAGAATTATAAATATATAATTGTATAAATATAATAAATGTACATTAATAAATATATTTATTTATAAATATATTTTACAAATATATTTTTAACATTAATAATAATATATAATTTTGCATGCAATCATATATGTTAAAAATGGATGAATTTGAATAAATTAAGAATAAGGACACTTTAAAACCATTGAAAAAATGACTGCATTTTATGTGTATGAATAGTATATAAAAATACATTAATTACATATATGTGAAATAAATTTTACACATATTAGATCTATGTTAAATTAAAAAATCAAACTAAATTCAATTCTATATCGAGTACTATGTAGTTAATTAATATATTTTATTCATATTAATTTTTAATTATAAAATATTATTCAAAAAAATGTATGAATATTTAATGAAAAGCACATAATGTTTTTGGAAATATATAAATCATATTTATATACATTAATTTTTATATATATTTAATATATAAAACATAATGACAATAATTACTATAATTATCTAATTAATAAATTTTTTAATATTTAACAATGTATAATCAATTTATTCATTTTTATAAATAATTATTTGATTAATAAAAATTGTAATATTTTTTTAATAAAATCATTTTTTATTTTTTATTTATTTAGTTATTTATTTTAATTTATTCAAACCTTAATCGGCAATAAAAAGAACTGAGGAAATAAATATTTATCATCGCTAAAAACAAAGCACTAATAAAGGGTACCGATTATCAGTGCTAAAAATAATGTGCTTATAAATGTTATCCTTTATCTGTACTAAAAATAAAGTGCTGATAACGAATACCCTTTATTAGTACTATAAATAAAGTGCTGCTAAAGGTCCCCTTTATAAGTGAAAAAAATAACTGATAAAAGGTTAAATTTATTTTGACATTTATTAGCGCTAATAAATTTTCCATTTATCAGTGTTTTCTTTGTTGTGCTGATAAATACTAGAAATGTTAATGGAGAGTTCTGTAGTAGTGTGGGCCTGCACATGACCCTCTGGGTCCACACATAAAAAAATTATTCCACCTCAGATCCTTATAAATAACACTCATGGAAAGACATCCTCTCTAAAACCTAGTAACTAAAAAACGTCTGGGATAACCCCTAACAAAAGAAACACCCTCAAGAGGCCCTCAATGGCCTCCAACTGATCCTTAATCAATGAAATGCCACCAATGCATCCAAAATCAATCCCATGGCACATGGATATTCTCAACTGACAACCACAACATACAATTATTAGTTAACCAGAAACCTTCCCACCCTGAGATAATCAAGAGACCCTCTGACTCAACTCAATACCACGATGACACTCAGCATAACAAAAATCCTATAGTGTCAACCAAGCTCCAAAGGCTCAATCCACCCAGATCCTCAAATGTAGGGTCCAAACCTCATCTGCTCTAACCTAGATTCACAAGTCATAATATGAAATAATGAACCAACATCTTCCCAGATATATGATTAAAATTGCAGCGACTCGTGTTTTGGCCCTGTCAGTCATTGGAATACTCCAACGAATATTTCTAGAGCTAGGCGCGAAGACGTCATGCGATTCCGAGGCCTGGTGTACCCAGAATTAAATTTATAAAAATATTAAGTATTTTTATACTATGCACGTGACAGGGGTGTGATATCTCCTAAACGGTAGCTCAGAATTGGAATCCGAGGGCATAATTGTGTCGGGAGCGTACTGTTTACACTAGGTGGGGTGTAAACTTTGCGGGCGTGGGCCTGCTATGAGAAAAGACACCATGGGTGTTTTCGTAAATAAATGGGAAAGATTATTTATGAGCATCAGCTCGAATAACTTCTGAATGGAGTCTCAAATAAAAAATCTGAGTCCATAGTTGCGTTTAGAAAGCTGTGATTACACTATGCGTGACATAATTTTAGTCGGTGCTGGGAGCTGAGTCGGAGTCGTGTTGGCGGGGAGTTTAAATGATGTTTTAAATAAAAAAAGAAAATCAATCACCCCCCCCCAATTCCTCTCTGCGCACAGTGATCTACCTACCTACCTCCTTCGTTTTTTCATCGAATCGAGCCACAAATGTCTGTTTTCTGCACCGATCGTCAGTGGATCAAGCTTCCGGGCGTCGCGGGCGTTGTTCTGCACTTGAAGCTTCGACGTTTCACTAGTGAGGTAGGCGGTTTGTGTTTTAATCTGCCGATCCTGTTTTTGCGTTGAATTTCTTCATTTTGTTGTCGTAGCCCGAATGATCGGGTCCTGAGGGTCGTGTAGAAGGTTGCAGATTGCAAAAGGGACTACCAGGGTGACCCCGACTATCAGCATAAGTTCCGCTAGTGCGGCGACGTCAACGCCGGCTGACCCGCGGTGGTCCATGGGAGAGCGCGGTGGGCGGGTCGGCCCAGGATGGCCGGACCGGCCGGTTCAAGATGGTCTAACGCTCTTCATGTATTCGGGGGGTTTTAAAACCCCTGTATTTTCCTTGATGGAGATCCAAAATAGTGTGCTACTTATGGAGACACAACCCTTGCAATGAGGCAAACCCTTCAGTGTGGGTTTGTTGGATTCAATGTTCGGGATTATGGCTCGGGTGCTAGAAACGTCGAATAAAATAATGATATTTTATTATTATTCGACTTCGGGCTGTTGTATCTTCTACCCAGAGCATCCTATTGACGTGTCGTTAGTGACGTTGAGGCCCCAATGGTACGTCGGGATTTTTTGTTGGTTTTTGGGTGTTGGGATAGAGTTTGGGGTGCGGGCCCCATGAGGCTGGGTTTTGGCATTTTTGGAGAAACACAACTTTTTTATCAGGTGTTCGTTTTGGACGAACGAGTGTCGATCCTGTGATTTTTTCCGAGGGGATTGCAATGGTGTGCTCCACTTGACGAGTTCTAGGATCGTTGTATGGGACCCACCTGGGATGGCTGTGATGAATAGTACCCTTTCCACCGGGTGTCCGTTTGGGACGATCGAGTAGTCGATCCTGCATGTTTTTTCGAGGGGATCATAGTGGTATGATTTTCTTAATGAGTTTTGGGATCGTAATGTGCGACCAACATGGACTAACTATGGTGAATTGTAAAGTTTTCACCGCACATCCGTTTTGGGCGAGTAAATATACTATCCTGCATGTTTTTCAGCGTAGACCGTGAAGGTGGCCTCGGTATTGGCCTAGGATGTGCGTAGTGTGGCGATGTTGCGGATCACTCGGGTTAGCGATGTTTGGACTAGCAGTGGTTGAGGGTACTCCCTTGGTTCGGTCCTATGAGGGTTCACATGACATCACAACCTCAGTATAGGTTTGTGATCCTCTCTATGGGATGTTCAATCTGTTAGAGTTGTGGCATCCCTCTAGTGGGCCCAAAGCGGGATCCTCTAGCATCGTTTCCCTAGATTAGGTTCTTGGTATCGATGTGACCGCTTATCCACGGGTGACGATCACCTATCTAGAAAGTTAACCCTGTAGGGTTTTTTGCATCATCAGGAATATGATCCCCTATGCAGTGGGCCGTGCTTAGTAGGGTTGTGGCATCGTTGGGTATACGATCGCCTACTTAGCCTGAGGATTATAGTAGTATTGCAGTATCATTGGTTATACGATCCCCTACTCAGCGCATGGTTTCTATAGGGTTGTGGCATCATCATTTCGATCCCCTACAGCGCGAGACAAACCAGATAGGGTTTCGGTATCGTCATGACCGTCATGACACGGGTGACGATCGTCTATTTGAGTGACGTGTTTCTGAAGAGCGCCAGATCAGGTTTTGGTATCCCCTAGCGGACCCTGGGAGTGATCCCCTATCTGTGAGATCTTCGTATACCAGTATGGGTTCTGGTATCCTTTAGCAGACCCTAGGAACAATCCCATATCCTAGGAGTTTGGAGTTTATGTTGTTTCAGCGTGGTTTCTTCAGTGATGATATCCGAAGAGCGTGATCTCTTATGTGAGCGTCTGAGATGTTTGTGTGGGACATGATGGAGTGTATCTCTTGGATGAGTGTCATCTAAGATGACAGTGATCATGGAGTGTTCTCTCCTGGTTGTAAATCATTGTTGGTGATGAGTTCGAAACCTCATGTGTCTTGGTGCGTGAGCTGAGTATATCTGGATGTTCAAGGTGTATGTATGGGCATACACCTGGATTGAGATGACTAGTTGTGTTTAGCCGATGATGGTCATGAGATGGAGTTTCTCTCTCTTCTGGGTTCCCTCTGGCTGGGATGAGCGGACTGTTTCCTTCCAGTTTCCCTCTTTTGTTTTGGATTTTTGGGGTGCCTACTAAGTATTTTTATAGTCACCCCTGCACGGGCTTTACCCGCACATGTTTGTGTCTTGTGCAGACCACAAGCCTTTCTACTGAGTCCCAGGAGGACCTAGAGCAGGCGGAGCTGAGTGAGCAGGACAGACCATGGAGTCTTACCAGTGCTGTACTAAGGATCTTTCCGGTGGTACTTTTGGAAGCATATCCATTCTTCCGAGTAGGTTGGACGCTTTTGTGGTTTTCCTTTGGTGGGCCCTATTTTTCCCTTTTTGTATTACTATTTCACTCTAGCTTTGCATAGATGTATGAATTCATTTTATTTTCGGTTTTATATATCTCTAAACTATTTCATGGAGGTGTATGTTGGTGCATGTGTATAGGTATTTTAGGCTAATACCTTACTTGTGTGTGATATCCTACTCGGCGCTAGATTTCAACCCCTGGCCTATTGGAGATGCACTTGGGGAGTCGCAGCTCGAGACTCGTTGGGTCGGGTTGTGATAGAGTGGTATCAGAGAAAGTTCCACCTTTGGGATCTCAGAGTGTAGCTGGTCTAGCAGTGAGTTTGGTTTGGGTTTCATAGCGATAATGTCAAGATGTTTTGAGTTCGGCTTTCAGGCCAGGGAATACAGTGTTAGTGCGGCAACCGACATATCTATTCATTAGGGCTCTGATAACCTGTCTTTTGACTCTGGATGTTTGGACACAATTCACAGGGACATAAAAGTACATTCCTATTATAGGACAAGGTTTTTAGGTTTCCCTTGTTCTTATTGAGTCATGTCTCCAGATATAATCTTTGGCCTTGGTGCGTCTTGATTTTATTTTAGGATGCCTCCATGAAGACATACAGCGAGAGTTCTGCAGAGAGATTATGGTGATGATCCTCCTTGTGTAGAGGATATGGAGGAGTGAGCAGGTTATGAGGCTAGACCTCCAGGTGGTCCACCAGTTGAGCCACCATCTATCGAGTAGCTGGTTATGTAGGTAGTGCAGGATGAGGTTGCATGCTGGATGAGTGCTCTTCACGAGTTCCAGAGGCAGCGACCTCTGAGGTTCCGGGGTGATCCAGACCCTCAGGCAGCTGATGACTAGCTAGAAGCAGTCACCCGAGTTTTCTGCCAGGTGAGGACACCCCTAGGTCAGATGGTGGTCCTAGCGGCGAGCCTTCTGCATGGTTCGGCGGGAGATGGTGGAGTTTGGTGATGCAGTCCCACGATGAGGAGACACTCATGTGAGCAGAGTTTAATCAGCTCTTCAGGGAAGAGTTCTATCCGGTGATGCTGAGGTCAGTGATGATTCAGGAGCTTCTGCAGCTTCGGCAGGGGGGAATGACTATGTCAGAGTACTCAGTAAGGTTTACATACCTGTCACTCTACACCACGGATATGGTTTGAGACCCGTTCATCAGGGCTCGGACCTTTGAGAAGGGGCTACGCAGGGATATCCAGGCTTGTGTGGTTTCCTTGTGTTTTCCCACCTATGCTGGAGTGTTGGAGCGTGCTGTGGTGGTGGAGAGATTTCTGATTGAGTAGATTCATCCCATCAATGTTGGGTGTGTGGCAGTTGAGATGTCGGCAACTGGTAGCTGGCGGCAGGCGCAAGGGTCTGGACGTCATTGACATTTCACGAGGCGACCCCAGGATGGAGGATCTAAGGCTCAGGGCTCACACGGCTCGCAGGCCAGTTTTGGTCAGCCGTAGGAGAGGCAGTGTTAGGCTTGCGATGGTCGGGGAAATCTTTCTAGAAATTGTCTGACCCGTCATGCTGCAGAGAGGGAGCCAGTCGATAGGCCGCCTTGGCAGCAACAACGTCTCGAGCAAGGAGGTCCGCAGGGCGGCGGATGTGGCGATGAAGATGGTGCATCAGCATGAGGTGGTTGGAGGTATCATGTTCCACCACCACTCCCCCCAAGTGGTCCACGCCAAGCTCAAGGAGCTGGAAGGTGAGGGCGAAAACAACTGTATTCCTTAGAGGCTGTTGGCCCAGAGGCTCCACAGATGGATAGTGGTACGCCTTGTGTCCTTTCTACTTTCTGTAGTAGTTTTGGTAGACATTATTTCACGGTACTCTAACCTTTCCATTGCTTACTCAAGTTTTGTTCATGGAATTAGTAAGACCATGTGTTGGTGTTGTTCGTCTTGCTTCGAATGCATGAGGAAGAGGGATCCTTCCCCCACCAAGATGCTTTTTTGTGATGTGATCAAAACCTTGCGGGCGAGTCAGTGCTGCCCAAAGCGGATAGTTTTGAGGTTTGGTGGATGAGTCCCTCTAACTTATATGTTCGTGCAAGGGTGTTTGTTTGCGAAATCACTGGCATGGGAGACCCAGTTGAGAGTCCAGTTTCTTTCCTTGTGCTTATGGATTATCGGGTTTGAAAATTTCTAAGGTGGAGAGGATGTAGCGACTCGTGTTTTAGCCCTGTCAGACTTTAGAATATTGTTAAGAATATTTCTAGAGATAGGGATGAAGACGGTGTATGATTATAAGGCCCGGTGTGATCGGAATTAATTTTATAAAAATATTATGTATTTTTATACTATTCAAATGGGGGGGGTGTGATATCTATTAAATGGTAGCTCATAATGGGATTTCGAGGGAATGGTTGCGTCCGGAGCATACCGTTTACCCTAGGCAGGGTGTAAATTTTGTGGGTGCGGGCCTGCTGTAAGAAAAGCCGCCATGGGTGTTTTCGTAAATAAATGGAAAAGTTGATTTATGAACATCGACTCGAATAACTTCTGAAAGGAATCTTGGATCAAAAATCCGAGTCCTCCGTTGCATTCATAATTCCGTTTTTACCCTAGGCGCGACATAATTTTAGTCGTCACTGAGAGGAGGGTCGAAGGTGTGTTGGAAAGGATTTTAAATGAAAGTTTTAATTAAAAATAAGAAAATCAATCACCCCCCCCCAATTCCTCTCTACGCACGGTGATCCTCCCTCCTCTCTCCCTTGTTTCTTCACCGAATCGAGCCTTAACTGTCCATTATCCACACCAATCGTCATCAGATCGAGCATCAGGGCGTCGTGGGCATCGGTCTGCACCCGGAGCTTCGGCGGTTCGTCCGCAAGGTAGGTGGTTTGAGTTTTAGTCCCCTGATTCTATTTTTTCTTCAATTTTCTTCATTTTGTTGTCGTAGTAGGGAATATCTGGTCCTGAGGGTCGCGTAGGAGGTCATAGATTGCAAAATGGACCACTGGGGTGACCCCAGCGGTCCGCGGCAGAGCGTAGCGGCCGGACGCCTGGGATGGCAGCGCGTCGGCCTTACGGGTGGAGCATGGCGGAGGGCCGCGGGGTCGGCCGGTGCATGCCAGTTCAGGCCGGTCCGGCTCTCTTCGTGTATATGGGGGGTTTTAAAACACCAGTATTTTGCTCCTTGAAGATCCAATTCGTGTGCCGTCTGTGGAGACATGACCCTGGAGACGCGGAGAACCCTTAGGTGTGGGTTTGGGGGATTCTAAGTTAGTGATTATGGCCCGGGTGCTAGAAACGTCGAATACAATAATGATATTTAATTATTATTCGACTTCGAGCCGTTGTATCTTCTACCCAGAGCAACTGATTGATGTGCCGTCAGTGGAATTGAAACCATAATGGTATGGCTGGATTTTCTTGTTGGGTTTTGGGTGCTGGGACTGAGTTTGGGGTGCGGGCCCTAGGAGGCCGTGTTTTGGGGTTTTCGGAGAAACAAAACATTTCCACGGGGTGTTCGTTTTGGACGAACGAGTAGTCGATCCTGTGTGATTTTTCAAGGGGATCGCAATGGTGTGCTCCGCTTGACGAGTTTTGGGATTGTGGTGTGGGCCCCACCTGGGCTGGCTATGGTGAATAATACCCTTTTCAAAGAGTGTCTATTTGGGATAATCGAGTAGTCGATCTCGCATGTTTTTTCGAGGGGATCGCAGTGGTATGATCTTCTTGATGAGTTTCAGGATCGTAATGGGGGCCCCACACAGACTAGCTATAGTGAATTGTACATTTTTTTCGGGCGTCTTTTTTGGTCTAATAAATAGCCTTTCATGTGTGTTTTTTCATGTAGACCGCGATGGTGGCCTCAGTATCGACCTAGGAGGTGCGCAGTGTGGCGATGTTGAGGGTTGCTTGGGTTAGCGACATTTGTACCAGAAGTGGTTGAGGGTACTCCCTTGGTTCGTTCCTATGAGGGTCCGTGCAACATCACAACCTCATTATAGGTTTTTGATCCTCTTAATGGGATGTTTTGTTTTTTAGAGTTGTGGTATCCCTACGGTGGTCCCGGAGTGGGATCCTCTGGCATCGTTTCCCTATATCGAGTTCTTGGAATCGCTGTGATCGCTTATCCATGGGTGGAGATCCACTATCTAGAAGGATAACCCCATAGAGTTTGTGGCATCATCCGGAATATGATCCCCTATGCAGTGGTCCATGCTCAATAGGGTTGTGGCATTGTGGGGTGTATGGCCCCCTACTCCGCCTGAGGATTATAGTAGGGTTGTTGTATCGTTGGTTATACGATCCCCTACTCAGTGCGTGGTTTCTATAGGGTTGCAGCATCGTGAATTCGATCCCCTACAGTGTGAGACGTACCAGATTGGGTTTTAGTATCATCGTGACCTGCGTGACATGGGTGACGATCCTCTATCGGAGTGACATGTTTCTAATGAGTGCCAGATTGGGTTTTGGTATCCCCTAGTGGACCCTGGGAGTGATCCCCTATCTGTGAGATCTTCTTATACTGGTGTGGGTTCTGGTATCCTCTAGTGGACCCTAGGAGCGATCCCCTATCTGAGGAGTTTGGAGTTTATGTTGTTTCATTGTGGTTTCCTCCGTGACAATATTTGATGATCCTGATATCTTGGGTGAGCATATGAGATGTTTATGTGGGACCCGATAGAGTGTATCTCTCGGACAAGTGTCATCTTGGATGATAGTGATTGTGGAATGTGATCTCCTAGTTGTGAACTATTGCTGGTGATGAGGTCGGAACCTCATGCGGTTGGGTGCGTTAGCTGAGTATATTTGGATGTTCAAGGTGTATATATGGGCATAAACCAGGATTGAGCTGACTAGTTGTGTTTAGCTGAGGATAGTCACGAGATGGAGTTTCTATATCATCTGGGTTCCCTTTGGATGGGATGAGCGGACTATTTCCTTTTAGTTTCACTATTTTCTTTTGGGTTTTTGGGGAGCCTACTGAGTATTGTTATACTCACACCTGCACGGGCTTTGCCCACACATGTTTTTTTCTTATGCAGACCACAGGCCTTTCGATGGAGTCGCAGGAGGACCTGGAGTAGGCGGAGCTGAGTGAGAGGGACTGATCGTGCAGTCTTACCAGAGTTGTGTCGAGGATCTTTCCGGTGGTGATTTTGGAAGCATACCCCTTCTTCCGAGCAGGTTGGATGATTTTGTGGTTTTCCTTTGGTGGGCCCTATTTTTCACTTTTTGTTCTGCTGTTGCACTCTGGTTTGGGATAGATGTATGCACAAATTTTCTTTTCAGTTTTATATATCTCTATACTGTTATATGGAGGTGTATTTGGGTGCGTGTGTACATGTACCTTAGTTTAATGTCTCCCTTGTGTGTGATAGACTACTTGACGCTAGATTCTAGCCCCTGGCCAATTGGAGGTGGGATTGGGGAGTCGTGGATCGAGCCCCATTGGGTCGGGTCATGCTAGAAACCCCACATTCTGATATTCATCTGAGAAACCTATAGCAAAACACCATAGTACGGTTAGGCCATATCAAACACTTAGCTCGCAACCCTTACCCAGGTTTCCCAGCTAAATTACCAACCCAGTAAAGTATTTTGAATTCAAACCTCAAAAAAACCTTTCTTCTGAACCGAATTTTTCTAAATAACTTTTTAGATGGCCTCTATATGTAAAGGGGATCCCACCATTGTGGTCTATATAGAAAAAACTTAAAATGGACTATTCACACACCCAATTCTAACTTAAAGGGCACAAAACACACAAAACCACTCTAATGAAAAAATTATATGCCGTGTACTTTCAAGTACCCTGCATGGACTATCATCATTCCTTCTGGCCATGAACATTTATATGGCATGAGAAACATGGGGTTTTCATGTGTAATACTACATGACATGTAATTTCCAAAAACAATTTCCCATTTTTATTTTCACATGGATGGACACACAACCATATACTACTACATGGTGTGTACTCAGAGTACACTGTTTTTACTTATGAAAGATACTTCTTCTCCAAATGGAAAGAACACATGGTATGTGTTTGTAGAACCACACATTGTGTAGATGGAGTTTCCAATGGAAAGCCCTTCCAAACCCTCCTAAAACCCTAGTTTGTTTCCAATAATCATAGATCGGATCCAATGGGGTCTTTATCAACCATTATAAAGAAAATATACTTAAAAAATTGATCGATGGGAATTGATATAGAAAACATAGAAACGGCCTACCTCGTGGTGTAAACATCGATGCTTTGGGTTTAAATATGCTCCTAGAAGAAGCTACACCTCAATCTGGCCTCGATATATGATAAGGACAAAGTCTAGTTGCATCTTTGTCTTCTCCCCCTCCTGTTATAGCCATCGTGCATGAGGGAGGATCCCTCACCTATACTTCCATGTGTAGGAACCTCAAATGTGGAGGATGCGAGTCTTTTAATCTAATTAATTAATTAATTAATTAATCACCCATTTAACACCTTTCCCGATTCCCAAAACATGAAGTGAGTTAATACCTCAACAGGGTAACACCCCCATTCCAGACACACTTATAGTGTCATAATATCAATCCGACACTCTGTTCAAATGATACAGCCACATGAAACAGCTAACTAGTTTAATATATGATTAATTAAATATTAAAAATTCGTACAAAAATACAATTGCTCAAAATTCCACCAAACTCTTTTCCTAGGGTAAACCCCCTATTATGTGACCAACATAGTGGTATGTAAAATTATCTGGGACTCTCCACTAAGGTAAAATGAACTTTTTACCCATCTTGAGCTCTCAAAAAAATTATGCTCAAATTTCGAAATCCAGAAAACTCAGGTCTCTAAAAACTCCCCAAAATAAGAATTCTAATCCTCATGATGCCTCAATGGTCTTCCAACCCCAGATCCCACCACCTAGTGATCATTAAAAGAAGCTCAAATTATTGCATTCTACCCAAATTGGTCTGCTGAAATTCTATGCAGAACTCTGAAGAAAGGGCATACAACCCATCAAAGGAAAATCCACCACTTTAAACTATTAATAGATTACCAGGATAGTTCCTAAGCACACCTGTCCATCCCTATATGTCACATCATCATTTAAAACTCATTATATCACTTTTGGTTCTCCCAACTATAGAACTCAAACCACATTTATCGATCCTAAACCACGATGATTCCCTTTATGGAAGCCACTATTAAACAAATTTTTAGTAGTCCACTAACCCCCTCAACATGAACTCACTGCATCCATGACCCTACCCACACTAGGGTCAGACCACCATATATGATATGGTACTCCCCACCTTATGCATATCCTTATAATCACCTCATAAAATGAGAAACATATTTCCCAACCCAATCCCCAAACACGTCCAAACCTTAGAGATGGGAATGATTATCTCACTCCTACTAGAGTAACCAAACCAAATAGAAAATATTTCCCATTCTTGACCAATGAGAATGAAAAACAGGGTATTTTTCAATATCTAATCTATCATAGGGATCTCACTCAATGAAATTCAGTGGTTCTATAACTACTATATAGATTCAAAGACACTGATTCATGAGTACAACCCTCTAAGATCCCCCTTATCAACCCAAGGAACCTTCTATATAACATGTAATGAAGCATGTGCTCTCTTAGAATACTCAATGTGATGTCAAGATATTGGAAACTATTATTTATAAACTATGAGCATACAAATATTTCATCAATTAATACCATCATTGTCTCATCCATTTCATAACATCGTAGTTATATCCCAAGGCCTCGAGTCACCATACCTAGAATCCTCTCAGTAGAACTGCAATGATTCTCATCCCACTCATGGATACTGCCCAAATCTAGAACCTCATATGTACACTCCCATAACATCTGATCCACAATCCATAGGACATAGTGCAACACAAGATCTCACGTCTCTATGATTTCACTATCAATAAACCATTACATGCCCAGATGTAACCAATCCACAAAACATACTCTGACTCCAGCGAGTCACCTCTCACAAAAACTCATCTCACAAACCGAAACCAAGAAAAATCGATCTCTTTTGGTTCTCTCGATCCAAACCAAATCCACCAATAACAACTTTCCTACACAAATATTTCCTAGGATAGGAAACTAAATAATCATTCCACTCTCAAAAGAAACCATAAGTCAAAATGCTAGCACATAAGTGCACTATAAAGAAAACAAAATTCCATATAATGATCTCAAACCCCCAACTCAGCTACACCCTTCCTCCATCATTTTCGCAAGTCCAAAACACCCATATGTGCCTCGTACAACTAATAGAACTCATAACTTAGTCGACCACACATGAGGTTCACCCTTAGAATTCAAACTACCCTGAAACCAAACTCTTGATTCATGTCAGAAAGGCCACTAGAATCTCTCACCAAGACCTATAGATCAAGTCTCATGTCAAGTAACTAGGTCTAACCACTTAGGTCTATGAAAAGACATAGAATGACACTACTCCATGGGTATCGACATGAAACTGTCTCACCATAAAAAAGAATCAACTAGAAAAAACACGCATCCTAGGGTCTCACACAGTAAAGGTGTCATACACTAACCAATTGCACATAACTAGAAAATCTATCCCCTCCAAGCATCTTCACATCAGAACACTCCATGGGGGACCCAGACATACTACCAACCTAAAAAAACCCATATATAATGGTCCCAAATCCTTATAACTACACCATACTAACCCACCAAGTTCAGTACACCAACATCAGGAAAAACGACACCAGCTTCAGCACTATTAAAAATCTCGTCATAGATCCAAAAAACATGTCATAAAAAGAAAATTTATAAAATCGCACACTAGTGGGACTACAATAATGGAATCATACATTCCTATCATGATGCATGAGATGTTTCTTTCTTCTATAGTCCCAGAGTCAAAACCAACTCACTAGCCTCTTACCAATGGTTCAAGAGGAAAAAATGCCTAAAAATCATCAAATCTAATCAATATTTGTGTCACTTATAGCGAAAATAATATACAACTATAAAATAAAAAATCAAGAACATCAATCCCTGTCTTTGGTAACATGGAATTCTTATTGGAGCAGGTGTTCGTGATGAACCATCCCAATATCCATCTTAACCTTTGACACATTCCTATATCTCATGTCTACCAAACCAAAAATAGTGAAATAATAGGAAAGTAACTCCTCTGATACCATATTATAACGCCCCGACCTGGTAGCCACTAAATTGGTGCTCCAAAACAATTTTCCATAAGTCCTTATGTGCATCTCCTCATACAACAAAGGCTTCCAACTACTAGTGAGGGTCAAAATGTTGAAATGTGAGGAGACTATACCCCCATATCAATGTCCACAACTAGAAGTAAATAACTAAACACATAAACAATATATAAAGAAAAATAATAAATAAACTGGAACATTACATGATGTATAAAATGAAACTGCAGTATAAGACTAAACAACCTTTTCATACATATAACCATGATCACCCACTAATCCAATCCCATATACAAGAATAAATAACTAAAAATAAATATAAGAAATCCTAATATCAACTGCAGGCCAAAACACATACTCAGTCTCTAATACCCATTCAAGTCACTCATGCCTGAACAGTTAAATCCACATGAGCATCCCTCTCAACCATGAAATCTAGGGCCTCCTTCCTATCCATTATGCCTTTGTGTTAATCATAAAAATAGACAGAAGGTCTATACACACACTAAGGTGCATGTATAGGGGTGAAAAATAAATATTGTGTGGCTACCCCAATGGTGACTCTAAAAACTGCTTCCATAAGTGCATTCCCATGAAATTTGCTTAGCCTAGCTGATATACAGAAAGAAAAATAAATACAAATAAAATATTTTGATCGGTAGGTCCAAGACCTAGATCAACAATACTTAATTCTGATAACTCTATAATATCTCTAAGCACATCTCAAGGACCCGTATCCCAAATAGCATGTGGGATCCTGACCCATGAAATCCAACCAACACGACAATACTAGGAACCCATTTTGTGATAGTTTCACCCAAAATACTAATATATGTCATCGCCTAATGTGTCCTTATAACCAAATATTGTCTCATACTTGGTACCTAGACACATATGTTTCCATTAAAACATAAGAGTACTAACAAACACAAAACATTAGTCTGATATCTATCTCATTTATTATAACAATAGTGAATGAAGCATCAGTCCATCCCATAAACCATATATACAAAATCAACCATTCCTGGAGCATCAGTCTGACATCTTAACCACGGATGTAGAGCTTCACTCCACCATCCATCCAATATAGTAAACCATCAATTCAAAGAGCCTTAGTCTATATCACTATTCCCAAAGTATACTATTTTTCTCAGAGGCACAATCTGATACCGTCTCAGTAGTATACTTTTTTTTATGCCGGTAACATCATTCTAGAATCCATAACATTGGTGGGGCCAGATCATCGGTCTAGCATAAACCCAAGGAGAAGGATCCTCAGTACAACATCATTTATCACATGGAGTTCCATCAATTCCTATATCCTTAGTCTTGTACACTATCCATGATGTATACTACGAGTGTCTAGTGTCTTAGTTTGACACCCTCCAAAGAGTATAATTCCTGATCCTAGAACATCAGTTCATCACCAATACACATACATGTGATTTCATACTCACTACAGTCAATAATATCTTATTGTTTTACTAGAACCTCTATACAACACTCTAACTATAAACAAACTATCGGTACGAATATAGATCCTCATTCTAATAATCTCAATTACAGATATCTGGTACCATACCCATGGATCATCTGTTTATCTATCTTATCCATCACAACCACTCCTAGTAAATTGGGTTCCAAGACATGGAAACCCAAATATATCACGCACTTCCCCATGCCTTAATCTAAGTCTCATCCTCAACAAGTGAAAAATGACAACGACTGGCTATACATCCATCTCAGATAGTAAAATATTTTCCCCATCGGATCAGACATCATCTTGGGTCCCAAGGAACAGCCAAAAACGAACTATATAACCACATGCACCTGCTCTGGTCCGTCTTATCGATCAGACCCACACATGACCCTCTGGATCCACACATAAAAAAAATAATTCCTCCTTGGATCCTTATAAATAACACTCATGAAAAGGTATCATATCTGAACCCTAGTAACCACAAATATTTTGGGCCAAGCCCTAAAACAAGAAACATCCCCAAGCAACCCTCAATAGCCTCCCGCCGATCCTTTTTCAATGACATTCCACATAGGAATCCAAAATCAATCCCATTCCATGTGGGCCTTCTCAATCACTAACCCAAACATAAAATGATCACTTAACTAGAAACTATACCACAATGGGAATAATCAACAACCCTTAAGACTAAAATCAATACCACAAAAACACTTAGCATAAACACAATCCTATAGTGTTAACCAAGATCCAAAGTCTCAATCCACCGTGATCCTTAAACGTAAGTTCCAAACCTCAACTGCTCTAACCACGAGAAAATATTCATAATATGTAAGAAAAAACTAATATCTTCCTGTAGATATTGTTCAAATCCCACTTTATGAGATTCATGTAGGAAACCTCAAATAAAACAACAGGGTACACTCAGGCCAGATCAAACACTGAGATCACAACCCTCAACCGAGTCTCCCAACTCAAAACCCAACCCACTTAATGAGTCTAAATTCAAACCTCAAGAAAATACATCTTATGAAACTAATTTTTCTAAAAAACATTTTATATGAACATTATATGAAAAAGGATCCCCCTATTTGGATCTACATGGAAAAAATAATCAGAATGGACTACTCACATGCCCACTTCTGACTTCTAAGGTACAAAACACCCAAAACCTCCAAGATGGAAAAAGTTGGTGTTTAATTTTGAGTACATGGAGTTTACTATTATCTATCTTCCTGGAAATGTACTTTTACAAGGCCAAAGAAACATTTGGTCATCCTGTGTAATACTATATGGCGTGTACCCAAGGTACATGATGTGTACTTTCCAAAAACCATGATCTAGTGTTCTTTTTCACATGGCCGAGAACATGGTCATGTAATACTACATGATGTATACTTAGAGAACATGGTATGTAATTATGAAAATTCATTATTATCATATTAGTAATAAAACATGGCATATGTTCATAGAATAACACACCGTGTAGATATGGTTTCCAATGGGAAACCCCTCCAAAACATCCATAAACCCCCATTTCCCCCAAATATGCACAAATTGACACCAATTGGTTCACTAGAAACCATTGTATAGAAAATAAGCATAAAAAATAATAGCTTGGAATATGGGAATTAAATAAAAAATTGGCCTACCTAATTGTATAAAAGCCGAAGCATTGGGTTCAAATCTGCTCCCGGAAGCTAATGCACCATGATACAGTCATGATTTACACCAATCATGACGTTTGATATCATATTTCCCTTTTCTCCCTCTTTTTCCGGATGTCTCAATTGAGGAATTCCACCACCCCTATCCTACAGTGCGTAGGATCCCCAAATGGGGGAGATTTGACTCTATTAATTTAATTTAATTAGTAATTAATTAATCACCCATTTCACACCCATCCCAAGTTCGAGAACCCAATTCTAGTTTATACCTCACCTAGAAAATACCCCCCACTCCAGACTCAACTATAGAGTCATAACATCAATATGAAACAATATTATAAATATGCATCCACCTGAAACCACCTTACTAATTTAATATTTAATTAATTAAATATTAAATATTCTACAAAAAATTAAAACTGCATATAATTCCCCCAAACTCTTATCCTATGGAAAACACCCTATTTTGGGACCAAAAGAGTGGTCAAAAAAATTATTTGAGACCATATTATATGGAGAAATAACCATTTTAATTATCATGTGCCCCTAATAAGAAAAATTTAAATTTATTCTCAAA
This sequence comes from Viscum album, assembly GCA_963277665.1. NCBI lineage: Eukaryota > Viridiplantae > Streptophyta > Magnoliopsida > Santalales > Viscaceae > Viscum > Viscum album. The sequence goes on along the minus strand of OY728159.1, from coordinate 1,287,121,903 downwards.
TTTCAAAATCCAGAAAACTCGGTTCTGTACCGATTTCCTCATAGCATCGCCTGAACATATTCATGGTTGAAACCCCTATTGACATTCTTGATTAATCAAAAACCCTTTCTAGAAACAATAAGAAACTAAAACCTTCATATTTAAATGATATGAACTCAAACATCTTAATCCTTGCTCAATCTACACTCGAGTCTTTATCTGTGGTCGAATCCTTCCTTATGTATTTGACCTACGCTCGGATTCAACTCTAGAGCACTCACCCTCTCCTCTCCCACATCACTCATTCACCTTGATTTTTGGTTTCCACAAAATGAGGTTAAAACTTTTTTATACTTTGATTTAACCCTCATCAAATAATCAACTGTGTTTTATTTAATTTTTATTTTTATATGTATTATGATATATTGTGTAATTCAAATTTCAACAAATTAATAATTTAATAATTAATAATAATTGAATATTTTATAAAAAAAATTATTATAATCATAATTTCATATAATTATAGAAAAATATATTGAATTATATTTATTTCAAACAATGATACAATGTTAGCATCATAAATTTCTAACTAAGTTTATGCAAATAAATATAAATTATCATTTTTTAATGTCATCTCTTAATTATTTTTCTTTTCAAATTAACATAAATTTTTATATTCAAATTTTTAATTTTACAAAAATAATTAACTAAATATATTATAATATTCAACCATATTTTTAAATTGATAATTTCATTATAATTTTGAAAAAAAATTAAATTTAAATATTATAAAATAAATTCTCAGCAATTTTTTTGGAAAGAAAAAATGAAATATTTACTTCAAATAAAAATAGTTAATATTTCTTTCAATAAACATTAAAATTTATCCACTTATAACAATATATTCAAAAATATATTTTATAATCTTTTTTAGAAATATATTTATATAAAAATAATTTTTAATGAAAAAATAACACATTAAAAACATTCAACTATTAAATATTAATTTAAAATAATAATATATTTTGGATTATTTAAAGAAAATACATTTATTAAAAGAATATATTAATTTACCGAAATTACGATGTGAAAAAACTATTTATTTAAAAATAAATTAATATTTTACATTTTGAAACAAAACATATATTGATTATACAAAATAACATCATTTCATAAATATTTTCATTAACACATATATTGGCTTATTATAAACAAAGTATTAAATAAATTCAAAATTTAAATATAATTATGATTTGAATGTATTGGGATGTTACATTTTCCTCCCATTAAATGGTTTGAGCCCTCAAAATTCGTTAACCAAACATAAGAAAATTTAGAATTTATATCTTCAAAATTAGAATAATTTGACTTCTATATTACTATAGGTATTTAACTACCTATAAGTTCGAAATAAAGTTTTATCACATAGGTTTTTTCCTCAATTGACAATGCCTAATATCTAATGTTTTTGTGTTAATTCTTTTAATACCAACTGTAAAGATCCAAACCCATGATTTCATATTCAGTTATAAAAACATGATTTGTATTATTTATATAAAATAAAACGATACATTAAAAAGTACTTATAAATTCGATGTTTATTTAAAGTCAAGATTTAAGATAATTATAAAAAACATTACAATTTGTTAGAGTTGTATGAAAAACATAAACTTTGGTTCGAATGTAATAACTCCTTATTAAAACCAAACTCTATGAGACTTCTAAGTGATCCTAAAATCATTTTATAAAAACATTTGTTGAGAATAATTTCCCAGTATGGGTTATTAAGAAATCTAGTGGAAAAACTTTTTGAATATTCCTTTTCAAAATAACATTGAAAATAAATTTGAATATAATTTTGAAAATACATTCTAAAATACATTTTAAAATCCCTTTTAAAATACTTATTCTTATAAAAAAAATATAGTACCTTGAAAATAATTATTATTTTAAAATGATTTAATAATAATATAGTGACTTTTTAGAAAAAATATTGTAGACTTTGGAAAACAAAACAATGGGACCATGTCAAACATTGAAGTCTCTATAGGCCAACCAATATTCCTAAGAGATGGGTTCACTCCCCACTTCCATATCATTTTTACAAATTTTAAGCACATAATTTTATAAAAACATTTTAATAATTCCTTACATATATATACATTTTCATTGGAATTTTTTGTTTAAAAACATGGAAAAAATATTTACACACACACACACACACATATATATATATATATACTTTCATAGAAATACATAAGCTAGATTTCAAACAACCAAATCTCATCACCCTTATACAATGCATGAATTCATGTAATGTTAATGAAGGAATAATTAAATTCATGTGTTAGAATTTAATTAATAAAACCCATAAAACCCATCTTGAAAGTGCTTTCCTACAAAAGAAAAATTTATTCAATGAACATACTTATATATATATATAATTCATATACATATTTATATTTTTTTTGAAGTGTCATGATTAATCAATAAATATGGCCATAATTACGATCATGAATTATAAGTAAAATGATAACTTGTAATGATATGATTCCATTATATGAAAATAATTTATAAAATAAAAAACCTTAAAATATTAAGTTTTGAATATAAAATAATACCATAAAATTTTAATTTGAAATAATTATGAAATATATGTATAAAAAATATAAACCCATTATATTATTATAAACATGAAATCAAAAGTCTTAAAAACAAATGAACATGAAAATTCAATACAATATATACATATATATACATATTAATTTGGAAATAATACATTTTACCTTGAATAAAAATTATGCTAAATCATTGTACTGATAGAGATATTCATGGCCTAGGTAGTCCTCTATTAGATTTTGGACAAACATGAAAAACATGTTGAATAAAGCAGGTGTCTTCCAGACCATGAACGCACTAACCAGGTGGTGAATTCAGGGAAAAAGGTTTCATGTATCTATCTCACTATCTCTCATTTTCCCCAGATAGTAAAAAATAGAAAAAAATGTAGGAATCATGGATATTCCTTATCCATAATCTTTACAACATCTCTGTACACTTCTATTCAAACACTCATAAAAACATAAGGTGCTGACATAAATCACTCAGGATGCTGGAGAAGATGAATTGTATAATTATGAGTCTTACTAACTACTTGTTTCCTTAAGAAAATATTTTCTTAGATTTATAGATATTAAAGGAGGAATACATAGATGATTCATAATATATATCAGACACGATGAATATGAATTGAAAAAAATCATAAATTTCAAACTAATTTGGGTTTTAAGCTTCTTCCCAAAGCATAAAAAAACTATAAATAAGATTGAAAAGTTGTTGATATAGATGCAAAAACCTATTAAGGATTTAATTAATCATTAAAAGGAAAAACTAAAGTTATATAAAAATATAGTTATTTAATAGAATCATTCAATAATAGACATTAAGACAACTAATATGAAGAAAAAAATAGATAACCAACTAGATTTGGACACCCTAAATTAAATACACACCTACCTTTGATCTGTAAATCTCTTAAGTAGGAGGAAGAAGATGGGATCTCCATTATCGATTTCCTCCTATCCTCACTCGAACTCCTTCTCAATTGAAACCCCCATTTATGTTCATAATCTATTGAGAACCCTTGATCGACACACCATGAAATGAAACCCTTCATCATTACCCAATCAAAGCTCGATCCTCCTCCTCTATACTCAATCTATGATCAATCCATTATCTGAGGTCAAATCGTTCCTTCCGTAATCAACCTTCGCTCAGCTTCAACTATAAAGCACTCATCCTCTACTATTCCACAACGCTCGATCTCCTCGATTTTTATGCCCCCAAAATGAGGTTGAACCTTATTTGAGCCTCTATCTAAACCTCATCCAAAATCCCCCTTTTTTTATTTTTTATATGTATTTATTTTTTATTTCCTCAAAATAATGATTTAATAGTTAATAATAATTCATATTTTATAAAACAAATTTATAAATATCATAATTTCATATAATAATCCAAAAATATATTGAATTTTATTGATCTAAAATAATAATAAAAAATTAGTATCATAAATTTATAATTAAATCTATGTGAATAAATATTATTTATTTTTTTTAAATATCATATCTTAATTATTTTACTTTTTAAATTACCTTAAATTTATAATATAAATTTTAAAAAGATAATCAAATAAATATATTATAATATTCTACGACATTTATAATGAATTATTTGTTTATAATTGTTAAAATTAACTTATCTTTAAATATTATTTAATAAATTCTATGGAAAATATTTTTGGAATGAAAAAATAAATATTTAAATAAAAATATAATTTCTTATACATACTTCAAAAATCATTAAAATTTATCCAATTATAACTATAAATTTAAAAAAAATTTAAATTTTTATAAAAATATATGTATATAAAATAGTTTTTCATGAAATAATAATAATAATATATTCAAAACATTCAATTATTAAAAAATAATTTTAAATAATCATATATTTTGGATTATTTTTAGAAAATACATTTATTAATTAATATATTAATTTACCTATGTTATGATATAAAAAAACTATTCCATTAAAAATATAGAAATATTTTAAAATTTGAAACCAAAATTATTTTGAATATAAAATATATTATAGTTTCATAAATGTTTGTATTAAGACCTTTACTAATTTATTAGAAATGAACTATTAAATAAATTATTAATGAAAATAAAATTACTCTTTGAATTTATTGGGATATTACAAGCTTCACCCAAATTCCAGATTATTTTATCTTCTTGAATAAAATGTATGTTTGTTTAGATAATCATATAGATATGCGAATAATGAGGGTGTTTTCATTTCTATTTAGAATGATTAACAATGAAGACACTTAAGCCACAACCAAGACGCCTTTATTATAGATATAAAATAAATATAGGTGATTATTCATGTACTCCATTTTCACTTCCATCTTCGATATATCTAGAGAAATAAGGTTTCTTAACCTTTTATAGAATTCTATTTTTTGGTTCTTTTGTATTTAAATATTCAAGCAATGCATTTGTCTCACCTAATTCTTGATTTAACTTTTTCAAAATTTAATATTGATAAATTAGTAGTTTAATAATGTCATTTGTAGAATTTCTAGTGTTATTTCACCTTCCACAACATTACTTCCTTCCCTTATGTGAAAAAAATTATTTCCTTAATCCCTTTCATGTTAATTTTCTTTCTAGAACTATTCATCATGTTTTTATTAATCTAACCAAATAGTCCGGTGGTCTCTACTAATATACTTAAGTTTCTTAAATTATTTTTATAGTTTCTTCACATAATTTGAGTTTCCCTTTTTGGGAAACTAATCATACTCATCATTAGTGACATATTTATCAAAGAAAATATTTTTATTTCTTTCCTTGATAGAGTCTTTTTTTAATTTTAGCTTACACCATTTAATATTGATATCCAGAGATTTTTTGTAATGATTAGTTATATATCCCATTTCACTATAGTAGAAGAAGAATATCTTTGGTTTAACATCCTTGTATTCTTCCTTTTTTGACTTATATATTTTTTGAGTTTTTTCGTAAAACTATCATATTTTTTGAGCATATTTAAATTCTTTCTTTCATCCTAAGGTAGCCTTAGAATTTTTCTTCATCTAGTCTATTTTATATTGTGGTATTATTTTCATATTTGTACATAATTGATGCGAGAATAGTTCATAATAGAACTATATAATATTTTGACCAATCATAGAGTAGTATTCATATAATCTATCAAGGTGTTAAAATATATTTATTACGTGAATGATTTCTCACTTATGTGAGTTTAGATTTTTGATAAAAAGTGTTCTTTTTCTTTCAACTCAGATCCCCATTGATTCAAGAATTATAAAATCTTCATAAATAGTTAAATTGTTTAAAAAATATATTTCCTATATCATTAACCTCCTATAATACCAACTGTATTCAATCAACCTAATTGTTTTGTCTATAACAAAAATATGGATAGATATTTCTATTTATGCACCTTTTTATTTTTGGGTTGTAACACCACCATTTTTGGATCTCCTTTATAGGTTTTTTTGCATATAACCATATAAACCTTTGATATGTTGATGGATATCTAGTAATTTTACATCAACCAATTTGTTATAGTTTTTAATTTAAAACCTACACATTCAAATGAAACAACATTATTAAAAATATAATTACTAGGGTTATGGGTTACCTTTTCCTAAGAGTTTTATGTATATGATTCTTCATATTACCTAAAGATATATTTTACACCATCATGATATATTTTATTGAAAATTGTCTTATATGGTGTTCGTGTTGATGAATCGTTCTTCTCATGTATTTGGTATGTCATAGTTTCTATATATTCTATATTTTTCAACTCCAATTCATGTTCATGGAACTTAATGTTGGGAAAATTATTTTCAACATAATAGACTTAAAAATTTCTTCCCAGTCATTTTTATCTTCTAAATATGATCCTTATGAAATTTTATTGATTCTTGTAATGAGATTTAAATATCACTCACTACATTTTCCCTAACCTATATTGAATATATTTTTCATTCACTGAGGCCTTGTAAAAAATTTCCAATGCGTGGATAGATTCTGTAAATATTATTCAAGACACTAATTTCTCATAAAAATGAATTTTACCTTATTCTTCTTTTAGAGAAATATTTTTATTTCAAGGTGACATAGATTCCTATTTAACTTCATAATGTTTTTTGACGATGGTACGCGTTTTTATATTCTATTCTAATTTCTCATCCATACCTTTATGCTCCTCTTCTAGCAATATATTTTCATGAAGATGTCTATTTATATAACTAAAACTACAAGTGACCACTTCAAGAAGAACTTTAATTATATATTTCTCTACTTAATAGTAGTCATATTCAACAATTTTAATAGTCCTATCATCCTTATAGTCTCCAAATATTGAACTAATTTCATCAATATGTAAAGTCGTAACAGATTTGATCGATGGATACTTACACTGATCCTTCATGTCTTTTTATTCTTTTATATACTTCATTGATTTTTTTTTTCTCATTACATAGGTATCCTTATATATTTAATGAATAACGAATCATTTAAAGAGATAATTATTTTAACTATGATACCATTTTTAGATGCAATGTATGGGGAGTTCCTCAAGAGGGGTAGTGGTTGAATCAATGATATTTTTTATGACTTTTTTATTTTTAAATCTACCTTTATGATTATTTAAGACCACATTATTTTAAATATTTCTATATAACCATTTATTGTATGAAATTATATATACATAAGTAATAAAAATGAGGTTTTAAAAGGTTTTACCATGATTGAAAACTCATTTCCTCATTCAATTTAGGTTCTGAATCCTAGTTTCTCTATTATAAAAATTAATGTAAAAGTAAAATATATCTCCCAAAAATCATGGTAGAAATTATCCTTTAATTTCTACTCTCTAGTTTATACATTTGTGTCATCCGTACATATTCTTTATATGGGAATCCCACTAGTTGAAGCTATCTTCTGAAAAGCATCTTCCCATCTTTAGATGGGTTCTTTATACTACCTCATGATAGTTATTTAGGGGTCCTCCCAACACCCTCCTATTAATAGGTATTGGAATTATTTATTTCAAGTCTATGCATATTTTTTTAAAGGATCATTTAAATTTCTTAACTTCTTATAATAATGATAAAATGATATCACAGATAACATGAAGATTTTCTTTCCTCTCACCATCTTCTGGTCTTTGGGAAAAACCTAGTGTTGACCTCCTTATCATCAATCATTAGTGCACTAGAGTTCAATAATTGAGTTATATTATTATCCCTCAATTAAAAATTCTTCCATTTTATGATTTTTATCACAGTCTCTCAAAATTCACTTATTCATCAACTACAAATATATATTCATAAATTATTCTCATGAATATTAGTTTCCAAAATAGAATTTTGGTAAACATCTTAATATTTTAAAGAAATAGTGATATCTCATTTTAAATCAATAAATGAGATAATATTTTTATTATTCTATTCAAAATCATCTTAATCAATGCCAAGGTACTCCTTTTAATTCTCTTTCAGGATCAAGCTTTCCTTTTTTATGTGATATTAAAAATGTAACATCCTTTTAATCACTAAAAAAACCAACATGTTTTATTTCATTTTTAAATTACCTCCATATTTTCATGTGAGAATGAAATCCAATGTGGAAAATTAACTTTACAATGTGGAAGTAAAAATCTATAGCTTCTCATTATACTAGTTCAATTTCAATCTCAACAGAATGAATTACAATCCTCTTCGAGGATTCTGCTATTTTGAATTCATTATTATCCTAACATGCACAATTTAATTTATTTTTCCAATATTCTAGAATGTATTTTATAGAAATATAAATATCAATGTATAGATACCCAAACATTTTAAGTAAATCTCTTTATATCAATCAATTTCATTTGGTTCCCTATATGTTGATCTAGACTCTTATATGGGTACTCTCCTTATATGAACGACCCCAAATTAAATCCCCTTAAATAAGTCATCCTTAGGTTGATCCCTACCTCTATATTTCTTTATATGAATTTCCATAAATAGATCCCTTTATATTGATATCTATTTTTTATGCCCATATATATACCACCACTCTTACATCAATAGATACACGTGGTGCTAAATCCCCCCATATGATGCCCAATAATGAATCCCTTTATGTGGTGGATCCCCAAATGTGAATCTAAAATAACCATTTTTCAACATTTAATTCAAAAAAATCATAACCTATTTATCTAATTTTTAGTTCTTCTCAAAAACTAGAAATATTCCATAAATTTTATCGAAATGATCTTCCTCAAATGGATGAAACATATTCATATAAACTACCATATTATGTTATGAATATAGTACTTTAATATCTCACAACTGTTAGAAACGTCTTAAATTTTTCAAACATATCATATGAAACACATTAATTATCTGTACATATATTGAAATATTAATAATAATTTATTAATCGTCACAATTATGGCTACTACATTGAATCTGTCAATTTAAATGCAACAATAAGATCACATCCTTTTCAATTAATTAAATAAATCTTAAAAGGAATATAAAATATTCGATCAATGGAAATAGCTTCTCTATCATTTTAATTTACCAAAAATCATGTAATCACATTTATATTTACTCCCATACTTATCCAAAAAATAATAACTACATTACAGATTGAAAATAAATACAATACATGTGTGGGAGATTCCTAAATCTTATCATTGATTATAGCAATCAAATGGAAGGAAAATATGTAAGGAAAATTTATATATTTGAGGATATGTTAAGGTATTTATCTATTTAATATGTGGGTATTGGTATTAACATATTATCATATATGATATCTCATATAATAATAATTTATAATCAATAATCTGAACAAAACCATATGAATATTAAAATTAGAATAAATTCTAAACACCCACATAATAGAATGAATTTGTAGGATCATAACTTCCATATGTTATAATAGGGAAGGTATGAACCATTTAAAGGAACATGAAGGTAGAAAAAATTATATACAAAAGTAATTCCAATAACCGAAGAAAAGATAATGAGATCTTAATAGTGGATTATATCTTATTATATATATCACCATGGAAGGGATTAATTTTACTACATAACAAACCTAATGTAATATTGTTATACATTTTTACTTTTGAGATAATGTAATTAATAATAATTTCTAGTATAAGAAAACTATGACTTTAATCCTTTCAAAAGTACATGATTTTTTTCACATTTTATTTATTAGTCAGTATACTAAATACCTAACACATGTACTCCACATTGAAAAAATATCAGTAGAAGATTAATTAAAAAATTATTAAGATCTAATGAAAATAATTTATAAGATATATAAGGTGGTTTAGAACCATAAATCTCATTTGGTGAAGTTAATTTGGAGAAATTGCAAATTACATGAAAAAACATGTGATCCCTATGAGGTCATATATAATATTTATCCACTATTATTTTCTATTTATGTATGAAATAAATTTAATGGAAATAATTATTTCCATGTTTGGGATAGTAGAATACAAGAAAAGTGATTTTTCATAGGAAAATCTGTAAATATATTCCGTGCACCACTTTTATGAGACTACAAATAAAACAATATATCTAAAATAGGACTGTATAGTAAAGGATATATATTTATCATAACATTAAAAAAACATGTTGAATAATATGATTATACAATAAATGATATATATTTATCATACCAATTAAAAAATTACATAATAAAAGGATGATGTTTTAAAAAATGATGCATTGTGATCTGGGTACAATGTTTATTGCGGTGGTAGAGGTAGTATTGGGCAGCCCAAAACTAGGCATCACAAATGGGGATGTTGTGATTCCTCAAGTTACATTTTTTAGATTGTTTCAATGGATCAATGGGAATGGATTCTAGGGGTTCAGTGGTTATCTGGAAGGAGGCTTCGATTATTATGGTTGGTAACAATTTTTAATTTCTAATGAATGAGGATTCTGGTCCAGAAAAAGAGGTATTTAGGGAGATGGTTTTCGATGGGAAGGAAACTATGGGGAATGAAGAGTTTCCCCCTTAGTTTCCAAAATTACAATAGAATTGCATCTCTAGAGCGGAACATGATTATTGTTGAAATGCCTATCATAATGGGGGGCAGGTTAATGGGGAGTATGGTCAATGCATGGAATTGATAGATAATAATGAGAAATATTCTTGGATGGGAAACGGTTTGGTGCATGAGGATCATTATAAAGAGAATGGATCCTTAGAGTTACCAAGTAAGTGGGGGGGGGGATTTCTCTGATAATAATAAGGAAAATGATAGTCTCTCTCCCAATATTCATGTAAAGGCATCTTATAGTGATATATTTAATAACGGGAGGAATCATGGAAATGATAATGTGGGGTGGGGGGGATTTCACTACTCCACCAAAGAGGAATCCAAGAAAGGACTACTCTAACATTCCAAAGATGGTGTCTACCAAATCCTCCTTCAAGGGCTCAAAATTGAAAGAGATGGATAAAAAATGGGGGCAAGTTAACAAGAAGCTATCTAGGGAGCAATTGACTTAAGAGCGACTGCGACTAAGGAAAAAATACATAAAAAATGATCAATTCCAATAATTTGCAATCTGATTGGGGTCGACTGATCCAAATGCGGTCTGAGATATTGGAAATGGGGAAGTGTATGAACCCTTTTGATTTTTTTTCTTGTTGGGTCTATTTTTTTGTTTTGAACTTTTGTACTTTGCACTCGTTTTTCTTCAAAAAATATTGAGGACCGTGCATTTTTACTTGGGCCTATGCCTTCTGGTATATTTTTTTTCTCATAGTCCCCAACATATATTTAGGCTATAAGAATCATAAAACATAGATAAAACAATCCATGAATTTTATATTTTAGAATGATATTAAACCTGGAAAATGAGAATTTTGATTAAAACTAAGTGAATTTATAATAAAGTATATTAATTATATTATAAATACATCATTATTAAAAAAATTATATTTTAATAATTAGAAAACTAATACAAACTTTATATCATAAATTTAACCATTATGAATAATATCAATTACACAAAAAATCATTATTTAAGGTATTTATTTATATATTAATATTTTCACAGTTAATTATTTTCATCATAAAATATATGTAATTTTTTTACTATAAAATTGAATTTAGGTAATTTTGATATTTTAGGTTTTTCTAAAATAGTCAAAATTTTGTTAAAATATTAAATATAAAATATAAATATATTATATATTATATGATTTTATTATTATGTAAAATTTATATCATAATTGAAATTACAATATCTATATTTTATCATATTTTTTATGGGTTAAAATATTTATTTCAAACTTTTACATTCAACTTACTAACCACAAGGTAAATTTTAAATCTTAAAAGATAATTTACCATATTAAAAACTATTTTATGATTCATTCCTATGTATATATTATTAATTAATGAGAATTTAGATTTTTTATACACTAAGGATGCCTCTAATCAAGGGAGGAGCTTTGTGGATGTGGCTAAGAAGGCTGGAGGTTTTTCATTCATGAATTGCGATTCGGGTAGCTATGGAAGAATTATACGAAAGGTTCAGATTTCTCAAGTATCAGCCAATAAAGCCACTATTGAATAAAGGGTTAAATTATGCATGTTCTCCATCATTGCTCGTGTTGTGTTTCCAAAAGGTGTGCGACCATGGATATTTCATGAGCTTAAAGGTAGATTGGCGGAAATTTGGGGCATTAGTGATTGGAAGATGATGGCAATAGGGCATGGATTTTATCATGTCGTCTTCCCATCTGATGAATGCATGAGATGTGCATGGAGTCTGGGCTCAGTCCCTCTGCACCCTGGCTTTCTCAGAATTCATGAATGGGACCGTAATTTTGATCCAAACACGGTCAAGAACACATTTTCTCAGGTATGGATTCGCATTCACAAGCTATGTTGATTGTATTGGCATCCTCAAATATTGTAGGACATTGCATCTTCTATAGGGAATCGTATTAGACTTGATAAGAAAACTGATAACCCTAATTTTGGGCACTATGCTCGAATTTTAGTGGATGTGGAAATGTCAAGTACACTTGTGGAAGAGGTTGTATTCACCACTAGAGATGATAGCATTAATCTAGAGATAGGATATGAAAGGAAACCAATGTTTTATCTTAATTGTCATATTTTGGGTCAATATATATCGGAATGTAATAGGAATAAGGTGTGTTCTGCATGTAACATTTGTGGGCATGATGTGGGTACTTGATGAAGGAAGACGATTGAGCAGGGATGTCTCAATTCAGATGATGGAAACAAGGTGTAGGTTGAGAAGAATGGTGAGAAGGCTCAGGGTGGAACTATGGCTACAATTGTTGATATTATCCCCATTGATATTAGTGGTGAAATAACAGAGAAAACCCCTCAGGATCCTCCTAATGTGATGAATGATGAAAATGAGGTAGGCAGTAAGGATGAAATGAGACTTCTGGATGATAATAGAGACTCTCTGGAAAAGTAGAATACTGATAATGGGGCAAATGAAGTTGAAACTCAACTTGTTGATTGTCAGGATGATACAATTGAGGTGTTACATGAGCATGAGACCTTTGAGTTTCCAAATGTGGACCCTACTGTTCAACAGGTGCTTGACTCACTATCTCATGAGTCACCTTTGGAACAGGATCAGTCAGGACTCAATATTGAGGGAACTATAGAAGAGAAATCTTAGATACCGATTTTGAAGATGGAGAAAAGGAATCTTCCTGCAAACTTAAGTATACCTATCAGTTTTGATAATAGGTTTACCCCTCTTTCTGATGATGATAGTGAATCCTCAATGCCTAGAGATTCTACGAGTAAATCAACAGAAATTGTTGAATCTGTTTCTAATGAATTCCTAGCTAGAAGATATGTTGGACCCTGCACAAGGCAACGGTCTTTAAATCAATGAAGATACTATTCTGGAATTGCCAGGGGCTTGGGAACTCTCCCACGGTCAGAGCCCTGAAGCATTTGATCATGACCAATAATCCCATGTTGTTGGGTATTTCCGAACCAAGAATGAACTTCTCACGATGGTTGTAATTCAATTGGAATACTATTGGGTATTCACTGGTTGCCTACAATCAGGTCCAAGATGGGAACGAATCCGAATGGGTCCTCAAACACAACAACATTATCATAGATTCTTATCAGATTGATCAGCAAGTTGTTAACTTATCTTGTTTTCATCAGTATAATGACCTTTGTGTAACTTTTGTTTATGCTTTCAACCAATACATTAAAAGGAGAGATCTTTGGAATCATTTACTCTCCATTTATGGGAATATGTCCAAGAGTTAAATCCTGCTTGGTGATTTTAACACAATTCTAAGGCCAGAGGAAAAGACTAGAAGAAATTTTTGTCAGGCCTCAGCCAAGGACTTTAATTATTGTATTGATCAATGCCAACTGAGTGAAGTTCCTATATTAGGTGATGACTTCACCTAGAGTTGATATACTATTAATGGGAGGTAGGCATGCAAGATGGATCGATGTCTGGTACAGATGAATGATAGAAGTGATACAATTGAAGTTTCTGGTTTAACTCTTCCAAGGATGCATTAAGATCATAGCCCTATCCCGGTTGAGTTATGTTTTAGTAATTTGAGGTCAGCTCCTCTGCCCTGTAAATTTAACAATGCATGGTTAGTTGTTCAAGGATGCAGGGAAATTATAATGGAAGCATGGGGATTTGATGTCATTGGGTTCTCTTCACATATATTGATCTCAAAACTGAAAATTGTAAAGGCTAGACTCAATGATTGGAGCAAAGAATCATTTTCCAGCATTTTCAATGTCATCAAAGGGGCTGAATCTACTCTCTTAGATTTACAGCAAATTAATATGCAGCAGGATCTCCCATCTCAGGATGAGATACAAGCTGCCTCAAATCTTGATAGCCTATTGTCCCTCAAAAAAAATCTGGATAGAAATCAGCTGAATATTAAATGGCTGAAGAATGGGGATATAAATACAAGATTTTTCCATTTCTTTCATAGGGAGAAAAGGATTAAGAAAAATCTAAAGGCTATTATAATTGATGGTAAGTTACTCACATCTGAAAATGAGATTGCTAATGCTGTGACTTGTCACTTTGAGAGGTTATACTCTGATTCTGGCATGAACAACTCAAGTAAGATTTTCACATGTATTGAACTGACTCTGGATGAAACTCAAAACAAAAGGCTCACTGACATCCCATACTACAAAGAGATCCATCATGCTTTATTCTCCTTGAATATGGATAGTGTTTCTGGCCCGAATGGATTCACTAATAAATTCTTTATGTTCTACTGGGATATCATCCATGTTGAGGTTACTATTGCTATTAAGGAATTATTTCAACATTATTTTATGCCATTTGGTATGAACTCCAACTTTATTGCCTTTATTCCAAATAAAGAGAATGCTTTAGATGTTAAGGATTTTAGGCCTATTGCTATTGTAAATTCTATTACTAAAGTTATTAGAAAGATTTTTTCTCTTTGTTTAGGTGAAGTTTCTAGGGATCTCATCTCTGTTAATCAGTTTGTCTTTGTACCTAGTAGAAATATTCAGAACTATCTATTTACTGCCTCATAATGCATCAACATCATGAATGGTAAAGCACAGAATGGGAATATGGCCTTGAAAGTTAAAATTTCTAAGGCTTTTGACACTATACGATGGGACTTCATTTTCACCATTCTCAGGATGCATCGATTCTCAAATAAGTTTATAGATCTGATCTCTGCTATTCTACGAAGTGCTCGCCTCTCTATTCTTGTTAATGGTTCCCCTAGGGGTTTATTTCAGTGCTCAAGGGGGGTCAGGCTAGGTGATCCCTTATTTGGGATTCTGTTTTCTCTGGCTGAAGACTACATCAGTATCTGTCTGAATGATCTTGTCAATATAGGTCTTTATCAAATAATGGAAGCTGGTCGGAATCTTTTTTCCCCCTCACACTTGTTGTATGACGATGACATCCTTCTATTTTGTAAGGAATATAGGGGAACTATATCCTACATCAAGAGAATTTTCTGACATTATGAAGAGGTTGCAGTTCAGGCAATCAGCTGGAGTAAATCCTTTGTTGTGTTTGGGGAAGGAGTCCAAATATTAAGACAAAATTGGATTTCTAGTAAACTATGGGTTAAGAGAGGGGAGTTTCCCCTTGATTACCTAGGGATACCTCTATTTTGGGGAAGAGTGAAACAGATTCATTATGAAGGAATTTCCTTAAAAATCAATAATCAGCTGGCTAGCTAGAAGGGAACGAAAATGTCTCAGGATGGTAGAATTTGTCTTGTCAATTCAATTATCACTTCTATGTTTATTCATTATTTCTCTGTCTATTGATGGCCAAGAGCCCTTCTCAAAGAGCTGAGTGGTTTGGTTCGAAATTTCATTTGGACTAGATCAACACAGTAAAGGAAACTAGTTACTATCTCTTGGAAAGAATTTATCAAACCAGTTAAAATGGGGGGAATGGGAGTTAAGGATATTAAATTATTCAATGACTCTTTACTTCAAAACATCACATGGAGGCTTCTTGTCTGGCCTGATTTCTCTATGGAATTCCTTATTGGCAAGTTTGTTGACATATTGTAGAACAGGAAGTGTTTGTACCTTAAATCCTCAGTTTGGTCTTCGGTTATAATCACATTCTCCAAGATCATGGCTCAATCTATATGGCTGGTCTACCCTAGTTCAAATTTTAATTTCTAGTTTACTTCCTAGCTGTCCTCCCCCATAAAGGATTCTTCCATTATTCCATATTCAATGAAGAATCTGTCCATATCTGATCTACATGTGAATGCTGATATTTCTACATTTATTCCAGCTACTATTTATGATGAGATTTGAAATTATGAATATGTTGATTCTGACGTTTTGATGTGTAAACCATATTTGAATGGATACATCTCTAGCAGGGAATATTACAAACTCATGTGTGGCCATGAATCAAGCATTCCTTCGTGGGTGGAGGTTGTTCACAAGCCATATATCTTTCCTATTAATGCTATACTCCTATGAAAAATATGGAAAAAATATGTTACCCACTCAAGCTTCTCTACAGCGAGCATGTATCACCATTATTCCAGTTTTTTTTCTCTCTATGGTGGAAGATGAATCCCCTATGCACCTGTTTATTCAATGTGATTTTGCTATGCGTTTATAGAGCTATCTACAAGCTGTTTTTCAATGCTGCCTTGATTTTTCTTCTATTGCATTCCTGTTCTGCTCAGTTTTGCAATCCTCTTTTAGTGAGCAGCTCAAAGCCTTGCTACTTGCTGCTACTGTTTCAGTTGTATCATACATATGGAAGTCTCATAATAGACTGATCTTCAATAATTTCAAGTCTAGCCATTGTGAAGGGATCATGATGATTCATCGATGCATTAAATTGTCCTCGATGAATCAAATAGGCTCCATGCATAATGACATTTCTGATTTTCTAATTCTATGATCTCTTGGTGTTAGTGGCAGGGAAAGGAAACCATGTATGCGGAAATATATTCGATGGATTCCCCCTATCTCTATCTGGTTAAAGTTGAATGTTGATGGGGCGGCCTTGGGTGCACTAGGCCCTACTGGGTGTGGTGGGGTGTTCAGAACCCATCGGGGTTTTGTTAAGGGTTTCTTTTTCCATTATGATGTCCATGCACATGCGATTGAGGCTGAACTGTGGGCCATGATTAAGGCTATCAGGTATGCTATTCGTTATGGATGTCATAGGTTATGGCTGGAGTCAAATTCTTTAGTTGTTGTCTAGATTTTGAAGAACCAGTCCTGGAATGTCCCATGGAGGATGATGTTTGCCTTGATCTCTTGTCTGAAGCTTGCTCAAAGTTTACTCCTTGATGTTTCTCATGTCTACCGTGAAGCAAACCAGGTTGCTGATGCCCTTTTCAAAAGGGCTGTTATGAAGGTTAGTTCCAGTTGGTATTTCGTTCTTCCCAACTATTGTGATATTTTGGATAGGGATGCTTGTAATGGTGTGATGAACAAAAGGGTTTGTAAGGCACCACCCTTTTGAGCTGGTTTGTACTGTTTACTTTTTATATAATACTTTGTTGGGAGCAGGTTTCTACTAGTCTCTTAGACCTTCTGGCTATTTTATAACTTAGATTCCACGGTCTAAAATGGTGAATTATTAAAGAAACCACCAATTCATATTATAAATAACCCCCTATCGACCAATTTTCCTTTAATAGAAAACTCTTAAACATGTTTATCCTCTCATTATATCTCATACATCTCTTTAAGGATATCATAAAGTCATTTAAATGTTACTTCTCAATTTCTAAGAAGTTATATGTGAGGTTAGAGTTTCACAAGCTCTATTATTCATTTTTGTTATTGTTTTGTATAAAAAACATTATATTTTTATAAATTATTATGTTATTCTAATATATCCATTATAATACAGTTCATTTCATTTATTTTTCTTAATATTTTTAATATAATTTTTTTGGAATGCTTTCACGAGTTTATAAAATTATAAAATATTTTTTCCCTCATTAATGTAAAAACACTTTCATATTATCATTATAAAATTTTCTATATGTATCAGGTATCCATGGTATTGTGAATATAAATTATATATAGGGGTCTCTATCTAAATAAAATAAACCTAAATATTTCTAGTTTTACTATAATGATTACCACTGATAATAGTCCTTCAATTATCACATGTAAACCCCTAGTTTCAATGTTAGCCTAAATTTTATTTCATTTTGTTTTCGTCCCTAATTAAAATAAGGATTTTTATTTTATACTTTTATTCAGAATTTCCATTGTATCCCTCTATTTTACATAATTTTATAAAATAATTATTCAAAATGATTTTTTTCAATAATTATTTTATAAAATCATTAATATAAATATAATCATCTATAATTTATGTATTTATTATTATAATGTACCCTATAAAATTAATAAAATATTATCAATATTATATTGTTTTATTCATCTAGATAACCCTTCCATTCAGTTGATTGGAAGCGCTAATAACTAGTCATATAAAAAATTTTATTCCATTAAAATTATTTTTTAAGGCATCCTAATTATTATCATGATATGTCATGATAAGACATTAATATTTGAAATTATAAAAAATTATTTCTGTTTTAATTTCTATCAAATGGAATATAATAGAATATAGAAGTAATGTGCCATAACAAAATTTATTTATCCCTCAATTCATTGGTAGGTTAAATAAGAAAAATAAAATATTTAATGAGAGTGTTATACACTATAATTATGATAACTTGGAATAATTACATGATTATGTGATTATGATGCTTAACATTACGCACTCTATTGTTATATTATTCATCATGTTATATTTTAAATGTAACAATGTTAATTATTTGATTTTTTCATACTATATATTCCATCATTATGAATTGATGTATTTATAGTAAATTTGATATGTTAATGCATAGTAAGCATATTAGATCACTTAATTTTTATGTTTCCTAACCTTCATGTTACCATAATGAATACTAATCATGATTTATAAACTTGATAGAATAAATTAATTTTTATTATTAAAGGATATATATGTCTCAGGAATCTTATCATTTAATAACATAATATTTAATCTTGTATATTGCCTCATGAGGATTTAAAATAATCAATAATTTTGATAAATCAAATGCATTCATTTTATATATAATAAATATGCAATGAATCAAGGAAATTCATGTCCTCTGTGTCATACATATTACATTATAGGAACCATGATTTCCATTTTATAAAAAAGTTAAAAAAATTAATAGTTATGGAAATTGTTTAATTGTTTTTACTTTACTATAGTTTCAATAGGGCCAAACATATTTTTTCTATATTTTTAAATTTAAGGATTTTGAATCCATTATTGAGCCCTATTAAATTCTAATAAATAATCATGGTACACACTTTGAGAAATAAATATAGTGGAAACCCTTAAATCCAAAATTTCATTATTGTCTTGATAATAATTCCTAGAGAATAACGAACTAGTTGTTCTAAAACCATTATAGAGATTATAAATCCGTACTGATTAGTTTTTGCATAATTTTTAGGATGTGGTTCTTATTATCCTTTCCAATTTTTATTTCATTTATGTTATCAATTCCTTCAATTTTCATTATAATTAGCTTCCATTATGATCAAGGTGACAACATTAAACATCACACACATGTCTTTATGTATCGAATTTTGAATGTAATAGTGTATAATTATAATATATAATTTCATAATGAAATATAATATCCTTTTATTTTTAAAAATAAAAATATTTAATAGTTATCAATATATATATCTATATTAATAAGTAAATGATAAATATATATTTATTACCTAGTAGTTTCATTTTTTTAACATTTTGGAAAACCTGATAGAAATATAGTTTTTTCAAATACTTTATAATCCAATAATTGAGTGAAAGTATTGGTATCTTGATACATATTAAAAATATATATTTATTATATCTTGAAAAATAAAATTTGGTAAATAAATAGTATAGTATAAGTGGTTTTTCTTCCAAATAAAAATATTTTTCTTCAAATAATTTCAATTTACAAGAATAAGAATGTAGAACCCTCAGATTAAATTAAGTAACCCTTTATTTATGATTTTATGTATATAAAGTGTTTGAGTGATGTTTGGGAGGCTTGGAAAGAAGTTTGGATTGTTTTGGGGGATTTTATAATGGTTCCCGGTTGGTTAATAGTTTGTGGAAACTATGAAACACCAATAAGAAACTGTGAACAATGAGACATGGGCTAAGGAGAAGGCATACGGGTAGGTGTGAAGTTTTTCCAAGCTATGTGGACACCAAGGAGAAACCATGAAAAGTGGGACATATATTTTCTTCATGGTTGAAGAATAGTTTGTCTAACCATATGGGCCAACTGTGTGAGGTCCCCCGTGATAAACAAGTAGGTGCACTGTTAAGGCACAATTTGCCTAACTGTGTGACTAACCATACATTATTTATAAAACAAGACCCACAAGTTGTAGTTCTAGGTTGATATTAAAAATCAACCCCTTGTTCTTTCTACAAAATGGACCTAACTAAAAATTCCTTACTTATAAAGGTAGTATAGGATTCTCTCATCAATCTAGAGGTGATTTGAAGGCTTCTTTTAGTGCGTTGAAGCTAGATTCTCATGGAAAGTAATCATATATGATAGTTTTTCATGTTTTTAATTAGACCTACTTCTCTCTTTCTACGTATTTCTTATATATACTCACTTTTTTGGATAAATATAAGGTTGTTAAGTCTAATTATGTTTAAAGTTGGATTTTTTCTCTTAGGGGAAAAGATCTATGGTGGGTTATTTAGTTTCAACCCTGTTTTTGAGAGTTTTTGTTCTATTATTCATTTTCGTCATAAATATTGATGTTGGTGGAATAAATATTGACTACAATTATTAAAAATAGAATCCTTAGTTTAAAATTGATTGTTTTGACTGAAATTGTTTTTAATACCCGTTTTGAAACCCAGTTTGGTGAAAGTTTATCTAATTGTGGAGATTGGGTGTTTTTGTTGAAACGGAAATTAGTATCTTGGTTTTAAAACGATGATTTTAAAATTATTTTTTGGTTGATGAATTGAAAATTGTTTTTAATAAAAGGTTGGTTTTATTGAAAAATATTGTTTTGAAAATTTTCAAAAAAAAGTACAGTTTTATTGGAATGGTTGAATTTTTTTCTTTTCATAGGATTTTAGAATAATGGTTCTATCTGTTCATGTGTATTTGGGACAAATAAGGGTATTAAGTATCCTTAATAAATAGTGGGATGGATACGGGTCAGGAGTCCCCTCGTCAAAATCGTTCATTATGTGAAAATTTAGTGAATGCATGACCCAACACTCATAAGTATTGGGAGTTCTAGGTTTCATGCATGGTTGGATGTATTATTATTCAGAATGTAATTAGTTATTAAAAAAATAACTTATGAAATGGTTTTAATGAATGGTTTGGTTTCTTTCTTTGGAAATTTCTTGGTTTTGAGAAAGCTCTTTTATTATGGAAATTGTTTTATAATCTTATATAAACTATTTTACACTGTTTTATATAAATATGTTTTATATAAGTATACTAACATGTTCTATCCTAGTTTCATGAGAGGGAAGTCATTGGGGAATGCCAACTGAGTTTCATTACTCACCCCTACATTGGAACTTCAGTGATTTTTAAAATATTGTTTATCCTAAAATAGGAAAAATTTAATGTATCACAATTCTCTAGTGGTTATTTTTTATACTTTTTCTATTTGTGGAGTTGGATCAAGGGGCATGCTGAAGCATTGGAGTTATGCTGTTATCATTGATTTTTTTTTGGTTTTATCTTCCACTATGTACTTGGATGTTTTGATGTATTCTCCTATGGTACTCTTTGTATTTGGTTTAATATAAATGGAATTATTATGAGTTTTAATTCACTGATATCATGCATCATGTAGTGGTTTAGTTAATTATGAAATATTTGGTTGGATGTTTTATTTTCAATGGGAAAATCATCCCCCACCTGTTAATCAAGACCCTGGAATTTATTACCAGCCTATGGAATCTAGAAGATGTCATTTAAGTCAAATTAATATCCTACTCCTTTCTTAATATAATGAGGTGTGGAAGTATGTTATAACTGGTATTAGTCTTAGTCCTTTCAAATATCTCTATGGAATAATATGTATTCAGTTCTGTCAGTCCGTGAGTTGAAATTCATTGTGGTTTATTCCTTGTCTCGGGTTGGTAGAAAGGAGTAGGATTTTTTAGGACTCGAAATGTATGAATAAAGACATGTAGCTAAAATTTTTATACTGATCTTCATGTATCCAAGGAGTTGGTTAAATATTTGTTTTGGAGACACTTACAAGATTTGGAATCTCATTTTCATGGGGTTAGCTAATGAGAAGAGAATGACATGAATTATAGAGATTACTTCCCACTATAATGCATATTTCATTTTGAGTAATGATTTATGATTTTGGGTAAAAAGTTGTTGATTTTTTAAAAAAAGTGTTTTTTTCAAATGAGAGATTTTGAAAGGGTCCTGATAGTAGTATTTTTTAAATGGTTTTATTTTCAATAGCATGGTTAAATTTTAAAAAAATTGATGAAAAATGAAATATGTTGAATTTTGGAAGGCAAGTTTGGGATAGTATAATGTGGTAGAATATGAAAACATTATGCCACCATTTGACAGAGAGTGAGACTTGAGGTGTTTGTTGTTTGTATATAAAATGGAACTTGGTTGGAGTCATATTATCCAACCAAAATAAGCTTATGAGAATGTGGTTTCACCTAAGCCACAAGTGAACCAATAGCTAGTTTAGAGTATTGTAAAATCATTTTAGGTTGTGGAAAGAGGGAATAGGAGGGACAAACCAAGGTAAGTGGATCATTCTGTCCAATTTCAGAAGCAAGACCCACCCATCTATAGGGGTGATTCTGATCCAAAAAAGGAAGATGTGTGGAGGAATAGGATGAATCATATCTTCAATTTCTGTGGAAAACTATTAGAGTTGAAGGTATATCTATTGATTTATATGCTAGAATATCTTGTATGCTAGTAATGGGATTTATCTATTTCAAGATAAATTAGACCAAGTCCTTAAATGGGAGGATTTTAAAGAATTTTTCAATGAATAAATCTATCCTGAAATTTTCAGAATTCAATGAACTATGGAATTCATTATCTTGAAATAGGAAAATTATTTATACCTTAGAGAACATTGCTAAATTTGTGTATTTAGTTCATTTTTCACCTAAAGTTACTACTGGTTCATCCATGAAGGTGTACATCATTGAATCTAGGCTAAAATAAGAGATTAACTTGAATATTACTACGCTTTTTATAATTGATTATATGGGCATGGTCAATAGAGTGAAAATGGAAGAAAGGGACATATCATGATCTATGGGAGGAGGAAGCATATTGATAACCATGGGAAATGGTGGATAAAATAATGATTGGAGCAATAAGAACAAGGAAAACTATATTCAAGGTAGTGGGATGGATCAAAATCAGACGATAGGATTGGTAAATATTCGTACAAAACCAAAGAGTCATCCTAGATGTTTCCAATGTGGTTAATTTGACCACATGGAGAGATATTGTACACGAAAACCTTGAGCATGCCATAATTGTAATCAAAATGGTCATATACATTGTTATTTCCATTGTGATAAGAGGTTAGGTATTCAGATAACTTATCATGTATGACATGCATCATATGCTTCTACTGGATGAGGGTAGTAGACTATGTCTCCTCAATAGAACAAAGCTATCAATGGTGTTTCTATGAATATCATGAATCCTCACAAATGGAACTCTTAATACGGAAATAAATAAAAATGTACATCAAGAAATCAATTATATATATCTAATCAATTAATTAGGGATTATCAGTCTAGACCATCTATAGTGAATGGTATGATTCATTTGAATTAAACCCTCATGCAATAATTGTTTCATACTTATGTATCCCATTCCTTTATTTCTTCTCAATCTATTTATTTACAGAGTTTAAAAGTTGTGATGATGCCTTATATTTTCAAACTTCAAACTCCTCATGGTAAAAGAGAATGATGAGCCTTTATGTGTAGATCATGTTCTATAACTATTGATAGAGCCATGCTAAAATGGTATTTCCCTATTATTTTGATGGAAGCCTATGATATAATCTTGGGTATGGATTGGTTGAAAACGTTCAAGACTCACATCTATTATTATACTAGAAAGGTCTGTTTCACAACTGAAGTTGGTATTGAGCATATCTATCAAGGATACTAGAATGTAAATCTCGGTGCAACAGGCTTGTTAGCACTAGCAGTTGGAAAAATATCATATAAGTTGGAAGTGTTTAATTTGGAATTGATGGAAGAGATCAAGAATAATAGTTTTCCAGCTGTGGCTGATCAGTTTCCATATGTGTTTCAAATAAAATTCTCATGTTTTCCACCTATGAGATAAGTGAAGTTTATGATTGATATCTCTTTAGGGAACAATCCTATTTCCCTTCCATCTTATCGGATGACACAAATATAATTAACAGAATTCAGAGTGATGATGGATGAGTTTTTGAAGAAAGGGTTTCATTTGGAAGAGCACATCTCCATGGGTAGAACCAGTCTTGTTTGTCAAAAAGGAAATGGAGATATTAATTTGTGTGTGAATTATCATAAGTCTAAATAAGTTACGATCAATAATCAATATCCACTTCCATGAATTGATGATCTTTTCAATCAACTGAGGGGAGATTAGTGGTTCTCTATGATTGACTTACCTTCATGATATCGCCAATTACGGGTTTGGAAGGACAACATTCCAAAGACAACTTTTAAGAGATGATATGACCACTATGAGTATGTGGTAATGCGTTTCGGTCTTATGAAATCACAAGTAGTCTTTATGGAATTGAGGAATCAGATATTTCAATGATATTTAGATTATTTTATGGTTGTGTTTGTGGATGATATATTGGTGTATTCAAGGATAAGTGGAAATCATAAGAAACACATGGTAATAGAATTGGAAATCTTGAGGTATCATCGGTTGTATGAAAAACTATCAAAGTGTGATTTTTGGATTCAATAAGTATGTTTTCTTTTCCATGTAATCTCTAAAAGTATGTTTCTTCAGATAAAAAAAAAGAAGATATTATCTCTTTGAAACCCCAAAAGAATGTCATTGGGATACAGAGTTTCTTTGGTCTAGATGGTTATTACTAATGTTTTGTTTGTGATTTCTGATGACTAGATATAACTATGATTGAATTGAAAAAGAATAATGTTTCATTATAATGGAATGGGGAATGTTATATGTATTTTTAAGAGATTAAAGTTTTTCTTACATCAGCACCAATCATGATTTTACCATAATCGGGACAAGGGTACATTGTGTATTGTGATTAATTGTGATTAGGATTGCAATACGGGAAAAAGGGATTTTTCGACGGGATTTATTCTTGTCGCAAAAGGTTTGTCCAAGAGGGTATTTGCGACGGGAATAACGACCTGTCGCAAATAACCAACTATTTGCGATGAGATTTCATCTCCCGTCGCAAATAGTTTGGGGCAGATAGCGCGCAAAATCCGTCGCAAATAACCGGCGGTGGTTTATAGCCTTTTGCGACGGGATGTCGTCGCGTATCAAAAGTCGTGTCGGCAGGGGCTGTTTGCGACGGGTCCCGTCGCAAACAACTTTTTAACCACCAACAGTAATTAATGCGGGCGTAGATATTTGTGATGGGTCTCATCGCAAAAGATAATATTTACGACGAGTATCTCATCACAAATAATCCCGTCGCAAATAATCTAACCTATATATACCCCAACCGTTTTTCCTCTCATTCCTCTCAAATTTTAGATCATGTTTCTCTCTAAACTCTGATTTTAGAGAGAGAATTTTTCTAAGATAATTTTTTTGTTCACAATGAAGTTGTGCAGCCGTATGCATCAATAGAAAATCAGTCTTAAAGGTATTTATGTTTTTTTAATATAGTATTTATTTCATTTTTTATGTTAATTTTTTTTATTGTTGATTAGTTGTAATTAAATTAAATTTATATTGTTTTGTCATTAGTATTTATTTTTACTAATAAATTGAATTTTTTAGTATTAATTTTTAATAATTAGTAGTAATTAGTAATTATTAACAATAATTAGTACTATATATAATTAATTTGTAGTAAATAATAATAATTGGTAATAAATATCAATAAATAGTAATAAATTGGAATAAATAGTAATGATTAGGTATAATTAGTAATAATTAGAAATAATTAGAAATAAATATTAATAATTAGCAATAATTAGTAATAATTATGAATAATTAGGAATAATTAGTAATACTTGGTAATAATTAGCAATAATTAGTACTAAAAAGAAATAAATATCAATAATTAATAATTATTAGTAATAAATTGTAATAATTAGTAAGAAATTGTAATAATTAGTAATAAATACTAATAATTACTAATAATTCCTATTAAATACTAATAATTAGAAACAAATACTAATAATTAGGAATAATTAGAAATAATTAGAAATAATTTGCAGTAATTAGAAATAAATAGCAACAAATAGCAACAAATAGCAATAATTAGCAATAATTAGCAATACTTAGGAATAAATAGCAATAAATAGAAATAATTAGCAATAATTAGCAATAATTATGAATAATTAGCAATAATTAGCAATAATTAGAAATAATTAGCAATAAATAGCAATAATTAGTATAAATATCAATAAATAGTAAAAAATAGAAATAATTAGTAATAAATAGGAATAATTAGTAATAATTAGGAATAATCAGTAATAATTTGGAATAATTACTAATAATTAGGAATAATTAATAATAATTAGTAATAAATTGTAATACTTAGTAATAAATTTTAATAATTAGTAATAAATTATAATAATTAGTAATAAATACTAATAATTAATAATAATTAATAATATATACAAATAATTACCAATAATTAGCAATAATTAGGAATAATTAGAAATAATATGCAATAAATAGAAATAAATAGAAATAATTAGCAATAATTAGGAATTATTAGAAATAATTAGCAATAAATAGAAATAAGTAGCAATAATTAGCAATAAATAGCAATAATTTGTAATAAATAGATATAAATATTAATAAATAAGAATAATTAGGAATAATTAGGAATAATTAGTAATAATTAGGAATAATTATGAATAATTAGGAACAAATACTGATAATTAGTAATACTTACTAATAATTAGTAATAATTAGCAATAATTGGGAATAATTAGCAATAATTAGGAATAATTAGCAATAATTAGTAATAATTAGCAATAATTAATAATAATTAGCAATAATTAGAAATAATTAATAATAATTATTAATAAATTGTAATAATTAGTAATAAATTGTAATAAATTGTAATAAATTGTAATAATTAGTAATAAATTGTCATAATTAGTAATAAATACTAATAATTAGTAATAAATTGTCATAATTAGTAATAACTACTAATAAATACTAATAATTAGCAATTAATACTAATAATTAGCAATAAATAGCAATAATTAGGAATAATTAGCAATAATTAGAAATAATTAGCAATAATTAGGAATAAATAGTAATAATTAGCAATTGTTATAAATAATTAGCAATAATTATCAATAATTAGCAATTATTAGAAATAATTAGCAATAAGTAGCAATAATTAGAAATAAATAGCAATAATTAAGAATAATTAGGAATAATTAGAAATAATTAGCAAAAATTTACAATAATTAGTAATAAATAGTAATAAATATTATTAAAAAGAAATAATTAATAATAAATAGTAATAATTAGTAATAATTAGGAATAATTAGTAATAAATATTAATAATTGGTAACAATTAGGAATAAATACTAATAATTAGTAACATTTAGCAATAATTAGTATTATTTAGCAATAATTAGGAATAATTAGCAATAATTTGGAATAATTAGAAATAATTAGCAATAATTAGCTATAATTAGTAATTTTTACTAATAAATACTAATTATTAGTAATAATTTGGAATAATTAGCAATAATTTGGAATAATTAGCAATAATTAGTAAGAATTAGCAATAATTAGCAATAATTAGAAATAATTAGAACTATTTAGATATAATTAAAAATAAATAGAAATAATTATGAATAATTAGCAATAATTAGGAATAATTAAAAATAATTAGTAATAAATAGAAATAAATTGTAATAATCAGTAATAAATAGTAATAAAGAGTAATAAATAGTAAGAAATATTAATAAATAGTAATACATAGTAATAAATAGAAATACCTAGTAATAAATAGTAATAGTTTCTAATAAATATTAATAATTAGTTATAAATAAGAATAATTAGTAATAATTAGTAATAAATACTAATAATTAGGAATAAATACTAATAATTAGTAATATTTAGCAATAATTAGTAATATTTAGAAATAATTAGTAATAATTAGCAATAATTAAGAATAATTAGCAATAATTAAAAATAATTAGCAATAATTAAAAATAATTAGCAATAATTAGTAATAATTACTAATAAATTCTAATAATTACTAATAAATAGTTATAATTAGCAATAATTAGGAATAACTAGTAATAATTAGATATAATTAGATATAATTAGATATAATTACAAATAATTAGTAATAATTAGTAATAATTAGTAATAATTAGTAGTAATTAGTTATAATTATTAATAATTAGTTATAGTTAGATATAATTAGATATAATTAGATATAATTAGATATAATTAGTAATAATTAGTAATAATTAGATATAATCAGATATAATTAGTAATAATTAGGAATAATTTGTAATAATGTGTAATAATAGAAATAATTAGTAATAATTAGATATAATTAGTAATAATGAGATATAATTAGATATAATTAGATATAATTAGATATAATTAGAGATAATTAGATATAATTAGATATAATTAGATATAATTAGTAATAATTAGTAATAATTATTCATAATTAGTCATAATTAGTCATAATTAGTCATAATTAGTCATAATTAGTCATAATTAGTCATAATTAGTCATAATTAGTAATAATTAGTAATAATTAGTAATAATTAGTAATAATTAGTAATAATTAGTAATAATTAGGTATAATTAGATATAATTGTCCTTTCCTAGTTGATCACCTTGCAAGTAGCGTTGCAATAGGACAACCCAAGTCATGGCATTCTCATTTATAAGAATTATCTCACATGACCCTTTACAAAGACTATTCTTCCTTGAAAATTTAAGGGAAAGATACTGATATCCCCTCAAATATTTAAGGAAAATGATCTATGTAAAGGGAGCGAGATGATTCTTAGAGGCGAGAACGACATTACTTTGGTCGTGCTATTGCAACACTACTTGTGAGGTGATCAACCATGAAAGGACAATTATAGAGTTTACATTGGACATGGATGACACAAATTTTTATTGCGAATGACCTAACAATTAGAGACCCTTTGAGATATGAACATGTTTAGAATAGAGTAAATCCTGTTGCGAAGATTGATAATTTTAATATTTTATAATTTTTTTTATTTTAATAATATAAATAATTTTTTTAAAATATTGATAATATAATTTTTTATTAGTAATAATTAGATATATTTAGTAATTAGTAAACGAAAACTGCTTGCATAATGAACAAAAAATGTGTAATCCTCTCCACAATGATGATTACCAAATTTCATTTCATTATTAATGTAGTTTTCATTTTACTATGTATTGCTAAGTAATTCTAAATTAGTAATAATTTTAATAAATTTTATTAAAATCCAAGAACCTGGAACAATTTCTAGTGGATTGACGACACTCCTTTTGCTCGATGACTTTTCTCCATTCAACTCTCACTAACAAAAAACAATATGAAAAATGTGATACTATATAGGCATATTCAATCTCATATACAAGAGACTAGATATGAATTCATAGGATTGTATTTTTTATAATTTTTTTAGGAGGTGACAGTTGGAAGAAGATGATTCATCGATGAAAAGGGGGCTCTTTTGTCTCACGGCTCATTTACTTGCATCTTTCTCACACTTAAATCACATTGAAGAATCTGGTCAGAGATACGTATATTCATTCTCGTGCATATGAGAATGAATATGCGTACCACTGACCAGATTGTTCATTGTGATTTTAGTGTGAGAAAGATGCAAGTAAATGAGCCGTCAGACAAAAGAGGAGCTGTCAATCCATAGCAAATTGTGTCACCTTTAATTAATGGTAATTATTAAGATGTATTATTAATTATGTATCTTCTTTTTTCAGATAGTATTTTTATAATTTCAAATTATTCAAAAATAGTGATGATTTTATATTTTGTAGAGAAATATGGAATAAGGAATTCAACACCAGTCATTATTAGATGATCGTACTTGGATAAATCAGCGTAGAAATCCAAATGGTTCTAGTTTAAATCGTGTATATATTGAGGGTATTGAAGCTTTCTTAGCATTTGTATCATCAAAACCAGAATATGTTTCAGAAGGCACAATTAAATGTCCTTGTAAAAAATGTGCTCTGAGAATGTTTGACACATTTGACAAGGTTGGGGGATATCTCTTGTGGTTTGGTTTTCAACCAGATTATGTTTTTTGGTATCAACATGGTGAATGAAGTTCCAGAGAATATACTAATAACTTGATTCCTAATCCATCACAGTTCCAAAATTTAGTACATGATGTTGCCGGTCCATCTATTCAACAAACTGAAACTCACGATGATATTGATTTAATTCATGAGATGGAACCATCTAAATTTTATGAGTTGTTGAGGTCTGTTGAGGATGCATTATATCCTGGTTGCAAGATAAGAAAATTAGAAGCTGTTGAAAAATTTATGGCTATTAAATCAGATAATTCAATGTAAAACAACTGTTTTGATCAAATATTTTCTTTGGTTAAAACTCTGTTACCTGATGTAATGTGGTCCCTTTAAATTATTATGAGAGAAATAGGTTGGTCCATAATTTAGGCCTTAGTTATCAGAAGATTCATGCATGTGATAATGATTGAAACTTATATTTTGGTGAAAATGAGTCGTTGCATAGTTGTCCAACATTTGGAAAATTGAGGTATAAAGAAGATCAACCAGTCAAGTCTGGATCAATTCCTGTAATACAGTTGAGATATTTACCCCTTACACCCAGGCTACAACGCTTATTTTTGTCTCATAACACAACGTCAATGATGTCATGGCACAAAACCAATATTTCAACCGGTAAAAGCTTGAATTATCCATTTCATGGTGATTCATGGAAACATTTTGATCGTCTGCATCCGTCATTTTCTTTAGAAGCCTGAAATGTGCTATTGGGTCATTCTAATGATGGTTTTTGTCCGTTTGGTTCTTATGGTAGTCAATATTCATATTGGCCTATCTTTATAACTCCGTACAATCTACCTCCATGGATGTTAATGAAGGATCCCTAAATCTTTATGACTTTATTAATCCCAGGACATTTGAAAAATAATATTGATGATTATTTGAAACCATTTATTGATGAGTTAAATGCATTGTGGAGTAATGGTGTTAGTACATATGATGTTGCTTCGAAACAAAATTTCACATTAAAAGCTCCATTGATGTGGATGATTAGTGAATTTACAGCATATGACATGTTATATGGCCATAGTAAACATGGTCCGAAATCATGTCCTTACTATATAAAAAACAACAAATCTTTTATGCTCATCAATGGAAAAAACCTTTCTATTCTGACTGTCATCACATATTTCTTCCAACCGATCATCCTTTTTGAAGGAACAGAGCTCATTTTAGAAAAGACCCAATTTAAATGGACGAACCTCCAAAAATCATCTCAGGTACAGAGTTAAAATCAGTTGTATTTTTATTACCACCCATCACAATTGTGCTAATAATAAACCAACAGAAAATTCATGGCTTTGGGAAGGATCATAATTGGATAAAACGAATTGTTTTTTGGGATCTCCCATATTGGTCTGATTTGTTGGTCTGCCACATGTTGGATGTCATGCATATTGAGAAGAAATTTTTTGATAATTTATTTCATACAGTTTTGGATACACCAGGTAAGAACAAAGATAATATAAAATCATGATTAGATCATGCCCAAATTTTTAGGCTACCAGAACTTGAACTATTTGAAAATGTCAGATCACAAATGTTAATGAAGCCAAAAGTAGCTTATACACTGTCAAAATAGAGTCATTTATTATTTTGTCTGTGGATTACAGATTTGAGACTTCCCGATAGCTATGCTTCTAATTTGGGCAGATGTGTTAAGAATGGTCATATTACTGGATTAAAAAGTCATGATTGTCATGTTTTAAAGGAACGACTTATGCCGATTGGATTCAGATGTTTGTTGAATTCTATGATTTGGGATTCGATACCAGACATATCCTATTTTTTTGAGACATTTGTGCAGGGACAACTGACTACAATGCGCTAATCAAACTGGAAGAAGATGTTGTTGTAATTATATGTAAAATGGAAAAAATCTTTCAACCTGTTTTATTTGACTCAATGGAACATCTGATATTACATTTTCCACATGAAGCTAAATGTGGAGTTCTAGTACAGTTTAAATGGATGTACCCATTTGAGAGATGCATGCAGAAATTGATGAAAAAATTACGTAACAAAGAATCAGTTGAAGGCTCAATTGGTGAAGCTTATTTGTAAGAGGAAATTTCTTTTTTATTCTCTCACTATTTTGAATCTAAATATCCGTCAAAACAAAAATGCATGGGACATAACAAGTGAAATGTTAATAATGAAATGGACAATCATTTATCATTTTTTAATCATCCATATCATGGCTTCAGTGGAGTTCAATAATGATGGCTTTCAGACGATGAACATTACAGAGCTCATATATATGTTCTGCTCAACTGTGAAGAAATGACAACATTTGTACTGTGAGTGATTATATCAATTATTCTATAATTTTTGTTACAGTATGTAAACTTATTTTATTTTTAGGTTATATGATAATCATATCAGGAAACAATTTCCACAAATTACAGCAGCTGCTCTTGAAGAACGCAGACAAAAAAAAATCTCAATGGTTTCAAAAGCTGGTAACATAAATTATTAATGGTTTAATATTAATTCAGTTTACTATTTATTAAATTGATAATTGTTTTACAAATTTTCAGGTGTCTCAACATGCTAATAAAATTGGTAAGCAACTGTGTATATTGAGTAAGCCACCATCCAAAATAGTTAAATCTTATAATGCATATTTGGTGAATGCGTTTTGATTTCACACACGTGTGTATGGGGAATCAAAAAAAAAACAATGAAAAATGGAGTTTTTTAGAGGATCACATCATAGAGAAACCGAAGTTGACTTTTACGGCATTCTAGATGAAATTATTGAGCAATGTTATATTGGACAAAATTACCTAACGATGGTTAAATGCCAGTGTTTGGATACTGAGAGAGGCTAGCGTGTTCATCCGACTCAAGGAATCATCGATATTAAATATAAAATTATTCTTGTAGTAAAAAATAAACCATTTTTACTGGCTCAACAGGTACATCAAATTTATTACACAACGTACTATTCTACTTCAAGAGACCTGGGTGATTGGTGGAGCATTATAAAAATAAAATCTCAGGAAAATAAATTTACTCAAACTAAATGTGGTTCTGCTGAAGAGGAAGAAATTGAAATTTTTCAAGAGACTTCTCAAAATCCATCTTATTCACAAAGAAACATGAATATCGATGATGAAACCCCATAATTAAGGGTCCATGGTGATGAATATGTTAATGATGTTACAAATGAAATTCAAATGATAAGGGATGAGGAATGTGCAAATCATATGGATATTGATGATACTGAGGAGGAATATGAAGACATTGACATCGTTAGATATGAAGATGATAATGAAGGTGAACATTGGAATAGTTAAATGCTAGTTATGATCATAACTAATTAATATATATATATATAATAGTTGTTTTCAACTATCTGCTAACAACAATCATTTTGTGGTTCAGATGGACTCTGATCTGTTGTGTGAGTTAGAGGAGGTTGAGCTACCTTTGGATGAGGGGGATATGGGATCATCTGACCCTCACCTAACTCGTGGTTCAGGATGTATACAAAGGGGGCTCGGTCCTGTGTGACTGATGATTCATGACCCTATCCTTGAGTGACGTCCACATCTTGGATTTGATACATGCACACAGAGGTATGGTAACCTGCATATTTTAGTTAGATTTCATTAGTTAATTTATATATATATTAATTGTTTGATTATTTATTCTTTTTTCACACTTTTGCACAAGTAGCTGTTGGACAGGGGAGAGCTATCTTGCTCAATTATTTTTCTCAGCCATGGACCACATGGGAAAGGATTCCCGTTGATGTGCAGCTCGGCATGTACAATCATTGGCTGATACGTAAATAAATAATATTTATTTTGAAGTTTATTTTATTAATAGCTTGATATTATAAATTATTTTTAGGGTTTATGGTATCCCATCGATGATAACATGCGTGAAGATATCCATGCAGCATGGGAGGTGTCTATGCATGATCATTTGCGTCAGTTTTTGCACAATTTGAGAAAGATATCCATTAAGAAAGAAGGAGCGACAATATTTGATGAGTCATGTAGCGCCCACCGACCAGAGTACATTTTATCTCAGGTTTGGGATGGACTATGTGCACACTAGTTGGGTGATGGATTTCAGAGGAGGTCTTCATTGGGTCAGCAGAACCGGGGGAGACAGGAGGTGATGCATCAAGCTGGTAGTCGTACATTCAGTACGCATAGAGTGCTTCTGGTAAGTATTTTTTCTAAATATTTTATATAACTTCAAATATAAACAATTTATTTTATATTCATATAGGTAGTAGAGCATCCCGATATTACAGAGTAAGATGTTTATAGGAGGATGTATAGTGATCCAGCCACCAGAGAGATTAGAGGTGATTGCCAGCGTCAGATTATGGTTAGTCTTATTTTTTTTTTCAGTTTGAAAGTTAACTACATATAATATTTTCACAATTTTAATTTCAAATTGGAATTAAAGGAGTCATATGAGGCTGTGACTTCTCAGACACAGGCTGAGGGTCAGAACGAGGCGACGGATCAGACCAGTGCCCACTATTTCGACGAGTCGGCATGGATGCAGGCGACATAGTATGACTTTGAGAATGACCGAGTAGTTGGTATCGGCTCTCATTTGACTCCTGGTACTTATTATGGTACTGTTGCGATATTGGCGTCCAGCTCCAGAGGATCTCATGGAGAGAAATCTTCTTCTGGATCACAGTATCAGGAGCAGTTTTGAGCTTAGAATGACTTTATAGAGATTTTGCAGAAGCAGCAAAAAGAGATACGTCAGCAGCAGCAGTAGCTGCAACAGCAGCACGAGAAGGATATGCGTCAATGGCAGCAGCTGCAGCAGCAGCATGAGGAGGAGATGTATCGATGGCAGCAGCAGCATCACAAGCAGATGGAGTACATGCGCCATCTGACTTGTAGTTTAGGGATGGAGTTCCCTTCACCAGCTCATCCACCTCCTCCAGAAGACGACCCTGGTGATTTTTTTGTCAAAAACATTTGAATTTAAATTTGTTATAATATGAACTATTTACAGTTTCTGTCTTTTATATCGGTGCGATTATTACATAATTTAATTTTCAATATTTTATGATTTGTTTTTGTGAATATTGAGAATTTTAATTTTTATTATTATTTTAATAATATTTATATTATTGTTTCATTAATCATAATTTTATTAAATATAATTTTTCAGTATTAAATTTTTTAATATTTTTTATTTTACTAATAATAATAATAAAAATATTTTGTGATTTTTTTAATCTTTTTTTGTGAATATTGAGAATTTTAATATATTTTTATTTTAATTATTTTAATAATATTAATATTAATTTTTCAATAATAATAATTTTATTAAATTTATTTTTTAAAATTTATTTATTATTTGAGATGTGATATATTGCGATGGGTTCTCGTCTTAAATAGTCGAAATAAGTTATTTTTTTTAAAAAAGTATTTGCGATGAGATTAGGGACCCATCCAAAATAGTCTAAATAATTTTTTTAAAAAGTATTTGCGATGAGATTACGTGCTCGTCGAAAATAATTTTTTTGACGGGCCCATCGCAAAAAATTTTATATATATTAAGTATATAATCAAAGACTTATTTGCAACGGGCCCGTCACAAATAATATCATTTGTGACACAATTTTCTGTGACAGGCTATTTGCGATGGGACCCTGTCCAAAAAACGAATTTGCGAAGGGATCCCGTCGCAAATAGCCCATCACAAATATCGAGAATTGTAGTAGTGTTGGTAGGTGTTCTCATGCAAGGAAGTAATGATGTTGGTAATGGATCAACAAATTTATGAGTACATGAAAAGAACTACCCCACACATGATTTGGAGTTAGCTACCGTATTCCATGATTTGAATACATGACATCATTACCTATTTCGTGATAAATTTAATATAGTCACCGATCATAAGAGCATGAAACATATTTTCTTATAAATATATTTTAATCTTATATAATGAATATGAATGGAGTATATCCAAATATATGACTTTAAATTGATTTATATATTGTGTAATAAAAAAATAGTGGTATATTTATTGAGTAAAAATTCATATGCTCAGATGGAAAATGAATATTCTGATGAGTTTTAGTTGATGTCCATCCTAGATGACATGCACTTGGAATTTTAAGACCAAGGTGATGTTGCATTTTTTTTTCAGACTCATTTGTTCCTAATTTGTTGGAGATGGTTAAAGAGGCTTAGGAATCTAAAGCATTATTTGTATCTAGGAGGTCAAAAATCAATGGTGGGGAGACCATTGAGGGATTTAAGCTAAATGAGAGTTCAATATTGGGGTTAAAATATCATATGGTCATACCTATATCTTGTTAGTAACAACTTCTTCCTTCTTATCACCAT
Source organism: Viscum album (assembly GCA_963277665.1). Taxonomy (NCBI): domain Eukaryota; kingdom Viridiplantae; phylum Streptophyta; class Magnoliopsida; order Santalales; family Viscaceae; genus Viscum; species Viscum album. The sequence continues at coordinate 1,287,084,846 of OY728159.1, read as the reverse complement.
TCAAGATGGGATTTTTACCCTAGAATACATTATATTTATAAGGCGTTGAATGTATTGTTTTGATGGGTGTGTATAAAAAGGAAGGTGGAAAAGTTTTTCTCAAGATGATTAACTTATCACAAAGTTAATCTAGAGCATCAATGACCACCAAGTATGTTGCAGTCATTACCTATTCCAGTCTTTATATGGGAGAAGATAGATTGGGATTTTGTAACAGATCTCCCAGTAATGTTTTGGAAACATGATTCAATATGGATGACAGTATATCATCTCACAAATACTACTAATTTCATCCCTATTCATGAATCTCATACGAAAATGGACCTGTCAAAAATATATATATGAGAAGTGGTAAAGACACATGGTGTACCAGTTTCAATAGTGTGGGATAATGATTTGATGTTTAGCTCTCATTTTTAGAAATACTCAAAGAAATACCATGGGACTCCGTCAACAATGAGAAGGACGAATCATTGTTATATGAATAAGAAAACCAAAAGGATGATAAAAATGTTGGAAGACATTTTGCAGTTCGTGTGAAGGATTTTGTTGGGTCATGGGAAGAAAACATGAAATTAATGGAGTTCTTATATAAAAATAGTTACCAAGACTTAATATATATGGACCCTTTTGAATCATTTTCTAGAAATCCTTTTTATTCTCAACATAGTAGTGTAGAAACATGAGAGACTTCACAGATTTGGTTATGCCTTGTCTAAAAAACAATGAAGAAGACTCAGCAGTTCTATAAATAGATAAAATGGCACAGTGTTTCAAAAATATTATGCAGATCATTATCGATAGTTGTTGTCGTTCAAGGTGAGTGATCATGTGTTTTTGAGGATATATTTATGTCTTGGAAATCAATTTTTTTGCGATACATGGAAATTTATCTCCTTGATACATAGTCCCTTTAGAGATACTTGAATGGATTAATGAGGTGTCATAATGGTTTGAATTTCCATCATTGTTTATTACAATGCACAATATGTTTCATGAATCTCTATTGAAAATAATATCATCATGATCCCGACCCTGTGATTTGATGGGATCATGTTGATCTCGAACTGGGTTCTTTGTTGGTGAACATGCCACTCTAGATTTTGGATATGGAAAAGAATGTCATGCATACAAAAATCATCAGTCTAGTGATAGTTTTATGGGAACATGGTCAGATTCAGGAAGAGATTTGGGAATATATTAATGAAATAAAAGGGCATTATCCAGAACACTTGTATGGGAATGATGGTTTTTTTACTTTTTGGGTATGGAAATACCAATGTTGGGTAGAATGTATCACCCATATTACTGGTAATAAGAACTTTATTTATTCTTTTTTAAGTATATAAAGTGTTTGGGTGATGTTTGGGATGGTTTTGAAGAAGTTTGAAATGTTTTTTGGGATTTTATAAAGGTGTGTGGTTGTTACATGGTTTTTGGAAACTATGAAACACCTACAAGAAACCATCCAAAATGAGACATTGGCCAAAGAGATGGTGCACAAGTAGGCATAAGGTTTGTCCAAACCATGCGACCACTAAGGAGAAACCATCCATAGTGGAACAAAGATATTTTTCACGGTTAGAGCATGGTTTTTCTAACCCTCTAGGAAAGCCATGTGAGGTCCCCATTGAAATAGAAGATGGCGATTTTTTAGAAAATGGTATATCTAACTGTGAATCTAACAATGCGTTGTTTAAAAGAAAGATAAAAAAATTGCATATCTTGGTTGGGATTAAGAATTAACCCCTTTTGTTTGCTCCAAAACGGAATTTTCTAAATATTCCTCCATCATAAATGTATTATCAGCTCATCCCATCAACATAGAGACAATCTAAAGGCTTGTCTTGGTGCGTTGAAGACGTATTCTCATGGTAAGTCATCATTTATTGTAGTTTTTCTTGGTTTTCCTTAGATCTACTTCTATACCACTCTTTGTTTCTTAGATCTACTTCTTTTGGGGATATATCTAACGGTTTTAATACCAATTATGTTTATATTTGGATTTTCTGATATTAGGGGAGATATCTAAGTGGTGTTTTTAGAGTTTCAACCGGGTTTTATGTGAATTTTCATGCCATTAATCATTTTATTTCATAAATCTTGAGGTAGGTGGATTCATTCTCAACAAATATTATTAATACTAGAATGCTTAATTTCAAATTTATTATATTTATTGAAATTTTTAGTGAAATGTTTTTGAATTGTTTTTTGGAAACCCTCTTTGGTGACGGTTGATAGAATTGTGGAAATTGGGTGTTTTGTGGAAAGTGAAATCGGTAACATGGTTTTAAAATGATGATTTTAAAATGATAGTTTGGTTGGTGAATGGAAAAGTATTCTCATTAAAAGGTCATTTGTATTGAAATAGATTGTTTTATAGGTTTAAAACAAAATTATATCTTTTTTAAATGGTTGAAAGGGTGTATTTGGCCCTGGATTTTGGCATAATGATTGTGTGTATTCATTTAAATTCAAGACAAATATGAGTATATATTCTCCCCCATCATTTGTGGGGTGGATACGGGTTAAGACTTTTCACTATCTAAATGGTTCATTACGTGACAACATAGTGAAAGGATCACTTACTACTCGTGAGTATAGGGTGGTCTATGTTTCATGCATGGTTGGATGTATGGATATGTTGAATATAATTAGTTATTCCAAAATGGAACATTTGAAATGGTTTTAATGTTTTGTTTAGTTTTTTCCTCGGATTTTGGTTAGTTTTGAGAAAAATATTTTTCTATGGAAATTGTTTCATATTTTGATATAATCTATTTTACAGTGTCTTATATAAATTTGTTTTATATAAATGTCCAAACATGTTCTATCATAGTGGCATGAGTAGGGATGTCATATAGGGAAAATGATACTCAGTTTCATTACTCACCCCTGCTTTAGAACATTGGTTCATTTGTAGATATTATTTATCAAGATAGAGGAAAAGGTAAAGTATCACACTTATCTAGTTGTGCTTAGTGATACATGGGATTGTTTTTGGAGTTAGAGGAAGGGGCATGTTGGAGCTTTGGAGTTAGGTGGTCTTCAATAAGTTTTTATTAGTTGTTTCTTCTACTGTATACTTGGATGTTTTGTAGTCCTCTAGTGTGGTAATCAATGTATTGGGTTTTAATTTAAATGGGATATATTTGAGTTTTCCTTCATGTATATCATGTATCATGTAGTAGTTTACTTAATAATAACTTTTTTGGTTGGTTGTTTTATTTTTAGAGGAAAAAACGCCCCCCACCTATTAATGAAGCCTTTAGAATTTATTGGTAGCCTTTGGCATCTTGGTGACATTGTTTAAGTCCAAGTAATATCCCCCAATATTCCCAATCCAATGATGAGGGGTGAAATGTATCAAAAAATAAATTAAAAATATGATATATATATATATATATATATTAAATATTAGAGACATGAACTAACATATTTTTACATATCTTCACTTGTAAAAAAATTAAATATTCTCACCCACTATATAAACACATGTAAATTCACCTAGTATGATTTACTCATTATATTTTCAATAAAAATGGGATTGGGATCTTTATTAGAATCAATATCTTCTTTAATTAATTATAACAAATCCAACGTTAACTCATTCTTTATATCCTTTATTGATTATGGTATTATATAAATACTTTTCTAAATTGTCATATTTAATCTTAGGATCATTTACTTAAGATACAACACAACTTTAAGATTCTTATTTTCTCTCATTGTATAATATATATTCTTCTTCAAAATGTTTTAAGTATGATTTATTTTCCATAAAAATAAAGTATTAATCTAAATAAAATTTTATCGTATAATGAATTTTTGAATCTTAATCCCAATTAGTAACACCTTACAGAATTTAACACACATGTTTTTTTGAAGCATACTGATTACAATCCTATAAATATAGTTTTCTTAAAAGTTTTAATGATGATAAATATTATTGTAATTGGTATTTTTTTTATTTTTTATTTTATTTTTTAAAACCGTAGAAGATATGTAATTTATATATTTTTAGAGAGTCTAGCGATCATTTTTACCCTCCTCTACTTTGTAAATTACTTTTTAGAAATATACAATACAATCTATTTTAAAACAATTATTTTTTGTTGTATATAATTTTTTAAATATTCAATTGATTATTCTATTGGTTAAAAATGTCAATAAAAATAATAAAAATAGAAAAATAAATCCTAAATAATAAAAATGAGTAAAAAGGATATTATATGGTTTTTGGGGAATTATGTTTCCGTCTAATCCCCTACAACACATATATTTTATAGTTACATTCCCAAGAATTATAACACTAGATAAATCTTTTATGATTATAGAATCCATTTTATTTGTATAATATGATGTAATATCCCAAAATTAGATGAAATAATCAACACATAAAAAATAATAAGATGTAATTTAAGATATTTTGAAACAAATTACATAAATAATGAAATTATAATATCTTGAAAAGAAACTTAGTTCTTAAAATCAATCATTGGAAAATTAAATCTATTTAGCACATCCCCCAATATCTAATATCTAGATTAAGAACAAAAAATTTCCTAATAACTACATTAAAATTTCCATAAAACTTAAAAGTATGCTAGTGGAAACCAGATGGTCAGGGAGAAAAATTAGAGAGATATTCTTTAAAAAAAATTACTACGATTTTATTGAAATGAATGAGATACTATTATAGGTATCATTTTATAAAATATAAGGATCATATATTTATAAATTCTACTAACACCAACAAAACCCTTTTTTAAATGGATTATAACGTCCAAAAGTTGTTGTTCGCTCCAAAGATCATATAAATTAATGAGATAGAGTTATATTGTCATTTATAATGAGAAATTAAATTATCTCATTAACTAATCTCCTGAGATCATCTTATTTTTTTTCTTATTATTAAATGGGAAGAATATTTAGTGAGTCAATAAAAATATCCCATGTAAAAAATTTATTTTATATAAGAATTAAATAACTACATACTCAATTAGTACAAATATCTTATATTTATATTTTAAATAATGTTTACATTTTTTAAATTTATCATAATTAAATTAATATACATTTTTACATTACTTAAATAAAATTACCTTTTAATTATAACCATTACATATGTCAATTTATATTTTTTACATATATCATATATAAAATAATAAAAATATATCACATAAAATAACTTAAAAAATCACATTCAGACATCAAAATTAGAAACAATATTAACCACATAGGTGAAACTATTTAATCATCAAATATGTAAAAAATTAGATATTAAGAATAAACTATTTTATATTTATATATACACTTCATCACGAATGAAATATGAATTCAAAAAGTCATATATGTGGAATATGGTCCCTTTTTGTGTTGAAAATGATTATGAATTTATAATTAATAATAATATATAAAGAATAAAATCTTTAGACACATAAATGATTCTCAATCAAGATAGAGTTTGGTGTGATATCCTCTATAAACATGTATAATAACATAATATATTTGTCCATTCCATCAATGTTAACAATGTTATATAGACCATTCCAAAATTATATGAGAAAACATATCAATTATTAATTACCAAAGTAAACATTATTAGTTTTATAAAATCATAATATAAACATTATAAAATAATTAAATTAATTTATTTTGTTCCACACAACTGAGTACCAAGATTTTATAACGCATCATATAAGTGGGTGACATTTAAACTTGTTATAAAAACCCTTAAAAATATTTATTTCTATACCTAATAATAATTTATTTATCTATTCACATGAATGAAATATAATTGATGTTGGTGAACGATAGTTATTATGGATGGAACCTCGTTATCCTTGGTTTAGAGGAATTATATTTAGTATATAAAGGTAACAAAATTTGAATAAACTTATTACATTTCACATGGTGCACTTAATGTCCCTCAAAATGGGGGATACGTTTCATGATCTTGATTGAAATATGTATCTCAACATGTTTTTTTCTTATGCCAATATAATAATTTATTTATATAACTTTACATTCCATAATTATCATTTATTAGGGATTATATGACTTCTTATATGTCACGACCCATCCCCTGGGGCCCGTGTTGTAACTAACCAAAGCCTGCCTTCTATAGGACAGGGGATGGTGACTAGCACCAACGGCGTAAATCCATATAACTGGGAAGGAATTGCCTTTATAAAACGTAAACTCACACAACTAGAGAAGTAGTGGAAGAAAAAACTAAGTAAATAAGTATAACAAGTGTGCTGAAAGTACAAAGTGGCCAGAAATACAAGCCCAACAGAAAGGTACAACTACAACTGAAAGAAAAGTATAACAGAATAGACAACAGTTGAATGTTGAAGCAACTCTTGGATCGTCCTCCAGGTCCCTACCTAAAGGATAGGTACAAATTTCCTCCTCAACACCCCGCGTCTATCGGTCCTCTCTATGTGCCGTCACGCCGAGTGTCCACCTCCGGGTACCGTCTAGTCCTCGTACATTCTACCTCGGTCAGCACTATCAGTCGTCTGTATCCAACAAAACGTGGTGCGGGCATAGCCCGTATAGGGGTGAGTATAATGATACTTAGTAGGGACCCTGAGACACTATAGGTCTCACAAAATCGACCAAGGATAAACCAAAAATAAATATCTCAATAGATAGGGGTCTCAACGCAAAAGACGGCGCGTCAATCGGATGCCCGGTCTGTGAGTTATTAGCATTTCCCTTCCAGGGGCCCGGTTGGTTTTTAAGCTAAAACCAACCTGACCGTACTCCAACACTTCCAAACCTCATGTGGAGTATGCCAAAAGAACCGTCTCAACAAAATGAATCCAATGCAATTGAAGGAACGTCAATCGGACGTCCGACCATTAAGTTATAAACATTTCCGCTCCGTGGCCCCGGTTGGGTTTGGATTCGAACCAACCGAGCCGTACCCAAACATTGCCGAATTCTTGAGTGTAATATACTGAAACAACCATCTCGATCCAAGGAATCCTACACAACTAACGGTGCATTGATTAGTGATTATTATCTCGCATTATGGGCATTTAAACGAATCTACTCCGAAAAAGCGGGTCTGGGCCTGGTCCGACCTGGTCCAACCCACACTGGGCTGCCCCGAACCGGGTCGACCTGACCTGGGTCTGAGTCCGGCCCAGTTGGGCGCGGCCCCTCCCGGCTGGGCGCAGTCCGACCCCCGACCGGCCATGGCTTGGCCAGCCTGGCCGAGCGGGGGGGGGGGGGGGGGGGCTCCCCCATTTTTTGTAAAGGCGGGGCCTGGTGCTGCCCTATCTCCCAGATCCCGTGCGGCGCGGGATCCTCTCCACCACTTCCGTGGCTGTTGCGGTGGTGGTACTTCCACCGTCGGCATGCTGTGGCGCCGCCAAAATCTTCCGCGGGCCACCAGAGTCATTATGGTGGTCTGTTTTAGCTTCTGTCTGCACCAACGGCTCTCCCTGGCCCCGAACATTACTGCAAAGGCTCCAAATCACTGTTGCAACCCCGTTTCGTCATCGCCCGTCAATCCACGCACAGAAGGACAACCAGTGGAGGATCTGGGCTTGTTCATTAGCCTGTTCCCTCCGCGTTAGAGGCTCAAACCTTAATTCATCATAAAAGAAAGCCCATGCTTGAGGTTACAAAACAAAAATATAAAATTGTACAAAAACAACCCCCTACCTCAATAATTGACGTCGCAAATCGACGAGCCACAGATGTCGAGCATCGTGGTAATAGGGCGTCGCGAGAGACAACTTCGTGTAGGATGAATATCGTTGCATCAACATCGGAGGAAAAAGAACGCTGTTGTTGGAGATGGTCTCTGTGGTCGGTGTATTCTCCCTTGATGCGGAGGAAGAGAAGAGTAGATGGTCATTCTTTGTCGAGAGATAACATTCTTTGTCGTTGGAGGAAATCTCTCCCTCTTATTCTTCTCCTCCTTAGATCTCCACCAAGAAATTAAGCCCCAAAAATAATAGATTTTTCTCTCTATTATTTTTATGGAACAAACCCATGATTTATCCCTCATTAAGGTGACAACACGTAGATTAAATATGGAGAGATGAATTTAAAAATATTTTTATTAAAAGAATGAATTAATTCACTTCATTTATGGTGGAGTGTTGGAAAATTAATTAAAACACGGAACTCCAAGAGTTCAAGGGGGTTTCAAGGGAGTTTAAAGGGGTAGTGTTCATGTGGGACACACAAACATTATCCTCCCTTTGGAGATATAAACCACCATGTAAACAAAATAATGTCACACACTATTTATTTTAATTTATTAAAGAAAACCCAAATGTTAACTTCCTCTCTCAACCAAACGCAACTACGGTGATGGTCTTATTAAGTGAATACCGATGCTGTGAGTTCGTTGGTGTCCTCAGATTTCAATTCTGAGCATCAGTACAAAAGATAAAAAAACCCGCACATACGTTTACTGAATGTACCAGAACAAAACTTCAAAAATTGATTCTGGGCACACCGGGCCTTAGAATCAGGTGCCGTCAGAAACTACAGACTTGTAAAATTCCAAATAAATTAAGAAAACAATTTCCTTGAAATTTCTAGGTCTTTAAATTATACTCTATTGGGTTTCTTATCATGTCATATAACATGTATAAATATTAATAACATAAATGATTAAATGATTAAATTTTTTTGTAGTAATACATAATAAATGAATTTACATGGTTGATAGTGTTTCAATTAGAGAAAGATTAATGGTTACCCCTTGAAGAGTTTCAATAGAAGGTCTCTAGTTTGGTCTTAGTATGATGGATTTCTATGGCTCTGTTTAGGTGTGTTACAACAATGATTATTGCCTATATTTTTAGGAGGCTTCTCTCGCTGATGAGTAGGTGATATTGACAGTGAGGTTGTGTTTCAGGGAACATTGATCAAGGTGGAGCGTGGTTCCACATATCATATTCCAATGAGAATTCATTGATTGGAGGCACTAGGCTCGAGGCTATAACTCACCCCGACCATTTGAAATTGTTTGAATTTTTAGATTTGTTTTGGAATTTGTGGTTTTATGCTTATGGGGAACTTGATGTTAGTTATATAGTATTTATATATTGTATTTGTTTGGTTTCCATACTACAATAAATGTGGTTTATTAAAAAAAATTAAACAATGTATTTGAATAATATACACTAAAAATCAACTATTTTGACCAAGAAATAAATTTTTTAGGTATTTTTTAATTTTCCAATATTTTTGATACCCCTTTTAGTGCTTTTTATTATTATCCTTGTTTTTCAGCAAGTAAATTTTTTGATTTTTTATTATTTTATTTGTATATTCAAGATAAATTTATTATAAATTTATTCATCATTGTGATTATAAATATTATAATGTTATACCCTTAAATTAATAAACACTACTTCAAAAATATAAGTGAAAAAATATTGGGATAATCATAATATAAAAACACTTATCGTAGTATTATTAAGTTAAAAAACTAAAAAAATTTGATTGTGATTGTAAATAACCTATATATTTTTAAACCATTATATAAATTAATAAAAACAAGGTAGATACATTTTTAAAAACACTACTTCAATACCACTATCCTACAAGTTCTTAATAACCAAATATGAAAGATATATTAACACTTAAACATGGAATCATAGACTTTTTACAGTTCTTATAGTAATTTTGGATAGTATTTTATATTAATATCATGTGATTTTATATTATCTATTTAATCTTATACCTATATGATTTATATAAATATAAAATCAAGTAAAATAAATTTTTGATCCCATTAAATGTTGTAATAATGTATTGGAACTCCTATTTTTTCCCACATCCTTTACTTGTTATATTCATATTAGAGTGAACACATTTTAAAAATTCATCCAATCTCATAAATAAAAACTATTAGATAAGAGACATGTGTCATATAAAAACACATAAAGGAAATCTCTAAATGTTTCAAAAGAAATGAATGATGCTTTCGTTAATGAGTCCACCAAATCAAATAAATGGTAAATTATTTATCCAACATTTATATACTGGTATTATTCCTATGAATAATATTTTAATTGATGTTTTAATTGGATGGTCACTTAAATAAGAATTAAATATGAAAAAATGGACATGAATTATAAAATTTATAAAAAAGAATGAAAATTTGACTTTGGTACTACCTAAATTCCACGAATAATATGGAAACCACCCTTATTTATTTATAGATTATATATTTTATTAAAGTTGAGTTTTGATGAAATATATATGACATTGTTTTTCAAAAATATGGCCTTAAACACTATGGTGGCTGGGGGTGCATTATGGTGTCACTTATTTCTCATCAAATGGATCTTGTTCTTATATGGTATGAAACCACTAAAACCTATGAAAACATGTTAAATATCTACAATAACCAAATATTAAAAGTAAATGTGATCATACAATGAATTTAATTTGTTAATAAAAAATGGAAAATACTAAGGATTATACATCGATGATGGGTCAATATACTAAGAAAATCACATTTCACTATTGTGATTATAAGGTTTAGGTTAGGCTCACTACAGTAACTAAGGGCAACTCAAGAATAAGTTAACTCACATGTCTCTAAAAAATAATATAAAAAATATTCAAAACACTCTGATAAAAAAGGTGTTTTTCTTTATCTCTATCTCTTCATGAACCTATCAAAATAATCAATAAATTTCATTATAATTTTTTTCATAAAAAATGTATAGATTTTCAATGATCAGTTTTTTATATAGTGACATGCCCTATTATTTTTAAACTCTAACTGAACTTATTTTAATTTATTTAGTATATTAATTTAAAATTCTATACCTTTAAATTCCACTTGTTATGACCTCATTCCCATAAAAGGCGTAAAACATGGTTAAATTAAATCAACCAATATCCCAGTAAAACATTCTCATAATTGATAAGTCCTCAAATTCCCAAATTTGTTTCTATATATAAAATAATATAATAATTTCACTTATTACAACATATTGAATTTATTTTACGGAGTCCTAAAAAATTATGAACTAATATATCTTTTGAACTCTACAAATCACAGGGTTGATATCTTTAAATATTTTCCATCCATATTAATTATGTTGTGATAATAGATATTATGATGCAATATCATTTTTCCAATAATCCATGACACACAATAAAAAAATAACTCTTAATAAATAATCAATAAACTCATTAATTTAAGAATGAAAAACACCTCTCTAACGAGTTATATGGTAATTTTTTAAAATGGATCTCAAGCTATAATGATCACCCTAAACATATTTATTATTGTATGTTTTCATTATGGCATGATCCTCGAGTCGTAGGGATTACTGTTGTATAAAATTATTACAATTTAACCCAAATATATCATATTATATTATATTCTTGGAATAGTTTTTAATTTATCAACCAATTAACTTCCTCAACAAATATTATGATGTGGTTTTTTCTACCTTCACAAAATATTATCTAAAGATCCTATATACATCTTTAAACATCATTTAAGACTATATAATGATTCAATAATTCAATAATCAAAAATTTCAAAAAGGAAAAACTGATATTCTTTGTAGTTCAATAAACCTTTCATTTGAAACAAAATCCTCCTCCTGAACGACTTAGGCTGTAACATTATCCCCTTTGTTTTTTTGAAATCCTAAGTGAAATTAAATAATCCATATACATTAAATAGTTAAATTAAAATATAATGTCACCATTATCACTCAATAAAATATGATATATACATTTTATATAAAACAAGAGTTTAAGATATAATTTAATGCTTTAATGCTTTCCTTTACCATTTATATCTAATCAGGAAATATTAACTCAATAAATTCATATGGATCCATTATATTTATCAAGACTTGATTAAATTCAACACGGATCATATATAATTTGTATATTATACCAACCCCCCCCCCCTCTAGAGTATAGTTTATTCCTCCTTGATAAGAGAATAATACCTTCATTCCACTTATCACGATCCATCGCCTCCTCTAAATTAATACTATAATACCACTTGTTCAATAATAATCTAATTCTAGTTGTCTATTTTATAAAAAAATATTTTTATAGTTTTATTAATTTCCACCTCTTTGATAATAAAATTAATGGGTATATCAATTCCAAACGTAAATAACCAATTTGAGTAATAAATTTATATGGGTAGAGTGGATATCCCAAAAATAAATAAGATTTGTGAGGTCTATCAAAACCAATATTCAATTGATACATTTTGAATGTCGATGTGACTGATTTTTTTAAATATATATTCCATTTATCGATTTGTTCCAATATGATCCCCCTTTAAAACTCAAATTTCCACCTTCTCTTTATAATTTTTTTATATATTTTAATGTTCCATTTCCATGATTGTTGGACTGGGTCATTTTTTAGCATATTTTTTTTTCTTTTTACACTATATTATAATAGGTACATTAACTTATTTACCAATATTATAAAGAACAATCCTTAAACACTACATAATATTGTGTTTTAAGCCAATAATTATGTTTTATACATACCAAATGCCTTTTAAGTTTAGGTATTTAGAGAAATATTCTATAACACCAAGATAATAAATATTATATTTTAAAGTGGACACTTCCACTAATTATTTATTCTTCCCACAATTCAAATTTTTTAGGATATGAAATGTTTTATTTTCTTGACATATATTTACAATTTTTATCTTCACATCATCTTTATCTATATCCATCCTTAAAACATTATGAACAACATTTTAATACGTGGCATGAGAATATAGGAGCTCAGTAAGGGAGAAATAAAAAAAATAAACTTTCCAGTTCCTGAATACTTACACAATATTTAACACTCTAAAAATTAAAATTTAGGATTAAAATAATCATTTATGTAGACAATTAATCTTCTTTTATACCTAATTATTATTATATAACATTTCATAATAAATATTAAAGGAAAAAATATATAAATGTCCCTATGCAATAATGATTTTTTTAGAATCTTTTTCAAAAAAGTTATAAATTTCACACTTATAAATTAACATATAATTTTTATTAAACATAAGATCATTATTTATCACATGAGAGGATGACATAAAGAACACTATATCATAATATCATGGAAACATGGGAAATATGGCATTATAAAATCATATAAAATAACAAAAAGTCAAGAATAAATTCCAAGATAACATCAAATGGTTGAAAGAGTCTCATAGTGGATTAATTTTAATCCATAATATAGTACATAATATACCATGAGATATAATCATTAACCAATGAATTTTATAACTCTTTGGGAGCACCCATTATAGAATGTTAAGAATTATTTTTTCCACAAAATGGAAATCAATCATAAATAATACACATAAGAATTACACATGGAATGAAATGGGTTACATTATCTTTCCTTAAACATAATAAAATAAAATTTCAGGAAGAATTAATTTTATAAATGAACAAAAGTTATGTGTTGCCATTTCAAATGAAGTAAGATTGATCTAGGTATTTTAAACACCCTGTGATTCTTTAAAGCAATTTTTAAAAATAAATTAATTTTTTTGGAATTTTTTGTTACACGCAACAGTATTTTTAGTTTGTATTATATGAACCACTATGTTTATCTTGAGTTACACAAAAATTGAGAGTAAATTACAATACACCCTACACTTAGATTAAACAAGATGTAACATACTCTTAAAATATTATTGTAGTTACTAGCTAGTTGTTAGAATGGTGGGTATGAATACAATTAACAAAATTATGAATATATATGGTCTAAAAATTCATATAAAATGAATTATTTGGAGATTAATTAATTATAAATGAAACTAAAAACTATTTGGAAATAATGAAATTTTTTTTTCTAAAAAACTATTTTTATTCACACTAAGGTGTATTACCGAAATAAATTTAAAAAATCACTTTCGGTGATTTATTTTAACGTCATTTTATATTATATATTAAATAATTTTTTTAAAAAATGCATTTTATGTGTTTTATAGATAAGAGACAACAATAAATGCAATTTTAATCTTAAGAAATGCATTATTTTGAAACATGATTTCCCCTTTTTTCACACTTACTTTAAACTATTTTTAAAACCTTTACAAAATATATTAAAAAAATAAATTTAATTATTTAAATAAAAATGTAAAAATTATATTTGGGATATTTTTTTATTTTCTAAATCGATTAATTTTTCTATGAATAATGAAGAATATGAATTTTAATAGAAAAAATCATTTTGTTATATTAATTATAAAATTTATGTATGTTTAAAATTGATTTTAAATTAAAATTAGTTCAATTATACATATATTAATCCAATTTAGTTAATTTTAATAATTTTCATATTGAATTGTGATATAAAAATCTTATAATGTTTTGAAAATTTTCCCTGAAAAAACTTGCTTTTTTGTCACATCGGTGGGATTAATTTTAAATAAAATTCTACCAGTTATTTGAATGGAATTTGGAGAAATTGAATCCGTATTTGGAATCATAATAATATAGGTTATCTAATGAGGTCAAATTAAATTTTCATTATATTTTTTTTGTAAATGAATGAAAATTATTTATAATGGTTGAGGTAAAAATGGGTTTATAAGGGGGTAGGTTATGTTAATAAGATATAGGTAAAAGATGACCAAAAAAATTTAAAAATCCTATTTTATGGAAATAGTTACATATTATTCTTTCGAAGTTATAATCTAGGTTTATTTGGAAGATGTTTACATGAATTACTTTATCATTTTGGATTCCTTTGGGAAATTTCTATATAATTACCAAGAGTGTTCCCTTTCCCTACATATAAAAGGCCACTCCACCCCCTACATATTCAGAACTCAAAACCCATTTTCAGCCAATAAATACCAAAATAAATTCAAAAATTCCCAAATTTCACTCTATAATCTATATTTGTTTTGTATAAATCCATCCTAGGAATGATTTTGATGCAAACCTATTGAGGTTACCTGATGAAAATATAACACTCTTCGATGAGCATTTTTATATTATTTATTCTTACACCTCATTCAATTCTCATAAAAAATTATGATATATTAATCATAGTATATTCTATATAATTATATGTGTTTTTTAAGGGTGTGACTTACAAAAATGCCTCATTCTTTAAAAAGGCTTATGAAATCATCATTCACGTGTAAGGTGGACTACTACCTCACGAACCAATGTCATTTGTTTTTCCATTACAACCTCTCATGGTAGGGTCTGATGATAGATATAAAGTATATATATCATATTTGTAACATAATTATTCCCCAAGAGTCATTATATAATATATAACTTTTTTAATTTCCCTTTTTAAGTGGATACGATCACACCGCTTGTGTGTACGGAAGACTGCCAGCAAGTGAAGTGATGTGATACATTTTTAACAGACAATTTATATGGAAGAAAATAATGATAAATTTAACGAATATATATAATATACATGACTTGTTATTATATCAATGACATATTTATTTTATGAAAATAAATATGTTCTGAAAATAAAATATATTAGTTTCTTTCTTACATTTTCACTCACCGATAGATGATAACGTCGTTCGTGTTTGTGTGGACTACTGCCTTCATCAAGAGATTCAACTCAATATTTTAATCTCCACACCACATGGATGATATGTAGTAGTATATTTAATGAAACATAATTTTATTTAAGATATTAATATAATTATGGAAATATAAAATATCACTTACCTGTATTCCATAATGATATTTGAATAGTTGAAATGTTACTCATGTGTACATGCAGACTACCGTCTCCATGATATTAAAGTACTTAATTTCTAAAAACCATATTTTATGATTGGTATAGAAAGTGTAATTGATTTTTAAATATGATAATAATTCAATGAATATTATTCTGTAGATTATTCAACCTTGATCAAAATATGATCACCAAATATAACAAATCAAAACATATATGAAAAACAATGCGGTTATTACCCAAAATGAGATTTTAACAAGGAATTAGTAATAATATTGTAATAAATGGTTATATATAAATCATATCTGTTATAATATATATAATAATGTTTTTTAATATATTTATAGTAATCATATATTTATTATTTTGGAGGTTCAAAAGTGTATGAAGGAAGTCGAAACATAATGTAAGGGATTTCCGTCTCACTTTTTACACCATCGAGTCACATGCCATATTCACCACCAATTTAATTTGTGTGGTGTTTATAATTCAAATGAATTTAATTTATAATTATTCTCCTGATAATTATTGTGATTGTTATATCCATTTTAGAACATTTCATTCCAGAGGTTTTCTTTTCAAATGTTACCAAGGAGGTAATTTTTTTCTCTCTCAATTATCATTCTTTGAGACATATATTATGTTATACACCTATCTAATTTAATGATATGTATATATAACCCCTATAAATTTTAATATAATAAAGTTATTTATTACCATTATATTATATGTTTCATTTAATTTTATTGTTTTAGGGGGATTTTCATTCAATGTTACCAAAGTGGTAATGCTTTTATGATACAATCTCATTGTTTATCAGGATTGTTTATGATTATGATTACAATGATGAAATATTATAATATATCTCTCAAGAAACTCATTAATTTTTTATCCTATAATTATTTCATGGGAAGAAATTTTTTCCCTTCATTTTCCTCTCTTTATTTATACAAGAGTTCAAAAAATGTTTTTAAGAATAAATGAAATTATTTCTCTCCTTGGTCGAAAACACTTTTTCTACTAAAACCATGTTATCTAGAAATATTTTCAATTTTTTTAAATTATTAAAATAATTTATTAAAGTAAGTTTTACCCATTGATTAATTTTAATAAAATAAATTTAAATTAATCTTCAAGTCATTTTGTAGAAAATGACTGTTTGGATTTTACTAAAAATGTGAAAGGAATCTTTGCTTTAACATTTAAAAAATGAAATGAAATATTTGAAATCATGACCATTATTTTCATTGAATATTAAATTATAAGTGTTCAAGTTTATTTTCATAGAAAATTATATTCAAAATGATTTATGAATATTTAGTTTTAAATAGTTATTTTTAATGAAAACTTATTTTACACAAGAAATGTTCCAAGTGATATTTCAAAATCATTCCCCATATATGATGATATAATTTAACGTAATATATTATTTTCTTGGGATATAAACCAAGGTTGACATTCTTATTAATTCTCTAATTGGTTTTTCAAGACATTATATTTATGAAACTAGTTTCTCTTCTATGGGTTATACGATGATAAAATTATTATGGAACCCACAACTTTTTTACATGTTACACGATGATGAAATGATGGAATGATTATGAAACATTTCAATTTTCTATAGGTTATGATATGATTATATTTTTATGAAACCCATTTATGTTAAGAGTTTATGATATGATTAATGTTTTATAATCTTGTGGTATAAATACATATGATTGTCATTATGTGACAGGTGGTACCTATACCTCCCTCCAATGAATTCTGTATATATGAATAACTTATAAGTAAATATGTTGTATGTTTTTTTGATTACATGTTCATAATGTAATTCATGAACATTATTTCATATTAACAATGTTATGCATGAACCTAATGAAATGTTCACAATGTTTTTCATGGACATTATTACATGTTCACAAAGTTATGTGTGGAACTATCTTTCATGTCAACAATGTTATTCATGGATCAGGTTTCATGTTCATAAGTTTATGTGAGGGGTTGATTTGATGTTCTTAGCTTAATAAGTTAACCATTATCTATTTATACATGTTCAAAATGTAATAATATAACGTGTAAGCCTAAAATATATGTATTTTTCCAATGATATGCACTAATGAGTCAAGTTATTTGATTCCCATATGATTAATGTATTATGAAATTATATTATTTATGATATGAAACAAGATCGTGATCATTGATATGTAGGGAATGGTTTTAAAATGTTATGATCTTGATCTCATACCCTTATGTTCATGTTTTGATTACATATATTTTTTATTTAACCATACTATATAGAGACCCTATTTTGCCTTTTAAGACTTAAAAATTTCTGCATATATTTCTAAAGCTATGCACTGAGAAAACATGCCATTTTGATACCCAATGTGATCAGAATTAATTTCATAAAAATAGAAAATATATTTTATATTACATGTGTGAATTTTTCTAAGGAAAATGGGATAAATCTAAAATGGAATCTCAAATAAGAAATATTATACCACAATTGAGTCCATAATATGATATTTACCATTGGTGTAACCAAAAACAGGTTGGTGCTGGGTGTTATGATTTATTGCCTAATGGGGGTACATTCAGTGGATACAATAATAAATTTAATTAATTCTTTAACTTATTTAACTTAATATATTTTCCAATAAATCTATCATTATGGAAAAAACAAAAGTTGGCATTATATTTCTAGAACCATCAAGAGACTCTTATTTCTCTCCTTCCATTGGAGAATTCCATATGATGATGATGAAACTATTGATTAGAGTAGATTGGGATGCAGCAAATGAAAAAACTTCCATATATTTTTGGCGATCAATTTCTTCAAAAACAAAAAATTCCAATCTCTAGTTAAGACTCGTTAATTTGTTGATTACACCCATTTTGAAAAAATTGCTTGAGCTGATTGATCCCTTTCTTTGATCTACACCAATTATGGCCTTTGAATGCACTTTTGTACTGATTAAATTGATATTTCTTCAGTTTTATGACCATAGATATCTCAGTTCTTGATCATTGGATTGAAAAACATGGAAATGATCAATCAAACTTTGTTATTATGACTTCCTCCCTCAATTTCTTCGTATTCTTCACCTGTAGGACCCTGTGGTTCCCGTTTGATTTTGATGGGTGGTAACGAGCCTAATCAGGCCCCCAAAATCATGTTTAAAACACATATGAGGGATGGATAGACGAAAGAGTCCTAGATAATTGTTTTTGTGGGTTATGGGACATGATTTAAATGATCGATGACTCAATCAACAATCGCGGAGGAACCCGAGGTGTGTGGGATGTGCGAAGAAAAAACTATGACAGTTAGAAACTAATTTTTGTCCACTGAATAGAGGGAAATGATCAAAGGTGACTAGATAAGCTAATATAGGGTAGATACAAGGATGAAGTTGAAGGTCAAATACTAGATTTGGAGTGCGGAGAAAGAATTTGAGATTTTGGAAAAATCCTTACTAGATGTCATGTAGTTCGAAGAACACACAATATGTCGGGCCCTGGAGGTGGTAGCTGGGGTTTTGATATTTCATAAGGATGGAATGTTTTTTATAATCCCTACATGTTTTGTACCACCCCACCGAGTGGTTGATTCATATGGTAGAAAAAAATGAGCAGGATGGAGTGTGGAATGATATGAACAGCAAAACATCTGTGTACCTAAGTACATAAACATGACCATAATGCAAGGGCATAGCCAGAGACATGGGAGACGCCCTGTGTGAAGAGAAACACCATGTACTAAAGTATAAAGACACATTATGGTATACACAGACATGGCCAAGAACACAGGTTAGACCCCAAGTGGCATGGTAATTCCATGTAGTTTCCCCCCAAATTGTCTATCCCTATATAATTGGTGAGCCATTTACCACCAGGGACACAACCATGTGATAAAGTAGGACCAGATTCTATATGGGTCCCGTCAAATGTTGAGTCAAAATGTGTTTCAACTTTCCCATTAATATATTTTTTTGAAATCAAAAATTACTTCTTGTTTTTCATATATGTTGTATTCTTATTGTAATCATGTATATCGTAATCACATATATCGTAATAATATATGTTCTTTTTTCATCATAACCATATACTGATGTTTGTTTTCAAACGTAATCACATATATTGTTTCTCATATTGACCACATTATTTTGTTTTATTATCATAACCATGAATCATAACTTGATTATGTATCTTATTCACGCCATGCATCATAACATTGTTAAGAATCGTAATTGTGTTATGTATCAAAACTATGATATAAATCATAACATGAGATGCATTGTATCCATGTTAAGAATCATAATCATGTTATGAATTGTAACCATAATATGAATCGTAATTAGGATATGGATCATAGAAATTTTATGTATCGTCACCATGATATGAATCGTAACTATATGCATCGTAACTTGGTTATGTATAGTAATCATATTATGCATCATAACCATTCATCATAACCAGGTTATACATCATGCATCATATTCACATTATGAATCATAACCATGATGTCAATCATAACAATGATATGAATTAAATTGTATGTGTGATATGCATATTATACATGTCAAGCATCGTAACCGTGTTATGTATCATAAACCTGATATACATCATAACCATGATATGAATCATAACTAAGTTAGGTAACATACTCATGTATTTCTACAATACCACATATAATTTTTTTATGATATTTCAAATTACTCATTATTTCATAATTTTTTACTAATTTCGTTCTAACTAAAACGATGTCATTGATTTAGTTATATATTAATAAAAATGATGTCTTGTATTTTGTTTGTTTTGACCGTAATAATTTCAGGTTTCCAAGACCCTCCAAATTTTCGGTAGAAATATGACTGTTGAAGGAAATATGATCTTTGGATCCCGAGGCCTATGAATAGTAGGTTATTGAACCAAAGAAAAACTTTTTCATCTTCTAAGTTATAGAGAGAGACTGTGTGACATCTATCTTACTTCGTATAAAATACATGAAGATACAGGAGGTGTATGACTAGTTCTTAGTTCCTGTATTTCAATAACTACTTTGTTTTTCTTTGCGTGATCGATCATCGTGATAACAATTGAGGGTTTCCAGGGGTAGGATGACGATGTTTCCGATTGTTGTATCAATATATTTAATATATATAAAAGACAGAGGTGATGATTACCTTCTTAATCAAGGGATTTCAGGGATATGAAGACAGAAATTTCGATCATTGTATCGAAGGCTTACCAGGGTAGTGGTAAGACATAATTTTTATCCTATGTTAAAAATACCCTACACATTTGGATAAAAGAATTTTAATACATTTTATTTTTTTATACTATTTGTAATAGAAATGGATTTTTTTTTGTTTCCACTTTCTATTCTTATTCATTTCTATTGTAATTTTTATAATTATGATACATTCATTATATATTTTATTAAGATATTCCATACTCTGTGTAGTAGAATCACTTACATTTTTCTTACTTTGGTCATTGTATTTAATACATATACAATTATTTCAATAAAATATAATTTCATATCATATCATATCTATCGGATCCAAGACCCATATGGTCATTTGTATTTTTTGTGAATTGTATTAATTTAAGACCTATTACACAATTTTATTTCTTAAGAAATTAAATAAAATGTTTTTAAACCTACAATTCACCCCCTTTTGTATTGTTCCATCACATATGAACATAAATCTATATTTTGATCCAATAATTGGTATTAGAGTAGGTTTCCATTGATTTGTTTTAAATTCTTTATTTCTTTTAATAATAAAAATCTATTTCTATTATAAGTCTTTTGTTTATACTTACTTACTACACTAACATATGGAGTGGAAAAGTATTTTTTTATAAGATGGAAGGAATGAATATTTGGTCAATTGACAATATAATCCCAACTAGTCCACCTGTTTTTGAAGGGAATGATTATGAGTACTGGAGATATAGGATGAAGAAATTTGTTATTAATATGAGAGTAGATAATTTTGTGATGCTCACCGTAGATTACAAAATTTCTAGATAGAGAAGTTAGAACCTTTAGCAACCAAGAGAAACTATAATATCAAATAAATTATAGGGTATGCAATACTTTGTTATGTTCTATGACCAGGAATATATATAGGCATATATCATCATGAAAACAAACCAACTGTATCTGGAAGAAACGTGAAGTCAGACGTTATGGTACATCTAAAATTATATAAACAAGAAGATCCATGATCTGAGCGGAATATCATGGTTTTGTTTTTTCTCTATAGAGAATCAGTATGAAAAATTCAACAATGATTTATGAAAAGTGTCAACAGTCTTCAATCTATGGGAGAAAATGGCCATGATGATGAAGATCTAGTAGAAATGATAATTGATACAATGCCCAACAAGAATTAATCTAAAAGGATAACTATTGATGAAAAAAGGAATGTTACTCAAATCACTCTTGATGATTTTTTAGTAGTCTCTTACATCATGAGACAATAATGAAGATAGATTCCAATTTCAATAAGAAGAAGAATGGTAATGGAAGTGTATCTTCTACTACTAAATCTAAAGGTAATACTCTTAAAAGGATAACTATATATAAATCTAACACTGCTATTGTTATTTTTGAATCAAGTGATAGTGATCAATCTGAGAATGAATTATCCAATATTTTTCAAAGGATGAACAATATTGTTGGAAAGAAATATTTTCATTATAGATATTAGATGAAAAATAGAAATGATAAGAAAGACTCAGAAGTTTCTTTTTTTAAATATAAAAGAGAAGGTCATATTAGACCAGATATTCTTTTTCATAAAAGAGATGATAAGAAGGAGAAACATAAACAAAGAATCAATAAATATTATTACAATTAAAATAATAATAATGTTTTGAAAGAAAATGATATATGGAGTTCCAATGGTTGTGACGCTTCAGATGAATCTTCTGAATATGAATCATCCAGTCACAAGAAAATTGGACTTTTAGCCACATTATCTATTAAACATTTTGTCTTATGGCTAAGGCACACAATTTAGAATCCCATAAAAATGTATCTTTAAATTCCAATTACCCAAATGAGAAATATTCTTACTCGTTAGATAATGAATATTCCTATGTAGAGGATTATTTACCTTCTTTTAAAGAAGTATCCATATTTTCCAAACTACATGAGAATGAGAATTACAAACACAATAAAAATATTGATAAGAAAAATTCTAGAATATCTATCCTTACAATATAAGTATCAGATATTTCAAAATTCCTTGATAAGAAAACTGTTGATTTTGATAATATTTCAAAAAAACTTATGGAAGAAAATTTTGAGATGGACAAAATTTCTAAAGACGTTGAACAAATTGTTTTAAATAAAAAGGTTTTTGAATAAAAATCAATCCCTAAAAAATTTCATATGATAAGGATAATTTAGTCATTGGAAAAAAATCATAAATTTTTTCACTTAATAAACTTCTATCAAATTTTACTTCTTAAATGAAAATTTTTTATAAAATGTTTTAAAAAATTAATCCTCTATGGAAATGTTCTAGAATTGATTATACTCAATTAAAAACTGTTTATATCCATAGTTCTATTATTCCCCAAAGTTATCCTTTTTGCACCAGGTTTCATTGTGCTGGACATTGGGAAATAAAATTTTCTCTTAATAAAACTCAATATTTAGGATTATATAAGGCTCTCCTTGCAAAACAAATATAGATTCCTAATGTTCTCTTATCTAACATTTCCAGATCCATAAAATTTAGGTTTTTGAAAATCAAATTGTTTCATTTTTAGTATAATAAAAAGTGTACCCACAATAATAATATTTTGTACATGGATATTGGATGTTCTCAAAAAATGACTAGAAATAATGATTTCTTTGAAAATATCACTGAAATAAATAGTGGAAGAGTGACCTTTGAAGATAATTCTCAAGGAAATATCATTGTAATAAGTAATATTGTTCTTTTAGTAAAAGTTTTAATTTTATTTTTTTTTGTTAATGGCCTTAAGAA
Organism: Viscum album; assembly: GCA_963277665.1. Lineage (NCBI taxonomy): Eukaryota > Viridiplantae > Streptophyta > Magnoliopsida > Santalales > Viscaceae > Viscum > Viscum album. The sequence continues at coordinate 1,287,061,114 of OY728159.1, read as the reverse complement.
CAACCTTATAAGCCTGAGTCAATTATGTGAATAAGGTTACCTTGTGAATTTTAGGAATGGTAAATGTTTAGTTCACAATTCCAAGGATATATTCATTCTCTCTACCCATATGCATGAGAATATATATAAACATAAATTAAAAGATTTTATTAGCCAACAATTACCATGCTTAAGTGCAATGGAAGACCAATCTTGGTGATGACATATAAGGTTAGGACACTATAACCTTATGAACCATTGCAAACTCTAAAAAAAATAATTGTTATGGATTTAACGGATCTTAGGTATCATTATTAAATATATTGTGACTCTTTTCAATATGGAAAGCCACATAAAACTAGAGTTAAAATAATTAATTATATTTCAACTTCTAATTCATTATATTTAGTCCAGATCGATGATTTCGGTCTTACATAAACTGGAAGCATTGGACGAAAATACTATGTATTTGTTTTAGTTGATGACTACACCTGATTTATAGTGGTCTATTTTCTAGTAAATAAATATGAACCTTTATTATTTCAAAATATATATAGCACATTTTATATATGTGAAAAACTGAACACTAATAACTATTCTAAGTGATCATCATGGAGAATTTCGAAATTCGTATTTTGAAACTTTTTGTAGTAAGAAAGGTATTACTGACAACTTTTCAGCTGCAAGAACCCCTCATCCAAATGGTGTTGTTGAAAGAAGAATTCGTATTCTTCAGGAATTAATAAGAACCATGTTGAGTGAATAATCAAATGCTAAGCATTTCTTGGCTGAAGCTGTAAGTACTGCATGTTATATTATAAATCGAGTTGTAATTAGAAATCTTGTTAATAAAACACCTTATGAGTTATGTATTATATGAAAACCTAAAATTTCATAATTCAGAGTATTTCGATGAAAATTATTCATATTGAATAGTAAATATAACTTACATAAATTTTCACCCAAATCCGATGAAGGAATATTTTTAGATTTTTCCACAACTTCTATGGCTTATATAGTTTAAAAAAACTCTTGTTCTGTTGAGTAAACAATTCATGTAAAATAAGATGAAACTGATGCTTATATTTTTAAACAACCCCTACATACATCAATATATGTGTTTTTACAAACTATTTATCAACATTTGATTGAAAACTCTTCTGAAAAAGGAAATACTCAAGAAAATATTTCTGAAAAATTTACCCTAGAAGTTTTTATATCTTATGTTGATGAATAGGTTTTACAAAACCCAAATCAATTATTTCATAAGAATCATCATAGAGATAATATCATTGTTAATGTAAATCAACCCATAAGGACTCTAAATTCATTAAGAAATGAAATATAACATCTTTCTTTTCTATATTATTTTGATCCTAAAACTCAAATGAGGATTTAGGTGATAATATTGGATTAAATCAATGCAAGATAAAGTAAATGAATTTGAAAGGAATAAAGTTTTGACGTTGGTTGAAACACCTAAAGAAACAACTATAAATGGTTTAAAATGGGGTTTTAGAAACAATTGTGATGAAAATGGATTCATTATAAGAAATAAATAAAAACTTGTTTCTAAAGGCTATAATCAACAAAAGGGAAAAACTATAAATAAACATATGCTCCAGTATCTAGGGTTGAATCTATTCATATTCTATTAGCCTCCATATCATTATTTAACATAATTTTTTTCAAATGGATGTAAAATAAAATGAGATATTATTTTACAATTAATCGGAATGCAAGAACAACTTACTACCATTTTCACAAAACCATTATCTTCCAAATATATTTGAATATATTAAACAAAATATAGGAATAATCATTCTAAAGTAATAATTATCATAAATTTATTGTTTAAAACACATACTTACATTATGTTACTCTTTTTAAAAGGTGTAGTATACATTAATTTTTAATCTCTTTTACTTTTATCAGTTTTACATTTATCGGTTTTACATTTATCGGTTTTACATATATTGGTTTCATGTTTTTATCAGTTCCATGTTTTTATCAGTTTCATGTTTACTGGTTTTTCTTATCAGTTTCATGTTATTGGTAGTAGAATATCAGTATTATAATATTTTTATCATTATTAGATTATGTTATCGGTACTATATTAACAATTTTAGAATATTCTATTGGTAATAGATTATCGGTATTAAAATATTTTATCAGTAATATATTTTTTTATCGGTTTTAGATTTCTAATCCATCTCATATTAATTTTTGTATTGTTTATATTATTATCAAAAGAACAATATACTAAAACAAATACATTTATCCTGATAATCCAATAGATACAATTTCTAAAACGTTATTTTTTTCATTCAAATTTCGGTTTTCCATTTTATTCTTCTTTATTTTAACTCCTAATCTGATTCATTCAGAATATGATTTTCTTTTAAGGGAAACCTCAAGGTTTCAAAGTCATTCTAAAAAATTGGATATTTTAGATCTAATCTCGACCGTAAATTTATATTTTAAAGAACCCATCACTACCTATCCTACATCTAATTATTTTAAATTTCTCTCAAGTCCTAATGCTATATAAATAATCATCAGAGTCCATAATATGATTTTATATCGGTTTTCGTAATCATAGAAGACATAATCCTTTATATCCAAGAAAATATTTAGGATTCGAAATAGTCCATGTTTTGTGATTCAACTACTTTATCTCTAAATCAAATGTCTCCAAAATATTTCACTTCTATGACCTTTCAAGGTGAAAGGTTAGTATATCGATAATTTTATGAGACTTTTTATTCGTCATTGAAAAGGATAATAAATTTCCAATGGTTGGAATCCATTTCTATTGAAATACAGGATTAAGATCAAGATTTTGTATACTATAGTGATGTTTTTTAATTTTACAAAACAATGGCGATAGACAATGGTATCAAGATTTCTTTTATGATGTATGAGAAGATGTATGCAACTTTAGTAAAACAAGAAGAAACTTTGGTAGGAGTTCCATGAGGGGGAGATACTCTTCTACAATCTCATAAATTTCCATAACTAGATGAAATCTTAGATAAAAAAATGAAGAATCTCCTTTTAAGATTCATGAGGAAATGATAATGGTATGCCATTTATCAAGAGACAATAAACTCATTTCCCCTAGGATGCTAGGTTTTTTAGTACCGAGAAAGGGTGATAAGGAAACATTGAATGTTTTAGATGTTTATGTGCTTGATTATCTAGTGAATATAAGGATGTTTATTCAAATGGGATTAATTTTATTGAAAATAAAGAAAATTAAATCCGATGTTATAAAGTCTTATCTGATCATGTTTCCCACCATTCTCAGAACATTTTGGAAAGAACGTATGAGTTTATGTAATGTTTCAACCATGTCATATCTGACATCTATCAAGGAGCCTCTCATCAGTAATATTACGATAAGAAGACTCAATTTATGATTCAATTCTGAATCCAAAAATTATGAGAATGATCTGGATACTAAGAAAGGAAAGAAAGTAGCTGAACGTAGTGATAAACCTTCGAATCCATTCAAATCATCCTCAAGTAAAATAAAGGTAGTTAATACCACAACTCCTAAGAAATCAAAGAAACAAATGGTTGTCTTTGATGATGTTTCCGAAGAGTAGAAAGGAAAAAATAGGATCCCTAATTTGGGTTGGATCCAGCTAAAGCCCATGCACTGAAAATATGATCATAAAAAACATTAAAATAATAATAAAGAAAGAATATTATGAAGAAGAGAAAGGCCTAAGATATTTACATTGATAGTCTTCTCAAAATATCTGAGCAATCCAGAACCAGAATTGTAATAAGGGAGCCATCTATTCAAACTCCATCGATTCCAGCAGAGAAAGGAAAGAAGAAACTGGCATCTAAACAATTGGCTACACACAGTATCATTCAAAAATATGAAGAATAAGAAGAACAAGGGTAAAAGAACAAGGATAAGAATAATAAGTGGAATATAATGAAGATGCAAACAAGATAAATCTTTCAGTGGAATCATCAAAAGTTCCACTATTCAAATTTCATTCTCCTGATACTCATCCATCCAAAGAAGTTTTAAAATGGGGTTATTCCAAGAAAGGCATTCAAATTTCAGATAAAGAATAAGAAGAAGAATCTGAAAAGAGTCAGAATCATCCATCTCAATTTATTAGCAGCAAGACTCATTTTGGATATCATCCTGAATACACTGAAGATATAGAATTAGAAAGAACAATCACAAGGAAGGGAATTCAGTATATGGGACAAGCCATGAACAGATTTGAAAATATGATATCATTTATTCAAAAAAATTAAGTTTGGATAGAAATCATTTCGAATAGTCATAATTAAATAATGAAATTTTTCAATATTCTAATGGATGGATTTTGGAATCTTGAAGCCCATTTCTAGATTTTCGAGTAACGTTCTACTGATCACAACAAATATTGTAATAAGGTTTTCATTTGGTTATACAACATTAATTAAAATCTCAAGTATCATGTGGATAATCTTGATGAATTGGTGAATAGGTAAAATGATACCAATTTAGTATACCAAAAGTTGGTTGCTGATTTGAATAAAAACATGAAGACTTTAAAAGACTTGGGACCTCAAAATGAGTAGCCTCTAAAGATCTTGATGGGATAAATGAAAAATTGGATAATGAATGTAATGAGGTTTTTTTCTATCAAATAGAATTGTAATTCTAGAGATTTCCTAGAAACTCAGACTAGATGATTTCAATGATCAAGAAGTCAGACATAAAGAACAGTAATCAATTACTCAGATTTATAAAGATAGGATCTGGAATCATGAAAGGATTATTGAACAGTAGGATCTAATGTTGAAGGATCAACAAGAATCTTTTGATAAATTAATGGAGGATAGAAATGAATTCAAGAAGATGAAGCTTTTTATGTTTAATATCATGGAAAAACAAAAGGGGAAATAATGAATTTTTTAACTCTTGTTGTAATAAAACATTATTTCATTCAATGTAATGATTATTGTCTCGTACATTGGTTTCTAAAACTCTTTACATTACACTAATGGTTTCCATTATTCTTTTTGAAAATCACAAGGGGGGAGAATAATTTGGAAAAATATAAATTGATTTCATAGAAAAGATAAAGGGTGAATACCTTATTAAGGGGGAGAACTCACAAGGACAAATAAAGAGAATATAATCATTAGTGATATTTTTTATCCTATGGTTGAATTAGTGCTATTTACTATTACTTTTAGAAGAGTCACTAAACTTAGTGGGAGATAATTTTTATTGTTTGTTTTGTTTTTTGTTATCTAAAAAGGGGGATATTATTGAGTCATGATGTGTTTTGAAATTCCCATTGATCTTTTTGTTTTGGAAATCAAAAGTTACTTCTTGTTTTTTATATATGTTTTATTCTCATCCTAATCACATATATCATAATCACATATATCATAAACACATATATCATAATCACATATATCATAATCCCATATATCGTAATCACATATATCGTAATCATATATGTTGCTTTCTCATTGTAACCATATACAACTGTTTGTTTTCAATTGTAATCACATATGTTGTTTCTCATCGTAACCACTTAAATTGTTTCACCATCGTAACCATGCATTGTAACAAGATTATGTATTGTGTTCATTTCATGCATTATAACATTGTTAAGTATCATAACTGTATTATGTATCACAATAAAAATATAAATTTTAACCCTGAGATGCAATGTATCCGTGTTAAGAATCTTAATCATGTTATGAATTGTAACCACGATATGAATCGTAATCCCGATATGGATCATAACCATGTTATGTATCATAACCACGATACAAATCGTAACCATATGCATCATAACTAGGTTATGTATCATATTCATATTTCTCATCGTAACCATGTTATAAATCATGTATCATATTCATATTATGAGTCATAACAACAATATGAATCATAACCATGATATGGATCGAATCCTAACCACGATATGCATATTATCCATGTTACGCATCATAATCATGTTATGTATCACAACCACGATATGAATTGTAATGATGATATGCATTGTAACCATGTCATGTATCGTACTCATTTAATGCACTATACTCATGTATTATCCCAATTCCTCATACATGTTTTTCAATAAATTTAATCTTACTCATTATTTCAAATGTCTATACTTATTTATTTCTAACTAAAATGATGTCGTTGAGTTAGTTATATATTAATCAAAATGATGTCGTGTATTCTATTTTTTTACCTTTATAATGCCAAGTGTCCATGTCCCTCTAAATTATCTAGAGAAATACGACTGTTGGAGGAAATACGACCGTTGGATACTATGGCCTATAAACACGAGGTCATTCGAACCAGAGATTTGTTTTGCATCTTCCAAGTTCTAGAGAGAGATTGTGAGAAATCCTTATTGATTCGTGTGAAATACTTAAAGATTAAATATGTGAATGGCCTGTTCATATTTCTTGTATTTCAATAAGTTTTTTTATTTCTTTTTGATACTGATAATTGTGATAAAAATATAGGCATTCCGGGGATTGGAAGACAGTGCTTTCAATCATTTATGAAGAGATTTCATGTATTTGAAAGATAGAGGTGATAATTACCCTTTTAATCAATGTCTTCTAGGGCTAGGAAGACAGATGTGCATATCATTGCATAGAGGGCTTACCATGGTAGTGGTAAGATAGACCATTTATCCTAGGTGAAAGGATACCCCACACTTTGGTATAAAATAATTGCAATACATTCTATTTTCTGGTGCTATTTGTAATTGAATGGGAATTGTTTTATTTCCACATTCTATTTTTCTTCATTTCTATTTTGAATGTTTTAATTATGATACTTTCATTACATATTGTATTAATATATTCTATATGTTGTATGGTAAAATCACTACTGGAAATAATGGCATTTGTGATGGGTCATTTGCGTCGGGATCCCGTCGCTAATAGGCTTTTGCGACGGGGTCCCGTCGCAAATAGCCCATCGCGGAAAACAGCATCGCAACAGCAATTAGTTGCGACGAGCCCATTGCTAAAGGTATTATTTGCGACGGGGATTCTTACCGTCGCAAATAATAGTCCGTATATTTGTGAAAACTTTTTGAAATTGTATTTGCGATGGTACCGTCGCAATTACTAATTGCGATGGGCCCCTCGCAAAAAAACTAATTGCGACGGGCCTGTCGCAAATACGTTTAAAAAAAATTAAAAATATTAATAAATTATTTTAATCAATATAATAATAATAATATTTCTAACGGGCATAATATCCCGTCACAAATACTATAAAAAAATTATTAATAAATTAATTTAATTAATATAATAATAATCCAATTATAAATCAAAAATAAAAAAATATTAATAAATTAATTTAATTAATATAATAATAGAATTATAATTCACAAATAAAAATAATAAATTATTTTAATTAATATAATAATAGAATTATAATTCAAAAATAAAAAATAATAGAATATTAATAAATGATTTTAATTAATATAATAATATTAGAATTATAATTCACAAATAAAAAAAATATTAATAAGTTATTTTAATTAATATAAAAATAATAGAATTATTTTACATTCAAATATTAAAATAATTCTAATATTACAAAAAAATAAAATAAAATTATAAAAGTATAAAATTTTAATATATATATATAATTTAATATTATAAAATATAAATAATAATATTATTCATATTAATATTTTTATTTCAAAATATAATATTATTAATATTTTATAATGAGACAGAAACTACGAATAGAAAAAAAATTCATATTTCTATTTAACAAACTTTATAACATAAAAAAAACTCTAATCTGAAGGAGGGGGGAGGGGGGATCTACAGATGCTGGTGGAGGAAACTGCATCCCTAAAGCACGAGTGAGTCGGCACTTGTACTCCATCTTCTCCTGATGCTGATGCTGCCACCGACTCATCTGCTCCTCGTACAGCTGCTGTTGGCATCGACGCTCCTCCTCATGCTGCTGCTGCTGACGGATCTGCTCCTACTCCTGTCAGAGACTCTCTATTAGTGCAGTCTGAGATCGCAACTGATCCTCATACCGTGTAGTAGAAGAAGATGCATGAGCTCCTCTCGAGCTGGACGCCGACATCGCAGCACTGCCATAATAATCTTGGGGAGTCAGTCGAGAGCTGATACCAACTAACCGGCCCTTCTCGAAGGCATACTGGGTGGCCTGCATCCATTCCACCTCATCAAACTGACGGCCAGTGGTCTGATCTAATTACTCGGCATGACTCTCAGGTCGGGTCTGTGACGCTGCGGCCTTATATGACTCCTGTAGTTGCGATTTAAAATTAAAATTGTGAATATATTATATGTAGTTAATTTTTAAACATGAAAACCAATAATACTGACCACGATGTGATGCTGACGATCACCTCTGAGCTCCCCAGTAGCAGGATCACTATACATCCTCCGATATACGTCGTACTCCGTAATATTAGGGTGCTCGACAGCCTATAAGAATAAAAAATAAACTGTTAATATTTATAGTTATATAAAATATTTATAAATAATGTACGTACCAAATGCTGTCTATGAGTACTGAAAGTACGACTCCCAGCTCGATGAGTCACCTCCTGTCTCCCCCGATTCTGTCTCCCCACCGATGATCTCCTCTGAAAGGAATCACTCAACCAGTGAGCACATAATCCATCCCATACATGGGATGAAATGTACTCTGGTTGGTGTGATCTACATGACTCGTCAAAAACTGACACTCCTGCTTTCTTCGTGGCAGATTTTCTTAAATTGTGCAAAACCTGACGAAAGCGATCATGCATGACCACCTCCCATGCCTCGTGGATGGCGTCACGCATGGTATCCTCGATCGGATACCATAAGCCCTACAAAAAAATCAAAAAATAAAGTTATAAATGAAATAATTTTCAAAATAAAAATTATTTACTTACGTACGTACCAACCAATGGCCGAACATGGCCTGCTGCACATCAATGGGAATCTTCTGCCATGTGGTCCAAGGATGAGAGAAAAAGTTGCGCAGAATAGCGCTGCCCTATCCGACTGCTATATGCGGAAAACTGTAAAAATAATAAACATTTATTATGCGAATAGATTAATGAAATCTTAGTCAAATCCATAGGTTATCACACAGGTTATTACACCTCCGTGTGCGTGGATCAAACCCAAGACGTGGACGTCGCTCGGGGATGGGGTCAGGAATCATCAATCGTGCAAGACATTGCCCCCTCCGCGTACTCCCTGGAGCGCCTGCAGGCTGAGGGTCATCTTCCAACAACTCATCTGCATCGAAAGGCAGTTCAGCATTCGCCAACTCAAGAAATGTGTCGTCATCCATCTGAAATAGAAAATGTTAATGTTGTTAGAAAATAATTGATAATTACTCTTATATATACATATATATTAGTTATGATTGTATATAACTACCATGGAATTCTATTAGTGTTCATCTTCATCATCATCTTCATATATGTCAATGTCATCTTCATATTCCTCCTCAACATCATCGATATCCATTCGAGTTCTAGTTGCTTCATCTCTTACCATTTCAAATTCATATGTGACATCATTAACAGAATCGTCATCACCGACTCCTAAATGTGGGGTGTCGTCATCGATACTCATGTCTCTTTCTAAAAAAGATTTATTTTGTGTACTCTCTTGAAAAACTTCAATTCTTTGCACATCAGTAAAAGCACATTCACTTTGACTAAACTGATTGTCTCGAATTTTTATTTTTATTAGACTCCACCAATCATACAACTCTCTTGATGTAGCACAATACTTTGCGTAATAAACTTGATGTGCCTATTGATCCAATAAGAATGGTTCATTTACTATGATAACACGTTTACATTTAATATCGATGATTCCAGGAGTCGGATGAACACACACGCCTCTCTCTGTATCCAACCACCGACATTTGAACATGGTTATGTAATGTTGTTCAAGATAACAGAGTTCAATGATTTCATCAAGTATGCCATAAAAGTCAACTTCATTTTCTTGATGATGAGATCCTTTCAAGCTAACTCCACTGTTCGTTGTTTTTTTGATTCCCCATATGCATGTGTGTGAAATAGAAAACCATTCACCACATATGCATTATAAGTTTTAACAAGTTTGGAAGGTGGGTTACTCAATATACACAGTCGTTTGTCAATTTTATCAGCATGTCAAGACACCTGAATTTTTTTGAAATAATTATCATTATAGTAAACCATACATTGAATGAGTTGCTAAAAACTAATGAAATTATGTTACCAGTTTTTGAAACCACTGAGAGAAATTTTTCTGTCGGCGTTCTTCGAGAGCAGCTACTGTAATTTGTGGAATTTGTTTCTTGATATGATTATCATACAACCTATAAAAAACAAAGTTATTTACTGTATCATAAATGATAGAATAAGTGATATAAACACTTACAGTACAACTGATGTCATCTCTTCACAGTTGAGCAGAACATACGTATGAGCTCTGTGATGCTCCTCATCTGAAAGCCAGCGTTCATAAACTCCACCAAAACCAAGCTCTAGCTTCTTGAAAACAGATAATCGATTGTCGATTTCATCAATATTCCTCTCGTTCCATCCCATTCGGTTGTGTTCTGAAGGATACTCAGATTCAAAATAATGGGAGCAGAAAAAAGATATTTCCTCTTGCAAATTAGATTCTGCAATAGATCCTTCAACATATGCTTTGTTACATACTTTTCTTTTCAATTTTTGCATGCATATTTCAAATGGGTACATCCATTGAAACTGTACTGAACCTCCACATTTGGCTTCATATGGAAAATGTAACATTAAATGTTCCATTGAGTCAAAGAAAGACAGCGGAAATATTTTTTCCAGTTTACATATAATTACAAGAACATCTTCTTCAAGTTTTTATAGAGAATCATAATCTACTGTAGCCGCACAAATTTCCCAAAAAAAATGGGACATGTCTATTATGGAATCCCAAATAATAGAATTCAACAGACCTCTTAATCCAATGGGTAGAAGTATTTTCATTATAACATGACAATCATGACTTTTTAATCCAGTAATATGACCATTCTTTACACATCTACCCAAATTGGAAGCATATCCATCTGGAAGTCTCAAATCTGCAATACACTGACAAAATAATCAACGGTTTTCTTTAGACAGTGTATAAGCTGCTTTTGGTTTTAGTAACCTTTCTGTTCTGACATTCTCAAACAGTTCCTGTTTTGGACGCCTGCAAATTTGGGCAAGATCTAAATGTGCATTTACATTGTCTTTGCTCTTTCCTGGAATATCCAAAACTGTATGAAACAAATTATCAAAATAGTTCTTCTCAATATGCATGACATCCAACATGTGACGGACCAACAAATCAGACCAATATGGCAAATCCCAAAATATGCTACGTTTAATCCAATTGTGTTCTATCCCAAAACCAGAAATTTTCTGTTGGTTTATTGTGAGACCAAAAGTGATTGGAGGTAATGAAAATACAACTGATTTTAACTCCGAACCTAATAGCATTTTTGGAGGTTCATCCCTTTCAACTGTTCCTTTTCTAAAATGAGATCTGTTTCTGTGAAAAGGATGATCAGCTCGAAGATATCTGCGATGACAGTCAATATAACAAGGTTTCTTTCCATGAATGAGCATAAATGCATTGTTCTCTCCCATACAGTAAGGAAATGATTTCTGACCATGTGTACTCCATCCAGATAACATCCCATAAGCCGGGAAGTCACTAGTTTTCCACATCAATGCTGCTCTCAGAATGAAATTCTGTTTTGTAGCAACATCATATGTACTGACACTAGTACTCCATAATAAACTTAATTCATCAATCAATGGTTTCAAATAAACATCAATATTCTTCTTTGGATGTCCTGGAATTAGTAAAGTCAAAAAGATATATGTCTCCTTCATCAACATCCATGTGGGTAAATTGTACGGAGTTAAAAAAATAGGCCAACATGAATATTGACTACCATAAGATCCGAACAGATAGAAACCATCAGTGGAAAGGCCCAATCGAACATTTCTAGCTTCTAAAGCAAAGGATGGATGCACTCTATCAAAAATTTTCCATGAATCACCATCGGCTGGATGATTCAAGCTTTTATCGGTTGAACTATTCACTTTATTCCATGACATCATTGTCGATGTATTCTTAGACATGAATAAACGCTGAAGTCTGGATGTAAGCGGAAAATATCTCAATTGATTTATAGGAATCAAACTAGACTTCCCATGTTGCCCTTCTTTATATCTCAGTTGCCCACATGTGGGACAACTATCCAACGACTCATTTTCCCCAGGATATAAAATGTAGTCCTTTAAACACGCATGAATCATCTGACAAGTAAGTCCCAAATTTCGAACCAGCCTCTTACAGTCATAGTAATTTGCAGGCAAAACATTTCCTTTGGGAAACTGTGTTTTAAGCAAAGAAAATATCTGGTCAAAACAGGTGTTTGACATTCCTTTATCTGATTTGATAGCCATAAATTTTGCAACTGCTTCTAATTTGCTCATCTTGCAGCCAGGATATAATGCATCCTCAGCAGACCTCAACAACTCATAAAATTCAGACGGCGCCAACTCAGGATTTGAAGCTATATCAGCCGGAGTTTCTGCATGTTGAACAGATGAACCTGCAACATCATGTACTAAATGTTGAAACCGGGATGGATCTGGAATCAAGTTGGTATCACCTACTCTGGAAAAACGTTCACCATATTGATACCCAAAAACATAATCTGGTTGAAAACCAAAACCCAGGAGATGTCCCCCCACTTTGTCAAATGTGTCAAATTTTCTCAATGCACATTTTTTACAAGGGCATTTTATTTTGCCTTCTGAAACAAATTATGTATTTGATGCCTCAAATGATAAAAAAGTCTCCACACCCTCTATATATACTAGATTTAAACCAGAACCATTTGGATTTCTACGTTAATTTATCCATATGCGGTCATCTAATAATGACTTTTGATGACCTCGGTGTTCCATATTTTTCTATCAAATATAAAAGCATTACTGGTTTTGAGTAATTTGTTAGAAAAAATACTCAAGAAAGGATAATTATAGAGTTTAAATCATACACAACTGACGCAAACTTTTTATTGAGATAGACCTAAAAATTGACCCTTTAAGAATTGAATATGTTGAGAATAAAGCAAAACCTGTTACAAATATTCATAATTTTAATATTATATAAATATTTTATTATTTTAATAATACTAATATTATTTTTTCATAAATATTAATTATATAATAATATCGTTCTTACATTATTAGTATATTTTATTATTAATATTAAAATAATATAATTTTCTATATTATATACAATTCTCCTTTCATCGCTGTGTTTAACATTCTATCTCCACATGTAATATTTGTATTCACTTTCACCTCTCCATTGGTGAGTAGGTTGATAATTTTGAAAAAGAATGCAAATATTACATGTGGAGACAGAAAACACACAGATGAAAGGAGAATTGTATATAATATAGAAAATTATATTATTTGAATATTAATAATAAAATATACTAATAATGTAATAATGTTATTATTCCTAATTATTGGTAATTATTCCTAATTATTGGTAATTATTGGTAATTAATACTAATTATTGGTAATTATTACTAATTATTGTTAATTATTGGTAATTATTACTAATTATTGGAAATTATTACTAATTATTGGATATTATTTGTAATAATTGGTAATAATTGGTAATTATTACTAATAATTGGTATTCATTACAAATTATTACTAATTATTGGTAATTACTGATAATTATTGGTAATTATTGGTAATTATTACCAATTATTATTAAATATTGGTAAATATTGGTAATTATTACTTATTAATGGTAATTATTGGTAATTATTTCTAATTAATGGTAATTATTGGTAATTATTTCTAATTATTAGTAATTATTGGTAATTATTACTAATTATTGGAAATTATTACTAATTATGGATAATTATTATTAATTATTACTAATTATTGGTAATTATTGCTAATTATTACTAATTATTACTAATTATTGGTAATTAGTGATAATTATTACCAATTATTACTAATTATTGGTAATTATTAATAATTATGGATAATTATTGGTAATTATTACTAATTATTGGTAATTATTGATAATTATTACTAATTATTGGTAATTATTACTAATTATTCTTAATTATTGGTAATTATTACTAATTATTCCTAATTATTGGTAATTATTACTAATTATTCCTAATTATTCCAAATTATTGGTAATTATTCCTAATTATTACTATTTATTACTAATTATTTGTAATTATTACTAATTATTGGAAATTATTGGTAATTATTGGTAATTATTAACAATTATTGAAAATTATTGAAAATTATTGATAATTATTACTAATTACTACTAATTATTACAAATTATTGGTAATTATTACTAATTATTGGAAATTATTAGTAATTATTGGTAATTATTACCAATTATTGAAAATTATTGGTAATTATTGGTAATTATTTATAATTATTACTAATTATTTGTAATTATTGGTAATTTTTACTAATTATTACTAATTATTGATAATTATTACTAATTATTACTAATTATTGGTAATTATTATTAATTATTACTAATTATTGGTAATTATTGATAATTATTCTAATTATTACAAATTATTGGTAACTATTACAAATTATGACTAACTATTGGTAATTAGTGATAATTATTACCAATTATTACTAATTATTGATAATTATTTGTAATTATTACTAATTATGGATAATTATTGGTAATTATTACTAATTATCGGTAATTATAACTAATTATTGGTAATTATTACTAATTATTGGTAATTATTAATAATTATTGGAAATTATTATTAATTATAGGAAATTATTACTAATTATTGAAAATTACTGCTAATTAATTGTAATTACAGCTAACTATTTTAAATTAATTAGTCTTTAATATCTCTAATTACTATTAATTATTAATACTTATTCATAATTATTTCTAATTAGAAATTAAAAAAAATTCTAAAATTTAAACAAAATAAATATAATAAATATAATAAATATTAAATTAAAATTCAGATAAAAACCTTAAACTTGATGTAAATGTCGAGCTGCTGTAATTGTAGAACACCACCAACTGAATCCTCGAAGTTGGGAAATAAATTTTACAACTGAAAGTCGTAAAAAACTCAGAGTGAAAAAATTGGAACGGTTGAGAGTTGAGAGTAAGGAAATTGTAATGGTTGGCAGTATATATAGGTTGGATTAATTGCGACGTGGTTTTTTGCGACGGGTTGGCCGTCGCAAATAATGGTATTTGCGACGGGGCCCATCGCAAATAACTCTAACCGCATTTAATTATTGGAGGCATTAAAACGGTTATTTGCGACGGGCCAGCAGGCCCGTTGCAAATAGTCTTCAACCGCCGCCGGTTATTTGCGATGGGGATAGAAGTCCGTCGCAAATAACCCTGACCGCATTTAATTATGGGCGGCATTAAAACAGTTATTTGCGACGGGGCCCTTCACAAATAGTCTTTAACCACCGCCGGTTAGTTGTGACGGGGATAGAACCCCGTCGCAAATAAACTTCGCGCGGTTTGGCGCGCATTTCGCGCCAAACCATTTGCGACGGGAAAAAAACCCCGTCGCAAATAATGGGGTATTTGCGACGGGAATAGTTGCCCATCATAAATACCCCTTTGCGAACGGTATTTGCGACGGGAATTATTCCCGTCGCAAATACCCCGTCGCTATTAACCATTTTTCCCGTAGTGAATCACATACATTTTTTTACTCTGATCATTGTATTCTATAGAAATACAATTGTTTCAATAACCTATCATTTCATATCATATCATATCCATCAGACCTAGG
Source organism: Viscum album (assembly GCA_963277665.1). Taxonomy (NCBI): domain Eukaryota; kingdom Viridiplantae; phylum Streptophyta; class Magnoliopsida; order Santalales; family Viscaceae; genus Viscum; species Viscum album. Next base: position 1,287,045,249 of record OY728159.1, on the reverse strand, counting down.
ACCATTATAATAATTTTTATTGGTTGTGAATTGTATTATTTTAAGACCACTTAAACTATGTTCTTTCATATGAATTTAAATACAATAATTTTAAACCTATATTTCACCCCTCTTGTATTGTTCCATATCTTATAAACATACATCTATATTTCGACCCAACATTACATACTAGGTACTTATTGGTTCCTTCTTAGGAAACCTCAATATATCATTTCTTATTCTATTGGATTGATAATTTGGACCAAGAATAGCTTTTCATAATATTTTTTTCATATAGAACGTGATGGTGTCCTCTATTTTGGATTTTGAGATATGGTGTGAGATGTTTTGAGATTGAAACATGTTTTGGAGATGTTTGACAATGGTGTTGAACGTGCATGATCACTAGAGGCATCCTGAGTGGAATCCTCCAGGTGGTCAAGGCATGAGTATTTGATGAATTTTAAAGTAAAACCCTCCAGATAGGCTGGGTATGGAATCTATACATAATTTTAGAGTAGAACCATCCTACTTGGCAGGTCATGGGTGGTCTACAGAATTTTAGAGTGGAACCCTATAGGTTGGATTGGAATGGGTCATTTACAAACTTTTAGAGGGAATCCCACCCGCTAGACTAGGGATGGGTCCTCTACTATCAGAGTGGAACCCACTTGTTGTATATGTAATGAGTCCTCTAATGACTTATAGAGTGGAACCCTCCAACTATACTAGAAATCGGTCATATACTATGAGAGTATAATCCTTCATACTGGTAGGGTATGGGTCCTCCATCGCCTATTATAGTGGAATCATATTGTTGGTTAGGGGATGCGTCCTCTATATATCCACTCAGTGGAAACCTTATATCGTACCAGGGAATGGGTCCTCTACATATAGTTTATGGCCCCTCTACAATGTGGCATAGTGAAGAGGCATGGCTTGACTTGGATAGTTTCTATTGGGCATACATTTGAGATGATGGCCATCATTGTTGGACATCTAGAAATATTGGAAACTATTTTTCTAGGCTACACTTTGAGATGGAGATCCCCTTACTCTCTTGTTTGGGATTATTTTGATGAAGCACACACACACACACATATATATATCAATATCGTTTTATTTTTTAATATCCTGGAATGGGTTGCGATGATGCACAGGGCATGAAACATAATTTCCATGTTTTAGCTTCTCGTGGTTGGATGAGGTTACTCTACTTATATAGTGGGAAAATACTCAATATCTAGTCCACCTACATACCATGTTTATCCCGTTATGACCGGATTTTGTTAAACATTCTCTTTCATGGGAAAATATAATTTTTTTACAAACCATTCTCTTTCTCCTCTTATTGAATTTATTACTTCTCCCTTTCATCTTTTTGTAAATCCTATATAGTATGTATATACTAACCCATCAATGTTATTTTCCCAAATGTGTTCTATCTTATAAAAATGGTATACAGTTACGCAGTGATATTAGAGAATCCTAGGTATTCCTGGTACATTGGACCAAAAATGGTGGTCGCTTCATGGAGATGAGTAGTTGGGCAGTCTTAGTATTTTAATTTTTACTATTTCTAGGTTGGGACACATTTCATGTTGGTCATATATTTTCCCCCTTTTCTTTTCATTTTTCACCACTGTACTCTTATAATGTATAGTGGTTTTACATGCATGGTGTTTTTATTCAAATTTTAAGCTTTTACATTCATTCCTCTAAACTTATTCATTGATATGGTTGTGTGTGTGTGTAGGTACATAGGAAAATTCCTCCTCCCATGTTAGTTATTCCATTAATACTCATCTCCAACCCCTGTTCAATGGAGGTGGGATTATGATAGTTTTAGATTCCACCCTGGTTAGTGTCGGGTCATGACAGATTAATATCAAGGGTTGTTTGATCCTTGGGATGGTGTTTGGAGTTGTCCCCTTATGAATATTTGGTTGGGATTAGAGAAATAGTTTCAGATTATTTTGAATTCATCTCTCAGGATAGGGAACCCAGTGATATTTTGGGAACCCAAAAATTCCATTCACTAATACCTTAACTACCTTCTTGTCGACTCAACATACAGAGGTAGTGTTTTCCAGGATCAATTGTACATGCATCATATAAGATCTAGTCATTGACTATCCTTACTAAGTTATCTCCCCAGTTATATATATATTATCATTAAATCATGGTATGTATCAATAACATTCATGATTCTTCTAGGACACCCGCAATGTATGATACTAGTTATAGGTCGTGATGATGATTCAATGAGTGATGATGAATTAGTTCAGGGTCCATCCCACAAGATTCTTACTCTAGGTGGGAAGGTACCAACACACCCACCTGTTGTGAAACAAATTATCCTAGTAGAGAATGGCGAGGATTCACTAATTCTTAGCACACACCATGAGTTCTAGAGCTAAATGAAAATGAGTTTCTATGGTGAGCCAAATCCCCAAGAAGGGGAGGTTTGTCTTGATTCAGTGATCTGAATTTTTATACTTTTGTTGATCCTGACTGATCAGATGGTTTCACTCGTAACACACACTTTTTTTATAGAAAATTTTATTTTGGTGGTACAAACAAATGACACACCTATGTTTACTGTGCATTATAATTTCCAAAGATATATATCAAATAGGTATCATGTTGAGGCAGACTCCCTTATCGGGTGGCTAAGGTCAGGACCGATCCCGTGGTTTGGATATCTCACTCAGATAGGACCCCTTTAAATGATGAATCTCATGGAGATAATTTCTAAGATTAATATAGGCATTAGAAGAGTCTTGTGATGGAGATGTTTTATCATGGTATCAAGCATGCAAGGAAGAGGGACACTTTCCCCACCAAGACACATTCTTATGACATGATTTAAAAACTGAGTGAGAGATAGTTCTCGCTATTACAAATAATTTCAAGGTGTGGTAGATGAGTCCATTTGAATTTTGTGTTTGGGATGTGAAAATGTGATGGGGTGTCATAGTGGTCCCCAATTAAGGAGAACAAGTATAAAAGGGAAAGGATTAGATCTTGGTAGATGTTTTTTCTATCCTGGAGGCCCAAGTGTGGTTTGGGGTAAATCCTATGTTACCACTACTCTAGAAACAATTGTTTACATGGAGTCAAAAGCCAAATTACCCTCTATCTACCCCAATTCAAAACCAAGTGATACTGGTGGAGGCCCTTTTTGCATGACCCTTATGTTGATGGCTCCTACAGAGTGGAATAGTGCTCAAACATTTCTTTTGATGGGGGAGACCATACTCTATCAGGGGGGAGAGAGAGCCTCACACCAAATATTTTCATAACAGTAGTGAGGAACCACACTATTTTCCTATATATGGAATATTCATCGACCTTCGATGATCAAATTCATTCTATTAGTGAGTAAAAGTTATTCTAGGTTTTGGGATGGAGTTTTCCTGTATAATGAAGCGTGGTCCACGAATAGAGTAGGATGATCTCCTTCATAGGAGGTTACAATTGATTTTTTTTTCTAGTACTACCCTTGGACTAATGGTATTTATGAGCTCTATGCTCCATAAAAATATGGTGGTGGGTATGGTGAAATTCCAGGTTAACCTATCCACCATGAGATAGACCTCTATCTATACTTCCTCCAGCGATGGCCTGATGTTTGTGATAGGACATTGGATGACCCCATGGGTTTGTGAGAGATGGTGGTGCAGTTGTAAAGTCTATAGAGGTAGGGATTCATAAGACCGAATTCATTCACCAAGGAAAGTTCAGTGTTACTCATGAAAAATGCATTGGAGAGATTACAACTGTTCGAGGATTATCTTCACCTGAATCAGACCCTGATATAGAGAATGAACCACTTACTAGGGGTTTACGACCAATTTGACAAATTGCGAGGGATGAGATGGTTCTGAAAGATCATTATTAGGTCTCTATACTACCATTTTAGGGTTCATGAGGCTGATATTCTAAATATTGATTTCCAATTTCACTGTGTACAATATTAGTTCCTAGTGATTCCCTTTGGTGGGACAAAAACCTCCTCTGTGTTCATGGATTTTATGAACCAAGACATCCAGCTGTACTAAGACCATTTTTTGGTTTTATTACATTATTAAATACTCATCTACTCTGCATTATAAGAGGAACATGCAGAGCACTTGAGATTGGTTCTATATTTTCTTCAAGAGAACCTTGTTTTTAGGGAGCTCTAGAAGTGTACATTTTGTATTCATGGGGTTAAATTTCTAGGGAATGAAATTTTTGGGCATGGTTTAGCTATTAACCCAGCAATGATATATGTAGTTCTTTTTTTGAGCTAACATAGAGATTGTTAGAGGTTTAGAATTTTCTGGTATTGCAAGGGTACTACAAGAGTTTTTTTCAAGACTTCTCTGGGATTGAATCCACTTTGACCACCCAAATATAGAATGGGAATCTTTTTACATGGATTGGGAAGTGCCAATTGGTCTTTGTGGAGTTGAGGATGAGGTTGATGAGCATTCTTGTGTTGAGCCTACCAGATGAGGGCATGGATTACATATTGTATTGTGACGCGTCATGAATTGGGCTTGGTTTCATGTTGATATAGTGACAAGTAGTTATCACATAACGGTTGGGGGAGTTGATACCCTATGAGAAGAACTATGCGAATCACATCCTAGATCCAACACCTCTAGTATTTTACTAAAAAATTTGGAGGTAATACCTTATGGGAGAGAACTTTCAGGTATACTCAGAAAATCAGAGTCTCATGTATGTCTTTATGTAGAGATACATGAAACTAACACAATAGTGCTCGTTGGAGTTCCTATAGAGATGTTGAATCATGATAATCTATACTAAGGGGAAGTAAACAATAGTAGAATATTACCTTTGTAGTATTTCCCAAGCATTATTAGTGCATGAGACTTTTGATCAGTTGGTTTCCTTGTAGTTGTCCATGGTGGAGAAGGAGGGAATATCTTCTCTATAGTTGATGGCATTGACTCCTATACTTCTTGAGAATGGGAGAGTCTCATATTGGAGACATATAATTTAAGGTTATTTGTGACCAGATATCCACAAGGGATTTACCAGATAGATATTATGAATGAAGAAATGCCTCTATCTTTTTCTAGGGATAGATGGTGGTCCCAATCATGATGTGGGTGTAGTTGATGTGAGAGTTCTATACTTCTCCCCAAGTTGTACATCCCGGTGCGAGGAAGATGTATATAGACCATTAGTAGAAATATTCATGGGATGAAATGAGATAGAGTGTATCTATTTTCATCTCTCATTGCCTCACTTATCAGCATGTGAAGGATGATCCCTAGGTTCTGAAAAGATTGTTTCAACCCCTTGAGATCTCAAACTGGGAGTGGGATAGCATATCCATGGACAATGTGACAAGGATTCTATAGACAATGAATAGACATGAATATAAATAGGTGATAGTTTAATGAATCTATAATTTGACACACTTCCTTGCTATTAGGGAGTAGAGTTTAGTGGATAGTTTGAAGCAGCTATGTGTACAAGAGATTGTTCACGTTCATGGGTTTCCCTTGATGATTGTATCTAATTTTGACACCTGGTTTATATAATGATTATGGGGAGGATTGTAGGAAGAATTTTGGACCCAAATGAGAATGAGTACAACCGTTCACAACCAGAAATATGGTATGGATGAGCACCATATCCAGGTGATGGAGGATATGCTGAGGGATTTCATTTTACATATTGGCTAGACCTGGGAGGATCACATACCCTTGATAAATATTGTGTAGAACAACATCTAACATAATACCATTGACATGAAACCTTCTATGTCGCTATACGAGAGACCCTGCAAGTCACTCTTTTCCTAGAAAGATATTGTCGAGACAAATCTTGTGGGTATATAGTTTGTGTAGGTGAAAATGGATAAGGTATAGGTCATCCATGAATAGATGATGAAAGCTCATAGCATGCATAAATCATTCTAATATTTCCATCATAGGCACTTGTAGTTTGAGTATTGAGACAACATTTATTTGAGAATATCCCCATGATAAGGATTGTAATGGTTTGGTTGGTGTGGAAATATTTCCATGAGGTTCATCTATACTCTCACGATGAAGTAGAGGGTTGTCAGGTTTCTTATTGCATAACCCTACCACCATAGTTGAGAAGGTGCACAAAGTCTTCACTTTTTTTAGCTGAGGAGATACATGCATAGCACTATGCACATCATCAACTGAGATGAGATGGACATTAAGGATGGGTTCACCTTTACAGATCACCCGATGGCAGTCAAGGAATTAAAGGAGAGGAAACAACATGGATGAAAAATTACCTTTGATTTCATGTTGTGATAGAACAAAAATCTGTAAGAGAGGTCATTTGAGTAGGAGATATAGATTCGGGATGAGTATACAGAATTTTTTATTTAGTTTTTCTTTTCATGGAAAAAAGTATTGATGCAGGGAATTAATTAGGGATCCAATTATTTACTTCTAAGACTTTGAAATATTTCGACATATACTATCAGAGCCAGACGATTAGAAATTTTTTGATTCTATGGCCTCTTAAACCTAAAATTTAAATTACATATATATATTTATATAATATATGTTGTTTTTCATGTAGTAATTTTATTAATGAAAAGGGTGTAACTATTGAATAGAATCACAAATCAAAAATTTTAGAGCATAGTTGTTTTTTAAAAGCGATAATTACAGTAGGCGCGACCTAAAATATGTCTACATGGGGTGTTCAGATATCTCACATGTTGGAGGTATATTCATTGGATACATTAATTAATTAAATTAATTAAATTATTTAATTAGCATGACAGGTTTTCTTATAAATCCATCATGATAAAAAGAATATCAGTGTTAATCTCATAATGCTTTAACCACCAAGAGCTTCTTCTTATTATCCTTTGGTGAATCACATCCATTGAAGATGAAACTCTAGATCAAAGAAGATAGGGATGCAGCTAATGCAATGATTTCCTTCAATTATTTGTGATAATGTAATTCAATGAGGAAAAGTACAATAAATAGGATATACTCCTAAATTTGTGGATTATTACCATTTTGATTAAATCAATGGAGTAGATCGATCATTTAATTTGAACTGTGAACATTTTGGACTTTTCATGGGCCTGTCTACTAATTAAATAGATATTTATTTGGTTTTATAACCCCAAATATACTTTTTCTTAATCATTGACCAAGATCACTTGGAAACTATTAATAAATATTTCTCTTGTGCCTTCCTCCCTTAATTATTTTTCGTTCTTACATAGTGGGATCTTGAGGTGTTGATTGAACATTATCGGTATGTACTGAGCCTGATCGGACCCTCAAAACCCCAAAAAATCAATGAATGGAGGAAATATATGAAACATAGCGATATATTTGGGTTGTTTGTGGGTGATGGATGATCGTTTCAATGATCTAAGATTAAATAAACAAAGGCGGAGGAACCCAAGGTGTGTGGGATATGTAACGAGCCTCTAATGACCGTTAGAAACTGATTTTCAACCACAGAATGAGAAACGATGATAAAAAATGACTAGATCCACTAAAATTGGGTAGAAACAAGTCTTAAATTTATTGTGGAAGACTATATCTGGTGTAGGGAGAGAGTGTTTGAGATTATGGAAAAACAAAAACTACACACCATATAGTTCTAAAAAAACACAGTGTGTCGGGCCCTGGCTGTGGTGGCTAGGAGTTTTGGATTTCATAAGGATGGAATGCTATGTATACTCGATAGACACCATTCACCTCTACCCCAGGCAGTCGAGCCATGTGGTGGAACATATGTGGATGACCACATGTGGAAATACACAACTTGGCACAACGACATGTACTGAAGTATACAAACACGACCACAGTGCATGGGCATAACCAGAGAAATGGGAGACACCTAATGTGAAGTGATGTTCTATTTACTAGATTATATTGACAATGGATGAAAAAAATGCACATGTAAAAGCACACATGTGTGTCACTAAGTAGAATGGGAACGCAATATAGTTCCCTAACATGCTGTGTATCCCTTCATAGTTGGGGATATGTGTACCTATAGGGGCATGTCTGGGTAATGGAGTGGGGCCACACGTCATTTGGGTCCCCTCAAATGTTATGTACCCCTTGGTTCCTTATCATGAAGCTTCAATCTATCATATCTCTTTCATTTGGACTTAGATGTTTCCCTTCCAATTGAATATGCATAGTGTTTCTCTACATAGAACATTATGGTTCCCTCTATTGTGAATTTTGAGATACGTTGTGAAATATTATTGGAAGAAAACTTGTTTATGTGATGCGCAATGATGATAGTGATCACACATGATCATTAGATGTATCAAAAGTGGAAAAATCTATCTGATATGGTCATAGGTTATCAATGAATTTTAGAGTGGAACCTTCTAGATGTTTTGGGTATGGATCCTCTATATGATTTTAGAGTGGAACCCTCCAACTAGGCTAGGAAAAGGGTCCTCTACAAGCTTTTATATTGGAACCCTCATGCAGGGTTGAGTATAGTTTATGTAATATTATAGTAGAAATATCATATTACATAGGGAATGAGTACTCTAATGACATCCATAATATAACCCTTTAGATGGTCTAGGCATGGGTCATCTACTATGAGAGTGAAATCCTCCTGTTGGGTAGGGCATGGGTTCCCCCATCGACTAACAGGGTGAAATGCTCCTACTAGGTAGGGAATGTGTCCTCCATCTATCAACTTAGTGTAAAGCTCAAATTATATAGGGGCATGTGTACTCTAAGAAGAGACTGTGGCCACTATAATATATAACACAATGATAAGGAATGACTTGACATGGATGGTTTCTGCTAGTCAGATTTGTGAGATACTGGGCATCATTGTTGGACTTCTGGAACTACTGGAGACTCATTTCCATGATTTATTTGTGAAATATAGATCCCATTACCCTCTCTTTGGGTCTTCTTTTGACTGATTATATATATATATATATATATCATTAAATGTTTATTGGGTTACCCTCCTACCATGGGTTGTGAAGATGCTCATGGTATGCCATGTGGATTCTTTGTTTAAATTATCATGGTTGTATGAGGTTACTCTCCTACTATAGGTGAAAAATAATCAATTTCTAGTCCATATAAACACAATTTTGTGCCCCTTGTGTTTATATGAAGTTAAACATTATCTTCCTTAGGATGAGTTGCATCCTATTTACTACCAATTTTCTTTAATTTTCTATTGTATCTCTTACTGCGCCTTCATATTTTAGGGAATCCTACTGAGTATGTATCTACAAATCCCTATATGAAATTTCCCCATAAATTCTGTGCCTTATGAATATGATAGAAAAGTCTGCGATGACTTAAAAAGAGCTTTGGGATACTTGCTACTTTTGACCACATACGATGGTCTCCTCTTAGAGATCAAGAGATTGGATCTCTCAAAATTTTACATTCTAATTTTTTTATATTGGGAAATCATTCTATATGGGTGTGTATTTTTTCCCTTTACATTTCTGTTTTTTATACTGTACTCTCATACTATCTAGAGGTTTTTCATTCTTGGTAACTTCTCTAGAACTTTAGATATTTTACATTGGCTAATTTTTACTTCTGCATTGAGATGGATATATGTGTGTACATGTGATTAAGTAAAGGTCTCCCCATGTTAGTTTTTTTGGCACTATTATCTATCCCCTAGATGACGGAGGCATGCTTTGGGTAGTTGTGTATCAATCATGAATTAAGGTCGTGTTGTGACATACTAAGAATATGAGCTCTCCCCCTCTCGTGGTTCCTTTCAGATGGTTATGAACAATGGGTTTAAGTATAGTATGGTTGTAAAGTGTACTAAAGGGGAAGATATTTATGGGAGATGTTGAAGATCCTTCACCAAATGATAATACTTTTTACCTTTTATCCAAACACATGAATATATTAATATCCAAGGGATGTTTTTTGTGTAATGTATTAAATATTCATTTAAAAATATTTAACAACCATATATGAGAATCATGGGTCTCCATAGTTTGTATCAAAGGATATATTTAGTTATAATTAAGAAACTATTTTAAAAAAACATTAGTGATATCCCTAGGGATATTTCTACGGTTATGTATAGGTATTTCTCATAGGATATGTTTAATGTTATTTCAAATTACAATAAATTTTCTTGGAATTTTGTTAATGGATAGAGTGATTTGATTCCATGAAATTGATCCTTGTTTGGATATTGCCTGTGGATGTGGCTTTGGAATAGAGTTACCTAGGGGTAATAACTTTGAAATGGGAGCATTGAGCTGGAATCAATTTTCACCTAGTGCATGAAAATTGGCCTCTCTATACACATTGTTTGACACTCATAGGGGATATTCTTTAGAAAATCCTAAACTCATTACCAATAATTATGAAGGATTTAAATTTACTATGAATATGTATTTCCTATGATAAACCTATGGTTCAATAGATAAAAAATAATATATCATGCTTTATACATCCTTTATTTTATTACTTCTTCATTATGTGGGTTTCTACTATGATTAATTTTTCTCACACTAGGATTTTTGGTTTTATTTAATATATGGAACCAACTGAAACGTCTTAAATATGAAATTCAATTGAAAATGCAATTATTTTCTTCTTATTAAACCAAATTTTATATATGATGTAATTAAAAACATTTTTTTCTTATCACACACATTTTTGAAGATTTGACTCACGATGAAAATTCCAAATGAGAAAAATAGGGAAACACATCCTGTTTTTTCCTTCATGTGGCAACAACCATATTCTTTTAGTGGTTATAGGGATATACTAGTTGATGAGAATTGGATTTGTACCACTAAAAATATATTTTCTATTCATTGTTGTTCATAGGATGAAAAATACATTTTGGATATTGATCATTTAGAAGGTAAGGCATATCAATGGTAGAATATTTATCGTAATACAATTAAATGAGATGAAATAGGCTACACGGTGTAGGATGAGTTAAAATTTTTATTTCTTAATAAGTACTTTCCTTGTATTATTTGTGCCAAAATGGAGAAATAATTAATTGATTCTAAGAAGAAAGATGATGAATCTATTGGTACCTATGAATTAAATTAAACAAGACTTGTGAGGTACTATTTGGGTATTAACATTCATCCTAAAAGAAAGGTTTTTGTTTCTTCAGTAACTTAAAACCAAATTATGGAAGAGAGTTATCTATAAGGGATATTTGATTCTACAAATAAATCATCTGATGTGAAATAAACGTGGATATAGAAGATGGAAAGATTTATGGTTCTACTGATAAGAAAATGAAGATGGAGTTTCATGGAAATTCAATTGATATTTCAAATAGGGGGAATAAAAAGTTTCAAAATACTATTTTCCAAAAATATGGGAATGATCACTTTGGTGAGTTCATAAAAGGAATAATAAGGTGTTTTAAGTGTGGGAAAAATGGACATCGATAAAATGAATGTATAAATACTGAGAATAGGATAATTATAGAAATTAATTGAGATAGAGCACAACATAATGAACATCCCATAATCCAGTGTTTCATGTGAAAGGAGTTTGGGCATTAGTAAAATCAACACCCCAATCCAAAGGATTATGTGTTTGATAATAAAAAATAACCTCTAAAGACAAAGAATAAAAGTGAAATTGTAACACCCCAGAATGATAAAGGGTTAAATGGCTAAATGATATGACTCATGTCAACAAGGTGCACCTTCTTTTTTGGGAGCCTACCTGGTTAGAACTCCACAGTTAAGCATGCTTGGCCTGGAGTAGTGATCATGATGGGTGAAATTCTGGGAAGTTTCTCAGGGTGTGTGTGAGTGAGGACAAAGCACACCGAAAAGGACAAGAGTTGGCATGTGGGGACAATCATTAGTCAGATGACCCGTTCAGGCATGTGGGTGGACACTGGGGTGGGCCCCCACATGTTTGCGGGGTAACTGGTGGTACCTGGTGGGCTAGGACCCGACGGCCATGTTAAGGCAGGTGGCTGTGCTCTCACCGGGACCCGGTTGTCACATTTGCTATCAGAGGTGGAACCCAGACTTATGTGCGGTGCACTGCCTGGGTTGAGATGTAGGGCCCACAATGAGGGCCTTGGGCGTTGTGCTCTAAAGGGGGGATGATTGTAACGTCCCCAAATGATAAAGAGTTAAGTGAATAAATGATATGAATCATGTCAACAAGGTGCACCTTTTTTTATTGTAACACCCCAGAATGATAAAGGGTTAAATGACTAAATGATATGACTCATGTCAACAAGGTGCACCTTCCTTTTCGGGAGCCTACATGGTTAGAACTCCACAGTAAAGCGTGCTTGGCCAGGAGTAGTGATCAAGATGAGTGACCTTCTGGGAAGTTTCTCAGGGTGTGTGTGAGTGAGGACAAAGCACACTGGAAAGGATACGTTTTGGTCTGTGGGGACAATCATTAGCCAGATGACCCGTTCAGGCATGTGGGTAGACCCTAGGGTGGGCCCCGACGTGTCTGCGGGGAAACTAGTGGTACCTGGTGGGCCAGGACCCGACGACCATGTTAAGGCGAGGTGGTTGTGCTCTCACCGGGACCCGGTTGTCACATTTGGTATCAGAGGTGGTACCCAGCCTTAAGTGCGGTGCACTGCCTGGGTTGAGATGTAGGGCCCACAATGAGGACGTTGTGCTTTAAAGGGGGAGTGATTGTAACACCCCAGAATGATAAAGGGTTAAATGACTAAATGATATGAATCATGTCAACAAGGTGCACCTTCCTTTTCGGGAGCCTACCTGGTTAGAACTCCACAGTTAAGCGTGCTTGGCCTAGAGTAGTGATCAGGATGGGTGAGGACAAAGCACACTGGAAAGGAAAAGTGTTGGCCTATGGGGAAAATCATTATTCAGATGAACCGTTCAAGCATGTTGGGGGGACCCTGGGGTGGGCCCCCATGTGTCTGCGGGGCAACTGGTGGTACCTGGTGGGCCAGGACCCGACAACCATGTTAAGGCGGGGTGGCTGTGCTCTCACCGGGACTCGGTTGTCACAGAAATGTTATAAAATCATAATAGATGAAGTGAATCACGATAATTAGAGAGCACTTATTCTCCCATCATTAGTTCAAAATTTCATGAATGAGCCCAATTAAAATATTTTTGTTCATCCTTTAATAAAATTTCATGTTATTATCTCCATATACAAAGATTCTAGAATTATGAAATAATATTTTATATTCTACTGGTACAAAGTTAAACCAATGTTTCCAATGAAAATGGTTATTGTATAAGATAAGATATTATATAAGTAATAATGGATGAATTAACATTTAGAAGTGTATAAATTTCAATGAAATATTAACTTAAGAGTTATCGATACCTTCATGGGTTTATGAGTTTAAGGTTGATCATAAGTTCAAAATCATTTAAACCCCTTTTTATGTTTTATGTGATGGTAGTTTAATAGGATTTAATATATTTTAAGATACATTTATTGCAATACAACCCATTAGTTTTGTATATCATTTAGCGAATATTCATTTGAGGAGAAATGACTTTACACATTGCAACCATATGATTAAAGGTAATGGTAACCTTTAGGGTTTATATTATCATTGATGTTGAAGTAATTATGGGTTATATTTGATTGCCTTACAATGATATCATAGTTCATTTCTACAAGATATTATTTTTTATGGATTATTTTTCTAGAATATACATTATGAAAGTGGTAAAGTTACACCGGGAACCCCATTAAGTTATATATGATTGGGAAATGAATATTATCTTTATGTTTTATTGATGTATTTTGAAGGATCTTGATTCATAGTTGAGTTTAACAATGTTTATTATCCTAATTTAGAAGGTCATTTTTGAGGAAAAATTGAACCCTAATGGATAAGCTAATATATTATTCTATGGATTTAAAATCTAGTTAAGATCAACACCGTCCTCAATAAGAGTTTTCTTAAAATAATATATTTCACTTGATAATTCATATGGATCTATATGAATCCCTTTATATAAATATGTATAGAACCACAACTTTATATAATGAAGTTGTAGAAAGAAATATATTAGGACCTAAGTTATCTAATGAAATTAAAGAGAAGGCTAGATCCATTCAACGAAACATACAGGAAAATTTGACAATTTTTTTTGAAGATAATCATTGATATGACATAGAATTTTTATTTTGTGAAAAGGTCTTTCTATGAAATTATCTACATATGAAAGAGGGGATAACTAAGACAAAGGTATATCAGTCCCTTTTAAGTTCATGAAATTATTGGAAATGTAGCTCAACAGTTGGAACATCCACCAAATCCATCCTAGGCTCATAGTGTGTAATATTTAACTCTCCAAAACAAGTACAAATATAATCCATTACATGTACTAAAGATAGATATTATACCACTATAAAATAATATTACTTATAGGGAATAATCAGTTGAGATACTCGATTGAACATAGAAAGTTGTATTAAACATTACAAAGAAACTAGTTAGTCTTTTGGGGTGAAACCACCAGCTTGATGAAGCTACATGGAAACCTATGTATGTAACAATTCAGATGTATCCTCAGTTTTTGGTACTACAGTGAATAATATTGAGGATGAATTTCATTTTAGGGGGGGGGGTGGAGAATGTAACACCCTTTCATTTTCTGAAATAATATAAATTTTTAAAATAAATGTAATATTTTTAATGTGTTATGTCACAGAAAACACTGTGTTTATCCTTTTCTACACACAACACTCTGTTTATGTTGCATTATGCACAACACTCATTGTAACTTGTGATAGAAACTACACAATATTTAAACAAGATATAACATACTATTAAAATATTGTTATAGTTATCACCTAACCATTGGGATGGTGGGTATGAATAGTATTAATAACTTATGAAGATATATGTTCTACATAAGTATATAAAATGAATTACTTAGTGACCATTTAATAATAAATAAAAATTATAAAATTATAAAATAAGGAATTATGTTTATGAAAAACTATTTTTATGCATACAATTGTGTTTTAACTCAATGAATTAAAAAAATCACTTAGGGGGAATGACATTAATGAAATTTATTTATTATATATACAATCAAATTTTTAGAATTCATATTAAGTGTTTTCTTGAAAATAGATAAAATCAATTCCAATTTTATGCTTAAAAACTACTTTTTTCTAAAAAATAATTTTCACCTTTTGGCACTTACTTTGAAAATACTTTTTTGTAACACACTGAAATTCCAAAATTAGAGCATTGTATTCAATAACCGTACAAGACACGCAACACCCATCATAGAAGAAAATAAAACACCCCAATAATTTATGATATATTAATAAATTAAATATTTTCAATATATTTCATTACATGAAATTATGAATTTAGCTTTCATTACACACAACAATTAGTTTAGCTAGCATTATATGAAACACTCAGTTTAGAATGTGTTACACACAACACCGAGTTTAAATGAAATTTGAAATACTATAAAAATATTATCTCATAATATAATAGTTGTCTCCTTGAAATTTGAATGTAATTTATTAATATTACTAACTAAAATAAAAAATTTAACATTGTCTATTTACTACAAATAAAATAAGAATCATTTAAAAGAAAAATTAATAGTTTTTGAAAAACATTATTTTTCTAAAACGATGAATTAGTAACGCATTACACACATAATTTAAAATTAATTTTTACCATTTTTAGAAACCTTATATAAACAAACATAATTTTTTAAATCCTAATTATAAAATTATATTAGGATGAATTTTTGGGATTTTGATGAAAATTTTAATATTTGATGAATAGTGAAAGATATTGAATTTTAATTGAAAAATGAATCTTTGATAAGGAAATTTATAATGAAAAATTAAAATTTTCATAGGTTTTAAAGTGAAATTAGTAAAATTATATATTATTTAATCTAATTATATTCATTTGATTCATTTTCATAATAAATTTAGATATAAAAACATTGTAAAATTTTGAACATTTTCACTTTAAAAACTTGCTTTATCGTCACGTCCACGAGAATAATTTTAAATTAAAATCCACCACATATCTAAATTAGATATTACAAAATGTATTGTATATTTTTAATAATAATAATTTATAATTTATAATCATTTCAACTTAATTTTGGACCAAAATAAATAGTGAATGCAATGAACATTAGTTATTCCGATAAAGGTAAAAATGGGGTTACCTGTAGTTAAACTAAAAAGATATGGGTAAACATGACATATATACATGTCCAAAAACTATTTTATGGAAATATAATGACCTTAAAACGTATAAGGTTTTATAATGTCCCTTTGTTTTGACACTTTTGGTATTTGAAAAATGTGGGAGCACTCAATTATTTTCTACAATACCATGTGGGTCCTCTAACCCACTTATAAAAGGCCACCCAATATCCTCACCTTTTCACACATTAAATCCACTTTGTTTCAAACAATAAATGACCAAATCATTACCCAAATTCATATAATTCATACTATAATCCTTATTCTTTTGTATACATCTAACCAAATAGGATTTAGTGCAAACCTAAGGAGGATACCTGGAGAATAGGTCATGTTCTTCAACGATCATTGTTATTTAATATATTTCTACACCTCTTTAAATTAATATTAAATTGTGTTGGTGTAGTAAACTGATTATTTATAATATACATGTCTGTTTTTAAAATAATTTAATTACCTAAATTCACAACAAATTCCATCAAATGGGCTATGAAATCATCATTCGCGTGTATGACATACTACCACCTAACGAACTAATGTAATTTGTTCTTCCATTAGCAACTTTCATGGATGTGAATTGTGATAGATATAAAATATTTATATGATATTTATAACATATTTATACATCTAGATTCAATATAAAATATATATTCATTTACCTTCTATTCCATAGGGGATATGATATTGTTGCTCGTGTGTATGATAAACTACCACCTTATGATTTGATATGTTTCTTCTTTCACTAATGATTCTCATGGAATATAATAAGGTAAATGATTATAAGTATATGTGATATAAATGAATCAACTATTATATTTTCGAAATATTTATCATTCTGTAAATAATTTATATATATATGTATATCATTTTCTTTTTTAAATTTTCACTCACCTAAAGATGATAAAATCATTTGTGTACATGTGTACTACCGCATTCACGAAGTGAAGTGACCCTATTTTCATCACCATACCACATGGATGATATATAAGAGTATATATTATGGTATATATGATACTATTATCATTATTTAATGACTATATATTACTTACCTTATTTCCATAATGATCATCGTATCATGAAAGATTTACTCATACGTACGTCTGACCTGCCACCTCCATGATCATAACATATGTCATTTTTCATAACCATATTTCATAATTGATTTTAAATTAAAAATTGAAGTAACAATTTGATAAATATATCATTATAATTATTTATTATATGATATAACTATATAATTTCATAGGAATCAGATATTTTATAAAGAAACACACATGAGAAAAAAGAAAATTAACACCTGAAATAATGAAAATAAAGAATAATTATAATTCAATCATGATAATATGTTATAAAAGTGTCATATATGATATTATAAATATTAGTATGGTTCTTTAATAATTTAATAAAATTATTAAAACCTATATAAAGTAGGTTTGATCATGTTCAATCAAATTGAAGTGCGAGGTAAGAGATTTCTTAACACAATTTTCGTTCATTGGGTAAAAATTCAAGTCTGTTGATTATTTCATTCCAAGATAATTTTTATAAATAATTTTGATTATATTATTCATTATTTGAAATTATTTTATGTGGATTTATAGTTGAAAAACATAATTGGATCATTAATAAATTATCAATTCAACGTTATGATTATTGTATTGGTTTATTTCAAAATTGCATTCTAATCATGATTATTTACATTTGAATTCCATTTGAATGAAATTATTTGTCCATTTACTAATATAACCACTTAATTTCATTATCCTATTATTATTAATGATATTTTCAAGCAATAATAGTATTTTTATACCCTTTGGTACCAAAAATGTTTTAGATATTTTTTTAAAAAAACATGACTTTATTTATCTCTTTGATTGGAAATCTATTTTCTTCCAAAGAATTATTTTCTAAAAATGTTTTCAGTAATGTTATTATGATTTTAAAAACGATTTATTAAATTAATTTTAATCCATTTTTTATTTTTATAATGTTTTTAAAGGAATATTTTTTCATTTTCAAAATGATATCGATTTTTATTTTACTAAATACGTGAAAAGAATATTTGTTTTAAGTTGTAATTAATATACGAAATTTTCGAACATCATTAACTCAAAAGGATTTCAATATTCTTTTATAAATTCTCATGTTTATTTCCAAATAAAATTATTTTTAAACTATTTTATGTTATAAAAACTGATTTTCTAAAAGAAAATGATATTTTCTCCAAACGGTTTTTAAAGATCTTTCTATGGTATTTATAATCATAAATGAAGTAAAATTATTTATTTCTACTCCGATGGATATATGTTAAATCAATACCATCCTTATTTTTCATCTAGATGGTTTATGATCATCTTTACCATGAATAGTATTGAAATTTATATCCTTGTTTAATTTTTTAGTCATTAACATACCCTTGAAGTATTCAGATATATGTGATCATTACACATTAAATTTACCCTAAATTTATAAATTATTTATCATAGATATTATCGTTAAATAAAACATATATTCCTTATACATACAGTGTTTTAATATAAATGTTATTTGATTAGTTAGGGACATATTGATAAATATGTATCCTTTACACAATCTGGACATTTGATGTTTATGAATATTGATCCATGAATTAAATCGATTATTCTATATTTGAGGGATGATTTGGATCTACAGTAATAGGTGGGGCCTAACATTATATTTCCCCTCAATGCATCAGTAGGAATCATGAAAAATATTAGTTAAGATAACAATAAATATATTCTTAAGAGTTTTTTAAACTATCTTCTAAAAGGTCATGGTGATAGAGCTATCATGTGCCCGATACATGATTTCCAATAAATACGCATTAACTTAATTAAGAGTTTATTTAGTATTATACAAGATATTTTCACTATGGTATTATCTCTAGATGAATTTAATTTTTTATTTATTGATTAAATAGAACATTTTTTCAGTTACTTATCTTTACATATTGAATATTCATTATCCAGATATCTAAATGAAAAAATTCCTTAGTTATTTAACTTCCTATGTTTATTATGCTTATTAATTCAAGATATATTACACTATACATAACTCATACTAAGTAATTGAGTTAAACATTCTTTATTCCCATTTCCCAGGAATCCATGATGTTTACTATGATTGATATGTAAGGATAATCTAGATGGAATAATGTTACTCTAGAAAAATATTATGTTGTAATTTTTATTTTTAAATATAATATTGAAATAATGTATATATATAATTTACCATGCCTAATAAAATATTAGTTCACTTGGGATGTGATTTCATGTATCTTATGCTAATTTAATGACATAGATAGTAGCTCTAGGATATTGGGGTTAGGGTATCAATAGATGGTATCATAGGATGTTTAGTAGTATCCTTAGGACCTAGATTTAGGAAAACATAGATTAAGGATCATGAACCTATGACCGAGACTGAGGATATGTATAGAATAACAATTTTATGTTTTGTTATTTTAGATTTTATATGGTTTTTTTTACAATACATCTAAATCCTACCAGTGGACATGGTTATGGAACATGTGTACGTAGAAGTAATAACTTCTATAAGGGAGCACTAGGATAGACCCAATCATTACATAATGAAAGGAAACTGGACATACTATGCACCTTGGTTGATATTCCCAATGGATATTATTTGGATAAATAAAATTTTATTTTCAAAACATTATGTAGGATACTTAAAATAGTGATATCCCCCAAATAAAACATGTTTATGATAATGAGATTATTATACATAAAATTTTCAATTTATTTTATGTATTTCAAAAGTTTTGGAATTATACGTTCTGTTTTATAATGATAATATATAATAAATTATATAACATCATTTATAAATAGAGTTTATCATAAGGAATGTGAACCACATTAATGAAAGAATCTATAGTGTAAGAATGACCAATTATTTGTTAGGTTTAAGACAATATTTTGATGGTAAATAGTCACCCAAAAATTCTCATCATATGAGGACATAATATCATGTCCTAGAAGGAAGAGAAATAATTCTATAAGTATTATGTGTTTGAAGGGATGCAAGATATAAAGAGGATAGTATGAAAAAATAAGGATAATGGGAACAAAGGATATGAGGAGTTTCCCACTTGTGATAATTTTGGAAAGAAACACTAAGATACTTTCTTGAAAAGAATGTGAGTTTTCTACATGTGTGTTGTGAAAGGAAACTATGCTTGTGATTTCAAGGGATATAAAAAGGATTCTGTAAAGACCCGTAAAATTTAATGAAATTTTTATCTTAATTTTCTTTTGAATTTTACAAGAATGCAGTTTCTGACGTCACCTGATTCCGAGGCCCGGTGTGCCCGGAATCATTTTCTGAAGTTTGGATCGGGTACATTCAGTGAACGAACGAGCGGGTTTTCCTATCTTTTAAACTGGTACTCGGAATCGAATTCTGAGGGCACTGATGGAATTGAAGCACCAGTATTTGCATAGAAATGCCTTTTCTGGAGTTGTGTTTGCTCGGGTGTGGTTTTTAATTTTTGGGGTTAAAGTTAAGGAAAAAAATAAAAGTGGTGCAACACATTATTTTATTTTCACTTAAATCCACTTAAAGCCACTTAAGCTAAGTTAAGTAGTTTTTGTGGAACCCAAAATATCCTACCCACTGGGTTGGATATTTGTGAGGTGGTGCCCACACGAGCCCCACCATTTCTTTTCCTCTAAGTAACGCACCCATGAAAACCTCCTTTTAATGAAGGTCGACTATGCATTTTTCTGTTTAAGAAACGCCCCATTTAATTGGGCAGTTAAATAGTTACAATTAATTCATTGAATTAATTGTTCGTTTCATATCTTTGTTTTTCAAATTCTTAAGTCGATAATAAAATAAGATTAGGACTTATTTTATTATCTGGTTTTTATGTTAAAACTTTGGAGAATCTCTAAAGATCTTCATCCTCCTTCACGAAAAAAGCAAAGAACGCCGAGCTCCGACGAAAGGGCGCCGAAGAACACCGAGCCCTCGGAGATCGACGACGCAACGCCGAGTACCGCAACGCCGAAGCTTCTTCCGCGATGATCCTTCCCCGCGACGATCTTTGATCGACAACCGATAGAGTTTGACGGCGCAACGCCGTGTACTGCGACGACAGCGACACCCTTTCCGTGATGCGACGATCCTCTTCTCTGAGACGGTCAATTCCGCGAAGAACTCACGTTCGACGACGACGTTGAGGTAGGGGTTTGTTTTATTTAAATCCTTGTGATTTTACCAGTGGAATTTGATTAAACTATATTTGTTGTGATACTTTTAAAACCGCTAACGCGGTGAGTGCGGACTAACGAACAAGTCCGAACCCACCGCCCCCTTTTGTTCTTGGTGTGCAAAACGGAGGACGTCGACAAACAAGCCGCACGGGCGATGCGAGGTCCTCGTAGTGAAGGACGGACCCCATAATGGCCGTTGGTGAAGACGTCATGTTTTTCGAACCACTAGAACGCATCCGATGGTCCGCGGAGCAAACCGCCGGCGCGCCTCGCCGGCACGGCGGTGCCGGCGGCGGAGGGCGGCGTCGCCCGGCGCGCCGCCGGGAAGAACTGCCTCGGCTAAAGACTCATCCTTGCCGCGTCCGTTGGCGAGAGGCGGCCCCCATGCGGGGCCACAGAACAATCAATGGGGCGGCAGCCCCCTTGCACCCGCTCGGCCGTTACGGCCGCACTTCCAGGAGACCGGGCCGCGTCCAAGCACGCCGGAGTCGGACCCGGGTCGGGTCGACCCGGTTCGGGCCGACCCAGGGGGTCTCGGGCCGGGTCGGTCCGGGCCCGAAACCCCAACCTCCGGACCTTTTCAAAATTTTTCCCATATATTGGGCTGTGGACCTTTGATCGACACACTGTTAGCGGCGATGTGATCCTTAGATCGATATGGTCGTTTCGGAATATCACACTCGAGGTTTCAGAATACTTTGGGTTCGGCTGGGTTGGTTCGTACACGAAACCAATCCGGCCCTCGGAGCGGAAACACGCATATCTTGAACTCCAGACGTCCGAACGACATGCCGTTGACTTTGATGGATTCCTCTATGTGAGAAGGATCTTTTGTCTTACTCCTCCCAAAGTTTTGACACAGGTGGAGCACGGTCGGGTTGGTTGTGACTTAAAAACCAACCGGGCCCTTGGGACGAAATAGCCAATAACTCTCAGACCGGGCGTCCGATTGACGCGCCGTCTTTCATGTTGAGTTCTTTTTATCGAGACGGAACATGGGATAAATCAACTCCGGACTACGTGACAGTTGATGTATCAACCTCTTTGCTTGAGGAACGAACCCTCCCGCAATGAGCATGCTGTGTGCGGAAACCCTAGAGCTGGCTGCGACTGACGATGAAGACTATCGTACTGGAATCCTATGTGGGTTTGACGATGAAGACTATCGTACTAGAATCCTATGTGGGTTCGACGATGAAGACTATCGTACTGTAATCCTATGTGGGTTCGACGATGAAGACTATCGTATAGGAATCCTATGTGGGTTTGATGATGAAGACTATCGTACCCGAATCTTATGTGGGTTCGACGATGAAGACTATCATACTGGAATCCTATGTGGGTTCGACGATGAAGACTATCGTACTGGACTCCTATGTGGGTTCGATGATGAAGACTATCTTACTAGAATCCTATGTGGGTTAGACGATGAAGACTATCGTACTGGAATCCTATGTGGGTTCGACGATGAAGACTATCGTACTCGAATCCTATGTGGGTTCGACGATGAAGATAATTGTACCAGAATCCTATGTGGGTTCGATGGCGATGACTACAGTGCTTGTATCCTACATGGGTCTCAGTAAGATGAATCAGTGACTACATCTGGTCATCTCCCTTACTTTACAAATGATGTGTACCTGTGTGAGCTGAATCCTGTGTTGCTTCCTATGTGGAATGTGTTATGCTATCCTGTGTGGGTTTACGTTTTTCTTTCCTGTGTGGATTTACGTTTTTTCTTTCCTATCTGTACTGAGTTGTACTTGGGCTCGGATGTTGGAGCCGTGCGAGAATCGATGACATAGGTATATGTATGGCCATATACCTAAACAGAGTCGAATGTTACTATGTGATTGTATTTTTCCTTTGTGGATTATCCTTCGTGGATTCTGGGAGACCATCGGGGGTCTCGGGTCCCTACTGAGTAGCTTATACTCACACCTGCACGGGCTATGCCCGCACTACGTTGTGTTGGTTGCAGACGACGGATAGCGCTGATCGTGGTTGAGTCTTGCGGAGCAGGACGGTACCTGGAGGTGGACCACTGGGCGGGACGTACTCGGAGGGGACGACTGGACCCGAGGGGTAGTGGAGGAAATATGTACCCACCTTTCATGTGGAAGTTCCAGTGGACGGCTCGAGGCTGCAGTTTTACTTTCAGTTGTCATTTTTCCCTTCCAGTTGTACTTTTCTTTTCAGTTTGGGTTTTTAATATGGCCCACTTACATTTCCGCACTTACAGTTGTACTCAGCTTTTACTTAGTGTTTACTTCTGCTCGCTTGCTCTGGGGTGGTTGTTGTTTACTTTACAAAGTCAATGCCTTCCGTTTTTACCGGGATTTATGCCTTGGTGCTAGTCGCCAGCCCCTGGCCTATGGAAGGCGGGCTTGGGGTAGTCACAGCACGGTCCCTAAGGACGGGTCGTGACAAATTGTTATCAGAGGAGTTTGGTTCTACCGCAAAACTTGGGACTCTGATATTTTTCTATGTAAAGAAATAGTGTTAAGAGTATTGAGTGTGGTTATGAGTCCAGGGAGTCCAGTGTTGGTGCGGCGACCAATGTATCCGTACACCAGGACCTTGACTTCTGATTTCCGACTTAATGCACGAAAACATTGATTGCATGTGTGTTTCATGTTTTCTTTATGATTACTTTGTGTCAGCTCACCAGGTATACTATTCTGACCGTGGTTCACCTATATCTTTTCAGGATGGCCCCATGACAACAGCCAGCTAGGGTTCCGAGCATTGTGCGTGGAGAGAGCACACAGAGCGACGAGGCCTCGATAGAGGGCCCTTTGACAGCTGAGGCACCGGCGGTACCTATACCCACCGAGCCACCGATACTACCTACCCAAGCCGCTGACAATGCAGGTCGCCTTAGTGCACTGCACGAGTTTCAGTGCCAGTGACCGCCCAGATTCCGCGGGGAGATGGACCCTCAGGCCACCGAGGATTGGCTAGAGGCAGTTGTATGGGTTTTCAGGTTAGTGAGGACACCGGCAGACCTCATGGTGATCCTCGCAGTGAGTCTCCAGCATGCGACAACAGAAAGATGGTGGAGCTTGATGCTCCAGGTGCACGATGAGGCATCTCTCCTCTGGACGGACTTTGAGAGCATCTTCCGCTCGGAGTTCTTCCCAGCCACCCTCCATGCGGTGCACATCCATGAGATACTACAGCTGCGGTAGGGCAGCCTGACGGTTGCCCAGTACTCGGCGAGATTTACTGATCTCTCGCGCTACTCCACCGATATGGTACGGGATCCATTCTTCCGGGCCCGAACCTTCTAGTAGGGACTGAGGCATGAGATCAGGGCCTTGATGATATCCCTCAACATTCCGACGCAGGAAGAGGTGTTGGAAAGAGCCCTTTTAGTGGAGATTTTCCTCGCTGAGCAGGCACCAGCGGCAGGACCCTCCGCAGGACGGCCCGTAGCAGAGTCTTCTGCAGCTGGGAGTCGACAGGTGACGTAGAGGTCCAAGAGGGCCAGACCTTCAGATGGGAAATCATAGGGTGATGATTCGGTTGTGCGGGGCACATGAAGGAGAGCCAGCTACTCGAGGAGAAGGCAATGCTACGCATGCGGCGGGCAAGGTCACATGGGTCGAGACTGCCCAACTCGTCCTGCTAATGAACAAAAGGCAGTAGAGGGACCTCCTAGGAAGAGGTTCGACCATGACGGTCCGCAGGGAGCAGGCGGGTGAGGCAGAGGAGCTGGCCGAACAGTGGGTGGTGGATGACGCTTTGAGGCCTTACCACCACCACCACCTTGGAGACCACCCCGTCCGCAGGTAGCAGATGGACAGGAGTGGGACTAGCTCCAGACCTGGAGACTTTTGTTCATGTTGCTTCTAGCTCTATTGATGTTTGTTTGATGTTTCTTTGTGTCTTTGTACATTGAGCTGCAGTAATAAAAAGACACTTTTCTTGTGGCGTTTACCATCATGCCCTCTCTTTTAGTTGTTACTAAGAGGTTCCGGTTTAAAAACCATTGACTTGACCCTCACTTTGAGATACCTACTGGAGGAGACCCAGTGAACACACATTGATGCCGATAGTGTGACTCAACCCTTAGAGGCGAGAGTAACAGTTAGATATCTTGGTAGTGGCGTCGAGGCCTTACGACTTCATCCTTGGTATGGAATAGTATCATCCATGTCGGGATTGACTGTATTAGGCGAAGAACGTGGTTCACCCAAGGGATGAGACATGATTTCTCTTATCGGCAAAAAAGAAATCACATCATCTCTTGTAGGACCAGAGAGGTCCAAGTCATCCAAGAGCAGAAGAAGACAGCTCAGAGCCAGTAGAAGTCTTTTACTGACAGGAGGCGAAGGCCACTAGAGTTCGAGGATGGCGACCACGTCTTCTTGCGGGTCTCACCTCTACACGAGTTACAGAATTTTGGCCGAGGCGGCAAGTTGTCTCCGCACTTCTGTGGACCCGTCTAGGTCCTCAACGGGGTAGGCGAGGTGGTTTACCGCATGACACATCCACCTTAGTTGCACCAGGTGCATGATGTCTTACACGTATCTCAGCTGAGGTGATACGTGCATGACCCGACGCATATCTTTGACCATGGGGAGCTGGACGTTGATCATGGGGTGACTTTTGTGGAGGTCCTGGTGGAGATTGAGGATCAGCAGGAGTGTTTACTACGTAGACAGTCGATTCCTCTAGTACGGATCAGTTGGTAGAACGGGAACCTCCAGGAGAGAACTTAGGAGCGGGAGGCTTAGATGCGTGCTCAGTACCCACTTTTGTTCCCCTAGTTTATGATGTATCTTTATGGGGACGTAAAGCCCTGAGGTGGGAGTGATGTAAAGACCCGTAAAATTCAAGGAATTTTTTTTCTTAATTTTCTTTGGAATTTTACAAGAAGGTAGTTTCTAACGGCACCTGATTCTGAGGCCCGGTGTGCCCGGACACATTTTCCGAAGTTTGGCTCGGGTACGTTTAGTGAACGAATGAGCGGGTTTTCCTAACTATTGAACCGGTACTCAGAATCGAATTCTGGGGGCACCGATGGAATCGCAGCACCAGTATTTTCTTAGGAACGCCTTTTTCGGAGTTGCATTTTCTCGGGTGTGGTTTTTAATTTTTGGGGTTAAAGTTAAGAAATAAAATAAAACTGGTGCAACACTTTATTTTATTTTCACTTAAAGCCACTTAAACTAAGTTAAGTAGTTTTGGTGGATCCCAAAATATCCTACCCACTAGGTAGAATATTTGTGAGGTGGGGCCTGCATGAGCCCCACCGTATCTTTTCCTCTAAGTAACGCACCCACGAAAACCTCCTTTTAATGAAGGTCAACTATGCGTTTTTCTGGTTAAGAAATGAACCATTTAATTGGGCAGTTAAATAGTTACAATTAATTCTTTGAATTAATTGTTCGTTTCTTATCTATGTTTTTCAAATTCTTAAGTCGATAATAAAATAATATGAGGACTTATTTTATTATCTGGTTGTTCTGTTAAACCTTTGGAGAATCTCTAAAGATCTTCATCCTCCTTAGCGAAGAACGCCGACCCCCGACGAAAGGGCAATGAAGAACACCGAGCCCTCAGAGATCGACGATGCGACGTCGAGTACCGCGACGCCAATGCTTCTTCCGTGACGTTCCTTCCCCGCGACGATCTTCGATCAACAACTGATCGAGTTTGACTGCGCGACGTCGTGTACCGTGACAACAACGACGCCCTTTCCACGATACGACGATCCTCATCTCCGCGATGGTCAACTCCGTGAAGAACTCATGTTCGACGACGACGTTGAGGTAGGGGTTTGTTTTATTTAAATACTTGTGATTTTACCCGCGACATTTGATTAAACTATATTTGTTGTGAGACTTTTAAAACTGCTAACGTAGTGAGTGCAGACTAACGAACAAGTTTGAACCCACCGCCCCCTTTCGTTCTTGGTGTGCGAAATGGCGGACGTCGACAAACAAGCCGCACGGGCGATGCGAGGTCCTCGCAGTGAAGGACGGACCCTGGAAGGGCCGTTGGTGAAGACGACGTGTTTTTCCCACCACCGGAACGCGTCCGGTGGTCCGCGGAGCAAACCGCCGGCGCGCTGTCGGGAAGAACCGCCATGGCTGAAGCCGCGGCGGCAGGCCGGCCGTCCCGCGACCGTGCGGGACTGGCGAAGGAGGGACTCGGCCTTTCCGCATCCGTTGGCGAGAGGCGGCCCCCCATGCGGGGCCGCAGAACAATCAATGGGGCGGCGCCCCCCTTGCACCCGCTCGCCCGTTACGGCCGAGCCGCCAGGCGACCGGGCCGCGCCCAGGCCGGGCCGCGCCCAAGTGGGCCGGACCCGGGTCGGGTCGACCCGGTTCGGGCCGACCCAGGGGGTATTGGGTCGGGTCGGTCCGGGCCCGAAACCCCAACCTCCAGACCTTATAGGACTTTTGCCCATATCTTGGGCTGTGGACATCCGATCGACGCACCATCAGCGGCGATGTGATCTTTTGATCAAGGCGGTCGTTTTGGTATATCACACTCAAGGTTTCAAAATACTTTGGGTTCGGCCGGGTTGATCGTACACAAAACCAACCGGGCCCTCGGAGCGGAAATGCGCATATCTTGAACTCCGGATGTCCGAATGACGTGTCGTCGACTTTGATAGATTTCTCTAAGTGAGAAGGATCTTTTGTATTACTCCGCCCGAGTTTTTGACATAGTTGGAGCACGATCGGGTTGGTTTTGACTTAAAAACCAACCGGGCCCCTGAGACGAAAAAGCCAATAACTCTCAGACCGGGCGTCCGATTAACGCGCCGTCTGTCACGTTGAGTTCCCTTTATCGAGACGGAACATTGGGATACATCAACTCCGGACTACGTGACAGTTGATGTATCGACCTCTTGGCTCGTGGAGCGAACCCTCCTGGAATGAGCATGCTGTGTGCGGAAACCCTAGAGCTGGCTGCGACTGACGATGAAGACTATCGTACTGGAATCCTATGTGGGTTCGACGATGAAGACTATCGCACTAGAATCCTATATGGGTTGGAAGATGAAGACTATTGTACTGGAATAATATGTGGGTTCGACGATGAAGACTATCATACTGGAATCCTATGTGGGTTCGACGATGAAGACTATCGTACTAGAATCCTATGTGGGTTCGATGATGAAGACTATCGTACTCGAATCCTATGTGGGTTTGATGATGAAGACTATCATACTGGAATTCTATGTGGGTTCGATGATGAAGACTATCGTACTGGAATCCTATGTGTGTTCGATGATGATGACTACCGTACTGGAATCCTATGTGGGTTCGACGATGAAGACAATTCTACAGGAATCCTTTGTGGGTTCGATGGCGACGAATACAGTGTTTGTATCCTACGTGGGTCCTAGTAAGATGAATCAGTGACTACATCTGATCATCTCCATTACTTTACAAATGATGTGTACCTGTGTGAGCTAAATCCTGTGTTGCTTCCAATGTCGAATGTGTTATTCTATCCTGTGTGGGTTTACGTTTTGCTTTCCTGTGTGGATTTACATTTTGCTTTCTTGTGTGGACTGGGATGTACTTGGGCTCGGATGTTGGAGCCGAGCGAGAATTGATAACTTAGGTATATGTATGGGCATATACCTAAGTAGAGTCGAATTTTACTTCGTGATTGAATCTTTCCTTTGTGGATTATACTTTGTGGATTCTGGGAGACCATCAGGGGTCTCAGGGTCCCTACTGAGTAGCTTATACTCACCCCTGCACAGGCTATGCCCGCACTACGTTGTGTTGGTTGCAGACGAAGGACAACGCTGATTGTGGTTGAGGATTGCAGAGAAGGACAGTACCTGGAGGTGGACCACTGGGCGGGACGTACTCGGAGGGGAAGACTGGACCTGAGGGGTAGTGGAGGCTATCTGTACCCACCCTTCATGTGGAAGTTCTAGTGGACGACTCGAGGATGCAGTTTTACTTTCAGTTGTCATTTTCCCCTTCCAGTTGTACTTTTGTTTTCAGTTTGGGTTTGTATTCTGGCCCACATACCTTTCCGCACTTATAGTTGTACTCAGCTTTTACTTAGTGTTTACTTCTGCTCGTTTGCTCTATGGTGGTTGTTTTTTACATTACAAAGGCAATGACTTCCCTTTTTACCGGGATTTATGCCTTGGTTCTAGTCGCCAGCCCCTGGCCTGTAGAAGGCGGGCTTGGGGTAGTCACGACACGGGCCCCGAGGACGGGTCGTGATAGATTCAATGTAAAATTATTAAATCGAAAGAAGATGGGGTATAAAACAAGTCAATGTATCAAACAACAATAGAATATACCTCAGAAGAAGTTAACAGATCATGTTCAAGCTTATTCTACTACCACAGACGAGGGGAAATGATTAATTTTATTGTGTTGGTATTAATGAATGATTTCATTTGAGTATTTTATAAATGATATTTTGATTATATGAAATATGAAATGTATAAAGGTTGCACTGTGGTACATTTTCTATGAGGATTTGAAAGTGTATGTTGAATGGTACGAAGAAAAATGATTCAGTGGAATGTTGAAATTCATGGAAAACACATGATTAAGTATAATATAACCCTTAATATTTCCTTGATGTGAAGGTAATTGTGTTTGGATTAATATATAATTGATATAAATAAATTAAATTTTGTAATACTGACTACCTTGAAACCGAGTAAGGATTTGTTGAAAAAGTGGTTTATACAATCATTAAAAGAGTTTACAATATCTTTAGATTTAAAGAATATATCAAATAATCTATTTATTACTTATATAATAATGAATAATGAATGTATTCAATAAGGGTTTTTAGTAATTCAAGTTATACCATGTTTTAAGAGAATACATAATGAATTTACTCACTTGTTTGGTATTTTATGATTAAGTGATACTACAAATTTTTTAGAGGATTAATGAAAAAAGAACATTGGAAATTAAATAATCTTTTTTCTAATGTTATGGATCATAATATTTTTTGAGGGCTATAATTTTAACCATTTATTAAAGGGTTAATGTTAAAATTTAGAAGAGGTTTCATGATTTAATGTATCACTTAACTATATAGAAATTTATGTGCTAACCATATTATTTTTGGAAAATATTTAGGGATAAAAAGAAAGTCCTATCACACTTTTGTGGATCTTACAATTTGATAAAATTGAATTTTTTTTCTTTAGGTATAAAAAATTCTTTTATGGATATTCACCTCTTGGAGTAAAAGATGAATTTGAAATATATCTATGAAAAATCAGAGTAATTATTGTTTTGAAATAAACAGATACAAAGTAAGTATATTTACTAATATTATTATATAGTAAAATGATAACATAATGTTTGGAAAAGGATCTTGAAAAATAGATATCTTATTACATTCGTAACAAATAAATCAAATGGTATTTTAAATAATCACATATTTTTGGTTTTGAGGCCCTTAAAATTCCATTGATTAGTCACCTTATTATAACGAATGACCAAAGTCACTATAGAATTATTTATTCTTTTCTTTGGTGTATATGTTTTCATTTCCCACCTATGTTCTCATACATGGAAACCTAGTTATGTGTTATTCCAAATATAATTCGTATTCCCATTCATCTCTTATTAAGATGATATTTTATTAAATATTTATTATAATGTGTGTTTTTTTAAAAAAATCAAATATAAAACCTTTTATTACCACGAAAAAATTTTAATTGTGAGGAAGCAATTTATTTAATGTATGGAGAATGTAACAGCATAAAATTATAATATTAGAACATTATATTCGATAATTGTATGTGACACCCAAAACCATGTTTAGAAGAAAATATACCACCATGGGACTTTACTATATATTTAAAAATTCAATCTCTACAATAGTTCTCATTACACAAAACATTAGTTTTAGCCTTCATTACGTGCAACATTGAGTTTCGGATGCATTACACACAACAATCCATTTAGCATCTGTTACACACAACACTGAGTTTAAACGACATGTGAAATAAAACTAAAATATTATTATTTAATATAATAGTTCTTAAATTTTCATTTGAATATAAGGTAAGTACAAACTAAAATATAGAAATTATGGTTACCTATTGATTATAAATATATTAAAATCATTTAAAAGAAAATTAAATGTTTCATGAAAAACGTTATTTTTCTTAAAAGACATATTAGTTGTGATTTAGAAACACAACTAAAAATTACATTTTAACAATTTAAAAAAAATATATATTAAAAAATAATCTTCATTTTATAAATCATAATTGTAAAATTATCTTACGGTGAATTTTTTGGATTTCTCTAAAATAACTCATTTCTTCATGAATAGTTAAAAATATTGACTTTTAATTAAAAACAACATTTATATTTAAATAATTTATAAGGAAAAAGTATATTTTTATTTTTTAAAGTAAAATTAATTCAAATCTATATAAGTTGATCAAATTTTTCCAAAAATTTTCATAATAAATTTAGA
Source organism: Viscum album (assembly GCA_963277665.1). Lineage (NCBI taxonomy): Eukaryota > Viridiplantae > Streptophyta > Magnoliopsida > Santalales > Viscaceae > Viscum > Viscum album. Next base: position 1,287,013,352 of record OY728159.1, on the reverse strand, counting down.
TATAAAATCTTTGTAAACATTTGAACATGTTCACTTAAAAAAACTTCTTTCTCATCACATATTTTGGAATAATTTTAAATTAGAGTCATCAAATTAAATAAATTTAATTTTCCAAAATGGATTCAAAATTTGGAATCAGTAAAATTTATAATTTTTGATAAGTTAATCTTAATTTTTGACCAAAATGAATAGTGAATGTTGTAAAAATTAATTATCACTGTTAATGTAAAAATGAGTTTACTCATGGGTTAAAATAAAAAGACAAGTGTAAAAATAAACTATTAACATATATAAATACTATTTTTTATGAATATATATACCATTACACGTCTAAGGTTCTATAATTTCCCATTTTTTTCATTTTTTCTTATAAAAAACGTGGGAGAAGTCAATTAATTTCAATGAAACCAAGTGTGGCCCCCCCACTTATAAAAGGCCACGCCCTCTCATCTATAATTTACACCTAAAACCTATTTGGTAAAGTAAATAACTATAAAAATAACTTTTGAAATTACATTAAATAATCATCAATGACTTATTTTGGGAATAAATCCAACCTAGTAAGGATTTAGTGAAAACCTAAATTGGATAGTCAATGAAGAGTTAATTTTCTTCAATGAGCATCATTATTTTATTTCTTTATCCACATCCTTAAATTAATTTTAAAACATGAAGATATAATAATACAATTAAATTAAATATAATTATTTTTTTATAACAATTTAATGACATACAACCATATCCACTTTTATGAAATGGGTTACAAAATCATCATTCGTATGTACAACAGACAACCGCTTCTCCAATCAATGTCTTTCATTTATATATTACTACATTTAATAGTTGGGTATGATGATGAATATAAAGTATATATGTGATATATAAAAAATATTTTTACATTTTGAGTAATGATATCACATATATCATTTTCCTTCTATTCCATAGGGGATACAATAACATCCCTTGTGTGTACGACATACTATCGCCTCACAAAGTGATTTGATCATCTTTTACTAACTCTTCCCATATAATGTAATAAGGTTAATTTTAGTCAATATATGTGACATTAATTACATAATTATGATATTATTTACATTTTTATCATTCTATAATCATAATATATATATATATATATATATATCATTTTCTTCCTTACTATTTCACTCACTTAAAGAGGATAACATTGTCCATCTATGTGTGGACTACCGCCTTTGTGAATTAATGTGACTCTATTTTCATCACCAAATAATATGGATGATATATATTAGTATGTAATATTGTATATATGATATTATGATCACTTTGTAATGATTATATATTATGTACCTTCTTTCCCAAATGATCAATGGAAAATGGAAACGTTACTCAAGGATATGTACGACCTACCGCCCCCAAGATCATAACATAATTAATTTTTTATATACATATTTCATGATTGGTTTTAAAATTAAAATTGATATAAAAATATGATAAATATTTCACTATTATTATTCTGGAGATGATATAATTTTGTAATATATGCATGATTTAGATCATTCAGGACGAAACATACATAAGAAAACAAGTTAATTAACACAAAAAACAATTAAAATAGTGAAATATTATTAATAAACTAGTGAGTAAATGTTATAAATGTAACACTCCAATATTTCATAGTATGTTATCTCTTGAAATTAATTCAATAACATGCACTACAGGAAACACCGAGTTCGAGCGCACCACGACTTATCAAACTAGCCATTCAAAAAATGGTTATGAATAGTATTAACTGAATTTTCAATTTTATATACTCCATATTATTTTGACCTCCATATTATGTGTTTCTTAGACATAATATAAGAACAGATTCAATCTTTTAGATAAAGGAAGTATTTTTAAAAAAAATACAATTTTACCACCTTTTAATGGTGAATCCTCTTTAAATCCAATATTTTGCACTTTTATATATTCAATTTGATAAAATAAACTTTTTTTAGAATCGAGACATAAAAATTTAGTTTTGATAATGTTTTTGTATTTTTATGATAACTTTCATATTTTGGTGAATAATGAAAAATACTAAATTTTAATTGAAAAGAACTTTTTTAATCAAAATAATTTATAGTGTTAAATTATGAATTTGAATTGTTTTAAAGTATAATTAGATTATATTTTTATCATTTAATACAATTTAGGTAATAATAATTAATTTCACATTTAAATTTGACACAAACACATGTCAATCTTTTGATAGTTTTTACTTTTTTAAAAACACGCTATTGGGTTTTGACAACGAGAATTAATTTAAAATTAACAAATGCAACTTATATGTTTTTTCTTTGGTAAAATGGAATTAATTTTTTAATATGGAATATCAAAATTATCTTGGGGTAAATTTTTGGTATTTTTATGAAAAAATTCAATTTTCGATGAATAATGAAAAACACTAAGTTATTGTTTAAAAATGACTTTTTATTTAAATTTTTTTTTATTTTATTTAAATTTATTTTTGGTCAAAATAGAAACATAATACCTATATATATTAAATTTAATTCATTGGATTCATTTTATTATGAGTTTAGATATATATAAATTTTATTGAACTTTTTACCGTCTTTTACGCACCTCCCAGGAGCATTTGCAAATTTGCATAAAATCTAATTTTACCACTTCTGTGAGTTGAATTTCAAAAATCCGAGAGACACGATTAATACAATTAAGTAAATTTTGTTTCAAGAAGATAAATTTTTTTATGTGAATAGTAACTTTTTTACTTTTATTTACCACGGTTAAAAGTAAATAGGGTAATTAAAGGGAAAAATGATATCATAATTACCCTAATACATGTCATAATTTTATTGGATAAGTATAAATCTATAAGGAACAACCTTAGGAATAAAATATGAACCTCTTTGGTCCACTTGGATTAGATTAGGACATTTATTATTATTTTATTTAAAGAAAAGATAAAAGAGTTAAAATCAAAGTTTAATAACTAAAAATTTTTAATATAGGGTAATACATAAGATAAATTCGACTATAAATATTAATTAGAAAGGTACGATAATTTCTTACAGAATGGAATTTTATTTATAATTTTTATACATTAAATAATTTATTTTATTTATGACACAATGATGATGAAGTAATTATCTTATTAATAAAAGAATCAAATAAATGGTATTATAAATATTAAAATAAATATACTTTCAAAGTTCATTTGACATACACAAAATTTATAGGTGAATATTACATGTTAGGGTTAATTCCATGTATCTTTTTGTAAGTAATCAAGTTGTGATGACTTTCACTAAAACCATGTACCAAATAATGTCAAAATCGACATAAATTAATTTTTTAAAAAATACTATATTATTGTTTGGTATAATATTCCTAAAAATCTACGGTTCGGCCAAAGTGCTTAAATAATATTATATATTTCTTTAATGAACCACGTGAGGTTTTCTAGGAAGTTTAAAGTATGTTTATTAACCATATAGTGTAATAGTACAAGAAGACACATTAAAATTTAAAATATTTAACAAAGAGTTAAATCTAAAAGATAAGGTTAATATGTTGATCAAAACTGGTCTGAAACCAATTGGTTGAGATGACTTTGACCCATACCCACCATAGATTCGAAATTAATCATTTTGGAACCATTAAAAACCTAATATGATTTTTTTATATAATAATATTTCAAAGTTTTCTTAAAGTAACCCTCACCTCTCTTATAAAAGGGTACCTCCCCTTCCCTTAATTTAACACCTCCAAAGCCATTTGGATCAGCCAAAATGTACCCAAATATACTCAAAACATTCCTACTTTAATGTTAGAGGCCTTCCTTTAGTCATAAATCCAATCTAAGGAGCCATTTTGATCATATGAAAAAGAAGAACTCGAAAAAAGGTAAATATTTCATCACCCCTTTCATGTTCTTTTCTTCTTCCACTTACAATTTCTTTGTTGTTTACTTTCTAGAATATAACTCCAGTATATTCTATATACTGTTATGTAATTATAAAAATGGTACAAACATATTCATCATTCTATCTATCAGATTAATGACAAAGTCACCATACGTACGTACATACGGCTTACCGTCTCCACGTCGTGGTGTAGTTTGTTATTCAAACACTTCATTATTTGGATGGGTATAATAATTAATATAACTAATATAAATAATAAATATGACATGTTAATGATTCTATATATATTATATTACATCAAATTACATACTATTTCACCATCAATATAATTATATTGTCGCTCGTGAGTACATACAGATTACCGTCTTCACAACCCGGTGAGATTCATTCCCACGTTCACTATTCAAAGATGATTATAAATATATATATTATTAATAAGTATGTAATATATGACATAATAATTCTATTGGATATATATATATGAATGTATGTACTTACATATATTTTATTCACTTACTTCTTTTCAATACGATATGAAAATAGAAACAGTGTTTATGCGTACGTATGGCCTACCATCTCAATAAACGGTGCCTTCCATTTTATATATCTATCTATTATAAATAATTATATTATAAATATATATGATATATAAATCTAGGTTTATTTTCTTGATGTATTAAAATCATTATCTAAATCATATGATCAAAAATAAAAAGTTAAAACACGTACGATAAAGAAAGTGATTATTACTTAAAATTTTTATTTAATATGAAAATAATTATTAAATAGGTAGTATAAAGTCATAAATGAATCACGTATGATATAATAAATATGAATATGGTTTTAATATAATTTAATAACATACTATGGTCATTATACATGAGGTTAAGTGTACCCTCGACCAAAGGAAAGTGCAAGGTAATGATTAATTCTGCAATCTCATTATTATTCTAGATTTTTTATGTGTATGTTTTTATTGGGGAATATTTATTATCCATGTCCATGTTTCATAAAGCAGTTTTCAGAGGGATTATTTTAAGGTAATATTTTACTAAAACATCATTTTAAATGTTTTAATGATTTATTCTTCTAATCCATTCTCATTAATATACAAATTTTCAAAATGGGTTTTTTGGATTTATTTATATGGACATGAATGTTTTTAAAATGTTAATTCCTTTCATAAGTTTCAAAGTTGTATGGGACAAATTAATTCAAAAATTTGTTTAAAATTATTTCTTTCTAAATTTTTTGAATTTTAAATGTTTTTATTATAAAAGGATATTTCTCACAAAGTGTTTTACAAATCATTTTCATCTATATCAACATCCATTGATAGATTTTAAACTTGTTTGAAGTTGATTTATTACAATACAAATCTTCCATATTGTATTTAATGTTTTTTGATATGTTTGACTATGGATGTGTTATTTTTTTACCATTTATGGTTAATAGATAAAGTATTGAAATTTCATATGCTAGTTTTAATACAGATTTTTATGTTATATTTCTACCTCATTTTAAGATGAATGTGTTTTACTGGTATGTTCTGTTTTGGGGACCAACAAATGTAATCTGTCAGGGTTGGGGTTCAATTATAGCAGACCCTCCTGGTTAGAGTCTGGTTATAGAGGCTCTTCAGGTTGGAGTCTAGTTACAGAGGCTCTCTAGGTTGGAGTCCGGTTACCGAGGCTATCCGGGTTGGAGTCTGGTTATAGAGTCTATCTAGGTTGGGGTCCATTTACAATTATCCCCTAGGTCCTGGTATGAGGCCTTGCCACAGAAATTGAAGTCCTTCATTATGTATTCAATCATTATGAATGTGGCTATTGATATTGCTTGTGATTATTCGAGTAGTTGAATTTCTATGTGAACTAGTAAATAAAATTATTTGACTTTATCATTTCAATATTATGCTAAATTTAATGTTTAAAAGGCTTTTGTTTTAGTATTATACATTTCTTTAAATGTTAATGCTTATTTATGAATGTTTTGGCTATATTTTTATCCTTATTTAGCATCTGATCTCACCCCATTCTATTTTTTATTTTTCCTAGGATTGAAAAAGTATTTTATGGTTGACCTATAGGGATAGGCTAAGGTATATGAATGTGTTCCAAATGGGACAATGATGTTATTGCTGTTAGTCATTTTATAATGAAATGTAACATTAATGTATGTAATATATTTTCCAAGACTACTAAACTGATCGGTTCTTCGATACTTGATTCCTTGTAATCATGATGATGTATTAGAATAATACACCGACTCTTGGCTACTGGGGTCGGGGCATTACAGTTGGTATCAGAGGATGTTTAGCAACAACCTTGGAAATAGATTTAGATAAACTCTGATTAGAAAACATTATCCTAAGATAGACTTTGAGGATTAGTATAGAAGAAATTCCTAGAATGTTGGAACTGTAGATATTTTTTGATTTTTCTAAGAAATACATGCCGGTCTGGATTTGAATAGGTATAGGTGGCTCTGGCACAGTTATACATAGGGGTAAAACCCGAAAACACTTCTTTGAGATATAATCGAATAGGAACTGGTGCATGACAATGGGGCTTGCTACACTCTTGGTTACGACACTCCTAGGGGATATGTTTAGGATAATTCACATTTTTCATTACAAGTAATTATGAAGGTTTTAGGAGTAAATATTTCCTTAAAGAAAACATATTTATGATTATAGATTATGTCCATAAACTGTTCCATTTACCTTAGGTATTTTACAAGTTTGGAATTTTGAATTGTGATTCATAAATTGGCCAAGTGTATTACATAGTTTAGAAATGGTGCCTAGAAGAAGGAATGAGAATTCCAATAATACACATGATCGGAAGATTAATAAGGATCATATCTTTAATGGTATTAAGACAACATTTAAAAGGGAAATAGTCTTCCAAATATTCTCATCATATGAAGAAATAGTATCATGTGTTACTAATATAAGTAAATAATTCTCTGAGTCCTATGGATTTGAAGGGAAGCAAGAGAATAAAAGGATGGAAGAATGAAAGATGGATAAAGAGAATATTGGAAAGAAGGATTTCCTTATATGTGATAAATGTGGAAAGAATCACCTTGGTAAATTCATGAAGGTAATGAGAGTTTTTTATAAGTGTGGAGAAAAAGGACACTAAGTACGTGATTTTTAGGGTATGAAAAAGGATTCAAATGTACAATGCTTCATCTGCAAGGAGTTGGGACACTATGAAAATAAATGTCCAAATCATCATAGTATACCACAAATGATGTTGTTGGATTATAATCATTTTATAATATTACCAAATATTAAGATTAATAACTAGTGTTCTTATGATGATATTAAAGAATTATGTCATTTGAGTACTTTATCAACGATGTACTGGTTATAATAATTATGGATTATATAAGGATTATACTTAGTAATATTCATTAAAGACTTTAGATTGTGTGGAACCAAGAAAAGTGACTCAATATTAGGTTTTTTTGAAAATATATGGTTGAAGGAATGGTAAACCATAATATGGTTCTAATACTGATGTAGTGATTTTGGAATAAGAGATGGTTGATTTCGATAAATTATATTGGATATTCTTGACTACCTTAGAACTGATTAATAGTTTGTTTATTCCATCATTGTTTGAATATTTAAATAATTGATATAAAGAATATATCAAGTATTCTATAATGAATAAGGGAGAATTAATATAATCAATAAGGTTTTATGGTAATTTAGGGTGTTACCATGTTTTAAAAGAATACTTGATGAAGGTATTCATATGTTATTACATGAAAAAAAGATCTTCATTTTGTTTACCTTTCATATAAATTTTGGACTATGAGTTTGGATAGAAGTATCTTGGATAGCTATAATGGTTGGAATGGATTAAGTATAAATTTGGATAGTATTTATTAAGATTATTTTTGGAATATTATAATACTATAGTTTTAGAAAAAGCACAACATGAAGGTCGGGTGATGACATGTCGCGTCGGACATTGCTGTAAGAATCGGACCCACAACCAAAGTGTGACGAGGCTTTATGACCTACCACTAGCCTATAGGAAGTCCCAGATTATTATAATTTAGTTTTATTCTTGATATATGTCTGGAACCTTATAATATTAGAATAAATATAATATTTTTGAGTTCAATTATCTTTTAGAGTGAAAGATGAGTTTGTGGTAGAAATTAGTTAAAGGATGGAACTCTACTTATCAAGTATATACATATATACATATTTATATATATATTATTATATGATGAAATTAATTCTTAAACGTTAGTTAAGGGATATTAAAAGCAAAAATGTGTTATCCTAATACCTTAGGTTTTGTTGAACTGATGATATTCTAAATCATCTTAGATTGATGGCTTTGAGGCCCTCAATTTTACATTTGCTGTGATTGATGACCTCAATCACTCCCTATAAATATTTATGTTTTTTCAAAATTATGTGTCTGTAATTTACACCATTTTTATTCTATTCTAAACCCTAAATAGGTGGTGACTTTTTCATTTCCCTTCCCCACTTATTAAGACTAAATTTCAGTAACCCTATTTCTGATGTGGGTTTTCCAAAAAGGTATTTTCTATTTTCAACCTCTTATTTTAAAAGAATAATTTAAAATTTCGAGGATGAAATTTATTGAAGGAGAGGAGAATTTAACACCCCATGATTTCATAGTATGTTATCTCTTCAAAGTAATTCAATAACATGCACTACACGCAACACCGAGTTAGAGCGCACCACGACTTACCAAACTGGCCGTTCAAAAAGAGGTTATGAATAGTATTAATTGCATTTTGAATTTTTAGTATTCCATATAATTTTAACATCCATATTATGTGTTTCTTAGACATAATATAAGAACAAATTCAAATTTTCAGATAAAGGAAGTATTTTAAAAAAAATGCAATTTTACAACCTTTTAATAGTGAACCATTTTTAAATCCAATATTTGACAATTATTTATATTAAATTTGCCAAAATAAACTTCTTATTTAGAAATGATACATAAAAATTTAGTTTTGATAAATTATTGGTATTTTTATGATAACTTTAATATTTTGGTGAATAGTGAAAAATACTAAATATTAATTGAAAACCACTTTTTTAGTAGAAATAATTTATAGTGTTAAATTATGAATTTTAATGGTTTTTAAGTATAATTAGATTATATTTTTATCATTTAGTAAAATTTATGTCATTATAATTAATTTCACATTTAAATTTTCCACAAACACATGTCAATCTTTTGATAGTTTTTAATTTTTAAAAAACCCACTTTTTGGTTTTGACAACAGGAATTAATTTTAAATTCATAAATGAAACTTCTATGTTTTGAATTTTGTAAAATCGAATTCATTTTTGAATTCAGAATATCTAAATTAACTTAGGGTAATTTTTTGGTATTTTTATGAAAACTTTCAATTATTGATGAATAGTGAAAAATACTTAGTTATTGTTTAAAACCAATTTTTCATTTAAATAATTTTTTTATTTAAATTTATTTTTGGTCAAAATAGATACATAATACCTATATATGTTCAATGAAATTCATTGGAGTCATTTTATAATGTGTTTAGATATATAAAAAGTTTATTGAACTTTTTACTGACTTTTACCCACCTCCTAGGAGCATTTGAAGATTTGCATAAAATTGAATTTTATCACTTCTATAAGTTGAATTTATAAAATACGAGAGACATGGATAATATAAATAAGTAAAATTTGACCCAATAAGATGAAAATAAGTTTTTGGTGAATACTAACTTTTTACTTTTATTTACCACTGTTAAAAGTAAATAGGATAATTAAGTGTAAAAATGATATCATAATTACCCTAAAACATGTCCTAATTATATTATATAAGTATAATTAGACCATAAAAAACCATAGGAATAAAATATGAACCTCTTTGGTCCACTTGGATCAGATTAGGACATTTATTATTATTTTATTTAAAGAAAAGATAAAAGAGTTAAAATCAAAGTTTAATAACTAAACCATTTTCAATATAGGGTTATACAAAAGATAAATTCGACTATAAATATTAATTATAAAGATAAAAATATTTCATACATAATTATTTTTTTTTAATTTGTAGACATTAAATAATTTAATTTATTTATGACACAATAATGATGTAGTAATTATCTTATTAATGAAAGAATCAAATAAATGGTATTATAAATATTAAAATAAATATAATTTCACTGTTTTTATGACGTCCACGAAATTAATAGGTGAATATGACAAATTATGGTTAGTTAAATGTATCTTATTGGAAGTAATCAAGTTGTGATGACTTTAACAAAAACTAAGTGCCAAATAATGTCAAAATTGACATAAATCAATGTTTAAAAAAAATACTATATTATTGGTTGATATAATATTCCTAAAAATATAAGGTTAGACCAAAGTGCTTATGTAATATTATATATGTAATTAATGAACCAATTGAGGTTCTTTTATAATTTTAGATTAAGTTTGTTAACCATATAGTGTAGGAATACAAGAAGACATGATAAAAGTTAAAATATTTAACTAAGATTTAAATCTAAATTATAAGGTTAATATGACGTCCTAACCCTGTCCAAAAACTATTGGTTGAACGGTTTTCGACCCATACCCACCTTATATTCTAAATTAATCATTTTGGAGCCATTAGAAACCGAAAAGTATTTTATTATCAAATAATATTTCAATGTTTTCCAAAAGTGACCCTCACTACTCTTATAAAAGGGTACCTCCCCTTCTCTTAATTTCACAACTCCAAAGCCATTTTACTCATCCAAAATCTGCCCAAATATCCTACCAAAATTCTTCCTTTAATCCTAGAGGCCTTTATTTAGTCATAAATCAAACCTAAGAATCCATTTTGTTCAAATCAAAAGAAAGAATTCGAAAAAGAGGTAAATATTTCATCACCCCTTTCAATTTATTTTCTTCTTACACTTACTCTTTCATTGTTGTTTCCATTCTAAAATAATTACTCTAGGATATTATATATACTATGATGTTATTATAAAAATGGTAAAACCATATTCATTATTCTATCCATCACATGAATGACAAAGTCACCATACGTGCGTACGTACGGCTTACCGTCTCTGCGTCGTGGTGTAGTTTGTTATTCAAACACATCATTACTTGGATGTGTATAAAAATTAATATAACTAATATAAATATTAAATATAACATGTTAATGATTCTTTATATAAGATATACCATCCAATTACCTGCGATTTCAACATCTATATAATGATATTGTCTCTCATGCATAGGTATGGATTACCGTATCCACGACGCGATGAGATTCATTCCCATGTTCACCATTCAACGATGATTATAAATATATATATATTGTTAATAAGTATGTAATATATGAAATAATAATGATACTGGATATATATATGTATGTATGTGATTACATATATCTTATTCACTTACTTCTGTTCAATAGGATATGATAACAGAAACATCGTTTATGCGTACGTACGACCTACCGTCTCCATAAACAGTGCCTTCCATTTTATAAAACTCTCTATTATAAATATTTATATTCTAAATATATATGATATATAAATCAAGGTTTATATTATGGAAGTATTAAAATCTTCATCTAAATGATATGATCAAGAATAACAAGTTAAAACACGTACGATAAAGAATGTGATTATCACCTCAAATGTTAATTTAACATGGTAATCATTATTAAATGCGGATTATAATGTTATAAATGAATCATGTATCATATAATAAATATGAATATGGTCCTTGTATTATTTAATAACATAATATGGTCATTATACTTGATGGTAAACGTACCCTCAACCAAAGGAAAGTGCAAGGTAAGGATTATTTCTGCAATCTCATTATTATTTGAGATTGTTTATGTGTAAGTTTTTACTGGGACATATTTTTTTATCCATGTCCATGTTTCATAAAAGTGTTTTCAAAGGGATTATTTTAGGGGAATATTTTACTAAAACATCATTTTAAATGTTTTAAAGATTTATTCTTCTAAACCATTCTCATTAATGTCCAGGTATTCAAAATGGTTTTTTTGATTTATTTATATGGACATAGATATTTTTAAAATGTTAATTCCATTCAAAAGTTTCAAAGTGGTACAGGAAACTTTGATTCAAAAATTTATTTAAATGCATTCCTTTTTAAATTCTGTTACTTTTAAATGTTTTTATGAAAGAGGGATATTTCTCACAAAGAGTTTTACAAATAATTTTCATCTATATCAACATCCATTGATGGATTTTAAGCTTGTCTGAAGTTGATTTATTATGATACAAATATTCCATATTGTATTTAAGGTTTTTTGATATGTTTAACTATAGATGTGTTATTTTTATACCATTCATGGTTTATAGATAATGTATTGGCATTTCACATACTAGTTTTAATATGAATGTTTTTGTTATATTTCAACGACTTCTTAAGATGAATGTGTTTGACTGGTATGTTCTGGGTTGGGGACTGGTGAAACTCATCCCAATGGGCTAGGGTTCAATTACAGTAGACCCTCCAAGTTGTAGTTTTGTTACAGAGGCTCTCCGGGTTGGAGTCTGGTTACATAGGCTCTCTGGGTTGGAGTTTGGTTATAGAGGCTCTCCGGGTTGGGGTCTGGTTACAGTTAGCCCCTAGCTCCTAGCACGAGTCCTTGACACAGAAATTAATGTCTGACATTATACATTCCATCATTATTAATGTGGCTATTGATATTGCATGCGATTATTATAATAGTAGAATATCCATGTGAACTAGTAAATGGCATTGTTTGATTTTATCTTTTCATTATTATGATGAATTTCATGTTTAACAGATTTTTTTTAGTCTTATACATTACATTAAAGGTTTACACTTATATATGAATTTTTCCACTATATTTTTATCCTTTCTGAGCATCTGAGCTCACCCCTTTCTATGTATTATTTTTTTCCAGGATTGAAGAAATATTTTAATGTTGACCTAGAGAAATATGCTAAGAGATATAAATGTGTTCAAAATGGGATAATGTTGTTGTTGTTAGTAATTTTATAATGTAATGTAATGTTCATGTATGTAATCTATTTTCCAAGACTGCTACACTAATCAGTTCTTCAGGACTTGATTCATTGTAATCATTCCAATGTATTAAAATAATGCACCGACTTTGGGCTTCTGGGGATGAGGCGTTACAATATAGGTATCATATATGATATTATAAATAAAAAAATGGTTCTATAATAAGTTAATAACATGTTTTAAACAACTATATAGAACATTAAATCACGTTCAATCAAATGGAAGCATGATTTAAGGGATTCTTTAACTCATTTATCGTGCATTGGGTTAACATTACAGGTCATTAATTATTTAATTATATGATTATGTGTATAATGAATTATTAATAATTTATGTTTTATATAAACTTTTTTATGTTTATTTATATTTAAAACACATAATTTATTCATTGATGAATTCTCACTTCATATTTATGGGTTTTTAAGTGTTTCATTGATAATCTAATTTGAATCAATATTTTTTATTCCTAAATTTATTTTGAAGGAACTTATTTGACCAATTAACAATAAAACCAATTAATTTTGTTCTCTTATAATCAATCAGGTTATTTTTAAGTAAAATTTGCAATTATTCACTCTATAGTACAAAATATGTTTTAGAGAATGATTTTAAGAAAATATGACTGCATTTCACTATTCGATTATAAATTTGTTTTCTTCTAAAACCATGTTTTATAAAAAAGTTTTCAAAATTTTTCTTAAAATTTAATAAACATTTTAAAGTAATTTTGATTCATTTTTAATTTTTACAAAAAAAATTAAAAATAATCTTATTTCGATCCCACAATAATGATTATTTTTCTTTTACAAAAAATGTGAAAAGTATATTTGTTTTAACATGTTTGGAATGTATAATGTTTTTTTAATTAATGAACATAATTTTTTTAAAGTTTCCATTATAAAATATAATGTTTATTTTCAAAGAAAATTATTATGAAAATCTTTTAAAAAATGATTTTCAAACTAAAAATGATATTTTCCTCATGAATTTTTTGAAATATGTTTTACGGTATTTCTATTCATTGTTGAAAAAAAACCTTTATTATTAATCCAAAGGTTTAATATTTAATTGATACCATTTTTATCATTCATATGGATGGTTTATGATTATTTTAACAAAGGATATTTTTGAAATTCATTTTGATGTTTTATTTTTGTAATTATTTACTTACCCTTGTAGTATTTACATTCTAGTGATCATTAGACATTAAAAATTCCCTAAATATCCTTATTTTTTATGATGGATATTCTTACATCTTAAAAAAATCTCATTTTTACATATGGTGTTTCATATTGAATGTTATTTGATTGATTGGGGAAATATTGGTAAATCCACAACCTTTAGTCAATTTGAATATGTGATGTTAAGGAATATTGATTAATGAATTAATCCAATTATTCTATATATGACGAATGATTTGGGCCTACAATGACAGGTGGATCCCAAAATTATATATCCCCTTGATGCATCCATTGTTCTCATGAGAAAAACCAATTAAGTTAGTATTAAAAACGTTTTTAATTGTAGTTTAAAACATCTTGTGAAAGGTATCACGTTAATTAAGAGTTAGGTTGTTACTATACATATTATTATAACTGTGATATTATCTCTAGTTTCATTTCGTTTTCCACTTACTAATTAAATTGAATGTGTTTTTAGTTATTTACCTTTCTATATTGATTATGCCTTACCATGTTATCTAAATGGAAGGAATACTAAATTATTTTCCATTCAATATTGATTATGATTATTTATTCACGATAGATGTAACACCCTAACATTTCATAGTATGTTATATCGTTAATGTAATTCAACAGATTCTACTACACACAACACCGAGTACGAGCGCACTACAAATTACCAAACTAAACGTTCAAAAAGCAGTTATGAATATTATTAACTACGTTTTGATTCTGATATACTCTATATAATTGTAACATCCATATAATGGGTTTCATAGACATAATATAAGAACAAATTCATTTTTTATATAAAATAAGTATTTTTCAAAAAATTAAATTTTACAGCCTTTTAATTGTGAAACCTTTGTAAAACCAATATCTGACACTTTTATATATTCAATTTAATGAAATTAAATTATTATTTAGAAGCGGGACATAAAAAATTTAGTATGGATAATTTTTCAGTACTTTTCTGATAACGTTCATATTTTTATGAATAGTGAAAATACTATGTTTTAATTGAAAAAAATGTTTTTAATTGAAATAATTTATTATTTTAAATTATGAATTTGATTGGATTTTAAGTTTAAATAGATTTTATTTTTATGACTTAATAAAATTTAGGTCATTATAAGTAATTTCACATTCAAATATGACATAAGAACATGTCAATCTTTTGATAGTTTTTAATTTTTTAAAACCCCACTTTTTGGTTTTCTCAATGAACATTAATTTTAAATTAATAAATTAAACTTATATGTTTTTAATTGGGGATAATAGACATTATTTTTTACTTAAGAATATCTAAATTAGCTTAAAATAATTTTTTGGTATTTTTCTGAAAAGTTTAAATTTTTGATGAATAGTAAAAAACAATGTGTTATTATATAAAACTGACTATTTATTTAAATAATGATTTATATTATTTAAATATATTTTATGTAAAAAATATATATATAATACTTGTATAAGTTTAATGTAATTCATTGGAGTCATTTTATAATAAAATTATTTGTATAAACTTTTATTGAACTTTTTAAAATCGTTTTTCCACCTTCTAGGTATATTTAACAATTTGCATAGAACATAATTTTACGGCTTATGTGAGTTTAATTTCAAATAGTAAATACACATGGTTGAAATAATTATATAAAATTTGGTTTAATAAAATGAAAATAATTTATGGGGAATAGTTACTTTTGACTTTTATTTACCACTTTTAAAAGTAAATAGGGTAATTAATGGTAAAAATGATATTATAATTATCCTAACACATGTGCTAACTCTATTCGATAAGTTAAATTTGACCAAAAAACCTTAGGAACAAAATATGTTCTTTTTTATCCTCATGGATTAGATTAGGACATTTATTATTATTTTATTTAAAGAAAAGATAAAAGTGTTATATTCAATGTTGTATAACTAAAACATTTTTAATATAAGGCTATAAATAAGATAAATTCAACTATAAATATTAATTAGAAATATAAAAACATTTCATAAATAATTTTATTTTATTTATAATTCATAGACATCAAATAATTAAATTTATTTATGACACAATGATGATGTTATAGTTACATTATTAATGAAAGAATCAAATAAATGGTTTTATAAATTTTAAAATAAAAACAATTATGACACTTTTAGGACATCCAGTAATTTTATAGGTGAATATGATATTTTTGGGTTGATTAAATGAATTTGGTTCTAAGTAATAAAATTTTTATGACTTTCCCAAAAACCAAATACTAAATAGTGTAAAGATTGACATAAATATGTTTTTAAAACAAATATTATATTATTAAATTATATAATAGTTCTAAAAAACTAAGTTTCATCCAAAGAACTTATATAATTATATTTATATCATTAATGAACCACTTTAGGTTCTCTTGACTTTATATTGTAAGTTTATTAACCATTTATTATAATAATAAAAGAATAATGGTAAAAGTTAAACTATTTAACTAAGGGTTATATCTAAAAGATAAAGTTAATATGGTGACCAAAACCTGTCTAAAACCTATTGTTATAATGTTTTTTTACCCATCACAACCTTATTATAGAAATAAATAATTTTTTAGCAATTAGAAACTGAAAATTATTTTATTATAAAATAATATTTTAAACCTTTCCTAAAGTGACCCTCATCTCTCTTATAAAAGGGTACTTCCCCTTATCTTAATTTAACACATATAATGCCATTTGGCTCGACCAAACCCAGCCCAAAGATCCTCCCAACATTACACAAATCATCCTAGAGTCCTTAATTTCATTATAAATCCAACCAATGGAGCCCTTTTGATCAACTCAAAATGAAACACCTGAAGAAGAGGTAATGATTTCACCACCCTCGTTCAGGTTCTTTTTTTCTTCCACTTCCTCTTTCCCTATTGTTTCTATTACAAAATAATAACTACAGTTCCTACTACATACAATGAAGTTATTATAAATATATTACAACCATATTATTTATTATATCCATCCTATAAATGAAAAATTCACCATATGTGTGTACCTAAGGATTGCCGTCTCCACGTCGTGGTGGAGTTTGTTATTCAAAAACATCATTATTTGTATGTGTATAATAATGTGTATAACGGATGAAAATAAAAAAATATAACAATTTAATGAATCTTTATATATGATATATCATCCAATTACATGCGATTTAACCATCAATATAATAATATCGTCGCTCGTGCGTACGTACAGATTACAGTGTCCATGAACGCGATGAGATTCAATCCCCATAGTAATCATTCAATAATAATTTTTATTTTATTATTAAAAATAATGTTTATGAACTTAATATAATTTTGGATATTAATCAAATACATATAATCCATAACAAACATGGCTTACATAACCAATCATATAAAGGAAAACGAACCAGTTAACACCCGAAAACGATGATACTACTGAAGTATTATTAACAAAAAAATATTTGAGGATCATATATGATATCATATTTATATATATAGTTCTTGTATAATTTAATAACAATGATTTAACTATTATATAGGAGTTTAACTTAACCTCAACCAAGGAAAAGTACTAGGTAAGGGTTAATTGTACAATCTCTTTACTTATCCGAGACTGTTAATACATAAGTATCTATTGGGACCTCTTTATCACCCACATCTATGTTTTCTTAAGAATTAAACTCAAAACATTTTTAATATGTACTAGACTATGGTTTAATGTCATTTATACCCTTTTTTGACAATATATGTTTTGAAAGGAATGTGTTTTTCATTTTCTAAACAAGGTACTTTATGGCCTTTTTGACAAAATGAAGGTAAGAATGTCTTTTTTTAAAATTATACGGCGGGTGTAGCTATTTTGTGCTGTTATAACAACATTGAATATTTCCATACTATATTATAAAAATATTTTCAAAATAAATTTTTTATTTTATAATTATATTACTTTCAAATGATTTCAAAATCGAAAGATATATTCCTCTAAAAAAAGTTTTGATTTCATCTATGTCAACATCCTTGGATGGATTTTAAGATTTTTTGAAGTTGATTTATTATGACAAAAAACTTCTATATTGTATTGAAGGTTTTGTGATATGTTTTACTATGGATGTGTT
Source organism: Viscum album (assembly GCA_963277665.1). NCBI lineage: Eukaryota > Viridiplantae > Streptophyta > Magnoliopsida > Santalales > Viscaceae > Viscum > Viscum album. Next base: position 1,286,995,079 of record OY728159.1, on the reverse strand, counting down.
ATTTTAACATCATTAACTGGTTATGGAAAAATTATTGACATTTCATATGCTAGTTTTAATACGAATGTTTATGTTATGTTTAAACCTTTTCATATGAGGAATGCCTTGGACTTAGTAAGTGACGGGTGGAGCCAGCTATAGCTCCCCGATGTCTCCGTAGGTGTCATGAGACAAACTAATTTCATGGAACAAGGTCTTGAAAAAAATATTATTTTTAGTCTTGGAACAAGGCCTTGACTATGTGGTTATGAAGTCTAGCATTATGAATTCCATCATTATGAAATTATCATTTGATATTACATGTGATTATTCGATTACTAGAATATCCATGTTAATAAGTAAATGGAATTAATTGATTTATATTTTCCGTATTATGTTGGAGTTTAAGTTTAAAAGCCTTTTTTAATTTTTATATACTGCCTTAAATGTTTATGCTTATTTGTAAAGGTTTCCACTATATTGTTATCCTTATTGGGTGTTTGAGCTCACCCCTTTATTATGTTTTATTTACCAGGATTCTAAGAAGTTTATTATAATTGATAAGAAGGGTTAAGATTGAGGATTAATGGAATTCTCAAAGGATAATTTATTTTGTGTTTTATTTTCTAATCTGTAATGTAACGTTCATGTATGTAATCTATTTTCCAAGACTGCTAAACTAATTGGTCATTCGGGATTTTATCTATTGTGATCATGCTAATGTTATGTAATAATGTACCGACTCTGGGTAACTAGTTTTGGGATGTTATAGTTGATATTAGAATAATTTTGTCAATAACCTTGAAAACTAGATTTAGAAAAACTCTGATTAGAAAACATTACCCTAAGAAAGACACTGAGGATTAGTATAGAAGAACTTCTCAGAATTTTGGTTATGTAGATATTTTCTGAATTTTCCAAGAAATACATCCCTTTCTGTATACGAGCAGGTAGAGGTGACTCTAGCACATATGTACATAGGATTGAAAACTCTGACAAGGAGTCTCAGGCTTTACACAGGGTATCCTGGTACATGACAACCAGCCTTTCTCCACTATTAGTTATGACACTCCTGGGGGATATGCTTAGGATAATTCAGATTTTCATTAAAAGCCATTATGAAGGATTCAAGAGTAAATATTTCCTCAAAGAAAACATTTTATGATTTTAGATTATATGCTTAATCATGTCAATTTATTTTAGTTATTTCAAAAGTTTGGAATTATGCATTGCGATTCATAAACTAACCTATTGTATGTCATTGTTTAGAAATGGCGCCTAGTAGAAGGAAAGAGAATTACAACAATATGTATGATTGAAAGATTAAGAAGGATCACATCTTTCATGGTATTAATCCATCATTTAAAATGGAAATAGAATCATAAAAAATCTCATCATATGAAGAAATAACATAATGTGTTAATAAGATAATTAAATAATTCTTTGAGTAAAATGGAATTCAAGGGAAGCAAGAGAAGAAAAAGATGGAAGAGAGAAATATGGATAAAGGGAAGAGGGGAATGAAGAATTTTCCAATATGTGATAACTATAGAAAGAATAACCTTGGTAAATTATTTAATGGAATGTGTGTTTGTCATAATTGTGGAGAAAAAGGACACTAAGTACGTGATTGAAAGGGTAAGAAAAAGGATTCAAATGTACAAAGCTTCATCTGCAAGGAGTTAGGACACCATGTGAATCAATTTTCAAATCATCAGATTATACCCCAAATGATTTTATTGGATAATAACATGTTATTATAATACCAAATATGATGATTAATTATTAGAGTTATTATGTTTTTATTAAAGTGTTGTGCCATTTGAGTATTGTATTAATGATGTACATGTCATAAGAATTATAGAGTATATTAGGATTTTACAGTAGTACTGTTTCATTAAGGACATGAGACTGTGTGGAACCAATAAAAGTGACTCAATAATAGGTTAAATTTTTCAGAAAATATATTGTTGTGAGAAAGATAAATCTTAATATGGTTTTGATACTGAGGTAGTGATTTTGGAATAAGATATGATTGATTTGAATAAATTATATTGTACATTCTTGACTACCTTGAAATTGATTAATCATTTGTAAATTCCATCATTGATGTAGTTTACAACATTTCTAGATATAATGAGTATATCCAGTATTCTATAAGGAATAAGGGAGCATGAATAAAATCAATATTGTTTTATGGTAATTCAGGGTGTTATTGTGTTTTAAAAGAATACATGATGAAGGTATTCACATGTTATTATGTGGCAAAAAGGGTCTTCATTATGTTTACCTTCCTTGTAAATTTTGGAATGTGAGTTTAGACAGAAGTATTTGGGATAAGTCTAAAGGTTGAAATGGATTAAGTTAATCATTTGATACTATTGTTTATGGTTAAAATAAATTCTTAGTATTTTTTTGGATTGTTATAAAAAGGACAACCCCGAGGTCGGGAAACAACCCGACGCGTCTGGTATTGCCGCGAGACTTGATCCCGTAATCGAAGGGCGACAAGGGTGCATCACCTACCACTGGCCTAAGTGATGTCCAATTTTGTATAATGTTGTGTTTTTAAATAGTCTGACAAATGAATTATAAATTCATTATTTTTGGAATCCTATTCTATTAGGATAAATAGAATATTTTTGAATTCTATTATCTTTTGGAGTGAAATATGAGTTTGTGGTAGGAATTAGTTTAGGATGAAACAATTCTTGTCAAGTATATTTTTTTATTCTGATTATCCTATGAATAAATTAATTTTCAAACTTTACAAAATGAATCTTAAAACAAAAACTATGTTATAAAAATACCTTATGTTTTTTTGAACCGACAATATTTTAAATCATAATAGATTGATGGTGTTGAGGCCCTCAATTTTACACTTGTTTGTGATTGATGACCTCAATCACTCCTTATAAATAGTTAATGTTTCCCTCTAATTATGTTTCTCTAATTACCACTAATATTCTCTTAATCGAGATCATAATTTTATGGTGACTTTTCACTCCCTTTTCCTCTTATTAAGACTAAATTTTATTGACCCATTTTTTGATGTGGGGTTTCCACGAAGATATTATTCTATTTTGAAGCATTTTTTTTTGAAGATCAATTTCAAATTTTGAGGAAAACTTTTATTTATAGAGGGGAGAATGTAACACCCCAAGATTTCATAATACGTTATATCATTAATGTAATTCAACAGCTTCTGCTACACTCAACACTGAGTTTGAGCACACCACAACTAACCAAACTAACCATTCAAAAAGTATTTATGAATTGTATTAACTGAATTTTGAATCTTATATACTCTATATAATATTACCATACATATTATTTTTTTTCTTAGACATAATATTGGAACAAATTCATTTTTTCAGATAAAATAAGTATTTTTTTAAAAATGCAATTTTACTGTCTTTTAATGGTGAATTTTTTTTTTAAAACATATATTTAAAACTTTTATATATTCAATTTAATGAAATTAAATTATTCATTAGAAGTAGGACATAAAACATTTAGTTTGGATACATTTTTTGTACTTTTATGATAACTTTCATATTTTGATGAATAGTGAAAATACTTTGATTTAGTTGAAAACAATGTTTTTAATCGAAATAATTTATAGTGTTAAATTGTGAATTTTAATGGTTTGGAAATATAATAAGATTAAATTTTTATCATTTAATACAATGTAGGTCATTATAAGTAATTTCATGTATAATTTTGACATAAAAACATGTCAATCTTTTAATAGGTTTTATTTTTTAAAAACCTGCATTTTGGTTTTGACAACGAGAATTAATTTTAAATTAATAAAATAAACATCTATATTTTTATTTTGGTAACATAGACTTCATTTTTTAAATTGGAATATCAAAATTATCGTGGTGTAAATTTTTTGTATTTTTCTAAAAACATTAAATTTTTTGATGAATAGTGAAAAACACTGTGTTATTATTTAAAACTGACTTTTTATTTAAATAATTATTTATTTTATTTAAATTTATTTTAAGTCAAAAAATATATATAATACCTATATATGTTAAATTTAATTCATTCGAGTCATTTTATAATAAAATTAGATGTATAAAATTTTATTGAACTTTTTAACATCGTTTACCCACATTCTTGATACATTTACAAATTTGCATAAAATATAATTTTACCACTTATGTGAGTTGAATTTCAAAAATACGAGTGACAAGGTTGAAATCAATAAGTAAAATGTTGTTCAATAAGATTAAAATAATTTATGGTGCATAGTAATTTTTGACTTTTATTTACAACATTTAAAAGTAAATAGGGTAATTAATGGTAAGAATGATATTTTAATTATCCTAAAACATGTCCTAATTCTATTGTATAAGTGTAATTCGACAAAAAAAATACTTAGGAATAAAATATGAACCTCTTTGGTCCACATGGATTAGATTAGTACATTTATTGTTATTTTATTTTAAAAAAAGATAAAAGTGTTAAATTCAAAGATGTATAACTAAAACATTTTTAATATGTGGTTATACAAAATATAAAACCCACTATAAATATTCATTAGAAATATAAAAATATTTTCCACATCATGTTATCTTATTTATAATTTTTAGACATTAAATAATTAAATTTATTTATGACACAATGATGATGATTTAATTACCTTATTAATGAAAGAATCAAATAAATGGTATTATAAATATTAAAATAAATATAATTTATATGTTTTTATCACATCCACTAATTTTATAGCTGAATATGACATTTGTTTTTGATTAAATGTATTTTTTTCAAATTAATAAATTTTTAATTACTTTCACAAAAACCAAATACTAAATAGTGTCAAGATTGATGTAATTGAGTTTTTAAAACAAATATTATATTATTAAATTAAATAATAGACCTAAAAATGTAATGTTCTTCCAAAGAACTTATATAATGATATTTATATTATTAATGAACCATTTTATGTTCACATGGATTTTTATAGTATGTTTATTAACCATTTATTACAATAATACAAGAAGACATGGTAAAAGTTAAACTATTTAACTAAAGGTTAAATCTAAAGGATAGGTTAATATGGTGGCCTAAACCTGTATAAAACCTATTGGTATATTTTTTTGACCCATACCCACCTTATCCTAGAAATGAATTATTTTATAGCCACTAGAAATCGAAATAGTTTTTAATATAAAATAATATTTCAAACCTTTCCTAAAGTGACCCTCATCTCTCTTAAAAAGGGTACTTTCTTTTATCTTAATTTCACACATCTAAATCCATTTGTATCGGCCAACCCCATACCATATATACTCCCAACTTCCATTAAATAAATCTATAGTCCTTACTTTGATCATAAATCCAACCTATGGAGGCGTTTTGATCAACTCAAAAGGAAACACCGGAAGAAGAGGTAATAATTTCACCACCCTCGTTCAAGTTCTTTTCTTCTTCCAATTCCTATTTCATTGTTGTTTCAATACAAAAATAATAAATCCAGTACCTCCTATATACTGTTATGTTATTATAAATATATTACAACCATATTCGTTATTCTATCCACCATATAAATGACAAAGTCACCATATGTGAGTAAGTACGGCTTACCGTCTCCACATCGTGGTGTAGTTTGTTATTCAAACACTTAATTTTTTGGATGTGTATGATAATGAGTATAACTGATGAAAATAATAAATATAACATGTTAATGATTCTGTATATATGATATATCATCCAATTACATGTGATTTCACCATCAATATAATGATATTGTTGTTCGTGCGTACATACGGATTACCGTCTCCACGAACGCGATGAGATTCATTCCCCATCGTAATCATTCAAGAATAATTTTCATTTTATGATTAAAAATAATGATTAATAACTTAATATATTTTTGGATATGAATCAAATATATCCCATCCATAACAAAAATTGATTACGTAACCAAGCATATAAAAAATGAACCAGTTAACACCCGAAAACAATGATACTGCTGAAATATTATTAACATAGAAATATTAGAGGATTATCTATGATATCATATTTATGTATATATTTATTGTTTAATTTAATAACAATTATTTAACTATTATATAAGAGTTTAACGTACCCTTGACCAAGGAAAAGTACAAGGTAAGGGTTAATTCTACAATATCTTCACTTATCCGAGGTTATTAATACGAAAGTAACTACTAGGACCACATTATTATCCACATCCGTGTTTTCTTAAAACTTTAATTCAAAACATTTTTAATATTGATTAGACTATGGTTTTAAGTCATTTATACCCTTATTTAAAAATATATGTTTTGAATTAAATCATTCTGTCGTTTTCCAAACAAGGTACTAAATGACTTCTTCGACAAATTTAAGGTAAGAATGTATTTTTTTAACTTATATGGTGGGTGCCGCTATTTTGCGCCATTATAACAACATCAAAGCTTCCCATACAATCATATACGAATATTTTCAAAAATGATGTTTTATTTTATAATTATATGACTTTTAAATGATTTAAAAATTGGAAGAGATATTTATCAAAAAATAAGTTTTGATATTATCAATGTCATCATCCTTTGATGGATTTTATGCTGGTTTGATGTTGATTTATTATGATACAAAACATCCATATTGTATTGAAGGTTTTGTGATATGTATGACTATGGATGTTTTATTTTTATACCATTCATGGTTTATAGATAAATTATTGTCATGGCGCATACTAGTTTTAATACAAATATTAATGTTATGTTTAAAACTTTTCATATGATGAATGCATTGGACAAATTAAGTGATGGGTGGAGCCCGCTATATCTCCTCGATGTGTTGGTAGATCTCATGAGACAAAATATTGTCTTGTCACATGTCCTTGAAAAAATCTTATTTGTAGTCTTGGCACAAGGCCTTGACTATGAGGATATGATGTCTGGCATTATACATTCCATTATTATGAAATTAGATTTTGATATTACATATGATTATTAAACTACTATAATATCCATGTGAAGAAGTAAATGAAACAATTTGATTTATATATTCCCTATTTTGATGAATTTAATGTTTAAAAGGATTTTGTTTTAGTTTTATACACTGCCTTAAATGTTTATTCTTATTTGTGAAAGTTTCCGATATATTTTTATCCTTACTGAGCGTTTGAGCTCACCAATTTCTTATGTGTTATTTTATTAGGATTTCAAGAAGTTTATTATGATTGATGATCAAGGTTAATATTGGAGAATAATGGCATTTTCAAAGGATCCTTTATTTTGTGTTTTATTTTCTAATGTGTAATGTAACGTTTATGTATTTAATCTATTTTCCAAGACTACTAAACAGATCAGACTTTCAGGATTTGATCCATTGTGATCATGAAAATTTTATGTAATAACACACTAACTATAGGTAACTGGGGTTGGGGAATTATAATATATTACTCTATACTTAAACCTTAAGGAGTAATTAAGGTCACCCTTGTTTTGTTTCCTTGCCCGAGGAATCCATGACGTTTACTATTATTGATATGATGGGATATGTTAGATGGAAAAAATTTATTATAAAAAAATTATGTTGTAATTTATTTTCAAATGTAATTGGGAATCATGTATGTATCTGGTTTACCAAGACTCATAACTATTCATTACTTCATAATGCGCCTCCATGTATTTTATGTTAATGTAAAAATTCATAAACTCAATCTTAACTATTAGATTCTGGGTTGCAAAATTTTTAAAACATTTTAAAAATTTATTTTAAAAAATAAAAGGTACTTTTTAAATCATCATTTTAAAATTATCTTAGGATAAATTTTTGAAAATTTCCTAAAAGGATCATTTTTGGTTGAATAGTGAAAAATACTGAATTTTAATTAAAAATGCCTATTTGTTTAAAGTAATAATAAAGTTAAATTATATTTTAAATTGGTTTTAAAAATATAATTAGTTTAATAATAACTATATTAATCCAATTTAGGTCATTGTAATCATTTATTGTTAAATTTTGATATAAAGACAATGTAATCTTTTGAACATTTTCCCATTGAAAACCTGTTTTCTCGTTGTCACTACATGATTAATATTAAATTATATTTTTGAAATTATATGAATATAATTTGGGAAAATGAATTCATTGTTTGGAATAAAAATAATTTTTATTCTCTAATAAGGTAAATTTATTTTCTAAACATAATGAATCGTAAAAATTGTAAAAATTATTGACTACGGTTAATATAAAAATGTATTAGTTAGGGGGTTAAAACATAAAGATAAGGGTTAAATATGACACAGAACATGTTTATATCCTATTTTCTACCTGTATTTTAATATTATAATTCAAAATTTTAATATAGGTTAATTTAGATGACTTTTATCATGTGAATAACTCTATTAGTTTGGATTATTTTGGAAAATTTCCATGTAATTTCCAAGAGGGTTCACTTTCCCCCACATAAAAAAGGAATATTTATCCCCCACTTACTCAAACCTTCAAAACCCTTTTGGTTTTCACATTAATAGACCAAATAAATTTCTAAATTCCTTAATTTTATCATATAAACCTTAATTTGGGGGTAAAATATACCATATAAATAATTTTGGGGCAAACATAATGAGGTTACTCAAAGAAGAGGTACTGTTCTTCAATGTGATTATTTTATATTATTTCTTATTACCCATAATTAAATTATAAATAAAAAATTATAATATAATAACATATTTATATTCTATATAATAATATGTCTTCAGTTTAAGGGAATGAGCTACATCTATATCCACTTCCTCCATAATATTTTATGAAATCGACATTTGTGTGCATGATGGACTATCGCCTCACGAATCGATTACATTTGTTTTTACGTTACCACCTCTCATGTTTGTTTATGATGATGTATCTAAATTATATATATTATATTTATAAAATAATTATACATTTTTTATAATTATATCATATATAACTTTTTACATTCCATTTTATATTGTATATGATAACATCACTCATGTAACGCCCTGACCCCAGCTACCCAGAGTCGGTGCATTACTTCGTAACATTGGCATGATCACAAAAGATCAAGTCTCGAAAGACCGATTAGTTTAGTTGCCTTGGAATCACTAGATACATTCGTAAACGTTACATTACATCATAAAGTGAAAAACTACAATAACAAAGTCTCCATAGTCCACACTCATATCCTCTTATCACAATCCCTGCAGGTCATTCATAAAATACTTCTTCACATCCTGGAAAATATTAAAACATTGAAAGGGGTGAGCTCAGATGCTCAGTAAGGATAACAATATTGCGGAAGATTTCATAAATAAACATAAAAATTTAAGTCAATGTATAACTAAAAAAAAAGCCTTTTAAACTTGAAAATCAACATAATATGGCAAAAGTAAAATGAGATAATTCCATTCACTTCTTCACATTGATATTCTACTGGTCGAATAATCACATGAAATATCAACAACCACTTTCATAATGAGGGAATGTATAATCCCGGACATTCTGAAACATTTTGTCAAGGCCTCGGCCAAGACGTCTAAAATGATTAAGGCCTCGGCCAAAACCATAAATCAAATTGGGAAAGGGCCTCGGCCAATTCCATGTCAAGTTGTCTCATGAGACCTACCGATGCATCGAGGAGCTATAGCGGGCACCACCCGTCACTTATTAAGTCCAATACATTCCTCATATGAATAGGTTTAAACATATCATAAACCATAACATAATCGTATCACATAAAACATACATAAAGGAAACATAACATTTCCACATTTCAATCACAAGATATCAATACAACACATTTTTATAATAAAAACGCTTTCAAAACCATTTTCAATACCAAAATAAAAGAAAGTTAAAACTTTGTATTTATTTTTCATTAAAAAATGATGGCTTGTAGAGGAAGACGAAACTCAAATAATGGTCACGGCGGCGGAGAAGTCGTTGTCGCCGCATAAGTACGGAAATAAAAACATTCCCTTTTGTCGTTTAGCAAAACTCTTTGTATAAAAAGATTCCTTTTGAATAAACGTAAAAGTCAAAGGGGCTTATACACCGTATAAAAGAAAGTTGTGTATAAAACCAAATATGCCTCAATGAAAGGGATTGAGACGAAGTCCTTAAAAAGATCATTTTTTAAATAAAGTACATCTATAATGTGTATTCACTATAAGTACACATAAATAATGTAAAAATACAAGATAGGACATAATAATATCATGACATAATTTGAAAGTAGGAGATTAACCCAAAGAATGGAAATTGGGTTAAAAATTCCCTTACCTCGTGTCTGACTTGACTCAACCGTTCTTTAACCACCTAAATAATATACTAGAGTTAATATATACCTTATTAAGAACCATTTTCAATTTAATTATCCTTTTTATATCACTTATTACAATGATATGAACATTCTGTAATTGTTTAAGTTAATAACGGTCGTTTTGTCGATCTTTGGTACTTGAGTCAAAAATAAACTTCTTATAATTACAAGTTTTTCATGTGGTGAAATATCCATTATATAAAGAATTATATTCATGATGTAGATATCATATATATCATATATATACAGTATATACATTCATTTATAATATTACGAAACATTTAGAGGTAAGAAATGAAATGCACCGTTCATGGAGACGGTAAGCCGTACGTACGCATGAACGGTACTTTCATTTCTATTTCGTATTTAATGGAATGAAATCATAATGATATAAATGTATAATATAATTCCAGTATAATATAGTGTATAATACCATTTACTCCATCCTCTATACATCCCACATATGGCATTAACGATTCCAATCACTTTGAGGGGGCGGTAGTCCGCACTTCCTAAAATGAAATTATCGCGTTTTACCCATAATGGAAATCATAAAGTATGCCATAAATGAGAAATACAGAAGCATAAGTAAAACATAAACATATTATATATCATATTTAAATATAGTGACATCTTAATGGACACCTTTGAAGTTGTTATATGAGTGTCGAACAATCATCGTTTTGTGAGGCAGAAATTCGCCATCCACAGAAACCGTATGTTCTTTAACCATTAGATGTAGGTGTGTGTAATTTTTGCTCGAATCCCTCTTATAACAAAATCCTAGTATATTGAGGATACTGGTGGTTTTAAAAAATAAACGAATAAAAACAGTTTAGTGGGTTGGAGAGGATAAATAAAACAAAACAACATTAGAGAAGACATTACCTCAAAATCGGGTAACTCTTTTTGATTTGAGCCAAAGGCTTCCATGGGAAGAGTTCTTCCAAAAGTGAGGCTTCTAGGAGTAAGAGGGGGAAGTTGGGAGAGTATTTTGGCAGAGTTTGGCCGAGCCAAATGGCTTGAAAGTGTGAATGAGGTGGTAGAGGTGGGGGCCTTTTATAAGTGGAGTGGAGGGGCACTCTTGGAAAGTAAAGAAAAGTCACTTTATTATAAAATGCGTTTCGGATTTTAGAGGTCCCACACTTATATATTTTAAGGATAAGTTGATAAGGGTTCGATATCTACTCATCCAATAGGTTTTTGAAAAGTGTAAGCCTTGTATTTTACATTATCTTTTCATATTATTAAAATCGTTAAATAATGAGGTCATCGCTGCATCATAATGATGTCATAAATAATTTAATTTATTTAATGTCTAAAAATTATAAAAAAAACTACTATGATGTAGAAAATCTTTTTATATTTCTAATGAATATTTATAGTCAAAATTTGGACTTGTGTAACCCCACTTAAAAACTGTTTTAATAAAACAACTCATGTTTGTGTCAATTTAATTTTAACATTAAATAAATATATATTAATGTCATTTTCCAACCAAAGTGGCTCCATGGGGTCCCCCAGTTGACCCATGGGTTGTCTTGGTCGGCAATGACTCATCCAATAGGAGTAGGAGAAGTTTCAAGCTCATCTCATATTATTAAAACATTATTTTTACATTAAACTACACTAATTACCTCTAATCGCGATTAAGAACTTAAAAGTTACTATTCACCAAAAATTATTTTAATCTTATTGAACCACATTTTACTTCTTAATGACAACCATGTATTTCAGATTTTTGAAAATCAAATCACAGAAGTGGAAATATTTCATGTTAACGAAAAAATCAGTTTTTAACAACCACTTAGTTGTTTCACTATTCATCAAAAATTGAAGTTTTTCAGAATAAGGCCAAAATTTCACCCTAAGCTATAATTGATATTCTGAATTCAAAAATGATGTCTATTTTACAAAATTCCAAACATATAAGTTGCATTAATTAATTTTATAATTAATTCCCGCTGTTACAACAAATAGCGTGTTTTAAAGAAACAATTTATATCAAAAGATTGGCAATTGTTTATGTCCAATTTAAATGTTAAATTAATTCTAATGACCACCATTGGATAAAATGGTAAAAATATATTCTAATTATACTTTAAAACCAGTAAATAGTATAATTTATCACTATAAATTATTTTGATTAAAAAAGTTGTTTTTAAGTATTTTTCACTATTCATAAAAAATAGAAGTTCTCAGAAAAATACCAAAAATTCAACATAGGCTAATTTCGATATTACAAATCCAAAAATGAAGTCCATTTTGATAAATAAAATTTATAAAATTTAAAAAATTAGGTATTACTATTCACAACGGCTAGTTTAATTTGTTGTGGTGTGTGTTAGAGCTCGAGGTTGCGTACAACACACGCTATTGCATTATTCGAAGTGAAACGTACCGTGGAAGCTTGGGGTGTTACAAATCATGTGTACGGTAGAGTACCAGATCACAAAGTGATGTGATTAAGCTTTCACTAATGATTCTCATGATAGATAATAAGGTTAAATTTAATTAATATATGTGACATAAATGAAACAATTATGATATTCATGAAAAAATTATCATTATTGAAATATAATATATAATTTTATTTCATACCTTTCCAATAACTGAATGATGATAAAGTCCTTTGTGTACTTGTGGACTACCTCCTTCATAGAGCAATATGACTCTATTTTTCCATTACCACAACACATGGATGATATGTATAATTATATTTGAAGAAATATTATTTTATTTATAATAATATTTTAATTATTTAAATATAAAATTTTACTTTCCACCATTAAGAAATAATCATTGAAAATTGGAAACGTTACTCATTTGTACGTACGTCCTACCATCTCTATGATTAGAAAATAATTCATTTATAAAAAATACATTTCATGATTAGATTTAAAATATTAATTTATGTATAAATATGATAATTATTTCATAATTATTTTTCTTGTTATTATGTTACCAATATCAAATTAAGTGGACCGAAAATATAAAATCAAAACAAATACGAAAACAAAACAATTTTTACCAAAAACATGATTTTCATTAGGAATTTGTAATAAATGGGTAATAAATATTAATAAGTAAATAATATATGGTTTAATGTTTTTTTTCAATAATATATTTATAATATAATTATATTTATTATAAATAATGTTTGAATGTGTATGAAGGAAGTCGATACTTAAGGTAAGGGGTTTCCATCTCACTTTTTTCTTTTGTGAGACACATGCTATATTAACCACCTATTTAATTTATGTGATATGTATAATTACCAATAAGTTATTTTAGGACTATTATCCTGAGAATTATTTTTATTTACATATCCATTTGTGTAGCTATCTTTTAATTGTTTTTGTTTCAAATTTTACTGAAGCTATTATGTATCTTTGTCAAAAAAAGTTCCTTCTTAGAGACATATGTTATGTTATGCACTTGTATTATTTTATGTGGTGTATATATTGAACCTTTGAGATGTAATATATTGAATTTATTTATTATTATGATATTATATTTTTTATTTAATTTTATTATTTCATGTCAATTACGATTCAATTTTACCAAGGTGGTAAGGGTTTTATGATACAATATTATCAATTATCACTATTGTTTATCATTATGCTTCGAATGATGAAATATTATGATCTATCACTCAATAAACTAAAAATATTTCATCTCTTCAAGTTATTTCATGTGAATATATATTTTAACGTCATCTTCTCCCTCTATTCACTCAATAATTGAAAATAACGTTTTTAAGAAAAAAGCTTTTATTTCTCTCTTTAGTAAACACCCCTTTTTCTTTCAAAAACATGTTTTATAAACATGTTTTAAACATTCTTATAAATATTTATTGGAAATAATTTAACCCATGTTTGGCTTTTTACAATTCTTTTTAGAATAATAAGCATTTCTTTTTCCAAATAATGCCCATTTTGATTTTACCGAAAATGTGAAAAGAATATTTGTTTTAACATGTACAACAAGAAAAAATTTCCAAAATCATTACCATTATTTTATCTTAATTTTAATTTATAATATTTTAAATTTTATTTTTCGATTAATATAATTTCAATATGTTTTATTAGTTATTAGTTTCAAAAATATATTTTCCAAGGAAATTTATGATACTTCAGTGATGTTTCATGCCATCTTTCAAAATCATTCTCATTATAAGATGATATAATTTGATGTAACTTATGTTTTTCTTGTGATTGGAAACAAGGTTAAAATTATTATTATTTTTTAAGAATGGTTTATCATAACAAAATTTTTATGAAACCCATTTATCTTTCACAATTTATACAATGATAATATTCTTTTGAATCCCGATTATTTTCAATGGGTTATTCTATAATTAAATGATGGAGTGATTATGAAACATATATCATTTAAAAAGATTATGATATGATGAAATTATTATGAAACCCATTTCTTTTTTAGGAAATTATATGATGAATGTTTATTGATATTCCAGATCAAATAAATATGATTTTCATTATGTGATCGGTGGGACCAATAGATCCCTCTAGTGCATTGTGTAAATATGGATAACACATGAGTAAATATGTTAGGTGTGAGCCTGAAAACATGTTCAGAATGCTATCCATGAACCTGATTATAGGATCAAAATGTTATACCTGAACCATATTACATGTTTAAAAATTTAATCATGAACCTTATTACATGTTTTCAGTGTTATGATTGGACCAATATTTCATGTCCATAATGTTACACATAGACCTGGTTGCATGTACATAAGTATATACGAGGGTCTAATTTCATTTCCTCGGTTTATGTTTGAATCTGTCTCTATTTAAACATGTCAAAAATGTTATAAGTTGTCATGTATTTAACAAATATATGTTTTATTACATGGCTTAATGTTATGATATTTGATATGAATGGTATGGTTTTAAAATTTTATTCTAATGTTCACATACAGTTAGGTTCATGTTATGATTATGTATCTACCTTCGTTACCTTTATTGGGAATATAAGCTCCCCCTTTCTTATGTTTCCATTCCCAAGGTTATTAAAGGGTTTTTAAGTAGGTTATGTTTGTGAATATTACCATAGGTGAAGATATTTGTGGGTTACATTGAAGATCTTTCACCATATAAAAATATTGTGTACCTAGTCTCCAAATACACCAAACTATTACAACCCTTAGCCATATGTTTGTTAAATATATTTAATAATAGTGTAAAAAAATATAAATATAAGAATATCAGGTTTCTAAATTATATATTTGGTAGTCTTATATATTTAATTCAGAATCATTCTATATCATTAGAGAGAGAAAGTGAGTTTGAGAGAGAAAGACCATAACCTAAAGATAAATGGTGGTTCGTGGAGATCCCTTTATAAGGACCTAGCCTTAGGACATTTTATAATCTTGAATTAAATGAATAATTCACATTTAGGACCATTTAAGGTTTAGAGTATTATATAATTAGGCTATAAATATTCCATATCAACTTGAAAATTACATATAGACACTAGAAATCAGTATCCATTTTTTTATAAAATAAAAAATCTTAAAAAAAACATTTCTAGTTCCATGTTTTATACATCATGACTTTTCATTAATCCCATCCTTGAACCTATTCATATTTATGTCATGTGGAAAACATTTCAAAAACATTGTATGAGCATAAAAATCTCAATATGGGTTATAAAATAAGGAAAGAAAACATTAACCCATCAATAAATACAAATCAATGAAACCACACTTTTCAATCCTAAAATACCTCATGAAATCATAAGATTTATGAATTACACATAAAAATATAAATCATTAAGGTAACATGTGGAATCCATATCATACTTCATTGTAGCTATCACATCTACATAGAGGGTATCATTGGAATACCAATCACTTTATATTCACTAAATCTTTTAGGAGAAACATTAATGTTTACCTCCATCACATTACCCAATGCATTGGAGAGCTATCTCGATCTCACCCGCCCTAGGTTTATCACGTAACCACCCATATACGTAAAAAATGCCAATGAACCAGAACATAGTCATATAAAAGAATCATAAAATAAATATATTATTTCCATATTTTAATCACAATATATCAATTCAATATATTTAAATAAACAATTATTTATCAAACCATTTTCAAAACCATTTAAAACATTTAATATAATGTATTTTGGAATCAAAGTGTCCCATACCACTTTGAAAAATTTAAAGGAATTAACATTTTAAAACAATAATATTCATATAAATAAATCCTAAAAAGCATTTTTAAAACATGGACATTAATGACAAAGAATTAGAAGAATAAATCTTTAAAACATTTAAAACGATATTTCAGTTAAAGAGTTCTTTACAAAATGAGAGACACATGAATAAAATTAATGGAGGAATAACATTAACCAAAGATTATAATACCATGAGAATAATGATATTCATGATATAATATGTCAAATGGAAGTATATACACTATATAAATGTGATTTGGTGTATAAAAACAAAGAATTCTCAAAGGAATCTAAATTGAGACAAAGTCCCTTGCAAAGATAATATCCTTAGATTAAGGATAAATCCTGACATAATTATGTGTGATAATAATAATAAACCCAATATAAATTGATATTAAGCATAAAAAAACACAGTTTATTCACACATATTCTTATCATGACATAACCAACAAGTATAAGTTTAACCCAGTGAATTGAAATTCTGTTAAGAAGTTCCCTTACATAAATTCAACAGCCTAACAACGTCACATTAAAATTAAGAAAATGAGTTGATGTGAGATAAAAGAGTATATCATCACTTGGAAATAAAATTTACTGAAAAAAGGATATATAATAACATATCCCAACACAATAACCTGTAAATTAAAAGACATAAAAAAAATAATTCTTTTAAAAAGAGGAGGGTGAAACGTTCCCTTACCAATTTGGTAACCTACGAAACATACACCACCTTAAATAAGGATCATAATATGAATATACAAATACCCATAAATTAAATTTTATTACACAAATAATAAAATCATGTTCAGTACGTACACCACACTAAAGAAAATAGTGTCAAATATAGCATGAATCTCATGGGAATAAAAAGCAAGATGAAAACACCTTACCACGTTGTAATCAATCGAGTCGAATAAACAAAAGTTAATAACCACAAAATGAATCATATAATACCATTAATATAATGATAATAATGATAATATATATGAAATGGAAGTACACAATACACCACATTCAATAAATAAGTGGTGAACAATGGAAATCTCATGGATTTAGAAGTGAGATAAGAAATCCCTTACCTCGTGTCCAACTTGACTCGATCATTCTTTAATCTCCTGAATAATAAACTGAAGTTAATTTATACTTTCTTAAGAACCCTTTTCACATTTATTATTCCTTTTATATAAATTATCACCTTGCTATAAATATTAGTTAACTATTTTAATTCATATAGGACATTTTGTCGATGTTCAGAACTAGAGTTAAAAATGAACATGTTATAATTATAAATTGTTCATGTGGCCAATATTCCATTATATAAAAAATTATATTCATGATTTAGATATAATATATATCATAAATATTCTTTATATATATGTATTTATAATAGTACATAACATTTATAGATAAGAAATGAAATGCACCGTTCCAAGATACGGTAAGTCGTATGTAAGCATGAACACTACTTTCATTTCTATTTCATATTTAATGTAATGAAAATTTAATGATAAATAGTTATATTATAATTATAGTATAATATATTATATAATTTAATTATATAAATACTTTATACATTCAACGTATGGTATGAATGAGTCAGGTCACTTTGAGGGGGCGGTAGTCTGCTCTTCCTCAAATGAAATTCTCGCGATTACCCATTATGGAAACCATAACGATATCATATAAATGGAAAATAAAGAATCATATAAATAATATAAATATAATATATATCACATATAAATATAGTTACATCATAATTTCTACCCTGAGAGGCGGTAGGAGATAATTAATCAATCATCGTTTCGTGAGGTAGTAGTTCACCATTCACAGAAACAGCATGTTCATTAACAATTAGATATAGGTGTGTGTAAGTGTAGTTAGAATACTTCTCATAAAAACATACCAGAACCTTTATGATACTTTTTTTTATAAAATAAATGAATAAAAAGACTTTATGGGGTTGGAGAAGTAAAATAATGAAAAGTACTTATGAGAAGATGTTACCATTAAATCGGGTAACTCCCTTTGGATTGAACCAAAAGGTTTACTTGGAGTGCCTTATGCCTAATGTAAGGATTCTAGAAGAAGGATTGGGATTTTCTGAGCTTAATTGGCTGTATTTTGGATGATCCAAGGGTCTTTAGATGTTTGAGGAATGAGTTAGAAGTGAGGGATTTTTATAAGGGGGAGGAGGGGCTCTTTAGGAATGTTTAAAAATATTATATTATTATATAATGATATTAGGTCTCTAAAGGTCCAAAACTTATTATTATATAATATAATATGAATCATGTTCAAAATAAAATCATCCAATAATAATTGGAAATTTTTTGGATATTTTATTAATATTTATAATCTTATTTATTTAAATCTTTCAATATTAAGGTAAACACTGCATCATTATTGTGTCATAAATAATTTAATTTTTTTGATGTCTAAAAATTATAAAAATAAAATTATGTAGAAAATATTTGTAGGTTTTAAATTTATATTTATAGTCAAATAGATATCTTATATAACCCCATGTAAATTTTTTTTACTAAAAGATATATGTTTAAGTCATTTTTGCCTTTACATTAAATTAATTAATATAAAGTATCATAATCACTCCCATGTGTCTCAATGGAGTCCCAAGATCTAGCCAAGGGTTCCCATGGTCAGAAATTTATCAACCAATCAGATTATGACACATGTTAGGTTAATTTCATATTATTGTAACTATATTATGTTACCCTTATTTCCCAAATTTACCCTTTAAGCATGTTAAATAATTTTTTTACTGAAGTAAATATTCATAATTTCTAAAAATAAATGATACCTATTTACACTTTTTAGATATGTTGATTCAAAATATAGATTCTATTTTTCCAAATTCAAAACAGAGTAGTGGCAGAAAATAATTTAAAATTAATTCCTGTTGGCAAAACAAAAAGCATGTTTTTAAGAAATAATAACTATCAAAAGATTGACACTTATTTATGTCCAATTTCAAAGTGAAATTTCTTAAAATGGAAAAACGTTTATTAAATAGTAATAACATAATAAAATTACACTTATTATCTAATTATAAGATAATTTAACCTTATAAATAAATTAGTTTAAAAGACGGTTTTGAATTAAAATACAGTATTTTTTACTATTCATTAAAAAATGAATTTTATCAGAAAAATATTAAAAATTTACCCAAAGTAAATTTTTATGTCCCAATTATAAAGAGGAATTTTATTTTTTTCAAATAGAATATATAGAAGTGACCAAAACTATATTTAATGAGGGTTCACCCTCAAATGATAGTAAATTGACCTTAAAATGAATATTAGAGTATTTATGCTTAAAATCAGATTATTTTTTATTTTAAAACTCTTAAATGTATTCGATAAATGTAAATATATTTAAGAAACATATTTAATCGTAATATGGTTAATTTCGTTCATTCTCTCTAATACAATGACTATGTGTTAGAAACAATTTAAACTAATATTATTATATTAATATTTTCCGTATAACTCAATGTTTTGTGCAATGTAAGTTTTCAATGAATCTTGTTGTTGTGTATTAGGTATTCCATAGAATATAGAATCCATTTTAAGTAAAACTACTATTTAATTCCCAAATGTAAATAAATATAAAAAAATTATATTCTATATTTACCTAGGATGTTACATATTTCCCCCTTTTGGAGTTTCATTCTCTCAATTTTAAAATTGGCCTTGAAACATCATTGAAAGTCCCCCATAGGATAAAAGTGTCAATAAAAATATCACTTTAAAAGAAAGAAAGAGAAATACAATGGTTATTTGAGAAAATAGTTACTCAGATTCCATGAAAACATGTATATGGATAAGAAACTAACTCTCATTGATTAATAGAGAGTGATAGAGGACTTGATTAGAGAAAATAAACCACCAAAATACCATTAATTTGTGGTCAGGTAAAAGTATGATTATAAAAGAGAGATTATTATTTTTTTCTTTAATATCCTTTTCATAGAGTTGATGAATTTTATTAATAACTAGACTAAGATCGTAAGGAAATATACATACTTTTCATGTAGAGTGTTATCCTTTAATAAAATTCTACCACAAATTAATCTTTTCTCTAAACGGTAAGTATTCTAGATGAATTTGTCACACCTGAAGTGACAGAGTAAACTTCTAGAGTATCACATAATCTAGAAAAGATGAAGTATATATTTCCTCTATCTTTAGAAATCAAAAAAAAAGTATAATTGGTTAGTACAAGATCAGATAATCCCCACAATAAAAATCTTTTATAAAAAATTCTCCTCTTAATCTCTAAAATTCAACAAAAAGAAAACAATGTTCAAGAAAGACCATTCAATATAAATTTTTCATTATAATTCTTCAAAATAATTAAAACTAATATTGAAACCCAAAACTCATAAGGATTTAATCACATAGTCTTCCACAGTAAATCATAACATTTATCTCCAAAAACATCAACAACTCTTAAAGTCTCATATTGAAGTGTAATTAACTTAAACACATATTTTCTGTGATATATTATCCATTCCCATAAATAACCCAAATCACCTTATGTTCACAATAAAAACAAATATTCTTCCAAAATAAAATTTCAACCATTACTCCAAAAATTATATCCCATAGTATTTTATTTTCCTTAAGAATATAGTGTTTCCAAAAGAGAAAACAACTTCTAAAATAACATTTATTACATAATCACCAAATCATATTAATATACTAAGGACGTCCATTAGATAAAACATAAGATCCCAACTAAACATATTCTTGATCAATAAAATCATTTAACTTAAAAGAATAAGTCATACTAACTAGTGTCTTCACATAGGACAATGGTAGGCGATGCACCATAATCTCCCTTTGGTTGTGAGCTTGATTCCTATGGCCTTGCTGGATGTGATGGGACGTCACCTATCTTACGGTTTTTCATTTTTATAAAACTCAAAAATATCCTTAGCATTTTTTAACCTCAAAGGTTTTCATATAACTTTAATTTTGATCCCAATACATTAAGACCTCAACATATTATATATTATCATTTTTATTCACCTCCATATGATAAAATAAAACTATTCCCAATAGAAATAACACTATACCTTCATCATAGTGTCCATATGGTTTCATCATCATCATCTCGTTAATGTATGTAGAAGGTCCATGCATTGGAAAAATTATTTAGAGATCCTTCAAAATAATTTGCTTCCTTAATCCAAATACACCTTGTACAACATGGGTCATATGGGTGTTCGTAAAAAACAATTTTAGAAAATAGTCATGTATGACATGTAATTTCAAAACATATGATAAAACTTGATTTTTATAAAACAGTCAGACCAAGCTTGAGTTGAAACATTCAATCAATGGTCCTTCTAAAATACCATAAGTATGTGCTGAGAGAATATATTGTTAAATCAAATATAAATAGGTTGTTCAAGGGTCTCCTTTTTTAGCACCATTTTGAAAATCATAATATTCTTCACAATCCTGTGATAAGGTAAAATAATTAAAAATTCCTTTATAATATTTATCTTTATTGAAAATATGAGAATATTGAGAAAATAGGAAATTATTTAATACAACCCATGATCTATGATGATATCGAGGTATAGTGGAGGTTTTTGATATCTCAAACAACTACTTGCAAGTGAGTTGTATGCTAGAAAAAGTTCCACCATCATCTAAACATTACTTTTCCATAATTATTGAAAGCATTTCATTAGGAAGAGATAGAAATTTCATTTGAAGTCCTCCTCCTTCCATTTGTAACCGACTTTCAATGATTTGAAAAATTTTTAAAATATGGATTTAACTGAAATAATAGACATAGGGACTAACCATGTGTTTAATGAAAACTTATAATCCCTAATGTTGTCTAATCTAACCTCTAATACAAACTATAAGAACCTGACCTTAGGACATTAAATAATATTGAATTAAATGAGTAATTCACATTGAGTATCTTTTCATGTTTAGATTTTTAGATAATTAGACCATAACTATTACATATCAACTAGAGAATTACATGTAGACACTACTACTCAGAATCAATTTTTTCATAAAAAAAACTTTTAAAAAGAAACTTGTCTAGTTCCTAGTTTTAGAAAACTTGACTTTTCCTTGATTCCATCCTTCACCCTATTCCTCTTTATGTACAGTGGAAAAAATTTAAAAAACAAGGTATGAGCATAAAAAGATCAGTAAGGGTTATAAAATAAGGAAAGAAAACATTAACCCATCAATAAATACAAATAAATGAAACCATAATTTTCAATCATAACACACCTCATGAAATCAAAAGTTGTATGAATAACACATAGAAATCAAAAATCATAATGTTAACCTATGGCATCCATATCATAAATACATTATAGCTATCACAACTACGCAGGGTCTTATGTTGGAATACCCATCATAGTATACTTCCGAAATCTCTTAGGAGAAACCTAAACATTTACCTCCATCACATAACCCAATGCATTGGAGATCCATCTCGAGATCACCCGTCGTAGGATTATCACAGAACCACCCGTATATGTAAAGTGTTCAAGAACCATAACATAGTCATATAATACAAGAATAAAGGAAAGATATCATTTCCACATTTCAATCAAAGTATATCAATTCATGATATTGAAAAAAATGCTTTGTCAAACCATTTTCAAAACCAATTAAAACATTTAATAAAGAGATTTTTGAAATCAAAGTGTCCCATACCACATTGAAAATTTGAAATGAATTAACATTTTAAAACATTAATTTCTATATAAATAAATTTTAAAAACTATTTTAAAAAACATAGAAATTAATGAGAAAGATTTAGAAGAATAGATCTTTAAAACATTTAAATGATATTTTAGTTAAAGTGTTCCTAACCCAATGAGAGATGCTTGAATACAAATAATTGAAGAATAAATTTAATTAAATCTTATAATACCATGATAATTAAGATATTAATGATATAATACATCAAAAGGAAGTATATACACCATATAAAAGTGAATTGGTGTATAATAACAAATAAGCCTCAATGGAATGTAAGTTGAGACAAAGTCCCCTGTAAAGTGAAGGTTCTGAGCGCCAGTGGAAGCGTGGTTGGAACGACTCCCAATTTTGATTTTTACCATGATCAATGATTATTTTGGGATCAATACAACGGTGAATGCCCATATCAATGGAATATAATAAAAAATTTAGATAAATAAGAAATAGGTCCAAAACCTTTAAGGAGGATCTTTCACATCATGTTTGTAATTTATTTATTTAATTTCATAAATAAAAATAATACCTGTATCTTTGGAATTCTTCTTCATTGATGATACTGATTGTATGGAATGAGCATTCTGGATTATATCAATATTCTTGTAAGGATCCTAACTAAAATCCCTCTAGCGGTAATCCACATATGCTCTAATGGCCTTCGATCGACACCATTCATTCTTCAGGTGCTAGCGCGGTGAATCAAGTGTCTTGTGTCAGTTGTTCTTGATCACCTGTTCTTCGGCCTCAAAAAACATCTCTTGTTCTTGAGAGGGGAGAGATGAGGATTCAAGAGAGAAATTGTTTGGCTCAACAATTCTCAATTCACCAAGCATGTAGTGTGGTGTATGGCATAATAGACGTACTTGCCTATTTATATCAAGAATTTAAGTTACAATAATTAGTAGCATGACAACAATTAAATACATTCATGAACTTAATGAAAACCCATACATTTAATAATAATACCACGTAATTATTTATGGTGTGCCAATTGTGAAAAATTGAATTATAAATAAAATTATGCGTCACAATATAATAACAGTGTTATTTTAATTGATACCAACTAGTTAAATAATTATTTACCATCTGGAAAATAATTATTTTACTTCCAGTCCGACCTTGGTCTCCTCAAACTCCACATCCGTTTATTGAAAACCCAAATGAATATGTAAATAATTTATTCTTTTAAATAAATATTTTATTTACAAACTAGTAAATAAATATTTATTAAATGTTCCATAAAATAAATAAATATATTTTATTTAATTTATGAGATCATTTTAACTTGAATAAAATTATTCCACAGTCTTGAGAGTAATATTTATTTCATTAATTAAATTCAAATAGAATTTAACCGATATGACAAAAAACAATTAGTGTGTGACCCTCTAGAATTTTTTCTCGTTTTCATTAGGCGGGCTTGCCTAAAGTCCAAAAGTACTATATAGAAATGGTTTAAGGCACCCAAGAGGATGAACATAAAGTCTCAACAATTAAATCCACATACGGACACTCACTGTGTAATATAATCCTTCTGTCACAATATCTAATCAAGAAGTTTTCATGACTATGTCATCAACTTTTATTCTTGATACGTCGTTCTTTGACTACCTAAAATAAACATGGTGTTACACCATGGACCTGGAATTTCATGTGACAGTTCTATTTTAATTAAAGGGACCATATATCAACTTCCATAAATGGAAAGGACAAATCCTTCTTTAACTTATCCATTAATAACATGCCACTCGTGATGCACCCAACAAACCCTACTTCCCAACAACTGTCTGGATTATGGTTTTCATTAGTAAATCAAAGTGAGTAAGTTGTGAAAAGTATTAATGATAATATTAAATTCTAAGTATCATTACACATGTTGAAAGACATAAATATCCGATGATACCAAAAAATGAAAAATTCTTACTAGCGGGTCTGATCTCATAATCTTATATCTTGGAGATTACCAAGTGAGAATTTAATGAGGGGAAGTCTCATCTGCCTATGAGTAATCACACCTGACAGTCTGCATGCTGTTTGTCCCATCATAGCATGTTATCCTACTACATAACTATATTTAAGAGTATTGTTATTTCATTTAATGTTTCTCATCATAGCACGGAACTTCCATGACCTTATCAATACAACAAATAATTTAGGACATTATTACATCATAATCATTCAGAACAATGAAAAATAAGTAATAATACATTAAATATACATGTAATCAATGTAAAACCAGTTTTTTCTAGAACACCAACTCTTACAAACTCCCACCTGGACTAGATCCAAATGCCTACAACTTTTAGTCCTCTAGACCTCACATGATGATCATGTTTCTTCTGAGTCAAGCCTTTAGTCAATGGGTCTTACACGTTGTATTTTGTGGAAATATTGCTCACTATAACTTCACCTCTCTGGGAAAAATCCCTCCAGAGATGATACTTCTGACATATGTGCTTAGTCTGATGATGTGACTTTGGCTCTTTTTAGAGAGTCGTTGATACTGTATTATCACTATACTATATGATGGGATCATTATTGCTAGGCATCACATCCAGCTCCTGGAAGAAGTTTCACATCCAAACTACTTCTTTAGCTCCCTCAGAAGCTGCAATATATTAGGAATCTACTGTAAAATCTATGAGCACACTCTACTTTGTGCTCTTCCAGTGAAATGCACCTCCATTAAAAGTGATGATGTATCCTGTTTGTGACTTCATGTCATCTTGATCAGTCTAGAAACTATCATCTACATATCCTCTGAGGACTAGTTCCTCATTTCCTCCATAAAACTGGAACATATACTTAGTACGCCTTAGATTCTTTATGATAGACTTGACTACCTTCCAATGGCGGTCATCTGGGTCAGCTTGATATCTTCCTACCATACTCAATGTGTAGGTGACATCTAGCTAAGTACATAGCATGACATACATGTCTGACCCAATAGGTGATGCGTATGGAGTCCTATTCATTATATTTCATTCCTCATGTGTCTGAGGACACATTTTCATGGAATGTTGAATGCCATGTGGCGCTAGAAACAATCCCCTCTTAGATTGTTCCATACTGAATCTCTTCAATATCTTCTCAATGTTTGTACTTTGACTTAGGCCCATCAATCTCTTGAATATATCACGATGTATCTTGCTCCCAATAATATAAGATGCCTCTCCCAAGTCATTCATGGAGAAGCATTGATTCAACCATTCTTTAATATAATGTAATACTGGTATCTCGTTTCCAATAAGTAATATGTCATCAACATATACTATTAGAAAAATGACTGCACTACCACTAAACCGTTTGTAGACACAAGGCTCACATTTATTCTTGATAAAAAAAAATCTTTTTTGGCTTAGTCAAAATGAATGTTCCATGACCTGGATGCTTTCATTAATCCATAAATGGATTTCTGCAACTTGCATAACCTATTAGCATCCTTTAGAGTCACAAACCATTCAGTTTTTTTCATGTAGACATCTTCCTGAAGGTTCGCTATAACACCCCATGTTTTTCTAAAAATAAATGGAAATAAATGGAAATTTGTTTTAATTAGATATTTATAAATATCCTTTAATCATAATATATTTTCACTTCTATGTTTTGAATTTCAAAAAACTGTCATATACAATTATGTTCAGTAAGTTATTTGGAGTCTGATGAAACCAACTTGATTTTTTTTGTGAATAGAAACACACCCTTATGAATAGTAATATAAATAGTAATATGGACCTAATTAATAGTATATTGTATTATTATTTTATTTTCTTATGGAATTAATATAATAACATCTTAGTTAATTTTTCATCATGATATAGAAGTAATTATAGAAATAGAATTATCAATATTTGAAATAAGTATGATTTTATTTAAAAAATTAATTATTAATATTTAGAAAATTATTTTCAAAATATGAACTTCATTTTTTAATTCTACATGTTGAAAAATGTTTAGGGTAAAGTTTTGGGATTTCTCTGAAATTCATGAATTTTCGATGAATAGTGAAATATGATAAAATATCGTATAATCAAATTATCAGTAAAATACAAAATTTATGACATCATAAGTGATGTAAGGCTACATGATTTGAACTCACATGCCATTATTACTATTTATGGTTACATGAACTAAGAATATTCATTTTTTAATTCTACATGTTGAAAAATGTTTAGGGTAAAGTTTTGGGATTTCTCTGAAATTCATGAATTTTCGATGAATAGTGAAATATGATAAAATGTCGTATAATCAAATTATCAGTAAAATACAAAATTTATGACATCATAAGTGATGTAAGGATACATGATTTGAACTCACATGCCATTATTACTATTTATGGTTACATGAACTAAGAATATTCATAATCTTGGGAAACAAATATTATAATAATGATTAAAATAATGAAAAATACTCCCTCTCTTCCACTATAAGTACCACCATCACTCCCCTCTTCTTCCCACACCTCTCAAGCCTTGATCGACGCCTATGTTCTACCAAATATTCCTCACAAGGCAATTCCCCACGTCTTAGAGCTACTTGTCTCACCAAAAGACTAAAAGCAAATCCCTTAAGAAGGATCTCAAGGATAAGAGACCAAGAAGTGAACATCCTCTTTTATTTTATCTCTTTTCATTCATTTTATGTTATTCTCTTCCTTTCCCTTTGCTTTATGTTGGGATATTTCATTAAATATCGCTCTTACTGTCCATATTATGTAATAGGGATGATATATTCCCTTTTCTCTCATCAAACTATTTTTATGAAATTGTAAGTGACGTTGTTAGGCTGCCGAATTTTCGTGAGAAATTTCTCATGTTTTCTTTTATTTCAAGATTCCTTTATTTTATTCTTATTTCCTGAACACTTCTTAACAAAGAGGTATTAAAGCTCTAGAATCTTGTATATCTTGGATGCTCTCATGTTCATGAAAAACTCACCATCATTCTTATACTCCTCTCCCACTTATTTAAGGAAATAAAAACATTGTCCATGATATGTTGAATTACCAATATCGTGGACGATGTGATTCCATTTTTCTTTAAATAATTAAAGTATGGAAACAAAAAAAATTTTATGGTTTAACCAGGATATAATATATGTATTATGTATCATCCATGGTTCTGTAATTCTTTTGTACCCATGGTTTTAATTTATAATACAAAATGATTTCGTTATTATCAAAGAGCAAGTAAAATGGTATAAACCAACATTATAAATGTTTTAACTTATAAAACATCCTCATATAAAATATCATAATTATAAATGGTTTAATTTATGTTAATAAAAATATGTAAATACTACTAAATTCCAATTTTGGAGTTTCACTTCCAATCGACAAGAACATCCATCATGAGCAGATCATGAAAATCATGTATTGACCTCACGCAAAACAGTGCAAGGGAAAAAATAATAACAATTAAAGGGTAAAATGAGGTTAATAAATAAATATATAATATGTTATAAACATTAAAATGATACTTTAAAATATTATTAACACTCTTTTAACCATTATACAGGATGTTTAAACATGTTTGAAGTAAGATAAGACTTAGGTAAGGGAATTCGTAACCCGATTTCTATTCTTTGGGTTAAACTTCTACTTCATTATTTATGTGTTATTAAAATTGTTTGTGTAATGGGGTTTTTTTATATTATGTTAAATTATGTGTAATGATAGTGTATATACATATTCAATCGAATCTATTAAGGTTCAGATCTATTATATGATATTTATAATGGATTTTCCTTTCAAAATCCTCTCTTAAAATTTTGCTTTACAAAGTTCAAAAGAAATGTTTTTATGCTATTATTCATGTTGTATTATTATGTTATATTTTTTGGTAATTGTTTATGATGAAGGTTGAGACCTATATCTCCCTCCAATGCATTGGGTATGTGTAATTTGGAGGTCAGCTGTATGGTTACTCCAAGTGTAACTGTGATGGTTATAAAAACAGTAAGGTAGCCATGAGGGTTACAATTTTTAAGGTAGCTGAGAGGGTAACAAGATTATGTAAGTAATTATTAAAGATACTTTTATGGTTCTACTTATATTCTTATGTATTGTTGAAATCTCATTTTTTACAAAGTAAGTATATATATAAAGGTGATAAGTTTGTCTAATAAAAAAAGACTTCCATACATTATAAGTATTCATGGACTAATGTGTTATTTCTTTATTTTTATATCCCTTACTGAGTTTTCGTGATCATAACATGTTTAAAAATATTTTTCACACGTTATAGGACGTGTAAAACAAAGAAAAAATACATATTAAATGTTTAATAATTATCAAGGAATCATGTTTTATGTTTTAATGTTTTTAATTTTGAAAAAAATGGAAACTGTTTTTATGGTATCCACTCTATAATAATGTGTAATAGTATTAATGTATTATGTCCCAATTTTCTAAAGATATAAACTCAAAAATATACTCAATGTAAAATGAAGTGTTTTCTTGACTAAACTCAAGATTATGTATGTAATAAGGCCCAGATCCTTATAGTTGGTATCATAGGATGGTCTAGATAAATTTTGGGGTTAGGATGATGTTAAAAGAATACCATAAATTATTTTCACTCTATGATTAATTTGAAATATTATAGAATTTAAATATCACAATGTTGTTTCATCTAAGACATGTTTTTTCATAGTGGTTTTTGTAATGGCCTAGACCTCTCCGACCCATTCCCTTGTCAAAAAGAAGGTCACGAAGTGTTCTGGAGGGTAAAATGGAATTTTCCCACACTTTCCAGAATTTTGTAAGTACATGTCATGTAGTGTGAGTACACACCATGTACCCACTCTCCAAGTATACCTTGTGTTGAAGGCCGTGTCCTTGACATATGAAATAAATGGGTACACGCCGTGTATCCCATAATACACGCCATGTAGTTCCTCCCCGCGTATGCATTACCTTCAAACCACGTGTTGACCAGTCAACGACCGCGTGCTGTGTTGATGTCGTGTCCTTTCCTCGTGAAATAAATGAGTACATGTCATGTAGTCAATACTACACGCCGTTTATTTTTTCCCCGCGTATGCGTTACCTTCAAACCGTGTGTTGGCCAGTCAACTGCTGCGTGCCGCGTTGAAGGCTGTGTTGGAAGCTGCATGGTGACCATGTGAAATGGATGAGTACACACCATGTACATTATTTTTCTCTTCTATAAAAGGAGGGGTCCCCTCCTCCTTTTCAACTGACTCCTCTCTTCCCCATTCCCTCGAGGAGAGCTCTCCCAAGAGACTCGAAGGCGCCTTTCATCCATAACTTTTTCTTATGAGCTCCGATTTACGATCCGTGAGCGGCCACTGGATCATAATGATGAGGCGAAACTTCAGAGGTTGTATTGGTTGCCTTCCTTTCATCCTTTCCTTCCCATATTCCACCCGAGGATATTTTTCTGGGTTTTTCTAGAAGTGACGGATGCCGACAGATGTCTTATAAAGTTGATCCGGGGGAGCGTTGTTATCAGAACCTGTTGAGGTAGGGATCTTACCTTTGTCTCTCTAAATTGTGCATCTTGTGGGGTTGGTTTCCTCTTGTTTATGTGAAATAATTTTGAACTGGTTTAATAAAGATACAACCTGGCTTATATAACAGGGTTGGGAAGTTTTTGATTACTGTTACATTATTTTATATCATGTGATATTATGTTGTGAATTGAATAGGATTATGTTTACTGAAAATCATGGTCGTTGGGGGCCTTTTCTTGTGCAATTAAACCATGGTCTATATTTCTAGACAATTTATGGATGGAAACTTTGTGGAATGTGGAAATTGGTTAAAAACATAAAGTTGGCTGATTAAATGAAAATCTGGAACCCTTGTGTGATCACCCCCATTGAACAAAACTGAAATAATAAACATGTGGGTGCTGTTTGGGGATAATGTATGTGAAAGGTGTGTGTTTTGTGGGTTGTCATGGACCGGGTGAGTAGCAGGTATTCGGTTGGCTTGTTTGTGGGTTTGTGTGAATGCTATGTTGGTGATGGCCAGCGGGGCTGCGATAAATTGTATCAAGGGATGATGATGTACGGTGTGGTTGTGGGTTTGTTGGTTGGAAGTGGGGCTGTAGGGATGGGTTTGAATGTGATCTAACTATGAGTTGTGAATAATAAATAAAAGTGGAAGAGTTAATGAAAGATGGGGCTTGGTAAGGGAACAGAAATAATAATCATTGGGGTTGGTTGGTTAATAAGAAGGACTTGGTTTTGTTGCTTGTGTTTTCCTAACTTGATTTGTGGATGGCAGGGATATGTTTTACGGACGATCGATGTGGTTGGTTGTGGATAGTTTCCCATTAGTTAAGGAAATAATAAACTGATTCTATTGAAACGTGAAAAAATAAATGTGTTTGGGGTTATTTGTTGTATGCATGCATCATAGTAGCAGTGCCAAGGCACGTGCTCAGTTCTATGATTAGAAGTCATTGGTTGGGATGATTGTTTGGTATATATATATATATATCTTTTTGTTTTATCGCACCCCACCCATGTTGAGCACTTAGTGCCGAACACTCCCATTTCATGGGAGAGAGTGTTTTCACCTTCGTTACTAGCTCTTTCCTGCTCCTTCTTCCCTAGTCTGTGATGACTTGAGGCAACCTTACACCCAACACTCTTCAGGTAGGTTTCGATTTGGGGTGGTTTTATCCCAAGACTCTTCGAGCAGGTTTTACTATTTTTTCCCAAGATCCTTCGGGATGAGGCCCAGGTGTGTGCGGGCGGGAAACGTGGTTGTGAGGCCCAGGTGTGTGCGGGCGGGATACATGGTTGTGAGGCCCAGGTGTGTGCGGGCGGGATACGTGGTTGTGAGGCCCATGTGTGTCCGGGAAGGATACGTGGTTGTGAGGCCCAAGTGTGTGCAGGCGGGATACATGGTTGTGAGGCTGAGGTGTGTGCGGGCGGGATACGTGGTGGTGAGGCCCAGGTGTGTGCGGGCGGGATATGTGGTTGTGAGGCCCAGGTGTGTGCGGGTGAGATATTTGGTTGTGAGGCCCAGGTGTGTGTGGGCAAGAGAGTGTGGTAGCATCAGGACGATCTCCATTAGGAAGAGAATCTAACTAGTGGGGGAAAATGGTGTGGGGTACCCAATAATTTTGATCTTATATACTACTACTACTACCTGTTGGTTGTGTTTTTGGAGGGCGTGGCTGGTGAGGTTGGGTGGATATAATTCCTTGTTAGTTTGGGTTTCTTCTGTTGTTCTCACGAGACATTAAGATGTATCCCCACTTGTGCATGAGTGCTTTAGTTTTCCCTACTGGGTATACTTGTATGCTCCCCCTATGTTTACTTTCAGGTTTTCAGTAGGACTACCAGGGTCTTGCGGGACCCTACTAGTCAGGACAGTTAGAGTTTTTTGCAGTTTTTTGTACTCTTGTTTCTTTTGGTATTGTACTTTTGAGCTTTCTTATACTTGTACTTTGATTCAGAATTGTTTAAACATGCATGTGGGATTGGTTTGGGTTTATTTCCATTTACTTTTATTTTTCTTTTGGTGTTTGGCTCATCCTATTTTCCGATCCTAAATAATAAAAAGGGTAATGCGTCCCATATTTGTAAAAAAACTCATACCCTTGGTGCTAGTAACCACCCCAGGGCCTTCTGAAGGAGGGACTCGGGGGTTATTATCTCCCTTTCACCATTGCCAGCTTAGGAGGGGCTTCTTGGGTGGGAGGGGGTCGTGATAGAATGGTATCAGAGGTGATGGTTTAGAGACAGGATTGAGTTTGGAGTTAGGCACAGTGAGGATTGCATGGGATGGTAGGGAAACAGTGTTGAATGATCTTGGTGCGTGACATAGGCCAGGGAAGACCGAACAGGACATGAGATTTTAGGCCCCCCCATGATCCGATGCAAGGACTCTGAGCCTACCGAACGACCAAGTGAGACTACCTTAATTTCAGGGTAGAGACCCTAGGGAAGGTACATGCATCACCATGATTGTGTTTTAATTGATTTGGTTATTCTTGGAAAGAAATTGAATTAATCTGATAAAATGAAACCTTCAGAAATTTCACTGCTACTTGGGCTTAGGCGATCCTTGTTTACCATATAGCTATGGCACCTGGACATCATCCATGGGTGACTCAGATGGCCGAGGCCCAGTAGATTCAGGCAGTCAACAAGTTGAGGATTGACTGAGAGGAAGAAGATAGCCAGCGGCAAAAGACTCATCGTTCTTTCTAGCGGCAAACCCTCAAGAAGTACAAGGGTAGTACTTCAGATACAGAGACGAAGGGTTGGCTTGAGGATCTAGGGATCGCTTTTAGCTTGATCCGTCCTCCAAGGGAGTACTGGGTTCCCCTAGCAGTCAGTCAGCTGATAGGTGAGGCGTGACAGTGGTGGAAGCTCTACCTCGGAGAGAGGATAAAGGCAGCGGTTCCGTGGGATGACTTTGAGAATGAATTCCAAGAGGAATTCCTTTCTTCCAAGATCAAGGTGGAGAAGCGGCAGAAGTTACTCTCCCTCCAGTAGGGAATAATGTCAGTACGAGAGTTGGGGATCAAGTTCAATGATCTCATATGCTTTTCTCCGGATCTCTTTCCAGATGAGGAGTCTCAGTCGAGACGTTTGGAGGAGGCACTTCGTCCATTGCTCCAGTATGCTGTCACCCCCTTCACCCTTCCGACGTACTTGGAAGTACAGAAGAAGGCAGAGGTTGTAGAGAGGATGCACTCGCAGGGAGGTTCACCACGTGAGGGGATCCAGTTAGGTTCGTCAAAGGGGAAGGAAGTCAGCAGTAGGTCTCCTGCAACGGGACCTTCCAGGTTCAGGCCAGTGGGGAGCAAGCCCCAGCAGTTCCAGTTCAGATCTTCAGATCCTCGTCCCTTTTTCACAAGCCGAAGACCTAAGTGTTTTTCTTATGGAGATTTTGGGAACATTTAGAGTCGGTGCCCGACCCAAGATCAGTATGGTGGAGGTGGGCAGGTTCAGCGCCCACCTCAGCAGCACCAGTTGCTGGTGAGGCCTTTCCAGAAGCAGCAGGACCATGCTCTTCCGAGGAAAGACTTTGCGGGAGGAGGCTGACCTCAGGGTGCTCCTCAGGGACATCGACCAGGGCGTGGTTGGGGTGGTGGACGACATTAGGGAGGCAGATTAGCTGGGCGTGGACAGTTTCACGCAGTAGACTTGGTAGCTCCAGCAGGACTAGAGGTGGTGCGAGGTACGATTTGTTTGTTCAGCACTCTCGTTTCTACCTTGTTCAATTCGGGAGCTTCGCACTCCTTTGTTGCACCTGGGCTAGCCCATTCTTTGGGACTAGATGTAGAGAAACTTTCCATACCACTGGTCTTGAGTACACCAGTTGGAGGCCAGACCAGTGTATCTTGTGTTTTCGGGGGATGTGGGCTGCCGTTGGGACCACATCGATCTAGTGGGGATCCTCTTTTGCTACATATTCACCCGTACGATGTCATCCAAGGCATCGAATGGTTGTTTTCTGTTAGTACTATTATCGACTGCTTCCGAAGAAGAGTTCTGTTCTTCGACGTGGACGGGAAGCGTGTATCATTTGTTGGCGAGAGGAGCTATCAGGTGGGAAACCAGCACGTGAATCCTCTCCTTTCCTTCTTAGGCGGGTTATCAATGGTTTCAGCTGGTATAGAGATGATGGATGTCCTAGAGGTTGTTGGGGAATTCCTCGATGTTTTTACCGAGGAGGTTGTGAATCTACCCCCTGATGTGACGTTGAGTTCGGGATATACTTACAGCCTGATGCCCATCTGATTTTGATGGCCCTTTATCGGTTGGAACCTTCGGAATTGTGGGAGTTTCGGATTCAGATTGACGATTTGATGGAGAAGGGTTTTTTTACCCAACGTGTCGCTATGGGGTGCTCCATTTTTTTTGTGAATAAGGCATATGGTGGTCTTAGGTTATGCATAGACTACCGAAGTTTGAATCAGGTAACGGTCAAGAACCGTTACCCCCTTCCAACGATATATGATCTATTTGACTAGCTGAGGGGAGCAGGTTGGTTTTCTAAGATTGATCTATGATCTGGATATCATCAGCTGAGGGTGAAGGACAATGACATCTCGAAGATGGCTTGCAGGTGTAGGTATGGGAACTTCGATTTTGTAGTGATGCTGTTTGGAGTTACGAATGCACCATCTGTGTTCATGGGACTTATGAAAATTGTCTTCCAAGAGTTTCTATACCGGTTCATCGTTGTGTTTATCGATGAAATATTGATCTACTCAATATTAGAGGAGGAGCACGTTGAGCATCTCAGGGAGTCTTATAAGTCCTTTGACACCACCAGCTTTGCGAGAAATTGTCTAAGTGTAAGTTCTTGACACAAGAAGTACACATCCTTGGGCACGTAGTGTCTCAGCATGGAGTGTCAATGGACCCGTCGAAGGTGGAGGTAGTTGTTTCTTGGGAAGAACCCAAGAGCGTGGCATAAGTTTGTAGTTTCTTGGGGTTAGTAAGTTACTATCGGAGGTTCGTTTTGGAATTCTCTCGAGTTTCTGCTCCATTGACAACTTTGACTAGGAAGAACCTGGTCTTCCTATGGAGCGAGCAGTGCCAGAAATCTTTCGACTACCTGAAGTAGAAGTTGGTCAGCGCTTCAGTACTTAGGTTTCTAGAGGAAGGGTTGTTGTATGAGGTGTTTTGTGATGCTTATGTCCTTGGTTTGGGGTGCGTACTGATGTAGAAGAAGGGTTTGATCTATTAGGGGTCTAGGCAGTTGCACCCCCACAAGCATAACTATGCCACCCATGACCTGGAGGTTCCCGCAAAAGTGTTCTCACTGAAGTTGTGGCGAGATTAACTCTTTGGGGAGGGCTTTGTGGTCTTCTCAGATCACAAGAGCTTACGTTATATCTTCTCCCAATGTGACCTTAACTTGCGACAGCGGAGATGGGTCGAGTTTCTCCAAGACTATGACTTCGAGATCTCCTACATTGAAGGTATGGGCAACGTTGTGGCTGATGCCCTGAGTAGGAAGTCGCATAAGGAGGTGGTTCGGGAATCCACTGATGCTTGGAAAGTGATTGGAGAGTTGGCTGCCTTGCACTTGGATGCAAGGGTAGAGGGTGTTAGAGGCTGTTTGTTTCAGATGATGGTGCATTCCTCCTTGTCGCAGCAGGTGGAAGAGTCCCAGTGGGGGGACTCCGAGGCGGAAGTGATGCGGGGCCGTGTTGATGAGGGAAACGCTCCAGAAGGTTGGTCAGAGGACAACCGACATTGGATTCTTTCCATGGAAGGTTGTTTGTTCCGGAGGCGATGCATGAGGGAGTTCTCCATGAGTTCCATAGCCCAGCCATTGTGGTACATCCGGGAGTTTAAAAAATGTACCGAGGCCTGAGGGAATAGTTTTGGTGGCCCGAGGTGAACCGGGTAGTGGCAGAGTTTGTGGCTATGTACCTAGTGTGTCAGCACGTAAAGTCTGAACACAGTGTTCCTAGTGGTTTGTTTCATCCATTAGATGTCCCCGAGTGGAAGTGGGATGACATCTCGATGGAATTTTTCATAGGACTACCCAGAGGTCACGGTGGTTATGATACTATCTGGGTGGTGGTGGATCGTCTGATGAAATCGGCTCACTTCATAGCTGTTAAGGAGTTGGTCCCAGTGAGTACCTTAGCACAGAGGTACGTAGACGAGGTGGTGCATTTTCATGGAGTTTCGAAGACTATCGTATCAGAACGGGATAATCAGTTTACCTCACGAGTCTAGAGGGGGTTAAATCATGATTTTGGCACCTAGCTATGCCTTAACACTACTCTCCACCCCCAGACCGATGGGCAGACAGAGCAGACTATCCAGACGTTGGAGGACATGCTGCAGGCATGCGTTCTAGATTTCAGAGGATCATGGGTGTTAAACTTTATTTTAGTAGAGTTTGCCTACAACAATAGCTTCCACTCTACTATTGTAATGACATCATTTGAGGCTTTTTATAGAAGACCATGTCATTCACCAATTTGCTGGGCAGTGGTTGGTGAGAAAGGTGCTCTTGGGCCAGAGGTACTACAGAGAACCACAAAGAAATTCCAGCTTGTGCGTGAGAGAATGAAAGTGGCTCAGGGCTGACAAAAGTCTTATGTAGATCATCGTAGGAGGCCCTTGGAGTTTGATGTTGGATATCATGTGTTCTTGAAGGTTTCCCCTCGACGGGGGCAGCAGAGGTTTGGGAAAGGGAGTAAGATCTCCCTTAGGTTCATCGGACCTTTCGAGGTGCTAAGGCGAGTCGGTGAGGTGGCATATCAGCTGGCCCTTCCACCTAAGATGGAGAAGGTTCATGACGTCTTCCAAGTCTCCAAACTTCATTGGTACTTACACGATGACTCTCACATTATTTACTGGGGAGAGTTAGATCTGGGAGACGACGTGACCTTTGAGGAACGACCAGTCAGAATCGAGGATTGTAAAGAGAAGGTGCTCCGTGGACAAACCATTGCCTTGGTTTGTGTGTTGTGGAGGCATGGCGGCCTCGAGGAGAGCACTTGGGAGGGGGAGACCCAGATGCATCCTTAGTACCTGGAGTTGTTTTGACTTGTTCTTCTGAGATTTTTTTTAAGTTATACTATGTACCTTTGATATATGGAATGCTTGGCTTGTCGGTTGTGAGACCTTTTTGTTTCCTTATTCTCTAGAACTATTTAACATGTTCGAGCGTGTGGGGAAGGGACAAAACTGATCCTTAATCGAGACGCATTAATGTGGATGTGATTAAACCCATACAGGGGAGTTAGTGCCACCTAAAGTGGATAATATCTTGACATAGGAAAAGGAATTTTCCCCAAACCATGTGTTCGGGTAGTGTGTGGGTTGTGCGGTGTTGGGGGAAGTGTAAGTTGGAAATTCTAATATATTGAAGTGGGAAGACCCACTCCTTAATCATGACGCATTAATGCGGATGCAATTAAACTCGTGCAGGTGAGTCAGTGCCGCCTAAAGCGGATAATATC
The DNA here is from genome assembly GCA_963277665.1 of Viscum album. Lineage (NCBI taxonomy): Eukaryota > Viridiplantae > Streptophyta > Magnoliopsida > Santalales > Viscaceae > Viscum > Viscum album. Next base: position 1,286,956,876 of record OY728159.1, on the reverse strand, counting down.
TCAACATAGGAGAAGGAATTCCTAACACCTATGATTGGGTATGTTGGTTGGGTTCCTGTTATAATGAGAACCCTAAGAGGTATCTTGTTGGGTTCCTCTGGGTTGGTTATGAAGTCTCGAGGATGAGAATGTTTTAAAGAGGTATCTGATGTAATGGCCCGGACCTCTCCGGCCCATTCACTTGTCAAAAAGAAGGTTACAAAGTGTTATGGAGGGTAAAATGGACTTTTCCCACACTTTCCATAATTTTGTAAGTACACGTAGTGTAGTGTGAGTACATGTCGTGTACCCCCTCACCGGGTATACCCTATGTTAAAGTCCATGTCCTTTCCGTATGAAATAAATGGGTACACGCCGTGTATCCCATACTACACGTCGTGTAGTTCCTCCCAGCATATGTGTTACCTTCAAACTGTGTGTTGACCAGTCAATGGTCGTGTGCCGTGTTGATGCCATGTCATTGCCGCGTGAAATTAATGAGTACACATCGTGCAGTCAATACTACACACCGTGTAATTTCTCCCCGTGTATGTGTTACCTTCAAACCATGTGTTGACCCATCAATGACCACGTGCCGCGTTGAAGGCTATGGTGGATGCCACATGGTGACCATGTGAAATGGCCGAGTACACTCCATGTACCATATATTACACGCCGTGTACTTTTGTTTTTCTCACCTATAAAAGTAGGGGTCCCATAATCCTTTTCAACTCACTCATCTCTTCCCCATTCCTTCGAGCATAGCTCTCCCAAGAGACTCAAAGGCTCCTTTCATCCATAACTTCTTCGTCTGAGCTCTGATTTATGATCCATTAGTGGACACTGGATCGTAACGACGAGGTGGAACTTATGAGCTTGGATTTGTTGCTTTCCTTTCAGCCTTTCCTTCCCAGCATCCACCTGAGGAGGTTGTGCCAGTTTTTTCTAGAAGAGACAGACGCCGACAGACATCTTCTAATGTTGATCTGGGGGAGCGTGGTTATCAGAACCTATTGAGGTAGGGATCATACCTTTGTCTCTCTAAGTTGTGCATCATGCAGGGTGGGTGTCCTCTAGTTTTCATGAAACAGTTTTGAACCAGTTTATTGAAGATAATAACTGGATTATATAACAGGGTTGGGAAGTTTGTGATTACTGATACATTATTTTATATCATGTGATATTATGTTGGGAATTGAATAGGCTTATTCCTACTAAATATCATGGTCGTTGGGGGCCTTTTCTTGCGCAATTAAATGCTGCTCTATCTTTCTAGACAATTTATTGATGGAAAATTTGTGGAATGTTGAAATTGGTTAATCACGTAAAGTTGGCTGATTAAATGAAAATCTGGAACCCTTGTGTGATCACCCCGGTTGAACAAAACTAAAATAATAAACATGCGGGTGCTGTGTGGGGTTAATGTATGTGAAGGGCGTGTTTTGTGGGTTGTCATGGACCGAGTGAGCAGTGGGGAAGTGGTTGTCTTGTTTGTGGGTTTGTGTGAATGCTATGTTGGTGATGGGAAGCAGGGCTTTGATAAATTGTATCAAGGGATGATGATGTATGGTGTGGTTGTGTTTCGGTGGTTGGAAGCGAGGCTACAGGGATGGGTTTGAAAGTGATCGAACTATGAGTTGTGAATAATAAATAAAAGTGGAAGAGTTAATCAATGGTGGGGCTTGGTAATGGAATGTAAATAATAATCATTGGGGTAGGTTGGTTAATAAGAAGGACTTTCTTGTGTTGCTTGTGTTTTCATAACTTGATTTGTGGATGGCATGGATATGTTTTACGAATGATAGATGTGGTTGGTTGTGGATAGTTTCCCAGTAGTTAAGGAACTAATAAACTGATTCTGTTGAAACATGAAAACCTAAATGGGGTTGGTGTTATTTTTGGTATGCATGCTTCGTAGTAGCAGTGCCGAGGAACGTGCTCAGTTCTCTGATTAGAAGCCATAGGTTGGGCTGAGTGTTTGGTATATATATATCTATATCTGTGTGTTTTATCCCACCCCACCCATGTTGAGCACTTAGTGCCGAACACTCCCATTTCATGGGAGAGGGTGTTTTCCCCTTAGTTACTAGCTCATTTATGCTCTTTCTTCCCTAGGTTGTGATGACTTGAGACAACCTTACGTCCAAGACTCTTCAGGTAGGTTTCGATTAGGGGTGGTTTTATCCCATGAATCTTTGGGCAGGTTTTACTATTTTTTTCCCAACAACCTTCAGGATGAGGCCCAGGTGTGTGCGGGCGGGACACGTCATTGTGAGGCCCAGGTGTGTGTGGGTGGGATACCTGGTTGTGAGTCCCAGGTGTGTGCGGGTGGGATATGTGGTTGTGAGGCCCAGGTGTGTGCGTGCGGGATACGTGGTTGTGAGGCCCAGGTGTTTGCGAGTGGGATACATGGTTGTGAGGCCCATGTGTGTGCGGGTGGGATACGTGGTTGTGAGGCCTAGGTGTGTGTGGGAAAGAAGAGTGTGGTAGCACCAGGATGCTCACCATTAGGAAGAGCAGCTAACTAGTGGGGGAAAATGGTGTGGGGGACCCAATACTCTTGATCTTATATACTACTACTACCTATTGGTTCTGTTTTTGGTGAGCGTGGCTGGTGAGGTTGGGTGGATAGAATTCCTTGTAAGTTTTGGTTTTTCTGTTGTTCTCACGGGAGATTAGGATGTCTCCCCACTTGTGCATGAGATCTTTAGGTTTCCCCACTGAGTATACTTGTATGCTCACCCTGCATTTACTATCAGGTTTCCAGGAGGACTACCAGGGCCGTGCGGGACCATACTAGTCAGGACAGTTGGAGTTGTTGTAGTTTGTTGTACTCTTGTTTCTTTTGGTATTATACTTTTGAGCATTCTTGTACTTGTACTTTTATTCAAAATTGTTTAAACATGCATGTGGGATTGGTTTGGGTTTATTTCCATTTACTTGTCTTTGTCATTCGGTGTTTGACTCATCCTATTTCCTGATACTAAATAATAAAAAGGGCAATGCCTCCCATATTTGTAAAAAAACTCATACCCTTGGTGCTAGTCGCCACCCCGGGGCATAATGGAGGTGGGACTTGGGGTTCATTATCTCCCTTTCACCATTGCCACCTCTAGAGGGGCATATTTGGTGGGAGGGGGTCGTGACATTTGTCCATAGAAGAAACATGGATGCTGAAGAGGAGAGGTACTGAGAGAATTACATCCTTCTGGATCTACAGCCTGAAATGGTAGGGATTGGAACCGAGAAGATTATAATAGTAATGGCTCAGCTGAAACAAGAAATAAATAATGGTGGCATCCATGCAAGAGAACCAATAGAGGTACAACAACTGAATATGAAAGTATTGGGATATTTTATGAGAAAACACCCTCCTGATTTCAATGGATCTTCTGACCCAGTAGCAGTTGATGGGTCGATCAAATCCCTTGAAAAGATATTGGATGTTATGAGATTTTCAGAAAATAAAAAGGTAAGTATTTCCATTTATCTATTTGAAGGTGAAGCTGATAAGTTGAGGTCAATTGTAAGAAATGTTAGGGGTAGAGAGGATTTTGATGCCTTAGAGTGGGATGAATTTAAATGACATTTCCTTGAAAAATATTTTACTAAGGTGGTGCGATTTAGGATGAAGATTCAATTCCTTGAATTGAAGAAAAAGGGGGAGGATTCAGTGGCTATGTATGAAGAAAACATCACCCAACTGGAGAGGCATGCTTCAAATCTTATTCTGGATCTTGAAAGAAAAATCAAACGCTTTTACTCTGGACTGAATACAAGGTATCAAAGGGCGTTGGCATCCCGTGAATTCAAAAGTTATGAGAAACTTGTCCGATGTGCTGAGAGGGTAGAGATGGATTTTTCTGATGATGATGTTCATTTTGTAAATAATTATAAAAAGAGGTCTAGATGGCAAGTTATGGGTAAGAATAAACAATATAATTTTGATGGTAAGAAAATCCAATTTCTAGTTTGTGAAAATTGTGGAAAAAAACACACTAGGGAATGTCTTAGAAAATTTGGGAAGTGTTATAAATGTGGTAAGTTTTGACATATGTCCTGAGATAACAATTAAAATGATTCTAATACTATTCCGGATAAGAAAATTGTAAAGTGTTTAAAAGGTGGTGAGACGGGTCATTATGCAAATGTCTTCCCAAAGAGAGATCTGAATGATGTAAAGAAGCATGAATACAAGTAGAAAGGTGTAGTGAGATATTTTGAAACTATGTGAGCAGATTTCGGTCCATCCAATGAATTTGTATTAGGTAATTTGTTTGTTCACTCAGATTTTGTTAATGTTTTGTTTGATATGGGGTCCACAGACTTCTTCATCTCTGAGAACTTTTCTGGTAAATTGGAAATATCACCTCAAAAAATGAGTTCCAAACATGTTGTTAAAACACCAGAGTGAAATATTATAGCAATGAGGAATTATAAGAATCATTCTACTGTGTTATATGGAAATAATTTACTTGAAAACCATGTTGTTTTACCCTTAGTCGAGTTTGATGTTATTCTAGGTATGAATTGGCTTTCTGTTCATCATTCTACGATTGACTATTGAGCTAATGAAGTTGTTTTCAGAAAGGGTTTCAGTTTGTATATAAGAATGAACCCATACAATTGATAACATTTCAAAAAGATTAGATACTATTGAAATATGGATATGAAAGTTATATTTCTCATATTGTTGAAAACAAGGGAACTATTTGGATTAATGATGTGCCAGTGGTAAATGAATACCTTGATGTTTTTTCTAATAAATTACCTAGTGTCATACCTGATCAAGAAGTCGAATTAACAATTGAATTAGTTCTTGATGCTAAGAAAATATTAAAACACCCGTATCATATGGCTCAAATAGAACTTCTTGAATTGAAAAATCAGTTGCATGATTTTCTTGATAAATGATTCATTCATCCTAGCACTTCACCATGGTGATCCCCTTGTTTTTTTTGTTAAAAAGAAAGATGGTTCCATGAGAACTTTCATTGATTATAGATATTTCAATAACATAACTATTAAAAAAAGTATCATTTGCCTCATATCGATGACTTATTTTATCATATATAGGGAGTTTAGTACTTTTCTAATATTTACGTGAGATTCTGATACGATCAGCTGATGGTAAAAGAGGATAGAATCCCTAAAAAACTTTTCATACTAGATTTGGGCATTAGGAATTTGTTTTTTTTCTATTTGGACTAACTAATTCACCTTCTGTATTCATGAATATTATGAATGGATTATTTCATGAGTTCTTGGATATGTTTGTGGATGTGTTTATTAATGAAATTTTGGTATTTTCTTAAAATATAGAGGATCATTAAAAACATATAATGGTTTTTTTAATAACCTCAAAATAAAATAAATTGTATAGAAAATTCCGAAAGAGTGATATTTGGTTGAAAAAGATATCTTTTCATGTTCAAATTGTAAATTAGGATGTAATAATAGTTGATCCTTCCAAAAAAAGTAGCTTATGAACAGACAAGACCCAAAAATGTTACATAGATTCATAGTTTTCTTGGATTAGTATGTTATTATAGACATTTTAAGAACTTTTCTGGGTTATCTTGCCAGATAACTAAGTTATCATGGAAATAGGATATTTTTTTTTGGAAAGAAGAATGTGATTTTGTTTGGAACTGAAGAAGAGATTGGTAAATTCTTCTATTTTGACCTTGCCTTCCTGAAATGGTGATTTCGTCATCTACAATGATTCTTCGTTGAAGGGTCTTGGTTGTGTTTTAATGTAGAATGATAAAGTAATTTCTTATGCTTCAAGACAACTATAACATCATGAGTTAAGTTATCCCACACATGATTTGGAATTAGCAGATGTGGTTTTTTCTTTGAAAATTTGGAGGCCTCATTTATATGGAGCCAAATGTCAAATATTTACTAACCATAAAAGTATGAAGTATATATTTACTCAGAAGGGAATTAAACATGAGGCAGAGAAGATGGATTGAACAGATACAGGATTAATATTGCATGATAAATTACCATCATATAAAAGCAAACAATGTGCTGGATGCCTTGAGTCGAAAACATCATGCATCATTAACCATACTATGTTTGGAACATGATACCTTGATTAATGATTTCATGAATTTTGGATTTGGATGTTGTTGGTGTAGGAAATAGCTCTGTTTTGTTTTGGGATTCAATGTAGATATCATTGTCAGATAGAATTAAGAGAGTAGAGAAGGAAGACCGTGATCTAAAGAAAAAGGTATAATTTCTTAAAATGGGTAAGTTACTAGAATTTATCCTTGATAAATATTTTGTTTTATGATTTGGTAAAAGGTTGTGAGTGCCTAGTCATTCTCCGTTGAAGGAATATTTTTCTGTTTGAAGCTCATATTTCTCCATTTTTAGTTCATCCAAACAGTACTAAGATATACAGAGACCTTTGGGAGAATTATTGGTGGGATTGAATGAAAAGAGATATTACTAAATTTTTTTTGTGAAATGCTTAACATGTCAACAGGTTAAAGTAGAGCGGTAGTTACTAATGGGGATGCTTCAGACTCTTCCAGTGCCAGAGTGGAAATGGGAGAATGTATCCATGAAATTTTTGGTTAGACTACCAAAGACCTTTAGAGGTAATAATGTGATTTGGTTTATTGTTGATCGGCTAACAAAATCTGCACATTTTCTTTTTATTCGAGATACAATGCCTCTGAATCAACTTTCTCGACTATACCTCAAAGAGATTGTTAGGTTACAAGGATTTCATCTTTCCATTGTATCTGATTAGGATCCTAAGTTCACATCTAACATTTTCAAGGTACATAATAAGTCGTTGGGTGTAGAATTAAATTTCAGTATAGCTTTTCATCCTCAATCAGATGGGCAGTCAGAACGAAAAGTTCAAACAATGGAGGATATTATTCAAGCATATTAAATGGACTACCATGGAAGGTGGTATCAACATGTTTATTTAGTTGAATTTTTCTTATAATAACATTTTTCATTCCAGTATTCAGATGGAACTTATTGAGGCTTTGTATGGGAAGTGGTGTCAGACTCCATTGTTTTGGGATGAAGTCAGTGAAAGAAATATGATGGGGCTAGAATTAGTAGAAGAAGTGGCTGAGAAAGTAAGGATGATCCAGCAGCACATGAAGACAGTACAGAGAAGGCAGAAATTTTATGTAGATAACATAATTAAAGACTTATATTTCGAGGTAAGTGACCATGTTTTCCTTAAAACATCTCCTTGGAAAAGTTTGATGTGTTTTGGTAAGAAGGGAATGATAAATCCACGATTCATCAGTATTTTTGAAATCCTGGATAATGTTAGAAAAGTTGAATATTGAGTAGCTTTGCATCCATGTTTGTCTTTGGTACAAAATGTTTTTATTGATTCGATGTTGACAAATTATGTGCCAGATTCATCACATGTCTTGAGCCCCGAAGCATTTTACCTAGAAGAGAACCTTTCTTATGAAGAGAAACCAGTTCAGATTCTTGATCGAAGGGAACTTGTACTGAAAAATAAGGTAATCCACCCGGTAATGGTTTTGTGGAGAAACCACATGGTTGAAGAAGCAACATGGGAGTCTGAAAATTATATGAGGGAAAGGTAACCTCTATTGTTTAATTAGTAAATAAAATTAAGAGGATGCAATTTCCCAAAGGTGGGGATAATGTAACACCAAATGTTTTTCTAAAAATAAATTGAAATAAATGGAACTTTGTTTTAAGTAGATATTTATTACTATCCTTTAAACATATTTTTTTTCACTTCCATGTTTTGAATTTCATGAAACTGTCATCTACAATTATGTTTAGTACGTTATTTGGAGTCTGATGAAACAAACTTGTATTTTTTGTAAATAGTTACATACCCTTATGAATAGTTATATGAATAGTAATATGACAATAAGGAATAGTAAATTTTATTATTATTTTATTTTCTTATGGATTTAAGATAATAACATATTGGTTAATTTTTCTTCGTGATATAGAAGTAATTATAGAATTATAATTGTTAATTTTTGAATTAAGTATGCTTTTATTTAAAATATAAATTTATAATATTTAGAATTTTTTTAAAAAATGGACTTCATTTTTGAAATCTAAATGCCAAAAATGGTTAGGGTAAATTTTTGGGATTTTTCTAAAATTCTTGAATTTTCAATGAATAGTGAAGTACGATAAATTACCGTATAATCAAATTATCCAAAAAATACACTTTTTATGACATCATGAGTGATTTAAGGAAACATTATTTGAAATTACATGCCATTAATACTATTTTAGATCACATGAACTAATACGTTTCATAATATTGGGCAAAACTATTATAATAATGATTAAAATAATGAAAATACCCCCTGTCCTCCACTATAAATACCACCCTCACTCCCCTCTTCTTCCCACACCTGTAAAGCCATGAAACATGCCTATGTTCTGCCCAATAATCCTCCCATGGCTATTCTCCACTTCCTAGAGCTTCTGGACTCACCAAAAGACCAAAACCAAATCCCTTAAGAAGGATCTCCGGGAGAAGAGATCAAGAGGTAATCATCCTCTTTTATTTTCTTTCATTTATTTCATTTTATATTATTCTCTTCCTTTCACTTTGTCTTATGTTAGAATATTTCATTAAATATCCCCACATACTGTCCATATTATGTAATAGTGATGAGATATCCTCTTTCTCTCATCAAACTATTTTTATAAAATTGCAAGAGACGTCATTAGGCTACCGAATTTTTGTGAGAAATTTCTCATGTTTTATTTTTTTTAAAGATTCCTTTAATTTCGTCTTATTTCATCACCTCCTTTTAACAAAGTGTCATGAAAGATCCATAATATTTTATATTCTGGATGTTATCATGTTCATGTAAAATTCATCATCATTCTCCTCTCCAACTTGTTTGAGGAATTAAAAACATTTTCCATGATATGTCGAATTACCGACATCATGGATGATGTGATTTAATTTTTCTTTAAATAATTAAAGTATGGTCATGAATCCATTTTTATGGTTTAACCAGGTTATAATATATTTATTATTTTTCATCCATGTTTTGGTAATTCTTTTTTACACATGGTTTTAATTTATAAAACAAAATGAGGTCATTATTATCAAAGAACCACTAAAATGATCTAAATGAACATAATTAATGTTTTAACATATGAATCATCCTCCTATAAAACATCAAAATGGTAAATGGTATAATTTATCATTATAGAACTATTTAAATACTACTACATTCTAATTTTTCAGTTTCACTTCCAATCTACAAGAACATCCATCATGAACTGATCATGAAAATCATGCAATAAACTCACCCAAAACTGTGCAAGGAGCAAAATACTAACAATTAAAGGGTGAAAATGAGGTCATGAACTAACCATATAAGATTTTATAAACATGAGAATGTTTCTGTAAAATTATAATAACACCATTTAATCCATTATACAGAAATTTTAAACAAGTTTGAAGTAATATAAGAGTGAGGTAAGGGAATTCTTTACCCGATTTCCATTCTTTGGGTTAACCTTCTACTTCATTATTTATGTGCTATTAAAATTGGTTGTGTAATGGGTTTTGTTTATATTATGTTGAATTATGATTAATTATAGTGTATATACATATTCAATCCACTATATTAAGTTTCAATTCAATTATATGATATTTGTAAGGGACTTTCCTTTTAAAATCCTCTTTTAAAATTCTATTTTACAAAGTTCAAAATAATGGTTTTTATGATATTATTCATGTTTTATGATTATGTTATAGTTCTTGGGCACTGTTTACAATGAATGGTGTGACATATATTACCCTCTAATTCATTGGGTATGTGTATTTTGGAGGTTGGCTGCATGGTTACTCCAAGTGTAACTGTGATAGTTACACAAATAGTAAGGTAGTCGTGAGGGTTACAATTTATAAGGTAGTCGAGAGGTTTACAATATTATGTAAGTAATACCCCAAGATAACTTTATGGTTCTACTTATGTACTTATGTATTATTTAAGTCTCATGTTTCACAATGTATATATATATACAGAGGTGATAAGTATGTTTAATAAAAAAAGATATTCATACGTTATAAGTATTCAAGGACTAATATGTTCTTTCTTTTTTCATATCACTTACCGAGGATTTGTGCTCATCCAATGTTTAAAATAATTTTTCACAGGTTATATGATGTGTATGAAAAACAAATAATCCTTGTTAAATGTTGAATAGTTTTCAAGGAATCATGTTTTAATTTTTAATGTATTTAATTTTGAAAAAAATGGAAACTGTTTTTATGGTATCCACTCTGTAACAATGTGTAATGATATGAATGTATTATGTACCAATTATCTAAATATCTAAACATGAAAATATCTTCAATGTAAAAGAAAGTGTTTTCTTGACTAAATTCAATATTATGCATCTAATAAGGCCGGGTCCTTATATTCCCATTAAGGAATGCTATTTTGACATCCATTTTCCAAATCACATAGTCGTGGTAAGCCGCAATGGAAAGTAGAATTCTTATGGATTTTATTATTGAAACTGGTGAGAAGGATTCATCGTAGTCAATTCCATGATGATGTTTAAAACCCATTGCAACCATTCATTCCTTATAGGTACTGACTTGTCCATCTAGGACCAATTTCTTCATGAATACCCATTTTCAACCAACAAGATTTTCATCAACTGGAGGATATACTAAAATCTAGACATGGTTTTGGTACATGGAATCCATTTTTGAATTCATGGATACCTGCCTCTTGGTAACGTTTGTGCCACTTACTTCTTCCTTGTAGGTTATAGGATCATTATTATCGGCTAATAATGAGTCACCATCCTCAGTAACTAGAAAATCATACCTTTCTGATTATCTAACCTCTCTTGTACTCCTATGTAATACTTGTGTCACTGGAATAAATTATTCTTCCACATGGTTTTGTGGAATCTATTCCTGTACCAAATCTGGTGTACCTTGAGCCTTGAATTCATCAAATTCTGTCTCGCTCCTACTATCTCTTTTGTAGATGTGCTTCATCTCAAGGAATATGACATATCTTTCCACTATAATTTTTTTTCTAAGGGGATGTATATGTAACATCCCCTTGTTTCCATTGGGTATCCGACAAAGGTAAACTTTGTGCCTTGGCGTGCGAGATTGTTACCTGAAGTGGCCTTAACAAATGCTTTGCTACCCCACACATGTAAATGTGATAAAATGTATTTTATTCCACTCCAGATCTCATATATAATACCATTAATTGATTTAGTTGGTACTTAGTTTTGTGTGTGTGATGATGTTTGTAATGCATATACCCAAAAGGATAATGGAAGACTTGCATAACTCATTGTTGATCTCACCATGTCAAACATGGTATTGTTCCTCCTATCACTCACACCATTCCACTAGGGCATGTTTGGAAGAGTGGGTTGGGATAGGATCCCAAAGTCTAGTAAGTAATCATTAAATTCTTGATTAATATATTCTCCACCTTAGTCTATGTGAAGTTTCTTAATCTTCTTACCAAGCTAGTTCTCAACTTCATTTTTGTATTCTTTGTACTTATTATAAGAATATGACTTATCCCTCATTAAGTAGATATATCCATATCTACTAAAATAATTAGTAAAGTTACAAAGTATGAGTACCCACACCTTGATTCAACTAGAAATTTTCCACACACATCGGTATGAACCAATTCAAGAAGTTATTTTGCCCTTTCACCTTTCCCACAAAATGGGGCTTTAGTCATTTCTCATTGTAAACATGCATGACATTTGTCAAGTGGTTTTAGTTCAAAATAATCTAAATATCCCTCTAGATCTAACTTTGTCAAGAGTTTCTCATTTACATGAACTAGCCGGTGATTCCAAAGTTGGGTGTGGTATGAGTCATGTGAATTATCTTTTTCATTGATCGCCATTACCTAGTTTTTGTAATCAACCACATAAAAACCATTGTATAAATGTGCCCTACCAAACCAAATGCTATATTTATAAAATAAGCAACATTCATTTCCAAACATGAAAAAAATCCATATACATCCAGTCTAGATACAAAAAATATTTTTTGGGTTACAGAAGGCACATAAAAACAACCCTTTAACACAAAGATTATCCCAGTTGGGAATGTGTGGTGGTAGTCCCCAACAACTACATCAACAAGTCTATCTCCATTGGCAGCATGCATATCTACCTCTCCTCGATCAATCATCCTGATTCTACTTACTTCCTGTATTTGGATACATATGTGAGAACCACAAGATGTATCTAATACCAAATTTATAGAAATAGATAGATTTCATTCGATAACAAATGCACCTGAAGCTTCCCCCTTGCTTCTTAAGCTAGGTGTAGTTCTTCTCCCGGTGGACCTTCTTACCACATGTGAAAAAAATAGCCTCATTTTCCATTTTCCTCCCCTTTGATCATCTTTTTCATGGAAGGCCATGAAGAAGATTTGGTCTTAAAGCTCTTCACCTTACCTTTACTCTTATTCACTATAAGGACAGATGGATTTTTGTGCTTCATATCTTGGTCCACTTGGAAAATGAGGATAAGAAGATCAGATAGAGACTTTTCAATGTTGTTTATATTGAAATTGAAAATAATGATGGAGAAGCTCTGAGGGAGTGATGCGAGAATGAAGTCGGTGCCCAGTTATTTGGGGATTTTAAACCATAGAACCTCTAGGCGCTCAATGTAGCCAATTATCATGACTACTTGGGGCCCAGATGGATAACCTTTTCTAATATTACTCTCAAAGAGTGCCTTAGTGATCTCAAAACTTTTTTGTCTTTCTCTCTCCTGGTAAATACCAAGAAGGTGATAAAGCATGCTATAAGAATCCCCGTTTTCATGAGACTTCATGAGATCACTAGACATTGATGATAACATCATACATTGAACGTCGACCACGGAGTTCATATGTTTCGCATAGACCAGTAAATCCTCATCACTCGCCTCTTTGGCAGGAAGATCAGGTAATGCTGACTCCAGCATGTAAGACTTCCATTCATGGTGTAGGATAACCCGAAGGCGCCTAAACCTTTCCTAGAAGTTACTACCAGTGAGGATGTTGTATTTATCCAGAATTGAACATAGGGATAGTGTGGTTGAAGAGTTTGTAATTTTTATTACACAATTAAAAGAGAAGATCATTAGTACATCATTGATTACATTTTATAATAAATAATAAATTTTATTAAGTCACCCACTATTTTATCATGTCTCAATAACCCTCACCATTTTAATTATAATGTACAGTTGTCATGAAATTCTAGTGGAAAGTATCCATATTCTCCTTTGCATAAACCCAAAAAGGGTTGTTCAAGCTATTAGAAGGTATTTAGGTAGGCAGGTCATTGAAAACATTGGGCGTGCAGCTCCTTGATATGTTGAGTGGACTCTCTAATCCTGAAATCACGAATTTAGATTTCCTCAACTCTTGCCTCCTATATTACGACATGTCTAGCAAGGGATACTCCTCGTTATGTAATATGGTTAAGTCAACCTGAAACCTTTCATAAGGGCTTCCTATATAAAAGTATTTGTCCCAATAAGGGTTGGTCAAACACATAGTTTTCTTGAGTTTTTCCCTTAATCAAGTAACAGAAGGCTTGTTCTAACTTAATATTTTATTTTAGGGTTTTTTATCTCTTATACGTGAATTTTTTATTATCATTATCACATGATTGTTAATATTAATCGTAACTTACTTATGTTCTTAACCGTGTCTTGATAATATTTACGCATAAGTATTGTTTATTTTAGTTCCATATTGTATTATTTTTAATTCATTAATTATGGGATCATGAAAACACATCCATAATGATAAACCATGAAACTGATAGAAATAAATTAATGTAAATGGAATGATCACAAGCTTTTCTAATGGTTTGTTTATATAGTAGTTGATAAACTAACCCTGACCTAGGGGAGAACCACCTTGAACGTTTTTGGTTCTTGTTTACAACTTCCACATGTCAACCTCTGTATCTCCTGGGATTGGTTTCATATTGGCTCCATCTTGAACCAACTCTACCTTTTGGTAGTTCGATCCATTACATATTCTCTTTTTAATTCATATGTATTTGAGGGGGGAAAATGGGTTTTACATAAATGAAACCTTAGACACGCATGTCCTAAATATTATTGAGGAGAAGGCTCGCATGCAAAAAAATTTAATTCACATAAATAAATTAAGAGAAACCACCCACATACAAAGGTTTTGGTCTAGCTCTGGATCATCCATACATGCAATTATATTTACACATAAATAAAACTATAAATCAATTATTTAATTTTTCTTGTTTAAGATAAATCACTCTAGAATCAATTAATTATCATCATTAATTAATCAATCCCTTTATCTTAAACCCTTTTTATGAATTTCCTTGAGATTATCATCCATCATAATTTTAAACAAATAAATTCATTTGAAATTTATTTTTACGTAACTTCTACCTTGGAGGAAACCTAGGAAATTCCTATTCATAACTACCAAATGAGTATAAATGAACATTAAAAAGATGTTAAATGAAACACATATATATAAAAAACATATCACTTGTCTTACTTCATCTTTACACCTTCACGATGGTACACGTCTCAAGGGTTTGTATAATATAATAATAAATTTTTATAAATATGTGTAATTTGGATGTGTATAAGACATGTAGTTTAAAGTAAACAACGTGTACTATTTTTCACCATCTAAATGAAGTACATGCCTAGGGAAACGACATGTGAATATACTTCAAAAATCATCAGAGTACACGACAAGTCTAGTGGGCCACACACCGTGTAGTTCCTCGTTACACGGCCTCCAGCCGGGCAAGACTGGAATGAGGTACATTATCTAACCCTAACCTGAAGGGACTACACACCATATCCATTGGGCCACACAAATTTTTATCGGAAAATTCTGTGCCACCTGTTTCGGGTTAACACACGGAGTCATTTAAGACTTATAAACACTCCAAAACATGGATTGGTTTGGTGATAGGTCTGATGCATTGAATATAGACTATATGGTGTGTATTGAAAAATACATGCTGTGTGTTCTTGTGTTATATGGTTAGGAAGCATTGGAACCTCCAGATGAGATACTATTTTTTAATCAACATTAACATAAAATATCATTTCTATAAGGTGAATGATAAATGAAAGAGGAGGAATAGATCTTGAGATTCATATTTTCAGAACGATTAACTTGAATTGAAACAACTAAATTACTAAATTCATAAGTCATCAATGAAATATTTGAATAATTATAAACTTTGATGTAACCCCTCTGATACCACTTGAAGGTTTCGGGAACAGTGGAAGCGTGTTTTGAACGTCACCCAATTATGATTTTTACAATGATCAATGATTATTCAGGGATCAATATGATGATGAACGCTAATCTCCATAGAATATAATCAAAGATTTAGATAAATAAGAAAGAGGCTCGAAACCTTTAGAGAGGATCTTTCAAATCATGTTTATAATTAATTTAATTAATTTCATAAAGGAAACTTATACCTAGATCTTTGGATTATATTTTCGTTGATGATGTTGATCATCTAGAATGACCCTCCCAGATTATCTCATTGCACTTGTGAGGATCCAAACTAGAATCCCTCAAGTAGTGACCCAAAAGTGCTCTGATGGACTTCGATCGACACCACTCATTCTCCAGGTGCTAGCGTCGAAAATTTAGGGTATTGTGTTAGTTTTTCTTTATCCCATGTTCTTTAACCCTAAAGAACATGTCTCATTATTGATAGGGGATAAATGATTATTTGAGAGAGAAATGTTTTGGCTCAATAATTCTCAATTCACAAGGCGTGTGGTGTAGAGTACGTCACAATAGGTGTATTTTCCTATTTATATACATCAAATTTTCGTTACAATATTTAACTCCATAGAAACAATAAAATACATTCATGAAATTAGATAAAACCCATGAATTTAATAATAATACCACATCATTATTTATGGTGTGCCAACATTCCCAAAACGGAATTATAAATAAAATTCCGCGTCAAAAAATAATAGCAGCATTATTTTAATTGTGAAAACTAGTTAAATAATTATTTACCAACATGTAAATAAATATTTTACTACTGGACCGACCTTGGTCCACTCTAACTCCACTTCCATTTATTGAACACCCGGATAAATAAATAAATAAATTATACTCTTAAATAAATATTTTATTTTCAAACTAGTAAATAAATATTTATTAAATATTTAATAAAATAAATAAATAAATTTAATTTAATTTATGTGGTCACTTTAACTTGAATAAAAATATTTCATAGTCTTGAGAATAATATTCATTTCATTAATTAAATTCAAATAGAATTTAACCAAGACCACCAAAAACACTTAATGTGTGACCCTCTAGGATTCGTTCTAATTGGAATTAGGTGTGCTTGACTAAAGACCAAGAGTACTGTCTATCAATGGGTCAAGGCACCCAAGATAAAGAACTTAATGTAGCAACAATGACATCCACATACAAACACTCAAAGTGTAATATAATCCCTTGGTCGCAATATCTCATCAAGATAGTTTCATTACTGTGTCATCAAATTTTATGCTTGATACACCGTTCTTTGACTACCTAAAATAAACTCGTCTTTACATAATGGCCATGGACTTTCGCGCGACGGTTCTATTTCAATCAAAGGGAATAGATATAATATTCTATAAATAGAAGGGATAAACCCTTCCTCATCTTTTCCATTAATAACATGCCACTTGTAATGCACCAAACATACCCTACTTCCCGCCAACTATCTTCGTGACCGTTTTCGTTAGTAAATAAAAGTGTGTAAGTCGTGACACATATTAATAATAATCTTGAAGTATAAGGATCATTACACACTCTCGCTGATAGAAATATCTGATGAAACCAAAACATGCAGAATTCCTACTAGTGGGTCTCTTCTCATAATCTCTTATCTTGGATATTACAAAGTGCAAAATTCATTAGAGGAAGTCTCATCTACTTACGAGTAATCGAACCTGACAGTCTGCATGTTGTGTGTCACATCATATCATGTCATCCAACCACAAAACTATAATTATGATTATTGTTATATCATTTCAAGGTTCTCATCATAGCCAGGAACATCCATGAGCTTATCAATGCAACTAATACTCTAAGAAATTATTACATCATAATCATGCATAACAATAGAAAATATGTAATAATACATTAAATATCCATGTAATCAACGTAAAACCAGATTGTTCTAGGAAACCAACTCTTACAGACTCTGACATGGAATAGAGCCAACTGCCTATGACTTTCAGTCCGCTAGACCACACATGATGATCTTGTTTCTGCTGAGTCAAGCCTTTAGTCATGGGGTATGCCACACTATCTTCCGTGGAGATAATACTCACTATAACTTCACATATCTGAGAAAAATCCCTTAATAGATGATACTTTCGAAGTATGTGCTTCATCTGCTAATGTGTCCTTGGCTCTTCTCTGAGAGCCACCACTGTAGTATTATCAGAGTACAATGTGATGGGATCTTTACTACTAGGTATCATATCTAACTCCTGGATGAAGCTTCGCATCCAAACTACTTCTTTAGCTACCTCATAAGCTATGATATACTCATACTCTACTATAGAATATGTGACCACACTCCGATTTGAGCTCTTCCAACTCACTACATGTCCATTCAAAGTGAAGATGTATCCCGTTTGTGACTTCATGTCATCTTGGTCAATCAAGAAAATAGCATCTTCATATCCTATGATGACTAGTTCCTCATCTCCACCATAAACTCGGAACATATCCTTAGTACACCTTAGATAGTTTAGGATAGTATTGACTTCCATCCAATGGCGGTCACCTGGGTCAACTTGATATCTACCTACCACACTCAATGTGTAGGCGACATCTAGCATAGTACATATCTTGGAATACATGACGGACCCAATCAATGATGCTTATGGGGTCATTTCAAAAATATTTCTATCATGATGTGTCTGAGGGCACATTTTCTTGGAACGATGAATGCCATGTGATGCTGGCAACAATCCCGTCTTGGATTGCTCCATACTGAATCTCTTCAGTATCCTATCAATGTTTGTAGTTTGACTTAGGCCCATTAATCTCTTGGATCTATCACTATGTATCTGGACCCCAAGAATATATGCTGCCTCACCCATGTCTTTCATGGAGAAGAATTGATTCAACCATGCTTTAATAGAATGTAAGACTAGTATCTCGTTTCCAATAAGTAATATATCATCAACATATACTTTAATGAAAATGCCTGCACTCCCAATAAACTGTTTGTAGACACAAGGATCACATTCATTATTGATAAAAACAAATTATTTTATGGCTTCCTAAAAACAAATGTTCATTAACATGGATGATTGCTTTAATCCATAAATGGATTTCTACAACAAGCATACCATATTGGCGTCCTTTGGTGTCACAAAACCTAATGGTTGTGTCATGTAGACATATTCCTGAAGGTTCCAGTTAAGGAATACTATTTTGACATCCATTTGACAAATCTCATAGTCATTGTAAGCCACAATGGGAAGTATAATTCTGATGGGTTTTAGTATTGCAACTAGTGAGAAGGTTTCATCGTAGTCAATTCCATGATGTTGTTTAAAACCTTTTGCAACCAGTCGTTCCTTATAGGTACTGAATAGTCCTTCCATGTCCAATTTCTTCATGATTACCCATTTTCATCCAACAGGTTTTACATCAACTAGAGGATCTACCAAAATACAGACATGATTTTGGTATATGGAATCCATTTCAGAATCCATTGGTTCTTATCACTCTGCAACGTCTGTGCCACTTACTGCTTTCTAGTAGGTTAGAGAATCATTACTATCAACCAATAATGAGTCACCATCCTCAATAACTAGAAAACTGTACCATATTTTTCTCTAAACTCTCTTGTACTCCTACACAATACTTGTGTCTCTGGAATAGATTCTTCTTCCACATGGGATTGTGGAATCTATTCCTATACCAACTCTTGTGTACCTTGAGCCTCGAATTCATCGAAGTATATCTCTCTCCCACAATTTTTTTTGGAGATGTTCTCCCTCTCAAGGAATATAGAATATCTTGCCACTACAACATTTCTTTTTCTAAGGGGATATGTAGGTACTATCCCATTTTTTTCCTTGGGTTATTCTATAAAGGTACACTTTGTGCCTCGGGGTGCTAGTTTGTTATCAGAAGTGGAATTAACAAACGAATTTCTACACCAAACATGTAAATTCTATAACATGGCTTTTATTTCACTCCATAACTCATATGGAATAACATTTATCTATTTAGTTGGTAGTTGGTTTAGTATGTGTGATGCTGTTTGTAATGAATATACCCAAATGGATAATTGAAGACTCGCATGAATCATAATTGATCTCACCATGTCCAATAAGGTGTGGTTCCTCCTTTCGCTCAGACTATTCCACTGGGGCGTGTTTGGAGGAGTGAGTTGGGATAGGATCCAAAACTCTCGTAAGTAATCAATGAAGTCTTGATTAAGATATTCTCCACCCCAGTCTGAGTGTAGTTTCTTAATATTTTTACCAAGCTGGTTCTCAACTTCATTCTTGTATTCCATGAACTTATCAAATGAATCTGACTTATACCTCAATAATTAGATATATCCATATCTATTAAAATCATCAATAAATGTTATGAAGTATGAGTACCCTACCCTTGGATCAACTTTAAATGGTCCATACACATCGGTATGAACCAATTCAAGAAGTTCGTTATCCCTTTCACTTTTCCAACCAAATGCTGCTTTGGTCATTTTTCTTTGAATAATGCATGACATACGCCAAGTGGTTTTAGTTCAAAAGAATCTAAATATCCATCTTGATGTAGCTTTGTCAAGTGTTTCTCGTTTACATGACCTAGACGGTGATTCCAAAGTTCAGTGTGGTATTAGTCATATGAAATATCTTTGTCATCGATTTCCATTACCTAGTATGTGCAATCAAACACAAAAATACCATTGAATAAATGTTCCCTACCAAAACAAATGTTATATTAATAAAAGAAGAAAAATTTATTTCCAAACATGAAAAAAATCCCTCTACATCTAGTCTGGATACATAAATTATGTTTTTGGTTATAGAAGGACCATAAAAAAACCCTTTAACACCAAGATCCTTTCAGTTGGCAATGTGAGGTGGTTATCCCCAATAGCTACATCAACAAGTCTTGCTCCGTTGGATTCTCGTAGATCTAACTCTACTCGATAAATATTCATGATTCTACTTGGTTCTTGTATTTTGATACATATGTGAGCACCACAAGCTATATATAATACTCAATTTTTAGAAATAGATAGATTGAATTGGATAACAATCGCACATGAAGCTTCCCCTTGCTTCTTAGGCTGGGTGCAGTTCTTCTTCTAGTGTCCCTTCTTGACATATGAAAAACAAATAACCTCATGTTCCCTTGCCCCCCTTTTATATTCCTTTTCTGGGATGGCCGTGAAGAAGATTTGGGATTAAAGCTCTTCGTCTTCCCCTTCCTCTTATTCACCATAAAGAGAGAAGGCTTTTAACAATTCATATCCTTGTCCGCATGGCTAATGAGGGTAAGAATATCAGATAGATACTTCTCAATGTTGTTCATATAGAAATTGGCAACAAAGTTAGAGAAGCTATTAGGAAGTGTTGTGAGAATGAGATCGGTGCCCAGTTATTCGGGGAGTTTAAACCCTAGTACCTATAACCGGTAAATGTAGCCAATGAGCCTGACTACATGAGTCCCACCTGGGGAACCTTCTACAAGCTTACTCTGAAAGAATTCCTTAGAAATTTCAAACCTTTCTTGCCTTTCTATCTCTTGGTAAAGACCATAGAGGTGCAGGAGCATGCTATAAGAATCCATGTTTTCATGAGACTTTATGAGCTCACTAGACATTGATGATAGAATCAAACATTGAACATCAACCGTGTCATTAATACATTTCTCATAGATCAGAAAATACTCATCCCTCACCTCTTTAGCAGCTAGATTAGGTAATGCTGACTCCAGTACCTAAGACTTCCATTAATGATGTAGGATAACCCAAAGCATATAAACCTCTCATGGAAGTTACTACCGGTGAGGATGTTGCCTTTATATAGAATTGATCATAGGGATAGTGTGGTTGATGAGTTTGTCATTTGTATTATACAATTAAAAGAGTATATCATAAGTACATTCTTGATTACATTTTATAAGAAATAATAAATTTTATTAAGTCTCCCACTATTTTATCAAATACCAATAACCCTCACCATTGAAGTCAGAATGTTCGGTTTCCATGAAATTCTAGTGGAAAGGATTCATATTACTTTATACATAACCCCAAAAAGGGTTATTCAAGCTATTATGTGGTATTTAGGTAGGAAAGGCTTTTCCAACTGCGTGCTTGCAGATCCTTGATATGTTGAGTGGACTCCACAATCCTGAAATCAAGAATTTGGATTTCCTCAACTCTTTCCTCCAATATTACACCAAGTCTAGAAAGGGCTACTCTTATTGATGTAATATTGTTATTTCAACCCGAAACCTTTCATAGAAGATTCATGTATATAATTAAGTGTCCTAATAAGTGTTGGTCAAATAGATAGTTTTATTGAGATTTTCACATAATCATGTAATGAAAGGATTCTTCTGACTTAATATTTTATTTGAGGGATTTTAATCTCTTATGCAAGAATTGTTTATTATCATTATCACATGCATTTAATATTAATAGTAAATTACTTAAGTGATTAAACAAGTCTTGATAATATTTACACTTAGGTAAGGTTTATTTTAATTCCATCTTGTATGCCTCTTTAATTTAATAATTATGGGTTCGTGAAAACACATCCATAATGATATACCATGCAACTTTCAGAAATAAAATAAAGTAAATGGAATGATCAAGAGATTTATTAATGGTTAGTTTATATAGAAGTTGATAAACTAAACCTAACCTAGGGGAGAAACACCTTGAACCATTGGGGTTCATGTTTATAACTTCCACCTCTCTACCTCTGTATCTCTAGGGATTGGTTTCGTCTCAGCTCCAGTTTGAACCACCTCCACTTGCTTGAGAGTTCCATCCATTACATATTCCCTTTTTAAATCATATGTAGGTGAGGGGTAAAATGGTTTTTACATAAAAGAAATCTTGGGCACACAGACCCTACATATTAATGAGGAGAAGGCTTCATGCCAAAAAATTTAATTCACATAAATAAATTAAAATAAACCATCCATATACAAAGGTCTTAGTCTATCTCATGATCATCCATACGTGCAACAATATTTGAGCATAAATAAAACTAGAAATCAATTCTTTAATCATTCTGGTTTAAGATAAATCACACTCAAACCAATCAATTATCTTCTTTAATTAATCAATCCTTTTATCTTAAACCCTTTTTCTGAATTTCATTGAGATTATTATCCATAATAATTTTAAAAAAATAATGTCATTAAAAATTATCATTTTATGTAACTGGTACCTTGGAAGAAACCTGATGAATTCATCTTTATAACTACCAAATGAGTATAAAGGAACATTACACAGATGTTAAATTAAACATATATATATATATAACACCTATCACTTGTCGTGCCTCATCTTTACGCCCACACAACGGTACATGTCTCAAGGATTTGTAAAATATTATATTAAATTTTAATAAATCTAGGTAATTTGGATGAGTAAAAGACGTGTATTTCCAACTACAAATCATGTACTATTTTTCCCCATCTATCAATAGTACATGCCTGGGGAAATGACATGTTAGTATACTTTAGAAATATTCAGATTACACGACATGTCCAATGGGCCACACACTGTGTAGTTCCTCGTTACACGGTCTCTAGCCGGGAAAGCCGTGTACGGGGTACACGGTCCACTATAACCGAAAGAGACTAAATGCCATGTCTATTGGGCCACATAGTGTATAATCTAGAAACCGCGTGCCACCTTTTCCTGGTGAACACACAAAGTCATTTAAGACTTAAAAAGACTCCAACACATATCTTGGTTTGGCAGACTGATCTGATGAATTGAATGTTTACTACACGACATGTACTGCCAAATACACACCTTGTGTTCTGGTGTTGTATGGCTCAGAAGCTTTGGCACATCCAGATTAGATCCTATATTTTTTTAATCAAATTTAAAATAAAAGATCATTTTTTAAGGTGAAAAAGAAACAAAAGAGGAGGAATTGATCTCGAGATTCAGATTTTCAGAACGATTAACTTGAATTGAAACAACTAAATTACTAAATGCGTAAGTCATCAATGAAATATTTATATAATTACAAACTATGATGTAACCCCTCTGATACCAATTGAAGGTTCTGGGAACAGTAGAATAGTGGTTGGAATGACACACAATATTGATTTTTACCATGATCAATGATTATTACGGGATCAATACGATGATGAACGCCAGTCTCCACTGAATATAGTCAAAGAATTAGATAATGAAGAAAGGGGAACAAAACCATTAGATAGGATCTGACAAATCATGTTTCTCATTAATTTAATTAATTTCATAAAGAAAAATAATACATAAATCATTGGTATTTTTCTTCGTTGATGATGTTGATCCTCTGGAATGACCCTTCTAGATTTTCTCTTTGCGCTTGTAAGGATCCAAACTACAATTCCTCTAGCGGTGATCCACACTTTTTTAGATCGCCTTTGATCGAAACCACTTGTTCTCCGGGTTCTACCGCGTCGAATCAAGTGTCTTGTGTTGGTCATTCTTGATAGCCTATTATTTTTCCTTGATGAACGTATCTCGTTCTTGAGAGGGGAGAGAAGAGGATTCAAGAGAGAAATTATTTGGCTCAACCATTCTCAATTCACCAGGGGCGTGGTGTGGTGTATGGAACAATAGGAGAACTATCCAATTTATATACATGGAATTCTAGATACAATATTTAATTCCATAGAAACAATTAAATATATTAATGAACATTGAGGAAACCCATAAGTTTAATAATAAAACCGAGATATTATTTGTGGTGTGCCAAGTTGTGCAAAATGGAATTATAAATAAAATACTGTAACACAAAATAATAACAACATTATTTTAATTTGTTCCAACTACTTAAATAATTATTTACCATCTTGAAATTAATTATTTCACTAGAGAACCGACCTTGGTCTGCTCGATGTCCACTTCCATTTATTGAACACCTGAATAAATAAATAAATAATTTATTCTCCTAAATAAATATTTTATTTACAAACTAGTAAATTAGTATTTATTAAATATTTAATAAAGTAAATTAATATATTTTATTTAATTTATGTGATCATTTTCACATGAATAAAATTATTCCATGGTCTTGAGAATAATATTTATTTCATTAATAAAATTCATAGAAAATTAACCAAGACCACCAAAAACACTTAGCGTGTGACCCTCAGATTCTTTCTTATTGGCATTAGGTGGCCTTGCCTAAAGTCCAAGGGCATTGTCTAGAAACGAGTCAAGGCACCCAAGATAAAGAACATAAAGTCACAAAATAGACATCCACATATGAACGCTCCCTGTGTAATATAATCCCTTTGTCGCAGTATCTCATCAAGCAGGTTTCATGACTGTGTCATCAACTTTTATGCTTCATACACCATTCTTTGACTACCTGAAACAACCTCATCATTACACCAAGGCCATGTAATTTCTCACGATGGTTCTACTTCAATAAATGGTCTGAGATATCAACTTCCATAAATGTAATGGAAAAATCCTTCCTTGACCTATCCATTAATAACATGCCACTCATGACGCACACAACGTACCCTACTTCATGCCAACTGTCTGCGTGATGGTGTTCGATAGTAAATCAATGTGTGTAAGTCATGACACATATTAATGATAATCTAATGTTTATTAATCATTACACATGCTCGCAAATAGAAATATCTAATGACACTAAAACATACATAATTCCTACTAGCGGGGCTGATCTCATAATATCTTATCTTGGAGATTACCAAGTGTGAACTTCATGAGAGTAAATATCATCTACTTACGAGTACTCGAACCTAATGGTC
Organism: Viscum album; assembly: GCA_963277665.1. Taxonomy (NCBI): domain Eukaryota; kingdom Viridiplantae; phylum Streptophyta; class Magnoliopsida; order Santalales; family Viscaceae; genus Viscum; species Viscum album. The sequence goes on along the minus strand of OY728159.1, from coordinate 1,286,931,828 downwards.
TGCATGATATGTGTCCCATAATAGCATGTCATCCAACACAGAACTATATTTAAGAACATTTTTATGGCATTTCAAGGTTCCTATCATATCGGGGAACTTTCATGACATTAATACTCTAAGAAATGTTTTCCTCATATCATGAATGAACAATGAACAATATGTAATAATACATTAAATATCCATGTAAACAAATTAAAAACAGGTGGTTCTAGGACAACAACTCTTACACAATGATCATATCCTTAGATTAAGGACAAATCAATGACATAATTATGTGTGAAAAATAATAATACACACAATACAAGTGGATATTAAGGGTAAAACAATCATAGTTCATTCACACATATTCTTATCATGACATAATAATCATGTAGAAGTTTAACCCAAAGAATTTAAATTGGGTTAAAAAGGTCCCTTACAAAAATTCGACTGCCTAACGATGTCACTATAAAATTCAGAAAATGAGTTGGTGAGAGATAAAAGGGTATCACATCACATGGACATAAAATTTTCTACGATAAGGATATATAAGAACACATCCCAACATAATATGATGTAAATTAAAAGACATAAAAAAAATAAGTCATTTAAAAAGAGGATGGTGAAAGGTTCCTTTACCGATTTGGTAACTTATAAAACATACACTACACGAAAGAAGGATCATACAATGAAAATTTAAATACCCATAAATTAAATTATATTACACAAATAATAAGATCATGTGTAGTAAATACAACACACAAAAGGAAATAGTGGCAATCATAACATGAATCTCACGGGAATAAAAAGTAAGATGAAAACCCTTTACCATGTTGTAATAAATCGAGTCATATGAAAAGATGTTAATAACCACCAAATGAATCCCAGAATACCATGAATATAAATATAATCTTGATAATATATATGAAATGTCTTTACCCAATACCCAACTTGCAATAAATAAGTGCTCAACAATGGAAATCTCAAGGGATTAAAAGTGAGATAAGAAATCCCTTACCTCATGTTCGACTTGACTCGATCGTTCTTTAATCTCATGAATAATAAACTAAAGTTAATTTTAACTTTCATAAATACATTATTAAATCTTATTAATCTTTTATTATCAATTATTACCTTTCTATAACAATTAGTTTATTATTTGGGTTCATATCATACATTTTTTCGATGTTCGGATCTTGAGTGAAAAATGAACTTTTTATAATTATAAACTATCCATGTGATCGAAATTACATTATCTCTAGAATCATATTAATGATTTAGATATCATATATATCAAATATATCTAATATAGATATGTATTTATAATAGTATATAACATTTGGAGATAAGAAATGAAATGCACCGTTCAAGGAGACGGTAACTCATACGTACGCATGAACGCTACTTTCATTTATATTTCATATTTAATGGGATTAAAATTTAATTATAAATATTTATATTATAATTAAAGTATAATATACTATATAATTTAATTATCAATATTTTTTATATATTCCAGGTATGGTATGAACGTGTCATATCACTTTGAGGGGCGGTAGTCTGCACATCCCCAAATGAAATTATCGCGTTTACCCATTATGGAAACCATTAAGGTATGCTATAAATGGAAAATACAGAATAATAGAAACAATATAAATATAATATATATCACATATAAAAAAATTTCCATCATAATGGCCACCATGAAAGGTGGTAGGAGATAATTGAACAATCATTATTTTGTGAGGCAGTAGTTCACCATCCACAGAAACTGTATGTTATTTAAACATTATATGGAGGTGTGTGTAAGTTTAGTTTGAATAATTATCATAAAAAAACATATTATATTGATTATACTAGTATTGTAATAAAATAAATTAAAAAAAGAGTTTTTGTGTTTGTAAAAGTACAAAAAAAAGAACTGAAGAGAAGATGTTGCCTTCAAATCGGGAAACACCATTTGGTTTGAACCAAAATGTTTACTTGAACTACCTTATTCCTAAGGTAAGGCTTTTAAGATAAGGATTGGGGTGTTGTGAGATTAATTAAATAGATTTTGGATGATCCAAGGTTCTTGAAACGTGTGATTAATGTGTTAGAAGTGAGAGATTTTTATAAGGGGGAGGATGTGCTCTTTAAAAATGATTAAAAATATTCTTTTATTGCATAATTATTTTCCACTTTTAATGGTCCAAAACATATTAATGTCTAATATAAGTTGACTGATGTTCGAAATAAAATCATCCAATAAAAATTGAATAGGTATTGGATTCTTTTTAATCATTATAATGTTATTTATTTAAATCATTCATTAACAAGGTAAACACTACAACATTATTGTGTCATAAATAATTTTATTTATATGATGTTTAAAAATTATAAAAAATATCCTAATGAAATAATTTTTTTATCTTTAAAATAAATATTTATATTCTAAAAGATAACTTATATAACCCCATGTAAGAATTGATTTACTAAAAGATATATGTTTAACAAATTTTTGTCTTTACTTTAAATTAATTAATATAAACTGTCATTATCACTCCCAAGTGGCTCCAAGGAGTCCCAAAATCGACCCAAGGATCCCCATGGATGGAAATGTATAAAAAAACAGGATTATGACACATGTTAGGGTAATTTAATACTATTATAATAATATTTTGATACCCTTATTTACCATATTTACCCTTTAACCATGTTAAATAAATGTTCTTACTTAAATAAATATTCATAATGTCTAAAAATAAAAGTTACCTATCTACAAAATTTGGACCTCTTGATTCCAAATATAGAATCCATTTTTCCAAATTCAAAAAAGATAAGTTGCAAAAATTAATTTAAAATGAATTCCCTATTTCAAGACAAAAAACATGTTTTTAAGAAATAATAAATATCAAAAGATTGAAACTTATTTATGTCCAATTTAAAAGTGAAATTACTTAAAATAACCAAAATTAGATTAAATATTAAAAACACAATATAATTAAACTTTAAAAACAATTAAAATATAATCTAATAATATAAATAAATTAGATTATAAGGATGTTTTGAATTTAAATACAGTATTGTTCACTATTCAGTAAAAAATGAATTTTATCTGAAAAATACAAATAATTTTACCAAAGTAAATTTTGATGTCCCGATTCTAAATAAGATTTTTTTAAAAAAAATAGAACATATAAAGTGACCAAAACTATATTTAAAAAGTCTTAGCCATCAAAAGACGATAAATTGACCTTTTAATGAATATTAGAGTATTTATGCTTAAAATCAGATTCTTTCTTATATTAAGACTCTAAAATTTATTGGATAAATGTAAAAACATTTAGGAAACATATTTAATAATAATAATGTTAGTTATTTTCATTCTCTGCAATACATTGACTATTCGTTAAATACCATTTAAAATAATTATATTATATTAATATTTTTCTGTATAACTCAATGTTGCGTGCAACATAAGTATTCAAGGAAACCTATTGTTGCGTATCAGGTATTTTATAGAACATAGAAGCCCCTTTAAAATAAAATTAATATTTAATTCAAATGTTTTAAAAAATATAAAAAGAGTAATATTCTTTATTTACCTAGGTTTTTACACCCTTGACATTAAAACACAATTTCCAAAACTAAAATTTTCAGATAAAAATAATGAAGGGTTTTTTTTAAGAAAATAAGAAATATTTTAATGTAACCCAAAAATAAAATAATTATTATGACACAAGGAAAATTCAATTTCATGGTGAAGTGCCCAGATCAGTGTGAATCACTGAGAGGGGGAGGGGGTGAATCAGTGATCCCTTAAAACTTTTTACTAATTGATTCTTATCAATTAAACCTCTATGGCTTGTTAAGGCCTCGATCCACTCTACTTATGTCTCTCAACCTTTCCCGGATAATGCACTAATGAAAAGGCACATGACACAAGGATTTACAAGGTTCGGCACCAAAGGCCTATATCCTTGACATGCTCTCCTAGCATGGATTCTCCCATTATAATCTGTTAGTATTACAATGGTCGATACAGCTTCCCACCGTATCTCTCCTGAGTCCCACAGGAGGGTCTTTATACTGCTTCACACAGTGTTACCAGAGTCCCATTGGCTTGCTCCAGAATCCCACTGAAGACTTCTTCTCCCTGAGTCCCACAGGGTCTTCTCTTGGATCCTCGAGTCGCACGAGTAGCTCTTCTTCACTTTAAGCTTCTTCAAGTATCTTCAGCAGTCTGGGATAAATACTGCTGGCCTTGCTCTGTACCTCTGATCACTTGTGATGATCAGGTCTTCTCGTCTTGCTCAGGCTTTATCACCTTCTTCTAAGGATGACCTGGCTTCTCTCTTCAAGAAACTTCAACAGCCTCTGATAAGGTCTGTTGGTCTTGCTCACAACTTCTGATCACTTCTGTTGATCAGGGTCTTCTCAATTACTGAAAACTCAGACAACTAATATCTCTAACTTCAGTCTGGCTTCAGTCTGACTTCACATCAACATCATGCACTAAGTGCATGGCAACTCTGCATCCTCATGCACTGACTGCATGGCCTTCTCAAATTCTTCAAGATCTTCTGGTCTTGGACAACTCAGATGCACACAGCCTGAGTTAGCTTTGTTCACGTGTGTACGTGCATGCATGCAAGCATGCACTCCCCTTTTTCTTCTTAGTGCAATAAACCCACAAAGGGTGTAGTCTCTTTAAGCACACACCTTCTCACTTCCTTCACACACTTAATTCCTTTTGATTACACACACATAAATGTGTGTTATACTTTAGTGTGAGAGTCTTCCACTTCTTCTAAGTGTATACACATCACTTAGTGCACGCACTAGGTTAGGCCTTTTTTTATTCCTTTGCACACACACCACTAAGGTAAGTCTTTAGCCTTCCTCCTTCACTTTGCACACACACAAAATATTCTTTTTTCTTCAAAGTGTGCACCCCACAAGGGATACGGCCTACTTCACTTGCACACACAAAGTGTGTTCTTCAATTTTTCATTCACACAAAGTGTGCCCTCAGCCTTCTTGCTCACTTTGCACCCACAAACGCCTAAGATATGGTCTTCTTTGTTTGCACAAGGCTACGACCTTTCCTTCCCTTCTTGCACACACACCCGAATGTGTCCTTCTCCACTTATCACACACAATCCAAAGTGTATATAACACTTAACCCGACTTCCTTCTTAAAAGGGAGGGCGCGCAAGGTTCACATGCCACAAGGGCCGCACATGCTCCTCCTGCCGCGCAAGTTTGCGGGCAGTGAGGGCTCCTTCTGCCGCGCGAGTACGCGGGCAGGGACCTCCCAATTCTTCTTTCGTGCAAGAGGTGCGCAAAAGGATCCTTCTTCTTGTCATGCAAAGAAGTAGCGCGCGAGGAACTCAGCCGCACAAATACCTTGCGCGGGGCTTCTTTCTTCGCGAGGCCGAGAGCTCACGGGACTCGGATTTTCAACAGAGTTTCAGCAAAGCATTTAGAATGCCTCGGCCTCTCTTTTTATAGGCATAGGGATGCCTTATCTTCCGCTTGAATTCCCGAAGTTTTCGAGTATTCAAGATTCTATGAATCTTGTTTTTCTTTTTATTTCATGCGGGTTCTCACTTTTCTCCTCTTCACGTGCATGCGACTTAGAACGCATGCACGGCCTTCCTTCGGTCCAAACCATGCAGAACATCAACACCGAATGGCCTCGCACCTTCGGTTTGCTTCGGCCGATCATCGAATTCTCCTATCATTGCATGCAAGCCAATTTTTAGGCATGGATCTGTTCAGTAGGTCCAGACGAGCTCCATGGAGGTCTCGGTTTGCTCGGAGGTGGCCGGGAACTCAAAAACCGACGTCGGGATGCCTCTGGTTCAGCGGCGGCTTCGCGGGGTAGTCTTCGGCTAAGCTCGAGGAAGACGATGTGGCAGCCGTCAGATCAAATCTTCGGACGGCCGCGATCAGATCATCGTGTGCAGGATGCGATGAGTGGCTGTGATCAGCCGCGCGATTGGATGGGCGGCCAGGATCTCTTCCGCGGTAAAATCCCGCGTCCCACATCGAAACGGGCTGCGATTTTTCCGCGGCTTATCAACCATCCGCTCCCCTCAGCTCGGCAATTGAACTTCCAACCCTCTCGGTGCCGCCCCGCACCGAGTTCTCCCTGCGGGCGCGCTCTACGCCCACTCTCGCCTCTGCGGGCGCGCTCCTAGCGCCCACTATGCACACTCGGGTGCGCGGGCTTCACCACCGCGTTCCCTCGGGGCTTATACACGGCCCCGACCCTTCTGCCTCAGGGACATGCTGCCTTGGTATGAGGGTTCCCCATGGGGGTGGTGACCTCGAGTCCCACAAGTGCCTTGGGTGATGACCCTTGGCTGGCCTTCCTTGGTGGCTATTTTTTGCTAAGTAAAACACTTAGGACTTTGTATAAAAACAAAGTAACCAAGTGAAAATGCCAAATGCCACTCAAGCCATTTCTTCTCCAATTCTTCTATTCTTCTTCTTAAGAATTCCATTACTTCTCCTCATATGATCTTCACTTAGGATATGGAATTAAAAAGGTTCTTTATCTTCAACCGAGCTCCTTAATCACATAAATTCTTCAATGAACTTCGTTGATCAAATCAGACATCAAATTGGAACATCTTCTGATTCACATGCACCAAGTCATAGTGCATGGACTTCATTAATGCACATCATCCACTTAGTAGTTGTGGATAGAACTCCTTTCAACTCCTCATGCATTGTGAAGACAATGCATGGTCTTCAAACATTGTCGTGACATTGTATCCAGTTGATACAAGTCCTTGGAACTTTAAGAACAACTCAACAATCGTCTGATTTACATAGAGAATGTTTCAACCACAACATCCTATGTCACTTAGTGAATCTCCTAAGTGACATGCATCTTAGTATCATGGCCATTCTCCATTCATCACCAACACCATCACATCCTTTGTCATTCACATCTTGACATTCCTTGACTTCCATTCATTCCAAGACAACCTCATGCCTCATTGACAACAAATGCAACACAGTGCACTTCAATCTCCCCCTTTGTATTTGTTGTCAATACACTTCTTCAGCACATATGAATGGGTCAATATGTGTGCCAATATTTTCTCCCCCTTATTGGCAATCAAATGCAAAGGTGTGGTGTGGTTCTCTTCCACAATATCTCTTCCTCCCATCGAATAGCATCTTCTTGAAAAACACTAGGAGAGGGATGATGTCACATGTTCTTCTTTAGCAAAGAACCTTTAGTTGATCAACTCTAAGTCTACTTGGGCTAACCCGGTGTAGAAAACAAGAGTGATATAACCAAGGAACTCAATGCTGTCCAACATTCACAATACATGTGAGATCATGGTTAGGGGTTGAATTTTTCAGATATTAAATGAATTGCTAAATCCTGCACATGCTTCACAAAACTCATTAGAAAGTTCAGTGCAAAGATAAATCTCCCCCATTTACACATTTTCTTAAGATGATATTAATCTCAGAACATCATCTTCTTCAGATTTGATCCCCCTCAAGGGGTGCACTCCATTCTGTCCAAACCATCCTCCAGCTGAGAATGATCATCATCTTCAATTCCCTGCAATGTTAGCACATGTATATACCAAGAGTATAAGGGAATAAGATGGAACCTCCTTGGTTCATCAATGTGAACAACAAGGTTGAGAAGATTCTCTCAACCGAGATGTCCCATTTTCACCAGTCTTCACACTTGCACATTTGATCTTTTTTGATGATTGTGCTGGTGTGGTTCTCAAAACATCTTCATGTGAAATCTTCTTCTTCCCTTTTGCCTTAGCTATTGCCAGAAATTTATCTTCAGCTTTTTGCAGATCTTTGGCAAGTTTCAACTGATTTGGCCATATGACTAGTAAATCATTTGGAAGAGTGGCCTCAGTTTTGGAAGTTCCACATGGTTATTTTGATGCTGCTAAGATACCTCTCTTAGGAAACTTATTTTCAATCAATCCCTTCTTCTTCTGGATTGATTGTCTTTTGGAGTTCAGTCTGCTTCTATTTAGTTTCATGGCTTCTTTACAAAGGTCCATGATGTGTCCTTTCTTTCCACAATAGAAGCATGTTTTCTTGGTGGTCCTTCTGGATGCATCACCCTTCTTGGATTTCAATTCCAAGGACTTCTCTTCATTCCTCAAACTCTTCTTGGGAGCATCTTCCACTTTCTTCTGCTTGCTTCCCAAGGAATATCTCTTAGCCAGGTTCAATGATCTTCTCTTCATTCCAGCTTCGGATACATTTGGAGATTGATATGTATCAACTCTTTGACCACTTTTTCAACCATCCTAGATGTTGTCAAGTAATCCAAATCTTTTTGCAGTAAACAGATGTCTCTGGACCGGTGTATGTTGCTTATTTTCTTCTGGCTTGCTCCCCCTTGGCATGGGCTTCCTCTATGCTTTGGCATTCAGTGGATTGTACCAACAATCCTTTGCACAATGCCCATACTTTTTACAACACCAGAATTGTCCCACGAATCTTGACCTCTTCAGTCCTTCTCATTGTAGGGTACTTTTCTTGACCTGTTGTGCTGTTTCAGGAGAGCTCTGCTTCTTTACTGTCTTCATCCATATTTGTTTGGAATTATTCTTCCATCCTGCACTTTTTGTGGAAACACAATTAGAAGCATCAGTACAAGATGGTATGGATGGTACCTTCTTTCTAGAAGATGTTGCACTTTTATTAGAGTATGTCTTTCTCTTAGAATCATCCTCCTCAAAGCATACTTGAGTAGCAACATATCTTCTTTCAGCTGACTGGGAGGCTTCAGCTTTGGGTGATTGCAGATTTTTCAATATCACCTCTAGTTCTAAGCATTTCATATTGAGGGAGTTCTTCTCATCCTCAACAGTTCTTAGCCTTCCTTCCCATTTTTCTTCCAGCTCTTTCATCTGGTCATCATGCACCTTTTTCAATTCTTTCAATGAGTTGTCAAGCTCCTTCACCCTGTTTACTTTATCTTCTAGTTGAGCATCTTTGACAACCATTGAATCTTTGTGCCTCTTTTCTAGTGCATGGAAAACATCTTTGACCACTGTCTTAAAGAATTCTTTCTCAGAAAGGCTTCTTTGCAATTCTTCAGCAGTGTCTTCATATCTTTCATTGCAAAGAGAAACGGTTTTATCTTTATCCTTCACCAGCTTTCTGAGAGTGTTGGTTATGCCAACCCTTTTAGCCAATTGATCTTCCATTGCATTGGCTTCTTCTCCTAGCTGTGATTTTTCTTCTTGAAGATCAAGGATGCCTGTAGCTATACACATTGCCACTTCCTTGGGGACTGTATTCTGAAGATATTCGATTGCACTTTGAAGATCTTTCATTGTTCCAACTTCATCACAGCTAGGACAGGCTTTCTTCATTTTCTTGGCCTGTTTCTTCTTTCTATTTTTCTGAGTCTTGGCAGATATCTCCATTTGAGGCTGTTCTTTAATTTCCTCAAATCTGACTTCATAAAGACTCTCTTGGATCTTTTAGAGGTAACCTCCCCTCTGATACCATTTGAAGTGCCCAGATCAGTGTGAATCACTGAGAGGGGGAGGGGGTGAATCAGTGATCCCTTAAAACTTTTTACTAATTGATTCTTATCAATTAAACCTCTATGGCTTGTTAAGGCCTCGATCCAATCTTCTTATGTCTCTCAACCTTTCCCGAATAATGCAGTAATGAAAAGGCACAGGACACAAGGATTTACAAGGTTCGGCACCAAAGGCCTACATCCTTGCCATGCTCTCCCATCATGGATTCTCCCATTATAATCTGTTAGTATTACAATGGTCGATACAGCTTCCCACCGTATCTCTCCTGAGTCCCACAGGAGGGTCTTTATACTTCTTCACACAGTGTTACCAGAGTCCCACTGGCCTGCTCCAGAATCCCACTGAAGACTTCTTCTCCCTGAGTCCCACAGGGTCTTCTCTTGGCTCCTCGAGTCGCACGAGTAGCTCTTCTTCACTTTAAGCTTCTTCAAGTATCTTCAGCAGTCTGGGATAAAGACTGCTGGCCTTGCTCTGTACCTCTGATCACTTGTGATGATCAGGTCTTCTCATCTTGCTCATGCTTTATCACCTTCTTCTAAGGATGACCTGGCTTCTCTCTTCAAGAAACTTCAACAGCCTCTAATAAGGTCTGTTGGTCTTGCTCACAACTTCTGATCACTTCTGTTGATCAGGGTCTTCTCAATTACTGAAAACTCAAACAACTGATATCTCTAACTTCAGTCTGGCTTCAGTCTGACTTCACATCAACATCATGCACTGAGTGCATGGAAACTCTGCATCCTCATGCACTGACTGCATGGCCTTCTCAAATTCTTCAAGATCTTCTGGTCTTGGACAACTCAGATGCACACAGACTGATTTAGCTTTGTTCACGTGTGCACGTGCATGCATGCAATCATGCACTCCCCTTTTTCTTCTCGGTGCAATAAACCCACAAAGGGTGTAGTCTCTTTAGGCACACACCTTCTCACTTCCTTCACACACTTAATTCCTTTTGATTACACACACATAAATGTGTGTTATACATTAGTGTGAGAGTCTTCCACTTCTTCTAAGTGTATACACTTCACTTAGTGCACACACTAGGTTCGGCCTTTTTTTTATTCCTTTGCACACACACCACTAAGGTAAGTCTTTAGCCTTCCTCCTTCACTTTGCACACACACAAAATATTATTTGTTCTTCAAAGTGTGCACCCCACAAGGGATACGGCCTACTTCACATGCACACACAAAGTGTGTTCTTCAATTTTTCATTCACACAAAGTGTGCCCTCGGCCTTCTTGCTCACTTTGCACCCACAAACGCCTAAGATATGGTCTTCTTTGTTTGCACAAGGCTACGACCTTTCCTTCCCTTCTTGCACACACACCCGAATGTGTCCTTCTACACTTATCACACACAATCCAAAGTGTGTATAACACTTAACCCGACTTCCTTCTTAAAAGGGAGGGCGCACAAGGTTCACATGCCACAAGGGCCGCGCAGGCTCCTCCTGCCGCGCAAATTTGCGGGCAGTGAGGGCTCTTCTGCCGCGCGAGTACGCGGGCAGGGACCTCCCAATTCTTATTTCGCGCAAGAGGTGCACAAAAGGATCCTTCTTCTTGTCACGCAAAGAAGTAGCACGCAAGGAACTCAGCCGCGCAAATACCTTGCGCGAGGCTTCTTTCTTCGCGAGGCAGAGAGCTCACGGGACTCGGATTTTCAACAGAGTTTCAGCAAAGCATTTAGAATGCCTCGGCCTCTCTTTTTATAGGCAGAGGGATGCCTTATCTTCCGCTTGAATTCCTGAAGTTTTCGGGTATTCAAGATTCTGTGAATCTTGTTTTTCTTTTTATTTCATGCGGGTTCTCCCTTTTCTCCTCTTCACGTGCATGCGACTTAGAACGCATGCACGGCCTTCCTTCGGTCCAAACCATGCAGAACATCAACACCGAATGGCCTCACACCTTCGGTTTGCTTCGGCCGATCATCGAATTCTCCTCTCATTGCATGCAAGCCAATTTTTAGGCATGGATCTGTTCAGTAGGTCCAGACGAGATCCATGGAGGTCTCGGTTTGCTCGGAGGTGGACGGGAACTCAAAAACCGACGTCGGGATGCCTCTGGTTCAGCGGCGGCTTCACGGGGTGGTCTTCGGCTGAGCTCGAGGAAGACGATGTGGCAGCCGTCGGATCAGATCTTTGGACGGCCACGATCAGATCATCGCGTGCGGGATGCGATGAGCGGCTATGATCAGCCGTGCGATTGGATGGGCGGCCAGGATCTCTTCCGCGGCAAAATCCCGCGTCCCACATCGAAACGGGCTGCGATTTTTCCGCAGCTTATCAACCATCCGCTCCCCTCAGCTCGGCAATTGAACTTCCAACCCCCTCGGTGCCGCCCCGCACCGAGTTCTCCCTGCGGGCGCGCTCTACGCCCACTCTCGCCTCTGCGGGCGCGCTCCTAGCGCCCACTATGCACACTCGGGTGCGCGGGCTTCACCACCGCGTGCCCTCGGGGCTTATACATGGCCCCGACCCTTCTGCCTCAGGGACATGCTGCCTTGGCCTGAGGGTTCCCCATGGGCGTGGTGACCTCGAGTCCCACAAGTGCCTAGGGTGATGACCGTCGGCTGGCCTTCCTTGGTGGCTATTTTTTGCTAAGTAAAACACTTAAGACTTTCTATAAAAACAAAGTAACCAAGTGAAAATGACAAATGCCACTCAAGCCGTTTCTTCTCCACTTCTTCTATTCTTCTTCTTAAGAATTCCTGTAACGCCCCGACCCTAGTTACCCAGAGTCGGTGCATTATTACATAACATTGGCATGATCATGAGAAAGATCAAGTCTCGAAAGACCGATTAGTTTAGTAGCCTTGGAATAACTAGATACATCCATAAATTTTTACATTTCATCATAAAAAAACATCTTGTCTTCATATCCCCTCATACTATCCCTGTAGGTCATTCGTAAATTACTTCTTCATAATCCTGAAAAAAAAAATAAAACATTGAAAGGGGTGAGCTCGGATACTCAGTAAGGATAACATTATAGCAGAAGCTTTCATAAATAAGCATAAACACTTAAGGCAATTTATAACTAAAACAAAAGCCTTTGAAACTTGAACTTCAGCATAAAATGGCAAAGGTAAAATGAAATAATGCCATTTAATTACTCACATGTATATTCTACTAGTCGAATTATCACATGCAATATCAATAACTACTTTCATAATGATGGAATTCATAATGCCAGACTATCATAACCACATAGCCAAGGCCTCGTGCCAAGACTACAAATAAGATTTTGTCAAGGCCTTGTGCCAAGACACTAGTTTGTCTCATTAGACCTACCGATGCATCGAGGAGCTATAGCGGGCTCCACCCGTCACTTATTAAGTCCAATGCATTCCTCATATGAATAGGTTTAAGCATAAAATAAACATTCGTATTAAAACTAGCATACGAAATGTCAATACTTTGACCACAAACCATGAATGGTATAAAAATAGAACATCCACAGTCAAATATAACTCATTTGATACAATATGGAAGATTGTATTGTATCACATTAACCTCAATCATGAATAATGAAGGATGTTGACATAGATGAAAATAATCATCAAAACTATTTGAGAGAAATATCCCCCTTTTCTTGAAAACATTTAAAAGTCACACTATTTGTCAAGAAGCCATTTAAAAATAGATTTTTGAATCAAAGTGTCCCATACCACGTTGAAACTTTTTAAAAGGAGTTTTAATTTCTAAAACTTTAATGTCCATATAAATAAATCCTTAAAACCATTTTTAAAACATGGACATTAATGAGCAAGATTTAGAAGAATAAGTCTTTAAAACATTTAAAAATGGTATTTTAGTTAGAGATTCTAACCAAAAGAGACACTTGAATACAAATAATTGAGGTAATCAAAACTTTGTAATATCATGAGAATAAAGGGATTCATGATATAATATGTCAAAGTACATTATATACACCACATAAAATTGATTTGGTGTATATCAACAAAGAAGTCTCAATGGAATGTAAATTGAGATGAAATCTCTCATAAAGGCCGTATCCTTAGGTTAAGGATAAATCAACGACATAATTATGTGTGACAAATATAAATACACTAAATATGATTGGATATTCAGTGTAAAACAATAAAAGGATATTCACACATATTCTTGTAAAAACAACACCAACGAATTGGATGTTTAACTCAACAAATGGTGAATGAGTTAAAATTACTCTTATCAAATTCATATCAATGACTTGAGAACTACCAATGAGTGATTATGTGTATCAAACTTATATCCACAGGAAGTGGAGTGGAAATTATGACATAATCAAATGAATAGTGATTCCACACATAATCATGGAGTAATATAATCAATGAAATATGCGTAAAGCCAAATGAGTGGGAATTGAAATCTCAAATTCCCTTATCGAATAGGTAACTTACGAAACAAAAACCCATGAAATAAAGATCATACCATGATGATGTAAATACCCATAAAATAAAGTATATTACACAATGAATACAATCATGGGCAGTACACATACACCACATGCAATAATTAAGTGGTGAACAATGGAATTCTCACGAAATTAAGAGTGAGTTAAGAAACCCCTTACCACGTTAATCAACTGAGTCGCATGGCCAAAAGTTAATAACCACCAAATTATTTACAGAATAACATGAATATAAAGTGAATCATGATAATATATATCAAATGGAAGTACACAATACACCACTTTCAATAATTTAGTAGCGAACAATGGAAATCTCACGGAATTGAAAGTGAGATAAGAGAATCCCTTACTTTGTACTTTTTCCTTGGTCGATGGTAGGTTTACCTCCTGTATAATGGTGAAATAATTGTTATTGAATAATACAAGAATCAGTTACTTTAATATGATATCATATATGATCTTTTAACATTGATTTGTTAATAATATCTTAGAATTATCGTCATTTCAGGTGTTAACGGGTTCATTTTACTTTACATTCTTTGTTATGTGAGCCATATTCGTTATTAATGGGATGTATATTATTCATATCCAGAATGGTATCAAGTCCTTAAACATCATTTTTAAATCATAAAATGATAATTATAGTTGAATGGATACGATGGAGAATGAATCTCATCGCTTTCGTGGAGACGGTAGTCCGTACGTACGCACGAATACTACTTCCATTTAATTTTTATTTTAAAAGAATCGAATCCAAATGATACATAAGTATATTACTATTCCAGTAAAATATAATATTTTATATATGTTACTTAAGTTCATTAACACCATCCTTTATACGTTCCATGTGTGGTATGAACGAGTCATATCATTTTAAGGGGGCGGTAGTCCGCACTTCCTCAAATGAAATTATCGTATGTATATACAACATGAAACGAATAATTGTATGAAATAAAATGGAATTACAGAAGCTTATATATAAAATATATATCATTAATATCATATTTAATTACAGTTCCATCCTAATGGCCACCATGAGAGGCGGTAAGATGTATTTGAACAATCATCGTTTCGTGAGGCGTTAGTTTGCCATCCACAGAAACATTATGTTCATCATCCATTAGATGGAGTTGTGTGAATGTGTAGTTTGAATCCTTCTTATAACAACATCCTAGTATATTGTGGATACTGGTGTTGTTACAAAAGAAAGGAAATAAAAAGAGTTTGGGGGTTGGAGAAGCAAAATAATTGAAAATAATTTAAGAGAAAATGTTACCTTTAATTTAGGTAACTCACTTTGGTTGGAACCAAAGGACTTCTTGAAATGCTTTCTGCCTAAGGGGAAGCTTCAAGAAGGAGGAGAGGGATGTGGGGAGCTTAGTTGGGCAGAGTTTGGACGAGCCAAGTGGCTTGAGAGGTGTGAGGAATGAGTAGAAGTGGTCTCCTTTTATAAGGGAGAGGAGGGGCTCTTTAGGAAAGAGTGAAAGTATTACTTTATAATATAATTATATTCGGTTTATAATGGTCCAAAAATCATTGAGGTCGAAGATAAGATGACTCATATTCTAAATAACATCAACCAATAAGAATTTGACAGTTTTTAGATAATATTTTAATCATTATAATCTTATTTATTTAAATGATTTATTAATGAGGTAAACATTGCATCATTATTGTGTCATTAATAATTTAAATTATTTGATGTCTAAAAATTATAAATAAAATATCATTATGTAGGAAATCTTTTTAGCTTTCTAATTAATATTTATAATTGAAAATCCAACATGTATAACCCTATGTAAAAATTGTTTTTTTAAAATATGTAAGCTTATGCCATTTTTGTATTCATTTTAACTTAATTAAAATAAAGTGTCATTATCACTTACAAGTGGATCAATGGGGTCCCAAAATTGACCCAAAGATGCCCATGGTCGACCATGTATCAACCAATAGGGTTAAGACACGTTTTAGGGTAATTTAGTATTATTATAATATTATTTTTTAACCCTTATTTACCGGATTTACCCTTAACCATGGTAAATAAAATATTTACCGCAGTAATTATTCAAAATGTCTAAAAATAAAAGTTACCTATTTACAAAATTTGAACATCCTGATTCCAAATATGGAATCCATTTTTCTAAATTCAAAACACAGAAGTGGCAGAAATTAATTTAAAATTAATTCCCGCTGTCAAAACAAAAAGCGTGATTTTAAGAGATAATAACTATCAAAAGATTGACACTTGTTTATGTTCGGTTTAATTGTAAAATTATGTCCAATGACCAAAATTATATTAAATGGTAAAAATATATTCTAAATATACTTTAAAACCACTCAAATTCATAATTTATCACTATTAATTATTTTGATTAAAAAAGTTGTTTTTAATTAAAATTTAGTAATTTTTACTATTCATCAAAATATGAAAGTTATCCGAAAAGTACCAAAATTTTACCTTAGGCTAAATTTGATATTCCGAATCCAAAAAAGAAGTCCATTTTGAAATATAAAATATATATAATTTCAAAAAATTAAGTATTACTATTCATAACGGCTAGTTTGATCGGTTGTGGTGTGTGTTAAAACTCGAAGTTGCGTACAACACACGCTACTGTTTTATTCAAAGGAAAGCGTACCGTGGAAGCTTGGGATGTTTTATTTTAAATTTTTTTTTTGATGTCCCCATTTAGTCAAAAAGTTTAAAATATTTTATTTAAAAAGGGTTCACTATTAAAAGTTGGTAAAACTACAATACTGAAGATGAATTTGTTCTTACATTATGTCTAAGAAACTCATAATATGGATTATAAAATTATAAGGATTATATAAAGTTTAAAATTTAGTTAATACTATTCATAACCTTTTTTTGAACGGCTTGTTTGGTAAGTCATGGTGCGCTTGAACTCGGTGTTGCGTGTAGTGCAAGTTATTGAATTATTTTGAAGAAATAACACACTATGAAATCTTGGGGTGTTACATTCTCCCCTCCTTCAATAAATTGCGTCCTCGCAATTTGAAATTGTTCTTCGAAAATAAAAGGTTGAAAATAGAAAATATATTTGTGGGAAAACCTACATCGGAAATTAGTTTACTAATATTTAGTCTTAATATGAGGAAAAGAGAAATGAAAGGGTCACCACCAAATTATGATCTCGATTAGGAGAACATTGGTGGAAATTAGAGACATATAATTGGAGGAAAAACGTAAATATTTATAGGTAGTGGTTGAGGTCATCAATCACAAACAAGTATAAAATTGAGGTCCTTAAACTCATCAATCTATGATGATTTGAAGTACCATCGGTTCAACAAAATATAGGGTATTGGGATCACACATTTTTGAAATTTCAAAATATCTTAGTTGAAATCCCACATCGAAAAATGAATTAATGAGGCCTCTATTTAAAATAAAGAGTGGAAAGTATGAAGATTACCGAAAATAACACATACTAGGGTTCCATGTAGGAAAATATGGATATGGAGGAGAAATCTAACCATCAATTATCTGATGGAGAGTGGTAGAGAACATGGCTATGAAAAGGCCAACAATCCCAAAGCCATAAATTAGTGATGATTAAAGGTACCATCTAGGACAACATTTTTTTTAAAGTTACATTACATAAGGAAGAGGAATTCATTTATGATATTGACTAAGAACATTATGAGATATACTTAAATTTTAAGTATATTTTCATTCTTTAATAAATTTCCACCACTAACTCAATTTTTTTAAACGATGAGTATTCAAGAAGACTGGGTCACACTGGAAGAGATAGAATAAACTTCTATAGAATCACATGATCCATGCAGGATAAACCATATATTTACATTGTCTTTGAAGATTAATCAAAACCAAAATGGTTAGTGAATGATCTAATGATCCCCCAAAAGGATATTCATTGAGATAAATATGCACTAATCTTAATTTCTAAAATTAAACCAACAATACCCCAAAGTTAAATAGATACCATTAAATAACCAATTGTCCTTAAAATCCTTTAATATAATCCAAACTAATATTGAAACCCAAAACATAGAAGAATTTGATTATGTAGTCTCCCATGTTACATTGTATCTCAAAAAGACATCAAATACTCTTAAAGTCACATACTTAAAAGTAATTAACATCATCACATATTCTCTGTTATAGGTTAATCAATTCCATAAATAACCCAAATCACTATAAATCAACAATAAAAATGTAGATAAAAATCCACCATTACTCTACAAATGAAACCTCATTGTATTCTATTTTCCTTGGGCATATAGTGTTCCTAACAAAACGAACATCTTCCAAAATAACATTTATCACTTAATCACCAAATCATTTTCCTATACCAAGGGTATTCATTTGATAATACATAAGAACCCAAATCATCTTATTATTGATCAATAAAATAATTTAACAAAAAAAATAGTCATACTAACCAGGGACTTCACGTAGTCCAGTGGTAGGCGATAAATCCCAATCGCACTTTGGTTGTGGGTTCGATTCCCACAGCTTTGTCCGACGCGACGGGTTGTCACACGGTCTACGTGTTGTCCTTTTTCAAAAACTATATTCTATAATATTACCAAAATGAGATAAATTTTTCAAAATAACATAATTTAACCACAAATGTTATATCATACATTTCATTTTCATCCCAAATTATAATAACTTATCATTTTCTCAAACCCCAATGATCATATAAAACCAAATGGTTATTTATACCTATATCCACAAGAGAAGAGACAATTATTCCTCAAATATCATTCTCACATGGAAAACTGAGGGGTTACAAATACAAGAGAAAATTTTTCCAAAGTAAACCCATCAACAGGGAGTGCTAATACTTTTTAAATTTTTCTCCAACCATTTAATTCCGCATAGCTTCTTCTTTGAGAAAGAAAATATCCTATAAAATAGGACATTCACTCGGGTAATGGCCAGGTCCCCTACATTTACGGCAAATGACTGTAAATGGACTCTTGGGACCATTTTTATCTTCTTCCATAGTACTCTTCATTTTTCTTCGGCAATTCTTCACTTTATGTCCTTCCTTCCCGCACGTAAAACATTTCGTTGTCCCATTGAGACACTTTCCTGGGTGTCTCTTTCCACAATTCCTGCATGATGAAAATTGAGGTTTCTTTTCTCCATGGTCTCCATTGCTGGAGATCTTATCATTTATCACCTTTCTCTTCCTTGTTGAGTCTGGGAGTTGGTTAATATATATGTTGTTGATCATATTTTTGGAAAACTAATTTGGCATAAAGACGATATCTTTTACGCCTATCAACATTCCATTTTGTTGCTTATTTCCACCACCGTTCCCACCTTGTACATCATTCTCAAAGTCACTATGACTTCCTTGGAATCCAGCCATTTACTAAAACCAGAAAGCATTGTGTGAGTAATAGTAGTCGTAAAATCATTTAGAGATTAAAATGTCACCATATTCTCAATTTGAAACATATTAGGATTAACCAAGGTCATTTACTCTCATCTTATGTATATATTACTTAAATTGGTTTGTAAAGAAAATGTAAATTATCCTAAGCATATCCCCCGGGAGTGTCGTAACCAAGAGTGCAGCAAGGCCCGTTGTCATGCACCAGTTCCCGTTCGAGTCTAGCTCAAAGCGGTGTTTTCGGGTTTTACCCCTAGGTACATCTGTGCCAGAGCCGCCTCTACCTGCTCGTATCCAGACAGGGATGTATTGCTCGGAAAACTCACAAAATCTCTACAATACCAAAATTCTAGGAAGTTCTTTTATACTAATCCTCAAAGGTCATCATAGGTCTACGTGCTCTAATCAGAGTTTATCTAAATCTAGCTACCAAGGTTTGTACTAAACTTCCTCTGATACCAACTGTAACGCCCCGACCCTAGTTACCCAGAGTCGGTGCATTATTACATAACATTGGCATGATCATGAGAAAGATCAAGTCTCGAAAGACCGATTAGTTTAGTAGCCTTGGAATAACTAGATACATCCATAAATTTTTACATTTCATCATAAAAAAACATCTTGTCTTCATATCCCCTTATACTATCCCTGCAGGTCATTCATAAATTACTTCTTCATAATCCTGAAAAAAAAACATTGAAAGGGGTGAGCTCGGATGCTCAGTAAGGATAACATTATTGCAGAAGCTTTCATAAATAAGCATAAACACTTAAGGCAATTTATAACTAAAACAAAAGCCTTTGAAACATGAACTTCATCATAAAATGGCAAAGGTAAAATGAAATAATGCCATTTACTTACTCACATGGATTTTCTACTAGTCTAATTATCACATGCAATATCAATAACTACTTTCATAATGATGGAATGCATAATGCCAGACTATCATAACCACATAGCCAAGGCCTCGTGCCAAGACTACAAATAAGATTTTGTCAAGGCCTTGTGCCAAGACACTAGTTTGTCTCATGAGACCTACCGATGCATCGAGGAGCTATAGCGGGCTCCACCCGTCACTTATTAAGTCCAATGCATTCCTCATATGAATAGGTTTAAGCATAAAATAAACATTCGTATTAAAACTAGCATACGAAATGTCAATACTTTGACCACAAACCATGAATGGTATAAAAATAGAACATCCACAGTCAAATATAACTCATTTGATACAATATGGAAGATTGTATTGTATCACATTAACCTCAATCATGAATAATGAAGGATGTTGACATAGATGAAAATAATCATCAAAACTATTTGAGAGAAATACCCCCCTTTTCTTGAAAACATTTAAAAGTCACACTATTTGTCAAGAAGCCATTTAAAAATAGATTTTTGAATCAAAGTGTCCCATACCACTTTGAAACTTTTTAAAAGGAGTTTTAATTTCTAAAACTTTAATTTCCATATAAATAAATCCTTAAAACCATTTTTAAAACATGGACATTAATGAGCAAGATTTAGAAGAATAAGTCTTTAAAACATTTAAAAATGGTATTTTAGTTAGAGATTATAACCAAAAGAGACACTTGAATACAAATAATTGAGGTAATCAAAACTTTTTAATATCATGAGAATAAAGGGATTCATGATATAATATGTCAAAGTACATTATATACACCACATAAAAGTGATTTGGTGTATATCAACAAAGAAGTCTCAATGGAATGTAAATTGAGATGAAATCTCTCATAAAGGCCGTATCCTTAGGTTAAGGATAAATCAACGACATAATTATGTGTGACAAATATAAATACACTAAATATGATTGGATATTCAGTGTAAAACAATAAAAGGATATTCACACATATTCTTGTAAAAACAACACCAACGAATTGGATGTTTAACTCAACAAATGGTGAATGAGTTAAAATTACTCTTATCAAATTCATATCAATGACTTGAGAATTACCAATGAGTGATTATGTGTATCAAACATATATCCACAGGAAGGGGAGTGGAAATTATGACATAATCAAATGAATAGTGATTCCACACATAATCATGGAGTAATATAATCAATGAAATATGCGTAAAGCCAAATGAGTGGGAATTGAAATCTCAAATTCCCTTATCGAATAGGTAACTTACGAAACAAAAACCCATGAAAGAAAGATCATACCATGATGATGTAAATACCCATAAAATAAAGTATATTACACAATGAATACAATCATGGGCAGTACACATACACCACATGCAATAATTAAGTGGTGAACAATGGAATTCTCACGAAATTAAGAGTGAGTTAAGAAACCCCTTACCACGTTAATCAACTGAGTCGCATGGCCAAAAGTTAATAACCACCAAATTATTTACATAATAACATGAATATAAAGTGAATCATGATAATATATATCAAATGGAAGTACACAATACACCACTTTCAACAATTTAGTAGCGAACAATGGAAATCTCACAGAATTGAAAGTGAGATAAGAGAATCCCTTACTTTGTACTTTTTCCTTGGTCGATGGTAGGTTTACCTCCTGTATAATGGTGAAATAATTGTTATTGAGTAATACAAGAATCAGTTACTTTAATATGATATCATATATGATCTTTTAACATTGATTTGTTAATAATATCTTAGAATTATCGTCATTTCAGGTGTTAACGGGTTCATTTTACTTTACATTCTTTGTTATGTGAGCCATATTCGTTATTAATGGGATGTATATTATTCATATACAGAATGGTATCAAGTCCTTAAACATCATTTTTAAATCATCAAATGATAATTATACTTGAATGGATACGATGGAGAATGAATCTCATCGCTTTCGTGGAGACGGTAGTCCGTACGTACGCACGAATACTACTTCCATTTAATTTTTATTTTAAAAGAATCGAATCCAAATGATACATAGGTATATTACTATTCCAGTAAAATATAATATTTTATATATGTTACTTAAGTTCATTAACACCATCCTTTATACGTTCCATGTGTGGTATGAACGAGTCATATCATTTTAAGGGGGCGGTAGTCCACACTTCCTCAAATGAAATTATCGTATGTATATACAACATGAAACGAATAATTGTATGAAATAAAATGGAATTACAGAAGCTTATATATAAAATATATATCATTAATATCATATTTAATTACAGTGCCATCCTAATGGCCACCATGAGAGGCGGTAAGATGTATTTGAACAATCATCGTTTCGTGAGGCGTTAGTTTTCCATCCACAGAAACATTATGTTCATCATCCATTAGATGGAGTTGTGTGAATTTTTAGTTTGAATACTTCTTATAACAACATCCTAGTATATTTTGGATACTGGTGTTGTTACAAAAGAAAGTAAATAAAAAGAGTTTGGGGGTTGGAGAAGCAAAATAATTGAAAATAATTTAAGAGAAAATGTTACCTTTAATTTAGGTAACTCACTTTGGTTGGAACCAAAGGACTTCTTGAAATGCTTTCTGCCTAAGGGGAAGCTTCAAGGAGGAGGAGAGGGATGTGGGGAGCTTAGTTGGGCAGAGTTTGGACGAGACAAGTGGCTTGAGAGGTGTGAGGAATGAGTAGAAGTGGTCTCCTTTTATAAGGGAGAGGAGGGGCTCTTTAGGAAAGAGTGAAAGTATTACTTTATAATATAATTATATTCGGTTTATAATGGTCCAAAAATCATTGAGGTCGAAGATAAGATGACTCATATTCTAAATAACATCAACCAATAAGAATTGGACAGGTTTTAGATAATATTGTAATCATTATAATCTTATTTATTTAAATGATTTATTAATGAGGTAAACATTGCATCATTATTGTGTCATTAATAATTTAAATTATTTGATGTCTAAAAATTATAAATAAAATATAATTATGTAGGAAATCTTTTTAGCTTTCTAATTAATATTTATAATCGAAAATCCAACATGTATAACCCTATGTAAAAATTGTTCTTTTAAAAGATGTAAGCTTATGCCATTTTTGTATTCATTTTAACTTAATTAAAATAAAGTGTCATTATCACTTACAAGTGGATCAATGGGGTCCCAAAATTGACCCAAAGATGCCCATGGTCGACCATGTATCAACCAATTGGGTTAAGACACGTTTTAGGGTAATTTAGTATTATTATAATATTATTTTTTAACCCTTATTTACCGGATTTACCCTTAACCATGGTAAATAAAATATTTACCGCAGTAATTATTCAAAATGTCTAAAAATAAAAGTTACCTATTTACACAATTTGAACATCCTGATTCCAAATATGGAATCCATTTTTCTAAATTCAAAACACAGAAGTGGCAGAAATTAATTTAAAATTAATTCCCGCTGTCAAAACAAAAAGCGTGATTTTAAGAGATAATAACTATCAAAAGATTGACACTTGTTTATGTTCGGTTTAATTGTAAAATTATGTCCAATGACCAAAATTATATTAAATGGTAAAAATATATTCTAAATATACTTTAAAACCACTCAAATTCATAATTTATCACTATTAATTATTTTTATTAAAAAAGTTGTTTTTAATTAAAATTTAGTAATTTTTACTATTCATCAAAATATGAAAGTTATCCGAAAAGTACCAAAATTTCACCTTAGGCTAAATTTGATATTACGAATCCAAAAATGAAGTCCATTTTTAAATATAAAATATATATAATTTCAAAAAATTAAGTATTACTATTCATAACGGCTAGTTTGATCGGTTGTGGTGTGTGTTAAAACTCGAAGTTGCGTACAACACACGCTACTATTTTATTCAAAGGAAAGCGTACCGTGGAAGCTTGGGATGTTTTATTTTAAATTTTTTTGATGTCCCCATTTAGTCAAAAAGTTTAAAATATTTTATTTAAAAAGGGTTCACTATTAAAAGTTGGTAAAACTACAATACTGAAGATGAATTTGTTCTTACATTATGTCTAAGAAACTCATAATATGGATTATAAAATTATAAGGATTATATAAAGTTTAAAATTTAGTTAATACTATTCATAACCTTTTTTTGAACGGCTTGTTTGGTAAGTCATGGTGAGCTTGAACTCGGTGTTGCGTGTAGTGCAAGTTATTGAATTATTTTGAAGAAATAACACACTATGAAATCTTGGGGTGTTACAATTCCATTACTTCTCCTCATATGATCTTCACTTAGAATATGGAATTAAAAAGGTTCTTTATCTTCAACCGAGCTCCTTAATCACATAAATTCTTCAATGAACTTCGTTGATCAAATCAGACATCAAATTGGAACATCTTCTGATTCACATGCACCAAGTGATAGTGCATGGACTTCATTAATGCACATCATCCACTTAGTAGTTGTGGATGGAACTCCTTTCAACTCCTCATGCATTGTGAAGACAATGCATGGTCTTCAAACATTGTCGTGACATTGTATCCAGTTGATACAAGTTCTTGGAACATTAAGAACAGCTCAACAATCGTCTGATTTACATAGAGAATGTTTCAACCACAACATCCTATGTCACTTAGTGAATCTCCTAAGTGACATGCATCTTAGTATCATGGCCATTCTCCATTCATCACCAACACCATCACATCCTTTGTCATTCACATCTTGACATTCCTTGACTTCCATTCATTCCAAGACAACCTCATGCCTCATTGACAACAAATGCAACACAGTGCACTTCACATGGTATACATTAAAATAGAACATTTCTTTTCACCTTTTTAAATAAAGTGAAAACATTCCATATAGAATCTAAAAATAGATTATTTCTGAAATCATTTGAATGAAATTAAAATTTAACATAAAATTTATTTTATAATTGATATATTTTCAGATAAATACAATAATAAAATAATTTTACAAAATATTTAAGTGGATTAAAAATACTTAGAAAATAAATTATAAAAAATTTAAAACAAAGGTTTTAATGTGAATTGTCCATATTGAAAAACCTTAAAAATATTCATTTTAAAAAACATTATAAATAAATTTAAGTATGGTAAAAAATAACCTTTATCGTCCCTTCTAGGAATAAATAATAAATTTCACAAATCATATAGAAAATCAGGTGTAAGGAATAAAAAGATTTAGGAGGGAAGATTTAAAGGTGGATTTTTAAAAAAAGATATGTCTTTACATTGAGTTCAACTCATCACATATATTAATTATCTTGCTAAATTATAAAATTATTTTAATTTTTTATTTTCTTAAAAAAATTTATTTTTAAAATGCCTTTTATTTTATTTATTATTTTGTTATATTCGAGTACTTAATCATTTAATCTCACATTTGGTGTTTTTCTGATATTTGAATCATAACTCAAAAATGAATCCTGTAGATTGAAAATTGTCAATGAGGTAATTATTTAATCATATAATGAATAATACTAATTTCATAATGATAATTTTTACACATCAATTATAAATTCAATACTTTCTATGAAATATGTTTATGAAAAATGAACTACATTATAATCATTGAGATGGTAGGCCATATATACACATGAGTAGTATTTCAATTTTTCAAAAATCATGATAGAAAGTAGGTATGTGTTATTTTTTCTTTAAATAATGAGTAATATATCATCAATATAATTTTATTTCTTTAAATACATTTATATGTACCATCCATGTGATGCATTAATGAAAAATGAATCACATTTCTTCATGGAGGTGGTAATCGACATGTACACACGAACGACATTATCATAATTAAATTAATGTAAAGGTAAGAATATATATGATATATTAATTTTAATGAATTATAAATAAGTGAGGAAAATTGTAACGCCCCGACCCCAGCTACACAGAGTCAGTGCACTATTGCGTAACATTGGCATGATCACAAAAGATCAAGTCTCGAAATACCGATTAGTTTAGTAGCCTTGGAAACAGTAGATACATTCATAAATGTTACATTACATCAGAAAGTGAAAAACTACATTAATAAAGTCTCCATAGACCACACTCATATCCTCTTCTGACTATCCCTACAGGTCATTCATACAATACTTCTTCACATCCTGGAAAATATTAAAACATTGAAAGGGGTGAGCTCAGATGCTCAGTCAGGATAACAATATTGCATAAGCCTTCGTAAATAAACATTTACATTTAAGGCAATGTATAACTAAAAAAAATCCTTTTAAACATGAACTTCAACATAATATGGAAAAATTAAAATGAGATAATGTCATTTACTTCTTCACATGGATATTCTACTGGTCGAATAATCACATGCAATATCAATAACCACTTTCATAATGATGGAATGCATAATGCCAGACTATCATAACCACATAGCTAAGGCCTCGTGCCAAGACCACAAATAAGATTTTGTTAAGGCCTCATGCCAAGACACTAGTTTGTCTCATGAGACCTACCGATGCATCGAGGTGCTATAGCGGGCTCCACCCATCACTTATTAAGTCCAATTCATTCCTCATATGAACAGGTTTAAACATATCATAAACCATAACATAATCATATCACATAAAACATGCATAAAGGAAACATAACATTTAGACATTTCAATCACAAGATATCAATACAACATATTGATATAATAAAAACACTTTCAAAACCATTTTCAATACCAAAATAATGGGAAATTAAAACTTTGTATTTATTTTTTTATTTAAAAAATGGTATGGCTTGTAGAGGAAGCTGAAACTCAAATAATGGTTACGGTGGAGGAGAAGTCATTGTCACCGCATAAGTATGACAAGTAAAACATTAATTTTTGTCGTTTAGTAAAATGCTTCGTATAAAAATATTCCTTTTTAATAAAGGTAAAAGTCAAAGGGGTTTATACACCGTATAAAAGAAATTTGTGTATAAAATGAAATATGCCTCAATGAATGGAGATTGAGACAAAGTACCTTACAAAGATCATTTTTTTAAATAAAATAGATATATTATGTGTATTCACTATAATTAAACATAATGAAATTACAAATACATGATAGGATATAATAATATCATGACATAATTTGAAAGTAAGAGATTAACCCAAAGAATTGAAATTGGGTTAAGAAGTTCCCTTAACTTGTGTCCGACTTGACTCGACCGCTCTTGAACACCTTAATAATAAACTAGAGATAATCTATACCTTCTTAAGAACCTTTTTCAAGTTAATTATTCCTTTTATATCACTTATTACCATGTTATGATCATTATGTAATTATGTAAGTTAATAACGGTCGTTTTGTCGATATTTGGTACTTGAGTCAAAAATAGACTTCTTATAATTACAAGTTGTTCATGTGGTGAAATATCCATTATATCTAGGATTATATTCAAGATATAGATATCATATATCTCATATATATCTAGTATATACATTCATTCATCATATTACATAACATTTAGTGGTAAGAAATGAAATGCACCATTCATGGAGACGGTAAGTCGTACGTATGCATGAACGCTACTTTCATTTCTAGTTCATATTTAATGGAATGAAATCATAATGATATAAAGGTATATTGTAATTCCAGTATAATATCATATATAATATCATTACTCCAACCTTTATACATCCCACATATGGAATTAACGATTCAAATCACTTTGAGGGGGCGGTAGTCCGCACTTCCTAAAATGAAAATATCGCGTTTACCCATAATGGAAACAATTATGGTATTCCATAAATGAAAAATAAAGAACCTTAAGTAAAACATAAACATATTATATATAATAAATAAATATAGTGACATCTTAATGGCCACCTTTGATGGTGCTATATGAGTGTTGAACAATCATCGTTCCATGAGGCAGAAATTCTTCATCCACAGAAACAGTATGTTATTTAACCATTAGATTTAGGTGTGTGTAAGTGTAGCTCGACTACATCTTATAAAAACATCCTAGTATATTGAGTATACTGGTGTTGTTACAAAAGAAATGAATAAAAAGAATTTAGGGGGTTGGATAAGCAAAATGAAACAATATAACATAAGAGAAGACATTACCTTAAAATCGGGTAACTCTTTTGATTTGAGCCAAAGGCTTCCTTGGGAAGAATTCTTCCCAAATTGAGGCTTCTAGGAGTAAGGTAGGGAAGTTGGTAGAGTATTTGGGTAGAGTTTGGCCGAGACAAAAGGCTTTGAAAGTGTGATTAAGGTGGTAGTGGTGGGGGCCTTTTATAAGTGGAGAGGAGAGGCACTCTTGGAAAGTAATGAAATGTTACTTTATTATATAATGAGTTTCGGATTTTAAAGGTCCCGAACTTATACAATTCGTGGCTAAGGTGATATGGGTTATAAATATACTCATCCAATAGGTTTTTGACAAGTTTAAGCCTTAGATTTTTCATTATCTTTTCATTTTATTTAAATCGTTAATTAATGAGGTAATCGCTGCATCATCATGGTGTCATAAATAATTTAATATATTTAATATCTAAAAATTATAAAAAAAATCTCATGACGTAGGAAATATATTTATATTTCTAATGAATATTTATAGTAAAAAATATGACTTGTATAGACCCATTTAATTTTTTTTAGTAAAACAACTTATGTTTGTGACATTTTTATTTTAACATTAAATAAAACGTTTTAATGTCATTTTCCTACCAAAGTGGCTCCATGGGGTCCCCATGTTGACCCATGGATTTTCATGGTCCGCCACGACTCATCCAATATGGGTAGGAAAAGTGTAAAGGTATTTTCATATTTTTATAATATCATTTTTACCTTAAATTTCACTAATTACCTTTAATCACGATTAAATAAACTTAAAAGTTACTATTCACCAAAAAATTATTTTAATCCCATTGAACCACATTTTACATCATAATGACAACCATGTGTGTCGGAGTTTTGAAAATCAAATCACAGAAGTGGTAATATTTCATTTAAACAAAAAATCAGTTATTTAACTACCACTTAGTGGTTTCACTATTCATCAAAAATTGAAGTTTTTCAGAATAGTGCCAAAATTTTACCCTAAGCTATAATTGATATTCTGAATTCAAAAATGATGTCTATTTTAAAAAATTCCAAACATATAAGTTGCATTAATTATTTTTCTAATTAATTCCCGCTGTCACAACAAATAGCGTGTTTTATGAAAGATTATCAATCAAAAGATTGACAATTGTTTATGTCCAATTTCAAAGTGAAATTAATTATAATGAACACCATTGGATAAAATAGTAAAAAAAATACTAATTATACTTTAAAACCAATAAATAGTATAATTTATCACTATAAATTATTTTGATTAAAAAAATTGTTTTTAAGTATTTTTCACTATTCATAAAAAATTGGAAGTTCTTAGAAAAATACCAAAAATTCAACATAGGCTAATTTTGATTTTGAATCCAAAAATGAAGTCCATTTTGAAATATAAAATATATAAAATTTCAAAAAGTGGGTATTACTATTCATAATGGCTATTTTGATTGGTCGCGGTGTGTTAGAATCTCAAACTGGCATACAATACAAGCTATTACATTATTGAAAGAGAAGCGTATCGTGGAAGCTCAGGGTGTTACATTCTCCCCTCCTTCAATAAATTGCGTCCTCGCAATTTGAAATTTTTCTTTGAAAATAAAAGGTTGAAAATAGAAAATACCTTTGTGGAAAACCCACTTCGGAAATAAGGTTAATAAAAATATAACTTTAAAAGAAAGAAAGAAAATTACAAAGGTCACCCGAGATAGCCCATACTAGGATTCTATGAAAATATGGATATGGAAGAAAAACAAACCATCAAGGTATGATGGAGAGTTGTAGAAAACTGGATGAGGATAAAGTTAACCATAAGAAAATCACAAAATTGTGATTGGGTAAACAGTCATTGAATCCCCAGTTGGAAACGTTAACCGACAATGTTTATGTTTTAAGTTACCATTTATAAATTTGAGGAATTTATTTAGGAGATTTACTAAGAACGTAAGGGAATATACATACTAGCCATGTAGACTTTCATTCTTTAATAAATTTTTTTCCACAAACCCATCTTTCACTATAAAAAGTAATAGAACTCGAAAATATTCTATTTATCATAATTGTATAAGGTTCCAAATATTAACACATACCATTTAGATTAGGAAAACTTTTTGTAATAACCAGGGACTTCCTGTAGGCTAGTGGTAGGTGATAAAGGCCTGTCACACTATGGTTGTGGGTTCGATTCCTACAGCTTTGTCCGACGCGATGAGTTATGCCCCACCCTGCAGGTTGTCCTTTTCATAAAAATATAGTATTATAATATTCCAAAAATAATCTTCAGAAATGTTTTAACCATAAACAATACTATTCAAAGTTCAACTTAATCCATCCCAACCTTTATAGTTATCCAAAATACCTCCATCCAGACTTTCTCTAAAATTTCCTTAAATTCCAAAATCAATTGCAACATTAGATTCCCCAAACAAAGTAAGTTTTCTCTTATTGTCACATACTGAAAATATGATTACTTTCATCATATCAAATCCTTAATGAAAACAACAAGTACTACAGTACAATCCTTATATATATCAGATTATTCTTATAACCATAATCTTGTTCCTGAGTCCAAATAACAAATACAATAATTATTCAACTTCATCTGTAGTAATATCATAAGATTGGCCTTGATCCCTTGGCCTTTTCTGAGGTAAATTTCCCTAATGCTTAGGAAATTCATTTGCATGATTCCCCCTTTCCCTACAATTGTAGCATTCAACATTGATGGCCTCTTTCTTTCCCTTTCAATCACGAGCCTGGTGACCTTTTTCTCCACATTTATAACAAACTCCCATTCTTTTTAGGCAAGTACTAGGGTGATTCTTCCCACAATTATCACATAATGGAAAATCCTTCTTTCCCTTTTCCCATTATCCATCTCTTATTCCACCATTCTCTTCTTCTCTTGCTTTACATTTTTGTCATAAGACTTAGAGAATTCCTTTTCCGTCTTGATAGAACATGGGACAATATCTTTTTATGACGAGAAGGTTTGTGAGACTAATGCTCTACGGAGAAATGGTTTTAACCCATAAAAGAAACGATCAATCTTACTTCTTGGGTTACGTATATAATCTGCAGCATGCCTCACTATCCTTGTAAAGTTAGCCTCATACTTTGCGACATTCTCATCCACCTTTTGCCTCAGACTCAGAAATTGCCTTTCCATATCTGCTCTATGGTCACGAGGAAAGTACTTTTCTAAGAAAATTTCCTTAAACTCCCTCTATTCCATACTTGATACTTTTTCATCTTCCTTTGAATTTTGAATCAATGACCACCATTGATCGGCATGTCCAGTGAGGCGGTAAATAGCCATGATAACCTTCTCCCTTTCTCTACTCCCCAAGGCATGGAATATTTTCTCTAAGGAGTTTATCCATTTCTCAGCTACTAATGGATTTGTACCCCCATTAAATGTTGGAGGTTGTTGCCTCATGAAGCGATCTAACATTGATCCTCCACGTTGCGGATCATGGTGCTCCATACGAGTAAGTTTATTATTTATAACCTGAGTGAGTTGTCCCAATATGGTAATAAGTTGATCAACACCAGTTGTATCTCCATCTCCACAATAATTATCTTGAGCAGGAGGGAAATACCTACACGGAGTGCGTGCATTGATACGATTTCCATTCCTTCCACTAGGCGCCATTTCTAAACAATGGCATAAACTAGATTAGTTTATGAATCAAAATACATAATTCCATACTTGTAAAACACTTAACACTAATTGAACTATTAATGGATATAATCCATAATCATAAAAAAAATTTCTTTGAGGAAGTATATACTCATAACCCTTCATAGTGGTTTGTAATGAAAATGAGGATTATCCTAAGCATATCCCCCGGGAGTGTCGTAACCAAGAGTGCAGCAAGGCCCGTTTTCGTGCACCAGTTCCTGTTCGAGTCTATCTCAAAGCGGTGTTTTCAGGTTTTACCCCAAGGTACATCGGTGCCAGAGCCACCTCTACCTTCTCGTATCCAGATAGGGATGTATTGCTCGGAAAACTCACAAAATCTCTATAATACCAAAATTCTAGGAAGTTCTTCTATTCTAATCCTCAAAGTATATATTTGGGCTATGTGCTCTAATCAGAGTTTATCTAAATCTAGATTCCAAGGTTAGTACTAAACTTACTCTAATATCAACTGTAATGCCCCGACCCCAGCTACCCAGAGTTGGTGCATTATTGCGTAATGTTGGCATGATCACAAAAGATAAAGTCTCGAAAGACCGATTATTTTAGTATCCTTGGAAACAATAGATACATTCATAAATGTTACATTACATCATAAAGTGAAAAACTACAATAACAAAGTCTCCATAGTCCACACTCATATCCAATTCTGACTATCCCTGTAGGTCATTCATACAATACTTCTTCACATCCTGGAAAATATTAAAACATTGAAAGGGGTGAGCTCAGATGCTTATCAAGGATAAAAATATTTCGGAAGCTTTCGTAAATAAACATTAACATTTAAGGCAATGTATAACTAAAACAAAAGCCTTTTAAACTTGAACATAAACATAATATGGAAAACGTAAAATGAGATAATTCCATTTACTTCTTCACATGGATATTCTACTGGTCGAATAATCACATGCAATATCAATAACCACTTTCATAATGACGGAATGCATAATGCCAGACTATCATAACCACGTATCCAAGGCCTCATGCCAAGACCACAAATAAGATTTTGTCAAGGCCTCATGCCAAGACACTAGTTTGTCTCATGAGACTTACAGATGCATCGAGGAGCTATAGCGGGCTCCACCCATCACTTATTAAGTCCAATGCTATCCTCATATGAACAGGTTTAAACATATCATAAACCATAACATAATCATATCACATAAAACATGCATAAAGGAAAGATAACATTTCCACATTTCAATCACAAGATATCAATACAACACATTGATATAATAAAAACACTTTCCAAACCATTTTCAATACCAAAATAAAGGAAAATTAAAACATTGTTTTTATTTTTTTATTTAAAAAAAGGTATGGCTTGTAGAGGAAGCCGAAACTCAAATAATGGTTACGGCGGTGGAGAAGTCGTTGTCGCCACATACGTACAACAAGAAAAACATTCCATTTTTGTTGTTTAGTAAAACGCTTCTTATAAAAATATTCCTTTTGAATAAATGTAAAAGTCAAAGGGGTTTATACACCGTATAAACGAAATTTGTGTATAAAATGAAATATGCCTCAATGAATGGTGATTGAGACAAAGTACCTTAAAAAGATTATTTTTTTAAATAAAATAGATATATTATTTGTATTCACTATAAGTAAACATAATGAAATTACAAATACAAGATAGGATATAACAATATCATGACATAATTTGAAAGTAGGAGATTAACCCAAAGAATAGAAATTGGGTTAAGAAGTTTTCTTACCTCGTGTCCGACTTGAATCGACCGCTCTTTAACCTCCTGAATAATAAACTAGAGTTAATCTATACATTCTTAAGAACCTTTTTCTTGTTCATTTTTCCTTTTATATCACTTATTACCATGTTATTAACATTATGTAATTATTTAAGTTAATAACGTTCGTTTTGTCGATCTTTGGTACTTGAGTCAAAAATAGAATTCTTATAATTACAAGTTGTTCATGTGGTGAAATATCCATTATATCCAGAATTATATTCATGATATAGATATCATATATCTCATATATATTCAGTATATACATTCATTCATAAGATTACATAACATTTAGAGGTAAGAAATGAAATGCACCGTTCATTGAGACGGTAAGCCGTACGTACGCATGAACGCTACTTTCATTTCTATTTCATATTTAATGGAATTAAATCATAATGATATAAAGGTATATTTTAATTCCAGTATAATGTAATATATATTATCATTTACTCCATCCTTTATAAATCCCACATATGGCATTAACGATTCAAATCACTTTGAGGGGGCGGTAGTCCGCCCTTCCTAAAATGAAAATATCGTGTTTACCCATAATGGAAACAATTAAGGTATTCCATAAATGAAAAATACATAACCTTAAGTAAAACATAAACATATTATATATCATATATAAATATAGTGACATCAATATGGCCACCTTTGATGGTGTTATATGAGTGTTGAACAATCAACGTTTCGTGAGGCAGAAATTCGCCATCCACAGAAACAGTATGTTCTTTAACCATTAGATGTAGGTGTGTGTAAGTGTAGCTCGAATACTTCTTATAAAAAAATCATAGTATATTGAGGATACTGGTGTTATTACAAAAGAAATTAATAAAAAGAGTTTAGGGGGTTGGATAAGCAAAATAAAACAAAATAACATAAGAGAAGACATTACCTTAAAATCGGGTAACTCTTTTGATTTGAGCCAAAGGATTCCTTGGGAAGAATTCTTCCCAAAGTGAGGCTTCTAGGAGTACTAAAGGAAAGTTGGGAGAGTATTTGGGCAGAGGTTGGCCGAGCCAAAAATATTTGAATGTGTGAGTAAGGTTGTAGTGGTGGGGGCCTTTTATAAGTGGAGAGGAGGGGCACTCTTGGAAAGTAATGAAATGTTACTTTATTATATAATGCGTTTCGGATTTTAAAGGTCCCAAACATATACTATTCTAGGATAAGGTGATAAGGGTTCGAAATATACTCATCCAATAGGTTTTTGACAAGTGTATGCCTTGTATTTTACATTATCTTTTCATTTTATTTAAATCGTTAATTAATGAGGTAATCGCTACATCATCATGGTGTCATAAATAATTTGATTTATTTAATGTCTAAAAATTATAGAACAAATATAATGAAATTGGAAATCTTTTTGTCTTTTAAATGAATATTTATAGTCAAAAATATGAATTGTATAACCCCATTTAAAAATTGTTTTAGTAAAACAACTTATGTTTGTGATATTTTTATTTTAACATTAAATAAAAAGTTTTTAATGTCATTTTACTACCAAAGTGGCTCCATAGGGTCCCCAAGTTGACCCATGGATTGTCTTGGTCGGCAATGACCCATACAATAGGGGTAGGACAAGTGTAAAGGTATTTTCATATTTTTATAAAATCATTTTTACCTTAAATTTCACTAATTACCTTTAACCACGATTAATTAAACATAAAAGTTACTATTCACCAAAAAATTATTTTAATCCCATTGAACCACATTTTAATTCCTAATGACAACCATGTATGTCGGATTTTTGAAAATCAAATCACAGAATTGTAATGTTTCATTTAAACGAATAATCAGTTTTTTAACTACCACTTAGTGGTTTCACTATTCATCAAAAATTGATGTTTTTCAGAATAGTGCCAAAATTTTACCCTAAGCTATAATTGATATTCTGAATTCAAAAATGATGTCTATTTTGAAAAATTCCAAACATATAAGTTTCATTAAATAATTTTCTAATTAATTCCCGCTGTCACAACAAATAGCGTGTTTTAAGAAAGAATATCAATCAAAATATTGACAATTATTTATGTCCAATTTCAATGTGAAATTAATTCTAATGAACACCAATGGATAAAATAGTAAAAATATATTCTAATTATACTTTAAAACAACTCAATATTATAATTTATCACTATAAATTATTTTTATTAAAAATGATGTTTTTAAGTATTTTTCCCTATTCATAAAAAATTGGAAGTTCTCAGAAAAATACCAAATTTTCAACATAGGATAATTTCAATATTTCGAATCCAAAAATGATTTCCATTTTGAAATATAAAATATATATAATTTCAAAAAGTGGGTATTACTATTTATAATGGCTATTTTGATTGGTCGCGGTGTCTTAGAATCTCAAACTTGCGTACAATACAAGCTATTGCATTATTGAAAGAGAAGCACATCGTGGAAGCTCTGGGTGTTACAAATATCATATGTATAAATTAAATCAATCACCATAAATTTCTATAAGATATGATTATGGAAACAAATTGCTTCGGTTCGTGACATGGTAGTTCACCGTACGAATGAACGATGGTTTCATTCCCCATTTGATAAAAGATAAGATGGATTTATGTTATGTCTTCAATATGATAAAATATTAGTATATGAGATATAATAATTTTATTATATAATCAGTCTTGAATAAGATTTTAGGGTGGTGGAATAAGAAATAAAAAGAAAAACACACGACTAAGAATGATACCACTTATTCAGATAAACTTTTTAGGTTTACACAAAAATCCTTACTAGAAGGGTTTTATAAAAAAAATAAGGACTCTAGGACGTGTTGAGGGAATTAAATATGGTATATGGTTATGATTTTTCTGAAAAAAGGCTCCTTAAGTGTCAATAAAAGAGGATGATGTGACATTTTATAAGTGTGGGGAGGGGCTCTTTCGGAATTTCTTAAAATAATAAATTAATATAAATTAATTTTCAGGGATAAAATGGCTAATATTGGTATAATTAGAATAAAAATGAGGATGATATTATATCCTATCATCCAATAAAATTGAAACACGTTTAGGTTTGGTTTTTACCCTTATTCATTTGTCTTAGCTCATGATAACCCTTTTTGAAATTTACCATGATAAAAATGTTTTTACTTATTAGGGGTCAAAATAGTTACTGTAATGGGAAATTTGGTCAAAAAATATAACATAGATGATATTTTAAACAATATAACAATAAATTTTCATTATATTGGTTTTTATTAATTTTGAATCATTTAATAATATAATATTATTTCTAAAATATCATTGTTGACATTTTTGGAACTATTCATTTTATTTTTCATTGAAAACAACATGACAGACAAATATTTAGAATATCATCCTTAAAAAATCTTTAATATGATATGTTTATCTACAAAATTCATGTAACACAATTATTCATTCAAATTATATTTCTTTTAATATTGTAGATTCATTTATATATTTTTTCTATAGATTAAATAAATATCATGTCAGCATTACATAAGTATTTAAATTAATTCTTTCATTACAAAAAATTATAAATAAATTACCATGATAAAAATTAATTTACATTTACAATTAATATTTATAATGAAATATTAGTTGTTTTTATCTCTATCAAAAAATATTATATTTATTAAAAGTAAGCAGGTGACATAATTGTCTTTATTTTCTACTTAAATATTATAAAAATCAAAATAAAATAAATATATAATCAAGTGGAT
The DNA here is from genome assembly GCA_963277665.1 of Viscum album. Lineage (NCBI taxonomy): Eukaryota > Viridiplantae > Streptophyta > Magnoliopsida > Santalales > Viscaceae > Viscum > Viscum album. The sequence goes on along the minus strand of OY728159.1, from coordinate 1,286,894,375 downwards.
ATATACTCAATAATTTGATGTAAATTTATGACTTACACTAATATAATAGGATAACGTGATATTTTTGGGTAAAATTTTCATCCATATCATATTATTTTTTAACTTTAATTACATTGTTTACCCTTTTCTTGGTGATAATTATTTAATATTGTTACTAACCATAATGAATAAATTTTAAGGGTCCTATTTAGAAAATATGTACCTTTTTATTCCAAATATAAAATTAATTTTCAAATATTAAATTCATATAATTGTAGAAATTTATTTTAAAATTAGACCAGTAAAGGACAATGAAAATGAGTTCTTCAGAAAAATGCCTTTTTAATATTTTTTTAGAAAATTCAATTATGGATTACATTTAAAGGAATATAATTTCACTACATTTAATCAATAGGAACTAAATAAATTTTTAAAATAATCCAAAATATAATATGAATTTGGAAACACTTAAAATAAAATGGAGTTTTCAATAAATATTATTATTTTTCAATATTCATTGAAAATACAATTCTCAAAAAAAAAATTAATCATTAATCATTATAGAATTAGGTAAAAAAATTTAGAAATATTTTCTTTTTATAAAATAAAATATCTATCATTTATAGAAATTTATTATAATATTTTCTTCTAAAAAAAATCCATTTATCAAGAAAATTTATTTTAGAAGAATAAAATGACTATACTAAAAATTGAGTAATGAATTGCAATGAATTCATCAATAAATTTATATTGATTAGTAAATTGATATATATTTCATAAATAATTTAATACTCTTTATACCCAATACTTTAATGGAAAAGCTATGATATTCATATTTATATAATTATATTTCATAGTTCATTAAGGATTTGTGTTTCTTGTTGTATTCTCTATCCAGCATAGTTTTATTTTTTTAAGAATTATAGGTTTTGGGATTATTCCTCCATTTAATAAATTACATCCTTGTAATTTTGGATTGGTCTTAGTAAATAAGTTTTAACAAATGAAAATACATCCGTTGAAATTTCACATCATAGAAATGGTTAATAAAGTTTCCTCTTAAAAAGAAAGAAATAGAAATATGAAGGTTAACACGTATATGTTTCCTCATATTAGAACATTATTTGGAAGTGAAAATATGGGGATGGTGAAATAATTTAATTTCCATGAAATTATTGAGAGTAATATATATCATTTTTGATAATAAAGTGAATGACCTAGAGAAAGTTAAAGACCACAAAACCATAAATCGATGAGGTGAGAAAAAGTCCATCAATTCATTGAAAATGAAGGTAATATGATATAATTTTTATTTAAAGATAATTTTTATATAATTTTAGAATTAATCAACCATATGAATGAGGAATGTAGGGAAAAATCCTTATATGATATGTAAATTTTCATCCTTTTATCAATTTCCACCACAATAACATCATTTTATCTAAATGAAGAGTGTTCAAGATAGTTATTTAATTCTTGAAGCACTAAAATAATATTTTCATAGATCAAATAAGACAAAATATAATAAAATGATTTTCCTCTTATATTTATACATTAACGAATAACATAGTTGTTAACATAATATAATTCTAAAAATGAATAAACCATCATATAAATAAATAAAATTTTAACCCCCAAAGCTTCTAAAATAACACATGAAGTTCAACTTAGATCGTTCAATAAATAACTAAACCTAAAATTCTTTATAATTGTATTGAATAATATTCAAAACTAATTATTATAATTATTTTTTCACATATACATCCAATATAAATTTAACATTTAATTCAAATAATATCAATCAGTCTTAATGTATCTTATTAAAAATGTATATTCCCTAATTTTATAATCTCCAGGATATGATAATTATTTACATATATATGATGAATTACCATAAATATAAATTAAAATAATATATTCTTATAAAATATAATTCAAACATTATTCTTAAAATATAATACCATAATGATTTGTTTACCTTAATCATATGAGGTTCAAAAAAACATGAATTTATTCCGAAATATCGTTAATCACTATATTAATTTTCAATTCCATGTTTATCTATAAAATAAGACATTTGTTTCAAAAAACCACTTAATATTTATCTACTAAATCAAATAAAAAAGAAAATTTCATACCAACCAAGCCTTCATATAGGTTAGTGGTAGTTTTTAATTCTTTATATCCCTTTGAATATGGGTCCTAGAACCATGGCCTTCCGGGATGTGACAATATGACCTTATACTAAAACAATAATAATATAATTCTTATAATATCTGAAAAAAATAACATTTATAATAAAAAATGATATAATCCTTGAAGGTTATAAGTACCTATACACTTATGAAAGGAGATGTCTTGTTCATGTAATAATTAATGTTTAACATGAGGGTTATATATACATCAAACCAATAAAACATCTCCAAAAAATTAATTAATGACATTAAAATCCCATCACGTAAAACCATAAAAGTGGTGTATAATACATTTGACTTATGATAATTCTTAAACCCATAAAATCATGAGGGTATCCATAACTATTAAGTTATGTTCCCAGGAAAAAATCATAATATTCAAATTAACAAATCCAATATCTAATACCAACTATAATGACCCAAAAAAAAATCATTAGATAATCTTGAGTATTAAGTCAAAAATTATTTTTCATACATCCCAAATATCTTTAAGGTTTATTGTTTTAGATTATTATTCCATCACCCTTACATAAATAATTACTACATCAAAAATTTCACACTTTCACTTAGTATCCATTCTTCCCAAAACAAATTTTTATGATATTTTAAGTTTTCATTTCCGGACATATCTTCATAATTTTCATCTTGGCTTCTTCCCTATCCCAAAAAATCCTTAAAAAAATACGAAAATAATTTTAAAATGTGGCATGAAAAAAATAAAGTAAGGAAAATATACAATTAAATAATGAAACCTATTAGTTCATGAATACTTATAATGTATATATATATATATTTCAAAATTGAACAGTGGTATAAAAATAAACCTTTCATTTCATAATAAATCAAATTTTTAAGCCCACATATTTTCATAAAGCTTTTAGTAATAAATCATAAATAAAAATAAAAAAACATAAATGTTCCTTTGAAATCATAAAAAAGTAATGAATTATTTTACAAAAAGTGTATACATTTCACCCCTATGAAGTAGTATATAATTTCATTTAAACATAGATCATGAGTATTCACATACAAGAATAACATAAATAACACTGTGTCATATAATCAGGTAAACTTGTAAAATATGGCATCATCCTAAAAAATTACATAAGATGAATTCTGGGATAACTACTAAGACACCAACACAAGTTAGAAAATGTTGCATAGTTGGTTAGGTTTACTCATTAATCCTATACATAACGTCTTAGGAGAAAAAATCATTAACCAATGTATTTGAGTGATATTTGATAAAACCCATAATAAAACGTTCATGAGTATGTATTCTACAAAGAGAAAATCAATCATAACGGATAAAAATAAGAATTACACATGGAATGATTTGGGTTGTATAATATTTCCTCATATCATAATCATATAAAATGTCATAAAAAATAATTTGAGAAATGAAAATAAGGAATGTATTAACCCATAAAAGGAAGGGAGAATAATATAAGTATATTAATGAGATTAAAATAGGAAAAATTTATAAATATTCCATAACATTAATGAGAAAAACTGAGTTAGTGAGTGAAAGGTCATAACTGAAAGAAAAAAGGGTGGTTCAGAGTGATCAATTAACTTTAATGTAATGAACCTAATTTTTCATCTTAAAGCATTGGAATATTTTAGATATTATTTGGGATGGAGTTGTTGAGTCTATGTGGGATTATAATGCATGGAGAGGCTCATTATGGGTGTAATATAAATATTAATAATATTAAATCATTCATGCACAATTTTTTTGAAATAATGAAATAAATCCTGAATGAATTCTCATATTATTATTATAACACTAACATTGAATCCTGAATTAAGGTTTTATGTAACATCCATCCCACATCATTGGATTGAAAAGTTAAATATGTGCTTTTTGGCCTTAGGTGACAACCCCAAGATACCAAAGTTTAGAAATAAATGCCAATGGACTCAAGAAAAACAAGGTGATGATTTTATTTTGAAAGATAAAGAATCCAAAATAAATAAAAAATAACCAACAAAAAATCTATATAATGCATGAGTATAAAAATAAAACTCAAAATATAACAAAAAACAATGAACTATATTAGAGGAAAGGGTGAAACAAATGGAAAAATCAAATGGAATAAAAATATTACAATACTCAAAAATCACAAGTGACATCAGCCAAGAACAACCAACCCACTCCAGGCTCAAACACTACATTCAATTCCCATTATATCAATAAGAATCAATAAATATCTGAGGCACCATTCCTTTACTTATGTGTCAAAATATGACATCAATATATGTAAAAAAACTCTCAAGAAGGGGGTAATACTAAACCCAATAGGGTTTCCACAATTAATCCATAACACACACCACTAGAAGAAAACATATTAGCATAATTTATATAAAATATTGTTAAGAAATATAATAATTTATATTTGAGGGAAAAACATTAAATGTAAATAAATAAAATAATTACCCAAAAGACCATCATATTTTCATAATTTTCCAATCAATAACCCAAAAGTGGTTTGGATCAATAATCACACAAAAATTTCAAAAAAATTCTATAAATTCATTTAATGAAAACTAATCCTTCAAGTTATAAGTGATGTGGAGAGAAGAGAGAATCAAACCACCTTGAAATAGTTATTGAAAATAAATAATGACACTACACAACACTAGATCTATATTTGGATATCCTTTCCTTAAATAACTCCAATGATTAAAAAACCAATATTATTATAAAGGGACTTGAATATATCAACCGTGGATTAGATATAAGATTCTGGGATAGGGGGTTGAAGGATATATTAATGCATGCACATCATAGGGTGTGGAAAAAGCATATTTTTATGCTTACCTAGTGCAGTATAGAGGATGAATAGGGTCATCTCACTTGAATAGATTTCTCAGTTCATTCACATACTTAATCTAATTCAACTAAACTAATTCCTATTATTATTTTTATTTTTTCTTTGAATGAAATAAAATTTATGAAAATAAATGAAATGAAAAATATTCATTTCTAATTAATATGATGTTCTAAATAAAATGGAATTAGTGATGAAAGGAAGTTCTCTCAAGATAACATTTAGGGATCACCTTCATTAACCATATTAAAGTACTATTAGTCAACAAACTCCATCGTATGTGTAACAGTAATGGAAATATCACCTATACCCACATTTTAAAACCGTGGGTATAGCCCTCGAAACTGTGGGTATAGGATATACCCACGGTTTCAGAATCTGTGCCTTGCAGTGTCGTCGCAAAAGGTTTATACCCATGGTTTTCTGAAAACCATGGGTATAGACCAAGAAAAATTGATATTACACATGGTTTGTTAAACTGTAGGTATAGATGTATACCCATGGTTTTCAGACCGTGGGTATACTAATTTATAGTGCCCCAAATTTACCAACAGTTTAGAAAAATGTGGGTATAGATGTAATGTCTCGGATTTTCCATATATTACTTTTAAATAATATATGGAATTATTTTGAGACAGGGTGTGAAAACAGTACATCATTCTAAGGCCCAGCGAGCCCGAAAAGGTGGTTTAGACCTTTTTTATGTTAAGTGAGTCGACACTTGTGCACGGTAGTTGCAGTGAGCAAATGGATTCCCGGATTAAAAATATGAGGGCACCGTTGTGTCTGGGGTGACGACTTGACCTAAGAACGATCCAAAACTCGGCCGATGTATGTCAAGGGAAAAAGTTAATTTTTTGGAGGTTTTATGTAAAATAAAATCAAATAAATTCACAAGTTTATTTTATTTATTTTATGGAAAAATCCACTGCAGCGTGGCAACGGGGCATCTGTTTCCTTTATAAATGGAATTCCATAATGAATTAGAAATATCAACGCTGACTCATTAATACCGCAGAGTATTTTTGAATGTCAAATACATTTCCCTTTTTATTGGGATAATCAAACGTCGATCTTCGGGAAAAGATTGAGAGACACGCTGGAGAAAACTCTCAGCGACGAATGACGACAGATCGATGCTGCGAATCGCTGCTCCAATAAGGTTGGAGGATCTCGACAATAATGGTAGTACGACATATTCATCAGCGATCGATCCCTTCTCGAGTTAGGGGGTTGTTATTTAAATTCTTTTCCCAATTTTTGATTTTAAACGACGAATGCGGATCAACCACGAACAAGTTGATTTGCGGATTAGTTTGTTATTATGGGAGGGTTTTATCTGGATGATTCACAGAATTGATCCATTTTGATTTCTTTGTTTGATTATTCCTTGTTTAAGACTACTAGAGGGAGCAGATCAACGCCTTGACGAACGATGGCGGAGGTTCGTTCTTCAATTGGTTTTACTAGATTTTTTTCCTTCGTACTTCACGTTCTTCGCGTTCTTCACGGGGTGATGAACAACGGATTATTGTGCATCCGTTCTATGATGCAACAATCCAAAATTGAAGAATAGACACCCCAACGACCTTGTAGAGGTGTGTCGACGATAGTAGACGACGAATTAGACCGGATCGAGAAGGTTCGTTCTTTGGGAGTTCTTCATGTGGGAAGATAAAAACGTGTTTTCAGAGCTGATATGATATCCGAAAACACTGGAAGTGGCTTCATGGTGTCTGGACGATGAAAACTCGGGAGTTTTGTGGTGATCAAATAGCTGGATCAAAGAACGGGGTAGCTCGAAAGGCGCAACGGTGGAGGTTCATGTTTCTATAAATTTCCAGAATACACGGTGTGTACTTTTGAAGAACACTCTGTGTAGTACTAGCGGTGACTAGGGTTTCGGGAGTCAGAGCGGAATCGCACGGCATGTGACCCTAGTCACATGGTGTTCTATACTTTCCCCGAAGATTGGTGTGTATTTTAGGAAGTACACGGACATGGGTTGGACTACACGGCTTCAGGATACACGGTGTGTACAACATAGCAGAGGAAGCTACGCGGAACATAGTGTGTATCCAGGGGATACATGGACACGGTATGGAGTACACGACCATGTACTCCATCACATGGCCAGGCGAGTCCAGTAACGTGGGCCACCCCATATACCGATTACATGGGTTGGAGTACACGGGTTGACGACCATGTACGGGGAACACGACTAGCATACACGGAGCCAACCCTAGTCACTCGGACACGGCATGTACACCGTACTACACGCCATGTAATCAGCTTTTTCTTCACAACCAACATTAAGACACGGGCCATTGTACACGGGCGGTACCCGAGGTCAGACACCACAGCGTGTAAATTTTCTACACATCATGTTCTTTTTGGAAAACAGCATGTTTCTCTTGTTCACTGCTTCTTAGACATCTTTCATTTGAGTTAGTGCCCCATCTTCTCGTTCCCCTGAAGGTTAGGCGTCGTTTATTTTTACAAGAGTATGATCCATTCAGAAATAATTTCTATGATAGAGTAAGGAATCCATACGAGAGGCCCAGATTGAGATCCTCTATCCATTCTTGACCCTATGTAGTGTCCGACATCGACATGACCAAATCCACCGGGCGTAGATCCTCTACCTAGAAGGTGAATTTCAGATGAGTTGCGATATCTTCCATGGCCTTGATAGTGATCCTCATCTATGTATCATGTTATTTCCCACATAGGAGTGTCACTCCCATAATGAGTGCGTCTATCTATCAGAATCTTTCCACTCAGGAGTCTGTCTCCTGTAATGATTATAAGTACCTATCGTGACAGTTCCCGACGAACATTACATCTCAGACGGACGTCATCAAAGCTATAAGACTCGTGGAGTGTGTTCTCCTGGAATGAGTGCTTCAAGTAATCTTCAAACTGAATCCCTTACAGGGGGTAGGCAGTTGTGTGACTTGTCTCTAGACTATGGGTCTAGGTTTTGAGTATATCTGGTTTGTTCTATATGTTCTGTAGACATATACTGTGCATAACTGACTGTACCTTTACTTTGTGTACTTCTTTGTGGTTTTCGGGGTCCTCTACTAAGTATTGTTATACTAACCCCTGTATAGGTTTTGCTCTCTTATGTCGTGTCTTGTGCAGACGAGCAGCCTTTTGACAGAGTCCAGGGCGGACCATGAGAGAAACGAGCTTTCTGAGTCCCCTACAGGCCAAGGCATTCCTACGGCAACGAGCGGCAGTCGTAGTACCTTTTTTGTTTATAGGTCAGACTTTGCAGTTTTTTGACTTTTGTTTGGGTGGCCTTGTATTTTGGCCCTGTTTACTTTTATTACTTTACCTTCCATTATACTTTATTGGTTGGTTTTAGTTGTACGCATGAATTTTTTTCCTTAGTGTTTTTACATTTCGGAATTTATGGGCTTGAAGATGTGTGTGTGTTCATACAGGTACTTAGGAAATGCCTCCCATGATTAATAATATGCCTACTCAGTGCTAGTCACCAGCCCCTGGCCAATTGGTGGTAGGCTTGGGGAGTCATGGCATGGGCCCCACCGGGACGGGTCGTGACAGAGTTGTATCAAAGGTGGTCGGTTCTACCTTTAGACCAAGAGTCTATGAGATTGGTTTGGGGCAATAGTGTTAAGTCTTTTGAGTTCGGATTTCAGGACAGAGACTCCAGTGTTGGTGTGGCGACTAACATACCCATACATCAAGACTCTGATAACCTACTTTTTGAATCGGTACATGAAGACACTGGTTGTGGGGAAATAAAAGAATGGTACATGCATCATATAGGAATGGGTTGTGTTTTCCATATCCTTTGTGTCAGCAATCCATATATACTCATTGACCATGGAACATCTTGTTTCATTACAGGATGCTTCCACGACACATACCCGCTAGGATTCAGTAGCGCGATCACAAGGATGACCCCCCTCAGTGACAAGGCTTCAATATAGGGACCAATCCCCTAGGAGTTTTCACCAGGTGGTGCACCTGCTATTCCACCTCCAGTGGAGCAGCCTATGGTACCTGCAGTACCGACCGAAGAGGAGCGTAAACTTAGTGTGCTCCATGAGTTCCAGAGACAAGGACCCCTCATGTTCTGAGGCGAACCCGATCCTCAGGTGGCTGAGGACTGGCTTGAGGCGGTGACCATATTTTTCCGTCTAGTGAGGAAACCAGCAGACCAAATGGTGATCTTAGGAGCGAGCCTTCTTTAGGGTTTGGTGGGACGATGGTGGAGTCTGACCACACAGACTCACGAAGAGGAGACTCTTTCATGGATGGAGTTTGAGTGACTCTTCAGGGTGTAGTTATCTCCAGTTACGCTGATAGAAGTACACATCCAGGAGCTTCTCTAGCTCTGGAAGGGTAGTATGACAGTAGCTGGTTATTCATCAAGGTTCACCAAACTCATCCGGTACTCAATGGATATGATCAGGGATCAGCACTTCAGATCTTGGACCTTCGAGTGTGGTCTACGGAGGGACATCTGAGCTAGTGTCAATCCTTTTTGCATATCGACTTAGGCTGGAATGCTCGAGCGGGCCATGGTGATTGAGAGATTCTTGGCTGAGCAGAGATAGCCGACAATAGTTAGCAGGAGGCTGATAAGTGCAAAGAAATTGATAGTAGGGATCCAGCGTGTAACAACCCGAGATTTTATGAAAAATATTCTTTTAATTTCATTAATGTCTTGTGTTGTATTCTACACCAAGATTACCTTGGCTATACGCAACACCGTATTAGCTTGCAGTATACGCAACACTATTCTTGGATCGTGTTACACACAATTTTGATAATAGTTATTCTACGCAACATTGAGTATATATATATATATATATTCAATTTATAAATGAAATATGGTTGGATTCTGTTATAAAAAACAACGAAGGATTCTTTCACAACACGCAACCCGGACTTGGCTTTTATTACACGCAATCGCGACCTTCCTCGATAGCGTGTGTTGTACGCAATACCGGGTTTTACAAAACAATGATATAGAATATTGTTATGAACTATCCGTTATGAATAGTGTTAACTAAATTTTGAATTTTATAACATTATTATTCATCTTACACATTTCTAGAACATGGTATAAGAACAAAATAAATTTTTCGGGTAAAATAAGTATTTTTCAAAAAATACAGTTTTGCCGCCTTTTGATGGCGCACCCACTTTAAATCTAGTTTTTGAAATGATTATATGTTCAATTTGAAAAAATAAAATTATTCTTTTGAATCAGGATATAAAAATTTACATTAGATAATGTTTTGATATTTTTCTGATAACCTTCATATTTTAATGAATAGTAAAAACACGCTATATTTTAATTAAAAACAAATTTTTTCATTGTAATATCTTATGTAGTTAAATTATAATATTGAATGGTTTTAAAGTATAAATAGAATATATTTTTACCATTTAATATAATGTATGTCATTATAATTGATTTTACCTTGAATTCATAGGTTAAATCAATTCAATCTTTTGCAATGTTTTAAAGAAAAACCCATTTTCTTTCGACAGCGGGATTAATTTTAATTTAATTTCTGCATCTTTTGTGTACTGAATTTGGAAAAATGTTTTCCATATTTGGAATCAGTGGGTCCAAATTATGTTAATAAGCTACTTTTTATTTTTGGGCATTGTGAATAGTAACAACAGTAAATTTTATTTACTATAGTTAAAGGTAAATCGGGTAATTAAGGGTAAATATAAGATTATAAAATTAACCTAACACTTGGAAAAATCCTATTGGATGTCTAAAAGTAGACCCATATAACCTAAGTGTCGTATTAGATTCATTTTATGGACTTTTTTCCTTGAAAATAATTTAATTATTATTAAAACCAAAGAATGTGACAACATGTCACTTTCTTAAATCTTATAAGTATAATAATTTTGATTTAGTGATATACTTCATGAAACTTCGAACATGAATAGTCTCTAGAAATCTAATAAAATTATATACATTATAGGAATCTATTTAGAATTTTTAGGGCTTAAATAATTATCATTTATTATGACACAAAGATGATGCAGTAACTGTCTTATTAATGAAATATTGACATAATTGATGTTATAAATGCCCAAATAAATGTAATTTGAAACTTTTTATGACTTACACTAATTTTATAGGTCTATATGACATGTTATTGTCGATTTAAATACCTTGTTTCGAAATTATCATTCTGTTATGAATTTCATAAAAATCATGTACCAAATAGTGTCAAAATTGACATAAATTAGTTTTTTTAAAAAAATATTATATTATTAATTGTTATTTTATTCCTAAAAATATATGTATCGGCCAAATGACTTAGATATGGTTATATATATTAATAATAAACAACTTGGGGTTATTTTGGCTTGTTATGGTAAGTTTATTAACCATATAGTGTAATAAAACAAAAAGACACGGTAAAAGTTAAATTATTTAACTTAGAGTTAAATCTAATTGATAAGGTTAAAATAATAACGTAAACTTGTTTAAATCCTATTGGATGAGAGGATGTAGACCCATAACCACTTTATCTTTGAAATGAGACCCTTTTGAACCATTATAAACCTAATTTTACCTTAATATAATATAATATTTTGAGATTTTCCTAAGGTGCCCCTCTCCTCCCTTCTAAAAGAGAACCTCCTCCCTCTCCTCCTCACACAAATTTGAGCATTCAAGATCGGTCATAACCTGCCAAAATATCTTCTACACTTTCCTAGTATCATACTAGAGGTCCTGGTATTCTTCAAATACCATCCTTAGTCCTTTAAGTGGAGGTTAAGTGAAGGCGCATCAAAAAGGGGCAATATCCATTACCGATCTTTTTCATTTTCTTTCTTCTTCAACTTATTCTTCTTTAGTTGTTTCATAATAAAGTAATAAAATCAGTATTTATTATATACTGATATGTTATTATAAATATTAAACAACTCTAATTAACCTTCTATCCATCCTATGGAAAAAGGAAATCACCACGCGTGCGTACGTACGGAATACCGTCTCCACGCCATGGTGTAATCCATTTTCCGCCACCACCATAATTGGATGGTTATAATGGTGTAATGAGTAACTATATATAATTATTATAAAGTGATATTGATACTAAAATAGTATACATACACTTCAACACAATTCAACGACCATGGGAACAATATCATCGCTCCTGCGTACGTACGGACTACCGTCTCCACGACGCGATGAGATTCATTCTCCACATTAACCATTCATGAATGATTATACAGTATATATAATGAATAATAATGAAATATATGACATTTTAAATCTACTGGATTTATGTATATATATATATATGTATGTCATCTACTTACTTCCATTCAAGACAATAAGGAAAGGAAAACATCGTTCATGCGTACGTATGGACTACCGTCTCCATGAACGGTGTGTTTCATTTCATTTATCTATCTATTATATATATATATATACTGAATATATATGATATATAAATTACTTTTTATATTCTGGAATTAAGTCAATCATGATATAAGTAATAATAATGTCAAGAACAAAAAGTCCAAACACCTACGATAAATGAAACGATTTTACCCAAAACGCTTTTTTAACATGGAATTTACAAAAGAACGAGTAATATAAAGTCATAAGTGAACCATATATGATATCATAACAATGAATATAATTCTGTAATAAGTTAATGACATTATTTAAATCATTATACAGGAGGTTCGGATACGTACAAAGCATATCAGACATAAGGTAAGGGAAATATCACAATCTCATTTTTATCTGAGATTGTTTATACTTTGGCATTTACTGGGGTTTATTTTTTCATCCACATCCATGTTTCCTAAATATGTAATATTATTTCCATCCACCTACAATTGTATAAATCCAATTTTACCCTTCGGTGAATTTTTAGTGAAGGATATGAAAGGAATCTTTTTTCGTTTTTCGTTCGAGGTACTTTTTGACTTTTCCAACAAAAGTACGAAAAATGTTTTTTTAACTTATACGACATGAATGTATTTTTAAAACATTATTTCCAAAAATATTCCTTTACAATTTTTCAAGTTTATTTTTAATCAACTTCTTTTAGTTTAAAATTGTATGACATGTTAAGAATGGAAAAGTGTTTTTGAAGTAGAAAAGATATTTTCCTCAAGAATGAAGTTCAAGTGTTTTATCAAAATTATTTTCCATCTAAGATAATAAAGGGTTATGTTTTTATCCCTATTATTACATTGATTTGATTATGTTGTGATGGAATTATTTTTATGAATTCCTTTATCATATATGAATTGTTTTATGATGTCATGATGTTTAAGATTCCCATTTTTATTACATGGGTTATGCAATGATGTATGGTTTATGATTTTGTGGCACACATATGAATGGTATCATTATGAGATAGGGGGGACCTATATCTCTCTCCATTGCATTGGGTAATGATTTTATATCTCATGAGATAGACATGGATGGAACGGTAGGTTATACCGGTTCAGTGAAACAGGACTGAAACGAGGGTGACTCGGTTTAGAAATTGACTTTGTCCACTAAGATAGTCTTGGCAATGAGTCTTGACTAATAAGAAATGATTCTCTATGATTATGTGCCACCAAGTTTCATGTTTTAACTTATGACATTTGGGATTTCATTTCACTACTATGATTTATCCCATGTTATGAAATTATGCTCTCTTTTGCAGGTTATGATTTCCAAAATGTTATGTTCTTATGAATATGATGTGATTGATATTTCTTTTGTTTACCCTTACTGAGAATTTGAGCTCAACCTTTTATGTTTTCTTTTCCCCAGGATATAAAGAAAGGTTTTAGGTAAAAAAGAAGAAGATCTTTATGGGAGATATTGATGATCTTTCACCACAATTAAAAGATTATATTCTGAGTTTCCAAAGACACTAAACTATTACGATCCTTGTGTGTGTGTTTTTGTTATATACTAAGTATTCCGCAAAAGTAATGTAATGTCCATGTATGTCAGGCTTCGGGTCTCTACAGTTGGTATCAGAGGAAAAGTTTAGTCAACCGTTGGAATCTTTGATGCGAAGATGTTAGTGAGATCCCTATATATATTTCTAAAGTATGTCTAGGGATATCCCTAAGGATAAGTATACATATAGGATAGAGTTCTAGAACTATGGTAACGATATTAGATTAAACCAACGATGATAGATATTGAAGTTACTCCCCCTTTATTATGATTTTTGCCTCTCACACTATTCTTTTTGGGTTTTAGAAAATGGCTGGAAACAAGATGATTCATGATAATGGAGGATATGATGGACAATGGAATGATATTTTTCATGAGAAAACAAATGAAATAGGATTTGGAAGTCCAAACATCATTATTTTGCCGAATCAGCAATCTCATAATATGATCAATAAAGTAAAATCTGGAAAGTTTCCTAACTCGGCTAATAAGAGAAAGATAGAGTTTCATGATGATCACAGAGGAAAGAAAGTTCAATTTCCCCTATGTAAATCATGTGGGAAGAGGCATCAAGGAGAATGATTCAAAGGAACTGGAAGATGCTTTGGGTGTGGAAAAGAAGGACACAAAGCCAGTAAGTGCAAAGGAAAAGGTTCAGTTAACACCAGGGATGAGGATAATGGTATTGCTACGACATCAACAATGGTTAAATGTTTTAAATGTGGAATGTACGGGCATTATGCAAACCAATGCCTTAAGGGAAAGTCTCATGAAGAGAATCATTATGGTCATATGGGTAGTATTTATGTGGATGATGATGAAGAGACTGCAAAAGATATGTGAGATGAAAGAATTGTTGAAGCTCGGTCAATGGTTTAAGAATGTAGTGGAATGATTACATGTTTATCATGTGTACTGTTGTATAAGTAATCTCATGGTACTATGGAATAGAGAGACATCTAAGGATTGGTACACTGTTGTCTTTCCTTGAGTTTTGAAAGTGTATGAATAATGTTACCAGTACCCATGAAAGGTTATTCAGATATTTTTGGAATGTAGACGATATATGCATAATGAAGGGATATGGAGAAAATTAATTGTTTGATAGTATTCATGAGCTCATCACTGATATAAGGATAAGGTTATATCATGGTTTGAGTATATATATTTTTGGATTTTTGTATGTGGAAAGAGTTATCTTTTGATAGCATTCATGTTTTCACTAAGTTTTAATGGGTATTCATTTTTCAAGAGAATACATCATTAAGGTATTCACATGATTGGAATGTGACCAACAATATATATGGGGGATAAATGATGGTATTCACATCCTTGGTTGACGACATTTCAAGTTATCGTTTTCTTTATACTATGATCTTGGACCGAAGTATTATAAGCCTAATGATTGGAATGGATTATGTTAACCATAAGTTAGTATTGTTTAAGGATAAAACTTTTTTTGATATTATTTATGTGATGTTATAGTAATGTAGTTTTAGAAAAAGGACAACCTGCAGGATGGGCGACATCTCATCGCGTCAGACAAGGCTGTGGTAATCGAACCCACAACCGAAGTGTGACTGGCCTTTATCGCCATCCACTGGCCTACAGGAAGTCCTTGTTTAGTAGAAACTAGTTTTATTATATTATGCAGTATGATATATGAAGTATAAGTCCATTTTAGGAACTATATATGATTAATCTCACTATAGATGGACTTATGTATTTTTTTTGATAACTTTTATAACATTTTGTTTGAGACAGATGGAATGACCCATCATTCTATCACATGATTTGCTAACACATCACGAATGACAAATTCCACTTCATTTCTTTAAGAAATGAAGTGGAAATTGTCCAAAGAATGACAAATGGTGAGACTATACCAAAATCATGAATGTATTTATTCTAATTCCAATTTCATCAACTTTAGGGAAATGATCTTGAAAACCAAAAATGTTGTCCTAGTGATCTTATATCTGATGAATCAGATGATACCTTAGATCGTTACAAATTTATGGCTTTGTGATTGTTGGCTTTTCCATAGCCATGTTCTCTACCACTCTCCATCAGAACATGATGGTTAGATTTCCCTTCCATATCCATATTTTCACCTATGTGGAAACCCAGTGATTAGTTTATTTGGGTAATCGTTACATTTCATACTTTAGTTTTTAAAGCCAAGTTTTGGTATTCCTTTTTACGATGTGGGTTTCTATTAAACAAACTTTCGAGTAGTAAACCATTTATAACCCCGACGAATTTCGAGGGAGAAATTCATTTTAAGGTGGGTAGAATGTAACACCCCGAGATTTTATGAAAAATATTCTTTTAATTTCATTAATGTCTTGTGTTTCATTCTACACCAATATTACCTTGCGCTATACGCAACACCGTATTATCATGCAGTATACGCAACACTATTCTTGGATCGTGTTACACACAATTTTGATAATAGTTATTCTACGCAACATTGAGTATATATATATATATATATTCAATGTATAAATGAAATATGGTTGGATTCTGTTATACGAAACAACGAAGGATTCTTTCACAACACGCAACACTGACTTGGCTTGCATTACACGCAATCACGACCTTCCTCGATAGCGTGTGTTGTACGCAATACCGGGTTTTACTAAACAACGATATATTATTATAATATTTTTATGAACTAGCCGTTATGAATAGTGTTAACTAAATTTTGAATTTTATAACATTATTATTCACATTACACATTTCTAGAACATGGTATAAGAACAAAATAAATTTTTCGGGTAAAATAAGTATTTTTCAAAAAATGCAGTTTTGCCGCCTTTGGATGGCGCACACAATTTAAATATAGTTTTTGACATGTTTATATGTTCAATTTGACAAAATAAAATTCTTTTTTTGAATGAGGATATAAAAATTTAAATTAGATAAAGTTTTGATATTTTTCCGATAACTTTCATATTTTAATGAATAGTAAAAACACGCTATATTTTAATTAAAGACAAATTTTTTTATCATAATATATTATGTCATTAAATTATAATATTGAATGGTTTTAAAGTATAAATAGAATATATTTTTACCATTTAATATAATGTATGTCATTAGCATTGATTTTTCCTTGATTTCGTAGGTTAAATCAATTCAATCTTTTGCAATGTTTTAAAGAAAAACTCGTTTTCTTTCGACAATGGGATTAGTTTTAATTTAATTTCTGCATATTTTGTGTATTGAATTTGGAAAAATGAATTCCATATTTGGAATCAGTGGGTCCAAGTTATGTTAATAGGCTAATTTTTATTTTTGGGCATTGTTAATAGTAAATACAGTAAATTTTATTTACTATAGTTAAAGGTAAATCGGGTAATTAAGGGTAAATATAAGATTATAAAATTACCCTCACACTTGGAAAAATCATATTGGATGGCTACATGTAGACCCATATAACCTAAGGGTCGGATTAGATTCATTTAATGGACTTTTTTCCATGAATATAATTTAATTATTATTAAAACCAAAGAATGTGACAACATGTCACTTTCTTAAATCTTATAAGTATAATAATTTTAATTTAGCGATAAACTTCATTAAACATAGAACATGAATAGTATACAGAAAGATAATTCAATTATCTACATCATAGGAATTTATTTATAATTTTTAGGGATTAAATAATTATCATTTATTATGACACAAAGATGATGTAGTAATTGTCTTATTAATGAAATATTGACATAATTGATGTTATAAATGCCCAAATAAATGTAATTTGAAACTTTTTATGACTTAAACTAATTTTATAGGTTAATATGACATGTTATTGTTGATTTAAGTAACTTTGTTCAAACGTATCATTCTGTTATGAATTTCATAAAAATCATGTACCAAATAGTGTCAAAATTGACATAAATTAGTTTTTAAAACAAATATTATATTATTAATTGTTATTTTATTCCTAAAAATATATGGTTCGGGAAAATGACTTAGATAAGGTTATATATATTAATAATAAACAACTTGGGGTTCTTTTGGCTTGTTATGGTATGTTTATTAACCATATAGTGTAAGAAAACAAAAAGACACGGTAAAAGTTAAATTATTAAACTTAGAGTTAAATATAATTGATAAGGTTAAAATAATAACATAAACTTGTCTAAATCCTATTGGATGAGAGGAGTTCGACCCATAACCACTGTATCTTCGAATTTAGACCCTTTGTAACCATTATTAACCGAATTTGACCTTAATATATAATAATATTTTGAGATTTTCCTAAGGTGGCCCTCTCCTCCCTTATAAAAGGGAACCTCCTACCTCTCCTCCTCACACAAATTTGAGCATTCAAGATCGTCCAACCCCTACCAAAATCTCTTCTCAACTTCCATAGTATCATCCTAGAGGTCCTGGTCTTCTTCAAAGACCATCCTTAGTCCTTTAAGGTGAGGTTAAGTGAAGGCGCGTCAAAAAGAGGTAATATCCATTACAGATCTTTTTCAAATTCATTATTCTTAAACATCTTCTTCTTTAGTTGTTTCATGATAAAGTAATAACATCAGTATTTATTATATACTTATATGTTATTATAAATATGAAACAACTCTAATTAACCTTCTATCCATCCTACGGAAAAAGTAAATCACCACGCGTGCGTACGTACGGAACAACGTCTCCACGTCGTGGTGTAATCAATTTTCCGCCACCAACTTAATTGGATGGGTATAATGGTGTAATGAGTAACTATATATGATTATTATAAAGTGATATTGATACTGAAATAGTATACATACACTTCAACACAATTCCACGACCATGGGAACAATATCATCACTCGTGCGTACGTACAGACTACCGTCTCCACGACGCGATGAGATTCATTCTCCACATTAACCATTCATGAATGATTATAAAGTATATATAATGAATAATAATGAAATATATGACATGTTAAATATACTGGATTTATGTATATATTTATATATGTATGTCATCTACTTACTTCCATTCAAGACAATAAGGAAAGGAAAACAGCGTTCATGCGTACGTACGGACTACCGTCTCCATGAACGGTGTGTTTCATTTCATTTATCTATCTATTATATATATATATACATACTGAATATATATGATATATAAATCATGGTTTATATTCTGGAAGTAATTAAATCATGATATAAGTAATAATAATGTCAAGAACAACAAGTCCAAACACCTATGATAAATGAAATGATTTTACCCGAAACGCTTCTTTAACATAGAATTTACAAAAGAACGGGTAATATTAAGTCATAAGTGAACCATATATGATATCATAACAATGAATATGATTCTGTAATAAGTTAATGACATTATTTAAATCATTATACAAGAGGTTCAGATATGTACAAAGCATATCAGACATAAGGTAAGGGAAATATCACAATCTCATTTTTATCTGAGATTGTTTATACTTTGGCATTTACTGGGGTGTATTTTATCAACCACATCCATGTTTCCTCAATATGTAATATTATTTCTATCCACCTGCAATTTTTTAAATCCAATTCTACCCTTTCATGAGTTTTTAGTGAAGGATATGAAAGTAATCTTTTGTCATTTTTCATACGAGGTACTTTTTGACTTTTCCGACTAAAGTACGAAGAATGTTTTTTTAACTTATACAGCATGAATGTATTTTTAAAACATTATTTCGAAAAAGATTCCTTGAAAAGTTTTCATGTTTATTTTTAATCAACTTCTTTTAGTTTAAAATTGTATGACATGTTAAGAAAGGAAAAGTTTTTTTGAAGTAGAAAGGATATTTTCCTCAAGAGTGAAGTTCAAGTGTTTTATCAAAATTATTTTCCATATAAGATAATAAAGGGTTCTATTTTTATCCCTATTATTACATTGATTTGATTATGTTGTGATGGAATTATTTTTATTGATTCCTTTATCGTATATGAATTGTTTTATCATGTCATGATGTTTTAGATTCCCATTTTTTATTACATGGGTTATGCAATGATGTATGGTTTATGATTATGTGGAACACATAAGAATGGTATCATTATGAGATGGGTGGGACCTATATCTCCCTCCAATTCATTGGGTAAAGATTTTATATCTCATTATATAGACATGGCTGGAACGGTAGGTTATACCGGTTCAGTGAAACAGGACTGAAACGAGGGTGACTCGGTTCAGAAATGGACTTTGTCCACTAAGATAGTCTTGGCAATGAGTCTTGAATAATAAGAAATGATTCTCTATGATTATGTGCCACCAAGTTTCATGTTTTAAGTTATGAAATTTGGGATTTCATTTCACTACTATGATTTATCCCATGTTATGAAATTATGCTCTCTTTTGCAGGTTAAGATTTCCAAAATGTTATGTTCTTATGAATATGACGTGATTGATATTTATTTTGTTTATCCTTATTGAGCATTTGAGCTCACCCTTTTATGTTTTCTTTTCCCCAGGATATAAAGAAAGGTTTTAGGTAAAAAAAAGAAGATCTTTATGGGAGATGTTGAAGATCTTTCACCACGATTAGAAGATTATATTCCGAGTTTCCAAATACACTAAACTATTATGATCCTTGTGTGTGTGTTTTTGTTATGTACCAAGTATTCTGAAAAAGTAATGTAATGTCCATGTACGTCAGGCTTCAGGTCTCTACACAGCGTCAGACAAAGGGATTTGGACATGGGAGGCATCATAGGAGGACCCAAGACAGAGGATCGATAGTCCAGGGCTCTAAGGCTGGATTCGGTCACCTTAGGGAGAAGTGATGATACATGTGCGACGGTAGGGGAAATCTCGCTAGAGATTGCCCGAACTGTCGAGCTGCTGACTGCGAAGCGGTGGATGGACCACTGAGGCAGAGATTGAGAGTGGAGCAGACAGACCCGCCTGGTGGCAGATGTGGAAGAAGAGCAGGGAGAGCTGCGGATGGTGGCAGAAGTTTTGACTTACTTCCACCACCACCCCAAGAGTTTGAAACTAGGCTCAGGGAGCTGGAGGACAGGGATGGGGACAGCTACATGCGGTCGAGGCATACGAACCAGGGGCTCTAGGGATGATTTGAGGTACGTTTTGTGTCTTTTATACCTTATCTTACATACTTATAGACATAAGTTCCAGTCATTACTTAATAGCCACATGTCTTGTACGAAACCTCAAGATTCCTGTAAAACCGTTGACTCGATCCTTACGCTTGGAGACACCTACGGGAGGAGACTCGAATATCACACATCATTGTAGATAGTGTGATCATACCCTTGGAGGAGAGAGTTTTTTCTAGAACCTCTTGGTGGTATCATTGAGGCCTTATGCCGTCATTCTCAGTATGGATTGGTTATCTTCAGTCCATGCCCATATTGACTATTTTAAGTGAAGAGTGAGGTGAGTCTGCCATGATGGAACGAGGTTATCCTTTGTCGGAGAAAGGGAAACACATGCAGCACGAAATGATCTTATACATAGGAGGTTGTGGCCCATATCTCATGAGTTGGCTAGCCTTTCTCTCAGAGCAGTGGATGTTGTGAGTTCCTAGTTCCCAGTAGTAGTGGCGGCGTGTGAGGTCATCTTTCCAGAAGATGTACCAGGATTACCTCCTTACCAGAAAATCAAATTTTGCATCGACTTACACCCCGGGACGACACCGACTTCCTCATCAGCATATCAGATGGCTCCCACAGAGCTTCGCGAGATGAGAGTGATGTTGGAGGATTTGGAGAGCAAGGGTTTTGTGAGCCCCATCATTTCACCCTGGGCAGCCCCAGTCTTGTTTTCCAAGAAGGCATACGGGAGTCTGAGGTTGTGTGTGGATTACCCACGCCTGAACTAGGTAACAGTGAAGAACAAGTATCCACTACCAAGGATTGATGACCTCTTTGATCAGATAAGATGGGCACAGTGGTTCTCAAAGGTTGACCTTCGATCATGCTATCACCAGTTACGAGTATAGGATAAGGATATACCGAAGATGGCTTTCAGATGCCGTTAAGGTCACTGTGAGTACTTGGTAGTGCCTTTTGGAATTAATAACACCCCTGAAGTGTTCCTGGGACTGATGAACTAGATTTTGCAGCCGTACTGGGACTGGTTCATAGTGGTCTTCATCAATGAAATCCTTGTGTACTCGACGTCAGAAGAAGAGTGTGCAAGACACCTGTGGATGGTTCTAGACGTACTTCGGGAGAACCAGCTTTATAGGAAGCTCTCAAAGTGCTAGTTCTAGATTTTGGAAGTCCACTTACTGGGCCTTGTCATCTCAGAAGATGGAGTAGCCATAGACCCAGCCAAGGTGGAGGCTTTATTAGCATGGGATCCACCTCGGAGTGTGAAAGAGGTTCAGAGCTTCATTGGATTGGCAGGATGTTACAGGAGATTCATTCCTAAATTCTCCCATATATTAGCACCAATGCCAGGCTTGACCAAGAATGGGAAACCCTTCGTATGGATGGAGAAGTTCCAGCGGGCTTTCGAGTAGTTGAGGCAGAGTTTGACGAGCGCGTCAGTCATGAGATTTCCAGAGGAGGGTGTCAAGTACATAGTTTTCTGCGACACATAAGGGATGAGGCTCAGATGTGTCATGATGCAGATACTTGTAGTGATTGTTTATCTTTCATGCAAGGTTAGGAAACATGAGCAGAACTATGCGACCCATGATCTCAAGTAGGTTGCGGTAGACTTCGCATTTAATATGTGGTGACACTACCTTATGGGCGAGCAGTTTATCATCTACTCTGACCACAAGAGCCTCAGGTACATCTTTACGTATAAAGAACTGAATATGAGGCAGAGGCGTTGGCTATAGTTCTTCCAAGACTATGATTTTGAGATCATATATAGTCCTAGGAAGGGGAACAAGGTGTAAGATTCTCTGAGCAGATGATCGAGCACACATCTTTTGAGTGAGGAGATAGAACAGTTCGCCACATTGCAGTTGTCCTTCATGGTTAGGGAAGATGAAACCAACCTACAGTTGATGGTTATCTCCCCTCCAATCTAACTGCAGGTTAAGGAGGCACAACTAGGAGATGTCTACTGTGTGGATTTACGTGCTCAGTTATCCATAGGACATACTCCTGATGGATATTCACAAGGTGGGGAGCACATACTTCTTTTTAGAGGATGCACTGTTGTACCGGTGGCATTGTAGGAGGAGGTCTTGAAGGAGATTCATACATCCCCTTTGGAGGTACATCGTGGGTGGGGAAGATGTACTAGGACCTCCAACGATAGTTCTGGTGGTCAGGCATGAAAAAGGCAGGTGGAGAGTTTGTTTCCCGATGCCTCATATGCTAGCAGGTGAAGGCTGAGCACCAGGTTCCAGCGGGATTAGCTCACCCCCTAGAAGATCCAGAGTGGAAGTGGGATGGAATATCTATGAACATAGTGACATGATTTCCACAGACATCCAAGGGTCATGATTCCATCTGGTTGATCACTGATCAACTCACCAAGTCATCCCACTTCTTATATATCAGGGAGTAGAGTTCCGTAGAGAGCATGAGACACTTCTATGTGCAGGAGATAGTTTGGATTCATGGCGTCCCCTCGACAATAGTCTCGGACCGAGATGCCTGTTTCATGTCCCAATTCTGGAAGGGATTGCAAGAGGATTTTGGGACTCATCTACACTTGAGAACAAAATTTCATCCATAGATAGATGGTCAGACAGAGAGGACCATTCATGTTTTGCAGGATTTGTTGTGAGCCTGTGTCGTGGACTTTGGTCACAGTTGGGAGGACCACCTACCACTGGTGGAGTTTGTGTACAACAATAGCTACCACTCCACCATTGGTATGGTACCATTCGAGGCGTTTTATGGGAGACACTGTGGGTCACCGCTTTGCTGGAACCGACCTCAGAGAGTCAGCACTCATGGGTCCAGAGTTGGTGCAAGCTACCACCAAGAAGTTTTAGGTCATCTGGGAGTGGATGAAGACTGCACAGAGATGGAAGAAGTCTTATGCTGATAGAATATGGAGACCTCTGGAGTTCGAAGAGGGAGACCACATCTTTCTTTGGGTCTCACCTCGATGAGGGATACAAGGATTTGGCCGAGGCAGCAAGCTAACTCTGAGGATCATCAGACCTTTCTAGATATTATGCAGAGTTGGAGAGGTAGCGTACCACCTAGCTCTGCTGCCAAATTTGCATCAGGTACATGATTTCTTCATTAATGGGAGAAATATTCCCTTGGTGCACATTAGGTGGAAATAAGGGAATATTCAGTAGAGCACATGGGATCAGGAGGCCTAGATCCGTGCCCAGTACCCACGTTCTTTTGAGTAGCCTTTGTTTTGGCTTTTCATGGACATAAGTCCCCAAGGTGGGGAGAATGTAATGTCTCATATTTCCAATGTATTTTTTTAAAATATTATATGGAATTATTTCAAGATTGGGAGCGGAAATGGTACATCATTCAGAGGCCCAGTGAGCCCGAAATGGTGGATTGAACTTTTTTTACCTTAAGTGAGATGATACTTGTGCACGGTAGTGGCAATTTCTAAACAGATGCCCAGATTAGAAATCGGAGGGCACTGTTTCTCCTGGGGCGATGACTTTACCTAAGAACTAGCCCAACCTTAGCTGGCGCAGGTCGAGGGAAAAAGTAAATTTTTTGACGTTTTAAGTAATAAAAAAAAAAATTCAAAAGATTATTTTATTTCTTTTATGGAATCATTCGCTGTAGTGCGACAATGGGGAATCTCTTTCCTTAATAAATGGAATGTCATAATGACTCAGAAATAGCAATTCTGACTCATTAATACCACATTGTATTTTTGAATGACAAATACATTTCCCTTTTTATTGGGATAATCTAATGTTGATCGTTGGAGAAAGATTGAGAGAAATAATGGGCAAAACTCTCGGTGATGAATGACGACTGATCGAAGCTACGAATCGCTGCGCCAACATGGTTGGAGGATCTCGATGACAACGGTAGCATGACCTCTTCATCAGCGATCAATACCTTCTCGAGGTGGGGTTTTTTATTTGAATTCTTCTCCCCATTTTTGATTTTAAACAACGAACACGGATCAACCATGATCACGTTGATCTACAGATTTGTTTGTTCTTACAAGAGGGTTTTATCGGGATGATTCGGGGAATTGATCCATGTTGATTTTGTTGTTTGATTCTGCCTTGTTTAAACCTACTAATGGGAGAGGATCAGCGCCGTGACGAATGATGGAAGAGGATCATTTATCAATTGGTTTTATTGGATTTTTTCTTTCGTTCTTCAAATTCTTCACATTCTTCATGGGGTGACAAACAACGGATCATTGTGCATCTGTTCTGTGACGCAACCATCAGAAATTTATGAATTGACATCCCAATGACCATTCAGAGGTGCGGTGAGAATAGCGGGTGAAGAATCAGACCTCATTGGGAAGGGTCGTTCTTCAGGCGTTCTTCACATGGGAATATCAAAACGTGTTTTCAGAGCCGATCAGATGTGAAAAAACACCGGAAGAAGCTTCGTGGTGTCGGGGTGACCAAAACTTGGGAGTTTCGGGGTGATCGGATGGCCGGATCAAAGAACGGGGTAGCTCGAAAGGCGTGACGGTGGAGGTCCGTGTTTCTGGAAATTTCTAGAACACACGACCTGTACATTCGAAGAACATGCCATATAGTGCTGGTGGAAGTGGCTAGGGTTTCAGGGGTCAGAGAGGAATCACACAACGTGTGACCTTGGTGAAACGGTGTGTTATACTTTCCCTGAAGCTCGGCATGTATTTTGGGAAGTACACGGACACGGGTTGGACTACACGACTTCAGGTAACACGGCGTGTACAACATGGAAGAGGAGCCTATGCAGAACTCACCATGTATCTAGGGGGTACACAGACATGGGATGGAGTACACGACCATGTACTTCATCACACAGCCAGGCGAGGCCAGTAACACGTTCCACCCCATGTACCGATTACACGGGTTGGAGTACACGAGTTGATGACCATGTACGGGGAACATGGCTAGTATACACAGAGCCAACCTTAGTCACTCAGACACAACATGTACACCGTACTACACATCGGGTACTCAGGTTTTTCTATATGATCAGCATTACGACATGGGTCATTGTACACAGGCTGTACCCGGGGTCAAACAACACGTTGTGTAACTATTCTACACAGAGTGTACTTTTTGGAAAACAACATGGTCCTCTTGGTCACCACTTCATGGACATGTTTCATTTGGGTTAGTGCCCCATATTCTCATTCCTCTGAAGTTCAGACATTGTTTCCTTTTATAGGAGTATGATCCCTTCAACATGACTTTCTGTGATAGAGTCAAGCATCCATCCGAGAGGCCTGAATCGAGATCCTCTATCCATTCTTGACCCTAGGTAGAGTCCGGCATCGACATGACCAAATCCACCGGGCATCGATCCTCTACCTAGAAGGTGAATTTCAGATGAGTCATGGTATCCTCCATCACCCTGGCAGTGATCCTCATTTGTGTATCGTGATCTTTCCCACTCAAGAGTGTGTATCCCATAATTAGTGCATCTATCTATCGGAAGCTTCCCACTCAAGAGTGTGTCCCCGGTAATGAGTGTAACTACCTCTTGTGATGGTTCCCGACAAATAGTACATCTCGGACGGATGTCATCAGAGCTATAAGAATCATGGAGTGTGTTTTTCTGGAATGAGTGCTTTGTGGAATCTTCGAACTGAATCCCTTACGGGGGTATTCAGTTGTGTGAATTGTCTCTAGACTACGGGTCTGGGTTTTGAGTATATCTGGTATGTGCTATATTTTTTGTAGACATATACTATGTATAGATATAACGACCCATACTTTACATACATTGTTAATACTTCAAAATTGAAGCACACTTATTACAACATATGAAAAAACCACAAAGGACCGAATAGGTATAGTGTCTTTAGAAACTGGGAAACATAAACAACTGGTTCATAAATCTTCTACAGTGTCTCCCATTTATTTCATCATATCTAGGGTCCCTTTTAGAATATTCTACTTAATATCCATCTTCCTGACCTGGGGAAAAGAAAACATAAAAGGGTGAGCTCAAATGCTCAGCAAGGGCAAATAAAGGAAATAAAAATCATATCATATCTTTATGAAGATCAAAACCTGCAAAAGAGATCATAATATCTTAACATGGAATAAATCATAGAAGTGAAAATGAGATCCCCATAATCATAACATAAAACTTGAAACTTTGTGGCATGCACACATAATCATGGAAAATCATTTCTTGTTAGTCATGACTCATTGCCAAGACTATCTTAGTGGACAAAGTCCCTTTCTGAACCGAGTTCACTCCTCGTTTCAGTCCTGTATCACTGAACCGAAATAACCTTCCGTTCCAGCCATGCCTATCTCATGAGATATAAAATCATTAACCAATGCATTGGAGGGAGATATAGGTCCCACCCATCTTATAATGAATCTTTTCTTATGTGTGCCACATAATCATAAAACATACATCATCGCATAACACATGTAACAAAAATGGGATTCTTGAAACATCATGACATCATAAAATCATATAAGGCAAATGAATTCATAAAAATAATTCCCTCACAACATAATCAAATCAATGTAATTAAAGGGATAAAAACAGAACCCTTTATTATCTTAGATGGAAAATAATTTTGATAAAACACTTGAACTCCATTCTGGAGGAAAATATCCTTTCCTTTTCAAAAACACTTTTCTTTTCTTAACATGTCATACAATTATAAACTAAAAGAAGTTGATTAAAAATAAACATGAAAACTTGTAAAGGAAGCTTCTTGGAAATAATGTTTTAAAAATCCATTCATGCCGTATAAGTTAAAAAAAACATTCTTCGTACTTTTGTCGGAAAAGTCAAAAAGTACCTCGTACGGAAAAACGACAAAAGATTCCTTTCATATTCTTTACCAAAAACTCACCTAAGGGTAAAATTGGATTTAAACTATTTCAAGTGGATGGAAACAATATTACATATTGAGGGAACATGGATGTGGATGATAAAATACACCCCAGTAAATACTTACGAATAAACAATCTCGGATAAAAATGAGATTGTGATATTTCCCTTACCTTAGGTCCAATTTGCTTTGTACGTGTCCGAAGCTCCTGTATAATGGTTTAAATAATGTTATTGACTTATTCCAGAATCATACATATTTATATGATATCATATATGGTCATATTATTAGCTTCTTGTTAGTAATATTTCATTGTTACTTGTTACTCGGGTCTTTATAACTTTTTGTTCTTATGCGTGTTTTGTCGAATAAATTCTTATTCTTATATTTAGGTTATAGATAATTCATTTCCAGAATGGTATTAGTGTAGTATATACCATATTCATTCATTCAATTCATTTATATAATCATTATGAAATGAAGATCATGTAGAACGAGTCGCATCACATCGTGGAGACGGTATTCCGTACGTACGCACGAGTGATGATATCGTTCGTATGATCGTGGAATTGTTTTGGAGTATATATATATATTATTTCAGTATCAATATTACTTAATAATAATCATATATAGTTACTCATTACACCATTATACCCATCCTTGTAAGGTGATGGTGGAAAATAGATTACACCACGGCGTGGAGACGGTATTCCGTACGTACGCACGCGCGGTGATTTCATTTTTTCCGTAGGATGGATAGAAGGTGAATTAGGGTTGTTTCATATTTATAATAACATATCAGTATGTAAGTAATACTGATGTTATTACTTTATCATGAAACAACTAAAGAAGAAGAAGTTGAAGAAGAATGAAATTGAAAAGATCGGTAATGGATATTACCTCTTCTTTGGAACGCCTCTTTGAATCCTCCACTTAAGGAACTAAGATTGGTCTTTGGAGAAGACCAGGACCTCTAGGATTATTCTAGGGAAGTGGAGAGGAGAAAATGGCAGGGGTTGTCCGAGCTTGAGTGCTCAATTTGGTGTGAGGAGGAGGGGGAGGAGGTGTCCCTTTTATAGGGGAGGAGAGGGGCACCTTAGGAATATCTCAAAATATTATTTTATATTAAAGTCAAAATCGGTTTATAATGGTTCCAAAGGGTCTTATTTCGAAGCTAAAGTGGGGATGGGTCGAAATCCTATCAACCAATAGGATTTAGACAAGTTTAGGGTATTATTTTAACCTTATCAATTAGATTTAACTCTAAGTTAATTAATTTAACTTTTACCGTGTCTTTTTGTTTTCTTTCACTATATGGTTAATACACTTACTATAACATGCCAAAAGAACCCCAAATTGTTTATTATTAATATATATATCCTTATCTAAGTCATTTGGCCGAACCATAGATTTTTAGGAATAAAATAACAATTAATAATATAATATTTAATTTAAAAACTATTTTGTGTCAATTTTGACACTATTTGATATATGATTTTTGTGAAAGTCATAACAGAATTATATGTTCGAACCAAGTTAATTAAATCATTACTAATATATCATAGTAACCTAGAAAATTAGTGGAATTCATAAAAAGTCTCAAATTACATTTATTTTGGTATTTATATTATCAATTTTTTTAATATTTCATTAATAAGATAATTACTGCATCATCTTTGTGTCATAATTAAATTAAATTATTTGATGTCTAAAAATTACAAATAAAATACCATCATGTAGGAAATCTTTTTAGCGTTCTAATGAATATTTACAATCGAATTTAGCTTATGTATAACCCTACATTAAAAATGATTTACTTATTAAACTTTGATTTTAACTATTTTAACCCTTCTTTAAATAAATTAATAATAAATATCCTAATCTAATCCAAGTGGGCCTAAATGGTCATATTTTATTCCTAAGTTTGTTTTTGGTCGAATTACACTTGTCCAATAGAATTAGGACATGTGTTAGGGTAATATTAATATCATATTTACCCTTAGTTACCCTATTTACTATTAACCGCGGTAAAAATCGTAAAAAGTTACTATTCACCAAAAAATTATTTTCATCTCATTGAACCACATTTTAGTCCTTGATATTAACCGTGTCTCTTGGATTTTCGAAATTCCATTCACAGAAGCGGTAAAATTAAGTTTTATGCAAAATTCAGTTTTTAACCTACCACTTAGTGGTTTCACTATTCATCAAAATTTGAAAGTTTTCAGAAAAATACCAAAATTTCACCCTAGGCTAATTTCGATATTCTGAGTCCAAAAATGAAGTCCATTTTGAAAAATAAAATTTATAAAATTTCAAAAAGTGGTTATTACTATTCATAACGGCTAGTTTTAATAGCATATTGTTGTTTAGTGAAACTCGGTATTGCGTACGACGCAAGCTATCGAGGAAGGTCGCGATTGCGTGTAAAGCAAGCCAAGCAAGTGTTGTGTAGAAAAAGATTCCTTTGATGATTTATATAACATAAAAGTCTCGGGTGTTACATTCTACCCCCCTTAAAAAGAATTTCGCCCTCGAAATTCGTCACTTTGCAACAAACAAATGAGGATACTTCTCCCTCATCATATCCTCAAGCTCCCATGTAGCTTCTTCAAGTTGGTGGTTTCTCCATAAAACTTTCACCAAGCGAGTGGTCTTGTTTCGTAGCACTTTTTCGCTACGATCTAGAATCTCTATCGGCTGTTCTTCATAAGAAAGATCTTGCTCCAGCGGTACAACTTCTGAGCTGAGTACATGTGAAGGATCTGGTATGTACTTTCTCAGGAGAGATACGTGGAACACATCGTGAACTTGAGAGAGATTCGGTGGAAGCGCCAATCGGTAAGCTACCTTCCCAACACGATCCAGTATTTCAAAAGGATCGATATATCTAGGGCTCAACTTCCCCTTCTTTCCAAATCTCATAACCCTCTTCCAGGGAGATATTCGTAAGAACACTTTATCGCCCACTTCAAACTCTAGGTCTTTTCTTCGGTTGTCGGCATAACTTTTCTGTCGACTCTGAGCTGCTCTTATGTGTTGTTGAATAGATCTAACCTTTTCTGCCATTTCATCAACGAGATCAGGTCCTAATAGCTTTCTTTCCCCAACTTCATCCCAGCAAGTTGGAGTCCTGCATTTCTTTCCATAGAGAGCTTCATAAGGAGCCATCTGAATACTGGAGTGAAAGCTATTATTATAAGAAAATTCCACCAAAGGTAGGTGTTGATCCCAACCTCCTTTGAAATCCATAGAGCAAGCTCTCAACATATCTTCTAGGTTTTGAATTGTTCTCTCAGACTGACCGTCTGTCTGGGGATGATAAGCAGTGCTGAAACTCAACTCTGTATCCAGAGTATGCTGAAGACTTCGCCAGAACTTCGAGGTAAATCTCGGATCTCGATCAGATATAATAGAAAGTGGTACCCCATGCAATCTTACCACTTCCTTTACATATATCCTGGCAAGCTGATCTAGAGAGAAATCCTCTCTAATAGCAATGAAGTGTGCAGACTTTGTAAGACGATCAACTATGACCCAGATAGCATTATTGCCTTTGGATGTTTTAGGAAGTCCTGTGACAAAGTCCATAGTGATGTTTTCCCATTTCCATTCGGGTATGGGTAATGGTTGTAACATCCCCTTAGACTTCTGTCTCTCAGCTTTAACTTGTTGACAAACCAAGCATCGAGAGACATATTCAGCAACATCTCTTTTCATGCCATCCCACCAGAAGTACTCTTTCAGGTCCCTATACATCTTCGTGCTTCCAGGATGAATAGAGAATGAAGAACTATGAGCCTCATCCAGCAGCTCTTTCTTTAATTCGGGGATGGGAGGAACACAAACCCGATTCCTGAACTTTATTATCCCATCACAATCAAGGTTGAATTCAGGAACATTTCTCACCTTCTTTTGTAACTCGACATCTTCTTTCTGTGCCTCTTTAATCTTCACATGTATAGATGGTTGAACATTCATTAGAGAAAGATAAGATTTTTCCCCTTCCATTATAATTCCAAGATCCATCCTTTGTAAATCCATAAATATTGGATCTTTTGTGATCCTCATCATGGATAAACTAGCATGGTCTTGTCGACTTAATGCATCTGCCACCTTGTTTGCTTTCCCAGGGTGGTAATGGATTGAGCAGTCATAATCCTTAATCAGCTCCAACCATCTTCTTTGGCGCATATTCAGCTCCTTTTGTGTGAAAATATACTTTAAACTTTTATGATCAGTATAAATATCACACCTTTCACCATAAAGGTAATGCCTCTAA
The DNA here is from genome assembly GCA_963277665.1 of Viscum album. Taxonomy (NCBI): domain Eukaryota; kingdom Viridiplantae; phylum Streptophyta; class Magnoliopsida; order Santalales; family Viscaceae; genus Viscum; species Viscum album. The sequence goes on along the minus strand of OY728159.1, from coordinate 1,286,862,257 downwards.
ATTTTTAATGCAAAGATTACCGCAGCCAACTCCAAATCATGTGTTGGGTAATTTTGCTCATGGATTTTCAACTGTCGTGAGGCATAAGATATCACCATATCATTTTGCATAAGAACACACCCCAATCCCTTCTTGGATGCATCACTGTAGATCACAAACCTTTCTCCACTACAAGGAAATGTGAGCACAGGTGCACTGGATAACCTTCTTTTCAACTCCTTGAAATTCTCTTCACATTCCTCTGTCCAGACAAACTTAACTCCTCTCCGAGTCAACTTGGTGAGTGGATTAGATAATCGTGAAAAATCTTTTACAAAACGTCGATAATATCCAGCCAAACCAAGAAAACTGCGGATCTCAGTTACTGTTGTTGGTCTTGACCATCTTTCGATAACCTCTGTTTTTGCTAGATCCACAGATATCCCCTCTTTTGAGATTATATGACCCAAAAATGCAACTTTTTGAAGCCAAAATTCACACTTGGTAAATTTGGCATAAAGCTTCTCCTTTCTCAGGGTCTTCAATATAATTCTCAAGTGATCTTGATGCTCTTCCTTGCTCTTTGAATAGACAAGAATATCGTCTATAAATACTACCACAAATTGATCAAGATAGTCTCTAAAGACTCTATTCATTAGATCCATGAAGATAGCAGGGGCATTAGTAAGACCAAATGGCATCACTATAAATTCATAGTGTCCATACCTTGTACGGAAAGCCGTCTTTGGTATATCCTCCCTTTTGACCCTTAATTGATGATACCCTGAACGAAGATCAATCTTGGAAAAGTATTGAGCTCCGCGTAGTTGGTCAAATAAGTCATCAATGCGTGGGAGAGGATATTTGTTCTTGATAGTGATCTTGTTAAGTTCTCGATAATCAATGCAGAGTCTCATTGATCCATCTTTCTTCTTAACAAATAGAACAGGTGCTCCCCAAGGTGACGCACTAGGGCGTATGAATCCCTTATCAAGATTCTCTTGGAGTTGCTTCTTCAATTCCTGCAACTCAATTGGGGCCATTCTATAAGGTGTCTTTGAAATAGGCAAAGCACCCGGTACGAGTTCTATTGAAAACTCAACTTCACGATTTGGTGGAAGACCCGGTAATTCCTCCGGAAAGACATCATCAAACTCCCGTACAATGGGCATATTCTTAATCGTGAGTTTCTCACCAACTATTTGAGATAAATAACCTTCATTTAGTGGAATCAATACCCATAAGATGGAAGAAATTTCCACTGGAAGGTTATGTTCATCCTTGCATTGATAGACGATCGTAGATTGATCTGGAATATGAAATGTGACTTCCCTTCTTTGGCAATCGATATGAGCTCTATGTAGAGAAAGCCAATCCATGCCAAGAATCACATCAAATTCCACTAAAGGAAGGATCACAAGATTTGCAGGAAGCACTTTCCCACAAACTTCGATCGGAGAAGAATTATAAACTTCTGATGCGATTGATGTGCCATTAGGTGTTGTCACAGCTAACTCAACATCTAATTGTTGAGGTAATACGGTGATACCCTTAGAAAATTTTTCAGAAATAAAAGAGTGGGTGGATCCAGAATCAAATAAAACTTTTGCTACTTTAGAGTGGGTGGTAAGTGTACCTTTCACCACATCGTTATCGTACTCCACCTCGCTGATAGAAATTGCATGTGACTTTCCTTTGTCTTTAGCCTTAAGAGTTTGTTGACGTCGACCATCATCATCAACCCTTGGATTTGGGCATTGATTGGCATAATGCCCCATCTCCTTGCACTTGAAACATTGAAGTGTAGTAGGTTCATTCTGTGTATCCCTTCCTTTGTTTGCATCATTAGACATCTTCTTCCCATTATCACGGCATTCAAATGCCCGATGACCTTCCTTTCCACATTTAAAACATTTACTTGTCCCTTTAAGACAACTCCCACCATGTTTCTTTCCACACTTTGAGCATAATGGAAAGTTCATCTTCTTTTCAGTGTGCTCTTTAGAGTTTCCTTTGAATTCCATCTTCCTCTTCTTATCAAACCCATGTGACTGATGGGTTACTCCAATCTCCATCTCGACTTTGAGAGCACATCGAACGATTTCCTCGTAGCTATTGAAGTCCCTTATGGCTAACGCCCTTCGAAGACTTGGTTTTAAGCCACTAAAGAATCGATCGATCTTACTCTCAGGTTGGATAATAATACCAGAAGCGTACCTTGCAAGTCTTGTAAAATTTGCTTCATAGGTACTAACAGATTCATCATCCCTTTGCTTCAGTTCAAGGAACTCTTTCTCCATCTTTGTTCGGAGAATACGAGGGAAGTACTTATTGAAAAATAAGTTCTTGAACTCGTCCCATTCCATAGACTCAATTTCATCCCTTTGCCTCGTATTCTTAACAAGATTCCACCATTGATCAGCATCTCCTTCCAAACGATACACTGCTAGGATGACTTTATCATGCTCAGAACATTGAAGAACTGAAAATATCTTTTCAGTAGTACTAATCCATTGTTCAGCAACTAATGGATCAGTAGACCCGCTGAAAGAAGGTGGACGCTGCCTCATGAAGGATTCAACAGAATGTTGCTCACTCCTTTGCTCGTTTGGAAATCCTGCATGATTCATAGCTTGAGAAAGTTGTGTGAGCATGGCTACAAGATTTTGCATTCCAGCTCCCATATCGTTTGGTTGCTCAGGGGGACAATCATTGCATTTCCCATCGCATTCCGCATTAACACGGTTCCTTCGGGTTCCATCCATTGACTAAAACCAAGAAGAATAGTGTGAGCAACACTAATTATAATAGGAAACCACATAATTCAAGAATAAAATTTTCATGCTTAAGGTCTTATCCTAGGTTATTCAAGGCCATTTCTAAAATTGTGTTCTATGCTTAGACTTATTCTTAGGGTTCTTACTAAGGCTTTCACATCCTAGTTTCCAAAGGTTGACTATAACCTCCCTCTGATACCAACTATAACGACCCATACTTTACATACATTGTTAATACTTCAAAATTGAAGCACACTTATTACAACATATGACAAAACCACAAAGGACCGAATAGGTATAGTGTCTTTAGAAACTGGGAAACATAAACAACTGGTTCATAAATCTTCTACAGTGTCTCCCATTTATTTCATCATATCTAGGGTCCCTTTTAGCATATTCTACTTAATATCCATCTTCCTGACCTGGGGAAAAGAAAACATAAAAGGGTGAGCTCAAATGCTCAGCAAGGGCAAATAAAGGAAATAAAAATCATATCATATCTTTATGAAGATCAAAACCTGCAAAAGAGATCATAATATCTTAACATGGAATAAATCATAGAAGTGAAAATGAGATCCCCATAATCATAACATAAAACTTGAAACTTTGTGGCATGCACACATAATCATGGAAAATCATTTCTTGTTAGTCATGACTCATTGCCAAGACTATCTTAGTGGACAAAGTCCCTTTCTGAACCGAGTTCACTCCTCGTTTCAGTCCTGTATCACTGAACCGAAATAACCTTCCGTTCCAGCCATGCCTATCTCATGAGATATAAAATCTTTACCCAATGCATTGGAGGGAGATATAGGTCCCACCCATCTTATAATGAATCCTTTCTTATGTGTGCCACATAATCATAAAACATACATCATCGCATAACACATGTAACAAAAATGGGATTCTTGAAACATCATGACATCATAAAATCATATAAGGCAAATGAATTCATAAAAATAATTCCCTCACAACATAATCAAATCAATGTAATTAAAGGGATAAAAACAGAACCCTTTATTATCTTAGATGGAAAATAATTTTGATAAAACACTTGAACTCCATTCTTGAGGAAAATATCCTTTCCTTTTCAAAAACACTTTTCTTTTCTTAACATGTCATACAATTATAAACTAAAAGAAGTTGATTAAAAATAAACATGAAAACTTGTAAAGGAAGCTTCTTGGAAATAATGTTTTAAAAATCCATTCATGCCGTATAAGTTAAAAAAAACATTCTTCGTACTTTTGTCGGAAAAGTCAAAAAGTACCTCGTACGGAAAAACGACAAAAGATTCCTTTCATATTCTTTACCAAAAACTCACCTAAGGGTAAAATTGGATTTAAACTATTTCAAGTGGATGGAAACAATATTACATATTGAGGGAACATGGATGTGGATGATAAAATACACCCCAGTAAATACTTACGAATAAACAATCTCGGATAAAAATGAGATTGTGATATTTCCCTTACCTTAGGTCCAATTTTCTTTGTACGTGTCCGAAGCTCCTGTATAATGGTTTAAATAATGTTATTGACTTATTCCAGAATCATACATATTTATATGATATCATATATGGTCATATTATTAGCTTCTTGTTAGTAATATTTCATTGTTACTTGTTACTCGGGTCTTTATAACTTTTTGTTCTTATGCGTGTTTTGTCGAATAAATTCTTATTCATATCTTTAGGTTATAGATAATTCATTTCCAGAATGGTATTAGTGTAGTATATACCATATTCATTCATTCAATTCATTTATATAATCATTATGAAATGAAGATCATGTAGAACGAGTCGCATCACATCGTGGAGACGGTATTCCGTACGTACGCACGAGTGATGATATCGTTCCTATGATCGTGGAATTGTTTTGGAGTATATATATATATTATTTCAGTATCAATATTACTTAATAATAATCATATATAGTTACTCATTACACCATTATACCCATCCTTGTAAGGTGATGGTGGAAAATAGATTACACCACGGCGTGGAGACGGTATTCCGTACGTACGCACGCGCGGTGATTTCATTTTTTCCGTAGGATGGATAGAAGGTGAATTAGGGTTGTTTCATATTTATAATAACATATCAGTATGTAAGTAATACTTATGTTATTACTTTATCATGAAACAACTAAAGAAGAAGAAGTTGAAGAAGAATGAAATTGAAAAGATCGGTAATGGATATTACCTCTTCTTTGGAACGCCTCTTTGAATCCTCCACTTAAGGAACTAAGATTGGTCTTTGGAGAAGACCAGGACCTCTAGGATTATTCTAGGGAAGTGTAGAGGAGAAAATGGCAGGGGTTGGCCGAGCTTGAGTGCTCAATTTGGTGTGAGGAGGAGGGGGAGGAGGTGTCCCTTTTATAGGGGAGGAGAGGGGCACCTTAGGAATATCTCAAAATATTATTTTATATTAAAGTCAAAATGGGTTTATAATGGTTCCAAAGGGTCTTATTTCGAAGCTAAAGTGGGGATGGGTCGAAATCCTATCAACCAATAGGATTTAGACAAGTTTAGGGTATTATTTTAACCTTATCAATTAGATTTAACTCTAAGTTAATTAATTTAACTTTTACCGTGTCTTTTTGTTTTCTTTCACTATATGGTTAATACACTTACTATAACATGACAAACGAACCCCAAATTGTTTATTATTAATATATATATCCTTATCTAAGTCATTTGGCCGAACCATAGATTTTTAGGAATAAAATAACAATTAATAATATAATATTTAATTTAAAAACTATTTTGTGTCAATTTTGACACTATTTGATATATGATTTTTGTGAAAGTCATAACAGAATTATATGTTCGAACCAAGTTAATTAAATCATTAATAATATATCATAGTAACCTAGAAAATTAGTGGAATTCATAAAAAGTCTCAAATTACATTTATTTTGGTATTTATATTATCAATTTTTTTAATATTTCATTAATAAGATAATTACTGCATCATCTTTGTGTCATAATTAAATTAAATTATTTGATGTCTAAAAATTACAAATAAAATACCATCATGTATGAAATCTTTTTAGCTTTCTAATGAATATTTACAATCGAATTTATCTTATGTATAACCCTATATTAAAAATGATTTACTTATTAAACTTTGATTTTAACTATTTTAACCCTTCTTTAAATAAATTAATAATAAATATCCTAATCTAATCCATGTGGGCCTAAATGGTCATATTTTATTCCTAAGTTTGTTTTTGGTCGAATTAAACTTGTCCAATAGAATTAGGACATGTGTTAGGGTAATATTAATATCATATTTACCCTTAGTTACCCTATTTACTATTAACCGCGGTAAAAATCGTAAAAAGTTACTATTCACCAAAAAATTATTTTCATCTCATTGAACCACATTTTAGTCCTTGATATTAACCGTGTCTCTTGGATTTTCGAAATTCCATTCACAGAAGCGGTAAAATTAAGTTTTATGCAAAATTCAGTTTTTAACCTACCACTTAGTGGTTTCACTATTCATCAAAATTTGAAAGTTTTCAGAAAAATACCAAAATTTCACCCTAGGCTAATTTCGATATTCTGAGTCCAAAAATGAAGTCCATTTTGAAAAATAAAATTTATAAAATTTCAAAAAGTGGTTATTACTATTCATAACGGCTAGTTTTAATAGCATATTGTTGTTTAGTGAAACTCGGTATTGCGTACGACGCAAGCTATCGAGGAAGGTCGCGATTGCGTGTAAAGCAAGCCAAGCAAGTGTTGTGTAGAAAAAGATTCCTTTGATGATTTATATAACATAAAAGTCTCGGGTGTTACAATAGATGACTGTACCTTTACATTGTGTACTGCTTTTTGGTTTTCGGGGTCCTCTACTGAGTATTCTTATACTCACCCCTACACTAGCTTTGCCCACATGTGTCATGTCTTGAGCAGATGAGAAGCCTTTTGACAGAGTCCCAAGCGGACTAGGATGGGACCTAGCTTTCTATGTCCCCTATAGGCTGAGGCGTTCCTACGACTATGAGTAGCAGTTCCAGTACCTTTTTTTGTTTATAGGTTAGACTTTTTTGTTTTTAGACTTTTGTTTTGGTGGGCTTGTATTCTGGCACAGTTTACATTCAGTACTTTACCTTCCGTCATACTTTGTTGGTTAGGTTTAGTTGTATGCATGCATTTTTGTTCCTTAGTGTTTTTACATTTCAGAATTTGTGGGCTTGGAGATGTGTGTGTGTGTACAAGTACTTCGGAAATGCCTCCCATGATTAGTAATATCCCTACTCGGTTCTTGTCACCAGCCCCTGGCCTATTGGAGATGGGCTTGGGAAGTCATGACGCAAGCCCCACCGGGACGGGTCATGATAATAGACAGGTTACCTAGGCCTAGTAGCTACACCTCCCTTCCATTCTGCACCTGTATTAGCACATATACATGGCATGTCAAACTGGAAGTTTGATAATCCAAACTAATCCCCAACATCAAAACAGCTAAACTAGAAGTGTCAATCCACTCTTTTCTAACAAATCATGGGGCCTCTATTAGAACCATTGATCATAGAATTCAATAACGAAACCACCATGGGCACTAAATGGCCCACCTCAGGGCTAAAACTGAGAGACATAGCTACCATTTTTCACCTCTCTAAAATTGAGCAAACGATCCCAATGCACAATGTAAAAAATGATCTAATCATAGAAACTACATGATCTCTCGTATAATGATCCATCCAATTGAATATTAAACAACACTAGTTGGCATCCAGAAGCCATTATTAAATAATGAGATTACACCCTCACAAAGGCTTTGCAGCTCACAAACCAACCCCATTAAGAAACTAAAACCAAACCATATAAAATTATCCTACTAAACATTCAAAAATAAAAACCCCATTTAAATGGACTCTAAAAGTGATAGGATCTGACCAATATGATCTATGTTTAAAAATTCTCAGAATGTGGTACTCACAAGTCCAGTTTTGAAACTAGGGTGAAAAATAGGCAATAAGGATTTAGGGAGAAATTATACACAATGTGTACAATGGGGTTAATGAATTGTAACCTGAATGACCCTCATAGACCATGTTCCTTTGTCCACTTGGTTTGAACTTTTCCAAATTACATGTTATGTTCCTCCTCGTATACAGTGTGAACCCCTTCATGGACACCATCCCATATACCTAGCTCCACTAAAGTGTAAGAAACTCTAGTAAATTGTGTATAATCTTCATAGATACTGGGTTTACCCAATGAGGGTCTCATATAAAATGTGTATACTCCCCATGTCGAGCCCCTCCCCTCCCTCCCCATAGCCCAACTCCTCCCTATACCCCTCCCTCTTCCGACCCCCCTCCCTCCCCACTGCCCAGCTCCTCCCCCAGCCCCTCCCCCTTCCCCTACCCCATGCCTAGCCCCCTCCCCCTGTCCAGCCCCTCCACCTCCCTCCCCACTAACCAGTGCCTCCCCATCCCCACCTGCCCAACCCCTCCCCCTCCCTCCCCACTGCCTAGCCCCTCCCCCTCCACCTCCCCCTACCCCCTGCCCATCCACTGCCCCCTTCTCAGTCAAGTGGAATGGAATATTTAGAGATAATTTTGGATAAAAACACACGAAATAAAATATAAAAAATGTATTGAAATGTCATTCAATAGTTGATATATATATACAAAGTATCAACCATTAACAAAAAATGTTATCAATATTCAGGACTTGATCGTGTTAAAAGATTAAAAAATCATGAAAAATCATAAGGGTGCATACCTTCTGAATGTACACTGTGGTCCATGTTTTCTGAATAACATCTTGATGCTTTTAAAATGCAATGACAGTTCAATGTATTCAAAACATACACAAATCTACAGCCAAATATTAAAATAAATAAGTTGGAGTAAAACCTGAATTAGTATTACAATGAACATGATTTTTCTTTTATGTTTGGAGTCTTCGTAAACACAAAAACCAAATTAAAAAAATTTGAGAGAAGAAAGCTGAAAACCACACACATCATATGAAACATATAAATCAGTTAGTCAACTCTGAATATTCATATAACTATTAGATCTCATACCAATTAGTCAATTATAGTGACATATTTAGAGAACATTTTGGATAAAAACACATGAAAAAAATAGAAAAACATATATCGCAATTTCATTCAACAATTGATATAAATAAAAAGTATCCACCATAAAAAGAAAATGTTATCAATATTCAAGGCTTGTTCGTGTTATCAAGATTAAAAAATCAGCTCCTCATCGCACCCATGTCCAGCAAATTACCCTCCCCCTCACTCTCCCTCTCCCCTCTACCCAGCCCCTCCCTCATGACAAGATCCTCTCTGCCCAGCTCCGCCCTCATTCCTAGATCCCCCCTACCCAGCCCCTCCCCCTCCCCCTTTCTCATGCCCAGCTCCCCATGCCTAGCCCCTCCCCACCTCCCTTATTCCCAGCTTCCCCTCATGCCCATACCCTCCCCCCCTCTCTAATGCCCATCTCCCCACTACCCAGCCCCTCCCCCTCCCCTACCTCATGCACAGCCCCTCCCCCTCCTCCCTCATGCCCAACTTCCCCTGGCCTAGCCCCTGCTCCTACCCCATATTTACTGTATACCAATAATAGATTAGATTCATTGACATCCCAAGTCATATTGTTTTTTGGAAAATAAATTACACAGGGAAAGTGTTTTAGTTTTTGGTGTCATGACTGGACTGCGTAACAATATAATCATAAATCAATGACCGAAAGGGAAAAGGGAAAATGGGCGTGGGTTACTTACCTTTCCTTATAGGGAAATCACAATCCGGATCACATTAACACCACAATTTTGTGCCATGGTTCGAGGTATTACCTCAAAAGAAACTGTAACAGCTTCGTAAGCCCACGGTTTAGAAAGAAACCAAACACAAAAAATATGAATCACTCCAGGAAATACAAATCAGTTCCTTTATGTTTAAAGTAAAATATTATAAGAAACTAAACCTTCTCAACACTTTCAATAGATGAGCTCTTCTACTTCAAAGTGGAGGACACAATCATGATATCCTGATGAACATCCTCTGTATGCCGAGTATATGAAATAGAGATTAAGTCAATGCAGCCCCTCCCCTCTCATCCCTCCACTGCACCCCCTCCCAACCATCCCCTCCCATCCCCCCTCCTAGCCCTCCACTAGAGCCCCCACCCCTTCACAACAGTCCCCCATCCCAGGCCTCCCCTCCCCTTATAAGGACAACATTAGATGGAATGATAATAATAAACACACCAAACCATAAAAAATATATATGGCATTTAAAAATTACCTAAATAATTATCAAATAACACCCATGATGAAAATATAATCAAAAATTCATTTCATTGCATAAAAAAAATTCACATACATGTATTCCACCAATACAAAAAAATTAAACTATAACATAAGTCTCTTTGCTAAGTAAAAATTAGAGGAGATTAATATCCCCCCATCTCCATACATACAACATAGAAGCCAAAGAGGACAAAATATGTCATTAATGGGAGATGTTGAAAATTCTTGTTATGTAAGCATGAATGAAGGGAATGAATTATAGTATCGTAGGATTGGAAAAAAGTAATATGAACATGACCAGCCAAGGTGACAATGTTTTTTATTATACATTCCTAAAAATAGAAAGATACTATATGTGGTCAACATTCCAATATGGGAATATTGTTATCTCTTCATATATGTAAGTAGAGATTTAATCTTCTCAACCCTTATTGATCATTCATTTATATGTGTGTGGGATCATGAAAAAAAATTTAACCAATAGATATAAGTGATTCGTTACTTTTATCAATGAATTCAATCACATTACTTGTGTTATTTTTATAAAACATGAGTTTGAGTCCTTTAAAATGTATAAATGTTTTCATAAAAGTGATAAAATAGAGTGTGCTTTTTATCTCAAGAAGATTCAAAAAGATACTGTAACTAAGTTTACAAATGTTATGTTTGAAAATTATCAAGAAAAGTATGGAATATGACATGAACTCAGTGAACCATACACAGAAAATAAAATTGTCTTGATTAAATGAAATAATATATTCTTTGTGGAGATGTATTGAGCAACATAAGTTTATCATGACACATCTCGACATTTTTCACGGAAAGCTATTGGTGTAGTGGTTCTCATTCAGAACTATTGTTTACATAGTCTAGATTAAAAAATGTCACATTATTATTTGTATTATAAGAAACTATTATGTTGAAAATATCTTAATTTATTTAGTAGCCCTTGTATTTTCAAGGGAAAAGGTGAAAATCCTTTGAAGTTTGAATGGGTGTTTTCTAAGAAAGATAAATTTTATATGTTCAAAGGATATCATATTTCCTTCACAAGTTGGACCAATTATTATTGGATTAGAATTTCAATGTAATTATTAGATGAAAATAATGGATGAAGATATGTATTTAATTGTGATAAATTCTACTTTGGAGTTAGTTTCATGTCCTAATTGAATGAATGTTATCTATAAAAAGTTTTTTAAAAAAATACATTATGAAATGAGAAGTATCATAGATTCAATCTCATCTAATTCTAAAACTTTACACTAAAAATGATTATATAGGCTAGGATGAGACTTTATATCCTGTATCATGTCTATAAATAATCCAAACACTTATTACAATATATACATAATGAAACTACAGTGTCATTTAAATAGGCATAATCTTAGTATTCATGAATGGTTGAACTTGATAAAGATGTGTACATTAAAAAACCAAAAGGATTTATACTATAAAATGATGACTCTTGTGTTTTTATGGTGAAAAAATAACTCTTTAGAATGAAAAATAAATCCCAATAAAGGTATTAGAATCTAAAAATAATGCATTCTTTCAGGAACATGAGAGTGTTATTGGCAGTTTATTCTCTCCCAAAAAATTATATAAATTTTCCTATTTATTTTCCTTATTTTATTCATATTAATTTTTTAATAATGATGGAGAATACAAATGTTCTATTTTTTACAATGGAGATAGAATCTCTATTTATTTTTTATAGGAGATGATAAATAGAGAATATATAGAGAGTGTTCCATATAGGGGAGACATAGGGAGTTGGCAGTTTAAACTTAGAGAAGAGTTCATGTGTTGTTCCCCATGTTTTTGATAAATAAAAAGAAGGAAATTGAAGAGCCCTTAATGATCAGAAAAAATAACATGTCTTAGATTCTAAGATACCTCATTTAGTTAATTAATTAAGGGTATGATAATTAGATATTAGTTAAAAAATTTCTAGTATAGTTTTGATCTTTACTCTGAGGGTTAGATAATTTGGAAAACCATTATTTAGTACAACAGTTCAGTGTTTAAAAAACATTTTTAGTGTTTGATTACTATAAAATTGATAATGAATAAAATAAATTAAGGGATTTTGAATAATATGTTTAGGTTTTATTTACTGGAATCATCCTCATTGATGGGTAATAAGTTAATTTGGGATAAGTTTAAGAAAAATTAATAAAGAAAATCCATAAAATTCCATGTCTACATCATGGTTGTAACGACCCCAAATTTTTATATGGGAATTTACCATTGAATAAATTATATGTGTGATATTTCATAAAAAAATAAACAAAATATTATTAGAAATTCAGAACTTTACATGTCCATAATATGATCATTGTCCATTATAGACATTAGAGATGCAGTTGTTAGAATGTGATAATTAGAATTGGTGTATATTAAGGGTAATAGTGAGAGATAATTTATATATAAGGGTAAATGATGTCCTCAACTAGTACGAAATAAAATTTTTTAAACACAGTAATCTGAGATTGTGAGTGAAGTTTCATAAATGGGGTTTTACCTTGACAAATTACAAGAAGAACGTTAAGAAGTGAGACTTGATCATAACGATCAAGTGATAAGATGAAGGTGTTGAGAGTATACATATTGAAGAATATGATTCATCAATTTCAAGGGATGAGGAACAATATAATTCATCTTATACAAGGTAGAGAATATAATTGAAGCTCCAAAATATCATTAAAGACCAAATATATTAAGTACAAAGTAGGATAAATTTAAGGATATCAAATCATACATCATTTTTTTCTTATATAGAACCTAAAAATACTAAAGAATCATTAAAGAATCAAGGGTGTTTTAATGCTGTGAATTATTAATTGTAAAATATTAAGAATAATAATACATGGGAATTGGTACCCAATATTAAAGAGAATAATTTCATCTGGATAGTGTGGGTGTTTTGAAACAAATTAAATAAAAAAGGATAATTAGTGAGAAATAAATCAATATTAGTGTGTAAAAGATATTATCAAGTTTAAGGAGTTGAATTTGATGATACCCGGAGGAGAGGGAGTCGAGAGGGGGGAGTGAGGACATCACCAGAATTAGGGGAAGCATGGCGAAGGCCGAGATGTTGAGGCGGAGGCCAAGGACATGAGGTACAGGTCAGGTGCGGAGGCGAAGACGGGAGGCAGAGGCCGGGGAGGGGATGAGATGGCTGGAAGGCAGAGGTCAGATGTCCAGGAGGCGGAGGTCAGAGAGGGGAGGAGAGGGCCGGGAGGCAGAGGTCGGATGGCTGGGAGGCGGTGGTCGGGGAGGGGATGACATGGCCGGGATTCAGAGGTCTAGGAGGTAGGGATGAAGTGGGGGGATCGTGATGGAAGAGTGAAGAGGATTCTGATACTTAGGGGTTGAATACCCAGAGTTTTAATAAAAATGTGGGTATATAATATTAAAAACCATCTATTCCCATAGTTCTTTAAACTGTGGGGATAGATGCGTGGGGATAAACCCCATTTACAGTAGTGTAAAAACCAAAGCATACCCCAATTATGAATGAAAAATCTACTTAGATATCACCGAGAACACCCTCCATCCACCTCCTCAATCGAGGGAAAATGGTTATAGATTAAGTAGTTAAATGATAGAAAACCAAAGTGAGGATTACACCAACAATAAATTATCCTTAAAATTAACTCAAAGAATATTAAAGACATGTTCTTCAGTTCAAGAAAATGAGTACTTCCCTAGGATATTCCTCGAGTATGTTACTAATGATCATGATTATTAGGGTTCATGATGGTAAGTATAGAACAATATAATATGAAAAGAAAGTGAAATGTGGTAGAAGTTGAATAGAGGGTGGATGGGTGGACACAAAAAGGAAAAAAATTCATGAATTTATTAGAAATATAAATTACAATTGAAACATAAAACAAAAAAAATTATGATGAAAAGGTGATAATTTTTAGCTAGCCACCCTTAGTGGAGATATCCTCCATGATACCTTGAAGGAATGAGATGGAAAATGAAATACATTGAAGGGTAGGAGCTCATCTCATTTTATATGAAGCATCCATACTCAAAAAGGTTGTCACATTTTTGACCATTTAAATTGACTATTCAACCATGGTACCCTTCACAATGTTTTTCCCCATTTTATTTCACGTCTCTTACTCAAATTTAATCTAATATTTTCACAATATGTATGTGTTATGACTTTTTTTACTGAGTGTTATGATTTCAGGATGATGGTTCTAGGAGGATTCCTTTAAAAGTATAACATCAAATGAAAAACTTCATGAGTTCAAAAATCTATCAAATTCATTTTAAAAACACTCCAAGTTGTCCTCATTATTTTCTATATATAATAACCTCCATTGAAGATGTATAGGATATGATGTGATTCTATTTTGGTGTTGGGATCCACACTGTCCACCATGAAAATTCTTCAAATTCATTGATTTTAAGGCCTTTAAATTCTAGAATCAGACCATGGTCCAGAAGAAAAATATGAAGGAAACAAAATAGGTATTTCATAAAAAACGAATATCTCAATTTGAAATTATATTTTTAATTAATTTTCCAAATATCCGTTGATGTAAAAATATGTCAAAAATATTGAATTAAGCACTTTTCACAATTTAACTCATAACACATAATAAAAAAAAATTCATCCATATAATCTCAAATTGACAAATTGGGAGGGTTAAAAAAAATTAAAATTCATACAAATAATATGGAAAATATTAGATGTATCAATTCCCCCATAATTAAACCTACATTTTCCTCAATTATAAAATCTCAATATGAAATTCTAAGGACCACAATGTTAGAAATATTCAAATTCAAAAGAAATAAAATAAAATAAATTTCAATATCAAAATCAAAATTTAAAAAAAAAATACAACTTATCAATTTAACTTCTCATTTTCAATAAAACAATCAATTCATCTATTTTACTGATTCGCTTTAAAAAATTATGGAACTTATCTTTTCATTCATTCAAGCTCGTCAATTTATTTTTATTAAACATGCCACAAGATGATTTAACTAATCTTCGAACCATTACTCTCATATTTAATGATACGAATCAAAATAGAGTTATGATTATATCATGGGAACATGGTACTTATCCATAATCTTGTAAAAGAAATACTTTCTGCACTTTATAATGACAAAAGGCACATATGATCATGAGGACTTGTAATAAACGTTCAAAAGAATATGAGGTTTATGTTTAGTAGGATTTGATGCATTAAAAATTAAGTCTCAAATAAGAGTATAATCTCTAACTTACAATACACTATATCAAATGTAAAAGT
This sequence comes from Viscum album, assembly GCA_963277665.1. Lineage (NCBI taxonomy): Eukaryota > Viridiplantae > Streptophyta > Magnoliopsida > Santalales > Viscaceae > Viscum > Viscum album. The sequence continues at coordinate 1,286,846,920 of OY728159.1, read as the reverse complement.
GTAATGATGTTTTCTTCTATAATATAGCAACACCTACTTCCCCCAAAACTCCAATTAAGGTCATGATCAAGTTAGCATAATGAATTATTTGCGCACCCTAATTTTTTTATATATATTTTTGTTTTCATAAATGTTAAGATCAGATCAAACCTCACACCAATAACCTAACCACATAAGATAAAAAGATCATAGGTCTAGAAAATGGTGATTTTCCGTTTTCCCAAATCACAACCCATTTTCCCATTGTTTTTTGTTTGTTTTAATTTTTAATTAAAAAGGGTAAACAATGAGGTACAATGAATGATTAAATAATCATTTTCAATTCCCAAAATCGAACCCCCACACTTTTTCCTTACAATTTAAATCATCCCTTCCACCATGACTCTCTTCACCCATACACATCAAGATTAAAATCACTGAAAATACCAAGAGTATGGTAGGAATGGAAAAAAATGGGTTGAATCATGGATCATCCCTATAAGGGACATTCATGTTCTCTATGGGATAAATTAAGGATTGATTTAAAGGTTTTATTTAAGGATAAGGGCTATTTAAAGGATGCATCGACCATTTTAAATGTGTTTTTGTACAGTCATATCTTTTAAAAGTTCCTATTCTAGTTTATGTAGATAAAATGTCCCAAGATCACTCAAGAAATATGATCATGAATAAATAGGAAGTAATTGGTCTAGAAATACTCTTTGGAATGAGAAATATGAAATTTGGGATAATAACTTAAGGCATGATCAATAATAACAAATCATTTCACATGAACTTCAGAAATTCAAAGCATTTAAAATGCTTGGGAACATTGATTTACATAAATCATAAAATTCCATTAAATCATGAGTCCTCATTTCAATATCATTGATTCAATTCAATCATTTCATTCTCCACTTTACACCTTCAATCTCATTAACATTGAAATCTAAAACATGGAATCAATAGATTCCAAAGAAACTCAACTCTCATAGATAAGTCAAGTAAGGAATTAATTCAAGCGTGGAAACAGAATTCTTATCACTAAAGCTTAAAACTTGTTTCAGACCAAAAAAATGTAAAGAGTTTAAAAGTGTATACAATAAAAATTATCCCCCTTTCGAAATAATGATTTGGTCCTCTTCCTCTAGTGATTCGAGATTACTTCTGCCATCATGATTCTACAAAAGAAAAATTACTCAAATAATCACATGGATCATTTAATTTAAGCTAAATATGAAAAGGGGGAGTGGGACACATGATGGACTAATATCTAATATGGAATTTGAAATATAAATATCTAATATTGAAAATGAAATTATTATAAATAATGTAAAGGATAAGTCTTGGTATGATCCCCCGTGATGGCCCAGACATTTTACTACCTCTAGATGGGATGTACAAGCTATTATCCATAATCCGATGGTGGTTGGGGCTTATTGTATTTGAACCACCATAGGTGGTTAATTGAAGATTTAACTTATTCTTCTCTTTTTAGGAGGACACCATGTATAGAGTACAGTATAACCACCCCTTCATAATGTGGTATATCATGCATTGCAGGGGTAGGATGAAGTATGGAACCTCACACTCCTTCATTGAAACATTTGAAATGTCTTCTTCAAAATCCATTGCTTTCTCCAGACATGCTACAAGAAAATAATAATCAATGGTATATTTAGAATTTAAATTTTGAGTATTAATTTCAAAATATTCCCTTTTAATATAGGTATCTTGTAGAATTTGTTCTTTAGGAAGATCCTATAGGATATCTTCTTTTACTCCCTCCGGTAAATTTTCAATGCCTCTAAGGATCTTTAAGTGTTCCTCAACAGGTTTATCTTATTTTTCATCATATTTTCTTTTGGAATAATAAAATTTATCTGAATATGAAAATTCTAAATAATTAAGAGTGATACTCAAATTAGTATAAAAAAATTAAAATAATTTGAGTTTAGGAATGTAACATCTACCTTAGTTGCTTCAACTTGTTTCTCTTCATCAATTGAAAGAGCCTCTTGGAGTCAATCTTTACTGGATGGAGGTAGGTAGACTAGATCCTCCATTGTTTCTTAAAATTAAACATCTTGGGTGGTTTATTATTCTTTCAAGGATATATATTTATGCAATGGTGGTGGATCTTCATCATTTCAAGGTTTGGAGAGATCATTTAGTTCCTAAAATTCATTCCAGAAGATATCTAATTCATGTTGATCACCCACATGTGTCTCATCATGCATGTACATTTCAGATATATCCCCATGAAATGATTGAGTTGTGATGAATGATTCATCAGGTACCTCCATTTTTTTCCTTTTTTGTCATTTTGTAATTTTTTTAATTCATGGTGAAAAAAATGAAGTACAATTATTGATTCCACAACCTTTTATGATTCCCAAAATATCACCCCCACAAATTTTAATTATAATGTGAATAATACCTTCCACTATGAATATATTCACCACTACACTTAATCATTAAAATACCATAAAAACACTAAGAGTAGGGTTGGAATGGATAAAAATTGAATGAAACACGACATGTCTTTATAAAGATCTTTCATGGTATCTATGGGGTAAAATAAGGATTTATGTAAAGGTTGTATTTGAGGATAAGTGATTTTAAAAGGATGACTCAATAATTTTAAATTTGCTTTTTTATTGTCATATCTTTGACGAGTTCCAATTCATGTTATGGTAGGTTACATGTCTCAATATCACTCAAAAAATATGCTCAAGAATAAATAAAAATTACTTTGTTTATAAATCATCTTGGAAGTGAGACATATGATATTTTCTACAATAACTCAAGTAATTATCAATAATAAAAAATAATTTTAAATAATATTTAGAAATTCAAAGCATGAAAAATTGGTGGGAAATTTCATTTACATAAATTAACTAATTAACTTAAATCATGAGTCCTCATTTCAATATCTATGATTATCTTCAATCATTTGATTCTCCATTTTACTCTTTCAATACCATTAAAATTGAATTCTAAAACATGGAATCACTAGATTCCTAAGAAACTCATGTCTCCTAGATAAGTCAATTATAGAATTAATTCACGTGTGGGCAGTCAATTCTTTTCATTAAATCCCAAAACATGTTTCAAACCAAAAAATGTAAGGAGTTTAAAAGTATATATAGTAAATATTAAATCACATTCTAAATAAATATTTGGTCCCCTTACTCTAATGCTTGGGTCTTCCTTCTTCCATCATGATCCTAAAAAATAAATATTACACAATTAATCACATGGATCATTTCATTTAAGCTAAAAATGAAAAGTGGAAGTGGGCCTCATGCTGGACTAATTTATAATACTGAATTCGAAATTTAAATTCATAATATTGAAAATTAACGTATTAAAAAGAATGTAATGGATAAATCTTGGTACGATCCCCCAAGTGGGCCCTGAATTTTAAATGCATCCTGAAGGGAAGTATCAGCTTTTATACATAATCAGACAGTTGTTGGGGCTTATTTCAATTGAAACACCACATGTGGCTCATACATATTGATCTTCTTCTTTTCTATTGGGGAGGACTCCATGTTTAATGTACACTATATCCACCCCCTTAGTAATGTGGTAGATCTAGAATATCAGGGATATGATGAAGTATGGAACCTCCTCCTCATTCGTTGCTACTTCTATTATGTATTCTTCAAAATTGATTGGTTTCTTCAGATGTTCTACATAAAAAAATAATCAAAGGGATATTAATAATTTAAATTTAAATTATAAATTTATAAATATTCCATTTTAATGTAGGCAGCTTTTAAATTTTTTCTTCATGAAGAGAAATTGGGATCTATTCTTGTAAAACCTCTGGTAAAAGTTCAATGACTCTAAGAATCTCAAGGTATTCGTCAATATGCACATATTTTTTTTCATTATATTCCTCTATGGAATAATAAATGTTGTAAGAATATGAATATTAAAGACCAATTAAGATTTATACTCAAATTAATTTCAACAAAATTAAAATAATTTCATTTCATGAATGTATCATCTACGTAAGTCACTTTGAATTTTATCTCTTCTTGAATTGAAAGTGCCTCTTGGAGTCGATCTTCACTGGATGGAGGTAGGTCATCTAGCTCCTCCATCTTTTCTTAAAATTCAACATCTTGAGTAGTTTATTATCCATTAAAGCCTAGATATTTAGGAAATTGTGGTGTCTCTTTATCTTTTCACTGTTTGGAAAGATCATTTAGTTCCCCCGATTCATTCTAGAAGTTATAAAATTCATTCCTATCCCCCAAATGTATCTCATCAAAAAATTACTTTCCATCAATATCTCCTTGAATTTATTGAGTGAGGATGAATTAATCTATAGGTACCTCCACATTTACCTCCTATAGTTCTTTAATTTAAATGATGAGTGGTGAAATTTCTTTCAACACTACCTTAGGTTCTTTCTCTAGCTCAGGGTCGAGTTTCTCTTTGGTTGTATGAACATATTCTATCATCCTTTATATTTGAATACTCATTCCTTCTATAGACTCTTTAATATTATTCAATTGAGCTCTATTGTAATCTAGAATTGATTTCTCTTGTTGTTTTTGATTCACTTATGAGTATTCATTCCATACATAGTAATTATAGATCATATACATCATGTATATTTTTTTTTCAATTTCATGTTTTTTTAAAGAAAAATGAATGTCTATCTAAAAAGTGAGATTAAAAATTGAAAAGTAAACTACTTATTGGATCTCTAGAAACATCAATATTTTTTTATGCATGCCTGTTTTAGGGCATGAAAAAAATGATATTTTTATTTTTTCCATGTGTAGCATAGAGGTTGACCAGGGTCGTCTCCTTTGAGGATCTTTCTCAGTTCGTTCACCTTCTTAATATAATTAAAATAAACTAATTTTTTTTTGTTGTTTTTATTATTTATATTTATGAAATGGAATTTATGAAAATAAATGAAATGAAAAAAAAATTCTAATTAATATGAAATGCTAAACAAAATGGAATTATTGAAGAAAGTAAGTTCTACTAATATAACTTTCAGGGAGCACCATCATTGACTAGAATTAAGTATTCATAGTGAAAATACTCAATTGTATGTGTGAAAACCATAGTATACACCAGATATGAATAAAAATTACACTTAGTGATCACTAAGAACACAGTCCATCCACCTCTTCAATCAATGGAAAATGGTTCTACATTAAGAAGTTAAATTTTAGATAGCCACAATGAGGACTACAAACAGTATAAATTATCCATATAATTTACTCAAAGAATACTAAAAACATGGTCCTGGGTTCATGAAACAGATTAATCCCTCAAGATATTCCTTGGGTAAGTTACTCATGATAATGAGTATTAGCATTCATGGTGGTAATTTTATAATAAGAAAAGGAGAAAAGAAGTAGAAAATAGGGTTGATGGGTGGACACAAAAATGAAAACAATGCATGAATTTTTTTGAAATATAAATTATAATTGAAAAATAAAAAAATAAAATAAATATATTAAGAAAAAAGGAGAAGATTTTCAGTCTTCCAACCATTAGTAAAGATATACTCTTTGAATATTTGAAGTAATAGAATAGAAAATGGAATTATTTGAGAGGTAGGTGCTCCTCACCATTTATAGGAAGAATCAATACTCCCAAAAATTTTAATGTTTTCGACCCATTAAATTTACCACTCATGCATGGTCCCCTTCATAAAATTTGTTCCCCATTTACTAGAATTTTTCTATCAAAATTTCATGTCATTTTTCAATGGTTTGTATTCTTTATAAAATTATTATTGAGTTTTACCTTTTCTAGATGAAGGTTATAAGAAGATTCCTTCAAAATTATGACATCCAATAGAGACATTAATCACTTAAAAACCCATCAAAATAATTTTAGAAATGATCATATGTGTAATATTTATTTAATATGGAGAATCAAATCCATTATATATGAATTAGATGATATGTGCTTCCATTATGGTGGTGATATCTACATCATCCAACTAGACAATTCTTCAAATGCAGTGATTTTTAAGGCCTCTATATGCTTGAATCAGACCCTAGTCATGAAGAAAAAGTGGAAGGAAATAAAATAATGATTAAAAAACGAATCTCTGAATTTGAAATTATATATTTAATGAAACATCCAAAAAACCCTTGTTGTAAAAATATGTCAAAAATCCAGAATGAAGCACATTTTACAATATTGATCAAAACAAATCATAAATCCAAACTTGATCTATATAAGCTAAAATTGATAAATTTGGAGGGTTAAAAAAAGTAAAATCCTTAAAAAATATGAAAAATATTAACTATATCATATAACTGAGAATAAGGATGAAGAAATATGATTTATTAATGAATCTAGGCCTCCAATGCACTTTAACTTGCCTATGAATTACTCACGTATTGAATGGGATAGTCTCTCCCATCTTGGAGGAAATGAATTGTGGTTTCGAAGGATTAATAATGATTATATTCACTATTATATAGGTTCAATCTATATGAATATTGGTTATAAATCATGGTTTGGAAAACCATGTGCCAACTGTTCAGTGCTATAGTATTAAGAACACATCTCGAAGGACGGATCACATGGCTAGAAAAATGGCATGCCAACAAAAATTTGACCTTTTTTTATTTTAACGGTTTCCCCTATACAATATCATTTTTTTAAAAACCATGCTCCAATAGTGTTCCAACCCTATTCTCATTGTCATAACATTCAAGGTATCCTAAGGGTGGTTCATGGTTTGTACTAATCATTCACCCCCAAAAAAGCTTACAAAACATTCCAAAAACCCTCATAACCTCCCAACACAAAACCCAAGTGTAATAATGCCTCAAAAATAATGAACCAATGGTCATGTATGTGATACTAAGGGTACGAAATTTTATATTGGGAATGAAACAATCCTTGTTTGTCTATTAGGTATTCATCTTGTGAGCCATCATGTGTGGAATAATAATTAAATAAAATATTTTTTTTATACATTTTTTTTATTATATCCAAAACCAAAATAAAATTCTATGTATATTTATTTATGTGATTTCCAAGGTTTATCCAAATGAACCTAGGTATTGAGAGAGGTATGTTTTAGGAAGATTATTGGTTGATCAATGATGGACCATGGATTGCCCAGTAGTGTACCAATGATGCTTGTGGATCTCTCCATTGACATCTAAATGTCACCATTCTTCATTAGTTATTGATACAAACATGAAAAATGGAATGTTTTCTTGTTAGTTTAATCATTATTTTTTCATACCATAATCAATGTGAACCCATTCAGCTAACATATTTATTTATGGTTCAATCATGTTTTTAGGCATATGTTTATCTTCTTGGGATTTTTGAGACATATTATTTTTTATTATTGTTCATTTATTTGTTGATATTAAATCATCATTATAATATAATCATTTTGAGGCCAACCCAAAAATGGTGGAGGTTATTTCATATTTTTGTGCTTTTTTGATTCCCCCCCACAGTTTATTGTGTGTTCATCATTGACATTCCTTTTGGCCGGAATTTGGACAAATACCCAGTGTATGATCATTTACCAAACATTTTGTTTGGCCCAAAAATCATCAACATGGGCTTGGTTTTGACATATGCATCACAATTTAGGTTCATTTAACACTATATATTGTCATGGATGGTTTGAAACCGAATTTGGAGATCCTTGGTTCGTAGTTTTTGGCGTTCAGATGACATAGTGGGATGAGAATATTCTTGATTAGATTTTAGGGCTAAAATATGGTCACTAGTGATAACAATTATTGGTCAACCCATGTTCCATTTTTAGCAGGGGGTCTAGAAGCAGAAAAATTTGCCATATAATCATGGGATAGATGTGTAGTATATTATAGATTTTCTATGAAAATCCTGACTACATGGATCATAATCTGATTGAATACATATTTTATATTCCCCTCTTACTGTTATATAGTCTACACACACAAAAAAGTATCAAATACTATGTGAAATATATAATATACTTTTTGGACTATGAATCATGGACCAATGTGTATCCCTAGGAATGCTAGTACAAACACAACCACATATGGGTATGACTGTAGTATATGGGCATGACACAATACTCGGACACGACTGGAGTAGCCGAACACGACTATGTATAAAAGAATGTCCCTAGTACATAAAAATGACCTGAATAACACTAGAAATGGAAATGTTATGCTATAATACCCGTGGAAGATAAGACCTGTCATGTACTCTGATTAAATGATGTCTACTTTCTAATGGTTTGTTAGAGGCCCTCATTCTATTATCATAGATGTAGAGACCGAAAACTTGACGTACATGGACATTACAATACTTTTGCAGAATACTTAATACATAACAAAAACAGACACACAAGGATCGTAATAGTTTAGTGTCTTTAGAAACTTGGAACGCAATCCTCTAATCGTGTTGAACGATCTTCAACATCTCCCATAAAGATCTTACCCTTTTTTTCTTACCAAAAACCTTTCTTTATATCTTGGGAAAAGAAAACATAAAAAGGGTGAGCTCAAATGATCAGTAAGGGTAAGCATGGATAAAATAAAACATACCATATACATTTGAACTTAAATAAAACATGAACATTAAAAATCTTGAACAACGACATAAAACATGGAAGTACATAAGGAATAGACCATAATGGAACATAAATCATGATAAAATATCATGGAAATAAAACATGTAATTGTGGCATCCATTAAGCACATGTAATGATTTCCATAGTAGCCAAGGCATTGCTGCCAAGACCATCTTAGTGGGCAAAGTCCCTTTCTGAATCGAGTTCACTCCTCATTTCAGTCCTGTTTTACAGAACCAGTTTAACCTGCCATTCCAGCAATGTGTATCTCATGAGATATAAATCTTTAGCCAATGAATTAGAGGGAGATATAGGTCCCACCCATATCATAATGAAATCATTCTTACTTGTGCCACAAAATAAACATACATCAATCATAATAACCCAACAAATAAAATGGGTTTCATAAACATCATCCCATCATCACATAATCCATATAAAAGAAATGGATATCATTTCATAATAAGAAAAGTGAAACCATTTAAATCATAGAGACATTACACTTGAAACATACACATATGAAATAATTTCCTCTTAGATGGAAAATAGTTTTGATAAAACAATTGAAATGAATTCTTGAGGAAAATATTCTTTCTTATTCAATATCAAATGCAATTTTAAAAGAAAGATATTTTGCATAAAATAGTCATGAAATATTTTGGAGTAACCTTCATGAAAACAAGGCTTTATAAAACCGTAAAAATCCGTTTGTGCCGTATAAGTTAAAAAAAACATTATTTTCGTACTTTTCCCAGAAAAGTCAAAAAGTACTTCATAACGTAAACAAAAGAATGATTCCTTACATACCATGTAGTAAAATTCAAAAATGGGTAAAAAGGAATTTAAACAAACATGAAAATACTTTTATAAAACATGGACATGGATGATAGAAATAACCTTAGTAAATACCTACGAATATGCAATCTCGGATAAAAATGAGATTTGCAAAATTATCCCTTACCTTAGATCCGATTTGCTTCGTAAGTGTCCGAACCTCCTGTATAATGATTTAAATAATGTCATTTACTTATTCCAGAATCATAAACATTGTTATGATATCATATATGGTTCACTTATGACTTTATTTTACCCGTTCATTTGTAAATTCCATGTTAAAGAGTGTTTTGGGTAAAATTGTTTCATTTTTTGTCCGTGTTTTGACTTGTAATTATTAATATGATTACATAGATCATGATTATTTAATTCCAAAATATAAAACATTATTTATATATAATATATATTTAGAATATACATATATATAATAAATCAGTAAATGGAAATAAAATACACCGTTCATGGAGATGGTAGGCCGTACGTACGCATAAACGTTGTTTTCGTTTCCTTATTGAGTTGAATGGAATTAAGTAGATGACATAAATATATATACACATAAATCCAGTATCATTATTATGTCATATATTTCATTATTACTTATTATATATACTTTATAATCATTTCTGAATGGTTAACGTGGAGAATGAATCTCATCGCGCCGTGGATACGGTAGTCCGTACGTACGCACGAGCGATGATATCGTTCTTATGATCGTGGGACTGTATTGGAGTGTATGTATACTATTTAAGAATAAATATCAATTTAAAATAATCATATATAGTTATTATTTACACCATTATACCGATCCAAGTAAGGTGGTGGTGGAAAATAGATTACACCACGACGTGGAGACGGTATTCCGTACGTATGCATGCGCGGTGATTTTGTTTTCCGTAGGATGGATAGATGGTGAAATAGGGTTGTTTCATACTTATAATAAAATATCAGTATATGAGTGATACTTATGTTACTACTTCATAATGAAACAACCTAATAAGAAGAAGTGGAAGAAGAAATAAAGTTGAAAGAATTGGTAACGGACATTACCTCTTCTCTGAAGCGGCTCTTTGAGTCCTCTTCTTAGGGCACTAAAATTGGTCTTTGAAGAATCCCAGGACCTCTAGGATGTTTCTGGGGAAGTGGGGAAGTGAAATGGGCAGGGGTTGGCCGAGCCTGAAGGCTCAAAGTGGTGTGAGGAAGAGGGGGAGGAGGTGCCCTTTTATAAGGGAGGAGAGGGGCACCTTTGGAATAACTAAATATATTATTTTATTATAAAGCCAAATTCGGTTTTAAATAGCTCCAAATTGATTTATTTCAAAGATAAGGTGGGGATGGGTCTAAAGCCTCTCATCCAATAGAATTTAGACAAGTTTAAGGCATTATACTAACCTTATCTTTTAGTTTTAACTCTTAATTAATTAGATTGACATTTACCATGTCACTTTGTATTTTTATATTATATAGATAATAAACATACCATATACATCCAAGTGACCCCAAGTGGTCCATTAATGACACAAAAATCATGATATAAGTATATTGGACGAACATTATATTTTTATGAATAAAATAACAATCAATAATATAATATTTATTTTAAAAATTATTTTATGTCGATTTTGACACTATTCAATAGTTAATTTTTGTGAAACTCATAACAGAATGATTACTTCAACAAAAGTTAATTTAATCAATTCTAACATGACATATTAACCTATAAAATAAGTTTAATTCATAAAAAGTCTGAAATTATATTTATTTGTGTATTTATATTATCAATTATTCTAATTTTTCACTATTATGGTAATTACTGCATCATCATTGTGTCATAAATAAATTAATTTATTTAATGTCTAAAAATTATAAATAAAATATCATTATATAGGAAATTTTATTAGCTTTCTAATGAATATTTAAAATCTAATTTATCCTATTAATAACCCTATATTAAAAATGTTTTAGTAAATAAACATTAATTTTAACTCTTTTAACTCTTCTTTGAATTAAATAATAATAAATGTCCTAATCTAATACAAGTGGGCATAAATGGTCATATTTTATTCCTAAGGTTGTTTTTGGTCGAATTACCCTTATTAAATAGAATTAGGACATGTGTTAGGGTAATAATAATATCATTTTTACCCATAATTACCCTATTTACTTTTAACCGTGGTTAAAAAAAAGTAAAAAGTTACTATTCACCAAAAATTATTTTCATCTCATTGAACCACATTTTACTTACTGACATCAACCGTGTCTCTTGGATTTTTGAAATTCCACTCACAGAAGCGGTAAAATTATGTTTTATGAAAAATTCATTTTTTTAACTACCACTTAGTGGTTTCACTATTCATCAAAAAATGAATGTTTCCAGAAAATACCAAAATTAGGCCTAAGCTATATTTGATATTATGAACTCAAGAATGATGTCTATTTTACCAAATTCAAAACATATCAGTTGCATTAATTAATTTAAAATTTAATTCTCGTCGTCAACACAAATAGCGTGTTCTTTAGAGATAATAACTATCAAAAGATTGAGACTTGTTTATGTCTGGTTTAAATGTGAAATTACATCCAATGACCAAAATTGTATTAAATTTTAAAAATATATTCTAAATATACTTTAAAACCACTAAAATTAATAATTTATCACTATTAATTATTTCGATTAAAAAAGTTATTTTTAAATAAAATCTAGTAATTTTCACTATTCATCAGAATATGAAAGTTATCCGAAAAGTACCAAAATTTCACCCTAAGATAATTTCGATATTCCGTATCGAAAAATGAAGTCCATTTTGAAAAAAAAATTACAAAATTTCAAAAAGTGGTTATTACTATTCATAACGGCTAGTTTTAATAATATTTTAATAGCATATCATTGTTTAGCGAAACTCGGTATTGCGTACAACACATGCTATCGTGGAAGGTCGCGCTTGCGTGTAATGCAAGCCAAGTCAGGGATGCGTGTTGTGCAAGCTCTTTTTGGTGTACCTTATAACACAAGACATTAATAAAATTAAAAAGAATATTTTTTGTAAAATCTTGGGGTGTTACATTCTACCCCCCTTAAAATGAATTTTGCCCTCGAAATTCGTCGGGGTTATAAATGGTTTACTACTAGAAAGTTTCTTTAATAGAAATCTAAATTGTAAAAATAGATACCAAAACATGGCTTTAAAAACTAAATTATGAAATGTAATGGTTACCCAAATTAACTCATCACTGGGTTTCCACGTAGGAGAACATAGGTGAAAATATGGATATGAAAGAAAAATCTAACCATCAAGTTCTGATGGAGAGTGGTAGAGAACATGGCTACGAAAAAGACATCAATCACAAAGCCATAAATTTGTGATGACCTATGGTGCCATTTGATTCATCGGATATAAGAGCACTAGGACAACATTTTTGGTTGTCAAAATCATTTCCCTAAAGTTGAATAATTTTAATTAGAATAAATACTTAATTTATTTTGGTACAATCTCACTGTTGTTTGTGCTTTGAACAATTTCCACTTCATCTCTTAAAGAAATTAAGTTGAATTTTTAATTCATGAAGTGTTAATAGATCATGTGATAGAATGATGGGTCATTCCATCTCTTTCAAACAAAAGGTTAACAAGAGTTATAAGTCCATATTATGGTTAGATTAATCATATATGGATCCAAAAATGAACTTATACTTCATATATCATACTGCTTAATAAAATAAAACTAGTTTCTACTAACCAAGGACTTCTTGTAGGCCAGTGGTAGGCGATAAAGGCCAGTCGCACTTCGGTTGTGGGTTCGATTCCCACAGCCTTGTCCAACGCGATGGGCTGTCGCCCGTCCTGGAGGTTGTCCTTTTTCTAGAACTATATTACTATAACATCCCATCAATAATATCAAAAAAACTTCTATCCTTAAACAATACTAACTTATGTCCAACATAATCTATTCCAATCTTTAGGCTTATCCATAATACTGCAGTCCACTCTCATAATATAGTGAAAATGATTACGAGAGATTCAATACCATCGTTGATCCCCATATATCATACGATATGTCTTGTTGGTCACATTCCAAACATTCGAAGGCATTAATCATGTATTCTCTTGAAAAATTAATACCCATTGAACCTTATTGAAAACAAGAATGCAATTAAAAGTCAACACTTTTCACATACCAAAATCCTCAAAATTTTATATACTCAAACCATGATATCACTTAGTCCTTATATCAATCATGATCTCATGAATACAATCAAACATCTCATTATCTTCTTATTCTTTCATTATGCGCATATCATCTACTTTCCAAAAATATCTGAATAACCTTTCATGGTTACTGGTACCATTAATCATACACTTTCAAAACTTAAAGGAATACAACAGTGTAACAATCCTTAGATGTTTCTTTATTCCATAGTACCATGAGATTACTTATACAACATTACACTTGATAAACATGTAATCATTCCACTACCTTATTAAACCATTGACTAAACTTCAACAATTCTTTCATCTCACATATCATTTGTAGTCTCTTCATCATCATCAACATAAATATTACCCATACGACCACATTGATTCTCTTCATGAGACTTTACCTTCGGGCATTGGTTTTCATAATGCCCGTACATTCCACATTTAAAGCATTTAACCATTGTTGATGTCGTAGCAATACCATTATCCTCATCCATGGTGTTAACTGAACCTTTTCCTTTGCACTTACTAGCTTTATGTCCTTCTTTTCCACACCCAAAGCATCCTCCAGTTCCTTTGAAACATTCTCCTTGATGCCTCTTCCCACATGATTTACATAGGGGAATTGAACTTTCTTTCCTCTAGGATCATCATGAAACTCCATATTTCTCTTATTAGCTGAGTCAGGAAACTTACCAAATTTGATTTTATTGATCATATTATGAGATTGATGATTCGGCATAATAATGATGTTTGGACTTCCAAATCCAGTTTCATTTGGTTGCTCATGAAGAATATCATTCCATTGTCCGTTCTATCCTCTATTATCGTGAATCTTCTTGTTTCCAACCATTTTCAAAAAACCAAAAAGAATAGTGTGAGAGGAAAAAATCATGCTAGGGAAAATAACATAGTAAAGGGGAAGCGACCTGAATATCTAACATCTTAGGTTAAATTCTAAGATCGTTACCATAGTTCTAGGACTATATCCTATACATATACATATCCTTAGGGACATCCCTAGACATACCTTAGAAATATCTCTAGGGATCTCACTAACGTTTTCACATCCTAGTTTCTAAAGGTTGACTAAATCTTTCCTCGGATACCAACTGTATAGACTTGAAACTTGACGTACATGGACATTACATTACTTTTGCGGAATACTTAATACATAACAAAAACAGACACACAAGGACCGTAATAGTTTAGTGTCTTTGGATACTTGGAACGTAATCCTCTAATCGTGGTGAAAGATCTTCAACATCTCCCATAAAGATCTTACCCTTTTTTTTCTTACCTAAAACCTTTCTTTATATCCTGGGAAAAGAAAACATAAAAAGGGTGAGCTCAAATGCTCAGTAAGGGTAAGCATGGATAAAATAAAACATACCATATACATTTGAACTTAAAAAAACATGAACATTAAAAATCTTGAGCAAAGACATTAAACATGTAAGTACATAAGGCATAGACCATAATGGAACATAAATCATGATAAAATATCCTGGGAATAAAACATGTAATTGTGGCATCCATTAAGCACATGTAATGATTTCCATAGTAGCCAAGGCATTGCTGCCAAGAACATCTTAGTGGACAAAGTCCCTTTCTGAATCGAGTTCACTCCTCGTTTCAGTCCTGTTTTACTGAACAGGTTTAACCTGCCATTCTAGCCATGTCTATCTCATGAGATATAAATATTTACCCAATGCATTTGAGGGAGATATAGGTCCCACCCATGTCATAATGAAATCATTCTTACTTGTGCCACAAAATAAACATACATCATTCATAATAACCCAACGAATAAAATGGGTTTCATAAACATCATCCCATTATCACATAATCCATATAAAAGAAATGGATATCATTTCATAATAAGAAAGTTGAAACCATGTAAATCATAGAGACATTACACTTGAAACATACACATATGAAATAATTTCATCTTTGATGGAAAATGGTTTTGCAAAAACACTTGAAATGAATTCTTGAGGAAAATATCCTTTCTTCTTCAAAATCAAATGCAATTTTAAAAGAAAGAGATTTTTTTTAAAATTGTCACGAAATCTTTTGGAGGAATCTTCATGAAAATAAGGCTTTATAAAACCGTAAAAATCCGTTCGTGCCGTATAAGTTAAAAAAACATTCTTTTTGTACTTTTGCCAGAAAAGTCAAAAAGTACCTCATAACGTAAACTAAATAATGATTCCTTACATACCATGTAGTAAAATTAAAAAATGGGTAAAAAGGACTTTAAGCATACATGAAAACACTTTTATAAAACATGGACATGGATGATAGAAATAACCCCAGTAAATACTTACGAATATGCAATCTCGTATAAAAATGAGATTTGCAAAATTATCCCTTACCTTAGGTCTGATTTGCTTCATAAGTGTCCGAACCTTCTGTATAATGATTTATATAATATCATTTACTTATTCCAGAATCATACTCATTGTTATTATATCACATATGGTTCACTTATGACTTTATTTTACCCATTCTTTTGTAAATTCCATGTTAAAGAGCGTTTTGGGTAAAATTGTTTCATTTGTCGTCCGTGTTTTGACTTGTAATTATTCATATGATTACTTAGATCATGATTAATTAATTCCAGAATATAAAACATGATTTATATATAATATATATTCAGAATATAAATATATATAATAAATCAGTAAATGGAAAGAAATACACCGTTCATGGAGACGGTAGGCCGTACGTACGCATGAACGCTGTTTTCATTTCCTTATTGAGTTGAATGGAATTAAGTAGATGACATACATATATATACACATAAATACAGTATCATTATTATGTCATATATTTCATGATTACTAATTATATATACTTTATAATCATTCATGAATGTTTAACGTGGAGAATGAATCTCATCGCGTCGTGGAGATGGTAGTCCGTACGTATGCACGAGCGATGATATCATTCTCATGATCGTGGGACTGTATTGGAGTGTATGTATACTATTTAAGAATCAATATCAATTTAAAATAATCATATATAGTTATTATTTACACCATTATACCCATCCAAGTAAGGTGGTGGTGGAAAATAGATTACACCACGGCGTGGAGACGGTATTCCGTACGTATGCACGCGCGGTGATTTCGTTTTCCGTAGGATGGATATATGGTAAAATAGGGTTGTTTCATACTTATAATAACATATTAGTATATGAGTGATACTTATGTTTTTACTTCATAATGATACAACCTAAGAATAAGAAGTGTAAGAAGAAATAAAGTTGAAAGAATCGGTAACGGACATTACCTCTTCTTTGAAGCGGCTATTTGAGTGCTCTTCTTAGGGCACTAAAATTGGTCTTTGAAGAAGACCAGGACCTCTAGGATGTTTCAAGGGAAGAAGGGAAGTGAAATTGGCAGGGTTTGGCTGATCTTGAATGCTCAATGTGCTGTGAGGAAGAGGGGGAGGAGGTGCCCTTTTATAAGGGAGGAGAGGGGCACCTTTGGAATAACTAAAACTATTATTTTATTATAAAGCCAAATTCGGTTTTAAATAGCTAAAAATGGATTTATTTAGAATATAAGGTGGTGATGGGTCTAAATCCTCTCATAAAATAGAATTTAGACATGTTTAGGTCATTATACTAACCTTATCTTTTAGTTTTAACTCTTAGTTAATTAGATTGACATTTACCATGTCACTTTGTATTTTTATATTATATAGTTAATAAAAATACCATATACATACAAGAGACCCCCAAGTGGTCCATTAATGATACACCTATCATGATATAAGTATCTTGGCCGAACTTTAGATTTTTAGGAATAACATAACAATCAATAATATAATATTTGTTTTAAAAATTATTTTATGTCAATTTTGACACTATTCAATGGTTAATTTTTGTGAAACTCATAACAGAATGATTACTTCTACAAAAGTTAATTAAATCAATACTAACATGCCATATGATCCTATAAAATTAGTGTAATTCATAAAAAGTCTGAAATTATATTTATTTGGGTATTTATAATATCAATTATTCTAATTTTTCAATATTATGGTAATTACTGCATCATCATTGTGTCATAAATAAATTAATTTATGTAATGTATAAAAATTATAAATAAAATATCATTATGTTGGAAATCTTATCATCTTTCTAATGAATATTTACAATCGAATTTATCATATTTATGACCCTATATTAAAAATGTTTTAGTAAATAACCTTTGATTTTAACTCTTTTAACTCTTCTTTGAAATAAATAATAATAAATGTCCTAATCTAATACAAGTGCACCTAAATGGTCATATTTTATTCCTAAGGATGTTTTTGGCCGAATTAATCTTATCTAATAGAATTAGAACATGTGTTAGGGTAATAATAATATCATTTTTACCCTTAATTACCCTATTTACTTTTAACCGTGGTAAAAAAAGTAAAAAGTTACTATTTACCAAAAATTATTTTCATCTCATTGAACCAAATATTACTTACTGACATCAACCGTGTCTCTCGGATTTTTGAAATTGCACTCACAGAAGCGGTAAAGTTATGTTTTATGAAAAATTCATTTTTTAACTAGCACTTAGTGGTTTCACTATTCATCAAAAAATGAAAGTTTCCAGAAAAATACCAAAAATTAGGCCTAAGCTATATTTGATATTATGAACTCAAAAATGATGTCAATTTTACCAAATTCAAAACATATCAGTTTCATTAATTAATTTAAAATTTAATTCTCGTCGTCAACACAAATATCGTGTTTTTAAGTGATAATAACTATCAAAAGATTGACACTTATTTATGTTTGGTTTAAAAGTGAAATTACATCCAATGACCAACATTGTATTAAATTGTAAAAATATATTCTAAATATACTTTAAAACCACTAAAATTAATAATTTATCACTATTAATTATTTCAATTTAAAATGTTGTTTTTAATTAAAATTTAGTAATTTTCACTATTCATCAGAATAAGAAAGTTATCCCAATAGTACCAAAATTTCACCCTAAGCTAATTTCGATATTCTGAATCCAAAAATGAAGTCCATTTTTAAAAACAGAATTTAAAAAATTTCAAAAAGTGGTTATTACTATTCATAATGGCTAGTTTTAATTATATTTTAATAGCATATCGTTGTTTAGCGAAACTCGGTATTGCGTACAACACACACTGTCGTGGAAGGTCGCGCTTGCGTGTAATGAAAGCCAAGTCAGGGATGCGTGTTGTGCAAGCTCCTTTTGGTGTATCGTACAACACAAGACATTAATGAATTTAAAAAGAATATTTTTTGTAAAATCTTGGGGTGTTACAATAGAGGTGTTTCTCTATGGTGGATTACCTTTGTCTATCTAAATGAGGTTATAATGATGAATCCCATCCTATGTATAGGATGTTATCCTTTATATGTTATTATCCTTTGTTGATGATCATGAACTCCTCCATGTTATATGTGATGTGATTCAATGTCATTTCTTCTTCTTCCCTATGCGGGGTTTGTGGAATTATCTTGATCGACATACAAGCGTGTATAATACCCAACATATAAGGTTATTATATCTAGGGTTCGGTATACCCGAGAGGACCTGGGTGAGATTCCCAATCTATGTATCATGATCTTCATAGTTTAAATGAATATTTCCTCATGGGGAGGCCTGATCAGGGAAACCTCTCAGATGATCACCATCAGTGAAACTATGTCTCGTGGAGTGCGTTCTCTGGGAAAATATTTAACTTGAATCCTCATGTAGAATCCTATGGATGAGAGGATGATTGATACCTACTTGAGACTTGGTGTCTATCATGAGTATATCAAGGTGTTCTATTTCAATTCATCTTATTATTTTTGAAATTTCATTATGACGATGAAAAGAATACTCCCTTGATTTTTTATGTTTTGTGATTTTTGGGTGTCCTATTGGGAATTGTTATACTCAACCCATAATGGGATTTTCTTGTATATTTAATAAATTTTATAGATCAAAGACCTTTTGAAGGATTCCTAAGAGGATAAATAATAGGATGAAAATTTTAGCGTTAGATATGAAGTCGTTTATACCATGTGTTAA
Organism: Viscum album; assembly: GCA_963277665.1. Classification (NCBI taxonomy): domain Eukaryota; kingdom Viridiplantae; phylum Streptophyta; class Magnoliopsida; order Santalales; family Viscaceae; genus Viscum; species Viscum album. The sequence continues at coordinate 1,286,827,260 of OY728159.1, read as the reverse complement.
GTTTAAAAGTCATCCAAACCACCTTATAAGGTTTAAATCATTTATATTTTTGGTGGGATTTTAATTGACCTTTATGTTTTCCAATACTTATTCATACTATGATTATGAGATATAGATGTTTCCATGAATTTAGTATTATTATTTTTTACATTACCTTTCATCATTTTGTGGGTATTTGGAGATGTTTTCATGTATACATGTACCTTACATAAATCCTCTCATGTGTGTGATATGACTACTCGATTTTAGTCATCATCATATAACCTATTGGAAGAGTGCTTGGTATTTTACACTCTATTAATTTGTATCCAAGAATTACCCAATGGGACAATTTGGAGATAATAGTATTAGAGATAGGTTTTCTTAAGACCATAGTTTTGGGATTTACTAGTTAAGATATTAGTTTTGGGAATAGGTAAATAATGTTAATGTGTTTTGAGTTCATCTCTTAGGACATTGAATCTAGTGTTGGTGTGTAAACCAATGCACATATTCACTATGACTCAAACAACTTTCTTATTGACTCAGTACGTATCAACACTTGTTTATAAGAAATTGTTGGTACATGAATCATATAGATATTGGTTGGGGGTTTCCAGTTCCTTCTTGAGTCAACAACAATGATATATTATTTTATCATGAAACATATTGATTATTTTAGGACGCCTCTATGACACTATCCATCATCAAATATTTAGTAGGATTTTGATGATGATCCACTTAGTGATGAGTATTCGATACACAGTCTTCTATATGAGATTGTACATTTAGGTGGTTTTTTAGACTTAATACAACACATTAGGTAACATTTTGCACCAAAAATATGGTATGAGGATATGCATAGGATTTGAACACTCCATAAGTTTCAAATCCAGTATCCTCCTATGTTTCAATGTGAGCTTGGCCCCTAGGAATACGAGGATTGTCTATAGGTAGTTACCAAAGTTTTCCTCCTTGTAGGGATGTCTCTAGATCAGATGGTGGTGTTAGTGATAAATATTATTCATGGAACCTTTAGGTGAGGATAGAGTATGGTGTCTTGGATGAATTGATAGAGATAAATCTATTGGATTGAGTTAAATAATACCTTCATATTGGAGTTCTATCTATCCATTTTGTGAGGAGAGCACATCTTTGATCTTCTCCAAGGAAACATGACTGTAATAGATTATTCATCGATGATCACCAAACACTCATGATGGTCTTTAGATATGTATCAAGATCATTTATCTTGAGAACAGTCCTTGAAGTAAGGCTACAAATGATATATAAAGGGTGGTTTGATATCTCTTTACATTCAAAAATATTCTAGGGTGGTTGAGTGGGATTAAGTTATGAAGGGAATTTTTTCTAATAAAATACCTATTTTGGGTGTTTGTATCTAGCATACAAGAGTTCATACTTTAGAAGCATGTAGTCAATGATAGAAACATGGATCCGAGCTTGCAATACACTTCAAGAGATAGTCTTAGGATAAAATGACATCTATTCAAGGCTCTTATGAAGGTTTTAGTTAGTCTAGGGAGATACATTGTCTCTTTTGTGATGGTCAGAGACATATTATGTAGGATTGTTAGACTCATAATGTAGATGATAGAGAGATGGTCGATGGACAACCTAGTCAATGAAAATGGTAGAAGCAAGAAGGTCCCGAACATGGTAGATGTGTAATAGGATTATGGAGTTCAACATGGGGTGGTCGATGGTTTGACCTATTTCCACCACTACCCCATGGTAGTCCACACTAGATTCAAGGAGCATGTGGGTAGGGATGAGGAATTTTGCTGGATGTAGAGTCCAATAACCCAAATGATCTATGGATTATTAGAGGTATGATCCATGCCAAATCTATAGTAGTTACATTACTCATAGACAAAACTGTCAGACACTATTTTATTCACACGTATCTTGTTAGATAACTAGAGATTCCAATTAATTCTTTGGATCAATTCTTATGCTTAGAAACTACTACCAGAGAGGATCCAATGATAACCAACTTCTTTCGATATTTTTATCGGAATATGGGAAGAAAGATCCGTATGTCTGTTCTCTTTTAGTAGCATTGAGGCCTTATTATTTAATCTTATATTTGAACTATCTATCCTGATTTTATTACCAAATTCACTGTTTCATCCAAAGAATGTGATGTGTGAACATGGATTTCATGATATTTTCCTTCACAGGTGAGAAATAAACACAATTATAGCAAGATAAGGCCATATATAAGAGGATACAAACTATTTCACATTAGTTTTATAGTATTATCGTTGGATTAATATATGATATGGGATATTAATTTCTCATAGTGGGGATGGATTATAAGGAAATAATTTATGAGGATGGGCAGAGCTTAACTCACTCCCAAGATATAGACGTATATATATAATTAAACCCATGGACTAGCCTAATATAGTTTTTCTATAACATCATATGGATCTAATAGATATTCAACATCTCCAAGGATCTATAGTTGTTCCTCAATATGTGCATCTTATTTTTCATTATCTTCCTCCATGGAATAATAAATTTAGGCCGAATTTATTAATTCCATACATTTAAGAGTGATACAAAAATTAGTTTTCGCAAAATTAAAATTATTTGATTTCATGAATTTATCATATCCTTGAGTTTCATCGACATTTTCTCTTCTTCAATTGGAAGTGCCTCTTAGAGTCGATCATCAATAGATTAAGGTAGGTCATCTAGATCCTCTATATTTTCTTAAAATTAAACATCTCAAGTGGTTTCTTCTTCATTAATGTCTATATATTTGTGAAATAGTGGTGGATTGCCATCTTTTCAAGGTTTAGAGAGATCAATTAGTTCCTAAAATTCCTTCTCGAAGTTATCCAATTCATGTGGATCACCCTCTTATATATAATCAGGAAAGTCCTTTTCAGCTATCTCTTCTTGAAACGATTGAGTAAAGATGAATGAATCATTAGGTACCTAATCATTTGTGTCCTATGGTTATTTAATTTAACTAATGAGTGGTGAAATGTCTTCCACCACTACCTCAGATTCTTTCTTTGGCTCAGTGTCAGGTTTCTCTTGGGTAGCGTGGACATATTTTGTTAGAATTTCTATTTGAATATTCAGTCCTTCTATGGCCTCTTTATGTTCATTTAATTTAACTCTATTTTAATCTAAAATAGGTTCCTCTTTTTTTTGTTTCACCTTTGAGTACTCATTCCAAGCATATTAATTGTACTTCAAATATCATTGAAATGTTTCTTTTTTTTTTGGATTTTTGGTTTTTTAAAGAAAAATAAAAATCTATCTACAAATTAAAAATAGAAAAGGGTATGTAAACTAATGATTGTATCCATATATGTGGCACTAGTTTTTGATTCCCACATGTCATAGGGAATGGAAAAAGAGTATTTGTTTTCTTATGGTAGCTTAGAGGTTGACCAGGGACATCTCAATTGAAGAGGTTTCTCAGTTCATTCACCTACTTAAACTAATTCAAAAAACTAAATCTTGTTATTGTTTTTATTATTTATATGAAGGAAATAGAATTTATGAGACTAAAAGAAATGAAAAAAATCATTTATATTTAATATGAAATGATAAATAGAATAAAATTATTGAAGAAAGGAAGTTCTCCATAGATTATTTTTAAGGAGCACCTTTATTGACTCACATCAAGTATTCATAGTGAAATAACACCATAGTATGTGTGAGAACATTAGACTACCCCATTTATTAATGAAATTTCAACATAGTGATCACTAATAACACCCTACATCCACCTCCTCAATCAAGGTGAAATGGTTTTAGATTAAGAATTTAAATTTTATACAACCAAATTGAGGATTACAAAAACTATAAATTATCCATAGAATTAACTCAAATATTCTTACAAACATGGTCTTGTGATCAAGGGCCTGATTACTCCCTCGTGACATTCCTTGGGTAAGTTAATAATTATCAAAAGTATTATAGTTCTTGGTGATAATATTAGAATAAGAAAAGAAGAAAAGAAGGATAAAAGATAGAGAAGAGAAAAAGAGGGTGAACGGGTGGACAAAAAAATAAAAACAAGGAATGAATATATTAGAAATATAAATTACAATTCAAAACAATAAAAAAATTAAACAAGTAAATTAAGAAGAATAGGTGAAGATCTTTTTCCAGACCCGCTTGGAGGAGATATCCTCTTTGGAGCTTTGAATAAATAAGATGGAAAATGGGATGCTTTGAGATTTAGGAGCTCATATCCTTTTATTTTCAGAATCTGTACTCCACAAAAATTTCATGTTTTTACTCCCTAAATTGACTATTAATGCATGATACCCTTTATTAAAGATGTTCCAATTTTCTTACGCATTTTATATCAACATTTCAGCTCATTTTTACATGGTATATATTCGTTCTGAATTTTTTTTGAGTTTTACTTTTTCTGGATGAAGGTTTCAGAAAGCTTCCTTAAAATATACAACATCCAATGAAAACCAGAATTACTTTAAAACTACCTAAAATTAATTGTAGAAACATTAAATTTTGTCGTAGTTATTTAATAGGGAGAATCACCGTCATTTAAGATGCATAGGCCGATATGTTCTTCCATTTCTGTGGTGGGGTCCATGTCATCCACCCAGAAAATTCTTCAAATTCATAGATTTTTAAGGCCTCTAGATGATCGAATAAAACCCCAGTTCATAAAACAAAGATAAAAGAAAATAAAATAATTATTTCATAGAAAAATATATCTCTCAATTTGAAATTATATTTTTGATAAAATTTTTAAATTACCCTATATGGAAAAATCTATCAAAAATCAAGAATTAATTACTTTTCACACGTTTTCTCACAACAAATCTTTAATCCAAAATGAATATATATAAGTTCGAACTGATTAATTGAGAGGGTTAAAATAATTAAAAATCATACAAAAATGGAAAATATTACATATATATATTCTCCCTCTATTAAACTATGCTTGTCCTCAAGTAAAAAATCTCAACATGGAATTATGGGGACACCAATGTTACCAATATTCAAATTCCAAGGAAATTCAAAATAATTTCAATGCGAAATAAATATTTCAAAAATTTATATAAAGTATCAATTTAACTTATCATTTTTCAATTAACCAATTGATTCATTTATTTTTCTATTCCCCTTAGAGAAATTATATAACTTATCCTTTCATTCATTCAATATCCACAATTTATTTTTATTAAGCATGACACACCATGATTTTCCATAACATAGAACCATTACACTCATATATCATGATAAAAATCAATAATATTTATTTTAATAGCATGAGAAAATTCTCATTATCTGTAATTTTCTAAGATAACTAATTTCTCCACTTTTTAATGAAAATCGCACATAAAATTATAAGGACTTGTAAAAAAGGTTCAAATGACTCCAAGGCATATGATTGGAAGGATTTGATGCATTAAAAATTAAGTCTCAATGAGGGGGATAATATATTGAGAACAATAAATCATATAAAATGTAAAAGTGTAATGATGTTTGCCTTTTCATTGTAGAAACACATACTTCCCCCAAAACTCAAAGTAATGATATGATAAGGTTATCATAATGAATGATTTGTAAACCCTTGTGATTTTTTTCTTTGGTAATTTTTTCATTTTTTATGAATGTTATGATTAGATAAAAATTCTTATAAATAACCTAAACACATTCAATAAAAATGTCATCAATCAGGAAGATGGTGTTTTTTGATTTTCCCATATCCCAATTCATTTTCCCTGTTTTGGTTTTTGTCATTTTTTTATTTTTTAAATCAATAAGGGGAAAAAATGGAGTAAAATTAACTATTCCACCGCATTTTAAAATTTCCATAATAACACCACCACACTCTTTCCTTAAAATGTTATTCATGGTCTCTGTGGGTTAAAAAATATTTATTTAAAATTGGTATTTAAGGATATGTTTTTTTTTGAAAGGATTCCTCAATAATTTTAAATGTGGTTTTCTACAGTCATATCTATGATAAGTTTCAATGCAAGTTATAGTAGGTAAAATGTCCCAAGATCACTCAAAAAATATGATCAGGAATAAATATAAAGTACATGGTCTATAAATACTATCAAGAACAAGGCATATGATATATGATACAATCCCTCAAGTCATGATCAATAATAAAAAAATAATTTCACATGATCTTAAGAAATTCAAAGCATGATAAATAAATGGGAAATTTAATTTATAAAAATCAACAAATTTTCTAAAATCACGGGTCCTTATTTCAATATTTATTATTCAATTCAATAATTTTATTCTCTATTTTACTCATCAAATATAATTAATATTTAAATCTAAAACATGACATCATTGGATTATTATGAAACTCATGTCGCCTAGATAATTCAAGTAAAGAATTAATTCAATTTTGGGCATGCAATTTTTATCATTAAATCTCAAAACATGTTTTAGACCATAATATGTAGGGAGTTTAGAAACATAAACAATAAAAATTAAATACCTTTCAAAATAAATATTTGGGCCACTGCCTCTAATTCTTGGGGATTCATTCTTCTATCATGATCCTATAAGAGAAAAATTACTAAATTAATGATATGGATCATTTCTTTTAATCTCAAAATTAAAAGATGGAGTGGGACCCATTCTGGACTAATTAATAATATTGAAATTGAAATATAATTATCTAATATTGAAAATGAATGTATTATAAATAATGTAAAGGATTAATCACGGTATGATCCCCCATGTGGTTGCTGAATTTTTACTTCCTCCAGAAGGGTAGTACCAGCTGTTATACATAATCAGATGTTGGTTGGGGCTTATTGGATTTTAACCACCACATGTGGTTCCTTACATCTTGAACTTATTCTTCTATATTAATATGGACTCCATGTATATAGTACACTATATCCACCCCCTTATCAATGTGGTATATCTTGCATAATGAGGGTAAGATGAATTATGGAACCTCCTCCTCCTTCGTTAATACTTGTGCAATGTCATATTCAAAATCTATTGGTTGATCTAGACATACTGCATGAAATGAACAATAAAAGTGATATTCAAAATTAAAATTCTAGGTATTAATTTAAAAATATTAACTCTTAATTTAGGAAAATTTTATATTTTTTTCATCATGTAGAGCTATTGGGATCTTGTCTTGTACATTATCTTGTAAATGTTCAATGTCTCTAGGGATCTCCAAGTGTTCCTCAATATCTGCATCTTCTTTTTCATCATTTTCCCTTATGGAATAATACAAGTTGGGTGTATTTGAAAATTCAAAACATTTAAGAGTGATGCTATGATTAGTTTCAACAAAACTAATAGAATTTGAGATCAATAATATATAATCTCCCCGAGTTGCATCAACTCCTATCTCTTCTGCAACTGAAGTGCCAGTTGGAGGTGATATTCACTGGATGAAGGTAGGTAGTTGAGATCCTCCATCTTTTCTTCAAATACAACCTCTTGGTTTTTTATTCTTTTTTCAAGTCATTATAGTTTTGAAATGGTGGTGGATTTTCATCTTTTCAAGGATGGGAGATATTAATTAATTCCTCGCATTAGTTTAAGAATATATCTAGTTCATGTTGATCTCCCAGACATATCTCATAAAGAAATTCCTTTTCAATTATCTCTAATTGAAAATATTTAGTGAGGGTGAAAGAATCTTCTGGTACATCCACATTTACCTCGTATGGTTCTTTAATTTCAATGATGAGTGGTGAAATTATTTCCACCATTACCTCAGGTTCGTGATTTGGCCCAGGGTCCAGTTTCTCTTGGGTAGTATGGACATTATCTATTAGCCATTATATTTGAATTCTTAGTCCATATATTGCCTCATTATTTTCATTTACTTTATCTCTATTGTACTCTACAATAGGTTTCTCTTGTTGTTTTTGTTTCACTAATGAGTAGCCATTCCATGCATAGTAATTGTAGTCTGGATAAATCATAGAAATGTTTATTTTTTTGATTTTTGGTTTTCTTAAAGAAAAATGAAAAGCTATCTATATAGTGAAAATAGAAAAGGAAAATTAAACCACTGATTGGATCCACAAAAATTATGCCCATTTTGAATCATGCATATAGTAGGGTGCACCAAAAGCATATATATTTTTGTTTTCCTAATGCATCATAGAGGCTAACCAGGGGCGTCTCACTTGAAGAGCTTTCCCAATTTGTTCACCTACTATATCTAATTCAACTAAAAAAATTATTTTTGTTGTTTTTATTATTTCCATTAATTAAATGGAATCTATAAAAACAATTGAAATGTAAAAATTCATTTCAAATTAATATGAAATTCTAAACAGAATGGAAATAGTGAAGAAAATAAGTTCTCCGGAGATAACTTTTTGAAAGCACCCTCATTGACAAGATTAAAGTATTCTTATTGAACAAACTTAATTGTATATTTGAAATCATTAGTCTACCATGGTTATGAATGAAAAATAAAGTTTTAGATAACCATGTGCAACCTCTACCTCATCCTCAATTGAGGGAATATGGATGAATATTAAGAATTTAAACGTTAGACAATGACAATGAGGATTACACCCACTATAAATTATCATTAGAATCAACTAAAAGAATATTAAAAACATCATCTTGGGTTCAAGAACCTGATTACTCACTCGTGTTATTCCTCGGGTAAGTTACTAATGATCATGATTATTAGAGTTCATGATGGTTAGTTTAGAAAAAGATAATAAAAAAATAAGGAGAAATGTTAGAGAAGAAGAAAAGAGGGTGGATTGGTGGACACAAAAATGAAAACAATGCATGAATTTATTTGAAATATAAATTAAAATTTTTAACTAAAACAAAAATAAGTAAAACAAATAAATTTATAATAATAGGTACATATTTAAGGATGTTATCCCTTGGTGGAGATACTCTCCTTTGTCCCGTGATTGAATGAGATGGAAAATGGCATGCTTTGAGGGGTAGGAGCTCCGCTTTTTTATAGGAAGAATCTATACTGTCAAAATATGTCATTTTTTTACCCATTAAATTGACTATTCATGCGTTTTCCCCTTCATTAATGTTGTTCCTAATTTTATTTTTCATCTCCACTAAAATTTAATCTCATTGGTCCATTGGATGTATGAGTTATGAATTTTTTATTGAGTGCTACATTTTCTGGATGAAGGTTTCTGGAAACATGATTCTATAGTATAAGATCACATAGCCACATTAATGACTTAAAGACAACCTAAAATTAATTATATAAATTATTCAATGTGTCCTAGTTATTTTTAAGGAATAATCACCTCCATTGGAGGTACGTAGGCTGAGATGTGTGTTCATTACTATGTTGCGGTCTAGGCTGTCCGCCATAAAATTCTTGAAATTAATTTATTTTAAGGCCTCTAGATGTTCGAATCAAACCCTGATCCAAAAGAAAAAGATGGAGAAACTTAAATATATATTTCAAAAAAAAGAATCTATCAATATGTAATTATATATTTAGTGAAATTTCCAAAATACACTTGACATAAAAATCTGTTAAAAATTTAGAATTAAGCATTTTCCCAATTTTTCCCAAAAACACACCATAAATAAAAAATTGATCTATATAAGATAAAATTGATAAATTTAGGGTGTTATAATAATTAAAATTCATACGAAAAATACAAAAAAAATTATCTCTATCATATATCTAAGGACAATGATGAATAAAGATGATTTATTTGACGAATTTGGGCTTCCAATATACTTTGATCCTCCTATGAATATCTCCCTAATTGAATGGGATCATATCTCCCTTCTTGGGGAGAAAAGGAATATGGTTTTGAAATGATTAATTACAATTATATTCACTATTATAGAGGTTCCAACTAAATGAATCGTGGTTATATGGCATGGTTTGGGAGACCATGTGCCAACCGTTCAGTGTTATAGTCATAAAGACACATCTTGAAGGATGTATCACATGGTTATAAAAATGGTGTGATGACCATAATTTCACTTTTTTTGAATGGTTTCCCTATACACATACATTGTTTTTACGAACCATTCCCCAAAAAGTTTCTACCCTATTCCCACTCTCTTCCCTTGCATGGTTTACTAGGGGTGGTGAATGGTTTCTACTAAGCATGCACCACCAAAAAATCCTGAAAAACATTACAAAAACACTCATAACTTCCCAATACATAACTCAAGTGGAGTAATGACTCAAAAATAATGAATCAAGGGTCATGTATGTGATACTAAGGGTACTAAAGTTTACCCTAGGAATGAAATAATCCCTGTTGGTTTGTAAAGTGTTCAACATGAGAGCCATCATGTGTGGAAAAATAATTACATAAATTACTTAATTTTTATATTTTTTATTAAATACTAAAAAAATACAATTTTCTATAAATTATTTTTTGGAAATACCATGGTTTTTCCATTTAAAACAAAGTATCGAGAGAGGGATTTTTTGGAGTATTATTGGGTGATCAATGACATATCATGGATTGGCCATTAGGGTACCGATGATGCTTGTGGATATCACCAATGAAATCGATGTGTGGCCATTTCCCATTAGTGATTGATCCAAACGTGAGAAATTGGAAGTTTTTTCGTTAGTTTAATCCCTATTTTTTCATTCCACAATCAATGTGAAGCAATTAACCTAATATATTGATTTATGGTTCAATCATTTTTTCAGGCATAGGTTTATCTTCTTGGGATTTTGGGACTGATCATTTTTTGTGGTTATTCATTTATTTTTTGCTATTAATTCATCATTATAATATAACTATATTGAGGCCAAGACAATCATTGGTGGAGGTTTTTTAATCTTATTATGTTTCTTGATTTCTCCATAATATTTATTTGTGTTCATCATCGACATTCCTTTTGGCTGGATGTTCGAAAAATACTGAGTGTATGATCATTGAACTAATTGTTTTTGGCCAAAAGATAATAAATATGGGCTTGGGATTGGTGTATGGAATACAATTTTGGTTATTTGACTACTATAGATGATCACAGATGGTTTTCAACTGAATTTGGAGATCCTTGGTTTATAGTTTTTGGCGTTCAAAGGACACAGTGGGATGAGGAAATTATTGATTAGATTTTATGGATGAAATATGGTCACAAGTTATTACAAGGATTTCTAAATCTATGTTATTTGATTAGATTTTATGGATGAAATATGGTCACAAGTTATTACAAGGATTTCTAAATCTATGATCATTTCACTCTGATAGAATACATGTTTTATATTTTCCTCCTAAGGTTATTGGGTCTACACACAGAGAAAAGTATCTAATATTGTGTGAAATATATAATACATTTTATGGCCTATGGATCGTGACATAATGTGTATCCCTAGGAATACTAGTACAAACACAACCACATATGGGAATGACCAATGTATATGAGCATGACCCGATACTCGGACACAACTAGAGTACCCGAACATGACTAGGTACACATGAATGTCCATAGTACATAGAATTGGCCTGAATAAAACCAGAATGGGAAAAATTATATTGGAATACCCATGGAAGATAAGACATGTCATGTACTCTGATTAAATGATGTGTACTTTTTAAAGGGCACTTAGAGGCCATCGTTCTATTCATATGGAGCTGTTTCTCTAGGGTGACTTCCTTTTGTCTATCTACCAGAGGTTATAGTGATGCATCCCATCCTAAGTATAAGATATTATCTACTATATCCTATTAGTTTTTGATAATTATCATTAATATATTTTTATTACATGGTATGTGATTATCTATCATTTCTTCCTCTTCCTTAGGTTGGGTTTGTGGAATCATCTTTACCAACATACATGGGTGTATAAACCCCAATTGAGAAGCTTATTCTAGCCAGTGTTTAAAAAACCCTAGAGGACCTGGGTGAGATCCTCTTTCTATGTATCATGATATTCATAGTTTCAATGAGTACTTTTCCATGAAAGGGAATGATGAGGGAAACCTCTCAGATGATCACTATTAGTGAAACCATGGCTTATGGAGTTTGTTCTCTTGGAAAATATTTCATATGAATCCTCGAGAAGAATCCTATGGCTAAAAATATTGTTGATACCTACTTGAGACTTGGTGTCTATAATGAGTATATTAATGTGATATATTTTAATGCATATTATTCTTTTTGAAATATCATCATGATGACGAACTGAATACTCCCTTGATTTTTTATGTTTGGTGATTTTGGGGTGTCCTATTTGTTACTATTATACTCAACACAGAATGTGATTTTTCCACATATTTAATAAATTGTATAAATGAAAGAAATTTTGATATAGTCTTTAGGGGATCAATAGTTGGAGGAAAATTGTTGTGTCAGATAGAAAGTCTGATATACCATTTGCTAAATTTGAAAATACTCCAGTCCTGCATAGTGGGATTAACTCTTTTATAATTTTTGGTGGGAGTTTTTTGGAACTTTTTGTTTTACAATACTTTTTCGTACTATTATTATGAGATATAAATGATTACATGAATTGAATATTATTTTTTTACTTTAACATCCATCATTGTGTGTGTATTTGGAGACGCGTTCATGTATACATCTATCATAGATAAGTCCTCCAATGTGTGTGATATGACTACTAGATATTGGTCATCAACATTTGGCCTATTGGAGGTGGGATTGGTGTGTTAAACTCAATTTAATTCTAGAAATGAAGGCCCAATTGGGCTAGTTTTTGGGAGAATTGTATTAGGGATAGGTTGTATTAAGTCTATTGTTTTGGGATTTACTAGTTAGGATATTAGTTTTGGGACTAGGTAAATAGTGTTAAAGTGTTTTGAATTAAACTCTTAGGCCATGGAATCTAGTGTTGGTGTAGAAACCATTTATCTATTCACTAGGAATCCGTAAACATTCTTATTGGCTCAGTACATATCGACATTAGTTTCTAGTAAAGTGTTGATACATGTATCAAATAGAAATAGGTTGGGAGTTTCCAGTTCCATATTGAGTTAGAAATCAAGATATACTATTTTACCATGAAACATATTGATTATTTTAGTATTCCTCTACAAAATAATACATCATGGAATATGTAGAAGGATTGTGATGATGATCCACTTAGTGAGAATGCTTCAGTACAAGGTATTTTATAAGATATGGTACATTCAGGTGGTCTGTTAGACCCACTACCACCCATTAGGTAACATGTTGCACTGAAAATATGGGGTTAGGATATGTACAATCTTAGAATACACCATAAGTTTCAAATCCAATAACCAGCAATGTTTCAAAGTGAGCTTGACCCCTAGGAATATGAGGATTTCTAGAGGTAGTTACCAAAGATTTCCTCCTTGTGGGGACACCTCCAGATCAGATGGTGGTATTAGTGATAAATATTCTTCATGGATCCACTAGGTGAGGATAGATTATTGTGTCTTAGATGAATTATTAGGGATACCCTTATTGGATTGAGTTCAAGAATATCTTTATATACCTGTTCTATCTATCCAGGTTGTGAGAAGTGCACATCCAAGATCTTCTACAAGGAAACATGACTATAATAGATTATTCATCTATGTTCACTAACCTCTAATGATAATCATTAGATATGGTTCAAGATCCTTTATTTTGAGCACATACCTTCATGTAAGGATTAAAAATATATATAAAGGGTGTTGTGAAATCTACTTACATTCATTAATATTCTTGTGTGGTTGAGTGGTCTTAAGTTATGGAGAGGTTTATTTCTAACAAGATGCCTATTTTTAGTGTTGGTATTTGGAATACAAGAGTTCAGACTTCAGAAACATGTAGCTGATGATAGGCACATGGAACCAGGCATACAACCCACTTCAAAAGACAGTATCATGATAAATTTTCAACTATTAATGGCTCTTAAGAAGGTTTTAGCTAGTCTAAGGAGATGATGTGGCTCTTTTGCGACAGTTAGAGACATCTTTTGTATGATTGCCAAACTCATCATTTAGCTAATAGAGATATAGTTGATAAAAAACATAGGAAAAGAAAATGGTAGAAGCATGAAGGTACACAACATTGTAGATGTGTAAGTGGATCTGGGAGATGAAAAGGGGTGGTAGATGGTTTGACCTATTTCCACCACCAACCCTTCATGGTCCACACCAGGTTCAGGGAGCTGGTGGGTAGGGATGCAAAATTATGCATGTAGTAGAGGATTTAAACTCAAATTAACATGAGATTATTATAGGTGTGATAAATGTATAATATATATTAGTAAAATTACTAATAGAATGGAATATTAGCCACTCATTTCTTCAATATTCTCTTGTTAGTGATCTAGATTCCCAATTGATCATTTGGATTGACCCTTATGCTTAGAGACTACTACTAGAGGGGATTCAAGGATAAAACACTTCTTTCTATAGTGTTTTTTGAATCTTGGAGGTGAGATACCCTTGTGGGTTATCTTTTAGTAGCGATGAGGGCTTGTGATTTCATCTTTGATTTGGAATGGTAATCCATAGTTTATTCCCAAATTGAATATTTCATCCTGAGGATGTAATCTGTATACTTGGATTAGATGATTTTTTATTTCATTGGTGAGAAAGAAACTCAATTATATCAGGATGATGTCATATATAAGAGGATAGAAATAGTTTCATAGTAGTTATATAGTATTTCGATTGTATTAGTGGATGATATTGGATATTAATTTCTTATAGTGGTGATGGAGTATAAGGAATAAGTTTATGAGGACCGGTCGAGGATACCTCACCCCCAAGAGATAGACTTATATATAGAATTAAACCCATGGACTAAACCAATATTTTTTCATAGAATATTAGATAGATCCAATAGATATTCATGATCTGATGGTATTTTTGGAGTACATGTAGATTATGTAATTTTTTAGACCTAGTGTTTCACCCAAGGTAGCCTTGATGTTGTTCACCAAGAAGGATGATGGGAGATTTAGGATTTGTGATATTGAATAATAATTATCCACTATCGAGACTCGATAAACTCTTTGATCATTTGAGAGGGGTGAATTGGTTCTCAAATATTGACCTTAGGTCAGGTTACCACCAGTTCCGAGCTCATGAGGAGGATATAATAAAGATGATATTTTAATCATTCAATAGTAACTATGAGTACTTGGTGATTACTTTAAGTGTAAATAAAACACTAATAGTGTTCATATGACTAATTAAATTGATCTTTTATCCCTTCCCAGACCTTTTCACAGTAGTCTTCATTGATGATATCCTAGTCTAAATGGGGTTACATGGGGATAATACAAGAAACATTAGGATTATAATTGAAATAATATGAGTGTAAAAAATATATTTGAAGATGTCAAAACGTTAGTTTGAGATTTTGGATGTCTACCTTCTATGACATGTCATCTTAGTAGAAGGTATAATAGTGGACTCGGCCAAGGTTGTGTCAGTGTTAGACATGGAGCCACCCAAGAGTGTGAAGGGGTTACAAAGTTTCCTTGGGGTGGATAGATACCATCATAAATTTTTGACCAATTAATCTAGAATATTGGAACCCTTTACTAATATAACTTGTAAGGGGTATCCTTTTGTTCAAATGGAGTGATTCTAGTCACCCTTTTAGGGGTTATGAAGGATTTTGATGAGCACCAAGATCTTGAGACTATTAGAGGATGATGTTGAGTATATAGTGTTTTTAAATGCCTCTAAGATTGGGATTGTATGGGTTATAATATTGAGTTAGGTATTGATTACCTATGGGTACTGATAGACATGACCTCATGAGCCAAACTATGTGACCAATGATCTAGAGATGATAGTGATGGTATTCACCCTATGGATGGAGCAACACAACCTTATGGGTGAGCGGTTTATCACCTATTCTAACCACAAGAGTCTAAATTATAACATCTCACACAAGGATACTAACTTGAGAAAGAGGAAATGAAAATATTTACTATAGGATTATCAATTCAAGACAGTCTACACTCCCAATATGGGGATACTGGTTGATGATTCTCTCAGTAGGAGATATTGATCACAATTTTTATGAAAGGTGTTAGAGAATTTAAAATCCTTACAAATAACCTTAGTGGATTAGGATAGTGCATCCTACCACAAATCAATGCTCATTACCCCATTCATATATAGAGTGTTAGTTATGATTATCTTGGAGAAACTTACTAAGAGACCTTTTATGTTTAGACATCCATTGGATGTTCTTCATATAAATTTTATAATGGTTGGGGGAATTTATTCTTTTTTAATGAGTGGACAGTGGAACTAGTGATGTTGTGAGAGGAGTTTTTAGGGGTTTTTATGCATACCCCATGTTGGAACATCTAGCTGTGTGAAATATCTACCAAGACATTTGAAGTTATTATAGGTGGCCATGAATGAAGAAGTATGTAACAACATTTGTCATTCGTTGACTTACTTGTCAGCAGGTGAATGGTGAGCACCATCTTCTTGTGGGTTTAGCCTAACCCCTTAATGATTCTTGGTCTTGGAGAGGCTTGGTATGGGTGTAATAATAATATTAAATATATTATATGACACACATATAGTTTTTATGAAATAGTGGAATAAATCCCATAAAAAGTATCAGATCAGAAATCTGAGACAATCTTTATATTCAGAATTTGAGTTTTAACTTTGGTATAACATAGTACTTGTGGGTATTGGGTGTTTTTCTTGAGATCGATCCTGAGAGGAATAATAATTAAATAAATTATATAATTAAACAATTTTTATTAATTCCTAAAACAAAACCCTTCTCTTTATTAATTCACTTATGGAGAACCACGTTGGTTAGCTATGTGACCTATATGGATAGAGATAAGGTCATTGGGGGAGGTATCTTAGATTAAGAATGAAATATTGTGTATTTGAAATTAATGTTCCAATGGTTCATGTGGATCTCACCAATTATAGAGACTGATGACCATTCTTCATCCATGATTGATCTAAAACCATAGAAAATCCCTATTTTTACATCCAATGATGAATATGAATCATTTTCACTAACAAATTTATTTTTGGTTCAATAATGTTTTTAAGTGAAGGTTTATCATTGTTGGAATTGAATATTGATCTTTTTTTTATTTTTTATTTTTTATTTCCCTTTTTTCGTTTTTCTAATGGAAAAAATTGAGGTTATCCCAAATAATGGCTGAGGTTTGTTCCCCTTTTTGTTTTTTCTTTTCCCAAATTTATATCATGATTTCATCATTGAAATTATATTTGGATAGTGTTATGAAAAATACCCAATGTATTATCATTATAAAATCATTATTTGACAAGAAAATCCACACCATGAGTTCCAGGTGTGAATTGACAGAATGATTGAGTTTTTTTATGAATATAGAAAATAGGCGATGGTTTGTGATATGATTTAGAGATCATTAATTCCAGGTTTTCAGTATTCAGATAATACAGCATGATAGAGGATATCCTCGATCAGATTTTATGGACAAAATATAGTCAACAGTGAAAAAAATATTGTTTGATCCTAGATTCACTTTTTTTGGCGTGTATTGTGGCGGAATCCACCATCGATGTGGTGAAAAAGATACATGTAGAATAGTTTTATGTAATTATTAAAATAATGACTACACAACTTGTAATCTTGAACAATACACACTACAATACATGGGTTTATGCAAAGAGATAAGTATCACACACTTTGTGACATGTGTCACATTCAATGTGACCAATGGATAGTGGCCCTATGTGTTCCCTTAGGTGCATATAACTGGGCATGACCATGCACATACTCTATATATGATTACATGGGAACAACTCAATACTCATACCTGGTCAGAGTAACCAGACACAACTAGGTGCATGACCATCTTCATTCTATATAGGAATGTCCAGAAGTACACAAACAGGTTCTAAATTACACTATTAGATTTGATGTAGACAATACACATAATGTATTCACAGTACCCACCAGGTAATTATAGTACATGCCATGTACTTTTTATATGGTAGTAAGTGGACCTCATTATCTGCATTGTATGAATCTTTATCTAGGGTATATTCCCTTGGTCAATGCTGACAAGAGTACAATAAGACCTGATATCCTAATAATAGAATGTTGTACCATCTATGAAACTAGCCTCTATTAGATTTCAATAATCCCTATGTGTGACCCGAGATGTGATAATCTATCATTTATTCTTATTCCATAGGAAAGTTTTGGGGAATCATCATGAGTAACATAAACAGACATAGAATTCCCTCTTTAGAAGGTTATTCTAGGTTGGGTTCGGTATACCCCATAGGCCTGGGGTGATATCCCCTATATGTTTATCTAGATCTTAAAAGATCATTAAAGTACATTCTCATAGTGAGGAACATAAAAACCCTCTCAGATGAGTTCCATTAGTGATTGAATGGCCCGCAGTGTGGGTTCTCTCGGACTATCATTACCTTGAATCCTTGAGTAGAATCCTCTGGCTGAAAGTAGGATGGATACCTCTTTTGGACTTGGTTTCTGTCAGGAGTATATCTATGTGTTCTATTAATATTTCACTTATTAATATTTGGAATATATTAGAAATGGTGAACTAGATAATTTATTGTTGGCTTATGTTTGGTGATCTCACAATGTTTTACTGGGTATTGTTATACTCACTTATGAATGAGATGATCCCACAAATTTTATGTCTTACGAAGATTACATACAGTTTTATCGAGTCTACGGAAAAGTTGAATCCATAAGAGAATATTTGTGTTTGAAAAATAGTGGGTTATAATAGGTGTTTCATTTGATATCAGTCACCTCCTACATAGATGGATGGACTCTTTTATCAATTTTTGAGCTCTTATAATTGAAACCTTATGATTTTTAGTACATTTTTTACTCTCATTGTGGGGTATATATCTATGGATGCATTTTTTATTAGTTGTACATTACCCTTTATCATTATGTGGTTATTTAGAGATGTGTGTGTGTACATATACATGAAGATAAGGTCTCCCATGTGTGTGATATTCTTACTCAAGGCTGGTCATTATCACCTGGCCTATTTAATTTGGACATGAGGTGTTACACATGATTCATTTTTTGATAGGTGGGCCCATGTGGGTTGAGTCGTGATATTTAAAAACCAATATTCAAAACTAAAATTTATAGAATAAAGGAAAAGATGGTTTTAATATGAAGAACACATGAAATACTTTAAAGGAATCCAAACATAAGATAATGGTTATGGAGGTGCGAAAATCATTTTTCACCATATATAATAAAATAAAACATTTATTTTTTCATTTGTAAAGAAAGTTAGAATGTTCTTAAAAAAATAGAAAAAAATATTCCATTTGAAATCCTAAGAATAAAAGCAAAAAAATATAATATGTACTTTATGAGTCATATATGTCCCTATAAAAATATTTTTAATGTTTTTTTAAGAATATGGAAAAGTAAGGAAAATATTTTGAAAATAAATCGTTAAAACATTTAAAACAATGTTTTTAAAGTAAATTTTATCTTATGTACTACCTTTAAAATAATTATTCATTAAAATGTTTCATTGAAAGTTAAATATGGTAATAAATAACATTAGAATCAATTAAAGTAGAAATAATAATTTTCTTGATAAATTTATATGAACATGAACATTGAAGAAAAATAGTTGGAAGGGAAACTTTATAGGATTTTTTTAATAGAAAGTCACTTATATTAAGTCCAACTAATCAGGTACATTCTTTATCAAACAAAATATTTTTTTTAAATTACATAATTTCATTGGAAACATTTTTAATTTTATTATATTTTTATTTTATTTATTATAATTTTACATCTAATTACATAATCATTTAAGTTCATCATGGATATTTTGATGATATATAACTCATAAGTCAAAAATAACATTGGCAGGTAAAATATGGTCAATTTGGTCATTATTTAATCATCTACAGAATTATAATAATAATAATAAAATTATAATTTTATACATTAATTATTCATTTAAAACCAACCATATAATTTACTTATGAAATATTAACTATATTATAATCATAGAGACGGTTGATTGTACGTCGAGTAACATTTCCATTTTTAAAATATCATGATGGAAAAAAGTTAAGTGTTATTTTTTCTTTCTAGAAGTGTAATTGTTTCATAAATATCATTTTTTACTTAAATAAACTATTATTTACCATCCATGTGATTTTGTAAAGAAAACCAAATCACGCGATTTCATAGTGGGGGTAATCCACACATACACAGAAATGATGTTATCATATTTCAATGAATAGAAAGGTAAGAAAATATAAGATATATTATTTTTACAAATGGATAAATATTTCATGAATAATATATATATATATTAAATCTATCATCATAAACATCTTTTAGTGGTGATGATGGAAAGTGAATTACATAGGTTTACAAGGTGGTAGTCTTCCCAACACTTGTACAATGATTTCATTTCTATTTTTTGAAGTGGAGATGGCTAAAAGTTATAAAATTAACATAATAACATCTAATTATCCGGGAATAAGGATTATATTATTTAATCATGGTTGAATAATATTTTAAGGGGGTGGAATAAGAAATTAAACAAAACCCTCGCCTTAGAACAATACCTTTTCTTGGGAAACCTCTATATGTTTAAACCAAAATCCATCCTATGAGGGTTTTAAAATGAAAATAAGGACCTTTCAACATGGTAATAATGTTATGAATGTATTTGTGAAGGTATTGTCTAAATTAATATTTTTTATGTGTGAATAAAATAGGACAAGTGGTTCCCTTTTATAAGTGAGGTGAGATGCTCTTTGGGCTTTTTTAAAATATTAAATTAATATAAATTAATTTTAATGGAAAATTGCTACAAACTGATATAATATTTACATATGATGCATATGGGTAATGATAATATCATTAAATATAATTTTACCAAGTTTATATTTTTTAATCTTTTTCTCTTTATATTTACATGCGTTAAACCCTTTTGCAATTATCCTAATAAATACATTTTTACTCTCTAGGTCTCCATACAGTTACCATAAAAGAAAAACTATCCTATAAATGGAAAATGGTTGATATTTTGAACCACATATAAATCTTGCGGTGTAATATATTATTATTAATAATTTTAAATGATTTAATAAAATATTTATTATTATAAATTATCATTAATGTTTTCATGGAATAATGCATTTAATTTGACATTGAAAACAACATGACCACAATGTAAATAGAATATAATCCTTTTAAAGATCTTGAATTTGTTATATTTATCTAAAAAATAATAGAACAATATAATTTATTCATATGAGAGTACATTTAATATTTTTAGTATAAATAATTATATTTTTCTATTTATTAAATATGTACTATTTCTGTATTACGTAATAATTTATGATAATTGATTCATTATTAAAAATTAAGAATAAATTAAAAGAATAAAAAATAATTTATCTTTTTAATTAGTATTTATAATTAAATATAAGTTATTTACATCCCAGTTAAAAAATATTATAGTTATTAAAAGTGAGAATGTGACATTTTTCTTTAATATTATAAAGGTCAAATCCAGATAAATATGACAAAAAGTACCCATATATTTGAGATAGGGATGAAAATGTCCAAATTAAACAAATAAAATAGGATAAAGGAATGTTTTAGGGTCAATTTTTAGTCTTTCTCATTATATCTTATCCATATTTACTCGATGTAACCTTACCATTGTGAAAACTATTTACTATGGTTATTATTCCGAATGAAAAAAGTAAAGGGAAACTATTTAACAAATTTAGACCTCCTAAATAAAAATATTAAAATAATTTTTCATGATTTAATTCATTTATGTGGTAGAGATTCATATAAAATTAATCATGTAAAATGTAATAGAAAATAGTTTTTCTCAAAGATGCCATTTTAGGTATAAAAATGTATTTATACCAAATTCAAGTATACAATTGATTTTAAAAACTGTAATTGTATTATATTTAATCCAATAGAAATAGTAAGATTTATAAACTAAAAAATAGAATTTTTAGGAACATTAAAATAAAATACATTTGTTAACAAAAACCAGCATTTTTTAACTATTCCTTAATAAATCAATCATTTCATAAAAATATTAAAATTTTAACATCACTAAATTTTGATGTTCTGATTTTAGAAATGATATAATTAAAATAAAAAAATTCAAATATTTTCAGAAATTAATTATACTATTTTCCCCTAAAAAGAAATAAAATCCAATTTTGATGAAATCATATTTTTGAAGAATAAAATCACTTTACTAAAAAATTGGGTGATTATTTACTATGAATTTATAAATACATTTATATTGAGTAGGACCTTTATATATATTTTATAAATAAAATAATTCATATTTTTACCTTAAAATTTAATGGCCTGGTTATAACATTAATATTAAAATAATAACATTTCAGGGTTCATTTAGGATCAGTGTTGTGTGTCATGTTTTCTATGAAACAAAGTTTTTTTATGAATAACATGGTGTTACAATATTCCTACCATTATTAAAAGATATATATCAATTGTGTAAAATTCTTCATCCATGAAATATACTTCTCTTATACTATTAAATTAAAAGTGTGATCTTTCTTTTTGATTATCAAACGAACATATTTATTTAATAGAAAGAACACTCCATTACTCATGAAGTTTCTATTAAAAATATATTCTAACTAATGTACTTCTATATATGGTATTAAATATAGGTATTTTCATACATAAAACACCAATTCATAATCAAGGGAACCTTGAACATACATTAAGTCTCTTTTTTAACATATTGAGATATTCTTACTTCATATTACTTGAAACCTCATAGATAATGATATAAGATAGAAAATATACAGATGTTCAACTATCAAATAATTTTTTCCTTTACTTGTACATTATAAAGGATAATTTATAGAAGTTTTATCTTTATGCATCAAAAGATATGTTCCAACCCTGATATGAGTTTAAAATGTTTTGTAATCTTGCATGTAATTTGTTTTCCACAACTCTTACTTCTCTTGAGAAATAAGTGGATAATGACATTTTTATTAACATTAAGACCTTGAAATTAGGTATGATATCGAATAATTTACATATCGTACTTGGATAAATTTGAATAAATCATTCACAAATTACTTTTTTTCAACTAAATATGACATATTCAACTTTGTAAAGTATGAAACTAATAGTTTTAATGATCACAATATCATGTTTTTATTAATGATTAATTTCATGTTTTGCTAATATAATGTGTATTTTTAGAAAATGTGATAAATTTGTCTAAGTATGAGTCCCCATTGAGGTTGGACATGTAAACATGAGACACTATTGTCCATAACACACTGCCAATTTCAAAATATCTATGTCTAAGATACCCTGAGGATATCATAATATTATATTGTCATACAGTTGGACTAAAGATTTAAAGAAGTATGAGACACATTTAGTCAACACACAACTTGGATAACACACAACCAGAATGATTGTATGACCATGTATGATATACTGATAGATCCGACACCATAAAAGTCACACCATTATATCATATCGTTAGCATTTAAAGTTAACCTATGTATGAGATAAATTCAGAGAATACACCATCACACCATTCACCACTAGTTGTGACATAGACAACACACTAAAAATATGGCTACATCTAAAAAACCGCTAGTTTTATACCACCAGAGAAACGTTATTCTGGAGTAATATACTGCTAGTGTCATAACGGGAGAACAACATATGTTCAAGTGAGATGTCACCAAAGTTTTACACCAAAAGATCCTAATACATTGTCACTATTTTTATTACTTTACTTATTTTTCATTTAAATTACTCTAGTGGATATATTCATCGAATTTAATTACATTTAATATTTTATTAATTGTGTCTTAAATGTTCGACAAAAATAATGTTAGAATGAGTAGTAAAAGGAAGTAGTCGATTCGAATGTTCCTGCTACTACTGATAATAGTTAAGCACACTCCCTCGTGAAATACACAAACATAGTAATACAGAGAGAAACATGTAGAAAATGATATCGTAGAAATGATGTGAAAAAATGGAGGTCAAGATTCAATTAATATATGAGAGATGAAGTTATGAATTTTATTTCAAATATGAATAGATCACACGTTGTGATAAATTAACTTAGGAATATAATGCATTATCTCATCAAGTTATTTCCTTCTGTTAGAAAACAAGAGTTTTTTACTCTCTTTTTTTCTAGAATATTTCAATAGAACCTAACTTAGGATTCATTTTTGATTCATCTCAAGAGTTTCAATACACATTGTAACAGACCAAGAATTTCTAAACACTAAACTTCTAGATTTCTCGATTATATCAACTTTATTACATTTTGAGTAGTGTGTGTGTTTACTATGGTTTAACACATTCTCACTGACTCCTAAACTAAATTTGAAGAAATATGATATTATCTAAAAAAATATTATCTATTTCTTACATAAATAAGAGTAGTAGAGGTCATTGTGAGGCCTTTTTATTTTTTACTCCCATGCATAATTTTGGAATAGGTCATGTTTGACATCGACAGTTGTAAAATGTTATGTAATCCCAATCCAATTTGTGTATCATCTCATTTATTTTAAAAAAATGCTTATTGATGAGTGATATCCAAGTGGGGAGGAATATGTCTCGAATTGAAACTAAAACTCTTGTATTCATTTTTTGGGGATGTGTTTTAATTTTGTTTTACTTTATTCTGGCTTTAAAACTGAAAATTGTTTTTTAACTGTAATCAAAATTCATAATTTGATAGTTTATCACAATTCGTGTCAATATATTATTTTGATCAATTATATTTTTTTTCAAATAACTATATTATATTATATTTATTATTCATCAGATAAATAATCAATATTTAGGGAAATATTTAGAATGATTATGATATATATCATACTAATTATTTTGGAAAACATTACCTTATTTAAACCAATGGGGGATTTTATAATAAAACATTTTAACAAAAAAAATTGCGTAATAAATTCACCACCATCTTGTGTTACTCACTGTAAAAAATATTTGGTATCAATGGTTGTTTTCTTTATTTGGAATTCATGTTTCAATTTTGTTTTTAATGTGATTTTATTTATACATTAATGATCTTAAATTTTTGTTAGTTCTAAATATAGTTCTTTAATATGGATAATCATCAAAAAGGTTCTGCTACCAACATACATCCTTTCTTCTATGCAAAAAATTATGCAAAATTGAATATAAAGATGATTATACAAATAAAGATTATGGTTTTTGATATTTGGTCTACTATAGGTGATGAATATGTAATACCTAATACATCTATAATAACATGGGGTGATGCAAAAAATTATCATAAATTAATAATTTTAAAGATATGAATTCCTTGTGTTGTGACCTTGGTGATGAAGATTTAAATAATATTTCTACTTGTTAACCTTTTTTTGAGATTTGAGACACATTTATTGTTTCCCATGAGGGAATTTAAAATGGTTAAGAAATTATGATTAATACCTATGTTTTTTAAAATATGATAATTTTACCATAAAACTTGATGATACCATTTATTATATATACCTCAAGTTTAATGATATTGGAAATACCATGAGCTCACATAGAATTCATGTTTCTAATATGGATTAGATAATGAAATTGTTGATATGTCTACCAGAAAGATGCAGAGGCACATCAGTTTCAATCAATGAATTATGTGATATTAGTAAATAACTAGTAAAAGAGTTGATATATAAACTTATGATGTATGAAGAATATATTGAGGTAAATAGAGAAAAATATGAGGATCCTAAGTGGAATTTTGTAGATTTCATGACTACTACCCCCAAACACCAAAAGGAAGAAGAAAATGAAAAATCTCAGATGGTAGATTCTAGGGTTAGTGAATCTACCTTTGAAAGTGATGATTAAATTAATCACCTATATAGAAGGTTCAATAATTTCTACATAATGATTTTTAAAAAAAATTCAACTATATGGGAAAATATGACAATATAGGGGAATAAAAGAAAAAGGCTAATGATATAATGGAAGTTGTCTTCTATGAATGAAAAATAAAATCTCACATAAAATATGACTTTACAAAGATGAAATAAGTAAATAATTATGAAGATAAGAATAGAAGATAAAAAAATTCCATGAAAGCCACATGGAGTGCTTCAGAAGATAGTATGAGTGATTCAGATGCATCACTTGAAAATAAACCAGGCAGAGAAAACATGTGCTAAATGACTAGGGTTAGTGAGTTACTTGATTTAACTATTATTTCTAGTGTTTTTCATATGGAGTAGATTGAAAAATATAACAATTAAAATGAAAATAATAATATTTAATGTGAAGAACTATTTTAATACAAAAACATGCTAGAAGATACCTTTAATGAATAATAGGATTATTATAAAAGTATTAAAAGGTCGCATGATTTAACTATAAATATTTGATATAGGCTATCTATAAAAAAGGGGAAAATTATTCAATTACTCAAAGAAAATAATGAACTTAAAATTTCAAATGATACATTAAATAAAGGCAATGAAAATTTTAAAAATGTTAGAGAGAAAATCACAAAATTTTTGGGGGGAAATTTTCTCCCAAATATGTTACTGGGATTGTATATAAAAATGGACAGAGAAGAATAACGAAGAATAGTTTTGTTCCTAAATCCATACCTAGAAGATCAACCAAAAAACCTTTTTTCAAAAGAACCCAATAATATTTTTATTTTTATGATTCTAAATCCATTTATAGGAACCCCATAAGAAAAACGTGGGTTCACTTAGCTCTTATTTCTAATACTTCTGCACCCAAATAGATTTGGGTACGAAAATAATTTCTTATTCAGAGTCAATTTCATAAGAAGAATTTTGTAAGACAACTATTAGAAGTATATGTTACTTAGATAGAGGATATTCAAGACACGTGATAAGAGACTCTTCTTTCATCAATAGGCTTATCAATGATGATGGTGTTTATTACACCTTGCTCACAATGAAAAAACAAAATCGTCAACCTAGGCCAAATTGGTAACAAAAACTCAGTTTTTATTTATAATGTTTTATATGTTGATGATTTAAAATATAACATTATTAGCATTTCTCAGTTATGTGGTAATGGTTTTTATGTTATGTTGGAGAATAAGTCTAGTAATTTTTTTTATAATAAAAATGATTTAATATTTATTAATTTACGAAAATTACAATGTTTATACTGAATATTAAAATTTTTTAGTTTCTCATAATGATTCATGATTAAGTTACTTTTATAAAGAATTTTGGATTTTGAATAGGAGACTAGGTCATTTCAACGTTAACTCACTTAAAAAGCTAACTAGTAAAGGTTTATTTAGGTATATACCTAAACATGAATTCCCAACTAATAAAGTAAATAACAACTATAAAAAAGAAAAATAGCATAAAGTTTCTTTTAATCTAAATAAAGAAGTATCAAATTCTAAACCTCTCTAGTTGGTTCTCATAGATATTTTCAGACCTTCTAGGTTTTTGAGTCTTAATAGGATGAACTATAATTATGTTCTAGTGTATGACTATTCTAGGTACACATGGATACATTTTATATCTCAGAAAAGTGAATACTTCCCTTACATTACCAAGTCTGATAAATCTGTAGAAATTCAAAGTGGGATTAGGATTACGTCCTTAAGGAGTGATCAAAATGATGAGTTTGACAATCTTTATATTAAATATTTTTTCTCAAAAAGGATACACACATAACTTATATGCTCCTAGGACCACTTATCAGAATGGAGTTGTTGAAATAAAGAATCGAACCTTTCAAGAGATAGCCTGAAACATGTTAAATTAGAATGTCCTAGATATCTATTTTTTTGTTGAATTTGTCTATAAAGATTTCTATATTATCTAAAGTGTTTTAATTGGTCCAATTTTTAAGATGATCCCTTACATGTTGTGGAATAATATGAAACATAAGGTTAATTACATTAATGTTTTTAGTTGCAATGTATTTATTATTAACCCCATGTATAATTTGTACAAATTTTCATCCAAAAGTGATGAATATGTTTTCCCTGCTTATTCAATATCTAGGAAACCCTATAGTGTTTTCAATTAGAAGTCCAAAATAGTGGAAGAATATTTCCATGTAAAATTTAGTGAAATAGATCCGAATGAGCCTAATAAATCCTTAAAAAACCATAACGATGATTTTTATTCTCTGAACATAAAATCCAAAACTTTATATTCTGTTGTACAATGAGCATAAAAATCCTCGAGTTTTAAGAATTTCTAGAATTTATAGAACCTATAAATCCAGAAGTGACAATTCTAACTTTTTCTAAAGCCATTGGAACTTTTATGTACCATCCCTTAGATGTTGTTCTTTGTAATATAAATATGGGAAATAAAAGAAGATATTCTGTTAGAAATCAGGTTAAACATCATGTTTTCTTTCCTTAGATTGAACCGAAAAACATTAATGAATCTATTAATGATGAATTATAGGTAATAGCAATGAAATAATAGTTAAATAATTTTTGAAAGAAACAAAATATGTGAACTTATAGATATACCCAATGAAACCTTGACTATTATCACTAAATGGTTATTTAGGAATAAAGTTGATGAGTCAAAAAATATATTTAGAAACAAAGATAGACTAGTTGCACAAGGTTATAGTCAAGAAAAAGAGATTGACTATGGGGAAACCTTTTAACTTGTAGCCAGACTTGAATGCATTATATTCTTTATTTCTTATGCATGTCATCTATATTTCAAACTTTATCAAATGGTAGTCTTGAGTACATTCATAAATAGTGTTATAATTGAGGATGTTTTTGTAGAAAAACCCCATGGTTTTCAAAATACTTACTTTTCAAATCATGTTCATTAAATTATCTAAAGTTTAATATGGTTTAAAACAATCCCCTAGATCTTGGTATGATATGCTTAGACATTTTCTAACTTCAAAAGGATTTTCAAAAGGAATAACTGATCCTACCATTTCCAAAAAACGAAATTCAAATGTTTTATTAGTAAATTCAAATTTATGTTGATGATATTATATTGGGATCTTAAAAAAATTATCTTTTTAAAGATTTTTATAAATAATGGAAAATAAATTTGAATTGAGTTTAATGGGTTAACTCAAATTCTTTCATAGATTTCAGATTTTTTAAAATAACGAAGGAATTATTTTGAACTAATGTAAATATACAAAATATATTTTAAAATGTGTTAATATGGATAACACTAAATGTATTGATACTCCAATGAGTACCACCTATAAATTTGAACTTGATGAAACTAGGAAACTAGTTGATCAAAATAGTTGTAGAGGTATGGTTGGATGTCTTCTCTATTTGACTTCTACTCAACCAAATTTTATGTTTACTGTCTGAATGTGTGCTCGTTTTCAAGCAAACCCAAAAGAGTCACACCTAGTGGCTGTTAATTGGTTTTTTCAAACACCTCATGTATATAACCAATTTAGTATTTTTTACACTAGAGGATAAGAGTTTGATATAATATGTTATTATAGTGATTATTTTTGTGGATGAATGATATATTAAAAAATAACCTTTGGAATATGTCACTTCTTAGGGAATTATGTAGTCTTATAGAGTAGTAAAAAGATTTCTTTTTCATTTTCTAATAATAAAGTTGAATTCATAACTACATGTTCTTACAGTGAACAAATTTTGTGGAAGAAAAAAAGTTTACTAGACTATGGATATCAATTCCAACATGTCCACATAAATTGTGACAATAAAAATGAAATAAACATATATAAGAATCCTATTTCTCATTATAGTACAAACAATTGATATAATACATCACTTTTGGAGATATATTTTTCAAATGAGAGATATTAATCATGAGATTATTTGAAAAAAACATGAGTTAGATGATATATTCAACAAGTCTTTGAATTCTGAGAGAATTAGTTATATCAAATATGAATTAGGAATGATAAATATTGGTTGAGTTTAATATTTACTAACATACAGTTGTAATGACATGTCATTGAGTATAACATGTCATTGTATTTCAATGTCATTGGTCTGTCATTCCATTGGATTGTCACACTAATTATTTATAATGTAATTGATTTATTCTTTTGTGAAAATTTTCTCTGTTTCTTATTATTTTTGAACTTTCTGTTCGTTTCCCAGTTTATTTCAATTGGTGAAAGTTGATGTTTGTTTTAGAATCAATTTTAAATTTGATTTCATGTATAATTTTTTTACTTTAGAGAACATAATATACTAAATAATATTAAAATGGAATACTTATATACCTAGTATACCTTGATACCCACATGATACTTACATATCTTTATCTCAGTCCGAGTGAAATACTTTCATCTCTTACTACCCTAACCTTATCCTTACCCTTAATTGATATTTCTGATCCATTCTAAATGCTGAGAATAAAGTGTGGTTTTGATATTTCTCATCCCAAGTAAACATATTCTATAATGCATAAAAAGTGGTGAGTGCACCTGCATGAATTTATTCAACCAATCCAGAGTTTAATAACTGAGTTATTGTTGCTAAATAAGAAGTAGACTTGATGTGGACACTTTCATGTAAATCTCTATTACTTATGGTTCTCCAAGACCAAGGTTGGTTGGAGTGGTTTTCATAAAATAATAGGCTTTTCTACCCAAAGATACTATTTGTGTTTTATCAGAACATAGAGATTATGTTTAATAAATACGGTATAGTTTGGATTAAAATCCATGTCAAAGGAAAAATGTTCATTCTTTGTTCAAGAAAATCGACTAAGTGTTTAAAGGTAACTCATGATGGAGTCTTTTATGATTATCAAGGGAGTATTCCAAAAGCTAGTGATATATTCATTTGTATAGATTCCCTTTCTATGCTAATAAGAGATGGTTTAACCAGGAGGCCTGTTGCCTCAGAGTCAGATGGAAAATGTCAGTTGTTGTTTATGTTCTAACAATATATGCTATGTTCAAGAAAATTAGATGTTGAAACCCTAACCTATAAAGACATATATATCATATCTATTATAAGAGAAGGTCATAAGATAGATATCTATAGATATCTAATGATACATATGTGTGACACAATCAAATAGGCCATGAGATAAAATTCATTGATCTACCCAAAGATGATATCTATCATGTTAGAGGCTAATTTCCTTGTTAGTGAAGATGATGAGTACATAATAGACTATGGAGGTTTATGTATAACTAGTTCTAAGGTTCAAGGACGAAAATAAGAAGAAACCCAAAGAAGAGAGAACTTGTTGTGGATATTGATAAGTTTTATACTGAATATATATTGGTTGATCATCCAACCAAACCTAAGGGTGACGTTAATCCCTCTTTAGAGGGAAAAGAAGCTGTAGAATACTTATTTGAGGATTAATTTGTTGGTGAAGAAGTGGAAAAGAAAAAACCTATTGATGTAGTCAGTGAACATGACATTTCCACAAAAGCCTCTCCCATTACCGTTGAAGTTTTTAGTGAACCTAGGATGTTTCCAAAAAAGATAGGAGTTGGTTAAGAGTGATGAATAAGATACTGAGGTATCTAGAGAGAACCAATATAAAATTTCTAACTTCACTGATGATGATGCTGATAATAATGATGAGGATGAAGAAAATGAAGATGAAAATGAAAATGGGAAAAGTAATAATGATGAATCACATGATGAAAGTGATGATGGATGTGGGTCTTAATATGTTGATGATAGTGGGAGAATCAATAAGAATGGTGTGGAAATAACTCTAGGGCTTATGAATGAGTTTGTTTATGGGGAGAATTCCCCATCAATAGAGATCCATAAGGGTGCTCTAACGGTTTATGATTTTGAGGCCATTTCAGATTCCACAGGTCAAGTTGTCGCAAATTAGGATATGGATAATCACATGAGAGTTATAGGTGATATGAAATATATTGTTCCCAAATAATATAATATGTATCTTATTGCACAATAATTTGTAAATAAATAGTTAGATGTTCTAAATGTTCATAAGTATCTTGTGGAATATTTTTGGAAAGTGAGCCAACTTCTGTTGATTCCCAAAGGAATGTTGAGATGTAAGATGCACCAAATATTGGTATATAGATAGAAACTGAGCTTTACAATGTTGAACACACAGTGGCTACTAAAAATTTTGAAGGTCAGGGAAATCTGGATGTTTCTATTGTTTCTACTAGTGTGGTACCTCAAACAACAATATTTGTTTTAGACTGTTGGATGTACCATATTGAAGTGAAGTTGATAATGTTATCTAATGTTTTAATAATCCATGTAAGGAGTGATAAACCTAAATTTAGTATCTTAGTTGGTCCTAAAGGATTCGTTATATCCTAGTTTGATCTTAATGTTTTTCTTGAAAAGTTTAGTTCTGTGAGACCTCATGTACCTAAACACGCTTTAGCTCCACCAGTTGTTCCAATGGATATAGTCACTCAAGATGACATGAATATTTTTAGTAAAAATAGGATGACTAATATTTACAAGTGGTTAAGGAATAAATCCTCCCTTTTGAAAAAATCTAGTGAAAATGATGTAAGGTTCATATCTTAGATTATTATTCAACATATCTAACCTAAGATGATGCATCAGGTTTATGAGATAGAGACTAAGAATAAAAATATTGGCAGTGAACTGGAAAATCATAAATCTTTGATTTAGGAAATGAAATATGATTTAAAACATTCCATAGATTATATCCTTAATAATCTTGAAGATACTTCTTCAAATTCATCTGAAGCTACTGTACTTTCTGGTCCAATGTTTGATGTTAATCAGTAGATATAATTTGTTAGAGGGAAAGTTGTAGCTTTTTTTTGTAGTCCATCTAGTGGACTAAATGTATTTCCTTAATAAATAATATATATGTTTGAGAAAGTAATTAAGCATGATTATATAATGATCATATAGTCTTCCAAATACATGCATAATGATAGAGAGTCTATGGAAAATCATCATGTTTTATCTCTCTCGAATATATAATAAACTTGATCTAGATGCCCATTTTAGATTCTTGGATGAGAATATGAGAATGCCTCAAGTGACTCAATCATTGAATGAGATTTTTTGACATCTCAAGGTGATTACCCCTATTTTGAACAAATTTATTAAAGAGAAGGGTTACTTATTTTGTGAAATAGAAGGGTTTATCCAAATTTAATGGATTTCATCAATCTCATGAAGCATTTTATTCATGATCAAGTCAAAGCAGTGGTTGCCCAGTTATCCATTATGGTTAGTCCTCTGTTCTATTTTAGGCCTGGAGTTATAGGGGGTTCCCTTGTACCTCTTACATCATGTTTTCATCCATTTCTTATGTATCATGTGAGATCTATGTACCATCTCAGGCTAGTTATTGTTCTGGAAGATCAACCCCTTCTGAATATCACAATTCATTCTCCTGGTTCTCCATCCTCTATTCCTCAAGATGATCAAGCTACTATAGCTAAGGAGTCAGAGAATGATAAGGATAATGGAAAATAGTCTATGGATCCATCTACCAAACCTTAACCTTTTAATTTTGGTGGAATAGACTATAATATCATCAATGAGATGCTTATTTTAATAACTTTATGCTCATAATTTTGGAATTATTTAATACCATTTATTTATTTATTATAATAATCTTTAACTTTTTTATAATCCCAAAAGGGGAGTATTTTTATGGCATATGTATTTTGAAGCATTTTATAAAATTATGATTATATTTTATCAAAACATATTATATTTGATACTATATCATGTAATGATACATACTTTTGATACTTTTTATTTTATGACTATTTTTTTGATACCATATACACATAATGAGAATTATAAGTCTTGATTTATATTTGAATCATACCTTGGATGTCATGTTTATCATTTTATAATACCTTTTATAACCTGTTTACATTTATATTATTCTTCGAATGCCATAATTTGTGATCATTAGAAAGGGGGAGATTATTGAACCCACAGTTTTAATGATAACAAATTATTTTTTTAATACTGATGAAGTTTCTATTTTCTCTATAAGTAATATATATTTGGAGAACATTTAATAAATTTTCATTACGTTGAGACACCATTGAGGTTGGAAGTTCATAACTCAAGACATCATTGTCCATGACACACCACCAGCTTCAAAATCTATATGTTTGAGATACCTCCAAGATATCACACTATCATATTTTCATATCATTGTACTGAATAATTGAAAATTAATGAGACACCATTGGTCAACACACTTCTTGGATAACACAACTCTATAATGCTAAAATGGATAAGTATTAAATACCACCATGCGAGGAACTTTCAATGTCACAATGTTGGTATAACACCATCAAGACAATAAAATTACCTAAGTCTAAGATACCATTAGAACAAAAACCATCAGACCATTCACTTATAGTTGAGACACTGCCATTATAATGAAAATATCACTATGTCTAAGACACCACCAGGGCCATACCACCAGAGCTATATATTACCAGAGTAACATACCACTAGTGTCATACTGCCAGAACAACACACCATCATGTGAGACACCGCCATAGCTTGACATCACCATATACTAATACATCATCACTATTTTTATTTCATTACATATTTATTATTTATACAACTCTAATATCTATATTCAACGAATATAATTTGATTTATTATTTTAATTAATGTGTCATAAACATTTGATAGAAAGAATTTCAGAACATGTAATACGTGGAAGAAGTTGATTTGGATATTCCAGCTTCTGCTGAAACAAGTGGAACACACTGCCTCTTATAATACCCACATAGAGCTATAAAGAGAACAACATGTAGAAAAAATAACATAGAATCTCTATGATGGAAATAGATCTCATGATTCACTGAATGTATGAAAGTGGAAGAGCTGCTACTGATTGAATATAAGAAGAGATCAGCTTCCTTGAACCCTCAACCGAGGAAACAAAAGCATTATATCATCAAGTACTTTAATCCAGTCATAAAAAAAGAGCTTCAACAATCTATTTTCCTAAATATTTCAAATGAATATGAACCAGACTTAATTTATTATTCAACTAAAGAGTCTTAAACTCCATTTCAACAGATCTAAATTTTTTAAACCTGACACATATATATTTTTCAATTCTATTTAGTTTTTTTACATTTTTAGTAGTGTGAGTGATTACTCTTCTTTACCACATGCACACCATCTCCTCCACTAAACTAGAAGATAGTCAATATATTCACAAACACTTTTGTTATTTGTTTCTCCCATAGATAAGAGTGGTATAGGTCCATGTGGGTAATGTTTCTTTTGTTACTTCAATGTTTAACTATAGAAGAGGTAACATGTCCCATAGAAAATTGTTAACTATTTTATAAACCTCATAGTGTATGTGAATTATCAAGTTAAATTTATATAAACTGGTTGGTGACAAGGGATCACCAACTGGAGGGGACTATGTCTTGAATTGATACTAAAAATCTTGAATTAATTTTACCACTTTGTGTTTTTATTTTTATTTACATTACTTCCTCTTTTAAACTAAATTCTATTTTCCACTATAAAAACTATTCTTAATTTGATAGTTTATCTTAATTGACGTTCATATAGTATTTTTATCATGTAAATATATTCCAAAAGATTCAATAAAATTTTATATATTATTCATCTGAGTGGTAATCAATATTTAGATAAAATTTTTGAATGATTAATATAAATATCATAGTATTTATTTTGATAAAGTTTCCCATATTTAAACCTTTTGGGAATTCCAAAATAATCATTTTTTAAGAAAAAAATTGACTCAGTACTCAATCCACCCCCTCTTGAGTTACTCACTCCGACCAACAAAAATTGAAATTAAATTATATTATTTTAAGTATTTCATAAAATGGTTATGTTAAATATAAACTCCCATTCATTCCATATTTTTTAAATATGAATCGATAAAAGTATACCAAGATTGTGAAACCTCTTTCAAACTATATAACACCTTATTAAATAAATATAGCATTCCTTCAATTTTACAATTATGAAAACCCATTTATTGTTTGATATACAATTTATCTATGATAATTAATTTTAAGGATTCCATTTTATTACCATTTTATATATCATAAATCTGATTAGGAAAAACCATTCCTTGAATTGATGAATAAACTCAAGTATAGACATCATTGCATTAGTTATTAGCATATCTATGCACTTAATTTGAGCATATCCCTTTAAAAAATAGATTATTTTTCTATACCACTTTTCCAAAATCGTTATATTAATTTATAAGTAAATGAAAACTTTATTAAAATGATATTATGAACATTTTTTATCTTTAGAATCTTATAGATTTTATTATTTTCTATTTGATTAGAATGATCATCCAATGACTTGACCTATCATTCATCTTTCAGTAATCCATAAAATGATACTAAATCTAACTATGATAATAGAGTAATGGGTTCAAACCCATCATAATATAACTTTTTATTAAAATATATATGGACTTAAAAATTCATTGGTCATCTTATTTATGGGTTAGAAGTGTTAGAGCGGAGCATGATGATGGTTTGAGGGTGAACATTTTTGTTTTAGTTAAATAAGTTCTAAAACGCCCATTTTGATAAATAATATTCTATGTTGGATGGTGTGGTCTTATTACAGGCATGGTAGTCTATCCATTTAAGTTGTTTTGAGGAGTTTGGGTTTAAAACACCAATATTGAGGAAATTTTATGTTGTAGATACTATTAGTGGTGTAGTGTTTCGTATTTTGGTGAGTTTGTTCTTTTGTTGTTCCCAGTAGATGTTATACGGAAAAAAATAACTCCAAAATTGCTATTTAGGAATCTATTTCTAAACATGACTATTTTTGAGAGATTTCTAGGATATGGTTAAATATTTGGATATAGGTGGAAAAAGAGAAGTTGGATATCATATGTCATTATGGCTCTTGTATAGAGTTAGGGTTGGGAGTTAAAACAATAAATTTTGAGGAGATTGTACTCTTCTAATGGTCACCACAATGAGCCTGTAGAAACCATTTCAGGATATTATGGTGGTGTTATATTAATTAATAGCTGCGAACTATACATTTTATTTAACTGATCACATTTATGCTATGGTGAGGTATTTACCACACCATAGAAGAGCATTCCAAATTTCTATTATAATTTTTGGCCATCCTATTATCTTGGTTTGACATATATTGTTTTAATCTAACCATATAAAACCGATTATTTTATTTTTTGGTCTTTTATGTAAATAAGGGATCCCAACCCTTTTTTGGAATAATTTTTTTCATGATTCTAGATTCTTACTTACCCTCTTACAATATTACTTCAAATTTATTATTTTTTTCATTATCGTCTTATGTAAATTCAATCTCATTTTTATAATGAAAAATTAACGATAAATCAAAATTCTTATGTGCAACACAATATGAATTGGTTTCGGTTGATGATTAATAATGATTCAATATATATAGGTTATTTGAATTTCTTCTTGAGAATCTACTATAATGTTTTCAATGTTATGAGTCTCATTCAAATATTGTATTTATTAAATATTCGTTTAAGGAAATAGATTTAAAATAACTATTATATTATTATGTATGAATTTTTAGTTATCATGATTTTATTTTATCTAGAAAAGAGACAAAATTTACATTAGATGACAATGAAAAAATTAATGAATTTGAAGCGGAATTGTGTTCTTTATGTGTATTATTTGTTTCTGTGTTATTGACCAATAGTTGTTTCTTAGATTTATTTATGATATTACTACTCTGATATCATTATCATTACAAATTTTTTTAATATATTCCCCATATGAGAATCACATAAAGAAGGAAATGACAAGAAGTTATTAAGACTTGGAAATTTGTATGTAATTATTATGGTATAAGATATTTAATATAAAGTGAAGAATGTTTAATTATGTGGAATAAACTTTCTTTATAACAATAATAGAATCAGTGTTATTGTATATTTTTTGATGTGATTATAATATTTTATTATCTTTTCTATAGTTATAAAAATTTTAGAAGGGTTATTATACAGTGTTTGTTAGAGTGAAAGAGAATTAGTATATTTGGGTGATGATATGTTGTTTTTATTATTGAGGTTGATGTGGTTTTTATAGGGAATGACATGGTAGTTATAGAATTGATGTAAATGTTGTTGGAATGAAATAGTGGGGTTGTTTATATTATGGAATGGAAGTGGATATGTTGGGGTGATTGGTTTTTTTGTTGATGGAGTTATATTTTAAGGTTAATATGGTTATATCTTAGTACAAAAATGATGTAATGGTAATGAATTAATTAAATTACAAATGTGTAAGAATTTTTATAATTTTTATTTTCTTGAATAAATGATAAAACCATTTATTAAATGATTAATTTTAAGTGGAATATAATATTTTGGAATGAAAATTTTTTGGTATATGATATGCCGTTAATTGTATTATTATTTAAATGGAACACTTATATGTTGTAAAACTATTGAATTACATGTATATTAAGAAATTTATAGGAGATGGTAAACATGAATATTCTTAATAAGTAAGTCCAGAAAAAAAATTTTAATAAAAGTTAATACATGATGAGGCATAAAGTGGTTGGAAATTAATTAACAATAAAATGATGATAAGACATGAAATGGGGTGAAATTTTATGTTTTAAAATGGTTGTGTTATGGTGTTGTGGTGATGTTGGTTCCTGTTTTTATACTACATTGAAGGATATTATTGTAAGCATAGTGTTGGTGGTGTTTTCTCATGTTTAGGTAGATTAATCCATAAGCATTTAACTAGATATGATTTAGATTGAATATTTTTATCAACTACTAGAAAACATTTATTAAAAAAGGATCATATTAATTATGAAGTGATTCATGGTGTTTTGATTAAGTTAAATGTGTTTTAGAAACATATAAGAGAATGAATGATGTTTCTATTTTGAGATATATAGTTTTATAGAAGATATAAAGTTTTAGATTAAATCACAATGCAATATAGATGGTCACACTTAATTTCAAATTGTTTAAGAACAAATATCCGTTAAATAAGATTAATTCTACTTGAGAAAGAGTAAATCACATCACATCCAAATGGTTCATTCATTTATTGATGTTTAAATATTCTTTTGAACAATATCTTCAGTCATCTAAATCATGTTCAAATGAGGAGACTGTGATAAATCAAATTTATTTTAGATTAGAGATTCTAGGAATTCATTCTTCACTGGTATAGATCTCACTAAAATGCACTTGGATTATATGTTGAAGTAAAATATGTAGAAATATGTCACATAATAAAAGAGGTTACCTCATATAAACCAATCACAATACACTCCAACCTAAGTGTAGATTCCTGATATTTAAGAATATCTTGAAGAAATGTATATATATTTTACCATGGAGTAAGATCTCACATTGTGAGTGGTCTTTTGTTGGAGTGAAACTCAAGAATCATAATAGAAAATTATTAAAAATCATTATGTAGTGACTAGGCATTTAAAATTTTGGGCATATTAACAATTTAAGGTTCAATTAATCATGAAATAGTTTATATTTTCACACTAAAATGGAGGATGTGTTTTTTGTGTGGTTGGAGGAAAAATAATTAGATATGCCATTAATCTCTTTACAATTTATGAATTTGATAACCATATTCCAATGGTAAGTATCACACTGTGATGATAGTAAAATCAAAAATTTGAGTTGTTTTTATAATTTGGCCCGGATGGGAATTCAAGGAAAAATAAAAATTAAATATTTAATTCTATCAACTATATCCAAGAGTTTATTAATGGCTTTTGTAGATATGATGACATCAAAATAATTGAGAATGGTTGAATAGAAACGTCTCACTTAAAATCATGTGAGAATTTTGTTTTAATGAATTTATATGTGAAGTGAACAAGTGGTGTGAAAGTAAAATTAGAGTAAGTGAAGAGAATATTGATTACTAATATGTCTGTTAAGAATGATAATATAAAATCATAGAATTAAGTAAAAGTGGAGGAATAAGAATAACATAAATAGAAAGAATTATAACATATTAATTAGAGTTTATTCTTATAGGAGACTCTTTTATTATGAAAATTGTGATTCTAAATTATTCTTATTGGAAACCATTAAATATATTATTGGATACCTTATTTGTCATGATTTTAATGATAATTCATATTTATTTATAACGGACATTGGGATTCTAGTTGAATGCGGGATTATAGGTTTTATTGGATCTTTCTAAGGATATTCCTACTTGTTTTGAGTAGGTAATCTTATATAAATATATAATGTATACTGTTTTTATGAATTAGTGTTTATTTGGTATGTTTAAATAAATCTAGTCGTTTATCAAAATAGTTTTCCAATGTTTTTTAAGGAGAAACATAAAAATATGGGAATTCATTAATTCACCCCTCTAAGTGAATTCCCACCATTTGAACGAGACCCTTTTCAATTTGTATTAGAGAATTATAGGCTTTCATTAATGAGAATAAAATGTTTGGTGTTTTGATAAGAGGGAGAGAGTTTCCTCTATGTTTTAATATTTATGTCTGAAATATAAATGATCAATATGGATCAAATTAATTTAATGAAAAATATAGGTATTCTCACTTTTTATGGGAATAATTATTATATTTCAAAATATGTAATTTTGATATATATATATGTTTTTTAATCATTTTGGATCTATTAGAGGATCTAAAAATGGGTTTATACCTCATTATAAAGGTGTTGTGATGCAAAAAAAATGATATAAATAATTTATAAAATTATACCCAGTCTCATAATGATAATTTCTCAAATCTTTTATAAAATTTATATCTAAATGTAAAAGTGGTTTTTATTGATAAGATAATTTATGATAAATTAGAAAATATCAATAAAATAAATATGAATGTAAATAATGATAATTTATAGGTTAAAAACTAAAATATGGAGATATTAATATAAATAATGATGAAACAGTGGATTAATTTTTCAATAGATTCCATGAAATCAGGAGCACCATAATAGGATTCGATGAGAAGAAGGATGACTAAATTTTTATTGAAAAGATACATTATATATTTCTAGATAGATTTTATTTTACGTTTTTAACACATTATAACCACAATCGTGGTAGACTTATTATGGATTACATGTATTCAATTTTTATTACTTAAGAAAGGAGTAAATTGAGTGTTTTTTGATCCATTAAAAAAAGAATATCACAAAATAAGCCACTACAGATGAATAAGAATTTGTTGAATAAGAAAATATTGAGCTAAAATGTGATAAAATTATTTCAATCAATTTAAGAAGTGTGAGTAGTGGTAAAGTAAAGTGTAAGGGAAAACTACCACTGATGTGTTTTAATTATAAGGGTATTAACCATTTTCAAAAATAATATAAAACATTATGTAAAGAAAAATATTGGGAAGATAATGATTGTAAGCTAAGAGAATCCTCAAATTATAATGTTCTAAAATAAAAAAAATCAATATTTTTTTAATGGGAAAAGGTAAGAGTTTTTCTTAACACAAAAGGATAAATTTATTATGTAACTATAAAGGAAATTGTAATATAGAGGATGAAGAAAATGTTGATAATTCTAGTGAATATAGATAAAATATTTTGTTTGTAAAAGTTTGTGATGAATAAATTAGAATTTATGAGACTATACGTTATAAAATTGTAAAAAACTCAAATGAAGTTCATGAGGAAGAAATATCTCAAGGACTACTATTCAACTATTTAGAAACTAGATAAATGGAACATGAATATGAATATATATCTACCACCACAAAATCTATTATCAGGAATTTGGTTATAATGTTACTAAATTTGTACATGATATAAGTTATAACATCCTAAAGAATCTATTAGTTCAGTGGTCTTATGAGACTAGATACATACATGATTATTATATTACATTTTAAAGCATGTAAAAACATAATTTTTTATTGAAAAAATTAATTTTACTTATATTATATCCATGAAATCATTCAAAATTACTTTTTATTGCTTTGGTGATAAGAAAAAATATGAAAGGGTGATCATATATTCGGAATAAAGTAATTTTTCAAATAAAGATATCATATGAATAGATAATTAACTAATATTTCATTAGAAATAACAGATTTTCAAATATACCACATAATTTACTTAATGAAAAATAAATATATCCTTGTATGACATAAATATAATAATCACATGGATAGAAATAACTAGTTTTGTATTGATCGATTTTATAATTCTAGACATCATAATCTTTCCACCAAGGCCACATTCCAAGAAATTATATATAAATAGGTTTGGTATACACCAAATACATAAGCAAAATTGTATCATAAGTCCTACTAATGCATTAATGGAATATATAATATTATTACCCACCCATTAAATTACTAATTCAATTTCATTCATTGTATGAGTGTAATGATAATTCAATATAATAAATAATCATTATGCTTTAGTAATAAACATCTCTATTAGAAAGTTATCACATGGGATATCTTTATCTTACCTAGATAATAAATTGAACAACATGTTCGTAAGACCATTAAATGTAGAAAATTAAATGGAATTGTAAATCCCTTGAATTTATTGAAATTATTTTAAAAACATCAATATGGTAGGATATACACCACAGAATATAAAACATGTTGTGATAATGAAATATGTCTTGAAGAAAAGAATGTGAGATGAGAAACTCTTACCTTTTACTCTTCAATTTTAAAAATGAAATTTAATATCAATTATAATAAATATAAATATTTTAATGAATCATTTCGTAACATTATTAATATTTATTAACATCTATATTCTTCCATTATAATACTTTTCTAAACATGTTTTAGATAGTTAACGTTTATTTTCAACATACTATATTTTTAATTTCAATTGTTTCATGCTTGTTTTGTAATGGGGACACTGAAAACACTTTTATGATAAAAATTATATCATTAAAATGTTATTAATGTTAATATAATCTATATTTCCTTAATTATTCATAAATTTACAATATTATTCTACGATAATTTTAGTTATGATTTATGAAGATGAAATCAACGATGAGATTGATTTAGGTAATTTTACCAATACTAACAAATTACATTATAATAAACATTAGTTTTTGTTTTATCTTTATAAGATCATATTAATGAACTATATTATCACTTAATATCATATATATTCATCATATGTACTTTTATAAGTAGCTATGTATGATGATTATGAAAAATAGAATACATCACTTCATAGAGATGTTATTCTGTACATTGGCATTAGGGATGATTCCATTTTACAAAAAATAGAAATGAATGATATTAAATAATATTTTATCATTAATAAAATAATAATATCAAATATAACATATATACTCATTAAATCCATCTATATAACCCTCAATGATAGGTGGCGGTGAAAAAAGAAACACATTTATTTGTGGGGGTGGTAGTCCAAACATATCCACGAATGATGTTTTCATTTCCCATAATATAGAGAGAAGATATGAAATAGTTGTTCATTAATATTAATAAAATTTAATTTTTTTAAATATAAACATGTCATTATATTAGGTTGGTGAAAATATATTTGAAGGAGGCTTTGGAAGAAATAATCATGAAACTGTTCGGTTATTACATATAATTACTCCTTGGATAACATCATTTGGTTTGCACCGTAATAATTATAGTATTTTTATATTGGGGTGTCCATGACCTTTATGACATAGAAAAGGCAGTTTAAAATTGATTTTTGAAGATTTTGATTGAAATAGTGTTCTCAATGTGAGTGGAGAATTGTGGGGATTAGTGGAAACTTTTTATAAATGAGAGGTGTGACACTCTTGTAATTATAATTTCCTAATATAAAAAGAGATATTATTATTAACTACATGTTACCTAAATTTACAATAAATATGGGAATAACTAGTTAATATTCTTAATGAAATTATTAACCATTTAAATATATGATTTTTTGATATTTAGTTACTTACCTATTGATTAAAAATTTCATTCTCAATTTAGTTTTGATCATGATCAATAATTTTTACCTTGGTAAATTATTTTTATGACCAAAAA
This sequence comes from Viscum album, assembly GCA_963277665.1. Taxonomy (NCBI): domain Eukaryota; kingdom Viridiplantae; phylum Streptophyta; class Magnoliopsida; order Santalales; family Viscaceae; genus Viscum; species Viscum album. The sequence continues at coordinate 1,286,783,336 of OY728159.1, read as the reverse complement.
TGAAATTTACCTCATTACTAAATTTTGAAATGCTGATTAAAAATATTAAATTAATTTTCCATGATTCATGTTATATAATTGGTAGAAATTAATTCTATTATCAGAAAATAAATTGTGTAGATTTTTTAAAAATGTATTTTGAAAACATAAAATGGATCTATTCTTATTCAAGTTCTAGTAGAAATAATTAAATGATAAATAATTTATTTGATTGAATATATTATTAATAAATTTCATTAAAATCAATTATTTATACTGTTTAATATAATTTATTAATATGAAAATACATTGTGAACTTAATTAATGTTTCCTAAAAAATATATCTTTTACCATCAAAATATTTTTTATTCATTTATAGAGAACTGATAATCAATGTAAAAATAATTATTAATAAGTTTAAAATTAAAAAAAATATAACAAATTATATACTCTAAATAATTAAAATTTATGTTTTAAAGAAATTGAGAAAACACTTTAGTGTAACAAATATTTTATACATTACGGTCAAAATTATTTATCAATGACCATTTTACTTTTTATAAATAAATTATTAAAACATTATAAATATTTATTTATTATAAGAAACTATATTTAATAGGAGTCACATACTAAAATAAAAATTATAAATATTCATAATGTTATTTTGTTATAAAACAAGTTCTACAACATTTTAATAGGATATATTTAACTACTAAAATATTTATATTGAATATGATAAAAAAATTAGATATTAAATATGTTATAATATAATTAAAAAATCAAGATAAAATATTATTTCATTATAAAAAAATATTTAAGAATTTATCATATGTTTGACATGTTATTTTATATGGAATTATTTTTAATATGTTTATTTATTTGACTTTGGAAACATGTATCATACTCTATTAATCATTAAATTATAATGAAATAATTACATGGATGATATGAAAATAAAACTAAAAAATAATATAGTTATAAAATAAAACTATAAATGTAAATATATATAAATAGATAAAAAATAATGGAAAATAGAAGAAGGATTACATATAAGCTTATGGTAGGTGTTACGTCCCAATCATAATTCAGCATGGGGATTGAGTCTTTCGGCCTTTCCAAATAAAACATCATAACAGTCGACCAAAGTAATTTCATTTTGATAATATATTTTTTAATAAATAAAAATATTTACAAATGAAAAATACATAAGAAAATGTCTCATTGACAACTAATTTTATGCATATTTGGGTTGTGTTGTCTTTTTCCAAAACCTCATTATATTCATTATTCCTAATAATATTCATTATACTTTCATGTTTTATGATAGTGAAAAAATATTCTATCCAAACTAATAAAATATTAAATATCCTGATCCTTGTATAATAATATGCCTCTTGTGTAACATACCTTCTATATGAAGACATTTGACTGGCCATGATGATCAAGAGACCATGTGAAGATTACTACATACTATACTACAACTGATTGAATTTACATTCAACTAAATGTGGGTTAGATGAGAAAATTCCATCCAAGTAATGTAGTGAAAATATGTTGAAGTTAATGGGACCACCTGTGTGCAGATCTTACCACATGTTGTAGATAAACCTCCCCTAATGATAATTCAACCTACCACATGGAAAACCAAGTTACCATGAAACAAGTGATTAAATTTCAATATGTCTTTAACTTGACATGTGAATGTATTTTAGTTACCATAATAAAAAAGTTCATACATCTTGAGATACAAAATCTACCTTGAGAAGTGAAGAAGCTATTGTATGATCCAAAGAAGATGTCATGTGAACCAATCATATGACCTCATTAAGGATTCAACCAACCATGTAATGTAATGAACCTACCACATGAAGAGATCATGTGAACATAATAGAAAATTAAATAACACATACAACCAATTTTGATCAAATGTAATCAAGATTTAAATGAAGACAAATAACTATTTTTAAATTAAGTAGTGGAGTTTTTTAAAATTATCAAGGGTTATATTTCTAGAATTAATTATGGATCTAACATCTTTAATTTTCATAGAGTTATATTATATTCAATTAAAATTACAAACCACTCATTATATTCTAATAATTTAATAAAAATGACAATGAAAGGTTCCATAGTGGTTGAGGCTCATTCGTATCTTGGATCTTAGGATTTTCAGAATGCATACTGAGTTGTGTGGTTAGTGCACATTTATTTCTAAACCTGCGAATCAACCATGCGAGGTACTAATTGAATAGGGGAGGAATCATGGTTTGTCTACAAACAGTCGAGCTAGGACACACACCTATGTGGAGTTACATAATTACATTACATATCAATTTTACATGGATTGTATAGAGTTAGTCAAACTATGTGACTAACCATTATGATGGGTGACCCTAGGTAGTGAAGGGTCAAACATTGGAGAATGGTTTGGGAAAATATGATGCTAAACCATGTGACCATGTTTTAAGGGTTAAAATAATTTTTTACCCCTTAAATGTATTTATTTATTTAAAAATTTTTATTCTTCTTTTTTCTTATCCAGTAGTCACATGAATCTCTTCTCCTCTCCTCTAATCAGGTATTTCAGTATCTCCTCCATAAGAGCACTTTTTCCATTGATATTGATTGTATAGGATTCCCCTCCGCAATCTCTCCATTCCTCATAATTCTAAAAATATTTTATCTTCCCCAATGTTGTTTCATTTTTTTGAAAGATCATTTTTCATATTCATAGGTAAATTGATTAATCTTCCATTTAATCCCATTATATCTTTATTCAGTGGACGTCACTTGATGAGGATAGTGCTATGAACCTATGGTAGGTGTTCTAGCACAGTTCCCTAAATGCAGTCTCTTTTATATAATGTTCTATTGGGTAAAATTTCAAAAACATATAGTGTATCATCCTTTTCAATTAGTAATTTAATATAAATGTGTTTTCATGGTTAATATTTTCTTAGCCAGTGGGGAATGAACCCCTTGGTTGATTTACTCAATGTGAAAAACCCCTATGTGTGTGTTTCTATAGAGACCCCTTTAAATTTACTTTAAATTGTCTAAACAACTCTTAATGTGTGGATACCCCTGTAATAAATCAATATGGAATAATAGGTTGAATTAATATAATTGGTAGGGCATGATTTAGGACCCTACACATCATTCCACAATTGAATTTCATAAATTATATGAATTTTCCAAATTGATTAAAGTATTAAAAATTCAATGACTTGTTAAATGAGTTGAAACATTTTTTCTAATACTTAATTACATAACTAGACAAGGGAGATACATGAGATTATATTTATGGATCACCATGGATGGTCACTACATGATCTATAATAAAAAATTGTAAATGAATTGCTTATACATAGAGAGATATATGATGTAATCCTTGTAATAGCTTATTATGAATTTTATCTACCTCAACATGAGTGATACCAGTTCCCAAGGGAAGTAACCATGGATGGGATTGTTGGATAAATGGTTATACTAGGCCATGAGTTATACTCAATCCCCTATGAGAGATACTAGGGATGGACTGAGAGGGTATTGCCTTTGTATACTGTCTAGGCTGAAGAAAGGGATTCTATTTGTTGATCACCTTGGATGGAATCCTATAAAAATAGGTATTTTATTATTCTACGGGTGCGATTCTTGGGTTCATGGACATATTTCCCCTTGAAATGCCAATTATTCCACTTGTTTAATTTCAATAAATTCCCTTAATATTATTTCAAGGAAGTAAATTCGTTCTTTTGAAAAACACATCAGCCATGACAAATCACATGCTTAGACATCCTCCATTTATTTATAAATTATTTATAATAGCCAAATGTATCTTATATCATGAATTCATAGGTTACCATTGTTTAGAGATATCCGTATTAGGTTAAGGCAGGTAGAGTAGGTCGAATATCCAACCTGGAACCCTGTCCAATGTATGTATTTGTTTAATTTATTGCATATATTATTATTGGAATGCTTCTTATTTAAGGCGCACTTAATAGATTGATCTACACACTATTGGTGGTGTCCTACTAATTATATCTAACACCCTTCATTGTATTCCCTTGTCACCCATGAAGACTTCATGAATACAGGTGTAGGTAAATGGAAGCAGTCAACATCCAATGCATAACTTTTAGACATAAGATTGAGTATGGGAGTAGAGGATTTGGCATATTCTCGTTATGCGATAATTATAATAATTTGGTTTTTTTTATTTTTTTATAGCATGTATTATATTATTTTTCCCCTTACATTAAAATTTTATAATTTTTTATAGTTACATTAAATTATCATTGTTATTTCTGTTAAAATTATGATTCAGCTTCTTCTTGTATATCGATCTCGGTGATTATCTTTTTTTAGTTGATATCTGGTAACAAATTTTTATACTTATATCATTTATCATTTATTGTCATGCTCTACTCTGACTCGTGAGGGAATATTCTACCCATAGACATACTGTAGGCCCTTAGTGTTGGTTGGAAACTTCTAAAATAGGGGAAGGCGTGTTTGAGGTCATGTGGCTGACCATCTTAGAGAACCGATAAGTGGCTTCTGGGGAAGGATTCTACAATATGTTATTAGGGTATATTTTTCTATTTTTATTACTATTTTGGTATTATACAAGACCCTAGTATGTAATAGAATTTGGTAATGATATTTTTCCTATGAGTAGCTAAACCACATATTGGGTAAACCAAAATTACATTATAGAGGTTATTGTTGTTATTTTTTTTCCTATTTCAATTTCATTGATTTAACCATTGTGCGACACAAATGTTTTAATATATTATCTTTTTTTATTTTATTATAATGTAATATATTTATCTTTCCCTGATGAGATGAGTACATATGAATTCAAACATCATACAAGACATAATAGGACTAAAATGTGATGCATTATGCCATGAAAAATTTATATTTCCTTCATGGATTCCCTATATTACATGAGATTATTTTGAATTCATTGAATTGTTATATATTAAAATGTGACAACATTTCTCGTAGGGGTGAAATAATTTGATTAATTAAGGAGAATATGTTAATAAAAATTATGGTCTCCCACATTAATCGATGATGACACCATAATTGAGTAACTATGCAACATTTGATCCATGAACCACTGGTTTTATAGATTAAAATGTTATTTGATATTAATTATTAACTCAAATAATAATTTATAAATAATGTACTTCTATTCACTAAGAATGGTATTTCATTCAATCATATAACCATACACGACATGTTGCATCCTGATATTGGATGTAATGTTTAGGTAATAGTTACTTGACGCACCAATTTAAATTTCTAACGAGTGTAAAATTTTATAAATTGGGAATGGTGATACATTTAACAATATTGAAATGTTTATATTTAAATAAATAACAAAAAATTTCAATAAATTATTGTTTTAAAATGAAATTTTCACTGATAAATGGGGATGCCAATTGAAAAAAAAAGGAATTTTCTAATATAATTTGCAATTTAAACTCCATATATCAGAACATATATTATGACATATGAGACCACGACCCTATCATGATCAATGTTGATCAGTTTCTCCAAAGACATCTATGACTCCTGTGATCTCCTTAACACCTAGACCTGGACTTAGAACCATGTAGAGTGGTGTAACCCATTATAGGATTTTGAACATATCATGTTTTCATTTCACTGATTCTTATGTTATGTAGTTCAATTTTATCTGATGTGTTCATTAGAGAATTTTAGACCTATGGTTCCTCGACACCCTTCATTTGTACACTAGGAGTGTGGTTATGACCTTGCTTTAGAGGTGGTGGGCCCTGAGCCACCCACATTACCTCCTCTAGTGATACCTAAATAAACTCTTACAGATCTTCCAATTGTTTATAATGGTTAGTTTCTCGATAGTTTCTTCCACTTTATGTAGTACATATAGGTTTCTCCTCAATTTGTCCCTAATATTGTATTATTGATGTGTGAGTTGCAATAGGAGCATCCTCCCACCTTTTCATTCGATGGTGGTCCTCAGGATGTGGAATCGTGGATAGTGGACATGTTATATATCAATGAACATTAGTATATTTATCTATAGAAGAGGTTCAATCTCACTACCTATATGTTGCATAATTATACTAGTCATTGGTGGGATGTCATTACCTAGGTTGGACGTCATTCGGTTATGGTCTAGGTTGGATTCTAGATATCTTTTTATCACTACTTCATTCCCCAGATGATTAGGGTTGTCCATGCTTGATATTTTATGATCCAATTGAAAGATACCATATTTATGATGGATTACCTTACTCATTTCACTATGATTCAATGTTTTTCATCGACCTTTACTTGTGATGATATGATGACTACAAGAAATTTTGAGGATGGGATTTCATATGCTCTCCAATCATAGAAGAATATGTATCAGATGACCAATGTTTCTGAGATAGTTAACTTGACCCTCATCACAGAGTGGAACCTAAGAGAAGTAGGAAATGTGATCATGGGTAGTTTATCTTTTAGGTTAGGAGATGTTTTATCCTTCAACACGAGACATCATTTTTCAGGTACATGTGGGGTCAGTTCCAGCGAAATGACATGCACCAAAAACTATGTTGTGTTTGACCAGTGTGGTAGGGTAGATCCTAAAAGGCCCTAGTGTATGAGGAAACCAGTTAAGTGGTAATATTGCGATAGTATGGACCAGCTTTAACACTCTAGGAGAAATTTACATCCTATTTAGAATGATAAGGGATCTATACTAACACCAATTTTGGGTACACGATTAGTGGTTCCGTGTCAAACTTGGAGTTGGTCTAATGTCAACCGATTAGGCCATGGAGGTGGTCATAGACGAGGTATTCAAACCTGATAGGTATAACAATAATAGATATGAACTACCTAGGTCAGTTATACTGCATCTCAGGGCAACATTTTGGGATATATCTATGAATTAAATCCTACACCTAAGGATCACATTCTAGGAAATTCTATGGTTAGAGGTACTATTCTAGTTGCCTATAGTTTAGTTTTTGCCCCTATCTAATATATGTTCATAACACTCCTTAATATATTTTTCAATCATGGAATGTATTTTCCTAGAAATGGAGTACTTCTTCAGCATTATGACTCCCAACACACCGTTAGTAGTTTGATCACAGAGTTTACACCAGTACAAGTAGTTCCCCATTGAGATAGGTGGGTACTGTTTTTTTCTGAATTTATTTTTCCTCAATATGACTGGATTTGATGTCATTCTCTATATGGATTGACCTATGAATTATTATGATTATGTTTTTTAATCACTAGAGGGTGTCATTTACCTCACCCAAGGGAAGCATGTATGTTTATAAAGGTGAATGAGATATCCAGTAGAGTTGATCTCTACCTGATCATCAAGGGATAATTAGTGTGACATGCTAGATGGCTTGTCAGCTTATGTGAAATCATCGAATGTGGATTGTGGAATTACCACTTGTTTTGGATCATTTCAGTGATGTTTTCCATTATCATTTCTCTAGTTTAACTCCTATAAGAGAGGTGGAGTTCTCCATTATGCCAGTTTCAGGCGTGGAACCAATGTTCATTCATAACTATTGGATACAACAGATAAAGCTCCAAGAACTCAACATGTAGTTGAAAGTCTTAGAAGAAATAGGTTTTATATGACCCAACACTTCACCATGGGTTCACCTATCCTTTTTCAAAGAAGGTAGACTTTATCCATACCTTGTGCATGGATTAACAATGGTTAAATAAAATTATATAGAATAACCAAAACCCATTTCCTCATATAGATGACCTCATCGACCGTCATTGAGGAGTGAAAATTTTATCTAAGATTCATTTTAGTTAAATATACAACTGTATGTGTGTTTGGATATCAGATATACAACTTATAAGATTCCAAAGATTGTTTATATTTTTTGAGTATTTGGTTTTCCCGTCCTGGCTTATGAACAGACTAAAAATCATTATGGATTTGATTAATTGGTGTTTCTATCCATATCTAGATAAATTTTTCGTAGTCTTCACATAAAATATCATAGTGTAATATTTCTATAGACATGAAAACACTAACCATCTTAAGCTCATATTGAATACAATTAGAGAGAATCATATAAATGTGATGGTCAAAAATTCCACTTTTAGATTGATAAAGTTCACTTCTTGGTTCATATCATTTCAGTGGTAGGTGTATATGTTGACCCAAAGATGGTTAACACTATGGTTTTTTGGGAGTAACCAAAGAATGTGTTTGACATACATCATGTCTTATGACTATCTGGATACTACAGGAGGTTCATTTAAATTTTATCATTCATAGAAGAACCTATCATATGCTTATATAAAAATGGTGTGAAATTATTATGGTCAAGAACATATGAGATATCCTTTTAGGATTTGAAAGGGAAGAAAAATTAAATTCTAATACTGACTCTAATAGTGTCAGGTAGAATCTATACTTTCTATTACGATGTTATAATAATTAGTATTGGATATGTTTTAATACTTGTAAATAGGGTTTTAGTGTTTGGGTTCGATCAATAGATTCCTCACGAGTGGAATTACCCTATGATTGACCTCGAGCTAGCAGTCATGGTTCATGATTTATATTGTGGGAGGTATTATCTATTGTGTGTTTTTTGTTTTTTTAACAGAACAAAAAATTCTAAAAATATATATCCATATAGTTTGAATTGAATATGAGTTAGCGTAGGTAGGTAGAATACCTAAAATCATTCTACATGGATATTTCTAATAAACCTAGAAAGGCTAATGTAGTGGTTGATACCTTGATCTATATGACTCAAGAACATTCCATCTAGGAAGCCAAATATGTGTTGATGTTGAAGGCTCTATTGTATGATAAACATATGGAGGTTCATAAATATCAAAGGATGTAACTTTTATTATCTCGAATAGTGAAATACACCATATGAGAATAGGTATAGATGAAACAATTATTTTCCAAGGTCCTCTTCTATAGGGAGTGTGTCTCAGGTGAGATCCCACCACTTGGTTGGGTTATTGATGATAATGAGACCATACACTTCTATGGATAAATTTAGATTCCTTAGAACATACGGTTGGAGTTTATGTGGCAATATCATGAATTTTTGTGGATAATTCACCCTAGGATTACAAAGATTCACTGAGATATACATCATAATTACTTTTGGCATAGTATGAAGAGGTAGATTTTAGGTTTTATCACATGGTACTCCACCTTTCAGTAGGTGGAGGCTGAGCACCAGGGTCTCGATGGACTTCTACATCATCTATCAATTCCATATTCAAAATTGGATTTTGTTACCATGGATTTTATGATAGGATATCAGAGATCCACTCAAGGACGTAATGTAATATGGTGATCTTCGATAGGTTGAACAAGGTCGAACACTTTTTACATATCTTGGAGACCATCGCAGTCGATGAAAGTTGGAGGATTTATATCCAAGAAATTTCGATCCTACATGGTGTTCCCAATTCTATTGCATCACACTAAGATTCACAGTTTACATCGAGATTATAAAAAGGGTTGTAGAAGGCACTGGGATCCCAACTAATCATGAGTACATCATATCACTCTGTGAATAAAGGGAAGTCCATGAATACCATATGTGTGTTAGGGGAAATTACCAGGGAATGGGTCCTTGATTTTAGAGGACCACGAGAGAAACACAAACCTCTAATTAAATTTTACTGCAATAATGGATTCTAGGAAACAATTCAGATTGATCATTATAAGGCCCTTTATGGTAGTCCATTCAGTTAACCTTTTTTCTAGATTGTTTTAGGTGAGGCAATACTCTGGGGTCCTCATTTCATTCTAGAGACATTTGAGCAAGTAATGTAGATAAAAAAATATATTGATATAGATCAATCTCGGAAGAAGTTTTATACTCATTTTTTCTTTCAAACACTAGAGTTTGAGTAGGGACATAGAGTTTCTCTTTGAGTATCACTTATATTGGATGAGAAACATATTCAGAGACAATGTAAGTTATCTCATCATTAAATCAGGCCTTTCGATATCATAGGGTGAGTTGGGATAGTAGCCTATTAGTTGTAGTTATCATAGAAGTGCCATTACAAGAATGTGGTCTAATAGGAATACAAAATTTTCTTATATCATTATAAACCTTATAATTCACTTGAGCTAAATAAAATTGAGATACATGTAGATGCATCTTTTGAAATACATTCGATACATAACATTGATTGGAGCATGATGGATCCACATGGTTGGGATGTTCTTTCAGTTTTAGTTCTATGTTAGTATGACCACGTTTAGGATGTGACCTGTGTGTGGGAGGCTAACATAAGAGATTAGTGGATGCATGTTTTCTCATATGAAGTTCTCCAACCTTCGATGGGTAAATCAGGGATGATTTTTTTTAATGATAGGAGGTTGTAAGGTTTTACATTTTCAGATAAGTACATACTCTTTGTTTATAGTTAAAAACCTCTCATTTTATGCTAATACATTGCTCTAAAAGATAATGAATGGTTATGAAGAGTTCATTGATCATTTAGAGAATTATGTTTCTAATTTTAAGGAAGAAGGTTGATCTGCACCATTAGAGCATAGTTAAAACTAACCATGCGACTCAACTACGTGGGATACCCAGTGCGTAGGGGAGACCACACTATTTTTTTACAATAATGTTATCTAGGCTGCACGCCCATGAAATGTTGCAGGATTTCATGACAAATAGATTTCACATGACTTGTAAAATGTTAGTTAATCCATTCGCTAAGCCTATGCGAGGGGGTTCATTAGGTAGCGAAGGGCGTATGATAGACATAACGTTTTTCTAAATGTATAGCCAAACAATGCGACCCATTTTTATTGGTTAAATTTAATTTTTTTCCATAAATGTTTTAATACCCTTTAACCTTTTATGCCTCCTTCATTCTTCTCAGAAATCTTCCCAAAGCACTCATCCTTTCTACTAAGCAGGTATTTTGGTATCTCTCTTTTTTGATATCATTTCTATCACTATCAAGTGCATTGGATGGCCCACGGTAACATATCCACTCCTCATCCTTATAATCCTAGTTTATTTTACTATATACTATAATATTTTTTCCCATATAATTTTCCGTATTCTAAATGACTTTTTCTATTATTTAATTTTGACCCATTTTTCTCAATACAGTGGCTAAAACCCATTGAAGATAGATCTATGTACATTTGGTAGGGGGAATATCTTCTTTCCCTCATGTTAGGTTAATTTCTATCACAATACATTGTGTTGTGCACCAAAAACCTCATGTTTCACCTCTTTAATATTTACTAAATTAATTTAAATGGGATTATATTATTGATATGGTCTTAGATAATAGATAATCAACACCTTGGTTGATCTCTTTGACATGAGCCACCCCTATGGGTGTGACATTCCTTAGAGGACATTTTTTGTTTTTATAGAAATTGATTAAAAAACTCTTGTGGTGTGGTTACTATCATAATAAATAATTTTTAAATAATTAATTTAATTATTTATATTGTTAGGCTATAATAAGGAACCTACACATCATTCTTTAATTATATTACTTGAATTAAATAAATTGTACAAATTAATTTAAAAAATTATAAATAAAATGTTTTGCTAAACGAGTAAAAACATGATTACTAAGCCATTAATTCATACATAGGCAAAGGAAATACATTATATTATATTTATGGATTTCCCCGGGTGTCCGCTATGTGATTTATAATTAGAAATTGTAAAATAATATCTTATATGCTGATAGGGATAGTAGAAAATCCTAGGAATGGATGACCATACATTTTCTAGAAATCCATATGAGTGATACAAATTCACTTGGGGTGACATCATGGATGGTCTTGGTGAAAATATGGTTATACAAGGAAATGAGTGATAATCAGTCCCTTGTGTGAGATATTAGAGATAGACTTAGAGGGTATTGCCTTTGAACCATGCCATGGGTGATACAAGGTATTCCATTTATGGATCAACATTGATGGAATCCTCCTACCTCGAGTATTTTATTATGCTCCTTGTATAATAATTGGGTTTCTGGATATGGTTACCCTTGAATGGGACCATGATATTACTTGTTGAAAATCTAAAGATTCCACTAATATAATTTCATGGATGTAAATTCATTAAACTGAACTAGGTGGATGCTATTAAAAATCACATTATTCAGTGTGGTCTACATTGTGATATTTTATTTATAAAATCACAATGTACCTTATATCATCAATTTATATTCTAACCTGGTTCAAATTCAGCCATCTTAGGCAGAAGCAGGTAGTGTCTGTCAGGTTTCCCATGAGGAACACAGTATGATTTATTAATTTAATTAATTATTTAATACCTTGTATATATTATTATTGAAACACTGCACATTTCATGTGAACTGAATGGAATGATCTAGAAAACATTTGTGGAGGAATACAAGGTATATCTCACATTCCTTTTTGGTTTTCCCTTCGAACCTATGTATACTTCAGGACAGAAAATGTAGATAAAGGAAAGTGGTCATCATATGATGATTGATTTTCATTCATAGGATGAAGTAATGGAGAAGAGGACCAAGCCTATTCTCGTGGTTCTATTGTTCATATAATTTGTTATATTTTTATTTTTTATAGCGTGTGATATATTTATTTTTTCCTTGTTTACCCATGTACCCATTTTTGTATAGGTACTTGAAATTATCCTAATCATTTTGTATATATTTTTTATTCAGGTTCATATTCATTATCTATGAGGATGATTATATTTTTTCTTCTCCTATCTAGTTACTACTACTTACACTCTTATAGTTTATCATTTAATGATGTGTTCTACTCTGAATCAGGAATAAATATTATTCCCATAGTCACTCTATAGGCCATTGCAGTTGGTCTGATTATTCTGGTATAAGAGAAAGCATGCTTGAGGACATGTGGCCAACCATATCAAGGCACTGTTCAATGGACTATAGGGTGGGACACAAAAACATAGTTTGTGAATTTATGAATAAATTTAATATAATATAATTAAGAGTTTATAATAAATATATCTTTAATATGCAGTGCCTCCTAAAGACAATAATTTGGTGTATAAACACGTTACTCTGATTAGTGCTGAATAATGTAGGCTAAAACGCATATGCAAGAAAATGCCTAGAACACTAAAATTAATCTTTTATGAAACACTATTTTCATAATAATTATTTTAAAAAATCAATAAATACCTTACAAATACAAATAAATGGAATCCAGAATAATCGATGTTGAGTAGAGTACGTTTCATCAGATATTTTCTCTTCTGTTCTAGGTTTATTTAGAAGATGCGTTTTTATACACTGTTTATTTATAAACATATTCTTATACTTTATATTTGAAATTTATATAAACTCTACCTCTTTTTTTAATCTAATATCCCATTAATAAATATGGATGAGTATGTGTAGCTTGAACTTCCTTCATTTTTTTTCTCCCACATAAAATTTTAGAAGAGGATCTTAGTATCCCAGACAACCTTTAACTCTTTTTCTCTTTTATAAACTAATATAGATTATATATTTGTTTATTTTTTAATAATATTCTATTATATAGTTGATAACTATGTGGGGAGGAATATATCTTAACATGAGGTCAACTTCTTGAATTTTTTTTTATTTTTTCCTATTTTTTTCTCATGTTTCAAACAAAATTATAAATGTTTTCAAAAATTATAACAGAAATACATCACTTAGATATTTAAATTTTAAAATTATTTTATATAAAATTTATGATAAAAGTTAATATGTTTCAAAATTTGAAAGTGTTTTAAACCTGTTTTTAATTAGTTTTCATTTCAATATTGAGATTATTTTTGAAAGGTCAAATTATATTCATATACTATTATAGTTAAATGGTAATTTTAATAAAAGTGGGGATTTAATTTTATTTGTTTATAAAAAAATTAAATTGGAAACTCAATTCATCCTCCCTCTTTATTTTTCCACTCTTAACTACATTTTGAGTTATTAAAATTATTTAAATTCATTTATAACATTTATTTATGTATTAATAAAGAATATTGGAAATTAAAAATGCTACATTCAACCCACTATATAAATTATTTCCTAAAAATTTCAATTATTACTTACTAGTGAAATCAGATAAGGGTATCCATAGAAAATATATGACTCGTGATATAATTTCTATTATGATTTCAAAAGAACAATCATTGGTAATATTATGTGAATTATCTTAGATATTTATTAATCTATATATGTGTCTTTATTGGTCATATAATTTTTAATGAGATTCCAAATTTTGAAAATTGGGTTATGTATTCCACATAATTGATTTATCTTCTTATTAAACTTCTGAACAATTTGGAAAATATTAACATGGTTCCTTTTAACTTTATAAATTTATTTTTTCCATTTGGTTTACTTTTTAAATTAGTTTCTTCATATAATTGAAATTATTAATGACTAAGAGTAATTTCTCATTCTTGAAGCATGAAAATCAACTTTTAATGGATCATAATATCTATAAATGAATGATAAATTATTCTCTCAATCTATTTCCACTTATTAAATTAAAAAAAATATGGATGTTAGTAAGAAAATATAAATAAATGATAAAATTTAAGTCCTTTATAATTTCTTTTAAAGAGAGTTTTAATCAACTAAATCATATCCTATAAGAGTTTCAAACCTGGTGTGAATTTATGCTCACTTGTTACAGCAACCCATACATAGAATAAATGGAGATTACAGAATTTTATATGATCATTTAGTACATTACAAAAATATATTCCCATGGTCTAGAGTGGTTTAGTGTTTTTGGAAACATGGAAACAAAATATTTTTTTCCCGGTGAATGATCTTCAATATCTCACCTAAATGTATACATATTTATTATTTCTACCTAAAAACATTCTTCTTAACCTGGGGAAAGTAAATATTAGAAAGGGATGAACTGATATAATCAATAATGGTAAATAAAAAAAATAAGTAAGCATAACATGAAAAAAGGGTATGGAACTTGATAATAAAATTTGAGGATCATACCCTACATATCAGAGGTCATAATAAAGATTGGTAGTTCAAAATAAATGAATCATAAAGAAATAATGAACATAAGTCATGAAAAAATAACATATGAATAAGAAATAGAATTTGTGGCACACGTATAAGAATATAGATTTTTATATAATGGATAAATATGACACTCTTTATAACATGTTAGGCTTGGGCTATGACTAGTGTACATTTTTTAGGCTTGGGATAATAAACCATTTACCCTCTTACATTTTGTCTTTTTCTACATCCCATGCACCTTCTTATTTTTGGGCTTGGCCTACAAACCATGTACCCACTTACTTTTAGCTTTGGCTATAATAAATGTTCCTTCTTGTTTTTGGGATTAGGATACAACCCATGTACACAATTTCTTCTAGACATGGGCTAAAACCCATGTAACTTCTTGTTTTCAGCCTCCGGTTTCAACATGTTTACCCCTTGAGCTCATATACTACTCATCATTACCCAATTCATTGAAGGTAGATATAGTAATGACCCATATAATAATAAAATAATTCATACATGTTCCAAAAGATAATAAAACATTCATAATATCATGACCCAAAAAATAGATATGTATTATAAAAATCAAATCATAACCCATTAAATGAAATGGGTATCATTAACATTAAATAAAATCACAACCAATAAAATATATAGGTTTCATAATCATTTAATTAAAGGATATACCATGAAAAGATGCATATTTCAAAAGAATAAATACCATGGATGTGAAATGGGTGTCATAAGATTCATTCTTTAAAAACATAAACCATTCTAGAAATAATATGAATTGAGACATTGGATTTCTTTCTATAAGGGCATGAGAAACATCAATGGATATAATCTTATAATGAAAAAAACATGGATGGATATTTTGAAAAAATTTATTTGAGAAAATATCCTTTGTTTTGTGAAAAATTATCTTTAAAACATAAAACCAATTAAGACCAATTTATTTGAAAATATGTTAAAACATAAAAAGAAGGATTAAAATCAGTTTAAAAATATGTTAAATGATCTTGAAAATAGTTTAAAACAATTTTACCTTGAAAAATTAAAAAATAATATTGAAATAATTTGAGACCCATTTATTTCAAAATTTATTTAAAATTAACCATAAAAAATTAAAATAAAGCATTAATGTATTGATGGAGGATAAATCTGTACATGTCATATGAGGTAAAAAACATTCCTTTTTCATAGTAATTTTTTTTTAAAAAAATTCCCTATTCTAAAAGTGATGTGAAAATTCAATTGACAAAAAATTCAAAGGACCAAAAGGGTAAAAATTTATTTTAATGATCATTGGAGATCAGTAGAATATTCTGGGAAACCTTGTTTAAAAAACATGGGTTTAAAGGGTCCTGGATTTCCGAACGAAGGGAGGGTGAAGTTGGAATTTTTTAAAATAACATTCTTAAATATCCAATATACCAAATAGTCAAAAAATGGTACTAATACATTGATATATATTGAATAAATAGTGTATATGAAAACTAATTATTGTTCTTAAGAGATGGACAATAATATTTCCTCAAATAAGTATAATCATTACCAATCTCGAAAAGAGATGAGATTGTTTCAACCACATGGTTACAAAGGATAATACTCTCCATGTAATAAAATGAAATGAAATGAATCATAAAATATCATGAAAATAATTTTATTAGTTATATTTTTAATATATCTTTATTCACCTAAAAATCTAATTTAGGTCCATAATGAAACATGAGTCTCTAAGAAAGAAAATTGAGATAAAACTATTTAAACGGTTTGGTAACATTTGAAACCAAAACCCAGTGAAATAATGATCATAAAATGGATATTTAATAACACATAAATATTAGTATTCTAATCATTGAATATATCCAGGGTTAATTTACACACCACACAAAAAAAGAATTGGTGGTGAAAAATTATATATCTCAAGGAAATAAATGGTGAGACTAAATTCCCTCCCATTGTGTCTTTATTCTCATTGTACAAGATAAAAACTTATATATAATAAATATAAATTTATTATAAATATATTACATAACCACTTTCTTATATTTCATTCTGTATAATTATTTATTATTACTTTATATTACCCTCTTGCAAGCTATTTAATGATATGTTTATGCTTTGAGAAATATTATCTTTGTTGTTTGGTATGTGTATTAATTTGTTATATCGTTGGTCCTTATACTTATAACATGATTTAATGAATGTAAAGCGTGATATTAATATCATGTATATACAGTATATTTTTATTATAATAATATATATAATATAAGAGTTTGAAATGGAATACTCCATTTATAGAGACTATAGGCCTTACGTACGCTTGAATACTATTTCCATTTAATTGGTGCATTGAATGAATATAAAAGAAATAAATAAATATAATTATAGATATATATATATATTTCACTATTACAGTAGCCTTATGATATCATATATATCCAAGATATTCACTAAAATCATCCTTAATACAATCCATGTAGTATTTTAACAAATCATATCTTTTTGAGGGGCGGTAGTCCATACTTCCTCAAATGAATTAATCATATTTACACATATTGGAAAGTAAAAATAAATTTGTGATAAAAATTATTAAATAAGATTAATGGAATAAAAAATATAATATATGACATATAAAAATAGTGTGACAATTATTATGACTTCCATGAGAGGCGGTAATGGAAAAATGAACAATCATCGTTTAGTGAAGCGATAGTTTGTCGTAAACATAAACTGTATATTTGTAAACCAGGAGATTGATGTGTGTGAAAGTGTAGGTATAAAACTTATAAACAAAATATAATAGTATATTTATAATACTGGTGTTGTTATACCTGAACATAATAAATAGAGTGGAGTGGGTGGAGAATGAAAATAAAATAAAAGTTTTTGAGAGAAGAGGATACCTCTTAATCGACTAAATTCTTTTGGTTTGTGCCAAAAGGATTCAATGGATTTAATTATTTACAAGTAGAGACATATAATATGAATTTAGGGATGTTTAGAAGTGTATTGGTCTGATTTTGGAAGAACCTAAGAGTTTTGAGAGGTGTGAAGAAGTGAGAGAGGTAGTGGTCGTTTATAGGGAGGGAAAGGACTCACTTGAACTTATATATGCATGTTATTTCATAAATAAGTCATAACAAACCACCAAAAATCAAGATATTAAGGTTTATAGAAAACATATTTCTAGAAAATTGGTTTTGGACATGTGTATAGGTTATACAACCCCTATGATTTAGTAATTATGCTTGATTTGACCATAATCACTGTGATTAATTTTAAACACTTTTACAAATTATTTTGGTAAAAAATCAACATGATATAATTAGAATCTAAATATTATACTAATTACTATTTTTTATGTGTATTTTTTAAAATTATATTAAAAGAAGCATGAAAATTAAGATTAATTCTAATCAGGCAAATGGAAGGAAGGAACAGTTATTTAATGTAGAAAAATGATTAAAATATTGTTATGTTTTTATATTCTATTTCTAAGGGAAATTAATTATAATACAATAAATGGTATTAATATATGTTAATTGATCTAATTTTACCCTAAAATAAATTTGACATATAATTTATCATTAATGACTATTTAAACAAAAAGACAATTATTAACTAAAATAGAGTATTTTTCATTATTAATAAAAAAAGCTTCTTGAAAAAATGCAAATAGGTAATTCTATGATACATTACGATTTATAAATTAAAAAAATTAATTTTATTTTACCAAATTCAATATCTATATGTGTCAAACATTAAATATAGTGTTTTTAGCAAAGGATATGATATTGTTTATTTTAGAAAATAATATTTTTTGACAGAAAATCTCTTTACACGAAATTATATCTTTAATTATCAAAATGTTTTTTGATAAAACTATTTAAAAAAATAACTAAAATGTATTTATTACTACTAATCATTATAAGTTTAATGTCTAGGATATAATTGTATCATTTAAATAATTATAAATGTAAATTGATGTTTTGTAGAAACATTAGTGTTGTGTGTAACATACGTTAAGTCATTGTTGCATGTAACATATAGCGAGTCGATTTTCCATGTATTATACTCTATATTGGTATCTTATAATGTACAAAAATTTGGAGTTGTTTGAAAGGAATTCTTGTCATAGTGATAAAATAAAAATAAAAAACTATTTTCAATGTTCTGTGAAATACAAAATATAAAAATATTAATTAATTTGAAAAAATAAATCACCAAATACTTGTGTGTCACATTCCAACTCCCAAAAAATTAATTTCTCCCTTGAATTTAGTCCTGTTTATTAATGTTATAACACTTAAAAGTTTCATTCATATAAACCCATATCATAAAAAACAATAGGAAAACATTCTTTAAAAAAAGAAAGTTGGAACCGTAATTGTTACCTAGAGTAACCTAAAACTACCTCCCCATATATGAGAACAAAATTGGGAATTAAAAAAAGGAAATAAAAGAAAAATATTACAATCAAACATTGATGGATAGTTATGGATAAAAAGTCCAAGTGAATATTAACAACTAGAAATCCATAAATATTCGATGAACTAACAGACCATTTGATTCATCAGAAATGAATATACAATGATAATTTTTTTGGGTTCAGGATCATTTTTCCAAATGTTAAAGTGTTTTCATGAAAATATATACTTTAATGATTTTATTAAAACATCACACTTTGTTGTTCCTTGATCCACTTCACCTCTTCCTCCAAAATGAATTAGAATTTTTCATTCTCGAAGCAGAAATAGATCCGGATATCTAGGAAATTACATCCCATCTATTTTCAATTATCATAAACACCATGTTTTTATAATATGTTTTCAAATATTAATAAATCCACATGTGATAAGAAAGTAATTTATTCCCACAAACACTATCCCATGTTTAAATTAATATTTATATAATTATTTTAACCTCATAACACTTCTTAAAGATGAAAATTCAATGATTTTGATAGTAAGTCATGAAATCAGCTTAACATTGATCACCCATATATCAAATTGTACCACATAGTTGTCACATTCCAAAAATATGAATAACCTCATCATATATTCCCTTGAAACATTAAAATAATCTAAATTACCGTAAAAACTTTTTGAAAAAATGCATGTTCCCATATTCCATTGATTACTAGATATATTCATTAAATACAAGAAGTCGCAAAATTCATCATTGATGACATAGATCATTTTTCAATAATCAGTTCTAGGGTAATCCGTACCATTCCATTTACTTATTAATATGAAACATATCATTATAAAAATATCATTATCTCAATTTTAGGCATTAATTAAGTGATACCTTTCCTTAATCCAAATATCACCATTCCATGAAATCACTTTTTTTTATTTCATCACCATTAGAAATTTTCTTTTTCAATCCATAATATAAACTTATTTTAAAAATACATAGGTATTTCAGGATTAATTTGACATAATCTTTGAGTTCCAAAAATAAATTCATCATTAATCCAACTTTAGTCTCAAACCGTTACTCAAGATTCATCAACTATTTTCTTAATAACTATTTCTTATGATATTACATATGAATCATGAATTAATGTTTCTAAACATAAATGTTTTCATTATTATTTTTTAATTTAAACAATACTCTAAGAAAATCGTATACCTTTTACATACAGTTTTTAGTCTCTTTCACTTCATAAGTATATTTAATAATCGCACCACATTTCTGATTATCTTTATAATATTTACACTTGGGAAATTTATTTTCAAAATTCCCATACTTTCCACATTTAAAATATTATTTATTAACCATGTAACTTATAGTTTTATACAATGAATAGAATAATAAATCATAGCATGAGAAAAATTTATTACATTAGGATACCATTTAATCATGAAAAATTACTTATAGGGTTCCAAAATCATTGATCCTACTTATTTAATATATGAAACCTAAGGTTTAACATAAGTTAGTCATATTATTCCTCTATTTAAATCCTTAATGATGGTTTGTAATGATATTTTTAATTCCCAAATCATATCCCTTGTGAGTGTCAAACTAGGTGTGTAGTAAGGCCTATTTTCATATACTAGATTAACTAGAGTTAGGACCGTAACATCGTATCAGAGTTGTTATCCATATAAACATCTATACTAGAAACACATCCACTTGTAATATCCAGACATGTATTTATTTCTATGAAAACTCTCACTCTATCTGTTACCAATATTCCAAGACATTTTACTAAATGTGGAATCATCCTTATAGTTATCCATAGTGACATCTGTAGACATATCCTTAAAAATATACCTAGGGATCTATCGAGGGTTTTCTCATACTAGTTTCCAATGTTTGACTAAATATTTCATGTTATTCCAACTATAGAGACCCAGAACTATCATACATGGATATTACATCATTTTTTTATGAATATTCAGTACATTATAGAAATACATACCCAAGGACCATAATAGTTTAGTGACTTTATAAATGTGGAAGAAAAAATATTCTATCATTGTTAAAGATCTACAAAAAATCCCTTAAATATATCCACCATTTTTATTTTTACCTAAAATCTATCTTTATAACCTGGGGAAATGAAACATAAGAACGGGTGATCTCAAAGGCTCAATAATGTTAAATAATGAAAATACGTATGAATAGAGCGAAAAAAGCATATGGAACTTTTGAATAACAATTAAAGACAATAACCAACATATTAGAGTTCATAATAATTTTTCTTAGTTCATAAGACATGAATCTTAAAGAAATAATTAATATAATTAATGAAATAATAGCGTATGAATAAAACATGGAATTTTTTTAATACATATAATAATAGAAAATTTTATATCAAGGGCACCTACCATGACATTTATAACATGTTAGTCTTGGTCTTTGACCTATGTACCAGAGTTGATCTTGGAATAAAAACTCAGTACCCTCTTACTTTTAGGCATGTTCTACTAACCATGTGCCTTCTTGTTTTAAGGATTGGAATACAACTCTTGTACCCTCTTACTTTTATTCTTGGCCTACAACCCATGTACATTATTGTTTATGGGAATGGGATACAACCCAAGTACCGTTTTTCATTTATTAATGGGATACAAACCATCTGCCTTCATGTTTTCAATCTTGTGCTAAAACTCATTTACCCTATGAGATCATATATAACTTTCTATTACCTGATGAATTATAGATAGATATAGGTCTGATACATCTTATAATAAATCACTCCTTTGTGTTTCACAAGATAATAAATCATTCATCATATCATGACCTATAAAAAGAGATAGTTTTTATAAACATCAAATCATATCCCATGAAATGAAATGGGTATCATTAAAATTTTATCACATCACAACCTATGAAATAAACAAGTCTCATAATCACTTCATGGATTAAAAACCTATGATAAGAAGTTGGTTCAAAATAATAAAGCCAGTGGAAGTGAAATAAGTTTCATAAGTTTTATTCTATAAAAAACCATTAAAGAAATATTATTATGGAAACTTTAGATCATTTTCTATATGGGATTGAGTAACATAAATGGATATCATATAAGGAAGAAAATAACTTGGAAAGATATTTTGAGATCATTTCTTGAGTAAAATGTCTTTTATTCTTTGAAAAATATCTTCAAAAAAGAAAACCTTTTTAATATTATTTCACTTGAAAAAACTTTTAAAACTACTATAGAAGGCATGAAAATATTTTGAAAAACATATAAAATAATCATGAAAACATTTTAAAAACTATTTTCAATGAAAAACTATAAATTAAAATTGAAAAAATGTTGAAAAAAAATTCATTGAAAATATATTTTGAAATTTTTTTCGTAAAACTAATCCTTTAAACATAAAAATAATGCTTTAAAGTATTGATAGGGGATAAATATTCACATGTCATATATGGTAAAGAGAACATTCCATTTACATGGTAAAAAAATGTTATAAGAATTCCACATTCAGAAAGAGACAATAAGATTCCTTTGAAAACATTTTCAATAGAAAAAATGGGTAAAAATGAATATTAATTATTATAGGATATTACTATAATATTCATGAAAACCCTATTGGAAAAACATGGTTTTAATGGAAAACATATTTCCGACCAAGGAGAAGGAAAAGTATGGATTTTTGGAAAACAATTCCTTAACTATATTATGTACCAAAGAGTGAAAAAATTGTACCTATACAAGGATATATCATGAATAAATAGAGTATAAGGAAACTTATTTGTTCTCTTTAGAGAAAGATCATAATATTTCCTCAAAGAAGCATAATAATTAACAATATTGAAAATCAATGAGATTGTTTCAATAAACTCTTATCACATCGTTACATGGGATCATATTATCCATATAAGCATAGTAAATTAAATTTAGAAAAGAATATCATGAAAAAAAATTAGATTCATTATATAACATGTGAAATGGAATAATATACACCACATAAAATAATTTAGGTCCATAACAAAACAAGATTCTCCAAGAAAGAAAATTGAGACAAAACTATTTTACAGATTAGGTATCTTTTTTAAAAATGAACATGGTGAAAGAAAAATCATAAAAAGGATATGAAAACACCCATAAATTTAAGTATAATAATTGTTTAATGTATCAATGGGCAGTATACATACCACACAAATGTAATGGGTGGTGAATGAATCATGTATCTATCCAAAATAAAATTGGGATGGAATTCCCTTACATTGTGTCTTTACACTCATCCTACTTGTTAAAAAATATGTATATTAAATATAAATTTATTATAAATCATTTAAAGAACCTTAGTATTATATCTAATACCATATATATATTTATTGTGAATATATATTACCCACTTTTTTTGCAATTTCATGTTATATTTACGCTTCAAGTAATATTTTCTTTATTCTTCGCATGTGTCTGAATTTTTTATATCATTGTTCCTTATAATTATATCATTATTTCTGTAATAATTTCATGATAAAAATATCATGTATATAAATTATATGTGCATTAAAATAATCTATAGAATATATATGTATGAAACGGAATACATCGTTCATGGAGAGGGTAGGGTGTACACGTGAATGATAACTATGTTCTTTTAATTATTGTGTTGAAAGAAAGTAAAAGACATATATGTATATATATGTATTTATATACCATTATTTAAGTATCCTTATTATATCATATATTTTATATATATTCACTAAAATTACCCATAATACAATCCATGTAGTGTATGAATGAATTATATAACTTTGAGAGGGAAGTAGGAGGATACGAAGGCCTCGGAGTTGCTCCGACTCTCCCATATGCGGCACCTAGGGTTTTGACAGGTTACGATTCCACTCCCCTCCGACCTGGGTCAGATCGACAGCTTCTCTGGTGTTGGCTTGGTGGGGCACGTCCGGTCTCAGTGTGGCACGAAAGGATCCGGCGGCACTTCGTGGTCTCTGTGTTTTCAGTGGCAGCATAGCTCGGCGGAGCAAAGCATATGGATTGGTGGCCTCACCTTCATGTGGAGACGCAGCTCCTCCCAGCGACGCCTTGGATTGGATTTTCTATAATCCGCTCGGTTCGGTGTGGTTTGGTCCATCTGGTGGTGTTTTATGGTCTCCGTGTTTTTGGGGGAAACGTAGCTCGACAGAGAATGACCTTCGGTTTGGTGCCCTGGTCATCAGGCAACGACACA
The DNA here is from genome assembly GCA_963277665.1 of Viscum album. Lineage (NCBI taxonomy): Eukaryota > Viridiplantae > Streptophyta > Magnoliopsida > Santalales > Viscaceae > Viscum > Viscum album. The sequence goes on along the minus strand of OY728159.1, from coordinate 1,286,758,653 downwards.
GCTCCTCCCGACGACATCTTGGAATTGCTCTTGTTCGATCAGCTTGGGGTTCGGTGCAGATGGGTTCGTCCAGGCGTCATTGTGGTTTTTGTTCTGTTTGTCCGGCGTGGCAAGGTGTTGTCTCCGGTGGGTTCCAGGTGTGGCTCCATGTCATATCTACAGTGCATTGGAGGGGGGGGGATCTTGATCCTGCATGGATGTGAGTTTTTTTCTAGATTTTGGGTTTGGTTTACTGTGGATTTTTCCTTTTGGCTGTGAATCTGGTGACCCTTGGTTCTGGTTTGTCGCGGCTGGTTCACCCTGTCCCTTCCCGGCCTTCTCGCCGCCACCAGGTTGCTTCGAAACCTGATTAGGTGCATTCATGATTCTGATTGGAGTAGATCCATGTCCAGATATACTCTTCTATTGTATAATGATCAGGATTCCCTCATCGGTGGCATTCTCGTGGTGTGGACTTGATCCATCCTGTCCTAGGAGATGATGGATTGGACTCACGTCCCTTGGATGGTCTTTCGGCCTTCTTTAGTTGGGGTGTATGGGGAGTCTTGTGGTGTGTGCGGGGTATTCTAGGTTGATGGTTTATGGTGGTTTTGGGGCTTGATAATGTTTGGTACTTTTCATATATCTATTGGTTTGGTTTTTGAGGATCAGATTTTGAAGATTCATCTGGACTCGACATCAAGGAATAGCCTCAACGAATGATTCAGAGTAGGCGGTTCACCTATACAGGCTGCATGGAATTGGATGTTTTAGAGGGGACGTAATTTTCCATTGGATCGGGCCTGTGCTTGACACATGAATCTTACTTTCCATACAATATTTCAACGGTGAAGCGTTTTTCCATGTTTTTATGCTGGGGAGAGGCATCCTGGTGTTAGTCTAGGTTTTATTTTCTTGATCTTCCGATCATGTAATGTTTTATTCCCATGAAGTCTGTTCGGCTTTCAAACCCTTCATCCCTTAAAAGGGGTCTTATCATATCAAATAATAAAAAAATCTATGGCTTTCGGGCCATTGTAAGTGGAGAGGGAAGTAGTCCACACTTCCTCAAATGGAATTATCATAATGACACAAATAGGAAAGTAAAAAATATATGTGGTATAAAAAAGAGTTTAAAATCATTAAGGAATAAAATTATATAATATATTATACATATAAATATAGTTTCCATTATAATTTAATCTTTTAGAGGTAGGAAAGGAAAAAACTAACAATCATCGTTTAGTGAGGCAGTAGTTTTCTATACACATAAACTATATGTCTGTTGCCCATTAGATGGGTGTGATTTTATGTTTAGGTTGAAAAAGTATCATAAAAACATCTAAATATATTTACTATACTATTTTGTTAGATAATCATGGAATAAATATAGTGTAGGGGTAGAGAAGAAAAATAATATAAAGGATCTTGAGTGAAGAGGTTACCTCTTAATAGGGTAACTCCTTCTGATCTATGCCAAAATGCATCCTTTTATTGATTTATTCCCATATAGAGTATTATAGGAAGAATTTAGGAATTTTAATAATTTTATTGGGAAGATATTTTCTGATCCAAAGTGGTTTTATAGGTGTGATGAAGTGGGAGAGGTGGTGGCCATTTATAAAGAAGAGAAAGGACTCACTTGTAAATTTTGAAAAAAATATAGGAGTACTAATGTTATTACCGAAAAAACTTATAACAAACCAACATAAATAAATAATGAATAATTAATGACCAAAATATGTCAATAAAATCCGTTTTGGAAATGTGGATATGAAATTCGGCCCCCTACGATTATGGTTTAATCCTTTATTAATCATTATTTAACCTTAATAACTATTATTAATTTTAATTAATTTTACTAAAAAATTTAGATAAAAATCATCATGATCTTATTAGAATATTGAAATTATACTTATTAAAATGGTTTATATACACATTTATAAATTCGATCCACCTAAGTTAAAAAATTGAGATTAATGTTAATCAGGCAGATAGGAAGAAATAACGAGTTTTTTATGTAGAAAAATGTTCAAAATTTTGTTATGTTTTTTGAATTCACTTTTATAGTTAAATTGATTATAATGATATAAATGGTATTAATATATTTTTTATTTGGATAATTTGAACATAAAACAATTTTAATGTATAATTTAATATTATTAAATTTTTAAACAAAAGGAAGTTATTAACTAAAATGCATTATTTTTCATTATTCCCAAAAAATGATGTTTCTCAGAAAAATCTAAAAAATTCAACGTAAGAAAATTTTGGAATTATAAATTTGAAATTAATTTTATTTTATCATATTAAATTTTTATATTTTTTTAAAATTATATTAATTTTTTTTATATAGGTATATAAAATATAGTTTATTTGAGAAAATATTAATTTTAATCAAATTATGTCTTTATTGAAAATTACTTATTTCATTGTAAATATGTTTTATTTATATGAATACATATAATAAACACTTGAAAAGTATTTATTACAATTAATATTATTATTTTTATCATCTCAGATATAAAAATCACATTTAAATAATTATAATAGTAAATTTATGTTTAGTAGAAATAACATTGTTATATGTAATGTACGCCAATTCAGGGTTGCGTGTAATTTATGATGAGTAAATGTTCCATGTATATAACTTCTATTTAGTTTCATGTAACATATTTAATGATGGATCCAGTTGAATGGAATGTTTTAATTGGTGATTTAATAATAATAAACTATCTTCAGAGTTGCATGAACTGAAAAATATCAAAATATTAAAGTAAATTGTAAAAAACAATTCACAAAATATCAGGGTGTTACATGTGTTGTGCCGTGAAGAAATTTCAAGTTAATAACCAAACTATCTTTTTTGGGGTTCTTACCCCTAGGATCATCTATGTCAGAGCCTACATATATTTATTTATTTTCTATATATGAATGTTATTAATTGGAAACTTCAAACTGTATACTTCACCAAAATTTTAATATCTTTTTTCTATAATAATACTTATCCATAGAATATATTATTGGGTTATGTTCTGTGACATATTGTCTCCTAAATCTAGTTACTCATGCTCCTATAAACCACACTTTGATACCATCTATAACAACCATAACTCTAGTAACCCGGATATGGTGATTACTTTATTACATTAGAGAAAGATAAAAGAGATATCATTCAAGAGGATAAAAGAGTTAGTAGTATCTAGAGATAATATACATAAATGAATGTTACATTAAATTTGTAAACATGAAACATAACATATAATTTTAGATAAAAAATTGATATTTCTTGTAGAATATATTGGATATTATTCAATGTTCACTTTTGGGTACCTAAGGGTTAAGAAGTCAAATAAAGGGGTTAATATAGACACTGAGTAAGTGAAATCATATAACATGATATATCATAAAATAAATGATGCATGAATAATATGGAAGGGATAAACATTAATCAAATATTCACATATATCTAATATCATAAAATATAAAAATATATAAAAAAAGAATAATCAAAAGGATATAAATAAATGGTTTTATAATAATATAATTCATAATATTGTACATTATAACCCTTTCATCAACGTCGTAATCCAAGGAATCATACATAAATAAGTAAGGAATACACTAAATACCCAAGCTAATTTATCTCATGAGACCTACGAATGTATCATGGGAAAATCTAATATTACCCCAACACATTTATATACAAATTATTATGATTTTATAATATTAATGTAATGAGTAATAAATATAATACATATTCTATATTCCGTAGTATTAAACTTATTTTTGAAAACTAACAAAAGAAATATCAATATTATCTCTCATTAATAAATATGAAAACATGAGTATAAACCCACTAAATGTTGAATATAATTTGTATTTTTATGTACATTTAATTTCAGGAGAGTGTTATAAAAATATTAATATGGTAGTATGTACAAAAAATATAAAAATTGGTTATTAAGAAACATATCTCAAATAAGGAAAAGTAGTCGAGAAACCCTTATATTTTACTCTCGACTTTGATGAAAGATATTTAATATCTTGTATATTAAATATAACTATACTAATGATTTGTTTTGAAACCTTATTAATATTTATCAAACTATATATTATTTCATTATAATCATTTAATACAAATGTAATAATTTGTTAATGTTTATTAACATTTTCAAATATCAGTAATTTCGAATTTTTCATACGTATATTGCAATAGAGGCGTCAAACTCCATTATTTGTTAATAATCTCATCATTACCAAATTATTAACGATACTAGGATAAATTTTCCCAAATTAATTCTAATGTTTCAATATTATTAAATGTAAATCTTATTTATGATATATGGAGATGAATTCAATGACGATCATTTTTCAGGTAAATGTACCGATATTAACTAATTACTTTATGAAAACTGTTAATTATTATTTTATCTTTAAATTATCATAATAATTACTTATAGTATTCTTTATTAATATATATATATATTTAATTTATGACCATCCATGTAAGGAGATGATGAAAACTAGAATACGTCGCTTCATATAAATTGTAGTTAATACACACAAACGTGTGATGTTTTCATTTTATTATGAATTGGAATGAAAGAAGTTAAAAAAATATCATTATAAATTAATAATTATGTTTTTTATTTTATATATATTAATTAAATTTATTCATATAACTATACATTGTAGGAAATGTTGAAAAATGAAACACACCACTTATTGGAGGTGGTAGTCCAAACATGTGCAACAACACTGTTTTCATTTCCCATAGGATAGAGAATAGTTTTAAAATAGATATTACATAATCCTAAAAACATTTAATTATATTAAATATATTGATGTTTTTTTTAGTGTGGTTAAAATATATTTGAAGGAGTTAGAAAAATAAAAAAACATGGAAGAATTCAGGTAAGACTTATACCTTCTCCAGGGATATGTCCCTTTTGGATTACACCATTAACTTTCTCAGATTGAAATTTCTATGTGAAAATGACCTATAAGGTATGGGGAATATATTTTAATATTTATGATTAAATCTAAATTGATTTACAGTGCTCAAATTTTATGTATATTTTAGGGGGTGTGGGGATCCATTTATAAGTTAGAGGAGTGACACTCTTGTAAATATATTTTATTAGTATAAAAGGGATGTAATTATTAAATAATGTGTACCATTAATTGATAATTAATTTTGGAAATATTATTTTATGTCTTTAAATCACTTATAAACCCATTTAGGGTTTTTGCTTTTTAATATTTTGTGACATACCTTTTGATTAAATATTTTTACCTAAATTTTACCTTTATCTTAATGGAAAATTTTTACCATGGTAATATACTTTTATGACCAAATATTAAATTTAAATAGGAAAAAAACTATGAAATTATGATTCCAAATATAGAATTATTTTTATATGATCAAATTTCTAGAATTTTTAGAAATTAATTATATTATTCTTACCCGGAATGCTTAAATACCGATTTTAGAAAAAATATATTCTCAAAGAATTAGATGAATTTATTCTTATTACTTGAATAATAAAAATTGTTATACAATTACTAGTTTTTTTAAATATATATTAAATTAATTTATTTAAACATATTTATCTTTAATGAGGAATTTAATCTATTAATGTAAAATTACATTAAATCTAAAAAACAGTGTTTTAAAAAAATATTGTTCGTCATAAAATGAATTTTCTTTAATTTTTAAAAAATTAATAGTAAAAGTAATAATGATTATAATTTAGTTTAGTTTTATAACTAAAATTTATTCAATAAATTTAATATTCAAAATAAGACAAATTTATCTTTTAAATTAAAAAAAGATAAAACTGTTTTAGTGTAACTAATTTTATACACAATGATCAAAATTATATATTAATGACAATTTTAATTTTAAGAACTATATTATGAAAAATAATTTTTTTTATAATAATACACTCTACATAATTATAATCACATTATCAAATAAATGTAATAAATATTTCAATGTTTTATTTTTTTAAACATATTAATTATATTTTAAAAAATGTATTTTCTTACTAATAATATATATATAGAATATGATAAAAACATTTAGAAACAAATTGAGCAATATTGTAATTAAAAATTCATGATAAAATATTATTTTAGTGTTGGAATGATATTTAACCATTCTTCAAATGTTTTACATATAATGTTATATGACCTATATTTTAATATGATACAACATTGTGACTTTAAAAACATGCATCACACAATGTTAACTAATATGTTACAATAACATAATTTCTATGATTATTTGAAAATAAAGCTAAAAAATAACGTAGTTATAAAATTGAAATAACTATTTAAATAGATACAATTATATATAATAAATATGGAAAATGGAATAAGGATAACACATATGATAGTGGTGGGCATTGTTCCCCTGTCACCCTTCGTTCGAGGAATTGAGCCCTGTTGCCTCACTAAAAGTAACAAGCCATCTCCCAACCTAGAGGATTATCATTTTTTAATAAATTATATAAATCAATAAATCAATCTATACATGATAAATTTATAATTAAACAACTGAGGTGATTAATAATTTTATTCATGGTTGGTTTATATTAGTAAAATAAAAGAAATTTATTTATAATTTTCATTTACGAATTAAGGGAAAACATTAGAAATATGGGATATTATAATATAGAGTCAAAATTGAAGTAATAATTATTCCTTACATACTAAATAATATATAATGTGGATGAATGAAATTGATAATTTTAAAAGTCTACTCATTGTGGAAAATAAGTTGAATATTTCCATTGACAAAATGTTGATAAAAATGAAGAAGATCACGAAGATGTCCAATATAAATTACTAGAAGTTGAAAATGAAGTGAAAATTTAAAAAATTTAAATTTATTAATTACATTTATTATTATAATGAAGTATATTAAAATAATTTTTTCAAAAAGGTTTATGAAAAGAAACATGTTCAGAAAGTTGAATTTTTGGAAAAACATGGTGTGTATCAGAATTATGGACATTCTAATATTACTAATTTAAATGAAAAATATTCTACTAATAGTGACATGAAAAGTTTAAAAATAAATACTAAAATTATAAAAAAATCATTAAGATTCTATAATATGATCTTTCTAAGGAAGCATTAATGTTTTATGGTCAAATGGGGAAAGAAAAATAAATGGCTACTTTTTGACATCATAGAATTTTTAAAGGGCTGTAGTAATTTCATAGAAAAATTAAAATATTATATTATTCCGGAATATAATAAGTATATATTAGATCATTTATAAATATAACCATGATCCTATAAAATTTGGGTGGTATAAATATTGGGGGAGTCAACTAACTCAAAGAATAGAAGTCCATAAACAATATGAAAATTATGGACGAAAGGTCAAAAACAAGGTTTAATCACTCAAAGAAGTTATTAGAATTTATAACCAATAAGGTAATGTCACTAAATATTGGTTCACTAGAATTAATTATAATGGATTATTAATTTATGAACACAAAAGTCTCAAAAGAAGATAGAGGGGTAAAAAGAAAGAATTGGTATTTGAAGTTGTAATCAATGGATATCAAAAGGTATGTCTATGGATATTAGAAAATGGTTTATAGTCACCTATGATTGGATGTGTAAATGTATTGAAATATGATAACAAACTGAAGTAATAATAAATGATATTGGGAAATTATGGTTCACTAAATATAAAAGGATTAGGTCAATAGTGTACAGAAAAATCAAGATGAATTCAAAGACCACTCTATTAATTGATGCATTGAAACATAACTTGTTAATTGTGTCTCGGGTTTAAATTTAATGAAATGAAGTGGTTTTTTCAAAAAGATAAATTCTTGGTGAATTTTTTAGTTATATTTTTTAAAAAAAGTTAATAGTTAATACATGAATCTTTTTTCAGGCTAGTGATGATAAAAAATTAGGCTACTTAAGCTTAGAAAAATAATAATCAATTGTGGCATTGAAGACTTGGACACATTGGTCATTGTGATATGAGTAAAATTAACCAAATAAATAATGTTCTTGATATTAATATATTTGGTATAGATATAAAATGATGATTTTTAAATTCCAGAAGAATAATACTGTAATTTTTTATACAATAAATTGGATATTCAAAAAATCTCACAAATTAAATACCATTCATTTAGATGTTTTTGCGCCTAAAAAGAAAAACATTACTGATATATATAAGTATTAAATTATAGATAACATTAATTTTATAATATGTGTTATGTTTATGTAGAAATCAGCAGATGATTTTATGGTGTTTATGTGTTTAAAAGAAGTATATAAAAGTAGTGTGATTTCTCCTTGAATAAGTTCTGAATTAAAAAAAAATGCTTATTAAATAGGTGGTAAATTTATAAAATATCAGAGAAAATATTATATTTTGAATAAATTATGGACAAGAGATAACCCAAAAAATTATGTTATGAAAGGAATAACATGTTCTTAGTGGAAATTTATTTCATCATGTTGGAATAGACCGACACTTACCAATTTTTATCTAAGAAAAAAATTATAACAATATTTCGAAATAAAAAAATGTTTGTTTATACAGATCTAATTTAGGTATGATTCTAAAAGAGATGTATTATTATAATGCACTAGGATTTAATTACTTTATGACACAAATGTTCTCTTGTATTATCAATATATAAAGTCAATATTCAAGGGTGTTTTAGAAAAGTGGAGTTGAAGGTATCATTATTGGTTATCCTGTCAATGAAAGAGGATATTGTTGTAAAAATAAATCAATAGGAATTATTCAGGATATTACTGATTTAAAGGTACTATAAATCATAATTAATGGTGGTACACAACAAAAGAAATTTCCAAAAGTTAACATGACAAAGTAGAATTTATTGAAAATAACTATAATGTTTATAAAAATTACGGGAATTAATAATAAGTATAGTTAAAAGATGATGATTCAATAATTTATAAAGATCAGTAATAACATTGTCTCAGTCAATCAAAAAATAACAAATTAGAATTATGTCTAAAATAGTTTTGGAGATAATGGAAAGATGTTTCAAGCTAGGATAACACTTACGAAATCATTACATACCTCATTATATTTTTTCTTATAACCAAGGCATGTGAAATAAGATATAGAGCCTAAAAAGTAGATAAATTCCATACATGATATGTTAGATCTAATCAATAAGAATAATTCTTGGGATCTGGAAGCCACGATAGTAAACATGAATTTATTTAGGGAAATTTTGATGTTCCAAAACATGTTGAATGGAAAAGGGGAGTTTATAAGGAAAAATGAAGGACTTGTGCATAATGGGAAATCATCAGACAGATGAGTTGATTTTGATAAGTTATTTTTATTTTTTGTTATCATGGAGACCATTATTATTTTTCTTATTATTTTGGTATAAATGTTATATAATATTTTGGAATGATTTCCAAGTCATCCTTAACCAATGGATAAATGTAAGAGGAGGTTTAAATTAAGTAACATGATGAATTTTTTTCTTTAGATTATGATGTGTTTGGTTATAATTTAAAAAATTAATTGTATATCTTAAATAAATACAGTAGGGAATGAAACCCAATACTATATTCATGCTTAAAATAACTAAAATTATTAAAGGGAAGTGTAGAAAAACACCCCTACAAAATATTTGATACAAATTTATCTTTAATCAGTATTCTCCTTGTTGATTATATTATATTTACTGTAAATAAAGAAATTATTTTTCAGGATTTCTATTTAGATTTAAAGAATATGATTGATATTTTCAATCTTGGAGTGATGATGTTTTTCATGGATTTATAATTTTTAGAAGGGAAAGATCATATTTCTCTTTATTGAATGATGTATTCCAATGATATTTTGAAGATGTTTATAATGTATAATTTAAATTTTTTATACCCTAATTTTAGTGGGTAACATAATCTTAGTGGATGGATATATAAAGATAGTACATTCAAAAGTGTTTAAAAAACTTATTACGAGTTTACCCAACACGAATTCATCAATATAAAATCTTTCATATGTTGTCAAAATTTATTCTATATTTTCATGAATGATTAAATTAACACATAACATGGTTTTAAAGTGAATTATATGTTATAATAGAGGTAAAATGAATTATATGTTTAAATGTGATATAAAAATAATTCATTATCTATTTTTATATGCATTTGTTAATTGGGATTGAAATGTATATAAGAGTTAATAAACACCCGGTGGAGTTTTATTCTATTGACTAGTTGTGTGGAATGTCAAAGAATAAAAAATGTTTTATAATCTTGAATACCATTTTGGGGGAGTATGTTTCTACAACTCAAGTGAAACCCAAGTTATGTGGATAAAAAATCAATGGTAATATCTCAATGTGGATGTGCAGTTTCCACTAATAGTGGTCTGTGATAATCAAAGATTCATAAAATTATTAAGAAATATAGTTCAAAATTTCCAATCAATGTACATGGATAACAGATATGAAATTTTTAAAGATTTGGGGGAGTAAATAGAATTTAATATGGAGTTTTTCCAACAAAAGAGTAAATAAAAAATGTGTTCACTAAGCTACTACTTAAGGATTCAATTCATAAAATGATTTTGATCATGGGAGTTCAACATCAATACATTCTAGGATAAGAAAATGTTACTATTTACCATATCTTCATATTTCATTTTTTGTTTAAAAGGGTTATTATGTGAATATTAAATCAAAGAATATATTTTTCCTTAAGGGGGAAAATATATTTTTTGATAGTTATTAAAAGGGGAAGGTTTTTAATACATTGATTGTGTATATGAGTAAGTAAAGTGTGTAAACTATGTATTTTTGAGTTGGTTATGTGTGAAAACTATTATATTGATATGTTTGAGCTTTTTAACAACAATATATTGTGTGGAATAGGAAATACCATTTTTTATGATTGGATAATAAATGAGAAGTGAGGTTTTTGAATAATATTTTAATGTGAATATAAGGCACACTGATGGAAATATTTTTTATTTTTATTAAAATAAAGTATTTAAAAATCTATTCTTTCTTATATAGGTTTGAAAAATTTGAATGATGATTCATTTATATGTTTAATTGGTGATTTATCTTTTAATTTTGAAAGAAATATTTATTTTAATTAGATGGTAGGATGGTTGAAAATAAAATCCATAGTGGGAAACTCTTGAGTCTATGAAGTAGGATATTATTGAAACTAGAGTGTTGGGAGAGTTTTTTTATGTAAAAGAAGATTAATCTCTAATAAATAATGTGGGGTTTATTGATGTTGTTTTTTAAATACTTGAAAAAACTGATAAATGAATGAATTATCATCAATCCTTATTTATTTGTGGTGTTTCTATTAAGGTAATAGTTTTTTTGGTTTTTTTGAAGAGAATACAATATTTTTAGATTGGTAATGAAGTTTTGGATATGTTTTAGATAAAAAATTTAATCACACCATACTGAAGGGGGTTATTCCACAATAAATTTAGTGTATGAATAATTCATATTGTTTGTAATTAATTTTTATATATAGCAATAAATTAATTTTGTATAATATTAAGTCTATTAAAATAAATCTAAATCACACTATAGATTAAGGATCACATGATAATTAATGTTAAAATATGATGATGTTTTCAACTAGACTTTATTGAAATGAAATCATCTTCCAATAATGAGACCATGGGAAATCAATTATCCTTTATATTAGAGTCCACACTAGTGTCTATCATACCACAATACACATGGATGAGAAGTTAAAACAAGATAACGTGATGATATTGCTCCATAAAAGAGGATACCACACCAAAACCAACAATAAACCATTCTTATTAATGATTAGAATCATGATAGGTGCTGGATTAATATTGTATTGTAAAGGAAGAGATTATTCTAAAAGTGGTAATTAAATTTATTAAAATTGAATCTATATAAGTGTCAAATATTAAGCATCAAACCATAATAATTAGTCCATGAAAATTTGAAATTTAATTAGAATTAAAGGTGTATTTGATTAGGTTATAGTGGATATTATCATTCTATAATTGAATAGGTGGATTTTAAGTGATAATATGAAAACAAATGGGTCATACCATGAAGCTCTTTATTATTCTATGAATGTGATTATCATATCACAATGGTACATGTTATTCCGTGACAAAAAAACATATGAAAATTTAAATTTTACTAATTGTACAGTTAAGTGCATCACAGGATGCCCTGACATGAATATTTAGGTCCCTAAATAATATAAAAGGGTGGATAAAAGGTATTAATAGATCTAACATCAAGAAAAATGTGGGAATGGTTCAAGTGGATGTTTACTCCAAATATAATGTGAGAATTTAGTTTCAGTGATTTGATATGTGTATAGAATATATGGTGTGAAAATGAAGAGAGGATATGAGAATGTATGAGTGATTTCTACAATGAAATTAGTTAATAATATAGGAAAATTGGATTAATAATTGGTGTTAGAGGATGTAAAATAAGAAGAAGGAAAAAAACAATAGTAATTTTATGGAAGATTATTCTTGGTAAATACCCCATGTTGTTAATTGAAGCTTCTAAATATATTTTTTATATTTGTGAACATCGACAATTTTGGGGTAAAATTTTTATATTATAGGTTTATGGTTAATCATTTCTCATTTATAATCCAAATAGCGATTTTATGTGTGATCATAGGTTTTATCAGATTATACCATGGATGTAGCAACTCATTTTGAGTAGTTACCATTGTCAAAATTGATGATTTCAACTATGTTTATTTCCTGACGTTTGTCAGTGTGTTCATAATGATCCTTTAATTTATATTAATAGGTTTTTGTGTTTAACTGAAGGAGAAACATAAATGTAATGGAATTCACAGATTCAACCCTCACTAAGTGAATTATCACTGTTCATTTTGGAGCCTTTTCATCTGTTGTAATTCGAAGTGATAATGATATTGATTTTTAGTGGAATTTTTTATAATTATATTCTATTGAGTTATGTACTTTACCTAAGGTTGGGTATGTGTGATATTATTTGTTCATTATATTTCATGTTATTTCTTATATACCCCACCACATGTTGGGTAAAGTGGATGACACCCATATAAGGAACTGGGTTCTAGATTATTTCTCAAAAATCCGTGTTATATAGGATAAATATGGTTGAATACTCTTCCTTCCAAATTGTATCATCCAAATATAATATAGGATGTAATGGCTCTGGTATGTGGTACATGATGATCCAGGTTCATATTGGGTGCATTCATAGGAGGAGAAGAGCATGAGGTTAATGTGCTTCATTATTAAATAATCTAGGACGTGGTTGATATATAGATGTGATAGGGATGTGGTTATTATATAAAAGTTTTAATTTTTGGATATATGGTTGCATTAGTGATGAGGATTAGTTTTTATTCTGTTACATTGGTATATAGGGGATGATAGTACCTTGATATATGTTTTTTGGTTGTGAGGGTGACTAATTCATTGTGGAATCAGATGCAGGGTACTTTATTATATATTTAGATTGATATTATATTAATATACTTGTACGAGGAGTTGGGTGTGTGATCTATAATGCATTTATAATATTATTTGACCATTTATAGGTTATGAGTTGTGTTCTTCATTTATTTAATAGTGCCTTAGTATTCTTATTCCACATTTTCATGATAGTTATAAAGAGGATCGTATTGAGTATAATTGTATTCTCACCCCTATATATATATATTCAGGTTTTTACGATGTGGTTGGTGAAATTTATAGACATTTATTACATTCGATGGTTATTGGTGTTAGCTAATGTTCATGGAATTACTTCCGTATAAGCTATATTGTCACATTATTAATTGTGTTTGGTCTTTTTGAATGACATTACATGAATTATGAGATTGGTTTCAATTTTTATATTTTGGAGTTTTTTGGTTGTTACTTTTATTCCTAGTATTTATGTGGGAAATTTCATATTTTTTTAAATATTAGTAGTGCTAGACATCAACTTGTGTATTATTGGAGGTAGGATTCAAGGGTCACCATTTTCACCATTTTTTGCCAAGGATGTGATCCTGTGGGGGTGAGTTATAATATATTAGTATCAAAGATTTTGGTTAAGTTATAAGGCTAAGTTTAGAGTTTGGAATTGGTGAGGATTGTATGGATTTAGTATGTAAACAGTTATAGTCAGCCTTAACATGTGATGTAATATTAGTACACCCTTTAAGGAAATATAATTTAGGACCCCCTCTGATTTGATGTAGATAACTTTATTATATTGAACATACAATGTGAGAAGATGTTGATTGATGGGTGGAGAACTTTTTGTATCCAATAAAACATAGTTGATTATTTCTGTTATTGAATTAAAAAGGTGTTAAGTAAATAAAATAATGTTAAATGAATGTTCTTAATATATTTTATATTCCATGGATCTGGATTTTTTTCTTATAGATATGGTTTGTGGAAAAATTCCTCATGAGTTTTAGGATGATGACATTTAGCAAAAAACTCTAGAATATTTTTTGATAATTTATTTCAATGAGGATAATTCTTATAAAAAGATAATTTTTGATATTTATTGTCAAATCCTAAAAAGTATGACTCTTCTATTTTTGAATGGGTGATTTAGAGGTTGTTAGAGGATATAGAGTTCATATTCTATCTGATCATATCTATAGAGAAGCATTGGTTTCCTTTAAGAAATTTCTTTTTTTATAGACACTAATTAGTGGTGGATATTATTCATTGTTTATCATTTAGAGTTGAATGTATTGTGGGAGGGGTTCAATAATTTGTTAGTGGTTGTGTTTTTTTCTTCAACATTGAGGGTTGTGTAGAGACATAAATTTCATTCTCTTGATATGGGGGACTTAGTTCTTAGGAGTTTATAATTTAGTTCAAGGACCATCATTGTTATGAATAAAAAAACTACTGATGAAGATGTTAGGATATATAATTTTTGATAAGGTTTTTCAAATTGAGATCCAACACCAAGACACCGGATTTATATTAATGATGTATGTTGAGGTACTGGTTAAATAATAGGTAATACAGAAAAATATAGTGCACAGTAGTTCATATTGAGATGATGGTCATTAGGTTTTATCAATGGGTAGGTCTATGGATTTACTTTCTTGGTTATATATATATGTAATTGATGTTTTGATCAATTGAGGGATAATCTTATTTATATTGTCCTCATTTTTTCAAAGATAGTTATAATTAATCATTTACCAATAATTTTGTTGTGGCATTTTATTTACAAAGAACATAGTTATTAGTTTTTTCAGTGTCCGATCCACCATTATAGTCACCAGAGAACTTGTGTCCTAAATTATATGCATCATTGACCATAGTTTCCTCTGAATACTTATCTGCATCAACACCCTATGGTATTTTAGTATTTAAAAGAGTTGAGGAATGTAGAGGACAACACCTATGAAGTTCCCCTTCCCTTTTGACATGGGGTTGAACATATCCATGAGTGTGTCCATCATCAGTGTTAAAAAGGAAGAGGATTAGATCATGAATATATTAATTTCATGTAGTCTCTTGTCCCAGGTACATGAAAAAATTTTCAAGGTACCATCTATTTAGCTTTTACCCTTTTATATACTTTTTAGACTTGAGAGCTTCACAATCCTTCAGTAAATCTACCTTTGGTCTGATCTCTAAGACTCAAGGTGGGGAGACTTCTTATGTCCTTAGTGTTGACTACACCAATTAGAGGTCATTCTATCTTACATGAGGTTTATTAGAAATGTGGGATTAAATGGTTAAATTTTAGTCATTGGGAAATTTTTTATTCTTATGGATATAGAAATAAAATTCCATTATTGACATGGTTCAATGATATATAGTGTAGGTTACTTTTTATTACTGAAAAAATAGAGTTATTTTCTTGGATATGGATGGTGATAGGCCCAAGAGGGAGAGTATAACACCACAGATTGGGAGTACAACAACATGTAATTTTTATATATATCTCTATTCAAATAAATATGATCGTAATTTTTGTGATATAATCAACATAAAAAATGGTAAATGATATATTTCATTATGGTAAAATATCAAACTATCAAATGGAATGCATTATGAAACAACTAAATTCAGTATAATTAGTAATATTCCAAATGGAATGAAAGCATAATTAAATAAGACTAATATTAGGTTGAAATTATCATCATCATGATCTCCCATAATTATCATACTACCAAAGATAACTATAAAAAGAATACAATACATTGCAAATATAATTGTTATCCTAAAAAATAACACAAAATATAGGACGAATGGATTTAAATATGCATGTAAGGCTATATATAATATTGTAATATAACAATTATATATAATAGGTTTGGATATATTATCATTGGATATATAGATTTTGGATATATGGTCATTAGATATACCTATACATAATACATACATTAAGGATGTGGAATTAATATTGATAAATTTAAAATAATTTAACATATATTTAATAAATAAATATCGAAAAAATAAAATATTTAATTAAATAATGTATTTTAAAAACATGTATATTTATTTATTATGTATTATTAATTTTATATAAAAATATAACTTTTTTTAAAATAAAAATATAAATTCTTCTACCAATGGATTGATAAAATTAAATTATTAGAGGATACATATTTAATGGGATGTGATTGAAATCACTTAATGTTAAATTGATCTATTTTTGAACAATTGTTTTCTAAATGTTGTGTATTTTCATTTAAAAAAATTAATACAATCTCTATTTAATATTTATTTAGATAAATTGAATTATATAAATATACATAATCATGTAATTATAAATACCTGGTAAGGAATAAGAATAAATTTATTTTTATTCCTAAAAATATTTTTTTTCTAACCATTATTTTTTATGCATTATGGGTTATTGAATTAAAATTAAATTTCATCAATTATAGAAATTGAATATAATAAAATAGTTTTCATATTTGGAATCATCATTTTTGAATTAGGTAATAGGATTTTTTTACAAATAAAAATAAGATACCATGGTAAAAACTGAGTTACCATAGTAATGGAAAAACATGGTATAACGGTTTAACTACTGGGATCATGCCCAAAATGTTATAAATCATTATCAATAAATGAGTTAATGAGGCCACGATAGAACTCACCTAATCTATTCTCCATTATTTTTTCAATTTTAATCCACCTTCCATGAAAAATTTCATTCTTTAGTCATTAAGGAATGTGTATTTGTGAAAATAAAACACAATATCACTTATAAAAGTACCCCTACTCTTTCTAGTTCAAATAAAAAATTTTCATCAGTTTCCTATTAAATCAATTCTTAAATAATATCCCTAACATTATTATAATACATTTTGGAACCAATATTTATAGGATGAAGTTTTAAATCCATCATTTCCAAGATACACTCTATGAGTGGATTCATGTATTCAATGAGTTTAGAGCATGTCTAACCTAGAAGATATTTTTAGTATGGGTTTTCCATAACAAATTCCATTTATTTAGTCATGTTTCTTATTATGATATTGTTTTCATTTTTATAGTGTATATGATATCTATTTGACAAATATTATCATAATTTTATTTCTAAACATGATATTTAAAGTCTATTTTAATGTCGTATACTTAAAGGTCATTTTACTCAAAAATTAAAAATGATGTAAGGTTTTCTTTCCAATATCACTATGAAATCACGATTATTTTTGGATAAATTTATATTGGTGGAAAAATAATAATTTTATCTATAAAACCATATTTATTTTTTTGTCTTATGGTTTTAATGTGGGTTTACATGTTTCTTTATCATTCCACCTCCCTTTGGTTCATATTTAAACCAAAATTAATCTTGTAAGTGGATTCAACATTAACTATTATTTTTGATCAGTAAGGTTTCTCTTCTATTTCAATGATTTTATTTTTATTTTATGGATACCTCATCCAAAATTATATGATTTATTAGGACCATTTTATACTAAATTTTAATTTCTTTAAAGAAGTGTGAAACAAATATTTTTTAATATTTTTCAAATAACCTCCTTTTTGGACATTTTCATTTATTTTATTTACAAATAAAAATGTTCATCAAAATAATTAAACGATATATTTTTTAAATTTCAATGAAATTTACCAATTCTTTTATAAAGTAACTTTTATCTATGTTAATATCCTTTAATTTATGTTATCCTTTGATGAGGATATTCACTAGTGATACAATCTACCTTCTTATTTTGGATGAATTATTATCACATATTGTGGATACTTTTTATGAAACAAGTATCTTTTTTATAGATTCATTAATCCGTGATTGAATTATGAAGGTATTCAAGTGACACACATATGTATGGTTTTGCATTATGTGATGGCTGGACCAATAATCATACCACCATCAAATTCTTAGGGTATATAATTATATATTATGATAAAATGATGCAGTTTATAGACATTATTTTAGTCATTTTTCTTTAAAAAAGTGTGCATGATCATGATTGTGGTTAGATATGTTTACAACAATGTGTGGGTACCTGATTTTAGAGTGCAATATTCTCAACTCTATGCATGGACATGATTACGATTATCTATGTCCAAAATATTAACATGGTTGTGATTGTGGTTAGATATGTTTATAATGTTGTGGTTCACATATGATTTTGTTTGTTCCACATGCCTATGTTATGAGGATTTAAAGAGACCCAATTCTCATGAATTTGTAAAGGATGGTTTTGGAAATCACCAGAGAAAGGGAAATTTACATATGTCCAAACTGAAAAGTCAACTATTTATCCATGCGAATTTAAAAGAGTCCAATAAGAATGATAAAGAAGGTTAAATAGTATATACCTCAACAGTATATATCAATATTTGAAGGAAAAATATGTATAGATATGATAAGTAGAATTTCTAGTGGGGAAAAATGATAAAGAAGGTTAAATAGTATATATCTCAGTGCTTTATATACCAAAAAGTTAGTTATAATTATAGAAGTATAAGGGGATGTTGAAATCATTACTAATATTTGTATGTAAATGGGAGAAAATCATTATGTATTTAATTATGAGACATCCCAAGAATTTTAAGATCTATAATTCCATTTGGGTTTTAGTGTATCAATTTTTGAATTTATCATATCTCATTGCTATTATAGAAAAATTCTCATCCAATCAACCTAAAATGATATATATATATATACAATGGAATTGGAAAGGCTTTTTGGAGTACCATGATCAATTATATCAGATCAGGTTCAACGGTTTTCATAAATTCTCTGTAGATTTATTCAGTAGTAATTGGATACAGTATTGAGTTTCAACACTACATATTATCCTTATATTGATGGTCAATATAGATGGACTATTAAAACCGTACAAGATACGATGAAATATTAGGGATCAATACTATTCCATGGTAGATTTCTCATAAAACAAGAGTTTCTATTCTACCATTAAAATGTCACAATATGATACTATAATTGGGAAGTAGTATAAATCTCAAATATGTTGGGATAATGATAGATAGAATAATATTATGGTATTGGATCCTATATAAGAAATGTTATAGAAGATTCAAACCCTTTATAATCACATTAAAACTACACAATGTTGATATAAGATCTATGATGATAATCGTTGATGAAGTTTGGAGTTTAATGTCAAAGATGATTAACTTATTTTAATATCTCTATAGAAGACGGTTATGAGATTTAGGAAGAATATAAGGTATTATTAGAGCATAGTTGACCCCTTTAAAATTCAACATCATATGTGAATGATAACTTATCATCTTACAATACCTCTAAACCACACTAAAGTGAATGATGTGTACCATGTATCTCATTTGAAAAAGTATATAATTACAAATTCATATGTAATAAACCTTGAAGTATTACCCTTTTAACAAGATATCTCATATAATAATGAATTGGTAGAAATATTGCACTAGAGATGAGATACCCATACTGACACTTTAATATATTTTTTAAAAAACATATTATTTAGAAATTTTACTGACAAAAAATATAGAAACAAAATTGAACACTGATAATTACAATATCAATAAAAAATATTGTGTCACATTAATACCCATGAGCTTTTAATATTAGAGGTTTAAATGACATATAAATTACATTAAATAAACAAAACCTATATATTTCTCATTAAATAGAAATTTTTTCTATCTAAACCAATATTTACATACTTTACAATAAGTATTTAACAATTAATAAAATATTATCCATACATGAAAAACTTATTATCATACATAATAATCTTGATCATAAATAGGAGAAATTTAATCTTAAGAGGTGTAAGATTAAAATCTCATTAATGGTAAAAATAAGAAATAGAAATCAAATATCATATATGAGAATAGGATAAAAATAAGAGTATGAGCACATAGTCAATGTAAAAAAAGGCATTATAAGAAAATAATACTTAATACAACATAAATCATAAGTCAAGAATCTTAACATTAATCTTTTGGTGTAAATAATTAAAAATCATATAAGCATTGAATTAAAAAATGTGGAAACAATATAAAAAAATGACATAATAAGTATAAGTCAAGGCTCACTACCAAGAAAACATAACATATTGTGTTAAGATTAATTCTTGTGCACCACAGATGGTATCTAATGAGATGAAAACATTTCCCAACACATTGGAAGACTTTATATTTTAGTACCCACCCATCTAATCATAATATGGACATGAATATATGTGTAAAAAAGTAAAATATGCATATATCCATCAATAATATTAGCATTATATACCCATAGGGAATAAATACGTATACACATAAATTAAGTAACATTATATGTAAATACACATAAATTATGAAAATAAAATATAAGGTATTTACATCCTATTGTTATAGGGTATATGAATTAGTCAATAATTTTCAAAAATAAATTTATTAATGATGAAATATGTGAATTTAATTCTATAATATTAATGAAATGCATGCATTCATAGAGTAATGGAATTGAATTAATGGTTATGTTTATGAACAATGGATAGTAAGGAAAGATAAATTTATTGATTGATCGCTTCTCTTACAAATAATTCATTCCCATCACACTTCAAATATATAAGAACATGGATATTGAATAAAATGATTCGTTTACATAGTATCCATTTTTGTGAAAGATACTATTAAAGGAAAGCCATTATTAGATGTATTATAACATGAAATTGTACTAAAATAGAGAAAAATAATTTATAAGAAAACATGAAATTTATTAGGTTCTAATAAAAAAATTACTGATTTTTTTGAAACCATAAAAGAAAAGGAAAAAATCACCTTTAAATATTTAAATAAATGAAAAAATGGAAATTTTTTTACTTTTATTAAAAAAAATTATTATTATTTTCAACATTAAATAAAATAAATGTATTTAGAAATTAATATAAAATATAAGTGAAATATAAAAAAGTGTTTTCATAAATGTTTTTGATATTTTTGAAAAAAAGATAAATTAACCACTTTTTAAAAGTATATTGATATGGTAAGAAAGGATTATAAAACATTATGGAAATATAAAAATTTCCCAATAATTTAACCTTGATAAGAAGGATATTTATAAGGGAATAAAATTGTAGATAAATAAAGGAAAAAAGACTCCCTTCTTAACTTTTTTATGTTTTATATTAATAAAAATATGAAGGGAAGAATAAAGACATGGATATCCCCAAAAATTGAAAGAAAATTCATAATAAGGAGAATAATATTAACATATTAGTATTATAGAAAAATTAATTGGGGTATAGAGAGTCTAATAGAGAATAAAGCACAATGAATAAAAAAGAATGTGGAAGGGACATTTATAAATAATGTTGTTTGCGAACTATAAATCCATAAGTGAGGGAAAGAGCCATAAATTCATTAAAAATGATTGTAATAAGGTGTTAATTTCAAGATATTTTATAGAATACATGTATGAGAATAATTTAAGTAACAAACCAATACAATAAAATAAGGAATTCTTAGAATGAAAACCCTTAACTAAAATCCGAACCCTCTTTGTGAGGGAACCCAAATTCTTCTTCAATTAGTTATCCTCTTTTGGACTGTACCATAATACGTTTTAGATAGGTTTATTAGTGAGACCATAAACCCTAAGATATGAGAATGAGATCTATAGAGGTTATTTATTTGGGATTATTTTATCTAATAGTTTAATGTTATGGGAGAAGTATGGGGTATTTATAAACTGATGAGAGGTAATATTTTTTTGATAAAATATTGATTATTTTATCATTCATGGAAAATAATTCAGAATTGTATTTATTCCTAAAAAATAAAATTTTTTAATTAAATAATGGGGGTTATTTTGAATTCGAAACCAAGAAATGTCGAATGGATTTATAGGTCTATTTAATTAAAAATAAAAAATCCAAAAAAGTTTATAATTAAAATAAAACATAATTTAGGTTACAAAACATCAAACATAGGTTTATAAATTAAAAATATTGATTTTAAAAGAAATATTTTACTCCTTTAATAAATATTTTTTTATTTATTTAATTAATGGTTTCATCATGATGATGAGATAAAAGTTATTGTATTTATAAAAAAACTATATTATTTTTAAAATTCACCAAAAAATTATTTATTTTATAAAAATCCTAGAAATGAACCCTTGGTTATTTCAAATTTTTTATTCAAAATATAGTAGTTATTTCATCAAAATATATTTCTAACATGAAAAATTTAATTTTTTAATAAAAATACTTATTTATTGAAATTGTTTCCATTTTTTATAACATGATCAAATTTATGACCTTTAGAAAAAATTAATTAAGATTTTTTAAAATCACATAATAATTACATAAAAAACTAATGTGTTATAATGAAATTTAATGAAAATAAAATTTATTTAAATATTATAAATTATCATAAAAATATATTTGAGTGAATATAAAATGCATGAGTTTAAAAAAAATAAAAATATTATTTTTTTAATTAATTTTTTATTATTACTTCAATATGCTTATAAATTTTATTATTTTTTAAATTTATTGTATTGAAATAATTTATTCATGTATTTTTAGGATTTATGACATGGTTTATGTGTCCTATACTATACTATATTACTAAATATGGGGCATATTTAATTAATATAATAGTCATTTTAAAAAATATTAGGTCATCACAATCTTCCACATTAAGAGTTTTTTTTACTCTAATTTTTTTAACACACTAAGATGAAAAATGATTAATGTTATAAAATTAGAAAATTTATGGATGTGAATACTATAATTAATAAGTATATAATAAATTAAACTATGATTATTAAAAATAATAACATATAAATGTATTTTATATCCAATATTAAGAATACATAGGTTTCAATCATAGTAAATTATTGTCTATTTCGTATTATGTTCACTAACAATACCATAACAATGTATTGAAATAATTTAAAATGTTTTCCAAAATATAGCTTGAAACATTCGAACCATATCCCTTGAGAATGCCAAATGAGGTGTGTAGTTTGAACCACTTATTGTGCACCAATTAAAGATCAAATTTATTATTTACCATCAATTGTGAAGGTTATTACATATATATATATATGCATATTATATAGAAACATAATCTACTTCTAGTGTTATGATATGGATCAAATTTCTATGTAGCCACACAGTCACTCTTTTACAAAAAATTTTAGAATATTTTTTTGTATTTAAATTTATCCCTAGGGAACCTAGTAAAATATTAGATAGGTCTCATGTCTATATGGGAATTTGAAATTCAAGAGAATGTGAATTTTCTGTTAGAGTATGGGTTGAATTTTGATCATATATTGTAAATGAACTTTTAAGAGTTCAAATTTCATTAGATTATGTTATTAGGCCTTGAATCAGTCTTAAAAGGTAAATTGTGTATTTAGTTGGGACTCGAGGACTTCAGGTTATGTTTTGGGAGTTTGGAGGTTTTTCCCCATGGTCTACTATTTGGGGTTCATAGTTTACGGGACCAATGAAACACCCTAAACCCCAAGGGATTCTAAATTTAATTTCATTATAGAAATAACTATGTGCACAATTATAGATTGGTTAAGGAAAAACTGCACAAGTTTGATGATGAATTCCTGGTAGTGTATTTGAGGGGTTATAAATTCACCGACATAGTTTGGCATGTGTTTTGGATAACCATGAAACTAAACTATTAATGTTAGAGGAGTTAAGGTAGTACCATTTACATGGTTGGTGCATGGTTTGGGCAGCAATGCTGTCAATCCGCATATATTGTTAAAAATTTGAAATTTTTTATCCCAAGAATGTAATTTGATGGTTTCTATGATAAGTAAGGTTTTATAATCATTAATGAGGATATGATTAAGTGTGTTTAATTTTTTATCAATAAATTTATTTTATTTAAAGATATTTAAAAACATTTATTCAAATTTTAGTGTTTATATATTTTTAATGGATTTTATTATGCAAGTAGAATTAGAGTAGTAGAATAAGGGGATTCATTTAAAAAATAATGAAGTTGAACCATAGAAGTGTATTATAGAAGGTAGACTACACCAAAACCTATTTCCATATATCAACCAACTAGAATCTTGTCAGGCCATTATGTAGTAGTGGTATCAATGCATTAGAGATACTAGAATTAGTATTCGAATGAATTATGGTGTACATGAAATCATACCAATGTTTGTATATCCACACCACACTGGAGAATCAAATTTAGTTCTCTCCGATGCAGTTAATGAACATGCTGTAGAGGTGGTGGGTCACATTTTAGTGGTTCTAGAGTTTTTGGGACCTCCACTCAATAACACTTCTTTTCAAACTGATTTTAGAAGAATATACAGAAGAAAAATCTGTAGTAAACTAACCAAATCAAATAGGTTTTATGGATGGTTATGGTGGATCTAGACTAATCAGGACCTTCAATCCATAGATCTTATTCAAAACTACAGCCATTTTTGCAATTTTTGTGAAAAACTGGGAAAACCAATAGAAAATATTGTAATTAAATTGACCAAACTATATATTCTATTTTACAAGTGTACTCTGATAATTTTGAATAAGAATGTTGTATTTGAATCATACATGAAAATTCATAGTTATTAAATCAAATTTAATTACCATTTCAAATTTATTGGTGAACATGACAGTTGGATATGATCCAAGGGTTGCGATTTAATAAGGAGATTTGAATTTAAAATTCAAATTCATAATATAGTGTTCTTGAAGATTATACTGCTGAGTATATGTGAGAAGTGTGGATAATCTAAGAAGAATGAAGGATATAGGCAATAAAAATAAGGGGATATGAAAATTAGGATATATTGAAGATAATTTACTTGAGTGTCTATAGGTTGAAGAAGACGAGGAAGAGAAACACTGCATTAAAAAATAATGTATATTTACAAAAAAATAATTCTTTTTTAAATAAAGATTTCTTAGCATTTCAATTGTTTGGAAAGCACTATCAATGTAAGGAGACATGTGGTAATATGATTACGTGGATAATCATATATTTTTGTTCCTAATTTTTTAAAAAAGTTTTTCATATGATCTATAAATAATATAGATCATTATAAGTAATAAAAATGTAATTTTGGGCGGAAACACTACCTAAAAACTGGGTTTCTGCAGTTCCACCCTTTAACAGTGCTAAAAAATGCTGATAAAGGGTGTGCCTTTATCAGTGCTAAAAACGCTGATAAAGGGGATGGAATTATCAGTGATAAAAAAGGAAATTATAAAGGGAACTCCTCTATATTAACATTTTTAGCATTGTAAAACGGTCCCCCTTTATCAGCGCTTTTTTAGTAGCAATGATAAAGGGGGGTTTTATCAACACTTTTTTCCCTAGCACTGATAAAGTGTATATTTAGAAAAAATATATTTCATAAAAAATTATATATTGATATAAAAGTATATTTAAACTTATAAAAATATAATATATGTATTTTAAATTTGTTTTATTTTAATTTGATATGCGATTGATGCAAAACGAACACTCGGAGAAGAAGTTATGGAAAAACGGACACCCGGAGCAGAACATATGACCAATGAGAGGAATTATGGGCCCTTTTGGCATTTAATAATTTGATAAAGATTTAAAGTGGTCACCTGAGTGTAGATATTTTTACAATTTCTGATTTGATATGTGGTAGAGAAAAAATAGACACCCAGTGCAGAAGTTATCATTGGTTGAAATTGAGAAACCCTCCTAGCACCTAAAAACCTAAGAAACCCGTAACTCACTAAATCATCCAAAACATTTCCTATGTGTTTCCATTTAAGTGTCATGAATATTAATATATAATCTCATGAGATTAGTGTGGACTATGTTCAATCTAAATAGTTTTAAGATCAAAGAAACGGAGGATATATTAGTTACACCACTATAAAAAAACTCTAACTTCAAACGATGATAACTTTCGCTCTGGGTGACCGTTTGGGCTCAACCACATATCACATCAATGTAAATGAATAAATATACACATAAGAATGACTCAGATGAAGTTACAATTATTTCCCAAACCCTAAAACCCAAGAAAACCATCTAAAGGCCTCTAACTCTCTATTTCCGTGTCTGGTGCCCTCTAAATGTTTTCTTAAAATGGTAATAACTCTAGATCTGTGTGTCCGTTTGGCCTCCACCACCTTTTTAATCATATTTAGTTCCATGATATTTGATTTAACAGGTAAAAAATTTGAAACAGGCATCTGGATCAGTGGTTATGCATGTTTTTTGGATTCAGGGGGTTTTTTAACCTTTTCAAACCCCAATTTCAAGAACTTTTGTCATGTTTGTTGTTTTTTTAAAAACTGCAACTTATGATCTACCTTTCCATTCAACCTCCAACACATATGACTTCCAAGATCATTTGATGATCTTATATTTGAATGTTCATGAAGCTGGAACTGAATATCGGATACAAATTTTTCTTCGTTACCCTGATTTTAGGGTTTATTTGACTTTTTGACTGTATTTAGGGGTTTTGAGGGTTTCTCCATTTTTACCTGTTTTTAGGTTTTCAAGTCTTGTTGTAGTTTTTCATAATTAACTATTATTTATTATCATATATGTAATAGTACATACATATTTTTTATACATTCACACATAAAAATTATATTTTATAATAAATAATTAAACAAATTTACATATAAAATATACTTCTCAATATATAAGCCCTATCTAAAAAAAATATCCATTTTTTTAAAGAAAAATATATAAATATTTATATACCTATTTAATGTGTACATGTATATATATATGTGTGTGTGTGTGTGTGTGTCTGTAATGAAAAACTGATATATACTACTTATATATTATAAACATATGTATATACATATGAATATATAATATTTGTAAATATATATAAATATGTATAATTATACTTACTGATTCAAATATAATATTTATATATATATCCCTGTGTGTGTGTTGTATATACGTATTTATTTATTTATAAACACACAGAAAAATTCATATTTTATAAATGTATTTAAAACATATCTTCTAAATATATATTAATATATGAATAAATATATTAATATATAAATATAACTATATATATTTTATTATACTGATATATATAAATCCATATTAATATAACTAAATAATTATATATATATATATATTAATATAACTATATATATATATATATATTAATATAACTATATATATATATATATTAATATATTATATATATGTTAATATAATTATTTATTAATATATGATTAAATTTAATATAAGTATATATATATAAATAGATTAAAAAATAAATGAAGAGAAAATAAATAAGGTAGATCAGTAAAGGCTTAGGTGTGAATGCAATAGGTCTAGAGTTCGAATCCAGGGGACGAAAGGTCGTGCAGGCGAGTGGAATAAGGGATAACATTGTTTAAGTATGGGGCTAGGTGATGTTAAAGGATAACACGTATAGTCAGGGGTGGATGGTGGGAGGGGGGGGGGGGGCTATTGAAGCCCCTCCATGAATTGTAGATTTTTTTAATGTTTTTTATCTTTTATATGTGCATTCAAAAAAGCACTAGTAAAAGTGGTCTTTTATCAGCACAAAAAATGCGATGATAAATGACCCATTTATCTTACTTAGCATTGATAAAAAGTGTCTTTATCATATCTTTTTAGCACTAATAAAAGAGACCCTATTTTTCTTAATTAAGATTAACAACTCTTCTTTCATGCTGTTAGTGGACATTTCAAGCGTAGATAAATGACATATTTTCAGTAGTTCAAACCTTCTAAATCTACATGTCCATTAACATGTCTGTGTTGGGTAGGGTTCAATATTCATTCTAACTGCCGCTGATGATTGGTTCATTAAATAAACCTAATTTTTTTATCATTGATCCATCCCCCACTTAGTGATTACATAGTGGTCTATAACGTTTTTTTCAACATGATATTTCATTCAATTCTTATAAATTTTACGATCCATGTCAATTTCGAAGAAAACACAAGTCACATCATAAATATTTTTTTCAAGTTTCAAATTTTTATGTTTTATAGTTAGTTCACATGGATTTATTTGGTTCATCATAAACTCAAGATATTACTCGTAATGTCTTTAAAAATGTTTTAGTTGATGAGTAAACTTGATACACAATGGTTGAATTTCTAGAAAATAATTTTTTTAATTTTTTTATCGCATGTTAAAAATGATAAAAAATGATAATTTGGTTACTATTTATAGTGATGATAATGGGAAATTATTAAATTATGAATTTATATCTCTTTTTATTAGTAAAGGGATAATAAATAACTGTTTAGAATCGATAAGAACACAAAACAATGGTGCACTTTAAATAAGAAATTGGGGTTTCCACGATATTACTAGAACCTTGTAGTGTAAAAACTAAATTGCTAAACTTTTTTGTAATGGATAAATTATTAGTACCTTTTATAATATAAATCATGTTTTAATTAGAAATTTTATTAAAAAACTTTATATGAGTTTTCAACAGGAAGAATGTCAAATCTTTCTGATTTCAATGTTTTTGGATGTAAATTTTTCATTTTTAATATTGAAGATAATTTACTTAAATTCACTCCAAAATATAATGATGAATTGTTTCTTGGATATTCAACAAGTAGAAAGGCTGATAGATTTTTTAATAAAAATTTAATTATAATAAAAGAAATAGTGCATGTAAAATTTGATGAAACTGATCCTTTTATTTTTAAACACCTAAAACCACATCCTCAATTAATTTAATAAAAATAATTTTCAAAAGAAGGAAAATTATTCTTATTAGATAATGACTGAGGAAACATTTAATAATGCTGTAACAACTAAAAAAATTAAACATGTAAATGACTAATAGAGTTTTATAAATAGAATATTTCAATAAATTCTTAGGAATCATCCACATAATAATATAATTTGTGATCTTGGTCAAACTGTACAACTAAAAAATCCCTAATAAATGAAATTTAACATTGTATGTTTTTATTAATATTTGAACCTATGAATCTTGATTTGGTTTTAGGTGAATTTAATTGAATAAATGAAATATGGGATAAATTCAATGACTTTGAGAGGAGTCATTTTCTCAATTTAGTCAAAAATCCTAAATATTCAATTATAATTGAAGTAAAATGGGGGTTTCCTTAATAAAAGAAAAAACGATTAATAGTTATAAAAAAATCAATACTTTTTTGAATTGTTATAATCAACATGAAGACATATACTATAAAGAATATTACGGTCTAGTAGGTAGGTTTTGATGTTATTTTTATACTTCTAGGACACACAAAATTTCTAAATTACAATATTTTGAAATTGACACGAATATTTGTATCATTAATGGATATTTATTGGTGGAAGTTTATGTAGAAAAACTACCAATTTTCGAAAATAAAAAATCCCCAAATCTTGTTTTTAGACTTACTTAGCCACTTTATAGTCTCATACAAGACCCTTGAGACTGATATGAATGGTTAAATATATATTTTTCATAAAAATATTTCATAAGGGAGTTGTAGATCCATATCACTATATTTAAAATGTTTTCAAAGATACAATGATTGTTATAATTTATTTCTAGGATATTATATTTTTTCACCTAGAAATTAAATTACCGGTTCATTTGAAGATATTATAGAATCTGAGTTTGAAAATTGAATAATGGTTGTACCAACCGTTTTCCATTTATTTTTTAAATTTCTCAAAAATGATATGGAAATTTTATATCTAAATAGCAGTATATTAAATATTTACACAAGAAATTGGGGTTTGAAAACACCAAGCGTATTAGTATTCCTATTAGGGCTTAAAAAAAATTGATCTTGATGAATACGGGAAACCAATTGATCAAATGAATTTTATTGATATGATTGGTTGCCTACTATATCACATAACTAGTTTACCAAATTAAATGTTTTCTATATTCTTATATTGAGATATTAATGAAACAAAAAAAAGCCCTTATTAATGCTAGAGAATGAAGTTTTCATTACTTTATGGGAACTATGGATCTTATTATATTTCATATCTATGGAAATGATATTGAATTAAAAACTATATTATATGAATATATCTTAGATGTAAAATGGATATAATAAATACATCAGTAACATTTCAATTCTTAGAAGAGGATTTAGTTTCAAGGTCATATAGGAAACAAAAATTCTGTATAAAATTCCACCACTGAAGAGAATATAGGGAAATTGGATGTTGACTAGCTCAAGTGTTTTAGATTCAACACACACTAACTGATTTTGGAATGTGTTTTTTTTCAAAACACCAATTTTTTTATAAAACATGTTCCATATATTTATTTAAAAACCCATGAAATCCATCAAAATATAAAATCATAGATATAAGATGCTATTTTATTTGGGATCACACAAAATAGTGAAATTTTTTATAATTTATTAGTAAAAAACAATAAAATAATGATATTATTTCAAAACCACTCGATTTTTATATATTTGAATATATATAAAAAACTCAGAATGATCAATATAAAATTATTATTCAATCTACTCCTTGTTTACAAATCTCCAATCGGTAAAAAAATATCTTCAGAAATTGAGAGGATATTTTTTTAATCTGATAAATAAAGGGGGATAAATAAACATAGTGAGATAAAAATAGAAATAAATAAAATGGGGAATATTTCTAAATGTGTATGTTATGGGAGTAAGTATTTTATAAATTATTTAAACATCATTTTTTTTCATTGGATTTTGGGTTAAATGTTTTTTAAAAAGGGATGATTTTTGAGTAGAAATTTTATATTCAATGATTCCTAACCTAAAATTTTAAAATCACAAAATTCTTCCCATGATACCCCATTTTACAAGAATCTCAATTCCTTAGTATTTAATTTTTTTTAGAAAAGATATTTTTACTCGATGTAGAATGCATTACAAGTATGGTGGAATTTTTTTATGTTTTCCAGACAAACCAAATTGGAAAAATATGAACCTAATACTTTAAAATGAATGAAAGTATATGGAATATTAGAAATCAGAAGGATTTATACTCTATACCTAAAATAAATAATTTCATGGTAAATCAGAAAATGGTTTAAAAAATATATAATAAAAGTATAGCAATGTAATTACAGACAATGTTCTAAATATTCTGTCATAAAAAAATTATCATACAGAGGAAAACATGCTCTCTAGATAAAATTTCAAAATATCTTAGTTGGGCTAACCATCTCTATTTTCTAGAAAAATAAAAACATTCTTCCATATAGATACTTCAGAAAATTTTAATGGTGCTTCATCATATTTAACGAGCACACAAAGAATATGTATGAAACCTTATCAAAAAAATATGAGTTCATCTGAATTCATTCTTACCACCACCAAGGAATTCAGAATATGCACATTATATATTTTCTTATGAATATAAGGATCATTATACGTTGAGGGATATTTTTCAATCCAAGTAATCAAAGGATAATTTAAATGTTTTTTAACTTATTATAACTTTTCAATAATTTCAATATTAAATCTTCAGAGTTTCCTTTTAAGTTATCTGATTTTGAGATTTATCAAAAATCCCATAGTATTTTGCTGTTTTTAATTATATGGATGGTCTTGTGTTTGATTTAGCTTTCCGTGGATACAGAGACAGAGGTTATTTAGATCATTCTTATTGAGGGTCCTCAGGCTGGGGAAAATAATTTATTTTCGATAATTATTTCAAAGGATTCCTAATTCAATTAATATATACTAGTATGGTTTTAGGTCAACCATGGATATATATATTCTGGGTTATATACTTCCTTAAAACTAATGTTTAAATCATGCATCATTGTTGTTAAACTTGTGGTATATTTTTTTAATTATTTTATAAATTTTACTTTACTCATTTTTTCAAGTTTATATTATCACAATTCACGTGTTAATAGAAATATAAATGTAATAACCATTTTCTATAAATATTATTTAACACATTATCAAAAATACTATTTATATGATTACATAATGCTACCATATGTTTTTCTATAAGAAATAAGTACTTTATGAGCGTATTTGACACGGTATATTTTATTTTATAAACTAAAACTCACCCCTCATATATATAAATGATTACTATTTTAATCCTACCTTTTTATCACATATGGAAAGACACAAGGATTCTAAACCTTTTATGTATCAATTATGCTGTTTTGGAAGTCGCAACCGATGTGTTTTTTCTTCCATATGAAGTTACTACTATGAGAAGAACAAATAAGATGAATTAAGAGAATGATTAATATGCAATGAATTTTATTTTATAATCCCTCTAATAAAATGACTATTTAAATGTCAAAGGAATCAATACTACAAAATAAATCTAGTAAAAACTCTAAGATATCTATTAAGGAACGACCATATTGAATCAATATAAAATTTCATTTTAGAGAATTAAGTATGAAGATATCTAGTTTCATAATGAAAAAACTATTGGTAGTTTATTCATAAGGTTTAATGATGTGGTGATAACAATCAAAGAACATGGTGAGAAAATGGAGGATACTAATATTGTATAAAATATTTTTTGTATGTTACCAGATAAGTTTTATTCCAATGTATCTACTTTGGATGACAAATATTCAGGTGATATATATAATAATGATTTTTATAGTGTTCTAAAATATTATAAAATAGGTAAATGCAGTTTTATCAAGAGGATGGTGAAAGATGAAAATAAAGTCTGTTTTAATTTCATATAGAAGAAAATTTTGCGAAGAAAGAATATATTGAAGAATAATCATGTAATTCAATCTCTTACTTAAATTTGGACTATAATTTTGTTAATATTAAGTCTCAAATATTTAGAAATGAGAGGAGATATAAGTGAATGTTTAAAGGCAATATTCAATTATAAATAATTCGTTACAGAGTAGCCGGACATTTTTCTATAAATTTTCCTATGTTAAAATATTATGGAATCATTGATGAATAAGTAGAAGTTCTAATGATAATTTTTAAGAAGAGATAATCAATAAATGAAAAAACCTTGGGTTGCATCTAAACGAAAAAGAAATAATGTATCAAAATATTGGAAGAGAAATTTATTTTCAAATTGTGAATGAATATATAATAATAATGAATAATAGGAAGTTTAAATTTCAACATATTTTCATTAAAAATTGTCTTTGATAAAATTAATTATTGATAATTCACTAGTGAAGGTGGTGGTGAGGAAAAAGAAAATTAATTAATAATGATGGAATTATTACTAAAAATAGGACATATGTAGTTTCTCTCTAACATCAATAAATATAAAAAAGTGATAAAAAATCTATTGAAGGGAAATAAATCTCCCAAAAGTAATAAATTAGTTCATATTGAAGAAAACTAAAAGATTAAGAAATAACATGATGAATTGAACAAGCTGGTATTTGAATATAATAATTAAAAAATCATCATAGAAGAAGAGGTGAAAGAGAAAGATATGGACTTTTAGACAATACAATAAAACATAGACAGTATAGAAAAGGAACATGAAAAAATATATGTTTAAATTCTATACATCTATTCATGATGTTGGAGAAAAATAAATTAAGGATTGGGATCATTAACATCTAAAAAGAAAAATTATAAAATAATATAAAAACACTAGTAGAGTTTGTGATGTGTCTGATAAGTATAATAAAATTAATAAAATCAACTCTGTAGAAAAATAAAGTGATTTCCCACGTTATATAAATTATGAGTGCATCAAATTAAATTCAAAACCCCTATAAATTAGGATGGAAGAGGGATAAAATGAAATTTGATATGGAGAAGAATTTGTTAGGGGTTCATTTTTTTAAAAAAATAGTGGAATATAAATATTGGGGAAAATGTTGAAAGTAAAGTATGTATTTCTGAAAAACATGTTATTTTTAAAGGAATGTATGATATTTGTGGCTATTTTTGGAACTGTAGATGTTTTTGGACACATGGAAAGGATTTATTAGTTTAATTAGTAATGAAATTGAGAGTTTATATGATTTGAAATACATAAATTAAGTGGTATTCACCTCATTGAATGAATATCAATTTAATTATATCTGATGAATTATCTATTGATAATTTAAAATAAATTTCCATCATTGGATAATGTTTGAGAAAGAAGGAAGAAAACTAATCATAATTCCAAAGGATGTATTTTCATTTGTCAATCCAAAATTTTCTCATGATATAGTGTTACGAAGTCTTAGAAATTAAAGGAGAAAGTCTAAAATAAAGATATGGATTGTGATGTTATCTAAAAATCATACAGTGAAGAATATATATGGATTTTTGATAGGGGTTTTTAATAATATATGATAGATGATATTAATAAACTCAAGGCTGTAAAAACATGTAAGTTAGGATCGGTGACCATTGTAAATGATGGGTCTCTCAAAATTCAAGGTTTTGTATTAGCATTTATTGGTAAAAATCAATTAAAATCCAAGATAATGATGTATGTTGAAAGACTGAAATAGAATATTCAGAGTTTTTCTCACTTATGTGATAAATAATTTTTTTTAGAAATATGGGTTTGTTGTAAAGATATTGAAATATGGATGTATCTTGATTATAGGTCTTCAAATAAAAGGTATTTTGTTTCAGATTATTTATACTATAAAATATTGTTATTTGATAATAAAGTAATAAAATAAATTGTGGCGTTATAGATTTGGTTATCTTGGAAAAAACAACTTCTATACTCATATTAGTTAAGATAATTTTTTGATGATATTATGTTTTAATGATAAATAAATTTACTTTTTTGTACTTTTTTATAGAGAATGATTGTGAATACTTCATAGAAATATAGAAAATACAATCAACTCATTATTTTGCGTTAATTCACTCTGAGATTTTTAGACTGACGAGGAAGAAATAAAAAATTTATTTAAAGATTCTATTTCCTTTATTGGTGAATTTACACAAATTTTAAGTATCATTCTTATAAATCATAAATCAGAGGCTCTAAAATGGTCAATAGTTTTAATATAAGTGATGAGAAATAGTGTAGTTACTCTTTAAAGAAAAATATAATATTTTTTATTATACTGGTTAG
The DNA here is from genome assembly GCA_963277665.1 of Viscum album. Taxonomy (NCBI): domain Eukaryota; kingdom Viridiplantae; phylum Streptophyta; class Magnoliopsida; order Santalales; family Viscaceae; genus Viscum; species Viscum album. Next base: position 1,286,723,176 of record OY728159.1, on the reverse strand, counting down.
TTATTTAATGAATATAATGAAAATCAAAATTTATGTCATGAAATTTGTGCATCATAGACACACCCAAAAAATGGCACAACTGAATGAATGAATAAATTTCATGTAGAGATATCTCTAACTATGATGATGGATAGTGACACATTTCATTAATTTTGGAAACAATATATTGGAGAAGTGGTTCATATAAAAAATCATTGTCTATATAGAAAGAATTGTGTTAGTTAGTCATATATATTTTATTAAAATAAATATACATGTTTTAAGTATCTAATTTGGAATGGATGATCATGAATTATTAGTAATAATATTGAAAATTTGTGAAAATTTTAAAGAATTGGTGCTGATGGTATATTCTTATTTTAACCACTAAATAGAAGAGGATATCATTTTCAAAACAAACAAATATAAATGATTACTGATTTTTTATGTTAAACTGATGGAACAAATAAATAAAGTGAACTCACATGAAAAATAAACTTATAAGTGTGATGAATATGAATTAGTTGTTTTTTGAAAAACACAATGTGATATTTCATAAAATGGTGAAAATTATGAATAAGTTCAAGTGGAATGATTTTACTCAAGAAATTCATGTAATGAATAAAAATATTTTTCACACCAACCAAGGTTTATAAGCCAAGTTCATGTTCAAAATAAAATTATAAATCATGGGAAATATATTTATACTAGGTTAACTTTTTTGATATCCTCTAATATATAATTTATTTTCCATGTTGAACCAAGAGATGTGTAATAAGAAGTGAAACATCTATATTGGATTGGTACAATGAATGGAGAGATATATCAAATAAAAAAATTTGACTTGGGAGTTGGTAGCCACAATAAAAGAGAGAAACATCATCATAAAAAATTTATCAATTTGAAAAAAGAAGATTTAAAAAGGTGATTTTCAATAAAATATAGAAATATTTATGTGTAAATTATATTTAAAAGTTTAAATATTAGACTTCAATGAGGACTTTTTATTGGTTTCATGATTTGAATGAATAAGGATTATTATATACGTTACAACACAATGGAAATGAAAGATCATTTAGATAGGTGTAATGTTATCCTTCCTCAATGGTGAATTGGAAGAGGATGTGTTTATTGAAAAACAATAAAATTTATTTCTTGGTGGAGATGAAAACTGTATTTACAAGTTAAATAAGGCATTATATGGTCTAAAATAATCCCAATGATACTGGTATTCTTATCTTGAAATATACTTAAAGATATTGAAATTCAAAATGGAATAGTTGAAAATAATCTATAAATTAAATATTTTAAAAATTTATTTCTCATTATTATTGTTTATGTAGATTATATTATTATCTATGGAAATGATGAAGTACATTTTTGACATTTTTATAATGAAAAAATTATGTTTTTTTGAAATTATTGTACTCGTTGAGATGTAATATTTTCTTGGATTACAAACATTTCATGGAAAAGGTCATTTTTTCTATCTCAATAGAAGCATGATACTAAAATATTGAATAAATTTGGAATATTGGATTCAAATATTGTTTCAACAAACATAATAATGAGGAAGTAAATTTTTTAAATCTTTAGAAGTCATGGATGTTAATCCAATAAAGTTTAAGAATATTATTAGTAGTTTACTATACATTATAGAATTCAGAATAGATACTATATATGTTGTCACATGTTGTGATATGTATCAAAGTGAACAAAATTTGTCTCATTTCATGGATAGAGAAAGAATAAAAATATACCTCAAATAAACATTGATATATTTATTGAAACAAGGTAAAAAGGGACGCTTGATCTATTTGGTTATCCATAATAATATTGAGAAGAAATTGATGAATATAGAAAGATTATATCTAGTGGATAATTATATCATAGAGAAATATGTGTTATCTGTACTTAAATGAATCGAAATTCAATCAAATTGAAAAATGATGTGGCTATATATTTGTTTTCTACGAATTCCACAACCAAAATTTTGTGGATGACAACTCATCTTGATGATTTTAAGGTTGAGGTGAATATTCCATTATTTTTTTTATTTTATAATCAATGTGAATTTAATCATTAAAAAATAGTAGTTCATAATCAATATCTAAGAACATTGATATTAATATAACTTCAACAAAATTTTAGTGGAGAATAGTGAGTTAAAATTTTAATTTGTTCCTAAAAGGGGTCATATTGGAGACGTGTTTAATAAGACACTATGAAATGAAGTATTTCTAGATTTATGGTTAAAATTAGTTGTTAAACCTTGATATTTATAAGGATATGGTATGTTTTGTTCATCAACTCACTCATGCTGTCCTAAGATACAATATTCACTGGGGGATGAAAAATCACAATAGAAATCGCCCCTATGTTTACCTCTCTTTTGTATTTAATAGGAAGAGTATCCATTTTTTTGTCACCATTCAGAGAATTATCTATTGTAAGAAATAATATAAAGAGAAAGTGACATTAAAGGTGTTAATATTTGATTTACAAAAGTATAATCTATTTTAACAATTTAATTTATGAGTTTGTAGAAATATAATTTAGGTTTGAAAAAATTATTGATGTTATTATAGAGTAATGTTTAAAGATTGCACAGTTTTTTTAATAAAGATTCATATAAATCACTGTCTTGAAGACAACATGGTTTTATTTATTCAATTGTTTTACTAAGTTATCTTCGAAGAGATTTGTTTATTGGGCGGTGATTCATTTATTGGTTTTCAAAATGTAATAGTTATTTATGTTCCTTGGTTGAAAAATAATCCAAAGGGGTTGATTGTTATTCCCAAGAAGATGATAAGATGGTTCATCAAATAAGTTAGGTTGAATAATTGGGAAAGAAGATATGATTGAATGTTCTGGAATTTAATTTCAATTTATTAATAATTATAAAAACTATTCATATGATAATTAATATGGTTCTTAGTATTTATATGTCGTTAAATGAGTTTATTTTGAAAGTTGAATTGGAGGTGTAAAATAAGGGGTTCTACACCATAGAGCATGATATTTTAGTGTAGAAGTGGATGGTGGAAGGAAGTATGTAATTCATTAAATTTCCATGTCAAAACATAATGAAATATAGTTTGATCATACTGAAACAATGTTTTTCATTTCATGTTGATGTCATAATTCGTAATATAATGAATTATGGTCTATAGGACCTCATGCTGATGTTTGTGCATCCACACCGAAGAGGAGACTCAAAATAAGTTTTCCCATGTAGTAGTGAAAAACAATTACATTGAGGAGGTTGGGTCAAATTCCATTGGTTTTAGTGTTTTGGGAAATCCATACCACATCTCATTTTTCAACACTATATCAGGAGAATATATATAAGACAACACTATAGTGAACTAAACATGTAGTAGAGGTGCTTCAGATGGTTTCTGTGGCACTATAATATTTGGGACCTCCACATTCAACTTCTTTTTCCACAACTTATACTTATACAGAACTAGTGTGAAAGAAACATAAAAACATATGGCTACACCATAATTATTTTTACCATGAGATATAACATTTTATTGGGGTAATATTTGTAGTTATAATAGGAATTATTTTTTAGATTCTTATTTGAAATTAAGAGGTTATGAAAACCTATTTTAACAAGAAATTAAATATTAATTTGTTAGATAAAGGTGTGAGATGATCCAAGGGTTGTGATTCAAAAAGGGGATTTGAATTTGAAATTCCCTATAAAAAATGATGTTCTTGATGATGGATTATTGATAAATTTTTAGACTTGTGGATTCTCCAAGAAAAAACATTTTTATAAAAGATGTATAAGGGGTTTTGAACAATGTAATATATCAAATAGATCATACATTAGTTTCTAGATTTTGAAGTAGAGGAAGAGAATCAATACAAACAAAAATTTATAGTATGTTTGAAATAATTTATTTCTATTTATATCAATTTTTATCATTTTAATATTTTGAGAATCACTGTCAAATTCTATAGACATATTTTAACATGATTAGAATTATAAACACTACTCTTTGTTCCAATATGTTGAAACTAGTGGGTTCTATGATCTTAATAGAATCTAGATCATTCAAAGGAATAAATTTCTTATTTCAGGTGGTGAAACATATAATTATTATTTCACCACTTTTTGTGTCTGTTAGAAAATGATCTAGATTCATTCTAATAAGTGGTGATGGTTTTTTTAACATGTAATAGTTTTAAAAAATTGGATCATTGATTCACCCAAATCCTAGCAATTCTATACTTATCAAGGAGGTTTATTTTAGGAAATAACTAAAATACCCAATCGGGTATCTATCTAATACCATACCACTATTCCAACATTGGGCCCATTGGGGCTAGGAGGTCTCCTATCTCATTATTCCTCTTCCAAATGATTGATGTTGAGGTGTTTTCAGGTGGTTATTCCGTGATTTGACGTATATTTTCTGCAACATTGGAACCTAATAGATCTCCTCCATCCTTCATTGGTAATTTCCATTTGAGCAATTGAGGGACTTGATATTGTACAACTAGATCATGAGATATTTAGATGGTAATTGTGTTGATTTAATACTACATACGTATGCTAATTTATTCACTTCACTACATGTTGTTTCATTGTGGTATGTGGTCGTGGTGATTTTTTTAAAAAAATAAGCAAAAAATAAAATAAATTATTTTTTCATCACGTATTTTTTATTTTTCTTTGTTTGTGGTTGTTAGTATGAAACCAATAATTATTGGGATGGTAGTCTTAGTTTTGGTGTGACAAGGCTTACTAGTGAGCTTCTAAGAATTTATTCCAATTTAAAACAAAATTTAATTTTTGGTCTTAATTTTTTTAGTTGATTTATTAATTAAATTCTTATTATTAATGAATAATTTGGTGACATTTTATCAAATTAAGGGATCTGGTATTTTGGATAATGACTGGTTGGGTTTAGAAATACTTGGATGGAGTTTAATGGTTTCCTTTAAAATGGGAATCACTTCAATATAATGTTTGTGTTTCTTATGAATTTACCTAATTCAATAATGAATTTCTTATATTCATGTTGGTTGGATGGAACATAAAATTTAGTTATAATCACCTTTAAAGGGTTTAATATTTTATATAAATACCCAATCTTGATATTAAATTCCATAAGTTTCGCAGGGGCCCGTTGGACTCTCTTGTACTGGGTGGGCCTCTCAACCATCGATGACAAATGATATAAATTGTTATAGATAAGATGTGGTGGCTATAATAATAATTGATATAGTGAGCACTAGAAAAATAGGGATGTTCAATTAAAATGTGTTACATCCCTACATTTCTTCAAACACTTCTATTTAAATTAATTATATTTCTTTAATAGCTTTTATTACACGCCGTATCACGTTTAAACAGATCCTGATAAAATATTAAAATGTTACTTTTTCCTAGACATTATATTAAAGTGTATTAATAATTATAAATAAACCATGAAGAAGTACAATTAACATACGTATAAAATCAATGAATTAATAACAAAGTAATTAAAAGTTAAAATAAAATCATTTTAAAGTAAAAGAGTTTTTTTTCTAAAATACTATTTTTATAAGGGAAATATAATTTTATAAATTAAATTAATCACTATTCATTAATCATTTTAATGAAATTTAATGTTTATATATTAAATAAAATTCTTTAATATTAATATAATGTTTTTTATTTGGCATGGAATTTGAATAAATAATGTTTTATGATTAATTTATCCTATTTTATAGGTGTATTTAGCCATTATCATCCATGTTTAAAAAATATGGCAACATAGTCCCATTTTTCATTGATTATAATCATTATATTATTTTTAGAAAAAAAATAAATCAAAATATTTCCATATTGAATTTAGTATCACTAATATTTTTCATAATGATAAAAAGTGGTCATGTTTGGATATAATTTTTTTATGAAATATGAATCCATCAGAGTGTCATGTTAACTTAGTATTAATTTTTTTATGTAAAATTTCATTAAATTCAAACACAATGTTGACACAATAGTTCTCAATGTAAGAAAAATGTAAAATAAAGGATTTTAAAATGTTTAAAGTAATATTATTTTGATGAATTATTTTTTTCCATTAATTTTTTATATAAATATAATATAAAAATGACGTTTACAATATTGATTCAAAACCTGTTTCAATCGTGTTCCCTTAAATGTTAAAATTTGTGAATAGTCCCGAAGATGACTTTAATTGTAAATTATGTTAAATGATATTTTATTAAACAAATTAAAACAGAATAAAAATATCAAATTTGTCAATGTTATTGTTATATGGTATAGAATATCAACCATTATCCACTTATGGTTCACATTTCTTTTTATTTTAATATTCGTGACCCTTATAGGGTAAAATATTTTTTTATAACAGTATTTTTTAGAACGGTTAACAGTAAGAGATAAGAGTTAATGCATAATTAAAAATCATATAAATATTATTATAGGATATAAATATGTCTTATAATCATCCTATATTCAAAATATCTAAACTTTTATAAACTATTTCCTGAAAATTAACATACATTAATTTTATACATTATGTAATTATAAGGGTTCCCCTCCCCTAACTTATAAAATGGAACCTAATATCATTCATTATTAAAAAAAATTAAGGCTTCTGGATCAGAAAAACATTCCTTAATATAATAATATATTCATTACCCATGTCCTATAACTTTATATTTTTCCAAAATAACATCCTTTAAGTATTAAATCATAGGTTATAGGTGGTTTCTAAACGAATATGTATAACTCTTAACCAAGTAATTTCAATTTTTTCATATATTACCTCCAAACAATTTAGGTTATCCTTTATAAAATAACTAATTAAGTATCTTATATATAACTATTTTTTATTATAATGACATAACAACCTTTATTCACTTATTTCGAAAAAAGATGAAATAAATGTATCCCTCATGCGTACATCTGGACTACCACCACCACAGATCAATGCCTTTCATTTTTCATAAAAAATTCACATATATGGTTATAATAATAGATTTAATGAGTATATTTTATATTCATTATATTATTATAGTTTTACAAATAATAATTATTTTTTACATTTCTTTCATTCAATCCCTGAAAAAGTGGAAACATCACTCGTGAATATGTATGGATTACCATATCCAAGAAGAGACATGATTCATTTTTCATCACCGGTTTATATGAATAGTTATAAATATTTATATAATTCTTATATATAAAACTCATGATAAATTAAAATTTTGAATAATGTATAACCATGATTAAGGTAGAAGGGATGTGACTTTAAAACCGAAACATGCATAATAAATTAGTTAGCACACAAAAAAATGACTATAATATTGAATTTTTAAAAAAGGTGATAAATTATTATATGTAAATAATATATGGTATGAAATATATGATTTTGTTTTTGGAATATAGTTATAATAAATCTATATTTTTATACCTGAGGCTTTGACGCATACGAAGAAAGATAACACTTGAGGTAAGTAATTTATGTTTCAATCACATTTTAATCGAGATTTTTTTATTATTGAATTTAAATTGAGGAAGTTATATGATCCTCATTTGGTAAATCAATTTATTTTTACCTATGTATTATATTTTATAATTTTTGTAACATGAATTTTCCTTCCATTTTCTTAACAAGTTATTTTTTGTAGAATATGTGAATGAAATAAATTTTTTAATGATTAAAACATGAATGAGATTTCCTACCATAATGAATTCTATATTTAGTGAAGATTAGTTTTTGTTTTTTCATGGTTATTTTCAATGAAATATGGTTCCATCATATTTTAGTTTATTATTACGTTAAATAATTTTTTTAATAAGAAATAGATATTTTATCTGATAAATATTCTGATTATATTTTAATGTATATTTTCTTATATCATAACATAATTTGACATAATTTATGATTTACTAGGGATATGATCAAATGATACCAACTATGTTATTTTTCTAGATGGTTTATGATTATTATTATGAGAAGTTCATAAAAATAGTTAATTTCCCTTTTGTTATTCTATTATGAAAAGATGAAATATTTATGAAACCCATTTCTTTCCATGGGTTATGAAATGGTTAAATAGTGAATGTTTTATGATATTGTAGTATAGATATGTCTGTTTTTACTAATGTGATAGGTGGGTTTGTTGATGTCTAAAGTGAATTGGTAAATATTAATATATAATAATATTATTACGGTAAATGAGTTGATATTCCCCTTCCACTATGGAATATAGAATACATAATCATATTATAATGTTCATGAAAATTTATCAGACCGGGAATTCTATTAATCTTCCTACTGATTAAATGAGGGAACAATATACTGTTGATTCTATAATGAGGAAAAATCTACATTCTCTATGTTAGTATTATAATCCACTAGTGGTAATGTGATAGATCAATAACAATTATAAAATGTATTTTTATCTCTAAATATTGGAATGTGGTAAAATTTCCTTTTTTATTTATCATTTTAAAAGGGAAGCGAATTAATGGTGGAATCATATTAAGAATATACGGAAAACAAAATATATTAACTACCTATAATGGGTTGAATTTAAGAAAAATATTTTTTGGTATGTACTTCCACTTTATTCTACATAATATAATAGGAAAATAATTCCTTGACCTTAAACAAAATTATTATAGATCTATTGGAAAATATGTGGAAATTTTTAAAATGCTTTCAAGGTTTACTTCGAGTTTAATTAAAAACGTTGAAAATAAAATTGATCAATTTTTTCGTGGCATAAAACAAATTAATAAAATGGATTTATCTATAAAATACATTTTTTGAAATGAATAAATTTTTCGTTGTTTTCTCAAGGCTTAAATGGGAAATAGATATTCCCTTTCTTCCAGTGGTTTTGGAAAAAATAATAATGTTGTATCACGAAATCTTGATTAAATATCTTGGTGGAAAGAAATTATTTCTATTTATATGCATGAAATGTTACAAGAAACATTAATGTAATTTAATTTGTGGAACTAGGTGGTTTGGTAGATTTGGAAAGGATATTCCTAGAGTCCACAGATAACGAAAGGTGATGAAGAGTCCATTTGATTAAATTTTAGAAAAAACGATTCTAACTAATTCACCTCATGTGCTATAATTCTTAAAATTTATGGAGTATAGTAATTACTAAAACTAGTGCATGAATAAGATGTTTTATGATGATGATATCCATTGAAAACATCTTAAATCCAATGAAAAAGTGATGTCTTATGTGGCCATGACTACAGAAGTGGGTTATAAGAATGGAATGGTGAAAGGTGCACCTATAATCAATACTAGAACAAATAATGTTATATTTTATTTTTGATATCCCCACTATTTTATATATTAATAATTTTATAATGGTATAATGTACCACATCTAATATTAAATTTTGAGTTAGTAGTGAAATTTCATAATTTTATATTTATCACATATAATGTTTATAGTTCCTCCCAAATTAATGTTTTTTCGAATATTATTATTTAAAATTATGTCTTTCTCCCACTAGTTTAATTTTATTATATTATAGTTATGGAATGAATATCATTATATATTGACTATATAAATTTATATTTAATGGAATTAAAATATCATATTATGAATGAACCCATGATCATTAATCGATTTGAGGATGAATATGTACTTCCAATTTTAGTTACTTATATCTTATTGGTCTTAATTCCAATTCATGAAAGGTGTTTATATTAGATGGTTAGGGAAAATTTCAAAATTAATGATATATCCTTTTTATAGGAGTCTAATAATTTCAATACCGAAGAGTTTCCTAGTATTGAAATGAATATTGAAGACGAGTTTTCAATATAACTCTTATATAGTGATATACCAATTTTCAAGATATCATATAGAATGGACCTGATTAAGTTGTCAGAATTAAAGAAGAAACCACAAGAGAATATAATAAGAAGATTAATAAAATAGGTTGTGTCACATTAGGGTGAACCTATATTTTTTTATGAAAACACATGTGTCAATGAATATTTGATTTCATTATTTGGAATTTAAAGAGAATAATATCAAGTGAAAGTATCCTCTACCCTATATCAATATTTTTTTGATTATTTATGAGGACTACAATAATATTACATGATTTACCTTTATATCTTTCTATATGAGGTATGAGAATTATGAAATTGGATTGATTTTATTTATAATTAATAATTCCAAAAATATCATCATCGAATTAATGAATAATGTCTTTATAATTTACCTTAGTCAGTTTTAGCTAGTATGTGATATTAATATATATTAAAATTGAAATTATTTGTATGAAGATCACTTGTTTATTTTTAATAAGACCCCATGGAAGGGGAAGTTTTATTCTAAAATTACAATATATGAAAATAAGATTAAAATATTTTCTTTCATGGGTAATATAATCTCAGGTGAGGATATATTAGCAGATCCAGTGAAGATATAAGGGATTAAATAATTACTTAAACTTACAATGGTAACCAAAATCCATATTTTTCTTAGTTTAGATTGATACTACCAAAATTTTGTGTGATATTTCTCATGAATATATAATCAACTAAACAATTTGATTAGGAAGGGTTTATGTTCTTGTAGATATATAAATTTAGAAAATAATTTAAAATAGTTTACGAGAAGGTCTGTTAGTGAACCTTTTATCAAACTACTTTAAACTGTAAAACAGTTTTTGATATATATTGATGAATATAAAAGGGAGTAGTAAGTTTACTCACACAAGAATAATATGGTAATATCATATACCTCATAGCAATTTAAAATACATAGGAAGCATTACCTGACTCATGATATAGGGCTCCAAATAGTGATTTTTTCTTTGAAGATATAAAGAAAATATCTTCATAGTAAAAGGTATGACATATATAAAGTTTTCAAAATTTTTAATTATATATTCATACAGAATGAGTTGAATACACACAAGAGAAGATGATTGAGGTTGTTTATAAATTAGGAATTCTAAAAACATTTCCTTCTTTGGAAGGTGAAAATTTTGGTTCATGCTATAAGTTAGAAGGAACATTCTAGTTTAAAAATTATGAGGATTGATGAAGATCAAAATTTTATGTATTTATAGAATATAGAAATTAAAATCATGAGGAAAGAGGGAAAAACCTATCTTTCTCAGTTTAATGCTAAACTATATATCAATGTGATGATTAAAGAGGTATAAAAGTCATACGTGAAACTAAATATTAGTATGAAAAATCATCCCAATTTAGATCATGATTATTATAGAATGATAAGATTGAGGAACTAAGTATGTGTATTATAAAAACAATATTTTATAAATTAGCTATGAGATGAATCACATATACCCAGATTCTCTATTCACCATGGAAGTATGATTATGTATAGATATTTGAAATAATATTTCAGGTAAGATAATTTAAAAAGGTATATGCTAGAATATGTATTGGAATGTATGGTATGATAGAAACTAAATTCTAGGTGACACATGTCTAAGGAGGTGTTACAATAACTACCCCTACCTGAATGAAAATGTAATAGAATTAGGTGAATTTAATCGTCAGACTCCCTGAAACATTTAAAAGGAAAAATGAGATTATCTTTTTTGTGGATTTCCATAAAAAGTCATTAATATTCATTTACATTCAATAATATTTCTATCTCAATAATATTTCGGCGATATATATTATGAATGTGGTGATATTTCATAGATTCCCAATGTGAATTATATCCAATCGGGAACAAAGGTTTAACATGATGTTATGGAGAAGTATTTAGTTGGCTATATATATACTTTTGGATTAATAATTTATATTATCCTCAAATATATTGTCAGTTTGAAAGGACCATTCAAACCCCAGAATATATGTTGAGAGCCTGCTCTACAAATTTTAAATTTGGGTGGGATCAACCACATTTTACGTTTGAGTTTTCTTAAAATAATATCTTTCAGTTCATAATTTAGATGGATCCTTGTGAATCCCTCTACGGTTGGAAGCGAAGAACTCCAACATGTTGAGATAAAGTTTAATAATGAATGTTATTGGTACCTGATCTAGATAAAGAGATAACATATAAGATTATATTTATTCAACAACACATCAGGTGAGCCTAGATTCTGTAGAAAACATATGATGATAATCATCAATGAGGTCAATAATTTCAAGTTATGGAAATGGTATTCATATGAACATATCTTTGGAATATGTTTATAATAATTGTAACTAAGATGATTTTGTGCCCAAGTTATTTTTGTCCCTTTGAAATTATTAATTTTTCTAGATGGTAGTTATTTCATGGATCTTTCTTTGAATCACACTCAGGTTCATAATATGTTCTATGTATCTCTCATGAGGAACTATATAATTGATCCCTCACATGTACTGAACAATTTGGTCAAATAATTGTAGAAATATCTCTTTTTTGATGATCAATGAGGGGATATTCTGGATCATATATAGGGTGATATGGAAGAAGACAAATCACCTGGTCAATGTTTTATGGTCAAATAATAAATTAGAGGATGATATTTAGGGACTTGAAGATGTGATGGAACAAAGTTATATTCAGTTTTTTGTATCAAAGTGATATAATTTAAAATTAAAAAATTCTTATAATGTTGTATAACGCAACAAAAATATATTATTTGATTTTTTAGGTAAATGTGATTCCATTGATAGCCTTATTTTCACACAATATTGAGTTTAAAAAATCCAATATATACAGATTAACTATTTTTATTTTATAGACATTAGATTAGTGGGTGTGAATAATACTAAATACACTATGGAAAATTATTGTTAACACATGTATAAAATGAATTCGTTGACTATCAATTGGTTATAAATTAAAATAAAGTCTTTTTAAAGTAAAAGATATGTTTTTCTATAAACTGTTATTATACATGAAATTTGTGTTTATAAATCAAATTAATAATTATTTATTAACGGTTTTAATGAAATTTAAATACTATAAATTGAATAAATTATTTAAATATTCATACAATTATTTTTATAAAGCATGGAATTAGAATAAATCCATTTTTACGCTTCAAAATGTATTTTCTCTAAAAATCATATTAGTCACATTTTTAATGATTATTTTAAAATATTTCTCTTCCATTTATATAAATTTAATGTTATAAAATGTATTCTATATTTGTAATTTTCATAATTAATATAATTTAATAGGGATAAATTAATTTTTTCTATTATGCATAGAAACAATGGTCAATATATTTCACTTCGGTAAGGATAAAACTATCAAAAAAAAGTTAAGGAACATAGATAATAATTTAAATTTTCTCAAAAAATTAATATTATCTGACTCGATGACTATAGTTCATCCATTCACTTCCACATTTCAAAAAAATGGAATCTTGGAGCCATATTTCATTGATTATGTCAATTATGTGATTTTTAGATAATGATAAATAAAAAATACCACTCTCTAGATTATAATATCTTAGATACATTCACACAAGGTTAAAAATATGATTTGTGAGGTTAAAAATATTTCATTGAATGATTAATTCATTTTTTTCATGGTAATTTTATTTTTTTAGTGGTTGAATAATTACCTTGACTGTATTCGCAACACAAAATGAGTATTTGTTCAAGTAAAAAAATGATTTTAAAAAAGTAAAAATATTTGAATGCATTATTTTCACCCATGAAATTTTTAGATAAATAAAACATATTAGTGATGTTATAAAAGTGTTATTCTAATTAAATTCCAATTATGTTATCTTTAAAGTTCAACATTGTGAGTAGTCCCGAAAATGAGTTGAATGGTATCTTATGTAAAATAATATTTTATTAATTGAATTAAAATTCATTAAAAAACATTATATTCATAAATATTTATATAATATGGTTTATAATGAAAACTATTGTTAATGTATGGTCACATGTTCTTTTATAGCATTAATTGCAACCATTACGGAGCAAAAAACTTTTAGATCAAGGTAATTGTAAAAATGGTTAACAATAAGTGATAAGTTTTAAGACATCACCAAAACATGTCAAAATAATATCTTTTCACATTATTTTAATTTATAATCATCATATATTTAAAATATATCAATTTGGATTCACTGTAATCTGAAAATTTATTTATATTAATTAAATACTATAAATATTTTCAAGGGTTCCCCAACCCTCACATATAAAATGGAACATTATCTCTTTCATTATTCCAAATGTTTAGTCCTTCTAGTTCATAAAATCTCTAACTTAATATAATACTAACTTTCTTTCTCATATCATGTCGATTTTGGTCTTACCTAAAGACTATCCTTTCAATGCATAAATATTAATCAGAAGAATGTTTCTTAATGAAGAGGTATTACTATTAACCGAGTACTTTCAATTTTGTTTCTTTTTTTAATTATTCTAATTATATGTTATCTATTCTAAAATAATTAATTTAGGCCCATTGATTTTCCAAATTATTATTATGATGAAGAAAATTTAATAACTGAAACATTTATGAAGGAAATTGCCCTTTTGAATGAATAAATGCCTTATTTAGTAAAGTAATTATACAAAAAACAAGAAATACTTCAATTATTTTAGATTGATATAGCCCATCAGATTAAAAATACAATTACTAAGCATAACTATTAATACTATTGTCATTTTATAGTGATAAATAATGTTATTTTTTATTAATGGTTGTCATAAAGTATAATTTTTACAGTTGGAAGGAGAGATGGCCTTGACAAGTTGGATCATACAATATGAAGCACATTTTTTAAAGCTTCATTGGGAGATGACATAACTAAGCTTTTACCCTAACTAATAATAATATAAAATTAATCATCAAATCATGAAGGAAAGTATTTTTGGTACAAGTTTACGCTTATCAAGAATATGGACCAAACCATGATTTTTGAACCACCCCAAATCCCCACTATCTCTTACCTTACCCTCAGGGAGTACACTTTTGTTATAAGAGGTTATGTATCTAGACCATAACTATGTGAGCGTATATATCTTCATTTTAAAAAATTAGTAGTATATTTATCACTTTTATTATTACTTTTCAAATTATCAATGAGTTTGATTAAAATTTGATTTTGGCTTGATGAAATGAAAATGATTTTTTTGGAAAATATATAGTCTCAAATAAGATATTATTTTGATATATTTAGGGATTTTTTCAAGAAATGATATTTTAACCAAATAAACATAGGAAATAATATTCATTTAAATATAAATGATAAAATAATTAAATTAAATCTAATTTAATTTTTATATGGGTTATAATGTGGTTAATATATTATAAATTTGTAATTTTTAGTAAATAATGATTTTTTTTGGAAAAAAATATAATAAAATGTATAAAATTATTTTAGAAAAATAAAAGTTATTTTTGAAATCATCATGTTGATATTATCTAATGGTAAATTGTATATAGTTTTTAGAGATAGTCAATTTTTTGCGAAATAATTAAATAATGTTTAAATATATGATATGAATTATACCTTTATAAAAGATAAAAAGTGATTTAATAATTACTATAAAGAGTATCCACATCCAAAATAATGTTTTATATTAAAAATAATTTGTTTTTATGTTATTTGATTAATTATATAGAGTCTTAATGAATCCTACAAAAATGATAATATATTTTATGTTTTTAAAATTAATTCTTTACGAACATGACTCACTTCCACATCACCAAGGGAATTATTTTAATGAGTTTTTATTTTATACATATAAAATACTTAAAAAAATCTTATTTGGTATAAAATATTAGAAAAATCCATTGAATATTTTTGGTTTTGATTAATTTATCATATAGATTCAAAAAATAACATTATAAATATTTATTGAATTCCCTATTTCTATATAAATTCCCACCCATCCTCCCATTACAGTTAAAAAAATTATTTAAGGATAATTTTTATATACTAATACTTATTTAAATACCCACCACATTTTTCAAAAGCTCTTAAGAAGCTCCTACCATGGTCATATATGTGCACTCACAATGTAAGGGATCCTCTCCCCCTTTTTATTCAAGTACTTCCATTGAAATATTACTTTTAATTTTCATTTTTTCACATTGGAATATGTTTTTAAACATACTTATAACTATATTCATAAGGTCCATCTCATGATATTCCCCCTTTCACAGTCATTAAACCCTTCCATGAATCAATATGTACACCTGTTATGAAGCCATAATTATCCACTGATTTTCATGCCAAATATTATTATAGTGAATATCCACCCCCATTTACGCAGAAGGGAAATTAACCTAGATGTACAAAAAATCATCTATTTAGGAAATAAATTTATTTGACCCACAATCCATTATCATGTTGTTAAAATTGAATAAATATTTTATTATGTTTTATGATATATATTGAACTCAAATGAATGTATATGATATGAATGTGGTGTGTGGGCCTAGAAATGTATATCCTTACAATGAATTATGTAATGTTCTTACCTCATGGTATACAATATATGTTGAACAAGAGGTTATCCTATGTGAACTATGTTGTGGTATCTCAGTTTTTATCCTTGACTTATGTTAATGATGTTATGTTTTATATTGTTCTATCATTCCCTTGTTTCCTTGGTATTATGATCCTGTATTATGTTTTTATGATCATATTAATGATTATAACAACTTTTATATCACATTGATATCTCCAGGGGATAACATTTATTAATTTTATCATGTAATGAATTAACTATTAAACTACTGATATTTATAGCTCACCCTTTTCTTATGTACATATCCAGGTTATTCCAAGTATTTTTAAAGGGTCATTGGAATATAATGGCATGTTTTGGAGTTTTTAAACATTTTTGGTATTCTTATGTTTCATGTTAATGTTCTATCTAAATAATTTCCCAAGGGAACTGGACCTTATGATCTTCTAAGATGTATAATGAGTTTATTAATTTAATAAAACATTAATTACGGTTTATTAAATATACAAGTTATTATTATTAATATTACGTGAAATTATAGTAATTTTATGGGGATTTCGATTATAGAACCTCAGTGAAAGACATGTAGAAAGTAACAAAACATATAAAAACATCCCTAAATTTGGTAAAGAATAGGGTGAGTGGTTTCTATGTAACCAAATATATATCTAGATGCTAAAAGTAGATATGGTTCTATCATAATTGTACCTAATGGCAATAATTTGAAAGAGGTTGATTTTTGTCTTTGACTCGATTGTCACTTGGTGAATAAATAAAATCCTTTATAAACACATCGTTTGATACTTCAGTGGGATATGATTTGCTAAATTCAAAGGATTTTGATGGACCGTTATAATGGGAACGAAAATAAGGATAAAAGTTTTCACTAAGAAATATACTATGGATTATATTGAGATTAAAACCAAGAAATTAATAGGTTATATAATTTATTTCATTAATGATCTATCCCATAAATATTCATATATTAACTTTTATGTGTTTTGAAGTATTAAAATTATCATCCATAATTTTCCTTTTTTTTTGCCAATGTCTAGAAATATGAGGTAGAAAATTACATTATGATTAGGTGATGGTGTTTTATTTAATATATTAAATTTGTGATTTCAATAGATTAAATAACCACCATTGAGATTGAATTTTGGAAATTAGAAATGACTCCCCTATCCCACATGGATGATTTAATTATAATAATTATCAAAAAATCTAGTCTGAGTTTTCTAGCCACAATTTTTCAAATTCAGATCACTTGCAAGTTACTATAAAATATATATAACTCTCCTCTTATTCTTAAATATTGTGATTGAACCTTAGAATATTTTGTCTATATTTTAAATAATAAATTATCTAATATTAATTAATTTATAAATTACTTCTTCGAACATTATCAATTTTTCATAATGACACAAACCAAAAGAGGACATCAAATCCTTTATATAGATATAGAGGAGGGTGATCTCAAAGTGAAATATATACCATATTTTTAAAAATATAGTAAGTTTTATATATTTATTTAACAAACCATATTTTTTACCATTAAACTTTAATCATTTCCAAATATTTTAGATAAATAATGTCTGAAGAAAAATATAAAAACAATATATTCAAAATCAAGGATTAAATAAATCATTTTTCCAATTATCACAAACATTGAAACTATGATGTTTCTTGTGTTATTACGAAAAATAAATTAGTGAATTAAAAACACATAAGATGCACTATGTCATCTCATGTAAATGACATGATGCACCCATGATCCTGAAAAAGTGAAAATATAATTGGATTACTTGGTGGTCTTCATTTTATAATGGTATTCCTCTAAAAAATACTATGATACAAAACCTTATAAAGAATTATATTGGAAATAATGGTTGAAAATATTTATATATTCCAAAAATAATATAAATAAACTGTCTCATTATTTAAAATAACATATTAATATAAAAATATCTTTTGAAATTATATCTTCAGTCTTGTCTAATACCCATAAATATTGATACTAGTAAGTAAAAATTAAAGTTTTAGTGATATAATTTATTTCCTAGGTGGGAGAATGTGACAACCAATAATTTTATAAATGAAATTATGTTTTTGAAAGAATTAATTATTTATTAAGTAATATAGTTATAGAAAACATATAAATTATGGTGATTTTGGACTAGTATTGCTTATTTAATTAAAAATAACATTAATTATATTATCTACTGATAACATAACTATTTTACATTGACCGATAAGATTATCATATATCAAGGGATATTGTAAAATCTAATTTTTGAAATAGTATGTGCGATAAACATGACGAGTAGGATCAACCCCTATGAATATCATTTATCAGTTATTCTCCGGGAGATGAAATCACAGGTATTTTCCCATGGCCAAGGACAAGTTAAAATTCAACAACTGAATAATGAAATAAATTTTTATGGGATATTTTCAAGATTATCAATATTACAGACCAAACTATGTTCTCTGACCACACTAACGAAGCCCCACTATTTAACACCATGCCCTTTAGGTGTATTATGGTGTAATAAGGGGTTATATATATAGACCCTCAAAATATGAATTTTTAAATTATATTTTGAGAAAAATAGTGTTTCTATTTTTTTATTTTATTATTATTATTAAATGATTAGAAACACTAATGAAAATTATATTTTGATAAGAAGAAATCAAAAATGCATTTATGTAAATATATAATATCAAATATAATTCTCTATTGATAAATCCAAGGATTTTTTAAATAAATGATATTTTATTAAAATTATATTATTATATAATAACTATTTAAATATAATTGATAAAATTATTTAATGAAATCTGATATAATTTTATGAAGGTGAGAAGGTGGTTAACATTGTAAAAAATAGAATATATAGTATATAAATGTTTTTATTTAAAATTCAAATTTATTATATTTATAAAAAATAATTTAGTAAAGTTATTATAATTTTTAAAATTATCATATCAAAATTAGCTAATGGTGAATTTTTCATAATTTTTGGAGACAATCAAATTTTTGGGTAAAAAGTAAATAAGGTGTATATTTTGAAAACAAAAAAGCCCAAAAGTTATGTAATAAATAATATAAAGAGTACCCATGAACAAAAACATGATTATAATTTTAAATAATATTTTCTGAAGTTATTTGATCAATTTTATAAACCCTTAATGAATCATCCAAAAACAATACTATATTTTTTGGTCCTAAAATAATTTTTTATGCACATGAATCACTATTATATAACCATGGTTATTATATAAATGTCTCAGGTTCTTTATATATACCCTAAAATTTCACACATATTATTACAATATTTTGAGTATAACTAGACATCAAATACAAATCACAGGATCATAAATTCTAGTGTCCTTGGAAGATTTTGTATATAATTATAAAGCATGAAACTAAATTAAAAAATACCATTTATTTAATTTCAATAATGAGATCCTAACATCTTTTGATCACCTACATTTTCATATGATAACATGGGGAATAAATGAATGAAGGTATGTGATAAAAATACTAGAATGGGATTAAACATTGGAATAAAGGATATGATATAGGATAGAAGGCACAACATGACGACATAAAAATTCAAAGAACATGAATAAACATAACATATAATAACATATATAACATGGGTAAAAAAAGCATGGTATCATTGGAATTTAGAAGTAACATACAAAATGATGTAATCATAAGTTGAGGAAACTTCCAAGACTATTTCACATAGTGGAAAATGTCCACAAAGAATTCAGGTTTAATTCCTATCCATACATGACAATTCATGAGACTAAATATTAACCAATGCATTATCAAACTATATCAAAACACCCATCAGAACATTTTCATGATTATGTGATCCACATTAAGAATCAAACATATATATAAGGGTCACCCTTGGAAGGAAATGGGTATCATAATCCGGCTATAAAGCATAACAAATGGGTATATAACAACATTTTCGATGAGTGAATGGATTTAAATCTTACATTGAAATTCATTGGAAAAATAATAATAGATAATGATAAAAGATGGCCAATTGAAGTAAAAAAATGTAAAAAGGGAGTATATGAATCATTAGAAATGATCCACTTCTGTGTCGTTTAAGGGATGTATTAAAGGTACTTTAAAGAGGAAAAAAGAATACTTTATTCATAAATCCATAAATTAAATATTTTTTTGATAAAAATAAAGATTTTAGAAAAAAATTTGGCGTCTTAAAACATATTATGGATTTTACATAAAAATGGGTAAGAAATTTGGATGTTACATTTAATTGGGCTTTCTAATTGGGATGAATTGAAAAGGAATCATTATAAAATATAGATTTCACTGTCAATGAAAGAATAATTGATCTAAGTATATATTTTTGTAATGTACAAATAAAATTATGGATGGGTACAAAAGAATAATTATAAATTACATTGGGGTAAGGAAAGGGAAAGAGTAACGTGAAGGAAGAATATGGATTCAGTGAGAATGCCACTAATGCAAAAAATATTAACATCTTATTTTTTTACATCAGTTTTTAGCCGATGTTATAAATATTTGTTTTTTACATCGGTTATAAAAGAACCTATGACGTAAATATATACAAGAACTGATTTTTTACGTCTGTTATTGAGTAACTGATGTGGTAGATTATTTATTATGCCGGTTATTTAATAACTGACATTAAAAAATGGTTTAGATTTATCTTTTTTACATCAGTTGTTAAATAAACAACATAATAAATAATCTACCACATCAGTTATTAAATAAATGACATAAAAACCCACAACTGCAAAGATTTTTTTTAAATCAGTTATAAAATAATTGATGTAAAAAATGAATTTAGAAGACATTTATTATGTCATTTATTTAATAACCTTCATAAAAAACATTATACAATGTTAGTTATTTCATAACTAACATGGGGAATGATTCAGGATGATTTTTTACATCAGTTATTTAATAACTAAAATAAAAACATTATACTATGTTATTTTTTATATAACATATGTGGAAAACCCTTACCCAATAATATTTAACATTGTTTACAAAATAACTGATCTAAAAACCAATTTTTTTTAAATACTTATAAAACCATTCCTCAGTACTGCCGAAGAAGACATGAAACAAGAATAACTAGACCAAAAACATTAAAGAAAAATGAGCATAACTAGACAAAAATAAGAAGAAATAGCAGAAAAATTAATCATTCACATTTATATCATCTAAAAATTGAAATATGAACTAAAAAAACCTAAATCCAACAGAAACAACTAATAAATACAAATTTACAATTACAACATTTAAAATTACATTTTACACTACAGAAAAGTAAAATCCTATCAATCCTATAAAATAATTTAACCATTCCACATGTAAATTTTTGAATACTTGAGAAAAATATGGTTGAGGTTCATCAAATAGAATAAAATTAAAGAAAAGTAGATAGCATGTATAATTAATAAATCAAATGAAATATTATGTAATAATTTATAAGAAAATCTGACCATGTCAAACATAAAAATTGTTCCAGTTGTAATTATTTCAAATATAAATCTTTAAATATAATATTTGAATTCGATGAGTCCTTGTTGTTTAGGAAAATTTTTTGAATGTTTTTTTCAATTAAAAATATCATTTTTATAATGCATTTAAAATGTATGAATTATAAATGGATATTTACCATTAATTTTACATATTTGGTCTTGGAACACTTTTTCTTTGTGGTTTATAGAATGTAGGCCTATCCCTTATTAGAAAATAATTTGAATGAGATAAATTTAAAATTTATTATAATATATAAAACTATTAATAAATTAAAACCTACTTTCTCAACATATTCTTATTATTTTCTCACACATTTCTATAGACATAACATTTCTAATAAAGTGTTTTCTAACATAGACCAAAAAATCCTAACACCCAATGGTCTTTGATATAATATGAAATTTAAGGTTAGTATTTTTTATGTTAAAAAATAAATAATAGTTTGTGAGATATATGTTTCATACCTCTCAAAAAAAAGAATCATCCAACACTACGTGATTAAATTTTGTTTAAATCTTTCAGCAGTATAAATTATTCTTTGTGCCTCATCCAAAGAATGAGCTTCAGGGGAAATCAACTGTGGTTCCATGAATCTATATACATTTGGCTGCTCATTCTTTTCAAACATTTTATAATGACATCTAACACAAAACATACATAAGTATACATTTTTAATATATTTAATATATAAAAATAACTGCGTTAATACATACAAGGAAAATATTTACACCACATTGATGGCCAACTTATCTCTAGTAACATGGTCTATGATATAATTTTTCATAATCCACACATCGATTTCACATCCATAAAAATGATCATTCATTAGGAACATATAATTAGCCACCAATAAATATGAATATCTTGAAAATCTGTCAAGACTGCTAGAATCTATATCTAATGTAATATCCATTTGTCTTTGTTGTTTCCTATAAAATATTTATTTACATTTAAATTATTCATGTAAATAAATATATAAATATATTAACTTCCAATTTTTTTAAAAAATTAATAAAAAAATATATTAAAATATATAATATACACATACCTCTGTGGTAATGGGTCATAGATGTGTGGATAACCAAACTAAAAAGTGGCTGATACTTTGTCAAACATTCATCACATCATATGTAGGTAATGGTACTAGAGATAATATATCTATAATATCTGGTATAGTTACCCTACACAGATTTACCTCTAACTGTTGATAATGAACTGTATCTCATATATATTATACCATCCTACATGCCACTATATGATAACGAGGATCATCAACATAAAACTAACGATATCTAGGAATCATTAGAGGAAATGTTGTAGGAGTAGGATAAAAAAGGGGTCTATAGAATGATGTGGAGGATAATTAAATGGGTCTAGAGCTGGGGGAGTGGGAGTTTCTTATAGAGGTGGATGATAAATAACGGGGTCTGCAGGCAGAGGATGCGGAGTAGAAGTTGTAGTTTTAAACTGTCTTCACAGGTCTGCAAACATAGACTGTACCGATGCACTGATATTTTCCTCCATCGTAGCATTAATATTATGAAATTCATCCTTTAATGATTTGATATTGTTATAAATACCCTCAATTTATGAATCTTAAGAACAAGGAAACACTTTTCATAATGATACTCCCGTCAGGTATCCTCATACACAACCCAGGTGTTCGGGCTTTCCCAATGCAGCATATAAAATATATTTCCTCCCAGTAGCTGTAAAATACCCCTGTGTGATCGGATTCTCAGGATAATAATTTATGAATTAATTGAAAAATTATGTAATGTTTTAAATTATATAAAAAATAGAATTAACTTTAAAATATATAATAAACATCATACAATCATCTCAACTATAATCCACGATTCTTCCATATGATATTCCCTCCTTTTTACCATCTAAGACCTCTTCTATTTTTTATGTATAGATGGACGAGATGGATAGGAAACCTCTGCAGAGCTTGAAGACTCATCTCTAGGTTTTATTAATTTCAATTCCATCATTTGTTCTTCCAAAAAAGTATACCATTATCGAGATAAACTATGAGGGTATACATTTTTGATTGGGTCTTCTAATGACATCTCTTTGTTCTTTATAAATTAAGAATATGAAATCAGTAATAAATCATTAATAAGATCATTAATTTAAGAAAAAATATAAATGGTTACATTGAACTTACCAAAAATGATTATTTTCTTCTACTTTGAACAAATTGTTTCCATGTATCTTCATCTGTAAAAGGATATATATATATATATTACTTGGATTATCATTTTTCCTATTAACAAAAATGAAATTAGAAGTTAGGGTTGATTTTAAATCCCTCCATCTTCTAGATTCTATCAATAAACATTTCATCTTGACTCCCCAAGTGTCAGGAATATCAAATATCATCTGATAAAGAAGGCAAAAAACATATTATACTATAAACATTCTAATATTAGTCAAAAATAGAAAAATATCTTACCAAAATTTTCTCCCCTGACTGAGATAGTGTATTTTATTCCGAACTTTTCCAACCATTAAACAAAATTATTTCTTTTCTTTTAACCTAAGTTGATTAAAAAATCTTCTAATATTTATCATTTGGACCTCTAGAAATATAATTCTTATCAAACTCTATGACAATCCTCTGGTCTTTTATGTGGGAAAGTGATTAATTTGGTAAACCTATGTTTCCATGTTTACCAACTCTTGTACTCTTAATTACCATTGTGGAAGAACATGAAGAAGATTGGGGAACATCAAGAAGAGCATGTTAATGTTCATACCCATACTCATGATCATGATTCTCATCTCCATAACTATGTGGTACATAAACTAATTGATTTGGCACTATACTTCCAATAAAGATGAAAAAATTCTTTCAGAAATATACAAATTAAAATATTAAAAAACTAATGTAAACATGAAATGAAAAATTTAACTAAGTTAATTAATATTAAACATAGTAAACATGGTAAGCATGGTAAGCATGGTAAACATGGTAAACATGGTAATGTAATTATCATTCAAAAAAACTCAATTAATATATAAGTTATGTAATGGTAATCAAGGTAAACTATTGTAAACATGAGAAACATGGTAAACATGGTAAAGTAATTTTCATTCTACAAAATCAATAAATATATATATATTATGTAATTGTAAACATGGTAAACTAAAAAAACAAAAATAAAATAAACCAACATTTATACTTATTAGTTTTAATACCTGTTTTAATAAAGAAAAAATTATAATATCGAACATTTCAAAAAATTAATAAAATTTATACTAGAAATAAACATATGTTACCTATAATATATGTATTGTAAAAATGTATTGTTTTCTGAATTTTAGTCATCATGGTTGTTCCATATGGAAAAAAACTATGTCAACAACATGCTCATCATTATTTTCTTCAAATATTTTTATGGAAGTAGGGATCTCACATAAATTAGAATCTTCAACAAGTTTATCCTCACTAACATATTGTTTTTTTGTAAAACAATTGACCACTTTATATCTGATTGATCAACAACATATAAAATCTATTTCACATGTGTTTCAAATATAAAAGAATCAGTTATGTTTTCTAATCTATTCAGATTAACATCTTCTATTCCAAATTCATCGTATTTGACATTGTTGTTACCGATAAACCATTTGTAGTTAAACAAATGAACATTAATTTTAATTTAATCAATGTACCATATATCTTTAATGACACCATAATATGATCTTGATGCAGAAATTGGGGTTTTTTATTTAAAACTAAAAAAAAATTAATTTCTTTTTCAAACACCAATACACCAATATTCCAAACTGCACTTACGTTGTCCGGAGATTTTTTATAAAATGTATAGCCCTTAATGTCATACCTGAATCATATTATAAAATTAAAACATGAAACACCCAGTAACCATCTTAATGTCTCTGATTCATTTGATCTAACAAGAAGGTCCTTTTTAAACCATTGAAAAAATGTTTTGATATGCTCATTCAAAATCCACATTTCATTCTTCATTGGATGAAATTCATCCAACTCATTAATATGCAATGTGATATACAGTTGAGAATCAGTTATGTTAATAATGATGTATAAATGTACCGTCTTCATCTATTTATATGACAATGATTTGAATTTCATGCAAAAAATCCCCTTTCCATCATTATTAACTCGTTCATGGAGAGATGGAGGTAAACTAATGTGCTCCTCCATAGAAAAGTAGTTCGTACATAACTCTACAATCTCCTCGTAAATATACTTTTCAAAAATAGAGGCTTAAGGTCTATATTTATTCCAAACATACCCTTCAAAATTTTCATATAACCTTCAAAAGGATACATCCAAAAAAGATATGCAGGCCCACAGAGATTTATTTCTCGAAGCAGATGAACCGTTAAAAGCACCATTATATCAAAAATAGATGGAGGAAAATACATTTCCAATTTAAAAATTATATAAATTTCATCCTTTTCCAAAATTTTCAATGAATCCACATCAATAACATTATTAAAAATTGAATTGAAAAAATAACACACCTTCACGATAGTCTTTCTAATAGGGTTGGGCAATATTCCAAACAATGAAACTGGTAGAAGTTTTTTAATCATGATGTGACAATCATGAGAAATCATACCTGTCCAATTCAAATCCTTTAAAGAGACAAAATATTTTACATTTAAATAATAAGCTTCTGACACTTTGATATCATAAAGACACCTATGAAATATAATTTTCTCCCTATTGGATAACATATGAAAATTTGGGAGAAGAAATGATTTCCTTCCATCATGAGTGGGAGCTAACTCTAAATTTATTCCATTAATAGTATGTTTAATCTTGAATTCAACTCATATTTTGTATTTCCTTTAATATCTAACATTGTTCTAATTGAACAATTACAAATATTATCCTCTTTGTGCATGAAAACAATATTATGTTTCAATTAATGATATATACAATATGGTAGCTCAAACATATTGAAATTTTCTTCTAAATATGTCTATCATTACCATATTTATGTGTCTTTCCCAATGGCACATAAAGGTTTTTCACCTGCTCAAAGTACTTATCCGGGTATATAGGTTTTGGAGAAATATCAAAATCTTGTGATACATTGAATGACTTTTTAGTCTTCTATAAAAGTGATCCATATGAAAAAACATTCAATGAACCATGTATACTATTTTCCCCTAGGATTAAATTGACAATATGAAGTCTTTTTTTTCACGAATTAAAAAATCATTGTGCCCCAAAACAATGTATCCATAAAACTTTCCATACACTGGGATGTCATTTATAGTGAACATAAGCACTGCTTGCAATTGAAAATATTCCATTTTATAAGAATAAAACACCCTAACACCATCATCCCATAAATGTTTTAAATAATTAATCAATGGTGACAAGAAAACATCAATATCATTTCCCAGTTGCTTTGGACTAGTGATCGTTAAACCAAAATTACATATTTTTGTTTCATTAAAACAACAGGAAATAGGTTGAAATTTACTAATAAAATAGGACATAAACTATGTGTGTTATTGAGGCTTCGATATAGATTCATTCTATCCGTGCACAACCCAAGAAAGAGATTTCTAATTTTATTTCCAAATATAGTATACTACTCAAATTTTTTTCCATTGCGGACAATAAGATGGATGATGTATTTTCCCTTCATATATCCTCTCATTACCATGTCATATTAACCATTATGCCTCATGTGAATTAGAAAATAAAGCTTTCAAATGAGGAATTATAGGAAGATAACAAAAAACCATTGTTGGGGTCTCTGTAATCTCTACATCTACCTGTGATTTTAATTTCAACATATGCTGTGATGTCCCACATTTAAGACACTCTAACAGAAATTCATATTCCTTCATATATATAATATATTCATTTGGACATGAATATATTTTCTTATATCCCAATCCCATCGTTCCTAGTTTTTTATTAGCCTTATACTGTGAATCTGGAATTTTTTTGTCTTTTTGTAGAATGTATTTAAACAATTGTAGAAGCTTATTAAAACACATGTCACTCCATCAATGGTTTTCTTTTAGGTTAATCAATATTAACAACAAAGATAAAACTGTAATATCTATACAACCAGGATACAATGATTTTTTAGAAAAACAATATAGATTCTCATATATTGGTTCAATCTCGATATTTTTACTACAATATAATGAATAATTTCTTCAATTTCAGCAGAGTTACCATATTGAAATCATCATCATCAGAAAATCTAATATTCTATCCTGTTTCAACATGAAAAATACAAGGGATATAACTCATATTAAAACCATAAAAATCTAGATGATCTTTGATCTATCTAATTTTTAACATTCTTATATTCAAATATTTCAAGCATGAACAGACTAACATGTCTATTCTTCGAACATTTCATTTAGGAAATTCCAAAAAGCCATCAACACATTCCTCATATTAATACTCATTTAATGTGCCATAATCCAACATCGACCCATTATTACCTATAAAAAATATCAACATTATACATCTTTTTAATAGAATACAATTTTATATTTATAATAAATATATCATAATTTTAATGTAAAATAATATTGCAATATAAAACAAATATATGATTATTTGAAAAATAAATTCATGGAAATAATTTGAATAAGAAAATAATGTTAGATATAATAGTTTTATATTTATAGGAAAAATGACATAATATGAAAGTGACAAAATTTTGAAATATAATATATAACAAATATATTCATATTTGAAAATTATAAATATAATTTTTTGAGCAATAAAATATTTTCATCGTTTTATGTAATTCAGATGGCCAAATATATGAGTTTTATAATTCTTATTGAGTTTTTTGAGGAAAATTGTATTGTGTATGGTCGAAATTGATTTGATTGGTAGGTTGATATTATTAGGTTATGGGCCACTTTATGAAATGAATTTGTATTAGACTCAATGAAAATTCCTTGAGAGGAACCTAGATTGTCTTGGGAAGGTGGTGCAAATATCCTATTTAATGTATGTTGACAGTTTTTTTGGGGCTACATAGATAATAAAGAATAGTTAAATAATGTAGTGATATGTAAATTAGAAACCATGCATCAACATACTATGTTATAATATATACTATCAGTCACCTTAAAATATGTACTACATACAACTAGACCATATAGAGAAATAATTAAATATAAAATGAACCAACTCCTATATGATGGTTGAGTGCATATTAATCACAAAACATCAGGGAAAATATCAATTCGTTTTTTTCTAAGCTGTGACAACATAAAAAATTAATGTGTTGTATAAAATAAAAAGGGTTCTATGGTATATAACCAATGTCCCCATGATATTTATATGGGGTTTTCATATTTAAATATGGTAGCAGCAAACCAATATGACATGGAGCTTAATGCCCAATGATTTCAAATCAAGGATAAGAAAAACTGTGTCCAATAACAACAACATTAATAATGAATCCAATATATTGTGATATTTTAAAAAAATATATTGCAAAACATAAATATATGTAATTTAGAAAACAAATGAATGAAATCGAGGTGTGTGAGGATTACACGAGTATTGAGAGTCGATCTAATAGATCCGGTGATAATAATGGTATTGAACGATGCTATAAAACCAAGGATGGATGGCACGAGTTTGAAGCATTTTTTCTAGCTTTTCCACATGATAGATACATGTTATAGTCGCCCGATCAAAAAATAAAAAATTGGCAAAAGAGGGTGCTTGATAAATATTTTAAATGATTTCACATCGATAATTTTTTTACCAATGTGATAAAGCATGTTAGTTGATTTTCACATCGTTTATAAATGAAATGACATGATAAATCAACACTTGGTATTTTTTACGTTAGTTATTTTATAACCTATGAAAAAAGTCAAATCATAGAATTTTTTATGTCAATTATAATATAACTGACATGATAAATAAACTTTTATAGCGTTTCATGTTTGTTATTTATAACCAACTTGGTAATTTATTTCTTCACCACTGTCCCTTTCCATATGAATGAAATTTTTATTCACTTTCACTTAGTGTCTTTTATAATGGAATTAAATTAATTAATAATTAAATTAAGAACATCTAAAACATAAATTTTATTTATTATAATTTTATGAAGGTATTTTATGGCCATTTTTATGAGTTATAAGATTCAATTTCAACTTTAAATATTGTCAATTTCTTTGGTTTTGAGGATTGGTTCACATGTATACATATATTAAATATCATGTAAAAAATGAATAGATATCAAGAATTTAATCTATATGTTTTATTGACCTAAATAATATTAAATTTTATTGTATATAATTTTTCCATATATAAGGATTATTCACTAGATAAAATGTTAATGATAAAAATTTAGATTATTTTTTTTGATCATCACAGACTATTTTTGTTTTATTAATTATTATTATTTATATATACTGGTTTCGGAATAAAAAATAATTTGTAACTTGAATATGAAAATATTTTTTAACCATTATAAAGGATATATAACTAGTCTCAAAGGTAATATTAGAAAATCAAAAGACATCATCCACAAAGGTGGGGAATCCAAAACCTCCGAGATGGTGATTTCATTTTTAGAACAAAAGGCAAAGAAAGGAGTATTGATGGAGGTTAAATAGTAAAATTATAGTATATATATATGATAGTTGAGTTCTTATGTTACGTTGGATTGGATAGGTGAGGGAAGTATGAGAAAATAAAATAAATTGAAATAGAGAGAGGGATGGTTTCACCACTCGAGTGTCATCTCTTTGAGAACATGTTTAAGGGAATAGAAAATGGTTTTTGGTGAGACTAGAAAGACTATAATACTGGGAAGAGGTTTTGGATAGGAATTAGGAAAGATATTAGTATGCTAAAATTCTTATATGGTGTGAGGATAAGAGGTCATGAGGGGTAGTATTTATAGTGGGAACACAGGGGTGTTTTTTTATTATTTTATTGATTACCTTATTATTTTGGATCAAGACTATCAATAGTGTGGAATATTATGACTAAATACAATAACTAGAGCTCTATATATTTAGAAATTAGAAAATTACATCATCCAAGACACATCCATGACTCAAAAATTCATGTTTTTGGCTACAATGTTGAATACCAAAAATCACAATATTTCACTAATCACAAAAAATAAACTATTTTTGAAATATACAAAAAATTTGTCCTAAAATGTTTTTTGATGTGTGGAATTCAATAACTGACGTAACTTCATGTAAATAATTTTCTGAATTTGATAATATTATTTTAAATTAAATTCATCATTTAAATGAACAATAGAGATTTAATAATTATAAATGATTTGAGAACTCTTTGCATAATTAACTAAGGTATCATAAAATTATCTTATAATCATAAGACACAAAATATATTAATTTTTGAATATAATTTCTGAAAATAAATTTTCTTTTAAATCAATATAATAATTATTAAATTGTAATGAAACATCTATGTTTCACAAAAATACCAATACTTAATTTATCATTTGAAAATATTTATTTACTTATTATAAGGTATAAATATATCACATCATAATTTATGAGATACCTAAATTTTATTTATTCATTAATTGGTGATATTACAATTATATTGGTCAGATTACTAATCCTAATGGTCACATTACAATACAAATAGTCATGTAACTATTCCATTAGTATAGATTCCTTAATTTTTATAAATACCACTTATCTCATTTTTAATTTTTGAAAATATTATTTTTATTAGATTATTCATGTGATGTTTATGTTTTAAACTATAGATTATAATTATAATAATGGAAAATAAATTTATAAAAATTTTGGGTCATTATGTTCTCCTCCATTATTAAATTTATCCCTTTATTTTTTACATTCAATGTTAATAATATGTAAGGGTACTTATCCATTGTTGTTTACTACAGTTCCCATGATACCTCAACATAATTACAGTTCCACTATAGTACATTTACCAAGTGAGTAGTCTTCTTTCATAGATCATTATCTATTAAATCAAATATATTCAATCATTTCTCCTCATAAGAGATATCATTTTCGAATTGTACCACCTAGTTATTCATTACATGGGAGGGATTTGGAATGTACTTCCTCAAGATGGATACGTGTAAAATATCATGCACTTTAGACATTGTTGGTGGAAGTGCCAGTTTATATGATCCAACTCTAACATGATCATGAATTTTGATGAGGTTCGATGTACCTATGATTTATCTTTCCTTTCATCCAAACTCTCATGAATCTATTCTATGGAGATATGCGGTGAAATAACATGTCCTTAACTGAAGACACTAAGTCCCATAAATTTTTTTAATACAAATATTCCAACTTTAGGGAGGTTAGATACATCACTGAATGGTTTTCATCATTTTTACCGATTCTTTGAGCATTTAAAGTTTCAACAGCTTATGTTAAATGACTTCATCCTAGCATGTCAATATTCGGAATCTTTTCCCATAAAATGATTCATATGGTCTCATTTGTATGCTTGAGACAAAACTAATGTTGTTAGAGAACCCAGCTTGAGGTAGATGTAAATGTCATCCTCCCATGAAGACCACAGAACACACTCTCAACATGTCTTCCAGTGTTTTAATTTTCTACTACGATTTTCCATATGTTTGAGGATGATAAAACATGTTGAATATATGCTCAGTGTTTAGTGAGTGGTGGATTGTTTTATAAAACATGTAGGTATACCTTGAATATTTATGGAATACAACAAGTAGTGGTACTCCATGCAGCCTCTCTACTATTATGATGTATATTTGGGGTTGTTGATTGAGTAAGAAGTCCTATATAATTGTGATAAAGTGGTTTTTCTTTGTAATATGATCCATAATGACCCATATAGCGTTATTTCCTTTAGATATTTTTGCATGTCCTGTGGCATAGTCCAAAGTGATGTATTCCCAATTTAATGTTTCTATGGGTAATGGTTGAATCACACCCTAAATGTTTTTCCTTTTAGACATCACTTTTTTACATAGAAAACATTTTGATGTATATTCAATGATATATTAATTCATATTGTCGCACCAATTGTTTTCTCAAAGATATTAACAAATGATTTTACTTAGATGAATAGAAACTATTGAACTATGTGTGCCATTATAATATCATTCATTATCTCTGGGTTGAATGGTACATATAGTGGTGAAAAAAATCATATTACTCCTTCATAAAAAATTTTGAACTCCAAGGATTACCTATTTCTAATTACATCCACATTTTTTGAATTTCCTCATCATTTCTTTGATCTTACTTTATATTATCCATAATAAATAGTTAAGAAATAATTTTGAGAAATTATTGATGATGTTCATTATTTAATGATTCCCTTGTCCATCAATTATAGGTCTAATAAGATTCAAATCTTCTCAATTATCATCATTGAAAAAGTTTCATCATCTTTTCTACTTATAAAATTATCCAAATTATTTTCATTATTAAGATGGTAGTGGATTAAGCAGTCATAATCCTTGATGATATCTATCCGTCTTAATTGGATCATTTTTAATATCACATATATGAAAATATATTTTAGTCTCTAATGATTAATATATATATAACAATTCTCCCCATATAGATAATACAACATGATTTTCAACACGAATATCATAGCTGCCAACTCCAGATCTTGCGTTGAATTGTTTTTCTATTGAATTTTGTCTTCCTTGAGGAATAGGATATCACTTTTTCATTATACATAAGTAAAAAACCTAATACCTTCTTGGAATCATTGTGGTAGACTACAAAAATTTCCTGACTTGTTTTTGCTATGAGCACTGGTTTAGTGATAAGACACTTATCAACACTTTGAAGTAGTCTTCACACTCACTAGTCCCAAAAAACATTACTCCCTTAAAGTCAATTTGTATAGTGGGTTTGAGAATAATGAGATATTCCTAAAAATAGATGTTACTACCAATATATACTAAGTAATATTCATATCTCCATTATAGATTATTTCCCGAGACACTCTTCGATTACCTTTTTCTTAGGAGTGTCCTCAAATATTAATTTATTGGTGATAACATTCCCCCGAAAAGATACTTCCTCCATCAAGAAATCACATTTTCTATAATTTTCATAGATATTCTCCCTTGTAAATGTTTTTATAACATTATTCAAATATTCCTCATGGTCCTCCTTCTTCATGGAGTATATCAAAATATAGTCGATAAATACTACCAAAATTTTGTTGAGGTAATCAATAAAGAATCTATTCATTATTTCCAGGTAAATTTTTGGTGAACTTATGAGTCTGAATGGAATAACTAGGAACTCATAGTATCTATAGCTTATTTGAAATGCAGTATTGGGAATATAATACTTCTTCACCTTTAGTTAGTGATATCCTGATCGAAGGTCTGCATTAGAGAAATACATGGCCTCAAATAGTCAATCGAACAAGTCATGTATCCTTATAAATATATAATTTTTTCTGTGATATTTTTATAGATCATTATAATCAATTGAATGATGCAATCACACATCCTTCTTCTTGATGAAGGGTACTAGATCACTCCACATTGAACCACTGAAACATATTATACCATTGTTCAGATTCTCATGTAACTACTTCTCTAGTTCTTCCAACAAAATAGTGGCTAGTCTATATGTTGTATTTGATATAGATATCTTGGAATAAGTTCTACTGAGAAATCAACCACTCTATTCGGATGAAGGCCATAATACTATTTAAGGAACACATCAGTGTAGTCCCTCACAATGGGCATGTCATCAAGCATGATTATATCCTTTGTCTTAATAATTTTATCTAGATATTCTTACCCATAAGGAAATAATATGCATAATTGAGATAATAGTTCTAAATGATATTCATCCTCCTCCTAATGCTTGTACAGAATTGGAGGATGCATTGGGATGTAATGATTTATCCTCCATTTTCAATATTTTATGTTGGAATTTTCTAAAGATATATAATCCATGTCCAAAATAGCATCAAAATACACTAAAGGAAGTTGGAAAATATTTTCTAGGAGTAGTCCACAAACATTGACCGAGGATGAGGTATATACTTTGAATGTAATAATTTTCCCATTTTTGTTCTCACAGATAACTCAAATTCTATATTTTGAGGTGGTCTTCAAATAGTTCTACTAATGTTGAAGGATATGAAATAATGAATATAACCAAAATAAAATAGTACATTCTTTATTATTGAATGAATAAAAAGTGAACCTGTCACTACATCATTGTTGGGATTTACCTTAGTTTTAGTGATATAATATTCCATTATTTGTTTCATTGGAGGTTTTTTTGGTTGATTGCCTCCAAAAACCATTTTCTTAAGAAAATCTCTTGCATAATTACTATGTTGTAAATAGTTAAAACTCAACACTATAGGATGACTTTAAATATTAACCTTCCTTTTTCCTATAAATTTTTGGGATTCATTATCTCCCTTCAACAATTGTTAGTTAGATTACA
Organism: Viscum album; assembly: GCA_963277665.1. Classification (NCBI taxonomy): domain Eukaryota; kingdom Viridiplantae; phylum Streptophyta; class Magnoliopsida; order Santalales; family Viscaceae; genus Viscum; species Viscum album. The sequence goes on along the minus strand of OY728159.1, from coordinate 1,286,687,729 downwards.
CTCTCTTTCACATTTAAAGTATATATTGGTTCCCCATAGGTAATTTCATGGATGATTTTCCCATACGATTGACACATGGTATATTGGGTTTTCTTTCCATAATGAGATTTATCTATTGATCCTTCCATATTAAACTCTATTTTCTTCTTTTTATCTCTGGGACCATGAGACCACTAAGAGTATCTAATATTCATTTCCACCATGAAGGAAAAATAGACAATATCCTCATAGATATAAAAATATTTAATTTCTAATGATTTTGGTAATATTGAATTTTTGTTGTTAAAGAAGTGTTACACTGTTATTTTTGTTTTCAAGACAAATCCGGAGGTGTATGATGAAATATTTTTGAAATTTACCACATATGCCTCAGTAGATTAATCTTCCATGTTCTTCAGAATTAGAAACCCCCTTTATATCTCATGTCATATATTTTAGGGAGTCAATTTATTAAAAAATATTCTCTTGAAACTATATGATTCTATGGAATCAATTTTCTTATTATAATGTGGGTTCCTAATCAGTGTCCACCACTAATAAACATCCTATAAAAATGATAGACTACTAAAAAAAATTATCTTTTTCTTAGAATTGAAGATAGAGAATATATTCTCAGTGGAGTTAATCCATTATTATATTATTAAGGGATGAATATATCCACTAAAGATGTTGTGAATTTTTCACATAATGTATTTGAACTCAACATATTCATTCTTAGGAGAAGGATGGTGTTCTAAATGATCCACATTATTTTTAATAACATAATCTAATTGAGCTAGTAAATTCATGAATTTTTTAGCTCCCATTCCTATCATATTTCTTATTTTATTTTGGAAATAAACACATTACCTATTAGATTGATTGCTAAAAAATGTTCTCTATTTCCATCCATTAAAAAATAAAAATAAAGTAAATTTAGGGGGTTTTTAATGCTGACATAATACAAATAAAAAATAGAAACATTTAATAAACAATCCTAAATATAAAAATGAAAAGTATATCCCATCATGTTATCTCATTTGTTCCAATCTAGGTTAAACATGGTGATAGAAATGTCCTTATGTTACTTACTAAACATTTATAGTTCTAATCTCCAAAATTAGTTGACCTTTCTCATATACCAACTAGAATGACCTTATCCTTTTACATGTATTGTAACATGATTATATGAATAAGTATCCATAAAATAAAAACCAAGGATCAAATATTCTAGTCTATTTGGATGATTATGTACATGATTAGAAATAATGAAACCAAAATAAAAAGATATTTTATTTAATCTCTATAATGAGGTCCAAAATTTATTTGAGATCGTACATATTCATAGGATTACCTAGGGAATACATGAATAAATAGATGATCCAAAAATCCTAGTATGGTTATAAACAAAGGAATAAATCTTATCACATGGGTTAGAGTTCATAAAATTATAACAAAAAAGGCATGGAACATGAATTAAAATAACAAAGAATAACATGTAGAGCATGGGATCATATAATTATGGTATCATAGGTATGCGGAAACAACATAAAATATTATATAAATATGAGTCAAGGATAACTACCATGAATATTACACATGGTGGAAAAAGTCCCAAAATTGAATCAGGTTTACTACACGTCCCAACATGATGCCTCATGAGACTATACACTAAACAATGCATTGGAGTGCTATCTAGAAACACACATCATAACATGTTGATGTATATGCTCAACACATGAACAAGGAAACATAAACATAAGGTTTACAGAAGAAAATATATGGGTATCATAACCATGTAATAAGGCATAAATATCTGTGTAACATGAAGTATTCCTTGAAATAATAGGTTTAAATCATAAATTTACATTAATAAAGAAAAATAATCATATATAATTATAAATTATGTCTAACTAAAGTGAGAAAATGTAAAAATAGTATTAGTAAAATATTATAAATGATCCTCTTTTATTCTTTTTAAGAGAAATATTAGAGATACTTTAAAGAGAAAAAATAAAAAAAAATCATAAAAAATGACAATTTTTCTAATGAAAAAAATAGTTATTTTATAAACAATTATTTTGATTAAATTAAATTATGTAGTATACTTGAAAATGGATAAAAAAAATTGTATGTTACCCATATTCATGATTACTTATTAGGAGGAACTGAAAATGGAACATTATAAAACATGTACTTAAAAATGAAAGAAAGAATAATTGAGCTAGGTACATATGTTTGGAAAATAAAAAAAATATTGCATTAGTAGATAAGAATTTTTATGAATTAAATTGGGGTATAGATGGATAATGTTTAACCAAAATAAAAAATTGTGGTTCAGAGAGAATCCCTTGCGTTATGAGTGAATGTTTTCTTTACTTGAAATTACATTCCTGGATAATGAAATTTGAAACAAAAATAATTTAAATTAGGACATATTATATTTTATTTTATTTAATATTAATTTATTATCTTCTTTAATTCTTTCTTTGTTGAGTTATAATATTCAATTCTATCATTTTGGAGTATTCGTTTCCTTGGGTTTCATTATTGGTTCACTTGTATACATGTATGAAAGATCATGTAAAATTGAAATAGTTATCCATAATTTAAAATATATATTATTAATTAACATACAAAACATTAAATGTTATTATATATTATTTTATCTAGATATGATGATTAATCGTTAAATTTAATGTTAATTATAACAGTTTAGATTATTTTTTCATTTTTTGATAATCACAAACCAATTTTTTTATTAATTAATATTATTAATGTATACTAGTTCCAGAAATAAATTTTTAATATAAATTTTAAAATATTTTATATCCATTATAATGGTTTTATGACAATATTTTAAGGTGATATTAGAATAAAAATCATTATCTATGAATGTGGTGAATCAACACCTCACAGGCAATGTTTTAATTTTTAAACAAAATGTTAAGAGAAGACAATTGACGGTAAATATAGAAAAAATAAATTATATGTATGATATTGGATTTATCATTTTAGATTATATAGGTTATGTTATGGATGAACAATAAAATAAAATAAATTAAAAGAGAGGGGGGAGGTCTTACCTCTTCAGTGTTCTCTCCTTGAGAACCTCTTTAAGGGGTGTGGAAATGGTATTTTCATGATACCGACAATACTAGAACATGGGGAAGATATTTATTAGAGTAATTGGGAATAATATTATTAATATACATTTACTATAAGGTATATGGAGAATATTTTTTGTGGGATAATATTTATAGTGGTATTAGAGAGGTATTTTTGATTATTTTATTCATTTTTCAATTATTTTGGATCAATATTATCAATAGTGATAATTTTTGTGACAAAAAACAATAACCAAATATGTTATTTTAAGAAAGAGGATAATTACATCATACATGACTCAACCATGAATTGAAAATTCATATATTTTTCTAAAATGTCAATTACAAAAAAATGTCATATTTAACTATTCACAAAATTTCAACTATTTTAGAAAAATCTCTAAAATTCACCCAAACCATTTTTCAACATGTATAATTAAAAAATAGACTCTATTTTATGAAAATAATTTTTTGAATATGATACATTTAATTTTTAATTAATTCATCATTTATTTTCAAAGTAACAACACTTTTTGAAAGGCCACATATACCCACAGTTTTAAACAATGGGAAAAGCCCATGAAACTATGTGTATAGGATATACCCATGATTTTGAGAAATGTTCCCTATTAAGGCATCATTATAGACATATTACCATGGTTTTCATATAAAACCATGGGCATGAGTTTCATATATTATTCCACACACACGATATTAATAAAACAGTGGGTATAGATATATACAGCCAGTTTAAAAACAAGTGGGTAAATATTTTCCCATTAGGGAACCTATACCCTTGGTTCTAAAAATCGTGGGTATATCTGAATACCTAAATTTTTCAATAACATCACCACTTCTTCTTCTATCACCTAAAAATCAATTAAAACCTAAATTATACATTCAAATCAGTACAAATTTTCCACATTGACCACCAACCAACATCTTATAATAGTTTTTGAACCATATAAAACAATAACACAAACATATACATCCATAAAAAATCCTTTCAAGTCATTACATAACTACACAACTATCGTTCCAACTAAGTAAAAATAGAGGGGATAAATATCTTCCCCATCGTTAACATCCATATCTTCAACAGCATTAGAAAAATCATCATCATCACTGCCTGTCACATCATCCTCACCAACAGTATCATTTATAGGAGAAACATAATCAACAACATCATCTCCACCACCTTCAGGATGATCAGTAATATGACCCTCAATGGATTCATTGAAGGAATCATTTAAAGAACACATGGATTCCATATTTGAATCAATAGTAGTAGTATCCTCAGATAAATATGATTGACTTATAATCAAAATACCTCTTAGGAATTGTTCGGTGATCATCTTATATCATTCAGACTCTTGTTTACTTCGTTGGAATGACTCAAAAGCTATTTTTTCCTAAGTATATTCTAAACAAGAACATTCCATCTCAGGGGTCTGAGAGTCTTTAAAAGAGCTTTATGAGGTTCAATACCTAGAGGGGACGATGTTTTTTCCTAGTAAACATCATAAATTTCCTTGGTTCTTATCACATAAGACCTGACAATAATGATCATTAAACCCAAATTTGTCATCTTTTCTATCATTAGTGGCTTCCAGGGAAGTCTGTTGAAAATCTAAAAATGATAGGTAAATATGAATTTCAGATAAATATGTGAATATATATAAAAAAACTTACAATATTTTCATTTTTTTGTCCATTTACTACAATTACCTCATTTTTATTTCTTTTATAGAATAACAATTTAGATCGATGTACATGTCCTTCGATTCCCAATATATCTTCATACACATGACACTAATTTTTATAAACACATTCACAATCTAAACACATTATAATCATAAATAATAATAAAAGAGAATAATTATTATATGAATGAAAAATACATAAATTTAAAAATATGATAATCATTTAGGAAAACATCATATATAAATGATAATAATAAAGACATTATATTTTTAGTTACTCAATATAAAAATTCAATAATATTGAATACGAATGATTTATATTAAATTTATAATATTAACTCCACTTTACTCATCAAATGGACAATTGGACATTAAAACTAGAGGCTAATAAGTGATTATACTTATAGGCTAATTGATGGTGTGGCCTAATTGGACAATTAGGATATAGAAATAATATCAAATTCAACTATAAGAATTATACCCTATTGTGTTATTAGGATAATTTTCTAATTGGAAATAAATTTTATAGTATAATTGGCCATAAGGTCAATAGTCCAATTTCCCATTGGGCATAAAGGATTAATGGCCTTTTGAAAGGGTTATTTTCAGCCTTATATTTAATAAATTAATGACTATAAAACTTAAAATTCATCATGAAAATATAACTAAGATAAAATAAAAATAAAGAAATTATTTAACATCAGAATAATTTACATGATGCTTCTCATATTCAGGCATTTTAGTGTTCCCCAATGTATGTTCATATGTCATTAAATATTTTTTTTTATTTTTTATTTTACCTGATGTTGCAATTTGTTTTTCAATATAAGTAACGATAATTAAATTTTATATGAAAAAATTTAATGATTGGGAATACTTTAAACTTATCAGTCCTCCAATCTTAAATCACTTTTTGATATTGTGTTTTTTAACAGTTGAGGTATATGGTTATACCCCTTAAATTAGAACTAACTGTTCTCTTCCAACCAATATACAACTCAGGATTCTAGTATAACCATAATTCCCTACGATCTATAAACATTAAAGTCTTGGTAGCTTCACCCTCATGAAATTTAAACTAACTATGAAAAGAACATGTTAATTCACATATGTAAAAAAATTATGTAGATATAAAATTATAAATTTTTCATACCCATATCTATGCCCATGTTTTTTCCATGATGTCATTATTAAAAAATCTCCATGGGATCTGTTCCAATGAAATGATATCGCGGTACTTGGATAATGTAGCCATGAATCTTTTACGACATCTCTAATATTTACCTATTGCCTTATTTTATTTTTTTTATTCCACCATTATATGTTTCTGGCGATTCTAGGCTTCCTCCATAAAAGTTTTACCACATCGCCTACTAGAATATCCTACTAAAGAAAATAAGTCGGGAAAAGAGAAGAATTAAGTATTGGTAAAACACAAAAAAATATGTAATATTATTTGACACAATAATATTAAAAACCCATTGCGGGATACTCAATAGGTTATGATGGATCTGTGGGACATTCTAGATCAAGAGGCTCTGAATGAATTATATGTTCCAATGCATTCCCTAGGTGATCTCTGTGCACTAGAGTGGAAGAAAAAGGATCAGACCTATCAAATTATGGTTGGATGGTAGGAAATAGAGGTGGTTTAGACATGGAATAATATGGTTAGTATACTAAGGGATACTACAATGGATATGAATGTGATAAAGGTAACAACATCAAATGAGTTGTCCTAGATGTTGAATGGTATGGAGACTCTAAATGAGATGATGATGGAATGAGTGGGAACATCCCTAGTGGCTCCCATGGAGGATGGTAAGGTTTAGTAGATGAGGTGTCCACTGGTGGGTTTGTGTGGGAACAATTATGGTGGGTGCTTGTTTTAGGTTTGGGAGAATCCTTGCTCAGGCCCATGCTAGTATTATAAGGATTCAACTATAGTGGAATTGAATTTCCCTATAAAATTGATAAATAATATTAACATGACATTATATGTAATGTAGAAGAAAAATAATTTAATTAATATACTCAATGAAGAAATAAAATGAGGGAACTCATGGTTCCACACCTGTTTATTGGGATCAAATAGTTTCTTCCTTAAAATTTATGAATTTTTTTTCATTATATACATAAGAATGAAATACACAATTTTTAGACTGTTTTAGAAAACATGAATACAACATATAATTAAAAGAAGGCATAATCAATTTCACAAAGTTGTTTAGAAAAACCAAGTTATAATTTTTTTAAAAACTTTTTGGAACCATGATTTATGAATTGTAAAAAATATAATTAAATGAAACATAACCAAAAAATAATAAAACAAAAATATAATTTAAATTAGAAACTAATTATAGTAATACTAACATGGGTACCTTATGTCAACAATAATTTAACAAACAATGGACATATAGGGTTGATCATTGTATTAACCACCACTACTTTTGGTTCAACATCAACTATGATAATGGGTCAATTTGTTTCATCAAAGGAAATATTTTTTCAATACTGTTGGGGCGTTAATGGGGTAAATTTCTTCGCTAGCATGATGAATAATATGTGTTAGTATTAAATAATTAATACCATTATAACCAGGTATTAGATGATCATTCACATGAAAAAACTTATTTTTTCATTGATGAAAAATGTATGGATCATCATTATATATGAATCAACTGATGTCAATAACTTTAAATCCAAAAACATTAATAAATGTACCATGTCATGTCATTGAATCCAACCATTTACATTTCATCCTAGTTATTAGACCTTGAGAGTAGTAAACCAATAAAAATATTTTCTGAACAAGTACATAACAATACACATTATTATATAAAGTATGAACATATGATGCTTTGGAAAAACAATCAGTTCTAATAGTTAAGATAACTCCATAATGTTGTGCTCTTATTTTCAAAAACCAATCAGTTGTAACAAATATATACACATTGATTATTATAGATTTAAATTCAAGAAAATAATTGGGACCAAAGGCTAATGCTCTTAATTCTTGAGAAACAGGGTCATCAAGAAAACTCAACACCTGAAATATATATGAATGATAAAATTAAATATATATCTGTATTTTAATTTTATTAAATTAATCCACATAACTTTTATTTCAATGAATGAGAAACTCAAGACTATAAAAGCCTCTCTCATTCTCAATTGAAAAAATTAATGAACTCTACCAATATTTTTTTATGTTCTCTACATAAAATTACATTAAAATTATGAGGTATATGTAAAATTTCATAATATTATATGACATGTAAATATCCAAATTACATTCTTTATAAAGTCTTTGAACAAACAAAAATTACACAAGGCAATGTGGTCTGCCATAAATACCTCTTTAAGGATCAATGTAGCTAATGCATAAGACCCAAAAATTCCTCTTTAAGAGGGATCGATTTTCCCATACTAATCATATTTATTTTTTATTGTAAATTTATGTCTTCTGATCACATCATACAAATATATTTAACTAAAATACATACATTCTTGATCTAGATAACCTCTCACAATTGAACCTTCGGGATAATTATTATTTCAGAACTATGAGTTCATTTTAAACATATTTCATTCAGTATAAATCAACCATATAATGTAAATTGGTTCCTTAAGAAGTGTCTTAGTTGGAATATTTACTGTTAAATATAGTATATAGGTCAAAAATTACAGAGGACTTTTTTTCCATCTCACAAAAAATTAATGGCACCTCCTGCTACATTTTTATTAAAATGTCTTGGAAAACCGTTTAGCACATGTTCTCAAAAAATTAGAACAAAACAATCACTATCAAACATACATTATTGGATAGAAAATTTTGAATTGATATTAGAATCAATTCGTGAAAAAGGATGTGATAATCATATGTTTTTTTTGGAATTTTGCGTTCAAATACATTTCGCTGATTTGTTTAGATATGTTGGTATAATATCCACGGAGAACCTTGATATTATCTAATAATGCTAGCAATTGATTTTTCCCAAACGGTTTCATCACATAATAAGCTCAAGGAACTTTCAATTTTTTTCACAGATATATAAAGGATGATGTTATAGTCTATACCCTAATCCAACAAGTCTTGATAAGATCAAAATTCATCTTTTGTCTTCTTATTTATATTTAGAATAATTACAAGAAACATTTTAAATATGTTTATCAATATTAATTACATATACAAATGAGTTAACAAATTGGTATACCAATATTGAAGCTAAAAACATATACTTATCTTCTTTCAATTGTTAGTGGATTTAGTGTCAACATTCTTCCTCTTTATAGATTTCACCTGAAATTTCCATAATAAAAAATGAAATAATTCAACTAATTGATCATATCACTAACATATGAAGATTTTACTATTTAGTAGAAATAGTATTACCAAACCTCTGATGAGTCTTCCTATATTGATGATCCATTGGAATGAGATGACGATTCCCAATGAAACTGAAAGTACGATGACATATAATCATTCTTAATAATATATTTTTCATACATACAACACAATATAGTTTTCAATTTATTGTCAAAGAAGAGATCATTTCATAAGTAGGGAAATAATTTATAGTCCATAGAAGGAGGTCACACATTAATATGTATTTTTTAAGAATCATCAAATTTCTATAGACCCATATCCCAAAAATGATTAAACGTTCTTTTTAAATGCTTTAAGTACACATCTATATCATTTCAGGGACGATAAGGTCCAGATATTAGTTTAATAATGAAATAAAAAAGTTTTTTCATAAACATCCATAGTGTATGATTATAAACATGAATAAAAAATTTCTATATGTTGTGCTCAGTAAGAATCTAACCAAAAAGATTTAAACCATCCCAGGGTAGACCCAACCTGACATTACCCACCTAAGCTGAAGAAACTGTATATTGTACACAAAATTCTATCCATACTACTATATCTATATTATTAGCCAACTCACTACTAACTTTAATTCTCTCAGCATTATTCCATGACATATTATTAGATATTTATATATGAATGAAATGATTTTTAAATATAGGGAATCAATTGAAAATTAAACATAACGTTTCATGGAACATGAGATGCTGTTATATCTACATTTTCATTGTATTGATACATAGAAATTTTTATGCAGGCATTATAGTAACATGTTTCATTAAAAAATAAACGGAAATCTTTTGGATAAGAATGAAATTTATTAGTAACAAATATAATCATCTTAATTAAATTCTATTCCTTGTAATGATTTGACAGATTGTCTGCACCATCAAGAATGAAGTCCTTAAAAAGGAAGGAATATAATAAATGGGGGTATTATAAATTATATTCATGGTTTTTACATGATATAAAAACATTAGAAATTTTATATTGGTCAATTTAGTGCATTCATGATATACTAGAGTTCTGGGGTCTTCCTATAAACTTTCTACTCCATCAAATTCATCATCTTTAGCCTTTTCCTCATTTTTATTGAAATAATTGACTTATTTCAATGACATATAATCTCTATCATGATAATTCAGAAATGGAAATTGATCAAATATCAAATTATCCATACCACTTATTTCTTTTCATTCATGAATAGTAAATGATTTTCTTGTCTCTCCACAGTAGTACTATACATAATAGATTGTTTGAAATACATCTTTTGTGATATGTTATCTAACTTATTCTTGTATTAACTAAGGTATTTTAACACAATTATAGCATGGGAATTTTATACATCCTATATCAGAAACATTTTAAAATTCAAAGTATAAAAAAAATGCAAATTCTTTTGAAACTCGGTTAAAATTTGATCGGTAAGGTACATCAATATTCTATCCATTCAATTACAAGGGGAAAATATTAATGTCTTAATCAAAAATGTAAAAAATAATTTAAAAATTCATTAAAATAAATTTTATTATGAAAGCCATCAAAGCATACCAATAGCTTGCAAGTAAAATAATAATAGAATTAAAATATGTCATAAGCGATGGCTAAAAACTGAATCAAGGTGGGTATCCATGACATTTAAGAATTCACTATCATGCTAGATAAATTGAATAAATATTCACTATAATCCATATTACTCAATTCTACTCCCTTATGTTTTAATAATGAAAACCTATCAATGAATCCCTATACTCGATCCTGTATACCATAAGTATTAAATTTCAATCATGATCAACATGGGATATCAACAAGTTCTAAATATATCAAATTACACATTGGAAAGGATTTCACCTTAATAAAAATAAAATAAAAAATAATTCCTTCAGGGAACCTAGGATGAAAACTTCATATATTTTTCATTAATACATATGAAATAATGGTTTCTGAAATGAATAGTATTCATACATTGAATAATAACATAATTAGGTATTAAATTAATTATACAACATAAAGGCATCAAATATATTCAAAATCACTATCTTATAAATATATATGCTAAATATCATATAAAACATCCAAAAACCCTTTAGGAAAACAATATGACACTCTATTTTGATACAATAGTAATAATAAAACCCTTTAATTATATGAAATCAAAGTAAAAAAATAAAATCTCATATAAATTATGTATAATAAATGAACATATGTGTATCATAAAAATGATATCAGACTTTATTCCGACATAAAATATTCATAATTTTAAAATTATAAATGTTTCTGTAAAATCATGTTTAAATTATTTATTCATTTCACAAAAAGTTTTATTTATGGTTTGATTATGGTTTATGAATACAGAATCTAAAATAATAATATTTGAGATAATTTAATAATAATAAGAGAATATAGTATAACTATAATCCATTTTTGTGTCATCCTTACATAACCATTTAATTTTAATATATCATTATTTATAGTGTGATTCAATTCATGATCATTTTTATTGAATAGAGTGAATTGAAAGTGGTAGTGGATATGAAATTCTTTTGTGTCGTTTGGTAGATGTTTTCTATATAAAAATTATTTAATTTGAATTGAATGAAATTTTCAGCGAATGTGGCTCAATATGGTTATAGGGATTAGGAATGATCATTAATTATCCCATCCACTTGTTTAATACATTAAATGTAATTAAATTTATTTTATTTAATACATCAAATGGATCATCAATGTGAATAATAATATGTGACTTTGAAGAAAAATTTATATAATAAATTATTTTTGTTAAATACTATATTTTAATTTCATTTCATATTATTTTTGAATTTATAGTATTTTTGATGTATTACTAAAAAATACACATCTTAAATATACCTCTTGGATAAGTGTCTTGATAATGAACATATATATTTAATAACCTTAGTCCCAATGACCATATTTCTAAGCGCATATATCAAGTGACCAAATATACAATGGTGTAATTTAATTTTGATATGCATTCATAAATATATTTATAAAATTTTAAATCTTCTTCATTTCATTCTATATAAATATATTAAAAATATTTATAATCCCCAGTCGATGAAAAATAGGATATACTTATAAAATAAACCATTGTGAATATTTTTTCCCACAAATTACATAAACTAAAATAATAAATCGTGAATTTGGAATCTAAAACATTTAAAGAATATTAAAAAAATATTGTGAAAACGTATTATTTTTTATAAATTTGACCCATTCCAATGAAAATTGAGGAACACACGAGAAGAAATAAGTGAATAGAAAGAAGTTTTACCACTCAAATATCCCAATAAAAATTTACAAGAATAGAGAATGAACACCATCAAATGGGTGAAATATTTCATAGGGGAACACAATATTCTTTTGACGAGTGAAGCGGGAGGCTAAAATCACCAGATTAAGGGAGGGGGATGCCAAATATGATTGATCAAGAAATGTATGAGGCCAAATTTGAATGATTGTAAGGGGAATCATGGATACACATAAGGACTAGGGTTAAAATGAGTAGTGGAGGAGGAGGAGCCTGAGAATGCCTCCAATATCAAATGTTCTATAATAATTAATTATTAAAAACCATTGTTAGAAAGGAATCTATTCCGATGGATAATTAAATACCACTGGTATATTCTTTCACATTAACTCTATTCACACAATTATCCAAAACTGTGGGTATAAATAGATTTTTTAGTAGTGAAATTTTAAAATTATAACTAATTAATTGAATCATTGAAAATTTAATTAAGGTCTAATAAAATTTTCATATTTTCATAATAGAAAAAAATTTAAGTGCTGAATTATTTTTATGAAAGTAAAATTTCATTTAAATCTATACATTAATTATACAATTATACATGGGCATTTACGTTTCAAAAAATCACTAATACTAAATTTATCATTTTTAAAACATTTATTTACATCTTAAAAGATAAAAATATATAACATTTTAATTTATGAGATACCTAAATTTTATATATGCATTTACAGGTGAGGTTACTATTCTATTAGTCAGATTAATATTCATAATGGTCACATTACTATTCCAATGGTAACGTTACTATTACATTTGTATAGGATCTTAACTTTTTATAAATAAAACTTATTTAATTATTAATTTATGAAAATAATATTTTATTATATTCTATGCATGATCTATGATTTTTATACAATATAACATAATTATAAGAAGTGAAAGTTGATTGATAAAATTTTGGGTTGTAACATTATTAAACATTTAAGATATTTAAATACACTCACATTTGTATAAAAACATGGGTAAAACCCTTTGGTAGATATATTTTTGGATTATTTTATCATTTATTGTCAAAAACCTAATTTTTGAAAGTAATAATGAACTCCCCGCTTTTACTATAAATACCCACCCATTATCCCATTATTCTATACTCAAAACCATTTAATGTTGAATTAAATCTGAATTTTGCTATCTATACCACTTCCAATGTTTTCTCTAGATGTTAATAAGCTCCTCCAAAGATTTTAGATGTTCCCTATCAAGGTAGGGGATCTTCCCCACCTCTTTATTCAAGCACATCCTTTGTACTTTTCAATTTTTATTTCTAATTTTTCTTATTGTATTATGTTTTTAAACATTCCTATGATTGTTTATATGATATAAAAGTAATGATAAGCCAACATTAATATTCATTTATCCCTTAGATGAATCTATTTGTACACTTATTACACTATTAATATTATCCAATTATTTTCCTTGGCAAACATTTATATAGTGACTACCGGCCCAAATTTCCACTCAAGGGTATTAACATAGATGTACCTATTCTTTATTTATTAGGGACTTACGTGTATAAAATCCAAAAACATTAACAATGATTTAAAAGTGGTAAAAGGTGTTCTTATGTTCAATAATCTATGTGGAAAACAAATGACTTTACATTATCTGAATGTGATAGTGAGGTACAGAATTATGTATCCCCCTAATGCATTGGGTAGTGTTTTTACCTCATGAGATACCATATAAGGTGCATATGAGATTATCCTAAGAACACTATTTTATTTGGTCTTGGCTGCTAGCTTAGTCTTATTTTTATTAGCTCATGTATTATGTAGCATCCACACTCTTATGTTTCATTTTTGTTATTACCTTATATTATTTTTCCTTAATAATTTTTGTGTTTTTCACCCATTTCATGTCACCCTAATATGCATGTAGAAAAACATGAATTACATTAATCATTATATGTATTGACTATACAATTTTAGGTATTTTTATATCAAGATTTTCATTTTTATTTCGCCATGTTTTCTCATGTAGTATTAAAGGATCAATTGCATATAATGGGGTGTTTTGGTGTTCATAAAAAAAGTTTCGGTACCCATGTTTTATGTTAATGTGATATATACCTAATTTCCCAAATAAACTGGGCATCATAATCTTCTAGGATTTAATTATGAGTATATTTATGTAATAATAAATTAATTAATGAATATTAAAGACATGATTTCTAATAGGAAAAATAGTCATTCAATAAATTTCCATCAAATGTGAAATAAATGTATTGCTCTTATATATGTGTGGACCTCGACCACCACGAAGTGAAGTGTTTTTTCATCACTAAATGAAAATTTATTGTTATAATAGTGAATTTAATTAATATATTTGACATTTATGATATTATTATAGTTATATAATGATTAATTTTCACTTACCTTTCTCTCTCTGCATTTATAAAAAAGTGGAAGCATTACTCATTCATATGTATCGATTACCATCCGTATGAAGTGATATAATTCATTGTTCATCATTTATTTATATTAATAGTTATAAAAGTGTATGTAACTATTAAATATTAATTTCAAGAAATGATTAAGAATATATATATCACAGAACCATGATTAAGGTTCAAGGATTAAGTCTTACAAACAAAAACATGCATGACAAACAAATTGTTATCATCTGAAACTATGATTTTAATAAAGAATTGTTAATAAATGGGCGATAAGATATTATAATTAAATATAATATGATATTCTATATTTGATTATTTTTCTGTAAAACAAATTTAATAAATCATTATTTTTTATATATTCTATTCGAATGTGTACGAAGAAAATCAATTCATGATGTAAAGGATCTATGTTTTAATCATGTATTAATCAGGATTTTTTATGCTTGGATTTATATTGATTAAATTATATAAAATTATCTAATAAATACAATTAATTTTTCTTCAAATTTATTTATTTATCTAGTTTTTATATATTATTATTGTTTTCTTCTCTTAGGTCATGAGAATGGTTTAGAATGTGATTTTTGGAAAAGCCCAACATAAATTTCCTCTTTAGTAATATTTTTTTCTTCAATATCCCAGTTTTATAAATTATTTTCAAGAATATTTTTAAATAATTTAAAAATAAATTTTTATGTCATTTTTCCCATTTTTCACTATTTAAATAAACATTTCAAAATAATATTATTTTCATTTTCTAAATGATTTACTTTCTACCGAAGGTGTTAATAGAATCATTATTTTAATAATTACAATAGGAATATAATTTCCCACCATAAATAATTCTCAATGATTTGATTATTTCATTACATTTTTCATGGTTATTTTTAAAGAAAATATTATATAATATATGGTAAAATATTAGATTTTAAATAGCTGGTTTTAGAAATAAAATGGTATTTTTCTCTTAAAATATTCATGTGATCATTTAAATACATATTTAATCTGTGATAAAATTATTGGATGCTAATTATTCTCTACTAAGGATATAAACCATTTATACCATCGTTATTATTTATATAGATGGTTTTTTATACTGGTTATGAGAGTTATCAAACCCCATTAATTTTCAATGGGTTATGATATATTGAAATGATGAAATGTTTGTAAACCCTATTTCTTTCCATGAGTTATATTATTAAGAAATGATGAATGTGTTTATGATATTGTGTCACACATATATATGGTTTTCATTATTTGATGGGTGGTTTCATTAAATTATTCATATTCATTAGTTAAATATAATATCTCATATAATAATTATGGAAGATGACTACATGTTCTCGATTCAATATTGGAAATAGGTAGGAATCACTAATCCACTATGATATGGAATATATGTGGTGACTTATGATCTATTATGATATGGGAAACACATATTTATGAATGATTCACTTTGATATGTTATTCTCAATAGTAAACTTTGATATATGATATGGTTTCTATGCCTATGATTGAGAAACACTCCTATAACATGTTTTTTATGCTTATAACTTGAACTAAATGTTTATTATTGGTTTAGGATGATTCCTCACTCTCATGATTGATGTATTTTGATATGATAAAGTTTTATTATATGAACAATGTTTGAGATCTATGATATATTTGTTATCAACATTGTAATTTGTGGGAATGATCTCATACACTTATTCATTTCTTATGTATCCAAATGATCACAAATTTATATCTCCCTTGTTTATCTTATCTGAGTATCAACCTTTCATATTATTCCATTCCTCATGTTATGAAAAATATTTTAAGTTTGATATTTAGTGATTTGAATAAAATGAGAATACATTTCTCAACGATGATGAATATCTTACCTAGATAATATGGTTATATATTTATAATCCAATTACACTGAGCATTTATGGTTCTGAGGCATGTAATGTTATTAGATGTATTTAATATTCATATAAAATGATTTAATTTTTATATTTGAAATACATGGGTCACATAAGTATGCATTGACAAGGGGTTTTCCATGATAGTCAAATAAAACCATTAGTCTCTTTGAGATGACCATTGGGAATGTGTTTCTATCCAAATGTGGTGTAATATCATTGATGGTTATACTTGAATTAGACTAGAAAATAGTTTTTGTGTTTGGTCAAACCCATAATGAAAATGAATGCGAATGTTATTTAGTACATTACACTAGTTTGACTTTCCTAGGAGGCCAATGAGGAATTGATGATGTCAAAGAGATCCTAGTTAGTTCCCCTATGAATTAGAACCATATTGAGAGTGTGTTCCTAATTATGGGTACATATGAAAGAGAGTGTCACCATAAAACTAATATTAATGATGTAATCATGAGGGAATGTTTATGAAGAGATTGGGATTGGATGTTAAGATTGACCCATATATGTTTTAGTTTATTATAACTCAATATATAATTTCCCAAGTGGCATTGGAATTAGTAGTTGATCATGGACCTGGTCTGATTGTTAGGGAGGCCTAAGAGTCACTTAATAACATTTATGAGACCATAAGCTTTCTTATATGATTGGATAAGGTCACATGGTATTTTTTGCTTAATTACTAGATCAAAGAGATTCTAGTTATATTTTTTTTGTAGGAGTGGATTCATAGAGGTGGTGCCTTGGATAAAATATAAAATAATGTGTGGTTACATGTACATGAACTCGTATATTGGTAGGGTTTCGTTTAAAATTTTGATACCATTTTTAATTCTCAGGTGTGGAGATTATAATGAATACATGATTGGGCCCTTGAGAATGCCATCAATTTATAAGATGAAAATGATTGTATATGAATATATGAATATATGAATATATGATTGCCTTGGACATAGACCATGAGATCATGGGTGGGTATTCCTTTTCATTTTTAGGGGAACTCATGAAATAATCATACTTAGACATATAAGATTCTCTATATCACCCCCTTCATATAAATATGTCATTGCCAGATATTGATGAATACCTAGTTACTACCTTGGTGTTTAACCATATTGATTGAAGATTAGGGATACCTAGTTATTCCCTGAGGTAGGATACTCATCATGATGAAGGTGTGAGGGCATGATTCCTAGTGAGTGAACATACACTACAAAATATTTTACTTTTTTGAACAAAGTAATATCTATTAGAAAAGATATTTTTTTGGGCAATGATTTTAATGAATAAATGAGTCAGTGTCACTAAATTTTTGTTAAAACTATGTCCTTAAATGTTATTTTAATATTTAAAACATTTATATTGAAATTATAGTAATACCAACAGATAAAATATATTTTGGTAAAAATGTGTAGTGATTGATTCATATCAAATATTTATTTGTTAAAAATACTATTACCAACATTTATCATTCTATCAATAATATCATTAATAATATTATATTGAATATTATAATAATAATATAAAAATTTAATATCTTCCTAGAAATTATTTTGTAAATAAAATATCATGTGTGAGTATTACATTGTTTGTTGATAAGATTGTATAGTACATTTATTAATATAATTATATATAATATATTAATTATATTTATTATATAATAATTAAAAAAGTATATTATATGAAATAAAAAATATTCAATTTTTAATTAAAAAACATTTTGAAAAGATCATATTCCAATATAATTTAAAAACTTGTTAAAAATCAACACAAGAAGCTCCAAGAAACATATTATAGACATGTTACAACATGTTCAAACTCTAATTAACACTATTGAAAACTCCATCAAGCATTATCTGAACTCTATTTCCCTTACACACCGGAATTCACTCTATTAAACATAATTTGTAATTTTTCTCATTTATATTTAACATTGAGAAAGATAATGAGCATATTAAGATAGAACCACCTCTCAAAAACCATTAAAAAATAATGATACTAAAGATAACCAGGAAATGAAAAATAATATAAAAATCTAAATGAAGAAAGAAAAATTCCAAAAAAATCTCTATAGAAACCGTGGTCATAAATATAACAAAATAGAACATCAAAATGGATACCAATTAGCAATATTTTATAAATAACTTTTACAAAGAGTATTGGGACCAGGATGAAATGAAAACAAATATGTCTATTAAAAACATCATATAAGTGTGTAATAGAGAAAGTACGAGTAAATGATACTATAAATGGATTATGAGTTGCACAATATGCTCTAAGAGTTATGTGATTGATAGAAGAGGGTTTCTTGCATGATTTAATATTTTTGTGGAAAACATCATCGAAGTCAAATATATGTTCATAGCCTCTTTGGGAATATCTTGTATTCTATATAGATATATTTGTATGATTTTAATCCCTTATAGATATTCAATTCATCAGTTATTATGAATAGAATATATAAACAATCATCTATGCCAATGATCCACCACAATGATCTAGAATTATCAAGAACAAGCTATCATCACAAAATATAAAATGTTAATAAACATTGGTAAAACCTCAACATCTAGTACATAACATGAATGAAACAAAAAATAAAGGAAATATAAATCCAATTTGATTTCCAGTTTCCCAATTTAATGGTTTCCCGACAAGATCCACTTCTAATTATATCTATGGAAAGAATAAACTCATGATTCTCAATATATGTTGACCAACATGAAAAAATATAAAAATAAGTGAACTATCATAAAAATAATAGAATCCAAAACTAAATTGGAATCATATAATATGATTATGTTACCTTTATGATTTCAACCATGAGGGTCGAATTATATATAAACAGAAGTAACCAACTCTTTCCCCAAAATATTTTTCAATATTAAACCCTAGAGTTTCAATGAGTGATGACTTAGTAGAAATAAAAACAGAGTAAAATGTGTCAACACGTAGACCTCATCACCATAATCATACTATTATATAACTTCTAGATAAATAATAACTTTATTCATATAAATGATCTGTAAACTTATGAAAATGGTAAATGAATTTTATAAAATGATAAACTGATATAGATTGTTATCCATTTCTACACAATCATAATAAATAATAGTTTCATTTGAAAAAATATTTCAAAAGGTAAAAAAGAATAAAAATATTCCATAATCCATTGATACATTATTATACTTATGATAGAAAAATACCTCTAATTAAGAAGAATTAAAATATTCTATTAAACATATTATAATTCCTTAATGAAGAAAAAAATATCATAGAAGCCAAAAATTAAATTTCATAGATAGAAGTTAAACAAAAAATTATTTTACCTCAAATATTTGTGTAGTACACATCACATATTAAATTAATGAATGATATAAATCATCAAGGAATAGATGATGTAGTCATTTTAAAAGTATTAAATCTTTCATATATTTATCAACTCTAAGTGAGGAGTTAGATCAAGAGCTCCTTATATGTTCTACCATTAGAGATATCAACCCTCTTCACTTTTGAAAAGTTATAAACCCTCACTTTTATCTTGCTATCAAATCCCTATAACACCCCCTCTCCATAAACTATTTCAACCACTAGATTAATTATTTCTACCAATAAACTAAAAAAATGCCACCACCTTCCACATCAGTAACATAAAAGTTTGTCCTCTAAGTCTTCCTTGTCAATATAGTACTACAACTTTATATATAACTAAATCACTCCCAGTATGGTTTCATATACTAAAAAAATATTTAATACAGGGAGAAATATCTAAATAGTACCTCATTTAGAATTAGGCCAGGTCTACACATCAACATGGAATCTAACCACTTTAAATGATAACTATAGTGGATTCCTTAACATAGATTAATAAAAGAAACATTATTCATCCAAAATAAAAACAATAATAAGTTTTGAATATACCTAGATAAAAAGGATATCAAGATCTTTTCTAATAAGTTTTTTCTAAAACAGGAGTGAACATACCTAGATAAAATGGCCATCCTTAAATTTTAAAAAATAAATTAGGCTATCCTAAAATAGAATTATAATATTACATATTACTTAATTGAGATGAAAAAATAATAAACATTAAATTCTTACAAATAACATTTGAAATTTCAAAATTAAAAATTTTAGTAGAGAATAAAAATCATGTGTTAACTTTAAACAACAATGTAATGAATTTTATTTCTTTCAAAAAAACTAACAAATTAATTTCATGAAAATAACACACAATGAAGTAACATAAAATATTTTAAATAACAAACTAAATCTAAATATTTATTTTAATTTTTTATAATTAAATATAGAAAAATATAATAAAAATATCACAACATTTGAGCTTATCTGAATAATGAAATAAATTCATTCTTATAAGATAAAATAACATATTATTTGACATGTACATAAAAACCCCAAAACATTATTTATGAAAAATTTGTTTGGAAAACCATTTATAAAAAATAAAAATACAGTTTGGAAAATGGATGAAAAATAAAAGGTGAAAAATGGTTCAGAAAATTACCATAGCAAGTCCATGTTCCATAGATAGAACTTATACTAATCTTATGTTTTCTTGAGGTGGTGGTTCCAAAACATTAAATTGGTGACTAGGAAATTATTTTCCACGTCACTCCAAAAATTCATGAGACATATGAATCTACATTGGCTAGAAATGGGTGATCAACCTATATTTTGTGTCCGTTCTTCCCTCAATATATTCATCCTCCCAATGAGTGTTGTATTATTTATTGTAACAGAAAACCTTCCCAATTTGTTTTATATAGAAATTTATTCCCTAGGATTATCAAACAATCATTTTAAACTAATTAATATTAAAAACCTATACATTTTGGAAGGGAGAGGTGATATTAATGTCATTATAACAATATACAAGGAAATATTTTGTGTGAGGATGTTGATGACACACATGATAAATGAGATATTGATGATACACATCAGTAGGGAAATGGATCATTACAAAAAATAATTAATTTTTCTCCACTATTTTCATCCAATGTCCATAGTAATTGATACTTGGAGACTCGTGTACCAATTTATTACAAGTAATATATTTTATAAACTATTTCAAAAATTGTTTTGATAATGTGAGACCATATAGATTGTAAAATTAATTTTTGATTTCTCCCCCATCTTATTCTTTTCTGTGAAATTTCTCTTCCAACTTTGAAACGTGATCACTAGATACAAATTAATATAAATTACATGAACTAAATTACACCCTAAAAATTTATTCCTAAAATATATATCTATAGATATTATCTATAGTTTTGTCACTAAAAAATGAGATATTGATACAAAACTATAAACACCTTAGAAAAGTAAATAATGATGAAAATGAATATCTGAAAACATACCAATAAATTACAGAACCACTATGGTGAAAAAAGTGAAGTTATCAATCGATTAAATTAAAATAAATCAAATAATTATTGTCATTAAATTTTATAATCTAAATATTTGAAATAATCATTGAATCATCACCCACCTCTTCACCTATCAAGATTATTACTAATGTTAAACACTACATGATACCATAATGTTAAACCGGAAAATATATATATTAAAAAATATTCCTTAGTTTATGATAATAATAATTAAACATAGATATATTATATTAACCAAACGATATATATATGTTAAATTATGTTTACATTAATAAAAAACACTACTTTCACTCTACTGTTGGACCATACACTCATTTATCTTGTGATGTGTGGACATAAAATATTTTACTTAAACAACATAAGAATTAATAAATCAAAATTTTCATAAAAATGTACTATGATATTTACACCTTAATTTTTCTAGTGTCCAAAATATAAAAATAAATAATAATCCTCCTCAACTAATTTATTATTGAAATTTTTAAGAAAAATTGTTACACTATTCTAGGAAAATAATCAAACTACTAAATTATAGCATGGAATAATTTAAGAAAAAAAAATAAAAAATAAATAAATAATGAATACAGAAAATAAAACAAATGGAGTAGGATACATTGATAAAATGTAACCAATTATCTCTATTTAAGACAATTATTTCATTAAAACCACATAAAAATTGATTATCCTAAGTGGTTTATTTAAGAGTTGTTTTATATATACATTTATATCTTTTAATAAGTGAATTTGAAATTATGATTATGATATTAATAGGTTAATCCCAAGGACTTCTTATAACATGTACAAATAATCATAATCTATTCTCATTCATCTTCTCATTATTCAAATCAACTCTTATTTTTATTGAACACTTTCATTTCTAAATATCCGAAGATAATGTCATGAATAGAATAATTCAATAATATATTTTCAAATATATATATTTATTTTATTTAATATGAAAACACATTTACATCAAAATAATAAATATTTTTGTGTCCAAAATTTATTATATATGAAAATAATTTTTTTGATTTGATTTCAATTATGATAATAAAAAGAATAAAAACTAATATTATGCAATCTCTATAAAATCAATCATGTAACAAGGAATATTTATGTTACTAAATATATTAATTTAGAGTTTAACCAAAATTATAATCTTGTGCCTATTATTATAAAATAATATAGAATGTAAATTAAATATTACGAATAATACCATTCAAAAATAAATAAATATTAATGATTAAAATTATTTATAAATATCTTTCACCCTAATATAATCATCTTATATAGATAATAATTCTATCTCCACACTTGGAGAAACACATTCACATGATGTGGTTACTCTATGTGATAAGATAATGGAACAATGAATTAACGATATAATATATAGGCATTAATAAAATATATTTTACCTCTAATACTCATTCCTAAAATACGGTATCAAGGAAGTAGGTAGAATGGGGGAATCTAGTAGGTGAGAAATTATCCATGGTATTCTTAAAGAGGGGGATCTTGAAAATGTCCCATATATGTATATATACACACACATAATAAATACCTTCTTTTAAGAGATTTATTTAAAAAATGGAACGTATATGTTATTTTTATACATATAAAACACACACATGAACACACACACACATATAACCCCAAAATATATTCTTATATATATATATAAATAATGTATAATTATTTTTCTAGGGATGGATAAAGCGAAATATAATTTTTTATATACATGGATAAAAATATTGTTGAAAATTTTGGAGAAACTTCCATATATATAAAAATAAAGATAAAGATAAAAAAATAATATATAATAAAAAATGATGTGTGATGAAAAAATTAATTGAATCAAAATTGAGAGGAATAAATATAACATAAGTTCATAGATATGTGAGAAATACTTATGAGTGTAGTATAAAGAGTTCAATGTTGACTCCCATTATTAGGGAACAAAAGATGTATTGTCCTGGATATAGAGAGAAAATTAAATTGACAAAACTAGATGAATTAATTGAGAAATATGTCATCAATGGTGACTCCAGAAAATCACAAAGAATATGGAATCAACTATAACTTTCAACTCTAATGTGGTTATCAGTGACACTAGCACAACATGCGAAGCAGATGTATTTTTCTTGAGATGGAAAATTTACAATTGTTTAAATGAAAATATTGATTGAAACCAAAGAGTTTTGAATAAATATCATTCAAAAATTTTATAGAGATTAATGAATGAATTATCTATCATACATTAATGTGAGGAAATACTACCTGATTTGACATGTCATTTCAAATCATGATATTCTAGTGGTTTTGACATGAATAAAGAGTAAAGGTTTTGTGGATTATCAAAATAAAAATTAAAGGTATTTTTAAATTATAATATTGATGGAAATTAAATTAAAATTTGTTAACATAATATTACATGAATAAGTAAATTATATATTGATTTTTATTATTGAAATATAAAATTAATAAAATTTTATTTATAAATATAATTATTAATAAAATATTATTAATTTATTTATTATTAATATTTCTAGTTCTTAAATTGAAATTAATGAATTAATTTATTTATGTTGATTATTTTGTATTTTAATAAATTTAATTAATTAATATAAGGTGATGTTTTAATAAAAAACGAAAATGATAAACTTAATATTAATATAGGTATTGAAATTTTAATAAGAAATATATTTTTCAAGATTTGTTAATGTTTAAATATTTATTATTTTATTGTCTATTAAAACATGTTTTTATGATGAAAAAATATCAATTTCTTATAATAGTTCTTAATAATATATTAATGGGTCGGTAAAATAAATATTTTTATTTTGATAATAAAGTTACTAATATAATAGTAGGAAACAGAATTGTTATTTTTGAATAATTACTTTTAACATATATATATATTGGTAAAAAAAATTGGCACATTAAATGAATTTTTAGAAAACTTAATATGTTATAGATAATCATATTTACAAACAAATATATTATATTTCATTGAACTTTTGTTAGTATATGTCATTTTTTTGTTGTGATAGATTCCCATAATGTGATTTTAATGATTGATGGCACGTTGATATTGGTTGTTGAAGGTGTGGTTTGTCACAGTCATGGACCAGAATATCTATAGAGGTTGTTGAATATAGAACAATTTTTATATATTTTTCCATGGTGTAGTTGGGTTTCTAGTTTTCATGGACATCATGACATACTAAGGTACATTACAACATATAACTGAAGATGGTATTAATGGTAAAGTTTATTTTTATGTTTCTTATAGTTTATCCATAATTTCTAACTGATTATGTCACGTACACATATAAAAACATATATTTGATATGTATGGGACCATGTTGGTTGTTCACTAGTGTGGTATTTTACTTACCCCATGATCATGCCTCCATTTCACATGGGTACTCGAGTAGACTCTCGCATGGGTGTAGGAACAAGTTGTTCTAAGTCCTAGTATTCTATGTTTGAGTAAGAGTAGCTCAAGTATGATTTGGAGACTTGTATGAGGTGTGGATTAGGACTATATCTAAGCTTAGCAACCCTATTTATTTTATTTCATTATATATGTGTGGTCATCCCAAATGTAAACCATTGGAATTTGTATTAAAAGGTTATTATGGTCCTTATTGAATTTAATTTATTATTAGTTTTTTGTAGTTATTACTTCCAATATGATTTGACTTATTATGTATCGATTTTGGTTATTTGTTTCTCTAATGAGAACTGTAATGTATGGGGTATAGTCTGACTATAGTAAAAACTTCTACCCATACTAATAGTCAATGAGATCTAGCATATGGGGGGGGACACCTGAGGTAACATAGAAAATCAATATAGTAACTATTCACATAGTCATATGGGTCAGGTCACTTCAAAGTCATATCAAAGTGGTTATTTTACTTTCTTATTACTATTTTTTGGAATTGGTATACCATACATTTAAAATGTATCATATTTTTTCATGGATATCAGGTTAGTGCATCGATAACACATATAATGATAGTAGGTATACATTATTGGGGTATGATATTGTTGTTTTGGATTATAATGTTATAGATGGGTATTATTTTTTCTTTTAACAATGCACATAGGTTTTGGATTTTATGATTTATAATTAATTTATATTTTCTGTTCCATTAGAAAGAGGCCAATGATTTTATTCGGATCTTTGTCTGCAAATGAATGATGAAACTCATGAATCATATTAGGTACATAGAGATCACATGAAATATATGACTTCTAGAGTGTGATTTACTTGAAGGTTGTATCTCAATTATTTATAGTGTCAATAACTACAATTATGGAATTTTATGTGTAAGTACATGGCGGAACGCCACTCAAATGGGTCGATATTTATATTAATTTTTTTCTCATGATAGGGTATGAGAATATACAATAAGGAACGTAATGAGGAGTAATAGGCAATCCCCTAGTGTAAGGGATTCAAAATGAACCTAGTATATAGGAAGTAGCATTATATACCTTATTGATGAACCCACAGTGGGTGAATTTCATTTTTATACTCGTTAAAAATGAAGAAATGGGAAAATTATTTAACATTACAATAAAAAAATATATGGGTGTTTTCCCATATTACTTGGAATAGTATTCTATATAAATTACCAATTTCCTATATTTATAGGAAGTGTATCATGAGAAAGAGATACTATTTTTTATTTTCTGAGAAAAGAATAAATGACCAATGAGGGGTAGACTCCCTTAAGTGGAATCATAGTGGTGATTTGTATGAGATTACAGATTCTCAATGGGAAGTCTCCTAGGTGGATAATTGGGGAGGGTCATTTCTATGGTAGGTGATTAGATAGTAAGTGTTGAATTGTATTTTACCCAATGTGGGCTATTGTTCATCGAATTTGATTATATAATTTGACTAGAAAAAACCTATATGGATTTTTACCATTTATATTTGAAATATAGTCTACCAAAATAAATAGTTTCATAGTAGTTGGATGGATATGGACTGCTATAGGGTGATACCGGTTGAATGTATCCATTAGGATCTCTTGTTTAATGTGTTAATGAAAACCTATATAGTGTTTTCACATTTATAATGGAACAACATTCTATCTATCAAATGATCATGTTTATAGTATCATGACACATATTGTCTCGGGAAAAGCTATTGTGTACTTAGGACCATTCATGAGATCCAGTCTGTGGTATTTGTTCTAGGTGAGAGACATAGAGATCTTTAGATTCAATAGGGGGATTAAAGACTACATGATTAGTGATTTTGATTATATCTTATGAGATGGTTTAGACAATGTTTATGATTCCCTTAATAGAAATCACATGTAGGTGATTTAGGGGAAAGAAAAGTTGATGTGAAGTGTCACCATTTATGTGACGTAAGAAAAGAGTGTCATGGGTTTTGTAGTGATTATCACCATGGGTGTTGGTACCTCATGTTTCAAAGAGTGGTTTTGAAGGAATGACTAGGGTGGAATCAATAATTGTGTATTTTTGATGTTCTTTAGCACCATAGTCAAAGTGTGGGAGGATTCTCAGGACTTGAATGACATTGGGTAGTGGATAAGAGTGTGGTCGAGAATAACACACCAAAACCTTTTACAACTAGTTGTTTAGGTGTTTGGGCATAGTTCTATAAATGCATGACTCATGGGTTCTTGATGTTGGATATAGTATTGGGTGTTATAGAAACATGTTCTCATTGTGTTAATGGTTGACATGATTCTTAATCATGACATGGTTAGAGCGAAATGCATGTTGCTGAGGAACCCCATTGAGGTTCCACTAATATATAGCATTCCATGATTAGAGATAACATGGAATATTATATTTTAGGTTACTGTCTAACTATGAGAGGTTTATCTATGCACAATTTGTATGTTTGGTGATAGATGGGAGCATGGGATGCGAAGATTGAGATATTTTCCATGTTGTGAAATGATAAGGATGCTCTTATGGTTGGGATCATGATGTTGGTGTAGAGTATTTGACAATCATGTGGGGAAGGTCATCTGAGTATTGAACTGGATTCTAGATGATTGTTTCGAATTTCTATACTTGAAAGATACTAGTATTGGTTTCAGCTAGTTTCCCTATTGAATGTTAAGAATGAGATTATATGTTCCATTAGAAGGAGTCAGTGTGTTGGAATTGGTCTCATAGAGGATTAAATGTAATTTTATTTGGCATTAAATCAGGTATTCTTTAACATATGTGGAAGGTAAAAAAATGGTGTATATTGGTTGTGAATGAAAATGTGGATTTACATTGGAAACCATGGATAGACATTGGTGGGTGTCTCTAAATTATCAGGGGATGTCTTGTGGTTAAGGGGTATCAGTATTGGGTGTTGTAAATGCATCAATATTTGATGATGAGAATATTTTACTAGGGTTACCATATGGGGTGTGAGATGAGTTTTTGAATGATAAAGGATGAAATGAACTGGAAACCATATTGAGTATGTCGTATCTGGTGCAACTATCATGTTTCGATAATTGATTAGGATTTTTCAAGGAAAATATGTTGAAACCAAATATTAAGAATTGTATAGTGTAATACAATATATTCTGACCAAAAATTATAATAGGGAGTAGTTTTAATATGGTATATCAGGTGTGATAGTTGGGAACTCTATTTGTAGAATTGGTTGGTCACTAGAGGCATGTTCTGATAAGAAATTATTATAGTGGACTCACAATGTCTTGGAATTGTCTATCACCTGAAATGTCATGTGGTTGGTAGAACCACAATCTATATTCTAAATTAGGTGTTGGAATGATTTTTTTGTGTTAATTTGATAATATATGTTCTTTATTAGGTTTTTATTTATTCTCATGATCATTGCCTCAGGTTTTGGTAGTTTAATCACCTTAAGATGAGAGCTCTACCATGGAGGGTATTTGAGAATTCAATAGTGGAATGAGGCTAGTGATGAAGATTTTTTGATGTGGGTTGAATAATGTGGATGTGTGACCACTTCAAGTGAATGAGTTTGAGAAGTTTTATGATGGGGAGATTTTATGATTTTATGTTCATACATGACTTTGACATTTTAAAAGAATTTGAATATAGATTACTTGATGGGTTGAATTTTGATTAGTGATTTGGAACCTAATTTCAAGATTTAGAATGTAATAAGATGATTTTTAGATATATAATGAGTTTTAAATGTATCTTGAGTAATTTTCTGGGACTTGAGAGCTCTGAATTATGTTTTAGGAGTCTGAAGTTTTTTCCCAGGGAGCATTGTTTGAGGATTCATTTTTATGGGAAAACTTTTGGCACCCTGAATCTCTAGGTGTTTTTAGTTCAATTTCATCAGTTAATTTATTTTTTGAATGTTTATAAGAAACCCTAATGTCCATGAATGGGAACCATGTGTATGTTTTCAGGGTGTTATAGATCCACCCACATGGTTTGGTGCATTGTTTGGCCAATTGTGTAGCCATAACATGTGAGGTGGAGGGTTTGAGATTTTACTATCCACATAGTATACATTTTGGACAGCTATTCAAATAAATCGTGAGACCTATAAAAATAATAAATTTCTAAAATATCCCTTGTGTTTCTTGTCTATCCTCTTCCCCCTCTTCATACCTAAGGAAAACATAGATCATAGGTCTCCCTTCCCCTTCCTTGTCTTCATATCCCTTGATATTGGGGTGTTTGAGGTTGTAATTCCTTGATTCATGGTACATTTTTCTCATCTTGGGCCCCATTAGATATCTACTCTGATTATTTTCTAATTATATTTTACTTAGTTTAGTGATTTGGTTTCAATTCCACTATATCATAGTCAAATTTTCTTAGCATCAAGGGACTGTCAAGTTTCTTGCAAAGAGGGAATTATGATTTGATGTTTAATATTCAATGTGTGTTGTTTCATTGTGTTTTATAACAATGATATTTTTAAAATATTTTAATCCTAAATTATGATAAATTAATATTTATTTTTACTTCATGTGATAGGATTTTTTCATGGTCTGACATTGGTAGTTTGTCGTAGATCGTTGGTGAGAGGTTTTTTATGTTTCTATTGCGGCAAGTTCAACCAGTGATCTTCTAGGAATTTATTCACTTATTTATTCAAATATAATTGATAGTTTTAATTGTTTTTGATAATTAATTAATAATTATTTAATTTTTATTAATTAAATTTTTGTTTTAGTTGAGGGATATGTACTGGAATATTTAGGGAGATGAACAGTTGGTCTTGGTGATCCTCGATAAGAGTTTTCTCAATAAATTAGAAGGAATAATTACTTTTGTATATGGTAGGTGTACGGTTTGAATTTATCCTTTTTATTGTGATTTTTATATGAATGTGGTATGGATTCCTCCACCACATCAGGTGGTGGCCCCTTAAAATTTATTAAGTCATTAAATAATGACTAAATCGTGAAATTTAATTTCACAAGATGCCAGGGGCCCTAATGGAACCTCATTTACGGGATGGGAATATCATCCACCTATGGATGAGGATATACATTATTATCAATAGGGTGTGGGATCCCAAGTTATAGGTGAATTATTGGGATCTAGGTAAATACGAGTGGTGAGTCAAGATGCATGGCCTAGGTGTTGTCCATGAGAGATACACAGAGATATCATGCAATATGATATGACCTGAAGTCCATTGTACTCCTACACTAAGATGTAATTTATAGGGTTGTTATAGCCTATTGAAACTAGAAAATGTGTTAGGTGATATTTCTACCCTATGATTTCATGGAAAGGTAATGGGATTAAGTCCATTACTCTAGGGTGAATTTTATAGTAGGCCAAATAGTCATCAATGAGATTGAGTAGAACTTAATAGGTTCCCCTCAGATTTATGATCTTGGATAGAGGGTGTACATTTGAATAAATAGATATTGTATTAGGTGTCACATAAAAATATAAATTACAATTTAAGATATAGATTCTATAAATAATGATATTGGTCTTAGGAATTTGGCCATCACTTATTATGTTTTTTATTTTTTTATGATGTGGTATATGATTACAAAAGAGACAAAGAAATTAGTAGTCTGGACTGTCAAGGATGTGATTTCTCAAGATTCCTCAGAATATCTTATTGACATGGATGAGGCCCTATAATTAAAGATATGTTTGAGATCTGGTATCATAGTATTTAAAGGGTTGAATCCTAGCATAACTTTATTTGAGTGATAATGCTTGATGCATGAGTTGATTCCTAGAGGTGTTACTAGGATCCAAAATCCAAGCATATGAGGATATATGTAAAATATTATACATGATTTAAGTGGTTCATTTAATATAATTATACCATTGTGAATACTCCGTTTCTAGGATTATAATGGATATATGAGTAGACCATTGAAAATACCCATAATTCTAGGTATATCAATCGATTTATGAGGTACTTGGTGCACATATAAATCCATCCATAGATGTTGAACATTATGAGGGTGATTATTTAATCCCCTCGATTGATGACATGGATACCCTATAAGACTAGGTGGACGCATAACTAAATTATTATCAATGAATCCAGGAGATAACAGATTCCCTATAAATCGACCAATAGATCTAGGGAGGTTCCTCCCATTTATTGACCTGGTTACCCATGGATCAGTCATGCCAAGATGCATGTGATTTCCTATGTCATCCCCCTCACTGAGAAGAACTCATTGAACAAATATTTATGTACACCTATGAACTACATTGGGGTCGGACCGATGGGTTTGCGGATGAAGGATTCCTTATGATGCCCTAGGTTTCTCTACTCATCATGATGTAGGTCTGATTGTGGGATACCAAATGAGTAAATAAAGGTTACCTAGAGGTGATTCTCATGCTTCAAGACACTCCAACGTTGGCCAAGGATGGTATGATTTATTGGGGCCACAAAAATGATGATCTAAAGTGGTTTCTAGTAATATATTGATTTATATATATGTTCCCTTAGGAATATTGTATATTAGGTGAGAAAAAACATCATGATGTATTTTTAGACATTATAAAATTGTGCTTAAGTAGGTATTGATGGTCTAGTTTTTTTATTTTTTTAGTTTATCATTTCACAAGAACATATCATAGAATATACTATTTATATATAGGACAATGTTAGTGGTACCCTACTGAGTTTTTTACTCACATCCTATTTCCGTTACGATTGACCATACATAACATAGAAAATTATTACATGGATGCAGGAACAGGTTGGGAAAAAGAACAATATTATTTTTCCAAGATATAGTAGTTTGAGTGGGAACTTGAGATTATAATGATATATGACTCCTGAATAGATTAGATCCTAGAATCCTTATTTCCCTTACTTAATTATATATGTTGTCGACCTAATGGGAGACCATTTTTGTCTGCATGGAAAGGCTATATGGGCCCTTACATTAAATCTTTTATTTACAGTTCTATTTATATTCACAACTCACATTTATAGTTTAAATAATATTTAATATTTTTGTTATTTAATTCATTAAAATGAATACTAATACATGGTTTGTAGTATCCACACAATAGCACCTTAGACCCTTTTTCAAGTCGATAGCCTCGAGTATATAGGGAGGTATTATTGAGGTAATGTTATGAAATTTTATGGATAATTTTATAGGAGTGAGATATGCTAATGATTTAAAATATGATATTTTTAAGACCCAAAAATTAGTAACCCAAAATTATCATGAACTTTCTCACAACATTCTAAAATGAAATATCATCGAAACATATAATACAAGAATTTAAAATAACAATTATCCCTAAAAATATTAATCATTGACTAATGAATATATACCTTAATCATATATACACCTAAAAATAAATAGTAGTTTATACTTAAATATGTATAATTTTCATGACATAAAGTTAAATTCTTGTCTCTAACGTTATATTAGCTTATATTTCCAAATTAAATTATCTATTTTTTCTAATTAATAATAACCACTTCACCATCATATCATATACCAACTCTTTGGTCTATCTATACCTAAAACATCTAGTCTTCATAAAACCTAATGAAAATATCCCAAAATATCATTAATCACCTTAAAATCATATCACATAATTTTTTAAAATGTATATCTAGGCCTTTAAACATATGATCAATATTAAACTAATTAATCCATGAAGATATCCACCGATCCTACATTAACTTCATATAATAACATACTATCCTATCATGTTATATAAACCCTAATTTGATACCAAATAAGATTACAACAACCCATACTCTCAGATCATGTGCTAAAAAAACATTCCTTATAAACTAGCTTCATACCAACTGAAGTGATCAAAACATAAGCCTCCATAATTACAATATCAATAAAAAAATTATTCTATTACATAAACAACACCGTATAGGTTTATAATTATGGAGAAGTAGGGAAGACACATTATCTAAAAACCCAAAACATTTCTTAAAATCAGGAAAGTTTTTCCACTAAACTATTAATTCCTTACGTTACAATAAGTCTTCAAAATCTCCCTCAAAATTCTACACACTCAAAACCTTTCTAGATAAACATTACATAATACTCATCTTCATAACATGGGGAAATAAAAACACAATAAGGTTGATATAAAAAGATCATTTAGGGTAAACATAAGTGTTAACAATAAAATATTATAATTTATAATAAAAAAACATGTGAGTTTGGGAATATAACCACTGTACAATAACACATAACAATCAAATAATATGCAATAGAAAATAGATAAAAAGTCATGTTCAATACCATATGGATTTTATAACAAACAATAAGATATGACAGGATCACTGAATCATAAGAATGTATAAATATAAAAAATCAAAATTTCATACGAATTGATAAGGTATTACTTACACATCATATCATAGTGTTCTAGTATTACTTCACATTGACCAAAAAAGGAATCTTTTGGGATGAAATCATTATCTAATGAAATTGAGGGATATATAAATCCATTACCATACATCACATCATAATATGAAAATTAATATGTGTTATATATGAAGAAAAAAATATAGAAATTACTTAGTAATCATAACAATATAAAAAAATGAAAATTAAATGTGCATCCATTGAAATTATGTAAACCTACAGATAAATACCCATAAATTATGATATAGAATAATAATTTATCTACATTATATCGATAAATGGTATATGATTTAGTCAATAACTTTCTCCTATCAATCAATGTAGGGGTTATGAGGTGACACCATTCAATCAAAAGACTAAAATATAGTGTATTAACTAAAGGCAAGGGAACAAAATTTATCCATTCACAATAGATTATTAGAAAATAAAAATTATTAGTTGAATTCATTATATTATAGAGATTTCATTTACATCACACCAAAAATGTGTATGAAGGTGGATAATGAATTGATTTTTTTTGAAATTGTATCAATTTATGTGAAATATATCATTCAAGGAAAAAAATCATTAGAATGAGTATTGAAATTGATAAAAATCATTCATTGGAATACAATAAATTGTATTATTTTTAATAAAAAAGGGGCATAGTTTTTTCACAACATTGAAACAAAATAAAAACTTCCCCTTTATTTAAGGAAATAAATGTAATAAAACACTATTTAAAAAAAAATTGATTAGTTTAATCATTTTTTATAGGTCATATGTTTGAAATGGAATATATAATAAAATGAATGTGAATTCATGAAAAAAAATTTGATAAATTTTGTTGATGTTTTTGTACAAAGAGATAAATGAGCTAGTTTTGAAAATCATTTCGACAAAAGAAATAAATTACTCTAAAACATTATTTTCCCAATAAAATTATCCAATAATAGAATCTTAAAAAATAAATATAATGGATGATACTTTATGAGTAATATTGTAAAAATATTTCCTTATAGTCCTTTTCAGTTATGAATTTAGAAAATATTATAAAGGTAACCATAACGATATGGATATACCAATAAATAGTATGTATAATGAAGAATGAAGATAATAATACTAGCATCATATTATGATAGAAATATTATGTTATGTAGAAGCAGAGTGATAGATAACATAACATTAACAATTGAAAAATGTGAGAAGGGGTGCTTTTCCAATAACAGAGTTTGGGAACTATAAATATATAAGGGTGGGAAAGAGACTATAAATTCATCATAAATGAATGAAACATGAGAAGTTATTTATTTAATTATGTTCTATTTTATACCTAGAGGAGAATATTAGAAGTTTATGGATAATACATAAAAATAATGTAGTTTTGGAAGGACACACATAGTTCATGTCCCAGCATGCTTGGTGTGTGAAACTAACATCCTTCTCACATGGTTGTTCTCCATTATACTACACATTAAAGGTTCTTTGATAGGTCTATATGTGATACTAGTACCTCTATGAATTATAAAAAGATGTTAGGAAGGGTATTTGGTAGGTTTTCTTTGACCTAACATGCCTTTTGTGTGAGTATAAGTGTGGTGGTGAAAGGGGGATACATATAAATGGAAGAGAGGGGTATTTGTGGGTTAGTTTTTTTGAATATTTAATCATTTAAAAACGTTATTTTGAATATTATTGATTCAGGTGAAATATATAAGTTAATAAATAACTAAAAAAGTTTTATTTGACTTATTAACCTAGATAAAACTAAATTAAATCTTCAAATTGCATAACTATAGAGGAAGAATAAGAAATTGTTTTTTTGTTAGAATTTTTTTATATAGAAACGAAACATTAAAAATAGGATACAAAATTTACAATTTTTTTTAAAAATTAATTATATTATTCGTTAAATACATATTTGGTTGAGAAAAATGTTTAAAAAATATTTATGTCATGCTTTTATCAATATTATTTAGTTGAAGTTGTGAATTTTTAAGATATGTTATTTTTTACTATTAAAAAAAATTAAAATTTTGAGAAAAATACTGAATCTAACCATAATATATTTTATGTTTACTGATAAAAAATATATAATTAATTTTAAAAAATTATTTATTAAATATTACAAATTTAGTTTTCAAATAAAATTATTATTTATTAAAAATATTTATTTTTTGACAGGAATTAATTTATATCTTTAGAAAACTTTTCATTCAATTTCGTAAAATAATGTTATCATTAAATATAAATATCTATTGTCATATAATACCATATTGTGAAAATATCATTTTTTAAAAATATTAATTTTTATAAAATTATATTTTAATGAAAAAATCCTAGAACTTATACCAAAAATACATGTATGATATCTTTGTATCAAATAATGTTTTTTATTTTTAACACTTTTATTTAATTGTATTATAATTTAAATTTCTTATATTGAATCAATATATTATTGTATTGTTATTTTCTATGACATGTTTAATATATAATTTACTATACTATATTATTGAATTTAACACATGTTTAATTAACATTAAAATTACCTGTATAATTTTATGTGTAGTTACATCCCATACATTAGAAATTTCAGCCTAGAAATTTTATTTCACACACTAAGATGAAAAAATATGGGGTTAATAACTTAATAAAATTTGTGCATGATAATACTCAAATAAATAAATAGAAAAAAAGATAAACATGGACATTTAAAAAAATATGTTATAAATATTATTCATATCCTCTCTTAATAATTTCTAGATTTTAGTATATATAATTGTTTATATATTTACAATTACGTTCTCTAATCGTAAAATAATAATGTATTCAAATACCTCATAGTGGTTCATAAATAACTTGTGAAACATTCAAATCATATCCCAATAGAGTGTCAAAACAAGTGTACATTTAAGATATTTTATTATTCACTAAATAAAAATCATGTTAATATGACAGGAACCTTTTTCAAGGTTATTACTCTTGGGCGCATTTGACAAATAACCTACAAAACTATTTAGTATTTAGACATGGATTGTATTACTTGGAATCCAAATACTTTTTATTTTATCAAACTTTTATTATAATTTCTTATATTTATATTTATCCCTATGATATACACTAATGCATTATATTTTTTAAAAAAAAACTAACATAACTTATCATAAATATTCTTACAATATTAAAAACACGAATATCCTAGAAATCTATTATCCAAGAATTCAACTCAACCTTTATCCAATAAAATACTAATTTTATAATAATAAAAATATATCTTAATCAAATGTAAACCTAAAAAACATTGACCTTTTACCAGAAGAAATATATTATCTTAAACATCACACTACTTTTCAATCCGAAAGATTATCTAATCATATATTTCAAAATTCAGTTAACCCTTTGTCCTAATTAACAATTTTTACGTTTAAATCATATAACATACCAAACCAAAGGGCTTTATATACCTCGATAAGGTATTCTTCATCAAACCTAACATTAAACTCCCAAAATACCATTGATCACCATAAAATGAAATAACTTGAGACCTAAAAGAAGTAATCAGTATCTTTATATGTTTGATCAAAAAATATAATTATTTACCCATGATAGTATAAAGAACTTTCAAATTATCCTCATTTGATAATAACATAACCTATATAGTTTTCTGAACATTGTTTTGATACCAACATAAACACCATATACCCACAATCTATGATATCATACTAAAAAAATATTCTTTACAGACTAGCTTAATACTATCTAATGGAACATAAACATAAAAATCCATAATTGAAATATCAATAAAAATATTTATCTATTTATATAAAAAATAAAATATTGTTTATTATATTTAGAGAATTACAAAAAAAAATTAACCAACAAAACACATATCATTTTCATCAAATGTAAATTTTTTCCATTAAACTGTGGATTTCTTACATTACAATAATTCATCAATATCTACCAAAAAAGGTACACTCATGATACCCTTATATAAATATCTTTTATAATACTCTCCATCATAATATAGTGAATTGAAAACATATTAATGGTGAAATTAAATACACATTATGGGTAAATGTAAGTAATAATAATAAAATCTAACAAAGGATAATAAGAGAAACATGATAGTATTAGAACATAATCAAGGAACAATAGAACATAATAAGAAAATAATTCCTAGTAAAACTTGGAACCTATTTCATGAATCACAACTTCAGGATTATGGAATAATGATATATATATATATATATATCTTAGTATAAATTGGTTATGGGACCATAATAATGTAGCAATAACATAAAACATGCTATCATAAGAATAAGTCAAAGATCACTACCATGACAACATAACATATTATTTTATGACTAATTATTGTGCACCATACATGATATCTCATGAGATTAAAACAATTCCTAATGCATTTTAGGGATATGTAACTTTTAACAATGCATCACATCATAATTTGGTCACAAATATCTGTGACACATAATTAAAAAATTTATAAATCCATCAATAATCATGACATGACAAACCAATTAGAATTAAATGGTTATCTGATGAAAATATGAAACTCTATAGGTAAATAAACAACAATTAAGATAGTGAAGTGTAAAGTATTTATATCTTCTAGATAAATGGTATAAGATTATTAAATAATTTTCCGTAAACATTCAATATATGGATTTCAAGGTAAACACATTTTAGTAAACAAAATAATCAAATATAGGGTATTTATAATAGAAATCCATTAAAAGAAAGGTTATGTTTATTTGTAGTTAATGATTATCCACAAAAACATCAATGGTGATTCATTTCAATAATAGATATTTCATTTATATCACACCACACATATGTATGATCTTTGTCAATGAATCTAAGGATTATTTGATATAGTATCCTTATTTGGGAAAAATGTTATTCAAGGAAATTATTTATTTCTAAGAGTGGATGATGAAAGAGTATTGAAATTGATTAAAATAATTCATATGAATACATAAAATTTACTAGTCATTAATAATAAAACTATTTAGTTTTCACAACTAGAAGAATGGGCTATTTCCATGGTTTTGAACCATGGAAATAGGGCCCAAAACTATCATAATAGCCTATGGCCACTGTTTTTCCCAACTGTGGGCACTATCACTGTTGAGGTAGGGTCTGACCTGTTGCCACTTTTTCAAAAACTGTAGACATAGGTGTCTATGTTGTCCACCGTGGCAGTTTTTCATTGGCCACAGTTTTAACCGTGGCAATAGGTGGCCTATTTCTATGGTCAAATCCATAAATATATCCCTAGAAAACCATGGAAATAGCCTAAAATTTACTTGTATCCTGCCAGAGTTGATCTGAACACTTTCCTTTTATGTTCTAGTGACCTAACCACTACACAACTAATAATTTTTTATATATATATATATATTATTAAAAACAATTGAAGTATCCTAAAAAACATTGAAATCATTTTTCCCACCATTTTTTTGGTGGAATTTTTTTTTGTCCCATGAAAGGGTGAGAGACCTATAGCCACGGTTTTCAAAACAGAGTCTATATCCCTTAAAAAAGTCTTATAGACACTATTTTGAAAACTATGGCCATAGGATTGGGCTATAGCCACATTTTTGATAACCGTGGCTATAGGCCATTAAAAAAATACATAAGGACACGGTTTTAAATCCATGGCTTTATGCCACATAATCGTGGCCATAACCACCTATAACCATGGTTTTAAAAATTTTTATATAGGTATATGGACGTGGAATATTTTTCTATTATAGTTTTATGAAATTGAAATAAAAGGAAAAGTCAACCTTTTTGTAAGGGCATAAATATTTGAGGATTCCATTTTAAACAAAATTGATGATTATTTAAAATATGAGATAGATTTAACGTATTTTTAAAATAATATATAATTAAATGGTTGCGAAATATTTAAAATAGTTTTAATATATTTCATTATCTTTTTTACCAATAGAGAATTATAACACATGTGAAAACCATTTTTGAGAAGGGAAAAATAATTTTAATAATTAGATTGCCAATAAAATTTTCTAATAATTAAACCATGGAAATATGAATATTTATAATGGAAGAAAATTTTAGTTAAGGTTAGAAAAATGCTTCCCTTATAATCATTAATTGGTTTAACATTTACAAATATCATGAAGGGAACTATGAAAGAATGGATATCTAAAAAAGGAGGAAAGATAAAGACGAATAAATTGTATAAAAGTAGTATCTTAAAAATATGGAAAGGGTAATTGAGATTTACATACAATTATAAGTAACATAACAATAAGAATTTATAAGTATGGTAAAGATTACTTTATAAAAAATATAATTTCTAAACAATAAATCCAAAATAGAGGGAAAGAGATGTTAAATTCATTAGTAATGAATGTAATAAGTAAGGTATTAATTTCAATATCCTCTATTTAAGACATTAAGGAGAATATATTATACTAAATAAAAATACATTAAAGGAATGGGGATTGGGAATGAAACCCCTTTAAATAATTCCAGACCCACTTTGTGCATGTATTAGTCCACCTCCTCCCTTGGTTTTTTCCTGTTTTCTGTAATTTTATTACTTTTCATAAAGGTCCATTGAAGAGAAAAAACCTATAGAACATGGGAATGACATATTGAGAGGATATTTGGTTTAAATTGTTTTTAAAACCCAAATAAATTGTGATATATTTGTTTTTTGATTAATTTTAATCTCCTGATTTCTTGAGATATAATCAACCATAATTATAAATGTGCTGGTACCATGCTGCACAAAGAAAGTTGGTGAACAAGAGATTTAAATTTTTAATTACTAGAGTGACTAAATTTTTTTTTCAATGATATGAGTCCTATTAAGGGATGAGGATCTTGTATAAATTATCGTAGAAAAATTTGAAACAAATAGTTACCTCATTCAAATTGACGTGTTCTTGATAGTATCTCATTATCAGGTACCATTTCATGATGTATTTGAGGTTGAAACCCTCTAGAAAATCCAAACACACAATAATAATTTTTGGATTTACTGGTCTTAGAATTAATTATTCTAGTGAATATCTCTGATGATTCCTTCAATGTTGCAAAGATCACCTCAGTATTATCCTTTCGATCTGAAATGTTGTTCTTGGATTGATTGCTCAAACATAACCTTTATCTATCTTGGATATGGTAGGATGGAGTAGCTCATAATTAAAAATTATAAATTGTCCATGGAATGAAAACACTTATCATATAAACTGGACCTCCAAATACATAGTATGGGTTCCTCGACCGCCATACATCTAATTTTCAATAAGTAAGAAATTAATGAATAATTATAATGAAATAAATATTTCATAAATACAATTTATATTTTATCACCAATATATAATATATAATAAATATATTACTTGACAAACCCAAGTCATTATGTTGACTCATTATTCAATCATTATTAAATGAAAAAATAATATTAAACTAATATTTTCTC
Source organism: Viscum album (assembly GCA_963277665.1). NCBI lineage: Eukaryota > Viridiplantae > Streptophyta > Magnoliopsida > Santalales > Viscaceae > Viscum > Viscum album. The sequence goes on along the minus strand of OY728159.1, from coordinate 1,286,646,195 downwards.
ATATAATATTTTTCCTCATATTATCTTATTAAATTTTTGAATAAAATTAATAAATAAATTCAACCAAATTATTATATACCCTAATAATTATGAATTTTTTATTCATTAATGATCATTAATATTTGGACTACTACCAGTCCTCGTAGCGGTGTCCACCATGTGAAATTCACATATTCACCAGAATCAAAAAATTCGTGAATACTCTATCTTATGTGGCCCTCTAGTCCCATATCTTTACAGAAGTGAATACCATTCACATACCATTATTAGAGTCTAAAAACCCATCAATGCCCATAATTATTCACGGAATAGTCACATCAACAGGAATCATCGTATGAACCCTAACTATATAATATTACCTATTTTTTCTCATGATATATCATAAAAAAGGATTCAAATCTTGTGTCATCATGAATTATTTATTTATTACTTATTTCCCTAATTGAATATAATTACATTCTATTACCATGGCTATGGACATAGTGAAGGTACTGAGATTTTGATCAATTGGTCCAAAGATATCACTTCTTAAAATTCGAAGTTATAATTTATATCTTAATAATTCAACCAATTTCATACCATAGATGGAAGAACTGATATAATATACATTTCTAAGACATTAATGTTTTGGGTTTTTCCATTCATCAAAGTACTCGATCAAATGATGGTAATTGATTGTGATCTCAAATAAGGAGAACAATAAACTTGTTCATAAATAGAAAAAGATAGTTCTATAAGTTTCATTTGGTATTCGTACGGAAGGGCTTGTCGCCATGATCTCACTACCAGATATCACGAATAGAAAACATCATGAGAAGACGTCTCAATTATTATGATCCCCTAAAACCTAATTGTCACCCATCATTCGTGTCCTATCAATATGATGTATCTATACTATAGGATATAATTTTAATACTACTATAGCAGTATTTCTAGGTTCTCATTATAGACTTGGAACCGATATAACCCTTTGATATGAAAAGAAATCTATGGAAATTACAATTAATATATTTAAGGAATATGTATCTCCAATATTATGTTAAGATATACATATGTTTATGTTATACCATGTACATGGAATGGTAATTAATGTACATAAAACTTTGTGTTCTAGGGAACCGAGTTCCAACACTCCAACATGAACTAGACCCAACTACTAATAAATCTCAACATAATAGCTCTCATATATGAATCACAGTGATTCTGAGATATGAGCATAGTCAGGGGTCTTCTTCATTTTCATCTATGGCTACTCAACTAACTAGGAATTCACCTCTCCAATTAAAATCTCTATAGATATCAATATTCTAATTTATATACTTATTACTCTTTTTTGAGATGGGCTCCTTGGATATATCTACTATTTTATTATTACAAAAAAACTAGAACATTATCTATAATGCTAGGAACAAAAATAATATCTGATACTAAATTTTTTTTATTTAGGTTCTCATTATTGTTAAAGAATATGTATATTTCACTAATACGACATGAAATCTAAATAAATTACTACAAATATTGTTGATGCAGAATTATATTTACTTTTATGGTAATATAAAAATAATTATATATCAAACCATATTCATGGAATGGTAATAATAGTATATACACAAGTTGGGTCTAGGGAACCCACTTTTGCATCTCCCACTTGAACTAGACCTAACTGCTAACAAGTCTCAACCTACTATGTCTCACATGAGAAACATGTCTCTATTGAGATATGAAATTAGTTATGGGGTCTTCCACATAATCATATGTCACTACTCATCTAACTATGAATTCACATCTCTGAGTAAAATCCCGAAATATTTCAATATTTCAATGTATATTATTTTTGCTATGGTATTACCAATGCTATTGGAAATCACTACTACTGTAGTATTATCACAATAAAAAGTTACATGGATTCACTAGTAGGTAAAAAAAATATATATATAAGGGAATGCCACAAAATCAAAATTTCATAATTAGCTACATTGAAATTCAATATATACAAGGATTTCTATGAAATTTGTGACCAAGGGTTTCTCAAGATTCTACAGATCACTTCAGGACCATTCAGGTAAAATACATATACTAAATATGATTTCAGATCGAGAAGATGTGTTTGGAATCTAGAATTTTTGTATCCTCTTGCAACTAGTTCCTATTATGCTCTATACACCAGGAACATATCCTTTTTATGACTCAATTAATTCTGGATATTCTGTCTAACAATTCTATTCAACTGTCATTAATTATATTGATATATTAACTAAATGATTAAATAAGGTCATCGTAGAACATAGTATGTCACATAGAATAAATGATATATCCAAATTATGAGGCATAATCCATTCTATTCATTCTTTTATTCTACACCTATGTTTGTAGAAACATTTTCATGGAGAGATTGATACCATGTGACAATGGAAACAACCCTCTCTTAGATTTTCCATTATGTAAATTTTATGTACATTGTTAATATATGTACTTTGACTTATCCCAATAATATTATAAGATCAATATAGATAGATCATAATCCCTAGAATGTAGGATACATATCCTATGCCTTTCATGTGGAAGATTTCATTTAGCCATGTCAAAAGTGACAGTAATACTTGAACCTTGTTTTACATAATTAATATGAAAAACATATAAAACAAGGAAAATTATGGAAATCCATATTAACTTTCTTATAGACACAAAGATTTATATCATTCATGAAAAAACATAAATCTCTTATGTCCTTATTAAAATGATAATTCCATGAAGATTATACTTGATTCAACATGAAAATATTAACGCCCCGACCCCAGCTACCCAGAGTCGGTGCATTACTTCGTAACACTGGCATGATCACAAAAGATCAAGTCTCGAACGACCGATTAGTTTAGTAGCCTTGGCAACACTAGATACATTCATAAACGTTACATTACATCATAAAGTGAAAAACTACAATAAAAAAAGTCTCCATAGTTCACACTCATATCCTCTTCTGACTATCCCTGCAGGTTATTCATAAAATACTTCTTCACATCCTGGAAAATATTAAAACATTGAAAGGGGTGAGCTCAGATGCTCAGTAAGGATAACAATATTGTGGAATCTTTCATAAATAAACATAAAAATTTAAGGCAATGTATAACTATAACAAAAGCCTTTTAAACTTGAACTTCAACATAATATGGAAAAAGTAAAATGAGATAATGCCATTCACTTCTTCACATGGATATTCAACTGGTCGAATAATCACATACAATATCAATAACCACTTTCATAATGAGGGAATGTATAATGCCAGACATTCTGAAACATTTTGTCAAGGCCTCGACCAAGACGTCTAAAATGATTAAGGCCTCGGCCAAAACCATAAATCAAATTGGGAAAAAGCCTCGGCCAATTCCAGGTCTAGTTGTCTCATGAGACCTACCGATGCATCGAGGAGCTATAGCGGGCCCCACCCATCACTTATTAAGTCCAATACATTCCTCATATGAATAGGTTTAAACATATCATAAACCATAACATAATCGTATAACATAAAACATGCATAATAGAAACATAACATTTCCACATTTCAATCACAAGATATCAATACAAAACATTGATATAATAAATACGCTTTCAAAACCATTTTCAATACCAAAATAAAAGAATGTTAAAACTTTGTATTTATTTTTCATCAAAAAAAAATGATGGCTTGTAGAGGAAGCCGAAACTCAAATAATGGTCACGGCGGCGGAGAAGTATATGTCGCCGCATAAGTACGGAAAGAAAAACATTCCCTTTTTGTCGTTTAGTAAAACGCTTCGTATAAAAAAGATTCCTTTTGAATAAACGTAAAAGTCAAAGGGGTTTATACACCGTATAAAAGAAAGTTGTGTATAAAACCAAATATGCCTCAATGAATGGGGATTGAGACGAAGTCCTTAAAAAGATAATTTTTAAAATAAAATATATATATTATGTGTATTCACTATAGGCACACATAAATAAAGAAAGAATACAAAATAGGACATAATAATATCATGACATAATTTGAAAGTAGGAGATTAACCCAAAGAATGGAAGTTGGGTTAAGAAATTCCCTTACCTCGTGTCTGACTTGACTCAACCGTTCTTTAACCTCCTGAATAATAAACTAGAGTTAATATATACCTTATTAAGAACCATTTTTAATTTCATTATCCTATTTATATCACTTATTACAATGTTATGAACATTATGTAATTATTTAAGTTAATAACGGTCGTTTTGTCGATCTTTGGTACTTGAGTCAATAATAAATTTCTTATAATTACAAGTTGTTTATGTGGTAGAATATCCATTATCTCCAAAATTATATTCATGATTTAGATGTCATATATATCATATATATCCAGTATATACATTCATTTATAATATTACGTAACATTTAGAGGTAAGAAATGAAATGCACCGTTCATGGAGACGGTAAGCCGTATGTACGCATGAACGCTACTTTCATTTCTATTTCGTATTTAATGGAATGAAATGATAATTATATAAATGTATAATATAATTCCATTATAATATAGTGTATAATACCTTTTACTCCATCCTTTATACATCCCACATATGGCATTAATGATTCAAATCACTTTGAGGGGGCGTTAGTCCGCACTTCCTAAAATGAAATTATCGCGTTTTACCCATAATGGAAATCATAAAGTATTCCATAAATGAGAAATACAGAAGCATAATTAAAACATAAACATATTATATATCCTATATAAATATAGTGACATCTTAATGGCCACCTTTGAATGTGTTATATGAGTGTTGAACAATCATCGTTTCGTGAGGCAGAAATTCGCCATGCACAGAAACCGTATGTTCTTTAACCATTAGATGTAGGTGTGTGTAAGTGTAGCTCGAATCCTTCTTATAAAAACATACTAGTATATTGAGGATACTGTTGTTGTTACAAAAGAAATTAATAAAAAGAGTTTAGGGGGTTGGAGAAGAAAAATAAAACAATACAACATTAGAGAAGACATTACCTCAAAATCGGGTAACTCTTTTTGATTTGAGCCAAAGGCTTCCTTGGGAAGAGTTCTGCCCAAAGTGAGGCTTCTAGGAGTAATAGGGGGATGTTGGGAGAGTATTTGGGCAGAGGTTGGTCGAACCAAATGGCTTTAATGGGTGAATTAGGTGGTAGAGGTGGGGGCCTTTTAAAAGAGGAGAGGAGAGGCTCTTTTGGAAAGATTGAAATGTTACATTATTATACAATTCTTTTCGGATTCTAAAGGTCCCACACTTATATAATTTGTTGCTAAGGTGATAAGGGTTCGAAATCTACCCATACAATAGTCTTTGTACAAGTGTAAGCCTTGGATTTTACATTATCTTTTCATTTTATTAAAATCGTTAAATAATGAGGTCATCGCTGCATCATAATGATGTCATAAATAATTTAATTTATTTAATGTCTAAAAATTATAAAAAAATACTATTATGTAGGAAATCTTTTTATATTTCTAATGAATATTTATAGTCAAAATTTGAACTTGTGTAACCCCACTTAAAAACTATTTTAGTAGAACAACTCATGTTTGTGTCAATTTAATTTTAACTTTAAATAAACATATATTAATGTCATTTTCCAACCAAAGTGGCTCCATGGGGTCCCCATGTTGACCCATGGGTTGTCGTGGTCGGCCATGACTCATCCAATAGGATTAGGACAAGTGTGAAGTTCATCTAATATTATTAAAACATTATTTTTACATTAAACTACACTAATTACCTCTAATCGCGATTAAGAACTTAAAAGTTACTATTCACCAAAAAATTATTTTAATCTCATTGAACCACATTTTAACTCTTAATGACAACCATTTATGTAGGATTTTTGAAAATCAAATCACAGAAATGGTAATATTTCATTTAAATGAAAAATCAGTTATTTAACTACCACTTAGTGGTTTCACTATTCATCAAAAATTGAAGTTTTTCAAGACAATGCCAAAATTTCACCATAAGCTATAATTGATATTCCAAATTCAAAAATGATTTCTATTTTACAAAATTCCAAACATAAAAGTTTCATTAATTAATTTTATAATTAATTCCCGCTGTCACAACAATAGCGTGTTTTTAAGAAACAATTTATATCAAAAGATTAGCAATTGTTTATGTCCAATTTCAATGTTAAATTAATTCTAATGACCAACATTGGATAAAATGGTAAAAATATATTATAATTATACTTTAAAACCACTAAATAGTATAATTTATCACTATAAATTATTTTGATTAAAAAATTTGTTTGTAAGTAATTTTCACTATTCATAAAAAATTGGAAGTTCTCAGAAAATTACAAAAAATTCATCTTTAGATAATTTCAATATTACGAATACAAAAATGAAGTCCATTGTGAAATATAAAATTTCTATAATTTTAAAAAGTGGTTATTACTATTCATAATGGCTACTTTGATTAGTCGCGGTGTTTTAGAACTCAAAGTTGCGTACAATGCAAGATATTGCATTATTGAATGAGAAGCGTATCATGGAAGTTCGGGGTGTTACATTCTCCCCTCCTTCAATAAATTGCGTCCTCACAATTTGAAACTTTTCGTTGAAAATAAAAGGTTGAAAAGAGAAAATACCTTTGAGGAAAACCCACATCGGAAATAAGATTAATAAAATTTAGCCTTAATAAGAGGGAAAGGGAAATGAAAAAGTCACCACCCAATTATGATCTCGATTAGAAGAACATTGGTGGAAATTAGAGACATATAATTGGAGGAAAAACGTAAATATTTGTAGGGAGTGATTGAGGTCATCAATTACAATCAACTGTCAAATTGAGGGCATCAAAGCCTTCAATCTATGTTGATTTAAAATATCATCAGTTCAACAAGACATAAGGTATTAGGATAACACATTTTTTTAATATCCCTTTACTAAAGTTTAAGAATTAATTTATTCATTGAATAAGAGATAGATATATATATATTTATGCTTGACAATTAGAGTTTCAACCTTCAACTCATCTTTCACTCAAAAAGATAATAGAACTCTAAAATATTATACTTATCCTAATTATATAAGGTTCCAAATGTAAACACATACCATTTAGATTAGTAAAATTATTTTGTAATAACCAGGGACTTCCTGTAGGCTAGTGGTAGGAAATAAAGGCATGTCGCACTATGATTGTGGGTTCGATTCCTGCAGCTTTGTCCGACGCGACGGGTTATGCCCCACCCTACAGGTTGTCCTTTTCCTAAAACTATAGTATCATAATACTCCAAAAATAATCTTCATAAATTTTTTAACCTTAAACAATACTATCCAAAGGTCAACTTAATCCACTCCAACCTTTATAGTTATCCAAAATACCTCTGTCCAGACATTCTCTAAAAGGTCTCTTAATTCCAAAATCAATTTATCAGATTCCCCAAACAAAGTAAAGTTTATCTTATTGTCACATACTAAAAATATAATTACCTTCATCATATTAAAATCTTACTGAAATCAACAAGTACTGCAGTACAATCCTTATATATATATATATATCACATTATTCTAATAACTAGAATATAATCCATGAGTCCAAAAGCACCAATACATTAGTTATTCTGCTTCAACTGTAGTAACAGCATAAGATTGTCCTTGATCCCTTGGCCTTTTCTGAGGTACGTTTCCCTGATGCTTAGGACATTCATTTTCATAATGACCCATTTCTCTACAATTGTAGCATTCAACTTTGATAGCCTCTTTCTTTCCCTTTCAATCACGAGCCTGGTGACCCTTTTCTCCACATTTATAACAAACTCCCATTCCTTTTAGGCATGTACCAGGGTGATTCTTCCCACAATTATCACATAATGGAAAATCCTTCTTTCCCTTTTTCCATTTATCTGTCTCTTGTTCCACCGTTCTCTTCTTCTCTTGCTTTACTTTGTTGTCATAAGACTTAGAGAATTCCTTTTATGTCTTGATAGCACACGAGACAATATCTTCGTATGATGAGAAGGATTGTGATACTAAAGATCGACGGAGAAATGGTTTTAACCCATCAAAGAAACGATAAATCTTACTCCTTGGGTTACGTATATAATCGGCATCATGCCTCGCTAACCTTGTAAAGTTAGCCTCATACTTTGCGACATTCTCATCCTCCTTTTGCCTCAGACTCAGAAATTGCTTTTCCATATCCGCTCGATGGTCTCGAGGAAAGTATTTTTCTAAGAACAGCTCTTTGAACTCCTACCATTCCATGTTTGTTAATTCATCATTTTCCTTTGTGTTTTTAATTAGTGACCACCATTGATCGACATCTCCAGTGAGGCGGTAAACTGCCATGACAACTTTCTCCCTTTCACTACTCCCCAAGGCATGGAATATTTTTTCTAAGGAATTTATCCATTGCTCAGCTACTATAGGATTTGTACTCCCATTGAAGGTTGGTGGTTGTTGCCGAATGAAACGGTCTAGCATTGATCCTCCACGTTGCGGATCAGGATGCTCCATACGAGTAAGGTTATTATTCATAACATGCGTGAGTTGTCCCAGTACGGTGAGAAGCTGATCAGCACCAGTTGTATCACTAGCTCCACCATAATTATCTTGAGCAGGAGGAAAATCCCTACACGGAGTGCGTGCATTGATACGGTTTCCATTTCTTCCACTAGGCACCATTTATAAATAATGGCATAAACTGGATTAGTTTATGAATCAAAATACATAATTCCATACTTGTAAAACACTTAACATAAATTGAAGTAATTATGGATATAATCCATAATTATAAAAATGTTTTTTTTGAGGAAGTATATACTCATAACCCTTCACAGTGGTTTTTAAAGAAAATGGGAATTATCCTAAGCATATCCCCTAGGAGTGTCGTAACCAAGAGTGCAGCAAGGCCCGTTGTCGTGCACTAGTTCCCGTTCGAGTCTAGCTCAAAGCGGTGTTTTCGGGTTTTACCCCTAGGTACAACTGTGCCAGAGCGGCCTCTACCTGCTCGAATCCAGACAAGGATTTATTGCTCAGAAAACTCACAAAATCTCTACAATACCAAAATTTTTAGGAAGTTCTTCTATACTAATCCTCAAAGTTCATCTTAGGTCTACATGCTCTAATCAGAGTTTGTCTAAATTTAGCTTTCAAGGTTAGTACTAAACTGCCTCTAATACCAACTATAACACCCCGACCCCAACTACCCAGAGTCGGTGCATTACTTCGTAACATTGGCATGATCACAAAAGATTAAGTCTCGAAAGACCGATTAGTTTAGTAGCCTTGGAAACACTAGATACATTCATAAACGTTACATTACATCATAAGGTGAAAAACTACAATAAAAAAAGTCTCCATAGTCCACACTCATATCCTCTTCTGACTATCCCTGCAGGTCATTCATAAAATACTTCTTCACATCCTAGAAAATATTAAAACATTGAAAGGGGTGAGCTCAGATGCTCAGTAAGGATAACAATATTTCGGAATCTTTCATAAATAAACATAAAAATTTAAGGTAATGTATAACTAAAACAAAAGCCTTTTAAACATGAACTTCAACATAATATGGAAAAATTAAAATGAGATAATGCCATTCACTTCTTCACATGGATATTCTACTGGTCTAATAATCACATGCAATATCAATAACCACTTTCATAATGAGGGAATGTATAATTCCAGACATTCTGAAACATTTTGTCAAGGCCTCGGCCAAGACGTCTAAAATGATTAAGGCCTCGGCCAAAACCATAAATCAAATTGGGAAAAAGCCTCGGCCAATTCCACGTCTAGTTGTCTCATGAGACCTACCGATGCATCGAGGAGCTATAGCGGGCTCCACCCGTCACTTATTAAGTCCAATACATTCCTCATATGAATAGGTTTAAACATATCATAAACAATAACATAATCGTATCACATAAAACATGCATAAAGGAAACATAACATTTCCACATTTCAATCACAAGATATCACTACAACACATTGATATAATAAAAACGCTTTCAAAACCATTTTCAATACCAAATTTAAAGAAAGTTAAAACTTTGTATTTATTTTTCATCAAAAAAAAATGATGGCTTGTAGAGGAAGCCGAAAATCAAATAATGGTCACAGCGGCGGAAAAGTCATTGTCGCCGCATAAGTAAGGAAAGAAAAACATTCCCTTTTTGTCATTTAGTAAAACTCTTCATATAAAAAAAGATTCCTTTTGAATAAATGTAAAAGTCAAAGGGGTTTATACACCGTATAAAATAAAGTTGTGTATAAAACCAAATATGCCTCAATGAAAGGGGATTGAGACGAAGTCCTTAAAAAGATAATTTTTAAAATAAAATAGATATATTATGTGTATTCACTATAGGCACACATAAATAAAGTAAAAATACAAAATAGGACATAATAATATCATGACATAATTTGAAAGTAGGAGATTAACCCAATGAATGGAAGTTGGGTTAAGAAATTCCCTTACCTTGTGTCTGACTTGACTCAACCGTTCTTTAACCTCCTGAATAATAAACTAGAGTTAATATATACCTTATTAAGAACCATTTTTAATTTTATTATCCTTTTTATATTACTTATTACAATGTTATGAACATTATGTAATTATTTAAGTTAATAACAGTCGTTTTTTCGATCTTTGGTACTTGAGTCAATAATAAATTTCTTATAATTACAAGTGGTTTATGTGGTAGAATATCCATTATCTCCAGAATTATATTCATGATTTAGATGTCATATATATCATATATATCCAGTATATACATTCATTTATAATATTACGTAACATTTAGAGGTAAGAAATGAAATGCACCGTTCATGGAGACGGTAAGTCGTACGTACGCATGAACACTACTTTCATTTCTATTTCGTATTTAATGGAATGAAATCATAATGATATAAATATATAATATAATTCCAGTATAATATAGTGTATAATACCATTTACTCCATCCTTTATACATCACACATATGGCATTAACGATTCAAATCACTTTGAGGGGGCGGTAGTCCGCACTTCCTAAAATGAAATTATCGCGTTTTACCCATAATGGAAATCATAAAGTATGCCATAAATGAGAAATACAGAAGCATAAGTAAAACATAAACATATTATATATCATATAGAAATATATTTACATCTTCATGGCCACCTTTGAAGGTGTTATATGAGTGTTGAACAATCATCGTTTCGTGAGGAAGAAATTCGCCATCCACAGAAACCATATGTTCATTAACCATTAGATGTAGGTGTGTGTAAGTGTAGCTCGAATCATTATTATAACAAAATAATAGTATATTTAGGATACTGGTGTTGTTACAAAAGATATGAATAAAAAGAGTTTAGGGGGTTGGAGAAGAAAAATAAAACAAAACAACATTAGAAAAGACATTACCTCAAAATCGGGTAACTCTTTTTGATTTGAGCCAAAGGCTTCCTTGGGAATATTTCTGCCCAAATTGAGGCTTATAGGAGTAATAGGGGTAAGTTGGGAGAGTATTTGGGCAGATGTTGGCCGAACCAAATGGCTTGAAAGTGTGAATGAGGTGGTAGAGGTGGGGGCCTTTTATAAGAGGAGATGAGGGGCTCTTTTGGAAAGATTGAAATGATACATTATTATACTATGCTTTTTGGATTCTAAAGGTCCCACACTTATATAATTCTTGGATAAGGTGATAAGGGTTCTAAATCTACCCATCCAATAGTCTTTGGACAAGTTTATGCCTTGGATTTTACCTTATCTTTTCATTTTATTAAAATCGTTAAATAATGGGGTCATCGCTGCATCATAATGATGTCATAAATAATTTAATTTATTTAATGTCTAAAAATTATAAAAAAAAATATGATGTAGGAAATATTTTTATCATTCTAATGAATATTTATATTCAAAATTTGGACTTGTGTAACCCCACTTAAAAACTGTTTTAGTAGAACAACTCATGTTTGTGTCAATTTAATTTTAACATTAAATAAATATATATTAATGTCATTTTCCAACCAAAGTGGCTCCATGGGGTCCCCAAGTTGACCCATGGGTTGTCTTGGTCGGCCATGACTCATCCAATAGGAGTAAGACAAGTGTCAAGCTCATATCATATTATTAAAACATTATTTTTACCTTAAACTACACTAATTACCTCTAATCGCGATTAAGAACTTAAAAGTTACTATTCACCAAAAAATTATTTTAATCTCATTGAACCACATTTTAGTTCTTAATGACAACCATGTATGTCGGATTTTTGAAAATCAAATCAAAGAAGTGGTAATATTTCATTTAAATGAAAAATCAGTTATTTAACTACCACTTAGTGGTTTCACTATTCATCAAAAATTGAAGTTTTTCAGAACAATGCCAGAATTTCACCATAAGATATAATTGATATTCCAAATTCAAAAATGATTTCTATTTTACAAAATTCCAAACATATAAGTTGCATTAATTAATTTTATAATTAATTCCCGCTGTCACAACAATAGCGTGTTTTTAAGAAACAATTTATATCAAAAGATTAGCAATTGTTTATGTCCAATTTCAATGTAAAATTAATTCTAATGACCACCATTGGATAAAATGGTAAAAATATATTCTAATTATACTTTAAAACCACTAAATAGTATAATTTATCACTATAAATTATTTTGATTAAAAAATTTGTTTCTATGTAATTTTCACTATTCATTAAAAATTGGAAGTTCTCAGAAAATTACAAAAAATTCAACTTTGGATAATTTCGATATTACGAATACAAAAATGAAGTCCATTTTGAAATATAAAATTTCTATAATTTTAAAAAGTGGTTATTACTATTCATAACGGCTACTTTGATTAGTCGCGGTGTTTTAGAACTCGAAGTTGCGTACAATGCAAGTTATTGAATTATTGAATGAGAAGCATATCGTGGAAGCTCGTGGTGTTACAAAAAAGGATCTCTATAGCTTTCATACTTTCTTGACACTTTATGAATTGTTAAAACCTATGGGTTGATTATTATAGATGTCTTCATCCAGATTAACATTTAGAAAATAATTCTTCACAACCATTTTACAAATTTCACAATAATTGATGGAATCCATTATAATTAATATTATTATTTACTTGAGCATATCTATTGGTGATAAGGTTTCATCATAGTATATGCCTTGTTATTTCCTTGAACACTTCACAAAAACTATTCACATTTAGTTATTGACCATTCCATACATGTCGATATTATTCTAGAACACCCATTTTCACTCATTGGGGTTTACATTAGTAGGACGGTCTACCAAAATCAAAGCATTATATTGGTGTATAGACTATATCATTTTCAAAATGGAATCTTTTTATTTAGTATCATTGTTCTCTTATAATAATTACTAGTACGTTATAGGTTAATTAATCTCAAAGAGTCATGTTCCAACTTATTCGGTAATAATAATACCACAATATGATCATTCTTTGAACTCTTGAATAGACATATGTAGTACTTGTGTCTCCAAACATCTTCACCTCTTACTGTCCCATGTAGAAATTTTTCCCATACCAAAATTTTTTCATTCAGAGAATAAACTTCATCAAAGTAAATATTCATCCCATTAATTCAATTAGAATTGTCTTCCTTTTCTTGATATATGAATTTTCTTTTCTTAATCACTTTTATATCTAATGTTTTATATTCTTCATATCCTTTTTATTCTTTAAAATAAACTTCAAAATGTACTTTTTCCTTTTGGATGCAATTTTTTCACTTATTACCACTAAAAACAGCCTTGCATCACCATAAACAAATGTGTGACAGAATAAGATTCTTTTCACACTAAATCTCATATATAATACTATTTTTTTCTTTAGTTGGTACTCATTTAAAAGTATATTATACAATAATCATTGTGAATCCATAATATATAATGTGTGAATTTCCTAAATCATCATCGATCTGACCTTATCATGAAAGGTACGATTCCCCCTTTCAGTAACACCATTCCCTTATAGTGAATAATTAGGAGTGAGTTGGGATACTTTCCCACACTCATTCTTTTGATTAATGAAATATTTATTAGGATACTCTCTACCTTTTTTATCAATGTTTTTTAATCTTCATACCATGTTTTCTTTCTACTTCTTGATGATATTATTTAAAACAATGAAAGGTATCTAAATTATACAACATTAATTATATAAAACCAAACCTACTCTAGTAATTGGTAAGATTAATGAAGTATGACAAACCACCCCATGAATCGACTAAAAATGGACTGTACATGTGAGTATGAATTAATTTATATAATGTAGTGGCTCTATATCATTTATGAATGGTGATTTGGTTCTTTTTATACGTAAAAAACTGTGATAAACACCCATGGGTTTTAACTCCACATATCCTAAATAACATTCATTAAAAAGAAATTTAAAAATGACTCTATTTTACATCACAAATCATGATGTTACAAAGCTGGAGGTTATATGATTCATGTTTTCTATTTTTTCATTGATTTCAATTTAAATGATATTAAGATCATGTATATATTAAGAAAATTGTTAGTATAAGCCATACCGTAACACATGATATCTTTATAAAAAAAGAAAAATTTATTTCCAAATAAGAAATAAAACTCCATAGTTCCAAATCATGACATTGAGATTATATTTTTGGTAAATAATGAATATAATAACTATTGTTCAATTCAAGAACCAAACCACTAGGAAAATTTTGATTAAAACATTTCCATACCATGTTTCCTAGACTCACACCATTTTCATATTCATGATCCACCCCACACTTTTTTATCTTCTTGAATTTATTTTATTCTTATCTATGAATAAAATTGTATGTGGCACATGTTGTATCGAATACCCACCATAAAGACAATAAAAAATTACATTCAACAAAAATAAAACCCAATTTAAAATAATCACCTTGATTCTTCTTCATAAACCTATCATTTTTTGTTCAGTGGAATATATTTTTGAATTTAAATTAGAAAATATATTCCTATTCACCTCCCTATATATATTTTTATTTTTTCAAGGATGATGTATGGGTAACTTTTTCTTGGACTGATCCATACACCCATTAACATTTACCTTCTTCTCCTAATTCACTATATAGACAGAAGAAATGGTTTTTATAAAATCCATACCAAATTGGAAAACAAAATCTCATAGGTCATAGATTAAATTAACTAATTTATTTATATTTTAATTAATAATTATGTCCAAAATCTTCATGTTAAATAGGAAATAATTCTATTAGTCAATAGTTCTAAATTAATCTAGAACCAAAGGGCTTCATATATCTCAATGTACCAAATCACCTTGAGTACATGGGGTCTCTCTTGAATCCCTTCTACTAGGATGATCCTATACAGTGCACTGGCTATCTTATACCATTATTACCTTTTTCTCTCCTAATATAATTAATCGAGATGAATCAACATCTTATAAGAATCCGTATCCTCTTGAATTTTATACAATTGAATGGATATTGATGGAAATGTGATACAATGTACATCATGTGAATCATATATATGAATTTTCAACATTTATTCATCTGACTTGACAAATCCTTTAAGGAGATCAAAAACAAATGAGGACTCTAACATATATTGTTTCCTCTATTGGATTAGTACAATGTGAATGATTGTATAGCACTTATAGAAGTTTTTGTGGTCATATTATTTGTTTTATCCAGTAATGGATTCAATAATTATGTTCCATTGGTCGCGGTGGTTCCTATTTCTATCGAAAAAAATTAGATGTTAATAATTTATCATGATTACCTTTTAGATGTAATTTATTTGTTAATTAAATATCTCCCACTACATTATCAAATTCTAGTATCCCTCAATAATAGAATCTAAATATTCTATCACAAATTTATCCTAGTGTAAATTATCCTTGAAAATTCACCTCATAGTCTAACATATTTTGATACACCTCTACTTAGAGAGTTTAAAAGTATGAACTAGACAAGACTACAATATTTACCCATTGTTCCGTGAATTTTTTTAATGTCCCAGCTTATCAGAATCGCAACCTTGATTAACTCAATTATTTGACTATAAAGTGGTTGAAATATACCATTGAATACTCCTTTTCTAATAGGTTTGGTAATTTCAACTCATCAATCTCATAATAACTCTTCAGTAGAATGATACACCCTCATATTTGGCTAAATATTACCCCATACAACCCGGTTGAGTCAAATTTGAGTGGGGAAAGACAATATGACTTAATATTACTCTAAGGGTTTTAATATTTCATGATGAATTTAATCATTTTCTATTAATTATGTTCATACATTGTATTAACACTCCCAACTGAACATGTATTGATATAAAAACATTCAACTCTTTTTATGCACTATTCTGTTGATTATATTTTTTTGTTGCTTCTAGTAAATATGCACAAATATAAAATAATAAACAATAAATAATGAAAATAAATAACTAGGATGGTCTTGAGAATCAAATATACATCAATTTACTTAAACATAATGATTAAACCATGACCTTGGGGTTTCATAATCGAGTCGATTTCTGATTTGTATCATAGCTAACCTCTATTCCATTGTACTCAGTTCTTATTTGGAGTACCACATCATATGGGCAAGGTCCATACCTTACGACATCATCTTCAAAAGTATAAATGTATTTCCTCACAGGGAGGTCTTGGGAAGCTTAATATACATGAAAACAATATTGGACATACATGAATGTATATATAATGAATAATAAATCATGGTGCCCATGCCATCAAAAAAAATAATTAAGTACTACAAGCATGATAGTCAGGTAATAAATAATTAAATAAGATATCCTATGAAAATATAAGGGTAACTCATTTCTCAAGACAGATAAAATGGTAATATAAAGGTGTTATAAAATTAAATTGAAATAAATTCATTATTGGGGGCTATTAGATAAATTAAATGAATAATTTTAAATTCTATTATATTAATTTTACTTGGTCCCATAATTAATTAAATTTTTATAAAAATATAAAATAATTTTTTTCATTCTTTAAAATTCTCAAAATTATTTAAATTAATATTTTTGAAATTTAAAATTTATACAGGGAATTAAAAGCTTCCAATGACCACTATGGGTTTGTCCAATCCCAGCACATTCTAGGCCAGGATGACCTTGTGTAGGGTTCTTCTAGGATAGAAAAAATCCATAAGAGAAATTCCAGGTTGAGAAGATTCTTCTATGACTGTTTTGGGAATGTTCAAGTTAATTAGGACCTAAAGGCGGCATGAGGATCAGCGGATTCTAGACGACGCTTGCAAGGTTGGATCGAAGGGGGGTAACACCTATTATCTAAGATCACCATCCAGATCTAGCGTGATCTAGGGTTCCATGTACATAGTGGTTTGACTCGGTTAGTGTGATTGATACTAGGGATACAAAATGACACAATGTGGTGGGCTACAGGTGATGTTCGTAGTGGTACCATGGTCGATGACGATATATATGGTTGGTGGTGGTGATTGTTTAAGGTGGTGGTGATGGGCAGAAAGCGACCGGAATAGGTACCTCACGACAGTGGGGTGATTCTTTCAGTGACGGAAGAATGAACCAGTTACTATAGGGATGAAAGAGTGGTTTTTTTGAATCCTAGGATAGAGTGTGTGATGATAGCGCTTCCTCAGTGTGCATCTTAATTTTTTTATGAAAAATTGTTTTCATGTTAATTTATTCAATGTGTCTCTCAAGAGGTTACACCCATTCTGTTTTGACTTATACATCGCACTACTTTCTGGCTACCTCTCTCAAGTACTCAATTTTGTTTTTATTATTACATTAGAAATTTATTTTGACATAAAGGCTGAATTTATTTTCTTGTAAACATCCATCAGTGGGAGAAGTAACATTATACTAGAGGTAGATTTTCCAATAATATAATTTCTATGATATTTATAACAAAAAAATAATGATCATAAGATAATAAATGAAAAATAAAACACACACGTGTGTGTGTTCATAAAAATTTCATAACCAGAAAAATCAGTTGCAATCCATATTAAAATTTACAGATGGTCATGACATGAGAATCCGATGTTAGATCGAAATATGGTTTTTTAGGGACCAAATTAAATCCTTCTACTTAAATTTAAGGAAATTTTAATTTTATTGGATAAGAAAATTCACATGGTCACTCTGATACCAATTGATCAAATTAGGGAATACAATGAATTCTAGAAGGGTGGTGACTTAAAAAAACCACTATAGGGACATCAATTCATTGTATTTGGTGATCTGTGCCCCATGAAGTTTAGATGATCTCATGTGAATTATGAAAGTACAGAACATAAATCAAATATTTAGCCAGTTCGAATAAACAAATGCTTGATAGAATCAAGTAACCATTTATTGTAGGATTTAAGTCCAAAACCCTCAATATCTTCAACACATTCTTCCGGAATCCAAGCATATTATGATCATAGAATTCATGGGAATACAACTAAGCTATTGATGATGCCTTTTACATTGTGATGATCATCTAAATCCCAACCCAACAATATGTGAAGGTGTTCTAAGACAAATCACTCAGACAGATCCTTTCTATATCTAGGATTCAAGAGGATAGGGAATCTCCCAATTTTAACTGATGAATAGTCCATCAAATGATAACATTTCTATGCTTATATTGGGGATTTATAGATACCTTATAAAGATTCACCGAAACCTATATATCCAATGTCTACTAAATACGAAGTAAATGGGTAATTATGATGACTTAACTTTACCATAAAAACCATTTATATTTTTTCACATATATATAATATAAAATAAATATATTATCTGATAAAACCAATTGATTAACTAAAATCACAATTCTCACAATATTATAGGAACCTTTACTATTAAAAAAAATACTATTTCATATAATATTTATCCACTTATTCACTTAAAAAAGTGTGAATATATTTAATAAATAAATTTATCCAAACTATTCAATACTCTAAAAATATGGAATTTATATATTATTTGATGATAAAAAATACTTGGATATCTCTCTAGCTCTGTGGTAGGGCCCTCCATGTCTTACAAAGTTATTTACTAGAATATAGAAACTTCTTGAATACATAATTGTGTGGGACACTCTAGGACCATATATTGATGGTAGTGAATACCATTCATACACAAAGGGTAGATTCTAAAAACCTATCAAGGCCCTGAAAGAAATAAAGAGTACTCATATAAATGAAAACCATCATTTGAACACACACCAGGTAATATTATCTATTTGTCTCAAGATATCTAATAAATCAGGACGCATAACTTATGTCATCATCCATTCTTGTATTATTAATTTTTGACCTAACTAGTAAAAATTTATTTATTCTACCATTGAAATGGATTTAATTAAGTTACTACTATACTAATCAACTAGGCATGAGATATCACTTTTAAAACAAAGAAGTGAAAAATTATATCTTGATCACTCAACCAATTTTAGACCACCAATGAAAAACCCATCTCTTGTTACATCTCTAAGACATTATTATAAGCGAAATTTTGACTAATAAAAGAACATTATCATGTACAACATATTGATAATGGTCTCATGTTAATAAAATAAGAGATATATTCATATATAGGACCAACCAATGACACATTAAACATGTGGTGTTCCTTTAAGATTGTCTATCCTTATGATCTCATCTATAAGTGATAAAAAATAATGAGAATAAGTATCAATGATTATGATACCCAAAAAAAATTATAGTCAAACATGATATATGTTCTATCAGTATGATTTATCGAGACTATATGATATAATTTTTATTTTACTTACATGGTATATTTGGGTTCTAACTATATCGTGGGAATTTCTATATACCTTTGATATGATAATTAATATAAAGAAATTACAATAAATATAGTGAATTAAGAATTATATACAATATAATATTAAAATAAATAAATATATTTATATATATCAAACATTATAGAAGTAATGGTAACCAAATTAAGCACACAAGTTTGGTCTAAGGCACTGAATTTTAAATAAAATGAACTGTAATATAACATATTTTCATAAGCTAGCCATTAAATTAGAGGGTTTGAATATGATGAAATAAATTATGAAAATCATATAGTTTACATAGTCATAAAATTAATTATTTTTTTCAATTTATTTGGAACAAAAAATTAAAACCATTGAAAAGTAAAATAATTGTTTTTTCTTTTTCTAAAAACTGTTTTTATGCATGAAAGGTTTTTTAAATTAATAAATAATATTAATTAATATTTTTAAATTTTTTATTGATATTTATATATTATATATTCAAAATATTATTTCATCATTCGTCTAATATTTTTTAAATTGTTGGGATAATAATAATTTACGTTTTATTATTAGAAACTATATTTTTTTAAAATGATTTCGTCCTGTATTAGAAATCATTTTAAAGTTATTTTTTTCTAAATTAATATTTTTACTCAAACAATGAACTTATTTTTTGAAATTATAATTTCAGAATCATCATAGAGTAAAATTGGAGATCTATTTTAAAACTATTTGTTTTGTCAAGGAATAGTGAACATATTAATTTTTATTGAAAACTGCCATTTCATTTATAGAATTTACAAAGTTCTATTTTGTTTTAAAATATTTTTAGAAGTAAAATTAGTTTAATTATATTATTATTAATATAATTTAGATCATTATAATATATTTATTTATAAATGTTATATAAAATCATTGTTTACTTAAGAAAAATTTTCTTTGGAAACTCACTTTTTAATCGAGCATAAAAATTTTATTGTAAATTAAATTTTGTAACATATGGGAATTTATTGTATTAAAATGGATTCAATATTTAGAATCAGAATAATTAATATTAGTTATTAATTTCAACTTTTTGTTATAATGAATGATAAGGACATTAACCAATTAGTTATTATGGATAAGGTTAAAATAAGGGTTTTGTCATTACACGCACATGTGTTAAAAGTAATTTTCCATATATATATGAATTTTACGTAATAATTTTAATTTTATATTTTGAATAATTATCTAAAATTATATAATAACTATAATTAATTTTAGTTTTTAAGGATAAATTACATAGGAAAATAAAAACTAGTTACCATGGTGAAATATAAAATGTTAGATTTGAGTAACCTTAGTGGTTAGGGGAATAAAATTTTTGAGACTTGTAAATTTATTTCGTGGTTGTGTGTCATTACCATAGATTCCTAATAATCCATTATTTTTCATATATTTAGAAACTTGGGTTTAGAGGGATTTCACATTATTGACAACTTTTGGGTATTTATAAAAATTCCATTCATCTTCAATTATATAATGGAACTTATCCCTCTCACTTATTCACACCACTCAATCCATTTAGCTTGACCAAAAACAGGAAAAATATACTATAAAAATAAATATCCACATCATAAATCTACATGGCCTCCATAAATATCATGCCTTGGGTTATTAATAATATATCCAAATGAGGTTTTTCAAGGCGATGCTAATTTTCTTCACTAAGATATTTTTATAATTATTCTCTTGCCACATACAATAATGTATTAATAAATAAAATATACTAACATAAATATAAAACATGTAATGATATTTAATTATGTTTATGTAATAATAATTACTTATATCTTCTTCAATCTAATGGGAAATGGAGCTGTCAATCATGTGTACAATGAACTACCGCCTTCCAAACTGATATTATTCATTTTCCGCCACCACAAAACACTGCTAGATATAGTGATATATTTATTACATACATATTTATGGAATATTTAAATTTATTTATCAATAATATTACTTCTACCTTATTACTTTCTCATATATTGGAAAATGAAAATTTTTCTTGAGCATACGTGTGGACTAACTCCAACACGATGAAACACGATTCATTTTTTGTTTTATTTTAGAATGGATGATAATAAGGTTATATTTGATGAAAATATTAGATTTATATGATATAATAATTATTACTTAAAGGTGAATTATTATTTAAATTCATTCATTTAATACATAAAAATTTAAAACAACATTATTGTCCACATACAAACAACAATATTAATGAACAGTGGAACCTATTTTTCTTTCTTGAACTTTTATAGAATATTATAAAAATATGTAATTTAAATATATGTTATTAATATCATTATTATAAATTTGATATTATGAAACCATGATAAATATACAAGGTCCAAAACTAACAAATCAAAAGAAACATGAAAAAAATCAGTTGCAACCCGAAAAATTTATTTTAACATTGAATTATTAAGAAAACCTTTATAAATGATTATGATTAAATAATATATGTCACGATGTATATTATTATTGTAATGGAATTTATATATTAAATCTATAAATATTATATAGGATTCTAACACACATATAATGGAATTCGGATGTGACGTAACAGATTTTTCTCTCGCATTTTTTTCATGGAAAAAATTCCATATTCACCACCCGTTTCTTTTGCTTGGTGCGTATACTATAAATTAATATTTTTTTTTTGACTTTTCTCTTGAAAATTATTTTATATAAATAAAAAACTAGTTTTATTTCATTAATGTTTCTAATAAATAATATATTACCAACGCGGTAAGGATTTATTTCAAAATCTAATAATTTCTTGATATTGTTTATATTAAAGTATCAATTGGTGAAATTATATGATCATTATAACATAAACCAATTTTTTTTACTATAATATATTTATATTTAAAAATTATAATTTTACTTTTATTTTTATATTTTATTTACTCAAAATTGTATAAAATATTTTCAAGAAAACATACTTTATTTCTTCTTTAGTCTAGAAATTTTACCTATATTTCCATCATTCCTAAAAAATTTCATGAATGATATCAATATTCTCTAACAATTTATTACTGAAATTTTTACCATGTTTTACAAATAAAAACTTTTAAAATGTTTTTCTCATTTTCTAAATGACGTACTTTTTTAAATTTCTTATAAAAATGTGAGAGTAATCATCATTTCAACATGCCTACCATGGATGAAATTTTACACCATCACCACCACAAATTTCACTAAATCAAACTTTAATAGTTTTAAATGTTCCTTCAAAATATGATTTATTCCTTAATATTTTGGAAATTTTTATATTTTGAATATGTTATTTCAAAATGAAAATTGTATTTTTCTAAATAAATATTCCAATGAAAATTTTAATATATATTCATTTATGTCATCATTATTTGGCTGATATTATAATTTATTGAAAATTAACTATTTTGATACAATTTTTAATATTACACGTGATGATTTATGATAACATTTATTTATTTGGTAATTTAATAACATTTTATATTATAGTTTTTCTATATGAATGATTACGTTAATTATGTTTAACTCCATTCATATGAGGAATGAATTGGACTTATTAAGTGATAGGGTTGGCCCTCTATAACCCCTCAATTCATTGGAAGAACTCATGAGACAATGTTGCTTCGGTATTTGGCCTAGATCATACACATTTAAATTAGATTTCATAGAAAAATCCCTTGATGGTGGGTTTATGATGTCCTAAACAATTAATTCCATCATTATGAGGTTAGTTATTAATGTTCATATGATTATTTGATTATTTATAATATCCATGGATATGTTTCGAGATTATATGATTATTTATATTGAATTATTTTATCATCATATGTTACATTCATATTACTCTCTATACTCAATTTATTGATTAAATGGACTTTTCTAATATATTTACCATTCCATATTAACTATGAATTACTTATTAATGATAGTTTATACTAGAATAATCCCCTTATTGAGAATCTAAGATCACCCATTTTTTATGTTTTCTTTTGTCCCAAATTCTAGGTTATTTATTATGATTGATATATAGGGATATGATAAAGGTAATATTGGTGTTTTCAAAAGAAATATTTTATATTATTTTATTCTTTCAAATGTAATGTGAGAATAAATTATATATCTATTTTTTCATTACAAATAAACTATTAGATCATTTGAGTTGTGATCATTGGTATCTAGTCCAATATAACTAATTAACCAATCATTCTATGAAATAAGAATTGAGGTCATTATAGTTGGTATTAGAAAAAGTAGAGTAGACACATTATGAACTAGATTTAGAAAATATTGATTAGTTACTATAGCCCTATAATTGAATTTGAGTGGGATTTCATGTATAGGATAACATCCTAATGTTTTGTTATGATAGAGATTATGTTTTTCTCCTAGAAATACATCCCTATAAAGATACTATATATACATTTATATCAATAATAGTTATACCAAGGGGTAATAACTCTGAGAAAAGAACATTGGGATTTGACATGATCATCTCTTGGTGCATGACAATATGCCTTGATTCATAGATTGTTTGACACTATAAAGGGATATGGTTGAGTTAATTCACACATTCTTTATGAATAATTATATTTTATGTGAATGATGAAAATGAATGACCAATGCTAAACCTAATGTTTATTGTATTGAAATAATCTTATATTATTACATATATAATAAATGATAATATAGGTTCCCATAATGAATATTGATTCTCATATAATGATCATTAGTTTTTGTCAATGGATGGAACTAGAATGAATCATGTTAACAATAAATATGAGGTAAAATGTTGTGATTTTAAGAAACCAAATGGGTTGATGATTGGGGTGAAAGATTTCGTGATTACTCCTAATCCGTTATCACAATATACTATTAAAAAACTACAACTTAACGATCTATTATACTTTCTAATGAAGAGAATAATAGAGTTCACTGTGATCTCGGGTGGTGGGGATCATAGAGGAAAGAATGATCAATCTCCATTATGACAAAATTTTGGAATACAACACCCAAGAGAATATTTCAAAAAAATTAATTTTTTTTATATTTAGAAAAAGATGTATTATGAAATGAATTTTTGAAGAAAAATGAATATTATAATTTAAAGAAATTTGATTCATCCTATGAATCCATTTATAGTGTTTTTCCTTTCATGCGGCATACTCGAGCATAATCCATCTAAATGAACACTCTTGAAGGTTAAACCATTATCCATGTAAGGGTTTATATTATTCCAAAAATTAAACTGGAATGATTTAAATTTTTATGTATTCAGATACAATAAAACCATTTTAAAATTGTTATAATAATGATATTCTTGTTGTATGAATCCTGAAACATATAAGTATTTTTTTGTAGAAGTTCTGTATTGTATATTTTAAAAAATACGTTGAATACTACTAATAATTTAAAATATTGATTTAGTGTTAAGGTCTTATATTTGAAAAAAAATATAATTAAAGTAATTATAACCCTTAAAATGTTTTTAATACAGATTTAATGATGTTTAGTTGGGATAATAATATGGATGACATTGATGAATTAATTGGGACAGGATTGTTGACCCTGGAATTAGTTAGTGATTTGATGGTAAAGTGGTTTATATTATATTTAATGTATTTTTTAATAAATTTATATACATGAAATATATTTAATAATTTTTTATTTTATTTAAGAACATAAGATATTTAATTTTTGGACTAAGGCATGTTTCATTGTGGTTTTATTGCATTTCATGTTATTACTATGTTTATGGATAATATATAATCAGGGTATTAAAATATTTTCTATATGCAATTAGTCTCTACTTCATGTTGTCTTAGGATAAATATTTGATCAAAGCATTATGATTTTTGGGTTCTGAATTTGGTCTGGAATATTTTGGATGATTCTTAATTATTCAAATGGAACCTTATGATGCATTATATGGAAAGATTTTTCATACTATATATTTTTGGGATTAAATCAGTGAATTAAATCATTTAGGATAAGAACTTGTTGATGAGATAATAATAATGTTAAATAATATTCAAGCCTCTATCTAAGTAGATCAATGTAAGAAAAAGATATAAACAGATAACTAGAGGATGGGCTTTTAGTTTCAATTCGGTGATGAGGTTTTATTTTAAGTATCTCCAAAGAAGGTAGTCATATGGTTTCATAAGAAATGGAATATGATATCCATGTATATTAGAGTATTTGAAATCCTAGAATGAATTGGAAATGTGGCTTACTATTTTGAAATCCTTTCGAGTCTCCCTAAATTCTATGATGTGTTCCATATATCATTATTAAGGAAGTACAAAGCAAACCCAATTCTAGTGATCACCTATAAAGAAAGAGAATAATATCTTGATCCATCTTTCTGTGAATATAATTTTCATATTTGGATAGAAGATATCATGTGTTGAGGAATTAGATGACTAAACATGTAAATTTACCATGGAGAAATAATCGGATAAAAGTGATGATGTGGGAACATAAAGAAATTATGAAAAAGAACTTCCCAAATAAGATCACAAGGTGAAATTATAAAAAAATTTAGGGTGAAATTTTATGAATATAGGAAAAATGTAACACCCTCATAGTTTATGACATATGTTTATAAAACATTAATATATTAGATAACTTGTGATATAGACAATCCTGAGATTAAATGAAAGAAAATATAGTATACTATTATGACCTTATAGTTTAATATCTATGAATTTATATGAATAACTAAATTATGAATGTTAATGTTTTTACATAGTTAGAAAATAAATTCAAATTTATAAATATATTTACAATAAAAAATAAAATTCATTTGAAAGAAAAAGAAATGATTTTTATGAATTTTTCTTTCTGCGTGCAATGTTTTTATCTTCATAAGTTAAATTAATAAATATTAGTGAATTATTTGGTAAAAATTTATATATTATATATTCAGTCAATGTTTTACCATTCAAAAAATAATTTTTAAAAGAAAGTGATAGGAACAAATATTTTTTATGAATAAATCTATATTTTTTAAAAAATCTATTCTATCACATTTTGTGAACTTATATTTAAATTAAGTTTTACTAATTTTATAATTTTATTTTAAAAAATGATTTTTTAATATAAAAATTTCCAAAATTTCGTTATGTAACATTTTGATATTTTTATTATTATTTTTTGATAAAATGAAAAACTTTATGATTTTATACGAAAAATTCCTTTTTCATTTAATGTATTTACAAAGATAAATTATTATTAAAAATTGTCTTAAATGTAAATTTGTTAAAATATACTATTATTAACATAATTTAAATAATTGAAGTCGAATATATGTTAAAATATGATATTAATACTTTTTTAACTTAAGAAAACTTATCTTTAGAAATATGTATTTTCATTATGCCTACGAGTTTAATTTTAAATTAAATTCAGAAAATTAGTTGATTTTTGTTTTCTAAAATGGATTCTATATTTTTAATCATAATAATTAATATTAGTTAATATGTTACGATAAATTTTTTATCATAATGAATAGTAAATACATTAAAAAATATTTACCATGGTTATGTTTAAAACATAGTTTTTCACGTTACATGCTTCTATGCTAAATTTAATTTTCCACACACGTAAAACTAATATTTAAAAACTGGATTTTAAATATAGAGTATTTTTTTCAAATTATAGAATAAGTATATATTATTTTTTTCATAATATATAAATTACCTTGGTAAATAAAAAAACTAGTTATCATGGTCAAAAGTATAATAGTAAAAGTGAGTAACCTTTGAGGTTATAAGATTATCATGTTAAAAATTATTTCTTTTTTGAGGTGTTTGTCAACCTAAAATTCTATCCAATTAATTATATATTATTTTTTTAGGAACATTGGTTGAGGGTGGCTTCCCATAATTGAATAGTTTTGGCTATTTAAAAAAATTCAACTGCTCAATTATAAAATGGATTCTTCCACCTCGTCAATTATTCACATAAATTAAGAAAAATATAACAACAAAAACCAGAATCATATCTCCACATATTCACTATCCAAGTTATATATCTTATGTTATTTCTAAAATACCAACCCTGGGGTCCTTAATAAGATATACAAAGGATTTTATTTGAAGAGAAGGTAAATGTTTCGAAGAAGATATTTCTTATTACTTATTATCTTAACATCTTTAGACATGTATTAATAACTAAAATATAATAAAAAAATATAGTAAATATAGTAATAATTTAATTTAATTTTTGTAAAAAACTATATCAATCTCCTCTTAAATCAAATGGGAAAGAAAACCATCGATCGTGTATACGATGGACAACCACCCCAGGAACTGATGTAATTCATTTTTAGTCCCCCTCTAATAGATGGATGTATCGATGGATTTAATGTATATATATATTATTTAAGGAACAATTAGGGTTATTTAATTATAATATCACTTATACCTTGTTACCTTCAAATATTTTCAAAAATTATTACATTGCTCGTTCATACGTGTGAACAACAACCTCCACACAGAGGTGTGATTCATTTTTCAATTTATTTTGATATGTATGATAATATTTATGAATTTTATGAACATATATGATTTATATGATAAATTATTAATTTTTAAAGGATATTTATTATTTAATTTACTATATTTCCATCCATTATAAAATGAGAACAATGTTCATGCTTATGTACGACCTACTGTCTCTATGAACCATGTAACTCATTTTTATATCTCTTAATTTTATGGAATACTCAAAATAATTAAATATATAATATATATTATGGTTAAAATTTCTGATATTATTTAATCATTATCAATTTAAAATTATTTAAAACCACTATAAAAAACATACATGAAAAAGAATAGTTATTACCCAAAATTACGATTTTTACAAAGAATTATTAATAAATACAGATACAATATTATAAGTTAATCATATATGATTTTATAGATATGAGTGTGGAATTTTAATGAATTTATAATAAGTATGTATTTATTATAAGGTAGTTTTTTAAAACGTAAAAAAGAAGTCGGACGTGAGGTAATGTATTTTCGCCTCACTTTTATTTTCATGGGAAACATTCTAATTGAGCACTTTTTTCTTTTGTGTGTTGTATATATTGACCATGAATAAATATTATGATTATGATAATAAAAATTATGTGTTATACAAATCCATATAATTTTCATTCTTTCACATGACTTACGATTCAAAATTTACTAATATGGTAAAAGTTTATTTCAAAACCTCATCATTATTTGATATTTTTTTTGATAACGTGTCCATTTGGGGAATTATATGATATTTTTATCTAAAAATATATATTTTATTCTGATATTTTGATTTTAATAATTATCTTTTTTTTTCATTTTCATGTTTTATTTACTAAAAATATCAATAAATGTTTTGAAGAAAAGTAGTCTTTATTTCATCTTTAGTACCTAATTTTTCCATCTAAGACCATGATTATTAAAATTGTTTTCATGAATGTTCTAAATATTCTAAAATCATTTATTAAGGAAATTTTTACATATATTTGACTTTTCCATTTCTCTAAAAAATGAATATTCAAATTTTTTTCCGAATAAGGTACGTTTTTACTTTTCTAACTAATGTGTGAAAGGAATATTTGTTTTATGGTATTCAAAATAAAAATAAATAAATTCTATCATAACCATTTATTGATTTAAATAGTCTATTAAATATTTCAAATATTACTTACAAAGAAAAAATATTTCCTAATATTTGGAAATTTTTTATATTTCAATAAGTTTATTCAAAATGAAAAGGATATTTTCACCAAGAATTCTTCTCGGGATATTTTTATAGTATATTCATCTATATCAAAATTATTTTTTAGATATTATGATTCACTAAGAATTTAATATTTTGATTTTGTTTTATATAATACTTTTTATGGTTTATGTTTATGTCTATTGATTAGGGATATTTTTTACATTTTGAAATACTTTTTTTAAATATTAATGTTTAGGTTTATTATTTTCACCCCTTTCATATGGGGTATGCTTTAGACTTAGTATATAATGGGAGTGACCTTCTATTGCACCTTATTATATCTATAAGTATCATGTGAGAGACTAGTTTGTGTATTTATATGAGATCATACCCATTTTTCTATGATGTCTTGGAACAATTCCTTAATTTTATATTTATGATTCCCAACATTACACATGCCCTCATTATGAGAACAATTATTAATTCCTGCGTGATTACTTAATTATTTATGATATCTATATTATGTTTCATGATCAAATGAATATTAATAGGGATTTCTTTGTAAATAATTTATTCTAGGAATATTATTATTCATGATAATGTTATTTATTAAATGAAACCTTTTTTAGATATTTTCCTATCTATAATGGTTATTCCTTATTAATCCATGATATATTTTATCGTACACATACTCTTAATGAGAATCTGATCTCACCCATTTCTCATTTTTTCTTTTTGGAGGATTCTAGGAAATTTATTATGATTGATATTCCAGGATATGCTAATTAAAAAAAATGGTCTTCTCAAAGAAAATAATGTTTTGTATATTATGTTTTTAATATGAAATCCATGTATGTATCCAATTTTACAATACTACTAAACTATTTTCCCCTTTAGGACGCAATAAATTGTATCTATAACTAATGTAATAATGTAACAAATGGGTCTAGTTTATTATGTTTTGGGTCTTTACATTGTCTTATATATGAGGATTATGAAGTTATTTGATGTGTTGTAGTGAAGGGGGAATTAATAAGGGGAAAAGGGAAGAAGAATTGGGTTAATATGTTTAATATTTGATCATATTGGCCGAATAATTTTGAGTAATATTTTTTCATAGGAAATTTATAGGATTATAAATAAATAAATTTTGGTTAATTGATATCCAAACCATGAAAAAACAGAATGGAATCATGGAATTACTTAATAATAGATAATGAAAAAAATAGTTTTTATTAAAATAAAATGGTGTGTTGGTTCCAAAACTTAAAGCATGGGTTTCTAAATAAAACATTTTATTTTTAAATAAACTATTTTAATCTTAAAATACATATTTGATCAAGAAATATTTTTCATAAATTTTTATTTCATTATTTAATAATTATATTTTCCTAAATTTTTATGATATTTATAAAATGAAATAATTTTTTTGTATTCTCCAAAAAGTACTCTTCTTTTGTGAGATAATTTTTTTTTGTATGGGAATCAAGATTAATAATGATGGTGTATTGACCTACACTCCAGTAGCCCGAAGTAAACACCTACAATATTATATTGTCATAATAAATATGGAATGAAATCTTGGTTGACCAAAAATTTTATAAGTATTATTAAACCATTTAAATAAATGAATCCTATTCTAAAAATGAAAATATTAAATACACAATGTTTTTATTTGAGAACACCATTATTCCCCGTAGAAAATCCATGTATATAAATCATAAAATATATCCAAATTTCCAGGGGGAATATAAAACAAAATAAAAGGGTGATATAAAATGATCAGTAATGGTATGCATATAAAAGAAGATTTTTATAACTAAGGAATAATACATTTTACAAGGTAAATACCTAAAATACATTCCATTTAATAAATAACTTAGTAATAGTATGGAAGGAATAAATAATGATCAAATAATTTAATATACATAATAGCTTGAGCTTGATTCTCAATCATGAATATTTTAAAAAAAATAATTACATTTAATATAAATAAATGTATTCATAATGATGTGACACATAATGTTGGACATCTAAAACATAATGTTTAGGCATTGTGCCAATATATCTATATTAATTTGAAGGACACCACCTGAAACCAAATCTAGTTGTATCATAAGACCTACCAATGTATCGAAGATATATCTATATCTGTTGACACCATTCACATACTATGTCCAATGAATTTATCATATGAATGGGGTGAAACATAATGCAATCAAACATTTTTATTGAAAAAATAGCATATAAAACGTTAATAATTATCGCATCTAATAACCATAATCATAAACCACCTAGGGGTATAGAACGGTATAAAACTAGTATATCACATATCATACATACAATAAATAATCCTGAGAAATAATAAGGATATTATCATTAACATATATCACTAGTGTACCATATTTATAATAAATTTTCGATTTTATTGATTAATATTAATACCATAAAAATATCCATAAAAAAATTTCGTTTAAAATATCCTTTGTATCTTGAAAATAACCTATTAAAAATTATAGAAAAACAATCGCGACCTGTCCCCCAAGGCCCGTGCCGTGACTACCCCAAGAACGCCTTCCATAGACTAAGGGCTGGTGACTAACACCAAAGGCATAATTACCTAATCTTGGAAGGCATTTCCTTTATAACCAGTAAACACTCACAACTAAGAACATAGCTAGCTAACAACTAACTAAGTAAAACTGTATAACAAAAGAGTGATGAAAAGTAAAAGGGGTAAGAAATACAATCCCAACAGTAAAATAAAAGAAACTGAAAGTACAAGTACAACTAAAGAAAAGAAAAAAAAGCTATTGGGTCGTCTTCTGAAGTTCTTACCTGAAGAGTTGGTTTAGATCACCTCCTCAACACTCCACGCCCATCCTTCTCCTCTGTGTACCGACTCGTCGTATGATCCACCTCCGGGTACCGTCCGGTCCTGATACTCTCAGCCTCGACCAACACTATATGTCGTTTACATCCAACACAATAAGGTGCGAGCATAGCCCGTGCAGGAGTGAGTATAACGATACTCAGTAGGGACCACGAGACACTCAAGGTCTCAAAAAATCCATCAAGGATAAACCAAAAGAATGAAATCAACAAATAATCTTACATAGTTATATGCTCATATATATACCTATGTTATTAAGTAATCTATCTCAATAATGAAAAAAACACAAAAAAAACTGACTAAACGTAAACCAAGATTTTATTCTAAGGGTTGTATCAAGTAACATCCCCAGTCACATTATTGAATCCTCGGCTTCTGGAGAACTCCTCCTCTATCGGGTACAGTGGGACTTCCGAAACACCAAACGCACATCCCACTAACCTTGGACTACTGAGATGCTCCTCCTGTCAAGTATTGTGGATCATCCACGTCACCAATCCCGCTCCCCACCATAGGTCTGCCGCGTCACCATGAGTTCTCCCCCTCGTAGCCTACTGAGGTAATTCTCTTGTCGAGTACTGTGGGTCTGCCAGAGCCCCAAGGCTCTAAACAATGTGGGTCTTCCGTGACACGAATGCACTCCCCATTGGTCTAGTAGAATAACTCTTAGTCAAAACGGTTAGAAATCATTAGGTCTCAGCCAGCTACTAGGTCTCTAAACTACGCTCACAAATCTATGGGACGAACTGATCCACGAGATACTTGTCGATACTCCAACTATCAGGATATCCCACGAAGAATTATATCAATTGTTTTCCACATAATAGGTGTTTCAACGCAATAGACGGCACGTCAATAGGATGCCCGGTCTGTGAGTTATTAGCCTTTTAGTCATGGGGGACCGATTGGATTCGTGCACGATCCATCCTGACCATATCTCAATTATACCCCAAACTCCAATGGGGTATACGCAAAGGGACCATCACACTCCAAAATTTATATAGCCGCTAATGGTTCATCAAACAGACGTCTGGTGCCAAAGATATGGCCGAAGAAGAGTTAATGGGTCGTAGTGGGCCTGGGATCTATCTGACCTAGACGGACCAATCCGGTCTAACCCATTGTGTCTGGCCCAACCCGTTAGGCGGAACCGCCCGTTGGGTTTGTCCCAGCCCACTAGGCCTGGCCTAGCAGGCCGCGAGGGGCCACAGAGAGCCGTGAGGGCACGTATCGGCCATGAGGGTGCTGAATGGTCGCATTTCAGGGAGAAGGTAGTTCGTCTTGGAGGGCACCATATGGGTGGCTCGGCCGAGGGGGCACCGAGAGGGTGGATATTCTTGGGGTGCGGGGACTGTTCGGCTCGGAGGGCCGCGGGGGCGCGGATCGGCCCGTGGGCCGGGGGCTAGGGTGGCTCGGCCGGGGCCGAATCGGTCGGGAGGCCAGAGCGGCTGGGGGGGGGGGGGGCTTGGGCGGTGGATGGTGCGGCCAGGTATGCTCGGCCGGGAGGCCGAGGACCGGTTCAGGCAGGAGGCCGCGAGTTCAAGAGGGGCACGAGCGATTTGGGAGGCTGGCGGTAGTGCAGCCGGTTCGGCCGGCGGGTGGCGCGGCCGATGGGTGGCATGACAGGGGTGGCGCAGCCGATGGTTGGTGCAACCAGGGTGACTCATCGCAACCTCATTGCTGCACTGAAGCATTGTTATCTACTACTAAACTATGAGAACCAATAAAATATATTTTTCAATAATTTTATAATTTTTTTTCGAAAAGTTCAAAAAAATAAATTTTCTTCATGGCCCTTGCCGGACGAAATTAACTAAATTTTAGGTCAATCTTGGTGTTTAGAAATCAACAGTTCACTTATATTTTTTATTATAGCAATAGTTAAAAATCTAAAAAAATCTCGATTTCATGTTTTTTGAACGTACGTTAAAAACATATTTGAAAAAAAATTCACAGTTAGCATCAACCCGTGCTAGTCGAGGATAGAATCCACATAAGGGGGAAACTCCCAAACAATCTCATCGGTACTCTAGTATTTTTAATTCCAGTTATAATTGAGGAGTAATTAATATTTTACAATTAAATAATTTCTCCTCAATTATAATTTTTATAGACAAAAACTAAATTTAACCATTGGCCCACACCGTCCATTGTTAGGATCTTTATAAGGAAAGAATACCCCCACGATCTAAGTGGTGGTATCTGATTTCTAATCCGAGTCAACATTAATGAGTGATAATCATTTTAAAAAATAATAATTTTCATTTAATTATTTTATTTACGATTATGAAATTTTAAGGTTTTCTCACTAGGAGGTTGTGCTGACTAAACATAAGTCGCGCCTAGGGTAAACCCACCATCCCAAACGCAATAGTGACCTTTGATTTATAATCTTAGAAACCATTTAAGTGTTATTTTAATTTTTTAGGAAAACTATTCACACAAACTATTTTATGCTTTGTATCTTTTGACGTGTCATTCTGGGCAGCACGAGCCTCAAAATCAAGTGTTGTGGAATTTCGCATTCTCAAAATAATTTCATATAATTAAAAAACATTAACACAAAAATTCCAAGATGTTCCATTCTCCCCAACATAAGGATATTATTTCCCCAAAAGTCAAAACAACAACTAAACAAAAATATGGGTGTGGTGAGCACAAATCTATGCCTCCTGCTTCCATGTGCTCTCCTGTAGAATCCCATGCTGCCATCAAATGCACACTTGATGAATCACCCACCCATGTAAGGCCCACTCTGGATGATCCCATGTCTCTATCGGGAACTCCGCAAATGTCTCCCCATCATAATGATATATCTCTCCATAGTCGATGTCATTTGATAGATCATGAATGTACCTCTTCATATGAGACACATAGAAAACATCATTCACTCGGTGCATCTATGGGGGAAGAGCTAGGCGGTACACCACATCACCAACTTTGCTCAGGATCTAAAAAGGCTTGATGAACTTCAAAAATAACTTTACACCTCGACCCAATCTTTGTAATACTCATCGGGGTGAGACCCGAATGAAAAACATGATCTCCCTCCTCAAACTCCAATGGTCTCCATCTTCTTTTGGTATATGACTTATGTCTGCTCTGTGTGGTCCTCATCCACTCATACATGATCCACATGTTCTATATAGTAGTCGTACCAACTCTACACACATGAGTGTGGACTCCATTTGGCATGTCTAAAATAAGAGTCATATATAAGGTTTCTCGTACAAGGCCTCAAATGGTGTCATGCTAACGGTGGAGTGATACTTACTGTTGTATGTAAACTCCACCATTAGTAGGTGGTCCTACCAACTGTGACCAAAATCTAGGACACAAACAAAACGTTTGTTCTCCAAGGGTTGTAGGGTCTGCTCTATCTAACCATATTTCTAGGGGTAAAAAGTTGTGCTCAAGTGTACTGGAACCCAATGCTCGACTTTCACTTGCTGACAATTGAGGAATCGTTAAACAAATTCTACAACCGCTTCCTTTATCGCTGATAACTAGTACTGACATTGGTGGTCCTGATACATCTTCTTCACACCAAGATGTACCAACAAAGTGGATGTATGGGATTCCCTCAACACCTCCTCCAGTAACATCACCTGTATGATGGTGCGTCCTCTAAAAATTAAGACTTGCTCCCAACCTATCAAAAATCTATCAGGATCATGTCATGAGGATATACGATAACATTGGGACTCACATTCAACATCTAAAAGCTATGCTTCCCTAACTCGCTGAAGGAGTTGGGGAATGAAATTCATAGACTAGAGGTAAGCTGCTCCATCACTATCCATAAAAGTTATCAACATCGTAGCTAGCTTCTCTGTCAACTCCCTCTGCAAATATAAAAAAGACATCATGCTGAGCAAGTCTGACACCACATCCCCCTTCATTGGTGTATATACTCTCTCAAGGTCATTGTGCTGGAGGAACTCCCACCATCGTCGTTGTCTCAACTGCTGAAAATCCTGTGAGAACCTTTCCATACACATGAAAGTCTACCCCTTTATCTGATTGATGTGCCCGTCAACAATTTAGTAGTTGGTACTCACTCTCCAAGTCTACTTGGTTATGGTGTCGGTAGTACACATATAACCTTGAACACTGGGTCTTTTTAATCTCTTCATATTCAACTACCTTACCTACACCCCTACTTGTGAAGCTCTACCAAATCCATTCAACATAATGATGCTGATATCACTGCCATGTCAGCGTGTATAATGATACAGAAGACCCTCCCTTAGCTGGGAGGTAATCCTTGAAATATCCTTTGAAAGAATGTTATCATACTCAGCTACTACTTTTGGGAACTGAAAACAGAAAAAACGTGATTCCATGAGGGTAAGGCTAGCCAACCCAAGAGTTATCGCCTATACCCTCCTATGCATGAGTTTATCCCAAGATTCGTGGGTTTTCATTGATACAACACAATGTCTTAGAATTTCTGTGTAGCTTTTTTCATTTATATAGATTTATTTTGAACCTAAAAAATTTGACGGCACGTGATTCCAAGTCCCAGAGTGCCCATAATGATCTGTCAAAAAATGATAATCATTAGATAGTATGCATGATAATTTTTCCTAAAAAAGTTGAATAACCATTAAATGGGTACCCAAATCAGAAATCTCATAGCACCATTGTTTTTAGGATGAAAGGTTTACCCGGGGTGTGACTTACATTTAGTCAGCACATCCCCTTAGTGAGAAAACACAAAAATGGAATAACCATAAATAAAATACTTATTTTTCATCAAATTCTCATAACACACGAATGGTGACACGAATTAAAAATTTGAGACCACTACTGAGCTCGTAAGTGTTTTATTTTATTCAGAAGATCCTAACATTGTCCAGTGTAGGCCAACGGGGGAAGTTAGTTATTATTTACTGTAAATAAAATAATTAAGAAACAATTTTTTATTATCAAATACTGATAACTCATAATCACAAACCTTGATTTAATATCCGAGATTACCATTGAGCTCGTGGTGGTGTGTCCCCCTTAGGAAGATCCTAACCCCGACCGGCGCGGGTCAAGGGTACTATTAAATTTTTGTCTCAATTTTTTTAAGGTACATTCAATAAACGTGTAGAGGGATTTTCCATCTTTTGAACGAGTGATTAAATCTAAAATTTAAGGGAATTACTGAATTTGTAACGCTGGGAATCACCTACAAAGTCTTTACATCAACCGACAAGGGTCAAGAAGAAAAGTAATTTTTCCAAACTTAAAAAAAATTATATGATTTAAAAAAAAATTATATATTTTATTTCTCACCGTCGGGTGGCGGATGGCGACGCTTCTTTACCGTGATGAGGTAGTGATGAGGTGCTTTAATGGAGGGTCAATAACTGATCATTTGAAATTGTGATGCTCTTACCATAATGGATAATTAAATGTGGCTCATTAAATGAGGATAATTCAATGAGGATTATTAATAGACGCAACATCACTACGGTTTTTTGTTTTATTTAAATAATCTAGCGTGTTTGGTTTTGAAAATAAAACATTATGGATTCTCTAAGAAAACTCAGAATAAACAACTACAAAGAATACCGGTGTGACTCCACTGACATCGATGAACCTCTTGAATAGTGCAGGAAGTGACACTGACACCTTGAAACATCAAGAACAAACACTTCGACATCAAACATCAATAAAGTAAGGGTTTACGTTGTGTTTGAATTACACGTTCTTCATTCTGAAATAATGAGTGATGATCAAGCCATGAATGGGTTGATCCATGGAACAAATGTTCTTGAAAGAGGGTGATTTACATGGGTTTTCATGCAAGATTTTGATGACATTATGATTTTACTTCAATCCCAAAACATCCCCCCTATTTACACCTCTAATGCGAAGGGCCCAGGCTGACACTAACAAGGCCTGAGAACTTCCACTTCTATATTCTTTTTGAACATATTCTCGAAATTAAGGCACTAATTTTTGAGGCCTTTTGGTGAATAGGGCATTCATGAGAATTATGGGTGCAGGTGGCGTGAAGAACAAACCGCTAGAGTGCGTCTGGTGGTCCGCCGAGCAACCTGTTGGGGCACTGGCGGTGACCGGAAGTGGTCTACGATGGTGGCCAGAGGTGGAGGGGGTGGCACACTCGTCGTAGATCCGTAGTAGTGAGGAGGTGAAGATCCCATCTTTAGTGCATGGAGGAGTGGCCACATCTGGCCGCTCGGTCTGTAGGCGGCATACGGCCCGTCAACTGTATGCGGAGGTGACGGTCGGCCGTTCTGGGTGAAGGTGTGGTGTCAGCTGAAGAACCAGACACTAACGATGTATATTTGGGTTGGAGAACATGCCTGGATTAGTGGGCTGGGCTTCATCAGGTGGGTCGCGCCCCACATGGCGGGCCGAGCCAACCGCGGGCCGGACACATGGTCCAACAGGGTCGTGCTGCCAGTCTGGACCCGCCATTGGGCTTGACCAATCCTACTGGGCTGGTTGGGACTAACATATACAGGACCCACACTGGACCCTCAAACCAGGTCTGGTTGGGTTGATAAGATCAGGTTAGACTGGACACAAAGCCAACAAGCCCTGTCAATATATTACATACCGGGAGTCTGATTGATGTTCTATCAGTTGCATTGGAATTCGTAAGACAAGATAGTACTTTGTGTAAACTTTATGTGAGACTTTGTTGTTGTTGAGTTAAGACAAATAACTTTAGGTGCAGATCCTCCGAAAATCAAGCGTGTTATGTGAGGGAGTCTCATGGTTGGTTGTGACGTGAATAATGAAGGGAAAACCTTCATGGATCAACATAAATAAGACCATTTGTGGATCAACAATAAAAGAGACCCTTTTTGGATCATCATAAAAGAGACCCTTCTGGGATCTGCATAAAAGTGACCCTTTGGGGATAGGCACAAAAACAACCCTTCGTGGATCTGTAAAAAAGATACCCTTTGTGGATCCCCATAACAGTGACCCATCATGGATCAGCATGAGAGCGATCTTTCATGGATCATCAATTACATGACCCAACATGGATCAACTGTTTAGAGACCCACCATGGATCACTGGTTGAGCGGCCCTTTGTGGATGAGCAGTAGGGTGCCCTTTCGTGGATCAGCAGTAGAGTGACCCCTTTTGAATTAGTCGTACCATGACCCTTTTTGGATCTATAAAAGAACATCTAAATATAATAAGATGATGTAGCTTTATGAAAAATCATCCTTACCACTCTACTTTATGTTATACCTAGCATGAGTTGAGACTTTTAATTTGTTTCCTGTGATTGAGGTCCTTATTTGTGGTGGTTTCCTTGTGTAATTCCAAGAGACCTTCGATGGTCTTTGGGACCCCACTGAATATTGTTATACTCATCCCTACACAAGCTTCACTCACACCTTGTTTTTCCTTGTATAGACAATAGACAGCTCGACTGGGACTTTGGAGAGCCAGCGCTAGATGGCACACGGAGGAGAAAAATTGATGTGGTGAGTTGTAGTGATGAGCTATACCTACCCATTCAGTAGGATCCTTGGCAAATAATCTGTTGAGATTTTTTTTCCTTTTTGGAGTACTACTATTAAAATCGGGCTTGTATACTAGACCCTTTTTTAGTACTTACTTTTACTCTCATTGGTGGTTTATAGTGGTTGTTGTACTACTCTTTTTCTGTTTTGTTGTTCATGTGTGTAGTCTGCCCTGTTTTGGTGGGTATAGGTTTAATGGAAATTCCGTCCCTTTTTGGGTTTTTCCTTTTCTATGCTACTCACCAGCCCATATCCTATTGAAGGTGAGCTTGGGGTATTCATGGAACAGGACCCAGGGGAAGGGTTGTGAGAAAGTAGTATCCGAGGGAGGTCGGTTATACTAGTAGAACTATGTGTCTATATTTTCAATAGGAGAAGTTGTTTTAAGTGTCTTGAGTTCGGATTTTAGTCCATAGAGTCGACTGTTGGTGCGGCAGCCACCGTATCCATATATGAGGATCCTAAATTCAGTTTACTGACTCGGCACACGAAAAAACTAGTTTCATTTTATTGGAAGATTTTTCACTCTCAACATCTTTTGATTTAGCTCACTAGGTATAACCTTTTGACTGGGGCCCATCTTGATTCTCTTTAAAGTTGCCTCTATGCAGACAACCAACCAAGATTCTAGTGCGTGACCATAAGGATGGTCCACAGAGTGATGTGGCTTTGGTACATGGATTGTTTCTTGAGATGGTACCTTTGGGTGGGGCCCCAAAAATACCACTAACCATGGGTCCGTATTTAATAATGTTGTTACTGGTAGAGGACACACGTAGGCTCAGTGACACACACTAGTGGAAAAGCATTTAACACGACGACATTTTTCACGTCAGTTATTTAGAACGGATATGCAAAGAATTAATAATCGATATATCACATCAATTATTTTATTACCAACATGATATATCGACCATGATCCATTTTTTACATCAGTTATTTTATAACTGGCGTAAAATATAAGGAGATTATATTTTTTACGTCGATTATTGTATAACCGACCTGAAAATTGAATCTTGTGTGCTTTATCACGTCTTTTATAAAATAACCTATGTGATAAAGTAAATCTATGCGCTTTATCACATCAGTTATAAAAAATGCCATGATAAAGCTAATATCAGCAATTTATCATGTCGGTTATCATATGAACCGATGTGATAAAGCGATATTTATCACGTCAGATATTTTTTAAATGACGCGATAAATTATTTTCAACGTCAGTTATTAAATAACCAACATTATAAACATTAAAATAATAGTTTACAACTTCGGTTATTAAATAACTGACGTGGTAAATCTTTTAAATGATTTATCACACCCCGTAATCAGTTATTCTGTTTTCGTCGATCATCCGACCTGCGATTCGTCTCTCTCACGCGGAAAACCTAGAAATGATTCTTTGAAGTCTTTCCCTCCAAAATTATTATAACAACAACATTATTTATATTTATTATCATCAAATCTATTAGTTCGACTCAAAACAATCAAGTAATCCTCACACGACTCATTTTTTGTTTTTTATATTCTGCGATGTCGTAAACTATTTTTTTTTGAGATGTTATATTTCATTATTCTTGCTATTATGGTAAGATTCATAGTGTTCATTTATACCATGCTAAATTTTTTCAAGTAAAATAATCCTATGTAAGTGATATCATTAAAGTTTACAATTTTTTGTGTTCTATAATGTGTGTGTGCACGTACAGGGGGATTCCAAGGGGGTGGGGGCTGTGCAAGTGGGTGGGGGTTTCCAAGGGGTTGGATGGGCTGTCTAGTGGGGTGGGTGTGTCTAGGGGGTGTCAAAGGGGGTGGGGGAGGTTTCCAAGGGGTGTGGGGGCTGTCCAAGGGGGTTGGGGGTGTCCAAGGGGGCGTGGGGGATGTCAAAGGGGGTGGGGGTGGTGTTCAGGGGGGAGAGGGGACTGTCCAAGGGGGTTAGGGTGTCCAAGGGGGTGGGTTGGGTGTGGGAGTGTCCAGGGGGATGAGGGGGCTGAGGGGGATGTACAAGGAGATATGGGTGTCTAGGGGGGTGGGGGTGGTGTCCAGGGAGGTGAGTGGACTATCCAAGGGGTTAGGGGGTCTCCATGGGGGTGGGGGCTGTCTAGAGGGGTGGGGGCTATCTAGGGGGGTGGGGCTGTCTAGAGGGGTGGGGCTCTCCAGAGGGTTCAGGGGGCTGCCTAGAGGGCTGGGGTGTCAAGGGTGTTCATGGAGGTGGGTGGGGGGGTGGCTGTCCAGGGGTGTGGGGGGGGGGGGGCATGGAGGTGGGGGTATCGAAGGGGGTGGGGGTTATCCAGGGGGGTGGGGTAGGGCTGTCCAGAGAGTTTGGGGGGCTGTTCGGGGGGGGGGTTGTCTAGATGGTTGGGGGTGTCCAAGGGGGTAGGGGTTGGGGGTGGTGTCTAGGAGGGGTGGGGGTGTCTAGAGGGGTGGGGGGATTGTCTAGGTGGGGGGGGGGGGTTGTCCAGAGTTGTTTGGGGTCTGTCCAAGGGTGTGGTGGTGTCCAGAGGGTGTCCAAGGGGGTTGGGGGTGGTGTCTAGGGGGTGGGGGCTGTCCAAGGGGGTGGTGGTGTATACGGGGTGTACAAGGGGGTGGGGGAGGTTTACTAGGGGTGGGGGAGTCCAGGGGGTGGTGTCCATTGGTGTGTGGGTGCTGTCCAAGGGGTTGGGGTGTCTAAGGTAGTCGAGGGGATGTCAAAGGGGATGGGGGTGGTGTTCAGGGGGTGTGGGGGCTATCCAAGGGTGCTGGGGGTGTCCAAGTGGGTGGGGGTGTCTTGGGGGATGAGGGGCTGTCCAAGGGGATAGGGGTGTCTAGGGGGGGTGGTGTCCAGGGAGGTGAGTGGGCTGTCCAAGGGGGTAGGGAGTGTCTAGTGGGGTTGTCCAGGGGATGGAGGTTGTCGAGATGTGCAAATTAATTTCTAATGGGGTGGTGCTGTCTGGGGGGTATCCAAGGGGGTGGGGTGGTTTCCAGGGGTGGGGGGCTGTCCAATGGGGTGGTAGTGTTCAAGGGGTGTCCAAGGGGTGGGGTGGTGTTAAAGGGGGTGGTGGTGTTTGGGGGTGTTAAAGGGGGTGGGGGTGGTGTCCAGGGGGTGACAGGGTTGTCCAAGGGGGTTGGGGGTGTACAAGGGGGTGCAGGGATGTCAAAGGGGGTGGGGGTTGTCCAAGGGTGTTGGGGGTGTCCAAGGGGGTCGGGGGGGGGGGGGGGGGGCTATCCAGGGGTGAGGGGGTTGTCCAAGGTGATAGGGGTGTATAGGGGGGTGTGGGTGTCCAGGGAGGTGAGTGGGCTGTCCAAGGGGGTATGTGGTGTCCAGGGGGTGGGGGGTGTTGTCCAAGGGGGTAGGGGTGTCCAGGGGTGGGGAGTGGTGTCCAAGGGGTGGGGGTGGCATCTGGGGGGGGTTGTCCAGAGGGGTGGGGGCTGTACAGAGGTTTCAAATCTTTAGGATCTGTGTAATTTTCAGTAGTGATTGTATACATATTTTAATATTTATAATTCATATTTATTATTTACGGAAGGGTGAATTTGGTATCTAGTTGAACCAAGATGTATTCTTTGTGAACCTTAAGAAGAAAGGATCTAGGATAAATTTAAAACTCTTATATCTAACTATATTTTCTTTTTAAAATCATTTTCAAGCATATTTTATAAAAAACACATATACTTGTTTTATATTTCAAAATTGTTTTACATTAAGATTATGATACTTTTCACATAACCATATATTTGTCTTATCCTAAAAAGATGTATAATTTTGATATTTGTTATAGATAATAATGACTCAATGTTGGATTATAGCACATCGAATGAGTGATGACTGTGAGGAAGATTTTGATGCCTTTTTGGAAATTGAAAAACAAAATGTTCCAACCAGTGACGTTTTTTTCATTCCAGGCCTGAAATTTATTAATATGAAGAAGTTAAAAAGTAGATAGATAAAATATCATATGATTTTCATGGTTTTAATTCGACTTACAACCCTTGGATTTTGTTTGGTAAAACTAGACAGAATGTCAAATCTGCTAATGATGATGATTCCCAAGATGGTACCTCGAATGGAATTGAAGAAATGATTCACAATATTGTAGAAGAACAAATTGAGATAGAACCAACAATTTCATGTCTATATGGTGATGCTGAAAATCCATTGTATCCTGGTTGTATAGATTTTACAGTTTTGTCGGTGGTGTTAAGATTGATTAACCTAAAGGAGAAACATGGATGGAGTGACAGAAGTTTTACAGAGATACTACAATTGATGAAAGTAATTCTTCCAAAAGATAAATATCTTCTAGAGTCACATTATATGGCCAAGAAAATAATATCCCCAATAAGATTTGGATACATGAAAATATATGCATGTTCAAATGATTGTATGATATATAGGAAGGAATCTGAATTTCTGTCATAGTGTCCTAAATGTGGGACATCACAGTATAAGGTGAAAGAAAAATCACAGGATAATGTAGAGATTACAAAGATCCCTTCCCAGGTATTTTGGTATCTTCCTATAATTCACTGTTTCAGAAGTTTATTTGCTAATTCACATGATGCAAAAAGGATAAGGTGGCATTCTGATGAGCATATATGTGATGGAAAAAATGTCATCCTACTGATTGTCCACAATGGAAGAAAATTG
The DNA here is from genome assembly GCA_963277665.1 of Viscum album. Classification (NCBI taxonomy): domain Eukaryota; kingdom Viridiplantae; phylum Streptophyta; class Magnoliopsida; order Santalales; family Viscaceae; genus Viscum; species Viscum album. Next base: position 1,286,601,652 of record OY728159.1, on the reverse strand, counting down.
ATGAGAAATATCCTACATTTGGAAATGAAATTCGAAATATCAGACGAGGGTTGTGCATAGTTAGAATGAATCTTTACTGAACCCTCAGTTGAACCCATATTTCATGGCCTGTTTTATTGGTAATTTACAACCTCTCTCCTGAAGTTTGTATGAAATGAAAATTTGTCATGTTGAGTATAATTATATATGGTCTGAAGAAACCCGAAAATGATATTGATGTTTTCTTGTCACCATTGATTGATGATTTGAATCTCTTATGGGAGGATGGTATCTGGGTGTATGATTCTTATAAAATGAAATATTTTAAACTACATCCAGTGCTTATGTCCACTATAAATGACTTCCTAGCATATGAAAATTTTTCTGGATACTGCGTTAAAGGGTATAAATCATTTCTAATTTGTGAACAACAGACTTCATATTGTCAATTTTATAATGGGTGGAAGAGAATGTACATGGGTCATCAGAAGTTTTTGCCTATGGATCACTCTTATAGAAGACTAATTTTTTTTTTCAATTGCTCACAAGTATTTGATATTTCTCCCAAACCATTATCCCCTGGTCTATATTTTGAGAGGGTGGAAAAACTTGATGTGACATTGGGAAAGACACAAAAATATGATAATGATAGAAATGTTTGAATGAAAGGGTAACTATTTTTTTAGCTAGAATATTAGAGATATATTGAAGTTAAACATAATATTGATGTCAAGCACATGGCGAAGAATATTTGTGATAGTTTGATTGGAACATCTTTAGATATTAAATAAAAGAAAAAAAATGATTGAAAGTAAGATTAGAAATACTATCAATGGGAATACGTTTGGAGTTAGCTCCCACTCCTAATAGAAGAGAAAGATTTCTTCCCTCGTCTTGTCATACATTATCCGAGAGAGTGAAAGGTTTCTTTTCTCAGTGTCTTCATGATATCAATGTGCCTCAAGGTTATTCTTCAAATTTTAAAAAAACATTTCTCATTAAAGGAATAGGAGGTGATAGGTATGAAATATCATGATTTTCACGTCATCATTCAACAACTTATAGCAGTTGCATTGCGTGGAATATTACCCATCTGTGTCAGAAAGACTATAATGAAGTTGTTTTATTTTTTCAATTCAATTTTTAATGAGGTGATTGATTTGAAAGCTTTGAACATTTTATAAAAGGATGAAATTTGTATACTTTGTCAATTAGAAATGTATTTTCCTCTTACTTTTTTATATAATGGTACATTTAATGATTCATATGGTTCTAGAAATAAATATTTCTGCACCTGTATATCTTCTTTGGATGTATCATTTTGAAAGGTATATGAAAATATTGAAAAGGTATATTAAGAATCTATATCGACCTGATTCCTCCATTATTGAAAATTATATTTTTGAGGAGGTTGCAGATTATTGTACGAGCTACTTGGTTATGGCGCAACACATAGGTTTTCCTCCGTCTTTCCATGAACGAGTTAATGATGAGAGAATGGGGATTTGTGGCTTGAAATTCAAAAGGATTTTAGCAATATAGATGAAGAAGTTATAATTAGACATCATGAATAACATAGATGATGCTCAACCATATATCACATTGCATATTAATGATTTGAAACAATATCATCAAAAGAAGACAGAAATGTGGATTTTGAATGAGTACAACAAATTTTTTATCATGTTTTTAAAAATCCTTTCTTGGTAGATCAGATATATCAGAGACATTAACATGGGTAGTGGGTGGTCCATGATTAAATGTGATAACATGGTCCGGTTATGAAATTAATGTCTATACATTTCATATGAAAGATTAGGACAATAAAATTGTAGTTCAGAATAGTGTTGTATTGGTGTTGGCAGAAGTAATACATTTTTTGAATGCTAAATACAAAAACCCAATTTCTGCATCAAGTACATATTATAGAGTGATTGAAGAAATAAGGGAGGATGAATATGTTAAAATTAAAGTTCCTGTTTTTAACTATAAATGGTTTATCAGTAACAAAAGTGTCAGACAAGATGAATTAGGAATGAATGTTGTTAATCTGAATATATTGGAAGACACAACTGATTCTTTTATAATGGAAACACATGCAAAAAAAATTATATATGTAGTAGATCAATTAGATATGTAGTGGGATGTTGTTTTACAAGGGAAAAAAATATGTATGTGAGGATGAAAATGATAAAGATGTTGATTTATGTGATATCCCTACTTCCATGGAAATATTAACAAAACATAATGATTAGCATGTTGAGGACATGGTTTGTGACATTAAAAACTATCATGTCGAAGGAATTTGTGAAAGCAATCCAGTTTTACATTCCTAAAATTACAGGTAACATTTTTAATTTATTGTTTACATTTATTATTTTCATAACAAATTAGATATTATATGTTTATTCTTTATTAAAACATGTATTAAAACAAGTAAATATAAGTTTTTGTTTGTTTTAATTTTGTATAGTTTACTTTATCATGTTTACCATTACATAAATTATATATATATTATTTTTGTTGAATGAAAATTACTTAACCATGTTTACCATGTTTACCATGTTTACGATGTTTACCATATTTACCATATTTACCATTTTTTTAACATGATTAGCATATTAACCATGTTAAAAATTATGTAACTTAGTAGAATTTTCTATTTTCTTTTTACATTAGTATTTTAATAATTGAATTGGTATATTTTTGAACTAATGTTTGTTTTTTTGATTTGAAGGATAATAACAGAACAATTAGTTGATCAACCACATGATTCTGGAGATGATCATATTAGTCATACATTAGGGGAGGAACATTCACATGCTCCTCTTGATGTTCTCCAATCTTCCTAATGTTCACCCATTACGACAAAGAGTTCAAGAGTTGGTAAACATGGGTGCACACGTTTAACAAAATTATCACCTGCCCGTATGCCAGATCAAAGGATAATTTTTGATTTTGATGATTATGATATTACTAGAGGTCTAAATGAAAAAAAATTAAGAGTTTTGTATCAACTCAGGGTAAGAGAAATGTAAGCATTTTGTATGATGACTGTATAAGTGTGGAAAATGCGATAATCTCTCAGTTGTGGGAGATGATTTTAGTAAGATATTTTGATATTGTTTGCCTATTATTTAAATTTTTCTAGTATATATAATATGTTTAACTTCTTCTTTATTAGATGACATTTGATATTCCTGACACTGGAGGTGTCAGGAAGAAATTCTTATCAATGGAAGCAAGGAGATGGAGGGATTTCAAATCAGCCCTCTCATCTGATTTCATTTTTGGTCATAGGAGTCATGAAAATCCTTGACATATATATGCTTTCATAGATGAAGACACATGGAGATAGTTCATTGATACTAGAATAAAATATTCATTTTTGGTAAGGGTAATGTAACCTCTTATAAGATTTCTTATATAAATGATCTTATTAATGTTTTTTAATGATTTCTTATTCTTAATTTATAGAAAACAAGGAAATCTCATCAGGAGATCCTATCTAAAAATGTATACACTCATAGTTTATCTCAGGGAGGTTATACATTATTCGAAGAACAAATGATGGAGGAAAATTTACAAAAACTAAGAGCTGAGTCTTCATGCTCTGGAGCGGTGGCCCCTCCATCCCCTCCATCTAGACATGAAAGATGGAAGAGATATCGAATGGAAAAAAAGGCAATATCATTCAGATGATTTGGGAATCATTGCTGAGAGAATTTTAAGATATCTATTTTATTTATTTAAGTTGAGTATATTCTTCATATAATTTCTATCATTACAAAAATGTTCAATTAATTAATTTAGGATTTTCTTTAGGAGCAGAGCTCACATGGGGTATTTTCATCTGCTGGGAGAAAAGATATTTTATCTACAACATTTAGAAAGACCTAACATCCTGGTCATGTATGAGGATATCCGACAGGAGTATCGGTAAGAAAAGTGTTACCACGTTCATCAACTTCTTATGTTGTGGGTGTTTATAAAAAAATAGATTTATTGGAGGCTGAATTTCATAATATTAATGCGACGATGGAGGAAAAGATTAGAGCATCGGTACAGTATATGTTTGCAGACATGCAAAGACAATTTCAGACTGCTGCTCCCACTCCTCCACCTCCCCTACAAACCCCATTATTTATCATCCACCTCTGCCAGTAGCTCCCACTCCCCCACCTCAGCCTGAAAACCCAATTTTTATCATACTCCTCCACCACAACTTCCTACTTATTGCGAGTTTTATGTTGATGGTCCTCAATATCATATAGTTTCATATGTGCTGGTATTTTTTATTAGATATATAGTTCTTCATCAACAATTAAAGGTTTAGAATCATAGGGTCACTGTATATGATATTACCTACAGACGAGGTTATGAATGTTGGACATATAATTTATTGGTAATTGACTATTTGGATACCATTTTTCATATTAAACATGATGATTTATGATCATATTTATTTGTTTGTTTATTTAATAACATTTTATATTATATTTCATCTATATGAATGATTACATTAATTATGTTTAACTCCATTCATATGAGGAATGCATTGGACTTATTAAGTGATGGGATTAGCCCTCTATAACCCCTCAATTCATTGGAATAACTCATGAGACAATGTAGTTTCGGTATTTGGCCAAGATAATACACATTAAAATTATATTTCATAGAAAAAGGCCATGATGGTGGGTTTATGATGTCCTAAACTATTAATTCCCTCATTATGAGGATAGTTGTTAACGTCCATATGATTATTTGATTATTTATAATATCCATGGATATGTTTCGAGAATATATTATTATATATATTGAAATATTTTATCATCATATATTACATTGATATTACTCTCCATACTCAATTTATTTATTAAATATACTTTTCTAATATATTAACCATTCCATATTAACTATGAATTTTTTATTAATGATAGTTTCTACTAGAATAATCCCCTTATTGAGAATCTAAGATCACCCATTTTTTATGTTTACTTTGTCCCAAATTCTAGGAAATTTATTATGATTGATATATAGGGATATGATAAAGGTAATATTGGTGTTGTCAAAAGAAATATTGTATTTTATTTCATGCTTTCAAATGTAATGTGAAAATAAATTATGTATCTATTTTTTCATTACAAATAAACTATTAGATCATTTGAGGTGTGATCATTGGTATCTAGTCCAATATAATGAATTAACCAATCACTCTTGGAAATAAGGTTCGAGGTCATTACTGTTGGTATTAAAAAATGTAGAGAAGAATCATTATGAACTAGATTTAGAAAACATTGATTAGTTACTATAGTCCTATGATTGAATTTGAGGGTTATTTCAAGTATAAGATAACATCATAATGTTTTGGTATGATAGATTTTATGTTTTTCTCCTATATATACATCCCTATCAAGATACTATAAGTATATATCTATCAATAATAGTTATTCCAAGGGGTAATAACTCTGAGAAGGGAACATTATGATTTGACATGATCATCTCTTGGTGCATGACAATCTTCCTTGATTTATAGTTGGTTTGACCCTACCAAGGGACATGGTCGACTTAATTCACACATTCTTTATGAATAATTATGATGTATGTGAATGACGAAAATGAAGACCAATGTTAAACCAAATGTGTATTTTATTGAAACAATCCTATATGATTACACATATAATAAATGATAATATGGTTTCCCATAATGTATATTGTTTCTCATATAATTCTCATTAGTTTTGGTCAATGGATGGAACTAGAAGGAATCATGTTAACAATAAATATGAGGTAAAATGTAGTGATTTTAAGAAACCAAATAAGATGATTACTCGGGTGAAAGATATCCTGATTACTCCTAATCAGTTAGCACAATATAATATTAAAAAACTACACCACAACGATCTCTTAGACTCTCCAAAGAAGAAAATAATAGTGTTCACTATGATCTAAGGTGGTGGATATCATAGAGGAAAGAATGATCAATTTCCATTATGTCAAAATTGTGTAATGCGACACCCAAGAGAATATGTCAAAAAAATGAAAATTGTTTTATATTGAGAAAAAATGTTATAATGAAATGAATTTTTGAGGAAAAATTAATATTATAATTAAAGGAAATATGTTTCATCCTATGGATACATTTATAGTGTTTTTCCTTTAATGTTGCATACCCATGCATTATCCATCTTAATGAACTCTTATAAAGGTTAAACCCTTATCCAATGAAGGGTTTATATCATTCCAACAATTAAAGTGGAATCATTGAAATTTTTATGTATTCAGATTCAATAATAATATTTTAAAATTATTATAATAAAGATATTCTGGATGTAAGAATCCTGAAACATATATGTAATTTTTGTAGAAGTTGTGTATTATATATTTAAAAAAAATTGAATACTACTAATAATTTAAAATATTGATTTAGTGTTAAGGTCTTATTTTTTCATAAAATATAATTAAAGTACTTATAACCCTTAATATGTTTTTATTTTATATTTAATTATGTTTAGTCAGGATAATGATATGGATGACAATGATGAATTAACTAGGATAGTATTGGTGACCCTGGAATTAGTTAGTGATTTGATGATAAAGTGGTTTATATTATATTTAATGTATTTTTCAATAATTTTATATACATGAAATATATTTAATTTTATTTATTATATTTAAGAACATAAGATAGTTAATTTTTGGACTAAATCATGTTTCATTGTGGTTTTATTCCAATTCTGGTTATTACATTGTTTTTAAAGAATATATAATCATGGTATTAAAATATATTCTATATGAAATTAGTATCTACTTCATGTTGTCTTATGATAAATATTTGATCAAAGCATTATGATTTTTGGGTTCTGAATTTGGTCTGGAATATTTTGGAAGATTCTTAATTATTCAAATAGAACCATATGATGCATTATATGGAATGATTTTTCATACTATATATTATTGGCATTAAGTCAGTGAATTAAATCATTTAGGATAAGAACTTGTTGACGAGACAATAATAATGGTAAATAATATTCAAAACCCTATCGAGGTAGATCAATGTAGGAAAAAGATATAGACAGATAACTAGAGGATGAACTTTTAATTTAAAGTGGTTGATGAGGTTTTATTTTAAGTATCTCCATGGAAGGTAGTCATATGGTTTCATAAGAAATGGAATATGATATCCATTTATATTAGTGATTTTGAAATCCTATAATGAATTGGCTATGCGGCTTACTATTTGTAAATCCTACCTAGTGTCCCTAAATTCTATGATGTGTTCCATATATCAGTATTAAGTAAGTACCCAACAAACCCAATTCTAGTGATCACCTATAAAAAAAGAGAATAATATCTTGATCCATCTTTCTATGAAGTTAAATTTCATATTTGGACAAAATATAACAAGTGTTGAGGAATTAGATGACTAAACTCGTAAATACACCATGGAAAAATCATTGGATAGAAGTGGTGATGTGGGAACATATATAAATTATGAAAAATAACTTCCCAAATAAGATCACAAGGTGAAATTATAAAAATTTCTAAGCTGAAATTTTCAGAATATAGGAAAAATGTGACACCCTTATAGTTTATGAAAAATTTTTACATAAAATTAATCTATTAGATAGCTTGTGATACAGAAAATATTATGATTTAATGAAATAAAATATTGTATACTATTACAACCTTACAGTTTAATATCTAGGAATTAATACGAATAACAAAATTATGAAATTTGTTGTTTTTACAAAGGTAGAAAATAAATTCAAATTTATCAATATATTTATAATAAAAAATAAAATTCATTTGAAAGTAAAAGAAATGATTTTAATGAAAAACATTTTTTATACGCGTAGTGTTTTGATTTTAATATGTTAAATTAATAACTATTAGTGAATTATTTTGTAAAAATTTATATAATATAAATTCATTCAATGTTTTACAATTCAAAAAATATTTTTTTAAGAAAGTGATAGGAACAAATATTTTTTTATGCGTAAATGTGTATTTTTTTAAAAGTATCTTCTATCACATTTTGTGAACTTATATTAAAATTAAAATTTACTGATTTTATAATTTAATTTAAAAAAAAAATAAAAATAAAAATTTCAAAATTTTTGTTATGTTACATTGTGATATTTTTATTAATTTTTTTTATAAAATGAATTTTTTATTTTAAACGAAAAATTCCTTTTTCATTTAATGTATTTACGAAGATAAATTATTATTCAAAATTGTTTTAAATGTAAATTTGTTAAAATATACTATTATTAATCCATTTTAAATAATTGAAGTCGAATATATGTTGAAATATGATATTATTACTTTTTGAACATAAAAAAACGTTTCTTCATAAAAGTGTATTTTCATTATGCTTACGAGTTTAATTTTAAATTAAATTTAGAAAATTAGGTGATTTTTGTTTTGTAAAATGGATTCTATATTTTTAATCATAATAATTAATATTAGTTAATATGTTAAGATAAATTTTATATCATTATAAACTACAAATACATTAAAAATATATTTACCATGGTTAAGGTTAAAACAGAGTTCTTCATGTTACATGCTCCTATGCTAAATTTAATTTTCCACACACGTAACACTAATATTTAAAAACTGGATTTTAAATATAGATTTTTTTTCTAGTTATAGAATAAGTATATATTATTTTTTCTTAATGTATAAATTACCTTGGTAAATAAAAAAACTAGTTAACATGGTCAAAAGTAAAATAGTAAAAGTGATTAACCTTAGAGGATTGGAAATTAACATGTTAAATTTTGTGGGAGGTGTTTCTCAACCTTAAATTCTATCCACATAATTATATATTATTTTTTAGGAACTTTTTTTGAGGGTGACTTCCCATAATTGAATAGATTTTGGTATTTTAAAAAATTTAACTTCTCAATTATAAAATGGATTCTTCCACCTCGTCAATTATTCCCAGAAATTAAGCAACATAGATCAACCAAAACTAGAATCATATCACCCCATATTCACTATCCATTTTATATATCTTATTTTATTTCGAAAATGCCAACCCTATGGTCCTTAATAAGAGATCCAAATGATGTTATTTGAAGAAAAGGTAAATGTTTCGACTAAGATATTTCATATTACTTATTATCTTACAATCTTCAGTCATGTATTAATAATTAAAATATAATAAAAAATAGTGTAAATATAGTAATAATTTATTTTTTTTTAAAAAAATATATCAATATCCTCTTAAATCCAATGGTATGGAAAACCATCGATCGTGTGTACGATGGAAAACCACCCCATGAATTGATATAATTAATTTTTAGACCCCCTCTATCATATGAATGTAATGATGGATTTAATGTATATATATTTTATTTATGAAATAATTAGGGTTATTTAATTATAATATCACTTATACCTTGTTGCCTTCAAATATTTTCAAAAATTATTACATCGCTCGTGCATATGTGTGAACAACCACCTCCACACAGATGTGCGATTCATTTTTCCATTTATTTTGATATGTATGATAATATAGAAGAATGTTATGAACATATATGATTTATATGATAGAATATTTATTCTTTAAAGGATAATTATTATTTAACTTACTCTCTTTCCATCCATTATAAAATGAGAACAATGTTACTGCATATGTACGACCTAATGTCTCTATGAACTGTGTAACCCATTTTCATATCTCTTAATTTTATGGAATTTTCAAAATAATTAACTATATAATATATATTATGGTTAAAATTTATGATATTATTTAATCACAATCAATCTAAAAATATTTAAACCACTATACCAATACATACATGAAAAACAATAGTTATTATCCAAAAAATGATTTTTACAAAGAATTTTTAATAAATACATATACAATGTTATAAGTTTATCATATATGATTTCATAGATATGAGTGCGGAATTTTTATGAATTTATAATAATAATGTATTTATTATAATGATGTTTTTTCACACGTAAAAAAGTAGTCGGACATGAGGTAATTTATTTTCGTCTCAATTTTATTTTCATGTCAAACATTCCATATTAACCACTTTTTTCTGTTGTGTGTTGTATATATTGATTGTGAATATATTTTATGATTATGATAATAAAAATTATGTGTTATACATATCTATATAATTTTCATTCTTTCACATGACTTACGATTCAAAATTTACTAATGTGGTAAAAGTTTTTTTCTAAATCTCATCATTAATTGATATTGTTTTTGTAAACGTGTCCATTAGGGGAATTATATGATATTTTTATCTAAAAAATATATATTTTATTCTCAAATTTTTATTCTGAAAATTATTAGTTTTTTTTTCATTTACATGTTTTATTTACTCAAAATATCAATAAATGTTTTGAAGAAAAGTAGTCTCTATTTCATCTTTAGTCCCTAACTTTTTTATCCATGACCATGATTTTTAAAATTGTTTTCATGAATGTTTTAAATATTCTAAAATAATTTATGAAGGATATTTTTACACATATTTTACTTTTACATTTCCATAAAATATGATTACTCTAATTTTTTTCAAATAAGGTACTTTTTTACTTTTCTAAATAATGTGTTAAAGGAATATTTGTTTATTTGTATTAAAAATAAAAAATATAAATTATATCATAACGATGTGTTGATTTAAATAGTCCAATGAATATTTCAAATATCACTTACAAAGAAAATTTATTTCTTAATATTTGGAAATTTTTTATATTTCAATAATTTTATTCAAAACGAAAAGGAAATTTTCACTAAGAATTATTCTAGGGTACTTTTTATAGTATATTCATCTATATGAAAATTATTTCATAGATATTAAGATTTACTAGGAATTTCATATTATGATTTTGTTTTACATACTACGTTTTATAGGTTATGTTTATGTCTATTGATTAGGGATATTATTTACATTTTGAAATAACTTTTTATATATGAATGTTTATGTCTATTATTTTCACACCTTTCATATGGGGTATGCATTAGACATAGTAAGTAATGGGAGTGACCTTCTGTTGCACCTTAATATATCCATAAGTATCATGTGAGAAACTAGTTTGGGTATTTATATGAGATCATGCCCATTTTTCTACGATGTCTTGGAAAAATTTCGTTATGTTATATTTATGATTCCCAACATTATACACGCCCTCATTATGGGAATAATTATTAATTCCCATGTGATTATTTAATTATTTATGATATCTAGGTTATGTATCATGATTAAATGAATATTTATGCAGAATGTTTTGTGAATAATTTATTCCATGAATATTATTATTCATGATAAAGTTATTTATAAAATGAAACCTTTTTTAGATATTTGTCTAGCTATACTGATTATTCCTTATTTATCCATGATATATTTCATCGTACTGACACTCTTTATAAGAATCTGATCTTACCCATTTCTTATTTTTGCTTTTTGGAGGATTCTAGGAAATTTATTATTATTGATATTCAAGGATATGATAATTAAAATAATGGTGTTCTCAATGATAATAATTTTTTTTATATTATGTTTTATAATGTAATATGAAATCCACGTATGTATCCAATTTTATAATATTACTAAACTATTTTTCCCTTTAGGATGCAATAAATTGTATCTATAACTAATGTAATAAAGTAAAAAATGTGTCTAGATTACAATGTTTTGGGTATTTACATTGTCTTAGCTATGAGGATTATGATTTTATTTGAAGTTGTGTAGTGAAGGTGGAATTAAAAAGGGGAAAAGAAGGGAATAATTGGGTTAATATGTTGAATATTTTATCATATTGGCCGAATAATGATGAATGATATTTTTTCATCAGAAATTTATAGGATTATAAATAAAAAAATTTTGGTTAATTGATTTCCAAACCATGAATAAATTGAATGGAATCATGGAATAACTTAATAATTGAAAAAGAAAAAAATAGTTTTTATTAAAATAAAATATTTTGTTGGTTCTCAAACATCAAGCATTAGTTTCTAAATAAAACATTTTATTTTTAAATAAATTGTTTTACTCTTTAAATAAATATTTGATCAAGAAACATATTTCATAAATTTTTATTTCATTATTTCATCTTGATATTTTCCTAAATTTTAATGACATTTATAAAAAGAAATAATTTTTTTGTATTCTCCAAAAATTACTCTTCTTTTGTAAAAATAATAAAAAAAATTGATGTATAATTTTATTGATATGTTAACTCCATAAATAAAATTAATCATATAAACAAATTGAAAATATAATCAATAATTTTTTTTAAAAAAATCATTATTTAAAGAAAAATATAATTTCTTGATATGGTTATATTTATAAACTATAGAAAAATTTACATAAATGTTAATAAAATCATATTATCAAAAAATTGAAATATCTAGTGTGTTATAAAACTATTCTATGAAATAACCATTATTAAAAAAATTTAATATATCATTGAATTAAATTTTATTTAAAATGAAACATGTATGTTTGACCAAATATACAGATACTCAATATTTGTGGAAAACCTTTATTTTATTTATTTTTAAAACTTATATTTTTCTATATTATGATTCAAAGTAATTAGATTAAATTAATATATTCTAGTTTTCTATTATACATTGTATTTTTATTATAAAAACCTACATGACGGAATATAAAACCTGTTTAATTAAAAGTGTAATTATTTATATAAAATTCGTTGTAATTAAAATAGATATTAAATACTATGAAAGAAGACCAGTCACGTGATAAATGTTTTGTAGATGAATCATATGTTAGTGGGAGTGAGCTAGAAAATCATAGATGTCATGAAGAAGAAATACCCTAATTTTTACACTTCATATTATTGAAATTTCACATGAGAAATTATTTTAATGAGGTGGAATTTAACACGTGATGATTTTAGTATGAATTCCCCTTTAAATTACAATATGTTCAATTTCTTGTGACACACACAACACTAAAAAATGAAAGATGAAATATATCATTATGATAATATATTATAATACAAAATTCAATACATTACAAGATTAATAAATGAACCATAATTCAACAACATTCAAAAGGAAATAAATCGTAAGTAAAAGTCTACTCTATTTCAAAACCTCCATATATATTCATCTAGGACCCTGATAGGTTATTTTCAAGTGGATCAAGTCCACTAGGTGGGATGTAAGGTGCTTAGTATGGGAATGAAGTTTAATAATGTTGGTGTATTGACCTAGACTCCAGTAGACTGAATTCAATGCCTATATTAATATATTGTCATACGATATAAGGAATGAAATCATAGTTGACCAAATATTTTATATGTATTAGTAAACCTTATAAATAAATGAATCGACTTCTAAAAATGAAAATATAAAATACACAATGTTTTTTCATTGAGAACACCATTATTCCCCATAACAAATATGTCTATATCATTCATAAAATATATCCATGTTTCCAAGGGGGAATATAAAACAAAATAACAGTGTGATATAATATGATCAGTAATGATATACATATAAAAGAAGCTTTTTATAATGAAGGAATATTAAATTTTACAAGGTAAATACCTAAAATACATTCCATTTAAAAAATAACTTAGTAATAGTATGGAAGGAATAAATAATGATCAAATAATTCGATATACATAATTTCATGAGCATGAATCTAAATCATGAATATTTTAAATAATAAAATAATCACATTTATTATAAATAAATGTATTCAAAATGATGTGACACATAATTATGGACATTTAAAACATATTGTTTAGGCGTTGTGCCGAGATATCTATATAAATTTGAAGGACACCACCTGAAACCAATTCTAGTTTATATCATAAGACCTACCAATGTATCAAAGATATATCTATATCTGTGGACACAATTCACATACTATGTCCAATGAATTTATAATATAAATGAGGTGAAACATAATCAAAACAAAAATTTTTATTGAAAAAATAGCATATAAAATGTTCATAGTTATCGCAACTAATAAACATATTCATAAACCACATAGAGTTATATAATGGTATAAGACTAGTATATCACATATCATACATACCATAAATAATCTGGAGAAATAATAAGGATATTATCATTAACAAATATCACTAGTGTATCATATTTATAATAAATCTCTTATTTCATTGATGAATATTAATACCATAAAAATCTCCATAAAAACATTTTCATGTAAAATATCCTATGTATCTTGAAAATATCCTACAAAAATTTCTATAAAACCTATCATGACCTATCCCCCGGGGCCCATGCCGTGACTACCGTAAGCCCGCCTTCCATAGACTAGGGGCTGGCGACTAACATCAAAGGCATAATTCCCTAATCATAGAAGCCATTGCTTTTATAACCAGAAAACACTCAAAACCAAGAACAAAAGTAGATAACAACTATCTAAGTAAAAATGTATAACAAAAGAGTGCTAAAAAGTAAAAGGTGCTAGAAATACAATCCCAATAGTAAAATACAAGAAACTGAAAGTACAAGTAAAACTGAAGAAATGAAAAATAGCTACTGGGTCATCTTTCGAAGTTCCTACATTAAGGGTTGGTTTAGATTTACTTCTTGACACTCCACACTCGTCCTTCTCCTCTGTGTACCGACTCATCGTATGATCCACCTATGGGTATCATATAGTCCGGATACTCTCATCCTCAACCAGTTTTGTCTGTTGTCTGCATCCAACACAATAAGGTGCGGGAATAGCCCATGTACGAGTGATTATAACGAAACTCAGTAGGGACCCCGAGACACTTAAGGTCTCAAAAAATCCATCAAGGATAAAACAAATAGTATGAAATCAACATATAACCCTACTTATTTATATTCCCATATATATACCTATGTTATTAAGTAATCCATCTCAATAATGAGAAAAACATAGAATAATTGACTCAGCTCAAACAAAGATTTTATTCTAGGGGTTGTATCAAGTAACATTCCCAATCACATTATTGAAACCTCGGCTGTTGGAAAACTCCTCCTCTATCGAGTACAATGGGAATTCTGAGACACTAAACACACATCCCACTATCCATGTACTGCTGAGATACTCCTCCTGTCAAGTATTGTGGATCATCCATATCACCAATCCCGCTCCCCACCTTGGGTCTGCTGTGTCACCAAGTGTGCTCCCCCTCGTAGCCTACTGAGGTAATTCTCTTGTCGAGTTCCATGGGTCTGCCACTGCACAAAGGGGCTTACTAATGTGGGTCTTCTGTGACATGAATACACTCCCCACTAGTCTAGTAGAATCACTTTGAGTCAAAACGGTCAGCAATCATCAGGTCTCAGCCAGCTACTAGGTCTCTGAACTACGCTCGCTAGTCTATGGGAGGATCTACTCCACAAGCTACATGTCGATACTCCAACTATCACGATATCCCATGAAGAATTTTCTCAAAGTTATTCCACGTCATAGGTGTCTGAACGCAATAGACAGCGCGTCAATCAGACGCCCGGTCTGTGAGTTATTAGCCTTTTTGTCCTGGGGGCCTGGTTGTATTCGTGCACGATCCAATATGACTGTATCTCAATTGTCCCCCAAACTCCAATGGGGTATATGCAAAGGGACCATCACACTCAAAAATTTCCAGAACCTCTGATGGTTTTTCAAATAGACGTTTGGTGCCAATGATATGGCTGAAGGAGCATTAATGGGTCGTAGTGGGCCTCGGATCGGTCCGACTTGGCCAGAACGATCCATCCTGACCCATCAGGTCTGGCCCGACCCGTTGGGTGGACCTGCCTGATGGGTTCACCCCGGCCTAATGGACCAAGCCTAGCAGGCCACGAGGGGCCACAGAGAGCCGTGAGGGCACGGACAGGTCGTGGGGGCACTGAATGCCCACAGGTCAGGGAGAAGGCGATTTGGCTTGGAGGGCACCGCATGGGTGGCTTGGCCCAGAGGGCACCGTGAGGGTGGCTCGACATGGGGTGTGGGGCCAGTTCGGCTCGAAGGGCTATGGGGGCATGGCTCGGGTGGCTCAGCCCAGTGGCCGGGGTGGCACGGCTGGGGCCGGTTCATCCAGAGTGTGGCGTGACCAGGGCCAGTTCGGTCGGGAGGCCAGAGCGGTTGGGGGGGCTCGGGCGGTGGATGGTGCAGCCAGGGATGCTCGGTTGGGAGGCCGAGGGACAGTTCGGCCGAGAGGGCGTGAGGGCGAGAGGGGCACGAGCGATTTGGGAGGCTAGCGGCAGTGCAGCCAGTTCGGCCGGTGAGTGGCACGACCAGCGGGTAGCGCGGCTGATGGGTGGCATGACCAGGGTGGCACAACCAATGGATGGTGCAACCGAGGTTACTCATCGCAACCTCGTTGTTGCACCAAAGAATCACCGTCTTCCACCAAACTATGAGAAAGAAATAAAATAAATTTTTCAATAATTTTATAATTTTTTTCAAAATGTTCAAAAAAATTACTTTTCTGCTTGGCCCTTTCTTGATGAAATTTATTAAATTTTATGTGAATCCTGGTGTTTCGAATTCAATAGTTCCCTTATATTTTTTATCATAGAAATTGTTAAAAAGCTAAAAAAAATCGATTTCATGTTTACTGAACGTACGTTAAATAAACTTTTGAAAAAAATTCACAGTTACCCTCAACCTGTGCCGGTCAAGGCTAGGCTCAACATAGGGGGGAAACTCCCAGACAAGCTCATCAGTACTCTTGTATTTTTAATTCCAGTTATAATTTAGGAGTTATAAATATTTGACAATTAAATAATTGTTCATTAATTATTTTATTTATATCCAAAAACTAAATTTAATCGTTGGCCCATGTCGGCAAATGTTAGGATCTTTATAAGGAATGAATACCCCCATTGGATCAGTGTTGGTCTCTGATTTTTAATCCGAGTCAAAATTCGTGAGTTATAATCATTTGAAAAAAAATTATTTAATTATTTTATTTATGGTTATGCAATTTTTAGGTTTTCTCACTAGGAATTTGTGCCGACTAAACAAAATTCAGGCCTAGGGTAAACCCACCGTCCCAAACGCAACAGTGACCTTATATTTATAATCTAGGAAACCGTTTAAGTATTATTCCAATTATTTAGGAAAACTATTCACATGAACTATTTTATACTTTGCATTTTTCGACGGATCATTCTGGGCACTCTGGGCCTCAGAATCACATGTCGTTGAATTTTCTAATCTCTAATTAATTCCATATAATTAAAAGAATTACAAAAAAAATCCGAGATGTTCCATTCTCCCCACATTAAGGCTATTATATCTCTAAAAGTCAAAACAACATCTAAACAATATTATGGGGGTACTCAGCATGAATCAGTGCCTCCCGCTTCCATGTGCTCTCCTAGGGATTCCCATGTGGCCATTGAATGCACACTTGATGAATCAACTACCCATGTAGGGCCCACTCTAGTTGACCCCTTATATCTATTGGGAACTCTGCAAACTTCACCCCATCATAAATATATAGCTCTCCCTAGTCGATGACATGTGATAGATCATGAATGTACCTCTTTATATGCGACAGATGGAAAACATCATTCACTTGGTGAATCTATGGGGGAAGATCAAGGTGGTACACCACCTCACCATCTTTTCCCAAGATCTACAAAGGTTTGATGAACTTCGAAGATAACTTTCCACCTCAACCCATTCATTGTAATACTCATCGAGGTGAGACCTGAAGGAAAACATGATCTCCCTACTCAAAACCCAATGGTCTCCATCTCCTTTTGGTATATGACTTATGTCTACTCTATGTGGTCCACATCCACTCCTAGATGATCCAAATCATCTTCATAGTAGTCGTACAAACTCTTCACCCATGAGTGTGGACTCCGTTGGGTTTTTCTAGCATAAGGGAGATATGTATGTTTTCCTGTAAAAGGCTTCAAATTGTTTCATGATAACGGTGGGGTGATAGTTACTGCTATACGTAATCTCCACCAGTGGTAGGTGGTCCTCCCAACTGTGACAAAAAACTAGGACACAAGAACAAAGCATGTTCTTCAAGGGTTGTAGGGTCTGCTCTATCTAACCATCTTTTTAGGGGTAAAAAGTTGTGCTCAAGTGTACTGGAAACCGATGCTCGACCTTCACCTGCTGAAAAGTGAGGTATCATTAATAAAATTATATCACCACTTCCTTTATCCTTGATAACTAGTACTGACATTGGAGGTCCTGATAAATCTTATTCACAATAGGATTTACCACCAAAGTGGATGTATGGGATTCCCTCAACACTTCCTCCTGTAACATCACTGGTATGATGGTACATCCTCTAAAAATGAAGATGTGCTCCCGACCTATCAAATATCCACCATGATCCTGTCAAGACGATATACAATAACATTGGGACTCACAGTCAACATCCACAAGTTATGCCTCCCTAACTAGATGAAGTAGTTGGGGAATGAAATTCACATACTAGAGGTAAGATGCTCCATCACTATCCATAAAGGATATAATCATCGTGGCTAGCTTCTCTGTCAACTCCCTTTGCAACTATAAACAATACCTCCTGCTGAGCATGTCTGACTCCATGTCCCCCTTCATTGGTGTATATACTATCTCAAGGTCATTGTGATGGAGGAACTCCCACCATCATTGCTGTCTCAACTACTGAAAATCCTATGAGCACCTTTCCATCCACATGAAAGGCTACACCATTATCTGATTTATTTTCCCCTCGATCATTTGGTAGTTGTTACTCACTCTCGAAGTCTACTTGGTTAAGGTTTCGGTAGTACACATATAACCTCTAACACTTCGTCTAATTAATCTCTTCCTCTTTAACTCCCTTAACTACACACCTACTGGTGAAGATCTACAAAATCCCTCAGACATATTGATGCTGCTATCCGTTCCATGTTGGCATGTAGAATTATATAGAAGCCCCTCTCCCAACAAGTAGATAATCATGGAAATATCATTTGAAAGGATTTTATCGTACTCCGATACTACTTTTGGGAACTGAAAAGAGAAAACACTTGATTCCGTGAGGGTAAGGCTAGCCGACCCAAGAGTTATCGCTTAAACCCTCCTATGCATGGGTTTATCCCGTGATTCTTGGGTTTTCCTTGATACAACGCAATGTCTCAGAATTTCTGTGTATCTTTTTTAATTTATATAGATTTATTTGGAACCCACAAAATTTGACGACACGTAATTCCAAGTCCGACAGTGCCCAAAATGATCTGTCAAAAAATTCTATGCGTTAAATAGTACGCTTGAGCATTTTTACAAAAAAAGTTGAATAACCATTAAATGGGTACCAAAATCAAAAATCACATAGCACCATTGTTTTCAGGATGAAAGGATTACCCTGGGTGTGACTTACATTTAGCCAGCGCATCTGCTTAGTGAGAAAACCCAAAAATGGCATAACCATAAATAAAATACTTATTTTCATCAAATTCTTATAACTCACGAACGGTGACTCGAATTAAAAATTTGACACCACTGCTGAGCTCGTAAGTGTTTTATTTTCATCAGAGGATCCTAACATTGGCCAGTGTAGGCCAATGTGGGAAGTTAGTTTTTATTTTCTGTCAATAAAATTATTATGCAACAATTTTTTTATAATCAAATACTTATATCTCATAATCTCTAACTCTGATTTAATATCCGATATTTCCATTGAGCTCATGGGGGAATGTCCCCTTAAGAAGATCCTAACACCGACCTTCGGGGGTAAAGGGTAACTGTTAAATTGTTTTCTGAATTTTTTTAAGGTACATTTAATAAACATGTAGCGGGATTTTCTATCTTTTGAAATATTTCTTAGACATAATATTCAAGGGAATTGTTCAATTTAGAACACTGGGATTCACCTAAAATGGCTTTACTTCGGTGGAAAAGGGGCAAGAAGATATGTTATTTTTCAAAACTTTTAAAAAGAATTAATAATATCATTTAAAAGAATTATATTATTTATTTATCACCGTTGGATAGAGGATGGCGATGCTGCTTTACAGTGACGAGGCAGTGATGAGGTGCTTTAATGAAGGGTCAATAATTGATCGTTTGAATTTGTAATGCTATTACAATAATAGATAATTAAATGTGGCTCATTAAATGAGGATAATTCAATGAGCATTATTAATAGACGCAACGTCACTGTACTTTTTTGTTTTCTTTAAATAATATAGCGTGTGTGTTTGAGAAATAAAACATGGTGGATTATCCAACAAAACATAGAATAAAAAATTATGAAGAATATTGGTGTGAATCCACTGACTTCGATGAACCTCAAGAACAGTGTAGGAAGCGATGTCTACACCTTGAAACATTTAGAACAAACACTTCGACATCGATCATCAAAGAGCTAAGGTTTTACGTTGTGTTTAAATTACCCTTTCTTCATTCTAAAATAACGAGTGTGGATAAAATTATTAATGGGATGATCTATGGAACTAATTTTATTGCAAGAGGGTGATTTACATGGGGTTTCATGCAAGAGTTTTTTGATAGTATGATTTTACTTCAATCCCAAAACCTCCCCCTATTTAAACCTCTAATGCGAAGGTCCCCGGAAGATACTAACAAGGCCTGAGCACCTCCGCTTGTGTATTATCATTGAACATTTTTTCGAAATTAAGGCACTAATTTATTGAGGATATTGTGGGGAAGAGGGTATTCTTGAGAATTATAGGTGCATGCGGCATGAAGAAAAAACCTCTAGAGTGTGTTGAGTGGTCCGCTGAGAAACCTGTCAGGGCACCGGTAGCGACTAGAAGTGGTCTGCGATGGTGGCCACAGGTGGAGGGGGTGGTGTGCCCGTCGGAGTTCCGTAGTAGTGAGGAGGTGAGGAGATCGTCGACGGTGCATGGTGGAGCAGCCGCGTCCGGCCGCTCGGTCCGTAGGCAGCATGCGCCCCGTTGATCGTATATATAGGTGACGGTCGACTGTTATGGGTGAAGGGGTGGCACCAGCTGGAGAACCAGATGATTCCGACCTATTTTGGGGTTGGGGAACAAGCCTGCATCAGTGGACAAGGCTTCATCAGGTTGGTCGCGCCCCACATGGGGGGCCGAGCCAACCGCGGGCCGGACACGTGGTCCAACGGGCCTGCGCCGCCTATTCGGACCTGCCACTGGGCCTAATAAATCTTATTGGCCCTATTAGGATGGAAATATGTTGGACCCACACTGGACCCTCAAACCAGGTCTGGTCGATTTGTTAAGATCGGGTCGGACCGGACACAGTGCCAACCGGTCCTATTTTACTAAAATGACTATAACTCGCATTCAAGGTGTCCAATTGATGCATCATCTAGGGAGAGTGGACCCTTGAGACAAGGTGGTCCATTTTAGATATTCCACATACGTTTTGGTAAAAATTGGAGTATGGCCAGGTTGGATCGGATCCAAATCCACCCTGGACCCTATTTACCTTTCTCCCAATATAGTACAGACCGGGAGTCCGATTGATGTGTTGTCAGTTGGTTTGGAACCCTTAAGACAAGAAAGTACATTGGGTTAACTTTATGTGGGACTTCATGGTGGTTGAGATACGACCAATGAATTTAGTAGTGAATCCTCTTAAAATCAAGCATGATATGTGAGGGAGTCCCGTGGTTGGTTGTGAGTTGAATAATTAAGGGAAACCCTTCGTGGATAAACATAAAAGAGACCATTCATAGATCAACAATAAAAGATACACATTGTGGATCGGCATAAAAGTGACCCTTAATGGATCTTCATAAAAGTGACCATTTGTGGATAGGCATAAAAGAAACCCTTTGTGGATCTGTATAAAAGATACCCTTTGTGGATCCCCATAAAAGTGACCCTTCATGGATCAATATGAGAGAGATCTTTCATGGATCAACAATTGTGTGACCCAACGTGGATCAACCGTTTAGAGACCCACCATGGATCAGCAGCTGAGTGGCCCTTTGTGGATAAGCAGTAGGGGGCCCATTCGTGGATCAGCAGCAGAGTGACCCCTTTTGAATTAGTCGTACCATAACCCTTTGTGGATCTACAACAAAACATCTAAATAGAATAAGATAATGTAGATTTATGACAAATCATCCTTATCGCTATACTTTATGTTATACCTAGAATGAGTTGAGTCATTTTATTTGTGTCATGTGATTGAGGACATTATTTGTGGTGTTTTCCATGTGGAATTACAAGAGACCATCGAGGGTCTTGGGGTCCCCAATGAATATTGTTATACTCATCCCTACACAGGCTTTACCCACACCTTGTTTTCCCTTGTACAGACAATAGACAGCTCGACTGGGGCATTGGAGAGCCAGGGTTAGATGGTACATAGAGGTGAAAAATTGACGTGGTGTGTTGCAGTGATGATCTATACCTACCCTTTAGGTAGGATCCTTGTAGGGTAATCTATTGTGATTCTTTTCCACTTTGGAGTACTACTATTTCAATCGGGCTTTTATACTAGATCCTTTTTTAGTACTTACTTTTACTCTCATTGGTGGTTTACAGTGGTTTTTGTGCTACTCTTTTTATGTTGTGTTGTTAATTTTTGTAGTGTGGCCTATTTTTCTGGGCATTGGTTTAATGGAAATTCCTTCCCTTTTAGGGTTTTTCCTTTTCAGTTCTACTCACCAGCCCCTGTCCTATAGAAGGTGATCTTAGGGTATTCATGGAGTAGGCCACAGGGGATGGCTTGTGACAAAGTGGTATCCGAGGGTGGTCGGTTATTCTAGTAGTACTATGTGTATGTATTTTCAGTGGGAGAATTTTTTTTAAGTCTCTTGAGTTTGGATTTCAGTCCAGGGAGTCGACTGTTGGTGCGGCGGTCACTATATCCATACACCAAGACCCTAAATTCAGTTTTCTAACTCTGTACACGAAAGAAATTGTTTCATGTGTTTGGAAGTTTTTTATCTCTCAATATCTTTCCATTTAGCTCCCCACGTATAACCTTTTGACTATGGCCCATATTGATTCTCTTTAAAGATGCCTCCAGGCAGATAGCCAGCCAGGAATCCAGTGTGTGACCCTGAGGATGGTCCGTATAGTGACGAGGATTTGGTACATGGATTGTTTCTTGAGATGGTACCTTTGGGTGGTGTCCCAACAATTCCACTACCCATTGTTCAGTAGTTAACAATGGTGTTACTCATAGAGGACCCACGTAGGCTCAGTGACACACACTAGTGGATAAAATGTTTAACACGGCGGTATTTTTCACGTCGATTATATAGAACCGACATGCAAAGCTTTAATAATCGATATATCACATCGGTTATTTTATAACTGACGTGATATATCGACCAGGATCCATTTTTTACATTGGTTATTTTATAACTGGCATAAAATATACAGAGATTAGATTTTTTACGTTGATTACTGTATAACCGACATGAAAATTGAATCTGGCATGCTTTATCACGTTGATTATAAAATAACCTACGTGATAATGGAATGATTGACAATTGATCACATCGGTTATAAAGAACATCATATAAATCTAATCTCATAAATTCATCTTGTCGGTTATCAAAAGAACCAACGTGATAAAGTGATATTTATCACATCGGTTATTTTATAAATGATGTGACAAATTTTTGTCTACGTCGGTTATTAAATAACCAACATTATAAAAATTAAATTTTTTTCCACTTCAGTTATTAAATAACCGACGTGATAATTCTTTTAAATGATTTATCGCACCCCATATTCAGTTATTCTATTTTCTTCGATCAGGCGACCTGCGACTCATCTCTCTCACGAGGAAAATCTAGAAATGATTCTTCGAAGATGTGCCCTCCAGCCTTATTTTTCCAACATCATTATTTATATTTATTATCATCAGATCTATCAGGTCTACTAAAAACAATCAAGTAAGCCTCACACGAATCGTTTTTAGTTTTTATTTTCCGCGATGCCCTAAACTATTTTTTAAGATGTTATATTTCTTTTTTCTTTCTATCATGGTAAGTTTCATAGTGTTCATTTATACTATGATAAATTATTTTCATGTAAAATAATCCTATGGAAGTGATATCATGCAATTTTACAATTTTTGTGTGTTCTATAATGTGTGTGTACGCTTATAGGGGGATTCCAAGGGGGTGGGGTGCTGTGCAAGTTAGTGGGGGTGTCTAGGGGGGTTGGATGGGCTTTCTAGTAGGGTGGGTGTATACAGGGTGTGTCAAAGGGGGTGCGGGTGGTGTCCAGGGGGTGTGGGGACAGTCCAAGGGGGTTGGGGGTGTCCACAAGGGTGCGAGTGATGTCAAAGGGGGTGGGGTGGTGTCCAGGGGGAGCGTGGGCTATCCAAGGGGGTTGGGGTGTCCAAGGGGGTGGGGTGGGAGGATCAGAGGGGTGATGGGGATATCCAAGGGGATAGGGGTGTCTAGGGGGGGTTGGGGTAGTGTCTAAGGAAGTGTGTAGGCTATCAAAGGGGGTAGGGGTTGTCCATTGGGGTGGGGGATATCTAGAGGGGTGGGGGGATATCTAGGGGGTGGGGGCTGTCTAGAGGAGTGGGGCTATCCAGAGGGTTCGGGGGGATATCCAGAGGGTTGGGGATGTTAAGGGTGTTCATGGAGGTGGGTGGGGGGGGGGCAGTCCAGGTGTGTGTGTGTGTGGGGGGGGGGAAAGGGGGTGGGGGATGTCCAAGGGGGTGGGGGGCGGTGGGGGGGGGGGGCTGTCCAGAGAGTTTGGAAGGCCATCCGGGGGGGAGGGGTTCTATAGGGTTGGGGTGTCCAAGGGGCTAGGGCTGGTGTCTAGGAGGAGTGTGGGTGTCTAGGGGGGGGGGCTGTCTAAAGAGGTGGGGGGATGTCTATGTGGTGGGGGTTTTCTAGAAGGGTTGGGGGTTTGTCCAAGGGGGTGGTGGTTTCCAGGGGGTTTCCAAGGGGGTTGGCGGTGGTGTGCAGGGGTGGGGGTTGTCCAAGGGGGTTGGCGGTGGTGTGCAGGGGTGGGGGTTGTCCAAGGGGGTGCTGGTGTCTAGAGGGTGTACAAGGGGGTGGGGGTGTCTAGGGGGTGTCAACGGGGGTGGGGGTGGTGTCCAGGGGGTGTGGTGGCTGTCCATGGGGGTTGGGGTGTCCAAGGGGGTGCATGGGAGGTCAAAGGGGGTGGGGGTGGTGTCCAGGGGGTGCGGGGGATGTTCAAGGGGGCTAGGGGTGTCTAGGGGGTGTGTGTCTTGGGGGATGAGGGGGCTTTCCAAGGGTATATGGGTGTCTATGGGGGTGGGGTTGGTATCCAGGGAGGTGAGTGGGTTGTCCAAGGGGGTAGGGGGTGTCTAGGGGGGGGGGGCTATCTAGAGGGGTGGGGTTGTCTAGGGTATGGGGGTTTTCTAGATGGGAGGATGGCTTTCCAAGGGGGTGGTGGTCTCCCGGGGGTGTCCAAGGGGTAGGGGTGGTGTCCAGGGGGTGGGGGCTGTCCAAGGGGGTGGTGGTGTTAAGGGGGTGTCCAAGTGGGTGTGGTAGTGTTCAAGGGGGTGGTGGTGTCCAGAGGTGTCAAATGGGGTAGGGGTGGTGTCCAGGGGGTTCTAGGGTTGTCCAAGTGGGTTGGGGGTGTACAAGGGGTGCAAGGATGGAAAGGGGAGTGGGGGTGGTGTCCGGGGAGGGGTGGGGGTGTGTGAGTCTTGTCCAAGGGGGTTGGGGTGTCAAAGGGGGTGGGGGTGTCCAGGGGGTGAGGGGGGTTGTCCAAGGGGATTGGGGTATCTAGGGCGGTGTCCAGAGAGGTGAGTGGGCTGTCCAAGGGGGTAGGTGGTGTCCAGGGGGGTGGGGGTGTCCAGGGGTGGGGGTGGTGTCCAAGGGGGTGGGGGTGGTGTCCAGGGGGGCGGGGGTTGTCTAGAGGGGTGGGGGTTGTGCAGAGGTTTTAAATCGTTAAGATTTGTGTAATTTTCAGTAGTGAATGTATACATATTTTAATATTTATACTTCATATTTATTTTTTATGGAAGAGTGAATTTGGTATCTAGTTAAACCAAGATGTATTATTTTTGAAAATTAAGAATAAAGGATCCATGATAAATTTAAAACTGTTATATCTAACTATATTTTCTTATTAAAATCATTTTCAAGCATATTTTTTTTAAATACGCGTAGATTTGTTTTATATTTCAAAATTGTTTTACATTAAAATTATGATACATTTCATATAAACATATATTTGTCTTATCTAAAAAATATGTATAATTTTGAT
Source organism: Viscum album (assembly GCA_963277665.1). Classification (NCBI taxonomy): domain Eukaryota; kingdom Viridiplantae; phylum Streptophyta; class Magnoliopsida; order Santalales; family Viscaceae; genus Viscum; species Viscum album. Next base: position 1,286,575,575 of record OY728159.1, on the reverse strand, counting down.
ATTTTTTATAAGTAATAATGACTCGAAGTTGGATTATAGAACATCGAATGAGTAATGAATATGATGAAGATTTTGATTCCTTTTTTGGAATTTTCAAAACAAAATGTTCCAAGAAGTGACGTTTTTTTCATTCCATGCCTGAAATGTATGAATATGAAGAAGTTGAAAAATAGGGAGATAAAAGATCATATGATATTTCATGGTTTTAATCCAAGTTACAACCCTTGGATTTGGTATAGTGAAACTGGATAGAATGTAAAATATATTGAAGATGATGATTCGCAAGATGGTACGTCCGACGGAATTAAAGAAATGATTCATGACATTGTAGTAGAAAAAATTGAGAAAGAACCGATAGTTGCATGTCTATATGGTGATGCTAAAAACCATTGTATCCTGGTTATACAGATTTAACAGTTTTGTTGGGGGTGTTTTGATTGATTAACCTAAAGGTGAAACTTGGATGCAGTGACAGAAGTTTTACAGAGCTTCTACAATTGATGAAAGAAATTATTCTAAAAAATGAAGATCTTCTAGATTCACATTATATGGCCAAGAAAATACTATTCCCGATAAGATTGGGATATAAGAAAATACATGTATATTAAAATGATTGTATGATATATAAGAAGGAATATGAATTTTTGTGATAGTTTCCTAAATGTGGGACATCAGGTTATAAAGTGAAAGAAAAATCGAGGGCTGATGTAAAGATTACAAAGATCCATTCCAAGGTATTTTGGTATCTTCCTATAGTTCACCGTTTCAGATGTTTATTTGCTAATTCACGTGGTGAAAAAAAGGATAGGTTGGAATTCTGATGAGTGGATATGTGATGGAAAAATACATCATCCGGATGATTATCCACAATGGATGAAAATTGATGAGCAATATCCTACATTTGGAAACGAAATTTTAAATCTCAGACTAGGGTTGGGCACAGATGGAATTAATCTATAATGAACCCTCAGTTGCACACATAGTTCATGGCTTGTTTTATTGGTAATTTACAACCTCTCTCCTGAAGTTTGTATGAAGTGAAAATATGTCATGTTGAGTATAATGATCTATGGTCCGAAGAAACCCTACAATGATATTGATGTTTTCATTTCACCATTTATTGATGATTTGAATCTTTTACGGGAGGATGGTATTTGGGTGTATGATTCTTATAAAATGTAATATTTTCAACTGCATGTAGTTCTTATGTTCACTATAAATGACTTCCCAACATATGTAAATTTGTCTGGATACTGTGTTAAAGGGTATAAAGCATTTCCAATTTGTGAACAAAAGACTTCATATTGTCAATTTCATAATGGGAGGAAGACAATGTACATGGGTCATCAGAAGTTTTAGCCTATGGATGACAATTATAGAAGACTAAAAAAGGCATTCAATTGCTTACAAGAATTTATTATTGCTCCCAAACCATTATCCTTAGGGCTGTATTTTGAGAGGGCAGAAAACCTTGATGTGACATTGGAAAAGACACAGAAATCTAGTAATGAAAGAAATATTTGGAAGAAATGCTCAATATTTGTTGAGCTACCTTATTGGAGATATCATGAAGTTAAACATAATATTGATATCAAGCACATGGATAAGAATATTTGTGATAGTTTTATTGGAACATTTTTAGATATTAAAGGAATGACAAAATGGGATGATAGTAAGATTAGACTTACTATCAATGGGAACATGTTTGGAGTTATCTCCCACTCTTAATTGAATATAATCATTTCTTCCCTCATCTTTTCATACATTATCCAAGAGAGAGAAAATTTTCTTTTGTCAGTGTCTTCATGATATCAAAGTTCCTCAATGTTATTCTTTAAATGTAAAAAAAATCATTGAAGGACTTGAAGTTGATAGGTATGAAATCTCATCATTGCCATGTCGTCATGCAATAACTTCTACTAGTTGAATTGCATGGAATATTTCCCATTCGTGTCAGAAATACTATAATGAAGTTGTGTTATTTTTTCAATTCAATTTGTAATAAGGTGAATGATTTGAAAGATTTTAACATTTTAGAAAAGGATGAAATTTGTATACTTTTTCAATTGAAAATGTATTTGCCTCCTACTTTTTTTTGATATAATGGTGCATTTAATGATTCATATGGTTTGAGAAATAAAGTATTATGGACCTGTATATCTTCTTTGGATGTATCCTTTTGAAAGGTATATGAAAATATTGAAAAGGTATGTTAAGAATCTATATCGAGTTGAAGCATCCATTATTGAAAAGTATATTTTTGAGGAGGTTACAGAGTTTTGTACGAGCTACTTTGTTATGGAACAACACATAGGTTTTCCTCTATCGTTCCATGAATGAGTTAATGATAAGAGAAAAGGGATCCCTAGATTTAAAGTCAATTAGTTTCTAGCTGAACAGATGAAGAATTTATAATTATACATCTTGAATACCATAGATGATGCTCAACCATATATCACATTTCATATTAATGAGTTGAAACAATGTCATCCAATGAAGAAAGAAATTTGGATTTTGAATGAGCACAAAACAATTATCATGTTTTAAAAAAACCTTTCTTGGTAGATCAGTTATATCAGAGACATTAAAAAGGGTAGTGGCTGGTCCATGATTATATGTTATAACATGGCTCAGTTATGACATTAATGTCTATACATTTCATACGAATGATCAGGACAACAGAATTATAGTTCAGAATAGTGGTGTATTGGTGTTGGCATAAGCAATGCATTTTTTGAGTGAAAAATACAAAAAACCCAATTTCTGTATCAAGTGCATATTATAGAGTGATTGAAGAAATAGTGGAGGTTGATTACTTTAAAATTGAAGTTCTTTTTTTAACTCTAAATTGTTTATCAGAAACAACTGTGTCAGACACGATGAATTTGTAATGAATGTTGATAATCTGAATATATTGGAAGACACAACAGATTCTTTTATAATGGAAACAAATGAAAAACAAATTATATATGTAGTAGATCAATTAGATATGTAGTGGGATATTGTTTTACAAGGGAAAAACAATATGTTGGTGAGGATAACTTGATGAAGATGCTGATTTATGTGAGATCCCTACTTCTATGGAATGATTAACAAAACATAATGATGGACATGCTGAAGACATGGGTTGTTCTATAAAAAATGATCACGACAAAGGAATTTGGGAAAAAATCCATTTTTACATTCATAAAATTACAGGTAACATTTTTTTATTTCTTTTTATATTTATTATTTTCATAAAATGTTAGATATTGTATGTTTTTTCATTATTAAAACGTGTATTAAAACAAATAAATATATGATTTTATTGGTTTTATTTTTGTTTAGTTTACTTTATCATGTTTACTATTACATAAATTATATATCTATTATTTTTGTTCAATGAAAATTACTTAACTATGTTTACCATGTTTACTATGATTACCATGTTTACGAAGTTTACCATAATTACCATTTTTTTCATGCTTACCATATTAACAATGTTAACAATTACGTAACCTAGTACAATTTTCTATTTTCTATTTATTTTAGTATTGTAACAATTGAATTTGTATATTTGTGAACTAATGTTTCTTTTGATTTGATGGTTAATGACAGATCAATCAGTTGATCAACCACATGATTCAGGAGATGATCATATTGGTCATATCACCGGGGAGGAACATTCACATGCTCTTCTTTATGTTCTCTTATCTTCTTCATGTGCTCCCATTACGACAAAGAGTTAAAGATTTGGTAAACGTGGGTGCACACATTTACCAAAATTATCACTTTCTCATACATTGGATCAGAGGATACTTTTTGATTTTGATGATGATGATATTCATAGAGGTCAAAATGAAAATGATTTAAGAGTTTTCTATCAACTCAGGGTAAGATCAAAATAAGAATTTTGTATAATAACTGGAGAAGTGTGGACAAAGAAATAATCTCTTAGTTTTCAGAGACAATTTTGGTATGATATTTTGATATTTTTTCCTATTATTTAAATGTTTCTAGTATATAAAATATGTTTAACCTCTTCTTTATTAGATGACATTTGATATTGCTGACACTGGAGGTGTCAGGAAGAAATTCTTATCGATGACAGCAAGGAGATGGAGGGATTTGAAATCAACCCAATCATATGATTTCATTTTTGGTCATAAAAGACATGAAAATCCATGTCATATATATGCTTTCATAGATGAAGACACATGGAGACAATTCGTTGCTAGTAGAAGAAAAGATTCATTTTTGGTAAGGGTAATGTAAACTTTTAGAATATTTATTATATAAATTATCTTATTAATGGGTTTTTAATGATTTCTTATTCTTAATTTATAGAAAATAAGGAAATCTGATCTGGAGATCCTATCTAAAAATGTATACAATCATAGTTTATCTCAGGGAGGTTATACATTATTTGAAAAACAAATGATGGAGGAAAAATTACAAAAACTAAGAGATAAGTCTTCATTCTCTAGAGAGGTGGCCCCTCCATCCCCTCCATCTAGACAAGAAAAATGGAAGAGATCTCAGATGGCCAAAAAAGGGAAATATCTTTTTGAAGATTTCGGAATCGTAGCTGAGAGGGTTGTAAGATATCTATTTTATTTATTTATGAAAACTATATTATTCATATATTTTATATCATTATAGAAATGTTATATTAATTAATATAGGATTCTATTGAGTAGCAGAGCTCACATGGGGTATTTACGCTACTGGGAGGAATGATATTTTATCTGCAGCATTGGGAAAGCCCGAACATCCTGGTCGTGTATGAGGATATCTGACATGTGTATCGGTAAGAAAATTGTTTCCATGTTCATCATCTTTTTATGTAGTGGGTGTTTATAAAAAAATAAATTTCATGGTGGCTGAATTTCATAATATTAATGCGAATATATAGGAAAATATTATAGAATTGGTACAGTCAATGTTTGCTGACATGCAAAGACAATTTCAGACCATAGCTCCCTCTCCTCCACCTCCCCCCTGAAAACACCATTATTTATCCTCCACCTCCACCAGTAGCTCCCACTCCCCCACCTCAGCCTGAAAACCCCATTTTTTATCCTACTCCTCTGCCACAACTTCCTACTTATTTCGAGTTTTATGTTGATGATCCTCAATATCATAATGTTTTACATGGGCTTGTATATTGTATAATAGATATATTTCGTCATCAATAACTAGATGTTTAGAATCATAGGGTCACTGTACATGATATTATAGATAGATCAGCTTGACTATCATTACCTACAGTTGAGGTGATGAATGTTGGACATAGTATCATCCATTTTTTAATTTGTCCATCCAGACATCTGAGACTCATTACCATATAGGTATGTATGTTATATTTTATTTTTTATTTTTTTATTAAAGTTGTTTGATCATTTGAAAACTAATATATTTTTAGATTTATTTTTATAGTAATACTTCAAAGGTAATGAAATATTGTATAGATAGCAACAAAGACAAATGGATATGACATGAGATACATATTCTAGGAGTCTTGATAGATGGTCAAGATAATAAAATTTGTTGGTGGATCATTATGAGTTTCCAAATGAATCTCATGTTTGTGGATGTGCAATAACTATGGGGATTGTGAGAACTGAAATCATGGAGCTTATTACTGGAGATAAGTTGGGAATCAAGATGTTCTAATTTTGTTTCATCTATGTCTTAACACCTTTTCTGTGCATTATATTTATTAATAATGTATACTTATGACTATTTTCTATTATGTATATTTATAAAATTTGTGAGAATAATGAGCGGACAGATGTATATGGATTCATGGACCTGCATTTTATTTCCCCTCAAGCACATGAATTGGATGAGAACAAAGAATGATTTATATTGCTGAAAGATTTGAACAGAATATAGTCACACAATTTCAGATGATGCCTTTTTGTGAGAGGTATGAGACACATATCTCTCAAAGAGATAATTATATTTTAACATAAAAACCACGGACCATAAATTTTTTTATCAGGGATCATTGGATGTTAGGTGTTTTTTCCCAAAGGAGAAAATACTTTATTGGATATTCTCTGCCCATGGAAATGTGTATGAAAGTTTTAAGAAAATTATGGAAATATAAGTTTAAATTTCTCAACAGTTTTATATATTATAATGAATTTTAAATTTATCCCATTCATATTATTTTCTAACAGGGGGTGGGTATACTTTCCAAAAAAACAAAAATAAAATGAGTGTGAAGATCAAATATTTAAATGTAATGGTAAATATACATTTACAATTTGTACTTTTTGATTTATTACCTAAAAATAATATATTGAATTTAGACTCATTAAAACATAATTTTCATGAACAACAAGGCATCATTGAATGCAGATATTATATGTTAAGATTTACCTATGAAATAATAACTAGAATAGTTGTGAACATTTACTCGGTAAGATTTTATTTTAAACATTACATAATAATTCATTTGATTTATTTATTATACATGTTAACTACTATACTATTAATTTTTAGATATTTGATGAAACTAAACACTATAGTGCTCAAGACGTCCAACACTTACAATTGGAATGGTCAAATTATTCTACAGTTTTGATTGAATTTTTGTTGTTTGATGTGTAAAATGTAATTTTTAATATTTTCATTGTAATTGTGTATTTGGTAGTTTTTTAGGTTGGATTTAGTTTTTTTAAGAAGAAATTGTATGTTTTGAATGTTATATATGTGAATATTAATTTTTATATACTTCTTGATTTGGTCTACTGATGATGGTTTTTCTGGTATGGATTCTGCTCTGGGGGGGGGGGGGTTCCAAGGTTGTGGGGGTGTCTAGTGGGGTGGGGGTATCCAGGGGTGGGGGAGGGTTGTTCAGTGGGGTGGGTGATGTCCTAGGTTTCCTTGGGATTAGGGGGGGCTTTCCAAGGGTGGGAGAATTTCTAGGAGGGTGGGATGGCTATCCAGGGTAGTGGGGGGCTGTCCAGGGGGTGTACAGGGGTTTGGGGTGTCCTGTGGGGTGATGGGTGTTTCTAGAGGTATGTGAGGGTTGTCTAGTGGGGTTTCTAGCAGTGTGGGGATGTGTCTAGTGGGTGGTGGGAATTTAGGGGAGTGGGAAGGCTTTCCGGTGGGGGGGGGGGGTGTCCTAGGAGTCCATGAAATGGGAGGGGGTAGTCCAGGGGTGTGGAAGTGCTTCCCGGAGGGTGGGAGGGCTATCCAGGGGAGTGGGGGATGTCCATGGGGTGTCTAGGGGTGTGGGTGTGTCCTGAGGGGTGAGGGGGGTTTTCAGGGGTGTGAGAGGGCTGTCCAATGGGGTGTCCAGGGGTGTGGAGGTGTGTCCAGTGGGGATGGGGTACCCAGGGGTGTCAGAGGGCTATTCGGTGGGTGGTGGTGTCCTAGGTTTCCCTGAGAGTGGGTGGGGCAGTCCAGGGGGTGGGAGAATTTCCAAGAGGGTGGTGGGTTGTTTAGGGGTGCAGGGGGGGGGGGCTGTCTAGGGGTTTTTAGGGGTGTGGGAGTGTTCTGGGGGTAAGGGGGTTTCCAGGGATGTGGGAGGGCTATCCATTGGGGTGTCCAGGGGTGTGGGGGTGTGTCCTGTGGGGTGGGGGTATCCAATGGTGTGGGGGTATCCAATGGTGTGGGAGGGTTGTCTTGTGGGGGGGGGGGGGGGTCCTAGGTTTCATGATATTGGGGGGGGGGGGGTATTCCAGGGGTGGGAGCGTTTTTAGGATTGGGGGAGGGCTATCCATGGGAGTGGGGGCTGTCTAGGTGGTGTCTAGTGGTGTGGGGGTGTCCTGTGGGGTGATGGGGGTTTTCAGGGGTGTGGGAGGGCTGTCCAGTGGGGTGGGGGTGTCCAGAGTGTCCAGGGTATCCATGGGGATGGGAGGGGGGAGGGGCAGTGTAGGGGGTTAAAGAGGAATTGCCTCTATCCCTTAGGTGGATGAACGACACTGGATGGTATTCATCACTCTCACATGCGAAGCTTGAGATCTAAAAATGTTTCACCAATTATTTATTCCCCTTTGGTTATACAAGAATCAAAGTGACATAATGAATTATGTTTATAGATGAAGAAAGAATTGGTGAAACATTTAGGGAGGTCAAGCCTCGCATTTGAGAGTGATGAGGACCTTCCAGCGGCGTTCCGCCCCCTGAGGGATGGCAGCACCTCCACTCCCAACACCAGTTGTCTAGGGGATGTCCAGGGGGTGGGGCGGGGGGGGGGGGAGGGTGCGAGAATTACAGGGATGGGGGTCCAGGGGTATGGTGGGGGTTGTCCAGTGTGGGGGTGGGGGGTTCTGGTCTGGTTTTGGTCGGGTTTTGGTCTGTTTTTTGTCTGGGGGTGTCCAGTGAGGTGGGGGTGTCCAGGGGTGTGATGGGAGCTGTCCAGTGGGGTGGGAGGGTGTCCAGAAGGGTGGGAGGGATGTCCAGGCGAGTGTGGGGATGTCTAGGGGTGTCCAAGGGTGTGGGTTAATATCAGTTGGGGGGGTCTAGGGGCGTGGGAGGGCTGTCTAGCTGTGTGGGAGTGCTGTCCAGGGGTTGGGGGTGTCTAGGAGGGTAGGGGTTGTCCAGGGGTGTTTGGGGATATCCAGGGGTGGGGGAGGTAGTCTAGAAGTGTGGGGGTGTGTCCAGGGGTGTGGTGGGGGCTGTCCAGTGGGGTGGGAGGGTGTCCAGGAGGTTGGGAGGGTTGTCCAGGCGAGGGGGGGGGGGGATGTCCAGGTGGTGTCTAGGGGTGGGGGCAGTGTAGGGGGTGGGAGGGCTGTCAAGGGGTCTGGGAGTGCTGTCCAGGGGGTGGGGGTGTCTTGGAGGGTCGGTGGGGGGGGGGGTTTCAGGGGTGTGGGGGGTGTCCAGGGGGTGGAGGGAGTCTTTCCAGGGGTGTGGGGGTGTGTCTAGGGGTGTCGTGGGAGCTATCCAATAGGGGGGGGGGGGTCTTGTCGGGTTTGGTCTGTTTTTTATCTGGGGGTGTCCAGTGAGGTGGGGGTGTCCGAGAGTGTGGTGGGTGATATCCATTGCGGTGGGAGGGTGTCTAGGTGGGTGGGGGGTATGTCCAGGCGAGTGGGGGGATGTCCAGGTGGTGTCCAGGGGTGTGCGGTGGGAAGTACAATGGGGGGGGGGGGTTGAGGGATGTGGGAGGGCTATCCAATAGTGTGGTAGTGTCCAAGATGGTGTGGGGGGGGGGGTATAGGGGTGTGGGAGGGATTTCTAGGGGTGTGTGAGTGTTGTCCAGGGGGTGGGGGAGGGGGGGGGGGGGGGTTGTCCACGGGTGTGGGGGCTATCCAGGGGGTGGGGGTAGTCCAGGTGTATGGGGTGTCCAGGGGTGTGGTGGGGGCAGTCCAGTGGCGTGGGGGATTATAGGGGTGTGGGAGGGATATCCAGGGTTTTGGTAGTGCTTTCCAAGGGCTGGGGTTGTTTATGAGGGTTGGGGTTGTCCATGGTTGTGGGGGGCTGTCCAGGCGGTGGGGGAAATCCAGGGATGTGGGGGTGTCCCGGGGTGTGGTGGTGGCTGTCTAGTGGGGTGGGGTGTCAAGGGGTGTGGTGGGGGATGTAAAGTGGTGAGGGGGGTTCTTAGTCAGTTTTTGCTCTGATTTTTGTATGTTTTTGGTATTTTTCATGTCTTTTGTTAGGGCATTGTAGTGGTAGATTGGTGGTGGTGGCTGTTCAGTGGGGTGGGGGGGGGGGTTCTGGTCTGTTTTTGGTAAGTTTTTTTTTCTATTTCAGGTCTTTTTGGAGGGTTCATAGCAGTGGTTCATCAGTTTTATTTAAAAAATGTGTTTTTTAGGTCGGTTATTTTATAACCGACGTCAAAAATTCATTGATTTTAGTTTTAATGTTTGTTATTTGAAAACCGCAGTAATAAATGCATGGGAAATGGTTTTTAAATCAGTTATTTCATAATGGACTTAATAAATGGAAATGAATAGTTATTTATGTCAGTTATAAAATAACCAACGTAGTAGATATTTTTTCACGTTGGAAACTATTTAACTGACGTTGGAAACCGCTTGGCTGACAGGTTTATCACATCAGTATTGAAAATAAACGACGTGATAAATGCTTTGGAGGAGTGAGTTATGACATAGGTTATATAATAACCAATGTTGAAGAGTATATATCACATCAGTTATTAAATAACCGACGTAATAAAACATGACTCCGAAGCGTTTTCCGCATTGGGTTTTTATTAACTGACATGAAAAACGCTTAGGATTTGTGTTTTTTACGTCGGTTTTAAAATAACCGATGTAAAAAAATGTTTATAACGTATCCTGTAATAACATCGGCCAACAGCTGATGTAAAAAATAAAAAACAACCGCAATAAAAAATGTTTTCTGTATTACTGTCACACAAGTTTCAGTGACAGATACCCCTTAGGTTCTGAGGAGATCCTAAGAAACAGGTGGCTATGGAATGACTTGAGGTGGTTAATGAGTTGTTATCTAACCAGGGCACCATTAGATAAGATGGTGGTACAAGAAGCTAGCCTTATATGTGTCTCATCAGGGTGATGATAGGGTTTAAAATACCCTAATATTATGATGAGGTTACTCTTCCCTGGACAAATCTTAAGTACCTTTTTCAGATAATGTGTCTCTTTCCATAAAGAATTTACACACAAAAATTTAAGATGATACATCTAAGATTACCCCTTATTATGTTTCAATATTATAAGGACATGAAGAGGTTTATTATTATTAACTTTCAAATATAACCATAACATTGTGGATTATCCTAATGGAACTATTATGTTTCTTTTCATTTCATGTTGTATTGTTGAACTAATGTATGTATCTCGTTGTCAAAATATACTATACTATTCATTCTTCCAGGATGCGAATTCCTTATAATCATTCCAATATAATATCACAAATAACCCTCTATGGGTAAATCAGGTCGGTACTTTTCATCGTGGGTCTCAGATGTTAGAAATAATAAAAGAATATGTTACCAATGTTATGAATATTAAAATAGTTTATTTTTTCATGATTTTTTGGTCACATTATCTTATAATATAGTGATTTTTTTTCTTTAAATATCACATAATATTGAGATATATTTTATCTAAGAATTATTGAAATATACTATAGAATTAGTTCATAATGTGTTTATTTTATTATGACATCATTATATAATGTACCCCAGGGAAGGGAAATTTTATAACTCATACATTTAGTAGGATTTTTCGTGGTTATGTTTCATAAGAGTCTACAATTATGTGGAAGATGATATAATTTCTTAAATATTTGTATCTATATATAGTGGGAGTAGTTGATGGTTGTTTTCTATATTATATATGGTTTGATCATCCTTGATCCACCAGGCTAAGGAGCCTTAGCTGAATGATTTTTTGGTAGAGATTTGAAAGAATCATGTTGTATCTAATGATTCACCTAAGGGATGGTTGGGTATGATAAAAATAGACTTTTATTTATAATGAGACCATTTATCTATTGGTGGCTCATTATGTGGTTCTTTTTTAGTTTCATAGTTCACCTTTATTAGTGCGTCATAGTGTCATTGAGATGTATCTTTTTTTGAGGAGACAACTCAAGTGGGCTTAGAAAATGTGTCCTATAACTTTGTCCAGGCCTCGGTTCTTTTTATACTAGATGTTAAAGTCTATAAATCATGTCCATACTATTTTTTTGTAAACATTAAATATCCCTAAAATTAATTGGGAATACATTTCAATGTATTTAATTACAAATTTTATTTATTCCTAAGAATGAAGTGATAATATCTAGGTGGTTCTTGATCAGTTAAAAAATGTAGTTCATTTCATAGTAATTTGAATGATAAGTGTAATGGATAATTTATTGAGTGTGTTTATGAAATAGGTTGGTGAATTGATAGGGTTTTTAGGATGATCATATCTAGTTTTTACACTTACATTAACTCATGATTGTGGAAGGGACTTCCATTTTTTTGTATCTATGTTATACCATAGTACAACATTCCATCCCTAGATGGATGGTTGAATAGAGTATACTATCAAGATATTGAAAGATAGGTTTCACACATGTGTACTAAAGTTATTAGGATTGTGGTTAAAAAACATTCCCAAAATTGAGCTTAAATATAAAAATAACCATCAATCATTAATTAATATGGTTTTATTCCATTCGTTTTATGGGAAGAATTTTATATCACTATTGTGATAGATTGAGCTTGATGGGGCAGAAACTCATAGACTAGACATGGAGTAATGAATAACATAGAATGTTCAGGTTCTACTTTAGTAAGTAATATATTCTCATTACTGTTTGAAATTATATCTTGATATATGAGGATAAATCTTCAGTTTTAGTTTAATTATTATGTATTACTTTTTAAATATCCTCATCTTAGGCAGTGGAAGATTAGTCATGCTAGTAAGACTATTCCTTGATTTTTTGAACTTTTGAGGTGATGTTTCATGTTCACAAAATGAATTGATATGTAGTACTTCATTCAATGATGGATCATATAAACCATTTTTTTTCTTATTTCATAGTTTTTTAATATCCTTGTGACGAATCTCATCTCCCTGATTGAGGATAATTTGACATTTGAGAGGATATGAAATTTTGGGAGTTGAATTTTTAGAATTCAAAATACTATGAGAAGAAAATTTATAGAGACCAATGATATTTGTACATATATATTTCAATTTTACGATGAATATTCAATACATTTCACAAAAAACACAGGAAGACCAAAAAAGTTTATTGTTTATGGAGACAAGGTACAACATGTTTAAATTTATTGAATGATATTAAATATCATCCAGAAAGATCTTCCCCTTATTACTCATCAAAAAAATACCCTACACAAAACATTTCATCTTAACCTAGGGAATGGAAAAATTTGTATTGGTGAACATAGATTCTTAGTAAGTTTAAAAAAGTGAGATACCTTTTTATATCATGATAAAAAGGGTGTAAAAAATAAAATAAACACTGAAAACAATAAAATGTATTTCAATGATCAATTTCTTGAGTTATGGCATAATGATTGGCAGTTCAGAATACATTGATCAAAAATGAATCAAAGAACATGGTTCAAGACAACATCATATTTCTATAAGACATTAAATTGTGTCATAAACATAAGAATATAAAACCATTTCCATAGTATTTAAGGATCAATGCCAAGGATATCATAGTGGAATGGGTTTATTCGCTAATCCATTAAAGTAGAAAAGGTTCACTAACTAGTCTATCATAGAGTACAAAGTCCCTTATTGAATCGGGTCCACTCCCCATTCCTATCCTATATATCTCATGTGTTATAAATATTTATCCAAATGAATTGGAGGGAAATATAGGTCCCATATATCATATAATAAAAATCTTACATATGTGTTTGAGAAGATCATTAAACAATCAAAATATCATAAACCATGGAATGAAATGGATTTCGTAAAAATTTTATAATATAATAACCTAGGAATGATTTACCAGTTTCATTATTATTTCACTATTTAATCATATAATTATCCATGAAATGAAGTGGCTTTCATAATAATTTGATTATGGTATAGCATATGAAAGAGAAATAGGTTTTGTAATCATATTGTCATAAAAAAATGAACAATGCAGAGTAAAAATATGAACAATTTACTTGGTTCATATACGCATTATATAATATTTATAATAAAAATATGTCATCTTAGATGGAAAATAATTTTGAACGATCACCTGGATCATTTTTTGATGGAAATAATGTTTTATTGAAAAACACATTTTAAACAAAAAATTCAAAAAAATATATTTGGAAATACATATATCTTAAATTAACTTTGAAATATTATTGAGGAATATTCATAGAAATGATTTCCCATTATGTCAAAAAAAAAATTTCATTGCATAAACATTAAAATGAAGAAACATTTTACATTTTATGAATGATCCAACCGAGAATTGTTTGGGAAATGACCTGAAGATTACTTAATTTATTTCTAAGAATTAATAAATTAGTATAAATTAATTCAATAAATATTATTGAGAATGATAAAAATAATTTATGAAATGTATATAAAATAGTATTTTGGATGAAAAAACAGGTTTTCAACCAAAGAGACAAATAAAGTCTATTTGTCAAAAAAATAGAACACTGGAGTACATAAAAAAAGAAAATGAAGGTAAAATTGGTATTAACATGACATAACTAGAATGTAATAAAATTATTGAGTTTTATGAGTGATTTACTACCAGATTTTATCATAGGAAGCATATTACTAAGTAATCCTGTTATATAATTAGATTGTAAAATAACATCTTTACCACTTTGGTAAGATTAAAATGTAACCCACCTGAAGGAATAAAATAAATAAACCATAAAATATCATGAGAATAAATAAATTTATGATATCACATATCAATGGGTCTTTATGCACACAATATAAAATAATATAGGTTATTAACAAAACATATGACTAAATGAATGAAAATTGAGATAGAAGTCCCTTACCATAAGTGCTGAGTTCTATTGTAAACATTAAATAATCCTATATAATAAATATATTTTTGTTACACATATATTATATAAATATAAATACATAAATAAATACATATACATATATATATAGTACACCATGTGATTTACTTTTACCTTTTACTATCTAATTATTAATAATTCCATGCTTAATCACATTTTGAGCAATATTTACTTTTTTTCATGTAGGTTTTGATTTATTATTTTTCATACTATTACTTTGAATATGGTCTTATAATCTAAGGAATGTTATCAAATAAATTAATATCATGTATATTATGTACATAAGTATTTATAATAATCAATAAATTATTGATATGAAAAAATTAATACATTGTTCATGGATATGGTAGGTCATACACACATGAATTCTATATCAATTTTATCGAATATTTGAATGAAATAAATTTAAATAATATATTACCATTAAAGAATAATTTTTATTTCATATATAGAATATATTTTCATTAAGTAAATCCTTATCACCTTTTATTTAAATGATGAATGAATCACTTCACTTCACAAGGCGGTAGTCTTCCGTACATACATGAGACTATATTATATTCTTATAGAATGAAAAGTAAGAAGAAATATGTGATATAATGGTTCCGAAAGAATAATAATACCATATATATAATATATAAATATTTAACCTATTATTATATCCATCCATGAGAGGTGGTTAATGAAACAAATATCATCGGTTTATAAGTTTGTAATCCTCTTTACACATGATCAACGATATTTTTCCATTTGATGAAAGTGGATATCAATATAGGTTATTAATTTAACAGAATAACATATTTTTATATATTTTATATTTATTTTTTTATATTTATTTTTTAATATATAATTTAATGTGGAAAATGAAAATGAAAATGAAGGATCTTAGTGAAGACAATTACC
Organism: Viscum album; assembly: GCA_963277665.1. Lineage (NCBI taxonomy): Eukaryota > Viridiplantae > Streptophyta > Magnoliopsida > Santalales > Viscaceae > Viscum > Viscum album. The sequence continues at coordinate 1,286,560,226 of OY728159.1, read as the reverse complement.
TTCCCTTAGAAGAACCTGCTTTGGGGACAATAGTGTAGGCCTTATGGGAGGAAAATAAGATCTATAACAAATATAAGGATGTTGGGGATGTATTTAATAGTTTCTATAAAAATATATGGCCAAATAAGTGTGAATCTATGATGCGTGTTGGTTTCCTTTTATATGTTGGGGATTGGAACCTTCATGGAAACTATTTTAAAATTTTACAAAAGAATCCAAAATAATAATGTTATTCATATGAAAAAGTTTCTAAATGACCATAAATTAATCCTTTTGTAGTATAAGATGGATATATTACTATAAAGTAGGATGGTATATGAACAGAAAAAATTTCAACCCTTATTTATCAGTTTTACCCTCGATAATCCCATTTTTACCATAACCATGTTAATTAATTTTTTTAACATCTCCACTATTAATTATGGTAAAAAATTATTTTTAAGTTGTTATATAATATAAATTTGGTTGATTAAAAATATTGGATCCCTTATTCCAAATTCAATTCCATGATGTAGAAAATTATAATTTAAAGCTAATCCGAGAGATGCAATGGGAAAACAGTTTTTTGAATAGAAAATGTTCAAAATATTACAATGTTTTCCTATCAAAAATTAATTATGAAATTGATAATAAATTTACCTAAATTGGATTAACATATATATGTATATATATAAATATAATAAAAATAATTGATCTTAAAACCATATTAAATAAAAATTAACATTATAAATTTCTCAAAAAATGGAGTTTTGAATGAAATCCCAATATTTTTCCATATTAATCAAAAAATTAATATTTTCATAAAAATAACAAAAAATTCACCATAAAATAATTTTAAAACGATGAATATTGTTTTAATTTTATTTTATAAAATAAATTTTATGATATAATCAAATTTTATTTTTATTATTTTTCAGTAAATGAAATAAAATGAGTTTTCTTGATCAAATTTTTTTTTGAAACATATAAATAATTTTATAAAAATTAATTAATTCTTTGATAAATATATATTTTTTATATAAAACCAGTATAAATAATTTTTTAAAATAATTTTTTACTTTCATATCACTATGTTTTATATTTAAGCTACAATCAACATATTTAAATATTAATAATATTAATAATATGTCACAGTTTGTCAAAAATCGTTGTGTGTGTATCAAAAGCTAAAATCAGTGTTGTGTGTAATGAAAACTATTAATGTTATTTATCTTATTCAAAAAATCATAAAAACACATAGGTTTACATTTTTGTGGGAATTTAGTTACATTGATTCATGTCTTGGGGTGGAATGGTTTCTTGTTTGAGTTTATGTGGGAGCATGAGTAACAAATATGTGTTTAGTGACCTGTATTGTTTGATTTTTGATTATTATAGATATGATGAACTTGAATTTTTTCTATTATTTATGATGTATTTATATTGTTTCTTATAAGTATGATTGAAATTATTTCCACCTTCCTAATTTGTATGATCTTGTTTATGTAAAAAATATTATTTTATAGGTATCTTAAAGGGTGTTTAGTTTTATGGATATTTTGTTCTCTTCCCCGGTTGTTTTTTATTATTGAAAAAAAAGAATCATTTGAGGGGTCTATAATATAGAGGAACAACCCATGGTCATATAAATTGTGGTTTGGAGGTATTGGAGTGGACCTTTGAGAGATCGTTAGGGTGAAATGTTTTTTTAGTTTCTGAAGCGCCAAAACACCCAATTTGGGGAGGAAAATACCATAGCTCGTGGCATGGTTTGGAAATAGGTGTGAATGTTTTTCTATATTTGAGGTTTTGAACATTTATGGATTAAAATTTTCTATATTCGGTATTTTTTGTTCCTTGGGGATCATATGTGGTCTGACACTAGTTGTTTTGATTGGTTTGATCTCTAGTAAATCTTAGATGAATTTATCTAGAAATTTGGAAGATAAAAATATCTATATTGAATGTTTTCTTCAAAAATGGATGTTTTTAAGAGGTATATGTTTCACTGTTGAATCATTGGATATTAGTGGAAAAATAATGGTAAGTTTTACTATTCCATGGTGGTTTTTGGAAAGAGTTACGTTACAAACCAAAATGGATATTTCCAATGATGTTATTAAATAATGAAAACATAAGTCGTAAACTTAAAAAAACAATCACATGGTTATGCGATGATATTCTAATTTTGTGGCCATGAACATTAGGTATCGTGTAACCATGATCATATATTTTATGGTGATGGTATTTCCATAATTTGGATGGGACACTCTACTTTAAATTATAAATTTGGGTTGGACTATTATATTATTTCAATTTACACTTTTTCTCTTAAAGCTTAGGAGAACAAAGGCTTCCTTTTTGTGGTATTTCACACTTATATGGGTTTATGAAAATCTTCTTACAAATGATTCCATCTTTATACAAAGTGATTTCTTACTCCATCAGACCAATATATTATTTATTATCTGATTCAATATTCAATATTTTTTCATTAGTAATTAATTAGGGATTTAAGACTAATTTTTTTTGTTTTTTGTTATTTTTTTATAGAAGCATGATTCCCATAAGTTTTTTGGGTATATTCAAGAGAATCCTTAGTGGAGTCGTCATAATTATTCTTCAAATTCACATGGTACAATTAATAATGCTTATTTTATTGTAAGGGAATCAAAATCTATTCTTTATTAATATGTGTTAATTTTGAGTTATCATGAATTTTTTTCATTTGGTAAAAAGATGAAATTATCAAAAGACGTTAATGGAAGAGAATTAAAAATTGGAAGGGGTGAGGTATTTCACATGTTCTTTATTTTTTTATATGTCATATGTTATTTATTAGATTTATTAATCATATTTTTATAATATATCGTGATCATTGTTGACATATTTAACCTGTTCATAATTCGATAGTCACCTAAACTAGATTACAAGAATAAGTAATTGAAATATCAAAATTGATATGTTTTTGGTAAGGTATATGTTATTTAATATAATGTGGATTAAGTTTGGTCATGACAGATATAATTTTTGTTCATACTATAATTTATTTTTTCTTCTAAATTAATGTTTTTTTATTATTATTATCATATCTAATTATATGTGTTATAAATAGATAATTTTTAGAAGAGTTATTATACCTAGTTTATAAAAGAGGGTGACTTTTTATGGGTGATGGTATGTTTTTATTATGTTGGTGGTTAATGTGTTTGATTTGGATGTTTTGTGATTGATGATGTAGTGGTTGGTTTGATATAATATAGTTCTTACTATTGTTATATGGAAGTGTAATTGTTGTAGTGTTGCATTTGGTTGTTGATGCGGTTATGTTGGTTGATGTATTCAAATTCCAATTTCTTGAAAATTAGGTAATGTTAATAAATTAATGAATTGATAAATGGGTAAGGTTTTTTAGATTTGCTGGTGTATAAAATAAGATAAATATATTTGTGATATTTTTAGTTGGAAATGGAATAGAATATATTGAAATGATGACTTGTGGGATAATTTATATCTAGTTAAGTTAGTGATTATTAGTGAAATAAAAATAATTTATATTGTATAAATATTTAATTTAATATATATTAATCAAATTAATTATGTTGGAGAATTTAATTCTTGTTAACAATGATGTGTTGTAATTAATGTATGAGTAAGTAAAAAAATGATTATGTATAATATGTCCACCAATATATATTTAATAATACATCACTTTTACAGTTTATTAACACTTGTGATTATGAATTTATATTCAATTTAAATATAAATATACATATATATATATTGAATTAATTTCACAAAATATATTATATAATCAAATTAAATACTCATTATACATTTAAAATTATTAATTTTCTCGATGATAGAAAATATGTTTTAAGGGTAAAATATATTTTCGGAAATGATTTTTTATTATGATATTTTAAAATATTTATTTAATTTTTTAATATTTTTTAAATAAATAATAATTTTAATGATAATATTTATCATGATAAGAAATTAGATAATTGTATCACGGTATAAATAAATAATATGTTTTATTTGGAATAATAATAGTTTTGATTCTAAATAATTTTTTTATGTATTATATTATTTTATTTAAAAGTAATATTTATGAATATATTAATTTTAATTTTATAAAATAAATATAATGTTTTGATTAATTATTCTAAAATTATATTGTATTTAATTTTATTTTTTTAAACCAATTTTCTGTTTTAGTTAATAGTGAAAACAAAACCTTTTCTGAATATTGTATCTTTTCTGACATCATGATGATATAAATATGACATAAAAAATTATGAATCTTACGTAATGTATATTAAATTATTATAAAATAAAAATATTATACAAATATTATTCAATTAATCTTAATTAATTTTATGTTCAAGATAAATTTGAGAACATCTATTGGTATTCACAAAATGTTTTCTTGACATTTGAAAATTACAAATTATTGTATTTCATGTAGTGTTGAACAGGTTATAAGGATATTATCATATTTCATGATAAATATTATGAGTATTAGATATTTTCATATATGTTTATTAATTTTAATATATATATATATATAAAGATAATTATCCAGATATTTACCGAACACTTCTACAATAAAAGAAAAGTAAAAAGTAATATATTAAAAATCATATCATGAAATAAATTATAATGAATAGTATTATAAATGGATTTATAAAATTATATTTATTAATAAAAAATTATATTTAGTTTTGTAATTAATTTAATATTATATAATGGGATAATTGTACAAAATACATTTGTAGCATCGACACAACCCTTGTGCAAGCAAAGGAAATGTCAAGTAAATAAATTTAAAAATATTTAAAATGACACGTTTGTGTTTAATTGTGGTATTTCATAATTTTTAGGGATAAAAATTTTATTTAATGAATTATTTAAATATATAAAAATGAATTATAAAGTTATATAAAAAATTAATGTCAAATTAAAAGAACAATTCTAAAATTACATTAAAAGTATCGAATGTAAAAATAAGATTTATAAAATAATAAAAATTTTGATTGATTCTTATGGGGATTTTAATTGGGAGACTATATAATATAATTCCCAATTATGTGCCTCTTTCAAATTTAAAATTACATTATTGTTTCATAAATATCTAATATTATCCAAAATTAAATCCTATTTTTCCTATAAAAGGAGACTCAATATATCCTTACTTAATCAAAACCAATGATCAGTTTTTTATCATGATTATTAAAAAATAATTATATAAAAATATCATGCATGTATAAAAATCTGTTTCCCTACAAAAATTCCTTTTTCCAGAGGCTTTAGACTCAATCTGAAGGTGGTTGATTAAGGGGAAAAGTAAGGGTTTCTAACACCTTTCCCCATTACTATTTATGATTCTCTAAATTTAAAAATATTTTAATACATTACTTAAATTTTTTCTATAATTCTAATATAATGGTACTGTGATCTATTTTTTCTATCATTCATTTGATTTCATCCATTTACTATCATATAACTCTTTTTCATATGTCCTTACTATGTTAAAATATGAGATTTCATAATATGTTCATTTTCAATTCAAATTTCCTCTTACTCATTTTTATTAGACAAGTAATAATGATATGTAAACATAAAAAATAATATTGAATATAATTAATTGGATTTATATAATGTAATTTTTTGAGGTTTTCCTTCCTTTATAACCTTTTGAAAAAAAATTTATCCCCAATAAGGTATTTCCTTACCAAAGTGACTGATGATATTTCTATAAACATACATATTTCGTGGATATTATTAAAAAATGATTTAATTATCTAATATAGTATCAATATTAATATAGTTTCATGATTACTTTTCTATAATGGTTAAACATAAATCATTAAATTTAAATTTAATTTAAATAATTATATCCATTATTAATAGTATAAAATAGGAATACTGAGGATGATTATCTCAATTGTTTATATTATAATACATATTTAACTCATTTGATTATATAATTATATGAAAACAATACATAGAAAATTATAGAAATTATAGAATCATTTTACAATGATCTTTTAACATTTCAAAAATACTGCTATAGTCTAAGGGGATTATGTATCAAATAACCTCAAAAAACGGATGTGTGCAAATTTAGTAAATAAATTTAACATGACAATAAAGAAATTAAATACAATAATAATAAGTAAATTATAATTATAATGTTTCCGAAAAATATAATAATTAATGTAATTTTATTATTACGGAGATTTGAGGATGTACTAGGTGATTGAAGACTAGATGTAAGGGGATTCTTAAATTAATTTCCTTTATTTTAGTTATATTTTTTCTTCAATGAAAAAGTTACTGAATGATTCTGTTAATTATTCATAATTCTTGTTTTATGTTATTTTTACACTTGTTTTTGGACATGATCCATTCCTCAATATACTCATACTTCATATGTAAATATCTTTTTAGGTATCTTTTCTAATCCTTCATTAAAATTGAGATTTCCATTATCTAAATTCTTATTTGAAAGAATAGTATATTATTTATATATAAAAACCACACAATTTATTCTCATTAATATCTGTATTATTTATTTATTATAATTCATTCTATATAAAATACGATTTATTATCGAAATTTTCGATAGTATTTAAATTATTTCACAATAGTCTGAAAAGAATATCAATTTTTATTATTTTCCACATGTTTAGAAATTCCATCCATTTTTTCTATTTTTATTTAAAAGGGTTCCGTATATGTTTTCATGTATTTGAAAATATTTATTTTTTATTTTCATTATTTTATAAATATTTCCTTTGAAATAAATTTTAAAAAAATTTATGGGGTTTTGTTTTAAACCATTACATAAATATATTGTTCCATTTTGTAAACTATACCCATATAATGTTTTGTAAGAACATTATTTATTTTGTGTATATTTTAATTAATTTTATATAATGGGTTGGATTAAAATTTTATGTTTATGGATTGAAAAGAAAATTTAATTGATATTTATGTTAAAATATAGATTCTTAAAAAAATTTGTCAAATTATATTACCTGAGAAATATAAATGAATGGTTTTAAGATATATATATATAGATCTAAAATGTATTTGGTAATGATTTAGTATCTAAATATGATATTTTGGTTGTAACAAAATATGTTATTCCATATGATGAGTGGAATGGAAGGATGAAAAAGAATATGATGTCCTAAGATGATTTTGTGTAATTTTTATGCATCCTCACTGGGTTTAAATGGAAGTATTTGGATTTCATAAAAATGTAGTTGGTTTTATGATAAAAGTAATGTTTTCAGTTTTTTTTGAGAGATAAAGGTTTTTATTACAAGGAATGTTTTGTACTATTTTATAGATATAATGTTTTCATATGTTTTCATGTTTTCTCTTTGATTCTTCACTGTATTTTAATTTCTTTAGGCTTGATTTCTTATTTTATTTAAGAAACTATTATGAGTAAAGATGATGGTTATATGATTACAATTTAGTTTTATATGATCTCAATGTACTATTTTTAAAATAAATATAATTCCAAAGTTTCTCAAGTATTACAATGGCCAAATGGGGTTTATGTTTCTTATAGACATCATAGTGGTCATTTTATTCTCACTCCAAATTTTCAAATGATTTTATTGTGACTAAGGATGAGTAAGAATGTCATCAAAGTCAAATATTTAATTATTAGTTGTTTTACATAAATAAAATTGTCATATCATTTAAATAATTTCAATTCGTGTATCAAAATATATATTTGGTTAGAGAAGTATGAGTTTTCATGAAATATATTTTTAATTCTATAAAACAATAAACCTAAAAGGTATTGGGAATTAAAATTGCAATATTTTATATAAATCATTTAATTATGGGATGGTTATATTCTAAATTTTACATATAATGTGGTGTGAAGTTGGCTGACACCAACATGATTATAAGATATGATATGGAGTGAAGCTACTTATAATGAGAGGGTGGTGTTATGGTGTCACTAGGATATTGGATTATGTGGTGATTAGAAGTGGTATCGATATTGATTTAATGTGTAATTGGATTTAATTATATTGTTATGTATTTGGTGATTAATCTTAGGTTGTGTATTCTTGATATTAAATATTTATTTCAGTTCCTGTTACTTTATATGCACCACTACCTGAGTTGGGTAACATTACTAATTCTTAAATGAATACTTGGGTTTATGTCATTTTTACCAATTTCATGGTTGTATATAAATCATATGTTTGACTAATACACCTTCAAAATATTTAACTTCTAGATGAATAATTGGATTTAACAATTAAAGGATGTGGTATATGGTGGTGTGTGTGCATGGTGGGGATGTACATGGATCGATGAAATTATGCGGTTAATGTTCTTTAGGATTATAAACTATACCATGGGGTGATATGTTGATGTGGTTTTGCTTTACAGTATGTGGTCATTGATTTGTGGTTGTCATTATAATAATAATGTGTGTCCATCTTTAGATATGAATATACAAGGGTTGGTTTCAATAGAATATATTTCCTGGCGACATGAAGGCGACTATATTAGTGGGAAGTGGATGTGGGGTTTGTTATTATATATTTCTATTAATATATTGTTAATCTAATTGTTTTCATATTTGGGTGAGTGGGCCTTGGTTAGTTCAGAAAATTCGTCAAATTAGTATATGTAATGCATTTTTCCCTCTATTCACTGAGACATTAGTAAAATTAATCCACATTATCATGAGAGGTTTTAGACAGGTTTATATTGACTATACATGTATGGTAACCCCTATATATATATTTGTGTGAGCGCATGTGTGTGTATTTGTTTTTTTAGGTTAATAAGATAAGAATAGTGAATGGGATATACATTACTAACTCATGCTAGTTGTTGGTGTTGGTAAGTGTTTATGGGATTTATTCCACATGAGTTAACATTAAGAAATGTTTTCTGTGTATTTGTATTCATGTAGGAAAATTTATTCATTATGGGAATGGTTTTAGTTTTTATTATACATATTTTATTGATGATTATTTATTTTCATTGTATTATGAGGATAATTAATCCCTTTTATGTGTTTAAAAACCCTCACTTCTAGTCACCCACTTGTGGATTATTAAAGGTTGGCTTTAGGGGTCACACTTGGCTTCACTGCCATCCCTAGAAGAGTTTTAGTGGGTGAAAGTCAATATATTGTGTCCATGTCTCCAATGATATTTTACTCCTAAATTTTATTTCATCTTTAAATCATTTGATTTAATGGTTTTCCCTCATCAAAACTTACTTTTTTCCACTAATTTCGATTTTGAATCCTCGTCATTTGGTTGTTTTGAGGAATCTATAGATTTTCTATCAAAATCATCATGTTTGTCATAAATTTCCATCAAGCCGAATTTTTTTATACTGATTCCAGAATTTTAATAATTTTTTTATATAATTACTTTTCAGTATCTTTTTGAGACTCTTATTAATGAACATACAAGAATTTATCTTTATATAATATACAAGAAATATTCTATCAGTTACATTACCATAAATTAAATTATTTTCTAATTGATTCTAGATGTATCAATAACTCATAGACACTCTAAACTATTTTAATTCATGATTCCCCACCTAACACATTTTATAAGGTGTTTTCAATTCTATATAATACTAAAAATACCTATTTTTATTATAAAATAACTCATTCACTACTTATTTCCAATAGTTTCATGAAATATCACTTCCAATGAGTTGTCTATTTTCTTTGATATTTGTTTTTTTTATTTTGGCATTAAAGTTTTTACATTATGATATATTTTCATAAATTATTACACCTAAAATATTATTACATTTTTCTCCAGATACCCCCACCTCAATTTAAGTATGTTCTTTGTAATTATATGATCATTAGTTTATGACCGACCCCCCCCCAGTGCGATTTTAATATTCTCCTTCAATACCAATTAATATATTCCATAACAACTTTTTTGGTTTTAATTAAAATGATATATCCAATTTTACTATAATCATGAAGAAAAAAATATTATATACCTTTACCTATGGGTTTCTATAAGTGATAATAGATCAAAAACATATTTTTTTAATAGTATCATTTATGTTTGAGCCCTCTAATTCATTTTCCTATAATGATTTCTCATTATAATTCATCTCATACATGCCTCAAACATATTTTAAAGATATCTTTTAAAAATATTTATATCAATCACAACCTTTAGCTTTGATTAATTATATATATATTTTTGATGAATATGGACAAGAATCTATTTCTATTTACAATTAATCTCTTCCAAAATATGGAAACATATATTTTTATTTCTTTTCACATAATAGATAATTGCCTTATCCTTCCCTTATTTTGTAAATGAGTTTAAGAATTTCACTATGATAATTAATCCCTTAAAAATTAAAAATTAATTCCATGCTTTAAATGAAAAATACATGTTATTCTCAAGATATCCTTTTTAATTTCAACCATATAGAGTAATTATGTATTAATTAATTCATATAAAAGAGACATAAGATACTGATATTCTTGATCATAAAATATCATTCATTATAAAAGACATAAATATTTATAGCCACATGACCCTCTAAATTCGATAACAATTTCATATTCTCAATCACGAGGGATGATCACCCATTTTCTAGAATCCACAAGATTATATTGTACATCCTTTTCTGTGTTATTTGTCTATAATATAAATTTGAAACTTATCCTTTTCCATCTATAAAAATTCATTTTGAGATGAGGCATATTATTGTATCTCCTCATTACTCATTTTGACTAGTAGATTATTTTTCCTCGTCTTTCACGGGAAACATTTTTACCAATTTAATGGAGTTGTTTTTTTTCACTTATCCAATCACAGTGAGCCTAAAATCAATAAATTTGTGAAAACATTTAGGTAAATAAAAATAAAATCCATAAAAATAATTTATTATTTAGGGAAAAACATATATTTTCATATTATTTTAGTTTATTTTTGGTGATATTATGTATAGGAAACTATGTGATTTATTATAATATATTTGTGTGACCCTATTATTCACTAAACCGATACATTATAATATGAAATATTTTATTATTTTATTACTAAATATTAAAAAATTATAGAAATTTTTTCATTAGTTAGAAACCCTAATTGATTGAGAAATCTATCCAAACATATCCATTACAAAATTTTTAATTGTTTTCTATCTGGTTCTTAAATGATTCAATTTGAAAGAAATTCCAATTTTTCATTATTATTAGTCATTTGAACATTTATAAACTATTAAAATATATCCTTATACCTATTTCAACTATTTTTTCAAATGATTTAAATGATAAATTCTGAAACTATAGTTTCTTCTTAGAACCTAAAAATTGTAGTTCATGATAATTCATATTGTTTAGAGGAACCAATTATTTCTAAATATTTTTAATCATACGTATTAATTTAACTAGAACTTATATCATCATTGTATACTCCAATATTTCATATAAATATTCTTATATTTCATCTTAATCTTTATAAACATTTTCTAATTGTATAATGTGAAATTCATGTTGTTGAAAAACTATAAATAATCTACCAAGTGTCCATATATTTTTCTATTTTTTTACATTGGAATATCTAACTATCCAATTCCAAATTCAAGTAGCAATTTTAGGTATACTGCACCTTCAATTTAATTTACCTATTCAATTTTCAATTAAAATTTGAAAAATATATCCATCATATAATATTCTAAATATTCTATGAAATCCATTTAGTATTCTTTAAGGGAAATATTATAATTTAAATCAACTTATAAAACTAATGTGTTTCATTGAAAATTGATTCTTGATGTATTTTAAAATGTTGAATTACTTCAAGAGGAATTATTATTTACCAATTATGTAAGTAATCAATTTAAAATGCTTCAACTTTTAGTATATTTTAACACCTCATAACTAGGTAACTATACATATCACATTTAAAACAAAAAATGATAAGTTGCCTTGAAATATTTTATTTCCTCATTTGAATCTACACACTATGATTGATATAAATTCATTTCATATTTCTTCAAGTCTATATCTACCTTGGTTATAGAAAATTTTTCTTTTTATTTTTGATCCATTTAGTTATATAATTGACTATTTACCCATCATTATTCATCATTAATCATATTAATGTAATATCAAAATTTAAAGTTATCCAATGAGAGAATCGTTGAATTTAATTTTTTACGAACTGACACCTTGGAATTTTATAAAAGCTAGAATATTATTATGATTATTTTTGACGTTATTAAAATAATTTATCTGTTTAATATGAACATGAACCGATCTAATGGCCTAAAATTTCTTGTTGAGTTAACCATTAATGTTTTCATTTGGATATATCTACAAAACGTCAAATAAAATATGCATCAATTATATTTTTTCTATTACCCAGCAGTATCCATCATATATATAGGAAATTTTCTACCAATATTGATTTAGAAGACATTAAACTCATCAAATTCAAATAGATTTTATTTTATATATATTTATGTAATGTATTATTTTCTTCTTCTCCAACATTAAGAAAAATATTGTTTATTTATTTCAAGGACTTCTTTATAGGATCAATTAATTACATAACATGAATTAAAGGGTAAAATATGTTGAGTATAAAATATAATTGAAGACATCCATGTTTCATTTGTGTTAGATCCAGTGGAATGGAAGGGTAGGGGTCCGTTCCCCAAGAAATCCATAATTCACTTCATTAATTTTATAGAGGAAACATGGCTCTAAGACCATTTTTTCATCGGTGACTTGATAACATAGTTCAATAACCTAGAGGGGAAATTTACACCATCATTCCATATAGATCATATCCTAGACATTATGCATTCCATTTCTATTTTTTCTAGTACTAAGGTTGCTCATTTGGTTCAGGGTATTTTAGACCACTACCCTATGTTGCGTCTCTATCTTCTTCTCAGGATCATGAAGAGTGGTTTAGATTTAGCCAGTTTTTTGCCTCCATTATTGGATATCATGACCTCATTAGATCCATTTGGGTTAAAACCTCTCAATAAAACAAGTGGGTCTTAATACACAACATAATTTGATGGGAAAAACTTTTTCTTCATCATTTGACTAAATATGTTACCAAATTTTATGGGTATTTAGAGGCCACCATGCGGGACATTGAACACCACGAGTGTTTGTTGGAGGAGGTATGTGATGACTTGGTCTATGAAATACTCATTGAGAGGAATGATCTTCTGGATGACATGGTCCTGATGTAGGAGCGACTAGGTGAGGAGTGGTCCAAAGTCAAGTTGTTAAAAGAATGGGATAAGAAATATGATTTATTTGAAGCATAAATTAAGGAGTGGAAAATCTGATCAAATTTAATATCTTGTTGGAGGAATCTTCTTTTATAGAGGATAGGGATATGGAAGGTAGAAATGGGAAATTATTATTTTATATATATTCTAGAAGTTCCCCATGAATTCTTGCCAAACGGGTTTCCTTTGAGGTACTCAAATACATTTGATGTGATTTGGATCTTTGCTACTAATCAGAAAAATGAATCCCCGGGGGACAAGCCAGGTGAGAAATGGATTAAAAATTCAATCATGCACATAAATACAAATAGTACCATGGGGCATGACTGGTTCCTTGTATCCTTTTATTTTATTTCTTGGCACACTATGAAGGAGGATATTCTTACTATAATATGATAATTTTTTCACAAGGGGGTAGCTGACCATGCGTTGCATGTTACACCACTATTGTGCTTATTCCTAAGAATAATATCCCACATCGATATCTCATTATCTTCATGTAAAATGTGTAATGTCCCTTACAATGTCTTTGATAGAATTCTAAACTCTATATTGGTTGCCCATATTCCTCATAAGGTGTCCTTGGAACAACATGAGTTCATCAATGGTCGGTCAATACAGGATGTCATTGCCCTTTCTCAAGTGATGTTCTGCAAAATCAATTTCAAGACTCTTGGGTCTAACATGATAATCAAGCTTGATATGAATGAAGCTTATAATCAGATTTAATAGAGCGTTATTAATAAATTGTTTTCAAGTATGGTTATCTATTCCTAGAACATTGATATCATTTTTTGTTGTTTTGACTCTTCATTGTTTTTGGTGACTTTTATAGGAAAACACTATGGTTTCTTAAATTCTACTAGAGGTCTCAGGCAAGGGGACCCCATATCACTGATCATTTTTATCATTATTCAGGAAGTCCTATGTTGTCAGCACCACAGAAGTATTATCCAAGGAGGCATCCTACAATATCTTTATCAGATGAAGAAACCATTTATTTCTCACCTCATGTTCGCTGATGATACCATATTATTTATGGATCCTATGAGTAAATAAATCTATGGCTAGAAGAAATTTTTGGAGGATTATTTTCACTATAGTAGTCATATCATCATGAAAGGAAAAAATTAATTTATTCATATCATATAGTTTCACCCTTGAGCAGGTTGTTACAATTATCTAGGACCTGGGCATGAAGAGGTGGAATCTGCCTATGGACCATCTAGGGGTGACCATTATGCCTTGTAGGCTTCACATTCAGGAATTCGACCCCATACATTTTAGGATCACCGATAGAGTGTGGAATAGAAAAAATATGTTTCTGCCTTTCGGTAGGTGGATATCTATGGTTAACAGTGTGCTCCTGGCTTCTCCGCTATATAGACATTCTTTAGTCAAGGTCCCAAGGGGTTTCATAAAAAATATTGACAGGATCCTCTCTAGTTTCATCTAGGATCTGTTATCTGATGTTAAGGGACCCTAGGTCTAATAGAGAAGGATGGAAAAGCCTATTTGGAGGGTGGTATTAACGTGAATAGTCTGGAGGATACTCTATTCTACATGTATGTGAAGCTTGCAATGATTTTTCTAGAACAATGTACTCTTTGAGGGAATACCATGCGCATTTATTCCTTGGGACTTCGATGAAATGTAGAGGGTAACCATTATTGTCCTTGGCTGATGATTGATCACCTCATCACCATCCTTCACCCCCACTCTCGTTGAATCGTCAGAAGAGGATACCCCTCTTTCTGGCACCAGAACTAGGGTAGTGATGTTCTAGGATTTCTTGGATTCCCAGTAATGGATCTTTCATTCTTGGAATCCATCATTTTCCTCTACTTCATCAAATTGATTATAGATAAAGAGTATAAGGACTAGTTCAATCTCATTGATCTAAATTCAGATCAGGACAAATGTGTTTTCACCCCTTCCCCCTTGGGGTTATTCTCATTGAAGGAATTCCAGAGTATATTATATAAGTAGGTTTAGTCTCAAGTGTGGGATGAGGTTATTTTGGTGAGTATTTTTTTTACCATGTTTAATTTTATCACCTAGAGTATCTGGAACAAGGATGTCATAGCTGACAATAATATCCATTGTTGTGGTATCCCAAATGCTTATAGGTTCCTTTGTTTTTAGTCATGTAGTGTGGAAAGAACTAACCACATGTTCTTTGATATGATTTGTGGAATCTACATTGGATGTTCACTATGGTCCCTATTATGGTTGAGGCTAATCTACCTTTTCATGATAGATGGTACCATGGTTCATGGGTAGGAGACCCTGCTACATTATCTTGCTTCGTGGTGCTGTATGAATATTGCTTGTATCTCTGGTTAGTGCATAATAGGGCGAGGTTTTGAAGGCGTGTTTATGTCTACTTGTGCTATTATTGTGTGGGATAGGAATAGGGTAATTGAATTTTCCAAGGTTGTGAGGAACTAGAAGGAGGCTCCATATCTCATCTTATATAAAGTAAGATCCTTTGATTCTCTTCCTTCCACCAGTAGTGCAGATAATAGGGTATGCAAGAGACCACACTTTTATGGTTTGAAATTAAATATGGATGGATCATGTGTCCTTGGTGAAATAAGAGAAGTAGGGGTTGTGTGAGATAGTGATGGGTTAGTCTATATAGTCTTCTTCGTTAGTCCGGGCCAGGGCGCCTCCCTACAAGCATAGGTGTTGGTACTGCTCACATAGCTTTGATTACTCAAGCAAAAGGGTCTAGAGATCATAGAATTTGAAACATAATATTTTCTTTTTCACCACTCTTTGAAAGGGTATGGTGCCCCTCCTTGGTTAGTTTGCTATGTTATCAGAAATTTTAAGGGCATCCTTAGTAGTATAACTCAAATACTTCATACGTGGAGGGAGGGTTACACAGTTGCAGATCACTTGGCATCGTTGGATTTAAATGGTTTGATGGATGCAAGTTTTCATTCTACAGATAGTACGAACGCTGATCAAGTTAACCTCATTAGAGGGAATTCTCTTGGAATTCACCATTTCAGGCCTCCTTATATTATATTATTTCGAGTGGTGTGGGGATTCTATCTTCTTTATTGTTTTTCAGTTCCTTATATTTTTTAATAAAATTACATTTGATGATGAAACCCATCTGATTTTTAAAACCCAATTGGTTTTATCTATCAAGAAAATAAAAATGCAATTTATATTTATAATTTACCCATATCAATGAGTTTCCTATGATATGTTTAATAATAAATAACATAACATCAATAGAAATTGTGGATATAATGCGGCCCAAATCACCTTAAGAGAGTATGGGATTGATTTATGGTTTCAATTTAATCTCATCTAATTTATATTTTACTAACATTGGAAACAAATACATAAACCTATAAAATCCAATTAATTGTCCATAATATATGTATATGAAAATTAAACATCAGGATATGAGTAATCGACTTGGTTCTCATAAAACATCTCTCTTTATATATCATATATTACTAATGAATTTATGTTTCAATATATTCACTTTTCACTATTGTGATAATAAAGATAATATTAGGATCAATACAAAAACAAGGAACCACTCCCTCATTCTACATATCCAATAACTGTGTCATGATATAGTCATAAGAAAAAGTCAACACATGGGTAATTCATAGATAATGTAAAAAATATTCAAAACAACATGATAACAAGGGTTCTTATATTTAGCTTTAAATCATTATAAAACCATAAAAATATTTAATAATTCTTTTTATAATAGGTTTTATAATATATATATATATATATAGCGACCCAACATTTTCTTACATTACTATTAAATCAACATAAAGATAAACAACATAATAGTATTACACATATAGGATCCAACAGTTTAGTGTCTTGTGAAAACTAGGACCATACATTATAATTACAACATCAAGCATAAACATTTATTTAATTTCTTCTTCTATACTTCTTATTGGTACTTATCATCTCCTTAGTACAAGTATCTAACTGAAGATATACATCAAATGGGGTGAGCTAAAATCTTATTAAGAAGAATGATAAGAAGAATATAACATTGGGTGAGCATAATCATAATAGACTCAAAAGATCATGAACATGAGAGGAGCATAATTAAAAGACTTGAAATATGACAATGCATAAAAATTAAACATCATGTATTAGTGGTTAACAACCACACATACTTGTGAACCAAGATTGAATCTTGTTCACACATCATTTCACATTTACTCATGAGATTCATCACTTTACCCAATGCATTTGAGCGTTGTATAATTCTAGTCGCACCCGTCACATTCAAACATTCATATTGTGCTATATAATTCTGGGTGCACCCGTCACATCATAACATTATCATTATCATGTTTGCCACATGGAACATATATCAAAAGTGAAAATAACTATCCCATGTTATGGAATGGGTTAAATCTCATAATAACACATTAATAAACTTTGGGTTCCCATAATAAAGAGGGAATAACATACTTGTTAGAAGAACCATCCACTTTGAAATAGAAGTAAAAGGTGTGTTCTTAAAAGAAGAGTTCTTTTGGAAAACATTTTGTTTGACATAAAAACCAGTGGAAAAATTTTATATCCTAGAAAATAAATGAAAATGATGAAAACATTATCTTTAAGGAGTAACAACATAAAAAATTGAGTGAAAGAGGGAGAACCCGAAAGATGGATGTTAGGTTCGAGAATTTCCCCTTACCTTGTATCTAAATGCTTCCTTCTCTTTAATGACATGTATAATGATATAATATTCATTAATTAGAAATTAAAGAACCTTTTATACATTAATAGGGTTAATTTTGGTTAAATTATGTCTTTTTATGGGCCTTTTGATGAGTTATAGGGTTTAAAAACATTGTTCGAAAATGTTTGTTTTTTGGTTTTCGTGAGTGGTTCACTTGTATTCTTAAATTCAAGTTCAGGAAGAACATTGGTAAACACACAGAACTAATATATCACATTATAAATAATATTACAGGACTTTGAATGATCTTATAATTAATTATATTAGATCCATGTGGATATATCATTAGATTAGAATTAAATGATGATTGTTTGGGTTAATTTGAACGGTTTTTCGATCATAATGAGCTTGTTTTATTTTTTCACTAGAAATATTGTAAAAATTAAGTTTCAGAACATTAAATAGGATATAATACATATAATCTGTTCTGTTTCAACCATAAAATTGGATTAATGACTAAATTTGAAGGTAGAAATGGAAGAAGAAAACTTGTCGTTCTTGAAGGTGATAAATTAACACCTCACGAACAACATTCTCCTTAATAATAATAAAAAGAGGGAAAGGGGGTTGGATGATATAATATCCAATTTGCATCATAATATTCCAGTAAATGTATAAAAATGGAGTTAAAATAACATTTTAATGAGGATATATGGGGATGGATCATGAAATGAACTTGAACATGAAAGGACATTAAAGGAGAAGAGGGAGAGAAATTACCTCTTAAATCTTCCTCTTGAAATCCTTCTTGAAGAAGCTAGGATAGGTATTTTGATGAGACCACCAGCTCTTAAACATGGGAGAGGTGATATGGTGTATGTTTGGGCATAGTTTATATAATTCATGGAGCTTTAGAGGTTTGAGTAAATGAGGGTGTGAAAGGTGGGTTTTATAGTGAAGGGGAGAGGGGTTTCCTTAATATAAAATTCATTACTTTATTTATTTCCCCTAAGACAAGGAATAGTGAGTCCTCATAGACCAAGAATAGTAATTTTATCATGTGATCACTAACCAAGTGAGATTACATCAGCAGAACATCACACATGACTCTATAATTAGCTTATTTAGCTTATTTTGTAAATTATGGCATTTCACTATTCATAAAAATTCAAGTATCTTAGAAAAATCCCAAAAGATTACCCCCAAAATTTTTTGACATGTTAAATCCATAAATGAATCCATTTTTCAAAAATAATTTTCTAAATATTATTAATTTAATATTTTATTAAAACCAAAAATTACTTATAAAACAGTTTTTAAAATTAAAACTGATTTAATAGTACTATCAAAAATTACGTATGGTCTTCTTAAATTATCTTAAAACATTAAAACGTAGATTTGATAATTAATGAACACATTTAGAAAATAATAATTTTTCTTTTAAATTAATTAATTAAATATAATTAATTATTTATGACTTATTAAATACCAAAACCTTTACTAAGGTCAAATTCTCACATTCTAAGATGTCTCTATTTAATTTAATTATTCATGGGTAAGGTTACTCTTATGATGGGTGATTTACTATTCATAAGGGTCATATTAATATTAATAATGTTATGTTACTATTCATAAGGGTAGGTTACTATTCACCAAAAATTTATTTTTGTTTTATTAGACTACAAAAATCATCTTGAACACAACCTTGTATGTCGGATTTTTGAAATTCGAAACACGTATGGGACAAACTTATGTTTAAAGGTCACCTAGCACTTAGTAGTTCATTTTTTTGTGTTTTCATGTGATTTTATGAAATATTTATTATATGGTAATTTCCATTGAAAAACATTGTGTCAATACAATATATATGCAATATTCTTCATATTTCTAAAAATTAATGGCTTTTAGTATTTTTAAACTCAATGTCTTTAATTTATAATTTATATAGTTTCCACTTATAAACAATTACAGCTTCAAATTCCACCTATCACGATCTCATTATTATTAAATGATGTTTTTAATGAGTAAATTAGATAATCCATTATCTATGTAAACTATTCATATATTAGAAAAATACACAAAAAATTACATTTTTAATTTTTTACAAAATTGATGTGTAACACCACATGTTGAAGTGTAATGATTTTTTTTATGATGAAATTACTAAAAATCATGAAAAAATATTTATTTTGAACTATAAAAATCCTAGGGGTAAAAATATTTAGATATTTTTCTAGTAGATTCATCATGGAGTAAAAATTACCGTTATAAAATAATATCAATTAAATCACTAAACAACAACATACAATTATTTTTTGGCTCTAAATCTATAAGAAATAACCACATTCACTTATTTATGAAAATGATAATCCATAGATAGTCATAGGGTATTGATTTTCCATATCTCTTATACCATCATGACTAGACTTAACATCTTTCTCCGTACATCCTTCCATTACAGTGTGGATATCTAGCTTAAGGAAGAATGATACATCCCCTTGTTGACCACCACCCTGATTATAATGTAATATAAACTATTATGATGTAATATTTTATCTATAATTCACTGAAATTATGTAATAAATATTACAACATAACAAATAATATTTTAGCATAGTAATTTTTACATTTACTAAATTTTCTCCAAATCATATATAAATTTTATCAAACATGATTTATTTCCCATTAATGATATAATCCCTCAAAATGATACATTTACAATTCAAATTTCTGGTTATGGTTAATATTAAATAATATACTAATTTAAAACATCTTGCTGAATAACATAGGTTCTAGAACTTCACACCTAGTTTTTGGTTTATTATTGATGAAAACTAACCTGAGAATGTTGAACATGAATAAAACAAGACATGATGTATCATACATATTTGAATGAAAGAAATTATCATAAAAAAGTTTAATGATCGTTATGTTTTAGAGAAGAATTTTAATTATAAAATGTATAGTTATATTGAAAAATTTTGACCATTAAATTTACATTATTTGAATCCTTTGTTAATATATAAGGCTTAATATTATATCAATTTTATAAAAATTGCAAACCACCTAGAGAAATTATAAAATTTACCAACCCAAAATAGACTGCTCAAACCCAATTCTGATGATGATATAAAATTTCGCATATCCCTTACAACCATTCACAAATCATAAATGTATAATTTAATAATTAAAATACATTAAAATTTCATAAGGAAAATTTTAAAAAAAAAATAAATCTAACACATGACAACTATAAAAATAAAATTATGATACAGAGTAGATTTATGAATTAAAAAAAACAAACCACATACATTAATTCAAAAAAATAAACTAGAATTTAAATAAAACTCTATGTAGATAAAATATGAAATTTTAAATATAAAAGCCCGACCACGTACTTCTGGACTCAGTACATTATATTAATAAGTTAGTTTTTTTATAAACGTAACCTGATAATTACACAACACTAAACACAAATGAGGACCTTTTTCTAGTCTAGGTTATGGTTGATTAGATAATAACTTATATTTATCTAAAAAAATAATACCAACTACGCTTCTACACCCACTAACTCCAAAAGTGATGTTGTATGGAAGATAAATTCTACGATACTAGTGAAAAATAATTTTAAAACAAAGGATGTGCATTCAATTTTCTAATAAGGGGGTTTAAAAACTATTGAAATACTATTTATAAAATATTTCATTGAAATTATCTTTGGGAAATTATTTTAAAAATTCATTATATAATAACATAGAAATAATTTTTGAAATACCCTTTGAAAACATAACTAAAATTATATATGTTTAAAATAATATAACACCTTTGAAATTATTTACATAAAAAAATGATTTATATATAATCCATTGATTTTTTTTAAAAATAAAAATGATTTTGAAATAAAAAACGTTGTGGAAACTTGAAACATCAAAGGCTATATTCGGCCTAACAACTTAATGAGGGATGAGTTTACTCCCCGATTCCATACAATATTTACGACGTTCAAATTCCAGGTTTTATGAATACATTTTAATCATACATTACTTAAATATATATTTTTCACTGGGTTTTCTACATTAAAATTCATGGAAACATATTCATATACAAACATAAAAACACACAAATATATATATATATATATATATATATCATGAAAATTTGTTTTCTCGATTCTATCCAATAATGTCCATCAACTCTTAACGATTTATTATTACATATATTTCTAATAAAATAATACTTAACATTCATGAAATTTTATTTCATTTATAAAACCATTTTTTATATATTAAATACGCATACATATATATATACAAACACACAAATAATAAAAGTAATGCATGATATGTCATTGAATAAGATGACGACCAGTCCTTTTAATGTGAATGAAATTCATGTTCGTAAAGGTAATTTTACACATGGAATGAATGTTTTAATTAATTAAAACCATAAAAATTAAATGATGTACTTTTTATTTTGAGGTAAATAATAATAATAAAAAAATAACAATATAGGATAATTAAAATTATTAATCATTAAAAATAAAAATAAAAATATTTTCAGTGTCTTTAAAACAAAATTAAGATATTTTGAAAATAAACATATATAATTAATTATAAATACGTTTCATGAAATCTTTAATAATTATTAAGAAAATTTCATCTGGGTAAAGACTTTTTTTAAAATTCAATTGTACTTTTAAAATCTTAAAAAACATGAATGTCAAACTATAATTTCCTTTATCAACATTAAATTACATAATAAAAAATTTAATATTAGTACTAAAATAATTTGAAATAAAAAAATGTTTGGAAATAAGGAATGACATTACACATACATGTTCTTTGTAAAATAGATTGTTTCAAATCAGTAAAATAAATATGATGAAAAATATTTCCTTATGAAATTATTGGTTGGAAGATCTTGTTTCTTTGAATCATTAAGAATCCCCTAAATCATACTATATTCTTCTCAGGAAAAGTTAAGAAAATTTAAACCTCTCTACCTTTCTGGACCCACATCAATAAGAGGAAACTAAAAATGAAAGTTTATGATCCTCATTTCATGGAGTAGATAATCCCTATTTATAGAATGAATGAACTGTGTTACACATAACCCAAACAAAAAAAAGTATATTCATTTATTCAATTTTTTTAATTTTTAAATAGTTGAACCCATTGTATTTTTTAAAAGTTAATATTTGGTCTATATTAATAAGCAGTGGATAATTAAAAGACAAAATCGATCAAGAAAAATCAAAATGAAAAACCATAATCATGATTCCACAATCTATAACAGCACAAAATTTTGGAAAAATTGTTATATTTATATCATGACAAAACACTTGAAAAATCACTTCTACCAGTCCGCATATGACAATAGATGAAATTGAAGAAAAATTACAACAAAACAGTGAATAAGTAGGGAAAAATAAATGTAGAGCGAGATTTGTATATATGAAAAAAAATTAAATTTGACCTATTTGAAGATCTAAAAATATAATATAGGAGGATGATGAAATCATATTAGAAGAACTCAGAGCAAATTAGATTGTATTAATCAACGACAAGAATAAAACAACGAAATTGACAAAAAATGGCAGTATTGAGCCCATTTTTAGAAGATTTGGTCACTAAACATATACATACTTGCATATATATACAATAAAAACATGATAGGCCAACCTCATAAAATATTGAAACCATAAAAATGATTTAGATATGGTATTAATTCAATCCAAATTAATAATTTCGTCCCCTTACATGACGGCCTTTAACCTACTTGCCTATAGTCAAACTCCCTTTGATGCTCATCGATCTGTCAGTGAGGCTTTCAGTTCGTGACTCCTCTCTTGGTTTGGAACCTATCCCTCTCTATATATAGGTCTCTTATGAACCCTTTTCCTCCTCTTGGCTCAATTTCATCCCGAAATACCCTGTTGAAACCCCAATCCCATTTTTTATTCTTACATTAACCTTTTTTTTATTTTTAGTTTTATTATCTTATTATCTTAATATTCATAATATTGTTGATACTTATTTCTTAAAATTTTATAAATTTCTATTAGTTAAACTGTATTTAATTTATTATTATTTAATTATATTATTTAAAATATTATATTTAATAATATGAATTATGACCTTTATTATTTTATTTATACCATTAAATTTTAAAATTTTAAAAATGATTTTTAAATTCATAGATAAAATGTATTATATATATATCAACTCATTTCATATTTAAACAAATTTTATTTATAATCTTCTAAATTAAAATATAATAAAATTCAATAAAATTATTTGTAAGGATATTAATGTTATCTAAAATTTGGGATTAATCTGTATAAATTTAATTTTACAAAAACAATCAGTTATTCTTGTATCAATTATTATAAAAATTAGAGATATAAAAAAGGGTTATATTTTAATAACAATTTTTTGTATCAAAGTAATATATAAAATTAACTAATAAATATCTTATATAATAAAATTTTATTTTTAAGAGTTTCATCTTAATTATATCATTACATGTTTTTTAATTATCATTCTTTGAAAAATAAATTAATAAAATTTCTAAGTTAATTTTAATTTAAAATGAAATTATTCATAATTAATTATTATTAATTTTTTTTGAGATGTCACATTCTCCCCATTATATGAATTGTTCCCTCTCAATTCATTCCTTATACTTTATAAAATTATGAATATCCATCTTCATAATTATATTATTATAAGGGGACTTAAATATCTAAAGAAAATTATAATGCCTTGATTTTGTTTTCCTCAAAGACAGCATCTAATCCCCAAATGTTTCTAGACTATTTCTCTGATGGTAATTGTAACATCCCGAGCCCATGCATCTAGACTCACTAGGATACAATGTTTTGTAATTTTTTTATAAAAGTAAGTAAACAAGTACACAACACTAAATATAAATGAGGACCTTCTACCGATCCAGGTTTTAGAGGATTAGACAACACCTTGAATTTATAGAGAAATTAAATAGAATTCTCACCATGCGTCTGCGTGTACTAACTATAAAACAAAATCTATCTAAAATATAACTTCTAAGATACCCATGAAAAAACCATTAATAAAAAGGGTGTGAATCTAATTTCATAGTATGTGGTTTTTAAAGTCATTGAAATTCTTTTTAGAAAATATTGTTTTAGAAAATAACATTGATATATGAATGTAAAAATTACTTAGATAATAACATAAAAATTATTTTTGAATACCATTTGAAAAATTAATTGAAATTACGTGCGTTTAAAATAATATAAAACTTTTGAAATTATTTACATAAAAAATGTCTTAAATATAATATTGTGATTTTTAAAACTGAATATCCAAGAATTTGAAAGAAAAAACATTGTGGGAACTTGAAACATCAATGGATATTTTTGTCCTACCCACATACCAGGGTATGGCTTCACTCCCCAATTACCTACCATATTTACGACATTAAAATTTTGGGTTTAATGAAAACATTTTAATCTTCATTTACTTATATGTATATTTTTTACTGGTTTTTATACTTTTTAATTCTTGGAAACATATTCATATAAATTGATAAATACTTATATATATATATATATATTTCATGGAAATTATTTTTCTAGATTCTAAAAAACCATGACCTTAAACATTTAAGCATTTCTTCATATATATATTTTCTATAAAGGAATATATAACACTCATGAATTATTATTTCATTCATAAATGTTTTATACATATATATGGAATAAACACACACACATAGATATATATATATATATATATATATATGCAAATGATAAAACTAATGCAAGACATTTCATTGAATAAGATGACGATCATACCTCTTAATGTGAATGAAATTTATGTTCGTACATATAATTGCAGACATGAAATGATAGTTTAATAATTTAAAAATATAAAAATAAAATGATATACTTATATTTTTAGGTAAATATTAAAAAAAAATAACTATAAATAATCATTAAAATTAATAATCCTCTAATATTGAAAATAAAAATATTTTTAATATCATGAAAACAAAATCAGATTTCTTTTAAAGAATAAACATATATAACTAATTATAAATTATTATTTTTTGCAACATTGAGTATTATTAAGAAAAACACACATGGTCAATGAATTTTGAAACAATACGATTATACTTTTAATTTCAAATCAAAGATGATTTTCAAAATAGAATTTCTTTCCTCAAAATAAAATTCTTTAATAAAACATTTAAAATTAGTAATAACATAATTTGTAATAAACAAATGTTTAAATTGAAATAACGATATTACACTTACATGTAATTTGTAAAATAGTTTTTTTAATTAGTAAAAAAAATATCATGAATCAATAGTCCCTTTAAAAATTATTTTTAGGAAAATACTGTTTTTATGGAGAATATCTTCCCCTAACTCATACTCTCTTCATATCAAAACAAATAGTGAAATAAAAAAGGAATCACCACTCTATTCCTTTCTAGACTGACAATAAGAGGAGGAAACAAAAAAATCAAGGTTGTGATAATCATTTCATAGAGTAGACATTATCAATTTAAAGAATTAATGTAGTGCGTGAACCAAAAATGAAAAAATCAATAGGTAAATTTAATCAATTCATTGAATTTTGAAACATATGAATCCACTGTATTAATTGGATGTTAGTGTTCATTATATTTTAATTATTAGTGCATAGTTATAGGATAGAATCGATCAAGAAAAATACTATTTCCAAAGATGATTAATTATGCAACAACCCACAACCACCCAAAAAGATAACAAAATTGGTATATGCATATTAAAAATAATTGGAAAAAGGATACTACTGGTCAATAGATGAAAACATAAGATATTAATAAAAAATCAAGCAATATTACAAATCAACATCAAAAATGAATCTACAGCATGATTTGGATATTCAGAAAAAAATTAAAACTATTTGATGATATGAAAATGAAAGATAGGTGGAAGTTGAAATCAGAAAGAAATAACTCAAAACGAATATGATATAAGAAGAAAAACATCAAGAACAAAATAATGAAATTAAAAAAACATGTCATTATCGAGCCAATTTACAGAAGATTCCATAATAGAACATATATATACATGCATATTTGGACAACAGAAACAAGCTAAAACTTCCTCATCCAAGAATTTAACCGTAAACAAAATTTATATATGGTATTCGTTCAACCTGATTTTAGACTTTAATTCCCATACATGACGTCCTTCAACCCGCTCATAGGTAGTCAAACTCCCTTTTTTGGTCATCGATATTTCAGCGAAAATATTAGTCTGTAATTCATCTATAGGTACGATACTCATCCTTCAAACTGAATCAGTCTCACACAGACCTCCTCTCCCATTCAACAGAATTTCTACCTGAAATACCCCATTAAAATAGTTATCGTATATTTTATTCTTACTTTAACACTTCATTTCATATTATTTTTTTATTTTAAGTTTTATTATCATATTATCTTAATATTAATAAAATTATTAATACTTATTTTAAAAAATAATAAATTTATATTAGTTAAAATATATTGAATTTATTATTATTAAATTCTATTAATCAATATATTATATTTAATATTATTAAATATGATAATTCATATTTTATTTATACCATTATTTTTTATTTCTTTTCAAATATATATATATTAATAGAAAAAAATTATTATATATATTCATATATATTAAATCATTTCTTATTTAAATTTTTTTAATTTATAATTCTCTTAATTAACATATCAGTAAATTCAATATCATTATTTGTAAGGATTTTAATGTATAGTAATAGTTGTTATTAATCAGTATAAATTTTGTTTTACAAAAATACTCATTAATTCATGAAGAAATTAGTATAAAATTTATAAATATAAACAAAAACACACAATCAATATATTAAAAACATATATTTTTTTGAATAAAATTAATTGATAATATTAACTAATCAAAATAATATTTAATAAAATTTCATTTTAATAGGTCAATATTAATTTTTAATTTACCTATTTCATTAGTTATTATTCTTTAATATATAATGTAATATCATTCCTAAAATAAATTAAATTTATAAAAAAAAATATTAAATAATTAACTACTATTTAAATTTTCTTGAGATGTTATAGGATCCCACTACACCACTAGTCTCAACTAATCTTTTTATGATTCTTTTTTAATCCAAATTTTTATATACTCAATTAACTACAACTATAAATAAGAAAATTTATATATATTTTTATGGTATACATGATGGTTTAATTTTTAGATCCCAATATGATTTCATCTAGGACTCCCCTTGTTAACCATGTTCATATAAACCATGTATGCTTATGTTCAGGACTTGAAATGACAGATGGCACATGCAATGTATCATCAGCACTATCAAATTTTAAATCAAAACATAAACCTAGATTTTTACAAAACAGACATAGAATAAAATTTAATTTTAATACAATTTACTAATATAATACCTTTTCAAAATAATCCCACCATGTATAATATCCTAGAATAAAAAACATTTCCTTACCAACTAGTTCATAAACTAATGCTTTCACCCATGAGAACCATTTCTATATCTAGAGAATTTAGCAATGAAACACTTTTCCATAAATAAATCAATCAATAAAAAGAAAATAATGGGAATAAACCATTTTCTTAACCAATGTATCATAGGAATTATTATTATTTAGTTGAAACTACAACTCCAATTTTATGACTAGATTGACCAAGGATCCATTCACTTTGAAGTGATATTCCCCATCCTTACAAAAATAAAAATAGGTATGCCACACTTATTAAATATTGAAAAAATATAACTATTATTATTTAAAAATAAAAAACTATTATTGAAAACTAAAACTATTATCTTTCTTATACTAAACAAACTATATAAACCACACAATTTTTCACATTTCTCAAATCTACATTTCACAGAATACAATAAATCCTATAATAATAATAAAAATCATTTTATGATTTTTTTTATCAAAAAATAAATTATAAGTAAAACCTTTTAAACATGTATAATGTTTTCACTATTATAATTTGTGAAATCTCAATGGTATTTTGGTTATTTTACACTTAATGGAAAAAGTATTAATTTATCCTAGTAACAAATCATTGAAAAATAATCTGGATGGGTTTATTGATTTTAAAATTCTTGTAAATATATGGGATGAATCCAGGATTGACACAAATGGGTTTTGATTTTTGGAATATATATTAGTAAATTATGTTAATTATGTTCATATCACATTTGTGTTATTTTTTTGTGTTGGAGAGAAAATATGATAGTTGATCATGCACTGTCTCTACAATACTCTATATTAAATGGTAAATTTAATTTTCATAAATACCGTTGTTTTTTTAATGAAGTTCTGGTGAGCGAGTTCTACATGAATTTATATTATTTTTCATAGAATTTAGTGTTACGCTGTTAACCTTATGTTATATTGTGAAGTGAAATTCTTTCATATGGTATCAAGCCTACATTACCCTAAAACATTTCGTGTTTGGATCAATATCCTTTTGTTCATAGAATCATCAAACATATGGATCAATAGCCCCACGTTAAAGTCTAGATTTACAATTCATATCTTACGTGTATAAATGTCAGATGTATGGTTAATAAATTCTATGTTCTTGATTTTATCTTGATGAATATAAAAGTAGGGATTATCATCCCTACACTACTTTTTTCCCTACTACATGTGATGAAGAATTCATGGTTAAGGAACCCTACGAAACTCTAAGGAACCCTATGTTATGAAAAGAAACCCAACGTTATGCATATGAACCCTATGATTTGAAAAGGAACCCTAAACTATGTAATTTTTTTTTTCAATGATACAAAACACTACTCTATTTAAAGGAACCCTACACTATGAAATTAACCATGTGCTATGAAAAGGAATCGGATGCTACACATATCAACCCAACATTGTAATCTCAACGCTGAGGTTTTTCAATACACGTTTTCAATTTGAGATTCCTGCCATGATCAAGTCAAAATTAAACACCGATTCAAGGATCATTTTGATTGTTTGAAAGAACTGTGTTCATTAAAGAATATATCTCATATATCTAGGGGTTGTCACACCTCTCCTGGTCAGTCATAATTTTAATGAACTATGTTGGGGGGGGGTGTGATAAGAGATTCATATATATATATATGACTGCATTATTGATTTTTATACTTTGATAATATAAAAAAACATCTTTATAAGAGGACTACACTTGGGGGACATACATGTTATTCATTATTATATTTTAAGTATTATACATCTATTTTAGTTCCTACATTATTGAAGATAATTGTGCAATAAGGATCGCTTCAAATTAATTCATTCTTGAATATATTATTTTCTGAAGATAGAGATCCATAAATTGTCAGTTTCTTACTTTTACAATAGTAAAGATCAATACAAATCACTTAAACCAACCTCTTTTGATTTATTGGAGTTTCAACTGCTTATAGTCAATTGTGGTGGAGTATTAGCATCTCGATATAAGATATAGATCACTGGTTCTCTATTATAGAACAAGAATGATTTTTAATTCATCTTGTTTTTATGGTTTCAAATACATATACCCAGTTGTGAATTATTGTTCTTATGATAAGGGGAACATTATGAGATAATTTTCCAAAATTAAAGAGAGAGAAATTTGTTGATTGGATGAGGGGATATTTGTTACCCAAAACACTATAAAAAGTTCTGTTCATTATTTTTGTTAATTAGTTATATATTTTCATAAAAAATCAAAACACTATAAAACCACATAAATCATAGTGGGTGTTAGAAGTCATAATTTTTTATGTTTTTGAAAAGATACAACTCGCCCCTTCTTGTGTTAATTTTTATATTCCAACCTAACAATTGGTATCAAAGGTGATATTATAGATAACACTATAGATAGATGAAAATTAGGTGGTCTATAAAAACATAGAAATCATTGATTTTGGATAAGTGATTTCAATGGGACATGCTACATACATCAATGGTGAACATTGTGGATACTAGAAATCAAGTATGACTATAAATATAATGAATCTTAGATTTAGTGTTTATAAAAAAATAATTACTCCTTATGAAATTCATGAAAAACCAGAAACATGGGATGCAACAACATAATCCAAACATGATATAAAATAAAATAAAATGAACTATATTATTTGTGTTCTAGTAACAGATGTCTTCAATTTGGTAACTCAATGTCCTACAAACTATGAAATGAAGAAAAATATTGGAGTTTCTTATAAAGAAATAGATTATGTTAGAGAAATTAGATATGATACAACCTAGGTAAAATTTGATACATTTATAATGATTGATGGTGAAAACATCACACAGATGAATTGAAGGCTTACAAAATTTATCAATAATGCTTCATCCTTTTGGGAACCTATGAAACAATAAAATCAAGCATTGCAAGTTCTTAGAGTACTACCCTTTAAATGGAATAGAATATCTATTGCAATTTGGAAATTATCACCTATCAAATATCTAGTAATGAAAGAAATAATTGGGACACAGGTGATGCACGAAGATGAGATACAATATGAAGATATATATAATAATATTATTATGAATAAAGGAAATAATACTCTAACAGTGACATCTCAAAATCATAATACAAAAGAAAAATAAGAAGTCAATGAAGAAAAGAATTCAGATTCATCAGATTTAAAAATGGAATTTCCTCAACTAGCCAGATTATTTAAAAAGGTTTACTATAAGAAAAAAGGATTTAGGAAATCCTTCACTAATTATGACATATACTCAAGAGACGTTTAAATCTCTGTATGTAAAAAAAATTGGTCTATCTGACCAGATTTGTTTTAACTAAAAGCTGAAATAATGAGGCTAAAAAATAGATATAAAAAGTTTTGATTAAGAAAATAATTGAAAAAGAGAAATGAATGCTTCATGGAGTATATATGAAGACACCATCATCCATTAAATATTTTATTTAGATAAGGATCAATTAAATATAAAGTCAAAAACTTTCTTTATGGATGAAAGAGAAAATTTACAAACATATTACTTTTCTGATTCTATTACTTGTATTTTCTCAAATAAGAAATTAGCTTCCTATTATTCTATATTAGAAAAAAATACGATTCATTATTAAATAACAAAAAATCAAAAAATAATGTTCATAATATTTTTTATGTGAAAGACATACCATGCTAAAACAACATCAAGAGATACTTTAAAAATTCAATTAATCTACATCGAATAGTATCAATCATAAAAATAAAATCAAAGAAATTATAGGATTAAGTAGAATACTATAAAAGAGATGCTCTTGTTTTTACTAAAGGAGAATATACAATAATGGAAAATATTCAAAATATTTCCATTAAAAGGTGAATATTTAGAATATAGAGAAATGGTGATAATTTAAAATAGTATAAAAATATTTTTTCCCAGTTCTAAATTTTTAATCTATTATCATTATAGAACAAAATTCCATGTCACTAATAATTTTTATTTGTAAAATCCTCTAATTAGTGGTATTAAAAGATTTTATATTTCTATCATTTTATCTAAATAAAATGATAAAAATTATGGGAAAAAAAAGAAAATCTAGATACCAAGATCATTGGTTGCTAACATTGCTTGACCCAAGAATATACGGGCACCAAAGCAAACATATGTTTAAATAATTTTTTCAGAATCATTTCACCGGAGAAAAACTATTAAATGGTTTATGGAAAGTTCATGTTATATGAATATGAGTGGATATCCATCAATAACTCTTACACTAACTCAAATTTATATTGGATTAGAAACATTTGATGATAATGCTAATGTAAAAAATTGTTGGAGTTAGAACTATTGGAGATATAAATAATATCGCAATAAAAAAATTATTGTATGTTAAAGGGATAAATGACAATATAATATGTATTTTTCAAATTTGTGATGATGTCTTTTTGTTTATTTTTCAATAAATCCTTGCACTGTGTTGAAAGATAATCTGGCTAAATTTAGAGCACCATGAAATGATAATGCTTATAACTTGGATTTAAAATACCTGTGTAAAGAGAAAGTGAATTGTTTAACTACTAACAAAAATGAATCATGGATTTTGATTAGGTGACATGCACACTATAATATTTATTATTTATTTAAATTTTCTATGAAACAATTATTTTTGGATGTTTTACTCTTAAATTTGATAATGCCAAATTCTATGATTCATGAAAAATTAGCAAACATCACGAATATTATTTAACATCTTTTAAAAAATTGATACATATAAACCTTAAAACATATACATCTGGAATTTTCTTCATTATCAAGTATAGTATGTTTTTCTAGTAAATTATATGATTATTTTTTAGTAGATGATTATTCATCATTTATAAGGGTTTATTTTCTAAAATAAGAAAGTGACATTTTCACTATTTTTTATTGTTTGTGTAAAAACGTTTAAAATGAGAATGGTTTTAAACTAGTCTTATTGAGAAGTGATCGTGGTATAAAATTCTACAACCAAGAATTATACTATTTTTGGTATAATTTAGCTATTAAAGACACTTTTTCAGCCCCAAGAAGACCTCAACAAAATAAAATTGTTGAATGAAGAAATATAACTACTCAATAAATTGCTAGAACTATAATAAATGAATATATTCTTCCTACCAATTTTGGGTAGAATGAGTAAAAATATCCCGCAATATAATGAATAAATTTTTAATTAGGCCTATTTAGAAAAAGAAACCTTATTAAATTTGGACGAATGTTAATCCTTAAGTTATGTAATTTAATGTTTTTTGGATTCAAGGTGTATATATAGAATACTAAGGAAAACAATTGTAAGTTAGATACAAAGGCTGATGAAGGAATAATTTTTTGATATTCTAGTACCTCTAAAGCTTAAATAGTGTGTAATAAAATATAAAGGATTGTTGAAGAACTAGTTTATGTTATCTTTGATTAAACTAGCCCTTTCACTAAAAATATATATCAAACAAATTAAGTCACTAACTCTTTTGAAAACATGGGACATAAAACCCCTAAAGATAGTTTTGAACATTATATTAATGAAGTTAAGTCCAATTCAGAATATCATGATACTAATGAACAGAAAGGTGTCTTGACTAGAATGACAAGAACCTTAATGATCTGTCACTTAGAAATTGTTATAGGAGACCCAGACACAGGAATACGAACTAGATGGAATGTAGGAATCCTAGTTGAATTTCCATCTTTTATATCTCAGTTAGAACCTAATAATTTTTAAGAAATTATAGAATATGAGGGTTGGATATTAGCATTGAAAGAAGAGCTATATTAGTTCAAAAGTAATGATGTTTAGAAACTAGCAGAGAGACCAACCAATTATCAAGATATAGGAAACAAGTGGGACTCTAGATATAAAAACGACGATTAAGGGACCATAACCTGAATTAAAGCTTGATTAGTAGCTAAAGGATATAATTAGGAAGATGGTATAGATTAAGACAACAAATTTTTCCCATTATCTATATTAAAATTCATTATAATCCTTTTATCTTATACATCTCATATGAATTTTAAATTATATCAAATTGATGTTAAATCTTACTTTTTAAAATATTATTTGATGGATGATGTTTATGTTGAAGAACCTCATGGATTTTAAAATCCCAAAATACCCAAATATATTTTTAAACTTACTAATGATATTTATGTCCTTAAACAGGAACATAGAGATTGGTATGAATTATTAAGTTATTTTCTTATGAAAAATGGATTTACCATTCGATTGGAAGATCCATCAATTTTTAAAAAAACTGTTTGTTCTATTATTTTATTAGTTCAAATTTATGTTGTTGATATTATTTTTTGTCTAACTAATAAAAATATTGGTCATAATTTTACAAATTTAATTCCAAAATAATTTTAAAAAGGTATTTTGGGAGAAATTAATTTCTATTTAGGAATGTAGATTTATCAAAAATATTTTGGAATTGTTTAAAAAAAGAAGTATATTATAGATTTTTTGAAAAGGTTTGGAATTTTAAAAATAAAGACATACCCAACTCCTATGTGTACCACTATAAAACCTTATTTTCATAATGCTATAAAACCATTTGACAACAAGAAATATTTATTCATGATTGGTAGTTTGTTATATCTTACTACTAGCAGATCAGACATTATGTTTTTATATTCAATTGTGCTAAATTATAATAAAATTTAATAGAGTCCCATATTTTTAATGTTAAAATAATTTTTAAATATTTAAAAGGAACTATTTTTCAATATCTTCTTTAGGACAAAACTATTGATTTTAATTTAATATGAAATTAAGTTAAATACTTTGAAGGTTGTAGATTAGATAGAAAATTAACCTCAGGAACATGAAACTTTTTAGGAATATTGTTAGTTTCGTGGTCTAGGATGAAAAATTACTCTGTAACCATGTCAAATGTTGAGGCAGAATATGGCTCTACTGGTAGTTTCTATGCATACATATTGTGGGTGATAAACAATCAACTATAATTTAGACTAAATATTAAAAATATAAATATTTTATGTGATAATAAATGTGTAAAATATATTTCAAAAAATCATATAAGATATTCTAGGAATAATCACATTGATATATGAAATAATTTTATCAGAGATCATGTCCTTAAAAAGAGAATTTATTTAGAATTTATTAACACCAAATATCAATTATCTGATATATTTACTAAACCACTTCCTATTACTTATTTTGATTTTATTAAATAATAGTGAGGAATATTTGGGTTTAAGTGATTATTTGTTAATTTATTTCCAACCTCACTATTTTTATTTTAGTAAGAATTATTAAATATGTTTTAATTTATAATTTCATTTTGATATTAATTTATTTGTATTTTCAATATCAAAAACATAATGAGTAAATCCTTATTCGGTTTGAGAAAAACATTTACCTTCCCCTACTCTCTTTTTCCTCTCCTACATGTCCTCCCAGCATTTATAGTATATATCTCTTTTGATTCAAGTGGGTCGAAACCCTAAAACTTAAATCCATTTTGTCTCAAAATCTTCAGATATGGAAACCTCACGATGATCCGTAGATATTTAGTTAGACAAAAATTTCAATTCCTAATGGAAAACTCACAAGGTGTTGTAGGAAAATGTAATATATTTTGGTCTTCTATACTCTACAAATATTTTACATAAGGAAGCAATGAATTTTTAGTGTTTAGTTTATGATATCAGAGAAGATAAAATGATGATGGTATATGAAATAGAAGTTAAGTAATTTTTCAAAAAATGATTTTTTTTATTCATAGATATGAAGTACACATCATTTCCTCTATGATTAATGATTCTGAGTTTTACATGTCATATTTGGAAATGACTAATTTGAAACATTTTCCCCATGATGAGTAGTTTCAATTTGATTTATGAAATATAGGTAATTGAAGACATTTTTCTGAGGATGTTATATTTTATTTGTTTGGAACACGAACTGCAAATAAGGTATTGAAAAAATAACTCTCTCTTAACCATCAAGTGATGTTGAAATTTAATTATTCTGGGATTTTTCCTAGGACTGCTAAAATTGAGAACATTATTTACCAAGACAAGTACATCATTTTAATGGTTTCAGAAACACATAAATTATAATTTTTGTCTATTTATGATAAGATGTATAAACCCTTGTGGTCATGCTAATACGACAATGGCCTATTATACCTATAGAAGAATTATTTCTTTTTTCTTGAAAAAGAAAGGAAATATTGTAAACATGTTTTTTTGTAGCTCATGTCTCCACAGAAACACATTAAAGTATTGGACTATCATTAATCATGGTTTTGTTTTGAGAAAATCATGCAATAGTTTTCTACCAATCGGTGTTGAACAATAACAGATGTTGTTAGAAGATGCTTAGGGGGGGTAAGGAATTATACCATCAGTCAATACATTTTTTCAGAGACCTAATGTAGAAGACACTTTATGTCGAGAGATATATATTCCAAAAAAAGGATGGTTGCAATGGTTGTTTCAGAGATAGTTGATTAAGATTTTAGAGTAGCTGGACATGATAATCCCATAGATGAGCATGTTGAATAGAAGGATCAAAGTTAAGAACTTCATCAGAAAGATGTACCAAATCCTAGAACTCAGAATTTTCTTAATCCTAATGTCTATGAGGGAGAATATTATCAAACCAAAAACATTTCATTTTAAAATGTTCTTTATCAAAATTATAATGTTATATTGAAATTTGAAAAAAATCTATATATACTTATGTGTGTTTTAAAAATTCATATATTTTCATTAATGTTTTTATGGATTATGTTATGGGTTTTGTGATCATTGAAAATGGGGAGATTATTAAAAATGTATTTTTTAAACAATAATCTATATTTTATGATAATTTTTATATCCAAAAATACCATTTTCTGTTTTCTAATGAAGTTTTGTGGATTGGGTTCTATATGAATTTATATTATATTTTAAGGAATTTAGCGTTATGGTATCGACCATACATTACATTGAAAAATAAAATGCATGCATATGGTATCAGCCATTTTTTATTCTAAAATAGTTTGTGTTTGGATCAATATCCTTACATTTAGAGAATCATCAACTATATGAATCAACCACCCTATATTGGATAATATATTTACAGTTTATATATTATGTGCAAAAAAGTTAAATTTATTGTCAATCAATGCAATGTTAGAGATTTTATACAGAAAAGGATTAAATTTTAGATTATCATCCCTTTGTTAAATTTGTTCCCATACATATGTGAAGATGAAAGAATGTTTAATGAACCCTACGCTACTCTAAGGATCTCTACACAATGCAAAGGAACCCTACGCTACGCAAATGAACCCTATGCGATGAATATCAAACTTACATTGTGCTCTCAATGATGATGTATTTGAAGCTGTATATTCAATCAAATATTACTATAATGATCAAGTGAAAATTAAATATTGGTTCATGGATTATTTTTATAGTTTAAAAGAACTATGATCATCAAATAAAATACCTTTTATATCTATCATAAGTTATGACACTCCTAGGTGATCAAAATTTGATTTCCCTTGATCAATGAGGCTATTCTTTTAGATCTAGAATAACAAAGAAAATAATATGTTATAAATATATTTGTGTGTGTGATACTAAATTCATATATATATATATATATATATATATACGAATACATTATTTAAAATACTTTACATTTCTAAAAATAATGAATGAATCTTGAAGGGGAAAAAACTTTGGTGACCTACATGTTATTAATTATTCTGTTGTATGTTCGATTCAAATATATTAGTTGCTACCTTATTGAAGATCATTGTGCAAAAAATATCTCTTTAGACTGATTCATTTGTGAAGATATTATTTTATGAAAAATAAGATCAATCATTTTTATGTTTCTTACTACTACAACTATGAAGATCAATCTGATCCACATAAATGAATCTCTTTGTATTTATTAAAGTTTCAATTGTGTGTACTCAGTTATGGTGGATTATCAATTTCTTGATTTATGCTGTTCTTAACCAATTCTATATTATATGAAAAGAAGTTTTTTTAATTTATCTTATTTTTAAGGTTTCCCCTTCCTATACTCACTTGTGGATTCCTGTTTTTGTGATAAGATGATAATTATAGTGAAATTTTCCATGCTCATAGAGAGATTGATCGATAGAGTGGACCATGGGATCATTGGTCCCCGAACCACTATAAAAATATGTGTTATTTTTTTTATCCTTTGTATATTTTCACAAAGAACAAAAACACTAAATAACCACATAAATTACATTGGGATTCAATATCCATATTTTTTGATGTTTTTTAAAAGAAACAATTCACCCCTCTTGTGTTAATTTGTATATTCTAACCTAATAATGATATCACAAAATTTATACCTAATGTTAAGAAACAAATAGGGTAGAAATTATTAGTATAAAGTGTTTCATTTAACACTATTATAATTTCATATTATGATATAGTATTATTTCTTTTTAAACTAGTGGTTTTACTCATTTAATATCTCATTTTTTTTCTCAAGTAGATTGAGACAAATAATTACACAACAATAGATGAATAAGATTTTAATATACCAAGGCCAGATCAAAAAATCTCTCGCATATTATAGGATGGACCTACTATGTAATTATATATAGTAGCATCCTATCCAATATATTATAATTATCATTATACCTTTTCATTTCTAGATATTGTTTTTTCGTATTTTGATTGTCATTAATGTCTTTAATGGATAAAGGTACAAAATCATCACCTTGACCTAAATGAAATTTGTTCTTTAAAGGAATTTTTATCTTCGTAGATTATGGTGATATCAATAAAAAATAAATCATCAATGGTGACATTTAAATGTCTATATATATATACATGATCCAGAATATATTGTTTCATCATATGAGTGTGAATCTTCACGTATAGTTGATAGTTTACCAAATTAAATAACAATTACAAGATTGGACGATTCTTATATGGGGGAAACCTAGAAATATTAGATAAAATACCAAGGTGCGGGGGGAGTATAGTTCATATTGAAACATAAATACAATCTCAATAGATGAAATAAAAAATATAGGAAAAACAGTGCATACCAACAATAAGCCAGTAAAGAATCATCATCAAAAATTTGATATAAATGGCTAAAACGTTCAGATAGAGGGAATCATATTAATAATTCCATTTTTTGAGAAATATATCTGAATAATGAATAAATAAGGAGATATATTTGTTACTAATATATTTGTTAATAATATATTATTAACTGTGATTTTAATTATTATATGATTTCAGAGCTATATTATAAAGGATTACCATTTCTAAGAAGATTATGTATTATTATATAGTTCATCTACTATGAATTTACATAAATAATTTACGAAAATATAGAATAATATAATCAAGAAAATAAAAAACCTATAATTTATGAATGGATGGTGTATTCGATAATTTCTATTTAAGGGGACATTATGTTGAAAAAAAATTAATTAAAATTAAAAGGGTGTTGGGAAATGAATATTTCAGCTAAATGTTTTTATCTAAATTAATATTATCCCCTCCCCTAAATTTTATCATTGTACAATCTTTTAAATGAACATGAAAGAAAATATACACAAATTAATGGGATAAAATAGAAGAAAGTTTAAGGGGATGTTTTTGTGTAAAATATACAGTGAAAAATCCTAGGGTAATTAAGTCTTTATGATGATAATAATTTGTAAATTTATTTATTATCTCCATAAATGTATTTAATATATACATTTTTTGTAGATTATTTATAAATCCGATAGGGTAAGGTTTATAGATATCATTTATTAATGTTTTTTATCAATACATTATAAATAATAATCCACAAGTTCATGAGTTAAATAGGAATAAATTCTAATGATATTAACATTACATGTGGAGGAAATGGGAAATATGATGAATGTTTTTACACAAATAAATGAGAGGAAGTTGAATAAATTTAAATGAGTATAATAAGTATTATTAATTTCAATTTATTTAATTCATGACTATAAAAGTTAATGATAATATAAAGTGATCTTAAAAAATAAAAAAATTTCCCCAAAGGGATGAAATTTCCTCAAAAAACGTTTTATCATTTTTCATGGAAGAAATAAAATATCATTATGAGATGAGGAAATAGATAATTTATACTCACTAAATAATTACTAATACTATTAAATTTATCATAAATATAAATTAATGAAAAATGTAAATAAAAATTAATACTGTAATATAGAAAACCAACTATGATATTTTATCACATTTTTCATCATGTATGAAATTAAAATGTATAGATTATCCAAAAAGTATAGGTTGATCAATATTTTAATATAATTAGTTTAACTTTTAAATAAAATTTAATTTAATATAATGATAATGATATCTTAATTGTCAGTAAAAATTGTTAAGGAAATTATTTTTAAGATGGATTATAGAATATTGGGAGTCATTATGAGAATAAAAGACTAAATTAACCTATTATATTATGAATTCCTAAGATGATGATATCACATATCAAAAGAAGTAATGAGTCATGTCCTCCAATACATTTTGTGAGTATATTTTTTAGATGAAATGATAGATATGAATTTCATTAATTATAGAGTTTATGATGAGAAAATACATTATGAAAATGAATATTTTTTACAAAATATATATAGAGGTATTTTTTCCCCTTCTTACTGGATGTAAAACTTTAAATATACACTACATGTAATTAATCCATCTTTTACCAAAAATATTTAAAAATTTATGGACTCTAAAAGTTTTAGTGGGTGTAAATTCATGGAGTCGTGTAACTAAAAAATTATTTTTGATTTACTTAAAAAATATATAAAGCCCTATTTACTATATATAGTGGTAAATATTGGAACAGTACTTACAGATTCTAGACAACATAGATTATGGAGAAGAAATTTTTCATCAAAATGTAGTGAGAAGATATTTTTTTCCCAATAGATAATAAATATTTATATTTAATGGTTATAATAGTTATATATTTAATTTATAAATTTTTTTTGTCTTTGGTGATTAATTTTGATACGTATGTTTCACAAATCATATGATTTAATGTTGACAAAAAATAAAACAAGATTACTTGATTATTTTATAAAATATCAAATAAATAAAATTCCTAATTATTGGGATATCAATTTAATACATTTGGTAAATAATGGGTCATATGGAAGAAAAAATATTACATAGAAGAATACAAACATCCATTAAATTAGGATATAAGTTCTTTATTTTTTAAAATTTATTAGTTATGGTTCTTATATTTTTTAGAGAATATATGCCCAATTTGGTGATTGTGGTAGCTAAAAATTTCTTGTTGTTAAAAGATGATGGTATTTTTGGGAGAAGATAAGAATGGTTGAGTTTTTGAGAATAATTCAAAAAATGAATAAAAAAGATATTATAAGTTAGAGAAGTAAAACTAGATTCAAATATTCTAAAGTGTTTAGAGATTAATTGATACATAATGAAATAGAATCTTAAATTACAATAATGTATCATACTTTCCTCAGTCGACATAAAAATGAATGGAATGGGATTCCATAATAAAACAGGCATAACTCTCCACAAGACATCGTTTTTGACTAACAGCTAGGGTCTATTGATACCCTAAGAATCTGATACCCTATATCATATTATTAGAAATAATTGAGAATAGGAAAAATTATAGTCCAATACATAAAATCATAAAAAAATTACATATATAATACAACCAAAAATAAAATATATTACATTCTAAGTGAAATTTTAAACAACCCATAATGTCATATAAGGTATATATAAAAAATACGACTTCCTAATGGGTTAATAATATAAAAGGAAGTCTTAAAATAATATTAGAATATGGGTGTAATAAAATAGATCCAAGACATTACCTGATCTTATATTCCCATCCATCCATTCATACCAATCAACCATAAACCATAGGGCCCCTTTTTTATCTATATCCATGATCATGATATTAATAGAACCACTAAGGGGAATGTGTAGGGTGTGAGAAATAAAAATAAATAGGACACCACCAATACTTTTCATAAGTATATTAATTAAAATATTGGTACTAGTATATTATTATTTATTAATGAAATAATAGTAAATGTAACACATATCATATCATGGTATACAAGAAATATATCCTGATGAATGGACATACAAGCATTAGTTAACTCTAGAAGAAGATGATACAAAAATGATTTTATTTGACCTAGAATGTAAAAAACATATAAAAAATTGTAATGATAACTTAATTAAATAAGAAATCACTAAATAACAAACTAAGGTGAACGAGGGATCAGTAAATAACTACTTAATGTGAATGATCAATCAACATATAATTATAAAATGATAAATGGGAAATCTTCACACCACTATAAATGTGTGTAAAGAACCCATGGAATTATTGAAGGGTTTTATTTTTTTTAAGAATGTTTGGAAATCATTAGAGACTATAAATATATAATTTGAATTATTAAGAATGTTTTTGAGATTTTATGAGAATCCTTAATGTTTATTGAATGATTTTTATACTGATTTATATTAATATAAAATTATATGAAGAATAATGGAATCAAAAAAGTAAAAAATTCATAATGTTTATCCATTAATGATGATACAAAACATTTTAGAAAGTAATGACTTCAAAATAGAGACTGAA
Source organism: Viscum album (assembly GCA_963277665.1). Taxonomy (NCBI): domain Eukaryota; kingdom Viridiplantae; phylum Streptophyta; class Magnoliopsida; order Santalales; family Viscaceae; genus Viscum; species Viscum album. The sequence goes on along the minus strand of OY728159.1, from coordinate 1,286,517,069 downwards.
AAAACCATAAAAGTCATTATTGATCAATGTAAAAGTTTTTATGATTCAATGAACTACTTCATAAGAGTGTTTTCGTGACATTGGAATGGAAACCCATTACTTCGAATGGGTAAACCATAAATTTATAAAGGAAACCTAATATTTGAGAAGGATAAATCAAAATTTTAGAGGATTAATATGATACATTATAAGAGTGATCCCCTATATTGAAAGAGAATTTATATAGGAATGCATATGATTGATTTACTCTTATGAAATACCATGTTGAAGTGGGAAACTGTAAAAGGTAGGGAAAGATAGTGAAATGTATAAGAGTTATTTATTTTTTATAAATTAATTTTTACTATATAAAAATAAAAAATGGGAATAATCTCACTCTATATATCCTAAGGATGACGTTTTTTCTTTGTAAGAATCATTATGAGGCTAATAGTTAGTGAAATTGTTAGGATTCAAAATAAAGGAATAATCTAAATAAAATCAAGTGTGAAAATTTTGCATCAATCTTTAGTTCATAATTAACATGAAAAATATTATAATGTTATTCAAGGTTTATAGTTTTAATTTGACATCATCATGAAATGTGCAATGCCTCAATAGAAAAAATAAAGGAGAAATCAATGGAATTTATTTCAATGAAATGATGAGAGGTGATCATTATAATAACTTTATGGAATTATGAAATGGATATTTTTAAGAATTATTTGAAATTGCGATCAATACTGAAGGAATAAAATATATGTTTTCATATTTTCACGAAATATTATAATGGTATTTTTGGAATATCATGGGAGAAAATTGTCAAATGAGAAAGCAATTTTCGATGATCATGGGAACAAGCCCATGTGATCAACTGATTATAGTAGACTAAGGTGAACAATTTTTTAATAAATGAATGTCAGTTATGATCAGTAAGAAAAAATGATATTGAATTTGATTATAATTGAGTTAGTAGTAAATTTTATAAATCCCAGTTATTTAATTATTCAAGAAAAAGGGGTATATCATCAGTTGATTATAATTTATTTTAGAATTATATTTTTCATATAACTATATCAAATAATATTAGAGGTCGTATTTCTTGAATAAGTGAGAATATCCTACTCAAATATTATTAAACCCTCTTGATGAAGATATAAATCTATTAAAGATTTATCATATATTTTCATTTTATTTATCTCATATTGTTTATATCACACAATATCTATAACATGTAAGTGAATATTTATACAGGATACTATTTAGGGTTGAGAAACACGACATGGTTGTAAGATGATACCCCGATGAACCACCAATAATTTGTGATAGATTATTAGTGGAAAATTTGTGACATGGAAACCCTAATTACAGTAAGGTGTAGGTACCCACATTAAGACTAAAACCTATAAAATATATATGTGTGAGGCCTTTTTTATTTTTCTTCATTTAGGTGATGTTGAGTGTATTACACATGTGATCATATCCTAGACAATCACAATTACTTCTTATAACTTTATGAAATTATAAAATAATTGAACACCTAATTTAATATTCCTTTCTATTTGGTTCACATTCTTTATAAATATCAATTGGTATCAGACTATATACAGGTTCCCAATATTATATCCAAAAATTGTCAGAATGGATAACTTTAATTACATAAATTAGAAGGGAGTCCCTGCCATCAAAATAAAGAAATATCCTGGAAAGAAGTGTAGGGTGTTCCCATATATTATAATACTTGGTTTGGTGGTTATTTATTAAATAAAAATAAGATATACAACTTTTTATAGAAGTGTAAAAATTGATTTTTCTCATAAAAATTGTTTATAATCTAATGGGAAAACCAAAACTTGCTTTATTTTTTCCTTATCAGATGAAGTTTGTAAATAAGTAAATTGACTTGAAATAGAAAAAGAATATATGGGAAAAACATGAATCATGTTTTGAATAAAATATGAATTTTAAAGAATTTGGGTTTTAGATTTAGAGGATTATATTATAGGATATCAAAATGGATGATTAAATACCACAGATAACCATTTTAGAATATATAATGAACTTGTCTACAATATTAGTGTTTTTGGATAATATTACAATGATTTAGTAACTACTAAGAAGTTGATATGAAATATTGCTGATAGGTTTTATTATAAAATTTCAAAATTAAAATATGGGGAGGATCTCAAAGTTGATGAGTTTCAAAGTATTCTCCATGCATATGGGATGATAAATAATCTATCATTTAAAAATAACATGAAAGTTGAAATATAATTTATATACTTTAGAGACCCAAAAATTAATGATAAAGAAGTTTTTGATTCTAGTGATTTTGATAATCAAGTATAAAAGGATAATAACAATAAGGTCATCCAACCCTTTATATCAATGAATTTATAAACAACTATATGAAAATATAATGGGAACCTCCAACTAGATAGATTCAAGTGTGCTTTCATTGAACCTTTTTTTAAAAACTATATAAAAAAATTATTATATATGATGTTAATGATCAGATTGAGAAGCCAATTTTTTTTATAAAAATTAAATGGAAATTTGATAATATGTTTTGAGAAAAAATATTTCCCCAAGAAGAAAAAGATATGTTTTATAAGTGACTTGTTAGAATTATAATTCTCTTTATTCGTCCATTAATTAGAATAATTTATTGATATGTTCATATACATCATTGATTATGTTGGGGAAAATGAGGAATCCTCATGTTGTGAAGATGAATAAGGTGAGATAAGATTTATGAAACACATGATAAAATTAAAATTTTAAGACTGTCTGGAAAAATTAATAATCTCAGAAATGAAGTCATACCTTTGAAGAGGTAATTTGTAACACCTTGAGATTTTATGGGATATTATTTTAAAATAAATTTAATTTCTTTGATATCTTGTGTTACATGCAATGTTGAGTTTAAAAAACTATGTTATAATATTAAAATATTTTATTAAAGATAATTTTATTGCATAGGAATTGGATTGTACTGAATTAAAAAAATATTAATTATGAAAAATACATGGTTACAAAAGTATAAAATTAACCCATTTTTATCAATTAATGAAAGGTAAAAAAAGATTTTCAAAGAACAAGAAATAATTATATTAAAAAATATTTTTGTGCACACAATATTTCTTTTTATTTTTATAAATTTAATTAATCACATTTATTTAATTATGTTAATGAAATTCATATATTATATTATGTAACTTTTTTTAAGGATTCATTTAACATTTTTTATATACATAATATAAGAATAAATCAGGTTCAATGCTTAAAAATGTATCATTCTAAAAACCTATTTTCATGACGTATTTAATGATTATAGTAAAATTAATTTATAAAACATTGAATAATTTAATTTTTTAAATTGTGTTTCACAATTAGAATAACGGGGTTCAATTTTTGTAACTATGTTCTTTTTATTTGTTACCAATAGGAGTTGTAACCGTGGTAACATTATCACCTTGGAAAAGGGCAAGTAATGTTAATCTAGGTTAAAACAAATTGATATGGCCAGAACAAATTCTCCATAATTACTATTGGATTAATTGAAATCGACCCTTATCAACATTAATCTAATTTTATTTTTATTATTTACTCATGTCCATGAAAATGACTTATATAATATTTAAACCAATAAAAGTTATAATATATATTAGTTTTGAATATTCATTATGTATTCACATATGAAAAAATAATAGTTATGGGTGAATATTAATGTTAATTATTTTCATAATTAAACTATAATTTGGGTATAGTTTTATTTATAATTTTTTTATATATAATTACCTTAAATTATTACAGAACACAATAATAATATTTTTTCAATTAATGAAAATATAAAATAAATAATATCAAAAATATTAATAGGGTTATATTTTGAGTATGTTATTGTGCTAAATGTGTCATTTATATTAATATAACATATTAGTGTCATTTTAATGAATTATTTTATAATTAAAATTTTTATTTATGTATTTAATGTAAAATTAAACGAATAGTATCCAAATTAGCTATAATGATATTTTATGAAAAAAATATTTTATTGAATTACATAAAAATGATAAAAATATTAAAAGAATATAAAGGGAAAAACATACTAAATAAAAAATTATACCTTTCACATTAATAGACCATATGGAACCATTTTTCATTTGAATGACATTATTATATTTTAATTTGTTAAGAAATTTCAGGGGTTCCCCTCACATCAATTCTAAAATGGCACCCCTTTGTTCTTTTATTCGCACCATAATGATCATTCTAGATTGATAAAAAATTTATTATATTCTCTTATTAACTTCATATAAATATTATAGATTTTTTGGTCCTTCCAAAATACCACCCCTAGATCCCTGAAGAGGTGACCTGATGGAGTTACTTCAAAGAAGATGTAATCACCTTAATCGATAACTCTCAATATAATTAATCTTTTATGTACACTAAATATATCATATTATTCATAATATAATAAATTTAGTACTATAAATAGGATTAAATTTTATTATGAATATGATACCTCTTATATTCACCCTCTTTCAATAAAATGGGTTGTGAGAATATTACACATGTGTATGTACAACATGTCATTTCCATTCAGCAATACAATTGAATTCTCATCGCTATAATTTATGGATGTGTATAATAAAGGTTATAAAGAGTATATATGATAATTATGAAATTGTTATACTTTTTGAATGATAATTTCATATCCTCCAACTTACCTTTCAAAATCTTCAAAAATGATATCACCAATCATGCATACGTGTAGACTATCACATCTACAAGGTGATGTAATTAATTTTTAATTAATAGTTTGTGTGGATGGTAATAAGTATAGATTTAATTAATTTATATGATATCAAAATTATTATATAATAGTGAATTTTTATTTACCTTTAATCTGTTCCATCCATCAAAAAATGGAAACAACGTTCAAGCGTATGAATGGCCTACTGTCCCCATGAACGTTGTAATTTACTTTTCTATAAAAATAAATTGTAAATGACTCAAAACATGTATATAATTATTATATATATATATATAAAATTTCTAGAAATTATGGAGATTATGGAATCATGATCAAAATAAAAAGAAACAAAACAACTAAACCAACACATATAAAAAATAAATAGAATATCACAAGGAATAGTAATTTTTATAAATAATGTCTAAAAAAAGAGTTATAAAATGTTATAAGGAAATAATATACCTAATTATTATTGATTCAATAAGTATAATTATAAAATTTTCCATTCCATTATGATTTTTAAATAAAAATAATTATTTAGTGAATTTTATCATTCTATATGAAATATTCTCTTAATGAAAATTTTCATTCTCTACGAAAAGTATTATCCTTACCCTTGGTTTTATTTTTCTTATTAAGGGTCTTCTCAAAACAAATCTAACCATTTTTTTCATAAATTCAAGTATTATGATCATTAAATAACATAGAACTATATGGTTTCCTAGACTCTGAATTCATAGATATTTAGACACCAAATTTTCTAAAATAGATACTCTTAATTCTTTTAAATTCGGACTTTGAATCCTATAAAATTGATACTCTAAATTCTCCAAAATTCCATCTATGAATTCTCTGAAATTGAGAATATGTATTCTCTAACATTTAGATATTGAATTCATCAGAATTCTGACTCTCAATTCATCAGAATTCAAACTAATTAATTTGACTGAATTATGACTTCGAATTCATCAGAATTTAGACTTCGAATTCATTAAAATTCATAATCCGAATAAATCAGAATTAAGACATTGAATTCATCACAATTCAAAATGAAGATTCAATATAATTTAGACAATAAATTCTTCTTGAAGTCAGTCTCTGAATTCATCAGAATTCAAACTCAGAATTCAAATGAATTTAGACATCGAATTCCTTATAATTCATACATTGAAATCATCAAAATTTGCACTCTAAATTTATTTTAATTCAGACTCCGAATGTCAATTTTTTCCAGAATCTGATTTTTCATATTCATAGACTCTGATTTCTTATTTTTATAGATTCCAATAATTCATACATGTTAAATTTATTTTAATTTATTATCACATTGTTTCATGTTTATTCGATCCTATTTTCTTAGTGATGATATTGTTTTCCTTACATTTTTTTCTTCTTACAAATGGAATAGTTTCTTATATTTCTTAATATAAAATGATATTTTGTAATATATTGTAAAATAACCCTTGGTTGAGTGAAATGTGTACAAGTACCTCTGAGATTTATGTAAAAGTATGACTGTTAGAGGAGGAAGAAGGCCATTGGAATCCTTTCCTATAAACATAATATCATTTGAATGAGATCGATATACATGTACATATTGATGAACATGAGTGTTTTGATACTCTGAAGTGGTTTCTAGAGAGATAATGAATGTAATTCTTTGTGCGAACTCTGAAAAACATGTTCATCCTTAAACAACTTTTTCAGCATATTGTGTCTTCGATATTTGTTGTGTATAGTCGAGGTATTCAAGGGATAGGAAGACAGAGGTGTTGACTACCTTAATGTTCGAGGACTTCTAGGTATAGGAATATTGAGGTTATTACTACATTAATGTTTTATGGCTTGTAGGGATATGAATATATAATCTGATATTCTAATCGAGGGATTACCCTAGTGTGGGTAAGAAAGATATTATTAAAATTATAAATCCAGTGTCCTTTATACAAGTTTCATGGATACCCTCCTCCCTGGGATACAATATTTCTTTCATGTTTACTAGTTCCTGTTTCAGGTTATATTTAATATTTATTTTGTTAATGAAAGAAAGTATAACTTTATTATACTATATTTCACTTATACATACTCTGATAAAGAATATTCTATATGTTTTAAGGTATATTCTTTCTCTAAGATAAATATGCATAGATTTTATTATGATTAATATTTTTACATTTAGGTTTCATATAATTGGTTCTGGACCCTTCTAGTTATCCCTTTGAGTTATAACCAAATAGGGTTTGTGAATTTACCTTGTTTAACATTTTTACACATATATTTCCTTTTAGACATAAAATAAAATGTTTTTAAACCTACAATTCACCACCTATTGCAATTGATCACTTATATCTGTATTTCAATCCTAAAATTGGTATCAAATGTGGTCTCTAATATACATATAACCAAATATATTTTTTCTTACTCAAATTATATTTTTATCGTTCACTTGTTTAATTCTTCATTAAAGACTAATTTTTTTAAAAAAACTTCTATTACTAATAAGTCTTGTGTAAAAGATAATTTTTTATAGAATGGCATTTATGAACGTTGGTTCTATCGATAAGATGAATCCTACAAGACCACCAAAAATTTATGGTAATGATTATGAGTACTGAAGAGATAGGATGAAGACTTTCATTATCAATCCTAGTGTTGATAATTTCATTTTTCTTACTAGGGACGAAATGATTCATGACAAGGAAATTTGAACAATCACAAACATGGAAAAACTAGAATATCAACTAATATACATGGTATACAATACACTTTTATGTTCAATGACCAGGAATATTTATAGTCAAATATCTTCATGTGAAGCTATAAATTGAATTTTGAAGAAACATGGAGTTACACGCTTTGCAACATAAATTGTTATTGAAACTAAAAGATCTATTCTTATAGTTGAATATAATGGATATTAGTTTCTTTATGGAGAACCTTTTTGCAATTTACTACAATAATTTATGACCATTTTGAACATTATTAAATATATGGGAGAGAAATGTCTTGAAAATTAATTTCTTCTAGACAAGATAGTGAATATTATGCCCAATGAGTGGAAATATAAATGGACATATATTGATGAAAAATTTGAAAGTGTCTAATATCACTCTGGATGAGATATTAAGAAATCTTCTACATCATGAAACAAGAATGAAGGGATGTGTTGAATTCAATAAGAAGAATAATAGTAGTGTATGTGTTTCTTTTACTACAACATCAAAATCCAAGACTCTAGAAAGTGTAACTATACCTATAGATAATAAAGAAGTTTCTATATCAGAGTCATGTGACAGTGATCAGCCTAAGAATGAATTAGATAATCTTTCTTGAAGGATGAACAATATTGTTGGGAAAAAAATTTACTATATATTTATGAAGAAAGACAAAGAAGACAATAATTATACTGAATTAACTTATTATGAATGAAAAAAGGATGATAATATCAAACTGATTGTCCTATGATTAAGAGAAAATATATAAAATATAAACATTCTGAAAGGAATAGAAATAAGTACTACAAATAAAATTCTATGAAATTCTTGAATGCTAATGACACATGGTGTGCCAGTGGTAGTGAATCATCAGATGAATTATTGGAATATTAATCTTATGGTGATAAGAATATTGTTCTTATAACTAGAGTAAATATTGAAAATCACTACCTTATGGATAAGGTTTACAATGACAAATACATAACCAATATGTATTTAAATGAAAATTTTCCTAATAAAGTATATAATGAATCTTCAAATGAAGAATATTCATAATTAAGTGATAATACAGTACATTCAATTTAAGAAGTTTCTATATTTTTAAAATTATATGATAATGAATATTATAAGATAAAAAAGAAGTTAGATAGTGAAATTTATAGAATTTTTGTTTTATCAAAAGATTTACCAGATCATTCTAAAGATCTTGATCAGAAAACTCTTGATTTGGAAAATATATCTATAAACCATAAGGATCTTAATTATGAAAAGAATACACCATCTAAGGATATTGAAGATGTTATTTCAAAGAAAAATGAATTGTATAATTCCTCATACCCTACAACTAATGAATTTGAGGATAAGAATTTAGTCATCTAAATAAAATTTAATATTTTTTACATAAATAAACTTTTACCAAATTTCACTTCTAGAATGAAATAATTTGATAAAATGTATTCACCACTTCTTCCTTTTAGGAATAGTTTTGGATTCGGTTATACTCACTCAAAACCTATTTTAGTCAAAATAATTTTGTTCCCCAATGTTCTCCATTTTGAATTAAGTTTCAATGTGGTTTAAATTTGGAGAAAATTTGTTCTTTAAATAAAACCCAATACTTTGGTTTTTAAAAAGATTATTTTTCTTAAATAATTTTCATACTTAAGATTTTACTTTCTGAATTTACTGGATCTAATAATTTTTGGATTTCGAATAAATAACTATTCTATTTTTAGAAAAATAAAGGAAGTTACAACAAAAATACATAGTACATGGATAGTGGATGTTTCTGAAACATGAATGGTAATAAGATTTTTTTAAAGAAATTATTAATAAGAAAGGATAAAAATTAACATTTGAAGATAATTCTCAAAGAGAAATTTTTCGTATAGGTAAAATTTTTCTTCTTGTAGAAGCATTAATTTCAAATGTTTTATTTTTGTAAGGTCTTATGCACAACGTTATAATCATAAAACAACCATGTAATGATGGTTACCTTGTGAATTTTAGGAAAGATAAATTCATAGTACACTATTCCATGTAAGAGTTTATTCTATCTTAAAATAAGCATGAGAATATTTATGCACTACACTTAAAAGGCCATATGAGACAATACCTACCTTTCCTTAGTGCAATGGAAGATCAATCATGGTTATGAAATAGAATACTGGGACACTATAACCTTACGAACCAATGAAAAATCTCAATGAAAAGACTTTTTAATGATCTACCGGATCATAGATTTGATTTTTCAAAGGCTTTTGATCCTTTCCAATATGGTAAGAAACATAAGTCAAGTACTATACCAATAGGTGAAGTCTCAACTTCTCGTGAATTACAACTAGTTCATATGGATCTTTTCGATCAACCAAAAAATAGAAGTACTAGTGAAAAAGACTATATATTTGTTTTACCTGATGATTACAATATATTTACAAAGATATATTTTATAATAAATAAATTCATTCATTTTCTTATTTTAAATCTTTTTCAGCAAGATTTAAACATGATAAAAACCTTCATTTGATAACTATTCCTAGTTATCATGGGGGAGAATTTCAAAATTCATATTTTGAATCTTATTGTAGTAAGAAATGCATTACTTATAACAGTTCATCTCCGAGAACTCCACAAAAAAATGGTGTTGTTGATAGAAGAAATAAATTCTTTAAAAGATAACTAGAACTGTATTTGGTGAATATTCTATTGCTAAAAACTTTTTGGCTGAAATTTGAGTACTTCTTGTTATACTATAAATTGAGTTTTAATTAGACCTTTTCTTAACAAAACAATTGTAATTATGGATAGCTCAAAAAACGAAATTTTCTTTCTTCAATGTATTTGGGTGAAATGTATTCATATTTAATAGTAATTATAATTTACATAAACTTGAACCCAAACATGATAAAGTAATTTTATTAGGCTATTACACTGCTACTATGGAATATAAATTCTTTATAAAAAATTCTTGTATTGTTGAAAAAACAAAACATGTTAAATTTAATGAAATATATCATTTTGTTTTTAAAAACACTAACATATATCCTCAGAAGTGTTTTAAAAAACTAATTATCAACCATTAATGGAAAATTGTTATAAAAAAGTAAATACTCAAAAAAAATTTGGATGTATTTACCTCATAATATTTTCTACCTTATATTGGCGAACTTGTTTTTAAAACTAAAATCAATTATTTCTAGAGAATCATGAAAATTATAGTATAATTGGTGATGTAAATAAACATGTAAGGAAAAGAAGATCATTATGAAATAACATAGAACGTCTATAATTTCTTTCCCAATGAGAACCTAAAAGCACTGATGAGGCATTATGTGATGATAATTGGATTATTGTTGTGCAAGATGAACTAAATGAATTCAAAATGAACAAAGTATGAACCTTAGATAAAAGTCTGAAGGAAACCTCTGTAATTAATGAAAAATGTGTCTTTAAAAATAAAAGTGACGAAAATAGAATCATTGTATGAAATAAATCTAGATTAGTTACTAAATGATATAATCAACAATAAGGAATTGATTATGAAGAAACCTATGCTTCAGTAGCTAGAAATGAATCTATTCGTATTCTACTAGCCATTGTAGCAATTTTCAATTTAAATTTTTTTCAAATGGATTTGAAGTTTGCTTTATTTAATTCATAAGTTCAAGAGAATGTTTATATTGAACAATCTCTTGGTTTTAATGATGAAAAACATCATGAACGTTTTATCAAACTTACCAATGCTTTATATAGACATAAACAAGCCCATATATCATGGTGTAATAGAATTACATTATTTTTGTTACAAAACAATTATGTTAAGTGAAATTATAATCCAACTATTTTTATAAATAATGATATGAATAAATTTTAGATTTTTAGAATTTATATTGTTGACATTATATTCATATCATCTGAGCAACCATTAATTGATTCATTTGAAGATCTTAGGAAATATGAGATTAAAATAAGTATGATGGGTGAGTTAAAAATTTTCCTCAGTTTTAAAATATCTCAAAAACTATAAGAAATATATATATCTCAACAGAAGTATAATAATGATATTCTCAAAAAGAATGGATATGAAAACAGTAAATGTAGTAGCACTCCAATTGGCATATTAAATTATTTTGATCTAGATGATTTTGGGAAACCTGAAAATCAAAATTCTTTTCAAGGTATGATAGGATGTTTTTTATACATAACAACTAGATGTCCAGACTTAATGGTTTTTGTATACTTATGTAAATGATACCAATATAATCCAAAGGAATCTTATTAAAAAGTAGTGAAATATTTTTTCATTATTTAATGTGAACCACAGACTTATGATTTTGTAATCATCTAGAAATGATAGTGTTTAAATTTCTTTTCAAATTCTAATTTTGGTGGATGTATAATGGATAATAAAAGTACATCTGAAATGTGTCATTTATTATGATATTCAAATGTTTCTTGGTCATGCGAGAAGAAACACTTAGTATCACTTTCCACCACTGAATCTGAATTTATAGTAGCTAGAAGTTTTTGTGTTGAAGGGTTGTGGATGCAACACACACTCCCACACTATGGCATGAGTTTTACTAAAAACACATATATTTTATGATAATAAATTTTCCATTTCCATAAGAAAAAATCTACACATCACACTTTTGTAAAGAACATAGATATTAGGAATCACTTTCTTATGGACCAAACACTTAAAGTATATATCATTCTTCAATTTATCAGAACACAATATCAACTTACTGATATTTTTACAAAATATTTATCTTTTCAAAGATTTGAATTCATTTATAAAAATTTAAGAATGATAAAAGTATGTTAATAATATAGATTAATTTTCGTTTGAAACATATCTCTTCACATTAAAAAACTCATTTTCATAGTGGGGGTACAATATTTTACTCTTTAATTTTTTGTTAAATTTTGTTTGGAACCTTACTTTTTTTCTTTCCGATAGAAATTTTTTTAGAATCAAATTTTTTTCTATTCCTTAATTTTTTTTCATAACCTAATTTTTTTTCTTTACATAATAAATTTTCTAGAATCTATGTTTCTTTAGAAGAACCATATAATTATTGAAAATTCTTACTAACAAATATTAATGTTATGTTTCATTACGTAAAACTTCATAATTGTTTTTTTACATGTTGGTATTTCTATCTTATTTTATGAAATTATATTCAGAATCACTTAACTTAAATCCATTTTTTTCCTTTAAACCACAAAATATTGGAATTTAAGAATCCTTATTTGGTATAAATATCAACCATAAAATCAGATGATTCTTTTTTGGAACATTTTATTGATTTGAGAATTTGAACTGCCGCCACTATGCCTATATAAAGGCCCCCTTATCTATATCCCAAATAAGATTTTCAAGAAATTCTGCACTTATTCTCTCACACACTATAAATTAGTTGTTCACATTTCTATGTTTTATTTCATTCTGAATGTCTCTTGAAATTTCCTCAAAAAATAAAATCATTTCAAATATGGATATAAATGATTATAATATATTTAGTGAAATTTTAGTTGACCACGATTTCATTTCCATGTATAATTATTTTATTTTTGAAAATTATCTAGTTGAACAGATGGTAAATCTTATGTGTAACCAAGCAAAACATTCAGGATTCAGTGTAGCCTAACCTGTACATAGAATTTTATGATTCAGTATGTTTTTATGAAGAAGGAGGAAGGGAAAAATGTTCCTTTAAGAGTTATAGGAAGACCTATTTCTTTATCCTTCAACCTGTCTTCTAACATTCTTGGTATTCCTCATGAAGGTGAAGAAATATTTTTCCCACACTAGCTGCCAGAAAAGGAAAAATGTTTTGAGAAGGTACATAAAAATCAAGTGCCTTTTATTCAAGGGATTTATGTCGCTGAAGATAAATCATCGTACAACCAACTTCATATTTTATCGTTGTGGATTGAGGGATTTCTTATTCTGAGAATGGGAGATAAGGATTCCCTTAATAAGTGAGATATTTTCATAAATGAATTTTTTGTGAATTTAAATTTGATAATATAATAACGTACAAGATTCTGACCATCAATAATATCAATAATGTAACTCTCATGTCTTAAATAATTATGTATCCAATAATCTTGTCTATGATAATAATTATTTATTTAGAATCCTTTAAAATTTATTGCAATTCTTAATCAAGAAATCTCAAGATTATGTTATTGAGTGATGAAACTATTGGGATGATTAATATCAAATTTAGAATCAAATCATGAGAGTTATATGATCTTCTTGAATGTGAGGATCAATATTCTTCTAAGAAAGGGGATTTAGGTGAATCTTCCAAACAAACCCATAAGAAGGGAAAAAAGAATAAGAACCAAAATAAAAATAAACCATCCAAAAAACATATTCATCTCCACCCAATCCAAAAATGTAGAAGACATTTTTTAATGAAGTAGTAGCTAAGTGGAGAGAATAGGAAAAGAGGAATAAAGGTGATGAATGTTTTGGTTTAGACCCTACTAAGGCTAAGGCCTTGAATATTTAGGTAGTAGAGGATCTTGAGAAGCAAAATAAAGAGAGAATGATGAATGAGAAGATTTCAGAAGAAAAAATTGTACAGGACTTGCTTAAAGATACATAGAAATATTATAAACAAATACATGTACCAGAATTTATCTTGTAAGAATCATTTCCAGTAGAAACTCTTGGAAAAGATGTTTCAATTCTGGAAACCACTACAAAAGAAAGAGTATAACAAAAAAGATGAAGAATAAGATGGAAAAAGTGAAGATATAATAAAAAATAAAGAAGATTGCCAAGAGAAGTAATGTCCTCTAGACAAGATTTCAATCAGAACATCACAAGTATAATAATCCAAAATTACCTCAAAAGGGAAAGATGATGATTCACATGATGAGGTTAAGAATCCTAATAACGATTAAAACATCATTCATGATTTAATTCATCCATAATAAGTTAAGGAAGGTGCTGATAATGGTGAGGATGATGATGATATGATTATCCAAGTCTCTAATAGCAATCATAGGACTCCAAAAATCAAGAACGTAATCTCAATAACTGATAAAGGAAAAAAATTGGTTCATTATTCTCCAAGAAAATATATGCTTCTGAAATCAGAGAAAGATATTATTAAAACATCCAAGAGGAAAAATGGAGAGCAAGGTAATGTTTCCCCACTATCAAGGGAATCTCCTTCCAAATCATCATCTTCCCTGGGAAAATATTTTGGTTTTTCAATCCTTGAAAAAGATAGTAAACAACATTCCTTTAATATCAAGTATTTGCTCTAGATATCAACTACTTCAGCATTCTTTCAATCATAAGTAAGATTCAAAATGCATTCAAATAGAAAAGTATACCAATTTTGAAGTAGAATTAATGAATTTTCACACTAGTTTGATGCTCATAGTAGAAAATGAAAGGAAATAAAAAATAGCGTAAGTCAGTTATTAGTGATCTGAACATCATGGATGGTTTCTATGATTCAGTAAAGGATGCCTTTGATCAGTCAGATGAGACCATGAAGAACAATACATCAAATCATTCATAAAATTTTAATTAAGAGAATATATCCTTGATTCAAGAGTAAAAAGACTAAAATATAAATTTGAATTAAGTTTCTCTAAATTTGATATGGGAATGATAACTAAAGGAAGAGTCAGAAAAAAATCTCATACCACATGAATTAGTAGTTACGTGTGAAGATGAATTTCATAAGTGTAGGATACAAATAATGATGTAGATTCCCAATATATAATGGGGAGGTGGTGGATTGTATACTTTAAATTTTTTTATAACTTTCAATGTTTTTGAAAACTTTATATTGTTTAAAAAATTGAAAATAAGGTTTATTCATAAGTCCTCTTAGTTCTACAAACTTTCTAGATTCTGTAAATATTGTTCCGGAAATAAATCTTAAGAAATGTTTACAAGGAAATCTATTTTTCATTAAAGTGGATAGAGTCTTTCTAATCAGAGTATACAAGTATAATAATGTATAATATTGTTATACATTCATAAATAATAAAAATACAGTGGAAAACATTATTGGAACAATACAAGTAACAAGTATGAAATCTTGTATCCTAAAAATTAGGGTATCCAACAACCTTGGATACAGGTCCCTTGATTTACACATTAATGAAATTCTATCTTACCCACACTAGCGTAAGCCCTCGATAAGAATATCACAGTCTGTTTTTCTATCCTCGCAAGCTTCCAAACTTCAAGGTAGTTGGCTCCTCTGACTTCTTAATCAAAGAAGTCCTCAAACATTATGGTAGTCGTCACTTCTGTCTTCTTTATCAAGTAAGTCCATGAACTATAAGGTAGTCGTCACATCTATCTTCTTATCCTTGAAAGCCCTCGATTGTGCACAGTAACAATCGGTGTCCCACGAAGTAATCAAAATAAGATGTTTAGTACACACAAAGCATGAGAGTGTCTTTATCTAGAAATCACTTCAACATCATGTAATCTCTAGATTGATCAACGTGTGTTGATCTCATTCAAATGAGCTCTTATTTATTGTCACATTTCCAAAGGTCATCTTCCTCCTTCAATGGTCATATTTTTCCTTGAATTTCAGAGGGACCTGTACATGTGTCACTCAAACAACAGTTGGTTAAAAACAGAAGGAACAAAATCATTTTATAAATATAACAAGGATAAGTAAAATATGGTATCTCAACTAAATTTATTTGTCGAAGTAAATATTCTAAGGAATTCAGAGTATGATTCATAAGGAATTCAGAGTCTGAATTCAATATAATTCAGAGTCTGAATTCGATGGAATTCAGATTCTAAATTCTAAGGAATTGGTAGTCTGAATTCTAATGAATTCAGAGTATGTATTCTATGGAATTCAGATTCTGAATTCAAAGGAATTTTCAACATGAATTCTAAGGAATTCAGAACCTGAATTTCAGAGAATTCTGAGTTTGGATTTCAGTGAATTGGGAGTTTGAATTTTATAGAATTCAGAGTCAGAATTTCAGAAAATTCAAAGTCAGAATTTCGTATAATTCAAAACCTGAATTCATATCCTGAAAAGAGAATACTCTATATCTAAGTAATTATATAATTATTAGGTTTTATATGTGAAACTGAATTTTACTCTTAGTAATAAATATAGTTCAATTTAGAGAGACTAAAATATGAACAATGAAAAATAGGTAAGGATAAATTTTTTTGGGGAAGGAAATATTTTATTATTAAGGGAAAACCTCAAGGAATAAAATTTACCTTTATATAGAGTGTTTGTGATTTTAAAAACATATATGAATGGAAAAGTCATAAGGAATCCTTATAGACTCATCAATCTCCCCCTTTATGAAAGGTAAAAAAATACTTGCTAAAAAGAATATATGGACTTTGAAATGTTTATGATCTTGGAAAAAAATTATCTTCATTTATATATGGATCATAATGAATACAACTAACTCCCCATGAGGATTTTAAATCCATAAGGATCATATTATTGATTTCATGAATGATATTTTACATTTTCATCATATGAAAATCATCATGACAAATACTCTTCATTGAATGAACTCCCAATTATTTAGGAAATTTTCATCTTTACATAGTATTTTTTTTGACATTCCATTCCCCCATTGTGATTTTCAAAAAGGAATAAAAGTAATGGAAAATAAAATATGGTTCCTGAACTATTCGTATTAAAAAACCCAAAATATTATGTGAAACAAAAATTTAATTATGATTGAATAAAATTTGTACAATCGGAAAATACAACAAAATATCGGATTTGGAATGAAATTATCCCTCTTTTTCTTTTGGCATTAGCTTCTTGAAAATAATATTAAGCCTCTTGAGTTCATTGTGATCATCTTCCATGCGCTTGAGTATCTGATCTTTATCTTCACTTTTATTTTCTATGGTCATTATTTTTTCTTCCTGAGCTTTAAGCATATCAGTATGAGTCTTCAAGGCTTCTTCTTTTTTAGTAAGTTTTTCCTGAAGCTTGATTCTATGATCCTTTTTCCTCTTCAATCTCTGAGAAACAGAATACAATTTCCCATTCAGATCTTCCACTTCTTGCTTCCGAGTAGTTTCTTCAAGAGATAGATTTTCATTAAAAGACATTGTAAGATCTTTGAACTTAGAATCTTCGGATTCAAAAGAATCTGTGACATTATCTTGTAACTCATTTAGAATTCTCATATCTTAAATAGTTTTCCTTGACCAACTAGTCATATTCTTGCAAGATCTTTTATGGGCTTCATAATTAATGAATAATGTTTTGAAATCGGCCTCATGACTGACACATTTATCCAACACCATGGATACTAAATCTGAAATTTGATTTAACATATGCTAAAGCATCTGGCACTTATTGATAATACTTGATGGTTGAGGTGATATCCGAACAAGGATTTCGATAGATTCCGATCATTTGATGTTTTTAAGAAAAATATTCGGATGTAAGGAAATATGAATCTAAAAAATTTAAAACTATTAAAAAATACCAACAAGTAAAAAATGATTAGAAAAATCTAAGAAAGGAAACATACCTTTCAGATTTCTAAGAAGATTATTTACTATGAGGGAAAATTCTTACTGAAAAAAACATTAGTTTCCAAAAGTTTTGATTACAAAAAAAATTTAGACTACAAAAATTTTGATTATGAAAATTTTGTGTAAGAAAAGTTTAACTACAGATATTTTGATTAGAAAAATTTTAACTACAAAAATTATTTCTAGCAATAAAGTGTACTACTCATATATAAATAGCTTCTTACAGTGAGGATATAGGTATCAAGAAAGAGTTAATAAGGAATATTACCTTACATTGATAATTCCTAACATCTTTTTTATTTATTCAAATATATCGGATGGTAATGATTTTGTGAAAATATCTGCCTGTTGATCTTTGTTTCCTATAAATTGATGAATTATATATTCTTTTTTTGTTTGATCCCTATGAAAGTGATGAGTAATATATTGTGATTTAAAGAAGAGTTATGTGTGTGGTTTTTTCTAAATTAAATGGCATGAGTATTATCACAAAAAATTTGGGTTTTGGTAAAACGCATACCGTAGTCTGTGAGTGTGTGTTGCAGCCAAAATATTTGAGCACAACAACTTCAATATGCTACATATTCATCTTCAGTAGTGGAAGGTTCAACTGAGTGTTGATTTTTTCTTGACCATGAAACTAATGAATCTCCTAAGAAATGACAAGTTCCAGATGTAATTTTCCTATCCATTTTGCATCAACCAATGCCAACATCCGAAAAACAATTTGAAACAAAATCACTTATATATGTATAAAAGAGTCCTAGATCCATGGTTCCCATTACATAGAAAAAAATATTTTTCACTACTTTTAAATGAGATTCCTTAGGTTTGAATTGATATCTTTCATATAAGAATTCTGAAAACATTAAGTCTGGAAGACTAACTGTCAAGTAATGTATACTTTTTATCATACCCATAAAAGATGTTCGATCTACTAGTATCCCATATTCATCAAGATCAAGTGAATTTGAGGTAATAATGGGAGTACATACACTCTTAGTGTTGTTGTATCCATACGTTTTAAGATTAACTATAATATACTTATGTTGGGATATGTAGATTCCTTCTAGTTTTTGATAAATTTAGAAACCAAGGAAAAAATTTAACTCAACCATCATACTCATTTGGAACTCATATTTCTTTATATCTTTAAATGAATTAGTTAAATATTGTAGAGTTGAACGAAATATAATGTCATCAATATAACTTTTAACAATCAATAAATTTTTCTTATCATTATTTATAAAAAGGTTTGGAACAACATTTCCCTTAAAATAAATGTTTTGAAGAAAAAATCATGTAATTCTATCATACCAAGATCTTGGGGCTTGCTTAAGTCCACATAAAGCTTTGTAAAGATTAAAAACATGTTCAAGATGTTTTCTATCTTCAAATCTAGGAGGTTGTTCAACAAAAACATCCTCATGAACATATCCATTAAGTAAACCACATTTAGCATCCATTTTAAAAAGTCTGAAATTAAAGAATGATAAAAATGAAAGTAAACTATGAAGAGATTCAAGTCTAGATACTGGAGTATATGTTTTTTCATAGCCTATTCCTTCTTGTTGATTATAGCCTTTAGCAACCAATCTAGATTTATTTCATACTATGATTCCATTTTCATCACAATTATTTCTAAAGACCCACTTTACTCCAATAACATATGTTTCCTTAGGACATTCAACCAATGTCAAAACATTATTCCTCTCGAATTTATTTAGCTCATCTTACATTTCTTTTATCCAATCATCATCACAAAAAGCTGTATCAGTGCTTTTTTTATCTAATTTGGAAAGGAAATATAGATGTTCTATTTCATTTCTTAAGGAACTTCTTGTCCTTGCTCATTGATTTAAATCACCAATGATACTATCACCAGGATGTTTCTTAAGAAACATCTGATTTGGCATTTATAAAACCTATTCATCAATGAATGGTAGGAAGTATTCTAGGGTAAATGCTTCAAAAACATTTTCTTTAACATTTTTCTTATTATAAGGATCTTCTATCAAGGGATTATAATCATTTTTTGAACAAATATCAATATATAGGTTGACGAGGTTTAAAAACCAAGGGAACCATTTTATCTAATTTAAAATGTATTGTTTCTTCAATAGTACAAGTATTTTTATTGAAAAATATATAATCCTTAGAAGTGGTAGAGTATCCTAAGATAATTCCTTCGTCAGATATTGGTGGGAATTATTATAGATTATCTTTAGTATTCAGAATTAATACATTGCATAAAAAAACCATGAATTATGAAAGTTTATGTTTTCTACCATTCCATAACTCATAATGAGTTTTATTAAGAAAGGGTCTAATCAAAACATGATTTATTGTATAGAAAGAAGTACTTACAGTTTCATCCCAAACATGTTTGGCTTCTGAATATTCACTCAACATGGATCTTTTTATCTCTTGAATAGTTATATTTCTTCTTTCAAAAACAACATTTTGTTGAGGTGTTCTTGGTGCTGAGAAGTTATGAGTAATGCCTTTTCTACTACAAAATGTTTCAAAATCAAAATTTTGAAAATCTCCTCCATGATCACTATGAATAGTTATCAATGGAAGGTTTTTTTCATTTTTAACTTGGGCTCCAAAAATTTTGAAATATGAAAATTCTTTGGATTTATTTTCCAGAAAATAGAACCATGTAAATCTTGTGTAATCATCAACTAAGACAAATACATAATATTTTCCTCTAATGCTTCCAATTTGTGTTAGACCACATGTATCCATATGCACCAACTGTAATACAATTAAGTTTGAGACTTCACTAACTGATTTAAAACTTGGTTTATTTTTCCTTCCATATTGACAAGGATCACAAACATTTGATGAATCAAATATAATATCTGGTAGATCCTTAACTAGTATTATTAAAGAGATTTTTCATAGTTTCCTATAGTTAAGTGTCCTAACCTTCTATTCCATAACCAATAATGATCATCCATTGTACTGAGACAAGGTAGATCTGGACTCTTAATATCTTCTATGATTAGTGTGTGAACATTCTTGTCCCTATGGAAAGAATGAGTAAAATCTTTCTTTTAATTTTTTACTATACACTTTTCATTTCTAAAATTCACAAGGTAACCTTCATCACATAATTGACTTATTCTAGTACGGTTATTCTTAAGACCCTTAACGAATAAAACTTTTGAAAGAAAAGTTTTTCCAAGAAGAACAATGTTACCTATACCAATAATTTCTCTTTAGGAATTATCTCTGAATCATACATATCCTCCTTTCATATTTATAAATTTCAAAGAAGATTTTGTTTCCATTCATATACCGGGAACATCCACTATCCATGTACTATGTATTGTTGTTGGTAATTTTTTTACATTCTGAAAAATAATAGTGTTTGACTATCAGAACCCAAACGTTCTTGGATCCATAAATTTGAGAAATAAAAATTTTAGGAATCCACATTTTCTTTTGTGAAATATGCCTTATAAAAACCAAAAGGCTGTGTTTTTTTTAGGAAAAAAATTTCCCATTTACCACTACACTGACACTTGGTGCAGAATGGAGCACATTGGGGTACAAAATAGTTGTTACTAAAAATTAGTTTTGAACGAGTATATCCAAATTCAGAATTATTCCTTAGAGATCAAATTTGGGAATACATATTATCAATGTTTTCCTTACCTATGGTAATGTTTTAAAACAATTCTTTAAGGAAAATATTTTTGACTTTATCTTAAAAACGATGTTTTTATCCTAAAAAACAATAGTTTTACCACTAGAGTTCGTCTCGAAAAATGTTTTCTTATAAATTATATTTTCAAGATCCTTAGAAATTTTATCCTTCTCAGAATTAACTTCTTCAATGGGTTTTGAAATACTTTCACAGTCTTAAATATTTTTATCAAGATCATTATAACAATATCATACTTCCTTAGTAAGAATAGAAATCCAAGAATTTTCTTTATCGGGTTTTTCTTGAATTTAGAATTTTCATTCTCAAGGAGCTTTGAAAACCTAGATAATTCATCATAAGAAGGTAAAGTATTATCTTTATTAGAAGTAGATTCTTCATATGAAGATTTATAATATTTACTATCACTATAATTAGTGTCCAATGATACATTAGTTATGGATTCAAAATTGTGTACCTTAACCATTAAACAATGATTTCCAATAGGTAGCTTGGCTAATAGACCAAGATTATTCTTACCAGAAGATTCATTATCTGAGGATTCTTCAGAAGAGTCACTACCACTGGCACTCCACATTTCATTGGCTTTCAAAAAGATTTTACATTTAGCATTGTATTACATCATTCTATTCCTCTCAGAATGATTTTACTTTCTATATTTTCTCTTTAGCATAGGTCAATATGGCCTTATATTCCTTGCTCATTTGCATTCATAGAAAGTAAATTCTGAGTATTTCTTGACCTTTCATTATTTCTTCTTGTGTATAGATTGAAAATTATTTTGTCTAACAATCTTGTTCATCTTTTGGGCAAGATTGGCTAACTCATTTTCAGAAGATTCACTTCCACTAGATTCAAATTGAATAACTGTCCTCTTAGAATTGGATCTTATAACTATCTTAGGAGTCCTGGGTTTTATATGATTTAAAGTAGTTATAAAAGAAAAACATCCATTTCAATTATTCTTCTTATTTTTATCAACATCTCTTTTCATTATAGTCTCGTGTTGAAGAAGAGTTCCAAAAATCTAATCAAGGGAAATCTGTGAGACATTCTTATTCTCATCAATAGTTATTCTCTTTAACTACCAATCATTAGGCGTGATATCTATAATCTTGTCCACAAGTGCCTCATCATATAAACCATTTTCACCCCTGGATTGTAAACTGTTAACAATGGTCATAATCCTATGTTGTACATTGCACACTGGTTCTCCATAAGGAAAGAAACAAACCTTGATATTCTTCTCTAAGCATAGCTCTTCTAGTTTTAATAACATTGGAAGTTCCAAAGTGATTTATTTCAAGCTTCTTCTAAATACAATTTGCAGCTTCATAGAATGAAATTTGGATATATATATATTCCTGGTCATGGAACACAAAAAAGGATTGTGTACCTTATAGTTATGTTGATATTCTCACATTTCTTGATTAGTCAAAGTTCTGACTTTCTTATCAAGAATCGTGTAATCTTCAGTAAGCATTAAAAATCTGTCCACTCCAATATTAATATCAAAATTCTTTATACGGTCTCTTAAATATTCAAAATCATTCCAATCAAATATAGGTGTTCTAGTTGGATTATGATTTTCTGTCGAACGAACATTCATTCCTCCCATCTCAATGAAAATATATTTACACGGAATATTATTAGTAATAAATATTTTTAAACAAGTGTAAAAATACAAATCAAGGAAAATATAGAATAATAAAAACTAAGAAAGAAGACTAATATGTGAATATAATTATTTTAGAGACCAACTCTGATACTAATTGTTTGATCAAAATAATGATTTAGATACTCAATATATAATGGGGGTGAATTGTATATTTAAAAGTTTCGTTTGGAACTTTCAAATTTTGTGAAAACTTTCTATTGTTTAACAAAGTTAAACAAGGTAAATTTACAAGACCACTTAATTCGAAAAACATTCTAGATTCCAGAAATATGGTTCTGGAAATAAAACATAAGAAATGTTTACAAGGAAAAATATTCTACCTTAAATAGTATAGAATCATACTAATGAGAGTATATAAGTATAAGAAGGTGTAAGATAGTTATACATTGTTTAATAACCAAAATTTAACAGAAAACAATATTGAAACAATACAAGTAACATGTATGAAATATTTTAACCAAAAAAGTAGGGTATCCAACAACTTGGATAATGGTCCCTTGATTTATACATTAAAGAAAGTCTGTCTTACACACACCAGGGTAATCTATCGATAAAAATATCGAAGTCTATCTTGCTATCCCTGCAAGCCCTCAAACTTCAAGGTAGTTGACACCTCTTTCTTCCTAATCAACGAAGTCCTTGAACATTAAGGAAGTGGGCTCCTATTTCTTCCTTATCAAGAAAGTCCTCGAACTATAAGGTAGTCAAAACCTCTGTATTTCTATCCCTGGAAGCCCTCTATTGTACACAACAACAATTGGAGTTGCACAAAGAAATCTGAACAAGATGTTCAGTATACAGAAATAAAGAGAGTATCTATCTCTAAAAATCACTTCAGCAGCAGGTAATCTCTAGATTGATAACTGTGCATTGAGCTTGTTTAAAAGAGCTCAGATTTATAGGCACATTTCTAACAGTCGACTCCCACCTACAACGGTCATATTTTTCCTTTAATTTAGAAGGTACATGTACACATGTCACTCAAACAACGGTTGGTTAGAAACATAATACACAACATTGTTTTATAAATATAAAAAGGATAAGTAATATATTGTTGCTTAAGTAAATTTATTTTTCAGAGTCTATATTTTAATGAATTTAAAATCATAATTATAAGGAATTCGGAGTCTGAATTCTAAGAAATTCGGAGTCTGAATTCTTAGGAATTGGGATTCTGAATTCTAAGAAATTCAGAGTCTATATTCTCAGGTAATTGGACTCTAAATTCAAAGGAATTCGAAACCTGAATTCTAAAGAATTTGAAACCTGAATTCTAAGGAATTCGGAACCTGAATTTCAGAGAATTCAGAGTCTGAATTTCAGAGAATTCAGAGTTTGAATTTCAATGAATTTAGAAATTGAATTCAGATTAAAAATTAGAATACTTTATATTTAAGTATTTATTGAATTTTTAGAACTTAGATGTGAAACTAAATTTTACACTTAGAAATAAAAAGAGTTATATTTATAGAGACTAAAATATGGACAATGAAAAATAGGTAACGATAAATTTCCTTAAAGAATGAAATCATTCTCTATAAAATAAAAACATCAGGGAATAAAATTTTCCTTATGATAGACTGTTTGTGATTTTCAAAACATAGAGGAATTGAATGGTCATAAGGAAACCTTATTAAATCAATAATAAGTCAAAAGAAGAAATAATTTTAATTCTCAAGAAGAATAATCGGGATAAGGATCGGTTGATCAAGAAATTTTAGGATGATCACAAAAGGATGAAGAAGTTGAAGGCAACCTTGAGAAATCTCATACCAATGGAAAATAAAGATGAATTATTTTCCTTAAAAACTGATCATTATTTTATTCTGTTTGTAAATATTTTCCAATCACAATTAAATTTTGTTATACCACCATTTTTTGACTTGAATATTTATAACCATTCAAGAATATATTTTTTCTATTCCTTCCAACACATTTTAAAAATCATAAAGGGGGAGGAATGAATGATCAAAATAATATTAATTGAAAAGAATATAATGCCCTCAGTAAAGGGGATTTTACTTAAAACCATTATTCTTAATAAATAATAAGTATATTACCTATAAAATACAATAATAATATATTTATGGATATAAAAACCTAAGGGGGATTTAGTCGTATTCATCATGGATCGAAGAAAAGGGAGATAAGTGTTTATTTTCAAGATAAAAATAGGAAATATTATTCCCAATATTCTTTTATGAAAAGTTGTTTGTGGTTTCCAAAAAGGGGGAGACTATAGAGTCAATAATTATCCTTAGGAATTTTTCGATTCTAATTTTCGAAAATCACCAACACATTTTCTTTAATGAATTTTATCCTTATCTATGAATTATTGTCTTAAAGAAAAATTTTCCTCCTCCAAGAAATGTTTTATTCTTACTCTTGGTTTTCATTGTCTTATAATTTTTTTTCTCAAACCATGTCTAACTATTTTTTTCATAATGTCAAATATTCAGATCCATACATAACTTACAACCAAACCGTTTTTAGACTCTGAATTCATTGATATTCAGAATCCGAATTCTCTAAAATTCAGACTCTGAATTCTCTAAAATTCAGACTCCAAATTATCTAAAATTTAGACTCCTAATTCATTGAAATTCAGTTTATGAATTCTTTGATATTCAGACTCAAAATTCTATAAAATTAATATTTTGAATTTATTTGAATTCATATTTTAAATTCATCAATATTCCTACCCCAAATTCATCAGAATTAAGACTCTGAATTCTTCAGAATTAAGACTCTAAATTATTCATAATTCAGACTCCTAATTCATTAGAATGCCAATCCCAGATTCATTAGAATTAAGAATCCAAATTCATCAAAATTAAGACTATAAATTCATCATAATTTATACTTTAAATTCATTATAATTAAACTCTAAATTAATCAAAATTTAGTTTCTGAATTCATCATAATTCAAACACCGAATTTATCAGAATTCAGACTCTGAATTCCTAAGAATTTAGAGTCACAATTTCTCATAATTCAGTCTAAAAATATCCATTTTTTCCAAAAACCGATTGTTCATATTCTTAGACTCTGATTTCCAGTATTACTATATTCCAATTATTCATAAATTTTATTGTTACATTACATTCATAACATAGTATTTCATATTTATTAGATCTTATTTTCTTGTAGATGGTATAGTTTTCCATGAATTTGTTTCATCTTACACTTTGAGTGGTTTCTTATATTTCCTTATAAAAACATTGTCATGTAATCTATTTTAATCTAACTATTGGCTAAGTGACATGTGTACATGACCCTCAAAGATTTAATGAAAAATATGGCCATTAGAAGATGGAGCCGATAATTGGAATTATTTCTTATAATAGGAGATCATTTCAACGAGATCGTCACACATGTACATATTATTGAACATGAATGATCTTATGTTGTGATGTTTTTTCTAGATAGATAAATACTACCATGCTTTATGTGAACTTAGAACAACTTTTTCTCTTGTGATCAACTTGTTTATCCTAGTTGGACTCCAATTTTTATTGTGTAAAATATAGGGATTCTAGGTATATGAATAAATATATGTGGACTACCTTAAAGTTCATAGACTTTTGAGTATTAGAATACAGTTGTGCCATCAAACATAATATTATACGGCTTTCAAGGATAGTAAGGTAGACTTTAATATTCTTGTCGAAGGCTTACCCTGGTGTGGGTAACATAGAATTTCTCGAATGTATAAATCAAAAGACCTTTATCAAAGGTTGATTGATATCCTTATCATTGGGTTAAAGTATTTCTTCATGGTTTACTTGTTCTTGATACAAGTTTTATTTCCACTTTATTTTGTTAAAGAAATATGGTATAACTTTATTTTACTTATTTTACATATATTTACTCTGATAAAAAATTGTTTATTCAATTTAACATAGCATATTTCTCTAATATAAAAATGCACATGTTTTCTTAAGCATAACTTGTTTATGTTTAGTTTTCAAATAATTGGACCTAGGCCCTAACAATTAACCCTATGAGTTAGAAATAACTTGGGTTTGTGAATTTACCTTGATTAACATTGTTAAACATAGATTTCTTATTAGGCTTAAAATGGAATGTTTTTAAACCTACAATACAACCCTCTTGTATTTGAGCATCTACATCTATATTTCTATCCTAAAATTATATATATTGTTATGGTTATTTAATATATTTATAATAAATATATATTTATTATACAAGAGGATCCAACACATACAAATGAAATAATACCTAAGTTAAGGTATTTTCATCTCACTTTTATTTCTATGTGACACATACCATATTCACCATTATTAATATAGGTGGTATAAATACATCCCATGAATTAATTTTATGAATATTCTTTTGAATATTATTGGGATTTAAATATAAATCCAAGGAATTACTTTTTTGGGGCCTATGATAAATAATTTACAAATGTTATACAGGTTTTATGTTTTAATATTACTATTTTTAGGGATTGTTTATGATTAAGTATCTGATGAAGAAATATTATGATCTATAACTTAAGAAATCTATTAAATATATTCATATATATATATTTAATAATAATACATTTTTCATTTAATTTTATTTTCCATATGTTCTCAATGATTGATAATATTTTTTAAGTAAAATTGATATTATATCACTCTTCAATCAGAAATACTTTTTTCTTCCATGTCGATGTTTTCTAAAAAAATCGACAATGATTTTTACTATTATCATATTATTTCTAAATCCATTATAATAATTTTGTAATATTTTAAATTATAATGTTATTTTAATTTTTTGAACCACAAACTTCATTTGAATTTTTTTATAAAAGTATAAAATAAGTGTTTTTATACCTTATTCGGCCTGAAAAAAATATTACAGTCATTACAACTCAATGAGGTGAATTTTTTTTATAATTTACCTAGTTGTTTTCAAAGAATTTTATTTGCATAACATATTCAAATATATTGGATTTTAAAGTTTAATTTCATAATTGAAAGGATATTTTCCTCCAAAATATTTTAATTACATTTTAATGGTATTTTTATTCATTAACGAAAATAACCCTCGATTTCACTTATTCCCTACTTGGGATATGTAATAAGTATACCATCTGTATTATTTCACTATATGGTTTATGTTTATAAGGAAAATAATTTTACAAAACCCAATCCATTTCCATGTGTTATGTTATAATGCAATTATGAGATTTTTATAATATTTATCCTTTTTTCATAGGTTTTTATATGATTAAATGTTTATGAAATCCATTTCTTTTCATTAATTATTATATGGATAATTGTTTATGATATTTTTCAAATAGATTTATGATTTTAATTGCGTGAAGGGTGGTACCTATATCTCCCTCTAATGCATTGTGTATAGATTGATATCTCATGAATAAAAAAATAAAAAAATGGGGAGTGAAACCAGTTCAATAAGGACCATTTTACACAATAGTAGTCTTGGGAGTGAACCATGAATTTTTCAATTTTATTGGACTGAAACAAATCAACTATTATAGTCTTGGAAATAATCGTCAACTACTGATGAAATGTTTTTCTATGCTTATGTGTATACCATATTACCATCTATTATGTTAATGTTATTCGTACATGAATTATGTTCATTGATTATTTTACAATTATTATATTATGAAATTCCATAATTTATTCCATGACATAACATTATGATCTATGATAGGTAGGGTATAATTTTAAAATGATATTCTAACATTCTCAATCACTTATTTTACTGTTATGCTAATGTGATGATTGATATCTTCATTTTTTCCCTCATAGAACATATAAGATAACCCTTGGTTGTGTTTCCACTCCATAGGTTATGAAGAATTATACATTGTATGAAAAGTATAATAGGGGTTCTAATAAAGACCCCAGATTGATATACCTGGATATTACCATTATGCATGTATTGTCTCGACATACTCTGTAATATATGTTTATTTTCATTCTCACAGATACCCTTCTTTGTTTTATATTAAATTTGAAATAAATATATTTCAGGAATATATACCATGTTTTTATTTATATCTTTGACGAAATTTTGATCTGGGGTATGAGTTTTTAATACAGTATTCAATCCCAATATTTTTTAAATGAATATATGGATCATCATCCCTACACTATTCTTAATAGTTTATATATGGATTGGAAAACCTACATGAGGTGAATGACCAAAATTTGGAATATCAATCTTACATTAGAATCTGGAATCATTTTTCATACCCTACATTAGGGAGTTAGAACATATGGTTAATCAATGCTATATTTGGAATTTTATCTTTTTAGGATAAACATATAGATCATAATCACTATGTTACTTTTATTCCCTACATTACGCACAAAAAGGTATAGTTATGGAACCATACATTGTTAGGAACCCTATGGTATGCAGAGGAACCCAAAGGATCCTTACACAACATAAAAAAAATCATGTTATATGTAGTACAACTCTACATTGGACTATTTAACAACAATGTATTAAAATTGAGATTCTTATCTGAGATTCATGCACTAGTATTTTGATTGTGTTACATAATGATTGAAATATTCTCTTAGACTAATTCAAATCATGATTAAGATCGATTCAATGAAACAAATTCAACAGATAAAATCACTCAATTTCTTAAGGGAAGTTATGACTCCCCTATTCTATTTATATTTGAATATCTGTATTCTATTAATAATTTTTCTTCGATCTGGGATACAATATCAAGATATCATCTCTATATATTCTACATGTTTATCCTTTAAATTTATGTGTGATATAACATTCACATATAAAACATCATTATGGTTAATATATTTTATATTTATTCTACAATAAATGATTGAATCTGTTATTTGAAAAAGAGGCTACACGTTGGAGACATACATATTTTAAGCTCATGCTATTATATGTTAACTAATGATATTAGGTGATATTAATATAGAAGAAAATTTTCATCTAGGATCACTTCAGAATTATTCTTTCTTGAATAATATCGTTTATGAAGATAAATATCCATCTACGATCAATTGTTGCTGTTGTATATTCGATGATGAACCTAGACCATCAACAAATCAAACTTGTTTTATTTGTTAGAGTATCAAATTATCGTATTATTTGTTGTGAAGTGTAAGCTTCATGTACTAAAATATGGATAATTGGTTCACTACTAAAGAACCAAAAGGCTCAATTTATCCTTATTATAAAAGTGACCATAACCATCTCTCAATTGTGGTTTTGAAGGTCTTGTAATATGAGGAAATTTCTAGTGAAATTACGTAAGCTCGTAAAGAGAGAATTGGTGGAGAGGACTATGAGATCATTGTACCCCAAACCACTATAAAATTTCTATGTTAATTCCTTTTATTTATCCATTCCTCATATTCATTATAGAGTAGAATGTTTCTCTAATGGCCTGAAGGCCTATATTTTTTGTTGATTTTTTGATAATCCACCTTTCAAGGGGTGAGGTGGAACCCTTACAAGGCTTGTAGGTGTATGTATTGCGTGGCCCGCAGGGCTTAGAATAATTCATTGCATGTAGGATTCAAAAAATTCAAACAACCAAGATTAACTAAATTGAACTTATCCTCCCCAGTATCTTTAACATGAAATAATCTCTCTACCTTTCCATGGCTATTCAGCTAGGCTTTATCGTGCATATACAGGCTTGTCCTGATGGTAAGTGCCATACACTCTCATTCTTGCAATCTGTTTAGATTATTCTATAGTCAAATCTCCTAACTCAATCTTCTTCTAAAGCTTTTTCATTGTAATTTTTCTGGTTTAAATCTTCACTTAAGGTGGCTTGAAAGCCTTGAGGTGGCCCGAAGGCCTTACTGACATGAATCCATGGGTGGACCGAAGGCCTTAAAGGTATCTAGGACAAAATTGGTTTCACAAAGGCCCAAATGGGGGAATTGACTTGGATGCTAAAGTGACAGACAATATCTGCTACAGTACCCGCTACAGTACCTACTGCAGCACTCCTACAGTACCCAAATATATTTCTCTGCCTGGATTTCATCTAGGGTCACCAGGATTCACTTAAGGAGTACTCACCAACTGGGGTGAGGCTCATGTGTATAAGAGAATGTTTAATGTCATTATAAATCTCAAAGATATTTAAAAACAAGAATCTTGTGAGGGTTCTTAATAGACACATTTCACCCCCTCTAGTGTAATATTATATTATTACAATATAATAATTGGTATACAAGGTGATATTTTGGGATAAATCTATAGAAATATGAAAAGAATAAGGTATATAGAAAGTAGACATAAATGGATTATCTGAAATAATTAATGTCTATGGTTTATTCTCAATACATTAATAGTGACAACTATAGATACTGGAAATCATAAATGACTATCTACAAGTATAATCATAGATTCAATGTTTGTTAAAATATCAATACTCCATATGAAATTCTTGAGAAACCAGAAACATATACTGTTGAAATAGAAGATGAATGTAATATCAATTCCAAATAAATGAATGAAATTATTTGTGGACTTGGACCATATGGGTTTAGTCATGTATAAAAATGTCCTGCTATCTAAGAGTTTTGTAAAACTACAAAATTTGATTTTTAAGGAATATAAAATCATTGAAAAATGATATTTTCTATTTCTAAGATAAATTTTGACACCTATATAATGTTTTAGGGTGAAATCATCACTCATATGAATGTATGGTTAATAGAGATTATCGAAAATATTAATACATTGGTATATATGATTAATCATTCTGATCAAGCATTGAATATACTCAAAGTACTTCCTTAAAAATAAAGAATAAGTATCTACCGGTTTTCATCAATCATCACCTAGAATGAATATAATAGAGAATTTTTTTTTATGAAATCTAATGATGTACAACTAAAAAATGGACGTTAAAGTTGAATATTTTAATATTTTAGTGAAAAGGAAAAATAATTCCCTGAATGTAATATATCAGAAGCATAATAGATTAAAACAACAAGAAGAAGTATAGAAAAATTCAAATCCCTCAAATTCTGAAATGGAATAGAATCATCTAGCCACAATGTTCACAAAATACAATTTTAATAATAAAGGATTTTTAGAACAATCCTTTATGAAGGATGAAAAAGAACCTAGATAATTACGATGCAAGGAATGAAAAAATTTATGTTGCATTAGACCGGATTTCTCCAAACCAAAAGATAAAATAAGAAGGAAAAAAGGAAGTACTAAAATAATGGTGATTATGAGTAAAATATAAAAAGAGACATCAATTCTACATGAAGTGTATCAGAAGATATTTGAATATCTGTAGAATCTGATTGAGATAAAGAGCCAAAAGACTGAAATACAACATATTATTTGTTGATAAGGATGAAGAAGGGGTACAAATTTGTTACTCCTCTGATTATGGTACTGATAGATACTCAAATAATAAATTATTTGCTGATAGTTCAACGTTAGAATAATAATATTATTCTATATTTATGAAGAAAAAATCATTGAAAAATAATCTCATTGCAATTTTAAGTAAAATAAAGGGAATGCTAATAAACATCAAGAATTAGTTGATAAATTTAATTTATCTACATCACAATGTATTGATCACAGAAATAATCATAAATGAAATATACAATGATTTAAAATCATATAAATGTGTTACTATAGTTTTTAATAAAGTATAAAATAATCTTGATGATAATCATGGGAAAATGAAATTAAAATATAAACAATTAGAATAAAATGTAAGGGTGAAAAATAAAAACTATAGAAAATTTTTTTTCCCCAATTCCAAAGAAAATTATTATTATTATTGTGGTATAAAATTTCAATACACAAATAAATATTACATGAGAAATCCTTAAATCATTAGTATTAAGAAAGAATTTTTTACTAAAAGTATATATGAAGCATGTGATATAAATTATAGAAAGATAAGGCAGATAAGGATTCCCAGATCATTACTCGCTGACACTGCTGGAGTGAATAAAATATAGATACCATAAGAAACATTTGTTTAAATTATTTTGTAGGAAAAATGACACCTGATCAAAAATGATATATGGTATATTTATAATGTATGTTCTAGGTACATGAATGAAGACTCGTCAAATTTCAATATTCTTACTTAGATGGATGGATGTCTAGTCACTGTTGGTGACAATGCAAAAAAGAAAAATTGTTGGAGTTGGAACTGTTGTAGATCCAATCACTATCTCAATCAAATAAGTATTATAGCCTAATAAGTATTTATCAACAATATGATAATGGATTTTATGTTTACTTATCTAATAATTCCTATTAAATTTACAAAGATAAAATTAATAAATTTAGAGCACTAAGAACTCATAATGTTTATACATTGGATTTAAACTCCCTATATTAACAAAAAGTGAATTTTTTAACTAATAAGACAAATGAGTCCTGGATTTGGCCTAGAAGACTTAAAATTTTCAATATACATTCTTTTCATAAGTTATCTATGATACAATTAGTTTTTAATTTACCATTCTTCAAGTTGACAATGATAGATTTTGTGCTCCATGTTAAATTGAAAAAAAACAAAAAACATCTTTCAAATATAATAATAAAATAGCTAAATCTAAACCTTTTGAACCTATCCACATGGAATTGATTGTAACATCTAGAGTATCATATTTTGTTGGTAATTTATATGTTTATATATTATTTCATGATTGCTATCGATTTACCTGGGTATGTTTTATAAAACTAAATAGTTAAGTATTCACTATTTTTTATGATTTATAATTTTTTAAAAAAAAATTTAAAATGAGAAAGGTTTTAAAATAATTTTTATTTTCAACTGATCATGGTGGAGAATTGGAGAATCAATAATTTAATTATCTTTTCTCAAATATTCATATTAAATAAACATTATATACACCATGATCACCTCAATAAAATGGTATTATTGAAATAAAAAATAGAACTATTCAAGAAATAGAAAAGACTATGCTGAATGAATACAGTCTTTATACCTATTTTTGGGTAGAAGCTGTAAGTAGATCATTCAATATAAGGAATAGATTTTTAATAAGATATATTTTTAAAAGGACTCCCTATTAACTATGAAATAACAGAAACCCCACAGTAATGTACATTAATGTTTTTAAATGTAAGGTGTATTTCTATAATACTAAGGCCAACCATTGTATATTTGATCCAAAAAACCGATGATAGAATATTTTTATGATATTCTACTACCTTTAAAGCCTATATAGTGTTTAATAAAATGACATGGATTGTTGAAGAATAAGTTCATGTTAATATTGATTAAATTTACCAATTTATTAAATAGAAATAACAAACTACATAAATTAATTATTTAATTGACAACATGATACTTGAAACCCCCAAATTTTTTTTTGAAAATGATAATAATTAAATTCTGTCCATTTTAGAAGAACATGAATCTAATAAACCATCAATGTATCATACCTAGACATTCTATAACATTAAAGAGACATCATTTAGAAACTTCTATAGGAGTCCTAGACACAAGAATTATAACGTGAAGACAATTAAGAAACCTAACTAACTTTTTAAACTTTTTATCTCAGTTAGAACCTAAGTCTATTGATTTAGTATTAGAGGATGATAGTTGGATGAAATTAATAAAATAAGAACTAATAAATTATTTAGAAAATAATTTTAGAAATTAGTTGAAATACCAACCAATTAACAAATAATAGGAACCATGTGGGTATTCAAAAATAAAAAGGATGATCAAGTGATTATAGCAAGAAATAAATCTAGATTATTAGTTAATGGATATAATCAAGATGATGGAATACATTATAATGAATCATTTTTCCCAATAATGATATTTTTATCCATTAGAATCCTTTTAGCTTATGCATCTCATTTAAAGAATAAACTGTCTTATATGGATGTTAAATATTCCATTTGAAATTGATATTTAATTGAGGAATTTTAGGTTGAAAAAATTCCTAGTTCTGAAAACCCTCATTAATGAAATTCTTTTTATTAAACTTATTATATATCATTATGTCCTTAAAAAAGAATATAGAGCTTGTTATGAAATATTAAGATCTTTTATTTGGAAAATTTTACTTATAAATGGATTGGAAGATCAAACAAATATAAATAAATTAGTTTGTTCTAATAATTTATTAGTACAAAATTATTTTGATAATGATATTTCTGGTTCAAAAACAAAAAATATTTTAAATGATGTCTCCAAACCAATAAAAAAATAATTTCAAAAGATTATTATGAGAGATTATAATTTCTTTTTATGATTCCAAATTTTTCAAAGAGGTTATGAAAATATTTTAAATCAAATTAAATATAATATTGATTTATTGATTATTTTTGGACTTGAAAACAACAATAAATATAAAAATCCTATATATACCAATATAAAACATGATTTGGATGATGATGGAAAACCATTTGGCAACATATTTTATAGAGGTATGATTGGCAGTTTTTTATATCTTACTCCTATACATTCTGTTTTATTTATGTTTATGTTCTAGATTTTAGTCAAATACAAAATAATACCATCTTACTGTTTTTAAAATAAAATATAGATATTTATAGGTAACTATTTTTCAATAAATTCTTTAACATAAAACATTTTATTTTAAAATAATTTCATATTCAGATATTGATTCCAGTGGTTGTAGATTAGATAGAAAAATCACACCAGAAACCTATTACTTTTGATGAAAATCATTATTATCATCTTCAACTAAGAAACAACACTCAATTTCACTGTCAATAGCTAAGGAAAAATATATTACTATTGGAAGTTGTTGTGCACATATTTTTTGGATGAAAAACACACTACTGTAATTTGGATGAAATTTTAAAAATATACAGATTTTATGTGATAATACCAGAGCTTTAAATATTTCAAGAAAACCTATAATCCATTCTATGAATAAGAATATTTTCATAAGGAATCTCTTTCTAAAATATCATTATTTTAAAAAGGATATACCATTATAATTTGTTAATACTGAATATCAATTAGTTGATACTTTGAATTAAACACCTCACAGTTCATATTTTGATTTAATTAATGAGTAGTTAAGAATATTTAATTTTAAATAATTTTTTATTAATTTGTTTTTTAATAACTCTATTTTATTTTAAGTAAAATTTATATATTGTATTTAATTATTTATTACTCCTTTTATGGTTTGGTTATGTATTAATTGTATTTAAAGATAAATTCATTTCAATTTTTTATTCATCTTTTCAAATTGAAAAGTAATTAGTACTTTCTCAATTAGTACAAGAAAACCATATACTTCCTCCTACTCATATCCTTCAAATCCATTAATAATTCAGAGAATTTTTCATTCTTGATTATCAAAACCCTAAAACTTCAAATATTCAATTGTGAAACATATGAAAATGGAAGCTTTAGAAAGAGTTATAGATATTGGTCCAAGAGAACTTGTTCTCCAGTTGAAGTATAGGAATCATTATTAGGGAATGAAAATCAATTTTGATTGTATATATTAGAAAATATCTCATTTAATAATTATATAAAATTTCAAGTATTAATATTAATTTTTATAATTATAAATATTCCTTTTGTTTTTGATATTGAAGTGAAATAGTTTTTTCAGAATGATTCCTTTAGTTCAATATTTAATAATGATGTAGTTTTTTTTGTGAAATCTGTCATGAAACTTATGCATATCTTCATTTAGAATTGATATCATTTTTTCTTATCCTCATGAGGGGAATTTTATTTTTATTTAATAAATTTAGTAGATGAGAACTACATATAATAGGATATAATGTTTTCTCTTTTTGAAACCAGAACTGTTAAAAAAATGATGAAAAAAGATCTTAATAATGATTAATGAGTCGTGATTGACATCATTAAGTATGGAATAGTCCCATGTATTATAGAGATAGGGAAATTAATTTTTCAAGATATGTATATTATAATTTTTTTCATGAATAATAATAAGTGTAACTATAGAAGATACATGATAAGGTATCAAAGTCATTACTATCAACAAGATATAAAGATGGGTTTTTACCCCTATAGAAGGATTTTATCCCTACTATTTCTAAGGATGGGAAAGAAAAGAGACATTTATTTTGATCATAGATGTCATCACAAACATATTCTAAATGATGGATCTTTTAAAAAAATAAAAAATTTATAAAGTAAATCTTACAATTGTCTTCTGATAGTATCATGGAAGAATAAGAAATATTGATGACTATAGCTGAGGTGGAGTAGTAACCTGTTGCTGCCTCTCTATGACCAAGGCCTAATGAAGAATCGAAATATATAATTGATGAGAAAAGTATTCATGAGATAAGAAGAATTTCAATAAATATTTCTAAGCTATAGGTAGTTTTCTATTCTAAAGAAGATGAATTCTTGAGCAGTATTCTCATATAACTAGACTTGTTTCAGAAGTTTATCAAAAATTGATATTAATACTAATGAAGATGGTCTTGGAAATATTTATATAGTTATTTCTAATTCAGGTGATGCATGAGAATCTTTATTAAGATAGCAGTAAGTGCCAAGTTTTTCGTTCATTGAAATTGATCAAACCAATGCTCAATATACTATGTATTATAACTCATTAGAAAGAGATATTGAAGAGATTGATCAATTTCTTTGTTAGGGTAAATGCTGAGAATCTGACTATAAGACAAGAATTCTTAATTGAAAGGAAAACTACTTAAGAGAGTATAATTTCTATAGTGAACAAAGTTGAGTTTGATTCACTTCAAGATCAACTCAGTGATGTTTAAGAAAATTTAGTATCTATGGTTTCTCATGAAGGGTTAATCACATAATTAGGTAGAAAATTTTGATATTTGAAAGTTGAATCTATGAAGAACTCGGATTTTGATGGGTTGAATCTTATGTTGGGAAAATAATTTAAATATATCAAGGATATACATTAAGCTTCTACCTCTACACCTCAAACCAATTCTGTAATCACGATAAGGATATTTAATGAAATAATTGATATGATAGAGGGATTCAACAATAGGCTGCACACTTTCAAGTTTGGTAGTACACCTCTAAATGTTCTCCGGGATAATCATATATATTTAATCATTCTTCTAACCTCTAATGAATCTTGGTTGGCACCAGTCATTCACCATGTTGTAGATATATTTATATCTTTTATTCTATCTAAAGAATTATGGCGTACTCTTGTTTGGTGGAAATGTTGAAGACATGGAAATATTCAAAGAATATTTTTCAGAAATGGATGTATTTCTTCAAAAATATTTTTTAGAGAATTCTTATGATGTTTCTTTAGATTGATAGTATTGTTATGGAAATTCCTTACCCAGATGAACATTCATCCAACAGAAATTCTAATACATAAAAACCTTTTTACTGGAGCCCCCCATTATGAAGAATTATTATGTTGATTGTGGGATGTATTCATAATAATTTTCAGATATTTGATCTACATTTAACTTAACTTTGATTTTATTTTGTTCATTTTATATTTCTTTTTTACATGTATTACATCATTCTTTCTATTAAAAATTATACATTCCTATCACATATGTTATTTTTATACTCAGTAGACTTTAACATTAATTTACAAGCTAGAGATATATTAAATATTTTTTATATAATTTTATCTTTAAAAATTTATTTTTAATATAACAAAATGAGAAGAATAATTGAGAAACTTATATTTTAGGGAAAACCATTTTAAATTAAAATAGTTTTTTGAAATTGAAATATTTTATTATAGTGCTTACAAATTTTATATTTTGTATGATTTATTTTATATGTTTTGTGAACATCAAGATGGGTGAGATTTTTAGGAATGTATTTTCTCAACAATATTATGTATTATATGTTTATTTTTGTGCTAAAAATACCCTTATTTATTTTCTAAAAATGTTTTGTTATGTATATTTGAGGAATATATGTCTAGTTTTTTTTATATATTTATGAAATTAAAATCTATGGGATGTGTTATGAAAACATTGTTCAAACACTATGTTTGGTAAATTAATGTATAGATCATCATCCCTATGCTACATTGAATAGTTCATATATGGATAAACAACCATGTGTTTGGAGAATAAAAATTGTATAGAATATCAACCATACATTTCAATCTTGAATCACAATTCATACAGTACTTTCAAGAGTCAGAACATATGGTTAATCAATGATATTTTTGTAATTTTAGGTTGAAAGGATGAAAATATGGATCATCATACCTACATTAATTTTTCCCCTCAATTACGCACAGAAGAAAGTATGCTTAAGGAACCATAAGTTGTTAGGAACCATAAACTATGAAAAGGAGCCCTATTCTATGAAAAGGAACCCTATGTTTTGCAAAGAAACCCTATTCTATGTAGTTAAACTTTATTATTGACTATTTAACAATAGATTTTTTAAACTATGATTTTTATATGAGATTCATGAATTTTTTTTTGAGAGTGTTATGGGATGAATGAAATATTCTATTTGACTAATTAAATGATTGATTATAATTGATTCAAAGAACGATATTCTTTAGAGAAAATAACTCCTATTCATTAGTGATGTTATAACTACCCTAGACAACTTAGATTTGAATATTTGTGTACTATCTGCTATTTCTCTTAGATCTGAGATATTGTATCAATATATCATATCTATATATTATACATGTGTATCTTTTTGTAATTACATGTGATATAACATTTACACATATGATTTAATTATTTATAATATCTTCTATAGTTTTACTAAAATGATTTATTGACTCTGTTATTTGTAGAAGTGGCTTCACTTTGGAGACATAAGTATTTTAACCTTGTTTTGCAGTAAGTTTACTGATTCTATTAGTTGATATTAATACTGAAGATCATTTAAAACTAGGATAAAATCAGAATATATATATTTCTTAATGAAATTAATTTATAAAGAATATAAAACATATACTGTAAGTTTTTTCTACTAATACTGTGAGGATTGACCTGATAAATTTAAAAAAACACTGTTGATTTATTAGAGTATCATCTGATTGTACTCAATTATGGGGAATTGTTAGCTTTTTATACTGAGGTATGGATAATTAGTACCCTGTTAGATAACCATAAGGATCTATTTATCCTTGTTTTAATGGTTATTACTTCCTATACTATGTTTTGGTTTTGAAGGTCTTGTGATAAGAGGAACATTCTACTGAAATTCACCAAGATCTTAGAGAGACCATTGGTGGAGTGGGGGAGGGGAAATTTGTGCCTCGAAACGCTATAAAATTTCTATGTTCATTCATTCTATTTATTTTCTACTCATGTTCATTATCAAATAGAACATGGAATATCTTCATAAATCGCTAAGAGAATTAAGAAAATGAATTTGTAGAGAGTTTCAAAAACACACAATTCACGCCCCTCTTGTATTATATTGTATTACTCCAACCTAAAAGTTACCTCATTTTTTATGAATATTATACTCGTTAAAAAATATATTATTGAGGATCATAATAGTTGAGTGTCTTTGGAAACTTGAAACATAATCTTCTCAATTGGTGAAAGATCTTTAATATTTCTCAAAATTATCTTCCCCTTTTGTACTCCAACTTAAAATATTTTTTTTCAAAACCTGGGGAAAGGAAATATAAGAACGTGTGAGCACATATTCCTAATAAGGGTAAATAAAAGAGATATTTAAACATAACATGAACATTAGGGTATGATAAAATGAGCATAAAATTTGGTGATCATACCCAG
The DNA here is from genome assembly GCA_963277665.1 of Viscum album. Taxonomy (NCBI): domain Eukaryota; kingdom Viridiplantae; phylum Streptophyta; class Magnoliopsida; order Santalales; family Viscaceae; genus Viscum; species Viscum album. The sequence goes on along the minus strand of OY728159.1, from coordinate 1,286,475,999 downwards.
AATATGAAATATCATAAACACGATTCATGGAATAATTATTGGAAGAACATATTCCATGAATCATATATAATCAAGAGCATGATCCACGAGAGCATAACATAGAAAAAAATAAATTGAATTTGGGCCATATAACTAATCCTAAAAAATCATTCCCTATAAGTTAAGGTTTATTACCAAAACCTATCATAGGACATCATGGGGATACACCTATAGGGTAGGACACAACACCATCCCCAATCACATCTATTTTCTTATGGTAGAATGGGTTCACTCCCCAAACCATGTTTTTAGTCAAGGTTCAATCCTAAGACAATAATAGATGCCCGAGTTCTTTAATATACCTTGTCCACTCCCCATTCTAGCCATTTCTATATAACATGAGATATAAATGTTTATCCAATCCATTGGAGAAAGATATAGGTCCCACCGATCACATAATGAATGTATACATATGTGTGCCATAAGATTATAAAACACTCATCATATCATGAACCATAAAAGAGATGGGTTTCATAAACATCATATCATAATGCATGAATGAAATGGGTATCATAAATATTTTATCTTAATCAAACATGTTTAAAAGAGATTGTTTTTGTAATAATTTCATTATAGAATTACTTTTGAAAGTATGTGGGTTTCACATGTTTTTTGTCATGATATAACCTATAGAAGAGATATATGTTTCATAAATTAACATATGAAATTAAATATAATCCATTCGAAAAAAGAATAATAATGGTCCATTGAATAAGATCTCTAGTAAAGTGAAAACATATCATAGCATGTCATCATAGATGGAAAGTTGTTTTGAAATATTAGTTGCAGAATTTATTAGGGAACAAGTTTTTATTTGAAAATAATTTTTTATAACATAAAACATTTTCAAAATCCTTTTTCTGAAAAACTCTTTGATAACATGTTATGTAAGATTAAAAAAATTTAAAAAATTTATTGATGAAAATATACATTACTCTTTAAAAAAATATTTTTAATATTTAAAACACTTTAAAAAATATTTCAAAAAATCCTTGAAAACCAATATAGTAATATTGAATTTTTTTTTGGAAAACATTAATTTTAAAATGTCATTGAAAAATTACAACGGAAACTTTGAAAATAATCTGAAAAATTTGATCTTTGAAATTATATTTTAGAAATTATGAATAAAACATTAAAAATATTTAATAAATGTTTCATTAGAAATACATTAAAAACATATAAATAATTATGATTTTTTATAAAATTATTTCCTTAAGATACATATAAGAAAAAATAATTTATATGATATTACTAATTTTTCATTAAAAATAACCTTGAAATATTGAAAATAAATCATCAAGAAAAAAACATTCATGAAAACGTGTAAATTAGTACATATAGAATATTATTTTTTCACAATAAAAATCATAGAAAATTGTCTTGATTTGGAAAATAAAAAGATTACCTTTAAAAAAATTGTAAAAAGGTAAATCATGGATAAAATATTATTTTTAAAAAACATATGAGAATAATATATCATGTTTTAAAATCATTTCCAGAAATCATGGTTTTGATGGAAAATAAATTTCTGATCGAAGAGTGATATAAAGTTGTATTTTCTTAAAAAACATTACCTAATTTACATAAATACCAAATACTAGAATAATAGTTCCATTAAATTAATATATCATAAATAATCAGAGGTGAAGAATGTTCATGAGATATATTGGTAGAGAGATCATTATATGTCATCAATATAAGCATAATCATAAATAATCATGATAAATGTTGAGATTATATCAACAAGCAGTTACCACTTTGGTATCATTGAATCATAATCCTCATGAAATAATAAAAATACATGAAAAATAAAGAATAATGAAAATAAGGATATTCATTATATAATATTTCAAAGGGATTCTTATACACAATGTAGAAGAATATTGGTGCGTAACATGGAATGTGTCTGAAAGAAAGAAAATTGGGACATAATTACTTTACCAATTTGGTAACTTCTGAACTGGAAAACATCTTAAAGGGAGATCATAAAATGGATTTCTAAATACCCATATAATTATGGATAATAATAATATAATAAATTTCTCATAACTATATACACCACATTAATTAAACGAGTGGTGATTATGGAATAATTCTTGCAAAAATAAAATTGAGACTGTAAATCCTCTTACTACATGAGTAACTTTTGAATGATTAAATCCATGAAATAATAAAATAAATTAAATATTTTAATCTCATAAACTAAATTAAATTAATTATAAAATATTTCATATGTAAGTATATACACCACAAGACGGGAATAAGTGGTAAATATAGAATATATATCATAAAAATAAAAGTGAGACAAGGAAACCCTTACCTAAAGTAATGACTTTATTTGTACACAATCATAACTCTTATATAATAAATATAAGTTATTATTAATATAAGAAACTACTTTATTTTTATATATTACCATATTGGATTTTATTATTACCTTATATAACCCATTTATCAATAATTCCTTATTATGGTTTTGTATCAGGTCATAACCAATTTGTTTTTCAAACATGATTTGACATGTTATTCTTGGTCCTATTTGTGAGATCAGGATTTCCTTAACTAGAGATTATAAACTGTGGTATGAAAATCATATACATTCAGTATTTATTTATTTATTATAATACGAAAAATATATAAATATGAAATAAAATTCACCATTTATGGAGATGGTATGTCGTACGTAAGCATGAATGATGTTTCCATTTTATTGTTGTTTTTTAAAGAAAGAAATGTAATTGATATATGTATATATGTATTTATTTATATTAACATCACAATATAATTATACTTTCATATATATATATATCATGTATTTTTTTAAAATAATTCATAAATACATTCTACCTAAAGCATGAATAAATCACATCGCTCTTAGGAGGCAGAAGTCCACACATACAATAACAGAGTTATCATAATAAAAAAACTTGAAATAATGATGGTATTTATGATATAATATTTAAATAAGTATAAATATTTCATATATATCATATATATTTATATATAATATAAAAACCAAAATTCCATCATTATTCTCATCCATGAAAGGTGGTAATGAAAGAACGAATGACATCGTTTTGTGAGTCGGTATTTAGCCATACACACAAATGATGATTTCATATCTCATTTGATGGAAGTGTGTATGAGTGTATGTATTGCCATTAAAAAAATCATTATATTTATTATAAATAGGTTATTATATAATAATTTTAAAAAAAATTAAGGGGTGGAGATAGAGATAGAATGAATTTTCATCTTCTGGGATGTTACCTCTTTTTTGTGTAACTCCTTTTGGTTTTCACCCAAGGGGTTACATGGATGTGTTGTTTTCATAAATTTAGGCTTTTTGTATGAATTGAGGGAATTTTATAGCTTATTTGTTCATTTTTTAAGCAATATAAAGGTCTTTGTATGTGTGATTAAGTAAGGGGGTGAGCTCCTTTTTTATATTGTAAAAGTGACATTCTTGTAAATATAAAAAAGGTAAGCACTATTATGAGGTCTCCCATAAAACATGTGCATACAATAATTGTTAGTTATCTAAAAAAGGGAGAATATGTTTAAAATATTTTTATAAAATAGCCTTTGGACATTACTCTTTATGTTAAACTTTAACAATAAAGAAAACGTGTTCATAACAAAATCAATACTGTTAATTATAATTATTTCTCTAATATTTTATATAAAAAACGATGTTTAACATAATATAAAAATAAATTAGAATTATACCAAATATGGACTCCATTTTTCCCAATTTATAATATAGAATCTAAGGATACTAATTTAAAACTAATCATTTAGAAGGGGGGGAGCGAGGGTTTAATGTGAAATGTTCAAAAGTTTCAAATGGTTTTATATGGAATTTAAATGTGAAATCAATATAAATAACATAAATTGGATTTATTTTTTTATAATTGAAGTAATTTTGTTTCAAAATATCTAATTTATATATTATCCATATAAATAAAATATATGGAAAACTATTTTTCAATTTAAATTCTGTGTTTTTTCAAAATTCATCAAAAAATGGATCTTCTCCGAGAACACCATAAATTAACACAAAGTAAATTTTGATATTTTGATTGAATAAAATATTTTCTATTTTTTTTAAAAAAAATATTATATAAGTGTTTACATTATATTTAAAATCAGTGTCTCATTAATAAAAGATAAAATTACCATTTACAGAAATATTGTTTTTCAAAATTAGATTAATTATTATATTAAACCTCTCAAATATACTAGATGAGAGTCAATTATTATTTTTATTTATCAAATATATATTTTATAAAAAGTATTCATCAAATGTTTTTTAATTTATTGAGATAAAATTGTGTTTGAACATTGAAGAATAGGTTTCTTAGAAGATGATTTTTTTTATTTTCAAATAGTTCATACTTTCATTTCAAGCTACTTGATAACCAAGGGATTAATTTTATATACCTGCGTAAATAATATTTTCATAATTTAGTTATTCTTACTAATAACTTCCATTCCAATGGATAGTTGGTGACTTTAATAATATTTTAATAACAAGATTAATAGTGTATTGTAGTTTGGTAAAACTCAGACCTATGTGTAACACATGGCATAGAAGGAACATAGAATTTTGTGTAACACAAAAAAACATAGTGTTGAATGTACATTAAGATAATAAAAATGTTGTTTTTAGTGAAATATTCACTTGATGTTGTGTGAAATGCAATCCAAACATAGTGTTTTTATATAACACAAGTTATATTCTATGTTGTGTGAAAGGAATAATGGTTAAAATATTAAATCAACTAAAAAAATAATTCACAAAATCATGGATTGTAACACTATACCCCCTTTAAAATAAATTTCTTCCTTGAATGTCATATTTATTATTAACAGTTTAATACTGGAATGTTATATTCATTGAAACCAACAACATATAAAATGAATATAAAATTTTCTTTAATAACAAAATATTTGAGACATAGAGGTCACCCAAATAACACATAAATAATAAACCACATAGAATAAAATATTTTTAAAGGGAAAACATATACATGGAAGACAAATATAACTATCAAATTATGATGGAGAGTGATAGAGAACCTGGTCAGGATAATGTTAACAATAAAAAATGAAAAAAATAACAAGTCTTGAATAGTGTCATTTATAACATCAAAACGCTGATAATCAGAAAAAAAAATTATTTCAATACAAATTTTGGTAAATTTAAATAATTTTCATAAGAAGTTAATCCTACTTTATTTTAGGATAACCTCACCCATTGTTATGCGCTGATCAATTTCCACTTCATATCTTATTCCATGAAATAAAGGTAAATTTTTCATTCCTAACACATTAGCATATTATGAGGTCTATAAATAGAACTACAGGTCATTCCAAATTTCGTTATCACAAAAAAAATGTTTTAAAAAGCTATCCAATATGCATAAATCCTCATATGTAGAGATATTACATTAATCTCTAAAACCAAATTCGATGAAATGAACCATTCCATAAATATTTAACCTTAAAATCCTTATAAAAGATGAATGTCTTGAAATTAGTTATAAGGTCACTATATTTTTCAAAATGATCCTAACATTGATCCCCCATATATCATGAAGTATCACTTATTTGTCACATAACAAATAATTGAATACCCTCATCCTGTATTCTCATGAAATAAGTGTATAACCAAAATTAACATCAATACTTATTGAATACATGAGAGTTTATTTATTCAGAAGTAAATTATATATATTCCTAAAATCCAAAAATTATGTAAACATAATAATTGATGGCAGAAACCTCTTTTCCATCAAATCCATAATCAGTTCCAATATAATAATTTCCATTCAATTTACTTATTCACATCTAACATATCTTTATCTATGCATCGTTATCTCAACATTAGGAATATATTAAGGGTTATAATTCCATTAATATTGTGTTTCCCATAAACATGACATTTTCATTAAGTAAAATTTTCATGTCCATCCGAACTATTACACATATTCTAGTAAATTCGTAGAAAAAAATTAAACTGATCAATCTTTATAAAATGTTAAATTCAAAATTCATACATCCAAATGAATAAACAATTGATTATTCTACTTTATCCTTAATCCATTAACTAGGATAACTCATTTTATTACATAATATCTCTATATTATAAAATTTCAATTATACTCTCAAAATCATCTGAAATATAACCATTACTCATACAACCTTGTTGATTCTCTTTAGGATATTTACACTTAGGAAAAAACTTCATAACTCCCATTCATTATACATTTGAAGCATTTGACCATAAATTATATCTTAGGGATGTAATTATTCTCATTTATTGTGTCAAATAAACTTATCTTTATCACTTTATAGTTACTTTCCTTGTTTCCTTTTTCCCTTAATGAAAACATATTCTCGTTCTTTTAGGGCACTCACATGGGTGATTATTTCCACATTCTCAACATAATTGAAACAAATTATTCTTTTCTCTATTGTCTACATTACTTGAAGTATTAGTGAACTCCTTCCATAACTTCTTTTGTGACTTTGAGAGTTGGTAATGGTACACGTTGTTGGTCATGTTCCATGAAAACTGATTAGGAATGATAAAAACAACCTTTACTCTAGTAATCATCATATTTGACTGCTCATCAGAATCTTTTCCATCACATTAAATGTTAACCCAATTTATTATCAGTCTATCCACTGAAGAAAAACTGATATACTAGTGTGAATGGAAATTATCATAGCGAAAAACCACATAATAAAGACAAGTCACTAGTAGGATGTCAAAATTATGACACCTTCTATTAAATGATTGACACCATAGCCTTATACATATAGACATCCAAAGAAATATCTTTAGAAATTTCTACAGGGATCTCACAAAATTTATCTCATCCTAGTTTATAAAATTTGACTAATCCTTTTTTTACCAACTATAGAAACATAGGATAAAAATTCATTTATATTACATTATTATAAAAAAATGTTTTTGACATTAAAAAATTACATACCTTAGGACCGTTATAGTTTAGTATCTTTGAAAACATGGAAGATGAAATTCTGACACTGTGAAAGATTATAAATGTTTCCTACAATTATACTACTCTTTTATACACATTATTATAACCATTCTACATAAATTAGGGAAATAAATAATAAGAAGGTGTGAGATCAGATGATCAGTAAGGGCAAATAAAGAAGATATGTAAGAATAATATGAAAATATGGGTATGATAAAATGAGTATAAAATTTAGTGAACATCACTTGTATATAAAATATCATACACATGATTCATGGAATAAAAATTGGTAGAACATAAGACATGAATTGTAAGTGTATCAATATAATGATCAATGAGAGAGTAACATAAGAATAAGACATAGAATTTGTGGCATTCATGTAAGAATATAAAATTATTCTCTATAAAAAAAATTTCATTTCTAAAACCTATTGGGTTATTTAATTGTGTATATACCTACTAGGACTGTAAACTACCATCCCTATTCTAAACATTTCCTTATAGTAGAATGGGTTCACTCCCCAAACCATCTTTGTAGTCAAGGTTTACTTTGAAAACCACATTAGTAGACAATGCCCTTAACTATACCAAGTTAACTCCCCATTCCATCCATTTAGATCTTATGAGATATAAATATATTGCTAATGCATTAGACAAATATATAGGTCCCACCAATCCCATAATGTAAACATACATACATGTGCTAAAAAGATAATAAAAAATTCATCATATCATGGCCCTTATAAAGTGATGGGTTTTATAATCATCATATAATAACCCATGAAATGAAATGGGTATCATAAAAATCACTTCCTATCATAACCTGTGGAAAATAGACAGGTTTCATAATAATTTCAATATATAATAACCCATGAAATGAAGAAGGTTTCAAAAAGGTTTTATCATGGTATAACTCGTGGAAGAGAAAATAGTTTCATATACAACTTTTAAATTTAATCATAGTCATTTAAAATAGTTATTAATAATGGTGTAATTATACTATATCCCTAGTAACTCATAAACATTATAAATGGATATCATATTATATAGACAAGTATTCTGAAATATCACTTGGAGTATTTCTTAAGAAAAATAATCCTTTCTTTGAAAATTATTTCTTTATAATAGAAAACATTTTGAAAATCCATTTTTAACCCAAATTTATGACCTAAGGTAATATTTAAAAATAATTTAAAAGAATTCTTTAAGAAAATATAATTAAATTATTGAAAAAACTATTTTAAAATACAAAACATTTTTGAAAAAATATTTCATTGACAATTACCTTTTAATGAGATAAAAGATGATTAAATACATTTTGAAAATATTTTCCATAAAATTACATTATAAAAAATATAAAGTAATAATTGAAAACATTTTTAAAACATTTCTTTTAAATTATCTATTAAAACTTATAATAAAATATTGAAAAACATTTAAAACCCTTTTTTCTTTGAAAATAATTTAAAAACTGATAATAAAATATAAAATCATTTTGAAATCCATTTTGTATGAAAGACTCTAATAAAAAATCTCTAACATTTAAAAAATTTATTTAAATATATTATTTTAAAAATAAAGATTAAGCTTCAAGGTAATGGTAGTCAGGATGGTGGTTAAATCTGTACATATCAAACATTCCTTTTACACCAATTTTTTAAATAAGTGTTCCTTGATAGGAAAACAACAAGAAGATTTATTTTTTAAAAAAATGTAAAAAGGAAAAAATTGGTATTAATTTATTTACAAAATGGATAATATTATAACATTTAATTTTTTTTAATAACATGGTTTTAATTAAATCATATTTCTGACTGAAGGGAGAAACAACATCTAATTTCATAATAGATTTTTATTTAATATATTTATTTCCAAAGAGTTTAAATTGGAATGATTATATGAATATTTCATTATTATATATAGTATAATATAATTCATGAGATATCTTGAGATATAGCGCATAAGATGTTATCAATGGAAGCTCAGTCATATACAATCCTAATAAATGATGGGAATATTGAAATAAACTATTACCACTTTGGTAACATTGAATCACAATAACCATTATATAATAACATTAAATAAACAAATATCATTAAAATAAGTATTTTTATGATACATATACGAAAAGGGTATAATATACACCTCGAAGAAGAATACAGGTGCATAACATGACGTGTCTCTCATTGACTGAAAATTAAGATAAAATTACATTAAAGATTTGGATAATTTTTATCTCAAACCACCGAAAAATTTATATCATAAAATTTATATATAAACACCCTTCAATTAAAGGATATTGATCAAAGAATTCACTCAGTGGCATTATATACACCACTCAAAATAAACAAGTGGACAATATTGTGTAATTATCACTGAAATAAAAGTGAGACTGTAAATCTTTTTTCTACTTCAGTAAAGTTTGAATCATGAAATACATGAAAGAATAAAATAAATTGAAACTATTAATATAATTAATTAAATTTAATTAATTATATAATATTTCATGGGGAATTATATACACTAGACATTAAGAATAAGTGGTGAGTATTGCATATATCTCAATGAAATATATGTGAGATGAGAAAACCCCAACCATAATTATTGACATTCTTTATGAACATTAAAAAATAATTTATAAAAAATATAATTTTATTATAAATATACCACAAAACCATATTATTTTATCAACTAACATATATTATTTTATTATGACATTATATTACCCATTTATTAACAGTTTCATGGTAATATTATGTTTCACGTAATAACTTCTTTGTTTTTCATACATTATTTGACTTGTTATTCTTAGTCCTAAAATATAGATATGATTATATTATTTGAATAATGTAAAAAATGGTATAAATATCATATATAATTAGTATATACATCTATATAGTGATCAATAAAATATATAAATAATAAATGAAACACACTATTCATGGATATTGTAAGTTGTATGTACAAATGAATAATGTTTCCATATTCATGTCATATTTTTAAATAAAGAAAAGTAAGTGATATGTATATATATATTTATGTGTGTGTGTGTATTTTCTTCACAAAATCATTATTATTTAATATATATGACATATTTTTATTAATCTAATCATTAATACGTTCCATGTAATGTGTGAACGAATCACATCGCTTTGAGGAGAAAGTAGTTCACACATTTACAAATGAAGATATCCTAATCCATAAAATAGAAATCATGAAGATATGTGTTATATAATAATTAAAAAATCATCAATATATCAAAAATATTATATCTATCATATAAAAATATTAATTACATAATTATTCTCAACTATGAAAAGTGGTAATAAAAGAATGATTGACAATTGTTTAGGAAGTGGTAGTCCAATGTACACATGAATGATGATCGCATATCCCACTAGATGATAGTGTGTGTGAGTGTAGTTCACACCATTAACATAAAAAAATCAGTATATTTATTATATTAATGTCATAATATAATACTTTAAAAATTATAATTGAATGGGTGGTGAAATAGATAAAATAAATTTTTTTATTGAAATATGTTGCCTCTTTTTTTGGGTAACTCCTTTAGGTTTTAACTAAAGGGATTCATGGGTAGTTTATTTCCTAATTTTATTATTATGTTATGAAGGTACGGAATTTTGGAGCTTATTTTGGAATGGATTGTTTTAACCAATGTTCTTTAGAGGTGTGGATAAGTGAGGGGAGAGAGTGCCCTTTTTATAGTGGAGATGGAGTGGCATTCTTGTAAATATAAAACGGTAAACAATATTGAGATGCCTCCCGTACATAATGTGAATCCAAAAATAGTCCATTTTAGAGAAAATCGAATTTATTTATTAAATATGGTCATCCAATGGGGTTTTTACGTGTTTCTATATTATTTTCCCACATCAGTTAATGTCTAACCACTAAATAAACATGCTTTTACCATATTCATTGTAATTAATTTTAATTAATTCTATGAATATTTTTTCTTATTCTAAGTCAAAAATTCTAGAAATTATAAACTATTCACATTAAAATTATTTAATCTATTTTTAGAAAATTAAAAAACACATATTTAGGAGAAATTTATTTTAAATTAATCATTTAGACGTGATGGAAAATCTTATTTTTGATGTGAAAGTTTCAAAAAAATAAAATATTATTATATTTAATTCGAATATAATATTTATTAAAATAACCTAATTTTTATTTATTGTTGTATAATTCAACTATTTATAATTTAAAACAAATTTTAAATAAAAATTTACTCAATAAATAAAATAGTTGAAAAATCAATTTTCATTTAAAATTCAGTGTTTTACCCTATTCATCAAACAATGAAACTTGATAGAAAACTCCAAAAATTAATCCAAATTATTTTTTGATATTAAAATTTAAAATATTTTTTTTAATATTATAATTATAAAATTTTCAAAAATTATATTTAAAATTGTTTGGCCATTAAATGGAGGTAAAATTACCTTTTATAAAAATACATAATTTTATTCATATTATTATATTTATTCTTATCATAAACCTAAAAAATATATAAGATTATTTTTAAAAAATTTATTGAATTTTTAATATAATAATTAAAAAAACATTCATCAATAGTGGTTTTTAAATTTATTGAGATAAAATTGTCTTTGTACAAGGAAAAATAGTTTTCCGAGAAAATAAAATTCATTATTTTAAAGTATTTCTTACTTTCATTTATATATAATTTATATCCAAGAGAATTAATTTATAAACATGTTTAAATAAAATTTTCATGATGTATTTAATCTTATTCGTAAAAAACATTCCACTAGCTAGGTGGTAACTTTAATAACATTTAAAAAATAATATTAATTGTATATTGTAGTTCAGTAAAACTCATCCATAAATGTAACACATGATACTGGAGAAACATGTAATTCTATGTAAGGGATGCCAAAAATAGTGTTTCATGTACCATAAGATAATCTAATTGTTCTATGTAGTGAAATCTTAACTTTGTGATGTGTGATACACAATCCAAACACAGTTCTTTAAAATAAAAAAAGATACATTTAGTGTTGAGTGAAATATAGAATATTAAAAATATTAAATTAAATTTAAACAAAATATTTCAAAAATTCTCATGATATTACAGTTCTAGTTATAATGAAATTGGTTGAAGATAATAGAGATATTTTATAAACCAGCTGTTTATATTTCCATGTTTTGAAAGGAGTTAAAGAAATATGATTATGGTGTGGGTCATTATATTATTTTATTAACATTAATATATTAATATTATATATATATATATATATGTATAAAAATATGGGTTTCTATATTTGGTATTTTAGAATTGTTTCGTTATGATTTTGAAACCACTTTAAGATCAATTTTATGAGAACTATAGGGATAAGTCTGAGTATATAATGACATCTGATAATTTTGATAACAATCATGAATGTGCTAGGTTAAACTTATAGTTTCATAGAATAATGTTTTATGATATAGACATCCCATAAAAAAATTTCATGATTATATGGTTTCACAATGTGGTGATTATTGCTAACACAATTGTTTTTGGTTTTAGTCGATGGTTTGAACATATATGAATTTTGTTACTTCTAAATTTAATGAAAAATGAGAGGATTTTACTCTACATTAGTTGAATTTTATAAGAGATGAAATTTAATATATTATTTATAGGGAATCAAAAATTTATAAATATATGAATCATGATATTATTTTAAACAAGAAAATAGGGAAACAATGTTATTTGAGACAATCATAAGGAAACATCCACCTTCTCTTAGTGGGAATATTGATCCAAAAGTTTCCATGTAGTGGACCCATAACATTGAAAATATATATTCTTTTTTAAAGAGGTCAAAATATTTTAAATTTATTTTGTACTTTTATCATTTATAAGTAAAATTAGATCAATGGTGCAAACTTATCTTGAACATGAGGCAACAAGAAGAAATTGATTTTATGCAGTAGGATGATTTTAAGAGATTATATTCTCAGTAAGTACATTCTTTATATTATTCACTTAAAATGGGGGAGAAATTACTTGATCTAAAACACAAGGATGATGAATCTATTGGTAAATATGAGGGAAATTATACAAGACCTGTGAGGTATGATCATATAATTAGTATCCAACTCATAAGTAAGGTTGACTAATTCCTAAGTTGATCAAAACGAAGTCTTTGAAATGAATTCACTATATGTGAATTTATTATATATATTGAAATCATTTCATGATTCATCAAGGTATAGATAGATATAGGAGTTAGTCATCAATCACATGGTTTTTATATGAAAATAAATATGTACATTACATAAAATTTTAAATTCAATGGAGTGAATAAGAGGTGATTTCATTTTTTTTTCTCAAAGTGTGGATGGAAACATAGATAAAATTCTTTTATAAGAATTGGTAAATGTTTCAAGTGTGTAAATTAATGTCATCAAGAAATTTAATGATGAAGTTATGAGAATAAGTTGTATAATTATGCGAATATAGAGAAAGAACTATAGATTCCAACACCCAAACTCTAGTGTTTTAAATTCAAGGAGTATGATTATTATTCCAACGAGTGAAAAAATATGAAGGATAATTATGATGATTGACGTCAACAACCTCTTAAGCCCAATTATAACGGTAAATTCATATGATCACATTTTTTAATGAGGGGTATAATTTTGGAATGGTGAAATTTATTCTTCAAATCCACTCTAGAACTACTAATGTTATATTTGATTGTGGATCTATAAACTATTTTATATCCAAATAATTTGATATTTGTGTCACTATATCACATAAATTATTAGATATTTAATTATTAGTAAAAACCCATAATGGTATCATTATTTCACCTCATGTATATTATTTTTCCCTTATTTATGTTTGTGGGAATGTGCTTCATGTAAATATTGTTATTCATCCTTTTTTTAGTTTCATGTTATCCTAGTAATGGATTAAGTTTCATTACATCATTCCCCCATCATTTAGTGAGGAAGAGAATTAAAATTTTATATTTTTAATCATAGTATGATTGTATACCAATTGTATGATGAATATAAAATTCCAATAGAAATAACATCCTTTATATTGAACGTGATTCCTTTCCAAAAGTGGTGTTTATATTAGATGGCATGGAAGAAACTCGACATCAACGAAATTAATTTTGTGGTTGATTTTGTTGATTTTTTTAGAAGAATTTACCAGTCTTCTACTGATTATTGAAGTCATGTTATCAATATAATTCATTCCAAGATCAATACATGTTTCAAATACACTCTATAGAATAGAATAGATTTAGTTTCATGAACTGATGAAGAAACACCAAGTGAATCATGAACAACGATTCATTTTTTCTATGTGAATCACCATGGTGTTTACTAGTTCATTTTATTAAAAACAAATATCGATCAATGGGACTTTACATTGATTACTATGAACATAAAAAATATCTATTATGAAAAAGTATCATCCACCTCGTATTGATGTCTTATTTGAACAAATAAATATATATTCGTACTTTTATATGAATAAATTTCATTATGGATATCATCAATTAAGGGTTATAAGGTAGATATTCCCATGAAAAAATTCAGTAAAATCTGTGGACACTATTAATTTTATAGTAATTTCATTTTGTCTGACTAATTCCCCTACAATAATTATGTATTTAATTAATAGAGTCTTTAGAGATCACATGGATCAGTATGTGAAATTATTTATAGTTGACATTATTATATATTCAATGATGAAGTAATAAAATAAAAATCAATTGAGAATTATATTTTAGACACTGGGGAAGAAGAATATTAATGAAAAATTTACTATATTTGAATTGTGGCTTTGTTTCTTCTGGAAATGGGGATGACCTTGTTTGTTTAAGGTTTAAACATTCCAATAGATTTCTAACGTTTTTATTCATAGAACCAGAAACATCCAATGAGTCTATATCCATTCAGACATACTTTCCAAAGGTAGGTGCTCATTATTTGTGGACCGATGAGGCTTAAGAATTTTCATTGGTCGAGAGGATGGGAGGTCATGCTCATCACACCTTTTTGGGGGGAATTATTGCCTACTCTGGGACTCTCTCATATATTTAAGTTATCTTCATGAATCGTTATTAATTAACCAAGTATGAAAATGAGATTTCCTTTAGATTTAGCATTCAATGATTGATATGTTATAGGATTTCAAGAATATTTTATATGTATTTGAGGTTCATCATCGATGGAGAATCATCTGTACGTATTAGAGATCCTTAGTCAATGGAATCCTTCAATACATTATATATAAATATCTTGGTCATTATGATAACCATACTGATTTTAAATCCACTATGCGGGGCACTTGAAGTTTATTGTCATTCAAAAATACAATGATTATTTCGGAGTTGGGATCATACCCTCAGATGGGATACCTATGTATCCTTGTTAAAAAGGAGTCAGAACCCACGTAGTTCTATTAGAATGGTATATTTTAACATCATATGGGATGAAAAATAATTAATTAGAGATGGTATTTAACCTTATAAAGGCTTTCTACGTACTCTACTTTTAAAGCACAAATCAAACTCCACGTAGTTCGGGTAAAGAGATATGGGGATTATGCATGGTTAATGGCCCAGAAAGAGATGTTATGATTACATTCACACTCTAAGCTCATGTTAGTCTTGCTTGGTGTGAGAAAAAAGAGGTATCCGAAAACATGATGATGGTGCCATAAAAGATGATGTTATGAGAAATTATGTCGGGCTTACATGTGTATGACTACCTAGGTATGTGGAGATCATGAATTAGGAAAGAAGCCCAAGAGTAGGGTTTCTAAAGGTATATTTACTTTATGGAGAATTGGGGTTTTAACTCAGGGATTATACTTGAAAAGGAATCCCAAATTAAGAAGGGCTTATGAATGGGGCTTTTTGTAGGAAGCCCAAATCAATAGAATTGTGACTGGGGATTACTCCTAAAAAGGAAGCCCAGGTTAAAGGGACTTGTATCTTTGGTCTTACTCCTGATAAGGAGGCCCATGTTAAAGGGACTATGACTAGGATTTATTCCTAAGAAGGAGAACTAGGTTAAAGGAAATTAATACTGGTGTTTACTCCTAAGAAGGAGGCCCAGGTCAAAAGATCTTATCATCTCAGAGACTGCGGCTATATAAAAACCCCTAACCATGGTGACATAATGTTTGTAAGTCACATGGTTTTGGGAGAGGTTCTTACAGAACTTCTTTCAAAGGAGGAATCCAACAAAGGAACCATTCCATAAATTACTTTGAAGAGTATTTTAAAGGTTTTATATTGAATATGGTAGGTGGATTTTAGGAAAGGAGGTGACTAGGAAAGAGGCACACAATTATTGTCTTGGCGCGCAATTAGATTTGTGCGACATGATTCACCTTGGGCGATGAATAATCCATATTTTAATACTAGGGCGATTTTGATCCCAAGCCCTTGGTATCATCCCTAGATGATTCTAGAAGTGTGGTGCGCAAGTTCCCTTGAGAGGGCAAGGCGGTGGGAAAGTGTCTTCATTTCCCTTAAGGGGTAGACACTTCGGCGCACAACTGTTGATGAATTTTAACACTTATTCCGTATTCTTCCTCTTTAGAGATTCCATTTTAGATAATGAATTTATCATAGAAGTTTTCAGAAGACGTCACAAAAAGACTTGGGTGACGAGACCTTGAATCTGAGTTTTGTAAAATTAGTCCCTGAAATAGGGGACCCACATGGGCTATTTATAGGCCACTGGTCACATTGGTCGAAGAAAAGGAATAGGGTGTGAAAGTGACTTTCCCAACCCATACTTTTCGTGCAAGTGACTTGCGCGAATCAAAGGAAACTTTAACGAACTCTTCTTAAAGGTTTCCATGTTCATGACTTTGTCAATTTTTGATGCTCTTCAAAGGATGACTCTTCTTCTGCTTTATGTATTCCCATTTTCCATTCATTATACTTTGTGATGGATAGGAGAGTCAAAAAAATTCCCCCCTCAGAGTTGGATCCGAAAAATGAATGAGGATTTGACTCTGAGGAAAATGAAAAACAAGAGCTCGGCGGCGCAATGGTGGTAGGCACGCAGGTTCCGATGCGCAGGTTCCGACGCACAGGATCTGGCACGTAGGGTTGCGGGATCGGCTATATATATGGGTTTTACTTCGTGCTTCTCATCCTACCTTCCATGTTTTTGTGCTCTTGTCATGCAAGTGTCTGCATATTCTTCAGTCTCTTTATTTTTTTGTGGCTCACTTCTTCAGTAAGATTTTGACTTGCACGACAGTACTTGCACGACCTCACTTGCACGACCACACCTGGACGACCACACTTGTGTTCCATAATTCCTTATCCATTTTTTTTGTTTTTGTCACAAGTATTTCATAAAAAGTATGATTATTTAAAAGTTAACTGTTAGATATTTGTGCAGATTCAATGTGTCCCAAAATAATTGGATCGGCTGATGAGTTGGCTTGCAAGAGAATTGATGTTATGATGAACATTGATAGTCATGACTACTATGATATATGTGAATGTACTCTCCCAGATTTGGTCAAGTACATGAAGAAGTATCATGTCAATTTCCCACAAAGCATTTAATTGCCTTTATTTGGCCACAGTCATCTACAAGGAGTCAATGTTCCAGAGGCAACGAATTACATTCCTCATTCCTGGTTTTAGACTTACACCAATTTCTCTTATGTAGATGTCTCAGTTGCAGGATCATTTTTTAATGCTGGAACAGTGGATAAAGCATTAATAATGCACCAAAGCCCATGTGCTCTAGATTTGAAGCCCCACAAGCTTGAGCTGCAGCCGCATTACTATCCCTCTATTTTGGTTATGCTGTATATTAAGAGTAGCAAAAATGGTTGGAACTTCCACATTTTTCCTCCATATCATTTCCTTGCTGATATAAAAATGGAAAACCCATGGGATGGTATGTTTTTTTATGTCGTATGGTGGAGAGAAGACTATCATGACATTAAAATAATATCCGAAAAGAGTACTCTCTCCAAATGGCTCATTACTTCCCTTGCTACATTCTCAAATCTATGTATCCATCTTCCAAGTCTCTTGGATAGAAACATAGTCACTGTTTGATCAGTTGAAAATATTCTTGAACTGCACTCAATAACATTCTTTTACAATTTTTCTAAGAAGAGCCGGTATCACTGCATGTCTTATTGTATCCATTTGAATGAATGAATTCCAGGTGGCTGCTGATGATTGACAAGATGTTGTAATGTGAATGAAGAGTTATATTTAAATCCTCTTGTAATTCTTGAAATAGAGAAGAGACTCCAATCTGTGGATGTCCTTCTAACTCTTGTGCATCAATAAAAAAGACATTTCACCCTCAATCATTTGTACCTGCATTCCCATACTAATTACATATATATATTTTTTACCTAATCCAATGGGCCTAGTAAGCATAGTTTATTTTTTTCTAGGATTATACAAACAACCCCACAAATTTTTCATCTTTTGTTGCTCAATATTGCCTAAATCATACAATATGTACGTTTAGCGAGCTGGGACTCAACTTTTATTCAGAGTACCTTTTAAAATTCCCCGATTTAATGAGTACCGTGTCTTTTGTTGGCTATTTAATGTCATGCATGTCGGATATAAAAAGGCTAATGTATAAGGTCCAATATCTTTGACCGAATGGATTAAAATTGACTGATTTTTTTGATAATTTTATTGAAAACATAATACCGCATTGAAGTATGGGGGAAAACATGTAAACTATGACTTAAAAATTTTTGAATCTGAGGGATGATATGAGAAATGGGATAAGTGGCATTAAGAGGAAGTATTTCCTAAGAGTGAAGTTACCAATATTTGACAAACCTGTTAGGGGTTGAATTATGCAGGCCCACTTAAGGGCATTGGATCCATACTCAAATAATAGCATATTTTTACTGACATGTCCATTATGTAGAATACTTATACAAGGCCACCTAGGGGAACATGATGCATAGTCAGACAAAAGAACTCTAAAATTTTTTACTTTTCTATTGCTAAAACCAGTGAAAGTTTATGGTGATTCAAATTTCTCAAAGCATAGAGTCTGTTGTATGGAGAGAGGTACTTGAATATGGAAAGGACATTCCGAATAAAGAATGTTATGGAATTGGATTAATGTCACTCTTGTGAAGGTCTGACCCAAATGTAGTGAAGGGAAATATAAACCATAGCTTTGAATACTTTCAGATCATGAAAAAGAATATAGTACACATATGTTAAGGACGGTTGTTTTTGCAGATCCATGCAAATCGTCATTAAGACTATGAAATACAAAAGAGGTTTTCCCCCCAATAATGAAGTTACCAATATTTGACAAACCTTTTAGGGGGATTGAATTATGCAAGGCCACCAAAGGGCATTGGATTCATAGTCAAATAATATCATCTTTTGGGTGACAGGTCCGTTATGTAGACTACTTATACATTCTCGGCTAAGGGAACATGTTGCATGGTCAGGAAAAATAATTCTCGGGTATCAGACATTTTGAGACCAGAAGTCCAGAAAATTTTCATGGAGATCTGTAAGTATTTATGGTTAAGAGTATGACATAAGAAAATGGGTATTGTTCAATGCATGGAAGAGATGCATAGACCAATGCTGACCACAATTATGATGTGGCAGGGTCCAGAATTGAGATGTTGGACATCACTACATATCTCATTAGGATGAGAATCAAGCCATATGTAGTTCTTGAAATATATTTTAATATCAGGTGAGACGATAGAGTAGAATATCATAGTTTATGGTCGAAGAGATTGGACCATGATGAGGGAGACACATTGTGTGTTTTTTATAAACCTAATGTGAATAAAGACCAGGAATTTTCATACCACATTCATGTGCTCACAAGGGGACTTTTCAGCCAAGCGACTGAAAGTGGAATTTGGGGTTAGGCCCAATGACTTGGGGCTGGGTTCAGGGGATTCTTGAATGTTCCTACGTATCCCATAAGGATGGGAATCAATCCATAAGTAGTTCATGAAATACCCTCATTACAAATTTGGTTCGTACATGTGAAGGTTGAAAGGGGACTTTAATGCAATGATGGTTAGACCCAAGATTAAATGTTCGGGAATTTCCATGTATGCATGTAGTCCTTGGAATATAACATGATTGGAGATCAATGTAAGTAATTATTTCCTCTCAAATGAGGGTGTTAGAGACTATTGTAATTTATTGTCGTACATGACAAAAGTGTGAATAGTTTAAGGTCATATGCATGGACCAGTGATTCATAGTTTAGAGTCATGTAGCAAGGACGTATTGCTATGCAGTTTAATTTCTTGTAATGAGGAAAATGGGGGACTGTATAATTTAACGTCATATATCAAGGATGATGATGAACCAATGTGAATATTTTTGTTTCTGGGGGGGGGGGTTCAGGGATCAACATTGTATGAGATGGAGGTGAACCGATGTGAAGATATTGGTTTTGGGATTGAACCTCAAAAGGTTGCCTAAGTACCCAGCCTAGAAGGCAAGGATCAAAGTCCACGTAGTTCTATTAAGAATGAATTGGTGATCGATTTGTACTTGAGGAAAACCCGAAGATGGTGTTGGGACTTACGCGTGGTTAGCGGCCCAGAAAGGGTGTTATGGTTGAAGCTTACTCTATGCTCAAATGAGTCATGCTCGGAGGGAGAAACAATAGGTAACAAAAACACTAACGATGCATAGATTAACGTCATATAGGAAATATAAGGGACTATTTCACTGTCTAAATGTCATGTGTTACAGACATGTGGTTCCTGTAAATTTAACGTCTTGCAACTTGGATGAACAGTTTAACGTCATGATGGACGACAAAGGGGACACTGTTTAACATCATGTTGGACGAAAAATGGGCTATGCAGTTTAATGTCTTGTAGCAAGGAAAAAAGGGACCGTGCAGTTTAAAGTCTTGCAGTGAGGACTAAAGTAGTTTGAGGTGATATGCATGGACGAGTGTTTCACAGTTTAGCGTCATGTTGCTAGGACAAAAGGGACCGTGCCGTTTAAAGTCTTGCATTGAGGACTAAAATAGATTAAGTTCAGATGCATGGACTAGTGCTACATAGTTTAGCATCATGTAGCTAGGACAATGCATGTATTTGTGTTACAAAAAATAATTCCTCAAAAATCGTAAATTGGATGGAGTTGTAATGATTTATCCATCTATTGAGATTAAAGAATAAGCTACTTTGGAGTAGACCTTATGTATTGAATAAGGTCCTTCACACTTTGGCTCAAGATTTGGAGGATTTTTTCCCGGTATCATTGGAGTTTTAAGGACCACTACCAATTCTCTTTGAATGAATGAATGAATATGAACTGTTTTATTGAAAGCATGTGCTATTTGATTATGATATTCTTCCAAGTGGTGCAGAGTGTACAATCCTTTTTCATCTAATCATTCCAATTCATCAAATATCTTCTTAGATTTCTCATCTGTGGATGATTGTTCACTAATTGTTACTCTGAGTAAAGGTAATTGATCCTAAATGGGAATGACTGATTCTGTTCCATATACCAAT
Organism: Viscum album; assembly: GCA_963277665.1. Taxonomy (NCBI): domain Eukaryota; kingdom Viridiplantae; phylum Streptophyta; class Magnoliopsida; order Santalales; family Viscaceae; genus Viscum; species Viscum album. The sequence continues at coordinate 1,286,454,402 of OY728159.1, read as the reverse complement.
GAATATGGAGTTGATCGTGTAGCAGGGAGGGTGGTGGGCTGATAAGCCCAAATATTATGAAAATTTTTATCGGGCCATGATTTATTATCTTTATCCACTATCTATTGTAGTATGTTTGGAAGAGTCTTATTGAAGGCCTCTAATTAGCCATTGTCCACTACATGATACTGAGATGAATGGTTGGATTTGATGTTGTACTCTTGATACAACATTCTCAACTCAGATGAACAGATATTGGTGCCATTGTCCATCAATATGGTATGAGGGACACCACACCTAGTAATGATGATAGACTTGACAAAGCTAAAAATTCTTTTAGAACTAACTTCTTTAAGAGGTATTTCCTCTTCCCATTTGGAAAATAATTCAATAGCAGTAAGTATATACTTAAAATTATTGGATATAGTCATAGGATAAGTTCCTACTACATACATTCTCTATGTGTAAAATGGCCATGAGTATTTCGTTGTATGAATCAACTCTATGGGTTGATGAATGAAGTTGGAACATACTTTTCCAGAAAAGAACATTTTAGTGAAATCAACAAAATCATGAATCATTGAAGGCCAGAAGTATCCAAGCCTTCGAATTTGACCAGAAAGTCTTTTTCCAGACTGGTGGGCACCACAAACTCCTTCATGAACTTCATTAATGATAGCCATTTTCTCTTCCCCATCAATACATATGTCGAGAATTCCATCAAAATCTCGCTTGTAGAAATTTTTTTGGTGATTTGGGATATCATAAAGGGTAAAATTGATCACACATTGCCAGACTTGTTCATTCCGGATCTATCAGGTGGGAGTGTTCCATTTTGAATATATTCCCTGATAGGTGTCATCCACCCTGTAGTACGACCATATGGTTCAAAAATGAAACTGATTTCATTTATTACATCTATTATGATTTGAAAAAAAGGTGAAAATACATGATGGTGGGAAATACTGATGATTGTTTCATCCTGATTTGGATCTGCCAGGGTTGTGGATACATTATCTAGTGCATCAGCTTGGGAATTTTTTGATCGTTGGACATAAGAAAATGTCAGTTCCGAGAGAAATTCCACCATTAACTCTCTTACGTAATCACACAAATGGATTAACTCTTCCATTATGATGGTATAATCCACATTGATTTGTTTGATTACCAAATCTAAATCACCTTTATTCTTCAAGTGATTCACCTCTGCCTAAAGCACCAATTCTGATAATGTGATGAGAGCGTTATATTATAATTCATTGTTTGAACCTCCTTCCAAAAATAAGAAGGAATAGGGTAGCACTGCCTTTTCTGGGGAAATAAGCACGATTCCTAACACAACTTTGTTGAATTTAGGATCTCCCATTTTCTTCCCTGTTGGACTTATGGGGGCACCATCAAAGTACATTTCCCATGTTTGAGGATTATCTTGAATAGAGAAAACTTATTCATCAAAAAGATCAATATATAATGATGTATCTACTACAGATGGGTGTTCAGCTAGGAAATCGGCCAAAACATGGACCTTTATTTCCTTTTGAGACACGTACTGGATATCAAACTGGTGGAAAATAACTTCCAACCTTTCCAGCCGTTCTATAATCATTGGACGACTAAGGATAAATTTGACTGTGATATTGAGAGAGGCCAATTGGACCGCATAATGTTGTAGATAGTGTAACAATTTCTGAACTACAAATATTAATCCTAGGTAGCACTTTTCAATACTTAAATATCGAGTTTCTGCAACAAACATATTCTAAATGAGATAGTAATGTTTGTTTTCATTCCTAGCATCATTGGTTTGGGAAAGGAATGCGCCCAATGACTGCTCTAAAGCAATCACATCAAAATTAAGTGGCCCTCCTTCAATAGGTGGTATTAATACTGGTGGACTCAAGAAATATTTCGTGAGGATATCGAATGATTCTTGACATTATTCAGTCCACTAGTAGGTGACTCCCTTCTTCATTAATTTGGTTAAGGTTAAACACTTGTATGCCAAATTGGAAATGAAATGCCGAATATAGGCCAAATTTCCTTGAAGCCCTCTTAATTATTTCAAATTTCGAGGAGGTGACATACCACATATTTTTTTTCTCTTCTCATGATCAACTTTGTTACCATGATAGAGTATAACAAAGCTGAGAAATTTTCCTGGGGTTACCCCGAAAGCGCATTTCAAGGGGTTCAACTTCAAATTGTGTTGTTGAAGTTTTTTTGAATATGATTTCTAGATAGGAGAAGTGATCGAAACGTTATATTGATTTAAGAACCAAATCAACCACGTAACATTTAACAAATTTCCCGAAAAGGGTTTGAAGATCTGGTTCATGGAAGGTTGATACGTTGCACTTGAATTTTTCAGGCTAAAGGGCATTAACTGATAGAAAAACAAACCTTGAGGAGCTCTGATGGCTCTAGACTCCTCATCCTCTAAGGCCATTTTTATTTGATTATACCCAGAGTATCCATCCATGAAGGAAAAATATTCATAGCCAGATGTTTCATCAATTAAGAGTTCTGTGACCAGAACTGGAAAATCATCATTGGGACAACACCGATTAACATCTCTAAAGTCAATAAAAACTCTAATTTACCCATTCTTCTTTTTCACAGAGACAATATTATCCAACCATTTGGGATATTGAACTTCTCTGACAAAGTTAGCTTTGATAAGCTTATCAAATTCAACATCAATTTTGGGGGAATATGTTGGGTGTGTTCTTATTGCGGCTTGCTTGAATCCTCGATGTTCTTATGGAAAACACAAATGAAGGGTGGAAACATTAGGATCAAGACCTATCATTTCTATATAATTCCATGCCAATACATATCAATTTTTCTTTAAAAATGAAGTATACATTTCTATCTCTTCAAGAGTCATGGTCGCACTAATTAAATTGGGGTGTGGATCATATTTTGTACCCAAATTTATTTCTTTGAGTTCATACATAGTGGTAGAGATACCCTCTTCAAATGTGGGAGAAGCATCTCTGAGATCTTCCACTTCTTCTTCAACATGTATTACTTCCTCTGTTTCTACTTGCATAGTAGATAACGAAGCAGAACATATATGGTTAGGGGAGAAGTTAAATCATGAACATCTTAATGAAGAGGATTCCATTTCTAGCCCCATTGATGATGAAGGGTCTTTCTGAGGTAATAGAGTAGAGATGATGGATTGAGAATCGACATCATTATTTTCCTCTGGTATTACTATAACTTCTTCTGTCTTGGTTGATGAAATATAGAATAGCTATATTTTAGCAGACGAAATGAAGAAATATCTATCTGAAATTTCATCATTTCTTGGTGAATCAACAATTTCTCCCATGTTGTCTAGCACGATTTACATAATTGACCTTATGGAAGTTTTCATAAGAGTGTTTGGATTTAGTTATATCCTATCAAATTGACAGAAAAGTAACACATAATCTATACTCACATGTTTGAATGGGTTTACTGGAATCTTTTCCAAACCATATGGAGCATTAATATTGGTAACCTACTTTGCCGTGGATTTTTATTTTCCCTCCATGTGATAAAAATTTGCCTCAATTTATTGAGAATCACATGTTTTGAATGGGGATTTTTCACTATACCTTGTCCTAATTTGGCCATTCAAACAATATTTGAGACACTAATGGTACGATGAAGGTACGTACACATGTTGATGTAGCCAATGTCTTCCAAGAAAAATGTTGAAGGCTATGTCCTGATGAACAACCATGAAATCTGAATTATACACTAAGTCTCCAAACTAAATCCTTGGTGTAATCTCGCCGAGAGGTTCTTGTTCATTTTTATCATTTCATTGAAAAATCATAGTAGACTGGGATAAATCAGATTTCGTGAGGCCCAATCGATGAACTGTACGAATTGGAATGAGATTGACTCATGATCCATTATCAATGAAATCTAGTCGAATGTCTACATCATTGACTTTTCCAAATAAATACAAAGGAATGATATGTCCATGTACAACATAATATTCATATTTATCTGTAAAAGATATCATTTCATGGCATTCTGCAGGATCATTCTCTACATGGTTGACCTCAGTAGTAGAAATTTCAGTTTCGAATTCTTGAGGACTTGACAAAGCCTCAATAAGCACCTCCCGTAGATCTTTTGATAGATTCAAGGCACCCAGAATTGATAACTTGGCCGGTACGTGGGAAAAATGTTTCAAGACATCATACATTTGGTCCAAAGGTCTGTGTTTTCCATCATGAAAATGTGGTTTTGCAGGTGACTTGGAATTTGATGCTTTGGAAGTAAATGCATCTCGTATCAGGGTAGGAGTTTGGAATACTCCTGGATTTATTATATTAGACCGACTAGGTCTATCTATTTTCTGAGAGGAAGAAGGGGTAACATATAACTAGTCTTCAATAATAACTATTTCACGGCTGAATCCTCCATGTGTGGAAGAACTCTCTTGTTCCTGTTGAGCCCATTGAAGGGCCTTTCCATGAGTTTCTACCACATACACAGTTATAGAAGTGGTAGGATTGAAATAGTGTCTTATGGAATATCAACATCTTCTCCTGTATCATAGACCACTATCTCTTCCTCTAATTCCTCTGTTAGATATAGGTAACTTGGGCTCATCATAATCAAAACTGTCATTGGCATAAGGATCTGTTAGAGGAATCATGTTAATAGAACCAGTGATTAATTCTTCATCTGATGAGGATTATGCTTGATTAGCCAGTTCAGGCTATGTCGTTTGGTGGGGCAGTTCCCGTACTTTTGAATCAGATTGCATAAAATCTTCCAATTTCAAAGACAACTTTGGCTTTGACACAAGTTCGTATTCTTCTGACTACACTTCCTTCTTCATATTCCACCGCTTATTTGGGGATTTCCCTTCTAATGATGGGAGTTTTTCTATGGCATTCATAACAGAAGACATAATTGGTCGATTCAATTGTGTTTATAAAATGGAATTATTTTAGTAAATCATTTTCCTGACCATCCAATCATTATACTTCTTCACATTTTTACTTTTGACTTCATGTCATTCTCCTTCTTACATTGAATTAGTAGTAGTAACAAATGCTATATGGGATGAAGAGCCTTTAAGTTTTACCTATCCAGAGTCCACCATCATTTGTAGGAGGTCGTTAAAGACAAAATACTCTTGAATGAGATTCCCCAACATCTGATGAAATGGGAAATAATTTTGTAGGTCTTCATATCCTTACCTGTTCGGCCTTTTGGGCCTTGGAAACTAAACCAGATTATTTTTTAGAGCTGATATGTATTAGCCAAGAACTTATTCATTCCAAAAAGAATAAACATTCTTCTTCAAATCATTAAACTATTTTCGCCTTTGATCTCTTTGATCATATTGACAAGGTGGCCGTTTTTTTGACTCTCGTGAGGTGGATCCATTCGATATGATGAAGTGTTTTTAAGTTGAAGCAGGTACATGTGCTTGATTAATCATAACTGTAGTATTCTATGCTTTCCCTATCCTCCTTCCTAGAACTGATGGAATTACACAAGCTTTAGCCTTAATCCTTATAAGAGAATCTTCTATATGCTAACCGATTGAAGTAAGGTTTTGAAACCCTCCTGTGTATTTCATAGGGATCAACAGCGTACGTAATTCATCATGCAGATTTTGCACACATATTGGAAACAATTTTTCTTGAGGGAGTGCTAATCTTAAGGAATATGTTAATCCCTTCCACCGAGCAATGAAATCTGAAAATCTTTCATTTTCCCTTTTCATGTAATTAGTAATATAATAAACTGGTATCTTTGGCAATGTTGAGCTGAATTGAAGAAGAAATTTTTGATGGAAATCTTCCCACATATTAATTGACCGAGATTTCAAGCTTGTATGCCAGATAAAAGAATGTACATGTAATGATTGTACAAAACACCTCAGCTTAACTGCTCCTTGTTGTTGAAGAGTTCCCATCATAGGATCACAACAAGAAAAAAAATGTGTTAAGTGTTGTTCTGGATCTCTCGAAGAATTAAAATTTGGGAATGTAGTACCCGTAAAATTTGATGGGGGAGAAATAGAATCCACCCATTCAAGGTAAGATCTCTTCTCCGGTTAAACTAGTGCACGCTTTCCTTCCATAGCTTCTAACCGAGTTGTTAATGACTCAATGGTAGTCATTATTTTTTGAGAAACATCTTGCGGAGCTTGGACCTGTGTAGGTGGAAGAACTGGAGTTTGGACGGCTGTGGCGACCGGTACTGTCACTGATGGTAGTATTATCGGTTTTTGCTGCATACAACCAATATTATTAGACCTATGAGGGTGTACGTGTAATGGGGGGAGATCATGATCCATCCCAGTAGCTGCAACAAATTCCCTTGAGTGACTCACTCCATCATTATTAGATGGAAGACTACCATGAAGTAGTTCTACATTTAACATTCTTAACTCCATCATTTCTTCCTCTTGTTGTGTGAACCTTTCCTCTAATGAGATTGATTTACCTTCTCCATAAGTAAAGGTAATGTAACCTGAATTTTTCCTTTCCCCTTGTTGGACACCTTTCGGAGAGGGGGGAGTAGGTTATTTGAAGGAATACCTAGATTCCGGGTAAGCCTTTGATTCTGAGTATGCACAACTTCTTCAATTGTTTCAGTACATAAAACCTTTTGAACAAGAACTTTATGATCCGATTCCCCTGAGTGAGCCAATGTTATGGGGGGTCAGTGACCACGGTATTGATGACATTAATCGATGCATAACGCATTGCAGCCCTTCTGTCAACGCTTCTACGATAGTGTATTCTTCCAGGTCATTTATGTGACATTTCCTTTTGTTTAGTTGATCCCTCATGAACTTCATGATTAACTGTAATTTGGAGGGAGTCTCCTGATAATTCAGATATGTATTCTTCATGTGGGTTCTTCCATAATCAAGAGAAGAATGAATTTCGCAGAGGAAGAGATTGAGAATTTGAAAAAGTACCCAGTCGGGTGAACTGTGGTTGTTCCTATTTTTCCTGATCATGTCCTCGAATCATGTCTATTGATCCTGAGGGTTGGGTTAAAATATTCCCCAGCCTGGCGAGCTGAGGTGGATCTTGAGCTGCTACATCTGAAACATTATTAAATTCCCTCCTGATTCTGCTGATTTTAGTCTTGAAATTGGCTGGATGCATCTTCCTACATCCACTCAATTCACCTGGCTCAGATGACTGATGGATTATTTCTGACAACTATATCACATGATGATTCACATTCTCTTAACGAAACGCCTATTATATATTCTCATTTTCTTGATGCAAGAGTAATTCGATAACTTTTTATTTATATTCCTGACTTTGGGAAGAACTAGTTGAGGTCTAATCTTGATCAAGCCTTTGATTACACACAAAACTAGTTATATGTGTCCAGTCATGGGAAATAAAAATTCATGAGACCACATTTGGTGGGCTTTGGGGAATGGAGATCATAGTGAAATGCAATGATCCATGAACACCCCATCCCCTGATATGAATAGCAGATGGGGGCATTGGTAATTAACTGGCGTAATATTTTTAATGCGCCAAGGCATGAACGCTGAAGGGATCTCTACTGCGTTTAAACCTTTGGATGTCGGGAAACTGGGATAGATACCAAGTAAATTTGGAATTTCAACCCTTCTATTATCGTGACATGATTTTGATATTCATCATAACATAATATTTTCACTTTTAAGTGACAAAGTGTTTTCCATATGTTGAGATGAATATTGTGAATAAAATCTTCTTTAAACATTTCTCGAACATCATACTGAAAGTTAGCCAATGTCCAAAACATGACTGTAATATCACCCTTTTCCAATTGTTTTCTCAATATTCAGCACTTCCTCTTTGTAATTCGATGAAGATTCTTCTAACTGACTGGACCAAAGATGCTGCTTATTTGTTGCTTCATCTGGTTCAACATGATTGGTAGAGAATTTATTTCTCTAGTTAGAAGATGAATGACCCAGTGGTGGTTACGAGAATGACCTATATCCTGGGCTATCTTCTGGTTGAGAAAGTATTTCACCTACTAGCGGTCGGGCATCAGACATGACTGGATTCACATTTCCAAGTTTCTTCAAGATAAGAGGGCTTTCCAGTTTCTGCATTTTCCATTGAATAATTTTCCAGGCAATGAAAATTACTACTGTGGCGAGGACGTTCACCGATAAATTCATCATTATGAGGAGTATCACCATGGTGGGATACAACAAAATATGAAACCTCTTACTCCTTGGTCTTCTGGCCACGTAGAGGGTTATCGTGACTCTCATATAAAGATGATACTTCGATATTGCCCGAATTGTCATGAAGCAAGCCTTCTTGAGGATGTTTCTGATGAAGACCTTCATAATTATTGTCGTTACTTCCAGAATTTATGAATGAGATAGTAGAATCTTGAGCTGTAATAGATAATTGTCTGAGGTCTTCAAGAACTCCAGTATTGAGCAAGGCCTTATTGCAGATTGGATCTTAATTTTTCAACTGTGCTGGATGGTTGTTTTTCATAGATGACTTTATACTCACTTTGGAAACCACTTCTTGATAAAAGTGGTTATTATAGGAAGGTGTATGTGTCTGATCCGGAGAAAGGGTTAGGTTAAGCTGATTATCTCCATTTAAATCGGGTGTATGTGCCAGTCTTGATTGTACGTATGACATGGGGGAGTATGCCCCACGACCCTCCTAGACTAAAACAGAGGTGTGTATCTTCTACGTAGTGACATGTTGATGAGTCACTCTACTTATAGGGATAGATTTATGTTTCTTTCCCTATGATGTCACTAAAGTTGTTATAATATTCAGGTATCCAGAATATGGATAATGATTTGCTTCTACTCATTCACCATTGTCACAATGTTCATGGTGACTTCAGCTGTTGGAATGGGAATATACATCTATTCTGTTTCTGGAGTTGGCGTATGTGCATGCTCCTAAAATCCTTTTTACTATCAATGGTTATTGACAGTACTTATGTATAGGGGAAGAGAGTTGAGTCTCCTCCTAATCTTTCATCAGAGCTTTCCGTCTGACTTCTCCTGGCGCTACCAAACAAGACTGTTGGGAGACTTTATGAACATTGGAAAGTGTATGTTACTACTATATATTCCCCATCAAGTATGGTTTAAGGTTTTCCTTCAATACTAGCAGATGAGACTACTGACTGAATTTTTGAATGTAAGCAGGTGTATGTTCTTGATTACACGTGGTCACCACATTTTCTTAGTGAGCTCCTTTGGATGCAGTCAGATGAGCTTGTTGACTTGCTGATGAATTATAAGCAGGTGTATGTGGCTGCATATAGTAATCCGTCGGAATTGCCTAACGGGATTGGCAGGTTTTTTCCAGACGAGTCTGCTGGGTAGAGAGATTAGAACGAATGAGTGTGTGTGCTCGCTCATTGGTTTCCATCAAGTTAGGATTATGTAATTCTTTGGTGATGTAATAGGTAAGAACCTTCTCCCAGTTGACCGAATTTCTCCTCTGACAATTCTTCTTGCATGCTTGTGTCTGAGGAACCTGAGCTGAACGCCTAGAGGTAATGCCCTCATCATGTTGAGGTTGCACTACTGCACGAGTCTAGCGGTGATTATTGGTGGGATTCCATGGGAAGGACTCACATATTCTTGAATTGAGGCCTTGAGTGACCTCTTCATTCACCTCCCTATAGTATGGGAGGGACTGGTTATTGTGTTCTGGGGATAACGACCCGAAACGGTTTCAGACAGTGGTTAGCACTGCCTGGTTCTTGATCACTGTTCATCGCTGTCTAGATAACTAGGGTGAGTTGTTAACATGGAGGGCTTGTCGAGCAGCCTCCAGAGTAGGGATTGTACCATGTTGATGGTATTCCCTCACCAATTCATTTGAGACCCAGCATTGAAGATGGTAAGTAGGTGATTTCATCCACAGAGTGCACGAGGATCCTGCAAGAGTAGCGGTCAAGGTATTCATAGGGGTGAATTTTAAAGAAGCCATTCTGTGTTGTAGAGAGATATTGGAAAATAGTGTTTGTTTCATGTAGCATACATAATCAAGATATGTCTGGCCAGACTACATCTTTTGTATGAGCACTTATGTTATTGACTTCTTTTTTATCCCTCATACTGAGTTTAATAGGGGCCTAACAAATAAGTAAACCATCATTTTAACTTTGTTAAGGATTCACGTCAGGTTCACCATTTTTTGTTTCTTCTGGAAATGGGGATGACCTTCTTTGTTTATGTTTTAAGCATTCCAATCAGTTTCTAACAGTTTTACTCGTATAACCGGAAACATCCAATGATTTTATATCCATTCGGACCTACATTACAAAGGTAGGTGCTCATTAGTTGTGGACCAATGATGCTTAAGAATATTCATTGGTTGAGAGGATGGGAGGTCAGGCTCATCACACCGTTTTCGGGGGAATTATTGCCTAATCTATGACTCACTCATAGATTAAAGTTATGTTCACAAATCCTTATTAATTCACCATGAATGAAAATCAGTTTTCCTTTAGATTTAGAAATCAATGATGATATGTTATGGGATTTAGAGAATCTTTTATATATATTTCAGGTTCTTCATCGATGGAGAATCATCTGTATGTATTAGAGATCCTTAGTCAATGGTATAATTCAATATATTATATAGAAATATCTTGGTAATTATTATAACTATACTGGTTTTAAAGCCACTCAGTGGGGAACTTGAAGTTTATTGTCATTCATAAACACGTGGATTATTTCGGAGTTGGGATCGTACACGCAGATGGGCTACCTACGTATCCTAGTTAAAAGGGAATCAGAACCCACATAGTTCGATTAGAAGATATTGTTTAACGTCATATAGGACAAAAATTGATTAAGGAGATATGGGCTTGAACCTTATAAAGGATTCCTATATACTCAACTTTTAAGGCAGAGATCAAAGTCCACACAGTTTGGCTAAATAGATATGGGGTTTATGCATGGATAATGGCTCAGAAAGAGATCTCATGATTACTTTAACACTATAATCTCACGTGATTCATGATAGGTTTGAGAAACAAGAGGTATCAGTAAAATTTATGATGGTGTCATAAAAGATGTAGTTATGAGAAATGATGTAAGGGTTACGTATGTATATCTGCCTCGGTATGTGATGATCATGACTTAGGAATGAAGCCCAAGAGAAGAGTCCATAAAAGTATTTTTAGTTTAGGGATATTTGGGGTTTTAACCCGGGGCATACACCTAAAAAGGAAGCCCAAATTAATTGGGACTTATGAATGCGGCATATTGATGGAATCCCAAATCAAACTAATTGTGACTGGGGCTTACTCTTGAAAAGGAATCCCAGGTTAAAGGGACATGTAACTTGGGGCTTACTCCTGAGAAGGAGGCCCAGGTTAAAGGGACTATGACTGGGGCTTATTCTTAAGAAGGAGGCCCAGGTTAAAGGAAATTACGACTGGGGCTTACTACTGAGAAGAAGGCCCAGGTCAAAAGATCTTTTCATCTCAGAGAATGAGGTTATATAAGAAACACCTAACCATGTTGAAATAAAGTATGTATGTCACGTGGTTTTGGGAGAGGTTCTTACCAAAATCATTTGATACAAGGAAGCCAACAAAGAATCCATGCCATAAATTTCATTGAAGAGGATTTTGAAGGTTGTATCTGGAAGAGGGGAGGTGGATTTAAGGAAAGGGGGTGACTAGGAAGGAGGCGCACAAGTATTGTTCTGGCGCACAAGTCCTGGTTGAACAAGTAGGCTTGTGCGAGATGAGTCACCTTGGGTGACGAATAATCCATAGGGTATACTTGGGTGATTTTGATCTCAAGCCCTTGGTATCATCCTTAGAGTAATCTAGAAGTGTGGCACACAAGTTCCTTTGAGAGGGCAAGGTGGCACACAAGTGTCTTCATTTCCCATATGGATTAGGCAATTAGGCATGCATGTGTTGATGAATTCTAACACTTAGGACTTATTCTTCCTCATTAAAGCTTCCATTATAGGCAAAGAATTACCTTGGAAGTTTTTGGAAGACGTCAGAAAAATACAAGGGTGACCAGAGCTTGAATCGGAGTTTTGGAAAATTCATCCTTGAAATGGGGCCCCACCGGGGCTATTTATAGGCCACTGGGAATCTTGGGTGAAAAAAGTAATAGAGCACGTAAGTGACTTGCGTGACCCATATGTGTTGCTCAAGTGACTTGTGCAACCAGAAGGAAACTTTTGTGACCTCATTTTAAAAGGGTTCCTTGTTAACGCATTTGTCAAATTTTGATTTTCTTCAAAGGATGGATCTTCATGAGCTTAAGGTATTCCACTTTTCTATTCATTCGACTCTGTGAAAGAAAAGAGTGTCAACATGCTTAAAAAAATTTCATTATTGGGTCATATAATCTCAAATGAGAGAATATTAGTATATCCATAAAATAAAAAAGTTATTAAATGTTGGACCAAACCAACCACTATGTCTCAGAATAATAGTTTTATTGGACTTGTTGGATCTTATTGGATAATTGTGAATAATTTAACAAGAATATGTAATCTATTCACCATCTCACCTCAGAAGGGAGAAAAGTCTATTTAGATCGATGGATGTGAAAAAAATCATGCAACTTAAGAGAAGGTTATTCATGGTAACTATGATTACATTACCCAATAGTGGAGAAGGAATTGTAATATATAATGATACATCAACGAAATTATTAATATGTGTTCTTGTGAATACTAAAATGATGATATCATATGCCTCATTCCAATTGTTGTTTCCTGAGAAAAAATAACCAACTAATGAATTTTAGTTAGCTATGGAAATTTATTCATTAAACATATAGAGGAATTTACTCCATACAAAAAGGAGTGATATATATTTATCAGATATTTTTAAATTTTATTTTGATAAATAATGATTTTAATATGCACTAGATAAGATAATTAGATATTATTAAAGATTATATCAACTTAGTACATTATAACCCAAGGAAAGAGAATGTGATGGAAGATGCTCCAATATAAAAGGATCATGATAAATTATCTAGGATGAGGATTAAAAATGACACAATATTTCTAGATTAGAAAATTATGGATATTTAAATATTTATGGGAGAGTAAAATTCATATATTTTATAAATTATAGTTAAAATATATCTACATGTGAAGATCAAATAGGTGTAGAATGAATATTTAGAACTAAAGAAGATGGTGATATGTTATCTGGAGATTAACCTAGATTGTCATATGATGAAAATGTTCCAGAACTATGTATGGGTTTCATCCATACCATTTTTGAAGGAGGGGTTGTTGGATGAATCTCACAGTTCACCATTCATCATTTCTCTATAATATACTAAGATGTATAGAGATGTGATGGAGTATTTATAGTGTGATAACATGGAGAGAGGTATTGTTGAGTGTGTATATCAGTTCTTGATTTATCATAAAGTTTATTATGAGATGAAAATTAATAAGGGGGGTGTTATAATCATTACCCATAAAATAAATAAAATGAGAATTCATCACTGTGGATTTTAGCATTGGAGTCCCCAAAACATCTAAGGGGAATAATGCTATATGGGTTATAGTAGAGAACTATATGAATTCAATAAAATTAATTTCCATTAGAGAAGATTCTAATATGATTTTCATTCTAAAATATTTATTAAACAATTGGTAATGTTGTATGGGGAACCACATTCTATTATATCTCATCATGATCAGTGGTTTACCTTGATGTTTTGGGAAAATCTTTAGCAGGATCTTGAAATTGAGTTGAGTTTGTGTTATAGTGGATCATTCACTGATAGATAGTAATCATGGTATGAAATTCATACCATAGATTATATTATAGTATGTTGTTATATGTATTTCACTAATTTTTGGGATAAACACCTTCTACTAGTTTATTTTTCTTACAATAATAGGTTTTAATCGATCTTTCCGATGACCCCTTATGAATCTCTGTTTGTAAATAAGTGCAGTAATCCATTATTCATGGATAGAATTGGGGAATGAATTCTAGATCCATCCAATGAAATGATAGAGAAATTAAGACATATTCATAGGTACATCTAAAAAACTCAAAGTCGAAACAATAGTTATGTTAACAATGGGATCACTACCCAAACTATCCCCAATCACATACATTTTCTTGTAGTGGAATCTGTTTACTCCCGAAACTATCTTGGAAGTCAAGGATAACTCCTAAGACCATATTAGTGGATAAATTCATTAATTATACCATGTCCAATCCCCATTCCATCCATTTCAATATCATGTGATATAAATTTTTACCCAATGCATTTGAGGGGGATATAGGTCACACTGATCACATAATCAATATATATATATATGTGCCACAAGATTACAAAACATTAATCATTTCATGAATGATAAAAACAAATGGCTTTCATAAACATCATATCATAACCAATGAAATGAAATGGGTATCATAAAACATTTATCTAATCCAAACATGTTTAAAATAGAATTGTTTTCATAATCATTTCATTATTGAATTACCCATTAATGTACGTGGGTTTCACATGTTTTTTGTCACGATATAAACAATGGAAGAGAAAAATGTTTCATAAAAAACATATCGATTTAAACATAATCCTATAAAATATCGAATAATTATGATTTTTTTGGATCAGATCTTCAGTAAGGAAAAACAATATCCTAGGATTTCATCTTTGTTAGAGAGTTATTTTGAAAGATCAGTTGGTAAATGTTTTTGGGAAATGTTATTTATCAGGAAATAATTATTTTAAAATAGAACACATTATGAAAATCCATTCCTTGATAAACACTTCGATAACTTATCATGTAAGATTAAAATTAATTTCAAATATTTCTTGGGGAAAATATCTTCTCCTCTTTGAAAATTCCTTTTTAAAAATAAATCATTTTAAATATATTATTTGAAACAATTATTGAAAACCTATAATTAAATATTGAAAACATTTTGAAAAACATTAATTTGAAAATGTAATTGAAAAATTACAAATGAAACTCTGAAAATGTTCTGAAAAACTCTTATCTGAAAATATCTAAGAAAACTCATAATGAAATCATTAAAACTTTTATCTTTGAATAAACATTGAAAAAATATAAAAAAATCTTGTAAGTATTTTGAATAATGGTTCCCTTAAAAAACCCATTATAAAATTAATTTATATGGTATTTAATGTGATTCATTAAAAATAACCTTGAAATATTGAAAATAAATCTTCAAGTAAATGGAAAACATGCCATCGTGTAAATATTTACATATGGAATATTTCTTATGCACCATAAAATGTTTTGAAAAGTGTCTTGATTGGGAAAATAAGAAGATTATTTTTAAAACCATTATAAAAAGGTAAAACAAGGATTAAAATATAGTTTTGAAATTCATAGGAGAATAATATATCATGTTTTAAATTCATTTTTAGAAAACATGGTTTTGATGGAAAAGAAATTTCTGATTGAACAGTGATATAAATTCAAGTTTTCTTGTTCTTATATAAATTATCTTATACAAATAGTAGAATAATGGTATCGTTGCACGAATATATCAGGAATAACCAGGGGTTAAGAAATATCATGAGATATCATAGGATATGGATCATTATATGTAATCAATGGAAGCATAATATTAAATAATCATGATAATCAATGATATAATATCAATAAATCGATACCATTTCGGTAACATTAAATCATAATACTCATGAAATAATAAAAATAAATGAAAATTATAGTATCATGAAAATAATAATATTAATTATATAACATTTCAATGTGATTTTTATACACCACGTTGAAAAATATGGGTGTATATCATGGCATGCATCTCAAAGAAGGAAAATTGAGACATAATTACTTTACCAATTTGGTATCTTTTGAACCATAAAACACATTAATGAGATATTATAAAATGGATAACTAAATACCCATATAATTAAGGATAATAATAATATAATATGTTCCTCATAATTATAAACATCAAACAAATGAAATGAGTGGTGAACATGGCATAATTCATGAAAAAATAAAATTGATATTGGAAATCCTCTTACAACATGAGTAACTTTTGAATGATAAAATGAAACACCCCAGGTAAATAAAGAATATGACATTTTCATATTTATCCATATTTGTGAATAAAGTATTAATATTACTTTAAAGGGTTGCTATGCTCGATGGCGTACCCAACACGCAACAATGATTTTCTTGGGAATCTTACGTTGAACTCTAACAATAAAATAATATTATTTTAATTGGTAGTTAACATGTAGCCGTTGTAATGGAGGTAATGGATAGAAATAACTAAAATATGATTATATATTTTTTTCAATGTTTTTACATTTATCGAATAAAAGATAAAGGCTTAAAATACAGAAAGAATTCAATTTTAGGCGTATATGCCCTAGTTTTCACTAAAGGTTCACTTATCACCTTTTAATGTTGAACCATCATTAAATATAGTTTTGTTCACACATAAACATTATTTTTGACCAAATAAAACTCTTATTAAGAATCGGGACATCAAAATTTACTTTGTGTAAATTTTTGGTATCTTTCCGACAAAGTTCATTTTTTTAATGAATAGTGTAAAATGTTGTATTTTAATTCTAAACCTTTTTTAATCTAATTTATTTATATGATTAGATTATATTTTTAATTGGTTTTAAAGTAAAATTAGAATATATTTTTACAATTAAATCCAATAGTGGTCTTTGGAATTAATTTCACTTTGAAATCAGACTTAAACCAGTGTCAATCTTTTGATACTTATTGTTTCATAAAAACACGCTATTTGCTCTGACAGCGGGAATTAATTATTAAATTATTTAATCTGACTTATATGTTTATAATTTTGTAAAATAGACTTCATTTTTGAATTCTGAATATCAAATATATCTTATGGTGAATTTTTGGGATTTTTCTGAAAAACTTCAATTTTTGATGAATAGTGAAACCACTAAGTGGTACTTATAAAAACTGATTTTTCCGTTTAAATTAAATTTTGCCATCTTTGTGTTTTGAATTTCAAAAATCCTACATACATGGTTTTCATTAAAAAGTAAAATTTGGTTCAATGGGATAAAAATAATTTTTTGGTGAATAGTAACTTATTAAGTTTTTAATCGCGATTAGTGGTAATTAGTGTAGTTTAAGGTAAAAATAATGCTTTAATAAAATAAGATGAGCTTGACACATGTCCTACCCTCACTGGTTGTGTCATGGCCGACCAAGAAAAGCCATGGGTCAACTTGGGGACCCCATGGAGCCACTTTGGTTGGGAAATGACATAAATAACTTTTTATTTAATGTAAAAGTAAAAATGACAGAAACATCATATGTTTTACAAAAACAATTTTTACATGGGGTTATAAGGATGATATTTTTGATTATACATATTCATTGAAAAGATAAAAAGCATTCCTACATCATAGTATTTTTTTAATACTTTTTAGACACTAAATAAATTAAATTATTTATGACATCATGATGATGCAGCGATGACTTAATTATTTAACGATTTAAATAAAAAGAAAAGATAATGTAAAATATATGAACTAAACATGTCCAAAACTTATTGTATGGGTGTATTTCGAACCCTTAACACCTTATCCAAGAATTATATCAATGTGGGACCTTTTGAAACCGAAACACATTTTCAAATAAAGTAATATTTCTTACTTTCCAAAAGTGCCCTCCTCTCCTCTTATAAAAGGCCCCAACCTCTACCTCATTTCACACACTCCTCAAGCCTTCGGCTCGGCCAACCCCTACCAATTTACTCTCTCCACATCCCTATACTCATCCTAGAGGATTCCCTTTGGGCATAATCCTTTCAAAGGAAGCCATTAGGCTCAAATCAAAAGGAGTTACACTTTTAAAGGTAATTCAATCTCTCATGTTCATTTGTTTTATTTTTCTTCTCCAACCCCCTAAACTCTTTTTATTTACTTCTTTTGTAACAAAAACAGTACCTTAAATATACTAGGATTTTGTTATAAGATTTATTCGAGCTACACTCTCACACAACTAATCAAAAGGTTAAAGAACATACGGTTTCCGTGGATGGCGAAATTCTGCCTCCCGAAACGATGATCGTTCAATACTCATTTAACACCTTCAAAGGTGGCCATTATGATTTCACTATTTATATATATATATAATATGTTTATGTTTTCCTTAATATTCTGTTTTTTTTCATTTTTTTCATGCCTTTATGGTTTCCATTATGGGTAAACGCGATATCTTCTTTTGAGGAAGTGCAGACTACCACCCCCTAAAAGTGATTTGATTCGTTAAATACCATATGTGGGACGTATAAAGGATGGAACTATGATATTATATATGATATTATACTAGAATTATAATATACCATTATATCATTATTATTCCATTCTATAAAATACGAAATAGAAATGAATGTAGCGTTCATGCGAACGTACGGCTTACCGTCTCCATGAACGGTGCATTTCATTTCTTACCTCTAAATGATTATGTAATGTTATAAATGCATGAATGTACTGGATATATATGACATATAAGATATCTAAATCATTAATACAATTCTGGATATAATAAACATTTGTCCACACGAACAACATGTAATTGTAAGAAGTCCACTTTCGACTTAAGAACCAAATATCGGCAAAACAAATATTATTAACTTAAATGATTACATAATGTTTATGACATGGTAATAAGTGATATAAAAGTAATAATGAACTTGAAAAAGGTTCTTAAGGAAGTAAAAATTAACTCAAGTTTATTATTCCGGAGATTAAAGAACGATCGAGTCAAGTCGGACCCGAGGTAAGGGATCCTACTCCTCTCTTTCTTTTTAAGTACACACTTTTATGTCATTCCTTTTAAAGCTCATATTTCTTGTTATTGGGATGATATTTTATATTACACTTACTGTATTTTTATGTTCATGTGATTATAGACCCTATCCTATCTCATCAATCCATTTTGTAAGTTTTGAGTGGCGTCGTTAGGCTGCCGAACTTTCGTAAGAGATCTAACCTCTCCCTTTCTTTTTAAGTACTCTCCTTTATGTCACTTCTTTTAAGCTACTCTTTGTAATGTTGGGGGATGTTCTTTTATATTCCTCTTGATGTAAATTTTATTTTAATGTGATGAGATACCCTATTTGATCTCATCAATCCATATTCGGATGTTTTATGTGGCGCTGTTAGGCTGCTGAGTTTTCGTAAGGGATTTTTCATCTCACTTTTATTCCCGTGAGATTTATGCTACATTTGCCACAAATTCCATTGAGTGGTGTATGTACTGCCCATTATTCTACTCTTTGTGTAATATACTTTCGTTTATGAGTATTTACATCAATGATCTATTGTCCTTCTTTCATGGGGTGTATGTTTTGAAAGATACCCAAGTCGGTAAGGGAACCTTTCACCCTCCTTTTTTTAAACGACTTCTTTTGTTGGGTCTTTTAATTTACATATTGTTATGTTGGGATATGTTCTCATATGTCCTTATTGATGTAAATTTTATGTCCAAGTGATGAGATACACTTTTTATCTCTCATCAACTCATTTTGATGTGATGTCGTTAGGCTGTCAAGGGAACTTTTTAACCCAATTTCGATTTCTTTGGGATCAACATGTATTCATTGAATATGCCATCCATTGAATATCTGTGAATGACCTTTTATTGTTTTACACATAATATCCATTTATATTGGGTGTATTTATATTTTTCAAACATATTTTTGAGATTGATTTTCCCTTAATTTAATGATACCTTCTTTATAAGAGATTTCATCACTTTTGACATTTCTATTGAGGGTTCATATTTGTTATGCGCCGATTCACTCTTATATGTTGTATATACTGTCCTTTGGAGTATTATATCATGAATCCATTTATTCTCATGATATTATAATGTTCTGACTAAATGTTATTCCTCAATTATTGTATTCAAGTGTCTCTAATTTTGGTAAAACCCCTTTAACCAAAATATCGTTTTAAATGTTTTAATTATTTGTTCTTATTAATATCCATGTTTTAAAAATGGTTTTAAGGATTTATTTATGTGGATATTAATGGATTAAAATTTTAAGCATCAAGGTGGTATGGGACACTTTGATTCAAAAATCTCTTTATTAAATGTTTTAAATGGTTTTGGAAATGGTTTCTTTTTTAATAGATTCAATATTTCAATATACTAAAATGTTATATTGTGATTGAAATGTGGAAATGTTATGTTTCCTTTATGCATGTTTTATGTGACACATTTATGTTATGGTCCTTGGGCATTGTTATGAAAACGGGTGGTTCCGTGATAAACGAAGGGCGGGTGAGCCCGATATAGCTCTCCAATGCATTGGGTAACGCGAAGGAATGAAACGTTAAGGTTTCTCCGAAGAGATTTAGGGAATATACTATGATGGGTATTCCAAACGTAACCAAGAGGGTTACTCCCTACGTAAGAATGTTATGAATGCCTCAAGTTACCTTTATGTCTTATGATTTCTATGATTTATTCATGATTTGATGAGGTATGTTATAGTGCTTATGTTTTATGGGTAAAGTATGATCTCATCCTTATGTATATATGTACCCATGTTTCCTTTCCATATTTTTTATATCCCTTACTGAGATTTTTATGCTCATCCTAATATTTTTTTGAAATGTTTTTCACAGGTCAAGGTAAAGGTACATGATAAGATGATTGTGTCATGGAAGTGTCAAGAATGAATCCATGTTTTATTTTAAATATGTTTACATTAATGGGAATGAAGAATACTATCTTTATGTAACCACTTTGTTTATATGTGGAATGTAATGCAAGTTTTATGATCTAATTCTCTAAAACTCTAAACCTGAAAAGATCCTCAATGTGTAATCTTGTAATAACTCAAGATTAAGTAAGGATTAAGGCTGGGGCCTTATAGTTGGTATCAAGGGTCGGTTTAGATAACATTAGAGGTTAGGGTATTCTTTAAGCATAAGTGACATTACCATAATGGTTAGGATTTCAGAATGTGTCCTAGTTTTAGATAATGTAAATGAGTAAGTGTATCTTAGTGTTTACCTTCCTCATTATTACATGATGGTTTTGTTGATATACACACACTGACATTCCTGTTTTAAGTGAATGGATAGATCTAGCAGGCACCAAAGAGACAACAGGTTTGAAGGAAACTGTGGT
The DNA here is from genome assembly GCA_963277665.1 of Viscum album. Taxonomy (NCBI): domain Eukaryota; kingdom Viridiplantae; phylum Streptophyta; class Magnoliopsida; order Santalales; family Viscaceae; genus Viscum; species Viscum album. The sequence goes on along the minus strand of OY728159.1, from coordinate 1,286,433,277 downwards.
GGTTCTATGATTAAGATACTAGATAAAATGGGGGATTCAATGAGGAAAGTTGTGGTTGTTCTAAACCAACTATCAAGGAGTCATGGTCAACCACTTGAACCTTGGTATGATCTTTAATGCTTTATGTACGAGATGACCAATCCATGTGGAAGTTCAAGTAATAATTATAAATGTAACCATTTGAGTTTATATGATCCTTATTTTATAGGTAATTATGGGTTACTCTATGATATGATGGAAAATGAAAGGAATTAGATTAACTTGAGGTTAAAATATGTTATGATTATTTTTGATGATTTTATCCCTTTTTGGGGAATGATTTGTGAATTATATAGTTTTTGAAAAAGGACAACACGCAGACCGTGTGACTACCCGTCGCGTCGGACAAAGCTGTGGGAATTGAACCCACAACCAAAGTGCGACTGGTATTTATCGCCTACCACTAGACTACGTGAAGTCCCTGGTTAGTTTGACTGATTCTTTCTTGTTATATGATTTTATTAATTAAGAGTAAGTTTATATTTGGTTATTTATGAAAATGATTAACCTATCATGGAGGATATGTGATTAGGTTAATTACTTTTCAATATGAGACTTTAGGAGAAACTGATGGTGTTTGGAGATAAATGTTACGATTTAACTTGGAAGACTATGTGATTAAATCCTTCAAATATTTGGGTTTCAATCTTATATTGGTTTACTTTGAAGAATTTTATGGACAAATTGTTTATCGGATGATCCTTGTTGAACTTTGGGTTTTGTTTGACAAATTTTGGAGATTAATAATAGATTTTCTTTTTATAAAGGGTTATCCTTTTCTGGATTATCTGACCTTGTACTAACCTTTTTGGTTTTGGTTATGGTTAAGGACTAAAGATATGGGAAGTATATAGTTCTCTTTTGTATATTAGGTGATTCTCTAGAAGTTGATTATAGTACTCTTAATGCGAACAAGTCTCCCTAAATACTTTCCTTTTGGAAACAAATATGAGTTTGACTAAGGAATCTAGTAAAAGTTGAAAGTCAACATGATAAGTTATTATGTTTCCTTATGAATAAATTCCTCAACAAAAAGTAACTTAAAACAAAAAATTTTTCGATTAACTTTTCCTACTGGGGAATCGAATACCGTTTAACCCATCACAAGTTTGTGATTTTCTTATTGTTAACTTTCTCCTAAACATGTTTTCTATCACTCTCCATCAGAACATGACCCTATGTTTTCTCCTCAATGTCCATGTTTTCCTAAATGGAATCCTAGTATGGGTTAACTCGGTTGACCTCAGTACTTATCTTTCGTTATTTTAATGTGATTGTTTTACCGACTCTTGTTCCGATGTGGGACTTTCAAGGATTTTTCCAAGCCCAATTTTAAAATTGTGAGGACGCAATTCCCAAAAGGGGGGAAGGATTTAACACCCCAGGTAAATAAAGAATATGACATTTTCATATTTATCCATATTTGTTAATACAGTATTAATATTACTTTAATGGGTTTCTATGCTCGATGGCGTACCCAACACGCAACAACGAGTTTCTTGGGAATCTTACGTTGCACTCTAATAATAAAATAATATTATTTTAAATGGTAGTTAACATGTAGCCGTTGTAATGGCGGTAATGGATAGAAATAACTAAAATATGATTATATATTTTTTTAAATGTTTTTACATTTATCCAATAAAAGATAAAGGCTTAAAATACGGAAAGAATTCAATTTTAGGCGTATATGCCCTAGTTTTCACTAAAGGTTCACTTATCACCTTTTAATGTTGAACCATCATTAAATATAGTTTTTTTCACTCTTAAAAATTATTTTGAACCAAATAAAACTCTTATTAAGAATTGGGACATCAAAATTTACTTTGTGTAAATTTTTGGTATCTTTCCGATAATGTTCATTTTTTTAATGAATAGTGTAAAATGTTATATTCTAATTCAAAACCTCTTTTTAATCTAATTTATTTATATGATTATATTATCTATTGAATTGGTTTTAAAGTTAAATCAGAATATATTTTTACCATTAAATCCAATAGTGGTCATTGGAATTAATTTCACTTTGAAATCAGACTTAAACCAGTGTCAATCTTTTGATACTTATTGTTTCATAAAAACACGCTATTTGCTCTGAAAACGGGAATTAATTATTAAATTAATTAATCTGACTTATATGTTTTGAATTTTGTAAAATATACTTCATTTTTTAATTCGGAATATCAAATATAGCTTATGGTGAATTTTTGGGATTATTCTGAAAAACACAAATTTTTTATGAATAGTGAAACTACTAAGTGGTGCTTATAAAAACTGATTTTTCCATTTAAATGAAATTTTTCCATCTTTGTGTTTTGAATTTCAAAAATCCGACATACATGGTTGTCATTAAGAAGTAAAATGTGGTTCAATGGGATAAAAATAATTTTTTGGTGAATAGTAACTTATTAAGTTTTTAATCGCGATTAGTAGAAATTAGTGTAGTTTAAGGTAAAAATAATGCTTTAATAAAATAAGATGAGCTTGACACATGTCCTACCCTCAATGGTTGTGTCATGGCCGACCAAGACAAGCCATGGGTCAACTTGGGGACCCCATGGAGCCACTTTGGTTGGGAAATGACATAAATAACGTTTTATTTAATGTAAAAGTAAAAATGACACAAACATCATATGTTTTACGAAAAAAAATTATACATAGGGTTATAAATATCCGATTTTTGATTATAAATAGTCATTGGAAAGAGAAAAAGATTTCCTACATCATAGTATTTTTTTATAATTTTTAGACACTATATAAATTAAATCATTTAGGACATCATGATGATGTAGCAATGACCTCATTATTTAACGATTTAAATAAAATGGAAAGATAATGTAAAATATATGAGCTAAACATGTCCAAAACATATTTGATGGGTTCATTTAGAACCCTTAACACCTTATCCACGAATTATATCAATGAGAGACCTTTTGAAACCGAAACACATTTTCAAATAAAGTAATATTTCTTACTTTCCAAAAGTGCCCTCCTCTCCTATTATAAAAGGCCCCCAACTCTACCTCATTTGACACACTCCTCAAGCCTTTGGATCGGCCAACCCCTGCCCATTTACTCTCTACAAATCCCTCTACTCATTATAGAGGATTCCCTTTGGGCAGAATCCTTTCAAAGGAAGCCTTTTGGCTCAAATCAAAAGGAGTTACACGTTTAAAGGTAAGTCATTCTCTCATGTTAATTTGTTTTATTTTGCTTCTCCAACCCCCTAAACTCTTTTTATTTACTTCTTTTGTAACAACACCAGTATATTCAATATACTAGGAGGTTGTTATAAGATTTATTCTAGCTACACTCTCACACAACTACATCAAATGGTTAAAGAACATACAGTTTCTGTGGATGGCGAAATTCTGCCTCCCGAAACGATGATCGTTCAATACTCATTTAACACCTTCAAAGGTGGACATTATGATGTCAATATATATATATATATAATATGTTTATTTTTCCCTTAAGCTTCTATTTTTTTTTCATTTTGGGCATACCTTTATGGTTTCCATTATGGGTAAACGCGATATCTTCTTTTAAGGAAGTGCGGACAACCGCCCCCTCAAAGTGATTTGATTTGTTAAATACCATATGTGGGACCTATAAAGGATGGAACTATGATATTATATATTATATTATACTGGAATTATAATATACCTTTATATCATTATTATTCCGTTCTATAAAATACGAAATAGAAATGAAAGTAGCGTTCATGCGTACGTACGGCTTACCGTCTCCATGAACGGTGCATTTCATTTCTTACCTCTAAATGATTATGTAATGTTATAAATGCAAGCATGTACTGGATATATATGACATATATGATATATAAATCATGAATACAATTCTGGATATAATAAACATTTGGCCACACGAACAACATGTAATTGTAAGAAGTCCACTTTCGACTTAAGAACCAAATATCGGCAAAACAAATATTATTAACTTGAATGATTACATAATGTTTATGACATCGTAATAAGTGATATAAAAGGAATAATGAACTTGAAAAATGTTCTTAAGGAAGTATAAATTAACTCATGTTTATTATTCAGGAGATTAAAGAATGATCGAGACGTGTCAGACCCGAGGTAAGGGATCCTACTCTTCTCTTTCTTTTTAAGTACACACTTTTATGTCATTCCTTTTAAATCTCATATTACTTGTTATTGGGATGATATTTTATATTACACTTACTGTAATTTTTATTTTCATGTGATGAGAGACACTATCCTCTCTCATCAATCCATTTTGGAAGTTTTGAGTGGCGCCGTTAGGCTGCCGAACTTTCGTAAGAGATCTAACCTCTCTCTTTCTTTTTAAGTACTCTCCTTTATGTCACTTCTTTTAAGCTCCTCTTTGTAATTTTGGGGGATGTTATTTTATATTCCTCTTGCTGTACATTTTATTTTAATGTGATGAGATACACTATTTGATCTCATCAATCCATATTCGGATGTTTTATGTGGCGCCGTTAGGCTGCCGAGTTTTCGTAAGGGATTTTTCATCTCACTTTTATTCCCGTGAGATTTATGCTACATTTGCCACAAATTTCATTGAGTGGTGTATTTACTGACCATTATTCTACTCTTTGTGTAATATAATTTCGTTTATTATTATTTACATCAATGATCTATTGTCCTTATTTCATGGGGTGTATGTTTTGAAAGATACCCAAGTCGGTAAGGGAACCTTTCACCCTCCTCTTTCTTAAAAGACTTCTTTTGTTGGGTCTTTTAATTTACATATTGTTATGTTGGGATATGTTCTCATATATCCTTATTGATGTAAATTTTATGTCCAAGTTATGAGATACACTTTTTATCTCTCATCAACTCATTTTGATGTGATGCCGTTAGGCTGTCAAGGGAACTTTTTAACCCAATTTCGATTTCATTGGGTTCAACATGTAGTCATTGAATATGTCATCCATTGAATATGTGTGAATGAACTTTTATTGTTTTACACTTAATATCCACTTATATTCGGTGTATTTATATTTTTCACACATATTTTTGAGATTGATTTGTCCTTAATTTAAGGATACCTTCTTTATAAGGGATTTCATCACTCTTGACATTTCTATTGAGGGTTCATTGTTGTTATGCACCAATTCACTCTTATATGGTGTATATACTGTCCTTTGGAGTATTATATCATGAATCCATTTATTCTCATGATATTATAATGTTCTGACTAAATGTTATTCCTCAATTATTGTATTCAAGTGTCTCTAATTTTGGTAAAACCCCTTTAACCAATATATTGTTTTAAATGTTTTAATTATTTGTTCTTATTAATATAAATGTATTAAAAATGGTTTTAAGGATTTATTTATATGGATATTAATGGTTTAAAATTTTATGTTTCAAGGTTGTATGGGACACTTTGATTCAAAAATCTCTTTATAAAATGTTTTAAATGGTTTTGGAAATGGTTTCTTTTTGAATGGATTCATTATTTCAATATACTAAAATGTTATATTGTGATTGAAATGTGGAAATGTTATGTTTTCTTTATGCATGTTTTATTTGACACATTTATGTTATGGTCCTTGGGCATTGTTATGAAAATGGGTGGTTCCGTGATAAACTAAGGGTGTGTGAGCCCGATATAGCTCTCTAATGCATTGGGTAACGCGAAGGAGTGAAACGTTAAGATTTCTCCGAAGAGATTTAAGGAATATACTGTGATGGGTATTACAAACGTAACCAAGAGGGTTACTCCCTACGTAAGAATGTTATGAATGCCTCAATTTACCTTTATGTCTTATGATTTCTATGGTTTATTCATGATTTGATGAGGTATATTAATGTGCATATGTTTTATGGGTAAAGTATGATCTCATCCTTATGTATATATGTACCCATGTTTCCTTTCCATATTTTTTATATCCCTTACTGAGCTTTTTATGCTCATCCCAAGTTTTTTTTTGAAATGTTTTTCACAGGTCAAGGGAAAGGTACGTGATATGATGATAGTGTCAAGGAAGTGTCAAGAATGAATCCATGTTTTATTTTAAATATGTTTCCATTGATGGGAATGAAGAATACTACCTTTATGTAATCACTTTGATTATATGTGGAATGTAATGCAAGTTTTATGATCTATTTCTCTAAAACTCTAAACCTGAAAAGATCCTCAATGTGTAATATTGTAATAACTCAAGATTAAGTAAGGTTTAAGGCTGGGGCCTTATATAAAATCCATGAAATAATATAATAAATTGAAAATTTTAATATCATGAACTAAATTAAATTAATTATTTAATATTTCATATGGAATTATATACACCAAAAAATAAGAATATGTGGTGAATATATCATATATCTCACAGAAATAAAAGTGAGACGGGAAAAACATTACCTAAAGTAGTGAATTTCTACATAATCATTCATAACTATTGTATAATAAATAAAAGTTTATTATTAATATACCAAATAAAATTATTATTATATATAATACCATATGATTTTTTATTATTACCTTATACAACCCATTTATTAACAATTCCATTTTATGGTTTTGTTTCGGGTCACAACCACTTTGTTTCTATTAGCTGATATGACATATTATCATGGGTACTATTAGTGAGATCATGATTTCAATATGTTCATATTATAAAATTTGTTATAAATATGATATATATTAATTATATATTTATTTATGAAAATATATAAAATATTTTAATAAAAAACGAAATTCACCACTAATGGAGATTGTATGTCATATGTAAGCATGAATGATGTTTCCATTTTATTATTGTATTTTTAAAGAATGAAATGTAACAGATATATATATGTATGTATATATATTAACCATATAATATCATTATAGTTTCATATATATGTCTTATATTTTTAGTAAACACATTCTTAATAAATTCCCTGTGAAGCATGAATGAATCACATTGCATTGTGGAGGCAGTAGTCTACACGTCCACAAACGATGTTATCATAAACCAAACATGAAAACCATGAATATATGTATTATAGAATAATTGAATAAGTATAAATATATCATACATATCATATATATAATATAAAACCACATATTCCATCATTATTTTCAACCATGAAAGGTGGTAATGGAAGAACGATTAACATTTGTTTGCAAGTCGGTATTTCACAATACACATGAATGATGATTTCATATCCCATTTGATGGAAGTGTGTATGAGTGTAGTTAATACAATAATAATAAAAAATATTTTTATATTTATTATAAATATGTTATTATAAAATAATGTGATGAAAATAATTGAATAGGTGGAGATAGACATAAAACCAAAGTGCTTGTTTCAGGATGTTACCTCTTTTTTGGGTAACTCCGTCTAATTTTCAACCAAGGTAATCCTTGGATAGACTTTATTCCTAAATTTAATCTTATTTTATGAAGGGTTGTAATTTTGGAGTATATCATTCCATGTTTTAACAATACAAATGTATTTTTATGTGTGATTATGTGAGGGGGCGAGTTGCCTTTTTATACTGGAAAAGTGACATTCTTGTAAATATAAAAAAGGTAAACATTATTGAGAGGTCTCTCTTAGGTAATGTGTATCCAATAATTTTATATTATCTATAAAAGGGAGTATATGGTCTAAATATTTCTCTAAAATTCAATTTGGACATTTTTCTAGGTTATTTTTCCACACAGGATGAACTGTAACCACTGATCACACTTTTTATTAACTAAATCGATGTAATTAATTATAATTATTTAATTAATCCTTTTTGTAAAAACCCAAGTTTAACTGAATATAAATTATAAAATATTATTATTCCAAATATTTATCCTTTTTTCCAAATTCACAACATTTAATTTGCATAATCTAATTTAAAATTAATCATGTAGAGGAGGTCGGAAAGCATGGGTTTAATATGAAAAGGTCAAAAGTTTCAAATGGTTTTATACCCAATATCAATGTGAAATTGATTTAAATAACCTAAATTAGATTTATTTTTGAATAATTTATCTAATTATACTATAAAACAAATTAAATCGATATATTATCCTTACAAATAAAATATATGAATAAATATTTTTCAATTAAAATCCATCATTTTTTCACAATTCATCACAAAATGAAACTTTCTAAAAAAAATTCAAATTAAATTATGATATTTTTATTTTAAATTTTTTTTTCAATTTTTTAAAATAAAAATTATAAAATTATTAAAAATTAGATTTATAATCAAAGCGCCATTAAAAACTGAAAAATCTTCTTTTAGAGAAATATTAATTTTTTTTTGAAAAATTGGATTTATTATTATATTAATCCTTTCAAATATATTGGATGAGTGTAACTTTTTTTTGAATTTGTAACATATAAATTTTATTAAAATAATTCATCAAATGTTTTATAAATTTTATTAACATCAAAATGTGTTTGTACATGGAAAAATTGTTTTCTTAAAATATGAATTTATTTATTTTAAAATTGTTCTTACTATCATTTCTAACTAATTGATAACTAATAGATTAATTTAATATACACATGTCAATAATATTTTAATAATTTAGTTATACTCACTCATAACATCCATTCAAATGCCTAGGTGGTCACTTTAATAATATTTTAATAACTATATTAAAAGTATATTATAGTTCGGTAAAACTCAACCTTGAGTGTAACACAATCCATTTATGGATCTCTGAAATTTTGTGGAAAATCATAAAAAATAGTTTTAAATTCACATTATGATAATCCATGTATTGTTTGTAGTGTAAGATTGACTTGCAGTTTTGTGAAATGACATTCAAACATAGTGTTTCAATATAACAGAAGATATATTATGTGTTGTGTGAAAGGAAGAATGTTGACAAGATTAAATAAACTAAATATATATATTTTTCAAAATTCCTCTATTTTTTACATTATACCCCATTTAAATTGAATTTATTTCTTTCAATCTATCTGTATTATCAACAGTTTAATAATAGAATGTTCTTTTCATAGAAACCAATAACATAAAAAATAAATACTTAAACATCCTTAAATAATGACATTTTGGATACATAACGGTCACTCAAATTAACCCATAAATAGAAATCCACATAGAATAACATAGTATTAAAGGGAAAACATAGACTTTGTAGAGAAATATAACTATCGATCTCTGATAGAGAGTGATAAAGAACATCTTTAGGATAATGTTAACAATACAAAATAAAACAAATAATGAGTCTTGAAATAGGTCATTGAAAACATAAAAATTATGATAAGGGGACATAAAATTATTTCAAGACAATTTTTTGTAAATTTATATAATTTTCATGAAAAGGTAAACCAAATAGATTTTAGAAAAACCTCATCCTTTATTGTGACCTGATCAATTTCCACTTTATCTCTTATACCATGAAATAATGGTTAATTTTTCATTACTAAATCATTAGCGGTTTATGAGTTTCATAAATCGAATTAAAGGTCATTCCAAATGAATTTATCACAAAAAAATAGAAAATGTTATCCAATATGCATAAATCTTCATATAGGGAGATAATACATTAATCTCTAAAACATAATTCGATGACAAAAACCATTCCATAAATAGTTAACATTATAAACCATCAAAAGGATGAATGTGTAAAACATTAGTAAGAAGATCACTATATTTCTAAAAAAGAGATTAACATTGACCCACCATATATCATAATGTATCTCTTCTTTATCACATACCAAGCAATTGAATACATTAATCTTGTTTTCTCATGAAACATGTTTATAACCTGAATTACCAAAAATACTTATTGAATACATGCATGTTTCCTTATTCATATGTATATTATATATATTAGTTAAATTATAAAATGTTGTAAACTTCATCATTGATCACATAAAACTCTTTTTCATCAAATCCTTAATCAGTTCCAAGGTAATAAGTACCATCCAATTAACTTATTATCTTCCAAAATATCTTTATCCAAACATCATTATCTCATAATTATGGATATATTATGGGTTATCTTTCAATTAATCTTATGTTTCCAAAGAACATGAAATTTCTGTTAATTAAATTTTAATATCCATATGAACCACTACACATATTCTGGTAAATCCTTAGTAAAAAAATGAAACAAACAATCTTTATATAACTGGTAGTTAAAAATTCATAAATCCAAATCCATAAAAAATAATTTATTCCAATTCAACCTTAATCCATTAACAAGGATACCTCATTCGATTATATAATGCCTCTTTATTCTCACATTTCAACTATAGTCTCATCATTATATGAAATATAACCATTACTCATACAACCTTGTTGATTCTTTTCAGGATATTTACTCTTATGAAATATGTTTTTATAATTTCAATTCATTCCACATTTAAATCATTTGTCAACCAATTATGTATTAGGTATGTCGTTGTACACATTAATTGTGTTAAAAAATATTTTTTTTTTCAATTTATAGTTATATTCTCTATTTCGTTCTTCCCACAATCAAAGAATCTTATCGTTCCTCTAAGACATTCACTTGGGTGATTCTATCCATATTCTTAACATAATAAGAACTGATTATTCACTTTCATATTGTCTACATTACTTTATCTCTTAGTTAACTCCTTTTATAAATTATTTTTGACTTATAGATTTTGTTATGGTACATGTTGTTGGTCATGTTACATGAAAACTAATTAGGAATGATCAAAATATCCTTTACTTTAGTAATCACCTAAGTTGACTGCTCATCACCAAATTTTCCATCACATTCAATGTTAACCCAGATCCTTCCCATTCCCTCCAGTGACTAAAATAAGATATCATAGTGTGATTGGAACTTATCAAATCGGGGAACCACATAATAAAGACAAGTCACTTATATGATGTCAAAATTATGACACCTTATTTTAAATCATTGACACATTTGTATTACACTTGGTGACATCCTAAGAAATATACTTAGAATTTTTCTAGGTATCTCACTAAGGGTTTTTCTCCTTAGTTTATATGGTTTGACAAATCCCTTAATTTATTACCAACTATAGCAGCCTAGGATTAAAATTCACGGATAATACATTATTTTAGATTAATATTCAGAAAATAGAATAATTATATACTTGAGGAGTGTAATGGTTTTGTGTACATGGAATCATGGTAGATGATATTCTAACATGGTGCAATATATTCACAATTTCCCACAAATATATTACTATTTTATATTCTTTATTAAAACATTTCTTTATAACATGGGGAAAGGATGACTAAGAAAGGGAGATCTAAGATGATCAGTATGGGTAAATATAGAAGACACGTAAACATAATATGAACATAATGGTATGAGAAAATGATTATAAAATTTGGCGATCCTCTCATGTATATAAAATATCATACACATGAATAATCGTATTAAAATTATAAGAACATAAGAAATTAATCATAAGTGTATCAAGAGAATAATATAATAGAGAATAACATAATAAGAAGACATAAAATCTATGGAATTCATGTCAGAATATTATATTATTCCCCCTAAAAATAATTCATTTCCAAAACCTATTAGGTAATTTAGTTGGTCATATAACTATTGGTATTGACACACTTCCATCCCTAATCTAAAACCTTTCTTTATAGTGAAAAGGTTTCACTCCCAAACCATATTTTTAGTCATGGTTTACTATGATAACCATCTTATCAAACAATTCACATTACAATACCATGTTCACTCCACATTTCATCCATTTAGATCTCATGAGATATTAATATATACCCAATGAATTAGAGGGTAATATAGGTCCCATCTATCCCATTATTGAAACATACATACATGTTCCTAAAATAATATCATAGCCCATGAGATGAAATGGGTATCATAAAAACTACATCCTATCATAAACTATAGAAAATAGATAGGTTTAATAATCATATCAACAAAGAATATCCCATGAAAGGAAGTATATTTCAAAATTGTTTTATCATGGTATAACCTGTGGAAGAGAAACAAGTTTCATAAAAAAAACATGTCAATTTAAACATAATCCATTAAAATAAATAATAATAATGTATTCATTATTCCATATACCTAGTAAATCATAAAAATTATAAAAGTATATCATCATATATTGATAAGAATTTTTAAAGCCACTTGGAGTATTTCTTAAAGAAAATAATATTTGCTTTGAAAATAATTTTTTGATAACTAAACAGATTTTGAAAATCTATTTTTTAAAACAAATTTTAACACATATAAATTAATATCAATAAATAATTTAAATTATTTCTTCCAAAAAATATAATTACCACTTTGAAAAAACACTTTTTAAAACAAAATACATTTTGAAATTTTTTATATTACCTTTTAAAAATATAATAGAGGATTAAAAACATTTTTAAATATTTTCTTTAAATGTATCTTATAAAACATATAATGTAAGAATTAATATAAATTATAAAAACTTGTTTTATATTATATATTAAAACATATAATGAAATCATTAAAACCTTTTGAAAAACTACGTTCATTGAGAATAATTTGAAAATTGATAATAAAACATTGAAATAATTTTGAAATCCTTTTTGTAAGAAGACATACTTTAAAAATTATAGAATATTTTAAAATAATTATTTTGAAATATATCCTTTTGATTTTTACTAGATGCTGAAATGTGATTAAGTGCTGGAGAATGTTCTAAAACCAAAAAGTGAAGGCATATTTGGACCCGAAGGCTCAGTACGGAGTGCCTGGAGGTACTGTTTAGAAAAAGGGTGAAGCACGCTAAAAAAAGTTCCATGCGCGGAAAGTGCGAGATTCGTGAAGGATCCCCGGTGCCGGTGCATAATCATTTTGCGTCTGTGCCCTGAACGGTTGATCTTTCGCGTCGCTTCCTCCTTCGTGCAATTATTTCATGCAGCCTTGAATTCAGCACCGCCGGATGCCTATAAAAATAAGGCGACCCCCTAAACTTTTGGGGATGCGGAATTTGAATCGCCTCTCATGCACGTAATTGGCATTCCGCACGTGCACAATATGGCCTTCAGGTATGGTTCTTTTTTAAGCCATGTTGCCTCAGGATCCGCCTTCATGCGAGATCCCCATGGCTTAGACTAAACTCCAACCCCTTCTGAGTCTACCCCTTGCATGCAATCCCTTCCGGGGAGTACAACGGGGTATGTTGCACCCAATCCATCTATTGCATGCAAACCACTTCCTTTGCGTGAAATCCTTTATCTTGCATGAAATTCCTCCCAGCCACACGCAATACATTAGCCCCCCTATTTCGTGCAAGAAATACTAACTTCGCGCTAACCCAGGGCATTTTGTGTTGGGCCCCTTTATTTTGTGCAAACCCCAATAATTGCGCGCAATCCCCTAGGGCCCTTAACTTCGGTGCTACCCGAGCGGTCTCTTGCACAAATTTCTGATGCCCTCATTCTGGGTGTCATACGCAAGTGTATCGCGCACTCTGGGCATCCTCATCATGCATGGTTTTCCCGTGTGACCTTATATGCTCATACGAAGTGACTTCAAAGTCCCTTGGACAATCCTTCTCATTGCATTGCTTCACCTTTTCCTTCATCGCATAGGCACACTAATGGCTATTACTTCTTTACATAGCCATGATAACATGTACCCCTCGATGGTTCACTCTGCAAAACCCCTCAGAACGGACTTGTCTATTCCTTTCCTTCCACAAGGGGCAATGGGAGCTGGTTATGTATGGCCTAGGGGTGCGGGGCCATCCCACCTCGTCCGAGCTGTAGGACTTTAAACTACCAAGAACATCATCCTCAACACATGACGTTAAACTATGACCCTGCCTTGTGCCTCGCATGTAGGGTCCCCCCACCTCGGACATTCTCCACACCCACTCATCTCCAAGAGGATGGGATCACCCCTCACAGGGGATGATATCCTCTTTATTGGATTGGAGTTTGTCAGCGGGGAAGGGCAGCCACCATGGTGTATGCCGATAGTCTTCTTTGAAGGAGGTAGCACCCCTGCTCCTCCTCACTTACTCAATTCCAAGTCCAGTGGAGGATGTGGTAGGGAATGGGGCCCCTCCCCTCTTACTGGGGTCCAAATCCATCTCCCACTGCGCTTTGTCGGCACACGGGCCTCCATCATGGTGTATGTCCCAACACCATGGGCCGCTAAACATGTAATCCCCTTTTCACTCCCCTCGGACGCACCCTTCACGACGTGATTTTAAGTTCTCTATAACTCTTGTTTCTCACACTAAGCATGACTCCTGTGAGCTTTTAGTAAGCACCGACCATGAAACACCTTAGCCCGCCTCAGAGTGTAAGCCCTAAATGCCCTCGTCTATGCTGCAGGACGTTAAACATCCAAGTACCCTCATCCTGTATGATGTTAAGCTGTACACCCGAACTACGTGGAATTTGATCCGTGATAAAGCATGGTACATAGGAAGCCTCCACGAGGTTCAATCCCAAACACCTTTTGTCGTCTCAGAGCATAATCCCAAATCCAACTCAAACTATGGGGACTTTGATCCTTGTCAAGGCACGGTACGAAGGAAGCCTCCATGAGGTTAAACCCCCAACACCTTGGGTTGTCTCATAGCGTAAGCCCCAATCCAACCCAAAATATGGGGACATTGATCCGTTCTAAGTCATGGAACATAGGAATCCTCCACGAGGTTCAAGCCCCACCACCTTGGTCCGTCTCAGAACATAAGCCCCAATTTAACACGAACTACAGGGAATTTGATCCGTGCTAAGGCATGGTACGTTGGAAGCTTTCACGAGATTCATGCCCCACCACCTTGAGCCATCTCAAGGCATAAGACCCAATCCAACCTGAACTATGGGGAATTTGATCCGTGTTAAGGCATGGTACATAGGAATCCTCAACAATGTTCAAGCCCCACCACCATGGGTTGTCTCAGAGCGTAAGCCCCAATCCATTCGGAACTATGGTGACTTTGATCCGTTCTAATGCATGGTACGTAGGAAGCCACCATGAGGTTTAATCCCCATCACCATGGGCCATCTCAGAGCATAAGCCCCAATTACCCTTGGGCCGCCTCAGAGCGTAAGCCCCAAATTCCCTCTTCTGAACTACAAGACGTTAAACTGCCGAACAACCTTGTCCCACATGACGCTAAACTGTACACCCAAACTACATGGAAATTGATCCGTGTCAAGGCATGGTACATTGGAAACCTCCATGAGGTTCGATCCCATCACCCATTGGTCGTTCCAACCCCATTCACGTCGGTTCACCAACCACCTTAGGCCGCCTTAGAACGTAAGCCCCAACAATCCCGAACTATGGGGACATTGATCCGTGCTAAGGCGGGGTACGTAGGAAGCCTCCATGAGGTTCAAGCTCCACAAACCATTTCCCCCGACCATCTCCACTTCGGTGTGCCAATCCCCATTTCCACCTTGGGTCCCCTCATAGTGTAAGCCCCAATTCACCTGGACCTCAGGTCCCTCTTCACGTCTGTTCACCGACTCCATATTTGGGCTTCCTTAGAGAGTAAGCCCCAAATACCCCCATCCCAAATGAATTTAAACGGCATTACATTCCAAACTATGGGGAATTTGATCCATTCTAATTCATGGTATGTAGGAAGCCTCGACGAGGTTCAAGCCCCACAACCTTGGGCCGCCTCAATGTGTAAGCCCCAACCGTCCCAAACAATGGGGACTCTGATCCATGTTAAGTCATGGTACATAGGAATCCTCCATGGGGATCAAGCCCCACCACCTTGGGCCACCTCAAAGCATAATCCCCAAATGCCACCTGAACAACGTGGACTTTGATTCCTCATCATGGGGATTAGTAGAAGGCCTCCACGAGGCTCAAGCCCATCACTCATGTCTCATCCTGATCTGTCCCTCGAGCCCATGTGTCTGGGGAAGCTCATGCCCTAGCCTGGAGGTTCGACCTCCTCTAGGTACCATCCATGTGTTCATTCTCACGGGTCACCTCTTCAGGTGTCCCACTGTATCATAGAACTACGTAGACATTGATTCCCTGCCACGAGGATACGTATGAAGTCTCTTCGAGACCCAATACCAAAGCCATCATTCATCTTCATTCTTACTTGGGTCGCCACATCCCAGTGAGATCATGCCACCTCACTACCCTCCATGACATTCAGGAAGCCACCCACATGCTGGCCCCATTATCGGTGTTCCCTTATGGGGGTTCTTCAATTTGATCCACTCTAGCTAGTGTTCGGATCAGTCTGATCCATCTCCACTGGATGTTAAACTTGTGGAATACCCTCTGTTAAACATGAGAAGGTGAGGAAAACCTCACATACATGCCTATGGAATAAAATTCCCCATGTTCGATGTGGGATGGCTCGGGCATCCATGCCCTCGAGAAGCCCTATGATAAGGGACATAAGATAGACTTTCCAATCCCCAGCGTCAAAACAAGCTCGTGATTCCCCAATGTGACTGCTCTGCTAACCGAAGGTTGATTCCCTGACCAAACTCCTTGAAAGGTCCTGACATAAGCCGCATAATTAACTAGTGTCCCTGAAGATATGGTGCCCAGAAGAGATTCATTAACTACTTTTTAAATCCATGAGTGAGACCTGGACTAGGTGAAGATCTCTAAGGAGGAATCCGTGGAAGGATGAACCGACATCCCATTATCCCATTTTGATCAAGGATCTGATGTCCCTGAATAAAGAGTGGATGCCGCCCACATTTGGAAATCATGAATGCGGAGTAACAGCAACGTGTACTCTGCGTGACGGAGGCGCGCGCCCCGACCAAAGCGTCAGAAACAGAAATGGTAAACCCGACTTGAATCTCCTCCCCTCATCTTGGAGGACATTAGCGTTCGGGAAAGACATAAGTGGTTAAGATTGTCATATGATCTCATCATCCAGTACCAGGTCCCACCAAATAGGCCTAACTTGAAACTCACCAGAAGTTGGGACAGTCAGAACATTAAGCGTTCCGTTCTGTGACATTGTCAGCGTGAATCCCTCTTGCCGACCACGGGAGATAGAACAACATTGGGGCACTGGTTGTAAATTCCTTTTTCTAATAGTGTTAATGAGTAAATCTTCATGCTTTTAGGAATCAATTCATTGCATCCGGAGTTTGATCACCTTTCCATCGGCGCAGGAATAGGAGAAATATCAATGCGGATTCCCCACGCGGTTCTACCTCTTCCACGATGGTTGTGACCGCCATGACTGATGGGCACCCACTCCCCCTCTCCCCCTCAGAGATTATCCAAAGAAGGGTAATTAATTACCTTATACGCAGGTACAAGGAGGAGGGGGTTATCCCCACCAGGGATATGGCCCACCAAGATCTTGAGGCAGCTACGCCACATCGTCCACGCCACCCCCGAGGGATGTGCCGGGAGCCGCTGCTCCCCACCCCAAAATTAAATCACATGGGTAGCTTGTCCTCGAAGTGCCTCGATAGCTCCCTCCCCTACGCCGACGATGTACGGGATATCTGGGCCAGCTTGATCGGAGTCACGCTTCTAGGGCTATCGGTGAGGGCCCCCACCAGGCCGTGTCAGCACCACCGCCTGGTTCCTCGAGACGAGGAGTAGGTATTCCATGTGTCCGTACCACTGGCTCCAGTCCATCTGACCCGACACAAGCGTCGGGAAACGAGGAGAAGAAGACGCTCACTTTGTGGCGTCATTTTCAGTGACTAATGTGGCATGAGCCACCGCTGGTTCATATTCTCAAATCCCAGCATACGTTGAGTAGGGGCAGCTATATTCCTAACCTAGATCAAGGCCCCAACTGCCTCATGGGTAGGTTTGGTCAACTCTCCCGGTCACCGACACTGGCAATGGATGCTGTGGACCAATCTATAGCAGTGCCGCCCAGCGTGGAGGCTCACTCCGCACCACCACTACAAAAGGTCCCGGCCCTCCCTGCTTCCATCCTCAACTTGGATGTCTGCCCCATGACACATTCAACCTAGGAAAGGGTCTTCCCCATGACAGAAACACTCCTTGTTGGGGTCTCTCCTGTTCTCACTACACCAGGTACGAGGTCACTCCCCCTACAGCAGACCGCGAGCCTGGAGATATCGCATGTCCGGTCACTCACCGGCCTGGAGGTCCTCCCCATGTCCCCGCGTTGATCGGCGAAGTTCCTACTCTCCCCAGCAATCGAAGAGGTGGAAGTCATCCTCGCTTCACCAACACCTAGTACGGAGGTCCTCCCCATGTTCCATATGAAATTTTTCCCGGTGCTCCTCACACCCTGTCTTCCATTGGTGGAAACTTTCTCCGCCCTGACACTAGTACAGCCGGAGGACCCCATTTCAGAAACCTTCCCTGCCCTGAAGAACCATCTAGAGGTAGGAGAGCAGTTCACCAGTGCCGCAATAGGAATTCTGGGGAAGGCCGAACAGGGATCAGACCAGTCTTCTTTTCAGACTCCGAGGCAGAGTATGATTCAACGAAGGAGCCCTCCCCTCAATCATCTAAGTCAAGGGTTGGGGCACAAACGATGTGCATCAACCATGTGCTCCCATAATGTGAGATGCACAGGATCCCCGCTTCGCTCTGAAGGTATATCCAGGAGGGAGAGACCCTGGCATGTTTCCAAGAGCCGACCGCGCATTCGCCGCCATCGTCTCCGGAAGCACCCTCTACCTCGGAACTATTTTGGGGGTCAATGACAGAAGAGTTGGGGCATAACCCACCCCCGTAAGACACAAATGATATTTTAGGAGCTCTGTTTGCCGGTCCATACTATCATGAAATAGCGGCCAGGTTGCATCAATCCTCAGTGGACTACCTAAAATTTGGCAGCCAATCAGCCTGCTTGCCGTCTTCTCCACAGGCCAGCCTACCATCCTAGTGGCCTGCCTTAGCGCCGATGCCAGTTCCTCATCCAACCCCAGTTGATGAGTGGGGCAGTCAAATGCCAGACCCTAGATCTGAGCTGGGGAACTTCTGGACTATCCTTTCTGCGGGCCACCTCCCCTAGAAGTTTTGGTCGGTCTCAAGATCAAATTTTGGTAGGTGAGAATCACACACCCTGGAAGAGTTTGAATGTTTCAGCCAGACCCTCTGGGAGACTAACCTCTGTCTTCACCACCAACATGTTACTTATCCCGGTAGCCAAGATCACCTTAATGACATCGGTGAGAAATGTCCCCTGGTTGAACTGGTCACACTCCATGTGGTCTGACACCCTGAGTCACCTGTCCACCATAGGGCCCTTCAACAATGGTGTGTTCAAAGTCTTCAACTACTCCGCAGAGTTGTCGAGGAGGCTACCCCCCACGTGCAGGTCTGTGTTTGGGGGCAGTATGCTTCCTTTTATTCAGTGCGATTCACTGGCAGCCGAATTTTCTATGCGATAATGAGGGAATTCCCCGAGGAAGAGTGGCGATCAATATGACCAATCTGACAAGAGAGTCAAATGAGCTGGGAATTCTCGATCAGAGCATCCAACATGAGGACGTGCTACCACTGGAACCATCATGAAGAATTACTCACCAGTAGAGGCACATCATAAGACTCCCTCCACCCACATAAGCATTGGTACTGAGCCGAATATTAGTAAGGGCAAAGAGAATGTTGGAGCTGTCAAGCACTCCGACCCATCGGGCTCAGTGCAGATGACGGAAGGGGACCCTATGAAGGCTGTGCTATGCCAGCAGCTTGCTGAGAAGAAGAAGTTGGTCGATGAACTTCGGGATGAACACATTGCTGAGTGGAAACCCGACTACGGTGATCCTAGGATAGGGCAGCAGGGGCAGGAACAACTACCCCTCGGCAAGATTCTCCCAGGAAACCATGATCTTGTCATATTGGCTGATAGGGAAGAAGCCGGAGCCCATGGCAAGAGGGCGTGATATGTCTCTCCAAACCCCCCTGAACAATGCGACCACCCAGGGAACCTCATCTGGGATCCTCCAGCAATCCAAATGGTCGCTCCACAAGCCGCTGAACATGGATACCAAATTGAAGATCCTGACAATGCGCTCGTGGCCAGGGATCCTCGTCAGGACCAGGACCCCTGTCTGGATGATCCGATGGAAACACTCATTGACCTCCAGGAAGCTTTGGATACGCGACAGGTGACTATCCCGCCCGACGGCAGGCCATACCTAGATTGCGTGGATGACATACCATCACCCCCGAGATTCGGAAATCACATTTTGTCCCCCTTTAATAGGACGGGGAACCCAATGTAGCACCTGGCCCACATCAACTAAAGTTGTGGGTCTATGTTAGGGACCCCATCGTAGCAGGAGGTCGCTAAGCTCCGATTATTTTTTCAGACACTAGAGGGGACGACATTCATTTGGCACAGCCAGCTCCCCGTTGGATCTGTGACTAGCTGGGAGGACCTTCACAGGCAGTTCCTTTCCCAGTTTATCTCTAAATCCCAGAAGACAAACATCGCAGACCTCTTCAGGTAAAAATAGAGGCCTGATGAGAAAGTCGCAGAATTCATCACCCGGTGGAAGGGGCTTACATACTCCCTTGACATGCCACTGACTCATGAGAATTTACTAACGATGTGTGTGGGGAATGTCATGACAGAACCAGTTCCCTCCTTGATCCCTCAGAATTATCCCAGAGGGTTCCGGGACTTCTTGGATACGGCCCAAAACCTCTAAGACGCCATGAAACAGGCTAGTCAGGCATGCCTATTGCCCTATACAATTCCAACAAAGAGGGATTCCAGATCCGAGCCCGCCTTCGTGGCCTAGATAGAGGCCCCCAGGTAGCTATAATTGCTACAAGTAGAGCCAGATTCATATCCTCATAGAGGATCTCCACCGCAGGTGCAGTTTCCAGCCCAGTAGCGCATGCCCTAGAATCGGAATGCGCCCCCGTGTAATGCGGCAGCGCCACCTAGGCATGATAATCATGTTCTGCCCCCTCGGCATGCTCCTCCAGCCCCCCTTCAAGGTCAGTCACCTAGATCCCCTTTTCAGATAGAAGTAATTAGACCTACTCATTCGATGAGGCTCAAGTTCCCAGCAACTTCCACAGTGCCTTAGAGTAGAGGATCATACAACTGCCTGAGTGCCGGAAGCCAGAAGAGGCCCAGCTCACTAATCACGCCATCTACTTCCCTTATGATTGGATCTTGGGGCACCCCATAAATAAATGCTACATGTTTAAGGACTGGATCCAATACCAGATTAACAATAACATAGTCAGGTTTGGCCCATCCTTGACACAAGTGGCGAGTGTCTTTATGGGAGCAGACAGCAATAGCGACGGCCAAGGCGAGTGGAAGTGTGTTCCTGACCGCAGGTCCCAGAAGTATAACGACTGGATGGCTCGCAGGACGATCTCCCATGCCCATGGAATTATCCATGCACGACTGAATTAGTAGGAGACATTATAATCTGCGACCACCACTTCTGCAATATCATCTCAGCAGACCGCTTCCTAGAAGGGTAAGCACGAGCGGCGTAAGAAGAAGCAACATGCCCCGCGATGTCTATTGTCGTCCCACACACTCGGTGACTTCATGTCCTCGGAGATGGGAATCCCTCCTAGAATCTGCCCAGTGGTGGATGATTCATCAAGAGAAAGTCAAGGGTATGTTATGGTTAACACCGTCGAGTTGGTAAATCCTTATATGACTCCTAATGAGGGGGAGTGCCAGAAGAACCTCCCCAATTTCCCCAGCTGACACCAACGTCAGCATAATCGCAACCATATTGGTCACCGGGGCACATTAGTTGGAACCTCCAGCTAGGCCATGAACACACATAAGACTAGATAGCAGGACCATCGCAGATCTCAGAATGCACAGCCTCTTCATCCGGTGTTGACAGGGCCACCTCCACCACCATTTGTGCTACTGGATCAGGAAGAGCCACTTTGGCCATATCACGACCAGCTTCACCCTGGTACATGCTGATCTCAGTCACCCAGTCCTCATCTGGCAGCTACCCTCCATGCTTCGACTAGTATTCAGCTGGATGTCCCCAGTACCAGTCAGCCACCGGTCCAGCCGGTAGAGTCCCCCATTCCTCCTACCGAAGAACGGCCTCCTGTAAAAAGAATCATGTGCCTGGTGAAGAAGTATGATGATCTGAATCACCTCTCCAACATCACATCAAGGCTCTCCATCCTTGAATCCCTTCTCCTATCTCCAGTTATGCGTGAAGCACTTTCTGAGGCTTTAAGTATCCCCTTCCAGTTTGAGGCGGAGGTAGCAGCTGTAGAAGCCTTCCATGCTAAAGCAGTTAAGAATACCGAATTCCAGGCCATCATTTCATTCTACAGAATGGATGAAGGCTCCACTATGTAGGGGAACCTCCACCCACTGTATATCACCAGCAAATTCACTGGTGTGGAGGTTTTCCGCTGTCTAGTTGAAACCTTCTCCAGGATCAACCTTATCCCGACACGGTCACTGTGGAAGCTAGGGCTATCAAAGGACGACCTGACTCCCTCTGATTTGAGGATCCTGGGATATGACAGAACATAGAAGAAACCAGTCAGTAGGATCGGTCTGAAGAACTAGTTCGGTGGACTAATTTCAAGCACTAAGTTCATGGATGTATCCCCGGACACCGCGTACAATGCATGAATGGGTAGGCCATGGATCCATCTACATAAGAGGGTCCCCTCATCATATCACAAATGCCTCAAGTACTCCCTTAATGGTCGAGTAGGTTTTTTCCAAGGTGATGCATCTCATTTTGCCTCTTGAAAAGCCTGCTACATAGATGTTTATTATTACAAGAGCAAGGATAAGCAAGTCCAGGAAAGTGAAGTTGAGACCGTTGCTGCTACGACCGACCCATTGGAAGGCCTGGACGACGCTTACGTCTTCCCGATCCATCGGTTGGAGGCCACAACCCCCAATCTGGGGTATTGTTTTTTCATTTCTAGGATAAAGTGGAATAATTCTCCCAAATCCTGGTGGCATCATAAGGTCAGTTCATATTCTTATACGAACCAGGCTGCAGTTATTCCGGAGCCTCCCACTCCCGTCAGGTATTGAGACGTCCGTCTCATGGCAATGGCAGTACGTCATACTTGTCTGTTTTTTTGGGCTAGAATAAGTTGGATCTAGACATCATGCCACTAATTCATTGATATTATCATGTGTGGCCCCTTGGGACAATGACCAGATGGGATCGGGTCGACAACCATCACAGCCATGGTCTCAGTAGTGCCAGAGTGCCTCGATGCAATGACCACGACCGCACAAGCTGGTAGCAGCCTCCCATCAGGGTTTGGTAGCTCAGAAGAAAGTTTCCCTATGAAAAATCCCTCCATTAGTGGAGAATAAGATATAGAAGATCCCCCCCCCCCTTCTTTTTAGGATGGTGTCTCAGCCACGGTCGATGAACTGGAGCAGGTGATCCTCGGTAGTGAGGGAAATTTGAGACCCACATTAATCAGCGCAACTTTGTCCCTTGAGGATTAGCAGCGGTATGTAGTCTTTCTCAAGAAGCATCATGATGTATTTACCTAGAGTTACAACAAGATTCCAGTACTATATCCTCAGGTATCCTTCCACCACCTCGGTCTCTTGGAAAACCATAGCGGGTTCAAGTAGCCTCCCAGAATGATACATCCGTCTCACGGTGCGATGGTTGAGGCTGAAGATGAAAATATCATCAAAGACAACTTCATAAAAGAGGTCCATTACCACATGTGGTTATCCAACATCGTTCCAGTCAAAAAGAATAACTGGCAGATTAGAGTATGCATCGACTTCTTTGATCTCAACCATCACTGTTCAAAGGATGCATTTCCCCTTCTCGTGACAAAATTTTTGATCGACGCTATGACAGGGTACCAAGCCGTCCCGTTCATGTATGGTTACTCAGGATATAATAATATCCTGATGGACCCTTATGAAAAGGATTCTACCACTTTTATGTAGCCCCAAGGTACTTTTTGTTACCAGGTTATGCCCTTTGGCCTAAAGAATACAAGCGCCACCAATCATCGGGCCATGAATCGCATATTCAAGAAAATCCTAGGAACATTGATGGAATTCTATTTGGATGATCTTGTGGTCAAATCTCTCCAGTGCCAGGAACATCTCAAGGATCTTGAGAGAGTGTTCAGTTTCCTCCGTTCCCACAACCTGAAGATGAACTCGTTGAAATGTGCCTTTGGGGTTACCTTTGGGAAGTTTATTAGTGTTGTTGTCTGGTACCTGGGCATTGAGATCGACCCAGAGAAGATCAAGGCGATCAGCCAGATGCCTCCCTTGAGTAATATTCAGGAGCTTCGAGGTCTCCAAATCTACTTAGCCTACATACGCCGATTCATTGCGAATCTGGCTGGAATGTTTAATCCCTTTTCTCGGATCATGAAGATGGTCACTGATTATGAGTGGGACGAGGAGTTCCAGGACACCTTTGAGGAAATTAAGCAATATCTGCTCTAACCTCCAGTATTGATGCCACCTGTCTTCGGGAAGCCGTTAATCCTCTATGTCACTGCCCTGGAATGGTCCCTAGGTTCCCTTCTCGCCCATAAGAACAATGAGGTGACAGAGAACAACCTCTAATACCTCAGCCGCATGCTCCTCGACACAGAGACCAAATACTCCCCCATCTCGAAGAGCTGCCTTTTGATCATATTTTCTATGTAGAAACTATGGCATTACCTACATCCCCATGAGGTACAGTTGGGATCTCGTGTAGACCCACTGATGTATGTTATGAATCGCCCCATGTTGACTAGACAACTAGAACAGTGGGCGTTGATCCACTTGCAGTTTGACATCAGGTTCGTGGCCTAGAAGGCTATCAAGGGGCAGGCATTGAAAGACTTATTAATGCCCATCCACCTCCGCGGACTAGTCCCCAGACCAGAATTTTCCTGACGAGGCAATCCTCTCAGTCGATCAAGCCGTCCCAAGTTGGCAGATGTACTTTGATGGTGCCTCGCAGAATCCCACCAGTAGGAGGCTCAATGATCCTATGCTCAACAGAGTAGGCCTTGGGATCATTTTCATCACTCTAAGACAAGCCGTCATTCCTTACTCATTTCTGTTGTCAGAAGGCTAGACCAAAAATGAGGCAGAGTATCAGGCCATCATCACTGGTCTCAAGCTGGACCATGATATCGACATACCCCATTTTCATGTGAAAAGGGATTCTGAGCTAGTCATCAAGCAGGTAAATGGGGACTATGATGTGAGGAAGACAGAGCTCATACCATTGTTAGAATGCACTCTCTTGCTAATGGCCCAGTGCCCTTCTTAGCTAGAGGTTTTCCATGTCCCTCAGTCACAGAATTGTGGAGAAAACGCTTTGTCCAGCCTAGCCGCATTGCTTGCAGAGCCCGAGATGGATGATCTGATTATCCACGTGGCACACCAGAGAGTCATTTCTCCCATCACCCCAGAGGGTGATGACGGCCCACAGGTAAACCTCCTTACCACTGGTTCCTCTATGCCAGGGCCCCTGGGTAGTTCAAATGTGGTGATCAAGGTAATTACTAATTTGATGGCACCCATGTCGAATATCTCCAACATAGTGATCTCCTGTCATACTGGGCCGAGCACGAGCGAATCTGACGTCGTGCACTGCAGTTTACTCCCGAGAGTAGTCCCAGCCTTGAGAAAATCCTATATAATTGTGGATTTGATGGTGTTCTCCTCCGTTTCTTTCATGGGGACGAGATTCCACAGGTCATGCAAGTGGTTTATGCCGGTTCCTGTGGTTCCCATCAGGTTGGGCCAAAGCTGTCCCACCAGATTCGGAGACTAGGGTATTTTTGGCCCTCCATGATTCACGACTACAATGAGTTCTCAAAGCGGTTTCATGCATTCCAAGTTCATGATAACATTGTGCATCAGCCACCAGAGCCTCTCTATACTACAAATTACTCTTGACCATTTGAAGCATGTGGGTCAGATGTCGTGGGACTATAGCTACTGTCAACAGCTCGCCAATGTAGGTTCATTCTGACCACTACAGATTTCTTTTCCAAGTGGGTAGAGGAAATTTTTCCCAAGAAATTCAAGTCCCATTCTATCATCAGCTTCGTGAGATCCAATATCATCTATTGATTTGGGGTGCCTCACTCTATCCTCACCGATAATGACACCAACATCTAGGCAGCCGTGCTAAAGAAATTGTACACCAAGTACAACATTAGCTCCAACTGTAACTCCCGCTATCACGCGTAAGCACATGGCCAGATTGAGGTGTTCAATAAAACCCTCTTTAACATTCTGCAGAAAATGGTTTGTCAGAATAAGAAGAGTTGGCCAGATAAGCTCCCCAACTCCTTCTGGGATTATCGAATGATGACCCCTAAATTCACCCATGTGACCTCATATTCTGTGGTGTATAGAACTGAGGTCATCCTGCCCAACGATCTTCAATTTCCCTCGTTGCGCACAGTTTTATATGACCAGAAAGCACTCAAAAAAGTGGCTGAAATATGTCTAGCTTAATTTGAAGCACTGTACAATAATAGGCTTCGTGCCATGCACAACCTAGAGAGGCAACAGAGCAGGATGGCATGATCTTTCAACAAGAAGGTTCGCCTCCGCTCTTTCCTACAATGTGACTTGGTATTAGCCCTCAGAGAACCAATGATCCCTGACAGGAAACCTCCCATGTTGGATCACAAATGGGAAGGGCCCTTTATTGTCTATAAGGTTTATCCCAATGGATCATACTCCATGGTGACCATGTATGGTGAGCGTATAACTCCTCCCACAAATGCTAAGTTCTTCAAGCAATACATTGTCTACGCGGATTATGGTCCTCCATGACCTTAAAAGTGATTTTGGTCCTCCATGAACTTAAACTAGATTTTGGTTCTCCATGACCTTAAACTAGATTTTGGTCCTCCATGACCTCAAATTTGAATTTGGTCATCCATGACCATAAACTGGATTGTGGTCCTACACGACCTTAAAATACATTGGGTCTTGCATTCTTTCCTGATGACTTGGTCCTCCAGGACCTTAAACTGGATTGTGGTCCTACATTTGGGCCCCTATGGTCTCTCATGAACTTAAACTGCACACTCTTCCTACATGACATTAAACTGCAAGCTAGTCAGGCCTTCCTAACCGAGGCCCAGCCTCAGGCCCCTTGGCCTTATTAGACTCTATCGCCAGTTGTTCTTGGAGTGTACGGTGTGGTGTGGGATTATGTCCTCATTCACATCGTGTTGTTCGTCGTGCTGTACACCCCCATTTTATGGTATCTTACGCCTGGGTTCCACTTCCCAGAACTGGGTGTGGCTTGATTCCCATTCTTATGGGATACGTAGGACCACCTGAACATTTAGATTTCTGGTCCAGCTCATCTCTTAAGAGGTCTCCACGATCTCTCGGTCACCTAGGCCCCTTGGCATGTTCCTCTCCATGAGGGGGATATATAGGTGTGGTACATGGTTTTTGGCGTTATGCCCCCCTTCTCCTAGGAATCCACCATCTCTTGGCCTCCCTCGAATTGAGTCCCTCCACACATTACAGTGGACTGCCAATATGTTCAGGGTACTCTGTTCTAGGACCTGGAGTGTCACATTCAACATAGCCAAGTTCCTTCCACTTTTCAATCATCATGTTCCCCTTCATTTGGGCATCTGTTATCTCTCACACCCGAAGGGACGCAAAAAAACGGTCTGGATACTACGCCTAAGGGATCTTATACCATTACGGTCCAATGCCCCCAAGGGTTTCAGAAAACATATTGATAAAAATCTCACGTTGCGAACATGGCCAGTGGTCGATGCTTATTTGTTTGTCCCCATTTCATGTTAACGTGACGAGATGCTGTATTGTGAACATGGTCAGCAGTAATCCTTTGTCGTCATGCCAGCCCCTTTAGGCCTTGAATATTGGTTGAATGATTCACATTATGTTCCACCACATCATGTCCAGGTGGAATCTCGACACTCTCGGCATTATTCCTTAGTTCACATTCACACGTCACAGTGACAAAGCTCCAATACAGTGTCTCTCAAGACTCCCGCGATCCAAGCCCTAAGACTATAGGGTGTGATCTTCATTATGTTTGATGTGCAGCTCGATCCTCATCCCAATGGGACACGTGGGATCACCCGAACATCATAATTCTAGGTCCATCTCAGTTGGGAGTTAGTCTCTCCTTCCCTATATCCTCTGACCCTCACTGGACTCCTAGCCCAAGGCTCCCCTACTGGGATCGCGCTAGGTGATGAAGCGGACCTCTCCCACATTCACGCTTGGTAGGTTTTATTGCCTCATGCACATTTCCTCAGGTCCAATCGATACGACCTTAAACTGTTTTGTTTGGTCCTACCCCATTACCATAACCTGTAAGGATAGCATCCCGGCAGCATGACAAAAAATGGAACTGTATTGTGATGGCCACATCATAGAGTACGTCATGTTGGGTATCTGTCATTTACCATACAATTTTCAATTCCCATATATGGCTTGATTATTGTGGAAATTCCATGATCTTCTTCCCTAGGCAGGTCGCTCTACAAAAGAAAAACCATTCACCTTAAAGGACAAACAAGATAAATCAAATACCACTTCTTTTGGTGCGAGGGATAGAGTCGCACACCCATTTCATCATTTGTACAAGTACCTTACCATGATTTTACACCCTCCATGAACTATGTATGGCTTGATTCTCATCCTCATGAGATACATTGGAATGCCCGGGCACATCCCCGCGAACCTAACCTAACTTTCGTGTTCGGTCCCTTTACCGGAACACTTCTCCAGGGAACACATGGTAAGTAGGGAGTATGTCCTCATTCATGCTAGGTTTTGTAACCACATTACCATGTGTCTCATGCTTTATTTATCCATCCTTGGTCCTAGTTCTAAGACCTTAAACTAATACCCTTTCTAGAACTACGTACTGCTTGATTCCCATCTTTATGGGATATATAGGAACACTCAGACATTTTGTCTCGGGTACAGCCCTGGGAATCACAAGTCAATCCCCCCCTCACTGTCGGCCCCTTGTCCTGACTTTTTGGGGAATTGTGTAATTGCATCATTTTCCCTGAATAAGTTTGGGATTCCCCATAATGACATTGGGAAGAAAATGTTCTATCATCAGAGAGGTCCTGTCTATAAGTAGAGATGATCCATGATCATATTAATGAGCCCACCTAATGTGCTTCCACCACGGTAGCATAATATTGGGAGTGTTGGATTCTGTATGAACAACCCACCAATTCAGTTTCCCCGCTTTGAATGCCCCTTTATGCAGATCCTCATCCTCTTTTACATTTTAAGGGTCCCCCTAACAGTACGGATGCTCGACCTATGGTCTGCCTGCTGTCCTGGGACAACGTTCTGGAAGACTGATCGACGATGTTTGAGTCCCCGTGTTGCGAACATGGTCAGCTGTTGGCCCTCATTTATTGTCCCCATTTCATGCTAATGAAACAAGGACTATGTTTTTCAAACATGGTCAACATTCGTCCATCATTGCCACTCCCCTACCATTGTATTCTGAATTTGGGTAACGTGATTCACATTTCTCATTCCCCTATGTTCGAACATATTCCAATGCCCCTAGAATTTCCCCTCTTGTGCACTAGATCACATTGAGAAGATGATACTTCAATTGGTCTGAGGTCCTCCTCCTTTGGATGGGCCTCCCTCTTCTCCACGGAAATCCGGGTTTGAACTTGGAATGCTCGATGTTTGGGTGACGCTCCCAAGATCAAACGAAGTGATAATACGAGCCTCATTTGCTTCTCACGACCCACGTGAGCATAGGGATGGATTATTATTTATTTTGGGATTAGGGTTGAGTATGTTGATCAAAGAGGAAAGTAAGTAAATTTGTCTATATATACAGTTTAAAGGAACAAGAAGCAGTAAAGCAGGACAAGTTTATGGGTTTGGCCAAAACAGGGCCCCTAAGGGTCGGATTCATTGATAAATCTTTCTAATGCAACCACCATTTTTCTGGTGGCCTTCAAGACTGCCTCGTGTCTCTTGAAGACCCTTTTTTCATCGGCAAATGTGGAGCACCCCTCGCTGACCCTGGTCCGTGCCCGCGCCTGTTCAGTCTGGATCTTAGTTATCTGGAAACTCGCTTCCACAAGTTGTTCATGGGCGTCTTCTAGCTGGGCCCTCAACTACTCCATTATCTCAGAGTAGTTTGTGATGAATACTTCCTGCTCTTTCTCCAGTTCCTTGAGGCGTTAGACCTCTTGCTCCGCCCTCAGAAATGCTTGGGTACTCCCCGACTCCTCCTGCCACCGGATGACGTCGGCGCGCCGGGTAATATCACTCAACTTCTTAACCATGTACTGATGGACAGTTAGGTGAAGATGTTGAGCTTCCTCCCATCCATCACAAAGGAAGCGTCGAAAAGTGTGGAGGGACCTCATCCGCTTCAACCATTCCTCCTGGGGATGATTGAGGAAATGACAGATGCACTTCCATCCCTTCCGACACGTCATTTGACTCTCCTCGTCCTCTTCCGAATCTGAACCGTCAATTTATTCGGGATCAGTGGGCCGATAGATAGGGAATTCAACGAACAGGGCAGCAACATGGTCTTCCACAACGATTCCTCCCATGGGAATAGGCTCCTCAGCATCTGGTTGACCATCCTTTCTCCCCTCGGTCCTGGTTCCACCCGCGTCGATTTCTGACCATGCCCCGACGGAATCACCACTGATGTCTGCCGCACCATGTTCACCAATTACTAGAGCCAACGCAGTTTGGGAGGCATGTTCTGGATGGGGCGACAGGTTGGCCATCGACAAACTAACAAATGGTCTGGGCTCCGCCGCCTGACAAACCTCTAGCGCTGTGATCACTTTATAGACAAGGATCACCCTAATCAATTGAGTCCTCCCACAGTAAGTACCAGTATCAAAGAAAGGAACTTATAGGTACCCAAGGCATCAGCCTCTAGTGCTCTGGCCACTACAGGAGCTGTCATGGTGGGGGATCCCTCTGCACTTGTCTACTCAATAATGAGCGTCGGTGCCCTGCCTTGCCCTATTGACGCTTCCTCCCCTCCTTCGGCCAGAGATGCTTGATCGGCACCAATGTGCTCTTGAATAAGATGAGAAGGGTGGTTTAAGGGTTTCAAAGGAAAGAGAATACATGGGAAGATAAGGGTCAAAGCATACCTCGAGTATCTCAGTTACGTCCATATCGGAGCCGATGATCTCACCGCTTTCCTGGAGTCTCCCTTGCTGGGACGCCTCTTAAGAGGGTGTGGTTCTCAGAGACAACCCTCATTTTGCCATAAAATTCTGGATTCGCATCCATTTTAGCCCTACGAGAAGCAGTTCCCCCCTCATTAACCTGGATTGCAGCCATCTTCTTCTAACTAAGTGTTTCAGGTGTAGTCGCAAAATCTGGAAGGCTGGCGCATAATCGGGGAGCCCAGCGCATAAAATCACCAGATGGTGCGAAATTCCAGGCCGGTGTGCTGCTCGAATTTTTTGCACATAGGGGCTCACAAAGCCCTGAATTTCGTAATATCCCTCAGAATCTAATCATTTTGATCCCTTGTCGATCCAATTCTGAGGGGGGGGGGGGAATTTGTAGACACCGAAAAGTGCTTAAGTGCTGGAGAAAGCTCCGAAACGAAAAAGCGAAGGCATATTCAGACCCAGAGGCTCGGTCTGGAGGGCCCGGTGGTGCTATATAGAAAAAGGTTAAAGCACATGAAAAATATATCTCCAACGTCGAATGTTCTGGGATTCACGAAGGATCCCCGATGCTGGGGCGAAATCATTTCGCACCCGCACCACGCGTGGTTTCTCTTCCGCGCCACCGCCTCCATCGCGCAATTATTTCGTGTAGTCCTGAATTTTGTGCCTCCAGATTCATATAAATAGAAGGAAGCCCTTACCTTTTCTAGGCTAAAGAATTCGAACCACATTTCGTATGCGTAATTTTCATTCCGTGCAGGTGCAATATGGCCTTCAAGTATGGTCCATCTTCGCGCCAAGTTGCATCGGGATCAGTTTTCGCGTGAGATCCCCTTAGCGTAGACTAAAATTCAAACCCTTCGGGTTCTTCTCCTTGTGAACAATCCCTTATGGGGAGTGCAAGACGGTTATGTTACATGCATTCCTTCATTTGCGCGCACACCACTTCCTTTGCGCACAATCCTTTCTCTTGCGCGCAATTCCTCCCAACTAAGCACAATACTTCATCCCCCCTATTTCATGCATGAAATACTGATTTCATGAAAACCCAGGGACTTTCGCACCTAGATCCTTTATTTCATGCAAACCCCATGAATTGCACGCAATCCCCTGGGGGCCTTCACCTCGGTGCCCCCTGAGCACTCTCTTGCACAAATTCTGGATGCCCTCCTTTTGGGTGCCATGCACAAGTGTCTCATGCACTCCAGGAATTTGCATCTTGCATGGTTTTATCGTGTGACCTTCTAGGATTGTACGAAATGAATTCAAAGTCCCTTGGATAATCCTTCCCATTGTGTTGCTTCGCCTTTTTCTTCTTCACATAGGCACTCTAACAGCTATTTCTTCTTCGTATAGCCATGCTAACGTGGACACCTCGAGGGTTCGCTACGCGACACCCCCTCATCACGTCCTTGCCGATGCCTTCCCTTCCACAAGGGAAAGAGGGCACTAGTTATGTATTTCCTAGAGGGGTGGGGCCATCCCACCTCATCCGTGCTGTAGGACATTAAACATTCAAACACCTCATCCTCAATACAATACGATAAACTGTGACCCGACCCCATGCCTTGCAAGTAGGGTCCCCCCGCCTTGAACATTCTCCTCGCCCACTTGTCTCCACGGGGATGGGATCACCCATCACAGGGGGTGATATCCTTTTTATTGGAGTGGTTTTTGTCCATGGGTAATGGAATCCACCTTGGTGTAAGCCCCTAGCCTTCCTTCCAGGAGGCATCGCCCCTGCTCCTCCTCACTTCCTTGGTGCCAAGGCCAGCGGAGGGAGTGATAGGGAATGGAACACCTACTCTCTTCCTAGGTGCCAAATCCATATCCTTCTATGCTTTGTCACCACCAGGGCCTCCATCCAGGAGTACGTCCTGGCACCATGGGCCGATATACGTGTAAGCCCCTTTTCACTCCCCATGGATGCACCCTTCACGACGTGATCTTTAGGTCTCTACTGGCTCTTGTTTCTCACACTGGGCATGACTCCAATGAGCTTAGAGTAAGCACCAACCATAACACACCTTGGGCCACCTTAGAGCATAATCCCCAAATTCCCTCTTCCGAGCTACATGACATTAAACTGCCAATCACCCTCGTCCTGCATGATGCTAAACTGTAGACCCGAACTACGTGGATTTTGATCCGTGATAAGGCATGGTGCATAGGAAGCCTCCATGAGGTTCAGGCCCCAACACCTTGGGTTATCTTAGAGAATAAGACCTAATCCAACCTGAAATATGGGGACTTTGATCCATGTCACGAAATGGTATGTAGGAAGCCTCCAGGAGGTTCATGCCCCAACACCTTGGGTCGTCTCATAGAGTAAGCCCCAATCCAACCCGAACTACGTGGACTTCGATCTGTTATAAGGCATGGTACATAGGAAGTCTCCACGATGTTCAAGCCCCACCACCATGGGTCGTCTCAGAGCGTAAGCCCCAATCCAACCCAAACTATGGGGACATTGATCCATGCTAAGGCATGGTACGTAGGATGCCTCTACACTGTTCAAGACCCACCACCTTGGGCCGTCTCAGAGCCAAATCCCCAATCCAACCTGATCTATGGGGACATTGATCCATGCTAAGGCATGGTACGTAGGAAGCCTCCACAAGGTTCAAGCCCCACCACCTTGGACCATCTCAGAGCGTAATCCCCAATCCATCCAGAACTACAGGGAATTTGATCTGTGCTAAGGCATGGTACGTAGAAATCCTCTACGAGGTTCAAGCCAAATCACCATGGGACACCTCAGAGCGTAAGCCCCAAATACCCTTGGGCCGCCTCAGAGCATAAGCCCCAAACACTACTACAAATATTGATTTTATCATCGCTAAAAATGGCCATTAACAGCGCTTGAAAAATTGCTGATAATGCCGGCGAAGATAAAGGGGGGTCTCCTTTATCAACACTCCAAAAAGCACTGATAATGTCCCCTATTATCAGCGCTAAAAAAGTGCTGATAAAAATATAAAATATAAAAAATAAAAAAATACTACCAATCTCGTGGAGGGGGGGGGGGCTTTTTACATCGCTTGAGCCCCCCTTTATCAGTGCTTTCCCGCACATCCAGCGCCCACCCGCACCTCCTACCCCCTTTATCAGTGCTAGCCCTTTAAATCACTCTTGCGCGCACGCCCTTTCCTCCACCCGGATTTGATCTTGAGACCTCTCTCATGCGCACCTAAAGCCTTTGCCACTACACTATATTGATTTGTTCTCTTATTCATGATATATCTATTTATTTATATATATATTTCGTTATATTTATTCGTACAGTAATATATATTTATATTAATATATATAGTTATATTAATATATATATAGTTATATTAATATATATATAGTTATATTAATATATATATATAGTTATATTAATATATAGTAGTTATATAAATATTCATATATTGGAATTTTAAATAAAATGGATATTAGTTATTATTTAGGTAAATATAGTATATTTTATATGTAAAGATGTTTAATTATTTATTTAAAAAATTAAATTTTTAGGTGTGAATATATAAAAAATATGTACATATAGTTATATATTTGATTATAAATAGCAGTGCATTATAAAAAAAGATAAAATTTCAAAGACATAATATCAATATGAATGTAATACCTTGGAATAAATTCAGTCCCCACAAAAAAAATCCAATAATACCGTCTTAAATGCGGTAGAAAATCCACACAATGTTAAACAAAATATGGGTACCCCGACTAAAAACTCAGTTTTGGAGGCCTTCTGGGCCACTTTTGGCCTCGAAAAATGCTTAATTGGGGTTTACCCTAGCCACAAAATGGTAGATCTCGTCGCAGTCTTTGATTTGATATGTGGTAGAGCTCAAACTGTCACCCGGATAAAAATTTATGGTCGTTTGAAGTTTAAGTTGCATTTTGAACATATTTTGGATCTTTTTTTAATTTTATTTTTAATTTTTTTATTCTTCAAATTGTTATTAAATGACTATTACTCCATAATAATTATCAAATTATAAATTAAAAATATTTTTTTTAATTTTTTAAGAATCCATTTTCACTAAATGTCTTATATATTATGTATATTAAGTGTAAATGTACATTTATACTTATCTAAAATATATTTAAAAATTATATAATATATTTATATCAATAAAACAACATAAGTATATTTATATATTAATATATTTTTTCTAATTCTTTTTTGAAGTCGATCCTTTATCTGCGCTTCTAAAAAAAGCACTAAAAAGCCCTCCTATCAGTGCTACTAAACAAGGGCTGATAAAGGGGGTCCCTTTATCATCACTAAAAAAAGCGCTGATAAAGGGGGGGCCTTTATCAGCTCTTTTTTGAGCACTGATAAAGCCCCCCCTTTATCAGCACTTTTTCGTTAGTTCTGATAAAGGGGTGGCGCTGGCCTTGCCCACTTTTGTGGTAGTGAAATGCCCTCGTCTGAGTCGTTGGACGTTAAACTGTCAGGCACCCTCGTCCCACATGACGCTAAACTATACATCCAAACTACATGGACATTGATCCATGTCAAGGAAAGGTACATAGGAATCCATCATGAGGTTCAAGCATATCACCCATTGGCCGTTCCGACCCCATTCACGTTGGTTCACCAACCACCTTGGGCCACGTCAGAGCGTAAGACCGAACAATCCCGAACTTTGGGAAATTTGATTCGTGCTAAGGCATGGTACGTAGGAAGCTTCCACAAGGATCAAGCCCCACAAACCATTGGCCCGGACCATCTCTGTGTCGGTGTGCCGAGCCCCATTTCCACTTTTGGCCACCTCAGAGTGTAAGCTCCAATCCACCTAGACCCCAGGTCCCTCTTCATGTCGGTTCACCGACTCCATCATTTGGCCGCCTCAGAGTGTAAGCCCAAAATTCCCCCGTACCGCATGACATTAAACTGCATTCCATTTCGATATACGGGGACATTGATCTATGCTAAGGAATGGTATGTAGGAAGCCTCCATGAGGTTCAAGCCCCACCACCTTGGGTCGCCTCAGAGTGTAATCCCCAACCATCCCAAACCATGGGGACTATGATCTGTGCTATGTCATGGTGCGTAGGAAGCCTCCACGGGGTTCAGGCCCCACCACCTTGGGCTGCCTCATAGCATAACCCCCAAATTCCACCTGAACTACATGGACATTGATTCCTCACCACAGGGATACGTATGAGGCCTCCATGAGGCTCAATCCCCTCACTCATGTCTCATCGTAATCTCTCCCTCGAGCCCACATGTCTCGGGATAATCATGCCCTAGCCCAATTGTTACACCTCCTCTGGGTCCCATCCACACGTTCATTCTCACGAGTCGCCTCTTCAGGTGTCCCACCATATCATCAAATTACGCTGACATTGATTCCCTGCCATGGGGATACATAGGATGTCCTTCGAGACCCAAGCCCAAAGCCATCATTCATCCTGATTCTTACCCGGGCCACCACATACCGGTTAGATCATGCCTCCTCACTACCCTCCATATCATTTGGTAAGACACCCATGTGATGTCCCCAATATCGGTGTTCCCTTAAGGGGGTTCTTCAATCAGATCCACCCTAGCTAGTGTTTTGATTAGTCCGATCCATCTCTCCTGGACGTTAAACATGCACCTTACACTATGTTAAACATGGGAAGATGAGGAAAACCTCAGATACATACCTATGGAATACAATTCCCCACGTTCGATGTGGGATTCTTCAGTCTTCCATGCCCTTGAGATTCCCTATGATAAGGGATAGAAGACAGATATGCCAATCCCCAGCG
This sequence comes from Viscum album, assembly GCA_963277665.1. Taxonomy (NCBI): domain Eukaryota; kingdom Viridiplantae; phylum Streptophyta; class Magnoliopsida; order Santalales; family Viscaceae; genus Viscum; species Viscum album. The sequence continues at coordinate 1,286,396,442 of OY728159.1, read as the reverse complement.
TCAAGACACGTTGGTGATGCCCCAATGCGACTGCTCTCCTAACCAAAGGTTGCTGCCCTGACTGGAATCCTTAGAAGGTCTTGACAGAAGCGGCGTATTTAACTGTTTTCCATGAAGATATGGTGTTGGTAAGAGCTTCACGAACTACGTTTTAAATCTATGAGGGAGACCCAGACTAGGTGACGAGCTCCGAGGATGAATCCATGGATGAAAGAACTGAGATCCCATCATCCTGTTTCGATCAAGGAGTAGAGGTCCCTGAATAAGGAGAGGATGTCGCCCGCCTTTGAAAAGAGGAAACGAGTGTTAACAACATCGTGTCTTATGCATGATGGTTTAGCACGCCCCACCGAATGTGTCAGAAAAAAAATTGAAAATTAAACTTCAAGGTAATGATAGTCATGATGGTGGTAAAATCAGTACATATCAAACATTCATTTGAAACCAATTTTACTATTTTGAAAAGTGCCTTAATTGGAAAAAGACAAGAAGATTAATTTTAAAAATAATGTAAAAAGGTAAAAAATGGGTAATAATTTATTTTTAAAACAATGGTATAATATTATTACATTTTTTCAAATCATGTTTTGAAAACGTCGCTTTGATGAAAAACTATTTCTGATCGAATGGAGAAATAATGTTAGATTTTCTAAAAACATTGTATTTAATATCATTAGCTCGAAATAGTGGAAAATGTTATGATTAAATGAAGATAATATTAATATATAGACTATAATATATTTCATGTGATATCTAGAGAGATGGATCATAAGATTTCATCAATGGAATATTTATCATAAACAATCCTGACAAGTGGTGGGAATGTAGTAATAAACTATTACCGATGTGGTAACATTGAATCATAATACTCCAGACAGAATAAATTTAAATGAAAAAGAAAATATCATTAAAATAATTATAATTATGATACAACTATGAAAAGGATATAATATACACCACGTATAAGAATACATGTGCATAACATGTCATGTCTCTCAAATAATGAAAATAGAAATAAAATTACTTTACAGATTTGGTAAATTTTGACCATAATAATCATGAATGATATATAATAAATTATATATATAGACACCCATAAATTTAAATATAATAATAATATAAAACATTCAATGGTATTATATATACCACAATAAAGAAATAAGTGGCCAATATTTCATAAGTCTCACAGAAATAAAAGTTAGACTGGAAATCCCATTACTACATGAGAAATGTTTAAATCATGAAATAACTGAAATAATAATATCAACTAAAACTATTAATATCATTCATTAAGGTTAATTAATTATATATCAATTCATGGGGAATTAAATACACCACAAAATATGAATAAGTGGTGAATACTTCATATATCTTAAAGAAATAAATGTGCGACTGGAAAACCCCTAACTTCAGTCTTGCCTTTCTTTGTAAACATTCAAAACCCATTTATAACAAATATATGTTTATTCTAAATATACCATAGAACAGTATTATTATATATAATAATATTAATTATTTTATTACTACCTTATATTACCTATTTATTCAAAATTCCATGGTAAGGATATGTTTCATGTAATAACCGCATGTTTTCATGGATGATTTGACTTGTTATTCTTAGTTCTCTTACATAGATATGATTTAATTATTTGAATAATGTATAAAATGTTTTAAATATCATATATAATCAGTATATGTATATTTATAGTAATCTATTAAATATATAAATAATAAATGAAACACAACATTCATGGAGATGTTATGTCATACATATGCATGAACGATGTTTCCATTTTCATTTCATATTTTTAAATAATATAAATTAAATGATATATATATGTATATTATCTTTAATGTATCATTATTATTTCAAATATATCACATATATTTAATAAACCAATCCTTAATAACTTCTATGTAATGCGTGAATGAATAACATCTCTTTGAGGAGGGAGTAGTAGACACGCCCAGAAACGATGTTATCATAATCCCACAAAATGGAAATCATGATTTGTATGTGTCATATTATAATTACACTAGTATAAAGACATAAAAAATATCATATATATCTTATAAATATATTAATTCTATTATTATTCACATCTTTGAATGGTGGTAATGGAATAATGATTGACAATGATTCGGGAGGAGATAGTCATATGTACACATGAATAATGATTGCATATCCCAATAGATGGAAGTGTGTGAGTGTAGGTTATAACATTAACATAATAAAATCTATTTATTTATTAAACTAAGGTTATAATATAATTATTTAATTATAAAAATTTATTGGTTGGAGAAAGAGATAAAATAAAAGATGTTATGGAAATATTTTGCCTCTTTTTTGGGTAACTCCTTTTGGTTTTCACCAAATGGCATCCTGGGTTGTTTCAATCCTATTTTAAAGAATCTGTGATTATGTTAGGGAATTTTAGAGCTTATTTGGGAAGGTATTTTTTAACCAATGTTCTTCAGAGGTGTGGATAAGTGAGGGTGTGGGTGCCATTTTTATAGTAACAAAGGGGTGGCATTAAGTTAACAATAAAAGGGTAAACACTATTGAGAAGCCTCCCTTACATCATGTGAATAACTAAATAATTTATTTTAGAAATAATTTAGTATATTTTTTTATGAATCCACATCTAGTGTGTTTATCATGTATTTTTAGATTATTTTTCACCTTCAAATACTGTCTAACCGCTAACTAAACTTGTTTTTACCTTAATTGCTGTTATTAATTTTAAATACATTTACTTATATTTTTTTCATAAACTAAGATAAACTTTTTAGAAATTATAATTTTTTCACATTAAAAAAAATTAAACTGTTTTTATAAATTCAAAATACATAATTAGTAGAAATAAATTTAAAATTAATCTCATAGATGTGATGGGAAATCAGGTTTTTTATTTAAAAAGTTTAAAATTTTCAAATGTTATTATATCCAATTTGATTGAAAATTATATTCTAATAACCTATATTTTATTTATTGTTATATAATTTAACTATTTATAAACAAAAAAAATATAAATGATATATATAAATAAATTATTTGAAAATCAATTTTCAATTAAAATTCTGTGTTTTTTCACTATTCGTCAAACAATGAAACTTGATAGAGAAAAAAAAATTCATCCAAAGTAATTTTTGATATTAAAATTTAAAAAATTAATTTTAATTTTTGATATTAACATTTTCAAAGATTCAAAAATTATATTTAAAATAGGCGAGCCATTAAATGGATGTAAAATTACCGTTTAGAAAATTAATTATTTTTATTCATATAATTGGAATTATTCTTTTAATAAATGTAAAAAATATATTTGATTAGTTTAAAAGGTTGATTTAATTTTTAATATATATATTTTAAAATATAAAATAATCAAAATTGTTTTTTTATTTATTGATATTAAATTGTGTTTTTATATGGAAAATAGTTTTCCTAGAAAAGGAATATCAATATTTTAAAATAGTTCTTACATTCATTTATAACTAATTGATAACCAAGGGATTAATTTTATATACACGTGTAAATAATATTTTCACGATGTATTTAATCTTATTCTTAACTTACATTCTACTGGATATGTGGAAACTATAATAACAATTTAAAGAGAATATTAATAGTATATTGTAGTTCAGTAAAAATTAGACCTACGTGTAACAAAACCTATTGAAGAAACAAGTAATTGTGTGTAAGACAAGCCAAAAATAGTGTTTCATATCCCACAAGCTAATATAAGTGTTGCATGTAGTGACATATTAACTTGGTGATGTGTGGTATGTATGAAAAACATAGTGATTTCATATAACACAAGATATATTTAGTATTGTGTGAAATATAGAATATTAAAAATATTAAAATAAGATGAAAAAAATATATTTTACAAAATCTCATGATGTAATAGTTCTTGTTATAGAGAAATTGGTGGGAGATAATAGCGATATTTTATCAACTGGTTGTTTTTATTTCCATGTTTTCAAAGGCGCTAAACCTATAAGATTATGGTGTGGATCATTATGTTATGTAATGAATATTAATATACTATGATGGGATATATATATATATAATATGGGTCTCTATATATGGAATTAGAGAAGAGTTTAGTTATGCTTTTGAAACCACATTGGGATCAATTTAGTGATATGTGTTTGGATAAGTCTAAGTATATGGTGACATCCAATAGTTTGGAAAATAATCATGAATGTACTAGGTTAAAACTATGGTTTGTTATAATTTTTTTTTATTATTTAGACATCCTATAAAGAATTTTATCATTATTATGTGGTTTTACACTATGATGATTATTGATAACACAATGATTTTTGGGTTTAGTTGATGGTTGGAACTTGATGAAACTTTTTTTTAATTTAATGGAAAATGAAATGATTTTATGCAAACATTAAAAAATATTTATGGGAGATGGAATGTATAATATCATTTATATGATCACAAAAAATTATAAAGATATTAATCTTTCTACATTTTCAAAGAAAAAAATGGGGGAACAATGTTCTTTTGAGACAATCATGAGGAAACATCAACAATCATTTATGGGGTTTATTGATCTATAAGTTGATAAGTAGTGAATCAGTAACCATGAAAATATATTTTATTTTTAACAGAGTTCAAAATAATATAAATTTATTATGTAATTTTATCATTTTTATGTAAAATAATATCAATGGTGGACAATTATATAGAACATGAGGCAACCAGAAAAAATTGATTTCATGCGGTATAATAAATTTAAGAGCTTATTTTTTTAATAAGAATATTTATTATATTATTCACTCAAAATAGGGAAGGATTTCCTTGATAAAAATCACAAGGATGGTGAATCCTTTTTTAAATATGAAAAAAATTATACAAGAAATGTGAGGTATGATTATAAAAATTATCATCCAACATCTTTTTAAGGTTGACAGATTCTTCAGTGGAATAACACCAATTATATGATTGGAATTAACTATAAGGGAATTTATTATCTATGTAGAATTAATTTCAGGATGTATCAAGGTAGAGATAGAGACTGGAGTTACCCATCAATCACATGGGTCTGATATGAAAATAAAGATGTATATCACATAAAATGTTAAATTCAATGTAGTGAATACGATGTTGTTTTATTTTTTTTCTCTAAGCGTGGAAATAAACATGGATAATGTTTTCTGATGAGAATTGGTAAATTTTTCATGTTTGTAAAGTAAGGTCAGCACGAAATCGAATAATGAAGTGATGAGAATTAGTTGGATAATGATGCAAATAGAGAGAAATATTGATAGAATACAACACCCAAAATCTAGTGTTTTAAATTCTAGGAGTACGAGTATTATTCCAACCAGTGGAAATTTATGAAGGATAATGATTATGATTTATTTCAACAACCTCTTAATCCCAATGATAAAGGTAAAATCATATGAGGGGTATGATTATGGAATGGTGAAAGGTACACTTCACACCCAATCTATAACTACTAATTCTGTATTTGATTGTGGATATATAAACTATTTTATAAAAAAATAATTTATTAAGGGTGACACTATATCACATAAATGATTAGGTATTTAGTTATTAGTAAAAACACGGAATGGAATCATTATTTCACCTCAATTATATGATTTTTATCTTATTTAAGATTGTGGGAATGTGATTCCTGTAAATATTTTTATTCTTCCTTGGGTTGAGTTTCATGTTATCCTAGGAATGGATTGGGTTTCGTTACATAATTCCCCCATCAATTTGTGTGGAAGGGAATTCACATTTTATATTTTAAATCATAATATGATTGTATACCAATTTGATGATAAATATGATCATCTAATGGATATAAATTCTTTATAATTAGACTTGATTCCTTTCCAAAAGGGGTTTTTATGTTAGATGTTCTGGGAGGAACTCAACATCAATTAAATTACTGTTGTGGTTGAGTTTAGCGATGTCTTTATGGAATAATTTCCCAGTCATACACTGAATTTTGAACTCATGTAATCAATAGAATGCATTTCAAGTACAATACCAATTTCAAATACCCAATATTGAATAGAACTAATTGAGTTGCATGGACTGATGAAGAAAATACAAGTGAATAATGAGAAGGGATTCATTTATCCATGTACATCACTATAGGGTTCACTTGTTCATTTTATTAAGAATAAATATGGATCAATGAGACACTACATTTATTATTGAGAACATAAAAAATTACTATTAAGAAAAAGTATCCTCTAACCCATATTGATGACTTATTTGATCAATTTAATAGATCTCAGTACTTTTATAAGATACAATTTAATTATAGATATCATAAATTAAGGGTAAGTAGTTGGATATTGCCAGGAAAATATTCTATAAAATCTATAGAACCTATGAATTTTATATTCATTTCCTTTGGTTTTAATAATTCCCCTACAAAAATTATACATTTAATGAAGGGTGTCTTTATAGATCACCTGGATCAATATTTTATATATTTTTTGTTTCCATTATTATATATTCAAGGATCATGTAATATAATTAAATTCAATTGAGAATTATACTGGGGACCATGGGGAAAGATAATATTTATGAAAATTTTTCCTTTTTTCAATTATGGCTTTAACAATTTTCATCATTGGGTCATATAATATAAAATGAGATAATATTAGTAGATCCTTCAAAAAAAGATGTTATTGAATGATGGACCATACCAATCACAGTTTCCCAGATCTATAGTTTTATTGTTTTGGTGGGATATGGTTAGTTATTTGTGGAAAATTTATCATGAATACCTTATCTAATCACCAAGTCATCTCAGACGAGAGAAAATATTCATTGGATGGATGAATGTGAAAAAATATTCATGGAACTGAATAAAAGATTAATTAGTGTAACTAGGATTACTTTACCATGTAGTAGAGAGGGATTTTTATTATATAGTTATTAATTAAGGAATGTATGAGTATGGGTTCTCATGAATAGTGATATGATGATAGTGTATGGCTCATTCCATTTTAAGCTTCAATAAACCAAATACCCAACTATTGATTTGGAGTGACCTATGGTAATTTTTTCATTAACTATATAGAAGGATTTCCTCTATAGTGAAAGGTGTGATATATATACTTATCATAAATGTTTACAGTATATTTTCTTAAATAATGATTTTATTATGAAACAGATATGATGATTAGATATTATTAAAGATTATATCGACTCAGTACATTATCACCCTACGAAATAGAATATGGTGGAAGATTCTCCAAAATGAAAGGATCATGCTAGAATATCTAAGATGAGGACCTGAAATGACCCAATATTTCTAGATTTAAGAATGATGGATAGTTAAATCATAACGGAAGTGTAAAAATATTACCTTTATTAAATTATAGAAAATCTATATATTCATGTAAAGATCAAATAGGCATATAATTAATATTTGGAAGTAAAAAAGAAGGTGATAAATGATTTAGAGATTAACCTAGATTGTGATAGGATGATAATTATCAAGAACTATGTATGGGCTTCATCCATACCATAGTTTAAGGAGGAGGTTTGGATGAATCTCACAGTTCACCATTCTCTATTTCTACTTAATGTACAAATATGTATAGAGATATTCTATATTATTTTGTGTCTGCTAATATGGAGAGAAATATTTTTCAGTATGTATATCAGTTCTTAGTATATCATCTAGTCAATGATTTGAGGAAAATTTATTAGGGTTTTTTAATATCATTAGCCATACCATAAAGAAAATGAGAAATCATCACCGTTGATTTTAGCATTGGAAAACCTAAAGCATCAAAAGGTAATAATGTTATGTGGGTTATTTGAGAGAACCTTACGAAATCAATAAACTTAATTTCCCTTAGAGATGTTTATAATAAGACATTATTTCTAGAATTTATATTAAATAATTTTTAATGTTTTATTGGGAACCACATTCCATTATATATGATCAAGATCATAGGATTACCTGGATGTCCTAAAAAAGACATCAGTAGGCTGTGGATATAGAGTTGAGTAGGTGTATAGTAGATATTCCCCATATAGATATAATTATTAAGAGAAAAAATCAAACCATATATTATATTATAATATGTTGTTAAATTTATTTCACTACTGGTTCGGATAAACACCAACCACTGGTTTATTTTTCATAAAATAATTTGTTTCATTCAATCATTAAGATGGACCCTTATGAATATTTGTATGCAAATAAGGGTAGTATTCCAACATTCACAGATAGAACTGAGAAAAAACTTCTAGTTGTAGACACTTAAATGATAGTGAATTCTAGATCTATTCGAAGGAACATCTAGATAGCTTAGAGTCAAAAGAAAAGTTATGATGACAATCACCGGTGTGGCCAAGAATTTGATGTTGGTGACAAATTTATTCTAAGAATTTCTCTATGAAAGATGGTTTTAATATTTTGAAATAATTTAATGCAGATACAAAGGTATATTAACCCTTTCAATATTCTTGATTTGGTTGGGATGATAGTTTATCACTAGGTTCTTCCACCAAATCTCTCTCATGTTCATGATGTGTTCTATGTGTATCTCATGGGAATGTATATACCTTATCCATATGATATACTCAAGATAGAGGCCATAGCATTGGAACATGAATTTTATTATGAGGGACTATGAATATAAATCATTTATCATAAATTTAATGTACTATAGAATAAGACTACTCACATGGTGAAAGTTATTAGGAGAAATTCAAAACTCAAATATGCAACAAGGGAGTCTAATGTTGTAAGGAAACAAATATTTTGCCATTTATTTGCATCAATGTGATAGATCTCAAGGAAACAATTCATTTAAATTAAGATATACTATAATAATGTAATATTTTATGAGATATGTTTTCAAATAAATTTAAATCCACTGATATCATTCCTTACAGAAAACCCCATGTTTAAATAAGCTGTAATATACTATTAAAATATTATTATTCTAAGTGTACATTAGAACATAGTTGTTGGGTTAGTGGAGATTAATAGAAATAACTAAATTTGTAAAACAATTATGTTTATAGGTGTAAAAAATTGATTTATTTTATATTAATTAGTTATAAATAAAAATAAAATTCATTTAAAAGAAAATGATATTTTTTGAAAAACATTTTTTGTGAATGCAATGTATTTTTGTCATGAGAAAATAAATTAATCACTTTTCATGAATAATTTTAATTAATTTTATAATTTATATTTAATAAAATGGTTTAAATTTTATTTATATTTATTTTATTTATTGTATAAGAATAAACAATGTTTTATGCTTAAAAATGTTTATTTATATGAGGAAATTTTCATAATCTGTTGTGTGATTATTTTAAAAATAATTTCTATAAGTTATTGAAAATGAATTTGATAAAATGGATTCCATATTTTCCAATAGTAGTCTAAAATTTATTTAATATGAAACTTTTATTTTTGATGAATATGAATAGTAGTCATGGAATAATTTATCATCTTGATAAAGGGTAAATTGGGTCAATCAACGATAAAAATATTTGATAATGTAAGATCCCATCTTTTTTCAAAGATGTATTTATATATTTTTCAGGTAATATATTATCTTATTTTTGGTATATCTTGAATAGGGTTTACTTCGGAGATCTTTTGGGTAAATTTTGGTATTTTATGACTGGTTTTGTGTAGTTCATGATTAGTGCCTAAATTTCCTAAACTGTGTGCCTTTCCCCAACAAACCATGTTAAGATAGATAGAGGGGGACTCCATGGTTGGGGTATGGTTTGGAAAATAGTTCACTCTCCTTTCAGTAAAATTATGACACCTAATTGATGTTCATGATTATGGTGCTCTATTTGGAAAATAGTGTGTCCCAGCCCAAGAAACAAAACACATGGAAATTAATCCATCGAAAAATTAATTTAAAAATATAAAACTCCCTAGTATTCACCCTTACTTGACCCCAATTTAATGTAACATTTTAATTTTAATTTTGTATCTAAGTAGATGGATTTCAGTGGCTCTCTAACTCCATTCATACAAAATCAATGACATGATTGATGAATATACACCGATCATGGTAGGTAATTTCTACACGTTTGAATTCTTCTCACCCCCATCGCTTTTCACGATAAAGAGGGGATATATTTCCACAATTGGATGTGGTTTAGATCATGTTTTTCATGGATGATGATATGTTTGATCCTAATTCCTGAATTGTGTTCAATATCTACTTCTTTTTCATTTTCTTGATCGTTCCACTTTAATTGGGGTTTTTTGTTGGTGAATGAACTATAACGATCATGAGGCTGGTGTTATAAATTAAAAATAATTTCGTCTTGAATTATAACTACATGTATGGTGTTTTTTCAATTTAAATTTCCATGTATGGAAATTAAATCAATAATTTCAGTAATTATTTAGTTAACAATTAATCGAACCATGGAATTGATTAATTTAATTTCCATTTGATAATGATATGGGTTGAACATGGGAAATTGAATTTGGGTAATTGATTGAAATATATAATTGGATTATTATTAGAATGATGAATTGATTAGAAAATGAGAATTATTGGATGGTTGGATTAACGTTAAGGGTTAATAGTTTATATTATTAAATTTAGAAAAATCGATTAATGTTGAATTGTAAGATTATTCCAAAGGACTAAAGTGTCAAACCATGTTTGAATTTTTAATTGAAATGGTATACCATGATGTGATATATTAATATGAGGGTTAATGTCAATTATCCTTGTTAATTGTGATATTTTTGATATATTTCCACTGATTGATAAAAAACTTGTGGGAAACAAAGGGATGTGTAAAAACCCCAGGATGTCCTAGACATGACATTCGAGACCCAAATGAATGAATTAGATAATTATGTTCGGAAAGGGACTTATGATTCTAAATCCCACATGTGATTGATTGAAAAATAGATTGTGGCACATGGAGTGATACTTAAAATACCCACAAGGTACCATCCATGGCATTATAAGACCAAATTTTTCCATTGGACTATGTTTCCATGTAGCCTAAATATTAAAATTGAATTGAGTTGATAAATAAAAACCCAAAAATTTTTATATTTTATATCCTTTGGGGATGGTTAAGACTCTGAAAAAAGATAAAGCAAGTATTGATGGTTTAGTATCATCGATATTTGAGAGTTATTTATGTTGTAAAATAAATAATATTATAATATGTAATCTACTTATCCATCATGTGTATTTTATTATGCATACAACTACATACAATTTTATTGACTATATTTTGTTTTATATTCCATTGGTGGTGGCCTTCTATGTTGTACTCACACCCTACCTAGGCTACCTAATCAGTACCTGAATAGACATCATATTTTCATGTCACGATAAGGGTAAGAGCCTGATGTCAGATCACTGAGTCTGGATGAAGCATGGATGAGGGAACTAGACAATGAAAATGGGACCCTCTAGGTATGATTTTAGTGTATTTATTTTATATATATTATTCTATTATAAAGTGGGTATTTTCTCCTCTTGTGATATATATATTCTAACCTCACTACTAGTCAACATCTTCAACCATTTGGGGAGGCATGCTCGAGGTCATGTGGCCAACCAACATAGGGAACTTGTGTGTTTAGCCGAGTTCATGATATCACCAAGTAGTATTAAAATATTTTTTGTTCTTTTATTTTTTCATACAATTTGGGTAAGTTAGACGTGAGAATATGGTTAGTTGGACCTTGGTTAAGAGATCATGTATTCTATTAGACAACCCATGTGTTGGGATAATATCCATGTACCCTAGTTGGGATTGTTGTTATTGACGAGTGTTATTATAGTTGGATATTATTTCACCTTGAGTGATGTACTTGTTATGAGATGCAGTTATTATTTCTATGATTACATGAGTTTTGAATTGTGTCTTGGTATGGAATGAGATTTGAATATTCTAGAATCATTCTCAGAACTCAAGGATTATGGTATTATGCATTCATTTTAGGCACTCATGTAGAAAAAATGTTTTGGGTAAGTTGTTAAGTAACATGCTTTTCATTAATTGAAAAAATAAACAAATATATTCTGAATATGAAATTGGAAAATTGGTAAATGATGTAAGATGTGGAAAATGTGAGTCTAATGAGAAACATGAATAAAAAAAAATTGCACATTTTTTTACCAATACCTAGGTGAGCGATGGTTAAGGGTAGGGATAGTTCCACGATTTTAGCCTTGTAGAGGGTTTTGAGGGATGACTTGTTATGAATTTATTTGTATCCCCTATAATAAAAGTGTTTTGAAGTGTTTCCTAAGACAATTTTATGAATTTTATAGATATTCCTTCTTAACTGTTTTATTTAAGAGGATGACATGAGTTTATGGATTTAAATGATCCACTGGTAGTGGTAAGTGAATATTTGATAGGTCTCAGTGAGGAAGTTGGAGAGAAGTTCTCTGAGAACAGTTCTCGGATTACAAAGTTTATAGAATGTGATCATGGTATGATTGGGATGTGTATGTCTGACTTGAATTGGGATTTATATTTATAGCACATTATGACGTTCACTAGAGATGGTGGACCTAAGGTAAATGAGTTTTTTATTGAGTCAATCCAGATTATCCTTGACCACCTTGAGGCTCCCGCTGAGAAGGGAGTCAAGATAGATTCTTATATGTTATGTGGTAAGACAATTTTCCCATGGGAACACCATTCATGGGATGAATAATTGTACATTATGTAATGGAAGGAATTTCTGGAGATGAACATAGATAAATTTTACCTTGAGATGATTAGGAAGGAGAGAACATCTGATTTTATAAGTTTGCCTTAGTGGAGCATGTCTATGATGAACTATGTTGGATGCTTCCTAGATTTTTCAATCTTTATTCCAGCATTGGTGGGGGATGAGGCTACTAGAGAAAAGATTTTTTTTGAAGGTATTAAATGTGAAATTAATTTAATGAGCTCCTGGATGAATAATTTTTTAGAAGTGGTAAATAAGGCTACCATATACGAGGAGAACCTAAAGGATGCTTACAGTGGAGGAAAAGAGATTTCTATTAGAAGACCAGGAGGTACGCCTTCTAAGAGTACTAAGCATCACTATGAGAATATTGACCATGGAAGGTGAATTTAGAGTGCCCGGGGGGAAGGGTCTATTATTCATGACCATACTCATGTGACAATCCACCTATGTGGTAGCCTGGGGAGTGACCATATGTAACACCCCATGATTTCATAGTACATTATTTTTTCAATGAAATACAATAACTTGCACTACATGCAACACCGAGTTCTAGCGCACCATGACTTTCCAAACAACCCATTCAAAAGCGGTTATGAATAATATTAACTGAATTTTTAACTTTATATAATATTTATAATTTTATAATATATATTATGAGTTTCTTAGTCATAATTTAAGAACAAATACATTTTTTTCAGATAAAATATGTATTTTTTAAAAAAATGCAATTTTACTGCCTTTTAATGGAGAAGCCTTTTGAAATCCAATATTTGAAACTTTTATATATTAAATTTTACAAAATAAACTTCTTCTATAGAATTGGGACATATGAATTTAGTTTCCAAAAATATTTGGTGTTTTTCTAATAACTTTTAAATTTGGGTGAATAGTGAAAATACTATTTTTTAACTGAAAAAAACTTTTTTAATAAAAATAATTTATATTGTTAAATTTTAAATTTTAATGTATTGGAAGTATAAATAGATTATATTTTACCATTTAATTCAATTATGGTTATTGTAAGTAATTTCACTTTGAAATTGGGCCTAAACAAGTGTGAAATGTTTGATAGATATTATTTCTTAAAAATACACCATTTAGTTTTGACAGTGGAAATTAATATTAAATTAATTTCTCCCACTTCAGTGTTTTGAATTTAGAAAAATGGATTCCATATTTAGAATTAGGAGTTCAAAATTGTTTAAATAGGTGACTATTATTTTTAGACATTTTGAATAATTATTTCGGTAAATATTTTATTTACCATGGTTAAAGGGTAAATCCGGTAAATAAAGGTAAAAAATAACATAATAATAATACGAATTTACCGTAAAACGTGTCCAAACCCTATTTTTTGATACATGTCCGATGATGACAATCTTTAGGTCGATTTTGGGACCCCACGGATCCACTTGTAAGTGATAATGACACTTTATATTAAATAAATTAGAGTAAATACAAAAATGACATAAGCATATATATTTTAGGAAAAAAAAATTTACATAGGGTAATATATGTTATATTTTCGACTATAAATGTTAATTAGAATGATAAAAGGATTTTACTGCATAATTATATTTTATTTATAATTTTTATACATTGAATAATTATATATATATATGACACAATAATGATGGAGTATTTTCCTCATTAATTAAATAATAAAATAATTAGTATTATAAATGTTAAAATAAATATAATTTAAATGTTGTGATGACATAAAATAATTTTATTGGTTAATATGACATTTTATTATTTCTCTAATGAATTTTTTTCGAATTAATAATGATTTTAAGACTTTAACCAAAATCAATTATTAAATAGTCTCAAAATTGACATAAATGAGTTTTTAAAACAAATATTATATTATTATTTGATATTATATTCCTAAAAATCTATGGTTCAGGAAAAGGACTTATATAATGATATTTGTATAATTAATGGGCCAATTTGGGGTCAGTTGGAAGTATATAGTATGTTTATTAACTATATAATATAAAAATACAAAAAGACATGGTAAATGTCAAACTATTTAACTAAGAGTTATATCTAAATGATAAGGTTACTATGGTGACCCATACCTATCTAAAATCTATCATTTGAGTGGGTTTAGACCCATTCCCACTATAGACTTTGAATAAACCAATTTTTATCCATTACAAACTGAATATGAATTTATTATAAATTAATACTTTATGTTTTTTCTAAAGAGCCCCTCCTCCCCCTTATAAAAGGATACTTCTTCTAACCAATTCTTCATAACATAAAAGCCTTTTGGTTCAGCCAACCTCTACCCAAATACCCTCTCAACTATCCTCCCTTAATACTAGAGTCCTTCCTTTAGTTATAAATCCAACCTAAGTAGCCTTTTTGATCAAATCAAAAGGAAGAACCCGAAGAAGAGGTAATGTTTTCACCACTCTCTTTCAAGTTCCTTTTTTCTTCCACTTCTTCTTTCTTTTTTAAATACATTATAAAATAATAAATCCAGTATCTTATATATACTTTTGTGTTATTATAAATATGTTATAACAATATTCATTATTCTATCCATCCTTTGAATGACATGACACCATACGTGCGTACATACAGCCTACCGTCTCCACGTCATGGTGTAATTGTTATTTAACACATTATTATTTGGATGGGTATAATAATGATGTGTAATTCTTGTAAATAATAAATATAACACGATAATGATTCTTTATATATGATATAACATTCAATTATATATTAATTTAATATCTAAAGAATGATATTGTCGCTCGTGCGTATGTACGGATTACCGTCTCCACGAACGCGATGAGATTCATTTCCCATCGTATACATTCAAGAATAAATTTTATTTGATGATTAAAAATAATTTTTAGAGACTTCATATCATTCTGGATATGAATAATATACATCCCATCCATATCATATATGGATCACATAACAACGAATATAAATAAAAACGGATCTTTTAACACCTGAAACGATGATAATACTAAGATATTATTAACAAATCAATGTTAAAAGATCATATATGATATCATATTAATGTAAATTATTCTTTTATAATTTAATAACAATTATTTCACCATTATATAGGAGGTTAACATACCCTCAACCAAGTAAAAGTACAGGGTACGGGTTTATTTCACAATCTCTTCATCATCCGAGGTTGTTTATACATAATTATCTACTGGGACCTCTTTATCATCCACATCCATGTTTCTTAAAAATTTATTTCAAAACATTCTTAATATTTTACAGAATATGGGTTAAAGTCATTTATACCCTTGTTTGAATTTTTATAAGATGTTTATAAAGAATCTTTACCTCAATTTCCAAACAAGGTCCTTTTTAACCTTTTCGACAAAATTAAGGTAAGAATGTCTTTTTTTAACTTATAGGTCTACTGTGGCTATTTTACACCATTGTAAAATATTCGAAGAGTCCCTTAAAATCTTATAAGAATATTTTCAAATTCAATGTATTATTTTATAATTATGTGACTTATAAAATATTTAAAAAAAAGAGATATTTCTTTCAAATAGTTTTGATTTCATCTCTGTCAACATCCTTTGATGGATTTTAAGTTTATTTGAAGTTGAATTATTATGATACAAAACATCCATATTGTATTGAAGGTTTTGTGATATCATTTACTATGGATGTGTTATTTGTATACCATTCATGATTTATGGAGAAAGTATTTACATTTCATATGCTATTTTTAATACGATTTTTTGTTATGTTTAAACTTGTTCATATGAGAAATGCATTGGACTTAGTAAGTGATGGGTGGAGGCCGCTATAGCTCCTCAATGAATCGGTAGATCTCATGAGAGAAAATAGTGTCTCGGCACAAGGCCTTGAAAAAATCGTATTTTTTAGTCTTGTCATGAGGCCTTGGATACGTGATTATGATAGTCTGACATTATGCATTCCATCATTATGAAAGTGGTTAATGATATTTCATGTGATTATTTGACTGGTAGAATATCCATCTGAATAAGTAAATGTCATTAATTCATTTTATTTTTTCCATATTATGATGATGTTCATGTTTAAAAGGATTTTGTATTAGTTATACATTACCTTATATTTTTATGCTTATTTATGAAACTTTTTGCTGTATTTTTATCCTTACTGAGCATCTGAGCTCACCCCTTTCTATGTTTTATTTTTCAAGGATGTGAAGAAATATTTTAGGAATGACCTACAGGGATAGTATAAAGGGATATGAGTGTGGAGAAGAGATGTTTTGTAGTTTTAACTTTATGGTTTAATGTAAACATTATAAATGTATCTATTTATTCCAAGGCTACTAAACTAATCAGTCTTTCGAGACTTGATTTTTTGTGGTCATGCCAATGATACATAATAATGTACCGACTATAGGTAACTAGGTTCGGGGCATTACAGTTGGTATCAGAGGGAGGTTTAGTACAAACCTTGCAAGCTAGATTTAGATAAACTCCGATTAGTGCACATAGCCCTAAGATACAATTTGAGGATTAGTATTGAATAACATCCTAGAATATTGGTATTGTAGAGATTTTGTGAGTTTTCCGAGAAATACATCCCTGTCTGGATTTGAGCAGGTAGAGGCGGCTCTAGCACAGATGTACCTTGGGGTAAAACCTGAAAACTCTTCTTTAAGCTAGACTTGAACGGGAACTGGTGTGTGACAATCGGTCGTGCGGCACTCTTTGTTACGACACTCCCGATAGATATGCTTAGGATAATTCTCATTTTATTTACAAACCATTATGAAGGGTTTATGAGTATATACTTTTTCAAAGAAATCGTTTTTTAGGATTATGGATTATATCCCTAAAATGTTTAATATATGTTAAGTGTTTTACAATTTTGAGAATAGGTATTTCTGTTCATATACTAATCTAGTGTATGCCATTGTTTAGAAATGGCGCCCAGTAGAAGGAATGAGAACTCCAGAAATAGACATGATCCAAAGAGTAAGAAGGATGGTATCTTTCATGGTCTTAAGCCAGAATATAGAAGGGAAATAGTCTCCCACGCGTTATCCTCATATAATGAAATAGTATCATGTGTTGATAATATAAGTAAAGAAGTCTCGGAGTCCTATCGCTTTGAAGGGAAGCCAGAGAAGTAAAGGATGGTAGAGAGAATGACAGATAAAAGGAAGAATGTAATGAAGGATTTTCCCATATGTGATAACTGTGTAAATAATCACCTTGGAAAATGATTGAATAGAATGGGAGTATGCTATAAGTGTGGAGAAAAGGGACACCAAGTACGTGACTTCTAGGGTAAGAAAAAGGTTTCAAATGTACAATGCTTCATCTGCAAGGATTTTGGACACTATGAAAACCAATGTCCCAGTCATCAGACTATGCCACAAATGATGCTATTGGATTATAATCAGGTTATTATACTACCACAGATGAATAGGAATGACCAGTGTTCTTATGTTGTTATTTTGGAATTATTTCATTGAAGTGTTGTATCAATGATGTACTGGAAATAAATAAGGATTGTACTGTAGTACTATTTCATTGAGCATTTGTGATTTTATGGTACTTAGAAAAGTGAATCTACAATAAGTTAAACGTTTTGTATACTACAAGGTTAAAGGAAAGATAAACCTTAATATGGTCCTCATATTGAGGTACTGATTTTGGAATAATATATGGTTGATTTGATCAATTATATTAGATATTCATGATTAAATTGAAACTGATTAATGATTTATATATTCCATCCTTGTTGGAGTTTATACCATTTTTGGATAGAAGAAGTGTATCCAGTATTCTATAAGGAATAAGGGATCATGAATGTAATCAATAAGATTTTATGGTAATTCGGGATGTTGCAGTGTTTTAAAAGAATAGATGATGAAGGTTTTTACATGTTATTATGCAGAAAAAAGGATCTTCATTGTGATTACCTTCCTTATAAATTTTGGACTGTGAGTTTGGACCGAATTATTTTAGATAATTCTAGTTTGAGATTATTTTTGGATTGCCATAAAAGGATAACCCGGAGGTCGGGTGACAACCCGTCACATCAGGTAAGGCCATGAGACTTGAACTTTTAACCGAAGGGCGACAAGGGTATATCACCTACCACTGGCCCACATGATGTCCTGGATTAAATTATGTAGTATTTTTTTTAAAATATGGTTGATGAATTATATATTAATTTTTTAACCCTATACGAATAGGATAAATAGAATATTATTTTTATGTTCTATTATCTTTTAGAGGGAAAGATGAGTTTGTGGTAGAAATTAGTTAAAGGATGTGACTCTAATTATCAACTATATATTATTATTCTTCTCTTATTCTATGAAAAAATTAATTCATATACATTAGTGAAGCGATCTTAAAACAAAAAATGTGTCATCCTAATACCATATGTTTTGTTGAACCGATGGTATTTTAAATCATCATATATTGATGAATTTAAGGCACTCAGTTTTACAATTGTCTGTGATTGATGACCTCAATCACTACCTATAAATATTTACATTTTTCCTCCAATTAAATGTCTCTAATATCCACCCATGTTCCCCTAATTAGGATCATAATTGGGTGGTGACCCTTTCATTTCCCTTTTCCTATTATTAAGACTACATTTTATTAACCTTATTTCTGATTTGGGTTTTCCCAATGGTATTTTCAATTTTAAACCATTTATTTTCATAAAATAATTTCAAATTTTGAGGATGTAATTTATTGAAGAAGGGAATAATGTAACACCCAAATATTTCATAGTACATTATTTTTTTAAAGTAATTCAATAACTTGCACTACACATAACACCGAGTTCTAGCTCACCATGACTTACGAAACAAGCCGTTCAAAAAGTGGTTATGAATAGTATTAAATAAATTTTGAACTTTATATAATCCTTATAATTTTAGAATCCATATTATGAGTTTCTTATACATAACGTAATAACAAATACATTTTTTCTGATAAAATAAGTATTTTTCAAAAAATGCAATTTTACCACCTTTTAATGGAGAAGCCTTTTTAAATCCAATATTTGAAACATTTATATATTCAATTTGAAAAAATAAACTTTTTCTATAGAATTAGTACATAAGAATTTATTTTCAATAAAGTTCTGGTGTTTTTCTGATAACTTTCAAATTTGGGTGAATAGTGAAAAATACATTATTTTAACTGAAAACATCTTTTTAATCAAAATTTTTTATATTGTTAAATTATAAATTTTAATGGTTTAGAATTATAAATAGTTCATATTTTTACCATTTAATCCAATTATGGTTATTTTAATTAATTTCACTTTGAAATTGGACATAAACAACTGTCAAACTTTTGGTAGTTACTATTTCATAAAAATACACCTTTTAGTTTTGATAGCGAAAATTAATTTAAAATTAATTTCTTCCACTTCTGTGTTTTGAATTTAGAAAAATGGATTCCATATTTAGAATCAGGAGGTCCAATGTTTGTAAATAGGTAACTTTTATATTTAGTCATTTTGAATAATAATTCGGTAAATATTTTATTTACAATGGTTAAAGGGAATATCCGGTAAATAAGGGTAAAAAATAATATAATAATAATAATTTACCCTAAAACTTTTCCAAACCATATTTAATGGTACATGTCCGACCATGGGAATATTTGGGTCCACTTCGGGACCCCATGGATGCACTTGTAAGCGGTAATGGCACTTTATATTAATTAAGATAAAGTAAATACAAAAATGACATAAGACTATATCTTTTAGAAAAACAATTTTTACATCGGGTTATATATGGTATATTTTCTACTATAAATATTAATTAGAAAGATTAAAGTATGTCATACATTATTTTATTTTATTTATAATTTTTATACAAATAATAATTAAATATATTTATGACACAATAATGATGCAGTATTTTCCTTATTAATGAAATAATCAAATAATTGGTATTGTAAATGTTAAAATAATTAAAATTTTAACTTTTTGATGACATAAAAGAATTAAATTGATTAATATGAAATTTTAGGATTTCTTAAATTTATTTTTGTCGATTTAATAAAGATTTTAAGACTTTAACAAAAATAATTTTTAAATAGTGTCAAAATTGACATAAGTGAGTTTTTAAAACAAATATTATATTATTAATGGATATTATATTCCTAAAAATATAAGGTTCATCTAAAGGACTTATATAATGATATTTGTATCATTAATAGACCACCTTATGGTATATTGTAAGTATATATTATGTTTATTAACTATATAATATAAAATTATAAAGAGACATGGAAAATGTCAAACTATTTAACTAAGATTTAAATATAAAATATAAGGGTACTATAGTGACCCAAACCTATCTAAAATCTCTTGGTTGAGTGGATTTAGACCCATCCCTAATTTATACTTTTAATAATCCAATTTTGAGAAATTATAAACCTAATATGAATTTATTATAAATTAATAATTTATGTTTTTTCTAAAGAGCCCCTCCTCCCCCTTACAAAAGGACGCCACTTCTAAACAATTCTTCATACAGTAAAAGCCTTTATGTTAGGCAAAAATCTTCCCAAATACCCTCTAAACAAGCCTTCATTAATAATAGAGGCCTTACTTTAGTCAGAAATCCAACTTATGTATCCCTTTTGATCAAATCAAAAGAAAAAACCCGAAAAAGAGGTAATGTTTTCACCACCCTCTTTCAAGTTCCTTTCTTCCTCCACTTCTTATTTCTTTGTTATTTCCATTATAAAATAATAACTCCATTATCTTATATATACTATGATGTTTTTATAAATATGGTATAACCTGTAACGCCCCGACCCCAGCTACCCAGAGTCGGTGCATTACTTCGTAACATTGGCATGATCACAAAAGATCAAGTCTCGAAAGACCGATTAGTTTAGTAGCCTTGGAAACAATAGATAAATTATTAAATGTTACATTACATCATAAAGTGAAAAACTAATAACAAAGTCTTCATAGTCCACACTCATATCCTCTTCTGACTATCCTTGCCGGACATTCATAAAATACTTCTTCACATCCTGGAAAAATATTAAAACATTGAAAGGGGTGAGCTCAGATGCTCAGTAAGGATAACAATATTGCGGAAGCTTTCATAAATAAACATTAACATTTAAGGAAATGTATAACTAAAACAAAAGACTTTTAAACTTGAACTTCAACATAATATGGAAAAATTAAAATGAGATAATGCCATTTACTTCTTCACATGGATATTCTACTGGTCGAATAATCACATGCAATATCAATAACCACATTCATAATGATGGAATGCATAATTCCAGACTATCATAACCATGTAGCCAAGGCCTCATGCCAAGACCACAAATAAGATTTTGTCAAGGCCTCGTGCCAAGACACTAGTTTGTCTCATGAGACCTGCCGATGCATCGAGGAGCTATAGCGGGCTCCACCCGTCACTTATTAAGTCCAATGCATTCCCCATATGAATAGGTTTAAACATATCATAAACCATAACATAATCGTATCACATAAAACATGCATAAAAAAACATAAAATTTCCACATTTCAATCACAAGATATCAATACAACACATTGATATAATAAAAATGCTTTCAAAACCATTTCAATACCAAAATAAAAGAAAGTTAAAACTTTGTATTTATTTTTCATTAAAAAAAATGATGGCTTGTAGAGGAAGCCGAAACTCAAATAATGGTCACGGCGGCGGAGAAGTTGTTGTCTCCGCATAAGTACGGAAAGAAAAACGTTCTCTTTTTGTCGTTTAGTAAAATGCTTCGTATTAAAAGATTCTTTTTGAATAAACGTAAAAGTCAAAAGGGTTTATACACCGTATAAAAGAAAGTTGTGTATAAAATAAAATATGCCTCAATGAAAGGAGATTGAGACGAAGTCCCATACAAAGATCATTTTTAAAATAAAATAGATATACTATGTGTATTCACTATAAGTACACATAAATAAAGTATAAATACAAGATATGACATAATAATATAATGAAATAATTTGAAAGTAGGAGATTAACCCAAAGAATGGAAATTGGGTTATGAAATTTCCTTACCTTGCGGCATGTCCTGACTCGACCGTTCTTTAACCTCCTGAATAATAAACTAGAGTTAATTTATATTTACTTAAGAACCTTTTTCATGTTCATTATTCCTTTTATATCCCTTATTACCATGTTATGAACATTATTTAATTATTTAAGTTAAAAACGGTCGTTTTGTCGATCTTTGGTACATGAGTCAAAAATAAACTTCTTATAATTACAAGTTGTTCATGTGGTGAAATATCCATTATATCCAAAATTATATTCATGATTTAGATATCATATATATCATATATATTCAGTATATACATTCATTCATAATGTCACGTAACATTTAGAGGTAAGAAATGAAATGCACCGTTCATGGAGACGGTAAGCCGTACGTACGGATGAACGCTACTTTCATTTCAATTTCATATTAAATGGAACAAAATCATAATTATATAAATCTATAATATAATTCCAGTATAATATAGTGTATAATACCATTTACTCCATCCTTTATACATCCCACATATGGCATTAACGATTCAAATCACTTTGATGGGGCGGTAGTCCGCATTTCCTAAAATGAAATTATCGCGTTTTACCCATAATGGAAATCATAAAGTATGCCATAAATGAGAAATACAGAAGCATAAGTAAAACATAAACACATTATATATCATATATAAATATAGTGACATCTTAATGGCCACCTTTGAAGGTGTTATATGAGTGTTGAACAATCATCGTTTCGTGAGGCAGAAATTAACCATCCACAGAAACCGTATGTTCTTTAACCATTAGATGTAGGTGTGTGTAAGTGTATCTCGAATCCTTCTTATAAAAACATCCTATTATATTTAGGATACTGGTTTTGTTACAAAAGAAATGAATAAAAGGAGTTTAGGGGGTTGGAGAAGAAAAATAAAACAAAACAACATTAGAGAAGACATTACCTCAAAATCGGGTAACTCTTTTTGATTTGAGCAAAAGGCTTCCTTGGGAAGAGTTCTTCCCAAAGTGAGGCTTCTAGGAGTAAGAGGGGGAAGTTGGGAGAGTATTTTGGCAGAGTTTGGCCGAGCCAAATGGCTTGAAAGTGTAAATGAGGTGGGAGAGGTGGGGGCCTATTATAAGTGGAGAGGAGGGGCACTCTTGGAAAGTAAAGAAAAGTCACTTTATTATAAAATGATTTTCGGATTTTAGAGGTCCCACACTTATATAATTAGAGGATAAGATGATAAGGGTTCTAAAAATACTCATCCAATAGGTTTTTGACAAGTGTACACTTTGGATTTTACATTATCTTTTCATTTTATTTAAATCGTTAAATAATGATGTCATCGCTGCATCATCATGATGTCATAAATAATTTAATTTATTTAATGTCTAAAAATTATAAAAAAAAACTATGATGTAGGAAATATTTTTATCTTTCTAATTAATATTTATAATCAAAATTTGGACTTGTGTAACCCCACTTAAAAATTGTTTTAGTAGAACAACTCATGTTTGTGTCAATTTAATTTTAACATTAAATAAATATATATTAATGACATTTTCCAACCAAAGTGGCTCCATGGGGTCCCCAAGATGACCCATGGGTTGTATTGGTCGTCCATCACTCATCCAATAGGAGTAGGAAAAGTGTCAAGCTCATCTCATATTATTAAAACATTATTTTTACCTTAAACTACAGTAATTACCTCTAATCGCGATTAAGAACTTAAAAGTTACTATTCACCAAAAATTATTTTAATCTTATTGAACCAAATTTTACTTCAAAATGACAACCATGTATGTAGTATTTTTGAAAATCAAATCACAGAAGTTGTAATATTTCATTTAAACGAAAAATCAGTTATTTAACTACCACTTAGTGGTTTCACTATTCATAAAAAAATGATGTTTTTCAGAACAATGCCAAAATTTCACCCTAAGCTATAATTGATATTCCGAATTCAAAAATGATGTCTATTTTACAAAATTACAAACATATAAGTTTCATTAATTAATTTTATAATTAATTCCCGCTGTCACAACAAATAGCGTGTTTTTAAGAAACAATTTATATCAAAAGATTGGCAATTGTTTATGTCCAATTTCAATGTTAAATTAATTATAATGACCACCATTGGATAAAAAGGTAAAAATATATTCTAATTATAATTTAAAACCACTAAATAGTATAATTTATCACAATAAATTATTTTTATTAAAAAAGTTGTTTTATGTATTTTTCACTATTCATAAAAAAATTGGAAGTTCTCAGAAAGTTACAAAAAATTCAACTTAGGATAATTTCGATATTACAAATACAAAAATGAAGTCCATTTTGAAATATAAAATTTCTATAATTTTAAAAAGTGGTTATTACTATTCATAACGGCTACATTGATTAGTCGCGGTGTGTTAGAACTCGAACTTGCGTACAATGAAAGCTATTGCATTATTGAATGAGAAGCGTATCGTGGAAGCTCGGGGTGTTACATTCTCCCCTCCTACAATAAATTGCGTCCTCGCAATTTGAAAATTTTCTTTGAAAATAAAAGGTTTAAAAGAGAAAATACCTTTGAGGAAAACCCACATCAGAAATAAGATTAATAAAATTTATCCTTAATAAGAGGGAAAGGGAAATGAAAAAGTCACCACCCAATTATGATCTCGATTAAGAGAACATTGGTGTCAATTAGAGACATATAATTGGAGGAAAATGTAAATATTTGTAGGGAGTGATTGAGGTCATCAATCACAATCAACTGTCAAATTGAGGGCCTCAAAGCCTTCAATCTATGTTGATTTAAAATATCATCAGTTCAACAAGACATAACGTATTAGGATAACACATTTTTTGTTTTAATATCCCTTTACTAAAGTTTAAGAATTAATTTATTCATTGAATAAGAGATAGGTATATATATATTTATGCTTGACATTTAGAGTTTCAACCTTCAACTCACCTTTCACTAAAAAGGATAATAGAACTCAAAAATATTATACTTATCCTAATTGTATAAGGTTCCAAATGTTAACACATACCATTTAGATTAGTAAAATTATTTTTTAATAACCAGGGACATCCTGTAGGCTAGTGGTAGGAAATAAAGGCATGTCGCACTATGATTGTGGGTTCGATTCCTGCAGCTTTGTCCGACGCGACGGGTTATGCCCCACCCTGCAGGTTGTCCTTTTCCTAAAACTATAGTATCATAATATTCCAAAAATAATCTTCATAAATTTTTTAACCTTAAACAATACTATCCAAAGATCAACTTAATCCACTCTAACCTTTATAGTTATCCAAAATACCTCTGTCCAGACTTTCTCTAAAAGGTCTCTTAATTCCAAAATCAATTTATCAGATTCCCCAATAAAAGTAAAGTTTCTCTTATTGTCACATACTAAAAATATAATTACCTTTATCATATTAAAACCTTACTGAAATCAACAAGTACTACAGTACAATCCTTATATATATCACATTATTCTAATAACCAGAATATAACCCATGAGTCCAAAAGAACCAATACATTAGTTATTCTGCTTCAACAGTAGTAATAGCATAAGATTGTCCTTGATCCCTTGGCCTTTTCTAAGGTATGTTTCCCTGATGCTTAGGACATTCATTTGCATAATGACCCATTTCTATACAATTGTAGCATTCAAATTTGATAGCCTCTTTCTTTCCCTTGAAATCACGAGCCTGGTGACCCTTTTCTCCACATTTATAACAAACTCCCATTCCTTTTAGGCAAGTACCAGGGTGATTATTCCCACAATTATCACATAATAGAAAATCCTTCTTTCCCTTTTTCCCTTTATCTGTCTCTTGTTCCACCGTTCTCTTCTTCTCTTGCTTTACTTTGTTGTCATAAGACTTAGAGAATTCCTTTTCTGTCTTGATAGCACATGAGACAATATCTTCGTATGTTGAGAACGATTGTGATACTAAAGATCGACGGAGAAATGGTTTTATCCCATCAAAGAAACGATCAATCTTACCTCTTGGGTTACGTATATAATCTGCAGCATACCTCGCTAACCTTGTAAAGTTCGCCTCATACTTTGTGACATTCTCATCCTCCTTTTGTCTCAGACTCAAAAATTGTCTTTCTATATCTTCTCGATGGTCACGAGGATAGTATTTTTCTAGAAAAAGCTCTTTGAACTCCCTCCATTCCATATTCGATACGCCATCATCTTCCTTTGTGTTTTGAATCAGCGACCACCGCTGATCGGCATCTCCAGTGAGGCGGTAAACTGCCATGACAACCTTCTCCCTTTCGCTACTCCCCAAGGCATGAAATATTTTCTCTAAGGAGTTTATCCATTTCTCACCTACTAACAGATTTGTACCCCCATTAAATGTTGGTGGTTGTTGCCTCATGAAGCGGTCTAACATTGATCCTCCACGTTGTGGATCAGGGTGATCCATACGAGTAAGGTTATTATTCATAACCTGAGTGAGTTGTCCCAGTATGGTAATAAGTTGATCAGCACCAATTGTATCTCCAGATCCACAATAATTATCTTGAGCAGGAGGGCAATCCCTAAACGGAGTGCGTGCATTGATACAGTTTCCATTCCTTCCACTAGGCGCCATTTCTAAACAATGGCATAAAATATATTAGTTTATTAATCAGAATACATAATTCCATACTTGTAAAATACTTAACATAAATTGAACTATTTATGGATATATTCTATAATCATAAAAAGGTTTTATTTGAGGAAGTATATACTCATAACCCTTAATAGTGGTTTATAAAGAAAATGAGAATTATCCAAAGCATATCCCCCGGGAGTGTCGTAACCAAGAGTGCAGGAAGGCCCGTTGTTGTATACCAGTTCCTGTTTGAGTCTAGCTCAAAGCGGTGTTTTCGGGTTTTACCCCTAGGTACATCTGTGCCAGAGCCGCCTCTACCTGCTCGTATCCAGATAGGGATGTATTTCTCGGAAACTCTTAAATTATATAATACCATAATTCTAAGAATTTATTCTATACTAATCCTCAAAGTCTATCTTCAGGCTATGTGCTCTAATCAGAGTTTATCTAAATCTAGCTTCCAAGGTTAGTACTAAACTGCCTCTGATACCAACTGTAATGGCCCGACCCTAGCTACCCAGAGTCGGTGCATTACTTTGTAACATTGGCATGATCACAAAAGATGAAGTCTCGAATGACCGATTAGTTTAATAGCCTTGGAAACACTAGATACATTAGTAAATGTTACATTACATCATAAAGTGAAAAACTAATAACAACGTCTTCATAGTCCACACTCATATCCTCTTCTGACTATCCCTGCAGGACATTCATAAAATACTTCTTCACATCCTGGAAATATATTAAAACATTGAAAGGGGTGAGCTCAGATGCTCAGTAAGGATAACAATATTGCGAAAGCTTTCATAAATAAACATTAACATTTAAGGCAATGTATAACTAAAACAAAAGCCTTTTAAACTTGAACTTCAACATAATATGGAAAAAGTAAAATGAGATAATTCCATTTACTTCTTCACATGGATATTCTACTGGTCGAATAATCACATGCAATATTAATAACCACCTTCATAATGATGGAATGCATAATGCCAGACTATCATAATCACGTATCCAAGGCCTCGTGCCAAGACCACAAATAAGATTTTGTCAAGGCCTCGTGCCAAGACACTAGTTTGTCTCATGAGACCTGCCGATGCATCAAGGAGCTATAGCGGGCTCCACCCGTCACTTATTAAGTCCAATGCATTCCTCATATGAATAGGTTTAAACATATCATAAACCATAACATAATCGTATCACATAAAACATGCATAAAGGAAACATAACATTTCCACATTTCAATCACAATATATCAATACAACACATTGATATAATAAAAATGCTTTCCAAACCATTTTCAATACCAAAATAAAAGAAAGTTAAAACTTTGTATTTATTTTTCATTAAAAAAAATGATGGCTTGTAGAGGAAGCTAAAACTCAAATAATGGTCACGGCGGCGGAGAAGTCGTTGTCGCCACATAAGTACGGAAAGAAAAACATTCTCTTTTTGTCGTTTAGTAAAACGATTCATATAAAAAGATTCCTTTTGAATAAACGTAAAAGTCAAAGGGGTTTATACACTGTATAAAAGAAAGTTGTGTATAAAATAAAATATGCCTCAATGAAAGGAGGTTGAGACGAAGTCCAATACAAAGATCATTTTTTTTAAAAATAGATATACTATGTGTATTCACTATAAGTACACATAAATAAAGTAAAAATACAAGATATGACATAATAATATAATTAAATAATTTGAAAGTAGGAGATTAACCCAAAGAATGGAAATTGGGTTAAGAAATTCCCTTACCTTGCGTCATGTCCTGACTCAACCATTCTTTAAACTCCTGAATAATAAACTAGAGTTAATTTATATTTACGTAATAACCTTTTCATGTTCATTATTCCATTTATATCCCTTATTACCTTGTTATGAACATTATTTAATTATTTAAGTTAAAAACGGTCATTTTGTCGATCTTTGGTACTTGAGTCAAAAATAAACTTCTTATAATTACAAGTTGATCATGTGGTGAAATATCCATTATATCCAGAATTATATTCATGATGTAGATATCATATATATCATATATATATAGTATATACATTCATTCATAATGTCACATAACATTTAGAGGTATGAAATGAAATGCACCGTTCATGGAGACTGTAAGTCGTACGTACGCATGAACGCTACTTTCATTTCAATTTCATATTTAATGGAACTAAATAATAATGATATAAATGTATAATATAATTCCAGTATAATATATTGTATAATACCATTTACTACATCCTTTATACATCCCACATATGGCATTAATGATTCAAATCACTTTGAGGGGGCGGTAGTCCGCACTTCCTAAAATGAAATTATCGCATTTTACCCATAATGGAAATCATAAAGTATGCCATAAATTAGAAATACAGAAGCATAAGTAAAACATAAACACATTATATATCATATATAAATATAGTTACATCTTAATGGCCACCTTTGAAGGTGTTATATGAGTGTTGAACAATCATCGTTTCGTGAGGCAGAAATTCGCCATCCACAGAAACCGTAAGTTCTTTAACCATTAGATGTAGGTGTGTGTAAGAGTATCTCTAATACATCTTATAAAAACATCATAGTATATTGAGGATAATGGTGTTGTTACAAAAGAAATGAATAAAAAGAGTTTAGGGGGTTGGAGAAGAAAAATAAAACAAAACAACATTAGAGAAGACATTACCTCAAAATCGGGTAACTCTTTTTGATTTGAGACAAAGGCTTCCTTGGGAAGAGTTATTCCCAAAGTGACGCTTTTAGGAGTAAGAGGGGGAAGTTGGGAGAGTATTTTGGCAGTGTTTGGCCGAGAAAAATGGATTTATAGTGTAAATGAGGTGGGATAGGTGGGGGCCTTTTATAAGTGGAGAGGAGGGGCACTCTTGGAAAGTAAAGAAAAGTCACTTTATTATAAAATGAGTTTCGGATTTTAGAGGTCCCACACTTATATAATTTGAGTATAAGACGATAAGGGTTCGAAATATACTCATCCAATAGGTTTTTACAATTGTACAATTTGTAGTTTACATTATCTTTCCATTTTATTTAAATCGTTAAATAATGATGTCATCGCTGCATCATCATGATGTCATAAATAATTTAATTTATTTAATGTCTAAAAATTATAAAAAAAACTATGATGTAGGAAATATTTTTAGCTTTCTAATGAATATTTATAATCAAAATGTGGACTTGTGTAACCCCACTTAAAAACTGTTTTAGTAGAACAACTCATGTTTGTGTCAATTTAATTTTAACATTAAATAAATATATATTAATGTCATTTTCCAACCAAAGTGGCTCCATGGGTTCCCCAAGTTGACCCATGGGTTGTATTGGTCGGTCATGACTCATCCAATAGGAGTAGGACAAGTGTCAAGCTCATCTCATATTATTAAAACATAATTTTTACCTTAAACTACACTAATTACCTCTTATCGCGATTAAGAACTTAAAAGTTACTATTCACCAAAAATTATTTTAATCTCATTGAACCACATTTTACTTCAAAATGACAACCATGTATGTCGGATTTTTGAAAATCAAATCACAGAAGTGGTAATATTTCATTTAAACGAAAAATCAGTTATTTAACTACCACTTAGTGGTTTCACTATTCATAAAAAATTGAAGTTTTTCAGAACAATGCCAAAATTTCACCCTAAGCTATAATTGATATTCCAAATTCAAAAATGATGTCTATTTTACAAAATTCCAAACATATAAGTTTCATTAATTAATTTTATAATTAATTCCCGCTTTCACAACAAATAGCGTGTTTTTAAGAAACAATTTATATCAAAAGATTGGCAATTATTTATGTCCAATTTCAATGTTAAATTAATTCTAATGACTACCATTGGATAAAATGGTAAAAATATATTCTAATTATACTTCAAAACCACTAAATAGTATAATTTATCACAAAAAAATATTTTTATTAAAAAATTTGTTTTAAGTATTTTTCACTATTCATAAAAAAATTGGAAGTTCTCAGAAAGTTACCAAAAATTCAACTTAGGATACTTTCGTTATTACAAATACAAAAATGAAATCCATTTTGAAATATAAAATTTCTATAATTTTAAAAAGTGGTTATTACTATTCATAACGGCTACTTTGATTAGTCGCGGTGTGTTAGAACTCGAACTTGCGTACAATGAAAGCTATTGCATTATTGAATGAGAAGCGTATCGTGGAAGCTCGGGGTGTTACAAAACCATATTAAGTATTCTATCCATCCTTTGAATGACATGTCACCATACGTGCGTACGTACGGCCTACCATCTCCACGTCGTGGTCTAATTGTTATTCAATACATTATTATTTGGACGGGTATAATCATGACGTGTAATTCATATAAATAATAAATATAACATGAAAATGATTTTATATATATCATATAACATCCAATTATATAGTCATTTAATATCAAAAGAATGATATTGTCTCTCGTGCGTACGTACAGATTACTGTCTACATGAACGCGATGAGATTCATTCCCCATCGTATCCATTCAATAATAAATTTTATTTGATGATTAAAAATAATATTTAGAGACATGATATCATTTTGGATATTAATAATATACATCCCATCCATAGAAAATATGGCTCACATAACAATGAATATAAAGAAAAAAGAATTTGTTAACACCCAAATCGATAATAATACTATGATATTACTAACAAATCAATGTTAAAATATCATATATGATATCATATTAATGTATATGATTATTGTATAATTCAATAACGATAATTTCACCATTATATAGGAGGTTAACCTACCCTCAATCAATAAAAAGTACAAGGTAAGGGTTTATTTCACAATCTTTTCATTATCCGAGGATTTTTATACGTAATTATCTACTGGGACCTCTTTATCATCCACATCCATGTTTCTTAAAAATGTGTTTCAAAGAATTCTTACTACTTTGAAGAATATGTTTTAATGTAATTTATACCCTTGTTTGACTTTTTATAATATGTTTATAAAGGAATCTTTATGTCATTTTCCAAACAAGGTCCTTTTTAACCTTTTCGACAAAATTCAGGTAAGAATGTCTTTTTTTAACTTATACGGAGGGTGCAGCTATTTTACATCATTGTAAAATATTCGAAGATGAAATTACAAGATTACAAGAATAGTTTCAAAGAAAATTTTTTATTTTATAATTATGTGACTTTTAAATGATTAAAAAAAAAGAGATATTTCTCTCAAATAGTTTTGATTTCATCTATGTTAACATCCTTTGATAGATTTTATGCTTATTTGAAATTGATTTATTATGATAAAAACATCCATTTTGTATTGAAGGTTTTGTGATATGTTTTACTGTGGATGTTTAATTTTTATACCATTCATTATTTATGCAGAAAGTATTTACATTTCATATGCTAGTTTTAATACAAATGTTTATGTTATGTTTAAACCTGTACATATGAGGAATGCATTGGACTTAGTGTGTGACAGGTGGAGCCCACTATAGATCCTAGAGGAATAGTTAGGTCTCATGAGACAAACTAGTGTCTTGGCACGAGGCCTTGACAAAATCCTATTTGTAGTCTGGGCACGAGGCCTTGCCTACGTGGTTATGATAGTCTGTCATTATGCATTCCATCATTATAAAAGTGGTTAGTGATATTGAATGTGATTATTCGACTAGTAGAATATCCATGTGAATAAGGAAATTGAATTAATTCATTTTATTTTTTCCATATCATGTCGATGTTCATGTTTAAAAGGCTTTTCATTTAGTTATACATTGCCTTAGATGTTTATGCTTATTTATGAAAGTTTTTGTTGTATTGTTATCCTTACTGAGAATCTGAGCTCACCCCTTTCTATGTTTTATTTTTCTCAGGTTGTGAAGAAGTATTTTATGAACGACCTATAGGGATAGTATAAAGGGATATGATTATGAAGACCAAATGTTGTTGTAGTTTTCACTTTATGATAAAATGTTAACTTTATGAATGTATCTAGTTATTCCAAGGATACTGATCTAATCGGTCTTTCGAGACCTGATCTTTTGTGATCATGCCAATGATACGTAATAATGCAACGACTCTGGGGAACTGGGGTCGGGGCGTTACATCATATGCATTATTTGTGACCACATATAGTGTGTCTAGATTTATGAATGACAGGAACCTATAATGGTTATAGAAGAACCCACAATAGATGGTTAGTGAGGGAGAATCTAGGTAGAATATTAGTGTTGCATGGGGGTCTCAAACCCCATATCATTATGATAGAAGGGAATCTACTGGCCTTGGCCATCGAGGTAGCAGACAAGGTTCTTCTAGGCAAGAGGTCACTTATGGAATGAGTGGTGAAACTCAATATAATAATACTACATCATAGGGAAGAGGAGTTATAAAGTTGTGTATAGTTCATCCTATACCTGTGGGTAGTGAGGATATCCCCCCAATAGTTACAGGAGCAATTATTAAAGATTCTTCATCGTCTTGTGCCTTATTTGGTATTGCTTCTTAAGATTAATTTATATCTAGACAACTTATGAATGGTTTGAGTCTTGCATTGGAGTTTGTATGTAGCTTTATGATGATCGATAATACATTGGGGGAATGGTTGAGATACATATGTTTATACATGGTGTGTTTTATTGAGATTAGGGAGTATCATTTAGAATCGAATCTCTAAATTCATGATATGTTAGGTTTAGAATTAATTTCATTATGGATAGGTTGGTATCATACTAAACCTATATAGATTTTTACCCCCTGAGAGTGATGTTTACGTCTCCAAAGGGTGATGGTCATGTTCAACCTGAGAATTGAGATTTATAGGTAGGATATTTAGCTCCAGTTCATTAATAACATGGGGAGTTAACTACCAAGGTATTTTTTTTCTAGATGATGGGGGTGTAAAGTATGAATTCTTTCCACCTAGAGTGGACAGGTTCCATGGCATGTTTCCTAAATACTTTTTTAGGATCCCACTTGAGTGAGATATATCATTTACTATTGAGATCATTCTTGGGGATGAGCTGGTTTCAATTCCACCAGACAGAATGGTAACAATATAATTTGATAAATTCAAGGCTCAACTAGTATAGTTGATGGATAAGGGTTTATCCATCCATATGCATTTTTGTGGGGTTCTCCAGTTTTTTTAAAAAAATACAATAGGATTCTCATCATATTTGTTGATTATCGAAAATTGAAATTGATGAATGTGAAGAAACAGTTTCCACATGTTTATATCAATTTTTTCATTGACCATTTGAGAGGATCTTGTGAATTTTCAAAGATTAACATGAGAATGGGGTATCATCAGTTGTGAGTCCGACCTTCTGATATACCACTGACTACTTTTAGAATTATGTATGAATTATTGAGTTTATTGTGATATTGTTTGGGATGATGAATACACTAGAATTGTTTATGTCCATGATAAACATAATTTTACAACCTTAAATTGATCAATTTTTACTATTGTTCATGGATGACATCTTGGTGTACTTTAAGACTTATGACGATCATTCCCTAATTCTAAACATAATTTTGAGGAACACTGAGATGGAATCGGCTATACACCATAATATCAATGTGTCAATTATTGATTGATTAGGAACACTTCTTGGGTCACATAATTTTAGAGGAGGGTGTGACAGTATAATTGAAGAAGGTGTATATAGTGGTTTCTTAGGAGAATCCCAATAAAGATTTTGATATCCACAATTAGCTAGGAATATAAGGCTATCATCGAAGGTTAACATATGATTTTCACACTTATAAGAACTATGTTCACGATTAAAGAAGAAGTGAATAGTGTTTTAAAGGTCTGTATAATGTTAAAATTCAATCTAGGATTTGAAGAATCAATCAAAATGATACTAATCTTGATCCTACCACAACTGAGTGATGAGTATACAATGTTTTGTGACACATGTAGGGTTTGTTTTGGAGAAGTGTTAATGCATGGTGATCTAGTTGTTCATTATGGGTTATGGAATGTGAGTCCACATAAGCGGATATTCCCTAGGAATGACCTCAGGATGGAAATAGTGGTTTATAAATTTATGACATGATATAATTATCTAATGGGAGAAAATTTTAATCTATATAATGATAAGAATAGATTAATGTAAATATATTCATAGTGTGATTTGAATATCATGTAGCTTTGATATGTAAAGTATATGTATTTTTTTATTTTTATCTAGCATATACACTCAGGATGGGAAATAGAGTTGATGATGTTTTAAATTGGAAAACACATACTCATGTAGTTCAGGAGTCTAGTTCTGAGTGGAAGATGAGGAAGATTCTGGCTGATATACGTTTTGTGGTTTTGGAGATCCTCAAGTAGATGATTCTCATATCAGTGATAGTGGAGTCTAAAAATATATGTGGGACTAAGGAGATGATATATCTGGATATAGAGTGTTTAGTCTTCAGGGGGATCCTTGAAGGTTGGGAGTCACCATCAAATTCAATCATAGATGATGATGATATCATCAATGTCTGAGACTCTGTAGATATGCCGATATGTATGTAGAAGATGTTTATGCAAAAGTTTCATGATTTTAAGTGGGTGGAACATCTGAGTTTGACCCAAATTTATTGTTACCTAGACCAATAGTATTGTTGGCACGTTATGAAGAAGGAAATTCAAGGGTTCATGACATAATGTTATATATTTCAATAAGTGAATTCTGACCATCATTGACCCGAGGGTTTACTACAGTCATTTCCCATTCCAGAATAGATGTGGGACGAGGTTACTTGGGTATTTGTGTTGTGTCTCTTGAATAATCCTCATAAAAAGAAACTATATAGGTGGTTTTTGAAGAACCAATTAATGTAGAACATTTGAATATGGGATTATATCTTAGTGGGTCTATTATGAAATTTGTATGTTCGTGAGATTTTTCATCTACATTTGGTTCTATGGAACCTCATTTTAGAATGTGACTCACGTTTTACTTCCTGCCTTTATAAATGCTTGAATAATGCACTTGGTACACAAGTATTTTTTAGTACGATATTCAAACCAAAAAATGATGGGATGTCAGAATGTATTATATAGGTGATTGAATACATTCTTTGAGCATGTTTCCTAGACATTGGTGAGTCTTGGGAGAAGGACCAAAAACATATAGAGATCACTTACAACAAAATTTATCGTGAAACTATTCTGATGGAACCATATGAGGCTTTTTATGGATGAAAATATAGATCTACTCTATGATGGAGGGAGGTAGGTGAGTTAGATCTATTAGGACCATGTCTCATGCATGATATGTAAGAGATAATTCAGTTAATTCATAAATGTATTTCTTCTGATGAAAACATGCATAGTTCATTTGCTGTGACATTTATATGGACCCATTTGTTTATAGTGGGTGGTCATGTGTTCCTCCTAGTGTCTCCAAGATTAAGTCACCATAGGATTCAGAGGTAGGGAATATTGGTGGGTAGGTTCTCTGCACCTTTTGTGGTAGTTGATAGAATCAGATAGGTGGGGTACCGATTTTCTCTTCCACATAGGTTCAAAGATATGAATGATGTTTTTCATGTGTCGCAACATCAAAGGTATCACCCCAAAACTTTTCATGTGATATATATATATGATTTTTGGGATTTATTCTAATGTATCATTTGAGGAGAATCTGATAAGTATGTTTGATCGCTGAGAGAAAGTGTTGTAGGGAAAGACCATGCTGAGAGTTCTTGTATTTTGGAAACATGGACATGTTTAGGGGGGAAATGGGAGGGAGAATATGATATTATAGATCATTGGAATGATAGTTTAACCATTGATTCTTAGAGATTATTGAGAGTACAGGTTGAGGATGGACTTTTATATGGTGGGTATATCGCAAGGTCCTGACCATTCAAGAGATATCTCGAGTTCAATTTTAGGTGGTCTTTTAACATAGTTTTTGTTTATCTAGTTTTGGGATTTATTTTGGGGTCTCTATAGTGAATTAAGATATTTTTATGTGGGTTTTAGGATGTTCATGGTTGGGGTAGGGATTCCAAAAACCAATATCCCTACCCCAACTAACCACACAACCCCACAAAAAGTGGGATTGAACAGTTGGTGCATGGTTTAGAAAATCATGGGCCATCTTAATAGTAACATTGTTACCGCTAATTGAGCTGCACGGTTTGGAATCACGGTTTTGATAACAATGTTCCCCATTTTAGGAATCAATGCATCATGAAACTAATCCCTAGAAAAAGTATTTTAAAAATCTTGAAACTCTCTATTTTATCATTTATTTGACCCTATTCGACCCAAAAAACAATTCTTTCAATTTTGGAGCCTTGCAGATGGATTCTTAGTGATTTCGAATGATTTATTAGAAAATAAATTCCCGGATTTAAGAATCTGAACTTATCCTAGTCAGTAATTTCTTCCCATTTGGATTCCTCTCACCACCGTGTCTTTTTCTGGATGAATATGGAATAGTTTTCCTCTATTTTTTATGGTTTAGATATGGATTTCTTGGATGTTGAACCATTTGATATTGATTCTATGATTGGGTTGTAGATTTCCTTTTCATAATGTTCATGAGCGTTTTTATTCAATTGAGGTTTTTTATTAGTGAAATTTCATCAACGATATTAAAAAGGTGGGATATATTGAAAATCCCATAGTCTTAATTATTAATTGTGTGTATGAATTATTGAATTTCAATTTACAGGTTTGGAAATTAAATCGTAAATAAGATTAATTAATTTATTTATTAATTAATGGAACTATGGAATTTATAAATTTATTTTCCACGCTATAATGATATGGGTCAACATTGGGAAATTAAATTTGGTCAACTGATTGAACTCTAGAATTGGTTTATTTAATAATAAGAACTAACAAATGGTTGGATTAACATAAATAGTTAATATTTCATATGATTAAATTTTGATAAATAGATTAATGGTTAATTTTCATATTATTACATGTGATTAAAGTGTTGATCCATTTTCTAATTGATAATGGGAATGATATACCATGTTCTGAAATGTTGATACTAGGGTTAATGATAATTAACCTTTGTTAAATGTGATTTGTGTGATATAGTTTGATTGAATGATAAACTGGTTGTGAGATATAGATTACTGCTTATATTACCCACGGGGTTCTAGACATTAGGTTCTAGGCCCAAATTATTGCATGTGATAATGATATTGGAAACTAGATTGACACTTTAAATTCCCACAGAGAATTGATTGCTAAATTGGTTATTGGAAATTTAATGAGGCTTCAAATAAAAATGAGGTCCTAGCCATGTATTTTTAGTCCCAAAATGTTGGCATATTCTTATGGTTCTATGTAGATGTAAATTTGAAATTTAATTGAAATGATAAATAAAAACCCATGATTTGTTTGATATGTGATATCCCATGGAGATGTTTCACACTCCAACATAGGCTGAAGCAGGTTTTGATAGTTTTGTTTCATTATGTTCCATATCAGATTTATGTGGTTAAATAATGAATAATTGAGTATGTAGACATCTTATTTTATCACTTTTATCTTATTATTTATAAAAATTCATACACTTTTATTTATTAGATATTTTTTAGATGCCATTCATGGTGGAATGCTGAGTTGTACACACACCCTAATCTGGCTGCCTGATCAGAACCCGAATAAACTTCATTTTGACATGATAATATAATGGAAGGATACCTATGTTAAATGGATGAGTTGGGATGGAGCATGGATGAGGGAACCAGACATGGTTCTAGAAACCACTAGAGATGTTATTAGTGTCTTTGTTTTGGGTTTTCATTTTAATACTTGACACTTATATGTCATGATGTATTTAATGCATTAGTTTTGGTTATTGTATCACGTTTGGTATTCATGTGATACTAATATTATTCAGAATATGGTTATCATCTTCTTGGATATTTTTAATTCACACCCCCTATGTTCTAATTTGATAAAAAAATGGTATAGTATCCCCATTTTATATATACGACTCTCACTTCTACTTGAAAGCCTCTATTATATGGGGAGTCATGATTGAGACCAAGTGGAAAACTGGATTGGGGCACCAGTGTTTGGAACCTAGGTCAGGATGTCACAGATAAGGCAATAATTTTTTTCATCAAAATTCATCACAGATAATGTGAATTATACCCTCATCACCATAGTATCAAAAATGAGTTTTAATTGGAACATTCCCTTGAAAATGACATATATATTATTTAAATCAATGAAATTTACACAATTACACTATGTTTGATTTAAATATCTTTTATCTGTTGACATAAGGGAAAAAAGTTATGAAGGAATACTAATAGTCGTTCTACTAATAATGATATTATCTCCATGGAAGAAATATAATTATAATTTGTAGATATTATATAATAACATTTAATTCTTACAATATGATATTATTTTGAATTAATGGAAAAATCAACAAATGATTTTGAAAATATTAAAATTTATAAAATATAGAGACTCTCGTTTTTACATGTAATACTTTAGAATATTCCTAGGAATATTTTTGAAGCCACTCACTGAGAAGATACGTTATTCTAATGTATGGTGTGCCTAGAACTAATTGTTAAAAAATATTAAATATATTTCATAATGGACACACACAATTTTTCATAAATAATGGAATACCTCTTAAATGGATCCATAGATCATAAATTTGAAAGCAAAGTTGAGAACATAATTTATAGATTACCTTAGATATGAAATAATAATTATTGGCGTGGGTCATCTATAGATAAATTCAGAGAGAAAGTAACTGTAACTAAAATAATTAAATTAAATTATTTTCTTTTAAAATCTAATTCAAATAACTAATTAAAGAGGACTCAAATTTGAAATTGGAGGCCACCATTGAGATTTTGATGTAGTGTTTACCCTATGTGTGACCTATAATTTTTTGGTGCAAGAATTTCAGATGAGATAGTCATCGGCAGTATGTTTAGTGAGGGAATTAATTAATTAAACTAATTAATTTATTAATTTTTGACCTATATGGAAAATTAATAAACATATCATCATAGAAACCTACCCTGGGTTAGCCCCATTATCATTATAATTTTATAAGAGCTATATCATTCTGTATATTGGAGAATCATGACCACAGATGACAGAACTATGAATAAGAGTTGATCAAGGCGCATTGAACGCAACAACATATCTTAAATCATTGCGTAGACATGTTCTTCACCAACGATCAATCCAAAAAAAGGTTGGGTCACATTTTGGTGTTTCACACCTCTAGATTTAATTCTTGAATTGATTTATTTTCTTTCTTTGATCTATGGACCTCCCTACAACATTTTCATGTGCCAATATACTGAAATTAATTTATCATCAATTGTTTCATAACCTTGAGAACAAAGATCATTATCCATTGGTCAAGAATTTTCTTCCTCTATTTGTAAAACATTGTTCTTGGGGATTTTCCCCCATCATTGATTTCATTCTTCATCGTTAGATCAAAGGGAAATCACTCAACTTTTTCTAGGTGTATTTGAATGCGGTTGAACAAATGGATTAATTGTGGTTTCATGAACAACATATAAATCAACATTTTGGGGATGGATTGACAAATGAGTGGTATAGTGTTTTGTGAATGGATCTGATCCATAGTTTGGGTGTGTTTTTGTGTTCAGAGGTGGTTTTAGATCAGTTTGATAACCCCTTTTTTCATTATTGGTGTACAACGATGACATGAGGTTTGATGGGGTAAATTTAGATCGGAGGTTGTGTGTGGGATCTCATGGATGATTTTGTTTGGCATTAGAGTACTGGTGGACAATCTCGGATCTCTGAAAAGGTGGTCATACGTAGTAAACATGGTTGTCATTAATAATAATTATTGATAATAAAGAGGGTTATGAGTTAATAAAATTAAATGAGATTTTTTTATAGAAGAATGTAATAAATAAATGGATACAATCTTGTCCTACAATAATAAATTTTGGAGGTGTGTTGATGGTGCCTATTATAAATGACTTTCTCCCATGATATTATTTATTATAAATAATAAAAGTGTTAATATGTAAGGAATAAATTGAAAATAAATAAGGGTGAGTTGTATGCCTTCTATATGCTGTGTGAAGGAGGTTGAGGAGATTGTGAATGGATGACCCTCATTTTATTATCATTATATAATAATAATATTATAGAATATTATTATTATTAATTCAAAAAAAAAATTATGTTGGACAAAACTCCCCCATACGACATCAGTTTGAAAAACTGTCAACGAAAGTGTGATCCTGAAATTGTGACCCTCACTTTAAGATTAATTTTGGATACCTTTTTCAGACTTTTTCCCACATTCAATGAAACACCCCATAATATTAAACTTATTATCATTACGAGATATATTATCTCACATAGATCACTCGTATTTTGTCATATTGATCAACCTTTTGCGATGTTCTGACCCTAAAATTAAGACATAATTATTATGACTAATCTTGGATATTTAATTTAGAAATGTGGTTTAGGACCATGAGATGTCCTTTGAGCGTATTGAGATGAAATGTGAATTTTTCTTGTATTTTCTGATTCTGGAAGATTAATAGTCAATATCATGCATTTATCTTTAAGGATCATAATGGTGGGTTCTGTAAAATTCATTTATTGAACAAGATGTGGGAACCAAGAGACAATAATCATGACCAATACGGTGAAATTAATATTCTTCCCTAGGTGTTTGATATGGGTGAATGAATTGTAAAACCTATTTTCTTTTCCACAAGGATCTCAATGGGGTAAAATATTTGGTTATCTAGGGTTGTTTGTGGAGTAATGTCATTAAAATTATATTTTTCCATTCAGAACAATGATGAGAAGCATGCCTCTCCAGCCTTTTAGATGTATATCTCATGTACTCTGGGAGTACAATTGCACCCCTAGGGGTACATGTAAATAGTTTAGTACCTGAGTATGGATAGCTACATAGACACACAATGAGGTATGGTCACATGTCTTATGGTCCCCATACACATTTTGTACCTCATTATTCTTATTGTACCACTCCTATCTCTTTTGGTTGATCTCATATTTTGGTCTAAAAGTATCCTATACTGATTGTTTATCTAGGTATAATGTGATGACACCCTCATAAGTGGAATTTGAGATATGATGTGGAATTTTATGGCTGTGACACCTATATGATGCAATTCATGATGAAGTTAGTGATTAGTCATGATCACAGAAGTCTTTTTATAGAGTGGAACCCACCCCACCCGTCATCATGGGAGCATGTCCTCTCTGACTACTATCAGATTGGAACCCCCCTGACACACTAAGTCATGATTAATCTATATCATTTTCCCCACTAATTTGGTAGACATAGTGATGAGACATGGTTTGACGTAGCTTTAGACTCACGAGAAAGGGGAAAATTCCCCATAGAAACCCATCTTTGTGACATGACCAAAATAATGTGGGAAAGTCAGTGCCACACAACGTGTTGATAGAGTTCCTTTGACTCATGTGTTTTTTTAAGACACATGAGGTGTTGTGCATCGTTGATTGACATTACCTTGGAAGTATTGGGGACTCTTCTAATTGGGATGAGTTGCGAGATGGAGATAGCCTTAATCTCTCACTTCAGCTTGTTTTATTGGGAATATATATATTTCATATTTCAGTACTCACTCCATTGGTTTTTATTTATCTCCTTTAGGGAGAGGTGGATACATGTGGGTCATGCCATGTCCTTTCAGTGTCCATATTCTCATTTTTAGACGGGTCTACTCTCCTACAATAGGTAGTTATGTCTAGATAACAATTTCATATACTCACCATGTCGGTCTCCTTGTGTTTGGATGAGTTCAATTTCAATATCTTCTTGGGTTGAGCTATACTCTTTTACTATAAAATATTTTATCTTCCGTTTACCTCTTCATTTGTAACTCTTACTTCTACCCCTTTAAATTTTCAAAGTGTTCTAATGGGTGTGTATATAGTCACCCATATATGGGATTTACCCAATATGTATTTCATCTTTTGAAGATGGTGGATTGGTTGATAATGACTTCAGAGGAGCTTAGGGATACTTGGTGCGTGAACCATGTACGATGGTCATATCATGGGATACAAGAGTTGGGCTCTCATAACACATTAATATTTTCTAAATTTATTATGATGGGATATATTTATAGTTTTTCTTTGTAGTTTACACTTTTTATTTTCAATATATACTATCATAATTCATTATGAGTATTGGTTCATGCATAATTGGTATATTTATAGTAGTGTTTCATTCTTCATTTATTTCCCATTGTACTTTTGTAATGAGTCGGTTGTGTGTGTGTAGATGGGTTTTTAGGAAAAGGACTCTGCAT
The DNA here is from genome assembly GCA_963277665.1 of Viscum album. Taxonomy (NCBI): domain Eukaryota; kingdom Viridiplantae; phylum Streptophyta; class Magnoliopsida; order Santalales; family Viscaceae; genus Viscum; species Viscum album. The sequence continues at coordinate 1,286,352,804 of OY728159.1, read as the reverse complement.
GTTTACTGTGCCTCTAGTTCTTTTTTTCACCCTTGGACTATGAATGTGGGAATTGAGGTAGTTGCCGCTGGAGCCTTGTCTTGGGTCAGGTCGTGACATATTGGTATCCGAGGTGGTTCAACCCTTGGGTTGTTTTTTAGACATTTCCCTAAAAGGGTTTTTGGTTGGGTTTAGAGAAACAATTACAAAGTGTTTAGGGTGAATCTCTTAGGCTAAGGAATCTAGTAATAGTGTGAAAGTCGAAGTATCATTTCACAAGGACCATGAATAACTTCTTATTGACTCGTCACGAAGAGATATTTGTTGTAGGGATTAATGGTACATGCATCTTATAGGATTGAGTCTTTGACTGTCATTTTTGACTCATTTGATCATTTTTATTTAAATATATATGCTTGAATGAAAATCATACATCATAAATAACTTAAATATACCTCTGTGATGCCACCCAACCAGGATACCAACTCCAATTTGTGATGATAATCTGATGAGAAATGATCCTCAATATAGGGTCAATCCCACAACCCCATTCCTCTATGTGGGTAGGTTGAAACACCACCAAAAATTGAGTAGCATATTTTCCTAGAATACTAGGATGAGGAAAAGATCAGTCTAAGTGCACTCCACGTGTACCCGCAATAAAGACCGCTATGGTGACACAGTGAGCCAGATCCTTAGAAAATAGAGGATTGTCCAGAGTCAGTGGTCCATATCTTCTTGCTTATCCGGACACTGATAAATCAGATGGTGACTTTGGAATCCAGTATATTCCATGGAGCATATAGTCATTGGTGGAGCCAAGTTACCCATATGAAAAATTAGCCGACACTCTCGTCGGATGACTTCCAGCAGCTATTCATGAGGTGTACTACCCCTCCCACTTATTCATCATTTTGATCAAGGAGCTTATAAAGTATTAGTAGGGAGGGATTATAGAGTCTGAGTAGACATATAGGTTTACAAACAATACATGATTCTTTCTCCACATGATTATAGATGGATACTTCCAAGAATAGATGTTTGAGAAGGGAATTCGTAGAGAGATCTAAGCCAACATAGTTCCTTTGTGCATCCCAACTTATTTTGGGGTGCTTGAGTGGGCACTAATGACATAAATAATTCTGTATGTGGGATGCCATGAAGATGGTTCTGGCGGTGATTGCAACAGAGACAAGTCATCTATAACTTCTAGAAGGTTCCAAGGATCTCGAAATAGGAGAACATTCCCTGAGAAGGCTCAGGAACAAGTTTGTATGGGGCTAAGACAGCACATAAGACTACGGAAACCTAGAGAGGGATAATGTTATTCTTGTGATAGGTGAGTTCACATGGTGTGTGGCTTCCCAACCCAACACACTGATCAGCATAAGAAAATACCGTATGGAGATCCACGATAGAGACAACATCATGACCAAGGATCTCTAAGGCATAGTCAGGGTGGTCCTTAGTGAGGATAAGATGAAAGAGGAGTAGGAGGAGTTATTGGTAGTGGAAATCACTATGAGATCCTTCCACCACCACCAAATGGACAACTTCATGTTCAGGGAGATGGTGGTCGAGGATGAAGACTATTGTAGGATATGGATGTCTATGATCCCAGAGTGCCTGAGATGATAAGAGGTACAATTTTTGTCTCTTCTACCTTCTTCTGAATAAATTCTTAGACACTATATGAGATATAATTTTAATTATGCTCCTTTTTCAAGGTTTAACCAATGATGGCACAGGGTGTTGGTGTAACCATTTGTCATAACTTCCCAAAATAGCATCAAATTTATGAGAAAGAGTGGTTCTTCCCCCACTAAGACATGTTTTTCAGACACAGGAAAAACTATTAGGGAGAGATAGGGCCACCCAAAGAGGACAATATCATGGTGCGGTGTATAAGTCCCGCTAACTTGTCTGTTCATAGAGATGATGTGCGACGGAGTGTTGGATAAGGTCTTGGCGTTTCTTGTAGAGTTTTTATATTTGACATCTTCTTTGGGATTCCAGTAGTGGGTGTGGCATAGTTTCTATGTTCTGGTTTCTCTCAATCCAAAAGAGGCGAATTCGCATAGGGTTTTCCAAGTGATTTCCGTGTCTATCTTTTCATGGTTGGATGATTTTACTCACCTTCCTTGTTTGTTAGTACCCTTACATGCTCGACAAAAACCTCAATACAATGACATAAAATTATCAAATACAGGTCAAGGTAGTTTAGAGTCCAGGAACAAAACAATAATACACTTGACCCAGTGCTAGCATCGATAGTATTCTTCCTCGTAATTTGGAGGCACTACCTTTCTGAGAGCACTTTATAGTTTACTCAGACCACCAGAGTCTCACGTACATCTTCCCACAGAGAGACCTCATCCTAATATAGTGACGCTAGTTGGAATTCATAGATATCTTTGAATTTAGAATTTTTATGCATAAGATAAGTTCCACATTATAGAAATTTACCTTTGAAAATATGTCTTAAGATTTCTTAGTGTATGAAGCTTTGGAGCAGTTGGCTTCCCTACCACTGACCTAGGTTGAGTGGGAGGGTATAATTTTTCTTTAATAGATGTTGTTGACTCCTTCGCTTGTCAGCCATTTGGGAGAGTCTTCGTAGGGATACATCGAATGTGAGATCCTGGATTAATATATATCCTTAAAATTTTAATCAAATGGATTTTCTAAAAAAGGGAATCATTTTATCCTTTTTCATGGATGAAAGAGTGTTTCTGATCCCGATTCAAGAGGAGGTGATGAGGCTGTTTCACACCGCCACCTTTGTCTATACATCCCGGTTTAGGGAAGATCTAGGTGCAGGCTTAGTGTCCCCACATATTTTATTAGTTTTCTCTATTTATGGAAGAAAAGATTTGATGAATGGAATAATTTAGAGACTCTAGATTTCCTGTATAAGACTTGGGAATATTCCAAGGAATATTTTCACATTTTATAATTGGGATAATGCATGATTCTGAGGCTCAGTGTTCCTAGAATTAGTTTTATAAAAATATTAAATATATTTTTTAATTCCTATATTATTATTTTAGAAATAACTGAATATTTTATAAACTAATGATTGGATCTTAAATATTAGGGACAAATTTAGTCCAGAACATGGTGTTTACCCTAGGATCATCATAATTGTTGTCGGTGTGGGTCTTCTATATAAAAATTCAATGAGGATGTAACCATAAATAAAATAAAATAAAAAAATTATATTATTTTTAATGATAATCCAAATAATATAGGAATGGAAAATCAGATTGAAAATCATAGACCACCATTGAGTTTGTAATGATGTGTTTTCCCTAGGTGTGACATAATGTAGGTCAGCACAAGACATTTGGATGAGAAAGTTTTTGGTGGCATGTTCAGTGATTTAATTAATTAATTAATTTAATTAATTTATACATATTTAACCTAGATGCAAATTTTTTAAATATATATCGATGGAAGCCTTTCTAGAGTTTTCCTCATAATCATGAAAACTTTCCAAGAGATATCTCCTTCCTTGAATTGAAGAATCATGAGGAAAGAGGATGGGGCTCAAGATAATAGTAGATCAGGACACAAAAAATGTAGCCATATCTCTCAAATAATTGCGTATGCACGTTATTCATAAAAGATATATTAAAAATGAAGGTGAGACTCATCTTTTAGTGTTTTATGACATTAGATTAAAAGATTGAGTATATTGATATTATTTCTTCAATCTGCACCACACCATGAAACATTATCATGTTCCAACACATTGAAATTAATTTATTTTCAATTGTATATTAACTATGGGATTACGATTCTTGATCGAATGCATAAGAACATTTTTCCTTGATCCATAATCATTTGTTATTGGTTTATTTCCCCCATCATTCTTCACTTTCTTCATCATTGGATCACTAAGTCATGATTCCACTCTGTCGAGGTTGTTTCAAAGGTTTTCGAACCCCTGGATTCATTACGGTAGCATGATTTAAATAATGATCAACAGTTTGAGGATAAATTGATAAATTTATGGTATGGTTTTTGGTGAATGGGTCAGATAGGCACTGCAGGTGAGTGCTTGTGATAAGGGGTCATTTGGGATCAAGTCGATGACCCCCATTTACCCGATTGGCAGGTGGTGATGACGTGCGATGTGACAAGGTCAATTTATAGTGGAGGTTGTGCACATGGTTCAATGGAGGAGGTTTTTTGAGAATTGGTGTGGCAGTGGCTAAACTCGGATCTCTGTCAAGGTGGTCAGACGTAGTCAAAGCGATGGATGTTAATAATTATTATTGATAATAATAATAGTGATGCGTAAATAAAATTAATTGATATTTACTTTGAATAAATTAATGAAATAATGATAGAGATTCATTCTTGTTGTGCATGTATAAATTATGGGAGGTGTGGTGATGGTGTTCCTATTATGAAGGTCTCTACCCACCTTAATTATATTTATTATAAATAATAAATATGATGAAATGTAATAAAGAAATAAAAAATTAATAAGGGTGATTTGTGAGCCTCATATGAGATACATGATGTAGGAGGGGATTGGTCTTGGATCCCCCACATTTGATTATCATTATATAATAATAATAATATAAATTATTTTTATTATTAATTTTTTCGGGAAAACATAAATTTAGCCGAAACTCCTCCGTACGACATCAGTTTGACAAACTGTCAGTGGTAGTATGATCATAAAATTGAGACGGTAATCTGAAGACAGATATTGGATAAATTTTTTGGACTTCTACCTTGGATTGACGAAACACGCAATAATAATAAAATTATTATCATTATGAGATCTTGTACAATACATAGCTATATCAGGCAATGTTATAATGATAAGCTGTTTGCGATGATATAGCCTTGAAATTAAGACTGAAGTTTCATGGCCAATTTTAGATATTTAATTTCGACTCATGGTTCAAGACCATGAAACTTCATTGAAGAATAATGCGGTGAAATATGATTTTTAATTGGGTTTCTGATTGAGGAAAATGAATAGTCACTAATGTGCACTTTATAGTGAAGATCTCAATGGTGCGATCTTTATATTTAATTTCAAGATCAAGATATCGGGCCCACGAGGTACTATTCATCCACAATATGGTGAAATGTAGCTTATTAACCGGGTTTATGATTCATGCGAATGAATAGTCAATCTTATGTAATTTTCTACAATAATCACAATAGTGTGATCTATTTGGTTATCTGTGGCTGTTTGAGGATGAATGTTAGTGAAATTACATTTTTTCCTTCATACCAATGATGAGCATCATGAACTCATTATACTTTTGGCTAGATATTCCATGTACTCGTGAGTAATGATGACATGCCTAGGGGTACATGTGCACAATTTAGTACCAAATTATGGTTTAGTACATAGTCTGGTGATGAGGAGGGGTCACATGTTGTATAGGCCCCAAATGCGTTGTGTACCTCATTATGAATATTCTATCACTTATATCTCTTTTTTTTGAACTCGGATTTTTCCCCACATGTTGTGTATCCTGAGTATTTTTTCATGTAGAATAGAATGGTGCCCCCAAAAGATGAAATACAGATATGATGTGAAATTTTCTGCATGAAGAACCAATCTGAGGGGATGCTTGATGAAAACATTGATCAGGAATGATCACCAAAGAATTTTTTCTGAGTGGAACATACCATTAGGATGGGCAATGGTGGTCAAAATTAACTCTTAGTGGACCCCCCCCCCCCACCTACCTGGTGTGCATGGGACCATGATGAAACTATAGTGACCCCCCCCCCAATCGGCATGAGAATTGGTCCTCTATAAATACTATTATAGTGGAACCCCCTGACACACTAGCTCGTGGGTCCTTTATATTGTGTTTGTGACCACTCGGCTATGCGACAGAGTGGTGGGAGTTTGACATAGATTTGGACTCTTGAAAAAGAGGAAAACATCCCCCCTGAGTTGTGTTTTTGTGAAACGACAAAAACCATATAGGTGAGCCGTGCTGCCCATTGCAGATATTATGAAGGTGTGGGGTTTCAGTTTTTTTGACTCACATGTATTTGGGGAAGACATGTGAGGTGCATGGCATCATAGATGGGCATTACCTTACAAGTATTGGTGACTAAAATTTTTGGGATGAGATGTAAGATGCAGATCACCTTACTCCCTCTACCTCCCTATATATATATATATATATATATATATATATATCCTATTTCAGTTCTCACTCCTTTGTTTTTGGTTAGTCACCTTCCAGGAGAGGCATAGACGTGCAAGGAATGGAACATTCAGATTGGGTCAAGATTATCAAAGTTGAAAGTGTCTAATATACTAAATATTAATGAATCAATGAGGGGATATTCTCATAATAAGAAAATAAACTATAAAAAGAATACAATAAACAAAACTGTGACTAGAAATTTACCAAGTACAAAAACTCAAAATTATTTTGAATGTTTCAAATTAATGTTTTTATGGTGTGACCAGAAGATTCAAAAAGTTTATTTGAATGTGAAAACTCTCATCATAAATCTATATAGATATTTAATTGAAAGGAAATTTATAATGTGAATAAGGAATATAATTCACTTATTATAGATGATTCTCAAAATAAATGTAATAAAGGAAAAGCAAAATTTTTTTAAGTTGTTGTTATTTATATATGTATGGAGACACCAATATCATCTTGAATATTGAATTTCATTTTGTAGGATTAGAGAAATTAGGAAATGGTATATATATTAAAAAATATCAGTTATATGTATTTAAATAGAAGAAAAGAAGTTGAAATGAAAAATAATTCTCTATATTTAAGGGATCAGTGATAATATTTTGAGTATAATCGAATTATGTGATGATGGAAATAATTTTTTTAAAATAATAAATAATGAATTATCAATAATTTTACGATTGGATGTGTATACCCTTATAGTGATTGAGTAAGTGGAAATATGTTATAAATCAACCATCTAACCAATTCTTGATTCTTTGGGGATAAATAAGAAAAGAAACTATGTAATAAATGTGTTTTACACCAATGAATGATAAATTTCAGAATAATATAATAAATATGATGTTGTGATAGGCCAAAACAAAATTTAAACTAAAAGAGATATTGTTTTTCAAAATAACCAAAAAGGGAAAATACTTCATAGACAAAACAAATGATTGAATGATTTCAGAACTTTCCTTTCTCAAACAATATCATCAATGTTGGTTTAACATGAGATAGATAAATATAATATAATAAAAATATAGCAGGAAATAGAATCTGGAGTCAAATACATAGCTTATTCGGAAGCATGCATTAAATTTATAGTTTCTTTAATTTTTATATCACTTTGTTGTAGATATCATTATCAAATCACTCCCCACCTCTTCTCTGGATCAATGATTGTTTATGTTCCCTTTGAATAATTCATTTCCTTAATGGATTGATAGAAGGATGAAATTTCAAATTATTTCCAAAATCTAATATATTTATTCATTTAGTGTTCATGGATGGGTTAAATGGTAAACAATTATTGTCAACTAAAGGAATACATTATAAAATGCAATAATAACAAGTCATACCAAACTCATCCTTATAATCCCATCAAATGGAAAATAGTTGTTATAATGAATTGATTTATGAATGTTGGGAGGATGATATATATTTTTATTATATCTAGTGACAATATAAGTTTAGATGAAATATGGCTCATATAAGAGAGTATGGTTTAGGAAATATCCAGCATCTGATACCTAGATGAATTAGATCACAAAACATAATTTTCATGATTGTCTAGGGAAAAAGGGATCATTGGAAATCTCAATTTACAACTTGAGGTTGGTCTATATAAAATCAATCTTAAAATCTTGGGTTCCCATGCAGCCTCACATTCCAAGGATATTTTAAAAGGCCCACATCGTAGTGTGTGATAGGGGATGTCATTTGCAAAATTTGATGTATGTTTTTGAAGATACATTTATATGATAGCTCTAAATAGTGAATCCATTTTTTAATGCCAATTCAGAGGATTAAAATAAAAACATGTATCAAAAAATATATTATAAACAAGTAAAAGCATTTAAAAATTCCAAGAATTATATATCCTATCCATACTCACCAAAACTAAGGCTTAACAACTCTTTTAAGGCCACTTTACCCGGGTGATCATCCCCCCACATCACCCAAAAAACAATGTGGAGTCACCATGTAAACTGATTTGTAACTTGTCACTACCCCTATTTGTGGTTTACTATATCTATATGGACCTATATATTCAAATTAATAGCACAATAGAATGTATCATTGGGCTACACAATCTCCCATATGAATGAAATACCAACTATTTTATGAAGAAAACCAAAATAAGGTATGATAATTTGAATCATTGGTGTAGTGAATCCAAAACACAATTAATCACCATCGGAAACCATCATGACATGTTAAAACTACGAAATCATCCCCAAAATCATTCATTATGGTTATAAGAAGGTGTATAAAATGAAAAACCAATAGAAAATAAGAGTTATGACTACAATGGTGTTATATTTAAGAAATTATGATCACTAGGATAAAAAATAATGAATATAAATAAAGAATGCGGTAGAGAGAGAAACAATACTCATCGATAAGCCTCCATGGAAGGAAAATTCCATAAGGGGTTAGATAAAGGTAGGTGGAATTGTTAAGTGGAGTTTCACTTTGAAAAAACTGGGTTCCCAAATAAAAAGAACCCATACAATTTTGACATTGTGAAATTGTGTTTTATCCTATATAGGATCATAATAATAAACCCTTGGGTCCTTGGAATTATATTTATTAGTGTGACACCATATTTCATTCCATGAAATCATTTGTTAAATACTATATCAACTACATGTATTTCCATGCCATCCCAAACACACTCCTAATCTAACCGGACACCAGAATCTTCCAACAAGATTATATTTTTCTTTTTAGGATAAAAACATAGAGTGTAACACACCAAAAATATTCATAGGAGTTATAGTAATATCATTACAAAAAAAAACAACCTAAAATATTTCTCTCACAATTCATGACAGCATAGTTTAGGGAAGAAATATTAATAATTAATGTAGCCAATCACTCTATACACACACTAATCTTATAATGGTATCATAAAGAATTGGAATCCCGTGATAAAACCCTCCCAATTCTATAGACAGTTATATAGTAAATGTATTATTTACATAATCCTCAATTATGTAATAATAAAAAAATAACTAGTAATGATAGTTCTAGTGAAGTATAGTTTCCCTAATAACATATATTAGAAAACAATATATATATATATATTATTTATAGTTTAAATAAGAAAAATTCATATTTTAAACAAGATATAAAAATATATAAGTGTAATAATGTCATGTGAATCCAAAATCCTCAATATGAAAAATCAAATCATACCCTATTACAATCCTGACCTAAGTGTAAAATAATTAATTATAATTGAACATCATATTCTCTAAAAATCAACAAATAGTAACATATAAAAATCATAAACCATTACCCCATTATGTGTAACATAGAGTTTCCCAATATAATTTTACCTATTTATAAAAATTAGTTTCATCGTGAATTTAAATCACTCTATATATAACTACAATATCTTAAATAATAATGAAAAACTAAAATAAATATCCCTTACCACTTTATAACATCTAGTTAGCATAAATATATATAATCGAGGTCGCTGCAACACATTTACAGTGCCTCCCTATACACATGAGGTTTTCGACTAGTGGTGAGGGTATATTGATATTATAGTGATATTGAATTCATAATTTTAAATCCATAAATAACATCACAGAAAATATAAAATATCATCCATAATATAATCTCAAAATATAGAATTTATATCTATAATCCAACCATAAAAAAGTCACCAGTTGATATTTTAATATGTGAATAACGTTATTTCCATATACAACATAACTATATAAAAATTCCCAATGGTTAATTATATATGGTGACCCAAAATAAATAAAATATGGTCTATATAAAATAAATATTGGGTTGTAGTCCCCTCCAGGTCCATTCTCAAAATCCATATTTAATCTTATTAAACAATTTCATTAGGGTATAATTCCATTAATTGTATCCCATATTATGACATTTACATCCTCACAATGGTGTACATGTGGGGTTTGAGAAATAATACATTGTCGAACAACACAAATGATTCCCATAATTAATACTTGTAATATATGGGTACATTGTCAATAAGATATTACAACTAGATTGTAAAAAATAAAACATGTTTTCTATTATGAGATACAAGAAATATATCTTATACAATTACTATAATTTGATTGGTCAGATCCATAATGAGGAAATTCTCAAAAATTTTGATTGAAATAATAAGTTTAGAAATCTATCACCACTCAAAATAATATCTATGGTGAATGAGATATCCTCAAATAAACAATTTATTTTAATGATTAATTACAATTTTACTACTCAAGGTGAATAATTCATTTCCATATCATCTGATAGTAGTGAATGAGATATAATCAAACCAAAAGATGGCCTTGAATGAAATAAAATGATTTATCCCTGAATTAAAATATAATTTTAATGATGCATCACTGTACTTATTAAAAATTGTGTTCAATAACCAAAAAATTAAAAAAAGTATAACAATAAATCAATAAAATTACAATATGGGGTGAATTTTATATCACAAAAAAAATTTACTAGGAGAATTAAATAACCCCAACCCAATCCATATGGATATAAATATATTATAGAAACATGACCCTAGTATCCCTGAGCTAAATTTCTATTTGTTACATTTTTAGAAGATACACAAAATCGTAATCCTATAGACCAAATAGTTTAGTAGTATTGCTAAACTAGATACATAATAAAAATTCAAATTATATCATAAAGAATAATATACATAAAAAATACCATTTAGAATTATACTCTTCTTATTACAGTATCCCTATATATCAATCAAAAAATAATTCATGGTATCCTAGGTAAATTAGAAGATGATAAAAGAGTGAGATTAGATAATCAATAAGGGAAAGCGTACAACAAAATATTTGAATAAAAAAGTTATTATAAATATTCGAATGTAAATTACTAAAACATGTTAAACTAAATAAATAACATGAGGAGAATATGATATGAATAAAAGAAGTTAAAATAATGAATATAAATAATCAAATGATCTTGAAAACATACCACATATTTTCTAACTAATCGAATAATCATGAGGAATATCAATAACTAAATTCATAATGGTGGAATTCATAATGACAGAATGTATAATTATAGAAATATAAAACATACTTCTAAGGATTGTGACAAGACATCTAATACCATTGAAGATTGTTCCAAGACATCTGATACAATAGAGTCTTGTCCCAATACATATACAAAAATTTGTATGTCCTTGGAAAAAACAATATCTAGTTTTTCTCCTAAGACCTACCGATGTATCGAGGGGACATTACAGGCCCCAACCATCAATTACAATGTCTAATGCATTACTCATATAAAAATGGTGAAAATAAACAAAAAAAATTCATCTTTAAAATATAGATTGAAATTTAAATACTTTCCTTAATCAATAAACATAATCACAAACCACCCTATATAAAATGAATGGTATCAATATAGTACATCCCCAATCAAACTGATAATAAACCCTCTAGAGAAATAATAAGGATGGTGTCATTGGAGTATCACCCCATTAAATGATAACTAATGTCAAACAATTTCTTACTATATTTAAAATTACTTTGAAATTTCATTAAGATAATTTCTTGAGGAAGATAACATTTCTTTGAAAATAACCATTTTAAACTAAAAAAGTCATAAAATATTTCCAAAATCCTTTTATTTGAAAATAAATTCCAAAAAGAAATAATTTCTTAATAATTGTGAATTTTTTATTTAAATTTATTTTGTAAACCTGAAAAATAATCTTAAATTAAATAACGGTCACTGATGATCAGTAATTATATACATGTCATATAACATACAAATAACATTCCTTATGAACTGTAAAAAGGTTAGAAAAGTTTCCCATTCGTAAAATAAAAATTATATTCCTTTCAAACCATTTAGAAAAACATGGGTAAATATTTGTTCAATTAATAATTATGATAATGATAAAGCATTTTTTATACATTATTCAGAATACGTAATTTAAAAAAAATGAATTTTCAATGATGAAAAAATAAATTCATATTATATTATAAACATTTTATTAATAATTTTAAGAACTAAATAGAGTAAAATTGTACTATTAAATGAAATATTTTCTAAATAAATAGTGGATATAAATATAGGTAGATTTTGAGAAATAATTATAAAAAATAATTCTTCAACCGATATTTAAAGAAAAATTGTCATGAATAATAATGATATTGTGAAATAAACCTGTAACCACTTTGGTAACCACTGTATCATAATAACATTGGATTAAATAATGATAAATGAAATGATAAAAACTATAAAAATTAATTAATTAATTATATAACATTAAAAATGGCAGTAAATGCACAGAAAAGAAATAAGTGGTGAAGGTGGCGTAAGTCTCACCAAAGTAATGGTGAGAAGAGAAACCCTTAACTCACACTTCCATTTGTTTGATCATATTTTACCATTTTTAGTAATGGTTATAAAATTATTATAATGTTATTAAAGAAACATATTAGTTTTTATAATGTCATATATCACCCATTTATAAGATTTTATCACATGTTCATTAATAATCATTCTACATTCCCTTGGTTTTAGGTGTTTATTGTATTTTTTTTCATGTATTTTCTATACTGAATGATTAGGTTTTTCCATAATTTATATAGATACATGATATATATAATAATAATAATTTCATAATTATCCTATTTATACATCAATTATTAATTTAAAACATATCATGGATGATGGTAATAAAAAATTAACTAAATTACAAACCTGTCAACGATAAGATGTATGTACGCATGATTAACAAATCTATTTATTATGTATTATTATTGAAAAATGTTATTTAATATTTTATCTTTACATAATGATAATAATAAAAAATAAAAAATATTATTTATTTTAATTATTTTATTTATATCATCTATGTATTTTGGTGATGAAAATATAGTCACATAGTTATGTGAAGAAGGTAGTCACACCTAAACAAACAACATTAACACATTTAATTGAGTGAAAAGGTAATATAGAAAATGATATATATATATATATATATAATACTTTAAAAGACATAAATATATAATTAATATCATAATTATGTCATGTAAATAACAGATAACAATTAAATTTATCATTATCAGTTTCCATGTTAAGCGTTAGTGAATGTCGAACCACATCCCTTAATGTAGAGGTAGTCCTCCACAGACATGAGAGATGTTATCATATCCTTTTCATAATGGAATTTCAAAATGAATATATGATGTGATGACTCTATAGTTATAATTATATATTATATATATAATATTAATTATTTATATACATAACCATACCCAACTGTTAGAGGCTATAATGTAAAAATGAATGACTTCGATTCATGAGGTGGTAGTCCACTATACACATGATTGATGAACCTAGGCCAATTTGATAAAAAATTGGATTCTTATATATCATTACTAAAACATAAAATATATCATTACATGGATGATACAAAGGATACTAAATCATCAGGGTTTAATAATAATTGAAGTAGGCAGAGTAATAAATAATATAAAAATGCTTGTTGAAGAACATTACCCATTCTCTAAGAATCCTACATAAGATTGAACTATATCTTTCCTACTCCTAATTTCATCCCAAAATAATACTTCTAGTATTATAGGAGTCAAGTATTCAATTGATTTTTGTTGTCATTTTTTGAACCAAAAATGGTATTAATTTGTGAAGAGGAGTGGTGAGGGGGTTATCTTTTATAAGTTATATGAGTGGAACACTTGTTATTTTTTGAATGAAAAATATGTACCTAAGTTTTTCACATGAAAAAAGAGTCTCAAATAGCGTATCATACACCCTTACACATGATAGTGAATAAATATTTATATCCAATATTTTTTTCAAATTTTTCGGTCAATTTAACACTTATCCTTTTAGTTTAACAACCGGTAAATCCATTTTTACCATAAATGTGGTAATGATTTTCTATTTTTCATTATTAATTTTGGTTAACAATTATTTTGACCATGATAGATAATAAAAATGACTTATTTTATAAAAAAATGAAACAATTTTATAAATTCCATTCATAGAAGTAGAAAATTTTAATTTAAACATAATCTAATAGACATGATAAGAAAGAGGGTTTTAAATGAGAAAATGTTAAATAATTCACAATGATTATATATCAAAATTGAAAATGAAAATGATTATAGTGAAATTTTTTAATTAATATGTATATATAATTTAAATAATGTTACATTAAAACCAATTTAATATATAGTATATATTTTTAAATAATTTAATATAAAAGGCATAATTCAATTGAAATTTACTAATTTTCTATATTCTTTAAAAAATGAACCATATCCGAAAAATTAAAAAATTTCACCCTCATATTATTTTAATATTATTATTTATCAAATATTTTTATTTTTATCAAGTATATTTCATAAATATAGGAGAAATTTATTTTAAATTATGTATGTTGAGCATGAGAAAATCATATACTAGAAAGCATATAGTTTTTCAGAAATAATTTTATTCTTTTTAATGATTCTTATTTTATTTCAAGTAAACAGATAAACATAATTATCATAATTTAAATAATATTATTCATAACAAAAACATAAGTTTTTATTATAATAGTATACCATATTATGGTTCATTTCAACTCAGAGTTGTTTGTTCTTGAAGATGTCGAAGAGATGAAACTTATTTCAAAAGAATCATTTCGTTAACTGTTGAGTGTTATATTTTCTTTTAATCTCGGTGTTACATTTAATAATAAATATCAAAAAAAAAATTTCTTTGAAAATGTCTGGGTGTAACGTTTTTTATGGAATCTAATTATAGAGGTAAGGTTGTGGTGAAGATTTCATGCTTCCCCAAAACCACATCGGTAGTCCCTCCTGTTTTGCACATAGGTAACATTTTTCTAATCAACGTTCACTTCCTAACCATCATGGAGTCCTCGAATCACTTTTAATTGAATCTGGTTTTTATTTTTGGTGCTATTAAATATAAAATTCCCCATTTTGTTCAATTTTTTATTTCTAGGTGTTATCTTTTTTCGCAATGTTCCTCTACTCTGAATTTCAATTCATATTTCAAGATTCTCTACTCACGGGATGATTTTGTGCTATCTTTGAGTAATAATCCTAGATTTGTAAGGATATTTTGTTTCAAAAGTTCCTATTGAAACCAAGATTTCCATTTTAATAGGATTATCCTAGAGTGGTTATTTGGGTCTCTCTATTAGGCCTCAAAATTTTCTTATGAAATAATGAATTTTTGTAAGCCATTGGTGATTTTACCGGGTCTTACATGTGTGCTGATGAGAGGACTATTAATCATGAATATGTTTTGAATGCCCAGTTTTGTGTTGTATTTTACCTATCTCAAACTCTTATGGATTAAATTTTTTAAGTGTTGAAGACTATATTGAGTAGAGAAAAGCCTTGGTATACTCCTCGCCTCCTTGGTCTTTCCCCTTATATCATCTACGAGGGATGTCTGTAGATATTTATAGGAAACATGGTTCAGCTATGTCCTGGTGGGATGTGAAGGGCCACTCTATTTACAATCCTTATTGTTCATAAAATAATAGTGATATCCATCCAACGAGGGGGTTGATTAGTGGCTAGGTTTCTTCTGGTAGGCTTAATGGCCAAGTTCTAGTGGATCTCCGTCCAATAGAATGTTTGTTTTTGGATTTTCCTCGATGCTTAGCACATATCCCTTTTAATTCTCCGCCTCCTGCCCCATCTCAATATGGTGTTTCTCTGTTCGGGTCATCCCGGCCTCATCAAAATTTCTATGCTAAGGGAATTTTTATTACATACTTGATCCTACACTGCCTATCTGGGAGCACGACCCTTATATTCAGAAATTCATTACGAGGCTACCTCTTCTGGTATACACCCATCATGTGAAGGATCATAATCATTATCCAGACTATTATTCTTCCATGTCCTCCAATATGGTTCATTACTAGTGGAAGACACTTAATGATTTGGTTTTTCAATACAACAAAAAACCCTTTAATAGTGCTAAAAATCGCCATTATCAGTGCTGGAGAAGCACTGACTACTGGAGAAAGATTAAAATATTGAGTCTTTTATCAGTGATAATAAATGGGTATAATATAGAGTGATATTACAAGATACTACAACACCATTGTAGTGTATTGTTATATCACACTGTAAATCCCAAAAACCTTGAAATAAGAAAAATCAATTATGAATACAAGGTTTGAATAAAGAAAAATACAATCTAGGCTTGTATTATTTTTTTAGTGATGTGATGTGAGTTGTAAAATAAAATAATACTTATATATTGAAATAAAACACATGGATTAATACTGATCACACTATGAATTATATTGTTGTGTGGCTAATTCTTACACAATCAAATTAGTTATGGATTGTTTTCTTGAATTATCAAAAAAAGTATGAGTGTGTTTTCTCAGTTTTGATTATGCTACTTGTGTTTTTTATGAAAATGTTATTTTAAACTAAAAACTTTTAATTTGAATCATATCGACCACATATTTTTTAATTTTTACATGATACTAATTCCTACAGGTCAAAAATGACTTATGAATCGTTTTCCTAAATTATAAAGTCAATATGGGTGTGTTTGTCTAGTTTTTAGTGAGTGAAAATTTTGGAACTAAAATGTAGATTTTATACTGATAACAGACACAATGATTCATAACAGAATCATCTTTTATTATATTGTGGTGTAGATAAATCCTACACATCAAAAATGATTTAGTGATTTTTTCTAAAATTATCAAAATAATCCAAATGCATTTTCTCGGATTTGATTAGGTGAGTTATTATTTTTACTAAAATTAATGTCAAATTTAAATTACAAGATTTTCTTGGATTTATATTAGTCACACAATGCTCTAGATTGAGGTGAAGATAATTTCTACAAGTCTCAAATGATTTATTGATTATTTTACTAAATAATCAAAAAAATATGAATGATGTTTCGTAGGTCCTTGAAACATGATATTCTTGATTTAATAATCCCTGTTTCTATGTGGTTTCCATTGAATTTATTCATGGAACCATAAACTTCCAGTAGTTCATTATCCAAATTGGACCTGCATTCCAATGGTAAGAATTTGTTATGTTTTGAACATTATGATCCTTAAGAACATGATTTGGTTAAGAGGATGGGAGGTCGGACTCATCACACCCTTTCATGGGGAATTATTTTCTATTACGGGAGTCTCTTTGAAATTAAAATATTTTCATGAATCCTTATTAATTCTCCAAGTATATCATAATTATCCCTTAGAATTTAAAATAACTTTTTTAACATTTGTAAAATTATAGAATTATAAGTATTTATTCAAGGTTTTCCATCAATGGTATCCTATAATATACTGATTAGAGATTCGTTTAGTCATCATTTATGAAGATATTGGTTTTTAAGCCACTCAGTGGGGCACTCTAGAGTTTATTGTCATCCAGGGAGACAAAGGTCTGTTTTGATCATATGATCGTACTCATAAAATGAGATACCTATGTATCCTTGTGAAAGGAATCAAAACCCTCATAGTTCGGTTCCACTTAATGGGAAACATCATACCTTTTAAGGTCATGCGATAAGGAACTCAAAGCGGTAGATGCTTAGTTGAAACATAGTGTGGGACTTATGCTGATGGAGCCTGATGAACTTTTGTAAAATATATAGGTTTCCATGTAGGATCAAACCATATTGGGAATATGGCCCAAAGAGAACACAGTTGATGTAAAGTGTTGGGTTTGAACATTAAAGAGGATTCCTACATATCCCATAAGGATGGGAATCAAAGCCCACATATTTTTAGGAATATCATATGAGAGTATGGTCTCTGAGAGAAATGAGTTTGGGCTTACTTCTTAAAAAGGATGCCTTGATTATTTGAGGATTTAATTTGGGGATTATTTCTTAAAGAGGATTACCAAATTGGGAGAATTAGGGTTGGATTCGTAAGGAAGATATTCAATGAGCTCAGGCCCTGAAAGGGCTTCCTACGTATCCTAGTATGAATATGAATTAGAGTTCTCGTAGTTCATTCAGCGATGAGAGTGTTTGTGAACATGTCGTAATCATCACATATCTCTAAGCCCACGTGAGTCATTCCTAATGTGAGAAACAAAATTATTTGAATGATTTAACAATGAAACTCACATTTTCAAAATTTTCCTCCATGGTGATGGAAGAGGGCACCTCAACCATGGAAGAGGGCGGGGCGACAAGACTTCCCTCTATTCTTTTTTACATTGGACATGTGTCCAATGTAATGAAGAAGGGGTGAAGGTGAGGGGATTATACCAGGATGGATTCCTGGAAATTACCAACACTGTTACTAGGAGAAAAGTCGTTGTGACTGAAGATATAAAAATCTAAAAGTATCCCATGAATCTTAACCCATTGTAAAAAAAATGTGGGAAACCTCTGACTACGGAAATACAATCCCAAATTAGAGACACACTGATGTACCTTACCCAAAGGTCTGATAAGTCAGTAGGTTTTGGGAGAGGTTTCAACTTGGCCCCTTTTAAATAAGGGAACCAAAAAAATAGATACCCCACCATGAAAGGATTAAAAGGGTATTTGATTTTGTCGCATAGTTTCCTCGCACAGGTATACCGTGTAGGTACACCGCACTGCTCAATCTCACAGGTATGGTGCGCAAATGTACCGCGCAGTTGTACTGCACAGGTATGGTGCACAGATACACTGTGTAGGTATGGATGAGGACTGACTAAAATGTGAAGAACTTCAAAACATGCCTATCCCATTAATTATCCCTTGTTTTGTAGTTTAGAGAACTATCCGAGAAAATTTGAGAGATCTAGGAGAAAGTGCTACGCAATGGGAGTTTCAGAGAGTCTTTCAAAAAAATTCAGTTCTGAAATGGGGTACCCGAGGGTCCTATTTATTGGCACGGATGGGCCTGGATGAGAAAACATGGATCGTGCAGATATTTCGTGTAGCTCCACCGCGTAGTTGCTCCATGCCGAGGCAACCCAAATCCTCTCACGTGTAGTTTAGATGTGTAGTAATATCACATAGCTCGGACGCGTAGGAATATCACGCAGATCGGCCGCATAGCCATGTTTCACAGCTCATCTGAGTTGTTCTTTCACAAAGCATCTGTCTATTGTTTGATGATTCATTTCTAAATTTCTTTAAGGGGTCTCAACAAAATCCCACCTCAGGATTAGATCTGAAAAATGTAAAAAGGAGGGTCAAGTACTTAGGAAATTTCACGCATTTGTAGTGCGCAGATATGTCACACAACTATGTCGTGGAGGTTCGCCGCGCAGGTCTTCTATTGACTATAAATAGGTTTCAATTTTTCACGTTTTTCTTCACCCGCACTTTTTTATGTTTGATGATCTCATTGTATAGCTCGTTCGTTAAGCTACATCGCGTTGTGATCTCACATATTTCTCTTGAAATTTCATCAAGGTAAAATTATTTAGGCGATAGAGCTACGCGAAAAGGGATTTTACCGATGGAGTTGTGATGATATCTTTGTCACATGACCTGCGCGACTGACTTTTTCGAAGGACCTCATCTAAGGACCTACACAACAAGTGTCCTTTGCCAATTTTCTTACTTTCTTCTTTAGAAATCTTCTTTTTAATTTTGGTCATTTCTTTTGCAAGAAAGAATGACTCATTTGATGTCCCATACCGAGGAAGCTAAGGCTTTCCAAAGTGAAATGACGAGGATTGTCGGGCCACATTATTATGAAACTATTTGGAGTACTCTTCCTGGGCTATGGAAGGGTCAAATTCCGTAATAGCATGACTATCCACAATGTCCTTACTTACCTCTGTACGGGTATGGACTTTTGGAAGACACCCATTTTCCATCTATTAACAAATAATTTCCAAAGAATTGGTTTTTTTCCCTATTCCAATTGTAACTGCATGAATATTAATGTAAGGAGGGTTCCAATACAAGAAGGAATAATCCCTATCAGTTGCATCCTTTATCATAGTGGTTGTTCTCTAGATATGATGGTTCTTGTTAAAGAACCAATACCACATTGTTATGATCCCACATTCCGAGCTTCTCAAACAGATCAATTGAATGGTTGGAAGGGATATTGGGACCTTCGTTCTGGAGGGGGTTTGAAACCTGATTGGATATGGGAATTCTGGCCATGTCGGACTTGTGAAGAATTTAGAAAAGAATTCTCAGACGTCCAAATTTATGAAGCTGTCTGGATAAGGAAAACATATATTTACAAAAATGAACTCAATCCTGAATTACTGAGCCGATGGAGCCCACAAACAAACTCCTTCCATCTGACGCATGACGAATTTGGTATTAGTCTCTCGGACGTTTACCAAATAGCTGGAATTTCTATTCTTGGGGAAATGTATGATGAATTCATTAAGCCTACTTCAACATGGGGTGATGTTACTAGAACACCACCACTGACCCATGAATTATTTAAGATAGAGAAGAATTTACCCAATGTTAAGAACGATATTCATGCAAGAGTGTGGATTGAAGCTTTCTTATAACCAGCTACAGAGATAGGTCCAACCTATAGATGTCCTACTATTTTTTCTTCCACCGATAACCGAGGCAGTTTAGGCACATATTGGCCTACACTAGAAAAAGGCAATTACAAGCGTTGGGGTTATAAAGTCAAACTTGATATAGATGCAAAAGATTGCTTAGCTACTTCCTTGCTATGTGGCTAAGTGTTAATTTGCTTCCAGTTCATGAATCCGGTGGTGGTGTAAGATGAGGGACTTTTGTAATTTCTTCTAAATTGGTTGAGGGGAAGTAAATTGGGCAAGCAACCCATATTTTGGCAAGAATTTACCATCTCCTACCATATTTATATAATTGGAAGGCTCCATTTAGAATTTCGGGGCTATTTTAAGTGTTGTGGGGCTGGATTGCAGCACATTTTTCTTTATATTCAGTATTGAACTCAGTCAAGGATCCTAATGGTCAATTTACCCTATTTTTACAGAAAGTTTCTTGTATTAAGCCTATGAATTTGAGACCTGATGAGGTACTAAAATCCTTGAATGTACCAGGAGAATTCAAATTCTTTCCTTTTTGTAATCCACCAACTAGAACATTTGTTGATGATGGTAAAGAAGAGTATGAGATGAGATCCTACATGATGGAATTCAGGGATGGTGTACTATCAACCAGGATTGATGGTGAAATTATCTACAAGGATTATGTTCTCTATAGGTTTGCTCGTCAGTTTAGGTGTCTTCAACATTCAAGCACCTTTCCACCCACACATGTCAGAAATGAGAAGCACCCATTGGTAAAACGATAATTATGGATTCTCACTGCTTTAGAGGTATCCAAACTATCAATTACATTACCAACATCAGATACATCAATCGGATTGGAAGCTAGGTATGCCAAAGCTTGGGTTTCTTTATATCCTCAAGGGGCTCCGACAAAAGGAGTATATCGAGTGGTGGCTACAACGACTATTGCTTGTGGAAATCGTGGCAAGAAGTCCATGGAAAAAGATTATAAAGAAATTATAATGGTTTTAGTGCCCTCAAAGCATATTCATAGGAAGTACACTATGGTTACCAAGGATAAATAAGCAATAACTCCAATGCCAAGGAGATCTAATCGCTGCCAACAAACAGAGATTCTTATTCCACCTCTCGAATTTTATGAGGAGGAAAGGTCTGAAGAAGATATTCAATCAAAAGGTGTTGAACCACTTCCATAGTTAACCATGCCAAGATCTAATTATGTGAAACCTTTTTCCATTCAACACTGGAAGAGTATAACTTGTGATCTAAGGGATGCCTGGGCATTTCTTCAAAATGGCATTCGAATACTAGATATTGGTGATATCAGAGAAACTTTTGATTTAAATCCGGAAAATAACTTGGCTGAAGTAAAAATATATATTGCAGAGTTAGAGACTTTCATATATGAAATTAATGAAAAAATTCTAGCTTCTAAATAAGTATCCCATATGCTGGACATCGGAGTCTGCAAAGGGGAAATTATTGACTCGGAAAAGGAGTGGGATATTTATGTTAATACTGAGAAACTATTTCCCTTTTTTCGTCTCAACTCTGTTTTATCATTTGATACCATAAATCTTGATGAAAATGTATTTATGTAGCTTGAATGCAGAGAAGGATGATCTAGACAGACTCTTTATTCCCCTCAATATAGTCCTACAGGTTCTCCCATTGGAGCAATGAATGATCCTCCCAAGTCACCAAAACATTCTTCAGGAGCGAGAATCACGACATGGATAATGGAAAAAGATAATCCCAAACCATTACCTCAAGTTTCTTCTACTAAGAGAAGTGTTTCAATATCTCCTCATTATTTTGAATAGAAACGAAATAGAGCAATGAGATTGCTTCAAAGTATTCACCGAAATAGAATGTTTTTATATAATCATTAGGGCAGACAATTTGCTCAAAACATGATGCGAACCATGCATTATCCTCTTGTAGGATCTATGTCTATTTCTTTTCTCAAGATATTAAGATATGATGCTTCATAACTAGAAAACGAAGTCCCAGAGAAAACCCAGTTTCATGTTGACGTATCTGTACCATCAAAGGATTCAGTTATACCTGCTCCTGGCTCTGTTGAGAGAGAAGAAGTCCATGGTATGATTAATGATATTTTCACAATTATGTTTGTAAAAGAATCCTAAAAACAATTAACATTGATATTCTTATTTCTTAAGAAGAGTGGACTAAAGATCCAGTGAAATCTGAAACCAATGTTGAACTTAACCCGAACAAGGAAAGATCTGATGCTGGAGTACCTATTAAAGATTCAATAGTACAAAATGTCAGCAGATCCAATTATGGCACCAACCAACATTTGTTGGATACCATAAATGGTGAGGATGCTGTAAAATTTCAGGTATACACTGAAATGATGTAAACCCTTAATCTGAATATTGATATTTCATGTTCCATCAATGAGTTTAGAGATTTCTATAAGGAATTTCAAGAAAGTATGTTCCTATTCCTGCATTGTCCATAAATAATTTGTTCTTCAACTTGATTCATTACATGAAAATTTACCTTATGCAGGTTTATCTTCAGAAAATGTGGCAAAGTCTCATCAGGAACAGGGTTATCCACTTTATCCTTCATCTGTGGCTAAAGAAAAACTCACAGAGGATCCTTAATCAGGAGACATTCTGGAGTCTTCAAATGTCATATCAGAACAAGTTCAAGAGAATATAAATCCTCAACTAACACCTGCTCAAAACACTAGAGCTGAAAATATAGGGGATGAATCCAATCAAGAAGATGACTTATTGTGGGGTCAATATAGTCATTCGTCTAAGTCATATTTGTTTCCTCCATTCGAAACTAATAATGAACTTGATTTATCATTTATGTTTATCATCTCCTAGATAAGAGGGTGAAGCTTCTACTATCCCAAGAGAAGCAGAACGAAACACTTTTTTTAACAATGTGTTTCCAGTATACATTTTACCTCATGGTAGTGACTCAGATTCAGATTTAGAGATGCAATATGCTCTTGGCATGGCACGTATGAAAACATGGCGGACAATATGGAGCATAATTGCTAAAAAGCCTCTGGATGAATTATAGTCCCATTTTCCAAAACTCCCAGCATTATTCTATGTGATGGGATTTGTTGGGTTCAATTATTGCCTAGTCTATGATGCCATGAAAGAGTCTATCTTCCGACGGGAGCAAGAGCATAAAATGTGACAAGATTTTGAAGTGGATAAATGACTCGTCAATATTAAGGGATTTCAAGATGCAGTGGTTGATCCAGAGGAAAATCATAACAAGAAATCACTAGAGATTAGCCAACAAATCAAAGAAGCCACAAAAGAGTTATTATCTCCTCAACATCAACTAGATGTTGTTCATAACAAGCTTGAGCAAGTGAATCCGACATTAGGATGAACCCAATTGGAGGGGATAACTGCCATTTCAATATCTAAGGAAGCACTTCATTAGGCAGAGGAGGCTGGAGTTGCTCAATTATCTCAACTTCAATAGGCACCTGATAGAGCTTGGGAAGAGGTTCAAAAAATGAAGATTCATGTTGAATGTTTATTTTAAAACATGATAGAGAGGCTCCAGTTTGTGGATGGCCCTCCATTTTCTCAAGAATGAATGAAATTTTGTTCCCAATCATATACATTCCTTCATTTCTATTCTTATTTCATGATTACAATATTAAATTTAAATGACGAAAATGATTCTTTTATGTTAAAAAATCACCATTATAATAACAAGAAAGATGGGCTTAATATTTTCTTATTAATCCGAGGGATTTAAGGAGCATAATTTGGTTATTTCTAGGGTCATATGTATAACCCTAAAAATTTTGTATCTTTTGATTTTTCCATTGCTCATTATTACCAAAATGATACAATGAAAATTTATATTTAGTGAGTTGGGACTCGACTTTTATTCAGAGCGCCCTTTGTAGGTTCTTAGTCTGATGAGTATCAAGTCTCTAGTTACTAGAAGTTTAAAGTCAGGCATATTCGACTATATAGTGCTACTATTTAGGGTCGAATATCTTTAACCGTAAATTTTGAATTAGATCTCAAACAAAACTACATGGCTTAGAATTAATATATCATTCATTAAATATTTCTAAGGGAAATCATGGGCCATGATGATTTTTTATGGATACAAATTCTTATTGCGTGCATCACCATAATGTGTGACATTTCTAAGAATAAAGTTACCATTACTCGAAAAACCTAGTATGGGGCTGTATTATGCAGGGCCAACTAGGGAATATGCTGCATAGCCAAATAATGGCATCCTTTGACTAAAAGGCATGTTGTGTAGGAAACTTATGTAAGGTCTCCTAAGGGCACGTGCTGGATAGTCTGGCAAAAAGAGCTCTCAGAATTTTGAAATTTTATTGCTAAAAGTCGAAGAATGTTTATAGAGATTCAAATTTTCCAAATCATAGCGTTTCGTTTATGGAGAAAGGACCCTGAATATGGAAATGGTGTTTCTAATCAAGACAACCGAAGAATCATAGGAAAAAGAGTTTTACAATGGTCTGAAGCAAATGTAAAAGATATGGTGTCTTTAGTTTTAGGTCATACAACTAGGACCAGAAATGGAAACAATATATAACATTTGGTCATGTGATTTTAAGATTATTTCATAGTGTATTGACCACATGATTAAGGAAATTTGTAGACCATGGTCTTGAAGGATTTCAGATTGTGAGAAAGATAATTTTAAAAATATACTTGAATGACTGTTTTAAAATACAAATTTTTGTATATTGTCATCAAAAATTAAAGGGGACAAAGTTATTATAACTCAGAATGAAGTTACCGTTACATGACAAACCCATTATGGGGGTTTTATTATGCAGGTCCAACTTGGGCATATTCTGTATAGCCAAATAATGGCATCTTTTGATTAAAATGCATTTTATATAGGAAACATATAGAAGGCCGCCTAAGGGCATAGCCGCATAGTCAGGAAAAAGAGCTCTCAGATATTAGAATCCCTGTCACCAGAAATTGTAAGGAAGATTATGAAAATATGAAAGAAAAATTAATTATTAAGAGTGTAAGATATGGAAGGGGGTTATTCCCCATGTATATGATAAATATTTGAATCAATATTTTCCATTAATTTGATTTTATTTACATAGATCTAACTCATATGTAAAATGGAAGATTTATTTGTTTCCTTTGAATGAATATGGTAATGTGAAGTTTTAAGTCATGCAGTGAGGAAATTATACTATACAGTTTTGAGTCATGTAGTGAGGACAATGATAACCCCATAAGAAATTGAAAACACCATATTCATATAAAAATCCATTTACCCAATTCCTAAGACCACATGAGCTATGCTCGGTGTGAGAAACAAGGAGCACTAAGGGTTTCTTTTATAATATAAAGGCGATCCAAGTGAGAAATAGGGGTCTTAAATTTCCATGCGGTTTAACGTCATGTGGTGAGGACGGAAAAAACCAATATGAATGAAAAGACACATTGTGACTGGATTCAAAAGCTAAATGTCGTTATGTGTCTTGCTGAATAAAGAATTAATTCATGCATAATTATTTAAAAACATTTCCAATGTAGATTTGATTCTTATATAAGAAATAAAAGGGGTTTGTTATTTTTTTCGTGGCTGGGCCCAAAATTGGAGATTTAGGCATCTCTACGTATCTCATTAGAAAATGAGAATCAAGCCATACATAGTTCTTGAAACAATCATTCCTTAGGTTAATCAGATTTTTCATGAAAAATAGTGGTTTTTAACACATTCTAAGAGAATGGTAGATCTTATGAAATTAAATGGTATACCAACAAAATCAAATCTCTTAACTAAAAACTCTGTATAGATCTCATTCATATATAGGAGGAGAAATAAAAATAATAAAATTTTGTGATTTTGGTTGGGACTCGAATTGGAGATTCAGACGTATCTACATATCTCATTAGAAAATGAGAATCAAGCCATACGTACTACTTGAAACTTGGTATCTATGCAGATTTGACTGTAACATAGGAAAGAGAGGGACTCGTGTACCACTGAGGAGTAGTGATGATGTCAATAACATTTTATTATGGAAACTTCTAACTTCTTATAGTGAAAACATTAGTTGTGTGAATAATGTCATTCAGTTTAACATCATTAGATAAGGACGACAATGCTATGCACTTTAATGTCATGAAGCATGGAATCATATGGTTGTTATATAGTTTAATATCTTGTAACTAAAAATTGGGGGATGCACAGTTTTAAGTCCTGCAGTAAGGACATTGTACCGTGCAGTTTAATGTATTGCAGTGAGGACTATGGGGGACTGTATAGTTTAACATCATATAGCAATGATGATGGTAAACCGACATGAAGATATTTGTTTTGGGCTTGAACCTAAGGAGGTTGCTTATATACCCAGCCTAGAAGGCAAGGATCAAAGTCCGTGTTGTTATATTGAGAATGAATTGGTGATCGAGTTGTACTTGAGCAAAACGACCTGAAAATAGTGTTGGGACATACATGTGGTTAGAGTCCTAGAGAGGGTGTTATGGTTGAAGCTTACTCTAAGATCACGTGATTCATGCTCGGTCTATGAAACAAGATGTAGCAAAAACCCTAATGATGCACAGTTTAATATCATGAGGGAAAAAGGGTAATTAATAGTTTAGCGTCATGTAGCTAGGACCTATGGTTGTGTAGTTTAATGTCTTGGAGGACATGTGCATAGTTTAACGTCATGTAAGATGTATTTAGGGACTTTTTCAAAGTTTAAACGTCATGCAGGATGAAAATGTACAATTTAACATCATGTAGGATGAAAATGGATCACATTTTAACATCATGTTGTACAAATGAGGGGCTATGCAGTTTAATGTCCTACAGTAAGGAATACACAGTATATTTGTGTCACACAAAATATTTCTTCAAAAATCTTGCATTGCGTAGAGTTGTAATGAGTTCTCCATCCATTGGGATTTAAGAATAAGCTCCATTAGAGTAGAATTTATGTATTGACTACGGTCTTTCCCACTTTGGCTCAAGATTTGGAGGATTCTTTCCCGGTATCACTGGAGTTCTATGGACAAATATCAATTCTCCTTGAATGAATGAACGAAGATGAAATTTTTTATTGATAGCTCATGATATTCGATTCTGATAGACTTTTAGATGGTGTAGTTTGCACAATCTTTTTTCATCTAGTCGTTCCAATTCATCCAATCGCTTTTTAGATTTTTCATCTATAGATAACTGATCAGAAATGGAGACTCTAAGAGAAGGTAATTGGACATCAATAGGAAAGACTGCATCCATTCCATAGACCAATGAATATGGATTTGATCGTGTAGTAGTGCGTGTGGTAGTCCAATAAGACCATAGAGAACGAAAAAGTTTATCAACCAATGACTTCTTATCTTTATCCACCATCTTTTGAAGTGTGTCTGAAAGAGTCTTATTGAAAGCCTCTATTTGACAATTGGCCACTGCATGATACCGAGATGAATGGTTGGATCCGATATTGTATTCTTGATATAATCTTCTTACATCAGAAAAACAAAAGTTGGTTCCATTATCTGTCAAAATAGTATCAGGGGCACCAAATATGGTGATCATATTAGTCTTGACAAAAATAATTATGTTTTTACCTCTAACACCCTTTATAGGTATTGCCTCAGCCCACTCAGATAAGAAATCAGTAGTAGTGATAATATACTTGAACTGCTTAGTCGTGGATTGAGGATAAGGCCCTACTACATCCATTCCCCATGTGGATAATTTCAAAGAGTATTTAGCTATATGTTTTAACTTTGGGGGTTGATGAAAGAAGTTGGCATGTACTTGACAGGGATGACATTTTCTTGTAAAGTGTATACTATCACGTGTCATTGAAGGCCGAAAATATACAAGCCTTCGAATCTGATCAGAGAGTCTGGGCCCAGATTTGTGGGCACTGCAAGCTCCTCAATGAACTTCTTTTATGACAGTCGTGGTTTCTTCTCCATCAATAAATTTGAAGAGAATCACATAAAATCATCACTTATAAAGGATTATTCGGTGGTTTTGACCATCATATAGAGTAAATTTAACCGCTCTTCATTGGATCTGCTCCTTCTGAGCCCTATTTGGTGGAAGTATCCTATTGTGAAGATATTCAATGATAGAGGTTCTACATCCCATGGTATGAACATATGGTTCAGAAATAGGAAAAACTTCATTGATTTCTTCCCTTATGGTTTGAAAAAAAGGTAAAACTGTGCAGCGATGGGCTATACTGATAACTATCTCATCATGATTCGGATCTAAGAAGGCTGTAGCTGCATTAGCTAGTGCATATTCTTGGGCATTTTGTGATCACGGGATATAGGAAAATGTTGGATCTTATGGATATTCAACCATTAATTCTCTGATGTAATCACAAAAAATTATTAACTCTTCTTTTATGATATATTATTCACCATTTATTTGTTTGATTACCAACTCTAAATCACCTTTTACCTATAAATGATCCATTTGCATCTGAAGGGACAATTCGAAACCTGAGATGAGAACCTTATATTCTGCCTCATTATTGGCACCACCATCTGATAATATAAAGGAATAAGGAAATACTACCTTTTTTGGGGAAATAAGGACAATTCACAATCCAGCTTTGTTGAGTTTAGGATTTTTTAGTCTCTTCCCTGTTGGAATTATAGAAGCACCGTCAAAATAAATTTCCCATGACTAGGAATTATCTTGAATAGAGAAAACCGCTTCATTAGGAAGTTCAATATTAAATGATGTATCTTCCGTGGATGGATGCTCAATAAGGAAATCAGCCAAATATTGACCCTTCATTGCCTTTTGAGACACGTACTGAATATCAATGTGCTGTAAAATAACTGCACACCTTGCCAGACGTCCTGTAAGCATTGTACGACTATGGATAAATTTAAGCGGGTTATTATGAGATAAAAATTGGACCTCATGATGTTGTAGATAATGCCTCAAATTCTGAACTATGAAGATTAATTCCAGGAAGTGCTTTTCAATAATTTAATACCGAGTTTCTATATCATGCATAGTGAGACTGAGATAGTAAAGGCTGTTTTTACTCCTGATATCATTCTTTTGGGAAAATAAGGTACCAATTGATCACTCTAAAGTTGTCACATTAAGAATAAGTGGTCTTCCTTCAACATGTGGCATTAATACTGGTGGAATCAAAAGATATTTTTTTAAGGATATCAAATGCTTTTTTGACATTCTTCAGTCCACTGGTAGGTGACTCCCTTCTTCATTAATCTGTTGAGGGGAAAACACTTTCCTGTCAAATTGGAAATTAAACGCCGAATATAGGCCAAATGTCCTTGATGTCCTCTTAATTATTTCAAATTTATAGGAGGTGACATGTGAATGATTTATTTTTTCTTCTCTGTATCAACTTCGATACCATGATGGCATACAAAAAAGCCGAGAAATATTCATGAGGTTACCCCGAAAGCACATTTCAAAGGGTTCATCTTCAAATTTTGTTGTCGAAGTTTGTTGAATTTGATTTACAGATCGGCTAAGTGATCATAACGTTGTCTGTATTTATCCACCAAATAATCCACATAATATTCAACAAATTTCCCTGAAAAGGGTTTGATGATATGGTTCATGGAACGTTGATACGTTTCACCTGCATTCTTCAGGCCAAAGGGAATTAGCCAATATCAAAACACACCTTGAAGGGAACTAAAAGCTGTAAATTATTCATCTTTTGGAGCCATTCATAATTGATTATACCCAGAATATCCATCCATGAAGGAAAGAGCATTGTATCTTGCTATTTCATCAATTAGATGTTTTGTAATTGGGACTGGAAAATCATCCTTAGGACAATGCCTGTTATGATCTCTAAAGTCAATGCAATCTCTAATTTGTCCATTCTTATTTTTCATAGGGAAAATATTGGCCAGCCATTTGGGATACTGAACATCTCTGACGAAGTTATCCTTGATATGCTTATCAACTTTAGCTTCAATTTTGGAGGCATAAGTTGGGTGTGTTCTTCTTACTGCTTTCTTGAATCCTCGATGTTCTTCTGGAAAACCCAAATGATGAGTGGAAACCTTTGGATCAAGACATGGAATTTCTATATAATTCCAAGAAAAATACATCTCGATTTTTATTTAGAAATGAATTATAAATTTCTAGCTCTTCAAGAGTCGTGGTATAAGGCCACATCCTTAAACATTACTTAACCTTGAGTTATTACAAGATTACACATTGAGGATCTTTTCGGGTTTAGAGTTTTAGAGAATTAGATCATAAATCTTGCATTACATTCCACATATAAACCAAGTGGTTACATAAATATAGTATTCTTCTGTCCCATCAACGGAAACATATTTAAAAAAAACATGGATTCTTTCTTAACACTCCCTTGACACTATCATCATATCATGTACCTTTCCCTTGACCTGTGAAAATCATTTCAAAAAACTTGGGATGAGCATAAAAAGCTCAGTAAGGGATATAAAAATATGGAAAGGAATCATGGGTATATATATACATAAGAATGAAATCATACTTTACCCAAAAAACATAAGCACTTTAACATACCTCATAAAATCATGAATAAATCATAGAAATCATAAGACATAAAGGTAACTTGAGGAATTTATAACATTCTTACGTAGGGAGTAACCCTCTTGGTTAAATTTGGAATACCCATCACAGTATATTCCCTAAATATATTCATAGAAACCTTAACGTTTCACTCCTTTGAGTTACCCAATGCATTGGAGATCTATATCGGGCTCACCGGCCCTTAGTTTATCACGGAACCACCCGTCTTCATAATAATGCCCAAGAACCTCAACATAACCGTTTCACATAAAACATGCATAAAGGAAACATAACATTTCCACATTTCAATCACAAGATGTAAATACAACACATTGATATAAAAACATTATGAAGACCATTTTCAATACCAATATAAAATTAAATTAAAACATGGTATTTATTTTTCTTTAAAAAAAGTTTGGCTTGTAGAGGAAGTCGAAACACAAATAATGGTCACGGCGGCGGAGAAGTCGTTGTCGCCACATACGTATGACAAAAACATTCTCTTTTGTCATTTAGTAAACACTTCATATAAAAAAAGATTCCTATTGAATAAACATAAAAGTCAAAAGGGTTTATACACCGTATAAAATAAGGCTATGTATAAAACAAAATGTGCCTCAATGAAAGGAGATTGAGATGAAGTCCCATACCTCGGGTCCGACTTGACTCGATCTTTCTTTAATGCCATGAATAATAAACTTGAGTTAATTTATACTTGTTTAAGAACCTTTTTCAAGTTCATTATTACTTTTATATCACTTATTTCCAAGTCATGAACACTATGTAATTATTTAAGTTAATAACGGTCGTTTTAACAATCATTGGTACTTGAGTAAAAAATAAACCCTTTATAATTACAAGTTGTTAATGTATCCATTATATCTAGAATTATAATCATGATGTATATATCATATATATCCATTATATACATGCATTTATAATATTACATAATCATTTAGAGGTAATAAATGAAATGCACCGTTCATGGAGACGGTAGGCCGTACGTATGCATGAACGCTACTTTCATTTCTATTTCTTATTTTATAGAATGGAATCATAATGATATAAAGGTATATTATAATTCTAGTTTAATATCATATACAATATCATAAATCAATCCTTTATACGTCCCACATATAGTATTTAACGAATCAAATCACTTTGAGGGGGCGGTAGTCTACACTTCCTTAAATGAAGATATCACGTTTACCCATAATGGAAACCATAAAGTTATGCCCAAAATGAAAAATACAGAAGCTTAAGGAAAACATAAACATATTATATATCATATATAAATATAGTGTCATCTTAATGGCCTCCTTTTAAGGTGTTAAAAGAATATTGAACAATCATCGTTTCGGGAGGCATAAATTCACCATCCAGGGAAACAGTATGTCCTTTAACCATTGGATGTAGGTGTGTGTAAGAGTTGCTTGAATACTTCTTATAAAAACATCCTATTATATTGAAGATACTGGAGTTGTTAAAAAATAAATGAATAAAAAGCGTTTAGTGGGTTGGAGAAGCAAAATAAAACAATAGGACTCAAGTGAAGACATTACCTTAAAATCGGGTAACTCCCTTTGGTTTGAGATCAAAGGCTTTCTTGGGAAGACTTCTGCCCAATGTGAGGCTTCAAGGAGTAATAGAGGGATGTGGAGAGACAAATTGGGAAGGGTTTTTCCGAGCCAAAGGATTTGGGAGTGTGGGTAAGGAGGTAGAGGTGGGGGCCTTTTATAAGAGGAGAGGAGGGGCACTCTTGGAAAGTAAAGAAATGTTACTTTATTTGAAAATGATTTTCAGATTCAAAACGTCCCACATTGATATAATTCTAGGGTAAGGTGATAAGGGTTCGAAATACACCCATTCAATAGGTTTTGGACATGTGTAGGTCATAGATTTTACATTATCATTTCATTTTATTTAAATCCTTTATTAATAAGGTAATCGCTGCATCATCATGATGTCATAAATAATTTAATTTATTTAAAGA
Source organism: Viscum album (assembly GCA_963277665.1). Classification (NCBI taxonomy): domain Eukaryota; kingdom Viridiplantae; phylum Streptophyta; class Magnoliopsida; order Santalales; family Viscaceae; genus Viscum; species Viscum album. The sequence continues at coordinate 1,286,319,577 of OY728159.1, read as the reverse complement.
CTAAAAATTATGAAAAAAATACTATGATGTAGGAAATATTTTTAGATTTCCACTGAATATTTATAGTCTAAAATATCATCTATGTAGAAAAAATTAAAAATGTTTCAATCAGGTGATACATTCTTGTTATATTTACTTTCTTAAAAAAATAAAAAGATAACAAGTCACTTTCCAGAAAAGTGATTCCATGGGGTCCCCAAGTTTAGCACAAGACATCTCATGGTCGACCATGAGACAGCCAGTAGAATTAGAAAACATGTTGATTTCATTTTTATCTTTATTATGATATTATTTTATTATCCTTAACTACCCGATTAATCATTAATCAAGATAATTAAAGATAATTAACGTTGTTACTATTCATAATGTCCAAAAACAAAAGTCTTGATTACATAATTTGGGCCTTCTGATTCCAAATATGTAATCCATTTTACCAAATTCCAAACATAGAAATTTCAATAATTGATATAAAAATAATTCCCATTGTCAAAACAAATAGCGGGTTTTTTTGAAACAATATCTATGAAAAGTTTGGCATTAGTTTATGCGCAATTCCAAAGTGAAATTAATACTAATGACCAAAATTGTATTAAATGGTAAAAATATATTCTAATTTAACTTGAAAACCAAATCAAAAGATAATCTATTCATATAAATAAATTAGATTAAAAAGCAGTTTTGATGTAAAATGCAGTATATTTGACTATTTATTAAAAAAATGAACATTGTCAGAAAAATACAAAAAATTCACGAAAAGTAAATTTTGATGTCCTAGTCATAAATAATAAGTTTATTTTGACAAACATAGATTATAAAATTGTCAAAATATAGATTTAAAAAAAATTTCCATCAAAAGGCAGTAAAACAATGTTTTAAAAAATATTAGTGTATTCCTTGCTTAAGATGGGATTTATTCTCATTTTAAGCCTCTAAAACACTATCTAATTCATTAATAGACATAGATAAAAATATCTATTATTAATTACTTACTTGGGATGTTACATTATTCCCTCCTTTAGAAAATTGCGTCCCCACAATTTATTTACTTATCAAATAAATGGGGGTACTTATCCCTCATTTCATTTTCTGATTCCCATGTTGTCTCTTCCATCATGTGGTTTTTCCACAAAACCTTTACCTGGTTAATCACCCTATTTCGTAACAATTTCTCCCTATGGTCAAGAATCTAGACCGATTGTTTCTCATAAGATAGGTTCTCTTCCAGCTGAACTACCTCTGGACTCAAAACATGAGATGGATCTGGCATATAATTTCTCAACATCGAAACATGAAAAACATTGTGTACTTGAGATAAACTCGGAGGTAAAGCCACTCGGCAAGCAACTAATCCAACTCTCTCCAGAATTTCATATGGTCCAATGAACCTTGGACTCAGGTTTCCTTTCTAACCAAATCGCATCACACATTTACATGGTGATACTTTGAGAAAATCATGATCACCTACCTCAAAAGATAGATCCTTCCTCCTGTTGTATGCATAACTCTTCTGCCTAATCTAAGCTGTTATCATGTGTTTCTGAATTAGCAGAACTTTTTCTGCCATCTTTTCTACCAATTCTGGTCCCGTCAACTTTTTTTCACCCACTTCATCCTAGAAAGTTGGAGTTCAACACCACTTCCCATATAACGCCTCAAATGGTGCCATCTGTATATAGGAATGAAAACTGTTATTATATGAAAATTCAACCAAAGAAAGATGTTTGTCCCAACTTCCCTGATAATCCACCGAACAAGCTCGTAGCATCTCCTCCAAGGTCTGAATTGTTCGTTCTGACTGCCCATCTGATTGAGGATGAAAAGCTGTACTAAATTTAATTCAGTACCCAACAACTTCTGAAGGACTTTCCAAAAGTTAGAAGTGAACCTGGGATCACGGTCAGATACAATGGAGAGGGGAACTCCATGTAACCAGACTATCTCTTTAAGATAGAAACGGGAAAGTTGATCTAGTGAAAAAGTATCTCGTATAGCAAGGAAATGAGAAGATTTAGGCAAGCGATCAATAATAACCCAGATTTCATTATTACCTCGCGATGTTCTCTGTAATCCCACAACAAAGTCCATGGATATGTTTTACCATTTCCAATCTGGCACCGGTAAAGGCTGATGCATCCCATTCGGTAACTGCCACTCTGCTTTAACCTATTGACATGTCAAACACTTCATAGTAAAACCAGCAATATCTCTTTTCATTCCATCCCACCAGTAATACTCTCGCAGATATCTGTACATCTTAGTACTGCCAGGATGAACTGAAAACAGAGAACTATGAGCTTTACATAACAACTATCTCTTCAACTGTGAATCACAAGGCACACACAATCTCTTCCCAAATCTTAAAACACAATCACTATCAATGTTGAATTCATGCAACTTACCTTTCTGAACTAGCTCTACATTTTTCTGCAACTCACTGTCTTGCTTCTATACTTGCTTGATTCTGTCTGAAAGAGAAGATTTCACTGATACCTGAAACAAAACAGAAGAACTTCCTGCACCAACAACTTCTATTCCAAAGTTCATCAAATCCTTAACCAAAGGATCACGTTCCAAATGTAACATTGTTTATGAAGCATTACTTTTTCGACTCAAAGCAACAACCACTTTATTTGATTTTCCTGGATGGTAATAACTTGTACAATCATAATCCTTGATTAATTCCAGCCATCTCCTATGTCTCATGTTTAAATCTTTCTGAGTGAATATATACTTTAAACTTTTGTGATCATTATATATTTCACAATTTACTCCATAAAAATGATGCCTCCAAATTTTTAAAGCAAAAACAACAGTAGCTAATTCCAAATCATGTGTAGGGTAATTTACCTCATGAGTTTTCAACTGTCGTGAAGCATAAGCAAATACCTGATCATTCTGCATTATAACACAACCAAGTCCTTTCAATGAAGCATCACTGTATATAACAAACTCACCATTCCAGGAAGGTAGTGCCAAAACTGGAGCATTCACCAATCTTCTTTTCAATTCTGGAAAAAAATCATCACATTCTTTTGTCCAAATAAACTTAACACCCTTCCGAGTTAGATTAGTCATTAGACTAGATAACTGTGAAAAATTTCTAACAAAACTTTTGTAATAGCCTGCTAAACCTAGGAAGCTACAAATCTCAGTTTCATTTATGGGTCTTGGACAGTCTTCCACAACTTTTGTTTTTGCAGGATCAACAGTTATCCCATCTTTAGAAACAATATGACCAAGGAATGAAATTTTTTTCAACCTAAACTCACACTTGCTGAATTTCCCATAAAGTTTCTTTTCTTTTAAGGTTTGCAAGATAACCCTTAAATGTCTTTCATTATCTTCTTTACTTTTATAAAACACTAAAATATCATCAATGAAAACCACCACAAACTTATCCAAGAACTCATGGAAAATTCTATTCATTAATTCCATGAATATAGAAGGTGCATTGGTAAGCCCAAAAGGCATTACTAAAAATTCATAATGGCCATATATTGTACGGAACGCGGTCTTCGGAACATCTTCTTCCTTTACCTTCAGCTGATGGTACCTCGATCTCAGGTCAATCATTGAAAAAAACCGAGCTCCCTGGATCTGATCAAACAAATCATCGATATGAGGGAAAGAATATTTGTTCTTAACAGTGATATTATTCAAGGATCTATAATCAACGCAATGTCTCATTGAACCATCTTTCTATTTAACAAATAAAACAGGGGCACCCCATGGTGATGTGCTAGGTCAAATGAAACTTTTCTCTAATAAATCTTGCAATTGCTCAATCAACTCTAAAAGTTCAATTTGAGCCATTAGATTAGGGGTTTTTGAAATTGGCTTAGCATCAGGAGCTAAGTCACCAGTAATCTCAAATTCCCGATCTGGTATTATTCCAGGCAACTCATTAGGAAAAACATCAGGATACTCATTTACCACTGGCACATCATTAATCTGAACAGTTCCTTTATTTTCAACGATGAGTGCAAGGTAACATTCATTTCAATCTTTTACAAGTTTCTTGGCCTCTTGATAAGTTATCAACAGTAAGGGTTCATTATTGTAAACAAACTGAAAGTCTTTCTAAAAAGAATCTTCTTTATCTCTACAGTCAATATTAGTATTGTAAATAGAGAGCCAATCCATACCCAGGATAACATCAAACTCAACTAGAGTTAGAACAATAAGGTTTGCAAGTAGGTTCTTTCCACAGATAAGGATAGGAAGATTCTTATAAATTCTTTTTGTCTCAACATTTCCCCCAGGTGTTTTTACCAAAAGTTCAGGAGTCATTTCCTGAGATGGTTTTCCCATTTTACTAGAAAAGGTTTCAGAGGTGAAAGAATGTGTAGACGCCGAATCAAACAACACACTGGCATAATCTGAAAAAACAAACAAATTACCTGATACAACATAATTTGATGGCCCGACATCTACTGAAGTAGTTGCAAAGGATTTCACCACCTCTTTTTGCTTGTAGTCTAACTACTTCCCATCACTAAAGCTCTTTGTTGGACACTCGTTTGCATAGTGACCCATCTCATTTCACATAAAACATTTCACTAACTGTAAATCAATTTTGGTCTTACCTTCAACATGACATTTTTCAGTGCAATAACGAGCCTTATGTCCCATCTTACCACATCGGTTGCACTTTCCAGAATTCAGAAGACATTCCCCAGCATGCCTTTTTCCACATTTATCACAAACTAGAAACCTAGTTTTCTTACCATCAGACTTTGTTGAAGAATTCATTCCTTTCTCATGCCACCTCGGTCTCTTCATCTGCTCGCTGTTATAGAACACTTGATAATCGGAAAACTCCATTTCCACCTTCTCAGCACATCAAACAAGCTTTTCATTACTTTTAAACTCACGAGAAGCTAATGCCCTTCGATATTTTGGCTTTAATACTGAGTAAAAACTATTGATTTTACTATCAAGGTATCAGATAAAATTTGGAGCATACCTTGCCAATCGAGTGAACCTTTCTTCATAGGTAGCCACTGAGTCTTCTTCTTGCCTCAATTCCAAGAATTGTTTTTCCATCCTAAGTCGAATAGCCTTAGGAAAATACTTTTCAAGAATCATACATTTTAATTCATCCCAGTCGAGAGCATCAATCTCATCAGCGTCCCTGATATTTTTAACCATCGACCACCACTGATCTGCTTCACCCTTCAAACGGTAAATACCAAGACTAACCTATTGATTTTTTGAACACCCCATGACATCGAAAATCTTCTCTAGTGCTTTAATCCACCCTTCAGCTAGCACATGGTCAGATGATCCTCTGAATGATAGGGGATGTTGCCTCATGAAATGTTCCACCACTGATATGTTCCTCTGCGGTTGATCTGGCTAATCTCGTGCGTGGATACCACTGCCATTTATCACTTGAGTCAACTACGCCATTACTGCAACAAACTATTCAGTTCCAATTCCGACCATCTCAGGATGCTGATTCGGAAGGTTATTTCCTTCTGCATGCCTTCCTAGCACTGCTTCCCTATTTCCTCTGCGGAAAACCATTATGAACAAACATGTCTTAGATAAAGCAACATGGTAATCATAAAATACTATATCACTTCAATTTGAACATAAAAAAAATATTTTTGGATAATCATTTAATATAATTCTAACTCCTAATGTTATCTAAACCGACCTTTGATACCAACTATAAGGCCCCAACCTTAAAACTTACTTAATGTTGAGTTATTACAAGATTACACATTGAGGATCTTTTCGGGTTTAGAGTTTTAGAGAATTAGATCATAAATATGCATTACATTCAATATATAAACAAAGTGGTTACATAAAGATACTATTCTTCTTTCCCATCAGTGGAAACATATTTAAAATAAAACATGGATACTTTCTTGACACTTCCTTGACACTATCATCAAATCATGTACCTTTCCCTTGACCTGTGAAAATCATTTCAAAAAACTCGGGATGCATATAAAAAGCTCAGTAAGGGATATAAAATATGGAAAGGAAACATGGGTACATATATACATAATAATGAAAACATACTTTACCCATAAAACATACGCACATTAACATACCTCATCAAATCATGAATAAATCATAGAAATCATTAGAAATAAAGGTAACTTGAGGCATTCATAACATTCTTACGTAGGGAGTAACCCTCTTGGTTACGTTTGGAATACCCATCACAGTATATTCCCTAAATCTATTCGTAGAAACCTTAAAGTTTAACTCCTTCGCATTACCCAATGCATTGGAGAGCTATATCGGGCTCACCCGCCCATAGTTTATCACGGAACCACCCGTCTTCATAATAATGCTCAAGAACCTCAACATAATCGTATCACATAAAACATGCATAAAGGAAACATAACATTTCCACCCTTCAATCACAAGATATCAATACAAAACATTGATATAAAAACATTATGAAAACCATTTTCAATACCAAAATAAAAGAAAAGTAAAACATGGTATTTATTTTTCTTTTATGAAAAAAGTATGGCTTTTAGAGGAAGCTGAAACTCAAATAATGGTCACGGCGGCGGAGAAGTCGTTATCGCCGCATACGTATGACAAAAACATTCTCTTTTGTCATTTAGTAAACGCTTAGTATAAAAAAATATTCCTCTTGAATAAACATAAAAGTAAAAGTGGTTTATACATCGTATAAAAGAAGGTTGTGTATAAAACAAAATATGACTCAATGAAAGGAGATTGAGACGAAGTCCCATACCTCGGGTCCGACTTGACTCGATCCTTATTTAATGTCCTGAATAATCAACTTGAGTTAATTTATACTTGTTTAAGAACCTTTTTCAAGTTCATTATTCCTTTTATATCACTTATTTCCCAGTCATGAACACTACGTAATTATTTAAGTTAATAACGGTCGTTTTAACGATCATTGGTACTTGAGTCAAAAATAAACCCTTTATAATTAGAAGTTGTTCATGTATCCATTATATCCAGAATTATAATCATGATGTATATATCATATATATCTAGTATATACATGCATTTATAATATTAAATAATCATTTAGAGGTAATAAATGAAATGCACTGTTCATGGAGACGGTAAGCCGTACGTATACATGAATGCTACTTTCATTTCTATTTCGTATTTTATAGAATGGAATCATAAAGATATAAATGTTTATTATAATTCCAGTGTAATATCACATACAATATCATAACTCTATCCTTTATATGTCCCACATATGGTATTTAACGAATTAAATCACTTTGAGTGGGCGGTAGTCCGCACTTCCTTAAATGATGATATCGCGTTTACCCATAATGGAAACCATAAAAGTTTGCCCAAAATGAAAAATACAGAAGCTTAAGGAAAACATAAACATATTATATATCATATATAAATATAGTTTCATCTTAATGGCCACCTTTGAAGGTGTGAAAATAAAGTTGGACAATCATCGTTTCGGGAGGCATAAATTCACCATCCACGGAAACAGTTTATCCTTTAACCATTAGATGTATGTGTGTGTAAGTGTTGCTCGAATACTTCTTATAAAAACATCCTAGTATATTTAATATACTGTAGTTGTTACAAAATAAATGAATAAAATGAGTTTAGGGGGTTGGAGAAGCAAAATAAAACAAAAGGACTCAAGTGAAGACATTACCTTAAAATCGGGTAACTCCCTTTGGTTTGAGCTCAAAGGCTTCCTTGGGAAGACTTCTGCCCAAAGTGAGGCTTCAAGGAATAATAGAGGGATGTGGAGAGACAAAATGGGTGTGGTTTGGCCGAGCCAAAGGCTTTTGGGAGTGTGGGTAAGGAGGTAGAGGTGGGGGCCTTTTATAAGAGGAGAGGAGGGGCACTTTTGGAAAGTTAAGAAATGTTACTTTATTTGAAACTGATTTTCGGAGTCAAAAGGTCCCACATTGATATAATTCGAGGGTAAGGTGATAAGTTTTCTAAATCCACCCATACAATAGGTTTTGGGCATGTGTAGGTCATAGAGTTTACATTATCATTTCATTTTATTTAAATCCTTTTTTAATGAGGTAATCGATCCGTCATCATGATCTCATAAATAATTTAATTTATTTAAAGTCTAAAAATTATGAAAAAAATATTATGATGTATGAAATCTAATTAGATTTACAATGAATATTTATAGTCTAAAATATCATCTATGTAGGCAAAATTAAAAATGTTTTAATCAGGTGATACATTTTTGTTATATTTACTTTCTTTAAAAAAATAATAAGATATCAAGTCAGTTTCCACAAAAGTGATTCCATGGGGTCCCCAAGTTTGGAACAAGACATCCCATGGTCGGCCATGAGACAACCAGTAGAATTAGGACACATGTTGGTGTCATTTTTTTATTATTATGATATTATTTTATTATCCTTATCTACCCGATTACTCATTAATCAAGATAATTAAAGATAATTACCATCGTTACTATTCATAATGTCCAAAAACAAGAGTCTTGATTACATAATTTGGACCTTCTGATTCCAAATATATAATCCATTTTACCAAATTACAAACACAGAAATTGCAATAATTGATTTAAAAATAATTCCCGTTGTCAAAAAAAATAGAGGGTTTTTTTAAACAATATCTATGAAAAGTTTGGCATTACTTTATGCCCAATTCCAAAGTGAAATTAATCCTAATGACAACCATTGGATAAAACGGTAAAAATATATTCTAATTTAACTTTAAAACCAAATCAAAAGATAATCTAATCATATAAATAAATTATATTAAAAAACAATTTTGATGTAAAATGCAGTATTTTTCACTATTAATTAAAATGTGAACATTCTTAGAAAAATACCAAAAATTCACAAAAAGTAAATTTTTATGTACCAATCATAATGAATAAGTTTATTTTGACAAAAATAGCTTATAAAATTGTCAAAAGATAGATTTAAAAATGGTTTTCCATCAAAAGGCAGTAAAAAAATATTTTAAAAAATATTAGTGTATTCCATGCTTAAGATTGGATTTATTATCATTTTAAGCCTCTAAAACACTATATAATTCATTAATATACATAGATAAAAATATATATTATTCATTACTTACTTGGGATGTTACACATGGACACACTAATTAATGTGGGGCGTGGATCTTCTTTTGTACCCAGATTTATTTCTCTGAGTTCATCCACAGTGGCAAGGATACCCTATTCAAATGTTGGAGGAGAATCCCTAAGATATTCCTCTTCTAATTCAATATGTCTTACATCTTATATTTCTACATTCATAATAGAAGATGAAGCAAAATTTCCATGGTTAGGGGAGAAGTTAATATTTTATAATATTGAAGAAGAGGCTGCCATTTCTGACACTATTGATGATGAAGTATAGAATTGCTGGATTTCAGTGGATGAAATAAACACATATCCTTTTAAGATTTCATCACTGCTTGGAAAATCAATAATTTATCCCATGTTTTCTGGCTTGGTAGTCATAATTGAAATTATGGAAGTTTCCATAAAAGTATTTGGATTTAGTTCTATCCAGTCAATTTGACTGATATACAACACATACTCTGTACCAATATGTATGAATGAGTTTACTAGAATCTTTTCCAACCCATTTGGAGCATTAATTTTGGTGACCTTTTTTTCCGTGGATTTTTTCTTTCCCTCCATGTGATAAAATTCTACCTCAATGTATTGAGATTCACATGTTTTGAATGGGGCCTTGTCACCATACAATGTCCCAATTTATCCATTAAAACAATATTTGAGACATTGATGGTATAAAGAAGGTATGCCCACATGTTGATGTAGCCATGGTCTTCCAAGAAAAATGTTGAATGCTATGTCCCGACCAACAACCACGAAATATGAATTAGAAACAAGATCACCAAATTGAATTTTGAGTGTTATCTCGCCCAGAGGTTCTTGTTCATTTTTATCATATCCTTGCAACATCATAAGAGAAGGAGATAAATCAGATTCGGTGAGTCCTGATCGACGAAGTGTATGGATAGGAATGAGGTTAACTCTTGATCCATTATCAATGATATCTTGGTGAATTTCTACATCATTGAATTTTCTAGATAAATACAATGGTCTGATATGTACATGTACAACATCATATTAATCTTATTTTGTAAAAGATATCATTGCATGGCATTCTGCTGTATCATTCTCTATATGGTTGACCTCAGCTGAAGCAATTTCAGTTTCAAATTCTTTAGGACCTGATAGATCCTCAATAAGATCTTCCCAGAGATCTTTTGACATATTTAGGGAATTCAGAATTGATAACTTGGCCGGTACATGGGCCAAATGTTTTAAGAAATCATACTTTTTCTCTAAAGGTCTGTATTTCCCATAATGAAAATGTGGTTTTGCAGTTGCCTTGGACGTTGATGCTTTTGCAGTAGATGCATCCTGTATCAGTGCAGGAATTGGAAACACACTTGGATTTGGTAGATTAGACTGACTATGTTTATCTATTTTTTGAGATGAAGAAGGTGTAACCTCCAATTGGTCCTCCAAAATAACTATGTCATGACCGAATCTACCATGCATGGAAGAACTTTCTTGTTCCTGTTGAGCCCACTGAAGGGATTTTCCACGAGTTTCTGCCGAATATATAGTTCTTGCAGGGGTAAGATTGAAATAGTGTCTTCTAGAATATCCACATCTTCCCTAGTATCCTAGAACCCTGTCTCTTCCTCTAATTACTCTGTTAGATATAGGGAACTAAGGCTTATCATAATCGAAACTGTTATTGGCATAGGGATATGTTAAAAGAATCATGTTAATAGAACCGAAGATCAACTTTTCATCTGATGAAGATTCTACCTAATGAACTAGTTCAGGCTGTGCCATTTGGTGGGGCGGTTCCCATGATTTTGAAGCATATGGCATAATGTCTGCCAGAGACAAAGACAAATTAGGCTCTCACTCGAGCTCGTCTTCTTATTACTTTTCATCTTTCTTCAAATTACGTCTATACTTTGAAGCTTTTTCTTCTGATGAAGGGGGTTTTGCTGGGGGAGATATAGTAGAAGACACAATTGGTTGATTTAATTGTGATCATAAAATGGCATGAGATCGGTTGATCTTTTTCCTGACCATCCAATCATCATTTTTATGCGCATTTTCGCTTTTGACTTCATGCCATTCTCCCTCTTCCTCTGGATCAGTAGTATTAACACATGCTACCTAGGCTGAAGAACCTTTTAGTTATAATTTTCCAGAGCCCACCATCTTTTGCAGGAGGACATTGAAGACAAAAACTCCTGAATAGGATGCCCCAACATCTGATGAAATGGGAAATAGTTGGGGAGGTCTTCATCTCCTTCCTTGTTTGGTATTTTGGGCCATGGAAACTCAACCATATTTTTTTCCAGAGCCGAGATGAAATAACCAGGAACATGTTCATTCTAGAAAGAATAAAAATTGTACTTTAAATACTCAAAATATTTCCGCCCTTGATTTTTTTGATCATCTTGACAAAGTATCCATTATTGTTGATGCTCAACAGGTGGATCCTTTTGATATGATGAAGGTTTTGAAGAATAAGTAGGTACATATAATTTTTTAAGTGTAACTGTAGCCGTTTCTTCTTTCCCTATTCTATTTCATAGAACTGATGGAATTACACCAGTTTTATCCTTAGTCTTTGTAAGATAATCTTCAATCTGTTGAGAAATTTATGTAATTTCTCGAAACCCTCCTATGTACTTCACAAGGATCAACGGTGTGCATAATTCATCACCCAGATTTTCCACACATATTGGAATAAATTCTTCTAGAGGGAGTGCTAAACATAAGGAATATTTTAATCCCTTCCAACGATCAATGAAAGCTGAAACTCTTTCATTTTCCCTTTTAATACAATTAGTAAGATAAAAAACTGTCATCTTTGGAAATGTTGAGCTGAATTGAAAAAGGAATTTTTTATGGAGATTTTCCCACCAAGTAATTTACTAAGATTGCAAACTTGTATACCAGAAAAAAGCAGGTCCCTGTATTGACTCTACAAAACACCTGATCTTAACTACTTCTTGTTGTTTAGGAGTTCCCATCATAGGATCACAACTAGAAACAAAATGTGTTATGTTTTGTTTTGGATCTCCTGAACCATTAAAAAATGGGAATATGGTACTCGCAAAATTTGATGGGGGAGGAATTTCATCCACCCATTTAGAGTAACCTCTCTTTTCTGGTTTAAATTTTTCATGTTTTACTTCCATAGCTTCCAACTGAGCTGTTAATGACTCAATAGTAGTCATTAATTTTTGAGAAACATATGGTTGAAGTTAGACCTGAGCAAGTGCAATAATAGGAGTTGGATGGGTGTGGTGACTGGTACTGCCACTGATGGTAGTATTTCTAGTTGCTGTCGTGTATGACCCAGAGGATTAGACCTGTGAGGTTGTACTTGTAAAGTGGGATATTCTTGATCTATCCCAGTAGATTCAAAAAATTCCATTGATTGATTATCTCCAGCATGTTTACAAGGAAGACTACATTAAATTAGTTCTGTATTTAACCCCCTTAACTCCTTCACTTCTTCTTCTTGCTGTGCGAAAAATTCCTCTAATTAGAGTGATTGGTCTTCTCCATAGGTATGGTGGAATGAAACCTGACATTTTCTTTTTCCCTTGTTGGAAACCTTTCGAAGAGGGGGGAGTTGGTTATTTAATAAAATACCTATATTCTGGGTCTACCTTTGATTTTGGGTATGCACACCTTCTTCATTTGTTTCCGTACGTATAGCCTCTTGAATATGAACTTCTTCATCTGATCCCTCTAAGTGAGCCTCAAGCTCTAGGGGATTTTCTGCAATGGTATTGAAAACATTTACTGATGCATAAAGCATTGATGGAATTCTGTCAGTTCTTATGCTAGATTGTGTCCCATTGTGTCTTCTATGAGACTCCATTCTTCTTTGTAAGTAATTATCTGGAACTGTTTAGTGGACAATAATCTCAAGGAAATAATTGGATAATTCAATTATATGTTTTTCTTGTGTATTCTTCCCTAGTTGGGAGATAATTGACTTCCTCTGAGGAGGGGATTACAAATGTGAAAAATCCCCCAGACATGTAGGATGGGATTGTTCATGTTCTTACTCATCAAATATATGAATATTTTTAATGGATTCAAAGATTGATTTAGATGATCCCTCGACCTTACAATCTGGGGTGATTCTTGAACTGCTATAGATGAAATCTGTGCAAATACTCTTCTAATTTTACAAATTTTGGTTCGGACATTAGCTGGGTGCATTTTCTGACCCTCATTTACACCACCTATTTTAGAAGACAGTTGTAATATTTCATAAATTTGTATCCTTTGTTGCCTGACATCCACTAAAAAAGATGCCTTCTCAAGATTATAAGAAGCATTATGTAAAACTAACTCAATAACTTATTTTATCTAATTCTGATTCTGATAATAACTAATTGAGGCCTGTTCTTGAGCATACATTTGATTACATAAAAAGCCTACTAATTGGGTCTAGTCATCGACAATAATATTGCATGAAACCACTTTTGGTGGAATTTGCTGATTTTGGTGTTCAGTAAAATGCAATGCTTCATATGCACCCCATCTTCTTGATGCGAAAATTATATGGGGAATCAGAAATTAATTGGCATAGCCTCTTTAGAGGATTGAGACATGCATGATAAAGGGATCTATGTTGTTTTTTAACCCTTGGGTGTGGGGAAACTTAAAGAGATACCAAGTGAATTTGGCGCTGCAATTATTCTATTACATTTACATGATTCTGATATTCATCATATTTTAATACTTTAGTTTTCAAATGAAAAGGAGTTTTCCATAAGTTGAGACAAATGTCATGAATGCCATCTTATGTCATCAATTATGGAATATCAAACTGATAAATTTCTGAAGTCTTAAACATTACTAGTATTTCTCCTTTATCTAATTGTTTCCTCATGTTCAACATATCTTCATCATCTTCAACTATAGGTTTCTCCACTTGGTCTGACCAGATTGGATGCTCTGCATTTGAGGATAAATGACCCAAGGAAGGTTCAGAGAATGAATGTTCCCTTAATATGTCTTCTAACTAAGAAAGTGTTTCACCTGTTAAGGATGAGGCATCAGACATGACTGGCCCTATTTTTTCAAGTGCCTCGAGATAGGAGGGATTTCTTATTGCTACATTGTCAATTATAGAATTGTTTTGACAATGTGAAAAAATACTACGGAGTGGACTTTCACAGCAAATACCAATATGGGGAGGATCACCATGATGGGTTACAACAAGGGATAAATCTTTTTGATACTTGTTATTCTGGCCACACGAAGGGCGGACGTGGCTCTCATCCAAAGATATACACTCTGGATTAACTGAATTTTAAAGAAGCAGGTATTCATGATGAATTTTTTGGTGAGAAACTTCTGAATTACAATTACCACTCCCAAAATATATTAGTGAGAATGTACAATATTGAATAGCAACCGATAAATGTCTGAGGGCTTCAAGAACTCCAGCATTAAGAGGATCTAAATTACAACTTGACTCTTGATTTTCAAATGGTATTTGGCGATATTTCTTCTTGGATGTTCTCATATACTTAGTTGGGGCCACTTGTAGGGAAAAGTGGATATCATGGGAAGGTATATTTGCCTGTGTTGGATTAGTTACCAAAACATACCACTTACCTCCAATTAGAAAGGGTGTATGTTCCCGATCTTGTTGTCCATATGATATGGGGGATTATGTCCCATGACCATTTTGGACTAGAACAGAGGTGTGTATCTACTCTGGGATGGCATGTTGATGTATTATCCCATGTGTTATGACATATTTATATGTTTGTTCCCCTGATACTACTGAAGTAGTGGTTAAAATACTCTGACATGCTTACAGAATATGGGCAGGGATCGCTTGCCCATTCACCATTGATAAGATGTGTTTGGTGATTTCAGCAGCCATAATGAGAATATATGTCCATTCCGTGTTTGGAGTAGGTGTATGTGCCTACTACTGTCCTCCTTTTCTTGTCAACGGATATTGTGAGTACTTATTCATAGGGGAAGAGAGTTGAGTTTGCTCCAAATTTGACGTCAGAGCTTTCTGACTGACTTCTCTGTGTGCTACCAAACAAGACTTTTGGAAGACATGATAAACATTGGCAGGTGTATGTGCCTGCTAGGTATTCTTTGTCAGGTATGGTTTACATGTTTCCATCCATACTGGCAGACGAGACTGATGGTAGAATTGGTGATTGCATACAGGTGTAGGTTCTTGTTTACCATTTTCCACTGTATTATATTGGTGGGTCTCTTTGGATGTAGTTAGACAAGACATCTTACTGGATGATAAATTATAAATAGTTCTATGTGGGTGCCTAAAATACTCGGCTAGAATTTCCTGGTGGGATTGATGTGTTACTGCCATATGAGTCTGCTGGGTAGTGAAATCAGGACGAACGGGTGTATATGCCCGCTCATTGTTTTCCATCGAGTTAAATTGATTGACTTATCCAGAGGGGGAAGAGGTGATAACCTGCTTCCTCTGAATCAGCCATCTTCCCAGGAAGTTTGTCTTGCATGCCCAAGTTTTAGAGATATGGGCCAAACGTCCAGAGGTAATATGCTCATCATGTTGGGGATGCACTACCGCATGATTCTGGCGGCGATTGCTTATGGGAGTTCAAAAGGACTGTTGTATTATTGATGTGAGGCTTTACGTGACCTCTTGATTTACCACCCAGTAGTATGGGAAAGACTGATTGTTGCGTTTTGTGGATAATGACCCAAAACGATTGAAAACGGTGGTTGTCACCATTTTCTTCTTGATCATTGGTCGTTGTTGGCCAGATGATCGAAGATTATTGTTGACCAGGAGGGCCTGTGGAGCAGCCTCCAAAGTCAGAATTGGACTGTGCTGGCGATATTCCTTTATCATCACATTAGAGACCCAACGATGAAGACATTGGGTTGGTGATAACATCCTTCCTGTGGATGGAGATCCAACTTGAGTAGTAGTCAGGAAGTTTACAGATGTTGTCTTTCAGGAATAGATTCTTTGTATTGAAGGGAATTCTGTAAAAAAATGAGACAAAAACAAGTTATATTAAAGTGACCTCTTGTCAGATTGATACATGTGTGATTTAATTCCTTTGTCTATTATTCCATTATCAATGGATATGGGTCTAACATGTGGGTAACATTATTAAATTGGATAAAGATTCATGTCGGTTTCACCATTTTTGTTTCGTAGTTACTTGAAACGTGATATTCTAGATTTAAGAATCCTTGTTTCCAGGCGGTATCCATTGGATTTATTGATGGAACCAGAAACATCTAACAGTTCTTTATCCAAAGAGGACCTGCTTTCCAAAGTTAGGCATTCGTTAAGTTTTTAACTATACGATCTTTTAGAACATGCATTGTTTGGGAGGATGGGAGGTCGGACTCATCACACCCTTTTGATGGGAGTTATTTTCTACTCTGGTACTCTCTTTGAAATTAAAATATTTTCATGAATCCTTATTAAATCACCATGTATATCATAAGAATCCCTTGAAATTTAAACTAACTTATTTAACACGTGTAAAATTTCAGAATTATCAGAATGTATTCGATGTTTTAAATAAATGGTATCCTCTAATATACTGATTAGAGATTATTTTAATCATCATTTATGATGATACTGGTTTTTAAGCCACTTAGTGGGGCACTCTAGCATTTATTGTCATCCTAGGAGAGAACAGTTTGTTTTGATCTGGGGATCGTACTCATATAATGTTCTACCTACGTATCCTTGTGAAAGTGATAAAAAACCACATATTTTGGTGCCACTTTAGAGGACACATAATACCTTTTAAGGACATGTGATAAGGACCTCTAAGCTGTAGATGCATAGTTGAAACATATTGTGGGAATTATACTGAAGCAGCCCGAGGAACTTTTGGAAAGGATATAGGTTTCCTTGTAGGATCAAACCCAATTGGTAATATGGCCCAAAGAGAACAGGGTTTATTTGAAGTGTGGGGTTTGAACCATAATGAGGGTTCCTATGTATCCCATATGGATGGGAATCAAAGCCCACATAGTTCGATGAATCTCATATGAGATTATTGTCTCTGAGAGAAATGAGTTTGGGCTTACTTCCATAAAAGGACGCCTTGATGATTTGAGGATTGAATTTGGGGATTATTTCTTGAGGAGGATGCTCTAATTGGGGGAATTTGGGTTGGACTCTTGAGGAAGATATCCAATAAGCTTGGGCCCCGAAAGGGCTTCCTACGTATGCTGGTTTGAACATGAATTAGAGTTCTCGTAGTTCATTCAGTGGTGAGAGTGTTTTTGCACATGTTGTAATCATCACATATCTCTAAGCCCATGTGAGTCGTGCTCGATATGAGAAACAAGAGGATGTGAAATATTTAACAATGTCACTCACACTTTCATGATTTTCCTCCACGGTTATGTAAGAGGGCACATCGACCATGGAAGAGGGCGGGGCGATGAGCCTTCCCTATGTTCTATTTACATTGGACAAGGGTCCAATGTAAGGAAGAAGGGGTTAAGGTGAGGGGCTTATACCAGGATGGATGCCCTAAAATTCCCAACACTATTACTGGTAGAAAAGACTATGTGACTGCGGATATACAAATCCACAAGAATCCCATGAATATTAACCCCATTATAACACAAATGTGGGAAACCTCTTACCGTAGAAATACAAACCCAAATTGGAGACACATTGATGTGCCTTACCCAAAGGTATGAGAAGTCAGGAGGTTTTGGGGGAGGTTTCAACTTAGGCCCTTTTAAATAAGGTAACCAAAGAAATAGATAACCCACCATGAAAAAAGTAAAAGTGTATTTGATTTTGTCGCATAGGTACCTCACACAGGTATGCTGTGTATGTACCCCGTTCTAATCAATCGCGCAGGTATGGCGCGCAAATGTACCGCGTAGTTTTACTGTGCATGTATGGTGCACAGATACACCGCGTTGGTATGGATGAGGACTGAAGAAATTTTAAGAACTCAAAAACATTCCTATACCTTTAATTTTCACTTATTTTGATGTTTAGAGAACTACCTAAGACAATTTGAGAAATCTATGCGAAAGAGCTATGCAATCGGAGGTTCAGAGAGTCTTTAAAAAAAATTTAGTCCTGAAATGGGGTTCCCAAGGGTCCTGTTTATAGGCACGGATGAGCATGGCTAAGAAAACATGGGTCACACAGATATGTCGCGTAGCTCCACCGCGTAGGTGCTCCATGCAGAAGCACCCCAAATCCTCTCACGCGTAGTTCGAAGACATTGGAATATCGCGCAGCTCGGATGCGTAGGCATATCACGCAGCTCAACCGTGTATCCATGCCGCATAACATGGTTGATTTTATCTTTTATGAAGCATCTGGATATTTGTTGATGTTTCCTTTTTGAATTTCTTTAAGCGGCTTCAACAAATTCATTTACTCAGTTTTGAGTATGTCACATTTCTTTTTTACGATAATGGCATTTTAAATGGAAATCATGAACATGACTCATACTACTCACATTGTGTATCGTTTTTTGTGAGAACAATTACTACACATAAAAATGACATATGAGTCAATTTACAAAATTATCTTGAAAATCCTTGTGCTTTTTGTTGGTTTTCAGTCAGTGATATTTCACGAACTAAACTGTTGATTTTATACTGATAACAATGATATTATGTAATACCAGGCACATCATGTATCAGATTGAGGTGTGGAAGATCCCTACACATAAAAAAATATCTTATGGATCAATTTCTAAAATAATAATAAAAAATATGAATGTGTTCTCTTATTTATGAGTATTTCAATAACCCTTTTTATAAAAATTTATGTCATTTTAAAAAAAAGACGCATTTGGAGTCATAATGATCACAAAATGCATCGTATTGAGGTATGTGTGATTGGTAAATGTCTGAAATGATTTTTGGATCAGTTTCATGTGTCAAAACAATCGGAATTTGTTTTCGTGGTTTTTTATACGTCAATTTTCCTTTTTATTAAAATTGATTTCATTTTTGTAGAAAAAGTCACACATGGAGTCATGCCAATCACACAGTGCATCACAGTGAGGTAAAAGTAATTCTGAAATGTCTCAAATAACTAATATATCCTTTTCATAAATTATCACATAAATATAAATTCTTTTTATTTATTTTTATTATGTCATTACTTTTACTAAATATTCATTTTAAACTGGAAATATGCACTTTGACATATAATGATCACATAATGTATCAGTTTGATATGAGACCAATTCATACACATAAAAAATGACCTTTGAATCGATTTCCTAAACTGTCAATAAAATCTAGGTAGGTTTTCTTTATTTTTTGTGAGTGACATTTTTTAAATAAACTATAGATTTTAAACAGATAACAGACACATTAACTCATTGAGGTCAAACTGTGTGTCAAATTGAGGTGTGACTAATTTTTAAACATCGCAATTAACTTTTTGGTCATTTATATAAAGTAAAAAAAATAAGAATATTTCTGAATACTTGTTAGTATGTTTGTTTTCCGTTTTACTAAAATTAATGTCAAATTTAAATAAAAAGAAGAACATGGTGTCATACCGGTCACAACGTGTGTCAGATTGAGGTGTGGTTTATTCCTTCCCATTCTAAAGTATCAAAAAAATCATAACATCTAATGTTACAACATATCTATTATCTTTCTATATCTAATTACAAAAAATTCAAACTGTCTCTATGTTATTATTCGATATAGAATTATTGTTGTTTAATTTCGGAAGAGAAGATCCTATCAACAACGAGAACAGTTTTTCCACTAATTAAATCAAATAAATATAGATTATTGTTAGATCGACAAATAAAGGAAATGAATATGGTAATTATGGTTAAATATATTGAAATAATAATTTCAAATCTCATGGCTTGTTTTAGATAATTGAACACAATATATGAATTCCAAAAAGATCAATAAAAAACTAAATAAGTATTTGATAAAAATGATAATGAAATTAACTTTCATATAGTAGGTAAAATGATGAAAAAATAATTAAATAAGTAATTGGAATAACCATTCACTGATATATGTATGCATTAATGTTGAATTTTTGTATTTTCATTATCTCAGTTGAAGGCTCAATGGCCAATCCATCGTGAGCATGAGAATCTTCACACAAACCACCACAACATAATCAAAATAATCCACTTGTATAGAAAAATAATTATTATATGTGTAATTCTGAAAATAAATAATATAAAAATAAATATGAAACAATAAACTAATCCTATGGATAATTATTTTATTATGAAAACATTATTTCTCATAGGGATATGTTTATAGTAAAGAATGAATGATGATAGAAAACACAAATAGATCTCACAAAAAAATCAACAAATGAGTGAGAAGGATTATGGGAAAATAAGATAAATTGGATAAAAGATTTGAATATTATGAGAAAAATTATTGATATCTTATTAGGTACAAATAATATTCATTTTTTAGAAAAAATAAATAAATACACATAAGCTACTCATTATCAAAGGTGAATGCCTCCCATTTTTTTAAAATTACATGGATTGAAAGATGATTTTTTAAAGGGTGGAACGAAAAGAAAATGTTAATGAATTTTCTTTTTTAGAGGGATCAAAGTAAAACAAATAAAATTTTTATAAGATGTGTGATGAAAGAAATGAAGTGATTTTTATGAATTATTAAGGATTGAGTTATTATTTCTAAGATGGCTATATTTTTATCAAATTGAAGAAAAAAAATCAAGTGAGAAATCAATGAATAAAATGTCATTAGTGATCTGAATGTTTTGGTGATAACTCAAAAGAATAAAAAACTACAAAAAAACTAATTTTTTCTTATGTTGAGACTAAATCATTTGGAGAAGCTAACAATGATTATAATACGATCACATATATGCACAAATATCTTGATCCAAATAAGAACCATGTTACATGAGGAGATTAAAATGAATAAGAGAAACGAAGGCTACTTATTGAAAAAGTTGTTACAAATATTTTACCGAAAAATGTATATTATTTTAAAAATAAATGAGTTGTTGCTTAATTTTTTAACTTATTTTGTAAACCTATTAACATAAAATGTCATTCTAATGTATTGTAATAAGAAAATTATGTCATGTGATTAAGATGGTTATATATATTGTAAATCATATTACCACTAGAAATAATTGAAAAATAGACTTAAGTTTATGTTATTAAACCATTATAATCAATAAAATTAAGATCAATAGTGAACATATCATTTCATTACATTATTATATCCAACAAATAATGTTGAATTGATGTTGGATTCCAAAGGTGTTATTATTTTATCCATGAAAAAAAATTATTTCAAAAAATAGATTCTTTTTGAAATTAATTTTTAAATTTACATCAATCAATGATAATATTTTATTTTATCCAAATTAGTTAAATCTAGTGATGTATGATTTATTCTTTAATTATTTAATTTATTATTCAAAATTTAAAAAATATAATTCATTTGTCATTAAAGAAGTTAATTTTCAATGAATATATCAAATTTTTAATAATTTTGATCAATACAAAAGGATTAAGAATAATAAATTATTCCAAAAATGTATTCTTCTTCTACACCATGTAATGAAACAATATTCTTTTCTTAAAACACCATGATGATGAGGTTTTTCCAAGAAAATGATTTATTCTGATTGTATATTTTCTGACTATATTTCAACAACCAAAATGAAAATATCTACTACATTTTATATCAAACCAATTTTTTCCTATATAATATAGAACAAGGATTGTAGAAACCTAAAACTCTATGATTTTTCTTTTTTATACTATTTATGTAATATTATTTAATTTATAATTGAATTAATTTAAAAAAAATTAAAACATAATATTTTTTCATGTTGTTAAATAAATTAGAAAACAAATCAAACATATATAATGGTTTTCACATTTAATTTGATTGATTCATCAGAATAATTTTATTATCACATTTCATTACTAACCCCTAAATCTATCCAAATCCTAATGAAATAGTTCACAGTCAGCCAAAATAAATCCATTAATTTTTTTCCCAAATTTTAGTGCTCATTTTCCTAGGAATAAAATTCATGAAAGAATAATTATATAGTTATTACCATGTGTTATATATTTCATCATACATTTTTTGGAAACAAATTATAGAATTAAATTTCAAATAGAATGGGATAAACCTATATTTTAGTGTCCCCTCACTCAACCCTCTCTGGGTTAATTACTACAGGACAAAATAGAACACCCCAATGATGTCAAATATTTCATCATCCAAGTGATTTTCAATGTAATATTCCAATCTAATGACAACCCCAACTACTATATGGATGGAATTTTGAAAAGTTAAATTATTTAAAATAGGATTATGTCATGAAATATAGGTATTTAAAGCATTATATACATCAACGTGATTTGTCCCACCACTGGGTTTGATATATTTCATCTCGAACAGTACAAATGTAATCCCAAGGAGACCCACATGATATCAGGGAAGATGATACTTCTATATATCATAAAACCTAATAATTTTTTATTATTGTAGGATACTGTAACTATAAATTTTTAGATACAGAGAATTGGGATATGATGGTTTAGTGGATAACTGAGGGGAAATTGAGATATCAAGAAACATGGATTTTGTTCGAGTTGTGGTTGAGTTCAATCCTTAAATCACTTGATACATAGATTCTAGACTCAAAATAGTTGGAGCCGTGATTATATCCTAGATTTAAGATTGGATTCAACAGTGAGGACCACTGATAGCTGGTCGCTTCCATGGAGACCTTCAAATATCGCGAACTGGTTTGTGATTGTTTGGGTTATTAAAATAGACTGTGACACTTTTATTAGTGTTTAAAAAAGTGAAAATAAAGATACATTTTATCAGCACTATGTTAGTAATAACCAGTATAAAGAATCGTTGTCATTGATTTTCTTAGCATTGATAAATAGAGAGATTTACTAGTGCTAAAAAAGCCCTAATAAAATCTATCATTGTCATCACTAATGTTATAGTGCTGATAAATCACTATTTTTATCAGCACTAAAAAAGCACTGATAAATACCTATAATACTTAAAAAAATAATAAAAAGTATAATTATTATATATAATAAAATTATTTATAATAATACTTTTCATAAAATAATAATTTTATAATTCATTAAATATATATATATTTATTTAAAATTATATTAATACTTTTTTAAAAAAATTATTTACTTATTTATAATTATAAATGTATAAAAATAATAAATATATTTTTTTAAATATATATTTTTTAAATATTTTTTAAATGTATTTTTAACATAGTTAATGAATATTTAATCTTAAGTTAATGTATGTTGAAAATGAGTTAAATTGATTAATTAAATATGATTACAATATTGAAAATTGTATAATTTTGATTAATATAAATAAAAAAGGATATATATTAAAATAATGATGAAAACATATTGAAAAAAATGAAATCATAGTAAATAAATATATATATATATATATAATAAATAATAAGAATTGATTACATTCCAAAAAAAAATTATGTGTGCACATATGTATACAAAAATGCATTATTTACATAAATGTGAAATAAATATAATATGTTACATATATGTTATAAATCATAAAAATCAAATGACATTCAATTATTTACATTACTCGATGCAATTAGTCAGTATTTTTAATAAATATTAATTTTTAATTACAAACCATTTTTCACAAAATATATTACAATTTAATGTAAATCATGAATAATATTTCATATTATATAAATCATATTTATATACATTCATACTTATTTATATATTTAAAATATATTATTTATTAACATTATCAATAATCATCTAATTAATAAAATGTTCAATATTTTTCTCAATTTAAATTTTTTAATTTTAATTTGTTTAATTTCAATTTTTCATTTATATATATATTTAATACATACTTTTTATTAGTATTTATAATTTATATATAGTATAATAAATTTATTTATTTTATTCGATAATTATTTAATTAATAAAATGTAAAATATTTTTTTAATAAACTCATTTACTATTTATTTAATTATTTCATTTTATTTATTTGGACCTTTATCATTACAAAAAAAGTACTAAAAGAGGATTCGATTTTGAGTTCTTAAAATATAGTGCTAATAAAGGGTATCCTTTATCATCGCTATAAATAAAACACTATAAAGGTGACCCTTTATTAATGCTAAAACAATGTGATGATATAGGGCACCCTTTATCTCCACTAAAAATAAAGATCTTATAAAGATACCCTTTATCAGTGATAAAAATGTTTTTGATAAATTGTTAAATTTATCAGAACATTCTTTAGTGCTGATAAATATTCCATTTATGAGTGATTTTTTCTAGTGTTGATATGTACCATCACTATTAAAAAAATGTTTTTTAGTATTGTTGGCAGGTACAATTTATTCAATATTTCTAGAGCATGTTCATTATAGTTCTCCCATAAAATCTAGAGATTTTAGGATATTCAAACATCCATAGACATTGACTCAATCCTGTCCAACACCATTTTCTCCACCATTAAGAGTGATATGCACTAGATCTCAGTCCAAAATCAAAAACACTAGATCACATTTATAGTTGAAAAGAGGCATTTAGTATGGGGCCAAAACTAGGAACCTATCCATTAATGGTTATCTTTCCTAATATATAATTTTTTTCTTAAGAGAACCAGTTAAAAATATTCATCTCTATAGAAACCAAGAAGCATTTGGAATCTCTAGTTCCTATAATTGGAAAAAAAATAGACCCACGTAAAATATCAATGTATTCATATCATATCTGAATGTCTGAAAATATGCATGTCAATCCTCTTAATTCACAAATTTGGCTATTCCGGACCAACATATTAGGGTTTATCTTGTGGCAGTGTTTGAGCAACTTGTTCTAGTGAATCTTTCTGTAGGGTGTCATAAAATCTTTTTTTCTTTCTTATGTGCAACATGTGACCCCTAAGTAAAAATGATTCTATGGAAAGAGAAGGAATCCTATAATGTGGGGATTTATTCATTGATAATCATATGAGATTGTAATATAGTTTTTAACTTAGAATAGACGAATGGGCGGTAAGATTTTCCTCAGAAAGATATCTGGGAGATTGTGCGGTGCATAGCTAGATATGGTGTCTCAGATATGGGGTTCTCATTTGATCAATTTTAGAGGTGAAATAAACAATAAGGGGTACATTTCTTTTGGTTAATTCTTGACATATGTCTACTGAATGATTATTTCACTGATGATTTTATTTTTATATAGGTTATTCCTCTGGTATGTGGTATCTCCGTCTATTCTCCACTCCTTGTTTCTTTATCAGCAAACCATGATGGCTGAGATCTATTCAACTACACCTAGACATGTAATGATATTTTAGGTTATCTTCAAGTGATTAGTGATTCCTGAGGGACAAGGACTCAAGGGAATACATGGATTAAACTCTATAGTGAACGCAGATTACTTAAAGTAGACCTCACTATGTGGACCAAAAACCATCCACCACATTTCTAGAAAAGGATTCGATAAATAACTATATCATGTATATATAGATCAGCTTATAGAATAATTATAATTACATACTATTCAGTGATCATTCAAAAAATAATTCATCATGGCTGATTTGATACTGAGTAATGAATGTTTGTCTCATGAGTTATCATGTATCATGTAGCTACATGAAGGATATCGAAATATTTCATATTTCCACACCTATATAAAAGAGAAGTAGTATATCCATTGGCCTAATATCATGTAGGATGATGGTAGTTACAAAAATGATCTAGGTGTTTTAGGGATCTTAGAGGAGTCAAATATCAAGTATCATCTACATGTTCTCAATCCCATAATGTTTGAGGGGTATCATTGGTGTACATTGATCTCCTTGAAGTAGTTTCTTCCCTGTATTATAGATAGGTTAACTATCTCCTCAATGTAGTTATGGAATAAGAGGAAGTCAATGTGGCGATGAAGGCTCTCAACCAGAAATGTTCATCCATACCAGATGGCTCTTTGGGATCCTTATAGAGTTCCTCTTGGGATGTGGTTAATCAATACATGGTATGAGAAATATAATAGTTCTTAGAGGGAGTAATTTTTCCCACAATTCATGCTCTACATCACTAGTCCTAATACTCGATATCATATACTACATTTCCCTCTAGTAGTATAGGCTCACTAGCATGTGTAACATTTCATACAAGGTTATTTATTGAATAATCAATTATAACCATATGACACATCTTCATGGTTGTATTTATATGGAAATACATGGGTTTTTTAATGGAATAATGATCAAAGGAGATATTTTAATAAATGATGAATTTGTTAAATAATAAAAATAAGGTTCTTGGATCAAATGTGATTGTCATTCTTGACATGGAAAAGGAATATAACCTTATATATTGTAACTTCATCATTAAGATTTTTAAAATGATGGGATTCTTCACATGGGATACTAAACTCATTTTCATATGCATTAATTTTTGTTTTCTTTTAATTTACTTTTGTTGAACGAACTATAGCTTTTTAAAGTATTGTGTTTGTTAAAAAAAGGGAATAATTTATCACTACCTATTTTAATATTATTTAAATATGTCATTTGTAGGAACCTAACAAAATCATATCCATGGACACTACACTTCATTATCATTTAGATAACCTTGCCAATAGAATCTATAAAATTAAGTTTTCACATGATTCTATATTTTTCATGATTGCAATCAAGAGGCCATTAAATGGTATGAATGAGGTTTTAATTGATATTGTAAATAGAGTGGTCAATTCATAAAATGATCAATGAATAGCCAATATATTTCTCTTCAATGCCCAGACATGAGACTCACTTCACTGAGTATTATCATGGGAATACAACAAAAGAGTTTTCGGACGATCTACCAGAGGGATCCTATTTCCTTATACATGATTCATATGGAACATTTTGATTAGATTATGGATAAGATAAATCTTCATGTAATGAATTGGAATTATTAAAAAAATTAGGGGGAGGATAAATCTTGTGAACCAAATTCCCAACTCAATCCAAATCCATGCTATGTTTTCTTTTAAAGTCCTGAAAGCAGTTATTTAATTCATTGAGAATCTACTGGTTTTATTTAATTGGTATTAATCTTTTAATGTAAAGAACCATTGGGATCCATGGTGGAGGCTGGAATGACCCACATAAGATGGAGGTATTAGCATTAAAAAAACATGACACTTTTCATGGCATGCATGCCAAACATGCATGGGATATGGTTGAGGGAAGCATGCTGTGGGGTCGTTCTATGAGTTTCTATGGTTAGACAGAGAGGGATTCCATGAGATGACTATAGTTAAGCCTTATTTTATGATTATAAATGACAACACCCATTGGATAATGGGGAACGATGAGTTGTCCTTCAGGCTCAAAAATTTGGGTGGCTCTGTGATTAGCATCCCAGTATACCGAGAAACTAATATTTATAATAGGGAAAAGATTATACACTCAGTTTTCATTAATGATGTACTGGACTAAAACCAACATGATATATTTTCTCTCATTGATGTAAATAAATTCCCTGAAAATTGATTATTTTTGGGTTCTTCTTTTGGGGGTTTTTGGGTGAATGAGTATCATAAAATGCAGTCCTTGCCAAAACACTGATATCCATTGGATGAAATTCTATGGTCCAAAGAGGTTCCAAAAAATATAATTTTTTTCTAGAGGATAAGAAACATATCATTACACACTGATGAAAAAATAAGAAGTCACAACCTCAGTTTTGAGACTATATGTGCATGATGTAAGGAGAAGTATGAGGAAATCCCGCAACATTAGTTTTTTGAGGGTGTCGGGGAACGTACAGCCTAAAAGGATTTTACATAATTCATTAGAATTCATGCATAGGATAGTTTGAGATTAACCTTCCTCAATAGATAGTTTCTTGTTGTGGATTATGTGAGTCCTTAAAAGAAATTTAGGGCCATAGTTTTTATTAATGGATGATGGTGTTTATGGAAATCTCGAAAAAATGAACATTATGAAGGGGGTGTTTGCTCAAGTTATACTATAGTAAGCAGAACAAAAAATATGATCTTGTACATGATAATGATTATGATGAGCTGGAAAGAATATCCCTCCCTCAGACCACATTAAGCAGGTATATTTTTTGGTTACTTGGCTAATGATCTCCCTCAAGGACATTGTGACCACTATAATACCCAATTCAGAGGACTAAAAATCTACTCTAATTGATCATGTTCCTTGGGTTTCCTACACTGAGGGGGACTTTTCCATGATTCCAAGGGTAATTTCATCCCTGGTTATTCATCATTTTTTATGGATGGTCGTTCTCTCAATAATGAATACCCGACGATGCTCATTGGTCTCTTTATATATAAACAATGAAATGTGAGCTTTATAGTAGTGGTGACAGACTCTCAAATTATCTAATATTCTTCAAAAATACCCATGATTTTCCATGTTTCATTGCTTATATAGTTATATGGTGCATGTATCTCTTATGAAATCAGATGAATATTCTATATATTATCCACAAATTCAATGAAGTGAAATAATTTTTTACCTCTTTACCCAGTCATAAGGATAAAATCACATTCTTTCTTAATGAGAAGAATCTTATTCTGAGGGTGTGAATCTGGTTAGAGGGGATACCCACTATCTTCATCACTTTAAACCTCCTTAATGGTTAGGATTATTTTCGTTTTTTTAATTATTTATTTCTTATGTTGTTGTATCATGTATTTATAAGTAATAAATAAATAATGATGTTAATGATATAAGGATTTAAATAACCATCTAATCCAACATACATGTAGGTAATAGGATAACCATTTTGTTTCAATATACTTTTCCCATAAAATTAGAATTATTTTTAAAATATATTATTATAATAAAATATACATACTTTATATACTCATATTTCATATCCATGATTTTTTTCCTTTGGTATTTCTTCGATTTATTATCAATTAATCACTTACTCTTAGAGATGAATATCCAAAAATAATTTTTTTAGGGATGTGGCACTAAAATTTACTTCTATTTGGTATAAATATCCATAAAAAATGATAATTCATTTTTATCTCTAGTAATTTTAAAGAAATATTTGTAAGCACAATTTATCTGATAGGCATAAATGTGCATATGGTGATGTAACACATTAATAATTATAACCACATAAAATGTTCAACTTAAACCATTTCATAAATGGTTATCATTTTGAACCCTCTAAATGATTAATATCCAAAACATTAGAATGAGGTCACAATATTTTAAAAAATGAACATATCATTAATCAGTTCCACAGTAGTTTGTATTACACATATTACTTTATTCATATCAACCACCACTTTATCCCGATGTCAATAGCTCAAAATTTTGGACATTTTAAGGATTTTATTTTCCCATATAATGTGTTTTCCATGAATTTAAAATTTCCACTAAATCATTTTTCTTGGTCATAAATAGCATATAACATGCGCATTAATGTCTATAATGAGAAATTAAAGCAGTAATATCCTTATACATTTCAAAAAAGTTATTAATAAAATATTTTTAAAAAAAATTTCTTAGATCTAAGTACAGAAGTACATTAATTATTCAACTTCACCTATAAGTAAAGGCATTATATTGGACTTGACCCATTAGATTCTTTTATGTATTATTCTATCACACCTGGGGTATTTGTTTCTATAGTCTCTAATCGCCATCCACTGGTAGTGTTTCACATTGGAAGATTAGTTCTTGTTATTTGAATCACAATAATGGTGTCCTTTCTTATCCAGACCCATCCCTTGGGCCCATGCCACTACTACCCTAACCCGCCTTCCATAATCCAGTGGATGGCGACTAACACTGGAAAGGAATATCCCTAAAAGGGATGGAATTTCCCAAAAACATGTACACACAGATAGGGTACACTCTGCACAAGTATAACACAATAGAAGATGAAAGGTACAAGAACAACTAAAAACCTCAACTGAGTGTAAAAGATATTACTGAAAGGAAAAAGGGGCCAGAATACAATCCCAACATAAAATGAAGTTCAACTAAACAGAAAAGTAGGTTTTTGGGTCACCTACCAATGATCATACCGGAAGAGTAAGTACAGCTTGTCACTGATTCTTTCCACATCAACCTGTCACCTATGTACACTATCATGTCTTAGCTCCCTGAGTCTTAGTTAAAGACACTCATCATCTACACAAGACATAACAAGGTGTAGGTGAATCCCATGTAGGGGGGAGTATAACAACACTTAGTGGGACCCCAAGGCCCTTGAAGGTCTCTCAGAATTCCACAATAAAATAACCAAAAATCATGATCTCAATCACAATGCACAAAACAAAAGACTCATCTCAAACCAGGTATACAACATAAGTACATATGAATAGATGATTATTCATAATGACAGATCATCATATTCTATCAAGATTCTCTACTTCTGACACACACAGTATTGATAGATGCTGACCCACACAGGATCCCTAGGCTTTGACCCACACTGGATCACTAGGCTCTGACTCATAGAGGATCACTATGTGCTGACCCACACAGTATCGATAGGCGCTAACACATGTAAGATCATTGAGTTCTGACCCACATAAGATCGATAGGTACTATCCACACATGATCTCTATGTGATGACCCATAAAATATCACATAGTGCTGACCCACTGAGGATCAATATACAATCATCATGTCACAATCAGCCACTGGATTCCCACACTTTTCATTCTTGATTCTGGGAGGACCCGTTCCCCAAGACATCGATCATACCTCAACATCCAAAATGTCCAAGAAATAAGTAACCTGATGAACCACCATGTCATAATGATTCTAACCCAACAGACATCGCATTAATCGGATGCCCAGTCTGTTACTTATAGTCATTTTAGTGTCAGGGTCCCGGTTGGATTTGTGTCTGATCCTTCTCGGTCGTACACCATATTTCTCTCAAAACCCATGTGGAGTATCTCAAAAGCTCGACCTAGTCATAATTGTTCCATCACCATAGATGATTTATTAAACACACGTCTTTCTTCGAAGTTACAACCAATTAAGTGAAATTGACCCTAAAAAGGGTCTGGGTACGGTCCGACCCGATGGGACTGCCCCGACCTGAAAGGGCTATACTTAGCCCAGTACGGTTGGGCCCAGTACTTCCTGTTGGGCCATTAGATCGGCCCACTAGGCTACGGGATCGAACCAGCCCACTTGTTGGGCGCCGCCTTCTTGGTTGGCACGGGTCTGCTCCCCTTCCGAGTGGCCAAGGCATTCAGGCTTCATTAATCTGTTGCGCTGGTTGGTGCTGCTCAAACTGGTCGGACTGCTCGATCGTTTAACTGCCTAACCCATGGGCTATGGATCCACCCTCTTCCGGGCCTTGAAGTCGTGACCCTCCTCAGAAGCATTCCTCCACAGTGCCCCACCATGCTCAAATGAGGCTGGAGCTGGCGAGTCGCCCCCTTCCTCCACTACGGCTTCTTTGAGCACCACATTTTTCTAGTGGCTGGTAGTTTTCGATCACCTGTGCCACCGCACCGACGATGCTTCTATAGGCCATTGTTTAAGCTCTGACGGTGTAATATCTTTTCCATCTATTTATATTAGCTTCTTGGGATTGTTCCAACACTGCGCGGTCCTCATTATCCCCATGCTGCCATATTTTTCAGTCGGCCATGAAGAACACAACTAATACCGAGATTAGTGGAGGATCGAGGCCTTGTTTATTTGTCCCGCACCCTCCGTGTTAGCATTATAACATGGATGCAATTCAATCATCAACAATAGTAGAAGAAGTATAAAACTCTATGAATAAATCTCATACCTCGAACACATTGGTAGACGATGCAGATGAGGAAGACGGGTCCGTATTCAAAGCATGTTCTTTGGAAATCATCGAACTCTAGATTGAATCCACTAAGGTACCGAAGCTACATTCTACGTTGGAGGAAGTCATTGCCAGAATGTCGTTAGTATTTCCTCTCATGAGTGCACAATACCCACGCCCATGAATTGTAAAATAATTGAATATAAGAGTCTAACTTAGTGAAAAATTAATGAGATTAATTAATGAATTGAATGAATGAACCCACTAATTTTCTAATGGTGTAGTTACACAAGTAAGTGTAATCGACCATTAAATGGTCTGACAACCATGCAGTCCCGCAACTTTCAGTTATTGTTTAAAAAGAAATAATTAAAAAAACTCATTGAGTTACTATTCTTTGTAATGTCATAAAATTATTTTTTTCCTGACCCTCGTTGGTCGAAATTCATTTTCACCTAAGTGAATACTACACTGAAAATTCAACGGTTTCCTCGTATTTTTAATCTCAGCACCAGATCAAAATATATAAATCTCCACCTACATGGTAAATGATCATACCTTAAAAAATTTCAAAATTCTGTCTCAGGTTCTCTAGGCCTCATAATCATGTGACGTCACTTTTCACTGACTCGTAATAATCCCAAATGAATTAAAATAATTATATTGAAATTATGGATCTTCAAATTCTCCCCACATTAGGTATTTTAACCCCCAAAGGCACAACAAATGATATGTAAACAAATGGGGAACTGAGCACACATCTGAGGCTATGGATCCCAAGTGCTCTCCTAGAGGTTCCCATGCAGCCCCTGAACTCGCACTAGAGGGATTGATTGTCCACAAAGGACCACATGTTGTCGATCCTCTATAACTACTGGGAACTCTATGAATTTCACCCCATAGTCAATGTCTAGCTCACCCAAGTTGATAACATGTGATGGATAATACACTTACCTCCTTAGAAGTAACACATGGAAAACATTATGCACCCGGTGCATCTAGAGGGAATAAGCCTGGTGGTACACCACTTCACCTACTCTGCTGAGGATCTGGAGAGGTCCAATGAAAATTGGATATAACTTGCCGCCCTGACCAAATCTCCACAATCCGCATTAGGGTAAGACCTGTAGGAAGTCATGGTCTCTCTTCTCGAACTCGAAGGGCCTCTGTATCCTATCAGAATAAGACTTATGCTAGATCTTTCCAGTATTCATTCACTTTTGGATGATCAAAACCTTCTCAGTAGAAGCCCGTAACTACTATGGACACATAAGTGCTGACTCCCATAGGTCTGTCTAGTATAGAGGTGATCTGCACATTCACCCGTATAGGGCCTCAAACAGTTCTATGATAATGGTGGAGTGATAACTGTTGTTGTATGAAAAATCCATCAGTGGAAGGTGGTCCTCCCAACTATAGCCAACATCAAGGACACAAGAACGAATCATGTCCTCGACCATCTTTATGGTTCTCTCCATCTAACCATCTTTCTGAGAATTAAATGCGGTTCTCAAGCATAGATGAGTCTCGAATGCCTCCTGCAATCACATCCACAAACAAGATGTAAAATAGGTATCACGATCTGAGATGATCGTCGATGTATCCCTGTGAAGCCATAAAATATCTTTTACATAGAGGCGTCTCAAACCCTCTACTGATCCCTACACTCATATAGGTAGGAAGTGGACCGGCTTGGTGAGTTAGTCAATGATCACACCGATGGAATCGTTGCCCTTAGACATACGTGGCAGCGTTGTCATGATATCTATAGAGATTACATCCCATATCCACTCTGGCATCTCAAGTGGATGAGTCAAGCATACGATAACATGGTGCTCTACCATCACTTTCTAACAAGTGAGGCAATATGAAAAGAACTCTTACACTTCTTTCTTTATCCTTGGCCACTAGTACTGATGTGGGAGGTCCTGGTACATCTTCACCACACCAGGTTGTACCATCATAGGGGATGCGTGGAACTCCTAGAAAACCTCCTCTCATAGTGTCACTGGTACCATGGTGCATTCTCTGAAAATGTTGATGTACTCACCACCTTCATAAAATCTTTCAAGAGCCCATCCTGATGATATCTGAGCACATCGGGCCTCACAGTCAACATCCCCATGATGTACCTCTTGTACTCAATGATGGAGTGGTAGAGTGACATATATAGATTGGAGGTAAGATTCTCCATCACTATCCACAAAGGTTAACTACAATGCGGATAGATAATATGTCTCCTCACTCAGCAACAAAAAACCAGAAATCATGCTGAGTGCATCTTCCACCATGTTCCCCTTCCTTGGAGTTTAGACTATCTCAATGTCTGAATCCTTGAGTAACTCCAGCCATCCACACTATCTTGGGATCATTTCCTCCTATGAGAAGATATATGTGAGACTCATGTGATTAGAGTAGACAGTAAACTGTTTGCCCATTAAGTAGTGCTTCCACATCTTCATGTCAAAGACCACTGCTGCAAACTCCAGGTCATTGGTAGCATAATTCTACTCATGTTTCCTCAGATTCCATGAGTCATAGGATATCCCCACTCTCTCCTATATTAGGACACATCCCATTCTAGTCCATGATGTGTCGTAGTAGACTACATACCCAACACCCTCTTCTAGTAGTCTCAAGATGGGGGAACTCGTCAATCCCCACCTCAACTTCTAGAAACTATATTGCATCTCTCTGTTCACATGAAAGGATTTTCCATCTTTGTCAAAACTGAGAGGGTGCTCATACTCTGGAAAAGTCATGTAGAAATACTTGTTAGTACCCATCCAATCCTAGGAATCTCTAAACCTTAGTAACACTCCTGGTTGGCTCCCAAGCTAGCACTACATCTATCTTTTTCTAGATCCACTAAAAAATAGCCTCTGTGATAACGTGACACATAATGTGTACCTCCCATATCTAGAAATGGAACTTAGAGATATTTCCATAGGGTTTATTCTCTTAGAGTGTATTCAAACCCATCTGCAGATGCGTAGCATGATCTGCCACTTACCAACAGTATATCAAGATGTTTTCAATAAAGACCACCCGGAAGAGATTGAGGTAAGGCTAGAATATAATGTTTATGAGCCCCAAGATCACTAATAGAGAATTGGTTATTCCGAAATGCATCACCAAGAACTCTTACTATCTATACTGGCATATGACAGCTTTTTGGGGTATGTCCTCATACCGTACCCTGAGCTGATGATAGCCCGATCTATGGTCAATCTTCAAAAACCACTGTGCTTTCTTCAGATGGTAAAAGATATCATCAGTCCTCGAGATTGGATACTTTTTCTTCATGGTTACATGTTTTTGGTGTCGATAGTCCATGCAATGCCGCATACATCCATTTATCTTCTTGGAAAATATAAACTTAGCTGCCCATGGAGAAACACTAGGCCTTAAAAATCTCTTACCCTCAAGTCCTCCAGCTATACCCTCAACTCTCAACGTTCTATGGGAGCCATTAGATATAATGGTGTAGATTTTGGTTCCATCCTAGGGTACATGTCGCTACACAAGTTTATCTCTCTGTGAGGAGGTAGTCCTAGAACATCATCCGTGAAGACATCAGCATACTGGTCCACCACTACAGGATAACTCAGACTCCTCTTGTCAACTAATCCAATGGTAAGTCGAGACAAGTGATGAGTGTTTTGGTGCACCCATTTCTGAGAAAGTACATAATAAGATTCAATGGTTCCCTTATCTTTGATGAAGGAAACAATGCTCTCATCCTCACAGTCACACTCTAATTTGTTCCTAGAACAATCTATTTGAGCATGGACTGTGGATAACCATTCCATACACAAGTTGAAATCGTAAGGCCTCGATGCTCTTATTAGGAGATCCTAGTCGAATCTCTCTCCTCCTATAGTAATATAAAACTACCAGAAATAGTTTGTAATCATTTAATCCACTCTTGTAACATTATCCAAATATAAGGATGGAGCCAATGACTCCATCAGAATCTTCGAGATCCGAACGAATGTTTTGGAAATGTAATAGTGACTCGAACATCTGCCTATAAGTACTTTAGATATGGTGGAGTAAACACACATCATAGCTCGAATAATCAATGGAGAACTGTGATCATTGGAATCTGCTTCCTAATGTTGATCTCCTCCTGGTCCACAAACTTCTCGAGGTCGGGGTGGACCTCATGGAGTTGGAGGCGATAAAACCTCAAATCGCCGCCCACCACCTACTGCTCGACCAGCTTATCAACCAAATATTTCGACCTGCAGACCACCTAGATCGAATCTATTTCTCTATATAGGTGGTTCATTGACCTTCTTCTGGTAGTTGATGCAGTGGGTCAGGCAGTCATGATCCATGTGACCCTACCCACCACACATGCAGCACAATATGATCCTCAGCTGACAACCTCTATCCCTCGAGCTTAGCATCTCTGAATTTTTATATTGGGGTCACCCTCAAGAAGGCCTAGACCACTTGGACCATTGTGTCATCTTCTGACTACCTTTTGCAGATGACTCAGCTACCTATCATCTAGTGGTGGCTTTTTCAGTCGGTTCCTGCCTAGCTAGAAATATCTCTTCCAACAGTGATCGCTCATGTTCTCCATCCCACATCGGGATATTGAGCGATATCAATAAGGCTCTGATCTTACATTGGATACCCTCATCAAAGGAATGTTCCCTCAATATAGGGTCTCATACCATATCGGTGGAGTAGTGAGAGTGGTCAGTGAATCTCACTGAGTACTGGGCTAATTTCAGGCTGCCATTTCGTAAGTGTAGTAACTATGGAATACACACAGAGCATAGGGTCACTGGTACAAAATCAACCCTGAAGATGACCAAGATGTCCAACTAGGAGTGTGTCACCTCCTCGCGTGTTTAGAGAATTATGATCCACCACATCCCTATTGTTCCATTAAAGAGGAAAGAATATAGGGTGAAATTAAGTTCTGTTGGTGTCTAAACAAAAAGAAAAACTCATGCCACAGCCTCCAACCAGTCCTCAGCCTCTTGTGGGTCTGACTTGCCTCAAAAACTCGAAGTCTTATATATCTGGAACTTGTGCAACCCTCTTAGTTGGTGTGCATGGTCTGATGGTCGGTCTAGTAGAAACTATTTCCCTACAGGTGGTTATGTTGGTGGTATACCAACAGAAGGTGCTATCACTGTACGAGGGCCCTGAACCGACGCTTAAATGCTAGGTGGGCCATCATCGTGATCTCTCTCTAGAATCTTGGCTGACTGTCTATACGGTGGAATACCAGAAGAAACAATTGCACCATGGTAAAAATGTTATACCTTGTGAGCTGACTCAAAGATATCAAAGAAGATTTTTTTCAAAACATAGGCTACTAGTGTTTTTGTATACTGAGTCAAAAATTGGAATTCAGGGTCCTTATGTAAGTATACATTATTCGTCGCGCCAACACAAGACTCCCTGAACTGAAACCCGAACTCAAGACACTCAACACTATTTATCCACTAAAAACATAGACTCTTAGTTCTTCTAGTAAAACCAGCCACCTTTGATACCACTTTGTCATGAACTGTACCCCGGGCCCCTGTTGTTAAAACCCCAAGCCCTCCTTCCATTGGCCAGGGGTTGGTGACTACCACCGGAAAGGCATATCCCTAAAAATGGATGGAATTTTCTCAAAACCTACACACGCATAGATAGGGAACAATATGCTCAAGTATAAAAAATAGTGGGAAAAGGTTTAACTACAACTAATAACATTGACTGAGTGTGAAAGTAAGTATTGAAGGTTAAAAGTGTCTAGAATACAATCCCAACTAAAATATATGTTCAGGTAAAAAGAAAAAATATCTCTTGAGGTCAGCAACCAAAAACTATTCTTAATGGGTAGGTACATATCTCCACTATGGCTCTCCACTTCATTCGGTCACCTCTGTACACCGTCAAGCCCTTGGTCCCCGAGTCTTAGTGAAATCTTCCCATCCTCAGCACAAGACACAACAAGGTGCGAGTGCATCCCATGCATGGGTGAGTATAACAATACTCAATAGGGAAACTGAAACCCTCAAAGGTCTCTCATAATTCTACAATGGACAAACAAAAAATCATTATATCATTAAAAAATCACAATGAAAAAAATTTCAACTCAAACTATGTTTACAACTTAAATACAGAATTACAGATGATTAGTCTTAAAGCATGATCATCACATTCTGTTGAGATGCTCTTCTACTAAACCACCAAGAATCAATAGATGCTGACCCACATAAGATCACTAGGCACTGAACCAACCAAGATTAATATATACTCACCCACACAAGATCAATATGTGTTTTCCCATAGAGGATCGTTGAGTGCTAACCCACTGAGGATCACTATTCCTGCGTCACGTCAA
The DNA here is from genome assembly GCA_963277665.1 of Viscum album. NCBI lineage: Eukaryota > Viridiplantae > Streptophyta > Magnoliopsida > Santalales > Viscaceae > Viscum > Viscum album. The sequence goes on along the minus strand of OY728159.1, from coordinate 1,286,281,369 downwards.
GGCCAGCTACTAGATTCCTGCACATAGCATGCTTGATTTTTGGAGGACCCACTCCTAAATTAATCATTAATTCCTTAACTATAATTATGTTCTGAGAATAAGTAACCCAATTAATATTCATGTCATATGGGTTCTAACACAACAGACGACGCCTCAATCGGACGTCCAGTCTGTCACTTATATGCATTTTAGTGTCGGGGGCCCGGTAGGATTTAAGTCCAAGCCAACTTGTCCATACCCAAAAATTATCCCAAAACTGATGTGGAATATCTCAAAATTTTTGTCTCATACTATGGTTTATAGAGCCATCGACGATTCGCCAAATAGACATCTTGTTTAGGAGTTATTCCCATTAAAGTGAAACTGGGCCCAAAAAGGGTCCGGGTCTGGTCCGACCAGGCCAGCTAGGCCCAGCCCGATGGGGCTAGGCTTGGCTGGGCTCTATCTGGCATGTTGGGCTTCGTGCTCGTCCCACTGGGCCGTGGGTTTAGCCTAGCCCATATGGCTGGGCGTGGCCCGCCAGCTAGCCGTGGGTCTGCTCCCCTCTCGAATGGCCAAGCTGTTTGGGATTCATCAATAAGTGTCTCCGGTTGGCGCTTCTCCAACTGGCCAGTCCACTGGACCGGTTACCTACGCCACTAAAGGACTGAAGGTCCACTTTCCACCACTGTTGAAAGTTGAAACCCTCCTTGGTGGTGGAACATCGCAATGTTCCACCTAGCTCCAACCCACCAGGTGCTGGAAGAAGGCCTCCTTCGTCCACTGGGGTGCCTTCGGGCACTGCCACCTTCTCATAGCCAGTGGTTGTTGGACACTGCCTCCTCCGGTAGTCGACGCCGCTGTGACGAAAATGATTTTACAGGCCACCGATGACGGTTTGGTGGTCCGATTTCATTTCTAGTTTTTTCTATGGGCCTCCCAGGATGGCACCTACACTGCACAGCCTTTGGTTTCACCTTGACACCATATTTTACAGTTTCTCATCAAGAACGAAACCAATAACATGATTGGCGGAGTGTCTTGGCATTGTTTCTTTGGCTCATGCCCTCCACATTATCATTATAACATAGAAGAAATTCGATCGTCAATAAGATTAGAAGAATTATAAAACTCCTTTAATAAAACCCCTACCTCAAACACATTGGTAGACAGTGTGGATGAGGAACTCGGGACCGCATTTGTAGTGTGTTCTTTAGAATTAGTCAAACACTATATTTAATCCTCTAAATCATCAAAGCTCCATTCTACATTGGAGGAAGTCATTTTTGGAACATTTTTAGAGATTCTTCACATGAGTGCACAATACCCATGCCCGATATATGATTAAATAGATGAAGATATGAGTTTATCTCACCACACAATTAATGAGGTCCAATTAATTAATTCAACTAATAACCCATTAGTCTCCCAACAGTGTGGTTACACAAGTAAGTGTAATCGGCCATTATGTGGTCTGAAAGCCCAGCGGTCTCGCCACCTTGACTCATAATTTACAAAGAAATATATAAATAAACTCGTTAAGTTATTATATTATTATTTTTGTATAGGTCAAAAAATTTCTTTTTTCGTCCGACCATTGTTGGTCGATGTTAATCTACGCCTAAGCGAATCCTGGTGTAGTGAATTCAATGATGCCCTCCGATTTTAAATCTAAGAACTAGTTAAAAAGATAGAAATCATATCTCTTACCTTACTGAATGGCCCATAAAAAGGTTCAAAATTCTATTTCGGGCTCTCTAGGCCTCAAAATCATGTGCCGTCAATTTTCACAAACTTGTAATAAACCCAAATAATTTAAAAAACAATTATATAGAAATTATAGGTCTTTACATTTTTATACACATTTAAAGAAACCCCCTTTTCATTTTAAGAATGTCTCAAGGTGTTTCCCTCTAACATAACCATATGTTGGAAAGTCCCTCTTTCCCTTCTTCTATTTGTCTGGATTTTTCTCATACATCCTCTTTCTGTCATCCCTCCCTACAAATCATAAGACTTATATAATTATTTCTCTATCTGGCTATCACATGATATTATTTTCCCATATAACGATAATATTTGAGATACTAGTTCACTTGGGAGTATTGGATAATCTACATAAAATAAATGATCCATAATTCTCTTTGGATTATATATATAGTCAATAAAATTCATTACTAACCATGTAATGTTGTCTTCATTCTTAGAATTATTTTCCACTTCCTTCTTTTTTAGAATGAATAACTATATTTCAATATCTTCTTGATTCTCATGAAGGAAATAGTTTTCTAAGAATATCACCATGAAAAACATGTACTACATGACTCTTATTCACTCCTCATCTATAGTGTGTTGAATAAATGACCAATATTGATCTACATATATATAGATACAATTAATTATCATGAGAACATTCCTCCTTACACTACTTCTTATAGTACGAAATATATTCTCTATGGATCATATTCATTTATAAGATAAAAATGGCTTTTAGTCCCATTGAATGATAGATGTTACTAAGACTTGATGTTGTCTAACATTTTTACACCACATGGTGGATCTGTAGGCTGCTCTATATAAGAAATGTTATTACTCAAAACCTATGTCAGCTGCCCAGTATTGTTATAATTTGATTATTCCCAACTGAACATACAACTCTATTGTTATTATTTTTCCCATGAGGGAAATTCCTATATAGATTAAACATATTGATATGATTCCATATCATTCTGTAAGGAACCATTTTCAATGAATTACATACACTAGATTAGATCATAACATTATAAAATGTAACACATAATCCCAAAAATACTAACACACGTAAAATAAATCATTATTTTTTGCATACCTAATATCATAATCATAAGCTTGGTTTAATTGGGGATATCTTTATTTTAAATTACATTAAAATATGTTCTAAATAGAATGTGTTTTATCCTAAGTATATCCTCAATAAGTGTCAAACCTGATGCATAGTATGGCATATTTTTAGGCACCAGGTGATGATCCTGTCAATTCAACTTAAGAATGATCACCCCTAGGTACTTATATTCTAGAACCCCTTCCACTTGATTTTTCCAAATAGTGATGTATTTCATTCAAAAACCAGATAATAGATTCTTTAAAAAAAATATTATGATTTTATTCTGTACGTATATTTGAATTTTATCACATGGTTATGTTCCCTAATAATTATTTTCTTAAATCTAGTTCCCATTATTTCTACTAATGTTCAACTAATTCCAACTCTAGTGACCTGACACCTATATCCTAGAGTTTGTGTCTACTTTTTTACATTGGTATAATATACAAGAAATCACATCAAAAAGGATAAATTAGTTCAGTAGTCTTGGTAAACAAGATACACACTTGCAATTAATATTAAATTTTAAAACGTAAATGTTCAAGGAATTTTATTTTATAATTATGTCACCCCCTTATCACATTCCCACATATCAATCAAAAAATACATTATGGAATCGAGGGGAAAATAAAACATAATTATGGGGAGAGCTCAGATGCCCATTAAGGGAATGATTACAACAAAAGGTAAGAAAAAATAAGGCATAATGAAAATAGAAATTTATATTACTTAAACACATTCCATTGAATCAATAACATGATAATACTATGGTCAGAATAAAATATTAAAAATAATTCCCTATAAATAATCACATTCTCTTGAAATTTTATTATTAATATACTAACTAATCGAAAAATAACAAGGAATATCAATAGAAGAATTTATAATGATGGATTTCTAAAAAAATACCATTGGGGATTCGCTTGTGTCATGGTATTAAATAACTATGATTAATTTTCCAAGACAAGTAATACCATTGAGTCATGATCAATGAAATTTATATAAATTGGAATTTCCTTCACCAAAACCATATCAAGTATGTCTCTTGTGACCTACTGCTGCATTGAAGGGGTATAAATGGCCCGATCCATCACATAAAATGTTTAATTAATTCATCATATGATTAGGGTGAAACATAATCAACAAAAAACCTTTTACATGAACTATCATATAAAATTTAAGTATATTCCAAAATAATTAATCATCATCATGAACTATCATGAGTGTAATAATCTGTGTTAATATATTACAACATCACTTTCACATAAATGACATATGATAAAGGTATTTTTCATTTAATTTACATTCTTGATTTTTTTTGTGAGTTTTCCATGCATTTTTGAAAGAAACGGTGGGTTTTTAAAATTTGGTCCAAACCGAGATCCCATATCCAGTTTTAAAAATAAATTTTGTTTCTTTAAGAACTCCTTCTTTTATCAACCATTTCCACCCATTAATCTTAAAAAATGACGTATATTTTACTATTCAAACCACCAAAGAAATTTGGGACCCTTAAAAATTCAGTACAATCTTGGATTTGGGTGATCCAATTATGTATTGGGCCAACCTGAAATCCCATTTCTAGTTTAAAGATGTTTTTTTAATTCCTTCATAAAATATTCATTTTTATCCTTTTTTTAGTTATTCCACCTCTCACGTGTTCCTACTAAAACTAGCCGCACCCCCATATTCTTTTCCCCCTCTTTGATGCTCATACTCATCGCAAATTAGGGACGAACTTCTCGATCTAAAAAAATGTCTAGATTTCTCAAGTAAGTTGGTTCTCTTCCTTCCTCCTCCCTTTTTCTTAGGGTTTATTCTTTTTTTATTGAATCCCCAAATGTCCAAAAGCAAGGTATTCGTACATGGGGTTTTAGTTTTGAGTTTCTTGGTCTGATCTTCTAGTTTTAGGTTTAATCTTACTCCCTTCTGGTGAGGTGGAGGTGCGGTTGAAGTGGCGCACAAGGATTTGGGGGTTTTGAATCTTTTGGTAGGTGATTTCATATGTAGGTATTGTATAATTAGTTTTATTTCTGTATTTATGTTTCCACTATGTTCTTACTTCATTATTTGGATTGTGAAAATTGATTTTGGTTGCAATTTCATAGCGGTTGATTTTTAAGTGCCAATTTTTTTGTGAAAATGGGTGTTCTACATGTGCAACCCATGTTGTCCCTCTTGGTGTTGTTTCATAGTTATTGTATTGGATTTATAAAAATTTTTTGATGCAGAAATTTGTGGTTTGGTGTAATATTGGTCTCCATTAGTTTTTAAATGTTGGATTTTAGATGAATTTAATGTGAAAAATTTTATGAATTTTCTTGAAATTGTTTTATGGAAATTATAAGTGGTTTATTGAGATATATAAAAGGTGAAAAAATTTGTAGCTACTATTTTTAATGTGTGTGACAAGAACTGATATATATATATATGGGAAAATTTATTTTGTTAGCATGTGGTAACTATTTGAGCAGAAGACGGGAAACCCGGGTAACTAGGTGGGCTAACGTGTAGTAGTACGCTAGTGAACGGAGGGGTTTTGACCATGGTTCACATAGAAAGTCTGACATGGATAACCTTAAAAAAACTATAATGGAGATGATTGGAGACCAATAGGTTATGGGTATGCTCCCTACTAGTGGATCGTGCATGAAAACAAATTTTATTATGGTTACTTTCACCGAGGTACGAGGTACTTGGGGATCACAACTAACTAGTACCTAGGGGTGTTCCTATGCATGGTTCTCGTGGACTTTTTTGGAATTTATCATTTCCTTATGTTCTTTTGGGATGTGAAAACCATTATCTTGGATGTTTTATTAAAATGAACACATTCTTTAATGTTATCCCAATTGAAAGTTATTTTCTTTTCAAAGATTCACTTTTAGAAATAAATGCTACCATTTTCATGTTTATAACTCTTGCAAGATTTTTATTTTATAATGCATATCATTTGGAATCCTTGGGTGATATCATATTGGTCTTAGTATCACACCCTAATTACACCATTGGATGTAAGTAGACTTGATCATGTTCGACACATGCAAAGGCAAGGCCTTGGGCGATGGCGGTTCGAGTTGCTAATTTCTCTCAACGGTGCGGTGTTGTGGAGACAGATCGTGGGTGATGACCCTTTGTCATTTGGAGTCTCATGGGATATTTTTTTCTAATAATTTTATACACCTTTGGATCTCTTGTGTCTTTTTTAAACCCTTATACTCAATTATTAATTTTTATTAAGTCATGTTTGGCATAACTTTTCAGATTTGGTTTGTTGTTTGTTTTTGGATATTTTATGAATACAATCTCAGCTAAATCATTCCCAAATGAATTTTTATTATACCCGGGAACTTGTGCCAGCCCGTGGGGATAGGGAATGCCCTTCGGGTGTTTCCATGAGTCGGGTTTGGTGCCAGTTTGATGGCAACCATATTGGGTTTGTGACAAAATGGTATCATAGGAGGTTAAAGTTTTTGGGTTATATTGCTATTTTGGGATGAGTCGTTATATACATGAGTTAGGATTGTTGGGGCTCGGTATTTTTTGTTGTGAGTAGGGTGCCTGGACCACAACTCTCATGGCATACCTTGAGTCACCAGGGGATGTTGGAATTTACAGATTGACTTCACTTCTAATTGAGACTTGTGGGCTGTAGACCACATGTGGACATCAGGTGGATGTGGAATAGTTGTTTATTTTATTAATGAAATGTGTTTAGTTTATTTATATTTGATGTAATTGATCAAAATTTTCAAAATTGTGGTATTTACAATTGTTTTTTTTACTGTTTCATTTTGTAGCAACATCCCTCTCATGAAAGCTCCCACACACCCATAAGAGGAAGTTAGAGAGTGTCATCCCACACTGATTGATCAGAGGCTTGTGGAGGTTGTGGTTCGGGCTATCAAAGCTTTGGTACATGGACCAGCTTCTACTTCTATTCCTATTAGGGTAGAAGAGACAGGTCCTAGAAAAGATAAATCACAAGAGTTTCTGAAAAAAAGGCCTCCAATCTTCAGAGGTAGCTCAGAACACCAGGAAGTAGAAGAATGGATCGAGAAGATTGAGTGTATGTTTGAGTTCTTGGAAACACCTGAGGAGCTCAAGGTGAAGTGTTCCTCCTTTTTGTTGGATGGTCCCAGCCATAAGTGGTGGGAGTCAGTGGTTCAGGCTGGGAAGAATGAGCAGATGCACTGGGGAGATTTCAAGGCTGTCTTCAATGAAAAGTACTACCATGAGGTGTTGGCTTATGCTAGGTCTAGAGAGTTCATGGAACTTGTTCAGCAGAATCTATCTGTGAAATAGAATTCCAACTGTTTAACTGAGTTGGTTCAGTATCCTCCAGAAATTGTCTCTAATGAGCAAGTGAAGGCCCAGAGGTTTGAGAAAGGCTTGCGACCAGAGATATACTGCCTGGTGTTCTTGTTTAAGATGAGGACCTATGCTGTGGTCATTCATCGGGAATGCATGGTGGAGATTGATTGGAATGGAAGGGCTGGTTTCTCTGGTTTAGTTGCAGCAGTGGGAAGTGGAAGCTCCTCATAGAAGAAAAGGAAGCAGGATGATCATGTGAAAAAAGGAGGAGGCAGTTCAGGGCACTCTTCCAGGAAGTTTTCGTTGGCGTCTTCTAATGCGAGATCGGTCATGTGCCACCAGTGTGGGAAGCCCAGGCACATCCTTCCAGAATTCCCTCATCCTCCGAAGACCAGTTTTCAGTGTGGTGGTATGGGACACGTGCAACGCTTTTGCGGGATAGCGAGTCCAATTCAATGTGGGACAGGATCCATGGCTCCCAGAGGAGTGCCAGTAAAGTCTGAGACATATAGGACTGAGGGATCTCGATTTGGTAGCCATGGTGGTAGGGTTGGGTCATATTTTGGGCAGAGCTAGTTTAGGGTACAACTATAGACAAGCGGTCATCTTCAGGCAGAGACCAGACACCTCCATGCGGTGGATCAGGTAGCAGCAGGATCAGAGGCGGAACTGTCAACAGTTCGAGGTACCGTTTTGATCGCATAATCTATAGATTCTTCTCTTTTTGACACCGGTGCATCTGTTTTATTTATTTCTGCCTGTTTTTTGGACCTTCTGAATTTTCCAACTGATTTGATGTCTTTCACGATGGAGTTGGTGACACAACTGGGAATGAAGAAGGAGAAAGGTCCCAGGTGCCTGTCTTGTGCGCTTTTTGGGTCAGGGGTTGAGATAGAGTGGGACCACTTGGTCTTAGATATGGTCATTTTTGATGTCATAGTCAAGATGGATTGGCTATTACACTTCCAGGAACACATCAATTGCTACAGAAGGCATGTGAGTTTCACGGCACCTGATGGGAGTCATCATGTTTTTCTTGGAGAACGGGATCCTCAGTCAGGTCACTCAGGGACTCCACTCCCATAGTTGGGAAGGGTTATCTTCCAGTTATCTTTTCTCATTCTAGAGGATGGTATTTCCCCTGAAGGTGCACTACCTCATGTAGTGAATGCGTTTCTGGAGGTATTCCCGAATGATTTTTCATGGTTTCCCCCAGAGCAGGATGTGGAGTTTTCGATTGATCAGGCTCCGGGAACACATTCAATATCTCTTCCCTCTTATCGCATGGCCCCCAACAAGATGAGGTTATTAAAGACGCACCTAGATGACTTAGAATCCAGAGGATACATTCGCTCGAGCGTCTCTCCTTGGGCCACTCGTGTGTTGTTCGCGAAAATAGTTGATGGATCCCTCCAGTTGTGGATTGACTACCAGAAGCTGAATAAGGTAACAATTAAGAATAAATACCCTTTGCCTAGAATAGATGATTTTTTTGATCAGTTTAAGGGGGGTAAAGTGGTTCTCAATTATATACCTGTGTTTGGGGTATCATCAACTTCGGCTGAAAGAGTCAGATAGGCCGAAGACAGCCTTTCAAAGTAGGTACGACAACTTTGAGTATTTAGTCATGCCCATCAGATTGACCAATGCTCTAGTGGTATTTATGGAACTCATGAAGAGGGTGTTTCATTAGTATCTTGATTCCTTTGTTGTGGTGTTTGTGGATGACATTATAGTACATTCTAGATCTGAGGAGGAACACGAAAATCACTTGAGGATCGTTTTGGGTACATTACGCGATCACCGCATGTATGAAAAGTTGCCAAAGTGCACTTTCTGGATCAGAGATGTGAGATTTATGGGGAATGTGATCTAGGAGCATGGAGTTTTAGTGGACCCTGAGAAATTTAGTGTGGTCATGTCGTGGGAACAACCGAAGAATGTGTTTGATATCAGAAGTTTCCGTGGCCTAGCTGGTTATTACTGGAAATTCATTTGGGATTTCTCTCGGCTTGATTCACCGATGACCGCGCTCACCCAGAAATGGGTGAAAATTTTATGGGGTCCAGAATGTCAGGCATCATTCGAGGAGCTGAATAGGCGGTTGACTTCCACCCCCGTTCTTCTTTTTCCAAAGGCTAGAAAGGGATATGTGGTCTATTGTGATGCTTCAGGTATGTGTATTGGGTGAGTGATTATGCAGGATGATCACATGGTGGCATATGGCTCTCTCTAACTCCGACCACATGAAATGCACTACCTCACCCATGACATAGAGTTGGAAATGGTGATGCATTCTTTGAAGACTTGGAGTCACTACCTCTTTGGGGAGATGTTTCTGGTCTACTCTGATCACAAAAACATAGACTATATCTTCTCATAGAAGGAACTCAACTTGAAGAAGCGTCACTGGATCGAGTACTTATAGGGGTTCGACTTTGACATTGTCTATACCCCAGGCAAGGGTAATGTGGTGGCCGATGCTTTGAGAAGAAGAGTTCCAGTGCATGCTTTGAGGAAGTCTAGTGATATGTGAACATTGATGGGGCTCTTATCTCAGATGCATGTGGAGACCAAGGAACAAAGTGGAGGGGAATTCTTAGCGAGCGTCCAGTTGACTCCTTTTCCGTTGGAGTTGATTCAGCGGGAACCATCCAGTGATGAGATTTTCCAGCGATCAAGACATATTCTTCATGTTGGAGAGACGTCTTCTGATTGGTCTTCTTCCCCCAAGGGTATCTTGTGTTTCAAGGGCCGTTCAGTGGTGCCTCTATCCTTGAGGAAGGTGGAAATGAAGGATAGCCACCAATCGTTGTGGGTCGTCTACCTCGATTCCACCAAGATGTATTATGATGTTCGTCAATAGTTCTGGTGGCTAGGTATGAGACTAGTCATTGCTGACTTTGTATCGAGATGCTAACTTGTCAGCAGGTGAAAGAAGATCATCAGAAGCCCTCTATTTTGCTTCAGCCGATACGCATTCATACCTGGAAGTGTGATGAGGTTTCCATGGATTTCATTGTTGGATTACCTCGTACACCTCGAGGTAAGAATGCTATTTGGGTGGTGATAGATTGTTTGACAAAATCATTCCACTTCATTCCTTTTAGAGATACAACTAATGTGGATGAGTTAGTATAGTTGTATATTCAGGTGGTGGTAAGGAATCATGGTCTGCCATTAGTAGTTGTCTCAGATAGAGACCCTCTCTTCACCTCTCGGTTTTGGATAGTCCTTTAGAAGTCTCTGGGGTCCAAATTTAAGATGAGCACAATTACCATCCTCTAACAGATGGCAATACAGAGTGGGAAAATCAGATCTTGGAAGACATTCTTCGTGCATGTGTCTTGGACTTTGGTGGTTCGTGGGATAAAACCTTTGGATTTGTCGAGTTTTCTTATAATAACAGTTACCAATCCTTGATTCGAATGGATCCCTTTGAGGAGATCTATGGTCATCCTTGTCGGTCCCCTCTGTGTTGGGCTGAGGTAAGTGAGACATCACTGATGGGACTAAGTATTATGCAAGAGACATCTGAGAAGGTCAAGTTGATTAGGGAGAATTTATTGATAGCTCAGAGTCACCAGAAATCATGTGCTGATAAGAGGCGTCGAGATCTAGAGTTTTCTATGAGTGATCGGGTATTTTGGAATATGGCCCCTCGTCTGGGTCACCGCTGCTTGGGGAAGCAGGGAAAGTTGACACTGAGGTATGTCGGAACTTTTGAGATCACTGAGCGTATTGGTAAGGTGGCATATAGGTTGGATTTTCTTTCTTAGTTGACATCCATCCATGATGTTTTCCATGTCTCCTAGTTGAAGAAATACAACTCGGATATGTCCCATGTGCTGAATTGGGAGGAGTTGGATATAAAGCATGATTTATCTGTTTTTGAGTGGCTAGTGTGAATAGTGCACTTCCAAGAGAATGTGCTTAGGGGAAAGTCTATTCCACTAATCAGAGTTCTTTGGCAGCATGGGAGTGATACACACGAGACATGGTAGAGAAAGTAATGTGATGAGGAAGAGTACTTGAAGCTGTTTTCCGATCAAGTATTGGGTTTGCATTCCGGGGAATAATTTCCTTCATGGTGGGGATAATTGTCACATACATGAAATATAATAAAGTTATTTTTCATTTAATATACATTCTTTCTTTTTTTATGGGGACTTTCCATGCATTTTTGAAGGAAATGGTGGGTTTTCAAATTTTGGGACAACCCGAGAGCCCATTTCCAGTTTTAAAAATAAATTTCTTTTGTTTAATAACTCATTCGATTTTCAAAAAATTTCACCCATTAAACTTCTAAAATGACCTTTATTTAACTATTCAAACCAAAAAATAAATTTGGGCCCCTTAAAAATTAATTAGAATCTTGGATTTGGGTGATCAAATTAGGTATTGGGCATACCCGAAATCCCATTTCCAGTTTTAAAATGTGTTTTGAATTGTTTCATAAAATATTCATTTTTTATAATTTTTCAGTGCTTTAACCTCTCACATTTTCCCAATGAACCAGGAAGCACCCCCATATTCGTTTTACCCTCTTTGAAGCTCATAATCACCGAGAATTAGAGCCTAACGTCTCGATCTACAAAAAAATGTCCAGATTTCTCAAGTAAGCTGGTTCTCTTCCTTTCTCCACCCTTTTTCTTAGGGTTTATTCATTTTTTATTGAATAAACAAATGTAAATAATATAAGGATTAATACCTAGGGTTTTATTTTTTGGTTTCGTGGTCCAATACTCTGGTTTTAGCTTCAATATTACTCTCTTGTTGTGCGTTGGAGGTGCGGTTGAAGTGACGCAAAAGGATTTGGGGGTTTTGACTCTTTTGGTAGGTAATTTCATATGTTGGTATTGTAGAATGAGTTGGATTGATGTATTTCTATATAAATTATGTTCCTCCTTCATTATTTTGATTATGAAAATTGAATTGGGTAGCATTTTCAAAGTGGATTATTTTTAAGTACCATTTTTTGTGAAAATGGGTGTTTTACATGTGCAAACCATGTTGTACCTCTTGGTGTTGTTTTATAATTCATCGAATAGTTTTATAAAAAATTTTGATGTTGGAATTTCTGGTTTGGTATAATATTTGTATCCATTATGTTTTAAAAGTGGTATTTTAGATGAATTTAATGTGCAAAATTTGATTAATTTTCTTAAAATTGTTTTATAGAATTATAAGTGGTTTATTGAGTTATATAAAAGGTGAAAAAAATTTGTAGCTACTGTTTTGAATGTGTGTCACTAGAACTGATATTTATATGTGAAAATTTATTTTTGTGGTATGTGGTAAATATTTGGGCACAAGATGTGAAACCCGGGTAAATAGGTGGGCTAACGTGTCATAGTACGCTAGTGAACGGATGGGTTTTGACCATGGTTCACTTAGCAAGTCTGACATGGATAACACTAAAAAAACTATAATGGAGATTATTAGATACCACTAGGTTATGGGTATTCTTCCTACAAGTGGCTCGTGCACGAGAACAAATTTTATTATGGTTACTTTCACCGAGGTATGAGGTACTTGGGGCTCACAACTAACTACTACCTAGGGGTTTTCCTATACTTGGTGCTCATGGCCTTTTTGGAATTTATCCTTTTACTATGGTATTTTGGGATGTAAAAACCTGTAGATTTAATGTTTTATTCAAATGAACTCTTTATTTAATGTTATCTCAATTTAATGTTATTTTCTTTTCAAAGTTGTACTTTTAGAAATAAATGTTACCATTTTCTGTTTATAACTCTTGCAAGCTTTTTATTTTATAATGCCTATCACATGGAATCCTTTGGTGATATCCTATTGGGATTAGTCTCACACCCTACATACATCTTTTGGTGTAAGTAGACTTGATCATGTTTGACACAGGAAAAGGAAAGGCCTTGGGCGATGGCGGTACGAGTTTCTAGATTCTCTCAATGGTGCATTGTTGTGGAGACGGCTCGTGGGTGATGACCATTTATCGTGTAGAGTCTCATGGGATATTTTTTATGCTTATTTTATACACCATTGGACCTCTTGTGTCTTGTTTAAACCCTTACACTCAGTAATGAATTTTAATTAAGTCTTGTTTGGCATACTTTTCCGATTTGGGTCCTTGATTGTTTTTGGTTATTTTATGAATCCAAACTCTGGAAAATCATTTTAAAAATGAATTTCTTTGATACCCAGGAACTTTTTCCAGCTCGTGAGGATAGGGAACGCCCTTCATGTCTTTCCATGAGCCGCGTTTAGTTCCGGTTTGATGGGGACCAAATTCGGTTCGTGACAACCACTCAAAATAATCATAAAGAATCTAGAGAAATAATACAAATTATATCATTCTAGTATATCCTCATTAAATCATAAGTAACATGAAAAAATGTTTTCATATATGTAAAATGATTTTGAAATGTGAAATGAAACATTTAATTCGAAAAGTAATAATTATTTTCAAATCACTGATTTTATTTTAAAAATAGAAAATTTATAAACTCTAAATTTACCAAATATTAGCAAATAAATGTTGTTTAAAAATAAATTTATAAAACTATAAATTATTATTCCAAGAAATGTTATTCACGATGGTGGTAAATTTTATAAAAGCCGTATAAGTTTAAAATAACATTTTTTCTTCTTTGTAAAAAGGATAGAGTAACCCCGTAATAAATAAATGATAAGAATATTGATTTAAACAATTACAATACATATGAGTGTAAAAATTTATTTATTTAAAAAATTGTATAATGAAAAAAATCAATTTTTTTGTAGAAAAAATGATTTTGGAAGGAAAAATATTTTCAAACGAATAAAAAAATAAAGTTGTATTATCTGTAATTTATTTTCCTAATAAATTTATGTACCAAGGAGATGTAAATGGAAACATTAATTGAAATAGTTCATGAATAAACAAGGATATTAAAATAGGTTAATTTTAAGATAATAATATCTAATAATTACCCAATGGAATACATAAAAAAACAATCCTGAATATTTATGTGATTCTGAATCTAACTCTTTACACATTGTTATAATTTGTTAAATAAGACCCTTTAATGAAATAAATTAAAATAAAATATTAAATATTATGTGTAAAAATTATTTTTTGATATAATTTAAACATATTTTAGTATATAAACCGCAAAAAATAAATTAGTGGTGAATATGATATTTGTCTCATGAATGTAGACGTTAGATGAGAAACCCTTACCTCTCACTTCATTTGGGATAAAAATAATTTAAACTCTAATATATAAGTTTTAAATTTTTTATTTAAATAGTATAAAACCAAAATATTATTTATAATATTATTTATTATTCTATTATTTCATCTTATCACCCATTCATTAAAAACATTCACTATTTTCATTGTTTTAGGTGTTAATTGTTTTGTCTTCTTGTAACGCCCCGACCCTGATTATCTAGAGTCGGTGCATTATTACATAACATTGGCATGATCATGAGAAAGATCAAGTCTCGAAAGACCGATTAGTTTAGTAGCCTTGGAATAACTAGATACATCCATAAATTTTTACATTACATCATAAAAAAAACATCTTGTCTTCATATCCCCTCATACTATCCCTGCAGGTCATTCATAAATTACTTCTTCATAATCCTGGGAAAAATAAAACATTGAAAGGGGTGAGCTCGGATGCTCAGTAAGGATAACATTATAGCAGAAGCTTTCATAAATAAGCATAAACACTTAAGGCAAATTATAACTAAAACAAAAGCCTTTTAAAATTGAACTTCAACATAGTATGGCAAAAGTAAAATGAAATAATGCCATTTACTTACTCACATGGATATTCTACTAGTCGAATGATCACATGCAATATCAATAACCACTTTCATAATGATGAAATGCATAATGCCAGACTATCATAACCACATAGCCAAGGCCTCGTGCCAAGACTACAAATAAGATTTTGCCAAGGCCTTGTGCCAAGACACTAGTTTGTCTCATGAGACCTACCGATGCATCGAGGAGCTATAGCGGGCTCCACCCGTCACTTATTAAGTCCAATGCATTCCCATATGAAAAGGTTTAAACATAACGTAAACATTCGTATTAAACTAGCATACGAAATGTCAATATTTTCACCACAAACCATGAATGGTATAAAAATAGCACATCCACAGTCAAACATAATTCATTCGATACAATATGGAAGATTGTATTGTATCACATTAACCTCAATCAATAATAATGAAGGATGTTGACATAGATGAAAATAGTCATCAAAACTATTTGAGAGAAATATCCCCCTTTTCTTGAAAACATTTAAAAGTCACACTATTTGTCAAGAAGCCGTTTAAAAGTATATTTTTGAATCAAAGTGTCCCATACCACTTTGAAACTTTTAAAAGGAGTTTTAATTTTAAAACTTTAATGTCCATATAAATAAATCCTTAAAACCATTTTTAAAATATGGACATTAATGAGCATGATTTAGAAGAATAATTCTTTAAAACATTTTAAAATGGTATTTTGGTTAGAGTTTCTAACCAAAAGAGAGACACTTGAATACAAATAATTGAGGTAATCAAAACATTGTAATATCATGAGAGTAAAGGAATTCATGATATACTATGTCAAAGTACATTATATACACCACATAGAAGTGATTTGGTGTATATCATCAAAGAAGTCTCAATGGAATGTAAATTGAGATGAAATTTCTCAAAAAGGTTGTATCCTTAGGTTAAGGATAAATCAATGACATAATTATGTGTGAAAAATATAAATACACTAAATATGATTGGATATTCAGTGTAAAACAATCAAAGTACATTCACACATATTCTTGTAAAAACAATACCAACGAATTGGATGTTTAACTCAACAAATGGAGAATGAGTTAAAATTACTCTTATCAAATTCATATCAATGACTTGAGAATTACCAATGGAGTGATTATGTGTATCAAACTTCTATCCACAGGAAGGGGAGTGGAAATTATGACATAATCAAATGAATAGTGATTCCACACATAATCTTGCGGTAATATAATCAATGAAATATGTGTAAAGCCAAATGAGTGGAAATTGAAATCTCAAATTCCCTTATCGATTAGGTAACTTACGAAACATACACCCATGAAAGAAGTATCATACCATGATGATGTAAATACCCATAAATTAAAGTATATTACACAATGAATACGATCATGGGCAGTACACATACACCACATGCAATAATTAAGTGGTGATCAATGGAATTCTCACGGAATTAAAAGTGAGATAAGAAAACCCTTACATTGTACTTTTTCCTTGGTCGATGGTAGGTTTACCTCCTGTATAATGGTGAAATAATTGTTATTGAATAATAAAAGAATCATTTACTTTAATATGACATCATATATGATCTTTTATCATTGATTTGTTAATAATATCTTATAATTATCGTCATTTCGGGTGTTAACGGGTTCATTTTACTTTATATTATTTGTTATGTGAGCCATATTCGTTATTAATGGGATGTATATTATTCATATCCAGAATGGTATCAAGTTCTTAAACATCATTTTTAAATCATCAAATGATAATTATACTTGAATGGATACGATGGAGAATGAATCTCATCGCGTTCGTGGAGACGGTAGTCCGTACGTACGCACGAACGCTACTTCCATTTAATTTTTATTTTAAAAGAATAGAATCCAAATTATACATAGGTATATTACTATTCCAGTATAATATAATATTTTATATATGTTACTTAAGTTCATTAACACCATCCTTTATACGTTCCATGTGTGGTATGAACGAGTCATATCATTTTAAGGGGGCGGTAGTCCGCACTTCCTCAAATGAAATTATCGTATGTATATACAACATGAAACGAATAATGGTATGAAATAAAATGGAATTACAGAAGCTTATATATATAATATATATCATTAACATCATATTTAATTACAGTGCCATCATAATGGCCACCATGAGAGGCGGTAAGATGTATTTGAACAATCATCGTTTCGTGAGGCGTTAGTTTGCCATCCACAGAAACATTATGTTCATCATCCATTAGATGGAGTTGTGTGTATGTGTAGTTTGAATCATTCTTATAACAACATCCTAGTATATTGAGGATACTGGTGTTGTTACAAAAGAAAGGAAATAAAAAGAGTTTGGGGGTTGGAGAAGGAAAATAAATGAAAATAATTTAAGAGAAAACGTTACCTTTAATTTAGGTAACTCACTTTGGTTGGAACCAAAGGACTTGTTGAAATGCTTTCTGCCTAATGGGAAGCTTCAAGGAGGAGGAGAGGGATGTGGGGAGCTTAGTTGGGCAGAGTTTGGACGAGCCAAGTGGCTTGAGTGGTGTGAGGAAATGAGAAGGAGGAGTGCCCTTTTATAAGAGGGGTGAGGGGCACCTTTGGAAAAGCTAGAAATATTAATTTATAATAAATTTATATTCGGTTTCCAATGGCTCCAAAGTTGACTATTCAAAGGTTGAGGTGGGGATAGGTCGAAAACAACTCATCCAATAGAATTTAGACAGGTTTGGGTACTTATATTAACCTTATATTTAAGTATTAACTCTAAGTTAATTAGTTTCACTTTTACAATGTCTCTTTGTATTTTTATATAATATGGTTAATAAACTTACTATATACATCCAAAAGACCCCCAAGTGGTCCATTAATGATTAACCTATCATAATATAAGTCTCTTGGCCGAACCTTATATTTTTAGGAATTTAATATCAATTAATAATATAATATTTGTTTTAAGAACTCTTTTATGTCAATTTTGACACTATTCACTAGTTGATTTTTGTGAAACTCATAACAGATTGATTACTTCGAACAAAGTCAAATAAATCAATCCTAATATATCATATTATCCTATAAAATTTGTTTAATTCATTAAAAGTTTCATATTATATTTATTTGGGTGTTTATAATATCAATTATTTTAATTTTTCACTATTATAGTAATTACTTCATCATCATTGTGTCATAAATAAAATAAATTATTTAATGTCTAAAAATTATAAATAAAATATCATTATGTAGAAAATCTTTTTAGCTTTCTAATGAATATTTATAATCTAAAATCCAACAAATATAACCCTATGTAACAATTTTTGTTCTAAAAGATATATGCTTGTGTCATTTTTGTATTAATTTTAACTAAATTAAAATAAAGTGTCATTATCACTTACAAGTGGATCCATGGGGTCCCAAAATAGACCCAAAGATTCCCATGGTCGAACATGTATCAACCAATAGGGTTAAGACACGTTTTAGGGTAATTTAGTATTATTATAATATTATTTTTTTAACCCTTATTTACCGGATTTACCCTTAACCATGGTAAATAAAATATTTACCGCAGTAATTATTCAAAATGTCTAAAAATAAAAGTTACCTATTTACACAATTTTAACATCCTGATTCCAAATATGGAAACCATTTTCCTAAATTCAAAACACAGAAGTGGCAGAAATTAATTTAAAATTAAATCCCGCTGTCAAAACAAAAAGCGTGTTTTTAAGAGATAATAACTATCAAAAGATTGACACTCGTTTATGTTTGGTTTAATTGTAAAATTATGTCCAATGACCAACATTATATTAAATGGTAAAAATATATTCTAAATATACTTTAAAACCACTCAAATTCATAATTTATCACTATTAATTATTTTGATTAAAAAAGTTGTTTTTAATTAAAATTTAGTAATTTTCACTATTCATCAAAATATGAAAGTTATCCGAAAAGTACCAAAATTTCACCTTAGGCTAAATTCGATATTCCGAATCCAAAAATGAAGTCCATTTTAAAATATAAAATATACATAATTTCAAAATTTAGGTATTACTATCCATAACGGTTAGTTTGATCGGTTGTGGTGTGTGTTAAAACTCGAAGTTGCGTACAACACACGCTACTGTTTTATTCAAAGGAAAGCGTACCGTGTAAGCTTGGGATGTTTCATTTTAAATTTTTTGATGTCCCCATTTAGTCAAAAAGTTTGAAATATAGTATTTAAAAAGGGTTCACTATTAAAGTTGATAAAAGTGCAATACTGAAAATGAATTTGTTCTTGCATTATATCTAAGAAACTCATAATATGGATTCTAAAATTATAAGGATTATATAAACATTAAAATTTATCTAATACTATTCATAACCTCTTTTGAACGGCTTGTTTGGTAAGTCATGGTGTGCTTGAACATGGTGTTGCATGTAGTGAATGTTATTGAATTATTTTGAATAAATAACACACTATGAAATCTTGGGGTGTTACATTCTCCCCTCCTTCAATAAATTGCGTCCTCGCAATTTGAAATTGTTCTTCGAAAAAAAAGGTTGAAAATAGATAATATATTTGTGGGAAAACCCACATCGGAATTTGGGTTACTAAAATTTAGTCTTAATATGAGAAAAAGAGAAATCAAAGGGTCACCACCAAATTATGATCTCGATTAGGAGAACATTGGTGGCAACTAGAGACATATAATTGGAGGAAAAACGTAAATATTTATAGGTGGTGATTGAGGTCATCAATCACAAAAAAGTGTAAAATTGAGGTCCTTATAATCATCAATCTATGATGATTTGAAATACCATCGGTTCAACAAAACATAGGGTATTAGGATAACACATTTTTTACGTTTCAAAATATCTTAGTTGAAATCCCACATCGAAAAATGAATTAATGAGGCCTCTATTTAAAATAAAGCGTCGAAAGTATGAAGATTACCGAAAATAACACATACTAGGGTTCCATGAAGGAAAATATGGATATGGAGGAGAAATCTAACCATCAATTATCTGATGGAGAGTGGTAGAGAACATGGCTATGAAAAGGCCAAAAATCCCAAAGCCATAAATTTGTGATGATTTAAGGTACCATCTAGGACAACATTTTTGTTCTATGTTTCTTTTATTAATGTTGGGGATTTTATTTATGAGATTGGCTAAGAACATTATGAGATATACTTAAATTTTAAGTAGATTTTCATTCTTTAATAAATTTCCACCACTAACTCAATTTTTTTATAAACGATGAGTATTCAAGAAGACTTGGTCACACTGGAAGAGCTAGAATAAACTTCTATAGAATCACATGATCCATGAAGGATAAACCATATATTTACATTGTCTTTGAAGATTAATCAAAACCAAAATGGTCAGTGAATGATCTAATGATCCCCCAAAAGGATATTCATTGAGATAAATATGCACTAATCTTAATTTCTAAAATTAAACCAACAATACCCCAAAGTTAAATAGATACCATTCAATAACCAATTGTCCTTAAAATCCTTTAATATAATCCAAACTAATATTGAAACCCAAAACATAGAAGAATTTTATTATGTAGTCTCCCATGTTAAATTGTATCTCCAAATGACATCAGATACTCTTAAAGTCACATACTCAAAAGTAATTAACCTAATCACATATTCTCTATTATAGGTTAATCATTTCCATAAATAACCCAAATCACTATAAATCCACAATAAAAACGTAGATAAAAATCTATCATTACTCCACAAATGAAACCCCATAGTATTCTATTTTCCTTGGGCATATAGTGTTCCCAACAAAGCGAACATCTTCCAAAATAACATTTATCACTTAATCACCAAATCATTTTCCTATACCAAGGGTATTCTTTTGATATGAAATAAGAACCTAAATCAACTTATTATTGATCAATAAAATCATTTAACTAAAAAAAATAGTCACACTAACCAGGGACTTCACGTAGTCCAGTGGTAGGCGATAAATCCCAATTGCACTTTGGTTGTGGGTTCGATTCCCATAGCTTTGTCCGACGCGACGGGTTGTCACACGGTCTACGTGTTGTCCTTTTTCAAAAACTATATTTTATAATATTGCCAAAATGAGATAAATTCCTCAAAATACTATATCATAAATTTAACCACAAATGTTATATCATACCTTGAATCTTCATCCCAAATTAGAATAACTTATAATTCTCTCAAACCCCAATGATCATATAAATCCAAATGGTTATTTATACCCAAATCCACAAGAGAAGAGACAATTCTTCCTCAAATATCATTCTCACATGGCAAACTGCGGGGTTACAAATACAAGAGAAAATTATTCCATAGTAAACCCATCAACAAGGAGTGCTAATACTTTTTAAACATTTCTCCAACCATTTATTCCCACATAGCTTCTTCTTTGACCAAGAAAATATCCTATAGAATAGGACATTCACTCGGGTAATGGCCAGGTCCCCTACATTTACGGCAAATGACTGTAAATGGACTCTTGGGACCATTTTTATCTTCTTCCATAGTACTCTTCATTTTTCTTCGGCAATTCTTTACTTTATGTCCTTCCTTCCCGCACGTAAAACATTTCGTTGTCCCATTGAGACATTTTCCTGGGTGTCTCTTTCCACATTTCCTGCATGATGAAAATTGAGGGTTCTTTTCTCCATGGTCTCCATTGCTGGAGCTCTTATCATTTATCACCTTTCTCTTCCTTGTTGAGTCTGGGAGTTGGTTAATATATATGTTGTTGATCATATTTTTGGAAAACTGATTTGGCATAAAGACGATATCTTTTACGCCTATCAACATTCCATTTTGTTGCTCATTGCCACCACCGTTCCCATCTTGTACATCATTCTCAAAGTCACTATGACTTCCTTGGAATCCAGCCATTGACTAAAACCATAAAGCATTGTGTGAGTAATAGTAGTCGTAAAATCATTTAGAGATTAAAATGTCACCATATTCTCAATTTGAAACATATTAGGATTAACCAAGGTCATTTACTCTCATCTTATATATATATTACTTAAATTGGTTGGTAAAGAAAATGTAAATTATCCTAAGCATATCCCCCGGGAGTGTCGTAACCAAGAGTGCAGCAAGGCCCGTTGTCGTGCACCAGTTCCCGTTCGAGTCTAGCTCAAAGCGGTGTTTTCGGGTTTTACCCCTAGGTACATCTGTGCCAGAGCCGCCTCTACCTGCTCGTATCCAGACAGGGATGTATTGCTCGGAAAACTCACAAAATCTCTACAATACCAAAATTCTAGGAAGTTCTTCTATACTAATCCTCAAAGTTCATCTTAGGTCTACGTGCTCTAATCAGAGTTTATCAAAATCTAGCTACCAAGGTTTGTACTAAACTTCCTCTGATACCAACTGTAACGCCCCGACCCTGATTATCTAGAGTCGGTGCATTATTACATAACATTGGCATGATCATGAGAAAGATCAAGTCTCGAAAGACCGATTAGTTTAGTAGCCTTGGAATAACTAGATACATCCATAAATTTTTACATTACATCATAAAAAAAACATCTTGTCTTCATATCCCCTCATACTATCCCTGCAGGTCATTCATAAATTACTTCTTCCTAATCCTGGGAAAAATAAAACATTGAAAGGGGTGTGCTCGGATGCTCAGTAAGGATAACATTATAGCAGAAGCTTTCATAAATAAGCATAAACACTTAAGGCAAATTATAACTAAAACAAAAGCCTTTTAAAATTGAACTTCAACATAGTATGGCAAAAGTAAAATGAAATAATGCCATTTACTTACTCACATGGATATTCTACTAGTCGAATGATCACATGCAATATCAATAACCACTTTCATAATGATGAAATGCATAATGCCAGACTATCATAACCACATAGCCAAGGCCTCGTGCCAAGACTACAAATAAGATTTTGCCAAGGCCTTGTGCCAAGACACTAGTTTGTCTCATGAGACCTACCGATGCATCGAGGAGCTATAGCGGGCTCCACCCGTCACTTATTAAGTCCAATGCATTCCCATATGAAAAGGTTTAAACATAACGTAAACATTCGTATTAAACTAGCATACGAAATGTCAATATTTTCACCACAAACCATGAATGGTATAAAAATAGCACATCCACAGTCAAACATAATTCATTCGATACAATATGGAAGATTGTATTGTATCACATTAACCTCAATCAATAATAATGAAGGATGTTGACATAGATGAAAATAATCATCAAAACTATTTGAGAGAAATATCCCCCTTTTCTTGAAAACATTTAAAAGTCACACTATTTGTCAAGAAGCCGTTTAAAAGTATATTTTTGAATCAAAGTGTCCCATACCACTTTGAAACTTTTAAAAGGAGTTTTAATTTTAAAACTTTAATGTCCATATAAATAAATCCTTAAAACCATTTTTAAAATATGGACATTAATGAGCATGATTTAGAAGAATAATTCTTTAAAACATTTTAAAATGGTATTTTGGTTAGAGTTTCTAACCAAAAGAGAGACACTTGAATACAAATAATTGAGGTAATCAAAACATTGTAATATCATGAGAGTAAAGGAATTCATGATATACTATGTCAAAGTACATTATATACACCACATAGAAGTGATTTGGTGTATATCATCAAAGAAGTCTCAATGGAATGTAAATTGAGATGAAATTTCTCAAAAAGGTTGTATCCTTAGGTTAAGGATAAATCAATGACATAATTATGTGTGACAAATATAAATACACTAAATATGATTGGATATTCAGTGTAAAACAATCAAAGTACATTCACACATATTCTTGTAAAAACAATACCAACGAATTGGATGTTTAACTCAACAAATGGAGAATGAGTTAAAATTACTCTTATCAAATTCATATCAATGACTTGAGAATTACCAATGGAGTGATTATGTGTATCAAACTTCTATCCACAGGAAGGGGAGTGGAAATTATGACATAATCAAATGAATAGTGATTCCACACATAATCATGCGGTAATATAATCAATGAAATATGTGTAAAGCCAAATGAGTGGAAATTGAAATCTCAAATTCCCTTATCGATTAGGTAACTTACGAAACATACACCCATGAAAGAAGTATCATACCATGATGATGTAAATACCCATAAATTAAAGTATATTACACAATGAATACGATCATGGGCAGTACACATACACCACATGCAATAATTAAGTGGTGATCAATGGAATTCTCACGGAATTAAAAGTGAGATAAGAAAACCCTTACATTGTACTTTTTCCTTGGTCGATGGTAGGTTTACCTCCTGTATAATGGTGAAATAATTGTTATTGAATAATAAAAGAATCATTTACTTTAATATGACATCATATATGATCTTTTATCATTGATTTGTTAATAATATCTTATAATTATCGTCATTTCGGGTGTTAACGGGTTCATTTTACTTTATATTATTTGTTATGTGAGACATATTCGTTATTAATGGGATGTATATTATTCATATCCAGAATGGTATCAAGTTCTTAAACATCATTTTTAAATCATCAAATGATAATTATACTTGAATGGATACGATGGAGAATGAATCTCATCGCGTTCGTGGAGACGGTAGTCCGTACGTACGCACGAACGCTACTTCCATTTAATTTTTATTTTAAAAGAATAGAATCCAAATTATACATAGGTATATTACTATTCCAGTATAATATAATATTTTATATATGTTACTTAAGTTCATTAACACCATCCTTTATACGTTCCATGTGTGGTATGAACGAGTCATATCATTTTAAGGGGGCGGTAGTCCGCACTTCCTCAAATGAAATTATCGTATGTATATACAACATGAAACGAATAATGGTATGAAATAAAATGGAATTACAGAAGCTTATATATAAAATATATATCATTAACATCATATTTAATTACAGTGCCATCATAATGGCCACCATGATAGGCGGTAAGATGTATTTGAACAATCATCGTTTCGTGAGGCGTTAGTTTGCCATCCACAGAAACATTATGTTCATCATCCATTAGATGGAGTTGTGTGTATGTGTAGTTTGAATCATTCTTATAACAACATCCTAGTATATTGAGGATACTGGTGTTGTTACAAAAGAAAGGAAATAAAAAGAGTTTGGGGGTTGGAGAAGGAAAATAAATGAAAATAATTTAAGAGAAAACGTTACCTTTAATTTAGGTAACTCACTTTGGTTGGAACCAAAGGACTTGTTGAAATGCTTTCTGCCTAATGGGATGCTTCAAGGAGGAGGAGAGGGATGTGGGGAGCTTAGTTGGGCAGAGTTTGGACGAGCCAAGTGGCTTGAGTGGTGTGAGGAAATGAGAAGGAGGAGTGCCCTTTTATAAGAGGGGTGAGGGGCACCTTTGGAAAAGCTAGAAATATTAATTTATAATAAATTTATATTCGGTTTCCAATGGCTCCAAAGTTGACTATTCAAAGGTTGAGGTGGGGATAGGTCGAAAACAACTCATCCAATAGAATTTAGACAGGTTTGGGTACTTATATTAACCTTATCTTTAAGTATTAACTCTAAGTTAATTAGTTTCACTTTTACAATGTCTCTTTGTATTTTTATATAATATGGTTAATAAACTTACTATATACATCCAAAAGACCCCCAAGTGGTCCATTAATGATTAACCTATCATAATATAAGTCTCTTGGCAGAACCTTAGATTTTTAGGAATTTAATATCAATTAATAATATAATATTTGTTTTAAGAACTCTTTTATGTCAATTTTGACACTATTCACTAGTTGATTTTTGTGAAACTCATAACAGATTGATTACTTCGAACAAAGTCAAATAAATCAATCCTAATATATCATATTATCCTATAAAATTTGTTTAATTCATTAAAAGTTTCATATTATATTTATTTGGGTGTTTATAATATCAATTATTTTAATTTTTCACTATTATAGTAATTACTTCATCATCATTGTGTCATAAATAAAATAAATTATTTAATGTCTAAAAATTATAAATAAAATATCATTATGTAGAAAATCTTTTTAGCTTTCTAATGAATATTTATAATCTAAAATCCAACATATATAACCCTATGTAACAATTGTTGTTCTAAAAGATATATGCTTGTGTCATTTTTGTATTAATTTTAACTAAATTAAAATAAAGTGTCATTATCACTTACAAGTGGATCCATGGGGTCCCAAAATAGACCCAAAGATTCCCATGGTCGACCATGTATCAACCAATAGGTTTAAGACACGTTTTAGGGTAATTTAGTATTATTATAATATTATTTTTTTTAACCCTTATTTACCGGATTTACCCTTAACCATGGTAAATAAAATATTTACCGCAGTAATTATTCAAAATGTCTAAAAATAAAAGTTACCTATTTACACACTTTTAACATCCTGATTCCAAATATGGAATCCATTTTCATAAATTCAAAACACAGAAGTGGCAGAAATTAATTTAAAATTAAATCCCGCTGTCAAAACAAAAAGCGTGTTTTTAAGAGATAATAACTATCAAAAGATTGACACTCGTTTATGTTTGGTTTAATTGTAAAATTATGTACAATGACCAACATTATATTAAATGGTAAAAATATATTCTAAATATACTTTAAAACCACTCAAATTCATAATTTATCACTATTAATTATTTTGATTAAAAAAGTTGTTTTTAATTAAAATTTAGTAATTTTCACTATTCATCAAAATATGAAAGTTATCCGAAAAGTACCAAAATTTCACCTTAGGCTAAATTCGATATTCCGAATCCAAAAATGAAGTCCATTTTAAAATATAAAATATACATAATTTCAAAATTTAGGTATTACTATCCATAACGGTTAGTTTGATCGGTTGTGGTGTGTGTTAAAACTCGAAGTTGCGTACAACACACGCTACTGTTTTATTCAAAGGAAAGCGTACCGTGTAAGCTTGGGATGTTTCATTTTAAATTTTTTGATGTCCCCATTTAGTCAAAAAGTTTGAAATATAGTATTTAAAAAGGGTTCACTATTAAAGTTGATAAAAGTGCAATACTGAAAATGAATTTGTTCTTGCATTATATCTAAGAAACTCATAATATGGATTCTAAAATTATAAGGATTATATAAACATTAAAATTTATCTAATACTATTCATAACCTCTTTTGAACGGCTTGTTTGGTAAGTCATGGTGTGCTTGAACATGGTGTTGCATGTAGTGAATGTTATTGAATTATTTTGAATAAATAACACACTATGAAATCTTGGGGTGTTACACTTCTCATACATGTTTTGTAATGAAAGATATAAATTAGCACATATAATATAGTTACATGATATCTGTATAAATAATAATTAATGTTTTTTCAAATATATATCAATTATAATTTAAAAAATAATCATGGATGATGGTTATACGAAATGAAATATGATACAAACATGAAGATGGTAGGTTGTACAAATGCATATGTAAGGTTTTTATTTTGAATGTTTATTATCAAAATAATTTAGGTAATATTTTATATTTGTAAAATGATAATAATATCATATATTCATATTTATATATTTAAATATTCATATTTATATATATATATATCATTAATGTGGTGTGGTGATGAAAATAGAGTCGAATCGTTTTGGGAAGGTGATTGTCCACGCAAACAAGAATAATGCTACCACGTTTCATTGAGTGAAAAGGTAGTAAATAAAATGATATATATTAACATTTAAGAATGATTAAAATTTCATAAATATCATATTTATTTTATGTTTATCAAATAAATTCATCAACATCATACTTATCACCTTCTATTTTAAGTGTCAGTGAAAGATGAATCACATCGCTTCTTGAGGTGGTAGACTGTCGTAGATATGAGCGATGATATCATATAACATATAAAATGAAATTTAAATATGTAAATATGAAATAAATACTCTATAGGTATAATTATGTTATATATATCATATATACAATTTATATCAATCATCATACCCAACTTTTAGAGGTGGTAATAGAAAAATGAATGACATCAGTATGCGAGGTGGTAGTCCACCGTACACATGTACGATGACTTCGTAACCCATCTAATGGATGTGAGGATGATTGTAGGAAGTTACCTCAACATCAAAAATATATGTATATGGAATATACTATGGTTATTATATAAAACTTTTTTAATAATAATTGAGCTAGTAAGGGGAAGAAATAAAATAAAAACCATCGTTGAAGAATGTTACCTCTTCTTTGGGAATCCTCCGTAGGATTATAATAAATAATTCTTGTGATGTTTTTATGAAAAATATATGACATCTATTATATTAATTGGGGGTTTTAGGGGATTTGGAAAATTATTTTCCAAAAAAAAATGTTCTTACAGTCTGAATAATAGTTGAGAGGGGTGGCCTTTCATAAGAGAGATTAGTGGTACACTTGTAATTTTTGGAGAGAAAATGATGTACCCACTTTTTTCATCTGAAAAAGGAGGAAAATGTAGTATTATAAATAATTAAATATCATAGAGTATATATATAGTCATATAATATATTTTAGAATCACATTTTGGTTAATTTAACAATTCTCATTTTTGTTTAACTCATAGAAAATCCATTTTCACCTTATCCACGGTAATTAAATTTTACTATATTGAGTAATAATTTTTGTAAATAAAATTAAGTTGATATTATTATAAAATATTAATTTTTACGGTTATATATATGTAATAATTTTTTAAAAATTACATTAACATATGTGGAAATATGTTTTTGAAAAATTAATCTTAAATATATAACTAGAATTTGGGTTTTCAAAAAGATATTTTTTGAATGTTAAAAACTATTTTTATGAAAATTCAATATTAAAATGATTATAAAAACATAAATTGAATTAATAATTATATATTTTAACTAATATTAATTATAAAACAATTAAAAATACCATTTAACTTTATAGATAATCAAAACTAAAATACTCTTTTCAATTCAGAATTAGTATTTTTCATCGTTAATCGAAAAATGAAACATTTAAGAAAAATCAAAATACTCGCCCAAATATAATTTTCGTAATATAATTTAAAAAATAAATTTTATATTTTCAAAAGAATATTATAAATTTGTAGAAATGTAATTTTATAATTTGTGTTCAAAGATTGACTAAACCATATTTTTGAAATAATACAATTTTTCATAAAATATTTATTTTTCTTTTAAATGGATCTTATTTTATTTCAAATAAAATGATAAAATAAATTTCAATTTTTTTAGTATATTTAGTATCCTCAAATTAACATTTTCATTATTTTGGTATTCTATATTATGGTTCATTTTGACTTGGGGTTGCGTGTTCCACCTAGCTATCTATGATATTAAATTTATTTAAAAATAAATATTTTGAAAACTCTAGAGTGTAATATTATCTTATAAAATTGTTGTTTCATGTTATACATTATATAGATAATAATGTTATTCTATTAAAATATTAGGGTGGTATATTTATCTCCAACATACCAGTTGTCTATCTTAATAAGACATCACCCACTTCATGGAAAGGATGGATCATTTTCAATCAAACTGATTCTTAGTGATATACCAAAAGTTAAATATATATCACCCAAATATGACATAGAATAAGTGAAAAATTATTCATCAACTATATATTAAATAGTAGCCATATTAAATGATTTATCACCATAATAATTTATTTAACACCAATATTTAAGAACTAGACTTTCCACACCCAATATTTTATACAATTATAACATTAAAGTAAATCCCAACCTCTCTTTTCATTGAATTGTATCCCCGCCAAATGAATATCTTACATGTTTAGAACTATATTGGGAACCAATCACACTAAATTTCAATAAAAAAGTTAACTCAATAATAGAAAATTAACAAGTTATCATTCCACCATTAATTAATACTCAAGGAAACCCCATAAGCCCCCCTTTAATTTATTATCAAGCAAACCCTTAATAGGTTCCACACTATAAGCGTATGAAAACTTTAATAAGGTTACATAGACATAAAATTTTATTAATATAGAAAATATGGTTCACAAGATCTATTATGGGGTATATAGTTCTTATTAAACACTATGATGTAATGAAAACCACATTTTATTCCTTTCTAAATCAATCACAGAATCCCGTATACACCTATATATCATACCAAAAATGAATAATAAAAAAATATAGTTTAATTTTGGGATGAACAACCATGTAGGAATATAGTTTCTGACATCAAATATACTTGGATGCTTAAATCTAATCTGTAATAATTAAATAGTTAATCAACACTCTCAATTTAGGTAATTTAAAATGGGAAGAAGAAAAATATTGTTGAAAACATAGAATAAAGAAGAAATAAAGGGTAATATTATACAAAACAATCCAACACAACCAAAATAAAATTTATTGAGATCAAATAATAGAAATCCCACTTAAAAAAGAATAAATTATCCGGATATGGGTTTTTTATTTAAAGAGAAGGAAGGAGGTTTATGTTAATAAAAATAAATTATTAACTATAAAATTATTTAATAAAAATTGAAAAAGATTATGGAAGTTATCAATTATCCAGTAACCCCACTAGGAACCAAGTATCCCACTGACCATCTGAGTAGAATGGCAGCCCATACGGGCTTAACCCCTCAACATACTTTACAATAATCCCCAAGCACATGATCAACATGTATTACAATGCATCTAGAATTGGTTAATAAATTTTACCACCCTACTTATTTTCTATTATATAGACCTCCTAAAATCATCCATATTTTAATAGTCTAAAATATTTAAAATAGTCATTGTTTTATCTAAATACAATAAAATCCATACCTTGATGAGTGTTGGTTTTTTTCAAATAAAATGTTAATAAAATCATTAATATTGTGAAATTGGCACCTGTAATTATTTAAGTATTTAAATATTAGATATTTTGTTGATTAATGGCAGAAAATTGTGTTTGGGGGATTTTTTGGGAAATAATGATATATGTATATAATTTTTATACTATTAATCCTGACCAAGTATTTCAAAAATATGATCCTAAATATAAATTCGAGATTACATGTATAATTGAATAACTATTTTGTCTAATAATGTATATATTAAAATTTTAAATTTGTAAGGAAGGAATAACTAAATAGTTTTGAATGTTCAATCATGCCATAAATTGAAAATTAGATAGAGTGAATGCATATTTAAATATAATGGTTTTGAAGATTTTTATGTTAATCCTGATATATATTAAAATATACATTTTTTTAAAATGATTAACCATCTTCCACTTTAAATAAATCATTAAATACCCTTAAATGTGACAATTAAACATTATCATCAATTTAGGTTTGTTTGGAAAGGTCATATTTATGAAATTTAAATAATCAATTATTCTTTGGATGAATCAAACATTAATTTTGTGTAAAAAATCCTTGATCTATATTCCTTAATATTATCCTTATTATTGCTCTCATATTGTCTCTTGGAATCTCTATCACAGATTATACGAAGAATAATGAAGTATATTTTCAAACTAAATTAATATATTTGGTTATATTAATTGGAAAAATGTTTTGAAAATAAATTTTACTATTTTACATATAGTAAATTTAAAAAGCATCATCGTATATAAGTGGTTTCTATCCGTTTTGACTAATATTTTTGATTCATTGATCATTTATTTAAAACTTTTCAAGAAAGTTAATGTTTGAAAATTGAGTTTGATTTATCAAATAAATATTTTTTTGGGTATAATATAATAAATATTGAGTTTTTTAGAAATCGTGATTTTTATATGATAAATCATGGGATATCTTGAAATCATGTATTTATATTGATAATGGATAGTTTTTCATAAAACCATTGTGTTAATTTTAAAAGAATAAACTATAATATATTTTCCATAACTAAATCATTGAACTTATTAAAGATCAGGTTGCCTTTTACAAGAAGATTGATTTAAAATATTCGAATCCAAGGAAATTAATTAAAAAAAGAATTTTTTGAATGTTTTTTAAATTATTATTTTTGAATTATTTGATAAAATAATTATGAGAAATAGATTAAAATTCTCAATAGAAAAAAAATGAATGTGATAACAAAATATTATATATATATTTCATTTTAAATAAAATATTATTAATTTGATAGCTTTCCTTACATGAAAACCCACAACTGTATAAACTGTGATATAGTAAACTATTATAACATAGTTATGTAATTAGAAAATACAAATAGTAATAACAATTTTACAAAATATTTATTACTTTTTCTTTAAAAATCAATTATTTTCATGTAAATTTCCAATTTGATTTTTAATTTTATTATAATGTAATAAAATAATAATTAAATTAAAATTATCTAATAAATTATATAGTAATTATAATTGTTAAATTTTTTGTTATATGTTATCTTCTTAGATGAAAACAAATAATTTATAAAAACTATTTTTATAAACAAAATGTATTTTTGTCTTCAAAAATTAAAATAATATTTGTTGATTAATTAATTTAATAATATATATATTATAAATTAATAATTATAATTTCATTTTTATAGTTTTTATGAGGAATTTTATAGAAGTAAATTGTGTTTTATGCTAAAAACTCATTTTTAGAAAATGGATTTTCATTGGGGTTTATGAGATTATTTAAAATTATATTATACCAATTATAAAAATTTAATCTACTAAAATGGATTCATTATTTTTAATAATCATAATTATAAAACATTAATAGTTTCAACATATGTTTTTATAATAGTGAATAGAACATACTATAAAATAGTATTAATACTATCAAGGGTAAAACAAGTTTCCCAGGGTGTTAAAGAATTAAATAGTGATAGTATTGAATCTCTATCCTATAAATTTATTATTTTTTACTATATTTAAACCTAATATTATAATAAATTTGAAACCATGGAAATTTTGATACACTTTCTCTTGAATGTGAACATAAATAAGTAAAATATTTTATGAAATTCCATTTGTGTATCTCCACTGACATATAAATGTGAACTCATTCTCTTCTCTTATTCACATCATTTTATCCTTCTATAATAGAAACATACTACTCTATACTCTTCTTATAAATATTATCTACATTTGAGAGATAATTGTATACCTTTATTACCAATTCTTCATGGCTTAAGTGGTAAACCAATGGTTGTCTCTCAATTAAGAGTTATAGATATTAACCTAGATTTTTGAATTTTATTTCTTCTTGTGTATCAAATAATTTATTTGTACATAATTTTTTTAAATATTTTATAAATAATATAATAAAATATTTCATATTATTATGAAAATACAATTTACCACCTCTTAACAATCTAATGGGAGATGAATTTTTCACTAATTTGTATGTGTAGACCCCCGCCTCAATGTAGTGATACGACTCATTTTACTTTACCAACATTCATGGTGGCTTATTATGGTAGATTTAAGGTTTATATTTTATATTTATGTTTTAAAAACAATTATTTAAATATGAATTAATTTTTACCTATCTTTTTTTCCATCCATCAAAAAATTGAAACACCACTCGTGATTATGTACATACATACAACTGTCTCCATGGTGTGATATAATTAATTTTCCATAACCAATTTATTTGAATAGTTATAAAAATATATATAATGAAAATATATTATATTTATATCACTATTTTTATTATTTAGATTATGGAACAATGATCAAAGGTCAAGGACCATAATCACCGAAGCAATATATAAAGGAAGAACAACGCTGTTAACACCTAGAATAATGATGATAATGAATTATTATTTATGAACATATAATAATATGATATATATATATATAAAATTAATGTAATTATTGGTATTTTTATGGTTCTGTAATGGAATTATAATATATTTAAATTTATTATATAGGAGATCGTAGAGATTAAAAATAATGAATAATTTTATGTAAGGGTTTTATATTAAAATGTCATTTTTACAAGGATTTTTTGTGGTTTATTTTTCTCATAAGGAGTTTATTTAATATATATTTAAATTATTTATTTATTTTATTATAATATATTAATTTACATATATTTAATTTTTCCTTTCAGTTTTCTCTCTTTCAGAAATCTAGATACCATAAAAATTAATTTGACAAAAACCCACCATGTATTCCTCTTCATCCCAATATAATTTCATCCATGTACATATTTTTCGTTAAAAAAATTCAATAATGTTTTTAATATTATATATAGATTATTTATGTTCATTTTTACTATATTTTACTTTCCTTACCATGTTTTAAATGGAACCTTATTATTGTTTTCTAAATATGGTATTTTGACTTTTTATGAAAAATGTGAAAATGATTATGTATTAACAAACAATTCTTTAATAGATTACCTCTACATGATGAATAAAATTTTATTTAAATATTAATTTATAAGTTTATTTATTTATATTAAAATAAAACATTTTACTTAGGATATAGTATTTTTTCTAGATTCTAAATAAGTGATTTCAAATAAATTGTGTATTTTCATCAATAAATGTTATAGTGACATTTTAATGGTATTTTTATATATAAAAACATAATTTTATGTTTATTATGATTTATCATGAATATGATCCTATGTTACCATATTAATATTTTCTAGGTTTTTTGGTTCAAATGATGCTGAAAATTTTGTGAAACCAACATGTTTATTTGGGGTTATGATTTTAGGATATTATGAGTGCATTATAATCTCGTTCATAGATATGTATGGTTTTCCTATTTTAATACATGGGATATAATTATTTATGCCTCCAGCACATTGGGTACATAATGAAATCTCATGAAATAATAATGTCTATTATGGCATGTGAACCTAGTTCAGTAATGTACTTTGTAAAATAATACAGTCTTGGGAATGAACATTGACAACATAAGTGATAAAATAGTGAGCAATCCCAATAAACTATTATAGAATTGGTATTTATAATTTTATAAGGAAAGGATTTTATATACTTATGTGAATTCCAAAAACATATGTTTTGGGCTTATGATAAATATTCAGGTCTCATTATTTATTATTGAGGATTCCAAAGTCATTTTATTAATGACACTTGTTTGAAAAAACATTATTTCATACTTCATGATTAAAGTAATTTGATTGATTAGGTAGGATTATTATATGCCTTGATAATATTCTCATAACTTATTTCTTATATTATGTTCACTTATGATCATTTATTGATATATATATTTTTTATCCTAACAAATCATTGGAATTTTACTTTTAGTTTGTTTCCCATTCCTATGGAAAGGATTTAAATATGTTTTTAATATAATGGATTTTATTTTTGTTGAAAATAATTGAAAATGATGTAGATATTTTACATACCAATTATTTCAATATTAATATTTACAAATAAATAAAACCATATGGTCCCTATGTGTGTATTACTTTGAATTGTACTGAATATTTATTTAGGATGAAGTGATATTTATATACGAAAATTCTGGGTCTTTATAGATGGTATCAGAGAAAATATTTTTTAATTTTTGGAAACATGGATGAGGAAATAATATTAAGGACCCTTTTAATAAGCTTATATATAAGAGAAGGTCTTAAAAAATTAATAAAGGATTGTGGTTTACCAAAGAAAATTTATCTCTTTATGGATATTATATCCATATGTGGTTTTGGAAGGAATACATCTATGGGTAATAAACTCGAAAATATTTGGTCAAGTACATATCCTCTATAATTTTAGTTCATAATGATTGGAACCTTGATATTCAAATATTTTGACTATCAATTGTTTATGATTTGGTTGATTCAAATTTATTTTAATAACTATAATAATGGATCTGAATAAATATTGATGATAGATGACCCAGGTTAAACCTTCAGTGTTATTGATTGAAGAAAAATATCATAATGTGGAAATCATATAACTTATATACATTATTATTTCATTTCCCATGATGATTATTATTTCTCAAACTATTAATTTTTTCTTCAAATGTTAGAACCCAAAGAACCGTGATAACCTTGAATATAATGCGAAATGTAATGATTTTCCCCCTGAGAAACTGAATGAGATAGGATCTAGATGGAGAAGAATTGATATTATGGATAATTAGATGTCATGATACATCATTAAAAACATAAATTTATTGGATTTTTGTATCATGTAAAATAAGAGGAATATATAATTTTATCTAAATTTTTGAGGAAATTATTATGAAGGAAAGAATATTCAATTTCCTTTTATGTCAAGAATATGAGAAGAAGAACCCCAGAGAATTTATGAAAGGAAGGGGAATATGTTTTCTATGTATAAATAATGGTCATAAATCCCTAAAATCAAACGGTATTTGATGCATTATATGTGGGAACATGGGAATTATGTTATTCAATGTAATATTCTAATGGATAACTGTAACAAAAAAGATAGTTCTATTATCTATCAACTACTAAAGTGGATCATGATAGTTAAGGCATAATTATCCTCTAATATATAGTTGGTAATGCAATGAGAATTTTTTTAAGAATGTGACTGATGAAAGTATTATTATTTTTCCATTATTTTAAATTTAGGGGAGGTTTAACATAGATATTATTTCGTTAAATAAACCTCACAGAAGTTATTGGGGAAGGGAATTCATATTTTATATCACAAACGAACCTATTATTTTCTATGAGTGAAATTATAAACGTGAAATTAAAATAGAAATAACATAAGTTTCATGGGTATTTATTCCTATTAAATGTTTTTATTTATCTTAGATGGTTGTGGAGAAACTCAACTTCTATAATATGTCTATTCCATTATAAATAATTGATTTATTTACGAAGGAGTGATCAATTCATACTCCAAATCGTGTGGTTTATTTTTCAACAGAACTCATACCTAGTGATACACCTATTTAAAAGACTCTATATAAAATGGTGTTGGTTGAGATTTGGGAATTTAAGAATAAAAACAAAGACAATATTGATAAGGGATTATTTTTACCAAGTACATGTCCATGTGGTGCACATTTACATTATTTTTAGGAAAAATAGGGATCAATGTGGATATATATTTATTTTTTTATACATAATATGATCAAAATAAAAAATAAGTATTCTCATCCATGATTTAATAATTTAATTGATATATTATTAGAATATATATATTTTTTCAAGACTGATTGTTGATTTTTATACTATCATTTTAGGGAAAAAAGTAAATAGATACCCAATACAACTTTTCATTAAATGTATGTACACTAATAATTCATAGTGGTTCTATTTGGTCTTACTAATTCTCCTTCTATCATCAAGGATTTAAGGAATATATTATTTTTATATAAAACTGATCAAATTAGTGTTGAATTTAATGATGGTATTTTTATATATTATAAGATAAAGTAATACAAGGACAATCACTAGAGGATTTTAATGATCACTACAATAAAGGAGATGTTAGATGAAAAATTTAATAAGAGGTAATTTTTGATATTAAAAGTTTCATTTGTGTATCATATAATCTCTATGAATGGTATATAAGTGGATCCATCAATTAATGAAGTTATTAAAAAAATTTAGTCCAAACATCGTTGTTGATATCTATAATTTTCTTGGATTGGATGTGTATAATTAACACTTTAAAGAGTCTTTTACAAGTATATATTATCCACTGACTAAGATAAATCAGGTTGTGAATTTTCATTATACTGATAGATGTAAAGAAAATTTCATGGAATTAAATAGAGGTTTGGTCAGCGTACCTATGATCCCACCAACCGATACATGAGATCTATTTTGGATTTATAGTGTTGAATAAAATAAGAGACCATTTTTTACTTTAAGATGAATTATATAGTGATAGATCATTCCTCAATCCAATTTATGGATC
The DNA here is from genome assembly GCA_963277665.1 of Viscum album. Classification (NCBI taxonomy): domain Eukaryota; kingdom Viridiplantae; phylum Streptophyta; class Magnoliopsida; order Santalales; family Viscaceae; genus Viscum; species Viscum album. The sequence goes on along the minus strand of OY728159.1, from coordinate 1,286,243,625 downwards.
GTGGGAAGAATTACTAAATTCATGATTTGAAGTCATTAGTGGAAAAGCATGGATTAAATATCTAGAGGTGTTATGATTATTGAAAAATGTGCGACATTTATAGTAATAATAAAATTTAAAATATATATTCACCTAAAAGAAGAAAAATATGCCCCAAATAAGATAGATGAATATTCATTAAGGTTATGACTACGCAATATACTACTACCCAGGTAAGATTAACAAAATGGATGATGCCATGATTAAAATTAATTATTATAGATTATCTATGATATAAATAAGAAAAATATAATATTTTTATATGTTCAAATGATGGAACATTAAATAGTAATGTTAGTGGATAAAAATTATCTTTATCAATTTTTTTTAACTTTTTATTATTTTAAATATTGAATATGTACAAAAGGTGGGTGTGGAGCTAAAATAAAAGGTGAGAAATGTTCCAATGTTATTTCTTGATTTTTAGGGATTGATAATTTTCCAGAATAAAGTTTGTTTCCTATAAATACTGGAATTGAATAATGAACTATTAAATGAAGTTGATATATGATCACTATCAATTAATCCTAGATATACAAAGATGTATAGATATTTTAGAGAGAAATTATAGTATGATAATTTCAAGATGGATATTTTGGAGAATGTGTCTCCTTTATTAATATGTCATCATGTTATGGTTGAGTGTTAGAATTATATCGGGATGTGACAAAAAGTACACATACCAGAATGGAAATGAGAAAACATCACCTTTCATTTTTTGGACTCCCCCAAAACATTTAAATTCTATAATTCTATTTGGATTATAATGAATCATCTAACGAAGTCAGAAAACTTCATTTAAATATAATAATTTTCTTATCATGATCATGTTTCTTGGATATAAATTAATAAAGTGGTAAGATTGTATGGGGAACCAAATTCTATTTCATCTAAAGGGGATCTAAGTATTACTGTGAATTTTTTGGATACTAATAAAGAATTTTATATATGAAATTTTGTGTTTTAGTATTTATAATATATCTCAGATAGATATTAATTAATGGATTATTATTCCAAACCCTAACGATATGGTAGATCCTTTTCTATATATTTCAAAGGCAGTGGGGATAAATAGCTTCCTCAAATTTATATTTCAATCAAAAATATCATTCACTAAAGAATTAAAATATCTATTTTTGGGGACTTCTATTAAAAAAAGGTATAACTATGATATGTTAAGATAATGTTAGGTAAATAAATTTCTTTTCTATCTAATTTAGTATAGAAAATGGTAAATAATGTTAGAACCATTTAGTAGTATATTAAGGCATCTAGGATTTGACATAATATTTATGATGATATTCATTAATAATTTCATGAATTTAATTTTTGTGAAATTTTTTTCATATTAATTTAACAATTTCAAAATTTCATGAGATAAAAAATTGAGGGAATGATTATCGATATTTATATTTCTCCCATTAAGATTCTTGATCTAGTAGTGATTCTAGGTTATCGCTTGGAACTCCCACCAATCTTCTCATGTTCATGATGTGTTATTTGTATATATCCCATGGAAGTATACACTTGATATGTCATATGTGATGAACTCATTGGTTTCATAAAAACATCATGATTTTTCCTCTAAATAATAACCATTATCTATATTGTATTATAGTGATAATGTTCTATGGAACAAAACTACTTGATTGTATAATGTTATTTGGAGGATTCAAAAAAGTGAGGAAGCAACATGGTTACTTGAGGATGTGATGATATAGAGATATGATCATTTTTCTATACAAGTGTGATGAAATTTCAAATTGGAAATTTATTTTAATGGGTGTAAAATGTAAGAAAAAAATATTATATATATATTTCACTAGAAATAAAACTTTTAGTATTAAATAGCTTATCTAACATGCAACCCCAGGTCTATATAAACCGTGATATATTAAATATCTAGAAACTAAATGTCATATTAGATGTAAAAAAAAGTAAAAATATAACTTATCAAAAATATTTTTAAAGGTTTTTAATAATGTAAATTTAGATATCAATATATAATAAATAAGTACTCATTTATCATTATCGTCATTTTACACTTCAGAAATACATTTTCTTCATAAATGGTTTTTATCACATTTTGGCATTTAAATTTATAAAATAATATAAGCACATTTTTGAAATTAAAAAATTGGATATTAATATCATTATTTAAATTATATTTCTAATATTACATAATTCTAAATTATTTTGATTTTCTAAATTTATTTATTTTTTATTGAATAGCGAAAAGACCATTTTTTGTAAAAATTATCATTTATTTTCATGGAAATGTATCAAAATTATTTTAATTTTAAATTGAATATAAATTATTATAATTTATTAATATATAATCTAATTAATCGAATATTAATCATTGATATATTTTATTTGGGTAAAAGTTAATTTTTGGGATTAAAGCATATTTTTCTAAAAATTGTATTCATGCAGACAATGTGTTTTTATCATAATAAATTCATAGAATATAGATTCATTTTTTTAAGAATATAATCAATTATATATTCAATATATTATATTAACATTAATTTTATGGTGTTTAAAGAATAATTAATGGAATTAAATTAATTTTTATGCTTGATATTTCATTTTTTTGAAATGGTTTTTTTGTTGTAGTTTTTGTACTTATTTATAATTTAATTATTATAGTTTTATATGTTTAAATTGATAAAATTGATTCCATTTTTTTAATCATAGTAATTAATATAATGTAATAGGTTCGAAAAAATATTTGGACCTAGTGAATAGTAAAGATAATAAAATTGTATTACCACGGTTAAGGGAAAGTTAAGTCTACCCTAGGGTCTAAACCATCATATAAGGGTAATATTTGCAAAAGAAATATAAATATCTTAAATTTTAAAGATATTTCATACTTATATTATCTTAATTTATAATTTTATTCCATTTGGGTCCCCTTCCGCAATAAAGTGACTTTAAATCATTGAAATGATTTATGAAATTCGTTGTGTGTCCCTCCCTCACTTATAAAAGGGAACACCTTTTCCTCATTTATTCAAAAAATTTGATCCACCAATATCTAAAAATACTTACTCCAAAAAATTCCTATAATATTTTCCCTAATCATATAGCTTATGGTCCTTTCCTAAAACCAATATTTTATGGTTTAAGGGAAATTACAAAGGAGGTCTCTCTGATAATAGGTATGGAATTAACACAGACCCTTCAGTTGAAGTTCATATTTTATATCATATAATTTTTAATCATCCATAAATAATGATTAATAATATATTGTTAATATATTTATAGATATTATTATTATTATTTAAAAACCATTTACCTCCTCTTATTATCCATTTGGTGATGAAAGTTTCACTCATGTGTACATATGGACTACCTCCTCCACTGTGCAATAAAACTCATTTTTCCCCAATATCATTCATGGATTGTTATTATGAAAAATTTCATACTTATATATTATATTTAATTAATAATATTAATTTTGGAATGATTAATTAAAATTTATTTCTTTTTCATTCCATCCATTGAAGAATTGAAATGTCACATGTGCAAGTATGTACCGACCATTATCACCACATATTGATGTAATTAATTTTCCATCGCCTCTTTATATGAATAGTTATAAATATGAATACGATTAATATATATGAAATTTATGTTTTTATTTTAAAATTTATATGAATTAACTATGATAAAATTTCAAGGACCATAATCAATGAACAAAAACATACCTGAAAAATAAAGCTGTTAACACCAAAAATGATGATGATAATGAAATATTGTTAATGAATGGGTGATAAGATGTTATAATTAAACAATTTATGCTATTAATGTTATGATTATGGTTATTTGATATAATTATAATAACTTTAAATTTATTATACACGAAGTTATATTTCTTACCATGATAGTCTGATATGAGGTAGGGGGTCCACGTTACATTATCATTTTTACTGGGACTATTTGTGATTAAATATTATAATGATGAAAGTATATGATTTATTTCATAAAATAATTTTTTATTTTCTTATCAATTTTTATCTTACGGATATTTTATATTTTTCCTTTATTTTTCACTACTTTATGTTCTCGTTATACTGAATGAATACTTTTAATGGAAACCGACCATGTTTATTTCTTTGACGAGGAATATTTTTATCTATGTCAATATTTTTCTTTAAAATGTTCACAAGAACATTTTTAATAATAAAAAATAGTATTTAAAAAATATTTTAATTATGTTTTACATTCCTTGCCATATTTTAAAAGGATTTGTGATATCATTTACCAAACATAGTACATTTCAATTTTTACTAAAAATGTGAAAAGAATTATTATATTAACAAACACTGCTTGAATGGTTTCCACCACCATCATGATTATTATTTTATTAGAAAATTATTTTATAAAATTATTTCTTTATTTTAAAATAATTTTTTTTAATCTTTTGGCTTTTTTTAGTTTTTAAATAAATGATTTGAAATAAAAATTGTATTTTTATTAAGAAGTGTTATAGTGATCTTGTAAAGGTATTTTTATCTATACCAACATCCTTTGATATATTGTTAGAGGGATGAATCTTTTCAATCATGGTTATCCATATTATCCCATATTATCTTTTCTATTTTATATTTTCTTTACAATTAATGTGTTTTTCATTTTCATTGGTTTCATAAGTGACAAATGTAATGATATTTGTCAATGAATTAAAGTTAAGTTGGTTTTTTAGGTTTATTATGCTTATAATAAAAATATAATATTATACAAAAAAATTTATTTATGAAAAAATATCTTTTAAACATTATGGTACATTTCAAATGATTTCTATAAGTTATATATTTATTATAAATAAAAATAAAAATCATTTCATACAAAAAGAAATGTTTAATCAATTTTTTTTCCTAAAAGACAGTTTTTCCTCTCTTTGAGGACATAATTAAAAATTAATTTTCAACCCTTAAAAAAATAACTTTTTTATAAATATACATAATTTTTTAGATCAATTTATCTAAATTATATTATAGTTATTTATGGTTTTTCAGAATTGTTTATTTTTTCAATGAATAGTGAAACATAATGATATTTATAGAAAACTACCATTTTGATTAAATAATACAAAAGTGTAAATTATTGTAAAACTGGATTTAATTTAGAATTATTTTAATAATAATATGTTAAACAAATTTTGGTCATTGAAATTGATATCATATTTAATTTGATATTAAAACCATATATATTTATTATTTTTTTGGATAGTTTTTTTTACGCATCTGGTTGAATAATAATTAACTGAATTTTTTCACCTCATTGAATTGAATTTGGAAAATTTGATTCTATATTTTTAATTAGAATTAAATTTTGTATAATAAGATTAACATAATTTATTACCACTATAAATTATAAATACAACATTAATTAATTACTACGGTTAAGGTAAAAATTAATTTACTGGGGAATAATCTATAATTAAGGAATAAAATAAATTTAATGTTGTTACAACAAGAAATTTATTAACATATATATACCATAACACCTATAATACTAAATAATTTAAAAAGTCGCATGTGTGTACTCCCCCTTAATTATAAAAGGCCACCCCTCTCATCCGCTCATAAAACATCCAAATAAATTTATTTCAGAAAATAATATCCAAATAACATACTATATCCCCTCCCAAATTCATTTATTAAATTTATTGGTCATAAATCTATCCTTGGAATGAATTTGGTGTAATCCTAAAGTGGTCATCTAAATAACATGTATCATTTTTAAATGAAATTTTTTATTTTATTTGTTCTCTAAAAAAATTAAAATAATATTAAATCCAAATATATTAAAAATTTAAAATATCTCTCATATACTGAGTTGTTATTATTGTAATGTAGTAATCCTTAGCCATATCCTCTTTAATTAAATGGGGATCAAAACTATTGATTGTGTGTATGATGAACTATCTCTTAAGGAACTAATGTAATTCATTTTCTATCATCACTTTTAAATGATGGATATATTGATGAATTTAACAAATTTATATGATTTTTATAATGTTATTATACTTAAGTAATTGTATTATTATATATACCTTATTAAATTCAATTATATTTAGAATACGATAACATTGCATGTGTGTTTGATAGAGTACAACCTCACAAAGTGATGTGATTCATTTTTCACATACTCTTTATATAGAATTTTATAAGGATATATTAAATGAACATATGTGACTAATATTTAATTATATTGAATATGTTTAATTTATATATCACATAATTCATTACCCAATCACCCATTAAATAAATAATAATGTCTTTCATCTGTGTGTACGACCTACAATCTCCATGAAGCGATATGATCCATTATCCATGGTCAAATATAAAAATTGATTATAAAAGTCTATCCATGGAGAATATTATTTTTATAACCTTTATATAATTATTCAAATTTTGTAACTATATAATATTATTATGAACATGAAATTTCATGTTAAAACATGCATGAGAAAACAAGAAAGTTATCACTCAAAAATAGTTATTATGAAATATTATTAACGAATAGTTGATAAAAATATTATATAAAGATGATATATGATATAATATATATAAATATGGTTATATTATAAATTAATAACATTCTTAAAACCACTATATATGAGGTTAAATCGTGTTCAACAAAAATGAATCACATTGTAAGGGACTTCATCTCATTTTCTATTTTTTGGTGTACATTATAATCTTATGAACAAAAATTCATTCATATGGTGTATATACATACACATTGGAATGAAATATCACGATTCATTATAAAATAATGATATTTTATTCTTTAATTTTAATTATTTTATACTTGGGGATTTGACCTCATAATTACCCTATGGTAAACAACATCATAACTCAATATGTTCTCACTGGGTTAGATTACTTCTTTATTTTCATTGATATTACATGATTAAGTGTGTATTGAATTATAAATATATTATTTAACATATAGACTTGTTTTATGTCAGTTTACATTTTATAAAAATAATTTATTCAATGCATAATTCTCACTTCAACATTATGATATCTGTAAGGGTATATTTATTAATCTTATATTAATCAGGATTTTTTATTTCCATATTAAAATTAAAGGAATTCATTTGATCATTTTCTAGTAAAAACCATTATTTTTCAATAATTTCTATTATTACAAATATATTATATAATATTTCCAGTTTCCTATCATTGGTATTTAAAATGATCGTGTATATTTTAATAAAATTAGACATTATTTTTCCATTCCATCAAAAATAATTTTTCATCCAAAACCATCTTTTCAAAAAAAAAGTCAACAATTTTTTTAGAATTTATTAATTTATTTAATAATATTTTTACCCATGTTGTGTTTTTATAAAAAAAATAAATTGAATTATTATGTCATTTTTCAAACAAGGCCAGTTTGTCTTTTATAAAAAATGTGAAAGGATTATTTGTTTTAATGTTTACAACATGTACTAAATTTTCTATCATTATGCCCAAAAATTACATTAAATAATACATTGAATGTTACAAATTTTATAACCATGTAAAGTAATTTTAAAAATATATTGTGAACATTTAATTTTAGAAAAATATTTCAAATTGAAATAAATTTTTTCCTAAATAATGTTTTTAAAGATATTTTGAAGGTATTAATATACATCAATGAGGTAAATCATTTTATTAATTATAATCCACTAGGGATATGTTGCATTAATACCACAATTATTCATTCTATGAATGATTCATGATAATTTTTAGCAAGTAATATATTAGAATTTACTTATTTGATCCATTTTTATATTCATTAGCATTCACATGAAATATTCACTTCCCTATATTCATTTGGAAAGTAACTTGACACAAAATACTCATAATATTTATAATACATATGTTTACTTCTTAAACGATATGTCATTTATACAAACAATGTTCACCAATTAATGTTATTTTTATCTATAAAAATATTCATATATCCATATTCATCACTAAGTACATATATTTGATGGTAACACAAACTATTAATGAATTATGTCGATCATTTAATATATGATGAATGATTTGTAAATATAGTGATTGGTGGGGATTGAAATTATATAGTCCCTTGAGGCATATATATAATAATTTATTAAATCAATAATATAGAATTAAATTCATTTATACCTATATATTTTAAAACTCTTAAGAGGGGTAATGAAAGTCGATGTATCATTATGCTTGAGATCCTAACATTCAAAAATTATGAATTTCTTTAATTATAGATTTAGTTATTATTATCGATGATATTTTCACAATGATATTATTTATAGATGAATTCCATTATCTTTTATTCACCAAGTGACATGCATTTTTATATATTTGACATTCTGAACTGATTATTCATTATCTGTTAATGACTGTCATGTTTTTTATATGTGATGTGTGTTCATTAATTTACCATCCCATATTTATTGTTTCTCACATATTCATGATATTGAAGTTATTTAAATATAATTTTTGTTTAGTTATTTACTTAGACATATTGATTATTTCTTATCTATTCATGATAGTCAGGTTATATAAATGAAATTTATTGTTTAGATACTTACCCTTCCTTATTCATTATTATGAATTTAATCCTAGTAGATTCTACTTGATATAACTCTTAATGATCATTTTAGATTATACTTATTTTGTTTCATTTTCAATGAATTTAAGAATTTTACTATGAATAATATTCCAGGATATTATACAGTGAATTATGATATTCTTGGAGAAAACTTATATTGTAAATTGAATATTTAAATTCAATATTTGAATCATTTATGTTTCTAGTTTACACAGAGTACTAAACTAATTGGTAATTTATAATGATGTTATTTATATATTAATCCAATTTAATAATTTTGATATCGTCTTCGGGTTACTGGAATCATGTTCATTATGCTATTTATCTAGGGTTTACATAAAATAGAATATATTATAGGTGTTAAAACAATAGATATGGGAGGTATATTAACACTGATTATTTCATGGCCATTTAATGTTATATTGGTATTTTACATAATATATTTTTATAAAATAAAGATGCAATTTTCATTCAAGAATGCATTGATTAAAATACAGAAAATGCACTAAACAACTAAAGATATAGATTCATATTTTTTATATGATTAATATAGATAATTCAATATTGAGGAGAAAAATATTATATTGAGAAAATATGTTAACATGAAAAAAATATAATATATTCGAGTTAATGATCAATGATAATAATAAAGGTCATAGAAACTGTCCATACCCATATTTTATGAAATTTTAAATAAATGATAGTTATAGAAGAATTCAAACACATGGAGGGGTTAAAACCATTAGTGGAGAATTAGTATATATTTAAAATAATTGAAAATGGAAAATTTTAACCAAAACCATTAAAATATTATGATTGTGTAAAATTTGGTTCTATGAAATATTATTGATAACAATGGAGAAGTGGATAGATGCAAAGAAATAATTTTTTGGAATGGATTCTCACAAGTTTAAGTATTTTATTTGGATGAACACTTTAAAAAAATATCCAGAAATGAGTTAATCATAATATTTTTGTTGTGGATGCTCAATAAATCATTAAATATTTCATATGTATATAAACTTATCTTTTTTAAATGGTGGTACTTCTAAAGAAGTTTACATAGAGTATCCTTACAGATTTAATCTTGATTTAGATTGTACCCATGTATGATAACGAAATAAAACTATATATTCTTTGATATACGATCTAAAATCATTAAATTAATTATATTATAAGTATCTATAAATATTTATATCTTAAAAAAGATAGGTGAAAAACAATATGTATTAAAAATTACTAACACTATATCGATCTTAAGGATTATTTATATAGATGATATCATATTTTGATATTAATAAAGATAGTATCAATAATGATTTTCGAAGGAAAATTAATGAAAGGATTGAAATCTCAGTGAATGTAGAAAAAAAATTCAGCATGGGCATGTACATTTTTTAGAAACAAGTCACATTTTTATTCTTACAAATATTAGTTAAAATAACTATTCAATGATTTTGATATGAAAAAGGGTAGTGGAGTGTCCTGACAAACTTTGATGGGGAATATGTTATAAAATGATGATAATAGAAAATTTGTTCATTTTATGTTGCTCTGATGTATAATTGTATTTCATATTTACATTATAAAAATAAAACCTAATATTTTATATGTTTTAACCCTCTTCACCTGATATCAATATATTCCAAAGGAATAACATAATTTTTGGAAAATGAAAATATTCCGATACTTCTAAGAAATTATCAATTATATTATGATGTTTAAGTAGATATGTGTGTCTAAAATGACGGTTCTACCAAATTTATAATTATTACTATAATATAAAAAATATAGACATGTATTTAGTGGATTATTTTTTCCTGTGAAGTATTTGATATTATTTGAATTTAATTTGTTAAAAATCAGTGACACTAACATCGATTTAGGATAAGTATGTAGATGGATGACATTAATCTACACTGATGATATAGATAAATACATAGTTGAAATAAATATGTGTTAAAGTGCCTTATATGTTAATAATTATATTTTACAATCATTGTGGAATAAACAATTTCATAAACCTAGTGTGTCACTCTATGAAAAATCACATTTGGATAGGGTACCATTTTAAAAAAATAGAACATTAGAGAAGGAATTTCAATGATGTATTTGAAACCATCCAAATAACATGTTACCAATACAATGAGAAATCCTCTCATAGTTGAATAGTTTCTGAACCTAAATCTATAAATGGTTGTGGATTTAATTCCTCCTCATTAAGCCATATCATTTGTTGAGTTTCCTCCGCTATTCATTCTTATTCATACTGTGGAGATGTTTTTCGGAGGGGGATTAATTTTTCCCCTCTTTATGATTCTTTTTATGCTTTCACTAGGTGGGTTTAAAATGATATGTATAATATTTATTATTTATTACGAAATATTATTTTACAGTTTTTTATAACATTGATTTGAGTTTTTTATGCAATAAATTGATTAATGATTAATAAATATCATTTTCTATAATGAGGTAGATTACATAAACCTAAGGATTATTATTTTAAGATTATTATTCATAATTATTTTTAATTTTCCCCTTTCATCCGTTCCTTTGTTTTTCTTATTTTAAGGGGGATATGATTGAGTTGTATTTCCAGGAAATCCAAAGGGGGTGATTGTTGAACCTTTGGTGACTGTAATGAATCTTCTTTTTAATGAAAGTAGAAAACATATATTTTTCAATTTGAATAACTTAAATGGACCTAATAAATATTTATAATCAATACAAGGGAGTCATGAGATAATATGGGTCTCATTTTAATCTTGTATTTCTTGAAGAAAGGCTATGTGAATTGGCTGTACCGTTTGTCTAAAATTGTGCGACCAAAGGCACAGTCCAGTGCGGCTGAAGATATGTGAATATATAGGTCAAATGTTTTATCTGCAACCATGTAACCCAAGTCATGCAAACATGATGAATTTTATATATATGGGACATAGACCATTCACCAAAATGTTGGGATCCCAAATTTTGGGGTGAAATGACTATTCCCTCGAATTACGATTTGAGTCTTATTTCTTTTTTCTCCTCCATCCAACAGCCAGAACCACTTATCTTCCCCCATTAGGTGATCAAGAACAACCAAGGGTATGTTTTGAGTCATATTCTCCATCTAGTGTGAATTCTTTTATCCATTGTAAGATATTAATCCATATCAACATGCTTCTGTAGTCTCTCAACTCATTTCAATATTATCTTTTCGTCTATTACACTAATTAGTTGCTGGATCACTTACCTTATTTTTAGGAAATTGAATCATTTCTCAAATCTATTCCAGCCAACATATAATATAAGGATGATATTGAGAAATAATTCATCTATTACACTATGGTAGTTTTTCACATTGTTTTCACATTGAGTTTTGGTTGTTTAGTAATTATGTCATCATGCCATATGCTAACCTTTTATAAGCAACTCAAGTATGTTGTTCCTATCATGTTTAATTGATGATTTCAATTTAATACATGTATATTGATCATTTTATGGCGGTTTCTAGATTTAAAATACCATATATGGTCACCCTATGGGTGTTCCAATAAAAATTTTAAATTTTTTCAAATTGGTTTAAAATGCATAGAACACCCAATTATCTCACACAGTGGTTTATAAATATAAATTACATTGGTATATGAGTATTATATACTCCACATGGAACCTCTTATGAATTTTTTCCTCTTTAGTTGGAATTCACCATGTGGGTATATTCCATGTTGTCCATGACAACTTCCCTTGACTTTTGAGCTATACAAATGGGTTTTTTATGTTTTTATGAGTTGAATAAATCGGATATAGTGAATGGATTTTATAGGGTGTATTACTCTAGATGGTGGAATTCGTTTATAGAATAGACAATAACACTTACATTTTGAAAATTGAACCTATTATATGAATTTTTCAACTTTTGGTAAATTCAATAGGTTGTTTTATATGAAAAGGTTATTTATTTATATAATGTTATTACCATGCCTTTTTTATGATTAGTTAAATGATATTTGAGAATGAAAATGATTTAATTTTAACTAAACTTTATTAATTCAAATGTATAATAGGTATTGTATTATGTAATAAGTTGTAAATGATTATTCCTTTCATATATACATATAACATCTTGAAAAATAAGTCTCATGAGAGGTTATTCCTACGACATTGTTTTTAATTGAATACACCTTTACAGAGGATATGTACGATGGTAATGAGTGATATGCTTGGAGGGTAATCACACTTACCTACATCATGTTTTGAGTATTTCATCTCACACCAGTGATACTATATGGACGTTGGGATGAGGCACCATGTTTCATGATTAGAGTGTTCCTTGGAATCTCACTCACCATACTGATAAATTTAGTATGAAATCACTCAATCGGTTGGTATGTAGGTCTTGTACCATATTGAATTTTATTTTATGATTTTTATACTAGTATCGATAATAATGTTACACCATGGTACAACAAGCACTAGTAATTATGGATTATGGTGATTAGAAATCATCATGGACATGGTTCATATAAGTGGATTAAATATATACCTAAACTATATATATATATATAATTATATATATAGAGACATGATCAGACATTCCAACTCTGAGTTAAAGTAGTTTTATTTTCTATGTGTCAATTAGGATCCTCAGCGGGCGGTTATTTATCTATTTAGTAATGATTTAATTTCTTTCTTATTCATTCACACAAATTAGTTATGTTCACCAATCTGATTAAAATTAGACACCATTAATGGGGGCCAGTTGAGATATGTATCTCACACCTTACTAATTACTTCATTGGTACCTAAAAAGGTTATATTTCTATAGTAACTGATTAAGGAAAAGTCCCTATAATAGGTTGTTTATTTTCTTACCTAGTTGGAGCATAGGAGTAGAATACCTAACATTGGATTGGGTTGATTTGGGAGGTTTTTGACCATTTTCCTTTATTACAGCTGCATTGAATGCTGAACATGATTTTCCTTCTTGTATTAAATCAGAACATATATAAATGTATTGTGAATCTCTATAGAGGATTTTTGGTATTATAGGCAATCATTCAGTTATCATTTACTTTAACTTATTATTTATTCCGTTATTTATTTTGATTATACTGTTTGTTGACTATGTTTATATTAAATATGGTTCCACTTTTGAATTTTATCTATTTTTTATGCTTTTCTACTTTGACATTAGGGAATAGTCTCCCCACTGAACTACCATTACACCATCGCTACTATTTGATTGCCTCTGGAATATAGGTATAAGAACTTGAGGAAAATGGACTTTCCAGCTCAGGGTTCAACTTATGTTGATGTAGGGTCCAATGGTTATAGTAATGCTGTTGAATATATTTGAAATACTTATTTATAAGGGGAGATTTATGTAGTTATCTTAATGGAGACATTAAATGTGTTGTGGAGGTAAAAGAACATTTTATATTATTTTAAAATATGATTTATGTGAAACTATTATTAACACCATAAATAGACATAATTAATATCACTAAAATATAACATGAATACATGGTAGATGAGTTAAATAATCCGAGTATCCATGAACGAAATGTAAATTTAAAAGTACCATACAAGATTTAAAAAGTCAAAAATAAAATTATCTTGTGGCGAGTCCATCATAAGAATTTTTTAGTCCATGTATGATATATTATATATTCATGTAGAGAAATAAAATTATTATTTATCTTATAGGGACTTATGTGAGTGAACTCATTTAAACCTCCTGAGAATTGGAACGTTATAAGAAAATGTAGTAAAAAATTGGAAATATGAGTCTATAAATAATAACCAAGGAATTTATCTTATATCCTGGAGGTTTGAGGAGCATGGAAGAAAAATTATCTTACACATAGAAATAATTATATTACATAATATGAATTATTAAATGTATACCATGTTACAAAAATTCACATATTCTGAGGAATAATGTGAAATTAAGAACATGTTTTTGTGATTGAAATCGTATATCAAACATCATGATAAAAAAAGATCTTGATTATCATTAAAAATATAAGAGAACTATATAAGGCATATTTTTTATTACAGGTATAATATTTCCACACAAAAAAAGAGTGTTCCATGTTATATCAGGTGTGACTAAAATAATGTATTTTTTACACACTCTATAATTTAGTGTCATATAATAGATAAATTACAACAAAAAATATCATCTCAACCAAAATGACCATGTTTAAAAAAATGATTAATCACAAGATATTTCAAATATCAAAAGAAATAATTGTTTTTTACTCTACTACCGATCTTTCGGAAATAATTTGAACTATTCTACAACTCATTGATTTTAAAATATTAATGAGTTTTCCAATTCCACCAACATTCATAGTGATTAACATAGATATTATGGAAATGATATTGACACAGTAGTAGAAAAATATAAATATCATAAAATGCGACTGAAGAAATATCGAAGGACTGTGTGGGCCAAATTGATATCTAGTAGTATCATGGAAAATAATCTCAAAAAAACTATATAATACATACATTCATGGAATATGAAACATATTATCATCTAGAGTCCATATAAAGGCTTATATTATCAATAAAAATCATTCTTTATCAATGGTATTATTTTTCATGTTTTTTAATATGTAACTAGTTCATGCGAGAATATTTTACGAGTTCAAGGTCATACCCATGACAAATATAATTTGGATAATAATAATAAGATAATCGTTGTGCGATAATAAGCTTAACACACAAAGGATATGTTCATCTGCACAAAGATAAACCATCTTAATTTTTTTGGTGAGTTTGTTTTCATTATCATTGAGTATCATGAATGTTTTGTTAATGAAGAAATAAGAGAGTAAAAGGTATTTTTATTCATTATAAACAACATTCACCCCCACCCACAATGAATTTGATTAAAGATTCATTTGATCCTATAGGTTAATCATTTCTCATGTCTATTCCTCTAATTTGTTGGGATATTGTTGTTCATATCCATTTCAATTGGGTGTGTAGCTACGCCGGTGTTCTTTTGTAGGGTTTAGCACTTATTTGTAACACCTTCCCTCCAATAATATATTTTTAATAAAAATATTAGTCTTCATTGATATTTATTTCATTCCCCAATTAAATTTTACGTTCTTCCTACCATAAACATCCTAAAAACTCAAAATTAAGAATGATAATCTATTTGAATAAAAAATAAATAAATTTATTACTACAAATCAATGCATGAAATTGAGCTATCAAGAAATATATAAAAACACAAAAAACTACATGTAGTTCCATATATCTTGAATTACCCCTCATCTTTTCACAAACCTTGATAATATCGAATACATAAAATATTCCCATGTTTTAAAATGTAAAAAACATACACTGGTATGACCCAAAAAAATTAACGAAAAATTTAAAACTCAAATACCAAAAAAATTATATATATGAAACAAAATGGACTAAAAACTATTTTATAGGATAATTAAAAATAATATTTATGAGTTACTATTATAATTATGAATATAATAAATAATAATTGATTTATAGGCAGAAGGGAAATCAACAAATATAAATAATATCAACTCGATCAAAATAAAGTCATCTCGGATGTATTATTTAATAATCAAAAACCATATCTCACAATGTATTATAACATTCTAAACAAATATTTAGCTTATATAAAACATCCTTGTATAATAATATTCAAATTAAAGAGATATGTATGTTTTAAATAGATATATATAAATACTAGATTAATTTTTTAGTTGTTCTATAAAATTCATTGACTAAAGTATCTCATTTGTTTCTCACAATATTTACCTTACATCATGACCAAAAAGATTTCTTCTTTTAATGTTTATATAATGTTTTATTTTTTTTAATAGGAACAAATTGTTTATCCTTTACATCAGAAAATAAAAACAACAGAATGCATGTATCATCGATTATAGAATATACTAAATGATAAAATTATAACCATAATCTAACAAACTAAATAATGAAATTAAAATACTGAAGTAAATTTTTTAGATGAATATTAATGTGAAAATTATATTAAAAACAAATCCATTATAAATACATTAAAATTTTATATAGAACCAAAATTCTGGAAATGAAATATAGAAAATTATCTTCTAATATATAAATGGATTCATGTAATGGAACACAAGATGAATGTATATTTTGTATAGGTTCTAATTTAGAACAATCTATTTATCCTCAAATAATAAATTTTATACATTTTACAATGTTTTGGATATAAATTTGAGGTCATATCATATGATGTAATAAATAATTCCCCTTATGGGACTAATACCAACCACCAAATTAACATGATGAGTAGTGTAACTAGATATTGAATCCATTGAGTAACATCCTAATGTATGTAGTAAATTTAAATATATAAATGATTACATTAATTTAATATCTCAAAAAAATATAAAAAAAATATTGGTATACTTCCAACCTAAACACTCAAATAATGAAAAAATAGAATCTTTATTGACCTTAAATCATACCTAAAATGAATTGAATCTATAATTAAACATTCTAGTATTGGAAGATCCTCAAAATAAAAATAAAAAGTATTTTTATCAGAATATCTATGAAACTTATAATCTGATTAAATGGATTTATAATGGTTATTAAAGTATTTTACCTTTCTCCAATAAATTATATAATCTAATACCTAATTCAATTGATAGTAGTTAGAAAATTTTATATGTAATAGAAAATATTATTAAAAGATAGATAGATTTGGATCACGTTAAAGAATAAATACCCCACCTTAAACTATACAAAGAATCAATTATGAATAATGAATAAGGTATACTAATATAAAATATTTTCCTTTCACTCCATCAATATTTATTTCCAATCTATTTGATCCTTTTGTGGGGTGTTTATAAATTGATAACATAAATGAATAGTCTTCATCAATTATGAAAACATGATTGGGATCCACCATGTACTCAATGTCATCCCAATGAGAACTTGGTTTATCACCCATATGGTGATATTATGTCAACAAATCATCCAATCCATTAAATAGAGATACATAATCAGAAACAATGTTTAACCATATAGAGTTCCTAGAGACGTATGAGACAACCTCCATAAAAATATAAATCCCTAAAACCAAAAAATACGTCTATTATATTGTTCAAACATCTCACTACTCAAAATACATGATTTATAATTCTGAAATCATCCATGAATAATCATTCCACTAAAAAACATGAATTGGTTTTTTGTTAAAACAAGATCATTATCTTGAAAATATACTAATCATAAACAAAAAATAACATTTATGAATTTAAAATTTTAGACAGGATGTTAATAAATTATAAAAACTGCACATTATCCTTAAAAATGGAAACAAATATATCATGTGGGAATATAATTATATCAAAATAATTAATTATTCAATTATATAGTAAAATTAATGTTTAAAATTTTACCTCAATTGTGCTACAGAACACTGAACATCATATCACATATAAAATACATTAAAATACAATAATAGAAAATCTATAAAAACATGCCTACTATTCCAATGTTTTTGTCGATCAATATAATATTATGGTTTTGGTTCCCTACAATATAATAAGCACATACTATCTAAAATTTCAAATAGTAGTTCCCAATTTTTCAATAATAATATATTTAATTATATAATATATATTAAATTCCTTCAAATTAATATGAAATATATTCAAAATATAATTTAAAAATTTTCACATATATTTCTTTAGTGTATTAATATTTTTGTTCAAAATAATTTATATATTTAATGATTCATTAATTCAAATACATTTAATATCAAAGAAAACACTAAATTTTTTATTTTAAAAGAGATAAATAATTTTCAAATTTTAATCATTTTCTATAATAAATTTTATTTTGAAAAATACTTTATATAACAATTTTTATATTTTAAAATTACAAATTAATTATATTAGTTTTTATGAATTAATTATTTGACCAATATTTATCATCACATAACATGATGTAATAAAAAATATAAAAATATAAAAAAATATAATTTTTTGATAATTTAGTTATTAGTGTTTACTATATTAATATACATATATAGATGATAATTAATTTTCTAGTGAATTATAATTTATTAAAGGATTTTAAAATAATTTTAAAATGTATGTTACCAAAATTCCAATACCATGATCTTAGAAAATCGCTATAAATCATGATTGGGTTCTATCAATTATAATTGTGAAATAAACAAACTAAATATATTACTCAAACCATTATAGACTTGGTTGAGCACCTGAAAATCATTGGTATGTTCTATTTCAAATATAAAAAGGTTTTATAGATATTCATATAATTTAACAACAGGATCCTAAAATCTAGTTTCTAACTCTAACTAACTCTTTACTAACCACGAAAAAACTCTAATAATATTCATAGTGACCTAAAATATAACCCCATCTAATTGGACATGATCACAACATTATAAAGTCATATTATATGATTACCTAGGGTTAATGATTAGAATCATGAGTCTTTGTCTATAACATGAGAAAAATATACAGTCTTCTTGATAACAATGTTCATTATCAGATTCTACAAAATTATCTTACCAGAACTATATATATATTAGTGGTATTATACTATGTTACAAAATGGATAAAATAAATGATTAAAAATAGAAATTGAGGTATTTAGAATATGTAAAATAATATAAATATCAATATAATCAATCATGAAACAAGGAAAATATCAGGAAAATAAAATATTTGAAATTTATATAAAAAGACTTAAACTGAATTAGGAAATTTCAATATAAAAATCCATTCTATTGTTTTTCTCTCTCAATATATGTTCTTTTTGAGTCATATACATCTTAAATGACATTATTCTATTATATAAAAAATATTTTATTATATCTTCATAATTTTACACATACTAATAATTCAGCATGAGAAATTATTGTTTTTTGAAGTGAAAATTGAATGTGTGACTGTGAAGACATAAAATATACCACAAAGAGAGACCATATCCCATAAATGTTAATACATTTTGGAATAAATATTTTTATTCTTATGAATTCAAAATATTATATATATTTTAATACTATATAAATTATAATAACATGAAAATGATCATATATTTGAAATAATTTAATAAAAATAAACTCTTTACAATCATGTATATGAAAGTATACAAATAGATGTTATACTTAGACATGTAAAAAATTAATTCTTCTTGATGTGGACATTTAAGGGGTTATTATGAATACTAAAAATACACCACATAGATAACCAATCTTCCATAAATATAAATATTTTTTTGTATACATATTTTTACCCATATGAAATTTAATATAGAATATTCTGTTCTATAATTATATATATTATAATAACAAATAAAATATCATATATTTTAAAAAAAAAATAAAACATTACTCCATAAACTCATCTAAATGATAGTATACAAAAAGAAGTTATACCAAAATAATTACATCATTACTCTTATTAGTGAATGATTACCCAAAAAACCATGACTATATAATTATTATACAATTAATCTTGGATAAAAATCTTAATGGAAAGTAATTAAGTCTAATAAAAATAATTTTATCATAAATATGTGATAATATAATGTCTAAAAATTCTCAATGTGATTGGAAATGATTTATATAAATCCTTGTTTTGATGGAATATGACTACAGTAGTTATGAAAATAGTAACAATTAAATATAACTGAAACTACTATTGAAATGGAAATTTTTAAAATAAAAAAGTTAAAAAATAGAATATAATGAATATGTCAAGAAGAAATAGAAAATATCAATGTCATAAACAGGAAATATTGGGTATTTCCTCAAATATAAATGTATTATTCGATATGACTCACAAAAAAATCCCTTCCATATATTATGTCATATAATTTAAAACATAATAATATCAATCCATATTTTTCAAAATATGAAATATCATTTATAATATTCACATAAATTTGAATCCATAAAATATATCATTATAAAACAGTTAATTTATAAAAAAAATTATAATCCCCATCCTTCAAAGGTACACCACTATGGAAAAAAATAAAAGAAGATTGATGATAATTCTTGATACCCACATCCAACATGTCATTGTATGGGGACTAGATCCATGAGTATATCAGTTAAATACATGGGAGTCATTACCATATGATGTTTAAAGAGTAATTGATAATATGAATTGAATGTCAGTCAATAGCACGTATAAACAGAATAAATCCCAAAACATATAATTGCATACATAATATAAAGGAAAAATTGTATGTACAAAATATAAGATTATGCATGGGCATTGAATACCCTAATTCCTAGAATATTATTAATTAATTGTATGACCTAGTATTGGACAACCTCACCACTATCCTATTTCATCATAACCTAAAACATAGTTTACATATACATAGGGTGATCATAATAAGTATACTCAATAGGATACTAACTAGATCCCATCAAATAAAATACAGACGAAGTAAACATAAAAAAATTAATTAAAAATGAAACTAATTCATCACCTAAAAATGAAATACAATATTTTATTCTTGACTATTAATTAATCGAAAAATTACACATAAATCTAACCCATTTTAATTATAATTATAAATATATATATATATATATATATGAATGGACACTTCTCCCATATCTATACTGGATTTTCAATCTCAGACCAAAATTCCACACATTGTGTACTTATCCCTCCCATATGTAAGTAATCCATATTGTGATTCACACCTAATGCCTAGTATACTATGTATTGTGTGGTGACTAATATATCTAATTAAAATTAGTCCATAAATCTATTTTTTCATCCTCCCTATCAAATTTGTAAACATGTGTATTCTTGGATGCCAATATAGAATTTGTATATGCATTATGCCAAAATCCATCACCGCCTAATGTCCTACATCAATGAAAATATTAATCCACCATGACTGGATGGATGTCTATTATATACCTTAGGCCACTATACTGCACACATTAAGGTATAGTGAACTGAGGTCCATTACATCCCGGGAAGGAATAAACATGATACAACAAGTCATTATTGTAATATACGAAAAAATGTACATCAATTAATAAAATAATTCATTTTCGATCAACTATTTTATTTTGATATACTATATAAAGACATTGAAAAACTATTTACTTCTATTACACAACATGCAACAATATAGATCAAAACAACTATTAATAGTTCATGGATATAAGCACTGAAAAAGGTTAATTTTCTAAGGGAAAAACCACGGGAGTAAATTTCTCCATCAAAATAATTCCTACCATAATTACTATAAAAGTAATGATTATAATAAAAAATATGATAGAATTTATCAATGAAATTTTAATAATCATTCTATGTAAATTAGTGAATGATGACTTGAGAATGGTGTTTTTATGGGGGAAATGGTCATTTGAAATTATGTCTATCATCAACTATGGTAGAAAAGAATTACAATAATTGGTCAATAAGACTTTTGGTTATTATTATTATTTATTAGATATAGGAAATAACGATACCATTGTGAATTGTTTTATTATATTCCAATATAGTATATTTGGAAACTAATATTTTTTGACTTCCATTAAAGATTTCTTATCAAATAAAATTTATAATCATACAAAATTATATTCATTAAATTAATAGAAATACAAATTTTAATTTATAACATAATTTATTAATGTTCAATGTAAATTTATAACATTTAGAATGTTTATTGTGTTATAAAAATTATAAATTATCAATACATGATGTTTTAATTTTAAAATTAAAATTTAAATATTTATTGAATTATCATGATAAATTAAATATCATTTTGTGTTATTAGACCAAAATTATATTAATGTGAATTTATATTGTTTTTCTAAAAAATATGGTTTGGGATAAAAAGTAATGAAAATGTTTTTTTACAAAACAACAGAACTCTTATGATATATTAATGGTAAGATGATGAGTTGAAATTTATTAATCCTAGTTATTTATCAGTAACAATTTCTCGAATAACATAATAAATAATGGGATCTATTTAGATATATATGGTGAACATAAAAAATCGTGATTTTAGCTTTTATAAAATATTAATTTTTATGTGTTATACATGTTTAATATTTGAATTATTCTTTAAAACAATTATAAATTTACTAATGAAAAATTTATTGAATTTTTAGAGCTATAAGGTCAAAATTATGTAATAGAGGTAATTGAAATTTTACACACAAAAAACATATCGAGGTAAACCCAAGTAATTGAAAAAATGGAAAATGAAGAAATTAATATACACTTGAATAAAATAACTAAAAATTTCAACATTAAATTGTTGGTTAGGGTATATCATGTTCCTAAAAAATTTCAACATTCATTATCAACTAAATTTATTTAGATTAAGTCAACCCAAATGTAGTTATACTTAAAAAGAAGAATATTTATTTTACCCCTAAAACCACCACACCTCATGTATAAAGACCCACCCATTCACCCATTACACTCCACTCAAAAGTCATTGATCAAGAATAAACTCACAATACCCCTTTGAAGAGTCTATCTAATGTAGTTATAATGTTCTAAATACTTTTTATCAATATCTATGAAGTATCCTATAAATATAAGGGATCTCTTCTTCCACATTATCAATTGATGGGTTTTAATTTTATAATCTCTTTTCATATAAATTATTAATATTTGTTAGTATTTATAAAATACACTATTGTTCATATGATTTCATTTAAATTAGATAATTCATTTTCTTTCATTAAAACCATTATAAGGTCCCTTGTCATGAACCGATCCATTAGGACCCGCATGTTCATTGGAGAAAAGATTAGTGAATACCCTAAGCACACCTTAATAGGTCAGTGGGTAGTGGTAAGCACCAAAAATAATAACTAATACAGGATGAATATTCCTAATGAACCTAAACACACACACACACCCAAATATCTCGTCAAAAAAGTGAAGAGGAATAATAAAAAAGATAGAAACATCTAGAGTAACTATCATTCAGGTAACAACCTTTAAAGAATACAAGATTACCAAAATTTAATTAGAAATGTAATAGGGGAAGAATACATGTCTATACGATAATATTTCCAAACATAAATGTTTTTGGAAAATTACGTACTGAGAGTGTTTGGGTACAAATCTGTATGGCCCGACCCCCGACCACCATACAGGGTCAAATGCACCAATGTATCCCTAAGCTCCTCTGAAATTCAAAAAAATATCCTAGTTGTTTTCATAAGACATAATATGTATAGAAAAATTCTATATAGGGGTAATTATATACATACCCATCAGGATTCCTAGAAAGATGAAGTAGGGGTAATAGTCATGATAAAACTAGAAAACTAAACAATAGCACAAGAGAAACAAAAAGAAAAAACCTATATATATATATACATATTCTCATTTCAAATACCCAAATGATTGTGAAACGGGATCCCCATCTTATATCCAAGACAAGGAATAGATTCTTCAATTAGTTCCAAGAGGCCCATCAACGACTCCCAACATCTCCCAAGAATATATAAAGAAACATACAGGTGATATAAAAAACTTTCACTTTTCCATATTATTGATGGAAAAAATCATTATTAGGGGGTCTCATTCCCTAGAACAATGTTAGGGTGCTACACTGTGGATATAAGAGTCATTCTTTTTTACAACAAGTGGATGTCACTATGTAGATAGATGACCTATTAACCAGTACAATATGTGGTAACCAATCTGTAGAGGGAGGAACCATGCAATGGTAAATCTAGAGGGTGCTACTCTATAGGTATATAATGGATCTATGACCAGTCCCAACAGAAGGGTTACAATATAATAGTTGAGTACTAATACCTTGACACTGTAGGAAGATTCCACTCTAAATGTGGAGGCCTCATGATCTAACGATGCATGAGGGTGCCACTTTGGTGGTAGAGGTCTCATGACTTGACTCCACAAGAGAGTCCCAGTCTGTAGGTAGATCAATGACCCATTCCATGTCCCAACAAAATCATTCTACTTTAATAAGGAAGAAAACATCCATTGACACCGTTGGATGGTGCCTCTTTGATGACAGATGACCCATACCCTAACTCTATATGAGGATTCCTATCTGATGGTAGATAACTCATTCCCAAATTCCATAGGAGGTTTCTGTTATAAATTTGGAGGAACCATTCCCTAACTCCACAACAAGGTTCCACTCTTATGATTAAGGACTCATTCCATGAAATTACATGTGGGTGCCACTTTATAGATAGATAGGGGACTCATTCCCAATCGTAGTAGGAAGATACCACTATATTCCCTCTGAAAATCCTACCAAATCACTTACGTCATTGAACATCATGTAAAGAATCCTCTTTCCCTTGACATCACATATCACATATCAGAATCCACCATGAAGAACACCATCACATTTTTTGTGGGAAAAATGTAGTATAGACTACTCATTTTCCAAAAGCTGAGTCCAGATGAGGGAGATAACATATATATAAGTTTCATAAAATGAAAATACAAGGTGTGTAATGGGGTCCACATGGAATGTGGCTCCATGCCTCAATATGGAAATGTTACTAACAAAACATGGATCACTAGTCATGCAGATATACACGATGTGTACGGTTTTTACAATAATTTTATCTACCACTTGGGGCCCACCCATGTGATCCTTCTTGTATCATATAATCCTTCCCATACCTATGTACAAATGATACATGGTGTGTCCTCTCTCACAAGGTCTTATCCATGTTCTTAGAGCTATATCCGTGTATACTAAACATAAATTTGTCTATGTAGAATCAATGTAAATAATGTGTCCTAGCACAAGGACACATGGACTGTGGGGTTTCCACACAACATGAGATACCTATGATCTCCTTGAAACCATAGATTTTTGGATTTTTGAAGAACATGAAATTTTTTATTCTAAACTAAAAATCATGTAATCACAATTTTCACTAAAACACTCATATGTCATGTATGTTTTCATATTCTAATTTTATGCTTCGAAAATGTACTGATCTGTTTCCTTAAATTAAATGGGCTTATTATATTCATAGATTCTAGACCAATTGTGATCAGAAATTAGTATATGTTGATCCATAATGGTCAGCCTCACAACCCACAAACATCCTTTCACAACCATTTAGTACCTCATCCTATATCCAGATGATTCATCTCCCAAATCCATAAAAACCACCCCATACATCCCCAAATATCAATCTATTCATCATAAACAAATCTTTCATAATTCCTTGTTTTTTAACATGCTCAATCCTACCAAAAATAGTCAAATCATGACCTTATTGTCCAATGATGACGAACATGAAGATCATGTGGGAGAAAATAACGTAATTTATGGGTGCAACAATCATTTTCCATGTTTTATTTCTAAATGAAAAAAAATTTGGATAACAATGGTGAGAAACTTGGATAAAAATTGATTAATATAATTAATAAATAAATCCAATATGTTAACGTAAAAAATGTGTAAAAATTATTTTTAAATAGATATAATTTATGATGCCCAATATTTTAATCATAAGCATGGAAATACAAAAATGTATATTCCTACATCAGTTTGGATCATTCTTTGGTGAAGAACACACCTTCCAACAAATGAGAATAATATTTTCATTCAATGCACCATGATTATCCTAGATCTATATTATCATCATCATCCGATCACAATATTCCAACTAATAAAAACTGATTCCTCCTCTAAATGTTCCTAAGGTTATCCTACTAACCTTTGAGATTCACCATAACGATTCTGGTATAAGTAATTAGGTTTTTATGAATTTAATGAATTAATTATATACGTAATTAGTTAATCTACTAAACGCACCCCCTATTGACTATGTTATCCGAACACCCCACACCCACCAACATTAGGTCATGCCTAGGATAAAACCCGCTTTTCAAATTCATCTATGGTCTCAAATTTCTATTTTGAAACTTATATTAGAAAATATTTAATTATTTATAAAAAACATTCATAAATGTAATAAAATATCATTTTTTATAACATTAATTCTGGGAACCCCAAGGCTCAAAATCATGCGACATCTCTGTTCTTGGTTCCAAAAAAATCACACATATATTTCGATGTATTATAAGTTAAAAATAATATATAAACATTATTACCACCCTCAATAATTTATTCCTAAAAAATAAAAAAACTTTTGGGATACTGAGCCTGCATATGGGTCTCCTACTCCCAAGATCTCCCTTGTAAAATCCTATGCTGCCACAATGTATGAACCAAGAGAATGGTATATCCGTATAGGACCCTATAATTGCAGTACTCAATCTCCATCAGGTGATCAGTAAAGGCGGCTCCCTCCTCGATGTCTTGATCTCCCTAATCAATAATGTGTGTGGGATCATGAACATATCCCATCACCGTTGAATCATGGATGAAGATAGGCACTCTATCCTACCATGGGGTACGAAAATGCGATAAGAAACCTCTTTAACCCTCCACAAGATCTATAATGTCTTGATAATCCTCATAGGTATCTTTCTTCAAATATCAAATCACCACAATCCTCATCATGGGGAGACTCCCATGAAAACATTTTCACCCAGCCCAAATGTCAATGGACATTTGTTGTAAATCTATAAAAGATTTCTGCCTATAATGAGAAATCCTCATACTCTCACAAATCATCTATAACTTCTCTAATGTCACCTACAACATCTCTCTCTTGACAAGGTATGCCTCAACAATCTCATTATAGCATAAGGGTGACCCTAAGGGTCTCCCATAAATGGCCTTGAATGGTTCCATGCTGATTATAAAGTGGTATATCTCATTAAAACAGAATTTTACTAAGGGTAAGTGATCCTCCAAGATCTGACCAAATCAAAACACACATGTCTGTAGTAAATCATCTAGCACCTCAATAGTACACTCTATCTTCCCATATATCTAGGGGATAAAGGATGTAATTATCATCATATTTTTCCCAAATTAATCATTCAAGAATCTATACAATTGTGAAATAAACTATGCATCATGTTCAGATAAATTAGTCTATGTAACCTTTTGAAGGTAGATATTCTCCTACACACACAACTTCCCAAACTGTCAACTGAACTCTAAACCCTGATAAAAATGATGTACACCAACATTGTATATGAGTAAAATACTACCTAGATGGCATCATGGACTCCCATTTAATGAAGAATACCTGTCATAAAGTCTATTGATTTTATGTCCTATTTATACATTGGGATCTCAAGAGGTGGTTACAAGCCTACCAGAACCTGGTGCTTAGTCATTACCCACTTACAAGTGAGACACCAATAGATAAACTCAGCCATGACCCACCTCATGATCTCCCACCAAAACATATAGAAAATTTATACATACATATACCCCACTTGAGGATGTAAATCCTAATTGAATGTGTGAATCTCATTGATCACCACATCTCGTATCATGACTGAGACCACTGTATATCCTTAGAATGGGATGAAATTATTCTATCATTTAGGAAATTAATTTGCAGAATCTCCAGAGGATATCTTGTCACGTAATACCCAACAGTTGATGTCTCCAAACTAAGGCCCTCTCACACATTAGAGGAGAATCTTATTCAATTCCATCAACTAAAGAAAAGCTTCACCCTTCTCCCCAACGATGGTCAGCTATAAGGAAGGAAACTACTTGAACTCCTCCTTTAGAAAATTATAATATAAATCCTTACTAAAGGGAATCTACAACCGCATTTCAATTCCCATTAGTATACAATATATCATACTAATTGTTCTATAGTAATTTTAACTAGAATGTTTATTTTAGATTAAAGTATATCTATATGAAGACATATATGATAATTTGATAGTATTAGTATGAAACAAGGTTGTATAAATGAAAATATGTCATACACATGCTTAGGGTGATGTCTACCATTACCAACTCTACATCATGAGTTGCATGGTTTTTATCATGGGGAATCAAATACCTCAACCAATATGGGGCCACATCCGACATATTCATTAACATAGAACTAATCCCATCTATAGATGTATCATAATATACTTTTTAATCCACACCATCATCTAGAAATATCAAAAATTGATCACTCACAACCCACATCCGAAAATCATCAAATAATATATGGTAATTTCTATTCTAGTTAAAAAAACTGTTTTTCCACATCATGTTTGTAAAAAGGGATAAAATGTTCAAGACGTATTCCACAAACCTCTTGTAGTACCTAACTCAGCCAAGAAACTCCATACCTCTAACATGCTCTTTAGAGGGTCAAAATAAAGCACTGTATCAATATTTACCTGGTCTATAACTAATCCATGATCAAAAATGATATTTCCCCGAATGTGAACCTCATGGATCTAGGACTATAACATTGAGATAATACATTAATGTTGTTTATCCAAATGAAAATATAGGACTATACACAAGTGCTATGAATGATCCTCCTCTGATGCAGAGTATGTGTGAATGTCTTAAATGAAATAAACATCAAATTGATTCCAATACTGATAGAATATGAGGTTCATAAAATTAATAAACAAAATAGGTGTATTATTCAAAATGAAAGGTATCGATAGAAACCCACAGTGTCTGTAGATATATCAGAATGCCTACATCAAAATTCCATCCTTGATAACTCTCACCTAACTATATAAAAAAATGAGATTGTTATTTGAGAACCTTAATTGTTCCACATAACTGATCAAATAAGTCATCAATCATTTAAATTTGTTAGTTTTTCTTTATCATTTTCCTTTTTAGGCAATGATAAAATACACAAATCCACAAGTAACCATATACATTGTTCATTAAAGAACATGGTTTTACCCATGGGGACACACTAGGTCTAATGAAACCATTATCTTAACAGTCCTCCAACTACAAACAGATCACTTTGTGTAGAGTAGGAGCCATATAATATGATTATGAATATATCATAGTGTCCATGGGGTGTAATTTGATGAAAAAAATCTATATTCCACCTTAGTGGTAGTCCCAGAACACCCTCTGTAAAGGATCCTATATAATCCTCCACAACAAAAGGAATCAAATTTTATGAATATCCTCCTATGAAAAGGGTTGAAATCACAAAATTATGGTTGATGGGTTATATAATCCTACTCAAAAAACCCTCGTAATATGCCATGAGATCTCTCTTACCCACGAAGAAGAATATCATCCCATCAGTGTTAAGGCATCTAACTCATCTACGGTGAACATAAATCTAGTCTTGGACCATGGATAACCATTAAGCAATAAAGTAAACATTATAAGGGATCATCTTGATAAAAAAATGTACCATAAGAATCTATATCCCACCATTCTCTATATTTCACTTCTTGTAGATAAATTAAATGGAAGAATCATTCCCTGTATGAACCTCAAGCCAATGCTACTAGGGTAAAGTGTCAACTAGGAGATATATCACACTATCTAGGTGTAATGGGATTATGTAATGACTTAATAATGTGTCTAATAGTACTAAATAAATATTATAATAAAAAATATCATACCTCAAATCATCTTGTGATACGTTGGCTCATAATCCTATGTAGCCAATAGCTTCCACTACCCCAAACGCTAGCTCCCTGAGCCTAGTGTGGGCCACCGAGTGGTGGTAGTGTAAGTATCTCATTATGTTGAACACCACCCAAAAAACCCCCTCATGGATCTCCATCCAACCCTCTATCACCTCCATATCCACAGGGCCACCCTGACCTCACCGAGGCGATTCACGATCATGGTGTTACCTTTGCTATGGTGGACCATCTTCTATCTTCAATCCCCCTTATCATGTCAATTCAAGAAATCATATTACATGTGAACTCACCCATAAAATGAATAGAACCATCCCTCTTTGGGATAACCAAGACCCCTATGCAGTCTCTTTTCCACGTGACCACATTTCCGAGTCTAATCCTAAGAATAATTCATGTGTTGAGATCCTAAGGTTTGACGCCTGCTAGCAGCTGGAGATGAATCACCACAATAACTCCAAATTCTTGCTAAAAAACCATGTAATACCAATAAAAATATTATATATATATATATATATTATTATAAATCTTTCCAAAACATTTATATAAGTGGGAATTATTCGGGGCAACACACTGGAACAAATGCCTCTGTGGGGACCCATAGAAAACTTCTATGCGTAGAATTATCCACCAAAAAATCATGTCTTTGTAGTAACGTGTGAGGTTAGTGAATCTCAAAACATTCTCATCAACTACAATCCCTCCCTTCGGTAGCTCTAGAATAAATTGAGTTTCACTACAGAGAGTGAATGAAAAGTTTTATTCCATATAAAACAACTCTTGGATGTCAGACTATGAGTGTGTCAACCCCTCATGAATATGTGTAACTAGGATACACCAGTGATGAACTACACCAAGTTATATTCTTTCATCCCACACAATAACATGATCTGTTAGGTTTTGGATAGTACTAAAAATATGAATCAATATATACTACTAATCCTCTACCACCAGGAAATCTATCTCACCATGAACCTCAGTGACCTCTGTCATTGGAACTCTGGGGGTGTGCTAATCCTGAAAACATACTCAAACATGTATGTTGGTATTGTCTACTACACTATAGGTGTGGGTTATGCTAAATTTAAACCTTGAAGATTTACCTCATGAGATAGACTCTTAACTAAGGTCTCGCCACTCATCATATCTTCATCATGATCTTAAATCAAAAATATATCTGGTTGTCTCTAAATATGTATCTATAAAATTTAACCAAGATTTACCATGTTCAAATGAGAATATATATGTGGGGAGATAACTAAATAAGGATAGTCAAAGATAGAATACTATATGATGAATGTATTAATGTTCTCTGTAACCAATTCCTAAGTTAGCCATGTCCATAATGAGATGGTTAGAGTCTTGGTTTATGGATACACTTTCCGCAGTATAAACACTGGGTTTCATGGCCTGAAATTTGCACTGAATACACATTGAATATAATTTATTATGTTTAAACCAAATACTCATAAGTCGAAAACTAGAAAAATGTCCAAATTAATTAATTTCTCACATACCAATCAATCATGTACTGACCCACTGGGGAATTCTTGGCTGGTGGAGAGTCTAACTAGGACTACCCTAAGCCCACTTCTATAGGATAAGGGATACTGACAATCATAAATAAAAATAAATAATATGGAAGTGATTTTCCTAATTTATGAATATTTAAAAACACAACCATATCAATTTAGAAATTAAATGAATATATTAAAAGTCAATAACATATAGAGTAACAGTCATGAATGTGATAACCTCAATAGAATACAAGAGTATGATATGATAATCTTAAAAGTAAAAGGGAAACAATTCCCACCCAACAAGAAAAATGTCTTAAAATGTTGAAAACAGAAAAAAATGAATGATGAGAGAGCCTAAATCCAGGTCCTTATGCCCCGACCACTATACACAGTCATTTGAACCCAGGTAACACTGTGCTCCTTTGATATTTCCACCAACATTTTGGTCACCTACGTAAGACATGAAACATGTAGGATAATAAAATTCCTGGGGGATTATATTCATACATTGTAGGAAACCTTGAAATATGAAGGGGTAATAAGAGACACTATAGAAATATATTGTTTAACCCATACCATGTGGGAAACAAAATCCAAACACACACACACACATTCAAAGATATATATATATATATATATATGATCATATAAAAAACCCAAATGAGAGGGAAAGGGGATCTCTATCTCACAACCCAGGAAATAAAGAGAGAATTCCATCAATTTAATGATGTCAAACAACGATGCCAAGTATATCTTGAGTGTATATGATGAAACATCCATATCAAGTCAGAACTCGCTAATATCTCGCACTATCGAGGGTACATAATATCTATGTAGATAACTCATTCCATTTAACAAAAGGAGGGTTCCACTCTGTATATAGAGAAATAATGACTTATTTATCAGGTGGGTTTGACTCTATGGAAAACAAAACCATAACATCAAATAATAGGAAGGTTCCAGTATATGGATAGATGACCCATTCTCTAGTACAAAATGAGTGTCCACTATTCATCTTGATAGAATCCTCATTCCCTATCCTATATGGTGGATGCCACTCTAATGTTTGAGAAACTATGCCCTGAAATTATAGGAGGATAAAACTATTATGATAGAGGACCCATAACATGAATCTATAGGAGGATTCCACTATGATGGTATACTACCCATTCCATAACTCCATAGGGGATTCCCTTCAGTATTTAGATAAAAGACCCATTCCCTATCCCAGTAATAGGTTTCCACTCTAATGGTCTATGAGACATTCCGTAAAACTATATGATGGTGAATAATTGATGATATAAGACCGATTCCTTGAATCTATTGGAGGGTGTCTCTCTTATGATAGAAAAAACATGCCTTGGATCAGTAGGAGCATGCCAATATAATAGTATATAACCCATGCTCTAACTCTACATGGGGGTACCAGCCAAATGTTTTAGGTTCCCTGCCCTGAAACCGTAAGAGGGTTACACTCTGTAGAGAGATAGAGGAACACTTCCCTATCCTAGTATGATGGTTCCACTCCAGTCCCTATGATGATCTTTCCTAATCACTTCCACCATAAAATGTCTCAAGAATGAGTGTCATGCTAATAATATATCTCCTACTTTCTCAAAATTTACTAGGAGGGCCAACATCACATTCAATGTGGAAAAAGACTCAAGATAGGAGACTTTCAGGCCAAAATATGTGACAAAAATGAGATTTGAGAGTCAAAAATATTCCTCCAAAGAAATTACAAGATGTGTAAGGGGGTTAATATGAAATGTATCTCCACTCTTCTACATGTAATTTTCCTTACCAGTATACGACTCACATGTAATGTATATGTAAATGGCATATAAAGGTTTTAAATGGAATGTCTCACTCAATCAGTGTGTGCCCATCTACTCCTTGACATGCCTTGTAATCGTGAATGTGATTTTGTACTATGATACATGAAATTTCTTCCCTCATATTTTCTTTCATGTGTAATTTGGTTCATATCCATGTATAATGATCATGTTCCTGGCCATTCCCATGTTCATTTCAGTCTATAGTAAATGATTGGTCACCAACACTAGGTCACATGGTGTGTTGAGTTCCCACATGGATTTTTATATTTAGGATCTATCAAAAACCGTAGCACCATAGATTTCAGAAGAACATGTCGGGTGTTCTTTCATACCACATGGTGTGTAGTAAATATTTTCCTATAAACTCATATATGTCATGCATATATCTAGATCTGGATTTTCCAGATTGAATCTCATATGATGTTTTTTTATATAAAAGGTGGGATTTTGTTTTATGATTCCAACCCTCCTATTGTAGGAAATTGGTATCTATTGATCCATGGTTTCCTATTGCACACCCTGTGTGTATCCCATCATAACTGTTCAGTCTCAGGTCCCAGTTCAACTAGAATCATCACCCAAATCCTACAAAACATCCTAATCAATCCCAAAATTATTAATCCTCTCATTACACATGAAAATATAATTAATTTTGGGGTTCTATGTCAAGAAATCTCACCCTGAAATTGTTGAATCCCGACCTCGCAGTCCAACGATGAAGAATACAATGAAAGCGTGGGGGAAAAGATCATAAAACAAGACTGAAAAAATCACTAGAAAATCATCATAAATGAAAATATACATGTTGGGGATAACCACAGTGAGTAACATGGAACAACAGGGATAAATTGTATAAATAATTAGAGCTGATATGTGGGGGCATACAAAGTCTCAAAAAAATGTAGGTTAGAGAAATAAATTTGATTCTGATATGTATTTTAATCTTAATAGATGAAATTCCAAAATGATGGGTCCAAACATGATTTAGATAGTTCATTGGTGAATAATGTGATTTACAATTAAGTATAATATGCTTTTCATTCACTATTCCTCGATTTACCTAGATGCATATGCTCATTAACATACAATCGCAATCCACCAATGAAGAATAATTGATTCCTCCTCTCAACAGACTTAGGGTTATATGACTAACCATAGATATCCTCAATAACTTTTTTATTTTTATTGAAATATAGGTTTTATGTCATATAATGAATTGGTTAAACAATTAATTAATTAATAAAATAAACATAACTTCTAATGGATGCTTTATCCGAATTCCCCATGCCAACCGACTTTATGTCATGCCTAAGTTAA
Organism: Viscum album; assembly: GCA_963277665.1. NCBI lineage: Eukaryota > Viridiplantae > Streptophyta > Magnoliopsida > Santalales > Viscaceae > Viscum > Viscum album. The sequence goes on along the minus strand of OY728159.1, from coordinate 1,286,208,783 downwards.
ACACTGCATATTGGAATCAACTATGGTATAAAATTTATATTTTATGACTTTATTTTGGTGATATTTTATTATTTACAAACAAACAGGTGTGATATTAAATATATTTAGTATTTTTATAAAACTAATTTTGGGAACCTCGGGACCCAGATTCACACATCGCCTCAATACCTAAACCTGAGTATTGTCCTTCATTTATTTAAAATACCTAAAATGTAAATAGTTCTCTAAATCCATTGTTTTATATGTCATATATGAAGAATATACAATTTATTTTACATTCCATTTTATTATTTCATGAATACCCAAAACAACATTCATGAAATGATATTCATTTACATTAATCAGTATACTATTCTCTAGTGAAATCGATGTCTGAAACCCACATTACAATATTATGGGTTGAAAATGATATATACTAAGGTTTTTTATTGATCTGTCACACATATTGTTATAAATATGTTGGGGTTTTCTCGATAGTGCTATGATTAGTTAGGAAAAGAATTATTTGGTAGATGTGACATGTTCTTTATACAATCTAATAATTCATCAATAATTATTTATGAATCCTTGGTTCTCATCCTTTGTATTGTAATTATAAAAACACTAGAGATAAAATTTGGTGATATGTATTTCAATGTCCCATTATTATTTTGTATCCATATATCCATGATATTCCAAAGGTTATTATGTTAATGTATCTATTTAATGCCTCATGTTCTTATTTACATGTTATTATGTTATGATTTATGATTCACCTATGATATTTTCTTAATTTTTTCCCTTACATAGATTTATCATTACCAAGATCATTTCAAAAGTTTCTAGAGGGAATCATATGCAATGGAATCATATTTGATGGGATAGTAATTAAGTGTTTCATGAATTTTTAAGTTTAACATGGTATCTTTTAGGTATAATGTATTTCATGTACTATATAAATATTTTTCAATACTGTAAACATAAAAAGTTTTTTAATATTTATTTAATTATATTTTGGAATATAAGAAATTTGAAAATGTTGTACAAAATGGAAGGTCACCATAGCAGGTATCATATAAGGTTTTAGATATTTTTGGTTGTTAGGATAAGTAAGTATTACTAATAAACCAATAAAAAAGTCTAAATATATGAAAAGTTTCTAAAATTTTGGTGATAAATAAATTGAGTGGTTTCCATTTAATGAAATCTCTCATTAGTTACTATATATAACATCCTTGAACTCAGACTCCCAAATCTGGAGCTAAAATCATAAACTCTACATTTTTGGATATGATACCGATGAATGTGACCCAATTTTCATCATCCAAAACAATCAAAATTAAAAGGATAAATTGGATCACTTATATACCCATGGACCATATAGTTTAATAATTTTAGATTAATAGGAAAAATATTTCAAAAAAATCTCATGTAATTGAATATAAAATTATTCCACATATCCTAAATTTTCATATTTCACATTAATTCATCATCATTTTCCATATTAATCCTTTCCTGACCTAATTCATTCATCATTATTCATGATAAACTGGGAAAAGGAAAACATAAGAAGTGTGGGTTCAAATTATCAGTAAATTTAAACATAATCACTAACAATTTAATATCATCAGTGGGAATATGATGTGTACAAGGTTGTGATTATATAATCAGAGTTCATGATAAAATGATAAATGAATTCATACCCATAAATACCTGAACCACCAATCCTGAAATATTGAATAAATATTTAACAATGGAATGTCTCATTAGAATCAGTAATCCTTATCCATGTTATATAACTCCTGATCAAATAAATAATGATTAACCAATAAAAATAATAGATAAAACATGTTTGTATCTTGGAATGTATTATTCAGAGAACTCTTACTGAACACTTATAATTGGAATAACCATATGATTGACTTCCAATATAATTATTTGGAAAACATAATAATTAACAACTTAATTATAGAGCTATATTGGATCAACATTTTATAAGCTATATCGAGATCACACAGAATTGTATAAGAAAAGCCATCATATAACTAGTAATGGGATCACCTGACATTTTTTGGTAACACCCATCATATAATCTATAATGGTTCACCCTGTTTTATTAGTGTTCACTAATGATCATAAAAAATTTACATGTACCCTTCTTTAAATAAAGTATCAATAAAACTCATTTTATTATAAACTCATAGAAATAACAATTATTAATTTAATAATGTTACTAACCAAGGGAAAATTAATGGTTTCCATGAAAATATAATTAAATCATAATAACCGGTGGAAAAGACAGGAGCTATATAATAATCTATTTGAAACATGATTAAACCATTGAAAAGAAATAGTTCACATCACAATCCCTCTAAAAGATGATTAACCCCTGGAAAATAAAATGAGTTTATAAAAATATCTTGGAAACATGATTAAGCTACAAAAAAAATATTCCATGACAATCTAGTTAAAAATTTATTACCTTGTTTTAAAAGAAGTGGGATCCATAAGAATTTCAATAAAACATTATAATTAAATGTAAAATATATTAGTTTCATCAGCATATATTTGAAATAATATTAATATATCAATAGAAGGAATGAGGATGGTTGTAACGCCCCGTTTACGGGAGCCGCATAGAGGTTCCCCGTAACCGGTTGGTCACATAGCCTCTAGTGCATTTCCCCGAATGCTCGAGGACACCGACAAGTAGTGAGGGCCTTGGGATTGTTAGTGGGGAATCTATGCCCTCATTGGAGAAGTAACACAGTGGAAGTAAAACAGATAACAATAGCGGAAGCTATAAAACATGCAATATGTAAACAACATAAGTTGTAAACAACTAGTGCACACACACACACACACACACATATATATATATATATATATATGATCCATGATACATGTCCTGGTATGAATCCCAAAAAAATCACAATTCAAGAATATAGTACTAAAAAAAGTACAAAATAATACTATGTAAATAGATCCACAACATCACAAGCCTCAGCATGGTCCCCTGCTCCCCATCTCCACAACAATCAAGTACCAAATGTAGATAGATACTTTACCTTTTCTATACCTATATCAATGTGATCTTTTTGGGCCCAAAATCATGACCCAAACAGGGTGTGAGACTAGTCCTAGTAGGAAACCACCAAAATATATCTTCCTAATAGTCATTAAATATATATGGTAGACAATAAGAAAAAAGAAGCAGTAAACAAGGAAGAACTCAAAAGTAAATAGTCCTACCATTTCATTTACGAACATTTACTTTTATGTATTTAATAGAACAAAAACAAATACAAGAAAACCTATGGGTATTTATCACAGCCTAACCCATCTGTATCACATTACAAGAGAAGATATAACAGAGACACTATGAGGAAGCACTCACCGTCAATTCCCCCTATTATCAAGTGTGGTAAAACAATCTCTCATGAAGCACTAACTATAAATTTCCCCTACACTCTTTTAATGCTAATCTACAGACACTCTGAGGAAGCACTCAATGTCAATTCCTCTTGTGGCCTTGTAATGTAACTATAGAAACTCTAACAGATCAGTTAATGTCAATCACCCCTATGGTCTCGTAGCGTGGTAATTATAACAGACACTTTGGGAAAGCCCTCAATATCAATTTCCCCTATGGTCTCACTACACTATGGTCCAGTAGACCCGTGTAAGAAATCATGAACAAATGGTAAATATCATCCAATGTAAACCTCAAAAACTACTTGGAGAAACAAACTACCGCATAGAGTGGCATGTCATATAATAATCACTCCATACTAATAAAACAAGGCATGGAAAGCAAGTAGCGACCTAACTGGAAATGCTATAAAAAATGGTCAATAACAAGAAACCATGGGAAAAAACATCCATATCATGGAAAGGTTAACCCTATTCTCAAATATTAACCTATATTCAAACAATTAGGGAATATCAGACAATAACAGGGCTAAACACCATTCACACGCAATACCTCGCACAAGGGTATTGGACACTTTTGCACATATAGCTCAAACACTATCTATGTAAAGGAACAAAACACCTACCTCGGCATCATGAGATTTATATATGTGAACCTCAGGCCTGTAATCGACTTGAAAATCATATATCTACAAAAACGTTAAAAACAATCAACTGGGGAACACTTGAGAGAGAGAAGAAATCAAGAGATGACGTTTAAGAAGAGGGGAGAACTCCATGATGCGACTCAAACACTATAGACAACAGTCGATTCTGATAATAGACAGCGATTCGGGGACTAAAAGATGATATACGACAGTACGAACGCTCCTGGATGAGGCAGACAAAAAATAAGAATGTTATGTCAATTAGACACAACCCCATTCTGTTTAATGAAAAATAAAGAATGTATATAGCGTGTTCTTTAAAAATACATGGTATGTACTTTCCTTTTTTGGAATCTGCATTAGGATTTCTTCTGGTCACCACAAATGGCCATGCACCATCCATTACATGGTCATTCCATGGTAACCCCCAACAACCGAGTACATAGGGTGTACTTAAAGTAAATGGCTTGTACTCTTGAAATTTCCAAAAACTCTGATTTTTCACAAAAATAACTAGCAAACAATATTCATACATGAAAAAAAGATCCGGATTGTTAAAAGATTTCCCCCTTAAAAAAATTCATCCCATAATATCCCTAGTAAGGCGACGTAAAAGAAGAAACATCAAATAGCTCCGACCACTGTGATCGTAAATTAACCTCCCTCTCCCAATTATCATCATATAAAAGCATGTGGTACCATAGACCATATACTAGAGGAATAGACCGGCCATAGAGAATATTCTCACTTCGATCAACAATATGTATAGAATGCTCCTCAAAGGATGTTTCCACCTATTACTCAACCTCCTTGGGTTGGAATCATGAGATGGGTCTATGAAGTAACGATGAAGCTGATAAATGTGGAAGAGATCATGCATTGATTGGTACTTATGATGTAACTGCAACCGATATGAAACTATACCGACTCTCTATAACACCTAAAATGGTCTGACATACCTTGGTAAAATCTTACCCTGCTTCTTAATCCTCTTATGTCCAAACCGCGGTGTGGCACACATGAAAACATGATCGCGGACATCAAACTCTAGAGGTCGCCTCTGTCGATCGACATAAGACTTCGGTCCAGACTATGTAGTGTCCATCCTCTTTCGAATCAACTCTATATTCTTGGTGGTCTCCTGGAAAAGTTGAGGACCCTTCATCGATGGCTCTCATTCCTCTATCCACCAAAAGAGTGATCGGCATGGCCTATGGTACAAAGCCTCATAAGGTGACATATGAAGAGTTTCTTGAAAACAATTATTGTAGGAATATTCTATAAGATGTATGTGCTTCTCCCACAATCCTCCAATGTCTATGATGCATGCTTGAAGCACACGCTCAAGAACCTGAATCATACACTCAGATTGGCTATCTGTCTGGGGGTGGTAAGCTGTACTCAAAAGTACAGGTCTACCCAAATCCTTCTAAAGTCCATGCTTGAACTGAGAAGTAAAATGTGCATCCCTATCTGAAATAATGTATTTTGGAACCCCATATATATGTAGAATCTCTCAGAGGTGCAACCATTCCATCTCATCAACACTAAAGGCCTCTTTGATCAGAAATAAGTGAGAAACCTTCGTGAGTCTGCCAATGAGAATCCAAACTACATGATTCCCTTGAGGAGACCTCGATAAACCCATCATGAATTCCATTGAGACATCGTTCCATTTACACTCAGGAATGGGTAACTGTTGCAAAATACCGGATGGTCACTGATACTACACCTTCACCTAATGGAAAATGGAACATCTCATAACAAACCCAACAACATCTCTCTTCATACCTATCCACCAAGTGTAAATCACGATATATCTTCGTGACAACAGGATGAACTGCCGAAACTAAGGAATAAAAGTCACACATCAGCTCATCATGTATGTCTGTTCACACCCTTACGCTCTTATAAAAACTAAAGACCTCATCCTCAACTATGGTCCATCAAAAAATGGTGTCGTCTCCTGACACAATCTCCCATTGGAATAGGCCTTCATAATCTATTAGCTTCCTCATTCACAGTCGATCATGACGAATAGAGGTAATAGCTTCAGAAAAGAGAAACGCCTTCCCCTTTATGCCATGCACCTCCAAATGTTTCTTAGGGAATAGAGCCATAAGTTTCACCTCACTACTGGCCTCCTAAAATGTCAGTATCTGATCTATCCTTCAAAATACATCATCCACTGTGTTTCACTTCCAAGGTGTCTAGGTATGCTTGAATAAAAAGGATTTAATGTAAAAAAACCCTCCATCTCTTTCTCAAATTCAGGTTATATTGAGTGGAGACATACGTGCTAATTTTTTGGTTGGTGAAAACCACAAAATTCTCTCCCAATATGTAGTGTCTCTAACATCATAAAGAATGAACAATAATAGCCAACTCGATATCGTGCATCCAACAGTTCTTATTATGTGTCTTCAACTACCGAGACCCGAACACAACCACCCATTCTCCCTTCATAAGCACTACTACCATCCTGATACCTAATACATCATAGTAAATAGTACATCTCTTGCCCGATTCTAGAAAAACTACTATCTGTGCTAAAGTCAATATACCTTTTGGCTCCCGAAAGGATGACTCAAAAAAACTGACCACATGTACTTCACAGCCTTCTTAGTCAGGCCCGTTAGTGGCACTTTTAATTGTGAGATGTCTTGTATGAAATGTTTGTAGTAACCATCCATACCTAGAAATATTCATACCTCAAAGAAGTTATTTGGATTCTCTGAGGAAAATCCTGCTCTCACATTCTTTGGATCTACTGATACTCATGTCAATGAGATAACATGACAGAAGAAGTGAATAGGGTCCATCCAAAAGTGTCATTTTGAGAGCTTAACAAATAAATGATGCTCTCTTAATGTGCTCAAAATGATATCAATATGTGTGGCATGGTCGTGTCGAGTGTGAGTGTACACAAAGATATCATCCACAAAGACGAAAACGAAAGAATCCAAGTATTTATGGAACACTCAGTTCATTAGTACCATAAAAATTACAAGCATGTTCATGAGACCGAACGACATAACCACTTACTCATATAGACTATACCATCTCCGAAAGGCTGCAAGAGGTACATATGATGGTTTAACATGCAATTGATGGTAACCAGATCTTAATTCAATTTTCAAGAACACCTGGGATCTTCAATGTTGATCAAAGAGATCATCAATACTGGGTAAAGGATATCAGTTCTTAACCATCAACTGGTTCAAATTCCGATAATCCACACAAATTCTGTGGGTACCATCCGCATTCTTCAGAAATAGGACAAGAAAACCCTGAGGAAAAGTATTGTGTCGGATGAAAGCCTTTTCCTGAAACTCCTCCAACTCCTTCTTGAGATTATAATACTCTGGTGTAGCCATCCTATAAAGAGGAATAAACACTGGTGATTCTCCAAGTACAATATTAATAGAAAATTCCACCTCTCTCTCTAGAGGAAAACATGAAAATTCTTCTAGAAATACATCCATGAATCGATCCACCACTAGAGTAAAGTCTATATAGGAAGTGCCCTGGTCATCTAGAGATAGACTAGCAATCTGGGCTGTAACTCTTCCTAACACATGATGCTCAGGTCCCACTCTGCTTGCCTAGACATCCCATTAGAACTTATAAAGAAACTATATTCCCTCTAGTGATGTGAAACTCACCATATGGAGATAGCCGCCAACAACATATTGGAAGGGGAAAAACCAGTCCATTCCGAGAATTACATCATAACTCATCATCTCTAGGACATAGAGGTCCCATAATAAGTGACACCACCAACCTCAAGAGGAATCTACTTGCACTATGAGACACTAGTCGTTCCTGTCCCCAACGATTTGTCTAAATTCAAGATATCAGAAAAAGAAAAGATAAAGATCCAAAGGATCTACATAACTGAAAAAAATTTAACGCTATGGGATTACCCTTTATCAAAACAATCCTAAGCTAAAACTGATGCAACTAGGAGCGTACCTCAAACTGTAGAGGTTCTATGATCCTGATCTTACTGGGTCTGCTTCACTGAAAAAGTATGACCTTCACCGCAGCCTTGTGACCCTACTTGCCCACTCAGAGAAGATCCACCCTGTTGTCACTAAATTACTAGTGACTGCCTACCATAGCGATGACCTAAACCTTTGAAAAAACGAATAGAATAAATCTAGATCCCAGACTGGTGAGAAACTGGTGGTGTTGCTCCCGAATGAGGAGTCATAGAAAAAACACTATCAGCAGCTCCTCGTGAGATGATCTCACAGAATTGTTGAAGATGGCCCATCTTGCAGCAACATTGGCACTCCACTATGACTCTTGGGAAATGTGGCCTCTTATGCCCAACCTTCTTGCACGGGTATCATACCACCTATCTACCAGAAGGTGCTTCCCACCTACTCGAATCTCCACGTTTGGACACTCTTCAACGCTTAATTCTATTAGTCGGTGAGGAACTAGCTCTAGATGTAGAACCACCTGGTATCAAAGCTCCAGAATCCCTAAATTTGGACTCTGTGATCAGCGGCTGGCTGACTATGGAATATATAGAATCCAACCAGAATATTTTCAGCAGATCCAGAATATCATGCCTCTGACCATCCTCAAACCTTCGTGCAAGAAATTACTCATCTCTCCCAAGAAAGGGTGTAAGGCACTATAGCTATGTGAGGATTAATAATAATCCATGACTGAATTAGTAAACATCTCCAATTTCATGATTTCTCGGGCTCGATCGGCCCTCAAGGTCCATGGGTAGAAGTAGTCATAGAAGGTATGTTGAAACTCATTCTATGCCATAACCTGCTGGTGTCCTTCCTCTGACATCACATCCCACCATCTCTTGATGGAATCTCAAAGAATATAAAACGATTTCTTGACCCGCCTCTCTGGATGTATTTTGAGATTCATAAATATCACTAGCATGGCTTCTAGCCATGACTCAGCAGCATGGGGTCCTCTATCCCCTGAGAATGTTGGAGGATGCTGCTTCTGAAAGACCCATGTAAATTTTTCTATCAACGGGGCAGGATGTGGTACTCCATGGAAGGTCTGCATAAACCTCAAAAATCACTCTTGGAACTGTGCCTCGGCACCTATATCCAGGATGACGGTTGGTGCCAATATTGAAACAATATGAGGATCTGCTGGTAGTCCCTGATCATCCATATCTGGTGTCTGATCACTGCCATGTAACTGGAAGACAACCAGAGGACGTCTCGGTGTCATGACTCTATATGTTCAAGCGCACACCTTAAAACAAGATTAAGAGGGACTAAAACATAGATGTGTTAGAAGGGAACAAGAGAAAGAAAGCATTCAAGTTTTCCAAAACATGGATACACAGTGTGTATAATTCTTATATGGCGTGTTCTCTTAATCCATCACATGGGCGTGTACTTTTTCCACCCCAAGTCATGTAACACCCCATAAACATAGTGTGTTGTCCTAAAACACATCGTGTACATGAATAATGTTCCTATCCACGAGTTCTCTTACATGGATAAGCCACATGGTTCTCTTAAAACAAGACTACGTGACATGTCTGTGCCAGAAACAGTGTGTACTATAAGGATTTCACTGACATGTGTTGATAATTATACTGCCGGTTACACGGCTCACTTTACATGTTGTGTACTATAAATAATTCATTGACCCGTGTAGTTCTCTACATGGCCGAATTCATGGGTTACACTACACGGAGTGTTCAAGACTGACATTGTGTGTATAACTTATGTTTTTTCCACCTGTTTCATTAGTCACACTGGTGGACACATGGTCTTCACAACACAAAATGTACATCAGGAACACGACGTGTTCCCCCAAAGATTTCCCAAACCCATGCCTCTTCCCACATAGCCAGTGACATAGTTAGAGACTACACGACATGTATATAAAGTACACGGTGTGCACTTATGAAAAAAACACATATCCTTCCCGAAAAAAAGGACACATGGTGTGTATTTATCATTACACGCCATGTATTCTTGTTTTTTCCGGACAGTAAGCCTCGAAAAGTGTTCTGAAACCCAGAAAACAATGAAATGAACATTATGGAGCCAAATTATGATTCGTGATGGTCCATAATCACCATGAGTCAATGCTTGGAATCTTATACATGTCATATTCAAGGAAATACATAACCATGATCCACCAAATTCCGATCCATGAGGTCCCACAACACCTGAAGAAAGATAGTTTGGAATCTATCCAAACAAAACATTACAAAATTTAGTTCCATATCAAATAGTAGGTATTCTTATCATGGAATATATCCCAACAACATTCATATCTAGCACAACATCTATCACAACAATATGAAATCACTAATGCACCCTAAATGGCATGGTAGGAATGCGTGACATGTGATTTCTGACATGTTCCTATATGATGCATGAGATGGCATACCCTCATCTCCTTGGGTTGAAAAAGAAATATAACCTCAATAAAATCAATTATAACAACACAATAGATGCGTATCACCAAATGGGAAAATCAAATCAACTGTAAAACTTCAAAACCATAAAATTGCAATAACCGAGGTAATTTGGCTTTTCCCTGTACACGGTTTAGCTACACCCGGGCACAACTTATTACCAACTACCTATTAATTACTATCCATGTATATAGGCTCTAAATAGTGTGTCAAGAATAAATGTACCCCCTAATACCAGTTTGTAACGCCCTAGTTCTGGGAGCCACCCAGAGGTGCCCCGTACCCGATTGGTCACATGGCCTCAAGCAGATTTCCTCAAACACCAGAGGTTGCCGAATAGAAGCAAGGGCGTTGGGTGTGAAAATGAGGAAACTATTCCCACATAGGCAAAGTTACATAGTTTAATTAAAATAGATAACAATATCAGAAGTAGTAAAACATGAAATATGTAAACAACTGAAGTAGTAAATAATTTCAGCACACATATATATATTATGAATGATACATATTCCAAGGAAAGCAGCGAAACAAATCACAGTTCTTTAATATAGTACTAAACCAAAGTACAAAAGAAAAGAATGTAAATAGCTCCACAACATCAGAAGCCTCAGCTTGTACGATGCTCCCCAGCTCCACAGCAATCTTGTTCTTGAAGTAGAAGGGCACTTTCCCTTGTCTATAACTGTAGAAATATAATCTATTTGGTCCAAAAACCATGACCCAAATAGGGTGTGAGGCTAATCCTATTAGGAAACCACCCAAATACTTGTGAGTAATAGTCAGTGAATATATAAGACAAGAAATATGAAAGAAGAAGCAGTAAACAAGGAAGTACTCAAAAGTAAACAGTCATACAGTTTCACATACAAATATTTACTTTTATGTATTTAATTAACCAAAAAAATACAATAAACCCTTTGGGTAGTTATCACATCCTAAACAATATGTCTCACATTAAAAGAGTAAATATAACAATGAATCTATGAGGAATCACTCACCAACAATTCCCCCTATAGTCATGTGTGATCAAAGAATCTTTGAGGGATCACTAACCGTCAATTCCCCCAATAGTACATTAATGGTATTCTATAGACACTCTGAGGAAGCACTCAATGTTAATTCCTTTTGTCGACTCATAACGAAACTATACACACTCTGAGGGAGAACTCAACATCAATCCCCCTATGGTCTTGCAATGTGGTAATTATAATAGACACTTCGGGAAAGCCCTCAATATTAATTTCCCATATGGTCTCACTAGACCACGTTCCTGCAGCCCCGTGTAAGATGTCATGCCCAAACGATAAACAAAAGACAAATTAAACCTCACGAACTACTTGTATAATCAAACCAAAACATATCATAGCATGTTAGATAGTAATCAACCCATCCTAACAATACTAGGCATGGAAAGTAAGAAGTAGCCTAATTGGAAAGGCAAGACCAAAAGGCCAATAAAAATCATACATGGGAAAAATATTCATAACATGGAATGGTTAACCGTATTCAAAACAACTATCCACTATCCAAACAATCAATGAATATCAGATAATAATAGGGCTAAACACCATAAACACACAATACCCCGAACAAGGGTATTGGACAGTTTTCCACAAATTACATAAATACTTTTTAAGGAAAGATAAAAACCACCTACCTTGGTGTCATGAGATCGATATACGAGAACCTTAGGCCATGAATTGATCAATAATTACATAGATCTACAAAAATGTTAAAAACAATCAATCATGGATAAATCACGAGAGGGGAGAAATCAAGAGATGATGTTCAAGAAGAAGGGAGAACTCACCGATGTGACTCCAACGAAATCGACGTCGGTAGATTCAGAGAACAAACATAAAGTCGAGGGATCAGAGAAGATCTACAACCATACGAATGCACATGGAAGAGAAAGATGACAAAGAACATTCTATCAATCAGATTTGACCCAGGTTCGTTTAATGAAAAAAGTACATCGCGTGTTCTAAAAAAGTACACGTCATGTACTTTCGTTTTCCATCCACAACTTTAGGTTATCTATAGGCCCCACAATCATCCATTTAATCAGCCGCTACATGGCCAGTACACGGTCACCTGCAGAAACTAGGTACACGACGTGTAATTAAAGTATACGTCATGTACTCCAGAAATTCCCAGAAACACCTCTTTTTCTAAAAAAAAACAGAAAGAAATATTCACACCTGAATAGAAGATCTTTTTTCTTACAATGGTATCATTAAAATATATTCACATTGTATCATATGTAAAATAAGTTTTTTATTTTTATTAATGAAAATTCCATTAAAATATAATTACAAACATTTATAGGGATAATAATCTTTTTATTTTGAAAATCACTTTTAAATACTAAAAAATCACAAGAAATTGTAAAAATTATTCTATTTTAAATAATCAATTAAAACAAATTACATAACATTAAAATATTTTAATTGACATAATGTTATGAAAATCCCTTACTGTCATAAATGGTCAAAATATAACATTCGAAATATTTCATCAAATGGAGTGGAAAGTGACTCATTTTAAAAAAGTTAATAAACATACATTTAAAAACACATTAACTAATGTTAAAGGTCATGTAAAATGATTTAAGAAGTCATTTTATTTTTGAAAATTTTTATGTCATTTTGGAAAACATGGATATGGATTTGAAAGGTAAAGGATCCAAAATAAAATATAATATCAGTATCAATTACAAATGACATTATCAATGATTGATTAATAAATAATGGAGGAAATGGGAATCAATCATGTTATCCACATTAACAAAAATTAGAGAAGAAAGTGATTTGGTTCAATAAAATAAAATCATATGATTTTTTATGGAAACCTGAAAGAAAAGAATCCTGAAAAAAAATAAGATTTTTACATATATCCTTTTACTCTTTGGTAACTCTTTAATAGTATGCCCATAAAAATTATAAATTCAAATGATAGGTTAAATATAATGTTTCTATGTAAATACATGATATAAAATGTAAAATGGGTATTATATGCACCTCAACTATTCTTATAGGTGATATCATAAACATATGTCTCAGTGAAATAAAATTTTAGATTAATAACCCTTACAAAAAAATTATTATAATTGAATTTTATAATTAATGAAAGAATCAATTAGGTGTATAAAAATAAATTCTGTGAAAATAAGAATAAATAAATGATATAATCAAATTTCCTTACACTCAAAATCAATTAATTATAAAAACAACTATATCACACAATCAATGGAAATTGAGTTTTGAAATTTATTACCACTTATTACCTTTTATTTCAAATCCCATTGGTGGAAATAATTAAATTGAATCCTAAAATAAAATTATTTAGAAGTGATTAAAGATATTAGATATAAATAGGTATTATATACACCATAAAATAAAAATAGGAGGTAAGTATGTCATATTTCTCATAGAATGATTAAGTGAGATGAGAAAACGCTTACCTCAAGTAGAGACTTTCATTGTCTAAAATTCGAATATTGTATTATTTTATTACATTAAATAATTGATTTAATGTTAAAATTTTATAGGTTTAACAAGTTATATTAAAATCATTTATTTCCTTTATTTTTAATGATATTTTTGAATACTTAATCAGTTTTGATCACATTGAGTGTTTTGAGGACATTTGGTTTAGTGTTTCCAAATGACTTGGGCATGTTGACCTTGGTGAAAGTGGAAATTAATTAAAAATAAATATAATAATAACTATAAAATTATTTTAATATATATTATTAATTTATAATATTCAATCTAATAATGAAGAATGGTTATAAAAAATGAACTATGTTATAATCATATAGATGGTAGATCATACATATGCATGAGTACTGTTTACTTTTTTCAATGATCATTATAAATATAAGGTATGAATTAATTTATTTTTCAATGATGATTGATAAAAAATAATTAGAAAATTATTTATTTAAATGTACATATATATATATATATTAATTATTCTTGTCATATGGTGAAGATAATTGAATTACATCAACTCTCTGTGGCGCTAGTCCACACGTTCACGAATGAAATTATCCTTTTTAGTGTAACAAATAAAATGATATATGATATTATATGAATGATAAATAATTCATAATTATCATTATGATATAATTTATGTCACATATATTCATTAAATTTTTATTTGTTACCTTCCATGTAAAGCGTTATTGAAAAATATTTTCATCACTTTTCGAGGCATTATTCTGATAAACACATGATACTGATTATTCTATCCCCCGTCGAATAGGACGTAAGAATTTATATATGATATTATAACTATATAATTATAAATTTTTAAAATATATAACTTATCTTCTATAAATCCATAAGTAATACAAGATGTTAGAGGTGATGATGGAAAATTAATGACAATAGTTTGTTAGGATGTAGTCCTCCATATACACAAATATTGATTTCTTATCCCATTTTATTGAAAAAAATTATATATAAGTTATTAAAATAATATAATAACATATAATTATATTTAATATATTTATTTTATCATATTATAATATTTAAATATGATTTGTTTGATGCGTTTGAAAAAATAAAATCAAAACCCATAGTTTGAAGTTTTACGTGTTTTTAATCACCTCGTTCAAATTACAGAAAATGTATACCTAGAATAGATTTATGAATAATTAAAAGATTATATAATGATAATATAGAATTTGGGACGTTATTTTTTTAGTTAATTTATTAACCAAATGGTTTTTAATGTGCCAAGAATAATGGATAGTGGGATGCTTTTTAAAAGTGATGTGAGTTGCAATATTATAATGTCTAAAATGAAAAAGGAGTACCCATGTTCTTAAAATGACACATGGATTGTAAATGTAACATTATGAAGAATCATAAATTATGAGGTTTAAATATTTATATGAAATTGATTTTATATAAGGTTTTATGAGATATTTACTCTTATCATTTTACATTAACCATTAGTAATCTCATTTTTCCCTTATGCAGTTTTTTTTCTTTTTTCACTATTAATTAGGATTGAATTATTTACCATATTAAATAATTTAAATTATTATGATTATGAATATTTAATCAATTTTAAGAAACTAAAATCACCAAATTGGGAAAATATAACTTAAAACTGAACACGCAGACGCGATGAAAAAGAGACTTTCAAGAAGTGAATTTTTAAGCGAAAGATAATGTAATATTAACTCTATGATCATTGTATTAATATAAATTAACATTTATTGATATATAACAAATAAAATTTATTTAAATTCTTACCGAATATTTTTAATAATTAATTAAAAAATGGAATCATTATGAACATTAACATAGATTTTAGAAAAATCATGTTTTAAAATAAAAATATAATATAATACTAAAATCTTCTATGATGTTGATTAAAAATAAATATAGTGAAAAACAAAGTATATACATATTTAACATAAAATAATATTCAAAACATAATGTTACTTAAATTTATGAATTTATTGAAAATAAAATATTGTTTATAAAAATCAGAAATATTATTATACACCGAAAAATCAATATTTTATGAAAAATATGGAAAATTCTCCCGAAGTGAATTTTTGTAATAGAAATTAACAAATAAAATATTTTTTAAAATTTATCAAATATCAATCAAAATATTGTTTTCATGAAAAATAACAAAAATTATTATTGAAAAAAAATAATTTAAAACAAAAAAATTACATAAAAAAAGTGATTGAGTATTTATTAAACATTTGTCAATAATTTTTGTTGAGTGGAAAATTTATATATATATACATATAATTTTGAGAATAAATTTCATTCAAAAAAATTTAACAGATAGGTTATAATAGTTATATATTTTATGGGTCATTGAAGCTCAGTGTTGTGTGTTAAATATGTTATCGACCATAGTTTTTCTTTCAAAAAATTCCAGGTGTTACATCCACACCCTTTAACAAATTAATTCCTCTATATTTTTAAATTTACATTGGTAATAGATGTTTGGATATATTAAAAATAATTTTTATTTAATCCCATACCATAAAAGGGTTTATAAAACATCATCATGATAAAAAAGAATTATAAGTATGAAATTCATATGGAATAACACATACTACGTTTTCAAATTGAAAAACATAGGTGAGAGGTAATTTTTTTTTATGGAATAAAATCATTGTTCCAAAATAATGATATGTAACCACGAAGATCATTGATCACAAGAAATTGAATAATTAAGATAAAGTTAACAACCACAAAACCATAAACCAAAGGGGCATGAAAAACGTCATTGATTTCGTTAGAAATGACAGTAATAGGAAAAATAATTATTTCAAGATCATTTTCCTATAGTTGAAGAACTAATTTGAAATATATATTTATAGAATAACGAAATAACTTACTTAATGAGTATAACTTAAACTATTTATCAATTTCCACCACATTCTCACATTTTACTTCAAATTATGTGTATTCATGATAATTATTTATTTCATGCAGGAAGAACTAAAGTAAAATTTTAATGGGCCACATTACCATTAATGGATAATAAATACATTACAACTATAATTATAAGTAAAAAACCCCAGATGGTTGGCACATGGTATGATGATTAGCAAAGCGAGTAAACCATCATATGATGAAATAATACACAAATCACCAAAAATCAACAACAAATCACAAAGTCAAAAATAAATCATTCTTAAATTACATCAAAATTATGTTTTTTTTAAACTCAAATGTTATCTCATAAATTTCATCATTGAAGACAAAAAATAAATAAATATTTTTTTTATGAAATAACATTAATCACATAGTCACCAAATCAGTTTTCAATACTATGGTTATCTATATAGTAGATCTTATGTTCATATAATTAACTCAATATCAAGATCATGTAAACCCTTAATGTTTTCTATATAATATTTATTATTTAAAAAATATGTAAATCCAATATTTATGTTAAACAAAATATTTATATATACTTCAATCTAAGAAAACATCCCCACAAATTTCATTATGCACATTAAGATCTCATCCCATAAAACATATATTGGGAATCTAAGACATTGACCATTTGGTCATACTTAATCTTATAGACCTTTTATAGTATCCATAACTTTTAATATAACCTCCCATGAAAAAATATAATCTCTGGATTTATCAAATCCTTTCATTTGATACAAATTTAAATATCTCAAAACCCATACTCCTAGGTATGGGTCAAAAATAATAGACTTTAGATTTTCATATTTGATACATATGAGGTGAAAAAAATTTCACAATCCCAAACAAAAAACATGAGAAGCAAAAAATAGAGCACATATAAAAAAAATACCATTTAGGTATATAGTGGTATGGAATTATTAAGAACCCTTACAAAATCCAAAACCCATGTTTTTTAATGATCAATTCTCCTACTTGACCCATCTATTCATATTTCAAATTAATCCATCATCATCATCCATATAAAACCATTAATCAAATAAATATTTCAAATATTATGCTTGATATAATAGGGTATAGAAAATATAAGATGGGTGAGCTCAAATGCTTAGTAATGGTAAACTTAAGCACTAATATTTGATTTTCACTAGTGAGCATACTACGTGCATAATGGTGTGAAGGAAAAAAATTATGCATAATAAAATCACAAGAGAAATCATACATTTCAATACACGAGTCATCTATAATAATGTTTGAAATATGTCTTTAATAAGGGTATTTGTCATAAGAATCAATAATCATTTTCATTTTTATATAAATATTTATTAAGGGAAAAATTATAATCCTAAATGAATCATAGATAAATCATTTTGTTATCTTGGAACATCATCATCATTTAACACTTACAAAACATATAAAAATAGAATAACCATATACGAACATATAATATAAATCTCTAATGAACATAATCATTGACCAATGCATTTGAATACTATGTGTGTGCATCCATAATAGTTTCTATAATGGGATCCTCTAACATTATAAAGGTGTACCCATGATCATCAATAATGTCCAAGTATCATTCATGAAATAATGTACAATGGTAATTCATTTCATCATAAACATATATGAACAACCATTATTCATTTTGGAAGATAAAAAACCCATGGTAATGAAATGTGTTCTATGAAAATCTATTTGAAATATAACTAACCTGTGAAAATGAAATGTCATCCATAACAATCTATTTGAAACATGATAAGCCATTGTAATAGAAATTACCCCTATAACAATATTGTTGAAACATGATTAACCTTTGGAAAAGAAAATGGATTCAATAATAATATATTTTTAAGATGATTAGTATTTTTAAATAAAGGTGTTTTCTAAGGAATCACTTTTAAACATGATTAAACATTATAAAATACCAATGATCCATTAAAATCTCATCGTAATATGATTAAACTTTGTAAAATGAAAAAAATTCCATAAAATTCGGTTAGAAAAATTTTTAATACTTCCATTTATATATTAAGGGTGACTTCCTTAAAAAATATTGACATTGGTGCATAATTAACAACAAGGGTATTTGATATTGTTGAATGAAAATACCATTATAAGATCATTTAAATCATTTTTTGAGGGAAGTAACATTTTAGAAAAAAAATTACTTTTGAAAACTAAATGTTCAATAAATATTGTCCAAATAATATTATTGTAAATAATAAAAGAAAAAATTTAAATTAAACTTCACGGAAACAAATTTAAATGATGGAAAGAAAATGTTTTCTTCTACTAAATTTTATAAATTACCATTTATTTTAAAAAAAAGTAAAAGAGAGTCAAAAGGGAACCATTTTGAAAATGTTACGAAATTTACATTTAAAATATTTTTAATTATGGTAAAATATCCAATAAAATTAATTTTGGAAATTGTATAATTTTAGATGATAACATTTTTAAATAATTTCAAAAAAAATATATTTGGAAGGGTGTGATGTAAAATCAAAAAATAATATAATATTGGTATCACCTGAAAATGAATTTATAGATGATTCAATAATAAATTAGAGGGGAATGGGAATAAAACATGTTAACTATGTCCATAAATATTGTATAATAATGTGATTGGTTTCTTGGAAATTATATAATATTATTTCCATTGAAGAACATTTAAATCAAACAATATAGAAAGAAACAATATTGAGAAATAAATTCTTTTCGCCAATGGAAACTCATCAATAATAATACGAATGATTGAATAATGTCAATTAGACATTAAATAAAAAGATTGTAAGGATATAAATGATATAAAATGTCAAATGATCTAGATATACAAATCAAAAAGTAATATAGGTGCATATCATAAACATATGTCTCAAACAAAGAAAAATTAAGACGAATAACCCTTAGCAAAATAATACCACAAATTATGAGAATTAATAAATGAATAAATTATGTGTATAAATTAAAAATATAGAAAAAAATTTAAAATTCAATGAAATATAACAAAATTTAATTACACACATAATATTATTTTATAAAATAAAATAATTAAGTAATAAACCAAATGAAAAGAAATTGAGTTATGAAATTCATTAACACATGGTAACATTCAATTCAAATAACCTTTGATTAAATATTTTATATTGAAAAATTAACTACCATGGTTGATAAAGTATTAATTATATAAAATTTATAATGGGATATATATAAATTTCACAACAAAAATAAGTGGTGAATATAGAACATGACTCAAAAAAATAAAAGTGAAATAACTAAAACCCTTACCTCAAGTCGAGACATTATTTATATGACCTTTAACCACAATTTAGTAATATTAAAAAAATAATTATACTTATTAATAATAATATCTAGGTTTAAGAACTTGTACATTAATAATTTATTTAATTTCATTATAATGAAATATATTTATAATTAATTAGTCATGTCTAGTCAGCTATTGTGAGTAATTTTAGGTTATTGTTTTTAAATATATTCAGTGTCTTGACCATGGTAAAAGTTATAATTATTTCAAAATATCATGATTAATAATAATGTAATAAATATTTTATTTATTCGTAAATAAAAGTTCTAAACCAATCATGTAAATTTTTTATGAAAAATCAACTACATTAAGATTCTGGAGAGTGTAGGACATACATATAATTGAGTAATGTTTTCATTTTTGAATGATCATTATATAAAAAAAGATATGATTTAATATAACTTATATAATCAAAATAATATAATACATATAATAATATATATTTTAATGTATATATATATATCAATAATTTTATGTGGTGAGGAAAAAATAATCACATTGCTTCATCAAGGTGGTATTCCACACATTCACGAACTACGTTATTATTTTCTATTATTAGAACGAAAATGACATATTATATTTTCATAATGATAAATATTTCATGAGGCGATAGTCCGATATACACACGAGAGATGTTATCAAATCCCTTAAAGAAATGAATGTAAAAAATAAATATGTTATATAATAACTCAAGAAGCATAAATTTTTTATATATACCATATATATATTTGAAATATATAATTTAAACAAACCTTGAAAGGTAATAATTAAAAATTAATGACACCACTTCACGAGGTGGTAGTCCTCCATACACAATAATACTGATTTTGTATCCAATTTGATGGAAGAGAATATGGATTTAGATTATAAATTTAATATAATAAAATTAATTTAAATATTATATAATGGTTTCATAACATTATAATATTTTAATAATATTTAAATGGGGTGGAAGAATAAATTATACAAAAGTGCATAGTTAGGAATTTTACCTCTTCTCATACCACCACTTTAAGATTATAAGAAAAATATTCCAAGAATGTATTTATGAATTATGATATGAGAGAATGTAAAATTTGTAAGTGAATTATACAGATATTGGATTAGTTGAAATGGTTCAATGGTGGGAATAATTGGGGAGATGAGGGGTAAATTTAAAAGTGAGTTGAGTGTCATGTTTGTAATGTTTGAAAAGAAAATGGTGTGCCCATATTTTTTAAATCCCAAATGGTTAAAAATGGTCCACTATATTTAATTATACATTATTATATCTCAAAATTTATATATAATTTATTTTTAAAGAGTTTTTAGGAAATTTTTTCTATTATATGCTTCATTTAATCCTTGGTATTCATGTTTTTACCTTAACTATGGTAATTGATTTTTACTTATTTTACAATTAATTGTAGTTAAAAATTAAGTAGAATGTATTAGATAACAAAAATTAATTTTATTAAAAAAATAGATTCCATTTACCAGTAAAATTTTACATAATTGGGAAATTTTAATTTAAAATTTAACACACAGAAGTGATGAAATAGCGTGTTTTTAATAAGGGATTTTTCTTGTAAAATATGATTTTATATTAATTATATGACTAAATATAATCATTATATGGATATAAATTATTATTTATTAATATATAATATATATATTTAATTTAAATAATTTCTCAATATTTTTTTTAATTTAACTAAAATGGAGAAACATTATTCACTTTAAAACCATTTTCAGAACAATCACATTTTTGAACACAAAGACAACCACATACTAAAATCCAAAATGATGTTTATTAAAAAGAAAATATGTGGATTACAAATAAATATAAAATATTAATTTTAAATTAAATTATATTTAAAACAGAATTGGTCTTCTAAACAAGTTAATTTATTGAAAAGATGAGTTTTTTAGAAAAATCTTTATTTTAACTATTCACCCAAATTGTATATTTTCCCAAAAAATAAAAAAGTTTTAGAAGTAGTAAATTTTGATATTATTATTTAAAAATATAAATAAATTCTATCTAGTAAATATTATAAATTTTTAGAAAATTATTTATAATTATATTTCACAAAAACAAATAAAACTAGTTTTAAAAAAAACATGTTTTTGAACTATGAAATCTATTTAATAATAATTCAATTATTAACTAATAAATATTTTCCAAACATTTATATTGAGTATAATATATATATATATATCATAATTTATTTTAATATATTCGTACCAGTCAATTTAACATCAAGGTTATAACGTTTATATAGTTCATGATTCGTTTAAGCTTGGTGTTGCATGTTGAATATGTTATTCGAAGTATTTTTATTTTATAAAATATTATATTATTATTATATAGGTGGATAAAAATATAGTATAGTTTTTATTGTTATTAATACCCTCAAAAATGAATATTTGATATTAAATCATTTTTCACATTGTCAAAAAAAGAGGCGATGATGAAAACATGGGTTTATACTCCAGAGTGATATGATTTTGTTATCAAATGATTTTTTTTATGAATAAAAATGAATGTTTCTATAGAAAGTTTAACTTATTAAATAAATAATTTTGTAATGTATATGAAAATATGATACATATCTAAAAAAATATAAATAAACTCCATAATGGAATTTTTCACTTTAATGATTCATAAGCTTAATGTTTTACATAATTAAATTTTTATGTTTAGAAAATGGACTGAAATAGAAGGTACCATTTAAATAAAAACTAAAATGGAATATGAAAATATGGAATTCTTGTTATGATTCTAGTTGATCTATGAAACTAAATGAAAATGTTATCCAATCTTTTGAAAAAAAATATGAACCACATAGAGCATCTAACACAGCCTAGGAGGGAATAAATAGACCATGAATCCATCATTTATCAACACTCGTAAAATCCTATTAGACCCTATGAAATGTTTATTTTTGAGGAATGGGTCCATAATAATAAAAATATATCTATTTATGATATTTTTTAATAATGATTTGTTCACCCTTGTATAATATATCTTATAATGATATGAAGATAAATGAAGGTTGTTAATAAAAAACATTGAGCCTAAAAATGAAATTGATTCATTGAAGTGGAAATATATAATGAATTTAATTATCAATAATTATTTTACCTAAACTCTATAAATAGTGAGGAAAATTTAATTCCTTGAGTTTAATAAAAATGAAGGATAATTTTTAGGTTTTTGTGATATGAAATTTTCAATGAGTATTCCTTATGACTAAATATTTTTCATTGATTATGATGAAAATATTAACAGATTATTTTACAGACTAAGACCCTATCTATGGAATTCATTTTCGATTCAATATAATGGGAGTTATGATATAATAGTATAATGTTTCATCATAGACTAAATAGGGTTCAATTATTCCATATATCCCATAGACTAAATAAAAAAGAGAATAAAAAAGTTATTGCAAAGTATCCAAACTTTTTTTTTCAAAGGTTAGGTCTGAATCCTCATTTATTATTTAAATCAAAGAAATTTTTCAATCTGGGTAGAGGAAGACCCATTACCTAGATCGAAGGCCCAAGAATTATTAGTCTGAATACAAGTCTTGAGAATCCAATTTTGTGTCTTAAAGAGTCATTTGATGAATCGTAATGCTACAGTACCTCGGCTTCTACCGTACCATCACCTCTACAGTACCTACTACATTATTGTCTCTACTAAAATGCTACTATCGCTAAAGTATACTACTAATATACTAATACTACAATGCCACGACAGTACCCATGGAAATTCTTCCTTGCCCAGATTTTATCCTAGGTCTTTTTGATGCCTTGTAAGAGCCTTAACCACTTAGGTACATGCTCTTTGGTACAAAACATCCGAACGATGAAGAGGATGGGAATTTGATGAAATATCCCTTCATAAAAACTATTGGAAAATGAACATAGAAATTATACTTCAAGAAATTATTATTTGTTACAAATGTTTAATGGATATTCAGTTTACTATAAACAATATTAGACAGACAAAGAATTAACACTTATAAGGACAAAAAAATTTCCAACATAAATATTACATCATTTTAGATGATTCTTAATTATATTTCATAATAATACAAGTATATGGTTAATAAATATTTATTATCATTGGAATAATTGATATATATATATAAAGAACATAAATGGTCTACAACATTCCTGTTTTTGTCTTCATAACTAGAACCCTTATCATATATATGATAATTAACACCTTTCCACGTAATATTGGGAAAACAAATATATAATATAGTGAGGTAATATAAAAAATAAGTGAAAACATTAGATTTATCAATAAATGATCATAATCCATCATAAAACTATTATTAGGTTATAAGAAATTGATCAAGAAATACAATAATCATAAAAATCAGTCAATTACTATTAGTCATGAAACATGGTGTATAGTTTTGTAAAACAAATAAAAAGTGAAAAAAGAATTTAAATGCATAAATAATCATTATTGATAATCCAAATAATATCATATTCATATGCCATTAGACTGTGTCATCCACATAATAAGATAAAATAATTTCCTTCGTGAAGTCCCACCTCTATAATTGTCATAGTGGATTGGGTTGACTCACCATTCCATCATTTATTAGTCACTGATAACTCCTACGACTATATTTTTGGAAACTATACCTTAATAAAAAGGGTTAACTACCCATATGTAGTCTATTATATGATGATATATCTCTTTTCTACCTAGGTATAAAATGTCTATAATATTATATTTCCATTCCTCATATAATTAAAACCATACAAATATATTCTATGAGGTCATAAAAAATTCATCATATCTTCAAACAATAATCCATGAAAAAGATATGGGTTTCAGAAATATTTCACAACCATAATATTAAACTTTATAAAGAATAATAAATATGATAAAATTGCATTATATCCAAAATAGACCATAAGATTTACGATAATATCTTTTTATAGAAAAAATAAATTTAAAAGGTCACTAAATAAATTTACGAGGATAAACACTTCTATTTTAAACCACTTATTCAGAATTTTAATATATAAAAAATATTAAGTATATAAATTTAACATAAAAAATGGAATCATATAATTTAATTTTATATGAAGAAAATATTAATTATTAATAATAAATATATTCATGTTGTATACATTAAAAAAATTCTTTCATATTATCAGTAAACAATTAAGAAGCACCTGGGTTGGAAAATAAAATGATGATTAATTTAAAACATTTTTTATAAATAAAACAATGGGTAAAAATAACATAAATAAAACATTATTGAATTGTGAAATCATTATGGAAGTATTTTAATAAAAATATTATCATGGATGAAATGATTCTCAACTGAAGAGAAAAACATGATCGGTATTCCTTGAAAACATTCATTTACTATCTCCAGATTATTAAAATTTAGAAAAATAAACTTAAAAGAAAAAAAATATATATATATATATAACTCTATGATATTAATTTTTATCTTTTTGGTGATATATATGTCACACAATTTCGTTAGTATATATTTAAATCATAAAAAATATTGATTAAAATTCAATGGTATAATCAAACACTTACCGCTTAGATAAAAATCGAATCAAAATAAACATGAAGGAATATCTTAAATTAAATCATTATATACAATTAAAAATAACTTTTTTTCATGACATAATGTATATAATGTGTATTATATAATCCAAATGAAGGAAACAAGTATTGAATATAGAATATGTATGACATATGTTAAAGTAAGACGTGAAACCCTTATTTGAAGCCATCCTTTTTCCTAAGAGATATATAATAATATATAAGAAATTTAAATATATTACAGATATGTATTTTAAAATAATAAAAAATATAACATCATTTTTAATCCAAATATATAATTTCAAGGGAGATTTATTATGAATTTTATTTTAATGTCTACATTTCATTTATTAACAACCTCGTTTTCCACTTTAGTTTTTCAGTGGTTATGGTCCTTGAACATTGATCATGATTATATAATAAAAATAATTCTAACCAAGATATAAATATCATATTGTTTTATTAAATACATATTTATAATAATTAAAAATAAAATTGTGATGGAAAATTAATTACATTACTATTTAGATATGATAGTTCAACCGTATGCATGAGTAATGATCCTTTTTTTGCATTGATGAAATAAAATAAAGGTAAATATTAATAATTTTTTATAGATTATTTATTTTAATATAAATAATTTATATAAATATTAAATCTATTAATATGAAAAACCCTGAATGATGGTACTCGAAAATGAGTCATATAGCTAAAATGATACAGTAGTCATTAAGTATGCATGAGCAAATATTTCATCTCCCATTATATTTATATGTTGTAGTAAATGGATATGAAATTCTTATAATAACATCACAATAAGTTTATGACACACTAATTATCATTTTTCTATTTAAAAAACATGTATATAGGATGTGGGAGAAGAAATAAAATTGAAAAATACTGGCAATGTTCTACACCTCTTATTTTAACGACATCTATTCGATTATTCCACAAGCCTTAATAGATTGGTCTTAAGATTGGTAAATAATCAATTGGAATGAGGGTGGGCCGGTAGAATGGTTTTTTATAATATATTTTTGTGAGATATTATTCTAAAATTATGGTAATAAATAAGGAGAATATGTTCTCATTTTTATTTGAGGGGAGGGACACACATGGAATTTGATATAAAATTCCATCATATTAATGTCAGTTTATTTTGATTATTTCTCCAAATATATAAGTATTCATTATTATGTTAATTTAAGGTTAACATATATTCATCCACAAGGAATTTTTTATTTTTATGGGTGGAAATTATACCTTTACCAAATCCTTTAACCCCTGATAAAAACGTTTTATACTTACTCACAGAAACCAAAGGTTAATGTTTTAACTATTCACTATGTAAAAAAAACAATGATAAACCAATTAAATTATATTAATTATATTAATTAAAATTATTTAATAAATATTACTAGATTTAAATTCTATAGGTTGAATAAATTATTATTATTTAGGCTAATAATGTGATTTGAGAACATGTTTTAAAAAAATCAATTAAAAGTTTAATACTATGTTTACATTATTTTTTTAATTGTAAAAACCATAAAATGAATATTAAAACGCTATATTGAATATATAATTTATAAATTTCATTATAAAAATTAATTTGTAGATAATTTAAAAAAATATTTTGACTAAAACACATTTCATGAATAATTATTGTTTTTTAAGAAGATGTTTTTTAAGACAAAAAATCAAATTATAAAAACAAGTATAATAATGATTTCTAGGTAATTAAATATATTATTTATAATTAAACGATATATATTTTACATTACTATCAAATTCAAAATATAATGGGATGTCCACTTTAATTTAAATGATAAGTTTTACAAAATATAAGTATATTTCACAATTTGTGTAAAAATAAATGTTGTTTGACAACTGAAAGAAAAAATTAATATTTACCTCTTAATAAAAAAAGGAAATTCATTTCATTTAATAAAATTAAAAAAAATTGGTAGAATGTAATTATGAAGATCACCTGATATACTATGATAAAAACATTTTTGTTGATGCCAACATTCTAAAGTGTATAATGAATACTGACAACTGAGCACCTTATTAATTTTTTTAATATATATTTTTTCATTTATAAAAAAATGTATGAATATTTTTTATAAAGTTGTTATTACTATTTATTATGTCTATTTTTTTTGAAATGATAGAATAACTTACTACACCTTAGTTCATTTAGAACCTAGGTTGTATGTAAAGAATTCAATTAATGAGATCATGCTCTATTTCAAATGAAGTACATTTAAATTCATTAGGTGATATATTATACCCAAATTAAAATGAATCTCTCCCTTGAAAATGTATCACTCTTGTTCAAGAAAATGAGAACATCTCATCTTTAACAAATCCTTAGCTTCACATGTAACATCATTACATTTTTAAATCTACCAAAGAATAATTACTAGATGAGTATTCCCGTTCCATAGAAATTTATCTCTACTATCATAATTTTATAAAGACTGTTCTTAAAATAAATTAACATGATCTAAATTAACAACCAATAATTTTGTACATGATAAGTATTATGTATGTTTTTCATTATGATGGTACATGGAACACATCATAAACATCATAGTGGCTTGGTGGGAGTAATATGTGATAAACCACTCTCCCTACTCGATCAAGAATTGTGAAGGGGAAAATAGCTCATCAATACCTTATTTTTGAATCTCCTAACCAACATTAACAAATAAATTTTTAAATAAAGATTCTCAATAAAATCAATTTCTAGATCTCCTTTATGATTAATAGTACAACTGTTTTTTGAACTACGGGATCCCATGATATGAAGCTGAATGAACGAAACATTATATGTCATTTTTTCAATTATCTCATCTACCAATAACATTAATTCTCTAACTTCATTTGAATATAACATATTTGTACAATTTTATCCATACAGGGTTTCATGAGGATCCAAATTATTTCATGAGTGAAAGCTATTACTTTATGAAAACATGAAGATAAGAATATGTTGATCCCAACTACATTTGAAATATTGAGAATATGATCTCAAAATATATTATAGGGGATGAATGGTCCTCTAAAAGCTACAATATATCTAATGATCATATTTATTACTAATTCAAAAATATTTATCTTGTGATTAGTAATGAATTTTCTTGAAATAATTTTAACATTAGATATTGAGAAAATATAAAAAAATGTGGTACCCCCTAAAACCTCAGAACATTTTCAATATATATCAAACAAATATAATCCGAAGTGATTTATATTTATTGATATAAATTAAGTTTGAGACATCATAAGGAAATCATCAAAATCCTAAATAATGTAATGTCCATTATATTTTTGGGGAGGCTGATAACAAATTCCTTAGTGATGTTTTAAAAGTTCCAATATGGTATAGGTAATAGTTATAACATATTCATATACGTTCATCTCTTATACATAACATGGTTATATACCAATCTTAGATATATAGACTCCAAATTATAATTCTTCTTGTTTTCCATATATAAATACTTGTTTGGATATTATTTCATTATCATACATCTCAGATTTATAATTAATGATTGGCATTGAGCTTATTCGAATGTTCAATGATTAGTTCTGGTAAAGACAAGGAACATACTCCATTACGCATCTTTAAGAAATAGATGGATAGATAGTTTAATAATAATGTTAGAATGATATTACTTCTCCTATTCATTCAACATTTCACTGTTTATAGATTAGTGATCATGATCCATTCATCTAAAAAAACCAACCACCTTCTTCCCCATCATATGGTAGTTTTTTATTGGGATGACTTAATATTTATTCAACTCTAAAAAAATTCTTTGGGGAATATTAAAATATATATTGGTGAATATATAAATTAATATTTTATTATCATTATATATACCACACATTTATTTTTTAATAATGTCCTACTAAATTCCTATTGTATAAATTACTATAGTTAACTCCAAATCATGAGTTATTCAATTTTTATCATGAACCTCCAATTGTCTTGTTTCATAAGTTATAACATTATTATTATAAATGGGAATACATCCCATTCCTTTCTTTGAAGAATTGTTATAAATCACAAACCATTTTCCAAGTTATGTTAGTGTGTCCCTAAGTGAACTAAATGATTTTATCTTTAGTTCAATGAAATTTTTATCACACTCACTAGACCAAATGAATGTTACTTCCTTTTGAGTTAACATAATGAATGGATTAGATAGTAATGATAAATCATTCACAACACATAAATAATATCGATACAATCTCGGAAAACTATATATATATTAGTCATTATAAATGGGATAGTATAATGTTATAATTATTCCACTTATGTAAAGACCCAAAAATTCGGAATAATTCATTTTTAATTATATGGAATTATTACAAGACTGGAAAAATCGAAGACAAGTGATTTCGATGCCCGGAGAACCCGTAACAGAATTTAGAACTTTTTTTATGTACATTAAATGAAAGTGCGAGTGAGTTTTTTTATCTATTGAATCAGTGACCAGATTGAAAATCTGAGGGCACAATTTAATTCACAACACCATGATTCGCTTAAGAGAATTATAACTTTCATCGGAAAGGGTAAGATAAAAGAGATATTTTTGTTGGACTTTCGAAAATAATAATAATAAAATTACAATATATTATTTTATTCTTCTATTCCATTATTGAGGGACAGTTGGTAGAACCACAGTGTAACGACGATCAATAAATTAGTAACAATTAATGACTTGTTTATTTGGTTGTGTAAATTCCAAACTCGTGTGATTAATATTTTACTTAATTACTATTAATTAATTAACCACATTAATGAAAATAATGTGGAGCTTGTTTCTTTTTTATTTTATCAATTGATCTTTGAATGGATGGGAAATCATTGGGGAAAGATATGACAAAATACCGGAGACATCAACCTACAATGAAGAAAAGAGATCGATCGACGATAGTTAGAGCATTTGAACCGGACATCCAATAATGACGATGAACTCCTTCGAACGTAGATTCCTTCCTTCATCTGAAATAGATTACACCAAATCCATGTAGGGGAATTAAATTGATTTCTATGTGTTTTATAATTCTTCACACCCTGTTCTTGGAAGATACAACTAATGTAGATCAACTGACAAACAGGTCAATCTATATATCTTTTGTTCTTGTGGGTGGTTGTTGTGGGGTCTTAATTTGGGGATTGATCATTCTAAATGATGATTGTTATAACCCCATTTTAGAACACTAATGTGGAGGGCATGATCCAATCTGAAAAATTCCCAGACCCCCACCGTTCTTGGATTATGTGCGTTCATTGTGTGTGACTGGGAAAAGAGGCCGCGGGACAAATGTAAGAGTTTCACAGTGAAGGAGGTGATCCAAGAGGCCCATATGCACAAACGAGAAGGAAAATAGAACATCGGATCATCTCCAATGGCCCACAAAAGCAACCACCAATCTGACACCACTGGAATTGTGGCACCGGCAACTGGAATCAGTGGCTAGTTTAAGATTCCACGAGGAGACGGTGGTGCCCACAGGTGTAGTGAGGATAAGAGTCGTGGCCAGGTGGGCCATGATAGGTGGAGACACGGCGTTGTTGCACTATATAGAAGAGTAGCGTCCTACTCGGATGGACACAATAACCATCTCTAGCCGGCCATTTCGGGAGAAGGGATGTCACCCCTTGGTCATGCAAGTTGGGAAAAATTGGATTCCTTTCATTCGGTCCCGCACAACTGGCCTGCATGCATGCATGGTTTTCTAGATGGAATGGACATGCTAACCAAGCCGCAATACCTGGCTTGGCCAATCCCTTGAGCCGGGATGGACCCGAGTGGCATGTTGGACCTATGGGCCCAAAGGGCCAGCCATGACATACCACTACCAAACCTAGACCTGGACTATACAGAACCGGTTACACTAAAACTTGAGTAACTCACAAACTGGGTGTCTGATTGATGAGTAGTCTGCGGCATGAGGACCTTTCCAATGATTTGGTCCTTTTGAGATACAACACATTAGATTTTGAAGATGTCAGAGTATGGATGGGTTGGATCAGACTCAAATCCAACCAGTCCTAATTTACCTTTTTGTTTAAATATTTCAGACCAAGCATGTGATTGATGCAACATCTTTCACTATGGAACCCTTATGACAATATGGCCCTTTGGGATACTTGTTTGTGGAAGTTTGTGATGTTTTAGGTATGAAATATTTTTGGAGGAGAAGAACCTACAAAACTCAAGCACATTAAGTATAGGAATCCAGTGGCTAGCTATCAAGTGAAGAGAAACCCTCTATGAATCGGAATGAGAGTGACCCTATGTGAATCGGTAGCAGTGCAGCCCTCCGTGGATCAGAAATAGAGTGAACCTCAATGGATCTTCATGGGAGAGACTCTCTTTGGATCACCAACGGTGTGACCCTCATTGGATAAGAATTTGTGTGACCCTCTATGTATCTACAGTAGATAAACCCTTTGTGGATCAGGAGTATAGAGACACTTCATAGATCATAAGTATACCATTAAACATAAAAAAATGATCTATCTCAAGACTAATCATATTAATTAATGTTCTCTATGTTGTATTCATGATGTGAGATTTATTTTAATTTCTTCATTGTGATTGAGATCATGTTTGTGGGTTTTACTTTATAGAATTCTAGGAGAACTTATAGAGTCTTTAGGTCCCAAATGGTTATTTTTATACTCACCTCTACACGGTCTATTCCCACACCATGTTGTGTCTTGTGCATATGACAGATATCTTGACTATGACTTGGAGCTCCAGGGCTATACTGTGCTCAGAGGTGATTCATAGATGTGGTGAGTAGCACTGATGGCATACGACGGGTTGCACCTACCCTTCAGGCAGGATCCTCGGTGGGTGACCATTAGATCACATTTTTTCCTTTATTTGTATTTACTTTTCAGATGGATTTTTATACATTACCTATTTTACTTTCAGTTCACACTTTTGTTATCAGGACTTCTACATTGTGGTCTCCTTTTATTTTATACATAGTCTGTGTGTATACATGTTTAAAGGGGTATACATTCCATTTATTTGATATGCCTTTTCAGTTCTAGTCCCCAGCCCCTAGCCAATGCAACGAGGATTTAGGGTAGTCACAACACGGGCACCAGGTTACGGGTGGAGAAAAAGTGGTATCAAATGAGTCAGTTCTACCAGAATAACTAAGAGTATGTGTTTTCAATGTAGAAATAATGTTATTTTTCCTAATTTTGGATTACAGTTCAGGGAGTCTAGTGTTGGTGCAATGGCCAATATATCCATACAACAAGAATATGAGTTCTCATATCCGAATCAATACATGAAAACAGTGTTTGTGTGTGTTTTCAAAATGTTTTTCTTTTTATCTTTTTTGATTCAGCTCACCCGGTATAACCTATTGATCGAGGTACATCTGTTTCTTTATAGGATGATGCCTCATAGATAGCCGCCTAGGATTGTAGGGAGTGATAATGATGATGCCCCCCAAGCGATGAGGCCTTGGTGCATGGACCTCTTACAGCGATAGAACCTTCGGGTGGAGTACCAGTAGTACCCCCACCAGAAGGGTAGTTTTTGTAACATCTCGGCCCCATTTACCCATAGTCGATGCATTATTACATAACATTGGCATGATAAAAAAAGATCAAGTCTCTATATACCGATTAGATTAGTAGTCTTGGAAACACTAGATATATTCAAAAGTCTTACATTACATCATATACTAAGGAAAACTACAACAACATCTTGTCTTCATATCCCCTCATACTATCCTTGTAGGTTATTCATAAATTACTTCTTCAGATCCTGGAAAAAATAAATCATTGAAAGGGGTGGGCACAGAAGCTCAATAGGGATAAAAATATAACAGAAACTTTCATAAATAAGTATAATCATTTAAGGCAATATATAACTAAAAAAATCCTTTTAAACCTGAACATCAGCATAATATGGAAGAAATAAAATGAAATAATTCCATTTAATTAATCACATGGATATTATACTAGTCAAATAATCACATGAAATATCAATAACCACTTTCATAATGATGGAATGCATAATGATAGACTATCATGCCACATAGTCAAGGCCTTGTGCCAAGACTACAGATAAGATTTTGTCATGGCCTTGTGCCAAGACACTAGTTTGCCTCCTGAGACCTACCGATGCATCTAGGAGCTATAGCAGGCTCCACCCTTCACTTATTAAGTCCAATGTATTCCTCATATGAATAGGTTTAAACATAACATAAACATTCGTATTAAGACTAGCATACGAAATGTCAATACATTCTCCATAAACCATGAATGGTATAAAAATAACACATCCAGATTCAAACATATCACAAAACCTTCAATACAATATAGAAGTTTTGTATTATAATAAATCAACTTCAAATAAGCTTAAAATCCATAAAATGATGTTGACATAGATGAAATCAAAACTATTTGATAGAAATATCTTTTTTTTTGAAATCATTTAAAAGTCACAAAATTATAAAATAAATCATTTAATTTGAAAATATTATTATAAGATTTTAAGGGAATATTAGATTATTTTATATGGTTTAGAATATTCGCACTAGTCATATAAGTTAAAAAAGACATTCTTACCATAATTTTGTTGAAAAGGTTAAAAAGGACCTTGTTTGGAAAACGACGGAAACATTCCTTTCAAACCAATTTATAAAAATTATAACAAGGGTATAAATGACTTTAACACATAGTATAGTAAATAGTAAAAATGTTTCGAAAATCATTTTTAAGAAACATGGATGTGGATGATAATGATGTCCCAGTAGATAATTATGTATAAACAACCTCAGATAATTAAGAGATTGTGAAATAAACCATTACATTGTAATTTTCCTTAGTTGATGGTATGTTAACCTCCTGTATAATAGTAAAAACATTTTTACTAAATTATACAAGAACCATATACATAATTATGATATCATATATGATCTTTTAACATTTCTTTTTTAATAATATCTTAGTATTATCGTCGTTTCGGGTGTTAACTTACTCATTTTCATTAATATGTATTGTTGCATAAGATGTGTTTTTTTGGATAGGTTGTATCTAATTCATATACATAATTATATCAAGTCCTTAAAAATTATTTTTAATTGTCAAATGAGAATTAGACTTGAATGGATACGATGGGGAATGAATCTCATCGCTTTCGTGGAGACGGTAGTCCGTATGTACGGACGAGTGACAATATCATTATATTGATATTAAAATAATATATAATTGGATGGTATATCATATATACAAAATCATTATAATTTTATATTCATTATTTACTTCAATTACACATCAATATAATACCCATCCAAATAATAATTTTTTGAATAACAAATACACCACGACGTGGAGACGGTAAGCTGTACATACGTACGTATGGTGACATGTCATTCAAAGGATGGATATAATACTGAAAATGGTTGTAACATATTTATAATAACATCACAGTATATTGAGGATACTGGAGTTATTGTTTAAGAATGGAAATAAAAAATAAAGAAGAAGTTGAAGAAGAAGGAACTTGAAAGAGGGTGGTGAAATTATTACCCCTTCTTCGGGTTCTTCCTTTTGATTTGATCAAAAGGGTTCCTTATGTTGGATTCCTGACTAAAGGAAGGCCTTTAGGATGAAGTTAGGGAAGTTGAGAGGATATTTTGGAAGGGGTTGGCAGAACCAAAAGGCTTCGAAGGTATGATGAATTGGTTAGAAGTGGTGTCCTTTTATAAGTGGGAAGAGGGGATCTTTAAGAAAGACTTAAAGTATTAATTTATAATAAAGTCATATTCAGTTTCTAATGGGTTAAAAGTGAATTATTCAAAGTCTATGGTGGGGATGGGTCGAAATAATTTCATCCAATACATTTTATACAGGTTTGGGTCACTATAGTAACCTTATCTTTTAGATTTAACTCTTAGTTAAATAGTTTGACATTTACCATGTCACTTTGTATTTTTATATTATATTGTTAATAAACATACTATATACCTCCAAGAGACCCCCATGTTTTTCATAAATGATTCACGTATCATTATATAAGTCTTGTGTCTGAACCGTATATCTTTCATAATATAATATCAATTAATAATATAATATATTTTTTTAAAACACTTTTATGTCAATTTTTATACTATTGGGTATTTTGTCTTTGATAAATTCCAAACAACATTATTACTGAGAATAAAATTCATATAACAAAAACTAATATGTCATATTAACCTAGAAAATTAGTGTAATTCATAAAAAGTCTCAAATTACATTTATTTTGATATTTATAATATCAACTATTTTAATATTTCATTAATTTGGTAATTACTGCATCACCATTGTGTCATAAATAAATTAAATTATATAATGTATAAAAATTATAAATAAAATTCCATTATGTATGAAATCTTTTTATATTTCTAATGAATATTTATAATCTAATTTATCTTTTGTATAAACATATATAAAAGTTTTTTTAGTTATTAAACATTCATTTTAACTCTTTTAGATCTTCTTTGAATTAAATAATAATAAATGTCATAATCTAATCCATGTAGAACTAAATGATAATATTTTATACCTAAGGTTGTTTTTGGTCGAGATACACTTGTCCAATAGAATCAAGACATGTGTTAGGGTAATATTAATATAATTTTTACCCTTAATTACCTTATTTACTTTTAATCGTGGTAAATAAAATTAAGAAGTTAATATTCACCAAAAAATATTTTTATATTATTGAACCACATTTTACTCCTTGATATTAACTTTGTCTCTCAGATTTTCAAAATTCCACTCATAGAAGTAGTAAAATTAAGGTTTATTTGAATTTTCAAATTCTCATAGGATATGGGTAAAAGACAGTGAAAAGTTTAATAAAATTTTTATATGTCTAAAATTATTCTAAACTAACTACAATGAATTACATTGAACATATATAGGTATTACGTATCTATTTTGGCCTAAAATTAATTTAAATAAAATAAATAATTATTTAAATAAAAAGTCAGTTTAACTAATAACTCAGTGTCTTTCACTATTCATAAAAATTGAATGTTTTCAAAAAATACCAAAAATTCACCCTAGGATAATTTTGATACTCTGAATCCAATAATGAAGTCCATTTTGAAAGATATAATTTATTACATTTCAAAAAGTGGGTATTACTATTCATAAATGCTAGTTTGATTGGTTGTGGTGTGTTAGAACTTGAAATTGCATACAACACACGATACTGTATTATTCAAAGGGAAACGTATAGTGGAAGCTTGGGGTGTTACATTCTCCTCTCCTTCAAATATTTTCATCCTCAAAATTCCTAGAATATTAATGAATAAAAAGACTCAGGTGGTTCTTCATTATATGTTCCTCAGGAACCCACTTTGCCTCTTCCATATTATGGTTTCTCCATAGAACTTTTACCAGAGGTTTCGTCTGGTTTCTCAGCACATGTTCTCTTGTATGAAGAATCCGGGCGGGCTATTCGCAATAAGAAATATCGGGTTCCAGTTCTAATTCCTCGTAAGTGAGGGCATGAGTTGGGTCAGACATGTATTTTCTCTACAGTGATATGTGGAACACATTGTGAAATTTCGAGAGACTTGGCAGCATTGCCAAACGGTAAGCCACAACCCCAATTTGATCTAGAATTTCGAAAGGTCCTATGTACCTGGGACTCAATGTACCCTTCTTACCGAAACATATAACTCCCTTACATGGAGATACCTTCAAGAAAACATGATCTCATACCTTAAATTCCAAATCCATCCTTTGGTTATCGGCATAGCTCTTTTGCCTACTTTGAGCTTCTTTGATGTGGGTTTGTATTACCTTCACCTTTTCCATCTTTTCCTCCACTAGTTCCGGGCCTATGAGTTTTCTTTCACCCACATCATCCCAACATGTTGGTGTACGACATATCTTTCCATATAATGCTTCATATGGTTCCATCTGAATACGTGAATGGAAGCTATTATTATAGGAAAATTCCACTAGAGGTAAACATTGATCCCACTTACCCAGAAAGTTAAGTGAGCAGGATCTCAACATGTCTTCTAAGGTTTGAATAGTTCGTTCTGATTATCCATCTGTTTGTGGGTGGTAGGCTGTGCTCAAATGAAGTTTAGTATCCAAGGCCTCTTAAAGACTCCTCCAGAATATTGAACTAAAATGGGGATAATGATCAGAAACAATGGACAGGGGTACTCCATGATGTATCACAACTTCATTCATATATAGTCTTGCTAGACATTCAAGTGGTAGATCTTCTCTTATATCATGAAAATGTGCTGACATGGTAAGATGATCAACAATGACCCATATTGCATCGTTCCATCTAGGAGTCCTTGGTAGTCCCATAACAAAGTCCATCGTGATATTATCCCATTTCCACTCAGGTAATGGAAGAGGTTTCATTACTCCTCCAGGTTGTTTCCTTCTAGCTTTCACTTGTTTACAAACCATACATCTTGACACAAAATCAGAAATATCCCTCTTCATTTTGTCCCACCTAAAATTTTCCTTCAAATCACTATACAATTTTGTTCTTCCATGGTGTATAGATAAATTGGAACTATGAGAATCATCTAATGATTACCTTTCTAGTTTAGGTATATCGGGAAAACAAAGTCTCTTACCAAATTTCAATATTCCATCTTCATACACAAAGTCTCTCAATCTCCCATCATTCACATCTTTAATATTCTTTTCAAATTCTTATCATTGGTCTAAGAACTCACAATACATTCTAGTAAAGATGGTTTGGAAACCATTTGAAAAAGAATTGATGTTTCACCTTCCATGGTGATTCCCATATCCATCTTTACTAGATCCATGTATATAGCATTTTCCACCTTATTTTCCTTCCCTGTGTGGTAGTGTATCGTGAAATCATAATCCTTGAGTAGTTCAAGCCATTTCCTTTTCCTCATATTGAGTTCATTCTGTGAGAAAATATTCTTCAAACTATTGTGATCTGTATATATCTCACATTCTTCACCATAGAGATAATGTCTCCATATCTTCAGAGAAAATATTACATCATCTAATTTAAGATCATGAGTAGTATATTTTTTCTCATGAATTTTCAGCTGTTGTGATGCATAGGCAGTAACTTTATAATTCATCATAAGGACACAACCAAGTCCTTTCTTCGATGCATCACTATAAATAACAAACCCATCATTTCTCGATGGTAGAGTCAATATAAGATCATTGAATAATCTTATCTTCAGTTCATAAAAACATTATTCACACTCTTTTGTCCAAACAAATTTAACCCCTTTACGTGTGAGATTCGTTAATGGATTAGCCAATCGGGAAAAATTCTGGACGAAATGTTGATAATAACCTGCTAAACAAATAAAACTGTGTATCTTGGTTATACTCGTTGGTTCTGGCCATTCGTGGATTGATCTTGTCTTAGCAGGACCAACATAGATTCTATCCTTAGAGACAATAGGGCCAAAAAAGAAATCTCTTGAAGAAAGAATTCGCACTTTCTAAACATCACATATAATTCATGTCTTCTCAGAGTCTTCAGGATAATGCGCAGGTGATTTTCATGATCTTCATATCTTTTTCAGTATACCAAGATATCATCAATAAATACCACTATAAAGTCTTCACGATATTTCCTGAGAACTCTATTCCTTAGATCCATGAAT
This sequence comes from Viscum album, assembly GCA_963277665.1. Lineage (NCBI taxonomy): Eukaryota > Viridiplantae > Streptophyta > Magnoliopsida > Santalales > Viscaceae > Viscum > Viscum album. The sequence goes on along the minus strand of OY728159.1, from coordinate 1,286,169,278 downwards.
ACAGAGTGTGGATTAGTCAATCCAAAATGCATTACTCTAAACTCGTAATGCTCGTACATGGTTCGAAATGATGTCTTTAGAATGTCTTCCTTCTTCACACACAACTGATGGTATCCAAATAGAACGTAAATATTTGAAAATTATTGAGCTCCATGCAGTTGGTCAAATAAATCATCAATGTGAGGTAGGGGATACTTGTTCTTCATTGTTATAGCATTGATTTCCTTGTAGTCTATACATAACCTCGTAGATTGACCTTTCTTTATAACAAAAAGGACAGGGGCTCCCCATGGAGAAACACTCAGGAAAATAAATCCCTTATTACTAAATTACTCTAGTTGTTTCTTTAGTTCATCTAATTACATAGTGGCCATTCTATAAGGGGTTTTCGATATAGGGCTTCAACCAGAAATTAAATCAATTGAAATATCAATTTCTTGTTCTGGAGGATGTCCAGGTAAATCTTTTGGAAACACATATATGTATTCTATCACCATAGGTACATCCTCTATTTGAACATTCCATTCCTCACCCACTATTATTTCATTATCTTCCTCCCCGATAATTGAATTTAGTTGAGCTGCTGGGGGTGGATCTAGATAAGAATTAGGTGTTGATGATTCTGCTCTAAAGATAAGGCGTTCCTTATCATCATCATCAAGAATCGTAACCTACTTCTTCTTAAAATAAATATTTTCATCATGGTCTTAAATCCAATCCATACCGAGGATAATATCAAATTAAATCATGTTATGATGATTAGATCAGTAGATAAAGAACATTTATATGCTCTAATGGGGATTGATTCATATAACATTGTAGCAATGATACTTCTATTATGAGTTTTAACTGAAAACTCTTTTGTTAAATCAAATTGGAAATATCTATTTTTCTTAGGAAACGTGGATGATATGAATCAATGCGATGATCCAGAATCAAATAATGCATTTGCTAAACTTGAGGAAACCATTAAATTACCTGCCACCTCATCTTTTGGAGCTTCTAACTCAACAGTAGTGATAGCATAAGCTTCGCCTTTATCCCTTGGCCTTTTCTGAGGTAAGTTCCCCTGACGCTTAAAAAATTTATTTTCATAATGTCCCATCTCCCTGCAGTTGTAGCATTGAACATCAGTAGCTTCTTTCTTCCCCTTACAATAACAAGATTGGTGGCCTTTTTCACCACACTTGTAACAGAACCCCATTCCTTTCATGAAAGTATCGGGTTGATTCTTCCCACATTTACTACAAGATGGATATTCAACTTTTCCCAACTTCCCCTTATTTCCATTCCCAGAGTGATCAGTAGATCTCTTCTTCACTTGATTTGCTTTAAATTCATAAGACTTAGAGAATTATTTTTCTGTCTTGATGGCACACGAGACAATATCATCGTATGACGAGAAGGATTCTGAGACAAATGCTCGACATAGAAATGGTTTTAAACCATCAAATAAACGATCAATATTACTTCTTGGGTTATGTATATAATATGCAACATAAATTGATAACCTTGTAATGTGAGGCTCATACTTTGCGACATTCTCATCCTCTTTTTTCCTCAGACTCAGAAATTTCCTTTCCATATCTGCTCAATGGACACGAGGAAAGTATTTTTCTATGAAAATCTCTTTGAAATCCCTATATACCATATTTGATACTTCTTCATCTTCCTTTTTGTTTTGAATCAATGACCACCATTGGTCAGTATCTCTAGTGAGGAAGTAAACATCCGTGATAACGTTTTCCCTTTCACAACTCCCCAAGGCATGTAATATTTTCTCTATGGAATGTATCCATTGCTCAGATAATAATGTATTTTTACTCACATTGAATGTTGGTGGTTGTTTCCTCAAGAAGCGATCTAACATTAATATTCCACGCTGCGAATCAGGGTGCTCCATACAGGTAAGGTTATTATTCAAAGTATAAGGTGGGTAGGGGTCTAAATCCTTTCATCCAATAGATTTTAGATAGGTTTGGGTTACTATTGTATCCTTATCTTTTATATTTAACTCTTAGTTAAATAGTTTGACATTTACAATGTCACGTTGTATTTTTATATTATATAGTTAATAAACATACTATATACCTCCAGGAGATCACCCCAAGTGGTCCATTAATGATAAATATATCATTATAAAAGTCCTTTGGCCAAACCGTATATTTTTAGGAATATAATATCAATTAATAATATAATATTTGTTTTAAAATCTCTTTTATGTCAAATCTGACACTATTGGATATATTGTTTTTGATAAATTCATAACAGCATTATTACTTAGAATAAAATTCATATAACCAATCCTAATATGAAATTTTAAGTTATAAAAATAGTGTAATTCATAAAAAGTCTCCAATTATTTTTATTTTTATATTTATAATATCAACTATTTTAATATTTCATTAATTAGGTAATTACTGCATCAGAATTGTGTAATAACATAAGTGTTCATTTTATAATTTTTTGAAAGATGAACATGAAGCATATCTCACACTCATATCCCAACACATGTTTGATCTACTAAAGACAATAATTGAAATAGTTATAATAATATCAATGGTTAAAAAGAGTGATTTTTGACCCACCCAAGACACAACCCATTCTTATTGTAAGAAAAATAAAAAAAAATTGAAAAAAATCACAGTGAAATACTTGCCTTCTCATAAAATTAATAAATGACAAAAAACAAAGAAAAACTCGTTATTGTATTTCTTCAAAATTCTTTCTAAATTATTCATAGACTTCTACACAATCACGTAGATTTTTTTGACCCAAAAATTGAGCAAACAATTTTCTATCTATGGAGGAACATTAGAGATAATAAAATAAATCAAGAACCCGTCCTCGTCCAATGAGTTGAATTATAAATGGCTAGTCCTCTAGAAAAAACACATATAGAACTGACTTCCCCTAATATGAATTACCAACCCATTTGTATTCAATATCCAAACATAAGGGATGAATTGAAACAAAAATCGAGATTGATTCTTCTTCTCCCTCATTTCCATAGGCTAGTCGTTGAGGATCCACATCTTCATCTTAAAGAGTTCCAAGTGGTGTGCTCTACCATAATGACTCAAAGGTTTTCTGAGGAATAAATCAAACATCATGAATTCCATTTCTCTATAGTTATCACTACTATGTCATGGATTTACTACTTCCATCCTGGCTGCATAACCAATGGAATGACATGAAGAAAAATTTCTTAGAAAAAACATTCCTTCTTATCATTCTTCTTTTATCTGAAAAGAAATAAGTGGTATTCATCAATTCCCAAATGAATCACTCCATGAATATTGGGAGAGGTTCAAAAAACATGTTGCAACCTACCCAAAAAACCAAATCCCTGACCATATATAAATCAAATAATTATATTAGGGGTTATTGGCTATGGAGATAACCCTCTTTGATGTCGCAAGTGGTAGTGATATCATGGAAAAAACTCCTACAGCTGAAAGAGATCTCAAAAGTAACATGGCTAAAAACACAACAATTCCATACTCGGGTAGATGATCAAGTAAAAAATGCCAAATATTTTTAGTCGAATGAGTCAAATAAGATGAAAATGAGGATGAGTGAACTTATAGGTCTTATGTGACAACTATATGTGGCTACCAAATCCCTAACCTCATCTTCTCCAAAATCTCTATACCAAGGAGCTATCAAGAACCGTGGAATCTGCAGATCCCCATATAATCTAACGGAAACATGTCCACAAATTCATGAGGATCCCTCTAGTTCATCCAGACCAATATAGATCAATGTAGCATATGCCCTACAGAACCCCAACACTAGAGAATCAGGTCATTTTTTTAAAAACATCAACCAACCCCACTCTGGGTCCTTTTCTACTACCTTTAACCAAGGCTAGTGGTATGGTAATTCCATTTCTCATTCACCTCAATTATTTCCCCAAAACCCAAACCAGTTCTGATATGGTCAAAGTGTTGGTAACTTCCAACCACCTTAACCTTTTTTTCCTCAACCTCAAATGATTAATACTCTTCTTCTTCCTCCAGGATTCCACTATCCAAATAAGTCATAATAATTCCAAAATCAATACAATAAAATTTCCATGACCAAAATCAATGAAATACCAATCCGGGAAAATATTATCCTTCCAATAATCCATGGTAATGTGGAGAAGATGATATTTCTTCCATCGCCTGTTCTAGCCTCAAAAACATCGAAACAAAAATTGCTCAACATAAATCCCACCTAATCCAAAAAAAACAATCAAATTCTTCACAAATCCTAGATCAACCATTACTCAACCCCATCGTAATTGTATGTACAATTTCATATAGAGCGGGGAAGCAAATTTATATGCCTCCAGATATGTACTCTAACTCCCCTTTGAATGTTGACCCTTAAAATAAAAAGAAAAAGAAATAAAAAAAGGAACCTGAGGAAATTCCATCACCTATTTCCATTCCACTTAGGAATCCAATTCATTTTCCTCAACCATTTCTAAGACAAAGAATTCATTGGAACCCGATCATGAAATTCTCAACATGTTTTATTATGCTGAAGTCAAAATTCCAATCTCAGTTGCAAAAAAATAAATCCAAACGTAAACCATGTTTCTTAAAGAATTTTATACCCATAAAAGGATACATAGGACCTTCAAAAATGTTTCCACCAAATAGTATATTCCTATATGTTCCAAGATCCAGTGACCTTTACGGTTCCATGCCAAATTGGATGTTACAAATTTGATGATGCACTCATAGGCCTTGGAGCATCAACTAATGTCATGCCTAAATCCATCTTCTCCAACCTTGTTTTGGTCCCTTATTTCCAACAGGGTTTTTCATTAATTTGGAAAATCGAATCACTCCTAGTTTTGAGGGTATAAAAGATGATGTCCTTGTTTGTGTGAATGATATTATCTTCCTTGAGTATTTCTATGTCCTTGACATGGATTGTGAGATGAAATCTTCTTGATATCCCATAATTCTAGGAAGACCATTCCTAATGATAGTAAGAATCAAAATTTCTATCCATTCAACCATCTTATCCATTGAATTCGGTGAACAACTAGTGATGTTCAACATTTTCCAAGCCATGTGATACCCATATGAGGATCACTCTACACTCTCAATCCATGCTTCCGAGAACACTTCTGAGAGTCAATTGAACACCAATCCATCATGTTCATCATGGTAGAGTGATAAAGGATCTTCTAAAATATGCAACATAATTAACCCCATTATAAATGGTGAATTTGATGTTCAACTCTCATTTATAGACTCTATAAATCTAGAGGATCTTGGAAAATATCATGAATCCCATATCAGCTCTGATCTCTACTGCTCCACCTTGTACATCATTTGGGAAAATGAATTTGAAACAACTAATGTCCATTCCTCCATTCATGAGTTTTGTAACCAAAAAATAAATGATGAGACTAATTTGAAACCGCTTCCTAAACACCTAAAATCAGTATTATTTTTCCGTGATCAGTATTATCATGTCATTGTCTCTACTTCACTTACTGAAAATGAGCAGTCCATACTTGATCAGGTATTAGAGGAAAACCAAAAAGCCTTAGGTTAGACCCCAGATGACATACTAGAAATCAACCCTACTCTTTTTATGCATCACATCCATCTTTAGGAATCATCCACACTAATTAGACAACCAAAATGAAGACTCAATCCACTCAGACATGAGGTAGTAAGGGAAGAGATCACCATGTTTCTTCAAGCTGGTATTATCTACCCAATATCTAATAGTGAATGGGTTTTTCCAATTCTAGTTGTACAAAAGAAGGGTGGGATAACTGTTATCACAAAAGAACATGGGGAGGTAGTCACAACTCGGGTAAATAAAAAACAATGTCTCTGAATATACTATAGGAAATTGAATGTTAAAAAAAAATATCACTACACTCTTATATTCACTGATCAAATTCTTGAACGATTAACCAGAAATCCACACAAGTACTTTATTGATGGATACTCCCGCTACTTCCAAATCCCAATTGCACCTCAAAACCAAGAAAATACTACATTCACATGCCACATTGGAACATATTTATATAAGATAACGACATTAGACCTTTTCACCGATCCTTAAAAATTATATAGGTGTATGATGAGTATCTTTTCTGAATTCATTGAACACTACATAGAAGTCATCATGGATGTCTTTACCATTTATGGTGAGTCATTTTAATTGTGCTTCAATTCACTCTCTCTAGTCCTTCAAAAGTGTGTCATGTGTAACCTAGTGTTAAATTTCCAAAAATTTCACATGATTGTTGCAAATAGGATTGTTTTAGGACACATGTTTTAAAAATAGGATTTTGAAGTTGATCCTGCCAAAATTGAAGTGATCCGATCACTTTAAGAACCCACCACTATTTGATACATTCATTTATTCCTCGATCATGCTGATTTCTATCAGCGATTAATCAATAAAATCAATAGGATTTCCCTCCCACTCACCTGGTCCCTTGAAAATGGTTTCACTTTCTATTTTGGTGAGGTTTTTAAGAGAGCCTTCATTGAACATAAAGCTTCTCTTACATCTTCATTGATAATCCAACCCACTTATTGGTCATTAACATTTGAGTTGATGTTTGATTCTTTTGATAGAGCTATTTGGTCCGTTATTTTTCAAAGAATAGATGAAATTCATCATGTTATCTATTATGCCTCAAAAACATTGGATAAAACTCATTCTCACTATACATTAACAGAAGAAAACTTTTAGTAGTGGTTTTCACCGTAGAAATATAATAGCCCTATCTCTTAGGTTCCAAAATCATCATCTTCGAAGTCCATTCTTCTATAGATTTCTTACTCAAGAAAATTGATTCCAAACCGAGGATAATAAGATGGATCTTAATTCTCTAAGAGTTTGACCTTGAAATAAAAGATAGTCCATGAAAATAAATCCCTATAGTTGGTCACTTGAGTATAATTTATAATTACTCTTATTTAGAAATCTCTGATCATGGATTCCACATTGAGAACCTTTCATCTTTCACTCCATAAATACCATGGTATGCCACATTTGTCAATTACGTGGTTTATAGTGTTTTTCATGAATACATTATAATGGAACAAAAAATGAAGTTGAAAAGTTATTCAAAATAATTTTTTGGGATGAAAATAATCTTTGTAAAACTAGGGAAAACATGGTAATTAGTACATTTGTTGATGAAAATGAACATTATTAAATCTAAGAATTCTTTCACTTAATGCCTCATGGTGGCCAATTTGGAACACAACGGACCTTCTGAAATCTCGTAGGCTCTGGGTTATTCTAGGCTTCACTATTCAAGAATTCACATGATTCTTGTCAATCATGTCCCACTTGCAAAAAGTTTGGCACAATTTCAAGGAGAAATGAAATTCCCCAAAAGCCTTAAATTTTCTCTAAAATATTCGATATTTTTGGAATTGATTACATGAGACTATCTCCCCCTTCAAATGTATTCTCAAACATTTTTATTTTGGTAGATAATTTTTTAAGGTGGGTTGAGGGTAAACCCACTAGAAATGATGATTCACATATTGTTAGAGAGTTCCTAAAGACACACAACTTCCACCGATTTGAAACACCATGTGCCTTGATAAGTGACATATGATACCCATTTTTCTAATAGAATAATGGAATAAATTTTCATAAAAAATGGGCTTGTACATAAAACATAGACTACATATCATCCCCAAACATATGGCATGGATGAACTCTCTAATAGATAAGTAAAAATAGTGCATGAGAGAATTGTAAAACCCACCTGAAAAGACTGGCCTGAAAGACTTGGGGAAGCACTTTTGGCATATAAAACTGCAAATAAATCACCCATTTGGATATCTCTTTTTAGGTTAGTTTTGGATAAATCGTTTCATTTTCTAGTTGAAATTAAATAATAAGTATTTTTGGCCTGTGGAAACTTGTAATTTGAATTGTGAAAAATTTGGTGAAGAATGATTGTTTCAATTGGATGAACTGGAGGAGCTTCGACTTAATTCCTATGAGAATTGCAATCTCTACACAGAAAAATTCAAGGCACTCCAGGATAAACACACACTAAGAAAGGTATATCAGGAAGCTGAAAAGGTAATTCTTTTCAACTCTCAATTTTCACTTCTCCCAGGTATGCTTAATTCTAACAGGGAGGGTCCTTTTGTTATTACTTGTGTTTACCCATTTTGTGCAGTGCTAGTCCAAGAATCATCTTCAAAAAGCAAATTCATAGTTAATGGACATCAGTAAATGTATCACCATGAAAGGACACACATCTCAAGAACCACCTCCACTTTCATAATATTCACATCTTCCACCAAAACACCACCAGATCGGGATGCCGACCCACCAAATCAAATCTCGGGGCACCTCTTTCCCTTTGACTCTCTATCTATATATATTACACTATCTTCCTCTTTATTATTCTTCCCCTCTCTTTCATTTTTTAACACATTCTTCATTTAAACCTTTTATTCTCTTTCACTTTTGTGTTAGTGTGTATTTTAGACAAACTAAAAAACTAAAAAAAACCTAAAGAACATAAAAATAATAGTAATAATCACTTAAAAAATTATGGATAATAAAGAGTCATGATTAATGAACATCAACATTTGAAATTTTATCTAACCATATTGAGGAGTCAAAAAATAGTTTCATCTATAAAATCTTGGGTTTTAATAAATTATTGGAATAAAGAACAGTGCTTTCAATCCAAAAAATTTTGAATGATCAATAATTGATTTGGAAAATGATTTTCCCAAACCGTAAGGAACAACATTAGATTTCAAGATAAGGCCACGTATGGAAATATTTTCAAAATGTGTGTTTTTACCCCCATTTTTTTGTATTGTGTTTGTAGACCTTTGATCTAGATTTCTTACATTAGTGTGCATTAATATGATATAGGTATTTTATGAACCCCACGAAAATTATAAAATCCAAATAACATTTCATTAACCATTCATTAATCCTCATTTTGAAGGCCCATTCGAGCCTTTGAAAATATTTTCTTTGATTTCCACATTACATGAACAAAACCTTATCCCACCCATTATCAACATGGATTTTTATTGCATAAGTTTTTGAAATTTAAGTGTGGCAGGAATGGATTTTATTTTGGGTACCCTTTTGTTGATTTTCAACATGTTATCATATTCTTGAAGGCAAGAATCAATTTATGTGTGGGGGAGAGGTTGTCCGTCAATGGGGTTTGGAATTTTAAATATGTCTATCTTGTACAAATGATCATGAAAAGTGTTCAAAAATATAAAAACAAAACAAAAAAAACATGAAAGTAATAATGGATTGTGTCTTGGGTTTGTAAAAAATCACTCTTCCTAAACCCTTTATCTTGTTATAACTATTATAGTTATTATTGTGAAGATATCAAAAATGGGTCGGGAGATGAGTGCGAGATTAATTTCATGTTCAACATCTGAAAAATGAAAAAAAGTACACTAATGTTTTTGGGAGAAGATTCATGTTTTTTAAATATTTTATCATCTCATCAACATTAAATTCCATTCCTCTTTTGTGTCTTATTTGACACATTCATTCCCTCATAAATATGTGTTTCCATATCCTTTCATGTCTCATTTCAAAAAAAAATGCGCATTGCTTTTCCAGGATGGTGGTTTTCCACATTTTTAAAATCATTTGGATATTATCTTCCTAAAATCCTATATCCATAAAACCCCCTAAAATGAACAGTTTATTTTTTTAGCAAATTATACTAGGGAGTGTAAACTTATAGCTCTTACAAACTCTATGATTTTCACCATTGGTTGGTGAATTGGTAAAGCTCCATGAATTAATTTTGTCATCTTGAGAGTAGTATGTTTTGTGTGACACCATTTTCCATTTCTAAATTTGTACATGAAAAACGAGTTGGTTTTGTAACATTTTTTCAATATAATGTTTTGGTAGAACTTAATATGGTTGATTGAAATTGCCTAAACCTTCCCTAATTTCGGAAAATAAAATTTTAATAGTTTTTGTAGAGTAAAAATGATTTTGTCATGTTTTTATATTTTTTGAACATGAGGACATGAACAAGACTATGTGTGAGGTATTTGATGATATCAAAATTTTCTCATATTTATATATACACAATTTAATGAATTGAAATGAAATGTGCATAATTTGGGTGAAATATTAATGATTAAATATTAAATATAATTTTTTAGCATTATTTGAATTAATCCTATTAATGTAACTTTACTATATTAAATATAACTCTCACCATATTTATCATAATTTCATGGTTAATATTTTTTAGTATTCCACTATATGTATAAAACATTTCATTAGAAGGGATGATGTCCCAATTCTTCCATTTGAAGGGTCATATGGTCCACACAAAAAGGCCGACAAAATCTGTGAAGAAACTGGATCATCCATGACTATGGAATTACTAGGCTCTATACATAAGCCAAAATTTAACGATACTACAGATTTTATTAGTTATTATACAAAGGAATCCTGGATAAATCATTCAAGTCCCAATACCAAAATTAAGGTTCCCAAATGATTCATTTAAACTCAGTCCACCATTCTAGATGAGAATTATAATCAGTACAGTATTCATGACTTTTATCTTGATCTAGATATAGAATATATCTAAAATTTTTCAGTGTAAAATAAAATATATGGGTGGAAATTTTTTTTTAATAAAGTGTTCGGATTTGATAAATCGTAATATTGATAAACACATTCACATTTATTCCTTCTAAAAAGTATGGATACAAATGGACAGATCATAATTGTTTACTAAAACTACTATAAAATTTTGTAATTACATTTAAATTACTCCATATGTAGATAGTAGATGGAAAAAATTATTATATACAACTTTTCAGAAAGATATATCTCGATATACAGCTGTCTGTATGTCCAAATCGTCGATCCAAGTGGAATAATAGTTTTTAAATGCAAACAGTCCACCACCTTAGGCTATAAATACATCCCTTACTCACCTTTCAAAAGACATGGAATTTCAGAAGACAGGAGAATGAATTGGAATGATCAATAATTTTATAAATCCTTTGAAATAATTTACATACTCAAATTTTCACTTGAGCGACATTTCCTCATCTCTTTTTTCGTTTACTTTTGTGTTCCGTTCATTTGTAATAGTGTAAGTTGTTTTCAGGTTTTTTTGAATCTTAAAAAACGTTTCCTAATCATATTATTTTTTAATCATCCACAATCTATTTATAAATATTAATGCTATTAAAATATTTTAAATCAAGTTGAAATGTCTTGCCTTCATTTTCTTCTTCATTCAATTGAAATTCTATTTTTAATTCTCATCACCATTTGTGTGTGTGTGTTCGGTGCACAACTCTTTCTATATCTCATTATTTTTATTCTATTATTATCTACTAATCATAAATATAAATAACCATATTTATAATAATCTAAAAGGATGACTAATTCTACCATTGGGGTGAGTTAATATTTAGGAATGTTAAGTGATTTAGAGTATTTTCAAAAGGATTATTAATTAATTTAACATTGTGTATGTTGGAATTAACATGTCATGGATTAATGACATATTTTGTTTAAAATATGGATTCCATGGATTATTATAACCATAAATACATTACTACAGTCATTTACTGATTTATATTTTAATCATAGTTAGGTTAAGGATTGGATTAATGCCTTAACAATTATAAATTTCAATCAACGTCTACTTGTGACATGCGTGTTATTTTAATAAAATATAAATCAAGGATCAAGGATATCACAAGCTTTACTACCTATTGATGAACTCACCCTAATATTTATCAAATTTTTAGATCAATATTAATGAATCAATAAATTAAATTAAGCTCTGAAAACGACGGCCCCCAATCTAAATTAAATCGACTAAAAACAATAAACTATTAAAAAGTATCATCACCGAGGATTAGACCTGAGTGCTGCTATACACATTAGTAGAGCACTGGAACCTTGAAGGGTTTATAAGTGACAATCGACCGTGCTTTTAAAAATCATTTTTATAATAATAAAATTTAATTTCTTAAAAATAACATATTAAAAATTAAAAATTTTCCAAAATAATTACTCTATACATGTTGGAGGACTAGAATAAAATAAAACAATTACTAACTAGAAATATAATAACCATTATGGAAGATACCCAAGAAGTAGTGGTGGGAAGCCATGTGATTGTTATTCATAATGGAGACACATTTGGAAAAAATAAAAAATAAAAATAATACATTTCAAAAAGATAATATAAGTAATTTTTCAATGTAATTTGTTGTGTAACTGTTAAATTTATCAAGAAGAAAAAAAATAAAAAATCCATATCAAATAGTATAAAAAAATAATATGATCATTGATAGAACTAAATTATCATCTAGAATATGTTTTTCTCCCCTAGTTCTATAGTCTTAGATTAATAGTTTTTTTTATTACATTATATTTTATATAAACAAAGATACGCACAAATTTATTTTATATCATTTCCATAAATTAAATATTATAATATATAAATTTTAAAAAAATATAAATAACACAATTTTTTGGATATTTTGGATTAACTTATAGAGTAATCTTGTTTAAAAATACTTATAAACATTCCCCTAAAATCAAACATCACTATAGTCACTTATAAAATCTTAATATATTATTCTCATTTTCATAACCTAGGGAGGGGAAGTAGAAGTAAGAGGTTAGATAATCTCCTATATAAGAGGAAAAATGATCAACATATTACAAATAGATAGATCATAATAATATTTTAAAACATGACCATTGGATAAATTTTTAATTAAAAGTGATTTTAAAGATATACATTAATTATAATACATGAATGATGAACATGTAATCCCAAATAAACAAACATATAACCTTGTGAAAGTATATGGAACCTGAATATAATATACATAAAACATACATAATAATTATAAAAATTTAATTATATCTTCTATCATTCCTTTGAGATACATAATTACTTGGAGAATTAGTATAAAAATAATCATAATGACTCCTTATATTGTGATTCAACTCAAAATTACCCTCACATTACATTTTGGTAAAAAAAATTCTAGAAATCCTGTTGTGAAAATTAATGTTCTCACTTTTCGTATTATGATGTTAAAAATTAAAAATTCTATATATTTTGAACAAATAAGATAAAATCGTCCCATGTTGTGAAAAAAATAAAATGAAAATTATATTTTATGTGGATAAATAAATTTCTTACACTTTATATCGTTAGGAAATAAAATACAACACTACTCGTTGTAAAAAAGAGAAATGCACATGCTCATCATCTTTTTCACATGGGATATCAAACATTTCACAATGATTTTGTGGTATATAATATAAAAATACTATCATATGGAATTACGAGACCAAAAAAACCTCAGAGTAAAACAATACATAATTATTCCAGAATGATCATTAAATATTAATCGTTAGAAAATAATTTAATTAAATTCAGGATATAAATACATTTTAATTGAATATTCCACAAAAAATTACCATAATTATTTTTCCATATAATGTATGATTATGAAATTATTATAATGAAACCTATTTGTAACATAAGTGTCATCAAATGATAAATGTATAGTTGAAAATATCAATTTTATATTATTTGATGAACCATATTGATAAGAAAAAATAACAATTTTAATATTCATAAATTAAATATTTGTATATGATATTTTTCATGAATAATATAACAATATTGAAATTAATTTTGTTTAATATGATGAAATAAAATTATTTTAGACGGCTAATTTAAAATATTTAATGAGTTTTTTATAAGAATCAAATAATTGAAAAAACTGTAAAAATATTTTTATAAAACAACTTAAAAAATGTTGTATATGATGATGTTATGGTTCACATTAAAAATTAATATTCAGGAAGGGAAAATGAGAAAATTTTAATACATCTACCTTAAAAAAAGAGTCTTATATAATTTAGTATAGAGAAACACATAAATTATTTTTTAGAGGAAATATGTAGTAGATGGTAAGAAAAACATGAAAAGAAAACCATTTTAATAATTTAATATTTCACTCATTAAAGAAATATTGTAAACTAAATTATAAATAATTTAATTGAAATAAGGTACACATGAATTTTATGTTTGGAAAAATAAAAGAAATTCTTATTTCAATATAAGAATGGAAAATATTATTGGTAATAATGATTAATTAAATGGTTGAAAAATTATTAATTTAAAGAGGATATGAATCATTTATAACACAAAAAATTATATGAATAATTAAATCCATCAATTTAATTACACATTAATTAATAAGGAAAATGAATTATAATATAAATATAAAATTGAATAAAACCATTATCTAAAATGATATTCAAATTGATATCGTTATGACTTAATAAAGGTTGATGTGCTACGAAACACCTTTACAAAAACATTATCATTCAAATTGAAAAAAAATAAAGGTATACTATGAAATATATTTGTAGATATCTATGATTTCATGAAAAATTATAGTAAAGGAAATACATGTCCAATATATTTATTGTGAAAATCAATGTAGGGGTGAATATTAATCATACAACCTATTAAAAATTGAGATGAAAAAATTCAAACCTTTATTATAGCTTATTCAAAAAGATCTCTTGCCACATCTCCCTTTGAATGTTCTCTCATGGGTAAAAACATGTGATTCATTATCCTGAACATTTGGATATTCAAATGTTTCTAGATCATGGGGAGAGAGTGGAAATGATACCTGGTTCAAATTTTGTTTGAGATAATGCATTATAATAAGTAGAGAGACGGGTGTAGGTGACCTCATTTTGTAGGTGTATGGAATGAATGTTTGGTAAATAACGAATTTTCCTATTAAGAGATATTATTTTCACATATAATGTGAGAAAAAGTGTAAAATAATAGAGTGGGGGACATAATTTTGTATAGAATCAATCAGTATATCGTTTTTACATTTTTCTAATAATTTATTTTTGTATTATAATCTTACATTTTCACTTTTACCATTTAGGATTTTACTATTTTAATTAATTTGTGCACTAGTAATTTACTTTAATTAGATAAAAATGGCCTGATTACATAATTTATATCTAATTATTCTAAATATTTAAACTACTTCTTTATGTAAAATCCTTTTTTATTGAAAATTAATTTTAACATTAACACATGTGATAATTGAAAACTAGTGTTTATAAAATATTGTTTTTTAATAATAAATTTTTTATTTTAGAAAAAAATAAATTTTTTATTTTAATGAAATGAATTGGTTAATTATTTGAAAATTAAGATTATTAGTGTTTAAAATAAATCCAAAAACTAATTTCACATATTGAAAAAAAATTATAAGAGAATGAAATAAAATAGTTTTAATTGGAAAAATATTGCATTATATGAAAATTGTAAAACATGGGTGTTACAAATTAATGATACTTTATAAAAATGAATTATTTATATATATAAATAAGAATTTTATTATTTAAATATTTTATTGGTTTGTTCACTATTCATCCAGGTTCTTATATTCTGAAATGTGATGTTTTTTGTGAAAATAGTATTTTAATTGTTCAAATAAAAATAAATCATTTGAACAAAATAAAAAAATGTACTTAATATTATTTTGAAAATCTTATTTCTTAAATTATATTCATTTAATCATATAAAAAGTCCAAAATTTTTAAATTCATATTGAAAATGAAAATATATAATATAATGAAAAACTAATTTGAGTGAAAAATAAAATTTCAGAAATGTTATTTTCATGATTTTGTTTCATACCAATATTAATTTAATATTGATTAGTATATTATATTAAATTATTAATTATTATTAGAATTATCATATAAAAGTATTTATTTTTGGTAAATTAATTTTTTTTTAAATTCATTTTTTAAATAATATTCTATTTTAACATTTAATTCGATTAATCATTTTATCGTTAATTATTTATATTCAAACTCAAAAATATATTCATTAAATATATAACTTGTTAAAAATAATAATACATCAATATTTGAAAATTTATTTTTAAAATAACATAGTTTATTATATTTTTATATACTTGTTCTATTATTGTTATTAAAATTTTATTTTTTATTTTTTTATCTTATTAAATTATTTGAATAATTTGTATTCTGTTTCATTTTAGTGTGTTGATCCATGTGAATGAGGTTATTTAAAAAATTATTATTATATAAAGTGAATATATACAGTGAAACAGAATGGTGTTATATTATCCCCTTTTAAAAATATATATCCTCGTAATATTAATTATCTATTACTGAATAAACTAATTTATGAAATATAAATGATACATATAGGTCAAGATATGATTTCTAGGGAGATATTAACCATAATAATATAAATTTTATGTCATAAAATTCAAATAAAATTATTGTGGTTTCCTAATTAATTTGGAAAAAATAAACACCATGATAAGGTATCATAACTCCTATAATATAATAAGCTATCCAAAGGAGATCATAGTGACTATTTCACTAATATATATTCGATGTTTTGTTGGAAAAAATGAACTATGATGTATATATATAGACCATGAATTTAATTTATAATTATTATCCAAAATATTATGGAATATAAATATCAATATGAGGATCTTTCTATTAAAGGGATAATTATTTAGTTGCCTTTGTGGTAAACGTTTTTTGTTATAATCTCATTATTTTTCACAATTATTTATTAACAAGTTTATAATAATGAAATCTAATGATATACCTCTCAATAAATCCATGTGTTTTCTTATTCTCCCTTTATTTATAGAGAATACAACATTTCCTTTCAACTTCATTTTTTATGTACTCGTGATTCAAAAGCAATGTTTTAAGGAAAAAAATAATTTATTTATCTCTTCTATCAAAAAATATTTCTTATCCATGTCTATTTGTTGTAAAAAAATCATGAAATGTTTTTATATTCTCCCAAGATTTTCTGAAATCATTTGTACCTATGTTTTCTTTTTTGAAAAAATGGAATTGAATTAATATTCTTTTCATTTTCCAAATATGGTGCTTTAGACTATTACCAAACAAATTTATAAATTTTTTTAACATGAACTAAATGAATGTTTTTTCGGCCATCATAAATGAACAATGTTTTATAGATTCATTTCTAATATAAAAATATAAATTTAAATGAAAATTATTTTTGTAATATTTTTTTGTATATTAGTTTTTGAAAGGTGATGTTAATAGTCAAAAGGTTATTTTTCTGATGAAATTTTCAAAGTGATTTTTCAAAATCATTTTCTAACATAGCTGTCATCGATTGATGTTACTGATGAATACGTAGGGATATGAACCAATTTAAAATTATTATTCTATCTTCTAAAAGTTTTTTTTATTATCATGGCTTATATGATGATGACATGAAGAAATTTTTGTGAAACATTTTCATATTCCACATGATATATTGTGGGGAAATGTTTATAAAGCCTATTTATTTTCATGGGTTCTGATTTGATTAATTTTTAATGGACATTTGAATATATATATTTTAAATTATATTATGAGTGGGATCTATGTATACATATTATTCATTTAGTAAATATTGATATCTCATGAGATAAATAATATTGTAATGGGGTGTCAACCTTGTTCAGTAAGAAACTTTGTCCACTACGATAGTCATCGATATAAACCATGAGTACTCAAATAATATGTGAAGTAACCTGAAACAATTATAATGGTTTTGCGAGTGACCCTTTATTATTATGAATATTTTGTAAGTAAATCCAATAAACTAAGATAGTATTGGAAATGAGCCTCAATGTCACAAACCATCCTGGGTACCATGGTATCTTGATAACCAAGCCCATCCTTAAAACCTCTAAAGTGCATTCCCGTTCCACACGGGTCAGCGAATAGCACCTGGAATTATAAAACAAGAAAGTAGAGATGAATATTCCCTAAACCATTGAAGAATCAATATATGAATGAGATCATGAATACAAAAATAAAACCCATTAGGAGTAAAGTACTAGATGTCAACAATGCATTAAATCACATAGTACTACAACAAATGTACCAAAATAAGGAAATATTTCCCATATCCCTAGGGACACAACTAACCAAATCCAAAGTTCAATAGCTAGATCAACCTCCAAGAGATCCTTTCCACTTAATCAAACATAGAATGAGATAATCGAAAAACACCAAAAGAAACAATTCGGGGTTGATCAAAAGCCCGGTAGGATTTCACAAAAGATTCTTTAATAGGATTCAAATATAATATCATACAATGATGATACTTCAAATTAGAAAGAAATATTTTTGGAATTTACAATATTATATTTAAATTAGTCATGCTTTTTAATTTAAAAGATGTAAATACAATTACGAATTCATTATTCACATATAAATTGTTAGAAATACATTCCAGAAGATAAAATTTACCATTAGTAAAAAGGTTACATAACCCAAATGGAACTTTTTAAAAAATATATTAAAAAACCACATTTGTATATTTTAGTAAAGAATGTAAAAAAGTTTAATATAATGGAATAGTCATACATTCCAAATAAAAGAATGTGAGTATCATGGTCATGTGCCTCGTATGTATGATAATTCGAGCAATAGGGACCTAACACTGTGAATAAGACAATATATGTACCTAAACACCTTGAACCAAGTCCAATAGAATTCATAACCATCACATAACAGAGGTGATGTGTATATATGATGTTTTATAACATTGTACGACATTAAGTATTGTCCAATATAAAACAAAAACTACAAATAATTTCATGAGATCTAATTCAATAGAATGATGGAAATTTTATTTCTTGATTTAATAATATACAATTAAATCCCATAATCTATTTCAATATGCCAATTTTCACATTAAAACCCCTAACATATTTTTAATCAAAATCACATAACCTCAAAAAGTTGAGACCACTAGGTTTACATAAAATCAATTTTAATCCAATTTTTTGTAACCAAGGATTTGAAACCAATTCATGAAATTCCACAATTCATTAAACAAATAAATTTAACAAATTTAATTTTAAAAATATTCCATCAATTTCATCACAAACCACCAATTCCCTAGAATTGGGGTTTTTCATAATTATATACATCAAAAGGCATCCTTAATTTAAATTATCTAATTCAATTGATTCAATTTTCATTCAAACTATAATTTAAATCAAACAATTTAAATTAGCAAAATTTCCATAACTACACCCTAATTCAATGGAATTAAGGGTTTCCAAATTTCAAGCAAAAAACCACTTTTTTTTAAAACCCTAGTTAACTGAAATTGGGTATTTCAAATTAATCAATTGAAAACCAAATAATTTAAACCTATTTATTTTATTTCATTTAAAAAATATGAGATTAAATAAATCAATTTTGTTTTAAAAAAAATTCATCGTAATAGAACAACATATCTTGGGATCAACAAATCTTGGATTACAAAACCATAGTATGGATTCAGTAAATATGGATGAAAACAATGAGATCCAAGAGAAGAAATATTCAAACCTAGGTATAGATCAATAATAGTGGGTATTAGATCCTTCAAAAATATTATTGAGATCTTTAAAACCCTTGGAAAAAATAGAGAGATTGTGGGAGATCATGAGTGGAAAGAGGACACTATTCAGAGAATGACCGAACGACGTTTTCCTAGCTTATGATTACATTTTGGTGGGGTCCTAAGGTCCATGAATCCTTCTTGGGAGAACCAAAGTCAATAGAAACTAGTTTGGTTTGATGGAGGTCCATCGATGACCTAAAACAGGGGTTCATGAATTATTAACAGAAAATAGGATTAATTAAAATCTCATATACATTGTTTCCTAGGAAAAAGCACAATATTTGGACAATCCTTTCACATTCCATTCACCCATTATAAATGAATTGAATGTTTTATAAGAGGGGGACACACAACTTGACTAGAATTAGACAATATGTATAGAGAGGTATGTCTAAAACATTACATTTTACAATATCATGGTGCATGCTTTTGAAAACCATGTGTTGGCCAACCGGCAACCGTGCACCAGCCTATAATTCTCCAAATTCATAAAATTTTATCCCTAAATAACCCCAAATTAAACAAAATCCATGATCAATTAAATGTATGGTTTAAGAATACCTGAAAATAGTAACATGATGTTAGAACATCCCCACTATAGAATCTTTCTATAACCATAATGCCTATGAAGAAGTATCCATGTCAAAAAGATAAGGCCCTTTCTCTCTCATCAATTCATCTATCTCTAAAATGTCTCATGAGAATTTGTACCATTCTACCAGAAAAAACCAACCAATGGTATCTCGCTAATAAAAAGTACTCTAGTTTTAGTATCAACTATCCTGATCGGTTGTTCAGTCATGAATAATTAAAGTTCAACCATAAGATCACTCCAGCTCTGAACATGAGAGGGATTAGATATATACTTCCTCCATTGTGATACATGAAAAATTTTATGTATTGATTTAATCTATGGTGGTTTTGTTTAATGGTAATAATCATTCTCCACCATCTCAATAAACTCAAATGGTCAAAAAATGGGGAGAAATCTTCCCTTCATTCCAATCCATCGATGACACATCAGGGGTAATAATTTAAATAACACTTGGTAAAAAACTAAAAATTGAAAAGGCCTATTGTTATGATCAACAAAATTTTTTTAAGGAAACTATTCCATAAAATTCCATTGATTAATCCACTAAATCTTTTTTTCATCTCTTATAACAATCCCGACCCAACCATGTATCTTTCTCTAATCTCCGACCAACATAATAGAGAGTTAAAAGTATGGAAATACTAGACCTTAAAAGAATACATTATAGTTGTAGAATGTTAACTATTTTAACAATGAAAAGTCAACTAGCTAGATGTTATAATCCCATTCCCCACCAAAGTCAATAACTTGAGAATGAAGAATATCATCAAGAATCTGTATAGATATTTCTATCTGGACATCCGACTGTTTATGGTATGTAGTACTCAAACAAATGTGCATTCCAAATCCCTCTGAAGTTTTCTAGAAAAATGAGAAGTAAACCAAGGATCTCTATCAAGGACTATAACATTTTGAACTCTATGAAAATGAATAATATCTTTCACATTGGGATTTCACAACACATCAACTTTGGTTATATCAATAATGGGTATAATGTCAGATGACATGGTTAGCATGTCAATAAAAACTCATATAACATTATTCATTTTATAGGTATGAGGAAGCCTAACCACAATGTTTATAGGCATCTCATCCCACATACATGTAGGGATTGAAATTGGCATATTCAACCCTGAAGTATTTTGATGCTCGACTTTTACCTGTTGGCATGTATAACAAAGAGAGACAAACTCAGTGTGCCCCATCTCATACCATGCAACCATAACTACCACCGCATATCATATGACAACTTCATGGTTCCTGGGTGCACTTCCCACAAGGAACCTTTTTAACCTCTCATCACAGCCTTCATTACCAAAGATGGTACCAAAAATGTTTTTGAAATCGTAGAATGTACTCTTCAGAGACTGATGAATAAAAAATTACCTGTAGACCATAAAGAGATTCTCTGATTCAATATAACTCATCATCAAGAAACTACTAATGAAGAATGAACTTGAGAAGAGTTGATTTCAACTGAACACTGGAAAAGGTAATCTCAGCCCATGATTCTTGGACTCCTATGTGAAACTATTCAAAATAATACATCATGTTCCAGTCTTTCGATGATTCCATCACTTCATGGGTCATAAATTTCCATTCCAAACCCTTAACAATGACATTCCCTTTCACCAGGGTATAGGCGACGTTGAAATTGGACGACTGTAGGTATTCCACCCAATGCCTCTTGTATAGATTAAAATATTTTTGAGATAAGATATAAATCATCTATTTTGGTCTGAATACATAGTAAACAATTCTCCATAAGGGAAATTCCTCCATCTCATTAGTTCATTCATCACAGCTACAAATTCAAAGCCATGGGACAAATAATTCTTCTTGTATAGTCTAAGATAATGAAACAATAAAAATCAACAGGACCACATTATGCATAAATGTATCCCAAACCAAAAAAGAATACAAAAAATAAAACCACATATCTTTTCCTGGACTCTGGAAGATTCAACATCGGTGCCATTGTCAAAATATATTTCAACTCATCAACAAAAAATAAATATTTTTAATCCCAAGAAAAATTTACACCCATCTGATTTAGTGATGTCATCAAAGAAGCCAACGTAGATAACTACTTAACAAACCAGTGGTAATACCCATCTAATACAAAAAATGCTCCAAATCACAAAAAAATGTCATGGTTGTTCCCTTGTCATAATAGCCTATACCTTCTCAGAATCAACTAATATTCCATGATTCGACACAACATGTACCAATACCATTACTTCTTGAATCCATTAATAACATTTATATAGTTTTCTTTAATGTCTGTGATTTATATGCAAACTCATAACTTATATTAGATGATTCACATGTTCCTCCTCAGATATAGAGTAAACAAGGATTTCATTAAATAATACTACCACAAAATTTTAAATATAATTGGGTGAAAACCTATTCAACAAAGGCCTGTAAACTATAAGATAACTGGTTAGGAAAAAAGGTATAAAAATATACTCATAATGAATATATTATCTCCAAAAGTTAGTTTTCTAAATGTCAGATTATTTTATCCTCAACTGATGGTAACTAGAATAATGTTAAATCTTTGATAACTACATTTACCTTTTGAAATGATAAAATATATCATCACTCGATGGTAACAAATACTTTTTCTTTATCATTACTCAATTGAACTTTTAATAATCAACAAATAGTAAATGTTTACCATCAACCATCTTTGTGAAAGGAAAAGGTTCCAACGAAGGTGGAACACATTGGTATATAAATCCTTTCACTAAATAATAATCAAACATTGAATTTAGTTATTTCATTTTAGTAGGTTCTATGAGGTAAGAGGGAATAGAAATTGGTTGACTACCAGTCATCTTTTCAATAGTAATATCAACCTCCATTACCAGTGGAGAACCATATAAGCTTGAAGGAAACATGTTGGAAAACACAATGATGACAAGAGGGAGATCACTGCAAAAATATTTCCACTCCAAATCAAAAAAAATATAGATATCATATTCCCCTGCTCTGGGTAGGAGGGTATGGCTCTGCTCAACTGTGGGTTTAATTCTTCTGCTAATACATAGAACACACTATCAAATTTAGAAATGAAGAATCACTAAGGATAAAAATCAATTCGATATTTATTTTCAATGACTTAATACATCCAAAAAATAACGTCAATATATTTCATGTTTAGAATAAGAAACCTCCATGAAAGATCAATAACTGATTGATAGAAAACAAAATTCAGACTACAAATACCATCCTCTCCCTTCATACACCAGGGTCTTGTAATATACCATTCACATGATAAAATATCTATAGGATGTTATAGTATATTAACATTATTGGTTGAAATAAATGAATGTGATACACCAATATAAAAAAGATAAGTCACTAAATAGGAATTTCTAGCAATGGTTCCACCTACGATCACTGAACCAGTATCAATATCCTCTGGATACTCTTCCACTATGTGACGAATCTTTTTTTCATATGCCTATGGCTAGGACCCCTTTCCATGTGAATTATATGATTTCACTATTTTTTAGAAGTTGTATAATATACCATTTCACTAAATGGAGTGGAATGAACATAAGACAACCTCTAAAAGTGTTCTGAGCTTCTGGAGGAGCCATATTTCTTAGGTTTCTCAGTGAAAAACTACTTTGAATGTCCTAGATATCCATAATGGTAGAAAAATAATGGCCCTCGGCCAAGAATTGTATGAGGATTAAAAAATATTTCCATAAAGAACCACCATAAGATTCATCATTTTCCTCTTTCACTTATAAGAATGAAAACATACACTATAGATAAATAGTTTTACATCCCATGATTTCAGAGTAAGTTATTTTCTTTAAAGTAATTCAATAGCTTGTGCTACATGCAACATCGAGTTTGAGAGAACCACGAATTACTAAACTAGTCGTCCAAAAGCGGTTACGAATAGTATTAAGTGAATTTTGAATTTTATATACTCCATATAATTTTAGAATCCATATTATGTGTTTCATAGACATAATATAAGATCAAATACAATTTTTTAGATAAATAATGTATTTTTCAAAAAATGAAATTTTACCACCTCCTAATGTAAACCCTTTTTAAAAACAATATTTATAACTTTTATATATTCAATTTAATGATATTAGATTATTATTTAGAATCGGGATATAAAATATTATTTTGAATAATTTTTTTTGAACTTTTCTGATTACATTCATATTTTGATGAATACTGAATAATAGTAAATTTTAATTAAAACCAACTTTTTTAATCGAAATAATTTATAGAGTAAGATTATGCATTTGAATGGTTTAAAGAATAATTAGATTATATTTTTATAATTTAATACAATTTATGTCATTATAAGTAATTTTACATTTAAAATTTACATACACACATGTCGATCTTTGGTTAGTTTTTACTATTTAAAAACCCGATTTTAGGTTTTGACAACAGTAATTAGTTTCAAATTAACTAATGAAACTTATATGTTTTGAATTTGGTAAAATATAATTAATTTTTAAATTTGGAAAATCAAAATTACCTTAGGGTGAATTTTTGGTATTTTTCTGAAAACATTCAATTTTTTAGGAATAGTGAAAAACATTGCGTTATAGTTTCAAACCGACATTTTATTTAAATAAATATTTATTTTATTTAAATTTATTTAATGTCAAAATAGTTATATAATACATATTTAATTTCAATGTAATTCATTAGAGTCATTTTTAAATAAAATTAGATGTATAATATTTTATTAAACTTTTTACCGTTATTTACACACCTTCTAGGAGCATGTGAAAATTTTCCTAAAATATAATTTTACTGCTTATGTGAGTTGAATTTCAAAACTCATAGAGACACAGTTGACATCAGTAAGTAAAATGTGGTTCAATAAGATGAAAATAATTTTTCATGAATAGTAACTTTTGATTTTTATTTACCACGGTTAAAAGTAAATGGTGTAATTAAAGGTAAAAATATTATTATAATTACCCTAACATGTCTCCAAATTCTACTGGATAAGTGTAATTCGACCAATAACAACCTTATTAATAAAATATAATCATCTTTGGTTCACTTGTATTTGATTAGGACATTTATTATTATTATATTTATAGAAGTGTTAAAAGAGTTAAATTAAATGTTTATAAACAAAATTTTTTTTAATATAGGGTTATATATAAGATAAATTAGACTATAAAAATAAATTAAAAATATAAAACAATTTCCGAAACAATGGAATTTTATTTATAATTTTAAGAATTAAATAATTAAATTTATTTATGACACAATTATGACACATTAATTACCTTATTATGAAAGATTAAAATAATTAATATTATAAATGTTCAAATAAATGTAATTTGAGACTTTTGATGAATTAAACTACTTTTCTAGGTTAATATGACATGATAGAGTTGATTAAATATAGTTTTATCGAAATAACTAATTTTTATGATTTTCACAAAAACCAAATACTAAATAATTTCAAAATTAACAAAAATGAGTTATTAAAAAAAATACTACATTATTGTTTGATATAATATTCCTAAAAATATAAGGTTCATCCAAAGGGATTAAATAATATTATATATGTCATTAATGAACCACTTGAGGTTCTCTTGGAAGTTTATAGAATGTTTATTAACCATATAGTGTAAGAATACAAGAAGACATCATAAAAGTCAAACTATTTAACTAATAGTTATATATAAAAGATAATGTTATTATTGTAACATAAACTTGTCGAAATAAATTATTATCGAGACACTGAAAACTGAAAAGGATTTTATTATAAAAAATATTTCATGGTTTTCCTAAAGTGAACCTCACCACTCTTATAAAAGGGTACTTCCCCTTCTCATAATTTCACAATCCAAAGCCATTTGGATCATCCAAAACCTACCGAAATATCCTGCCACCTTCACTAACATCAACATAGATGCCTCAATTTGATCATAAATCCAACCTATAGAGCCATTTTGATCAACTCAAAAGGAAACACCCGAAGTATAGGTAATAATGTCACCACCCTCTTTCAAGTTCTGTTCCTCTTCCACTTATCTTTAATTATTTTTTCCATACCAAAATTATAAATCTAGTAACATATACATAATTTAATGTTATTATAAATATGTTACAACTATATATGTTATTCTATCAATTCTACAAATGACAATGCCACAATACATGTGTGCGTACGGCTTACCGTCTCCACGTCGTGTTGTAGTTTGTTATTCAAACACTGAATTTTTTGGATGGGTATAATAATGAGTATAAATTATGTAAATCATAAATATAACAGGTTAATGATACTATATATATGATATACAATTCAATTACATACGATTTCTCCATCAATATAATGATATTGTCGCTCGTGCGTACGTACGGATTACCGTCTCCACGAACGCGATGAGAATCATTCCCCAAAGTAATCATTCAATAATAATTTTCATTTTATAATTGAAAATAATTTTTATGAACATAATATAATTATTTATATGAATCAAATACATCATTTCCATAACAAAAATTGATTACGTAACCAATCATATAAAGTAAAACAAATCATTTAACACCTAAAACAGTGATACCACTGAAATATTATTAAGAAAGAAATATTAGAAGAGAATATATGATAAATATTTATTTATTTGGTTCTTGTATAATTTAATAACGATTATTTCACCATTATACTGGAGGTTAACCTACTCCATTCTAAGGAAAAGTAAATGTAATGGGTTTTCATCTCACTTCTTATTCCCGTGAGATTCAGGCTATATTGCCACTATTTCCTTTTGTGTGGTGTATGTACTGCACCTGATTGTATTATTTGTGTAATATACATTAATTTATGGGTATATAAATCTTCATTATATGAAACTTATTTCATGGAGTGTATGTTTCGTATGTTACCAAATCGGTAAGGGAATGTCAGATTTCAATTTCCACTCATTGGGCTTTATGAAAACATCATTGATTATTTTACACCATGATTATGTGTGGAATCATTATTTAATATTTGTATAATAATTTCCACTCCCATTTATGTGGATCTAATTTGGATACACATAATTACTCCATTGAGAAATTCTATTATCATCGATATGAACTTGATAAGATTAATTTTAACTCAATCTCCATTCATTGAGTTAAACATCAAATTCATTGGTGTTGTTTTTACAAAAATATGTGTGAATGTACTCTAATTCATTTACACTGAATATCCAATAATATTGATTGTATTTATATTTACAACACATAATTATGTCATTGATTTATCCTCAACCGAAGAATAGAGTCTTTATAATGGATTTCATCTCAAATTACATTCCATTGAATCTCCTTTGTTGTTGTGCGCCAACTCACTTTTGTTTGTTGTATATACTATACATTGACATAGAATATCATGAATCCATTTATTCTCATAATATTATAAGGTTTTTATTAATAAAATTATTTGTATTCAATATTCACTCATTTTGTTAGGAAATCTAACTAAAATATCATTTTAAATGTTTTAAAAATTTATTCTTTTAAATATTTATCATTAATGTACATGTTTTAAAAATTGTTTAAAAGATTTATTTATATGTACATGAATGGTTTACATTTTTAATTCTGTTCAAATGTTTCAATTTGTTGTGGGAAACTTTGATTAAAAAATCTATTTTAAATGTCCTTTTTCAAAATAGTGAGTCTTTTAAATGTTTTCAAGAAAAAAGGGGATTTTTCTCTCAAATAGTTTTGATGATTATTTTCATATATGTCAATATCCTTTTTTATTCTCTATTGAGGATGATTTATTATAATAAAATCATCCATATTGTATTTAATGAGTAATTTTTTACTATGGATGTGCTATTTTTATGACTTTCATTTTTTGTAGTGAAAATATTGAAATTTCAAATGCTAGTTTTAATATGATTGTTTAGATTGTGTTTTAACCTTTTCATATGAGGAAGGAATTAGACATAGTAAGTTATGGGTGGAGCCTCCTATATATCTTCAATACATCAGTACGACACATGAGACAAACTAGTGTCTTAGTATAATGAATTGACAAAATCTTATTTGTAGTCTTGGCATAACTCCTTGACTATGTGGTTATGAAGTATGACATTATTTATTACATCATTATGAAAGTGGATATTGATATTTCATGTGATTATTAGACTTTTAGAATATCCATATGAACAATTAAAAGGAATTATTTGATTTTATCTTTTCCATATTATTCTGAATTTTATATTTAAAAGGATTTTGTTTTAGTCCTATACATTTCCTTAAATGTTTATGCTTATTTATAAAAGTTTTCTCCATATTTTATCCTTGATAAGCATCTGAGCTCACTCCTTTATATGTTTTATTTATCCCAGGATGTGAATAATTATTTTATGGTTGACCTTCTAGGATAGGCTAAGGATATAGGAGTGTTCAAAAGGGGAAAAAAATTTGGCTTTTTATTTCATGATCTAATGTAAAACATATGAATGTACCTTATACTTACAAGAATTCTAAACGGATCTGTCATTCGGGACATTATCATTTATATCATGCCAATGTTATGTAATAATTCACCGACTATGGATAACTGTGGTTAGGGCATTATAGTTGGTATTAGAGTAGGTTTAGTACGAATCTTTGGAGCTTGATTTAGAGAAAACACACTGATTAAGAAACACTACCCTAAGATAGACATTAAAGATTAGTATAGAAGAACATCCAAAAATTTTGGAACTCTAAATACTATGTTTGTTTTACAAGAAATACATCCCTGTCTGGATACTAATAGGTAGAGGCGGCTCTGGGATAGATGTATATTGAAGTGAAAAATCTGAAAAAGTTTTTCAGGCTTGACACAATGTATCAGGGTACACGACAATGGGCCTTACTTCACTCTTTGTTACAACACTCATTGGGGATATGGATAAGATAATTCACATTTTCCTTACAAACCGATTTGAAGGTTTTTAATATTAGATGAGAATAAATAAACGTTTTTAATCCAAATGTGTTTTATACTGAAAATAAAGTGTTATGATATTATTTAAATTATTTTATGACTCACATTATGCTTTCTTGTGTTAGTCAATGTCTAGATTCGAAGGAATTCATAGTAACATTGAACATGATGTACAATGTGGGAATGGTGGTGGGAATTAGAAATTAAATGGATTGTTGATAGGTGTAAAAGATATCATGTTCATGAAAAATAAATTTTCTAAAAATAAGATAAAAACATATATATTAATCGACTCCCAAACTCGACAAGGATGTAAAAGCCAGTGAATGATAAGTGCTCCAGTAGTGGAGATAATGGAGAAAAGATGCTTCAATTTCCATCATTTAGGAAATGTGAAAAAATATACCAAGTAAAATGTCTCAATGGAACAATTAAATGCTTTATGTGTTAGAAATAAGGACATAAAATAAAGAATTACCAGGGAAAAATGAAGAGTACTATGAAATAAAATAAAAATAACCCAAAGAATCCATTTATAGTAATTTTACATAAATGTAGGGGACCTGGGAATTACCCGAGTGAATTACCTATTCTTTATGATAACTCATTGTTCAAGGAAGAACCTATGTGGAAATAAGTGGATGGAAATTTTTTTAAAAGTATTAGTCCTCTTTCTTGATGGGATTACATTAGAAGACTTGTCCCTTGTACGTGTAACCTTTTCAGTTTGTTATGAAAAAAATTATATTTTTGGGAGAATTATATTTTATATTATATTTATTAATAACCATTTGGGTTTATATAATCCTTGAATATGATGAATTTACATGTTGTTAAATTTTGGGATGAAAATACGAGGTATGAGATAACATTTGTGGTGATATTATGTTATGGTTATTCTGAAGAATTTTTTCTCATTTTTGGAATGTTATAAAATATAGTTTTTGAAAAAGGACAACACACATACCATGTGACAACCCATCATGTCAGACAAAGCTACAATAATCGAACCCACAACCAGAGTGCAATTGGGATTTATCGCATACCAGTAGACTACGTGAAGTCCCTAATAATTGTGACTAATTATTTTTAGTTAAATTATTTTATTGAACAATAATAAGTCTATTTGTCATATAATGTTTTATCAAATGGATATAATTAGTATAAGAAAATGGTTTGGTGATTAAGTGATAAATTTTATTTTGGATGGCGTTCGCTCTGTTGGGAACACTATATGCCTATGGAAAATAGAATACTCTAAAATTTCATTTGAGGAGTAATGGTGAATTTTTATCTATGTTTTTATTTTCGATTTCTAATGATTTTCGATATTTATGGAAATGATTAACCTATCATGGAGAATATATGATTAGGTTAGTTAATTTATGTATGTGACTTTAAGAGTAGTCGATGTTATATGGAGATACAATTTAACACGGAAGACTACATAATCAAATTATTCTATGTTTTCGGTTTCAATATTAGTTTGGATTATATTGAAGGATTTTAAGGACAATTGTTTATTGAATGGTATTTATTGAACTTTGGGTATTGTTGGTTTACTTTTAGAAACTAAGATTAGTATTTATTTATCTAAAGGATTATCCTTTTTGGGGATCATATGATCTTTTACAAACCATTTTGGTTTTGGTTAATCTCTTAAGACAAAGTAAATATATAGGTTATCCTTTTTGGATCATGTGAGTCTCTAGAAGTTGATTATAGTTCTTTAGTTGTGACCATGTCATCTTTAATACTCATCGTTTCAAAAAAAAGATGAGTTAGTGGTAGAAATTTATTAAAGGATGAAACTCTATTTAAAAAAATATATCTATTTATGTTCTTATTCAATATCATAAATAAATTCCTCAACATTATGAAGTTGAACTTAAAATAACATTGTCGTATATTTTTCCACTGGGAAACTAATTTCCATTTATCCCGTTACATGTTTGTGGTTTTTTTGTTTTTAACATTCTTTTGATCATGTTTTCTATCACTCTCCATCAGAACTTGACACTTATTTTACCTTCCATATACATGTTTTCGTACATGGAATACTAGTATGGGTCATCTCAAGTGACCTTTATACATCCTTATCTTTCTTTTAATGTGATAGTTTTATTGAATATTTTTCCAATGTAGGACTTTAAATGAAGTTCCCGAGACCAAATTTAAAATTGCGAGGATGGAATTTCCAAAACGGGGGAAAAATGTAACACCCCTTGATTTCGTAGTATGTTATTTTCTTTAGATCAATTCAATAGCTTGTGTTACACGCAACATCGAGTTTGAACTCACCATGGCTTACCAAACTTGTCGTTCAAAAGCGGTTATGAATAGTAATAAAGGAATTTTGAAGTTTATATGCTTCATATTATTTTATAATAAATACTATGTTTTTCTTAGACATAATATAAGAACAATTTTATTATTTCAGATAAAAAATTATTTTAAAAAATATGGAATTTTACAACGATATAATGAAAACCCCTTTTTAAAACCAATATTTGACAATTATAAATTCAATATAATGAAATTAAATTTTTCTTTATAATTGGGATAGAAAACATTTATTTTGAATAAATTAATGGTACTTTTCTGATAACTTTTATATTTTGATGAATACTAAAAACTAGCAAATTTTAATTTAAAAACACATTTTTAGTAGAATTAATTTATAGGGTTAGATTATGCCTTTGAATTGTTAGGAAGTATAATTAGATTATATATTTTTTTAATTTAATACAATGTATGTCATTATACGTAATCACATTTAAATTTGACATAATCACATGTCAATATTTTGATAGTTTTTACTTTTTAAAAACCCACTTTTCTGTTTCGTCAACAAGAATTAATTTTAAATTAAATAATGAACCTAATATATTTTTAATTTGGTAAAGTATATATTTTTTTAAATTCTTAATATCAAAATTTTCTTAGGGTGATTTTTTGGTATTTTTCTGATAGTAATCGATTTTTGATAATTATTGAATAAAACTGCGTTATAATTTAAAACTGACATTTTTTTAAAATTATTATTTATTTTATTTAAATATATTTTATGTCAAAAAAGATATATAATACCTATATATGTTCAATATAAATCATTGGAATCATTTTATACTAAAATTAGATGTGTAAAACTATATTGACATTTTTACCGTCTTTTACCCACCTTCTAAGAGCATTTGCAAATTTGCATACAACATAATTTGAACAATTCTATTAGTTGAATTTAAAATATTTGAGAGACACAGTTGAAATTAGTAAGTAAAATGTGGTTCAATAAGATGAAAATAATTTCTTGTGAATAGTAACTTTTGACTTTTATTTACAACGGTTAAAAGTAAATATGGAAATCAAGGGTAAAAATGATATTATAATTACCCTAACACATGTTCTAATTTTATTATATAAGTGTAATTAGACCAGAAAAATTATTAGGAATAAAATATGATCATATTTGGTCCACTAGGATTAGATTAGAAAATTTATTATTATTTTATTTAAATATCAATAAAAAGAGTTAAATTCAAAGTTTAATAACTGAAAAATTTTAAATATAGGGTCATACATAAGATAAATTAGTATATAAAAATTCACTATAAAGCTAAAACTATTTATACATAATTTTATTTTGTTTATAATTTTTAGAAATTAAATAATTAAATATATTTATAACACAATGATGATGTAGTAATTAACTTATTAATGGAAGGTTAAAATAATTGATATTATAACTATCCAAACGAATGAGATTTGAGACTCATGATGAATTACACTAATTTTATAGGTTAATATTACATGTTAGATTGTATTAAATAATTTTTTTTGAATTAATCACACTGTTATGAATTTTACAAAAACCAAATACTAAATAATGTTAAAGTTGACATAAATGTGTTTTTAAAACAAATACTACATTATTGGTTGATATAATATTCCTAAAATTTTGAGATTTGGGAAAAGGGATGAAATAATATTATATATGTCATTAATGAACCACTTTAGGTTCTCTTATAAGTTTATAGTATGTTTATTAACCAAGTAGTATAAGAATACAAGAAGTCATAGTAAGAGTTAAACTATTTAACGTAGAGTTAAATCTAATAGATATGTTTAAAATGGTATCCTAAACTTGTATAATTCCTATAGGTTAAGAGCTGTTCTCCCTAAACCAACCTTATCATTGAAATAAATCATTTTAAGCCATTATAAACCGAAAATATGTTTATTATAATAAAATATTTCAAGGTTTTCCTAATGTGACCCTCACCTCTCTCATAAAAGGGTACTTTCCTTCTCTTTTTTTCACACATTAAAAACCATTTATCTTAGAAAATACCTTATATGATATCCTCAAAACATCCTTCAATTCAACCTAGAGTCCTTACATTGATCAGAAATCCATGTTATGGATCCCTTTTGATCAACTCAAATAAAATACCCAAAGTAGAGGTAATAATTTCCCCACCCACTTTCAGGTTCTTTTCTTCTTCCAATTCCTCTTTATTTATTGTTTCGATACCAAAAATATAAATCTAGTACCATATAAATACTGTGATTTTATTATTAATATGGTAGTTCCATATTTGTTTTTCTATCCATCCTACAAATGACGAAGTCACTATACGTGCGTATGTACGGCTTAGTGTCCCCATGTCGTGGGGTAGTTTGTTACGTAGACAATTCATTATTTGGATGGGTATAATAAAGAGTATAACTAATTCTAATAATAATTAAAACATGTTAATTATTTTTTATATATGATATATTATCAAGTTAAATACGATTTTCCATCAATATAATGATATTTTTTCTCGTGCGTACGTAGGGATTACCGTCTCCACGAATGCGATGAGATTCATTCCTCATCGTAACCATTCAAGAATAATTTTTATTTTATGATTAAAAACAATTTTTATGAACGTAATATCATTCTGTATATGAATTAAATACTTAATATTCATACCAAACATGGCATATATAACAATGAAAATAAAGGAAAACGAATCTGTTAACACCCAAAACGATGATAGTACTGAAATATTATTAACAAAGCAATATTAGAAAGGAATATATAATATCATATTTATGTATTTATTCTTGTATAGTTTATAAAAACTATTTCACCATTATACAGGAGGATAACCTACCCTATACTAAGGAAAAGTACAAGGTAGGGGGTTTTCATCTCACTTCTTCTTCCCGTGAGATTCATGCTATATTTCCACTATTTCCTTTTGTGTGGTGTATTCACTTCCCATGATTGTATTAATTGTGTAATATAATTTAATTTATGGTTATTTACATCTTAATTGTATGATACATAATTCATGGTGTGTATGTTTCATAATTTACCAAATACGTAAGGGAATTTCAAATTTCAATTTACACTCATTGGGTTTTATGCATACTCCAATGATTATTTTACTCCATGATTATGTATGGAATCCCTATTTATTATTTTTATAGTAATTTCCACTACTTTTTCTGTGGATGTAATTTTGATACACATAATCTCTCCATTGATAAATTCTCAAGTCATCGATATGAACATGATAAGCGTAATTTTAACACAATCTCCATTCATTGAGTTAAACATCCAATTCATTGTTGTTGTTTTTACAACAATATGCGTGAATAAACTGTGATTGATTTACACTGAATATCCAATAATATTGAATGTATTTATATTTTTTAACAAAAAAATTATTTCATTGATTTATCCTTAACCAATAGATACGGTCTTTATAAGGGATTTCATCTCCACTTACATTCCATTGAGTCTTCTTTGTTGTTATGCGCCAACTCACTTTTGTTTTGTGTTTATACTATACTTTGACATATAATATAATGAATCCCTTTATTCTCATGATAATATAATGTTTTTATTACCTCAATTATTTTTATTCATGTGTTGCTCATTTGGTTTGGAACACTAACTAAAATATCATTTTAAATGTTTTAAAATTTTATTCGTCATAGTCTATATAATTAATGTCCAGGTTTTGAAAATGGTTTTAATGATTTACTTATATGGGAGTCAATGTATTAAAATGTTAATTCCTTTTAAATGTTTCAAAGTGGTATGGTACAATTTGATTCAAAAATATATTTTAAAAATAATTTTGACAAATAGTGATACTTTAAAATGTTCTCATGAAAAAGAAAGATATTTCACTCAAATAGTTTTGATGTCTATTTTCATCTATGTTAATATCCTTCATTAATTTTTATTGAGGTTTATTTATTATAATAAAATCATTCATATTGTTTTGAATGATTTATTATTGACTGTGGATGTGCTATTTTTATTCAAATCATGGATTGTGGTTGAAATATTGATATTTCGTATGCTAGTTTTAATAAAAATGAAAGGATTATGTTTCAACATTTTCATATGAGGAATTAATTGGACTTAATATGTAACGGGTGGATCCCACTAAATCTCCTCGATGCATCGTTTGGCATCATGAGACAAACTAGTGTCTTTGCACAAGGCCTTTACAACATCTTAAATGTAGTCTTGGCACACCGCCTTGACTATGTGGTTATGATGTATGGAAATATGCATTACATCATTATGAATGAGGTTATTGATATTTAATGTGACTATTTTACTAGTAGGATATCCATGTGAATAATTAAATTGCATTATTTGATTTTATATTTTCTATATTATTCTAATGTCTATGTTTATAATTCTTTCTCTTTAGACTTATACATTTCTTTAATATTTTTTCTTATTTATAAAAGTTTCCACCATATTGTTATCCTTACTGAGAATATAAGATCACCCCTTTCTATGTTTTATTTTTCCCAGTATGTGAAGAAGTATTTTATGGTTGACCTATAGGGATAGGCTAAGGATATAAGTGTACCCAAAAGTGGAAAACATTTTTTTGATGTTTTTATTTCATGATGTAATTTAAATCATATGAATATATCATATACTTCAAAGGATACTAAACTGATTGGTCTTTCGAGACATGATTCCTTATATCATGACAATGTTATGTAATAATGTATCAACTCCATGTAACGAGGGTCATTGAATTACTATTGGTATCAGGGGAAGTTTAGTACAATCCTTGGAAGCTATATTTAGAAAAAAACATGGATTATGAAACACTAACCTAATATAGAAATTGAAGATTAGTATAGAAGAACATAAATTGTTTTTAGTAATATAAATATTATGTGGGTTTTCTAAGCAATACATCCATGTATTGATACGATCAGGTAAAGGAAGCTCTGTAATAGATGTACCTAGGAGTGAAAACTTCTACATGGAGTTTCTAACCTGACTCGGGGTATCCTGGCACACGACAATGGGCCTTTCCTCACTCTTGGTTATGACACTCATGGGGGATATTCTTAGGATAATTCAAATTTTCATTACACACTAATTTGTAGGATTTTAATATAAGATGAGAATAAATAAACATGGTTAATCCTAAGGGTTTTTAGATTGAATATAATGTGTTATGATATTCTTGAAATTATTTAATGACCCACATTATGGTTTCTTGTGTTAGTCAATTGATGGGTTCCAAGGAAGTCAAAGTAACATTAAACATGATGTATAAGATAGTAACAATGGTGGAAGTGAGCAATGCAATGGATTTTTATAGGTATAAAAGATATCATGTTCATTCCATATCAATTTTCAAAAAATATGATCAACAACATATATATTAACAAACTCCCAAACTCAATAAAGAAGAGAAAGTTGGTGAATGATAAGAGCTCCAGTAGTGCAGACCATGGAGAAAAGAAAGCTCAATTTCCGGCATGCAGAAAGTGGGGATGGAGACACCTAGGAATGTGTCTCAATGGAATAAAGAAATGTTTTATGGGTGGGAAAAAATTACATAAAGTAATTAATTTTCGGGAAAAATTTAAGATTACTATGAAAGAAAATAAAAATGATCCCAAGAATCCATTTACAGTAATTTTCTATTAATGTAGTGGACGTGGACATTACCCGAGTGAATGCCCAATTATTTAGTATAACCCCTGGGTCAAGGAAGAACCTATGTGGAAATTAATGGTTGGAAAAATGCGTAAAAGTATTAGTACCTTTTTTGATGGGATTACTTTGGATGATTTTTTTCTCTTGTATGTGTAACCCTATAGTTTGTTATGTGAAAATGATATTTTTGGATGAATTGCCTTTTCTATTATAGTTTTAAATTAGCATGTGGGTTTATATTATCCTTGAATTTTATGAAATTTAAAGATATTAAATTTTCAAATGAAAATGTGAGTTATGAGATAATATTTTTGGTGAAATTAGGTTATGGTTATTTTAAATAATTTTGCTCATTTTTGAAATGTTATAAAATATAGTTTTTTAAAAAGGAAAACACATAGACCATGTGACAGCCCATCATGCAGGATAAAGATGCGGGAATCGAACCCACAACTAGAGTTCGATTGGGATTTATCCACTACCACTGGACTACGTGATGTCCCTAGTTAGATTTAATAATTCTTTTAAGTTAAATGATTTTATTGATTAATAATAAGTTTATTTGGGATCTTATGACTTATCAAATGAATATAGTTTTTATAAGAAAATGGATCGGTGATTAAGTGACCAATGCTAGTTTGGAACATGTTCACTATGATGGGAACACTACATTCCTAAAGAAAATAGAATATTATGAGATTTCATTTGAGGAGTAATGGTGGATTTTTATCTATGTTTTTATTGTGGATTTATAGAGATTTGGGTTATTTATGAAAATGATTATCCTATCATAATGAATATGTGATTTGGTTAATTACTTTATGTATGTGACTTTAAGAGTAGTCGATGTTATTTATATATACAATTTAATGTGGAAGACTACATAATAAAATTATTCTATGATTTGGGATTAAATATTAGTTTTGATTACATTGAAGGATTTTGTAGAAAATTGTTTATAGAATGATATTTATTGAACTTTGGGTATTGTTTGTTTAATTTTAGAAATTAAGATTAATATTTGATTTTATAAAGGATTGTCATTTTTGGTGATCATATGATCATGTACTAACCAATTTGGTTTTCGTTAATCTTTAAAGATAAATTAAATTTATAGTTTATCCATTGTGGATCATTTGAGTTTCTAGAAGTTGATTCTAGTGATTTAGGTGTGACCAAGTCATCATGAATACTCATTTTTTGAAAAAAATATATGAGTAAGTGGTAAAAATTTATTATAGGATGAAACTATACATAAAAATTATGTAGATATCTTTATGTTCTTATTCAATGTCATAAATAAATTCCTCAACATTATGAAATGGATCTTAAAACAAAAAAATATTGGTTGTTTACTATTCCTACTAGGAAACTAATGACTGTTTATCCCATCACAAGTTTGTGGTTTTCTTGTTGTTAACATTC
This sequence comes from Viscum album, assembly GCA_963277665.1. NCBI lineage: Eukaryota > Viridiplantae > Streptophyta > Magnoliopsida > Santalales > Viscaceae > Viscum > Viscum album. Next base: position 1,286,130,790 of record OY728159.1, on the reverse strand, counting down.
TCATGATAATGTTTTCTATCACTCTATATCGGAACTTGACACTTAGTTTACCTTCCATGTTTTCTAAATGGAATCCTGCTATGGGTTATCTCTGGTGACCTTTGTACCTCTATTTCATTCTATTAGACTGATAGTTTTATTTATTTATTTTTTCATTTCGGGACATTCAATGAAGTTCCCAAGCCAAATTTTAAAAATTCAAGGATAGAATTTACAAAAATTTCGAAGAATGTAACAACCCAATATTTCATATTATGATAATTTCATTAATGTAATTTAATAGTTTTCACTATACACAACACCGAGTTTGAGCACACCAAGACTTAACAAACTAGTCATTCAAAAGCGGTTATGAATAGTATTAACTAAATTTTAAATTTTATATACTCTATATAATTTTAGAATCCATATTATGTGCGTCTTAGTCATAATATAAGAACAAATTCATTTTTTCAGATAAATGAAGTATTTTTCAAAAAGTGTATCTTTAACACCTTCTAAAGGAAAACCCTTTTTAAAAACAATATTTGAAACTTTTATATATTCAATTTAATGAAATAAAAATTTTGTTTATAATCATGATATAAGAAAAAATTTTGAATAAATTATATGTACATTTCTGATAACATTCGTATTTTGATGAATACTAAAGATTATTATAGTTTAATTAAAAACAACTTTTTTAATAGAAATAATTTATAGGGTTATATTATGCATTTGAGTGGTTTAGAAGTATAATTAGATTATATTTTTATCATTTAATACAATGTATCTCATTATATGTATTTTCACATTTCAATTTGACATAAACACATGTTAATCTTTTGATAGTTTTGGCTTTTTAAAAACCCGCTTTTCAGTTTCAACAACGGTTATTAATTTTAAAATCACTAATGAAACCTATATGTTATTAATTTTGTAAAACAGAATTGATTTTTGAATTCACAATATCAAAATTATCATAGGGTGAATTTTTGGTATTTTTTTGAATCATTATATTTTTTATGAACAGTGAAAACACCTGAGTTATTGTTTAAAACCGACATTTTATTTAAATAAATATTAATTTTAGGTAAATTTATTTTAATTGAAAATAGATATATAATACCTATATAAGTTCAATGTAATTCAATGGAGTAATTTCATAATAAAATTATATGTCTAAAATTTTATTGAACATTTTATCGTCTTTTACCCACCTACTAGAAGAATTTTCAAATATGCATAAAACATTATTTTACCACTTCATTGAGTTTAATTTCAAAAATATGAAAGACATGGTTTACATCATTAAGTAAAATTTGGTTCAATAATATGAAATTAATTCTTGTTGAATAATAACTTTTGACCTTTATTTACCACAGATTAAAGTTAATAGTGTAAATAAGGGTAAAAATGATAATATAATTACCCTAACATGTGTCATAATTCTCTTAGATAAATATAATTCGACCAAAAACAAACATAGGAATAAAACATGATCCTATTTGGTCCACTTGGATTAGATTAGTACATTTATTATTATTTTATTTAAAGAAGAGTTAAAAGAGTTAAATTCAAAGTTTAATAACTAATGTTTTTAATATATAATTATAATAAGATAAATTTGACTATAAATATTCATTAAAAAAAATTTCCTACATAATGGTATATTTTTTTATAAATTTTAGACTTTAAATAGTTAAATTTATTTATGACACAATGATGATGCAGTAATTACCTTATTAATGAACGATTAAAATAATTGATATTATAAATATCAAAATAAATTTAATTAGAGTCTTTTGATGAATTAAATTAGTTTTCTAGGTTAATATGAAATGTTAGTGATTATTAAATAATTTTTTTGAATTAATAAAGTTGTTAGTATTTTCCCAAAAAACAAATACTAAATAATGTCAAAATTGACATAAATGTGTTTTTAAAAAGAATACTTCATAATTGGTTGATAAAATATTAAAAAAGATTTAATTTTCTTCCAATGAGCTTATGTATTATTATATATGTGATTAATTAATAACTTGAGGTTGTATTGGATGTTTATAATAAATTTGTTAACCATATAGTGTAAGAATACAAGAAGACACGATAAAAGTTAAACTATTTAACTAAGAGTTTAATGAAAAATATATGTACAAATTGTTAACCTAAATTTGTCATAAACCTATTGTTTGAGGGTTTTTAGACACCTAACCACATTATATTTGAAATAAATCATTTTTGATCTATAATAATCCAAAAATGATTTTATTATAAATTAATATTTCAAGGATTTCCTAAAGTGACCCTCACCTCTCTTATAAAAGTGTACTTCCCCTTATCTTAATTTTAAACATCCAAATCCATTTTGAATGGTCAAAACCTTCCCAAATATCCTCAAAAATTTTATAACTTTATTCTAGAGGCCTTAATTTGATCACATATCCAACCTATGGATCCCTTTTCATCAACTCGAAAAGAAACACCCGAAGTATAGGTAATAATTTCACCACCCTCCTTCAAAGTCATTTCTTCTCCCACTTCCTCTTTCTTTGTTTTTTCCAAATAAAAATAATAAATCCAGTAACATATATATACTATGATGTTATAATAAATATCATATAACATATTTTTTATTCTTTCCATTTTACAAATGACAAATTCACCATACTTGCGTACGTACGACTTACCATCTCCAAGTCGTGGTGTAGTTTGTCATTCAAACACTTCATTATTTGGATGGTTATAATAATGAGTATAATTGATGTAAATAGTAAATATAACATGTTAATTATTCTGTATATATGATATAACATCCAATTACATACAATTTATCCATAAATATAATGATATTGTCACTCGTGAATATGTACAGATTACTGTCTCCACGAACGCAATGAGATTCATTCCCTGTCATAATCATTCAAGAATAATTTTAATTTTATGATTAAAAATAATTTTAAAGAACAATATATAATTCTGTATATAATTTAGATACATCATATCCATAAAAAATATGGCTTATGTAACCAAGCATATAAAGTAAAATGAATCAGTTAACACCCAAAACGATGATACTACTGAAATATTATTAACAAATAAATAAGAGAAGATCATATATGATATCATATTTAAGTATTTGGTTATTGAATAATTTAATAACAATTATTTCACCATTATACCATAGGTTAACCTACTCTATACTAGGGAAACGTACAAGGTAAGGGATTTCCATCTCACTTCTTATTCCCATGAGATTTATGCTATATTGCCATTATATCCTTTTATGTGGTGTATGTACTACCCATGATTTTTTATTTTTGAAATAAAATTTAATATATGTGTATTTACATCTCCATTGTATGATACTAATTTCATTGGGTGTATGTTTAGTATGTTACCAAATCAGTAAGGGAATTTCAAAATTTAAATTCCACTCAATGGGCTTTATGCATACTTCATGGATTATTTTACTCCATGATTATGTGTGGAATCACTACATTTTATTTGTATAGTAATATCCACTCCCCTTTATATGGATATAATTTTGATAAACATAATCACTCAATGGATAAATTCTCAAGTCATCGATAAGAACTTAATAAGAGTAATTTTAACTCAATCTCTATTCATTGAGTTAAACATCCAATTCATTAGTGTTGTTTTACAACAATATATGTGAATCTTCTCTGATTGATTTACACTGAATATCCAATCATATTGAGTGTATTTATATTTTTCACACATAATTATGTCATTGATTTATCCTTAACCTAAGGATACGATATTTATAAGGGATTTCATCTCAACTTACATTCCATTGAGTTTTCTTCATTATTGTGCGCCAAATCAATTTTGTTTGCTGTATATACTATAATTTGACATAATATATCATGAATCCCATTATTCTCATGATATTATAAATTTTTTATTACCTCAATTATTTTTATTCAAGCATCTCTCATTTGGATAGGAACTCTATCTAAAATGTCATTTAAAATGTTTTAAAAATTTATTCTTCTAAATCACTAGCATTAATGTCCATGTTTTAAAAACGTTTTTAAAGATTTATTTATATGGACATGCATGTTTTAAAATGTAAATTCCTTTCAAAAGTTTCAAAGTGGTATGGGACACTTTGATTCAAAAATCAATTTTAAAAAGATTTTTGATAAATATTGAAACTTCTATATGTTTTCATGAAAAAAGGGAGATATTTCCCTCAAATAGTTTTGATGATTATTTTTATATATGTCAATATCCTTCATTATTATCGATTGAGGTTGATTTATTATATTGAAATCATCCATATTATATTTAATGTTTTATGTTTGACTGTGGATGTGCTATTTTTATGTCATTCATGGTTTGTGGATAAAATAAAGATATTTCATATGCTATTTTTAATACAAATATTTAGATTATGCTTCAACTATTTTATATGAGGAATTCATTGGACATTGTAAGTGACGGGTGGAGCCCGCTATAGCTCTACGATGCATCGGTAGGTCTCATGAGACAAACTAGGGTCTTGGCACAAGTCCTTGACATACTATTCTTTGTAGTCTTGGCACATGGCCTTGACTGTGTGGTTATGAAGTCTGGCATTATACATTCCATTATTATGAAAGTGGCTATTGGTATTTCATGTGATTGATAAACTAGTAGAATATCCATGTGAATAGTTAAATGGAATTATTTGATTTATTATTTTCCATATTATGATGAAGTTTATGTTTAAAAGGATCTTGTTTTAGTTGTATAGATTTCCTTAAATGTTTATTCTTATTTATGAATGATTCTGCCATATTGTTATCCTTAATAAGCATCTATGATCACCAGTTTATATATTTTATTTTTCCCAGGATGTGAATATGTATTTAATGGTTGACCTGTAGGGATAGGATGAGGATATATGTGTGTTCAAAAAATGTACAAAATGTTTTTGATGTTTTTATTTTATGATGTAATGTAAAACTTATGAATGTATATAGTAATTCCATCGCAACTAAACTGATCGGTATTTCAGGACATGTTTTCTTGTATCATGTCAAATGTTATGTAATAATACACTAACTCTAGGTAATTGGGGTCCGGGCATTACAAATAGACTCTTAAAATACCAGACAATCCAGCCTGGTTCATCTTGGCTATCATCTCTATATCAAGTACATCTGCATTAGAAGAAAGTTTCAACAATAAAACCTGAGAACAAATATCTGGTCAAATCCCTAACTCAAACAGTCAATCAATCAACATCTCATCTGATACTATCTTATGTATGAAATTCTTGAGCTCAGCCAAATGATTTGTTTACTCTGTCATAGTCCTATCAGCTTGCTGAAGTAAGAAAAACACTATAGATAAGGCCCACAACATCGAATCTAGAGAGAACTAGTCGGTAAATGAACCTTGAATTCCTTCCAATCAAATCAATAAAGTTCTTTCTCCACTAACATCACTTCCCACCACCTCCTACTATGTCCTTATAGCTCAATGGTGGCACACTTCACCTTTATTTCATCGGATGTGTCCAAGAACCCAAACAAATTTCCATTCCACTCAACCATTACTCATCTTCTTGAGGCTCATCTGAGACATTGAATGATGAAGGTTTTTGGAGAATGATATATTGAGAACTTTTCTTGAGAACATACCTATGAGGTTCTACAGTTGGAGCCTGAATAGGACATGGAGGATTTTCTAATCCAAGATCATGGTTAGTGTGCACAATCAACTCAACATGACTCAGGACCACAAGAGGATTCTCTCATAGAGGTTGATCCACAACTGTCTATTGGATCCGATTATCATGTGTTCTAGGAGGCATGATATTATACAACATCACCAGACACAAGATAAGACATTATATTAACACTCAAATAGATAGGTAGAGGAAATTAATCCCAATATATAGAAAAATAATAATTTCATTTCAATAAATCCAAATTAAAATAGGGAAATGAATCGAACTAATCCAAAAGGAACTCTTACCTAGATACCCTTGGAGGCTTATGGTTCATCACAGAGAGAGACAGCTAGACACTCAATTAATGAAACCTCTTATGTACAAAAATTATTTCACAAATTCATACTAACTTCAAGAAAAAAGATAAATATCCCTATGATACCACATCATCATGAACCCTACTAGGTACCCTAGTATACCGATAACTGATCAAATACTCACATTTTCCAAATCGATTATAAATATCTATGGGTTAGTGACAGGGACCTGGAGTCGTACAACATAAATATGGGAGTGAATATTCCAAAAAATATGGTGGAAGAATGAAAAGCCAGAAAAATTTAATATCAAAAGAAAATCCACATAGAGTAAAGTTCTAGATGTCAATAAGTTATTAAATCCCACAGTACTACAACCCAAGTACCAAAATAAGGGAATATTACCCTTGTCACTAAGGAAAAAACTAACCATGTCCACTGTTCAATGACGAGATCCACATATAAGAAATCATTTCCACATACTCAAACATGGAAGGAGATAATGTACCAACACCTAATGGCATAAGTACAGTGAGAGACAATTCCAAGTAGGCTTTCACCAATGATTACATAACGAGATTCCAATATACAATTATACTGTAATGTAATTTTACTTGTTAAATATATAGGTTTTTAATTTACAGAATCATATTTAAGAAAGTAATGCATTATAATTTGAAAGATGGAAATAGATTTTGAAATTCATGTGTCACATATCAATCGATGTAAATTAATTTTAAAAGATGAAATTTTTCTCTAATAATAATGGTATATTACATGAATTGATCTTTTAAAAAATGTATTAAATAAACACATTTATATAAAATAGTTTATATAAATTCATAAGCCATATAATATAGATTTTAACAATGGAATATTCATACATTCAAAATACAAACAAGTTAGGAACATGTTCATGTGCCAAGTATGTATTATAGTGACATGGTATATGGACCAAAAACTGTGAATATGAAAATGTATGTAAATACAAGTCATAAAAAAGTACAAGAAAATTCATCACCATGGCCTAAGGGGTGTGCTATGCTAATATGGTGTTTTAGATCAATATAATTTACATGGTGTTTTCCAATAAATCACACTAACTAAATAATGATTTCATGCGATCAAGTATAAAACAACGATGGGCAATTTTTTTGAAGACTGCTTAAAATAAAATTAAATCCCACAATCCATCTCAATATGCCAATTTCCCCTTTTATAAAATAATGGGCTCTTAAATACAAACATGCCTTTCTAGAAAGATGAAACTACTCAGTTTCCATGAAATAAATTTTTAAGCCTTTTCTCAAATTTAAGGATTTGAATCAAATTCAAGAAATTTTACAATCCATTACATAATTAAGTTCAACAAATTCCATCAATTTCATCACAATCAATCAATTAACTAGAATTTAAGTTTTTCAAAACTCTTTACATAAAAAATGTGTGTTCAATTAAATTAAAATTTTCACCTGATTCAATTTACATGAAAACCATAATTTACATCTAAAAATTTAAATTGCCACAATTTCTATAACCACAACCCAATTTAATGCAATTAGTGGTTTTCTAATTTAATGACAAAAAACCACTCTTCTAAAAAAATCCCAATTCCCTAGAATTTGGTGTTTCCAATAAAATAATTGATTGCCACATAATTGAAACAAATAAATTGAATTTAATTGAAAAAAATTGAGATCGAATAATGGTATTATGGTTTAATAAAAAAATTTATCATCGTGATGGAACAACCTACACCAGGATCAACAGATCTCGGATGACCAAATCATATAAGGGATTCATCATATAAGGATGAAACCCATGGGATACAAGAAAAATAAGATTCATACATAGGATTAGATCAATAATAGTTGGTATTATATCATTCAACAACATACTGAGACCTATAAAACCCTAGGGGTAAAGAGGGAACTCATGGGAGATCAAGACCAATAGGAGGAAACTATCCTAATAATGATAAAAATACATTATTCTAGATTTAGATCAAATCTAGGAGGGGTGTAAGGCAAAAATAAAATCTCTAGGGAGCTCTATGGTCAAGAGAAATCAGTTTGTGTCGAAGGAGGTCCATCCAAAACCATAAAATGGGGTTTCAATTTTTTTTTTATAAAAATCAATTTAAATAAAATCTAATCTATACAGTTTTCTAGGAAACAACGTACAATTTGGATGAACCGTGTGTATTCCCTACACCAATTATAAACGGGTGAAAACATTTCTTATATGGGGAAGAATTACATGACTTTTTATACACTAGTTGTGAAGATATCTATATATTTAAAGCATTCCATTATTTGTATTAGGGTTCATGGTTTAGAAAACCTTGGCCAGTTCGTATACTAACCATTCACCTATCCAAAATGCCCTAAATTCATAAATTTTCAACCCAAAACCTCCCTAAAACAAATCCCAACAAAATATAAATTAAAATGACGGTTTGGGAATACATGGAAAAAGTAACTAAATGTTACACTTGATTACTAAATTAAAAAAATTAATATACTTATGTGTATGCCAAAATTACATATATTATGATAATTAATTGCTTCAATGGTTAATTTTAATTAATTCATTTATGTTTCATCTATTATGAATTACCAGGATTTATTCCATTATTTATGTTTATGATTTATGAAATATAGGGTATGGTTTCTAAATGTTATCCTCGTGTTTAAATAACCTGATTATCATTTTATATTGATATCTACTGATTTATACTTACTAAAAATCTATGACCACCCATTCTTATATTTCCATACCCTGTGTTTTGAAGAAAAGAATTATTTATGATATGATTAATATGGGTTCTCGTTTTTCAAAAAAATGTGGTAGATGATGTAGCTCACTTATGAACCATTTGATTATATATCCTTGTTTTAAACAGTAGTAGGCTTATACATCTTAATTGTGTATATGTATATAATTTAATGAATATTCAACTAAAAATATGTAATATATATGTATGAATATTATGGTTCCTAATAGTTGGAATTTGAGAATTTTTTATCTTAATTGTTGGAAAAAGGTTGATAAAACATTATTGATAACCATAAGGGCATGTCAATGTGTAATAATGATGATTGAATTTCATGCTGACCATTTTTTTACAATAGGTGTGATGAATGAATGATAATGTTGAGGTTGTAACAAGTATTGTCAAATATTTATCTAACTTATTTAAGAATAATTATATGAGTTTAAATATATAATGAAATGTATATTGATATGTATAAAATTTTCATCAATTGTTAGATAATGAATTAGTAATGAAATTGTTTTATGGAACAATGATTACCTTTTAACTATTTGATTCTTCCATAGTTTTATATTGTGGGAATGTTCTTTCTAGAAGCCTTGTTATTATCCCTCTGGTTTAATTTGATGTTGTCATTTTCATAGATTATATTTATCTACATTAATACCCCATAAAACAACAATAATAGGAATTCTTGTTTGATATTAAAAACCTATATATTATTTTCTATCAGTGTGTTGACACATATGAACTATTTTTTGATGTAGAATCCATTGTACTAGACTACATTAATATTAAAAAGGGATTTTTATCCCATATGGAAGTGAAAAATGAATAATCAGTGATATTATAATTTTATTTCTCTTCATTTATATTATTCTAAAATAGTTTCCTAGTCATCCACCAAAATGTTGTTTTGATTTCTCAAGAGATATCATACCTGCTATTACACCCATTTTAAGGACTCCCTATAGAATAATATTCATTTAATTACAATAATTGATGTAGTAACTCCAATAGAACCTTGAAAAGAGATTCATTTGGCTATTTGTGTCACCTTGAGGAGAACCTAATTATTTTTTAAAATGAAATATGGATCGATTAAAATATTCATTGATTATGAAAATATGAATAATATCATAATCAATAATAATTATCCACTAATCAGTATTGATGTATTCATTGATCAAAAGTGAGAAACTCAATACTTTTAAAAGATTGACTTCATTTTGGATATCATTATCTGAGGTTCATTATATAAGATATGCGAAAATAAATAATTCCACACAATGTATAAGAACTATCCTTATCTATTGATTCTTTAGCCTTATTAATTCACTGATAAACATCATGGGTTTATAGAATGAAATTTTTAGTGATTACCATGATATGTTTATTATAGTATTTATTTATTTTATTATTATATATTCATAGAGAATGGAAGGGAATTAATATTAGTTAATAATTTTACTAAACACCCTATAGAAAAGGAAACTACATGAGAAAATTAAAATTTCTGAAGGTGGGGAATACATAGTTTCATTTTTTGGTCGTATAATTAAAAGAGAGGGTATATCAATGTATCCATCATTGATAAAAGTTATTGAATGATTTCATAGGACAACAATGATAAAAAAATTTCCAAAATATTATTGATTTGGATATATTTCTTCAATGTTTTAGGGATAATATTATAAGACAATATAATATACACACCATGTTAACTTAGAAGGGAGTAAAGTTCCTACAGACAAGTGAATGCGATAAAAATTTCAGGAAATAAAAAGGAATATTGTTCGGTGAATTTTTATTAAATTAACCTATAGTATAATAGAAATTGTTATCAATAATGGGTCATTAATTAATGTATTGGGATGATTCCACATGTAGTATGAAATGCTGATAACTTATGTCACATGACAGTTGAAGGTTTATAATTTTTTTGAAACACTTCATTCAGGGTAACCTAGAGTAATTTTTTATTTAATGATATTACGGTGATATATTTATGGAGGAGGATGTGATATATATACTAATCATAATATTTTAACGTATATTAACTTTTAAATAGTTGAAAATGTATTAGGGAATATGGTTGGAGTTTAAAATAGATTATGATTGGTTGATATATTACCATCATGAGAATGTAAACAAGGTTAAGATGCTTTGAGTAGAAATTTTAATTATAGATTATCTATACTTAGGTTAAAAAATAAAATATTTATTTATTTTAAATGATATGATCTAGAAATCATGAAGTTTGGGCCAAAATGTTTACTTTCCCAAATAATATTTCAGTCATCAATCCAGGTGAGGATAAAAGGCATATAAATATGACATGATGGTTTAAAAGAATGTGAGAGGTTTTCTTAATATCAACCTTTACTGTGAGGGAATTATAATTTTTTGTAATAGTGTATGTGTTCCATTTATACTAGATTTGAAGGAGATATTAGAGGAAGCTCATAGTTCCTTATTGAAATTTCACCCAGAAAGTACAAAATGTATAGATATTTTAAAGAATATTTCTAGTGGGATGCAATAAAGATAGATATTATAGACAATATACATAGGTTCTGAGTATTTATAAATGCTAAAGATGAGAGATGTATTTATAATGAGTTTTTACATCCATTACCCATACTATATTATAAATTAGAAAACTTCACTGGTATTTTTTCATCAGACCCCCAAAACATCTAATGTTTATACAGATGTATTGATTCTAGCGAATCACCTTAAAAATATGAAAAAATTAATATATATTTTATGATATATCAAGAAGGATATAATCTGTTGGATATAAATTACTCGTGCAGTAAGGTTTCATAGAGAATGACATTCTACTATTTTTGATCGGGATCTGAGGACTACCCCAAAGGTTCGGGGAAGTATTCTGTAAGCTCTTGATATATAGATGAGATTCAATAATACATATCATCCACAAAAATCTGGTTAGACTAATATAACAATTTATACCACCTAGGATATGATTAAATAAATTTTTATGTATTTAAATAGTTGTTGATATAAACCCCATCCTCATGTCGAGATTTCTTATTGTAATGACATTCACTCGAGAATATAGATTTCCCATTACAAAGACCTCTATGGGAAGAGGTGAATAAATCATATATAATAGAATAAAGTAAGAAAATTAACGAAACTGGGACCAAATCTAGCTGAATAAATGGTATATAAGGTTATATCCACTTAAAAACACATAAGGGTATAAAAAATTGGCAAAAATGTTGTGATGTCAATCCTCAGCATGGTCTAGAAATTGATGTTAGCAATAATGTGTTTATAAGAATTTATCCTATAAATATTATTATAATATTTGAATGAAATTAAATATATTCAATAGTTTTATTTTATCTTTTTTATTCTATATTTATTTGTGACAGTTTCTTATCATACATGGCTTCCACCAATCTACTACAATGTTCATGATGTTTTCCTTAGGTCTATCTTGGGGAATTACTTACCTGATCTTTCACATGTACTATAAAAAGAGGACATTCCAATAGAAAAATATAATTATTATTAAGAACAGCTCATCAACATTATAGTTTGTATATTTATATTTCGACCAGAAACGGCCACTCACTAGGATAATGTTTCGTAGTGAAACCACATACACAAAGAAGTTATGTACGAACTGAAGGATATAATGAGGCAAACATGTGCTCAGTTTTTTTTGAATTTAAATAATTTTAATGAAAGAATTTACTTTAATTGTGTTATAATGTTACACCCCGAGATGTTAAGATATATATATTTTGAATATATTTAATTTTTTTGACATCCTGTATTAAAGGAAACACCATATATTAATGAATCATGATATAATATTAATAATTTTTTTAAACAAGTTCATTATAACCTAGAGAGTAAACAATGTGTTATGAATAGTAATAACCACTTTTAAAATTATATTTTCAATTATTTTATATAAACAGAACATATTTATGAATATATTCCTTAATATCTAGTAATGTTTTTATATGATTCAAAAATACATTTTCTTAATAAAATTATTTTCTAATCAAATAATAAATGTAATTATTCACTATATTATAGATTGTATCATAGAAAATATATGTGTTTTTTAAAAATTACATATAAAAAAATATTTGGGTTCTTTTTGGAATTTTCTTCTAAAAAAAATTAATTTCTCTATAAATAGTAAACAATTATGTCTTTTATTAAAAACTACAATTTCATTTTTCAAAATTTAGAAGATACGTTAAATTTTAATAATATTTTAAAATTAAAATTAGTTTTAATATATATTTTATAATTCAATATATCTCATTTAAATCTATTTTATATTAAATTTGGATAATAAAATATTCAATACTTATGAAAATTTTCTATTTGGAAATATCTCTTTCCTAACATACATGAGTTTTATTGTAAATTTAATTATTCCACCTTTATGAATTGATTCTGTAAAAATTGAATCCAGGTATAGATTTTGAAAAAAAAAATATTATATAATTAGATGAAATTTATTTTTGTTTCATAAATATTATTAAAAATATAAAAACAATTATTGTGTTTTTGGTTTAAACAAGGATTTTTTCATTAAATACGCATGGGTAGAAATTCATTTTCAACACAAATAAGATTTTATTAATGAATTGGATTTACTATTTTAAATAATTATATCCAAATTTAATAATAATAATAATTTTAATTTTTTTTCTAAATGGGTATATTACTTTAGTAAATATAACAATATACATTAACATGGTTAATACAAAAATAGTATAAAAGAGTATACATAGAGATTAATGAACAACATATTTAATAAAAAATTGTGCGGTGGAGGTTTTTCTAATCCATATAATCCCTAATATTAATTATTATAAAATTTTTAGGGACACAGCATGAATTTTAGTTCTATATATTAAATATTTTTGGGTATTTACAAAAAAATCAGTACCCCTTAATTATTAAAAGGGAACTTCCTCTCCTCAATTATTCACACATCCTAATCACTTTTTCTCTACCCGAACCTAAAAGTATACCTATATATAATTTTTATACATGTTTTAGATATTTTACTAAACCCAAAATACCAATGCTGGTGTCATTAATAAGAAATCCAATGGATGTTGTTCTAAGCGATGAAAATTTTCTTTAAAAATCTCGTTCTTTTAACTTATTCACATACAACAAATATTCAGTTCATAATACAGACAATATAATAAAAAGTAATATATATAATATATTAATCTATGTATAGATGATGGAATAACCTATATATTTATCCTATAATATCAAATGTTATTTGAAACCATTGATCATGTGTATGGCGGACTACCACATTGCAAACCGATATAATTTGTTTTTCATGATCATCTATCAAGGGTAGATATAATTATTGTTTTAAATTATATAAATTATTATAATAATATAATTATAATTATGTAATTACAATACCATATATATCTTTTTAGATTCACTTTTGTGGTAGTATGACAATGTCTCTCATGTGTACGACAGAATATCGTTTCACAAAGTCAGGTTATTGTTTTCTCTTATCATTTGCATTTAATTTAATAAGGAAAAATATTATTTGTATATGTGATATATATAAATAATAAAAACTATATAATGGTGATATATTCTTTGCCTTCATTCAATTCCTTCTATTATGAAAATGGAATCAATGTTCATGCATCCGTATGACCTACCATCTATATGAAGGGTTTAATTAATTTTCTATCTCAAGCATATATGGATTAATATAAATAAATATATAATGAATATATATGATATTAATTTCATTTTTTTCTACATTGATATGATTTACCCATGCTCTAAATAAAAGGGTCATCTTTTCTAAACCAAACTATACTCTCAAAACGAAAATATTATTAACAGAATCTTGTTAATAAATGGGGAAAAGCAATAATTAAATCTTATATGGTATAATATCTATGGTAATGGACTTATATCACATATATAAAAACCATAAATTTATTATAAATTATGTTTTAACATGTATGATTAAATTCAAGACTTGAGGTAAGATATTATCATCTCACATTTATTTTTGTGGGACACAAGACATATAGCCTACTAGTTTCTTTTGTGTACTATAAAAAAAATACCCATTAAAGTAATTTATTATAATAATAAATTAAATTATGTTTAATAAATATCCATATTAATTAATTTATTTACTGTGCTTTTTATTCAAAAGTTTCATTACTATTAAAATTTTTATGTTACAATCTCATTGATTATTAGAAAATTTTATGATAATTTTTTTGTGGTGAAATATTATTATATTAATCTCTAATAAATAATTTATTTCCATCTAATATAGTCATTTATGACGAATACATTTTTTATTTCACCCTCATATCTTTTTGTAATAAGGATTCAAAAACACTTTTATGGGAAACCCTTATTTATTTCTATTTTCAGTTGAAATTATTTTTTCGTTCATGTACATGTTTTCTAAAAATGCTTAATAAAAGTTTCTACTATTATATAATTTTTTTAAAGTCAATTTTACCCATGAATATTTTTTTATTATTATTATGAGAATATTCTATTCTATTTCCAAATGATATACTTTTTACTTTTAATAAAAATGTGAATGAAATATTTGATTTAACAAGTATAACATGAATTTGTTTCTATCGTCATGACCACTCAGTGTTATAAAGATTCCATTATAATTTTCAAAAGATATTTTCAATGAGAATGATATTAATAATTTTCTTTGAAATTTTAGTTTAAAAAATATATTTTCAAGGGGAAAATTTTATGTTCCTAAAAAATATTCAAATATAACATTAAAAAAAATTTCCATCTAAAATGACACCTGTTGATGTTACTCATGCATTAACTAGGATGTTATTGAAGTATATGTTTCTTATTCAGTTTTTATTGGTTTATATTTATGATGTAAATATGTTTATGAAACATCTTATTTTATCTATGTGTTCTATTATGATGAAATGATGAAATTTTTATGCTACATTTTTCTTTTCCACATGTCATCCTATGATGAAAAATTTATGAACCCCATTTAATTTCATGGGTAACCGAATAATAAATTATTTATGATATTTTGGAAAAAAATATTTATTGATTATGCAATGGTCGGTACCTATATCATCCTCAAACACATTGGTTAAAGAATGATATCTTATGAGATAAACAAAACCGGAATAGAGAGTAAACCCAACTCAGAAAGAAACATTGTGCACTATGATATTAATGGGATTTAATAATGAATTTTATGTTGGATTATAGAGTGAACCCAATCCATTATGATAGTTTTTTGTTTGAATCATTAATACTATAATGGCCTATAATGTGGACCCAAATAACTATGGTAGTCTTGGAAATCATCCTTGAGTACTAAGGAAATGATTTTGAATACTAATGTGTACTTTATAATTTTATGTTTTACACTAATTTTTATTCAATATATTATGTTCTTTGAATATTTAATTGAATCATTTTTTTAAAGTTCAAATATTTATTCCATGATATAATTATATGATCTCTTATATGCAGAGTATGGTTTCCAAATGTTATTCCCCTATTTACATACCATTATACTCAGGTTATATTGATTTGTCCCTTGTTTACCCTTACTCAACATCTGAGATCACCATTATTATGTAACCTTTCCCAAGTTTATGAATAATGTTACTATTAATGATATGTATAAAAAGGGTTCATGTTTTGACGAATTTTACAAGAGTTAATATATTTCACTAATAAATCTGATGTTTATTTATCAACATTTTCATGAAACTATATCTATAAAATTATTGAATAGATATTTAATTTTTATAAATAATATTAATATAATTATATGGAAGAAAATTGTGGATCATTACATGAATATTATATCATAATATGATAAAATTCAACAATATATATCATAAACATAAAATATTCTTCCATCAAGCCATAAATTGTTGAGGCTTTTTTATTTTTGTCATTACAAAAATTAATTGGATTCATATCTCTACATAAAATCATAAAATACCAATTTAAAAGATTATTTGTCTCTTAAACTTGTATTTTTTCAGAATTTTCAAATATAAAAGTATGAAATTGAGAAAATTTGGATCACCATAGTTTCACTATTTTAGTTATCAATGATTATTATATATACTTATTATTGATCATCAAGAAAGTAGGAGAGGTTGTTGAATGTTCCTTTTCACTCAATATGTATAATTTATATAGAACTATTTATTAACTCATGCTTCTCCAAATCCTATATACCTCTAATAAATGGTAACATATCTTTCACAAATTATATATTCGTTATAAATATATTTTAATAGTGTTTATAATCATTAATATAACTATTCAAACTAATAATATGACTCCATTTTAAGGTATCCATTCGGTACGAAAATTCATTAATTATATAAACAATATAATGGATAAAAAATAGAAGCAATTCCTATAAATAAAAATATATTAAAAATTCATTACTCTTTACAATCTATTTGGGTATCCCTAATTATCTCAGTTCTACTGATAAGTTTCTAAATATATTATATTAAAATATGGATATTAATCCTTTTGATAGATGTGAAAACGATTTGGATTTATTTTTAAAATGTGGGGGGTGTTTGGAAGCTCATAATGAATAAATACAGAACAAGACTCAAACTTTCTCAAATTATTATAAAAAAATGTACGATAAAAAATTAATGATATGAGTAGTTGTTACTTGCGGTGTTGTTGGAAACCAACTTAATGTATCTTTAATCAAATTAAAATGAATCCTTTAGGAGGTAATGAATGTTATGTATACAAGAATTATTTTAACAAACAATAACTGACAGCATAAATCAAACTAAATTGAATTTGGACCTAGGTGGATGGAGCTATGGGAGGTACTCGAATAATTAATGATATCCAAAATTAGTTTTTTGGTTTATAGTTTCCTGTGTGGGAATTACCACCATTTCATTAAAAAATCCATGATCATGTGGTGTAGGATTTAAATTTATTGGTTTCTCAGTATCAACTCTTAATAAGTGGAATTAGATTCACATGTGGTATTATATTTTTTAAAAAAAATTTGTATTGTGAATTAAACATTTTCATATCGTATTCATGAATTAAATTTTATAAGGAATCATTATAATGGAATTATCCATACATTGTTTGAAATAAATAATTCAACAATTATTAGGGAATCTATGGGTGATCCTGATAATCTTCTTAAATTTTTTATTATATTAAGATACATTATACCATATTGTAATAATATTATACCCATTGTGATCTTTTTCTACCTCACTTAGAAACCCTTTGAACCATTATGTAGTGTTTTTTCTCAAATAATAATTATTTAAATCAGGATGTTAACATAGCACGTTATGCACTCTCCATATAGCCATAAATAACATATAATGGGATTAAATAACCTAAAAATAAATCAGGGATTTATAATTATAATAACATCAAAAATAATTAATAGGTACATGAGTTTGTGATTCACATAAAAGAAGAACTAATTTTATTATATGTTAATTTGGAATACATAACATGATATATAAATTAAATGAATTTGTTTCTATCATAATATAATAAAATATATTAAATCAATCGGTCATAATATTAATAATTTTAAAATATATGTATGGAATAAATTAGAAAATGGGAAAGTGATATAAATAAATAATATATAGAATAAATATAATATAAAAATAATAATAAATGTAAATAATAAAACATGATATTGATTCCATGAAAACCTTATATATTGATTTATATTTATTAACTAAGTGACGATAAATTACAAGATAATACACCACATATATTTCATTTAGAAATATTTAAATAGTAAATTTAATGTTAAATTAATAATCAATAAGGTTGTATGGTGATAATATATAGGAGAGCAATATTTTATGAAAAATAAAAGAGATTAAGGATATCAACATTTAAATCAACTACCAACTCATTCAGGACATTCCAATATATAAAATTTTAATCAAATAACCTCAATTAAATATTTATATTCTTATTGAATTAATGTAAAGATCACGACCCTAGTAGTCTAGAGTCGGTGGCTATGTTTGTACATTGTAATAAGATAGACGAAATCTTACCCCAAAGGAATTAATATCTTAGGAGTCCTATTAAACTATATAAATATGTGAATGTCAAATTAAATTTTGAAACCTAATGTAACCAATGTGATTTCACTATGACCAGCTAATTTTCCCTTTGCATAAACCTGTATATCTGTAAGAAAACATTTCCTGCTATCTTTGGGAATATAAATCATAAGTAAATGGTTATCTTATATGACTAGTATGGTAATCATACAAAATATTTATTTGGAAGTGAATAAGAATAATCAATATGGAAATATAAATAAATGAAATATATTCCATTTAAAGAAAAAGATAAATATAATATACAAGGAAAATATTATGGTAAAATGATTCTATATAAATAATCAAATGATCTAGAAACATTTCCAGGGATATTATAACTAGTCAAATAATCTCATGAAAGTCAATAAATGTCCTCATAATGATGGAATACTTTATTCCAAACACCATTACATTACCATAAAGACCATGTTCAAAGATATCCTAAAAAATTGGTAAGGACATAGATAAAAAATAGAACTTATTTCTATCACGAGTCTTGTAGATCTGTTAAGGTGATATATTGGGTCGTTCCAATTATATACTAAGCATATGTAATTTTTGATATAAATTAGTCAAACAAAATAATCATGAATATTACTATTCAAAAAAAAATATTAACTGTTAATATTTTTCCAATCAATAAATATAATCATAATCTATTCAAAGAAATATGTTGAATTGTGTCGAAATAGTCCATCCTGGGAAAAATTGATCACAAACCATCTTTAGAAATAATAAAGATGGTATCATTGGAATAAATCCTTAGTAAATTATATGTGACATAATTTTATTTCATTTTACATTGAAAATTATTTTAAAAGATAATTTGGAATATTCCACGTGGAAAATAAACATTCCTTGAAAATCTGTTTGTTGAACTAGAAAATTCATAGAATATTTGAGTAATAATATTAATTTGAAATAACATTGGAAATTTATAAAGTTATATTTAAAACCAATAATGGTCATGATTTTGTAAAAATACATTTAATCCATACAAGTTAATGGAAAACATTACATTCACACATTAGTAAAAATTCATGAAATACATCATTAAAAAAATGATAAGATGATTCTTCTTAAGTCCATTATAATAATTAAAATATAGGTAAAAGTTTCATTGATAAATAATTTTAATAATTTTAAACATTTTTAACATATTATTATAAATAATGGATATGTTTGAATGTGGCTTTTTGAAAAAAAAAGTGGAAATAAAAAATAATTTTTTAAAATATTTATTTTAAACTATTGATTATATAAGGTCAGAAAAACTAAAATAAGACATGTATTCTATTGAAATAAATATATATTATGAAATTTTAATATTTTCTTGGGTTATGGATAATAATATTTCATTATAGATATCATTAACATAAACAATTAGGATACACAATGATACTATACCATAAAATCATTACCACTTTGGTAACATTGAATTATAAGACCTATGAAAGAATAAAATTAAAATATATGTAAAATATAATTATTAAAAATAAATTCATTATATTACAAGTCAATGGGTATTTATTAAAACCTCATAAAATAATACAGTTGCATAACATGGCATATGTCTCAGAGAACGGAAATTGAGACAAAATTCACTTAAACCGGGTATGACATACTTCGTACGTGTTTGGATGTAATGTATAAAAAAACTAAATTAGTAAAAAAAATTAAACAACAAGAATGAAATATTTTATAGAATTTATAATTTACTTATATTCTTTGATAACATATTTATTAACATTTTTCTGTTAAAATCCATAATTCTGGTTATAATTGATTTGTTTTTCATGTACGTTTTTGTTTAATAATTTTTGTCCTTTTAGTTTGATCAAGGTTTAATCATATACTTAAATTAAACCATTCCATAAATACATTATATATTTTTCATATATTTATTTATAGTAATATGTAAAATCAATATATTGGAAATTGATTACACCATTCATGGACATGGTAGGTCTTACGTACACATGAATGATGTTTCCATTTTATTGAAATATTAAATGAAAGGAAATAATTAATAATTATACATTATAAAATAATTATTATGATATATATAGTATTTATATTAATAAATTTCTTCATGGTTACCATCTTTATTAAAATAAAATGAAAAACATTTAATATCGCAACATGGAGATGGTAGTCCACACGTATGCATGAGTGACGTTATTGATCTCCCAAATGATTAGAAAAATGTATTTTAAATTAACATTTTCACTATTTAAGAATATTTATGTGGTAAATATCATATATATTCATTAACATTATTCTTATTACCTTCCATGAAAAGAGTAAGTGAAAAATAAATCACAACTCTTCATGAGGCGGTAGTCCATCATACATTGGATTCACATTGATGCATCCCTAGTGGAATGGAATGAAAGATAGAATATAAAATATAATAATCATATAATAATAATAATTTATTAAATTTCATTATAATATTTTTAAAACATCATTATATATAACAATAAAATGTGGCTATCTAAATGAAATTACATTGGTCCGTGAAGTGGTAGTCTGTTATACATATAATCGTTGATTTGGTTTACCATTTGATAGAATGGGTGAGAGATATAGGTCATTCATTTAAATTAATAACATCTAAAATATATATTCATTAATATTTCTAGTTTATTATAATATATTAACATTATTATAATGTTTTTATAAAAATATTTTAATGGATAACCCATAGTTAAAAACATGACCTATTATCTTGGAGACATCTCTATGTTTAACCAAAATCCATATTAGATTTAATATATGAATTAACCAAGGCCTCTAGGATGTATTTAGATATATAATGAATATATTTTGGTTTTAATTGGCTAACCCATAGGTCTTTTTTTGTTTGAATAGTAGAATATATTAGGTGGCCTTTTATTAGTTCAGGAGAAAAAACATAGAAATTTTGAAATAACCAATTATTGTAATCTTTTTATCATTAAAGACAACCAAAAAATGAGTCATTATCAAACCAAAGTTCTATACGGTCAATATATGCACATAAAATTAGTATTTTACTTGTTTTTATCATTTTAACCCTTATCATTTTATTTTTACCTTAGTAAATCACTCTTTACCTTAATCACAGTAATTAATTTTTACATTTATCACTATTTATTATGGACCAAAAAAATTTAAACTTATTAGATAATATTTATTACTATTATTCTAAATTTTTAATACATTTTTTTAAATAAAATTCAAATACGTTTAATAATTTAATGTCAAATAAAACCCATAGATGCGATGAAAAAACACAGTTACAATGAATGTTTTTCACATGTATGGAATGATTTTATATTGAAATTGAACATAAAATTGACCAAAATGATATATATTAGTTGAATATTAATATATATGATATATATTTACTTAAAAACGATTTTAAAATATAATTTAACATTCTATATAATTTATATGAGAAGTCAGTTTTCAATATAGACCTATATTTTTCACTATTGATAGAAGAATTAATCATTGGGAAAAATTTTAAAAAATTAACTATAAGTTAAAATTTGTATTATAATTGAACAAAATAATTTAATTTTTTAAAATATATTATATATAATTTAAAAATATTAATTTCAAAATGATTTCTAAAAATGATACGAAACCAATTTTCATGAAAATATAGTTTTGTAGAAATAATTATTTTTTCTTTCAAATGATTTTGACTTCAAATAAAGAGAAAAAACGGTATTTTTTATAGATGTTTAAAATAAATAATTTTTATAATAGGTATATTCTTATACATAAAATAAAATTTAACATATAGGTTATAATGGTATAAAATATTACTATTCTTTTAGAATCATGATTGCTTATTGCATAGCTCTTAGAGGGAATGACTTTATTTAAAAGGAAACATGTTTTAAATACACGTGGTGTAATAAAATTATCCCAAAAAAAATTACATCATCAAGATTTCTAGAATGAAATATCATGAATAAATTTTGTTTTTTATTTATCATAATTTTTTTTGAGTTCCCATGTCGGCTTATCTCTCTTATGATTTCTCCATTTTATTTTAACCATAAGAGTCATTAAATTACTAGACACTTCTTCTTTAGTGTCTAGAATATATACAGCTCATAATTTTATGACATATTATGTTCTAATTATATTTATTTATAGGTGATAAAATGCTTTGTGTTAGAAAAATAAATCCTTAACAAAACGATATGGAAGGCATCATGTACATTAGAGATACTTTCCAACATCAATAAATAGTAATCCATCAATATAATCCTTTACTAAATGTTAAATGTTCAAAGATACCTAGTAAAAAAATTTCCATTATCACCATACATTATAACACCCTTCCATGGAGATACTTACAAGAAAACATTATCACTCAGTTGAAATTTCAAATATTTATTCTAGTTATTGGAATCTATATTTTTTTTCTACATTGTGATTCTTTTATATGGGATTTTTTTGCATTTACCATGATCATTTACTCCACCACATGTTGTGAAAAAACAACATTCATTTCACTAAAATCATCCCAAAAAGGTATAGTGTGAATTATCATTTCATATGAGGATGCTAATGGTGCCATTTGAATTCATTAAGGTAAGATATTCTAATAGGAGAACTCAACTATAATTAAATATTGATAACACATCCCTTGAACGTAATGTGATAACGACCTCAACATTTCATCGAATGTTTGAGTAATCCTTTTAAACTCATAATATGTTTTAGGGTTATATAAATTCCCAAAACAAGCTCGATATCATGGTACATATAAATAATATTATATAATTTTGATGTGAATAGTGGGTTAGAATCATAAAAAATTGAATGAGGTCCTTTGTGAAATATTACAACATCATTAATATAGATCCATTCAAGGCACTTAATAAATAAATCTTATCTTAGAGTGATGAAATTCATAGATTTGGTGAGTTTATCAACAATAACCCATATTTCATTATTCCTCCTGGGATTCTTTGGTAATATAGCGAAAATTTACATAATAATTACATCTCATTTTACCATTGGAATAGATAATGGTTTCAAGACTTATCTAGGACGTTGTCTCTCAAGCATGACATATTGAAAAACATATTGACATATAATCAATAATTTTTCACTTCATATTAACCGACCAAATGGTTTCCATAAAATATGTTTAAATCTTGTGGCTGCAAGGGTTTCATGAAAAATTTGAGCTATGAGAATGATTTATCAATTATTTATTATGCTCAGGTATATATAGACAAATAGTAACTTTACAAATTTTAGAACACTATATTGCTAAGAAAATATAAAATTTTATTTATTCACATATTTAATAATCCATTTCAAATTATATTCATCATGATAAAAAAAATTTATCATTTCCAATAATGATGGTATTGAAATAATTTGAAAATTTAGTGTTGTATCCCCTTATTTAAAGATTCAAAGAATAATGTTTACAAAATCCTTGAAAATATGAACCCTTTCAAACCAAATATTTCCTACAAATCCATGACATTTATAGCTCAAAAAATACACTACAGTATTTTTAATTTTTGGTGGTTGTGTAGTGACAAATAATATTCCATGAGTTGTTATATCCATAACCTTCTTCTTATGTTGATATCATTATAGAAAAAATATGGGATTTAATCTATTTTGGTCTATGTATATCTCACATATTTAACTATAGAGATATTTTATTTATATATATAATTAAAAAATTTATTAATTATAACTCAAGTTCATGGGTGGGATACTTTTTTATTGATTACAAATATTCCTTGATGAATATAAGAAAATATTATCATTCTCTAATAGGACACAACCACATGCCTTCTTCAATGCATCACTACAAATTATGCACCCATCTTTTACTGATGGTAAAGTCAAAATCATTGAATTTTCAAATATGGTATTCAATTATTAATATCATTCATCAAATTACTTTTTACATATAATCATAACCCCAATATGTGTAATATTGGATAATTAGTTATCTAGTAAATAATTATTTTGAATAAATCACCAATTCCGACCATCCAAACTAATAAAACATCATACCATAGTTATGTTTATTTATTTATGTCATTCATGGATTTACTCTGTCTTTATAGGATCTATATAGATTTCATAATTAGAGAAAATATTTCCATGAAATGAAAAATTATAATGTTGTAAACCGCACTTGATAAATTTACCAGATAGGCCTTCTCTTTTAAAGGTCTAAAGAATGATCCTCAAGATATTATCATGGTCCTAGTTTCTCATAGAGTATATCAAGATATCATCAATACATTCCAAGTTTTTTATCAATACATCTATTAAATATTATAATCAATATATCGATAAATACATAGCTTTCCTTAGTCAATTGAAATGGAATTACTTTGAAATCGTAATGTTATTACATCGTACAAAATTTTTTCATCAAAATATATTTATTCTTTTATAGAATTTGATTATACCAAAAATGAATTTTAATTATTGAAATATATTGATCTATGTAATGTTGGTCAAATAAGTCATTAATATAATGTAAATTAATTTTTTTTATTACCATAAAAGGATTTATTTCCATACAATAAATGAAAAACCTCATAAATCCATGAAGCTACTTAATAATTATAACTTCGAATCGCCAAGGAAAAAAACTAGGGAGTATAAATATCTTATCAAAAAAACATTCTAGTTGATTCATCAAATCCATTAATTCCATAGTGGCCATTCTGTTTGGATTAGTTGATATTGGTATTGCATCAGAGATTAAATCAATAAAAAACTCATCTTTATACTCATTGGGTTGTCCTAAACGTTATATAGGGAATACTTCAATGTTTATAATATCCCATGTTTTGAACATGAAAAATATGAAAATAAATTTTAATTTTCATCATTCAATTGTTGATCTTTTCTATAAACCGAGAATCAAAATATAATTATGAGAGTTGTAACAATTTAATATGTGTTTGTTAGACTTGGGTAAAGTATCGAGAGGATTTTTGGGCTATTTATCATGTTTTCGGAACATCGGGCTTTAAAAAATCAAAAACAAGAATTGTCTAGGGTACATATTTTCTCTATAACCATGCGGACCGCTAGTGAAATCTATGCAGTTGTAAAATGTGATAAGAAGTAGATGACATATGATGAACACAGTTTCCCAAACCATGTGCCTATTCAGCATAATTAGTTCCTATATTTCCCAGTGCATGAACTGTTTATCATATGGTTGACACATGTTTTAGATAACTATGCATCACAATCTTTGCGACACTTTTACCTTAAGAAGAATACCATGCATGGTTGGTGTAAGGTTTGGCCGACCATATGGCCAAACTATGTTCCTCATTAAAAAGGGGGGAAATTACCATTTTCCCATTAGCTAATTTTTTTATTCATTCTTTTCTAATTCCTCCTCCACATAGAGTAACTCCTCCATTAGACAATATTCCCCTACTTTTGGTGTGTTGAGATATCCCTCACATGGCCTCCAATTCAAGTGCATCTAGTGCATTGAATGTTTATTAGTATGTCTAAAACTTCAATTACTTCCATTCTATGTTAATATTCTCTATTAGTGATTTATATTGGTGCAATATCATTCACCCTATTTTAGGTTGTTTGTCTATTTTGTCAATTTTTCTAAATCCTGATAGAATAAATCTTAAATATTGGATGTGTGAGTCATTAATTGTATATGTTATGTGTTCTATAGAATTTCCTCTCTTTTCTGTAGCCTTATAAAATTTCAATGTTGTGATTATCACCACACATACTCAGTTTCACCACAAAAAATCAAATTCATTAAATTGAATTATACTACATTCCTTGTAATTTTTTAGACCCCCCCCCTCTGTATGGATAGTGGTAATGAACTCAATGAAAACCACCCCTCATGGAAGGATCTTTGAATAGTTCATGTTGAACCATTGCTACCATATGTATGATCCACCCCTTTGGGTGTTACATCTATATATACATACACATTTATTTGATTTAGTCTCAACCTTCATAATACTTATGATGAAAATGAATTGTTTGAATTTAATGAAAAAAAATTATTGAATAATACGTCATGTTTTCAAATAAACCTCCACAATGTTGTGCATTGTCTTAAAATTTGGAAATAAAAATAAGTGTTTTTTCATAATTGGTTTTCGGTTAATGTGATGAGTTTTTAATTTATTGTTTGAGAGGAGATGTAGTCAACTACTTTATATGATATTTTTTAATTCTATAATGAAATGTAAAAAGGATGTGGTCCTCTTAATGATCATTTTCCAATTTTTATAATTGTCTACTACATGGTATTATCTATTTTTCAATTAAATTGATTAAATAAAACATAAACATCATGTGTGGAAATTGGATTTATTTCCATATAATAATAGTTATAGACTCAATTTTCTTTTGACTAGATAAAATTTTTGGGTTATTTATATATTGTTGGATATATAGGTATGATAGGATGAGATCATAGTGTGTTCTCCCTACCTCATTATCCAAATTATCAGTTCCATAAGGGATGCCCCTTAGAATGGATTGTTGTCCATCTAGTTTACTAGGACCTGGGTGACACATGGTCCCCTGCATGAGAATGTAGGTATGGTGATAAAGGATGATGTATCACAGTAGAATGAGAGAGATACATTCAAGGCGTTTCAATAATTGCATTGGATGAAATCAGATGTTGTTGAGCCTTATGGAGTTACTGGTGTAATACATAGGATCCTTATTAATGTTCCACATGGATGAGCCTGGGATGATGCTTAATTAAGATTTTTAGTTATATGTGTAGAATAGTAAATAGTTTAAATTTGATAACCACAAAACCCATCCACAAAACCCAATCACATGACTGGGGTTAGTCCATCTCATGTTACCTTTTCTAAACCATATTCATTATCACCATATCATTATCTGAAATGTACATGTTTCATATGGTTCAATTTTTTTGGATTAGGACAAAGCATGTATGGTCGGGTTAGGTATCCATTTTTGAACCTGGTCCCAACATAGTTAGTTATTTATTTACATGGTTGTATTATTTTGGTAAGTAGGTACACTAAGTATTTTATAAAAATGAATTGCATTATGATTTGAACAACGAAGATGGTGTCCTTCTAAATATATCTCACACCCTTAATAGGATGCTATTTCCCTAGGGTACCTGAGAAAATATTTTTGTTTGTAGGTCCATGGTTATTATATTCTATTTTAATTTGTGTTCCTTATAGATATGTGAGTATGATCGAGTCGGTACTTAGGATGTTAATGGAGCTAGATTTTGGTATTTTATTCATTTATTCCATTGTACTACGTGTTGTATTTCCTTCTAATTGTACATAAAGAATAATTTCATATACATGCATTGATTTATATTAGCATTGGCCATCACCGTGATTAGTTACTATATTTATTTATTCTTCCATTATTGTTTTTCATTAATCTTTCCTACCATATTTTATTGATATAAACTCAATATACCACTGTGATACTCTAATCATGATGGTATAGTCTCTCCACCATACCACCATTAGACCCTCACTAATATTTGAATGCCTCTAGCATCTGAGAAGGTGTGACTGAGGCCATGTAGCAACTTCTCGAGCTATCTGTTTCATGGTAATTTGGAATGGGACATTACAATGTGGAAATAGAGGATCTTTTACTCTGTTTTTCTATTTGAGATGTTATGTAGGAGAATACAATTGTCTTGTTCCTTGGTAAATAGTTTTGTATTTATGTTATCAAACCAAGTGTAGGGAAAATTCCAACCAGTCTGGGCTGATATTGTTGTTCATTCTGTTTCACGTAATGTTTATTATGTTCTCACATTGAGTGATTGGTGTATTTTCCAATTTTATTTTATTTATTATATTTGAAATAACTTCTCTTGTTCCAATATGGAATATAAGAACCATTAAATTCATCATGATAGGCATGTAGGGATTCACATTCCATTCATATGCCATTCTACATAGACTGAATTTCTAGGTTGTTTGAATTTTTTTATGTTCATTGCTTGTTATAATTTCATATATTTTTTATTCAAGTCATATATTCTCATAACATGCTTGTTTCTCACCTTCTTAAAATCATGTCCATAATACTCATGTCTTTTAAATTATCATTCCATGCATATATTCCATGATTGAGTTTTTCTTCTTATTTAACTGTTCCTATACTTATTTTTACCCATTTTGATTATTTGGAATGCTAAGTGATACTTTTATCATGTGAATGTGCCTACCATTAATAGGTGAATTATTATTATTTTTTTAAATTTCTCTTATTCTATGCTTATTTAGCATGGGACGAAACAAAGAAGTTATAATTAAGTGGGATTTAATTTTTAATTTATATGGTGTATATGTTCCTCATAAATTGGGAATTTAAGAACCATATAATCGAAATTTTATTTATAAACATTGTATACATGAAGATAATATTGTAAATTTTAATTTTGTTTTAATTTTATTTATTTTAAAAAAATGTTGTCATTAAATGTGAACCAATTTTCCAATTTGTAATTTGTATGAGAACCTTATAAATTGGAGTAGGTTAACCGAAAAAATTAAACCATTACATAAATACCTATAAAAATTAAAGGCTTTTGTATGAATTTAGATGAGTGTATATTTAATTTTATTCTAGATAAAATGTTAGTGGTTGATGGGAACCACTAGCAACATGAAAGGTGTATGGATGCCTTATAATTTTAGAGGTGCTAAATCATAAAAAACAAATCCCCTATTATGAGCCTTCAACATAGAAACTATTGAAAATATAAAGTTTGTTTTGTTTTTAACATTGAATGAATTTGTTTCTTTATTAAGACATTTAACCTATTTATTGGGCTAAATTACCCATAAAGATAAACTCAAAATGCACAACTAGACCCATGTAGTACTGTTGGAGCATGTTGTTAATAAATTGAATCCTATATGGGTATTATAAAAATATAAATGTATAAAATATTTAGGTTTCTTTTAATTTAACCCTAAAATTTATAGCGCTGCACTTATAGATCTCTTTTTCTTTTTGAATTCCTTAGAGTTGAAACCCTATGGGGCTATGATTATGTTATGTCTTGTCGAACCTCTTTTTTTATATCAAAGCCCTTTATGTGGGTTTTCATGTATACATAAAGTGGTGTTTATTTTGACTTATACCCCCTTAAAATAACAAAATACGATTTTTAACTAATTAACCATAAATTGTATTAGATATTACAAATTAATTATTGTTGTCTGAAATGGGTTTATGTGATAAAATGGGCTAATTATAATATGATATCAGTAATTAATAATGTTTAAAAATGTAGTTTGAAATAAAATGATTATTGTTCACTATGGTTAGTGGTGGCTTTTTATTTAAAATAAATTATGAAATGTTAAAGGGTCAACAAAATTTTTGATTAATGGTTTAGAAGAATCATTAGGTTGTGTTTTAGCTTGAATCAGTTCAAAAGTGTAGTATAAATACTTTTTCTCCGTTTCTTGTGTAGATCCCATGAAAAGAAAAAAGTGATTTCATTCTGTAGGATTCTTTCTTATTAGTTATGAATCTAATTGATTGGTCCCTAATCCTAGTGAACTTTTTTAGGCATGAACCTATTTTGGGTCAATGTTTTCCATTTCCATTAGTGTTTATCTAGTTGTAGGTAGTTCCCTCAGATCATATAACCTTTTTGAGTTTCTTAATTGTAGTTTCTCTTTCATGGTATTATTCGGAAGCTATATTACCATGTAGTACTATTAGTTTTAAAATTAAACCATTGTTTAGACTGGTGGTTGTGTGGGATTTTTCCCCTTTTTCATGTGAGAATTATGTGATGCTTGGTTTAAGAAGAATAGACTTTCCAAGAACATTGTTTGTCACTTTATTGGTTGTGTGACCCTCCTATATTTTATCTCTTTAGATATGACCAACTCAATACGTATTCAAATAGGTAAATAGTAATATAGGAGAATTGGATATGTGATCTAGCGGTTATAGGAAATCCAATACATTAATTCTTTTGGTTGTTAAGTATATGGATGATATTGGGGATATACCATTAGATCATGTAATCTTAGGGTAGTACGCATTGATATTAACAATACCCATCTTCTTGTTAAATATTATAGTGAATCATTTATGTTTAGTATTTTTATCTAAAACTGTGTGATGTTTCACTCTATATGTTTTACAGCCCTACAGTAGAGTGACCTAGGTATTTACAATGATCGTGGATCTTCATAATGTTCACTATGATGTACAAAGTATAATTTGGTTTTTGACACACTGGTAAGTTGTTTTTTATTTTATTCTTTGATCCTTGACGTGTGGGAATGTGACTTGGAGAATAATCACTTGTATTTCAGGGTGTGAATGTAATCTGGAACTATTGAGTAGATAGGTATGTATGTCTTATCAGTTTAACACCTATAAAATCATGTTCGCCACATCTAGTATCCAAAATAGTGGTCAACAGAGTGTGTGTCATGGGATGATGATATTTTCAAAAAAAAATGATGACAAGGACACTCTGAAGCTATGGACAATCACATTAATTCTGGTTAAATGTGTTTTTCCAGGTAGGAGGCACATAACCGAGAAGGACCTTCTTGATTGGCCTATGATTCACATGGTCCACCGTGGGAATTGTAGGATTGGATCGTGTTAGAGTGTTAATAGAAACCCAATGATTAATACATGGATATGGTTGTGGCCTTTGTAAACATTGTTCTCTAGGAGGAAACCTCAGTTGTTTTCCATAATCTTAACAAGTTTCTTTTTGTGGTAATGGAACCATTGCTAGTTTAGGGATATGAATTAGTGGAAGGAGCAGAGATATTCTAATGAATTCAACCTATAATGGTTCATTTGTTCTTCCAATTTCCTTTTGGAATGGTTTGTTTGGAAATGTACCAAGTGAACTACAAAGTATTTGGAGAAAGTGTCTAGGATTCTTTTTAGAGATCATTTTAATCAACATAGTATATTATAATCTTAATTATAACCATGTCCCTTATCTTGGTTCTATATGAGTACACTAAGAGATAGTGTTGGCCTCATGCCACAATATAATTCTAAAAGTTGTGGGACATGTTGTGCTAAATTTAACCGATTGTGCTCTAGAATCATAGTTTCCCATGAAAGAATGGATTTTTCTAAGTGATACTTGTGTTCAGATATCAAATCTCCCTAGGAAGATTCATGAACACTATTTGTTTCTTTTAACCTGTTTACCTAGTTAGTGTCTACTTTCAGGATAGTGAGTGTCCTCAAAACATGTATGATTATCATAGAAAAAATGTCTCACTTTTAAGATAAGGGTTATGATATTACTTATATGTGACCCATGGACCCACATTTTGATTCTGAGGTTACCCATGAACATCGCATGGTCTTAAACATGGAATTTGAGTTGTAAAATTCCATGTTTGATGGTTCATGTTTATATTTTTGTTCATGATGGGGACAACAAATGTAATGGGAGTGTTTAATGAAGACATCACAGAAAAATAGCTACAAGGTTTGGTCAGCTTGCTCAATGAAGTCTTGAAGTTAATTTAAATAGAGGGATCAAATATATATTTTAAAATGAACCATCCATCTATGAAGGGTGCATCAAGAGTAGTCTACCAGGGATGGTGTGACTTGATACCACTCTCTTTTGTCATACACAATTAGTGAGGAACCTCTAAATGATACATATTTTAATTTTTGAAATATTAGTGGATCTTATATGAGATTTTCATTAAAAATTAGATATATCAATACATTAAATATATTTAGGATTTTACTGATCTTTTTTATGTAGATAATGCCAATGTAATCATTTGAATGATAATGGATTAACTTAGCGAAATTATATTGATTGATGTACTATACATCTGTTTAAGACATTAGTTTCCAAAATTTATGGTTGAACCACCATAAGATGGATGTTTAAAGAGACTATGTGGATACAATTTCTCTAGTTTCCTGGGTTCATGTAAGTTCTATCTCAATGATTCAGTTCGAAAAATGAATTTTCTTAAGGTTGTACGACTCTCATACTGTATGTTATAGTGATTCTCACTGATGTGTTTGGTAATTAGAAACATTATGCCACCATTAGAACGAGACATCGTGAACCTAGTCTATCTATCGATGTTATATTCCTTCTAATAAGTATTCTCAAGGATGGAAAGATTTATGGTGGGGATATTGTAGAATCCCGTGTTTTGGATCAGATGAAAATCTAATAGAATTTGATTTTTTATTCATTTCGTGGACGGTTTTTTGTAATATATTCATAGGAATTGAATTAAAAGATATGATCTACATTAATGGGTTTTTGAAACTAGGTTAAATGCTAGAAATGTTACTCAAGTTCTATATCAAGTTTTAGGAACATAGGGCTATGAAAATAAGAAAATAATGAGGATAGGTCTGAGTGCACATTTTTCCTAAAATAGTTGATCTTGCCAATTAAAACCATAGGGCTGCAATATGTGAGTAGAAGTGGCTCATAAGGGATACACAAAATTTACAAAACTATGTTCCTATAACAAAATCTATGTTCCAATTATGCAGAGTGTGGGCATTGTTTATTACATGGTTTCCATAGCCGTGCTGAAAAAACTATGCAACATTTTTTCCTTAATCAGCAACCCCTACACAATTGGTCAACAGTTTGGACAACCATGTGAACAAACCATTGACCTCATTAAATTTTTTTAAATTACACATTTAATACCTTTTTTATTTAATTTTCTTATTTAATTTATAATTTCTCTTCAGCATGAATCATCTCATCCTTAGGTCATTTTACTCCTTTATGTATTAGTATAAATCTGTCACACAGTCTCTAATTCAAGTGATATCCGGTGAATTGGAAGTGTCTTAATAATTATATGATTTCACTATCATCCATTATTCATTAATATACTCTCACCCTATGTTATTTTGGTGCGATATCATTTTCCTTATCTTCAGGGAAGATGTTCATTTTGTAGATTTCTCCCAAACCAAACTGAATCAAAACATGATATTGGACTTTTGAATTGTCCATGATATATGGTAGGTGGTGTAATATTTTCCCCTAAATATTCACCACATTATAAAATTCATCTAATGTGACGTGACCTGTTTGTAATTATTGTTTCTCTAAAATAATATATTGTTCTAAATTGAATAGTTCAACAATCATTGTACTATGTTCGAACACCTTTGGGAATGGTTAGAGGTTAAAAAAACAATATGAAACACCACTTAGGATTGGTTCAATAATTAATATGTGTTGAACTATTTCTGCCTTATTTATGATCCACCACATTGATTGTGTCTCCAATATATTCATACTCCTTCATTGGATTGAGTATATTCCTTCTTAGTCAATGGGATGGAAACAAATTTATTGAATTTAATGAAATGGATTTCTTGAATAACAGGTTGTGCTTTCTAATTATAAAACCTCAATGAGTTTCACTATATTTATATTGGAAATATAAATTATGTTATATGAATAGATTGGTTTTTGGGTTACTGTGATTCCCAATTAACTAATGGTTTGATATGTGATGTTTTTGACTCATGTATGTGCCCTTTTAAATTCTACCATGGTTGTCCAATGTTAATTTATTCCCACTACTTGTACTTTATTATTTTTTAATTATAAGTATTATATTAAATATTAACTCTATGAGTGATATTTGGATTTCCTTTCATGGAATGATAATGATAGACTCATTATTCTTGTTATCAAAAACTTTTTTTAGGTTTTTTATACAATGGAAAAAAATACTAGAATGCTAGGATGGGTTAACCATGCATTCTCTCTATCTCATTATGAGTGGTACCAGTTCCCTAGGGGTGACCCTTGGGACATGATTGTTTGTGAGATAGTTGTACTAAGACCATGTGAGACTTCACCCCCAACCATAGATTGTATGTAAAGTATTACAGGTCGATGTCTCACATTTTTTTAGGAGTGATATTTACAACACCTATCATGGATCGCATTGGAAAGACTTTGATGAATGTGAGCCTTACAATGATCTTGGTTTGATACATTGGTTTCATGTTAATGATCCCCTTGGATGGGCCCAGGATACTCCATTATTATGATTTGAGGTTACATTTATATATAAGGCTAATGGTTTTTATTTTATACCCATAAAATGTGTCCGCCGTGGCCAATCCCAAGATTGTTGCATGTCCATACCATGTTATCTCTTCCAAACTATTTTTATTTTTAACCTTTATTTTATCATAATTATACCAGTTTCCTAGGGTTCAGATATTACCTTCTTTGAACAAAGAAGGTATGGTTGGGTCATCTGTTCTTTTTGGATACTATGCCAGACATTGTAAATTATTTATTTTAATGTCATCTTTATTTTTCTATATAGTCACACTATCTATTTTATATGCATGAACCTGAATATAAATTAGACACAATTGGTGGTGGCCTATTGAGTATATCTCACATCCTACTTGGGATTCTATTTAACTAGGGGTACCTCAATATATTTTTATATTTTCAGGTCCTTGGTTCTTTTCTTGTGATGTCATGCATACACTTGAGAGTTAGGAGTACAAGACCTAGCTAGTACTCATGATGCTTGTTGAGCTCACATTTAGACTATTATATTAACTTTTATGACCTGTTTTATTTTATTCTTCTTATACTTATATCATCATTTGAACGATATGCATTTTTTGTATTATAATTGGTCGTCTCTTTATTAAAAAGTAATATTTATTTTATCTTTTAATTTTTTATAGTTTATTTTTTTTGTTGTTTATAATTGATCTACACATTATATAATGTTATGCTACTTTAATAATTAGGGTATAGTCTCCCTAACATAAAATCACTAGAACCTCACTACTAGTTGGCGTCCAATGGTGTATGTGGACCTGTGCCTATGGCCATGTGGTGACTCGTATAAACAACAATTTAGTAGTTAATTAGGTCAAGACATTACAATGTATTCTTTTAAAAAAGGAATATCATCAATTTTAATATTACCGTTTTCATCCATCTTTTTTTTCTTCTCTTCCTCCACATGAATCTCCGTTAGAAGAGCTATCGGGGGTGGATCATGACATGACTTAGGTGATTAATTCTCTACTGTAAAGACAAGTATCTCTAAATCATTATTGAGAATTGCAACATTCTCCTCATCGTAATAATTTTATGCACTATATTTTGAAATTAATTATATAAAATTTATTACATAAAAATCAAGCATAGGTATAATATTTATTTCATCAAATAGGGAGAATTATTGTTTTATAATGGGAACTGAATGACGCATCTTTTTGGTAGTAGGATATCTAATATGATTTGTGACTGATAACTCCATTCGATAGGTGCTAGGAAAATATCCAATTTTCTTGAAAAATGGAAGATATAAAAAAGTATGTTGATCATGTATCAAATAAATTACTACTTATATTTGAGGATATGATTAAGGTATTTCCCACTACATCAATGGGATTCGACCTCAGATGTTCTGATCACATAATCTTGACTTTGTTCCAATGGGTTTTTTTTGAAAAAACACTCATGCCACATGGAAAAATCATTCGCGTAGTGGAACATATCCTTAATAATAAATCCTCAACAAATAACATCTATTTTTTATCTCTTGAAATTATTTTAATGGTGTCCTTACTCACTATAGAGTTATAAAATTTCCATTCCTAACAAGAATTTTCAACAGGGTTTTTTCCACATTCATTAAATGTGTAAAATTCCACCCTTTAATTCATAAATTTTTCTATATATCCTTTATATTATTCTCAAAACCTCTTCATATATCTCATTCCTTCAAATCCATAAGGCATATATAATTTAATCTATTTATTGATAAAACCATAAATTATTCCCTCATATGATGAGAAATATTGAGGGACTATCTCACATTGATGTATTGTCATAATTCCATCAGTAAAACTATAAAACGTTATCTTTAGTTTATGTACATTGTCTCAATCCTAGCTTCATAACCTTATAATGTGGGATTCAAAATTATCATCATTTTCACCTTCCTTTTTTTCTGGGACACATGAATTTTATTTCCATATCTTGTTGTTTATGAGGAAAATATATTCCCAAGAAGGGTACCATGAAATCCTCACATTCCTGGTTTGTAATGTCTTATTCATATTATGTGTTTTATATGAATGACCACAATTGATCAATATAACCTAAGATATGATAAATTACCATGAAAAATTTCTCCCTTTATTTACATATTAGAGTGATAAATTTCATCTCAATGGAACATATAAATATATAGGTAAATTTTTTTATAGTCTCACTGATTGGTGGATGTTGTGACACATGAAGTTTTCTTAAATTTTCATAATACTTGGTGGGTCAACCTAATATTCCATATGATAATGATATTTTCACATAACTTGGGTCATATTCCACTTTATGGTTATAATTTCATCTATTACACTTGTAATTCCAACTCTAAAATTATTATCTTTACTATGATAGAAATTCGTAAATGGGTTACGTTCTTTAATATGGTTCTCATTACTTCTAATAGTGGGCATTAATAAATAATGAAAAACACTATTTTGGATGTTAAAATTAAGAAACATAATGTATAACCCCAATATTAGTGAAACACATAAACAAATTGAAAATTTTATTTATGTATAATATCATATTTATAATCATGGTGACATTGCTAAAATTTTCATGTCATTAAAATATTTTCAATCCCTTGGTAATTTTTTGTAACAAAAATTTTAATTAACCAAAACACATGCTCTAGTAGTGTCTTTCCTGTATTACAGTAAGGCCAATTGTCATGAACAAGGTAATGCTCTAGTCAATTCTGATATGACCTTTTTACAGTTATTACCCCTAGATAAATCTCGTGTAGAACCAAAAACACATGTAGTGTCCCTAAATTGATATATCACTAGGAAGACCGCGTAATATCTTCTTGAAGAAAAGGATATTGTTCTATGCTTATCCTCAAATTATATATTCTTCTCATATTATTTAATATATTCTTTCCTAAATCTAATTTCAATTGATTATACTAAATTTACTATGATACCACCTATAAAGACATCAACCATTTTATCTTGAGTAGGTGGTTACTTTATTAAATTGTCATAATATACAAGGAATAAAACCTAGATTGAATTGATATAATATTACTCTTGGAAAAATAGATACATACATAAATAAAACATTATAATTCATAATATAAATTACAAAATGTGTTTTATTTTATAATATATTGATGTGCTAGGTAAATTGACATAGAAGAAAATGGTGAGATTAGATGCTGATAATGGGTAAGAGTTGAAAAATTCTATATTGAATAAATAATTAAAATTATTATGTCTAGGTAAATAACTAAATGGAATGACTTATAGAAAAGAACATGAGCATAATATAATAGGAATAAAAGATGATCAAATAAATCCACCTAAATAATCACATGACCCTGAATCATATCCAGAAACATTATAGCTAATAGAATAATCTTATATACCTAAATAACTAATATTATAATGAGGGGATGTATAATCTCATACATTATAACCATATCTTATAGGATTCATTTCATGATATCTTATATAAATGGGTATGACCTCATTTAAAAATCAATGATATATTGTCTCATGAAACCTACAGATGAATAGAGGGGCTATATCATGCCCCACCCATCATATATTATGTACAATTAATTCCTCGTATTAATGGTTAAATTAAAATAAACATAAAAATTGATATTAAAAAATAGCATATAAAATGTTAATAGATTCACTAATCAATATACATAATCAAAATATATTCATAGTAATATGCTGACGGATACCAAAATAATACACTCATAGTCAAAATATTCAAAAACTATATAGAGAAATAATGACTATTTTATTAATGGATTATATCCCCATTAATTCATCGTCAACATCAATATATGACATTATAGATGGAAAAATATTTTTTTAACGATAACATTGAACATTAATGATGGAAAATACCCTATATTTATATATTTGTTTTTTAATCTATAAAATTCATAAAATATTTTTGAAATCCATTTAATTGAAATTTATAGTGGAATATTATAAATTAATAATCCTAAAAACTGTCAATATGATCAAAATTTTATTTCATTTTGTACATGTTAAAATAAAACACTTCTTTCACACTTATAAAATTCAAAAAAATTCACCTCATTAAAAAAATAGAATGTTGATTACTATTAATCAATTTTTTAAAATATAGAAATGATTAATAGTAAATTTAATACATACATTGGGGATTGATAAAAAAAATTGATAACATTTTAAAAAGCACATAATTGAGAAAAATAACTTTTTAAAAGAAGTGAGAAATAAAGAAATTCTTTTGTTACAAACATTCCATTAAACTATTGAGAATAAATATATAGTAAAATGATCGGAAAACATGTATTATAATGTCCTAAATAAAGGATAAAATAATTCAATATCTTCTTGAGATGCAGATCATAATATTTTATCATAATAGGCATAAACCTAAACAATTTCGAAAATGATGAGAATGTGCTATAAAAACAATACCACTTTGTAACATTAAATCATAAGACCAATGAAATAAAATAAAAAAATAAAATATTAATTATATTTATAATAAATTATTTCATGACATTATATGTCAAAGGGGCTGTATACACACCTCATAGAAGAAGATAGGCGTATAACATGATATATGTCTCAAAGATTCCAAATAGGGAAAAAATCTAATACCTTAACACCAAATTCATCCATAAGGGTTCTAAAATCCTATAAAGTTATAATATATTTATTATAAATCAATTAAATTACCAAAATCACATATCTCACACCACATATTATTTACTTATAATCTTTTATGTGCGTTTTATAAACTATGCATTGATAAAATCATTGTTTCATGTGACAATTGCTTTTTTTCATGAATGTTTAGGTTTTGGTAATTTTAGTCCTTTTAAATTGATCAAGGATTCATCATATATTTAATGTAAAAAATTATATAAAAATTATATATATTAATTATATATTTCTTTAAAAAAATCTATAATATCTAGTGATGGGAAACATATTTCACCGTTCATAGAGATGATATATCAAACAAACTCATGAACACTATTTTTGATTTATCTATGGATGGAATGAATATAAAATAAATAATAATTAATAATTAGTGAATAATTATTATTTTATATGTGAAATTTATATTTTTTAAATTCATCTATATTACCATCCATGAAAAATTAAAATGAAAAACAATTCGCATCATTACGTGGAGGCACTAGTCAACACACACACACAAGTGGCATTATTGTATTTCAAAAGGGTGAAAAGGTAAGAAGTTAGATGTGATATTATATTTCCAAAATTATTTTCTGGACATATATATTAGATATATTCATTAAAATTATGTTGTATACCTTCCAAGAAAAGAAAAATAAAAACCGAATTACATCGCTTTGTGAGGTGGTAGTTTTTCACACACACGAGTGATGTTATTGTATCCCTTATCTAATAGAAAGAAGATATTTTATGATATTTAATAGTTATATATTTATAATTGTTTTATAAATATCATATAAATATGTTGAATTAATAATCATATCCATCCTTTAATAGTGATAAAAGACAACAAATTATATCAGTTTCTGAGGCTATAGTCTACCGTATAGACTACTAATGGTTTCATTTCTCATTTAATAAAAGTGGAGATGGATACAAGAAATTAACATAAAATAATGACTTATTAGTATATGGGAGATATCAGTTTTTTATATTATCATTTTTTTAATTAGTTAATAATCAGTTATAAAAATAATAAATATGATAATGAATAGTAAATAACAATACGTTTTCCTTGAAAAACCTATTTAAGATTAACTTAAAGACATCATAGATTGTATTCCATTTATAAATATGGCCTCAAGAATGTGGGGATGTTATTTGGAAATATATTTAGCAATTTATTTTTTGATCCATGTGGATTTCAGAGTGTGGCGTGGTGGGGAGAGTAGGTAGCCTTTAATAAGTGGGGTAGAGGACACACATAGAATGTTGGAAAAGAAATAATTATGAAAATGTTATTATCATTTGAAAATCCTATTTAATGGGTAATTGGAGAAATATATAAGTTATAATGTGTAAATATGACCCAAAATTGAGTTTTTGGAATGTTTTTAGTTCATTTCAACCCATATATGTTTAGTATAACCGCTAGTAAATCATTTTGAACCATAACAGTGGTAATTAATATTTACTACTTTTACGATTTATTATAGTCAAAAAATAATTTGATAATATTAGATACTTTTAATTTTTAGGAATCCAAAGATTATTTATAATGTTTCCATATTCAAATCATAGAAATTGTAGAATTTAATTTAAAATAAAACACGCCAACGCAATGAAATAATATATTTATAATGTAATGTTTTCATATGTTCGGAATGTTTCTATATTGATATTGAACATAAATTTTATCCCAATGATATAAATTGGATATATTTTAATAGTATTGATCTAATTTTACATCCTAAATAATTTTAAATATAGCATACTTTTATTAACAATTTAATGAAAAATAATGCTTTCAATAAGAACATGCATTTTCACTATTCATAAAAATTATATATTTTAAAAAAATTATAACAAATATCTTTCTAATTTAATTATTATATTTTCATTTAAAATTTATTTATTTTATTTTTAAAAAATATAAAATATGGAATTTCAATTTTAATATAATATATCTGAAAGTGATACTTTAAGTCATTAGATATAAAACATATTTTCCAAAAATATTTATTTTTCAATAAATTGTATTTTTATTTTATAATAAATACTTAACCATGGTGTTTATTATATACAGGTGAAAAAAATAAAAGTTTCATATTCCAGTTAGTCCAATTTATATATTCTAATTTAATGGCTTTGTATTACAGGATACATTATTGTGGTTCATTTAAACTTAGGGTTTTGTGTTCCAGAAGTTATCAGAGAGAACATAATTATTTAAATGGTGATATATTGTAATATATTAGGGTGTTAAAATTAATATTTGTATCATAGATTTTATTCACTTTTTTATCAATTAACGATACTTTTGGTATCCTTTCTTCTTCAAAATTCTCATGTGGTAATGATTATTCCAATGGTTTGAAAATTAGTAAAGTGATGATGTACTAAACCATAATCGTTATAAAATATCCCTTAACATATGTTAATTTGACATATAAAATTAATAACATTACAAAATTTTAATTATTTTGAGGATATTCTACAATTGGTATATTTTTAATTAATAATGGAAGAATTGCATATATCTGCAATTTACCAGTTCAAAAAATTTGTGCCCGATATAAGAGGTTATATATTCTATTGTTTTCTTCCCTATTTGTTATAAAATAATTTCTAGTGTCCATTCCATAAGAAAAATTACAATTGAAATACATCCTTCAATAATCTATAATTATTATACTAAAATCTGTCATTTTTATGGGTATTATCCCTTGATATATCAAATATAACTAGAAATAGTCGAACAATTTGTTGTCCAAATGATGGTTGACCATGTCATTGTTTTAAAAGTAAAATATAGTTTAAAAAATCACTCATTTAACAATATAGTATTCAATAAATTCATAATAAAATATCATTTAAATATGCACTCTAACCCCTTAGATAATATATGTGTTTTAAAATAAATGAATTAATTCAACAAAACCTATAATTCAACTCATTAAATTATCCTATAATGAATCATCTAACCCAATAAAATTGTTCATATTAATATGTAAGTAATATACTAAGATAATATCAGTATGTGAAATAAATTATTAATGGTAATCCGAAAATATTGGAACCCATACCCCATATATAATTTGAGGTTATCTCCATAAAAAATAACATATCCTAAAATCCTTGTGATATAATAAGTGATATTAAACACAATTATGTGTTTGTAGCTATTTCATCGACATTGGTCAATCCACTAAAAAACATATTCAATTCATGGATATAAATTACATCCACATATGTGTGAATT
Organism: Viscum album; assembly: GCA_963277665.1. Classification (NCBI taxonomy): domain Eukaryota; kingdom Viridiplantae; phylum Streptophyta; class Magnoliopsida; order Santalales; family Viscaceae; genus Viscum; species Viscum album. The sequence goes on along the minus strand of OY728159.1, from coordinate 1,286,087,808 downwards.
AATGGAATTGATAAATAATAAACAACAATGATTCTTAAAAATACTACCCAACTAATGTTAAGACATACTTATGTACGGTTAATGATATGTTCACTCACAATTATCTCAACGTATATTATAAGGGGACAATCATGTCATAAATATAGACTATGAATATATATCATCTCATATAAATTATGGCTTACAATAATTAATTTCACCTATCGTATTATTAATATTTCTATCATTTAAATTAAACTAATGATATTAATCTTATTAAATAGTGGTTTTATTGAGAATAACTATATTTTGAAATCAAATAGGTAAAAATTTTATTAATAGTTATAAAATAAAAATGAAATCAGTAGTGTAGTCAACACTTGATGAGAAAAAGTTATATATAATATCAATCCACGAAAATTTAATATGTATAATAAAAAGGGTTTGGACATATAAAATAATAGAATTATATTATGTCAACACCTACCTCATATCCTCTCATGTCTCATTTATAATATAATCATCTGGAATATTGAATGATAATCATTATATACATCTAAATTTATATAACACATCATAGATTCAATCTCCCAATTTATAATTATATATAATTACGGCTATATATATATTTCATGTATCCACTATCAATATTATAATCAATATCACCATCAAGTGATTATTATCACCATTTTCATACAATATGTTGATTCTAAGTAGAATCATGTTTTAACCATTATAAAATTATAATGAATCCCCCTTGGTGTCTGACCACCCACTTTCTTAGACCATTATCTCCAATTGTTTTCACTCTATATACCTATGAAAAATCCAATCATTGGTACTTTGATAAATATCAATTTATAAAATAAATTAGCGCACAAGAATTCATCAGATTACCTAACTCCTTTTTCTTCAGAAAGTAAAATAAATTTATTAATCCTAGATATCACTTCCACTATATATTTCAAGAATATTCTTATCAATATCAAAAAAAAATATTCAGGTCATTTTTCCTAGAACATTAAAAATTAATCTAATCTAAAGAATGAATCATATCTTGTACATTTCTAGGACCAGATCCTTGGACAATGATTGAAAAAAGATTATAAATATATCTTTATATGATGATTTAGTAGTATTCCATTATAATAAGAATAATATCTCCATGAAACTAACCTTATATATTGACTAAAAATTAAAGGGATTATATCTCCAAATACAACACCATCCATCAATAAAAAAAATATAGTTACTATTTAATATATTTGAATATTTTCATAAAATGGTTTAATGTTTTTTATTTTATGATTAATTTTTTTAACAAATATATAGGTTCATACTAAAAACTATAAAGAGTATTTTATTAAAAATATTTTTTTATTTAGATAAATATGATTATGTACCAAACAATTGGAATTTATAATGATCCATGATAAGAATATGACTATCAACATAATCTATTTCAATAAAAGTTTCCACATACAATCTGATGGGTCATTAGATAATATATTCACAAAAATATGAGATCTATCGATAATGATTTTTTAAGGATCCATGACTCAAATCCGTGCAATTAAACCCTATATTTCTATTACTGTATACAAAAATTTATAATTATTTCTAATGGTCTAATGAATAAATGATAATTAATAACCTACCACAATTATCATTTAAATAAGCCATCCCACCAACTAAGTAAAAATTTATTTAGAGTAATCACATAATATTTTTTATTATCATGAAATAGATAAACACAAAACAGATAATAGAATGACCTCATCTTTGATATTTTTAGGAAAATAAAATTTCCCACCAAAACTAGTTATACTAGAGTCAATCATATAGTCAATTTAACCAAAAAAACATTTATTTAGGGCCTTATTAAGTATCCACTAGAAAGATATTAATATATAAAAATTTCCACTAATTGTGTTCTAACGATCTCAAAGTATTCATATGTAAAATTAATTTATACCATAAAAATTTTATATTTTAGGATAATTATTTTGGATGTCCTTTATAGATTTAAACTATGATCACAATGTTTTATTAATTTAACATTATAAATTTATAAAAGATCCATATTATTTTGTATGGACACTAAAAAATCATTGAATATTCTGTACTTTATACCTTCCATACACACTCTCTTATTCATTTTATAATGATACATGAACTAACCCATATATAATACAAAAACATTATAATATTACATAATTAGCCTTTTTTATCACAACCCAGAATGGGCTATCCAATTTTTAGCTTTGACGCACTCTCCAACATAATTTCTCACTATCAAAAACCAAAAAACTAAATAATATTATTTATAATATTAATCAAATTCAAAAAATAATCAATTCATATTTAAAGTTATCAATCATTGAAGTCTTATACACAATACCTCAATGCATTCTCTAAACACCATTTCCTTGATCATCTATTCGACCATTTTTCCCATTTTCGGAATAAAGAACCACTTTTTGGATAAGTGGGAACCTTACAACTTCAAACATTCCAAGAAAATAAAAAAACAATTTACACTATCCAAAACACACATTACACCATATGAAAAGCAGGAGGCGCCAAACCAAAGCGCATATCACGCATAAACGAATTCAAAAATCAAACCAGTACACATCAGTATCATTACTATGGGACCCTCGAGCAATGCACCCTACACACCTAACACCATCATGGTAATCCCAAACACTATTTTCGTTGAATACCCGAGGAAAATCGATAGCATCACTGAAATGATTTACAAAGCTACAGTACCTTCTTCAACTATGCCTTCAGTAACTCAACTCAATAGAAAAATTCATCTTGAACCACTGGATCAGAAAAACCCAGTCAATGCTCCTCAACCCAACCACAAAATCAACATGATCTAGACCATCCCATCGCAAAAATCATGATCTAAACATCACAACAACAAGCTCTTATTCATAATCAAAATACCAGCAATGATCGAAGACAGGAAACCTTCACCAGAATGCCGGATGGTAGCCCTGATGCAGATCCCATCATTGCAAACTAAGACACCCACCACGAAGAAACCCTCAGCTGCAGACCGTCATCGTGCCGCCATGGAACCCTATCTAGAGATGAGGGAACAAGCAACAGTGGTAGATATGGTTGAGTGCGAGGAGGGATTCCACGTTAACCCAAGGTGAAGGAATCGGAAAAACGAGGTGAAAACCAAGTTCGTATAGCCCCTTAAGGGCGCATCAAGAACCACTTATATGAACAACTAAACTTATTTTTTCAACTTTTTTCATTCTTCTTAAAACATGGATATGTTGGAGAAAAATAATTTCAAAAGAAAATATTTTGCACTAAATATTTGAATTTTTATTTCCTAAATAATATTTACCAATACAAACAATCACAAGATTTCAAATACATCATAATGTATAAGGAGGTTTTTTCAAAACCAAAAATCATATTCTCTTCATCATCAATAAAATATTTCCAAAAATTTATTCTTAAACCTATTCTAAAAACATTTTAATGTCATGATAATAATAATTTATAAAACATATTTTTCGTATAAGAATATTAAAATTTAAAACCACTATCCTCACAACCATTTGAATCGATAAATACACAATCCTAATTTTATACTAATACTAGTACACAAAATAAAATAATTTTGGAAACCTTTATTTTAATCCAAAAATAATTATCATATATTCTATAAAAAATCACCATAAATTGAAATTTATTTAACAAAAAACAATTATGATCCATTTCAAAAAATATTCTATAAATAAAAATTTCAAAAAATCCCACTAAATTATTAGTATGATATTTGTAATACTGAATGTTATTAACATTATAGGCATTTAAACACTATCCATGAGTACATAAAAAGCATCTTATAAAATTCTCTATTTATTTTCATTTATAAATAAAAAATCTAACACTTTTTTTATAATTGTTTCTCAGGGATGAACCATTGAAATTACATACTCTAAATGTCCATACGATATAGGTAATCCCCTAGAAACAAGATTTTCAACAAAATCTATTTCACCCAAATAGGATTATGGTATGCTTTTCATATCTTGATTCACTATTCCGCCAGAGATTAATGTTTTTTTGTAAATAAAAATATTTTATTTTCCCTTTTTAAATATCCTCAACTCATGTAACTAATAATGTTTCTAATTTATGTATCCATAAGACCTAAAAATAACTCTATATATGATAAAAGCTATACTATAGAAACGAGATACAAATTCATAACATATAGAGAATGATCAATATTAATAAATTTAGTTTCCTATATAAATATATATTTTTTTCATGAACCATTTTTAAAAAGAGATACCATATACATGTCAATAAATTGGGAAAATGAGTTGATATATCACAATTTAGAATGTAAATATAAAACATTCTTCAACATAGGGATTCCATGTAATAATGAAAAAATGTATTAATAAGAGAAATAATATAAATTATTATACCTATTTAGTGTAATAATAGATATATTTGATGGTTGAAGATAACTAATTTCATTACATAATATTTTCCCAGAACACTAGCTACCATAGCGATACTCATCAATAGCCATATTTCCACCTCCAAGGTGATTAAAAAATTACAATAAAATAATTATGTATATCAACGTATAATGAAATATATAGTTTTTTGTTATTATATAGGGATTACAATAATAAATTCGGATTCCTTGTCTTATAATGACACATTTAATGCTACTAATCATATAGATTCAAATTAAATACTGTACAACATTCTACAAAACCCACTACAAAAAAATCCCCCAGATTATCCTAAAATAAAATATACATATATTATATCGTTATAATGAAGACATATTAATTCCAATAGTAACACAATTACTACATATATAATATCCTCGAATGCTGCGTACATGATATTATATATATTTCCAAAATTTTCCCAAATATTTGTTTTTCTAATACAAAAAACATGAAAAAACATCATGAAGGAAACTATATAAATACATTGTAAATATATATTTTTCATACTCCACAAACAATTTTTTTAGATATTAGAATTTATAATATGTTAATTTAGATATGGTTTCTCTCCAAATGACTAAATTTAATGTAATTACATGAAATAAAATTTTCTTTTCCATAATCTTAGAAAAAACCTAATTTAATCAACATAAATATATTTATATATATAACATAGTAATAACCAATAATAATTGATTGAGATATATATTAAAGAACACCATCAATGTATATTCTATAAATAAATAATGAATTGATCGATGTTTGAAAATATTTATTTTCGAATAAATAATAAATATTTCTTTTTTGGAAAATACTGAAAAAATATAATATATTTATATTATTATTATATATGTAGAAAATAAATATATATATTTATAACATTAAATAAAATATATGATTTGAAAAATACTGGGTTTTCTATTTTTTAGACGCCGTTTTTCCATTATGTATTCCTTAAAAATATTATAATATAATAGATCAAAAAATTATAAAAAATTAATTTTAGGATTTGATGATATATATGGTTTATACATACAAAATGGAAATTTTTTTATATGTGGCAGAAAATGATTTTTTAATTGTGAACTTTTTAGTTGATGGAGGAGAGTGATCAATAATCAAAAATTAAAAAAACCATTTTTTCTTAATTACAATCAATTATGACATTATTTGGGATTATGTTTTAAATTAATTTATATTGAATAAAAATATAGATACTTTTTGGTTTACATAATTCAATAAAACCTTATAAATAATTCATACTATATTATTATATATTACCTTAATATATCATATTGAACTAGTTTATACCACATTTTACTATTTTATAATTTTTTAAATTAATGAACTATCCTAATTTTCATTAAATATTTAATAAATTAAATTATTTTTATCAGAATAATTTTTATAATTTGTTATAAAAAATAGGTAACCTATGAATAAAACATTATAGTTCTACCCGAGTAGTAAAAATCAATAAGAAAAAGAGTTATATATTTATAATTCACTTCATATATTTTTTTATAAAAACTAAAATTTATTATTTTACAAATTGATTTATAATATTTTTACAATTTTATAATCCAATTATATTAATGGTATTACTTTTATTGTACTATTATTTAAATAAGAAAACATAAAGGCCATTTTATTATTTTAATGATTTGATATTTATCTTAATTATAATATTCCCTTTGAGTAGAATAAATATTAAGAAGAATATATTTTCTTCAATTATCTAATATATTATACTTAAATGAAACAATATTTAATTAAATTTTTTCTAACAATGATTTTAAATTAAATTATATACAAAAATATTATATTCATTATATTTCTTTTTGAGTGGATATTTCTATATAAATTTTTTATATGGTGTATAAGGATATTTTAGATTGTAGAAAACATTATTTATATATGCATGAATTTATTTTATTTTTTAAATTTTTATAATTATATTGAATTATATATTTCATCTTGAAATATAAAACAAAGAAAAAAATTAATTTTAATTAATTTTTTGTTTTAATTGAAACAATTTTCACAATAATTATATGTATTTTCATTAATTAAAATTATTGAACTCTTTGAAATATTGAAATAAATTTCATTTATAAAAATAGTTGCTAACACATTCACCCCCAATAAAACAAATTTGTTGATTTTTTCAATAATTCCCAAAAATGAGTAATAAAGAGAATACATTTTTAATTACATTATAAAAAACCCTTATTTCTACTTTATAATTATTTTGCCTTAACTACACTAGTATATGACATGTTTAAATTTATTTTTGGACAAAATTATCTCTCTGATTAAATATCTTATATTTTTTCATCATAAGACGAATAATTCTTTAATTATAAAACATCATTATTCAGTACATGATAGGGATACAGTATGCACAGACATATAAGTAAATAACATAACATATTACATACATTATAATTATTTGATGACTGATTCAATTAAAATTTCATGTATCAATGTAGATAGGGTTACCTTATTCAAAGTAATCGTGGTCATAATAAATAATGATTATTAAGATATAATGTATCCCTTTAATTTTAATATTGGTTTTATAGATTAATGTAGTCCTAGAAATTATATCGATAAACTAATAATTTATTATCTTTTTAGAGGTTTTGGAATTTTTTTCAACTCTTACTATTGTTCTCAACCTAAATGATTTAATACATGGAAATTTTCTTTGTATGTCATAGTTTTTCATTTCATTACATTCCTTGATTAATGTTATAATATTTACATTAATTTGTGAAAGATATGGAAGAACAAAAAATGTGGAAGGTAATGATCTTATCTTAATTTTAGGTCTATACATAAATATCTAAGCATGTTTTCTATAATCAAAATTTTTATTTGTAAATATAATATCACTCTAAGGATTTTAAATATATTAAAAATCTAAACATTATTTTGATTAGAAATAAAAAAAATTTAGAGCTATAGAAGTTAATATTTTTTCTTAATTAAATAAAATGGAATGTTGTGCACCATGTTTCCTCAGAAATAATATAATATGTTTTTTAAGGTTATTTAGGTGAAAAATATTTTTATCTTTTGATAATTTGCGATGATATATTAAATATGTGAACCATAAAATTTATAGTTTTTATGATATTATCAATGTTCAAAATATATGATTATATATATATTATTTCTTACCCATATCCATGTTTGTACAATTAATGGTTGTAATATACACCTGGAATTGAAACAATTCTATAAGAATTAGTGGAATAATAATAAATTTGATATAATTTATGAAATATTCTTTTTCAAATTATCAAATTGTAAATATTATAAAAAGAGAAAATTTTAAACCCTTCATAAAATCATTTTTACCTATTTTACATCTTAAATGACTAATCATATTAGAAATAATTTTAATGTGTTTGTATAGTTGATAAATTCAATGATATTCCCATTTTATATATCTTTACTAACATCAAAATAATTAATTCAACCTTTTGTAATTTAGAATTCACCACTAATATGTATTTTTGAGAATATTCATATAAAAAACATGATGTTATCCCTACAATTTGGATTTAGATTTATATAATTTTCTTCTCCTTAAATATTTTTTCCCTTTTAACCCCATTTATAGTTATTGTAGATAATTTTTTTATAAAAATAGAATCTTAAAATAAATATTCATTTTAAATTAGATAATTTATAAGTCAATCATTATACCAATTTTTTTATAAAAATAATTTGTTAGTGTATGATCATTTCATTATATAAAAATAAAAATATATTCATTTTTACTATTATATATATCATAAAATTTTAAATTAACATAATTAGAATATAAATTTAATAATTAAATTATAATTGAAAGATAAATATAAGGAAAAATAGAATATTTCTCATTGAATATTAAATCATAGTTAAATAATTCTGTTATATTATAATTTTATTTAAGGAAATCAGATGGTATTTTTGAAAGGAAACGTATATATAGATTTCCCTTATCATATCTAATTCACTATGAGAACATATTAATTTTATGACCTCATTATATGTTTATAAATGACACAATTAATCATTTCTATCTAGAGATACATTACTTATTTCGATATTAAAAATGTATGTAAGATATAAAATTAAAAGTAAAATATTTAAAATAATCAATTCATTCAAAAAAATAAAATAAAAATGTTGATATCTAAGATTGAATTAGTTATATACTATAATTAGATCACATTTTTGTTTGATTAATTAACATTTATCCCTAATATTTTTATCATATCATCAAATAATGTCACCAAAATTATCCATAATATTCATTTTCAATACTCAGTTGAACTTTTAACATTACTCAAATTAAAAAAAATTTTTATATATTATTTCATGTTATTGATAGATTTTTTACTATTTGATAATATATACTAAATATTTAACTTTTACTTATGTATTGACTAATCTATTGAAAATATAGGTGACAGAAAAATTAAAAATATTTAAATTCTATTTTTTGAAATTTTAGTTAGAGGAATTATTTTTGGATATGTTTTGAATTTGAAATTAGGGGGTTTCCATGAAGAAGAATAAGTAAAAATAACACCTTGAGACTTTTATAGATTTCAAAATATGATATTATAAAATAGGTTGTCTTATCATGTGAATATGTTCCTAGTTAATGAGAACTGGTCACTTAGTAGAGGATTTATGGTGAGTAACCCTTGTTTGGGTGACTTGGTTGTCGGTGAATTGTGCACAATAATGTAAAGAACCGTAAATTCCAAGGAATTTTTTTTTCTTAATTTTCTTTGGAATTTTACAAGAACGCAGTTTCTGACGGCACATGATTCTGAGGCCCGGTGTGCCCGGAATCATTTTCCGAAGTTTGGCTCGGGTACGTTCAATGAACGGACAAGCGGGTTTTTCTAACTTTTGAACCGGTGCTCGGAATCGAATTCTGAGGGCACCGATGGAATCGCACCACCGGTAATTGCTTAGAAACGCCTCTTCTGTAGTTGTATTTGCTCGGGTGTAGTTTTTAATTTTTGGACTTAAAGTTGAGAAATAAAATAAATTGTATGATAAACTTTATTTTATTTCACTTATGCCGCTTGGAAGCCACTTGAAAGCCACTTAAAGCAGCCTAAGTTGAGTCGATGCGGATAAGGTGCTATCCAGAAATGTCCTACCCTCTTGGTAGGATATTTGTGGGGTAGGGCCCGCACGAGCCCAACCGTTTCTTTCCGCTAAGTAACGCACCCGCGAAAACCCATCATTATGAAAGTCAACTGACGCGTTTTCTTAATTTCTTAAAGCACCAATTAATTAGGTGGTTTTATTCGTTGAATTAATTGGGAGGTTTTATTCGTTGAATTAATTCGATGAATTAATTTAATCGTTTCTTAACCTGTTTTAAATCCATTGGCATAATAATAAAATAAGACCAACGCACGACTTTTGGAAAAATGCTCGTTGAGAGGTTTTGACAACTTTGTGCCTTCATCCTCCTTCGCGATGAACGCGAAGAACGCGAAGAACGCAGTCACCCTCGGAGACTGACGACGCTTCTTCCGAGACGTTCTTCCCCACAACGATCTCCAATCACCAACTGCTTGAGGTAGGAGATTTCTGGTTTCCTTTAAATCTTCTTTGTGGTTTATAACAACACATGGATTTAATCGATATATTAAAATCTTCATGTTGATGAACTTTGGAGTTCGTCGACGCGTCACCTTTCCGCGACACGACGATCGCCACCTTCCGCGATGACGCGACACCTTTCCGTGACGACACGACGCCCTTCCGCGAAGACGCGACGCCTTTCCGCGATGCGACGATCGCCTCCTTCCGCGGCGATCAAATCCGCGAAGAACGCGCGTGCGACGACTTGACGAGGTAGGGATTTTATTTTGGAAATACCTTTATATTCCCATGAATGTTTCTTTAAAATTAATGAACAGGTTCATAATAACAATTTTAATTCATTAAAATTGTTGTTTCATGTGTTGAATAATTCTCCCGTTGTTTTTATCTAACGCGGAGGGTGCGGGCCAAACGAACATGGCCCGACAACCCTCTGTCGTTCTACGTGGTTGTACAAATTTGGTGGGCGACGACAAAACGTGATTCAAGGGAGATTTGATGATCCCGCAGTGAAGAACGGAACCCGGGAGTAACAACGGCCTAGACGGGAAGGAAAACGGACCACCGGAGAAATTCCGGTGGCCCACGGAAGCTACCGGCGGCGCGGGTCGCCGGCGCAGCGGTGCCTGCGGACGGAGGCGACGGCGCCCCGGTGCACCGCCGGACAAGACCACCGCGGCTGAAGCCGCGGCGGTGGTGGCCAACGGACCCGCGGCCGCGTGGGTATGGTTCTCACTCACGGGACGCGGCATAGCCGCGTCTGTTGACTCCGGCGCGGCCCCACGCGGGGCAGCGGCACTTCCAACCCACGGGGGTAGCGCCCCGCGGCTGCATCGCTCGGCCGCCCGGCCGAGCTGAGCCGGGCCAGCCGGCCGCGCCGGGCCGCGCCCTGGATGGAACGGACCGGGTCCAGCCGGGTCGGGTCGACCCGGTTCGGCCACCCAGGGGGGTCGGGCCGGGTCGGCCCGTGCCCAGACCCCCGCCTTCGGCCTGTTTTCGGTCTTTTGCCCGTAACATGAGCTACGAGCCTCCAAACGACTCACCTTCAGCGGCAACGTGATCCTTGGATCGAGACGGTCGTTTCGGTATATTTCACTCAAGGTTTCGGAATACTTTGGGTTCGGCCAGGTTGGTTCATCGACGAAACCAACCGGGCCCTCAGAGCGGAAACGCTAATATCTTGATCTATAGACGTCCGATTGACATGCCGTTGACTTTGATTGATTCCTTTAAGGGAGAAGGATCTTTTGGCTTACTCCGCTCAAGGTTTGGACCCAGTTGGAGCACGGTCGGGTTGGTTTTAACTTAGAAACCAACCGGGCCCCCGGGACGAAAAAGCCAATAACTTCCAGACTGGGCGTCCGATTGACGTGCCGTCTATTGCGTTGCGTTCCTGTTGACGATATGGAACTTTTGGCATCCTCCGCCAGTGTTATGGATGCATTTGGGTTATACCCTGGTTGGGTTGTACCTGAAATCCAACCGGGCCCCTGGAACAGAGAAAGATGATATCTTTCAGACCAGACGTCCGTTTGACGAACCGTCTGTGGCGTTGGTGATCATGTAGAGAAATGGTCCTTATGAGTATACCCTATGAGTGTTCTGGGTATAGTTGAGTTACGGCCGGACTGGTTCACACACGAAACCAACCGGGCCCCGGGGACGAAAAGGCTAATAACTCATAGACCGGGTGTCCGGTTGACGCGCCGACTGTTGCGTTGAGACCCCAATGACGAGGCGGTCCTTTGAGATACTTCTTTATGGGACTTTGTCATATTTGGAGTATCGACCAGTAGCTCGTGGTTCGGTCCCTCCCAGAGACGAGCGTGCGGAGTATGGAGACCGTGCAGCCGGCTGAGACCTGACGACTGCTTGACCGACTCGACTTGGAGTGAGTCGACTAGCCCAGTGGACGGAGCACCCGGTATTTTTCAACAGACCCCAGCAGACGGAGTGCCCGGTAGTTGGCCGCAGACACGCGGTACTCGACAGGAGGAGTACCTCTGTAAGCTATTAGGGGGAGCGCCCGGTACTTGGTGACAGACCCACAACAGACGGAGCACCCGGTAGTTGGCCGCAGACCCGCGGTACATGACAGGAGGAGTACCTCAACAGTCTTAGGTTAGTGAGAAGTACCTTGGAGTCGTGAAAGGTTCAACATACACTCAGAGACGGAGCTCTTCAGCAGTTACGGTTTTGATAATGAAAAATCCCGGTTGAGCTGAATATTTTGATCTCTGTGTTTCCTCATGATTGAGATGGGTTACTTGATAACTGAGGTATATGTATGGGAATATACCTGGGTAGTGGTTATCCGTTGATTTCACAATCCTTGTGTTTCCTCATGATTGAGATGGGTTACTTGATAACTTAGGTATATGTATGGGCATATATCTAAGTAGAGGTTATTTTTTGAGATCTTCTTGTGCTTATCCTTGTTGGTTTAGTGAGACCTTGAGGGTATCGGGGTCCCTACTGAGTATCGTTATACTCACCCCTGCATGGGCTATGCCGGCACCTCGTTGTGTTTGTTGCAAACGACAGGCAGTGCTGACGGAGGCCTAGTGTTCGAGGACTGGTCGGTACCCGGAGGTGGACTACACGACGAGTCAGTACCCGGAGGTGGACTACACGACGAGACGACACGCAGAAGAGGTTGAAGGACGAGAGCGTGGAGGAGCCTATCTGTAACTACCCTTCAGGTAGGATCCGTGGTGGACGACCAGGAGCTGCGCTATCTGTACCTACCCTTCAGGTAGGATCTGAGGAGGATGACCCAGGAGCTGCTTCCTTCTTCCAACTGTTTGTATTTTTGCTGTTGTACCTTGTTCAGTTGTAGCTGTACTTTCTTTTGGGTTTGTATTCTGGCCCATTTACTTTTCAGCTTTTATTTTGTACTTAGTGTTTTTCTTCCGCTTGTACTCTCTGGTGTTTTGTTTACTTTTATAAATGCAATGCCTTCCCAGTTATCGGGATTTACGCCTTCGGTTCTAGTCACCAGCCCCTGGCATATGGAAGGCGGGCTTGGGGTAGTCACGGAACGGGCCCTGAGGACGGGTCGTGACAAATTTGTATCAGAGGAGTCGGTTCTACCGCAGAACTTATAACTCTGATATTTTCTTCCTGTGAAGCAATAGTGATAAGAGTACCAAGTGTGGTTTTAAGTTCAGGGAGTCTAGTGTTGGTTTGTGCGGCCGACTTATCCATACACCAGGGCCCTGACAACTAATTTCCGACTTTGTGCACGAAAAAACTGATTACGTGTGTGTTTCCAAAAGTTTTTAAATGTCAGCTCAAACCAGGTCATCTCACCAGGTATAATCGTTTGACCATGTCACGTTGTTTCTTTCAGGATGCCTCCCCGTGGACGACCATCTAGAGCCCCGAGAGTGGTACGTACTGATAGCCCGCTGAGCGACGAGGCCTCAGTATAGGGACCTATCCCGGTTGAGGCACCGGCAGAGGCACCAGCGGTACTACTACCCGTTCGGACACCGATGCCACCAGCCCCAGCAGTAGAGGATGCACGTCGCTTGAGTGCACTGAATGAGTTCTAGCGCCAGAGGCCACCCAGGTTCCAGGGAGGGACGGACCCGCAGACGGCTGAGGATTGGCTGGAGGCTGTGGTGAGAGTATTCAGGCTAGTGGGGATGCCGACAGATTTCATGGTGATCTTTGCTGCCAGCCTTCTTCAGGCAGCAGCAGGCAGATGGTGGAGCCTGATGCTTCAAATGCATGACGAGGCGACACTTCTATGTCCAGAATTTGAGAGCCTGTTCCGGGCAGAGTTTGTACCAGCCACCCTTCGAGCAGTGTGTAAACAGAAGCTACTTCAGCTGCGGCAGGGCAGTATGTCAGTGGCACAGTACTCACCGAGATTCACAGACCTCTCCCGCTACTCCACAAGATATGGTACGGGACCCATTTTTCAGGGCCCGAACCTTCAAGCAGGGGCTCAGGCAAGAGATTAGAGCTTCTGTTGTTTCTCACAGCTTTCCGACGCAGAAAGGGGTGTTGGAGAGATCCCTCTTAGTGGAGAGTTTCCTTACTGAGCAGTCTCCAGCAGCAGGACCCACCACTAGCTGGCTTGCGGCAAATTCTTCTGCAGCAGGTAGTAGACAGATGACGCAGATGTCCAAGAGGACCAGACCTACCGGTGGCAGACTGCACGACTCAGGTTCAATTGTGCGGAGAAACCGGGGTGGAGTCAGAGCCAGAAGTTCCGAGAGTGGAGAATGTTACTCCTGCAGCGTAATTGGTCACATGGCACGTGACTGTCTGACCCGCCATGCAGATTACAAGCAGTTAAATGAAGAACCTCCGAGGCAGAGGCAGAGGTTCGATCAGGGCGGACCGCAAGGAGCAGGCGGCCATGGCAGAGGAGCTGGCCGTGCAGTTGGAGGTGGACGATGCTTCGGGATGTTGCCACCACCACCAGGAGGCCCACCCCGACCGCAGGGGACAGGAGGACATGGGAGAGATCAGCTACAGGAAGCTGAGGCCTATGGTCATGGAGCTCCGGAAGTAGGTGTACAGGAGAGGAACTAGTGGATACGTCCTTTGTACATCTAGTTCCATGTTGCTTTTGTATTCGTGTCTTTGTACTATGAGCTGAAATAATAAAAAGACACATATATTGTGATGTTTGCTTTCTTGTCCTTTTTTTGGATGATACTGAGTGGTCCTGGTTAAGACTGTTGACTTGACCCTCACTTTTGAGATTTCTACTGGAGGAGACCCAGTGACCTCACAGTGATCCCGACAGTGTGACTCGACCCTTGGAGGCGAGAGTGACAGTTGGATCTCTTTGTAGTTACGTCGAGGCCTTACGACATCATCAATGGCATGAATGCATCATTTATGTCAGGATTGACTGTATTAGGAAACAAATGTGGTTCATCCATGGGTTGAGACCTGATTTCTCTTATCGGAAAAGAAGAAATCATAGCAGCTCTTGTGAGACTAAAGAAGGTCCAGGTCATCCAAGTGCGGATGAAGACTGCACGGTGCAGTATGAAACAGGAAACCGGTGCCAGCCTTAGAGACTCAGGCGTGTTAAATGTTTCATGAAGTGGAAGCATTAAGGATAGATGAGTCTGCGAAGTAGTAGACGTGGAGGCAGAGCTAGGAGAGAAGTATGAGGTGGTGTACATCTTAACATACTACAACCACCTGCCTTAGTTATCCCCGCCAGGCTCAGGGAGCTGGGGGGTGGTGGAAGAGTGTGGCTACTTGCGGTCAAGGAGTGTGACCCAATGGCTAAAGAAATGATTCAAGGGACAGTCTGTGTCCACTACTAGCTGTTGTAGTAACATACTTCGATATGAATCATTCCTTGCTTTGACAAATCTTGTTCCAGACCTAGAGTTTCCGATAAGCCGTGGACTTGACCCTCACGTCTGGAGATACCTTGGGAGGAGACATGATAATCACACTTACGCCGACGGTGTGGTCAGATCCTCGAGGCGAGAGTTTTGGGTGGAATATCTTGGTGGCAGCGTCGAGGCCTTACGACGTTCCTTTGAGTATGGACTGAGAAATCACAGTTCATACACAAATTGACGGTATTAGGCAAAAAGGTTGTAGTTTAACTATGACGTCGGGATGGGTTTTCATTGGTTGGCGAAAAAGGAAACCCCAGGCAGCGTAGGGTAACTCTTGCACAGGAGGGTGCGACTGATCACTCTTGAGTCGGTCAACCTTACCCTCGTAGCAGCAGTCGTTTTGAGTTCCAGTTCTAACAGGAAATGGAGAACTCTGGAGTTCGAGGATGACGATCACGTCCTTATACGGGTCTCACCTCAACGAGGTTTTTCAGAGATGTGGCCAAGGCGGCAAGTTATCTCCGAGGTTCAACGGACCTTTCTAGGTCCTCAGCTGGGTAGGCGGGGTGGTTTACAGCTTGACCTATCCACATCAGTTACACCAAGTTCATGACGAATTCCGCGTATCTCTACTGAGGAGATACGTGATCGACCCTTCGCATATCATCGACCATGAGGAGCAGGACAATGGCGATGGGGTTACTTCCACGGAGGTTCTAGTGAGGATCAAGGATAGATAGTCGCAGATCCTATGGGGACGATCGATTCCTCTGGTGAACTTTCTTTGGTAGCACAGGAACCTCCAGGTTAGAACATGGGAGAGGAAGGCTCAGATGCGTGCTCAGTACCGCCTTTTTATCCCTAAATTTGTGGTGAAGCTTTACGGGGATGTAAAGCCTTGTGGTGGGAGTAATGTAAAGACCCGTAAATTCCAAGTAAATTTTTTTTCATAATTTTCTTTGGAATTTTACAAGAGCACAGTTTCTGACGGCACCTGATTCCGAGGCCTGGTGTGCCTGGAATCATTTTCCGAAGTTTGGCTCGGGTAAGTTCAGTGAATAGACGAGCAGGTTTTTCTAACTTTTGAACCGGTGCTCGGAATCGAATTCTGAGGGCACCGATGGAATCGCAGCGCCGGTAATTGCTTAGAAACGCCTCTTCCGGAGTTTCCTTTGCTCGGGTGTGGTTTTTAATTTTTGGGTTTAAAGTTAAGAAATAAAATAAATTGTACGACAAACATTAATTTATTTCAGTTAAGCCGCAATTAAGCCACTTGAAAGCCACTTAAAACAGCTTAAGCTGAGTCGATGCGGATAGGGTGCTATCTAGAAATATCCTACCCTCTTGGTAGGATATTTTTGGGGTGGGGCCCGCATGAGCCCAACCGTTTCTTTCCGCTAAGTAACGCACCCGCGAAAACCCGTCATTATGAAAGTCAACTGATGCGTTTTCTTAATTTCTTAAAGCACCAATTAATTAAGTGGTTTTATTCGTTGAATTAATTGAGCAGTTTTATTTTTTGAATTAATTCGATGAATTAATTTAATCGTTTCTTAACCTGTTTTCAATCCATTGGCATAATAATAAAATAAGACCAACGCACGACTTTTCGAAAAATGCTCGTTGAGAGGTTTTGACAACTTTGTGCCTTCATCCTCCTTCGCGAAGAACGCGAAGAACGCGAATAACGCGAAGAACGCCGTCACCCTCAGAGACTGACAACGCTTCTTCCGAGACGTTCTTCCCCACAACGATCTCCGATCACCAACTACTTGAGGTAGGATATTTCGGGTTTCTTTTAAATCTTCATTTGTGGCTTATAACAACACATGGATTTAATTGACATATTAAAATCTTCATGTTGATGAACTTCGGAGTTCGTCAACACGTCACCTTTCCGCGACACGACGATCGCCACCTTCCGCGACGACGCGACACCCTTCTGTGACGACACGACGCCCTTCCGCGAAGACGCGATGCCTTTCCGCTATGCGACGATCGCCTCCTTCCGCGGCGATCAAATCCGCGAAGAACGCGCGTGCGACGACTTGACGAGGTAGGGATTTTATTTTGGAAATACCTTTATATTCCCATGAACGTTTCTTTAAAATTAATGAACCGGTTCATAATAACAGTTTTAATTCATTAAAATTGTTGTTTCATGTGTTGAATAATTCTCCCGTTGTTTTTATCTAACGCGGAGGGTGCGGGCCAAACGAACATGGCCCGACAACCCTCTGTCGTTCTACGTGGTTGTACGAATTTTGTGGGCGAAAAAAAAACGTGATTCAAGGGAGATTTGATGATCCCGTAGTGAAGAACGGAACCCAGGAGGAACAATGTCCTAGACGGGAAGGAAATCGGACCACCGGAGCAACTCCGGTGGCCCACGGAAGCTACCGTCGGCGCGGGTCGCCGGCGCTGCGGCGCCTGCAGACGGAGGCGGCGGCGCCCCGGCGCACCGCCGGACAAGACCACCATGGCTGAAGCCGCGGCGGTGGTGGCCAACGGACCCGCGGCCGCGTGGGTCCGGTTCTCACTCACGGGACGCGGCATAGCTGCGTCCGTTGACTCCGACGTGGCCCCACGCGGGGCAGCGGCACTTCCATCCCGCGGGGGTAGCACCCCGCGGCTGCTTCACTCGGCCGCCCGGCCGAGCCGAGCCGGGCCATCCGGCCGGGCCGGGCTGGGCCGCGCCCTAGCTGGACCGGACCGGGTCCAGCCGGGCGGGACCGGGTCGGGTCGACCCGGTTCGGCCAACCCAGGGGGGTCGGGCCAGGTCGGCCCGGGCCCAGACCCCCGCCTTCCGCCCGTTTTCGGTCTTTTGCCCGTAACATGAGCTACGAGCCTCCAAACAACTTGCCTTTAGTGGCAACGTGATCCTTGGATCGAGACGGTCATTTCTGTATATCGCATTCAAGGTTTCGGAATACTTTGGGTTCAGCCAGGTTGGTTCATCGACGAAACCAACCGGGCCCTCAGAGCGGAAACGCTAATATCTTGATCTCCAGACGTCTGATTGATGTGCCGTCGACTTTGATTGATTCCTCTAAGGGAGAAGGATCTTCTGGCTTACTCCGCTCGAGGTTTGGACCCAGTTTGAGCATGGTCGGGTTGGTTTTAACTTAGAAACCAACCGGGCCCCTGGGACGAAAAAGCCAATAACTTCCAGACTGGGCGTCCGATTGACGTGCCGTCTATTGCGTTGCGTTCCTATTGACGATATGGAACTTTTGGCATCCTCCACCAGAGTTATGGATGCAGTTGGGTTATAGCCGGGTTGGATTGTACCCGAAATCCAACCGGGCCCCTGGAACAGAGAAAGATGATATCTTTCAGACCAGACGTCCGTTTGACGAACCGTCCGCGGCGTTGGTGATCATGTTGAGAAATAGTCCCTATGAGTATACCCTATGAGTGTTCGGGGTATAGTTGAGTTGCGGCCGGACTGGTTCGCACACGAAACCAACCGGGCCCCGGGGACGAAAAGGCTAATAACTCACAGACCGGGCGTCCGGTTGACGCGCCGACTGTTGCGTTGAGACCCCAATGATGAGGCGGTCCTTTGAGATAGTTCTTCATGGGACTTTGTCATATTTGGAGTATCGACCAGTAGCTCGTGGTTCGGACCCTCCCAAAGACGAGCGTGCGGAGTATGGAGACCGTGCAGCCGGCTGAGACCTGACGACTGCTTGACCGACTCGACTTGGAGTGAGTCGACTAGCCCAGTGGACGGAGCGCCCGATATTTTTCAACAGACCCACAGCGGACGGAGTGCCCGGTAGTTGGCCGCAGACACGCAGTACTCGACAGGAGGAGTACCTCTGTAGGCTATTAGGGGGAGCGCCCGGTACTTGGTGACAGCCCCACAACCGACAGAGCACCCGGTAGTTGGCCGCAGACCCGCGGTACATGACAGGAGGAGTACCTCAGCAGTCTTAGGTTAGTGAGCAGTACCTCGGAGTCGTGACAGGTTCAATATACACTCCAGAGATGGAGCTCTTCAGCAGTTACAGTTTTGATAATGAAAAATCCTGGTTGAGCTGAATATTTTGATCTCTGTGTTTCCTCATGATTGAGATGGGTTACTTGATAACTTAGGTATATGTATGGGAATATACCTGGGTAGTGGTTATCCGTTGATTTCACAATCCTTGTGTTTCCTCATGATTGAGATGGGTTACTTGATAACTTAGGTATATGTATGGGCATATATCTAAGTAGAGGTTATTTTTTGAGATCTTCTTGTGCTTATCCTTGTTGGTTTAGTGAGACCTTGAGGGTCTCGGGAGCCCTACTGAGTATCGTTATACTCACCCCTGCATGGGCTATGCCGGTTCCTCGTTGTGTTGGTTGCAGACGACGGGCAGTGCTGACGGAGGCCTAGTGTTCGAGGACTGGTCGGTACCCGGAGGTGGACAACACGACAAGTCAGTACCCGGAGGTGTACTACACGATGAGACGACACGCAGAGGAGGTTGAAGGATGAGAGCATGGAGGAGCCTATCTGTACCTACCCTTCAGGTAGGATCCGTGGTGGACGACCAGGAGCTGCGCTATCTGTACCTACCCTTCAGGTAGGATCCGAGGAGGATGACCCAAGAGCTGCTTCCTTCTTCCAGCTGTTTGTATTTTTGCTGTTGTACCTTGTTCAGTTGTCGTTGTACTTTCTTTTGGGTTTGTATTCTGGCCCATTTACTTTTCAGCATTTATTTTGTACTTAGTGATTTTCTTCCGCTTGTACTCTCTGGTTTTTTGTTTACTTTTATAAATGCAATGCCTTCCCAGTTAATGGGATTTACGCCTTCGGTGCTAGTCACCAGCCCCTGGCATATGGATGGCGGGCTTGGGGTAGTCACGGAACGGGCCCCGAGGACGGGTCGTGACAAATTGGTATCAGAGGAGTCGGTTCTACTGCAGAACTTATAACTCTGATATTTTCTTCCTGTGAAGCAATAGTGATAAGAGTATTGAGTGTGGTTTTAAGTTCAGAGAGTCCAGTGTTGGTTCGTGCGGCCGACATATCCATAGACCAGGGCCCTGACAACTAATTTCTGACATTGTGCACGAAAAAACTTATTTAGTGTGTTTCCAAAAGTTTTTAAATGTCAGCTCAAACCAGGTCAGCTCACCAGGTATAATCGTTTGACCATGTCACGTTGTTTCTTTCAGGATGCCTCCCCGTGGACGACCAGCTAGAGCCCCGAGAGTGGTTCGTAATGATAGCCCGCTGAGCGACGAGGCCTCAGTACAGGGCCCTATCCCAGTTGAGGCACCGGCAGAGGCACCAGCGGTACTACTACCCGTTCGGACACCGATGCCACCAGCCCCAGCAGTAGAGGATGCACGTCGCTTGAGTGAACTGCATGAGTTCCAGCGCCAGAGGCCACCCAGGTTCCAGGGAGGGACGGACCCGAAGGCGGCTAAGGATTGGCTGGATGCTGTGGTGAGAGTATTCAGGCTAGTGGGGATGCCGACAGATTTCATGGTGATCTTTGCTTCCAGCCTTCTTCAGGCAGCAGCAGGCAGATGGTGGAGCCTGATGCTTCAGATGCATGATGAGGCGACACTTCTATGGCCAGACTTCGAGAGCCTGTTCCGGGCAGAGTTTGTACCAGCCACCCTTCGAGCGGTGTGTATACAGAAGCTACTTCAGCTACGGTAGGGCAGCATGTCAATGGCGCATTACTCAGCGAGATTCACAGACCTCTCGCGCTACTCCACAGATATGGTACGGGACCCGTTCTTCAGGCCCCGAACCTTCAAGAAGGGGATCAGGCAAGAGATTAGAGCTTCTGTTTTTTCTCACAGCTTTCCGACGCAGACAGGGGTGTTGGAGAGAGCCCTCTTAGTGGAGAGTTTCCTTACTGAGCAGTCTCCAGCAGCAGGACCCACCACTAGCTGGCTTGCGGAAAAGTCTTCTACAGCAGGTAGTAGACAGATGACGCAGATGTCCAAGAGGACCAGACCTACCGGTGGCAGACTGCACGAATCAGGTTCAGTTGTGCGGGGAAACCGGGGTGGAGTCAGAGCCAGACATGCCGAGAGTGGACAATGTTACTCCTGCGGCGGAATTGGTCACATGGCACGTGACTGTCTGACCTGCCATGCAGATTACAAGCAGTTAAATGAAGAACCTCCGAGCCAGAGGCAGAGGTTCGATCAGGGAGGACCGCAAGGAGCAGGCGGCCATGGCAGAGGAGCTGGTCGTGCAGTTGGAGGTGGACGATGCTTCAGGATGTTGCCACCACCACCAGGAGGCCCACCCCGACCGCAGGGGACAGGAGGACATGGGAGAGCTCAGCTACAGGTAGCTGAGGCCTATGGTCATGGAGCTCCGGAAGTAGGTTGACCGGAGAGGAACTACTGGATACGTCCATTGTACATCTAGTTCCATGTTTCTTTTGTATTCATGTCTTTGTACTATGAGCTGCAATAATAAAAAGACACCTATCTTGTGATGTTTGCTTTCCTGTCCTTTTTTTAGATGATACTGATTGGTCCTGGTTAAGATTGTTGACTTGACCCTCACTTTCGAGATTTCTACTAGAGGAGACACAGTGACCTCACAGTGATCCCGATAGTGTGACTCGACCCTTGGAGGCGAGAGTGACAGTTGGATCTCTTTGTAGTTATGTCGAGGCCTTACGATGTCATCCATGGCATGAATGCATCATTTATGTCAGGATTGACTGTATTAGGAAACAAATGTGGTTCATCCATGGGATGAGACCTGATTTCTCTTATCGGCAAAGAAAAATCATAGCATCTTTTGTGAGACTAAAGAAGGTCCAGGTCATCCAAGTGCGGATGAAGACTGCACGGTGCAGTATGAAACAGGAAACCGGTGCCAGCCTTAGAGACTCAGGCGTGTTAAATGTTTCATTAAGTGGAAGCATTAAGGATAGATGAGTCTGCGAAGCAGCAGACGTGGAGGTAGAGCGAGGAGAGAAGTATGAGGTGGTGTACATCTTAACATACTACAACCACCCGCCTCAGTTATCCCCGCCAGGCTCAGGGAGCTGGGGCGGTGGAAGAGTGTGGCTACTTGCGGTCAAGGAGTGTGATCCAATGGCTCTAGAAATGATTAAAGGGACAGTCTGTGTCCACTACTAGCTGCTGTAGTAACATACGTCGATATGAATCATTCCTTGCTTTCACAAATCTTGTTCCAGACCTATAGTTTCCGGTAAGCCGTGGACTTGACCCTCACGTCTGGAGATACCTTGGGAGGAGACTCGATAATCATACTTATGCCGACAGTGTGGTTAGATCCTTGAGGCGAGAGTTTTGGTTGTAATCACTTGGTGTCAGCGTCGAGGCCTTACGACGTTCCTTTGAGTATGGACTGGGAAATCACAGTTCATACACAAATTGACGGTATTAGGCAAAAAGTTTGTAGTTTAACTATGACGTCGGGATGGTTTTTCCTTGGTCGGCGAAAAAGGAAACCCCAGGCAGCGTAGGGTAACTCTTGCACAGGAGGGTGCGACTGATCACTCGAGAGTCGGTCAACCTTACCCTCGTAGCGACAGTTGTTTTGAGTTCCAGTTCTAACAGGAAATGGAGACCTCTGGAGTTCGAGGATGACGATCACGTCCTTATACGGGTCACACCTCAACGAGGTTTACGGAGATGTTTCCAAGGCGGCAAGTTATCTCCGTGGTTCAATGGACCTTTCTAGGTCCTCAGTTGGGTAGGCGGGGTGGTTTACAGCTTGACCTATCCACATCAGTTACACCAAGTGCACGACGACTTCCACGTATCTCTACTGAGGAGATACGTGATCGACCCTTCGCATATCATCGACCATGAGGAGTATGACAATGGAGATGGGGTTACTTCCATGGAGGTTCTAGTGAGGATCAAGGATCGATAGGAGCAGATCCTATGGGAACGATCGATTCCTCTGGTGAACTTTCTTTGGTAGCACAGGAACCTCCAGGTTAGCACATGGGAGCAGAAGGCTCAGATGCGTGCTCAGTACCGCCTTTTTATCCCTAAATTTGTGGTGAAGCTTTACAGGGATGTAAAGCCTTGTGGTGGGAGTAATGTAAAGACCCGTAAATTCCAAGGAAATTTTTTTCTTAATTTTCTTTGGAATTTTACAAGAACACAGTTTCTGACGGCACCTGATTCCGAGGCCCGGTGTGCCTGGAATCATTTTTTGAAGTTTGGCTCGGGTAAGTTCAATGAATAGATGAGCAGGTTTTTCTAACTTTTGAACCGGTGATCGGAATCGAATTCTGAGGGCACCGATGGAATCGCAGCGCCGGTAATTGCTTAGAAACGCCTCTTTCAGAGTTTCCTTTGCTCGGGTGTGGTTTTTAATTTTTGGGTTTAAAGTTAAGAAATATAATAAATTGTAAGACAAACTTTAATTTATTTCAGTTAAGCAGCATGGAAGCCACTTGAAAGCCACTTAAAGCAGCTTAAGCTGAGTCGATGCGGATAGGGTGCTATCCAGAAATATCCTACCCTCTTGGTAGGATAATTGTGGGGTGGGGCCCGCACGAGCCCAACTGTTTCTTTCCGCTAAGTAACGCACCCACGAAACCCCATCATTATGAAAGTCAACTGACGCCTTTTTATAATTTCTTAAAGCACCAATTAATTGGGCGGTTTTATTCATTGAATTAATTGGGCGGTTTTATTCGTTGAATTAATTCGATGATTTAATTTAATCGTTTCTTAACCTGTTTTCAATCCGTTGGCGTAATAATAAAATAATACCAACGCACGACTTCTGGAAAAATGCTCGTTGAGGGGTTTTGACAACTTTTTGCCTTCATCCACCTTCGCGAAGAACGCGAAGAACGTGAAGAACACCGTCACCCTCGGAGATTGAGGACGCTTCTTCCGAGACGTTCTTCCCCACAATGATCTCCGATCACCAACTACATGAGGTAGGAGATTTCGGGTTTCTTTTAAATCTTCTTTGTGGTTTATAACATCACATGGATTTAATCGATATATTAAAATCTTCATGTTCTTAAACCTTGGAGTTCGTCGACGCCTCACCTTTCCACGACACGACGATCGCCACCTTCCGCGACGACGCGACGCCCTTCCGCGATGACGCGACGCCCTTCCGTGAAGAAGTGACGCCTTTCCGCGACGCGACAATCACCTCCTTCCCAGGAGATCACATCCGCGAAGAACGCGCGTGCGACGACTTGACGAGGTAGGGATTTTATTTTGGAAATACCTTTATATTCTAGTGAACGTTTCTTTAAAATTAAAGAACCGGTTCATATGAACAATTTTAATTTATTAAAATTGTTGTTTCATTTGTTGAATAATTCTCCCGTTGTTTTTATCTAACGCTGAGGGTGCGGGCCAAATGAACACGGCCCGACAACCCTCCGTCATTCTTCGTGGTTGTACGAATTTCTCGAGCGATGAAAAAACGTGACGTAAGGGCGATTTGATGATCCCGCAGTGAAGAACGGAACCTGGGAGGAACAACAGCGCAAACGGGGAGGAAAACGGACCACCGGAGAAACTCCGGTGGCCCGCGGAAGCTACCGGCGGTCGGAGGCGGCGGCGCCCCGGCGCGCCGCTAGACAGGACTTCCACAGCTGAAGCCGCGGTGGCGGCGGCCAACGGACCCGCAACCCGTGGGGGCAGCGCCCCGAGGCTGCTTCGCTCCGCCGCCCGGCCAAGCCGAGCTGGGCCTGCCGGCCGGGCTGAGCCGCGCCCTGGCCGGACCGGACCAGGTCGGTTCCACCGGGTTCGGCCAACCCGGGGGGGTGGGGGCTGGCCGGGTCGGCCTGGGCCCAGACCCCCGTCTTCGGACCATTTTCGGTCTTTTGCCTATAACTTGAGCTACGGGCCTCCAAACGACTCGCCGTCAACGGCAACGCGATCCTTGGATTGAGACGGTCATTTCGGTATATCGCACTCAAGGTTTCGGAATACATGGGGTTTGGCCGGGTTGGTTCATCCACGAAACCAATCGGGCCCTCGGAGCGGAAACGCTCATATCTTGAGCTCCAGACGTCCAATTGACCTGCCGTCGACTTTGATGGATTACTCTAAGGGAGAAAGATCTTTTGGCTTACTCCGATCGAGGTTTGGATGCAGTTGGAGCATGGTTGGGTTGGTTTTAACTTAGAAACCAACCAGGCCCCCTGGACGAAAAAGCCAATAACTTCCAGACCGGGCGTCCGATTGACGCGCTGTCTATTGCGTTGGTTCTTGTTGATGAAACGGATCGTATGACATCCTACGCCCGAATTTTGGATGCATTTGGGTTATATCCGGGTTGGATTGTGCCCGAAATCCAACTGGGCCCCTGGAACAGAGAAAGATGATATCTTTCAGACCAGACGTCTGTTTGACGAACCGTCAGCGGCGTTGGTGATCACGTTGATAAACTCTCCCTATGAGTATACCCTATGAGTGTTCGGGGTATTGTTGAGTTACGGCCGGACTGGTTCGCACACGAAACCAACCGGGCCATGGGGACGAAAAGGCTAATAACTCACAAACCGGGCGTCCGATTGACGCGCCAACTATTGCGTTGAGACCCCTATGACGAGGCAGTCCTTTGAGATAGTTCTTTGTCGGACTTTTTGACACTTGGAGTATCGACCAGTAGCTCGTGGAGCGGACCCTCCCGTAGATGAGCGTGTGGAGTACGGAGACCGTGTAGCCGGCTGAGACCAGACGACTTCTTGACCGACTCGACTTGGAGTGAGTCGACTAGCCCAGTGGACGGAGTGCCCGGTATTTGGCGACAGACCCACGGCGGACGAAACATCTGGTAGTTGGCCGCAGACCCGCGGTACTCGACAGGAGGAGTATCTCGGTAGGCTATTAGGGGGAGCGCCCGGTACTTGGCGACATACCCACAGCGGACGGAGCGCCCGGTTGTTGGCCGCAGACCCGCGATACTCGACAGGAGGAGTACCTCAGTAGTCTTAGGTTAGTGAGCAGTACCTCAGAGTCGTGACAGGTTCACTGTACACTCCAGAGACGGAGCTCTTCAGCAGTTACGGTTTTGATAATGAAAATCCTGGTTGAGCTGAATCTTTTGATCTCTGTGTTTCCTCATGATTGAGATGGGTTACTTGATAACATAGGTATATGTATGGGCATATACCTGGGTAGTGGTTATCCTTTGATTTCACAATCCTTGTGTTGCCTCATGATTGAGATGGGTTACTTGATAACTTAGGTATATGTGTGGGCATATATATAAGTAGAGGTTATCTGTTGAGATCTTCTTGTGGTTATCCTTGTTGGTTTAGTGAGACTTTGAGGGTCTCAGGGTCCATAATGAGTATCATTATACTCACCCCTGCACGGGCTATGCCCGCACCTCGTTGTGTTTGTTGCAGACGACGGGCAATGCTGACGGAGGCCGAGTGTTCGAGGACTGGTCAGTACCCGAAGGTGGACTACATGACGAGTCAGTACCCGGAGGTGGACTACACGACAAGACGACACGCAGAGGAGGTTGACGGACGAGAGCGTGGTGGAGGCTATCTGTACCTACCCTTCAGGTAGGATCTGTGGTGGACGACCAGGAGCTGCGCTATCTGTACCTACCCTTCAGTTAGGATCTGAGGAGGACGACCTAGGAGCTGCTTCCTTCTTCCAGTTGTTTGTCTTTTTTGCTATTGTACCTTGTTCAGTTGTAGTTGTACTTTCTTTTGGGTTTGTATTCTGGCCCATTTACTTTTCAGAATTTCTTTTGTAGTAAGTGTTTTGCTTCCGCTTATACTTTGTGGTGTTTTGATTACTTTTATAAAGGCAATGCCTTCCCAGTTATTGAGATCTACGCCTTCGGTGCTAGTTGCCAGCCCCTGGCCTATGGATGGCGGGCTTGGGGTAGTCACGACAAGGGCCCCGAGGACGGGTCGTGACAAACACATGGGGAGTCATTTGGTGGTATGTGTTTCTATACTAAGTACCAAGTTTCACTGGGTTCAATTTATTAAGGTGGATTGAATTACAATTTTTCATTCCACTATTTTCACCCCCATAATATATTCTTTTTCACATGCAATAGAAGACAATCGAGGGAAATATGTAATACCTTTATCACTCATTTAACAATATTTTTTTGGAGGTTTAAATTGGTTTATTTATTTTTTATGGTGAGTTCTTAAATAAATTTTTATTTTTCACTCTACCAATTCCAGGATGATTTAATTTTTATTTTTTTTCATTAGATATTTAACTTATCACCCCCAAAGGATTGATGAATAAAAATAATGTGAGGCGTTTTTTATTTTGATTCTTAATGGTTACAATGATTAATAAGACAAAATGTTTTTAATAATCTCTAAACATTATGTATTTTTTTGATTATATTATTGAAATTATTAGGTTTTAATAAAATGAATTTAATGGTTTCTATGTGCCAAATGGTAGGTATTTTATTTTTAGGAGTGATAATGAAATACAAAAAAATTCTTTACCTTTTAGTCCTCAATAATGTTTTGGGTCTACTGGTCAATGTAAATTTAGGTTTTCAAACAATTTTATTTTAATTTTTTTATTAATAGTATTGTTTACCATTAATTAAGATATATAGTGGTATGATATAGTAGATCATAAAATGGATGTAATATATCTTGGAGTTCAATGATTATATAAAAGAATATTATTAGGGTGAAAACTAGAATGAGGTAGGTGTTCATTGTAATATTTTATTAAATTATTGTTCTATCAATTATGTTATGTAGCTTTTTGTGTATCAATTTTGGATGTCATGAAATTATACAAAGTGGTAATATATATTTGAATTAGTCTTTTTTAAATGTCATTTAACAAATTATGTTCTCTACTAAAAATTGATAATTCATGATCTCCTATTAACAATTTTTACAAACGGGTTTTTGTACTAGAAATGGATAATATGGTAATGAAATGTATAATGGATTGGAAATTATGATTTATCGGGTCTTATTAAGGGGTTATATAATTAAAGTGACTAGTAGAATAATTATTTATTAGACAGGACCTTACTTGAATCATTGGTGAAAAAAATAGGAATATGTTTAAATCCAGAGTACACATTATATGGGATATTCTATTAGACCCCATGTCATGACCCCCACCTTCTAATCATACCCCTCCAAGGCTAGTAATGAAAGAGGTGTGATGAAAACCCGAACAACCTATATCCATTTTTATAAGGGTTAGAGAATGACATTACGGATATGTAATCAAACACGTGGGAGACCATACCATCATTATAAATTGTAAAGACATAACATCAAAAAAAACATGATGAAAAACATGATATAAAGATGATAAATACTAATACAATATATGATATTCATAATATATTAATATAATATCATAAATAACAAATATTATAAGAAATTAAATGAATCCATGATTGTGATCAAAAAGAACCAACAACACTTTAATAAATCATTTAAATAGTACTGTATAGCTTGATCCCTAACCAAATCCTTCTAACTTGAGGGTATATAAATAGGGTGAGATTAACATGTATCCTCAGTAGAATCCCCCTTGAAACCTCAAATTAAGATGACAAATAATAACACTATATATAACAAAAAATAAATTAATTAAACTAACACATCGCTTAAATACATATATCAATGTTTTTCAATTTTCACCATAGTTCCCTCTACATACAATCCCTTGATTTAAACAATTCTATATAAAAATAATATATATAAATAATGTAACACATTTAAACTTGGACACTAGTTTTTCACTCTCATTCCCCAATGTCACACATTCAATGCTTATTCCATGCATACGTAGGTCAACCCGAATATGAGTCACGCTTTGAACCTACCGACATTAGTATCATGCACAACCTAATATTTATTGTTGAAAACAATCCATATATTGACCTCATTAATAGAATCATCCCATTCATAGAATTGTGTACTCCCGTAATCTATTTCATCATGTGTAAAAGAATTATACCACAAGACATCATAAACAATAATGTTACACTCAAAAAAATAAAAAAACACCATGTCCATATTCATTAATGTGATACTCTTCAATCCATTATAGGCCAAAATAATGTATACTGTAAATATATATGGAATCAAATACAATGAAAAATAACAATCATTTGAAAAATCCATTACACTGTAGGATATGTCTTATGATCAACATATAAAGGCATAGGATAGAGAGGGAGATGCCAGTCATCCATTCTCTCACCATCATAGATTCTACATAAAAGACCCCCGAAAAATTTACATATCATCTTCCATACCGATGTTTGTGGTGTAGTGTTTAATGTAAAGAAATATTGAATATTCTATTTCCAAAAAAAATAAGGACAACATTCAAGACTAAGACTCATTTTCCACTATTGTAATACAAGCACCTGGCTACCACCACTATAGTCTATATATAAAATAACAGTACTAGAATCCCGTTATGCATTTTGCTTATCTTTATTCATTAATTAAACAATATTTTGTTTATTATTTTTCAATTTTTCACCATAATATTCTAAGTAGTATGTTGATATAAATATTAATTTGTCACATTTATTATAAATTATGTTATCATCATCTGTGAACACCATTAACCAACAACATTCATTTATTATTTCAATTATTATTTAATAAAAATTTGGGTACTCAATTAATCAGACTAATTGACCACATGACTGATTCAATCCTAGAGCTTGTCATTAAAACCCATCATGTAGTTGGAAAACTAATAATATAAATAACATTCTTCCACCAGGCCATTCGAATTGGATCATTATAGAAGAATGCATTGACAAGAAATACCTACACTAAATGGATCCCAAATGCCCCCATGTACCATATGATTACACATGTCATAAAATTATCCTAATCATATGGGAACCCAAGATCACTACAACTTGAGATCCTAGTCCATTTCACAACATAAAATGAACCATCAATAGAATCCCATTTCTCTGGACCACTAATCATAAAATCATTTCACCCACACAAGGATAGCTTTAAATGACTATGAGGATATAATATTGTAAAGAAAAAAATTATAGAAATATTTTGTTTTTTATGTATAATCATGGGAACAATATCCATCTCGTCGGGACATTTAAGTCTCCCATAATAAGGATTATGCTCATTCATCCCCAAAATTATAAATTTAGAAAAAATACATTTCAATTCATAAGTAGAATTATGAATTATATTAGTCTCATTTTATCCATACAAGGAATCATATAGTTATAGATACAATAATTTTTTTCTTCTAAAAATTAATTTCTTATTTAATCAATTCAAAGAGGTGTAATAATTACACTATTTAGACCTCTTCAGTTTAGTTAATATATATTTATGGATTAATTTTGTTTCTCAATTTCCAGTCACATTAAATATCAATAGACATCAACAAATAGAATAGATCAAAATTTCCAAACCAGTAATTGAATTAACTTCATGAAATATTAATCATCATTAATTTGAGATTATCTTTATTTTTATTTTATAATTACAAATTTATAAAATGCCTCAAATTCTAATTTATTAATATTTTTAACATTAACTGATATTATCATTCTATATTATAAAGTAATATTTATACTAACTTATGTGATTATCAATTTCTCTCCCTTGGGTATTTTCCAAAATTATATTAATTATTCTCTAAAAAGTAATTATTTATTTTCCTTTCATTGAATAATATTATATATTATAAAATAGTGTTCTCTACTTCACATGATAAATAATTACATTTCAATTTTGAAATTATTATCAGAAATATTAAAAATATATAATAGCTTAGGATTTATAGATTATAATATATCCATAATTATCCACAACATGCTATATTAATTCTGATTCCGATCTTGAAATAATAAAAAAAAAATTAATCATTAACAGTATAAAAAAATATCAAGTACAATTATTAAAATTTTTAATTATACAATAATAGTATTCTATACTACATAGTAGTTCTTCCATGTAAATGATTTTATTTAAATTTATAAAATAATAATAAGAATCACTTAATGTGATTAGAATGTTCTATTATAGTTATGTTAGAGGATATATAATATCAATTATAAAAATCATGTAGTAATTTTCATATATAAAAATATTAAATTTTCAAATTAAGAAATATAATGTAAATAATATTATTATAATAGATCATTTTGAGAAAAAAAAATTAAAAATATTCTCTACATAATAATTTTTTTCCATTTAAATATTTTGTTATTATTACAAAGTTATTCTACATGAATATTTTATGAGGAATAGTTTTTAATATTTGTATATATAATTATATTTCCTATGATATATACATAATTTTTAATGATAATCACACAAATATGGATAATGAAACTTCAAATTTATGTTTTCATATTTTCAATTTATTACAAGAATAAGTTATAGATCCCCGTCCATGTTAAGGTAATTATTAGACATTAGAAAAAAAATAAAGAATACATGAAATAAAGTATAGGTCTCCAACTCACGAGATTACATTATACGATTGGATGAAGACTTATTGATCATGATATGTGATTTTTCGATTTCCCAATATTAATATAAATGAAGTGAGTCTCAAAAGTGGGAACAGATCTATTTTTTAAGAATATGATAAATCTATCTTTAGATAATATGGATCTTCTATAGGTCATTACATAATTTATATAACCTAAATTCATTATTTATTAGTCTCTAATAAATTTACCTCACAAGAATCCTTTTGAAACTTTAAATCATATGATTCAAGATTGAAAATTTGAAATACATAAGATTCAAAAAAAATTAAAATTTCATTTTCATCAATTTATAAATAATATGATGTAAATAAGGGTATGGAGAATGAAAAATAGATATTAACTGAATAATCCAC
Organism: Viscum album; assembly: GCA_963277665.1. NCBI lineage: Eukaryota > Viridiplantae > Streptophyta > Magnoliopsida > Santalales > Viscaceae > Viscum > Viscum album. Next base: position 1,286,055,545 of record OY728159.1, on the reverse strand, counting down.
ACACCTATATAACCAATACTTTTTTATGGGTAATAGGGGTTTACCCTTACAACGGTAAAAACCCTTACATGTCATTTAGAAATGCGAGAATATTAATATATAATTTACCTAATATCCTTGTATTGCATATTTAATATATATGTTACCCTTAACAATGATTTATAAAACTCACCTTCTATTTATGAATTCATTAAAAAAAGGATAACCTTTTTCATTAAAGTAACAACTTGGAATACTCTTACAAAAGACAATTAATACCCTTATATGATTAAGGAAATGGTTGACATACATTTATGACTAGTTTAAAAAGGTATGATAATATTTATGTAGCTTTGGAAAAATAATTTCCTTATATAGGAACAAGGCCATGTATAAGATTAAAAGTAAATAAAAATAACATATTAATTCCTATTAAATACAATAACAAATAATATTATAAAAGATTTATCATTAATCCAAAATTTCCAAAACCCCTATTAAATTATAAAAATAAATTTCAGAACTGAAATTTAAATTCATAATAAACATTTATATCATTGAAATTTAATTTATAATTTATAAAACCATTTTTATAAAAACATATTTATATATGAAAAAATCATTTATACTACTAGAAAACCTAGAATGAAAAATTTCATGAATGTCATTAAATTTTATTTTAGAAACCTTTAAAAAATTCTCACACCAGATGAATAAACAAATTGGAAAGTGAGAGAACATAAGATGGATAATTGAATCATCATATCATATACCCTTTAAGAACCTATATACATTTCAAACAAAACCCAAAATCTAGGGGACAATAAATATAGACACACAACACTACCAAAACAATCTCCCTAGGAAGAAACTTCTCAAACCCGAATATATCAACTAATAAAATATTTTATCAAAGTATATAATAAATATCATATATAATAATTAGATCAGATACATCATCCCAAAAAAATTAAATTTAAAAAATGCGTTAATGAGAAGCCTTCGTTGAATCTTATTCCAAGTTTTTATAATATAATCACATGAAGAGCCTCAAAAAACCATAAACTCCCAATAAGTAACTTATATAAGTCAAAATTATATCATAATAAAATGACACTACATATGGAGACATCATTCTGAATGTGTCGCGTCACATTGATTTAAACAGAGTGGCATAAAACATAATTCAGGAAATCAACTCATTTTTTCATCCACACTGAAATAATTAATTATGTAGGAAATAAAATGAATATATATATATATATGTTTTATCATCATTTATCAGGCTATCATATAATTTTAAAATCATCTAATCATTTTTCATAATAATTTATTAATAATATTTGATATTCAACTATGAAAATCCATTCAATTAATAATTTTTACGGAGGTAAAACCATAATCATGATTTGAAAACTATTTTTTACTTTATAGATATGTATCACAACATGTTATACTCAATCTCATGATGAAAAATGATTTGATTATATCTATTTCATTAAAAAATCATATATGTTAGAAAAAAAATTAAATGATAAAAATATCTATTTACATAATAATACATTGGTGTGAATCCTTATTTTGTGAAATCCCATTCAATAAATTTTAATTTAAAAAAAATAAAAAAATATTATTTTATGAAAAAATAAAATTTTACATTTTGGATGAATATTATAACAAATAATATAATTTTTTTCACAAAATATTGTTATGAATTCTATTGAGAAAACAATCATAAATGAAATGCTCAATTTCGTACTTTTTGATATAAACTATATTACTCATGAAATAATTATGCTACCTAAAGAATTAACACAATTAATTAATCATGCATTATTAAATTTAAATAACTGACCCATAACTATAAGAAAATATTAAAACTATTTCATTATTATATTGGAGTTAATTTTGATAAAGTTAAAATATTCAATGAATTATGTCAAACAAATAAAATTGATATATTTTTATGAATATCATAGAAATACATATGTTTGTTTCATGATTGATCAAAAAAAATTTATTCAGCTAACATAAGACTATAATTCCCATTTATCAAGTTGTAATAAATTATCATAAATTAAAAATTAGAGAAACCAATTTAATATATAACATGAATTGAAAAAAACATGAGGTTAGTGAAATCCATATTATCAAGCATAAAAATAAACTAATTTTAATTATATCAATTTTCCAATAACACACTTATACTGATAATAAACAAATTAATTTAATTTATCAATTATTTAGGGTTAATGAAATTTTTATCTTGAGTTTTAAATAGTAACCACATAAGGTTCCTTAACAAACACAAGAACTTACCTTAACATATATAGTGCATCACAAACATATGAATGATGAAAACTCATACCCCCACCCCACTAATATTATCCACATTGAGGAGCCTTCACTTTCCCACATTTTGTTAATCCTCACAAAGATAAATAAAAAATGAGGATATGTGAACCATTCCATCTCTTTAAATGTTTTATCAAAAAATATAATTTAGTATTTCAGTATAAATCCATAAATTTATACTTGAATATAAACTCATAGACACATTTTATTTTGAGTAACATATATAAATTGCATTATAAATAAATTTAATTCATGAAACAGTGAAAAAGTAATTAAATACATTGTAGAAAATAAACTAAATAAAAACAAACAATATTCTCATTTCTTAAACGATGACCAATATCACCTAAACCAAGTTAATATAATATTGATTAATATAATGGAACACATTTATAACCCCATACCCTAGACCAAATCTTCAAAACAACGATCCAAAAATAGATTAAATGGTATATATAATGATATCAGTTCCACCTCCAGGACAATATATTCATAACACTAAGCATAAATAGGGAGTTGTAAAATTATTTTAACTAGGTCAATAATAAAATTTATCAAGAGTATATCTCAAACTAAACATTGGTATTGAGTAATGTGCTATATAAACCAACTCTAAAATAAAAAATGTTTGGGATAGAAACTATGGGTAGGATTGGTACAAAAAATCATGGATCATGGATTTAATAGGAGTATATATCAATAGTGTATGTGTAGGAATCTATGTACTCACTATAAAGGGGTAACAATTTAAGAATGATGATAATCCTATTAATTGACCATAAGAGTCTAATAGCAGAATGAATGTTCTCATAATAATGTAATTTAACAGTATTACTATACCAAATATAAAATAGAAAAATCCCATTATGGAGGGGAAACATTACTAGATGGAATTATTTTTTTGTGGTAAACAAATGATAGTGAAAATGAAAAACATTCTTGGAAGATTTCCTACAAAATATTTTAATCCTTTCAGTCCTTGAAGAAGAAGAATAACAATTGAAAGGCCTTAAAAAGAATAATTTTTAGAGGAAAAGAAACATAATACCACCATTGAACATTAATGAATATAAATTCTACCACTGCCTCCTCTAACCAAAACTCATCACCAAGATTGAAAATATACCCCACATATATATACCAATTATGGAGATAAAATTCTTGGGGTTTACTCATATGAGTTTTAATCATTATCCAAACATTAATTTTATTTTCAAACTAATCATTGTATGGTTGAGTGTGAACTAAGCCAGAGCTTCCCCAAAGTAATCCTCCATTGTAGACATGAGACAAAAAACCCCAAATATAACATTGTGTCTGACTGAGAACCAAAATTTACACCCAAAAATAATCTTCATGCATACCTATGGAAGCATCTTGTTCCCTCTCATAATTAAGAATTTAATCTTCAGACGCAAGAATTGATTAGAAGCTAATGGATAGTGTATGCATCCTATAAAAGAAGCAATCTAAATGATAAATAAATCAAGAATATAAAATAAAAAATATAAATGAATCCTAACTAAAGATATATATTATTTATTGTTAAATAATTAATATATTGATAAAATATTTTCTATCATTTCAATGTTCAAACACAAATGTATAAATATGTAATGCATAGCCATTTATAGGTCCCTACACTACATGTTGCATCAAAACCCAATTGATTGATCGGTAAACTGGATGGTCAATATATCACATCACAGGGTCCCCTAAAATTCGATTTCTTTTCCATTCTACCGTATTTTCCCCAAATATTATTCATAGTGGATACGATTTCCCTACCAACCCATTATTCATCCAAAATTACCCACTCTAAAAACCATCCATTATCTCGACCATCAGCATATTATAAAACTCATTAATAACACCATTCATTTAATGGTTACCCTTTTAGGAATGTAATGATGTATTAGAGATATTTACCCTAAAATATCACCTTCATTATTCCCTATGTTATTGACTAGCACTGAGTGGATAAAATGAAACATGTTGGTGGAATTACAATTGAGAACAAAGAGATAAGGTAGAAAAATAGTGATCAATACTATAACATAATATATATATATATATATAAATCATCTTGATATAATATAATGTAATCATAGTAAATGAATATATGTCACAAATAATTTATTGAACTGAAATTTGAATGAGAGAAGTCTTTACAAGTTACCATGAAGCTTATATATCTGTTGAATTACTCCCTGATCTACTAATAACCAACACACATTGACCTAAAAATAAATATATATAATTTTATTATGATAATAAAATGTGTTTTTTATAGGATACTCATTGATACCATTAATGAAATATCATTAATAAGAATGCTAATTTTTAGTTATTTAAAAATTCAAACCCACACCTGACCAAAAAATATATACTCTGATATTCCCACAATCATCATTTATTAATTTTCAAATAAGACATAAAAATTAACCATTCAATATTAAAATAATATATATAATGATGGTGCACCACCTCTATGTAACAGTTATTTTTCATCCCCAAAAACCAATTCCACACATCGTGTGATTACACCATTTATATGTAAGTCATCCAAGATGTGTGTTAGATCTTGGAACGAACTAAATTAGTCCCATAAAGGGCCTAATATGTCATGTGGGCATTAGTCTATTTCTAGACCTCATCATCGTCCTCTCATATTTAATCAAATGTATTCCAAAAGGCCATGAAATCATTTTTATGTTCATTATACCATAAGAAACTAGATCCCTTAAATGAAAAATATTATGAAGAAGACACCATGAAGTTCAGGTACAAATATGTGCTACACCTAATTTCATTATATATATCACATAAATATATAGTTGAACCCTTTTCCAACAAATCCCCTATATTATTGAAAACTTGTTCAGAAGACATTTTTTTTTTCAAAATACGCAAACTCATCAACACCTTGGGGATGGTCGTGGGATATTGAGAAGTCATACAACTATTCCCACACTATCCTATATATCATAGAAAATTACCAAAAAACATTTGTTCATCAATTTAACAATGTAAATGGGTAGGAATCATATGAAATAAGAAAAAATATAATAATATAACACATAATCTCACTATGGTATATTACCTAAACATGGATTATACTCATGTAATTCCCACACACGACACCAAACTTCTAGCATTAATGTGTAGATATCAAATATTCATAAATAAATCTCTATAAATATTAAATTTTTCAATAATAATTTATTAAATATTATCTATTATATATTAAAAAATAATAATACTTTAATCATTAGGCCAACTTACACTGATACTATTATTCCTATACATATTTGATTTAGAATAATATAATCATATGTCAATAGAATAAAAAAACCTATTTATTTATTAGATCAATTACTATTTATAAAACACTTTTTTACTCAAATAATCAATTTATGATATCTCTAAAAAGATGAAATAAAATTAATTTACATTAAAGTGCTTCTTATTGTTTGAAAACTGATTGTATAAATAATATTTGACCATCACACAACCAAAAAAGCATCAATAATAATGTATTAATAGATGAAAAATTTATTCTACGAACTACACTTAACTACACTAGTGTACCACACCAATTAATATAATATAAAACATTCTCACCACCACTATAATGGACCTTCTCTATATCCTGGGATCCTAGACCTTTCTTATGTATGTATCCAACCATCAATAAAACCCTAGCCCTCTAACACATTACTCATTAAATTATTCCAACCAATCAATAATATGCATAAATCACAATTAATATTTGATATCCTAGATCATATAAAAATAATTAAGTTATATTTTATATACATATGAATTGGAATTATGAAAATGTCTTCAAGACATTATTGTATCTTTGACCAAATAACATGAATGTTTAACTATAAACATATAATACAAATAAAATAACTATTTTATGTATTATATTTGACTAAACGATATATTGAGACTAGGTTTTAAGTATAATAAAACATATAGAAGATTATAATAGTGTGTTTATTCAAATAAATGAGAATTAATAATTAATTATTCATTTAATCTATTCTAAGAGGAGTAGTAATTACTCTACATAGGATACTTTTATTCAATTAAATTAAACAAATGAATTAATTTTTTCTCAATTTCAAATCTTATGAAATGTTCAACATAGCATCAAAAAATAATCCAATTTTAAAATAACACTATATAGATAATACTCATATACAATATAAAAAATATTCAATCACAAGGTGTAAGGACCCGACCATAAAAAATTACATAATCATGAATTAATTGAATAATTCACATTGAGGATCTTTTGAGGTTTAGAGTTTTAGAGAATTAGGCCATAACTATTACATAACAACTTGAATATTACATTTAGACACTACTACTCAGTATCCATTTTTTATAAAATAAAAAATAATTAAAAAACATGTCTAGTTCCATGTTTTAAATAGCATGACATTTTATTGATCCCATCCATGATCCTATTCATTTTTATGTCCTATGGAAAACATTTCAAATACATGGTAAGATCATAAAACGCTCAGTAAGGGCTATAAAATAAGGAAAGGAAACATTAACCCATCAATAAATACAAATAAATGAAACCAATACTTTTCAGTCATAACATACCTTAAGAAATCATGAGATTTATGAATAACACATAGAAATCAGAAATCATAAAGGTAACTTATGGAATTCATAACGTTCTTACATTATAGATATCACAGCTACATAGGAAGTCACATTTGGATTACACATCTCAGTATATTCCCTAAATCTCTTAGGAGAAAAATTCATGTTTACCTCCATCATGTTACCCAATGCATTGGAGATCTATCTCACGCACAACCGCCCTAGGTTTATCACGGAACCACCCGTATACGTAAGCAATGACCAATAACCATAACATATTAATAACACATAAAACAAGAATACAAGAAAAATAACATTTCCACATTGCAATCATAATATATTATTTCAAGATATCGACAAAATCAATGCTTTGTCAAACCATTTTCAAAACCATTTCAAACATTTAATAAATAGATTTTTTTAATCAATGTGTCTCATTCCACTTTGAAGCTATTAAATGAATTGTCATTTGAAAAAATTAATTTCCATATAACTTAATAAATCCTAAAAGCCATTTTTAAAAACATGTACATTAATGAGAAATAATTAGAAGAATAAATCTTTAAAACATTTAAAATGATATTTTAGTTAAAGTGTTTTTAACAAAATGAGAGACGCATGAATACAAATAATTGAGAAATACAAATTTAATCAGAACTTTATAATATCATCTAAATAAAGGTATTCATGATATAATATTCCAAAAAATAGTATATACAACATATAAGATTAAATTGGTGCATAACAACAATGAATTCTCAATGGATTTTATATTGAGACAAAATCCCTTATAAAAATGGTATCCTTGGATTAAGGATAAATCAATTACATAATAATGTGTGACAGATATAAATACAATCAATATGATTGGATATTTAGTGTAAATCAATCAAGTTACATTGACACATGTTCTATTTAAGACAATACCAATGACTTGGATGTTTAACTCAATGAATTGAAATTGAGTTAAAATTACTCTTATCAAGATCATATCGATGACATCAGAATTTATCAATGAAGTAATTATGTGTATCAAAAGTATACCCACACAAAGGGGAGTGGAAATTAAGACATAAATAAATAAACAATGATTCCAAACATAATCATAGCATCACATAATTAAGAATTAGAAGATTAACCAAATGAATGGAAATTGGGTTAAAAAGTTCCCTTTACCGATTTGGTATCTTTCGAATCATACACCCCATGAAAGAATGAAGATGTAAACACCCATAAAAAAGTATTTTACACAAAGAATACAATCATGGGTAGTATATACACCACAAAAAAATAAAATATTAGCAATAACATGAATCTCATTGGAATAAAATGTGAGATGAAAAATCCTTATCACGACGTAATTAATAGAGTCGTATAACCAAAAGATAAAAACCATTAAATAAATCACAGAATTCCATGAATATAAAAATAATAATGATGATATGTATCAAGTTTTACTACAAAATACACCAAATGCAATAAATTATTGGTGAAAAATGGAAATCTCACAGAATTGAAAATGAGATAAGAATTCCCTTACCTCGTGTCCGACTTGACTCGATCCTTCTTTAATCTCCTTTAATTTGGGTAACTTACTTTGGTTTGAACCAAAAATAATTCTTGAAGTGCCTTATGCATAAGGTAAGGATTATACATGGAGTAGAGGGATGTAGGGAGCTTAATTGGGCCGAGTTTGGATTAGCCAAAAGGCTTGATAGGTGTGAGGAATTGGTTAGAAGTGGTCTCCTTTTATAAGGGGGTGGAGGGACTCTTTAGGAAAGTGTGAAAACATTATTTTATTATAAACTTATATTTGGTTTAAAAAGGTCCATAACACATTAAAGTAGAATATAAGATTCCTCATATTCAAAATAAAATCATCCAATAGGAATTGGGCAGGGTTTAGATATTATTTTAGTCTTTATAATCTTATTTATTTAAATCATTTATTAATGAGGTAAATACTACATAACTATTTTTTCATAAATTATTTCATTTATTCGATGTCTAAAAATGATAAAAAAAATAACATGATGTTGGAAATCGTTTAAGCTTTCCAATTAATATTTATAATAGAAAATAAAAATTATATAACACTATAAAAAAATTAATTTACCAAAAGATATTTGTTTATGGCATTTTTCCATTACTTTAAATTAATTAATCTAATTGTCAATATCACTCCCAAGTGCCTCCATGGGGTCCCAAAATAGACCCAAGGATGCCTTTGGTTGTCCATGACTCATCCAATAATGATAGGACTAGTGTTAAGGTAATTTTAAATTATTATAATATTCTTTTTACCTTGAGTTACCTTATTTACCTTTAACCGCGGTAAATAAAAGTCAAAAGTTAATATTCCACAAAATTATTTTCATCTTATTGAAGAAAATTTTACTTTTGATATTAACCATGTCTCTCATATTTTTGAAATTCAACTCATAAAAGTGGTAAAATTTCATTTAGGTGAAAAAGTTTGTTTTTTAACTACTACTAAGTTGTTTCCCTATTCTTCAAAAATTGATGTTTTTCAGAAAAATACCAAAAAATCAGCCTAATATATATTTGATATTCCGAATTCAAAAATTATGTATATTTTACAAAATTCAAAACATAGAAGTTTCATTAATTAATTTACAATTAATTACCATTGTTAGAACAAATAGAGTGTTTTTATGAAACAATAACTATCAAAAGATTGACAATTCTTTATGTCCAAATTTAAAGTGAAATTAATTTCAATGACAATCATTGGATTAAATGGTAAAAATATATTCTAATTATACATTAAATCCAATTAAAAATATTATCTAAACATATAAATAAATTATATTTAAACCTATTTTTGAATTAAAAAACAATATTTTTCACTATTTATTAAAAAAATGATCTTTATCTGAAAAATTCAAAAAATTTATATAAAGTACATTTTGATGTCCCCATTCTAAATAGGGATTTCATTTGGTCAAATATAATGTATTAAAGTGATCAAAACTATACTTTATGAGGGTTTTCCATTAAAAGGCGTTAAATCCTCATTTTAATGTAAATTATGCTTAAAATTAGATTCATTCACATTTTAGGCCTTTTAATTTTATTGGTAAATGTAAATACATTTAACAAACATGTATAATCATATTTTAGTTAGTTTTTTTCTTTCTTGCCAATACAACGGATAGGATTGAACTACCATAATAATATTATATTATTAGTGTGCAACGTAAGATTTCAATGAAACCCATTGTTGCGTATCAGGTACGCTATCGAACAAAGAAACACATTTAAAGTAAAATTAATATTTATTTCAAAAATATTAAAAAATATGAAGTATGTATTATTCATTATTTTTCTAGGATGTTACATCCTTACCCATTTTTTGAAATTGCATCCTCGCAATTTTAAAACTGGGTTTTGAAACTTCATTAAATGTCCCACATCTAAAAAGAGTTTGTAAAACTATCTCTTTAAATTAAATAAAGAGAAGTAAAAAAGATCACCTAAGACAAAAGATACTAGGATTCCATGAAAACATGGATATGAATGAGAAAACTAACCATCGGGTTCTGATAGAGAGTGATAGAAAACATGATTCGGAGAAAGTTAACCACCAGAAAATCACAAACTTGTGATAACTTAAATAGTCTTTGATTCCCCAGTAGGTAAAGTTAAAAGAAAACATTTTTGTTTTAAGTTACTTTTTAATGAGGAATTTATTTATGAGAATAACTTAAAACAAAAGGAAACATATTTACCTTTCATTTAGACTTTCATCTTTTACTAGATTTATAACACGAACTCATATTTTCTCCAAATAATGAGTATTCAGGATGAATTCTTTACATTAAAAGTGCAATAATAAACTTTGAGAGAATAACATAATCCAAAAAAAGATGAACTATATATTTCCCTTGTATTTAGACCTTAACCAAAACCAAAATAGTTAGTAAACGGTCAGATAATCCCCAAAAAGGATAATTTTTTATTAAAAGAAAAACTATTATTAATCTCCAAAATTTGTTAAACATTACCCAAAGTTCAACCGATACCTTTCAATAAAAAACTGTCCATAAAATTCTTCAAAATTAATCCAAACTAATATTAAAAACCAAATATCATAAGTATTTAATTACATAGTCTTTGAAGATAAATCCTATAATCTATCACCAAATGAAATTAGTTACTCATAAAATCTCATATTGAAAAGTAATAAAACTAATCAAATTTTCTCTATGATAGGTTAATCAGTTTCATAAATAAACAAAATCAAAATATGTCCACACCAAAAAAATAGATTCTTCCAAACTAAAATTTGAACCATTATTTTACAATCGAAGTCCCATAGTATTCTATCTTCCTTATGAATATAGTGTTTCCTCAAAAGAGAGAACGTCTTCCACAAAATCCTTTAGAACTTAATCACTAAATCGTTTTTCTATACTAAGTATATCCATTTGCTAAAAAATAAGTTCCAAAAATCAACCTATTATTATTCCATAAAAAATTTTTACTAAAATAATAAGTCATACTAACCAGGAACTTTATGTAGGATAGTGGTAGGCGATGCACCCTTGTCTCCCTTCAGTTGTGGGTTCGATTCCTGTGGCCTTACCAGATACGACGGGTTCTCACCCACCCTACGGGTTGTCCTTTTTATAAAACTCAAAAATAACCCTAACATGTTTTAACCTCAATGGTTTACTTATACATCTCATTTTCATCCAAATTCATTATGATCTCAACATCTTAAATATTTATGTCTTATTTCATCACCATATGATAAAATGAAACCATCCCCAAAATGAAGAACATCATACCTTGATCATGGTGTTAATTTGGTTTCATCGTCATCTTTTTCATGTAGGGAGAAGGTCCATGAATTGCAAAAATGATTTTGAGATCCTTCAAAGTCATTTGATTCCTCCATACAAATACACCTTTACAACATGGGTCATATGGGTGTTCACAGAAAAATAGTTTTGAAAAATAATAATGTATGACATATAATTTCAAAACATCTAATAAAACATGATTACAATAAAATATTCAGACTGAATATGAGTTAAACCGTTCAATTAATAGTATTTGTAAAATACCATAGGTATGTGCTAAGATACTATATTATAAAAGCAAATATAAATAGGTTGCACAAGGGCCTAATTCTTCAGAACCTTTTTTAAAATCATAATATGCTTCAAAATCTTGTGATATGGTAAAATATTTAAAAATGCCTTGATAATATTATCCTTTCATTAAAATATGAGAATATTGAGAAAATAAGATTTGTCTAAATACAACCCATGATCCACGATGATAACAAGGTATTGTGGAGGTGTTTGACATCTAAAACAACTGCATGCAAGTGAGTTGTATGCTAGAAAATGTTTTACAATCATCTGAACATGACATTGCACTAATTCTTGCAAGCATGTTGTCAGGAAGATATAAGAATGTAGTTTGAGATCCTCCTACTTCCATTTATTAATGACTTTCCTTGATCTAAAAAAGTTATAAAACAAGGATTTAACTAAAATAATAGACATAGGGACTAACCATGTGTCTAACGAAAACTACTAATCCCTAAAGTTGTCTAAACCAACCTCAGATACCAACTGTAAGGACCTGTCCTTAAAAATTACATAATCTGGAATGAAATGAATAATTCGCATTGAGGATCTTTTTACATTTAAGGATTTAGATAATTAGGCCATAACTATTACATAACAACTTGAATATTACATGTAGACACTAATTCTTAGTGTCCATTTTTTCATAATATAAATACTCTTAAAAAGAAACATGTGTAGTTCCATGTTTTAAACAACATGACTTTTCTTTAATCCCATCCTTGACCCAATTCATCATTAAGTCCTATGGAAAATATTTCAAAAACATGGGATGGTCATAAAATGATCTGTAAGGGTTATAAAATAAGGAAACAAAATATTAACCCGTCAATAAATACAAATCAATAAAACCAATACTTTTCAATCATAACATACCTTAGGAAATCAAAAGATTTATGAATAACACACAGAAATCATAAATCATGAAAGTAAGTTATGAAATTCATAACATACATACATTATAGCTATCACACCTACATAGGGAGTCACATTTGGATTACCCATCATAGTATATTCCCTAAATCTCTTAGGAGAAACATTCATGTTTTCCTTTTTCACGTTACCCAATGCATTGGGGAGCTATCTCGGGCTCACCCACCCTAGGTTTATCATAGAACCACCCATATACGTAAACAATGCCCAATAACCATAACATATTCATAAAAAATAAAACAATAATAAAAGAAAAATAACATTTTCACATTGAAATCACAATATATCATTTCAATATATTGACAAAATCAATGCATTATCACACTATTTTCAAAACCATTTAAAACATTTAATAAACAGATTTTTGAATCAAAGTTTCTCATACAACTTTAAAGCTTTTAAATAAATTATCATTTGAAAAAATTAATTTCCATATAAATAAATAAATCTAAAAAACCATTTTTTAAAACATGGACATTAATGAGAAATATTTAGAAGAATAAATCTTTAAAACATTTAAAATGATATTTTAGTTAAAGAGTTTTTAACAAAATGAGAGACGCTTGAATTCAAATAATTGAGAAATAAAAATTTAATCATAACTTTATAATATCATGATAATAAAGGTATTCATGATATAATATGCCAAAAAATAGTATATACACCATATAAGAGTAAATTGGTTCATAATAACAATGAGGTCTTAATGGATTGTAAATTGAGACGAAATACCTTATAAAAATGGTATCCTTAGATTAAGGATAAATCAATTACATAATAATGTGTGACTGATAAAAATACACACAATATGATTGGATATTTAGTGTAAATCAATCAAGGGACATTAAAACACGTTCTTATTAAGACAATACCAATGACTTGGATGTTTAACTCAATAAATGGAAATTGACATAAAATTACTCTTATCAAGATCATATAGATGACTTCAGAATTTATCAATGTAGTGATTATGTGTATCAAAAGTATATCCAAACAAATGGGAGTGGAAGTTACAAAATAAATAAATAATCAATGATTCCACACATAATCATAGCATGACATAGTTAAGAATTAGAAGATTAAGCAAATGAATGGAAATTGGGTTAAAAAGTTCCCTTTACCGATTTGGTAACTTTCGAAACATACACCCCATGAAAGAAGGAAGATGTAAAAACCCATAAATCAAAGTATATTACACAAATAATAAAATCATGGGTAGTAAATACATCACAAAAAAAGAAAATAGTTGCAATATAGAATGAATCTCACGGGAATAAAATGTGAGATGAAAACTCTTTATCATGGTGTAATCAATCGAGTCATATAACTAAAAGTTAATAACCATTAGATGAATCACAAGACACCATGAATATAAAAATAATCATGATAATATATATCATATGGTATTACAAAATAAACCACATGCAATAAATTAGTAGTGAACAATTTAAATCTCTCGAAATTGAAAATGAGATAAGAACTCTCTTAACTCATGTCCGACTTGACTCGATCATTCTTTAATCTCCTTTAATTTGGGTAAATTCCTTTGGTTTGAACCAAAAATAATTCTTGAAGTGCCTTATTCCTAAGGTAAGGATTCTAGGTGGATGAGAGGGTTGTTGGGAGATCAATTGGGCTAAGGTTGGACGAGCCAAAAGGCTTGATAGGTGTGATAAATTGGTTAGAAGTGGTCTCCTCTTGTAAGGGAGAGGAGGGGATCATTAGGAAAGTGTGAAAAAATTATTTTATTATAAACATATATTTGGTTTCAAAAGGTCCATAACACATTAAAGTCGAAGATAAGATGCCTCATATTCAAAATAAAATCATCTAATGGTAATTTTACAGGTTTTGTATATTATTTTAGTCCTAATAATCTTATTCATTTAAATAATTTATTAATGAGATAAATACTCCATAACTATTGTGTCATAAATAATTTAATTTATTCGATGTCTAAAAATTATGAAAAAATACCATGATATAGGAAATCTTTATATATTTACAATTAATATTTATAGTCTAAAATATTACTTATATAACACCATATAAAAATTAATTTACCAAAATATATTTGTTTCTGTAATTTTTCCCTTTACATTAAATTAATTAATCTGAATTCTCAATATCACTCCAATGTAGATTCATGGTGTCCCAAAATCGACCCAAGGATTCCCTTGGACGGCCATGACTCATCCAATAAGGTTAAGATAAGCGTTATACTAATTTTTAATTATTATAATATTCTTTTTACCTTAAATTACCATATTTACCTTTAATCACGGTAAATAAAAGTCAAAATTAATATTCACCAAAAAAAATATGTTCATCTTATTGGACAACATTTTACCACTTGATATTTACCGTGTCTCTCAGATTTTTTAAAATTAAACTCATAGAAGTGGTAAAATTTTATTTAAATGAAAAAGTCAGTTTTTTAAACTACTACTAAGTGGTTTCCCTATTCATCAAAAATTGATGTTTTCCAAAAAAATTCTAAAAACACAGCCTAAGATATATTTGATATTAAGAATTAAAAAATAATTTCTATTTTAAAAAATTAAAAACATAAAATTTACATTAGCTAATTTAAAATTAATTCCTGTTGTTAGAACAAATGGTGTATTTTTTAGAAACAATAACTATCAAAATATTGACACTTGTTTATATCCAATTTCAAAGTGATATTAATTACAATGAGAAACATTAGATTAAATAGTAAAAATATATTCTAATTATACTTTAAAACCAATTAAGAAGATAATATATACAAATAAATAAATTATATTAAAACACAGTTATGAATTTATATACAATATTTTTCATTATTCATTAAAAAATAAACATTATTAGAAAAATTCCAAAAATTTATACAATGTAAATTTTGATGTCCCCATTATAAAGAAGGATTTTATTTGGTAAAATATAATGTATTAATGTGACCAAAAATATATTTAAAGAGGGTTCATCATTAAAAGATGGTTAATCGACCTTTCAATGTAAATTATGCTTAAAATTATATTTATTCAAATTTAATGCCTCTAAATTTTATTGGATAAACATAAAAACAATTAGAAAACATGTATAATCATATTCTTGTAGTTTTTTTAATTCCCTAAAGTAAAATTTCTAGAGGTTAACTACCATAATAATATTATATTATTAGTGTGCAACGTAAGATTTCCAAGAAACCCATTGTTGCGTATCGGGCAAGCTATCGAACATAGCAACCCATTTAAAATAAAATTAAAATTAAAATTGAAAATATTAATAAATATGAAATATTTATTATTCTATAGTTGACTAGGATGTTACACAAGAACCAAACACATAATTTATTTCCCAAAAACAAATATAAAATCTCATTTTTATGTTTTAATGTTTTATCCATTTTCTAATAATAGAAATTAAAACATAACTCAAAACATAATTTATGATTAATTTTAACACCATGATATATTTTCAATTTTTTATTATCTTATACTATTAACAATATAGAATTTGATTGTCTATTTTTTATCTTGTATAATTAATATAATAATCATATTTATTCTACAACATGAAATTAATTATCTTCTCAATTTTCTATCAATATTTGGTATTCTAAAAACATTATATATACTATATGTGATAAATATTTAAATTATATAATTGGAATTATAATATATAATATTACTTATTTATTCAACTATAGAATTTACAAATTCTAAGATAATAAAAATTATCTACAATAATGAATAAATATTTCAAATTCAATTCTAGAAATAATAATAGAAATAGGTCATCCATAATATGTATGAAATAAACTTATACATAAATTAATGAAATAGTAATAACACATTATAATTATTCTCTAGCATACATTTTTCATCAATTTATATTTTTTATTCTAATTTATGAAAAAAAATATAATCACTTCAAGTGAAAATATTTTTCTCTTCTGTGTAAGTGAGAGGATATGAAATATAATTTATATTTTAAATGTATTAATTATTTATCTATTTATAATTAAATATTTTTCATACTTGGGAATGTTAATTAGATATTAAATTCACATGCGATCATTATAAGAAACACACAAATTATTCAAAACGATGGAACAATAATTCATTTTTTCTTGAAAATTAATTCATGATTATCACATATTCGTTCACTATATATAAGGCATATATATGAGTTCATCATATTTACCACTGTAAATTTCATCATGTGATATATTTAAATTATTATATATTTAATGATAATTATAGTAATATAGTAAAATAATTCTAGGTATTATCTGATCACACATGCACCATAAAACCATGAGAAGTAACATATCCTATACTTGGAGATGGGAATCGTAACATGCTAATAAAAAAAATTATGGGGAGAAAAATATATACTATCCTAGAATAGGTATGAGTGATTCAAATTATTTACTAAATATTTTTTGATATTTACTGGTGATGTTGTTGTCATAGAAACTAAAGGATATTGAAAAGAGACACAAATGGAGAAAGGAAACACATTTCTAAGATTCAATTGTTATTATATGTTGATACTACATAAAACCTAGAAAACCTTCCATATTATATATAACATTAATTAGTAGTTATTTTGTTTTATTTAATTTACATTTTAAGACTCACATTAAAAATACTATAATCAAGGGAGTTGATAACTAAATTTATCTATTCTTAAAAAAAATTCACAAAAAATGTTTTACACATTTACATTCAATTATATTCATTGAAAATGTGTTATATAAAAGACTAGGAAGTGATAAAGTGATTTTTAATTTAAATTTATACTCTTACACTACATATAAATGTTTTTATGGGAAACATGGTTTACCATTGTGCAGTTAGCCCCCCTTATGTTGAAATGAGAAATTTTAGGATACCCTTACTGGATATTCTTATAACACTTATAGTTTGTTTAAAACATATTCATCAATTATGTATGATTTTTATAAATCAATAAACCCTTATATAAGGATTAAAAATGGGATTCTATTATATATGAAAGAAAAAATATTGAGTACCCTTATGTAAGAATCATCATACCTTTACATGGGTATGGAAAACATTTAGCTATCATTATGATGTATTTAAAAGGGATTTTATACCTTTATGTAGTTATGTAAAACATAAATTACCCATTTGTTGGTTTGAATATCCATGTTAGGGTAAAATATAACATAATTAAAGAAATTCAATTTAAAAAACTAATAATTAACTATCAATTAGATTTATTTATAATTAAAAATTTCCATAATTCTATAAGAATTTATTAAATATGTTTTCAAAATCACAAATAATAACCAAGAAAAAAATTAAAACATTAAAATTATTATAATAAATAAAATATGTGTAAAACCAGTACCTAAAATATGAAAAAGTATTATGAACAACCAGATTCCCTTGAATGAAAAAGGAAGCCTCAGGAATATCACAAACCATTATACCCCAGTCATTGAACACGACATTTTGACCTGTATGTGTTTTTTTTATAGGTTGGTAAAATAACTATTGGTTTTCTATGAAAAATCATTAGAGAAAAGTTTTCAATTAAGAAATTGATTCTATCTTGTTATGTATTGTTTGGGATATTCAACTCAATATAGATGTGGTAGAGGATTGTTATGTTATATCCTATTGGAATTAAAAGAATTCCCTCACTGATGGGAATGGTTGGACACATCAAAATTAGATCCTATGTTATTTTCTTGGGAACTAAGTGGCTGATATGTTCTTTATGGTGTAATGATGAATACGTTGAATGAATAAAAAATTACCATCATTGAGATTTGTTAAACAAAATATACATGATATTATGGATACAATTTATTATCTAGGGACTGGGATATATATACCATTTGTAGGTTTTGTTTAATGCTTAATGTTTTATAGTGTTACATTATTATGAATGGATAATAATCTATTATTAAAGTATTGGGGTAAAAAAATTTCATCAGACTAAGGGTAATTTAGGGATATATGTTCAGTTTTATAACATGACATATCACTAGGATAAATTGATTTTCCAGTTTGTTATATAGAAATCAAAACATTCTACCATGACATGATTAGTTTAGTAGATAGTGCTTGGACGAATCTGAAATTTATCATTCATACCAATTATCATATATATATATATATGATATTGACACAATTTGAAATATTATATTTTCATGATGGTTATACTGGAATATATTCGTGGATATCACCAAGAGTCCATCATTGTCACCTATGTAAAGATCGGGGCACATTCTTGAATGACCACTTGAATTTTATAGGAAATATAGTCAGACCAATAGGTAGTCCATGAAAACATCACAAATTATTATTACAAATGGTTATACATTTATTTTTTATATGATTAGATGTCAAAAACTTTCTATCAATCATGGTATACTGGATAATGTCTAGCTTTGATCATTCAACATTGTAATATTTCATGTCATAATAGCAGTATTAGTAGAAAATAAACTAATTTAAAATGTTACAAGAATTATAAATATTTTTTATTTATTTTCCACAAATATAAGTAATTATATCATTTTATATTTTTGTGTCGCTATTGGTCATGACCAACTATGATTAATTTTTTAAACACTATAAATAAACACAAATTTATATGAAAAACGATGTTGCTCATATGGGTTTGACTATTGATTATATTTGAGATTGAGATGGAATTGTATAAGTGTTTTGAAATTCAATTGAGTAGAGGAATAAAGATTTTGTTATGTCACTCATGGTATTATTTTTGGACATTTTATAAATATTATAGATAGTTTTCCAATTTGTTGGACTCTATAATGAGTGTGATGCATAACCATTATTATAAAATTAATATAGAAATGCTATATGTTTAATATATATAGTTTATTTCTTGTAAAAATTCTAAATTCATAATATAAAATAAAACAGGGATGATGTTTCAATAGTATATTTTTTATTTTTATGAAATGAATTTTCTTATCCCCAACTTTTTTATAAACTATCCTTATTATATTATATCATGTAGATTATAGGGATGAGTGCCTCAAGTTCTATAGTTCCCTTAACGTAGTAAATTTTATTGGTTTTATACATTGAATTGTTAAATGTTATTTTATTTTTAGAATGATTTGTATTTATATTTTTGTAATTGTATATTAAGATACAATATAGATAGATATTGGGAATAATATTACGATTCTACATTATAAACAACCAAATGATAGAAATTCTATATTCATAAAATTTTGGATAGTCTGTTTCGGTCTTCATTTTTATAGTTGGTTTATTTATTAATTTATTATTGATTAGTTATTAATTTATTTATTTATTAATTTCCTTTGATGGTATAATGTGTTCATAAATTAATCATGTAAAACTATGATACTTTTCAAAATATTTCCTTTTCAATAAATGTATACACTTTAATATCATGAGGCACAAAAAATCCCAAGTCTAAAAGAATCATAATATAGTATACCATTATAACCAAGACATTAATTTAGAGGGTATTTATATTATTAACTAAATTAATAAATTATTTTGTTTACATTGGTATAAAATAAATTAATTTGGTGTCAATTTATTGTTAATAAACAAATTTAAAAAAACTGTTGAAATGTTTTTTCTAAAAAACTACATTTATAGGAACAATATGTTTTTATATTAAAAAAATAAATTAACCAAAATTGGGGAATGATTTCAATGAAATGTAAATTTATATTTTCAAAATATAGATTGTTATTCATATAAAATTTATTTAAACATGACATAATATATAATCTAGTTCTATGCTCATAAACTACATTTTTTTCTCCAAAGAGGTTTCTTCAACTTTTGCATACTTATTTTAAATATAATTTTCACAGTTTTTAGAAAAAAAGAATATTAATAATTAAACATTATTTTATAATTAATAATTAATAATTTATCTTATATTTAATTTTTGATAATTTTTTAAAAATATTTTATCTTCGATATGTAGTGACAAATAATGGGAATAATTGAAAAATACATTTTAATTTAACAAAATTAAAAAGTGATGTTTTGTTTTAATGTTTTTTCAAATTTTAGTTAGAAAAAATATATTATTATAAATACAAAAAAGTTTATTTGAATCAATTTTATGTTGAAATTACATATAAAAACATGTTGTTTTTATGAAATCATTACTTTGTAAAACCATATTTTAAAATTGTATAAGTGTATAATTTTAAATTAATCTTGATAATTATATTAATTTAATTTTGAAAAATGGAATACATATTATGAATTATAATAATAATTTTTTTTAGCCATAATTGTTAAATTTCCTAGGTAAATAATAAAAAAAGTTACAATGGTGAAAATTAAAATGTTAAATGTGATTACTATAGATGTAAAGGCACTAAATATTCCAAAACATGTTTCATTTTTGTGACAGTTGTGTTAATGGAACATATATTCCATCCAATACATTATTTATAAATTTTTTAGTCAATGACTTGACATTGAAATCAAATAATTAAATACTTTTGTGTATTTATAAAAATTCTACCCAACCTCAATTATAAATTGGCACCCCATCACTTCTAAAAAATTATTATTCAGTTAAAATTTACCAAATAAAAACAAAATATATCGCCAAAATCCATATCAGCTTTCAAGATATTCATTAATTACAAATATAGGATCACAATGATATTTAATATGAGACCAAAAAAAATTTCAATGTTATGGTAACTGTGTTCACTAACCAATTTCTTCTTTACTTCTCCACATAAAGAATTTATTCATTTTTTATTTATTTAAATACAAAAAAATCAGTATATAAAATTTACTTATGTGTTATTATTTTCATTGATTTATCAATATCCATATCATCTTTCATCAAAATCCAAAAAAACATTGATCATGTGTATGGTGGACTTCCACTACGCAAAATGGTGGTATCTATTTCCCATCGCCACCAATCGTAGTTAGATATAATGATTTATTGAATTAATATATATATATATATAATATTTATGACATAATTATAATTCTATAATAATAATAACTCATCTACCTTCTTACCATAAATTCCATTGTAAATATATAAAATTTCTCATGTTATTTGCGGACTACCACCCCAATGATTTGATATAAATCATTCTAAATTTTATTTTGAAAGCAATTGAAATAATGATGTATTTAAAGATACTATATGATTTGTATGATATAATTATAATATTAAAAAGTTTAACAATTTCTTAAATATATTTTTTTCAATTCTTATATGAAAAAGTAAATATAATGTTCGAAAATAAATACGGTATACCATCTCCATAAATAGCGTAACTCAATTTTTTATCTGTAAATGTTATAGAACATTAAAAATAATTAAAGAATGAATATATATGATATTTATATCATTGATACGGTTATCTAGATGATGGAACCATGATCAATGTACAAGGACCGGATCCGCCAAAATAAAATATATATATGAAATAACAGAGCAGTTATGACCCAAAACCATGATTCTAACAAAGAGTTTTCAATAAATATGTGATAAATTATTATAAGTAAGTCATACATGGAATGTTATACAAGATTATTGATATAGTATATATTTATAATAAATCTATATTTATTATATTGGAGATTCATACACATACAATGTTATAAAAACCAGATTTAAGGGTTTATTTCACAATACCATCATTATTTAGGATTGTTTATGTTCTTTTCTCCACTAATTTTTTTATCACTCTATCATATAACTAATATATTCTCTTATAAAATATTAATTTCAATAAATTAAAATATCTCTTTCAATTTACACTCATTAAGAACTCCTCATACTAAAATAATGTTTTTATTGAATGTCAACTTCATTCCACTCTTTGGTCGAAAATCATTTCTCTTCCATGTCCATGGTTTTTATTTTTTTATAAATATTATTTATATTATACTAAAATTCACAAAAGTTTGTTTTCCTATATTTTATTTTTAAAATAAATAAAAAATTTATCCATCTTAAAATTATCTAAATAAGGATATTTATTACTATACATAATAGTGTAAACGAAATATGGATTTTAACTAATTGAAAATAATTCCCCACCGTCATGAACAGTCATATAATTGATGAGACAGTAATTTGTTAAAAATTTCATTTAAAAAAGTTTTCAATAATATTATGTAATTTTTTAGTTACAAATAGAGATTTTCGTATTAATAAATAAAAAATAACCCTTATTTTACTTTTTCAACATTGGTGATATGTTTTAATTATGAAATATTTATTAATTCCTTGGATGGGTTATGATTAGTATGACTAGGAATGTTTTATTTTTAAATTTTTCCATATATTAATATATATAGTTTATGATTATGTCAATTGATTACGAATATTATTAACATTTTAAATGCTACTTTTTTTTCTATGAATGTTCAGGTTGAATATATTCTACCCCATTCATATGTGGAATTAATTGGAATTATTAAGTGATAGGTGTGGCCTTCTATATCCCCTCAATGCATCTCTATAAATAATGAAAAAAACTCGATTAGGATTCTAGTAATGCCTTATAAATTAATGTAGTAATTATTGGTATGATGACTTGGTATTACACTTATGATGTCCGGTAATTTACATTCCCTGATTATGAGATTAATTGTTAATGTATATATTATTATTTGTTTATTTATGATTTCCATGTATAAGATTCAGGATTTTTTTTTCTATGGAATTATCTGATCATTAAATATTCATGAAATATTATTATTAATGCTCCAATTGTTGACTTAATGGAATGGGGTTTCATATATTTACATTTACATTTTTTTACATAC
This sequence comes from Viscum album, assembly GCA_963277665.1. Taxonomy (NCBI): domain Eukaryota; kingdom Viridiplantae; phylum Streptophyta; class Magnoliopsida; order Santalales; family Viscaceae; genus Viscum; species Viscum album. The sequence continues at coordinate 1,286,031,721 of OY728159.1, read as the reverse complement.
TTATCCAGGATATGTTCTATTGTACACATACCATTGCTGATAAACTAGTATCGCCCTTTTTTATTGTTCATTACCAAGGATTACATAAAATGAACTATAATTGTTTTGTAGGGATATAAAAAATGGAAAAGTCATTTTCTTGAATATTACTATGTTGGAATTTATATTTTCAAATTTATTAAGATAATAATGTATATATATAGTTTAAAAAAACTACTAAAACATTAGGTCCTTTAGGATATTATCATTTTTATCATATTCCAATTTAATAATGTTACCAATGATTTTGGGCTACTGGATTCAGATTTTTTATAGTTGATCTTAGATCATGCTTATTATAAATGTCGGGAAATAGAATAAGGAAAAGAAAGATTATAGAATTTAACCCTATGAAATACATTGATCTTAAGATTAATTAATGGATAAAATCTTTATGTTTTTTTATAGTTCATATTATATGTTTTTTCATCAAATATTCCCCTTTAAAGATTCCACTTGTGGTTGTGGCTCTAGAACAGTTTTTCATTGCGGTAATAACCCCAAAAAAGTGTATTGGGATTTTTCTAGATTATCACATAGTGTAAGACAACATGCCTTGTTGTAAGTGATATTTGGGGGAGAATTAAAATACTATATAAAAATCATTTGGATGGATTTGAATTAATTTTATGACATGATAATATTCCCAATGATACCATGTTAATGATTATGAGATTATCTATAGCTTAAATTTTCAACTTATAGAAAGTATTTCAATAGTTTTGAAACTATAAATTATTATTCACTATTTTATTATCAAATATAATGTATTTAATTATTTGGAAATGGATTCTATTGTAATTATTTTCAACCATACCAATGAACAAAATCCATGTAGTGATTTCCCTCTAGGTAAAGAAAATGAAATAGGATCTAGAGGTATAGTTGCAGATGAAAAAATTATAACCATATTTGTTTTATCTAACTCATGGTATAAGAAAAAAAATTTAACATATGGAACATCCAAATTATATAAAACATGGTGTAACAATTATAGACCATTTCATGAATCAGAAACCTCCATCATTTAATGGTACTACAAATACATTTGTGATAAAGAATGGATAAGTAAAATAGAGAAGTTATTTATCTTTGTGGGAAATAATGAAATAAGGGATGTTTTAATGTATTAATATAATATATATACGTATATGTATGAATGATGTTCATTGAGTTAAAAAAACATAGGATTATTATGAAATATTGAGCATGGAATTGAATATTTTTAATAAAAAGTTCATTGAATGATATTTTCCTTATGAATAACAAGAGGATATAGAGTGGAAATTATTTTTTATAAGACAAAAGAAAGGGAAGATATCACTAACTATAAAGACAAACTTTAAATTTTAGAAAGGCATGCTTCAGAAAAAGTACAATATAAAGATAGAAGGAATAATATTTTCTTTTAAGGGAATATGTAAATCCAAGGAAGGAAACTAGGCTCCCCAACATTTTCATCATATTATGATATTGTATCACGTGATATCACATCAAAGAAATAATTATACAATAATTATCAATATAAAGTAATTAAATATAATAATAGGATGTCTAAAAACTATGGGAAATGATATATAGGTAAATCAATGAAGGTCATGACTAAATTTCCATCTTTTAACAATCATTGGAAAAACACGTGGAATATGTTTTTTTTACAAATTTAAGATTTATAGATGTATAGGGTATAATAACAATAATATTAAGAAAAAATGGGTAAAAAGAATATTACAAAGTTAAATTAATAAACTATAATTATAATGGGTAGAATGAAATGTATAGTATCAATTATCAAGGAAATTTTCCCCAAAATGGCCAAGGTAGGAAGGCCAAATTTTTTAAATCACAACAATTGAAGTCAAGGATCAAAAATATGTGTTGGTTGTTACTTAAATAAAATCATTATATTTATATACTGAATCATTTTTTTTGGAACTTCACACTCTTTTACATCGAATTATTTTTCAATGAAATTTATATATTTACCTAGAAACATAATAATGGAGTTACCAATCTTGAATCTTGGAGGAAGTTTCCTAGATATAAAGACACATCATTTAGCTCCCATCATGACACATAAACATGCACAATTTGTTGAATTTATTTTTATACCCACAGTTGATTTTTATATAATCCATATTTTGGGATGAATTTTAAAATATGATGAAAAAACTGTTTCACTAAGAAAAAAATTTTATTCCAAATGAACATAATTAATGAAATATTTATAGTGGAGTGGCTTCACCATCTATTTAATGTCTACTTCCACCATCAATATCATTTCTAAATGAGATTCATGGGAAAGAAGAGAAAACAAAATATATTGATGGGAATTGTGATCTTCAAATTGAGTATTTACCTTTTTAACATGAATAAATTGATTTACATCACCATGAATTACATAGAGATCCACTAGATAATGAAATTGAACTGTTAATTACATTAATTATAGATTTCGTACATATATACAAACCTCATTATAGATTTTTTAATGTGAAATTAGTAGAGATATGGAAACAATTATAAGATTTGTCTAATAAGGTGTATAGAATCACTAATGTTTCTCTATAGGGGTCCCCTAATATTTTTGTTAAGAAAATTGTTGTATATATGGGGTTATGCATTTATTATAGGGAAATAAATGATATTATGACATAGAAGATGTATCATCTTTTTGCATTGACGAATAATTCATTCAAATTAATGGATATCAATACTTTTTGGACATTGGACTTCATTCTATGTGTTATTAAATTTTATTGATTTATGATTACATTTCAAATACAAAATCTATTATAAGGTATGAAAATTATGAGTTTATAGTAATTCCATTTGGATTTAATAATGAAAATTTTATTTTCATATAACTAATGAATAGGGTATTAAAAGAATATCCTAATGATTTTTTTAGAATTTATTGATGATATAATGGTGTACTCTATGGGATATTAGGACCATGAGAATCACTTATGAATCATTATTCTGAATCATAGATGAAAATTTATAAATAGAATATTTTTGAATAATGAATTATGGATTCATAATGGTTATATTTTTGGAAATAGTTTATCCATGTTTTAGATCTTAGTTGAATCTATATAGACAATTATAGTCCATGAATGGCATACACCAAAAAAATAACTGAGGTAAATAGGTTCAATTCATTAACTAGTTACAATCAACAATTATTTATATTTCTTTCTAATTGATTGACCCATTAAGAAATATTATATATAAAATTGTTATGTTCATTTTGATAATTTAATATAAATAATTTTTTGTTATATTAAATATGATATTCCTGAAAGCCCTTTTTTTAATACATAGTCAAAAAAGTATAGACTTGTGATATGTAGTGATTCATCGAAGAATCGAATCGGTAGTATCCTTATATGGAATCCTAATGATATTTCTTATGAATCATGGATGTTATTAATTTATGAAAAACAATCTAACTAATGATTTTGATTTGGTAACCATAATATTTTTTTGTGAGATGGATACATTTTCTATATTGAGAAAGATGTGAGATAAACACTAAATATAAGATATTGAAGTACATATTTTGTAACAAATAGATTAACATTTGGTAAAAGTGATGTATTGTGTTACGCAAGGATAATAATTTATAAATACACTACCATCAAAGGAGGTAAACAAGGTGATTTATTCATTTAGAATGAAAGATCATGGAGTTATTATCATAATAAAGAACGACAATGATCTTATGTTCATGGACCTATTAATAAAGGACATTGGAATTATTATGGAAGGGGTACATCACCCATTTATAAAGTGATTCAGAAAACATTTCATTAGAAGGATAAAATGTTATCAAAATGATGTTATGATTTTTCAAAATAAAACTAATTATATGAATGATTGGAAACCAGAAGACTTCATTTACGATTATTGAATTTTGAAATTTGGAAAGTGACTATATATTCTATTAATACCTGAGATGAAATTAAAATTTTTGATTTATTTATATAGTTCATATTACACTATAAAACAATTTATCCCCATTATGTAAGTAGATTCAAAGGAACATATTTAGTGGGATAATATAAGGATGAAAATTTTTAGTTATGTGTTATGATGTTTGGTTTTTCAACTGGTGAAGGCTGAGAGATATAATCCTGGAGGATTCATGCAACCTCTTCCAATTCTTACATATAAATAGGATGACATTACTATAGATCTTATACAATTATTAAAATAGCCACCTAAAATAATTATTCAATATATGATATTATTGGTCACCACACCAATTTTAAAAATTTCCCTACTAAATGAGATGATGTACCAAAGGATCACTATTATAGACATTATATTAAATATATTTCAAGAATTCATGACACAATGATTTAAATTTTCCTTCACCATGTTCAACAATTTACAACAAAAATAATGAAAATTAATTAGAATTCTCCTCACAAATATGTTCATTTGAGAACCACCTAACACCCTCTAATATATCGATAACCTACAAGGATTACTCAAACATTAATAGAAAAGTCAAAGACATTTTCGACCTACATTAAAGGTCATTGGGATCAGTATTTATATTTTTAATATTTCCCATATAATTATATCATACATAAAATAATTAAAATGGAACCATATGTGTCATTATATGGAAAGATATGTCGCGTTCAAAATTTTTCAGATGAAGCTAGTAAAAGGAAGGCTTTAGGCCCAAATCTTTTAGAGGAGACAATGAAACGGTTAAATACTATTTAATCCAATTTCAAAGAATCTGAATGCAAGAAAAATATTTATAGTAATAAATAGGGAATCTATTGGGAATTTAAATTGAGAGATAACTTTTCCATTAAATTGTCCCCCTAAAGGGTGTAATATGTTCCTATAAAAATGGGATATTAATCCCCTAGTAGATCAAGAATTTGGATATCCTAGAAAGAGTTAGATATGTTTCATACCATTTTTTAATTACACCATGTCTTCCAAAATTACATGCTTTGTTTGAAATATTATTGTTAATAAGGTACATGAAATATAAAATGTATGTTCTGGCCTCAGATCACATGAGCCTTAGCCAGGTTATTAAGGAATCTCCAAGTGCATCAATGTGACCCATGATCATATCCGAGGTGGAGGTATAATTTTAGGGAACTATAGGAGTACTATAGCATGTATTGTAGAATGTAATGTAACATGTACTATTTGATATTGTATTAACAAGACCTGTTCATATATTTTATCCTTCGGGACACCATTTTTGTAGTCGAGTCCTTTAGGCTTTTAGGAAACCCATGCCTTCAGGTCAGTAAGTCTTTCATGCCACATTATGTTCTTTGGACCACCTCAAGGCCTTCAAGACACATATTATGTAAATTTAACCACATGGACACTATAATGAGAAGGATACATATGATAATTCAGTGAAGGGGAATTCACCAGAGTAGAGCTAAAAGATTTGGAAGAATGAGAGGGTATGGACATTGCTATGTGTACCAGACATGTGAATCTTTCCACATGGAAGCTTCCCGAAAAACCATGCATAAATGGTGATCTTATATCATGATGTAGACACTGGGTAGGGACAGCTCTATGTAGTAATTATTTGGGATAAATTACTTTAATACCATTACATAATGTAATTTCATGATTTTTATAGGTCTTGTTAGGGTCCCCATAAACTATTAAATGTGGGATTATCAAAATGAATAAAAATATTTCTTCTTCAAGCGAATAATTCATGTTATAACCTCTGAAAAGATACAATCAGAACATTATATATCATATTTTAAAGTTCCTATATAGATTCTTGATTCTATAGAAATACTTTTACGAAATATATGGCATCACTACTAAAGGTGATTAAAAAAATCTAAAGGCAAAAAAACGTGATATGGGAACCTGACGAACTTTGAATAAAGAAATAAAAAAATAACTCCATGAATTAACACTGGAAATTTTTAGAGTGTTGTTTTTTAAGGTGATAAAAATGAAACACCCTGAGAAATTATGATATATTTCCCTTTAAATAAATTCAATCTCCTCGAAAGCATGCGATTCGTGAAACCCCTAGTATAAATAAACTATAATATAGTATAACATTATAACATAGCCATTAAATTACTTGATATAAATATTTATAATTAAATTTGGAAAAATATATGGTTTACAAAGCTATAAAATAAATTCAGTAGTTGTCAACATATTAAGAATAAAAAATAAAAAATTAATTTAAATTGTTCATTCTGTGATATTGTTTTTATGTGTGAAATGTATTTATATCATAATAAATTGAATTAATAATTATTGGAGAATAATTTAAATGATAAATATTCACTATATTTTATATTAATTTTTACCATTTACCTAATATTATTTCTTATAATGATATAATAATTAACCCTTTTAGGATTAGAAACTGTGTTTTTTAAAATGGGTTTCATCAAATTAGTGGCAAATTCAATTAAAATAAATTTTCAAAATAGTGGTATTTTTTTGAAATAATTAGCATTATTTTTTATTTATAATGAAAAATTATAATAGTGTTATTTTTTGATATATTTTATAAGTTTTATTTTTTAATTAATAGTGAAAATTAAAGATTTTTTTTGGATATTTCCATATAGAATAAATAATATAATAAAATAAATTTTGTTCAAAATTTTATCTAGAAAAATATATAATCAAATATATAATTATTAATCCAATTTGTATCATTATAATAATTTTTTATGTATAAATGATATATAATAAATTATTACTTATGAAATAGTTTCTTGGGAAAATCATATTGGTTTCACATATGCGTGATTAATTTTTTATTTCATTAAGAATGTTTTATGAATTAAATATAGTAAGTTGGACTCTATATTTGGAATATAATTAGGTAATAATAATAAATAATGTCAAACTAGTTTTTTATCATAATGAATATTGATGAATGTAAACAATTAATTTCCATAATTAAGATTAAGACTCGTTTTTACGCATTAGAAGTGACTCTGATAAAATTAATTTTCCAAAAAATAGAAGAAATTTAAATTATAAGTTATATTTTATATATTTAATAATTATTTAAATTTTTTCTAAAAATTATAACTAAAGTTTATATTTAATGGAAAAATAGAACGGTAAATATAAAAACTAGTTTTCATGGTAAAAACTGAAACTCTAACAATCAAAACCTTATATGTGAAGGAATGAAATGTTTAAAAAAATGTTTTTATATGGTGGATGGGTGTATTGATATTATATCCAATAAAATCCATTATTTATTAATTTTTGAGTCACTTGGGTTGACAGTGATATCCCATTATTAAATATATTTTGGTATTTACAAAAATGTAACTTGCCTTCATTCATAAAAGGGAACCCCCTCCACTCAATTAATCACACCAATTAATACATTTATCTAGAACAACCCAATTTTTTTCTTAAATGTATTCATACACATTATAGAGATTTTTCTATTTCCAAAATAGAATCCCAAGGTTCTTTATAAGAGATTATACATGGGGGGTTTTTATGTTATGATAATTATCTATAGAAAGAATTTTTACTTCCTCACGTAAAAAATTCACTCATGGCTTAATAATACCATTATAGTAAAACTAATACACCATAAACATAGATTTTATTTAATTATGGAATAATCTATATCTAGAACATCTTCCATCAAATGGGAAACTAAGATGTAGACCGTGCATATGACAAATGACCACCAACTGAACAAATATAATTTGTTTTCCATAACCACTTCCAAAAATATTATATGAATATGGATATAATTATAAGTATATATATATTTTATTCATTAAATAAATATAATTATAAAAATATAATATATTATCTACTTTTTTACCTCCAATCTGTTGGAAAATATAACGTCTCTCATATGTACATGTGGACTACCGCCTCAATAAATCGATGTAAATAATTTTAAAAATTATTTTTATATGAATGGTAATAAGGATATATTTTGGAAAAAATTATTATTTATATAATATAATAATTATACTACGAAGTAGAATTATTATCTTACATTCAGTCCTTTATTCTGTCAAAAAGTATTAAAACCTTATACATTCATACAAACGACCTACCATCTATCTAATGTGTTCATTTCATTTTTCTACCTAAAATTTTTATATAAAATTATAAATACATATATAATTAGTGATATTATAAATATATAATGGTCAATATTTGTTTATGACTATTCCATGATCAATGTGCAATGATTGAATCTACAAAACCAAAACATAGAAGAAAAACATATATGTTATTTCCTAAAATAGTGATTTTAATAATAAATTGTTAGTAAAAAGATGAGAAAAATTATAATTAATTCATATATGTTATGATATATATTATTATGGTTCTTTATTGTATTTATATTAAATCTATTGTTATTATACAGTTAGTTCATAGAGATAAAAAGGAATTCCAACCAGTGGTAAGGGTATATTTTATAATCTTATCATTTTTTGGGGATTGAAAATGTTTATGACAACACTGGTAATATTATTTTATATTTATATCATAAAGCCAATAATCTTTCTTACTCAATGTTAATTTATATAATTTAAAACATTCATTTTAAAATTACTCTCTTTATGAACTTAAGAAACCAAAATAAAAATTTTTAGGACAATCAACTTCATTTCTTACTGAGTCAAACATCCTTTCTCTTCCATGAAAATGTTTTCTAGAAAATTTTTCATATTTCATTATTCTCCAATGATAGTTAAATTATATTTGTACCCATACTGTTAATTTTTTAAATAAATATTAATGGTAATATTATTATTGTTTCCAAATTATGAGTTTTATATTATTTTTTGAAAATAGTGTGAATAGAATGTATATTTTATCGGCATGTAAAAAAATTACCAAACAACATGATCACTCATTTCATAGAAGCTTTATTTAAATTTTTATGTGGTTCCACTTAATTTTTTTGAATATATTATGGAAAATTTTAATTTTTAAAATTTTATTTCATATTGAAAAGTTAATTTTATTCAATAATTTATTAATGGATTTTTTATGGAATTTATTTTCATCATATAAAATTCATTTTCAAAATATTATTTTCTATGTAAATATTGTAATGATACTAACCATATTATTTCCCTTTGTTTTTTGAGAACATTTTTACTATGGATTTAATATTTTGATAGAATTTTCTATATTACTCTAGATGTTTAATTAATATGTTAATTATTTAGGAAATTATTAATAGTTCATATTTTTTCAATATGAATGTTTAAAATTTTTATGATTAACCCCATTCATTTGAAAAAAATTCGGTACTTTGTAGCCGATGGGTTGGGCCTGGTAGAGCCACATGATGCATCATTTTATCTCGTAAGACAATCATGTTTGGGAATTTCGCAGAGGCCTTAATAATTTATGTAACATTTATTGTAATTATTCCTTGATGATATGTTTATGACATCCGATATTAATTATTCCCACAATATGAGATTAGTTAATAATTTACATGTGCTTATTTGACTAGTTATGATATTCATGAATAAGATTCATGCTTATTTGATTACTTTTCTATTGAATTATTTAATAATAAATTATTCTTTCCATATTTTTTATTTTGCTTATGTTATTGGTTAAATGGAATGTTTTTTAAAATATAGACTTTATATATTTATAGGAAATGTGTATTAATGATAGATTATACTCTACAAATATACATACTTATCATCCAAGATCAAACTATTATTATATTTCCATTCCTTGGGATTATATGAAATGTTTTATGATTGAGATAATGGGTTATGTTAATGGGAATATCTATGAGCTAGATGAGAATTCTATATTGAAATTATTATTTTCCAATTAAAATGTGATACACAAGTATGAAATTAATTTACCGTGACTACAAAACTAATTGTTCATCTGGAATTAAAACACTTATATCTTATGCCTGTATAATAATGTAACCATGAGTTCTTGGATTTTTGGGTCTTGATCTCTACAGATTATAATGTGAATGTTGGATTCATATGAAATTATTATACATTTTCATGATTGACCATTTTCTCATTATAGAGAGTTTAGTTTTTTAAAGATATATTTAAAAATTATATATCGTGTTCTTATATATGGTTTTAGTGTAACTTTATTCAATCGATTACAAATATTATAATATGAATTTTATTTTTCAATTAACCAAGATATGAGGTGGTTGGGTTATATACTATCAATTTTTATGGGATAATAATGTGATTTGTATATATTTTGAGCTAGGTATAAGAGGTCATAATGGTTGGACACACTTGAGCTTGTATAGAAGTAATATTGTATTCCTTCATATATTTAGATCCAATGTAATGATAAAATTGGTATGATTGTGGTATTATTAAGGTGAAAAAATTTATGTGATCCCTCACCAAGTGGTATGTTTTTTGGTAGTATTTTGGATATTATGCATGTTTCATTATGGAATTATTAAACTATTTATTTTTTATGTGTCTTGTTTTCACATTGTCTGATGTCTTGAAAACCATGGAAAATTAATCCATTTTTAGTCAATTATATAGGACTTGATGGTATGGAAAGGAAGGAAATGACATTGTGATAGAACCCAATACCATAATTTTCATTATATGACTCATGAATGAATTAGTAATTGTAATAATTGGGTAACTATACAGAATATTTATGATATCAGATGAATAATATTTAGTACCAAAGATAGTTGTCAACCAATGAGAGACATCCTTGTAATTTCACATCAAATTTAAGAAATAAGTGATTGTATTTTTTTTCTAATGATAAATTTACAATCATAATGGATAATATTTATTTTTTATAAGAATATATTATTTGAGAAAAAATGAATGATAATTATATTATACGGGTTGTAGAAAATGTGATAAATTTTATTGTTTTAGGATATATATTAGGCCATTTAATTCCCTCCATCAAGAAGTATATTCATTGAACTATAGAATTATTTATTAAATTAGTACATTGATGTTTTGACGTTTGAGGATACTTAAACCATGCTATTAATTATTAATGTGTGATGTATTTGATTCCTGAGATATATGGATAATATTTTCAACATATTGTTTGTGGTAATAAATTAGTGAATTGTTGTAATTTTTTCAAATGATGGGTTATTAATGATGGATTTAAGAAATTACATCATGGATATCTAAATTAAACGCATGTAATTAGTGTAAAAATTAGTTAATAGTTGAAAATGTTTTAGTTTTACAAATTTTTAATGGAAAATCATCATTATCAAACCATTATGGATATAATAACTATTTTTCAACATAACAATATGATATGATTGAGAGGAATTATTAAGGATAGAGTGACTATGGATAAGAAGAATTTTCATTCAAGTAATATATTACTTACATAAAAAATTCAAGACATTTAGTGATAAAAAAATTAATATTATAGTGTGTATAAAATAAAAAAATATGAATTTCAACTATGAGAGTGATTGTAAATTAAAATCATGCACTTATAATGGTTAAGGTATGAAAATCATCACTCTTTTAATAGTGTCATGGAAATTTCTACTCATAACATTCAATGAACAACTAGACATATAATCCTAAAAATTTATATATCATATCATGTAATAGTGAAATGAATAATGATATGGTTGGAAACACCCTCTCTTATATAGGGGGTATGACATTAAGGTTGGATGTGTTGTATAGTTGTAAAACATTTAGGTGGATGAATTTTTTTTTCTAAAAGTTCAATTTATTGGTAGAAAAATTATATGTCGTTCTTTAGTTTATACTAGATATATAATTTAATGAAAAAGATTCATAAGAGTTGTTATTTTGAGTAGTTTACTGATGTAGGTATTCAAGAAATAGGGTAGTATGTAACTAAATTTAGAGTAAGAAGTTATCCCAAGTATGAGTGTATTGTTTATTTTTTTTGTTTCATAAATCTTATACAACTCTAAAACACGAGTCAAAATATAATGGTAGTGAGATATTCACATGATACTATTTTGGATCAAACATTGGGTGGATTGACCTCATAGTGATTCATAAAAGGGGTTCATTGTGTTTTGGTGGTAGTGTTGTGTTTAAGGAAAACTACAAAATTTCATTGATTTTTAATATAGAAATGTTAAATTATAATCATAGATGAAATGACACATACGATGTTATTTTAATCAAGTATATAGTTTCCTGAAAACCTATTTTTTTATGGATAATTTATATGGACAGTGTGGCCAAAATCATTTCAATAATGTGACCACAGATAAATATCTAAAAACAACTGATGGGTTGGGAGTTGAATAATTTTTCTAAAAGGATAATGTGGAATTGTATAATTATAGTGTGGATTTTATGATACACGATATTTTTATAGAACATTAAAACTAATGAAACATCAGGAGTTGTAAAATTGTGTTACATGCATAATTAATATTTAATAATATTCATTCGAGGAATGGATTTGACCATGTTATAAAGGATAAATATAATTTTTTATAATTATGTGATTCAATTTTCAAGAACTATGGTGATTTTAATGGAATTCATAATTAGTATAGGTAAATATTTTGTTATAGCAGCTACAATGTACTAGATTATGTAGTATAAGATACCTAGTGGGGGACCTAGAGGTCCCCTTGTAATTTGGATAACTTTCAAAATTGGATAAATGATGATTCACTTGGTGACTACTTTAGACCCACTATAAAATTACTAGACTTGGTATTAGATGATTTTAGGTATTAAGAATTTTAATTATTCCCTCTATTTTTATTGACATGTGAGTTTTCTATCCATTATTCAAAAAAATAACCTTCCAATTTTTCATCCGTCCCCCCCACATGTATAAAATAATTTATTGAGGTTTATATATATTTATTAATCATTTATTGTGATTCCTTCCCTAAAAGTATCATATTATCCTTCCCCTTATTACTTCAATTAATTTTTTGTTTTCTGTGATATTGAATTTCCACAATATTGTAGTATATTTCATTAGTATCATCATGAAATGATTTTGATGACTAATGTGATGAGTAGAAGGTCGTATGACGAGTGAAACAGGATTTGGTTTTCACCATTTAATATAATGTAATTTTTATTGGAATAAAATCTATTTTTTTATTTAAACTACAGAATTTTTTTCTAGTTCTGGAATAATAAGGATTCTGTATATATCAGTGCAAGAGATAGTTCATGGTCATTTTCTCTCTTTACCCTATATTTTATTTATATCATCCAGCCTTTTTATCACATATACTTTCATTACATTTTACAAAACTGAGGATCTTTAAGGTTTAGTGTCTTGGAAACCAGGAACTTAAAACATGAAAACATACAACATTATTCTTAAACACTTGAGAGGATTCTCCTCATGTTAATCCTAGGTTCATTACTTCATCTCATAACCTAGGTACATAAATCAAAAGAAATGGTGAGCAGAAGGCCCAGTAAGGGAAACCAGAGAAACATTTAACATGTGAACATGAGATACATCAACTATGTCATAAAAAACAACTTTAAGGTATGAGAAAGAATAATGTGGAATATCATAAGAAAAATAACATTTTTTATAACTTGAAGATGTGGCTACAACATTTAATATTGGAAATCATTTCGTTTCACCAAGGTCCATCTCCAAGGTGTCATTAAGAAGTACCAAGGTTATTCACCAAGGTATCAGTCTAAAAGGTCATCTCTAGAGATTAAGTCTTTACCCAATGCATGGGAGAGCTATCTGGGCACACCCTTAACATGTCTTTATTATCATGTGAGCCACATATATCATCCTCAATCATTTAATAAACAACCCATATAGCATAATAGAAATGGGTTTCATTTCATAATCATAACGTTTTAAATACTTCTTTAAAGACATGATCTTAATGTCACTTTAAAACCACGGAAAAGGGAAAGCGGGTTTCATGTATGTAAATCCCAGAATTTAAAATAGAAAATTTTGATATATATGTGAATACACATGTAGAAATAAGAGCTTTGAGTATTCACTTAATAACATAAAATAATTTTCAGATAAAGAGGGAGGCATTTTGAGACGAAAACTATGCAGCATAACGTCTACGATACATGGTTTTAGAAGACATTGAAGAAGAGGGTACATGGGTCACCAAATAAAAAATGATACATAAAACAGTATGGGAACAGAATATATAGTATTTAATAACATGGTAATTAAATTTGAATGATATACCATATGAAACTAAGATCATGAAAGGAAGACAAAAATAAGATTTATCTTATGAGAATTCGGCAGCCTAACTGTGTCACATAAAACTTCCCAAAAATGGATTGACGAGATCAAATAGGGTCTCTAATAATATGAACATAAATGATCAGTATGATAGATATAGATATCATACCCCAAAATAATAAAAATTAACTTGAGAGACTTGAAATGAAAGTAGATCTTGAAAATGAGAAGGGTGAAAGAACCCCTTAGAAATTTGGTAGCCTAACGACGCCACTTAAATATCAACAAAAATGAATTTATGATATCAAATAGGGTCTCTCATCATATGACCATAAAAGATCAGTATTATAGATATAGAGATCATACCCCAAAATAATAAAAATGAACTTGAGAGACTTGACATGAAAGTAGATCTTGAAAACGAGAAGGGTTAAAGAACCCCTTAGAAATTTGGCAGCCTAACGGCGCCACTTAAACTTCAACAAAAAATGAATTGATGAGATCAAATTGGGTATCTCATAATATGATCATACAATATCAGTATGATAGATTTAGATATCATACCCCAACATAATAAAAATAAACTTGCAAGACATGACATGGAATTTGAACTTTGAAAAATGAGAAAGGAGAAAGAACCACTTAAAAATTCGACAGCCTAATGGTGCCACTTAAAACATCAAAATACCGAATTGAAGAGATAAAATGGGGTCTCTCATCATATGATCATAAAAGATATGTATGATAAATTTAGAGATCATACCCCAACATAATAAAAAGGAACTTGAAATACTTTACACGAAAAATAGATCTTGAAAAATGAGAAGGGAGAAAGAATCTGTTATAAAAATTTCGGCAGCCTAACGGCGCCACTTAAGACTTCATAAAACGAAATAATGAGAGTAATAGGGGATCTCTAATTATATGAACATGAAAAGGGCATTAATAGGAGTATAAAATAACATCCTTTAACATAAGAACATGGAGCATAAAAGAAATTACATAAAAGAGATTTCTTGAAAAAAAAGAGGTCAGATCCCTTACCTTAAAATGTAACTCTTAAAACTCAAAGGTTGGGACCATGAGGGCTTGGGGGCACCTTGGGAGGACTCCTTGGGAGGTAATGAGACCAGAAATTCGTTGGGGGATAGTGGGGAGTCGAATGGATGAGAGGAAGGCTTGGTATTTATAGGAAAAGTGAGGGTACAAGGCATTAATGGTCAAGGGACACCTCATTAGTGGTTTTGGAAAAACCATGGGCTTGCCCATGGTATTGTCCCATGGTATTGGCCACTTAGGACACCTAATACATTATATTACTATTCATAAGTCGACCACATTGATTACATACTTAATACATCATTTAATTATTTCATTAAACACCAGTAACTTAAAAACTGTATTTTCACTATTCATCGAAAATTCAACTTTCTCAGAATAATCCCAAAATTTCACATTAACCAAATATCAATGCACTGATTTCAAAAATGAAATAAATTTTATAAAATTAATTTTTTAAATATTTTTAATTAAATTTTTAATTAAAAAACACTATTAACCAAAAATTCATTTTTTTCAGAAAAATCCCCAAAAATTATCTTAACATAATATCGATGCTCTGAGTTCAAAAATGAAGTCCATTTTATAAAAAAAATCTAAATATTTTTAATTAAATTTTTAATTAAAAAATACTATTCACCCGAAAAAACTAATACTTGAATAATAATTTATGAAACCGTTATTTAACCATTTTGTTGAATCACATTACTTAATCAAAGTGCCTATATTATTTTAATACTTTCTTTAAGTGAGATTACTAATCCATTTGGTCACATTACTAATCCTAAGCATAAAATCACTATTCATAATTTACTATTCATCAAAAATTTAGTTGGTCTTATTAGACTCTAAATTTTGTGCTGAACATAATTGTAGAAGATCATTTTTTAAAAATCATTACACATTTTTAATTATTTAAGGTTTACCTAAACATTTTTAAAATATCCTTTTTCTAAAATTCAGCAAAATTATGCATACTATGTTTATCCGGACATTTGAAAATTCATAAACTTCATCATATGAAGAAATCAAAATTTTTATTTAAAACAAAGGACTACACAAGGAAGTTATGGTCTCCTTACATAGCCCCTTATCACAACAGCATAGGACCTAAGTGTAAGGTGTGCTAAGGTGAGAGAATCTAAAAGAGGCTCGACCAACATTGCACGAGTAATAATTTCTATCAGTTTGAACTTCTCCCGAAGGCGATCCCGTTCTAGCTTCACACGATGAAGTTCAGCATGGGTTTGGTCCAGAGTAAAGCCCAGTGGTGCTAGCTCCTTCACAAGTTCTGTTAGATGGGCTTTGATCGGTCCAAGACTACTGGGGGAGGCCATCGAATCTTCTTTCTATATTAATTAACCAAGATTACTTGTATTTATGGAAAATAATTGAAACATTTAGTTTACAGTGGTCATATTGACCAGTAGTCATATAACAGTCCAAACGAAATGATCTCATTTTAATTATACTCATGTTATCAAATGAAACATTTTTGTTGAGTATAAAAATAAAATAAAACAACCCACAAAATTAGGAAACAAGATTTATTCAAAATTTCGGGTCGTTACAATCTTCCCCCCTTAAGAAATTGTGTCCTCAGAATTTTTAAAATTGGGTTATGAAATTTTATTAAAAGCCCCACATCGGAAAAGGAGTCAGTAAAACTATTACTTTAAAAGAAAGAAAGCGAAGTACAAAGGTCACCCGAGTTAACCCATACTAGGATCCCATGTAGGAAAACATGGACATGGAGGAAAAAACCAAGGGTCACGTTCTAAGGGAGAGTGATAGAAAACATGATTAGGAGAAAGTTAACCATAAGAAAATCTCAAACTTACGATGTCTGTAAACGGTCTTTGATTACATAGTAGGAAACGTAAACCAACAACGTTTTTGTTTTACGTTTCTTTTCATAATTTTGAGGAATTCATTTCCTACATAGAACAAAAACATAAGAAAATATACCTACCTTCAATTAGAGTTTTATCCTTTAATAAGTCCCTACCAACACTAATATTTTCTCCAAATGATGAGAATTCAAAAACACTTGGTCTCATGAAAATAACAAGAATCTTCTTCTAGAGAATCACATAATCCAAAAAAGATTAACTATATATTTCTTCTATCTTTAAACATTATCCCAAAAAATAGAAAGGTTAAGGTAAAACAACTCTCCAAATAGAAAAAATCCAATAGGAATGGAAACTACTTTAAAATCTTCAAAGTTCAATGGTACTACCCAAAGTTCATTATAGACCATTCCATAAATAACGGTCCTTAAAAATCCTCAAAATAAACCAAAATAAGATTGAAACCCAATTACAAGAAGGATTTGATAACACAGTCTTCCTGAATAAACTTCATTGTTCATCTCCAAACAACATCAACCACTCCTAACATCTTATAACAAAAGTAGCTAACATGAACATATTTTAGTCAAGATAGGTTAATCATTCCCATAAGTAACCTAAATTACTATAATTCCACCTTAAATTCATCGATTCTTCAAAATATAAGTCAACCATACTCCTCAATGAAAATACCGTAGTAATCTATTTACCTCGATCATATAGGGTCCCCAAAATAGTGAACGTCTTCCAAAATAATAATCATCATTTAATCCCATAATAATCCCTGTCATATTAATACGACAATCATCACATTTCCTATCACATTGGTTGTTGGGACATGTTCTTCCATTTTCCACCATTAACTAAGAAAAGAAAGAATAATTAGTGGCTTAATTACTTAGCAAATAATCATGAAAAGTAACTGAAAGCATATAAGGATAACTTGTAGAAGAAAAGTGTACACTAACTTGTGATCCCCTAGGTTCTCATCTAGGTTATCCATGATCATATATTCTTATGTGAATCTTTATTTTATTTTATCTTTGTTCCATTAACAATGGTTCATACTAAGCTTATGAATTTACCCAAGCATATCCCCCAGGAGTGTCATAACTGAGAGTGCAGCAAGGCCCATTGTCGTGTACCAGTTCCCGTTTGAGTCTAGCTCAAAGCGGTGTTTTCGGTTTTTACCCCTGTGTACATCTGTGCCAGAGCCACCTCTACCTGCTCGTATCCAGATAGGGATGTATTTTCTTGGCAACCCCTTACTCAATACTAACCAAAATACCAGGAAGATTTCATATATTTAAACATTTCTATAGGGTTCATCCTAGAGTTTTCAAATCCTAATTTCCACAAACAACTAAACTATCCTTTGATACCAACTATAGTATCTCTTCTTTTTATCACATAAACTTTCATTAAATTTTACAAAACTGAGGATCTTTAAGGTTTACTGTCTTGGAAACCAGGAACTTAAAACTTATAAACATAAAACATTTTTCTTAAACACTTGAAAGGCTTCTCCTCATGGTCATCCTAGGTTCATTACTGCATCTCAAAACCTGGGGACATACATCAAAACAAACGGTGAGCAGAACGCCTAGTAAGGGAAACCATAGAAACATTTAACATGTTAACTTGAGATACATCAACTATGCCATAAAAAAGAACTTTAAGGCATGAGAAAGAATCATGAGGAATATCATAATAAAAATAAAATTTTTATAACTTAATGATGTGGCTACAACATTTAATATTTACAATCATTTCGTTTCACCAAGGTCCATCCCCATGATGTCATTAAAAATTACCAAGGTTATTCACCAAGGTATCAGTCTAAAAGGTCATCTCTATAGATTAAGTCTTTACCCAATGCATTGGAGCACTATCTGG
Organism: Viscum album; assembly: GCA_963277665.1. NCBI lineage: Eukaryota > Viridiplantae > Streptophyta > Magnoliopsida > Santalales > Viscaceae > Viscum > Viscum album. The sequence goes on along the minus strand of OY728159.1, from coordinate 1,286,012,678 downwards.
GCGCACCCTTGAAATGTATTTATTATCATGTGTGCCACATATATCATAATCAATCTTTTAATAAACAACCGATATAGCATAAAAGAAATGGGTTTCATTTCATAATCATAATTTTTTAAATACTTCTTTAAAGACATGATCTTCATGTCACTTTAAACCCATGGAAAAGGGAAACCGGGTTCCATGTATGTAAATCCCAGAATTTAAAATAGAAAATTTTGATATATATGTGAATACCCCTATAGAAATATTAGCATTGAGTATTCAATTAATAACATAAAATAATTTTGAGATAAAGAGGGAGGCATTTTGAGACGAAAACTATGCATCATAACGTCTACGATACATGGTTTTAGAAAATATTGAAAAGAGAGGGGACATGGGTCACCCACTCAAACATGATACATAAAACAGTAGGGGAATAGAATATATAGTATTTAATAACATTATAATGAAATTTGAATGATATACCATATGAAAAGAATAACTTGAAAGGAAGACAAAAAAAATATTTATCTTATGAGAATTCGGCAGCCTAACGGCGTCACTTAAAACTTCCCAAAAATGGATTGATGAGATCAAATAGGGTCTCTCATAATAGGAACATAAATGATCAGTATGATATAAATATATATCATACCCCAAAATAATAAAAATTAACTTGAGAGACTTGACATTAAAGTAGTAATTGAAAATGAGAAGGGTGAAATAACCCCTTAGAAATTCAGCAGCCTAACGACGCCACTTTATCATCAACAGAAATGAATTGATGAGATCAAATAGTTTCTCTCATCATATGATCATAAAATATAAGTATTATAGATATAGAGATCATGCCCCAAAATAATAAAAATGAACTTGAGAGACTTGACATGAAAGTAGTTCGTGAAAACAAGAAGGGTGAAAGAACCCCTTAGAAATTCAGCAGCCTAACGGCGCCACTTAAAATTCAACAAAAATGAATTGATGAGACCAAATAGGGTCTCTAATAATATGATCAAAAAATATCAGTATGATATATTTAGAGATCATACCCCAAAATAATAAAAAGGAACTTGTAAGACTTGACATTGAATTTGAACTTTGAAAAAGGAGAAAGGTGAAAGAACCACTTAAAAATTCGGCAGCCTAACGACGCCACTTAAAACATAAAAATACTGAATTGAATAGATCAAATGGGGTCTCTCATAATATGATCATAAAAGATAAGTATGATAAATTTAGAGATCATACCCCAACATAATAAAAATCAACTTGAAATACTATACATGAAAAATAGATCTTCAAAAATGAGAAGGGAGAATGAATCTATTACAAAAATTTCGGCAGCCTAACGGCGCCACTTAAAACTTCATAAAATGAAATAATGAGAGAAAGAGGGGATCTATCATTATATGAACATGAAAAGGGAAGTAAGAGGATTATAAAAGAATATCCTTTAACATAAGAACATGGAGCATAAAAGAAATTACATAAAAGAGATTTCTTGAAAAGAAAGAGAGAGGTCGGATCCCTTACCTTAAAACATTACTCTTAAATCTCAAAGGTTGGGACTTTGAGGGCTTGGGGCACCTTGCGAGGACTCTTTGGGAGGTAATGATACCATAACATCGTTTGGGGAGAGTGGGGAGTCGAATGGATGAGAGGATGGCATGGTATTTATAGGGAAAGTGAGGGGACAAGGCATTAATTGCCAATGGACACCTCATTAGTGGTTTTGGCAAAACCTTGGGATTGCCCATGGTATTGCCCAATGGTATTGGACACTTGGGACATCTCATACCTTATCATACTATTAATATTCCGACCATATTGATTACATACTTAATACATCATTTAATGATGTCATTAAACACCCGTAACTTTAAAACTGTATTTTCACTATTCATCGAAAATTCAACTCTCTCAGTAAAATCCCAAAATTTCACCTTAACCAAATATCAATTCTCTGATTTCAAAAATGAAATCCATTTTATAAAAATAATTTTCTAAATATTTTTAATCAAATTTTTAATTAAAAAACATTATTCACCGAAAATGCATTTTTTTCAGAAAAATCCCAAAAAATTATCTTAACATAATATCGATGATCTGAGTTCAAAAATGAAGTTCATTTTATAAAAAAATTTCAAAATATTTTTAATTAAATTTTTAATTAAAAAACACTATTCACCCGAAAAAACTAATACTTGAATAATAATTTGTGAAACCGTTATTTAACCATTTTATTGAATCACATTACCTAATCAAAGTGCATAGCTTATTTTAATACTTTCTTTAAGTGAGATTACTAATCCATTTGGTCACATTACTAATCCTAAGCATAAAATCACTATTCATAATTTACTATTCATCAAAAATTAAGTTGGTATTATTAGACTCTAAATTTCATATTGAACATAATTGTAGAAGATCATTTTTTGAAAATCATTACACGTTTTTAATTATTTAAGGTTTACCTAAAAATTTTTAAAATATCATTTTTCTAAAATTCATCAAAATTATGCATACTATGTTTATCTGGACATTTGAAAATTCATAAACATTATCATAAGAAGAAATCAAAATTTTTATTTTAAACAAAGGATTACACAAGGCAGTTACGGTCACCTTACATAGCCCCTTATCACACCAGCATAGGACCTAAGTGTAAGGTGTTATAAGGTGAGAGAATCCGAGGGAGGCTCAACCAACAACACACGAGTAGTTATTTATATCAGTTTGAACTTCTTGTGAAGGTGATCCCGTTCTAGCTTCACACGATGAAGTTCAGCTTGGGTTTGGTCCAGAGCAAAGCCCAGTGGTGCTACCTCCTTCCCAAGTTCTGTTAGATGGGCTTCGATCGGTCCAAGACTACTGGGTGAGGCCATCAAATCTTCATTCTTTATTATTTAACCAAGATTACTTGAATTTAGAGAAAATAATCGAAACGTTTAGTTTACAGCGGTCGTATTGACCAATGGTCATATAACAGTCAAAACCCAACGGTCTCATTTTAATTATACTCATGTTATCAAATGAAACATTCTTTTGAGTATTAAAATAAAATAAAACAACACACAAAATTAGGAAAGAAGAATTATTCAAAATTTCGGGTCATTACAATCTTCCCCCCTTAAAAAATTGCATCCTCGCAATTTTTAAAATTGGGTTTTGAAATTTTATTAAAATCCCCATATTGGAAAAGGAGTCAGTAAAATTATTACATTGAAAGAAAGAAAGGGAAGTACATAGGTCACCCGAGTTAACCAATACTGGGATCCCATGTAGGAAAACATAGACATGGAGGAAAAATCCAAGGGCCGTGTTCGAAGGGGGAGTGATAGAAAGCATGATTATGAGAAAGTTAACCATAAGAAAATCCCAAACTTACGATGTGTGTTAACAGTCATTGATTATCTAATAGAAAACGTAAACCAACAACGTTTTTGTTTTTCGTTCCTTTTCATAATTTTGAGGAATTCATTTACTAAATAGAACAAAAACATAAGAAAATATACCTACCTTCAAGTAGAGTTTTATCCATTAACCAGTCCCTACCAACACTAATATTTTCTCCAAATGATGAGAATTCAAAAACACTTGGTCTCATAAAAATCACAAGAATCATCTTCTATAGAATCACATAATCCAGAAAAGATTAACTATCTATTTCTTCTATCTTTAAACATTATCCCAAAAATAGAAAGGTTAAGGTAAAACAACTCTTCAAAAAGAAAGAATCCCATAGGAATGGAAACTACTTTTAAATCTTCAAAGTTCCATGGTACTACCCAAAGTTCATCATAGACCATTCCATAAATAACGGTCCTTAAAATTTCTCAAAATAAACCAAACTAAGATTGAAACCCAAATACAAGAAGGATTTGATAACCTAGTCTTCCAGAATAAACTTCATTTTTCATCTCCAAACAACATCAACCACTCCTAACATCTTATGACAAATGTAGATAACATAAACATATTTTATTCAAGATAGGTTAATCATTCCCATAAGTAACCTAAATTACTATAAGTCCACCTTATATTCATTAATTCTTCAAAATATAAGTCAACCTTGCTCCTCAATGAAAATACCGTAGTAATCTATTTACCTCGATCGTATAGGGTCCTCAAAATAGTGAACGTCTTCCAAAATAATTATCATCTTTTAATCCCCTAATAATCACTGTCATATAAATATGGAAATCATCGCATTTCCTATCACATTGGTTGTTGGAACATGTTCTTCCATTTCCCACCATTAACTAAGAAGAGAAAGAATAATTAGGGGCTTAAGTACTTAGCCAATAATCATGAAAAGGAACTGAAAGCATATGAGGATAACATGTAGAAGAAAAGTATACCCTAACTTGTGATCCCCTAGGTTCCCATCTAGGTTGTCCATGATCATATATTCTTATGTGAATCTTTATTTTATTTTATCTTTGTTCCTTTAACAATGGTTTATACAAAGCTTATAAATTTACCAAAGCATATCCCCCGGGGGTGTCGTAACCAAGAGTGCAGCAAGGCCCATTTTCGTGTACCAGTTCCCGTTCGAGTCTAGCTCAAAGCAGTGTTTTCGGGTTTTACCCCTATGTACATCTGTGCCAGAGCCACCTCTACCTGCTTGTATCCAGACAGGGATGTATTTCCTTGGCAACCCCTTACTCAATACTCGCCAAAATACCAGGAATATTTCCTATATTTAAACTTTTCAATAGGGTCTTCCTAGAGTTTTCATATCCAAATTTCTACAAATAACTAAACCATCCTTTGATACCAACTATAGCATCCCACCTTTTTATCACATAAACTTTCATTACATTTTACAAAACCGAGGATCTTTATGGTTTAGTGTCTTGGAAACCAGGAACTTAAAACATGAAAACATAAAACATTCTTCTTAAACACTTGAAAGGCTTCTCCTCATGTTCATCCTAGGTTCATTACTTCATCTCATAACCTGGGGACATACATCAAAAGTAACGGTGACCAGAAGGCCCAGTAAGGGAAACCAGAGAAACATTTAACATGTGAACATGAGATACATCAACTATGTCAAAAAAAAGAACATTAAGGCATGAGAAAGAATCATGTGGAATATCATAATAAAAATAAAATTTTTTATAACATGAAGATGCGGCTACAACATTTAATATTGAAAATCATTTCGTTTCACCAAGGTCCATCCCCAAGGTGTCATTAAAAATTACCAAGGTTATTCGCCAAGGTATCAGTCTAAAAGTTCATCTCTAGAGATTAAGTCTTTACCCAATGCATTAGAGCACTATCTGGGCACACCCTTGACATGTATTTATTATCATGTGATCCACATATATCATCATCAATCATTTAATAAAAACCCATATAGCATAAAAGAAATGGGTTTCATTTCAAAATCATAACATTTTAAATACTTCTTTAAAGACATGATCTTCATGTCACTTTAAACCCACGGAAAAGGGAAAGCGGGTTCCATGTATGTAAATACAAGAATTTAAAATAGAAAATTTTGATATATATGTGAATACCCCTGTATAAATAATATCTATGAGTATTCACTTAATAACATAAAATAATTTTGAGATAAAGAGGGAGGTATTTTGAGACGAAAAATACGCAGCATAACGTCTACAATATATGGTTTTAGAAAACATTGAAAAGAGAGGGGACATGGGTCACCCACTCAAAAATGATACATAAAATAGTAAGGGAAGAAAATATATAGTATTTAATAACATGGTAATGAAATTTGTATGATATACCATATGAAACGAAGAACTTGAAAGGATGACAAAAATAAGATTTATCTTATGAGAATTCGGCAGCCTAACAGCGTCACTTAAAACTTCCCAAAAAGGGATTGAAGAGATAAAATAGGGTCTCTCATAATATGAACATAAATGATCAGTATTATAGAAATAGATATAATACTCCAAAATAATAAAAATTAACTTGAGAGACTTTATATGAAAGTAGATCATGAAAATGAGAAGGGTGAAAGAACACCTTAGAAATTCGGCAGCCTAACGGCACCACTTAAACTTCAACAAAAATGAATTGATGAGATCAAATAAGGTCTCTAATCATATGATCATAAATGATCAGTATGATAGATATAGATATCATACCCCAAAATAATAAAAACGGACTTGAGACACTTGACATGAAAGTAGATCTTGAAAACGAGAAGGGTGAAAGAACCCCTTAGAAATTCGGCAGCCTAACGACGGCACTTAAACTTCAACAAAAATTAATTGATGAGATAAAATAGGGATTATCATCATATGATCATAAAAGATAAGTATGATAGATTTATAGATCATACCCCAACATAATAAAAAGGAACTTGCAAGACATGACATGGAATTTGAACATTGAAAAAGGAGAAAGGTGAAAGAACCACTTAAAAAGTTGGCAGCCTAACGACGCCACTTAAAACATCAAAATACTGAATTGAAGAGATCAAACGGGGTCTCTCATCATATGATCATAAAATATCAGTATGATAAATTTAGATATCATACCCCAACATAATAAAAAGGAACTTGAAATACTTTACATGAAAAATATATCTTGAAAAATGAGAAGGGAAAAGAATCTGTTACAAAACTTTCGGCAGCCTAACGGCGCCACTTAAAACTTCATAAAACGAAATAATGAGAGTAAGAGGGGATCTATCATTATATGAACATGAAAATGGTAGTAAGATGAGTATAAAAGAACATCCTTATCATAACAACATAGAGCATAAAAGAAATTACATAAAAGAGATTTCTTGAAAAGAAAGAGAGAGGTCGGATCCCTTACCTTAAAACATAACTCTTAAAACTCAAGGGTTGGGACATTTAGGGCTTGGGGGCACCTTGGGAGGACTCCTTGGGAGGTAATGAGACCATAACATCGTTGGGGGAGAGTGGGGAGTCGAATGGATGAGATGCTGGCTTGGTATTTATAGGGAAAGTGAGGGGACAAGGCATTAATGGTCATGGGACACCTCATTAGTGGTTTTGGAAAAACCATGGTCTTGCCCATGGTATTGGCCCATGGTATTGGCCACTTGGGACACCTCATACCTTATCTTACTATTCATAAGTCGATAATATTTATTACATACTTAATACATCATTTAATGATGTCATTAAACACCCGTAACTTAAAAACTGTATTTTCACTATTCATCGAAAATTCAACTTTCTCAGAATAATCCCAAAATTTCACCTTAGCCAAATATCAATGCTCTGATTTGAAAAATTAAATCCATTTTATAAAAATAATTTTCTAAATATTTTTAATTAAATTTTTAATTAAAAAACAATATTCATCGAAAATTCGTTTTTGTTTTTCAGAAAAATCCCCAAAAATTATCTTAACATAATATCGATGCTCTGAGTTCAAAAATGAAGTCCATTTTATAAAAATAATTTTCTAAATATTTTTAATTAAATTTTTAATTAAAAAACACTACTCACCCGAAAAAAACTAATACTTGAATAATAATTTATGAAACCGTTATTTAACCATTTTATTGAATCACATTACTTAATCAAAGTGCCTAGCTTATTTTAATACTTTCTTTAAGTGAGATTACTAATCCATTTGATCACATTACTAATCCTAAGGATAAAATCACTATTCAAAATTTACTATTCATCAAAAATTATGTTGGTCTTATTGGACTCCAAATTTCGTACTGAACATAATTGTAGAGGATCATTTTTTGAAAATCATTACACATTTTTAATTATTTACGGTTTACCTAAACATTTTTAAAATATCCTTTTTCTAAAATTCATCAAAATTATGCATACTATGTTTATCCAGACATTTGAAAATTCATAAACTTCATCATAAGAAGAAATCAAAATTTTATTTAAAAAAAAGGATTACACATGTCAGTTACAGACTCCTTACATAGCCCCTTATCACACTAGCATAGGACCTAAGTGTATGGTGTGCTAAGGTGTGAGAATCCAAGGGAGGATCGGCCAACATCGCACGAGTAGTAATTTCTATCAGTTTGAACTTCTCGCGAAGGTGATCCTGTTCTATCTTCACACGATGAATTTCAGCTTGGGTTTGGTCCAGAGCAAAGCCCAGTGGTGCTACCTCCTTCCCAAGTTCTATTAGATGGGCTTCAATCAGTCCAAGACTACTGGGTGAGGCCATCGAATTTTCTTTCTATATTAGTTAACCAAGATTACTTGTATTTAGAGAAAATAATCGAAACATTTAGTTTACAGCCGTCATATTGACCAATGGTAATATAATTGTCAAATCCCAATGGTATCATTTTAATTATACTCATGTTATCAAATGAAATATTTTTGTTGCGTATAAAAATAAAATAAAACAACACACAAAATTCGGAAACAAGATTTATTCAAAATTTCGAGTCGTTACAATAATTCATTTGGTTTTCTTATGAAACATAATACGTTATACAACATAGATTTAAATATGGTAATTATTATATATATATATATATATTATAATTAATTGGAGGATCTTATCATTAGAGATAGGATATCTCTAAATTAATTTCATTTGAAATAATATTGGCCAAGGAAGAGTAGATTGACTTGAGGGTATTCACTTTAATGAGTTAGTTTTTTTCTAAAATATGAAACAATATGAATTGTGTTTTTATAGTTTTTTCATTCATGGGGATTTGGGAATAAGTGTAATGAACCAAGAAGAATTGTTTCTTAGTTTTTGAGTGACAAAGGAGTGTACATTTAAGACCAATACATGCACATTATCTAATATAGGTGATCATGGAATTTTAAGAGACATAGTTTAAATAGATCAATTGTTTCTATACAATAATAATTAAAACCAGAAATTTTAAATTTAATGGGAATCAAATTGAGAGTTACCTAGGATTTATTTCCTTAGTTGAGTATAAGGGGCCTGTAGTTTATAAATCATTTGGAATTTCTATGATACGATTTGATTGTTTCATGGAATTTTAAAACCCTTTATTAAGGGTTACAAAAAGGATTCATGAGTCTTTATAGGAAATATAATTATTATAAGGATTGGGGAATTTTAAAGAGATGATTTTTTTGATTAGGTATATGGTTTAAGTATGGACAATGGAAATGTATTATAGGAATCATTCTTATATTTTTTTGGAGAGAGGATACAAGAGTCATGGTTCCCATAAAAATGGGTGATTCCATTATCTATATAAAATAAACCAAGACCATGTTACTTGTATGAATCCTTTTGTAAATTGAGGTTCTTTACGATACTTGGGTTTAGAGACAACCCTGTAAATGATTGGGCCTATGGGTCTAATATTTAGCTTAGTTTATTTATGTTTGTATTATTCGTATGACTCTAATGATTATGATTGGTGTTCACAATATAAGAAATGATATTTATAGACCAATAATGTGTAATATTATTTTTTTGATCTATTTTGAAGTGATCCAGGGGATGGATCTTATTAATAGAGTAGGGTATGTGTTAATGAATTCATAGTGTAATATTTCTTGGGAATGAAAAATGACCTGATATTTATAGTCATAATAATGAATTTTCAAAACATTTGAGATTATATTAAAGTGATAAAGATAGAACTATATGTGAAATATATGTTTTTTATCATCTATACCTAATATTGGGTATCCCTCTCATTCTGAAACACTTCACTACAATGCTGGTTCGCTGATATAGAATCCCTATGGTGGAGATAATATTCTAATGGTGTGTATGTTCGGTGAAATTAAAGGACCAATAAAAATGGAATGATTTTTAATAATTTTTAGAGTTTGATGATTCACCTTAAATATTGGAGACACCGGTAATACTATCAAAAAAATTTTGTGGTGTTCTATATAGTAGCTTCCTTTACCACCCATCGGAATACTAAAAGAGATTATTTGATAATATATAGAAGCTATCATTACAATCCATTATTAAACCATTAATATATTTGTGATTCATTCACGAATCTAAAATTATTTCCCAATTTTATACTTACATATAGTCTAGGATAAAATTATGTTTTCATTATAATGTATACAAAAACAAATAGTTGGTCTAAGATATGATTTATTTTATTATTACCATTTGTGAAATTTGTTCTTAGTATTTATTAAGTTATGAAATAATTTTTTTCTTCAATAGTATATTAGAAATTATTCATAATTTTTTATCAAACACGGTATGCATTTGTTATATGGTTGGTGGATAATATAAAATCACATAGTTTTTTATGAATGTTTTTTATTCTTGGTTATTTTATTTTAATTGTGCATACACTTTTATATTATTCCATATACTCATATCCCTATTAGATTATCAAAACTAATTTTTATTTCGTACACTATGCATTTAAACCTTTTAAAATGTGTTAGAATTATTTTAATAATTAAACCTATAAATGGGTTGTATAAGAGATCAAGTTAGAGTATCTATACTTGGATTAGATATGTGAAATATTATAGGGTCATAGTTTTGGTGGTTCCTGTTATATATTGTTGAACATTTTATTATACATGACCAGGATTATATATGTCTCATAACATTGGGTTATGTCTAAATGTCATGGATTTATTTTTTACATTCATTCCACACTTGTAATATAAATTTTGTTTGGATCATGTTTCTACTATTTCTTGTTATTGGTCAGTATGATATTGAGAGTATAGACTCCAAAACATTAGTAATAGAATCTAATTTCTAATCTATAGGTTTTTTTTGTGTGGAGACATGTGCCAATTGTCATGCAGTATCCTTGGCATTTTCAATATTTTGGTTTTTAAGGTAGGGTGATTATAATCAATACCAATTATGAAAAAATATTAATAAAATCGTTTAATGTTAAATTCCAAAGGAAAATTTATTTTATTTTATCTTTGATGTGTCTAAATTTCATCACCATGAACTCATAATACCAATTATATAAGTAAAAAATTAAATTGAATGAGTAAATTTTCACCATCAATTAATGGTATCTCAGTCAATTGTATGACCTTTAAATGTTATAATATTCATTAAAATGTTTATAAAAATTCATATTTCTATGAAATTTCATAAAACAGGTTGTTAGCATATTATGGAAATTAAATTAAATTCAAAATAACAAAAAATACTCTTTAAATTGGAATGGAGTAACTATTCATCATGGGATTATATAGAAGTCCATATGAATAAATTCTAAAAATTCTTTTACTGTTTAATTTTTTTGTCCTCATGTTTTCTTTTGGAAATTATGAAAGGGAACCTAAATATTTATATTAAAACATGTGTGAGATATTTTAAGAAATCCACCTCCACAAAATGGAGGACTGAGATAGATTCCTCTAATATCCCGTCAATAAATTATCATATAATATCTATGTCTTTAATAGTGATTTCACACATCATCTCAAATATTTTAATCAATTAATATTATTTATGAGGAAAAAATTATAATATTTTTAGTGTTTTGGATGAAAATATATAATAATTATTTAATTTATATATTTTAACTAGATGTTTTAGAATGATAAATTATATATCCCTCACCCATTACTCAATATTATTTTCATTATGGGAGAGAAAAATAAATCCCAATATAGTAGTGAATTAGACAAAAGTAAAAAATATTAAATATCATTATTAATATTCTCCCAATTTTCCTACTAGGAAATATAACTGATAAAATAACATACAATTATAGTGGTTATGATTGGATACCAATTTTATAATTTATATTCAGGAAATAATATTTAATCTAGATTCAAAATATATATTTATCCATTATTGAAAAATCATATTTTGGAATCCCATTATAATCGGTGATGACATATAATCTTTATTATCATCATGTATTCTGGAGGACTCAAAATCTAATTCTCATTAAATTCCCTTTTTTGTTCATTAATTTAGGTAATATCTTTTTTTATTAGTTTATTCATTAAAATATGGGCAATGGATTGAGTAGATGATTCCAATAATCAAAAATAAAAAGTATTATTATAAAATATCTACAAAATATTGATATTTTATTCAATACTACATATATTAAAAATAATTATCATTTCAATTAATGGATTTTTTTAGAAATTTAAACAAAAGATTTTTGTATATCAGGAAGTAAATAATCTTCCCAAAACTAAAATGTCTATATAACCATAAAAAAGATGTTACATTATTACTTTTACATCTCTACATTATTAAGACCATTTAGACTCCATAATATAATCTTTATATTTAAAAAAACATTAATCTATTTTATCAATGGGATTTTGAATTTATTATACTTTATTGATTCTATTAATTAAAATACTAAATAAACAACCAAATTAAATTTATTATCATTTGATATTCCTTATGTCCTTATTTAAAATAATTTAATTTTTTCCTACATTCTCAATAGATTCATCCACCTATATGGAAAATTAATGAAATTATCACAAGTGAATAGAACACATCCTTTTGATAGTTATTCTTAATCAGTATTCATCCATAATCTAACCCTTTTAATAGAAGGTATATGATAATGATATAATTTTTTTAGTTTTAATATTAGAGTGAAGACAATATATTATATATGGAATAGATCTATTATTCTATCATTAATATATCCATAGTTACTCTAAAAGATTTTGGTGATTGTCTTATTATTTACTCATAAAATAGTTATTACATTTTTAAAGAAATTTTTAGGTGAACATAACAATATTTATTTTTCAAGAATTGAATTACTTATGAAATAATTACTATAATTTTTTAATTGAAGCACCCATTTCCTTTTTTACATTATTTGTTAAATCATTCATGCAAACATTACATGCATGATTCATTATATATAAAAACAATTATTCAATCATTAAATATTTTTATAATAAAATAATGCATAAAAAATAATAATATAAAAAAGTATATAGAAACCTATTCACATTAAATAATTTATCAAAATCACATAAATATACACCAAAATTTGACACCATTAATTCAACCTTTTTGTTTCTTATATTCCCCAATATAATCTACAATGTAATATTTAAAAACTAAAACAATATTCCCTATAAAAAATGTAATTACTCATAACTAATAATATATGTTTTCTAAGATATAATTGTAAAATTATACAATTTTATATACTAGTAAATATCCATCAACTAGAAGATACATTTTTTAGGATTAATAAATTAAAACATATATAATATGTAATGAGATATAATAATTATCCAATTAGATGAGATAGAAAAAATTTATGAACACCTATCCTAACATTTTTTGTCCATACATATGTATAAATCATTAATATGATTAAAATTCAATTAAGTATACATCAAACATGAAGATTTTTATGATTACACATTAAAAATAAATATATTACACAATATGATGCTAAAACACGATTTAATAATGGGACCTATAAAGTGAAATATATGTCATAAAAATAAGAATAAAATGAGTAATAAAATATATTAATGTATTTATATAAAAAATAAAGTGATATAAAATGGTATTTTGAACATAAAGAAAAAAAATTAATAATTAATCATGAAATTTATGAAAAATATGACCTGAACATTTTACAGTCCACATTAAATACTTTTATATTTTAATTAGTTAAAATGATGTGATTATAACAAAACAATAGGAATTATATTATGAATTTCCTTAATAATAATGCCTAATATGGGAATAATAGGTGATATAATAATGGAATATTTAAAAAAGGAAATGGTATGGATATTTATTACACTTAAATTAAATCCTAACTCAATTTTGAAACCCCTCTAACCCTATTAAGTTTTTATTATAAAAAAATAATTACTTTTCCAAAATAATATTCATCATTATTATAATATTTATTCATAGAAAAATATTCATAGATATAGTGATTTTGAGAGTCAATAATGGTTTAATAAAAAATAAAAAAAATCCAAATAAAATAATAAACTAAAAATCATAGTGATTATAAACTATCATGGATATATATGATAATAATATTTCATTTACAACTTATCTAACTATCATAGTGGTATGAATATGAAATATGTCACTCATTGTTTATTATATGAGTTTTAGTCAATACTAATCTTCCTTTCATCATGGGAGGGACAATAAATAACCACATATCCATTTGATAAGGTAAATAATTGAATGAAGCCATTTTATTGAGGCATAACATATTTAAACCCCCTTTTATTTTAAAAGGGAATTTTTTTTCCAAATTATAATAAATTAATAATATATAATTGAATTATTAAATATATATTTTTGAAGAGACCTTGAATTTATTTTATTACATTTATTCAAAAATTTACATCATGGAAATGATAATATACATTGATAGAATTAGTTAATTAGTGGTTTAGTCCATTCTCAAAAATTATATATATAAAATATATTCATCAATAAATAACCCATTGTTTCAATTTTTAATCAAACTAATTTTCTGATTACATTTAAATAAAATGATTATTATAATATTGAATGATCTTTATATAATTCCATGATTACCCATCCTTAAATTAAAAATATAAATAACTATCCTAAATCATATAACCATGTTATTTTCATAATCCTGAATTAATATGATAATGTTATTATTTTCATGATAAGAAAATATTATAGTCTCCATATAGGGGGAAATGTCCTTTTTGAATTTTCCAATATTAATTGTAAATTGAAATCTCCGGGAGTCATATCTATGAAAATGTTTCATGTTCTTGTCTATATATAAAATATTCAACATCATTGATCAATAAAAAACATAATTTCATGTACAATGGGTTTCTTCCTAACACCAATATTCACATTATTTTATGAAATTATTCATTACATTTTAAATTCTAATTGTTCATATCCTATAATAACTAAATACATTATTCTTAAAATATGATACAAATATAACATTTAAAACATATAATTTCATTTTACCTTATATTAAATTAAAACATTAAAATGTTGAAAATTAAGAAAATTTTAATAGTATCGATATATATAATACTTCATAAATAAAAATTTCATTAAAAATTTCTATATTGTTGTGCATTGTTATATGAATGGATATTTTTTAAGGATCTGATATTCATGTTATATCATGAAATTATTATATTTCCTCCCTACAGATAGATGGGATATATTTGGCATGAGGATTTTGGGCTTTGAAGGAGGGGTGTAAGGTTTATAAGTGAGTTTGAAATTTTAATGCCAATATAAGGGTTATTGTGCCACATCGCATAAGTTTAACCTTTAGAATATGAAGTTTTGTTATAGTGGATATGTTATCATCTTAATGTACTATGGGTTTGTGTCTAAACCACTATAAATAGGATCACACCCTAATAGGGGATGTCTAGTAGGGATTTCATTATAAAATTCATCATGGTTATGCATGTAGGGATGATTGTTCTATTGTATCTAAAACAATATCATAAATTTATTTCCACATCAGTTATAGTTGGAGAGTCAAGATTTCAGTCTTAGGGAGTTATAGACTTTAATAATACATTTCAAATATAATGTTGGTAAACTCAATTCGGGGTTTAAAAGGAGGATTTAGAGGCATTATATGTAATTGTTAAATGGTTTTAACCTCTTATAGTTCCCCAATACATATTGTTTCTCCCTATTTTTGTAAAACCATTCCAGGAGCTCCGAAGGGAAGTATAAATAACTCCACATTATAGAGAACCCCCATACTCAGAATTTTTGGTGTGTATTTTTTTTCATAAATGAACAATAATTTATCATGGAGACCACCATCAAGAATCACCACTTACTGCAATTCTTATCTTACACTATGGCTATGCTATGTATGGTTTATCTGCAACATTATTGGTTGGACTATTATATAGTGACATTTTTCAGAGAAAATCAACAACATGTATTAACTCTTTTGTTTTTGTGGGTTTATTATTGTGCACCTCTACATCATTATGTATATCACATTTAATGGTCGTTGGGTTTAACACGCCTCCACATAACATCCCCTACAATTCACAATTAATACCCACAAATTTTCAAAGTGGTCCCCATCCTCAGATTGATGTTGTGTTTCTTTTATAATGCTTGACCTCATGAATGTTTGGTTTGATACCGTTTATTTGTTGCACCTTTCATCTATCTAGAACCTATAAAATGTTTTATTTTAATATTTTCATGTATAACTTGGTGTTTCATTATGTATTGGTTGTTGTGTAACAGTGGTTTGGGTGAAAACTTCTTCAATGGAAAATAATGAAGACATTGAAAATGGTGATGTATTAAGTTCCCTTCAATTGTGACGTCATGTATATAATGTTATAAATAAATTTTATTATCCTTGATTGACGCATTCTAGTTATGAGATTCATGTAGGTGTGTGCATGTTAATGAAGCATTATTCATTATGGACCTATGATTATATGGTATCTTAATGTTCTATCATGTGATTCCTTGATATTATACAAATTATTATTTATGATTCCTTGAAATAAAATACTATTTAATTATGATTCCCTGATATGATACCACCATACATGTCAATTATTTTTTTGATACATTCCATGTTTTAGTTCTGTCCATGGAACCAATGTGACTGGAGGGCCTATCGTAGCTCAGTATCACTATATGCGGAGTATGTTCTGATGTAGCATGTGACCTTATGAAGAGACTAAGATAGATGATAGGGATTAATGTCCTTATGTGAACTGACATAGGGTTATAACGAACATATTTTACTGGATCCATGTTGCATTATTGGCTATAGTTTCATTCTGTGGTACGAACTAAGGGAATAAGGATGATACATCATAATACCGATATTTCGATAGTGGGCTATGATGGTCTATGTGAACTTACATGAGGTATTTTGGCATGGTATAATAACCTAGTGTTATATGACCAAAAGGATTAGGATATGTATGTATATATTGAATCTTGAGGCTCACTCCAAAATTTGTGATATTTTCATTGCTATTTATATATTTTCTAACAATGTGTTTATAGAGATATAACCAAGGGTTATTGTGTGTTAGTTAGCATAAAAATGCTTTGTATAACTATGAGTTGTGTGAATATTTTTAATATTATCATGTTATGCACTCGTATTCATATGAAAACATGTTTTTTAAGCATTGTTGTAGTCCTATTGAGTCATATACTAACCCCATAATCTAAAATTTTGGTGCATTTGTAGATTTGTATACTAGAGAACTGGAGATAGTAATGGTACCATTTTTGGATGGATGTGTAGTTGTTCATGGAGATATTATCTGACCAAGATGGATTCTAGAGGACACCAATGGACATATTTCTAGTTATATGCAATAATTATAACAGTTTGGTTACCGCTTTGGGATTAGTTTATTTTTAATTCATTTATGTCATATTTAAACTAAAACATGTACTCAAAATATTTATTTATTAATAATTATTGTCTTTTTATATACCATTATTTTCAACGAAATCATAATGTTGGTATTTTATCCCAACCAAATGTCATATAACATTCCCTCTAGTCAAGATACTATTTCATGTGGGGATGCATTCACGGGGTCTTGTGGAAATCATGTTCTGACCTGATGGTCAGATTTAGGTGTTAAAAAAGGTTACAAAGAATGAATCACTAAATTGAATAATCCCTTTTAATTGATTTCAAAAAATTATATAAGTGATGGGAGACTTGGGATCGAGGTAGGGTAACTATTTTAGTGTCTAGTAAGTACATTTTAGTCAGTGTTGGAGTTTTCATGATGAAAGAAAATATATTTTTCTATTATGTTTGATTAAAAACACCTATTTTGAATCACATGGTGTTAAAATGTGATTTATAATATATTTAGGAGCATTCAGGCATTATTACTAGGCATGTCGGTAAAATGTCATAAATATTCTGGTTGTTGAGTTATATATTATTACTTTATTTTAATACCTATATTTTTTATATCTATTTGGGATAGTTTCCCTAAAATTGCCTGATATAACCATATGAGGAATTAATTAAATAAAATAAGCATGTTGTTTTGTTACTCTAAATATTAAGACTGTGATTAGAGGAAAGTGATGGACTCCAAGATTGGTGTTAGGTGGGTAAACAATTTTTTTGGTAGACTGCATGGAGAGCCTTGTTTGAAAACATAGACTGATTATGAAATTTTTATGTTCCTAATATTTTTTGTAGAGATATTTCATCAGAGGAAATTTATGGGACCTATAGTTGGGGTATCCGAGGATTTTATTTTCAACCCCCCCCCCCCCCCACAGTGTAGGAGGATGTACCCCAACACACTCATGTATTGAAAATTGTGACACAAACTCTAGGTCCTATTAATCTAGAAAATTTCTAGAAAATGTTTTGTGCATGATAGAGAAACTCAATGGACCATGGATAACACTGTTATGGATTTAAATATAAAACATCCCCTATAATTAAAATGTGATGGTGACCTGTGAGATGTAGAGAACTAGCAAGAAATCATGTTGGTCCAGATTCATGAAGAGGGTTGAGTGATTCTAGAACCCATTGTGTTCCAATGGCCAACTACGAGATGGTGGACTGACATGCGTCATATTGTGAGATGATAGGGTCATACATAGGTGACATTAAAGAAGTTATTTATTGAAAAATAAATTCCAGAAATAATGAATATGTCTAATTTCCATTAGATTATGGAGTAATTATAGGTTTCTATGATTGTATCTGCATAATTTTCTCAATATACAGAGTTAATTCTCTTCTCGCACTTTTTTGATAGAAAAAAGAAATAGAAGGCTCCATTATTTGTGTTAGGCCATTTATTGGGCTCAAATTTCATGTTGTATTATTTTATCAAACAACATATACATATGTAAACCTCAATTCTCTAAAATATTTTAAGTGGATATAAGAGAACATGATATCATGTTTACTTTTATCCCATGTTAGTCTAGTGACTGAGATTTCTCTCACTACTATGGGACATCCTTATACTCGTAATAATAAAAAGAAAGATGAATCAAATTAATAAAATTATACAAAGTCATATATGATTAGAGTCACTTCATAAGATCCATTTGTGGAAATTTGGTCCTTATTGTTATAAATATGGGCTTTTGGGAAATTATCATACATTATTCCCCAAATCTGAGATCATGTTTCATGGATATGAAATGATGGGGGGTTTGTAGTTATTATTGACAAAGTAATCATGGTTAATGACTCTTGGGGGATTGAGCTAGACATAATCATTGAATATTGGAACAAACTGTGACCCTTAATAGTCGGTCTAGGTGATGGGGACATAGAGAGTCATATACAGGTTCCTAGAACTTAGATAGACCATTTAAATGTAGTGGATCATACCAAAATAGATGGTAAAGAGTAACTTTTTACTATATGAGGTATGGATTTTAATATTTTCATTTAATTTGATACCTTCTTTGATATAGTTTTTTTCATTCCTTATGTCCTCTCATGTTATGTACGTACTTGATATACTAATATAGTATTTCCCTAATAAAATTTCATTAATATTTCATTGTTAAATGAAAAATAAATTGTTTTATGTGGGAGTATATAGTCCCCATATTCATAAATGAAAAACTAATGAAGTAATTCCATGTGACTAAAGTGAATGATGTTATGACGGATGATGTAATGGGGTTAACTACAAATGGGAGGTTCCATGATGCAATTTGGGTTATTTTTCAATCAGCTGAAAAAATGTTACTCTCTTATTAATGATATAAGAGACTCACTCAGTGAATGATCTGGAATGTTTTATGTTTGTGATATCATATACCTACATATATATCATTGATCATTGTTCTATATAAATTTTTAAATTTAATAATGTTGTTTCAGAAGTCCCTAATAAAATATTTAGGGAATGAGTAATGATTTAGAATAACATTCAATCCTTATAAAGATAGATAATCATATAGGAATATATGAATATTGATGTATATGGTACAAAATAGTGTTATAGACATCAGTGGATCATAGGAAGTTCATCTATCCCTGGATGATTTTATATACAATAATTGTTACCAAAAAACATTTCAATTACAATATTAAGAGGATTTGTTTGCGACATAGTGCCTTTATTGACTTTTCATGAATGAGGTGGATATTGAAATAATTGTTAAGCCTAGTTTGGTTTTGGGGACCTCCATGAGATTGAAAAAAATTTGATGATGTATATTATAGTATAGAAGAATGAGAGATCTTATAATGGAAATAGCATGTGACCTTTGGGACGTTATGGGTTTGATCTTATTTTCTTGAGTGTGACTCCCGAGTTAGGTCAACAATGGAAAAGGGAGTAAATAAATATAACCAAACATAAGTTGGGAACTATTGAGATCCGTGATTTTTTTGGGGAATTGTTACACCATCTAAATATTCCTTCTCAAATTTATAGTTTGAAAGAAATATTTACAGTCCTAGAGGTACACGGCAGATCCTATGCATGTCATCGATTTTGAGGATATTGAGTGGGATATTGAAGCTTCATATGGAAATTATCTAGTGTAAATTATAGAAATGAGTGAGAATGTTCAGTGAGAGAACACTGTACCAATTATCCAAATTTGATAATAGTGTTGATAGATATTGGTGTAGATGTGGGAGTTAAAAGATGAATTTACAGCTAACATTCGTATATTTTTCTAATAGTAACCCTAAATGTGCTTCTCAAGGATGATAAGTCAATAATTTTGGGAGAATTATAGTTCCCTAAAATTCACATTCTTCAATTTTTGTCTTCATATATATAGTAATTTATAATAATCTGCAAAATTAATATATTTGGAATGGAATGCACAATTAAAAGTTATTGTAGGTCATGTGTACACATGAATGATGTTTCTATTTTGTTATCATATTTAATGAAAGAATGTAAATGAAATATATGTATATATTTGATTTCATTAATCTATAATTATTATTTCACATATATCATTTACTTTTACAAAACCATTCCTCATAAAATTCAATGTAATATGTGAACAAATTACATCTCTTTGAGGAGGCAATAGTCCCCTTACCCAAAAAGGTTGTTATCATGTTACCATAAAATGTAAAGCATGAAGGTAGGTGTTATATAGTATTTAAAAAAGAATAAATAAATCATAAATATCATCTATATCATAAAAATGGAAATTTATTCATTATTACCAACATTTAAATTGTGTAATGGAAGAATAAACAACATCAGTTTGCGAGGCAGTAGTCTGCTGTACACCCAAAAGATGGTTACGTATCCCTTATGATGGAACTTTTTATTTTTGTAGATCAAAACAAAATAATAAAATAATTTTATTATACAAATTATACTAGGTATATTATATAATAATAGAATAAGATTAATTTATGTGGTGTATAAATAAATAAAACAAATTTTATTACTAAATGATGATACTTTTTCTTCTTTAGAAAATTACTTTTGATTTTCACCAAAGGACTGACATAATTTTAATTATGTAGAAGAGATTCTTCTAGGATGAAAAAAGTGTATTTGGGAGGTTATTTGGGTGGAGTCTATAAATGAAAAATGGTTTGAGAGTTTTCTTGAAGTGAGTGGGTTGTGTACCCTTTTATAAGTGTGGGAAAGGAAACACTTCAGATTTCTAAAAAGAATTTTGTGATAACCTTGTTTTACCTACAAATAGGATTTAATGAAATAAAAAATTATATACATGATATTTTAGGGTCCAAATATACACATATAAATGGTTTTGGATAAATTTAAGTCTATTTTAAATCATGATTTTAATGTTTAATCACTATGTAGTCTTATTTTACTATAATCGATGTAATTAATTTTAATTCATGTCACAAATAGTTTTGGTCAAAAACTATGTTGGAATTATTATAAATTATAAATTATGATGATTTTAAACATGGAATACATTTTTCATAATTCTAATCATATAATTGGTAGAAAATAATTTATAATTAATCTCGTAGCTGTAATTTGAAAGCATGTTTTTAAAGTTAAATGTACAATTTTTTTAAATATATTTATATACAATTTCAATATGATATCGATTAAAATTACCAAAAATTTATATATTAATTTATTATTTAACTAATTATACTCTAAATCATATTTAAAATATATTTTGACAATATAAATAAATTTGATGAAAATACAGTTTTCAATTAAAATTCAATGTTTTTTGCTTCTCATCAAAATATGGAACATCTTAGAAAAATTTCAAAAATTCCCCCAATTGAAATTTAGATATTATAATTTCAATTATTAAGTTTATTTTTTCAATAAAAAATTATAAATTTTAAAAACAATCTTTAAATAGGGGAACAATTAAAAGGAATTAAAATTATCTTTTTGAAAAATACATCTTTTTATTCATTAAATTTTATTTATTCTTATCTTATACATAAATAATATATTCAATAAGTGTTAAAAAATTATTGAATATATAATAAATATATTTTATTAAAAAAAACATCATAAGTGTTTTTAAAAATTATTGAGATAATATTGTGTTTGTACATGGAAATGTAATTTTCTTAGAAAAATAATTTCATTATTCTGAAATAGTTATTAATTTTATTTATTACTAATTAATAAATAATGATTCGTTATATATATATTTTTAAATAATATTTTCAAAATTTTCCTAATCTCATTTGCAACATCCATTCTCACAACTAGGCGGTATCTATAAAAATATTTTCATAACAATATAAAAAGTATATTGTAGTTTGGTAAAACTCATCTTTTTATATAAAAATATATATTTAAGGAACTCAAAATTATGTGTAACACAAACCATATATTGTGTTCTCTGTTCCTTATGTTAATCTCAGTGGTGAGTTCAGTAAAATGTTAAATTAGTGTTGCATTAAATGAAATCCAAACATATGTGTTCCATATATAAATGATATATTAATTAATGTGAAAAATATTGAAAAGAATAATTTAATTTGAATAAAATATTTGAAACAAGACTTGGGTGATATTGATAATGTAGATAACAAATTAATTTTTATCTCCTAACATATTGGATGCAGGTTAACTGAATCAATGAAAACTATATATTTGGTGACTAAACATCTTTGATTCACAGTCAAATAATGAATGATATAAAACAAAAATTATCACATCCATTACTTATTTTAATGTCATTTTTCATTTATTTTCCGTTACTTTTTTGGGGGGGTTTCCACGCATTTTGGTGGAAATGGTGGGTTTTCAAAATTAGGTCCAAACCATAAGCCCATTTCCAGATTTAAAAATAAATATTTTTTTTATTAATCCTTTTGTAAATATTTTTCACCCATTACACTTCCCAAATAGTATACCTTGTTATATTAAAATCACCATATCAATTTTGAATCTATTGGAATACATAATAATGATGGATTTGGGTCTTTTTATTAAGGTGTTGGGAGATCCCAAAATCCCATTTACAACATTAAAAATAATTTTTAATTATTTAATATCTCATTTAATGTTTATTTATTTTCAGTGATTCCAAATCTCACCCATGACCACATACCCAATATGTGCTCCCTTTCTCACCTCCCACTATTTGGAGATCATTTGCATCAGCAATTTAAGTGATACTTCTATAGATTTCTCAAATCGCCCATATTTGAAGAGGTAAATTGATTCCTTCATAAATCCTTCATTTATGAATATTATTCCCCCATTATAGTTCCTAAATGATCTCCTCATCCTTGTTATAACCTCCAATGAATTTTTTGTCAATATGAAAATTTAGATACTATTGTATTTAGGGAGATTCATCCAATATTGTATCAAGTAATTGTTACTCCCTTCAATTTCATCCATTTTCATAGGGTTTTCATCCCTATTTATTGATGTCCCAAAGTGTCCAGAAGTTAGTGTTCAAACCTATTGTTATCCATGGTTACTTTTTTTTGTATCATTGGGATTTTAGGCTTCTCTTCACTTCCTTGTGGTGCGACTGTAGATGCTGAAAAGTGCATAAGTGTAGGAGAAAGTTTCAAAATGAAAAAGAGAAGTCATATTAGGACCCTGAGAGATGATCACGTGGGTCCAGAGGTGTTGTGCGGAAAAAAGGGTGATGTACGCGAAAAAAGGTGTCCCGTGCGGAAATTACTGGGATTCGTGAAGGATCCCTGGCGCAGGCACGAAATAATTTCACACCGGTACCCGCGCGATTGATATTTCATGCCGATGTGCCCGTCACGCAATTATTTCATGCAACCTTGAATTTCGTGCCACTAGATTCCTATAAATAGAAGGCGACCCCTTTTTTTTAGGGATGAATAATTTGAACTGCCTCTTGTGCGTGTAATTGGAATTCGGCATGCACACAATATGGCTTTCAGGTAAGTTTTTTCCCTCCAAGTCGCCCCGAGATCCGCCTTCGCATGAGATCCCCATAGCACATCATCTCTTCCTGGGTTCCAAATCCCTCTCCCGCTCTGCTTTTTCACCCTCAGGCCTCCATCCATGAGTAAGTCCTGGAAACCTGGTCCACTAAATGCGTAAGCCCCTCTTTGCTTCCCACAGAAGCACCCTTCACGATGTGATTTTCAGGTCTCTATTAACTCTATTTTCTCACACTAAGAATGACTCTCGTGAGCTTAGAGTGATCACCTACCATGAGAAACCTTGGGTCGTCTCAGAGCATAAGCCCCAAATGCCCCGTCCTGCATGACATTAAACTGTAAACCCGAACTATGTGGAATTTGATATGTGCTAAGGCATGCTATGTTGGAAGCCTCCATGAGGTTCAAAACCAACCACCTTGGGCCACCTCAGAGTGTATGCGCCAACAAACCCAAACTATGAGGACATTGATCCGTGCTAGAGAATTGTACGTCAGAAGCCTCCACGAGGTTCAGGCCCCACCACCTTGGGCTGTCTTAGAGTGTAGGCCCCAACCAACCCGAACTACTGGTACTTTGAACCATGCTAAGGAATGGTACATAGGAAGCCTCCACGAGGTTCGTCCCCCACCACATTGGGCCGCCTCAAGGTGTAATCCAAACCATCCCGAACTCTGGGGACATTGATCCGTGATGTGGCATGGTACGTAGGAAGCCTCCACGAGGTTCAAGCTCGTCACCCATTGGTCCTTCCGACCCCATTTACATCGGTTCGCCAAACACCCTGGGCCGCCACAGAGCGTAATACCCAAACGCCCCATCCTGTATGAAATTAATCTGTAAACCTGAACTACGCTGACTTTGATCCATGCTAAGGCATGGTACGTAAGAAGCCTCCACAAGGTCCAAGCCTCACCACCTTGGGCCGTATCAGAGAGTAAGCCCCATCCAACCTGAACTACGGGGACTTTGATCCATGCTAAGGCATGGTACGTAAGAAGCCTCCATAGGGCTCAAGCCCCACCACCTTGGGCTGCCTCAGAGTGAAATCCCCAATCATCCCAAACTACGGGGACTTTGATACGTGCTAATGCATGGTACGTAGGAAGCCTCCATGAAGTTCATGCCCACCACCGATTGGTCATTCCAACCCCATTCACATCGGCTCAGCAAACACCCTGGGTCACCTCAGAGTGTAAGCCCCAATCCTTTTGGACCCCAAGTCCCCCTTTATATCGGTTCACAGACTCCAACATTGGTCCGCCTCAGACCGTATGCCCCAAATGCCCCCGTCCCGCATGAAGTTAAACTGTATTCCATCACGATGTATGAAGACTTTGAATCCCTACCACGGGGATACGTAGGAAGACTCCACGAGGTTTAAGCCCATCACTTATATCTCATCTGGATCTCTCCCTCGAGCCCACGCATCTCGAGAAGCTCATTCCCTAACCCAGAGGTTCCACTTCCTCTGGGTCACATCCACATGTTCATTCTCACATGTCTAATCTTCAGGTGTCCCACCGTATCATCTAACTATGCAGACTTTGATTCCCTTCCATAGGGATACATAGGAAGTCCCTTAGAGACTGAATCCCAAATCCATCATTCATCCTGATTCTTACCCAGGCTGCCACATCCCGGTCGGAACATGCCACTTCATTCCCCACACCCCGCCACAACATTCGAGAATCCACCCACGTGATGGCCCCAACATTGGTGTTCCCTCCAGGGGGTTCATCAATTTGATCCACTCTAGCTAGTGTTCTGATCAGTCTGATCCATCTCCAATGGATGTTAAACTTGTGGCATACCCTGTGTTAATCATGGGAAGATGGGGAAAACCATAGATACATGCTAATGGCATAAAATTCCCCGCGTTCTATGTGGGATGCCTTGGGCTTCCATGCCCTTGATAAGCCCTATAATAAGGGACAGAAGACAGACATGCCAATCCCAAGAGTCAAGACACGCCGGTGATGCCCCAATGAAAATGATCTCCTAAATGAAGGTTTCGACATTGACCAGACCCCCTGGAAGGTCCTAATAGGAGCGGTGTAATTAACTAGGGTCCATGATGATATAGCGATGGGAAGAGATTCACGAATTACGTTTTAAATCAATGAGGGAGTCCCGAACAAGGTGATGAGCTCCATGGAGGAATCTATGTAAGGAAGAACTGAAATCCCATTGTCCCGTTTTGATCAAGGAGCAAACATCCCTGAATAAGGAGCGGATGCCACATGCCTTTGGAAAACGGGAATGCAGGGTAACAGCAGCGTGTCCTCACAGACCGATGTGCGCGCCACGATGAAAACGTTGGAAATAGAAAATGGTGAACCCGATGTGAATCACTTCTCCTCATCTTGGAGGCTAGTAGTGCTCGGTACATCAATGGATAAGCATGTCGTTTAACCTCATCATCCGGTACTAGGTCCCACCAAACAGGACTGACGTGAAAATCGCTAGAAGTTGGGATAGTCCGGACGTTGAGCATTCTGTTCTATGACGTTATCTCTGTGGATCCCTCTTACCGACCACAGAAGACAGAACAACGTTGGGGAATAGGATATCAATTCCTTTTCTAGCAGTATTAATGAGTTCTTCTCTCTGCTTCATGAATCAAGTCGTTGCATTCAGAGCTCGATCACCTTCCCAGCGGCGCAGGGGCAGGGGAAATATTGATGCGGGTAATCTTCGCAGTTCTACCTCTTCCTCGACGGTCATGACCGCCACGACTACTTGGAACACACTTCCCCTCTCCCCATCAATGATTATCCAATGAAGGGTAATTAATAACCTTGTACAAAGGTACGAGGAAAAGGGGGCCATCCTCACCAGGGATATGTCCCGCCTAGATCTTCAGGCAGTTGCGCCTCACCATCCACACGGCCCCCACAGGCCATATAGGGAGCCACTGCTCCCCACTCCAACATTAAATCGCTTCGGTATCATGTCCCCAAAGTGCCTCGATAGCCCCCTTCCCTACGCAGACGAAGTAGGAGGTATCCGTGCTGGATTGATCAGAGTCCCACTTCAAGGACTCCCGGCGAGGGCCCCCACCAGGCCGAATTAGCACTGCATCCCGGTTCCTTGAGAAGAGGAGCAAGTAGTCCACGCGCCTGCACCACTGGCTCCAGTCCACCTAACCCGACACCATTTCTGGGCACGAGTTTAAGAAGATTCTCGTTGTGGGGAATCAATTTCAGTGACCAATGTGGCCCAGCCACCACTGGTTCATATTCCCAAATCCTTGCATACGTTGACAAGGGGAAGCTATACGCCCGACACAGATTGAGGCCCAAACTACCCCACGGGAATTCTTGGTCGACTCTCTGGGTCGCCGGCAATGGTGATGGCCGCCATGGACCAATTTGTAGCAGTGCCGCCCAGCGCGGAGGCTCACTATGAACCACCAGTATAGAAGGATTGGGCCCTCCCTACTTCCAACCTCGGCTTGGATTTCTTCCTTGTGCGACCTTCAACCCAAGGAGGGGTCCCTCCTATGCTCACTACACTAGGTACAGGGTCACTCCCCCTACCACGGACCAAAATCATGGATTAATTGTATGCCTGGTCACTCACCGACATGGAGGACCTCCCCATGTCCTTGTGCCAATCGGCGAAGGTCCTCCTCGCCCCAGCAATCGGAGAGGTGGAATCCAACCCCGCTTCACCAAAGGCCAGACATAGAGGTCCTCGCCATGTACCATTCAACATTTTTTCCAGTGCTCCTTGAACCCCGGCTTCTTCGAGTGGAAACCTTCTCCGCCCCGGCACTAGTGCAGCCCAATGCCCCCACATCAGAAATCGTCCCTACCCTGAAGAACCATCCAGAGGAAAAAGAGCAGGTTGCTGCCACCACAAAGGAATCCAGGGGAAGGTCGGATAGGGATCAGAATATTCCGCTTCTCATACTCTGTGGTGGAGTATGATTCAGCACAGGAGCCCTCCCCTCAGTCCTCCGAGTCAAGGGCTAGGGCAGGAATGAGGCGCATCAGCCTCGTGCGCCCGAAATACGAGATCAACCGGATCCCTGTTTCCCCCTAAAGGTATATACCAGAGGTAGAGACCCTAGCATGTTTCTAAGGGCGGACCACACAGTCACCAACATCATCTATGGAAGCACCGTCTACCTCAGAGCTATTTTTTGGGTCAATGACGGAATATCTAGGGCATAACCCACCACTGGAAGACACTACTACTGTGTCAGGAACTCTAGCAGGTAGTTCATCCTACCGTGACATGGAAGCTATATCTTTGCAATCCTCAGGGGACATCTCAAGATTTGGTGGCCAATTAGCCTGCTCGCCGTATTCTCCACTGGCCAGCCTGCCATCCCAGCGGCCCACCACAGTGCTGCTACCAGTTCCTCAGCCACCCTTAGTTGACGAGTGGGGAAATCAAATGCCAGACCTTGCATCCGAGCCAGGGAACATCTAGACCATCCTTACAGTGGGCCACTTCCCTGAGATGTTTTGGCCGATCGCAGGATCGAATTTTGGTACACCATAATCGCTCACACCGGAAGAGTTTGAATGTTTCTGCCAGACCCTTTGGGCGACTCACCTCCGTCTTCGCCACATGCGGGTGACTTATCACGGGAGCCAATAGCCCTTCGAAGACATCAGCGAACAATGTCGCCTAGTTGACCTGGCCAAACTCCCAGTGTTCTGACACCACGAGTCACCTAGCCACTATAGGGCCCTCCAACAACAGTGCGTTCAGAGTTTTCAATTACTCCGTAGAGTTATCGAGGAGGCTACCCCCCACGTGCAGGTCTGTGGCTGGGGGTAGTACACCACCCTCCTCTTCAGTATGATTCTCCAATAGCCTGACTCACTTGGAGACAGTGAGGAAATTCCCCCAGGAAGAGTGGCAATCAACATGACTGATCTGACAGGAGAGTCGAATGAGCTGGTACTTCTCGATGGGGGCATCCCCGCTGAGGACATACTACCACTAGACCCTTCCGGAAGGATTACTCGCCAACAGAGGAACATCCTAGGTCTCCCTCCACCCACCGAAGCGTTGTTACTAAGACATAATGTCAGTAAAGGAAAAAATAGTGTTGAAGCTATCAAGCACTCCGACCCATCGACCTCAGTGTAGAAGACGGAAGAGGACCCTGAGAAGGTCGCGCTGCGCCAGTAGCTTGTTGAGCAGAAGAAATTGGTTGATGAAATTATAGATGAACGCATTGTAGAGCGGCGACCTGACTATGGTGATCCTAGGCTAGGGCATGAACAACTACCCCACGACGAGATTCTCCCAAGAAACCCTGATCATTCCATATTCGCAGATAGGGTGGAAGATGGAGCTCACGGCAAGATGGCATGGTATGTCTCGTTGAACCCTCTTGAATGACACAACCACCCAGGGAACCCCATCCAGGATCCTTTAGCCGCCCCAGGGGTTTCTCCACTAGCCGCTCCACGATCCGCTGAAGTTGGCTACCTCATTGAAGAGCCCACCAATGCGCTCGTGGTTAGGGATCCTAGTCAAGACTGGGACCTCTGTCCAGATGATCTGATGGCAGCACTCATTGCATGCCAGGAATCATTGGAAACACAACAAGTGGTTGTCCCCCTGATGGAAATCTCTACCCGGCATGGGTGGATGGCATGCCAGCACCCCCAGGATTCGAAAATCCAACTTTCTCCCCCTTTAGTGGGATGGGGGACCCATCACAGCACCTGGCCCACTTTATGTTGCTTTTTGGGCATATGTTAGGGACCCGACGTAGCAGGAGGCTACCAAGCTCTACTGTTTTGTTTAGATGTTGGACGGGCCGACATTCGTCTGGTACAGCCATCTCCCTGTTGGATCTGTGACAAGCTGGGAAGACCTTCACAGGCAGTTCCTTTACATGTTCAGCTCTACCACCCGGAATATGAACAACTCAGGCCTCTTCAGGTGCAAGAAAAGGATGGATGAGCGAGTCGTGGACTTCATCGCCCGGTGGAAGGGGCATACATACTCTCTTGACATGTTGTTGACTCAATAGAAATTACTAAATATGTACGTGGGGAATGTCAGGATGGAACTAGTTCCCTCCCTTATCATCAGAATTATCCTGGAGGGTTCCGAGACATCTCGAATGAGACCCAGTGCCATGAAAAATCCCTAAAATAAGCTAACCAGGCATGCTTTCCGCCTCCTGCAATTCTAGAAAGGAGAGCTGCCAATGCTAAGCCCACCATCGTGGCCTAGATAGAAGACCCCAGGTAGCTATAATTACTAGCAGTGGAGCTGTCCCTACAACCAAGCAGCGGCCCTCCCTTACGGGCACAGTTTCCAGCCCAACAACGCCCACCACATAATCTGCAAGGGCCTTCACATTATGCGCCACTGATGCCTAGGCAGGATAATCAAGTTCCACCCCTTCGGAAAGCTCCCCCGACCCCCCTTCTCGGTCAAGCTCCTAGATTCCCCTTTCCGGACAGAAGGAATGAGACCTACTCATTCAACGAGGCGCAGGTCCCCGGATACATCCGCAGTGCCTTCAAGCAGGTAATCATACAACTGCCTGAGTGCAGGAAGCCAGAAGAGGCTCATCTCACTAATCACCCAAACTACTTCCCTTATTACAAGATCCTGAGCAACACAATCAAGAAATGATATGTGTTTAAGGACTGGATCCAAGACCATATTAACTACAACATAGTCAGGTTGGGCTCATCCCCGACACAAATGGTTGGTGACATTGTGAGATCAG
This sequence comes from Viscum album, assembly GCA_963277665.1. Classification (NCBI taxonomy): domain Eukaryota; kingdom Viridiplantae; phylum Streptophyta; class Magnoliopsida; order Santalales; family Viscaceae; genus Viscum; species Viscum album. Next base: position 1,285,981,707 of record OY728159.1, on the reverse strand, counting down.
ATAGTAGTAGCGATGACAGAGGCGAGTGGCAGCAGGTTCCTGACCACGGGTCCCAGAAGAATAACCACTGGATGGCTCAGAGGATGGTCGCTCGTGCCCATGGCATTATCTGTGCATGCCTGAATTAGCCCGAGCCTTCAAAAGCTGCAGCCACCACTTATGAATCATCATCTTATCCGGCCTCTTCCCATAAGAGAAAGTATCAGCGGCGCAAGAAGAAGCAACACACCTCACCAATGTCATCGTCGTCTCGCACTCTCGGCAACTTCATGCCCCTGAATATGGGCATCCCTCCTAGAATCCGCCCAGTGGTGGATGATTCATCAACTGATAGTCAAGGGTAAGCTTTTGTTAACACAATAGAGTTGGTAAATACCTATATGACTCCTAGAGAGGGAAGTGCTAGATGAACCTCCCCAATATCCCCAACAGATGCCAACGTCGGCGGAACCGCGACCATATGGGTCGTTGGGGCACATCAGTTGGCACCTCCAGCCAAGTCGTGCATGCCGTTGAGACCAGACAGCAGATCTAGCGCAGATGTCAGCACGCACAGCCTCTTCATTTGGTGTCAACAGGCCCACCTCTGCCACTGTTTGGGATACTAGATCAAGCATAGCCACTTCGGCTATATCTTGACCAGCTTTTCCCCACTACAGGCCAAACTCAGTCATCAGTTTCTCATCCGGCAGCAACCCTCCGAGATTCAACTAGTTAGCAGTGGGATGTCCTCAGTACCCATCAGCTGCCAGTCCAACCGGAAGTGTCCGTCATTCCTTCCACTACAGAGCGGCCTCCTGTAAGCAGAAGTTCACGCCAGGCGTGGAATTATGATGTTCTGAAGCACCTCACCATCATCCCAGCAAGTCTCTCCATCCTTGAAGCCCATCTCCTATTGCTAGATATGCACGAAGCACTCACCGAGGCTTTAAGAATCCCCCTCCAGTTTGAGATAGAGGTAGCAGCTATAGAAGCCTTCCATGTTGCAATAGTTGAGAATTACGAATGTTAGGACATCATCTCATTCGCATGAGAGGATGAAGGCTCCCACATATAGGGGGATATCCGCCCGCTGTATATTACCATCCAATTAAATGGCATGGAGGTTCTCTGCAGTCTCATTGACAATGGCTCCGAGATCAATCTTATCCTGACATAGACACTACGGAAGCCAGGGATATCCGGGGATGACCTAAGTCCCTCTGATTTAAGGATTCAGGGATATGAAAAGACAAAATAGACCCCGGTCGGCATGATATGTGTAAAGACCTAGTTCGGTGACCTAGTTGCCAGTAATGAATTTACTGTTTTCTCCCAGGACACCGCGTACAATGCATTGATGGGCCGACCTTGGCTTCACCTGCACTCTTTCATTCCCTCGTCAGATCACCAATGCCTCATGTACTCCCTTAATAGTCGAGTAGGTGTACTCCAAGGTGTTCCATCTCCTTTTGCCTCTTGTAAAGCCTCCTACTTGGATGTTGATTATTACAAGAGCAAGGATAAGAAAGTACAGGTAAGCGAGGTTGAGCTCGTTGCCGCTACGACCGACCCTTGGAGAGGCTTGAATGACACCTACGTCTTCCCGATCCATAGGTTGGAGGGTGTAACCCTGGATATGGGGCAGTGTTTTGTCATTTCCGGGATGAGGGGGAATCATGATCCCAAATCCATGCAGCGTTGGAGGATCACTTCGTATTCTTATACGAATCTAGATCCAGTGATACTGGAGCCTCCCACTCCCGTCAGGTATTGAGAAGTCTTGCTCATGGAAACGATATTCTGTCATACTTTTGTGATTCACCAGGCTGGGATATGTCGGATCTGGACAACACATCACTACTGATTTGATATTTTCAAGTGTGCCCCCTTATGCCCAAGACCAGATGGTGTCGGGTCGATAGCCTTCATAGCCATGGTATCAGCAGCGCCGGAGCACCCTGATGAAATAACTACAGCCGCAAAAGCTGGTGGTAGCCTCCCATCAGGGTTTGGTAGCTCAGAAGTAACTTCCCCCACATAGGATCTCCCCATAAGTGAAAAAAAAATTATAGATGATGTTACCCTGCCTTTGAAAAAGGCGTCTTAGCCACAGACGATGAGTTGGTATAGGTGGACCTCGTAAGCGAGGCCGATCCGAGACCCACATTGATCAGTGCCGCTATGTCTCCTTAGGAGCAGAAGAGGTACATATGATTTCTCAAACATCACTGTTATTTATTATCCTATAGTTCTGACGAGATTCTAGGACTAGATCCTCAGGTAGCTTTCCACCGCCTTGGTCTTCTGGAAAACTATCACGGGTTCAAGCAGCCTTCTAGAAAGATGCATCCATCTCAAGGTTCCATGGTCGAGGCCAATGTTGACAAGATCATCAGAGACAACTTCATCAAGGAGGTCCAATACCCCATGTGGATAGCCAATATTGTGCCAGTCAAAAAAAAAAGAACGGACAGATCAGAGTCTGTATCGACTTTAAAGATCTCAATCGTCACTGCCGAAGGATTATTTTCCCCTTATAGTGAAAAAATTGTTGATCGACCCTACGACTGGATTCCATACCCTCTCTTTCATGGACAGTTACTTTATATATAATCATATCCATATGGCCCCTGATGATGAGGAATCTACCGCTTTCAGGGAGCCCCTAGGTACTTTCTGTTACCAGGTTATTCCCTTTTGCATGAGGAACGCAGGTGCCACCTATCAGCGGGCCATGCATTGCATATCCAATCCTGTCCTGGGAACATTGGTGAAATTCTATGTGGATGACCTGGTGACCAAATCTATCCAGTGCTAGGACCATTTCAAGGACCTGGAGAAAGTGTTTGGTTTCCTCCATTCCCACCACCTAAAGATGAACCTGTTTATGTTTTCCTTCGGGGTCACCTCCGGGAAGTTTCTTGGCATTTTTTTATGATACCAAGGCATCGAAATTGACCCATATAAGATCAAGGCAATCATCTCGATGCCTAACCCGAGTAATATTTGGGATATTTGAGGACTCCAAGGCCACTTATCCTAAATACACCGATTCATTGCGAATATGGATGGAATGTGTATGCCCTTTTCTCGGCTCTTGAAGAAGGGCACTGCTTATGGGTTGTATGAGGAGTGATAAAATGCATTTAAGGAGATCAAGAAATATCTGTTCGAGCTTCTAGTCTTGATGCCACCCATCTCCGGGAAGCCACTGATTCTCTATGTCACCACCCTAGAATGATCCCATGGTGCCCTTATCACACATAAGAACAATGAGGGGATAGAGAACAACCTCTACTACCTCAGCCGCATGATCCTCAATATGGAAACCAGATACTCCACCATTGAGAAAGGTTGTCTTTCGCTCGTATTCATTGTGAAAAAACTGTGGCATTACCTGCAGCACCACGAGGTACAATCGGTCTCTCGATTAGACCCAATGAAGTAAATTTTGAATCACCCTATGTTGGCTGGCCGACTAGCGTGGTGGGAGGTAATATTCTAGTAGTTCGACATCAGGTTTTTGACCTAGAAGGATATCAAGGGGTAGGCATTGGCAGACTTCCTAGCAGCCCATCCAACCTCTGCGAACGAGTCTCTGGACATAGATTTTCCTGATGAGGCATCCCTCTCTATAGACCATGTCATCCAATGTTGGAAAATGAACTTCGACGGCACCTCACAGAGCCCCACCAGTAGGAGACTCAACAATCCTAGGATCAACAGAGTGGGCCTGGGTGTTGTCTTCATCCCCCCAGCGCAAGCCGTTCTTCCATACTCATTCTTATTGTCAGAAGGCTGCACCAACAACAAGGCAGAGTATCAGGCCCTCATTACTAGTCTCGAGCTGGACCTTGAGATCAACTTGCCTCATTTTAGTGTGAAAGGGGATTCCGTGCTAGTCAACAAGAAATTCAATGGATACTATGTTATTATGAATCCAGATAATGTACCATTGTTAGAACACACTCTCCAGCTAATTTCCTAGTTCATTTCTCAGCCAGAGGTTATCCATGTCCCTCGGTCATAGAACAGTTGAGAAGATGCTTTGGCCAACTTGGCTGCATCCCTTGCAGAGCCCGAGCAGGATGATATGATTATCCACGTGGCGCACCAGAGATTCATTACTCCCGTAACCCCAGAGGATGATGACAACCCACATGTAAACCATCTTATCGTCGGTGCCTCTACGTCTGGAACCCCAAGTTATTTAGATGTGTTGATCTATGTAATTTCCGATTAGAGGACACCCTTAGTCGAATACCTCTGACACAGTATTCTCCCGTCAGATCGGGTTGAGCGTGAGCGAATCCGACGCCGTGCGATGGAGTTTACTATTCAGTGTGGTCCCAGCCTTGAGCAGATCCTCTATAAACGCAGATTGGATTGTTTTCTCCTCTGTTTTCTTTAAGAAGACGAGATTCTATAGGTCATTCAAGAGGTTCATGGAAGTTTCTATGGTTCCCATCAGGCCGGGCCAAAGTTGTCCCACCAGATTCAAAGGCTAGGGTTTTTTTGGACCTCCATGATCCACGACTGCATCGAGTTCTCCAACAGGTTCCATGCATGCCATCTTCATGATAACATTGTGCAACGACCACCAGATCCTTTCTATAATACCAAGTAATCTTGGACCTTTGTAGTTTGGGGGTTATATGTTGTGGGACCGTCCCCACCGGCAATGGATTGCCAATGCCGGTTCATTCTGACCGCTACGGATTTCTTTTCCAAGTGGGAAGAGGCAATTCCGCTCAAGGATGTCAAGGCTTGTTCTATCATAAACTTCGTGAGTTCCAATATCATCTATCGATTTGGGGTACCTCACACTATCCTCACCGATAACAGAACCATTTTCCGAGCAGCAGAGCTGATGAAATTGTACGCCACGTACAAAATTCTCTCCAACCATACCTCCTGCTATCACGCGCAAGCAAATGGCCTGATTGAGGCATTCAATAAAACACTATCTAACATTCTACAAAAATCGTTGGTCTGAAAAAGATGAGTTGACCAGATAAACTCCCCAATTCCCTCTTGTATTATCGGATGACCACCCATAATTCCACCAAGGTGACCCCATATTCGTTGGTGTACGGAATGGAGGTCGTCCTACCCATCGAGATTCAAATGCCCTCATTACGCCCGGTGGTATATGACCAGTAAGCACCAGATAGAGTGGATGAAATCCATCTAGAAGAATTGTATGAACTAGACTAGAATAGGCTTCGTTCCTTGCACAACCTAGAGAGGCATCAGAGTAGGATGGCTCGAGGTTTCAACAAGATGGTTCGCCTCCGCTCTTTCCGGAAAAGTGACTTTGTATTAGCCGTTAGAGCACCAATGATCCCCGGCAGGAAACCAACCATGTTGGAGCCCAAATGGGAAGGGCCTTTCATTGTTCATAAGCATTATACCAAAGGAGAATACACCTTGGTGACCATGGATGGTGATCATATAACTCCTCCCACAAATGCAAAGTTCCTCAAGCAATACTTTTCACGATGATTCAGTCCTGCATGACCTTAAACTGTATTTGGTCATGCACGACCTTAAACTGAATTCTGTCTTGCTTGACCTTAAACTGGATGATGGTCCTGCATGACCTAAAACTGTGTTTGTTCCTACATTCTGGCCCCTACGGTCCCGCGTGACCTTAAACTGAATGCTAGACAGGCCTTCCTGACCGAGGCCCAACTTCAAGCCACTTGGTCTTCATGGTAACACCCCGACCCCAGTTACCCAGAGTCGGTTCATTATTACGTATCATTGGCATGATCACAAAAGATCAAGTCTCAAAAGACCGATTATTTTAGTAGTCTTGGAATAACTAGATACATTAAAAAAGTTTTCATTACATCATAAAGTGAAAAAATCAACAACATCTTGCCTCCACACTGATATCCCATTATAATATCCCTACAATTCATTCATAAAATACTCCTTCACACCCCGGGAAAAACAAAACATAGAAATGGGTGAGATCAAATGTCCAGTAAGGATAAAAATATAGTGGAAACTTTCATAAATTAGTATAAGAATTTAAGGTAATGTATAACTAAAACAAAATCCTTTTAAACATGAAATTCAGCATAATATGGTAGAAATAAAATGAAATAATGCTATTTAATTATTGACATGGATATTTTACTAGTCTAATAATCACATTAAATATCCATAAAAAATTTCATAATGATGGAATGCATAATTCCATATTGTCATAAACACGTAGCCAAGGCCTCGTGCCTAGACTACAAAAAAGATTTTTCCACGGCCTTGTTCCAAGACACTAGTTTGTATCATGAGACCTGCTGATGCATCATGGAGCTATAGAAGGCTCCACCCGTCAATTACTAAGTCCAATGCATTCCTTATACTAACAAGTTTAAACATAACATAAACATTCATATTAAAACTTGCATATGAAATTTAACTACTTTATCCATAAACCATGAATGGTATAATGATAACAAATACATAGTCAAAGAAATCAAAAAACAGTCAACACAACATTGAAGTTTTTTATTATAATAATTCAACTTTAAATAAGCTTAAATTCCATCAATGGATGTTAACATAGATGAAATCAAAACTATTTGAGAAAATATCTCTTTTTTTGAAACCATTTAAAAGTCACATAATTATAAAATAAAAAATTTACTTTGAAATAATTCTTATAATCTTGTAAGGGAAGCTTTGAAGATTTTATAATGGTGTAAAATAGCCACACCCGATGTATAAGTGAAAAAAAGACATTCTTACCTTAATTTTGTCGAAAAGGTAAAAAATGACCTTGTTTGAAAATGACATAAAGATTTCTTTATAAACCATTTATAAAAAGTCAAAAAAGGGAATAAATTACTTCAACCCATATTCTGTAAAATAGTAAGAATGTTTTGAAATACATTTTTATGAAACATGGATGTGGATGATAAAGAGGTCCCAGTAGATAATTACGTATAAATAGCCTCGGATAATGAAGAGATTGTGAAATAAACCCTTACCTTGTACTTTTACTTGATTGAGGGTAGGTTAAATTCCTTTATAATGGTGAAATAATTTTTATTAAATTATACAAGAATCATATACAATAATATGATATCATATATGATCTTATAACATTGCTTTGTTAATAATATCTTAGTATTATCATCGTTTCAGGTTTTAACTTACTCATTTTCTTTTATATGTTTTGTTACATAAGTCATGTTTATTATGGATAGGTTCTATATTATTCATATCCAGAATGATATCAAGTCCTTAAACATTATTTTTAATCATCAAATAAGAATTAGAATTGAATGGATACGATGTGGAATGAATCTCATCGCATTCGTGGAGACTGTAGTCTGTACATACGCACGAGGGACAATATCATTCTTTTGATATTAAAATAATATATAATTAGATATTATATCATATATACAGAATCAATATCATTTTATATTTATTATTTACATTAAGTACACATCATTATTATAACCATCCAAATAATAATGTTTTGAATAACAATTACACCACGACGTGGAGACGGTAAGTCGTACGTACGCACGTATGGTGACATGTCATTAAAAGGATGGATAGAATAATGAATATGGTTGTTCCATATTTATAATAACATCATAGTATATAGAAGATACATGAGTTATTATTTAAAATGGGAATAACAATGATAGAAGAAGTTGAAGAAGAAAGGAACTGGAAAAAGGGTGGTGAAAACAATACCTCTTCTTCAGGTTCTTTCTTTTGACTTGATCAAAAGGGATCCTTAGGTTGGCTTTATGATCAAAATAAAGACTCTAGGATGATTTTCAAGAAGTGGAGAGAATATTTGGGCAGGGGTTGGCCGATCCAAAAGGCTTTGAATGTGTGAAATAGAGAGAAGGGGGAGTGCTCTTTTATAAGAGGGGCAAGGGGCACCTTTGGAAAAGCTAGAAATATTATTTTATAATAAATTATATTCTGTTTATAAGGGCTAAAAAGTGGATTATTTAAAGGTTAAGGTGGGTATGGGTCGAAATAATTTCAACCAATAGATTTTAGACAGGTTTGGGTCACAATATTACATTATCATTTATATTTAACTCTTAGTTAAATAGTTTTACATTTACCATGTCTCTTTGTATTTTTATATTATATAGTTAATAAACTTACTATATACCTCCAAAAGACCCCCAAGTGGTTCATAAATGATAAACCTCTCATTATATATGTCCTTTTTCTGATCCTGAGATTTTTTGGAATAGAATATCAATTAATAATATAATATTTATTTTAAAAACTATTTTATGTCAACTTTTACACTATTGGGTATTTTGTTATTGATAATTTGATAGCAGCATTATCACTTCGAAAATAACTAATATAACCAATTATAATTTGTAATATTAACCTAGAAAATTATTTTAATTCATAAGAAGTCTCAACATACATTTATTTTGATATTTATAATATCAATTATTTTAATATTTCATTAATTAGGTAATTACTGCATCACCATTGTGTCATAAATAAATTAAATTATTTAATGTCAAAAAATTATAAATAAAATACCATAATGTAGGAAATATTTTTATCTTTCTAATGAATATTTATAATCGAATTTATCTTATGTATAACCCATATATTAAAAATGTTTTAATAATTAAACATTGATTTTAACTCTTTTAACTCTTCTTTGAATTAAACAATAATAAATGTACTAATGTAATCCATGTGGAACTAAATGATAATATTTTATTATTAATATTTTTTTTGGTCGAGATAAACTTGTCCAATATAATTAGTACATGTGTTTGGGTAATATTAATATCATTTTTCCCTTAATTACCCCATTTACTTTTAACCGTGGTAAATAAAAGTAAAAAGTTACTATTCACCAAAAAGTATTTTTCTCTTATTGAACCACATTTTACTCTTTGATATTAACCTTGTCTCTCAGATTTTGGAACTTCCACTCACAGAAGCGGTAAAATCATGTTTTATGTGAATTGCTAAATTCTCCTATGAGGTGGGTAAAAGACAGTGAAAAGTTCCACAAACCTTATATATAAATATAATTATTCTAAACTAACTCCAATGAATTACATTAAACTTATATAGGTATTTTGTATCTGTTTTTACCTTAATTAAATTTAAATAAAATAAATAATTATTTAAATAAAATTTCGGTTTTAAACTAAAACTTAGTGTTTGTTAACTATTCATCAAGAATTAAACGTTTTCAGAAAAATACCAAAAATTCACCCTATGCTAATTTCGATATTCCGAATCCAAAAATAAAGTCTATTTTGAAAGATAAAATTTATAAAATTTCAAAATGTGGGTATTACTATTCATAACGGCTAGTTTGATTGGTTGTGGTGTGTGTTAGAACTCAAAGTTGTGTACAACACACGCTTCTGTATTATTCAAAGAGAAGCGTACCGTACAAGCTTGTGGTGTTACATTCTCCCCTCCTTCAAATAATTTCATCCTCTAAATTTCAAGAATATTATTTCATATAATGACTTGGGTGGTTCTTCATCATAAGTTCATCGGGTACCCACGTTGCCTCTTCCATCTTATGGTTTCACCATAAAAATTTTACCAGACGAGTCGTCTGGTTTCTCAGCACTTGTTTTATAGTATCAATAATCCTGACGGGCTCTTCGCAATAAGATAGATCAGGTTACAGTTCTACTTCCTCATAAGTTAGTGCATGCATTGGGTCAATCATTTATTTTATCAACAGTGATACGTGGAACACATCGTGATCTTAGGAGAGATTTGGTGGCATTGCCAAATGGTATGCTACATCCCCAATTCGTTCTAGAATTTTGATATGTCCTATGTACCTGTGACCCAATTTACCTTTCTTACCAAAACGTATAACACCCTTCCATGGAGATACCTTCAATAAAACGTGATATCCCATGTGAAATTCCAAATCCTTCTTTTGATTATTGGGATAGCTCTTCTTCATACTTTGAGTTACTTTGATATGGTTTTGGATTACCTTTACCTTTTTAATCGTTTCTTCCACCAGTTCTAGGCCTACGGGTTTTCTCTCACCAATGTCATCCCAATAGGTTGGTGTACAACATTTATTTCTGTATAACGCTTTATATTGTGCCATCCGAATACTTCAATGGAAGCTATTGTTATAGAAAAATTCCACCATAGTTAAATATTGATCCCACATACCCTTAAAGTCAAGTGAGCATGATCTCAACATGTCTTCTAAGGTTTGAATAGTCCGTTCTAATTGTCCATCTACTTGAGGGTGGTTGAAAATGCTCAAATGATGTTCTGTATCCAGGGTATTCTGAAGACTTTTCCAGAATCATTAAGTAAAATGGGGATCACGATCATAAACAATCGGTAGGGGTACTCCATGAAGTTTCACAACATCATTAGTATATAGTCTTTCTAGACATTCCAGTGGTAGATCTTCTCTTATAGAAAGAAAAGGTTCTCACTTGGTAAGATGATCAATAATAACCCATATTGCATCGTTCCTTCTAGGAGTCTTTGGTAGCCCCATGACAAAGTCTATCGTGGTATTATCCTATTTTCACTCAGGTACGGGAGGCTGCTGCAATTCACCACCAGGCCGTTGCCTTCCAGATTTTACTTATTGACAAACCATACATCTTGACACAAAATCAGAAATCTCCCTCTTCATGTTGTCCCACAAAAAATGTTCTCTCAAATCTCTATACATTTTGGGGCACCCTGGGTATATAGGGAAATTGGAACTATGAGAATCGTCTAACAATTCTATTTTTACATCAGGTATATTATGAACACAAACTCTCCTCCCAAATTTCAAAATTACATATTCATACACAAAGTCACTCAATCTCCCAACGTTCACAGCTTTAATCTTCTTCTGAAACTCTTCATCATCGGTATGATAACTCTTTATCCTTTCTAGTAAAGATGGTTTGGAAACCATTTGAAAAAACATTGATGGTTCACCTTCCATGGTGATTCCCATATCCATCTTTACTAAATCCATGAAAATAGGATCCCTTTCAACTCTCATCTTGTTCCAAACTCCATGATCCTTTCTTCTCAAAGCATATTCCACCTCATTTCTTTCCCCGGGTGGTAGTGTATCATGCAATCATAATCCTTGAGTTGTTCAAGACATCTCCTTTGCCTCATGTTGAGTTATTTATGTGATAAACTGTACTTTAAACTCTTGTGATCAGTATATATCTCAAATTTTTCACCATAGATATTATGTCTCCATATATTCAAAGAAAATATTACAGTGGCTAACTCAATATCATGATATGGATAGTTTTTCTCATGAATTTTCAACTGTTGTGATGCATAGGAAATAACTCTATCATTCAGCATAAGGACCCAACTATGTCATTTCTTCGATGCATCAATATAAATAACGAAACCATCATTCCCCAATGGTAGAGTCAATATAAGAGCATTGAACAATATTCTTTTCAGTTATTCAAAACATTCGTCACACTCTTTTGTCCAAACAAATTTAACCCCTTTACGTGTGAGCTTTATTAATGGGTTAGCCAGTCGGGCGAAATTCTGGATGAAACGTCGATAATAACATGCTAAACCAATAAAATTGTGTACCTCAGTTATACTCATCAGTGCTGGACATTCTTCGATTTCTCTTGTCTTAGAAGGATTAAAATATATTCCATCCTTATAGACAATATGGCTAAGAAACGACATCTCTTGAAGCCAGAATTCACACTTGCTAAACTTCCCATATAATTCATGTCTTCTCAGTGTTTTTAGGATAATTCACAAGTGATTTTCATGATCTTCATAGCTTTTGGAGTATACCAAGATATCATTAATAAATACCACTACAAAGTCATCATTATATTTCATGAAAAATGTATTCATTAGATCCATTAATACAGAGGGTGCATAAGTCAATCCGAAAGGCATTACTGTAAACTCGTAATGCCCGTACCTGGTTCGAAATGCTTTTTTTGGAATGTCTTCCTTCTTCACACACAACTGATGGTATCCAGATCGAAGTTCTATCTTTTAAATGTATTGATATCCATGCAGTTGGTCAAATAAATCATCAATGTGACGTAAGGGATACTTGTTCTTTATTTTTATAGCATTGATTTCCCTGTAGTCAATACATAACCTCATAGATCCATCTTTTTTATTAAAATAAATAACAGGGGCACCCCATGGAGAAATAGTAGGGAGAATAAATCCGTTATTACTCAATTCCTCTAGTTTTTTCTTTAGTTCAACTAATCCCATAGTGGCCATTCAATAAGGGGTCTTCGATATAGGCCTTGAACCTGGAATTAAATTAATGGGAAACTCAATTTCTCATTCTAGAGGATGTTCAGGTAAATCTTTCGGAAACAGATAAACATATTCTCTCACAATATGTGCATCCTCTATTTGAACATTCCTTTCCTCACCCATAGTTGTTTAATTCTCTTCCTCCCCAATAATTGATTTTTGTTCACCTACTGGGGTAAATATAGATAAGAATTAGGTGGTGATGATCCTGCTCTAAACATAAGGTGTTTGTTTATCATAATCATCTAAAATCGTAACCTCCTTCTTCTTAAAATAAATATTCGCTTCATGGTCCAAAAGCCAATCCATACCAAGGATTATATCAAACTCAATCAAGTGTAAGATGATGAGATCCGCAGATAAAGAACATTTATATGCCCTAATGGGAACAGATCCACAGAACTTTTTAGCAATGATAGTTCCCTTAGATGTATTAAATGACATCTACTTTTTGAAATCAAATTGGGAATATCTATTTTTCATAGAAAACTAGTAAGATATGAAACAATGAAATGATCCATAATCAAATAATCCATTTTCTAAACATGAGAAAACCATTAAATTATCTTCCACCATGCCTTTCGGAGCTTCAACCTCAGCAGTAGTGATATCATAAGATTGGCCTTGATCCCTTGGACTTTTCTAAGATAATTTCCCCTGACGCTTAGGACATTAATTTTCATAATGTCCCATCTATCTACAGTTGTATCATTGAACATAGTTAGCTTCTTTGTTCCCATTTAAATCACGATCTTTCGGGCCTTTATCACAACAATTGTAACAGAATCCCATTCCCTTCTAACAATTACCGGGGTGTTTATTACCACATTTACTACAGGATGGATATTAAAATTTTCCCTTCCTCCCCTTATTTCCATTTCCAGAGTGATCAGCAGATATCTTCTTCTCTTGCTTTTCATTAAATTCATATGACTTAGTGAATTCCTTTTTAGTATTTATAGCACACGAGACAATGTCTTCGTACGACGAGAAGGATTGTGAGACTAATGCTCGATGAAGAAATGGTTTTAACCCATTAAAGAAACAATCAATCATAATCCTTGGGTTACGTATATAATCTGTTGCATGCCTTGCTAACCTTATAAAGTTAGCTTCATACTTTGGAACATTCTCATCTTCCTTTTGTCTCAGACTCAGAAATTGCCTTTCCATATCTGCTCGATGGTCACGAGGAATGTATTTTTGTAAAAATAGATCTTATAACTCCCTCCATTCCAAATTTGATAATTCATCATCTTCCTTCATGTTTTGAATCAATGACCACCATTGAACAACATCTCCAGTGAGGCGGTAAACCGCCATGGTAACATTTTCCCTTTCACTACTCTCCAAAGGCTGAAATATTTTCTCTAGGGAACACATTAATTTCTCAACTACTAATGTATTTGTACTCCCATTTAATTTTGATGGTTTTTTCCTCATGAAGTGATTGAACAATGATCATCCACGATGTAGATCAGTGTTCTCCATAGAGGTAAGGTTATTATTCATAACCTGAGTGAGTTGTCCCAGTATGGTGATTAGCCAATCAGCACCAGTTGTATCAGAAGCTCCACTATAATTATCATGAGCAGGAGGGCAATCCCTACATGGAGTGTGTGCATTGATACGTTTTCCATTTCATCCACTAGGCACCATTTCTAAACAATGGCATAAAATAGATCAGTTTATGAATCAAAATACATAATTCCATACTTGTAAAAAACATTACATAAATTGAACTATTTATGGATATAATCCATAATCATAAAACAAATTTCTTTTAGGAATTATATACTCATTAACCTTTCATAATGGTTTGTAAGAAAATGAGAATTATCCTAAGCATATCCCCTGGGAGTGTCGTAACCAACAGTGTAGCAAGTCCTGTTTTCGTGCACCATCTGCTATTCGAGTCTAACTCAAAGCGGTGTTTTTGAGTTTTACACATAGTTACATATGTTCTAGAGCCGCCTCTACCTGATCATATCTATATAGGGATGTATTTATCGGAAACTCAAAAAATCTCTACAATAAAAAAAATTTGGAAGTTCTTATATACTAATCCTCAATGTCCACCTTAGGACTATGTTCTCTAATCAGAGTTTATCTAAATCTAGTTTCCAAGGTTTGTAATAAACCTCACCTTGATTCCAACTGTAACGCCATGACCCCAGTTTCCCAGAATCAGGAAATTATTATGTATCATTGGCATGATCACAAAAGATCAAGTCTCGAAAGACCAATTATTTTAGTAGCCTTATAATAACTAGATACATTCAGAAAGTTTACATTACATAATAAAGTGAAAACTACAACAACATATTGTCTCCACAATCTTATCCCCTTATACTATCCCTGCAGGTCATTCATAAAATACATCTTCACATCCTGGGAAAAATAAAACATAGAAAGGGGTGAGCTCAAATGCCCAGTAAGGAAAACAATATAGAGGAAACTTTCATAAATAAGCATAAACATTTAAGGAGATGTATAACTAAAACAAAAGACTTTTAAACTTGAACTTCAGCATAATATAGAAGAAAAAAAATGAAATAAGGCCATTTCCTTATTGACATAGATATTCTACTAGTCAAATAATCACATCCAATATCAATAACCAATTTCATAATGATGCAATGCATAATTCCAGACTATCATAACCACATAGCCAAGGCCTCGTGCAAAGACTACAAATAAGATTTTGTCAAGGCCTTGTGCCAAGATACTAGTTTTTCTCATGAGACCTACTGATGCATCGAGGAGCTATAGCGGGCTCCACCCATAACTTACTAAGTCCAATGCATTCCTCATATGAATAGGTTTAAACATAACAAAATGATTTGTATTAAAACTAGTAGATGAAATGTAAATACTTTCTCCATAAACCATGAATGGTATAAAAATAACACATCCACAGTAAAACATATCAAAAAACCTTCAATACAATATGGAAGTTTTTTATCACAATAAATCAACTTCAAATAAGCTTATAATCCATCAAAGGATGTTGACATAGATAAAATCAAAACTATTTGAGAGAAATATCTCTTTTTATTTAAATCATTTAAAAGTAACATAACTATAAAATAAAACATTTAATTTGAAAATATTATTATAAGATTTTAAGGGAAGCTTCGAAGATTTTACAATGGTGTAAAATAGCCTCACCCGCCGTATAAGTTAAAAAAAAGACAGTCTTGCCTTAATTTTGTAGAAAAGGTTAAAAATGACATTGTTTGGAAAATGACGTAACGATTCCTTTATAAACATCTTATAAAAATTCAAACAAGGGTATAAATTACATTAAACCATATTCTGTAAAATAGTAATAATGTTTTGAAATAAATTTTTAAGAATCTTTTGGATGATAAAGATGTCTCAGTAGATAATTACATATAAACAACCTTGGTTAATGAAGAGATTGTGAAATAAACCCTTACCTTGTACTTTTCCTTGGTTGAGGGTAGGTTAACCCTATGTATAATGATGAAATAATTGTCACTAATTTATACAAGAATCATAGACATTAATATGATATCATATATGATATTTTAACATTTCTTTGTTAATAATATCTTATTATTATCTTCGTTTAGGGTGTTAACTTACTCGTTTTATTTTATATGTTTTGTTATATAAGCCATGTTTCTTATGGATAGGTTGTATCTTATTCATATAAAGAATGATATAATGTTCTTAAACATTATTTGTAATCATCAAATAATAAGTATACTTCAATGTATACGATGGGGATTGAATCACATCACGTTCGTGGAGACGGTAGTCTGTACGTACGCACGAGTGACAATATCACACTTTTGATATTAAAATAATAGATAATTGGATAGTATATCATATATAAAGAATAATTATCATGTTATATTTATTATTTACATGAATTACACATCATTATTATACCCATCCAAATAATAATCTTTTGGATAACAATTACACCACGACGTGGAGATGGTAAGTCGTACGTACGCACATATGGTGACATGTCATTCAAAGGATGGATATAATACTGAATATGGTTGTAACATATTTATAATAACATCAAATTATATTGAAGATACTGTAGTTATTGTTTTATAATTGTAATAACAAAGAAAGAATAAGTTGAAGAAGAATGGAACATGAAAAAGGGTGGTGAAAACATTACCTCTTCTTCGGGATCTTTCTTTTGATTTGATCAAAAGGGATTCATAGGTTGGCTTTCTAATCAAACTAAAGACTCTATGTTGAATTTATGGAAGTTTAGAGAATATTTGGGCAGGTTTTTTCCGAGCCAATAGGCATTTAAGGTGTGAATTAGAGGGAAGGGTGAGTTCCCTTTTATAAGAGGGGTGAGGGGCACCTTTGGAAAAGCTAGAAATATTATTTTATAAAAAAATTATATTCGGTTTTTAATGGCTCCAAATTGGATTATTTAAAGGTTATTTTGGGGATGGGTCTAAATTATTTCAACAAATAGATTTTATACTGGTTTGGGTAATAATATGAACCTTATTATTTATATTTAACTCTTAGTTAAATAGTTTGACATTTACAATGTCTCTTTGTTTTTTTATATTATATTGTTAATTAAATTACTATATACCTCCAAGAGACATTCAAGTGGTTCATTAATGATACACCTAGCATTATATAAGTCTTTTTGTTGATCCTTAGATTTTTATCAATAGAATATCAATTAATAATATAATATTTGTTTTAAAAACTATTTTATGTCAATTTTGACACTATTGGGTATTTTGTTTTTGATAATTTCATAACAGCATTATGACTTCGAAAAAAATTTATATAACGAATCCTAATATGTAATATTATCCTATAAAATTAGTTTAATTCATAAAAAGTCTCAAATTACATTTATTTTAATATTTATAAAATAAATTATTTTAATATTTCATTAATTATGTAATTACTGTATCACCATTGTGTCATAAATAAATTCAATTTTTTAATGTATTAAAACTATAAATAAAATAAAATTATGTAGTAAATCTTTTTATATTTATAATTAATATTTATAATCTAATTTATCTTATGTATAACCCTATATTATAAATTATTTAGTAATTAAACTTTAATTTTTACTCTTTTAACTCTTCTTTGAATTAAATAATAATAAATGTCCTAATCTAATCCAAGTGGATCTAAATGATAATATTTTATTCCTAAGGATATTTTTTATCGAGATACACTTTTCCAATATAATTAGGACATGTTTTAGGGTAATATTAATATTATTTTTACCCTTAATTACCCTATTTACTTTTAACCGTGGTAAATAAAAGTAAAAAGTTACTATTCACCAAAAAAATAATTTTATCTTTTTGAACCTAATTTTACTCCTTGATATTAACCATGTCTCTAAGATTTTTGAAATTCCACTCACAGAAGTGTTAAATTTATGTTTTATGTGAATTTCCAAATTTTCCTAGGAGGTGAGTAAAAGACGGTGAAAAGTTCCATAAAATTTTTAAATATCTAAAATTATTATAAACTAACCCCAATGAATTACATTGAACATATATAGGTCTTATGTATCCATTTTTACATTAATTATATTTAAATAAAATTAATAATTATTTAAATAAAAATTTAGTTTTAAACTATAACTCAGTGTTTTTTCACTATTCATCAAAAATTGAATGTTTTCAGAAAAATACGAAAAATTCACCCTAAGCTAATTTCGATATTAAAAATCCAAAAATGATTTCCATTTTGAAAGATAGAATTTATGAAATTTCAAAATGTGGGTATTACTATTCATAAGGGATAGTTTGATTTGTTGTGGTGTGTGTTAGAACTCGAAGTTGCGTACAACACACGCTACTGTATTATTCAAAGAGAATTGTACCGTGAAAGCTTGGGGTGTTACATTCTTGGACTCTTGCCCCAGTTCTTCTCGGAGTGTACGGTGTGATGTGGGATTATGTCCTCATTTACGTCGGGTTGTTCGTCGTGCTGTACACCCCCCTTTGATAGGGCAACTTACCCCTGGGTGCCACTTTCCAGAACTACGTGTGGCTTGATTCGCATTCTTATGGGATACGTAGGACTGCATGAACATCTAGATTTCATGTCCAGCCCATCTCTTAAGAGATCTCCCCGATCTCCCAGCCACCTAGGCCCCTTGGAATGTCCTTCTCCACGAGAGGGATATATATGTGTGCTACAAGGTTGTTGGAACAATGCCCCCCTTCTCCCAGGAATCCTCCATCTCATGGAAATCGTCGAATTGAGTCCCTTTCCCCGTTACAGTGGTCTGTCAATGTGTTCAGAGTACTCTGGTCTAGCACCAGGAGTGTCAGATTAATCTTTGGCAAGTTCCTTCCACTTATCAAGCTTCATGTTCCCATTCATTTGGCCCCCCGTTATCTTTCACACCCGAAGGGACCCCCAAAAAATGGCCTGGATAAAAAACCTAAGGGATCCCCTACCGTTACGGGCCAATGCCCCCCGAGGGTTTCAGACAACAAGTTGATAGAAATCATGCGTTGCGAACACGGTCATCGGTCGATGCTCATTTGTTTGTCCCCATTTCAGGCTAACGTGATGGGATGCTATTTTGCGAACATGGTCATCAGTAATCCTCTGTCATCACGCCAACCCCTTTAGGCTTTGAATGTTGGTTGCATGATTCACATTATGTTCCACCCCATTATGTTTAGGTGGAATCTTGACACTCTTGGCACTATCCCTTTAGTGCACCTTCGCACGTCTGGGGGACAAAGCTGCAGTAAGATGTCTCTCGAGGCTCCCACGATCCAAGCGCTAAGACTATAGGTTGGGATATTCATTATGGGCTATGTGAAGCATGATCCTCATCCCCATGGGATATGTAGGATCACCCGATCATTTTGCTTCCGGGTCCATCTTAGCTGGGAGCTAGTCTCTCCTACCCCTTATCCTCTGACCCTCACTGGCCTCCTGGCCCGAGGCTCTTCACCCAGAATCGCACACAGTGATGACGTGGACCTTGAACACATTCACGTTGGGTTTTTTTATCATGTCTTTTTCATTCCCCCAAGTCCAAGCCATACGACCTTAAACTATGTTGTTTGGTCCTACCACATGACCATAAATTGTGATGATATCATCCCGACCGCATGAAAAAAAAGGACTGTATTTGTGATGACCTCATCATAGAGGACATCACATTGGGTATCGGTTATTTACCAAACCATTTTTCAACGCCCGTATGCGTCTTGATTATTGTGGCGATTCCAGAAACTTCTACCCTAGGCTGGTCGCTCCACAAAAGAAAAACCATTAACCTTAAAGGAAAACCAAGGTACATCAAATGAAGCTTCTTTTTGTGCGAGGGCTAGACCCGCACACTCCTTTCATACTTTTCATAGGTACTTTACCATGTCATTCCAACTTCAAGAACTACGTACGTCTTGATTCCCATCCTTATTGGATACGTAAAAAAGCCCAGACATTTCATCTCAGGTCCAGCCCCGTGAATCACAAGGATTTCCCCCCTCCCTGTTGGCCCCTTGGCCTGTCTTCTCGAGGAATTGTATAACTGCATCATTTTCCACAAATAAGTGTGGGATGTCCCATAATGACATTGGAAGCTATGGTTCCCTCACCATAGAGGTCCTATCCAAAAGTAGGAATGACTTGTGACCAGATTAATGCACCCGCCTAACGTGTTTCCACCATGGTGGCGTAATCTTGGGAGGGTTGGATTCTGTCTGAACAAACCACCACTTCACTTTCCACGCTTTGTGTTCCCATTTATTCGTATATTCATCCTCCTTCACGTTTGGAGGGACCCCCTAATGGTATGGATGATCAAACTATGGTCCACCTGTTGTTCTGGGACAACATTCTGGAAGACTGATCATGTTTGGAGGGACCCCCTAACAGTACAGATGCTCGTTGTATGGTCCTCCTGCTGTCTAGGGCCAACATTCCGGAAAAGTGGTCAACAATATTTGATTTAGGCCACGTGTTGCGAACATGGTCAGCGGGCAGCCCTCGTTTTTTGTCCCCATTCTAGGCTAATGCAATAAGAATATTGTGTTTCGAACACAATCAACAGTCATCCTTCATTGTCACGCCCCTCCCATAGTGTTCCGAATTTGGGTAACGTGATTCACATTCTTCATTTCCATATGTTCGGACTGATTCCAATGCCCCTGGTATTTCCCCACTCGTGCTCTAGAGAAAGTTGAGAAGATGATAAATTTATTAGTCTGAGGTCCTATTTCTTTGATGGGCCTCCCTCTTCCCACAAGAAATTTGTGTTTGAATTTTGAATTCCCGAAGCTTGGTTGACGCTCCCACAATCAAATGAAATGATAGTACGAGCCTCCTTTGTTTCTCACGGCCCACATGAGCTTAGGTATGGATTGATATTTACTTCGGGATTATGGTTGAGAATGACAAACTAATGGGACAAGTATGTTAAGCAAAGGGTAAAGTAAATTTATCTATACATACTGTTCAAAAGAACAGAAAGTAGTAAGGCGGGACAAGTTTATGGGATTGTCCAAAAAAGGGCCCCTAGGGGTCTTCTTTTTGTATAGATCTCTCCAATGCATCCAATTTTTCACTGTTGTCCTCCAGGACTACCTCCCGTCCCCTGAGAACTCTTTCTTCATTGACGGCCTCATAACATAGTTCGCTGGCCCTGGCCTGTGCCAACGCCTATTCAGCTTGGATCTCTGTTATCTGACGACTCTCTTCTATGAGTTGATCTTGAGCATCCGCCAGCTGGGCCCTCAACTTCTCCATGATCTCAGTGAAGTTTACGATGAATATCTATTGTTATTTCAACTGTTCCTCAAGGCGCTGGACCTCCTTCTACGCCCTCAGAAATGATCGGGTACTCCCTGACTCATCTCGACATTGGGTTACTTCGGCACGCCGGCTGCTATCACACATCTTCTCGGCAACGTAATCATGGACCATTTGGTGAAAAAGTTGATCATCCACCCCTCCAACACATAGGAAGCGCATCCAGGTGTCGATCTACCCCATCCTCTTCATCCATTCTGCCTGGGGATGCTTGAGAAAGAGTCGGATGCACTTCCATCCTTTGTGTCGCGTCATCCGACTCTCCTCGGCCGATTCTAAATCTGAATCATCAATTTCTTCAGCACCAACTGGCTAATAGATGGGGAAGACAACCAATATGGCATCATCAGGGTCTTCCTCAGAGATTCCTCTTAGGGGAATAGGCTCCTCAGCATATGGGTGACCGTCCTCTCTCCCCTCGGTCCTGGTGGTGCCCGCATCGACTTGCGACCTTGCCTTGACGGTAGAACCACCGATCTCTGTTGCTCCCTTTTCACCAATTCCTGGATTCATCATAGTTTGGGAGGCATGTTATGGTTGTGGAGGCACGTTGGCCATCAGCATGATAACAGATGGTCTGGGCTCAGCAGCCCGACGAGCCTCCAGCACCGTCATCACTATACAGACAAGGAGCACCCTGATCAGTTGAGTCCTCTAACAGTGATTATCGATATCAAAGTATAGAACTTATAGGAACTAAAGTCATCAGATGCTAGTTCTCTGGCTCCTACAGGATCTATCACGGTGGGGTATCCCTCAGCACTTGTCATCTCGATAACGAGTGTCGGTGCCCCGCCTTACACTATTGACGCTTCCCCCCCTCCATCGGCCGGAGACACTCGGTCAGCACTGATGTGCTCCTGAGTAATATGAGAAGAGTGGTTTAAGGGTTGCAAAGGAAATAGAATAAAGAAGAAGATAAGGGTCGAATCATACCTCGTGTATCCTGGTTACATCCATATCAAAGATGATGATCTCACCGCTTTCCCAGAGGCTCCCTTGCTGGGACGCCCCCTGAGGCCCTTGACCATTGGGCTCTACTCCTTCACCTCCCCATTATCCATATTCCTCCTCTCCTGTTTCACTATCCTCTAACTCATCACTTCCGTCATCATCCTCCAATTATAGCTTTTCTAGGTCATGTTTCTGGTCGAGCATCACTTTCACCAAGAAGGATGGATCCTCTCACCGACCCCACTAGAATGTGTATGTATCCATGGATGTTATATATGCATGTCGTCGGTGGATGCTCACTCTATCGGCTACCTGGACAAGCCAGAATTCTAGTAGATGGATCTTATCTCAAATTATCTTCTCCCAGAGGGATTCAGTACTCAATTTTTGTCGTAGGGTAATCCAAGTCGACCACATCGCATGGAAGACAACATCTTGGGAAGGCTGAAGAAAATATCTTATTTGCTTGCAAAGAAGTTCTCATGCTTCTCTATGGGGCCCTCATCCTCCAAGAAATGAGGGTCTGGCCACACCCTGTGACACCCCCACTACTGAGGTCCCGGCTTGTGCATACCCCATTTTCTAAGGCACTTATGGTCCTCCTCCTCAAGCGGCACCCTGCCTGCTATCTCGCCACCGATGTTCCACACTGACGACCTTGAGCTGTCAGACTCGCTTCCGAAGACGCCCTTCGGGGTATTCTATGTTCCAATGATTATCATACTCATTTGAGAGGCTAGCATTGACTCCTGTTAGTGGAAAAGTGCTGATGTCACTAGAGCTATAGGTTGTGAACATCAGCCACAAATAACGAAGAAAACATGGATGCATATCCTCTCAGACATATGTGTACACTCTCTTTGGAATTTAGTGAAGGCATACGAACTTCCTAATGAACCTAAAAGGCACATAAGTCTCACAGAGAATCTTTCCATCAATCTAGTCCACGAGAACCCCACCACTGATGCTTTGGAAGTACTATTTTTGCTCCAACGAGCCTTGCCCATCGTCTATCAACTGACCAGTTGGGGTGGGGAATGGACTGAAGAAAAAGTTGGTGTGGTTACCAATCCTAATTTGTACTACATCCTCATTGAGTGTCATCATCATGACCCAGAAAATATTCAGTAGATAGGGTCACAAGTCATTGCCCGGGGGACAGATGGCATTTGGGAAGGTATATCCGCCACAGTGAGCTGTAACCCAGCCATGTAAGATCTGGAAGGGGCCATATACACTCGTAGGTGATACCCCTATCTAGATGCATCCCAAGATGGAATACAACCGAGCCAGCACGGGGACCCCTAGGTTTAAACTCTTTTTGGCATCCATGATACAATCCATCACCAGAGTCGCTGGACAGACACCCATCCTTGCATCCCGCATCGGCAAGAGCCATCCGCTCCGGAATGTGGCGAGGAATCCGGAATAACATACATTTGGGTCTCGGGCCTCAATGATGTTGTATCCCTATTATTGGTATTTCCCACCCTCCAGGATCATCTAGTAGGATCGTCTCTTGCTCCTCTGAACCGTGGATTGGAAAAGTTTTCCCTGACCTGGCATCTAGACCTCCAGATCCTTCTCCAGGAATAGGCTAAACCATTCATTATAGGTGATGTCCATGAAGAAGTCCTTGATCTTCAGCTTCTCCTTATCCAACTCCAGCAGGTGTCGTGTCAGTATGGGGGTTCGAGATCTGTTTCCCCAAGTGTTCATCAGAGGGAGAAATTTGTAATATTGATGGCCCTCCAAGGGGATTCCCCCGATACAGTTGATGTCCCAGAGACTGATGCTGAATTCCACGTGGTGATGATGGAATTTGTTGGTATCAGGAGACCACCAGGTGAACAGCTCCGGTCCAAGCTCAAGCTGCCAGTAGAAGTGGAACTGCGCTGTCCACACTGCCTCGAATAGACTAATGTGCCGTAGATCGGCCCCAAATTGATCACATGTGTGGAGAACATAGTATTCTCAGGCCCACTCACTTTTGAAGTTGCCTACAGACCGCATATCCTAGTCCTACAGTCAACCCTTGGTCTTTTCCGTGATACTCTGACGAAAAATGCTCACGTAGAGGGCCGGTGAGCTCTCCTCAATAGGGTCTCCCCCTGCAATGGTCCTGGTTCTGGGATTCTGGACATAGACATCCATGTTCTGGTTTCTTAGAAAGGATGATTGTTATTGGTGATGTAGTATTGAGGAAGGTCATCTTCGTTTGTCACCCATGATCGTGGGGTATCCACCTCGAAACCCCGCAGAGGGACCTCCTCCAGAATGCCGAAGCCCAACTTCGGCAGATTCTTAGACAATGTTTACTCTTTTTGGGCAGAGTTTAGCATGCTGAAAAGGGTGTGGTTATTGGAGAAAACAATTTTTTTTCATAAACCTCTGGTTTTGCAGCCATCTCAGCTCTTCGGGTAGTGGCCTCCCCCTCATCAGCCTGGTTTCTGGCCATCTTCTTTAATGTGTTTTAGGATTTGGTGTGAAAAATGGAAGGTTGGTGAAAAATATGGGAATCATGCACATAAAATCAGAGGCTGGAATAAAATTTCAGGGAATTTCGTGAAAAATCTTGGGTTTTCTCATAAAAGGCCGCTAAATAATGGAGGAATTACATGTAGCCGAGATAGTTTTTTAGCACAGAAGTAGAAGTAATTTTGCGCACGAGATCTCAATGCTTATTGCGCATTCGGATTTTGCGCACCTCTCAAAAATTTCGCGCGCACAGGGCCCATGAGGCCCTGAATTTTGGCATTTCCCTTGGAATCTGATTGTTGTGACCCCTCGCCAATCCAACTCTGAAAGGGGCATTTGTAGACATTGAAAAGTGCTTATGTGGTGGAGTAAGTTCCAAAACAAAAAATCAAAGTCATATTCGGACCTGGAGACCCTATCCGGAGGGCCTGGAGGTGTTGCGCGGAAAAAGGGTGAAGTGAATGAAAAAAGGTGTCCTGTGAAGAAAGTACCGAGATTTGAATAGGATCCCCAGTGTAGGCATGAAATAATTTCACGACCACGCCCCACACGGTTGATATTTCATGCCACCACGCTTGTCGCACAATTATTTCTCGCAACCCAATATTTTGCACTACCAGATGCCTATAAATAGAAGGCGACCCCCTTCCTTTTCAAGGCTGAATAATTTTAAATACCACTCGTGCGCGTAATTGGCATTCCATGCTCATGTAATTTGGCTTTCAGGTAAGGATATTTTTCACGCCAAGTCACCCCGAAATCTGCCTTTGCGCGAGATCCCCATGGGTTAGACTAAACTCTAGCCCCTTTGGGGTTCTTCCTTTGTGCGTAAATCCCTTCGAGTTGCCTGAAAAGCCTCATCCCCCTATTTCGCAAAAGAAATACTGATTTAGCACTAGCCTGGGGCTTTTTCCCCCTAGACCCCCTTATTTCACGCAAGACCAAAGGGTAGGACGCAATCTCCCAGCGCCATTCACCTTGGTGCTCCCTGGGCACCCTCTTCCGTGAATGCCCAATGACCTTCGTCTGGGTGCCATTTGCAGATGTCTCATACACCCCGAGAATCCGCAGCATGCATGGTTTTCCCGTACGACCTTCTGGGCTTATACTAAGTAACCTCAATGTCCCTTGGACAATCCTTCCCATTGCGTTGCTTCACACCATGCTTCTTCACATAGGCATGACAAAAAAAATTTCCTCTTCACATAGCCATGCTAACGTGGACCCCTCGATGGATCGCCCCACGACACCCCCTCGCCACGGCCTTGCTGAAGCATTACCTTCCACAAGGGGCATAGGACACTGGTTATGTATGTCCTAGGGGTGAGGATCTAACCCACCACATCCGAGTGGTAGGATGTTAAACTTCCAAGCATATCATCCTCAACACATGATGTTAAACTATTATTTGGCCCCATGCCTCGCATGTAGGGTCCCCCAACCTCGGTCATTCTCCACCCCCACTCGTCTCCACGGGGATGGGATCATCCCTCACATGGGTGATTTATTCGACTGGTGTTTGTTCGCGAGGAAGGGAAGCCACCTTTGTGTAAGCCCCTTGCCTTCCTTATAGGAGGCAGCACCCCTGCTTCTCCTCACATCCTCGGTGCTGAGGCCAACAGAGGGCGTGATAGAGAATGGGTCCCCTACTCTCTTCCTGGGTTCCAAACCCCTCTCCCACTGTGCTTTGTCTCCCTTGGGCCTCCATACTAGAGTAAGTCTTGGAAACATGGGCCGCTCAATGCGTAAGCCCTAGTTTCCTTCCCACGGAATCACCCTTCATGATTTGATCGGCAGGTCTCTGTTAACTCTTATTTCTCACATTGAGAATGCTGTGAGCATAGAATAAGCATCGACCATGACACAGCTTGGGCCGCCTCAGAGAATTAGTCCCAAAAGCCATGTCCCGCATGATGTTAAACTGTAAACCCAAACTATGGGGACTTTGATCTGTGCTAAGGCATGGTGCATAGGAAGCCTCCACGAGGTTCAAGCCCCACAACCTTGGGCCACCTCAGAGTGTAAGCCCCATCCAACCTAAAATATGGGGACTTTGATTTGTTCTAAGGCATGTTATGTATAAAGCCTCTAAGAGGTTCAAGCCCCACCACCTAGGGATGTCTCAGAGCATAAGCCCCATCCAACCCGAATTACGGGGACTTTGATCCATTCTAAGGCATCGTATGTAGGAACCCTCCACGAGGTTCAAGTCCCACCACCTTGGGCCGCCTCAGATTGTAAGCCCCAACCATCCTGAACTATGGGGACTATGATCCGTGCTAAGGCATGGTATGTAGGAAGCCTCCACGAGGTTCAATCCCATCACCCATTGGTCATTTCGACCCCTTCATGTCGGTTCACCAAACACCCTGGGCCGCCTAAGATCTTAAGCCCCAAACACCCTATCCCGCATGACATTAAACTGTAATCCCGAACTACAGGGAATTTAATCTGTGATAAGGTATGGTACGTAGGAATCCTCCACAATGTTCAAGCTCCACCACCTTGGGTCGTCTTAGAGCGTAAGCCCCAACCAACCTGAACTACATGGACTTTGATCTGTGCTAAGGCATGGAACATAGGAAGACTCCATGAGGATTAGGCCCCACCACCTTGGGCCACCTCAGAGTGTAGGCCCCAACCATCCCGAACTACGGGGAATTTGATCCATGCTATGGCATGGTATGTAGGAAGCCTCCATGAGGTTTAAGCCCATCACCCATTGGTTGTTACGACACCATTCATGTCTGTTCATCAAACACCCTGGACCACCTCAGAGTTTAATCCCTATCTGTCTGGACCCCTTTCCCCCCCTTCACATCGGTTCACCAACTCCAACATTGGGTCGGCTCAGAGTGTAAGCCCCAAATTCCCCCATCCTGCATGAAGTTAAACTGCATTCCATCCTGAACAATGAAGACATTAATACCCTGTGACGGTAATATGTAGGAATCCTCCACGAGGATCAAACCCATCACTGATATCTCATCCCGATCTCTCCCTCGAGCCCATGTGTCTTAGGAAGCTCATACCCTAACCCGGAGGTTCCACTTCCTCTGGGACCCATCCACGTGTTCATTCTCACGGGTCACCTCTTCAAGTGTCCCACCATATCATCAAACTATGTGGACTTTGATTCCCTACCATGGGGATACGTGGGAAGTCTCTTTGAGACACAAGCCCAAATCCATCATTCATTCTGATTCTTACCCAGGCCCCCACATCCCGGTGGTATCATGCCACTTAATTCCCCACCCCACACCACCACATTAGAGAAGCCGCCCATGTGCTGGCCCCAACATCAGTGTTCCGTTTATGGGGTTATTCAATATGATCCACTCTAGCTAGTGTTCTGATCAGTCTGATCCATCTCTGCTAGATGTTAAACTTGTGGCATACCCTATGTTAAACATGTGAAGCTGAGGAAAACCTCAGATACATGCCAATGGAATACAAGTCCCCGCGTTCGATGTGGTATGCCTCGACCCTCCACACCCTCAAGAAGCCCTGTAATAAGGGACATAAGATAGACATGCCAATCCCTAGCATCATGACGCACCGGTGATGCCCCAATGTGACTGCTCTCCTAACCAAAGGCTGCTGCCCTGAACGGACCCCCTGGAAGGTCCTGACAGGAGAAACATAATTAAATGGTGTCCATGAAGATATGGAGCCGGGAAGAGCTTCATGAATTACATTTTAAATATACGAGGGAGACCTGGACTATGTGATGATCTCCGAGGAGGAATCCACGAAAGGAAGAACCAACATCCCATCATACTGTTTAGATCAAGGAGAAGACGTCCCTAAATAAGGAGCAGATACCTCTCACCTATTGAAAGTGGTAATGTGGGGTAATACCAGCGCGTCCTCACAGACAGATGTGCATGCCCAGGCGAAAATGTCAGAAACAGCGGTGGTGGTACTCTTGATGATCCCCAGCATGATTTGTGTGTTTCAACTCAAAAGGTAGGTGATTCCATGGTTAACCATTCCTTGATTCATTAGTTTTCATGTTTAAATTGTTTTTAATGTTCCCTATATGCTGTGTGTGGTGTGAAAAACGTTTTTGGGGTATTTGGTTAGTCATTTAATTTTATAATTTCATTTTTGTTGTAGTTGTGAACATTTCGAATATAACAGATGTGGTATCTTTTGTAGTAGTTTTATAAAGTAGGAAATTAATTTATTTGTTGTGTAAAGGGGATAAAAATTATGTTTTTTTAATGACTTAGTGTCATGTGGGCCTTGGAAGGTTGTTTTTAGAATAGGTTTGTTGTGTAAAACTTTGGTATACTTTTTGAGACCATTTTATGAAAATGGGTATTTTCAGTTTTATATATTGTGGTATTATTCAAGTTAATTTTATAACACTTGAATGTGGTTTTATAAACTTCTCTAGGGTTTCTAATTCTACCTTGTTAGTGTTTTGGTGTGGTTTTGTCCTTCAAATAAGGTTTTGAAATAGGGGATCTGAGAAAATATTGGGTATACTCTTTAGAATTGTTTTATGAAAGATCTGAATGATTTAATGATTTATGTAAGAGGTGAAATCATATTGGAAAACTATTTTGGAGTGTTTATATTTTGAAATTTTACATTTTAAATGTGAAAGGGATTGTTTTGATACATCGTCCATCTTGTAATTTTTTTTTAAAATGTTTGAAGAATTTACTAATGTGTGTAAGAGATGTGAAAGTGATGAGGGATATTGTGTGTGAGTGTGATTGAAAAATGGATTTTGGTTATGAAAAGGGTATTATGTAACATGTGTGTGGGCTGTTATGTGAGCTGGAATATCTTGGTATGATTTTATAAATTTTTTACTGAATTTTTGGAAGTGTTAAAGAAATGTGAAAAGTGTTGTGGGCTAATTTGGTATGATTCAGATTTCAAAATCAATTTGAATAAAAAGTGGACATTTGTGACTTGTGTGGTATACGTGTTGATTTTTTGGTGAATTTATGAAATGGAAATAATATTTTCATGTCAAATTATATTTCTTGACATTTTGAACCTATTGGAGAACAATGGGACAATTAATGTATCTTGGTGGGTGGATGTGTACTAGTATTCTAGTGAATCCATGGGGTTTGGCCTCAGTTTGGAATAGAATTATTGAATCGTACCACTCTAACTAAACTATAATGATTATTATTGGG
The DNA here is from genome assembly GCA_963277665.1 of Viscum album. Lineage (NCBI taxonomy): Eukaryota > Viridiplantae > Streptophyta > Magnoliopsida > Santalales > Viscaceae > Viscum > Viscum album. The sequence goes on along the minus strand of OY728159.1, from coordinate 1,285,952,011 downwards.
CACCAATAGGTTATGGGTATTTTCCCGACTAGTGGATCGTGCACGAGAACAAATATTTTTGATGTTTCCTGTCATGGAGATACGAGGTACCTGGGACCCACTACTAGCTAATTCTTATGGGTTATTTTCTATCTGTTGTGCCCATTAGATCAATTATACATACCATTGAAATAAGATATATTATTCTGGAAAATTTAGTAGCTTTTTAATTTATTTTAAAAGTGTTGATTCTTTAAATTAACCTCCTTAAAAACTGATTTTTTTAGTTGTATCTTTTAGAAATTGTAACTAGAAATTACCTGTTTTTTGAAAACATGCATGCTTTTCTTCATTGAATTTTTATCACATAGAATGTCTTAGTGGTGGTTTTCTATGGGGATTTGTCTCCCAACTGACTTAAACCTTTGGGTTTAAGTAGATTTGGCTTTTTTTGATGTCGTATGCTGGGTTCAGTTTATAGTGCCATAGGTTCGGGTTTCTAACATGTTCTTGGTGGTGATGTCTTGTGAAGATGGCATGAGGTTTGTGCCTCTTGGCACGAGGGTTCATGGGATGTTTTTTTGGGTTTGTACCTTTTTTATAGTCTTTGTGAGTGGTTTTAAACTATTTAATTTGTTTCTAAAGTTTTTTAAGAGATATTTTGGTTTGAAAAATCTTAATTCATTTTATTGGATTTATTTGTTGTTTTATGTTTATAAACATTGGTAAATCATTCCCGAATTTTTAGTTTATTATACCCAGTAACATGTTCCAGCCTATGGAGATTGGGAACGCCCTTCAGGCCATGTCGTGGGATGGGTTTGGTGCCTGTTTTGTCATCGACCAGATTCTGTTCGTGACAAAATGGTATCAGAGGATTTTTATGATAAATGTCTGGGTCATGTTATTTGAGGAATAGTTATGATAGTCATGTGTTTGGATTGTTGGGACCTAACATTATAGTTATGGGTAGTGTGCCTGATCACCACACCTCATGATGAGATTCAAGTCACCATGGGAGGTTGGGACTTATCTATTTTTTTAGTTTTTTTGGTTTGATGATGATTTTGAGGAAATGAAAGCAGAGTTGGGTAATGGTCTCAGTGAGCTCGTGGGTCCTGGAAATCCATGTAATGCCAATGATATTTCCCTAGAGCACTCTTTCTAATAGTGAAGTCGTAGTTTTATGGCTTCCAACCATATTCCCATGTCACCCACCGAAGTGAGTTCCCCCTTACATTGGCTTGTGTCCTTTTGTTTTGAAATATTGGAAGTTCGGGTTTAAAGTAAAAATGAATAGGTTTTATGAAGCATAAGGTTTTTGTAAAATGTGTTTCAAATAAAGATGTAAGGGTTTGATTTTTTAAATGGTGGAACTAAAATATCAGAATTTTTTTTAATTAGGGAAATGGTGTGTTTACACATCTTTTGAAACCAAGAAGTATGTTAACATTGGTTTTGAAAAAGTGTTTTCAATTGAGTTTTCTAAACTATTGAACAATGTTTTAATTGGATAATATTTTTTAAAATTATCCTGTATGAGTTGAAATTATGTTTTCATTTTAATGATTGTGAATTTTTGAAAAGTATTTAAGTGGTAATTTGGATTTGATTTTGTGGTGAGCGGTATTGAGAAAATGGAAGTATTGGTTGATTGTTTTGGTTTTCAAAAATAGAATTAGTTTTTGTTTTATCCTTTGGTATTTTTGTGATCAACCACATGTATGTGGTTATATGGGATGATGGATGGTTAATGGCATGACTGGTTGAGTTTCAGGGTTGATATGAGGGGGGTGCCCAGTGTGGCATGGAAACATGCATGTGTGGGGCCCATGTTGTACCATTGGAGGATACGATAACCAATGAACAATTTGTTTTCAAAGAAATGTTTAAAAAAACATGCTGTCTTGATGAATTTTTTGGGAAGGTGTGTATTATTAGTTTTTGGTAATTTTGATGTTGTAGAATGTTTTGAGTCCAAGAACCCTTATTGTTTGAACATTATTTTGGGTTTGTGTTTGGTCGGTAAGCTGGGTTAAAGGGCTAGTTAGTGGTATCTTTTAAGAAATGTTTCAGAAGACTTTATGGTGGTTACACTCATATTTTGGGATCTGGTTTTGGTATTTCATAACCAATGGACTAGGTTGGTTGGGTCCTTGGATTCACTCATTGGATAAGGTATGCACCATTAAGGGTTAGTGCACAACTGAAGTGAAACCTGTATTGTTTTGCCGTTGGAAAATCCACCAGTTGATCAATGTATGGAATCTTTTCATGGGATATGTAGAATTAGTCTACACCCTTTCATTTTTTTTGGGTTTGAGGATACTCTTTTTGAATCAGAGTTCTCATGGAAGGTTTAATGAGACTATAGTTTCTTAATTTTCATGATTCATTGAAGTTGGAAGTGGTATGAGGTTGTAAGTGTGGATGGCTGTTTGGATGGTGACTAAGAAGTCCTTAGGGTCCCTCATAGTATCTTTGAAGTAAAATTTCATGTTAAACCATCAGTGTGGGAAATCAGGTCATGAGAGGCAATTATGGCCACCTTATGGAATTGTCTGTTGTTTGGGGACTTGGCATAAGTTCCCATTCCATGTATTTTTTAAATCAATCGCAATGGTAATGTTTGGAGTCTCTTTGTGATGTTATGTTCTCATTTAAATATGAAGGTGATGTTCATGAAATCCTATGAGGGTACCTATTTTTTTGTAGTATATCTCCCTTGGGAAAAACATAAAATCCTCTATCTTAAAAGATCCTGTTTATATGTGTCCTCACCTTCTGTTTTTTCTCATTCGAGAAAAACATGGTGCAATGTGTGTGCATCTTCTGATCCCTTATATCAGTGAAAGGTCTGGTTTCAGTAAAGTTAGTCACGGAGTGTGTTATGTTTTTGGGAACCCATCGGGGTATGTATTGTAGTTTTTTTTGGCAACAAAAAAAAAAGAAGTTCCATATAGGAGATCTAAAGCCTAAATGTGTGGCAAAAGATGCTTCAATATTTTGAGCTCCATCCAATGGTCCTGGAGAGAAGCTGGCGCATAGTCAGGGAAAATACTAGGGTTGTTTAAACCCTTATACATGTCCTACCCTCAGTATGAATTATCAAAATATTTTGAACCTCTAGTTTATTCAAATTTGTTCTATTATTCTAGTTTGATGGAAAGAGGTAGAGGGCCTCATTCTCATTTTTTTCTCATAATGTATTTTCCTCCCCCTTTGGTTTGCATTGTGTTTTTGAAGAATGGTTTGATATTTGGATAGGTAGGTTGACCGAACTATTTTTACATGATGATTTGTAACAATTCTCTAGAAAACAATTTATATATAAGGATCCACACGTTTAGCACACAGTTTCTCAAACTGTGTGGACTAATCGTGCACCCGTCAAAACTCTTTGAGTTTTGGGGTCGTTCTGTGATGGCCCATGTCGTTCAGTTAGGAAGATTGGTTCTTATGGTGAGGATACCCACCATGGGTCTAATGTATTTTCTTTTAAAAATGTATAATTAAATTATACCCATTGTACCAGAGAGTCCATTCAGGCCTCCCCCTATTAGTGTCTCGATTCTGTCTTAGTAAAAATTTATGTTGTCTCTTATGGTGGGGAGCCCATTTGTGTCTCATCGTACCAGTAACTTAGTTTTGTCCTTGGTATTGGATTGGAAGTGGGTAGTCTCACTCGGAGTTATCTATCTACCTACATCTTCTATGGGTAAACATTGGGATTGGATAGTTCCCAACAGTTTAGTTATATCATGGTTTTTGTAACCTTGTTCTATGTTGTTGTTTGTTAAGGTAAATGGCGAGAGCCTTGTTCGAATAGTGTTTGAAGAAATTTATTTTCAGATAAATTCTGAATGTGATTGATCATTTCTGTAATGCTCTATTTGTTTTGGTTGTGAATTATTCATTCATTAATTGATCAATGGATGTGTTTTGTCATTGGGGACTATGCTTGGAAAATTAATCCATTTCGACATTCAGTTGGGTTTTTTTTACTTTTGGACCTGTTGTGGAATTACGAGTGTGGAATTTTTTATGTTGGGGATAATTGTCACATAAATGACTTCTTTTAAATTAATTTTTCATTTAATTTCCATTCCTTATTTTATTTGGGGGTTTACCATGCATTTTGGTTGAAATGGTTTGTTCTTGAAATTTGGGTCAAACCGTAAGCTCATTTTTAGATTTAAAAATAAAATTTTGGTTCTTTTATAATGCCTTATTTTTTCAAAATTTTACACCCATTCCAATTCCTAAATGGAATAACCTCTTATATTAAAATCTCTATATCAATTAGGAATGTAGCAGAATCCATAATAATGATGGATTTGGGTTTTTTTATTAAGGTGTGGGGCCAGTCGGAAAGCACATTTCCTACATTAAAAATGTTTTTTAAATTTTAATATCTCATTCAATGTTTAAATTTTTTGGGGGATTCCAACTGTCACATGAGCCCACATACCCAAGGCGTTCTCCCAGGATGTCATTCCCCTCGTTAGAGATAATTTTCCTTAGGAATTTTCGAGAAACTTCTCTGTATTTCTCAAATCAGCCAGATTTGAAGAGGTAAATTGACCCTTGGTTGATGTTTTTCTTGGTTTTAAAGATAAGGGTGATGTTGGGAAAGTCGGAGGTACTTGAAATGAAGTTTTTAGTAAAAAATGAGACTTTCACGGGCGGCGCACGGTGTGTCTAACCGTACGGCCACACCATGTGTAAATAATCTTGGAGGCAATGGTAACACACGGTTAACACGCGGTTTTCCTAAACTGTGCAGCCTAACCGTGCGAGGTGAGTTTGGCGAGGCAGAAGCAAACACATGGTTAGGGAAAAGTTTGTCAAACCGTACAGACTAACCATGTAGGCACTTAAATATAGATCCGAAATTTTTGTATCTACCTCTTTTTTTTTTCTTTTAATCACCTTTTTTATGCCCCTAAGCAACCATAACTCAGGACTACTCTCCCTTGATGGCTAGAAGACTTCTCCGAAGAATTCCAGAGGCGATCTGAAGGATTTTCTTGACGAATCAAAGCCGGATTCTTGAGGTATGTGATCTTTCTCCTCCATTGTTGATCATTTTCTTAGATCTACTTGAATATTCTTCTTCTCTTCCCTCAATTTATTTTATCTACGCCTGTTATGGGTTGATCTAAGTGTGTGGATGCCTAATGTGAATAGTTTGGGTCTTGGTCTTATTAGGAGAAGATATCAAAGGAGGATTTTGTAGAATCACCCTGGGTTTCTTATTCATTTTTGTAGATCTAAAACGTTCTAAGGAGAATCAATCTTCATGGTTCATGTATATTAAACTACGAGAATCGAGGTAGGTGGTATCTTTCCCTATGTTGAATGTCTTTGAGTCTTGGTTGCAAAAGTGTCGGGTACCCATGTAATGGGTATCTCATGTTAGGGATTTGATCCTGTTTTGTTATCTGCCTTAGATTTAAGGTATTCTTGAGGTTAGAAGATAACTAATAATAGCTTGTCATCATGTTTGAGGATCACCCCATTGGTGTTTACCCTTGTTTGGCTGTTTATCGTCGTTTGGATTAGGTTGCCTGTGAGGCATTCCTTGTTGCATTGCTTGCTTTCCTTGATATAGATGATTGCATGCTTTGCCTACTGTTTATATGCTTTTGATGCATTGTATATATTAGCCATGTAGTTTGCCGGACATACTTAGGGATGCTACGAATCGTTTACGTATGATTGTTTTTACTCAGGGCTACGGGAACCTGGTGTAGTTAGACCATAGGGGGAATTGATGTTGAGTGCTTCCTCAGAGGGCCTGTTTAATAATTACCGTTGCGCGAACATAAGGGGGATTGACATTGTTCTCTCTCAGAGGGTCTGATAATTATCAAATCTATACTAAAAGGGAAATTAGACGTAAGTGTTTCCTCATAAATTCTCTAGTCTCGCTGCAAGACCATAGGGGGAATTGACATTGAGTGCTTCCTCAGAGTGTCTTTTCCTTTGTTCAAATGCTTGACCATAAGGGTCTGCCCATGTTAGCCACCCAGAGGGTCAGTGTGATAAATTTTGTTGGTTTGTTTTGACGAGTCCACCAGGACAAAGAACAAGCTTGGGTTTGTATTGCTTGTAGTTTCAGTAGTCTGCTGGGATAACTGTTGTGTAACTTGATAGGTCTTTGTACTATATAGTATTTTCTAGATTCTTTGGTGGATGATTAAATGATTGAATTGAATTAATTAATAAATTTGAATGTGGAATTGTAGGATTGTATACCTTAGTGTAACATTGTTTCTCTACTGCATTTATTTCCATTACTTTTGCTATATTACTCATTGACAGTAGGGCATAGATCTTTTGGTGGATGCCTACTGGGATTAGTCTCACACCATGTATGGGTCCTACTTTTTCAGCCCAAACAGGTTATATGGTTGCAGTTGTGGATAGGGATTGTGGCCCTTCTACCTCAGGTGTTTGATTGCTAGGTACAGCTGGAGAGCATATGACCGAGCTGAGGCTCGCGATGCTGCTGGAGTTACTGTTTACTTTTTCTACATGGGTTTTAGTTGTATTTCAGTAGGTTGTTTTTTTACTGCTTTCCATAGACACATGTGTCATGCAACATCATTATTTTATTATACATTTCATCCGCTGTTCAGTTTCAATTGTTGTGTTTACTGCTTTCGCTATTGTTTATTGCTTTCCTTCCGATGCATATTCTACCAAATAAGGGAATAGTTTCCCCACTGACTTACCAAGGACCTCACTGCTAGTCAGCAGCCTCTGGCATTTGGGGAAACACACATGAGGTCATGTGGCGAACCGGGTATGGGGCGCCGATTGAGTGGCTCCGGATTCGGGTCATTACAACGTGGTATTAAATGAGGTTTTCTTTCATTTCTATTTACATACTGTTTGGAGACAATAGACAAGGATAAGAAGGAATGGTTAGTTGGTACTTAACTGTGCCCGAGAGTAATTAACACGTGTACAGGGAAAATCTATACTACCTCGTAATTGCACTTTTTAGTTTTTTCAAGTGTTACAATTTATTATATTTCACCATTGGGTGATGCACTTGTTTTGTGATGTTACAGTTTATATGATTGTGGTTCCATTTTTTCGAAACCCGATGAGATGAGGGTATTCCATCTCATGCATCATATAGGCACTAGTTATAAATGTCACATGTCATGCATTTTACCATTCCATCTAGGGTGCATTAGAAATTGCATGCTGTTATGATAGATGTCGTGATAGATTATGCATGCTGTTGTGATAGTTGCTGGGATAGAAGTTCCTACTATGTCGATAGAGTGTTGTTTATCTTACATATTATTTTGCATGGACACCAAGCTTTGATCCTAGAGGTGTTATGGGCCCTCAAGGGTCATAATTTGGTGGATCATGGGATTATCATATTGTTACCTATTATATGCATTGTTATGATGTCAAACTTTGATTTGTCGGGAGTATGGGCCCCCACGGATCATAATTTGACACAAAGGTGCAGGGTTTCAGTGTTTTCCAGTGTTTTTGGGGATTTTGTACACCCACTACCCAAAAACCCAGATAACACGGTGTGTGGCCTTATGAACTACGCCATGTGATCTTCTGTTTGGGAAGAACTACTTTTCATGGTTTCACGCCGTGTACTTTAAGTACACGTTGTTTACATTTCTTTTGTGTAACCCAGTCGTGTAGTTGAGCACATTGGATGGAAGAGCTTAGAGACAACATGCTGTGTACATTGTTGACACGTCGTGTTGTAGTGGCCATGTACCAGTTTGTGTGATTAACGACATGGACTGGAAAAATCTTTATAGAGCACGTCGTGTATAGGAATTACACGCCATGTAACCATGTTTTTCCAATTTTAAGAGTTTTTCCTCTTCTGTTCTGTTTCACACTTTTAAGTTGAAACTGTGCTGGTCATTAATAAAGGTGTGTTTGACCTTGCAGAATCATGACGCCAAGACGACCTCCTGTTTCACATCAGGGATTTGACAATGATCATACACCAAATATGGCACTGACAGTTATCCCGGATACTGGTACTGATACTGTAGAGACCCGAAGCCTGACTTACATGGACATTACATTACATTTGCGGAATACTTAGTACATAACAAAAACACACACACAAGGATCGTAATAGTTTAGTGTCTTTGGAAACTCGGAACGTAATCTTCTAATCGTGGTGAAAGATCTTCAATATCTCCCATTAAGATCATCCCTTTTTTTTACCTAAAACCTTTCTTTATATCCTGGGGAAAAGAAAACATAAAAGGGTGAGCTCAAATGCTCAGTAAGGGTAAACAAAAGAAAAATCAATCACATCGTATTCATAAGAACATAACATTTTGGAAATCTTAACCTACAAAAGAGAGTATAATTTCATAACATGGGATAAATCATAGTAGTGAAAATGAGATCCCCATAATCATAACATGAAACTTGAAACTTTGTGGCATGCACACATAATCATAGAAAATCATTTCTTGTCAGTCATGACTCATTGCCAAGACTATCTTAGTGGACAAAGTCCCTTTCTGAACCGAGTTCACTCCTCGTTTCAGTCCTGTATCACTGAACCGAAATAACCTTCCGTTCCAGCCATGTCTATCTCATGAGATATAAAATCATTACCCAATGCATTGGTGGGAGATATAGGTCCCACCCATCTTATAATGAATCCTTTCTTATGTGTTCCACATAATCATAAAACATACATCATCGCATAACACATGTAACAAAAATGGGATTCTTGAAACATCATGACATCATAAATCAATTCATATAAGATAAAGGAATTCATAAACATAATTCCATCACAACAAAGTCAAATCAATGTAAAAATATGGATAGAAACAGAACCCTTTATTATATTAGATGGAAAATAATTTTGATAAAAAACTTGAATTGAATTCTTGAGGAAAATATCCTTTGTAACACCCCAAGCTTCTACGGTACGTTTCCCTTTGAATAATGCGATAGCGTGTGTTGTACGCAACCTCGAGTTCTAACACACACCACAACTAATTAAACTAGCCGTTGTGAATAGTAATACCTAATTTTTGAAATCATATATATTCTATATTTCAAAATGGACTTCATTTTTGGATTCGGAATATCAAAATTAGCCTAGGGTGAAATTTTGGTACATTTCGGATAACTTTCATATTTTGATGAATAGTGAAAATTTCTAAATTTTAATTAAAAACAACTTTTTTAATCAAAATAATTAATAGTGATGAATTTGAGTGGTTTTAAAGTATATTTAGAATATATTTTTACCATTCAATTTAATTTTTATCATTGGACATAACTTTACAATTAAACCGAACATAAACAAGTGTCAATCTTTTGATAGTTATTATCTCTTAAAAACACGCTTTTTGTTTTAACAGCGGGAATTAATTTTAAATTAATTTCTGCCACTTCTGTGTTTTGAATTTAGGAAAATGGATTCCATATTTGGAATCAGGATGTCCAAATTATGTAAATAGGTAACTTTTATTTTTAGACATTTTGAATAATTACTGCGGTAAATATTTTATTTACCATGGTTAAAGGGTAAATCCGGTAAATAAGGGTTAAACAAAATAATATTATAATAATACAAAATTACCCTAAAACGTGTCTTAACCCTATTGGTTGATACATGGTCGACCATGGGCATCTTTGTGTCATTTTTGGGACCCCATGGATCCACTTGTAAGTGATAATGACACTTTATTTTAATTAAGTTAAAATGAATACAAAAATGACACAAGCATATATCTTTTAGAAGAACAATTTTTACATAGGGTTATACATGTTGGATTTTCGATTATAAATATTCATTAGAAAGATAAAAAGATTTCCTACATAATGATATTTTATTTATAATTTTTAGACAATAAATAAGTTATTTTATTTATGACACAATGATGATGCAGTAATTACTATAATAGTGAAAAATTTAAATAATTGATATTATAAATACCCAAATAAATATAATATGAAACTTTTAATGAATTAAACTAATTTTTTAGGCTAATATGATATATTAGGATTGATTTAATGGACTTTGTTCGAAGTAATCAATCTGTTATGAGTTTCACAAAAATCAACTATTGAATAGTGTCAAAATTGACATAAAAGAGTTCTTAAAACAAATATTATATTATTAATTGATATTAAATTCCTAAAAATCTAAGGTTCGGCCAAGAGACTTATATTATGATAGTTTAATCATTAATGGACCACTTGGGGGTCTCTTGGATGTATATACTAAGTTTATTAACCATATTATATAAAAATACAAAGAGACATTGTAAAAGTGAAACTAATTAACTTAGAGTTAATACTTATAGATAAGGTTAATATAAGTACCCAAACCTGTCTAAATTCTATTGGATGAGTTGTTTTCGACCTATCCCCACCTCATCCTCTGAATAGTCAACTTTGGAGCCTTTAGAAACCGAATATGAATTTATTATAAATTAATATTTCTAGCTTTTCCAAAGGTGCCCCTCACCCCTCTTATAAAAGGGCACTCCTCCTTCTCATTTCTTCACACCTCTAAAGCCTTTTGGTTCGGCCAAACTCTGCCCAAATACTCTCCCAACATCCCTAAATACAACCTAGAGGCCTTAGTTTGATCAGAAAGCCAACCTAAGGAGCCCTTTTGATCAAATCAAAAGGAAGAACCCGAAGAAGAGGTAATGATTTCACCACCCTTTTCTAAGTTCATTTCTTCTTCCACTTCTTCTTCCTTTGTTCTTACCATTCTAAAATAATAACTCCAGTATCTCACATATACTGTGATGTTATTATAAGTATGGTACAATCATATTCAGTATTCTATCCACCCTTTGAATAACATGTCACCATACGTGCGTACGTACGGCTTACCGTCTCCACGTCGTGGTGTAATTGTTATTCAATATAATATTATTTGGATGGGTATAATAATGATGTGTAACTCATGTAAATAATAAATATAACATGTTAATGATTCTGTATATATGATATACCATCCATTTATATATTATTTTAATATCAAAAGAATGATATTGTCGCTCGTGCGTACGTACGGACTACCGTCTCCACGAACGCGATGAGATTCATTCTCCATCGTAACCATTAAAGCGTAATTATCATTTTATGATTTAAAAATGATGTTTAAGGACTTGATATCATTCTGGATATGAATAATATACAACCTATCCTTTACAAACATGTCTTACATAACAAAACATATGAAAGAAAACAAGTAAGTTAACACCCGAAACAACGATAATACTAAGATATTATTATCAAATCAATATTAAAAGATCATATATGATATCATATTAATGTATATGATTCTTGTATAATTTAATAACAATTATTTCACCATTATACAGGAGGTTAACCTACCACAACCAAGGAAAAGTACAAGGTAAGGGTTATTTCACAATCTCTTCATTATCCGAGGTTGTATTATACGTAATAATCTACTGGGATCTCTTTATCATCCACATCCATGTTTCTTCGAAATGTACTTCAAAACATTTTTACTATTTACAAGAATATGGGTTAAAGTCATTTATACCCTTGTTTGACTTTTTATAAGAGGTTTATAAAGGAATCTTTCCGTCGTTTTCAAAACAAGGTCCTTTTTAACCTTTTCGACAGAATTGAGGTAAGAATGTTTTTTTTAACATATACGGCGGGTGCGGTTATTTTCCGCCGTTATAAAATCGTCGAAGCTTCCCATACAAGCTTATAAGAATATTTTCAAAGAAAATGTTTTATTTTATATGGATCTTAAATGATTTCAAAATAAAAGGAGATATTTCTTTTAAAAGAATTTTGATTTCATCTATGTCAACATCCTTTGATGGATTTTAAGATTATTTGAAGTTGATTTATTATGATACAAAACTTCTATATTGTATTGAAGGTTTTGTGATATGTTTGACTGTGGATGTGCTATTTTTATACCATTCATAGTTTATTGTGAAAGTATTGACATTTCGTATGCTAGTTTTAATACGAATGTTTATGTTATGTTTAAACCTTTTCATATGGGAATGCATTGGACTTAATAAGTGACGGGTGGAGCCCGCTATAGCTCCTCGATGCATCGGTAGGTCTCATGAGACAAACTAGTGTCTTGGCACAAGGCCTTGACAAAATCTTATTTGTAGCCTTGGCACGAGGCCTTGGCTATGTGGTTATGATAGTCTGGCATTATGCATTCCAACATTATGAAAGTGGTTATTGATTTTTGCATGTGATTATTCGATTAGTATAATATCCATGTGAATAAGTAAATGGCATTATTTCATTTTACTTTTGCCATACCATGTTGAAGTTCAATTTTAAAAGGCTTTTGTTTTAGTAATGCATTGCCTTAAATGTTTATTCTTATTTATGAAAGTTTCCGCTATATTGTTATCCTTACTGGGCATTTGAGCTCACCCCTTTTCTATGTTTTATTTTTCCCCAGGATGTGAAGAAGTAAATTATGAATGACCTGCAGGGATATTATGAGGGGATAGTAGTGTGGATTATGGAGACATTATGTTGTTGTAGTAGTTTTTCATTTTATGATGTAATGTAAAACTTATGAATATATCTAGTGTTTCCAGGGCTACTAAACCAATCGGTCTTTCGAGATTTGATCTTTCTTGTGATCATGCCAATGTTATGTAATAATGCACCGACTCTAGGCAACTAGGGTCGGGGCGTTACAGTTGGTATCAGAGGAAGTTTAGTACAAACCTTGGAAGCTAGATTTAGATAAACTCTGATTAGAGCACGTAGACCTAAGATGAACTTTGAGGATTAGTATAGAAGAACTTCCTAGAATTTTGGTATTGTAGAGATTTTGTGAGTTTTTCGAGCAATACATCCCTGTCTGGATACGAGCAGGTAGAGGCGGCTCTGGCACAGATGTACCTAGGGGTAAAACCCGAAAACACCGCTTTGAGCTAGACTCGAACGGGAACTGGTGCACGACAACGGGCCTTGCTGCACTCTTGGTTACGACACTCCTGGGGGATATGCTTAGGATAACTCTCACTATCTTTACAAATCATTATGAAGGGTTTATGAGTATATACTTCCTCAAAGAAAACATTTTTATGATTATGGATTATATCCATAAATAGTTCAATTTATGTTAAGTGTTTTATAAGTATGGGATTATGTATTTTGATGCATAAACTGATCTAGTTTATGCCATTTTTTTTAGAAATGGCGCCTAGTGGAAGAAATGGAAACCGTATCAATGCACGCACTCCATGTAGGGATTGCCCTCCTGCTCAAGATAATTATAGTGGGGCTGGTGATGCAACTGGTGCTGATCAGCTAATCACCGTACTGGGACAACTTACTCAGGTTATGAATAATAACCTTACCCGTATGGAGCACCCTGATCCGCAGCGTGGAGGATCAATGTTAGATCGATTCATGAGACAACAACCACCAACGTTCAATGGGAGTACAAATCCCTTAGTAGCTGAGCAATGGATATTTTCCCTAGAGAAAATATTTCAGGCTTTGGGGAGTAGTGAAAGGGAAAAAGTTACCATGGCAGTTTACCGCCTCACTGGAGATGCTGATCAATGGTGGTCATTGATTCAAAACATGAAGGAAGATGATGAAGTATCAAACATGGAATGGAGGGAGGTCAAAGATCTGTTTTTAGAAAAATACTTTCCTCGCGACCATCGAGCAGATATGGAAAGGCAATTTCTGAGTCTGAGACAAAAGGAGGATGAGAATGTCACAAAGTATGAGGCTAACTTTACAAGGTTAGCGAGGTACGCTGGTGATTATATTCGCAACCCAAGAAGTAAGATTGATCGTTTCTTTGATGGGTTAAAACCATTTCTCCGTCGAGCATTAGTCTCACAATCCTTTTTGATCGTACGAAGACATTGTCTCATGTGCTATCAAGACCGAAAAGGAATTCTCTAAGTCTTATGACTTTAAAGCAAAGCAAGAGAAGAAGAGACCTGCTGATCAATCTGGGAATGGAAATAAGGGGAAGAAGGGAAAGGTTGAATATCCATATTGTGGTAAGTGCGGGAAGAAACACCCCGGTGCTTGCCTGAAGGGAATGGGAGTCTGTTACAAGTGTGGTGAAAAAGGCCACCAAGCTCATGATTGCAAGGGGAAGAAGGAAGCTACCAACGTTCAGTGGTACAATTGCAGGGAGATGGGGCATTATGCAAATGCATGTCCTAAGCGTCAGGAGAACTTACCTCAGAAAAGGCCAAGGGATCAAGGCCAGGATTATGCTATCACTACTGCTGAGGTAGAAGCTCCGAAAGACGTGGTGGCAGGTAATTTAATGGTTTCCTCAAGTTTAGCAAATGCATTATTTGATTCTGGATCATCGCATTGTTTCATATCTTCCCAGTTTGCTAAGAAAATTAGATATTTCCAATTTTATTTAATAAGGGAGTTGTCAGTTAAAACTCCTAAGGGAAGTATCATTGCAACAAAGTTTTGTGAATCAGTCCCCATTAGAGCACATAAATTTTCTTTATCTGCTGATTTCATCGTCATACCTATGATTGAGTTTGATATAATCCTCGGTATGGACTGGCTTTCGGACTATGATGCGAAGATTTATTGTAAGAAGAAAGAGGTTACGATTCTTGATGATAATGATAAGGAGCACCTTATTTTTAGAGCAGAATCGTCACCACCTAATTCTTATTTAGATCCACCCCCTGTAGCTCAACTTAATTCAATTATCGGGGAGGAAGAGAATGAAATAACTGTCGGTGAGGAAAGAAATGTTCAAATAGAGGATGTACCTATTGTGAAAGAGTTTGTAGATGTATTTCCGGAAGATTTACCCGGACATCCTCCAGAACGAGAAGTAGAGTTTTCCATTGATTTAATTCCTGGATCAAGGCCTATATCGAAGACCCCTTATAGAATGGACACTGTAGAGCTAGTCGAACTAAAGAAACAACTAGAGGAATTGAGTAATAAGGGATTTATTCGCCCTAGTGTTTCTCCATGGGGAGCCCCTGTTCTTTTTGTTAAAAAGAAAGATGGATCTATGAGGTTATGTATCGACTACAGGGAGATCAATGCTATAACGATAAAGAACAAGTATCCCCTACCTCGTATTGATGATTTATTTGACCAACTGCATGGAGCTCAATACTTTTCAAAGATTGACCTTCGATCTGGATACCATCAGTTGTGTGTGAAGAAGGAAGACATTCCGAAGACAGCATTTCGAACCAGGTACGGGCATTACGAGTTTACTGTAATGCCGTTTGGATTGACTAATGCACCCTCTGTATTCATGGATCTGATGAATAGAATTTTCAAGGAGTATCTCGATGAATTTGTGGTGGTATTTATTGATGATATCTTGGTATACTCCAAAACCTACAAAGATCATGAAAATCACTTGCGCATTATCTTGAAGACTCTGAGGAGGCATGAATTATATGGAAAGTTTAGCAAGTGTGAATTCTGGCTTCAGGAGATTTCTTTTCTTGGCCATATTGTCTCTAAATATGGAATCTCTGTTGATCCATCTAAGACCAAGGCAATCCAAGAATGGCCAGCACCTACGAATATAACTGAGGTGCGTAGTTTTATTGGTTTGGCAGGTTATTATCGACGTTTCGTCCAGAATTTTGCCCGATTGGCTAACCCATTAACGAAGCTCACACGTAAAGGGGTTAAATTTGTTTGGACAAAAGAGTGTGAAGAATGTTTCGAAGAACTGAAGAGAAGATTAGTCAATGCTCCTATATTGACTCTACCATCGGGGAATGATGGGTTCGTTATTTATAGTGATGCATCGAAGAAAGGACTTGGCTGTGTCCTTATGCAGAATGATAGAGTTATTGCCTATGCATCACGACAGTTGAAAATTCATGAACAAAACTATCCTACTCATGATCTTGAGTTAGCAGCTGTGATCTTTGCTTTGAAGATATGGAGGCACTACCTCTATGGTGAAAAATGTGAGATTTATACTGATCACAAGAGTTTGAAGTATATTTTCTCACAAAAAGAACTCAACATGAGGCAAAGGAGATGGCTTGAATTACTCAAGGATTATGATTGTACGATACACTACCACCCGGGGAAGGCAAACAAGGTGGCAGATGCTTTGAGCAGAAAAGACCATGGAGTTCTGAACATGATGAGAATTGAAAGGGATCCAATTTTCATGGATCTAGTGAAGATGGACATGGGAATAACCAGGGAAGGTGAAACATCAATGCTTTTTCAAATGGTTGCCAAACCATCTTTACTAGAAAGGATTAAGAGTTCTCAGACCGATGATGAAGAATTTCAGAAGAAGATTAAAGCTGTGAATGATGGGAGATTGAGAGACTTTGCGTATGAAGGTGGAATTTTGAAATTCGGGAAGAGACTTTGTGTTCCCAATATACCTGATCTAAAAAGGGAATTGCTGGATGATGCTCATAGTTCCAATTTCTCTATACACCCTGGGAGCACCAAAATGTATAGAGATTTGAAGGAACATTTTTGGTGGGACAACATGAAGAGGGAGATTGCTGATTTTGTGTCAAGATGTATGGTTTGTCAACAAGTGAAAGCTGGAAGGCAACAGCCTGGAGGAGTCATGCAACCTCTTCCCATACCGGAGTGGAAATGGGACAATATTACGATGGACTTTGTCATGGGGCTACCAAAGACTCCTAGAAGGAACGATGCAATATGGGTTATTGTTGATCGTCTTACCATGTCAGCACATTTTCTTGCTATAAGAGAAGATCTACCCCTGGAACGTCTAGCAAGACTATATATTAATGAAGTTGTGAGACTTCATGGAGTACCCCTATCAATTGTTTCTGATCGTGATCCCCGTTTTACTTCAAGATTTTGGAAAAGTCTTCAGAAATCCCTGGATACTGAACTTCATTTGAGCACTGCTTACCACCCTCAGACAGACGGACAATCAGAACGGACTATTCAGACCTTAGAAGACATGTTGAGATCTTGCTCACTTGATTTTCAGGGTATGTGGGATCAATATTTACCACTAGTAGAATTTTCCTATAACAATAGCTTCCATTCGAGTATACAGATGGCACCATATGAAGCGTTATACGGAAAGAGATGTCGTACACCAACCTGTTGGGATGACGTTGGTGAAAGAAAACTTGTAGGCCCAGTGCTGGTGGAGGAAACGGTGGAAAAGGTGAAAGTAATCCAAAATCACATTAAAGCAGCTCAAAGTAGGCAGAAGAGCTATGCCGATAATCGAAGGAAGGATTTGGAATTTCAAGTCGGTGATCATGTTTTCCTGAAGGTATCTCCATGGAAGGGAGTCATACGTTTTGGTAAGAAAGGTAAATTGAGTCCCAGGTACATCGGACCTTTCGAAATTCTAGAACGAATTGGGGCTGTAGCTTACCGATTGGCAATGCCGCCAAGTCTCTCCAAAGTTCACGATGTGTTCCACGTATCTCTGTTGAGGAAATACATGCCTGACCCAACGCATGTACTCAAATATGAGGAATTAGAACTGGAACCCGATCTTTCCTATTGTGAAGAGCCCGTCAGGATTCTTGATACAAGAGAACAAGTACTGAGAAACCGGACGACGCGTCTGGTAAAAGTTTTGTGGAGAAATCATAAGATGGAAGAGGCAACGTGGGAACCCGAGGAACTTATGATGAAGAACCACCCGAGTCTTTTTATGCAGTAATACCCTAGAAATTGCGAGGACACAATTATTTGATGGAGGGGAGAATGTAACACCCCAAGCTTCTACGGTACGTTTCCCTTTGAATAATGCGATAGCGTGTGTTGTACGCAACCTCGAGTTCTAACACACACCACAACTAATTAAACTAGCCGTTGTGAATAGTAATACCTAATTTTTGAAATCATATATATTCTATATTTCAAAATGGACTTCATTTTTGGATTCGGAATATCAAAATTAGCCTAGGGTGAAATTTTGGTACATTTCGGATAACTTTCATATTTTGATGAATAGTGAAAATTTCTAAATTTTAATTAAAAACAACTTTTTTAATCAAAATAATTAATAGTGATGAATTTGAGTGGTTTTAAAGTATATTTAGAATATATTTTTACCATTCAATTTAATGTTTATCATTGGACCTAACTTTACAATTAAACCGAACATAAACAAGTGTCAATCTTTTGATAGTTATTATCTCTTAAAAACACGCTTTTTGTTTTAACAGCGGGAATTAATTTTAAATTAATTTCTGCCACTTCTGTGTTTTGAATTTAGGAAATTGGATTCCATATTTGGAATCAGGATGTCCAAATTATGTAAATAGGTAACTTTTATTTTTAGACATTTTGAATAATTACTGCGGTAAATATTTTATTTACCATGGTTAAAGGGTAAATCCGGTAAATAAGGGTTAAAAAAATAATATTATAATAATACAAAATTACCCTAAAACGTGTCTTAACCCTATTGGTTGATACATGGTCGACCATGGGCATCTTTGTGTCATTTTTGGGACCCCATGGATCCACTTGTAAGTGATAATGACACTTTATTTTAATTAAGTTAAAATGAATACAAAAATGACACAAGCATATATCTTTTAGAAGAACAATTTTTACATAGGGTTATACATGTTGGATTTTCGATTATAAATATTCATTAGAAAGATAAAAAGATTTCCTACATAATGATATTTTATTTATAATTTTTAGACAATAAATAAGTTATTTTATTTATGACACAATGATGATGCAGTAATTACTATAATAGTGAAAAATTAAAATAATTGATATTATAAATACCCAAATAAATATAATATGAAACTTTTAATGAATTAAACTAATTTTCTAGGCTAATATGATATATTAGGATTGATTTAATGGACTTTTTTCGAAGTAATCAATCTGTTATGAGTTTCACAAAAATCAACTATTGAATAGTGTCAAAATTGACATAAAAGAGTTCTTAAAACAAATATTATATTATTAATTGATATTAAATTCCTAAAAATCTAAGGTTCGGCCAAGAGACTTATATTATGATAGGTTAATCATTAATGGACCACTTGGGGGTCTCTTGGATGTATATAGTAAGTTTATTAACCATATTATATAAAAATACAAAGAGACATTGTAAAAGTGAAACTAATTAACTTAGAGTTAATACTTAAAGATAAGGTTAATATAAGTACCCAAACCTGTCTAAATTCTATTGGATGAGTTGTTTTAGACCTATCCCCACCTCATCCTTTGAATAGTCAACTTTGGAGCCTTTAGAAACCGAATATGAATTTATTATAAATTAATATTTCTAGCTTTTCCAAAGGTGCCCTTCACCCCTCTTATAAAAGGGCACTCCTCCTTCTCATTTCTTCACACCTCTAAAGCCTTTTGGTTCGGCCAAACTCTGCACAAATACTCTCCCAACATCCCTCAATACAACCTAGAGGCCTTAGTTTGATCAGAAAGCCAACCTAAGGAGCCCTTTTGATCAAATCAAAAGGAAGAACCCGAAGAAGAGGTAATGATTTCACCACCCTTTTCTAAGTTCATTTCTTCTTCCACTTCTTCTTCCTTTGTTCTTACCATTCTAAAATAATAACTCCAGTATCTCACATATACTGTGATGTTATTATAAGTATGGTACAATCATATTCAGTATTCTATCCACCCTTTGAATAACATGTCACCATACGTGCGTACGTACGGCTTACCGTCTCCACGTCGTGGTGTAATTGTTATTCAATATAATATTATTTGGATGGGTATAATAATGATGTGTAACTCATGTAAATAATAAATATAACATGTTAATGATTCTGTATATATGATATACCATCCATTTATATATTATTTTAATATCAAAAGAATGATATTGTCGCTCGTGCGTACGTACGGACTACCGTCTCCACGAACGCGATGAGATTCATTCTCCATCGTAACCATTAAAGCGTAATTATCATTTTATGATTTAAAAATGATGTTTAAGGACTTGATATCATTCTGGATATGAATAATATACAACCTATCCTTTACAAACATGTCTTACGTAACAAAACATATGAAAGAAAACAAGTAAGTTAACACCCGAAACAACGATAATACTAAGATATTATTATCAAATCAATATTAAAAGATCATATATGATATCATATTAATGTATATGATTCTTGTATAATTTAATAACAATTATTTCACCATTATACAGGAGGTTAACCTACCACAACCAAGGAAAAGTACAAGGTAAGGGTTATTTCACAATCTCTTCATTATCCGAGGTTGTATTATACGTAATAATCTACTGGGATCTCTTTATCATCCACATCCATGTTTCTTCGAAATGTACTTCAAAACATTTTTACTATTTACAAGAATATGGGTTAAAGTCATTTATACCCTTGTTTGACTTTTTATAAGAGGTTTATAAAGGAATCTTTCCGTCGTTTTCAAAACAAGGTCCTTTTTAACCTTTTCGACAGAATTGAGGTAAGAATGTTTTTTTTAACTTATACGGCGGGTGCGGTTATTTTCCGCCGTTATAAAATCGTCGAAGCTTCCCATACAAGCTTATAAGAATATTTTCAAAGAAAATGTTTTATTTTATATGGATCTTAAATGATTTCAAAATAAAAGGAGATATTTCTTTTAAAAGAATTTTGATTTCATCTATGTCAACATCCTTTGATGGATTTTAAGATTATTTGAAGTTGATTTATTATGATACAAAACTTCTATATTGTATTGAAGGTTTTGTGATATGTTTGACTGTGGATGTGCTATTTTTATACCATTCATAGTTTATTGTGAAAGTATTGACATTTCGTATGCTAGTTTTAATACGAATGTTTATGTTATGTTTAAACCTTTTCATATGGGAATGCATTGGACTTAATAAGTGACGGGTGGAGCCCGCTATAGCTCCTCGATGCATCGGTAGGTCTCATGAGACAAACTAGTGTCTTGGCACAAGGCCTTGACAAAATCTTATTTGTAGCCTTGGCACGAGGCCTTGGCTATGTGGTTATGATAGTCTGGCATTATGCATTCCAACATTATGAAAGTGGTTATTGATTTTTGCATGTGATTATTCGATTAGTAGAATATCCATGTGAATAAGTAAATGGCATTATTTCATTTTACTTTTGCCATACCATGTTGAAGTTCAATTTTAAAAGGCTTTTGTTTTAGTAATGCATTGCCTTAAATGTTTATTCTTATTTATGAAAGTTTCCGCTATATTGTTATCCTTACTGGGCATTTGAGCTCACCCCTTTTCTATGTTTTATTTTTCCCCAGGATGTGAAGAAGTAAATTATGAATGACCTGCAGGGATATTATGAGGGGATAGTAGTGTGGATTATGGAGACATTATGTTGTTGTAGTAGTTTTTCATTTTATGATGTAATGTAAAACTTATGAATATATCTAGTGTTTCCAAGGCTACTAAACCAATCGGTCTTTCGAGATTTGATCTTTCTTGTGATCATGCCAATGTTATGTAATAATGCACCGACTCTAGGCAACTAGGGTCGGGGCGTTACATCCTTTCTTCTTCAAAATCAATTTCTTTTCACAAAACATCATGCAATTTTAAAAGAAAGAGATTTTATTGAAAATAGTCATGAAATCTTTTAGAGGAAGCTTCATAAAAATAAGGCTTTATAAAACAGTAGAAATCTGTTCGTGCCGTATAAGTTAAAAAAACATTTTTTGTACTTTTGTCGGAAAAGTCAAAAAGTACCTCCTACGAAAAACGACAAAAGATTCCTTTCATATGTATTACTAAAAACTCACCGAAGGGTAAAAATGGATTTAAGCAATTTTAGGTGGATGGAAATAATATTACATATTGAGTAAACATGGATGTGAATGATAAAATACACCCCAGTAAATACTTACGAATAAACAATCTCGGATAAAAATGAGATTGTGATATTTCCCTTACCTTAGGTCCGATTTGCTTCGTAAGTGTCCGAACCTCCTGTATAATGATTTAAATAATGTCATTTACTTATTACAGAATCATATTCATTGTTATGATATCATATATGGTTCACTTATGATATTATATTACCCGTTCTTTTGTAAATTCCATGTTAAAGAAGCGTTTTGGGTAAAATCGTTTCATTTATCGTAGGTGTTCTGACTTGTTGTTCTTGACATTATTATTACTTATATCATGATTTACATACTTCCAGAATATAAAATATGATTTATATATCATATATATTCAGTATATATATATATATATAATAGATAGATAAATGAAATGAAAAACACCGTTCATGGAGACGGTAGTCCGTACGTACGCATGAACGCTGTTTTCCTTTCCTTATTGTCTTGAATGGAAGTAAGTAGATGACATACATATATATACATAAATCCAGTAGCTTTATAATGTCATATATTTCATTATTATTTCTTATATATACTTTATTATCATTCTTTAATGGTTAACATGGAGAATGAATCTCATCGCGTCGTGGAGACGGTAGTCCGTACGTACGCACGAGCGATGATATCATTTCCATAAATATTGAATTGAATTGGAGTGGATTATACAATATATCAGAATCAATATGATGTTGTAATAACTATTTATAGTTATTCTTTACACCATTATACCCATCCATGTAAGGTGGTGGTGGAAAATAGATTACACCACGGCGTGGAGACGGTATTCCGTACGTACGCACGCGTGGTGATTTCTTTTTCCGTAGGATGGATAGATGGTGAAATAGGGTTGTTTCATACTTATAATAACATATCAGTATATGAGTGATACTGATGTTATTACTTCATAATGAAACAACCTAAGAAGAAGAAGTGGAAGAAGAAATAAAGATGAAAGAATTGGTAACGGTAATTATCTCTTCTTTGAAGCGCCTTTTGGAGACCTCCTCTTAGGGAACTAAAATTGGTCTTTGAGGAAGACCAGAACCTCTAGGATGTTTCTAGGGAAGTTAAGAAGAGATTTTGGCAGAGGTTGGACGAGCTTGAGTGCTCAAATTGGTGTGAGGAGGAAGGGGAGGAGGTGTCCTTTTATAAGGGAGGAGAGGGGCAC
The DNA here is from genome assembly GCA_963277665.1 of Viscum album. Classification (NCBI taxonomy): domain Eukaryota; kingdom Viridiplantae; phylum Streptophyta; class Magnoliopsida; order Santalales; family Viscaceae; genus Viscum; species Viscum album. The sequence continues at coordinate 1,285,929,003 of OY728159.1, read as the reverse complement.
CTTAGGAATATCTCAAAATATTATTTTATATTAAAGTCAAAATCGGTTTATAATGGTTCCAAAGGGTCTTATTTCGAAGCTAAAGTGGGGATGGGTCGAAATCCTATAATACAATAAGATTTAGACAAGTTTAGGGTATTATTGAAACCTTATCAATTAGATTTAACTCTAAGTTAAATAATTTAACTTTTACCGTGTCTTTTTGTTTTCTTTCACTATATAGTTAATACACTTACTATAACATGCCAAACGAACCCCAAATTGTTTATTATTAATATATATATCATTATCTAAGTCATTTGGCCGAACCTTAGATTTTTAGGAATAAAATAACAATTAATAATATAATATTTCATTTAAAAACTATTTTGTGTCAATTTTGACACTATTTGATATATGATTTTTGTGAAAGTCATAACAGAATTATATGTTCGAACCAAGTTGATTACATCAAAACTAATATATCATATTAACCTAGAAAATTAGTGTAATTCATAAAAAGTCTCAAATTATATTTAGTTTGGTGTTTATAACATCAATTATGTCAATATTTCATTAATAAGATTATTACTGCATCATCTTTGTGTCATAAATAAATTAACTTATTTGATGTCTAAAAATTACAAATAAAATACCATTATGTGGGAAATCTTTTTATAGTTCTAATGAATATTTATAGTCTAATTTATCTTATGTATAACCCTATATTAAAAATGTTTTAGTAAATAAATTTTGATTTTAACTCTTTTAACTCTTCTTTGAATTAAATAATAATAAATGTCCTAATCTAATCCAAGTGGGCGTAAATGGTCATATTTTATTCATAAGGTTGTTTTTGGTCGAATTACACTTATCCAATATAATTAGGACATGTTTTAGGGTAATATTAATATCATTCTTACCCTTAATTACCCTATTTACTTTTAACCGTGGTAAATAAAAGTAAAAAGTTACTATTCACCAAAAATTATTTTCATCTCATTGAACCACATTTTACTTACTGACATCAACCGTGTCTCTCGGATTTTTGAAATTCCATTCACAGAAGCGGTAAAATTAAGTTTTATGAAAAATTCAGTTTTTTTTAACTACCACTTAGTAGTTTCACTATTCATCAAAAATTGATGTTTTTCAGAACAATGCCAAAATTTCATCCTAAGCTATATTTCATATTCCGAACTCAAAAATGAAGTCTATTTTTCCAAATTCATAACATAGAGGTTGCATTAATTAATTTTATAATTAAATCCCGCTGTTAAAACAAATAGCGTGTTTTTAAGAAACAATATCTATCAAAAGATTGACACTAGTTTATAACTGGTTTAAATGTGAAATTACATCCAATGACCAACATTGTATTAAATTGTAAAAATATATTATAAATACACTTTAAAACCACTCAAATTAATAATTTATCAATATTAATTATTTCGATTAAAAAAGTTGTTTTTAATTAAAATTTAGTAATTTTCACTATTCATCAGAATATGAAAGTTATCCGAAATGTACCAAAATTTCACCTTAGGCAAAATTCGATATTCCGAATCCAAAAATGAAATCCATTTTGAAAAATAAAATTTACAAAATTTCAAAAAGTGGTTATTACTATTCATAACGGCTAGTTTTAATAACAATTTAATAGTATATCGTTGTTTAGTGAAACTCGTTATTGCGTACTACACACGCTATCGAGGAAGGTCGCGATTGCGTGTAATGCAAGGCAAGTCAAGTATGCGTGTTGTGAAAGCTCCTTTTTGTGTTGCGTACAACACAAGACATTAGTGAAATTAAAAAGAATATTTTTCATAAAATCTTGGGCAGTTACATTCTACCCCCCTTAAAATGAATTTCTCCCTCGAAATTCGTCGGGGTTATAAATGGTTTACTATTCGAAAGTTTATTTAATAGAAACCCACATCGTAAAATGGAATACCAAAACCAATATTTTAAAACAAATGTATGAAACTTAACGGTTACCCAAATAAACTAATCACTGGGTTTCCACATAGGTGAAAATATGGATATGGAAGAAAAATCTAACCATCATGTTCTGATGGAGAGTGGTAGAGAACATGGCTATGGAAAAGCCAGTAATCACAAAGCCATAAATTTGTGACGATCTAAGGTACCATCTGATTCATCAGATATAAGATCACTAGGACAACATTTTTTGTTTTCAAGATCGTTTCCCTAAAGTTAAAGAATTTGAATTAGAATAAATACTTACTTTATGTTGGTACAACCTCATTGTTGTTCGTTCCTTTAACAATTTCAACTTCATCTCTTAAATAAATGAAGTTGAATTTGTTATTTGTGAAGTGTTAGAAGATCATGTGATAGAATGATGGGTCATTCCATCTGTCTCAAACAAAAGGTTAGCAAAAATTATATACATAAGTCGATCTATAGTGAGATTAATCATATATTGTTCCTAAAATGGACTTATACTTCATATATCATACGGCTTAATATAATAAAACTAGTTTCTACTAAACAGGGACTTCCTATAGGTCAGTGGTAGGCGATAAAGGCCAGTCGCACTTCGGTTGTGGGTTCGATTCCTATGACCTTGTCCGACGCGATGGGCTGTCGCCCGTCCTGCAGGTTGTCCCTTTTTCTAAAACTATATTACTATAACATCCCATCAATAATATCGAAAAAACTTCTATCCTTAAACAATACTAACTTATGTCCAACATAATCCATTCTAATCTTTAGGCTTATCCATAATACTGCAGTCCACTCTCATAATATAGTGAAAACGATTACCAGAGATTTAATACAATAGTTAATCCCCATATATATGTCTTGTTGGTCACATTCCAAACATTCAAAGGCCTTAATCATGTATTCTCTTGAATACCTTAGTGAAAACATGAATGCAGTTTAAAGTTAACACTTTCCACATACCAAAATCCTCAAAATTCTATATACTCAAACCATGATATCACTTAGTCCTTATATCAATCATGAGCTCATGAATACTATCAAACATATTAGATTTTCTTTATCCCTTCATTATGCGCATATCATCCACTTTCCAAAAAAATATCTGAATAACCTTTCATTGTTACTCATACCATTCATCATAAACTTTCAAAACTTAAGGAAAGACAACAGTGTAACAATCCTTAGATGTCTTTTTATTCTATAGTACAACATTACACTTGATAAACATGTAATCATTCCACTACCTTCTTAAACCATTGACCGAGCTTCAATAATTCTTTCATCTCACATATCATTTGTAGTCTCTTCATCATCATCAACATAAATACTTCCCATACGACCATACTGATTATCTTCATGATACTTTCCCTTAGGGAATTGGTTTGCATAATGCCCGTACATTCCACATTTAAAACATTTAACCATTGTTGATGTCGTAGCAATACCATTATCCTCATCCATTGTGTTAACTGAACCTTTTCCTTTGCACTTACTTGCTTTGTGTCCTTCTTTTCCACACCCAAAGCATCTTCCAGTTCCTTTGAAACATTCTCCTTGATTCCTCTTCCCACATGATTTACATAGGGGAAATTGAACTTTCTTTCCTCTACGATCATCATAAAACTCCATCTTTCTCTTATTAGCCGAGTCAGGAAACTTACCAAATTTTACTTTATTGATCATATTATGAGATTGCTGATTCGGCATAAGAATGATGTTTGGACTTCCAAATCCCATTTCACTATGAAGAATATCATTCCATTGTCCATCATATCCTCCATTATCGTGAATCATCTTGTTTCCAGCCATTTTCTAAAACCCAAAAAAGAATACTGTGAGAGGCAAAAATCAAGCTAGGGAAAACAACATAGTAAAGGGGGAGTACCCTTAATATCTAACATCTTAGGTTAAATTATAAGATCGTTATCGTAGTTATAGGATTATATACTATACGTATACTTATCCTTAGGGACATCCCTAGACATACCTTAGAAATATCTCTAGGGATCTCACTAACGTTTTCGCATCCTAGTTTCCAAAGGTTGACTAAACCTTTCCTCTGATACCAACTGTAGAGACCCGAAGCCTGACTTACATGGACATTACATTACATTTGCCGAATACTTAGTACATAACAAAAACACACACACAAGGATCGTAATAGTTTAGTGTCTTTGGAAACTCGGAACGTAATCTTCTAATCGTTGTGAAAGATCTTCAATATCTCCCATAAAGATCTTCCCTTTTTTTTTACCTAAAACCTTTCTTTATATCCTGGGGAAATGAAAACATAAAAGGGTGAGCTCAAATGCTCAGTAAGGGTAAACAAAAGAAAAATCAATCACATCGTATTCATAAGAACATAACATTTTGGAAATCTTAACCTGCAAAAGAGAGTATAATTTCATAACATGGGATAAATCATAGTAGTGAAAATGAGATCCACATAATCATAACATGAAACTTGAAACTTTGTGGCATGCACACATAATCATAGAAAATCATTTCTTGTCAATCATGACTCATTGCCAAGACTATCTTAGTGGACAAAGTCCCTTTCTGAACCGAGTTCACTCCTTGTTTCAGTCCTGTATCACTGAACTGAAATAACCTTCCGTTCCAGCCATGTCTATCTCATGAGATATAAAATCATTACCCAATGCATTGGAGGGAGATATAGGTCCCACACATCTTATAATGAATCCTTTCTTATGTGTTCCACATAATCATAAAACATACATCATCGCATAACACATGTAACAAAAATGGGATTCTTGAAACATCATGACATCATAAATCAATTCATATAAGATAAAGGAATTAATAAACATAATTCCATCACAACATAGTCAAATAAATGTAAAAATATGGATAGAAACAGAACCCTTTATTATCTTAGATGGAAAATAATTTTGATAAAACACTTGAATTGAATTCTTGAGGAAAATATCCTCTCTTCTTCAAAATCAATTTCTTTTCACAAAACATCATGCAATTTTAAAAGAAAGAGATTTTTTTGAAAATAGTCATGAAATCTTTTAGAGGAAGCTTCATGAAAATAAGGCTTTATAAAACAGTAGAAATCCTTTCGTGCCGTATAAGTTAAAAAAAACATTTTTTGTACTTTTGTCGGAAAAGTCAAAAAGTACCTCCTACGAAAAACGACAAAAGATTCCTTTCATATGTATTACTAAAAACTCACCGAAGGGTAAAAATGGATTTAAGAAATTTTAGGTGGATGGAAATAATATTACATATTGAGTAAACATGTATGTTAATGATAAAATACACCCCAGTAAATACTTACGAATAAACAATCTCGGATAAAAATGAGATTGTGATATTTCCCTTACCTTAGGTCCGATTTGCTTCGTAAGTGTCCGAACCTCCTGTATAATGATTTAAATAATGTAATTTACATATTAAAGAATCATATTCATTGTTATGATATCATATATGGTTCAATTATGACTTTATATTACCCGTTCTTTTGTAAATTCCATGTTAAAGAATCGTTTTGGGTAAAATCGTTTCATTTATCGTAGGTGTTCTGACTTGTTGTTCTTGACATTATTATTACTTATATCATGATTTACTTACTTCCAGAATATAAAATATGATTTATATATCATATATATTCAGTATATATATATATAATAGATAGATAAATGAAATGAAAAACACCGTTCATGGAGACGGTAGTCCGTACGTACGCATGAACGCTGTTTTCCTTTCCTTATTGTCTTGAATGGAAGTAAGTAGATGACATACATATATATACATAAATCCAGTAGCTTTATAATGTCATATATTTCATTATTATTTCTTATATATACATTATTATCATTCTTTAATGGTTAACATGGAGAATGAATCTCATCGCGTCGTGGAGACGGTAGTCCGTACGTACGCACGAGCGATGATATCATTTCCATAAATATTGAATTGAATTGGAGTGGATTATACAATATATCAGAATCAATATGATGTTGTAATAACTATTTATAGTTATTCTTTACACCATTATACCCATCCATGTAAGGTGGTGGTGGAAAATAGATTACACCACGACGTGGAGACGGTATTCCGTACGTACGCACGCGCGGTGATTTCTTTTTCCGTAGGATGGATAGATGGTGAAATAGGGTTGTTTCATACTTATAATAACATATCAGTATATTAGTGATACTGATGTTATTACTTCATAATGAAACAACCTAAGAAGAAGAAGTGGAAGAAGAAATAAAGATGAAAGAATTGGTAACGGTAATTATCTCTTCTTTGAAGCGCCTTTTGGAGACCTCCTCTTAGGGAACTAAAATTGTTCTTTGAGGAAGACCAGAACCTCTAGGATGTTTCTAGGGAAGTGAAGAAGAGATTTTGGCAGATGTTGGCCGAGCTTGAGTGCTCAAATTTGTGTGAGGAGGAAGGGGAGGAGGTGTCCTTTTATAAGGGAGGAGAGGGGCACCTTAGGAATATCTCAAAATATTATTTTATATTAAAGTCAAAATCGGTTTATAATGGTTCCAAAGGGTCTTATTTCGAAGCTAAAGTGGGGATGGGTCGAAATCCTATAAACCAATAAGATTTAGACAAGTTTAGGGTATTATTTTAACCTTATCAATTAGATTTAACTCTAAGTTAAATAATTTAACTTTTACCGTGTCTTTTTGTTTTCTTTCACTATATAGTTAATACACTTACTATAACATGCCAAACGAACCCCGAATTGTTTATTATTAATATATATATCATTATCTAAGTCATTTGGCCGAACCTTAGATTTTTAGGAATAAAATAACAATTAATAATATAATATTTGATTTAAAAACTATTTTGTGTCAATTTTGACACTATTTGATATATGATTTTTGTGAAAGTCATAAAAGAATTATATGTTCGAACAAAGTTGATTAAATCAACACTAATATATCATAGTAACCTAGAAAATTAGTGGAATTCATAAAAAGTCTCAAATTATATTTAGTTTGGTGTTTATAACATCAATTATGTCAATATTTCATTAATAAGATTATTACTGCATCATCTTTGTGTCATAAATAAATTAACTTATTTGATGTCTAAAAATTACAAATAAAATACCATTATGTGGGAAATCTTTTTAGAGTTCTAATGAATATTTATAGTCTAATTTATCTTATGTATAACCCTATATTAAAAATGTTTTAGTAAATAAATTTTGATTTTAACTCTTTTAACTCTTCTTTGAATTAAATAATAATAAATGTCCTAATCTAATCCAAGTGGGCGTAAATGGTCATATTTTATTCATAAGATTGTTTTTGGTCGAATTACACTTATCCAATAGAATTAGGAAATGTTTTAGGGTAATATTAATATCATTCTTACCCTTAATTACCCTATTTACTTTTAACCGTGGTAAATAAAAGTAAAAAGTTACTATTCACCAAAAATTATTTTCATCTCATTGAACCACATTTTACTTACTGACATCAACCTTGTCTCTCGGATTTTTGAAATTCCATTCACAGAAGCGGTAAAATTAAGTTTTATGAAAAATTCAGTTTTTTTTAACTACCACTTAGTAGTTTCACTATTCATAAAAAATTGATGTTTTTCAGAACAATGCCAAAATTTCATCCTAAGCTATATTTCATATTCCGAACTCAAAAATGAAGTCTATTTTTCCAAATTCATAACTTAGAGGTTGCATTAAATAATTTTATAATTAAATCCCGCTGTTAAAACAAATAGCGTGTTTTTAAGAAACAATATCTATCAAAAGATTGACACTAGTTTATAACTGGTTTAAATGTGAAATTACATCCAACGACCAACATTGTATTAAATTGTAAAAATATATTATAAATACACTTTAAAACCACTCAAATTAATAATTTATCAATATTAATTATTTCGATTAAAAAAGTTGTTTTTAATTAAAATTTAGTAATTTTCACTATTCATCAGAATATGAAAGTTATCCGAAATGTACCAAAATTTCACCTTAGGCTAAATTCGATATTCCGAATCCAAAAATGAAATCCATTTTGAAAAATAAAATTTACAAAATTTCAAAAAGTGGTTATTACTATTCATAACGGCTAGTTTTAATAACATTTTAATAGCATATCGTTGTTTAGTGAAACTCGTTATTGCGTACTACACACGCTATCGAGGAAGGTCGTGATTGCGTGTAATGCAAGGCAAGTCAAGTATGCGTGTTGTGCAAGCTCCTTTTTGTGTTGCGTACAACACAAGACATTAGTGAAATTAAAAAGAATATTTTTCATAAAATCTTGGGCTGTTACAGATACACAGTTCTGTGAGGGGTTCATGAGGTTCATGCAGACCTTTTAGAGAGCCCAGCAACCTTCCCAGTTTATGAAAGAGCTTATGAAGAGACCCAAATCTTGAAATACATAGACATTACATTACTTTTTTCTGAATACTTAATACATAACAAAAACCAATACTCAAGGATCGTAATAGTTTAGTGTCTTTGGATACACCAAACAAAATCTTCTAATCATTGTGAAAGATCTTCAACATCTCCCATAAAAATATTCCTCTTTTGTTTTCATACCTAAAACATCTCTTTATATCCTGGGGAAATCAAAACATATAATGGGGGAGCTCAAATTATCAGTAAGGGTAAACATAGAGAATATAAAACAATGCATAAACACTTGAATAAAATCTACACATCAAAATCTTGAGAAATGAAATAAATCCTGGTAGTATGTAAGGCATATATAATAAAAGAACATCAATCATGATAAAATTTCAAGGTAATACAACTTTTAATTATGGAAAAACATTAATCACATGATATGATTTCCATAGTAGCCAAGGCATTGCTGCCAAGACCATCTTAGTGGACAAAGTCCCTTTCTGAATCGAGTTCATTCCTTGTTCCAGTCCGATAACGCTGAACCAGATTAACTTACCGTTCCAGCCATGTCTATATCATGAGATATAAATCATTACCCAATGCATTGGAAGGGGATATAGGTCCCACCCATCTCATAACGAAATCATTCTTACTTGTGCCACAAAATAAACATACATCATTCATAATAACCCAAAGAATAAAATGGGTTTCATAAAAATCATCCCATCATAACATAATCCATATAAAACAAATGGATATAATTTCATGATAAGAAAAGTGAAACCATTTAAATAATAGAGAAATTATACCTAAAACATACACATATGAAATAATGTCATCTTAGATGGAAAATGATTTTGATAAAACAATTGAAATGAATTCCTGAGGAAAATATCATTTCTTCTTCAAAATAATTTTCTTCTCACAAAATGCCATGAAATTTTAAAAGAAAAGTATTTTTTTCTGAAAATAGTCATGAAATATATTAGAGTAATCTTCATGAAAATAAGGCTTTATAAAACCCTAAAAATCTGTTCATTCCGTATAATTTAAATAACCATTCTCCTCGTACTTTTGTCGGAAAAGTCAAAAAGTAACACACATGTTAAACAAAAGAAATATTTCTTCCTTAACACAATGTAAAAGTCAAAGAGGGGTAAAAATTTCTTTAAACATAAATGGAAGAAAAGTAAAAAATTTATGAAAACATTTTGAGAACATATGGACATAGATGATAAACTAACCCCAGTAAATACTTACTAATAAATAATCTCAGATAAGAATGAGATTGGAATAATTATCCATTACCTTATGTATGATATGAATTGTATGTATCCGAAACTCCTGTAAAATGATTTTAATAATGTCATTGACTTATTAAAAAATCATATTCATTGTTATGATATCATATATGGTTTCCTTACAGCTTTATATTACCCGTTCTTTTGTAAATTCGATGTAAAAGTAGTGATTTGGGTAAAATCATTTCATTCATTGTACGTGTTTCGACTTATTATTCATGATATTATTACTTATATCCAGATTTAATTAATTACAGAATGTAAAACATGATTTATATATATAATATATATTCATCATATACATATATATATATATGATAGATCAATTAATTGAATTAAATACACCGTTCATGGAGACAGTAGGCCATACGTACGCATGAACGCTGTTTTGTTTCCTTATTGAATTTTATAGAATTAAGTAGGTGACATACATATATATATATACATAAATACAATATCATTATTATGTCATACATTTCATTATTATTCATTATATATACTTTATAATCATTCATTAATGGATAACATGGAGAATGAATCTCATCGCGTCGTGGAGACGGTAGTCCGTACATATGCACAAGCGATGATATCATTCTCATGATTGTAAAATTGTATTGAAGTGTATGTATAATATTTGAGAATCAATATCACTTTACAATAATCATATATAGTTATTCATTTACACCATTATACCCTTCCATTTAAGGAGGTGGTCGAAAACAGATTACACCACGGCGTGGAGACGGTATTCCGTATGTACGCACGCGCGGTGATTTCATTTTCCATAGGAAGGATAGATGATGAAATAGAGATGTTTCATATTTATAATAACATATCAGTATATAAATAATACTGATGATATTAATTTATAATGAAACAACTAAATAAGAGTAAATAGAAGAAGAAAGAAACTTGAAAGAGTCGGTAGAAGAGATTACCTCTTCCTCGACGCCCCCCCTTTAAACTTCTTCTTAGGGAACTAGAGTTGGTCTTTTGAGAAGAGAAGAACCTCTATTATGTAACAATACAGGTTGAGAAGAGTAATTGTCAGGGGTTGGCCGAGCTTCAAGGCCCAAAATGTTGTGAAGGGAAAAGGGAAAGGGTGCCCTTTTTATAAGAGAGGAGAGAGGCACCTTTGGAAAAACATAAAATATTATTTTATAATAAAGTCATATTCGGTTTATAATAGCTTCAAATTGATTTATTTCTAAGCTAAAGTGGGGATGGGTCAAAATCCAAACATCCAATAGGATTAAGGCATGTTTAGTTTACTATTTGAATCTTATCTTTTAGATTTAACTATATGTTAAATAATTTAACTTTTATTGTGTCTTCTTTTTTCTTACACTATATGGTTAATAAACATACTATAACAAGCCAAACGAACTGCAAGTGGTTCATTATTAATATAAATAACCCTATCTAGGTCATTTGGCTGAACCTTATATTTTTAGGAATATAATAACAATTACAAATATAATATTGTTTTTAAAAACTATTTTTTGTCAATTTTGACACTATTTGGTAATTGATTTTTGTGAAATCATAACAGCATTATTAGTTCGAATAAAGTTAATTAAATCAATACTAACATGTATTATTAACCAAGAAAATTATTTTAATTCATAAAAAGTCTCAAATTACTTTTATTTGGGTATTTATAATATCAATTATTTTAGTATTCCATTATTTAGGTAATTACTTCATCACCATTGTGTCATAAATAACATAAATTATTTAATGTCTAAAAATGATAAATAAAATACCATTAGATAGGAAATAGTTTTATAATTCTAATGAAAATTTATAGTCTAATATATCTTATTTATAACCCTATATTACAAATGTTGTAGTTATTAAACTTTGATTTTAACGATTTTAACACTTCTTTAAATAAAATAATATTAAATGTCCTAATCAAATCCATGTGGACTTAAATGGTCATATTTTATTCCTAAGGTTGTTTCTTGTCAAATTAAACTTATCCAATAGAATTATTACATGTGTTAGGGTAATAATAATATCATTTTTACCCTTAATTACCGTATTTACTTTTAACAGTTGTAAATAAAAGTAAAAAGTTACTATTCACCAAAAACTATTTTTATCTTATTGAACCAAATTATACTCCTTGATATTGACCATGTCTCTCAGATTTTTTTAAATTACACTCACAGAAGCAGAAAAATTATGTTTTATGTAAATTTTCAAATTCTCCTAGGATGTGGGTAAAAGACGGTGAAATGTTAAATAAAATTTTTATATATCTAATATTATTATAAAATGACTCAAATTAATTACATTAAACTTATACCGGTATTATGTATCAAATTTTACATAAATTAAATTTATATAAAATAAATAAATATTTAAATAAATAGTTGGTTTTTAAATAGTAACCCAATGTTTTCACAATTCATCAAAAATTGAATGTTTTCAGAAAATTACCAAAACATCACCCAAGGATAATTTTGATATTCCGAATCCAAAAATGAAGTCCATTTTGAATGATAAAATTTAAAAAATTTCATAAAGTGGGTATTACTATTCATAACATCAAGTTTATATAATATTTTAATAGCATATCATTGTTTATTGAAACTCAGTATTGCGTACAACACACGCTATACTGGAAGGTCGCGATTGCGTGTAATTAAAGCCAAGTCAGGGTTGGGTGTAATGCAAGACTCTTTTTTTGTTGAGTATAACAGAATCTAGACACATTTCATCTATTCATTGAATATATATATACATATACACTCAATGTTGCGTAGAATGACTAATATCAAACTAACATGAAATTGTGTGTAACACAATCCAAAAATAGTGTCGCGTATACTGCAAGCTAATACGGTGTTGCGTATAGCGCAAGATTATTTTGGTGTAGCATACAACACATTAAATCAAATAAATTAAAAATAATACTTATCATAAAATATCGGGGTGTTACATTCTACCCCCCTTAAAATAAATTTTTCCCTCGAAATTCTTCGGGGTTATACATGGTTTACTACATGAAAGTTTCTTTCATAGAAACCCACATCATAAAAAGGTACAATTAAACATAATTTTAAAAACTAATGTATGAAACGTAACGATTACCCAAAGTGACTCATCACTGGGTTTCCACATATGAGAACATATGTGAAAATATGGACATGGAATAAAAATATAACCATCAAGTTCTAATGGAGAGTGGTAGAGAACATAGCTATGAAAAATCCAAAAATCACAAATCCAATTTTTTTTTTGATCTAAGGTACCATCTGATTCATCAGATATAAGAGCACTAGGACAACATTTTGGGTTTTCAAGATCATTTCCCTAATGTTGAAGAATTTTTAAATTAAAAAAAATACTTACTTGATTTTGGTACAATCTTACTGTTGTTTTTTCCTTGAACAATTTCCACTTCATATCTTAATGAAATGAAGTTGAGTTTGTCTTCCATGAAGTGTTTGCAAATCATGCGATAGAATGATAGGTCATTCTATCTGTCTCAACCAAAAGGATATCAAAAGTTATTAAATATTCATAAGTCCATCTATAGTGAGATTAATCATATATGGTTCCTTAAATGGACTTATACTTCATATATCATACCACTTAATATAATAAAACTAGTTTCTACTAACCATGGACTTCATGTAGGCCAGTGGTAGGCGATAAATTCATGTCGCACTTTGGTTGTGAGTTCGATTCCACAACCTTGTCCGATGCGATAGGTTGTTGCCCGTCCTACAGGTTGTCCTTTTTCTAAAACTACATTATTATAAAATTCCATAAATAACATCGAAAAAAAGTTCTATCCTTAAACAATTCTATTCGATGTCCATCTTAATCCATTCCAACCTTTAAGCATATCGAAAATAAATTTTTCCAATCTTATAGTATAATGAAAATAATTACTGGAAATGTCAACTGATGAGCATGTGAATACCATCATTTATCCCCCATATATCATATGATATATCTTTTTGGTCACATTAAAAACATGTGAATACCTTAATCATGTATTCTCTTGAAAATGAATACCCATTTAACCTTAGTGAAAACATGAATGTTGTCAAAATTTAACACTTTCCACATACTAAAATCCCAAAATTTCTATATACTCAAACCATGATATAACATTGTCCTTATATCAGTCATGATCTCAATTCATTTTTTTTCTTTATCCCTTCATTATGCGCATATCATCTTCTTTCCAAAAATATTTCAATCACTTTTCATGATTATCGGTACCATAAAATTATTGAAAAACAATACATAGATATTCCAAAATTATATGATATCATAAATGAGATTACATGATACTATTTTGAAATCCCATTACATAAACACTTAATCATTACACAACATCATTGTCATACTCAACATCACAAATAGTGATCGCATGTGACTTCCCTTTATCATTTGCTTTAAGAGGTTGCTCACATTGATCATCATTACCCCTTGGATTAGGGCATTGATTAGCATAATGCCCCATTTCCTTGCACTTGAAGAATTGAAGTGTTGGTGGTTTGTTCTCTACAGTCTTTTCTTTATTCACATTAGTAGCAACTCTTTTTCCATTACCTCGATACTCAGCTACTCTATGACCTTATTTTCCACACTTAAAACATTTTATATTCCCTTTAAAACAATCTCCACCATGAATCATTCCACACTTTGAGTATAATGAAACATTCATCTTCTTTTCACCATTATTATGAGATTTCTCCTTGAACTCCATATTTCATTTCTTGTCAAAACCATGAGATGGATATGTAACACCAACTTCCATTTCTACCATGATAGCACAATGTACAATTTCTTCATAGCTACTGAAGTCTCTTATAGCTAATACCCTTAGAAGACATGGTTTTAAGACACTAAAGAATCGATCAACTTTACTTTCAAGTTGGATGATAAAGCCAGATTCATACCTTGCAAGCCTTATAAAATTCACTTCGTATATACCAAAAGATTCATCATCCTTCTCTTTAAGCTCAAGGAACTCCTTTTCCATCTTTTTTCTAAGAATACGAGGGAAGTACTTACTGAAAAACATGTTCTTGAACTCGTCCCATTCTATGGATTCAATTTCATCCTGGGGCCTTGTATTCTTAATTAGAGTCCACCACTGGTCTGCTTCACCTTCTAAACGGTAAACATCTAGAATGACTTTATCATGTTCCAAACAATGAAGTATGTAAAATATATTTTCAATGGTACTAATCCATTGTTCAGCAACAAGTGGATCAGAAGACCCACTGAAAGAAGGTGGGCGTTGCCTCATGAAAGACTCAATAGAATATTGTTCCCTTTTCTGCTCATTTGGAAGTCCAGAATGATTCACATCTTGTGTAAGTATAGAAATAAATTTTTCACTCCATGTCGCGTGAAATTGGTTTGTTCAGAAGTACTATCATTGCATTTTCCATTACATTGATCAACATGGTTCCTTCAGGTTCCAGCCATCATCTAAAACCCAAAAAGAATAGTGTGAGAGGCAAAAATCATGCTAGGTTAAACAAAATAATAAAGGGGGAGTACCTTCAATATCTAACATCATATGATTAATTCTAATATATTTACCGTAATTCTCGGACAATAATCTATAAATATACTTAACCTTAGGGACATCCCTATACATACCTTAGAAATATCTCTAGGGATCTCACTAAAGTTTTCGTGTCCTAGTTTACAAAGGTTAACTAAAACTTTCCTCTGATACCAACTGTAGAGACCCAATGCTTGAAGTACATAGACATCACATTACTTTTTCAGAATACTTAATACATAACAAAAACCAACACTCAAGGATCGTAATAGTTTAGTGTCATTGGAATCTCGGAACAAAATCTTCTAATTGTTGTGAAAGATCTTCAACATCTCCCATAAAGATCTTCCCCTTTTTTTCTTACCTATAAAATTTCTTTATATCCTGGGGAAAAGAAAACATATAAAGGGTGAGCACAAATTCTCAGTAAGGGTAAAGATAGAGAACATAAAACAATCCATAAACATTTGAATAAAATCCAAGTATCAAATTTTGAGCAATGACATAAATCATGGAAGTACGTAAGGCATATATCATAAAAGAACATAAATCATGACAAAATAGCATGGGAATAAAACTTGTAATTGGGGAAAAAATTAAGCAAATGATATTATTTCCATAGTAGCCAAGGCATTGCTTCCAAGACCATATTAGTGGAAAAAGTCCCTTTCTGAATCGAGTTCATTCCTTGTTCTAGTCCTGTATCACTGAACCAGATTAACTTACTATTCCATCCATGTATATATCATGAGATATAAATCTTTACCCAATGCATTGGAGGGATATATAGGTCCCAAACATCTCATAATGAATTCATTCTTAGTTGTGCCACAAAATAAACATACATCATTCATAATAACCCAATGTATAAAATGGGTTTCATAAACATCATCCCATAATAACATAATCCATATAAAACAAATGGATATCATTTCATCATAAGAAAATTAAAACCATGTAAATCCTAGAGAAATTATATTTGAAAGTTACACATATGAAAAAAATGTCATCTTAGATGGAAAATGGTTTTGATAAAACACTTGAAATGAATTCTTGAGGAAAATATCATTTCTTCTTCAAAATTGTTTTCTTCTCAAAAAAAGCAATGAAATTTTAAAAGAAAAGGATTTTGTTGAAAATAGTCATGAAATATTTTAGATTAATCTTCATGAAAATAAGGTGTTATAAAACCGTAAAAATCTGTTCTTTCTATATAAGTTAAAATAAACATTCTCCTCGCACTTTTGTCGGAAAATTCAAAAATTACCACGTATGGTAAACAAAAAAAATATTTCTTCCATAACACAATGTAAAAGTCAAAGAGGGGTAAAAATGACTTTAAACATACATGGAATAAATGTAAACATTTTATGAAAACATTTTGAGAACATATGGACATAGATGATAAACATAACCCCAGTAAATACTTACGAATAAACAATCTCGGATAAGAATGAGATTGGAATAATTATCCCTTACCTTATGTATGATATGCTTCGTATTTATCCGAACCTCCTGTATAATGATTTAAATAATGTCATTGACTTATTACAGAATAATATTCATTGTTATGATATCATATATGGTTTACATATGACTTTATATTACTCGTTCTTTTGTAAATTCGATGTAAAAGAAGCGATTTGGGTAAAATCGTTTCATTCATTATACGTGTTTCGACTTGTTGTTCTTGATATTATTACTTATGTCCTGATTTAATTAATTCCAGAATGTAAAAAATGATTTATATATAAAATATATATTCATCATATATATATATATATATATGACAGATCGTTAAATGGAATGAAATACACCGTTCCCGGAGACGGTAGGTCGTACGTACGCATGAACGCTATTTTCGTTTCCTTATTGAATTGAATGGAATTAAGTAGATGACATGAATATATATATACATAAATACAGAATCATTATTATGTCATATATTTCATTATTATTCATTATATATACTTTATAATGATTCATGAATGGTTAACATGGAGAATGAATCTCATCACGTCGTGGAGACGGTAGTCTGTATGTAAGCACGAGTGATGATATCATTCTCCTGATCATGGAATTGTATTGAAGTGTATGTATAACATTTAAGAATCAATATCACTTTAAAATAATCATATATAGTTATTTATTTACACCATTATACCCATCCAAGTAAGGTGGTGGTCGAAAATAGATTACACCACGGTGTAGAGACGGTATTCCGTACGTACGCACACGCGGTGATTTCGTTTTGTATAGGATGAATAGAAGGTGAAATAGAGTTGTTTCATATTTATAATAACATATCAGTATATAAGTAATACTTATGTTATTACTTTATAATTAAACAACTAATGAAGAGGATGTAGAAGAAGAAAGAAACTTGAAAGAGTCCGTAGAAGAGCTTACCTCTTCCTCGACGCACCTCCTTTAAAATTCTTCTTAAGGCATTATAGTTGGTCTTTTGAGAATACCAAAACCTCTATGATGTAACTAGAGAGGTTTAGAAAAGGAATTGATAGGGGTTGTCCGATCATCAAGGCTCAAAAGGGTGTGAAGAGAATAGGGAATGGGCACCCTTTTTATAAGGGAGGAGAGGGGATCCTTTGGAAAAACATAAAATATTATTTTATAATAAAGTCATATTCGGTTTATAATAGCTCCAAATTGATTTATTTAGAAGTTAAAGTGGGTATGGGTATAAATCATATCATCCAATAGGTTTTAGACATGTTTAGGTTACTATTGTAACCTTATCTTTTAGATTTAACTCTAAGTTAAATAATTTAACTTTTACCGTGTCTTCTTGTTTTCTTACACTATATGGTAAATAAAGATACAATAAACAGAAAAACGAACCAAAAGTGGTTCATTATTAATATATATAACCTTATCTAAGTCATTTGGCTGATCCTAATATTTTTAGGAATATAATAACAATTAATAATATAATATTTGTTTTAAAAACTATTTTATGTCAATTTTGACACTATTTGGTAATTCATTTTTGTGAAAATCATAACAGCATGATTAGTTCATATAAATTTAATTAAATCAATACTAACATGTAATATTAACCTAGAATGTTATTGTACTTCATAAAAAGTCTCAAATTACATTTATTTGGGTATTTATAATATCAATTATTTTAATATTTCTTTATTTAGGTAATTACTGCATCACTATTGTGCCATAACTAACAAAAATTATTTAATGTCTAAATTTTTTAAATAAAATACCATTAGATAAGAAATATTTTTATATTTATAATGAATATTTATAGTATAATTTATCTATTTTATTACTCTATATTAATAATGTTTTAGTTATTAAATGTTTATTTAAACTATTTTAACTCTTCTTTAAATAAAATAATATTAAATGTCCCAATCTAATCCATGTAGACATAAATGGTCATATTTTATTTATAAGGTTGTTTATGGTCGAATTAAATTTATCCAATAGAATTAGGACATGTATTAGGGTAATAATAATATATATTTTACCCTTAATTACCCTATTTACTTTTAACCGTTGTAAGTAAAAGTAAAAAGTTACTATTCACCGAAAATTATTTTTATCTTATAGAACCACATTTTACTCCTTCATATTAACCATGTCTCTCAGATGTTCTAAATTCAACTCGCAGAAGTGTTAAAATTATGTTTTATGTATAATTTCCAATTCTCCTAAGAGGTGGGTAAAGGACGGTGAAAAGTTCAATAAAATTTTTATATATCTAAAATTATTATAAAATGACACAAATGAATTACATTAAACTTATATAGGTATTATGTATCAATTTTGACCTAAAATAAATTTAAATAAAATAAATAATTATTCAAATAAATAGTCGGTTTTTAAATAGTAACCTAGTGTTTTCACTATTCATAAAAAATTGAATGTTTTCAGAAAATTACCAAAAAATTAACTTTGGATAATTTCGATATTCCTAATCCAAAAATGAAGTCCATTTGGAATGATAAAATTTATAAAATTCCAAAAAGTGGGTATTACTATTCATAATGTCTAGTTTATATAATATTTTAATAGCATATCTTTGTTTAGGGAAACATGGTATTGTGTACTACACACACTATTGTGGAAGGTCGTGATTGCTTGTAATGTAAGCCAAGTTAGGGTTGCATGTAGTGAAAGATTCCTTTTTTGTTGCGTATAACAGAATCTAACCATATTTCATTTATACATTGAATATATATATACACTCAATGTTGTGTAGAATGACTAATATCAAACGAACTTGAAATTGTGTAACATAATCCAAGAATAGTGTTGTGTATACTACAATCTAATACGATATTGTGTATAGCGCAAGATGATCTTGGTGTAGCATACAACACATGAAAAAAAAAAAAATTAAAAATAATACTTATCATAAAATCTCGGGGTGTTACAACTTACGCGAGTCTTCCAGCAGCAGCATCCTGCCACATTCTCAAGGGAAGGAGGTCCTCAGGCTGCTGAATCCTGGTTCGAGGCTATGGTCTATATCTTCGACCATATCGAGACACCCCCAGACAGAACGGTGAAGCTCGCGAATTACATGTTATGATATTCCGCCAAGATTTGGTGGGACATAGTTTCACAGGCCGGGCGTCAGCAGATAGTTTCTTGGGACGCGTTTCAGCGTACGTTCTACGACTACTTCTACCCAGCGACACTGAGGGCTGATAGAGCCATAGATTTCATGAACTTGCAGTAGGGTTCTCTATCCGTTATGGTGTATTCCTCCCATTTTACTGAGTTGTAGTGTTTCACTCCCGTTCTGGGGAATGACGATCTATTTTTAGCAAGGATGTTTGAGGAAGGACTCAGACCGGACATCATATCATAGGTGAAATAGTTCCTGTTGACTTCTATTTCTTTGATAGTCAACCATGCGTTGATCACGGAGAGGAATCTGAGGGATACTAGAGCTGTGAGCCAGGGTGGTTCAGCATCCAGAGTCAGTACTCTTTCTACTGAGTGTAGAAAGCGCCATTGGGAGTCTAAACGAGGTGAATCGAGGAAGAGAAATGCTCCCTCATGTAGAAAGGTGGCGTGATACCAGTTTGGGAATGATGGGAATAAAAAGACATAGTGACCGAGAGACCCAGTGGTGTGCCGAGATTGAGGAAAAATGGGTCACCTACAGCGGTTTTGAAAGGTTATTATTCCATCGGCTAGCGAAGGAGGATCAATTTCGACTTCTCCTACAGGAGCAGGTTTACCAATTCTGTAGCAGACTGGGGGTTGGAGTTCTACAGGCCATTCAGGATAGGCTAAGGGCCGTGGACCTAGGGGTCAGGCTCAGGGAGGAACAACTCAGGGATCTCAGGCTGCTACACAGGGCCGCGGTATTGGCCAGACATTTGCGGTAGAGAAAATTCATTAGGAGTAGGATCCTGGAACTTCTACAGTTCGAGGTACGATCTTAGTAGCCTCAGTTTTATCATTTGAACTTTTCGATACAGGAGCTTCGCATAGCTTTATTTCTGTGCACACTGTTGAGAGCCTTAGACTTACTATCCATACTTCCGAGTGTATGATGAAGTTAGACACTCCCTTGGGACTTAGAACTACTAGCGTGCATCAGTGTAAGGAGTGCCACCTTGAGATTATTGGGTGTCACTTCTTGTGGGATCTTTATGTCATAGAGATGATAGGTTATGATGTCATTCTCGGAATGGACTAGCAATTTTTTTTAGGCCCTTGTCGATTTCTATCATCGTAGGGTGAATTTCACGTCAGCAGAGGGCATACCTTTTCTTCACAAGGGCGAATGGGATGTCTAGGCGAGAAGAGCCAGACCAAAGCATTATGGTTTGGGAAGAGTTACAACCCAGATTTCTAGATTATATCTGGACGATCGGGGGAATTCTCGAATAGACTTCCCTCTAGTGGTTGATCATTTTCTGGATGTCTTTCCAGAAGAATTTTTAGGTTTTCCTCCGATGCGAGAGGTAGAAATATCTATTGAGCTTGTTCCGGGAGCAGAATAGGTATCCATACCTCTATATAGGATGGCTATGCCGGAGCTACAAGATGTCAAGAAGTAGTTGGAGGAGTTTCAAGAAAGGGGTTTTATCTGAACCATCACTTCTCCTTGGGGATTGCCTGTTTTGTTTGCAAAAAGGCAGATGGGACTTTACTGCTTTGTGTTGATTATCGGAATCTTAAATAGTTGACGGTCATGAACCAGTATCCCTTTCCATGGATTGATGATCTTTTTGATCAGCTTCGAGGAGCTAGAGTGTTCTCGATGATCGACTTGAGATCTGTCTATCATCAGTTGCATGTAAGACCATCGAATATATCTCTTACACCTTTCCGGGACATGTATGGTCTGTATGAGTATTTGGTTATTCCATTTGCTCTCACAAATGCACCAGTAGTCTTCATGGCACTGATGAACATAGTTTTCCATCCTTACATGGATTATTTTGTGGTGGTCTTCGTAGATGATTTCTTGGTCTACTCTCACACTCGACACGACCATGATACCCATCTTGAGATTATGTTGATTACACTGAGAGAGCATCATTTATATGCTAATATCTCTAAGTTCCACTTTTTGATGGACAATATTCAATTCCTATGTCTTGTAATTTTAGAGACAAGAGTATCAGTGGACCAAGAGAAGGTGAGAGTAGTAGTTACCTAAGAGCAGCCGAAGAGCGTCTTCGAGGTACGGAGTTTCGTGGGACTGGCTCGTTACTACATGCGGTTTATACTGGACTTTTCACGCTTAGAAGAACTGTTGACGGGCTTTAATAAGAAGGGTGTGATGTATGTTTGTTCAGAAGCATGTGATTCAGCCTTTCAAAAGCTGAAGGGGATATTGACTTTAGCACCGATCCTAGTTCTTCCAGAGATGGGCAAGAGTTATACATTTTTCTGTGATGCATCTAGCATCGGTCTTGGAGTAGTGCTTATGCAGGAGGATCGTGTTGTTGCATATGGATCTCGGCAGTTGAGGCTGCATGAGAATAACTATCCTACGAACGACCTCGAGTTGGCTATTTTTGTTCATGCTTTTCATTGTTGGAGACACTATCTTCTGGGAGAGCATTTTGTGGTATATACTGACCACAAGATCCTCAATTATATCTTCAAACATCATGACATAAATCCGAGACAGCGGATGTGGGCCGAGTTCCTAAAGTTTTTCGACTTCGAGCTTGCTTATACGCCTGGGAAGGGCAATGTAGTGGCAGATGCACTGAGAAGGAGAACTCAGTTGCAGGTAGTTCAGGAAGCCAGCAGCGAGTGGAAACTTATGGCTCTGTTCTCTAAGATGCATTTGGAGGTGCATGACAAACATAGACAGACGGTCCTCTCTTCTATAGTTGTTACCTCCACTCTTTTGGACCGAGTTCGAATGAGGAAGATATCAGACCAAGAAGGCCAATCCTACGAGAGGGAGTTTCAGATGAAAACTCTACTCTGGGGTGGACAGTGGGAAATGATGAAGTGTTGCGTTTTCGTGGTTGCGAATTGGTTTCAGCAGAAATGCGTAAAGAGCTGATGCGGGAGTTTCATGCTTCAATACTGGAATTTCATCCTGGTGTCACAAAGATATATCAAGATTTAGCTCGTCAATATTGGTGGCCAGGTATGAAGAAGGATGTGGCTGGTTTGGTTATGTGGTGTTCCACCTGTCAATAGGTGTACACAGAACATCAGTGATGAGCAGGGCTTTTACAGTAGTTACCCATTCCTGAGTAGAAGTGGAATGATGTCGCGATGGGTTTTGTGATAGGTTTACCGAGATCACCTCGAGGGAATGATGCGGTTTGGGTTGTTGTTGACCGGCTCATGAAGGTTTCTCATTTATTTCCGATCAAGGAGACCGTCGGTGTGGATGAGCTTGGGAAGTTTTACATTCAAGAGGTGGTTCGACATCATGGGGTTCTGAACAATATCGTTTCAGATAGGGAAGCCCTCTTTACTTCACATTTTTGGAAGGGGCTACAAAGGGCTTTGTGTACACAGGTACTTCTGATTACTGCTTACCATCCCCAGACTGATGGCAAGTCAGAGCACACAATTCAGGTGGTGGAGGAAATGGTACGAGCATGCGTCCTCGATTTTGGAGGATTATGTGAGAAACATATACCTCTAGTGTAATTTTCCTATAATAATAATTTTCCAGAAACTATTCAGATGGAACCTTACGAGGCTTTGTACGGTAGGTCGTTTCAATCGCCCTTATGTTGGCTGGAGGCAGGAGAGGCTTCTATGTTGGGACCTCTTCTTGTTCAAGAGACCACAGAGTAGGTGGAGTTGATTTGGAAGAGTATGGATACTGCACAGTCTCGACAGAAGTCTTATGCTGATCAGCGGAGATGAACTTTGGAGTTCAAGGTCGGAGATCAGGTTTTCTTGCGTGTTACCAAGAGGTTGGGACATAAAAGGATTAGGAGACATGGAAAGATTTCACCGGGATACGTCGGGTCATTTGAGGTTCTGGAGAGAATTCGGATGGTTTCTTATAGGTTGCAGTTACCTCAGAGGCACCAAGCTATACACAAAATCTTCCATGTTTCTCATCATTAACGGTATTTCGAAGACTCGTCTCATGTTTTTCAACCCGACGAGGTTGAGTTGGAACATGATGCATCCTTCTAGGAGCATCCTATAATATTTTTGATCGTAGATCCAAGGTTCTCTGTGGCCGGTCTGTTCCTCAGGTACGGGTGTTATGGAATCATGGGCGACTACAGGACGAGCCTTGGGAGAGGGAGGCCGATGTTTGATCGCAGTGGCCAGAGTTGTTTGAGGATTCATATTCTATTCCACATTAGGAAATTCATGGATGAATTTATTTGAGGGTGGTAGTTTGTAAGAACCCAGATCTTCTTTCTAAGTTATGTGACCCTTTGTTGATTTTTTTCATGGTTTTAAATATAAGGGTGATGTTGGGAGAGTCGGAGGAACCTGAAAAGTAGTTTTTAGGAAAAAAGGGGAGCTGCATGGGCGGTGCACAGTTTGTCTAACCGTGTGGCCACACCGTGTGTAAATAATCATGGAGGTAGTGGCTAAGGCATGGTTTTCCTAAACTATGCGGCCTAACCGTGCGAGGTGTTTTTGGAAATGTAGAAGCTAACGCACTGTTAGCACATTGTTTTTCAAACCATGCGGAATAACTGTTCATGCACTTAAATCTAGATCCTAAATTTTTGGATCTACCTTATGTTTGCCTTTAATCACCTCATATAATCCCCTAAGCGTCCATAACTTGCGATTACTCTCCCTTGAGGCTTATAAGACTTCTCCCAAGCATTCTAGAGGTGATCTGAAGGCTTTTCTTGACAAATCCAAGATGGATTCTTTAGGTATGTGATATTTCTCCTCCATTATTGATCATTTTCTTAGATCTACTTGGATCTGCTTATTATGTTCCCTCGATTTCATAGATCTACGCCTATTATGGGTAGATCTAAGAGTGTGGATGCCAAATGTGATGAGATTGGGTTGTGGTCTTGTTAGGAGAAAAGATCTAAGGCGGTTCTTGGAGAATCAATCCGGTTTTCTTGTGCATTTTTGTAGATCTACAATGTTTTAAGGAGAATCATGCTTTGTGGTTCAAGTATATCAATCTACAAGAATCATGGTAGGTGGTTTGTTTCCCTACATTGAATGCCTTTGAGTTTTGGTTGCAATAGTGCCGGGTACCCATGTATCGGGTATATCAGGATAGGGTTTTGATCCTGTTTTGTTATCTACCTTAGATTTCATGTATGCTTGAGGTTTTTAGATAACTAATAATTGCTTGTTAGCAAGTTTTAGGATCACCCCCTGGGTGTTTACCCTTGTTTGGCTGTTTATTGTCATTTGGTTTTGGTTTCATGTGAGGCATACCCTGTTGCATTGCTTTCTTTCATTGATATAGTTGATTTCATGCTTTTCCTACTGTTTATATGCTTTTGATGCATTGTAGCTATTAGCCAGGTAGTTTTCTAGACATAATTAGGGATGCTACGAATCGTTTACGTACGATTGATTTTACTTAGGGTTGCGGGATCATGGTGTAGTTAGACCATTGGGGGAATTGACGTTGAGTGATACCTCAGAGGTCCTATTTAATTATTACCGTTGTGATACCATAAGGGGGATTTACTTTGTGCTCTCTTAGAGGGTCTGATAATTATCGAATTGAGGTTAAAGAGGGAATTAGATGTAAGTGCTTCCTCAGAGATTCAATAGTATCACTGCAAGACTATAGATGGAATTGATGTTGAGTTCTTCCTCAGAGTGTCTTTTCCCTTGTTCGAATGCTTGACCATAAGGGACTGCCCACATGAGCCACCCAGAGGGTCAGTGTGATAAATATTGTTGGTTGGTTATGACGAGTCCACCAAGCCAAAGAACAAGCTTGGGTTTATACTGCTGGTAGTTTAGGTAGTCTGCTGGGATACATGTTGTGTTACTTGCTAGGTCTTTGGACTATAGAGCTATTTCATTGATTCTTTGGTTGATGATTAAATGATTTAATTGAATTAATAAATAAATTTGAATGGAGAATTGTAGGATTGTTCACCTTAGAGTTCCCTTGTTTCTCTGCTGCATTTATTTCCATTACTTTTGCTATTTTACTCACTGATAGTAGGGAACAAATCTTTTGGTGGTTTCCTACTGGGATTATTCTCACAACCTACTTGGGTCCTGCTTTTCAGCCCAAATAGGTCATATGCTTGCAGCTGTGGATGGGGATTGCATCCCATCTACCTCAAGTGCTTGATTGCTGGGTAGAGCTGGAGAGCATGTGACCGAGCTGAGGCTCACGATACTGCTGGAGTTATAGTTTTCTTTTGCTGGTTTCAATTGTATTTAATTATTTTATTTTGTTTACTGCTTTCCATAGACACATGTGTCATGCTACATCATTATTATATTATACATTGCTTCCACTGTTCAGTTTCAATTATTGTGTGTTGTTTACTTCTTCCGCTTTTGTTTATTTCCTTCCTTCTGCTACATATTCTACCAAATGAGGGCATAGTTTCCCCACTAACTTACCAAGGCCCTCGCTTCTGGTCGGATGCCTCTGGCGTTTGGGGAAACACTCTTGAGGTCATGTGGAGAACCGGGTATGGGGCACCATTTGAGTGGCTCCAGATTCGGGTCATTACACTGTATAATGATAACATTCGTACTAAATGAATCATTATTCTGTTAAAAAATATATTGATATTTAAAAAAATTATTTTATAAGTACATTTATATCATTTCATTTAACTTTAATATTTACAGTCTTGTTGGATGAGAACATAAATTGTTATATTTAAAAAAATGTGACTTTTGAAACATAAAATGAATACCCACATGGGAGTTATTATAAAAATGTTTCATTAAAAAAACTATTTTAAAATAATCTAAAATAATTGTAATAAATAAAATATAGATTAAAATTTAAAAAAATAGTTAAAAATATTTTCATTATTTCATAAGTCATGTGACATTACCAAGAATGTCATAGACCTGATTTAAGGAACTCATCAAGCCCATATTTTCAATGGGTTGTTCATTTTGTATTCAACTAAACATTATTTCATCAATTAATGATTGAATTATTAGTATTTCAATATGTATGTGTGTTAAATATATACTATTTATAAGGACCTAGCCTTAAAACATTACATATTCTTGAATTAAATGAATAATTCACATTGAGTATCTTTTCTGGTTTAGAGTTTAAAAGGTTTAGGCCACAACTATTACATTGTATCAAAAACATTTCAATGTAGACACTTCTACTCAGTTTCCATTTTTTCAAAAAAAAACTCTTGAAAAATGATTCATGTCAAATTCCATGTTTTAGACAGAATTACTTTCCCTTGATCCCATCCTTGACTCTATTCATCTTTAGGTCCTGTGAAAAACATTTCAAAACATGGGATGAGCATAAAAATCTTAGTAAGGGTTATAAAAAAAGAATGAAAACATTAGTTCATCAATACATACATAATATAGTATGTTTAACATACCTCATGAAATCATAAGATTTATGAATCACACATCGAAAACATAAATCATAAAGGTAACTAGTGGCATCTATATCATACTTACATTGTAGCTATCACAGCTATGTAGGGAGTTACATTTGGAATATCACAGTATATTCCCTAAATCTCTTAGGAGAAACATTCACGTTTACCTCCTTCATGTTACCCAATGAATTGGAGAGCTATCTCGGGTTCACCCGCCCTATGATTATCATTGAACCACTCGTATACTTAAACAATTCCCAAGAACCATAACACATAAAACAATATAACAAAGAAGATAACTTTTCCACAATTCTATCACAATATATTATTTCAATATATTGTAATAATCAATTCATTCTGAAAACCATTTGCAATACCAAAATACATAAAAAGGGTATATCGTATTTACTTTTCTTTAAAAAAACACTATGGCTTGTTAAGGAATCCAAAGATCAAATAATACTCGTGGCATTAAAAAGGTCGTTGTCACCACTTACGTTAAAAAGAAAAATTCTTTTTTGTCATTTAGTAAAACGCTTCATAGAGAAATATTACATTTGAAAGAGATAAAATTTCAATGGTGTTTATACGAAATATAAAATAAATTCATGTATTAAAACAAAATATCCCCCAATGAAACAAGATTGAGACAAAGTCTCTTACCTTGTGTCCGAATTGACTCGTTCATTCTTTAATATAATGAATAATAAACTAAAGATAATTTATACTTTCATAAGAACCTTTTTCAACTTTATTATAAATTTTATATCACTTATTAAAATGTTATAAACATTATGCAATCATTTAAGTAAATAATGGCCGTTTTGTCGTTATTTGGTACTTGAGTAAAAAATGAACACCTTATATTTACAAGTTGTCCATGTGGTCAATAATCCATTATCTCTAGAATGATATTAATTATTTATATATCATATATATCATACATATCCAGTATATGTATGTATTTATAATAATACATAATATTTGGAGATAAGTAATGAAATGCATCGTTCATGGAGACAGAAAGTCATACGTACACATGAACACTATTTTCATTTATATTTCATATTTTACTGGAATTAAAATATAAACATACATAGTTATATTATAATTCCAGTATAATATTATATATAATATCATTAACTTCATCCTTT
Organism: Viscum album; assembly: GCA_963277665.1. Lineage (NCBI taxonomy): Eukaryota > Viridiplantae > Streptophyta > Magnoliopsida > Santalales > Viscaceae > Viscum > Viscum album. The sequence continues at coordinate 1,285,900,684 of OY728159.1, read as the reverse complement.
ATGAATCCCATATATGGAATTAACGAGTCATATCACTTTGAGGGGGTGGTAGTCCGCACTTCCTCAAATGAAATTATCACATTTAGCCATAATGGAAACAATAACGATATGATATAAATGGAAAATAAATAAGAATAATGAAACCATAAACATTATATATATCATATATAAATATAGTGCCATCTTTATGGCCATGATGAGAGGTGGTAGGAGATAATCGAACAATCATCGTTTCGTGAGGCGTTACTTTGCCATCCACAGAAACTGAATGTTCTTCACCCATTAGATGGAGGAGTGTGTAACTTTAGTTCAAATACTTCTCATAACAACATCCTAGTATATTTTGTATAATATTTTTTCTTTAAAATAATCGAATAAAAATCGTTTAGGGATTCTAGATGTAAAATAAAAGAAAAAAAGTTAAGGGAAAACATTACCTTTAATTTGGGTAACATCCTTTGGTTTGAACCAAAAATACAACTTGAAATGGCTTTTGCCTAAGTTAAGGCTTCTAAGAGGAGGAGAGAGATCTTGAGAGAATATTTTGGCCGAGTTTGGACGAGCCATGGGGCTTCAGGGGTGTGAGGAATGGGTTATAAGTGAGGGCTTTTTATACGGGGGAGTAGGAGCTCTTTTGGAAGGTGTGAAAATATTATTTTAGTACATAATGATATTTGGTTTCTAATGGTCCAAAACTAATTAAAGTCAATGATAAGATAACTCAGGGTTGAAATAAATTCATATAATAAGAATTGGACATGTTTTGGAGGTTATTTTAATATTTATAATATTATTTATTTAAATCATTTTTTTAATAAGGTAAATACAGCCTCATTATTGTGTCATAAATAATTTAATTTATTTGATGTCTAAATTTTTTTAAAAAATTCCATGATGTAGGAAATCTTTTTATATTTCCAAATAATGTTTATATATGAAATGATAACATATATAACTCCATGTAATAATTAATTTACTAAAATATATTTGTTTATGTTATTTTTGTATTTACTTTATGTTAATTAATATAAAGTGTCATTATCAGTCTTAAGATGCTCCATGGGGTCCTAAAATCGACCCAAAGATGCCCATGGTCGGCCAAGTTCATAACATAGAATTTAAATGAATTAATTTAAATTTAATTCCCATTATAAAAACAAATAGCGTGTTTTTAAGAAACAATAACTATAAAAATATTGATACTTGTTTATGTCAAATATCATAGTGAAATTAATTCCAATGAACAAAAATGGATTAATTGGTATAAATTTAATCTACTTAAACATTATAACCAATTTAAAAGATAATATATCTACATAAATAAATTATATTAAAAGGCAATTTTGAATTAAAATACTATATTTTTCACTATAAAAATGAATTTTATTAGAAAAATACCAAAAAAAACCGAAAGTAAATTTTTGTGTCCAAATTCTATTGAAGAATTTTATTTGGTAAAATAGAACATATAAAAGCTTCCAAAACTATATTTAATGAGGGTTCTCCATCAAAAGGTGGTAAATCAACCTTTTAATGTATATTAGAGTATTTATGCTTAAAATTAGATTCATTAGCATTTAAAGCTTCTGAATTTTATTGGATAAATGTAAAAACATTTAACGAACATGTATAATCATATTGTAGTTAGTTTTGTTCATTAACACCAATAAAATGGTTAGGAATTAATTACCCTTTAAAATAATAATATTATATTATTATTTTGCAACGTAAAATTTCAACGAAACCCATTGTTGGGTATCTGGTAAGTCATCGATCATACCAACCCATTTATAGTGAAATTAATATATAATTCACAAATATTTGTAAATATGAAAATTTATTAGTTACTTATTTACCTGGAATGTTACATCCTTCCCCCGTTTTGAAAATTGCGTCCTCACTATTTTATTCACTTATCCAATAAATGGGGGAATTTATCCCTCATAGATTTTTCATATTCCCACGTTGCCTCGTCGATCATATGATTTTTACACAAAACCTTTACCTGGGGAATTACATTATTCTTCAAAACTATCTCTCTATGGTTAAGAATCAATACTGTTTGTTCCTCATAAGAGATATTGTATTCCCACTGAACAAACTCTGGGCTCAAAACATTAAATGGATCTGAAATATACTTTCTCAACATGGAATCCTGAAAAACATTTTATACCTAGGATAAACATGGAGGTAAAGCCACTCAGTACAAAACTGATCAAATTTTCTAAAAGATTTCATAAGGTCTAATGATCCTCAGACACAACATTCCTTTCTTACCGAAATGCAACACACTTTTCCATGGAGAAACATTGAGGAAGACATGATCACATACATCAAAAGAGATATCTATCCTCCAGTTATCCGTATAACTTTTCTGACTACTCTAAGATGTTCTCATGTTTTTCTTAATCAACTGAACCTTTTCTGCCATCACTTCTACCAATTCTGGCCCCATCAGGTTCTTTTCACCTACTTCATCACAAAATGCCAGAGTTAGACAACACTTTCCATATAATTCTACAAATAGACCCATCTGTATACTTGAATGAAAACTGTTATTATTTGAAAATTAAACCAAAGAAATATATTTGTCCCAGCTTCCCTGCTAATCCAGTGAACAAGCATGTATCATATATTCCAAGGTCAGAATTGTTCATTCTGACTGCCCATATTATTATGGATGAAAAGCTGTACTAAAATTTAATTCATTACCAAACGACTTTTGAAGGCGTTTCTAAATGTTAGAAGTAAACCGGGGATCATGATCAAATACAATAGATATGGGAACTCCATGGAACCTGGCTATATCATTAACCTACTACTGAGAAAGTTGATCTAAAGATAAAGTATCTCGAATAGGAAGGAAATGAGCATATTTAGTCAACCGATCAACAATAACCCAGATTGCCTTATTACCAAGATATTTCTTTGGTAATCCCACAACGAAGTCCATGGATATATTTTCCTATTTCTACTCTGGAACTAGTAAAGACTAAAACATCCCTTTTGATAACTACTTCCTAGCTTTAACCTAATGATAAGTCAAACACTTCACAGTAAAATCAGCAATATCTTTTTTCATTCCTTCCCACCTCTAATACTCATAATGATCTCTATACATCTTATTCCTGCCAGGACAAACTGAAAATGGAGAACTATTAGCTTCACATAACAACTCATTCTTCTACTATGAATCACAAGGAACACATAATCTTTTCCCAAACCTCAATACACAATCATTATCAACATTAAAATCAAGAAACATTACATTCTAAACCCAATCTACATTTTTCTATAATTCAATGTCTTATTTATGTGCTTTCTTAATTATGTATGATAGAGATGATTTCACTGACACCTGAAACAAAACAGAAAAATTTCCTGCACCAAAAAATTTTATTCCAAAGTTCATCAAATCAAAAACCAAAGGATTTCATTGAAAATGTAACATGGTTACTATAGCATTACATTTTCAACTCAAAGAATCATCTACTTTATTTTATTTTCCATGATGGTAAAGGATTGTACTTTAATAATATTTGATTAATTCCAGCCATCTCCTCTTTCTATTTTTCAATTCATTTTGAGTTAATATAAACAGTAATTATTTTGGTCAGTATATATTTCACATTTTACTCCATATATATGAAGCCTCTAAATTCTTAAAGCAAAAACAACACTAGTTAATTACAAAAAATGTGTAGGGTAATTTAACTCTTGAGGATTCAACTAACATGAAGCATAAGAAATTACCTTATCATTCTGCATAAGAACACATCCAAGTCCTTTAAATAAAGCATCACTATAGAAAAAAAAACTCATCATTTCTCGAAGGTAGTAACAAAACTAGAGAATTCAAAGTTATTGTTTTAAATTCCTGAAAACAATCATGACATTCTCTTTCAAAATGAACTAAACCCCTTTTGGAGATAACATAGTCAATGGACTAGATAATTGTGCCAAATTTTCAAAAAACCTCCGGTAATAACCTTCCAAACCAATAAAACTATGATCTTAGTTATATTTTTGGGTCTTGTCCATTCTTCAAAAAAATTTGTTTTAGTAGGATCAACAGTTATTCCATTTTTTGAAACAATATGACCAAGGAAAGAAATTTGTTGTAACGAGAACTCATAGTCACTTAATTTCCCAAATAGATTATTTTCATTTATGTTTTACAAGACATCGCTTAAATGAATTTCATTCTCCTATTCAGTTTTATAAAAAAAGAAAATATCATTAATGAACACAACAAGGAACATATCCAGGAACTCACCAAAAATTCTATTCATAAGATACCTGAATACAATTGGTGCATTAGTTATCCTAAAAGGTTTAACTAAAATTTCATAATGACCATATATAGTATGAAATGAGGTCTTCAGAATTTCTTCTACCTTTACTTTTAACAGATGGTACCCCGACCTCAAATCAATCTTCATAAAATACTAAGCTCCCTGGAGCTGATACTACTTCATTTGAAGGTCCAACATCTATTGAAGTAGTTGCAAAGGATTTCACCACCCCTTTCTTCTTGTAGTCTCACTTCGTTCCCTCAGTTGAGTTCTTCGTTGGACACTCATTAGCATAATGACCCATTTCAATTCACTTAAACATTTTTCTGACTGTAAATTAGATTGTGTCTTATAATTAACCAGATCTTTTTTAGTGTAATTACGAGACTTATATCCCATTTTACCACATCGATGACACTTAACATAATTCAAAAGACATTCCCCATCATGGTTTATACAACAATTTTCACAGAAAGAAAATTTATGTTTCTTACCATCGGATGTTTTTTAAGAGTTTTTCTCTTTTTTCTGCCTCCTCGACCTCTTATTCTGTTATTTGTCAAAGAACACCTGATCATTGGAAAACTCCATTTACACCTTCTCCACACAAAGAAAAAGTTTTTAATAACTTTTGAACTATTGATAATCTAAATCCCTTCAATAATTTGGATGTATTCCTTAGTAAAAATGGTTGATTTTTCAATCATGATCTCATATGAAATTTGGAGCATACCTTGCTAGTCGAGCGAATTTTTCTTCATAAGCAGCCACTGAGTCATCATCCTGCCTCAATTCTTGGAATTTTTTTTTCATCCTAAGATGAACCACCTTAGGAAAATATTTATCAAGAAACATACCTTTTAATTCATCCAAATCAAGTGAATCAATCTCTTCACTATCCCTGATATTTTTCACCAGTGACCACAACTAATTAGATTAATCATCAAAATGGTAAATGGAACGACAAACCATTTGATGTTATAAACACCCCATGAAATAAAAAATTTCCTCCAGTGATTTAATCCACACTTCTACTAGCACAGGGTCAGACGATCCTCTGAATGATGGGGGATGTTGCCTCATGAAATTCTCCACTATTGACATGTTCCTCTATGGTTAATTTGGCTGATCTCATGCATGAATACCACCACCATTCATAGCCTAAGTCAATTGTTACATCACTACAACAAACTGTTCAGTTTTGATTCCAACGATCTCAGGTTTCTGATTTGGAAGGTTGTCTTCCTCCTGATATCGTCCCGACATAGCTTCCATGTTTCCTATGTAGAAAACCATTCTGAACACATAAATATCTTAGACGAAGCAACATGGTGATTTCTAAATGGAAGATCATTTCAATATTAACAACAATTAATTTATGGATATTAATTTAATAACACCCAAAATTCTAAAGTTATTTAAACTGACCACTAATACCAACTATGAGGAACCTACCTTAAAACATTACATAATATTGAATTAAATGAATAGTTCACATTGAGGATCTTTTCAGGTTTAGAGTATTAGAGAGTTAGGCCATAACAATTACATTACATCTCAAAAAATTTCAATGTAGACACTTCTACATGGTTTTCATTTTTTTTCATAAAATAAAAACTCTTGAAAAAGAGTCATTTCCACTTCCATGACTTAGACAACATGACTTTCCCTTCATCTCATCATTGACCCTATTAATATTTAGGTCCATTGGAAAACATTTCAAAACATGGGATTAGTATAAAAATCACAGTAAGGGTTATAAAAAAAGAAATAAAACAATAGATCATCAATACGTACATAATATAAGATCCTTAACATACCTCTTGAAATCATAACATTTATGAATCACAAATAGAAAACATAAATCATAAAGGTGACTTGTTGAATCTACATCATACTTACATTATAGCTATCACAACCACACATGGAGTTACATTTAGAATACCCATCAAAGTATATTCCATTAATATATTAGGAGAAACATTCATGTTTACCTCTGTCACATTAACCAATGAATTGGAGAGCTATCTTGGGCTCAACCACCCTAGGTTTAACAAGGAACAACCCATATACATAAATAATTCCCAAGAACCATAACACATAAAACAAGCTTAACATAAAGAAAACATTTCCACATTTCAATAAAAATATATCATTTCAATATATTTAAATAATAAATTATTTATCATAACCATTTTCAATACCAAAATATTTAAAAAGATAATATTGTATTTTTTTTGTAAAAGACACTATGTCTTGTTAAGGAAGCCAAAGATCATATAATTCTTACGACACCAGAAAGGTTGTTGTCATCGCGTACAATAAAAAGAAACATTATTTTTTTTTGTAAAACACTTTTTAGAAAATGATTCCATTTGATTGAGATGAAAATTCATAGGTTGTTTTAAAACATATAAAATAATTTCATATATTAATACAAAATATGCCTCAATGAAAGGAGGCTGATACAAAGTCCCTTTCTTCATGTCCGACATGACTCGTTCGTTCTTTAATCTCTTGATTAATAAACTAAAGTTAATTTATGATTACATACGAATATTATTTAAGTTTAGTATTAAATTTATAACAATTATTACCATGTTATAAACATTATTAAATCATTGAAGTTAATAACAATCATTTTGTCGATATTTGGTATTTGAGTAAAAATGAACACCTTATATTTACAAGTTGTCAATGTGATCAGTAGTCCATTATCTCCAGAATGATATTCATGATGTGGATATCATATATATCATATATATATAGTATATGTATGTATTTATAATAGTTCATATAATTTGATGATAAGGAATGACATGCACCGTTCATGGAGATGGTAAGCCGTACGTACGCATGAATGGTACTTTTTTTCAATTTCATATTTTAATGGAATTAAAAGATAATGATACATAGATATATTATAAGAACAGTACATAATCATGTATAACATCATTAACTTCATCCAGTATACATCCCACATATGGAATTAACATGTAATATCACTTTGACGGGGCGGTAGTCCACACTTCCTCAAATGAAATTCTCGCATGTACCCATAATAAAAACTATAAAGGTAAGCTATAAATGAAAAATAAAGAAGCATAAAAAAACATAAAAATAATATATATCATATATAAATATAGTTTCATCTTAATGGACACCATGAGAGGCGGTAAAAGATAATCTAATAATCATCATTTCGTGAGGCATTAGTTTGCCATCCACAGAAACAGTAATTTCTTCACACATTAGATGGTGGTGTGTGTAATTTTAGTTCAAATACTTATCATAAAAAAATACTAGTATATTGAGTATATTTTTTTGTTATTAAATAAATGAATAAAAATATTTTATGCATTGGATAAGTAAAATAAAAGAAAAAAAATTAAGAGAAACCATTACTTTTAATTTGGGTAACTCCCTTTCTTTTGAACCAAAAATACTTCTTGAAGTGTCTTCTGCATAAGGTAAGGCTTTTTTGAGGAGGAGAGGGAAATTTAGAGCTTATGTGTGTAGGGTTTGGACAAGATATAGGGATTGAGACGTGTGAGGAATGGGTTATAAGTAAGGGATTTTTTTAAGGGGGAAGAGGAGCTCTTTAGGAAAGTGTGAAAATATTATTTTATTATATAATGATATTCGTTTCTAATGGTTCATAACTAATTAAAGATAAAGATAAGATTACTCATGGTCGAAATAAATTCATCCAATAATAATTGGACTGGTTTTGGATTTTAGTTTAATATTTATAATTTTATTTATTTAAATCGTTAATTAATGAGGTAAATACTGATCATTATTGGGTCATAGATAATTTAATTTATATGATGTGTAATAATTATAAAAAAATAACATGATTTTGTAAATATTTTTAGCTTTAAAAATAATATTTATATTTGAAAAAATAACTTATATAACCCCATTTAATAATTAATTTTCTAAAATATATTTATTTATGTCATTTTTGTCTTTACATTACATTTATTAAAATAAAGTGTCATTATCAATCTTAAGTTCCTCCATGGGGTCCCAAAACAGACCCAAATATACCTATGGTTTGACATGACTCAACCAATAAGGTTAGGAAAAAGTGTTAAGGTTATTTTTTGTTATTATAATATAATTTTTACCTTGAATTACCCTATTTACATTTAACCACGGTAAATAAAAGTCAAAAGTTACTATCCACCATATATTATTTACATCTTATTGAACTACATTTTACATACTAATAACAACCATGTATGTAGAGACCCTAAGCTTAACGTACAGGGACATTACATTACTTTTGCGGAATACTTATTACATAACAAAAACACAAACATAAGGACCGTAATAGTTTAGTGTCTTTGGAAACTCAGAACATAATATTCTAATCATGGTGAATGATCTTCAAAATCTCCCATATTGATCTTCCCTTTTTGTTCTTACCTAAAAACTTTCTTTATATCCTGGGGAAAATAAAACATAAAAGGGTGAGCTCAAATGCTCAGTAAGGGTAAACAAAAGAAAAATTCAATCACAACATATTCATAAGAACATAACATTTTGGAAATCTTAACCTGCAAAAGAGATCATAATATCATAACATGGGATAAATCATAGTAGTGAAACAAAATACCAATAATCATAACATAAAACATGAAACTTTGTGTCATACACACATAATCATAGAGAATCATATCTTATTAGTCAAGACTCATTGCCAAGACTATCTTAGTGGACAAAGTCCATTTCTGAACCGACTCACCCTCGTTTCAGTCCTGTTTCACTGAACCGGTATAACCTACCATTCATGCCATGTCTATCTAATGAGATATAAAATATTTACCCAATGTACTAGAGGGAGATATAGGTCCCACCCATCTCATAATGATACCATTCTTATGCGTCCCACAAAATCATAAACCATACATCATTGAATAACCCATGTAATAAAAATGGGAATCTTAAACATCATGACATCATAAAAAAATTCATATACGATAAAGGAATTCATAAAAATAATTCCATAACAACATAATCAAATAAATGTAATAATAGGGTTAAAAACATAACCCTTTATTATCTTAGATGGAAAATAATTTTGATAAAACACTTGAACTACATTCTTGAGGAAAATATTCTTTCTACTTCAAAAACACTTTTCCTTTCTTAACATGTCATACAATTTTAAACGAAAAGAAGTTGATTAAAAATAAACTTGAAAACATGTAAAGTTATCTTTTTGGAAATATTGTTTTAAAAATCCATTCATGCCGTATAAGTTAAAAAAACAGTCTTCGTACTTCTGTCGAAAAAGTCAAAAAGTACCTCGTACGAAAAATGACAAAAGATTCCTTTCATATCCATCACTAAAAACTCACCGAAGGGTAAAATTGGATTTAAAAAATTGTAGGTGGATGGAAATAATATTACATATTGAGAAAACATGGATTTGGATGATAAAATACACCCCAGTAAATGCCAAAGTATAAACAATCTCAGATAAAAATGAGATTGTAATATTTCCCTTACCTTTTGTCTGATATGCTTTGTACGTATCCGAACCTCCTGTATAATGATTTACATATTGTCATTAACTTATTACAGAATCATAATCATTGTTATGATATCATATATGGTTCACTTATGACTTTATATTACCCGTTCTTTTGTAAATTCCATGTTAAAGAAGCGTTTTGGGTAAAATCGTTTCATTTATCGTAGGTGTTTGGACTTGTTGTTCATGACATTATTATTACTTATATCATGATTTACATACTTAAAGAATATAAAAAATTATTTATATATCATATATATTCATTATATATATATATATAATAGATAGATAAATGAAATGAAACACACCGTTCATGGAGACGGTAGTCCGTACGTACGCATGAATGCTGTTTTCCTTTCCTTATTGTCTAGAATGGAAGTAAGTAGATGAAATACATATAGATATATACATAAATCCAGTATATTTAACATGAAATATATTTCATTATTCTTCATTATATATACTTTATAATCATTCATGAATGGTTAATGTGGAGAATGAATCTCATCGCGTCGTGGAGACGGTAGTCCGTACGTACGCACGAGCGATGATATCATTCCCCTGGTCGTGGAATTGTGTTGAAGTGTATGTATACTATTTCAGTATCAATATCACTTTTTAATAATCATATAAATTTACTCATTACACCATTGTACCCATCCAATTAAGGTGGTGGCGGAAAATAGATTACACCACGGCGTGGAGACGGTATTCCGTACGTACGCACGCGCGGTGATTTCCTTTTTCCGTAGGATGGATAGAAGGTTAATTATAGTTGTTTCATATTTATAATAACATATAAGTATATAATAAATACTGATGTTATTACTTTATCATGAAACAACTAAATAAGAAGAAGTTGAAAAAGAAAGAAATTGAAAAAGATCGGTAATGGATATTACCTCTTTTTGACGCGCCCTCACTTAACCTCCACTTAAAGAACTAAGGATGGTGTTTGAAGAAGAACAGGACCTCTAGGATGATACTAGGGAAGTGGAGAAGAGATTTTTTCAGGGTTTGGCCGAGAATTAATGTTCAAATTGGTTTGAGGAGGAGTGGGAGGAGGTGCCCTTTTATAAGGGAGGAGAGGGGTACCTTAGGAAAATCTCAAAATATTATTTTATATTAAGGTCAAATTCGGTTTATAATTGTTCCAAAGGGTCTTATTTCTAAGCTAAAGTGGGGATGGGTCGAAATCCTCTCATCCAATAGGATTTAGACAAGTTTAGGTTATTATTTAAACCTTATCAATTAGATTTAACTCTAAGTTAAATAGATTAACTTTTACCGTGTCTTTTTGTTTTCTTACACTATATAGTTAATAAACATACCATAACAAGCCAAACGAACCCCAAGTTGTTTATTATTAATATATCTATCCTAATATAAGTCATTTGGCCGATACTTAGATTTTTATGAATTAAATAAAAATTAATAATATAATATTTTGTTTAAAAACTAATTTATGTCAATTTTGACACTATTTGGTACATGATTTTTATGAAATTTATAACAGAATGAAATGTTCAAAGAAAGTTACATAAATAAACAATAACATTTCATATTAACCAATAAAATTAGTGTAAGTCATAAAAAGTCTCAAATTACATTTATTTGGCCATTTATAACATCAATTATGTCAATATTTCATTAATAAGACAATTACTGCATCATCTTTGTGTCATAATAAATGATAATTATTTATTCCTTAAAAATTATAAATAAATTCCTATGATGTAGATAATTTTATTAACTTTCTGGATAATATTCAGGTTTAAAGTTTCAAGAAGTTTATCACTAAATTAAAATTATTATAATTATAAGATTTAAGAAAGTGACATGTTGTCACATTCTTTGGTTTTAATAATAATTAAATTATTTTCATGGAAAAAAGTCCATAAAATGATTCTAATACGACCCTTAGGTGATATGGGTCTACTTTTAGCCATCCAATAGGATTTTTCCAAGTGTTAGGGTAATTTTATAATGCTATATTTACCCTTAATTACCCGATTTACCTTTAACTATAGTAAATAAAATTTACCGTAGTTACTATTCACAATGCCCAAAAATAAAAAGTAGCTTATTAAAATAATGTGGACCCACTGATTCCAAATATGGAATCCATTTTTCCAAATTCAATACACAAAATATGCAGAAATTAAATTAAAATTAATCCCGTTGTCGAAAGAAAACGGGTTTTTCTTTAAAACATTGCAAAAGATTGAATTGATTTAACCTACGAATTCAAGGTAAAATCAATGCTAATGACATACATTATATTAAATGGTAAAAATATATTCTATTTATACTTTAAAACCATTCAATATTATAATTTAATCACATAAAATATTACGATGAAAAAAGTTGTTTTTAATTAAAATATAGCGTGTTTTTAATATTCATTAAAATATGAAAGTTATCCGAAAAATATCAAAACATTATCTAATGTAAATTTTTATATCCTGATTCAAAAGAAGAATTTTATTTTGTCAAATTGAACATATAAACATGTCAAAAACTAGATTTAAAGTGGGTGCTCCATCAAAAGGCGGCATAACTACATTTTTTGAAAAATACATATTTTACCTGAAAAATTTATTTTGTTCTTATACCATGTTCTAGAAATGTGTAAGATGAATAATAATGTTATAAAATTCAAAATTTAGTTAACACTATTCATAACAGCTAGTTCATAACAATATTATAATAATATATCGTTGTTTTGTAAAACCTGGTATTGCGTACAACACACACTATCGAGAAAGGTCACGATTGTGTGTAATGCAAGCCCAGTCAGGGTTACGTGTTGTGAAAGAATCCTTCGTTGTTTCATATAACAGAATCCAACCATATTTCATTTATACATTAAATATATATATATATATATATATATACTCAATGTTTCGTAGAATAACTATTATCAAAATCGTGTGTAACACGATCCAAGAATAGTGTTGTGTATACTGCAAGCTAATTCGGTGTTGCGTATAGCACAAGGTAATCATGGTGTAGAATACAACACAAGACATTAAACAAATTAAAATAATATTTTTCATAAAATCTCGTGGTGTAACATTCTACCACCCTTAAAATGAATTTCGCCCTCGAAAATCATCGGGGTTATAAATGGTTTACTACTCGAAAGTTTGTTTAATAGAAACCCACATCATAAAAAGGAATACCAAAACATGGATTTAAAAACTAAAGTATGAAATGTAACAATTACCCAAATAAACTAATCACTGGGTTTCCACATAGGTGAAAATATGGATATGGAAGGGAAATCTAACCATCATGTTCTGATGGAGAGTGGTAGAGAACATGGCTATGGAAAAGCCAGCAATCACAAAGCCATAAATTTGTGACGATCTAAGGTACCATCTGATTTATCAGATATAAAATCACTAGGACAACATTTTTGGTTTTCAAGATCATTTCCCTAAAGTTGATGAAATTGGAATTAGAAGAAATACTTTCGTGATTTTGGTATAGTCTCACCGTTTGTCGTTATTTGGACAATTTCCACTTCATCTATTAAAGAAATGAATTTTAATTTGTCATTCGTGATGTGTTAGCAGATCATGTGATAGAATGATGGGTCATTCCATCTGTCTCAAACCAAAGGTTAGAAAAGTTATCAAAAAATAGATAAGTCCATCTATAGTGAGATTATTCATATATGGTTTCTAAAATAGAATTATACTTCATATATCATACTGCTTAATATAATAAAACTAGTTTCTACTAAACAGGGACTTCCTGTAGGCCAGTGGTAGGTGAAAAAGGCCAGTTGCACTTCGGTTGTGGGTTTTATTCCCACAGCCTTGTCCGACGTGATGGGCTGTCTCCCGTCCTGTAGGTTGTCCTTTTTATAAAACTACATTACTATAAAATCCCATCAGTAATATCGAAAAAAGTTCTATCCTTAAACAATACTTAGAATATGACCAACATAATCCATTCCAATATTTAGGCTTATCTAAAATACTTCGGTCCAAGCTCATAGTATAAAGAAATCGATTACTTGAAATGTCATCAACCAAGCATGTGAATACCATCATTTATCCCCCATAGATATATATTGTTGGTCACATTCCAATCATGTGAATACCTTAATCATGTATTCTCTTAAAAAAATGAATACCCGTTGAACCATAGTGAAAACTTGAATGCAGTTAAATGTTAACACTTTCCACATACCAAAATCCTCAAAATTCTATATACTCAAACCATGATATCACATAGTCCTTATATCAATCATGAGCTCATGAATACTGTTAAACATTTCATTTTCTCATTTTCCCTTCATTATGCACATATCATCTTATTTCCAAAACTATCTCAATCACTTTGAATACCACATTAGACCAATACATAAATATTCCAATACTCCATGATACAACATTATTTTGGAATCCCATTACATAAACACTTAATCATTCGATCACATCGTTGTTATATTCAACATCGCCAATAGTGATCGCATGTGACTTCCCTTTGTCATTTTCCTTAAGCGGTTGCTCATGTCGATCATCACTAACCCTTGGATTAGGGCATTTATTAGCATAATGCCCCATTTCCTTGCACTTGAAGCATTGAAGTGTTGGTGGTGCGTTCTCTGTAGTGTTTACTTTATTCACATCATTAGAAACCCTTTTTCCATTACTTCGACACTCAGCTGCTCGATGACCTTCTTTTCCACACTTAAAACATTTTCTAGTCCCTTTAAGACAATCTCCACCATGCTTCTTTCCACACTTTGTGCATAAGGAAACATTCATCTTCTTTTCACCATTATTCTGAGATTTCTCCTTGAACTCCATCTTTCATTTCTTTCCAAAACCATGAGATGGATATGTAACACCAACTTCCATTTCTACCTTGACAGCACAGCACACAATTTATTCATAGCTACTGAAGTCTCTTATAGCTAATTCCCTTCGAAGACTCGGTTTTAAGCCACTGAAAAATCGATCAACTTTACATTCAGGTTGGATGATAATGCCAGATGCATACCTTGAAAGTCTTCTAAAATTCGCTTCGTATATACCAACAGATCCATCATCCTTCTGCTTCAGCTCAAGAAACTCCTTTTCCATATTTCTTCGAAGAATACGCGGGAAGTACTTACTAAAAAACAAGTTCTTGAACTCGTCCCATTCCATGGACACAATTTCACCTCTTGGCCTCGTATTCTTGATAAGAGGCCACCATTGATCAGCTTCACCTTCCAAACGATATACTGCTAAGATGACTTTATCATGTTCAGAACATTAAAGAACTGAAAATATCTTTTCAGTGGTACTGATCAATTGTTCAGCAACAAGTGGATCAGAAGACCCACTGAAAGAAGGTGGACGTTGCCTCATGAAGGACTCAATAGAATATTTTTCCCTTCTCTGCTCATTTGGAAGTCCAGAATGATTCATATCTAGTGTAAGTATAGCAATATGTTTTTTCACTCTATCTCCCATAACACTTGTTTTTTCAGGAGGACAATCATTGCATTGCCCATTACAGTGGTCAACACGGTTCCTTCGGGTTCCAGCCATCGTCTAAAACCCAAAAAGAATAGTGTGAGAGGCAAAAATAATGCTAGGGAAAACAACATAGTAAAGGGGGAGTACCCTTAATATCTAACATCTTAGGTTAAATTATAAGATCGTTACCGTAGTTCTAGGACTATATCCTATACGTATACTTATCCTTAGGGACATCCCTAGACATACCTTAGTAATATCTCTAGGGATCTCACTAACGTTTTCGCATCCTAGTTTCCAAAGGTGGACAAAACCTTTCCTCTGATACTAACTATAGAGACTCTATGCATAACGTACAAGGAAATTACATTACTTTTGCGGAATACTTATTACATAAAAAAACACACACATAAGGACCGTAATAGTTTAGTGTCTTTGGAAACTCGGAACGTAATCTTCTAATCATGGTGAAAGATCTTCAACATCTCCCATAAAGATCTTCCCTTTTTTTTCTTACCTAAAACCTTTCTTTATATCCTGGGGAAAAGAAAACATCAAATGGTGAGCTCAAATGCTCAGTAAGGGTAAACAAAAGAAAAATTCAATCACATCATATTCATAAGAACATAACATTTTGGAAATCTTAACCTGCAAAAGAGATCATAATATCATAACATGGGATAAATCATAGTAGTGAAATGAAATCCCAATAATCATCACTTAAAACATGATACTTTGTGGTATACACACATAATCATAGAGAATCATATCTTATTAGTCAAGACCCATTGCCAAGACAATCTTAGTCGACAAAGTCCATTTCTGAACCAAGTCACCCTCGTTTCAGTCCTGTTTCACTGAACCGGTATAACCTACCGTTCCAGCCATGTATATCTCATGAGATATAAAATCTTTACCCAATGAATTGGAGGGAGATATAGGTCCCACCCATCTCATTATGATACCATTCTTATGCGTGCCACAAAATCATAAACCATACATCATTGCATAACCCATGTAATAAAAATGGGAATTTTAAACATCATGACATCATAAAACAATTCATATACGATAAAGGAATTCATAAAAATAATTTCATCACAACATAATCAAATCAATTTAATAATAGGGATAAAAACAGAACCCTTTATTATCTTAGATTGAAAATAATTTTGATAAAACACTTGAACTTCATTCTTGAGGAAAATATCCTTTCTACTTCAAAAACACTTTTCCTTTATTAACATGTCATACAATTTTAAACTAAAAGAAGATGATTAAAAATAAAATTCAAAACTTGTAAAGGAATCATTTTGGAAATAATTTTTTAAAAATCCATTCATGCCGTATAAGTTAAAAAAACATTCTTCGTACTTTTATCAGAAAAGTCAAAAAGTACCTCGTACGAAAAACGACAAAAGATTCCTTTCATATCCTTCACTAAAAACTCCCAGAAGGGTAAAATTGGATTTAAACAATTGTAGGTGGATATAAATAATATTAAATATTGAGGAAACATGGATGTGGATGATAAAATACACCCCAGTAAATGCCAAAGTATAAACAATCTCAGATAAAAATGAGATTGTGATATTTCCCTTACCTTATGTTTGATATGCTTTGTACGTATCCTATCCTCCTGTATAATGATTTAAATAATGTAATTAACTTATTAAAGAATCATATTCATTGTTATGATATAATATATGGTTCACTTATGAATTTATATTACCCGTTCTTTTGTAAATTCCATGTTAAAGAAGTGTTTTGGGTAAAATCATTTCATTTATCGTAGGTGTTTGGACTTGTTGTTCTTGACATTATTATTACTTATATCATGATTTACTTACTTCCAGAATATAAAACATGATTTATATATTATATATATTCAGTATATATATATATAATAGATTGATAATTGAAATGAAACACACCGTTCATGGAGACGGTAGTCCGTACGAACGCATGAACGCTATTTTGCTTTCCTTATTGTCTTGAATGGAAGTATGTAGATGAAATACATATATATATACATAAATTCAGTAGATTTAACATGTCATATATTTCATTATTATTCATTATATATACTTTATAATCATTCATGAATGGTTAATGTGGAGAATGAATCTCATCGCATCGTGGAGACGGTAGTCCGTACGTACGCACGAGCGATGATATCGTTCCCATGGTCGTAGAATTTTGTTGAAGTGTATGTATAATATTTAAGTATCAATATCACTTTATAATAATCAGATATAGTTACTCATTACACCATTATACCAATCCAATTACGGTGGTGGCGAAAAACAGATTACACCACAGCGTGGAGACGGTATTCCGTACGTACGCACACGCAGTTATTTCCTTTTTCCGTGGGATGGATAGAAGGTTAATTAGATTTGATTTATATTTATAATAAAATATCATTATATAAGAAATACTGATGTTATTACTTTATCATGAAACAACTAAATAAGTAGAAGTTGAAGAAGAAAGAAATTGAAAAAGATCGGTAATGGATATTACCTCTTTTTGACGCGCCTTCACTTATCCTCCACTTAAAGAAGTAAGGATGGTCTTTGAAGAAGACCGGGACCTCTAGGATGATAATAGGGAAGTGTAGAAGATATTTTTTCAGGGTTTGGCCGAACTTGAATGCTCAAATTGGTGTGAGGAGGAGAGGGAGGAGGTGCCCTTTTATAAGGGAGGAGAGGGGCACCTTAGAAAAATCTCAAAATATTATTTTATATTAAGGTCAATTTCGGTTTATAATGGTTCCAAAGGGTCTTATTTAGAAGCTAAAGTGGGGATGGGTCTATATCCTCTATTCCAATAGGATTTAGACAAGTTTAGGTTATTATTTTAACCTTATCAATTAGATTTAACTCTATGTTAAATAGGTTAACTTTTACCGTGTCTTTTTATTTTCTTACACTATATGGTTAATAAACTTACCATAACAAGCCAAAAGAACCCCAAGTTGTTTATTATTAATATATCTATCCTTATATAAGTCATTTGGCCGAACCTTAAATTTTTAGGAATTAAATAACAATTAATAATATAATTTTTGTTTTAAAAACTAATTTTTGTCAATTTTGACACTATTTGGTACATGATTTTTATGAAATTCATAACAGAATTATAAGTTCTAAAAAAGTAACTTAAATAAACAATAACATGTCATATTAACCTAAAAATTAGTTTAAGTCATAAAAAGTCTCAAATTACATTTATGTGGTCATTTATAACATCAATTATGTCAATATTTCATTAATAAGACAATTACTGCATCATCTTTGTGTCATAATAAATGATAATTATTTAATCCCTAAAAATTCTAAATAAATTCCTATGATGTAGATAATTGTATTATCATTCTGGATACTATTAATTTTTTATGTTTTATGAAGTTTATAACTAAATTAAAATTATTATACTTATAAGATTTAAGAAAGTGACATGTTGTCACATTCTTTGGTTTTAATAATAATTAAATTATTTTCATGGACAAAAGTCCATAAAATGAATCTAATCAGATTCTTAGGTTATATGGGTCTAATTTTAGCCATCCAATAGGATTTTTCCAAGTTTTAAGGTAATTTTATAATCTTATATTTACCCTTAATTACCCGATTTACCTTTAACTATAGTAAATAAAATTTACCGTAGTTACTATTCACAATGCCCAAAAATAAAAAGTAGCTTATTAACATAATTTGGACCCACTGATTCCAAATATTGAATCCATTTTTCCAAATTCAATACAAAAAAGATGCAGAAATTAAATTTAAATTAATCCCGTTGTCGAAAGAAAACGGGTTTTTCTTTAAAACATTGCAAAAGATTGAATTGATTTAACCTACGAATTCAAGGTAAAATCAATGCTAATGAAATACAATATATTAAATGGTAAAAATATATTCTATTTATACATTAAAATAATTCAATATTATAATTTAACCACATAATATATTACGATGAAAAAAGTTGTTTTTAATTAAAATATAGCGTGTTTTTACTATTCATTAAAATATGAAAGTTATCAGAAAAATATCAAAACTTTATCTAATGTAAATTTTTATATCCTGATTCAAAAGAAGAATTTTATTTTTTCAAATTGAACATATAAATATGTCAAAAACTAGATTTAAAGTGGGTGCACCATCAAAAGGTGGCAAAACTGCATTTTTTGAAAAATACTTATTTTACCCGAAAACTTTATTTTGTTATAATACCATGTTCTAGAAATGTGTAAGATGAATAATAATGTTATAAAATTCAAAATTTAGTTAACACTATTCATAACGGCTAGTTCATAACAATATTATAATAATATATCATTGTTTAGTAAAACCCAGTATTGCGTACAACACACGCTATCGAGGAAGGTCGTGATTGTGTGTAATGCAAGCCAAGTCAGGGTTGCGTGTTGTGAAAGAATCCTTTGTTGTTTCGTATAACAAAATCCAACCATATTTCATTTATTAATTGAATATATATATATATATATATACTCAATGTTGCGTAGAATAACTATTATCAAAATTGTGTGTAACACGATCCAAGAATAGAGTTGCGTATACTGAAAGCTAATACGGTGTTGCATATAGCGCAAGGTAATCTTGGTGTAGAATAAAACACAAGACATTAATGAAATTAAAAGAATATTTTTCATAAAATCTCAGGGTGTTACAATTTATTTCTTATTTTTAAAATTTATTTCACATAAACGGTAAAATGTCATTTAAATGAAAAAGTCAGTTTTTCAACTACTACTAAGTGGTTTCACTATTCATAAAAAATTGATGTTTTTCAAAAAGATATAAAAAATTCAGCCTAAGGTATATTTGATATTTTAAATTAAAAATAATGTCTATATTACTATATTCAAAACATTGAAGTTGAATAAATTAATTTTAAATTAATTCCTGTTATCAAAACAAATATCATGTTTTTAAGAAACAATAACCATCAAAAGATTGAAGCATATTTATGCCCAATTTCAAAGTGAAATTAATTCAATGACCATAATTGGATTATTTGGTAAAAATATAAAATAATTAAAATTTAGAATCAATTTAAAATATAATCTATCCATATAAATAAATTATATTAAAATTCACTTTTGAATTAAAATACAGTATTTTTCACTATAAAAAATGAATTTTATTAGAAAAATACCAAAAAATTACTAATTGTAAATTTTGGTGTCTTGGTTTTAAAGAAGAATTTTATTTAGTCAAATAGAACATATAAAATTGATGAAAACTATATTTAAATTGGTTTCTCCATCAAAAGGTGGTAAATCGACCTTTTAAAGAATATTAGAGTATTTATGTTTAAAATTTGAATCATTAAAATTTTAAATGACTAACTTTTATTAGATAAATGTAAAACTATTTAACAAACATGTATAATCATATTGTATTTAGTTTTGTTCATTCTTACCAATAAAACGTATAGGCCTTAAATACCATTTAAATTAATAAAATAATATTATTAGTGTGCAATGTTTGTTTTCAAAGAAACCCATTGTTGTGTATCAGGTAAGACATCGAACATAGAAACCCCTTTAAGGTAAAATAAATATTTAATTCACAAATATTAATAAATATTAAAATCTCATATTTTATTTATTTACTTGGTATGTTACACTATTAGTATTCTACATTTCATTGCTGGGGTTATACATTCCTTATTCTCATTTCCAAATTCCTTCATGAATATCGAATCCGGTTAAGGGAATCATTTCTTTACCTTAATAATTTTATCAAAAATATTCATGAATTATTTTACCGATATTTTTATCATATAGAAATATTTGTTTTATAGTTTTAATTTTTTTAACTATATTAAATTATTGCACCATATTTATAAATCTAATTTTTTATATTATTTTTTATGAATATTTCACATATGTTTTTTAAATTTTTGTTGGATTTTTTATTCATCCTTAGTGAAAATTATTTTACTAATTCCATAATACTCTATTTTTAATTGTTCTGTTATAAATCACATTATCTAAAAATTCTCATGATTTTATGATAAACTACATATTTAAAAAATATTAATATTTATTTGTATATAAACATTCGAAAAATTTTATTCCAAGTTCAATCTAGTTTATTTATGAAATATAATTTTATTATTAATTGAAAAAACTTTATAAACCCAATTATATTCCAATGAAATTTATTATAATTAAAATTTAGGTTTTATTCCCTCATATATAACACATATTCGTGTACATGTTAATATGGGTCTACCAAGATAGTTTTCCAATTAATTGGGTATTGTTTATATCTTTTGATAATATACTAATGTGATTAAGGTGTGTACCAAATATAGTATATGTCTCTCTCCACCATGTTATGATGTCTTTATAAAGGTACTTCATGAAGAGTTATGATGTCATGTATTATGATGCTGTTAAAATACCATGATTCAATGAAAACATGATTCTAAAATTATTATATTGAGTTTCTATATTATTATTCATGGGTAATGATATCATGTTTGGACATTTGAATAATATAATACTCTTATTTTTATGCTTATACACATACATGGATTTTATATCAGACCGTTATTTAATATATTCCTCAGGTTATCATCCATATTTTTAGAAGATAAAACCTATATAAGAGAACATTATTGAGTGTAAAAGAATATGTTTTATTTTTGATTTATGTTAATGTTCTATGAATCTAGAATCAAAAAGACACTTGGCCTCTTGATCTTAAGGTCATGTTTACTGGATATTTATGTGAAAATATATATATTATTACACATAAGTGAAATTGGATGTAATATTTGGTTTAGGGTCAAGGGAATGTTATTTTTGATGATTTTGATAAGAATAAATTACCAAAAACCCATAGGTATAGATCTATGAATATAACAGAAATAATAAGTAAAGATATCGTATAGAGAAAGTGGTTTCCCAGAAATTTATTCCCCAAACGAATACTAAATGTGGATTTAGATCTGGACTAGATATACCCTATGGAAATAACATTGAATGTATCATTAGGTATAAACTAAACCTATATGTACTCACTGAAAAATATTATTTTTTGTAAACATAGGTTGAAACTAACAAGGAATTGTTTTTGTAAATTCACATCCTTTATAAAAACCATTATAAAAGACATGGATTGATTTCATAGTTAGAATACATAATAATGGAGTTTAAATTGATATACAATAATGAACTCTAGATAGTTTTATGTTAGTATATATTATTCAATAATTTGTTACTGCATTTATGTTCATCATATACCTATTAAAATTCTAATTTTTTTATACTCTTCTCATACTTAATTAACATTTATTATTTTAATTGTAAAAAATATGAGGAATCAATCCAATAAATACCTTGATGACATTACTATGGAAATTATTAACCTAATGGGAACATGAGTCAAAAACATAATGTTAGTGAAACCACAAATGATATGATTTATGAGTAATAACATAATTCATGAGAAACACATCCTTTTCCATAGAAAGTTCATGATTGGGTTAACAAAATTGAGAATTTATTCTATTTCCTATATTGATCTATTTAAGAGAATTTTATAGTTGTCATATATCTTATTGAGGTAGAAGAAAAATAGTGTTAGACACTGATAATGACCTTGAATCTCAAGGATTAAATCGAATCTATAGAATGAGAATGAATCATTTTTTTTTGAATTAAATATTTTTTATAATTTTTTTCAAAAAATAGAGAGTATTTTTTTTGGAATGAATCACATGTAATATGAGTATATCAGGTTTAATGGGGAAAAATTCAAAATGATTTCATGGAATGACTATGAATTTGAAACAAACATAAAAATTAATGTGGACCAATTATTTATATGATTATTGTTGAATAAATAGAATTCTATGGAAATTAGATAATTTTATTTATATGATGAGATTTTATATTATTTTCTAATGTAATAGATAGATATTTTTTTCCTAGTGGTCTCATGGGGTAGGATATGAAAGGGGGTAATGGTTTTTAATTTAGTGGGGTAAATTGACAATTACCATAGATAAATGAAAACCCAACTAACCATGTGTTAATAATTTGGGAAGAAGCAACCTAGAAACAATCTCATGGGAATTGGTAGATTTCACAAGTGTGAAAAAACATAATTATTCTAATAAATATCGAATGGAGATGAGTAATCCCACTAATGTAATGAACTAGAAGATGTTTCTTAAATAAACCTCATAATATAAAAAAATTTCAACTAAAATCAATATAGAAATTATACAATCCCATTCCCAAATAGAATGGATGTAAGATATAATCAATGGAAAAAGTTTTTAAGGAAAATTGGGCGAGGAAGGTATTTTTATTTTACTACTACCGAGGTTAATTAGATAAGTCAGTGGTGAAAGGTATGTTAGGTATCAATACATGAATGGATAACACATTTTTTTATTTTTGTTTCGACAAAAATCATTCATATTTGGAAATTATAAGTAGAACAATTCAAACACAACCTTAAAATTAGGTGTTTGAGTTATGTGTGTGAAAATTGAATTGGGAAATAATTTCATCTCATGTATATATTTCTTCTCTATACAATACCTATGGTAAGTAAATACTAAAAATATTATAATAAATACTTCAATGGATTTGATTCTATTTTTACCTTGGTTTAATAGTCATTATAAAAATCTAACATCAAATTTCAATAAAGCGATATCACTCTCTATATCTCTACTCATACTCCAATTATATAAAACTATAAGTAAGTGGATAAATATATTTTAGAATATTACTTCCAATAATGGATATTATCTAATTATGTGGATGAATTACTAGCATAAAATATTTAGAAAAAGTAGATAATATTGTTAAGACATGCCCATTTTGAGGGACTATATTGATATATTCCATGAATTGTATATATGACTTCTACCTAACAATGTGGTAAAATTATCAATTTAACTTAATCATAGATCTCTGTTCATATCCATGAATCCCTATATAATAGATACTATTGAGTTTTAATAATTAAAGAACTAATTATTGGAGAATTTGGAAAAGGGTTTTATATGCCTGAGTAATCACTAAGGGTTTAAATTATATTGGTCATTAAGATAAAGTACATGTCAATGTGCCTTATCATTTACTATCATGACCATTAAAAGTTCATGATAAACAGCAAGTATCCCCTACCCTGGATTGATGACATGTTCACTTATCTACATATTACCAATTATTTATCCAAGCACTAAATTCTATAATTGTAACATCAAATAATGGTGATGAGGGATGATATTGTAAGAATTATCTTTAATAAAAGTGGTAGGAATTATGTGTACATAGTGGTCCCCTTAAGACTAAAAAATTCTCCACAAATCATATTGGACATGATTGATTAAATATTTAGAGAGTACCTTGAAAATTTTGTTGTAGTTTTTTATATATATATATAATATTCTCATATAGTCTAAAGGTAAATAATAATTTGAGGAGAATTTGAATACAGTGAAAAAAGATATATGGAAGAAAATGTTATATACTATGTGTAGTAAATTTGAGATTTTTGTTGATGAAATATCATACTTGGGGATTATAATTTCTATAAAATTGTTATCTATGAATCCATAGTAGAAAATTATTATTTAAGAGTATCCCATATCAGCATAAGTATTGGTTATCTATAGTTTCCATGGCCATTATCAGTAGTACCCGTGAATTGTGAAGAAATGCACATGATATTGAAACCCGATATCCAAGAAAACATTGAAGGGAGAAATGAAGGACTCATCTATGTAATATGAATATAGATTCAATTATTAAAAATTAGTCTTAACACTACATTGTTACTCATAGTGCCCTCATGCGGGGATCTTTTAATTTTATAAATTTATTCTTCAATGAAGTTTTTGGGATGTGTACTAATGAATATTTATAATATGAGACCTCTTCTTCAATGATGTTGATTGTGAATTGGTATAACTATCTAATGCATGATCATGACTTGGATGGATTGATATTTCCATTCATGAATTGTAAAATTATATCTTTAGGGAGAAGTGTGAAATATATATTTATCATAACAGATTAAAATATATATTCACTTATAAGATGATAAATATATTCCAATGAAGATGGTTATAGATGATCTAGGACTATGATACACCATTACATAATTATCTAGGAGGGTAAATATAGTTTATGATTCTTTAGGTAGAATTAATATTAAAACTATAACATCTCAATGATTGTATCGTAGTCCAGTTTTCATATCCATATTTAAGAGACAGTTTTCAAGGAATACAATATTCATTTATGTGATCATTGGTTCATTATTATTATTTTCGATATTATGGAATAATTTAATCATTTACTATTGTCAACCTATCGATATCATTTTGGAAAAATTACCTAAATATCATCAAAACATATGATGTGAACTTAATTGATGATGTAATACAATATTTCATTTTAATAAAAAAATAAAAATAATAATAAACCTATTTTTTATTAATAATTTAAATAATTATGTTAATTCTATTATTCTGGATGATATAGAATGTACCTGAGCATTTAGACTCATGGTAAGGGACGCTATACTTTAAAAAAACCATTATAAATGTTTTAATGATTTCTTATCAAAATATTTTTATTCAATGACCATATTAGTAAAATTATTATAATGATGTATTTATTTATACATAAAATAATTATAATTGATATATTAGTTCTATAATGACTTTATTTCAATTGTTTTTAAAAGAATAGATTTTCTTTGTATTATACAAAATGTTTTGAAATTATTATTAAAAGGGAATAATAATTTTCTAATTTAACATATATATTTTCACCATGTATCCCACTTATAAATATGTTATTTGATATTCTATATCCATTATAATATTCTATATTTTATTTAATAGAAAACCATTCTTATATTAATTTTAGAATATTAATTTTTACAACTGGGGTTTTAAAATGAATAGTTATTTCAATATCCAAAAATATTTTAGATATGGGTTCAAAAGAGTTTTTCAAGGGTTTTTTTTATAAAAAGGTGTAGTAATTTTATTTATTCATGATATGGTACTTGATAATTATATGTGATCCTTCGTGAGCGTGATAAAGCTAAAAAGAATGGGTAATCCTAATACTATATATATGGTGGGTGATGATGATATATCATATATGATGGGTGAGACCCATTATAGTTGTAAAATGTTTTCAATAATATTCCTTGTATTTAAATACATTAAGGAGGGATTTCCCCATCGTGGATTATATTGTCTATTTTATTAATATCCAGTTCTTTCTAACAGATGATTGAAATGGGTTATTCATATGATGATACCCATTTACTGATGTGGGTCCAAATTGATTTCTATGAGATTTACTGGTTTTCATTAAAAAAAATTAAGTAAATGTGTTTATTATTAATTTTATATGCTCCATGAATAACATGTTAAATGTAAACATTTCTGGGTGTTGGACTCACCTATTTTGATAATCTCAATTATGTTTAGATATGATTTGATAATCCGAAATAGTGTCTATCTATATATTAATTATACATTAAAATTACGATGTCATGATATCGTGTTCATAAAAATAACAAAATGATATCTTACTCAATGTTTATTTATGTTTAGAAATGATTAGTAATTATTAATCTTGATAATAATATAATATGGAAATGATATGCATAGAACAGATAAAGTATAAGAATTCAAGTTTTTTAGTCACTGATACAGACAGAGCTATCGATAAACAAAGTTCATTGATAGACCAAGCCTTCTGTTATACAAAAATTCACTGATACACAGTCTACCGATACAGACAGACAACTACCAATACAAAGTTACCTCTGTAGAAGAAAGCTACAGATACAAGTGAACTACCAATAAAAGGAGCTACCTCTATACAGAGTCACTGATAAATAAATATATTATTACATAGGATGACAGCTACTGATACAAGACCTATCGATAGAAGTCCACATTACAAGTTCACTGATACAAAGAGCTTCCAATGGAAACTAGTCACTATTTCACAAAAATCTATTTTAGTTTGTTTATTTACAACAGTAATATTTGATTATTTTAATGAAAATGTTATTAATAAATGATTTTTTTTGGATTTCATAGAATCGTACCTCGTACCGGTAGAAGTAATCAGGACTTATGTCAGACTGCATGGGAAATAAAAGAATGATCAAACCTGCGAATATAAAAAATAAAGATACCCAAAGAAAGATACATGGTAGAAAAAGGAATAGATACAAGAGAGCTTAAAATAAGAACATTACTAGAGTTGAAGGACATTTCTATGCTATAAAGACTACTGCAATCACAAGAAAAACATGCATACCTAGAAGTCATGAAATAGAACCACGATACTTAATGATGTATATAAATTCCATAAACGAACTCAAAACAACATCTTCTCAATTCAAAAGGAGTACATAGCTACATTGCCATCACATAGAGCTTTCCAAACTCATATCAATATTATTAGCTCTATTGTGATTTTTTTATTTACATTTTGAGCAGTGTATGTAATTTTTTTAATCCTTAACACACACTATCTCCTAAGCATTACTGGAGGATATCTGCAATCCTCCCTTAAACATTATAAACCTTCATGCATTCCACAGTGAATTGTCGTAGAGGTCATGTGTGACCAGGATAGCATGTGTGTTATTGTTATGTTTTTCCCACATAGAACTGTGGTAGAGGTCTTAGTACCTGGATGGTCTCAGTACTTTTGTTTACCCTGATCCAGGGTGTGGATCAATGTTTTATATAAACTATTTTAGAGGACTAAGTCTCAGAATGATGCTGAACCTCTTGGTTAAAACTATTGTGCATCTTATCTCAGTTTAAAATATTTTTTATTTTCCTCTACTAATTACTTTAAAATACAAATATGTCTTAAAGTAACTCTAATAGTTGAACTAGAAAGTGTTTGTAATTTGTTAGCCAATATTTTGTTTTCAAAAGCTATCTTAATCATCAGATTGAGTTAGCTAAGAAATAATAAATCTTTGAAGAACTAATTGAACACTTAAAATCATTGTAAATTCACTCCAGTTTAACTTTTAATTAAATTGGGGGTTTCCTTAACCATAATGTTTTTAATCAGAAATTTTAATTGTAACTCATTTCACCCCCTCTTGAGTATCCACTCCAAACAACATTTGGTATCATAGTAGGTTGATAAATGTTTTCAAAACACTATTTTTTTCATGTGTGATTATAGTTGTATCTTAAAGATAAAAAATTTCTGTTATTTCTGAATTTTTATCCCATTAAATATATTTTCGAAAATAAAATTATGGATAATAGATTAGATGGTGTAGCTAAAAACAGTCCAACTTTCTTTAATGGTGTTAATTATTCCCAATAAAAAATCATAATGAAAATTAATTTAAAAAGTATGGGATTTGACCTTTGGACTACTATAGAGTATGGGTATGATATTCCAAATACTTCTAGAACTACATGGGATGATCCTACAAACTCTGATTACAATAATAATTTTAAAGTAATGAATTTTCTTTACTGCACTCTTAGAGATAAAGTATTTAACATATATTTTGCATGTAAAAAAGCACACAAAATCTGGGATATATTGTCTATTTCTCATGAAGGAACAACCAATGTGAAAGAAATGATATTAAACACATACACTATTAATATGATAATTGTAAAATGAGGCTTCATGAACCTATTTATGACATCTATCTCAGGTTCAATGAAATTTTTAACTCTATGATCTCACTTGAAAAAGCTATTCCAGCAAAGGAGAAAATCATGAGAATACTTAGATGCCTTCCAGAAAGATGGAGAGGCACATCTGTTTCAATAAGATAATCATGTGATATAAGTTCACTACCTGTTAAGGAGATTATTGGTAAGTTGATGGGGTATGATAATGATTTAATGATAAACAAATAGGAAGATGATGAACCTAAGAAGAAGTCAGTGGCATTTAATTCTACTTCCTTAAAGAGAAATGAAAAGGAGAAAGTTCACATAACTATCGAAAGCTCCACAAGTGATGGTTAAAATTTAATTGTGATGAAGAGATGGCTCAGATAGCAATGAGATTCGTGAAATTCTATAGGAAGTGGAACTTTTTTAGAAAATATAATTATAAGGGTAAGTGTGGCCAATGAAGTAATTGGAAGAAATATTGGAAGAAAGCCGATAAAGATGATGACATATTCTGTTATGAATGTAAACGAAAAATTCATGTTAAGGCTGACTGTCCAAAATTGATGTTTAAGAAGAAATATGATTATAATGACAACAAATATAAAGGATCTATGAAGGCCACATGGGGTGCTTTGGAAGACAACACGATTGAGTCCGAGGATTCTAATTTTGAAAAGATGCATGCCAACATGTGTTTTATGACTAAAACATCTACGGTAACTATCTCCCCTATACTGAATGATTA
This sequence comes from Viscum album, assembly GCA_963277665.1. Taxonomy (NCBI): domain Eukaryota; kingdom Viridiplantae; phylum Streptophyta; class Magnoliopsida; order Santalales; family Viscaceae; genus Viscum; species Viscum album. Next base: position 1,285,870,909 of record OY728159.1, on the reverse strand, counting down.
CTATTTTGGGAATGAAAGTGATTAAAATAATGATGAAAAAATATATAAATCTGAATTATTTTAATACTGTAATATGTTAGAAGATACTTGTAATGAGCGGAAATATAAGTACAAATCAATAAAAGTAGTATGCCTTGACTAGTACTATTAAATCTGATCTTAGTATAGAAAAGGAAAATAATGATCAACTGTTAAAGGAAAATACTGAACATCAATTTTCCAATGAGAAACTAATAAAAAACATAGATAAAGTCACAAATAGAATGAATACTCTAACTAAATGGATTGGAAAACATGCTGCACCATGTTATACTACTAGTTTAGGATACCATCCGGGATAGAGACAGTTTGTTAAGAATAAATTTATTCAAAAAACTAGACAGTTTACTGCTAGTTCTAGTTTTGGAAATTCTATAGCTTCATCTAGATATTCATATTATACTAGACAAAATAGAATACATTATTCAAAATCTGTTTAAACTGTTAGTTATAAGAAACATGTGAGAAAATATGGGTGCCTATGGTTTTACTTGCTAACCTGTCTGGACCCATGAAAATATGTGTACCAAAATCATTTTCTGTTTAAACCTTTTTTGATAGAGACCTTTTTGACGAGTTCCTGTAATAGGATATGATATTTTGAAAGTGGATTTTAATGGTATATAATTGGAGATTACTCATTTTTTAAGAGTTTAATCAATGTTGATGAAGGGAATGTCACATTTGGTTATAATTCAAAAGTAAATATCTTTAGCTTAGACAAGATAGGTAAAAATGATACAATTTTAATTTAGAAATTATTATTTGTTGATAGACTACAATATAACCTATTAATCATTTCTCAGTTGTGTGATGATGGTTTCAATGTTAAATTTTAAAATGATGCTTGCAATGTATTTGATTCTAATTATATTTTTGTATTTACTGCCTTAACAAGTAAAAATTTATATGCTGTAGATTTAAATTCAATATCGGAACCCAAGGTTACTTGTTTAAATTATTTTCATAATGAATCTTGTCTATGACAGAAGAGATTAAGATACTACAATGTTCATTCAAATAGGAAACTGACTATGAAAAATTTAGTTAGAGACCTACCCAAACTAAAATTCCCAACACACAATGTTTGTAATCCCTATCAAATGAAAAAGAAATATAAAGTTTCATTCAAATTATAGAAAAAATATTTATCTTCTCAACCTCTCGAGTTGGTTCACATGGATTTTTTTGGACCATCTAGAATTTCTTGTTTGAATGAGAATCACTATGTCTATGTTCTTATAGATGACTTTTCTAGATATACCTGGGTATACATTCATGCTCACAAAAGTGAATCTTATTCCTTTTTCATTAACTACTCCAAGTATGTGGAGAACTTTACTGAACTCAAGATTAAGACCCTGAGAAGTGATCATAACTGTCAGTCTAAAATTCATTATCTTGAAACCTATTGGTCACATAATGGCTATAGTCACAATTTCTGTACCCCTAGGACAACTCAAGAGAATGGTGTAGTAGAAAGAATAAATAGAACCCTTTAATAAAGTTCATGAACTATGCTTAATGAGTAGGACTTATATATTTGATTTTGGTAAGAAGCTGAAAATACAACTTGTTATATTATAAATAGAGTCTTGATTAGAACTGTTCTTAAAAATAACCCTTATAAAATGTGCAATAATAGGAAGCCTAAAGTTAGTTACTTTAGAGGTTTTGGTTACAAAGATTTTTTCTCAATACTAAGGACAATCGTGAAAAATTTTCTTTTAAAATTGATGAGGGAATCTTTCTAGGTTATTCTTCAACTAGTAAATCTTATAGAGTATTTAACAAAAGAACCAAGTGTGTGGAATAATCAGCAAATTTCATGTTTGATGAAACTTATCTGCATGAACCTATGTCTTCTCTTGAAAATATTGATGAATACCTCTCTATTATAAACCTTATTTATTGAAGAAGTGAACCTACTATAAAAACAAGTAATAATAGAAATTTTTTAGAACCTGATTTTGTTTGAATCGAACCAACTAAAAGGCCTCAATTTTCTAGTCCTACCTTGTCCAGATGAGCTAGGATTCTAAAGAACCATCTTTTAGATGCTGTTGTAGGAGATTCAGATAGAGGCACATGAACTATACCTTTTCTATGAAATCAGGTTGAACATCAATCATTTCCCTCACAGTTCGAACCTAAAAATATCAATGATGATATCAATGATGAATTTTGGGTAATAGCTATGTAAGAAGAATTAAATCAATTTGAAAAAAACAATGTCTGGGAATTAGTTGAATGGCATAAGGACACATTGACCATAAGCACTAAATGTGTTTTTAGAAGTAATGTTAATGAATTTGGATATATCATTGGAAACAAAGCAAGACTAGTTGAAAGAGGATATAGTCAAAAAGAATGAATAGACTATGAAGAAACCTTTTCACCTTATCTAGATTAGAATATATTAGGATTCTAGTTATGATGCTCATCTTAATTTCATGTTATATCGAATGGATGTTAATAGGGATTCTCTAAATGGTTTTATAATTGAAGGTGTTTTTGTTGAAAACCCCCAGGATTTACTAAACCTCACTTTCCAAATTGAGTTTTTAAACATTATAATGCTTTAAATGGTTTAAAACTAGCTCCACGAGCTTGATAAGATAGACTTAGTAATGTTATTTTTTAAAAAGTTTTTACTAAATGGATTGCCGATCCAAACTCCTTTTATGAAAAGGATTTCCAAAGATGTTTTGATAGTAAAAATTTATGTTGATGATATTATTTTCAGATCTTCTAAAAATACATTGTGTATTGATTTTTTCAATAGTATGAAAAATAAATTTGAAATGAGTTTAATGGAAGAACACAAATATTTTCTTGGATTTTAGGTTTTTCAAAATGAAAATGGTATTATTTTAAATCAAAGAAAATATAAAAATAATCTTTTAAATTGTTTTGTTTGTATAGTAATAAAGAATGTGATACACCTATGAGTACCACTTGTAAATTGAATGCAAGTGAAACTGGGAAACCAGTGGATCAAACCAATTATTTTGGTATGATTGGGAGTTTAATTTATCTTACTTATAGTCAATCTGATATTATGTTTAGTGTGTATATGTGTGAAAGTTTTCAAGCTAATCCAAAAGAGCCACACTTGAATACAATTAAAAGTATTTTAAAATATCATAAACATAGTACTAATTTAGGACTATTTTATCCAAATGGGCAATCATTTGATTTAATAAGTTATATAGATTCTGACATTGATGGTTGCAAGTTAGATAGGAAGAGCACTTCTGGTACATTTCATATTCTAGGTAAGTCCTTAGTATCTCGGTGTAGTAAAAAGCATAATTATGTTGCATTTTCTACTGCTGAAGCAGAATATACTGCTACTGGTAGTTGTTGTGCACAAATTATATAGATGAAACATATTTTATTGGAAAATGGATATCAATATAGGCATGTATCTACAAACTGTGATAAAAATAGTGCGATCAATATCCTTATGAATCATATATCTCACTCTAAGACTAAACACATTGATGCAAGGGATATGTTTTTGAGAGATCATTATCAAAAGGGTGATATTACTCTTGAATTTATAGGCACTGAACATCAATTAGCTGACATATTCACCATTCCATTAAGTTTACAAAGGATAAATTACGTTAGACATGAGTTAGGAATGATAACTTTTACATAAACCTTATTGTTAGTGATACCTAACTGTTAGAGAGACATCATCGTTAGAGTGATATCACCGTTAGAGAAACCTCACAGTTAGGATTCTCACCGGTAGTTGTCACCGATATGTTTTGTGCTGTCTGAATTTTGTGTTTTTTGTCAAAACCTTTATTGTTTTGAATATATTTCTCTTTATTACATATCGATTGAAAAATGATAAAAAAATAAGTCTAAGTCACATTTCAATCTACCATGAACTCTCTTCACTTCGACCCTTACTTCTCAAACCTCCCACATTTCTTGTGAACCCTAAGTTCATTAAATCAAGAAATGTCAAGAGTAAAAAATCCAATAGTCAGAGATGAAGTTGATGAGTTGAGTGAAACGAGGTATAAAGTAGGATCTGGAGGCAGTGGTAGTGGAACATGTCGGGAGAAGAGTACAGTGAACCTGAACTTACTGAAAAGAGATATCGTAATCGGGAAAGAACTCCATGCAGAATAGCTCATGACTAGAAAATAGATTATTCTAAGGATATTGGAAGAACAAGGGTGGCTCGAATGTTTTGAAAATAACAATGGTCCTTATTATTTGAAACTGGTGAAGGAATTCTCTTTGTTTGTTTTGTGAAATCTGAAAGTCAGAACATAATGGTATCAGTAGTGAATGGAAAGATAGTATATTTTTCTTTTATTTAATGGGAAGAGTGCATGGAGGTTCCGCACGAGGGTGTGTTTTGTAATTACTCAAATTCAGTACATTTTTTTAATTACATTTTTGAGTATGAAACTACTTTGGAAGAGCTCACTGGAAATGGCGCAACTAGAAAAGTAGTTTCTACAGAAATGGATGGAGAAAACCGGTAGCTGTTCAAATTTATCCAGCATGTGTTAAGTCCATGAAGAGGGTATTTTGAAAACCTTAGATTACAAGATATATTCTTGCTGTATCTACTAAGGAATAATGTCACTTTGAATCTGTGTCAGCTTATGATGATTCAAATCCAAGATATGACCAGGACAAAGTCAAAATCAAATGCTTTATTCTTTGAAAAGCTGATTTCTTTGATGATCAAGGTAAACACTGTGGCTGAGTATCAAGATGAGACAGTGGTTGTGAGGGAAAACATTTTTATTACAAAACAGCTAGTAATTACATGATTATTGGTTGGAACCCAGGGAAAAGATAATGGGTAAATGATGATGAGAATGTTTATGATAAAATTAACCCTATTTAGAATTGCCAATCATCCAAGAGATAAGAAAGATCCATGTCTAGAACCTTGTGAGGAGGAACCTCAATACAGTGATGATGGTGCTGTGGAGGATACCTCTATAAAAGATGGAAGGGATCCTGATTTTCCTTCAATCCCAGATACAGAAAATGTAACATATGGAAAGGCAAGTCCACTTTTAAACATACCTAGAAGGGAATCCATTTTGGGAGAGTGTGATGCAAAATCATCTCTGGATGAAGAAGACCTGCCTAGATCAGATCACGAGGAGACTACTCTATATTCTAGTTGTAGTGATGAAGAAAAAGAAAAAGAATCTAAAAATGGAGAACCTGTTTCTATTAGCTATGATATAAGTACATGTTTGAGTCTTTGTCCTCTAATTGAGTACTCTATTATGCATGTTGATGAGGTTTTTGAAGTGGACAAACCAGTACCTATTACTCAAATACCCCAGTTTGTGCCACCTGGTTTGGATATAAATAGTGTTGTACATGACTCATTTGAATAGGAGATGGCTACAGTTGGTGCTGAAGAGGAGGAAACTCTACTTGAGTGGGAGTAATCTGCTAAATATGGGAATGTCTTAGTTTAGCATGAGGTAGAGGATTATTCAAATGATCCAAGATTTTTGGTGCTTGGAATTTATTATTTCGGATCTGATGATGACCACCCCAAAGAAACATTTGTAGCTTCAGTTGATGTTTTGTCTGAAAGAGCCTCAGTAGTTTTGCCTAAAAATATTACAGCTAAGGCTGATCTTGATTCATTAAAGGCTAGGTTAAAAGATACTTTTACTGCATCTATTTCTGAATTGAAAATTTTCTTTATTGAATAGCTGTGAAAAATATAAAAATCTTTGTAATTCTCTCTTGAAAATACTATGGCATGTGTTGTGACAGCTTTGATGAATGAAGTAAAAGTGTGTCAAAATCTGACTAAGAGTTTGACAGAGGCTATTGATTCTCTGAATCTATCTGTTGCTTCATTTGATATCTTTTTTAGTTCCAAATCTCATGTTGATGTTGACATCAATTACATAAAAATTTTAGTGACACAGTTTGATGATGTTTTTTAGAATTTCAAAAATGAAATAAAAGAGATCGTCAATACTCAAGATTTGGTTGTGAAGAAACCGATAAGTAACATGACTAAATATTTCAAATAAACATTATCTTTTACTGTAAAACCTCTTGGTACCTCCAAAGATTCAGTGTATGATGAACAGTTTAGATTTGTGATGAAAGAAGAACTTGTTCAAGTTAGTGCCAGTAGATCTTCTGATTTTTAGGTAATATCTACCAAAAGGGATATCAAAAAGATCATTCAGGATTATATGAGAGATTCTACTACTTTCTAGAAGGAAATCAAACACAAGATTGATATTTATTTATAGAAGGTGTATACCAAGAATCATCTAAAGAATCATTTTATGATTCTATTAGAAAACCTGAAACTGCCTCCATTTACTCAAGCTTTCATAGACCATGTGAGTATTTTTAGGGATTTTAATCCTATTTTGGACAATTTTATGGAGAAAAAGGATGATTTCTTCTCTACTATTGATAGAGGAGGAGGAATCATCATGGATTTTAGGAACCTCTTACTTCCCTTTCTCCATTTGGACAGTACACCTATTATTGTACATCCAGCTCTACTTTCCAATGGTCTATCTACTTCCACACCTTAGTTGAGTCCAGTTTACGCTATCAGAAGTCTTACTCGTATGATCCCACACAGAAGTACCCTTTACAAGCCTGATAGTATTTTAGTAGTTCAACCACCTTTGATCATCACTGGTGTTCCCAAGCCTTCCATATTCCTACCGAGCCTGAATCCACTTCTGATCCTGAGGGAAAATTGAAATTACATATTAGGGAGGTGGATTTATCAGTGGCTATGACATTTTATAGGGATCACTTTTCTTATTTATTGTATCATTTCTGTAGTTCTATGTATTGTTTTTTCTTGAAGTCATATCTACGAGATCTCATTCTCTTTTACATTCTCTTATCTCTGCTCCTTCTTTTTTTAATCACAAAGGGGGGAAAATAATGATATGGAGAAGTGTGGGGGAGTATAATATGAATACAGTTAGGGATAATGAGTCATAGATATATAATCGGTCTAGTAAATACGTTTTTTTTAATTCTACTTCTTATACATTTTCAACTAATACTATTTTCTCTGATACATTTTAAATATTTTACTTATGGATACAAGGTATGATATTTTGAAATCATTTGAAAATGTCATTGAAGACACAGAGAAGTGAGAACAAATGTATTTTATTCTGATATATTAATGATTATTATGGATTATAATGCCATAATTTGTGATTACCAAAAGGGGGAGATTTTTGGAATCACCTGTTTTGATAATTTCAATTATGTTTTGATATTCTTTGATAATCCCAAATAATGTCAATATATATATTAATTATACTTTCAAATTAGTATGTCAGGCTATTGAGTTGATAAACATATCAAAATTATATGTTACTCATTGTTTATTTATGTTTATAAATGGTTAGAAAAGATTAATCCTGAAACTAACTTAATCTAGAAATGATATACATAGAAAAGATACTTTATAAGAATTTGATTTTTTGAGTCACTAATACAGACAGAGCTACCGATAAACAAAGTTCACTGATAGGCCAAGCCTTCTGTTATTCAAATAGTCAGTGATACATAGTCTAGTAAGATAGATAGACAACTACCAATACAAAGTTACCGCTATACAAGCAAGCTACTGATACAATCGAGCTACCAATAAAAGGATATACTTCTACACATAGTTGCTGATACATAAATCTATTGTTACAGAGAGTGAAAGATACTGATACAAGTCCTACCAACACAAGTCCACCATTAAAAGTTCACTGATACAAAGAGCGACCGATGGAAACTAGTTACTGTTTCTCTAAACTCTATTTCTGTTTCTTATTAGCAACAATCATATTTGGTGCTTTTAATTCCACTTTTATTAATTAATGATGTTTGTTGGATGTTAGGGAACCGTACCTCGTACTTATAGAAGTAATCATGGCTTATGTTGGACGACATGAACAATAAAAGGAAGATCAAATCTTCGCATACAAAAAAACACAGATACACAAATAAAATTATGTGGTAGATAAAGGAATAGATACACTATAGATTCAAAGAATAACATTAATGGGAGTTTAAGGACATTGATGTGACACAAATAATAATGCAATATCATGAAAAAAACATATAATAGGAAGTCAAGAAACTGAACCACGATACTCTGTTTTCCATAAAAATTTCAGAAACAAACTCAAAACAACATCTACTAAATTATAACGAAGTCTAGAGCTTCATTTCCATCACAGAGAGCATTCCAAAATCATATTAATCTTATTATCACTATTGTGATTTGTTTATTTACATTTTGAGCAGTGTGTGTACTTTTGTTTATCATTAACACATAATATCTCTTAAGCCTAAATTGAGTGCATCTAAAACCTCACTCAAACATTGTAAACCTTCTTGTATCCCACTGCGAATTTTGGTAGAGTTCAAATGTGACATGCATAGCCGGTGTGATATTGTTGTATTTTTTCCCACGTAGAACATTGGTAGAGGTATTATTACCTGGAGAGTCTTATTACTATTGATTACCCCAATCAAGAGTGTGGATCAATGTTTTATATAAACTCTTTGAGAGGAATAAGTCTTATCTTGAGACTGAACCTCTTGGTTAAAACCGTTGTGCGTGTTATTTCAATTTAAACTATTTTTACTTTTCCAGTTCTAATTACTTTTAAATTCAAATATATTTTAATGTTACTCTGATATTCGAACTAGAAAGTGTTTTCAATTTTTTTAGCCATTATGTTAGTATCAAAATCTAACTTAATCTTCAGATTGAGTTAACTGGGAAATAATCAATCTTTGAGAAACTAATTGAACACTTAAAATCAGGGTAAATTCAATACAGTTTAACTTTTTTTAAATTGGGGGTTTTCTTAACCATAAAATTTTTAAACAGAAATTTTAATTGTAAATCAATTCACCCACCTCTTGAGTATCCACTCTGACCAACACAGGGTTTTCATGATATATCACTATTCTAAGAAATTTCATTATTTTACATCCCTTATTGAACTTTTTGTGCTCATTCAATATTTTAAAATGTTCTTCACTGGGTTTAAGAATGATTATAAATGGTAATAATGTTAGAGTTCTAGATACTGATTCTACCATGACAAATGAAATTATTTCATTACAAAGAACATATATTTTTGGAATGTGATCACTGTATGAAAATGATTAGTTTTAAAGGGTCGGTTAAAATTGTAAAAATATATATTAAAAAATAGTTTTTGGGTATGTATGTGACAAAATATTTAATTTTTATTTTGTGTTTTTGTATTTTTAAAATATTGTAACATTTACAGATATTAAATCCAAAAATATAATGATTTTTTTGAACTAGAATTTGGAGTACATGTTTGGGACTTTTATATTGATAATGAAAACCCTACATTGAATTACCTCTTTGTTGAACACACTTTATCCTCCTCACTTAATGGATTATATCCTTTAAAAAATGGGTTATTAATTTTAGTGATTTTCATTTGAAAGGCTAAAACATCATAAAATTTTATATGAATGGTGAGGGGAGTGTAGGAAAGAGTTTTCCCCTACCTAAAAAGAATTTTTGAGAGGGAAAGTGAGGAGTGAAATTCTAATTTGATAAGTGAAAAGGTCTATAATTTTTGAAAATAAACAATTAATTTAAAAGTATAATTTCACCCTTAATGGATGGAGTTCCAAAATTGGGAAATAATTATGAGGATCCTAGGTAAGGTCGAGGAAGGCCTCAACCACCCATTCTCACACATGTTTTAATCATTTTTATTTTCTTTCCATCTTTGAATAATTATTTATAACACTTTTATTTTTTTACAAATATATCTAGTTTTATCAGAAATAATTTATTCTATATTATTTAATAAAAAATTATAATTATTAGATAATTTAGACATAATTATTCCAAATTTTAAAACCATTTTATTGTGTCATTTTTCTAGAAGTGATTAAAGTTATTTTAATCATACAAAATGTGTAGAAACACTATTTTTGGTATATTAGCATTTATTAATGAGTATTTTTGATTATAAAATACTTGGTATAATTTGGGGGAGTTTCTATAATCATTAAAAAAAATTAGGTGTTATTGTATGTGTTATTGTTCTACACAATTATTAGAAATCATAAATGGCCTCTAGGAAATAATGCAACATGTTTTATGTGTAATAGAGATGGTTCATAGAGGTACATGATCTCAGAAAATTGTGAATGTGAATAGTTGAATATTTTAAACATCAAATATAATAAATATAATGGTTGATTGATTGTTTTTCTAATTGATTGAACCAATTTTGTGAGGTGTTTCCTTTAGAGAGTATCTCTTCATGGATGGAATATGGTTTTCAAAAACCATGTTTCCAAACCATCATGTGTATAAATGGAACTCTAAAAAAATAGATCTAAATATAATTATTCCATTTTATTATCATTAGTTAAATAATTAACTGATATGTAAAACACATTCCACTACCAATTATTCAGATACCTTTCCCTTTGATCTGGATGAAATTTTTTGTTAATCGTGACATTGGACATTAAGAACCCTCGATCAATGCCTATTAATCCTTATTCTTCTTAGATCATTTCTTCTTCTTCTTATTCTATATATCTATCTAATAATAACCTATCTTATCTATTATGGATTAATATATGTTTTGGGACATGAATCCTAATAATATCTTATATGATCAATTGTAGTGATCATGTTGTGTGATCATATCAATATTTTAGTAATGTTGTTTTTTTCACTAACCATTGATATTATGGTGGATTTTATACAATATCCAAATGAAATTAAACGTGCAGTATTCGTATTAATTAAATTATTTTTATAATGTTTTGGTGAAAATGTTGTGTGCTTATTTGTGGAAACTATGTTTTCTTATTGCATCCAAATGTTTTTAAAAATTGAATGGATTTATTAAGAAATGTTTGTTTATAAATTTAAAATTATTCTTCTGAAACTATGAGATTGTTTTAATTCACACATGTTATTTAATAAAATACATTGATGAATGACTTCATTGTTGTGTGAAATGGTTTTGTATTGGATTTGGTAAACATCACTAAGGTTATTTTGTTCATTTAATGTGACCCTAAATATAGAGACTCTAACATTAGGGTATAAGAAAATATCATAGGATATTTGTCACATTTCATTAGCAGAAAAAGAGATTAGAAACCTATGTTTGACATGGTGGATGGTAGAGAGTCATCTTTTTAGTACTGAACTATCACTTTACATGCATTCATGTCTATGTGTGTGTTGAAACATGGAATGCATATTTCAAATAAAATGAAATGGTATTAGAAAATGATATTTATTATACATTGTAAATTTTATATGGATTTGATATAAATAGTTTAAAATTATTTTAAAATGTTATATATATATTGTTCAAACATGTTTTTCCTACTATGATGAGTTAAAAGCCATTTTTGAAATAGTTATGAATTTATACTCACCAACTTCTTGGGAACATAGGTTATCTTATAGATGTCATATTTTAAGATATAATTAAAGAGAATATATCATAATTCCCTAGTGCGATTTATAAATTCATGTGGGCATAGCAGGTGGATGCTGAGCTTGTTTGTTGGTCATGTGTTTCCTAGTTTTAAGTACTTCGGGTTTCTTAAGGTCTCTGAGTCTTTTTTTTTATTTTCAGAATATTGTTTTTCATTTAAGTTGGAACATTGATAATGTTTTATTACTATTGGTTATACCTTGTATTATTGTTCATGAATCATATTGAGGGTTGTGTTTTTATTGTTTATGCTTGACTGAGTGCTTCATATTTGATAAGGGAAAATCATTCCCTAATGTTTATAAATCACATAGATGTTATTTCACGCCTTTAGAGTCATGGTGATGTCATCTATGGATAGTAACATATCAATATATTCTCAAGACAATGTGGAGGGGAAGCATGTTAAAAATGGTATCAGTTCTATTAATTCCTTCAGTTAGCAATATTATTTGTTTTTTCAGACTTTAATTTGGAAATCGAATCATTATTGTCCATTAATTTTTTTGGGATGGTAAAAAATCAATAAGATCCACTAAAATTCAAATTTATGGCATAAAAAGACATATATAAACATTTTATGTAGAACCCCATGTTTATTCTAAGTTCTAGAATAAAAGTTTTATACACACTTTTTGGTGAGATTTCATCTCATCATCACAGGTTTATGCAATGATGAATTAACATCATTCATTTATAGTAATCATATACCACTATGACTAAATAATTCATTTTATACTTAAATGAGTTCTAAAAATAAAAATAAAAGTATTGATTTATGAAAACAATTGAAAATTATATTAAAATTTTAAATTTGGAAAATGTATGATTATGAATGGTTTTGATAAATATAATTCAAATGAATAAACCCATATGTATAGAGAGTTAGAAACAATGTTGTTTTTTAACATGTTATTAAAATTAGACTATGTTTTCATCTTTGGAATCATCATATAGAATCTACTAAAATTTTTGTTCCACCCGATCCATAGGTGAATCAATAGTTGGTCCAAACCGTTATCCACAAGTGTTTAATTTATTTTTAATGAGTCAATAAGTGATGGATGGTGATGTGATATAACCTATATTACTGTTTAAATGGTCTTCAATGATTAAACATACGTGGTCAGAAGTAGAAAATGTTGCATCATGTGTCAATTCTGTAGTTGGATGAAGATGATTATAATAGAAATTTGAAATTATTCATTTTCATGTATGATTGATTGCGGAAGAAGATTTAAAGGTGTCCATGGAAATATATAAATACATAATTACTTTTCATGAGGTATCTGAGGTTAGAATTTATTTTAATTAGATAAATTACAATTAATTTATTTGACACAGACACATATGAAAAGGAGGGTCAACCCACTAGCTATGGAACACCAAGGCTCTACCAGGGGCTCATGTGGGAGACTAATCTACCACCCACAATAGAACATTCCTAGTATATCGCACCAATGGTAGAAGAAGATGGTTCATGCATAATCTCAGATGTGTGTCGGTGTATATGATGCGTAAGAGAAATCATGATTAGTGGATTTTATAGGTTGAGGAGGCCCGCTAAAGAGGTAGATTATGATGGAGGGACGAAAAACATTTGGTGTTGTGAGATGATGTGATAGGTGATGATCCCCCATATCTTTTTTGAGGGAGTATCTCCATACATTGGGTAAAAATGTAATGAGAATTCCATGTGAATTTTCTATGTGGGAATAAATGTTATAATATGTTATATCTATATTAAAAATATATGGAAACAATAATGGGCATTAAATGGAATTTATCAGCACCATCTAAATGAGACCACTCATCTTATTTTACCTTTACCCTCACCAATGATTCTTTTCAATGGGTTCTTAATATGTGAACCACAAATGATAGATCTATGGTCACTATTTCTAATATATTATTTATACCAATATATTATTATTATTGTCAACTCCAATCATGTAATCTCTATCTTTCATGCACTTGAAGAAATCAAAGGTAAATATTCAATCAAATGAAAACATTAGTTCTATAAGAAAATTTAGATTAGGGGATTTCATCATTATGTGATGGTTAGGATGAAATAATAATCACATGTTCATGAGGATTTCACCACAAGTAATATAATGATTTTTTAGGCCATCAAGATAAACTGAGAATATTGGTGTTTAAAAAACTCATGACTCAGAATAAATTTTACTGGCTTGAAGAATCATGAAAGCTACAAATTGGGAATCCAAAAAACATGGGTAAATATGAAATATATAAACGTTATCATGAAATTTAATTGTGTTCATTGACATTGTGATTAAAATAGTGAGTCGTTGTTTATCACATGCCCATATGATACACATTTACAGTTTGAAGAGTCAGGGTGATATGCTGGTGATAATGAGATGAAAATGGTTTCTTATCATTATGATGAAATAGAAACCTTATATTCTTATGGTATTTATCATATATTTATTCAACATATGGGTAATCACTTCATAGTGTGATGAAGACAAAATACCATGGGTTTTAAAAATCTGGTTACCCCAATGACATGTATTCTTATTGAGTCATGATTGATTGTAAACTGTTTAAAGATACTGGAAGACCGATATTATAGGGTATTTTTATGAGGTACATGAAAACATTCTTGCAATGTAAAAACCCATGGGAGTGCCATGGGTGATAATTTATCGAAATAAAGGCAAAAAGTACTCACTTCTTCAATTAATGAAGGCAATGGGTATTTGAGATGAACTCAAAAATTGAATGTAAATTCATGAAATGAAATACCAAAAATTTATTGGGTAGTCATAATTAGTAAAATAATACCCATTATTTTTGGGGTATTTAATGTGAGCATAAATTATAATAATCACATCATTAAAGTCTTTCTATATGGGGATTTAAATTGAACATTTAAATATTATAATTAATTGAAATTCCCATTCACCATAATATTGTTTATAAATATGTGCATGCTGGTTATGAGAAAAAACACAAATAACTCCAATATCATTTAAGATTGATCCAAATATAAGTAATATTTGATGAAGGTCAATACATTTACATTATAATTTGAAAAACATAATTCATAAAATTGAATATTAGAAAATATTATTAAGCCTATTGTCCATTAAATATATAAATACCTCGAGGAATTATGCACAAGCATGTGTGATCTATAAAATTTGTAAAGGATGATCAATTATTCATCCAGAAAATGGATCATTACATGGATAAAGAGAAAGTATTTTTGTTGTATACTAGTAGAAAATCGAGTCTCATTATTATATATATTTCAAGAACTATTTTTGTTTTAGAAAAAATGTTATATTTTTGTAAGAGTAGGAGAATAATGTATTTCGATTTTAAATGAATGAAAATGAATGATATTATGGATATATTTATGGGAATATTATTTGTGGTGTCAACCCAACATGGAAAAGAGTAGGCCCTTAATTTACTAACCTTATATATACTATGTGTTTCCCTCTCTAATTTTACTAATTTACATGATGTGAGATTGAATGAAATCACTGAATAGATTGAAAAACATAACATGTTCAATAGTATATTTCTATTGCAAGAATCGTAATTCATAAAATTGAGTGTACCATTGATTCACTCCCTATTAGTGGCACCTAATATAGACCCGGGTACTAAGAAATTATTTTCCATGATTTTTTGGAATTGGAATAGGGAAATTAAAATGATGAGTCTCGAAATATGGACAACTTGTCTTAGTTCCAAAAGCATAACCACCCCACCTTTTTTGAGGATTACAAAAAAAAATATGTCTAATTGAATAAGATGAATTTAATATTATATTTCATTAGAACACTAAATGAACTAACAATTTTCCAATGTACATTCTAAACTGTCTAGCAAGATAACCAGGGTATTTAGCAGTCCATGCTATGGTTCACCAATCCATTATATCTGAGGATTTTAAATATTTATTTAAGAACCAATTACATCCTCGCACATTTTAGATTGATATAAAAAACTAACCTCAATAATGTGAACCAGGAGAATCTATTGATAATAAAGTATTATTTTGAAGGTACATATTTTTTTCGCGAGGGTTGAGTCTATAAATTTGAGGAATGTTTTTTTATTATAGAAAATACATAAATGGTAAATAGGGTGACTGCGAAAGAAAGGGATACCACAACAAATATTGTTAGAGGTGGATTGTTTGATCATATTATATCTAGTGGAAAATCTAATTTCAAGAGTAAGAAAATGACTGAGACTTAATTTTAGAGTGGGGCGATAACTCATAATCCAATAATGGGATTAGTAAACATTCATCGTCCATAAAAAATTAATTAGTGTTGTTTTCAATGATGTTCATTTGATCATATTAAATTAGACATATGGATTCAATTCTATATTTTCAAAACAATTTTTATATAGGAGATACTAATTGTTATTATCACAACACACTAGGGTATCTTATTAGAGAAAAATATCTTATTTCTAAGACATCATACGATTCAACTAGATGAGCATTATAGAATAATTATTGTCTTAAAAACTGATCAATACAAGGAGATTCTAGGAACACCATTACTCCTCATCCTATACATCTTAATTAGGAAATAAAGAGCATCATGTAGTGACTGAGAAAAATTATTGAGTTGAGAAATTTAACAAATATAATAAATTTTATTTTTTAATGGTGGCAGTTATGATTATTTTTAATGATATCATTATGAAATCATTGGTTAATATAGAGGTTTCCTAATTGTAATCGTCTCATTATGATGTTAATAATATGAATTTTTATGTGAATAATGTCTTCCATTATGAATATTCAATCTCCTATTAGATGAGGTGAGTATCGAGCATTTTTGTGAAATTATTTCACAATGAATACTGATGGGGTTGAGATTCTTTGGGATTTTAATATTCTTGAGATGGATAAAATTTAATTTATTTTAATTATGGATTATTTGACATCGTTCAAGTCTCACATCAACCATTATTCCCAAATAATAGTTTCACATCTCATGATGGAATCAAGAATATCATTATCGGAGAATGTGATGTAAGGGTATGAGGAAGATGAATAATGGAACTACTGGTCGAACAATATCTTATCATAAGAAAGTTCATTCGTTTGAATATATGTATATGATATGTTATTTTCATCTACAATTGAGAAATTTCAAGATGTTTTTCTTAACTATTTATTAGGGTTTCTATAAAAAAATATTGTTTATTATTGATCTCATATCGGGGACCAGTACCATTTTACATCTATATTATAGGATGGAACATATAGAATTTATGGAATTGAATGTTTTGTTGAATTAGTTGGAAAGTGATGTTTTCATTTTACTGAGAACATTTCTATGGGAAACACCGATATGTTTTTTAAAGAATGTGTATAGAACCCCTAGACTTTGTGTGCATTTCTCTAATCTTGACCAAGTTATGATAATGAATTAATATTATCTTCCTATAATCTATGACATATTTGATCATTTGAGAGGATAACTATGGTTCACTAAAATATATTAACATTTGGAATATCACCAAATGTGAGTTTGTATATTTAATATTATGAATATTTCCTTTAGAATAAAAAATATATAATATGAATTTATTATTATATGTTGTGGTATTAAGAATATACAACCCGTATTTATGTCATTGTTGAACCAAAACACTAGAATATGTCTATATTAATTTATGTTTTTTTCTAATATATAGTGTATTCTAGAACAAAATAAAAACATTATAGACACGAGTATAAAGTGTTGTGAATCTTGTTGGAGAATCTCTTTTATAAAAAACATTCAAAATATTATTTATGGGTACAAGAATAATGTTTCAGTGGAAATTTCATTACATAAAAAATAATTTAAATATATCCTAAATGATAGATGAAGTTTTTACATGGCAACCAATGGATAAAACCTTTGAAATATGAAGTTTCACTGGTATAGTGGGATATTTCACACATTTTTTTATTATTCATGGCATTTTGACTAACCAATAATAGAATTAATAAAGAAAGGTATTCCTCTCCAATAGAAGGATGAGTGAAAGAAATATTTTCAAGTCCATAAAGTAAGATATAAATTTTCACCTTAACTCATTTTTCTAGTGATTAGATAGGGTTATGCGGTCTACTATGATGCATTACGATCTGGATTGGGTTATTTTATCATGTAGGGAGATATTGTTTCTTCATACGATTCATGATAGTTATAAATTCATGAGAAAAACTAACCAAAACAGTATTTCAAGTATTCTACCATAGTTCAATCCTAAAATACATGCAATAATCAACTTTTAGGGAGAAATTTATAGTGTATATATACCATAAGTGTGTGATACACATTTCTCACAATGATATTTGAATCATAGTAAATGAAGATTGATGCAATATTTTATGATTTTTACATCGACTTATTATACAAAATGTAATGGAAAATGTATAGTATATTTATTGAGTAAGAGGTAGAATTATTATTTGGATAATGAGAATTCATATCAATGATGATTATGTTAGTCATAACTTATATGTTTATAGATTATGTAGAATAAGATAATGTTTATTTTTTCTCTTCAGTTTATTTTATACCAAATCTAGTTGACTAGGATATAAATTATCTAACATCCAATCCGAAATGAAATCCCATGATGTCAACACTCAATTTTCAGGATACCATTGAGGTGTGGAAGATAAATGGGAGTTAAACATTTCATTTTTGAGATCGGATGGTTGTTCCTTTGTCTTATTAGGATAAAATTAATAAATATCTACCATGATTCGATATTGGATTTTCTTTATATCATTCTTAAAATTTATAAATAATGTAAATAATAGTTTATTTTGGTTTTAATGATAATTATTGTAGTGGAGTATGTCTCTTTATTCTTCACCTATTAGCAGGTTTGGATAGAGCATCAATGACCAACTAGTGTGTTTCATTCATTACTGACCCCTAAGTGGAAATGTCAGTTGATTTCCCTAGATTTTATAATAGGTATACCAAGTATAGTAAGGACACATAATACAATATAGGTTATATTAGATCAACTCAAAATGTTATCTCAATTAATAACTATTCAGGAAACGATTAGGTGGAAGGATTTTCAAAAAGCTTCATTCAGAATGCAATAGTGATAAATGGTGTTCATGTTCTGATTGTATCCGATGGAGACCCCATGTTTAAATAATATATTTATAAATCAACATAGTAGCCCCTGGGAAACTATTTTACTAGGAGAACCACTTATCATCCACAAATTTATGGATAATCCAAGATGATGATTCCAATATTGGACAAAATTCTTAGGTATTGTGTAATTTATTTCAGAGATTCCTGGGAAAAGTGTTTACCCTTAGTACACCTTTCGTACAATAATAGTATTAAGACTTGATAAATAAAGATCATTTTAACGAAATTTTATGGTCTTCCTTTTCATTATCCACATCTTTGATTTGAGATAGGTTATAAATCACTTATTATTGAAATCATTATGTATGAAGCAATAGATAAAATTAAGATGATCTGAATATTATTTGTGACATCGTAGAGTCATCAAAAATCCAGTATGGATCATCATCATTCATCTTTGTCAATCGTGGTTATTTATCTTGGTTTCTTGAGAATATCTTCCCATTTTAGAAACATATTTTTGTTAATTAATGAACATTATCTCAATTATATGTTGTCCATTTTGAGATACGTCAATGCTTTAGTGACGTCTTTTATCCGCTGGACCAACCTCAATGAATTAGTTAGGTGAATATCATGCTTCGTATATCTAAAATTAAAAATTACCATCGTGATCATAGCTATGTTATTTGATGATATAATATTGAGCATGAATCTAATTCTATATTTATTCATGGGATAGTGAAGATTTTCGATAGTAAATTGAATATCTTTTGTTGTAAAAAAATCAATTTAATACATGTTTTATAGAATAATGAACAAATTATGAATGAAATGTGGGAGTGTTTAAAGGATTTATTAGAAAATGGACCAAATTATTGTTGCAAAACAAAAATTTTATATGTTTCATTGATAAAAAACCAATTGTGGGGAGAAGGTAGAAACCCCCTCCAATTTGGGTTACTAGACACTCAATTTATAAACATTGAAGTTACAAAGGATTAGGGTTTTGTTTGATGATTTTTTATTGGTTGTGGGTTAAGATGTTTTGGGGGTTTTGAAGAGGATAATGGTCTGTGAATAGTTATTTGAAATGTGCTACCTCTTGAAAACTATGTAACATTATTTGGGACTAACATGGAAGGTGCATGGTTGGTGCATCGTTTTTACAAATTATGGGAGTTACTTGTGGAAACCATGTAACCCAAAATATTGGTAAAATAATGGTCGGTGAATGGTTTTTCTAACCATTATATCCAAATATCTATGGAGTGGTATTGAGATAGTAGAACTGTATATCCAGGGAATGGTTTTCCAAACTATGTAGCCTAAACGTGCGATGAAAAATTGACATTCATGAAATCATTGATCCATTCTGAATTACACCCCATAATTCTAATTAGACTGTCATTTTTCTATTATATCTAATTATTTTCCCAATTATGTCATGAGAAACCATTCCATTTGATCCAAAAGTGACATTAATGTAAATCAAAACACATCAATGATCATGAATTGTCAGTAAGTACCTGTTCGTTCTTGTTCTTCTGGTATCCCTTCTTATTCTATCCGTTGAAACTATAGATCTATTATATTAATGATAGATCCATATTATGTGATATTAATCAAGATAATATATCATTGGATATACTAATTTAAAAGGGATTATGTGATTAGATCATGTGTTTTAAAGTACTGTTCATTATTTTGGTCAGGATTTGAGTGGTAGGTTGATTATTACTTAAATACATTTCACATAGAACCGGATGGATTAGTTTTAGAGAAATGTTTTTTCAGGAAATTTGGTGAAATAGTTTCATTATTCGTGATGGAAATTATATATGGTTAGGTTTTTGTAATTTTATGGGAAATTAAAAGGATTTTGAACAAAAATGTTTGTTTAAAATTTTAAAATGATGTTTTTAATATTATGGGATGTTTGTGATTTCCGCAATTATTTTGATAAAAAAATTGATAATGATTTTTTAATGTGAAATGGTTTGTAATAAGACTTTGAATATATGGTTAGTGTGATTTCTTGCTTAAAAAATGACTCGGATTAAGGGGCATGAACAATTCGGATACTAGGACATGACATAGGATATACAACAATTATCATTGTGAAATAGGAATATATACCACATACTGATGAAATAGTGGATAGATGAGAGACCTCCCATGAGTAAAAACCCATAATAGGTAATTCATGTGTCTGTCTGTAGAAACATCGAATTAGTATTCCAAATATCAGAATAAATTTTTTCCTTTGAAATTGTTTATGGTTTGTGTATAATTATTTGAAATTTCATTGATACTATTTTATAGTAATTATGATAATTTTTTCCATTAGTGGAATGATTTGGGATTTTATTTGAGAAATAATATAAATATTATAGTCACTGCCTATTTGGGATCTTTTGAGCATTTTTGTAGGAAATCTATCGGGATACAATTAAATTTAAGACACATATTTATCAAGTGTTACATCTTGATTCCATGGGCATAACAAGTGGAGGGGTGGCTTCGATCTTAGACCGGCATTGCTTGAGATTATGTGTTTTAAGTGACCTTAATTCCTAGAGTCTCTTTTTATTTTATTATCGTTATATACTATTTTTATTCGTAATCTATTAATATTTTCTACTATTTGGTATACATTTGGATGTATTGTTGTTCATTAATTATATAAATGATTTAATGTTTATTTTTTATGGTTGAATTATTTAATCATCATTAAAAAAGGAAAGCCATCCCCCAATATTCCTAAATACCAATGAACTTATTTATATAATTCTTTTTCATAATAATTTCACCAATTTTTAGTAAATACTATACCACTTCTGAAGAAAATTATGAGGTTCATGATATAACTTAATGAATAATAAATTTAAATCTTTTTTTTGGAAGAAAATTAGTTTCTAAAATATCAAATTTGGGTTTACAAATTTAAAAAACTTTTTTAAAACAAAAATGTCACTGTAAAATATATATACTAATTTATAAAATGGATTCATGGTTTTCAAACTATTACATCTATAATAGTAATGTCATAAAATTCATCTTATTAGTAAAAATGGTATTTTTCACTATTTTCCTGAAAATATATCTTTTAAGTAAAAATAAAATAATCTAATATTAAAATAATATTAATATAGGGAAATGAATAATTATTATAATTGTTAAAAAATTAAATTCAAAAGATTATATATTAATGATTTATATGATAATATAATGAGTTCATTAAAAAAACTAACATTTCAATCACAAAGTGTTCAATGTAATATCTCATTTAAACTCCAAATTTAGTTATCATAAAATGTAATATAATATATTTTAATACTATATATTATACAAATAATAATTTAAAAGTGATCAATTTTATTTTAATAATAGATTGTAAAGTTATTTTATAATGTTCATCCGTTATATATAGTAAAATTTTATAATTATATATCCTCCAAATTTTGGTATTCAAATTTTGATAATATATTTTTTTTACTAGAGGATTCATTATTTTAAAATTTTATTATTAATAAATTTTTCATAGCTTAGTTTAGATTAGAGTTATGTGTGGAGAAAGCTAATAAACAATGTGTTTATTTAATTAAATATATTCTATATTCAATGTGTTTTATATTCTCCCCCAACCCTTAAATGAATTAAGTCATCCCAATTGAAATTATAACATAAAAATAAAACCTTCTATGTGTATATAAGAGATAAAACATACTCACATTATAATTTATATACTTTAATAAAAAAAAATATAAGATATATCATTTTCCCCAGAATAGGTCACAAATATTTTTGGGGTTTTTCAACAATTTTACATAACATATTTTTTATAAAGGAATTATTTTTCCACGAGTTATCACTGCCATCCATGCATTGAGAGATGATCATTGGTTTGCTTGAAATAATTTATATGATATCCATATTTGTATGATTTTTATGGATTTTATGAAGAGATTAAAAATAATTTTCAAAGGGAACGCTAAATTAAAATAAAGGAGGTATAATTATAATTTTTTAACAAATGTTTTAAAAAACTATATTTAGGCTGAAATAATAATATAATATTATATAATATCATTGGTTTGGTGATTTAATGTTTTTAAAAACATCCTTCTACTATTAGGGTTGATAGTAGTTGATTTCAATTAGACCTCCATGAATCTTGATTGTAGGGTGACTATATTTTTATAATTATTTTACATAACCAACTATCAGTAGTAGGGATAACATATGATTTTTTTTGTTTACATAGATTTGTAGTTACATATGTTCATTATAATTATTAGTTGTTTTAGGTATTGGAATAATTTTTCCTAAATCCCAATCTTAATGAATTTATAGAATCATACATTCTTCACCTTAATTTCATTGATCAAATTAATTTTCCAAACACAAAAATAATGATATCTATTCTCAATCCTTATAAAATTGAATCATATTATTATTATTCCACTGAGGCATTCACTTGTGTTCTAATTTCTACATTTTTTACAAGAAGAAATTTAATTATAATATCCCTCATAACCTTCATTTCATGATTTTATATGAAACATCACCCTTCATTAATTAGGATGGATCATATAATTAGAAAGGAAAAAAAATTTAATCATAAATATAGATATGTATCTGAGTGAAAAATAAAATATTTTAAAAACCATATTTTATCCAATTATGTTAATCCCTAATAAAATAACAATAATTTAAATCAAACATATTATTATAATGGTTCATCTTAAGTCCATACATTTCTAAAGCCAAATGGTTATTAGTTGGAGTGATGAAAAATTAGTACTATATTAGAATTATTATAGGATAAATACATAAAAAAAATAAATCATAAAATATCCTAAACATAAAAATTAATTAATTATAATATAGTTCAACCAAAATAACTCTTAGTTTTATCCATGATTATTTTTATTGGGTTTTATCATAATAGATGGCCAAATTGATTTATAAAATAAATCATATATTATAGATTGAAAATAAAATTAAAATCACCAAAATAATATTTCCATATATGTAACGCCCCGACCCCAGCTACCCAGAGTCGGTGCATTACTTCGTAACATTGGAATGATCACAAGAGAGATCAAATCTCGAAAGACCGATTGGTTTAGTAGCCTTGGAAACACTAGATATATTCATAAATTTTACATTACATCATTAAATGAAAAACTACTACAACAACATAATGTCTTCACAGTCTACACTATTATCCCCTCATAATATCCCTGCAGGTCATTCATAATTTACTTCTTCACATCCTGAAAATATTAAAACATTGAAAGGGGTGAGCTCAGATGCTCAGTAAGGATAAAAATATTGCGGAAGCTTTCATAAATAAAAATTAACATTTAAGGCAATGTATAACTAAAACAAAAGCCTTTTAAACATGAACTTCAACATAATATGGCAAAAGTAAAATGAGATAATGCCATTTACTTATTCACATGGATATTCTACTGGTCGAATAATCACATGCAATATCAATAACCACTTTCATAATGAGGGAATGTATAATGCCAGACATTCTGAAACATTTTTTCAAGGCCTCGACCAAGACGTCTAAAATGATTAAGGCCTCGGCCAAAACCATAAATCAAATCGGGAAAGGGCCCCAGCCAATTCCACGTCTAGTTGTCTCATGAGACCTACCGATGCATCGAGGAGATATAGCGGGCTCCACCCGTCACTTATTAAGTCCAATACATTCCTCATATGAATAGGTTTAAACATATCATAAACCATAACATAATCGTATCACATAAAACATGCATAAAGGAAACATAACATTTCCACATTTCAATCACAAGATATCAATACAACACATTGATATAATAAAAAAGCTTTCAAAACCATTTTCAATACCAAAATAAAAGAAATTTAAAACTTTGTATTTATTTTTGATTAAAAAAAGATGGCTTGTAGAGGAAGCCGAAACTCAAATAATGTTCACGGCGGTGGAGAAGTCGTTGTCGCCGAATAAGTACGGAATGAAAAACATTCCCTTTTTTCGTTTATCAAAACGCATTGTATAAAAATATTCCTTTTGAATAAACATAAAAGTCAAAGGGGTTTATACACCGTATAAAAGAAAGTTGTGTATAAAACCAAATATGCCTCAATGAAAGGGGATTGAGACGAAGTCCTTAAAAAGATCATTTTTTTATAAAGTAGGTCTATTATGTGTATTCACTATAAGTACACATAAATAATGTAAAAATACAAGATAGGACATAATAATATCATGACATAATTTGAAAGTTGGAGATTAACCCAAAGAATGGAAGTTGGGTTAAGAAATTCCCTTACCTTGCGTCCTGTCCTGACTCGACCGTTCTTTAACCTCCTGAATAATAAACTAGAGTTAATTTATATTTACTTAAGAACCTTTTTCATGTTCATTATTCCTTTTATATCCCTTATTACCATGTTATGACCATTATTTAATTATTTAAGTTAGTAACGGGCGTTTTGTCGATCTTTGGTACTTGAGTCAACAATAAACTTCTTATAATTACAAGTTGTTTATGTGGTAGAATATCCATTATCTCCAGAATTATTTTCATGATTTATATGTCATATATATAATATATAACCAGTATATACATTCATTTATAATAGTACGTAACATTTAGAGGTAAGAAATGAAATGCACCGTTCATGGAGACGGTAAGCCGTACGTACGCATGAACGCTACTTTCATTTATATTCGGTATTTAATGGAATGAAATCATAATTATATAAATGTATAATATAATTACAGTATAATATAGTGTATAATACCATTTACTCCATCCTTTATACACCCCACATATGGCATTAACGATTCAAATCACTTTGAGGGGGCGGTAGTCCGCACTTCCTAAAATGAAATTATCGCGTTTACCCATAATGGAAATCATAAAGTATGACATAAATGAGAAATACAGAAGAATAAGTAAAACATAAACATATAAATATCATATATAAATATAGTGACATCTTAATGGCCACCTTTGAAGATGTTATATGAGTGTTGAACAATCATCGTTTCGTGAGGCCGAAATTCGCCATCCACAGAAACCGTATGTTCTTTAACCATTAGATGTAGGTGTGTGTAAGTGTAGCTCTAATCCTTCTTATAACAACATCCTAGTATATTTAGGATACTGTTTTTGTTACAAAATAAATTAATAAAAATAGTTTAGGGGGTTGGAGAAGAAAAATAAAACAAAACAACATTAGAGAAGACATTACATCAAAATCGGGTAACTGTTTTTGATTTGAGCCAAAGGCTTCCTTGGGAAGAGTTCTGCCCAAAGTGAGGCTTCTACGAGTAAGAGGGGGAAGTTGAGAGAGTATTTGGGCAGTGTTTGGCCGAGCCAAATGGCTTGATGGTGTGAATAAGGTGGGATAGGTGGGGGCCTTTTATAAGAGGAGAGGAGGGGCTCTTTTGGAAAGATTGAAATGTTACGTTATTATACAATGCTTTTCGGATTCTAAAGGTCCCACACTTATATAATTCGTGGATAAGGTGATAAGGGTTCGAAATATCCTCATCCAATAGGCTTTGGAGAAGTGTATGCCTTGGATTTGTCATTATCTTCTCATTTTATTTAAATCATTAAATAATGAGGTCATCACTGCATCATCATGATGTCATAAATACATTAATTTATTTAATGTCTAAAAATTATAAAAAAAATACTATGATGTAGGAAATTTTTTTAGCTTTCCAATGACTATTTATAATCAAAAATATGTCTTGTATAACCCCAAGTAAAAATTGATTTATTAAAACATTTCATGTTTGTGTCATTTTTTACATTAACATTAAATAAAAGGCATTTATGTCATTTTCCAACTAAAGTGGCTCCATAGGATCCCCAAGTTGAGCCATGGATTGTATTGGTCGGCCATGACTCATAAAATTAGAGTAGTACAAGTGTCAAGCTCATATCATATTATTAAAAGATTATTTTTACCTTAAACTACACTAATTACCTCTAATCGCGATTAAGAACATAAAAGTTACTATTCAAGAAAAAAATTATTTTAATCTCATTGAACCACATTTTACTTCTTAATGACAACCATGTATGTCGGATTTTTGAAAATCAAATCACAGAAGTGGTAATATTTCGTTGAAACGAAAAATCAGTTATTTAACTACCACTTAGTGGTTTCACTATTCATCAAAAATTGAAGTTTTTCAGAACAATGCCAAAATTTCACCCTAAGATATAATTGATTTTCCGAATTCAAAAATGATGTCTATTTTACAAAATTCCAAACATATAAGTTTCATTAATTAATTTTATAATTAATTCTCGTTGTCACAACAAATAGCGTGTTTTTAAGAAACAATTTATATCAAAAGATAGGCAATTGTTTATGTCCAATTTCAATATTAAATTAATTCTAATGACCACCATTAGATAAAATGGTAAAAATATATTATAATTATACTTTAAACCACTAAATAGTATAATTTATCAAAATAAATTATTTTGATTAAAATAGCTGTTTTAAGTATTTTTCACTATTCATAAAAAAATTGGAAGTTCTCAAAAAGTTACAAAAAATTCAACTTAGGATAATTTCGATATTACGAATACAAAAATGAAGTCCATTTTGAAATATAAAATTTCTATAATTTTAAAAAGTCGTTATTACTATTCATAACAGCTACTTTGATTAGTCGTAGTGTTTTAGAACTCGAAATTGCGTACAATGCAAGCTATTGCATTATTGAATGAGAAGCGTATCGTGGAAGCTCGGGTTGTTAAATTCTCCCCTCCTTAAATAAATTGCGTCCTCGCAAATTAAAATTTTTCTTTGAAAGTAAAAGGTTGAAAAGAGAAAATACCTTTGAGGAAAACCCACATCAGAAATAAGATTAATAAAATTTAGCCTTAATAAGAGGGAAAGGGAAATGAAAAAGTCACCACCCAATTATGATCTCGATTAGGAGAACATTGGTGGCAATTAGAGACATATAATTGGAAGAAAAAAGTAAATATTTTTAGGGAGTGATTGAGGTCATCAATCACAATCAACTGTCAAATTGAGGGCCTCAAAGCCTTTAATCTATGTTGATTTAAAATATCATCAGTTTAACAAGACATAAGGTATTAGGATAAAACATTTTTTTTGTTTTAATATCCCTTTACTAAAGTTTAAGAATTAATTTATTCATTGAATAAGAGATAGGTATATATATATATCTTGACAATTAGAGTTTCAACCTTCAACTCATCTTTCACTCAAAAAGATAATAGAACTCAAAAATATTATACTTATCCTAATTGTATAAGGTTCCAAATGTTAACATATACCATTTAGATTAGTAAAATTATTTTGTAATAGCCAGGGACTTCCTGTAGGCTAGTGGTAGTAAATAAAGGTCTGTCGCACTATGATTGTGGGTTTGATTCCTGCAACTTTATCCAACGCGATGGGTTATGCCCCACCCTGCAGGTTGTCCTTTTCCTAAAACTATAGTATTATAATATTCAAAAATAATCTTCATAAATTTTTAACCTTAAACAATACTATCCAAAGATCAACTTAATCCACTCCAACCTTTATAGTTATCCAAAATTCCTCTGTCCAGACATTCTCTAAAAGGTCTCTTAATTCCAAAAACAATTTATCATATTCCCCAAACAAAGTAATGTTTCTCTTATTGTCACATACTAAAAATATGGTTACCTTAATAATATTACCTTAATCAAAAAGTACTGCAGTACAATCTTTATATATATCACATTATTCTTATAACCAGAATATAATCCTTGAGTCCAAAAGCACCAATACATTAATTATTCCACTTCAACTGTAGTCACAGCATAAGATTGGCCTTGATCCCTTGGCCTTTTCTGAGGTAAGTTTCCTTGACGCTTATGACATTCATTTGCATAATGCCCCATTTCCCTACAATTGTAGCATTCAACATTGACAGCCTCTTTCTTTCCCTTGCAATCACGAGCCTGGTGACCCTTTTCTCCACATTTGTAACAAACTCCCATTCCTTTTAGGCACGTACCAGGGTGATTCTTCCCACAATTATCACATAATGGAAAATAATTCTTTCCCTTTTTCCCTTTATCTGTCTCTTGTTCCACCGTTCTCTTCTTCTCTTGCTTTACTTTGTTGTCATAAGACTTATAGAATTTCTTTTCTGTCTTGATAGAACACGAGACAATATCTTCGTATGATGAGAAGGATTGTGATACTAAAGCTCGACGGAGAAATGGTTTTAACCCATCAAAGAAACGATCAATCTTACTCCTTGGGTTACGTATATAATCTGCAGCATGCCTCGCTAACCTTGTAAAGTTGGCCTCATACTTTGCGACATTCTCATCCTCCTTTTGTCTCAGACTCAAAAATTGTCTTTCCATATCTGCTCGATGGTCACGAGGATAGTATTTTTCTAAAAACAGATCTTTGAACTCCCTTCATTCCATATTTGATACTTCATCATCTTCCTTCATGTTTTGAATCAACGAACACCACTGATCGGCATCTCCAGTGAGGCGGTAAACTTCCATGACAACCTTCTCCCTTTCACTACTCCCCAAGGCATGGAATATTTTCTCTAAGGAATTTATCCATTGCTCAGCTACTATAGGATTTGTACTCCCATTGAAGGTTGGTGGTTGTTGCCTCATGAAGCGGTCTAACATTGATCCTCCACGTTGCGGATCAGGGTGCTCCATACGAGTAAGGTTATTATTCATAACCTGAGTGAGTTGTCCCAGTATGGTAATAAGTTGATCAGCACCAGTTGTATCACTCGCTCCACCATAATTATCTTGAGCAGGAGGGCAATCGCTGCACGGAGAGCGTGCATTGATACGGTTTCCATTTCTTCCACTAGGCGCCATTTCTAAACAATTGCAAAAACTAGATCAGTTTATGAATCAAAATACATAATCCCATACTTATAAAACACTTAACATAAATTGAACTATTTATGGATATAATCCATAATCATAATTTTTTTTTCTTTGAATAAGTATATACTCATAAACCCTTCATAATTATTTGTAAAGAAAATGAGAGTTATCCTATGCATATCCCCCGGGAGTGTCGTAACCAAGAGTGCAGCAAGGCCCGTTGTCGTGCACCAGTTCCCATTCGAGTCTAGCTCAAAGCGGTATTTTCGGGTTTTACCCCTAGGTACATCTGTGCCAGAGCCGCCTCTACATGCTCGTATCCATACAGGGATGTATTACTCGGAAAACACACAAAATCTCTACAATACCAAAATTTTAGGAAGTTCTTCTATACTAATCCTCAAAGTTCATCTTAGGTCTACGTGCTCTAATCAGAGTTTGTCTAAATCTAGCTTCCAAGGTTTGGACTAAACTTCCTTTGATACCAACTGTAACGCCCCGACCCCAGCTACCCAGAGTCGGGGCATTACTTCGTAACATTGGCATGATCACAAGAGAGATCAAATCTCGAAAGACCGATTGGTTTAGTAGCCTTGGAAACACTAGATATATTCATAAATTTTACATTACATCATAAAATGAAAAACTACTACAACAACATAATGTCTCCACAGTCCACACTATTATCCCCTCATAATATCCCTGCAGGTCATTCATAATTTACTTCTTCACATCCTGGAAAATATTAAAACATTGAAAGGGGTGAGCTCAGATGCTCAGTAAGGATAACAATATTGCCGAAGATTTCATAAATAAACATTAACATTTAAGGCAATGTATAACTAAAACAAAAGCCTTTTAAACATGAACTTCAACATAATATGGAAAAAGTAAAATGAGATAATGCCATTTACTTATTCACATGTATATTCTACTGGTCGAATAATCACATGCAATATCAATAACCACTTTTATAATGAGGGAATGTATAATGCCAGACATTCTGAAACATTTTGTCAAGGCCTCGGCCAAGACGTCTAAAATGATTAAGGCCTCGACCAAAACCATAAATCAAATTGGGAAAGGGCCTCGGCCAATTCCACGTCTAGTTGTCTCATGAGACCTACCGATGCATCGAGGAGATATAGTGGGCTCCACCCGTCACTTATTAAGTCCAATACATTCCTCATATGAATAGGTTTAAACATATCATAAACCATAACATAATCGTATCACATAAAACATGCATAAAGGAAACATAACATTTCCACATTTCAATCACAAGATATCAATACAACACATTGATATAATAAAAACTCTTTCAAAACCATTTTCAATACCAAAATAAAAGAAATTTAAAACTTTGTATTTATTTTTCATTAAAAAAAGAAGGCTTGTAGAGGAAGCCGAAACTCAAATAATGGTCACGGCGGCGGAGAAGTCGTTGTCGCCGCATAAGTACGGAAAGAAAAACATTCCCTTTTTTCGTTTATCAAAACGCTTCGTATAAAAATATTCCTTTTGAATAAACGTAAAAGTCAAAGGGGTTTATACACCGTATAAAAGAAAGTTGTGTATAAAACCAAATATGCCTCAATGAAAGGGGATTGAGACGAAGTCCATAAAAAGATCATTTTTTTATAAAGTAGGTCTATTATTTGTATTCACTATAAGTACACATAAATAATGTAAAAATACAAGATAGGACATAATAATATCATGACATAATTTGAAAGTATGAGATTAACCCAAAGAATGGAAGTTGGGTTAAGAAATTCCCTTACCTTGCGTCCTGTCCTAACTCGACCGTTCTTTAACCTCCTGAATAATAAACTAGAGTTAATTTATATTTACTTAAGAACCTTTTTCATGTTCATTATTCCTTTTATATCCCTTATTACCACGTTATGAACATTATTTAATTATTTAAGTTAGTAACGGTCGTTTTGTCGATCTTTGGTACTTGAGTCAACAATAAACTTCTTATAATTACAAGTTGCTTATGTGGTAGAATATCCATTATCTCCAGAATTATTTTCATGATTTAGATGTACTATATATCATATATAACCATTATATACATTCATTTATAATATTACGTAACATTTAGAGGTAAGAAATGAAATGCACCGTTCATGGAGACGGTAAGCCGTACGTACGCATGAACGCTACTTTCATTTCTATTTGGTATTTAATGGAATGAAATAATAATTATATAAATGTATAATATATATCCAGTATAATATAGTGTATAATAACATTTACTCCATCCTTTATACATCCCACATATGGCATTAACGATTCAAATCACTTTGAGGGGGCGGTTGTCCGCACTTCCTAAAATGAAATTATCGCGTTTACCCATAATGGAAATCATAAAGTATGACATAAATGATAAATAAAGAAGCATAAGTAAAACATAAATATATAAATATCATATATAAATATAGTGACATTTTGATGGCCACCTTTGAAGGTTTTATATGAGTGTTGAACAATCATCGTTTCGTGAGGCAGAAATTCGCCATCCACAGAAACCGTATGTTCTTTAACCATTAGATGTAGGTGTGTGTAAGTGTAGCTCTAATACTTCTTATAAAAACATCCTAGTATATTGAGGATACTGGTGTTGTTACAAAAGAAATGAATAAAAAGATTTTATGGGGTTGGATAAGAAAAATAAAACAAAACAACATTAGAGAAGACATTACCTCAAAATCGGGTAACTCTTTTTGATTTGAGCCAAAGGCTTACTTGGGAAGAGTTCTGCCCAAAGTGAGGCTTCTATGAGTAAGAGGGGGAAGTTGGGAGAGTATTTGGGCAGAGGTTGGCCGAGCCAAATGGCTTTAAGGTGTAAATAATGTGGGAGAGGTGGGGGCCTTTTATAAGAGGAGAGGAGGGGCTCTTTTGGAAAGATTGAAATGTTACATTATTATACAATGATTTTCGGATTCTGAAGGTCCCAAACTTATATAATTCGTGGATAAGGTGATAAGGGTTCTAAATATACTAATCCAATAGGCTTTGGACAATTGTAAGCCTTGTATTTTTCATTATCTTCTCATTTTATTTAAATCGTTAAATAATGAGGTCATCGCTGCATCATCATGATGTCATAAATAATTTAATTTATTTATTGTCTAAAAATTATAAAAAAAATACTATGATGTAGGAAATTTTTTTATCTTTCCAATGACTATTTATAATAAAAAATATGGCTTGTATAACCCCACGTAAAAATTGTTTTAGTAAAATATTTCATGTTTGTGTCATTTTTTACTTTAACATTAAATAAAAGGTATTTATGTCATTTTCCAACTAAAGTGGCTCCATGGGGTCCCCAAGTTGACCCATGGATTGTCTTGGTCGGCCATGACTCATAAAATAGGAGTAGGACAAGTTTCAAGCTCATATCATATTATTAAAACATTATTTTTACCTTAAACTACACTAATTACCTCTAATAGCGATTAAGAACTTAAAAGTTACTATTCACCAAAAAAATTATTTTAATCTCATTGAACCACATTTTACTTCTTAATTACAACCATGTATGTCAGATTTTTGAAAATCAAATCACAGAAGTGGTAATATTTCGTTTAAACAAAAAATCAGTTATTTAACTACCACTTAGTGGTTTCACTATTCATCAAAAATTGATGTTTTTCAGGACAATGCCAAAATTTCACCCTAAGCTATAATTGATATTCCGAATTCAAAAATGATGTCTATTTTACAAAATTCAAAACATATAAGTTTCATTAATTAATTTTATAATTAATTCCCGCTGTCACAACAGATAGCGTGTTTTTAAGAAACAATTTATATCAAAAGATTGGCAATTGTTTTTGTCCAATTTCAATGTTAAATTAATTCTAATGACCACCATTGGATAAAATGGTAAAAATATATTCTAATTATACATTAAAACCACTAAATAGTATAATTTATCACAATAAATTATTTTGATTAAAAAAGTTGTTTTAAGTATTTTTCACTATTCATAAAAAAATTGGAAGTTCTCAGAAAGTTACAAAAAATTCAACTTAGGATAATTTCGATATTACGAATACAAAAATGAAGTCCATTTTGAAATATAAAATTTATATAATTTTAAAAAGTGGTTATTACTATTCATAATTGCTACTTTGATTAGTCGTAGTGTTTTAGAACTCGAAATTGCGTACAATGCAAGCTATTGCATTATTGAATGAGAAGCGTATCGTGGAAGCTCGGGGTGTTACAATATATTTTTTCAAAATATATATAGTATGTGTCCACTCATTGTGAACCCATTTGATGTTTTTTTAAATGTTCAAGAATCCTTTTTGGGGTGATAACCCACAGGTTCATCTTTTCCAAAACTGTATCATCTTTATGAAATATAGATATATATTTATTTTCATTGATAATCACATAATATATACTTTACCAATACATTATTATGCTATCATATTCCTGTACTTATCCCATAGACTTATCCTTCAGTTTTTGTACTATGTTTCCTTTTCCTATCTCCATATATTACGAAAGCAATACTAAAAAACAACTAAACCTTCTAATGATGAAATATAATGAGTCCCAAGATAATTATAATCAATATTTTCACTATATAATATAAGTATTCATTCCATGTGAAAAATATTCAATAAAATTGTATATCTAACAATTTAAGGTTTTTGATGACTAGGTAGATAAAAAACACATGTTAACATTTTATCATAATCCAAAACTTATATACTCTCTTCTAGAAATCCCATAATTGATTATCATATTATAAACCTTGGGAATGTAAATATAAGAAAGGGTTGAGATCAAATAATTAGTGTGTTAGAACATATCAACATTCCATCAATGGTTTGATCATTAGTAAATGAGGAAATACGATCATTGATGAAATATACCATTTATAGATAATGGTTTAATAAGTTTTTCCTAGAAGTCATGATATTAGTATATGTGATATAAAATGAAAAAACATATCTGATGAGATAATTGCATTGAATGATGATTCATTAATAAAGATAAATGTAAATATTCATATGAGAATGATTATTAAATCCTAAACAAGAATAAAAATATTCATAGAAATCATATATTGATGATAACCTAATGATATTCATTATGTAGTTAGATTAATATAATAAAGTATATGACTTATTTTTCTTGGTAAAGTCCTCTCCATCATCCAAAGGGTTTGGATAAAACTTAATGTTCACCCATATATATTTGGATAAATCCTACAGTGTACCATTTTTTGGGGATAAATTAATGCATATACCATTTTTCTTATAATGAACCTCCTATATTATCATTTCATAGGGATAGATCGTCATGTACACCTTTGTTACTGATATTAATCCTCTTTTGGACACATTTTCGTAGGGTAAATCCCCCTATATACTCTTTTTCATAGGATAAATACTCTAATGTACCAATTTGATTTAATGAGATATAAAAAATACCATCACGTTGAAGGGATATATAAGACACCTTTTATAATACTCCATAAATATGTGTTTGATATAAATTATGTCTTTATAATTTCATATTGAACCCAAGGATCCAAAATGGTTTTGGAAAATTTTCTAAATAGTGTAAAAATAATTTTCCTCATGAATGTAAATGGTTGATTCCAAAAGATCACCAACACTAATAATTTTCTATTTAAAAATTTTAATGTGAATTAATCAAAATTAAAATCCATTTATATAATTAATTAATATATAATGATTATAATTTTGGTTAATTTATAATGTATTATTTAGAAAAAAATATTTATGTTTGTATTAATAAAAGATGTTACAGTAACATGAAAAATTTATTTCAATAAATGTGTAGGGAATTTTTTTTAATATAAATTTCAATTTAAAAATAATACCCATTAATAAATGTTTTAAAAGTGATAATTTTTATAAAAATAAATATGGGTCACAAGAGAAAACATTAGAATGGGTAAAAAACATTAAAATATTTTCAAATATAAATTTTGATAACCAACATCATATGAAGAGTAACACCAAATCATTTTTAAAAGTACATAGAAAAAATATATTGGTCATAAGAGATATCATATAATTAGAATTACAATTATAAATATGGACGTTGGTGGGAATGTAAAATATATACAAAGAGGGAAAACATTATTAACGAGGATCAAAATTAATTATTTAAAATTAGATTTTTCTATAGAAGGGATTCACGAGTACAAAATAATTGGAATAAAATTTCATTATCACTAGAGTGGAAGAGAAGATACATGAAATTAAATATTCTATTTTAAGAAGAAAATATTAAAAGATATATATGAATAATAATAATAATATCTCAATGAATGGATATGATCTTAAAATAAAATTTTCAGTATTTTTTTCTTTTGTAATCAAAAAATATTTGTTGAAAGAACACAATATGGCACGTTAACCCCCATAAATTTAAATATTTTGGTACAAACAATTCGTTTGTTTGTAATAAAACCATAAACATTATTTCAAGGTTCTTAATAAGAAATATGTCTCATGAAATAAACGTGAGACATATAATCTCTAACATTGAATTCCCTCATAGAATATGTCACTCTATCTTTCTCATTTCTTGGATTATCCTAGTTTAAAAGGAATTTAATGCCATATTATATACAATACATAAAAAATAAAGACCTCAAGATGATGGATTTGAATTTTATAGAGAGGTTTAGTATGTATATGATATGATCTAAGTGGCTTGTTGTGTGAGGGAATGTTAGGAACGAACTTCTCTTTTAATAAGTGAAAAGGGATGACATTTTTTAAATACATAATAAATTTTAACTATTAGATGTCACTATCAAACAATATTTTTAAAAAATTAAAACATTATGGGGATGGGAAGGGATGTAGCCCTGAAATACCTTAACCAACCAATTTGGTACATTTTTCAAACATATATATGGTTTTTTTTCTCTTGGTTAAACCAATTTTTACAATTCTAAATATCACTAATGTGACATGATTTTTGAAAATTTATTTATCCTCTATTCTAGAAAATAAAAAATTCATTATTACATAATTTGGAATTAATTATTAAAAATAAGAAATTATATTTATTATATTATTTTATAACATTGACAAAAATTAATTTTTAAATACTAAATTTATGATGTATTTATAATTATTTGTATAAATATAACATCAGTTTTAAAATGTTAAATTTTTTATTGTAAATTTCAAAAAAAATTAAAACATGAAAGGCACATATGAAATAATATTTTTGTCTTCTAAATATGTTCAATAATTTTCTATTTTACACATTTTAATTAAAAATTCTAAAAATTCTTAGTAATTCATAAAAAATATGTTTTACTATTAACCTAAAAAAATATTATTTTTTTAAATAACACAAAAATTATTTTTATAATAATATTTTCATGTCAATTTGAAATGTTTCATTCATTTTTTTTAAATTATAATATTTATACATTTCATTTTTAAATAAATATATATTTATAACTTCTATCATTCAAAAATCAAAATTTAAAACATTATGCATACTTCATTATATCTAACACCATTCTATGTTTAAAAATGTTAACAATATTGTTAATATATTAAAATTGCAACTATTTAATAAAACCATCTAAAACTGATTAATCATCTTTTATTGTTACATTATTCCATTATTTATGAGTGGATAATATTTTAATATGTTGAATCGTCCCAATTATACATCCTCAATATATAGATATTTTAATTATTTAACATCATTTTTACTAGGGTTATTATTATTATTTTAATTTCAAAGTAATAAATATATTATATCTTTTTTAAATTGAAATTGAATATATAAAATAGAATTGGATAATAGTTTCATTTAAATAAATATCTTCCAACATATTATGGTGTTGGAACATGTTCCTTAATGAAATTATAAAAAACATGGATGAATATCAGGATTTCAATATTATTAAACATAAAACAAACATTAATATGTAAAATTAATTTAATATTTAAAATATGTATGTGAAAGATAAGAATATTAGTGGAAATTTGAGTAAATAAGTAATATGAAAAATTCCATATCATGTTGATATTGATTCTAAATAGAATAATGGTGATGATTGTTTGGTTGGATATGAGAAATTCTAAAATCATAGATTAAAGAATCATTTACAATTAAAAATAGTAATTTGATATAATAATGAAATTGGTCATTATAAATTGTTTTCAGTAAGTTTTATCCAAATAATAATTATTCAAAATATGTGGCACAATAATTTATTATGGATATAAACTTCATAAAAATGTTATAATCCTTGATTGGGGAGATAGATAACAAATTACAATTATATGGTTTCTTGTTCAACGAAAAAAATTATGAATTTCAATGGATGAATGTGAGTGTTCATAAATAAGCTCAATGACATATGATATGTTTAATGAAACAATTACGAACAACATTTAAATTGATACTTTCTAGTTAAGGAATATTTTTTTGAAAAGCTGACTTGTTTTGTTTCATAATTTGAACCCACAATGGAAGTTTGTAGCAATTGAATATGACTGTCACTTATAAATCAATAATTTTGATATCAATTATTATTTTTTATAAATATGTTATGATAAATAAGTTTATATTATAAACATGAATTTTTTTTCATAATACTTATGGAACAATGGTATATTTGTCAAATAAACACCATAAATCCTCAAAAAGTCGCCGAAGTCATATTATCCAAAGATGGTTACCATCATTATAAAGATAATTTTTGTGAAAATGAATATTTATTAAAATATTTATCTAAAGGAAATGAATATTGGTACCCTTAATCTCATTATTTGTAATGATAGACTATTTTTTGAGCTGAAAACAATTACACATGTGTTAGTTATTCTTTAAAAACGATGAAACAAAATTTAATGTATAAAAATATAAAAAATGTTTTGTATTTTGAATATAGGTTTTATTAAATCAATATTTATTTCTTATTGTGGGATAAGTATGAAAAAATAATCATGGGACCATTTTTTTATATATAAAGCTGAAGTGGTGACCCAAAAACTAGAAATTAGAGTGATGGTAAGAAATATTGAATTTTGTATGGGGGTTGGTTAAAATGAATTCTTACACCTTATTAGCATATTAATTTTTCTCAGTAAAGCATGTCATAATTTTTTTTTCTCTGTAATATATATTTTTTGATTATCATTAAAATCCAAAATAATTGCACATGATTTTTTTAAATATAGTTCATAATTATATCATTCAATATTTTTTATTTTTGGTGATGTATTTAATAGGTTATCAACTGAACATATTTTGATAAAAATATTTTGATTGTTATTGAGATTATAATGATAGGAAATGAACATTAAGAAGTATATAAATTCATAAATAACAATGATTGTGTCACAATTGTATGAGAATCAAATTAATGACCCCATTAAGCCTAATAGTTTTTTTTTCACTAATGCAATCATGTAAAAAATATGATTTTAATGATTTAGATAATAGTATACATGATGTTGAGTATTGATAATTCATTGATATATGCATGTGGTAATCAATGTTCAATTGATCATACCATCAATCTAGTATTATATAATATATCAAATAAAATTAACATAAGATTACATTTTATCAAATTTAATGCTGGAATTGAATATATGATGTTAGAGTGCATTTTATCTAGGGAAAAAATATTTGATATTTTTAGGAAAAATATCCCAAATATTATATTTGATGTGTTTAGGTTTACTTTATATGTTTATCCTTTCCCTATTTCTTAAGGTTTTTTGCAAGATTATTATTCCATTAAATTCTAGAGAAAATGAAAGAGAAATTTATAGAAATATTTTATAATACTATTTTCAATCCAAAACTATTTTTCATCAAAATTGGGTGACAATTTAGTGAATTTATCTAGGGTGAGAAACCAAAATTGAAATATATTTTTTACAATAAGGGTTTTTAATCTCTCTAAAAAAATAATTTTTTTATTTTATTTGTTTGTAGACATTTTAACTCTAAAAATTTATGATTTGATGATTTTTTGTGTGTAGTTGGTGTTGAAAATATTTCTATTTGGGGATAATTTTGAACACTTAGTATTGTTAGACACATTTTCTAGATGTTGTTAAAAATTATTTAAGATCATTGGAAGACATTGACAATTATTTTTAGATAAAATTATGTTTATAGGGTATTTTTTTATTGTGTTGTTATTCTTGGAGAGGAATTAGTAAATATAATTTTATTTTTTAGTTGTGTAATGTATGTATGTTTTTTGTAAATCCCTAGGATATGTAAAATATCATAAATCATGCATAATATATTATAATCAATGTCTGGTATACTATATTGAATAAATAAGATATTCGTAGAAGATTAATATTGTTAGTGAAATGGTGCTGATAGTGGTATATAACATTGTATTGATAATGTTTCAAGAAATATGTTAGGGACCCCTTTATAGATAACATATATTATATGGTATATATGATTTTAATGTGTTACATAACATATCATACTACATGTAATAAGTATATACTATAATGAATGATGAAATATTTTAATGAAAAATATGTTATGTGATATATATGATATTTTAGATCATATATCATATATATATATTGGAGTGAAATATTATATTTTAAAAAAAACATTTTATAGATAAGAAAATCACCTCAAGACCCATTGAGTTATTCCTAGGAAAAAAATAAATTATAATAAAGAAACATTATATTTTATGTGCTTCCATAGAACACATATGGTTTTATAATGTTAAAAATTATAAAAGTATTAGGGGAACTATGGTAAAGTAGAATACATTTATAATATGTAATAATTCCATAAATGAATAAATATAATAAAATGTAAAATTATTTGAAAATTTATTAAAGACATAGTATGATATATAAGAGTAATGATGAAAATATAAAAATAATGTAAGGATACTCATTTCGGGACATATATAGTTACATTTAGAGATTTATGTGTCACACAAACATTCAAAACATGCATAAGGGTTATCTATTTGGGATGAAAAAATTAATAAAATATGTAAATAAATATGTTACAATATATAATGGAACACTATTATAAAATTATTGAATATCATGAAGTAAATCATTTAACAACTAGAGTTATAGGAATATTGGTTTTCATGATAAATAATAAAATAACATCATTGCATGTGATTTAGAAAATATTACATGATCAAATCACAATAAAATGAAACAATATTAATTTATGGATCTATATTATTTTTATATGATCTTGTGAAACATAACATAATAGCTTATTACACATCACAAAAATACAATCCAAAAGAAAAGTGATATTTCTATCCCACCATAAGGTGAATTGTCAAATAAATATGTTATAGTATTATTCATTTATACAAAGAAAATATCCTAGATGATATTTATTACATTTTGAAAATAGTGATCAACAACAAAGAATGAACATGAATTTGATCAATATGTTTCAATAAATATACTATATTAATTTTCTCAATAAATGGAATTAAAAATAACAAAGTTTTTGATCATCAACAAATTAACTGTGAATAAAATTTTGAAATTATTTCTTCAGACTCAAAAATATTCAATCTCACTTAATTTGTAGGTTTTACTCTCTAATTAATTTCGAGGGAGAACCTGATAAAAACATCCCACTAATAAATTTATTATGTTACATATACAATATAATATTTTTTGAATATTTTTAATACAAAGGAATTATTTTCCTGATATTAAAATTATTTAACATTTTTAAATATATAATAAAGACCACCTAAATTTTTTAAATTTCAATAAATTATATATTCTAAAAAGAATCATTTTATGCTTATCATAATCATAATCATTAGAACTCTTTATGCTACATATTTTCCTTGAAATATTTTTGTTATTATTGTTACTATTTACATTATTACATTATAAAAACATATTTAACACTATAAGGTTGTAGTTATTGTCTATTAATTTATGTAACTATATATTGTATTAATATTCTTACATTCCGACATAACAAATCCATTTATTTTAGTATGTGAAACTCAAATTAATATTTTTATTGGAACAATCTTTTATCTTATAACTTTAGAATTCACAACAATATCAAACACTCGTAATAACCAATACAGAAATGAACTCTCTTCATATAATCATGAAACAATAAAAATATTTTTTTATTAAATAACAAAATTCCCTTATAAAAGAATATTTATAAGATAATCTATTTTATAAGTATCATGTATCATATTCTCTAGGATTATATTATATTCTCGAGAAGGTTATTTTTAATTATAAAATTCTTCTGATGAAAATGGAATTTTTTATTCCGCCAACATTACCCAACATTTGGATAAAAAATTCAATGATAACATATTTTAATATTTTTAACCATTATAAAAAATGTTATATAATATAATGAATAAAAAATCATTGGAATCAAATTGATTATGTCATATTATGTTTAAAAACATCTAAAAAACAACTTCCTTTATTATATAACAGAATTAAAATATTATTAAAAAACAATTACTATGACTTATCTAATAATTATATATTATATTAAATTGAAATATTTGATAAAGAAAAACTTTTCTTCTTATAATCATTGTAATATATCA
Organism: Viscum album; assembly: GCA_963277665.1. Classification (NCBI taxonomy): domain Eukaryota; kingdom Viridiplantae; phylum Streptophyta; class Magnoliopsida; order Santalales; family Viscaceae; genus Viscum; species Viscum album. The sequence continues at coordinate 1,285,828,698 of OY728159.1, read as the reverse complement.
GCACTATTAATTCATCCATTTATTTTAAATCCAGTATATTCATAACAAATGTAATGTATACATTTGTTATCATATAACCCTCAAAATTTATTATTTTTTGATTTTACACAAATAACATAGATTTCAATTATTTGGAGTTTAAAAAACCACATCATGTTTGTAGGGTAATTCCATCACATGGAAACATCACCCCCCTCATTCCTTATAACATTGGGTTATTTATGAAATTGATTAGAAACAAGAAAAAAACTATTGGTCCCTCTAACCAATTTTTCCTCTTCTATTTTGAAAAAATACCAAATTTTACTTTCAAAATAGCTATAGAACATGGAAATAAGATTTCTTATGTTCATATATTCACAAATCATTGAAAATAGTTTAATCAATTAATGAACACAATCTCATAGTCTAAAATATTCTAATTATTTGATTTCAATAACAACAAAAATCCCTTAAAAAACCTCAAGTATATCTTATCTATTAGAATAATAAATAATATTGATTACATTAGTAAAGAATTAAATCCATTTCATTGTATTAAATATTTGTTCTTTGAAACAATAATTTAATCATTCTATATTTCTCAAAAAAATATTGATTCATATATTGAGAAATATCAAAAATCAGTTACCCAAGATGAGTTTATCTACCACACACTATTTTAATTACATAGAAACATTTATTTGGTAATAAATAAATTGTGTTTATTACAAAATATTTTATCAAGTGGGTATCTTATTTTCAAATAAATTAGTACAAATTTATATTAGACATTATCCCACAAAAAATGATGAGTCTTTTTAAACTCATCATATCTATCAGTCATACTAGATTTATTTTTCACAAATCATTAATTCCACTTTGTAATTTTTATCTACAGTAAGATATTATGTTATATGATAATATGAATTCTATCATATATTACATTGTAATAATTTATTAGATATCACTTTTCACAATGGATCATATGGATAAGGACAGTTTTTTATTAAACAACTAAATCATATTTTGGTAACTCGGTAATGTATAATGAAAAGATATTATCATGAATGGTTTTAAAACCTTATAAAGGTCAATAATTATAATTAGTATTTAAAAAATATAATCCATGGTAACTGATGTTTCTCATGATTTACCTTGATGGATTGTTTAGGTTATGATATATTATTCCTTGTAAGGAATGTGGCCCATTATATTTTTATTAATATTTAATATTTCGATCTTATAACATGATAAAATATTTCCATGTGAGAAATTTTTATGATACTTTTCGATTTTTATTTTGTAAACCAAATAATTATATTCAAACCCAGAGGACCATAACTGTATATAGAAATAGTACTTTTTGTCTCTCATCCAAAAAATTGAGTCCAATTATATTTACACGTACCAAAATTCATAATATAAAAAAGTTACAATATTATTTGATTAAAATGATTAGAATTTTAAGAAATTAGTAATCTCTACATACATAATAGGGTATTCATAGATAACTATGACCACTTTTTTTAATAATAAATTAACCTCCTTACTAGTCGGATTTTCAGTACGATTTCCCTACACTCATTGATAACTTTCTCATGGAATATTCAAATGCATAATTACTCTAACAACTAGAATATTTAAATTGTATTCAATGAATAATTTTAGTGTAATAGCATTAATTACCAACTAATGTCATGGGAGATAAAATGTAAACTAATTAAAACTACTCGATTGAAATTCTCTAGGTGCATGTATGACAACATATAAAAATTTTAAACACTCTTAAACTAAATAATGCATCCCAATTAATAATAAGAAAATAACATATATCATTTTTTGGGAAGAATCATTATTAAAAGACAAAAAAATTTAATTTTAATAGTAGAAAAAATAATAAATTTATAAAAAATGATAAAAATAAACTATAGATAATTTGGATATTAATTATAAGATTTAAAGAATTTTTTAATTAAACCATATACATTAACATCATAATATAATAACTATCAAAAAAATTATTTTATAAAATTTATATTAAATATATTACATTAATGAATTAAAATAATTTAATTAGCCAATTTATATTATGTAAATAGAATACATAATATTAACACCATATATTATTTTAAAAAATTATTAGACCAATCATAAAATTTAATTTAATTTTGTATAATTTTTTTTCAAATAAGTCCTTATCAAAACAATTTAATTTAAATAATTATTAACAATTAAAACTGTTAACTAACAAATTATTCTATAGTTGTGCTCCTTTTTCAATTTATAAAACCATAATATATCAATTTTATTATTTTAATGTAAAAAAATATCTAAAAAATAGGATATAATAATACATTTCCAAAAATTAATATGAATCATGTTCATAATAAAACCATTAATATGTCATGCCATGAAATTATTATTATGTCATGTCTCATTCTAGTGTCATTTTATAACAATCAATATGTACTAAATTATGAACTAAATTAGTTATCACATTATATTATAATTATAAAAATAAATCATATAAATGAATATTGATAATTATTTAAAAATTAATAAACATTTAATTCACTTCCCAACTATTAAGTATAAATATTAAAATTTGATATTTTATTTTTGGAAAGGAACTATATTATTTTCAATTCATAAAACTCTTCATTAATAGAAAATATATTCATAAAAATTAAATAATCAAATAAATTTAATCATTTTATATATATATCAAATTTTATGAATTATAGTGGATATACTTGTAAACTATTACAATAATAGATGTGTGACATTAAGTTTAATTTTTATAGAAAAAGAAGGATTCCAGTTGTATAACACTTAGGTATGAAGTAAAATTTTTGGTTCAAATACTTTCACATTTTACCCTTACTAATAAATTATTTTCCACCAAATAATTCATATATATAAATTAATCCAAATGTGATACTATCATAGAAAATCCCAATAGAACATTTTTAACATCTTATTTAAGTATTTTTTATTCTCAACATCTGAGAAGGGGTAAAGGTGGATATTAAATTTTAACATTAGATTTATAATTATAAGATATATATTATTTATTCATAATTCCACCATTATTTACATCTGTGATAGGCAGTAATGATGAAAGAAAATAGCCTCTCTTTATGAATGTGGTAGTCTGTACAACACTCTAACGAAGTTCTTTTATTTTTCGACAAGGATGGAATTGATTAATTAAAGGTTTTAAAACTAACATGATATCATATTAGTAAAATTATGATAATAAAATTATAACATTTTTATGGTTATATGGTATTTTGATGAGTATTATTATGAAGAAATCATTAGAGTATATAAAACACACATTGGGGACATGATTTTTCAGTTGGAGGGTTTTATAAAATTATAGGGTTTAGAATAACAACGACTGAATAAGGGGTTATGATCATGGTATAGGGTTCCATTATGTGTAAAATAAAATTTATTCTATTATTAATTAAAAATATAGGTGTATTTTTTACTGGTTTTACTGGTATACTTTTATTATTGGTTAAAAGAGGTACATTCAAAAAAACACTCATCATTTTTCTATAATTCAATGACACTATTCATAGGTAAATGGATCATACGAATAGAAATTATTTATTGGGAGAAGTAGTTTCCAATAAATGAACAAAAAATGGATTTCTAGAGCAGTTTTAATCATCTTATTGTGTTTTACCATTAATTCATTACATTTTACCTTCTTTATGTTTTGATAATGTAACTAGTTTTTAATTGGGTGATATTATTTTTGGTTAAACATATAAAATAAAAAATATAAATAATTTATACATTAGATATAAACATAAAATAAATTCAATTCAATTTAATTTATATATATTATATAATCAAATTTTATATTAAAAATGGTAATGTGAAGAAAATATAATTTAATTTATGAAATGAAAGTTTGAAAGTTATAAATTCTAAATTTAATATAGTATTGAATACGAATTGAATAAATGTCAATATATTTATTTATGTTATTATACACCATAATAGGTTCATTAATTAATGTATATCCATTTAATTTATTTTATAGAAAACATTATAAAGTAATAAATGATTAATTATATAATAATTATATCACTATTATTATGGTAATTAATAGTAATAATAAATATATAAATTTGATTCCTAAACAATTTATGATATTAAATATTATGAAAATTTATATCTAATATTTATTTAATCATATTGTTAAATTAACTTTCTAATTGAAGGGAAATTAATATTAATGTTATTGTATTTAATGGGTGAATCCTGATTCTTGAAAAAGACTATTTTTTAATATTTTGGATTAAGATAGAGTTATAAATTTATATTATTCCAATGAATTAATAATAATAGTAATTATTAATATAGTAACTATTTTAAAAAAAGTGAAATAAAAAACATCATTTCATAATATTATATTTAATTAAATAAATAATTCCTGGTGGATATTTCTTTAAAACACTATAATTTATTTTAGAAATGCTGATCATGAATTCAAACAAAATCGTATATTATAATGTATAATTAATCAAATCTAAAAAATTTAAAAATATTGAAAATGGCTTACATATTCAACATTATATTTCAAAATTTTTTATTATACTATAAAATATTCCATTTATAGTAAATTATTTTTTACAAAATCTTAATATATTAATATAATAAAATTATTTCTTAAAAGTGGAAATCCTTATAAAATATTGGTTTTTTACATTTTACATAAAAATAAACTATTTTTGGGAAATATATAAAATACATATTTAGATAGTTTGATTGCGAGAAATTCTAAAATGAATTTAAATTATCAAATTTTTATTTTTAAAATCTTAAATTTATGTTTTTGTAATGAAATATATAATATAAGGAAAACATATTTCGTGAAAATACCAATTTTAATATTAAATCATATTTATTATTTACATTATATAGTTAATAAATATTTATAGATTATAATGATTTTCATTATTATATCATTATTAACAATATCTTTATATATTGATCTCTTTTTTCAATGTTGGGATTAGTGTCTGAACAAAGCTGTGAAAAAATAGAATATATTTTAATGGATCCAAAACATGAGGTCATTACATTCTACCAACCTCAATAAAAATTTCCATGAAATTATAAATATTAACCATTGATGAAGTTCAAAGACGGTATTATTAACATATTTATTATTTAAGATACAAATTCAAACAATATATCTACCTCATAATCCAAATCTATAACAACATACTTACTATTACTCAAAAATAATAATATTTATACCATAATCAAATATTATATAGAGTATATCATCCCCAAAAAATCATTATCCTCTATGTAAAATAATAAAAAAATATTATTATTCCAATAATTAATTGTATCATTAATACTCAAATGGTATTACCCTCTAAATCATAAAATCACGGTCTGTAAAATATATATTTCATGATCCCAAAAATCTGACAAAAGTCATAAAAATGAATTATCACCAATACCAAAGATTTAAATACTATTTAACATATATTTAGGAAATCATCTAAATCATTATTGTCTCTAAATCAGACATTTACTAAAAAGTATACACAAACACCCCATAAACATGTGTTCTCCAGCATTTATCTCAAAAAACATAACCCTTCCATAAAAACAATTATCATGGTTATTGATACCATTTAATAATTTTTTTGAACTCAATATAACTTAAATACTGAATAAAAATTCTTAATCATTTCACATAACCCTTATTATCTTTTAAACTATAGAAACATGTCATCAATATATATTACATTACTAACTGAAATTATTAAGAGCATCTAGATTTTTATTATATAAGGATATAAAACTAATTGAATTATGTAAGACAAGAAAACTCATATTTTCTTAATAACATGTATATAATGAGATTCATCAATTAATTTATTCTCCCTTATTTTGATTTAAGATAAAATGGTTGTTTGATACATAGATTTATCAACATCATACTCATGGTGTATTTTAAAAAAAATACTAAAATTAAAAATGGATATCATAATATACTAAATAATCATAGTATATGATTATGAAATCCCAATCCTAATATTTATTCTCTAATAAAACCATCTTTTAAAACTATGGTACATTTGTTTCAACAATGAAATTCTTGTTCAATCCAACAACTCTTGGTCTATAACTAGGTTACATTGTATTGCGATATCTGATAATATTTATGCATATCCATTTATTATATTTTAAAATAAATTTCTCATAATATTTCATAAATAGTAATAAATTTACCAAAGAATATGTCTTTGGACTATGTATCCATGTGTGTAGTCTCATGCCCACTGATCACGAATTAGGGTGACGACTGGGCAAATGCTCAACTAATGATTTTCAAGGTTATAAAAAACGGAAGTATCATTTATATGGTCACATCCACATGAATATATCAAGACATAGATGTATTGCAAGGAAACCCAATTACTCAGAAATTTACCCATGTCTTAGGATATTTTACAATAATAAGACACATATCTAGGGTTTTTATTGTAGTTACCTTATGTAAATCCAAAAATAAATAAAATAATTTTAAAAATAACTAAATCATCATGGTATTCCATCATAAGTGACTCTAGTTAACCATGAATTAAATAATTTATCATTTTCACTATTTCTATAATACATCACAAAAATAGTTGCACAACACATGGTCCAAAAGGTTATTTTCATGGATAATGTCAATATAAATATAATATTTTACAACCCTTAAATGTTTTTAAGCATAATAATTATCTACTTTACCCTTTTAATAGATCTCAAATGATATAATCATTATCATTAACTTATTATTCTAAACATAAGAAATGGATGAGATAAAATACTCTATAAGGTAAAAGACATATCCTAAATGATTATATCATAAACCAAGAAGAGAAGATGTGAAATATATAAATAACTGAATAAAATATAATACTATAATGGATAATTATTCTAAAACAAAACAGGGAAGCATAATATAATAATAAGATCATAAAGGAACCATAAAAGAAACAACATGGATTAATGAAACAAATATAAAAAATCATAAAACATACAATCATTATATAAAATAACCTAATAAATTAAACTTAATTTTCAAACATGAGAACATAAAATAAAATGATAAAAAACATTAAAATGTTGTTAACTGATATTATAGTATTTATTGTTCTTTTAAATATGACAACTCACCAACATATTCAAAAATAAATTTTTTAGTGGAGCATAATACCCTCACACACTATGAAATCTATGACATTCTAATATGTTCCTATGTAACATTAAGTGTAGATCGTAGTTCGAAAATACTAAACATTTTTGAAACTAGTAACTTTTTAACATTTTAATATGTAAAATTTTGTACAGATGTTAGTTCTTTTACACTATCCTTTTTCAAACCAATAAACACTCAATCATTCTGACCTAATGTCTCTATCACATGAGATAAAATCATTTTCACATTTTATTGGAGATATAATTGGTCTCACTCATCTCATAATCTATTATTTTTTTCTCATTTGAAAATTATACATTCAACATTACATTAGCAACCCATAGAAAAAGAACATGTTTCAAAAATTATTTATAAATATCACATTAAATGAGATTTAGATATCATATAATTTTAGAACCCTCATTTTCCCAAAAAAATAATATCATATAAACTATAATCAAAACATTACATCGGGAAAAATATTTTTTCTTGGGTAATCATAAATGATTATACAATAGTATCTTAAAAACTTTTTAAAGCATTTAAGTGAATATTAATTTTCAAATAAAAAATGTGAGGGGAATGGGATCACTTTTGAAAACAATTTTGTAACATCCCATCTATCCACATTATATTGAGAAGTGGTGGTGGTTCTACTAAGGCAATGGTAAAATACTTAAGACACCAATGGAAAGAAATAAATTTAACGAGATTCAGAAAACGTGGTGGTACATTTTTAAATTTTTAAATAAAATAACAATGGATCATAAATAGTAGAAATTAATCCTCTATATGATGAATGAAAAAATTACAACCTAATTAATATCATAATATTATCCAAAATATAATTTTTATAATTGAAAAATGAAACAATAATCTATAAAACCTTAATAATAATGAAATTCAGACAATAAACTCAAAAAAAACTCCAAGATCCAACACCATATTTCATACCCATAGTATCAAGATGCATGTAACGTCCCAGCTCCAGATGCCACCCAGAGGCGTCCCATACCCGGTTGGTCACATGACCTTAAGCACATTTCCCCAAATGCCAGATATTGCTGACTAGAAGTGAGGGCCTTATGTGTGATAGTGGGGAAACTATTCCATCATTGGAAAAGTAACACAACGGAAGTAAAGAACATGCAAAAGAAGAAACATTAAACATCCATACAAGAGTAAACACCAGAAGACTGGAAAAATAAACAACTGGAGCACATATATAAATGATGCATGATACATATATCTATGAAAGTAACCAAACTATTCACAATGCTGAATACAAATAGTACTAAAACAAAGTACAAAAGAAATAGAAAAAACAGCTCCTCAGAATCTCAAGCCTAAGCTTAGTCACATGCTCTCTAGCTCCACAGAAAGTCAAGTACCTAAAGTATAAGGGAGATTTCCCTTATCCATACCTACAACAATATATAATGTTTGGGCCCAAAATCATGACCCAGTCAGGGTGTGAGACTAAATCCTAGCAAGAAACCACCCAAAGATCTGTGCCAAATAGCCAGTGAATATATGGAATGTAAAAGTATAGGTACACTAAATTGGAAAGTAATAAGTAGTAAACAATCCACTGTTTCAATATCAATAAACAAAAAACAAATATCTAAACCCCAAACATGTAACCCTCTGGGAATTACTCATAGACATCCCCTCTGGCCCTATCTAACAAGCACAAGCCAACCTCTGGTCAATACACTCGGCCTAACCCATGTGGTTTAGTATATCAAGACTCTATGAGGAAGAAGTCACAGTCAAATCCCTTTATAGTCTAAGGTAGTGAGGAACTCTTTGAGGAATCACTCATAGTCAATTACCCATATATCCTCAAGGACAAGGACTCTCTAAGGAAGCTCACTCGGTCAATTACCCTTATATCCCAGGTCGTTCATAGACTCTCTAAGTAACCAATCACCATCAATTCCCATTATAATCTAAATTAGTCAAGGTAATTCAAAATAAAACAAATACTATCTGAGGAAGCACTCACAATAAATTATCCTTATAGTCTAAAGTGCTCAAAGACTCTCTGAGGAAGCTCACTTATTCAATTCCCCCTATAGACTACTACACTAGGTTCTCACGTTATTGTGTAGGTCAATGGGCATAGAAATGCAATAAGGAAAAAGTAACCCTTATGAACTACTAGACTAGATAGTGTAAACCATATCAAGCATGTCAGAAAATACAAACTCTCCATCCTACTGCAACAGGTATGGGAAACAGGCAAGGAAGCTTAATGGTAAGCATGACCAAACAGTTGTAAATAGAACATGTGCAGGAAAAATACATCCAAATCATGTAAAAACATACTACTCATATCTAAATATCCTTTACACAGGCATGCAATCATGGTATAAAAACAACATGTGTAAAACATTAAACACGCAATACCCCATTCAAGGGTATTGCTGGAGTTTGAACATAATACTCGAATAATTTGAACGTAAAGGAACAAAATACCTACCTTGGTGTTAGGTGATCGATATATGTGATCCTTGAATCTTGATTCATCCTAGAATTCTGAAGATTTACTAAAACATCCAAAAAGTTCAACTGAATAAAACTTGAGCAAGACGAGGAATCATGAAATGAAGATCAAGCAGAAGAGAGATCTTACCAAGTCGAACCCAACGCAATCGACGGTGGTCGAATCAGAGTTCAGATTCTTGGTCGGGGGCTTGGAGAAAGATCACGACCGTAAGGGAGCTCTCTGCCAAACGAGACCTAGAATAAGATCATTCTGGTGATTAGACGTGGCCCCAGTGCATTTAATGAAAAAAAAAGAAAATACACAGCGTGTTCTTTTGAAGTACAGAACCAGTACTTTCCTTTTCTATACTCAACTTTAGGCGACTTCTAGGTCACCCCCACATGGCCATGTACAAGGCCGCTACACGACCAGCACACTGCTACCTCCGGTAACCGAGTACACGACCTGTACTCATAAAGTATACAGTGTGTACTTTGAAAATTTCTATAAATTCCTCTTTCTAAAAAGTGACAAGGAAAGGAAAACATGCCTAAAAAAGATCCGGGTTCTTACAAACTTCCACCCTTAATGAAATTCATCCCCGAATTTCCCTTGCGTGGTGTAGAATAAGAAACCCCGAACAGCTCCGACCACTAGGCTCATACATCGGCCTCCCTCTCCCAAGTCCCATCCTGTACCCACCCGTGCTACCATAACACTCGTACCAGAGGAATAGACCGGCCATAGAGAACATTTGTACTACGATCAGCAATCTAGATAGGATTCTCCTCATAGAATGAATCCACTTCCTACTCAACATCCTCAGGTTGGAAAACATGAGACATGTCTAAAAATAAATATCGATGTTATGAAACGTGTAAGACATCGTGCATAGCATGGTACCTTTGTGGTAACTGCAACCGATAGGACACCATCCCAACCCTCTCGAACACCTCAAATGGCCCGATGTACCTCGGTAAAAGATTACCCTATATCCTAACTCCCTTGTATCCCATCCTCGGTGTGACTCATAGGAAACCCGGATCCCTGACCCCGAACTCCAGAGGTCATCTTCGCTGATCAGAATAAGATTTTTGTCGAGACTATGTAGTAGCCATCCTCTTCTGAATCAACTATATCTGCTCTGTGTTCTCCTGAACAAGATGAGGTCCCAGCAAAGCCGCCTCTCCTGCCTTCATCCAACATAAGGGTGATCGGCATGGCCTACCATACAAAGCCTCGTAAGGTTCCATCTAAATAGTTTCTTGAAAACTATTATTGTATGCAAACTCCACAAGCAGTATATTCTTCTCCCAAGAACATTGAAAATCTAGGATGCATACACAAAGCATGTCCTCAAGTACCAGAATTGTACGCTCGGACATGCCATATATCTAGGGATGGTAAGCTATACTAAAATGTACCTATGTACCCAAATCCTTCTAATGCTCCAACCAGACCCAAGAAGTAAAATAGAATCCATATCTAATACAATGGAGTGTGATGATCTATGTAAGCGCACAATCTGACGGATGTACAATTGTTCTAGCTCATCAACACTGAATGTCTATTTTATCGGCAATAAGTGAGAAACCTTCATGAGTCTGTCAATGAAAATCAATACTACGTCATTCCCTTGAGGCGACCTCGACAACCCTATTACGAAATCCATCGGTACGTCGTTCCAATTCCACTCTGGAATATTTAACTGGTGCAAAATCCCCTTTGGTCGCTGATGCTCCACCTTCACCTGCATATAGGTTGAACACCTCATGACGAAACCAGCAACATCCCTCCTCATACCTAGCCACTAATACTGACGGTGTAGATCACGATACATCTTGGTGATCCCATGATGATCTTCCCAAACTAAGGAAGGAAAATCCCACATCAGTTCCTTATGTATGTCTGCTGGAACCCATACTCACAGCTAGAAATGCAAGATCTCATCCTCACCTCTGGTCCATCAAGTAATAGATTCCTCTCCTGAAACATTCTCCCTTAGGACTGGGACTTCAAAATATGACAGTTGCCTCATTCGAACTCAATCAATAAGAGTAGAAATAACAACTACAGAAGATGGAAAAGTCTTCCCCTGTCTTTCATGCACATACAAATGTATCTCAGAGAACAGAGCCATAATATTCCACTCACTACTGGCCTCTTCAACTGCTTGTACCTAGTTCCTTCTTCTCAGTTCATCAGCTACTGCGTTGCCTTTTCTAGGTGTATAGGAAAGCTTGAAATCGAAGAACTGAAGGTAATAAACTCACCTTTGCTGCCTCAAATTCAGATCATGCTGAGTGAAGATGTACTTGAGACCCTTGTGGTCGGTGAAAACCAAAAAATTATCTCCCAGTAGATAATGACTCCAATAGCGTAAGGAATGGACAACAACAGCTAACTCGAGATCGTGTGTTTCATAATTTCTCTCATGTGGTCTCAACTGCCGAGACCCGTACGCAACGAATCCATCTCCCTGCATGATCATAGCTCCCAGCCCGATACCTAAAGCATCACATTAAATAGTATTGCTCTTTCTCAGCTCTGGAAACACATGTATCGGTGCTGAATTCAACCTCTCTTTCTGCTTTTGAAAGGTTTACATACAAGAATCTGATCATAAGAATTTATCACCATTATTATTCAAACCCGTTAGAAGTGCCTCTAAGCATGAAATGTTTTTTATGAAGCGTCTCTAGTATCTAGACAGCCCTAGAAATCTTCGTACCTCAATGGAGTTCTTCGACTTCTCCATGGAAACTATTTATCTCACATTCTATGGATCGACTTATACACATTTCTCTGAGAGAACATGACACAAGAAGTGAGTCTGATCCATCCAAAAGTGGCATTTTGAGAGCTTGACATATAACTGATGCTTTCTCAGTGTACACAAAATGATCCCAAGATATGTAGCATGGTCGTGTCAAGTATGAGAGTACATAAAGATATCATCCACAAAGACAACCATGAAGGAATCCAAGTATGGATGGATCACTCTGTTCATAAGTTTCATGTAAATTACATGTGCATTTGTGAGACCGAATGGCATAACCATATATTCATATAGACGATACCTACTCAGGAAGGCTGTAAGAGGTATATCTGATGGTATAATGTGCCACTGATGATAACCGGACCTCATGTAAATATTTGAGAACACCCGAGCTCATCAAAGCTGATCAAAGAGATCATTAATCCTTGGAAAGGGATATTGGTTCTTGACCATCAACTAGTTAACCATCCGATAATCCACATAAAACCTAAGGGTACCATCTGACTTCTTCAAAAATAAGACAGGCGAACCCCAAAGAGATGTATTGGGTCAGATGAAACCCTTTTCCTCTAACTCATTCAACTACTTCTTGAGCTCTTGAAACTCTGGAGTAGCCATCCTATAAGGAGGAATGGAAACTAGTTCCACTCCTGGAACGAGCTCAATAGAATAGTCCACTTGTCTCTCTGGAGGCAATCCTAAAAAGTCTTATGGAAAGACATCCCGAAAATGATCCACCACTGGAAAAATTCTAACTATGAAGTCCCTTGATCATCCACATATAGAGTAGAGATCTGGGCTATAACTCCTCCCAACCCATGGTGATGTAGTCTCACTCTCCTCGCTTGGACATACCATTCACCCTTATGAAGAAAAGATCCACCCTCTAGCGATATGAAACTCACCTTATGATGATAACGGTCAACATCATCCTGGAATAGAACTAGCAAGTAAATCCCGATAATGAAATCATAGAATTTTATCTCTAAGACATAGAGGGCCCATAAAAAGTTACACCAAACAACCTCTAGATTGTGCTCCATGCAGTAATGCACACTCGCCGCTCTAGTCCCCAACAGGGTGTCTGGAGGCAAGATATCAGTAGAAGAAAAGATGCAGAGACCAAGGATCTACACAAAAGAAATAGATATAAAGCTATTCGAAGCTCTTCTATCAAAAAGAGCAGTAACTAAAACTGAGGCTACAATGATCATACCTCGACTGTAGAAGGTCTGAGATCCTTCTCCTACTGGGTCTACTACACTACAAAAGTATGGCCTACACTGTAGCCCTCTGACCATAACTAACCACTCTAAGCTGATCCACCCTGGTGTTTCTGAAAATTGGGTGACTACCTACCCCGACCACGACTTCCACCTAGACCAGAATGGCCAGAAGAACACCAGTTCCCTGACTGATGAGAAACCCGTGGTGATTCTCTTAAACACATAGTCATAGAAGATCCCCTATCACTAGCTGTTGGTGAGAATATAGGATAGATGTGATGAAGATGACCAATCTCGCTGCAAGATCTGCACTCCACTGAGTCTCTTGAAAAAGGTGGCCTCATATGCTCACTCTTCCCGCAATGGTAACACACCACCTGGCTACCAGAATATGCATCCTACATACTCTGATCTCCTCATGAAATCTCCATGTGGTGCGTCCTGCTATCAACTGGTACACCACTAACTCTAGATGACGAACTGCCCTAGTTCACTGCTCTAGAATCTCTTATATAGCACTCCGTGATCAGCTCCTTGTTGACCATGGAGGATATCGAAGTTAACATGAAGATGTTCACATGAGATCAGATTTCGTGCCTCAGACCATACTCAAACTTCCTTTAAAGGAACAACTCATCACCTCCAGTAATAGGCATGAAACACTGCAGCTCTGCAAAGAAATATGAATACTCCATAATAGAAAGAGTACCCTTCTTCTGACTCATGAACCCTCATGCTCGATCGGCCCTCAAGGTATCTGAATAGAAGTAATCATAGAAGATGCGCCGAAACTCATCCCACGCCATATTCTGCTGGCATCCCACCTGTGAGATCACATCCCACCACCTCTTGGTAGATTTTTGAAGCATGTAGGTAGTGAGCTTCACCCTATTCTATAGGGGTATCTCTAGATGCTCGAAGATCATTAACGTGGATTCTAGCCATGAATCTGTAGCCTAGGGTCCTCCATCCCCAAAGAACGTGGGAGGATGCTTCTTCTGAAAGTCCCTTGTCAAATCGTCCATAGAAGGGTTGGAGGCGGTGCTCCCTAAAAGGTTTGCATCGTCCTCAAAAATCCATCTCTGAACTGTTCACCTTTACCTACGTCAGGTATAACAACTGGTTCCAAGGATGGAATAAAGGGAGGATCTACGGGTAGTCCCCGATCAACCATATCCAGTGTCTAATCACCATCTAGAAACTGGCGCACAACCAGAGGATGTCTTGGTGGAATGAATCTGCAAGGTCAAGAGAACACCTTGGATCAAGATTATCAATAATTAAAAACTATAATCCTAGGAGGGGAACAAGAAAAATTAATCATTCATGTTTTACAAAAAATGAATACATGGTGTGTACAATTCCTACCAGGCGTGTTCCATTAATCCATTCACATGGTCATGTGATCCTACCAAAACCGGTCATGTAACACCCCAACACACGATGTGTTGTCTTAACACACAACGTTTACTTAAATACTCTTCTCCTACCTGAGTCCCTCTACATGGTAAAGACACACAGCTCTTCTGAAGACAAGACTAAACGGCGTGTTCATGGTGGACACAGTGTGTTCGAGAATGTATAAAATCAACCTATGTTGTTAGTGACATGGCCGGGTACTTGGGTCATACTACTCGGCGTGTTCAATCCTGACATGACGTGTAGCTTATGTTTTTCATCCATCTTTGTCATTAGTCACACAATTGGACATAGGGTCTCTATACACTTTGTGCTCATGCAGTACATGACATGTCATATAGATCTTTCTTGACCCCGTCTCTCTGCCCACACAGCCTATGACATGGTTAGAGATGACACAACATGTACATAATGTAAAAAACTAGTACTAAAAAACCGTTTCATCCCGAACAAAAGAACACATGGCGTTTAGTCAAAACTACAGGGTGTGTATTCTGGGTTTTTCCAGACATTAAGCCTCAGAAACTACTCTGGAGCCCAGAAAAATAATGAAATGAATATTAATGTTCCAAATTCTGATCGGTGAAGGCCCATACTCCCTGCGAATTATAACTTGTCATCATATATTTGTTATAAACAAGGTAAACAAGTTAATCATCCACTAAATTTCAGTCCATGAGGGCCCATAACACCTCAAGAACCTAAGTTTTTCATTCATTAGAACATAACCTTACACAAAACAATACCCTATCAAGCAACATGTATTTTTATTAAGTAATCTATCACAAAAACTTGCATATTAAATATAATATCTATCATAACAACATGAAATCTCTAATTCATCCGAAATGACATGGCATGAATACATGACATGTGATTTATAGAAAGTGCTTATATGATGCATGAGATGGAATATACTCATCTCATCAGGATGCGACAGAAGTATAACCTTAATAAAATCAACAGTAATAGTACAAAACATATGAGTCACCCAACTATGAAAATCAAAACAAATTTAAAATTGAAAACCAGAAAAATTGCAATAAACAAGGTAGATTGTCTTTTCACTGTACACGAGTTAGCTACTCCTGGGCACATCTTATTACCAAGTACCTCTTCCATAATATCCTTGGCTAAAGTCTCTAAAGAATATTTCAAGAGAAAAAAAATCCCCTGATACCACTTTGTAATGTCTCAGCCCCGAAAGCCACCAGAGGCGCCCCGTACTCAGTTGGTCACATGGCCTCAAGTGAATTTCCCCAAACACTAGAGGCTACAGACTAGCAGTGAGGGCCATGGGCGTGATAGTGGGGAAATTATGCCCTCATTGACAGAGTAAGACATTGGAAGTAAAAAACATGAAAAAGCGGAAGGAGTAAATATCCATACAAGAGTAAACAATAGAAGAGTGGAAAAATAATCAACTGGAACACATATATAATTGATGCATGATACATATATCTAGGAATTTAGCCAAAGAATTCACAATGCTAAATACAAATAGTTCTAAGCCAACGAACAAAAGAAATAGAAATAACAGCTCCTCCGCATCACAAGCCAAAGCTTTGTCCAATGCTCTCGAGCTCCACAATAAGTCAAGTACCTAAAGTAGAAGGGTGATTGCCCTTATCTATACATGCATCAATATAGTCTGTTTGGGCCCAAAAGCATGACCCAAACAGATTGTGAGACTTAATATTAGTAGGTAACCACCTGAAAATCAATGCTTAATAGTCAGTGAATATATGCCAGGTCAAAGTATAGAAAATAGTAAATAGGAATGTACTAAGAAGTAAATAATCCACAGTTTCAATATCAAGCAATAACAAAACAAACAGCTAAACCCCAAATGGGAAACCCTCCGAGAATTACTCACAACCATTCCCTCTAGTCCTACATAACAAGTACAAGCCATCCTCTAGGTAGTACACTCGGCCTAGACCCTATAGTCATGTATATCAAGACTCTCTAAGGAAGCACTCATAGTCAATTCCCCTTATAGCCTTAAGGTCAAGGACTCTTTGAGGAAGCTCACTCGGTCAATTACCCTTATAGCCAAGGTCATTCATAGACTCTCTGATAACATCTCACCATAAATTCCACATATAGTCTAAATCAGTCAAGTTAATTCAGAATAAAACAAATTCTCTCTAAGGAAGAACTCACATTCAATTCCCAATATAGTCTAAAGTTCTCAAAGACTCTATGAGGAAGCTTACACGGTCCATTCCCACTACATCCTACAACACCATGTTATCACAATCCATTGTTGGTCAACAAAATAAAAATGCAATATCTCCAAAGTAAACATACAGAAGTACTTGGATAGATAGTCTATAACATATCAAGCTGGTCAAAAAATGAAAAATCTACATCCTACAACAACAACCATGTCAAATAGGCAAGGAAACCTAAGGCTAAGTAGGACCAAACGGTCGTAAACAGAACATGTGTGGGATAAATACATCAAAAGCATAAAATAACACCCTAATATTATCTAATTAACCTCTAAACAGGCATACAATCATGGTATGAAAACAAAAGGGGTAAAATAGTTAACACACAATATCCTGTTCAAGGGTATTGGTGGAATTTGCACATAATAATCAAATAATCTAAAGGGAAAGGCACAAACCACCTACCTTGGCATTAGGATATTGATATATGTGAACCTGGAAGCTTGATTCACCCAATAATTCCAAATATCTACAAAAACATCCAAAATTTTCAATAGAGGATAACTTGAGAAAGAGAAGGAATCATGAAACAAAGATCAAGCAGTAGAGAGAGCATTCTGAGGAAATCCCAACGCAATCGACAGCGGTTGAATCGTAGTTCGGATGCTCCATCAGAGGCTTAGAGGAAGATCATGGTCATATGGGAGCTCTCGTCTAAATGAGACAAAGAAGAAGATCGTTCAGGTGATTAGACGCAACCACAGTGCGTTTAATAAAAAAAGGAAATACATTGTGTGTACTTTTGATGTACACAATGTGTACTTGCCTTTTCTATACTATGCTTTAGGTGGCCTCCAGGTCACCCCCACATGGTCGTGTGCATGGCCGTTACACGGCCAGCAAACAGCTACCAGCGGTAACCGAGTACACGGCGTGTACTCATAAAGCACACGATGTGTACTTCAAAAACATCTAGAAATTCCACTTTTTCTAAAAAAAACAAGGAAAAGAAAACATTCTTGAAAAAAATATACGGGTTCTTACAATGCATTACTAATGAAATGAGATACCTTTGTTTTACGTTTTTCTTCTTTGATGATATCTAAAAAAAGGAAGTTCATAAGTCGGGGGTGATCATAAAATAAATACTATGGCCCCAAATACATCCTAACTGACACAATAATGAAAAAACATATTAGAAAAATTTATATAAAACATTTTATAACTAGGATAAATAATTTATATAAAATCCTATAAATAATATCTAGTGAAAACAATCCACAAATCCTGAAAAAATTCCCATTTTTTGTCATATTCTTTTCAATTTCCATGCACACAGACACTCGATATTTTTCCCACTATTAGTGGTGGAAAATTTCATCAAGTATCTTTACCACTTTGATGGTGGTACTTCAATATCATAATTCATGACACTCAACAAAAACAAAAATGATTATGAAAAAATCATGATGACTATTATGAAAAAAGGCATTACATTTATTGATGAATTTAAACAAGTACATTACTTGCTTGAAAAAAAATATATATTTTAAAATAATAATTTAAAAAATATAAAAAAATGTTTTTCTAAATACAATTTTTTTTTATAATTTTCAATCTATATCCATTAAGAGAATTTCTAAAAAGAATCACATAATGATTTCATCACCATTTTAATCAAATTTTTTAATTAGACCTAGTACATAATGTTCTAAGTGATGCAGAGACAAAATAAAAGCCTCCAACATCTCAATGGTTTGATAAAATAGATAATGAAACTAAAATTATATTTACATAGGATTTTATCTTCTTCTCATAAATATATTATAGCATATCTAATCAATATTTCATTTAATGGATGATATATATCTGATATGGATGAAAAAAATCATTATAGAAGAGAGGAAAATAAAATATATAAGTATAATGGAAAATAATGATCACTTATTGATGGATCTGTACCTCTAATGATCTTTTATACCCCTATAAATCACTTCCATAAATAAAGGAAACATATATCATCCTTATAGAGATATATGAATTCTAGAACATTAGAGAATAGTTATTAAATTGGGTCGCAAGAAATATTTTAGATAATATCCAAAAATCTAGGTGTTACAAATATGTGCATCATGGTTAAGCCACACGATTTAAAAAAAAAGCTCCAATGATGTGGTGATACTATTTTAATCCAAATTCTCACATAAATGGATCTCACATTTATAATAAAAGTGTTCCAATTATGATTTTCCCTATATTACAAGAAGCATGGTTTCCCCTAGTTTCTAATATAGTGTTTCCATACTTTGTAGAAATATTGAACCTATCTAATGACCATAATCCACCTTATACAGTTTCTTGGAGGTTGTTCATGGTTACTATGAACATCCCACAAAATTTAATCATATGTAAATGACTCCAAAATAATCCAAATATCCATGGATCCCCTCAAAACTCATCATGAGCATTACCTGAAATATAAATACATGAATAAAAGGTTATGTTACTCAAACTGGGGATCAATATTCCCCCAATAATTCGTCATTTCGTATCTCAAAAGTTGGAAATGAATGTATTCTAAGAAGACATTGGGACACTAATCAAGAATTTCCTTCTCTCACTCCCATGATACATCTTGATTTTGACCATGTTTCTATAAAAAATTATAGGATAATTATCTTCTCAAGCATGATCATCACTTTAAAATCCACAACCTGTACCAGCACATAAATCAACACATCATATGGCACAAGGACAATGTGATCCCATAAAATCACAAGGTCATGATTAGGTTAGTACCTATTCAACAAATATAGTTGAAACACATTGTTCAATGAACAAATATTTTGAGGAAATGGAAAAAATATTCTACCTTGCCAACTCATTCATGTGCCTTAAAATGTCCAATTTACCAAGCAGAAAAATTCAATTACATACAAGTAAGATGCTTTACATGACATTGATGGATTCTTAAGTGCATGCATTCACACACCTTATTGAGAAAAAATTTACTTTGAAGATCCTCAAATGATTTTTAACAACATTAATCCATCTCCATATTCTATATAATCATCTAAAACATCTATGTTTTGTCTTGAAAATACTAGTTCCAATCACCGAAGTGTCAATTTTTCCACCCACAAAGTAGAGAATGACGAGGACAACTATATAATGCATCAAAAGGTTCCAAATATAATGATTCATGAAAAGAAATATTTTATGAGAACCTTATTAATAGTATTTTAATCTCCAACAAGCCACCAAAATTCTATATACAAGACCTAATCATATCCTATAAGGTTTAGACCATCCTTTTGTATTTCCAATTAATTTGACGATGTTAATCCATGTCCATAGTATATTAGGATCCCTTGACTAGTAGTAAGGAATTCCAAAAATATGATATAGACATAGGATCTTGGTCAGATATAACTGTGAATAGAATTATATGTACCTTTATAATTTCCAAAATGTTGTGTTTTGAAAAGTATTCCACTATAATAATTTTACAAATATGGGTGATGTTAGATAACTTTGTGAGATAATCCACAATCGCCCATATGGAATCACATTTCCTAACATTATATGGTAGAATTTTAATGATATATATATTGAAATATTTTTCAATTTCCATAGGATAAATAGTAAGGACTACCATATACCTTCATACCATTGATTTTATTCCTTGAAGATTTGTAACACTGTGAGCTTCCACAATACGCTTCTCATTCAATAATGTAATAGCTTGCATTGTACGCTACTTCGAGTTCTAACACAACACAACTAATCAAAGTAGCCGTTATGAATAGTAATACCCACCTTTTGAAATTATATATATTTTATATTTCAAAATGGACTTCATTATTGTATTTGGAATATCGAAATTATCCTAAGTTGAATTTTTTGTAATTTTCTGAGAACTTTCAATTTTTTATGAATAGTGAAAAATACTTAAAAAAACTTTTTTAATCAAAATAAATTATAGTGATAAATTATAATATTTATTGGGTTTTAAGTATAATTATAATATATTTTTACCATTTTATCCAATGGTGGTCATTAGAACTAATTTAACATTGAAATTGGACATAAACAATTGGCAATCTTTTGATATAAATTGTTTCTTAAAAACACGCTATTTGTTGTGACAGAGGGAATTAATTATAAAATTAATTAATGTAACTTATATGTTTGTAATTTTGTAAAATAGACATCACTTTTGAAATCATAATATCAAATATAGCTTAGGGTGAATTTTTGGGATTTTTCTGAAAAACTTCAATTTTTGATGAATAGTGAAACCACTAAGTGGTACATATAAAAACTGATTTTTCGTTTAAATGAAATTTTACCACTTCTGTGTTTTGAATTTCAAAAATCCGACATACATGGTTGTCATTAAGAAGAAAAATGTGGTTCAATGAGATTAAAATATTTTTGGTGAATAGTAACTTTTAAGTTCTTAATCGCGATTAGAGGTAATTAGTGTAGTTTAAGGTGAAAATAATTTGAGATGAGCTTGACACATGTCCTACCCTCATTGGATGTGCCATGACCGACCAAGACAATCCATGGGTAAACTTGGGGACCCCATGGAGCCACTTTAGTTGGAAAATGACATAAATACCTTTTATTTAATGTTAAAGTAAAAAATGACACAAACATGAAATGTTTTACTAAACCAATTTTTACATGGGGTTATACAAGTCATATTTTTTAATATAAATAGTCATTGGAAAGATATAAAGATTTAATACATCATAGTATTTTTTTTAATTTTTAGACATTAAATAAACTAAATTATTTATGACATCATGATGATGTAGTGATGACCTCATTATTTAACGATTTTAATAAAATGAAAAGATAATGTAAAATCCAAGGAATACACTTGTCCAAAGACTATTGGATGGGTATAATTAGAACCCTTATCACCTTATCCTATAATTATATAAATTTGGGACCTTTAGAATCCGAAAATCATTGTATAATAATGTAAAATTTCCTTACTTTCCAAGAGTGCCCCTCCTCTCCTCTTATAAAAGGCCCCCACCTCTACCACCTTACTCATACTTTCAAAGCCTTTTGGATCGGCCAAACTCTACCCAAATACTCTCCCAACTTCCCTCCCCTACTCCTAGAAGCCTCACTTTGGGCATAATTCTTCCCAAGGAAGCCTTTGGCTCAAATCAAAAGAGTTACCCGATTTTAAGGTAAGGTCTTCTCTTATGTTATTTTGTTTTATTTTGCTTCTCCAACCCCATAAACTCTTTTTATTCATTTTTTTTAATAACACAAGTATCCCCAATATACTAGGATGTTTTTATAAGAAGTATTCGAGCTACACTTACACACACATACATCTAATGGTTAATGATTATACTGTTTCTGTGGATGGAGAATATTTGCCTCACGAAATGATGATTGTTCAACACTCATATAACACCTCTAATGGTGGACATTATGATGAAACTATTTTTATATATGATATATATTATGTTTTTGTATTTTTCATTTATGGCATACCTTTATGGTTTCCATTATGGGTAAACACGATATTTTCATTTTAGAAAGTGCGGACTACCGCCCCCTCAAAGTGATTTGAATCGTTAATGCCATATGTGGGATGTATAAAGGATGAAGTAAATGATATTATATATGATATTATACTGTAATTATAATATACCATTATATCATTATGATTTAATTAAATACGAAATAGAAATGAAAGTAGCGTTCAAGCGTACGTACGGCTTACCGTCTCCATGAATGGTGCATTTCATTTCTTACCTCTAAACGTTATAGGATATTATAAATGTATGTATATACTGGATATATATAAAATATATGATATCTATATCATGAATATAATTCTGGATATAATGGATATTTTACCACATGAACAACTTGTAATTATAAGAAGTTTATTTTTGATTCAAGTACCAAAGATCGACAAAACTACCGTTATTAACGTAAATAATTACGTAATGTTCATAACATGTTAATAAGTGATATTAAAGGAATAAGAAACTTGAAAAGGTTCTTAAGAAACTATAAATTAACTATAGTTTATTATTCAGGAAATTAAATAATGATCGAGTCATGTCGGACACGAGGTAAGGGAACTTCTTAACCCGATTTCCATTCTTTGGGTTAATCTCCTACTTTCAAATTATGTCATGATATTATTATGTCCTATCTTGTATTTGTACTTTCTTTATGTGTAATTATAGTGAATACAAATAATAGATCTATTTTATATAAAAAATGATATTTGTAAGGGACTTCATCTCAATCTCCTTTCATTGAGGCATATTTGGTTTTATACACAACTTTCTTTTATACGGTGTATAATCCCCATTGACTTTTACGTTTATTCAAAAGGAATATTTTTATACGAAGAATTTACTAAACGAAAAAAGGGAATGTTTTTGTCGTACATATGCGGTGACAATGACTTCTCCGCCATCGTGACCATTATTTGAGTTTCGGCTTCCTCTACAAGCCATACCTTTTTTTAAAAGTTAAATAAATACCATGTTTTACCTTTCTTTTATTTTGGTATTGAAAATGGTTTTTAAAGTGTTTTCATTATATCAATGTGTTGTATTGATATCTTGTGATTGAAATGTGGAAATGTTATGTTTCCTTTATGCATGTTTTATGTGATACGATTATGTTATGGTTTATGATATGTTTAAACCTATTCATATGAGAAATGCATTGGACTTAATAAGTGACGGGTGGAGCCCGCTATAGCTCCTCGATGCATCAGCACGTCTCATGAGACAAACTAGTGTCTTGGCACGGGGCCTTGACAAAATCTTATTTGTGGTCTTGGCATGAGGCCTTGACTACGTGGTTATGATAGTCTGGCATTATGCATTCCATCGTTATGAAAGTGGTTATTGAAATTGAATGGGATTATTCGATTAGTAGAATATCAATGTGAGTAAGTAAATAGAATTATTTAATTTTATTTTTTCCATATTATGCTAAAGTTAAAGTTTAAAAAGGATTTTGTTTTAGTTATACATTGCCTTAAATGTTAATGATTATTTATGAAAGCTTCTGTAATATTGTTATCCTTACTGAGCATCTGAGCTCACCCCTTTCAATGTTTTAAAATTTTATAGGATGTGAAGAGGTATAGTATGAATGACCTGCAGGGATAGTCAGAAGAGGATTTGAGTGTTGACTATGGAGACTTTGTTATTGTATTTTTTCACCTTATGATGTAATGTAACATTTATGAATGTATATACTGTTTCCAAGGATACTAAACTAATAAGTCATTCGAGACTTGATCGTTTGTGATCATCCTAATGTTATACAATAATGCACCGACTCCGGGTAACTGGGGTTGGGGCGTTACAGTTGGTATCAGAGGCTGTTTAGGTGGCTCTGGCACAGATGTACCTAGGGGTAAAACCCAAAAACACCGCTTTGAGCTAGACTCGAATGGGAACTGGTGCATGACAACGGGCCTTGCTGCACTCTTGGTTGCGACACTCCCGGGGGATATGCTTAAGATAATTCTCATTTTCTTTACAACCCACTATGAAGGGTTATGAGTATAAACTTCCTCAAAGAAAATATTTTTTATGATTATGGATTATATCCATAAATAGTTCAATTAGTGTTAAGTGTTTTACAAGTATGGAATTATGTATTTTGATTTATAAACTAACTTAGTTTATGCCATTGTTTAGAAATGGCACCTAGTGGAAGGAATGGAAACCCTATCAATGCACGCACTCCGTGTAGGGATTGCCCTCCTTCTCAAGATAATTATTGTGGATCTGGAGATACAACTGGTGCTGATCAACTTATTACCATACTGGGACAACTCACTCAGGTTATGAATAATAACCTTACTCGTTTGGAGCACCCTGGTCCGCAACGTGGAGGATCAATGTTAGACCGCTTCATGAGGCAACAACCGCCAACATTTATGGGGGTAAAAATCCATTAGTATCTGAGCAATGGATAAACTCATTAGAGAAAATATTCCACACCATGGGGAGTAGCGAAAGGGAGAAGGTTATCATGGCAGTTTACCGCCTCACTGGAGATGTCGATCAATGGTGGTCATTGATTCAAAATACAAAGGAAGATGAAGAAGTATCACGTATGGAATGGAGGGAGTTCAAAGAGCTTTTCGTAGAAAAATACTTTCCTCATGACCATAGAGCATATATGGAAAGGCAATTTCTGAGTCTGAGACAAAAGGAGGATAAGAATTTCGCAAAGTATGAGGCCAACTTTACAAGGTTAGTGAGGTATGCTGCAGATTATATACGTAACCCAAGAGTTATGATTGATCTTTTCTTTGATGGGTTAAAAACATTTCTCTGTCGAGCTTTAGTATCACAATCTTTCTCAACATACTAAGAAGTTGTCTCATGTGCTATCAAGACAGAAAAGTAATTCTCTATGTCTTATGACCACAAAGTAAAGCAAGAGAAGAAGAGAACGTTGGAACAAGATACAGATAAAGGGAAAAAGGGAAAGAAGGATTTTCCATTATGTGATAATTTTGGGAAGAATCACCCTGGTACTTGCCTACAAGGAATGGGAGTTTGTTACAATTGTGGAGAAAAAGGTCACCAGGCTCGTGATTGTAAGGGAAAGAAATAGGATATCAATGTTGAATGCTACAATTGTAGGGAAATGGGTCATTATGCAAATGAATGTCCTATGAGTCAGGGAAACATACCTCAGAAAAGGCCAAGGGATCAAGGGAAATCTTATGCTATTACTACAGTTGAAGCAGAATAATTAATGTACTGGTGCTTTTGGACTAATGGATTATATTCTGGTTATTAGAATAATGTGATATATATATAAGGATTGTACTTCAGTACTTATTGATTTCAGTAAGGATTTAATATGATGAAGGTAACCATATTTTTAGTATTTCAGAAAAATAGAAACTTTATTCTGTTTGGGGAATCTTATGTTACAATTGATTTTTGAATTTAGAGACCTTTTAGAGAAAGTCTGTATAGAGGTATTTTGGATATCTATAAAGGTTGGAATGGATTAAGTTGAACATTGGATAGTATTGTTTAAGGTTAAAACATTTATGAAGATTATTTTTGGAATATTATAATACTATAGTTTTAGGAAAAGGACAACCTGCAGGGTGGGGGCATAACCCGTTGCGTCGGACAAAGCTGCAGGAATCGAACCCACAACCATAGTGCGACATGCCTTTATTACCTACAACTAGCCTACAAGAAGTACCTGGTTATTACAAAATAGTTCAACTAATCTAAATGGTATGTGTTAATATTTGGAACCTTATACGATTAGGATAAATATAATATTTTTGAGTTCAATTATCTTTTTGAGTGAAAAATGATTTTGTGGTAGAAATTAGTTGAAGGTTGAAACTATACTTGCCAAGAATAAATATATATACCTATCTCTTATTATATGAATAAATTAATTCTTAAACTTTAGTAAAGGGATATTAAAAAAAAAAATTGTTATCCTAAAACCTTATGTCTTGTTGAACTGATAATATTTTAAATCATCAATGATTGAAGGCTTTGAGGCCCTCAATTTTACAATTGTTTGTGATTGATGACCTCAATAACTCCCTACAAATATTTACATTTTTCCTCCAATTATATGTCTCTAATTGCCACCAATTTTCTCCTTATTGAGATCATAATTTTGTGGTGACTTTTTCATTTCCCTTTCCCTCTTATTAAGGGTAAATTTTATAAACCATATTTCCGATGTGGGTTTTCCAAAAAGGTATTTTCGAGTTCTAACACACCGCAACTAATCAAAGTAGCCGTTATGAATAGTAATACCCACTTTTTGAAATTATATAAATTTTATATTTCAAAATGGACTTCATTTTTGTATTCGGAATATCAAAATTATCCTAAGTTGAATTTTTTGTAATTTTCGGAGAACTTTCAATTTTTTATGAATAGTGAAAAATACTTAAAACAACTTTTTTAATAAAAATAATTTATAGTGATAAATTATAATATTTAGTGGTTTTAAAGTATAATTATAATATATTTTTACCATTTTATTCAATGGTGGTCATTAGAATTTATTTAACATTGAAATTGGACATAAACAATTGCCAATCTTTTGATATAAATTGTTTCTTAAAAACACGCTATTTGTTGTGACAACGGGAATTAATTATAAAATTAATTAATGCACCTTATATTTTTGGAATTTTGTAAAATAGACATCATTTCTGAAATCGGAATATCAAATATAGCTTAGGGTGAATTTTTGGGATTTTTCTGAAAAACGTCAATTTTTGATGAATAGTGAAACCAGTAAGTGGTACTTATAAAAATTGATTTTTCATTTAAATGAAATTTTACCACTTCTGTGTTTTGAATTTCAACAATATTCTATACATTTTTGTCATTAATAAGTAAAATTTTGTTCAATGAGATTAAAATAATTTTTGGTGAATAGTAACTTTTAAGTTCTTAATCGCGATTAGAGGTAATTAGTGTACTTTAAGGTAAAAATAATGTGAGATGAGATTGAAACATGTCCTACCCTAATTGGATGTGCCATGGCCGACCAAGACAATCCATGGGTCAACTTGGGGACCCCATGGAGCCACTTTAGTTGGAAAATGACATAAATACCTTTTATTTAATGTTAACGTAAAAAATGACACAAACATGAAATGTTTTACTAAAACAATTTTTACATGGGGTTATACAAGTCATATTTTTTATCATAAAAATTCATTGGAAATCTATAAAGATTTCATACATCATTGTAGTTTTTTATAATTTTTAGACATTAAATAAATTAAATTATTTATGACATCATGATGATGCAACGATGACCTCATTATTTAATGATTTTAAAAAAATGAAAATATAATGTAAAATCCAAGGCTTACACTTGTCCAAAGACTATTGGATGGGTAGATTTCTAACTCTTATCACCTTAGCCTCGAATGATATAAGTGTGGGACCTTTATAATCCGAAACTCATTGTATAATAATGTAAAATTTCCTTACTTTCCAAGAGTGCCCCTCCTCTCCTCTTATAAAAGGCCCCCACATCTACCACCATACTCACACTTTCAAAGCCTTTTGGCTAGGCCAAACTCTGCCCAAATACTCTCCCAACTTCCCTCCCTTACTCCTAAAAGCCTCACTTTGGGCAGAATTCTTCCCAAGGAAGCCTTTGGCTCAAATCAAAAGAGTTACCCGATTTTATGGTAATGTCTTCTCTTATGTTATTTTGTTTTATTTTGCTTATCAAACCCCATAAACTCTTTTTATTCATTTACTTTGTAACAACACCATTATCCCCAATATACTAAAATGTTTTTATAAGAAGTATTCGAGCTACACTTACACACAGATACATGTAATGGTTAAAGAACATACTGTTTCTGTGGATGACGAATATTTGCCTCACGAAACGATGATTGTTCAACACTCATATAACACCTCTAATGGTGGCCATTATGATGACACTATTTTTATATATGATATATATTATGTTTTTGTTTTCCTTATGATTTTTTATTTTTCATTTATGGAATACCATTATGGTTTCCATTATGGGTAAACACGATATTTTCATTTTAGGAAGTGCGGACTACCTCCCCCTCAAAGTGATTTGAATCGTTAATGCCATATGTGGGATGTATAAAGGATGAATTAAATGATATTATATATGATATTATACTGGAATTATAAAATAACATTATATCATTATGATTTAATTAAATACAAAATAGAAATGGAAGTATCATTCATGCGTACGTACGGCTTACCGTCTCCATGAACGGTGCATTTCATTTCTTACCTCTAAACGTTATAGAATATTATAAATATATGTATATACTGGATATATATAAAATATATGATATATATATCATGAATATAATTCTGGATATAATGGATATTTCACCACATGATCAACTTGTAATTATAAGAAGTTTATTTTTGACATAAGTACCAAAGATCGACAAAATGATTGTTATTAATTAAAATAATTACATAATGTTCATAACATGTTAATAAGTGATATTAAAGGAATACGAAACTTGAAAAGGTTCTTAAGAAACTATAAAATAACACTAGTTTATTATTCAGGAAATTAAAGAACGATCAAGTCAAGTCGGACACGAGGTAAGGGAACTTCTTAACCCGATTTCCATTCTTTGGGTTAATCTCCTACTTTCAAATTATGTCATGATATTATTATGTCTTATCTTGTATGTATACTTTCTTTATGTGTAATTATTGTGAATACACATAATAGATCTATTTTATTTAAAAAAATGATCTTTGTAAGGGACTTCATCTCAATCTCCTTTCATTGAGGCATATTGGGTTTTATACACATCTTTCTTTTATACGGTGTATAAACCCCTTTGAATTTTACGTTTATTCAAAAGAAATATTTTTATACAAAGCATTTAATAAATGAAAAAAGGGAATGTTTTTGTCGTACATATGCGGCGACAACGACTTCTCTGCCATCATGACCATTATTTGAGTTTCGGCTTCCTCTACAAGCCATACCTTTTTTTAAAGAAAAATAAATAACCGGATTTACCTTTATTTTATTTTGGTATGAAAATGGTTTTGAAAGTGTTTTTATTATATCAATGTGTTGTATTTATATCTTGTTATTGAAATGTGGAAATGTTATGTTTCCTTTATGCATGTTTTATGTGATACGATTATGTTATGGTTTATGATATGTTTAAACCTATTAATGTGAGGAATGCATTGGACATAATAAGTGACGGGTGGAGCCCGCTATAGCTCCTCGATGCATCAGCAGGTATCATGAGACAAACTAGTGTCTTGGCACGAGGCCTTGACAAAATCTTATTTGTGGTCTTGGCACGAGGCCTTGACTACGTGGTTATGATAGTCTGGAATTATGCATTCCATCATTATAAAAGTGGTTATTGATATTGAATGGGATTATTCGATTAGTAGAATATCAATGTGAGTAAGTAAATGGCATTATTTAATTTTATTTTTGCCATATTATGCAAAAGTTAAAGTTTAAAAAGGCTTTTGTTTGAGTTATGCATTGCCTTAAATGTTAATGATTTTTTATGAAAGCTTTCGCAATATTGTTATCCTTACTGAGCATCTAAGCTCACCCCTTTCAATGTTTTAATATTTTCCAGGATGTGAAGAAGTATAGTATGAATGACCTACAGGGATAGTCAGAAGAGGATATGAGTGTGGACTATGGAGACTTTGTTATTGTAGTTTTTCACCTTATGATGTAATGTAACATTTATGAATGTATCTACTGTTTCCAAGGCTACTAAACTAATCGGAATTTCGAGACTTGATATTTTGTGATCATGCCAATGTTACGAAATAATGCACCGACTCCGGGTAACTTGGGTCGGGGCGTTACACTATTTCATTAGTGAGCCTTATCAAGATACAGTACATTAAAACCCCTTTCATATAAACCCACCAAATCTATTGATTCCATGAGTTATAAATTTTATAAATTTGAGGTTGAAAAACGTATATTTAATGGTTGTTGGAACAGAAATGGTTTTTTATAGTAATATGTTTTATCCATCGGGTATCTAAACCACAACACTGAACATCCACCCAAATCCCATCCTGAAATGGTTTTCCTACTATTTATTTTGACTTATGGGTAACATTTTCATGATGTGATGATTAATTGTAATGCGCCGACCCCAGTTACCCAGATTCGATGCATTATTACATAACATTGGCATGATTACAAGGAATCAAAACTCGGAGGACCAATAAGTTTAGTAGTCTTGAAAAATAGATTACATACATGAATGTTACATTACACTTTATGACAAACAAAATAACATAAATAATCCTTTATGAATTCCATTATTCCCTTGGCTTAACCCTGCATATTACTCACAATACACTTTTTGGAAACCTGGGAAAAAGAAAACAAAGAAAGGGGTGACCTCAAATGCTCAGTAAGGATAACAATACAACAGAAACATTCATAAATAAGAAAAAAATATTAAGGCAATATCTAACTAAAACAAAAGCCTTTTAAACATTAACTTCAGCATAATATGGAAAAAATAAAATGATGTAATTTCATTTACTTATTTACATGAATATTCTACTAGTCGAATAACCACATGCAATATTACTAACCAATTTTATAATGATGGAATACATAATGCCAGACTATCATAACCACATAGTCATGGCCTTGTGCCAAGACTAAAAATAAGATTTTGTTAAGGCCTTGTGCCAAGACACTAGTTTGTCTCATGAGACCTACCGATGCATAGATGAGCTATAGCGGGATCCACCTGTCACTTACTTTGTCCAAGGCATTACTCATATGAAAATATTTAAATTTAACATGAATATTCGTATTAAAACTGGCATACGAAATGTCAATTCATTTACCATAAACCATGAATGGTATCAAAATAGAACATCCAAAGTAAAACATATTATAACTCATTAAACACAACATGGAATATTTTATTAATATAAATCAACCTCAATCAAAAATAATTTTTAGTAATGGATGCTGAGATAGTTGAAAATGATGAGTAAAACTTTTTGAGAGAAATATCCTTTTTGTAAAATCGTTTAAAAGTCACACATTTATAAAGGAAGTAATTTTAAAGAGATTTTTGAATCAAAGTGTCCCATAACACTTTGAAACTTTTGAAAAGAATTATAATTTCAAAACATTCATGTCTATATAAATAAATCCTTAAAATCATTTTGAAAACATGGACATTAATTAAAAAGGTTTATAAAGATTAATCGCTAAAACATTTAAAATTCTGATCATGATAAAGTGTACTTTTCACAAATCATTAAAATATTCATTTTGAAATCATTTTTATGAAAATTGATATGGATGATAAAAATGTCCCAG
This sequence comes from Viscum album, assembly GCA_963277665.1. Taxonomy (NCBI): domain Eukaryota; kingdom Viridiplantae; phylum Streptophyta; class Magnoliopsida; order Santalales; family Viscaceae; genus Viscum; species Viscum album. The sequence goes on along the minus strand of OY728159.1, from coordinate 1,285,796,492 downwards.
TAAATACTTACAAATAAACAATCTCATATAATAATGAGATCTAGGAATTAACCCTTACCTCATTGTTATCAATCGAGTCGTATGAAAAATATTAAATAAAAACAAAATGAATCATTGAATATCATTAATATAAAAAAACTCATGATAATATATATCAAATGTCATTACACAATACATCATATGAAATAAATAAGTGTTGAAAAATGGAAATCACATAGAATTAAAAGTGAGATATGAAACCACTAACCTCGTGTCCGAATTGACCTGTTCGTTCATTAATATCCGGAATAATAAACTAAATAAAATTTCTACTTGCTTAATAACCTTTTTAAAGTTTATTATTCTTTTATATAACTTATTACCATGTTATAAAAATTATGTAATCATTTATGTTAAAAACGTTAATTTTGTGGATATTTGGCACTTGAGTCAAAAATGAACGCCTTATAGTTACAAGTTGTTCACATGGTAAAAAGATCATTATATACAGAATTATATTCATGATTTAGATATCATATATATCATATATATACAGTATATACATGTATTTATAATAGTACATATCATTTTGGGGTAAGAAATGAAATGCCCCGTTGATGGAGACGGTATGTCGTACGTACGCATGAACGCTACTTTCATTTCTATTTCTTATTTTAATGGAATTAAAACATAATGATACATAGGTATTTTAATTACAGTATAATATCATATATGCAATCATTAACTCCATCCTTTATACTTCCCACATATGGTATTAACGAGTCATATCACTTTGACGGGGCGATAGTCCGCACTTCCTCAAATGAAATTATCACGTTTACCCATAATGGAAACCATTAAGGTATTACATAAAAGAAAAATACAGAAACATGATGAAAACATAAAAATGATATATATAATATATAAATATAGTGCTGTCATAATGGCCACCATGATAGGATGTAGGAGGTAATTGAACAATCATCGTTTCATGATGCATTAGTTTTCCATCCACAGAAAAATTATGTTCTTCACTCATTTGATGGAGGTGTGTGTATGTGTAGTTTTAATACTTTTCATAACAACATTCTAGTATATTGAGGACACTAGTGTTGTTATAAAAAAAGGAATGTAAAAGATTTTAGGGGTTGGAGAAGGAAAATAAAACAAAATAAAACAAAAAAAATTAAGAGAAAATGTTACCTTTAATTTCGGTAACTCCCTTTGGTTTGAAGCAAAGGACTTCTTGAAGTGCCTTATGAATAATTTAAGGATTATTGGAGGAGGAAAGTGATGTACATAGATTAATTGGGCAGAGGCTAGAAGATCCAAATGGCTTGAGAGGTGTGTGGAATATGTTAGAAGTGGTCTCATTTTATAAGGTGGAGGAGGGGCTATTTTGGAATGTGTGAAAATATTATTTTATTATATAATGATATTTGGTTTATAAAGGTCCGGAAATCTTTATAATAGAAGATAAGATGACTCACGGTCTGAATAGAATCATCCAATAAAAATTGGATAGCTTTTGGATAATATTTTAATCATTATAATCTTATTTATTAAAATCATTTATTAATGAGGTAAATACTGTATCATTATTGTGTCATAAATAATTTAAATTATTCGATGTCAAAAAATTATACAAAAAATACTACCAAGTAGGAAATCTCTTTATATTTCTAAATAATATTTATAGTAGAAAAAATGACTTATATAACACCACATAAAATTAATTTTCTAAAAGAGTTTTGTTTATGTTATTTTTGCCACTACATTATGTTAATTAATCTAAATCGTCATTATCACTCCCATGTAGCTCAATGGGGTGCCAAAATCGACTCAAAAATGCCCATGGTCGTTAATTACTCAACAAAAAAGGTTTGGACAAGTGTTGATGTAATTTTGAATTATTATGATATTTGTTTTACCTTGAATTACATTATTTACCTTTAACCGCGATAAATAAAAGTCAAAAGTTACTATTCACCAAAAATTATTTTCATCTTATGGAACTACATTTTACTAACTAATAAAAACCATGTTTGTCGGATTTTCGAAATTCAACTCACAGAAGTGGTAAAATTTATTATAATGAAAAATTCAGTTTTTTAACTACTACTATGTGGTTTAACTATTCATTAAAAATTGATGTTTTTCAGAAAAATTAAAAAATTCAGCTGAAGATATATTTTATATTACAAAATAAAAAATCATTTCTATTTTACCAAATTCTAAACATAAAATTTTCATTAATTAATTTAAAATTAATTCCCGTTATATAAACAAATAGCGTGTTTTTAAGAAACAATAACTATCAAAAGATTGACACTTGTTTATGTCCAATTTCAATGTAAAATTACATATATTGGATATAATTGGATTAAATGGTACAAATATAATATATTTATACTTCCAAACCATTAAAATGTATAATTTAACACAATAAATTATTTCTATTCAAAAATTGTTTTTAATTAAAATTTAGTATTTTCACTATTCACCAAAATAAGAATGTTATCAGAAGAATACCAACAAGTTATCAAAACTAAATTTTTATCTCACTATTCTAATGAAGAAGTTTATTTTGTAAAATTCAGTATATAAAAGTGTCAAATATTTGATTAAAAAGGGTTCGCCCTAAAAAATTGGTAAAATTTTATTTTCTGAAAAATACATCATTTATCTAAAAAATTGAATTATGTCTTACAAACTCTTAATATGGGTTATAAAATTATAAGGATTATTTAAAGTTCAAAATTCTGTTAATACTATTCATAACCACTTTTGAATGGCTAGTTTGGTAAGTCGTGGTGCGCTTGAACTCAATGTTGTGTGTAGTGCAAGTTATTGAATAACTTTGAAGAAATAACGTACTATGAAATCATGGGGTGTTACATTAATCATTTGTATCATACAGAACCAAATCATGAACCAGAGTAAGAAGATATAAAATGATTATTTCCCTTTAATTTGAGATATCATTATTCATATCTACTATGACTATTTTTTTTCATTAGTCCGAAGCCTCTTAACAAACAACATAACAGACTAAAATTTTGAATAAAAAATATTTTATTATATGGAATGTATGATACTAAAAACCATGTATATAATGGAATATACCAACTAAGAACATTATATTTTTTTAATGTTTTAATTAAATTCAATATATAATATAGCTTACGATGAACACAATACTTAGTTAGCTTGTGATACATAAAAGACTGAGTTTTAATGAATACTATTGATATAATTATTTAAAATGATAATTATATGCTAGCCATCAAATGGAAATTTATGAATAGGACTAAATAACTTATAAAACTATATGGTTGAATTCATTGTTTAAAATTAATTATAAATGTATGTAAAAGCTATTTGAATATAATGTAATTTCTTTTAAATGAAATTTATGCAACACACGAGTTTTATTTTAAAAAATTAAATTAATTAATATTAGTGGATGATTTTAATTAAATTTATATATTAATTATTCAATAATTATTTTTACATTCACCCAAAATATTTTATTGGCATAAGATAAGAACTAATGAAATTTTATGCAAGAAAAGATGTATTTTTTTAAATGTAGAATTTCTTCCCTTTATTGGGAAACTTTTTTGAAAACAATATTTTGATAATTTTGAATTTTTTTTAATGAAAATAAACTAAATTTTTTAAATAGTAATTTCCATATTATATTAGTGTTAATTTTTGGTATTTCTCTATGTAGTTTCATTTTTGATGAACAGTTAAATAATACTGAATTTTATTTGAAAAATAATTTTTCATATAAATTATTTAGAATGTTAAGTTATATTTTTAATTGGTTTTGAACACAAAATATTTTTATTATACATATATTTATCAATATATTTCATTATAATTAATTTTATAATTAATATAGATACACAAATTTAATAAACATTACAACATTTTCACATTAAAACATTGCTTTCTCTTATAACCGTGGAATAATTTTTAAATTATTTTTCTCACTTATGTGGATTTTATTTAAAAATATTTGATTTTATAGTTATAATATGAATATTTTATAATTTCAAATGAGTATAGATTAATTTTTACCAAATTTATTAATAAAAAAAGTTAAAAATAATTACAACGATTAAGGAGAAAATATGAATACATTGTGATTAAAAATAAAACCAAAACACTTCCAACACTCATTGTATGGAAGTATTTGGACTCTTTCGACTTTATTAAGAAAATATATTTGTTTCTAGGACACATTAACATTAAAGTTTTTCATATAATAGGTTAATTAATAAAAAAGGATAATATATTATTTTCTACTTTAAATTTTGATAATGCCTTATGCAAGGAAGAGATATTAAAATGTTTGGGTTATAAAAATTATATTGAAGTATAATTAATTTTCTATAAATGATAATAATTATCAGTCCAATTTAGAATTTAATTAGTTACTTTAAATTAATATTCAGTAATAATACAATAATTGTTTAGTTAATAATTTAATATAATAAATGATGTTAAAAATACTAAATGTGATGTTAGGTGAATGGATTGTTATGCAAAATAATTTTTATTGATGAATGTATCATCTTATAAATATATTAACTTAATAAACCTTAATTAATACAATTTATTGATATTTTAAAATTAAAATCAACATAACAATGTTCAAATTGGCCATAATGTTATTTTATAATAAATGATATTTTACTAATATATATAAATGTATTAAAAATCATATCTTCTATAATGTGATTTTTAAATGAAAATAAATGAAAATATGTTCCATTCATGGACCAATATTTCTACTATATTAAATATATTGACCATTATAGGGTAAATACTTTGATAGAGTAATTAGGATTAAAGATGTGTTTTTGGGAGTTAAATGCACTTGTGGTTAAATGAATATCCAACACACACGTAGATTACCACTTCGTGAACTGATGTAGTTTTTTCTATTTTCAGCATTAAAGGATGGTAATAATAATTAATTTATACTTTATATATGATAAATATTTTATTTTAAATTTAATTAATCTTATGTAATTTTTATATCTCTCATACCATCATTATTTTTATTTTTTGGGAATATGGTAACGTCGCTCGTGTATACAGTATGCTACCGCACCACGAAGGGGTGTGATTTAATCACACATTACATGGAATATATTGTGGATGAATTTAATATAAATATGTGATACATATTAAGTAAATATTATAGTATAATTATTTAATATGTATATTATTTATTTTTATTTCTTTAAAATTATAGGATAATGGATGTATCGTCCAAGAAAACATATGGTACAAAATATCCATGAATGATGCATTTTTCTTATATCAAAATTATATTTATTTTTATAAATACAAATATTTTTAATATATATATGATATTTAAATAATGATTTAAAATCATGAGATGATAGAATCATGATCAAAATAATTGTATAAAAATTAAAAGTCCAAATATACTTGAAGAATAAGGAATGAAACAACTGAAACAATGAAAATGTTGAATGCGCATTAAAAAACATGGGATAAGTTGTTATAAAATTACAATATTTGGGATTTTAAATATTAATCTGTCTTTAGTAGGAATTAATAGAATTATTAAAACTATTTTACACAAGGATATAGGGAATTCAACCAAAAAGAAGGATAATGTAATGGAATTAATCTCAATTTACATTCTATTGATACTTATTTTTTATTACGCACCAATTCACTTTTATGTGATGTATATACTACTCCTTTGACATGAAATACAATTCATACATCACTCTTAATGGAATTTTAGTTTTCAATTTTATTTCTTTCATCAAATTGGTTTTGATATGAAAATTAACAAATGCTAAAAATTATTGAGTAATACCACTTTATTTTGTGATTGTTTACTCATTTTTAAAACATAAAATTTTATTTATTTATATTTTAATACAAATTTAATTTATCTTGAATATACATTTCATTTTTTAATGTTTATTATTATTTCATAAACTATATATGATTTTTTATATACTGTATTAACATGGAATTTTATTGGATTTTCTAATGAAATGTTCGTAAAAATGTATACATTACTCAATATAGATATTTGATAACGAACATTATTAGCGAATTAAATCAATTATTAGATATATATATATATATATAAATAATTATATAGACTGGAACAACAAGTCTTAGCGACCATTTAATGTAGTCCCATCGATGTATTTGTAGTCTTCTGATACAAATTAATTCCCTAAATCAAATGGGTTTCTATCCTTTATGTTTTAAACAGTCTGGTGAAAGGTATTGACGAAAAAAATTCATGTTCCCAAAAAATTAAATCCAATATTTATGAATTTCATTCATTTAGAACTCATTTATTATTATCCATTCAATTTTCAATATTAAAAAAATCATTGGATGAATTTGATTCCTAGTTTAAAGATTAATTGTAATGTTATTCATTTATTTACACTTCTATATTGATTATTCCTTATACAAATATTTAAATGGAATGTGTTCTTAGTTATATACCTTTCCATCTAATTATTCATATTTATTCATGATGGATTCTACTATACATAACCCTTGCTAAGAATTTGAGCTCACACATATTTTTTTCATACCTATATTATGAACAAGAGATCATTGAATTTGGTTTAAAGGATGTAATTTTTTATATTTTTTATTTATAATTTTTTAATTTCTTTTACCAATATAAAATATTAATCATGTACTTATTTGGTTCTAAAAAATTACTAAACATATCAACCCTTTTGAATTTTATTCCTTGTAACCATTCCCATGAAGTATAGTAAGGAACCCGTTTCCGAATTCTAGGATCATGATCATTAAAGTTGGTATCAAATGATGTTTAGAAGAGTCCATGGGATATAGATTTAGAAACAATGATTAAGTAAGACCATCCAATTATAGAATGAAAGGATATGTATATAATTAAATACTATTTTTATGCTAGATATTACATGGGTATCTGTAGTAATACACCCCTTTATGAATACTAAAAGTGGGTATGGTTAAAGAAAATTGGTACCTAGAGGCAATAACTCTGAAAAGGGAATGTTGGGTTGGACTCTAAAATTACATGGTACCTGAAAAAGGGCTATATTGTGCACTCAGATTAACAGTAATTGGGAATATTCTTTGGAAAGATCAGATTTTCATAGAAACCATCATGATGGATTTGAAAATAGAGATATACCAAAAGAAAATATGTTTACAACTATGATATTAACTTCACATTAAAATTTCAACTTATGTTAAGTATTTCAAAGGTCTTGGGATTATAAAATAGGTTTCATATTGATATGAAATTATATTCTGTACATTATCATTTATAAATGGCTCTTAATAGGAGGAATAAGAACCTCACAAATGAACTCCATCCAAAGAGTGATAATGATCATATCTTTAGTGGTATTGATATAGCATATCGAAAATATCTAGTCTCCTAATAATTCGAATCATTTTAAGATATAATATTATGTGTGACCATGATAGATAATTGATTATACTTGTATTATGGATTTGGAGGAATGAATATGAACAATACGAAATCTTGGAAATATATGGATAACAGAAAGAACAATAAGAATTAATTTACCCCAAATGATATCAATGGAAAGTAATTCCCTAGTACATGCTTAAAATGAATTGCAGTTCAATATATGTGTTGAGAGAAAGGTCATCATACTTGTGATTAAAATAGTAATAAAAAAATGTCATCAGTAAAATGATTCAACCGAAACCATATGGTACACGACATAAATTAATTTATCATGTGTCGATGTAATATTCCTAAAAAAGGCTAAAGGATCGTTGTCATGATTTTTATACTACCATATAAGGAGATGAATTATTGATATTATTATGATTGAGAAATAAAATTTACTTTATTTTTGTAGTTTATTAGTGATTTACCAATTATATTAATTATGAAATATATAAGGGTTTTAAAATAATTCATTTCATTGAGCATTTGAATGCGTTTATTGAACGATATCGCTGACTACGAAAAATTGATTTATTAGCAATATGAATTTTTTAGAAAACACATGGTTGAGAAAAATCTAACCTTAAATTTGTTCATAATGTAGGGATAATAATTGTTTTATATAGAGATGATAGATATGGATAATGTATGTTGAAAAATAATAACTACCATAAAACTGATTAATAACAAGATCATTTTAGAAACATTGTGAAATTATCTCCAATGTGTTAGATCATAATTTGTTGGTTTGATCAACAATTTATGAAATTGATTATATTAATATTTGAGAAATTATTTTGAGATTATTTTATTACATCACCTTATGAAAATTTATGTACAAACCATGTTATGGTTAGAGATTAGTTTGAGACATAAAAATAACAATTATCATTATTTTTTTGATCCTACAATATGATAAATGTGAATTTTAGTAATTGATGTATAATATAAATTCATTTTTGGATATTAATTTCCAATATAATGGGTTTATTTTTAAATTTTTAAAATAATGACACAAGTATTAAGTTGTTTTTAGTAATTATAAATGTATCAAGTATGTACATTTTCTTATATTATTAGATAATAAAATTATTACTCAACTATCAAAAAAGGCCCTAAAATAAAAATGTTATCTTATTACTCTCATATATGGTGATGAAAATTCACCTTTATATCCTAATTTATTTATTGATAGGAGGTAATCAAAATTTCTATTAATAAATCACATTATTTTTATAAATAAACCCAATCTATACCTATAATTATTTATGCTTTTCATCAATCTCAATTTTTTCCATGTCCATTATATAGTATCTTTTATGAAAACCTTATTATGTGAGAAATACAGATTAATCATATCCAACACATTATATCTTATTAAGAGGGTATTTTGTTAACTCTTTTATGATTTTGTTTTCTCAACAAAGTGATTATCATATATCAAACCCCTAATTACAATGATCATTATTAAATTGTGAGAATGTAGTTAACTAAAGGTGGGGGGGAATGTAACACCCGAAAATTATAAAAAAAATTTTTTTTTTAAAAATATATATATATAAGAAAGTTCAAGAGCATTAGGTTATATAATTTTCCGAGACATTAATATATTTTTAATATTTTTATTAAATTTATTCAATGAAATTTCTTGTATTTAATGAAACCCTGGGTTATCCTGCATTACACGTATGACCGAGTTTCACATATTACAAGTTAGGCTATCATTAAGAATTAAAATTATCTCATAGACATTAAATATATGGTTATTAATAAAATTATATAAATTATTAATATATATGTTTGAATACAATGGTATCCAATTAAGATTAAATGAATATAAAAACTAAGAGAATATAATATAATTGCTTTAACAAAAGATTATACCCCAAACGTGTTTATCTTAAGATTTTAATTAATTATTATTTTACGATAAAAAAAAATTAAATTTATACATTATATAATCATTAAATTGTTCTAAAATTCACCAAATATTTTGTACATGAATATGATGAATAAATAAAATTGTATTTATAAAAAGATTCATTTTTCTAAAGGTAGTTTGTCCGCGTTAAAATGGATTAATTTTTTAAAACAATATTATGAAAATTTTATAAAAATTTTTAATGAGATAAAAATAATTTCCAAAACTATAATTTATAAATTATCTCAGGGTGTGTTTTGGATATATTCAAGAGAAGTTTCATTTTTAAGGAATAGTATTAAAGTATTGAATTTTAATTCAATGCTGACTTTTTATCCAAATTTGATAAATGTTAAAAATATATTTTGAATTTGTTTTAAAGTCGAAATAGTTCCATTAAAAATACATTAATCTAATTTAAGTCATTATATTAATTTTTTCGTTGATCTCAGATATTAAAACATAATAATATGTTTAGAATTTACATTTTAAAACCATGTTTTCTGATCCCATATGTGGAAAAAAATTTAAATTAATTTTTTCACTTTTGTGAATTTAATTTGGAAAAAATAGATTACGCATTTTCCGATCATAATAATTTATAACTCCAATTGAGAAAAAAATTAAATTTTCACCAAATATATTGTTGAAATATCTGAAATTTATTATAAAAATTATGGGTAAAACAAGTCTACCATGTAATTAAATATAGAATATATGGTAGAAAAGTGAAAAAACACAACTCCAAAACATATTGGATGGTAATATTTAGACTCATATGTATGTAGAATCAATATAAATGTGTTTTTGGGATACTTTTATATGAAATTGACTCATATAATATGTTATGTAAAGTAAAAGACAAACAATATTCTTATTTTACATTTAATTTCTATAATGCTTTGGAAAACAGTGACAAAATACATAGATTATTTATAAAGATTATTTTTAATGATATATATTTCATTTCGATAATCATAATTTGTATTTTATTTTTTGACATTAATTTATCACATACAATTCATTATAATTTCTAATATAGTAATTTTTATGTAAATAATAATATATTATAATTTATAAAAAAAAATAATAAGAGTGAAGTAAATTGAATTAATTAATTTGTTAAATTATTTCTTAGATCAAAAATAAATTATACACATATTTTAAAACAAAATATTTTTATTATATAATTGTCTTCATATTAATCTATTCAAATTTGATTAATAACATGAAAATTGAAATTTAAGTTATTTTATAAAAAATAACATTTCATTAATTGATTAAAAATTACTAAAATCTTATATTCTCTCAAGTTATTATTAAATTTCAATAAACTCCATATATTATCCATTATAGGACCAATATTCCAGTTATAATAACTATATTTACCATTAAATACAAAGAACATAGTTATCACTCTTTAGTTAAAAGTAATTCCTTTGTGCGTTACTTGTGCATATATTAAAAGTAAATTCAAAAACATGTATGTTTTTTAGTTTATTAATTAAACTTTATATTTATAATTAATGAATAAAAAATTTCTTATAATTATCACTGTTAATTTTTAATAAATTATTAATCACATAGTACTTTAAAACTAGTTTCTTAACGAAAAGTTAAAATGATAAAATAAGGGATTTGTGGGGTTAAAGAATAAAAGGTATAAAAAATGTCTTACAATGTATCTTTGATGTTATTATTGACCAAATAATCACCAAAACCCATTAATTACATATCATGGAGCCTTTGATGATTCAATTTACATCTCAATATTTAATGGTTTTGTGTTTTTACAAGAATTCCATTGTTTCTCTTCTATAAATAGGCACTCACTTCCCTAAACATCTTGAAACCTCTAAAGCCATTTATATTGACCAATATATATCCAAATAACTCAAAAAAACACATGAAATACTCCTAGGATTCTTTTCTAGGGTTAAAATATGACTTAAGAAGGCATGAGTGAAAACATAATGAGAATATATGAAGAAGAGGTGATGTTTTTCTTAATGTGTTTTTATTTTATTTCTTTCTCCAACTCCTTACAAAATTGTTACATTATTCATATATAATAACCTCAATATATTAAATATAATTATATAAATTAATGGTAAGTTTATAACCTAAAACATCAAACACTTCCATCAAATGTGATACACAATCATCTCTCATGTGTGCAGCGGACTACCGCCTCCTAAACCTTTTTCATTCGTTCTATCATTACCACATAAAAATTTTGGTATTAAATATTTATTGGTTTTTTATATATTATATATATTATATTGTGGTTTTTTTAAATATTTTTTTAATTATTATATCATTGATACCTTTATGATTGATATTTTTTGGGAAACAATAGCATCAATCATGTGTATAGCGGACTACAGCATCACAAAGTGATGTGGTTCATTCAAAATTTATAAGGAATTTATTTTAGATTATTTTAATATGAATTTGTGATATATATGATATAAATATGAAACATTAATTATAATATATATATATCATTTACTTTTCATTATTTAATAAGATAAGAAAATGGAAGCATCGTTCAGGCGTACGTGTGACCTGCCATCTCAATGAACTATTTATTTTGTTTCTGATCACTAAATTTTATGTATTAATATAAATACTATTATAATAAATATAAATTATATTTAAATCATTATTTAAATTCTTTATCTCATAATATGATGATTGAAATAATATTGGAAAAAATTATTAAGTCAAGACATACTTGAAATATAAGGCAATTAACACCCGGAGCAATTAAAATGTTGAAGGGTTACAAACAAACATTTTTTATGATATTTTATAATAATAATATATAATATTATAAATATTAATATATTTTTATAATAAATTATTACCTTGACTAAACCCATCAAAAAAGTGGTTATAGAGCTTTCAACATAATGGAATCTTAAGATAATATTTTTCATCTCAGTTTACCTTCCATTAAGACTTATTTTTTTACTATACATCAATTGAAATTTATGTGGTCCATTTACATCCCCATTAATTTTTATTATCCTGAATAATTCATTATTTATTGTATTTAGCATTCAATTTTAATTATTTCATCTGATGGGATTTTACATTAAAATTCCCAAATTGAAAATATTATTTCGCAATCTCACATTTTTTGTGATTGTTAACTTTTTATTAAAAAAATAAATTTATTTTAATTATTTTTCATTGGATATTAAATTTCTATTTTATATAAATATTCATGTGTAATAGATATTATTATTTCCTAAAATTTTAAAAAATTTACATACAATGTTTACTTTGAATGTTATTTGATTAATTGGGAAAAGATTAAAAAAATTATCCTTTATTCAATGAAAATATTTGAAAAGTAATTTTTTTAAAGAATTAAATAGATTATTAAACATAAATAAATCATTATTTGAACCAGTATAAAATATTGACAGTATCATTTAATATAATCCACTTAAGTCATTGAATTTATCCTATGACGGACTAGTTGAACAAATTTTAAGGGTTTCAACCCAGTATGTTTTTAACTGTAATGTGAAAGATATTGATGGAAAGGTTACATGTGCATGGAATCAAGGAATCAAATATTTGAACATTTCAATAATTTATAATTCTATTATTATTATCCATGTTATTATCACTGTTATAAAATTTATGACTGTATTTTATTCACATTTTATTGACTAAATAGCATGGTTTTCAATTATTTAGCAGGATGTATTGACAATTCCATATCAGGAAATTTAAATATAATGTGTGTTTAGTTATCTACCTTTATATTCTTATAATTCATATAGATTAATGATATCTTCCACTATACATGATATTTATTGAGTATTTGTGCTCACACTTAATTTTTTCCTTCCCCAAGTTATGAAGAAGATATCATTGAATGATTTTCAAGGTTGCAGAGTTGTAGTATTGGTTATTTATTAAGATTTAATTTATTTTCCAAATGTAAAATGGGTTTCATATATGTATATAGTTATCCAAAACTACTAAACTAATCTATAATTTGATATTTTATTCCTTTTAGTTGTGAAAATTTAGAAAATACGGCACCATCTCTAGGCATTCTTTTGTTGGGGTCATTTAAAATTCAATATATGAATTCTTGATCTATGAAACTGCTACAGTGTTCCTTTTACCTGGTGTATTTTTCATAGAGATTTAAAATATTTCCAAATACTCTATCCATATACGATGCCATAAATTAGAATCCCATAGTTAGATAATGAATTTCAAGAACTTATTATATATAAAAACATTTAATTTACCACTAATGATTCAATGATTCCATGTCTCAAAAGAATATACTAAAACAACCAACTCTAAATAATTAATTGGGTAGTTCATCTCATGAACACATAACATTAATGATAATATTTGAAACATCATTATCTACTTACATGAGAATACATACACACCCTTATCACTATGAATTATAATAGACTACAAAACCGTGTCCAAACACTAGAAATGTGAGGATGAATCAGGATGCCAATATTACATTATGTCCTTTAACAGATTTATTATATTCATTATTCATTAGGAATTTAATTCCTTTACTCATCACAACTATCACTAGTGGGGTGAAACAAAAAAATCATGTTAAAAAAAACATCATATCCTATTATGACAAGTAACATATTTATGTCAGCGATATTACACTATGGTTACCATGAGATAAGTGCTTCTATCTCTTCAGATCCATAGAAATTGATTTTTATAAAATGAGATGTATATGGAAACACCCCAATTATATTGAGTAGTCACAATTTGATAATATATAATAATGTTGATGCTCCAAAAATATACCCAACACTATAGTCATGTGCTTCATATTGTCCAATTTTTTCCTAGAATAAACTAGAATAGAATAAAAAAAACCCCAATAGAGGAATCACGATTCTTATACAATATTTGATTCATCAATTCAATTAATAGGGTAGAATTATTTGTATAAAAAGGTATAAAAATTTTCAAAGCATCTATAACTACTTCAAAATGGTATCTTCAGAATAAGATCCTTCCCAACTCATAGTTGGTAATTTCCCAAACGAAATTCAAATTTAGAGAACCACGGGTCTCACTAAAACTAATCAAACAGATCATCGATTCAGTGATGTTTATATTGATTCTTTTCTATAAAATTTTTTAGCAGATGATTATCCCCAATGATTATCAGAGTTACATTCATAATTTTTTGATAAAAAAATTACACAGCTTATGGAGATGTGGATAGTCAAATGTACCATTTTATTTCAAAATTTCCCAACTAAACATTCAAATAAAAAAGTTATAATGATTCTATATTATATAATAGAAATGAAATAAGTCTATTCCTATAAAAAAGTTCAATCACAATTTCTACCTCCTATTTGGGTAGAAACACAGTGAAATTTTCAGGAAAATCATATGGAAATTGATCAATGATCATTGGGAACTATATATTTTCAATCACATCCACAAATTCAATTTTTAGTACTATTAAATGGTAATAGGTAGTCACATCCTCTAGTTCCAAAAGTCTTACACTACTAACCATTACATCCAAATTCCCTCTAAATATATTATCAATGTCATCAATGGATGTGAAGCTAGACATTTATTCATAAAATATGATGTGGGAATTGAGTGATGTCAAGGAATTTCTTCCCAATATCATGTCATATAATTCATTATCATTGAATGAAATCCCAAACCAATATTTCCCATTATATGTTGTAGAAAATTATTTACTCATAAATTATTGTAATTTATTAGTCCAAGTGGGTTTTGATGATTCAATGTTGAATTTATTATCTCAACAAGATAATATATATTATCAATAATAGAAAAAGGTAATAAACAAGAGAGAAGTTCCCATACCAGAAAAATATTTCATAAATATAGAATTCTAAATAAACGTATCTATAACTATTAAAGGACCCAATCGATAATCCATGATGAACTATTCAATATTAAATAATTTTATAATTGATTAATATTTATCTTTGTAACTATGATCAAATTTTATTATTTGTGGATTTATGGTGTTCATAAAATCACCTTGGATAGTTATATTCTAAAGAAGATAACATTCTATTGTTCACCTCTAGTTGATGCGTCTGATGATTGAGAAAAATGTGATCTATCTCTAGTAACCAAACCTAGAGAACTTTTATAAGAGTGATGAATACTACCCATATAGTTGTAATTAAAAAATTCTATTGGTGGGGTCATATAATATCTCATTATGTGATCGAGTGAATCACTGTGAAAAATTATCACATTACTCCTCAATAGAGGAGGAATGTTTTCTAATCGCATGGTCTGATTCTATTTTGTCCCACTTCAACAAATTTAGGTGTTCCTCTATCTCATATTCCTATAATTATTATTCCCACCTATTTCTATAGTAATAAACATGATCCATCCAACTTTTTTCCCATGATATCCCTTCAATCCATCATTTCTCTATTGACAATTTCATTATAGTTTATTTTGCAGATAATGAAAATATTTGGGAGAATTTTTGGTATTAAAACCAACTCCTAAATTCATTCATTCAAGGTTTTAAATACATTAACTTATAGGTAATAGAGGAAATGATTCATATATTTAGCTCCATACTTTTTTCACTAATGGATTATCGTGGATTAAAATGATGATGTTTGTTGTTTTAGAATTTTAAAACTTGCGAGTATAGAATTTTCGTGTTTAAAAATTCATCAAAATAACCCCATTTCATGTCGTTGTCCAATTTTACATGATATGTTAAATTCCTCTATCAGCATTCCAAATCCACCAGCATATACATTTCCAACAAAACTCTAAACCTGCTATATGTTCCCAACAGATTATCTTTTTGGTAAGCCGTATTCAGCCTCACATCTGTATTTTCTTGATCAAAATCACAAAGAAATATAGATGTATTATAATTCTAGAACTAAACATAATGATTCACTTATTGAGGATTTTCATTACAAACACTCTTATCCACAAAAAATAATAGACCATTATATATACCAACTATTAGTTAACTTACAGATCAAGTGAACCCATATTTTCAACATCCACTTCTGGTTGATTTCTCTAATGCCTACCTGGTGACATTCACAAAATATGGAGAAGAATCCACTTAATCAAAATAATTAACAACGTAAGACATAACAAGTAAAATTTACTGTAGAAACATATAACATGATCATCCATTTTGAAAATATATCCACTATCAACATTATAATTATTTTTGAAATTACTTCATCCATTTTTTTCAAAATAAACACATGTCATCTCATCACATAAATCAACACAACACATCCATTTTTATAAATTAATAAACAAATAATGAACAACAAATTCCTAGTGGGATATCTTACTATCAATTCCTTCCATTAAACTCTCATCAGCTAACCCCATAATGATGATGTGACACTACCAATATGTTTCATAAAACACTTATGTACCCAAACATCCAAGTAAATTGATGTTATAAATAAAATAGTTTAGAATGAAAATTTAATGTTATAAGTTTCACGATATGATAGTTCTATATGTTATCTACCATCCCAACATATAGAATGTACATGAATGAAATTAGTTTTCCCAAAAAAGTTATATGGTCCAAGAAAAACGGATTGAAATTTTCAACTCAAGGGAACAATAAGCGGATAACATTTGTAATATTCCAACCACCCTCTTTAGGTTGAGAAGAGGATATAGTTATACTAAGATATAAGTTACACACCCAATACACCAAAGGAATGAAATAAATTCCAAGGGATTCAGAGAATTTTAGAGGATGATTTTTAATTTTTATATAAAATTACCAACCAACAATAACAATAAATATTCAATCCCCTATATGACGATAGAATAAAAATTTAACCAAATCAATAACAAATGATAAATCAAAAAATTTGAGTCAATATTAAAAAAGGTATAAAATAAACCATAAAAACAAGATATGCAAGATATCAAGACTAAAAAACCCCTACATAAGTATATGGTCTAAACCACATATTTTATTCATAGTCTCAACATGCTTCACTAAAGAAATGAAAATCCTTTAATTTACTTGTTCCCTAATAAGTGGAATCTAAAAACACAACAAAATTCCGAAGCATGGGGTGAGTATAAAATTAGGTGGATCTCCCCAATAAATTCCCAACATCAGCCACCATTTAAATTTTTTTTACAAGAATTTATATAAAGTGGTTTATAAGGAGGATAAACAATTTATATGAAAAAATAAACAATTTCTAAGTGAAAAAAATACAAAATCTTTGACAAACATTTCCCATTTATTATTTCATATTCATTTCCATGTCCACACATACAACCATGGACCGAGAATCAATTTTTGTGTCATTATTGGTGAGGGGAATTCAAATCAATTATATTTTACAATTTGATAGTGGAACATCATGACCATAATCCATTCAACTCAAAACACATCAAAATATTTTGGAAAATATCATGGCATCCATTGAAAATTAAATTAGTCTTTATATAAATATTGTTAAAAAAAATTACATGAATCAAAACCAAAACATAATTTATATATTATCATTTAAAAATTATAAACATAGAGTTTTTTCTGAAATCCATTTAATTTTTTCATCATTGAACATAAAAAAACCAACATATAATTTTCTAACAGGAATGACATAAGAATTTACTACAATTTCAATAAAATCATTTAATTTAATCATACCAATGATGCTTTATGTCATTTTCAAAAAATATATAAGCTATAAAACTCTCAATTATTTTAGAAAATGAAGAAAAAATCTACAATTCAATTTTTCTGAGAATATGTCATCTTAACATTAATAAATTCAATCATATCTCATAAATATTCCCTATAATGAATATTAAACTACCCTCAAATGATTATATATATAACTAATTCATTAGTATATTAAATGATCCAATAATTCTGTAGTAGGAAGATGACTCCTCAACTGATCTGGGCCTCCAACATGATTTGAATATCCTATTAATCACTTCTAGATGATGATAGAAAATACACCAATATTAGGGTGAAGAAGGTGTTTGATATCATCCTAGAAAAAGTGATTAAAGGGTGAAATAAACTTATTTATATTTGACAGAAAACTTATTAGATCCAAAGTCTCACTTCATGATTGGGCCAAAATATTTGGAAAAGTATGTTCCAATCATACAGTCTTACATTATTAATACAACCCCTCAATTGGATGGCATGAATAGATAGAAAATCATGACTGAACCATGAATTTTTTCTCCCTTATATGATTCATAGTTTCCAATGGGAACATTTTTTTTCTAAACTGTGCACTATCTGTGAACCTTAAATATGGCCACCATTCCCCCTTTTATGGTTTCTTGGTGGTGTTGTATGGTTTTTACTAACTGTGGAAAAACTATGAAACTCAAAAATGGCGTCCAAAACATTCCAAATATCATTATAAATTAAAAAAACAATTCTGTAATTATATATACTCAAAATAAATGAATATATGGAAATTTACATATAAGAAGGGTGATATAATTAATACAATGAATAACTAACAAAAATATATTTAAGAGACGTAATGGTTTCAAAAAGGTATAGTGAATATACATTGAAAATGCAACCTTTTAGAATAATATTTAAATAAGTAAAATTTAAAATGATGTAATGTTATCAATAAATAAAGTGAAAATACATTGATAAAAATTAATTTAAAAAATAATTGATATTGGAATCATTAAATATGCATAATGTTATTGATAAATTAAGTGTAAATCCATTAAAAAAAGTTTATTTTAAAAACGATCATTAATATTATAAATTAAAAAAGTATTCTCAATAAAATATCTATTAATACAACAAATGAAATTAATTTTAAATATTTTACTTAATAATTTAATCCTAAAATAAATATAATTTTATCTATATAAAATTTATCATTTATTATAAAACCATATTATATTGAAGTAATTAAGAAACCGTTCGATCATTTTGAAATATATTTTATCAAAAACCAACCCAACTAAAATCATAAGGAAACATTTTCACTAAAATAAATTAACAGAAAAATTATTATTTGATATAAATTAAAAATATAATTTATGTTTGAGATATGATAACATCATAAGAATGTTAAAAAATTGACAAAGAAAAAAAATCAAAAAAATTTATGAAGATTATTTTAAACAAAAAATTATTTTATAAAACAAAATATTCATAAAAAGAAAGACTCAAATATGAAAAATGGTTTCCCTTTAAAATAGTGATTAATTAAAAAAACATTATCATAGAATAAAACATAAAAATATTATAATGTAATAGACAATGAAGAGTAAATATGCCCCAGGAAGTGATTTGGGTCATGAATCCCCTAATAACTTCAGAAATATTTATATCTGATGTCTTTATAAGCATGAAAAACAAGTTGTTCTAAAATTAAAATTAATAAAGTCATATATTATGAAAATAATAATTTATTTTATTCAATATGTAAATATAAATAAATAATTCGGGTTTAAAAACAAATAATCTCATTATAAATAAATGTTGAGAAGAAAAATCCTTACAGGTTATGAAACATTAAAATAACAACCCATTGAAAGATCACGTAAGAAAAAATGTGAAATGTTAATTTATATATTTAATAGACTATTTAATGATTAAATAATTAATTTCTACATTTAATAATTTTTATGAATTATATTATTATAATCATAATTGAAATAATAATTTATTTTTTAAATGGAATGTAAAGCAGTTTTATTATACTCTTTTCATTGAATGTTTTATTTAAATTCTCAATTTTAAAATTATAAATTATAAAGTTTGAAAAAAACATATTAATTTATTAATTAAAAATGAATAAAAAAACTTGATGAAATTCAAAAAAATTTCAAAATTGATTGATCCTGTAATGAATAGTGAACATATTGATTTTTTTCGAAAAATGTATTTTCTTTTAGTGTATTATGAAAATGAAATAAAATTAATTTGTATTTTTTTGATTTTAATTAATTATTATTGATTCATAATAATATGATTATTTTTCCAAAATTAATTTTATATATCAGTTTATTTTTAAAACAATTCAATCATAAAAATGGCATTTTTCTAAAAACCATTTTTTTGTGTTTCAATCCTTTATTTTTGTGTTAAATTATATATCTTTTATGAAGTGAATCATAAAAATGAATTTATTGTTTGGAATTAGTTGGTCCATTTTTGCTAAATAGTCCACTTTTATTTTTATTAATAATGAATAAAAATCGTAGTAAACATGATTCTACTGTGGTTTTTGAACGGAAATAAATGAATTTTAATTTTAATTTTATGTCTTTTTTTACTCTAATTCATATGATTCAAATTTTAATATTTTTTTATATTTTTTTGACTATATTTGTAAAAAATGATTGTTCTATTTTAACCTATATAGTTACATATATTTTTTCCACATGGATAACATTTATTTAAATTATATCATTAGTAATAATATTTCATTTTTTAATTAATTAATTTTTATCTTTACATTCATTTTGGGTATTTTCGTATTGAATATTGGTTTTGAAAATTAAGGGATATTAATCAAATATCACACATTGTACATCAAGGGAATCATCACATACTAGAAAATATAATGATACAACACCACATCACATGAAAAATATGTTAGGGAAAAGTTAAAATATAACAATGTACCGGGAAAACATTTGTGCCTCTAGCTCTTATGTACAATCCTTTATGCTACCATTCCTCAAATACACATCATGTAAGGTAATGGTCTATCCCCGAATAATATTTTCATGATGATCATGGATCTTTACTAGCCACTCAATGAACATCGTATCTCCCTAATATATAACAATCTATAATCAATGATGGGGGAGTCATTTTTAAGATACCAACGATGAAGGGAATATGGAATACGTCACAGAAACTATCCAACCATGGTTGAAACACCAACAATCATGCCACCTCTATAACTCAAACCATAATTTTCAATGGTCCTACCTAGTCATGTTGAAAAAATAACCATACCAAACCTCCACTTCTCTCACCGATGTGAGACTCTTATAAACACATGGTCTCCAACCTAGGATTCTTCATGCTTAATCTTATGATCATTATGGTCCTCCTGATGGTCATGAACTACGCACTTCATCTCTAAAACAAATATTATATTTTCAATCAGGATTTTCACCACATAAAGACCAAGAACTACTAACTACCTCCCCTCTATCGAAAAAAATAGTATGAAAAGTCCTCCCTAAAACACCTCAAATATGTTAATTCCACAAAACAAGTGATATTTTTGGGTGTATGAAAACTCACACAAAGAAATGTTTTAAACCCAAATTCTACCAATGTATATGTAACATGATAATAATAAATGATTTAATTTTTTTATTATCCCATCATTTTTCCAATATATACAAGGGTGTAATGTTTTTATAAATAACATCTATGATCCAAAATAATATTGAACTACCATGACGCATTGTGATGTAAAACATGGAACCTAGTAAGCGATGATTGTCCTTAGAACCCATTAAAACCTAACAATATACTTCATATACTACCTTTCCAAAAAAATCCACAACACTTGACTCACAGATCACCAAAAAATAAAAAATCTTAATTAGTTGGTCCACAATCACCTAAACCTCATAACATCCTCCATGTGCTTGGAGATACTATAAGTTGAATTCCATCAAGATAAACTCACATTTATTCATGGTAAAATCTAAGGGAAATAAAAAACCCCATGAACATGGTTATCAATGTCCACCAACTAATAAACTAGAAAACTCGGCATAAACTCTTACCCAGTTTGTTTCATCCCATAGCCACACAATATGAATCATGAAGAAATAAAAAAAATTCATGGAAGGACGTACCCCTAATTGTGATCTATAAAAATCATGTAAACTCATGAAATCAATATATAGGGAAGTTATATCCTCCCATGAAATAATATATATTTCTAAAAAACCTTTTTCCATCCCTCATGGTCATCACAGTGGAAAATGCAGTCATACATCACCATAGTATATGGGTATCTCAACAAAGAATCATCCACATTCAACATGAAAGATGAATCCAAATTAATCTAATGAGACATCATTGAATAATTATTTTCCATAAATCATGATGGTTCACTATAGTCTCCTTTATCCCATCACTAACATTGGAATGCTCCTAAAAATTTATTCATAGTATTTCTGACTCAACACATAAAAAACAAGATTCCCCTATACTATCTTATAAAAGATATCAAAATCAAAATCATACAGAAACTACATCCCCCTTTGATGTATTATATTAAAATATTACTTGGAGAAAATACGTTTAAACCTCTTATTTTCTATACAAATAATAACAATCCCACTAATGAAGTAATTCTACCAACAATTTAACCAAAAAAATCCCCACTAACTGTAGATCATATACCAATTAGTAATTTTTAGGGGGACATAAAAACCTAGAACCATAAGATATTCCCACCATATAATACATAGACATGCACCTCTTTTTCAGAAATTATTCATCTCTGATAATCAAAAAAAACAAAACCTCATCAGGAAGCCGAAGCACTGGATTAAAAACCATGTTCTCTTTCATGTAAGCCAAGCAATGGAGCACTAAAAACAATTCTCTTTTAGGAAATAGAATGCTTCCTAGAAATGATCCCCTCACAAAAAATCTTGGTACTTCATTTCCAATATTGTTTTGTGTTTATAACATGGGAGTAATTGAATATAGGAATTTGATAATATCATACGAGACCAATGACTCTGAATACCTCTACCACCTTATTTGGAACTTCCTTGGAAAAAACTGTTGAATCATTGATGGGTGAACTAACACTCTCTGATAGGAAAACACACATCCATAGAGTCACACGTCTCAAATACATAACTCAATCATTTACATATTTAAAATGATATGGTGGTGTTGAAGGACCTATAAGAATGATATGAGAGTCACACCAAGATCCTCCTCAGACTTTCTGTAGAAAAGGATATCAACGATGAACATAATGATGAAATGATTGTGGAAATCAAAGAACATGGATTTCATGAGTCACTTTGACATGAATAGTGAGCTCATAAAATCAAGATACATGAAAACGATCTATAATTTCCCATACATTCACTGAAATGATGTATTTAGGATATATTAATACATCACCCTAAAATAGTGATAACTAGACTAAAAATAAACCATCGAAAACAAACTACACACAATGAACTAGTTAGATGGATTTTCATTCAACTAAAAAGGGTATATATTCTTAAATATTATATGATTCTCCTCTCACATTATATAAACAACATAATACCTCAATCCACCCTCTTGGATAACTGAACTGTTCTTCCCAAAGGAGAAATTGTAGGTCAAAAAACACCATTTTGATTAAATCAACAACCTAAAACCTCATCTCACATAGTGTTCTATGTACCCTCAGATATGGATATATCAGAATCATATATCTACATAAAAAAATATTTCCCAAACTCTGTTTCAAATCAAATGAGATGTTCCCTAACCACCTCTAGGAAAAAAATCTAGAATTCCTCTTTAACTCAAGAAACACTGTCATCATAAGCTTCAACCTAATACTCTACTAACTAAGTCAAAAGAGACTCCAACTGCCTTCCACCCATATGATTACATCACATACAAATGATCACCAATCACTATCCCTCTACAAAAAAAATCCTCCAAAAAAATTTAATGAATTCATTCTTATAATATAACCAATCGATGTCCAAGATAACATAATATGGATTCATGAGAAATAAAAAAATTTCTCACCATGAATGGTGCTTCCCCATGACCAGTGTACACCACCAAAATACATCAAAAAATGATGATTTACTTTATACTAGATAATATAATGCGAGGGAATATAATTTCTTTTCAAATGTAGTTCTAAAATCGAGAACAAATTATAAGAAAATGGATTTTTAAACTCTAAAATCATTCAATGAACATAGAAGGGTTGATGGTAGAATAATTATACATCAAAAAACATCAGGATATATTAGAACTAGCTCATATGTCACCTTATTTTAATTATTCCCAACCCATTTGACACTCTACTGCTAATATATATGACCATGATCTTGCCTAGTTCCCAAATTTTGATGACCATCATAATGTTATCCTCTACCAACACCAACTATCCTCATATGCTAAAAAAATGTCAGTAACCCATGCTACCGAATCATCATCCTAGAAAATTATTTTTATAATGAAATAAAATGTCATGATTTTTTATTACACCTCACTATAAAAATATTAATTTCATCCTATAAAAACTTGTATTTGTATCGTAAAGGTTTACTGTCATTAAAAAAAATGCATACATAAACAACGGTATTAAGGTGAACTACATCATATTTCAGTATATTATTCATAAAATAATCCTTTTTTAACATATCATACATAAAACCATTATTAATAATCATAAAAAAGGAAATATAAGAAATTCTCAGATTAGATTATATGTATTTCAAAGTGACAGAGACATCAATGATCTCATTATAATATCATGAACATTAGGGTATAAGGGAACGATATTAAGATTTAATAGAATACCATTCATATAAAAGATTATAATCATATGTCATTGAATAAAACAGGGATGTTCATAAGACATGAATTATATATTAATAAAATAAAATGATCCATTTGAGAAAAATATTCTAATATTAAATAGATTGTTTATTATTAAAAAAATAATGAAAAATCATTTTCATATTATTCATGTATTCACTACTAGGAATATCATAATGAATTTTCTTCACTCCCTAAATAATTTTAGAAATGTCGATTTAGTCCCAAGAGTATAAAAATTGATTGAGTTCACCCTCCAAACCAAAACATCATATATGGTTCACTACATTGACTGTCATAGTGGATATAGTTCCTTATGGAATTTGGTTCACTCCCAATTCATGTCCAATTAATATCATGATATTTTAACATTACCCCCACACATTTTATGGACATATAGCTCCCACCTATCACATAATCCCCACAATTGTGTTCCACAATTCAAAAATCATCTATCATATCAAAACCCATTAAAATAAGAGTATTTTATTAACATTTAATCCTCATATAAACCATGAAAATGACATAGGTTTCATAAACACTTTATCAATTCATAATATCATAACCCAAAGAAAAGAAAAAGGATTCATGCATGTATTTTCATCATAATAATAAATATAGAACATAATGATAATGAAGTAGAATGGTATCATTGTATCATATCCCTAGTAAAATAATATTAATACTAAAAAAAATTGATAATTAAAATTCATAAAAACATAATTAAAACAATCCTAATGAAAATATGATTTTCATGATGAATTTTTTTATAAAATATAAAAAATATAAAAAATATTGAGAAAACAATTTATTTTAAAATTAAATTTAAATAATTTAAATAATTCTTCAACTAATTGAGAGTTGATGATGGTGGAAAATTATATTCATGTTGTACATATTAAAATAAATATTCCATAAATATTTTATATAAAAACTAAAAAATAACTTTTTTGGAAATTGAAGAGAACAGTCATATAAAACCATTATTTAGAAAAACAAAATTGGATAAAAATTAAATTACAAACATAATTGAAAAATTTTGAAAAATTTATTTGAACTGATTTTATGAAATATTGTCATGTATGAAAAAATATTTTCGCCCAAAGAGATAAATGAAGTATTTTTTCATAGAAAAATTCTTCTCGAATCCTTTGCATTTAATGAGAGAAAACTGAAATAAAAAACTTTAACCTCGATAAATATCTATATACATAGAATATATTTGATCATTATTTGTGGGGTATATCATCATATTTTATTATCCAAATCATAGTCATATATAATCTTGATAAATATTTATATTGAAACATAAAACCATTACCACTTTACTAACATTTGAATCATTATCCTTATGAATTAGAGAACTGTTGATTGATATTTGAATCCAAAAATTTTATTAAGAATAATCATAATATACATTCATGGTATGTTTATATATATATATCACATAATAAAAAAAATATTTGTATAAGGAAAGTGTCCCATAAAAATAAATTTGAAACGAAATTTCTTTATCTCAAATCTAAACATTCATTATAGAAATAAAAAACTAATGTATAATAAATAAAATTTTATTACTAAAATATTATATTAACAGAATCATATATATTACTCTATATATGACATATTTATGATTCCTTTTTAGTCGAATATTAATAATTCATTGTTAGAATCACTTTTCACATGATAAATGCTTGATTTTTTAGGTGTGATATTCTTTTTTATTTTAATTCCTTTAACATTGATCATGGTTAGATAATATAGATAATTTTACTAATGAAATAAATATCATATATCTCAATTGAATATTTATTTTTATTTATACTTATATGTTAGTTCGATAGAATTAATTACACCATTTATGGAGATGGTAGGTCCTATGTAAACATGAATGGTTTTTTCCATTTCAATAATATAGGGAATGAAATTAAACATAAAAAATATATCACCTTTAAATAATCATTTTTATATCATAGATATAATATATATTTATTTAATAAATCCTTACTACTATCCATTTCAAAATAATTTCAAAACATTTCACATTACTTCGTGGAGACAATATTCCACCCCTACACACGAGGGACATTCTCATTAAACAATAGATTAAAAGGAAATAATTATTATGTAATATTATAATTATAGAATTATAATTTTTTCAAAACATCAGATATATAATTTAATTCCACCATTTTATCTACTTTATTGGTGTTGTAATGAAAATGAAATTACTTCAGTTCTTGTGGCGGTAGTTTGACATAGAGAAAAACAATGGTTTTATTTCTCATTCGATGGAAGAGGAGATGGATATATGTTTTTTATTTAATATATAAAAAATATTATTATATATTATTTACTATATTATTATAATTTTAATATTAATTTATGAATTAGGCTGGTAAGATAAGAATTAAAAGGGAACAACATATTGAATACAATTACATTCTCTTAGATAGCCCTCCTTTGGATCTCTCATTAAGGAATCAATTCATGGAAATTTAGGGAGACCATAATATCTAGAATTCATAAAGGGATGTTGGAGTGTTATGTTTTTAGGGTTTAAGACGTCAAAATTTAATATTACAAGCGTGTACGTGACGGTATGAGGGGGGATTTAATAACTGATGAGTTACATTTTTGTAAGTACCCAAAAATATTTAATAATGGTGTGAAACAATCAACCCAAATTCCACCAAATCTGATAAATAATAGTTTTGAGGGAGGTTATGGTCCATACACACTTATAACATAGAATAAATTTTTTTAAACATTTATATCCATATTCTATATATTTAAAATCTTTTACCATTTGAGTTTTCGATGATTGTGATTAATCAATTTTTATATATCTAAATAATTTATCCATTATGACTAAATAAAAAATGAGAATTATTCAAAATTATTTATCCAATGATTATACACATTAATTCCAATTATTTAAATAATGGTTAATTGGGCATTAAAAATTTATTTTAAGGCCTAAAAATGTTACAAGCAATACCAAATTATATCCACAACCACATTAATTAACCACAACATTTTTTAACTATTACTTATGAACAAAAATTAAATTGATATTAAAATGTAATAAAAATTATTCTTATTACACTTTTGGAATTTTTTTTATAAAATAAAAAGCATCTATATGGAATAATTTTATTTAAAATAAAATAGTAAAATATGATGAAAACATGCATGGAAAATGCTTTCATAAGAATAAAATGTTTTGATGTTAATTATATAGACATAAATTTAATTAGTTATTATATAATTAAACTAATTATAATTTTGATACACTTTTTAATAAAAACTAAAACTTTAAAATTCTTTAAAAAAATGAAATTTAAAAAACTAATAAATTCCACTATTCATCAAATTAAATTTACTTTTTGAAAAATTATAAAAATATTAACTATAAGATAAATTTTAAATTTGTGTTTGAAAATAAATTTTATTTTTTATACATATTTTAAATAAATAAATAAAATAATTTTATAAATAATTGTACAAAACTCAACAAAACCTTTTTCAGAAAAATATAGTTTGTAAAGAAAAAATAAAGGTTTTATTCTAATCTCATGTTTAACAAATATTTGAAAAATGATAAAAATTTTGATTGAATATATAATAATTTAATATAATAAATTTACTTCACTAATAGTGTCTAATTAAATTTAAAAATATGAAAACACTTTTATTACATGGAAATAGTTTTCAGAAAAAATATATCTTTAACTTTCAAATGATATATATTTTCTATTAAATTATAATTATAACTTACGAATATATTTTATACAAGTTTAAAACATATAGTTTTTGAAAATATTCTTATTTATCATCAAACTAGCCAATCCCATTAATATACTAAAACTATCATATTTTATAATAATATATTAATAGTATATCATGTCTATTTGAACTGAGTGTTACTTTAAAAGAATGTTATTTTAGAAATTTTATTAAAATGAAAAAAATATTTGATCAATTATTCCGGTGTTATATTGTACCCATATATAAAATTTGATTCTTCTCAATTTGAAAATTTTCTCAATGGGTTTGAAATTCGAATATTTCTTCATTGAAAGATCGTATTGTTAAAAATGTTAATAAAACATTCTTTTCAAACGAGAGAAAGGTAAATATAAATGATATCTAAATTTAAACAATTAGGTCACTATATAAGAGAAAATTATTGGAAATTGAAAATACGGACATGGATGAGGATAGTAATTCCTATGAAATAATTGAGAGTGATAAAGAACATGGTAATGGGAATGTTAACCACTAGAAAACAATAAATCATTGAAGTGTTAAAAGATTATTTAATCAATATAAATTAAAGTAATATAACAATAGTTGAGTAAAATATTTCCATCAATATGGAGAACATGAGAATGCCTACTTTATTGATTTAATTCTATTTTATAAGAAAAATATCATCCATTGGTTTTTCTTGGATCAATATCCACTTCATCTCTAACTCCATGAAATGAATATGAATTGTTCTTGCATGAATAAATAATGGATCACAATATATATAAAATAATAATATTTCATTCCTTCTATTTATATTTATCCTAAAAACCAATATGACTGTCACATGTTATCTATAACATCCTTGAACCCTCACTACTAGATCTCATGTTGAAATCATAGTATTTACTTTTCCACCTTTGATTCCCATAACTGTGACCCATTTTTTCTATAAAAACCTTAAAAATCAAAATGAGGAACAAGACCACATACATTCTAATGAAAATTTTAGGATTATATTTTTAGATAATTAGGTGAATCTTCTATATAAAAAATACCCATGCAATTAAATTTTCATTTCTCCCACATAACATAGATTTGATAAATATACATGAATTCATGGTCATCATCCATATGAAATCACTTCTATAAAAATTTAATTCAACATCATAACATGTATATATTGTAAATGGAAAAATGAGAAGGATGATATCACATGATCATTAAGGGTAAAAATAATCATTAATATTTTAATGTTATCAATTATCATAATAATTCGATAAATGAATGATGACACAATCAGAGTGTATGACCAAATCATTAATTAACTAATGGACATCAAAACCTGAATCATCAATCATGAATCATTGAATATTGTTTTAATAAAGGAAGTAGTTATAATTATAAATAATCATGAGCCATGTGATATCAGTCAAGATCAAGGGAACATTATAAAACCCTAATAAGTAATGATTATACATATATTGAAGCACTATATGGGTGAATCCATTATATAAGATATATCCGGCTCAACTAGTGCTATTTGGGTCACCCCATCATGTATGTTTTAATGTCTTACCCATTGCTATCTGGGATACCCCATCATATAAGTTCTAATGGGTTCACCTAGTGCTATCTAGGACGTGCCATCATATAAGATATAACATGCTCACCCTGTGCTTTCTGGTCTACCCCATGATTTATTATGTTTATGAACCATATAATTAAAACAATATATTTATATATATAATGACTAAACTTAAAGAAACAATCAATATTTTTTTATACCTAGATTAACCCATAAAAATAAATGGGTATCATGGCAATATCATTGAAACCTGATTAAATCATAGAAAATAAATGGGATCTATAACTGGATATTTGAATAATTATTTATTCAATAAAAATAAATGGGTTTCAAAATAATATATTTTAATCATGATTAACCTATGTAGATTAAAACATCTTTTATAAAATTCTTTTTGAAACACTATTAGTCTCTCATGCGAATGAATTAATCTTTTGTCATTAAAAAATTACCCCAATTGAGAAAAAGTAACAAAAAATTTTATTGACATTTATGCATGTCAAAATAATTGGCATATTTATAAAAATGTATTTTAGAAAATATATTTTTAATTTTTAAAATAAACATTCTTGATATATAAATATTTAAAAATCGTTTCAATGGAATTTTTTTAAGTGGTATAAATTAAAAAAATATTAAAATGTCATTTTTTGCAAAAATAATTTTGTAAACATGAAACTGAATCATCAATGAAATGATTTCCATGTTATTAGGTAATTCTATATGTGCCATAAAAAATTATTCCTTTCATATTGTAAAAGGGTTAGGAATGTTATTTTTTCATAAAGTGAAAAAATTATTCCATTGAATCATTTTTAGGGAAGAAAATGAAAATATATTTAATAAATAAATATAAAATGTTTAAAAACATTAATTGAAATAATTTTTACCAATCATGATTTTGGAATAAATTTGTTTTTTGACAAAATATAAAAATGATGTAGTGTTTTCAGAAAACATTTTCATTATTATTTTATATTCATAAATTGGAATAAAATAGTACCCATTAAATTAAAATGTCATTAATGACTATATTATATGAAAATTCATTAGTGTAAGGAGAGATGGATTATAATATCACTTCATTTGATGTATAATCATAAGCAACAATCATAAATTATGAGATTGAAACATAAAAACCTCACCACTCTAGTAATATTTAATCGTTACAAGAAGAAGTATCATTAAATTAAAATTATAATATCCCAAAAATATGTATATTCAAGATATAACTTCTGAAATGGGTGGTATAGACACTTTCTAAAATAATATATCTATATAATGTAACATAGTTCTCAAATAAGGCAATTTGATGACATAATCTATTACCGTTTTGGTAACAATGAACCTCAACCCCAATGAGATATAGATCCTAAAATGGACATGAAAATCTTCTTAAATTTATTTATAATAAAAATTTAACACATTCAGAGGATGTATATATACCACAATAAAAAAATAGAGGTGAATATGGAATGCATCTCATTGAAATAAAAGTTTGAGGACAAAACATTTACGTCAAGCTTCCTTTTGGTTAATCATGATTTAACCACCTATATAGTGCTTTAAACGTGTTATTATCTTATTTAAAACCCATATAAATATTTTTAATATCATATATAATCCTTTTATTACTTACTATAACCCTTCCATTACTAAATTTACAATATTGTTATTATTAAGTGTGTTAATTTACGGGTTTTCTCATTCGTACATTATCATGAAATTTTCAGTTCTTGTTAAAATTATATAGATTCATCATATAAAAAATATTCATAATAAAAATATTAATCAATGTTATAATTTAATTAAACTTTTATTAGTAATCATAAATTATGGATTTGATAAATGATGTATGTTATATTCATGGTATTTGTAGGACATATGTACATATGAGTAAGATTTGAATTTTTAAAAAATCATTATGAAAAGGTGGTAGGTGATATTTTTTATTTAAATAATTTAAATTTTATAATATATAATTTATTTTTCCATAATATATAATTATATATATCATTTTTGTGTTGTGGTGATGAAAAGTGAGTCATATCCCTTTGTGCAGGTTGTAGTCCACAAGTTCATGAACGATGATTTCATTTCTTAGTGTGTGAAATGTTAAGGAAACAAATGAAGTATTATACTTATAGAAAGATTAAAACCATATTAATATAATATTTATTTAATTTATATCACATATATTTATTAACATAGCCTTCATTACCTTTATTGTAACTTGCTAGTGGAAAAAATATAATGGCTTCGTGAGGAGGTATTCAGTCGTACAAACAAATGATGTTATCATATCCAATACAGAATGGAATGTAAAATATATATATATATATGTATATATATATATGATATAATAGTCCCATGGTTATAACTATTTTACCAATATAATATGTGTACTTTATATCAATCATCACACCCAATCGTGAGAGATGAAAATTAAAAAATGAACGACATATATTAGAAATTCGTAAGTTTTTCGTAATAAGAATGATGATTTGTGAACCCATTTAATAAAATAAAGAGATTATTATGTTATTAAACTATAGTAATAAAATATATTTATATTTAATATACTTTTAATATTATATAATCATGGTTTAATAATAATTCATGTGGCGGATGAAGAAATAAAATAAAAACACTCATAGGAGAACGTTACCTTTTATTCTGGTAACTCATTTTGGTTTTCACAAAAGGCCTTCCATTGTTGAGGTTATGTCCGAAATAAGGATTATAGGATGATAAGATTTATTTTATGTATATATTATTTCAATTAATTTCCGAGAAAATATTATTTATTATTTGAATACATGAGGAGAGTTGGTGTCCTTTTATATGTGAAGTAAATGGAACACATATAATTGTTTGGAAAGAGGGAATTCCACCGAAATTGTTCCATGTAATAAGGCCAAAAAAGTTTTCAATTATCAATAAATGATGTTAAATGGTATAAATATGTCTTGGATTTTGAATAAGTTTTTAGGTTATTCTACCCATGTCATTAATGCTTAATCCCTCTCTGAACTTATTTTTACGATAATTGATTTGATTATTTCTTACTATTATCATTAATTATAATGGTAAAAATATATGTTATAGTTTTTATACATTATATAGTATATTGATTCAAAATATGCAATCAGTTTCTCCAAATTCAATTCACATAAGTGGAAATTTTTAATTTTATATTAAACTCACAGATAGGGTGAGACAGAAGGTTTTTAAGAAGAGAATTTTTTATAAAAAGTTGATTATATGTTAACTCTATGAATATTAGTAAAACATTTAGGAAAATAAATTAAAATTTATGGATATAAAATATATACATTCAATTTTAATCATTTCCCTTTATGTATAATATTAATTAGTTACAAAAAAACAATATCAATTTTAAAATAGTATTTATCAAAACCCTCTTTTAAAACAAAAATAATAATAATAGAAGATAATAAAATATTTTTTATAATATAATTTATTAGATTTAATACAACTAAATTATACATATTACACAAGTTAAAATATTAAAATCACATTTTTATTTTTACGTTAATTAATATATTGATAATAAAAATAGTTTTACAAAAAGACATTATTTTTTATAATACAGTAAAAATATTCTTATATTCTAAAATATATCAGAAGTTAACCCAAATTTGATTTTACAATTATGATTAAAAAATTATATTAATCTTGTCAAATAAATTTTATAAAATTAGTAAAAAAATTATTAGAATATTTTTTCCTTGCAAGGAAATAAAAATAAATATTAATGATAACACATTTTTATGAATAAAGTAACTTCAGTAAATATTGATTGATTGTTTACTATAAATTTAGCAATAATTAATACATATTAGGATACATATATATATATATAATAAATTATTAAATAATATTCATACATAGAAAATTAATTTTAGGGTTATAACAGATATATATTTCATGGATCGTTTTAGAAGGGTGTTGTATTTTGAATACTCTATTGAACAGGAAAATATAAAGGTTGTGTGCACCAAAAGGTATAGAATTGATTAAATTTATTTTAAAAAAAATATATTGTAATTTTTTCTATATTTGAAATATCATTTATATTCAGTGTTTCATGTCGTTTATTCTATTTATCATTATGTTTTTCTTTAAAAATATCAGGGTGTTACATCATCCCCATTTTAATAAATTTCATCCTAGCAAATTTAACATCATCTCATAAATAAAATGATGGCTGTTTGAAAATAAGATTCTTATAGGACATAATTAAAAGGGTTAGTAAACCATCCTCAAAATAAGAGAATTATTGAATTATGAAGATCATAAGGAAGAACACATTTCTAGGTTTTTAAGTAGGATAACATGTGTGGGAATTGGAAAAAGGTGTATATAATTATATTTACTTATTGAGGTCAATGATCACATGAGAGTTTATGTTGAAATAATTGTTAGGGTTTTCAAAATCCGTAAATAATTGTAGATTGAAAAGACCAACAGAACATCAATATTTAAGGTATTAGGATATATTTTTTGTTTAAAGATCCTTTTACTAGAGTTAAGAAATTATCATACCATCTTGACTAAGAGAACATGGAAATTCAAATAATTGATTAGTAAAATTATATATATATATAAATTTCAACCAAAATGTATTATTTTTCTCTAAAATTAAGTGTATTAGTGATAAAATTTTCATGCTTGAAGCACTAAAATTATATTTTAATAACTAAAAAACCATTAATGTGATAATAAGATTTTCCTCATGTATTTAGACATTAACCAAAACCAAAATGGTTTGGAAATGGTATGAAAATTATCAAAATGAGTAAACATGTATATGGTTAAATAATAAATCAATCTGTAAAATTTATTAGTAGAACTTGAAGTTGAAAATAATTCATTCCATAACTATTTATTCTGAATAACCTCAATAAAATCAACTTTAAGAGTGTTATAACCTCAAAATTTATATCACACGTTCATATAGAAGTCATTGAAATATGCTGATCTTATTTTGAAATAAATTTGATATATTAATCAATAAATCATTATTCAATATTGTGTTTATTTATATGAAAAAATAGGTGATCCATAATTACCTCAAAATCCAAGATCATATAAACCCAAAAGGTTTTCAATACCAAAAATATTAATTTAAAAAAATGTAAATGAATTCTTCATGATAAATTAAAGCATGATGTTCTTTTAATCCAACTAAAATATCTCCTAATGTGTCATTAATATTATTAATATCTGATCACTTTAAACTTTAAAAGGGGTGACTCAGACTATAGACATAGGATCATCCTTAAGCATATATACCAATAAAGATATCCATAAATCTATGATAACCTCAAATGAAAATATTATAATCTATAATGTAATCTAATTTCGGCTATATTACCTACTCTAATATCCATGAACCCTTACTATCATATCTAGTGATGAATTCAAAAACATTACTTTTCCATCATGGACACCAATAATTGTCACATGATTTTTTTCATTCAAATCATACAAAATAAAAGTTCAGAACTCAATCACATATATTCTCCTTGAAATTTTTGGTTACGTGTTTTATATAATTTGTAATATTACAATATAAACAATACATATTTATTTAAAAGATAATTTCTCCCACATAACTCATATTTTATAATATCATATTAATCTATCTTCATCATCCATTTGAGGTACCTTCTAATGATAATTCATTAAACCTCATTCTTTTTAATCTGGTGAAAAGGAAACAAAAGAAGGTTGAGATAAAATTATTAGTAAGGGTAAACATAATAATTACCAAATTGATTTCATCAATGTTCCTATGAAGTGCATAACAGTATGAAATAATTATCAGATTGCAAGATAGAATAAGAAAAGAAATCATACACATCAAGAACCAAATCATTAATCATGAAAAATGGAATAATTCTTTTATAAAAGGGATAATTTATTATAATTAGTAATTAAGAGAAATTTTATATCTATCATGATCAAATTATCTTTTAAAACCCATAGTAATCTTATATAATATGTTTTGGAATATTAAAACATCAACATTATATCACTCACTCAAAAATTACTTTTTATTCAAAAAATAAACTAAGGGGTCTATTTTGATGAATCCCTTGAGTATCACCTGTTGTAATTAAATTATATTCAGTTGAAAGGGAACCTACATCCTGGAAAATAGTGATACTGGCATTGGAATGTCCATTATTTACATGATTTTTCATAGAAGAATTTACCTCAATCAATGTATGATAAATCTCAATGTCTCCTCTTTAGAGGGACATACACTTTGGAATGTCATACACCACATACCATGGGATATTATTATTGAATATCATGAAATTCATTATAAGTTTGGAGTTGGTCTTAATTATGTTAATAAGTATACATTATATCCTATAAATAATGAATCCATTGATCATGGACCTAAATTAAAATTCCATGGAATTACATAGCCCAAAGTAAGAAGTGAAACTATGCAATATTGAATAACTAATATCCTTAACCAACCCACCTTAATTATTGATATCATGGTTTAATGATCCATGCATATTTAGATAAAATCCAATTAGATTTGGAATTTACATGACCAATGTTCTATGTGTCACAAAATACCTAGTTGTTGGTGTTATCACCGACCTGTAGCTCATATCACTACTAGAGACAAAATCATCGGCCACTAGAAGCATTGCACTCAACATATTTATCATAAATCATATTCATGCTTTGAGGAATATAAGAGAACATAACATACCTAGTTTTTTCCTATTATTATCATCCCATAGAATTTATCTCACAAAAAAAGGTCATGCATGAAAAACAAACAATATCTGATCACTGCATAGTCCCTCGAAACCAGGAGATCAAAAACGGGTTCTAATCATAAAATTATATAGAGAGATACAAATTTATCCTAAAAATAATCTAAGAAACATAATCCCATTAGATCACAAAAAATATATTCTAATTAGTTTCAATACTAAGAATCTCATAGCATAGGTAATGTGAATCCATCTACCCTACATCTCAATGAATATTTCCATCAGTTGGAATTACCCTGTTTCGGATTAACCAAAAATAGAAATTCACTTTCACTAGGATTTTCCTGCATGATAATTTAGTATCCCAACCATCATACTCTATTTCTTTAGTTCACTATCATCTAATATCTCGAGATTAAAATTTTCTAGAAATTCTAATAGTGTATAAACATATGTTAATCTCATCCACATGAATTATCCTATCAAGTCTAATATTTTTCTTCTCATTCTAGGTGGTTGAGTTAAATCTCATGTGTCTTATAGCCTAATAGAATTTGATTTCTAGAATTAGACATCTTGGAAAATTCAAAGGTGAAGCTTCCAAATTATCATATCAATAATTTATATCACCTCTCTTGATCACACACTAGAAATTATCCATCATCATTTCTAAATGCATAAAAATTCACAAGTTATGATAGAATGTTTACCATGATGTTAATACCAAATTCTACATTCCTTTTGTTGCCTATAATTTATAGATCCAACCAAAAAAGTTCTTACAAATTTGATAGGCCAGTTTTCCTTACATTCCATGCCTAATAATTTCCATGTTATAAAGGTTTAATCATACCCCCACTAATGGAATCACCATTGTTTTTCATACCGCCCAATGGAATCTCCCTTCTTATTTGAAGCCCCATAACAAATAATTCATGAAATTCTACAGACATAGAATAGTTTATTGTGGGGCCTTAAAAATAGATAAAATATCCATTTTCATGGAGGTTATAACTATAATAAATGGAAATATATGAACCCCAAATGAAAACATCTTATTTTTACAATCATATATACGTACTATCATATGTCTCCCAAAATCCTCATAAAAAGGTTTTTAATTATTTTGATCCTAAATAGGGGTTCTATGATAAAATATTGATAGATGTTATCTTTGGATACCAAGTATCTCTTGAAAATTACCAGAATTTTGATCTGATCACACTTTCAAGATAAAGATATTTCTCTCTAATGACTGGTTTTTTCCCACACCAAAACATTTTATTTTTTCTTAATTTAGTTAAATACCTAAATGTAGTTCTTCATTATGTTTAGAAAAAATAGCATGTCATCATAAAACATTAGATGAGATTTATTACCTTCCCCAGACCTATTCTATACAGTTATGGCCTTTATGCATGTTATCCAATTATTTAAGTTAATTAAAGGAGCCTTTTGGGCTATAATGTAAGGAATGGGTGAAATTGGATTCCACTCTAAAACAAAACTACTCATAACATTAATAATGAAACCCAACTCAATCATTTCTTAATCATTTTCCATGAAAACATTGATCATGATATTAGAAACAATATATTTACTCTTAATATTATTCACTATCTCTTTCACAGTGTCAACCATTTTCTGAATACTTCTTCCCTGGATGAATCCATGATGTTCTTCTCAAAAATATCTAAGGTAGCACCTTACCCAGTCTCCGTTATTGTAAGATGACCCCTATAAAAATGTCATTCTTTTTTTATACACATGGGAGTATATGATATCCCAAGAAGCAGTATAGAGGGAACCCATAAATCCATCCGTCCCTGTGTAATCTCAACATTCACAGAATATATATCTTTTCTGATCTCTTCCTCATTTGTAATAGCCTCTAATTGATCGTTATCAAAATCCTTAATGAATCTTGGAGTAATTTTCAGAAAACTCACAGCATATGAGATTTTAATTATGAATCCATCAATAACTAAACATTTCCCTACCATAGGGTTATCAAAATGGTTCATAGATTCCTTTCTATCCAGGTCCATATACCTTGTGTACATCACTTCCTCTAACAAAATATTGATTTTATTTGAAGACATCCTCTTCTTAAAGTATGCATGGATGTACCATGTGTTTCTATCATGATTCCTTATCCATAGAGGCTTTTATTTTTCTCTCTATATTCTCCTCTTTCTAGAATCATCCAAGAAAGAGGGTTTTGTTTTTCAATCATCAAATAAAATATATCATTATCCCAATCCTCCTAAATCATCACATATAACCCATAAATTTTTTAATTTATAACATAATGGGTTAATTATTTCTGGTCTTAGAGGACACCCAATCATACTGATGACCACTATGTAATTTCAATTGGTTAACAAGTATATCTTAGGCCATTCCACTCATATATCAGTCCCATGAGTTTTTAACAATCTATAGGAAATTCTCCACCAGAGTCAAGCTAGATGAGAAGCCGACATTAGGTATCCTTATATCCTTCCTTGTTATGATAATGAGAAGGGGGAATGATGATAAAGGACACATACAAAATGCCTTGACTATAGCCTAAAGGTAGAAGTCAAAACCTATAATAGGATCACATATTATTATCTAGTCTGCACCATCATATAAGCTCTAATGACATCACACGATGTTATATTAGACACCCCATTTTTTATGTTGTAATTAAATCACCCAATGATATCTAGTCTAACCAATCTTATATGATAGAGTTTTATCACCCAGTTAAATCTAATCCGCATCATTTTATAATATCTCAAAGAACACCAGCACCTATAAAGTACATTGATCTTTCATAAAAAAATTCTTATAAAAAATCATTATTTTTTTATTACTAGATTTCCATCAGGAAAGATATGGGTTTTATGTAAATCAATTTCAAACCTGATTGACACATGTAAAAAAAATGGGTACCATAAAAATATAATTGAAATGTGATTAACCTAATGAAAATAAATAGGTTTCCTAACACTCTTTTTGAATCATGACGAACGTGTGGAAAATAAATGGATTCCATAATAATATATTTGAAAAAATCATAACCCATTTAGAGAAATAAAAATGATTGAATTGTTAAACAATTTCCAAAATTTATTATAAGAGAAAACACGGGTGGCTAACATTTAAGAATGGAAAATCAATTATATAACCTCTAAAAATATTCATGAATAAAAAATCTTTATCATTTTATGGAATCACGTTTTTAAATATAAAAAAATTGAAAATACATTTCATCAAAAAACACAATAAAAATATAAATTTATTGAGTATTTTGAAAAAAATATTTATAAATAATATTTTAATATTGAGAATGATTTTGGAAATAAAATATATATTTGTAAGTGGATAAATAATTACATACCCTAAATAATACTCCTTTTACAATTGAAAAATGCTAGAAAAGTGCCATGTTCGAAAAGTGAAAAGAATATTTCATTGAGAAATATTATTTAAAAATAATGTTTTTGAAAAAACTTCTTTGATAATTCACTTTTAAGAGGTTACAAACATTTTATTGAATTTTTTTTATAAAAAAATAGTTTTGAAAGAATGTTTATTTCTGAGCAAAGAGAGAAATAAAAATGTTTATCTATAAAAAAATTATCAATTATTTTAAGTACTAAACTACTAAAAATTGAAAATATTAAATGAAAATATTAAAAATAACAAGAGTAGATAAAGATTAATTAATATTTTGATAATAATATCATATTATCCAATCATTTTATTATTATTCATAAATAATTCTAATAAAGGATAAGATTGTGGCATAAAACCTTTACCACTTTTGTAACATTGAATTTTAAGACCAATTAAATTATATCACTAAATTAAACAAATAATATCATAAAAATATGGATATAAATGACATATAATGTGAATATGGTTGTATATAGAGCTTATAAAATAATACAGGTATATAATTGAACGTACGTCTCATCGAAGGAAAATCGAGCCAAAAATCCATTTCCAATTTGGTTACATGGAAACAGAAAACCCCATGAAAGTGTGATCCTAAAAAAGATATTTAGAAACCAAATAAGTTAAAAATATGAATAAGAAAATATATTAATGTTTATTATAAAATAAAAATAATAAAAATAAGTGCACAATATGGCATATATATCATAGAAATAAAAGTGAGAAGAGAAAACATGTGGCTGACACTTCCTTTTGGTTGATCATGATTTAACATCATGTATAATAGTTTTAATCATGTTATTATCATATTTTAATATAATATCAACATATATAATTTAATATATGTTCATTTTATTATATATTATTAACCTTATGCTAATAATCTCTAATTATTTTTATTGTTTCAGGGGATAATATATTTGTTTTATCTTTCATGGATTGGGATGAAATTTTTAGCGCTTAGGAAAATTATAAAGATTCATCTTCTAAATAATAATAATAATAATATATTTATCATATTTAAAAATAATTTTTACTTCTAATACCATTCATTAATTTAGGTTTTCATAATTGTAGTATATTATAATCATGGAGAGACTAGGATGTCTGTACGCATTAATATCATTTCCATTTCTCAATGATCATTACAGAAAGAAGGAAAGAAATATATTTTCATTAAATAATTATAATATTATCATATATAACATATTATTTAATAAAATATACTGAATTTTGTTTCTGGTGTGGTGATGAAAAGGGGGTCACATCAGTTCGTCAAGGTTGTAGTCCACACGTTCATGAACAAAGTTATCATTTCATACTGAGTAAAATGGAAAGATATAAATTAAGAAAATATACTTAAAAAGTTAATATGTAATTAATATCATAATTATTTTATGTATAATATATATATTCATTATAATAACTCTTATTACATTCCATGTAACACAATAGTGAAAAAATCACATCTCTTCTAGAGGCGGTAGTCTATCGAACACACGAACAACATCATCGTATACCCTATTCAATAGATTGAAATCAGAATATATGATATGATGACTCCATAATTATAATTATAATATAAATATGATATAAACCTTTTAGATCTTTTATCACAACCAATTGTGATAGGTGGTATAGGAAAATCAAATGACCTCGTTTTGTGAAGCGGCAGTCTATCATACACATGATTGATGATTTCATAACCTGTATGACAAAATAAATAAAGTCGTTAGGTTATTACATTAATTTAATAAAATCAATGTATATTAAAAATATTTTAGATATTATATAATATTATTTATGAATAATTTAAGGGGTGGTGTAATAGAAAAAATACTCATTGGATAACATTACCCCTTCTTTGGTAAAATCTTTTTGGTTAGAACCAATTTTCTTCCATGGTTTTATATATAGCTATAATATGAAATATATTATAATATGAAGTATTTTTAGATTTTTTTTTGGAATTTATTTTTTGAACCAACATGGGATGAATGTGTGATTTGGGGATGAGAGGTGGTGGCCTTTTATAAGTGAGGTGGGTAGCATACTTGTAATTTTTTCGGAAAAATTATTTCCACCAACATTTTATCCACATTACTGAGAAAAAATAATGATAAATTCATGATAATCTAAGGAATAAGGTCAAAATATATTGATCAAATTGTATTCGGAAAAGTTTCAATGTCATTATACATATAAAATTATTGATTAATTCTTCGATAAATTAGTTTCAACCATAAATTTTATGAATAATATTAACTATTTTCACTAATCATTATGGTCAAAAATTAAATTATTACTATTATAAAGTTTAATTTATATTTATTTGAAATATAGAATCTATATTCCAGATTTAATTTTCAAATGAGGAAAAATTTTATTATAATATCAATCATGAAGACGGACCGAGACAACTTGTTTATAAGAAGATTATTTTTTAGAAAATGATAAATCTATATTTACTAAATGACTAATAATAATAATTTTATGAAAATAAATTAATATTTAATTATATATAAAATTTAAATTACATTTAGAATATTCCCCCATTATGGTCTATTTTAAATAATTAAAATGAAGATATATTGTATAATTTAAAACAATTTTTTTAAA
This sequence comes from Viscum album, assembly GCA_963277665.1. Taxonomy (NCBI): domain Eukaryota; kingdom Viridiplantae; phylum Streptophyta; class Magnoliopsida; order Santalales; family Viscaceae; genus Viscum; species Viscum album. Next base: position 1,285,753,307 of record OY728159.1, on the reverse strand, counting down.
ACACTATTTGTAAACCCCAAAAAACTTATAATAAAAACCCTTATAGATTTGATAAAAATGTAATTTTTTAGATTAAATATAAATAACTAATAAATATGTTACATTATAAAGATTCAAAACATATGAAAGATTTTAAATTTTTTTAATTCATGGAAAATAAATTTCTGTTTTACAAAAATTAATATTTTTTTACATTCCCCGAAAAATAAATATTTTTCATAATGCCCTAAAACGTTAATCTATGTATAGTTGGGTATTATTATAAAAAAAATATTTTAATATTATCAAATAATATTTTTAAATGGTCAAAAAAAATTTGAATATTTTTTTCATGGAAATAAATTAATATCATTTTCCAAGGAATCATATTTTGAATAATAGAATATCATTACACAAAATACATTTATTATTTAACAAATATTTAAATATAATTTATTTTCAGTTGTAAATTTATAAATATATATCATATAGTAGTTAATAAAATATATACCATCTAGCGGAATAGCTATGTTATAATGGTTATATATGTCATTGATCATTTAATCTCGGTGTTGTCTTTTGAACACACTATCGAGAAAAAAAATATAAGGGATTCATGTTCCCAAAGCTACTACAAAGAATAAATTTATTTTAAGAAATGGATCATGATGTATTGGAGTTATATTATCATCTAACTTTAATTTAATGTTTCATTTAAGATATCAAATATAATATTCTTCTTTTATAATTTGGGGTGTTACATTATCCATGTGGCTAAATCTTCATATGTTGAAATAATAAATTAATATCTAAAACCTCATAGAAAGTTACAATAAAAATATTTAATAAATTTTTATCGTTAATAAACTTATTATTTTAAAAAATATTGAATAAGTTCACTGAATTTCCAAAATCAACCAAACATTATTTCCCAAAATACCATAAAGTTTATCTTACAAACAAATTATATTATACAATGTTCATATTTTCTCATAAAACACGATAAAAAATGAAATTAATATAAAAAATCAACATGAAAATACATAATTTGGAGTTCATAAATTAAACCACAAATTATTTCGTATATTCCATATATCCAAAAATGATTTATAATTCATCAATGATACCAAAAACTACTTTTTATATAATCATTATTCAGTTCCAAGGTTATTAATTGAAATACCTCTCCCCTCCTCATTGGCTTGATAAGGTAGTGAGATGCTAATAGGCCTTAGGTGACATTACATAGGCACCAAAGGCAGGAAATAAATTCTGAGGGATTCAAGAAAAATAAGGAACAATTTTCACTATGAAATAAAATAACAACTGACCGAGGCATAACCAACTAATCACATGATACATTCCAGAATGTTTCACAATTTGAAAATAAAGACCAAAACCAAAAAACTATAATAATCCATAATTAGTGTACCAAGTAGAAGACTAAATAACCAAAAACCAAAAAGATATCGCACAATTCTATAATTATAAACCATGATCCATGCTCCAAGAACAACAAAACCATCAAAGCATCAGGATGAACTTCTAGAAAAATGAAATGCTTTAGCCTTACCTATGTCCTGGAATATGAATTTTTTAAAAGAACTCAAGTTTCAAAGAAGATTTGTGAAATAATACACAATAATATTTTACCAAATTAATTCCCTACAAATGACACTTGAAAAAAATATTCACACAGTTAAATAAAATACTTTATATAAAGAAAAAAATAGTCAAAATTTACCACAATCCAAACATACCCTTACCAAGCCACCATTACCCATATCCCTGCAAACAAGGAAAATCCAAGAAACCATTGTATAATCTATTTCACAAGAATACATTTGAAAAACCATTTCCATATTTCTTAAAAATACACATAAGGAAACTAAACAAGGTTGAACTTCTCGTCCAAGTCTGTTTACTACATTCCCAATCTAGTGGTACTTTCATACCACTTATCTTTAACGGTGGCCCTTACATCTAGTATCCATCACCTTTTGAAGAGATAAATCCTACCCAATTCACAAAATACCATGACAAGACATAATACATAACCAACCAACAAGAAAAAAGCACACTAAGGCCACACATTATACACATAAACATTTCCAACACATGCCAAATCACTTCAATAAATCACCCCTTTATGGAAAATTCCCATTAACAATTTTCTATTCCAAACCAAATTTCAGTAAAAAAATATATATATTGAAATTGAACTCTCATAAAAAAAATTTTTATAATCTATTCCATTATTTATTTTAAAAACAACCTTGTAAAATCATACAAAAAACCCCTTTCTCAATAATATCCCATTTTAATCAATATCCCTATATCATCACTAAATGGGTTTCAAATAAGATTATCACATCATATTCACAAATAATTTAAAAAAAGTTAATTGAAAACAAGGCCCCATGTTCTAGGAGTGTTTATTTGAGAGAGAATCCCCCTACATTAAGGTTGTGGAAATATTGAGCCAAAAGCGACAAGAACACAAATACGGGCGAACACTCCACCCAAACCACTCTAGATCTACTTCCCTATCATCAAAAATCCTGAAAATAAACACTTTAGCCTACATTACCCATATATATACATTAAAAATATGTAGATATAGAAAATAAATAGATAGAGGATTGTATCTAGAGAAAACCATAAGCAACTATGATAGGAGACTTACATGAGAATAAATGCCTTAGAACAACTAGGAAACCCATTCAATTTGCATCCAAAAATGGTTAGGAGAGCCCATATAACCCTTGGGAATATGGAATCTCACATTGGGATAAAGTGGGAGGTAAATTGTGAGAGTAGGGAAAATAATGAGTTGTATGGATTTTTTAAAAACCCAATTTTTACGTCGTGCATGGGTTTCTTACACAGTTAGGAAAACTATACGCGAACTGTGCGAATGATAATGCTTCAAAGGGAACCCCACATAGCCTCCCCTCATGGTAATAAAAACCATGTGTAAAACTTGAAAAGGCCCACTGTCTTATTCTACACAGTTACCTGGGAATTATTCATGGCTTTCCCTAACCATTATCAAATTGTGCTTCTTTAAAAAGCCTCCATAACATTCTTAAAACACAAAGAAACTCTTCCAAATTATACCAAAATCTACTGAACACTATTATTTATAGAAAATAACATAAACAAGGGCTAAATGAATCAATATGGGGGTGATATATTCTCCCCACCATTATAAATTCCAACCTTATAATGCAGAGAATCATTTTTTTGTTGAAAGAGATCGGTACATCGGTCGACCATCGCATTATCCCATTCCCATGTATCCTCCATAATATGACCATGATACCAGAAAACCCAAAATAAAAGGCTTATATTACCTTGAAAGACATTATCTTTTCTATCCATGATATTAACTAGAAAGTGCACCAACGAATCATCTATTTATAGTTCAATATGATCCTAACGATTCACATATTCATGATAAGGCTGATACTTTTTTAGTTGTGATACATGGAACACATTATGCACCTCACTGAACCATGGTGGAAAAGAAAATAGATAAGCTACCTCTCCAACCTACTCAAGTATCTCAAAAGTATCAATATGTCATGGTGAAAATTTTCTATGCTTCCCAAACCGACAATGTCCATGCATAAAAGATAGTTTCAGAAACACATGATTTCCCACCTAGAACGACAACAGTCACCCACAATGGTTCACATATGATATCTCACGACTCTGCACCATACCCATTATATTCCTAATCATCACAATTTTCACCATTTTCCCTAGAAAAGGCTCAGACCTGGTAAAGAAATTTTACCACATTCCACCAATTAAAGTAGATAATGACAGCGATTCCCATACAATTCTTTAAACGAAGCCATGTATATCGATTCCAGATAAATTTTATTATAAGAGAGCTCCACAAATGGAAAGTGGTCCTACCATGACACACCAAAATCCATCAAATAAGCCTGAAACATATCTTAAATCTATTGTATCATTCTCTTAGGTTTTCCATCCATATGAGGATGGTATGCCATAGTCATCATTAAATGATTCCCGAGGTCTTTTCATATGGATTTCCAAAAACGAGATATAAACCGCAGAACTCTATATGAGAGAATTGAAAACTAGACCACCATGCCTATTTACCATATCATTGATATAAATTTTTGGACAGATCCTCCACTATATGAGATTCACAAATATAAATGAAATGGGCCGACTTTGTGAGTTGATCCATTTTCACCCATATGATATCGTGCCTTCTGACCATTCATGGGTGACTTGAAACAAAATCAATCTTTATCTTCTCCCAATTCTAGATTGGGATAGATAATGATTGCAATATATCCAGCCACCATTGATGCTCTACCATAAATTGTAGAAATTTTAAACATCTCTATACTAACTCATCCACATTCTTTTCATACCGGCCCACCAAAATTGTGCTTTCAATGATTTATACAATTTCTAAATTCCAGGTTGGACAACCTACCTTGAATGATGATAAGCCATCAGAATTTTCTCATGAAAAGCACTCGTACAACCATATGATTCATAAAACATAAAACTAATTCCACAATCATTTCCAAACCCTCAATGTTATCCCCACCATTGAGTTTCAACCTCATCACCAAACGCTCAAAATCTGACCGATGAAGATCTTTAAAAAACATAACCAAACTAAGAAGAAATTAGACTGAAAATAAAACCACTCTATTACCCTGGTCCTCACATACCAAACGCATGTCAGCTAGGATAGACATTAGCTTCTACTGTTTTGATTCATGTTTCACTGCTTGAGTATACAACATCCTAATTAAAGCATTTGCCACCAAATTTACCTAAGATGAAGTATACATGAAGCCACAATCACGCATCTGGAGATACTCCATCCATTTATATTTACTTGATGTTCAAATATCATTGAGATAATTCTTTTAATCTCTTAAGATTGGTAAAAACTTTGTATTTCTCACCAAAGATATAATGACTCCACATGTTCAAGGCAATGACCACTACCACCAACTCAAAATCATGTTTTGGGTAGTTATTCTCATGAAAAATAAACTTCCCTAATCTATAAGAAACCATGTGGCCCCCTTCATAATAACTCACCCAATCCCTGATCCGGATTCATTATAATATACCACGTACCAATACCCTGGTTCTAGCTAAACCAAGATTGGTGCTGATGTAAGTTTTACCTTTAGATCTTCAATACATTTCTAAAACATCTAATCCCATTGAAATGGGATTATAATCCTTCTTAATGATTTTATTGGTGAGGAAAATGTCAATAAATCACAAAAAAACACCGATAATAGCAAGATACGTCAATAAATCATGATTTCTCAAACATGTTATTTTTCTATTTTCATGAGATAACATCCTCTATCTTTTAAACATCAATAGAAACACCTTTATTATAAATAATATGTCCACAAAAAAGATCTGCATGTATATAGAAGTGACACATGGAAAATATTCCATGAAATTTCCAATCTCTCAAGATCCCAGCAATATCTCTAAGTGTTGTTCATACTCCATCCTTGTCCTTGAATACACTAGTGAATCATCCAAAAATAAAAACATAAAATAATACATGTATCTCTAAAATATCAGATTCCTCAATGTGATAAACACCACTAGTTCATTCATGAGACAAAAGGGCATAACTACATAATCATAACAGCTATATCTTCTTTTGAAAGATATTTTTGGAATATCTTACTTCCTCACCAATCATTGATGATATCCTCACCTCAAGTAAATCATGTAGAACCATTTATCTCTCCTCTACTACTAAAAAAATCACCAATATGTGGATATGGTTATCAGTTCATCATTGTATCATGATTCTACCTATGACAATAAACACACATCTATAGGTTTTCACCATACATTTTAACAAACAAAACTGGTGCTACCCATAGAGACATGCTAGTATGGACAAACCATTCATTTTCTAACCCCTCAAATTTCACTTGAAATTCAATCAATTATATTTGTGCCATCTTGTAAGAAGAATATGACATAGGATTGGTCCCTGGGAGGAGATGAATCCTAAAGTCCACTTCTTCTATTCGTAAAAACCCTAAGAGTTCTTCTATAAAGACATCAAAAACCAACTACACTGCCACTAGAAAAACACTATGCTGAACTCTTTACATTGATGCCAATGAAACACCACAACCTGATATGATACCATTCCAACAATACTTTCCAGAAAAAATAATTTTCACAAAAAAAAATTATTATTTTATCCTCTAAGGAGATGTGTGATGCCATCATCCATAGTAAAACTAACCATTCACACATAACAACCGAAGTGGTCCATAAACATTTCTAACCAATCCATTCCCTTGATTACATAACAATCATCCATCTCAAAAATTGAGAGATTATAGATCAACTCAACGCCATCCATAACTAAACAACATTCTCTTCACATGAAGGCTCAATACTCTCATTGACCCATATGAGATTGATCTTTTATAACCGAATGCATCATTTCTACAGTAAAACCCATCCGACTAACAACACTAGTTTCATGAAAATAATTTAATGCACCAGTTTAAAATGAAACTTTCATCAAGGTGGAATTTAAAAGAATCATACTTTTCACTATAGATGGTCCCTACCGATCATCCATCACAACCTACTCATCACCAAACAACAGATTTCTTTCCACACTATACTTTTTATTTCCCTATTGAGAATTCATGGTGTTCATGGATTCATTGTGACTTACATTACTCTTCTAATGAGGGATATGATGCTTCCCCCATCCCATTGATTCTTAAGAAGTCTATTCCCTTGATAAGTGTCATGAACTCCCGACCTCAGAGCAATGCAAAAATACCTCCTTAATATCCCCATTTTCTTTCAGTTATGGAATTATTGAGACTGTGTTATAGAATCCTTCTTGATGTCACCTGTTGAGAAAAAAATAAAACATGCCGACATACTCTGAGGCTTCAGAAGAAGATTCACCGATCCAGCTGTCAGATTCTGAACTATACATCCACCGTGGAAATAATTGTCCCTATTCCTCTTAAACCATGTGGTGAAGTTCCCACGATTCCCCATCAGTACCAACATACTTCCCCCATATCTATCCCCAAATTTATATCATTCATATACTATTTCTATATTCACAATTTCTATGTAATCACTAATACATAGCACTACTATTTTAGAAAAAATGTCTTTCCTTAACCTAGCTTCTAATATACGTGACTTCAACTATTTATTACCCACCACCTTGGGTGAAAACTACAATAAGTTCATGAACATATATTCATATTTAGTTACCAACATGTTCACTTGTTTCAATACGAAGAAATTTTTTGTGCGCAAAATTATGAACATATGAGTCTAGAATTAGCTTTTAAACAATACCTCAAAACCCTCCAATAACACCCCTTAGTCTGTTCCAACTTTGACCAAATATTCAAACCACATTAAAAAAAGGTCATATAGAATATATGTGTATAACTTCATTTTGATCTCTACAGTTGTTTCTAAGAACTCAAATATCCATTTCATTCTATTCAATCATGCTTCTTCCCTTTACAACTTCGAATTATCCCTAAAGACAGGTGAATTATCCTTATGAAATTGAACTGTATCATCCACATTCTTTGGTTCATTTTCTTTATTTCCACATTCCACAACATGGAAATCATGAACAAAACATTACACTAGTATCTATTTCACCCGGGGCTTAGGTGCAACAACATTTTCAGCATCCTCCTCTTTTTTTTCTCAATGACTCCCACCTGTTTATATTTATATAAATTCAAAAACAGCAATAAGTATAACTCCCTTATCAAGAAAATTCATAAAATTCAAATTAAATTACATATCAACTATGAAAACTATGATTTCCAAAAGTTCACATTTCCCTGGATGCACAATTTTTGAAAAAACCCCACCATGTATTAAATATCAACCCATTTCCAAAATACCAAAAACATCCATATTTCAAATCCCAAAATTTGAAATAATTCAAATATTTTCCACATATCCATATATTCATATAATAATATAAGTCATTATACCAAATGAAATATGTATCCTTGTGAGAATTCATTTCTACAGTGAAATTCATGCTCAAATCAATGGCCAAACCCACAACAATAAGATATCCAATGCCCGTAAGTGTCTCCAAAAACATTATGTATCCAACTCCATATTAACTTGATGTTCAGAATAAAAGTGTTAGATATATCATTTTATTCTATAAATTCTATGTTTTGAAAATACTACACCATGATACTATCTCAACGAAAAGAATAGGCCACAAAAAAATGTCAACACCAAAACAAACTATCAGGACAAAATACTGAACAACTTCTTTCACTTTAAGGTCAATGAACAAACATACTAATACCACATGTAACATCATGCCCCTTTTCATTGGATCATGAATATGGTGAGATGCCACTAGGAATTAAGCGGAATTACCAAGGTTCCATTGGCTAGAATTAAATACCACGGGCTTGGAGAACAACAGGCAATGATTTTCCCTCAGAAATAAAACAACAACCAAATAAGCCATAACTGACTAACCACGTGATGCATGCCAAAATGATTCCAAATTTGAAAATAAAGATCAAAACCTAAAAACCACAATAATATATAATCACAGTACCAAGAGGAAGGCCATAAAACCAAAACCCAAAAAGCTATGAAACCGTTTCATAATTCCATGACAAGATCAATGCTCCAAACATTCCTAGAATCATGATAAACCGCTATCAAAATGATATGATATAACCTTACATATGTCGAGGAATTGATATATAAAAAATCATAAAATTTCCAATGAAAGGGAATGTAATAATACTCTTCAGGATTTCCCCAAATTAATTCCCTACACATACCACTAGGAAAGGACTATTAGCATATTTATATAAAATAGTTTATATAAAACATCAAAAAATGATACAATTACCACAATACAAAGAAACCCATAGAATGAAACATTTACCCATATCCATACAAAACAAAGGAATTACAAACAACCATGCCATATTCCATTTCACCATCACACATTATCAAAGTAATTTATATCTTGCATAACAACACACACATGGAGACAAAACATGGTGGAACTTCCCATCCAAGGTTGTGTAATTCATTCCCAATATAATGGTACTTATCCAACACTTATCCGTAATTATTGGCCATCTATAAACAATTAATGACAATATATTATGATACATATATCCCAGATGACACACAGTCAACACAATCCATAATAATTAACAAACCAATAATCCTAACGAACACAAAAACCACACATTAAGCACACAAACATTTATTACACATGCCACATCACTTCAAAAAATCACCCATTTATAGAAAACACTCATTCACCATTTTCAATGCCAACCCACATTTCAATAAAACAACATCGTTATTGAATATAGTATTTCATAGAACAATTTTACATAATTCAAACTGTAACGCCCCGACCCCAGTTACCCAGAGTCGGTGTATTATTACATAACATTGGTATGATCACAAGAAAGATCAAATCTCGAAAGACCGATTGGTTTAGTAGTCTTGGAACCACTAGATATATTCATAAGTCTTACATTACATCATAAAATGAAAAACTACTACAAATACATATTGTATCCATAATACACACTCATATCCCCACATAATATCCCTGAAGGTCATTCATAATTTACTTCTTCACTTCCTGGGAAAAATAAAACATAGAAAAGGGGTGAGCTCAAATGCCCAGTAAGGATAACAATATAGCGGAAACTTTCATAAATAAGAATAAACATTTAAGGCAATGTATAACTAAAACAAAAGCCTTTAAAACTTGAACTTTTAACATAGTATGGCATAAATAAAATGAGATAATTCCATTTACTTATTCACATGGTTATTCTACTAATCGAATAATCACATGCAAAATCAATAACCACTTTCATAATGATGGAATGCATAATGTCAAACTATCATAACCACATAGCCAAGGCCTCGTGCCAAGACTACAAATAAGATTTTGTCAAGGCCTTGTGCCAAGACACTAGTTTGTCTCATGAGACCTACAGATGCATCGAGGAGCTATAGCGGGCTCCACCCATCACATATTAAGTCCAATGCATTCCCATATGAAAAGGTTTAAACATAACATAAACATTCGTATTAAAACTAGCAAACGAAATGTCAATACTTTCACCATAAACTATGAATGGTATAAAAATATCACATCCACAGTCAAACATATCACAAAACCTTCAATACAATATAGAAGTTTTGTATCATAATAAATCAACTTCAAATAATCTTAAAATCAATCAAAGGATGTTGACATAGATGAAATCAAAATTCTTTTTAAAGAAATATTTCCTTTTATTTTGAAATCATTTAAGATCCATATAAAATAAAACATTTTCTTTTAAAAAAATCTTATAAGCTTGTAAGGGAAGCTTTGAAGATTTTATAACGGCAGAAAATAGCAGCACCCGCCGTATAAGTTAAAAAAACATTCTTACCTTAATTATGTCAAAAAGGTTAAAAAGGATCTTGTTTTGAAAACGACAGAAAGATTCGTTTATAAACCTCTTATAAAAAGTCAAACAAGGTTATAAATGACTTTAACCCATATTCTTGTAAATAATAAATATGTTTTGAAATACATTTCGAAGAAACATGGATGTGGATGATAAAGAAATCCTAGTATATTATTACGTATAAACAACCTCGGATAATGAAGAGATTGTGAAATAACCCTTACCTTGTACTTTTCCTTGGTTGGGGTAGGTTAACCTCCTGTATAATGGTGAAATAATTGTTATTAAATTATACAAGAATCATATATATTAATATGATATCATATATGATCTTTTAACATTGATTTGTTAATAATATCTTAGAATTATCGTCGTTTCGGGTGTTAGCATACTCATTTTATTTTATCTGTTTTGTTACATAAGCCATGTTTGTTGTATCTTATTCATATCCAGAATTATATCAAGTCCTTAAACATCATTTTTAAATCATCAAATGATAATTATACTTGAATGGATATGATGGAGAATGAATCTCATCGCGTTCGTGGAGACGGTAGTCCGTACGTACGCACGAGCGACAATATCATTCTTTTGGTATTAAAATAATATATAAATGGATGGTATATCATATATAAAGAATCATTAACATGTTATATTTATTATTTACCTGAGTTAAAAATCATTATTATACCCATCCAAATAATATTATATTGAATAACAATTACACCACAACGTGGAGACGGTAAGCCGTACGTACGCACGTATGGTGACATGTAATTCAAAGGGTGGATAGAATACTGAATATGGTTGTACCATATTTATAATAACATCACAGTATATGTGATATACTGGAGTTATTATTTTAGAATGGTAAGAACAAAGAAAGAAGAAGTGGAAGAAGAAAGGAACTTGAAAAGGGGTGGTGAAAACATTACCTCTTCTTTGGGTTCTTCCTTTTGATTTGATCAAAAGGGCTCCTTAGGTTGGCTTTCTGATCAAACTAAGGCCTCTAGGTTGTATTGAGGGATGTTGGAAGAGTATTTGGATAGAGTTTGTCCGAACCAAAAGGCTTTGAAGGTGTGAAGAAATGAGAAGGAGGAGTGCCCTTTTATAAGAGAGGTGAGGGGCACCTTTGGAAAAGATAGAAATATTAATTTATAATAAATTCATATTCGGTTTCTAATGGCTCAAAAGTTGATTATTCAACGGTTAAGGTGGGGATAGGTCGAAAACCACTCAACCAATAGAATTTAGACAGGTTTGGCTACTTATATTAACCTTATCTTTAAGTATTAACTCTAAGTTAATTAGTTTCACTTTTACAATGTCTCTTTGTATTTTTATATAATATGGTTAATAACTTACTATATACATCCAAGAGACCCCCAAGTGGTCCAGTAATGATGAACCTATCATGATATAAGTCTCTTGGCCGAACCTTAGATTTTTAGGATATTAATATCAATTAATAATATAATATTTGTTTTAAGAACTCTTTTATGTCAATTTTGACACTATTCAATAGATGATTTTTTTGAAACTCATAACAGATTGATTACTTCAAAAAAAGTCAATTAAATCAATTATAATATATCATATTATCCTAGAAAATTAGTTTAATTCATTAAAAGTTCATATTATATTTATTTGGGTATTTATAATATCAATTATTTTAATTTTTCACTATTATAGTAATTACTGCATCATCATTGTGTCATACATAAAATAAATTATTTAATGTCTGAAAATTATAAATAAAATATCATTATGTAGGAAATATTTTTATCTTTCTAATGAATATTTATAATCTAAAATCCAACATATATAACCCTATGTAACAATTGTTTTTCTAAACGATATATGCTTGTGTCATTTTTGTATTCATTATAACTTAATTAAAATAAAGTGTCATTATCACTTACAAGTGGATCCATGGGGTCCCAAAATCGACCCAAAGATGCCCATGGTCGACCATGTATCAACCAATAGGGTTAAGACACGTTTTAGTGTAATTTAGTATTATTATAATATTATTTTTTAACCCTTATTTACCGGATTTACCCTTAACCATGGTAAATAAAATATTTACCGCAGTAATTATTCAAAATGTCTAAAAATAAAAGTTACCTATTTACACAATTTGAACATCCTGATTCCAAATATGGAATCCATTTTCCTAAATTCAAAACACAGAAGTGGCAGAAATTAATTTAAAATTAATTCCCGCTGTCAAAACAAAAAAGCGTGTTTTTAAGAGATAATAACTATAAAAAGATTGACACTTGTTTATGTTTGGTTTAATTGTAAAATTATGTCCAATGACCAACATTATATTAAATGGTAAAAATATATTCTAAATATAGTTTAAAACTAATAAATTCATAATTTATCACTATTAATTATTTTGATTAAAAAAGTTGTTTTTAATTAAAATTTAGTAATTTTCACTATTCATCAAAATATGAAAGTTATCCGAAAAGTACCAAAATTTTACCTTAGGCTAAATTAGATATTCCGAATCCAAAAATGAATTCCATTTTGAAATATAAAATATATATAATTTTAAAAAGTAGGTATTACTATTCATAATGGCTAGTTTGATTGGTTGTGGTGTGTGTTAGAACTCGAGGTTGCGTACAACACACGCTATCGCATTATTCGAAGGGAAACGTACCATGGAAGCTTGGGGTGTTACATTCTCCCCTCATTCAATAAATTGCGTCCTCACAATTTGAAATTTTTCTTCGAAAATAAAAGATTGAAAATAGAAAATATCTTTGTGGGAAAACCCACATCGGAAATTAGGTTACTAAAATTTAGTCTTAATATGAGGAAATGAGAAATGAAAGTGTCACCACCAAATTATGATGTCGATTAGGAGAACATTTGTGGAAATTAGAGACATATAATTGGAGGAAAAACGTAAATATTTATACGTAGTGATTGAGATCATCAATCACAAACAAGTGTATAATTGAGGTCCTTAAATTCATCAATCTATGATGATTTGAAATACCATTGGTTCAACAAAACATAGGGTATTAGGATAACACATTTTTGACGTTTCAAAATATCTTAGTTGAAATCCCACATCGAAAATTGAATTAACGAGGCCTCTATTTAAAATAAAGAGTGGAAAGTATGAAGATTACCGAAAATAACACATACTAGGGTTCCATGTAGGAAAATATGCATATGGAAGAGAAATCTAACCATCAATTATCTGATGGAGAGTGGTAGAGAACATGGCTATGAAAAGGCCAACAATCCCAAAGCCTTGAATTAGTGATTATTTAAGGTACCATCTAGGACAACATTTTTGTTCTACGTTCCTTTTATTAATGTTGAGGAATTTATTTATGAGATTGGCTAAGATCATAAGGAGATATACTTACTTTATAATTAGAGTTTTATCCATTAATAAATTTCTACCACAAACTCATCTTTCACTCTAAATGATAATAGAACGTAAAAAAAATGTATTTACACTATTCGTATAGGGTTCCAAAATAAACGAATTTATAATTCATCTACATGATCTTTTAATAAAAACTACATTATTTAATCCAGGACATCTCGTGGGTCATTGGTAGGTGATACACCCTTGTCGCCCTTCGGTTGCAGGTTCATGTGTCGCGGCCTTGCCGGTCGCGACGGGTTGCCGCCCGACCTCCGGGTTGTCCTTTTCTGGCAATCCAAAATAATCCAAACTAGAACTATCCAAAATACTTCTGTCCAAACTCACAGTCCAACATTTATAAGCACGGTAAACATAATGTAGATCCTTTTTACCCCGTAATAGCATATGAATTCCTTCATCATGTATTCTTTTAATACACTGAAACATCCTGAATTACCATATTCCTTATTGATTACATTCATGCTCCGTTATTCCATATAGAATGCTGGATATACTTCATCAATCCAAAAATGTTTTAAACCCCAACAATGATGGAATATACAAATCATTAATCAGTTCCAAGGTAGTCAAGAATATCCAATATAATTTATCCAAAACAATCATGTATTATTCCAAAATCACTACCTCGGTATCAGAACCATATCAGGGTTTATCTTTCTCTCAACCATATATTTTCCAAAAATTTAACCTTCTATTGAGTCACTTTTCTTTGTTCCACACATTCTCAAGTACTTAATGAAATAGTACTGCAGTACAATCCTTATATACTCCATAATTATTATAACAAGTACATTGTTGATACAACACTCAATTGACATAATCAAAATAAGAACTCTAATCATTCATCTTCATCTGTGGTAGTATCATAACATGATTATTATCCAATAGCATCATTTGCGGCATAGTCTGATGACTGGGACATAGGTTCGCGTAGTGTCCAAACTCCTTGAAAATGAAGCATTGTACATTTGAAACCATTTTCTTACCCTTGCAGTCACGTACTTTGTGCCCTTTTCCTCCACACTTATAACAACCTCCCATTCCTTTCAGGCAAGTTCCAGGGTGTTTTTTTCCACAGTTATCACATATGGGAAAATTATTCTTTTCCATCTTCCCTTTATCCATATTTCTCTCTTCCATCCTCTTCTTCTCTTGCTTCCCTTCAAAGCCATAGGACTCAGTAAACTCTTTACTTATCTTATCAACACATGATATTATTTCTTCATATGATGATAATACATGCGAGACTATTTCTCTTGTAAATTCTGGCTTAAGACCATAAAATATATGATCCTTCTTTCTCTTTGTATCATGTGCATTGATAGAGTCCTTCTACTGGGCGCCATTTCTAAACAATGGCATACATTAGATTAGTTTATGAATAACAATACCTAATCCCAAACTTGTAAAACACATAACATAAATTAAATAGTTTATGGATATAATCCATAATCATAAAAATGTCTTCTTTGAGGAAGTATATACTCATAAACCCTTCATAATGATTTGTAAAGAAAATGAGAGTTATCCTAAGCATATCCCCCGAGAGTGTCGTAACCAAGAGTGTAGCAAGGCCCATTGTCGTGCACCAGTTTCCGTTCGAGTCTAGCTCAAAGTGGTGATTTCGGGTTTTACCCCTAGGTACATCTGTGCCAGAGCCGCCTCTACCTGCTCGTATCCAGACAGGGATGTATTGCTCAGAAAACTCACAAAATCTCTACAATACCAAAATTCTAGGAAGTTTTTCTATACTAATCCTCAAAGTTCATCTTAGGTCTACGTGCTCTAATCAGAGTTTATCTAAATCTAGCTACCAAGGTTTGTACTAAACTTCCTCTGATACCAACTGTAATTCCCCGACCCCAGTTACCCAGAGTCGGTGCATTATTACATAACATTGGTATGATCACAAGAAAGATCAAATCTCGAAAGACCGATTGGTTTAGTAGTCTTGGAAGCACTAGATATATTCATAAGTCTTACATTACATCATAAAATGAAAAACTACTACAAGAACATATTGTCTACATAATCCACACTCATATCCTCGCATAATATCCCTGCAGGTCATTCATAATTTACTTCTTCACTTCCTGGGAAAAATAAAACATAGAAAAGGGGTGAGCTCAAATGCCCAGTAAGGATAACAATATAGCGGAAACTTTCATAAATAAGAATAAACATTTAAGGCAATGTATAACTAAAACAAAATCCTTTTAAACTTGAACTGTTAACATAGTATGGCATAAATAAAATGAGATAATGCCATTTACTTATTCACATGGTTATTCTACTAATCGAATAATCACATGCAAAATCAATAACCACTTTCATAATGATGGAATGCATAATGCCAGAATATCATAACCACATAACCAAGGCCTCGTACCAAGACTACAAATAAGATTTTGTCAAGGCCTTGTGCCAAGACACTAGTTTGTCTCATGAGACCTACAGATGCATCGAGGAGCTATAGCGGGCTCCACCCGTCACATATTAAGTCCAATGCATTCCCATATGAAAAGGTTTAAACATAACATAAACATTCGTATTAAAACTAGCATACAAAATGTCAATACTTTCACCATAAACTATGAATGGTATAAAAATAGCACATCCACAGTCAAACATATCACAAAACCTTCAATACAATATAGAAGTTTTGTATCATAATAAATCAACTTCAAATAATCTTAAAATCCATCAAAGGATGTTGACATAGATGAAATCAAAATTCTTTTTAAAGAAATATCTCCTTTTATTTTGAAATAATTTAAGATCCATATAAAATAAAACATTTTCTTTGAAAATAATCTTATAAGCTTGTAAGGGAAGCTTTGAAGATTTTATAACGGCGGAAAATAGCCGCACTTGCCGTATATGCTAAAAAAACATTCTTACCTTAATTCTGTCGAAAAGGTTAAAAAGGACCTTGTTTTGAAAACGACGGAAAGCTTCCTTTATAAACCTCTTATAAAAAGTCAAACAAGGGTATAAATGACTTTAACCCATATTCTTGTAAATAATAAATATGTTTTTAAATACATTTCGAAGAAACATGGATGTGGATGATAAAGAAATCCCAGTAGATTATTACGTATAAACAACCTCGGATAATGAAGAGATTGTGAAATAACCCTTACCTTGTACTTTTCCTTGGTTGGGGTAGGTTAACCTCCTGTATAATGGTGAAATAATTGTTATTAAATTATACAAGAATCATATATATTAATATGATATCATATATGATCTTTTAACATTGATTTGTTAATAATATCTTAGAATTATCGTCGTTTCGGGTTTTAACTTACTCATTCTCTTTTATATATTTTATTACATAAGCCATGTTTGTTGTATTTTATTCATATCCAGAATTATATCAAGTCCTTAAACATCATTTTTAAATCAATAAATGATAATTATACTTGAATGGATACGATGGAGAATTAATCTCATCGCGTTCGTGGAGACGGTAGTCCGTACGTACGCACGAGCGACAATATCATTCTTTTGATATTAAAATAATATATAAATGGATGGTATATCATATATACAGAATCATTAACATGTTATATTTATTATTTACCTGAGTTAAACATCATGATTATACCCATCCAAATAATATTATATTGAATAACAATTACACCACGACGTGGAGACGGTAAGCCGTACGTACGCACGTATGGTGACATGTTATTCAAATTGTGGATATAATACTGAATATGGGTGTACCATATTTATAATAACATCACAGTATATGTGAGATACTAGAGTTATTATTTTAGAATGGTAAGAACAAAGAAAGAAGAAGTGGAAGAAGAAAGGAACTTGAAAAGGGGTGGTGAAAACATTACCTCTTCTTCGGGTTCTTCCTTTTGATTTGATCAAAAGGGCTCCTTAGGTTGGCTTTCTGATCAAACTAATGCCTCTAGGGTGTAGTGAGGGATGTTGGGAGAGTATTTGGACAGAGTTTTTCCGAACCAAAAGTATTTGAAGGTGTTAAGAAATGAGAAAGAGGAGTGCCCTTTTATAAGAGGGGTGAGGGGCACCTTTGGAAAAGCTAGAAATATTAATTTATAATAAATTAATATTCGGTTTCTAATGGCTCCAAAGTTTATTATTCAAAGGTTAAGGTGGGGATAGGTCAAACGCACTCAACCAATAGAATATAGACAGGTTTGGATACTTATATTAACCTTATCTTTAAGTATTAACTCTAAGTTAATTAGTTTCACTTTTACAATGTCTCTTTGTATTTTTATATAATATGGTTAATAAACATACTATATACATCCAAGAGACCCCCAAGTGGTCCCGTAATGATGAACCTATCATGATATAAGTCTCTTGTCCGAACCTTAGATTTTTAGGATTTTAATATCAATTAATAATATAATATTTGTTTTAAAAACTCTTTCATGTCAATTTTGACACTATTCAATAGTTTATTTTTGTGAAACTCATAACAGATTGATTACTTCGAAAAAAGTAAATTAAATCAATCCTAATATATCATATTATCCTAGAAAATTAGTTTAATTCATTAAAAGTTTCATATTATATTTATTTGGGTATTTATAATATCAATTATGTTAATTTTTCACTATTATAGTAATTACTGCATCATCATTGTGTCATAAATAAAATAAATTATTTAATGTCTAAAAATTATAAATAAAATATCATTATCTCGGAAATATTTTTATCTTTCTAATGAATATTTATAATCTAAAATCCAACATATATAACCCTATGTAACAATTGTTTTGCTAAAAGATATATGCTTGTGTCATTTTTGTATTCATTTTAACTTAATTAAAATAAAGTGTCATTATCACATACAAGTGGATCCATGGGGTCCCAAAATCAACCCAAAGATGCCCATGGTCGACCATGTATCAACCAGTAGGGTTAAGACACGTTTTAGGGTAATTTAGTATTATTATAATATTATTTTTTAACCCTTATTTACCGGATTTACCCTTAACCATGGTAAATAAAATATTTACCGCAGTAATTATTCAAAATGTCTAAAAATAAAAGATACCTATTTACACAATTTGAACATCCTGATTCCAAATATGGAATCCATTTTCCTAAATTAAAAACACAGAAGTGGCAGAAATTAATTTAAAATTAATTCCCGCTGTCAAAACAAAAAGCGTGTTTTTAAGAGATAATAACTATCAAAAGATTGACACTTGTTTATGTTCGGTTTAATTGTAAAATTATGTCCAATGACCAACATTATATTAAATGGTAAAAATATATTCTAAATATAGTTTAAAACTACTAAAATTCATAGTTTATCACTATTAATTATTTTGATTAAAAAAGATGTTTTTAATTAAAATTTAGTAATTTTCACTATTCATCAAAATATGAAAGTTATCTGAAAAGTACCAAAATTTCACCTTAGGCTAAATTAGATATTCCGAATCCAAAAATGAAGTCCAATTTGAAATATAAAATATATATAATTTTAAAAAGTAGGTATTACTATTCATAGTGTGTGTTAGAACTCGAGGTTGCGTACAACACACGCTATCGCATTATTCGAAGGGAAACATACTGTGGAAGCTTGGGGTGTTACACAAACCATTATCAATTTTAAAATTACACAACCAAAACCTTTTTGCAACAATATCCCATTTTTTTCCAAAATCCTCAAATCAACACAAATGGGTATCCACCAATATTTTCACATGATATTCAAGAATAATTTCACGAAAAAAATTAATTAAAAACAAGGCTTCATGTTCTAGAAAGGTGGAGTTAATAGAGATGCCACCTTCCTGACAGTGATGGCGAAATCCACCCATAATCAACTACTACACAAATCCAGGTGAATGCTCCCCCAAAACCACATTATATTCCCTCTATTAAGTTAAAAAATCCCTACAAATGTTTTGGATACTATAACCTTATATCTACATTCAAGTGATGTAGATCAAGAAAACCAAGAGAAATATGGTGTAGATCTAGAGAAAACCACATGGAACAATGAAGGAATACATACTCGAGAAGAAATTCCTTCAAACCAAAAAAGAAGATACCCCTTTTATTTCATTCCAAAATGTGTGGGAGGGCCCCTATATCCCATTACAATTAGAATTCCCAAATTGGTATTAAGTGGGAGAATAGATCAGAAAAACTGGGAATATCATGAGGGGTCCTGATTTCTAAAAAACCAATTTTTACATCATGCACGGTAATCTCGCACAGTTAGGAAAACCATGCGCTATACATGATGATCCCAATACCTAGAAGGAAACATCACAAGGACTACATGAATGGTTAGAAAAACTGTGTGAAAACCATCTGATGTCCCACTCTCTCATGTTACACTATTAAATAGGGATTCTTCATGGATTTCCCTAACCATTCTAAAAACGTGGTTCTTTAAGAATCCTCCAACACATTTATAAAACCCATCTAAACATTCACAAACTATAAAAAACTGTACCCAAAAACATTATATATAGATAATGACATAAACATGGGTTACATACCTCAATCCAAGGGTGAAACATCAATACTATCCAAATTAATTTTACCAAATTAAAAACCATTGTATCCCAACTAAATAGTATTATCTCAATCATCTAGAACATATTAGAGGTTATTTTTACCTTATATACATGTTCCCATTAAATATAAACTTTTCATTAAATATAATTATTTGGTTATTAGTTATATTTAATATATTTTTCAAATATATAATAAAAATCTTGAACATAATAAAGATTATGTATTTCATGATTCTAATATCATAACTATGGAATTATAATACAAAAACTCTTAACTCATTCTAGTGTATTCTTTAATAATTTACAAGGCATAATTATCTAATTCCTTATCAATTATTTCAGTTCACTTTCCTTTAGTAGTCTATTTATCATTATAAAAAACCCTTGTTCATAAAACTATGTTCACCATGTTCTCATACATTCCACCTAGGACATCAATTTTCACTGTGATCCAACATTACAAAATTAGAACATTTTACTGTTTATGATTACAAATAGATAATATTATTCTAATCCATTTTTTTAACATAATTTTATATTTTCCCTAAATAATTACATATTTTCCCTTATTCTACACAAAAAATAAACTTCTCATTCCCTTGAGAATTTTCTATGATTATTTTCCATAATTATTGACAAATAATAAATAAAGTCTTTTTTCGTCTTTGGGATCCAACACCCAAGATCTCAAAAAAACACTATTCTCATCTTCTTTGGTGGTTGTGAGATTCAGCTAAGGTAAAATTTGTTAAAAATATATTTTTAGAACTAATTTTCCATAACTATAAAATTCAATAGTCTAGTAATCATACCATTTAATTTCTCATTAATACATTGACTATCACATTCACAGTAATAAAAAATATTTTTTGTTCCTACCATTGACTAAAACAAATGATCTTAGTGTGAGAAAACATATTCATAGTGGTATGCCACAAAATCATAAAAAATAATTTATATAATGTCTAAATGATGAAACCTATGTGATGATCAAGTCAACGCTAAATATATCATCATTAATGTTATTGAAACTAGGTACAACTATACCGATCTTACTCCATATGTAGTATTGAAATGAGGATTCTTTCCTAGAAAAATCACACTCATTTATTTACCATAATATAATACATTATTTAATATTTATGATTATCCAAAGGTGTCTTACTATAATATCCTAATCATGATTTTCATTTGTTAAGTAAAAATGATGTTTTATACCAACTATAAAGACCAAAACATATCATACATAGATGGTACATAATAATAGATTAATATTAATTACATATTACATAAAAACATGAGTAATGTAAAGGTGTAGTGTTTTTTGAAACAAGGATAAATAAACAACTTGTTCATAAGTGAACAACTATATCTCGTTCTATGTTCTTCATATTTCTAACACTTTGTATACCTATTGTTACCTCCAAAGATTTTATGTAATATATTCTTAAAAGTTAATTTAAATTCATTGATTACATGAGTTACACACAATTTATAGTTTAGATTTATTTATATGTAACATAAGGTTTATCTTTCATCATATGCAACATCAGGTTTCTTGGATAACTTGTATTACAAGAAAGGTTTAGTCTTAACAAACTATAATATAATGTTAATATTATTATTTCACCTAGAATTTATCACCTGGACATTAGATTAGCGGGTTTGAATAAGTATTAATATATAATGTTTAATCATTTTTATAATTTTTTTGTAAATCATCCAATATATTTGATATGAATAATATAATAAACAATCCAGTTCTACGCTTAAAATCTATATTTATCAAAAAATAAAATTTACCAAATTTTATTGGAATACATTTTTTAACAATAAAATTTGACACTTTTAGAATATATATATTTAAAAATAAACATAATTTTTTAAATCATAATATCAAAATTTAATTTTGGTGAATTTTATTATTTTTATGGGAGGTTACATTTTTTGATAAATCATGGAAAACACAAAATTTTAATTAGAAACTACATTCTAATTTAAATTATATTTTTTTATAAATTATATTTATAATTTTTTTAATGTATAATTAGTTAAATTATACTTAAATAAATACAATATAGATAATTATAGTCAATTTTACATTGAAATTTGATATAAATACATTTCAATCTTTTCAACTTTTCTCAAAAAAACATGTTGTGTTAGAGTGTCTACAAGATTAATTTTAAATTAATTTCTACCACTTAAATGATTGAAATTTAGAAATATGGGGTAAATATTTAGAATAATAATAATTTATAATATAATATAACATAAAAATAGTTTTTTTAACAAATAAATTAGTGAAAAAAATTAAAATTAATTACAGCGATTAAGGTAAAAATGGGGCTACATAACGGTTAAAATTTAATCATAAGTGTCCAAATTATCAGTAAACATGTCAAACCCCCATTATTTTTAAACTATGAAACCAAATACACAATTTTTTATAATTTAGATAATTTAGGAGGAATAATACTTAATTTATATCTCTCAATAGTGTATATCTTTTTTTATTTACAAGAATATCACTCTCCCTCCACTATAAAAAGACACTCATTATCCCCACTTACTCAGACATATAAATCCATTTTTATCACTCCATCAATTCTATATTAATCTACATAAATACATAAACTAATAATATCTACCTCATTTTTTTTATAAATCAATCCAAGGAATTCCTTTTTTGTAAACCAAAAGGAGTTACCAAAAGAAGTTGTAATATTATTCAATTATCACTTCTATTTTATATCTTTCTCATCCAACATAAATTAGTCATATTCACTACTTATATAATGTAATATATATATTAGATATATTAATATGTTGTTATTTTGAGGTTTTTATCTAAACCTATACACACTTCTATAAAATGAGTATTCAACATGACATATATGTGCCAGGCGGACTACCGCCACACGAAATGAGGTCATTCATTTTTCTTTTACAAAATCTCATGGTTTGGAATTATGATTGGAAAAGTTTTTTATATGATATATATGATATTAATGATGTCTCTATACCAATATGACTATTATATAACACATACTTTCATTCTATTCAATTTTTTGGTATACAATAACATTGCTTATGGATGTGTGGAATACCAATTTCTCAAAGAAATGTGATACATTTATACATTACTTAGAATTTATTAAATATGGATTTAGAAAAAAATTTGTAATAAAATTAAATATATTTTATATTAATGAAATATTTACCTATAAATAAGTATAATATATCAGTTTCTTTAACACCATATCACATAAAAAATAAGTGATAATAACATTCATGGATATATGGACTACTTCCTCCAGAACATGATGTGATTCCTTTTACATCAATGTAATTATATATATATATATATATATTAGAATATATATAGTAAATTCTTTGGGGGTACAAATACTTTAAGAAAACACACAACACATAAGCCAATATCAGAAAAGAAGGTCATAGCTTCCTATAATGGATAACCTACCTAACCAACAATTATTATTACAGTATATAAATGTATATTTATTTTTCCCAAAATCCCAACTAGAATATTCCATTACATTCCTGTAAGACTGAGATATATTTTTTGCTTAATTTTTCCAAGATTTTTTTATTTTTCCCATATTTTTGCAACCCTATTTTTGGATGTCTCCACCTCCGCATCTGGTTCTATGTTCACTGTTCTGTCATCCACCAACAAGCCTATAGCCTATGCTCCACTACTATCATCAACACACCATAAAGATCAAGACTCTGATTAATGTTGTATCTAGATTCCTTCAAGTATCCCTTTGAACCCACCTCTTGTAATGATTCCAGAACATCCTGCCCCACAAACATGAATCCCTCTCCACATTCCACACACAGTCATGAGCCCTTCCACCATAGTCTCCCAACTACCTTCCATACTGAGTCTTTTCGAATTTGTTGTCCAATGACCAACCACCCCACCATCACAAAGCCAACATCCCATATCATACATGTTTCTACCACATAGACTAAAACATGGATAAATAAAATATCATAGGGTTTATTTTTCAAATATGCGATAACCCCAAAATTACTTACCTTTTTCCATAATGATAATTGAAAAAGGGAATGTTACTTATGCATATGTATGATATATCGTCTCCATGATTGTAACGTTGGTTCGTTTTTCATAACAAAACATCATGATTGGTTTTATAATTATAATTTTATTATAAATTTAAAAATTATGTTATTATTATAATTTAAATATTTTTATATAATAACCACCTTTACTATATAAACCAACCTTATTCGTTTTGAAGTATAAATAAAATATGATTAAAATAATCAACATATATATAATTGTTTTAGTATTTGTATAAAACATTTTAATAAGAGAAATAAAAGTCATGATAAACATGAAAAATATTCTGAAGCAAGAAAATAATTAGAATAATTATATTATTCTGGATGATAAATATATAAATGAAGATTTGGACTCAAGGTAAGGTATTTTATTTAAATATCC
Organism: Viscum album; assembly: GCA_963277665.1. Lineage (NCBI taxonomy): Eukaryota > Viridiplantae > Streptophyta > Magnoliopsida > Santalales > Viscaceae > Viscum > Viscum album. The sequence goes on along the minus strand of OY728159.1, from coordinate 1,285,728,347 downwards.
ATTCATTAAATAATTTATTGTTGCAAATCACCATTATTTTTTTTATAAGGTGTCAATATATCCCCTTTCACATTTTATATAGAGATTTTCAATATTCTCATGTTATTTAATGTTTTCTTATTATATTTTTTCATGGGGTTTATAATTTAAATTTTAAAAGTTCTATGAGACACTTTGAATGTTTAATGATTTAATTTCAAAAACTTTTATCCATGTCTATATTCACGATATTATTTTTAATTTTTTATTTATATGGATAAGAATTTTTATGAAGGATTATTTATGTATATTTCGATTATAATTCGTAGATTTTCAAAAAGGAATCATTTTAAATGTTTCACATGAAACATTTTAAAAAATGACCAAAAAATGTTCTATTCTAAATGTACATGAAAACGAGTAATATTACAATTTTGTGGACATTATTTTATTTTTCAGATAATTTTTGAGATTTTATGTTTTTTTAAATGAAAACCAATTTTTATCTACTTGGTTATTTTGGTATTGAAAAGTTTTATAAAGAATATGGTGTTTCGGTACTAAAAATAGGTAATCCTTATTATACAATGTGTTTAACCCCATTATAGATCATAGGTGAGTGTGATATATATTATTTGAAGGGTTGAGACCCAATATATCTTATGAGAGATGAGTGCTCCTGATATAGATAATATGAAGGCCTAAACTCGTCATATCTCATTTTTACGCCTGATATATCTTATACGAAGGTTGATAAATATTATATATCTCCAATTAATTGTATAATTATAATTTTTGAAATATTTCTGGTGATTATTCAAATTAAAATTTATTTAATGTGTTTATGTATATGATACACTACATCACATAATCGAGTCTTAATTGATTTTTATGGGTTATAATGATTTTCTTTAAGAAATATGTGTTTTATTCTTGTGAAAATGTTTTATTTCATATTATAAAATAACTTTGATGATAAAAATAAAAATTATATATGTTTTCGTGTTTTTACCAAACAAAAATTTTCTTTTATTTTTGTATCCCTCATAGAGGTTTTTTATCATCCTTGGATTTTAATATTTTTTCATAGGGTCTAAAGAAGAGTAACGGATTTTAAGATGTTAAGTTGATATTAATATAGAGCCTTTATAAAAGATAACATTATATATTTTAAATGTTTTATATTATAGAAGAAATGAAAACCATTCAGGTGTTTCCACAATGTATTTTTTAATTTCGTTATGTATGTGTAATGTACTAATTTTCTAAAACTATAAACAAAAAATAACCACAATTTGAATGTATTTATTTTCGTAGATAAAATTCATTACCGTGTAATTTTTATGGATGTGTCCTTATAGTTGATATAAATGTAATGGTATAAAAATTTATAAAGGATCAGAAAATGAAAATTTAATTTCCATCTAATGTCTGAAATTAAGGTTATGTTGAAATTTTATATAATTTTAAAATTTACAAATTTCTTCATCAAAATAATGTTTTCCATTATGGTTTTCAAAAAATAAAACACAATATATGAATTGGTAAGGCATCATGTGAAAAATTACTTCCATATCAGTATCCAAAGATTGTATAAATTTTGTCTAAAAAGTATTTTGTAATTATGTATTAGCTAAAAAATGTTATAAATAGTTGTGTTATCCATGGTAAAGAGAAACTCGACCTGCCACAAAGGAAGATGGGAATATTTGAGCATTTTATGAGGAAAAATCACCCATCATTCAATAGTTTATATGACCCGGAAGATTCCAATGGATGGAACAATTAAATAGAGAAGATTTTTGAAGTAAGGGGGTGTTCATAATGTCAACGTTAACTCTTTACAAATATCACATTGAAGGTGATGTTGATCAATGGTGGTATTTTGTTAGGAATAGTAGAGTAAAATATAATCATGATTTCATTGAATGAGAAACATATAAAAATATAATTCCTGATAAATATTTCCCTACATTTTTCATTATAGGATGTAGATTTTTTTTAATTTATGAAAAAGGAACATGATTTAATATTTGTGAAAAATGTAAACTTTACATGACCTTCTTGTTATGTTTTAGATTTCATTTGAGATATTGAGTATAATATTAATAGATTTTACATAGGATTAAAAGAATCTATATGTTGATCATTGGACTTATTTGAAATAATTTTTTTAATGGTATTTTATTGTTATGAGAAAGTTGAAATTCATTTTTCCAAACCATATGTTCTAATAGATGAAAATAGAATGAAATTATCAAATTGGTTGGAAATTGAAAATCAACCAACTTGTAATTCTTGAGGAAAGCCAAAAAAACTCAATTTTTTGTAATATAAAATTGGATGAATGTTTGTTAGGATCAGGAATGTGTTACAATAATGGTATTTTTATTAATAAGGTTTTTTAATGCAAAGTGTCAAGTTAAATATAATACATGAGTAAGATAATAGATATTGAGTAAATTGTGAAATGTTTTAGATGAAACAAGTTGGGAAATTATGCTAACATGTGTCTGAAGATACTTACTCGGTGTGGAAATTATTAATATGAGAGCTAGATTGGTATGATAATATCATTTTCTTATGCTATAGTTATTGTTGGTAAATATGGTGAAGTAATTAATTCTCTAAGGAGATCAGTTTTAAAGGTCAACCATATGCTCTAAGTTATATACAATCATTCTGATGATTTAATTGATATGATCATAATGTAATTAAGAAATTTTGGGAGTTTTTTAGTAGGGTTTATGTTTATAAAAGGATTTTTTTATGAAGAATATGAATTTAAATATGGAAATGAGTTTTAGGGTATTCTTATCCTTTATATTTTATGTGATCTATGATTATTATGGTAATTTTTATGGATGTGGATCCTAATTCTCAGAGTTTTATGATGATGAAATTGTTATTAGATTAATATATTGAATTTTTATATTTTCTTATACACTTAGAAAATAAAATAATTCATAAAAATTAAGAATATTATCCTATCAAAAATACTATTTTCAAATTCTCCATAATATTTATCTAATAAAATTTTCAATTTTAGAATATTTTTTTAAGGTGAGTAGGATGTAACATCCCATAATTTTATGATATAAATTTATTCAAATTTATTCAAATTTTTTGATTGCATTAGTTACACACAATGAATTTTTTATATTAATTTATAATCCATACAACATATATCTTGAATTTCATATTAATTTATCTTTCTTTGATATGCTGTGTTACATGAATGTTCGAGTCTTACAGAAATTTTATATAAAGTTGATATTTATTTTAAAATATTGATGTTCTCTCCTCGATTTTAAATTTTAATATGTGTATAAGACTAAATATATTTTTTAATATTTAAATATATAAAATTTTATTACATTCATCCAATAGATTTGATAAGCATAACTAAACAACAAATCAGGTTTTATGCATAAAAAGTGTATATTTATAAAAATTTGTTGTACTAACCATTAATGGAATACCTATATTAAAAATAAATTTTGGATAATTTATAAATTATATTAGAAAAAAATAATATTCATTTATCAAACAAATATATGAAAATAGAATTTGGGGTATTTTTTTTATATTTTTCTGAGATGTTTCAGTTTTTGATCAATAGTGGAAAACACTACAATTTAATTGAAAAATGATTTTTTTTAATTCATTAATATAGTTAAATTAAATTTTAAATTTGTTTAAAATTATAATAAATTAAATTATAAATGAATGTATCTAATTTAGGTAAATGTATTAAATTTCACATTGGAATTGAATATAAAAACATTTTAATCTTTTTTACTTTTCACTTTAAAAATCCATTATTTCAAAGTATCTACGGGGGTAATGTAAAATTATGTTATACCAGATATGATATTAGAATATTGAAAATTGGGATCCATTTTTAAAATAATAATATTTTTTAATTTCTAATAATTTCAACTTAGTTTTCTTACCAAAAATATTAGTTAATGAAATTAAACTTAATTATAGCGATTAAGGTAATAATGGGCTTACTTTAAGGTTAAAATTTTCTATTAAGAGTCCAAATTTCCTATAAATTTTTGAAAACACAATGGATGGAAAATAACTTAACATACCCCCTATTGTATATAGTTTGGATCATTATTGTAGGAACATTGATTTAGGGAGACCTCTCAATAGTCTTTGCCTTTTTATATTAACAAGAATGACACTCCCCCTCCACTTTAAAAAGTAACTCACCCTCCCCAATTCATTATACCTATAAAACCATTTTTCTAAACCAAAAAACAAGTGAAATAATATCTCAAAATATATAATATAATCATATTATTCTCACATTGGTTATAAATAAATCCATGGAAGTACATTAGTGTAAACCAAAAGGAGTTACCCGAAGAAGAGGTGACATTCTTCAACAATCACTTTTGGTTTATTACAATAAAAAATCAATTATTACTATACTAGGATTATAAAATTTTCATATTATATTAGATATATGGATATATTATTACGTTAATGGTTATACTGACACCTATACACACTTCATCAAATGGGTAACAAACTTATCGTTTATATCTACAAAAAAACCGCCTCGCGAAATGAGGGCACTCATTTTTAATTTAACAACTCTCATGGTTAGAAATTATGTTGGACACATTATTTGTATAAGTATTAATACTTCTCAGATTGTTATATATCAAATAACTTCATGATTTCCATTTTGTGAGAATATGATATCTTCGTTTGTGGACTTGTGGACTACCGCCTCATCAAAGCGATGTGACACATTTAAAAATTACATGAAATTAATTAAGGAAGGATTTAATTAAAAATAAATTGCATAAATTAAATATAATTATGATATTCATAACCAAAATATCTTTCATAGTGTATAATATCTCAATTTATTTAATAATCATTCACAGACAAAAAATAGACAACGTCATTCATGGGCGCGTGGACTACCACCTCCTCGACATTGTGTGATTAATTTTACATAAACATTATTCTATATATATTTATATATGATTAGATTTTATATTATATATGATATAATTAACATTCTAAAATTTTAAATGATACTTATCATTTTTCTAATAATTATGATTCAATAAATTAGAACATTACTCATGCGTACGTACAACCTACCATCTCCATGACTGCAATATTGGTTCATTTTTCAAAACCATATTTAATTATTGTTTTAATAGTATAATTTAAATATAAAAATGATAACTATGAAATTATTATTATTATTTATATGATTTTATAATGAAATATTTGACCCTAAAACCCATCATTAGTCATTTTGATAAATTGACATAATATGGTCAAAACACATGATGCAGACATTATTGTTTTTGTAGTTGCATAAAGAAATTTAATAACTGAAATAAAAGTAATGATAAAATTGAAAATATTTATAAATAAAGTTAATAAATGATATAATTCTATATATTTTGATGATAAATCCACACTTGACAAGTAAGACTCAAGATAAGGGATTTCATCTCAATCTCCTTTCATTGAGGCATTTGAAGATAATATGCACAATTATTATTTTTCAAGTTTTATATATAGCCCCTTAGAAAATATATATCCAAATTGTATATTTTTTTATGTTATATAATTTTTTTAATGTTTTTATTTCATGTTTTTTATTATTTGAATGTTTTAAAGTGGTATGGTAAACTTTGGATGTTTATAGATTTATTTTCAATAAATTTGTATCAATGTCAATATTCATGATATTACATTACATATTAATTTATATCAATATAAAGGGATATAAAGTAAATTTTATGTCTATTTTTAATTTCATTCAATTATTTATTCTTTTGTAAAATCATTTTACATTTTTCATATGAAACATTTAAACAAACAAAATAATGTAATGTTCTATTTTTAACAGACACAAAAACAATATCTTTTATTCTAATGTGACCATTATTTTATTTTTGGAAACCACTGTAATATTTCAGGTTTTTTGAAATTAAAAACAATTTTTTTCCTTTTATGTTAATATATATATATTTTTCAATTTAAATGGTTTATTAGTATTAAAAATGTGTTCTCAAAAGAAATCACTATTTTTTCCAAATGATTTTTAAATATTGTTTTTAAATGAGTATGTAAATTGTGTTATGTTGAGAGTATTTTACATTTTATATTGTACATGAGAAATATATGAAATAGGTTAGTTTGATAAAAACTATAGGAAGGGTTTATCCCTATTATAGATCACTATATAGAATTATAATTCTTATAAAATGTGATGAGACCCATTATATCTCTTGTAAAATGGGTGACCTAGATATAGATTTCGTTAAGGGTTGAGACCCATCATAGCACATGGGTGAGCCTGATATAGCTTATATGAAGGGTGATCCTAATTATAGATCTAAAATTTATTTTATAATGACAATTTGGTATATTGGAATTATGGTTATTCCAATTAAAAGGGTTTATAAATGGTTTCCATATATGATTCTCTAAGTCACCAAAAGGATTTATAATATTATTCAATTGGGTTCTAATGGGTTTCTTCGAGAACATATGTTTTTTCTCATGCTAAGTTTTTTTATTTCTTGTTATAAAAAAAATTGAAGATAAAGGAAAATGTTATATGTGTTTTCTTGTTTTACCTAACTAAATAGTTTATTTATTTTTACATCCCATATTGATATTTTTTTCTCATCCCATGTTGTAATGTATTTTCAGAAGGTCTAAGGTTGAGTAAGAGATTAAAAAAATTGTTTTTTAATGTTATGAAGATTCATCATAAAATAGATCATGATTTCTTCTCAATTTTTAAGTATTTGAAAAAAATGGATTCTATTCAAAAGTCTTGAAATTATATTTTTTGGTTTTGTTATGTATGAGTTATGGTCTAATTATCTAAAAATCTAAACCTATATGGATCCTCAATGTGAAAGAAAATATGTTATATACTAAAACTAAAGGTTGTTAAATGCTTAAGTACAGTTCATTATAATTGTTTCAAAAAGGAGGTTTATAAAACTTTATAGGTTAGGATACTGTTTACAGAATCCATATAAATGATTATACTTTATGGTTAATTCGAAATGATAATTCATTTTATTAATTACATAATTCATAAAATAATACATGTTTGTTCATGATGGGTTTTTATATAAGAAACAAGAATGTTTTAGTGGGAAGGAATCAAGAGAAAAAAATAATTCCAAATAAGAATCCCAAAATTGATTTAATAGGAACAGAGTAGTTTATTATTGTGAAGGAGAAATTTAACCAATCTACAGGTAGTGGTGGAACCCATTCTAAAGAGGAACCCGACATCCATAAAGAAACATTATTAAAGTGGTTCATTTCAATTTGAAACAACCCGCATCATTCAATAGATCATCTGACCTAGTGGTAGCTGAAGGATTGATCAATTCCCTAGAGAAGATACTTTAAATCTGATGATGTTCATAACGTAAAAATATAACTCTTTCTATGTATCATATTGAAGGTGAAAGAACTAATACAAGATAGTCCTTTAACAGTGCTATTATTTATTTGCGATAATGAAAACTGTTGAAAAATGGAAGCTTTATTAACATTAAAGAATGTTCTGATAAATTTTTCACTTCATCAATGCTTTCTTTTTAGCGATTATAAAGGGTATCTTTTTAGCACTTTATTTTTAATGTCGATAAAGTGTACCCTTTATCAGCTCTTTTTTTAGCACTAATATAGGGTACCATTTATTAGCTCAAAGTTTTTACTAGTCATAAATGAATCCATTATTAACACTTTTTAGTACTGATTATGGTCCGAATAAATAAAATGAACTAATTAAATAAATTCATAATGAAAAATAATTTCATTAAAAAATAATAGAAATTTAATTAATTAAAAAATTATTGATAAAAATGAATAAATTGATCATATTATATATATATATTATAAATATTAATAAATACTACCTACTAAATATATATATATATAAGAAAAATAAATATAAAACAACTCAAAATAAAAAAATAAGTAGATTGAGAAAAGCGTTAAAAATGTATTAATAAGATGCTTATTGATAATGTTAATAAATAGTATATATTAAATATATAGATATATATTTAAATTTATATAAATAAGTTTTATATATTTTGAAATATTTAAAGACTTTACATTAAATAGTCCGATATTTTGTTAATAATGTTTCATAAATAAAAAATAATAAGGATTAAAAATACATTCTAATTGAATTGAGTAATATATTTATAATTGAAGTTCAGTTTATTTTTCTATTTAAATAATATCAAAAGTGTGTTATATTTATTTCCCATATATTTAATTAATGCATTTTTATATATAATGCACACACACAAAACATATACAATTTTTCAATATTTCTCTAATGTACTTATTTTTAATTTACTCAATGTCACTCATTTTTAACATGGAAGTAATTATAATTATATATTCATTAAAAATGTTAATAATATATTTAAATATATATATATATGTACATACTATATTTAAAAAATAATATATTTATAGTTATAAATAAATAATTTTTTAAAAGTTTCTATATATTTATATAAATATTAATGTTTAAATATATTTATATAATTATTAAAAAATAGTTATATATTTGATTAATAATACAATTTTAATAAATATATTTAAATAAGGACTATATTTAATATGTTTTTATTAACTATATATATTAGGTTTGTAAATATATTTTCAATTTTTATTATTTATAATTACATATATAATTCATTTATCATCGCTTAAGTAATAAGCACTGATAAAATAAATCGTTATATGCACTTTTTAGCACTGATAAATATTCCTCTTATCATCACTTATTACATAAGTTTTGGTAAACATACGCTTTATCCGTTTTTTTAAAATATGATAAAAGTGTCCTGATCTAATTAAAATAAACCACTATATTGAAAACCTTTCGTTATATCAGATGCATTCCATAAAAGCCACCCACTACTGGTGCCCCTTCTTAGTGAATCGAATCTCGAATCACACAGACCCACTTGAATCACTAAAACCCACTACATTCAGTTTCACAAGCATCGTCTGACATCTAGTGTTCGTTTGTAGTTTTGGTTCTCGGAGAAAACATCAATCTCTATATCTAAAGGCCTAATCATTTCATCAACCAACTGAGGTAGGACTGTATTTTTCATTTATAGTTCTTAATTTTATTTTTGTATTGTTTATTTGGTTTTTGATTTGTTCTTTGACAATGTCATCAATTATTTGTTTTCCAATCTTTGTATATTGTTTTAATAATTTTTTATGATATGTTGGCTGCCAGAATAGTGATTTGAATATCCTATTTTGGTCTTTTGAAATTTTTGTTTTGAATCAATTTTCTTTGATTTTTTGCATCTATATCTTAGCTTTCTCTGCATGTTTAATTTTTTTTTTGTTTTTAAAATTTATTATGTCACCTCTAGTATGTAGATAAACCAATTAAGTAAATATTTATGACACAATATAAATATTGGAGGTTTTTATATCTAAACCTTAAAGGAATGATAAAATTATTTAACAAACCAATTCTCAGTTTGGTGATTGTGCGGAGTAGTAAAAAAATATGATTTTATGAAATTAATGTACGGTAATTTTGTTATTTAATTTTAATTTAATATTCTGGTGTATGGTTATTTCCCTAAAACAAATTTTCATCTGAATTGTGTTGTTTTATATTAAGATAAATCTTAGTAACATTGATAAAAAAAATTATTTTTAATTGATCTCTATTTTTTAGTAATTATGGGGTTGTATTTATTTTAATATGTTGTAATAGTTTTCAGGGTTAAAAATATTTTTATCAATATGATTTGAATTTTTAAATATATATATATACATATATATATATATATGTGTAAATATATATCTTTCAACGTATGTATATACATTTTCAGAACAAATAATTTATTGGTGTTTTAATATTTATTTATTCACAAACTAAGGTTCTAGATTTTCAAATTAAAAATAGATTATATTTATTATCATTAAAAATTATGTTTGAATATGATTTTTTATTAATTATGTGCATTGAAATTTAATCATATATATATATATTTAAATGTGTATGGAATATACTTTTCCTAGGTTTGTCTATTTTAATCCATTGTTTGTGATATATCTTGTTGTTGTGTATTATTTCTTTATTCCGAAATCTTTATGAACCACCCTATAATACCATGGGTTGTTCAATGTGTCTTATATGGAATCCCTAGAATCCACTATATGGGTATATATAATGCGACAACCTCAATAAATTCCTTGGGATGGGTTGGTGTGGTGATATGATATCCTAGGAGTATTGTGATGTTTTCAAATATTTGATATACCATTAATTTTAACTGTAATTATTTCTATGTTTCTACATTACTGGTACCATAGAATTTAATGGATGTTATAAAATTCTATATATTATAATATTTTGGTATTCAACAAATTAGGTCTAACTGTATTTGTTCCACCCCAAGGAATCTATGATTACTATCCATGTAACTGAAATAACTCTTTATTTATTAAAATGTTTTATCAACCCACTTTTATATCATATAGTTGATTGAATGAGATTTTATTATTATTTTGTACCATATTTGGGTTTCTTCTTACTCATTAATAACATATATTATATTATCCTGGGATTAGGGGATTTAATAATGTCTTTTTTTTAAAATATCATGTATTATTGAATTTTTTTGCTTGAGACTCGTTCTCCATATCTTTTATAGCCAACTATCATCCTCATAAACGCCATATACAGAAAAATCATTATTGTAGTTTGTTACTTGGAACTCATCCCCAACCTCTTTAATATTTATTATAAATCGCATTTAAATTAGTCATACCATGGAAAACTACGAATTAGATTATTTCAAGCAACGTAGGTGCATGTCCCCAAGAGATTAAAGATGGGTAAAACAAAAAATTGCAATGATAAATGTTTGTGAGATGATTTTATGAAGATTAGTTGTATATAACATTTACCATTGAATGAATTCATAGGATAACACCTATAAAAGTGGATAAATTATTTTATTAAATTCCATTACCCATTTTTATTATGAAACTGAATTTCGTTGAAACAATAAAATGATGAGTTTCCCTTATTATAATTTTATATGACTTTCATGATTGATTTTGAATATATTATGAATCCAATATGATGGATATGAATCTAAAATGGATGAATACTAGTAATTTTTAAAAAGTGTATGAATATGGAATTAAAGAGTTCATCATGTTTGTAAGAGATAATGCACATTACCCTTCATAAAAACTTTTTTCATGTTTTCATTGTTATTATTGAATAAAAAAATTTCCTGAATAGTTAGAAGACAATTTTATTTTTTATGGAATTGATGGGAGCTATAAAAAATGGACTCAACATTGGGAAAAATTAAATGTGGACACTGTTAAGGATGATACTATGGTTTATGTATAATTTCATATAAATACCAATGTAAATAAAGATGGTGATTTCATGGAAGAAATAACAAAGGAAATTGAAGATTAAATTCACGATTGTCCAAATTATTTGAGGAGATAAATAATGGTTCCATGAAAAAACGGTATTCTCTTTTAATTATATACACATAATTTTATGCTGTATTAATGATATATATTTTGAATATTGGAAACGGATAGAGTGACACCATCTTTACATTACTACATGGTCTACTGAATCATGTGCTACCATAAAAAAATGAACCGAAATTCTGAAAATATGACAGTAAACTAATGTTTCATTCATTGGGAATGATCTCTAAAAGATTAATGGTTTTCCAACAAATTTTACATTGTTTCTCAATGAACATGAATCACTCATAAAATCTCTATGTGTGTCATGGATTGAAGAAAAATGATTCAATTACATTGAAAACAATATGGTACTTTCTTATCATTATATGGATTATTAGATTCAATGGATTTCCCAAAATACTAAGAAAGTTGATATGGAATGTATATATAATAATTAAAGATGGTAAGCTATGTTATGTAGAAGATTATCGTTAGTTAAAATAAATGTATTATGAGTATCATGAATTTGGAAATGTGATGAGAAAATTTCATCTTGCGTTATCTACAAATAGAATAAATCCTTTCAGTGAATATAGTATTACTAACTATACATGGCCCTTCTTATTGTTAATTTATAAAATTTCACCATGGTTATGCATAAATTGCATTTATATTATGTTTTATCTTCTAATATTTTTACCAAAGAAACACTATAATGATATTGATGTCTATTTATCTCCATTTATCAAAGATCTAAAATTGATGTGGGAATCGTGTGTTATAATGTATGATACTCATGTTAGTGAAGAATTCAAATTGGGGTCGATGTTGTATGTAATGACAAATGACTTCCCCACTTATAGAAATTTATCGTTCTATAGAATTAATGGAATGTTGGGGGTGTCTAATTTGTTAAAAAAATACACATACTTAGTTCAGTTGAAACATTCCTTGAATACTATTATTTTAGGACTTTAGAAATGTCGGTCTCAGTTATATAAATACTGATCCTTGAAAAAAAACATTCAATGATAATTTCAAAAAATTTACAAAACCCTCCTCTTTTATTGGGTGATGAATTGTACAACAAAGTAAAAGATATTGACACTATTTCTGAAAATCCATTTTTGAAAAACCGTAAAAATTATGGTTAGAAGAAGTGATCAATTTTCATTGAATTAACATAATCGAAATGTTTGTATTCAAGTCATTATCTTAATGTCATGCACGTAGAAAAAAATTAATTTGATAGTGTTATTTTAACATTACTAAATGTTCTTGGAAAAATCAAAGATGGAATCAATGCTATGATGGACTTGTTAGAAATTGGGATAAGGGAAGAGTTAGTACTAGTGAGAGTAAAAGGATATCATTCCTCCCTCCATCATATTAAACTCTATCATGGTCAATGTCGGTAGAAATTTTGTATTGCAGAATGATATACTATGGAAGAAACTATTGAATTATTAACCAATTGCCTATTTTATGTTTTCAACATCATTCTCCCCAAAATATGTTGTGAAAATTACCTTGATTGAGTGGGAGAATTCACACCATTACATCTTAAATAATAGTAAAGATGTTGATATATACACTGAACCTAAAAAATAAATTTTTAGAGATTTTAACACCTTAAGGGACCATGTATGGAAATCTAATACACATAATCGAAAAATTATAGGATGTTTTAGAGAGGAAATTTATACGGTTTTATCTCAATATATGAATTCAATTTCTGAGTGACTTTAATGGAGTGCCAAAGGACCGAATGAAAATGTTATATCATACACTAGTTTTGTAATCAATTGATATACATTATACAAAAAAGAACATGATGACTGTAGTATGATGAATAGTGGTGTTACTCTAGTGGATGAGGTTAAACACATATCTATTTCTATAGATAGAAATAAAATTTATAACAATATTTCATATTTTCTCATTATCAAACAGATATATGACTTGTATTATACAACATTTCATGTGGTATTATTTCATTGTAAATGGGATGACAACAACATTGTAGGAAAATTTGATGAAATGGGATTTGTGAAGGTTAATTTCAGAATGGATGGGATCAAAGACGAGCCGTTAATAAAGTCATCACAAGTAGTGCCAGAATTTAATGTCATTGATCCAATAAACAAGAATGGTCGATTTTCCTACTATAGACTAAGACAAATGTCAGGTCAGATGAAAACTCAATCTAGGATGGGCCTTTTATTTGCAGATCAAAATCCTTTCATGTTGGTCCCAATATAAACAATGTCTTTTATGTTAGAGAGGACCGTAAAGAGGGGATTCAGATTCTCTATAGAGGTACTAAACCCCATACACCATTAAAAATTACATAGCGTTTAATGATAATATAAACATTTTTTCAATATAATATATTATTCCAAATAATATTATATGTGCTCTATATCATTAACATAATATAATTTAAATGTTTGTATACTCATACAAATAATGTATTTTTCACATGATGATGTTACCATTACTTTAGAAGAAAACACACCAATGAAAGAAACTCTTTTGAAAGATGTACTTGTATTGTTTTGTATACTTTCTCTATTTTACTGAAAAGTTATATTATGAAACATTGATTTAATTTTCATTATTGATTACTAGGTCTATTTTACAAGATTCATGTCCATATGTCATGTCTTTCTTCAGAAAAGCAATGATGTTATCTCTTCTTAATCACCGCGGTAATATTGATGTTTTCATAGTAAAATCATTATTCAAATAATTTACATTTTTTTTTATATATATGATTCATTTATTTATTTTAATTATTACTCAAAAAAATAATATTTTTCTTGTACATGATGATACTTTTTTGAGATATGGTGGTATCTTCATCACTCATGCATTTCTATATAAAAACATCCCCATAATTATTCTCCCTAAAATCTATTTCGACCATATAGTGTTTCATTTATCACTTTCCTTCATGTTACCTTCACAGTGTGACTGAAATGACATTAAGTACGTATTTATATTTTAAAATGAGATTATGTTTAGTAAAATTGATCATGATGTGTTGTTGTGTGAACTCTCAAAAATATATATATATAAATGAGGCACTGGGGGTGACATAGGTATTTCTCTTGAAGGGCAGTTTTAGTTAATCACTCGTTAAATCTAATTCACTATTTTATATTTATATTACATATTTATGAAATAAAAAAATGAAATAGATTTTTTATAGATTGAATTAAATAATATTATTTAATATACAAATGAAATTAAATCACAATGACTGCAAATGCAATGATGTCAAAAATAAATGAGATATTCTTTATAAAATCACCTAGATTGAACCTTCATTGTCACATCATTAGTTTCAAACAAAATTAATAAACACACTGCATTATATGCATTAATATCCCCTTTTTATATAGGGTTGTTTATATATTGTGAAATCAAATATTTCTCAAGACACCACACATCCACCTCCTCGATCGAGGGAAAATATTATAGAAGAGAAAGTTAAGTCTCAGGTGAAAAGTGAAAAAAAATGAACATTTACCACTAAGACCTACATTGAAAAAAATAAAATAAAATAATAAATAATAAAAATCAATGTGTTATTAATTTGGCTCAACATCGAATTGATCCCCTTGTAACGTCCTTGGGTTAGTTACTCATGATCATGGGTACAAAAAATCGTAGTGGAGAAGAACAACGTAGAAAACAAAGGAAATAGAATTATAAAGAAATTAAGAAGTATAGAAAGAATATATTAGAAATAAATATTACAATTAAAATGTAAATACAGTTCAAAATAGTATAAAATATCCACATATATGTGCCAATATTTTTAAAAGGGTAAAGATACATATTTATAGGGAGGGGTGAAAGGATTCTCTCAAAAATTTACTCTAGCTGTTTCCGCGTTTATTATCCATTAATTATCGACATTTGTATCAACTATATCAATGAATGTTTTTTTCATGATATCTCCCAAATTCACCAAAAACATTAATCATTATTGAGCATCGTATAAAGGAGTTATGACCATTTTACTCCGAAATATTTAATATATCCATGTGCCACGTCAGATTCCAAATCTTCACATTCCATTACCATTATGACTCTCCAACCGGTCGATTGAAGAATTTATGATATAATAAAAGTGTTTCCTCAGTTGATTTATTGTCTCTCCATAAAATATGAGACATTTTTGAGGAATTATTCAGATGTAATGAATTAATTTCTCAATTGAACAATTTTTTTCAGGTGAGTTGTTTCATCATCCACATGTTTCAACCATTTAAAGAATTATTTATTGAGATTATTTTGACATGAAACTCATCAAGGATAATTCTTATTTAATCTTATTTCATCTCCAACTATATATAAATAAATTTGAGGTGTATATATTGATTTATTCTTATGTTATAGTGGTGGGCTTCATGCTATACAGCCATCAAATATCCCAAATTTAATGTTTTTTCATGGCACTAGATGCTCGAATCAACATTTCCTCATAAAGAAACTGTTGAAGGAAATAAATCTCGGATTTTCGCAAAAAAACTAATCACATAATTTGGAATAATAAGGTAAACGTTATGACCAAAATACATCTATCATAAACATTTGTGAACATTCCACAATTGACCATTTTTTTATTTGAGCTCAAAATACCACTAAAACCATAAAATCTGACATTTACCCATAAGATAACAATATGATAGGGTTATATTCATTTAATTGTAGATTAAATTGTATAAAAATTTGAGCTATTTCCCTCCCCCACACTTAACCATTGAACGCCTGGGTAATCATCTTACATCCAATTCAATTATATTTAGCTCTCTATGTTTTTAACTTTATCAATAATCCATTGAAACTAAGCATCAAGATTATTACAAATATTTTTTGGCACCTGAGATTAGTCAATCCATGAATAATAATAAGAATTAAAATACATCATGATCAAAGAGATTTTTTATGTTTTCCTTTTGAAATTTATGTTATTTTTGTTTTTTAATAAAAGAAAAATTATTTAGAAAATATCAATAAAAACAGTGAGTAAAGGCCACTTACCTACCCATTAGCGGTGCTAGTTTTATAAAGTATTGTCATGTGTTCTCTCAAAAAAATATAACTAAATGCGGTGTAGGGGTAGACCAAGGTCGTTCTCTTAAGGAGCTATTGTAGTTAATCACTCTCTACATCTAATTCAATATTTTTATAATATTTTATATTTGTGAAATAAAACTATATGAATTGGTTTTTTGATAGATGAGAATGGAGTAATAAAATTTAAAATACATATTAAATGAAAACACAATGAGTGACTACAAAATGAAGTCAGGAAGAAAGGATGTATTCCTGAGAGAATCACCAAGATAGAACCTTCATCGTCTAATTGTGGATTTCAAATATAATAAATAAACACACTTCATAGAATGCATGTATATCATCATTAATATATGGTCTTGAATATATAGTGAACTCAATGATTTCTAATAGACCACACATCCACATCATCAACTGAGGAAAAATATTATAGAAGATGAAGTTACGTGATGAGTGGAAAAAGTGAAGACACAAAGGCTCCTTACCCACTAATACCCCCCTTGACCAAAATATACTAAAATAGGAGAGAATAAACATTAATGTGTAATAAATTAGTTTCAATAGTGGATTTAACCCCATGAACTTCCTTGAGGTTGTTACTCATGATCAAGAGTGCAAACGATAGTAGTAGAGTAGAATGGGTTATAAAAAAATGAAAATGAGATTCTATTAAGAAGAAGATAAAAAATATATTACAAATTTATAATACAATTACAATGTAATTAAACTACAATATAGTTTAAAATGGCCACCAAGAAGTGTCAATAGGTTGAAAAGGCGTGTGGGTAAAAATTTATAGGGAGAGGGGGTGAAATAATTCACATTAAACATTTACTCTAAATTTTTCTGCATATATTCTCCATTAATTGGAATAAATTTTAAATATTTTATTTATGAAGTTTGTTTCATTATATATCCTCCATTAACCCTAAATATTTCATCATTATTGAGCACCAGATGATGTAATTATGACCATTTTTTATAGAGACATTTAACCTGTCCATGTGACACATCACATTACACATCTTCACATCAACTTACCATTATGAACCTCAAACTAGTAAATTTAAGTGTGGGAGAATTATTAAAAGTTATTACCCACTTTAGTTTCTATTTATCAACATAATATGATACATTTTATAGGCCTTATTCAGATATTATTAATTAATTCTTCAATGGAACGGTTTCTTCCTAGTGAGTTGTTTCATTTTAAATATGTTTCAACCGTTTAAAGAGTGTTTTAATGAGATTATTTGGACTTGAAACTCAAAATATATTCTCCTTATTTAATATTATTTCATCTCCAAATATAATTAATTCAATTAGAGGTGTATAGAACTATTTACACATCTATTACAAAGGTGGGGTCCAGGCTGTCCGCCTGAAAAATTTCCCTAATTAAATGATTTTTTTGGGGCTCTAGATGATCTAATTAGCATTTCATCCTGATGAAATAGTTGTAGAAAATAAATCATGTATTTCAAAAAAATAAATTAGTCACATAATTTGGAAAAATAAGATAAATGTTATGACAGAAATACACCTATTATAGAAATCTGTCAAATTTCCATATTTAACCATTTTTTGAATTTGAGCTCAAAATACCACTAAAACCATAAATATGAAAATTACATATAAATTAAAAATATTATGGTATTATAAATATCTAATTTTAAATTAAAATGTATAAAAATTGGATCTTTATCAATAGAAATCTTACAAACTCAAAACTGATAAAACATTTTCAGGTTATTTTTATATATTAAGAAAATGATACTCAAGTCATTTGTGATGTGTAAGAATTATATTCACAATAATATGATACATATTGTGCCTATTGTCACTCAATGTACCCTTTAACAGTTTAAAATCAATATTTTAGTTCAATAAGTTTTAATCTCTGAAAAATGATCTAATGCGCTTGAACTATATTTATTATATAAAAAAATAATTCATATATCATTTTGTGACATGTTGGAACAAATTTCTTATCATATTTATAGATAATGTTATTATAATGATCCAAAATTGTGTGTTTCCAGATTAAAATGATAAGTTAATAAAAAAGACAACTGAAATACTCAAAATTTATAAAAACATTCATATTATTTTGATACTTGAGGACAATGATCTGAAAGACATTTTAGAGGTGTAGGATTCATTCACACCTCAAAATTATGCACTGTGTGACTAGTATTATAGTAAATAAATCTTTTTATTTAAAGTTATCATCATTTTTTGTATAATGGTATACTAGACTACTCCAAACCACGAAAGCACATTCATGCTTTTTTGATAATTTATATAAAATATCTATAATATTTTTTTACATGTTGGGATCAGCCATTCTTCAATTCAATACAAGATTTACCTGGTATGACTCAATGTCTTCGTTATCATTTTTAAATCTATATATTAGTTCAAAAAGTGCCACTCACTGAAAATAAATCAACCATTCTTGGGATTTCATAATAATTTAGTAAAATGATTCATACATCCTTTGGGATGTGTAGGAATTGGTCTTATATCAAACCGATAAGATATGTGATTAGAATGACCATGTTTCTAAATTAAAATGATATTTATGTAAAAAGACAAATTACAAACTCAAAACCAAGAAAACACATCATTATAGTTTTAATAACTATAGAGAATGATCCATATGTCATTTGAGAAATGTAGGAATCGTCCTCACCTTAATCTAACCCATGGTGTGACCAGTATGATCAAATGTACATATTTTGATTTAAAATTGACATCAATTTCAGAAAAATGGAAAACTGAGCTACTCAAAAACTAATAAAACACAATAATATTATTATGATACATTAACAAAATAATCAATAAGTTGTTTTGGATGTGTAACAATTAGAAACATCTAAATTTTATACATGATGTACCGGGTATGACATAAAGTTTCTATTACTAGTTTACAATTTACATTTTAGTTTAAAATGTTTCAATAACCTAAATTCGATTAAAGGTGCTCAGATTTCGATGATTATTTAGGAAAATTATTTATAAGTCATTTTTGATGTGTAGGAATTGGTTTCACATCTAAAAAATACACGAGGTGGTCAAAATAATTCAAATATTTATATTTCATTTTTAAATGATGTGTTAGTAAAAAAGACTGTTGAGACACTAAAAAGGAATACATTCATATTGTTTTTATACATCTAGAAAATGATCCAAATTTCATTTGAGATGTGTTGGAGTCAGCCACCCACAATCTAATGCATGGTGTGATCAGTATGAGCCCATGTGATTTTTTTAAAAAAAATTGTCATAAATTTAGAAAAAATTTATATCAATTTAAGTTAAATTACCAATTTCTAAAAATTTGTTTAATTACATTAGTACTAACATCGGAATTGTTTTATATGGGTGTAGTTTTTTCTTGATCATGGGTGGTCTTTTCAGAAAAAAAATTAGTTGCCGTCAGGATTAAAATGAAAATGAATATCGATGTTTTTGAATTTATTTAATAATTTGTATTTATAAAATTATATAAAACATTGTTTAAAATGCCTATAATATTGTTTTTTTTGTTTTATTTGTGTAGTAAATTTCATTTCATTTAAATTAGTTATTGGGAGATGTTTTTGTTCGTATCTAGTGTTTTATAGTGCTTTGGTCTGTTGTTATAGCACATAGTACTTGTGCTACAGTGTGGAATTGCAACACAATAAAGTATAGACCTTTATTAGAGCTTTTAAAAGTGCTTATAAATGACACATTTTCCAATTATTATAAAATCAATTATAAAGGTAAATTTTATCAGTGATTATATAATCATTGATAGAAGTCCCTTTATATTTTCTTTTACAAGTGTTGATAAATTGGGGCTTTAGAGGTGCTAAAAACAACTGATAAATTGTTTCTTTATTAATTATTTTAAAATCACTGATAAGGGAACCATTTATCATCAAAATTATTAGCATCAATAATGGACCTATTTATCAGTGCATTTAAACGATGTTATATTCTATAGATTTTAATATTTCTTAGGTAGTAAATGATTTTCTGAAGTTTATAAATTCCATTTCTAGAACTGTTGAAGATCTATTTTATGTAGAGAGCTAATTTATAGTGGTATTTGATTCAGAATAAAACAGAGGAAAATGATATTGATTCAATGGAATTGGAAACATATAAAAATATCTTCCTTGAAAAATATTTCCATAATGTTGTTTGGAATAGAATAAGGAAACAATTATTGTAATTAAAGGAAAAGGATTGTGACTTAGTGTCTTATTATCAAGAAAACATCACAATATTTTCATTTTATGTTTTAGATTTTATCCGATACATTTATTATTAAATAAATATATTTCAATCAATATTGAAACCAAATATATAAAGAGCTTTGTCCTCATAGTAATTTACAAGTTTATAAAAATTGTTCTGTTGTGCTGAGAAAGTTGAAATATATTTTCCTAACACATAGTTTCCATGAGACGACAAGTGTAAGAAACAATCAAGGTGATAGAAAATGATGAAGTACCAAAATAATAATTTTGATGGTAAGCTAAAAACTTGTTGAAAGTGAGGTAAAATATATTTGTATAAATTTATGTCAGGACATGGAATGTGTTACTAGTTTTGTTTGTCTCATCAAAATGTTATTGACTACCAAGATAATAGTTATTAATAATCTCTTAATGAGATAATAGATACCCAGTCCATAGTTATATGTTTTAGTTTCAACGTGTTGTGACCTTATGCTAATGTTTTTCCTATGTTTTTAATCGGGGTGGATATCTTCACGATAAAAAATATAAAGGCATGGTAAAATAATTTGTTTACTATATTTGATCTTGGTAAACATTCTTAATGTATAGATGCTCTAGGGAACTCAGTATTTCTTTAAGGATATCCATACAATGACTGTTTTAGGCACTCGTTTTGAGGTTTTAATTGATGTGACCATAATGAGATTATGGTATTTTTAACAGATTCTTAGTTGGTTGATTTTTTATATAAACAATTAGTTTTATGATAAATTTTCCTTTATTTTTGGACCTTATTTATAAGGTACTGATAACCATTAGGTTTTATATGATCTTTGAATATTATGGTTATTTTTTAGTTTATTCATCCTAATCATGGGAATTTTATTAGTATTAAAATGGTCTTATAGAAATATATCAAGTAAGTATATTTACAAACATTATTTTACAATAAAAATGTTACGAATCAATAGTAATGTGATATTTTCAACAATGGTATTATCAAATGTCAAACCTATGTTTAGTAAATTAAATTTCAAATTCTAATGGCATAGTTTTTTAAGAGGTTGGGATGTAATGACCTGAGATAATATGAAATATATTCATTCAAATTTGTTATAATATTTGATAGAATGAATTACAAATAATGAATAGTTTATATTTTATTATATGAAAAACTATGTTTTTCATTCATTCATGAAATTCGTGTTTCTTTGATAACTAGGGGACATACAAGTTTGAGTCTTACCGAACAATAATATACTGTTGATATTATTATTTAATATAGAAGTTATAACCCTTTCTTTATATTGGTGGGTGTGAATTAAAATAGCAAGATTTAGTTTTAAAAAGTTTACAACATGGTTTAACATTCATCCAATAAGATTTATAATCATAATATATGAATATATCCAATTTTACACTTCCAAATGTTGTTTTTCTAGAAAGTATTTTTACCGACTTTTAATTGATAACATATTAAAAAACTAAATTTTGACAATTTTTAAAATTTTATATGAAAAAATAAAATTAATTTTTTAAATAATATTATAAAAATTTACATTCAGTGAATCTTTTGTATTTTTAGAGAAGATTCAAGTTTTTACAAATAGTGGATAATACTGTATTTTAATTCAAAGTAATGTTTTTATCTAATCAATTTATATTGTTAAATTATATTTTAATTTGGTTTTAATGTATAAATAGATAAATTTTACATAAATAAATTCCATTTAGTTAAATTCATTAAATTACACCATGAAATTAGAAATAATAAAATTTTAAACATTTCAAATTTTTCCTTAAAAACATGTTGTCTCTCAGTGTCAGAAGGATTATTTTTATATTAATTTCTACCAATTACATCATTGGAATTTGAAAAAATGGGTTCTATATTTGGATGAATTATTATTTATAATGTGTAATTAGTTCAACATGGTTTTTCACAAAAATTATTATTGAATGAAATTAAAATTACATACAATGATTACAGTAAAAATGTGTTTACTTAGTGGTTAAAAATTAATCTTAAGATTATAAATAAGCTATAAAATTGAAAAAAAAAACATTTTATTGAAATTAATAAACTATATCATATCTTTAAAAGAATTTAATTAATATTTTGAGTCACATTATATATAATAAACCTACAATAGTTTTTACCTTTTTTATTTACAAGAATGACACATTCCCTCCACTCTAAGAGGCACTCACACTCCCTACATTGTCACACATCAAAATCCCATTTTATTATCAAACCCCTTTCTAGATAATATCAATAAATAACTCACTTAGTCATATAATCATATATTGGGTAGAAATATATCAAAAAATGTTATTTTATGTAAACTTAAATTAGATTCCCAAATTAGAGGTAACATTTTTCAACGATCACTTATGATTTATTTCAAAATCATTAAAACAATTTATTATAATTAAAATATTATATAATTACCTAAGTATATTTTATATAATGATAAGTTTTAATATTAATGTTTTTACCTACACCTACCCACAATTCCATAAAATGTGTAACTGACTTTCTGTTCATGCATACAATGAACTACCACCCCGCAAAATAATTTTATTCGTTTTTCCATTAACACCTCTCATTATTGTTAATTATGATTTAAACACATTTTTATATTATATATAGTATATTTATGATTTATTAAAACCAATTTAATTATAAAATAACATATACCTTCTTTTTGTCTATTTTTGTGAAATCTGATAACATCATTTGTGGACATGTGGACTACCACCTACTCAAAGCATTGTGATACATTTACCATAAATTCTATTGGTTTACAAAATAGTCACTGAAATTCCACTTTTATGTTGTAAGACACTATAAAAATCAGATTCTCCCCAAATTCATGGATCCTTGGTCCAGAATATACTTATGACGTAAAAACCCATCTTATGGTGTAAACACTTTCTTCACCATAGCAACACACATAACACAAACTATAGGGAACCCATTCCACAAACCACCGACAATCAGAAAAAACCCCAAATTTACTATGTAAAAAATAATACTATAGTTTTGTTACTTCTCCATCCTCCAAAAAAAATCATGCTTTCTCAAAGTACCTAAACCAAAAAAAAATAATTTAATGAGCCAAGAAGGAATGTACCATTAAAAATTATCTGCAAACACATGGTCATTTTTTAGATATCTATTGGTTTGATGATTTTTTTCAATATATCATCTATACATATGAATGTAAATTCACTCTTTCCTGTTTTTATTGACTATTTTGTTTTGAATTATTTATTCCCTTATGATTCTTGGTTACTCCATATAGTTTTGGTTGGTCATGACTAATATATTTGTAAAAATATCGAAATTTTATCTAAAATTGATAACACATCAAAAAAATATATATACATTTAAAACACATTAATGAATATAGTTTTACTAGTAGAATAAGTTAATCATTTATCAGGACATTAATTATTCCAAAAATAAATCTCTCATATATAATAGAAAATGATAACTAACATCAAGTATTTCATCCTTCTTATATCATTTTACCAAATAATTATTTTCAATTGAATACATAAATTTATTATTCTATTAAATTATAAGACATCCACATTAAATTGAAATGAATAATATCTATGAAATTATAAATTATTGAAATTCAATTTTCCACTATACAACATCCATTATCACGTATATCCCCTTTCTATTTAATAGTCCTCAATAAAAAAAATTGAAGTCTCTAGATATCGTATTTTATGAAATATAATTTATGATTACATGTATTCATATTAATATATCCTATTTTTGTAGTATTATTTATAGGATTTGTGTTATATTTATCCAAAAAAATAAAAACATTACATTTAATATCATACTACTTCATGTTTCTTAAATAATTCCCAATTTAATTAAAATTAGATATATACCCTAATATATAGCTCAGTCAAGATAGGATAAGTAAATATTTCTTCTACTCATTTTATCCATCATCATGAATCACGATGTCATCATATATCATTATATTTGATATTATAATTCAATATATTTGGAATTATATCTTTATAATTTTATTACACCTTCATACTTAACATGATCCAAATCAATATGTAAAATATTATAATAAATAAAGATTTATCAAAACCACCCACAAAAATATTTCAATAAGAATCATATAATAATAATAAGTTTAACATATCAAACTATCCCATTATTTTGAAAAATTAATTTTTTGAATACATATATCTATTATCATTGGATGTCGTTCATTTATAATTTATTTTTCTAGATTTTGTTAACATGAACAATTATATTTTTTTCATCATCAAATAAAGTTTACTTCCCCATTAAGAATATCATGATTCAATGATATAGCCAGAATTTGTAGTATATGTATAAAACATTTTTTAGGATAAATGTGAATTTAAATTTATGGGTAATTAATGATTAAAATATATGTAGTTGTATATTTTCTATATGTTAGGAACCCCATTAACTATTATAAAAAATGGGTAAAAAACTATCTCTATTCATTTCAAATTGTTTTCTTCATCTATGACATACAATTGTTTTCAAATTTATCCTATTTAGAGGCACTTTCTATTAACACCTTTAATCACTATTTACATTAGATGAATACTAATTTAAATTTTCATAAATATTTGTTAGGGTTTTTATATAATATTTAGATCATTTTCTATTCTAAAAAATAATAATTTCATTTAATTTTATAGAGCCTAGGTTAGGTTATATACAACTAATAAGGGGATGTGAATCAAAGTGGACATGGATTCAAAAAAATCATTAAATAAAAAAGACTAATAAAGGTATCATGGACTATTTTTTACCAAATTATAATATTTAAGGCCATCATTAATAATCTTATTATCCTCTTACATACTTGGTGTGAAGGGAACTAGGCTTGAGGCTTCTTGGCTTCACAGTTCAGTTTAAAAAACAAGTGTATTTCTTTTTCTATCTTTTGATCCCTCTAGTTTCTAAGCCTATCCATTGTAAGAGGTGATTCCTTAAAACTTCATAATTTTATGCTGTCTTGATATGTTTTCCTCTGATATTATTTTATAATAAGAATTTAATTTTTGAGTTAAAGGGAATTGAATCAGAGGTATACCCTTTAATGTTTATTTAATTTGACAAATTATATTAGTAAATGCCTTAATCATATAAATAATGATTTCAATTTGTCCTAACATTAATTCAACATTAATACATCATTAACAACACACATGGATTTACAATTGTTGACTAGTAAAATTCTTCTTATTGGGATTGTCTTGTACCCATAATTCGAGACTCGCCACTATACACATAAGTGGTCAGACTAAAGACCATCTATGTATTATTAATAGAGTATCACTATTTTCCTTTACAAAATACCAATATATAGTATAGTGTTTCACTAAAATTATGATAAAAATAAGAAACATCTTTGTATACTCTACGGTAATACTGTGTCATATAATTGAGATTTCCCTCTATGATAAACCTATAAAAATGATCTCCTCATGTAATCACAGTACATTAACATAAAAAATGATAAAAATGATTAGGTCAATCCATCTAAATCATTCAATGAAGTTCAGGTCATAAATGATCTGAATATTTTTAATATCCTTTTATATTTGGTCATATATGGTTTATTTATTCTTCAATAACTCATAGATTAAATCCCCATATTATTTCATTGATATATGTGTATAACATTTTCTCCCAGCACCATGATTTTAGAACTCCACATTGTTATTATTTTTTCTATACACTTATATTCGTAGATAAATCTTGAATTTTATTCTCAATAATTATATTATGGAAATAGTATAAATTTCAATATTGCAGTTCACATCCATTTTCAAAATAGTGAGCAATGTCCTAATATTATTCATTAATTTAGACTCAATTATATTGCTTGAAATTAATTCCATTTTAATAACAAATAGTCTTGGTATTTTTTCAACTTAATTCACCAAAAGAATCATTATATTTATCATAGATTAAATTATATACATCTGTATAGAAGTTTGATTTGGTATCTCAACATATATTATATAACTAATCATAGAATAAATTTTTACCTGATCCATTTCATCCTTAAATTAAGTTTGAATCAATTTAATTTTATTTCCATATTTATGAATCCACAAATATATTTTTTAACCATTATTTTACATGTTTGTTTTTCAAAATAATTATTCTAAAAATTCACAAATGTGTTTTTATATAACATTAAGTTTATTATGATATCCAAATTTAGAAAACTATGAAGTCATCCATACTTTGGGGAAGTATTACATTGATAAGAAAATTTCAAACTAGAGAACATGGATTTGTAACATGGGGACTCTTAAAGAAATACTCAAACTCGATGTCTTACATAACTTGTTAAATCAAGATTTACATAGTCATTCAGGTTCATCTGAATAGAATACATGATTTACTAAATGTATTACATGGAAATATGATTTTCATACATAGCACAATATGTATGATACATGATTTCAATGTTATATATACACAATAAAATATATATGAAACTATATGAAATTCATAAAAACGTCACTAATATCTATAAATTGGTCAAGTAAAAGCTTATGGGGCATCAAAAGCTATTCAAATTTATAATTTCCTTTCCCAAAACATCTAAATCAATTTAAATTTACTCAAAAAAATATCATCATATCTCAATAATCATCATTAATATTGAAATATAATAGTATATTTTTAATCTATTGTTATTGGATTTCATTTATCCTTTGTAACTTTATAATTTTCGTATGAATATATCAATCAAAGGACTTCAATATCCTTACTCTATATCCTCTAAACATTTTAAAAGGTATCTTACTCAATGTATTTAGTAAAACCAAACATGGAATTATTTATCTTGAAGAAAATATGAATAATAATTAAATTTTATAGACACACATTAAATGTAGACATCCACATTCAAAAATTAGATATGACATATTTTCATTAATTTTATCATGTAATCCAATCATATTAAAAAACAGACATTAAAATTTTTTCTTAGAAGAATAATTGAAAACAAATAAAATCTGTTTATCACACCATGACCTGAAAATACCTTTTTGGTATATATTTTTATCTCTGATTTTTCTCCATATTTTTAGGATAAATAGTGGTTTTTAGGCTAGGAAGAAGGTGGTGAAATGTTTATACATGGTTAGTAAAAACCATGCTACATCAATTTTCAAATTTTACAACATGAGAATATTTATTATATACCCAACACATTTACATACTTGATACTGTTACCTCTCTCCGTAATCTTTGTGGCTTCCTCTTACTTTAGAAATAGTTCGTCACATAATTTTCATAAGGTCTGACAAACCACGTGTCTAGACTATGTGATCGTCTATTTGGCATAAAATGTGGTAATATTCCACTTTTACCCTTTCAATTTAAACCCCAATCAGCCATATTCATCCCATATTCACCCATATAAACCATATATCCCCTCCCACACCTCTTATCCAAGTTCAACTCCACCATAATGGTGAGAGTTCAAGGCTTCATCATGGTTATAGGGGAATCATGAAAGAAAATCCCACATTCTTCCTCCATTTTCTGTCCCCTTCATTTTTTTCTTTTTATTCCTCATACTTGGGTTTTTATTACCTAAGTTTTATTTATAATTGATTTTATATTTGGGGTTTTAAAAAGTTAAGGATTTTCAAGGAATCACTTTTCCTGTTGGACCACTTTAGTGTGATATTGAATATTTATCAATGATCGAATCAATACTTGTGGTAGGTTTTACTATTTCCAAGACTATAACATGAGTTTCATGATTTATTGCTGTTTACGATGGGTGTAATATTTATTACATGAAATATATATTGTTTTTAATTGTGTAAAATGTGGACATTTTTCTTTTATTGACCCATAAAGATATCTTTCCCATTTATCCACATGATTTTCATTGGTTTTAAACATTCATTAATGATTTATCTTGAAGGTAATGACATATTAGAAATTAAATTAATCATTAAATATTTATTTAATCATGGGAAGTAAATTGTAAAAAGTTTTTTGGCCTTTTCACTGAGTTTAATAATGGTGTGCTTCTTGTTTGGTTCATTTTTATAGGAACCCTTAGGGAATTTCAGCAATACGACTCATATAGCTATAAAAATTCAAAAAGATTATTTTTTCCCTAGTTAATGATCTTATATTGATACTAACAAATCCTTATTGGCATATTCACTTGTTTCTATATAGATAGAAAACCCTATATTATATAATTCCTACACTTACTTGTTTTTGTTTTGTTATTGTTCTTTTAAGAAGTAATATTCTACGTTTGTCATAATTGAATTGGGGATTCACTTATTCATGGAGGCCATAGGTGGCATAGTGAGTTTCAAGTTTCATTATGAAAAATTATCCGTGTATGTATATGATAGTTTAAAAAAATAAAGTAAATTTTATCACCCTGGGAATCCTTTTATAGTTAGCTAGGAGCCTTACGACACTAGAAGAACTATTTAAGATTACACACTAGTTAGTGGCCTTGATTAAATAACCTAGATGATTTTGGAATTTTCCTATTGATCGAGACATGTGGGTTTCACAAATTTATACATACACTATTTGTCGTCATTTTAAGTCATTTTAGGAAAACATTTCTATATTGTTTTTAATAATTACAAGCCTATTTCTGCAATAGATTCATTTATAAAAGATAAAATTATTATGTATCTTGTAATGTGAAAACAATTTTAAAATTGATGAAAAATATAGTTTTCTAATATTAATGATTGATACATGTTTTATTTAATGTTTATGGAACTTTTTTTAATATATCATATTTTTTATCTACAATTATTTGAATTTAATTTTATAGTTATGTCATTGGGAGTTGGTCACTCTTAGAATCCATACTAAGAATCTCAATTCTCAGGCCAATGTTATCTTTCCACATTATTGTTCCTTTAATTTTGGATATATCTCAAATAAATAATGGTCTTGTGTTTGGTAGATACCAATGAGGTCACTTGGAAGTATGTCTAATTGTTTGGTTTTATTTTCTTTTATGCTTCCTGTTTGTTATTTTATTCTGTCCTTATTTATTTACATGTTTTGTATGCGATAAATATATCCCAATAATGTTATATTTGATATCCAATACTATTTCCTAACCCATGAAGACTGGGAAGAACTCTCGAGCCCTGTTGGGGGCTTGCTCGTGTGACTAGTTCGGGGTCTACCAGGGTTGGTTCATGACAAAATACTATCCTAGAAAGAGGCCCTTTTAGGGATGCATGTTAATATGGATCTAGGAAAATTTATATTCAAGTGAACAGTCATGGTTAGGTTCTTTATAACCCATATTCAGATGGACACTTAAATATATCCGGTGGTCCAATATAGTTGTTCCTCAAAATCCATGACTGGATCATTGATTTTTTGGGTTTTTCATGTATTTTGAACATTTTTTATTCGTCCTGATGATTTCTTTTCAATCTGAAAAAATTGAATTTTTTTTCATTTTCTTTGTGCGTAGTCTTGAAATACATGCACCTACTATATAACTACCTCTATTGAACTCAATTATTCTCAGATTAATGGTACATAGTCCACCAAACTATGTGACCATGTCTAGTGTAGATTTCACTTTTCTATTTTTTGGTATTTTTGGTCCATTGAATTCTAATTTTCTATTGTTTATTTGCAGTGAGGGTTAGGTTAGGTTTTTATGTGTATCGTTTGGAATATAAAATTGTGTTTAGTTTATTTAACATGGATTCAAATAATGAAAAACATGGTATGTGAATATGAGAGGGTGTTGATTTAAAATAGTTTAGGAAATCATTTGGAATTTTGGAATATATTTATTTTGGGATGATGAGATTTGGTTTCAAAATTATTTGGGGTATTTTTAAAGAGGATTGGAAAGTGTTAATGTTTCCTTTATTTAAACATTAGTATTTTTAAGAAATATCACATATTATTTTGTGTATGGTTATTGGTATGTGGGGATGGGTTCTTGAACTAGAATATGGGTTTATATATTTTTTAGGCTTTGTAGATAATCAATGGTAGGTGTTTAGTTTGTAATGATAATTGTTTTCCTAAAAATGGGTGTCCAACAGGGGGATTTTATTCATAGATAATTGGAATGGATTGATTGTTTATTTATTTTTTTTAATTATTATTTACATATCCCAAATGTTTATTATTGATGAGGTGTTGAAATGGTGTTTTATTTGGATTGTTAATTTTTTATTTTGAATTATAGATTTGGTTTATTTCTTGGTTTTTATTCTTTCTCTTCTAGTTTCAAGGTATACCCCCACAAAGATCCATGGGATTCTAAAAATAATTTTGGTTTCATCCTTCCATTTTGTGCTCTTCAATTGATCAAATATTTACATATTGTTATAGATTTTCCTTATTATAGGTCCAAGTGTACCTCAGAACAAGGAATTCATCCAGAATATCCTGAAGTTGAAACCTCATCATTTCAATGAGAAATAATAAATAGGTAGATCAAAGGAATGGATGAAAATCCTTTAGAAAAATTTTCTTTATATTGATATTATCAACCCCTTAATCTCATGTTCAAGACCTTTATACTATAAATAATTGGCAAGAAGTGTTGGAAATACTTCTACATGTCCAAACCTATATAAGGGTCTTGAATGTGAACACTACAAGTCCTAGTTAATTTAGTGTTATTTCTCAGAAGATGTGATGGAAATGATGGTAATATAGTTGTAACCTCAAAGAAATGTTAATTTTAATGTCTTCATAAATGATAGGAGTTTTTATGATCTGGTTTTATATCTTCTAGAATAGGTTGAAGATTTATCATTAAGGGAAATATTTTTTAAAAATTTCATTAATCATGAACTATTTCATGAAATTGAATCCTTTCCCAAAACATATGAATAAGCAGTGTTGTATGATATTTAGATCAAGTAAATTTTATCTATAGATTCATAGTTGGTGGACATCTCACATATCCCTTAGAGTGTGGATGATGGTTTTAGTAAATGGAAAGGGAAGACATCTATATTCGTATTTTGGATAAGTGATATGAAGCAAACGTTGTATTTCTTCTCACTAGAATCATCTTCAAATAAACACAGTGTGTGCCATCAGTGTGGAAATGTCGAGTTGAGGGGGATATCATATCTAGAAAAACCAATGTACTATCTTAACTGTGGATGATTCGGTCATCTGTAATGCTTTTTCCTAGGTGTTCGGAATAATTGATTTAGATCAAGATCTATCCCATCAAAGGTCCCTCATCCCATTTGTAGATGGATTTTGCTGACATGGACTCTATTTAGAGTATCCTTATTTGTAAATTTTTAAGTATGATGGGATTTGGAGCATGATGGTTTTCACATTTGATTGGAATATAAGGAAGATACAATACATCCTTTATAATGTATGGTTATTAATGGAGATTTATTTTGGAAAAGAATGAATCTTGTCATTCTAGAATAATTTCATTTTTTATCTTGTCTCTTGTAGCATTGGTTTTCATTTGAATTTATGATCTCATTCTAATTTAAGGAACTAATTTTTAACCCATGTTTTTTAAAATGATGGAGACCATAATTGTAGAAATAATGGTGATATTGTCCCTTTATTCCTTGTTATTTCATTCATGATAATTTCAAACACTTGTTTAACATGGTCCATTTGATCCCAACTTGCCCAACCCTAATGGGATTCCTTGGTAATTTCTTTTTAGATGCTTGGGTGTTCTATGTCATCAGTTGTTTGATGGTTTTGGTCATGTTGTATCATTAATTTTTGGTGAATATAAAACTGGAACCTCAAGGATGTTATGTATGTATTTTGGGTATTTTGAATATTTAGGTTTTGAATTTGGAAGTGATTTATCAGTCATTGACATTCAAGTGGTTGAGGTTCCATTTTCATGGAGTTTTCAATGCCATATATTCTATTTGGGAAATTATTTTGGGACATTATGTGGTTATAAAATGTCAATGGTTTAGATAATTTTCACCACCAGACCAGATACAATATTTTTATTTCACTTATTATTAATCTATTTTGGTCACCCTTAGTTTTGCAGTCAGTTTTTGCAGAAATAGTGCATTTCTACATAGGAATAATGTGGCATAGAATTAGAATAATATGTGTTCCATTTCCCTTAAAATCATGAGTCTAATATAGAAGTATTTTCTCCTTCATGCATGGTTAACCGCATGACTGTGTAAACTCTCCTAATAATCCATGTGGATTCTAATTCCTTTCATTAGAGTTCGCCATACACTTGTAACGTGGTACGATAAACTATGCAACCAAACTATGTGATCTTCCAATTCATGTTAAATGTGATATTTACCAATATTCCCTTCTCACATTTTTATACCAATCACCTCTATTCCCCCGTCATTCAACTACTGCCATCCATGGAGATCCCATAATGCGTCTTCCCTTCTTCTATATCCTCTTACATTGTGAGATATTGTGTTTTTATCATGTTTTATGGTGAATATTCAGTGGAAAGTCCTCCATCATCTTCTTCCTTCCATATCCTTTCATTTTATTCTTTTTCTTCTTCCCCCTGGGGTTCCAATGACCAAATGTTTATAGTTTATTGATTTTAAATTTGTTGTTTTGATCTTTAATGGATTTTCTTGGCTCCTCTTTCCTTATGGGACCTATTCTTGTTGATTTTGTGTTTCCATCCCTGTGATAATAAATATTTGATATAGGTTCCCTTTTTCCAAGACATTAACATTAATATTATTATTACTTGGTATTTCTAATTGGTGGTTTTTATTACATGAAATATATGTGCAATATAATTGTGAAAAATCATAAAATTGGTGTTTCGTTTATCAAAAGGGATTTCTATCCAATATTTATCATGATTTAAAATGGATTTAAACATTTTCATAACATTATTACTACATGGGATGAAATATTAGTTATTTAAATGATTTTTCATAATGGATTTATTCACAGAATGTGAATTTTTCAAAATCGTTTTTTTCTTTTCAGTCAAGTTTAATAAAGAGGATATATTTTATTGGGTGATTCATTGAGTAAACACTTGATAACTTCTAAGATATGAATCATGTGGATTTGGTAATTTGAAAATAGTTGATTAAATGTGTTTTTTATAAAATTAATGAACTTATGATAAAACTAATAGGGTCATAATGGTACCTTCACTTGTTTTGATAGATATGGAATACCCTACTTAAATAATTACACCATTTATTTTGTGTGTTGTGATATGGGTTTGGTGGAAGGATTTTCCCCATGTTTATGTAAATTTAAAATTGGATCCACTTGAGATGGGATGGAAAAGGAGGTATAGTGAGTTGGATGTTTTTTTTGTAAAACAGAATACATTTATATATGAAATTTCACTAAAACTAACCTCCATATTATCATCATGGGAAGTCTTGTGTAGTTAGGTATGAGACATAGGACACATGATTCACTAGTTGGGATTACATATTTTCTAGTGGCCCTTAGTAGATAACATGACTATATTTGGGATGTAACATTTGGTCGAGCCATGTTAGCTTAAGTGACTATAATGATAGTGAATAAGGGTAAATGGTACTACTAGAGATTTATTATGTGATTTTACTTTATCTATATCATAGTCTATCTTTACCATCACATGAGATCCCATGTCAC
The DNA here is from genome assembly GCA_963277665.1 of Viscum album. Taxonomy (NCBI): domain Eukaryota; kingdom Viridiplantae; phylum Streptophyta; class Magnoliopsida; order Santalales; family Viscaceae; genus Viscum; species Viscum album. The sequence continues at coordinate 1,285,693,856 of OY728159.1, read as the reverse complement.
CTAGTTTATATGTTTTCTATTTTCGACATTATTTTGGTTTTTTATAGAATAACACATAAATTTTGTATTTCATATTTACATTATGTTTTCTACAATGGATATATTTATATTAAATTAAATTGAAATATGTATCATTATTTGAAAACCATTTAAAAATTGTTGGAATGTTATTTTTTGTAATATGGAATCTTGATACTTGTTATCATTTAAATTATACAAGAACATATTACTATATATATTAAATTTTTAAAATTGAAATATTAGAATTTAATTTTAAATGTAATTTATAAGGAATTAGTTACTGTTATCATCCCTAATGAGAATCTTAGTTCTCACACCTATGTTTTTTTAGGTTCTCTCTATTTTGGATCTCTATCAAAGTTATTATGGGCATGTGTTTGGTAGTCGCTAATGAGGTCACATAGAGGTGCATGTAGCCATTTGGTTTTATTTCATTTTTCACTTCGACATTGTTATTTTATTTTATCACATTTCATTTATCCCTTTTAATGGGATAAATCCATCCTTATTGAATCATATCAGATTTCTTATACTATTTCCATCACAGGAGGATTGTGAATACCTCTCGGGCCTTATTGCAGGCCAGGTCGGGTGGCTAGTTTAGGGTTAACCCAGGTTAGTTTGTAACACAATTCAATTGGAAATATAAATATATAAATTGATATTTTGTAGAATTATCCACTATATCATTTTTTAATCCATTGGAATTAATCACCCCAATATTAATATAAATGAAAATTCAATATGACATTATTTATTAATACGCTGACTAAAACCACCCGGTCTGGGATTTTGTTTCACATGAGTTTATGTGTGGCTCACCATATTGAACAGGTTTCTGACTAACTATGCCAGTTTGAACAAAATATGATGGGATAACATACCATTATTCTAAAATTCATACATTAAACTCACATCAAAAAAATAAAAATAAAAATTAGGGAATGATGGATGTGAATAATAATAATGATATAATAGATTAATTTAAAATTATTTATTGCCATACATAGGACTAAACCATGAATCCCCTAACTGTATGATCAAATAATATTATAAAGAAAAAACATGAATATATATAAGGTACAATTGAATCACACGTGATTCTATATCGATACTGCCTTTGAATAAAATGCCTCATCTGCCCGGCTCCATATTGATGGCTCCTTTTGCATTAAATTGTATATTAACATGAATTATTCACACAAACTGAGATTCATGTGCATGGTGTGAAAGTAATAACATTAATAATTCACTAATGTGTCTTGACCCTATGTGTTCATAGATAAAAGGGGTATTAAATTATAATAAATAGATATGAAACCAACTAAGAGTTAGGTCATCAATTTAAGACCAAGATACAATGAAACTAGGCCCCACCTGCTTCATAATTATTACAATAAGTATATTGAAGTCAATATACTGTTATATCAGAACATGGTACATGGTCCGTGATTATGTTCATCACCCTGTTCCCATATGTCATATATCTACATTCCAATAATAAGGAACCCTATCACACCCCTACAGAAGGTGGTCATCTGTCCTCATATGATGGACCATCCACAAGTTATTCTCATATGATTGGATAACAATAACCTTTTAATAGCCTTTCTACCATGTTTCCATTTTGTGAAATTAGATTTACATCACCTATGGATTGTTTTATATGATGTGGACAGAACATGTTCAGGTTTTCAAACTAGTAACCAAAAATGAGTTCAAGTGATTTTCCACCATCAGAACCCCCCAAAAGGTATATGAATTATTTTTTAAGATAACCATTCATTTTTATAGTTGAATAATAATCCAAAAATCTGAAACACCAATAGTAATGTCATATTATTGGAATAAAAAAATATTTATATTATTATTTTTTCTCATAAGTCAAAAAAACCTATACGCAACACAAAACAAGAATGAGTGTCATTTCAAATGAGAACATAACAGAATATCATTCCAAAAACCATATACATGGGAATTAATTAATAATGATATTCCTAAATATAATGTGTTGAATCAAATGTCAATACTATTTAATGAAAATTTCTAATTAACACCTCAAAACCAACTGGATAAAATAGACATGCCAAGGACCCTATGAACCGATTGTAATATGACATGGCATGGGTAATATAACAAGATTACATAAGGGGAATATGAAATGATTTTTAACCACACAAACTAAGCCAATAAAACCCCCCTTAGTGTCCGAAGAAGTTATGATCCAAGGAAGAAAATCATCGCCCTAAAAAATAGTTTCTATGGAAGATGAGGATTAGATCACTATAATCCCAGATCAATAAAACAAATCATATATCATATAAAATTTGATTATAACGTATGATAAAATAAAGTACTTAGATTAAAATAATAAGTTTACCTTAAGAAGTAACCTGTACACAAGACAATATGACCAGGACATATCCTAGACTCATTTATATTAGAGAAACTAATAAGAGGGGTAAGTAAAATCAAATATTGAAATGAGGATTGTGTTGACAATTAATGAAAAAACCCCTCAGAAAGAAAACATTATTTTAATCTTTGAAACATTCCAAACTCATGATATGAAAAATCCATTTTTTTATTTTCAAATTCAATAATATATTTGACGTGTATGTGGTACTTCCCACTATGGTTCTGCTATCCACGAATGCATCCATCCAAGAAAACCCAAAAAAATACTTGAGTCATTATAGTAAATATGATCACCAATCCCAGTCTAAGAAAACGTTAGTATTATGGATGTCATCAACTTTATCTATAACTCTAAGAAGGCCTTTTCACACTATTATATCCCCCAAAACCTTCCTACATTTTTTTAATTTTTATCCTAGATTCTTCCAAATTAGATATGTCTTTTATAAACATATATAAATAAAAATTTAAATTTAGGATGATATTAATCATGAACACAATCCTTGAGAATACCTATAATATCCCACCCTTTACATTTTCTATATTAAAAATTCTTCCCATACAAATTACCTAACCATGAAAACATAGCACCATGAACTAGAATAAATAATGAGAGTCCTCAACCTAGATCTGGTGTGAACTAAGTGTACAAAATAAAATATTTTCATGTTTGGAAAAGGTCCAACATTATTTAAGGATAGAATTATGAAATATATCAATAAATGATTTCAGATAATTGTTGGAGATCATGTTCCTGAGAGTCGTGGAATTTTTTTGCAGTTTTTACCCAAAAGACATGAAAACATAATCATGTAATCATTATCTACATAAAAATATTATCATAGGAATATCATCCTCTCTTACCCATAGTTATTTGTAGTGTGATAATAAGTAAATCTTGGAGAACCAATGGGTTTCTTACAACCAATCAAACAAATTATCTATCCTCATAATTAGGCATCTGCACTCTAATCCCCCTAGTTTACATTCATATTTTCCACTCAAAACCCATGAATACCGTATGATTTCTTTTTAAAAATTTTGAGAACACCACTAGAGATATCTGATTGGTCAGATAGAAATCATCATATTTAAATCCTCAAGTTACACCTTATGGTCCTTCAACTAATACATTGACTTACAATATCAAGGAATCAAAATAGGTTCTCTCATTTCATGAGTGAAATCTAGAAGCCAACTCCTATATGAGTATGATATTAAGAAATTTAATCTAAAAATACAACTTATTATTGTACCACTATGAGACTAAATAAGAGGAAGTTACAAATAGACCATCTACAGGATCCAATCTTATTACCTAAGTTATAGTATTTCTTATCATGCTTAGGTATGGACCTATTATTCTTAATAAAAAAGTTCATTGACTGTTCATCAAAACCTACCTCCACTTAGCTGTAGTAAAGTACACATGTCTCATGTAGTAGTTAGTGGGTGATAGGTAATAAACCATCCAACTCATGATATATATTACATCACAATAGTCTTCTCCAATCATAAAGTCCCATATATGTACATAGAGAAAATATATAAAAATACATAATAAAAATCCTTATAGGTGATACAAAATCATTCCCATGGTTGTATCAATATAAAGAATCATAAATTAAAAACATTAATCATTAATCAAGGATAAAACTATATTGAGGAGGTACTAATAAAACATGTTATGCTCCATAAGACAAATGCTACTATAGTGAGACTCCTCTGTCTCCCACTTACTATAACTATAATTGATCCCATATCGTCATAAGGAATTAATCTAGATGATGGATTAAGCATATTAGTTATTTTCTCCTCTATACCCTAAACAAAATCCAGGTCTATAAGAAGCAATTTTGAGTACGTTTCTTAGTCAAAGCTGCTAAAATTGAACATCAACCATGTTCAAATGTTAGTTTAAAGATATCATTCCATCTACCATATTTTACCATCCATAAAAATATTAGAGTAATGAAACATAGTTAAATAATAATATTATGTAGATACCAAAATCATCATATTCTGAAATGATATATTCTTCTTAGAATGAAAAAAATTAAGTGTATCTGAGAAGAAATCCAATAATAAAATTTTATCATAATGGTCACCCATGTAATAACCTAATGTATATAAACCTAGTTCATAACACACCAATATCTCTTAGTGTGTCCTGAAATCATGAATGAATCTAATATTAATTTTCAATCCCCTATTATCTTGAGCATGTAGAATATCCCCTAAATGATGTTGATTTGGTATGCAACATCTCATGGACCCCCAATACCCATAAAGTGCATTAGATGTTGAATATGCATGTCTTGAGAATAATAAACCATTATCCAATTTCTCCAAACACCATGAACAGTAACTATTTCGATGTCTATGGGATATAATGGATCCATTTCATAAACCAATAGAGATACTATAGGAGCATAATTGTGTTCATCCGACTCCATAAACAATGGTTTAGAAGGTGAATCATCCCAAATATGAGAATTTTTATAAACAACAACATGTTTTCCCCATATAATTCTCATGGACAGATTTTTCAATAATGATTAAAAACACATAAATTGTCTATAATAATTTACTAAAGATAATTAAAATTTATTTTAGGAAAACAAAAGGTATTTCAAAATAAAACTTACCATATGATGATACAACCATTGATGAGGCATCACCATTCCTCTAATAATCAATTATCAATACTAGTTCTACAAACATTCTTGTTATTCTTAGTCATATACATATACTAGTTAGAATTCCCATTGTCAAATATTATAAATTTCATAAAACTTATCATAAAATAAAAAACATATATTAATAAATATAATTAAACGCATTTCTACGAAGATAAACTAAATAGGCATATATGACATGTGATACTATATGCATAATCGTGAATCATGAACACCACCAAATGCTAACGATTATTTTAGCACCACAATAATAGGATCAATATGAAACTATAAAATCATATCATTAATTTTAATCACATCATTGGAAAGTTATAGGTCCATCAGATAAGATCTATACAGGTGTGTTTGGAAAAAAATAAAGGAAAACCAAATCTATTTCTAAATTGTATTTCCCTATCCCAAATTTACTGGTCCATATCTTAGTGTCACTATAAATCCCTGATATTTAATGAGATGTATATAATTTTTATTTATTATTTTATATGAAACATCAAATGAATCGTTCACTACACACAACACCATCTTGGCTTGAATTATACGCAAGAGCAACCTTCCTCGATAGCATGTGTTGTACGCAATATCGAGTTTCACTAAACAACGATATGTTATTGAAATATTATATAAATTAGCCGTTATAAATAGTATTAATTTTTTTTTACTTTTATATAACATTATAATTCATTTTACATATGATACGAGAAACAAATTAATTGTTCAGATAAAAGAATTATTTTTTTCAAAAATGCAGTTTTCTGCCTTTTATTGGCGCAACCATTTTAATACTAATTTATGACAAGTTTATAAGTTCAATTTTAAAAAATAAAATTCTTCCATTGCATTATGATATAAAAATTTACATTGGATAAATTTTTGATACTTTTCTGATAACTTTCATATTTTGATGAATAGTAAAAATATGCTATTTTTTAATTGAAGACAAATTTTTTCATCAAAATAATTTATATAGATAAAATATTTTATTTAATGGCCTCAATGTATAAATATAATATATTTTTACCATTTAATATAATTTATGTCATTAGAATTAATTTTACATTGAATTCATATGTACAAACATTTCAATCTTTGGCAATGTTTTATCTTTTGAAACATGTTTTCTTAAAAATGGGATTAATTTTAAATTAATTACCGCAACTTATGTTTTTTGAATTTTGAAAAACATATTCCATAATTGGATTCAGTGGGTCCATATTATCTTAATGGGTTTCTTTTATTTTTTAGATAATCTGAATAGTAACATTGTTAATTTTTATTTACTACAATTAAAGTTAAATCGTGTAATTAAGGGTAAGAATAAGATTGTAAAATTATACTATCACTTGCAAAAATTCTATCTGATGAATAAAAGTAGACCCATATCACCTAAGGGTCGGAATAGATTCATTTCACGGGCCTTTGACCATGAAAATGATGTAATTATTATTAAAGCTAAAGAAAGTGACAATATGTCACTCTGTTAAATCTTATAAGCGTAATCATTTTACTTTAGAGATAAAATTCATAAAACTTCGAAAATAAATAGTCTCTAGAAATTTAATACAATTATCTACATCATGTAAATTTATTTAGAATTTTTAGGGATTAAATAATTATCATTAAATATGACACAATAGTGATGCTGAATTTATTTTATTGATTGAAATATGAAATAAATGGTTTAAAAATAATAAAATAAATATTATATGAACTATTTAATGTACTCCACGAATTTTCTTGATACAAATGACATTTTATGAATATATTAAATCTTTTAGTTCAAACATATCTTCTGTGTGGATTTTATTTAAATTCAAATAAATCAATAGTGTCAACATTGACACTATTGTTATTTTATAAAAATAACATATTATAAAATTGTTTAAAAATCACAAAAATATTTAAAAATTATATATTACAATTTATATTGTATAAAATTTTATAATTTATAAACTTATGGGAAATTCACAATATATAAGTAGTTATTTATAATTATTTATTATTTATAATATTTTTACCACAAATAAAATTAAATATATTAAATAAGGATAAATCAAGTTGATAATGTTTTAAATAAATTACCAACATATCTAAATTTTATTGGTTGATGAGATTGAAACACTATATCATCTAATATTTGAATTTGAGTAATTTTGGATGTTTTTATGTGAGGATTGAATTTGTTATAAATTAATATATTTTATATTACCAAAGGTGCCCCTCTCCTCCATTATAAAAGGGATCCTCCCCCTCTCCTCCTCACACCATTTTGATCCATCATGCTCGGCCAACCCCTGAACATTTCCCTACTGAACTTCCTTTTAATCAAACTAGAGGTCGTTTCCTTCTTCAATGTCCAATTTTAGTACCTTAAGAGGAGGTTTCAAAGAGGCGTGTCGAAGAAGAGGTAATATATGGTACCGCTTCTATCAAATTTATTTCTTCTTATACATCCTCTTCTTTAGTTTTTTCATTATGAATTAATAACATAAATGTCAATAATATACTGATATTTTATTATATAATGAAACAACCCTATTTCACCTTCTATCCATCCAACGGAAAATGAAATCACCCCGCGTGCGTACGTACGGAATACTGTTTCCATGCCGTGGTGTAATCTGTTTTCCACCACAACCATACTTGGATGGGTATAATGGTGTAAATAATAACTATATATGATTATTATCAATTGATATTAATTTTTAAATAGTATACATACACTTCAATACAATTCTACGATCATGGGAATGATATCATCACTCGTGCGTACGTACGACCTACCATCTCCACGATGTGATGCGACTCATTCTACATGATCTTAATTGAATAATGATTATATAAATGAATTTAATGGATAAATATGATATGTATTACACTAATACCATTCTGTAAATTAGGTTTCTATAACCTAAAAATAGGAATAATAATTTATTCGACAAAACATGCATAAGAACATAAAGCAATGAACACCCGAATAACAAGTAGAAGTGAAATATTACTAATAAGAAGATAAGATTATGACCATATATGATATCATAAAAATGAATATTATTCTGTAATAATTCAATGAAATTATTTAAATCATTATAAAGGTGGTTCAGATACGTACAAATCATATGAGACCAAAGGTAAGGGAAAATCTCGCAATCTCAATTTTTATCCGAGATTGTTTATATTTTGGTATTTACTGGGGAATATTTAGCATCCACATCCATGTTTGAACAATATGTAATATTATTTATATCCTCCTACAATGGTTTAAATCAAATTTTACCTATTGTTTAATTTTTAGTAAAATATATGAACAAAATGTTTTTTCGTTTGCAGTACGAGGTACTTTTGACTTTTTAGCCAAATACGAGAAGAATGTTTTTTTAACTTATACGGTATGAATGTATTTTTATGATTTCATAGAAAATTATTTCCATGAAGCTTAATTTACATGTTTTCAAGTTTATTTTTGATTATCTTCTTTTATTTTACAATTTTATTACACGTTAAGAATGGAAAAATGTTTTTGAAGTAGAAAGGATATTTTCCTCAAGAATAGAGTTCAAGTGTTTTATCAAAATGATTTTCCATCTATGATAATATTGGGTTTTATTTATATCCCTATGTTTAAATTGATTTGATTATGTTATGATAGAATTATTTTTATGATGTCCTTTTATGGATTATGTTATGATGGCATGATGTTTAAGAATCTCATTTTTATTACATGAGTTATGCTATGATTTATGATTTTGTGGAACACGTATGAATGGTTTCATTAGGAGATGGGTGGGACCTATATCTCCCACTAATTCATTGGGTAAAGATTTATATCTCATGAGATAGAGATGTTTGGAATGAAAAGTTAATCTGGTTCAGTGATAGAGGAATGGAACAAGGAGTGAACTCAGTTCAGTAATGGAAATTGTCCGTTATGATAGTCTTGGAAATTAGTCTCGACTAATATGAAATGATTTTTTATGATTATGTGTGTATGACAAAAAGTTTCATGTTTTATGTTATGATTATTTGGGATTACTTTTCACTACTATGATTCATCCCATGTCATGATATTTTGATCTCTGTTGCAGGTTAAGATTTCCAAAATGTTATGTTCTTAGAAATATGACATGATTGATATTTCCTTTGTTTACCCCTTACTGAGAATTTGAGCTAAACCTTTTGAATGTTTTATTTTCCCTGGGTCTGGAAGAAGGGTATTAAGTAGAATATTCCAAGAAGGGACTCTAGATATGAAGAAATAAATAGGATACAATGTAGATGATTTATGAACTAGTTGTTTATGTTTCCCATTTCTAAATACACTATACCTATACAGTCCTTTCATGGTTTTGTTATATATTGTAATAAGTATGATTCTATTCTAAAGTAATCATAATTCATATAATGTAGGGGTCATTATAGTTGGTATCATAGGAAAGGAATACTCAACCATTGGAATCAAGGATGTGAAAGCCTTAGTAAGAACCCTAAGAATATGTCTAAACATAGAACAAAATATTAGTGTTTTAGAAATGGCCATGAAAAATATATGATAAGACGTAAAGTGTGAAATTTCATTCTTGATAATGTGGTTTTATTGTTATGATTAGAGTTTCTCACACTATGCTTCTTGGTTTTAGTCAATGGCTGGAACCCAAAGGAACCGTGTTAATGCTGAATGTGATGGGCAATGCAATGAATGTCCCCCTGAGCAACCAAATGTTATGGGAGCTAGATTGAAGAATCTCGTAGACATTCTCACACAACATTCTTAATCTATGAATCATGCAGGACATCCAAACGAGCAAAGGAAGGTGGAAAATTCTGTTGAATCATTCATGAGGCATCGTCCACGTTCATTTAGTGGGTCTTCTGATCCATTTGTGGATTAAAAATGGATCGGTACCATTGAAAAGATATTTTTAGTTCTACAAGGTTCTGAACATGATAAATCTATCTTAGCAGTATATTGTTTGGAAGGTGAAGCTGATCAATGTTGGAATTTTATCAAGAATATGAGGTAAAGTGATGAAATCGAGTCCATTGAATGGGAAGAGTTCAGGAACTTATTTTTCAATAAGTACTTCCCTAGTATTATTCAAAAAAAGATAGAGAAGGAGTTTCTGGAACTGAAGCAAAAGGATGATGAATCTGTTGGTACCTAAGAAGCAAATTTTACCAGACGTTCAACGTACGCTTTTAGAATTATTATCCATCCTGAGAGTCAAATCGATAGATTATTTAGTGGATTAAAACCAAGTCTTCGAAGGGAATTAGCCATAAGGGACTTCAATAGCTATGAGGAAATTTTTCGATGTGCTCTCAATGTTGAGATGGAGATTGGAGGAACCCATCAATCATATGGGGTTGATAAGAAAAGAAAGAAGGAATTCAGAGAAAAATATAAAGACCACAATGAAAAGAATATGATTTTCCCTTATATGCAAAGCGTGGAAAGATACATGTAGGGAATTGTTTTAAGGGGACATGTAAATGTTTTAAGTGGGTAATAGAAGGTCATTGAGCAGTTGAATGTCCAAATAATGGGAAGAATATGTCTACTAATGCGAACAAATAATGGGATACACAGAATGAACCTCCTACACTTCAATGTTTCAAGTGAATTAAAATGGGGAATTATGCTAGTCAATGCCCAAATCTAAGTGTTGTTGATAATGACCGACATCAAAAAACTCTTAAGGCCAAAGACAAAGGAAAGTCACAGGCAATTTCTATCAATGATGTGGAGTATGATAACGAAGTGGTGAAAGGTACACATACCATCCACTCTAAAGTAGCAAATGTTTTATTTGATTCTGGATCCACACACTCTTTTATTTCTGAAGAATTTTCTATGGGTATCACCGTATTAACTCAACAATTAGATGTTGAGTTAGCTGTGACAACCCCTAATGGCACAACAGTCGCATAAAAAAGTTTACAACTATCCACCTATTAAAGTTTGTGGGAAAGTGCTTCCTGCAAATCTTGTGATCCTTCCTATAGTGTAATTTTATGTGACTCTTGGTGTGGATTGGCTTTCATTATAAAGATCTCATATTAATTTCGAAAGAAGTGAAATCACATTTAATATTCCCAATAAATCTACTATCATCTACCGATGAAAGGATGAACATAACCTTCCAGTGGAAATTTCTTCCATATTTTGGGTCTTGTTTACAATAAACGATGGTTATTTATCTCAAATTGTTGGAGAGAAACTCACGATTAAGAATATGCCCACTGTATGGGAGTTTGATCATGTCTTTCTAGAGGAATTTCCAGGTCTTCCACAAAATCATGAAGTTGAGTTTTCAATATAACTCATACCGGGTGCTATGCCTATTTCAAAGACACCATATAGAATGTCACCAATTGAGTTATATGAATTGAAGAAGAAACTCCAAGAGTATCTTGATAAAAGATTCATACGCCCTAGTGCATCACCTGGGGGAGCACCAATTCTATTTGTTAAGAAGAAAGATGGATTAATGAGACTTTGAATTGATTATCAAGAACATAACAAGATCACTATCAAGAAAAAATATCCTATCCCATGCATTTATGACTTATTTGACCAATTACACAGAGCTCAATACTTTTCCAAGATTGATCTTCATTCAGGGTATCATCAATTATGGGTCAAAAAGGAAGATATACCAAAGACGGCTTTCCGTACAAGTTATGGACGCTATGAATTTATAGTGATTCCATTTGGTCTTACTAATTCCCCTACTATCTTCATGGATATAATGAATAGAGTCTTTAGAGATGATCTTGATCAGTTTGTGGTAATCTATATAGATGATATTCTTGTCTATTCGAAGATCAAGTACGAACATGAAGATCACTTGAAAATTGTATTGAAGACCCTGAGAAAGGAAATTATTTATTCCAAATTTACCAAGTGTGAATTTTTGATTCAAAAAGTTTCATTTTTGAGTCACATAATCTCAAAAGAGGGGATATCTATGGATCCAACAAAAACAGAGGTTATCGAAAGATGGTCAAGATTAACAACAGTAACTGAGATCCGATGATTTCTTGGTTTGGATGGATATTATTGATGTTTTGTGAAATATTTTTCAAGGTTATCTAATCCACTCACCTGTTTGACTCGAAAAAGAGTTATGTTCGTTTGGACAGAGGAGTGTGAAGAGAATTTCGAAGAGTTAAAACGAAGGTTATCCAGTGCACCTATGATCACACTACTGTGTAGTGGAGAAAGACTTGTGATCTATAGTGATGCATCCAAGAAGGGAATGGGGTATGTTCTCATGAAAAATGATATGGTGATAGCTTATTCCTCATGACCGTTTAAAATCCATGAGCAAAATTACCCAACTCATGATTTGGAGTTAGCTGCGGTAGTTAGTGTATTAAAAATATGGAGGAATTATCTTTATGGTGAAAGTTGTGATATTTGTACAGATCATAAAAGTTTAAATTATATTTTCAAACAAAAGGAGATGAATATGCGCCAAATAAGATGGTTGGAGTTGATTAAGGATTACGACTGCTCAACTCATTATCACCCTGGGAAAGCAAACAAGGTGGAAGATTCATTAAGTCGACAAGACCATGCTAGCTTATTCATAATGAGGATCAAAAAAGATCCAATATTTATGGATTTACAAAGGATGGATCTTGGAATTATAATGTATGGGGAAAATATTATCTTTCTCAAATGAATGTTCAACCATCTATGCATGTGAACATTAAAGAGGCATAAAAAGAAGATGTAGAGTTACAAAAGAGGGTGACAAATGTTCCTGAATTCAACTTTGATTGTGATGGGATAATAAGGTTCAGGTTCTGTTCCTCCCATACCAGAATTAAAGAAGGAGTTGCTGGATGAGGCTCATAGTTTTTCATTCTCTATTCATCCTGGAAGAATGAAGATGTATAGGGACATGAAAGAGTACTTCTGATGGGATGGCATGAAAAGAGATGTTGCTGAATATGTCTCTCGATGCATGGTTTGTGAGCAAGTTAAAGATGAGAGACAGAAGTCTAAGGGGATGTTACAACTATTACCCATACCTGAATGGAAATGGGAAAACATCACTATGGACTTTGTCACCGGACTTCCTAAAACATCCAAAGGAAATAATTCTATTTGGGTCATAGTTGATCATCCTACGAAGTCGGCACACTTTATTTCTATTTGAGAATATTTATCCTTGGATCAGCTTTCTAGGATATATGTAATGGAAGTGGTAAGATAGCATGGAGTACCACATTCCATTATATCTGATCGGGATCCAAGGTTTACCTCGAAGTTCTGGTGAAGTCTTCAATATACTCTAGATATAGAGATGAGTTTTAGCACTACTTATCACCCTCCGACAGATGTTCAGTCTGAGAGAACAATTCACAGTCTAGAATACATGTTAAGAGCTTGCTCTATGGATTTCAGAGGTGGTTGGGATCAACACCTACCTTTGGTGGAATTTTCTTATAATAATATCTTTCACTTCAGTATTCAGATGGCTCTTTATGAAGCTCTCTATGTAAAGAAATGCAGGACTCCAACTTTTGGGATGATGTTGTGGGAAGAAAGCTATTAGGACCTGGTCTTGTTGTTGACATGGAAGAAAAGGTCATATCTATTTAACAACAAATAAGAGAAGCCCAGAGTCGACAGAAAATTTATGCTAACAACTGAAGAAAATACCTAGAGTTTGAAGTGGGTGATAAAGTGTTCTTACTAATATCTCCTTGGAAGAGAGTAATGAGATTTGAAAAGAAGGGAAAGATGAGCCCTAGGTATAATGGTCTTTTTGAAATACTGGATTGTGTTGGGAAGGTAGCTTATCAATTGAAGCTTCCACAGAATCTCTCTCAAGTTCACAATGTGTTCCATGTATCTCTCCTGAGAATGTACATACCTGATCCTTCACATTTACTATGCTCAAAAGTTGTACCGCTGGAGCAAGATAATTCTTATAAAGAACAGCCGATAGAGATTCTGGATCGTAGAGAAAAAGTTATACGGAATAAGACCACTCACTTGGTGAAAGTTTAATTGATTAACCACCAATTAGAAGAATCTACATGGGAACTTGAGGATATGATGTGGGAGATGTGTCCTCATCTGTTAGTTACGAAGTGACGGATTTGAAGGGCGAAATTCATTTTAAGGGGGTTAGAATGTAAAAACCTGATATTTTATGAGAATTATGTTTTTTTATGCCTTATTTTATACGAAACTTCAATGGAATCATTCACTACACACAACACTAGCTTGGCTTGTGTTATACGCAAGAGCAACCTTCCTCGAAAGCATGTGTTGTACGCACTATCGAGTTTTACTAAGAAACGATATGTTATTAAAATATTATATAGAGAAGCCATTATAAATAGTATTAACAACATTTTGAATTTTATATAACATTATAGTTCATCATACAAATAATATGAGAAAAAAATCATTTTTTCGGATAAAAGAATTATTTTTTTCAAAAATGCAGTTTTCCGCCTTTTGATTGCTCACCCATTTTAAGGCTAATTTTGGAAAAGTTTATATGTCCCATTTTAAAAAATAAAATTATACCTTTTAATCAAGATATAAAAATTTACATTGGATAAATTTTTGATACTTTTCTGATAACATTCATATTTAGATGAAGAGTAAAAAATATGCTAACTTTTAATTGAAAACAAATTTTTTCATCAAAATAATTTATATGGATAAAATATTTTATTTAATGGCTTCAAAGTATAAATATAATATATTTTTACCATTTAATATAATTTATGTCATTTGAATTAATTTTACATTGAATTCATATGTAAAAACATTTCAATCTTTTGCAATGTTTTAACTTTTAAAACCTGTTTGCTTAACAACGAGATAAATTTTAAATTAATTACTACAACTTATATGTTTTGAATTTTGAAAAATGAATTCCATAATTAGATTCAGTGGGTCCAAATTATGTTAATAGGTTACTTTTAATTTTTTTTTGATATTATGAATAGTAACTATGGTAATTTTTATTTACTATAGTTAAAGGTAAATCGTGTAATTAAAGGTAAGAATAAGATTGTAAAATTACCATAACACTTGACAAAATTATATTGGATGAATAAAAGTCGACACATATCACCTAAGGGTCGGAATATATTCATTTCACGGGCCTTTGACCATGAAAATGATGTAATTATTATTAAAGCTAAAGAATGTGACAATATGTCACTCTCTTAAATCTTATAAGTGTAATAATTTTAATTTAGTGATAAACTTCATAAAACATCAAACATAAATAATATCCAGAAAGATAATAAAATTATATATATCATGGAAATTTATTTAGAATTTTTATGGATTAAATAATTATCATTAATTATGACACAATAGTGATGTTGAATTTATTTTATTGATTGAAATATCAAATAAATGGTATTAAAAATATTAAAATAAATATTATATGAACTATTTAATGTACTCCACGAATTTTCTAGATACATATGACATGTTATGAATCTATTAAATCTTTTAGTTCAAACCTATATTCTGTGTGGATTTTATTTAAATTCAAATAAATGAATAGTGTCAAAATTGACACTATTGTTATTTTATAAAAATAACATATTATAAAATTGTTTAAAAGTCAAATAAAAATAAAAATTATAAATAAAAATTTATATTGTATAGAATTTAATAAAGTATAAAATTATGGTAAATTCACAACATATATGTAAATATTTATAATGATCTAAAATTTAGAATATTTTTACCACAAATAAAATTAAATAGATTAAATAAGGATAAATGAAGTTGATAATGTTTTAAATAAATTTCCAACAAGTCTAAATTTTATTGGTTGATTATATTACAACCCTATATCATGTAATAATTTAATTTCAGTAATTTTGGAAGTTTTTAATTGGGGTTTGAATTTATTATAAATTAATATTTTTTTTATTTCCAAAGGATCCCCTATCCCCCCTTATAAAAGGGCACTTCCTCCCTCTCCTCATCACACCAATTTGAGCCTTTATGATCGGCCAACCCTTGACCATTTCCCTCCTAAACTTCCATAGAAACATAATATAGGTCTTGGTTTTCTCCAAAGACCAATTTTAGTTCCCTAAAGGAGGTTTCAAAGAGGCGTGTCGAAGAAAAGGTATTATCTATTACCGCTTCTTTGAAATTTATTTCTTCTTCTACTTCCTCTTCTTTAGTTGTTTCAAAATGAAGTAATAACATCAGTATCAATAATATACTGATATGTTATTATAAATATAAAACATCCCTATTTCACTTTTTATCTATCCTATGGAAAATGAAATCATCGAGAGTGGGTACGTACGGAATACCGTCTCCATGCTGTGGTGTAATCTGTTTCCCACCACCACCTTACATGGATGGGTATAATGTTGTAAAGAATAATTATATATGATTATTGTAAAGTGATATTAATTCTAATGTAGTATACATAAACTTCAATACAATTCCATGGTCATGGGAATGGTATCATCGCTCGTGCGTACGTACGGCCTACCGCCTCCACGATGTGATGCAACTCATACTGCATTATCCTCATGGAATAATGATTATATAAATGAATTAATTGAATATATATGATATATATTACACTAATACCATTATTTGAATGAGTTATCTATAACCTAAAAATATTAATAAGAATTTATTCGACAAAACATGTATAAGAACATAAATCAATGAACACCCGAATAACAAGTAGCAATGAAATATTACTAATAAGAAGATAATAATATGACCATATATGATATCATAACAATGAATATGATTCTTTAATATGTCAATGACATTATATAAATCATTATATATTAGGTTTAGATACGTACAAAGCATATCGTACATATAGTAAGGGAAACTCCCGCAATCTCAATTTTTATCTGAGATTGTTTATATTTTGGTATTTACTGAGGCATATTTATCATCCACATTCTTGTTTCCTAAATATGTAATATTATTTCTATCCTCTTAAAATGTTTTGAATCAAATTTTACTTAATTGGTGAATTTTTAGTAAAATATATGAACAGAATATTTTGTCGTTTGCGCTACGAGGTACTTTTCTAATTTTTCGGACAAATATGAGAAGAATGTTTTTTAACTTATACGGCATGAATGGATTTTTTTAATTTCACAGAAAATTATTTATATGAAGCTTCCTTTATAGGTTTTCAAGTTTATTTTTGATAAAATTCATTTATTTTACAATTGTATGACATTATAAGAAACTAAAAATGTTTTTGAAGTAGAAATGATATTTTCTTCAAGAATGGAGTTCAAGTTTTTTAACAAAATTAAATTCCATCTAAGATAATATAGGGTTCTGTTTATATCCCTATTTTTATATTGATTTGATTATGTTATGATGGAATTATTTTTATGATGTCCTTTTATGTATTTTTTTATGATGGCATGATGTTAAAGAATCCTATTTTTATTACATGCATTATGCTCTGATTTATGATTTTGTGGCACACATAATAATGGTTTCATTATGAGATGGGTGGGACCTATATCTCCCTCTAATAAATTGGGTAAAGATTTATATCTCATGAGATAGACATGGTTGAAATGGAAAGTTTATCTGGTTTAGTGATACAGGACTGGAACAAGTAGTGAACTCGGCTCGGTAATGGACTTTATCTGCTATGATAGTCTTGGCAATGAGTATTGACTAATATGAAATGATTTTTGATGATTATGTGTGTATTCCACAAAGTTTCATGTTTTATGTTATGATTATTTGGGATTACATTTCACTACTACGATTCATTCATTTTCATGATATTATGATCTCTTTTACAGGTTATGATTCTCAAAATGTTATGTTCTTATGGATATGATATGATTAATATTTATTTTGTTTACCCCTTACTGAGAATTTGAGCTCACCCTTTTGTATGTTTTCTTTTCCCCAGGTCTAGAAGAAGGGTATTAAGTATAATATTCCTAAAATGAACTATAGATATGATGAAATAAATGGGAGACAATGTAGATGATTTATGAAATAGTTTTTTATGTTCCCCAGTTTCTAAAGACACTACACCTATGCGGTCCTTTCGTGGTTTTGTTTTATGTTGTAATAAGTATGATTCAATTCTAAAGTAATAACAATGCATGTAATGTATTGGTCATTATAGTCACATGACCTCATTAATGTCTTCCCTAATAAAAGAGGTTCTTGATAGGTAGTGAGGGGTGGAATAATGTGATTTGGGTTATTATACCCTTAGTATCATCATCGTATATCATGATAAAAATTTGAAAGGTACAAAAATTATAAAAGAATGATCAACATGAATAATAAAAATTCAATAATAGATCTAATAAAAGGTATATCATTTATTGAGAATTAATAAACCAAGTAATCCAAAATATACAATTCAATCAAAAATATAATGAATTTAAAAGAAAATAAACAAGGAAAAGTGGAATCACTGTAGAATATATCAATGTACCTCCTTTGGAAACCATGCTACCCAACTCCCATTCATTAAAAATATTCTCTTTCTGAGATCTCTGATCATGATTAATATTCACACATTGTGATTAATATGATGGCTTTGAGTATATGCCACATAATAAACCACTAACTGAATGTTATTATAGATGAACATGAATAATATGAGTTTTCAATGATAAAAGATAAATGTATAAAGAAGTTAAAAAATCTACTAATCATGTGTTTATATATCATGTGTTTACCTGAAATCCATGAACCCTGACCCCACCATCTTCAATACAATGCTTTTAAGGATTCCAAATTTAGTCCCAAAATTATCAAAACATTCTACATAGTCCACACATCGGTTGAACCACCCTTTTTCTATTATTTTTATGTCCACATTACCCCTTGTTGGAAACACCTCACACCCTACCGTAATGTGGTAATATATTCAAACATGATTTTATGTCCTCATAATAAGCATGATTAATTGGATCTTAATAAAACATGAATGGCCTTTCCTAAATATAGGCATTCATAAACATTGGATAATAATCACCCTCATATGGTCAACTCCAATATTTAAATTCCATGTCCAGGATATCAAGCTACTACCACTATGAGTGTCATAATGAATGGTGTTAATCAAAACACAAGCACTCCCTATAAAATAGGGAATATATAAATAATTATTTAAAAATTTTCCATCTTGATACCAAATTAATATTTCTTTTACTGTGAAACACACATAAAAATTTTGTATTATAGAAAGAAACAATTATTCATATCATGCATACTTATCTGAATTCCACACACACCAATAAGAAACACACACTAAGCCTAGGTTTCAATGTACATTTACACATAAAAAAATATCATGCTAACAAACATATTAAAGGTATCTATATGATGAGTAACATCCTTATTAATATTTCCCAATTCCAATATCATCATTATCCCATATTCTTTTCCCAAATCATACTCTTATACTAACTACATTTACCATGCACCATATGTTCCCTAGAAACGAATTAATTTCCAATATAACATGGGTCATATAATGAATTTCATGATGTAAATATTGATATGATATTCGAAAAATATAACTTTCTATGATAACATTAAATGTTAGATGTAAATCTCAGTCCAATACATGAACGATATTCTATACCCCCAAAAACATTGACTTAATAAGGACTGGATAAGATCATGATGTTCCTAGGATAATATAAAAATGCATTTATATCTCAAATCTCTGATCTTACATAGATGCTGAGTAATAATAATGAAGATAGTAATGAGGTATCCCCATATAGTAACATGATTACATGAAGGCTCAACTTTGTATTTCCCTAGACTCATCTAGATCATAAAAACTATGAATATGGCATGATTCAATAAGTTCATAATGAGAATAATGGGTTAATAATGTATTAAACACACCCTCATAAATAACACAAGCATCTAAACTTTTAAATGTTCGAAACTCATTAAATTTTGAGGCAATTTCATAAATTTTAAATTCTAAAATAGTTATAACCATGGAATAATGATTCCTACCATGATCTTAATGGACTCACATAAAACTACATAGGGTATGAAATTATAGCCACCACCGTGAAATGGTGTAAAAACTACCTTTTTGACTCAATACTCGCTACACTAGAACATTTTTATGGAATTCTAGTCATTGTCTATATATAGACTCATAACACTAATACCCAATATGACGTGATGCTATGTGTGCTTCAATAATCCTATTTTTCACATTAAGGTTCCATAAAATACCATGGACTACACCATAATGTGGTTATATATGTGATTTACCACAAATAATCAAAAATTCATATTTAATCCATTCACAACCTCAAATAAATCCCAACCAAAGATATCAAATTACAAGACTAAGAAAAACCATTTATTAAATGACTAGAAATTAATTAAAATACATTTTAATGATGACAATGCTACTTATTCTAAAATCATACTACTAAAATTCCATCTAAAAAACTTCTTCTATGCCATTTATATAGAATTGTAGATTGATCCATTTTTTTCGAGAGTTTTCATACAGTATGGTTTTCTTAGGAACTGGATTAAAATATTCAACTCTATGTCAATGTAGTCTAACCCAGTTCATAAAAAATATAGCCTTCTTATGGTTGAAATTTTTTCCAATAATTATATAATTAAGTTATATAATTATAAAAATATTCCAAATTTAAAAAATAAATTGATTTTTAGAATGCCCTTATCAACATGTTCATATGTAAACTAATCTATGAAAATACAGTAAAATTGTTCAGGTGATTGATTGAGAAATATACCTTTATCTCATATTTTTATCAAAGAGCACACCACCATTATAATTTTTTTTAATAATCATAAAAATGGTTTCCAGTGTCACTAATATACCTAATTCTCAAATTATATGAGGATACAAAAAACTCTAGAGGGACATAAATTCCAATGTTTGGATATGTCTAGCTCATGTTGTATCCTCCTAAAGGGATTCACTAACATTATTCATTATCTTGGTAGTTCCAAAAGTCCATGAAGGACAAAATAAAAATGTTACAGTGTTTAAAACAATAATATTCTACTATTAATTTAGTAAGTGTTACTTAAAATGAACAACATCGAATTGAATATATAATATTAATATAATTTATTAATAGTAAAAGAAAGGATATAATTTTACTCTCAAAAAAGAAAACCCATTCCTTTTAATAATAGTATAGGTTTATTTTTAAATTAATTTATATAAGCCTTTAGATCTTTTATTCTTGTCATATTTATATAAAATACTTCATTATGTTGATAATATTTAATAACCATAAACATGATTGAAAATTGTTTCTAGTCCTATGAATTATCTTAATTTCAATTACCTCTTTTTTATAGACATTTTATATAGTTTTTGGTTTCTTGTAATGCCAATCCTCATTTTCCGAACTAAATTTCAAGGGTTTTTTGGGCATCACATTGGAAAACCCCTCATGCACCGAGATTTCATAACATTAAATCACATTATTTTTATTAGAAAAATTCTTTATCTATTATTTTATTAATTTTTTCCCATCTCAAATTTCATTAGTAAAATAGTTAAACAATATTTTTTTAAACACTATCAATGCTCGGGGGTTTTCATAGGATTACATTGTATTCACACAAAGCATGAATGTAAATTTATTTTCATCATGTGTTTCTTCAAAATAACATTATAAGGAATATATCTGGATAATATAGTCAATGAATCATTAGAATTGTGAACCCCTTGTCCACATCATCCACACACCACTTCTAAACACCGAAATTTATTTTTTGTTGACAGAATTGTTGAAATTATTGTAAAAGTTTTATCTCATTAGAATATATCCTCATTTATTCACATTTTTACCCCTTTGGTTAATTACTCGTCCTGAGAAATTACATGATATAATAGAAATTATAGGCTTTTCTCTATGTTTCATAGTCAAATTCGTCTAAATTAAATGTGCTCATTCTATTTTCTTATTGAATTCTTTTATCATTATATATCTTCTATAAAAAATATTTCTATATTTTAACATATTTCATTATTAATTTTTGAAAAACGATTTTATATTTTGATGAATGAAAAATATTGGCATTGTATCTTAGATAATAGAAATAAAAACTTATTTTTATTATTCTAAAGGTCTTAAATGAGTTTTGTTTTTGTATTTTATGTTGTTTTCATCCAAATTACCTCCATATTCCTTAGACTATGTATCCCATTATAAATGAAGGAATCTCAACTGAACTTCCCTTTTGATATACTCTTTCTTGTAAATATTTATGTTTTTTAGATAATGTATTATACAAATTTTATATAATTACCTTTTAGAATATAAAATAAATTGATTACATCTTAGATATACATTTTTAAAAATAAAAAATTAAATCGATAAAATCATTTATCTAATATCTAATTTATTCATCTCCATTATAAATGTTAAGAACATACATATCCTTTAAATTTACATTACTAGGGTCACTTTACAAGGGATGCATGTGTGGATAACTAAATATTCTCTGTGAATATGAGTTGAGTACACCAATGGTGCATCATTAACCTAGTAATATGATTTTATCTACTGAAAATGTTTAGATCCTCCAAAATACTAAATTATATTTCATTTATATAAAAAATGTTGTTGGTCATAATGTTTCATATGTGTTAACTCATAATTTTATTAAGAACATAGATTAATGATAACATTATATATACTCCAATTACTAATAAAAATTATTTTTTTTGACCATATATTACACGGAGTTTCATGTTATCATAAAAATACTTCATTTCACTATCAATGACAATCATTTCATTGATACATATAATGAATTTATTAGAATTATTAAAAAATAAAATATTTTTTTATTTGAGATATTAATTAATGCATTGTTTAAATATATTATATAAACATACTATATTATATTATAAGGTGCAAATATATCATATGGTTAGAAATATTTAATCAAAATTCATTATTTATACATAGGTTTGGTAATATCATAAGAGTTGATATAAGATAAATTATAATTCCCTTAATAATGTCATATCATATGAACTGATGACAATGCATGTGATGATATCATTAAATATTTATATAATTTTTGATGATTCAATAAAACATTAAAATACATGGATCTTCTATTTATGGAAACCATTAAACAAATTTTTTGCATAATGTAATTTATAGAGAATCAATGAAGAAAATATTTGATAATAATTATAAGGACAATTGAATTTAACTGTAAATTATATAACGAATAAGTAAACATTAACGGTAAATTGGAAATACATGAAGGATTTATTGTAAATATTATACTACTAGGGATATCTAAGTGATTAAAAACAAACATTTGCGTTTCTAGTGATTTAGTTTTATTAATTTTTGTTTTTATATTGATTAATTTTATTCATCGAAGTACTGGACCAATTGGAGGTCCCAAATTGGTGTAGAAAACATTTTCAAAGCCCAAAACAGGCATGTACATGTTGCAACCTAGTGTAGATCCATTGGATGATCGGTTGGTCATAAAAGAACACCAATTCTATCAAAGCACCACCAACCAGTCAGTAAAATCCATCATCTACCCGGTTTCATCGGAATTGGAAAACAACTAGTCATTTAAGGAGGTCCCTTATGATTTCATTATCCCTATAATATATATATTCAGTCACAAAAGAAACTAGACCCCCATAAACACCAATATAGGTAACAAATACACTCCATTGGGTGCTGGGTAGGTACGAGTTATCAAATTTCTACGCATATTCCACCAATTTACCTTCTTTAATGCTCTCATAATAATTATTATATTCTCAAAATCTCTTGTACATTTTCTTATCCAATACTCTATTTTATTTTTTTTCTTATTATTTATAAATATAATTTAACAATTTTTATTCAAAGGTAATTCACAATGAATGTCTCTATTTTATTGTTCTTTACAGTTCCTTAAATAATGTGTTTGGTTCTTTATTGTTATTTAAGTAAAGTTGTTGGTTACTTATTTCTCCAAAAAGTAAGGGGATATTGGTATTAATTTTATTTCCCACAATGAAAGTGTATTTGGTACACAAACTGTTATATTAGTGTATTATTTTCCTTCATGTTCCTTAAAAAAGAAATTAAAATTGTAAACTGGTTTCTAGGGTACTGTTGAACCCAATGGTGTATAAATTAACCAAATTTCCAGGGGCCAGAGAAGTAGGAACAATTCATGGGTGATATTTGAACATTAAAATCAAACCATCAAGTGTAATTTTTTATTTAATCTATGAAAACTCATTTAAATAATTTCATACACACATAAATGTTATTCATTAAAAATATCTTTTAATTAAATTTTTTCCATTAATTTATATTCCTATAATTTGACACTATCAATTTTTGTTAATTTCTTTTATTATTAAAATTTCATCAAATTATGTTTCAGTTTATTTTAAAAAAAATATTTGGAAATTCACTCCCACTCCCTCAACTTTTCATCCTTACTTTGGACTAAAAATGGAATCATATCCATATTTGATTTCTAAACAATAATTAGTTTTATAAAATGATAAACTAATGGTGTAATAAATATATTATACACAATTCTTTCATATGGATCATTCTAATAGAAGATCCCCTAATTTTTATCGACCCTTTTTTAATTATTGGAATATGTGTTTATCTACATTTCCAAAAAAAATCTACGTATCCAATTTTTAAATTTCTAATAAATAGTTATACTAATTATAATTAATGATTATAAAAATTGAACCACAACAATAATGATTATTTTATAACAGATGTAAAATAATTTAATCATGATTATTTTTTATTAGATAAGAATAAAGGTAATAATATTTTTAATTTTACAAATTATCATGAATCTTTGAACCTTCAAGATTTTTTACACAATGGATATATAATTCAATTTTCCCTAAAACGAGTGTAAAACACATAAAATAACATAAAGCGTCAAAATTGAGTGCTTGAAAAAACTCCTCAAACACATTCTATTCAAGACCCAAATTGTTTATGTACTCAACCAAACAATTTTAATATGTATTTTCTAGTTCATATTTTTCTTTATATCATTTTAATTATGATTATGAAAATTGTTTTAGGGAAATTTTATATGAATTTTTTTTACTCGCCAAAAAAAATAGACTACATAAAAATAACAACAATCATGTTGTGAGTGAGAAAAATAATATTTCAGTAGTAAATGAACATATTAATGATTAAAATTAAATGAATAAAGATTTTCTTTAAAAACCAATTAACATTTTGAGTGAATATTAAGTTCAATTGGGGAATATATGTATTGGGGATACAATATATGTGAAGATAAGATATGGGAAAATGTAAAATTTAAAATTGAATAAGATAAGATACCAATTTTATGTATATATTATGTTGAGAATTTTTAATTTACACTCAAATATCATAAAGAGAAACATTCCATGTACAAAGGCAACATCCTAGGCTCCTAATATCATTGTAATGGTGATTATATATTGGGTTATAATGAAAACACCATCAGAAATACCATGAAAAGAATTTTTTATGTGGTATCTAAAATCATTAACATTTTAATTGTTGTAATAAAATTGGAAACATGATTGATGAATAGAATAGTAAAATTAATATTATGTTATATCATATTATTACACCACTCTATAAATATACCATTTATAAAAACACATGTTTCGTTTGGGAACACAGATCCCAAATAAATGTGGGTTATAGTATCTCTCATTCCTAATATTAGTAGACCTAAATCACATGGGAACGAAAATAATTCTACTAATTTTGTATTAAATATCATAGGATAGTTATCAATGAATTTCATAGAACATGGATGGCGTGTGATCAAGAAACATGGGGGGGGGGGAACACCACAATTTTCCAAAAATTGTTTTCATTATTTAAATTTATCGTATGTTATGTTATCTATATAGTATTACTTCATTCCAATTTCAACCAAATTATTACATTAATTTCTACTTGTTAGAATCAATTGGTTGTTTTCTGAAACATTATATTTCTAAATAAAAGGATTTTTAATATGGTTTATCATTTATATTTAATTTTATTTTTATTTTAAAAATCATATTTAATCATCTAATATCGATTATATAAATAAATTTTATATAACCATCAAAAATTTAATTTTGACAATATATTGATTATTGGATAATTGAACTAGGTATTGTTTTTAATATTATATTTGTTTTTTTGAATCAACCATATCTTGATCTATTCAGTATATTTTATAAATACATTTATTTATTTTTTGAATTTTTTTATCTTCAAAATTATCATGAAATTTTTAATGATTTCAATATTGATTTATTAAAATGGAATATAAATTTCAAATTATTGAATTTCTGTAATAAATTTTTATTATTGGTACTCATTGATCAACTTTAAATCCTTTTGGATTCATTATTAAAGATATATTATTCATTATTTCAAAATAAATGTCTCCATTTAAATTTCCCATGATGTAAGAATCTTGTTTGGTTTTCCACCTGAATAGATGGTGGTGATTTACATAGTTTTGATTTTGTAATATTTCACATAATAAAAAAATTATACTAAAAATATAACCTATATAAATATTACTAGCAGTGTTTGTGTATTTTTTTTGGAGATATTGTTTTTATTTTTGAGGATCCTAGGTGGATCGTATAGTCACCTTGAGACGTGGTTGATTGAGTGTTGAAAAGGATTTTCCAAATAAACTCAATGTAATAATCATTAATATTATATATTTATCAAGAATCTATTATCAGTTAATATGTATGGATCAAAATAAACACTACCTTACTATTTCTACCTTTATGTAATATATATTATAGAAAAAAAATATACCACACGTGTATTGTTACAAGGTTCGACCTTTGTGGGAGAACATTCATTCCAACTATGTCTACACTAATTTGTAAATGGATTATTCCACTAATAATATTTTCAAAAATTAAATGTCAGGGTATTTATACAAAATCACAATGTTCACCTATATCTCAAGAGTATATTCATATCTCCCAATAAGAAAGGATTCTAAAATTTTTCAATTATAATACTTTCTTATTATTGTAGAAAACAAATGGTAATCATGAAATCCATTCCGAGAAAAATATTCTAGAATTTTTTTCTAATATCTTCACATGTTTTACTCCATCTGGTGCACATCAATTTTTATTTAGCATGGTATATTATATGCACCTCACCATCCATCTAATAAGATCATCCAATAATCCTCTAAAATATTTACCTCAATTCATTTTTCCTCAACAACTATATAGAATTTCATTGTCTGTGTGCCTTGATACTCTTTTTCTATAATATATGATCTTTTATATGTACAATACCCTATTCCATTATCATTTCCTTTACAGGTGACCCTAATATAATGTATCATTATGATATTTTTGATAGTAAATTACCATTTTTTATCATTGATTATGACTCTTTATAATATATTAATTTAACCGTATTTATATATTTTAATATATTAATGACCCTATGAAATATTTAGTGTTTACCTCTGTAGATATGTGGATAGTGTTAGGAAATAAATTCCCAAACTATTTCAACCACATTATATATCTGTATATTCTAGAAAAAGTGTGGAACTAAATTTCATTTCCCACAATACATGTTTTTCTAATTAATAACATCTCATTCATCTTAATTTTACTTTATTCTAATAAACATTTATAGGGTATTCTTAAAGAATCATGAAATATTCAATATACCAAACCATCGTTGAGAATCCTTAACCTTATCCTTAATTAACATATATTAACTTCCATTTTACACCATGATAACATTATTTTAATGAACAACATTGCATCATCACATGTGATAAATTTACTAATATATTCAAATATCCATAAATATTTGTTCAGTATATATATTATTTATTGAATTAATTCATAAAATTTTTCTTATCTCTAAATTATCACTCATTATTAAATTACATTGATTAGTATATGATCGATCTCTATGAATTTTTTGAGTCAACATCTCACTATCTATTCTTCTGGATTTATGAAATCATCAATCTAACTCTCATTCATAAAATTAATCAAACATATCCCAAGAAATCAAGCATGGAGTTTATCTGAAAAATAATTTTGGGTTATCATCAAATCATTTTCAATCTAATAATATTTCATTTCTATGTCTTATGTTCATCTATTTGATCATTCTGAAGATAATATTGATAAAACCCTTCTTTGACAAGCCTATTTTGAACTACACTAGTTGATAGTAATTTGGGGATTGTATAATCAATAAACTAAATCTTGAATTATAATTAAAAAATCATTCTAATTCAAGTAGAAGCTTAATATTTATATAGCTAATAAGATCATAAATATTAAGTTGATGTATTAATATCCATTGAATATTTATATGATGGAATCATTCTATTTTACTTCCACCGGAGACCTTATCTACATCTTCACATCACCAAAATTTATCTATCCTGTGACAAAAAAATTCACACCGATCAATCAGAAAAATTCTATGTCTTGATACTTAAACACCCACTATCCCGAAATGAATATTCCTCACTTTTTTTAAAAACTATTTCACCATATATAGAATTATCAAGAACAAAACATGTCTGTTCCGTTCTCTGATTGAATTTCATATGTCTAGTTGATTTTTTGCATCCTTCCAATATTTAATTTATTTATATCTTTGATGATTAATTAATAAAATCAAATACTACCATTATATGGATAGTTAATATAATATTTGAAATTAGAAAATATTTTTTTTTCATTATGTGTGATTATCTCCCTTGTGTTTATTCTATTATTTATTATAAGTGCATAAAAATTCATTACATTAGATATATCAAAAATTAATTTTAATATTATTAACAATGTTCAGTATAATATCTTTTTATATTGGATATTAGTTTTCATTAAAAATCTATATCAAATAAACATATGTTGTGTCCATCAAGTACTCATTGATCATTAAATTTGGTGATCATTATATGGTCATAATAAGAAAACTACTTATAAATATTTTCTACAAAATATTTGACCAGTAATATAGGGATATTTCCTTGCATGTAGGAAAAATATTATTATTATCACCCCATATAATTCATTTTAATGAATATTTATCCATGGATGATATATATGGTCTATCATGGGAACTATATCATCAACATTTTTCTAGTGATCTTCATCCAGTGGTCTACCTATGGAAATATTTTTTTGATCATCTTAGTCTAGTAATCTATATCTATTAAGGTTGATCCACTAATATACACCAAGATACCTTAAACTCTACCTTTATATTTTTAGATGGGATCAAGAGATTATTAATGATGTATGATCATTTGATGAAAATATTTTCATCATTATACATAGAATAAATACTTATTAATAATGTATAAAAAGATTTCTATCATCCTCTAGTAACTCTATAAGAATTTTTTCCTGACCATATTGATAAAAAATAAACAGAATTTATTCTCATATATATAATGGTTTATTGATATAATTCAGAAGAAATTATGAATATTATAATATAATAGTTCATACAAACTTTCCTTCGACTTCCACATTGACTATACAAAAAATTCTGACAACATATACAAACTAATATTCAAAACACCCATTGTATCATCAATCTCCCAATTTAGATTTGTTATCAATATATAATTATCTTTAAAGCTAATGATATATCTCCACCCAATATTGAAAATAAATTCAAAGGTCACTTCTTCTCTATAATATTTAAATGAGTGAACACCTTTTCCAACCTCCTTAAAAATGTAAAACGGTATCCCCTTTTTTCATCTTTGGTGATTAACTGACATTCATCACAACATTTCCTGATCCCTAAAAAGTATAATAACTAAAATTATATAAATAGGGAAAGAATAACCATTCTTAATGAATGTTGAATAAATTAAACAAAGTTTATGTATACGTGATCCATGATATATTTAAAACCTAAGAGTGATAAACTACGATATTATATCTATCCATTATAACCATTTGATTCCACATTTTCATATTATCCAATTATGGAGTTGTTCATTATATTTATTTTCATTTATTTTAATAGATTAAAATAAAAAATCATATTAAAAAAATTAAATCATAAATTTGGGTAGGTTTTCTCTCATTTTGAAAGGCAACAACAAATTTTCCTTACAAAAATATCCTTTAACTTTTTTTACTCAGTTTTGTTGATGTATGTATATAGTAAATACACCAAAGTGATGAAAAAAATTAAATATTATTAATTATTTTGATTATAGTACTTGTTATTAAAAGAAATTTTTGAAATTTAATTACATTCTAAAATATATTATAATATTAAATGAAATCTATCTTTATTAATTTACTTCAATTATCCCACTGAACATCATCACCTTCAATTCCCTTTCAAATAGTAATATTATCGAAAAAAAATAATATTTGGTGAATCATTATTATCTTCATAAAATAGAGAAATAAGTTTTAAAATGTCTTCCAAGTCTTGAAACTAACACTTTATTAACATCATATAGATTTTATATTTTTCCTTTGGTTTTATAAAAAATGGTCTTCATAGATTGCAAGGGCTTATTATTCTCCCAATTACATAAAAAAATAGGTGGTTATGATTTCTTATAATTATTTAGAAATAAATAATAATTCTAATTATTTTATTCTTCTTCGTTTATCATTACTTTATTTTTTTATATCTCTCTAAAAATAAGGAAAACCAACCAAATATTTACAAAAGTTTAATTGTTGGGCTTTTTAAATGGTAATTTTTTATATTATTGTATATAAACCTCTACTGACCAAGAAACACTGTTTAGAAACTTTTAGTAGTGTGCTTAGACATATTATATCTTCCATATGACTTTATACCTTCTAATAGTTTACTCTTCATAATTTTATTCTAAAGAACATCAACATATTCATTAGTGATATCTTACACTTTTAAAATCATAATATTTTTCTAAACATTGATTGACCTTTTTTATTAAATTTTTTTTGTTATAATTGTCAGCCATTAAAATTTTAAAACAATCCTTGAATTGTCATTTTATTCCCTAGAATAATAATATCATCATCTATATGACATATTTTATATCATCATTCTTTCTGTAATTTATTATTTACATTTTTTTCATTACACCCAACGTATGACATATATTATATCTTACTTACATTTTCATTATACTTTTTGGCTACTATAAATTTGAAGTAATTTTGTAGTTTTTGGTAGAAAAAATCAAGAACATTTCATCACCATGTTCATATCATCCAAAACCCATAAAACATTACTCATGCTACTAAATGTAGTGGATTCCAGTTAATATTTCTTCTTCTGTGAGGGTTATGTTAACAAAAAAAATTTCTATATGTTCCCAAATTTCTCCCCCACAATATTAGATTTAGTTATTCTTAATTAATCAAAATTTAATTCCAATTATCAATAGGAAATTTTTAGAAAATTCCACAATAATAATAGTAATAATGAAACAGGGACATCTTTCTATATGTTGTATTTTTCTAAGGGGAAACATATTATGAAACATGTTTCTTTGGGATATTTACATTAATTTTTTGGAACCATGAATACAAAAATGTGTTTATATATTGCTAGGGATTTAACCGTGATAGGGAAAAGTGTTTTAGAGATACCATTTATCAGTGTGAGAAAAAAGTACCAATAAAGGGGGTATTTGATAGTTATTTTTTACAAGCACAGCTAAAGTCTCTCCATTATCAGTACTTATAAAGAAGCACCGATTAAGACCCGTCCTTTATCAGTTAAAGTAAAAAAGTAATGATAAAGGGGGGTCTTTAAGGGAACAATTTAGAAGCACTGATAAAGACCCCCTTATCAGCTCTTTTTTACTAGCTATGATAAAGGGTATGTTTAAAAAAATGTTTCATTAAAAAATTTAATATATTAATATATAAAAATATTTATATTGTTAAAAATATAAAATATTTTATTAAAATATATTTTAAATAAGGCCACATGAACAATTATATAAAATATATGCGTTATTTAGTAAATATGGTTTATAAAATAATTAAAATAATTGTAATTAATATCTTGAAAATTATTACATATTAATATTCATTTAATAAATATTTTAAAACAAAAAAATTCAAAAACATAATGAATGATATAAAAGAAGTTGAAAATATAATTTGAAATTCAACGGGACATTACTTTTGATCCAGGTGTCCGTTTGGGATCTACCACCTATAAAATGAATGATTTTGACAATCTATACATTGTGCTAAATTGGTGGGAACTTGGTCAATATTTTTTCATGGTCAAAAGAGGCCATGAAGGCCTCTAAAATAGTGTTTTTAATAGTGGTACCCCAATTTTTTAACATGTGGTGTTATTTTATCCTCTTTAATGGGGGAATTTTTATTCACATTTTTGATGGGGAATGAATTTATTCCCAGGTATTACATTCATATTGACATTATGGTTTTGAAATTATATCATTTAATTCAATGTAGTTTTATTTATAAATAAATTTATCTATATTTTGTTATATTTATTTATAGTAAACCACATGTATAAATATATATATCATCATATTTACAAAAAAAATTATTTTTAAATATATATAATTAAAATTTATTATTCATTATATTTAATACCATAAATTATCTATTTTTAGCTTATATAAATGCAATAATATGTATATATAATTTCTATATAGAAAAATGTGTGTGTTTAAATAGTCATATATATATATATTCTTATATATGTATATATATACATAGACATATATATTTATATTCTAAAATATATAAATGAATATTTTAAATAATATATTTAGAGAAATATAATTGTGTGTATATATATATAACAAATTTCAAATTATATATAGATAAATATAACATTCACTAAATATACAAAAAAACCCACATAACATAGTTGTAAAGAGACTCAGTCTGATAAGGTTGGTATAGGAATCAAATAAAGGTGCACATAAGAATTTGGGGTATCCTTTTATTATCGAGGAAGGGGTGGGGTGTGATGACATATGGGTAGTGGAAAGATTTAAAAAAGGGGGATGTAAGTGACAATAATGGTGGGTGTTAGGGGTGTGAAAAATTAATTTTTGTTTCATATTCATATACATTGCTAATGAAGAACTATTAAAGGTAACCTTTAACATTTCTGAAAATTATTATTTATGGAAACATTTAACAATGGTAATAAAAATCGTTGTTAAATGTTTCCATTATCAAATATTTTTTTAGAATTTTTAAAATCCTACCCTTTTATCATATATTATAGAATCAATAATTTTTAGTAATTGATAAAACCTCATAACTACAACAATTAAAGACCTAATTTATAGTAGTTTACATTTTATAGGAAAATCATTCTGTTATTTATATAATATCCATTGTCATAGAATTGGTTGGTTTCAAAACATTCCTCATCCACATTTTTTGAGAATTGTATAATTCACTATGAATATAGGATACAATTAAAATATATTCATCATAGTGTAGGGTTAACTTTTTATTCTTATTATCAGAAATTGGTTCTTATTATGCTTTCAAATTTCTCCTTCCATTATGCTGAGTCTTTTTAATGTAATACATTCTATAGAGACTATATTAAAGATTATTATCTAAAAATTATTTGCAGAATATTCTTTAGGATATTTCATGATCATTAATCTTACATCCTTCTCGGGAAACTTTTTATTTAATGTGTTCATTGATTTTTCAAGACACCTCAATTTTTCTTCACATTCAGTTGAAAACATTAAATATTTTTCTTTATGTGAAATAATCACTTCATTCAAGTAATGTCAATGTTACATTACGTAATGTTATATGTTCTGATGTTGAACATTATTGACCTCAAAAAAATCATAATAAGTATCACAGAGTTTATGGAATTTAAAATAAAAAATTATTTTTAATACATCCCCTTCAAAAAAATCTTTACCCCCTCTTATTCTATTGAAGAGAATTCTTTTCATTGGATGTTTTTGATTCATCATTAATCTTTTTGGAAATAAATAAGGTGGAACACATGTTATTATTATGATCTTTTTTTCATAGATTTTCTTGTGATTCTATTATAATCCTTCAATATACTCAATTTTTATTGATTTTATTCTAATAGAGAAGTTTTGTCTTCAATAAAACGTTCTATTACATGGAAACATCCCTTTAATAATTTTAGGATGAAGCTCTCACAAAAACATATGTTAAAAAATTTATACCCTTTTTTTGTAATTTTATTTCTAAAGTAGCACATATTATACCTTTCCTTCCATGAAGTTGGTGAGATATATGCATTCTTGTTTATTATTTCCATGTTCTTTCTCTTAGCCATAGATTTATGTATTCAGATACCGAATTTCATCTCATTTCCCCGCAATGTGTGAATTCATATATAGTAACATAAATAGGAAAATTATTCAGGTATGGTCGGATCTAAATATGAAAAACATATATATTTAATACTGAGACATAACATAATCAAAATTTTTATGGATGATTATTTTCTTCAAATTTAATATATTACTTACCTAACACAAAAACATTGGGTGACGATGATTCTTACTTTTCATATTTTTTATAGTATAACAAACTATTACCCTATTACTCATTATTTCACCCATTTTAAAGGTTTTTTTGAATCCTCCAAATCCTCAAAATTATAAATAACATTTGTATTTTTCTTCTCAAGATGATATTTCATAAAATCCAAATGATTTTTTAAATTACATAAAATATAATATTCATATATATAGTTAAAGGTAAAAAACATGTAGACCCAGTAAGTGAAAACCCACAAACATATATTAAATGATATTCCTAGTTGGATCAAATAGTCACCCAAAGAGGGGGATTAATCCTCGGTTACCATACATTACAAATTATACACAACATAAAATTCTTCCATGCATTATTTTTATCGATCCCCATTTATAGGTTAACGTGTATGGATCATAAAAATATATTATTCACTATTTTACAATTATGAAACAAATATTATATAAGGAAAAATAACCCTTAAGTATTACTATGAGTACCCAAATCATTTCCATGGTGAATCTCATCGTTCAATGGATTATTCCACTAATAATAATTTCATTAGTTACATGTTGATGTATTTCTACTACTTCAAAGAGTTAAGATACATTCTAAAAATTACTTCCAATATACAAATAGTAATTGTTATATTAATTCCAATTAGTTATAAAAAGATATTTATCCTTCAAGATCATATATGATAAACACATATATATCCCCATAAAACATCACTAAATATTTTCCACAGAATAATTGAATTTGGTATACCCTATCTAGTGAACATATATCCTACATTAGTATATTCTATATGATGTGACTCACCTTATATATAATAATACTATATAGTGTGCCTTTTAATTATTCACCTCAACTAACCATTCGAAACATTAATTTAAAATTCCTCCATCTACTTCTCGATGATACTTTGTGTCTGTAATATATGATCTTTCTGATGAACAACCTACTATGTCTATATATGATATTAATAAGATGAAAAAAAGTTGAATACTATATTTGATATTTGTGATGGGTATATATATATATATATATATATATTATTCCTTATCTGAAAAAAGTTAACTAATTTTAATCAATGAAATTTTTATCTAGTTGGAAACACGTACTCCACTCAAATCATTAACACTTCATCTATGTGTATATGATAATATTTTCATCTCAACTCTATTCAAATATTATTTCACCCCCTTTATATAGGAATTATTTATTATAAAATGTTTGGTGTAAAATGTGTGTTATCTATAGATATATTTTTATAATATTAAATTCTCATTTATTTCCATATATCTAGATTATTATTTGAACTTAAATATTGTTCTTTAAACTACATTAATTATACAGAATATGAAATATTCATCAATCATCATTAACCATTAAATTAAAAAAATTCTTCAAAAAAACATTTTCTCATTTCATTAAATTTTATTGAATGAAAATAATTCTATCATCAATTACAGAGTAATTATAATAATTTTCTTAGATTTATAGAACTTTATAACATATTTATTTTCTAATGACTAAATTTAGAAAAACAATTCTAGATCATCACATTCCTTCTTCCTTCTATACAATCACCAAGAATATGACCCAATACTAAAGTAATCCATTTAGTTATCATCTCTTTATCTAGTCATCTTATTTGAAGAAAACACCTACATAATACTCATCTGTTTTATTAATCAACCATATCGCATGACATCACACATTGGTTGAATCACAAAACAATTTCCAATTTATATTCACTTCATTATATGTCCGATAAAATTTCTTTTATTAGTACAATGTTCATTCTTCCAATCATATTGAAGAATCCATTAATAAAATAACACTTCGACCATTCCATTTTTATAATCCAAATATAAAGGAAATTCTGAATTTTCTAATTGATAAAACATAAAATTAACTCAGTATTCAAATGCATTTCTTCTTTTAATTGTTCCTAAACATTTATCTAAATGATGATATATTGAATTCTATAAAAATTCATTCACTTTGTTGGATTATTTATCATTGGACTCAATCCATTGTAATTATTTTATAAAAATCCATATAACATCACAACATCGACCATCATTCATCCTATACTAAGAAAAGTCTCACTAAAAAACATTCAAACAAGATTTATAGAAACATCATCAAAACTGATCTAGAAAAAAATATTCATTTATTTTGATAACCATAGATGAAAATTTCAATTAATCATGTTACATGAATTTTTTTATCCAAGGATCTACAAGAATTTCCTCCATCCATTTTGTCTTCAATTAATGCATTTACATATATTATATGAAACATTGATGGCTTATACATAAATTCTGGAACATCTAGTATATAGGTAGTTTAGATTATAGGGTACATTTATGTATAGCCATTGTTACCTTTAGGTATAGAGTTTTACCAATTTTTATTCATTTAATATAATTTAATGTGTGTAAATTTTTTTTACATTATACTTCTCAAAAATCATCACCTGAAAATTAAATATATGCAGTCATGTCTGTCTTTCCGATGGACATCTATGACCTTTACAAAATTTCTATCTGATAACAATATGATTTGTATGTCTAGTACTCTAATATCTATCTATCTGGTGATTTGAATCTAGAAAAATTTCTTAATATTATTAAAAATATTTATTTGTAGGATTTTTTATTTGACACTGCATGGTGTCATTATAATAGTAAAGTTGTTGTTTTTTTCTACCCAATGACATCATATAACTATGTACATAGCTGCTCATGATGTATATTTCATATATACATAACTAGATATGAAACAC
Source organism: Viscum album (assembly GCA_963277665.1). Lineage (NCBI taxonomy): Eukaryota > Viridiplantae > Streptophyta > Magnoliopsida > Santalales > Viscaceae > Viscum > Viscum album. Next base: position 1,285,656,375 of record OY728159.1, on the reverse strand, counting down.
AATATATGGTGATCATTGTTGAGTGATCAATGTCTTCAATGTTATGCCTGAAAATCATAATTTTTTAACATATGTCTGCTAAGGTTCAACTGGTAATGTACATCTAGCAACCATGAATAGTCAAATTTATTAATTATTGGAGTATGAGTCTCTTCATAGAACATAAAACATTGATTAATGGATTTGTAGCATCATACATTGTATGTAATTTTTTAACCAATATAAGAAGACTATAACATCCTCCAACAACTCATTTGGAATTTTTTGTTACCATCATGAGAAACATATAATGATACATTTTAATCCATCATAATGAATTTTATCCTAATATTCTTCCATGTAAATTATCAGTCTTCTTATTTTTTTGTTCTTAAAAACGTTCCTTCAACATCTTCATTTTTTTACAACTAGAAATTGAAAACATATAAAATATATTTTACAATATATCTTAATAAATATTCAGTTTTAATTTACTATTATCTTTAAAAGTATCTTTAATATATATTCATTTGTTATTAGGAAATTAATATCATTTGAATGTAAAAAAAGAAATTATTTTATTTGTAAAACATTATGAGTTTTTAATATATATCTTCTTAAATTATTTTATTTCATCAGTGGCATACATTACATGAAAAACAGTGTTTAAATGAACTATGATACACAATTAAAATATTTTTATGTGACTATCATAACATAGATGCTAATTTGGTGAGTATAAATTTGAATAAATACTTTATAAAACATATATTATTTTCTGACTCAATATAAATGTATGTATAAATTCATTGTAAAAAATCATTCATGTTTTAGTAATGTTATTTTATAGTTCAGAAATACGTATTCTTAAAAAATGATTCTATTTATTTTCATTTATAAAATAATATAAATAATTTTTTGAACATCAATAAATTTTAATTAATAAAATTAATATAAAATTTTATATGAGTATGTCAATGTTATCATAGGGTGATTTTATGGAACTTTTCGTAAAAGAATCGACATTTTAGTGAATATAAAAAATGATAAATTTTATTGAAAATTATATTTTCATTTCATACATTTAAAAAGTACAATTGTTTATTTAAAATGCTTTCCATCTAAAATTAGGTATATTGTTTTATGAAAATTACAATTATTTTCCTAAGAATGTATTTAACGGTTTTAGTTGGTATAAAATTATTTTTATACATAAATAGCCTTTTGAAAAAAATATTATTTTCATTTCATTTTAAATATTTATATTAAAATGAATTTATGTCATATTATGGAATTTACATGGATAAAATTTAATTTCATGTTCACTTCATAAAATTAAATATACAATAGACTATATATTTTTATCGTTTTTATGAATAATTTATATTTTTGGTGAATATAATATAAATAATGTTTTTATTAAATATGGTATCAATAAGAGTACCTCCATGACCTAAACATGATATAAAAAATCATCAAATATATAGAATTCAAAAAAAATTATAACAAAAAAATTATAAAACATAATTAATTCCAGAAAATATATAAATTATAATTTATTAAATGATAATTATAAAAATCATTTTCATTGATGATGTAGAGCTTTCACAACACTAAAAATATAATGTTTTATAACCTATAAAATTATATAATGTTAAAAAGTCATTTATATAATTTGTTAATAAATAATAAGTATCATATATGAATTTTAATGTTATTCTTTGGTTATCGAGTAATGCAACAGGTGACATATCTAAATTCTTGAAAAATTCTTATGCAAGTCTAGAAAAGTCAAAATAACTTACTAAATAAGTTTTCATGATAAATAATTGAGTTTAAGGACATATATAATGAATATAAATGAGTATTTTCATAATAATTAGCTGATATTAATTATGTAAATTTATTTTTAATTTTTAGTTTTGTAAATAAATAACATAAACTTTTACTCAACATTAAAATTGTATTTCTTTAAATTAAATGTTTAGTAAAATCAATGAATTTTAAAAAAATACTAAAACTAAAAATATTTTTTAGAATTAAGTTTTCCCATGATTTTTATAGACAAATATTATTTATTAGGGATCATTAATTTGATTATAAAAGTGGAATTTATGGGAGGGACTCACAGTCACTAACAATTAGGTGACACCCTTATAAGTGGTCTATGGTTGAGACTCATAAATATACATGGTCCTGAAACCCTTCATCAACAACATACTAGATTCATTCATTATATTCCATGAAAACCAGTAAGCAATTCGGGTGGAGAAGCCTATAAATCAACCACACCAACCACAAAGTATGTGGTTTGGTTTTTTCACATATTGGTGAATGAGTTTATCTTTGTACCATAGATGATTTCTAGGAAAATATGATCTCATGACCAAAAAGATTTTGTTAGGAGATATTTCAGCAAATAGATGGAGCGATCATGCACTATATAGAAATCACATCACATGATTATTCATAGATCACGTGAAGGACTTATGGAAATATGTTGGAATAACATACCACACATATCCTAGATGAAGTGAGACTCAAAATAAACTGGCACTAAATAAATCTTTGGAATTCAAAATTTAGGGGCTATAATAGTTATTCAAGGTAGAACACTTAAGAAGAAAACATGTTTGATGAAACTCATGTTCTTCACGTGAACAATTCATGTCATGGGACATCACCATGACATGTAACAAAGATATCTCAATTCTCCTTCATCATTCTATTTTGACCGTGTAAAATCCTACAAACATGTTAGATAAGGTCACACAACCCCCTGGACACACCACTATAATCTCAAAAATCATTCTTGGATCATATCCCAAGCCTTGTAACAGCTTTTAAATACTTAGTCTAACTCATATAATAGTGCCCCCTCATATCATCCATGTCTCGTGGTATAATTTAGTCGAGTCAATCATCTCTAGCAATACCCTCTAGCCAATTAATCTGAGACATGTGATTCCCTCCAAGAATGCCAACTAGGTTTCTTGATTCCCTCTAAGAGTGTCAGCAAAGACATGTTGTATACTATAAGTCATATTTAATAGACTCTTTTGACAACCTCAACATGTGTCAAATAGATCTTGAAAATAACACCAAGGTAAGTTATCAATATCATGAGACACACTCTAGGAAATCCAGAGAGTTCCTATGACAGATTATGAGTAAACTTATATGGGTCTTTTGATGTCCAATTGACATGTTATCCTTGATCATTCGATAAATATCAGATATTTTACCTAGGTTATGTGATATACATTTTAAATATCAACAAGATTATTTAGTTATCTTCGAATATTCTAGGAAGATAATCTTCAACATATCAATATGAAAGGACAATCAGTGTATATCATATGGGAATATAAGCTAGATCAATATATCAACCTCATAGAGTAAGCCTCGATCAAATGAACTAAGAGAACATTGATTCCCTCTATAATTTGGATACACAGTAAACTGTTCTAAGTCCTAGGATACATATCAAATATCCAATGTTCTATCCCAATTTTTTAGCCCCTCACCCACTAAGAGATTCCATTTCACCTTTTCCACCCCTTGTTTCTCACACCAAGCATAGCTCATGTGAGCTTATGTAACTACAATAATCAGTTAATTTTCATGATAAGTCTCTAAAATGACAAGGGAAACATTATAGTGTTATCCTTGATCAAATGAACTATAGAAACACTGATTCGTTCCATAATCAAGAAAATTTTGACATCCCTCGAGGACTCGAGCAAGAATGCATCGTGTCTCAAAACACTTATATAAGTCATTTCTACATTAGGTAAATAAACCTTGATCAAATTAACTATGTGTTTATTATTATTGAAATAACAGGGATACATAGGATGTCTCATAGTGGGTAAATCCCCTATTTGGAACATTAACCCTCTCCTTGCATTGAATTATATTCCAAACCCATGATTATATATCTTCTACACATAAGTTACTTCCTATTACAAGAAAACAACATAAAACCATGGTTACATAATGGTGGATTCAATAAAGAGACTATAGTATTTTTCACGTGAAATGGAATTAACCCATTATACTTTTTTATGGTAACTGGTCACATATTGGGACTTGGAAAAGACTAGGGGAGATATCATAAATCTATAATAGACTCGTATATTTGGAACTAATTCCCCCAAATGTGTACGATGATCCTGACTTGACATCATCTCGACCAATGCGAGTCCCCAAGAGTCATTTTCCCTGAAAACCCAAATGACCACATAAATTTATAAAGAATTATTGTATCCATCATCGAATGATGGATCCATAAAGATTTTATGATAATAGAGACAATGGTAACATGATATTGATGATTTTACACGACACAGCCCCTCCCCCACACACAATCATTAGGTCAAAACAAAGTTAACATCGATGAGGGTTTCAAACATTACCTTGAGTCCTGATGATACAATAATGATGAACTCAACATGATTATCTATGATGGAAATATGATTGGGTTACAATTCATCAATATGTTTAGTTTGTACCACATATAAAACCAATACTAAAATTCCTGAAATGAATCTCTCAAATGATAGGATGACTGAATAATCATGCATTAGGCAACATTATTTTTCATACACTATACAAGAAAAGTAGTATGACTGGAATGATATGATAAATTGTCCCTTATAATTTGGGATCTCATGAAATAAGCCCATCCTCACTTTTATTTGTCAAGTGATCAGAATGAATGAAAAGAGAATAAAATAAAATTTATTTTAAACATGCATATCTGATCAAGAATATTATTCCTATGATATTTCACTAATCATTAACATGGTTCTTTATCATTTGAAATATTGTATATGCTGCTCCAAGCATCTTGTACTGAGACAATGACTTCACCATCTAGCATTCGATCTGGTAAATCGTTTGTGGCTGCAACCCCAACAGGTCGCAAAGAGATCTCATATTCTTGAAACCCCAATGTTAGCAAAAGAACATGATGTTATCAGAGTGACCAAATGTGGTACAATCAAAACCATGTAAGATGATTGATAGTTTCTCAATTCACAATAATTGGAAAGTCCACATCACCCAAGAAAAAATGATGTTAAGCCAGTAGCCCTTGTTTCTACAACCAACCACTTCAAGAGCTTTTCCATGGTGAATTAAAAATGCCACCTTCATTACCTAATGAAGGTTTATTAGGAATACAAATATGGATCCCTATTATATAAGGTGCCTCCATGGAGGTCACCATTTAACTATAGTCAGCAACACCACCCACATAGTTACCCACCAGTTGACTGTTGAGGGTGCCAACCAGCAAGCTTCCACCCTTAATGCCCAAGACTTAGCAATAAGGCGGTTTCATTTGAGGATTAAGTCATTTAATACCCAATAGATGACTTATATCCCCACTCCTATAGAAAAATCCTATCAACACATTCTTCCAAGAAAAAATAGGAAAACTGATATACGTGCTCACTCGGAACAATTCTGTGGGAATATAACCTTAACAAACATGGGGGAGGCATATATCCCTACATCTGTGCATGAATCCCATTGGAATATTTTTTTTGGAAAAGGATGAAAATGGTGGAAATATATCCATGCTTCAATCGAATAAATCTACTTCTCAATAATGTATATGGAAAATGAAAATGATTATATCACTAGACATACCTTTCTAAAATACTAATATATTTTAGAAACAGTAGAGGAACCCCGCCAAAATATTCTATCACTGTTTCAGATGAAAGGATGGGTTAATTTCCAAGTCCCTATATCCAAATCAACTAAACACTCATGTCAGTGCGATCATGTTGTTGTACTAGAGAAAGCGAACATTATTTCACTCATCCACGAGGATTGTCAGTGTAATTTGATTATGTACAAGGCATCAGACTGGGTTCACTCTCTCATTCCAATAGGGGATCACTAGGTGAGAGTGGACGAGCCTCGGGGTAGGGGAACATGCATGTTAAAAAGTCCAACTATATATTCCAATGACATATGATCAAGCTAAAATCCCAATTCTTGTGGGGTATCACCAAATTATATGGGAAAAAGCCTTAAAACAAACTCGTATTCCTATCGAACAAATCTAGTGACATACATCAATGGCTCGGGATCAAACCTAAATCCTCGTTCTTTTAAGGGTTGACCAAGTGAGAATGGAACAAGCCATAGGATAGGCGCATATTCTTTTTTGTGAATCATCTAATCATATTCTAGAATATCACAAAACCTATGTTCATTATTATTTCCACCAATAAACGAATGTTCTCGAATAATTCGAAGGTAATATATGAGGATGCACATATCCCTTCTCCCATTTCCAGAGATCCATTGACATATTCTAGTGGGGAATGAATATTCAGACTAGAATCATACTCTTGTTCCAACCGGTTCTCACCAAGTGATAGGAACACATGATTTGATGAAGGGCTATACTCGAATCAGGAATGACCAGCAGCATATCCCAAAGGATCTTGATTTGAACCATAATCCCATCTTAACTGAGGCTCAGCAATGGATAATGAAACATGTCCCATGACATGATCTTACTCATGTCAATAATGAGATAGTACATCATCATTTGACAACCTCTTCTCAGTGGAAGGTGCATATTCCTACAGAAATAGGCGATTATGAAAATGTTCTAGAAACTGTAACGCAATAGGCTCGTATCACTATATAATTACGAAATGGAGTTTGGAATATTCCATCCATGATGTCGAACATGGACCATATTCATAATATTCTCAATTCTAATTTTCTTCGGGTCATTAAAGACACGTTATCAACACCATGATTGTCCATCGACTCTTTCATTGAAGTGGATGTAGAGTATGTTCATTACCATAATATTACAACTTTTTTTAGTGGATAGATTGATCACATGGACTTTATTCTCGAAATCCATCATTGTTAGCCTCCCATTGAGATATCTCCCATGGATATGGAAACCCACCCTTTCCTAAACAACTATATATTAAGAGGTGTCCAAAACAATGATGCCTTAGAAAAGAGAGGTAATTGAAATATCTGGGTCAACTGTATATGGTTCCCTATAAACATTCCTCTTTAGTGAATATGAAACCATCAGATCCTTCTTTTATTGTCTAAAAATATGGAGGCATGTAAGTATTATAAGGGGGAGGCATAAATTCACATATAGAGAGAGTTAGCTGGAAACAACCTCCCCATCATGTTTTTATCCGACACTACATTTGACTATGAGATCTCAGATGAGCTATAGGATTATCTATGGTAGAATATATCAGCTACTAATCAAATAATGAAGGGATAACATCTCACTTATCTAAGATATGAGTGTCACCTTCAAACAATAAATATGATATATTTTTAGCTAGAACTGGATGATATATCCATGGACCAATACCCAAAATTGGAAAATTATAGTGAAAATATGGAACACACATGCCATCATTACATCATAACACTTTGGTAGTTAATCTATGAAGAAACAACATGTATCCATATTAAATTATGGGGACAGTAGGAAGTGGTACACCTTTTCACACCCTAGGAACAATAGGAACCCTTAAATTCATCTTTTGGCAATGTTATATCCTCTGTATAAATTATGGAACTTGGTAACACTTGGGCCAATTGGTAACCACAATGGAATTCCCCATCTTAAATGATTTCCAAAAAAATATGAATGGAGAGAGAGCAGAGCCAAAAAAATACATCATACTTGTCTCTTATATGTAATGAGAGTTCATTTTGGACATAGATAATGATGTTGTGATCATATGGATAACATTATATAAAGAGTGGTTTTAATAATGGGTTGTGATCACACCTTGATCCCATGAAAGCACAGATGTGGCTCATCAAATGGGACACAGTAGTAGCTTTAATAGAAACCATCCAAGTGAAAACATAGCCCCCTAAAATAGGGTAATATTTTTTACTTCCTCCACCCCACATATCCTGAATTCCCAAAAGTATTTAGGACATATCCATGATTGTTTTGAGCAATCCTCATCCTACTTGGATGGGGGAATTTGTATATGAATAATTGTTTCTAGGTTCATCATCCCTGAAGAGGGATTTAAAAGAATCAGTGGTGATTCCAAATCACAACCATCTTATTGGGATGTGGTAATTTACATCAACATTCCCATCCTGGGAATCATCATGTACCTAACAAGAATCATTGGATCCTAAAAAACGAGACCAATCAATTCTAATTGTGACCCCAGATGACCCCCACCCCATAAGACTTGGAGCCTTTTCATCATCATCAACACCATAGAGTGCATCCGACTTCTATAGGTTGGGTTTAAATCACCTGGTTCCCCACCTATCCCTCCCACTGTGATACAATCCTATACTAGTCAGGGCCTCTACAATAACGACAAAAAACTCCCTCATAGTCATTGTTTATATGTCAAGATGGGAGCATCATATGTAAAGGAAATTAGAAACCATTATAGATACAAGAAAAATGACCCAATATGGTCGAGTGGTTGAATAACAACCCCAATGAAGGATGTGAAAAATTATCTTATTAAACTAAAAGTAATAGTACAAACACCATTTCCCAATATGCCTCTATGAACGTCATCACTATCAACATGGAGTACATTGATCAAGACATAAATTTAGAGGTCCAAAACATGGAAAATATACCCTAAGAGGTGGGTGAGTTAGTTGAACCAACCATGGTTTCATGCTCCCAGAACCAGAAAAGGCTCAAGAATATAGAAAATTCAAATAATGAGCTTTTTTATCTAGTAGAACCCAACCAAAGAAAAGGGATAAGGTTCGGCTACTTCCTGGTCACCATCCAAAAGATTTTAGATTCTATCAATTGAGGAACAACTATCACAATATGAGAGTGAAATAAAAACTCCCTAGAAACTCAATGATGAGCTACCAAGGGGAAAATTTCTAGCGGGTTATCTTTTTAAAAAAGAGAATAATATTCTCTCACCCATAGTTGATCAATAAGTAAGAGTTGTATTTTAGCATCAGATTGGATCTCGATCTAGAAATCTATTTCACATTAATGAGGAAGTCAAAAACAATTCAAATTCCATCTATTGTAGTGATAACCTATCCCACTTAAGGTAAATCACCCAGTCATAGGATGAATCAATAATCAGTGGAATATGATGTCGATACCACCTCATCATTTTTCACATGCTCCATGTGTATATGATATAGTTCAGAAAGTAGATTCCCTAGAGATATGTAACATCATCTCGTTTATGTATTCTTGAATGGATCCATGGAAGTGAAATTTACAAAAATAATTCCCTATATGAATCTATATCCTTAATGGGTGAAAGATAGTCTACCTCCACAAAAATTTCTAAATCTTAACTTATCCACATTAGATAGTGCCAGAGACCCCAAACAATATCTCAAAAACATTATATCCCGATATGGGAAGATGATTGTCCCTTGAGATCAATATACACAAACAAAGATGACATGTTTCATAGAGACTCTAATAGGGCTAGCCTTAGTTTATAATTAGAGCATACTAGTAAGATCTATTGTAGGATTGGATGATCTTTTCCATCAGTTTCTTTATTAGTTCATCTCCACATTTAGGAAATTAACGATCATTAGCTTGAAGAGCTATATACTATGTGAGTACAAGAGGTGTCTAATTTCAAAGTGGGGTGGAATGTATTAACCTATTTTCTCATCATTCTCCTAACGTAATAAAAAATGTTGTAAGTAGGTGCTAAAAATATCAGATATGAGTTGTAGACATAACCGATTTCTTCAAAGAATCTGGGTAGGTTTTATGAGTTCAGTAAAACGGCCCAACATCTAGAGGAGGATATTCAGTGAACCATATCCAAAACAGGACTCTTACACACAACACATGGGAAAATGGTATAGATAATAGAATCTAAAATTTTTACTATCAATCTAATAGTAGTGCCTATCTAGGCACCTAGGTAGGATCTGAAATATTAAGAATCTCATATCGAGTGGAAAAAACTATAGAATCTCCCATGATGAAAATAATAGAGAAATAAATGTCACCTGAGATTTGAGGAATTAATTAACAAAGTATACTCTTTCCAAAATATGAAATACCCTGATTATTTCTTGGATTACATGGAAAATAACATTATCAATCTTCCATAAAATAGGAATCTTAATGAGGTCAACCCACAGACTATTTGGACTACTTATTTTACCATAAAAGGTTGGGTCATAACATCCAAGAATACGTCACCATCATATATTTCCTTCAATAAATGGTCAATTAATGATTGGTGGTGTTAGAAATCTCCCTAGAGATGGTGGCCTGCATAACCATTGTATGGTTAGAAGAAGAATTTGGATAGAAGAAAGTTATAACCTTGTATGCAAAAAAATGAACTACTATATGACTCGAAAAATAGTTGGCCAAGCACATTCAACCATGGAATAACAGTTTTCTAGACCTATAATAGCTCCACCACATAATATAGAGAAATAATAAGTACCTCTCAATGTTTTTCATGAACACCATAGAAAAAAGAAACATAAGATCAGTAATCATATTCTTCTTCAATGCAAGTCGTTAATCCTACAGATTTCATATCTACGACATCTATAGCAAGAGTACCACCCCATAAAAAGTGGTCCTCATCGGATGAAGATATCATTTTTTTAATGATATTCATTTTCAGAACCCCTTCTCTGATGATGATTGTGGCCCCAAATATTAATTCCCCACACTTAATTGGGAAATGGGGGGTCTCATTAACTGAATCCGTGGATACCTAGCACCACTAAGATGTTGTTAGACCTAATATTCTAGTAATATACCCTTGTAAGACATATATTAATATTAAAATCATTATTATGAACTCGAGGAGGCCTAGAATAGGCTGGGAAGTTCCATAAAGCCCTCCAGTAGTCACCCACATCCAATTGTCTTGCATGCCTTCCTTGTTGGGGTTCAATCTAATAAACCCATGTAATAAGGAAGGATGTAATGATCTGAACCATTAGTAATAGATATTCCCTAATCATATGTGCAGGTCCCCAACCTATCCACCTCAAATTTCTCTACTCCTAAGAAACATGTCCCAAAAGAAACCCTGCACTGGGAAGAATCATCCTATGGCTCAAAATTATGACAATATGAAATAGCAGGTGGTGACCCCATCCAAGATATCGATCTAGGATATTCTCCATCATTCAAAATAACATTGGGATACCCTCATTAGAGCCCTATTAATCCCTTATAAGCTTGATATATATGTATCTGTAGTCGAGGATTACCGACTAGTGACCATTCCATCATAATGATATGTAGTCATATCATTTTCTAACCATGAGTAGGAATAAGTCATCTATGGTCACATCGTTCCCCTATATCTATCAGGAATACTCAATAATGTCAACATACAAAATATCTCGGATTGAAAACGTTTCCTAGTAATTATCATCCTATATTGAGACTCTAATTATTTGGGTATGTTTAATCAGACCTATCTACCACAAATCTGACCATTCAAGGTTTTCATAAGCATGATAAAAGACCTATCGGGAAGATAGAAATCAAAGCCATGTTTGGGGAAATCACACCTGATGATGAATTCATAGTTATCCAGTAAGACCCTGCATACAATGTCCAACACGGAAGGCCATGACTGCATTACCACTTAGAAGTATTCTCAACATTCTAATAGTGTTTGAAGTACCCCCTAGATTGAAATGTCAGCATAAAATATGGTGACAATCCCCCAATCTTGAATTACATAGATATATATCTTGTACCATATTTCTACATGATGTGAGGAATTAAACCAATAGTGTATGATGATATACAAGTTAATGTCCTAATGAATTAGGAACCACCCCTATAAATCCATGGAGTACGCTCAAAAACACTATATTCTCCCCATAAATCTGCTCGATGTAACAGATCTAGTCTCAGTGGTTCAAGTCACTATTGTCCTCAATGATAGTGTAAAATAAAACATGATTGGTCATCTCTCTACAAAGTCACAGATAGTAAGGGGTGATAATTTCGATTTTCAAGGCCTCCCACACCATAATTGTGAAAGAGAAGCCCCACGACTTCCATATTCAGTTGAAAATGTATGCACATACTTAGAGATGGAAGAAGATGAGTATAACCTTAGGAATTCCACTCCCACATTCCAGTAAGTTGTCTCCAACCCCATAAATGGTCTCCAATTGATAAATGCTGGAACAAAGGAAGAGCCATGACCTACTTTAATTATTTCCCCCATGACCATCAAGGAAAAAGATATATTCATTGAATTTATAAAGAAGCCCTAAAATTTGTTCTCTTGGAAGTATATGAAAATCCCCAAACCAAACCAAGATGTGGATATGTACCATCATGGAGTACCTAATGAGCATCATGGAATCAGGTAGAATAATAGGAGGATGCACCACTCTCATGCAACCAATATAGAGGTAGACATTGACAATATGATAAAAACAGACATTTTATGAGTAGTGTAATACCCAATATGGATTGGTATCATAATACCCATCAATACAAAGAACATATAAATTAGTGTTGTCATTGAATTTAGATACCTTAATCAGAGTTTCCTAAAGAATGATTTACCATTATCGTTCATAGATTTCTTGATTAATTCAACTATATGATTTTTAACCCTTTCTTTAATATATTGGTACACATGGTATAATCAGATCAAGATTCACCCTGAGCATGAATAATCCACTAAATTTGTAGCACCTATAGAAATCTTATGCAATATGGTCATGCCATTTTGATTAAAGAACGCATACTTCGCATATCAGTGTGCCATTCCTCACATCTTTATGCCATTATGGGGAAGGATATCCATGTGTTATTTCGATGACATGGTTTTTAAATACCAACATCAATGTGATATCTTCATGGATCTCCACACATTATCTTACAAGCTTTGACGACTCATTCTAATGATGGATCCACTAAAATGTGCTATCAGGGTGATATCAAGGAAGTTTCTTGGTTTTTTGGTATATGATTGTGGAATTAAGGTTGACCTAGAATTGACTACTGATATTTTTTCAATGTCACCCCCCAAATTCTCATATAACATAGGTGATCCAATGGAACATAAACAATATTTGGTTATTCAAATATAACCTAGCATGAAATAATATCCCCTTCACTAGGGTAATGAATTAGGAAGTCACATACCAATATGATGATGACTCTGAATATTCCTTTGATAGTATCATGAAGTGACCATTACACCCACTGGTTATGATGTCTCTGATGTTTGGGAGGAAACTAATCTTCTATATGGCCACTATGGAATGCTAACTGGGTTCCCTCTTCGAAAAAAAATGTGGCAAGTGAGAATAGTATTTATTACCTCAGCCATACAATGCTAGGAACTGAGAAAATATATTCTAATCTTTAGAAGAATATCCATGAACTCATGTATGTGGTTCAAAAGATGAGGCATTACATGCAGCACCATCAAGTCAACTGACGTTCTCATATTGATTCACTTTTGTACATACTTGGATACCTAATGTTGACTGAATGAATGGAATTATGGGTTGTCATCCAATAATAATACAAAATTCAGTTCATGTCATATATGTTAGTTAAGTAAAAATCCTTGGCTGATTTCCTCACAACACATCCTGCCCTGAAAAATAAAGTAGAAGGCATAGATCATTTAGATGAGGAAGTCTTTTATGACCACAACACTCCAAAAACATTGGAAAAGTACTTTTATAGTCCCTTACAGATTCTCTTCAGCACAAGGATAAAAAACTCAAAACTCGATCAGGTTGGTCTAGGGATTTTATTTTTATTTCTCAAGAATTAACTCTATCATACTCTTTCTCACTTTGTGAATGCTGCATAAATAAAGAGGCTAAGTGTTAATCCATCAACACTACATAAAAATAATCCCTATAGCTCCAAATAGCCAACCTGAATATCAATGGGGAATAAATATTTTTGATAAATAAGATCGATGGTGAATATGATAATAAAAAGAAATAAATTTCCTCTCTCCCAAGATACATCAGGGGATTGATGGAAAACTTCTTTTGAACCAACTTTGCATCATGTTTCAGGATCACAAGTTTCTGATGCCCACACACTAGATAATGTAGCCCCAATCCATAACAACCCTGATCTAGAGGATGTAATCTTTCATATCACATATCTAAAAATGGTATTTTCAATTATAGAATGTAGTATAGATGAAATTAATTGGGTCAGCACCGCCCGAGAGCATGATAATGCAATGAATACCCTTTAATTGAGGGAGAACATAATTTTTTATCTCCCAAATAGGATTCTACCAACATACTGAGCCAGAAGGGAATGGATTTAGAACTATGTACCGAACTTCACTCTAAATGATATTGAAAATGAGTAGAAATACTTCAAAATATGAGGATTTGATGAAATCCTCCCTAGGTACATAGAAAAAGGAAAATACCCACCATTATAAAAAAATAAATGTATTCTATTTTCCTTCCAATCAATCTATGACCAGGATCCCCCATAAAATTAGGATGTTTGGATATTACTAGAAAACCATGATACATGACTTCATGTAATTCACCATGATATTTCATGCATGCTTGATCCATGAAAACATCGTCCATTATCCCCTGAATTTCTTATATAGAAAAATATTCTTGGCCATTTTCTATTTGGGGAATGGATGTTGTGGGTACATATCCCCTAGCCACATCTATGAAAATAAACTACATTTTTACTTTTACCAACTTATTTTTAAAATTTTGTATGTCTATACCCCTCACGGATGTCGAGATGAGAATATAATCAAATTTGTAATGTCCTATATCATCACCAAGTTAGGGGTGCCTAACAAAATATGAAAGGACAATGACACTAACTTCAATTATATGTAGATTCTATACTAGGATTACAATATAGAGTACAATCACATATCTCACTATCATGAAGTGAAATATGGAAAAATATAATCATTCAGTAGGAGTCTCTCAAATATACGTCAAAAGGTTGTGAATACGGATATAATCAATTGGCCAATAAATATCATTTATGATATATGGTCTTATTTTACAACAAAGTTTACATCTATATATGAAATTCCATACTCATTTGTGTAACAGATTGATGTAGAATTACCCATAGAGTTTCAGCTTTTTTCACTCCAAATAGTCATTTTCGGAAAACTCTCAGATGATTATCAATCAGAAAAGATGGTGTAATAATTGGAAAAACTTTATGAGAACATTTTGCACAGAAAACATAATCTAGAGGTTCATTATAATCAGATCACATGGGCCATTAATAAAAAAAGGTTTTCTCTTTTCATTCCTCTAAAGATAACTGGTGTTGGATCTAAGGACCCCAATGATAGTAGGATTGAATATTTTGATGTTGGAAAAAAAGGGAAGGTCCATACATCATATATAAGGTATCTTAGAGTAGATCCTACCCATTGGCCACCACAGATGTCGAGTGTGTCACACCACCCACTAATCTTTGATTTCTCTAGAAAAAATTTTCATTTTCATCATTATATGGGAATCCAAATTAGATTACTCCTGGAAATTCATCCTGACCCCATGACATTAAAAAATATAGAGGTAATCTTAACCACATTATGTTAAGCATTTTTGAGTTCATCCAGCAACATGACATTAAACTAAACATATTTTTTTGTGAAAACATGATGTTAAACTATACAGAGTTCATTCTAACCACAAGATGCTAAACTGTACAAGTTTTATCCTAGGAAATTATTATCAAACTATATAGAGTATACCCTAGATACCTATCATTAAACTATAAATCCTTGTCCTAATATAATGACTTTAAACTACACCGTATACAATTTCCTAACCTCAAGAAGTAAGGAACAGATCCAAAACCTCCCTCCTCCTTCATGTATGGTAATCTGTTATCCTTACTGCAAGACATTAAACATCGTGGAGATATCCATAACTCAAGAAATTGAAACAGCATAGATGATATCCTCTATACATGACATTAAACTGCATATGATTTCTAACCCTTTTTATGATATGATTCCTTCCATCCCAAGATATGTAATAACTCCCAAAACCCCAGTATTTGGCTTAGCAGAAACCCCCCATTTCATATTTTCACATTGGGTTATGTAGGTACTTATTTAAAGAAATTGAAATTATATAGATAATTTCCTCACCACACAATTTTAAACTACTTGAATAATCTAGAATATCTTATGTTTTGAATCTATTTTTCAATGATATATGTAAGGATTCCTCAATCCGATATCTAGGTCCAACGACTATATAATAATAATGAAAATGTTATTCCCTCAACATCCTCTTCATTATGAGAGAAACAATTTTTACACCTTTTTTCTTGTAGCGGACATAAATCACATGAGATTATGAATTATAGTAAGGGATACCCTCATGAACAAGGCATGAAAGTACATGACTGGTCCATCATGGTCCTGAATGCAATACCATAAAAGAAACACCCTAATTCCTTTCTTTATTACATTTAAATGAGTAGAAAATGCTTTTTCCTTATATAGTAAAACTATACAATCACTCAAGAACTATATGTGTCATTTTTCCTTTCCTTTTAGGATGCATAGTGATGCCTTGATCTCTGATCCTAGGCCATACTATAAAAATAAATAGAAAAAATTCATACCTCTACATAAGGGACAAACCTAATAAGAGAGTGTTTGTCTTTCCAGAACTATGTTTGACATGATTCAAATCCTCACAGGATACATAGTGACATCCAGATCTTTATAATTGGGACCATCCACAACAAATAAATATGAAAACCCCTCATCATTGTGAGTGTTTTAGACCTACACATGGAACATCATTAAGAAATATGTTCGGATTGATTCGCATCACCATGTGATATATAGTGATGTCGATAATTCCATTAATGAGATTGGACTCAATACTATCATTACATGTTGGGGGACCCACATACTCACTGCATGACATTAAACTACACAATCCATCATAACTCTGTGTGGATTGACTCTCATTCTAATTATATGTGTACTAGTTCCCGTACTTCCACCCTTGGTCATAACCAAAACATGTCCAACTTTTCAGGTCAGTTCATCATGGCCGTCATTGCATGATGTTATAATAAATAGGAACCAAGTCTCAAATGTTCATATTCCCTATATACAATCCATATCAACACATGATTATCTTGTCTACATAATATATAATGAAAACAAATTTATCTTCAGTTACATTATCCTTACCATATGATGAAAAACTACCCGGATGTAATTCTATATTGCATGATATTAAACTACAAGGAATAAGACTTAGTCAATGGACATTAAAACTTCACAACAAAAAACAACCCTACTTCATTACAATAAACTACATAGAAAATTTCCTTAATGCATGATGTTTAACTATTCTCTACTAAATGATGATAAATTGTACATTTCATCACCATTTTTTCATTCCTTAAAAAATGAATAGAAGTGTCTTACATCAATAAAAAAGAGTATGATGTTCATCTATTATATTTTAAAATAACCACATTATATGTGCCACACATCAAGTCTTGAGAACCTCAGGTTGGAATAATCCTTTCCTAGATGTTGGAAATGAAAACAGACATCTCAATTCATCAATTCTATTAGAGAACAAGTTCTTAAGACCCACTAAATAGAATCATCTTGGCCCAATATGAAGGGATTTATTATTATTGTGAGCCTGACATCATAGTAGCAGAACTCAATACCATAGAATGATAAAAAACTCTCCTAATGTGAAATACCCATGTCATTAAACATGACCTACTAAATTTAATCCATGATTTAATACATTTAATCCCCCACTTAGAAGGATTATTGATTTCTCTTGACCATGGGTATCCTAATTAGGTTCATGTAAAACATCTCATGTAATAGGTCTATAAGATTATAACCTTAAAAGTACTACACATTGGTCAAAGTGTTACAACCTTAAAATCTATCCAATAATGGTCAAATTCACAAGACCTTATACATCCAAGGAAAGAAACAAAAAAATGTCAGCATGAAAACCTAGAATAAGAAACCTAAGAAAAAGTCATGTCTTCATTCTCTAAACTCATCATCATCAGATGTTAGTAAAAAATTAGGGCAAAAATAAATAAGTAAAAAAATATCATATGTTCAACTTAGTGGCCTTAATAAAATTAGAATTATTCTCACTATAAACCTTGGTCCCGGAAAAAGTTATTGTAATGGTTTTCACATTTCCTTGATTTGAAAACATTTTTGTTAGGAGGTGACCAAACATTTATGGGTTCTTGAACACTTCTTGGATATTACAGTTCTTATAAATGAAACTTCATGATTTGAGAACTTTGGGTCATTTCAAACCTCCCATAGCCTTAGAAAGGAAAAAATATCTCTTCATTTATCCATGATATTTATATATAAGGTATTATACCCATAAATTACTGAAATCCCGTCTCGTTAATGAGGTATTTCCAATCCATATGATCCAAATATCATCGTGGAAACACACAAAACATAAATTTGTCTAAACTTCTCCTGTTATGATTATGTCTTATCATATTCCTAATTCAATCACTTTGGACCATGACTTATAATATCCATAATAAAGAAATCTACACGGATTTGACATCCTCAAAGTTATGTAACTTTGTTTTATAGCCTATCACAATGATGGAATTGAAAAATACCTTACAAAAACATTGATGGACCACACCTCATGAATAAAAACCACATAGAATATGGATAAAGCTTCATAATCAAGAGATGATTTTCCCTAGGGTGAAAAAACACTTCAGGTATAGCCTTCCTCCAATTACGAATCTCATCATCTAGATGTTTGAGTCATCACAAATATTTCATGTCCCTCAAAATAAAGTGGAGATAATATTTTTTTAACCATACCACTAACACACAAGGGCTATAAACCATTAACTAAAGGTATCTCTTTCCTATAAGAATGGAAAATATATCCTCATGAGCCTAGAAACACCACAGAAGAATCCAAAACACCATAGTTTTAAGGGAAATAACCATTCTATGTGATACATCCTATATTGAAATACTAAATATTTTAGGTTATTACTTACATCACCCACATTCCAAATATGTATAAGGACCTGGTATCTATATTGTTTCCCTCAATAATGATTCCTCTCAGAATTCCTCACTTGAACTTTGGAAAAGAGTGGATATCATATTTTTATATCCATGAGATAGATGCATAAGAGATTTAACCCAACAATAAAGGCATATCATCCTCATAAGAAAGGAACTCCAATAATTTTCATCCTTTTAGAAATAATGTAAGAATGCATCACTTCAGAGTGTTCTTGGTAAATACAAGGATGTATGTACCATTTTCCATGATCATATATCATGTCTGAGCTAAAAGACCATAAACTAAGGGAATATGTGGTCCATGATAAAGGAACACAAACTAATGAAATATCATGTCATAGCTAAAATAACATAGAATAAATAAATATAAGGTGTGAGATGTAATAAAATAGATTAAAGTAATGCCAGTTCTAAGCTGAAAGACCATAAATTAAAGAAATATCATATCTGAGATGAAATACATTAAACTAAAGCAATACATGGTCTTAACTAAAATATATGAAACTAATGTAATATAAGGTATGAGTGGAAAGAACATAAAAAAATATATATTATCTTTAAAAAAATGTCCTTAAACAAAAGCAATATCTATTATAAACAAGAATACCATAAACAAAATAAATGTCCAATCATAGAAGAATGACCATAAACTAATAAAATACAAGGTCCATTATAAAATAACATAAAAATTTCTATAAAAGGTATGAGTATAAATAACTTAAACTAAATAATTATCTGGCCTGAGCTGAAATTCATTAATGTAAATGAATATAATTTCCGAGATGACAGACCTTAAACTAAATAAATTTAAGGTCGAGGGTGAAACACCTAAAAAAGTAAAAAAATTTGTGAGATGAAAGAACATAAATGGAAATAAATATATGGTTCATGAAAAAAGATACTAATTTAAAGAGATTTATGATCCGATCTAAAAAAGTCTGTAAAATTTAGCCCAAAAACAATTTATCCTGAAAATCATGTCAGGCCCACTACATTGACATAACACAATCAAGGGACTCTATCTGAGCCTGTCAACTTCAGCAAAAGACAATGCACTCCCCCTCCGAGACCTGTATCCTATGTAAAAAATCTTTCTAAATATAATGAAATTTCATGAAAAACTATAAAATATATATCATTATAGAATCTCATTTTGGATGGAATCCATGAGTATTTTTCAAAATGAAAATGTTATGATTTTAGTATTTAGATCCATACATTCATTTTTACTTCATATTATGTAATGTATGGGTGATGTTGTTCATTATCACAATATCTGAGTAATGGGAAATATCATGCACACCATAAATGAAAAAAATGGATAGTAATGTGTAATTTTTATAAATTTTATTCATTCATCATTTTAAAAATAGAGCAATCCCTACATTTTTGAGTCTCCAAAAAATTCCAAAAAAAAATTAATACATAAAAGGGGTTAGGATATGATAAAAGTATATTAGATATACTAAAGAGGACTATAAGATTCTAGAAAGAATCATTGATGGAATTTTGGTGTGACACTCCCCTAACTTCTTCAGATTCTACTCCGTCATGAAGGTTATCAAAAAAATACATCAACTCATTAACCCTATACTGGGTTCTTTCCATGTAATATGACGATGTTCCTCCAATGGCCCGAAGGCGTTCATTTTTTATTGATTATGATAATCCACCTTTCAAGGGATGAGGTGGAACCCTATTACATGCCCGTAGTCCATATAGGAACCAATGCCCATATGCACAAACATACCATACAACCCAGACTAACAACTTGGAACTGCTCCTCCCCAGCATCTTCATCTTTGAAATCATCTCTTCACCTTCGCATGGCTGTTCGGCTAGGCATTCCCGTGCATGCACAGGCTTGTCCCGATGGTAGGTGACATACCCTCTCATTCTTGCAATCCGTGTAGCTCCTGCTATGGTGAAAGATCCTTTTCTCATCCCCCTATAGAGCTTGTTCCTTGTAGTTTTTTGGTCTGGTTTGTATAAGTAGGTGACCCGAAGGCCATAGAATAGCCCGGAGGCCCAATTGACCTGAAGGCCTAGGTGCCCGAAGTCCAATGAAGGACTCGGGGACCAAATCTGATGCCCGAAGGCCCAAACGGGGCATATCTCCGGCTGCTACAGTTCCAAACAGTGCCTGCTACAGTACATATACAGTTCTGCTACCGTACTACTACAGTACTGCTACAGTACCCCAGAAATCCTACCTCCACCTGGTTTTGATCCCTGGTCGCTTGGATGCACCTCAAAGACCTTGCCAACCGGGCTAAGGCTCATGTGCTGTAATATGATGATGTTGAATGATAAGTCCTTAGATAAAATATTATTTACTAATATATCCATATTATAAAAATCTAATAATCTATATGAAACATGAATTTTGATTTAAAACGATAAATATGCTCCAATTACTCTGAATTTTCCCTCATCTACCTTGTGAGAGGAGCCTTATCTACAGGTTCAAGGAAATCCATTTCACTTGTGGTATGAAATTGTGGAACCAAAAATATTTTCTTTATAATACCATATATAGGATGTCAGTCAAATACAACCCCCCCAAGTCATGAAATAACTGGTTAATGCATTCTCATTGGTCATACAATACATAAAAGGGCGCCTAAGTGATAAATGAATAAATATGTTTCCAAATAAGCCTATGTTTTACCGGATCCTCTATGACTGATATAGTAGGAATTATTGGAGGAGGACTAACAATTTTAAATAATGATAAAAAAAATTAAGATTCCCCATATTCTCTTATATAAATT
The DNA here is from genome assembly GCA_963277665.1 of Viscum album. Classification (NCBI taxonomy): domain Eukaryota; kingdom Viridiplantae; phylum Streptophyta; class Magnoliopsida; order Santalales; family Viscaceae; genus Viscum; species Viscum album. Next base: position 1,285,634,534 of record OY728159.1, on the reverse strand, counting down.
GGTGTATCATTCATATCCTATTATGGATGGTAAATTTCTTCAACAGAGTCAGCTTCACCATTTGAATAGTCATCACTCAAAAGTGGAATCATTCTTAATGCCTCACCCAAATATTGGATCCACTCCCTCACTGCCACTAATAAAGAGTTTGTGGCATCAAAGGGCATGTCCACATGAAAAAAACCTGTATAACATACCATCTAGATAAGCTTCATCCCAAGATTATACATAATTCATAGTAAGGTATATGGAAGCATCAATAGAAAGACGTATGACCTGTACCATGGTATCATCATGTTCCATCATCTTCAAAATTTGGTGGATGACTCTAGGATTTAACTTCTCTGGGATTGTAACCAAAGGAAGAGGGGTAACCATTTCAGTATCCAAACTAACAATAGAATTAATAAGGTGTATATTTTTCCCAAAAAACAAGCTCATCCCCCTGGGATTTCCAAACTTCATAGTGGAGAGATATCATATATTAAAATTCATTAAGGGAACTACTTTTGTTATTAATAATTTCTCACAATAGTCTATGTTAAAGAGTAAAATATTAGCCTTCATATTGGCTTATTGCTTCATTAACCTCAGTGGGGTTAGTTGCATTTCCCCAATCCCTGATACATTCAATTGTCTTGGGAAGGATGAAGCATTAAAAATCTTGGTTGTGTTGTAATATTTATAACAATGAATTTTATCCTCTTTACATCCCATAAAATACTAAATAATTGTGCTAATCTAGTAATGGGTATTACCTTGTTGAATATGAAATTGGTGTTGGTAAATGCGTGAATTTATGGGTACTTCCAAATTGGCGCCTCATGCTTCCCCATCTTTTGGAACCATTACTAATGTACTAACATGGATCCATGATTGTGTGTCCCCTATCAAGAAAATCCACCCATTAAAAAACATGGCTATAAATCCTTCTTACTATGATCCAGATATATATAAATTCAATGAATATCCCCATGATTTATAATCCATAGATTCCATTATATCCTAAAATGATCGAGTGCAATCATAGACTTGTTTTGAAGGGAAACAATGAGTAGATATAATAGTTGGTATGTTTCTACTGTAGAAGTGGAAAATATTGATCTATTTCATGAAATTAATTACTGAATGTGTTGTCAAATACTTCCTCAATTTATTCTTTGCTATAATAAGAATCTACCTCATCAATATCTTTGTTTGCAAGGGATTATCCCAAAAAACCAAAGCATGAAGACATTCAACATAGATCTATACACGAGGGGAATACCACACAGTTGGTAGTTTTCCTATAATATGATAACCACTTTACCATAGGATAGATGAAATGATATTGTTCTAGTTCACTAACAACTTATCATCTCTCAAAGAAGGTTGGTTTGGTGGAAAAAGATGAATTGGTAAATCTATATAGTATCATAAAGATGAATTTGTATTGATTATTAGTAAAATATATCTAGAATTTCCTGACTCATAAGGGCCATGCACATTTATTATAGAAATATAAACTACGAATAAGAACCCACTTAGAACCCCATCCAACACCAGGTTTGGTTAGATAGGAATTAAATATTATCAGTTAGATCTGATCAATGGAATGATGAGAAATGTAATATAAATCTAGACCAAAGGGGTAGTTTACCAAAAAATTAGATATCTCTTGAGACTAATCTATGATCAGTCGATCATCCTTGGAAATTTTTGTTTGGACATTGTCGATTGAACATAACACCTAGTCAAATGACATATTATATTCTAGATAAGGAATGTTTGCATGATTTGGAAAACCAAACCTCTATAGAAGGAGTCATTGATATAGACGTTACTCATGATGCTAACATGGGGGAAACTCTTTTGAAACATGTTATCGGAATACACATGATAGTGAGGTTCAATGCTATGAATTATAGATGGCACATGCCTTTGATTGGTTGTAGTTGAGTAACCTAGATGAGAACTAGAAACCATATAAATAATAGTAAGAATCATGTGTTAGACAGATAATATAAAATATTATCAAAGAAAAGACATATAAATTCAATGTAGCATCATGTGCATCACATGAATCAACATGGGATTTGCAAACCTCGCATGGTGTATGAAGATCATTGGACCCCCCCAAGGTCTCACGGGCCTCAAAATCATGTAGTGAATCTCGTAATTGCATGAAACCTTTTGAAACCCAATATCATGGGACATAAACATGGTCATGAAAATCTCATGATAGTCAATATATCATATGATAATGCAAGAGGATCCTACAAAACCATCAAGACAATTGTAGTCCCAGGGATGAAGTTCAGTCAATTTTCTATGTATGGTTCTTAGGTGGATCAAATAATATCCTTATAAAAAGTGGTCTTCTAAAAGATTTATCTAAAAATGGTCTTCTAGAAAAGGCACATGAAAAGGTTTCACAATTGGGACTCACAGAATGACCTTGCGATGGAGGTACACGACCGAGTCAAGGAGAGAGCACCCAGGAGAGGCGTTATCTACTGAAACAAATGTCTCTCTTGCTTCCATATATAGTCCATTTAATGGAATAACAAGCATCTCCTGATATATCAATCATCACCCAAGACACCAATTTATGATACATCTAGAGAATATGTAGTGGTATCCGTATAAACGCCCTCAGGCTATGTGGTTTGTAAGTAGCGAGCACTAGACAACCCATCAGAAACCCTTAAATATGGTAGAAAATGTCCAAAAGGATGTGGCCCATATTGGAAATTAAGTTCATTAGATTCATTATTGATAGGAGTAATCATTTTTCTTGGAAACATCTATGAGAACTCACGAGGCCACAAAGACATTGTGAAATAAAATTAAATAAATAAAATGAGTGGAGGCAGAGACCAATCCCGGTCATTAATTTAAATGTGATACACCATGAGTGATTTGAAATACATTTTGAGACTCTGAATACATGTCCATATCAACACATGAAAGACCGCCAATATTTCACTTGTATCATTCTTGGGTATGTCCAGGTGACTTCACACATACCTGTTTAAGGAAAAATACATGGGATTTCCTCTTAAATTCTCACACACCTCCACATGACCAATATTGATCGTATGACACACCGTTAAAAGGTAGATTAATTTTATTTAACATTACTCATGTAATATTATAGAACCATTGACATTTGTAGAATAAAAGAAAGTAAATAAAATAAGAAGGAGGCGTAAACCTATAATGGTTGTAAAATGATTACGAAGCACTGAGAAAGCTTGCAGAATGATTTCACAAGACTTCTAGACTTGTCTCCTTGATCTCGCGGAGACCCTAATATAGGCCACAATTGCCTCATGAAATGAACTAGGAAAGCCATCGATCATCTTGAAAAGGAAATTATACATACCAATATGGAAATATTAAGTCCATTGGAACAACATCATATTTCAAAAAAGTCCTCAATAGTTTGGTATAATCAAATAATATTTGCATTGATGGGTGGGTGTCACAGGGGATGAAAGTAATGCCAGGCCCTCAAATGTGGTCCAAGAAAACAATTCACGAAGACGTGTGGCACCATAACACTTCACTTACTCCATAAAATATTCACTTAAGATATGTTGGGAAACATAGTGATCAATATGGGATGTGAGGCCTATAAATTCCCCACCTAATCTTAAAATAAATATGTTGGATATTTTTGTATCCATGCCCATCTTGAAAACCCATATACCAGAGTAGATTTATAACAGTTGGTGATATCACAACCATAAATTTTTCCATCATGTAATATGCCTATGAATAGAGGGACTAAATATTCAAAATGCATAAATAACTTCATGTAAACATTCATAGAACACACGTTGGTATTCTTCAAAGATGTATAAATAACATAGTACAATTCTATCTGATCACGCGTGACTCAATATAAGGTGACATGGAATAAATCTAAGGCATTCACAATATAATTGCAAAAAAAAGATCAATGATGGAAAACATAAGAGTAAATCATGTTAACTGACCCTTATAGACATGTTGTAAACCACCCAAGCCACATGACATCACCTGGACATGTTGGCCATATCTCACGATGCTCCTTCAGAATGATATTTGGGCCATCCAAAATCCTCTGGACATATCAAAGAAAGACACATGTTCCCCATGTGAATGCCTCTTTAGTCTTGAAAATCCCTCTACTCTCATCGCCCAAGCCGTGACACATCCTTTAAATATATTGTCTCACTCATATAACAGTGCCAACTCATGTCATCCAAGTCTTATAGTAGCATCAAGGATTTTCAATAAGCTCTCTCGATACACTCTAAGAATGTTAGTCAAGACATGTGAAGCCCTTCAAGAATGTCATCCAAGTCTTTTGATTCCCTTCATTAGTGCCAACCCTGAGATTCTAAACCCTCTGAGACATGTCGTATTGGATCTCGAGACACCCTCCATAAGTGCCCTCCAACTATTGTCAATGAAACAAGGCAAGGTTAGCTGGATCAAGAGACACCCTCTAGAAAATCCATCCAAGTCTTTCGATGGAATATATGATAAATCATATTTTCATGCAATGACCTCTGGACAATTTAACCATGATTATGTGCTAACCTTTCAATATCACCCTTTAGTTACATAATGTATTTTAGAAAGACCAATTGGATAATTTAGTTTTATTTGAATATGATAGGAATATATTCTCCTACATATTAGGACGAGTGAAGAAACATTGTATGTTAGGTGGGAATGAATTCAAGATTAATTGGGAAACCTCAGAGTGTATGCCTCGATCGAATGAACTAAGAGAACTCTAATTCCTTACATAATTGTGATATGTAGGATATCATTATAATTTCTATGCTACAAATCAAATCTCTAATGGCATGTCACTATACGTAAGTCCCTCACCACCGAGTGATAGAATTGATCATTTTCCATCCCCTATTTCTCACACTGAGCATCGCACCCGTTATCAAGTAGAACTGCAAAATTCATGTCATTTCACCATAAGTCTCTATAATGAAAAGGGAAACCTGATAGTGTAATCCCTAATCAAAGGAACATTGAAAACTATGATTCTTACAACCATAATAATACATAGGACATCTCTCCCTAAGCATAGGTTGAACACCTAGTGTCTCAAAACACCCATATATGTCACCTTTAATGATGTTAAAAAACACATATCAAGAAATATACATGGTTTTAATTACTTCAATAACCATGATATGTTGTATGCCTTATAATGGATCATTCAAATATTTGAAATAATAATCACCTCTTTTTGTGGTAGAAAACTCTTAAGCTTCTGGTTATAAGGCTTCCATACATAAGCAACCCACCATTACTAGAAAATGATGGATAACCTTGTATACAAACTAATGGATTCACAAAAGAGACTCTAGTCTTTTTCACATGAAAGGGAGTTAACCCAGTATAATTTTTTTAGGTTCACCAATCACATATTAGGACTAATAATATATTCACAAACATATCTTAAATCTATTAAAGTGACACAAAATGACAATAATTCCCCCCAAAAGAGTTCAATGAGCCCGACCTCCCATCCTCTCAACCAATGAGGGTACCTAAGATGCATTGTGTCTAGAAACCCAGATAACCACCTAAATTTAGAAGGAATTATTTCACCTAGATATGGATTAGGGAAACACTGTGATTTTTCAGTAAGATCAACAATGGTAACCTGATGTTCATGACTGTGCACAACACAAGCACCCCACAACAAACCACTATGTCAAACCAAACCCTCTTCAATGAGGGTTCCCGAACTCTCGTCAAATCCTGACGAGGCATTGTTATATCATGAATATTTATATTATCTTGGAATTTATAGTTATTTTAAATGTTAATATTTTAGTGGTATTATGATTCAAATATTTCCAATGTGATAGGGAATTTTTAAAAAAAACTAATTTCTAATAATTTCATTCCAATTAATTGTTTTCAGTGTCCATATTTTTAAAATGATTTCATGAAATTTTTATATGGAAATAAATGATTAATAAATTATATTTAAGACACATTTATTTTTTCAAATTGTTTTCTAGGGGAATATTTTTATGTGTTTTATATAGACCATTTTGAGAAAGGGAAAAAATTGTTTAATTTTAATGTCTACATTGACAATGAATTGTTTCTCCACTATGTCCATTATGTAATTTATAACTCCATTTTCCAACATTTATGTAATCAAAAAAAAATATTTATTTTTTTGTATTTTTTATTGAAAACTAGTTTTTAAAATAGAAAAGTTTGTTTGTTATCGAAATGTAATTTTTTAAGAGTTTGAAAGGGTATTTAAAATGTTTTATGGTGTAAAAGGGGAAGAATAATTTTTTTATTCCTGATATAATACAGAGAATAATACATGGTAAACAAGATTTCCAAGATATCACTGAGTAATCCTACTACAGATTCTATGATGGGTGCACCCAGATAGAGTTAGGTGAGCCCGTTATTTCCTAAATGATGGATGAGCCGAGATAGTGCAATAATTCATTGACAATTGATCCCCGTATTAATAAGAATTAGAGGAGTTACCAAAGTGTTTATCTAATGAATTTAACTAGCCTCTAGTTACTTATGACATGGTTTTAAAATGGGTTATGAATTTAATGCTCTAAGTTACAAAAAAGTGTTTTTAATTTCTTGTTATGGGTTTCTAAAGGCTTCATTTAAGAAAAATACTGTTTTTTAATTTCTTGTTATGGGTTATGAATTTCATGCCCATTATAGGAGATCTAAGGAAGATTTCATAATGAATATGTAATATTTATATTTTTTATCACTTTTTTATGCCTTATGTATATCCTTTAAATATAATATACCTATCATAAAATAATAATTTAGTGTCATAATATAATGAAATCTTATTAAAATTTATAAAAACCCTTAAACACCATATTTTCAATAAAATGAAAAAAATGTATTACCCATGCCTACATATGGCTGACCATCATTATATAGCAATGTAACTTAGTTTTCCTCAATATCTTTTATGGATGGGTATTATGTAATAATTAATATTTATATATGTTATTTTTTAAATAATATTATTTTATAATGATAATTTTATTTATACCTTCTTATATTCCAATCATTTGAGAAATTATTACATCCCTCACGTGTACATGTAGACAACCACCTCCATGATAATCAAAATGAAAACAGCGTTCATACATTGGTACGACTTATCGTCTTCATGAAGGATGTAAATAATTTTTCTATATTTACATATTATGAATGATTATAAATATATATAGTAAATATATATTTCTTATCACACAATAAACATTACTGAAATGATGTAATAGGAGAAATATATAAGGATTGGGATAATTGAACTCAATAATGTTTGGAGGTCTAAGTAGTTATCCCCATGGATAGTGATCTTAATAAAAAAAATTATTAAATGGGTGATAATATGTCATAAATAAATATTATATATAATGATATAATTATTGTTATGGAATAAAATTATAATTAATCTATGTTTTATTATACACATGTTTTGAACATGAATGAGGAAATGTGATACATGAGGTAATAGATTTGGTTTTCAATCATATATTAATCATGATTGATTATAATTCAATTTACATTGTCTAAATAATATTGTCCTTATCTGATGATACTATTTAATTTTATAACTATCTAGTTATTTAATTATATTTTATTTTTTCTTTTCTCTACCTCATATAAATTATTAAAGAAGCTAAAAGACAGTTTTTAAGGGAAATCGACTTCACTTCACTCTTTGGTCAAAAAACACTTTTTTTCCATATACGCATTTTCTAAATAATTTATAAAGAAGGTTTTTAAAATTCTCATATTTTTATTTAAATTAATTTCTAAAAATATTTTACTTTTTAAAAATATTATTTAATGAAATCTTTTTTTCATTTTCCAAATGATTTAATTTGTGGATTTTATAAAAAATGAATAGAATAAAATATTTTAAACATAAATGGAATTCAATGAATTAAAATTTTTAATGAAATCACATTTATTTTCTAATTCCATTAATATATTACTCAATTATTTTAAATGAAATTGGTTTTTTATTATGTGTCAACATTTTAGATTTTTAAATCTAATTTTTAACTTTTAAAGGGTATTTTCCTCAAGATGGAATTAATTAAATTTTAGCAGTATCAATACTCATAAATTATAATATATCTTGAGTTTAATATTGATTTATTGGGGTTGTTATCCATGTATAAAGTCATTATTTTTCAATATTTTTTATTTTTTTGGAAAAAAAGATGCCGATGAAACCCGTACCATTTTCCTTGTGTTATAATATGATTAAATGTTTATGAAATCCTTTTATTCACATGCTATAGAAGATGATGAACATTTTAAGATATTATAGAACAAATATTTGTGATTTTTTTTATTTTAATGGTAGGATAAATATCTCCATTCCATGAATTTTGTAATAATAGATAACTGATAAAGTAAATATGTCATGTGTCAACCCAGTTTAATGTTCACAATATTAGGCTTGGGTCTAGTTTTAATGTCTATAATTTTAGGAGTAGAAATAGAATTAATGTCTATAATATTATGTATAATTATATTTTAATGTCCACATTTTTATTGTGAAGATTGATTTTTTGGCCTTAACATAATTGCTGAACCTTTTAGTATTTATATATGTTCAAAGAGTTATAATTTATTTTGTATAACACAATACCTTGTCTAATTATAGTTTTATTCTCTCATGGATCCTGATCAATTATTATTTTATGATTTATTTCTTATGAACAACAATGATATATGTTGTGATTCAGGATTATGATAAATGATAACTAAGGTGTTGGATTTAAATGATAAGCTCATGTTATCACACCATTTTTTCACGATATTCTTATTTTATAGTTGATATCTCACTTAATTACCTTTAATGAATATCCATGCTCACCCATTCCAATGATTCCTCTCCCTATATTATGATGAAATATTTTTGAAATAATATGTAAAATAAGGTTATTATTATGATGAACATAGTGAGAGATCATATAGATGATTTGTGAAAGAATTTTTTAAGTATAACTTTCCCAAGGCCCTGGACCTATATAATCCTGAAATTAATCATATTTTTATACAATTAAAATTCATCTATTTAGATTTATTATTTTTTATTACTGTTATGGGTAATTATATTATTTGACTATGTAATAATCCTATGAATCATACACACTATAAATTTTTTAGTTTCTACTTGATTTGTCTTGTATGATTAGAAATGATACTCTCAGTTTTTTTATATCCAATGATTTTTAATTCCCTAATTATAGAGAGCTAGTCCTATACTTAATTAAATAAAATAATCATAGGTAAATCATCAAAACATTAAAAAAATAATAAAATCTTATATCCATTATTTATAAAATTTAAATACATTTTTATTTATCATACGAAATTTTGAAATTATTTCTTAAATTAGGTTAGATATATCATTTTGATATAGATATTTTAAACCTTTCTATTATGGTTTCCATATCTAAAATTAATTAATTTAGAATGATTTTTTTTATTAAGTTATATATAGAAATGGAATTAATACAATTCTTTTATTATACGTATAGAAATCATCAGTATTTCTCCTATTTTAAAATATATAACCATCAGATATATTGAATTATGTATTAACATCATTTATCTATTATTAAATATAATACTCAATTTTTTATCTCTAAATAATATATATTCACATGATTCAGTTATTTTCTCTTGAATTAATTATTTTAATCATACATTACACATAACTATTGAAAACATTCACCTTTCCTTAAATTAGGGTTTTATTGATCTATTTATATATGTTCTAATCTCTAATTATTAATTAAACTCTTTGAGGTTAGTTTTTTTAATTTTATCTTTTATTCATTTCACACTTATGTTTCATTATTTTTGTGGACCCTTTTATATTTTGAAAATACATATCATTTCTGTTGGAACTAAAAGATTTTTCATCTATAATGTTATTCCAAAAATCGACATCAATATACATTAGTTCACATGTTTTAAATTTATAAATATTTTTTTTAATTTGAATTATCATCGGTACATAAATTCATTTTTAGTTTAGATTTTCCTTGATGAAACAATTATGAGTTATGCAATTTCTATTTTTATTTTTTATCTTTTATTGTTTGAACTCATCTCATCATAAATTCATCAACTTTGCCAGTATAAAACATGTTTAAGATCACATCGAAGATTCAATTTGCGTGAGAAGTAGATGATATTAATGTTATGATTCCCATTAACATAATTTTTGGGAGAAAAGTGTTGAACTGATGGTATAGATATATGTTCGTCTGTCAAAGAGTATTTTCTAATGGTCTCAAATATTTTTAATTATTTGTATTTCATGTATTTTAATAGTAAGTGATTGATATATTAAAAGGGGGAGGGGATGATTTTGCATTAAAATTTTAATTTATATGGGTTTAAAGTGAAATGATTAAAAAAATATTATAAATAATTTCAATTATTTATTCAATCAAATGATTTTGAAATTGAATTATTATTGAATTGGGATGTTTTATGATTTGAGATTTTTGATAAAAAAAATAGGACATGTTTTGAGATTTTATTACTAATAAAATGATTCATTAATTAAACTTCTAAATTTCATATTCAAGAATTGAAAATTATTTGATGAATTTCATTAATATATATTTAAATTTCCTATTATTATATTCTTTAAAAATGAATCATTCTTATCATTTTACTATGAATCTCAAAAGTGTTTGTAATCATCGTAAAGTGAGATAATGTTTTATATCTCACTCTATTAGGTATTATTTTAATGGTCATAATCACACAATTTTTTCACTAATTATTTACTATTTTTATATGTAGTATATATATATATATTATAAATATATTTACGAAAATACATGACCATAAAAGGATAAAATGAGGTATGAAGAAAACTTCCCCCCCCACACATGAATTTAAATGTTTCTACACATTGGGGTACCATATTATAGAAGTTCGATTCTTCATATAAGACCCTTTGATTCAATGGGATACTTGAAGGTCGTTGTTAGCTACCAATTCCTGATGGAATTGAGATAGACTAAAAACATGCTACTAGAGGAGGGTACCACAAGATATATTTCATCCTAGATGGATATAGCTAACTCAATAGGATAATGTAATCCAAATAGAACCCATATATGCTATAACTATAGAAAATTAAGTGATAAGAAGTAATGTTTCTCAAACAAACAAGAGTTATCCCTCTATCGAATAACCTACTAGGTTCGTGACAAGGCATGAATGGTGATCCTAGTCCCGATTGGTTGGAACATGTTTTTGGGTATCAAGGAATCACTACATGGGATGGTTTAACCTAATAAAAAATTATATTATTTAAATTTAATAAAATCTCATAATTACCCATCCATATGAAGGATTTATATGAAAAAACAAAATTATATGTGACAATAAAAAACAAATTATGAATGTAGAAATTAGTATGGGAATAAAAACTCCCCCCAAATCCAATATATTACTCTAAAATGTATTTACACCAACATAACTTTTATTCATCCACTAGTAGATATATATACCATCCGTTTAACTGAATTTGTAATATATTATGTATCTCATATGATTAAACATAAAAAAATCCAAAAAAAACAAATAACCTTGAAACTATGAAAGTAACTATCTAACTAATATGACCTAATAAACCATGGTTGGAAATACATATGCTAAAACTTATGACCTAAAATTTATAATGAGATGTGTGAGAATTAATATCTGTATGCTTCCAAGGTAAGAAATATCTAAATAAAATAATTTAGAATGATGGTAATTTATAATCTACTTTTAAATAAAATTGAAATTATAGTTTTTCATTTTAATGACAATCACATGTCCATACATTTTAAGGAATTTTTTTATTTCCTCAATTGAAAATATTCACTATGAATATTGTTTTGGGAAATACAAATTTTCAAAAAATTAACCAAATATAACATGTTCTATTATAATCCTTAAAAATATTATTTTCTACGCATATTATAGTAGCTGTTATTTTTGATAGAAAACATAATAATGAAATGATGACATTAAAAATTAAAATACATTCCATAATAAAAAAGAATAAAAATGACATTTTATAAAGACCGTTTACCATTACATTTTCATGATTATTGTTGATATAATTAAGGAATTTACAATAAACCATTTATAAAAGGATAAATTTTATAAGGTAAGAGTTTTAGTAAGAAATTAAAATTGTGGGAACATTTTTTTTAAATGTTTCACAAATAATACAAAAGTACAATACATAAAAAATAAAAATAATGCGATATTCTTACACCTTATGTAAGGATACCCTTTTCATAATCAGTACTGAACCATCTGGTAGCCTCTCGATGTCATATAGAACCTATATGAAGCCTGAGAACTCATAATTATCCTACTCATGGTACAATAAACCATGGATTTTCTCTACCATGGGAAAAAAGTCCATCTAATCAAGACCAAATAAAAATTACCACTTGAAGCGAACCAAGACACCAAGGGTACCATGATAATGTAAAAAGTGTACGGTGAGGATATAACGACCCATAATTTACATACATTATTAATACTTCAAAATTGAAGCATACGTATTACAACATATAACAAAACCATGAAAGGACCATATAGGTATAGTGTCTTTAGAAACTAGGAAACATAAACAACTGGTTCATAAAGCATCTACACTATCTCCCATTTATTTCATCATATCTATAGTCCCTTTTGGCATATCTTACTTAATAACCTTCTTCCTGACCTGGGGAAAGAAAATATACAAAAGGGTGAGCTCAAATGCTCAGTAAGGGTAAGAAAAGAAATATCAATCACATCGTATACATAAGCACATAACTTTTGGAAATCTTAACCTGCAAAAGAGATCATAATTTCATAACATGGGATAAATCATGGCAGTGAAATGTAATCAAAATAATCATAACATAAAACATGAAACTTTGTTTCATACACACATAATCATAGAAAATCATTTCTTGTTAGTCAAGACTCATTTCCAAGACTATCTTAGTGGACAAAGTCCCTTTCTGAACCGAGTCACTCTCGTTTCAGTCCTGTTTCACTGAACCGGTATAACCTACCGTTCCATCCATTTCTATCTCATGAGATATAAAATCTTTACCCAATTCATTGAAGGGAGATATAGGTCCCACCCATCTCATAATGATACCATTCTTATTTGTGCCACAAAATCATAAACCATACATCATAGCATAACCCATGTAATAAAAATGGGATTCTTAAACATCGTGACATCATAAAATAATTCATATAATATAAAAGAATTCATAAAAATAATTCCATCACAAAATAATCAAATCAATGTAATAATAGGGATAAAAACAAAACCCTTTATTATCATAGATGGAAAATAATTTTGATAAACACTTGAACTCCATTCTTGAGGAAAATATCCTTTCTGCTTCAAAAACACTTTTCCTTTCTTAACATGTCGTACAATTATAAAATAAAATAATTTGATTAAAAATAAACATGAAAACTTTTAAAAGAAGCATCTTGGAAATAATGTTTTAAAAATCCATTCATGCCGTATAAGTTAAAAAAACATTCTTCATACTTTTATCGGAAAAGTCAAAAAGTAACTCGTACGAAAAACGACAAAAGATTCCTTTCATACCTTTTACTAAAAACTCACTGAAGGGTAAAATTGGATATAAACTATTGTATAAGGATATAAATATTACATATTGAGGAAACATGGATGTGGATGATAAAATACACCCCAGTAAATACCAAAGTATAAATAATCTCGGATAAAAATGAGATTGTGATATTTTCCCTTACCATAGGTCTGTTTTTCTTCGTAAGTGTCCAAACCTCCTGTATAATGATTTAAATAATGTTATTGACTTATTCCAGAATCATAATTATTTTTATGATATCATATATGGTCATATTCGTAGCTTCTTAGTAGTAATATTTCATTTCTACTTGTTATTCGGGTGTTTATAACTTTTTGTTCTTATGCGTGTTTTGTCGAATAAATTTTTATTCTTCTCTTTAGGTTATAGATACCTCATTTACATAATGTTATTAGTGTAATATATATCATATTAATTCATTCAATTCATTTATATAATCATTATGAAATGAAGATCATGTAGAACGAGTCGCATCACATCGTGGAGACGGTATTCCGTACGTACGCACGAGTGATGATATCGTTCCTAAGATCGTGGCATTGTATTGGAGTGTATGTATACTATTTAAGAATCAGTATTAATTTATAATAGTCATATATAGTCATTATTTACACCATTATACCCATCCAAATAAGGTGGTGGTGGAAAATAGATTACACCACGGCATGGAGACGGTATTCCGTACGTACGCACGCGCGGTGATTTCTTTTTTCGTAGGATGGATAGATGGTTAAATAGGGTTGTTTAATACTTATAATAACATATCAGTATATGAGAGATACTTATGTTATTACTTCATAATGAAACAACTAAAGAAGAAGAAGTGGAAGAAGAAATAAAGATGAAAGAATCGGTAACGGACATTACCTCTTCTATGAAGTGCTTCTTTGAGACATTCTTTTAGGGCAATAAAATTGGTCTTTGAAGAATACCAGGACCTCTAAGATGTATATAGGGAAGTGGAATGGAGGAATTGGTGGGGTTTGGCCGAGCATGAAGGCTCAATGTGGTGTGAGGAAGAGGGGGAGGAGGTGCCCTTTTATAAGGGAGGAGAGGGGCCTCTTTGGGAAAACTAAAAATATTATTTTATTATAAAGTCAAGTTCGGTTTTAAATAGCTCCAAATTGATTTAGTTTTAATCTAAGGTGGGTAGGGTCAAAATCATCTCATCCAATAGAATTTAGACAAGTTTAGGTTCCTATTTTAACCTTATCATTTAGATTTAGCATTAAGTTAAATAATTTAACTTTTACCGTGTCTTCTTGTGTTCTTATACTATACGGTTAATAAACATACTATAAGCAGCAAAAAGAACCCCAAGTTGTTTACTATTAATATATATAACCTTATCTAAGTCATTTGGCCGAACCTTATATTTTTAGGAATAAAATAACAATTACTAATATAATATATTTTTTTAAAACTATTTTATGTCAATTTTGACACTGTTTAGTAATTGATTTTTTTGAAAATCATAACATAATGATTAGTTCTAAAAACGCTATTTAAATCAATACTAGAATGTCATATTAACTTATAAAATTTGTGTAATTCAAAAAAAGTCTCAAATTACATTTATTTTGGTGTTTATAACATTAATTATTTCAATATTTCATTAATAAGATAATTACTGCATCATCATTGTGTCATAAATAAATTAAATTATTTAATGTCTAAAATTTACAAATAAATTACCATTATGTAGGAAATATTTTTATCTTTCTAATGAATATTTATAGTCGAATTTATCTTATGTATAACCCCATATTAAAAATTATTTACTTATTATACTTTGATTTTAACTATTTTAACCCTTCTTTAAATAAATTAATAATAAATGTCCTAATCTAATCCAAGTGGTCCTAAATGGTTAAATGTTATTCCTAAGTTTGTTTTTGTTCGAATTACACTTGTCCAATAGAATTAGGAAATGTGTTAGGGTAATAATAATATCATTTTTACCCTTAATTACCCTATTTACTTTTAACCGTGGTAAAAAAAGTAAAAAGTTACTATTCACTAAAAAATTATTTTCATCTCATTGAACCACATTTTACGTACTGACATCAACCATGCGTCTCGGATTTTCATAATTCCACTCACAGAAGCTGTAAAATTATGTTTTATGAAAAATTCAGATTTTTAACTACCACTTAGTGGTTTCACTATTCATCAAAAATTGAAAGTTTTTAGAAATATACCAAAATTTCACCCTAGGACAATTTCGATATTCCGAATCCAAAAATGAAGTCCATTTTGAAAAATAAAATTTCTAAAATTTCAAAAAGTGGTTATTACTATTCATAACGGCTAGTTTTAATAATATTTTAATAGCATATCGTTGTTTAGTGAAACTCGGTATTGCGTACGACGAAAGCTATCGAAGAAGGTCGTGATTTCGTGTAAAGAAAGTCAAGCAAGTTTTGTGTAGGAAAAGACTCCTTTGATGATTTATATAACATAAAAGTCTCGGGTGTTACAATCTACCCCCCTTAAAATTAATTTCTCCCTCGAAATTCGTCACTTTGTAACAAACAGATGAGGATAACTCTCCCTCATCATATCCTCAAGCACCAATGTAGCTTCTTCTAATTGGAGGTTCCTCCATAAAACTTTCACCAATCGAGTGGTCCTGTTTCGTAGGACTTTTTCGCTACGATCCAGAATCTTTATCGGTTGTTCTTCATAAGAAAGATCTTGCTCCAACGGTACAACATCTGAGCTGAGTACATGTGAAGGATTCGGTATGTACTTTCTCAGGATAGATACATGGAACACATAGTGAACTTGAGAGAGATTCAGTGGAAGCGCCAATCGGTAAGCTACCTTCCCAACACGATCCAGTATTTTGAAAGGACCGATATATCTAGGGCTCAACTTCCCCTTCTTTCCAAATCTCATAACCCTCTTCCAGGGAGATATTTGTAAGAACACTTTATCACCCACTTCAAACTCTATGTCTTTTCTTCGGTTGTCGGCATAACTTTTCTATCGACTCTGAGCTTCTCTTATGTGTTGTTGAATAGATCTGACCTTTTCTGCCATTTCATCAACGAGATCAGGTCCTAATAGCTTTCATTCCCCAACTTCATCCCAGCAAGTTGGAGTCCTGCATTTCTTTCCATAGAGAGCTTCATAAGGAGCCATCTGAATATTGGAGTGAAAGATATTATTATAAGAAAATTCCACCAAAGGTAGGTGTTGATCCCAACCACCTTTGAAATCCATAAAGTAAGCTCTCAACATATCTTCTAGGGTTTGAATTGTTCTCTCAGACTGACCGTCTGTCTGAGGATGATAAGCAGTGATGAAACATAACTCTGTATCCAGAGTATGCTGAATACTTCGCCAGAACATTGAGGTAAACCCCGGATCCCGATCAGATATAATATAAAGTGGTACTCCATGCAATCTTACCACTTCCTTTACATATATCCTGGCAAGCTGATCCAGATAGAAATCCTCTCTAATAGCAATGAATTGTGCAGACATTGTAAGACGATCAACTATGACCTAGATAGCTTTATTGCCTTTGGATGTTTTATGAAGTCCTGTGACAAAGTCCATAGTGATGTTTTCCCATTTCCATTCGGGTATGGGTAATGGTTGTAACATCCCCTTAGACTTCTGTCTCTCAGCTTTAACTTGTTGAAAAACCAATCATCGAGAGACATATTCAGCAACATCTCTTTTCATGCCATCCCACCAGAAGTACTCTTTCAGGTCCCTATACATCTTCGTGCTTCTAGGATGAATAGAGAATGAAGAACTATGAGCCTCATCCAGCAGCTCCTTCTTTAACTCGGGGATAGGAGGAACACAAACCCGATTCCTGAACTTTATTATCCCATCACAATCAAGGTTGAATTCAGGAACATTTCTCACCTTCTTTTGTAACTTGACATCTTCTTTCTGTGCCTCTTTAATCTTCACATGTATAGATGGTTGAACATTAATTTGAGAAAGATAATATTTTTCCCCTTCCATTATAATTCCAAGTTCCATACTTTGTAAATCCAAAAATATTGGATCTTTTGTGATCCTCATCATGGATAAACTAGCATGGTCTTATCGACATAATGCATCTTCCACCTTGTTTTCTTTCCCAGGGTGGTAATGGATTGAGAAGTCATAATCCTTAATCAGCTCCAACCATTTTCTTTGGCACATATTCAGCTCCTTTTGTGTGAAAATATAATTTAAACTTTTATGATCAGTATAAATATCACACCTTTCACCATAAAGGTAATGCCTCCAAATCATTAATGCAAAGATTACCGCAGCTAACTCCAAATCATGTGTTGGGTAATTTTGCTCATGGATTTTCAACTATCGTGAGGCATAAGCTATCACCATATCATTTTGCATAAGAACACACCCCAATCATTTCTTGGATGCATCACTATAGATCACAAACCTTTCTCCACTACAAGGCTGTGTGAGCACAGGTGCACTGGATAAACTTCTTTTCAACTCCTTGAAATTCTCTTCACATTCTTCCGTCCAGACAAACTTAACTCCTTTCCGAGTCAACATGGTGAGTGGATTAGATAATCGTGAAAAATCTTTCACAAAACATCGATAATATCCATCCAAACCAAGAAAACTTCGGATCTCAGTTACTGTTGTTGGTCTCGACCATCTTTCGATAACCTCTGTTTTTGCTGGATCCACAGATATCTCCTATTTTGAGATTATGTGACCCAAAAATGAAACATTTTGAAGCCAAAATTCACACTTGGTAAATTTGGAATAAATCTTATCCTTTCACATGGTCTTCAATATAATTCTCAAGTGATCTTCATGTTCTTCCTTGCTCTTTGAATAGACAAGAATATCGTCTATAAATACTACCACAAATTGATCAAGATATTCTCTAAAGACTCTATTCATCAGATCCATGAAGATAGTAGGGGAATTAGTAAGACCAAATGGCATCACTATAAATTCATAGTGCCCATACCTTGTACGGAAAGACGTCTTTGGTATATCCTCCCTTTTGACCCTTAATTGATGATACCCTGAATGAAGATCAATCTTGGAAAAGTATTGAGCTTCGCGTAGTTGGTAAAATAGGTCATCAATGTGCGGGAGAGGATATTTGTTCTTGATAGTGATCTTGTTAAGTTCTCGTTAATCAATGCAGAGTCTCATTGATCCATCTTTCTTCTTAACAAACAGAACAGGTGCTCCCCAAGGTGATGCACTAGGGAGTATGAACCCCTTATCAAGATTCTCTTGGAGTTTCTTATTCAATTCCTGCAACTCAATTGGGGCCATTCTATAAGGTGTCTTTGAAATAGGCAAAGCACCTGGTACGAGTTCTATTGAGAACTCAAATTCACGATTTGGTGGAAGACCCGGTAATTCCTCCGGAAAGACATCATCAAACTCCTGTACAATGGTAATATTATTAATAGTGAGTTTCTCACAAACCATTTGAGATAAATAACCTTCATTTAGTGGAATCAAGTCCCATAAGATGGAAGAAATCTCCACTGGAAGGTTATAATCATCCTTTCATCGATAGACGATCATAGATTGATCTGGAATATGAAATGTGACTTTCCTTATTTGGTAATTGATATGAGCTCCATTTAGAGAAAGCCAATCCATGCCAAGAATCACATCAAATTCCACTATAGGAAGGATCACAAGATTTTCAGAAAGCACTTTCCCACAAACTTCGATCGGAGAAGAATTATATACTTTTGATGCGACTGTTGTGCCATTAGGTGTTATCACAGCTAACTCAACATCTAATTGTTGAGTTAATACGGTGATACCCTTAGAAAAATCTTCAGAAATAAAAGAGTGGGTGGATCCAGAATCAAATAAAACATTTGCTACTTTAGAGTGGATGGTAAATGTACCTTTCACCACATTGTTATCGTACTCCACATCGCTGATAGAAATTGCACGTGACTTTCCTTTTTCTTTAGCCTTAAGAGTTTGTTGACATCGACCATCATAATCAACCCTTGGATTAGGGAATTTATTGGCATAATTTCCCATCTCCTTGCACTTGAAACATTGAAGTGTAGTAGGTTCATTCTGTGTATCCCTTCCTTTGTTTGCATCATTATACATCTTCTTCCCATCATCGTGGCATTCAAATGCCTGATGACCTTCCTTTCCACATTTGAAACATATACTTGTCCCTTTAAGACAACTCCCTCCATGTCTCTTTCCACACTTTGAGAATAAGGGAAATCTCATCTTCTTTTCCGTGTGCTCTTTATATTTTCCTTTGAATTCCATTTTCCTCTTCTTATCAAACCCATATGACTGATGGGTTACCCCAATCTCCATCTCGACTATGAGAGCACATCAAACGATTTCCTCATAGATATTGAATTCCTTTATGGCTAATGCCCTTCAAAGACTTGGTTTTAAGCCACTAAATAATCGATCGATCTTACTCTCAGGTTGGATAATAATACCAGAAGCGTACCTTGCAAGTCTTGTAAAATTTGCTTCATAGGTGCCAACAGATTCATCATCATTTTTCTTCAGTTCAATAAACTCTTTCTCCATCTTTGTTCGGAGAATACGAGGGAAGTACTTATTGAAAAATATGTTCGTGAACGCGTCCCATTCCATGGAATCAATTTCATCCCTTTGACTCGTATTATTATTAGGATTCCACCATTGATTAGCATCAACTTCCAAACGATACACTGCTAAGATGACTTTATCATGCTCAGAACATTGAATAACTGAAAATAACTTTTCAGTAGTACTAATCCATTGTTCAGAAACTAATGGATCAGTAGACCCGCTGAAAGAAGGTGGACGCTGTCTCATGAAGGATTAAACAGAATGTTTCTCCTTCCTTTACTCGTTTGGAAGTCCTGTATGATTCATAGATTGAGAAAGTTGTGTGAGCATGGCTACAAGATTTTGCATTCTAGCTCCCATAACATTTGGTTGCTCAGGGGGACAATCATTGCATTGCCCGTCGCATTCCGCATTAACACGGTTCCTTCGAGTTCTATCCATTGACTAAAACCAAGAAGAATAGTGTGAGCAACACTAATTATAATAGGAAAACCACATAATCAAGAATAAAATTTCACACTTAAGGTCTTATCCTAGGTTATTCATGGCCATTTCTAAAACACTAAGATTGTGTTCTATGCTTAGACTTATCCTTAGGGTTCTTACTAAGGCTTTCACATCCTAGTTTTCAAAGGTTGACTATACCATTCCTCTGATACCAACTATAACGACCCATACTTTACATACATTTTTAATACTTCAAAATTGAATCATACTTATTACAACATATAACAAAACCAGGAAAGGACCGTATAGGTATAGTGTCTTTATAAACTGGGAAACATAAACAACTGGTTCACAAAGCGTCTACACTGTCTCCCATTTAGTTCATCATATCTATAGTCCCTTTTGGCATATCTTACTTAATAACCTTCTTCCTGACCTGGGGAAAGAAAACATACAAAAGGGTGAGCTCAAATGCTCAGTAAGGGTAAAAAAAAGAAATATCAATCACGTCGTATACATAAGCACATAACTTTTGGAAATCTTAACATGCAAAAGAGATCATAATTTCATAACATGGGATAAATCATGGCAGTGAAATGTAATCACAATAATCACAACTTAAAATACGAAACTTTTCGTCATACACACATAATCATAGATAATCATTTCTTGTTAGTCAAGACTCATTGTCAAGACTATCTTAGTAGACAAAGTCCCTTTCTGAACCGAGTCTCCCTCGTTTCAGTCCTGTTTCTCTAAACCGGTATAACCTACCGTTCCATCCATGTCTATCTCATGAGATATAAAATCTTTACCCAATGCATTGGAGGGAGATATAGGTCCCACCCATCTTATAATTATACCATTCTTATGTGTGCCACAAAATCATAAACCATACATCATAGCATAACCCATGTAATAAAAATGGGATTCTTAAACATCGTGACATCATAAAACAATTCATATAAGATAAAGGAATTCATAAAAATAATTCCATCACAACATAATCAAATCAATGTAATAATATGTATAAAAACAAAACCCTTTATTATCTTATATGGAAAATAATTTTGATAAAACACTTGAACTCCATTCTTGAGGAAAATATCCTTTCTACTTCAAAAACACTTTTCCTTTCATAACATGTCATACAATTATAAAATAAAAGAAGTTCATTAAAAATAAACTTGAAAACTTGTAAAGGAAGCTTCTTGGAAATAATGTTTTAAAAATCCATTCATGTCGTATAAGTTAAAAAAACATTCTTCGTACATTTGTCGGAAAAGTCAAAAGGTACCTCGTACGAAAAACGACAAAAGATTCCTTTCATGTCTTTTACTAAAAACTAACTGAAGGGTAAAATTGGATATAAACTATTTTATAAGGATATAAATATTACATATTGAGGAATCATGGATGTGGATGATAAAATACTCCCCAGTAAATACCAAAGTATAAACAATCTCGGATAAAAATGAGATTGTGACATTTTCCCTTACCTTATGTCCGTTTTGATTCCTAAGTGTCTGAACCTCCTGTATAATGATTTAAATAATGTTATTGACTTATTAAATAATCATACTTATTTTTATGATATCATATATTGTCATATTCTTAGCTTCTTAGTAGTAATATTTCATTGCTACTTGTTATTCGGGTGTTTATAACTTTTTGTTCTTATGCGTGTTTTGTCGAATAAATTCTTATTCTTCTCTTTAGGTTATAGATACCTCATTTCTAGAATGGTATTAGTGTAATATATATCATGTTCATTCATTCAACTCATTTATATAATCATTATGAAATGAAGATCATGTAGAACGAGTCGCATCACATCGTGGAGATGGTATTCTGTACGTACGCACGAGTGATGATATCGTTCCTATGATCGTGGAATTGTATTGGAGTGTATGTATAATATTTCAGAATCAGTATTACTTTATAATAGTCATATATAGTCATTATTTACACCATTATACCCATCTAAGTAAGGTGGTGGTGGAAAATAGATTACATGACGGCGTGGAGACGGTATTCCATACGTACGCATGCGCGGTGATTTATTGTTCTGTAGGATGGATAAATGGTGAAATAGGCTTGTTTCATACTTATAATAACATATCACTATATGAGTGACACTGATGTTATTACTTCATAATGAAACAACTAAAGAAGAAGAAGTGGAAGAAAAAATAAAGATGAAAGAATCGGTAACGAACATTACCTCTTCTTTGAAGTGCTTCTTTGAGACCTTCTTTTAGGGCACTAAAATTGGTCTTTGAAGAAGACCAGGACATCTAGGATGTCTATAAGGAAGTGGAGAGGATTAATTGTCAGGGTTTGGCCGTGCTTGAAGGCTCAAATTGGTGTGAGGAAGAGGGGGAGGTGGTGCCCTTTTATAAGGGAGGAGAGGGGCACCTTTGGGAAAACTAAAAATATTATTTTATTATAAAGTCATGTTCGGTTTTAAATAGCTCCAAATTGATTTATTTAGAAGATAATATGGGGATGGGTCGAAATCCTCTCATCAAATATAATTTAGACAAGTTTAGGTTCCTATTTTAACCTTATCATTTAGATTTAACATTAAGTTAAATAATTTTACTTTTACCGTGTCTTCTTGTGTTCTTATACTATAAGGTTAATAAACTTACTATAAGCTGCCAAAAGAATCCCAAGTTGTTTATTATTAATATATATAACCTTATATAAGTCATTTGACCGAACCTTAGATTTTTAAGAATAAAATAACAATTACTAATATAATATTTGTTTTAAAAACTATTTTATGTCAATTTTGACACTATTTAGTAATTGATTTTTGTGAAAATCATAACAGAATGATTAGTTCGAAAAAAGTTAATTAAATCAATACTAACATGTACTATTAACATATAAAATTAGTGGAATTCATAAAGAGTCTCAAATTACATTTATTTTGGTGTATATAACATTAATTATGTCAATATTTCATTAATAAGATAATTACTACATCATCTTTGTGTCATAAATAAATTAACTTATTTAATGTCTAAAATTTACAAATAAAATACCATTATTTAGGAAACCTTTTTATCTTTCTAATGAATATTTATAGTCGAATGTATCTTATGTATAACCCCATATTAAAAATTATTTACTTATTACACATTGATTTTAACTATTTTAACCATTCTTTAAATAAATTAATAATAAATGTCCTAATCTAATCCAAGTGGGCCTAAATGGTCATATTTTATTCCTAATCTTCTTTTTGGTCGAGTTACACTTGTCCAATAGAATTAGGACATGTGTTAGAGTAATAATAATATCATTTTTACCCTTAATTACCCTATTTACTTTTAACCGTGGTAAAAAAGTAAAAAGTTACTATTCACCAAAAAATTATTTTCATCTCATTGAACAACATTTTACTTACTGACATCAATTGTGTCTCTCAGATTTTCGAAATTCCACTCACAGAAGCGGTACAATTAAGTTTTATGAAAAATTCAGTTTTTTAACTACCACTTAGTGGTTTCTCTATTCATCAAAAATTGAAAGTTTTCAGAAAAATACCAAAATTTCACCCTAGGCTAATTTTGATATTCTGAATCCAAAAATGAAGTCCATTTTGAAAAATAAAATTTATAAAATTTCAAAATGTGGTTATTACGATTCATAACGGCTAGTTTTAATAATATTTTAACAGCATATCGTTGTTTAGTGAAACTCGGTATTACGTACGACGCAAGCTATCGAGGAAGGTCGCAATTTCGTGTAAAGCAAGCCAAGCAAGTGTTGTGTAGAAAAAGACTCATTTGATGATTTATATAACATAAAAGTCTTGGGTGTTACAGAGGAGGTAAGTATAATTATAATATATTAATCATCATTAATTATAATCCATCACATAAGATAATTCATCATTAGAAAAAATTCAATGTGAAACACTCCCTTTACATGAATACTTTTTTAGATATTTTAATATCAAATATATATATTTTAATGTACCAACAAGTCCTCATCATTTGCAGATCCCAAATCATTTCCAAGGAAACATATTTTTTTCAAATAAAATATCCTAAATTTAGGAAAACATGAAATCAATTTTTCAAGGTTCTATCTATGGAATAATATTTTAAATTAAAAATAATATACATATAAATACCCATTTAAAACCAAATTAGTGTTTCTAAATTAAATCTATAATGTTTTATTTTAATAATTATTGTCATATAAACTTATATATAAATATACATATTCCTCTCATTACATAAATTCATATATTAACATCTGAATTTTTACATACAAATGTATGTATTTAAATACCCATTTATATGGGTATGAAAATTGTGTGGGTCAAAATATATTTTCAAGAAAAACAATATAATTTTAAAACATGATTTAGGGTAATCCTTTGATAATTATCATTAGATTAATTAATTAATATGCCTATGAAAACAAATGGTTGATTAAAATATCACATTATTTTCCAAAACAACATTAGGAAAACCAAATATAAAAATTTCATGGGATATTTGGAATTTCATTAGTATAAGAAAATGTATATGAGATATAAAACATAAAATTTCAATGAAAATGATGTGAAATGTGTCTATATTTAAGAAAAACCTTATATATATTTAATAATATTAATTTATGAAAAATACAGTAATTAAAAATATCAATGTAATGTTCTAGAATATAAAACCCTTAAAACTAAGTGAAAACTACCTTGAAATAAATAAAACCTCACTACATTTTATGTGATAGGCCCAAATACATATCAATCATGTTTATGAAACCCCATAGTATTAAAATAAACCAAAGGTGAAGAGAAAAGTGACAACATCACCACATCAGAACACCCTAGGGTTAGACCAAAATCACCCCACAATGAGGGAGAGAAGAATGAGTATGAAATAAGTCAATAGGGAGAACAAAACCCCACATAAAGATAGAATATAGTGAAATGATAATTACACACTATAGGGATATGGAGGAGGAAGCCATTAAATAGGTATCTTAGCTAATTATACATCAAATAAAGTGGAGAAGGGGATAAAAGTAGTATGATTTATTGGGAAATATATAGGAAAATATGAAGATCAATTTTTTTTATTATTTTGATACATGCATAGTTTGGCCACAAGTATAACCAAAACATATGAAAAATGTAATCCCCACAGACGATGTTCAAGATAACTTGCATGGTCCCCATGGTGAAAGAAATCATTCAATGACCGTACATTTAACTCAGTAAAAGTTTTAAACAATCTCTTATGGCTTATGAACTGTTTCTAAAAACCATGACTCAAATGTTCTCTATTATAAAAATCCATAAAAAATAAAAAATGAATACTTTTAATACTAAAATTAAATAATGACACTAAATATGAATAAATATTTTAAATTATTAATAAAGTAGGTTTTGGTTTTGACAATTCACCAAATCATGATGCTTTATGACCCCAAAAAGCCTATGGATGAAATGTTTACTTCATAAATAATTGTTTACAACCCCAATACTATGAAAATGATATAGAAAAACATAACTATATAATGAAATTACCATGAATTATTAAAAATTTCATCCACAATACCAAAAATGGGACACACCACAATTCTCCACATCCCTTAACATAGACACCTATATTGTTCCCCGAACATAAAGGGTACTCCAATGAATACAAAAAGTTATATTATATAAGAATAAACCCCAAAACCCCTACAAAAACTAAATGAAAAGGTACAAGAAATAAATTATGAGAGGGAATGTTCTAAAAAACATAATTTAAATTTTTCCCTTTGGTGGGGCATTTTGGAAAATTCATAGAATGGGTCCCTTACCACATGATACTAAAAAACCAAAATATAAATAATACCACTCTAGATAATGTGTTAATATATAATTAAAATGATAATTTACATAATGGTTTACCCTTGGTGTAATCCCCACCATAGTATAATCCCACTAACAAACTAAATTAGGATGGTATCTAATTGTTAAATGGAACAAGAAATGATCACAAAATTATAAGAAAATTATAACACATATCTATAAAAAAGATTGTGGTTTAATAAATTCATGTGAAGAAAAGTATTTTCAAAGAACACAACTAAAAACCCATTATTATCATAATAAAACACATTAAAAAACAAGTTTCATTACACATACCAAATAAGAAAAATAAGGAAAACCAATGAGAGAAATTATTATTTGAATCTAGTCACCAAAAATGAAAAGCTAATATAAAATGGCGACTATCACTATCCAGAAATTTGATTACGAATATGATGTATCATGTGTTATTATATATGAATCCTTGATACATATGTGAATCCATCGAAATAATTAAGGTGTTAGTTAAGGTACAACCTATACAGGGTTAACAATTTTCCAAATATTCCCTGATTATTCCTAAGGATTCCAACATCCAAGCATTCACAATAATTTCACATCGGAAGGTCGTCTTCCCATAAATCCATAAAAATTGATGGTTAAGAAAACAAAAAAAATGGATTAATTATTTCACTAATATTATTCATGGATAATTTCAAAGGACTAGATCTTCCAAGAGCCACTCAAAATACAAGAAAACCCATAACCAATGTAATAACAAAATTCCCAATTGGTTTAACAAATAAAAGTCATTTAAAAAATATAGTTATCATTGACATAAAGTGTTAGAATATTAATTGCTTCAGAGGAAGACATCCTAGAGGGAAACACTCATCCCCTTTTAACAAATCCATTCCAGGAGTCTGAAAGAAAAAACAGAGGAACAAAATATAACATTCTACATATTGAAAAACATGAATATAACTTCTATTTTCCATTTAAATCAGTTTGAAATTAAATGGCCTAGTTTAATAAATGAAAAATTTACTTAAAATGCATTTTAATTTTATAAATTTTATTATTTGAATCAAATATTAATTTATTACCAAAGCATTAAACCCATTATATGTTTTAAAAATTTAAAGTTGTTTAAAATATCCACATTTAAATTAATATAATATTCTAAATTTTTTTTTCCTAATGTCAATAAATATCCAAAACATTCCCATTATTAAAAAATAATATTTAACTCCATATTATAATATTAAAATATTCAACTTTTTATAAAAATAATTAATTATTTTTTAAAACACCAACATTTATCCATATAGAAACATCAAAAATATTATAAACTCAACATCTAAAATTTTAAATAAAATTCAAAAAAATTTAAATTCACCCTTATTTATTTCACTAACACCATTTACAAGAAATCCAAAAAACAAGTTAGGATTTTGATCATTTTATGTAACCCCATATAATTCATTCATAACCCGAAACATCACAACCATAAGATGAATAATTATAAATTTTAATCATACATATTTCCAAAAAAATGAAACATACTGAAATCAAAATTAAATAAAATGTAATGATTCTAATGCACAATTCCAATAAGGGACCAGTTTTATTCTTAAACATGAACACATATCTTTGAGGATAGTGTACCAACCGAAATACAGATTTTATGATCCACCATGAACCTTGTACTCAGGCACCACAATTCATTCTATGACTTATGATATCATTGGGTATTAAAACTATCTCTGCAAATCATCTTAAAATACCCAAATAACAAAAAAATAACAATAAATATACAAAACCATACATCACATTGTGCCTTGAAA
This sequence comes from Viscum album, assembly GCA_963277665.1. Classification (NCBI taxonomy): domain Eukaryota; kingdom Viridiplantae; phylum Streptophyta; class Magnoliopsida; order Santalales; family Viscaceae; genus Viscum; species Viscum album. The sequence continues at coordinate 1,285,606,146 of OY728159.1, read as the reverse complement.
TTTAAAATGTGAAACATCTACCATGAATATTCCCACGCCTGCTTTACTAGTTACACAATAATTATCTCCATCAACCATTAAATCCAAAATAAAAAATGAGAATTATGTATCATAGGATCTCTCAAAATCACATTTCTAATAACATTTTTTCACAAAATAACCATAGTCATTATAACACACTAATATTTAGTTAATTAGTTTTGTTAAATTTATTTAACCTTTGTTATATTTTTCATTTCAAATAATACTATAAATTTTATATTTTATATTAAAAAACTATGTTTAGATTTCATTATACACAACACCGCGTTATTTTTTCACTATATACAACATAAAATTTAGCATGACAAGAAGAAAAATGATTTTATATTGTGACATAGCATACATTACACACAATAATGAATTTTTGTACGCAACATGAAACAATATCATAGATTACATAAAATAAAACACCGAGTTTCTAAAAAATTCATTCTTATTGTTATAATAATTTAAATGATATAATTATAAAATAAATGTTAAACATTGTAATATAAATAGTGATAAAAATATTTCAAATAGTTTTTATAAAGTTTTTATATAATTAAAACATAATGGGGATGAAATATGTAAATTTTTGTAAACACTTTATGTGTTTAAAAACATTATTATCTCAAACGAACTAATTTTAATATGATTATGTGAATGATAATAAAATTAATTTTTGAATCATTTATAAATTCACTCTGTTAAAATAAAATTCATTTTTGAATTTATAAGGTCGAAATTATCTTAAGATGAATGTTTTTTACTTTTTTGAATGAATATTAAAAAAATATTGGAATTTAATTCCAAACTAATTTTTCACCTAGTTTATTTATAAAGAGAAATTAAATTTTAATTTTTTAAAAAAAATTAAATAGATAATATTTTTTTCAATTAATCCTATTTTGTTCATTGTAATCAATTTAACTTTAAAATTGAGTGTAAATACATAGAAAAATGTTGGATGTTATTACATTGAAAATCCGCTGCGTCATTTTGCCAGTGGGAATAATTTGAAATTAATTTCTTCAAATTATGTTATTATAATATGGAAATATATATATTCCGTATTTTTAATTAGTATAATTTTAATTTCTAATATGGTCAACTTAGGTTTTTGGACAACTTTATTGAATGTTATTAAAATTAATTATATTGATGAAGGTAAAATTAAACATAAATAAGTGTTAAATCTTATATTTAAGACCTAAAACGACATATAAACTTATCGAAAACCAATCTCAATGCAATTGATCTTCCATTCACATTCTATTCTTGAGTATGGTTGTTTTTGTATGAATTTTTTAGGTAAAAATGTGGGCATACCTAATTGTTTTCAAAATTGTCATGTGTGTCCTATCTATTACCAATTAAAGGCCACCAAATATCCCTCTTAATCACACATCTAAGACCGCTTATATTTTGAAAATATATTCCCATTATGCTTCCAAAAATAGTTCAATTACCACTTTAATATTCACTTTATGTAGATAGAAATAGCGGGAATCATTTTGGCACACACCAAGAAGAGTTCCTCAATTAATAGGTAACATCGTTTCTCAAGATCATTTCTTCTATTTTATTTTTAAAACACATCCAATCCATTTATTTCATTGTTTTATAACACAAATATTAACCTTAAAATCATTTGTTTTCTCTTATTTTTACTAACAGATACACACACCTCTATCTAATATGTAATGAATATTTTGTTTACATGTACGACGAACTACCGCCTCAGGAAATGATGATTTTTCAGTTTTTCATTAAATCATCTCACGGTTGACATTATGGTAGAAAATATATTTATATATGTTATGTATGATATATATTATTTATATACTATTATTTAATTATTTTAAAACACATGTATTTATAATTTCCATTTTGTGTTAATACGGTCATTTTGTTTGAGGAAGTGTGGAATACTGCCCCCACAATGAGATGTGATTCATTCAAACAATACATGGAATGTATTAAGGACAGGGTTAAATAATATATTTGAAATATCTATGATATAAAAACATTACATTAATAATTATATATATACATATATGTCTCTTACTCTCTTTCTTTCAATGTTTCAATTAAGTGGAAATAGTGTCCATGCGTACGTACGACATACCATCTTCATGAATGGTGTATCCCATTTAATACATCAATATATTATGAATTATTATAATAAAAATATACCAAATATTAATAATATTTAAATAATAGTTTAAATTATAGAATACATTATATAAATATAAGGGCCAAAGATATAACAAATTAAGACACATACGAAACAAGTATACATTACCATTAGTGAATCTTAACATAGAACTATCAATAAGAGGGTAATATAAAGCCATAATAAAACCATGTATGTTACTAGAAAAAATAACATTCTTCTTTTAGTGATTTATAATAAATTTTATTTATTATATCTTAGGTTTGAATAAGAAAGATGATAGTCAATACAATAGGTATGGATATTTTGTATCACTTTTTATTTCCGTGAGATACATGCTTTATTATCCACCCCTTACTTTTGTGTGGGGTGTATAATTTACTTGAATTTAATCAATGATTATTATAGTTAAACTTATGTTCATTTACATATCCATTCTATGAAATTTATTTCATGGAGATTATGTTTCAAAAGTTATCAAATCGGTAAAATAGTTTTGTCTCAATTTTATTTCTTTAAAACTCGTGTATTCTTATGAAACTAAATTCATTTTGAGTCATATAGAATTACATTTTAAAATATACATCAGGAGTAACCATATTTTATTGAAACAAACTTATCAATTTTCATGATTTTTTATGTCTATACTTCCTTTCATGAAATCTTAAAAACCAATATCTCGCAAACATTCATTAATTCTTTTATCCTCAAGTTATTCTTGATAATTTTTATATTAGTACCATTTTTTCACTCTTTGGTAAATAAGATAGTTAAAAATTTGTTTTTAATAAATCCTGACATTACCATCTCTTTGGTTAGAAATCAATGTTTATTCAAAACCATGTTTTATAAAAAGGGTTTCCAAGAATATCATACCATTATCCAATAATGGTTAAAATAATTATTTACCCTTATATCCTTCAAAATAAATATTAAAAGGAATATTCATATTGATTTCTGATGAATAAATTGTTTCTATTTTTTCCATTCAAAAGGGAAATATTCTTTCTTCATATGACATGTACAGATTGTCCAACCATTATTTCTATGAATATTCCTTTGCATCTTTTGAATGGAAAAAGTTTTAGAAATTTTTTTTATAAATAATTTTCAATGAAATTTGTTTGAAAAATGTTTTCAAGCCTTATTTCTATGTTTTTAATGTATTTTCGAAGAAATGGGTTTCTAAACATTTTCAAAAATCTTCCATATGTTTTAAATTACAATTTTTTTAAAAAATATTATCAACATTCATTAATATTTTTTCATGTAAAATGGTTTTAAAAAAATTTTCATGATTTATGTATATGTTTTCAATGTATTTTAAAATAAATGTTTTTTTTAATTTTTTTCATTATTTTCTTATAATTTTTAATTTTTTTTTAAAAATAATGGAGTTTTTAAAATGTTTTGAAGATTAATAATTAAGTTTTCATGAAAAAATTAATTAAAAACGATATCATGTCTCATTTATAAGATTCCAAGGAATTTTATAAGAAAATTATTTTCAAATTATTTTAAGCATTAAAAAGACTTATTTATAGTTTAATGGACATTTTAATCATAAAAATGTTTTTTAAAGATATTTCAAAATTAATTTCTATCTAAGATGACATCTTTTGTTGTTAAAAATGTCTTTCTAGGAAATTATTTAAAGTTTTCTTTCATATTAGTTCTACAAATGTGTTATGCCTAAATCTATGGCCATTATAAAACCCATTTCTCTTTTACGAGTAATATGTTTATGGAATATGTTTCTCATTAGTGGGTTATATATTTATGGAATCCATTTCTCTTTTACGGGTTATGATTTAGATTAAATGATTATGAAACCATTATCTTTTTCTATAGGTTATGATATGATTACATGTTTATGATTCCAATTTATTTTCCTTAGTTACGTTATAATTTTTATGATTTATTGGCATGTGTATGTAATATTTCATTATGAGAGGGTTGGGACATATATATCCCTCCAATGAATTTGATAATTATTTATAACCTATTATATAAATATTGATTTAATATGAAATGAATTTTTTTCCGTATTATAGGGATGGAATGATAAATGATCTGAGTTTAGTATTATAGGGCTGGAACGGGGAGTTAACATGGTTTAGTAATACATGAATGGAATGAGGTGTCAAACTGGTTCATTAATGGAATTTTTCTTGTAGGATGGTCTCAATACTAATTATTTGAATACTATGGAAATAATTATATATGCTTATCTTTCTATCAAAATCCATCATTTTATTCATATGGTATGATTTCATGGCTTATGTAATATTTTTATGATTCATATCTTATGAGATTCAAATTTTTATGCCATGATTCACGTTTTCATTATTTAAAATGTGGAGTATGATCTTCTATTTTCATTATCGTGTTATCATACCATTTTTATCATGATTATTTTTATGTATATCCTTTTTTCACCCTTACAATGAATTAAATATCACTATTTTTTTGTTTCTTTCCCCTGGTTGTGAAGATATATATTATATTATTTGTGGCTAAAAAGGGTTCAAGTCAGGAAGAACATATTGGGATATAATGTAACTAATTTATGTACCAGGGTTTAGAATTTTATGTTTTCAAAGTCACTAGAATAGATCAGTATCTCTAAATCTATTTTTATAAAATTTTAATTATATTAACAATTTCATGTATTGATAATATGTGAAAAGAAGGGTTCGTTATAGTATTCCCTATTCCAGAAACCAAAACAGGTTTGAGACCAGACCTAATAAGAGATTTTGATCCTTGGAGGCTGGCACATGTTCCTGGGAATCAAGTAATAACAATTTTGGAATTATTTCTCCATATAAATAATTAAAAAAATTGGAAAATGTATTAAATAAAATTTATCTATAAACCACCCATACATTGGAAATACATATGAATAATTAAACAATAAAAAACAATTAAATAACAAAAAATTATGAAATTAATATACCAAAAAAAGATTCAATACTCTCCCTCACAACATGTCTCCCTATCATATATGAAAAATATTCCCATATACCATTAATATGGCCACCAACATCTATATTTATACTCTATCTGTAGAAAGTAGAAAAAGAATTTTTTTAAATGTGATACAAAGAAAAATGAAATAATAAATTACAAACATACCAAATAATAAAAATAAAAATATCCATCAAAATAATTGGGCCCCAAGGAACCGTGGGTGGATATAGATTAGTTGAAATTTGCAAATGAAAATGAGAAAGTCAAGCGTGGGTAATAAGATCTGTAGGTATTCTTGGTGACAACATCATAAATAAAAGACATCTGATAAAGTATCCTTATAATGATAGTTTGAATTATTTTAAAAAAATGTGTTTTCATTTCAAATCCAAAAATATTTAATAAAATATATAAATATTTCATTATATTTTTCAAATGAATACTATTTCTATGAAGAAAATTTCACGTCACATACCCTCTTTTCAAAACAACTATTTAAAAATAAATCTTTAATAATTTATCAAAAAAGATTTTTTTGTTACAGGTTATTATAACCATTTTCTATGAAAGAAATATTTTATATAAATTGACGCTTGATCAACAAAAATACATGCCATAAAAATATAAAGAAAACTATCATTTAATAAATTTTAGATTTTTTTTTAAATTGGTGACACTTTTTAATGAATAATATAATTTCAAATAAAAAATTTTCAAATCTAAACAGGTAATAAATTTAGATTTTTAGTCGAAAAACATAAAAAATGGGACTAATTTTAAAGAAATTTCCCAAATTAAATAAAACTACAATATATATAGAATAGATAAAATTTGAAATTATTAGAAGTTAAAAATATTTACTTTATATGTATTAGGTTGATTATTATATTTTTTTATATTGATGTGAACCATAATCCATAACAGAGTCATGTTTTCTCAAATAGCCTCACTGTGAGATTTGTATTCCAAAGAATTTCACTTATATGGGGATATAGTACTATAGTAATAATTAAATAGTATCAATCACTTGAATCCCATTATGATGACTATGAACCCTTGATAAATAAAATGGGGATGGTGAGGATGAAATAAAAAATAAAAATTCTCAATAATGAGTCATTATAATCCATAATAAATGAAAATCACAACTCATAACAACATATATACAATGTTCCTCCCGAAACTAGAGGACCTCAATAAAGGTGTTCATTTACATGGTATTCATATTAAAATTACTAGTTGGAATAATCATTTTAGGATTCCAATTTATATCAAAGGAAACAACCTTATTTTTAAAATCCATTTACAATGAAAATTACAAAAACCAACCATATTTCTAATGTTTCAATCGGTCTTTGAATATTTCTTTTCAATATAGAATCAATATAAATACCATTTTGAAACCAAACTAGAGTTTCCCATTTAAATATCCAATCTTCTAATTTTATCATTAGTCGCATATACAGGTATACAAATACATATGTCGTTCATTTCCAAATTTCATATATTCACATATAACTTTTTATTGAAATATGTATATATATATACCCATATATATTAGAATAATAACCCACCATGTCAAAATTTATTTCCATACCACACACTTTTAATTAAACACTTGATTTATCATAATCCATTTATAATTAAAATTACTTGTATTAATAGAAATTACAACTAATATTAAATTATAAAAAAAATTATGATATTAACTCATCAAAAAACTGTAACAAATGAATACAAACCATTATTTAGGGCTATTAAAGATTTCCTCAAAACATGCCATGGAAAATTGTAAGAAAACCTTCCAATTGGAATAAAAATGGTTATAATTATGATTTTTTATATCTTTTGATATATTTAATAATATCAATTTATATAAAAACATATAATTAAAACACAAGAAATTAAATGTTCCAAATTTTAAACCACTAAAAGGTGGAAACCAACATGGAATATAAGATTAACATGCAACCTTTGATGTGTTGGGACCAATTAAATATCAATCAAGTCCACAAAACACTAAAATCTGGAATGAAAACCTATATAGAAAGTTTAATAACATATAATTTAATATAAAACACATTTTTTTCGATAAAATATATGATATAGAACAACATTCATTAATGAACCACACATTTTTTATTCAAATATGAAATTTTTTACATTATCTTTAATTTGGGAGGTATAAACAAACATAAATAATTTATAAAATATTTATGTAACATCCCAATTAAGTAATTAATAATAGATATTTTTATCTATTTCTATTAATGAATTAGATAGTGTTTTAGAGTCTTAAAATGAAAATAAATCCAATCTTAAGCATGGAATACACTAATATTTTTAAAAGATTGTTTTACTGCCTTTTGATGGGAAATAATTTTTAAATATATATTTTGACAATTTTATAAGCTATGTTTGTCAAAATAAAGTTATTTTTTATGATTGGGACATCAAAATTTACTTTGTGTGAATTTTTGGTATTTTTCTAACAGTGTTCATTTTTTAATGAATAGTGAAAAATACTGCATTTTACATCAAAACTGCTTTTTAATCTAATTTATTTATATGATTATATTATCTTTTAATTTGTTTTGAAGATATATTAGAATATATTTTTACCATTTAATCCAATGGTGGTCATTGGAATCAATTTCACTTTGAAATTGGACTTAAACTGGTGTCAATCTTTTGATACTTATTGTTTCATAAAAACACGCTATTTGCTCTGACAACGGGAATTAATTATTAAATTAATTAATGAAAGATATATGTTTTGAATTTTTTAAAATAGAAAACATTTTTGAATTCGGAATATCAAATATATCTTAGGGTGAAGTTTTGGTATTTTTCTGAAAAACTTCAATTTTTGATGAATAGTGAAACCACTAAGTGGTAGTTAAAGAAACTGATTTTTCGTTTAAATGAAACTTTTCCACTTCTATGATTTGATCTTCCAAAATCCGACATACATGGCTGTAATTAATAATTAAAATGTGGTTCAATGATATTAAGATAATTTTTTGGTGACTATTAACTTTTAAGTTCTTAATCGTGATTAGAGGTAATTAGTGTAGTTTAAGGTAAAAATAATGTTTTAATCATATGAGATGAGCTTGACACATGTCCTACCCTCATTGGATGTGGCATGGCCGACCAAGAAAATCCATGGGTCAACATGGGGACCCCATGGAGCCACATTGGTGGGGAAATGACATAAATAACTTTTTATTTAATGTAAAGTAAAAATGACACAAACATGAGTTATTTTACTAAACAAAATTTTACATGGGGTTATACAAGTCATATTTTTTATTATAAATGGTCATTGGAAATCTAAAAATATTTCTTACATCATAGTATTTCTTTTATAATTTTTATACTTTGAATAACTTAAATTATTTATGACATCATGATGATGCAGCGATTACCTCATTAATAAAGGATTTAAATAAAATGAAATGATAATGTACAATCTATGACCTACACATGTACAAAACCTATTGTATGTGTTTATTTCGAACCCTTGTCACCTTACCATCGAATTCTATCAATATGGGACCTTTTTAATCCGAAACTAATTTTAAAATAACGTAACTTTTCTTTACTTTCCAAGAGTGCCCCTCCTCTCCTCTTATAAAAGACCCCCACCTCTACCTCCTTACCCACACTTCCAAAGCCTTTGTCTTGGACAAACTCTGCCCATTTTGTCTCTCCACATCCCTCTATTACTCCTTGAAGCCTCACTTTGGGCAGAAGTCTTCCCAAAGAACCCTTTCAGCTCAAACCAAAGGGAGTTACCCGATTTTAAGGTAATGTCTTCACTTGAGTCCTTTTGTTTTATTTTACTTCTCCCACCCCATAAACTCTTTTTATTCATTTATTTTGTAACAAAATCAGTATCATACATATAATAGGACGTTTTTATATGAATTATTCGAGCAACACTTACACACACCTACATCTAATGGTTAAAGAACATATTGTTTCCGTGGATGGAGAATTTCTGCCTCCCGAAACGATGATTGTTCAACATTATTTTAACACCCTCAAAGGTGGCCATTAAGATGACACTATATTTTTATATTATATATTATATGTGTATGTTTTCCTTAAGATTCTGTATTTTTCATTTTGGGCATACCTTTATGGTTTCCATTATGGGTAAACGCGATATCTTCATTTAAGGAAGTGCGGACTACCGCCCCCTCAAAGTGATTTGATTCATTAATGAAATATGTGGGACGTATAAAGGATGGAGATATGATATTATATATTATATTAAACTTGAATTATAATATACCTTTATATCATTATGATTCCATTCTATAAAATATGAAATAGAAATGAAAGTAGCGTTCATGCGTACGTACGGCTTACCGTCTCCATGAACGGTGCATTTCATTTATTACATCTAAATGATTATTTAATATTATAAATGCATGTATATAATGAATATATATGATATATACATCATTATTATAACTCTGGATATAATGGATACATGAACAACTTGTAATTATAAAGATCATATTTTGACTCAAGTACCAATGATCGTTAAAACGACTGTTATTAACTAAAATAATTAAATAGTGTTCATGACATGGTAATAAGTGATATAAAAGGAATAATGAACTTGAAAAGGTTCTTAAGCAAGTATAAATTAACTCATGTTTATTATTCAGGACATTAAAGAACGATCGAGTCAAGTCGGACTTGAGGTATGGGACTTCGTCTCAATCTCCTTTCATTGAGGTATATTTTGTTTTATACAAAACCTTCTTTTATACGGTGTATAAACCCCTTTGACTTTTACGTTTATCCAAAAGGAATATTTTTTATATGAAGCATTTTACTAAACGACAAAATGGAATGTTTTTGTCGTACGTATGCGGCGACAACGACTTCTCTGTCGCCATGACCATTATTTGAGTTTCGGCTTCCTCTACAAGCCATACCTTTTTTTAAAGAAAAAGAAATACCATGTTTTACATTTCTTTTGTTTTCGTATTGAAAATGGTTTTCATAATTTTTTTATATCAATGTGTTTGTATTGATATCTTGTGATTGAAAGGTGGAAATGTTATGTTTCCTATATGCATGTTTTATGTGATACGATTATGTTGAGGTTCTTGGGCATTATTATGAAGACTGGTGGTTCCGTGATAAACTAAGGGCGGGTGAGCCTGATATAGCTCTCCAATGCATTGGGTAACGTGAAGGAGTGAAACGTTAAGGTTTCTCCGAAGATATTTAGGTAATATACTGTGATGGGTCTTCCAAACATAACCAAGAGGGTTACTCCCTACGTAAGAATGTTATGAATGCCTCATGTTACCTTTATGTCTTATGATTTCTATGATTTATTCATGATTTGATGAGGTATGTTGAAATGCTTGTGTTTTATGGGTAAAGTATGATTTTATTCTTATGTATATATGTACCCATGATTCCTTTCCATATTTTTATATCCCTTACTGTGCTTTTTATGCTCATACCATGTTTTTGAAATGTTTTTCAAAGGTCAAGGGAAGGGTACCTGATATGATGATAGTGTCAAGTAAGTGTCAAGAAATAATCCATGTTTTATTTTAAACATGTTTCCATTGATGGAAAAAATGAATACTATCTTTTATGTAACCACTTTGTTTAAATGTGGAATGTAATGCAAGTTTTATGTTCTAATCATCTAAAACTCTAAACCTGAAAAGATCCTCAAGGTGTAATCTTGTAACAACTCAAGATTGAGTAATGTTTAAGGCCGGGGCCTTATAGTTGGTATCAGAGGTCGGTTTAGAAAACGTTAGGAGTTAGAAAAGTGTAAAATTATAAGATAATTTATGGTGCAATTGAAATGATATAGCATTTGAAGATTACCATGTTTCTTCACCTAAGATATTTCTGTGTTAAGAATGGTTTTTCATAGAGGAAATAGAACATCTTTTCTAAGAAGGCATATAGAGGGAAATGTCCTTCCAAATCAGCATACTGAGATGGTTGGAATCAGAACAAAACAGTTTGTTGCAGTGATGGATCAGTTGACTCAGGTGAAAAATGTTGGTTGTTTTTATTGATGATATTTTGGTGTTTTCTAAAAGTACATAAGAGCATGAAAGACATTTAAGGGTTATTTTGCAAACCTTAAAAGAAATGAAATTGTATGGGAAATTCAGAAAGTGTGAGTTTTGGTTGCAACAAATTTCATTCCTTGGTCACATTGTTTCAAAAGATGGGATAACGGTTGATCCTGCAAAAACAAAAGTTGTGGAAGACTAGCCAAGACCCAAAAATGTAACTAAGATTCATAGATTCCCTGGTTTGGCTGGATATTACTGAAGATTTGTTAGAAATTTTTCACGGTTATCTATTCCAATGACTAAGGTAACTCGGAAGGGTGTTAAGTTTATCTGGACAAAAGAATGTGATAATTGTTTGCAGGAGTTGAAAAGAAGATTGGTGAATGCTCCAGTTTTGGCACTACCTTCCAAAAATGGGGAGTTTGTTATCTACAGCAATGCTTTATTGAATGGACTCGGTTGTGTCCTAATGCAGAATGATCATGTAATTTCTTATTCTTCACGACAGCTAAAAACTCATGAGGTAAATTACCCTACTCATGATTTGGAAGTAGCTGCTTTTGTTTTCGCTTTAAAATTTTGGAGGCATCATTTGTATGGAGTAAAGTGTGAAATATATACCGATCACAAAATTTTAAAGTATATATTCACTCAGATTGAGTTTAACATGAGACAAAGGAGATGGCTAGAATTAATCAAGGATTATGATTGTACAATTCATTACCATCCGGGAAAAGAAAATAAAGTGGCTGATGCTTTGAGTCGAAAATGTAATTCTTTATTAACAATGTTGCGTTTGGAATGTGATCCTTTGGTTAAGGATTAGATGAACATTGGAATCGAAGTTGTTGGTGTAGGATGTTCTTCTGTTCTGTTTTAGGTATCAGTGACATCATCTCTATCAGACAGAATCAAGAAAGCACAGAAGCAAGACAGTGAGTTGCAGAAAAAGGTAGAGCTGGTTCAGAAGGGTAAGTTGCCTGAATTCAACATTGATAATGATTGCGTTTTGAGATTTGGGAAGAGATTCTGTGTGCCTTGTGATTCATAGTTGAAGAGATAGTTGTTATGTGAAGCTCATAGTTCTCCGTTTTCAGTTCATCCTTGCAATAATAAGATGTACAGAGATCTGCGGGAGTATTACTGGTGAGATGGAATGAAAAGAGATATTGCTGATTTTACTATGAAGTGTTTGACTTGTCAACAGGTTAAACCAGAGTGGCAGTTACTGAAAGGGATGCTTTAGCCATTACCAGTGCCAGAGTGGAAATGGGAGAATATATCCACGGACTTTGTTGTGGGATTACCGAAGACATCTCGAGGTAGTAATGCAATCTGGGTTATTATTGATCACTTTACTAAATATGCTCATTTCCTTGCTATACGAGATAATTTCTCTCTAGATCAACTTTCTAGTTTGTATCTTAAAGAGATAGTTAGGTTACATGGAGTTCCTCTCTCCATTGTATCTGATCGTGATCCCAGGTTTACTTCGAACTTTTGGAAGGGCCTTCAGAAGTCGTTGGGTATTGAATTAAATTTTAGTACAACATTTCATCCTCAATTAGATGGGCAGTCAGAACGAAAAATTCAGAAATTGGAGGATATGCTATGTTCTTGCTCTATGGATTATCAGGGAAGTTGTTACCAACATATTTCTTTGGTTTAATTTTCAAATAATAACAGTTTTCATTCCAGTATACAGATGGCACCATGTGAGGCGTTATATGGGAAGCGGTGTCAAACTCCATATTTTGGGATGATTTGGGTGAAAGAAAGCTGATGGGACCAGAATTGGTAGAAGAGTTGGCAGAAAAAGTTCAGCTGATACAGAAACAAATGAGAACAGCTCAGAGGAAGAAGAAGAGTTATGTTGACAACAGGAGGAAAGATCTATCATTTGAGGTAGGTGATCATGTTTTTCTCAAATTCTCACCATGGAAAAGTGTGATGCGATTTGGTAAGAAAGGAAAGCTGAGTCCAAGGTTCATTGGACCATATGAAATTTTGGAGAGAGTTGGATCAGTTGCTTACCGAGTGGCTTTACCTTCTAGTTTATCTCAGGTACACAATGTTTTTCATGTTTCGATGTTGAGAAAGTATATGCCAGATCGATCTCATGTTTTGAGTCCAGAGGTAGTTCAGTTGGAAGAGAATCTATCTTATGAGGAATAACCAGTCCAGATTCTTTCCCACAGGGAGAAAGTGTTACGGAATAAGGTGATTAATCAGGTAAAGGTTTTGTGGAAAAACCACATGATGGAAGAGGCAATATGGGAATCTGAAAATGCAATGAGGGATATGTACCCCCATTTATTTGATAAGTAAATAAATTGTGGGGACGCAATTTTCTAAAGGGGGGAAGGATGTAACATCCCAAGTAAGTAATGAATAATATATATTTTTATCTATGTCTATTAATGAATTAGAAAGTGTTTTAGAGGCTTAAAATGAAAATAAATCCAATCTTAAGCATAGAAAACACTAATATTTTTAAAAGATTTTTTTACTACCTTTTGATGGAAAACCATTTTTAAATCTATCTTTTTACAATTTTATAAGCTATTTTTGTCAAAATAAACTTATTCTTTATGATTGGGACATCAAAATTTACTTTGTGTGAATTTTTGGTATTTTTCTAACAATGTTCATTTTTTAAAGAATATTGTAAAATACTGCATTTCACATCAAAACTGTTTTTTAATATAATTTATTTATATGATTAGATTATCTTTTGAATTGGTTTTTAAGTGAAATTAGAATATATTTTTACCATTTAATCCAATGGTGGTCATTGGAATCAATTTCACTTTTAAATTGGACTTAAACAGGTGTCAATCTTTTGATACTTATTGTTTCATAAAAACACGCTATTTGCTCTGACAGTGGGAATTAATTATTAAATTAATTAAAGAAACTTATATGATTTGAATTTTGTAAAATTGACAACATTTTTCAGTTCGGAATATCAAATATAGCTTAGGGTGAAGATTTGGTATTTTTCTAAAAAACATCAATTTTTGATGAATAGTGAAACCACTAAGTGGTAGTTAAAGAAACTGATTTTTTGTTTAAAGGAAACTTTGCCACTTCTGTGATTTGATTTTCAAAAATCTGACATACATGGTTGTCATTAAGAAGTAAAATGTGGTTCAATGAGATTAAAATAATTTTATGGTGAATAGTAACTTTTATGTTCTTAATCGCGATTAGAGGTAATTAGTGTAGTTTAGGGTAAAAATAATGTTTTAATAATATGAGATGAGCTTGACACATGTCCTACCCTCATTGGATGTGTCATGGACGGCCATGAAAATCCATGGGTCAACTTGGGGACCCCATGGAGCCACTTTGGTTGGTAAATGACATAAATAACGTTTTATTTAATGTAATGTAAAAATGACGCAAACATGATTTATTTTACTAAAACAATTTTTACATGGGGTTATACAAGTCAGATTTTTTATTATAAATAGTCATTGGAACGATAAAAATATTTCCTACATCATTGTATTTTTTTATAATATTTATACATTAAATAAATTAAATTATTTATGACATCATGATGATACAGCGATTACCTCATAAAAAAGGATTTAAATAAAATGAAATGATAATGTAAAATCTATGACCTACACATGTCCAAAACCTATTGGATTGGTGGATTTTTAACCCTTATCACCTGACCCTCGAATTATATGAAAATGTGACATTTTTTATCCAAAACTAATTTTAAAATAAAGTAAGTTTTCTTTACTTTCCAAGAGGCCCCTCCTCTCCTCTTATAAAAGGCCCCCACCTCTACCTCCTTACCCACACTTCCAAAGCCTTTGGCTCGGCCAAACCCTGCCCATTATGTCTCTCCACGTCCCTCTATTTCTCCTTAAAGCCTCACTTTGGTCAAAAGTCTTACCAAGGAAGCATTTGTGCTCAAACCAAAGGGAGTTACTCGATTTTAAGGTAATGTCTTCACTTGAGTCCTTTTGTTTTATTTTACTTCTCCAACCCCCTAAACTCTTTTTATTCATTTCATTTGTAACAACTACAGTATTTTCCATATACTAGGATTTTGTTATAAGAATGATTCGAGCTACAATTACACACACCTACATCTAATGGTTAAAGAACATACTGTTTCCGTGGATGGCGAATTTCTGCCTCCCGAAACGATGAGTGTTCAACATTCTTTTAACACCCTCAAAGGTGGACATTAAGATGACACTATATTTATATATTATATATAATATCGTTATGTTTTTTTAAGCTTCTGTATTTTTCATTTTGGGCATACCTTTATGGTTTCCATTTTGGGTAAACGCGGTATCTTCATTTAAGGAAGTGCAGACTACAGCCCCCTCAAAGTGATTTGATTCGTTAATAACATATGTGGGATGTATAAAGGATGGAGTTATGATATTATATATGATATTACACTGGAATTATAATATACCTTTATATCATTATGATTCTATTCTATAAAATACGAAATTGAAATTAAAGTAGCGTTCATGCGTACGTACGGCTTACCGTCTCCATGAACGGTGCATTTCATTTCTTACCTCTAAATGATTATGTAATATTATAAATGCATGTATATACTGGATATATATGATATATACATCATGATTATAACTCTGGATATAATGGATACATGAAAAACTTGTAATTATAAAGATCATATTTTGACTCAGGTACCAATGATCGTTAAAATGGCCGTTATTAACTAAAATAATTACATAGTGTTCATGACATGGTAATAAGTGATATAAAAGTAATAATGTACTTGAAAAGGTTCTTAAACAAGTAGAAATTAACTCAAGTTTATTATTCAGGACATTAATGAAAGATCGAGTCAAGTCGGACCCGAGGTATGGGACTTCGTCCCAATCTCCTTTCATTGAGTCATATTTTGTTTTATACAAAACCTTCTTTTATACGGTGTATAAACCCCATTGACTTTAACATTTATCCAAAAGTAATCTTTTTTATATGAATCATTTTACTAAACGAAAAAATGGAATGTTTTTGTCGTACATATGCGGCGACAACGACTTCTCCTCCGCCGTGACCATTATTTGAGTTTCGGCTTCCTCTACAAGCCATACCTTTTTTAAAGAAAAATAAATACCATGTTTTACTTTTCTTTTGTTTTGGTATTGAAAATGGTTTTCATAATGTTTTTATATCAATGTGTTGTATTGATATCTTGTGATTGAAAGGTGGAAATTTTATGTTTCCTCTATGTATATTTTATGTGATACGATTATGTTGAGGTTCTTGGGCATTATTATAAAGACGGGTGGTTCCGTGATAAACTAAGGGCGGGTGAGCCCGATATAGCTCTCCAATGCATTCGGTAATGCGATGGAGTGAAATGTTAAGGTTTCCCCGAAGAGATTTAGGGAATATACTGTGATGGGTATTCCAAACGTAACCAAGAGGGTTACTCCCTACGTAAGAATGTTATGAATGCCTCAAGTTTTCTTTTATGTCTTATGATTTCTATGATTTATTCATGATTTGATGAGGTATGTTGAAATGATTATGTTTTATGGGTAATGTATGATTTCATTCTTATGTATATATGTACCCATATTTCCTTTCCATATTTTTATATCCCTTACTGAGCTTTTTATACTCATCCCAAGTTTTTGAAATGTTTTTCACAGGTCAAGGGAAGGGTACATGATATGATGATAGTGTCAAAGAAGTGTCATGAAAGAATCCATATATTATTTTAAATATTTTTCCATTGATGGGAAAAAATGAATACTATCTTTTATGTTACCACTTTGATTAAATATGGAATGTAATGCAAGTTTTATGTTCTAATTCTCTATAACTCTAAACCTGAAAAGATCCTCAAGGTGTAATCTTGTAACCACTCAAGATTAAGTAATGTTTAAGGCTCGGGCCTTATAATTTATATATAATAAAACAAATAAATTCGAAAATATTTATTAATTATACATAAATAATCCCTCAATTTTTAGAAAAGACATTTTGTTCTCAAAAAAATCATCGATTTTTTATTCCTTTGATGATAAAATATTGAAATTATTTTCTAGAAATTTGAGGAATTTTAATTTATAATATTAACACAATTATTTAAATCATCATATTAAAAATATCTTATGGTGAAATTATTATATTTTATAAAATATTTTATCTTTCAATGAGTAGTGAAACACAATAATTTTAATTGAAATTTTTTATATAATTTTTTTTCAATTTGAAATTCTATTGTGGAATAGTTTTATAATTTCATTAGTTGGTATTGATTTAATATATTCCAATTGTGAATTTTTAATAAAATTTTATACTTTAAGTTAGTGTGAATTTTTTTATATTAATAACAGAATTTTGACCAAAAAATGTTTTTCTACTAATTTATAGAGTTTAAAATTAAATTAAATTATACTTTTTAATCTTGAAAAATTAATTACATATATGTAATTATGTAGAATAAAATTTTTAAATAGTTTCATTTTATTTTTGGAATATATGAATTGTTATTTAAATATTTTTTTTTAAATTTTTAGGGTTAAATTGAGTAAACAAATTTAAAAATAAAATGATACTGACTAATAAATGATTGGGAAACTATAACTAAATTTATTTGATGAGTATAAATAATACAATATCAATAACAATTCATATATATGTTCTTTTATTTTTCATTTTTACGTCATTTTTACCTTCATTATATTTAACATAATATAATTCCAAATATTTTAAACTATTTATTTTAATAAAAATAATGTTTTTAATATTTGTATAAGCATATATTATGTTAATATACATATAGTATTTTGAAATATGAATTTGTTTTTTATCAATGTAATTTAATTTTTTTTCATGAGATGAAATAATTTCCTTAAAATTATATGCAATACTAATGTAGTAATTATTTAATTAATAAGAAAATAATATTAATGATTAAAACAACAAAACTATAATAATTTAAATTAAATTTTTTAATTAATGTTTGGACCCAAAATACATATTATAGATGTTTTGATAAATTTTATCATAATAAAATTTTCATATTGATGTGATTAATGTGAATGTGATCAAATATTTCAAAATTTGACATTAATAATATTTTATAATGAAAATATTTTATTAAATGATTTCAATTTAATTTAATTGTTTTAATTGATAAACTAAATTGTATATGGATTACAAATTCATCCATATTCTTATTAATGGTTGTTTAGTCTTTTATGTATAATATATAGTCCCCTTTGTAGTAAAAATTATTGATATCACCATAATTTTAATAAGATTAATGATGACATAAAACATATAGATAAGGGTAAAATGTGATGAAAACCTATATGAATAATTTTATATGATATTATTTAAAATTATACTCATGTTAGTATAAATTATTACAATTTTTTATTCATTTATGTATCAAAATTAAAATATATTGATTTAATATTTTATGAAATTCCTAGACTGTCCCTCCACTCTCGTAAAAATGGGAAAATATTATTCTCATTTATTAACAATTATAATACCATTTTGGTTCAACCAAAAACTAAAAACAATCCATATATTTTCATCCACAACATATTGACCTTATTTAGGTCAAAATACCAACCATGCAGGTAAAAAGTTTCAAATTAAGGAAGGTTTTCGGAAGAAGTGGCACAATTCTTAAATAATCATTTTTTGTTTTATTTATTCCACAATATTTTTAAAAAATTATAAAACTATACTGATATAATATCATAAATATCTTATATATACTGAGGATTTGTTATGATAATTTCATAACCAATATACATATACATATTCACTCAAACTAGAATTAAAATCATCGTTCGTGTGTACAATAGACAATCACCTCACGAATTGAAGTAATTTATTTCCTTAACAACCTATGAATTATTCTTATAATGATAGAGTTAATTTTTATTTATGATATTTCTGAAATATTTAAAACATTAAAAACATAATATATCAATTACATTCATAGCTTTTGATTCATTGAAAAATGATATCATTGTTCATGAGTAAAGGTGGATGACCACCTCCATGACACGATGTGGTTTTTTTTCATCACCATATTATATGAATAATAAATGAAAGTATATTTAAAGAAATAATATGTAATTTTCAATATGGTTATAATTATTTAATGTTAATGAATAACTTACCTACTATCCATAATGGTTTCTAAAAAATGGAAAATTAACTCATGTGTATGTATAACATACCATCTCCATGATGGTAGTGTAGTTCATTTTCCATAACCATAATTCATGTTTGCATGTAGCAGTATAATATCTATATTAAAATTATAATTATATCAGTATTTTTATTTTTTAGATGATATAATAAAATCCAACTGGATCATAGTCAACATATTGATGTTATTTTGGGCATATGAGGTGGAAATCGTCACAATATAGATGTGAAATTAAATGATTTTGTAATTATATATAACATGTAAAAAAAGTTTATGGGATAATAATACTGAAAAAAATTCTCCAGGATATAATGATGTTAATGAATGATTTTATTGTAGATGATATAGATCATTTTTGACTATTCATACTCTAGGTAAGGGACACATTACAATAAAAACCACATATTATGTATTTTTATGTCTTATCTTATATATATGTCTATTATATGTCTATTTACTTATAATGATTATAATAAATATAATGATTTATTCATAAATGGTTTCTAATATTCATTTTTTACCATATTTTTCTTTTTTACAAATTATTATAAGAAATTGTCTTTTATGATTTTATATAAGGGGCATTGTTTTAAAAATACTCTTTTTAAATTTTAGTTTAAACTAGATTTTATTACTTCATGTACATATTTTAAAATATGTCTTATAAATTAATTTACGTAGATGTAAGTAAATTTTAATAGGAATTTATGTCCCTTTTAAAATTCATATTATTGTTTTTAAAAGGAATATTTTTACCAAAGTTTTTATCTTTCTTTACTAAAGATAAGAGGAATATTTTATATTAACATATATGGAGTTAATGACTTCTCTAACCACTCAAAAAATTTAATAATGTTTTTATTCTATTAATAGATTTTTTGTTTTTTAAACAAAGCCTTATTCTCATTTTTATTGGTTTTTTGGAATTGACAATGTATTTTTAAAAGAAAACAGTATTTTTAAATTAAATTGTGTTCTGTGTGTGGTTTATAATAGATTTTTAGGAGATTTATTTAGGATATGGCCATTGGAAACTATTTAAAATGGACTGTGCAAAATAATAACTAATTGGTGAGCATGATGTGGCTTATAAAAGGGTTCAGACCCATTATAGATCATGGGTGATCATGATATAAGTTATATAATGGATGCACTCTTACAGTTATCCAATGAAATTTGTAATGATTATGTTCTAAAAAATATATTATAAGTATGTCATTTTTATTCCAAAAGTAAGTATTCTTTTATGGGTTTTATAAGATTTCTATGATGATAATGTCCCAAGGAACATACATCACAATAATAAGATATGTAAGGAATTTTCATAGACTTATTTTCATTTCAAAATGTGATATATTGATCATTTAAAAGAAAATATGATTTCCCTTTCATGTAAAAGTGTTTTTTTTGGAAAAAAAATAATTTTTTGACATATTTCACTAGAAAAACTATTTTTCTTCTTTTTTCCACATAATACTCAATTTGTGATTATAAAAACTAATTTAAAACCCCATTTTACATGATAAGATAATAATTTTTCTTTTTAAAATATCATTATGTGTTTTTTACTCATCCTAGGGTTTAAAATATTTATCACAGCTTTTATGGATAGTCAAGTGAATAAAATATGGTAATTTTAAAATTTTGAACATTTTTTCATTAAAATAAATGGTGTTTTGTTTTTAATGTCTTATATTGTGTGAAATATGGGTACCAAATAGAAGCTTCATCTTTGTAAAATATCATTTTGATATGTATTAGTTATAAATTTATCATCTAAACCTATTAGGAAAAAATATCCTTATAAATGATAATAAGTGAATTATATTTAAAAGAAACTATAATATGTAATTTTTAATGTCATTTCCTTATAGCTTGTATCATTTGAAGGTATAAGTAACATTGGATATTGGAATTGTTTTAGTTGAGATTAATTTAAGAGTTTTTCATACCGTCATTGGTTAATAAGTAAATGATTGATCGTATATTTAATTTATTTTTCCGAAAAATCCCACATGGGGGATTTTTAGTGTTCTTGTGCTATTATGGTTGGGGGGAAATCAGGTTGATTACTTATATTGTGTAGTTATAATGTAATTATTATCTAGTTATGTTGAAAATTATTCTTGATATTGATATAGGAAAAATATATATGTTGAAGAATATGTAATGTTTTCATGGTGTAATAATTTCCTAGTACTTGAAAAAAATTTGGGTCTAAAACTTTATGGAAATAAAATGGTTTTTTAGGATGGTTTATTTTCAAAAATGAAATTGTTTTGAAAAATGGTGATGGATTTTTGTAAATATGTTTTCAATTTATGATTCATTTTTTATCATATAAATATTTATTTTCCTTTTTTTGAATGTTATGAAGATTCATGAATGTTTATATTGCATGAAAATGAAAGAGTTACACAACCTGGAAAATATATATGTATTTTTGTGATAGTGATGTGTTGTCTGTTAAAGGTTACATTAAAAAGTCAAAGTTCAATTCACAAAGAATGTTGAGTAAATAATCTAATTCTTGAAATATAGTTTTGATATGGTTCATCCATTACTATAAATTAATGGATATGCCCCTAAGTTATATAGATAACCCCTTATAGAATATATGGGAACTGAATCATGCATTCTCTTCCTATCACGACCCATCCTCGAGGCCCATGCCGTGACTACCCCAAGCCCGCCTTCCATAGGCCAGGGGCTGGCGACTAGCACCAAGGCGTAAATCCCGGAAAAAGGGAAGGCATTGCCTTGTAAAGTAAACAAGCACCATAGAGTAAGCAAGAGGAAAAGTAAACACTAAGTAAAAACTGTAAAAAGATGTGCTGATGTAAAATGGGCTGGAAATACAAGCCCAACTGTAAAGTACAACTGAAGGAAAAACAACAACTGAAAAGAAAAGCCGCAGCGTCGAGCCGTCCTCTGGAAGTCCCACCTGAAGGGTGGGTACAGATAGCCTCCAATGCTCCTCGGGTCCACCAGACCGCTACGAGTACGTCCCGCCCAGTGGTCCACCTCCAGGTACCGTCTTGCTCCGCAAGCCTCCACCACGATCAGCATTGTCCGTCGTCTTCAACCAACACAACGTAGTGTGGGAATAGCCCGTGCAAGGGTGAGTATAAGCTACTCAGTAGGGACCCCGAGACCCCTGAAGGTCTCCTGAAATCCACAAAGGATAATCCACAAAGGAAAGATATAATCACGAAGTAACATCTGACACGGCTTAGGTATATGCCCATACATATACCTAAGTCATCAATTCCCGTTCGGCTCCAACGTCCGAGCCCAAGCACAACCCAGTCCACACAGGAAAGCAAACGTATACCCACACAGGATAGCACAACACAATCCACAAAGGAGAGTAAACAGTAATCCACATAGGATAGCTCAACACAATCCAAAAAGGACAGTAAACAGGATTCAGCTCACACAGGTATACTTCATCGGATGACGATAAAGATGATCACTGGTCCATCTAAGTCGTCGGACCCACAAAGGATCGATAGGTACAAACCCCCGCAAAGACCCACATAGGATCGGGCCCACACCGGACCTGTAGGCGCTGGCTCACACAGAACCGCTGAGCGCTGACCCACACAGGATCGGACCCACACAGGATCGGGCCCACACAGGACCTGTAGCACTGATCCACGTAGGATCGCTGAGTGGAGTAGTCGTCGCAGTCCACTGTGGATCTCTGCACAGTCGTCGTCGCAGTCCACTGAGGATCTCTGCATAATCGTCGCTGTCGAAGTAGTAGTCGCAGCCAGCACTAGGGTTCTCACACACAGCAAGCACGTTCGGGAGGGTCCGCTGCACGAGTCGAGAGGCTGATACATCAACTGACACAAATTCCGAAGTTGATGTATCCAAAAGTTCCGTATCGTCAACAGGAACTCATCGTTGCAGACGGCGCGTCAATCGGACGCCCGGTCTGAGAGTTATTGGCCTTTTCGTTCCAGGGGCCCGGTTGGTTTTTTAAGACAAAACCAACCCAAACGTACTCCACCTGCGTCCAAACCTCGGGAATAGTGAGCCAAAAGATCCGTCTCACATAGAGGAATTCAACAAAGCTGACGGCACGTCAATCAGATGTCCGTAGCTCAAGATATGAGTGTTTCCGCTTCGAGGGCTCGGTTGGTTTCGTGTACGAACCAACCCTGCCGAACCCAAAGTATTTCAAAACCTTGAGTGCGATATACCGAAATGATCGTCTTGATCCAAGGATCGTGTTGCCACTGACGATGGGTCGTTCAGAGGCCCATAGATCAAGTTACAAGAAAAAAGACCGAAAACGGTCCGAAGACGGGGGGTCCGGGGCCAGGCAGACCCAGCCCGACCCCCCATGGGTCAGCCGAACCGGGTCGACCCGTTTCGGGTCGACCCGACCCGGTCCGGCCAGGGCGTGGCCTGGATCGGCCGGCCGGTCCGGCTCAACACGGCCGAGCGGCCGAGCGGCTACCGTGGGGCGCTGCCCCCGCGGGTCGGAAGAGCCGCGACCCCCCGCCTGGGGCCGCGCTGGATCAAAGGACGCAGATTTGCCGCGTCCGAGTGCGCCGGACCCGCGTGGCCGCGGGTTCGCGAACGCCGCGCCTGCGGCTTCCGCGGGCCCCCGGAGTCACTGCGGTGGTCCGATTCTGTTCCTGTCTGTGCCACTGCTCCTCCCGAGACTCGTTCTTCACTGCGGAACCATCAAATTTCCGTTGCGGCACGTCCCTTCACCACCTGTCAAATTCTCACAACAACGAAGAACGGCGGAGGGTTGTCGGGCCATGTTCGTTTGGCCTGCACCCTCCGTATTAGATAAAAACAACGAGAGAAATTATTCAACACATGAACAACAATTTTAATAAAATATAATTGTTCATATAAATCTGGTTCTTTAACATTAAAGAAACGTTCATGGGAATATGAAAAATTCAAAACAACCCCTACCTCGGCAAGTCGTCACACGCGTTCTTCGCGGAATTGCTCGTCGCGAAAGGAGGGGATCGTCGCGTCGTTGCGAAAGGCGTCGCGTCGTCGCGGAATCCGGCGTTGCGTCTACAAACTCAATGGACCAAGAAACAACAGATTTAAGTATAAATAATTAAATCCGTGTTTTTTTAAAAACCCCAAAGGATATTTAAAAAGAAACCTGAGATCTCTTACCTCAAGCAGTTGGAGATTGGAGATCGGGGAGGGGAAGAACGTCTCGGATGCAGCGACGTCAAACTCCGAGGGTGACGGCATTATTTGCCTTCTTCGCGTTCTTCGAGTTCTTCATGAAGGAGGATGAAGGCACAAGAATCCTGTCAAAAACCTCTCAAGGTGTAATCCTCCAAAGTCGTGTTGGTCTTATTTTATTATTACGCCAACAAACGAATACGAGGTAGGTAACGACCCATTAATTGATAGAATTAATTCAACAAAAGAAACCGCACATTTAATTCATGAATACAACCTCCCAATTAAATGGTGTGTTAAGAATTTAAGAAAACGCGCCAGTTGACTTTCATAATGACGGGTTTTTGCGGGTGCGTTACTTAGCGGAAAAGAAACGGCGGGGCTCATGCAGGACCCACATCACAAATATCCTACCAAGAGGGTAGGATATTTCTGGATAGCATCCTATCCGGATCAACTCAGCTTAAGCCTCTTTTATGTGGCATCAATTGGCTTCCAAGTAGCTTAAGTGAAATAAAATAAAGTTTGTCGAACAATTTATTTTATTTCTTATCTTTAAGCCCAAAAATTAAATACCACACCTGAGCAAACGCAACTCCAGAAGTGGCGTTTCTAAGCAAGTACCGGCGCTGCAATTTCATCAGTGCCCTCAGAATTCGATTCTTGGTACCGGTTCAAAAGTTAGAAAAAAAACGCTCGTCTATTTACTGAATGTACCCGAGCCGAACTTCGAAAAATGATTCCGGGCACACCGGGCCTCGGAATCAGGTTCCGTCAGAAACTACGTTTTTGAAAAATTTGATAGAAAATTAAGAAAAAAATTTCCTTGAAATTTATGGGTCTTTACATTACTCCCACCTCAGGGCTTTACGTCCCCGTAATGATACATCATAAACTAGGGAAACAAATGTGGGTACTGAGCACGCATCTGAGCCTCCCGCTCCCATGTGCTCTCTTGGAGGTTATAGTGCTGCCATCTGATGTGCACAAGAGGAATCAATCGCCCATGTAGGAACCTCTCCTGTCGATCCTCTATCACCACCAGGACCTCTGTAAAAGTCACCCCATCATCCACGTCTAGCTCCCCATGGTCAATGATGTGTGTCGGGTCGTGCATGTATCTCCTCAGCTAAGATACATGGAAGATGTCGTTCATCCGGTGCAACAGAGGTGGTAGAGCCAGGCGATAATCCACCTCGCCAATCCTGCTGATGACCTGGAATGGTCCAATGAAGCGTGGAGACAACTTGCCGCCTTGGCCAAATCTTTGTAAACCACGTCGAGGTGAGACTCGCAAGAAGACGTGGTCGCCATCCTCGAACTCTAGTGGCCTCCGCCTCCTGTCATCATATGACTTCAGCCGGCTCTGAGCTGTCCTCATCCGCTCTTGGATGACCTGGACCTTCTCTGTCCTGGATCGGACCATCTCTGGTCCCACAAGTGCTGACTCCCTAGGGTCTGTCCAGCACAAAGGAGATCCGCAAGGCCTGTCGTACAACGCCTCGTATGGTGCCATCCCGATGGTGGAGTGGTAGCTGTTGTTGTACGTTAACTCCACCAAGGGTAGGTTGTCCTCCCAGCTGCGACCAAAGTCGAGGACACATGCGCGGAGCATGTCCTCAAGAGTCTGAATGGTCCTCTCCGTCTGACCATCTGTCTGTGGGTGAAAGGCGGTGCTCAGGCGTAGCCGTGTCTCGAACGCCTCCTGCAACCCTTTCCAAAGCCGGGAAGTAAAACGAGCGTCCCGATCGGAGACGATAGACGATGGAACACCGTGAATCTGTACAATCTCTTGAACGTAGAGAGGCCCCCAGGTCTCCACAAAGCCCTGCTCTCGGATGGGTAAGAAGTGTGCCGACGTGGTGAGTCGGTCAACAATCACCCAAATGGAGTCGTGACCTCTAGAAGTGCGTGGAAGTCCAGTCACGAAGTCTATAGACATCCCATCCCACTTCCACTCCGGGACCTCCAAGGGCTGTACCAAGCCTTCTGGTACCTGATGCTCTACCTTCACCTGCTGGCAGGTGAGGCACCGTGAAACGAACTTTGCCACAGCCTTCTTCATGCCCGGCCACCAGTGCTGTCGTCTGAGATCGTGGTACATCTTCACCACTCCAGGATGTACCGACAAAGGAGAAGTGTGAAACTCTCTCAGCACCTCCTCTCGTAATGCGACTGGTACCAAGGTACGTCCTCTGAAAAGGGCGTCGTGATCTGCTCCAAGGGAGAAACCATAAGGTGCATGTACCGAGGATATCTGTGCACGCCGTTTCTCACAGTCAGCGTCCCCACACTGAGCCTCTCTGACCCGCTGTATAAGTGAAGGAGAGACGGTGAGAGACTGATGAAAGGTTGCTCCGTCTCTATCCGCGAAGGATATCTGCAAAGCAGCTAGCTTCTTTGTCGCCTTCTCAAGTAGTTGGATGCCCGTCCTCCTGCTGAGGGCATCGGCTACCACGTTCCCCTTCCCAGGAGTATAGACTATCTAAAATTCATAGTCCTGGAGGAACTCGAGCCATCGTCGATGTCTGAGGTTCAGGTCCTTCTGAGAGAAGATGTACCTGAGACTCTGGTGGTCAGAAAAGACTGTAAAGCACTCGCCCATCAGATAGTGCCGCCATGTCTTTAGAGGGAAGACCACTACTGCTAACTCCAAGTCATGGGTAGCGTAGTTCTTCTCATGCGGCCTCAACTGACGTGATCCATAGGCAATCACGGCCCGCTCCTGCATCAGGACACATCCGAGCCCGGTCCCTGATGCATCACAGTAGACCACGTATCCAACTCCCTCCTCAGGAAACCTCAAGATAGGTGCACTAGTCAATCTCTATCTCAGCTCTTGAAAGCTCTGCTGTCATCTGTCTGACCACAAAAAGTGTTTCCCCTTCTTCATCAAAGTTGAGAGTGGCGCCGCAACTCTAGAGAAGTCCAGAAAAAATCTCCGATAGTATCCATCTAGTCCCAAGAATCTCCACACCTCTGTCACGCTCCTAGGTGGCTCCCAAGCTAGCACTTCCTCAATCTTCACGGGATCCACTGCAACTCCCACCTCAGAAATGATGTGCCCCAAGAAGTGGACCTCACGTAACCATAACTGGCACTTCGAGAGCTTGCCATAAAGTTTGTGCTCTCGGAGTGTGTCTAGTACAACCCGCAAGTGGTAGGCGTGCTCCTCCTCCGTGGTCGAGTACACCAAAATGTCGTCGATGAAGACCATGACAAATCGATTGAGGTACGGCTGGAAGATCCTATTCATGAGGCTCATGAACACTGCTGGAGTGTTGGTTACACCGAAGAGCATAACCAAGAACTCATAGTGGCCATACCGACACCTAAAGGCCGTCTTCTGCACGTCCTCATCTCGAACTCTGAGCTGATGATAGCCTGATCTGAGGTATATCTTCGAGAACCACCGTTCTCCCTTGAGGTGATCGAAGAGGTCATCAATTCTCGGTAGCGGATACTTGTTCCTCACTATCACCTGGTTCAGGCGACGATAATCGACACACAGTCGCAAGCTCCCGTCCGCCTTCTTGGCAAACAATATCGGCGAAGCCCAGGGTGAAACACTGGGTCAGATGAACCCCTTGCCCTGCAAGTCCTCTAACTGTACCTGTATCTCTCGAAGATCAGCGGGGGTCATCTGATACGTTGGAGTGGATATCGGGGCTGTCTCGGGTTACAGGTAAATGTAAAATTCTACCTCTCTGCGAGGAGGTAGCCCTGGAACGTCATCGGGGAAGACGTCTGCATACTGATCCACCACTGCAGAAAAACTGGGACTCTGCACATCAACTGCTCCAAGGATGAGGCTAGCCAACTGATTATTGATGGATTGTCCCCTCCTCTGTGAGAGTCCATCCTGTGCAGCAAAGGCTCCCTTCTCGCCGGTGAAGGTGAACCTGCTCCCATCGGTGCACACACATCGCACCTTGCACCTAAAACAGTCAATATGAGCATGGACTGTAGATAACCAATCCATGCCCAAGATGGCGTCGTAAAGCCTCGACGCCGCTAGAAGAAGATCTCAGCTGAAGCTCTTGCCTCCTAGAGTAATCTCACACTTTCGGCACCAGTGAGAAATCGTCGAGTCTGCTCCCGTAGAGGTCTCTAGCCGTAAGGATCGAGTCAACGGCTCTGTCGGAATCTCCGAGCTCCGAACAAGGGTAGTGGCTATGAAAGAGTGGCTCACTCCTATTTCTATAAGAACTGCAGCAAGCGTGGAATAGACAAAGATCGTACCTAAAATCATCTCTGGAGCGCCGTGGTCGTAGGCCTCCGCTGCCTGGAGCTGTGCCTATCTCTGCCCGCCATCTCCCTGGGGTCGGGGCGGACCTCCTGGTGGTGGTGGTGGCAGATCCTCAAAGCGTTTCCCACCACCTGCTGCTCGGCCAGCTTCTCTGCCTCGTCTGCCTCCTCCCTGTGAACTGCCACGGTCGACCCTCTGCCTCTACCTGGAACCCTGAGTCATCCGTTGGCTACCTGCTACCGAAGACTCCGCTATCTGCCGCCCTGCGGTAGGTCTCGCTATGGACTCTGACAGAAAGCTCTCGATCAGAAGGGCTCGCTCTTGCACTCCTACCTGGGTCGTGATGCTGAGGGAGATCAGTGATGCCCTGATCTCGTATCTCAATCCCTGCTCTACGGTCCGGGCCCAGAATAAGGGGTCCCATACCATGTCTGTCGAGTAGCGAGAATGGTCGGTGAACCTCACTGCGTACTGGGCGACTGTCAAGCTGCCCTGCAGTAGCTGAAGAAGCTCCTGGATGCGCACTGCACGGAGGGTGGCTGGGACGAACTCTGAGCGGAAGAGGCTCTCGAAGTCCGTCCAGATGAGAGAGGCATCATCGTGCACCTGGATCATCAAGCTCCACCATCGTCCTACTGCTGCGTGCAATAGGCTCGCCGCAAGGATCCCCATGAGGTCTGCTGGTGTCCTCAGTAGCCTGAAAACTCGAACGACCGCCTCCAGCCAGTCCTCTGCTGCCTGGGGGTCTATCTCCCCACGAAACCTGGGTGGTCGCTGGCGCTGGAACTCGTGCAGAGCTCTGAGACGACGTACATCGTCAGCGGTCGGTGCTGGAAGCATCGGGGGCTCGGCGGGTAAAGGTACCGTCGTTGCCTCTGCTGTCAATGGGCCCTGTACCGAGTCCTCATTGCTCGGCGGGCTGTCGTCGTGCTCTACTCTCAGAACCCTAGCTGGCTGCCGTCGTGGGGCCATCCTGAAAAGGAAAAAAGTGCACCACGGTCAGAACAGTATACCTGGTGAGCTAACACAAGTAATCACAAAGAAAACTTGAAACACACATGCAATCAATGTTTTCGTGTATTAAGTCGGAAATCAGATGTAAGGGTCCTGGTGTACGGATACGTCGGCCACCGCACCAACACTGGACTCCCTAGACTGATAACCACACCCAATATGCTAAACACAATTTCTTCACATAGAAGAATGATCAGAGTCTTCGGTAGAACCGACCACCTCTGATACCAATTTTTCACGACCTGTCCTCGGGGCTCGTGCCGTGACTACCCCAAGCCCGCCTTCCATAGGCCAGGGGCTGGCGACTAGCACCAAGGTGTAAATCCTGGAAAAAGGGAAGAAATTGCCTTGTAAAGTAAACAAGCACCACAGAGTAAGCAAACAGAAAAGTAAACACTAAGTAAAAACTGTAACAAGATGTGCTGAATTAAAAGGGGCCGGAAATACAATCCCAACTGTAAAGTACAACTGATGGGAAAACAGCAACTGAAAAGAAAAGCCGCAGCGTCGAGCCGTCCTCTGGAAGTCCCACCTGAAGGGTGGGTACAAATAGCCTCCACTGGTCCTCGGGTCCACCTGACCGCTCCGAGTACGTCCTGCCCAGGGGTCCACCTCCAGGTACCGTCCTGCTCCACAAGCCTCCACCACGATCAGCGTTGTCTGTCATCTGCAACCAACACAATGTAGTGCGGGCATAGCCCGTGCAGGGGTGAGTATAATCTACTCAGTAGGGACCCCGAGACCCCCGATGGTCTCCCGAAATCCATAAAGGATAATCCACAAAGGAAAGATACAATCACGATGTAACATCTGACATGGCTTAGGTATATGCCCAGACATATGCCTAAGTCATCAATTCTCGTTCGGCTCCAACGTCCGAGAACGTATACCCACACAGGATAGCACAACACAATCCACAAAGGAGAGTAAACAGTAATCCACATAGGATAGCTCAACACAATCCACAAAGGAGAGTAAACAGGATTCAGCTCACACAGGTATACTTCTTCGGATGACGATAAAGATGATCACTGATCCATCTAAGTCGTCGGACCCACAAAGGATCGATAGGTACTAACCCCCACAACGACCCACACAGGATCGAGCCCACACAGGACCTGTAGGCGCTGGCTGACACAGAACCGCTGAGCGCTGACCCACACAGGATCGGACCCACACAGGATCGGGCCCAAATAGGACCTGTAGCAATGATTCACGTAGGATCGCTGAGTGCAGTAGTCATCGCAGTCCACTGAGGATCTCTGCACAGTCGTCGTCGCAGTCCACTGAGGATCTCTGCATAGTCGTCGTTGTCGAAGTAGCAGTCGCAGCTAGCACTAGGGTTCCCGCACACAGCAAGCTCGTTCGGGAGGGTCCGCACCACGAGCTGAGAGGCTGATACATCAACTGACACAAAGTCCGAAGTTGATGTATCCAAAAGTTCTGTATCGTCAACAGGAACTCAACGTCGCAGACGGCGCGTCAATCGGACGCCCAGTCTGAGAGTTATTGGCTTTTTCGTCCCAGGGGCCCGGTTAGTTTTTTAAGACAAAACCAACCCAATCGTACTCCACCTGCGTCCAAACCTCGGTCGGAGTGTTCCAAAAGATCTGTCTCGCGTAGAGGAATTCAACAAAGCTGATGGCACATCAATCGGACGTCCGTAGCTCAAGATATTAGCGTTTCCGCTCCGAGGGCCCGGTTGGTTTCGTGTACGAACCAACCTGGCCGAACCCAAAGTATTCTGAAACCTTTAGTGCGATATACCGAAATGACCTTCTTGATCCAAGGATCGCGTTGCCGCTGACGGCGCGTCGTTCGGAGGCCAATAGCTCAAGTTACATGTAAAAGACCGAAAACGGTCCGAAGATGGGGGGTTTGGGCCCGGCTCGACCCGGCCCGACCCCCCCTGGTTCGGCCGAACCGGGTCGACCCGGCCGGACCCGGTCCGGTCCGGCAGGGGCACGGCCTGGCTCGGCCGGCCGGTCCGGCTCGGCTCGGCCGAGCGGCTGCCGCGGGGCGCTGCCCCCGCGGGTTGGAAGTGTCGCGACCCCCCGCGTGGGGCCGCGCTGGATCAAAGGACGCGGCTTTGCCGCGTCCGAGTGCGCCGGACCCGTGCGGCCGCGGGTCCGCGAACGCCGCGCCGGCGACCCGCACCGCCGTCGGCTTCCACGGGCCACCGGAGTCGCTCCGGTGGTCCGATTCTGTTCCCGTCTGCGCCGCTGCTCCTCCCGGGACTCGTTCTTCACTGCGGAACCATCAAATTTCCGTTGCGGCACGTCCCGTCACCGCCCGTCAAATTCGCACAACAACGAAGAACAGCGGAGGGTTGTCGGGCCATGTTCGTTTGGCCCGCACCCTCTGCGTTAGATAAAAACAACGGGAGAAATTATTCAACACATGAACCAAAAATTTAAATAAAATAAAATTTTTCATATAAATCAGGTTCTTTAACTTTAAAGAAACGTTCACGGGAATATGAAATATTCACAACGACCCCTACCTCGCCAAGTCATCACACGCGTTCTTCACGGAATTGCTCGTCGCGGAAGGAGGGGATCGTCGCGTCGTTGCGAAAGGGCGTCGCGTCGTCGCGGAAAGGCGTCGCGTCGTTGCAGAATCCTGCGTTGCATCGACGAACTCAACGGACCAAGAAACAACAGATTTATTTATAAATAATTAAATCCGTGTTTTGTTAAAAACCACAAAGGAGATTTAAAAAGAAACCTGAGATCTCTTACCTCAGGCAGTTGGAGATCGGAGATCGGGGCGGGGAAGAACGTCTCGGATGAAGCGTCGTCAAACTCCGAGGGTGACGGCTTTCTTCACGTTCTTCACGTTCTTCGTGTTCTTCGTGTTCTTCGCGAAGGAGGATGAAGGCACACGAATCCTGTCAAAAACCTCTCAAGGTGTAATCCTCCAAAGTCGTGTTGGTCTTATTTTATTATTACGCCAACAAACGAATACGAGGTAGGTAACGACCCATTAATTTGTAGAATTAATTCAACAAAAGAAACCGCACATTTAATTCACGAATAAAACCTCCCAATTAAATGGTGCATTAAGAATTTAAGAAAACACGTCAGTTCAATTTCATAATGACGGGTTTTCGCGGGTGCGTTACTTAGCGGAAAAGAAAAGGCGGGGCTCGTGCGGGCCCCACCTCACAAATATCCTACCAAGAGGGTAGGATATTTCTGGATAGCATCCTATCCGGATCAACTCAGCTTAAGCCACTTTTAAGTGGCTTAAAGTGGCTTCCAAGTGGCTTAAGTGAAATCAAATAAAGTTTGTCGAACACTTTATTTTATTTCTTAACTTTAAGCCCAAAAATTAAAAACCACACCTGAGCAAACGCAACTCCAGAATAGGCGTTTCTAAGCAAGTACTGGCGCTGCGATTTCATCGGTGCCCTCAGAATTCGATTCCGGGTACCGGTTCAAAAGTTAGAAAAAAACGCTCATCCGTTCACTGAACGTACCCGAGCCGAACTTCGGAAAATGATTCCGGGCACACCGGGCCTCGGAATCAGGTGCCGTCAGAAACTACGTTATTGAAAAATTCAAAAGCAAATTAAGAAAAAAATTTCGTTGAAATTTACAGGTCTTTACACTTACTAAATTTGTTTCTTCCGTGATAAAAAGACATAATTTATGTTTCACATAAAGAAGTGACTTTTGTATATAATACCAAGTGAGTTCCTTGAAAAGAAATAATTTATTGAAAATATGATATTTTTAATAATAAAAAAATAGTTCTACCAAAGTTATTGATTTTTTAAAAAAACATAAATGGTATATAAAATATTTTATAGTCTCATACAAGTCTTAAAAAGATGCATGCCAATGTTGTGTGAACCAGTAAAGAATTTACTAGAATTTAAGTGCTAATGTGTTTCATCATGTGTATTAAATTTTAGCTTCATGATGCAGGACATGAAATGTAAATAATATTGACTCATGTGACCAAAATAAGAATCTTTTCATAGTGGGGTGAGAAAAAATTAATCTAAAGAGTGGTGATATATCTAAATATGATTTTTTGTAAAATAGGATGGAAAAAGATTCCTCTACGAAACTAAAAATAGTTGTTGGTATTAGATGATTCGGTACATACAAAAATAAATATTGGTTTCTCCTTGAACATTTCCCAATGAATATGATCTATTTAAAACTACTATTTCATATATATGTTTGAATATTAATTTATTATGTGGAAATAGAAGGATAAACCATTTATTTTATTTTAAAAATTAAATATGTTATCTAATGAAAAATTATTTTTAGTATTTCATTCCCAAATTTACCCATTCACACATATAATGTTATTTCAGTAGGTTATGATAAAAAAATGGGGTAGGATACAATCTCTATTTCTAACACAATGGTTTCAATGGAAGTTTTTAATCCAAAAGAGATTCTGATATATAATATAATTTTTTTTTATGTTTTATAATAAATAACTAGAGCACTATCTGTGGCCATTTATTAAGGATTTTATTATTATAGTTTTGACGTTTGTCATATATGAAAGTGATACATTGGTGTTTTAGGAAGAAAAAACCTAGAGAATTCGATATTGATGCAAAAGGAATCAATGCCTTAATAGGATCTTTCACTAGCACAATCTATATGATTGTGATGTCATGTATGTTAATGCATTCGATATTGTAAAATCATATGAAATTGTAGCTTCATGATGAATGATAGTAAATGTAAATAATAATGACTCATGTGACCATAATAAGAATATTTTTATGGTGTAGTGAGAAATCATTAAGAAAAAGAGTAGTGATTTTTCTACATATGATATTTTTTGTAAAATATGAGGGAAAATGATTCCTCTACAAAAGTAAAAATTTTTGTGCGATTTAGTTGATTTGGTACATGAAAATTTTTATGTTGGTTCCTCCTTGTAAATTTTTCAATTAAAATAATCCATATAAAACTACTATTTCATATATATGTTCGTATATGAATTTATTATAGGCTATTAGAAAGGGAGATAATTTATTTTACTTTAAAAATTAAATATGTTCTATAATGAAAAATTATTTTTAGTATTTCATTCCCAAATTTTACCATTAACACATATAATGGTATTTGAACTAGTTATGATAGAAATATTGGGTGGGATACAGTCATTGTTTCTCACATAATGGTTTCCATGGAGATTTTTAATCAAAAAGTCATTCTGATATATAATATAAAAATGTGTATATTTTATAATAAATAACTAGAGAACTGTAGGTGGTCATTTATTAAAGACTTTATTATTATAGTTATGACGTATGGTATAAATGAAAGTGATACATTGGTGATTTATAAGGAAAAAACATAGAGAATTCGATATTGATGCAATAGGAATCAATGCCTTAATAAGATCATTCTCTAACATAATCTATATGAATGTGATGTCATTTTTGTCAATGCATTCCATATGGGAAAAGCATATGAAATTGGAGCTTCATGATGCATGACATACAATGTAAATAATATTGAATCATGTGACCAAAATAAAAATATTTTTATGGTGCAGTGAGAAAACATTAGTCGAAAGAGTAGTGATATTTCTGAATATGATTTTTTGTAAAACATGAGGGAAAATGATTCCTCTAAGAAAATAAAAATAGTTTTGGGATTTATTTTATTTGGTATATCCAAAAATTTATGATGGTTTCTCCTTGTACATTACCCAATAAAGATGATCTATATAAAACTACTATTTCATATATATCTTCGTATATGAATTTTTTATGTGCTATTTGAAGGAGAGATAATCTATTTTATTTCAAAAATTAAATATGTTCTCTAATGAAAAATTATTTTTTGTATTTCATTCCCAAATTTACCCATTCAAACATATAATGCTATTTGAATAGGTTGTGATAAAAAAATGTGGTAGGATACAATCATTGTTTCTCACACAATGGTTTCAATGGAGGTTTTTAATGAAAAAGGGATTTTGATATATAATATAAAAATATTATGTTTTATAATAAATAACTATAGAACTATATGTTGTAATTTATTAACGATTTTATTATTATAGTTATGACTTATGGTATATATGAAAGTGATACATTGTTTTTTAATAAGGAAAAAACCTAGAGAATTCGATATTGATGCAAAAGGAATCAATACCGTAAGAGAATCTTTCTCTAACACAATCTATAGGAATGTGATGTCATGTATGTCCATGTATTCCATATGTGAAAAGCATATGAAATTGCAGCTTCATGATGAATGACATTAAATGTAAATAATATTGACTCATGTGACCAAAATAAGAATCTTTTGATGGTGTAGTGATAAAACATTAGTCGAAAGAGTAGTGATATTTCTGAATATGATTTTTATTAAATAAGAGGAAAAATTATTCCTCTATGAAACTATAAATAGTTGCGGGATATATTTGAATTAGTACATCAAAAAATTGATGTGGGTTTCTCCTTGTATATTTCCCAATAAAGATTATCCATATAAAACTACCCTTTCGTATATATGTTCGTATATGAATTTATTATGTGCTATTTGAAGGAGAGATAATTTATTTTATTAAAAAAATTAAATATTTTTTCTAATGAATCGTATTTTTTAGAATTTCATTCTTAAATTTACCCATTCATACATATAATGGTATTTGAATAGTTTAGGATAAAAATGGGGTAGGATACAATCTTTGTTTCTCACAAAATGGTTCTAATAGAAGTTTTTAATCAAAAATAGAATCTGATATATAATATAAAAAATTTTATGTTTTATAATAAATAACTGGATCACTGTATGTGGTCATTTATTAATTATTTTATTATTATATTTATAACATATGGTATATATTGAAGTGATATATTGGTGTTTTACATAGAAAAACCTAGAGAATTCGATATTGACGCAAAAGGAATCAATACCTTAAGATAATATTTCTCTATCACAATCTATATGAATGTGATGTCATGTATGTCAATTCCTTCCATATGGAAAAAGCATATGAAATTGTAGCTTTATGATGCATGACATGAAATGTAAATAATATTGACTCATGTGGCCAAAATAAGAATCTTTTGTTGGTACAGTGAGAAAACATCAGACGAAAGAGTAGTGATATTTCTGAATATGATTTTTTGTAAAATTGGAGGGAAAATGATTCCTCTATGAAAATAAAAATAGTTATGGGATTTAGTTGATTTTGTATATCAAAAAATTTATTTTGGTTTCTACTTGTACATTTCCAAATGAAGTTTATCCATAGAAAACTACTATTTCATATATATGTTCAGATAGAATTTATTATGTGCCATTAGATGGTGAGATAACTTGTTTTATTTTATAAATTAAATATTTTCTCTAATGAAAAAATATTTTTTGTATTTCATTCCCAAATTTCACCATTCACACATATAATGGTATTTCAATAGGTTATGATAAAACAATGTTGTAGGATACGATCTTTGTTTCTCAAACAATGGTTTCAATGGAGGTTTTTAATCAAAAAGTGATTATGATATATAATATAAAAAATCTATGTTTTATAATAAATAACCAGAACCCTGTATGTGGTCATTTATTAAGGATTTTATTATTATAGTTATGACGTATGGTATATATGGAATTGATACATTGGTGTTTTACAAGGAAAAAACCTAGCTAATTCGATATTGATGAAAAAGGAATCAATGCCTTAAGAGGATCATTCTCTAACACAATCTATATGAATTTGATTTAATGTATGTCAATGCATTCCATATTAGAAAAGCATATAAATTTTTTATTAATATGAAAAAAAAATCAATGAATAAAAACTAAAGTTTATTTGTTACAAGTATGAGGACTTAATAATACACCCCAATGTGTCTGTAGTATCATTCATTGACTATGTGAATAATTTTGTAGAATACATTCATCGCCTTAGAGAAATAATTGGAGATTTAAATATTGTAATGAAAAAATTGAGATGAATTCAACCTTAGTTGAATCCAAAAGTATATTTACTGGAAGATAATGTTCTAATGGAGGTTACATTGGATAGCTCAAACATCACTCTTATTTTATAGAGATGGGAAATGATGATAATGAGTCTGTAAAATGAGAAATTTATAGATGAATCATTCATGGCCATGAATAATATCAATATAGAGGTTAGATATGATGAATAAATGGTGGAAAATGTCATCTTATTCATTTAATCAAATATGAAAATTTGAAAATTGATGTTCGATTGAAATATTCCATATGCACGAAATTGATTTGAAAATATCATAACTCTTACAATAATGTACCTCAAGATGATTAAAGAAGATGAGATGGATAAACATTAAATTATTATAATGAATTTTTTAGCCCATGTGAAAAGAATAAAAAATTTAATTGTTATTTATTCTAAAAGAATTATATTCTTTCATATGAAACTGAACGTTAAGAAGAATATGGTGTTTAAGTGATATAGAACTGAATGGATCATAATGTATGTAAAATTTTGGATTATTATATTAAACACTAAGATAA
The DNA here is from genome assembly GCA_963277665.1 of Viscum album. Lineage (NCBI taxonomy): Eukaryota > Viridiplantae > Streptophyta > Magnoliopsida > Santalales > Viscaceae > Viscum > Viscum album. Next base: position 1,285,567,757 of record OY728159.1, on the reverse strand, counting down.
GGGAAGAAAGATAAAATTATGAAATAGATTTAAATGGATTATTTGAACTCCATGTTGACTTAGAATCATCCCTAATTAGGATAGATAATTTTAGGGACAAAACAATTGAAATCCAATAAATCTTTTCAAGCTAAAAAACACTCTTTGTAAAAAATGAAGTAAGAAATTATGAGGTAATGAATGAAATTAATGATCTTAGATACATATATCTAGTCAAATTAGTGGTAGTCATTGACTACAAGATCAAATTTGATGGATATACTATACTTATCAAATATTTTATTAACACAAAAAAGATCAGATCAATCATATCATAGAACATGAAGATGATCTTTTCATCCTTCAATGAAAAGTAAAATATCAAACGAAAATAATCAATCAATGTATGATATTTCTAATAAATATAATATATGATATAAAAATATGGTAAATATACTTTGGATATCCAGATGTGATATCTAAAGAATTTTAGGAGAAGAAAACCACACATCAGAGTGAGACAACTGGTATAGGGAATGATGACAAACACGGAGAATTAATTGTTGGCGTGAGACCATAAACACCAACTCCATGGTTAATGATTTTTTTAATCTAAATGATAATATTTTTATATACCAAGTGATAACAAGTGGTGCAGCAATGATGAATAAAAATAAACATCATTTTGGATTTCACTGTAGTTTAATGATGAGACAGCCACAAAGGAATTGTCCCATAACAAATAATCAGAAAAGAGTGTAAGAGAAAAAACAAAATAAAAACTAAATTTAGTATTCCAACAATTCCATTGATGGTAAACATTTTAGATTTAGAAAATTAATGTAGAAGTTCTAATATTATTCATAAATATTGAAAGTAATTTTCTAGATTAGACTTGAAGTGTTCATAATAGTCATCATAATGATTCCTTTTCTGAGATGAAAACATAAAATTGATATTAATATTTTACACATGAGGGAGGTACATTATACTATGGGGAAGATCAGAAATTACATTCAGATCCATGTATAAATTAAAACATGGGGATCAAAAAGAAAACATTTGAGAAAAGTGGTTGTAGATATGTCCCTTAATGTAGCCGATCATGTCGGTGTATGGATCCATTAATTTGGACAAACATCCTCTGTGGATGGAATTTAGGATATTATTATTGGAATAAAATATTATATATAAGGTGTTTTCAAATTTGGATGTGATGATTGATTAATGAAAATTGGTTTAGGTTAATCCATGTTTGGGGGAAGATATATCACACATGATGAGGTCTTGGTTGTCAATGGTATCAGTCACAACTTATTATATATTAGTCAACTGGGTGACATGAGTAGTTCTATAAGACACAAATAAAAGTTATGTACCATCATAGAAAAATATGGCACAATTTTTTAAATGTAAAGTGCATGAAGGGGAATCTATACCCTGTGAGTGAAGAAAAATATATGATATTTCTATATAGAGAGGAAGAAAAAATGGTTTGAATAAATTAATTTTCCACATGTTCCAACCATCTCTCGTAGATATGTGATAATATGACCCAAATCATGATTCTACCAATATTACATGTGATTTTACTCAAACAGACAATTATTTCTAAAAGTTTATAATATAAAAAACATACAATGAGAAGGAATATTAATCAACTAATGTGCATGAATTGGTTCATGCTAACGTATATAGGCATATCTCACCATGATCCAGTTTTTATAAAAGATGTTATATTCTTGTCATTGTTTATTTTAGTATGATGTAATGTAAATTATTCATTTACCACAAATTTGTGGTGTCTAGTTATATAAAAAAATTTCCTAGGAAAGCGGAATAGATGATTGAATAGAAAATGTTATTGTTATTAACCAAACAAGGGTACAATATTCACAACAATACATGTGGATGATTATCACATATAACAAATGATAAGGAAACAAGATTAACCATTGAGAACTATTCATAAAAATTGAGTGTTTGAGCGGATAAAACAGATCATAACAAACATGGGTAGGTAAATGATTAATTGAAAAGATATAAAAGATAATTTTGGAAGGAACCAGTCTTGAAAATAGTAAATATATCAAAGGATAATTTTTTTATCAGAATCAATAATAGTCTCATTATGATATATATTAAAAATAATTTCCCTAAATTGAAATACAAATTTATATTTCAAAATAATTTGTTTATTCTCAATAAGGATCAAAATAGGGAATTTGATTCCCAATAAGAGGAGGGGATATTACATGGATAATAAAGAAAAAGGAAATTAATATAAATACTTCAACAACAGGCTGGATAAATTACATGAAATAAATGATGTAATGATTCTATAATGTGAAGAAAATATTCACCAAAAAGTGGAGTGTTTTATAATGATAGTCATATTGAGGAAGAAAAATCAAGGGGAGTATAAGTGGAATATATTTATTAAAAAGAAGATACTGATGATTTATGTGATGAGTTTAAACATATATTTATAAAAAATTGCAATATTCAATGTGAAATTGACTATAAAACATCATTGGTGATCAGGCAACACCAGTTCAAACATATGTAATGATATACGTGCATTTATAATGCTTCATATATTTGGTAGAGCATGAATTTTTTGAAGAATTAACTAGATTGGAGAATTGGGTTTTGGCTATGAATGAATATATTAAAAAATTGAGAATTATTAGACATGGTATATTATTTTGACCTAATTATAGGAGAAAATAATCAAAGCCAAATGGGTATTCAAAAATAATAATAATAAATATGGCATTGTAATTCGTAATAAATATAGATAGTGTGTAAGACATAATCTAATATAAAATGAATTGATCTTGATGGGTCATTTTCAAATGTTGTAGGGATGGAAAATATTTCCCATTTAGAAGCAATTAAAGTGATTTTTTTTAAATTTTTCCAAGTAGTTTTCATGTAAAAATTTATGAATGGGGTTCTGGAATAAAAAAATTTCATTAAACAGCCAAATGGTTTTATATTACTTATAGATGATAAAGAATTTTTTATCTAAATAAGGTTCTTTCTAATATTAATCTTACCTAGTGAATTTGGAATTTTATACTTGATCAATTTCTTAATATGCTCATTTATTATCTTGGAGAAGTTAATTTCTATCTATATATCAATAATGAGATTGAGCAATGGATTTTTGTGTGTGTGTATGTTGATTACATAGTCATTAGAGTATTAGATGAAGAATATTGGAAATAGTTTTTAGAATTCATGAAAAATGATACTTAATATTCAGTGATTGTGGAACTAAAACTTTTCCTTAGTTTAAAACCGATTAAAAAACAGAAGTGTGAATACATTTCCAAATAAAAATTTGACATGGTGGTTATGAGATGATTTAGAATAGTTTATTACAAGGAGATGACATCCCGAATAAAAACCCAAAAAATCATTCATGATATAATAATGGAAAAGTAGTTAATTTCATAGAATACAAGATTGTCATTAAATAACTATTTTTCATAATATCAATATGACCCAATTATGTTTTTCCAAATTTTATTCAGTTTTATAAATGATAAATACTAATGAAATAAGATTAATTTTAGTGAAAATAATACTATTGTATATTGGGTAATATTAGATATTGTTTTTCTATTCAATGTAATATATCAGGAAAGAGTTTTTGGGTTATATAGATGATGAATGGTCCCGTTCAGTATTCAACAAGAAATCGATATGAGGAGGTGCATTATATCATGGATGATTTTTTATTTCTTTGATAATAAAGATAGTTGATTATATATCTTTGAACACCATAGTAATAGAATATATTATAGCCACTCAAGCATGCACTACTATAGATGATGAAGCAGCTCGATGATATCAGAATAGAAGTGAGGCCTTTGATCAGAATCCATTATGATAATTCAAGATGAATAAATCATAGTTAAAATATATTTAAAACTATATTTAAAGATAACAATTAAATAATATCTAATTTAATCAAGGTTAAGTTGGATCATGGTATTTTGATATTATAATGTGTTCCTACAAATTATAGTTTTTAGATATTTAAACATAGGCCTTACCTAAATATGTGTTGGATTATAATGAATCAGATCTTGGTGTTTATTTGCATCCCCACACATGAATAATTGTTGGTGTGGTAAACCATCTCATTGATGTATCATATGTTTTTCCACTATTTAAATATTTGTTCCTTTTAGTGTTATTTACCACAAATTATTATCACTAGGTTAGTTGAAAAGGGGGTAAAAAATTGCTCAATCCATAATTTGGCAGAAGATAATATGCAGAGAAGTGCATAAGAAGGGAAATTTAAATTTCATTGTGTAGAATATATAGTTTAAAATATGGGCATGATTAAAAAAGTATTCTTGGGTTTCTCATTATGTATTAAGATTGGTATAATGAATGGGAAATTGTGCGTTATTTAGAATGAAGTGATTCATTGATGAATATTTCCTAATACACATATTTCTCACATCGATCACGACTCATGTGGTCATTGTGTGAGTGTTGAATAAATATTTGATCATTACCTCGACTCAAAAGATTATAATTTTTGTTGGAGAAGGAAGTTCACAACAATATGTCAGTACATCTGAAATATAAAATTTAAATTTGTATCAAAAGGTGTAGAGCTATCAAAAAATCCAACGATTGTTGTTTATTGCAATAAATCCTGTAATGTGGATTTTTAATGATTTTTTTTATTTTGGTTATTTAAAAATCAGGGTTACAGGTATAGTTTCTCATGTTCTAAGTGTTTTATTAATTCACAGTTTCTCAACACATAAATATTTGGGTGAACCCTCATAATAAAGATGATGTTTTTTGATAGTGGTGATTTTCTTGATAAATAAAACATTGAATCATTGATTTTTAGTGATTATGGAATTTTCTACACATTGTCAATGTTGTGAAAGGTAGTTTCATGAATGTTTTACCACTCTTATAAATAGGTGGATACTAATTTCGTTTTATTATATCATCACTTAAAAATTAACAGGGTTCTAAAAGACCTAAGAGTTGGGTGAATCTATTTTTTTCCAAATCAAAGAATCAAACATCAATTGTGTCCATAATATGAATATATATCTATAAGACAATGTTAGTTACATTATAATCTAAAATTTACATAAAATATGATTTTATAATGATGATCTAAATATTCTTTATTAAGTGAATGTTTCATGAAAAAACATATATGATACAAAACAGCTTTTAGATTTTCACACATTTAGTTTGAAGGGTGTGTCAAAGGAAAAGATGTAAATATATATATAGATTATCCCAAAAATTCATTGCAAATGAGGTATTAATAAATTGGATGAAATTATATATTCATAAGGCAACAAATGGGTATAATCAATATTGATTTAGGTGATCAAATAAAGATTATTTTAAAGGTGTGGTGATCACAGTTTAGTTGAGAGAGTATTGAGCTTTAAAATTATGATTGGTTTAAATCCAAGGTGACTATGAGTGTAATTTGAAACATGTAACATCTTTGTACTTTTGGAGGGTTGGTAATCATGAAATTATCGTTGTATTTTTCTTGGATATAACCCATTTAGGGTGAACTATGTATGTGTGATGTGTCATTTCCATATTCAAATCTATATTTATTCACATATAAGGAATCTATAGGGAATAAATTTTTTCTTATCAATTAAACAAGACTAATAAAGAACTATTTTTTAATCATTCTTACTCACATTCAACCCATATATCATAGTATTTAAATTATTCATGGTTATAGTGATAAACAATTTTTTTCGCTTTATGTGATTGTTGGGAGTTGTTTTATTTGTATGAGATACATTTAAATCATAGGATTAACATGAATTATTATTTTAGAAAAAATTCATCTTATATATATTACATACATGTTTAAATGAATTGAAAAACCTTTAAGATTAAATGGCCTTTGATAAAGAAGTAATATTATGTTATTAAAATTTGGCAGCATAATTTTTACTATATAGATAATTATGGGAATGAAAATTGATTTTGTGATTAGATGATTAATTTTATTTTATAAGTGGTTAACTATTTTTATAAAATTATATCATTAATATAAATTTACTATTATGGGATTTTATTTGAAGAATAATTGTTAAATAATATTTTGGACGAATATATGATTTTAATTTTGATTTATGATAATTTTGATTATTCATGGAAGCTATTATCAAATTTTGAGAATTACATTATAATATATTATATATTTTTGAATATATGACTTTATGATAAAAAAATTGATTTTGGAAAAATGTTAGAAAAATATAAAAGAATTTGCTCACAAATAATTCACATCTCTAAACTTTAATCTCATCCTCGAATGTTATGGTAATTTTTAATTATAATTAATTATTAAATGTTATATGATTATATTTGGTTGTTATTATTTATGATTGATATATTAATATAATATTAATCACATAATCATATATTCATTTTTTCAATTCTCTTTCATTATTCTATCTATTTTTTTATAATGTATAAATATATGGTAAAAACACATTATCTGATCATTGATTTATATGATATGATGGAAGATAATTTCAGTTATCCAATCATATAAAATTAATCTAGAATACTCATCGTTTGTAGAAATGGATGATATTATTGTGTAAATTGACTAAATAATTAAATTATACATGTCAAGTAAGTATATTTCATTATTTTCATATTCTAGGTGGTAATGGAATTATCCAATACTCATAAATCGACATTTAAACATAAATGTTATCATATTACATTCATTTATGATTAATCGATAGTTTTTTTCACACCACTTTGGTTTATGTTTTTCAATCATTTAAATTATTATGATCATTCACTATATGGTGATCAATGATATTTTTCATACATAGTCATTATTTAGAAGTTGTTTTCTTATTATAGGTCTATATATTCCCTATCTGTAATTGTTTTCTTATTTCAATCCTATTTTGTCTTTATTCCAAATTTCCTTCATATTTTCATATCCCCCTTTTTAAAAGGATGTTTTATTATCCTTTTTTATTTTATGGGTTTTCATAAAAATTATTTTTAGAGAGAAAACCATTGATTTAAAAGATGAAGTTCAAATTGTGAGGGCCTGAATTTTTTTAAGGTGTGGAAGGAAACACCAATTAGTTTTTTAACAATGAAATTAGGTTCCAAAAATATTATGACACACAACATCAAGCTTCAACGAACCAAAAAAATATTATTATTTAAATATGAACATTATAAAATATATATTAAATTCGTGGGTATGAATAAAGTTAAATTAATTAATATATTAGTGTATATATTTCATATTAAATTCAAAATTATTTATTTATGATTTATATTTATGAACAAAATTTTTAATAAATCCATTATATGCATTAAAAATATAATTTTTTTCAAAATGATATTTATTAATATTTAAGATAGAATATTATAATTAATTTTGAAATTTTTTAGAAATTTATTTTATAAAATTTAAATCATCTTTGGAAAAAAAAAATATCATCAAAAGGTTAGTCTTTGATATTTATTTGAAATGGTTGATTTTTCTTAAATAATGAAAAAATACAGTTTTTATAGAAATATATATATTCTTTTAAGGTATTTACAATGTATAATTATATTTTAGATTTTATTTAAAATTTCATTAGTTAATTTTTAATTTAAAATAATCCAATTATATTTTAAAAATATGTTTTGTAAATTAATTTAGTAGAAAAACATTTTAATCACAAAAAAAAATTTATAAAAAATTTTTTTCATCACATTTTGTCTACTTAGTTTTAAATATAATTCTACAATTATTTTCTTTTAATAAATAAAAATGGATCTCATATTTGTAATTAAGAGGTTTAAATATGATAAATAGGTCCTCTTTATTTTTTTGACAATACGAATTGTAACATTAGTAATTTCTTAGAATGGAAAAGGTTAAATCATGTAATTAAAGATAAACAGAATGATATGAAATAAATAATTACACTAAAACATTATTTAATTTTTTTACATGTATAACTCATCCATATTCATCGGAAATATTAATATGTGGCCTTTTGTTTCCATTTGGACCTTATTTTCGCAATTCTAATATATAACATAATATATTCCCAAAAATGCCACACGCTTTCTTTCAATAACTATAATATTTTAAACAGAGTAAATAATCAATGATTTTTTAGGTTATAATTAGTTATTTTAAATATAAATTAATTCTTTTTGTTAATTAAATTTTAATTTATAGTCTACACATAACTGCCTTCAATGCCTAAACAATGCTGATGCAATAATTATTAAATTAAAATACTGATAAAATAAATGATCTAAAATTTAAAAATTGTATTATTTGAATGAATTATGGTTTTCATATATATTTATTATATAAAAATTATATATTATATTGGTTTAGAATACTTTTATAATAAATCCTCTATTTTATTGTTTCTATTAATGTCAAAGTAGATGAATACTGTCAAATTTTACATTAATGATTTTATAATAAATATTATTTAATTACAGGATTTAAAATTTCAAAAAATATTATAATTTTCCATTAGAAAGAGATAACATTTATTAAATCATAAATTTCCAATTTATGTTCATTTTCTTCGTTTAATGTAACTATATCATCCAATTAATAAAAAAACATTGATAATAACATAATTGTAAAACATGTAAATGAAGTATTAAAAAATAGATAAGGGTATAAATGTGAACCAATTTTTTAAAAATTCTATTATATGAGATTATTTCATCTCATTTTAATCTTATCATTAAATCATATCAATTGGGAGACATTTGGACATATAAAAAAATTTATATTACTTTAATATTTGATAAAATTCCAAGAGTGCCCTTCCTCTCTATTTTAAAAGGAAATAATATTTATTATTTGATCATAAATAAAAAATATTATTTAAAAAAACATACCCTAATATCATCCATAAATACTTAATCATATACATGTTCCTTATTTAATCAATAATTACATCCCTATAGGTCTTACGGTATAAATAATAGAAGTTTGTCCGAAGAAGAGGTATAGTTCTTGACCGACCGTTTTTGTTTTATTTATTCTTCCACATCCATAAAATACCCTTAAACCATGATAGGATAATAACATTAATATATTAAAAATAACTAGATGTTATTATATTAATTTCATAATCAAAATCCATCTAAATATTCCATCAAATGTGAAAGGAATTCATCTTTCATGTGTATGATGGACTTGTACCTCATAAAATGATGTAATTAATTATCCATCACCATATATCATAAACGGTAATAATTATGGAATTAATGGTTATAAATTATATTAATGACATATTCATCATTCCAAAATTTAATATATCATTTAATTTATTAACTTCTTATTCACATAAAATAGATAATACCATTCATGGATATATGTGGACAACTAACTGTATGAAGTGATGTGATTCATTTTTCTTCAATATAACACATGGATTTTACATAAAATAATTATTGAATATATAATATGGTATTTAGTATATTATTATATTTCTGGAATGATTAATAAATACTTAACTTCATTTCAATAATTATTATTGAATAATGGAAACGTTACACTTGTGTACGTACCACCTACCGCCTCCATGATTGATATATAGTTCACCATTCCTAACTATATTTCAGGGATGGGTTTAAATTATAATTTATATATAAAAATTAGAATTATTTATTTAATATTATTCTAAATATGATGAAATATGTTGAAAAATAATCATTAAAAATTAATCCAACTAGTTAAATAAAATAAAATATGTTCTTTATTCTGGATGATAAGAAACATGCATGAGGATATAAGATTATGGAAAGGGGGGATTAATTTAAAAACTTTGTTTTAAATTTTGTATAGTATTATTTTCAAAATAATTATATTTGATGTCCATGTCCATCATAATGTTTTATAAAAAATAATATTTATTTTTCAATTGCTTTTAAATGAAACTTTTTACCATATTTTATATGTTTTTAACTTTTTTAACAGAATGTATATTTTTATGATTTTATATAAGGGAAGTTATTTGAAAAATGATATTTTAATGTTTCCCTTAAAAATTTATTTTTACCCAGTATCCACATTTATTAAAATATTTTATTAATTGATTAATATGAAAAATAAGAATTCCAAGTTAAATTTTATGTATTTGGTGACCTTCATTCAATGGTTTGAAAAAGGAATATCATTAAGGAATGTTTTTAATTTATTTATATATGGAAAAAACAATGGTTAATTTTAACTTATATTTAGATAGATTATATTCCCACCCTCAAAACCATTATTTTGTTTTTATATTAATGTATATGATTTCATTTTTTATTCATGTAAAAATCATCCCTAAATTTTTCATTATATTTTGGTAATGAAAATGAGTTTTAAGAGAGAATAATATTTTGATATCAACAAGTGTTTTGAACATAAATTTAAAAGTGTTTTTAGATAGTTTTATTATTTATATGGGTTATAAACATTGATTATGAAGGGTTTATCAACATTATAAATCATGGGTGAGTTTGATATAACATCTACATAGGGTTTATACTCATTATATAGTATGAGTGAGGAGGATATAGCTTATAGAATGGGTTCACCCAGAGAGTACTCCAATGCATTGTGTAATGATTCCATTCTCTAGATAATTTTATTGGAAGTAGGCCATATAATTATTTGAATTTTTAGGGTTCTTGTAGGTGTTAAATAGGGGTTCTAAGATGATTATTCATCGAGATACCTATATGAATGTCTTTTATAAATAATAAATAATTTTCATTGGAATTAGTAGATTCCAATAGATAAGATAGTGATATTTTTAAAGGAATAGTGTGGGACTTTTTGGATAAATATTAACATTTAAAAATCAACTTTTTAATGGGTTTTTACTATACTAATTAGGTCACATAAACTTGTTTTTGTGTTCATCCCACATTTTAATTTTTTTCACTCAATTAAATATGGGTAAGGGAAATGAAGATGTTCTGTTGAATTTCATGAATATTTTTTGAGAAAAGAAAAAATATTATTTTAATTGTTTTTATATTATTTGAAAATTGGAATTTAATAGATCTTTCCAATTTATAAAAAATTGTTTTGATATCTAGGATATATATCCTGATTCACCAAATCTTTAAGCATAGAATATCTGTGGGAATGAAATTCGGTGAACTATGTTTCAAAGAGTCCAGAATATGTAATGTTTATGGTTGGATCTATTCAAAAATAAAATTCAAAAATTCATAATGAATAAACTATGCCTTTACAAAACCACATCATAGTAATATAGAGAATAAAGAGAGAAAAGGAAGTGATTTATGATGAGAAATCCATAAATGAAGAGACCCAAATGGAAAACAACATGAAAAATCTAACTCTAGAGGGATATATTTGAGGAAATTACAAATGAGGGTTCCCTCTTAGGAGTGAATCCAAATAAGTCAAGGAGGGTGAGAGGATTATGATTATTTATAAAAATGAGAGAGTGAAAAATATAAAATCCTATTTTTATATTATTTTTCATGGTTGATAGTTTGGGTAAAAAATTTGTAAAATGATGCACTAACCATGCAAGCCACATGGGATGATCTAGAGAACCCTGAATGGTGAGGTTGAGCAGTTAGAAAAAAATTTCATCATCAATGTAGTTGTCTTTGTAAAAATTATATATTCAGTCACATGGATTTTACATTATTTTTACTACCTTTGTGTCACCCATTCACATATGAAAAAAACGGAAAAATATTAATATGCTATACATGTTCATCAATAAATTCAATAAGGAAACTAAATATAAATAAATAATTTTAATTATTTTTAACATTATGGTCATGGTGTGACATTGATTTTTATCATTTTAAATTCATATTTTGTCATTTTACAATCTCTATAGCTGGATAATGAATTATTTTATATTCTATATCTTCTAAATTTCTCTCTCCCTCTCTCAATTATGGTTTTTATCTTATTCTTTATGAATATTGATTGGAGTATGTTCTTTAAAGGGATCGTGTAGAACCAATACAATTATTTATTTTTCTTTTAGTTCTTGATTTATCATTAATGAATGATTTTGGGTAATTCATGGCCCTTTATTAAATGGATTAGTTCTTTCATGTCTCTTAATGTAATGGGATGTTGGGTTTACTTTCTCATTCATGAAAAAATTTTGATTGAGTGCTCAATTCCATATATGAGGGTTATTGGTTTCCCGTTTGGTCCTTAAAGGAATGTACATAAATTTTAAATGGTTTATAGGGTACCATTGAACATGATTTAGTATAAATATACAAAAAACATTGAGAGAAGAAGTAGGAACTATTCATGGCTGATTCCAAAACATATTTTATCAATTTCCCTTTTTATTTTTTTATTTCCATGACAATATCTCATTTATTTAACTACATTCTCTCATAATTTATACCCATGGTATGTCACATGTAAATAATATATTTCACTTATGTAAAATTAAATTTAATTAACTATTATAGTTTTAGTTTAATTATATTATTATTTTAGTTTCATAAAATAAAGTAATTTTTTTAAAAAATTGGAAATTCACTCTAATTTCCATCCTTACTCTGATCAAGATATATTTATAATGATAAATTCATCATTTGATAATGATCCATCATAACAACTTTTTTCTTACGTATTTTCAGACTAATTAGATATCTATTTCACATCAACCCAAAGTCCTTTATAGGTACTATAAAACTATGAGGGTCAATAAGATTTCTGCTAATGAATTTACAGATTCATTTAAATCATCAGATACACAATGGTGGAGATATTTTTATGATTACCAATTGAAGATCATTATTAATTACTATGATTTAATGTATCATTTATATTTTTCAATTGTGCATCTTATATGAGTTTTTCATTTTAAATATACATTGATTTGGTTTTCTATATGGTAAAGCATAGGATTAACTATTTTCATTATAATCCTCAATGTTGAACTATAATTATTTGACAAATTGAAACTTATAACTAGTTTAAACGCACAAAAAAGGTATAATTTTATCATTATACCATGTATAATAATAATATTATTTCATTTACCAAAAAAGATCCACAAATACTATTGAGGGATAATGAGGTTTTTAAGAGAATTGTATGTAAATAATCTGTACTATTGGGGATTTCAAATGAAAAAATCAACATCATTATGGGTTGGGGAATTTTTGGATAAATGTGATAGACTTAAATTGTTTAGGATATTTTGGGATCATCTAAATTATTGGATGTGGTTTATTTATGTTTAAATATTTCATGGGTGGTTATATATAATAATAATGATATTATTATAATTATTGAACAAATGGTAATGTATGTGTCTAGTTAATATTATTTTTATAAAATGTTAAATTTATAAATTGATAATTTATTTTTTAATATGAAATATTCATTATCATTTGTACTAAAAGTAAAATAGACGATAATAACAATTATAACTATAAAAAGAGTGAAATAAAATAAAATGGTTGTTCTTTTATGTATATATATATATATATCAAAGTGTATATATTTTTGTAGTTTTAAAAGTCGATATTATTTTTTATATAATAATAACCATATGATATTATTATTTTTATCATTTTTAATTTTAAATATTATTATTATTATTTACTATATATTTGGTTTTGATAAAAAGTGGGAAGTTAAAATATTAAATTAGTTGGGGTGTGGGGTGTTCTTTTACAATATGACTGATTTAAAATAAAAAAAAGAGAAGGATATGGACTATATTCAATAGGTTATTATGACTAAAAAACATTATAAATGAAAAAACTATGAAAAACAATTTTTGAAGGGGACATTCTACTACTATAACAAGACACATTTGGGATACACACCTCTATCTCTCTCTATCTCCACTATATCTCCCCCATATATATTTTATGTCTATTAAATTTCATAAAATTTTATATATAATATCTATTTTTATATAGATCTGAATGATGATATGTTATTGGTGATAGAGTTATCTCAATTAGTTGAAGTTAATGTGTAATTTTTTAGTAGTGTGATATTTTTGATATATTTAACAAAGTTACAATTTTTTTATAGATGGGATACTATGTCTCACTTCTCTCCTAGTTCTCTTATATTCTATGGCTCCAGTGAGGTTTTCTTCCTGAACCCATATGATTCAGAGTCAACATTGCGTCTTTGTGGTGTCTTTCATCCTCTTTTTTTCATCCCCTCTTCTTGCCTCTTCTTTATTTATTTCTATGCTTGAATCTCTAGGGGTTTTCAGGTCATCATCTTTTCATCTCAGGCTTTTGGGCTCCTGATGATGGTTTTTTGCTGCTGTATCTTTCAGTCGCATTTTCCACATACATACCATTATGATCCTTTATGCCTACCTAAGTAAAATTTGGTGTTATTGTTTAAAGGGGGTTTGGGTTTCATGATTTGGGGGGTCAATGTTCCTCATGGAGATACCAAGGATAGTATTCCTCGACATTCCTTCTTTTCTTACTCATCGACGATTACAGTTATTCGGTTTCATGTCCCCTCTACTATGACGTTAACTTCATGGTCCACTACTCATATCCTTATTGGATCAGGTCGGTGGTGAAAATGATGATTTGGTAGGTGGGGTTCAGCAGCCTTGACGGATCCATGAAGGCATACCCTAATCATGGCTTTGGCCTTTCGGTTTTCTTCCTCAAGCATTCAGTGATGGTTTGTTTTCTTATTATTAGAGGTTGATCTTCTTTATAACGTTTAGTGATGCATTGAACTAAAAATGGACTTAAAATTAGATTTTTATTTCATTTTCCAAAACATGATTTTATGGATTATTAGAAAACTCTAGACCAATAAGGAACCCAAATAATAGGTGCATCCATGTTCAAAATTCAAAATTCATTGGTTCCAATCATTATATATTCATTGATTACTAATGGTATTTTATATTTGGATAACAAAATATTTTCATGTTATGTTGATATTTTTATGCGGATCTCTATATAACAATTAAATTTAAAGTCTTTGATTTCTTTGTTTCCTTTAAATCATGAATTAACCTTCTTAAAAAAATAAAAAATGTTTATATAAAATATGATTCAATAATAATTATTTATTTTATTTTCATATAAAAGTTCATGAATCTATGTTGTCTTCTTCCAATATGGAACTTTATTTGGTTATGATTTTGATATAATAAATGTTGAGTTATCTCCCATGGTTATCATGTATCATATAATGGTATGTTTGTTTATGTTTTGATGGTTATTTTTTTATTCTTAATGTGTAAATAATCCCACACATGTATTGAAACCCTTCATGATTTATTTCCATCATTTATCATTTTTGGGATGTTGCTCAAGGCCTAGTAGAGTCCTCCATCATTCTCAAGACAATGAGGATAAATAAAGATGTTACAAATGGTTTTAGTTTAGTTTGTCCCAAAATACAACATGAGATTAATGGTATCAACTTGTTCTCTTCCATGTGGAACAAGAATTCATTAGATTTATTACTTTTATAGTTAAATTCATTTTTTTTATTACATAGGATGGAATATTATAAATGATTAAGATTATCATGACAAGAATTGTAGAGCATAAAAATATGTATCAATCTATTTAATGTTGAACATCACGGTACTAGGTAGTTGGGAACATAAGTGTTACGCAGACAGTTATAAGATCATGGAATCTCATCATCATTGATATAGCCATTGAGACAATCATGACATTAATTAGATGAATTAATTCCCACTAGGATTATATATTTCATCTTGAGTGATGATATATGATATTATGCACTATGTTCATTTTTTTTAAAATTTGTTTTCTAATGAAAAAAATATGAAAAGGGAATAATTGGTGTATTGTAAAAAATGGGTTGATTTTCAAAAGCAAGTTGAATGTTTTCAAAAGTGGTTGCATGTAAAAAAAATGTTTATTTTTGGAAGGAAATGTTGTGATATTTTATGTGGTAAAATATAAAATGATATGCCTTCACTTGAAAGATGTTGAGACTTATAGAGTTTGTGGTTTTTCTAGAAAATAGAACTTTTTGGGTGGTGTCAAAACCATGTTGAAGAAGCTACGAATAATGTGGTTTCACTGGACCCATGGTTGAACCAAGAGTATGTTCAGAATATCATCGAGGAATTTCAAGCTATGGAAATGGGGAACTGGTGGGATGCACCAAGAAAGAGGATCATTCTGTTCAGTTCTAGAAACAGAATACAACAATTTTCTAGGGTTATTCTAAACTATATATGGCTGAGGTGTGGCTGCTAAGGATGAATCGTATATTTGATTCCATCAACACAGCCATAGAGTTGAGTGTCATGATAGAAATTTATATTCTCTATAATTAGTCATGCTGGTGGTGGGATCTAGTGGTGTAGTCATGAGTAGATCATGGCCTTACTTGGGAGGATATTTATGAATTTTTTAACAAATAATTTGATCCTCACACATACAAGATTCAATGTACAATAGGCTTATTCAACAAGAATTAGTTATATATTTCTGTCGCAGAGTATGTGGTTATATTCATGAATTAGTATACTTTTCACATGAGGTTGTTTCTAGTTATTACATGAAGGCATACATCTTTGAATGGATGATAATATAAGAGATTCTCTAAAAGATTGATTTTCTATGTATTTCATACTAAAAATATATTTGGAATAGAGATATAGTGGATGTACATGACATCTGAGGAGCTATGGGAGGATGAAATATCATGATACCCATGGGAAATTGTGGGAACTATATTGTTGGTAGAATGTTGAGGAGGGAAAACTAATTCTAGAGTGGGGGTGAAAATAAGAACAAGAGAGATGGATCAGCGAATCTTCCTCTCAGACGCATGCCAAAGAACAGATGTTTCAAATGTGGTTCCTTCGAACACATAAATTGAGTGTGTACAACACCACCAGAATCCTTCCATAATTTAAAAAAATGGTATATAATAAGTGATATTGTCCCAGTGCTCCAAGGTCAGGTGCTCTAGACATTTCTCAGGTGTCACAAGAATCTGATGCTTTGATGGGGTGGGGAAATTAGATTCAATTGCGTCAGAAGAATAGATCTCGACATAGAGATTCTAGGAATGTCATGATTCCCCATTAAGAGAAATTGTAGGAAGCTAAAAAGAAGCAGAGTGCAGCGATGAATAAATTATTTAGAGTTGTGATGATGATTATAGATAATTAGGTTGGTCAATCAATGATGAAAGGTATGATTCTTTTAAATAATTCCATCATGAAAATGTTGTTTGATATTGGTGAATTTCATTCCCTCATTTCTTCTCATTCTATTTATTTTCTATGTTTAAAACATCATATGATTCCTTCTATGATAACACATCAAACTCCTCTTGGTCATAGAGAATGGTAATCCTTTTTTTGTAAAGATTTTTCTATAATAGCCAATGTAGATGAACTAAAATGGGACTTATGTATCAGCCCTGGTTTGATGTATGTGTCCTTTGATATTGCATATTTTTGTGTTTAAAGTGCATGCGATGAGTTTGGAAGAGGTAGGGAGAGTTTGGAACTGTTTTGGATGAGTTTGGAGGGATTTAAAGGGGTTCACGGTTTGAGCACGGTTATTAGAAACCGTGTGGGTTCCCTAGGAAACTTTATGGACCCTTGTTCTCGAGACAGTAGGCCTCTAACGGACTATGCACTGTTTTCCAAACCATGCGAGGAAACCATGTAGACCCTGGCTCTCGAGGTAGTGGTGTGCACACGGTTGGCGCACGGTTTTCCAAACCGTGTGGCCACTTAAATTAAGGGTTATAAGTTTCAGGCTCACTTGAGATTGCCTCATTTCACTCCAAATCTTCTCCCACTCGAGCCTCACTCAGGGTTTTCGGTTCTCAAGGGTTGGAGGGGCTCTCCCACATGTTTTGGAAGTGATTCAAAGGGGTTTCATGGTGTTTTCTCCCGGGTAAGTCTCAATTCTTGTTTCTCATTTGTTTTCCTCTAGATCTACTTCCCTCTCTTTCTTGGTTTTCTAGATATACACATGTTGTGTTTAGATATTCGGTTGGGGTTTCCTTGTATTTTAATTTTAAGTCTTGTGATGGTTAGGGAAGGTGATCTATAGAGGTTTTTCTTGTGCGTTCGTCGGATTTGATGTGGGTGGCTTGGGGGTCGATTCCTCGGGAACCCTAAAGTATGGTGGATTCTCTATCGACTCCACTTGGTTAGAACTAGTGGTTCCTTATTACAATTAATTTTTTGTGCGTGAAATTATTTGTGTTCTGATGTGAGAAATTTGTGGAAAATCCCTTGTGTGATGTTTTGGGGATTTTTTAGGAAAAAAAGGGTTTTGTGGTGAAATAAAATTGTTCTGGATTTTAAAATGGAGATTTTAAAATGGGATGTTATGGTTGATTTTTGAAAATGACTGATAGAATTGTTTTCAATAAAATGGTTGTTTTATTGAAATGTTGTTTGGAATGGAAAATGATTTTCAAAAAATGGGTGATTTATTGAAGTGGATTGATATGCAATGGAATTGGTTGATTGCATATAGTTGTGACGTTGGTGGGTTATATGCTTGGCATTGGCTTGTTTTGAATGTTGTGTGTATGTGGTGAGAAGTACCACTATAAAAATGGGTTGGATAGTGGACAAAAGGGCCACCATCAATGGGAAGTGGACGGGAAGTGGTACTTAAGTGTGAATGGGTGAATGGGTTAGACGGAAGCTCCACCGTTTGGTTGTTTGGTTTTTTGGTTGTTTTTTTGTGCATTGCATTTCAAGATGGAAGTTGGGGTTCTAATGTGAAATGGTGAATTGGCTTATGGAATTTTTGTTGGCTTTCCCTTGGTTGCTTGGTTTGGATGTGATGGCCTAGAAAGGGAACATTTGGCTTATGAAAATGGTTAAATTTCTGTTTTATTTTATATAAATTGTTTTATATAAATGTGCTAACAATTTTATCCTACTGTCATGTATAGGGAATTCATTTGGGGAAAACCTACTGAGTTTTAGTACTCACCCCCATCGTTGGAACTGTGGTGTCTTTGTAGATGTTGTGTACCGTGACATGGGTAAAGGTAAGGTATCTCCCTCCTTTAGTGGTTCATTGTGATGTCTTGTTGGTGCGTGGATCTTGGAGCTTTGTGTGGGGATGTGGTGGTGCCATGGATCGTAGTGTTGTTGTTTAGTTTTTGGCTTGTTCTCTGATGTTGTTTGGACATGTCTGGTCATATTGGTTTTTCATTGTACTGTGGAACAACTTGGTTGTCTTTGGGAATACATGTTTGGGTTTGAAAGGGCGGGCATATTTAAATGTTGGTTTGGTTGGTTTTGTCTTAAGGGAAAATCATTCCCCAACGTGATCTTTAAGCCCTCGGAATTTATTGCAAGCCTTTGGAATCTTGGGAACGTCTTTTAAGGCCAAGTAGACGTCGATGCCTCCTCAAAACAATGAGGTAGGGTTGGGGTGTTACAAGTTGTTTCATTTTTTCTGTCCCTTGGAGTTGATTCTCGGATTTGTTGTTGACATTCATTCTGTTACATTCCTAGATTCGGGAGGGTAGCAAGGCGTAGGATTATCAGAACATGGAATGTATTGTATAAAAGGACGTAGCTAACTGTTTTATGCTGAAATTCAAGTTTCCATGGAGTTCGGTACAAAAGTGATTTAGAGACACTTATATGAATTGGATATCTCATTGTCATGGGTGTAGCCAATGAGATGATCATGACATGCATGGTAAAAATGAATTCCCTCTAGGATGCATATTTCATTGGGGTATAATGATTTTTGATGTGATATAAATATGAGAAATTGTAAGGTGAATAAATTGGTATTTTGAAAATGGTTTGGTTTTCAAAATGGTAAAACATGGAACATGTGGAAAAATGTGAATTGGTGGAAAGACTTGTTGTGATAGTGTTGTGTAATGTGATTTAAAATGGGATTTTGTGATGTCTGTGGAAGTGAGAATCATGGTTTTTTGTTTTTGTTTTTTATAGAAATGGCACCTGGTAGGTGTCATAAAGACCAACCAGAAAAGGCTACTGAGAATGTGGTTGCACCTGAGCCTCAGGTGAACCAGCAGCTAGTGCAAAGCATAGTACAATAATTCCAAGATGTGGAAAGTGGAAATAGAGTGGATGAACCAAGGCATGTGGATAATGTGGTTCAGTTTCAAAATAAAAATCCACCCATCTTCATGGGTGATTTAGAGCCGAAAAGGGAAGAAGCATGGTTGAATAGAATGAACAAGATCTTTGAGTTCTTGGGAACGCCGGTAGGGATGAAAGTTAAGTTGGACATGTATATGTTGGAAGATATTTTCCTTCAGTGGTGGGATTTTTTAGTCCAAAAAGGGATGGACCAGGGTATGACAAAGCAAGGCTTTGAGGAATTGTTTAACATAAAATTATACCCACATACGTTTAGAATTCAACGTATGACTGATTTCTTCAGTTTGAAGTAAAGCTTATATCGGTGACGGAGTATGCAGCTAAGTTTATGAACTTAGTGCGGTTTGTACCAGATGTGGCGGGTAGCATGGGGTTGAAGGAAAGAATCTTTTAAGCAGTATTAAGGAATGAAATCCTTTCAAAGATAGTGGTAATGTGTACAGATGATTACACATAGATGGTGAATAGAGCCTCGGTGGCTGAGCGGGATCTGTAGGGCACTCTGGACAGAGGAAGCATGGTGGTACCCATGAGGAATAGTGGGAACTGTAATGCTGGTTTCAAACGGAGGAGGGACACTTATTCCTAGGATGGGAATATGGCATATAATATGATGGTAGGATCGGTAAATCTTCCTCTGATGCCCCAGAGCAAGCCGGGATGTTTTCAGTGTGGTTCTACGAGCCACATCAAGAGGGATTGTATGGAACAACCTCGACCATGACATAATTGAAAGCAGATGGTGAAACTGCAACATTATTGTTAGAATGCTCCATGTTCAGGTGGGCGTGACACTTCCCGGGGATCACAGACGTTGTATGCTTCTTCAGGACGAGGACAACAACATACCCCTCGGCAGTAGGGTAAAGCAGGTCATGGTGATTCTCATAATACCACGACACCTTAGCAGGGAAATAAAGAATAGTGTGTGGCATGAAAACATGTGTTAGGAGCTGAGCAGGTTGTGGTGGATGATCAGTCGGGACCATCCATGGTCCGAGGTACTATTATTTTAAAATCTACCTTCATGCAAGTGTTGTTTGATACGGTTTCTTCACACTCTTTTATTGTTTCATGTGTGGTTGATTTTTTGGGTTTAAGGGTAGAAATGATGCCCTCATTTTTGAAACGTCAAACTCATCTGGGTAAAAGAGAGTGTCAAGATTTCTTTTTTAGAGAATTTTGTATTGTTGTGGGAGAGGTTGAGATAGTGTGGAAATTCTCATTGCATGAGATGGATATTTATGATGTAATCTTGGGAATGGATTGGCTGGTGGCTTTTAAGGCCCACATCGACTGTGATACGCGGACAGTGGCTTTTAACACACACGATGGTGTTATACATCTCTTTAGAGGAGAGAAGCATGAAAGGGAGGGTGCAACAGCTTTGTTGGCACTAGTAGTGGGTATGTTATCATATCATTTGGTATTGTTGTCGCTGGAATCGGTAGAGGGTGTTGAGAAGAGTTTTCCTCCAGCAGTGGTGGGTCAGTTCTTGGGTGTTTTTCCTGATGAATTCCATGGGTTACCTCCCGTAATAGAAGTGGAGTTTACGATTGATCTCCTTCTGAGGACCAGTCCTATCTCACTTCTGTCTTATAGGATGGCGCCAGCTGAATTGAGGGAATTGAAAATCCAATTGGAATAGTTAGAAAAAAATGGATTATCTAGCATAGCATGTCTCCGTGGGCAGTACTAGTGTTTTTTGTAAAAAAAGGTAGAATGAACGTTGAGGCTATGTGTTGATTATCGTAGACTTAACAATGTTATGATAAAGAATAGATGTCCACATCCACGAATTGATGATCTGTTCAACTAGTTGAGGGGAGCCCATTGGTTCTCCAAAATCGACGTGAGGTCGGGATATCATCAATTGCGAGTGACGATGGGGGATATTTCTAAAACAGATTTCAGAAGTAGATATGGAAATTATGAATATCTGGTTATGCCCTTTGGTCTAACGAATGCGCCACTGGTGTTTATGGCATTGATGAATCGGATATTATAGAGATATCTAGATTCATTTGGGTTGGTGTTTGTAGATGATATTTATGTATATTCAAAGTTGAGGGTGGAGCATGAGCAGCACTTGGTGATAGTTCTAGGGATCTTGAGGGATCATCAGTTATATGCCAAATTTTCAAAGTGTGACTTTTGGATATAGGAAGTTCGTTATCTTGGCAATGTGATTTCATAAAGGGGTGTTTCAGTGGATCCAAAAAAGATAGAGGCTATTATCTCATGGAAACCACCAAATAATGTTTTTGAGATACGTAGTTTCCTTGGTCTAGCTGGGTATTATCGGCCTTTTGTTCATGATCTTTAACTTTTGGATTCTCCAATGATAGCTTTGACATGAAAGAACGTTCCATTCCAGTAGAATTAACAGTTCCAATAGTGTTTCGATGAGCTAAAGGGTTTTCTTACATCACCACCAATATTGGTTTTTCCAGAATCAGGAAAAGGGTACGTGGTGTATTGAGATGCATTGGGATCAGCATTGGGGTGTGTTCTCATTCAAGGGAATCATGTGGTTGCTTATGGCTCATGGCAGTTGAGAGTCCATGAGAAGAACTACCAAACTTCTGATTTGGAGTTGGCAGTAGTGGTCCATGCTTTGAAAGTGTGGCATCATTATCTCTTTGGTGAGAAATTCACCGTATATACAGATCAACAGTGCTTGGAACACATTTTCACACAAAAGGATTTGAACTTGAGGAAAAAGAGATGGATGGAATATCTCCAGATGTTTGATTTTGACTTGATGTGACAACCAGGTAAGAGAAATTCGGTGGAGGATGCATTAAGTATAAAATTATATGCTCAGGTGGTGAAACATGCATCAGACCATTAGTAGTTGATGTCAGTTATAGCTGATATGTGGTTGGAATGTGAGGACCGGGGCGATAGAGCGTTCTTCATCCCAGTTTTGTTGATTCCTGACTTGGTTGACCTGGATTGAGAGGCACAGATATCTAATTTTGAGTGTGTGACCATGGGGTCGAGACTCAATGGTGGAGAGAACATTGAGGGTTGGAAAATTAATGGAGATTAAATTTTGTGTTTTTGGAATCAGATGGTTGGTCCAGTGGATTTTCAGGAAGATATTCTCAGGGCGTAACATCATTCCAGATGGGCTGCTCATCCTAGAATTTAGAAAATTTATAAAGCGCTAGTGGTGCAGTTCTGGTGGGCTGGTATGAAAAGATGTGTGGCTGAGTTTGTTTCAAGATGCTTGACTTGTCAGTAGGTCATGGCAGTGCATCGAAGGCCAGCAAGAATGTTGCAGTCCTTATCAATCCCTGTTTGGAAGTGGGAGCAGATAGCAATGGATTTTGTTACAGGTCTCCCAAGAACGGTCAGAAAGAACGATTCCATTTGGGTGATAGTGGATCGGCTAAAGAAGTCGACTCATTTCATCCTGGTTCGTGAATCTCATACGGTGGAAGATTTGTCCAAAATCTATATCCAGAAGGTGGTAAAGAGGAATGGTGTTCCAGTTTTGATTGAATCAGATAGAGATCCGATGTTTACATCTCATTTCTAGAAATCCTTGCAGCAGGTCCTTGGGATTCAATTGAAGATGAGTACGGCGTATCATCCTCAGACAGATGGTTAATCTGAGAGGACGATACAAACTCTAGAGGATATGTTGCAAGCTTGTGTCATGGATTTTTGTGGCTCATGGGAGGATCACTTGTCATTGGTTGAGTTCTCATACAATAATAGTTTTCAGGCATCCATACATATGGCTCTGTTTGAAGCATTGTATGGGTGGTCGTGTTGTTCTCCACTATGTTGGGTGGAAACGGGTGAGTCTTCGATGGTTGGACCATGTCTCATCCAAGAGACTACAGAGAAGATAAATTTGATCAGGAAGATAATGGATATGGCTCAGAGTTATTAGAAATCATATGTGGATCTTCGTCGACAGTCGTTGTCGTTCTAGGTGAGTGATCATGTGTTCTTGAGGATCTCTCTCCTAGGTTGGGAAATCATCGGTTTGGGAATCAGGGAAAGCTAGGTCCGAATTATATTTGGCCTTTTGAGATTCTTGAGTGGGTTGGTAAGGTGGCGTATCATTTGACTATACCACCATGGTTTAGTGCGGTGCACAATTTGTTTCATGTCTCGTAGTTGAAAAAGTATCAGCCGGATCATGACCTTGTGATTCGATGGGATCATGTTGAGCTTGACCCGAATGCTTCATTGGTGCACATGCTAGTTCAGGTTGTGGATAGGAAAGAGAAAGTCTTTCATGGTAAAATCATTGGTTTAGTTCGTGTTTTGGGGAAACATGGTCAGATTCAAGAGGAGACATGGGAGCAGGATAAATATATAATCAAGCAGTGGCCCGAGCTCTTTAGGCAAAGGGCAGGTTCACTACTTTCGGAGGATAGAAATTCCAATGGTGGGGATAATATAGCATCCCCAGTCTGAGGTATGTGGCCTTTTTTATGCATCTTTTTTTGTTTAAAGTGTATGGGATGATTTGGGAAGAGGATGGAAGAGTTTGAAATGGTTTTGGATGAGTTTGTAGGGCTTTAAAGGGGTGCACGGTTTGAGCACGGTTAGTGGAAACCGTGCGGGTTCCCTAGGAAACTATGTGGACCCTTGTTCTCAAGATAGTATGCCTCGCACGACCTATGCACATTTTTCCAAAACGTGTGACGAAACCGTGCGGACCCTAGCTCTCGAGGCAGTGGTGTGCGCATTGTTAGCGCATGGTTTTCCGAACCGTGCGGGCTAACCTTGTGGCCACTTAAAGTTAGGGTTATAAGTTCCGAGCTCACTCGGGATTGCCTTATTTCACTCCAAAGATTCTCCCACTCGAGCCTCACTCAGGATTTTCGGTTCTCAAGGGTTGGAGGGGCTCTCCCACACGTTTTGGAAGCGATTCGAAGGGGTTTCAAGGTGGTTTCTTCTGGGTAAGTCTCTCCTCTTTTTTCTAATGTGTTTTCCTCTAGATCTTCTTCCCTCTCTTTTGTGGTTTTCTAGATATACACTTTTTGTGTCTAGATCTAGGTTTGGGGTTTCCTTGGATGTTAATTTTATGGCTTCTGATGGTTAGCTAAGGAGATCTAGAGAGATTTCGGTGGTGCGTTCGCCGTATTTGAGGTGCGGTGGCTTGTGGGTCGATTCCTTGGGAACTCTAAAGGTAGGTGGCTTCTCTCTTGACTCCAATTGTTTAGAACTAGTGGTTCCTTGTTACAATTAATTTTTTATGCTTTAAATTAATTGTGTTTTGATGTGATAAATTGGTGGAAAATCCCTTGGGTGATGTTTTGGGGATTTTTTGGGAAAAAGCGGGTTTTGTGGTGAAATGCTATTATTGTGGATTTGAAAATGGAGATTTTAAAATGGGATCCTATGGTTGATTTGTGAAAATGATTGATGGAATAGTTTTCAATAAAAGAGTTGTTTTATCGAAATGTTGTTTGGCATGGAAAATGATTTTAAATAAATGGGTGATTTATTGAAGTAGATTGATATGCAATGGAATTGGTTGATTGCATGTGGTTGTGACCTTGGTGGGTTATATTCTTGGCATTGGCTTGTTTTAAATGTTGTGAGGAAGTGGCGAGAAGTACCACTATAAAAAGGGGATGGATAGTGGACGGAAGGGACACCATCAATGGGAAGTGGAAGGGAAGTGAAATTTAATTGTGAATTGTTGAACGGGTTGGACGGAAGCTCCGCCGTTTGGTTTTTTGGTTGTTTGGTTGTTTTTTTGTGCATTGATTTGCAAGATTGAAGTTGTGGTGATAATGTGAATTTGTGAATTGGCTTATGGAATGTTTGTTGGCTTTCCCTTGGTTGCTTGGTTTGGATGTGATGGCTTGGTAAGGGCACGTTTTTCTTATGGAAATGGTTTCCCATGTGTTTTATTTTATATAAACTATTGTATATAAATGTGATAATAGTTTTATCCTAGTGGCGTGTGTAGGGAGGTCATTTGGGGAAAACCTACTGAGTTTTATTACTCACCCCCTGATTTTTCATTGTGGTATCTTTGCAGATGTGGTGTACCGTGACGTGGGAAAAGGTAAGGATTATCCCTCCTTTAGTGGTGCATTGTGATGTCTTGGTTGAGTGTGGATCTTAGAGCATGGTGTGGGGATGTGGTGGTGTCATGGCTCGTAGTGTTGTTGTTCAGTTTTCCACTTGTACTTTGATGTTGTTTGGACATGTCTGGTTGTATTGGTTTTGGGTTGAATTTTGGAACAACTTGGTTTTCTTTGGGAATACATGATTGGGTTTAAAAGGGCATGCATATTTAGCTGTTGGTTTGGTTGTTTTTTTAAGGGAAAATCGTTCCCCAACTTGATCTTGAAGCCCTCAGCATTTATTGCTAGCCTTGGGAATCTTGGGAATTTCGCTTAAGGCCAAATAGCCCTCACTGCCTCCTCAAGACAATGAGTTATGGGCGGGGTGTTACAACTTATTAGTGTTAGATATGGATTTCTTATGATGTAATCCTATGTTTATATTGTTTCTGAAAATTCAAATATATCATAAATTATTATAGAATAACAATTACATTCACCATTGAGAATGGAAGTGAGAATCTCTTCATAAGAGAAAGGTTTTGTAATGATTGCTGTAATGGAATTATTGGTACTATTAGTGGGAAAGATATCTTACTAGTTGGTGGTGTTGACTTTTTCATCATTGAATGAGATTGAGGGTAAAAGTTTTCCAATAGTCGTGGATCAATTTCTAGATGATTTCCCAGAAAATATTTCTTGGTTGTCACCAATAAGAGATATGGATTTTATGATTTATCCCCTCACATGGACCAGCTTTATATAAGTTCCCACTTATCAAATGGCACCAACAGAATTAAGGCACCTAGATGGGAAGTTGGAGAAGAAATTATGAAAATGATTCATTTATTCGAGCACATCTACGTTGGTATCACCCATCATCTTTGTAAATAAAGTATATAGAACTCTAAGGAAGTTCACAGACTATTGTATTCTTAACCAATCTATGATAAATAAAAGATATACACATCCACACATTGAGGATCTGTTGATCAATTTAGGGGATCATGATGGTTCTCTAAAATTGACTTCTGTTTAGGATATCACCAATTACGTGTTCGGATGGAGGATATTTTGAAAATAGATTTTAGAAGTAGATATGTACCTTATGAATATTTGTTAATTCATTTTGGTCTTAAAAATTATCCAAATTTCCTTATGGAATTGGTGAATCAGATATTTCATAGATATATGGATTCTTTCATTGTGGTGTTTTTGGACGACATATCATTGTATTCAAGGGTAGTGGTTGAGCACGTCCAACACATGTCAATAGTTTTGGGTATCTTTAGAGATAATAACATTTATTCCAAACCATCTAAGTGTTATTTTTGGATACAATAAATACAATTTCATGGACACGTAACTTCCCAAAAAGTTGCTTCTTTCGATCCATAGAAGATAAATGTTGTAATATCATGAAAACTACTAAGAACAAGTTTGAGATAAAAATATTTCTTGGTCTCTCTGATTAATATTTATGATTTATTAATTATTTATCATTATTATCATTTCTGATTTCCTTCTTTACAATTAATTATGTTCCATTTTAATGGACTGAGTAATGCTATTATTTTTTTGAAGAGTTGGATGTTCTTCTTACATCAGCAACTATATTGATTTTTTCGGATTTAAGATTGGGGTATGAGATGTATTATGATGCTTCGGGACCTAGGTTGAGATGATTTCTTATGAAAGGAGACCATATTTTTTCTTATGTATCAACGATGTTGATATTTCATTGAAGGAATTACCCAACACCTGATTTGGAATTAGCTGTAGTTTTCCTCACCTTGAATACATTGTGTCATTACCTCTTTGGTGAGAAATTTATTGTTTTCATGGATCATATGAAGTTGAAACATATTTTTCAATAAAATATTTTAATCAATGAAAAAATAGATCGATGATGTATCTCCATATTCTCAAATTTGACTTGATTTATAGACTGGGTAATGGAAAATCAGTGGACGATGCATTAAGTATAAATTCATACACAAATTTAGAAAATGAATCCTTAGATTAGTGGAAGTTGATTTCATCCCTATCCAATATTCATTGTGAATGTGAAGAGCAATGTAAATTTATAGTTTCCTTCTTAGTTGCGGTGGTTCGTGATTTGATAATGATGGTAAAGGCTATAAGAAAATCGGACGATGACCATATTAAAATGAGGTCAAAACTCAATGGAAGGGAGACCAATTAGAGATAGATGATGTATGGTAGTTCTGTGTTGTGGTTTAGGAATCTGATAGTTGTACCTATAGATATTCAAGAGAAACTTTTTAGAACATATCATCATTCGTGATGGAATAATAATCAAGGAATACAGAAGATGCATAAGGATTTGAAATTACAGTTCTTGTGGAATGGTATAAAACAGAAGGTGTCTGAGTTGGTTTTGAAGTGTTTAACTAGTCAAAAAGTTATGGAAGAAAATAAAAAACTAGAAGGTATATTTAATTAATTACCTTTCCTGATGGGGATATGGTAGAAAATAACCATGTATTTTCTCATAGGTCTCCCAAGAATGGTTTGAAAACACTCTTCCATATGGGCGATAGTAGATCAGATCGAAATTTTATACCATTACATCCCTTTTTGTTATTTTAATATGGTGGTGGATCTGACCAAAATATATATTTGTAAACTGATAAAGAGACATGGAATACAATTTTCAATTTCCACAGACTGAGATCTGAGCTCCAAATATCATTCTTGGAAATCCTCACATAAATCCCTTGGGACATAGTTGACTATGAGTATGAGGTTTCATCATCAGATTGAATGGAAAATCATAAAAGAATGATAAAAATGATGGAAGACATGTTGCAGGCTTGTGTAATTGATTTTTGTGTCTCACTGGAAGAGAATTTAACATCGGTGATGTTCTTGTATAATAACAGCTATTTAGCATTGATACATATGGCTCCTTATGAAGCATTTTATGGGCGTCCTTGTCGTTTTCCACTATGTTTGTTGGAAATATGTGAGACATCACTAGATGGGATGTGACTTGTCCAAGAAACAATATAGGAAATTCATTTGATTATTTAATGAATGAAGACTTATCAGAGCCATTAGAAGTCATATGTGGATCTTCATCAAATATAGTTGTTGTCCGCGCTGAGTGATCATGTGTTTTAAATTATTTATATATGGAATGGTCATCGACATTTTGAGAATCATGTAATGTTACCCCTCTACACATAGTCCCTTCCAAAATTCTAGAATGGGATGGAGAGGTGGAAGATCAGTTGGAATTTCCACCATAGTAAAAAGCAGTGCATATTGTCCTCCATGTATCATTGTTGAAAAAGTGTCAACCTAATTCTGACCATGTGATAAACAGGATAACATTGTCTTAGAGACGAATTATTATATGGTATATATACTATTGCAGATTGTAAATATAAAGAAACAACTCTCTCATGGTAAAATAATTCCTCTAGAATGTTTTTTTGGAAACACGGTCATGTTCAATAGGATACCTGGGATCATGAGAATAAAATGAAAGAGCAATAGCCTGAACACTTTTAGGGAAATTATGGTTTTATACTTTTTGTGGATGGAAAAGAAATGGTAGAGAGAATTTTAAACCCCCATTTCGGGTAAGTAGCAATTTCATTATTCTTTTAAAAACAATAATGTATATGGGAGAAGTTTGGAGAACATTAAATGTGTTAAGGGGATAAAGGTACGGATCACGGATTGTGCATAGTTTTTACAAACTGTGTGACGACCTTGGAGAAAATATGTCATGTTGTGATTTTATGCATAGTGATATTTGAAAAGGTTGGTGCACTGTTTAGTAACAGTGCAAGCCGACCATGTGTGGTTTATCCTTAAGGCAGTGACTAACACACGATTAGTGCATAGTTTGACTAACCGTGTGACAAAATAATTCTCATGTCACAACAACCTCCATAAAAAGTTGATATTGGTCTGCCTGAATGATTAACACCTCATTCCTCCACCTATGTGGCCATAACTCAGTATTTTAATCACCAAATGTCAGGAAATGTTTTTCATTGATCCAGAGGTGATCTAAAGGCTTTTTTTGATGACTAGAAGATGATTCCTCACGGTAAGTGTTCATTCTTCATCATTCTTGACGTTTTCATAGATTTACATCACCCACTACTCATATTCGAAAATCGACACCTGGTGTGGGTCGATATAAGGTTATGTATTCCAATTATGTTTATTTTTTTTTTGTGATATGGGAAGAGATCTATGGTGGTTTCATGAATATTTAACCATGTTTTGATGGATTTCTTCATGAATTTATCATTTTTGCTAAAACTCATGAGGTAGGTGCCTTTACACTCGACACCTCTTCCTAGAATTGACTGGATTAGTTTCAAATTAATTGAGTTTCATGAAATTTATTTTGAAAGGGTTGTTCATAGCATGGTCTTAATTCTCTTTATTGATGATTTATCGTTTATGGTGAAATTGTGAAAATATGGTGAATTTCTAGGTAAAGTTATTTATTTCCTTGATTTTAAAATGGTTATTTTAAAATATAGCATTACAGAATTTGAGAAATGGCTTGGTGGAAAATGGGTTTTTAATAAAATATGGTTTTATTGAAATTATTTTGGAATTTACTTTTTGGAAATTTTATTAGGAATACTTGTTTGCGAATTAATATTGCATTTGCAAGTTTTGGTTGAAATATAGCCTCATTCTCAGTTCCAAAAGTGTAAGGGAACATGGAATATAATAATCATGTGATGACATGGTAGATCAATGAGAGACCACTCATGAGTATGAAACTATCAAAAATAAGAATTCATGGTTGGTGGTGTGAATATGTGAAGTTTGTTGGTTGTGTCAAGTTGAACTTGTGAAATGGGATTAAAGCATGGATTGGTCATTTTCATGAAAATAGATTTCTGTAAATTTGATGATATTTCACTTGATTATATTGAGTCATAAATAGTTTTCAAATTTTATTATATTTAGATATTAAAATGTTTTGTAAATTTTGTATATATTTTTTTATAAATGGTGTTAACTCCTCTATCATAGTAGCCTGATTAGGGAAGTCATTGGGGGAAAACCTACTACGTTTTAGTACTCACCCCTCCTTTATCACTTTGGTGATTTTGAAGATGTCATGTACGAGGACACCAGAAATGATAATGTATAACATCTTTAGAACTACATCATGATACATGGGATGTTTGGTGATGTCAGAGAAAGGAGCTTGTGAAACATGGTGTCTCGTGGTCATTTTAAAATTTTATTATTTTGTCATCCACTTTTTACATTGATGTTGTCGTCATCTATTTTGAAACTTTATTTGGGTACTATTTCTATATAAGAAATGTTTAGTTATCTCCCATGGCTATCATGCATCATATTTTGGTATGTTTTTTTTGTTTTTTGGATAGTTATTTTTTTCTTAAAGGGTAAATCATCACCCATAAGTATTGAAACACTTTCACCATGTATTTCTAGCCTTTAGAAGATTAGGAATGTTTCTTAAGTCCAAGTAGTATCCTACCACCATATCAATCCAATGAGGAGAAGGCTGGATACTAAATCTTATGACCATTATTAATTTATTTTTAATATATAACATTACGAAAATTATATTTTTAAATATTAGATTTACTTTATTAAAAAAATAGTATTTTCTTATGGTATTTATGGGTTATTAAATGATGTGTTTCCATTATCCAAATGGTATGTAGCATAATAAATGATTGACATGAAATTTCAACCGAGATATTAAAATATGGAAAATAAACATTTGTATTCGATTTGGAGTCATAGTAGTGTTTTCCTTATCTAATAGTTGTAAAGTGTCATAAAATTGTTCCACCACTTCTAGAATTTTATTGTTTGTGTCTATTTTCAAGGAAAATATTTTTTGAACTAAAAAAATATTTCATTCAATATAATATTTTTTTTCTTGTTCGTTAATGTTTATATATATTGAAAAAATAAGAAAAATGGAGTGGATATTTTAACTATTTGGTTTTAACTAAATTTATTATTTGGATCAAGATAAATGATTTTTTTCAGTGCAAACCATATTTCTAAAAGGCAACTACTTACTTTAATAAGATAATCTATTTTACTATTTTCTATATTTTGGATTTGACATTATATGATTTATGAATTTGTGATTTTATTCTATTTTCAATTTAATACATATTTTATTTTAGTATTAATTTAAAACTATTAATGGTCTGTTATCTGAAAAAACACAGTGGTATAATTAGAATTAAACAATTATGTGGATGAGATTGTTTTATATCAATTTAATATTAATTTTGTGAAATTAATATAATTTTGGTGTGGTGGATAAATTTTTTTCTAGATTTGTATCATTGAAATAATAGTTTTTCAGTCATATATCTAACACTAATGTTTTGTTTTTTGTATTATTATGTGGTTTATTTTTTAATAAATAATCAATTTGTTTATCAGTGGAATTTTTTTTTAAAATATATCGATATTTTTTTAATGTAGTAATGTTAGTTGAATTTATTATAAACTGATTTTTCTCTACTCATAATCTATTTATTGTTTGATATTTTTTTGATGATATTAGGTTTTGGGTGGGGAGAACATTGCTTATGATTAATGTTTTGGTCATCTATTTCATCTATTTTCAGGTAAGTGATATATTTTAATTTCGAGTTTATAAGACATTACAAGGATGATATGTTTTCATGGTGGGGGTGATGTAACAAAGTGATACATTAAGGGTTGGAAAAAGTATGGTAAAATGTAATTAATTTTAAATCATTCATTAAATTATTAAATATTTTCTTTTTAAATATTCATTGCAGAGTGAAAATTAATAATAAATATTTTTTTAATGGGGTTTTAAAAAAATATAAGAGTTTGGATATTAATATTGTTATAATTAATTAAAATTATCAAATTATTTATTTATAGGTTGTTATTTCAATCATAAAATACATTAAAATATTATATAGAAAATAATAATATTGATATTTGAGAAAAAAATATTTTAACTGAAAATGGTATATGTTTATACATATAGTCTACTCGGTGTATATATATATAGTTAAATAATAAATGTTATTTTAGTATTAATAATTAATATTGTATGATTTCATTATTATTTCAATTATTTAAGGTTTATTAGGCTCTGTGAAAAATAATGGAAGAAATATAATATAAAATGTGTCTGGGGAGAGGGTCTTGTATAGAATAGTAGGGTGAAAATGGGAAATAATTGGTGGATTTGGTTTTTATCTCATAGGTAATAAGATAGAAAACATCAATGTATGTGAGAAAAATATAAAAAAAATTATTTGGGAAGGGGGTTTCTTATTTGTAGCACAACACAGAGTGATTTGGGAAGGTTACTCTCACCTCTCGTTTTTTCTCGGTTCTATCCTCTTTCCCATTTAATTTTTTTTCTCTTTTCTTACACATCTATTTTTATCTGTATTGAAATAATGTTTCATAAACATATTTGGATTTTCCTAGATGATTGGATTGTATACATTAATTATTTTCCTCTACTAGTAAGGTATTTCCCCTTCATTTTTTTAAACTATAAATTTAGTTTTTAGTTATTTGTTTATGAATTTATATTATTTATGGATTTAATTAAAAACTTATTTGGTAGTGGTATAACACACAAGTTTCCTATTCAGTTGTTTGAGGTAGGTGGAACGATTATTTTTTTTTAATTTAAATACATTTACTACTTTCTTTATTTTAAATCACACATTAATCCAATTAAAAATAAAACAAAGTGTATATTATCAATCCATATAGAATATTGTCATTTAATATTTCTCTACTGGTTCAAACATATAAAATATTTCAACATAAAACTGCATGATTCAACGGTCTACTAAATTTCAACAAATTTATTTCTTATAATATTTCAGAAATAAATTTATTGTGCTTCAACTCTTATAGATTTTGAACAGTGCGAACCCCTTTTGATTGAAAAATATGCATTCAAGCCTAAACACATATTTAATATTTTCTTTTATTTTTATATATTTTCTATTATGTGAGATTTATTATTGAGATTTATTTAATATTTTCATTTTTTGTAGATTCATATGGAATTTAAAATATTTGTGTTACTTTTAAAGGATTTTCGATATACACATTTATTTTATGATTCATATAGAATGATACTATGTCTTAGATTTCATAAATATTACAATATTATCATTGTAATAAGTTTATAAAGGTTTTGATAGTAAACAAGATTATTGATATGTTAATGTGAATTTGAAGGGTGATATTTTGATTTGTGGTTACTCTAAATGATGTTCTGATGGGTGATGTTTTATTTTGGTATCCAGTCCTTGGGGGGTTCCCACTCATCCAAAAATGTGTATTATGAAAATAAAAAAGGGATTTATAGTAATGTGTATTAATTTTTTATGTGGTGTATTTTGTTCTAATTATATGAGAATATAATATTTCACCATAATGGTGTGAGATGAGTTTTTATACAAGTTGATATTTAATAACATTGTTTTTATGATACATTGTACTCACCCTGGTCATAATATTATGGGAACCTAGTGTATATTGTTTGAAAAAACTAGTATAGGCACCTATAGGTTTGAAAACACTATCCATATCGAATGAATTATCCTACAACAGAAATAAGATAATGTAACAAAATGTATGTGATCACTATTTTGCCATCAGAATGGTTCATTATAGTGGATCAAAAATTGGAAAATTTATTAATAGTTTAATCACTAAGAATGCATGGTTTTTTGGATAACATCATAAACATAGTTCTTTGGGGACCTTCTAATGATATTTTTAAATTTTACTTTTTTTTAATTATTTTTTCTAATGAAATATTATTTATATATTTTTTATAGAGTGGTTATTTCCTTTTTTTTAAATTTTCATTCTTGTCATTAATTATATATACTATTATTTTCATAAATATTGAGATTCTTGTGACAATTTTTTTTATATATTTTCGTATTGTGAAACCCTATCATTTAATTGTATATAGATTCGAATTTATTTATTTCAATGAAATCGAAAAATAGGGTATTATAAAAGTGGGTTATTTTTTCATTAATTCTATATTATTAGTATTTTAAAAAACATAGTTGTGAAATTAATTTTTAATAGTAATCAGAATCCCTAATATTGTGTTGAAAAGAAACAAATTACTATAGTGGACCAATTGTTTACATAGATATATGCTGTTTAAGAAATTGTTCTGGGTGATTTATTATAAATTAATGTGAACTTATTAATTTTATAGATCTTATTAGAAATTAATATAGAAGGGGGTTTCTTTTAATTATTTTTCATGAGTTGTGGTTAAGTTAAAAAATTTCAATTCAATATCATGCCTATTATAACTACATATTATGTTATTGTTCCATTGGGTAATAGCGGTTGGCTTAAATTTTTCAATTTGGTCTAGGTTTTTCGTGAAAACATAGGGTTTCCATGCTTAAAACATAGACTTGGGTGAGGATTCTGTTGTACTATTATTTTTTAATTAATGACATAGTTTAATTTAATTTTTTATTTAAACGTTTTATAATTTTAAATAGTCATGGAATTCATCCATGTTTTGGTTCTATGATTATTATTATATTATTAGAAAATATCATCTCTATTTAATTTATTTTGATGGTCACCACATTTGTATATTTTGGGGGGAATGCAAACTATCATAAGGATTTGGGATGAGCTGGGTCATTTGATTAGATCATGGATGTGCATGGATGGTTCATTTAATCGATATATCCACTTATTTAACCACTATTATTGTTTAAGAAGTTTATTATTCTAAGGGGGATAAATTTCATTCTCATATAAAGACAGTCTTCTTTTTCCTAGAGCCCATCAAGATATATTATTAATTATGAAATTTACTCTAGGCACAATGATGGAGAATTTGATTATTCATCAATGACTAGAATCATAGTTGGATGTCCCTTTTTGAAATTTTAAATAACACTCTATGTGTTTTAATCAATTATATATTATAATGGGGTTTCCAGCTATAATATATACCGATATATAAGTTATTATAAGTGTTATTTATAGTATAAAATAAAAAAATAACATATTAAAATAGTACACAATCATGTTTTTAGTAGATACTCCTTACCTATTATGATTTTAGTTACCATAAATTCTACATATCAATTGAAATTAGTATGTTAATCCTAATATTTTACAATAATACAATGGAAAACCATAATGAAAATTGAATTACTAACTTAGTCTGTAATGCTATATTAATGGTTCATATGTCCTCATTCTATTTTTGTGTTTTAAATTAGAAGATGTTCTATGATTATTAAGAAAATTATATTTTAGATGTATTTTGTTTAATTTATTCTCCTTTGAAATAGATTTATCCATATTAAAAAATTAATTTTAAACCACATTTCACTGTTAATTTAGAATAAATATTTTTTGAAATAAATAGTTGATATTTCTTTTGAACTATGTTAATAAGAATATCTCAACAGAATATATTAAATATTCCTTATAAAAAATAATTTTTATGGATAAAATAAACATATACCACTAAAATTAGATATGTATATTTAAATTCAGCTTAATTGGAAAAAATTAATTAAAATTTTGTAATTCATGAAAATATCAGCATATTGCGGAATTCTTTTCACAAAATAGAAACCTATATTTCGTTTAATTACATCATAAACAAGGAAATGAAATGTCCCATTCATATTATAAATCCATTAGTTTTTCCAATGTTTTTAATATATATATATACCATGTTGTATTATAGTTGTCGTATAATTTTTATCACATTTCAATATCACCTAAGGTTTAACTTGTAAAAAATATTTTTGATCAATATATATTAACTAATATGTATTCCTATTTTATAATTAATAGGTCTACTAAATGTGATATAATAAATATAAATTAAAAATTAACATTCCAAAAAAGATACCACTCAACTAGTTCTTTTTTTATTTGTATTATATCTACCAATATATAATGTATTATTACTTTTTTACTAATTTTAATTGATATACATAGGGTAATATGATGTTCCCAAAGAATCAAAAGTTGATTCAAATAATAATTTATTGTAAAAACATAAAAAAATTCTAATAATATGTAACATTTATTTTTGGATCAATTATTGAATATCATGGGTAGATAACATAAATTAAATAAGGACACAATAAATTTGATCAGGAAATGAAAAAAGGTTAATACAATTTATACCAAAAAATGTATTCCCCAAATATCATGGAATATAGAGTATGCTATGATACCCTATATCTGAGATATATTTCCTAAATATTTTTCAACAAAAAAATCATGAATTATCTAGATGAGAAGATTCTGGCATTATAAAAATAACACAACGATATCATTTTATCTTGGAATTATAAGTAGTATTTTAAAAATATTATAATATACTTTAAAATTCTTTGAAAAATATAATCATGACCCTTGATGACCATGAGAAGCATGATGATGGTTAAAAACTATTATAATTAATTTTAGGAGTCACCAAATGATCAATATAACACACATAATCTAAAATTTTATTATTTGAAAATTGAATTAGGGAACAAATTAGTGAGTCATATTGATAATTAATAAACTCTATAGGTAAGAGATTTGAACATATATATTTATAATGTGTATATTTTTTCAAAATGACCTCAATATTTTAGAAATAAGGGACCATAATATATTATCAAAAAACTTCCAAAGGCTCATGAAGAAAGTTATAAATTTCTCAATAAAATTTTTCGTATTTATATTGAAATATTTATAATAATGGAGTAATATTATTCAGAAAATAAAATTTTAAAAAAACAATTTAAATTATAACCAATATTTTAAATTATGTGTTTATAAGAAACATAATTTATTTCCACAGAATAATATCAATGATAGTTTTAGAAAATATAAAATCAATTAAATCCAAAATACATTAAAAAGTTAATAAAATATTTAAAATCAACATTTAAAAATACACTATCAGTTTAATGAATTTTTTTTAATAAAGATATTTATTTTTGGTATAATATATATATTTCGGGAACAATTGGAAGGAAAACATATTGGGGGAGAAAAAATAATTTGAATAAAATTAAAAAAGAAATTTGAAAATATGATTATGTAAAATATATTAAAATAATTGTTAAATTTATAGGTATGATAAAACATGTTTTTTAATTATATAGAAAATTCCAGTTCAAATAATTCTACACTATGAGAAAATATTGTAATAAATAAAGGACATAATATATAGGGAACTAAAAAAATAATTCATTATATGTAAAACATGTTTTATTTCATAAAAGATATACTTTAAAAAATATGCACCCAATAAGAATGAAAATTACGCGAAATCCATGTGTATAATTTGTATATATTGTTATAGAGATATATAAAACATAGACAATTACAAAAAATCCATGAATATTGATTTAAATATTCAAAATATGGATAATTAATGAAGAGAATCAATCTAAGAATTAAACAAAAGGATTATTTTGGAAAAATATGGGTTTTATAAAAATGATGAATTCCAATTTCAAAAGTGGTTGTAAATATAATATAAGACAAATATTTTAAGAAATTTTGCTGAAAAAGTTCAAAACGTGGAAATATTTTAAAATAATTCTTGACAATACTACATGAATATGTATGGATTTTGATGAAATTAAGTTATAAAAATGAAAATTCATATTTTATGATAGTTTTTGAGATGAATAATATAAAACACAAATTGAATGTTAGAATTAAAAACACGGGGATGTTGTATAAGGAGAAAACTTTATGTAAAATCCAAATATAATGACTTTATTGTTCTATAAAATAAAGAAAATAAAAGAATTAATTTTTTGGGTTAATAAGAAACACTCAATCATGTTTCTATCATAGAAGAGGTACTGAGAAAAACCATATTTATATATCTACTGTTCATTTTCAGTCATTGGAATTAAAGGTGATGTATATTGTAGGGGATTTAGAATATGAGTTCCATTAAAATTTATATTAAATTGGATGATACATCTTGGAGTGATCATAATTGAGTTTCTGATACTTTTAAAGAAATTATATAAAAAAATTAATTAAATTTATTTGAAAACATTACCACCCTTGAGGAAGAGAACATAGTGTGTATCTATTAAGGGGAGAAATGTTTTTTCAAGATAATCAAAATATTTATTTTATGTGATTCTTAAAATTCATGAATGTGGTCCAGTATTTAATTTTTGTGATATTTTTATCATATTATACTTTTATTTTTTAATTCATCGTATTTAAATTTGTAGAGGATTAATTTGTTGACTCAATGATATTTATGATGTATATCTTTTTAATTTACCTTGTAAATTAAGAAAAATATTTGCAAGTAAATTCTTCATCATTATTTACATGTATCAAGAATTTATTATGTTGAATTATACTTGATTATTTGAAAAATAACATATTATTTGGCCTTTGTATTTTTTTCAGTAACATGTGGAGAAGGATATTTAATTGAAAAAAATTTAAGAAATTTTTTCATTGTTGATATTTATAGAAAATATAATGGGGATAATTTTAGGGAATGCGTTGATGACATATTTTATTTTTTGTTAATAATAAATAATATAAATATTTATTTTTAGGAAAACTTATAATGAAAATTAATGTATCTTATTTTTGGTATCACGATTTGTAGTGAAAATATAATCAACCCACTGAATATGAAGATATAATAAAAATAAAATTTATAATAAATGATTGGAAATATCTTGAATGTATTAAATATATATGTTTTTTTATTTTAAAGGGATTGATGATGTCTCATTGATCATGTAATATAAAATATAATCTATTATTAGAGAATTAAAATGGATTATTTAAGTATTATTGTTACTATATATAGTGAATTACATTCTATCATAATGAATTCTGGTGAGATGAAAGATAATATATTGAATGAATATTATAAAACTACTAAATTAATTATTTTTTAAAAAAATATGGAATTATATAATTTTAAAATGTGAAGCTACTAAATATTAGATAAATATATTTTAGGAATATATATTGTTTTATAATATTCAGTACATAGGATAGTACCATGGAGTTTTGGATATTTTTTATCCTTATATATCTATGGAGTACAGGAGAAGGATATGATAAAAGATAAATATGGTTAGGTACAACTATATAAGACCATCCGTCGATTATGGAACATGACCATAGAATCATTTTATAGAAATATATTTTCAATGATGATGAAAACAAAAATACTAGTTTTAAATAATTTTGATTTATTAATTGATAAATAATAAAAATAACATTGATAAATTGTGGTTGAAATTCAAGGAATATTTCTTGAAATTATTGTAGTGGAATAAAATTGAAATAATTAAATGAGTTTATATGCGGTGAATGAAATATCCGAAAATAATGATATGGTTGATAAGGATGGAATGATATTTATATGTGTTTTGAGATGGAATATTCTTTTGGAAACTATTATTGATGTTCTGAGTGATATGTGTATAAGGAGTAAGTGATAAAATCGATTGAAACTGCTTTTCATTATAATATATCAATTATTGGATCTAAAAACATATCATGTGGGTGAAGAGATGATATATATATTTATGTTACTATATTTTTGTGAGTTCTTATGATGTTATGTAGCATTATATTTTATCAGCCATAGATCATATGTTCTCTTTTTGATATGTAAGAGCAAGCATTTCTCATTTAAAAATAATTTATAGATTTCATAGATTATATAATAATGAATTGCTGTCACATTATAATAAATCATTAATATTGAAGATAATATGTTTATTTTTGATGACATTGAAAATTTAACCTAGAGTTAAAAATTATTATTCTGGTCCTACATACGATTTTAAAAAAATTCCAATTCTTAGATAAGATTAATAACTAGGCTATGTATGATTATTTTTTAGATACAAAAAAATAAATAAGTGTAAATATTATACAGGTTATAATATATTTTAAGCTATTTAAGTGTATCATTAGGATTTCAAGGACTATATAATTTTTATAATATTACTTGAGACAAAAAAAATTTCATTTTTTTAATTCATTGAGCTATTTTAGAGTACAGAATTGTAGCTATTATGTTTTTGATCTGGTGAACATGAGTTTGGGAGGTGATTCTGAGTTGATATTTGGCCTTTTACATAATAGTGAAAAAACCACCAATTTAATGAGGGATGTTATTTCTATATAGATATTGATTATTTTTATGATTGGGTATCATATAATTATTGGTTTACAAATATGGTTATGACTATTTTGATTTTTGATATAGGTATTTTGGCATCCCAGGGTATATAGCGAGTCCTTACCTAAAATTGTAAAAATAATGATTCTATAGAAATATCTATGTAAAAATATAAAAAATGTTTTAAATAAAATTAATCAATCCTATAGTAATAATACAACATTTTTTAAAACATTTTTAGGAAGCCGGGATATGGAATAAAAACATTTTTCGACTATAAAGAGAAAATTTTTGGGTTTTTTTTAATTTTTTTTTTGGAATCACAACTACATAGTGGGGGGGAAATGATCTGAAAACATTTATTACTATGAAATTACAAAATTATAAGAAAATTCATTAGTTTCTTATGATATGGATCATATTACATGATCATCAAAATAATAATCATAAATAATTTTGATAATTAATGTCATCATAACATCAAACCCTTAAGTCTTTTGTAACATTTGAATCAAAATATTAATTAACGAATAACATAAAAATAAACATTAAATATCCTTCATTAATGTATATTTATTATACAACCTTTCAAATGGTGTGTATATACACCTCATAAATGAAGACATGTGCATAACATAACTTTTGTCCCAAAGAAGACAGATATATGTAGAAATACCTTAACTTTTGTATCGAATTCCATCGTAATCATCCTAACCAAAAGTATAATAAATATTAGTTTATTATAAATATATTAGAAAACCATATTTATATATATCATAACATATATAATTTTTTATGACCTTTTATTACCTATTTATTAACAAATCCATTTTAAAATCATGTTTCATGCAATAACTAATTATTTTTCTTATATGTTTTGATTTGTTATTTATGGTATTATTAAATTGATAATGGTTCCATAACATATATATATATGTATATATTTACATGATATAAATATCATATTACTATGTATATATTTATTTACTGTAATCCATTAAGGTTAGAGATGGTAAATGAAATACACCATTCATTGAGATGGTGGGTAGTACGTATATATGAATGTCATTTCAGTTATCTTGAATAATGAATGGAAAGAAAATTAAATATTATATTAAATTTAGTGTATTATTTTTAAGTCTTATATATCTCATATATTCATTAAAATTAACCTAATTACCTTCCATCCAATGAAATACTGAAAAAATCATCACATTACTTTGCGAGGTTGTAGAATATCGTACAAATGAACGATGTTTTTATATTCCCCAAGGAATAAAAGGTCATAATTTAGAAGTTATGTAATATTTAAATAATTATTATTTTACAACTATCTTATATAATAATATAATACATCATTATTACCGTTAAATAAAATAGTAATGAAAAACATATAACATCGGTTAGCGAGATGGTCATCCACCATACACATGAGCAATATTTTTATTGTAAAAGATGTTATAAGGTATGATATTATGTGTGATATTATAATTACATATGTTTAAAAATAAATTAAATATATTATAAAAACATTAGATCTATCTTTATATCCATCCATAAAATGTGGGGATGGAAAACTAATAACATATGTTAGTGAAGAGGTAGTCCGCTGCTGACATCAGCGACCGTTTAATTTCCCATTTGATAAATTTGTATAAGGATATTGGTTATCAAATTTATCATTATAAAATATAAATATATGGGAGATAATTTTTTTTATAGATCATGATATTTGGTGAATATCTTATAGAGGTGGATAAAGAAACAAAACATAAATTCAAGTAAATTGTTTTAAATATTTTTTAAAGGGTCTCTATATATTTAAACCTATAGTCATATTAAGAGGGATTCATGACCAAAATAAGGATATTAGGATCAAGTAAGGGATTTAATTAAATTATTTTGTTACATCATTTCTAATCAAATGGATTTTTTAAATGTGAATATGAGAGGATATGGGGTGGATTTTATAAGTGGGCGAATAATACCCATATATGTTTTTAAAGCAACAAAGGATAACATTGTTTTTTCATTTAATAAAGATGAAAAATTGGTCATTCATGAACCATTGAGTTTTTATTAGAGATATATATCCATAAAATGGGTGTTCAACAAGTTTCTAGCTAATTTTACCCCGTAACTATTTTACCGATATAAACGTATTTCATCAAAAAACATGAAAATTTATTTTTACTATATGTAAATTTCATTTTGACCAAAATCTTATTTTTACTTATTATATAATATTATTTATTCATATTGAGATCATGGAATATGTTATATAAAATTTTATTCCTATAAGTGAAAATTATTAATTTTAAATTAAACCTAATGATGCAATAATAATTTTATTTTTCAAAGAGAATATGTTAAAAATATTAAAATGATTTTGTAAGAGTATTCAATATAAAATTGATTAAAATTGCCTCAATTAGATTATTATATTTCTAATTGAACTAGTGTAAAATTCAAAAACATGTTCAAATAAAATTTATCATTTAAATGATTTGAATATAATGATATCTTTTTAATAACAACTAATATTTTACACTTTTCCCAGAAAAAAAATTCATTTTTCAATATTATCATGAATTTAGAAAATATAATTTTATATGATGATAAAAAAATGAACATAATTTTTCAAATTATTTTTATAAAATTGAAAAAAAAAATATCCTCAATTTTTCGTAGAAAAGGAAACAAAACATCTGTTTATAAGAATAAATTTTTAAGCATGAAATTTTATTCATCCTTATCTAATATCTTAAAAACACATTCTATGAATGTTAAAAAAATTATTAAATATATAATATCTAAATTTAATTACCATAATTAAAAAAATGTTATTTACTTAATTTATTAAGAAAAAGAAAGTTTACATTGATAAAAATAGTTTTTTTAAAACTTTTTCATAATCATTAAATTGTTTCTAATAATATTTATAATTAATTAGTAACTAAATAATTAATTTAATATACATCTTTAACCAATATATTCACATAAATTAATTAATCATAAATATAACATCCATTCTAAGGGATAATTGATAATTATCATATTATATTGTAATATTATAATAGTATGTTTTGTATTGTTAAAACGTTGGCCTTCCTATATGAAAGACTATTAATTGGATTATAATTATT
This sequence comes from Viscum album, assembly GCA_963277665.1. Classification (NCBI taxonomy): domain Eukaryota; kingdom Viridiplantae; phylum Streptophyta; class Magnoliopsida; order Santalales; family Viscaceae; genus Viscum; species Viscum album. Next base: position 1,285,523,200 of record OY728159.1, on the reverse strand, counting down.
TGAAATTTTATTTTCATAAAATCATAGTGTGTTATATTCTATCAACTTTTTAAAAAATTACATCCTTGAAATATTAATTGGTTATTAGTTGGGTTGACATCTGAATAGTTATTCAGGGAAATCCCACATCATAAAAAGAGTTAATAAAACATTCAATAGATAAGAATAAAAATAAATTAAGAATATCATCTTGAATAAGACATATCGATGTTTACAAATTGGAGAAAATTGGAGGAAAATGAATTTATGTACATGGAATAAATTCATATATAATTATGGAGAGTGATAAAGATAAGTGATCCCAAGAAGTTAAGGATACAACAATTAATGACCACAAGGCCATAAATCAATAATGATTAAAAAACCATGAGTTGATTTGAATTAAAATAACTAGGGTAATATTATTTCAATATCCTTTTTGTTAATTTATTTTAGTTTTCAAGAGATCATATACATAATTTATTCCATTACTTATCATAAACATAATCTCATAATTTTATTGTCGTTTAATCAATTATCCACTTCATATCTTATAATAAGTGGAAAATTTTAAATTCCTTATGCACTAAGATATAATATGATCCGTAAAATAATTATATTTCATTATTTATAAATTGAGTAATCATCATAAAAAATGGTTAAGACAAGTTATTCAATATGAATAAATATTTATATAGTTAATTAATGTAGTAATATCTAAATAATCATCCAATTATCAAATTAAAATATTCCAAAAATTATTAACCCTATGAACCTTCTATAAATAAAAAGTTATAATCTAGGCCCCTACATTTCCAAAAATTAAATGATCATTAATCCCCCAAATATCATTAAGAATCTATTAATGGTCACATTAAAAGTATATGAATATCATAGTCATATATTCTCTCAATCATAGTAATAATAAGAATAAAAATTAAAACATAATAAAAATATATATTATTAGTCATTCCATATATAAAAATAAAAATTAATGAATATACCATGCAATTGTTTTAAACTCTGTTAATGATTACATATACCAATTTTTCGTAAAATCATTTACTAGTTCTGACGCCATCAATACTATTCATATTTATTTATCTATAACTATGATATGTTAATAAAAACTTATCAAAATTTTTAAAATGTGGGTATATATTAATTGTTATATTCCTCTAATCTAGGGTTTTCCATAAAATTCAACCTTAAACATGAATCACATTTCATGTTCATTAAATTAATGAATAAATATTCTTTATATTCATTAATGAAAAAATCTATATAATAATCCATATATAGATTTCACGATTCACATATTTCACGAATTATAGAAAATAAACACCTAAATTATTAAACTTAATTCTTATACTATTAACTAGGTATCATTATTATATTCCTTAATACCTTCTTCCTTTTATATGTTATTTTTATTCTCATCATCATCAATAGAAGGACCATTACCCATAAAGCCCTTTAGATCCTCCACATGATCATTCACCTTACGAAATCAATTTGAATAATTTCCATACGTTCTACATTACTAAAAATTCAAACGTTAGTAATTAGATAGTGAAAAAAAATTTCCAATGAATTTCATTTATGGAACATTTCCATTTTCAATTAAAATTACATATTATGTGGCCATCTCTTATACACATTAAACATATTCTAATTATTTTTAGGAAATACCACAATTGATTCGTCCCTCATTCTTAACGTATAAAAAACTAAATATTATTTCCTCCATGACCTCCACTCCATAAAATAGTAGTGAACTCTTTCCTTATCATTATTGGTGAGTCTAGAAGTTGTTATGTTCCATGTTTTTAATCATATATTGTGATACATGACTGGGTATAATCATAAAATTATTCAATAAAAACATTATACTATATGGTTTCATATCATCAAATTAACTGCCACATTCAATGTTATCTTAGTTCCTTATAGTCCTCACCATTGGAGGAAACCAGAAAGAATAGTCTGAGAAATAATATTCATACTGGAAAAGCACAAAATCATGAAAAATAACAGAGAGGATGTCTAAATTAAGAAACCATATATTCAATCTATGAAACCTTGGGTTTTACCGTTATCATTCATGGTTATCATTTATTCAAGTCTTTCCTAATGATTAGTAATGAGTTTAGGAATATCCGAAGCATATAAAATGGAATTACCAAACCAAGTGTATTACAATTCCCATTACCAGGGAACTAGTGAGGGTCAAGTGAAGATCAATACACTAATTTAAGAGTTCTTTATTCATGTTAAAACTATTCTAGAGCCACATACACCAGTAATATCAGGACTTGGAAGTAATTTATTTGAAACAAACCACTCTATCCAATAACAAAATTCCAATATATTTTGATTAACCTAAAATTATCCATAAAACAATCCATAGAAATATCCCTAGGGATATAACTATGGTCATATTATCTTAGTTTCCAATGGTTACCTAAATCTATCATTGATACCAACTATAATGGCTTAAACATATGATATATAAATATTACATCCTTTTATAAAAATAGAAATTACATTATATAAACACTCATCTAAGGATCTGAAATGTTCAATTTATTTAGGTACATGGAATCATAAATAATTAGTGCATAAGTGTTCTGCATAATCTCCCTCTTAATTCATCTTAAAAAAATCTTCTTAGTTATATTAAAGGTAACACCAATCATCATAACCTAGGGAAATGAAACATAAAAAATAATGATCTCATATACTCGGTATGGGAAAAAAAGGAAATATGTAAATATGACATGAATATTATGGTATGAAAACATGAGAATAACATAAGAAAAAAATACCCTACATATAATATTTTAAATATAGAGTCATCATAAATAGGTTCATAGTTCATAATACATGATACATACAAAAAATTAAATAACATGATCTGTGAGAGAAAAACATTGGCATAACAAATAGAGCTACAAGAAAAAATTATCATAAAAATAATTATATCAAATATAACCATTATTAAATTCATAATAGGTTATGGTTTGTCTAACAACATGTGCACCTACTTCAAGAAAGGGATAACCTCTTGTGTACCCTCTACATAGGCCAGGTATAACCTCTCGTGTACCATCTAATATCATAAAATATTAATTATTTCCCAATGCATTGTAGGTAGATATCAGTCCCAATAATCACCTAATGAAATTCATAACAACATTTTCCACTAGTTTGTAATACATTGTTTATATAATAACCCATGAAAAGAAATAGGGTTTATAAAACATTTTCTCATAAAATAAACTTTACAAAAGGTTTTTGTTAAAAATCTTTTCATCATTAAAAAAACATTTAGGGCATGAATAAAGATGGTATCACTAAATAATATCCCTATAAAATGTTATGTAACATCAAAAGATGTCATATTAAATCGAAAATAATATTTTAAAATAATTTATCAGGAAAATATATCGACTAAAATGATATTTCTTTTAAAATAACATTTTTAAAATTAAAAATTAAAAAAATTAGAAATCATTTTCAATGAAAATAATATTGAAAAATTCTTAAATAGTATTTGAATTTCATTAAAACATGTATTAGGGAAAATAACACTTCCAAATTTATTTTTAAAACATAAAAATTATTGAAAACTATTTCCTTTGAAATTATCCTTTGAAACGTATAATGGAATCATCAAAACATTGAGTGGTCATGAAGAAGGGAAATGTCATACACATTGAAAAATGATTCATTTCTATATTTTAGTAAATTATTAGATGGTAATTATATTCAAAATGACCTAAAGATTAATTTTAATTTATGTAAACATATAAAATGCTAAAAATGACTTTAAAATATCCCATAATAACAAATAATAATTTTTCGGTAAATGTTTATATACAACATAGATATGAAATAATGAATGATTTTTTTTGACCAAAAAGAGAAATAATGTTGATTTTTATTAAAAAAATACATTTTCCATAATGAGTTCATAAAGAGAGTAAAATCAAGGAAAAAATATATTATCATTAAATATCAAAAGGAGAATAGATATTATTAGTTTCATGAGAGTTGGATCATAATATTTCACCATCGAAATCATAATCATAAATAGTCTTGATAAACTAGGTGATCATAACATCCTATCCATAAAACATTGGTAACATTTAAATCATAAGACCCATTAAATTATAATCTAAAAATAAATTTTAAAATAATTAATATAAAAATATTCATGATATAACCTTTCTTTGTGTTTGTATGACATAACATATGTCTGAATGAATTAATATTGACAAAAATATCCCCTACCTAATGTCAAATATTCTTTATTACATGTTCAAAACACATTTATAATAAATATAATTTTATTACACATCTATTATAAAAACATTTTTATGTAAATAATAATATATAAGATTTACTCATCACATTTTACTACCCATTTCTTTGATAAATAATTTTTTAAATTGTGTTCCGGTCAATATCTGATTTTTTTTTGTGTTTGTTTAGATTTTTTATTTTATATCCTATTAAATTAAAAATGACTGTATAATATCAATATTTTTTTACCATGAAAAACATATACTATATATGAATTATATAAGAATTTATATTTATCCATAATATTAATAGTTAGAAAATTAAATACATCATACATAGAAATGATATTTCACAAGTAGGCAAGAACGTTGACTCCATTTTCTAAACTGATGAAATGATAAAAAGGTAAATATTAAATTTACATTATAAAAAAATAATTTTTTCATATAAAAACCTATATTAATTAAATTTATACAAATTATCTTCCATGAAAATATGTAGTGAAAAAGGATTCTTATTACTTCATGAGGTGGTAGTCTTCGAAAACATGAATACTATTATTGTATACCCCACATAGTGTAATTCAAGAAGATATATTTTATATTATACTTATTGGGGTATATTTATAGTAACAATATAATTATTAATCCTTTAATATACATTTATTACCATCTATTCAAAATCAATATGAAAAACACCTCAAATTGGTTAGTGAGGTGGTAGTCCAACAAACACATGAGTGACATTATTTTTTTTGAGTAGGTTGAAAGGAAATAAGGCATGTGTGGTATTATAATTCTATAATTATAATAATACCATAAATATATTAAATAAAAAATAAATCCATCATTAGATCCAACCACATAAGGTGGTTATAGGGAAAAAATAAAACAAGTTCTCAAGGTTGTAGTCCGCTATACACCTGAGTGATGGATTTGTTAACCATTTGATAGAAGTGGAGATATAAATAATTTATTATATTAAAATAAAAAAGATAAGTATAAAATAGATACATTTTTTATTATATAATCATATTTTATATGGATTTCAGGTAGTCGGATGAATAAATAAATAAAAATTCAAAGTTCAATAATTTTAACTCTTACTCAAAGTGCCTCTTTAGTATTGAACCTAATGACTTCTTAACATGTATTACTGACCAAAAAAATAAATATACTGAGAGTATGTTTTCAATGAAATTATTAATGATTTATTTTTCAAAACTAATGTTTTTTATAATTTAAATAGTCGATGATAGGGGGTGGAATTTTATAAGTGGGGGAGAGGACAACGATAGATTTTCTAAGAAGAGTATACTATAACAATATTTTTTACCAGACAAAACAATCCAAATGATTAATGAATCATCAATATTATAAGATAAATAAATTTCCATAGAATTTATTATTAAATGGTATCTTGGTAATTTTAACCCTTATCTTTTTTGTTTAATGAACTAATCATCTTGCTTTATCCTAAACCACAATGGTTTCTATTTACTATTTTTACTATTAATTTTGACCCAAAATTAAGTTCACTTTATTATATAATATAAATTTTTGTGATTCCAATATTGAATATATTTTCTCTAATTACATTCACATAATTATAAAATTATAATTTACAATTAAACCCGCTTATGTGATAAAATGGAAGTTTTCTAAATTAAAAATAATCAAAAGTTTAACAAAATTATATCAAAATATAATTTGAAATTGAATAAAATGCTATAAATTTGAACAATAAATATATATTATTCAACAAATTTCACATTTTGAACCATATAAAAATAAGATTTAGATTTGAAAATATTTGAATGTAAATTACATTTTTAATAAAATAATAATTTTTCACTAATCAATAAAACTTTTATCATCACATAAAATTATGAAAACATGAGTCAAAGGTAATTTTTATCTAATTATTTCAATAATAATGTTCATATTTTCAAATATATTTTATGTAATATGAACAAATTAATTTTCAAATATTTGTGTAATAGGTGACACAACTTCTCACTAAAAAAATATAGTTTTCAACATAAAATTGGATTTATGATTATCTCAAACATAGAAAAAACAAAATCAAAATGTTAAAAACAATTATCAATATATAATATAAAATTTTTTTAAGTTAATTCACCAGAAGATAATGTTTTTTATATATTTATATAAATCAATTTTTTACATTAAAAATATGTTTTTCAAAAAATGATTTACTTTATCTTCAAATGGTTTTTATTTTCATTTATAATTAATTGGCCAGAATATAATTCATTGTATTTACATATGTAAGTAAAATATTTTCTTTTCATAGTTAATCATATTTAAATATTCTATTCTAATTCATTGGCATCAACTATGTCATTAAATTGCAATATTTTACAAGTATATTATGTCTTTGTAATATTCGGTGTTGCGAGTAACTCATGAAATCAATGAAAATAAAATTTTTCTAAAAAATTATTTCAAAAAATTTATAGGTGTTACATAAATTATAAATTAGAGTCTATGTAGTATTGATTTAATTTCCCTATGAGTTATTCAAAATGTTCAGGTTTTTGGTGAGCATGTAAACAGTGATTGTGGTTCCTCTATGTTATCGTGCTTATAAAATGAGAGGTTGTGTTAAGGTTGATACGACTATTTTAGGTACAACTGCATCATCGTGTAAATTAAAACCATTTTATTAAAATTGAAACAAAATTGATATTTTATAATATATATGCATTTCATTTCTCTTTTATATAAATTTTTTATTTGAATAATTCATAATGGTTGCTTTAGAACACTATTGATGCCCACACAATAATAATCCAAAAAATAAAAATGGAAGAAATAGCTGAATATGGGTATTATATCCTAAAAAAGAAATAGTGACATTGTTGAAACCAATGGACTGTGAGAACCCTTAAGAAACTCATGATCGCATGACTGTAAAAATGTCACACAATGTCTCCCAAGTGTAGTGCATAACTAGTGAAGGATCCCACATTGCATCTTTTTAATTGAGTCCCTCTAATTTTTCAAGGGTAGTCTAGGAAAATAATAACCTTGTAGGCAATATCCATATGAGTTACTATAATGACCCGACCCTAGTTACCCAGAATCAGTGCATTATTGCATAACGTTGGTAAGATACAATGAATCATGTCCCGAATGGCCGATCAGTTTACTATCGTTGAAAGTGCTACATACATATATAAGTTTTACATTACATCATGAAATAAAAAAATGAAATTGTGTCTCCTTTGAACACTCTGATATCCATTATCCTATTCCTATGTTTTAATCGTAATATACTAATTTTCATCCTAGTAAAAATAACACATAATATTGGGGTGAGCTCAGATGCTCAGTACGGATAACAATATAGAAAAAACTGTCATAAATATGAATAAACATCTTAGGCAATGTATAAGACTAGAACAAAAGCTTTTTAAACCAAAAATTCTGCATAATATGGAAATTTTAAATCAAATAATTCAATTTACTTATTCACATGGATATTCAAATTGTCAAATAATCACATGTAATATCAAAATCAAATTACATAATTATTGAATGCATAATTCTAACCACATAGTCTAGGCCTTATGCCAAGACTACAAATGCGATTGTGTCAAGGCCTTGTGCCAAGACACTAGTTTGTCTCATGAGACCTACCGATCTATCGAGGAGCTATAGTGGGCTCCACAGATCACTTACTAAGTCCAATTCATTCATCATATTAAAAGGTATAAACATAAGATAAACATTCGTATTAAAACTAGCATACGAAATGTCAATACTTAATCTATAAACCATGAATGGTATAAAAATAACACATCCACAATCAAACATATCACAAAACTTTCTATAAATTATGAAAGATTTTTATTATAATAAATCAACCTTCATCAAGAATAATTTCTCTGATAGGATGTTGACATAGTTGAAAATGATCAGTAAAAATCATGCAGAGAAAAATCCATTTTTCATAAAAACATTTAAAAGTCTCAGTATTTATCAAGAAGATATTTAAAATAGATTTTTGAGTCAAAGTGTCCCATAAAACATTGAATCTTTTAAAAGGAATTTCTATTTTAAAACATTAATGTACATATAAATAAAACCTTAAAACCATTTTTAAAACATGGACATTAATGAGAACAATTTAGAAGAATAAATTTCTAAAACATTTAAAATGATATTTTAGTTAGAGTTTTTAAAAAAATAGAGATGCTTGAATATGAAAAATTGAGGTATTAAAAACATTATAATATCCTGATAATTAATGGATTCAATAGATACTATGTCAATGTACAGTGTATACACCAAATAAAAGTGAATAGGCACATAACAACAAAGAAGTCTCAATGGAATGTATGTTGAGATTAATTCCTATATAAACACTGTATACTTAGGTTAAGCATAAATAAATGACATAATTATGTGTGAAAAATATAAATAAACTCAATATGATTGGATATTTAGTGTAAATCAATCAGAGGACATTCAAAATTATTCTTTTAAAAACAACACCAATGACTTTGATGTTTAACTCAATGAATAGAAATTGAGTTAAAATTACTCGTATCAATTTTATATAGATGACTTGAGAATTTATCAATGGAGTGATTATGTGTATAAAAATTATAAACACAAAAATGGGAGTGTAAATTACTACATATGTAAATAAATATTGATTTCACACATAATCTTGGAGTAATGTAATCAATGACATTTTCCTAAAATCGAATGATTGGAAACTAAAATTTGAAATTCTCTTACCAATTTAGTAACATAAGAAACATACACCCCATGAATGAAGGATCATATGATGAAAATTCAGAAACCCATAAATTAATGTATATTATGCAAACATTATAGTCATGGGCAGTACATACACCACACACAATGTAATAATGGCAAATATAGTATGAATCTCAAGGAAATAAAAGTGAGATGAAAACCCATTACCCTATACTTTTCCTTATTATAGTGTAGATTAACCTCCAGTATAATGGTGAAATCATTGTCATTAAACTATAAAAGACTCAAATACATAAATATGATATCATATATGATCTTTTAATATTTCTTTGTAAATGATATTTCAGTAGTATCATTGTTTTGGTTTTTAACAGATTCATTTTCCTTTATATATTTTGTTATGTAAGTCATGTGTGTTATGTATAGGAAGTATTTGAATCATATCCAGAATGATATTAATTTCTTAAAAATTATTTTTAATAATAAAATGAAAATTGTTATTGAATTATTAAGATGGATAATGAATCTTATCGCGTTTATGGAGACTGTAAGCCATACGTATGCACGAGCGACAATATCATTATATTGATGGTCAAATAGTATGTAATTGGATGGTATATCATATATAAAGAATCATTAACATGTTATATTTATTATTTACATAATTTATACTCATTATTATACCCATCCAAAAAATTAAGTGTTTGAATAACAAACCACACCACAATGTGGCGACAGTAAGCTGTATGTACGCACGTATTATGACTTTGTCATTTATAGGATGAATAGAATAACGAATATGGCTGTACCATATTTATAATAGCATCATGGTATGTATAAGCTACAACATTTTTTATTTTTTTTATGGAAACAAAAAAAGAAAGAGGAAGTGGAAGTGGAAGTGGAAGAAGAAAAGAACATGAAAGACGGTGGTGAAATTATTACCTCTTCTTCAGATGTTTCCTTTTGAGTTGATCAAAAGGTATCCTTATCTTGGATTTTTGATCAAATTAATGACTCTAGTATGAATTTATGGAAGTTGGAAATATTTTTGGGAGGATTTTGGTAGAGAAAAATGGATTTTGTGGTGTTAAATTAAGATATGGGTTAGTACCCTTTTATTAGAGAGGTGAGGGTCACTTTTGGATAAGATAGAAATGTTATTTTATAATAAAATAATTTTCGGTTTCTAATGGCTCAAAAATGATTTATTTCAAATCTAAGGTGGGGATGGGTCGAAATCATCTAAACTAATAGTTATTAGACAATTTTAGGTTACCATTTTAACCTTTTCTTTTAAATTTAACTCTTAGTTAAATAGTTAATCTTTTACCGCGTCTTCTTGAATTCTTACTGTATATGGTTAATAAACAAACTATAAACTTCTAAGAGAACCTCAAGTTTTACATTAATGACATTTTTAATATTATTTAATCATTTTTTCCAAGCCTTATATTTTTAGGAATATTATATCAACAAATAATATAGTATTTGATTTAAGAATTCATTTGTGTCAATTTTGACACAATTGGGTTTTTTTGTGAAATTCATAACAACCATATCACTTCGAAAAAAATTTATCTGATTATCCCTAACATGTTTCATTAACATATAAAATTCGTGTATAGCATCAAATGTTTTAAGGTAAATTTATTTTAATATTTATAATTTAAACTATTATAATATTTCATAAAAAGGTAATTACTACATCACCATTGTGTCGTAAATATATATCATTATATAATCCCTAAAATTTATAAATAAAATAACATTATTTAGGAAATATCTTTATATTTTTAGTTAATATTTATAGTCAAATTTGTCTTATGTATAACCCTAAATTAAAAATGATTTATTTAATAAACATTGAATTAAATACTTTTAACTATTCTTTAAATAAAATTATAATTAATGTCATAATCTAATACAAGTGGAATTAAAGGATCATATTTTATTCCTATGGTTTTTTTGGGTTGACTTTTACTAATCCAATAGAATGATGACATGTGTTAGGGTAATTATAATATCATTTTTACTCTTATTTACCATATTTACTCTTAATTGTGGTAAATAAAAGTCAAAAGTTATTATTCACCAAAAATTATTTTCATCTTATTGAACCAAAATTTACTTAATAATTTCATCCATATCACTTGTATTTTTTAAATTCAACTCACAGAAGTGGTAAAATTATGTTTTATGAAAATTTGCAAATGCTCCTAGAAGGTGTGTAAAAGATGGTAAAAAGTTCAACAAAATTTTATACAACTAATTTTATTATAAAATGACTACAATGAATTACATTGAACTTATGTAGGTATTATATATCTATTCAGACTTAAAATAAATTTAAATTAAATAAATAATTATTTAAATAAAAATTCAGTTTTAAACTATAATGCAGTGTTTTTCACTATTGATGTAAATTGAATGTTTTGAAAAAAATATCAAAAATTAACCCTAAGAAAATTTTGATCATACTAATTAAAAAATGAATTCTATTTTCCCATATTCCAAACATATAAGTTTAATTAATTAATTTAATAAAAAATTTTGTTGTTGAAACCGAAAAGCGGGTTTTTAAAAAATAAAAACTATCTACAGATTGACATGTGTTTATTTCAAATTTAAATGTGAAATTACTTATAATGACTTCAATTGTATTAAATAATCAAAATATAATGTAATTATTCTTCCAAACCATTCAAATACATAATTTATCCTTATAAATAATTTTGATTAAAAATGTTGTTTTCAATTAAAATTTAGCACTTTCGAGTATTCATCAAAATATGAATGTTATCAGAAAAGTACCAAAAAGTATTCAAAATAAATTTTTATATCCTGATTCTAAAGAATAATTTTATTTTATTAAATTGAATATATAAAAGTGTCAAATTTTGGATTTAAAAAGGGTTTTCCATTTAAGGTTGTAAAATTTCATTTTTTGAAATATACATCTTTTATCTAAGAAAATGAATTTGTTCTTATATTATGTATAAGAAATCCAATATATGGATTATAAAATTATATGGTGTATAAAAAATTAAAAATAAAATTAATGTTATTTTTAACTGCTTTTGAATGACTAGTTTGGTATGTCAGGGTGCGCTCAAACTCGGGGTTGCGTGTAGCGCAAGCTATTTAATTACAATAAAAAAAATAACTTACTATAAAATCATTGGGTGTTACATAATTCCCCCTTTTGGAAATTGTGTCCTCACAATTTAAAAATTGTTCTTGAGAACTTCATTGAATGTCCCACATCAGAAAATGAGTTAATATAATTATCACCTTAAAATAAAGAAAGAGAAGTACAGAGGTCACCCGAGGTAACCCATACTAGGATTCCATGTAGGAAAACATGGATATGGAAGATAAACTAAGTGTCATGTTCTGATGGAGAGTGATAGAAAACATGGTCAGAAGAAAGATAACAAAAAGAAAACGACAAACTTCTGATGGGATAAATGGCCATTAGTTTCCCAGTGAGAAAAGTAAACGAACAACAATTTTTTTAAGTCCCATTTCATAAAGTTGAGGAATTTATTTATGATATTGACTATGAAAATAAAGATATATACTTAATTTTTATGTAAAGTTTCATCCGTTAATAAATTTCCACCACTAACTCATATTTTTTTTTCAAACAATGGGTATTCAATATGACTTGGTCACACCAAAAGCGCAAGAATCAACATCTATAGAATCACATGATCCAAAAATTATAATATATATATTTTATTTTTATTTAGATATTAAAGAAAACCAAAATGTTTAGTACAAGACTAGATTATCCCGAAAAATGATAATCCATTAGAGAAAGAAATACTAATCTTAATTTCTAAAATTAAACCAACAATACCCAAAGTTCAATAAATACCAGTCAATAAACCATTTTCATTTAATTCCTTCAATATAATCCAAACTAATATTGAATCCCAAAACATAAAATAATTTTATTATGTAGACTTCCACATTAAATTGTTTCTCCTAATAACATCAACTACTCTAAAAGTCACATTCTTAAAGTAATTAACCTAATCACATATTATCTATGATAGGTTAATCGTTTCCATAAATAACCCAATTCGCTATAAGTCCACAATAAAAAATAGACAAAAATAGACCATTTCTCCTAAAATGCAATCTCAATGTATTCTATTTTCCATGGACATAGAGTGTTCCTAACAGAGTGAACGTCTTCCAAAATAACCTTTATCACTTAATCACAGAATCATTTTCCTATAATAAGGATAACCATTTGATAATACATAATAGCCAAAATAAACTTATTATTGATCAATAAAATCATTTTTCTAAAAATAATTAGTTACACTAGCCAGGGACTTCACGTAGTCCAATGGTAGGTGATAAATCCCAATCGCACTCTGGTTGTGGGTTCAATTCCCACAGCGTTTTCCAACGTGATAGGTTATCACACATTATGCATGTTGCCCTTTTTCAAAAACTATATTTTATAATATTCCCAAAATGAGAAAGAATCATCAAAATAACCATAAAATAATTTCACCACAAATGTTATCTTATACCTCGCATTTTCATCCCAAAATTTAATAACTTATTATTTCCTCAAATTCAAGGGCCATATAAACCCAAATGGTTATCTATAACAATAATAGAAAAGATAATTCTTCCTAAAATATCATTTTCACATAAAAACAATAGGGTTACACAAAATATAGAAAAGTCTTCCAAGGTAATCCCATAAAAAAAGAACACTATTAATTTTAAAAAATTTCTCCATACATTTATTTCCACATAGGTTCTTCCTTGACCACGAGGTTATCCTAATGAATATGGCATTCACTTGGGTAATGCCCAGGACTCCTACATTTACAGGAAAATTGCTGAAAATGGATTCTTGGGATCATTTTTATTTTCTTCCATAGTACAATTCATTTTTTTCTTGGAAATTCTTTACTTTATATCTTTCTTTCCCACGCATAAATCATTTCTTTGTTTCATTGAGAAAATTTATTATGTTTCTACTTCCAAAATTCATGCATGATAGAAATTGAGCTTTATTTTCTCCATGGTCACCACTACTAGAGTTCTTATCATTCACTGTCTTTATCTTCTTTATTGAGTCTGAGAGTTGTTTAATATATATGTTGTTGATCATATTTTTGGAAAACTGATTTGGCATGAACACTATATATTTAACACCTATCAACAATCTATTGTGTTTCTCATTTCCACAATCTTTCCCACCTTGTACATCATGTTCAATGTTACTAGGACTTCCATGGAATCTATCCATTGACTAACACAAGAAAGCATAATTAGTGTCATAATATAATATAGAGAATATCATAACACATTACTTTCAATCTAAATAACCTTAGGATAAACCACATTTATTTATTCTCATCTTATATTAAAATCTTCAAAATTGGTTTGTAATGAAAATGTGAAATATCCTAGGAATACCCCACAAGAGTATCGTACCCAAGTGTGCAGCAGGGCCTGTTTTTGTGTACCAGGATACCCCGTGCCAAGCCCGATACTCCTTGTTGGAGTTTTCACTACTTGGTACATCTGTGCTAGAGCCGCCTCTACCTGCTCATATCTATATAGGGATGTATTTCTTAAAAAACCCACATAATTTTTACATTACAATATTTTTGGACGTTCTTTTATATTAATCCTCAATGTCTATCTTAGAGTAGTGTTTCCTAATATGAGTTTTTGTTCTAAATCAAGCTTCCAAGGTTTGTACTAAACTTCTTCTCATACCAACTATAATTCCCAGACCCCAGTTACCGAAAATCGTTATATTATTACAGAACATTGGCATGATACAAGAAATCATTTCATGAATGACCGATCAGTTTAATATCCTTGGAATTAGTAGATAGATACAAAAGATTTACATTACATTATGACATTAAAAAACTACATTGTGTCCCCTTTGAACACTCTTATATATCTCAACCTATTCATATAGGTTAATCGTTATATACTTTCATGAATATTAGGAAAAATAAACCATAATAATGGGGTGAGATCAGATGCTCAATAAGGATAACAATATAGCCTAAACTGTCATAAATAAGAATGAACATTATAGGAAACGTATAAGACTAGAACAAAATCCTTTTAAACTTAAACTTAACCATAACATGGAAATGATAAATCAAATAATTCCATTTACTTATTAACATGGATTTTCTACTAGTCGAATAATCACATGTATTATCAATAGACAATTTCATAATGATGGAATGCATAATCCCAGACATTATAACCACATAGTCAAGGCCTTATTCCCAGACTACAAATATGATTTTGATAAGGCCTTCTTCCATGACACTAGTGAGTATCATGAGACCAACCGATGCATCGAGGAGCTATATCTGACTCAACCTATTAATTAATAAGTCCAATGCATTCCTCGTATAAAAAGGTTAAAACATAACATAAACATTCGTATTAAAACTACAATACGAAATTTCAATACTTTATCTATAAACCATGAATGGTATAAATATAACACATACACATTCAATAATATGAAAAAACCTTCAATACATTATGAAATATTTTCATCATAATAAATCAACCTTGATTAAGAATAATATCCCATAAAGGATGTTGACATATTTTGAAAATTATAAGTAAAAATCATGGATAGAAATATCCATTTTTTATGAAAACATTTAAATGTATCACTATTTATCAAGAAGTTGTTTAAATTAGATTTTTGAATCAAATTTTCCCATAAAACATTGAAACTTTTAAAAGAAATTACAATTTTAAAACATTAAATTCCAAATAAATAAAATCATAAAACTATTTTTAAAACATGGACATTAATGAGAAAGATTTAGAAAATAAATTTTTAAACCATTTAAAAATGATTTTTTAGTTAGAGTTCCTAACCAAATGAGAGACACTTGAAAAAAAATAATTGATATAATAATAAAATTATAATATCATGAGAATAAAGGGATTCATGATATATTATGTCAATGAACAGTATATACACCAAATAAATGTTAATTGGCACATAACAATAATGAATTCTCAATGGAATGTATGATTAGATGAGTTCCATTATAAAGAATGTATCAATAGGTTAAGAATAAATAAATGAAATAATTATGTGTGAAAAATATAAATACACTCAATATGATTCGATATTCAGTGTAAATCAATCAGGGGACATTCAAAAATATTCGTGTAAAAACAACACCAATGACATGGATGTTTAACTCAATTAATTGAAATAGAGTTAAAATTACTCTTATCAAGTTTATATAGATGACTAAAGAATTTATCAATGGAGTGATTTTGTGAATAAAAAGTATATCCATTCAAAGGGGAGTGGAAATTACTACATAAGTAAAAAAAATTGTAAATTCACACATTATCTTGAAGTAATGTAATCAATGATTCTTGTGTAAAATTGAATGAGTGAAAATTGAAATTCCCTTACCGATTTGGTAACTTATGAAACACAGACCCCATAAATTATGGATCATCCATTAATGATGTAAATAACCATAAATTAACCTATATTATGCAAAAAATTCAATCATGGGCAGTACATACACCACACAAAATGTAATAGTGGAAAATATAGCATGAATCTCATGGGAATAAAACTGAGATGAAAACCCCTTAACTTGTACATTTCCTTAGTATAGGATAGGGTAACCTAATTTATAATGCTGAAATTATTATTTTTAACTATTAAAGTACCAAACAAATAAATATTATATCATATATTATCTTCTAATATTGCATTGTTGATGATATTTTAGTAGTATCTTTGTTTCAGTTGTTAACTGATTTGTTTTTCATTATATGTTTTGTTACGTAAGTCATGTTTTTTTTTGTCTAGGCTATATTTGATTCATATCCAGAATTTTATTAAGTTTATAAAAATTATTTTTAATCATAATATGAAAATTATTCTTGAATTATTACGATGAAATATGAACTCATCGCGTTCGTGGAGACGGTAAGTCCTACGTACACAAGAGTGAAAATATCATTATATTAATGGTGAAATTGTATGTAATTGGATAATATATCATATATACAGAATCATTAACATGTTTTATTAAATATTTTAATCAGTTAAACTCTTTATTATACCCAACCAAATAATGAAGTTTTTGAATGATAAACAACACCACGACGTGGAGACGGTAAGCCGTACGTACGCACGTATGGTGACTTTGTCATTTATAGGATGGATGGAATAACGAATATGGTTGTACCATATTTAGAATAACATCAATGTTTGTAAAAGGTAATGGAATTATTATTTTGGTATGAAAACAAAAAATAAAGAGGAAGTGCATGAATAAATGTACTAGAAATAGGGTGGTGAAATTATTACCTATTCTTCAGGTGTTTCCTTTTTAGTTGATCAAAAGGCCTCCATAGGTTGGTTTTAGGATCAAATTAAGGCCTATAGTTTAAATTAATTGAATTAGGGAAGATATTTGGGCAGGTTTTGGCAAATACAAATGGCATTGCAGGTGTGAAATTATGAGAAGGGGAAGTACCCTTTTATGAGACAGTTCAACATCACTTTAGGAAAAGCATGAAATATTATTTTATAATAAAATCATTTTTGGTTTCTAATGGCTCCAAAAAAATTTATTTCAAAGATAAGGTGGATATAGGTACAGATTATCACAACCAATATGTTTTAGACAAGTTTATGTAACAATTTTAACCTTATCTTTAAGATTTAACTCTTAGTTAAATAGTTTAACTTTTACTGTGTCTTCTTGTATTCCTACACTATATGGTTAATAAACATACTATAATCTTCCAAGAGAACCTCAAGTGGTTCATTAATGGAATATATAATATTATTTAAGTCCTTTGGCTGAACCTTATATTTTTAGTAATATTATATCAACCAACAATATAGTATTTGTTTTAAAAACTAAATTATGTGAATTTTGATACTATTTGGTATTTTGTTTTTTTTTGAAAGTCATAAAAACCTTATAACATAGAAAAATTTTATCTAATCAAACCTATCATTCTATATTAACCCATAAAATTCATTTATGGCATCAATACTTTTATATTATATTTATTGTAATATTTATAATATAAAATAATTTAATATTTCATTAATAAGGTAATTACGGCATCATCATTATGTCAAAAATATATTTCCTTATTTAATCTCAAAAAATTACAGATAAAATACCATTATGTAGGAAATATTTTTATCTTTCAAATTAATATTTATAGTCGAATTTATCTTATGTATAACATTATATTAAAAATGGTTTAGTTAATAAACTTTGAATTTAATACTCTAACACATCTTTAAATAAATTATTAATAAATTTTCTAATAAACTCAAAGTTTACCTAAAGGATAATATATTATTCCTAGGGTTTTTTTTTCTAATTACACTTATCCAATAGAATTAGGACATTTTTTAGGGAAATTATAATATCATTTTTACCCTTAATTACCTTATTTACGGTTAATCATGGTAAATAAAAGTCAAAAGTTGCAATTAACCCAAAATTATTTTCATCTTATTGAATCACATAATACATAAT
Source organism: Viscum album (assembly GCA_963277665.1). Lineage (NCBI taxonomy): Eukaryota > Viridiplantae > Streptophyta > Magnoliopsida > Santalales > Viscaceae > Viscum > Viscum album. Next base: position 1,285,504,590 of record OY728159.1, on the reverse strand, counting down.
AATTTCAACCATGTCTCTTGGATTTTTTAAATACAACTCCCAGAAGGGGTAAAATTATGTTTTATGCAAATTTGCAAATTCTCCCTAAAGGTGGGTAAAAGACGGTAAAAAGATCAATAAAATTTTATACATCTAAATTTATTACAAAAATAACTCCAATTAATTAAATTTAACTTATATAGGTATCATATAAAAAATTGACTTAAAATAAATTTAAATAAAATAAATATTTATTTAAATAAAAAGTCAGTTTTAAACTATAACACATTGTTTTTCACTAATCCTCAAAAATTTAATGTTTTCAAAAAAACCAAAAATTCACTAAAAGAAAATTTTGATATGAAAAATTAAGAAATTAATTATATCTTACCAAATTAAAAACATTGAAGTTTCATTAATTAATTTAAAAAAAATTGTTGTTGAAACCGAAAATCTAGTTTTTAAAAAAGAAAAACTATCAAAAGATTGATATATGTTTATGTCAAATTAATATTTAAAATTACTTATAATGACCTAAATTGTATTAAATTAAAAAAATACAATCTAATTATACTTCCAACCATTAAAATGCATAATTTAACCGTATAAATAATTTCGATTAAAAAATATGTTTTCAATTGAAATTTAGTATTTTTAGTATTCATCAAAAAGTGAAAGTTATTAGAAAAGTACCAAAATTTTATTCAAAATCAAATTTTATATCCCAATTATAAAGAATAATTTAATTTTATTACGTTTAATATATAAAAGTTCCAAATATTGGTTTTAAAAAAGTTTTTACATTAGAAGGTGGTAAAATTTCATTTTTTGAAAAATACTTCTTTTATTTGAAAAAATTGAATTCGTTCATATATTATGTCTAAAAACACATAATAGGGATTTTGAAATTACATAAAGTATATAAAAAAAGAAATTAAGTTAATATTATTCATAATCTCTTTTGAACGACAAGTTTGGTAAGTCGTTGTGTGCTCAAACTCAGTGTTGCATTTAACGAATGCGATTCAATTACTTTAAAGAAAATAACCTACTATGAAATCTTGGTTTTTTGAATTTACCATATTCCAGGGAGGCTTCTAGTGATAAGCACATGGAAATTCAACATGAAAATCCTCTAAAAATGAGAGGAAAGACACCTCTAACATGGAATCCCCTAGCATTCATTACGGTCATGAAACGTATCATCAATGATAATGGTAATTATGCTATACAACATCCAAGAAAATTTGAAGGACATATGAGAATTTGTGTAACAAAAAAGTAAATAAAAAAGGAGGAGGTGGCAGCTACTCACAATTCCAGAAAGGCATATAGTGCACTCCTCGCGATTTGTAAGATATTGTGTGTCCCGGGAGACATGTCCACCTCATCTCACAATGTCCCTTAGTCTTATCAATCACATCACACAGAAGGATTTGGTTATATCTGGGTGACCATATTTTTCCCATTATCATTCTATTGGAAAACAACAAGAATTGTTCACAAAAATATCACGTTCCCACATATGACACATACTAGTCACACCATGCATCACCAAAATATAGATTAATTTTCCTTGACATTTCTCATAATATTCCACAAGAATAATATACATTTTTATATAAAAATATGGAATAAAATAGGGAGGATTTGAAAGGAACCCAAAGTGGTAAAACATTCTCATCATGTTACAGATGTCTGCCGTATGGTCTTTCAAAACCTTTCAGAATAAAATCCTTGTCTCACAAAAATTCACAGACAAGTCATTAGGCATCTTTTGGATGCCTTTAAATAGGAACATTGATCACATGAAGGCCCTTTGATATTTTAATACCTTAATAAGTAATCCCTTAATCATGTCTGTGTAATCAAACATGTCCATATTAATCATAAATAATTCAATAATGAAGGTGTTGATTATAGGGACTCATGGTATCTGAAAATCAGGTGATTCCCTCTGAGCAGTCCATGAAAGAGACTCGCGAAGCTGTGTTGCACTAGATCCTTTCGATAACTCAATCCTAGATTCACAATACATACTTTTCAAAAACCGGAGATCAACCAAGGTGGTGATGCCTATATATTACTCACCCCAACACATAAAAAGGGGTATATGGACGATTAGAATCCCAGACTCTATACTCTCAATAACATAGGCTAGATATGATAGTTTTGAGTGGATGATCTCATGATCGATAAGTATTTTGTCATGTAATATATTAGTCTGTATCAAGATAAATCTTGTTCCATACATAAGATGCATAACGTGATCATTCATGGATAACATGAAGGACTGCAGGAAAGGTGTGGGAAGAACATACTGCCTATCCCCCAGATCATGCAGTACTCAAGATTAAATGATATTAAAAAAACTAAGGTATTCATAATTTAATGGCTATTCCCAATATTATAAGTCAAAAAATTAAGATAAATACATGTTTTTTGGTTCTCATACACTTTGCATGAGTCATCCAAAGACACTGGACAATACCAGGACACATCACCAAGATCACACAACACTCCTTCATCCTGCTATTTGGGGAAGGAAAAATCCTATGGGCATGTGAAATCAAATCATACTCTCCCATTGAACACACCATTTGGGACTTTTGAAATGGTATAGACCTGTGGACCGAATATTGGGTGGTCCTTCATATGTATCACTTGACTCAAATAACTTCACCTTATCCTTTTAGTCAAGTCTCATGGATGCACTTAGTCATGCCAATAGAGCTCTCATGATACCCTTTGGACAAGCCATATAAGACCTATGACACCCTCTAGACATGTCATCAAGGTTTTTTGATGGCCTCAATTTATGTTATCCAGGATATGAAACATCCTCTGATCCATGTTTTATTGACTATTGCACAAAATCTATATGTTTCAAACCAAATCATGTGAACGAAAATAGGGAAAATCAACTAAATCATTTGACAACTCATGTGAAATCCTTTCAGATCAGATGATGGCTCCCATAAAAAACCATCTAGAACTTGTGATTTCTTCTGGACAAGGAAAATGGGTCATGTGACAGCCTCTTGACAACCATGTCAGGTCAAACGGAAAGTCTCATTGTGTAATCCTCAATATATAGGGAACTATAGTGACTCTGATTCCTACCATATTTAAGATATGTATGACACCTATCTCGAGGTTAAAGATCAATATTTAATATCTAGTTAAATCCAAACATTTATGTCCCTTATTCAATGTCTTGGAATTGATTACTTACTATCCTTTTTTTTACAACGACCATGGCTCAAGTGGGGAATTGGGAGTTGCAATGGTCACAACATCTACCCAATAAACATCCAAAATGGTATGGAAAACATAAGTGTGTAAACCCTGATATTTAAGGAACTATGGAGAATCTGATTCCTACCATATTCAAGATATATAGGCCACCTCCACTGATGTTGGAGCTCTATATTGACCATCCCGGGATATCCCAATATTTAAGCCCCTTTTTCAAAGAATTGAAATTTTTTACATGATATCATTAGTTTCTCACCACCACAATGGTTTACATGGGCTATGTAAATTGGAATTATCCTAAAGTATACACTATAAATATTTACTATGGTACAATAAGTCTTAATTTGTAATTCCCAATATCAATTTAAATATGTTGAATATGATTCCTTCCACAACCAGGATAGGTAGTACATCTCTCAGGACCAAATATCCATGATAAATAATCTCAAGGATTTCCTAGCAAATAAGTTGCACATCATTTAAAATAAAATTATCATTTTCCATCCCTTGTTTCTCCCACAGATCATGGATCACATGATCATAGATAGTTTCAATAATAATATGATCTACACCATGGGTATATACAATGGTAAGGTTATCCTCAATATATAATCCTCGACAAAATGAACTTCAAAAACTCTAATTCTCCCTATAATTTGGACACTTAGGATGTCCCTCCATGATTCGAACATGAATATTGTCTATCCCATATCCCCAATATAATTCAATTCTATATGACTTTAAACTACACCATTCGAACGAACTATGTGGTTTTTTATTTCTTTAGTGACCCGGATATGTAGGATGCCTTATAATGTCAAAATCCCCTTCAGGGAATATGAACTACCTCATTGCATGGTATCACATTCTAAATCACTTTTTTATCTGAGTTTAACATATAATAATTTTCCTATTACCATAAAATAATGGAGAACCTCAGATACATTAATATAGAACTGCTAAAGAGACTGTATCCCTTTTCAGATGAATGATAATCTATATATAATCATTTAATTTGGATAAAAAGTCACATATCAAGATTAATAAGAGAATAAAAAACATATCCTAAATCTAAAAGAGAGCCCCAAAGTAGGAAAAAATCCTCGTAAAAGGTTGCAATGAGCCCAACTGCCAATCCTCTTGGCCAATGAGAGTCCCAAATAGTCGTTGGGACTAAAAACCGTGATGATCATCGGCCGTTGAAAATGAAGTACAAACCCAGCTAAAAATTAATAAACTGTTGGGAACATCTTTAAATGGATGAAAAAAAGGAAAAAACAATGCAGTAAATTGAGTGAGTCCTTGAAACCCCCCTCACCCAAACCATCGTGAGAAAGTCATTCCACATCGTCGAATAATAGTGAACCAAAAAATGGTGAACCTGAAAGTAATCTATGTAATAAAAAATGACCATGTCATAAATTATGGACCATTTTGTTTTCCCACTATACACAAACAAAAATTGTGAACCTGGTGAGAAATTATGTAATAACATATTCCCCTGTTATAAATCATTGTATAATTTTATTTGTCCACTATATGAAAGAAAAATGATGAACCTGGAAAGAAACATTGTAATAACAAAGGCTTGAGTAATAAGCTGTCAAGAAAATATATTTTCCCCCAATACGAAAAAAACATTGATAGGAAAGATGTGAATCTATTAGGACACTTTGTTTTGTGAACCCTATACAAACAAATCAGCTAAACTAACATGATCATATAGATACTCTTCTACAACCAGGATTCATATAAATCCATCCTCACGTTGAAATGTCAATGTAGGTTTAATGGAATGATCATAAAATATGTTGTTGTGATGACAATTCATATTTTTTGGGTCATTTTAAGGCCTACAACATAGCACTAATATGTAAATTTTTTGAATCATGTCTATGTGATAGCAGATAATGCTCTCCTTAATAGCACCCCAACCCAGGGAATTTTCATTATCATCTACCATTAATTTATGAAAATAATATGTGCATATGATCCCAATTGGTCAAAAAGAAATTTCACATGCTAGATACAACTAATGATAGGTGTAAAACACAATATTTTTAGACTAACACTAATATGGTACAATCCATAACACAGAAGATTCCCACAAGGCTATCCAAGCATAGAAACTGGTGTATCTATATCACCTAGTAAAGGAAATTTCTAAGCTAGTAGCCCTCATCGATACAAATAACCACTTAATGTGCTTATCCACAGAGTGAGAAAAGTACCATATTCTATATAAAATTATGGTAGACCAAGAAGAAAAATATGGTTGTCTTTCGGTTCGTGTGGTGGCAATTAGGGAACCTACCTACTATCGTTTCCAAATTCATCCCACCTTAACCACCTATCACCTCATGTGAGTACCTCTCAAAACATTGCCACTTATGATGCTAATACATGGGTAGCAACGAAGTATCATTTGGAGGAGGCACTAAATATCCATCATAGGGATCATATCCCCATGCTCACTGATGATGCCTACTGTCATACTTCGATAAGAACCATCAAGCATGCCCATATCCTTACAGGTTCAGAACTATTTTGTGGATATATTCTTCTAGAAATCATGGAGTAGGAACATATCCCTACCTCTGTGCCTAAATTCCATTGACATACTACAATTTTACAAGAGGAAAAATGTGGGATCAAATCCCCATTTCAATCCAAGTCTTTTTCTAGGGTATAACGGAGATATAAAATTTGCAGGTTTATACCCTCGCAGAAAATTTTCAAAAAAGATAATATATTTTAGAAAAAACAGAAGAGCTATGCTTGATTATTCCTATCCAATTTCAAATAAATGTATAGGTCTATACTCTTATCCCTACAGCCAAGGAAACATTACACTTTGACCATCATGAACACATGGTATTATAGGAGCAGTAACTCACACTTTCTCCAATATATGAGGATTATCGACATAGTCTGATAAAGGGAGAGGCATAAAACTAAGATCATACTCCCATTGTAATTAAGGCTCACCAATTGATAGTGAAACATGCGTCATGAAAAGAAACATGTCTTTCAAAAATTTATAGCTGTATAATCTGAAGACATAGTATTAGGCTCATATCCCATTTATGTCTTGGGATCACAATGTGAGAGGGTAAAAAGACTCGTGAGATGATCATATTCTTATGGAATAAGTTTAGAGGAATACTCTAAAGGCCCAATATCATCATATATCCCTGTTAATCCAATTTTCAACAAAGTGAGAGTTTTTCAAGCCTCGTGATATGCTCATATTCCGATCAGTAAAGAAGCATGGAATATTCCAGTAGATCTTGAAAGCAGAGTGTATATTCCTACTTCCACTATCGAATGACCGCACCCACCTCATTATAAGACAATATAGAAAAGGAACATATTCCTTCTCCCTTTTTGGAGGTCTATTGGAATATTTCAAAGGGGAATAAATATTCAGACCATGCTCGTCTTGTTTTTTCCAACTGTGGATTACCATATAAGAGCAGCACACACCCCGAGGAATGCTAGAACTACTATACATATAGACTGGTAAAATATTAAAAAGGATTAATATTGGGATCATATTCCTATATTAAATATGTATCACCAAGTGAGAATGAAATATGCCTCATGACAGACCCATATCCCTTTAAATAATAAGACTACTTATTGGAATATTCCAATTGCTTCTCATCAGTGGGATCATACTCATGTTGTACCAAACGATTATATACAATTTTGGTATTTATCAGACAAAAGACTCAAATCCCTAAGTAATCATAAAGGTAAGTTCATCATATTTTGAAAATGTCAAAGAACATGGCCCATATTCATAATCTTCCCAAATCCAGTGTCCTTGATGTCATTTGAGACACATTCTCAATGCCTCAAGGATCGGTCGACCCTTCTATTAAAGCAGATGAAGATTATTTGAATTACCACAACAGTACTCTTTGTGGTGGTGTGGATATTGATCAATGGGACTCTACTACTAACATACATTATGGTAAACCTACCCATGGAAATATCTCTCATGGATAAGGAAATATTTTTCCTTATCATACACCTCCCTATATAGAGGTTTCCAAAGATCACACACCTTCATATAGAAATGTGTTCAAGATGTTGGGGTCATATTTATATTTTCCACCATCAAATTCCATTATAACTCCTCTCATATTGGCAACAAACCATCAGATCCATCTTCTGTGGTCTGAACGGATGGAGGAATGTATTTCTGATGAGGAGGAAGAAGACATTAACATATAAAATATGTGGAGGAATGTATTTCAGATGAAGGAATGTATTTCTGTGGTCCAAAGATAATTAGTTGTAAACAACATTCTCCATCATGTTGGGGACCCTATTTAATTCTACGCGAGATGTATCAGATCAGCATGAAATGGTGTGAATTCCAAACCTATGAAAAAATATGTGGGCTACTCATCTATGAGAAAATAATCAATGTATCCCTTACCCATGATATGAGTGTCACCATTATAAAATAAATATAATATACTATTATATTGACTTACCTATTATCTCCATGGCCTAAAATCCAAAACTAAAAAATCATTGTGAAATTTTGTAACATGCTTTCCACCATTCCATCGTGACACATTGGCAGTTGTTCTCTACATCCACATCAGTCATCTATATTTGAGGATGGGGATATTATGCATCATTTCAAATTTTTACACCCATATAAGAATGTAAAACCTCATATATGAATTTCTTTAATGTTATAGCCTTTGGAAAAATTAGGGGATAGGGTAACTCTTATTCCATTTACTCCAAAAAAATACCCAACATCAATAATGCTCCTGAATCACAAAAAAAAGAAGAGGATATCCAAAATAACATCAAACGGGTCCCCTTGAAGTAATGAGAACACATTTTGTAGTATCCTACGTTTGTGGTACATTACCCTTTATTAGTGAGTATATGCATATAAATTATAATAAATAATGTTGGGAGAGATTGGTGGACTTTTAGTATGTTTTGGGGCTAAAGGGGAGGTGCACGAGCTGTTCATAGTTTCACCAAACCGTGTGGCCATCCTAGTAGAAACTGTGTGAAATGGAAGGATTGATGTAGAGAGATTCATCATGGTGTGTGAACTATTAGGGAGATGGTGCATTGAGGTTGTGCAAGGGTATTCCTAGGAATTATCTAACTCATAGTTAGCACACGGTTTGTCTAACCATGAAAACAAACCATGCAGATGGTTTATGTTAGATCCTAAAATGTGGATCTCAAATGTTTTTTCCTCTAAGTGACTCGTTTTTTCTTCTATGTAGCCATAAATAAGGATATCTATTCCCTGTTAGTATAAGAACCTCTCCCATGAGATTTGGAAACAATTTTGAGGCATCCCTTGCTGTTTCGAACTCGGATTCTTAAGGTATGTAATCGTTCTTCCTCGATCTTGATCAGTTTCTTAGGTCTACTTATATTTACTTATCCACCATTCTTGGTTTCTCATATCTTCACATAGTATGAGTATATCTATGAGTTTTGATTCGAAATAAGTTGAGATTTGGTGTTTATATTGCTACGATATGAGATCTATGGTGGTTCTGTGAAGAATCGACCAAGTTTCCTTAAGCATTCTTCATATGTTGTCATGTTTCGTAAAATCTATTGAGGTGGTTGGATGTTTTATTAACTCCACTTATTATAAATGATGATAATTCTTTCAAATTGAATATATTTTATTCAATGGGTTTTCATTTGGATATTTAGAAATAATTGGAAACCCTTCTTTGTGATGGTTTTTTAAATTGGGGAAATCTGAAAAATTGTTCATTCGAAATAATGTGCTTTTGTTCCTGATTTTAAAATATGGATTCGAAAATGGGGATTTCCTAGAATTGTGGAACATTGATTTTAGTATATTTTTTCATTATAAAGGTTGTGTTTTTTTCAAAAAATGGCTGTTTTAAAAAATATCATTCTTTGGTTTTTAATACAAGTATGATTTCATTGGAATGGTTTGAAATGTTTATTTGGAACTATTTTGGCATAAAGTTGTTTTTTGTGATTTCATGATAGAAATTCAATAGAATAAGAGATGTGTACCATTTTGGTACAAGGTTTCTATCTTATGATCAGGGGCATGTGTCATTGGGACACAAGGTAATTGGACAATAGATCGCTCATGAATATGGAACTATCAAATGAAGCATGCATCTGTGGGTTTGTTTAGGACTATGGATTGTGAATTCCAAAATGATAATAAGAATTAATTTTTAATATTTGATTAATTATTTTATTGAAAATAAAATTTTCTCTTTTAGTTTCATTTACCTTTGTTCCACATGGTTGTGATTTTCTTTTTAACTTGTTAATATTTGGTTATAAACTATTTTGGTAAAAAATTTATATAAACTGTTTTGGAAAATTGTATATATAAGCTCTGTTATATAATGTTCTAACTATTCTATCCTAGTGGTGTGAGTAGGGGTGTTATGGGGAAACCTATTGAGTTTTATAATCACCCCTGCATTGGCACTTTGGTTCTTATGGAGATTCTACCCTCCAGGACATGGGTTAAGGTAAAGTATCACACTTATTTAGCACCATGTCGTGATACTTTTTACTACATAGTGATGTTAGAGAATGGTTATTTTAGAGCAAGGAGTCGTGTTATCACCTTGGACTTTATTTTTTATATTTATTCAATTTACATTGATATTGTATCGTCCTCTAATAAAGCATACCTTTTTTGGTTGTTTTAAAGAGAATAATTTTAAATATCTTATTTTATTTCATGAATCATATAGTGAGATGTTTGTAGATGGTTTTTCAAGTTATTGTTTTTGTAAAATAAGGGGTAAATTTTCCCCCATTCGTTAAAACCCTTCAACATTTATTTCTAGTGTTTGGAGTCTTGTAAACATCGCTTAATGTCATTTAATGAGTCGTTTTACTCTCTAGACAATGACAATTAGTGGGTCATTACAAATTATATCAGTCTGGTTCTTTCTTTGTGGTTTAAATGATATCCTCTTGTTCAGTAGCTGCCTAACAAGTAGTGATCAGTTTTATTAGTCTTGGAGTTGAAATTATTTCATTAATATTTCTTAGTTTGTAATCTTAATAAGGATTAGGATTTCCATAACATGATATGTATCGCATAAAAATGTGTAGAAAACCATTTTATGTTGAACTTCATGTTATGAGGGAGTTGGGAACATAAGTGTTTGGAGACACATCCAAGATTTGGAAATATTATTTTCGTGGGTTTATCAAATGGGATGATCATGAAATGACTTATAGAGGAATGAAATACCCCTAGGACTGCATACATCATTTCAAGTATTAATTCGTGTTGTGAAAAAGTATTGATTTTTGAAGAAGTGTGATTTTTTTTCAAATGATGGATTTTAAAAAAAGGAATTCTTATGGTATTTTGAAAAAAAATAATTTTTCAAAAATCATGTTGAATGTTTTCAAAAAGGGTTGAATATTCAAAAAGGGTATTTTTTGTAAAATAATGTCATGATGGTTGATGTGATATAATTTTAAATACTATGCCATCAGTTTCTAGAGAGTGAGATTGATGTAGTTTCTTGTTGGTTTAGAAATTGGAACCTGATAGGAATCGTCGAAAGAAACCCAAAGAAGTGATGGAGAATGTTATTGTACCTTAACCACGAGTGAACCAAGAGCTTGTTTAGAGTATTTTCCTAGATTTAAAGATGTGGATATGGGGAACCGGAGGAATAACGCAAGACCTGTAGATAACACAACCAGTTCATGAAGAAGAATCTACATATCATCCAGGGTAATGTTTAACCTAAGAAGGTAGAGGTGTGTCTTAGTATGATGAATCATATATTCGAGTTCATCAGTACACCGGTGGAGCTAAAGTTCAAGCTAGAGATGTATATGCTTTAGGATCTTGCATGCTGGTGGTGGGATTTTGTAGTGCATGAAAAATTGGATGAAGGCCAAACATGGAAGGATTTTGAGAAATTGTTTAATAAACAATTCTATCCTCACACATTCGAAATCTAGAAAATGATGGAATTATTTATCCTGAATAAAGATAATATATTTTTCATGGAATATGAGGCTATATTCATTAATTTAGTGCTCCTTTCACTAAAAGTAGCAGAATGTGGGTTCATGAAGGCACACATCTTCGAATCTAGGCTGAGGAAAGAGATTTGAACAAATAATTCCTTGTTATGTATTACAGAATATATAGGGATGGTGAACAGAGTGACTATAGATGAACATAATATCTCGAGATCGATGTAAGGAGGTATGATGATACCTACATGGAATTTTGCGAATGGAAATATTAGGAGCAAGCAAAAAAGGACACCTATTTCGAAGGTGTAAGTGGAAATCTGAATCAGATGGCTAGATCAGTGATCCTTAATCCATGATCTAAGAGAAAAAAGTTGTTTTCAATGTCGGTCATTTGTCCACATGATTCAAGAGTGTATATAATAACCTAGACCATGTAATAACTATAAAAAGATGGACTATCTTTAGTGCTATTGTCACAATGCTCCATGGTCTAGTGCTTGAGATTCTTTTTAGGCGCTGTAAGCATCGTATGATTCAACAGAGCGAGGACAACAAAATCAGTCTCATCTGAAGAGCAGAGCTAGCCATGTTGATTCTAGAAATACTAGGACCCCTCAACTAAGGATGTATCAACAACGAAATAAATAGAACGGTGTAGCGATGAAGCAATTGTATGGAGCTGAGAAGATGATTATTAATGATCAGGTTAGACCATCTACAGTGATTGATATAATTTTTTTTAATTATACCCAAGTGAAAGTCCATCTTGATACTGGTACAGCGCATAAATCCATTGCTTTTCATGCTATTTATTTGATATGTTTAATGTAGGAAATAATGCATACTATTTTATAACTACAAAATCCTCTCAAGGAAAAATAATTTCAATAATTTTTGTGTATAGAATGTACTATATCTTTTGATGGAACTTAGCTAATATAGGACTTGTTGGTTTTAGACATGGATGTTTATGATGCAATCCTAGGGATGGATTGGCTAACAACATTGAAGACTCACATCAACTATTATAAAGAGAATAGTAAGTTCCATAACTGAGGATAGAGTTGATCATCTCTTTAGAGGAGAGAGGATAGTAAATAAATATGGAAAGAGCTTGTTGGATCTGATGGTTGGAATGATATCCTATCAGTTGTGAGTGTTGTATTTAAAATCAATGGAAGAGATTGAGGAAAATAGTTTTCCAATAGTTGTCGATCAATTTTTAGACATATTTCCCAAGATGTAATTTGGGTTACCAACTATAAGGGATATGGATATTAATATTGATCTAATTCTGGGAACCATTCCTATTTCGCTTCCATCTTATAGGATAGCACCAAAACAGTTACAAGAATTAAAATTTTAGTTGGAGAAGTTAGAAATAATGGGTTTCATTTGTCCAGGTAAGTCTCTGTGGGAAGCACCGGTCTTGTTCATGAAGAAAGAAGATGGAACTCTTCATATGTGTGTCCATTTTTGTAAACTGAACTATGTTATGATAAAAAGTATATACACTTCCATGCATTGATGATCTGTTCGATCAATTAATTGGACCTCAGTGGTTCTTTGAGATTTAATTGTGATTAAGATACCACCAATTGTGAGTTTGGAAGAAATATATCCCAAAGAAAGCTTTCAAAAGTAGATATGGCCTCAATGAATATGTAGTCATTTATTTTGGACTACTAAATACAGCAGTGGTCTTCATGGAATTGGTGAATCAGATATTTTAGCGATATCTCGATTCTTTAATTGTGGTGTTTTTGGACTACATCTTTGTGTTTTCAAAGACAGGGGTTGACCATGAGGAGCTCCTGGAAACAGGGTTACAAATCATGATAGATCATCGATTGTATGAAAAATTATCAAAGTATTATTTTTGGATACAAGAAGTACGTTTTATTAGACATGTCATTTATATTAAAGGAATTTTTATTGATCCTGAAAAGAAATAAGTAATTATATCGTGGAAACCACCAAATAATGTCTTCAATATATGATGTTTTATTGGTCTATTTAGTTACTACCAATTCATTGGGTGTGATTTATCATGACTAGCTTCAGCAATGACAGCTCTGATAAAAAATAATCCTCCATTACAATAGACAGAAGAATTCCATAACACTTTCCAGGAACAATAAGTTTTACTTACATCAGAACCATGTTGATTTTTCTAGATTTAGGGTGGGGGTATGTAGAGTAATGTGATACTTCGGCATTATGGTTGGGATGTGTTCTCATGAAAGGAAACCATGTGTTTTCTTATGTTTTATTGATGTTGAGGGGGCATTATAAAAATTACCCAACACATGATTCAAAGTTAGATAATGTATACCTTGCATTGAAGACAAGGAATCGTTATCTATTTGGTGATAAATTTACTCTATTCAAAAATAACAAAACATTGGAACCCATTTTCTCATAGAGAGATTTTAATCTAAAGAAAATGACATAGATGAAGTATCTTCTTATATTTGAATTTGACATGATTTATACACCAGTAAAAGAATATTCAGTGGTGGATTCATTTAGTAGAAACTAATTTTCTTAGTTGATGAAAGAAGCTTCAAATGAATTGATATTTATGTTGGTCCTAGCTGACATGAATGTGGAATTAGAAGAATGAGGTGATGTTGTTGTTTTCTTTTCAACCATCCTTGTTCCTGATTTGGTAAATATGGTCAAAGAGGAACAATAATATTATGTAGAATGTCTGGTAATGAGTTCAGAACCCAATGGTGGGGATACCATTGGGGTCTTGAAACTTGGTGGAAGTTTAGTTTTGTGTTTCATAGATTGGATGGTTGTACCTATGGCTTGTCAAGAACAAATCCATCCTATTGACCACAATTCAATGTGGTCTGTAAATCTAGGAGTAGATAACATGTATATGGCGTTGAAGGCTCTGTTTCGGTTGAGCGACTAGTAAAGGAAGGTGGTAAATTTTGTGTCTTGATTCTTAACAAATCAAGAGGTTAAAGTAGAGAATCAAATACCATTGGGTATGTTTCAGTCTTTACCTATACCAGAGTTTAAATTGGAGTAGATAGCGATGGATTTTGTTATAGTTATCCCAAGAATTGTATGTAAACCCAATTCCATGTTGTTGATGTTGGATCTTCTAATCAATTCGACCCATTTCATCCCTATTAATGAAAATAAAATGGTGGATGATATTTAAAAAACTGATATCCAATAAGAGGTAAAAATACATGGTGTACCAATTTCAATATTCTCAGACATAAATCCACAGTTCAACTCTTATTTCTAGAAATCCTTATAGGAATCCCTAGGGACTCAGTTGAATAAGAACATGGTGTATCATCCTCAAACGTATGGGAAATCTGAAAGGATGGCACTGAAATTGGAAGACATGTTACAATAATTTGTAATTGATTTTGGTGTCTCATGGGAGGATCACTTACCCTTAGTGAAGTTATCATATAATAACATCTATCGGGCCTTGATACATATGGATCTGTTTGAATCATTTTATGGGTTTCCTTATTGTTATCCACTGTATTTGGTGGAAATGAGTGAGACCTCCCATGTTGGGCTGACCGTTGTCCAAGAAAAAATGGTGAATATTCAGTTATTCAAAAAGAGGTTGGGGACAATTTCAAGTCATTATAAATATTATGTGGATCATTTTCGAAGGTTGTTGTCATTTTCCGTGAGTGATCATGTGTTCTGGAGGATCTATCCCAGACATGAACGTCATCATTTCAGGAAGAAGGGAAAGTTATCTCCAAGATACATATGCCATTTTCATATACAATAATGGGTCATAGAGGTGGAATATCATTTGGTATTACAACCATTGTTCTGTTCAGTGAATAATGTGTTCCATGTATGCCAGTTGAAAAAATATCAGCTTGATCCTAACCATGTGATCAGATGGACTCACATTGAATAAGTGTTGGATACTTCGTTAATACAAACCTCAGTACATATTATCAATTAGTAAGAGAAATACTTATGTAGAAAAATAATCAGGCTATTATTGGGTTTATGGAAACATGGTAACATTCTAGAAGAGACTTGGTAATGAGAGAAGGAAACGAAAGTGAAGTGTCCAGAACACTTTCAGAGAAACAACAGTTTTCTAATTTTTGGGGAAGAAAAGATAGATGGTTGGATGATTGTAGTACCCCCAGTCTGTGGTATAGAGGTTATTTATTTATTTATTTTTTATACTCCCTTTAGTAAATTTCATGTAAAAGTGTATAATTGGTGTGTGATACTCATCTTTTAATACTAAATATAATTTCTGATCATTTTTTAAAGTAGTATAATTGAATTACATAACAATTTTAATTATAAATAACTCCATGCTTATATAAATTGAATTTTTTATATTCTGTAGTATTACTTATTTAATTTCCAACATATCATTAGAATTAATCATTGTCTAATTCTATCATTTGAATGGTCATAAGGACCACAAAAGAAGGCCCACAAAATCTATGATAAAACTGGACCAGTCGTGAAGTTTGAATTACTAGGCTCAATCCATAAGTCTAAAACCATTTATTCTACACCAAATTTCTGGGGAAAATACCAGTCATATTTGTTAAATCATTCAGGACCAACTCCATGAAAAGGGGCCCAAATGATTCTATGAAATCCATCCCACCATTCTGTTAGGGAATTAAAACCAGCACACATTTATTGACTTTTCTTCTGATATAGACACCCATTGAAGATTAAATTTTGTATTATGAATGTTTACATAGTGGAGGCCAGCTATTTTGAATAAATTTTTCAAATTCGAGTGCATATTCTTGTTGAAAACCCCATTCACATTTTTTCCTTCGAAAAAAGTGTTGATAAAAATGGATTGGTGAAAACGGTTTAGTAAAATAGTCATATTATTGTTTGAAAAAGTCAAATGGACACTAAATTTTGAGTAATTATAGTAAAAATAAATATCTAAAAATGATAAGAAGATAATACCTTGAGATTCTGAATTATGGATGGAAATATTGGTGAGGCAAGTGGAGTGGGAGATTTGAAATGCAAACATTCCACCACCTTCAGTTATAAATGCATCCCATTCTTCTCCTTTCATGGGGTTGACATTTCAATAGAGAAGAGTAGACATTATCACAAACAGTTGTTTTAAAAAGGCATGGTATGTCCTTCCATACTCATGTTTTGTCTCTATAGAACCTTCCTCTTCTCTTTGATTTAATGTTCTTTTGTTTTCTTTTCATTTGTATTTGCATAAGAAGTTTTAAATTTCATTTCAATTTTAATACAAGTTTATTTTTTTGTATTATATTCTAATCATACACCCTCTATTATTAAATTTTAATGCTCTTATTATAGATTAAATCAAGTTGAAACCCCTTCTCTCCTTCTCTTTCCCATTCAATATAAATTCACTATTTAACATTAACTTCACTGTTTTTGTGTGTGTTCAGTGAACTACTCTTATCCTATCCCTTTATTTTTCTTCTATTTATAATTCATCATCATAATAATTACAACCATGTTATTAATCAAAATACTGGATGACTAAATCTAACATTGGGGTGATATATAATTTGGGGATGTTAAGTGAATGAGAGCTTTTTCTCGATGAATATTTCTTAAATTAAAATTGTGTATGTTAAACATAGAATGTCATTGATTAATGACATCATTTGTTTAAAATTTGGTTTCCATGGATTATTGGAACCATAAATAAACTAACATAAACATTATATGATTATGATTAGAACCCTATGTATATTTAAGTATTGGATTAACCCCATAACACTTGGGAATTATAATCAATGTCTTCTTGTAATGTGGGTGTTAATTTAATGAAATATAATGAAAAGTTAAAGGATATCGCAAGCTTAAATTGATAACGATCAAATCACCCCAATCCTTAATAAATTTTTAACAGATCATTCATTTCAATTAACCTCTTTAAACAAACCAACTAATCTAAATACAATCAACAAAAAACAATTGACTGTTAAAGGGTATCATCGCTGAGGATTCGACTCGAGTGCTACTATACATATTAGCAGAGCACTGGAACCTTCATAAGATGATAAGTTATAATAGGTCACACATCAAATGGTTCCACTTTTAGGGAAGGTTCATTATGTAGTAATATTTTTTTTAAAACATTAATTTTTTTAAAAAAAATCGATAAAAACCCAAAATGGTGAACATGCCAACTAATAAAAATCATAAATCGAAAAAACAAATAAAAACCCATCTTATTTATTTCAAAAATATATTTAAATAACTAATATCCTCCCAAAAATTTCTTTATATTTCTTTGATCCTAAAACTTAGAGAAAAATTCACCAACTTAGGAGGATCTTTAGGAATAATCAAATCATTTTCCAACTAGTTGATTTAATCATTGCTAATCCTAGGGAACAAACACATTAAAAGTTTTCTTCCCCAGATATAAACTACCAACCCCTTGGTATTCAATATCCAATCATAAAAGATTAATTCAAACACAAATCAGGTTTGATTCATTTTCTACCTTATTTACATGGGATAGCCTGTGAGGATCCACATCTCCACCATAATGTCTTCCAAGTGGTGTGATCTACCATGAATCCTCAAGTGGTTTCTAAGGAACAAATAATACTCTAAGCATTACCTTTATCCTTAGATGAAACTGCCATCTCATAGCGCTACTACATCCCTCCTGGTTCCATAACCACATGGAATGACATGATGTGACATTTCATAGAAAAATTCATTCATGCTTCTCATACAAATTTTATACAAATAGAGACAAGTAGTATCCATCAATTCCCAAATGAGTCGCTCCATGAGTACTGGGATAGGTTCAAAAAGCTTGGGGAAACCTGTCTGCACCACCAAATCCCTGACCAAATCATGATAAAATACACTTTTTAGGGGTTATTGGCTATATAGAGTACCCTCATTGATGCCTCAATTAGTGGTGATATTGTTAAAAAAACTATCTCATCTAGAAAAGATCTCATAATCAACATGGATGTAAACACACAACATTTTTTTACTCAAGAACATGATTAAGTCAAAAAATCCAAAATAGTCAATCAATTGAGCCAAACAACATGACTGCGTGGATGAGTGAACATACATGTCCTGTATGAAAAGTAGTTGGGGATGTCAAGTACCCAAACTCATCCTCTTCATAATATCTATTCCTTGGATCTATTAAGAACTGTGGAATCTGCAGATCCACATCCCATATAACTGACACATGTCTACAACATCAAGAGAATCCATTTGATTCATTCATCCCAATGTAGCTCAATGAAGAATAAGCTTAAAGGAACACCAACCCTCAACAGTCAGGTCATTTCCTTAGAAACATTAACCAACCACACTCTGATCCCTTCTCTTATACCTATAACGAAGGTTCGAGGTATGGTAATCCCATTTCATATTTCGCTCAATTCCCTCCTCAAAACCCAAACCAATTCCAATATGGTCAAGGTGTTTGTAACTTTCAACAACCATAACCTTTTGACCCTGAACCTCAAAGGATAAATCCTCATCTTTAAATTCCTAGATTCCATTACCTAATAATACTTACCAATTCCCATACTAATACAATTTATTTCCCAAGAACCAGAATAAATGAAATCCCAATCTGGGACAACCCACTTCTTCTTAGAAACCATGGGATAGTGAAGTGGATTATCATGCCTCCTTTAACCTTTCTAGCCTTAAAAATATTGATAACCAAATTGGTCAACTTTCATCCCACCTGATTGAGAAACAATAATGAAATTATCCCCAACTACAAGCTCAACCATTACCCAACCCCATGGGTAATGTAAGTGAAATTTTTCTTAGATTGGGAATGCAGGTCACTATAACTCATGATGAATCCCCTAACTCTCCTTTAAATGATGATCATGAAATTGAAAAGACAAAAAATCCCAAAAATAAACTATAACCAACTCCCTCACCTCCTTCTATCCCTCTATGGCATCTAATTACTTTTCCTCAAATGGTTTCTAAACTATGAAAATCCTTTGAAACAGGTCCTAAAATGTTTAACACGTTTAGACGTGTTGAAGTCAATATTCCCCTATTATATTCCATCAAAAAAAATTCCTTAGTATTCCGTGTTTCATATCAAATTGTGCACTCATAGGAGACAACTTTGGACCATTGAGGATGTTTCCGCACAACATTCCATACCCATGAAGTGCAAAAACCCTAGGGACCTTTACAGTCTCATTCCAGATAATAAGATCAATCATCGATGATGCACTTATAGACCATATAGCCTTGATAAATGTCATTCCTAAACCACATTCTCCAGCCTTGGTCTAGGTCCCTTTAACAAAACGAGTGTTTTCATCCCATTATTCAATCAACACACAACTATTCTTAGTGGAATAATTGACAGTGTCCTTGTCTAAGTTAATGATCATATCATCCCAGATTACATCTATGTCCTTGACATGGAAGGTGAGAAAACTTCTTTCCAATATCCTATGATTCTTGGAATACCATTACTCAGGACATCTAAAACCAAAATTTATGTCCATGCTGGCATCATATCCATGGCATTTGGTGACCAACATGTTAGGTTCCCTATTTTTCAATCCATGTGATACCAATCAGATAATCAATTTATATTCTCTATCCATGATTCTGAAAGTCTCATTAAGAGTGTGTTGAATCCTAATATATTATGTTCTTCCTATTCTATTTATAGAGTATTTTGTGAATATTTTATCCCATTAACCAATTCATAAATTAATAAGTTAATTTTGAAATTATAAATTCAAATTCCATTTATCTAAGGGATCTTGAAAATTCTCTGGAATCCCATATCACCTCAGTCCTCCACTAATCCAATTGGGACGGTAATGAGGAAAATGAACAAGCTTCTTCATTTTTTGATTCAAATAAAATTATACAAAATTAATCATTTCTGATCCAAGATTTGGAAAATTATGTTATATATGAGGTGTACCCTGAACCAATGTGTTTATATTATCTTTATGGATGTGAAATTTCTAATAAATGTTCCCTAATTAATAAATTGATCACTAGGGAGTTTGAAATTGACCATTATTTGGTGAAAAACATTAATATAAAGGATACTAAAAAATTTATTCAGTCATATGGCTCCATTGATCCTTATTACTATACATCAGTATGTGTTGAAATAAATTACGTAAAAAAATGGGTTCTCACACTATGGTTTTATGTTTTCTGAACCCTACATTAATTCTACAATAGAATTAAAACATCTTTATGAATTTCCAATCATAGAAAATTGTTACATTGTGAATAAAATAATTCCTCAAGTTGAAGACCATTGTGAGAATATAAATATTTTCTTTCCACCCCATTTAATTACAAGATCATTAACAAAGATGAGAATAAATTTTACAATGATAAATATGTCATCCCGAAGGAGATGTTTTAATTGAATCACACTGCAGTTGATAAAATACGGTGGCCACCATTGGACTATTTGTAGTCTTCTACAACTTTCCAGCTATAGACAAAATTAATGCATCACTTATTGGGTGGAAACCCATGTTTTCTTTTAATTTAATGAAATTTAAATTTCTTACTATTTCATTATATGAATAACATTTTTTCTTCGTCATGTGATATCCAAATTGATGCACATCAACTTCCACTAACCCTCCACCAAATGGAGACATCGACCCACCAAATCCAAATCATGGGAATCTCTTACCCTTTAACTTCAATCTCTCTCTCTCTCTCTCTCTTTCCTTCACCTCCCCTATCTCTCTCTATTTTATGTGGGAATGTCTTTCTCAAAAAACATTAAAAAACTAAAAAAATGAAAAAAAAACGAGCCATATATACTCAGCATCCCATTTTGAAATATTTTCCAACCATATTATGGAGTCAAAAGAAATTTTTTCATATAAAAAAATTCGGAATTTTTATCATAATTTTGGAATAATAATCTTATGTCAAAAGAACAAAAAAAATTGAATGCTCAATTTTTTATTTGGAAAATTATTTTTCCCAACTGAATGAAATAACATTATCTATCATTCCAAGGTCAGCAATGGACGGCTTTTCTAAATGTGTATTTTTTAGCACCAATTGTGAGTCTTGAATTTTTGGAACTTGGAGCTAAATTTCCAAAAACAATTAGAATTATTTTGATAGAGGCATTTTCTAAACATCGCGGGAATCACAATTTCCCAATAGAATCCCATTTCATATACATTAATCATTATTTTGAAAGCTCCCCTAATCCTACGAAAACCTTTTCATTAATATCCACATTATTATCCCAATTATTTATCCCACCCAACATCTACATGGATTTAAAATTCATTATTTATTGAAATTTATGTGTGGTGTAATGGATTTTCTTTTTGGGAGCCCTATTGTCGATTTTCAACATGTTATCATATGCTTGAAAGAAAAAATCTATTTTACTCTATGAGGGAGTTTTTAATTAATTGTGTTTTTTGGAATGTATTTTCATCTATGAAATTTTGTTAATGTTATTGAGATGTGTTCAAAAAAATAAAAAAAACATAACAAATTGGTTGTGTCTTGAGTTAGTCAAAAATCACCCTTTCTCAACCTTTGATCTTATAATAAATATTAAAATTAGTGTCATGATAAGATAAATCATGGGTTGGGAGTTGAGTGTGAGATTTATTCAAGTTGTAATTTTGAAAAAATAGAAAAAAAAAGAAAAAAATAGAAAAAAACACATCCATTATATATTATTATGTCATTACGATATGTTTTGTGTTTTCTTAAATATTTAATCTTATCATCCCCATCAAACTTTATTCCTATGATGTGTCATTCTTCACACAATCATTTTCTTGTAAATACGTTTTTCCATATCCTTACATATTTCATTTTAAAAACAATTGTGCATTGTTTTACCCATGCTGATGTTTTAACCCTATTCTCCTCTCTATTGGGCATTATATTCATATTGTACCATAGCTACTGAAAAACCATTTAAAAATACATCTTTATTATTGTTAACATTAGGATAGGGTATGAAAGCTAAGGGCTATTTCAAACAATAATATTTTCACTTTTGGTTGGTGAATGATTGAACCACCAGAAATAAATTTTAATCGTCTTTAGAAGAGTGAGTTTTGAGTGCTTATATTTTCCATTTCTAAATTTTTGCTTGAAAATTGAATTTTTTTTAGATTATTATTACCGTAAAGATATTTGGTGGAATTAAATATGGATGAGTGAAATGGTCTAAACTTCCATTAATTGTGAGAAAAAAAATTATTATTTTTTTGGTCAGTGAGAATGAATCAGTTATGTTTTTTGTTGCACGATAGGACATGTACAAGACTAAGTGTGGCGGAGATTATGTATTTCATATATTCATTACTTTTTGTATATTATCATTAGTAAATTTCCTATAAAAATGCATAATTTTTGTGGGTTACTCATGTTTTAAAAAATATATAATTTTTCAGAATTTTTTAAGTAGTCCAATTGAGTCAGTTTACAATTTTAATTCTAATAGTCACCATGCTTATCCAAATTGCGTGTATAATGGTTTTTAGTATTCCTTATTCAATTTTCCACATATAATTTGAGTAATAATTTTCCTATTCTATCATTTTAAGGGTCATGTAGACTACACAATAAGGCCTGCAAAATCTATGACGAAAATAGACCAACCATGAAGATTGAATTAATCAGATCAATCCAGAATTGTAAAATCCTTTATTATAGGCAAAAAGTAGTTTGACTATACTAGTCATATTGGATAAAAATATAAAGTCTCAAATCCAATAAAATTAAGCCTAAATAATTTTATGAACTCTATCCCACAATTCTTTTAAGAAATTAAAACCTACACACATTTATTTACTTTTTCTGATGTCGACATCCATGAAAGATGCTATTTTTTATTGTGAAATTGAAATATATCTGACCAATATTTTAGGGGAAGTTGTTAGAATTTGAGTTCATATTCATGTTCAAAAACTCATTCACATTATGGCTTCCAAAAAGCCTTGATAAAAATGTACATGTGAAAACTATTTAGTAATATAGCCATACTATTGGCCCCAGAAGTACAGTGGCCACCAACTTTCAAGGTATGAAAAAAATATAAATATCTACAACTTGAAACAAGATAATATCTTTATATTCTGCTATCATGATGGAAAAATTTTCTAGCCATGTGGAGTAGAAGATTTGGAATTCCAAGAGTCCCCCACCTTGGGCTATAAATGAATCCGTCTATTCTCATTGCAAGGGATTGGAATTTTAGAAAAGAGAAGAATAAATTTGAACAAATAATGATTTTCCAAAGGTTTTAGAGGACATTACATACTAATGTTTTCACTAGAGATACCCTTCCTCATCTCTTTGATTTTGTGTTCTTTTTTTTCTTTTCAATTGAAATTCCATAAGATATTTTCAATTTTGTTTCAATTTTAATATAGGTTTATTCTTAGTAATCCTTTTTAATAATACACCCTATCCTCTTAACTATTAATGGTATTAAAATAGTATAAATCATGTTGAAACAATTTATCTCCTTAAATTTATAAATTAATCTAAATTCTGTATTTAAATTTAACTTCACCATTTTTTGGTTTGTTCGATGTACTACTCTTATCTTGTACCTTTCTTTTTATTCTCTTTATAATTCATAATTATAAACATTACAACCAAATTACTAACCAAAATAACGGTTTCATAAGTCTACTGTTGGGATGAGTTATAATTTTGGGATGTTAAGTGATTGAAATATTTTTCTTAATGAAAATTATTTATATTGACATTGTGTATGATAAAACTAAAATTTCCTTGATTAAAGACATGATTTATTAAATTTGTAGTTTCCATTTATTATTGGAACCAAAAATAGACTTCCATAAACAAGAAATGATTAATATTAGAACCCTGTGTTAATTTAAGGCTTGAAATGAAGCCTTAACACTTGAAACATCCATTCAATGTAATCTTGTAAAGTGGGTGTTAATTTAATGCAATATAATGCAAATCTCAAGGATACTATAAGATGAACTAACTAATGATGAACTCACCCCAATCCTTATTAAAATTATAAAGCATTCAATCAAAATTTTTAATTAATATATTCAATAATACCACCCAATCAAAATTCAATCAACAAAAAACAATTTATTATTAAAAAGTATCATCACCAAGGATTCGACTCAAGTGCTGTTATACACATTAGAATAGCACCAAAACCATGAACAGCTTATAGGTGAAACTCATTCTCACATCAGGTACATAACCCTTAATTTATGTTTTTAGGGATATTAAGTATAATAGGTAATGTTGGGAGTGTTTGGTAAGCATTTTTTATGTTATGTGGAATAATGTAGAGGCCCACATGCTACACATGGTTTATCAACAACATGAACCCATCTTAGTAGAAATATTGAGAACTGGTAGGTTTGAGGCCGAGAGCTTCAGCAACATGTGCACACAGTTAGTGAGACCATGAAAGGAAGTTGTGCAAGGGACTATCTAGGCAGTATCTAATGCGATTTCAGTGCACGAAATGTCTAATCGTGCAAACAAACAATGTAGGTGGTTTAAGTGATATACTAAAAACTTGGATCATACAAGTTTCTTCCTATAAGTTTCTCATTTTTTCTCTCCAAAGTATCCATAACTAGAGATTTATCTTCTTTGAAGGTAGATTAACCTTTCCAAATCGATTTGGATTCAATCCAAATGTTCCCTTGGTGATTCAAACCCATATTCTTGATGTATGTGATCATTCTTCATCATTATTGATTATTTTATTAGACCTACATAGATATAATTTTCCTCCCATCTTCTTTTCTCAGATATACACCCGTGATGGGTAGATATATGTGTGTGGAGTCCAAATATGTTTATAAATGGTCTTCATATTTCTAGGATAAGAGATCTAAGGAGGTTCTGCGAAGAATCGTCCCTATTTATTTAAGCGTTCTTTGTTAGCTGTCAAGTTTCTTCAAAACCATTGAGGTAGGGGGATTCTTTCTCAACTCCACATAGTAGAAAGGATGCATATGTTTTCAAACTGAATATATTGTGTTAAATTGGTTATTATTTGGTTGGTTATAAATCCTTGGAAACTTTTCTTTTGATGGTTTGGCAAATTAGAGAAACTTGGAAAATGGGTGTTTGAAATAATGTGCTTTTTTCTTGATTTTAAAATTGGTATTTGATTGAATTGTTAAAGATGTATTTGAGTAGACATTTTCAATAAAATGTGGATGTTTTATTGAATCGAAATGGTTATTTTAAAATTTTACCATTCATTGGTTTTTAATAAAATTATAGTTTTATATAAAAGGTTTGAAATGGTTATTTGGAATGGTTTTGGCCTACATTTGTTTTTGTGTGAGTTCATTTTTGACATGACCATGAATAAGGGACATGTACCATTATGGTACAAGGTACGTGATCTAGGATCTTTGGCGAGTGTTATTGGAACACAAGGTAATTGGATGAGAGACTGCTAATGAGTATGGAACTATCAAATGAAGAATGCATGTGTGGGAGTGTTGCAGAATATGGAATTTCTATGAAAATATGATAAAAATAGTTAGTTTTTAAGATTTTATTAGTAATTTTATATAAAATAACTTTTGTAAATTGGTTTCATTTACCTTTGTTTCACTTGGTTCTGATTTTTTTTATATTTGGTTATAAACTATATTGTTAAATTGTTTATATAAACTTTTTTGCTAAATTGTTTAGATAAATAGTTTTATATAATGTGATAATCATTCTATCATAGTGGGATGAGTAGGGAAGTCATGTGGAAAATCTACTGAGTTATATACTCACCCCTGCTTTGTAAATTTGGTTATTTTGCAGATGCTACCCTCTGGGACTTGGACGAAGGTAATGTATCACACATTTTTAGCACTATTTCATCAATCATTGGACTACATGGTTATGTTAGAGCATAGAGCTTGGGGAGCATGGAGTTTTGTTATAACTTTTCAGTTTATTTTTCATCTTTCTTCTATTTATGTTGATGTTGGTTTTCCTTCCACCATAGAATAACACGTAATATTGTCTTGAAGAGAATGGTTTCAAATGCCTTAGTTTATTTCAAGAATAATATAGTGATATATTTTTGGACAGTTTTTCCGGTATTCATTTTAAGAAATTAAATGGTAAATCATCACCCACATGCGTTGAAACCCTTTAAAATTAATTTCCAGTATTTTTCACCTTGGGGACGTCACTTAAGGCCATGTAATGACTCATTGTACTCTCAAGAAAATAGGAATTAGCAGGAAATTAAACATTTCAAACATGGATAATGAATATGTAATCATCCAGATAGATTCCCATGAAAAATAATTATTTTCATGGGCTGGCATCGCACACATATACCATGAAAGCACAACTGCACCCCATCAAACATCCCAAAATAGGAGCTACCATAGCATCCATCTTGGAGATGGCTCGGTACACTGGGCCATGATATTGTCAATAACCATCTCCACCCCTAAAATCATTAATGAAAGAGATGATTCAGAAAATAACCACCATAGCACCATGTGATCCCCATCCCACTATAAGGTGGAAATTTATGTATCAATACACTTATCTGGGTTCATAAAACCCTACGAGGGTCCTGGAAGAATCAGTGGGTATTCTAGATTATCCCAACCCCATTAGAATTTGAGAATTTATATCTTCATTTATGTCATAAGAATCAACAAGACCCTCACTAAAGTCATTGAGTCCTCCACAAAAGGACCATTAAATGATAATTTCAACTCAATGACTCCCACATAATATGTATTTGGGAATTTTATTCATCTTTATCACCATATATATAATTAGAGATCTCTAAGTTGGGAGAGAAAATTCAGCAATTGGCATCCCAGCTATTCGTCTCACCGCAAGACAATCCTCTACAAGTCAAGGATCGTTAGACATCTAGAATTTTAAACCCCTTAAAAGGAATTGTTCTTACGGTGAGGTGGGAGGAGTGTCTGATAACTAAAATGAAACCATACCAAGATCACAAGCCAAAATGACCCAAACTGGAAAAGGGTTCAAATAACATCCATAATGAAGGCAGTTCAGAATCATCCAATTTCATTGAAAGTAATGGAACAACCACCATTAAATATTAAGACTCTATTAAAATCATCAATACATACATGGAATAAATCGATCATAACATTAACAAAATGGTCCACAATGTGCAAAAAATACCACTAATGGAGGGTAATTTTGATGCCAAAATGATGTGTCTTGAACCTGATGCCAAAAAATAGATTTAAAAATCTTCACCACCAAATAAATAGTTTCTACCTCCTAGATATAATACAATAAAAGAAAAAATAATTTATAAAAACATCTTGATCACTGTCTAGAATAACTGATATTCCTACCCCATAGGTAGAATTTTCAAAATATGAGATAAAAATACGAGCTCTCTAAAAACTCAATGAGAAGTTACTCAGGGGAAATATTCCTACCAGTTATCATTTCAATCCGAAGATGAATATTCTCCTTCCAATTGATGATCCTTCATTAAGAGCGGTCACTACTACAAATACATCTTTTATCAGCGCTAAAAATGGACTTTATCAGCACTCCAAAAAGCGCTGATAAATACACATTTTATCAGTGCTAAAAAAAGCACTGATAAAAGGGTCCTTTATTAGTGCTTTGTTTTAGCGCTAATAAAAGACCCCTATATTAGCGCTTCCTTTATCAGCGCTTTCGTTTTAGTGCGGATAAAGGACCCCTTTTATCAGCACTTTTTTAAAAGGGCTGATAAAAGGTAAAAAATTTAATAATTTAAAAAAAATTAAAAAAATTTTAAAAAAATTTTAAAAAAAAACTGGAAATCGGGGGGGATTTTATAGAGCTTGAGCCCCCCCTTTTACAATGCTTTTTGACCCCTGTACAGCGCCCTACGTACCCCACTTCACCCTTTAACAGCGCTCGCTCCCATATTCCCCCATGCGCGTGCGCCCCTGCCTCCACCAGGATTTGAACTCGAGACCTCCCCCTACGCGCCTAAGCCTTTACCACTACTCTATTTTTATTTGTCTTCCAATTCATGATATCTCTATATATATATATTTATATATTTAGTTCTATTTATTCATATAGTAATATATATTTATATTAATTTATTTATATAGTTATATTATAATATATATATAGTTATATTTATTCGTATAGTAATATATATATATTAATATATATATATATATAGTTATATTATAATATATATATAGTAATATTAATAAATATATATAGTTATATTAATATTTATCTATATATATATATATATTTAGTTATATTTATTCGTATAGTAATATATATTTATATTAATATATATATATAGTTATATTAACATATATATAGTAATATTAAGTTATATATATAGTTATATTAATATATATATTTAGAGTAATACTAATATATATATCTGTGTGTAGTTATATTAATATATATATAGTGATTAGATTAATATATATATAGCTAGATTAATATATATATATATATATATATTTAGATCACTATATAGTATATAAATATTCATATATTTCTGTTTTAAATAAAATGGATGTTAGTTATTATTTAGATAAAGCTACTATATTTTATTATTTATATTTATAATTAAATTTTTAGGTGTGAATATTTAAAAAATATGTATATATTGTCATATATTTTATTATAAATAGCAGTGCATTATAAAAAAGGATGAAATTTCAAAGACATAATATCAATATTAATGTAATACCTTGGAATAAATTTAGTCCCCACCAAAAGAATCCAATAATACACCCTTAAACGAGGCTAAAAATACACAAAATGTTAAAAAATCGGGGTACCCCGATAAAAACCTCAGTTTTAGAGGCATTCCGGGCCACTTTTTTCCTTGAAAATCCCTTGACCGGGATATTCCCCAATTACAACGACGTAGAGCTCGTCACAGACTTCGATTTGATATGTGGTAGAGCTCAAACGGACACCCAAATCAAAAGTTATGGTCGTTTGATGTTTGAGTTGCGTTTTCAACATATTTTGGATCTTTTTTTAATTTTTATCATTTTTTAGTCTTGAAATTGTTATTAAATGACTACTACTCCATAATAATTATCCAATTATTTATTAAAAATATTTTTATAATTTTTTTATAAGCCATTTTCAATAAATATCTTATATATTAAGTATATTATAAGTGTAAATGTACATTTATACTTATCTAAAATATATTTAAAAATTATATATTATTTTTATATCAATATAAATATATTTATATATTAATATATTAATATATTTTTTTAATTTTTTTTTGAAGTCGACCATTTATTAGTGCTTTTGAAAAAAGTGCTGATAAAGCCACCCCCCCCCCCCCTTATCAGTGGTACTAAACAAGCGCTGATAAAGGGGGTCCCTTTATATGCGCTAAAAAGGTGCTAATAAAGGGGGGTCCATTTATCATCACTAAAAAAAGCGCTGATAAAGGGGTGTGTTTATCAGCGCTTTTTTGAGCGCTGATAAAGGGGGGGCTCTGCGAAAAACTGTTTTTGTGGTAGTGGGTATCAAAGAATAAGATTGTCTCCAGATCAAGAGATCCATTCAACATAAAATAGTATGTCGAAAATGATCCTGACCTCCCTCCATTGCGACTATAGCCTCTCCCTCATCTAGGAAATCATCCAGTTTTAGGGAAAATTGAGAATCAATGGCTCATAAGATTTTGACCTCGTCATCAACCCCCACATGGTCCCTAAAATGGTAGTTTTCTCCAATATTAGTACCTCCAAAGCCTAATAACATCATTGAAGTGTGTTAATGTGGTTTGGAAAGACTCTCTTGGCCTTCACTATTTTTGTCCCCCGTGAAATGTAAGGTGGCTCTGTATTGGTTTTAATAAAAAAAAACTTTCAGCAAAGCTTCATAACATCATTGAGTCTCTATATACTCTAATGAAATCCCTTGAAGGGTGAATAGACCATTGCATCCAGAAAGGAAGCCATATGACAAATGGGTGGATGATACTCCACCTCCAACCAACTCTAGTAACCCTAACATCTCTACATTTGATGGTACTGGAGACCCTGAAAAACATCTCACACAAAACATATTCTGATGTGGACCAATAGTGGGCCTTTAAGAACAATAATAGGAAACAAAGATATGGTGTTTCATGTAGACTCTAATGGGTCTATCCTTCATATGGTACAACAATATATTTTCATCATTAGTTATAGGATGGGAGAACATTCATCATCATTCCTTTATCAGTTCAATTCAACACTAAGAGAAAAATGATCTTCGATCTCATGAATTGAAAATAACATGGTAATGAGAGGGTGTTGGATTTCAAAGAATGTTGATTGGTTTACCGTATTCACTCGAAATATCCCTCTCGCGAGAATAACTATTGGAACGCTGTGATGAAAATATCTATGTGTCATGGGATTTGAGTAACAGAATAATAATGTATACTCCTTCCAGAATGAATAAGTCCCCTATTATTTCATGTCAGCCATGTAAATTATCATTCTAAAACATCTATAGCTTAGAAAGAATGAAAAATTCAACCACACCGACCACTAAAACTACTTCCAATATTATAGAAGAATGGGTCATTATATCTAGGATTGATTCATCATCAAAGGCATCCATCAAGGCATGATCGACTCTGGATAGTAAATTTTAGATAACTCCTCTGAGATTGTGACTTTTTTAACCATCATCTATTTAGAAGGAGAATAATATTGGAAGGATGTTTTGGCACGGTGTGTGCAAATTTTTAACAACTGGATGACTCAAAAAATAATTGATCCAGGTCACACCGCCCTGAAAGAATAGCTACTCAGACCTGAAATAGACCCACCACCATATAACGATACATCATATGTGCCTCTCAAAGCTGTGTGTGACCATTGGAAGTAGTAAGAGACAATGGAGTCATATTATATTCTAATGTACACACTAACTCTTTCATATTTTTCCCTACACATCTACAATATGGGAACATCCATTGAAAATAGAATCATCATAAAATAATAATCTTGTCTTTGGATCATTCAATCCGAGACACTTGGTAAAACCATTTTCTAATGATGAATATGAACCCAAATATGGGTTTCCTACACATTATTGGGGATCATGAGGATGTATGTGCCAAAACTAAGGATATAGGGGAAAACACAGAATTGGAAAAACTCAATATACCTATCATATCCCTATAGAAAACATATAGACAAGTTAAACTCTTGAGAAAGTGCTCCATAAGTCTTAAAAGGGTATTTAGGTTCCTCTGAGCCCTATAGTATTCACTATCATCTGATTTTCTTAAATAATTTCTTTCCACGATTTAAATATAACCAACCCTATAAATGGGGAAGGTCTATGTGACTCGAACCACTAATAGGATATACTTCATCAAATTTAATGAAAATATCATGTTTATATATATAATATTCATCAAATACTGGACCACATTCCGGAAAGTATCCCCATGTTGGGAAGTGAGGACCTCTAGAAAAAATGCTTGATTCTCTAAAACATTTAGTTATTGTCCAAACCAAGCACTCAATACTTGATGCACTCTTTCATTCAAAATAACTCTAGAGGGAACTTATTTAATACCTCTAGAATCCACATGAATTTGAGAAAGAATTCACTGCAGTCGAGTCGTATAAAGTGAATACTATGTCCTTATAATGTCATGCCACCATCACATTCATTGATCGTGATTAAGAGGAGGCCATCCAAGGGAATATTAGGCTCTTATACATTTTAGGAATACTCAATAATTACAATATCCAAAGGGTTCTAATTGTTAATGGATATAGGATTAATCTCATCCCAGTTCAAAATATTTGATGTTTGGGATATAGAGAAGAGGATTTATCCCCCATAATGATGACCATTCAGGGGTATGATAAATATAAGAAAAAACCTATCGAGAAGATGAAACACGAAGCTCGGTTTTGGGAGCTCACATATGATGTTGAGTTCATGGTTATCCGACAAGAAATTTCCTAAAATGATCTTTCTTAGAAATATCTGGCTCTATTAACAGTTGGTGGTACCATCATCATTCCATCAATATATGAAGTACCCCATCAATGGAATGGTCTCTATGATATATAGTGATAAACCCACATTCAAAACCTATGGAGCCACATATGCTAAAGCATATTTCAATATAAAAGGATGTAATCAACCAATGGATGATGATGATATAAAGGTTTCATCTCCCAATTTCTTGGGGACCTCCCTTATGAACCCCTAGAATAGGCCCACTAGTGATTATGTGCTCCGAATAAACATGGTCAAAGGAGCATATCCAACCCTAGAGACCAAAGATCATCATATCCTTAGAAAAATTGTAAGAAAAAACAATCATATATATAATCAATCTACAATGAATCAAATAGTAAGGGATGATTTCGTCTATTCTAATAGCCTCGCTCACCCTAATAGCGATGGAGAAGCCCTAAGATCCCCAGCATCACCTAAAAATTACTCAAAAGACTCCAAAATGGAAGAGGATAAGGGTGATCCCAAGAAAACCCCTTCAGCATTCGATGAAGGTGTCTCCACCACTATGGATGAGCTAGGCAAGTAAAACTGGGAGCATAAGAAGTCTTGGTACCTTATATGATACGTTATGAAATTCCTCTAAAAGAGGAAGATATATACATCACATTTCTTCGGATTATTTGATATTTGTTTTCCAGGAACTAAATGAAAATACTTGGACTGAATCTAGTTGTGGTGATGCACTAACTCAAACTGCCCGATGAGCATCGAGGTTTTAAACAAGTACCTACGAATATTCACCACTCTCGTTCGACCAATGTAGAGTCGGAAGTTAACAAGTTGATCAAATAATACTCTTTTTGAGAATAGAAATACCCATGATGGATTTACAACAACTCCCCTAAAAAAGTACAAGAAGATTTGAGTCTGCATTGATTTTAGATTCCTAATTGACATTTCCTGAAGGGTAATTTCCCATTGTCAATAATAGAACTCTTGATCGATTTAACCATTACCATCCAATACAATTATTTCATGGATGGGTACTCAGGGTACAATGAGATCCATGTGGCCCCAAAAGATGAGAAATCTACCACCTACAAATCACCTCAAGGGATTTTCTTCTATCAGGTTATCCCTTCATATTAAAGTGTTATGGTGCCACATATCAATGTTCAATAAATTTTGTATTTATGTCTTTTTTAGAAAGTATAATCAAGTGTAATGTCTATGACATGGTTGTTAAATCTCAGATGTTATGTGATCACTTCAAGGATAGCTGAAAAATCATTAATAAGTTGGGATGTCATAGTCTAATTATGAAACTTCTGAAGTGCCCTTTTGGGTTAACATCATGAAAGATCATTGGTAATGTGTTACTCCATCGTGACATTGATGTTGACCCATAAAATTCTCGTTCTATCCTAGAAATATTTCCCCCATAAATATTAATGAACCAAGGGGACTCCAAGGGAAACTCACCTACATTCATTATTTTATAACCAATTTACCGACAAAGATCTCCCCTTCACCATTCTATTTATGAAGGGAATATCCTACCAATGGGATAGTGAATTTTAATGATTCATTAAAATTATCAAGTGATACTTATGGCGCCCACCAGTTTTGTTTCTTATATCATATGGGAGGCCACTCATATTATATGTGGCCTCCATGGTATTCTCACTGGATGCCCTTCCCACATCGAAAATTTATGTAGGGAGTGAGAATATTCTCTACTAATTCAATCTGATGAATCTAGGTACTAAGGGAATATATTATGATTTCTAAAATAACTATTTTTTAGTCATATTTTTAGTGAAAAAGCTGAGGCACTACAATCATCATGATGAAGTCCACCTAGTATCTCGTATTTATATGGTCAAGTAAATCCTTGTATGTCCTATATTGACTAGGTTCTTGGCATGATTATCAGTTATTCTGTAGTAATATGACATCTTGATCCTATCACATAATTTAGAAAATGGAAAAGCCTTTTATAATTTCCTCGCAGCACATCCTGCCTCAGAAAATACATTAGACGACACTGAGATCTTAGATGAAATGGGCTTTTATCCCATGACACTCCCCGGACATGGGAGATGTGCTTTAATGGAACATCTCAGAGTCCTACAGACAAAATAATGGAAAACACGAAGCTCAACCGTGTTGGACATGAGATTTTATTTGTCTTTCTAGATAAAAAAAGTTTTTCCGTACTCTAACTCACGGCCCGAAGGATGCACTAATAATGGGGCAGAATTCAAATCCCTCATCACTGGGTTGGAAGTAGCCCTATTGCTTCACATAGACTACCTGAATATCAAGGGGGATTCATAATTGGTGATAAATAATATTAATGGTGAATATGCCATTAAAATAGAAGAATTATCCCCCATCACATGCTATGTTAGTGGATTGATGGTAGAATTACCCTTTGAGATTACATTGCATCATGCTCCCCGATCTAAAAATTCATGTGTTGATGCACCGGATAATACAACCACCATCCTAGACAACCCTGACTGAGAGGAATCAATCTTACATAACATACATCAAAGAATGGTATCATCAAACATAATATTTTATATGGAAGAAATCAGTCAGGCCAGCACCAACCAAGGTCATGAAACACTTACAACTGTTCTAGGATGGATGGATCCCATACATGGTTATCTTACAATTTTTATTCTCCCAAAAGATCAGGATGGAATAGAATAGATTCAGCACTAAGAAAATAACATCAATATACATGATGGTTCATATAATAAATAAAATTATACAAATGTGGTCTTAAAGGAATTCGTCTAACATACATAGCTGAATGGGAAACTTTTCCAATCATGGACGAAGTCAATGCATGATCAAGTGGAACCCATCCATCTGGAACTAGGAACTCCTGCCAAATCAGGGTATTGGGATAATAATAGAAAATGATGATAATGGATTGTGTGAAATTCACATGGACGTGTCATACGTGATCAATTCATGAAAACTTCATCTATCATCCCTCATAATTTCTACACATATCTAAATATTCCAGGACATTTTCCATTTAGGAGATGGATGTTGTGTGTCCATATCCCCCAGCCAGAACTAAGAAGTTCAAGTGAAACCAAAATACAAATAAATACTTTTCAAATAGACTGAGGTAAAATGTCTCAAATAATTTGGGATAATAAATATAATAAAATTCATGATGTCCCATGTCATTACTAGGTTTGGAGTCCCTCACATAAAATTGAATGAAAACATAAATAATTTTTATTCCACGAAGTTCAAAAAGTTATACCAAGAGTACAATATCAAGTCCAATCACTCATCCTACTATCATGAGACATTACATGGATAGATATAAGACTACAATAAGACTATATAAAACATTATTGAGATGTTGGTGAATAAAGATAAGAACTCTTTGCTAGATAAAAACATCCATACTTTATGGGCATAACATACTCCATGCTTACTGCCACACATGAAATTCCATACACATTGGTGTACAAGACAGATGATATATTAAAAATATAGGTCCAGTTTCCTTCACTCTAAATAGCCATTTGTGGGATGCTTACAGATGATGAGAAGTCGCAATAGTGGATAGATGAGTTGGAATGGATAGAAGAGAACATATTGTGCACATTACACAACCTAAAGGTCTATAATAATCAAATGGAATAGGATTTTATTAAAAATTTCCAACTTCATTCATTCCTCCAAAGAGAACTTGTGCTGGAACATAGAACCTAAATGTTATTGAGAAATAATTCCCCATAATTGGAACCCATGTGAGAAGGACCTTTTTTAATACATATGTTTTATCAAAATGGAGCATATTCATCAAAAATTATGGATGTGGAGCATGACACACCATCCACCAATGTAATATTTCTTGGGAAATACTTTGAATAAGCCATCATTCGCAAAGGAATCCAAATCAAAGAAATCCCCATAATTTAACATGACCACATGTCAATAAATAATACTAGGATGGTCCTTACCACATTAAATTGTACTATATAGAAAATTTCCTTACAACATGATGTTAAACTATATGTAGATCATCACGACCACAAAACATTAAACTAAAAGGTTTCATGATAATTATATATTCCTTTATTTCTTCTCTAACTTTATTTGTAATGACACCTGAATCCTTAATCTTGTTCCCATCTATAGTATTAGTTTTCTTTCAGGTTGGGTGGTCCAATGTCCTTACCGCATGGCACAAAAATGAACTAATCCATAATTCCCTCTTGATGACAGGTGACCCAATGTCCTTACTGCATGTCATAAAACTACATATATTCATAATGTTCATCTTTAATCATGTAGATTTACTCATATCCTTACCAGTTAACATTAAACTGCATGGAACACCAAAACTATGTATGTCCTAATTCTCATTTTCAATGAGATTTGTAGGGACACATTTTTTATATATCATGGTCTAGACTATACATAATAAAAAATTACTCTAAAATGATTTTAGATGAATATTCATGGGACACTTGTAGTTCCATGTTTCTCACATCAAACCTACCTCATGTGGGCTTAGGAATTTCATATGGGGGTTCTTCCATAGGAACAATGCTTATCAACTTTCACATTTTTGTCATGTCCATGAATACGAGACCATAATAACAATATGTTTAGTCCTCCCCATTTGATTTTAAACTTCAAGACTCTTATAACTACATGGGGTCTAATTATCACTCTCAAGAGATATGTAGTGAAACCTAGCCATCCACCATTGGGTCCAACCGTAATATTCCCATATATTCACATTAGTTATCCTACATCCTCACCACATTATGTTAAACTACAGTGGATTTCAAATACTACATATAGATTGATTCTCATCTTTCATGAGATACATAGGGATTCCCATACATCCATTTTTTTCCCAGGTGTTACATTACCACTTTTCATGTCGGTCCATATTAGTCCTTAACACCTGATGATAAAATGAGTAGTCCCTTGAAAACATCATGTGACTTGATTCCTGTCATTACAAGATACATAGTGAGCCTAAACCAATAAACATATTCCCATATTCAACAATCAATGGAAACAATGCCTACCTCTTTTTATGAGCCATACCATTGGAGAAAGAGTAACTTATTTAGGAACTTCATAGGGATTAATTCCCCCCACCAAGGGATATGTAGGGAAAACCATAATTCTATTCATGGTCTGAAATAATTCCACCTTTTCATGTGAGGGGATCAATGCCATTTCCGTATGATGTTAAACTACATGACAATAAATAACTATGTGTGGTTTGATTCAAATCACAATGGGATACATATTGATACCCATGCATTAAACCTTGTTACCAACTACAACATTTCCATATATTAATTTTGGTTATTATATCCTTATCACAAGAGGATAAACTACACAGAAGTACGACCTTGCCTCGTAATGTTAAACTATAAGGCAAACATTCTTACCATATGATAATAAACTGCAAAGATGTAAGTTGTTACCATGTGATGTTAAACTACAATGAAAATGTCTAGGTTGAAGGACATTAAAACTTAACATAAAATACATCCCTTCTACGCTATGTTAAACTGCTTGGAAATACATCTTTACCCTATAATGTTAAACTGTAACGAAAACACCTTGGTCATGTGCCATTAAAAGATCATGATAAACATCCCCATTAAATAAGGATTAGTTTTATTGACCATATCTAATGTTTAATTCATTATCAAAGGACCACAAGATACTTACACTAGTTAAATAGAGTATGAGTAGCTTATATCATGTTTTAAAATCACCTCAATGCATATACCACACATTACGTCTTATATGCATCAGGCTTCTATAAGCCTTTTATTTTCCTTATAATGTAAAAAAGATATCTCATGGGGACCATTCTATTGAAACAAGTGGTATATAGAACCACCAACAAATGACATATTGGTCCAATGTAATGGTACATCTAATTATCATGACATTGACATCATCGAGGTAGAACCAAAAATCTTAGGATGATACGAGACATAATTGATGGGACTATCCCATATCATTTCTCAAGACATGAGTAAATCTAGCCTTGATTTAAAATATTTTCACCTCACTCTCATAAGGATGTAGGGGTTTTTGAGAACCTTAGTATTCTAATTATTATATTATGTGATATCTCCTATATTAGATCCCCATGATTCAAGACCATAAACCGCTTGTACATTGGTCAAAGCTTTATGACCTCAATCATTATCCTATAATGGGCCAGTTTACAAGACCATAAAATTCTAGAGAAAAATACCAAAACCTTGTCAAGTTAGAAACATGTAATGGTTATCATGATCAAAATTCAAGTATTCACTTTCTTAAACATCCATCTCTATATTTTAGGAAACAATTAGGGCACAAATAAAAGGCATAAAGCTAAAAGGGTCACATATACAACCCTAGTAAAAGCCAAGCTATGATGGCTTGACCCACTATCCAAAGAAAATTTTAGAGAAATGATTTTGCACATTTCCTCACCAAGAGAATATATTTTTTATGTGGTGGTGAAACATTTAGGGTTCTTAAACCCTTATTGGATCTCAGGTTTTACATAAATCATAATTCCCAATTTAAAGCACCTTGAGTCATTTCAAACCTATCATAAACACTAAAAAAGTATGGAGATCTCTCTTTTGGACAATTCAATCAATGGATAAAGTATTATACCCACCAACCATAATCACTATGGTTTGATGTAAAAGGATTTTTTATTCATCCAATCCTAGCATCATTATGAATGAACACAACACCTACTAATGTTATAAGATATAACCTATTTGACTACCATATACCTTCCTCATGACCTAGTCACTTTGGGCTATGATGTTTACTCTCCATAGTATAATATTCAAGTGGATCTAACATCCTAGACACTACCTTCACATGCTTTGTATCCTTTATCATGTCTCGAAAGAAACACTCAATTCCCAAACATTTGGTCGCCCACACATCATAATTTTAAACAATAGGTCATATGGATCAAGCTTTGTATTATGAGGTAAATAACCCTAGGGTTCTACATCCATCCCTGAATAGAAATTGTTCCATAATGAACCTCATCATCTATATGTTTAAGTATTTTCAAATATTTTTTAACCCATGGAGAGAAGTGGAGATCAACTTTTCTTGACCATGATATCAATGCAGAAGGGATTACACCCAACAACTAAAAACCTCTCCCCTTCCAAGAAATGAACCTCAATAACTATGAGCCCGGATGAAACTGAGGTAAAACCTTACACATTATAGTGTTTTGGGACATACCCAACATATCTACCCCATTCCACATTACTGGACTCGATCACTTGGGTTGTGATGTATATCACCCACACTTCAACTATTGAGGTAGTCCTAGTATGCCTAGCATTTCTCCATCATCCATATTTAATTCCATAAATATGTCATATCCCATTGAAAATAGTTGAGATCAGATATTTATTTTTATTCCATTAATTCATAAGGTTTTTAAACCACCCACTGAAGGAATATCCTCCATAAAAAAAGAAACTCTATTCATCTTGAGCCGTTGAAGCGTCGTGGTGGAACTCAAAACCCAATAGTTTTTCAATCATCCCTGGGTCGTTAGCCCTATATTCCATAATGGTCTAATCTAGAAGAACATAAACTATAGTATACCATGTGTCGGAGCTAAATGACTATAATCTAAAGTGACAAATGTTCTGAGATAAATGGGAAAAAACAAAAGACATATAAGGTCCGAGATAAATTACCTTATACTAAAGAGATAAAAGGTCTAACCTAGAATACCTTAAACTATAGTGTACAAGGGTTCTTTGATAAATGACCCTAAACTAAAGAGATATAAGTTATGATATAAATGACATTATTGTAATGTGAAAAAAGGTCTGATCTAGGTGACCATAAACTAATGTGATATGAGGTCTGAGCAAAACGGCCTTAAACTAATGATATTAAATGTTGAAGCTAGAAGTACCTAAAAAAATTGAATGGAAATTTTCTAGACTGTGAATTCTTATGAGACCCACTGTATGGTATTAATAAAACTATGATTTTAAAGGCCTAGAAATTTCAAGGGAATTTTTTTTCATAAATTATTTGGATTTTTACAAGTCTGTGGCTTCTGACGTCACTTGATTCTGAGGCTCGGTGGTCCCAGAATTAATTCTCAATGTTTTATTCGGGTTCGTTCAGTAAACGTACGTGTGGGTTTATCTATCTTTTGAATCAGTGCTCGGAATTGAAATCTGAGGGCACCGATGAACTCACAACACTGTTAATTGCTTTAGGGGACCTTTACCGTAGTTGCGTTTTATGCAGGTTGAATGATAAAAATTGGGTTTTAATTAAGAAGATAAATAAAATTATATAGAAAAATTATATATATATATATATGGAAGTTATTTCCTCCCATGGGAAGTTATTGGTGGGGCCCACACCCACCTACCTTCCATTGTTTGGATATTTGAGAGGTGGGGCCCCCACAATCCCCAACCTTTCATCTCCCATAACTCTCTTCAAACTCCCCAATTAATACCCCTTCTTTTATTACGACAACCCTCCTTAATTATGATATCTCTTCCTCTCCCTATCTCCCTCTTTAATGTTTTCCAACACATGTTAATAACTGAATTCTAACTCTTTAATTAATTAAATTAGGTTGTTTGAATTTTGAATTACTTGTGTGAATAAAATAATAGCTTATATATTATGTTATGGCGGCACTTGTGTTGAAATTTGGTGGGAGATCTGGAGATATAGAGAAGGGTGTTCTCGTCTCAAAGAAATAACAACACCCTCTTCAATAAAAAACGCCAATTCCACGAGGAATGACAAAGTTCCTTCATTTCTTTTCTCTGCTACAAGAGAGGAGACGCCACTTATTCTTCAGGTGCACTCCTACGACGACGGAATCGACACCATCATCCACGACGCTAGACTAAAGCGAAGCTTTTCAAAGGTAGGGAGGATTGCTTCAATTTTATTTGAATAAAACTATTATTCGTTCTTTGTGAAACCTTGATTGTACTTGGACAATTTA
The DNA here is from genome assembly GCA_963277665.1 of Viscum album. Classification (NCBI taxonomy): domain Eukaryota; kingdom Viridiplantae; phylum Streptophyta; class Magnoliopsida; order Santalales; family Viscaceae; genus Viscum; species Viscum album. Next base: position 1,285,463,306 of record OY728159.1, on the reverse strand, counting down.
TACCACTTAATGCGGAGGGTGCAGGCCGAACGCACTCAGCCTGACGACCCTCCATAGTCTTCTCGTTTTCGATTGAGGCGCGTTAGAAGAGATGATGATGGGAGAAGCGGCGGCCGTGCACCGGCAGCGTGCGGAGGAACCATGGCCCATATCCGCGGGCCGCTCAACTAAGGAAGAACCGACCGGCCATAACCGGCCAGGACGAAGGGAGGAACCTCCGTGCCACCTGGTGCCACACTGCGGAAGACCGCATCCCACGTTCCTCAGGCTGCTTCGTTTGAAGAATCAGCCAGTTTGTCGGTCGGCCGGGTGGAGGAGAGCCGCGGAGCCGGTATGGCACCATGCCAAATGAACCGTGGCCTGACCGTGGGGGCCGCTTTCACCAAGAAGGTCGGCCGGCTACGGCTGGCCGGTTAGGGAGGGTGGCGACGATTGGCTTCACCGTTTCGTGCAGCCAGGGCGTCGCGCAGCATCGCGCCGTGTTGGGCCGGGCCGCACCTGACTAAGCCGCACATTTTATTGGGTCGATCTGACACCCCTGCCGGGTCAGACCCGCCAAAACAGAGTTAAACCGACCCGTCGGCCAACTGGGCTTAACGAGCAGGACTCGTTTTCACTTAAAGGTGAATAACCCGAAGACCGCACGTCTGATCAACGCGCTGTCTGTGGCACTGGGACACTTGTGACGAGGCGTTACTTTTTCAACAATCAAAGTAAGTTTTGGATGAATTTGGGAAATTTCCGGGTTAGAAATGAGCGTATTTTTAAGCGGTCCCCTGAAACAGAAAATCGAATATGTCTCAGACAGGGCGTCGGATTGATGCTTCGTCTGTCACATTGAGTTCCTTTTGACGAGACGAAAATTTGGAATACATAAAATCTGGAATTTGTGATAGTTTATGTAACAACCCCCCTTGTCTTGAGAAGCAGACCCTCCAGGAATCGAGTGTGGTGTGTACGGGAACCCTAGAGCATGCTGTGACTACGATGACTACCATGTTGGGATGCTCTGTGGGTTCGACGACGATGACCACTATACTTGGGTCCTCTGTGGGTTCGGCAGTGATGACGACTGCACTTGGATCCTCCCTAGGTTCAGCCGCAATGATGATTGTACTTGGATCCTTTGTGGGTTCGGTGGTGACGATTTCTGTACTAGGATCCTATGTGGGTTCGGTAGAGGAGATGATTCAGACGCTTCATCTAATCATCTACACCCTCTTCGTGAGTAGTATAACGGCGTGAGCTGAGTCTTGACTTTCAATCAATACCAATGGTGTGATTGCCTTCTTTCCTATGTGGACTGGGTTGTGCTTGGGCTCGGGAGTTGGAGCCAAACTGAAATTGTTGACTTAGGTATATGTATGCGCATATACCTAAGTAGAGTCGGTTGATACTTCGTGATTGTATATTTCTATTGTGGTTTATCATTCGTGGATTTTGGGAGACATTCAGGGGTGTTGGGGTCTCTACTGAGTATCGTATACTCACCCATGCACAGGCTATTCCCACACTACTTTTTGTTGGATGTAGACGTCGGACAACACTGATTGAGGTGGAGTTTTGTAGAGCTGGACGGTACCCGAAGGTGGAAAACTTGGTGAGACATACACGGGGCGGATGGCCGGACCCGATGAGGTGAGGAGACCATATGTACCCAACCTTCAGGTGGGATATCCGGAGGATGACTCAGTGGTTGCTACTTTACTTTACTGTTGTTGTAATTTCTTTTTAATTGTAATGTACTTTCAGTTGGGTTTGTATACTGGCCCATTTACTTTTCAGCACTTACTGTTGTACATAGTTTTAGATAGTGCTTACTTCACTTGCATACTTTGTTGTGTTTGTTTACTTTTATTAAAGATATTCTTTCCCTTTTACTTGGATTTGCGCCTTCGGTGCTAGTCTCCAACCCCTGGCCTATGGAAGGTGGGCTTGGGGTAGTCACGGAATGGGCCCTTAGGACGGGTCGTGACAAATTGGTATCAGAGGAGTCGGTTCTACCACAGAACTCAGAACTCTGATAATTTCTTTTCTGTGTGTCAATAGTGTTATGAGTATTGAGTGTAGTTATCAGTCCAGGGAGTCCAGTGTTGGTGCGACAGTCGACGTATCCATACACGAGGACCCTAACTACTGATTTCAAACTTAGTGCATGAAAACATTTATTGCATGTGTGTTTCAAAAGTTTTCTTTGTGATTACTTTTTTTCAGATCACCATGTATACTGTTTGACCATGGTGCACCTGTTTCATTTCAGGATGGTCCTACGAAGGCTACTAGCTAGGGTTCAGAGTCGCGTACGAGATGGAATTCCACCAAGCGACAATTCCTCAGTGTAGGGCCCCATCACAGTTGAGGCCCCAGCAGTACCACTACCCGCTGAGCCACCAATACCACCATCCCCAGCAGCAGAGAGTTCACTCTACCTGACTGTGCTTCACGACTTACAGCGACAGAGGCCGCCCAGGTTTCGTGGAAAGACGGACCCTCATGCAGTTGAGGATTGTCTAGAGGCTATCTTCAGAGTCTTCAGACTGGTAAGGAAACCAACTAACCTTACAGTTATCCTTGTCGCGAGTCTACTGCATGCAGCAGTAGGTAGATGGTGGAGCTTGATGCTTCATGTGCATGAAGAGGCATCTCTACATTGGACAGACTTCGAGAGTCTCTTCCTCTTGGAGTTTGTTCCAACCACCCTTCGTGTGGTGCACATCCAGGAGTTACTTCATCTGTGGCATGGGAACATGTTAGTAACCCAGTACTCAGCAAGGTTCGCTGACCTCTCATGATACTCCACAGACATGATATGATACCCATTCTTTTGGGTCAGGACCATCAAGCAGGGACTGATGCATGAGATCAGGGTTTCTATGATCTCCCTCAGTATTCCTATGTAGGCATGAGTGCTGGAGAGAGCCCTTCTTGTGGATATATTTCTTGCAAAGCCGACACCAGCAGCGAGACCCACCACAGGGTGAAAAATAGCAGAGTCTTCTGTAGCCGGTAGTAGACAAATGTCGCAGTGGTCTAAGAAGACCAAAAAATTAGGTGGGCGACCCCAAGATATTAGTTCAGAGGTGTGGGTCACACGAAACAGAGCCATATATTCGAGTGGCAGGTAGTGATATGCATTCTGCGGGCAGTGTCACATGGCTCGGAATTGCCCGACCCTCTATGAAGACGATCATCGTACAGTAGAGGGACCTCCTAGGCAGAGGGAGAGGTTCGACCGTGGTGGTCTACAGGGAGCAAGCGGATGAGGCAGAGGAGCTGGCCGAGCCGCGGGTGGTGGAAAATGCTTTGAGGCTCTACAACCACCACCACTAGAAGGACCACCCTGACCACAGGGATCTAGCAGACTGGGGTAGGCTCAGCTCCAGGTGGTCAAGTCCTATGACCACATCGCACCTGAGATGATTCGAGATACTATATGTGTCTACTCCAGCCTTGTTTCAGTTCTTGTAGACACTAGAGCGAGTCATTATTTTATTGCCACTACCCTTGTTCATAGCATAGAGATTCTGAAAGATCCGTTGGCTTGATCCATATGGCTAGAGACTCCTACGAAAGAAGACTTGAAGATTACACACTGGTGATGGAAGTGTGAGCTTACTCTAGGAGGCGAGAGCTTCGGTTGGGATCTTCTTGTAGCAACGTCGATGCCTTATGACATCATATTGGGTATGGACTGGTTTTCTACAATCCATGCTCATATTGTATGCATTATGCGCAAAGTGCGGTGTGTCCGCACAGATGGGAGCAGGTTCACCTTCACTAGAGAGAAGGTAGCCTTAGCAGCACAGGATGGACTTACGCAGAGCAGAGGGCAGCTGATCACACATCAGTTGGCTTGTCTCATCCTCGGAGCAGTTGATGTGCGGAGTCCGAGTTTTCTTGATGTGGTGGATCAGTATGTGGATGTTTTTCCTGACAATGTTCCCGGACTACCTCTTCATAGAGAGGTATACTTCTACATAGACCTATACCTCGGGACAACACTGATATCTACTCCAGCATATCAGATGGCTCCCGTTGAGCTTCGTGAGCTGCGGGTACAATTTGAGGACTTGAAGGGGAAAGAATTTATCTGACCCAGAGTTTCACCCTAGGATTCTCGGATTTTCTTCGCCAAGATGGCCGATGGGATCTTGCGACTGTGTGTCAACTACTCTCTCCTGAATCGGGTGACCATGAAGAACAAGTACCCACTCTCGAGGATTGGTGACCTATTTGATCAGCTCAAGGGAGCACGTTGGTTCTCGAAGATAGACCTCATGTCAGGATATCATCAGCTCAGAGTTCGAGCCGAGGATGTGAAGAAGACGGCGTTCAGGTGTCGGTACGGCCACTACGAGTTCTTGGTTATGACCTCCGGCATAACCAATGCTCCAGAAGTGTTCATGAGTCTCATGAACAGGATCTTCTAGCCTTACATCGATCATTTTGTCATAGTCTTCATCGAAGACATACTGATATACTCGACTAATGAAGAGGAGCACGCCTACCACTTTTGGGTTGTACTGGATACACTATGAGAGCACCAGCTTTAAGGTAAGCCCTCGATGTTTCAGTTGTGGAATTGAGAGGTTCATTTCATAGGACACGTCATCTCAGAGGTTGGGGATGCAGTGGACCCAGCGGAGATCGAGGCAGTACTTGCTTGGGAGCCACCTAGGAGCGTGACGGAGGTGCGAAGTTTCCTAGTTTTGGCTGGGTACTATCAGAGATTTGTGGCAGACTACTCTAGAGTTTTATCACCACTTTCAGATTTGAAGAAGAAGGGGAAACCCTTTGTGTGGTTAGATATATGTCAACAAGCTTTCAAGAGATGAGACAGAGATTAACAGGAGCACCCATCTAGAGCCTAAAGGAGGAGGGCGTAGAGTACGTAGTTTACTGCAATGCATCCAGGATCGGAATTGGGTTTGTCCTGAATCAAGAGCGAGTAGTGATCACATATGGTTCACAACATTTGAGATAGCACAAGCAGAACTATGCTACCCATGACATGGAGTTAGTAGAAGTGCTCTTCGCCTTGAAGATGTGGAGACACTATCTGATGGGCGACCGCTTTACAGTCTACTCTGACCACCAGAGTCTCAGGTACATCATCTCACAGAAGGACCTGAACCAGAGACATCAGCGATTTCTCGAGTTCCTCTAGGAATATAACTTTGAGATATTCTATACTCTTGGGAAGGGGAACCTTGTGTTTGATGCTCTCAACAGGAGATTAGGCATTCCGTTATTAGGATAGGTGACAGAGCAGCTAGTCTCATTGCATATATCCTTTGTGGATAGAGATGGAGTAGCCTTTCTACAATCTCTCACAGTCACTCCTCCACTCCTTCGGCGAGTCAGAGAGGAATAGTGTGGGGATGTTGACTATGAGACACGTCATGATCAGATATCCACTGGGCAGGTGCCTGATGGGTTTTCTAAAGGAGGGGAGCACGTCATCCTCTTTAGGGGACGTACTGTGGTACCATTTTAATTACCGGAGAAAGTAGTGAGGAAGTTTCACACTTTCCCTATAGTGGTACATCCAGGAGTGGCGAAGATCTACCAGGATCTCAGACGACAGCATTGGTGGCCGGGCATGAAGAATGTCGTAGCAGAGTTTGTTTCACGATGCCACACTTGAAACCAAGTGAAGGCAGAGAACCATGTACCAGCATGCTTGGTACAACCCTTAGAGGTTCCGAAGTGGAAGTAGGATGGGATATCCATGGATTTCGTGATAGGGCGTCCACGTACATCTAGGAGACCCGACTCTATTTGGGTGACCATAGACCGAATCACCAAGTCGGCACATTTCCTACTTATCAGAGAGAAGGGCTCAGTAGAGAGATTGGGATGCCTCTACGTTCAGGAGATTGTATGGCTTCACAGTATGCCATCAAATATTGTATCTGATCGATATGCTTTCTTTACTTCCTGGCTTTGGAAGGGGATACAGGAGGCCTTTGGGACGCAGCTGTGTCTGAGCACTCTCTTCCATCCTTAGACGGATGGATAGACTTATAGGACCATACATACACTCGAGGACATGCTCCGTTCATGTGTCCTTGACTTTGGTCATAGCTGGGAGGATCACCTACCCTTGGGGGAGTTTGAATAAAACAATAGTTACCACTCCACCATTGGGATGGAACCATACGAGGCACTGTGAGACCAACCTTTTAGATCACCTCTATGCTGGACTGACCCTGGGGAGTCAGCACTTTTAGAACTAGAGAAGGTTCAGGCTACGATGGAGTAGGTGCAGATCATCCAAAAGCGTATGAAGACTGCACAGAGCATATAGAAGTCCTATGCTGATAGGAGGCGGAGACCACAGGAGTTTGAGGATGGTGACCACGTTTTCTTACGGGTCACACCTAGATGAGGTTTATGGAGAATTGGATGGGGCAGAAAGTTATCTCAGCGCTTCATCGAGCCGTTCCAGGTCCTCAATAGATTAGGCGAGGTGGCTACCGCCATTCCCTTCCACCTCAGTTGCATCGGGTGCATGACGTCTTCCATGTATCTCAGCTGAGGAGATATGTGCATGACCTGTCACACATCATCGATCATGGGGAGCTGGACATAGATGACAGGGAAAAATTCATGGAGGTCTCGATGGAGATCGAGGATCGACAAGAACGGGTCCTATGTGGGCGGTCGATTCCTCTGGTGCGCATTTGCTGGCAGCATGAGAATATCCAGGAGAGCACCTGGGAGTGGGAGGCTCAAATGCGTGCTCAGTACCTTTATTTGTTCCCCTAGTGTATGTTGTAGCTTTACGGGGACGTAAAGCCCTGAGGTGGGAGTAATTTAATGACCAATAAATATCAAGGAAATTTTTTTCCTTAAATTCTTTGAAATTTTCCATGTTTGTGGCTTCTGATGCCACTTGATTATGAGTCCCGGTGTGCCCGGAATCAATTTATGAAGTTTTATTCGGGTACGCTTAGTAACTGTACATGCTGGTTTTTCTATATTTTGAACCAGTCCTCGGAATTAAAATCTGGGGACACCGATGAACTCGTAGCACCGGTAATTTCTTAAGGGGACCTTTAACTCAGTTGCGTTTTAAGCGGGTTGAATGTTAAAAATTGGGGTTTAATTAAGAAGATAAATAAAATTGTTTAGAACACTTTTATATATCTATGGAAGTTATTTCCTCCCATGGGAAGTTATTTGTGGGTCCCACACACACCTAACGTCCCATGTGTGGATATTTGAGAGGTGGGGCCTACATGAGTACCAACTTTTCATATTCTATAACTCTCTTCAAACTCCTCAATTAATTCCCCTTCCTTTATTGCGACAACCCCCCCTAATTATGAGAACTCTTTCTCTCCCTCTCCCCCTCTTTAATGTTTTCCAACACATGTTAATCAATGAATTGTAACCCTTTAATTAATTAAATTAAGTTGTTTGAATTTTTAATTACTTGTGTGTATAAAATAATAGCTTAGCTATTATTTTATGGGAGAACTTGTTGTGTTGGAATTTGGTGGGAGCTCTGGAGAAATAGAGAAGGGTGTTCTCCTCTAAAAGAAAGAACACCACCCTCTTCGATGAAGAACAAAAATTCCACGAAGAATGTAAATGCGCCTTCATTTCTTTTCTCCGTGATAAGAGAGGAGACACCACTTCTTCATTGGGTTCACTCCGACGATGATGGAATTGACACCGTCATCCACGACGCTCGACTACCACGAAGATTTTCCACGACAGGGAGGATTGCTTAAATTTTATTTGAATAAAATTGTTCTTTTTTTCGTGAAACCTTATTTATCCTTATCCAATTGCTAATTCATAAAACAGAGGGCATGGGCTGAACCCACATGGACCAATGACCCTATGTAGTCTTTTTATTTGAGATTGAGTCCTGTTGGAAGAGGCGGTGATGGGGGAAGCAGCGACCATGCACCAGCCACGTGCGGAAGAACCGCGGCCCGCAACTTGTGGGCCGGTTGACTGAGAAAGAACCGACTGGCCATAGCTGGCTGGGCCGAAGGGAGTAACTGCGGTGCCCCACAGCATCGCACTGTGAAAGACCGCGGCTCGTGTTCCATGGGCCGCTTCGGTGGAATAATCGGTCGGCCCGTCGGCCGCCCAGGCGGAGGAGAGCCGCTGCTCCTGGAGGGTGCTGTTCCAGATGAACTACGGCCCGCCCATGTGGGATACTTGTGCCAAGAAGGCTGGCCAGCTTTGGTCGGATGATTAGGGAGGGTGGCACCGCCAGTTCGGGCAGCCGGGGGGTCGCGCCGTGCCGGGCCGCACCACGCCAGGCTAGGTCGTGCCCTGTCGGGCTTGGCTGCGCCCCCTCGGGCCACGTTGCACATTTCATCGGGCCGGTCTAACACCCCTGCCCGGTCGGACCGGCCAAAACCGGGTCCACCCGACCCGTCGGCCAACTCGGCATAACGAGCCGAGCCCATTTTTACTTAAAGGTGAATAACTCGAAGACCGCACGTCTGATCGAAGCGCCGTCTACGGCACTAGGACCCTTGAGATGAGGCGGTCCTTTTGCGATAATCTATGTGATTTTTGGATGACTTTGGGGAACGAATGGTTTAGAAACAAGTGTATTTTTAACAGATCCCCTGGAATGGAAAAGCCAATATCTCTCAGACCGGGCGTCTGATTGACGCACCGTCTGTCGTATTGTCTTCCTATTGACAAGAAAGAACGTTGGCATACATCAACTCCAGACTTTGTGATAGTTGATATATCGACCCCCCTTGGCTTGAGGAGGGGAGCCTCCTGGAATCTAGTGTGCTGTGTGTGGGAACCCTAGAGCTGGTTGCGACTATGACGACTACCGTGCTGGGATGGTTCGTGGGTTTGACGACGATGACCACTATACAAGGATCCTCTATGGGTTTTGAAGCGATGAAGATTGTAATTGGATCCTCCGTGGTTTTAGCAGCGATGACTATTGTACTTGGATCATCTGTGGGTTTGGCAGCGGTGATGACTGTACTTGGATCCTCCATGGGTTCGACAGCGATGACTTCTGTACTAGGATCCAACGTGGTTTCAGCAGAGGAGATGATTTAGAGGTTACATATAATCATGCCCACCACTCTTCGTGAGTAGTATACATGTGTGATCTAAGTCTTGACTTCCAATCAATACCAATGATGTGATTGACTTCTTTCCTGTGTGGACTGGGTTGTTCTTGGGCTCGAGAGTTGGAGCCAAACTAAAATTGATGACTTAGGTATATGTATGGGCATATAACTTAGTAGAGTCGGTTAATACATTGTGATTTTATCTTTACTTTTTGGTTTATCCATTATAGATTCTGGGAGTCCTTCATGGGTCTCGAGGTCTCTAATGAATATTGTATACTCACCCCTACACGGTCTATGCCCGCACTACATTGTGTTGGATGCAGACGACGGGCATCACTGATCGAGGTGGAGGTTTGTGGAGCTGGAGTGTACCCAGAGGTGGACCACATGGCGGGACATACACGGGGCAGATGGCTGGACCCAAGGAGCTGAGAAGACCATCTATACCCACCCTTGAGGTGGGATATCCAGAGGACGACTCAGTGGTTGCCTCTTTACTTTACTGATGTAGTACTTTCTTTTAAATTGTACTATACTTTCAATTGGGTTTGTATACTGGCCTATTTACTTTTCAGCACTTACTCTTGTACTCAGTTTTACTTAGAGCTTACTTCACATGCATACTCTATTGTGTTTTATTACTTTTATAAAGGCAATGAATTACCTTTTATTGGGATTTATGCATTTGGTTCTAGTTGCTAGCCCCTGGCCTATGGAAGGTGGGCTTGGGGTAGTCACAGCACGGGCCCCGAGGACGGGTCATGACAACGATGATCTATGAAAAAGCTTACCACTTTTGGTAAAGTTCCAACGCACTTTAACATTAGGAAATAATGTTTTACCTAGATGATCCCTTAATAATATAGGTTATTTTAAGCTAGCTAGAATATATTTTCAATAAAGAATCTCATGATGGTGGGAATTCACTAGTATCTCTCATATAGGATCTATTAAAATTTCAACATTCGATTCGAGGAATTCATGTTCATTTTGATATAAATTAAGGGATGGGTGTTGGTGGAAATTTTCAAAATGTCAAAGTGGTGTTATATCATACACATTATGAAGTGAATAAAATTGGATAGTTTTATACGAGATTACAAACAACACATTCATTCATAATATGAAAATAATGTAGAAATATCCACAATTCAGATCTTCTTTAAGGACTCATAAAAAATGTTGTGTTGTAAAAAATGTAAATTCATAATAAAATATGGGAAGCTATATTGGAAAGATTGAAAAGAGTGTAAAAAGACGAATAAAATAAGCATTGGAGTGTATCTCCGACAATTTAATCTACTTCTACCCCAGGATAGATATCCTATGAAAATGTAGTCAACTATTCTACACTTATCTAAGCAGTGTCCAATGAGGATGATGATTTCGAATGGTTAGACCTCAGATGATCCATTTTCTTCCTTTATCTATATATGTATGTCGTCTAAGAATCCATCTGAACCTTCAGTTTAGATAAAAATTGGTGAACCTGCAATAATGCCACCACCATCTACCAGATTTCATTAGTAGTGGAAGCCTCATTTACATGATCATGAATAACTCTTTCATTTGTGGTTGTGTATCTTTGGACGATGACTATTTTCTACATACATTTATACAAAGGCTACCAATTGAAGTCGCCTGCCCTTATGTCATGAAATAACTAGTGAACGAATTCCCTATGGTCACAAAATATTTCCATGGTGGGTCTTAGAATAATGATTTTAATCTATCCACATATTATCTGATGATGTTTTAGAGCGTCTACAAATAATGTGTTGGGAACGACAGAAGGATCAACAACCATCTAAATCAATGCAAAAATAGGAGAAGAATATCCATATTCTATCCTCTAAATAGATACATCATCAATATCATTTTTTTGTATAAAATTACACATAAGAATCTATTTAAACATCCAAGTAGACACCACCTGAATGAGGTCTCTTTCTCGATGTCTCATCCCAATCATTTGTCAATTCCATCATTCCCTCTAACGAAGGAATTTACATGGAAAAAGGCTTATCTACATAACATACCAACTTTCATAACACATCATTTGTATCATCTTTTACCCAATCCTAAGAATAATCCTTTGTAAGGAAATCTGATGAAAAATCAGTAGGATGAATCATAACATCAACCTCAGTGTATTTATGTGTCTGCATCATAAAAAATTGATGGATAACCCCCAGATGTCACTTCCCATGAACACATACCAAAAGAAGGGGGAGACCATTTGAATATATCCATAATGATGAGAAAATCCATATAATGTATAGGGTTTACCGATGATCATATCATCCACCCTATCAATAAAAAAACCATCCTGAAAGGAAATTATATAATATCTTATATCAAGTGATAACCTTCCATCATCAATGATTGACCTAGTTTCTAGATGAAATGGTGTAAAATCAAAGATGGTAGGATGGGGTGGTGAATCCTCAACATCATCAGGTCTTAGAGACATATCCTCAACCCCAATGATGTTCAGTACTCTGTGAAAGGATATGGCATTTAGAAGGGATGTGTTGCAATAATTATAACAATGCAAATTCTCCCATATCTAACCAATCAACAACCAAAGAGGACTACTTCTCCAGTAAAAATATCTACCTAATTGAATATTACCAAGAATTTGGTAATGGTGTGAATGGAACCATACCACCAAATTAAGATCCCTCCCTTTTTCAAGTCATGCTACCATTTGTAAAGCGCTATCATGAATTGTTGAATGTGTGTCCCCAACTGGATTGAGCCACCCATTTTGGAACATGACTATAAACCATTCCATTTTTAGGTTTAGAGGGATCACCAAATTCACCCAATATCCCAATGAGGTATGATATCCATCCATCAAGATTTCTTAATATGATCCATTACTAACACAAACTTGGTGGGAGGGAAAACTATGAGGGAAAATTGTGTCTAATATAACCCTTCTTCTATAGAGGAAAATATTTTTCCAATAAATACATGAAATAAGAATGTTCACTGTAATATCTTTAATTGATTTCACCCTTCCAATAATAATAATATACATCTCTAAAACTGGGTTCTACTGAGGATCATCCCAAACATATGCATTAGGAAAGAATTCATCATACATTACTCCATGGAGAAGAATCCCACCCAAATAATAGACGTGACATTGGATAATTCCCACTTCACCATGGGGAATGTGAAATGTGATAGTATTACGATGACAATAGATGATCATCTCGTGAAGAAGGTCAAGATAGGGATAAATGTAAAATTGATAGATCCATACATCTTCTTAAAGGCGAGCCTTCTATAAGCCATCAGAAAAATAAAAACGGATTTTCCTGAATTATAAAGGACCTGACCACTCATTGAAGAAATTAAAATCAGGACAAAGATCCAATTTTGGTTTCCATTTTCTTCATAGACTATTCAATGAAGAGGCATGTATACTTGAATAACTCTGAGTGATATGTTTTTGTGTGAAATCAAGGATGTTTGGACTCAGAGGAGTGCGGGAGAATATAGAAGACAAACCCTGATATTGATATGTTACTAAACGAATATCCTTTTCAAATTTTGTCTAAACACAGTCAAGATAATTAGACTCCCGGTAGGAAATAAGATTAAAATATGGAAGAGTAATTGTAGAATCATCTATAAAACCAAAACTATACAGAGTAAGTTGATAAGATAAGGGATAATTATGGATCACATATAAAAGTACCCTCATCATGGTTTTGTATCAATCTGTATTAAATATCATATATTGGCATTGCAATTCATAGAAATCATGTCTTTTTGATTGTTTGATGTTGAGGATCCATGAAGAGAACAAGAATCCATCTAAAATAAATATTTTCCACATTTCAATCAAAGGGAATATAATATATTTTCAAAAATAAAATCATGAAAGTCCAGATGACATCATGCACCTCACATGAATCAATGTGGTTTTTCTGAATCACATAAAGGATGTGTGAATCTCCTAATATCCAAAGGACTTGTGTGTCACATAATCTCCGCAAGGCATCACATGATTGCATGACCCCTTATGAGACTTATGATCATGTGACATGAACGTGGTCATGTGAATCAGTCAATTTGGTTGATTGAGCCATCATACCTCAAGAAACCCTCAAGGCCATCATAATAAGTCATGGTTCAAGTAAAAAAATATTTACTAAAGTATAAATAATATTTGGACTAGATGAGCGTCTGAGCAGAGGCAGGTCCTATGGGAAAGATATCACAATGATGGCTTGTGAACAATCACTCGCAATCAGGATCTATGGAACGATCTTGCGATGGAGGAATGCAATAGATTCAATAGAGATAACACATTATAGAGGTGGTGATTAATATAATGAATTGATATCTTCCCTCATATATATACAACAATTTGAGAAATACCAAACATCGCCAGCTAGACCAATCATTACACAAGGCACTAATTCACGACATCACCAATGACTCAAATGGACATTTACTTTCTTTAAATTCAATCCCTTGTCTCTATAGACGTCGCTCAAGTGGTAAGGGGAGGGATTTGTTTTCACCCATAAAATAAGGATCAAAAAATTCACAAGGGTGGAAATAATAGAATATGGGTATTATTTCCTCCTCAAATGAAATGGAAGAGGAAGATGGTCGGGACCTGGGAATTGTGAGAAACCTTAAGAGACTCCTGATCATGTGACTGTTATAAGGTCGTGGGAAGTCTCCCCACATAGCACATAAATTCTAGTGGATCCCATGAATCCAAATTTTCAACAGGTCCCTTTTATTTTATAATGGTTCTCTAGACAACTAGTATCCATACAGGTTTTAGTGAGATATGTTCCCCTAAGGTTGACACTTTTATATTAACAAGCATTTGGAGATCCATCTTGAAAATACATTCCAAAATGGGAGGGTGGATGCCCAAAATTTGAAGCCACTATTAGTCATAATTCTCACATGAATTATCATCGAAGGGAAGGGTAATTATGATTAACAACATAAAATAAAATTTATGGCAACTGTATAATTTTGAGAAATAGAAAAAGAAGATAAAAAGAGGGAAGGTGGGAGCTACTTGCGGTTGCTGAAATAAATGTGGAAGGCCCCTATTGATCCATAAGACATTGGGAGTCCCTGCAGACATGTCCACCTAATCTCAAGAAGTCCCTTAGTATTTCCAGCCTCATCCCATAGAAATTATCTTGTATGTCTGGGAGACTATATTCTTCCCCTTTTCACTCAAAGGGTAGAAAATTGAACTGTGCACAAAATTCGTGCACACCCCCAAATGACTCATAATGTTCACGTGGAACAATGATAAAAAATAGATTAATTTTACTTGACCTTACATTAGAAATATCACACTACACTATTATAAAACAGTGTTTTAGCGGCCATTTTTTCGAGGCAGTTTTCAAAATCGCCGCGAAAAAAGCGCCGTTAATTTAATAATAAATTGGTTTATTTTATTAAAATATATTCTAATATAATTTCAATTTCTTTCAAGAAACCTTTTTAAAAAATCCACCATGAAATAGATGTTGTTTTTTGAAACCCCCCCCCCCCCAACAATTTTAGAAAAATAAATTAAGAGAAATTTAAAAAAAACTATTTATTTATTATTTTTTAATTTGTTTTTATTTTTTTATTTACAATAAAATATATTTTATTATAGATAATTCGATATATTTATAATTTTTTAATTCATTAAAATTTATAATTATTAGTTAATAATACTTTTAAACTGGAAAAAAATATTAAATAAATGGAATAACGAAATTCGGCATCAAATGACCATAACTTCTAATATGAGAGTCCATTTTAGCTCCCCAACCAGTCAAATCGAAGTTCATCAAATGAAAAATAACCAAGTGAGATTTAAAAAATGTGATTATCAAATGAAAAAAAAATATTCCAAATTCAAAAATCAAAAATCGAACTCAAACTTCAAAAGAACATAACTTTTAATCCAGGTGTCTGTTTGGACTCTACCACATATCAAATCAAAGTCGGTGACGAGCTCTATGCTTCTTATGTCTAGAACCAACTGTATTTTGTAATGAATTGGAAATTCCATTTAATGTTTTTATTAAATTGGCATTTCAAGAGTCTGTGAATACTGATGACCCATGATTCTGAGGCCTAGAGTGCCGAAAATGAATTTCTGAACTTTTTTTCAGGTATGTTCAGTATACGTACGAGCAGGTTTTTGTAAGTTTTGAACTGGTGCTTGGAATTGAAATCTGAGGGAACAGTTGAACTCGTAGTGCCGGTATTCACTTAAAAATACCATCACCTCGACCATAGTAGGTCAAGGGTGGATGTTAGTTTTCACTTATTCGTAAAAGAATAAAATAATATAAAATTTTGTAACACTTTATTTTCATTTGAAACTCTTTTGTGGATGTTAAGAGGTGGGGACCACCAGAACTAAACCTTCTATTTGAGTGTTGAGAGGTGGAGACAATCAGAACTAAACCCCCAATGTAAGGATACGGAGGTGGGGACCACCAAAACTAATACCCCCAATTTGAATTTAAGGGTTGAACCACACGATTTGAGAAACCTCTTGAACTCCCTCATTAATTGGGGAAGTGACCTTTAAGTTTCCCAAAATTTATTATGCCTACCTAAATGTAATTATGATGATAATTTAATTTGTTCTAACAGTTAAATTTGGGAAATATATTATATTAGCTACCATTTCTTTTTAGGTGGAATTAGGGAAAGTGTTGGAGAAGGGAAATTGGGAGAGAACCTTGGAGTAATTATTCTTCTCCAATGACGAAAACTCCTCCAATGAAGAACGCTCACGCCAATAGGGAATGTCTTCAAAGACAACGAAGCAACGATCGAGGAAACACTGATGTCACCGACGTTCGTCTATCTCCAATGAATTTGTCTTTTTTCCTCACGACCTCCATCAACACATCTCCAAGATAGTGTTTTTATTATGTGTGATTATTGTTTCTCATTATATTCCGATATAAAACAATGAACACGGATTAACATTCTAACTATTTGATATGTGGATAATTTAATTTGTGGGGTTGGGAATAATCAATGGGGTGAGTTTTTAGGGTTTGAAGTTCTTCATTTAAGTTTTGTTGACTTGATTTATACAGCTCTAACATAGAGGGTGCGGGAGAAACAAACACGGCCTAACCCCTCCGCCATTATTCTTGAATGGTTTGTCCTTCGCGATGGAAGAAGGTGGTATTGTGAAATGGTGACGAACGAATTCGGCGGCCGTCACATCATCTGTCCTGACAAAGCTAAATGCTTTGCGGCCTCGCCTCCCCACGGCCCTCCACGCCACCCCGTGGCCTCACCCCCGTGAGGCCCTCCGCACCGCCGCGCGGCCTCGCTGCCCTGCGGCCCACTGTGTCGCCCTCTGGCCTCGCCGCCTCACTGCATCACCGCCACGTGGCATCAAAGCCCTACAACCACCCCCCCCCCTCGCAGCCCTCGGGGCCCCTGCCCTGTGGCCCTCTGTGCTGCACTACGGCCCTCCTTGCTGCACCACGGCCTCACCGCCTCACGGCCCTCTGCGCTGCCCCATGGCCTCGCGCCGCCCTCGTGGCCTACGCGGATCGTGCGGCCTCCACAGCCCCAAAGGACCTCGCGGCACCCGCGACCTCGTTGCCCTGTAGCCTCGATACCCCTGGGCCTTTCTTCCCTACAGCCCACACGCCCCCCGCAGCTTCACGCTGCCCTTGCAGCCTCCGCAGCCCTCGCGGCCTCGCACCACCATCTCGGCCTCCGCACCGCCCGGCGCGGCCGGGCCTGGCCCAACGGGCCAAGACCGACCGAGCGGGCCTACCCAGGTTTCCTAGGATGAACTAGACCCAGTGGTATGATTCGACCGATTAGGTTGGGTCGGCCCAGGCCGGGTCTGGCCGAGTCTGTCTAACCGGGGTGGACCAGACCCGGGCTAACTTCAAACATTCGCTCTATCGTCCATCACTTGTGCACCGAACATTCGTTTGACGAACCGTAAATAGTGTTGGAACCCATGGAGTATGAAAGTACCTTTGAGTATACCCCACTGATGATTTGGATAATGTAGGAGTATAGCCTGGTTGGATCGAGCACGAATCCAACCGGGCCCTTGAGACTAAAAGGGAAATATCTCACAGACTGGGTGTCCGATTGACGCGTCGTCTATTGCGTTGAGACCCCTATGGTGTGGCAGGTTTTCTTGATACATTTTCATGGGACATCATGGAAGTTGGAGTATCGACCAGTGCCATGAGGAGAAGACCCTCTCAGAGATGAGTAAGCTCAGTGTGGGAACCCAGTAGCTGGCTGTGACATGAAGAATGAATAGATCCTATGTGGGTCATCACCTAGTGATCTTGAGTGGGTTAGTACCAAGTGATCCTGTGTGGGTCATCACTGAGAGATCATGTGTGGGTCAGCACCAAGTGATTCAATGTGGGTCAGCACCGAGTGATCCTATGTGGTTCAGCACTAATCAATCATGTGTGGGTCAGCAGCAGAGCCTCTTAATAGAGTAAGATGAATTAGTAGTTACATCTAAATATCTCTACTACTGTACTCAAGTTATACACGGTGTGAGATGAGTTTTTACCTGAGCGGTACTTTCCTTTGTGGTAATACCTTGGTGGTATTCTTTTTTGTGGTGTACCTAAGTGGTATATACCATTGTGATACTCCTCCCTTTGTGGAATAGTTGAGCTTTTGGATTTTGAGTCGGACTCTATGTTTTCCTCATGATTGTGATGGGTATACTTGATAACTTAGGTATATGTATAGAAATATACCTAGGTAGGGTTTTCATTTGATTCCATGCCTAGTGGTTTATCCTTTTTGTATTTTTTTGTTACCTTGAGTGTATCGGGGTCCCAACTGAGTATCGTTATACTCACCCCTGCACTGGCTATGCCTGCACCTTGTTGTGTTTTGTGTAGATGGCGGACAGCATTGATCGAGGCTAATGGTACCAGGACTAGATAGCACCCGGAGGTGGACCATACACCATGACAGAACGTATAGGAGATGGGTGGATGTGGATTGTTGAGGATGTTATCTACACATACCCTTCAGGTAGGAATTACATAGGATGATCTAGTAGTTGTCTATCTTTTTCTTCAGTTGTATTGTATTTCAGTTGTACTTGTACCTTTAAAGTTGGGATTTTATTCTATCCCCTTTTACTTTCATCACTCTTTTTTCTATACATTTTACTTGAGTTTGTATCTCAATGTGTGCTTGGTTGTGTGTGTTTATAGGTTATGAAGGAAATTCCTTACCAATTTTATGGAATAAAGCTTCGGTGCTAGTTGCCAGCTACTAGCCTATGGAATACGGGCTTGGGGTAGTCACAGAATGGGCCCCAGGGAATAGGTTATGACAAATTGGTATTAGAAGAGTCAGTTATATCATAGAACACTAAACTCTAATCTTTCAACGGCAATAGTGATATGTGTAGGGAGTGTGGTTATCAGTTTAGGGAATCCAGTGTTGGTGTAGGGGCGGACGTATCCATACACCAGGACATGGAATTCTGGTTTCCAACTCAGTGCATGAAAACACTGATTGTGTGTGTGTTTTGAAATGATTTATTTGCGATATATTTGAGTTAGCTCACTAGGTATAAATTTTTTATCGTGTTACACTTATTTCTATTCATGATGCCTCTACGCAGACAGCTGGCTAGGGTTCGAGATATAGTACGCACAGATAGCCCACCGACCAACGAGGCCTCGGTACATGGACCTCTTCTAGTAGAGCAACAAATGGAGGCAAAAGCGACACCATTACCCAATGGGCCACCAATGCCACTATCCCCAGTAGAAGAGGGTGCAAGCCACATGAGTGTGTTTCACGAGTTCCAGCACCAGAGGCCACCCATGATTAGGGGAGAGACGGACCCACAAGCGGCTGAGGATTGGTTGGAGGCCATGGTCCGAGTTTTCCAACCAGTAGGGACACCAGCTGATCTCTTGGGGATCCTTGCCTCCAGCCTTCTATAGGCAGAAATAGGGAGATGGTAGAACATGATGCACTAGGTTCATGACGAGGTGACGCTTCTCTAGGCAGTCTTCGAGAGCCTATTTTGGGCAGAGTTTGTTCCAGCAACTCATCGTACAGTGCACATATAGAAGATTCATAATCTGTATCAGGGAATCATGAATGTGGATCAGTACTCTGGGAGGTTCACTGACATCTCACGCTACTCCATGGATATGGTGCGGGACCCATTCTATAGGGCTTGAACCATCGATCAAGAACTCAGGGGAGAGACCAGGACTTCGATTATTTCTCTTAGCATCCCGACGCAGGAGGGGTTATTAGAGAGAGCCCTCTTAGTGGATAGTTTCTTTATAGAGCTGTCAACAGCAGCGAGACCCACCACCAATCATCACGTAGTGGAGTCTTCTACAGCTGACAGTAGACAGATGTCACAGAGGTCCAAGAGGAGTAGTCCTACAGGTGTATGACCACAGGATTTAGGACAGGTTGTGTGGGGAGCCCGAGGAAGAGCCAGTCATTCCAGGAGTGGGCAGCGTTATGCATGCGGTGGGCTGGGTCACATGGCTCATGACTGTATGACCCACCGTACGGATGATCAGAAGACGGTCTAAGGACCGCCCAAGTAGAGAGAGAGGTTTGATCGAGATAGTCCTCAAGGAAGAGGTGGATGTGGTAGAGGAGAAGGTCGTGCAGCTGGTGGTGGTCAATGATTTGATATGTTACTGCCACCATCACCAAGTGGTCCACCCCGACCACAAGAAGTAGGTGATCAGTGGCGAGCTCAAATCCAGGAAGCTAAGGCCTACTACCATGGTTTTCTAGAGATGATATGATGCATGATTTGTGTCTAATTTATCTTAGTTGTAATACTTATAGTAACAACTGACTGTCATTCTGTATTGTTACTACCCTCATTCGAAGCTTGGATATTCCGACGGAGCGGTTGGCACAATCCTTACGGCTAGAGACTCTTACAGAAGCATATTTGATGACTACACACTAGTGCCGACAGTGTGAGCTTACTCTAGGAGGTGAGATCTTTGGATGGGATCTCCTAGTAGTGGCGTCAAGGCCTTACGACGACATCTTGATTATGGACTAGAAATCAACAATCCATGATCAGATAAAATGTATTAGGTGAAAAGTGTGGGGTGTCTGCACGGAGGGAACCAGGTTTTCCTTTACCGGTGAGAAGGGAGCCATTACAGCACAGGATGGAATAACCAAGAGGAGGATCCAACCGATCACTTTTCAGTTATCTAGCCTTACCATTAGAGCAGTTGATGTGGAGAGTTAGTGTTATCAAGTAGTGGTGGACCAGTATGCGAAAGTCTTTCTTGATGATGTTCTGGGTCTACCTTTTCACAAAAAGGTGGAATTTTACTTTTACTTTACCCCGGGACGACATTGATAGCTACAGTATCATATCGGATGGCTCCCACAGAGCTTCAAGAGTTGCGGGTACAATTGGAGGACTTACAGGTGAAAGGGTTAATATATCCCAGTGTTTTTCCTTGGGAAGCCCATATTTTGTTTTCAAATAAGGAGAATGGGAGCTTGAGGATTTGTGTTGATTATAGGCTCCTGAACCGTGTGACAGTGAAGAACAAGTACCCACTCCTGAGGAATGACGACATCTTTGATCAGCTGAAAGGAGAACACTGGTTCTTGAAGATAGACCTCAGATCAGGCTATCACCAGCTTAGAGTACGAGACGAGGATGTGCAGAATATGGATTTCATATGTCGGTACAGACATTACGAGTTCTTGGTTATTCCATTCGGTGTATAAAATGCTCTATAAGTGTTCATGGGACTCATGAACAGTATCTTTCAGCCTTACCTTGATCTCTTGGTAGTAGTCTTTATTAGAGACATTCTGATCCACTTGACTACTGAGGAGGATCATGCTCATCATTTGCAGGTAGTACTAGGCACATTCTGAGAGTTCCAGCTTTATGGGAAGCACTCGAAGTGATAGTTATGGATTCGAGAGTATCACTTTCTCAGACAGGTAATATTCGAGGCTGGAGTTGTAGTGGATCCAGTGAATATTGATATGGTACTTTCTTGGGATCCACCCAGGACTATGACAGAGGTACATAGTTTCTTGGGATTGGTAGGATACTACCAAATATTTGTGCCAGATTTTTCCAGAGTTGCAGCACCACTTTGAGCATTGACTAAGAATGGGAAACCCTTTATGTGGTCGGAGTGATTCCTGTAATGTTTTCAGGAGTTGAGGTAGAGGCTGACTAGTGCCCCTATCTTGAGGAATCTAGAGGAGGGCGTAGGGTATGTAATCTACTACAATGCATCAGGGACCAAGATCAGTTGTGTCTTGATGCAATAGCGAGCGGTGATCATATATGGTTCTTGAATGCCTATACAACATGAGTAGAACTACACTACCCATGACCTGGATTTAATAGCAGTGGTCTTCTCCTTGAAGATGTGGCAAGACTATCTGATGGGAGAACATTTTATATTCTACTCTGATCACAAGAGTCTCAGGTATATTTTCTCTTAAAAAGACCGGAACCTGAGACAACGATGTTGGATTGAGATCCTTAAGGACAATGACTTCGAGATTGTATATACTCCTACGAAGAGGATCGTTGTAGCAGATGCACTCAGTAGAAGATCTGGCATACAACTTCTTGGTCAGGCGACAGAGCAGCTGGCCACTTTGTAGATATCCATTGTGGATTGAGATGGAGAAGCATTACGTCTATCTCTTATAGTCACTACCACACTTCTTCGACGAGTCAAGGAGGTAGAGTGTGGCGACATTTATTGTTAAAAAACGACGTGCTATGATATCCACAAGACAGGCACCTGATGGATTTTTTGAAGGTCGATAGCACATCATCCTTTATAAATGATGTACCATGGTACCTATGTCACTTCAGGAGAAAGTGTTGATGGAGTTCCACACTTCCTATCTAGCGGTATAACCAGGGGTGGAGAAAATGTACAAGGATCTCAGAAGACAACACTAGTGCCCAGGAATGAAGAAAGCAGTTACAGAGTTGTTCTCTCAGTGCCTCACTTGTCAGCAAGTGTAGGCGGAGCATCAGGTACGAGCAGGCTTGGTTAAACATTTGGAGGTACCAGGGTGGAAGTGGGATTGGATATCCATGAATTTCAGGATATTACTTCCATGTAAATCTAGGGGACATGACCTGATTTGGGTGATCATCGACTGACCCACCATGTCGAACCCCTTCATACCGATTAGAGAGCATGGTTCAATAGAAAGCTTGGGATGCATCTATGTGTAAGAGATTGTGCAGCTACATGAAGTAACCTAGATGATTGTCTCCGATCGTGATGCATGTATTAATTCCAGACTGTGGATGGGTTTGTAGAAGGCTTTTGGGATGCAGCTTCATTTGAGCACCACCTTCCATCTGCAGATGGATGGCCATACTGAGTGAACCATTCTGACCCTCGAAGACATGATACGTGCTGGCATCCTCGACTTCGGTCACAGATCGGAGGACCACATGCCTTTTTTGGTGTTTACATACAATAATAGATATCACTCCACCATTTGTATGGAACCTTTTTAGGCATTGTATAGGCGACCTTGCAGATCAACTTTGTGGTTGACTGACCGAAAGGAGTCAACACTAGTGGGATCAGAGTTTGTACAGTCTACCATAGAGAAGGTGTAGATCATCTAGGAGTGGATGAATAATACACAGAGTAGGACGAAGTTTTATGCTGATAGGATGCATATACCTCTGGAGTTTGAGGATGGCGACCACATCTTTTTCCGGGTCTCACCTTGACGAGGATTGCAGAGATTTGGCTGAGGCGGAAAGTTATCTCTATGGTTCATCAGACCCTTCTAGGTCCTCACTAGAGTTCTCTAGGTTCCTTAACACTTAGAACTTCCACCTCAGTTGCACTGGGTGCATGATTTCATCCACGTATCCCAGCATAGAAGATCTGTGCACATCCTTTCTCACATCATAGACCACGACAAGCTGCACATCGAGATGTAATATGTTTTTGGAGGTTCCGATAGAGATTGAGGATTGCCAATAGTGGGTCCTTCATGGGTGGTCAATACCTCTGGTTCACATTCATTGGCAGCACGGGAACCTCCAGGAGAGCACATGGGAGCGGGATGCTCAGATTCGTACTTCATATCCTCACTTGTTCTCCTAGTTTTGATTTTTGTAATATGGGGACGTAAAGCCTTTATGTGGAGAGAATGTAAATAATTGGAAATTCCATGTAATATTTTTTATTAAATGGGAATTTTATAAGTCTACAAGAATAGAAGGCGCGTGATTCAGAGGCCCGGAGTTCCTTGGGTGAATTTCAAAACTTTTTTTTCAGGTACGTTCAGTAAACATCAGATCGGGTTTTTGTAACTTTTGAACAAGTGTTTGGAATTGATATCTGAGGGAACCTATGAACACGTATTGTCGGTATTCGCTTAAGGAGACCTTCACCTTAACCATTGTAGGTCGAGGGTGGAAGATAGTTTTTTACTTATTTGTGATGGAATGAAATGAAATTATATTGTGTAACATCTTATTTTCATTTGAAACTCCCATGTGGATGTTAAGAGGTGGAGACCACCAAAACTAATCCTCCCATATGATTGTTGAGAGGTGGGGACCACCAGAACTAAACATCCCATGTCGGGTTATGGAGTTGGGGACCTAAAAACCTAAAAAGCCCAATTTGAAACTAAGGGTCGGGACAACCCGATGTGAGAAACCTCTTGAACTCCCTCATTAATGAGGGAGGTGACCATTAGGTTTCCCAAAAAAAATTTATGCAAACCTAAATGTAATTATGATGCCAATTTAATTTGTACCAACAATTAAATTGGTGAAACATATCAAATTGGATACATTTTATTCTTTGGTGGAATTGGGGGAAGTGCTGGTGAAGGGAAATTTGTAGAGAATATTGGCTGAATTCTTCTTATCCAATGAAGACCTCTCCTCCAATGAAGAGCATTCACGCCGACGTGGAACGTCGTCAATGAAAATGAACATATGATAGAGGAAATGTCGATTTCACCGATGTCCATCTATCCCCAATGAAATCGCCTATTTCATCGCGACCTACGTCGACAAATCTCCGAGGTAGGGTTTTTATTATGTCTGATTATTTTTTCCTATTTTATTCCCTTCTAAAAAAAAGAACATGGATCATGTATTTATCTAGTTGATCCAAAGATGATTTCTTTTATGGGTTTGTGAATAATCAATTGCGGGAGGTTTTATGGTTTGATGTTAGTCATTCATGTTTTTGTTGAGCAGCTTGCTACCGCTCTAACGTGGAAGGTGCAAGCCAAACAAACATGGTCCGACCTCTTCGCCATTATTATTGAATGGTATGTCCTTCACGATGGAAGAAGGCAGATTTGGTCCACACTGAAGAATGAATGCAGTGGCTGGCACATCACCAGCCATGACGATGGCGATGGACATGCGGCTCCTCGCTGCCCTACGGCCTCGCCGTCTACCGGCCCTCCGCACCCACCACAGCCTTGCCGCCTCGCAGTCCTCCATGCCTCCCCATGGCTTCACCACCTTCCGGACCTCCATGCCACCCTACGGCCTCCCCGCCCCACGGCCTCACCGCCCCGAGGCCTCCCTCCCCGCGGCCCTCCCCACCACCTGTGTCCTCATAACCCCGCATCCTCTCCGCCTCGGGTCCTTGCCACCCCACGGCCATCCGCACCGCCCCACGGCCTCTCCTCCTCGCCGTCCTCCGTGCCACCCCGCGTAATCGCCGCCCCTCGGCCCTCACAGCTGTCACGTCCTCCAGCCGCCATTGCAACCCTTACGGCCCACGTAGCATCGCACCGGCCACACAGTCTCCATGCCACCCAATGTAGCTGGGCCGGGCCCAACCGGCCGGGCCGGACCCAGCAGGCCAGACCAAACCCAGCGGGCTGGGTCAGGCCGGTTTGGACTAGACCCTATCCATCTTCAAACTTTTCGCTCTATCAGCCATAACATGGACACCGGGAGCCCGTTTGAAGAACTGTCAGTTGTGTAAGAAAACATGGTGTGAGACCTTACCTTTGATTATACCCCACTGGAGATTTGTATAATGATAGAGTATGGTCTTTTTGGATTGATCACGAATCCAACTGCACCCTCAGGACAAAAAGGCTAATAACTCATAGACCGAAAGTCCGACTGATGCACCGTCTGTTGCGTTGAGACCCATATGGCATGGCGGTCCATTGTGATTATTCATAGTGGGTATTTGTGGCAGTTGGAGTATCGACTAGTGGATTGGATATGGGACCCTCTTAGAGATGAGCAAGCTTACTACGAGAAATAAGTAGCTAGTAGTGATGTGGAGAATGAATAGTGATCCTGTGTAGGTTAGCACCTAGAGATCCTATGTGGGTCAACACCGAGCGATCTTGTGTTGGTCATCACCGAACAGTCCTTTGTGGGTCAGCACCGAGAAATCCTATGTGGGTCTACACCAAGCGATCTTCTGTGGGTCAGCACCGAGCGATCCTGTGTGGGTCAGCAGCAGAGCCTCTTAACAGAGTATGATGAATTAGTAGTTACATCTAGTCATCTATACTACTGTACTTAATCTATAACTGGTGTGAGTTGAGTTCGTAACTGATTGGTACTTTCTTTTCTGATAATACCTTGATGGTATTCTTCTGTGTGGCGTACCTGAGTTGTACTTACCATCCTGATTCTCCTACCCGTGTGAAACAGTTGATCTTTGGGCTTTTGAGATGGACTCTTTGTTTTCCTCATGATTGAGATGGGTAAACTTGATAACTTTGGTATATGTATGAGAATATACCTAAGTATGATTGTCAGTTGATTTCATGCCTTGTGGTTTATCCTTTGTGGATTTTTTGAGACTGTGAGGGTCTCAGGGACCTTACTTAGTATCGATATACTCACCCCTGCATGGGTTGTTACCGCACCTTGTTGAGTTTGGTGCAGATCACAGAAATCACTGATCGAGGCTGAGGGTACCGGGACTAGACAGAGCCTGAAGGTGGATAATACAGTGTGTCAGAATGTAGAGGAGATAGGCAGACGTGAAGGGCTGAGGAAGATATCTCTACCTACCCTTAAGGTAAGAATTCTAGAGGAGGACCCAGTCACTGTCATTATTTTTCTTCAGTTGTATTGTATTTCAGTTGTACTTGTACCTTTACAGATGGTCTTGTATTCCGGCCCCTTTTACTTTCATCACTCTTTTTTCTATGCTATTGACTTGTGTTCGTACCATGATGTGTGCTTGGTTGTGTGTGTTTACAAGTTATGAAGGCAATGTCATCCCAGTTATAGGGAATACACCTTTGGTGCTAGTCTCCAGCCCCTAGCCTATAGATGGTGGGAATGGGGTAGTCATGGCACGGGCCCTAGGGAACTGGTCATGACAGTTTGGTTATTATACATATTTTTATTTCTTCCAGAAAGGCCTAGAAGGACTCCAAAACAATGGTTTTATTTACCAGTGCGGATTTCATAAAATTCAAATGGTTATAACCTTTCATCGAGGTGTTTGTTTGGCTTGTACCACATATCATATCGAATATCCTCTCACGATATTCAATTTGACTGGTTGTGGCTTTGGAAAAGGAGTCTCGAAACAAATTTTATGGCCATTTCAGTGTTTTTAGTGTGTTTAGAGGTTCTTAACGTTTTATGATTTCTTTGATTATTTAATTTAATTTATTTAATTATTTATTTACTTATTTAATATTAATTAAATATTATTTATGTAACTATTATTTATTATTTAATTATATATTTAGTAGTTAATATTTACTTATTTATTTATTTATTATTTAGTTATTATGTAAAGAATAATTCTTCATTATTTTTAATTTATTAAATAACTAATTATAAATTAATTATTATTAATTATTTACTGATTATTTATTGATTATTTATTTATTTATTTTCTATTCATTATTAATTAATTAATTATAATGTTTTAAGTATTAATTATTAATTGATAATTTGATATTATTATTTCTCAGTAATTTGTTATTATTAATTATTAATTATTAATTATTTAATTATCTATTTATCAATTTATCTATTCATTTATTAATTATTAATTATTAATTATTAATTATTAATTATTTATTCTTCTTTATTTATTCGTTATACTTTATTATTTATAATTTATTAATTTTATTTATTAAATTTACTAAGTATTAATTT
Organism: Viscum album; assembly: GCA_963277665.1. Lineage (NCBI taxonomy): Eukaryota > Viridiplantae > Streptophyta > Magnoliopsida > Santalales > Viscaceae > Viscum > Viscum album. The sequence continues at coordinate 1,285,436,048 of OY728159.1, read as the reverse complement.
ATTATTAGTTGATTATTCATTTAATATTTATTTATTTATTTATTTTTTATTGTTTATTTATTAATTAAATACTAATTAATTATAAATTATTTATTAAATATTAAATATTGAATATTTTATATTAAATATTAATATTTAAGTATTAATTATTAATTTTATAATTATCAATTATTAATTATTAGTAACTATTTATTATTAATTATTCATTCAAAGTTATTTATTTATTTATCTATTTATTTATGTATTGGTTTATTTATTTATTTATTATTATTTATTTATTCTGTACTCTTTACTATTTATTATTTGTTATTCGATATTTCGTTTTTAATTTACGACATATTAATTTATTGTTTGTTTGTCATTTATTTATTATTTATTAATTTATTTATTGAATATTCATTATTTATTATTTATTTATTATTAATTTATTAATTTTTTATTAATTTTTTATAAATTTTTAAATATTAAATATTAAAAATTAAAAATTAAAAAGTAAATATTAATTCTTAATGATCAATTGTTAATTATTAGATATTCTTAATTATTAATTATTAATTATGTATTATTTAGTATTTATTAATTATTAATTATTAATTATTAATTATTATTTAATAATTAATAATTATTAATTATTAGTTATTAGCTATTTATTTATCTATTAATTATTTATTTGTTATTTATTTGTTATTTACTTATCATACATTAAATTATTTTTTAATTAATTTATTATTTATACATTACTTATATATTATATGTTATATATTATATATTATATATTATATACTATATATTATATATTATATATTATCTATTATCTATTATCTATTATATATTATCTATTATATATTATCTATTATATATTATGTATTATATATAATCTATAATCTATTATATATTATATATTATGTCTTGTATATTATATATTATATATTAATAATTATTGATTATTGATTGTTGATTATTGATTTACCATTATTGATTAATAACTATTGAATAACAATTATTGACTAATAATTATTTAGTGTGTATCTATATGTTATGTATTACTTGTTTCTAAAATATATATATATATATGTATAAGTATATTAAATTTGATATATAGACAACATCAAGAGCTTGTTGGAGTGGTAATATCTTTGAAGACTAAGCAAGAGGTAAGGGTTTTAAAGCTCACCCAACGCAGAATTTTTATATATGGAATGGGAATGTGCACGAACATGGACTTGTGCATGGAGATGGACATGTGTGTGGTAATAATAAATAAATAAATAAATTTCGAAAATAAAAAAATAAAAAAAAGTAAATAAATAAATTACAAAAACAAATAAATAAAATATAAAAATAATGAAATAATAAAAATAAAAAAATTAATTATATAAAGAAATAATAATATTAAAAATTAAAAAAAATTTAAAAATTTAAAAATATAAAAAAAAAATATAAAAATGATTTAGCAACTGTTTCAACTGCTGTTAAAAATTCAGCAGTAAATTAATCTATGATAGTTTTAAAAATCCGCTGCTAATTATTTCCAAACACACGATTTATCGACAGTTTGAGTCACCGCTAAATACAAATTTTGCCGTAGTGCGACTCCAAACATTTAGTAAATAAAACATTTGAAATAAAATAAGGAAAGGGTTGAAGGCACTTACGATAATAAAAAGTATCACAACATGTTTAGGAAGTCTGTTGTGCGGTCCGACAAACCCCCCAAGATAACCATCCTTGCCTCCTAGAAAGCCCCATAAAAGTCATCAAGGATATCATATATGCCTTTCAAATGGATCTAGAGTCTCACAAATACCCATTGAAATGTCAATATGGAAGTAAGTAAGTCCTTCGTCTTGTCAACATGATAAAACGAGTCCCCAGTACTTGGTAATAATCCAATTATAAAGGCATTGGTGAGAGGGACTCGTGGTCTCTTCAAATTAGGCAACACCATTGGGGCGATCCATGGAAGAGACTCATGATGTCACATGGTGCTAGAGCTATTATCCGACTCTATCCTAGATTCTCACTCGATATTCTCCACAAACCAGTGAACAACCAGGGTGGTTATGCATAAAAATTTCCCACTTCAATATGAAAAAGGAAGACCATGGATAATTCGACTATTAACATCTGGACTCTCAGGTGCAAGAGATAAAATAGTATTTTTGGATAGGATAATATCACAACCAAAAATTATTTCATGAGGTAATATATTAGTGAGAAGCTACAACAATAATTCACCATTCAAAAGGTAATTCATGTGACCATTCATAGATCAGATGGTGGATTACTGTAAAGGTGTGAAATGAACATACCACATATCCCCTAGATCACGCGAGGCTCAAGATAAAATAATATTGAATAAAAATAAGCCATTCACAATACAAGGGGATGAACAACAATTAAGAGTAGAATAAAGAATTGAATGATGTTTTTTTTGGTCCTCATGTGCTTCACATGAGTCTTCCAAAGACACTCGACGATACTAGGGAATATCACCTAGATCTTGAGATACTCCTTCAACATGCTATTTGGCATACGTGATATCCTTTGGGCTGGTCAATATATTCACATAGTCTCCCTGAGAACACCATTTTGGCATAATGAATCCTTATGGACATATTTCCTAAACCTTGTGATGTTCTTCAGATGTGTCACCTGACTCAAATAACAACATCTTCTCATGTCAATCAAGTCTCATAGTTACCCATTGTCATGACAACCATGATCTCACAATATCCTATGGATAATTCATACAATCCCCATGACTCCTTGCATACATTTTGGAATGGTCCCGCAATGATCTACAGGGATTTTAGTCATGAAATGAAAAATCCACTAAGCCATTTCATACTAACTATTGTGACACCATCCACATATGTCAAACCAACTATTGTGAATGAAACTAGGGCACATCAACTGGATTATGTGACACCTACTCAGAAATCCAACCAGGATAGGAGAAGGCTCCTAGAACAAACAATCTGTATCTTGTGATATCCGCTGGAAAATTAAAATGGCTCATGCGGCATCCTCAAGACAACCTGGCAATTACACATGAGCATCCTCAATGTGCAATCCCCAGTATAAATAGAACAATGGTTAGTCTAATTCATGAAATAGTCATGATATGTAGGACACCTCTCCCATGTTTCGATCTCTATATTGACCATCCAGGGAAATTCCAACATTTAATTACCTTATTCAATGTAATTTCATTGATTACATTTAATCCCTTGTTTTTTACAATGAGCATGGATCATGTGATCTTAGAGAGTTGCAATGATCATGATATCTACACTATAAACCACCAAAATGGTATGGGCATCCTCAAGGTGTAATTTATAATATAAAGGCAGATTAAGAGAATATGATTCCATCCATATTCAGGAAATGGAGGCCACCATTCCCATGGTTGGAGATCCATATTGACCATCCAGGGAAATTCCAGCATTTAAGTCCCTTATTCAATAAAATGGAAGTTATTACTTGACATCCCTTAATTTTGGAAATGATAATGGATAACTTGGGATAAGGGATATGAAATGATTATAAAATATACACTATAAACCTCTACAATGGGATGTGAAGCCTCAGTGTGAATGCCATAATATCAATTTAACTACGATGACTCAGATTCCTACCACAACCAATATATGTAGGATGTATCCTGTGACCTGCATTGAATGGTAAATCTTTATAGAGAAATCCTAGCACATAAGTCCCACATCATGATCAAGGAAATTATCATTTTCATCACTTTTTCTCATATCAATATTTTCCCACATGAGCTTAGGGATTTGAAATAATAAAATCATATGCACCATAGTTTCTACAATTGTTGGGATAACTTCAATATATATCCCCTGACCAAATGAACTATGAAAAATCTGATTCTCTCTATACACAGGATACATAAAATGCCCCTATGGGATTAGATTATGAATATTTGGAATCCTAGAGAACCCATTTATTTACTTCACATTTATTGTTAATCTACACCGGTTGAATGAAATTTGTGGGTTTTTATTCCTGTAATAATGAAGATACCTTTGATGCCTCATATTGGCTGAATAATTTCATTAGAATATTAAATGCCTCATTTTATTTAAGCACATTTCTAAGCACTTGGTTATAAAACATCAACATATAAGTAGTCTTCTATTTCTAGAAAATAATGGGGAAAATCAGGTACATATAGATAGATCCACTAAAGAGACCACAATCCATTTATGATGAATGATAATTGACATATAGACATTTATTTATGGTAACTGGTCCCATATTCATATTAGGAATATATTAAAAAATATTTAATTTATAAGAGAGGATCTAAGTAGGAAAAAATTTCCTTCGAAAGGGTGTGATGTTCCTGACCACCCATCCTCTTAAACAATGTGACTCTCCATGAGTTTCTAGGTCAGAAAACCCAGATGAACATCGACCATTGGAAAGCAGGTATGTACCTAAATTTTGATGGGGGAACCTTTTGGAGTATTTGGGAAATGTGGAATAAATTGAAAACCAGATGCAAGAAATCGAGTGAGGCCTTAAAACCCCCCTCAACCAAATCATCAATTGCAACCAATTCCACTCCATTAAATCCTGGCCCCAAAAATTCTACATTCCATGGTATAGGTTTAACGAGTCTTCTTTATCAGTAGAGGAATTATTATCCCTTTAATTAAATTTATTTCTTCCCTCCATGTATTACGAAACCCTAGAGACAGTCTTGGATAAATTTTTGAATTTAATTATTGAATATTCCTTTTCAATAGATTATTTACATATTTCATTAAATTAAGGTTCTTATGTTACCGTACCTATTCCATATCCCCCATTCAATATATTATACATATTATCATGGGTTTTCTATAAATTTATTATTATGTATAGAGTAGTGGTTGAAAAATATCATTATGATGGTTTACATTGGTAATGATTTGTGGAGGATCATTTTCTGTTGAGGGTTGTTGATGCATTGTTTTTTAATGTTCTTGAACTGCATCCTATAAACCATTAGATAATGTGAGAGATTCATGAATCATCCATTTTTATTTGAGTTATAATTGTGATTAATAATTATTTTTTGAAATTAGGTCGACATATATGAATATTCAATTGATATATAATATAAAATATAATAAAATTGAAAGGAAATTGGTGTGATTCTCATGTTATTTACTTATTTTAGTGTTATCTTTCTTATCTTTCTTCTTTTTTATTGATGTTTCCCACATGAATATTTTTACTCCAATGTGACGTAATAATATCCTTGCTTTATTCACAAGTCACATAATATTGATTGTAAATTTATTGTTTTTGATAAATAGTTGCTTTGAAAAGTTACTATATAATGATGATTGGTAACAAATTGTACAATTTTTATTTCCTCCATGTTTTTTGTCATTTTTATTTCATGTGGATTAATTAGTGTTCATATTAGACTGTAATGGGTAAACATTTTCAGTAGTTTTTGATGATGATGTGTGTGTTTATAGTTTTTAATAATATATTGAATGTTTTTTGGATAATTTTTTTTGATTTTTTGTTGTCGTAGGTTTAGAATTATTTTTGTGGTTGTAGTCAAGTGGATGTTTTATTGCCAATCTGGTGTAATGGGACAGTTTTGTGGTTGTATTATTGTTAAAAATAATTGAGAATAACTTTATAATAAAATTGTCATTTACATGGGAATAATGATATTATATAGATAAGAGATAATTTATTGACAAGTTTCAAATTTATTATTTATATCCTCAAAAACTACTGTTTTCAGATGTAATGTCAAACAATGGATAAGGAATTCGGAATGTGAAAAGAACAAAAGAAATGAAAAATAAAAAAAATTATGGAGTGAATGGGAAACTTTTAATACAATTTAGTAATGGATATTCTAAAAGCCAATATAATAGAATAAAGAGAGATAGATTTGAAAAGATGATGTTGTTATTGAAATAATACATATTGAAATTGAGAAAACATAATACGCTTGTAACAAGATAAATAAAATGGTTTTCAAATTATTATTTAATATAATTGAAACACATAATTTCAATAAGATTAAAAAAATAATTGGAAAACAATATTATGAAATTTTAAAACTAATGGTACATAAGATATATATTCATCTTTAAAAATAAGTGAAAAAACATAATCCATTCAATTTTAATACATCATTTTCAGTTTCTATGAAATAGAGAACCTATAAAATTCGCCTATTAGATAATATAATTGGGAAAAATAAATACTCATGAAAATGAGAAAATTAGATATCTATAAAAATTAACAAGATAAATTAATTATTCTAATCAATGTAAGAATTGAGAAATTTAATTGGGTTTAGCTAATCCAATTCTTCAAAACAGTTCAATTACAACTTGAATGAACCAAAAAATAAACCCCTCTTGATACAATATATAGGAAATAAAATAATAAGTTAATAGGATTCCTTAATGTTATATAATCCTTCCTCAAGATCAAACTCCAATTATATTATTTATTGAAGCCAACTCCTAGATTATAGTCAAGATCCACACTCTACAGGATATGTCTCTCGAGTTATCTATTACTATTAAACAGTCGAAGGAACACCCCAACATTTTGTGCACTTCCTTCTATGTTTTCAAGTGATAACTCGATAATTATATCTAAAATCAGTTACATGAACATTATTTTCCTCCTAAACCACCACCACATTTGATAATCCATTGTTCGTCATCTATGTCATGGAATATGAGCTGGAGTAAATAAATAAAATTTCACCACCACATGAAACATTATAAACCTCATTTATAATTAACATTATTGATATTAAATATTCATTAAATACATATATGTTTCATAAAATATGAAAAATAAAACCAATTTTGTGTCAAATCTCCATTTAAAATTCAATGAGTTAATTTGAGAAATTATGGAATCAAAATAATCAATGAGAATAATGAATTCTAAAAATATAAAATGTATGTTAAAATATGTTTCAAAAATTAATATTTATAATATAATCATTGAACATGAATGACTTATATAACTAAATCCTATTTTTATCAACATATTCATTGATTTTTATTTTCAAAAATTTTTAAAATATATTTATTAATTAACTATATTAAAAATATGAACAACATTATATTCCCATTTAATTCCCAAAAATTTTAGTGTAAAATTTCAATGAAAATAGACCAGAGAACACACTTTTAATATATATATTTTCTTCAAAAATTCTATTTTTTATGTTTATTAGAATAAAATATGTCTCTTGATGAAAAACTATATTTACATAATGAATTTTTTTAGATATAATTTCCCCACAAAATATCTCAAGTAGCCAATGTGATATCCCTTATAAATATTAATTATTTTAGTGAAATTTTATTTTCATGTGTTAAAAAATGTTTGAAATTTAAATTTTTTATAAGAAGTAATAACATTTAAATTTACATCAAAACTAATCATTGAAACAAATATTTTTCCTAAATTAAAGAAAAACATAATTTTTTAAATCTTTGAATATTTTATATACACCAATAGATATATTATTTTGAATAATTAGTTGAATGAATAACTGATTCGGTATTACATGAAGAAAAAAGAAAAATATTAACATTTAATTGGTGTTTGTTTTATATAACATTTAAAATATTTTTATATGTGATTAATTAAATTTAAATATTTCAATGTCAATGTCAATTATTAGATTTACTCTAAAATTTTTCCAAAAGATTATTTTTCCATCAGGTAAATAAAATATTATTCCGAATTAAATCATTGTGTAATATATACTAACATCATCATATTAGAAAAATATCATCCAAAATTCTAAATAGATTCTACCCAATTAATGTAATAAATTTTTATTTGAAAATATGATTATTTAAAAAAATAGTGTTTTTTGACTTATATGACCTTGATGTAAATTTAAATAAAGTTTAATACCCCTACCAGACCCATAAAATCCATCATTTTTACAAATGATAAATTCTAATTCTGATTAAACTATTAATATAATTTGTTCAAAATGATATCTAAATGTTGTATGGTGAAATAATTCATAGTGTCAAATGTAACTCCAAAAATATTTTTAATAAAACCGGAAACATGAAAAAGGATCCCATTAGACAGTAAATTAAATTTTATGTGAAAAAATATTTATAAAATAGCCATTCTTAAAAATGTTGTTGAAATGTACTATTCAGAATTCATAAAAATATTTCTTCAAGAGTTGAATTTAGAAATCAAAGAATACCATAATATATTAGTGTTAAAGAAACAATATTATAGTATAATTAATGTAAAATCCATAAATAAATTAAATATTCCACTGTTCAAATCCAACAATATAATTTTTAAACATAGATGGAATTCCCTTAAAAATAGAAATTAAATTAATTACTCATTTTTTAAAGTCTTTGCGAATTAGTGTTCATTAAATAAAATCTTATTATTTTAATTATGAAATATCTTTGGTTTTCTTAGTTAAAAAGATAATAAGTTTTTATTAGTTAATCATCATAATTAAACTACTACAAACAATGTTAATTGAAACTAAAGCTTGAGTTAGAGTGTGATTAATCTGACCTACTCCATATTGTACCCCCTATTGGCTCTAAAGAAAAACTAACATATATTATGGTAGAACAACTGTCAATAGTTTTTCATTAATTTCTTATAGAAATTTAACAAGAAACATGAAAAAATATTATCATTGTTGGATAACTGGACACATGAATCTTTGACACACTTTACATTCCCCATTTAACCATTTGTGTGGTCATTTAAAAATAGGCAGGACCAATTCATCTTTTTGTGTGGTCTCTGCTTCATATTCATGATAGGTATATAATAGGGTGTGGTCGGTTGACATAATTCATGAACTCATCACAAACTATTAGTTTTATTTTTTAAGGGCCAGTTTATACACTTCATACGATCAATGCCCCATTCATGTAGTTTTTCAATTGGAAGCACCACAAATTTTTTCATAGATAGATCCATTTTCTTAGTGGTTATTTAAAAAAATCATGATCAATCATTCCTTCCCTTATTGAATCACCTTATAACATTACTACTTCACAAAATGTAATTCTATAAATGTATGTGGTCGGTCTCCCATATTATCGATTTACTATATGGTGGCATTATAGGACCAATCTACTGCTCAATTTACTATCTCCTTCTACTGCCACTAGAGTGACCACATATTATTTTCAATACTTGGTAAGTTAATACATTCCATACTATGATACAAGGATATGAATGGAAATTTCAACATAATCTTGTGGGTAACTATTGTCTAAAATGCAACATAATGAGATATATTTATTCAAAATATAAATGAAAATCAAATACATGGAAATCCCATGTTTTTCATCATATATTGTAACTTGTTTATTGTATTCAGCCACACATACCCCTAAATTTTATTCCAGATATTTTTTTTTGTCTGATAAATTTATAGTTTTTACATTAAAAGTTTTTGAGGAAAAGTTATTATATATTCACATGATTTCAAGAATACAAGATTCTTGAATAATGCACACTAAATCCTATAAATATATAAGAAAATGATATAATAGACTATTTAACATATGTTGAGATGCTCATAAATAGTTCTAAATAGTTTATATAGTATCCCATTGAAATTTCCAAAATGATAGATAAATACTTAACATTTTGCCTTGAAATCTGGTATCCATGGGCAAAGAAATGTGTATTTAAAATGATAAAGATGACTCCAAATTGAAAACAATATCCAGTATATCAAACAAATTAGAATACTCCCACCTAGAAAAATAAAAAAATCCCTTAAATTCCTCACTAGTCACAAATGTTGACAAATTTTCAAAAACAAATTGGTTGATGTTATGGAATCATAGTATTCATTAAATATAAATTAGATGCCTCTAATAAAATTGACATGTTAAAATTGACATCTATCATTTTTTCTATAGGTGTTAACACACATATCTAGATAGATATAAAGTCAATTAAACACTCAATCCAAAATGAAACCCTCTATTAATTACAATGAAAATAATCAGGAAGACAAATTTTTTACTATTACCCCATTATGGATTTCATGGAAGATTTGACCCAATCATCCTATAGTTGGGGGGGGGGGGGGGGGTAGACCCATTTCTTGAGTGATGATCACTATGAGATATCATTTTTCAGGTTTAAAAAACGCATTTCACCTAAAAATGAATTAAATTTTCATAATCTCATGTATACTTAATATTTCTTCCTTTATTTATGATTTAGATTCAACATATTATTCGTTAAAGTGTTCCGTGACTTTTTTTAATTAATTTATTACAAGGGTGATAAAAATTATTAATTTTATCAGATATAAGAACCTTTTCAGAAAAAACATATTAGTATTTACTTAATATTCTTTTTTATTCCCATATAAATATGAAACTCAATTATATCAACCATAGCTTATAGGGTATCTTTTTAATGGAAAAATCATTAATCACACCACTGTTTTCTATAGAAGGTATGGCGATTATAGTTGGAACATTTTCACCACACACTATTTCGATAATATGAAAATAAATATGAAATTAATGTGTTCATACATTGAATAAATGGTCTTCTACCCACACAAAAGGATATGTAATTACACTTATAGTTAACTAATTATAATGAGAGAGAGAGACTATGATTTCAGTTTCCTTATATTTAGTTTCCTAAATAAAGAGATTGGTTTCGTGATGATAATATAACCATAGTCTCATAAGTTATATATCTCGACGATTTATCATATTCTGCAATGAATAGAAAATTCACAAGGTCCATTATTTTAAGATATATCTTTTTTAATAGGACTACACTACTCCCCATAGAAATATTTATGATGGGAAATAATTTCCAGCAACATTTACATGAATAAAAACATTTTATAAATCTAGAATAAGTTGGAAAAACTATTAGGGATTTTAAAAATGTCATATTAATGTTGAATGATTTATATAATTGATGAGAAATTAAGTATTCTAGTTCATCAATTATTTCACTCTTTAGGGAAATGGATAGAGAGGCGTGTAATATTATAAAATATATTTATATCTCACCTACTAAAATAGAATAAATATTTTATAAAATAGGTTATTATTTCCTTTTTTGTTATCCATTCTTATTTATCTTCATATGGTATACATTCATCATTAATTTTATGTTGGACCTTTCCATACAGGTTTCTAGATTTATTGTTTTTCCTTAATATGATCTTTTTATTTTGTTAAATATTAATTCTCATCTTCCAATGGATATATTGTAGATTTTACGTATTTTTTCCAGGCACATTCCATTGGTAAAAAAAAATTCATTCTATCTTTAGTTGGATTTAGTTGTGTCGAGGTTCATTAAATATTCTCTTCCACAAAAGACTCCTACTATTTGATTCAGATGAATTTTCATATTTTCAATTCAAGATTTTTGGTTGGCTATATTATTGATAAAATTATTATCAAAGCCCTTGAAATTATAATTTAATTTTTAAATGAAATCAATTTTATGAAATTAATTAATACGATGGTTGAGTACCCCCTAGAAACTATAGTTTTTTATATCAATTTAACCCATTAAATAATTTTATGGGTGATTTTTTATAAAATGGTTATATTTTTTCCAAAATCATTATCTGGTTTTAGGTATTCTTGAGCTATAGTCTTTATATTAGAAATTGAAATCTTATTAAAAATCAATATAAATGGTTGAAAAATAGTTCTTAGAATCACTAGAGCTACCTGTATTATTACATATCTCTATATGTGAGTTATCAATTAAAATAACTTCAATACATGGGTATGTTTCACTAATATGAATTACTATCCTCCTATTGAGATTTTTGTCATATTTATAATAGATTGTTTTTCTGGTCCATGGCTGTAATTACAATGAAGTCACATCCACTAGAATGATTAATATAATTTTAATGGTATGGTTGGAGACAATTATTAAATGTGTCTATATGATGGTGGGGATAATTATTAGTGTTGGAAAAATTCCAATGTAATGGTATAAATTTATCCCAACATTTATGATAGAGTTATCTCTCATTCTGAAAAAAACATATCATATTATCTTTCTCTTATATATTTGTATTTATGGGACAAAATATAACATCAAATGAGTTGATAACATGGTCCTAGGTGATAAAAATTTCTTAATATATATTTTAGAACCATATCATATCCCATACTTTATAAAAATATGAAAAATATGTATCCTAAGCTCACCTCACTCAATCATTAAAGAGGAAAATCATTCACAAAACTAAAAAAATATATATTGAACACTAAATAATTATTGATGGAATAGACTAAAAAAGTAGGTACCATAGAGATTTAAGAATTATTTTCATTTTATTTACAGATCATATGTGAAATTATTATTATTTTTTACTATAGAGTGATTGAATGTAAAACTCCATGTGTCCAATAATCTCAGCTTCATGAGTTTTGAGATATTGTGAATATAGATTTTGATTTAGTTATTAAAAAGCATGAAATACTATATTTCCCAATTTTGATTATTATTTGATGTTATGATTTTATTTCAATTGTTATATATTCATGGACTATAACACTACTATTGAAGTGGATATATTAAAAATGTGATTTTAAATAGCTTGAGATTAACCACTCAACCGTGAAGAGAAACCATATATATGATTTTTAATTATTTTAAATATTGTTTTTAATTTTATCAAATTTAATGAATTTAGAGTAATTTTTTTTCATGGAAAATCATTCTGTGTCAAGAATATGTACTAAAATATGATAATATCCTGGACTTTGAGTAGTTTTAAAATTACTATATATAATATAATAACTACTAGTATTGAGGTAAAAAAGGTAAAAATATAGGTAAATGTAAAGAACAATGATAACAAAAGAAATATTAAATAAACAATCCAAATAGATAATATGCAGAGTGTTGGTGGAACTTTGAAAATACCGATGTGATGGAAATAGTGAGTATAATGGAAATATTACAAATAGAAAAGATGGTGTATGAGTCAATGGATCCTGGGAAACTATATTGTATAGAATTTATTAGAATCATATTCATGTTCAATAGGTTGTTATAATGTATCTAAATGTGTGAGAAAATATGCATGAAATTCCTAATTTTCATTTTATGTAAACCTCAAAATTGAACACTCATATGAAGGTTTATTCTTAATAGTACCTATAACTTGGATTTATTATTATGAGAGGAGCTAAAACTCAATATTTTCAATTTAATTAATATTATTTATACCTATAAACAAAATATAATATCCACACTATATATATATATGATCCTAGAGATAACGAAAAATTATCCTCGTGAAGCTGAAAATGTGATAACTTGAGAAAAATTTGCAGCAGACCTCAAATATTTAATTGAAAATAAGGACATAAAAATGTCACTCTATTCATTGAACATAGTTCCTAAAAATATTTTATTCATAGATAGTATGCAATAAAATCAATGTAATCATTATGATACAATAGTCATGATATATGTGAAGATAAGAAGAACCATCTCTAATGAGATCACCTCACTCTTCCTATACAAAAATATATTGTACTACTTTATTAATGTGGATCCCAGCCTCTAGTCCATTTCCACTCTATATAGTTTTTATGCCTCAAATAATGTTTTATTAATAAATAATAATGGTAACTCCCAAATATTATGCACAATTCCTCCAATTTTGTCATGCATCAATTGTGGTATCACTTTCAGCATCACAGACATTAAAATATGTTATATCCTCAACCACCTCCATATGAATTCCTTCACTAGAATTTGTCTCCTTCATATGATATTAGATAAACATAATAAGTAAAAATTATCCCTCATAAAAAAGTTGTTATAGATTGAGTGTGATGTATAAGGGAACAATCCTAGCTCTGTATAGTATTCTTAATTTTAAAGTAATCTAAAGAATCATTTTAACATGGCACTGACTACCCATTTTATTTCCATTGAGTAAATTGGATTAATTAGTTTTTATAAATAATCATGAAAAATAAAAAATTACCAAAAGGAACAATGTAAGTAAAATATTTTCAAATAATTAATATTAATAATAATATCATGGAACATTAAGGAAATAAATCCTAGAACCCCCTTAATTTTTAAAATATTTCTGGAGTACTATTTTTGTTATGGATTGAAAAATAATACATAAAACTCTATTTTGATACCAATACGTCAATATGATCTCATTTATTACCAAACAATGATGTTGTATAATGTTTAAAAAATATGAAACATCACCATGAAATTGAAAATATGGATGGCGAAGTGGTTATAATGTTGATTATTGACATATATTCTATTAATAAAATTTAACTACACAAGTATTTTATATTGATTAGTGAGATTTGGGGAGGTTGGTATATAGTTCACCTACCTAAGGTAAAATTTGTTATAGTTATTTATTAGCTAACATATTATTACAATTCAAAATACATTTTTTAGAGGTTATGGGACGTATCCCACTAATTATACATTTATATTGTCACACATATATATGAATGATTATATATATATATATATATATTTATATTTATATTTCCTGGTGGAGGTTTTTAAGAATCTAGACATTATCCATAAAATTTATGGAGTGGATGGCCCTGGAGAGGTTCAGATCTAGATATGATTATATGATATCTGTATCAAAGAATTGTTTGATAGTTATTATTGTTTTTAAGTTCATGTACTAGTATTATATGGATAATATTTTTAATGGTAACAACACCATTCAAACATGGTCAATAGTGTAGTATGGAGAACAAGTTGGGTTATTGATATTAACAGACTATTTGATCTAATATATGGACATTAATCTTGTTAAATATGTGATGATTTATTATATATGTTATGTGTCACATAAACCACATATATTAATGTTATTTTTTATTTAATTTCCATTTTTTCTTTTTTTTGGGTGTTTATTATGCATTTTGGTGGAAGTGGTGCAATTTCGAAATTTTGGCCAAATCGTGAGCCCATATCTAGATTAAAAAATAAATTTTGTTTCTCTTATAAGTCATTATCTTTTCAACATTTTTCATCCATTCCAATCCCGAAATGGCCTCCCTTTACCTATTAACACCACCATTTCAATTGGGACACTTTAAGAATCTATAATAATAGTTGATTAGGTTTTTTATTTAAGGAATTGAGCCAGCCCGAAAGACCATTTCCAGGGAAGAAAACAAATTGTTTATATATTAAATTATTAAATTATTATTATTATTAGGTGATTTCATGTTTTTCTCTAGACCACTAAACCTAAACGTGCTCCCTTTATCTTTCACCCCCTCTTTGGAGCTTGTTTGAATCACAAATTTGGAAAGAACTTCATAGGCTTTCTCAAATCGTCCAGATTTGATGAGGTATCTTATTTCCTTCATAACACTTTCAATTCTTACTCTTTTCCCCCATTATAGTTCCTACATGACCTTATCTTTCTAATTCTAACCTCAATTTCATTTTTTCCTATTTGAAAATTCTGCTACTAGTGTATTTGGGGATATTTCATCAATATCCTTCAAATGAGTGGGTATCCTTCATTCTTTTTTCATTTTTTAGGGTTTCATCCATTATCCTTGATTTTATTATTGTCCCAAAACAAGTGTTTTGATCCTAGGGTTTAATAATGGATTTCTTGGTCTATTCATTTGGTTTTAGTCTAGATATAAGTCCGTTGTGGGGCGGTGGTGGTGCGGTTTGATTTTATCACAAACATTCAAAGGTTTTCATTATTTTGTAAGGTGATTCCATTATTTATGAAATATTTGAGACCTATATTTTTTTATTATGATATTATATTTTTTTTACATTTTATTATTTATTCCTAAATTGATTTTAGTGGTGATTGTAATGCATTTAAATTTTAACTGCCAATTTTAGGTGAAAGTGGGGTTTTTTTAATATATATATTTTATTGATTCATTTGGGGCATCCCAATAATTACCTATTTGATTTAAATGAATTATATATAGGATAAAAATCATGTTTTGATTATTTATTCTCTATCTTTGTTCCTGAAAATGTTTTTTTAAATGGCGATTGTGAAGCCAATGGACTTTAAGTGCCATGTTTGTATGAAAATGGGAGTTTTTAACAGATATAAATTCATGGTTCATATGAGGATTCCCAATAACTGAATTGATGGTTTAATTTAATGGTATTAAACTGAAATTTTTATTGTTGTGACTTAAAATTTTTCACATTGTGTACAGAGTTTACATTTCAAAGAGTTTTGGGTGTAAAACAATGTGAGATTTTGAGAAGTTGTTCAATTGAAAATAAAAATGTTTTATGGTGTCTTTTAAGTCGTATCAAATGTATATAGCTAATGTATTGTTTGTATGATACTATTAGTGGTGTTTTTATATGAAAATGAATTTCAAATGCTTGGTAAAATTGTTTGAGCACAAAACAGAACCCCGAGTAACAAGGTGGTGGGACATGTACTAGTACAACTATTGAAATGGATGTGTTTTGCCTCTATTTCATTGAGAAAACGGATAAGAAAAACTATAAATAAACTATGTGGATGATTTTTTAGGACCACTAGGTTATGGGTATGTTCCATACTAGTGGATAGATTATGGGAAATGACTATGACTTCGATACTTTACACTGAGGTATGAGGTACATAGGGCGAGAGACTATCTAGTTTCCTGTGGGTGTTCCCAGTTTTGGTACTCATCTTATTTGTGGAATTTAACCTTGTATTTTGTTGTTTTTCATTGTACATTATATTATCTCACATGTAATGTTTAAATGTATTAAAATTCTGAAATTTTTAGTTTAAAATCTATTTTCAATTGAAAGATTCAGTTCTTGAAATTTATCACCACTTTTCATTACATATTAGATCAAATTTTTTATTCAACTTGTATTCCATACACTATGGAATATTTGACCAGTAAACTGTTGGCCTTAGGATCAAGCCATAATTACACCCCTTGGGTGTTAGTATACTTGGTTATGTTTGACTCATGTAAAGGAAAAGCCTCATGTGATGGTAGTTCAGGTTATTAGACCCCTTCTATGGTGCGGTGTTGTAGAGATGGCTCTGCGGTGATGACCTCTTTTCATGTGGAGTATTTTTGGATGCCTTGATGTTGTATTTATTTGTATTTTACCTGATCTATTGTATTGTAATCCATTTATTCATATCTGGTTTTGTTAAAACTTGCTTGACATGAAAATTTCATATTCTTATTATTGATTGTTTTTAATTTTTTATGCTTTAATACTCAGGTATATCATTACCTAAACAAATTTTTTGATACCTGTGCACTTGTGCTAGCCTGTGGGGATAGGGAACTCCCTTGGGACTTGTCATGGGCTAGATTTGATACTGGTATTAGTGGAGACCAGATCAGGTTCGTGACAAAATGGTATCAATGTTGGAAAAAATTGGATTATATTGCTTTCTTGGGATGATTTGGGATAGATAAAATCTAAGAATGTTGAGGTTTGGGGTTTTAGTCATGAGTAGGGTAACTAGCCCAAACCTTTCATGGTGGAACATGAGTCACTAGGGAAGGTTTGAATTGTTTGATTGACTTCACTTCCAGGTGAGACATGGGGGTTGCAGACCACACGTGGACATAGGGTGGGGTGGAGTAGTTGTTTCTTTTATTACTATAACATGATACGATTATTTATATTTGATGTATTTGATTATAATTTCCAGAATTGTGGTATTGACTATTGTTTTTGTAACTGTTTCATTTTGTAGCAACATGCCTCCCCAGAAATATCCATGCGCCCATGTGGGATGTCAGAGAGAGTTCTCCCACACCTATTGATCATAGGCTAGTCGAGGTTGTGGTTCGGGTCGTCCAGACTCTAGGACAGGTTCCATCTCATATTCCATCTACTATTAGAGAGGATGATACCAATACTAGAAAGAACAAGGACCATATGTTTCTAAAAAATAAGTTATCCACCTTCTGAGGTAACATAAAACCCCAAGATACAATGGAATGACTTGATAAGATCAAGAACATGTTCCAGTTTTCAGATACAACTAAGGAGCATAGGGTGAATCGTGAATCCTTTATTTTGGAGGGTCCTAACCGCATTTTGTGGGAATTAGTACTTCAGACTGGGAAGAATGAGCAGATGTGCTTGGGAGATTTCAAGGCTATCTTCAATGTGAAGTACTTCCCCGAGGTCTTGGAATATTTTAGGTCCCAAGAGTTTATGATCATTGATTAGGAGAATCAATCTGTGATGTATTATGCCAACCATTTCTCTAGGTTTTTTTTAGTATTCTCTTGAAATCATCTCTAATGAGAAATCAAAGGGACAATGGTTTAATAAAGGCATGAAACAAGAGATATACTCCAAGGTGTTCTTGCTTAGGTTGACGAACTATGCTGAGGTCATTGATTGGGACTACATGGAGAAGATTGATAGGAAAGGAAATGATGGTTTCTCTAGATAAGTATTAGTAGTGGGAAGTGGAAGCTCCTTATAGAAGAAAAGGAAGAGGGATGAATATGTGAAGAAAGGATGTGGCATTTCAGGCAACTTTTCCTGGCAGTTTTTGTTTGTGGATTATGATTCGATATCGGTCATGTTCCACCAGTGTGGGAATCCAGGGCACATTATACCAGCATTCCCACTATTCCTAAATCCCTTTTACTAGTGTGGATATATAGGTAATTTTCAGCACTTCTGCAAGGTAGCACCTCCACTTCCGAGTGGGGAAGGGTCAGTGGCTTCAAGAAGAGTTCCAGCACAATCCTAGACGATGGAGAGTCGGGGTTCTAAATTTTGTGGTGATGGTGGTAGGTTTGGGTTATCATTTGGGAAGATCCAGTTCAGGACACAACTTCATACTTTCAGTCATCCTCAATAATAGAAGAGACATCATTATGCGGTGGATCAGGCACCAGTAGGATCAGTGGTGGGATCGTCAATAGTTCGAGGTACCGTTTTTATCACCTATTCTATATATGCATCTATTTTTTATACTAGTTCCTATGTTTAATTCATTTATACCTACTTTGTGGACATGATGAATTTACCAATCAATTTATTTTCTTTTGCGATGGAGTTGATGACGTCGTTGGGAAATAAGAAGGAGAAGGGTCTCAGGTGCTCGTCGTGTGTGCTCTCTGTGTCAGGGATTGACATGGAGTGGGACCTCTTTGTCTCACATATAGAATTGTTTGAAATAATAATTGGTATAGTTTTTCTAGAAAACATCCAAGTACACATTTATTTCTATAGGTGGCGAGTGAGTTTTATGGAACCTGATGGGAGTCGTCAGGTTTTTCATGGAGAATGGGATCCCAGGTCAGGTCGTGTAGGACCACCACTCCTAGAGTTGGGAAGTATTATCTTTTATTTATCATTGCTTTCACTAGAAGTCAATGGTATTTCCCTTTATGGTTCACTAACTAATGTAGTGAATGATTTTTCGGAGGTATTCCATGATGATTTTTCATGTTTCCCCCCAGACCGTGATGTGGAGTTCTCGGTTGAACTGGCATTGGGAATAGAGTCGATATCCTTTCCCTATTATTGCATGGCCACCACCCATAATAGGGAATTGAAGACATGGTTGGAAGTCTTAGAATACAATGGATTCATTCACCCGATAATCTCTCCTTGGGCCGCTCCTATCTTGTTTGTGAAATAGGATGACAAATCCCTCTAGTTGTGCATTGACTACTAGAAGCTAAATAAGGGTACAATTAAGAATAATTAACCTTCTCTTAGAATATATTATTTGTTAAATTAGTTTACGGGGTGCTTATAAATAATAGATATGAATTTGGGCTATCATCAACTTAGGGTGAAAGAGGCACATATCCCAATGATAGACTTCCGATGTAGGTACGACCACTTGGAGTATTTGGACATGCCCTTTCGATTGAACAATTCTCTAGTGGCATTTATGGTACTCATGAACCGGGTTTTCCATTAGTATATCTATTCATTCTTTGTGGTGTTTATGGATGACATTCCTGTATAATATGGCTCTAAGGAGGAGAAAGAACATCACTTGAGGATCATTTTGGGAACATTGAGGGATCACCACCATAATGAAAAGTTGTCAATGATAACAATCTGGATCAGGGATCTGAAATTTCTAGGTCACGTTATCTCGGATTAGGGGGGTTAGTGGATCCCGAGATGATCAATGCGATTATGTATTGCGAGTAGTCGAAGAATGTGTCCAATATTATGAGTTTCCTTAGACTGGATGGTTACTACAGGCGATTCATTCTGGATTTCTCTCATCTTGCATCACATATGACCACACTCAATCGAAAAGGGGTGATGTTTGAATGTGCCTTAGAATGGCAGGCATCCTTCGAGGAGCTGAAGCAGGGGTTAACTACCACCCCCTATTCCAATTTTCCCTGAGGCCAGAAATAGGTATGTGGTATATTGCTACACATTAGCTATGGTTCTTGGGTGCGCGATTATGTAGGATGATCACATGGTAGAGTATGGCTCTCTCCAACTCTAACTACATGAAAATAATTACCTAAACCATGACTTTGAGTAGGTAGTACTGATGCAAGAATTGACGACTTGGAGTCACTACCTCTTTGAGGAGAAGTTTCTGGTCTACTATGATCACAAAATAATGACCTATATCTTATCACAGAAGGCCCTCAACATGAGGCCGCGTCATTAGATCGAGTACTTGTAGGGGTTGGACTTGGATATTTTCTATATTGTAGGAAACGACATTGTGGGGGCCAACACCTTGAGTAGAAGAGTTATAGTGCAAGATTTATGGAAGTACAATCATTTGTGGACCTTGATGGGTATCTTTTATAAGATGCATATAGAGATAAGGGATCATCGTTGAGGTGCATTCAGTGAATGGTTTTAGATGAATCCTTATTTATTTGAGATGATTCAGAAGGAATATCCTATTGATGGGATTTTTCAGTGGTCAAGGCAGTTTCTTCATGGTGCGGAGATTCTCTAGGATTGGTTTTCATCTCCTTATGGTACAGGTATGCGACTGGACAAAGCAGACATTGTGGAGAGATTCCACACATGCCAGTAGGTGAAATCAGAGCATCAGAGTCCCTCTGGTTTGCTCCTGCCATTACCCATTCCAACCTGGAAGTGCAACAAGGTCTATATTTACATAATTGTTGTCTTGCCTTGTATTCCTTAGGTTAAGAATGCCATTTGGGTGGTGATATAATATCTGGCCAAATCATCCCACTTCATTCCAATCAAAGATATAACTAAAGTGGATGAGTTGGACCATTTGTATCTTCAATAGGTGGTGAGACTTCATGGAATTCCACCAGCAGTTTTCTCAGATAGAGACCCCCACCTTACTTATCTATTCTTTTAAGGCTAGAAAAAGGCCTTGGGGTCTCAAATTAAGATGAGAATGAAAGACCACCCTCACACAATTGGTCAGACTGAGAGGGAGAATTAGATTTTAGAGGACATGATTCATGCATGTTTCTTGGATTTTGGTGGTTCCTATGATAGCCATATGGTATTGGTTGAGTTTTCTTATAATAATAGTTTCCAATATTTGATTCTAATGTTTCCTTTTGAGGAACTATGTTGTCGGTATTTTCAGTCCTTCTATGTTGGGATGAGGTACGTGAGACCACAATGCTAGGGCCGAGTCTTGTGCAGGAGACATCTGAGAAAGTCATGTTGATAAGCTAGTTGTTATTGACAGGTCATAGTCTCCAAAAATAATAGGCTGACTAGAGGTGTTGGGACCTATAGTTTTCAGTGGGTGACATGGTATTCATGAAAGTGTCCCCTCGTCTGGGTCGTCGTCGATTGGGAAAGAAAGGGATGATGGCACCACGGTATGTCATAACTTTTGAGATCCCCGAGTGTATTATCAAGGTGACATAATGGTTGGCCATACCATTTCTATTGACATCAATTCATGACATCTTCTATGTCTCCCAGTTTAAGAAACACAACCCAGATCCATCCCATGTACTTAATTGATTGTAGTTTGATATAGATTCTAATTTATCTGTTGTTGAGAGGCTGATGTGAATAGTGGGCTTCCAAGAAATGGTGCTTCGGGGAATGTTTATTCAATTTTTTTAGGATATTTGGCAGCATGGGAATGATTTACATAAGACATAAGAGTGTAAGTCATGTGTTGAGGAAGAGTACCCGCTCATATTTTCCAATCATGGATCAAGTTGACTTTCCGGGGTGGAAAGTTTCATGGTGGAGATAATTGTCACATGAATAACTTATTTTAAAGGTATTTTTTATTTATTTTTAATTTATTTTAAATTATTTATTTTTATTGGGGGTTTCCCATGCATTTTTTTAGAAGTGGTGTGTTTTCAAAATTTGGGCCAAACCATGAGCCCATTTCCTGATTTAAATATAAATATTGTTTCTTTCATAACTCCTTCATTTTTCAACATTCCGCATCCATTCAAATTCTTAAATGTCCTCCAATGGCCTATTAATGCTACAATATCAATTTGGGGGATTTATGAATCCATAATAATTGTGGATTTGGTATTTTATTTAAGTAATTGGTTGAGCCAGAAATCCCATTTCCTATTTTGAAAAAAAATGTTTATTTTTTAAATTATTCAGTTTTGTTATATTTCTATAATTCAAAGATTCACGCAAGTACACTAAACCTAGCCATGTTCCAATTATATTTCCCCCCTTTTGGTTCTCTTATGCATCATGAATTAGGGAAGAACATTATAGGGGTTCTCAAATCATCTATATTTTAATAGGTAACTTCATTCCTTCATAAATATTTCAATTCTTACTCTTTTCCCCATTATTGTTCCTAAATGACACTATCTTTCTTATTATAACCTCATTTGAATTTTTCTCTATTTGAATATTCAGATATTGGTATATTTGGGGTGTTTTTTTCACGATCCCTCAAATAAGTGGTTCTCCTTTATTATTTTTTCAATTTTAGTAAGGTTTCTTTTGATTTTCAAAGGGTTTCATCCCTTATCATTGAGGTTCATAATGTCTGGAAACTAGGGTTTCGAAACTATGGTTTTATTTTGGATTTATTGGTCTATTATTTTGGTTTTAGGCTTCATATAAGTCCCTTGTGGTGCAGCGGTGTTGGAGTTTGATTTTCGCACAATAATTCAAGGGTTTTCATTATTTTTGTTGGTGATTCCATTGTCTATCGAATATTGGAGACCTATATACTATTTTTATGATATTATAATATTTATTACATTTTATTATTTCTACCAAAATTGTTTTTAGTGGCGTTTTTAATGAAAGTGAATTTTAAGTGACAATTTTAGGTGGAATTTGGGGGTTTTCATATAAATCATTTATTAGTTTATTTGGGGCATCTCTATTAATACCAAATTAATTTTTTTGATATATATTAGGGATGAAAATAATTTATTGAATAGTTAACATATTTGGTTTTCCCTTTGAATGTTTTTCTAAATGGTGTTTCTGAAGACAATGGACTTTAAGTGCCTTGTTTGTCTGAAAAGGGGTGGGGGTTTATAAGATATAACTTCTTGGTTCATATCGGTTGTCCCATAACTGAATTTTTGGTTTCATTGAAGAGTATTGAACTATGATTTTTGTTTGGGTGTCTTAAAAGTTTCACATAGTGTGTAAAGTGGATATTTCAATGAGTTTTGGTTTCAAAACAATGTGAGATTTTGAGAAGTTGTTCTATTGAAAATGAAAATATTTTTTGGTGTGTTATAAGTGGTATAATATGTGTATAGATACCATATTTTTTTATGTGACAAATATTAATGTTTTATAAGAAAATTAATGTGTATTACTTTCTGGAATTGTTTGAGCACAATTGGGGAAGGCTGAGTACCTAGGTGGGCAGATATGTACTAGTACGACCAGTGAACCTAATGTGTTTTGTCCCTGTTTCACTGAGAAAACGAATAACGACAGCTCTATCTATACTATATTGATGATATTTGTGGTCCAATAGGTTATGTGTATTATCCTTACTAATGGTGCGTTCATGGGAATGGATTTTGACTTGGATTCTTTAAACAGAGGTTCGAGGTACAGAGGGCCCGAGACAATATAGTTTCCTAGGGGTGTTCTTGGTTTTGGTGCTCATCTTATTTGAGGTATTTACCCATGTATTAGGGTGTGTTTTGATTTACATTAACTTAGGTAATATTTCATGTTTAATTGTGTTAACATTATGATAATTGTAGTTTAAAAAGTATTTTAAATTGAATGTTTTCTTGTAATTTATCACCACTTTTCATTACATATTAGAACTGCATGCTTTTTCACCTTATATTGCATAATATTTGGAATATTTATGTGGTATTATATTGGGATTAGGATCACACCTTACTTAAACCCCATCGGAGTAACTATAATTGGTTAGGTTTTAATATGGTGATGGAAAATTCTCGGGTGAAGGAGGTTCGGATTGTCAGACCCCTCCTACGGTGCAGTGTTGTGGAGACTAATCAGGGGTGATGACCCCTTATCATGTGGAGTCTTTGTGGATGTATTTCTGATTTCATTATTTGTATTATTACCTATTTTAATGTATTTAAATCCTTGTATTCAGATTTGTTTTTCTTTAAACGTTTTTGGCATGAAATGTTTAATTCTTATTACTGATTGTTTTAATGTTTTATGCTTTAATACTCAGATAAATTGTTTCCAAACCATATTTATTGATACCTTGAAACTTGTGCCAGCTCGTGGGGATAGGGAATGACCTCTGAGCTTGTCATGGGGTGGATTTGATGCCAATATTATTGGATACTATATCTGGTTCCTAACATTATGGGTTTACACTTAGGAATTGTACATGAATAAAGATTGTTAGAAATTGTGTTTTAATTCGTTAATTTTAATTACATTTAATATGAACCTAAATAAATTTTATTAAGTTAATTTGAGGTTCTAGGTCTTAGATACTTCCTTTTTCCTCATAGAAATTGATTTCAACTATCATATTCATATTATTTAGATTGGCGAGCTATTGAAAATTATCATAATGACCATATATAAGATGAATCAACTAAAGATGTTGGGACATTAGATAAATCACTAAATTTATGTCATTTTGAGGTATTTCAGATGTGTCAAAGAATAATCCATGATTATTTGATAATTATATTATTATTGGAGAAATATATTTCAATTATACTAATTCCATGATCAGAGAAATCATGGATCCATTTATCTATTTTTTAGTTTAGAGGAGTTACAAGTTAATGGTTGTTTATATTTGTTTTGGAGCTTCATGTATCATCTATATAATGGGATGATTTCTAGAATTTGTTTAGTGATGGGTATCATTCATTCGTGGTGATTTTTTTAAATATGTAATGCTTTTTTCTATCCTTAGTTTTGAATAATGAACATGTGGGTTCTCATTATTTGATTTATAGAAATACTCAATTTTACCCATTTTTTTTTCTATATTAGGAGGACAACGAAGAATGTGTTGGAGACTATCCTATCACATATTTGGTAATCATATTGTTCCATTTAATTTTAATACATATACATTTCTTCATGAAAATATATATGTTGTTAAGTGTAATAAAACATTGACTGTATTATATTTAATTAAAATCCACTAAATATTTTCATGTAGGATAATATTAGACATAGTATATTATATGTCTGGGTAGTTGATGTTTCATCAAGTGGGAATTCAGTCATAAAATTCATCAATTTTCTTCTCAAGGTGATTTATAACTAATACATCAACTAGTTTTCAAATTTTAGTGTTCTTTATATATAGTGGTCAGGATCATCATCTTTACATATAAAATATCTTTCATAGTGGTCAGTTTTGAATTGATGGAAGAATTATAATTTATCCTCGTCAGTAGGTTTAGTTGTATTTCATCCAATTATGGTATGGTGTATAAGAAATATCATATATTTTAAAGATCCCATATCATATTTTACAAAGTGAATACCATGATCATGATAGTGGTCTTCAATAATTTAATAATGGATGTTGATCCAATAATACTCAGTAACATTCTATGGAGATTTAAATAATATGAGGTAAATATATTTTTCGTAATACACTTAACTAATTTTCTACCTTTTAATTCACATTATTTGAATAATGAACTACATGTTCCTTTATTGAACCAACCTTGGTCCATGCATTACTTTTAAAGTTAGATACGAATAATGTTCCATGGTGATAACTGAACCTATTTGAGCTCAGTCTATTTTTTTTTTCATTTCATGATTTTTAGATAATGATTGGGTATATTAAGTCATTGTGGTTCTTATTCATATATAATATACAATCATAAAAAGAAATTATTTGGTAGACATTAGTTTCACTGTGTGATTTTTCATAGATAAATATTCCATATTAGAGTAATTTATATAATATATAAATTTAATGTCTAATTTTCATTGGTGAGAGGGACCTTGATATGTATATCAAGTGTTATGATCACTTATTTTCTCAATTGGATGATCTGAAAATTAGATAGGCTGATGATTTTTTGTATGTTGTTCCATGGTTTTCGTCGGAATATATTTTGATATTCCCTATTTTTTTTTGATATTATCGAATTGATGTTATATCTTGTTTGAGATAGGGTTTCAAATCTACTAAAAATTTATTTTGAAACATCGGTATAATATAATTGCTTCAATGTTACAATTGTTTATGATTTTAACTGATAAAACAATTTAAATATGTTTCATCCAAAAGGATTTTCTCAATGGGATACACATATTTTATTCAAAAAGATGGATGATGGTAGAGTTTTGGTTACATTTACTAACATTTGGTGAATGATTTTACGTTCAATAATTATTATCACTAACTATGTTAGATTATTATTTCTATCATTTGAAGAGATCAAGATCATTTTTAATGAGGGATATTTTTTTAGGATATCATCTCATGGGGGAGAAGAGGAAGATATCACAAAGGATCATTTACGAGAACATAAAGTTCATTGTTTTTTAATTTATTTCATGAACACTCCATTTATCATCTTGAGACTCCCCATCTTCATATTTCATGTCTTCTAAGATTAGTGGATTTTATTTTTAATGATTGGAATTATCTTGTACTCGATGATGGAGTAGTAGCATAGTGAGTATCAAAGGACAGTATTACAATCCCTTATCCACTATCTTCTGTATGGGATGTTTTCCATGGGATGTAATTTAAATAATTTGGTGTATTTCATGGGTAATGTGGTGCCTAGTCCATTTGTGGATGTCATCGATTAAATCATCAACGATGTTTGTTCATGGACATCACCTAAAATTTTTGTAGAGGTTAACTATCTATTTGGTCATGTGAGATAAATTAAAAAGGATTATGTTATATTAATAACACATTCTATCCCATAAAATGAATTAATAATGAAAGAATAATAGTTTTTTATGATTAATGTGATTATGAATTAGAATTCATAATTAAAATGTTGATCAATGATCACGATGATTTTTTTTCTAGATGAATGATTAATGATTGAGATGTTTCACGACCCTTTTCACTTTTCTGTTGTGGTGATTTATGATTAAGTATAGGGATGTTTTCACATACGTGTATAGTTATTTACAAAATCATAATTGAAATTATGAGTCTTTTGATCAGGATTTTTGTTATTGTGGTGACTTCTATGATAATTTTGGATCATTACCCCCTGAATGATCACTTTATATACTTCATAGAATATGAAATTGAAGGTGGTATCTTCTGTTAGTGGGATTTCAGTATTCTTAAATAAAGGTGGAAATAGTTTTAGTAGGAATATGAAATTAAGGCCTACTATAACCCCTAGGTAAGTTGTTATATTTCATGAATCAATAAGTAAGAAGACACAAAGAGATATTTTTTAAGAGTCTAATGAGATTTAAGTAGTTCTGGTGTGGATTAAGGTGATATATTTTGATATAAATGATGTTTTGGAAGTGGTTTATTTTATCTATTAATGGGGTTATCATACGTTATTCATTATTTTTTTATGAGTACCATTTTTTATATATTAAGTTGTTTGATAAATATAATTATGTCAGTTGTGGTGATGATCATGGAGAATTTTTAGAGTATGATCAATATCATTTCTTTTAATATGGAAATGTTTTCATTCAATTAGCTATATAGGAGGACGTTCATATTGATATTAATGGATTAATATATGATTTATATCCAAGTATTTTCAAGATATATCATCAATTAATGGGTATGTTTTGGTTCCTTCTTATAAATAAGTTGGTGGTATAGTTTATTTCGTGATACTAATCATGTCCATAGGTAAAACCAGTGAATACGTTTTGAGAGATTTCTTATAGCCATTTGAAGTCATTGATTAAATGTGGAGGACATTTAAATGGATTTCGACCATTTTGTTACATGATCCCATGGATTATGGAATGTTATTTGGGTGATAGCATACAATATTATGATGTTGTCTCATATCATAGTAATTAATAAGTATATTGTCATGGAGGAATAAGTGAGGTAGTATATAGATAGGGTTGGGAATCATCATAGGGTTCTAAGGATGATTAATTTTAAATATAATCCAAGTGTTGTGATGGACTATATCATGATTTGGGATCAAGGTTTTGACCTACCAATACTTTTCATTATCAAAAGTAATAACATATTGAATATATTATTCATACAATGAAATATATATATATATAATTATGAATTTTTTTCTATCATCGGTGTGGAATCATACATCGCTTGTGTTTCCCAATTATAATATCAGTCACTCAGATTCATGTATGGCTCCATTTGAGTAATTTAATAGCATCATAATAAATCCCCTTTCTAATGACTAGAGATTTAAAATTCAATAAAACTTATAAAATATGTTGGGAAACACAATACTGGTATGTTTCGAATGATTCGTTAGTAGATAAAAGAAATGCATCCTTATTTGATGAAATATGCTTGGAGATGGATAATTCCAATAGAGAATGGGTTAAGAGATAATGTGTACTTTATGGATTCATATCATTATATAATATAGAGTGTAATGACCCAAGACCTGCTTTTATGGATTCATTACAATGAATATTTTTATTTTTTGAAATTAATTGGAAAAAACTATATATAGTGGTTTCAAAAACTGAGGATTGTTTTGTGTATAGGTATTAGAGGAAATAGAAAAACTATTACAACATATTTGAATTTAAAAAATTAATAAATATTAATTTATTTTTGACTTTTTTCATGTCAGCACAAAACAAATCTATACTCATTTAAATATTCCAATGAGCATATGAAAATCAATTTAAAACGTAGGGTGGTCATCCCATTTCCAATTAAGGGGTCCTAAAAAGCAACGAAAATTAATGTAATAAATATAAATTCAAAAATACATAGAGAAAATTTTCTTTTATAGAGATTTTAATATTTTGATAAAGAATTATTGAAAATATAATAATAGGTTTATCAAAATATAATCATTAATGTTATTTTAAAAAATATTCAAAAAAATAAATATCTCTATAAAAACATTTTTTTGAGAACATTTTATATTTTTATCAAATAGATTGATATAAGAAATTTTTTTCATAAAAACACAATTTGGGTTTTTAAAATACACTATTATATCCCTTTGAAAATGAATACTATATAGAAAATATTTTCATAACATAATAACCTTTGAAAAGAGATGCTTATAGATTTCTTAATAAAAAAATCAAATGATTTTTTTGATATTAAAATATAAATTTGTTAGTCAAAACGGTCAATAACATGGAACAATCATGTATATAAGGTAAAACTCATTATGTAGGGTGGGGTTTACTATCTATATCCCTATTAAGTTTACAAAGTCACGATACTGAATTTTATAAAAACAATTCTTCTTGATATTTTTTCACTTGAATTTATATCTTCTAAAATCATGGAAATTAATAAATATATATATATATATTGGTATATATATATATACATAATCATATTTATATAGGAATATTTCTTTGGATTTTGAGAAATGAAACATTATATCAAATAAACATTTAATGCATACATGGAATGTTAATAAAGGTAATAGAGTATGGCCATATATACAACATGATTAACATCCATAAATCTATAATGAAATTTTTTATGAAATTATAGAATCCATGTCAATAAAAGTAATTTTACTAAAATAGAATAAAAAAATGATATACTGAAAAATTTGAAATTCATTATTAAAAAATGATATTTGATTCCAATTTTAGAAGAATGTAATTAATTTAAAATTGGGTTTTTTGATATATCATTTTAATAAATAAATTGGAAGTTTAAATATATAAATTATTCATATAATATAATAGTAATTTTAAATTATATTTCCTTACATAAAATAATAAATTAAAAATATATAATTTTTCATTTATAAAAATATAATACACATTCTTATTATAAAATAAATTATTCCCTCTATATATAATTTGGAAATAAAATAAAATTAGTGTTCATAAATAATGGTTTTATACATAAATATTAATTTTTAATAAAAAAATATTCATTCCATAAACATAATTTTGAAAATATAATTCCATTACTTGTATTGAAATAATAAATGTATAAGGTCATAATTTGAAATTTTTATTCAGAAAATAATCAATTTTTCAACATTAAAAAATACAATAAATATAATATTGAAATAATAATATTCAAAATAAAAACACCTTACTAAAATTTTTGTTTAATAATGTATAAAATGGTAATAATATTTTTAATCTAATTTCATCCATAAAATGGAGAGTTTTAATAATAATAAACCTATGTTGTTAAAAAATTAATATCTCCCTAAAAAATATAATAGTTTGAATAAATATAAATATATTTTCTAGAAATCGAAATATTCTTATTAGAAATAATTAATAAAATTTGTCTGATAAATATTTTCCACTTCCAGAGCGTGTGATTGGAAATTTTGGAGAAAATCATGAACAATTTTGTCACGACCCATCCCCCAGGGCCGGTGTCGTGACTACCCCAAGCCCACCTTCCATAGGCCTGGGGCTATCGACTATAACCAAAAGTGTAATTCCCTAAAACTAGGAAGGAATTTCATTTATAAATTGTAAACACACATAACAGATATGAACACGAGAAAACTATATAACCAAAAAGTGAGTATAGTAAGTAAAAAGGGGAAAGAATACAAGACCAACTAGAAAGTACAAGATACTAAAAGTAAAAGTACAATAGATGAAAAAGGAAAAACAACTATTGGGTTATCCTCCAAGGTTTCTACTTGAAGGGTAGGTCTAGATCGCCTCCTCACCACTCCACGTCAGTGCGTCTCCTATGTGTATTGACACAAAATATGGTCCACATCCGCGTACCTTCCAGTCCTGGTACTCTCAGCCTCTATCAACGATGTTCGTCATCTGCATCCAACACAATGAGGTGCGGGCATAGCCTGTGCAGGGGTGAGTATAACGATACTATGTAGGGACCCTGAGACCCTCACAGTCTAACAAAATTCAACAAGGATAAACCAAACAAATATGAGATCAAAAGATAACCTTACTTAGGCACATGCCCTTACATATACCTATGTTATCAAGTAATCCATCTCAATCATTATGAAAACACAGAAAAACTGACTCAGCTCAACTAGGATTTTATTCACATTATCGAAACCACGACTGATGAGGAACTCCTGCTCAATCGAGTACAGTGGGCCTGTTGTGACAACAAGCGCACTTCCCACTAACCATGGACTGCTAAGGTAATCCTCCTGTCGAGTACAGTGGGTCTACCACTTCACAAAGATGTGCTCCCCATTGTGGGTCTACTGCCACAACTAGGCGCTCCCCCTCATAGCATGCAGAGGTACGCCTCCTGTTAAGTACCATGGGTCTGCCACCACAACCAGACACTCCTCTGCTGTGGGTCTATCGCCACAATCAGGAGCTCCCCACTGGGATAGTCGAGTCACACCGAGGCAATCGGTCAGTAGTCGTCAGGCCTCATCCAGCTACTAGGTCTTCGAACTCTACTCACTCATCAGTAGAAGGATCCACTACATGAGCTACTGGTCGATACTCCAACTATCACAAATTCCCACAAAGAAGTATCACAATGCTCTGTCACGTCATAGGGGTCTCAACACAATAGAAAACTCGTCAATCAGACGCCTGGTCTGTCAGTTTTTAGCCTTTTGGTCCTGGGGACACGGTCTTGTAAGTTATTATCCTTGGCAGTGGGCTCCGCACGGGCAGCGCACGGTTTTTTAGATCATGCAAAGTCCCTGGGTGAGGCAGTAGCAACAGCACTATTGGCGCACTATTTTCCAAACCGTGCAGGTAAGCTGTGCAACCACTTAAACTTATGGTTTTATGTCCCGGGCCACTCCGGGTTTTCCAATTTTTCCCTCTTCCTTCCTCCCACTCAATGCTCACATAGATTTTACAGTTTTCAGAGGTTGGGGAAACTATTTAGATCTATTTGGAGGAAAATTGAAAGGTTTTATTCATGCATAAAAGGTGGTTCTCCTTGGGTAAGTCCCTCTTTTGGTGCCAGGGCTGTGGTACAGCGGGGTGCCGCTATGGCTGGCCTGATGGCCAGCCCTCTTCCATTTGTCACCTGTCACAAGCTGTGGTCCTTGATCATTGAGGATCATGGACGTATTTCACTGCTCTCGGAATGCGCCCAGCCTCCAGTTTTCATCTTCCTTCATCGTAATGATTTAAAAAACCACAAGGGTTTGCGGAGAGGTCGGTCCATGTTTGTTTGGCCCGCACCCTCTGAGTTAGAGCATTAACAAGAAGTTTATAAGAATATAGCACATCAAACCCTCCCACAAATATTCTTTATAACCCACAAAAGAAAAGAAGGGGTGTACTTGTAATGTGATAATCAAACAGGATTAAAACCCTACAACTTCCCGTAAGAAAAATATACCCATCCCATATGGAGAACATTCGCAGATCAAAATGATAATAAGTTGATTTGTGTTCTTTGATTTTATAAGGAAAGAATCAAGTGAATAAAATCATACATAATTAAAAATCCTACTATGTCTGTTATTCGCTGACAGAGTCATGGGGAAAAATACGGATCGTTGGGAAAATATGGACGCCGGCATTTTCCTCGATCATCAGTTTGTGCGCTGGCTCATCGTAGTCGAAGACGTCCTACGTCGGAGGATGTCCAGAGGAAGAAGGTTGAAGTCAGGGTTGACATTCATTGTCAATGGAGTGTTATTTGTGGATGAAGCATTCTTTTTTGTAGAGTTTTATCTCAAAATCTATAATCCTACTTCACCAACCTTTTCCACAAATGAATAGATATCC
Organism: Viscum album; assembly: GCA_963277665.1. NCBI lineage: Eukaryota > Viridiplantae > Streptophyta > Magnoliopsida > Santalales > Viscaceae > Viscum > Viscum album. The sequence goes on along the minus strand of OY728159.1, from coordinate 1,285,402,784 downwards.
CCTCCAAATAATATATTATCTATTATTTCATTTGATGGGTTTAAAATTCAAATTCTATTATTTAATTAAATTATATGGCTCAATTAATTAAAGGGGGAGGGTTGACACCATTAAAATAGGCGGGGTGGAACCATTATGTTAAGGGAGGTCAAGGGAGTCTTCATTATTTATGAGGTAGTTGAGAGGTTTTCCTCAATTAATTGGGGGGTTTTGTCCCGGGTGGTCCCCACACCGTAACCTCTCATGGAAGGTTTGGTTTGGGTGGGCCCCACCATCATATCCATTCATGGGAGGTTAAGGTGATGTGTTCCCCACCTCTAACATCCACATGGGTGGTTATAAAAGATAAAATAATATAAAGAATTCATTTATTTTATTTTATTATTTCAATGAAAACCCACGAAAACTAACTTTCACCCTCAACCAACTGTTGTCGAGGTGAATGTATTCCTAAAAGAAAACTAGTGTTGTGAGTTCCACGGTTTCCAAAGATTTCAATTCCAACCACCAGTTCAAAAGTTAGAAAAATATTCTCATATTTTTACTAAATGTATCCGAACAAAAATTCAGTAATTGATTTTGGACACACTGGGCCTCGGAAGAATGCTCTTTTATCTATCAAGGACTCGTAAAATTACCATATGAAAAAAATTGCATGGAAATTATGGGTTTTTACATTCTCCCCACCATAGGGCTATACGTTCCTGTAATCCACAACTCATAAATAAGGTAACAAGTGGGGGTACTTAAACGCATCTGAGCCTCCCGATCCCATGTGATATCCTGGAGGTTCCCATGCTGCCATTGAATGCATGCCAAAGGTATTGAACATGCACGAAGGACCTTCTCCGGTCTATCCTCAATCTCTACTGGAACCTCTGTGAATGTAGCCTCATCATCGATGTCTAACTCACCATGGTCGATGGTGTGGGAAGGGTCATTCACGTATCTCCTGAGATGGGATACATGGATGACATCGTGCAACCGGTGTAACTGAGGTGGAAGAGATAAGCGGTATGCCACCTCGCCTACTCTGCTGAAAACCTGAAATGGTCTGATGAACCTCAGAGATAACTTGCCACCACGACCAAATTTCATTATACCTCATAGGGGTGAGACCTGTAAAAAGATGTGGTCGCCATCCTTGAACTCAAGGGTTCTCTGTCTCCTGTCAGCATATAACTTCGTCGTGCTCTGTGTAGTCTTCATCCGCTCTTAGATGATCTTCACATTTTATGTGGTTGACCATACCATCTCTGGTCCCACTAGTACTGACTCCCCTGGATCAGTCCCCTATTAAGGCGATCTACAAGGTCTCCCGTATAACGCCTCCAGAGGTTCCATCAAAATGGTGGAGTGATAATTATTGTTATATGAAAACTCCACCAATGGCAAGGGATCCTCCCAGATGTGAGAAAAGTCGAGGATACAAGCACGAAACATGTCCTCAAGGGATTGAATGGTCTGCTCAGTCTGGCAATCCATCTGAGGATGGAAGGAGGTTCTCAAATGATGTTGCGTCCTGAAATACTCCTACAACCCCTTCCATAACTGGGAGGTAAATCATGTGTCATGATTGGAGATAATCGTCGAATGTAATCCATGTAGCCGCAAAATCTCCAGTACATAAAGGCATACCAAGATCTCTACTAAACCCTATTCTCTAATCAGTAGGAAGTGGGCCAACTTGGTGATTCGGTCAATGATCACTAGAATCAAGTCATGTCCCCTGGGTGTACATGGATTTCCTATCACAAATTCCATGGATATCCCATCCAATTCCTCTCTGGGACCTCTAAAGGATGATCCAAGCATACAGGTTCCTGATGCTCTGCCTTCACTTGCTGACATGTGAGGCACTAAGAGACAAACTCTGCAACTACTTTCTTCATTCCTGGCCACCAGTGCTATCATCGGAGATCCTGATACATCATCACCACACCAAGATGCACTACTAGAGGAGACATTTTAAACTTCCTCAAAACTTATTCTGAAGTGACACTAGTACTATGGTAGGTTCTCTGAAGAGGATAACGTGCTCCCCACATTTAGAAAATCCATCAAGTGCCTATTCTGTGGATATCTGAGCACGTTGTGTCTCGCAATCAGCGTCTCTACACTGTTCCTCCTTGACTCGCTAAATAAGTTGGATAGTGACTGTAAGCGACAATAGAAAAGTTGTTCCATCCCAATCCACAAAGGATATCTGCAAAGCGACCAGCTTCTCTATCACTTCTCCTGGTATCTGTATATTAGATCTCTTGCTGAGTGCATCTGTAACAACGTTCGCATTACCAGGGGTATAGACTATCATGAAGTCATAGTCCTAGAGGAACTCAAGCCAACGTCATTGTCTCAGGTTTAGTTCATTCTGGGAGAAGATATACATGAGATTCTTGTGATCAAAGTACACTTTAAATCTCTCATCCATAAGATATTGTAGCCGTATCTTCAAGGTGAAGAACACAACTTCTAACTCCAGGTCATATGTAGTGTAGTTCTGCCGATGTTGTCTTAGCTGCTGAGAACCATATGCAGTCACCTCCCAGTCCTATATCTTGGCACATCTGAGTCCAGTCCCTGATGAATCACAATAACATACATACCCTATGCCCTCCTCTAGAAGATTTATAATGGGGGCACTATTCATCCTCTGCCTCAGCTCCTGAATGATCTATTCGAATCTCTCCAACCACACAAAGGGTTTCCCCTTCTTCGTCAAGGCTAATAGTTGTTTTGAAACTCTAGAGAAATCTGGCACAAATCTCTGATAGTATCCATCGAGACATTGAAAACTTCGTTCCTCTGTCACACTCTAGGGTGAATCCCAATAATTTAATGCCTGAATATTCACTGGATCCACTGTAACTCCAGCCTCTAAGATGACATGTCCCAGAATGTAATCCTCTCTGATCCAGAACTGGCACTTCGAGATCTTTCCATAAAGCTGGGGCTGTCTGAGTGTGTCCAGTACTACCCGCAAATGGTAGGCATGATCATACTCAGTAGACATGTAGATCAGAATTTCATCAATGCAGACTACTATAAATGGATTGAGGTGTGGCTAAAAGACTTTTTTCATGAGTCCCATGAACCTTGCTAGAGAGTTCGTTACGGCGAAAGACATAACAACATACTCTTAGTGGCTTTACCGACATCAAAAATCTGTCTTCTGCGCATCCTCATCTCAAAATCTGAGCTGGTGATAGCCTGATCTGAGGTCTATCTTAGAGAACCACTAATCTCCCTTCATCTGATCAATGAGCTCATCAATCCTTGGGATTGGGTACTTGTTATTCACGGTCACCTGGTTTAGGCACCGGTAGTCGACAGAAATCCTCAAGCTCCCATCGGACTTATTGGCGAACAGAATCTGGGCTACCCAGGGAGAAAAACTAGGCCAGATGAATCACTTCCCTTGCAAGTCCTCTAGCTTTACATGCATCTCGTGAAGCTCCCCAGGAGCCATCCGATATGTAGGTGTAGATATCGGTTTTGTCCCGGGGTACAGGTCAATGTTTAAGTCCACCTCTCTATGAGGAGGTAGACCTGTGACATTATTAGTGAAAATATCCATGTACTGGTCCACTACTATAGGATAGCTTGGACCCACCACATCAACTGATCCGAGGGTAAGTCTAGAAAACTAATTAGTGATTGGACGTACTCTCTTCTGAGCATGTCCATCTTTTGCTGCAAAGTCTCCCTTCTTGGCGGTGAAGGTAAATCTGGTCCCATCTGCGTGAACACACCGCACTTTGTGCCTAATACAGTCTATCTGAGCGTGGACTGTATATAAACAGTACATACCCAAGATGACATCGTAAGTCCTCGACACCACTACTAGAAGATCTCAACTGAAGCTCTCTCCTCCTAGACTAAGCTCACACTGTCGGCGCCAATGAGTAATTGTCGAATTAGCTCCTGTAGGAGTCTCTAGCCATAAGGATTGAGCCAACGACTCCATCAGAATCTCTAAGCTCTAAACGAGGGCAGTGGAAATGAAATAGTGACTGAAACCTATGTCTATTAGTATTGCAACTATGGTGGAGTAGTCACAGATCATTCCTCAAATCATCTACGGAGCGCCATGTTCATATGCCTTAGCTTCCTGGAGTTGAGGTCTTCCATGTCCACCTAATCTCTGTGGTCGGGGTGGACCTCCTGGTAGTGGTGACGGTAACACCTCAAAATGTAACCCACTATCAGCAGCATGACCATATCCTCCACCACGTTCGCCTGCGCCCTGCAAACCGCCTCGATCAAATCTATGTCTCTGCCTAGGCATTCCTTCAAACATCTGATAATCATCCGAATGGCGGGTCATACAGTCAAGAGCCATGTGACCCTGCCCGCCGCATGTGTAACATTGCCCGATCCTGGCATGCTTGGCTCTGTCTCATATGCCCTGTACAACTGACCATGTGTCATGAGGACGTCCACTCGTGGGTCTGGTCCACTTGCAACACTGTTTCAACTTCCTGCTGCTAGCTGTAGAAGACTCCACTATGTGATGACTTGTACTGGGTCTCGCTGGTTGTGATTTCTCAGCATGTAAACTCTCTACCAAGAGGGCTCTCTCTTACATCCCCATCTGAATCGGGATACTCAGTGACATCACCATAGCCATGATCTCTCACCAGAGTCCCTACTCGTAGGTTTGGGCCCTGAAGAATGGGTCTCACACGATATCAGTGGATTAGTTTGAGAGGTCTGTGAACCTCACTTAGTACTGATCTTTATCCATGATTCTCTACTGCATATGAAGAAGTTATTGTATGCATACTGCATGAAGAGTCACTGGGAAAAACTCTACCTGAAACAGGCTCTCAAAGTCTTCCCAAAGAAGTGTCATCCCATCGTGGACCTGGAGCATCAAGCTCCACCATCTTCCTGTTGCTACCTATAGAAGGCTGGCAGCATGTATCACGATAAGTTCTGCTGGTGTCCCTTCCAGTCAGAAGACTCTCACCATAGCCTCCAGCCAATCCTCTACCACCTGTGGGTCCGTCTCTCCCTAGAACCTGGGTGGCCTCTGGCACTGGAACCCGTGCAACATTCTCAAGCGGTGTTCACCATCTACTATTGGGGATAGTGGCATTGGTGGCCCAACGGATAAAGGTATCACTGGTGCCTCCACTAGAAAAGGTCCATTTACTGAGGCCTCATCGCTTGGTGGGATATCTGAGCATACAACTCTCAGAACTATAACCGGATATCTATGGGGAGGCATCCTGAAAGAAACAGATGACCCATCCCCTAGGGCTCGTACCATGACTACCCTAAGCCCACCTTGCATAGGCCAGGGATGGAGACTAGCACCAAAGGCATAATTCCCTTAAACTAGGAAGGCATTGTCTTTATAACCTATAAACACACACAACATATATGAACACAAGAAATCTGTATAAACAAAAAGTGAGTAAATTAAGTAAAAAGGGTCCAGGATCGAAGCCCAACTGGAAAGTACAAGAAACTGAAAGAACAAGTACATCTGGGGAAAAAAGGAAAAATTGCTACTAGGTCATCTTCCAAGGTTCTTACCTGACGGGTAGGTCTAGATCACCTCCTCAGAAGTCCACATCCATCTATCTCTACTGTGTACCTACAGACCATATGGTTTACCTTTGGGTACCATCCAATCCTAGTACTCTTAGCCTCTCTCAATGATGTCTATCGTCTACATCCAACACGACAAGGTGCGGGTATAGCCCATGTAGGTGTAAGTATAACGATACTCAGAAAGGACCTCGATACCCTCACGGTCTGACAAAATCCAACACGGATATAACACAAAAAAATGAAATCAACATATAGAATTACATAGAAATATGCCCATACATATACCTAAGTTATCAAATGATCCATTTTAATCATGAGGTTAACACAAAAAAATTTACTCAACTCAACCAGAATTTATTTGCATTATCAAAACCACGAATGCTGGAGAAATCCTGCTCAATCAAGTACAATGGGCCTACCGTGATACCAAGGGCGCTTACCACTAACCTTAGACTACTAAGGTACTCCTCCTGTCGAGTATTGTGGGTCTATTGTGTCACACAAAGGCCCTCCCCACCGTGGGAATGCCATCACAACAAGGCGCTCCTGCTCATCTCCTACAGAGGTAATCCTCCTATCAAGTACCGTGGATCTGCCGCCATAACTAGGTGCTCCTCCATCGTGGGTCTTCCGCCACAACCAGGTGCTCTTCACTGGGCTAGTCGAGTCACTCCGAGTCAATCGGTTAGTAGTTTTCATGTCTCATCCAACTACTAGGTCTCTGCAATCTATTCGCTCATTCCTCGAAGGATCCTCTCCACAAGCTACTGTCAATACTCCAACTATCACGAAGTTCCATGAAGAAGTATCACAGTGGTCCTCCACGTCATAGGAGTCTCAACGCGAAAGACAGCTCGCCAATTATATGCATGGTCTGTGAGTTTTTAGCCTTTTGGTCACGGGGACCTGGTCTTGTAAGTTATTAGACTTGTTAGTGGGTTCTGCACTGGCAGCTCATGGTCATTCAGACCGTTTGTATAATCCGTGAAAATTTTCTAGGTGAGACAGTAACAACCGCACGGTTTTCCAAACTGTGAGGGTATGTCGTACGACAACTTAAAGTTAGGGTTTTATGTCCTGGGACACTAGGGATTTCCCAATTTTTCCCTCGTCCTTCCTCCAACTCAAGGCTCCTGCGGAAGTTCTGGTTTTCAGAGGTTAGGGAAACTCCTTAGCTCGATTTGGAGGAAAATTGAAGGGGTTTCTTGGTGGATCAAAATCAGTTCTCCTCGGGTATGTCCCTCTTTTGGCACGAGGTCCACAGTGCAGCGGGGTTCCGCCGCAGCGGTCTGGATTTCCAGCCATCTTCTATTTGTCGTCGTGGAACAACCTACAACTCCTTGTTCACCGAGCGGCGCGATGTACCCCGCCGCTCTCATTGTACGGCTGACTTCTGGTTTTCATCTTCCTCCATCACAAAGATTTTAATAGAAATAGAAGGGTTTGCATAGATTTTGAGCATTGTTTGTTTGGCTTGCACCCTCCACGTTAGAGGAGTAGAAAGTGGTTCACAAGAATATAGAACATCAAACCATCCCACAAAGATTCTTCTCAACTCTCAAAATAAAATAAGGGGTGTAATTTTGAAGTGATAATCAAACATCATTAAACCCCTACAACTTCCCAAATCAAAAATATTCCCATCCCTCCATGAAAACATCCGTTAATCAGCATGATAATAAGTTGATCTTCATTATTTGATATTAGAAGGAAATAATCAATGAAATAAAATCATAATTAATTAAAAAACCGACCTTGGTCGTTGTTCGCCGACGAAGTCGCGGGGAAGAAGAAATATCGTTGGAAAAGACGGACGTCGGCGTTTTCCTCGATCGTCGGTTTGTGTGTCGGGTCTTCGTATTTGAAGATGTTCTACATCAGAGGAAGTCTCGAGAATGAAGGTCAAAGTCGGGGTTGACGTTCTTCTTAGGTGGATCATTCTTCGTGGAGGAAGCATTCTTTGTTGGAGAGTTTTCTCTAAAAACCTATAATCCTCCTTTTCCAACCTTTTCCAATAACTAAATAGATATCCCCTCTAAATAATAGATTATCTATTATTTACTTTGATTGGTTTAAAATTCAAATTATAGAATTTATTTAAATGAGATGGATCAATTAATTAAAGGGTAGGGGGGTTGACACAATTAAAATAGGGGGAGGTGGTAGCAACATTAAGTTAAGGGAGGTCAAGAAAATCTCCCTCGTTTATGAGGGAGTTGAGAGGTTTTCCTCAATTAATTATGAGTTTTAATCTTAGGTGGTCCCCACACCGTAACCTCTCGTGGGAGGATGGGTTTGGGTGATCCCCACCACCATAACCTATCATGGGAGGTTATGGTGTGGTGGTCCCCACCTTCAACATCCACTTGGGTGGTTATAAAAGATAAATAAAATAAAAAATGCGTTTATTTTATTTTATTATTTCCACGAAAAATTATAAAAACTATCTTTCACCCTCGATCAACTACTGTCGAGGTGAAAGTTTTCTTATGTGAAAACCAGTGTTGTGAGTTCAACGGTGTCCTCAAATTTCAATTCTGAGCACCAATTAAAAAGATATAAAAACATGCTTGTACATTTACTGAACGTACCCCAACAAAACATCCTATATTGATTCCGGACACACCGGGTATCGAAATCACGTGCCATCAACTTTTGAGGGCTCGTAAAGTTTCCATATAAAAAAGATTACATGGAAATTTCAGGTTTTTACAATTCTCAACAAAAAATGCATAAAAGAAAAAACCAGGTGGGAGGAAAGGATAATATCTTGGATTAACGATTTATCACAAGGCATAAATCATATATATATATATATATACATACATAAATGTTTTGGTGTAAAGATGTGAACGATAATGGGGTATTCCCATTTTTAACAATGTATAGAATCTTATGAGGCTTAAACCTCTAAACTATTTGATTCCTAGATCCTGGAGAAAGCGGTAATTAATAATGGAACTTCCATTATATCGATTGCAACTAATAAATATTATTGTTCAAAAAAATAAAAAATTAAGGAAATTTAGGATTTGAAATAAGCATATGATAACTGGCTTAGAAAAAAATTAATTATTCATATACAACTTCACTACTTGATTAATCTATCATTCATTTTCGTTCGAGTTCCTATTATTCCTTTTTTAGTATTTCTATTTTAATGTTTATGTTGATATGTTATAATGAAAATGGATATAGTAGAAATTTGAGTTATAATATTTGTAGGATGACTGCACATAAGAAATTATATGGTGGATGGGAGAGGGCAATACAACATAGTCTGGCTCAGGGAGAGCATATAGAGAAATAGGAAGCAATATGGGTTGTAATCCTTGAGGATGGTGACACATAATATTATATCATACGGTCAAGATGGTTTTCATTAGATTTATGTGTTTATAATAAGTGTTTTTAATCACTAGTGAATTTTACCTTCTTTACATGTCCCACGTCGATTTTTATCTCAACAGAGCATCACATAATAATTGATGTTGTATTGCTAAACATTTGAGTTGAAATCATGTCCCACACCCGGATACACCTCACATACTCATCCCACACTTGTTTAACTAGGTTGTGTGACTCACATAGGGAACCCAAAAGAAAGCATAGACTGCACAATACACACCTTATTTTTGATCCATGAGATCTATTCTACCCAATTTGATTGATATGATATTTATTCACCTCTCACATATAACACTATATAAGTATGGCTCTCAATGATTGGTAGAAATGTACTCCAACAATTCATGGGTTATGTTATTTGATCTAGCTAATATTTTTACACTCTTTTATTAATTTAATTTTGTTTTAAAAAATTATAATGATGGGTAAATATAACTAAAACTTATTATATCTATTCATGAATATACATATTTGAAATTAGTCACTCTTGTTATTTCCTTTTAAGGTTATTTTATTTTGATATCCTATAAACTATATTTTTTTGTTCATGAATGTAACAATAAAAATTTATGATATAAACAATTTTATGTTAATTATTTAGTTATTATCATTTCTCATTTAAATACTCAACATTAATTAATTAAATCTTCTAATTAATTATAGAACTAACTAAATATAATACTTTTGATAATATTATTGTTCTTTAAAACATATTATTATATTCCAAATTGAATCATATCTTATATGATTATATATAGACATATTTAATGTGAATGTATTCAATTAAATGAATAGTTATAAAAACTAATTTTATTTCCATCATCACAAACATATTTGAGTTATATGGACTCAAAATATATAATATTATAGAAAACATTATTTTACCTTCAAATATTATACATAAATATAATTTTATGTAAACTACATTATTTTAAAAACACACTCTTTGGAAAATATAGTTCTTATCTTTCCTCTTCTAATCCATTCTATAACTATTTTCATTTTTTATATTTTTACACTAATAGATGACCCCGATGAGGTGGGTCATAATATTTTTGTTTTTATTATTATTCAATAATGTTCTTTTGTATTAATAATTATTTATATTATTTTGGTGAACTAGTTGTAGAATTATGTGGAGTTGGATTTCCATGCAATAATTTCTGATTTTTATCTAACATTAAATAAAATATACTTCAATCTGATATGGGTTATCAAGACTATTATTATTTTCTGTAAAATAAAAATACATATTAAAAATACTAGGGTGTAAAATTATACTGTTTTAATGTAATTGCTTCAACACAATTATTTATTTCATTATCAGAATCTATGTATCACTTTCAATATTTAAACATTAAGGTTCTTAATGCATGGAAATTTACCTTTATTAATATAACAAAACAAGAAAAGTTCCATACAACAGTTCTCGTGAAATAAATCAAACCATCAACAATTCCTTAAACATGGTTATCTATCTCAAAAATAAAGGGACCATGAATATTAATGCTACCTCATAAAAGTTTGTTAAATCCACTTTTTTTTTCAAATTCAACATGCCCAATTTTAATCAAATCTATGTAGAATTAATTATTTTTTTATAATGATTTATTCTTAATATATATTATCTTAAAATCTTTTAATCATTAATTTTATAAAATAATCTTTTAATGTTTTAAAAAAAAAATTTCGTCTTTTCTTTGATACTTGAAAGGATACAAGAATAAAATATTGGATACATATAAGGTATATATAGGTCATCCTATTTTATAAATCCTTCAAAAATTTTGACTGCTTCATATGTATTTGTTTTGTTGAATACATTAAAAAAACTTTTATATTAATATCCATGTATTTAATTTTAGAAAATATAAGAAACTAATATTTTTACATATATAAACCATGATCATCAAAATAATTGGGGAATAATTTAGATTTTAGATGCCTTAAAAAAATTTTAGTTAATTAGATGCTGATGACGGTTTAAAATCCATATGAGACTGATTTCATGACTGTTCTTGAAATAATATCATATAAAAGTTAGTGATGTTTGTTTTGGAGTCTTTCTCCTTTAAATTTTTTGGTTACTCCAGACGTGAAAACATTTATGGGATAAGGAATTTACGAAAATGAAGTTTTTTAAAAAAATTGAAAAACATTTAATCAAGATGTCATAGTCTCCATATTTATGTAAACCATCTCTTTGATTCCAATTTGGATGACTATAGACCCACACATCATATACCAATATAGAAAATAATTTATATATTTTTTTTAAAATAATTTATTTGAAATAATATGAATACCATTAGAGAAATGAATTTATTTTAGGTGATTGATTTTATATGAAATGAAAAAACTATAAAAACATATCTAAGTATAACCAAATAATAAATAAACAATTATTTTACTTATATTTTGATTAATACTTTAAAAATCTAAACACTTTTGGTACTTATAATTTTCCTTTGAAAATATTTTTAATTTATATAAGGATAATAAAATTTATCCGTGATGGGATTTAATAACAACTAAAATTGTTTTTATAAATAATGATTAAAATATACTTTCAAACCCATTTTACTTTTTACCAAATATAAAAAAATGATAAATAACTTTCCAAAATATAATAAAATCATCTTTAAAATATAATATTATAAAATAGTTATAAAAAACCATAAAAAATAAAGATTACTTTGAAAACATTATTTTGAAAACCACTTTTGTTTTTATGAACAACATATATATAATAATTATTTTTCATAAAATATAAAATAAGTGTTTTAAAAATATACTATTAGAACCCTTTAAAAATAAATATTTCCTTGAAAACATTTTGAAAATATTATAGGATTTAAAAATACATGGAAATACATTTATAAATAAAATAATCATGTGATTTTTAGAAAATAATATACATTTTTAGAAAAAAAAACCATGTGACCACTTGCATTAACAAATAATATCAAAATCCTACTCATCTTTGAGGATTGGGATCACGCCTCGGATCCCTATCATATTTACAATGTCCAAGTGCATAAATTTGTAAAATATTTTCTAGAATAATCTTTTATTAACTATAGATTTATTATCTTTTAAAAACATGAAAATTAATATTATATATAAAAATATACCATCACACACACACACACAGATATATATATTTCTATAGGAAATCATTCACTAAATTTGGGGCAACCAAATCATATGAAAAATATCTTTTTCATGTTGAAATGGAATGTTAATGAATTTAATATAGTATTAATATATCTAAAACATAATTGAAATCCAAATAATTTAAATTTCATTTAATTAAAAAAATTAAAAAATTCATTTGAACAAAATTATTTTTATTAAAACGGAAGAATATAAATTGAAAAACATTAATTTCAAAATAAAAACTTTTATAATGAAATATAATTCCCATTTTATAATAACATACTTAATTTAAAATAATTGGTATGGATATATAATTTTCATATATAAAATATTAATATGAAGACATAAATTCTTTACATAAATTAAAATAAACTTTAAATTAATATTCTTCATATAAAATAATAATTGGAAAATATAAAATTATTCTTTCATAAAATAATGATAAAAACCATTCCTATAAAATAAATTATTACCCTAACATATATTTATGAAACAAAATAAAAAAATGCTTCTTCAATAAGGGGGTTTTATATAATATAATATTTTTTCATAAAACAATTTACCATTGCATAATGTTTTTAAATATAATTCAATTTCTAGTTTAAAAATCATCCTTAAATTATATCATAATTTCAAAATCCAAATTTTAAAATAATAAACATTCATAAATGAAATAATCCACTTATAATAAGTTTTAAATAATAGTCTTGAAAATATATCTCCATTATTAAAAGTGGTTTTAAAAAATTTTAAACATGGATTATAATATTTTGAAGATAATCTATCCCTTTTAAAATTAAGCGTTTTAATTATAATAGTCTTATAGTTTCAAAAACATAATAACCCCTTTCATAATAAAATATATCTAATAAAAATATATATTTCCGGAGAAATTAAAATCCCCATACCTGAATACATTTCTAAAATGGATATAATATATTTTTCCAAATACTGAAACTTTAGTTTATAAATTTTGGGGAAATGGATTGAGCCTTACCTTATAAAAATGTAGGAAATCCTAAAATAGGTGGTTAAAGAGAATAAGATCATATACAACGAGTTTTCCACAAGGAAGAAGAGGGTATAAGAAGATATATACACACATAGACACACAACACTGTTAGGGTTTCCAAAGTTCATGGATTATTCCAATTTTAAGCCTTGAACATAAGCCTATTAGGCTTAACAATGTGAAATGTTTGAGTCATGTATCATGGTGAAAGCTTCTATGAATAATTGATTATTATTATTTTTTATTTCCAACGATATATTTTAATAATGAAAAATTATTTCAATGAAAATTTAAAAAACCCCAATAATTGATTATTTAGAATAATTGTTTTGTTATGTCTATATAACATCATTGATCTATTTATCTATTATCCATTGTGGGGTTGAATTCTTATATATCCCTTGTTTAATATGCCAATAGTTATAGGTTTTTGATATGGTAAATTATAAATGGTGATATGGAAAATTTGTGGTATATAATTTATTAGTCGACTACATATATGACTTCTTATGGTGGGTGGTAGAGAAGAAAGTAACTATGTAGGAATCCAATATTGGAAGAAAGGATTTTGTTTTGGATGACATACCAATGAAGAGGAATGAAAAGTGGTGTTTGGGCACACATGATAAGATTCAAGTAGGATCGTTGAACAAGAAATATGGTTTGTATCAGATGGTTGTGGTTATATTTAGTGTTTTTAAAAGTGGGTGACCATATATTCATTACTGATCCCACATCATTCGATCGCTCGGTGGAGTGGAAACTAATACTACAAATCTGTCCATAAAAACATTGAGATGGTATCGTGTTCACCCAAGAGATACACCTCAAACAATCTCCCATCAGTAGTCAAACTACACCATGCAACCCCTATATGGAACCCCAGTGCATGCCCAGTGTGCATCATGCACAACATTTGTGTGATCCATGTGAGCTATGAAACCTTTCTTTAGTGATAGGTATCTAGTTTTATTACTTCCATGCATACTATCCATTAATTTATTCGCATTTGTGGTGGTCCTCTGTTCCCACAATTAAAGGGTTATGTGAGACTAGTGGTCTACTAGGTTATCCCTATTTTATTAATCTAATTAGTATTAAAAAAATTATAATGGTGGGTATATAAATGAAAAATTATAATATAAAATTAATACGGTACTTATTTTACTAATTTTGTACTCTAATTGATTACATTAGCTTTTATCAATATCATATTAAATATACTTGTTTATAATTGAATGCAATTTTAATTTTTTTTATGAAAAAAGATTATAAGTTAATTATTATAGAAATAACACTCTTCCTTAATATTCATAAAATTACAGACAAAAATATATTAATTTATTTCATAAGTGTCCTAAATATGATAGTTAGGGTATTATTTTTTTACAACATAGAATTACATTTCCAAAGTAATCATTGCTTACATATTTATATACCAATATATTTATTATTTAAATACATAATTAATCAAATGGAAAAAAATTAATTTTACCTCAATCATAACAAAAATATTTTATTTAAAAAGACTTGACAACTATAATTTAATGAAAATATTTATTTCCCATATAAATATGTTACTTAACATGAATTTTAAATAAACTGGATTCCACATATTTGATATTTTTTCATTATCCAAGATGGTTTTGATTATTCCTCTTATTCTGTTCACTCTTACTATCTTATATTTAGTGCTTTTATACTCATGTATAATCTGAGTGAGTTGGGTTATAATCATGGTTTTCGTATGTGTATTATATAATGTACTATTATATTACATTTTATCATAACATGTTTAATTAACTAGCTATAAAATTATGTGGAGTAGGGTGTCCTTATATTAATGTCTGAGTTAGTGTGTTATTTTATATACAATGTAATCTATTCCTTTCATATTTTTTAATAATTTACTTTTGAATTAAATATTAATTACATATTAAATATAATGGGTTGTTACATAGAATATCAACTAATAATTACCACTTTTCCCTTAATTACTTAGTCTTTTAAATATGTCATAGGATTCTTATGAGGTGTTCTATCATTAATAACTTCATATATATTTTTATTTAATTCCTGATTTATTCTTTAAGAAAAAAATCATCAACATATTTTCAATGAATCACAAGTCATTGATTATGGTGACATGAATAGGGATGATGATACAATGTTTTTGGATAATCCAGTTGTGATTCAAGATCATCTGGAAAAGGTTATATATGAGAATATCATCCTATTTTATTTTATTTTATTGAGGAATTGTGGATTTAAATATGGTAAATAAGAGCATGATTCAAAAATTTACGCTTATTTATCCTCATCCTTTCGACATTATATTTTGAATATCAATTTTTCAATTTTTAAAATAATGTTTTTTGTGTATTTTATCTTGTGTTTATATAATAAATAAGGTGTTTTGAATTATATTAGATCCATTCCAATATAATGTTTTGGGTTTTTTGGGTTATATTTTCCTTAGGTTCTGATTATATTTCTTGAAGATGACAATCATTTAAGTGGTTTCTAAGGGAATACATAAAACCATTATGAACTGTTATCTTAAATTTTGTATGTATAATAATTGTCAACATGGACATTGGGAGGTAATTTGGAAGGGGGGATGTGATTTTCATTTCTCTACTAAGTTTAAAGTAAAAATTTGGGGATGGATTTTTCTAATTTAATGATTGAGGTCAAGTGATGGGAATAAAGGATTTGTTTTTCAAGATGAGTTTTATGGTTAGAACTATTTGTGGAAGTGTTCTAGGATTTTATAAAACCAATACTATGGGTCATATTAATTAATTTATAATAAAGTATAATGGATTCAGGGGAATCATTTTTTTAATGGGAAGGTCATAACACGTGTTTTCATGGTTATTGAGGATCAATATTGTGATCTAATGATAATACTTATGTGGTTTATAATTGTAATTGTATGGAAATAGAGAGATTTATTACTCTAAGGCAATGAGGATCTTCAATTAGAGTATGCGTAGAATATGATTCAATAATTTCTTCCACCACCAAAATGTGATTGAAATGAATATTTGTTTCAAATTATTTGTAATGTCCTTGGTATTTCAAAAGATATATAAAATTTATATATAATGATTTTCAAATTTTTATTTGACTGAAGCCATAATAACAGTTTTGGAACTGACTACCACATAAGAGAGGTTATTTTAGTTCACTATTCATATAGTATTATAAATACCCTTTGGATTGACTTTCATTCTTTATTTCGATCCTTATTGATCCCTAGTTCGGAATATGGTGGCCATTGATCATCTTCTACCAACAATTTCTTGTTAGTTTTTACAATGGATTTTTCATTGATTCGTGTTCATTTTAATTTATTCATTCTTCCTCCTATTATATTTTTTGTTTAACGTCATCTCATGGGTTTATGATAGTGGTTTTGTTTATTCATGGATATTTAGAGTCCATATTATTGATGAGATATTCTATAATTATGTAATATAAAATATCCTTTTGGGTTTGATGGTTCCCAACCTTAGTTTTTGCTCATTCTGATACTAAGTTATTTGTAGATTAAATATCTCTATGTGATTCATGAAATATCCATATTTATTTTCTAGATAATTTGGATTAATGAATAATTTTATTTCATCCTATGGATTTTTTTATTAACATAATAAATTATAACTTATCATTTAATGAAATTTAAGGGAAATATGGCTGATTTATGTGTGTTCTAATTGAATCCAAAATTTTATTTATATATTTTTGAACCATGGTTGAAATGATTATCATAAAAAATATTTCATCATTCCATATAAATGTGTTCTTCACCTATCCTAATTGGTTAATATATTAATGATAATAAAATATTTATTCTTTGGAATCATGAATTACATTGAAAATTTACTATCTATGGATGACTAGTAATATAACATAATTTTTTTATCATTCATTTTTTATACTACATTTCATATTAATGGAGTAATTATTTTTTGATAGAATTGAATAGGATTGTAGTTTTTGACTGTTTTCAATATAATGTGTGCTTTTGGTTATTAGATGAGTAGTTTGGGCAATTAATGTTATAAGAGTTATGCTCATGTCATTGTCATTTTGGCTTTGATAGAGTGTTTATTATCATGATAACGTTTTGTAGATAATGTGGTGTTGTGAAGATGGTTTTAATATTGGGTTTTAGTAATTTATTATGGTTGATTACGACTCAAATAAAATGTTGAGTAAGATAAAATTATGCATTATAATGAATAGAGTTATTGTTGGTAGTAAAAATAAATGAAAATCCATATGCTGTTTTTTAAAATGAAATTAACCTTCTCAAGTAATTAATTGATGAATAAATGAATTATGGTAAATGAATAAAGAATAATGTGATGTTAATGATAAATTTTGAAGGCCTTGATAAATGTATTTATGATGGTATTTGAAATTTTTGATTAATTTTTAGTGTTTCAGAAAATGTAGATTATGGTTGGAACGAATGTCATTAATAAATTTTTATTCAATGTTTATATTGTTAATATTTGTATATCTATTTATAAATAGATGATAGATATGGTTTTGTTGTAGTCATATATGTAGTTTTTGGTTAAAGATGTTGATGGTTAGGTTGTTCCAACTAGTTATTGTACTAGTTCGTTGTGATACAAACCATTATGTTGGGAATGTGCATGAATTCCATATTCATGTAAATTAATGATATTTTTTTATAAATAATCACACAATTAAATTAACCTAATATATTCCTATATTTGGATATGAATTCAATGTGATTTACCTGACATTTAGGTTTTAGAGTTAGCATAGGGCTTGTTTAACACTCATCCCCACTCTTCTATTAGACCTAGAATGGGTTGTGATGGACCAATGAATTAGTTATATATATGCAGTACGAAATAGAAAATGGTTATAATAGAGGTATAATGGGAAACGTGATATATTACTATAATGTGGATACATGATAGGTGTAGTTCATAGAAGGATTATGGCATGCAGTTTATTTCATTATTTATCATGATACCCTACTATTATGTCAATGTAATTTTAATTAATGATGTGGGGATATGGTGTGTGGTTATATAAATGTTGTTTTTTGATATTTGATAGTATATTTTCTAAAATGTAAATATATATGCGATGAAATAAATATAATAATTTCATAGGGGTGTTAGAGTGAACATAATAGTGGGGAAGTTGGATCTAGGAAACTTCTTAACATTTATTCGTCAAATAATATTTTACTATTCTTGGATGTGATATTGTCAATGAAATATATATTGATTTTTATTGATAATAATCATGGATTTAGTATAATTACATGTTTTTTTTCATTCTCTGAGATACTATTACCTTAATTCATCATTTTCTTGAGAGGCTTTAAGAAGATGATATTAAATATAAATGTGTTCTCACCCCAATATATATATATATATATATTCTATGATTATGTTTCTAATCATGTTTATCATTCACCACTTGAGCCTTTGAGTTCCAATCATGGTTACTTTGAAATATATTTTTTGATATTTTATATAAATACTAGGATTATATGTTTCATTTTTAGAAAAGTTATTTTGTGTTAAATTTTATATAATATACAGTTTATCTATGGTTTTTCTTCATTTAAGGGATTATGAGAGTAATTACTCTTGTATATGTTCTTGTACATACATTGGGATCTTTTCAAAATCATGGCCTACTAGACGAAGGATTTTCCGTAATCTCTCATCATTACTATTGGTGATAGAGGGGTTCTAATTTGGAATGTTTTGGGTAGAAGAGTAAAGTGACATAAAATTAGATGATGGTGTAATATTAGTCAACAAATAATTGTAATGTTTCTTATTGGATTAATCATTGATTCATGTCAATAATGGTTCTGATTTTTTAGGAAAGATTTTGTGTGTGTTTGAAAATTATAATTTCCCCAAAATATCATTATTTCATGTGAGATTCCATACATGGAAATTAATATATGGTTTTTAGTCTATTAAAAATCATGTATCTAAAATATTTATAATTTTTTTAATATGATCCAGAAGATCAATATATAAACATTAAATTATATTGGGGTTTTTTTAATACAATGATATGTTACCAGATTTATGAATATAATCAATTATTTTTTTAAATAATCAATGAATGAATTTTAGTGATGATTATTCATATATTTTTATGTATATCATCATATTAAAATATATGACAAATATATAAGTGATATTTCTATATATTTTAAATAATAGGATAAGTTGGAACATAAAAAGTTAATTTTGATCCCAATGAAATATTGTGGTTGAAAATATATTATCAAATTAGAAAAAAAAATATAGAGATATCCTAAACTAATATGATTGAATATCATGGCCATAAAATAGAAAAATTAATAGGGGATAAAAATACTAGCTATGATTTAGATAATAACATGAATTCAGTTTTGTGATAAACATTCTATCTATCATAGTTCTTAATGAATATCAAGAGTGGTCATCACTAGGATGTTGACACATTTGAGGTTGAAGGTATAATCTATTTTTTCCACTAGATGCTTGTTCTTTCTAATGTTATTACATCACATTGACCATTTTATATCATGTTTTGTTGAATTTTATTATGTTTGGTTCTACTATATAAGGATAGAAAGTTAGTTCTTGAGAATTCTATTTGACCCCATGTAGTATAATTTGGTTGGTGTATTGTATTATGGTTTAAGTCTATTTACATGCCTTTTTTTCCTAGTGGATGAAGAAGCAGTTCAAAATTTATGTTCGATGATTCAACTACCATTTATATTCATACATTAATAGATAAAATTAAAAATGGTGTGAATGATTCTCATGGAGATGAAAATGAATTATAAATACCGATCTTATATGATGTAGCTTGTGGCTAAGAGGACAAGATAATGAAAACCCCATGGAATTATATAGACTAATTTAAAATAACACCTCATTTATTGAATTTTTAAGGTTTTTATGACCTTTACAATAAAAATGATTATTTTTTGAGGTATAACTTTTTGGGTGGTTAATGGTCTCATTTAATTGGACAAGTAATGATCTGTTTGTGTATGTGTGCTTTTTTATTTATCACCAAATTGATTTCCATAATTTTTTTTCATCAAAATTCATATAAAACATTCATTTTTATTTGAATTACATAAAATAGTTTACACATTGACCTTATTATTGTAAAATTATATTTCATTCCATATGGTTTTCTATCATATCGTTAAATAGAATTATATTTAGAAAATTGAAATAGGTCACTTATGATTAGTAATGATGAATACCAAGAATTGATGTATGATATTTGTATCTATATAAAAGATAACATATATGTAACATGTGGAAATATTCCATTTTTAGTGAGTGTGATTCTCTAAAAGTATAATTTTATCCCATGTGATGACATAGATATCTAAGAACCAGGAAAAATAGGGATTTATATTTTATGTTTTTCTATACAGTTTTATTTATAATCCCCATGTCTAGATTGTACTTCTATATAAATTTAAAAAAGCCATTGATTTATCATTGAATTAATTTGGTTATCAATAAGGTGGTGTGTGTTAGTATAGCTAATAATAATAAATAAATGGTTAAGTTGTTCAAATTTACACTAATAATTGAATTAATGTCTATGGGTAATAAATAGCTGAGTTTATCTTCATTCATTTGTTACCACGGTTATCTACATATTTATTTTCATTTTTATTCAAATTTTACACATATCTATGTAATATATTATTTTTTAGATAAAACGTTATATAAAATATAATCATTTAGCATATATTTATCTAATTTTATGTCGGTTAATCACTAATAACTATTATTTGATATAGTTGTATATAAATTCTATAGTATTTATTAGGTAGAAAATATTTTACCATTTAGTAATATCTATCATTATTACCTCCATTTTGGATTAAAAAAATATCAAATGGTAATACTATTAAGAGAATATATCGATTAAAAATTAGAATATTTGATAGAATGAATATCAAATATATTAATTATAGTTTTTGTATTCATGTTTGGTGGAATCATCCGTGTATAGTTGGGATAAAGATTAACTTTGGTATTATACCTAGATGGAGTCCAAGGGAAGCTTGATAAAATGGTATCCCAAAAATGTATTCCGGTGATGTAATTAGATATATATATATATGTTTTGGGAATCTGATTACACTAGACATGGATGGTTAAATGGATGTCATAATAAATTCACTAAAATTGAGAGAACATTATATTTTTTTAAAGTATTTTATTTTGTTTTGTTCATAATTTTAATTGATGTTACATGATTATATGTCCTTCATAATTATAAAACGTTTAATTGGTTGAATGGATTTAATTTTATTGATTGAGTTTTTTTTTTTGAGAATTTTAATTTAGGGTAATAAAATAGAAGTTATATTATCCATAAAGGGTGTTGAGGTTAGATCCTTAAAATGATCGGATAAATTTATATAAAACAGGATAGAAATTATTAATAGATATGTAAAACCCATTGTATTTTAAAAAGGTAATAATTTTTATTCTAGTTCATTCCGCAATTTTGGATTTAGATCCTTGTATTAACTAAATATATTTATTATAACAATTATTATTTTACATTTATGTTACTAAAAGTTGGTTGTCTCCAATTTTTTTCCATACACTTGAAATAAATTTGGCCAAACTTTATTATTTGTTTAAAAAAAATTATTTCCATATAATCTATTTCCCCATCAATTTCAATATTTAATAAATAAATATCTGTTTAAAAAGATATTTCACATATATGTCTTAATATTATCATGTCTCATATCATTTTATTTAGTAATTGTTTTGGTATTTAGGAAGTTAATGATTTTTTTGGGAATGAAAATATACTATATATAGATAGCTGTTACAAATAATATAGTGTGAGATATTGATAATAAGAAAATAATAATAATTTGATGGTTACTATTTATCATGTATAATCCATATTGATTTTTCATCCTTTAAGAGCATATTAAAATAGTATAAATGAGTTTTGGAATTTTTAGAATTACATATTTAAGTTATTAAATATTATTGAACAACATATTTCTTGATGAAATATTATATTATTTGTATTAATTTTGTAAATTATTGGATTTTCTCAACGTTTATCTGATATGTAAGCTAAAAATTATTCTTCACTATGTTATAAATATAATTTCCTATATTTATTTATTAGCATAAAAATAATTTATTTAATGTCCATTAATATTCTAATGAGTCGTGGGATTTTTATAATATATCTAGTGTTATTTGTTGTGTTTTTAATTTAGAAGGGTGTTATTTATGATCTTTAGGATTTTATTGTTAATCTATTGGTGATTTTTCATTATTATACAATTTTTATATGTTTATTTTAATATTATAATGGGGTTAATATTTTTTATTGGTACTAATTTAAATAATAATTTTTTTACACAATGGGAATAATTTCAAGTGTCTATAGTATTATCATACAGTAAAGCTATTTAAAATAGAGGTTTATCCATGTTTGATATATATGGTCTATTCAAATGATAAATGGAAGTGTTTTGGAGATTAATTAACTCCTTTTATTTGGTGTATTTTTAAATTATATTAATGGTTAACTTTTCTATTAGTTAAATTTTTTATTCATTGGAAAAAATTCTATATATTTATTACCATGACTTGGTTTTCTTGGGAAAAAATTGTGCAATGAAAAATTATTCCGTACAGTATTGGTGAGTGAGTATTTTTATATTGTATGAAATAAATTCTTCATGTACTTAAATAGGTTTACAATCTTGTATCATTTTTTTAGAATTTATTTTAAATTTTTGTTATTAGTAAATATTTTATACATCCAAGGAAATTTTCTTGTATATTAGTTGCACTAGATTACTATAACAATGTTTTAAAAAAATTAATGAAAATGAAGAGTCATTTAAAAGAATATTATAAATATTTATGTCTAAACTATACATGTACAACTTATATCACAAGATTATATCAATGATTTTGAGTTTTAGTAAAATCAATATTATAAAATTTCATCTTAGTTATGAATATAGAAATCACTTGTAAAGTTTATAGAAAGAGTCGGTTGTAGAGTCTTTCTTGATTGTTATGTTTTTTTAAAAGGGTGAGTTATGGTCAAAGACTAGAATAGAGAGATTTATTCAAAAGAAAAGAGAAGCATACAAGTTACATGAGACGAAAAGAGGGCAATTTTCTAGATTCCTTAATAAAAAAAGGTGTGAAATCCAGAGGGAGGCCCTTCCTCCAAGTGATCTCATGTGAGACACCAATGTTGGCAAGCCCATTAGCGATCATATTAGCCTCACAATAGGTATGAGTGGCAATAAAGTTGATGCCATTGAGCGTGGTGAGGCAGTCCATCCAACGAGGGGTGAGAGACCAAGCAAGATGAGAATCACCCTTCCAGATGGCTTGCACAATAGTAGTGGAGTCACTCTCGATCCAGATATTATTCCATTTAAAAAGATTTTCATAAGAGATGGCATTAATGGTAGCAAGAATTTCTTTCTCCAGTGTAGAAGAAATACCGAAGCTTCCATAGAAGCACCGAGGATCTGATCCTGATGGTCTCTAAAAATTACTCCGTATCCTGAAAGTCCGGGGTTTCCTTTTGAGGCTCCTTCCACATTAACATTAATCCATCCGGGTGGATGTTCCTTCCAGAATACATCAATAATGTAGTGTGGCTTTGGAAAATTACCTTTGACACCAATTGGGCAAAGGGTTTCAAGATCTATGATAGAATTTTCATAATAGCCTTTTTGGATTTTGGCCGCCTATTTTATATCAAGAAGAATCCTCATTTTACTTGAATTGATATTAAAATAGTTATTTTAGAAAAGATAAACATTTCTACTATACCATAGAATATGTAGAAGCTCTGCAACAGCAGTAAGAAAGAGATTCTTGATTTGGGGAGACCTCAGAAACTCCAACGTTCTTTTCAATTGTGGTAAAATAAATGTGTCCAAAATCCATCTGCACTCAAAAAGGTCAAAGATGTAATACCAAAGGGCCATATTAGTATCACAAGATAAAAAAAGATGATTAATGTCCTCTAGATTTTGATTGCACAATCGACATTTAGAACAAAGATAAAATCAAAAAGATTTCATGAAAACATCAGTTGGGATTTTTTGATGAGCAATACGCCACGTGAGTGTAAGACGATAGGGCTTGATCCAGGCCTTATTGAATTTGGCAATGCAATTATAATTTTCATCCTCATTTGGGAAATGAATGTAATGATATTTTTTATAATCCAACAGGCCATTATGTGCAGGTTCCCAAACCATAAAATCATCATTGGAAGTGAAATAATAATTATCAATAATCTCCTTGACAGGATCTGGGACTTAAGAACCAGAGTAATTGATCATATCCCTGATAGAGCAGTTTGTGGTATTAGGGGAGAAAGTATTAGGCATCTCCAATATGAGGGGGGAGCCAGTCCAGTTATCAAACCAGAAATTTAAAGAAGAATTCTTATTAACAAACCATCTAGAATTTTCCAAGATAGAGTGAAAAGAAGCTTTGATCGATGGCCAGTTAGAAGAAGTCATGTAATGAAAATAACCAGATTTAATCTTATCAAGGAAACGAGTTTTGAGGAATCTCATGGAAAGAGAGTTATTATGTATGAGAGACCACGTGAGTTTGTCTTGAAGGGACTCATTAAAGGATTTAAGATTCTTAATACCAATGCCTCTGTTTTCAAAGGGTTTACAACAAGTGGCCCAAAAGACCGTAACCAATTTTTTATCCAGAATACTTCCACTCCAGATGAAGTTTCTTATAGAAGTATTTAACCATTTAATCAGGCCCAAAGGACATTTGTAGACCATCATGGAATAAACCATATTAGAGACAATGGTGGATTTGACAAGGGAAATTCCACTAGCCATTGAAAAGGATTTTCAATTCCAAGAAGAATATTGATTTTGTATTTGATCTACAATGTGTTTAAAATAACAATCATTGGGACGACCCCATAAGATGGGGGCACCAAGGTAAGTGAAAGTTAATGTGCCTTCTTTAACCCCTAAGACATTGGTGATAAGAGTTTTCCTATTATAGGGGAAATTTTTACCAAAGTAAATAAAATATGTTTTCCAGTTAATACACTGGCCAGAGACCTCCTCAAAGTGTGAAATGATGGATTTAAGTTTATTGATATTTCTTTTATCTCATTAGAGGAAGAGAATAATATCATCGGCATAGAGAATATGTGAGGGAGCATGAAGATTTCTGGAAGAAATAATAGGTTTTATTCTTCCTTGCTCAACATTGAGGGAGAGCAGTCTGCTAAGGTATTCTTCAGCAATAGAAAAAATGATAGCAGAGATCGGGTCACCTTGTCTGACTCCTTTGGAGAAATTTTGTGATTTTTATGTATCTCAATGCATTATTATTGAATCAATGGATTAATTTTTATTTAAATTATTTAAATTATATTGTAATTATATAACATTTATTCCATGATGATATATATTTATTATATTTAGGCATATAAACTACCAAAAGACAGGTTGTATTTTATTTTTTCCATGCATCATTTGAATTGTAAAATATATGAATATGTTATTTTGGTTTCTAAATATGTCTTGAAAATAGGTTTTTTTATAAATGAAAAACCAATAATTAATATTTTTACTTTATCTACTATACTATTTTATATCATTAAAAAATTAGGGGACCTTCTGGAAGTCATGTAAGCACTACAAGTTATGTTTTTTGGATTTTATGCTAGTGATTAATATAATTTCTCACTAACGTATGAAGACATTATTAATAGTAAAATGGAAAATTATTTAAAACTGTAATGAAATGGATATAACTTTAGCACATAATAGATTATAAATTCATTGGGAAGTCAACATATTCTCATCAAAAAATTAATAATTGTGCTATAGAACAATATTTCATTAAGGTTATACCTCATATTATTGTTCTAGAAAAACGTTTCCCAATAGAGATTCCTCATTCCAGGTTTCACAGACAATGTATAATAGATACCAAATAAACATAATTAAGTTAACTTAATTATATATTAGTTATTTTTATAAAATTTTAGATATTATTAGTTTGCATGATTTTTAAGCTATCAGAGTTCTAGAAAATCCTCAGTCATAACCCTGATAATACATCTATATACCCAAATTTCTTTAAGGATCAATGGTTCCCCTATTCATAGGCCTAAAATTCATCATATTAAAGAACCACATAATATGATCCACTTAACACATCACCATATATTGACATTATATTATGTTATATGATCAGTATACCCTTCTTGGGATACAAATGTATCCTGAAAAGTTTGAATAATAAAAAATTAAACCAAAATCCTATCATCTATATCCTAGAAAGGATTATAAGACACTAGAGTGTGAATGTATGCCATCGAAGATGAATAATTTTATAATCTATTAATTATAAATAGTTTATGTGTGTATTAAATGTAGAATTAGTTGTTGAATAATATAATATCCTCTATAACTATATTAAAAATCAGGTTAAGTCTCTAATAAATCACCAACATGACACTCGATTCTAGAATGTTATAAAATAATGAGATCCTAGAGTATATCAATGATGTTAATGGGGGTGTAGTTTACTATACATTTGTAAGAATAATTCACATTATTCAAATCCATGTGGAGTTGATCCATGATTCTAGTGAATAATTTAGGTGGTTTGTGATTATTTAAGGCGGAATAAGAAATATAGGATTGATTTTGTTTTTCAAAATTATCATAAACACATAAAATATATGATTTTTGATAATTTGTGAGAAGATTTTATGGAGTGATATAAGTTGTTTGAGTACATAATCAATTAGTGATATATCTTAACACATTAAATGACATAGATATGTATTCTACCATATTATATATTTCTATATTTGAATGTATATGTGTTAGTATATTTTAAATTAGTATATGGTTTGTAATCAAATTTACTTATTTTTATATATATTTTTATTCAAATAGTATGCATTCAGGTGATTTTATAGTGATTTCAAAGATATTTTTTCATTGTTATAATGTGGATGTTATTGTATTTCAATGTGCATATGATCATAATTTCACTTCTATAACCACACAACTACTTCTCGGTAGTGTTATCTTCAACATTGTATAAATATAAGAGTTAAAACTACAATAACCAAATTATGAATAAAATTATTTGATATTTTAAGGGTAGTGTAATATCTGAAACTCACACACGTGAGTGAAATCACATAAGTGAGGATTTAAAAAAAAATCTATGCACCTTAGTTATGATATATTATTCTATCACAACTTGATGGAATTGAAAAATCACTTCTCGAAGTAAATAGAAATAGGAAACATTACAATGACCAATATTATCAATTAAAATGATGCGAAGTCATATCTAATAAATTATCTCATGGTATAATTTAGTGATTTATGAAGTAATTTTCATAACTAGTAGGTTAATATAAGTAATTTTTGTTTATTTGCATCCAATTTACATGTGATTAATCACTTTCATGAAGTTGAATTACATTGTTACCCAATATTATAAATAATATTTTTATTTTTATTTTCCAACTATCTCCATATACATAACATTCAATATTTTTACAAAATTTTATTGAAAAAACCGAACCATGAGAAATATTAATAACATGTCCTTATATATAAATAAAATCATAGATATAATAATTTTTTTATAAATTTTCATTAACCAAAAATTGTCACCTCTGTTGGTATAGTAATTAATTTCAATTTCTATTATATATATAATTAATAATTTAAAAAATTGATTTTTTTAAAAACTAAAAAATAAAAAATATATAAGATCTTCTCTTTTTTAAATAATTTTAAATGTCTTTTATAATAGTTTTAATTAATTATATATAATTTCATTTCATTTCCTATAATGAAATTTCATTTTTTTAAATTTTAATTAATGAAAAGTGGAACTGGATAAGGTGAATTGAAAAATAGTAAGTTCCTTGGGAAAATGTTTTATTATACATATAACTTATTTTTTCTCAAAATTGAATTATTTAAAATGTTTTTCATCCGAAATTCAAGAGGGTGTGAATTTCAATTTAAAAATTAAAAAATTAAAATAAAATTCAGAATTAAATACAAAATAATTTCGGTATAATAAGGTAAGAAAAAGATAAATACAATAATGTGATAAGTAAAATATTTTTATGAATTCAAAAACTATTTTAATGAAAATTTCAATATTAATTAACTAATTA
Source organism: Viscum album (assembly GCA_963277665.1). Lineage (NCBI taxonomy): Eukaryota > Viridiplantae > Streptophyta > Magnoliopsida > Santalales > Viscaceae > Viscum > Viscum album. The sequence continues at coordinate 1,285,374,373 of OY728159.1, read as the reverse complement.
TCCATAGTGGAAACAAACATATTAAATTTATAACATTTTGGTTAACATAATTGAAATACGTAAAGTGTAAATTAATTTGGAGAGAATGCAATTCTTGGTAATGGTGATCGATAATAGCCAAGTGTGATCCCCTAAATCTTATCCCATCAGGTTGATTGGTTTGTGATATTACTCAAGTTAGTTTTATGGGGATCAAGAAATAAATCATGATTTTATTTATTATAGAAGTAGATTGAAAAAAATATCCTTCACTTTAACGATTTTGAGAACCTTTCCCTCACATTATGGTTATCATAAAACATTATAGAATTGGTTGTGAGAAGAGAATGACTTTCTGGGAAAATATTAATTACAATTTTTCTTTCAAATGTCCTAAATGATAGAAAAATATAAGATATATATGTAGAGAAAAAAGTAAATGGTCATTTCCCTATTGATTAAAAAATATTATTTGGAACTTCAATGTATTTCTTATATCTCTAGATAAACTTCATTGGGGAGACATTGATTCCTCATGATATTTGGTTTGTTCCTAAGACATCATGACCTAGGTTTCACACATCGGTGCCCTAATCCGGTCAGACACATGATCGAAGCATGCCTCCCCATACACTAAAGGTTTTCCACTAGCAGTGATGGTCTATTAATTCATTCATGGAGAGAATATACACACTTTTATTAGAGAAACAAATCATTATAAGTAAATATTTAATAGTAGAAAAAAATATAATCATAAATAGTAACAATGTCACAAGAGATCCAAAATAAGAAATATTGTACTCAACTAAAAGGGAAATGTTATATATTAATGTATGTTTCAATGTTTCTAAAAAGGAAATGAAAATAAAAGAAAGTAGAAAATATCAAGAGAGTTTCAAACAAAGTCTTTTTTCCTCCACCAAGGTCTATCTCCACTCAGAAATATAATCTAGGGAACTTTCCCTTAACCTATCCACAAATAATAATGTCTATTCAATTATCGATCCGGGAGCCCGAGTAGGGTGTGAGTACAACTCAGTATGCCACCACTAATGATGTCTAAAACAAATCCAATCAAATGATATTGTATTAAATTTTATATAGAAACAAATATAATGCAAAATTATACAATTATTACATTTTCATTTATTTTATTTTGAACACTCCTATGTTCACCCATACCTCAATATTATCTTTCTCTCGAACAAAAGCCTAATGTGTTCCCTAGGTAATATCATATTTTTACACATAATTCAACTCGTGTCAGAGCTTGAAGTATTCAAATGTGATATAATATCTCAACACCCGATTCGACTAATAATTAATTTTCAATTATTCTCATATGGGGCCATATCTCAGTCCCATCTGTGCTAGAAGGCTCACATGTCCCCTATTAAATTAATCATACATGTACATAATCGTGTATAAAATCAGGTATATCATCACACAAACCATTTATTACAACACAATTATGAGTTTATACATACATTTGGTGTAGAACTCTAAGTCTAACACCACAATACAATTTGTTCACATGCAGTCACTAGTGTAGAACATCATGTCTAACACCCAAAAAACTGATAGATCTATCAATATCATATGATTTCATGTCTATCCCTCATTCAACCATGTATGTATATCATCACCAGGCTATAAAATCATCTCTATCACCCAATCCACCACAACCATTAATTAATTGACTAACTAATTAATCCAATCCCAATTAGTAATTCATGAATTGATTAACTAATCACACCAGTTTCTCCATTAACCAATTCATTAGTTGATTTTCTATTAACATAATTAACATATAATAATTAATCTAAAAATTAATTATTACCAACTTAAAATTCAAATTTTTATAATTAACATGTCACGTAATTATCATATAGTCATAATTCTAAATATTCAATCAAAACCAAAATTCCCCAATTAATACCTTGATAATCAATTCATCAATTAATTATCCAAAGTCAACAATTCCAAAACATCCTATAATTAATTCTCAAATTAATTATATTTTTCATTGGTTCTATGTTTTCACAATTTCATAACAATCCATAACTAATTAATTAACCCAATTAATTAAATTTATTTCGAATCTGACAAAATCAGAGCGGCAAAACGGCATAGATCTCTATTCCGGATCTAAATCAAAAAACCATGATAATATATATCAGGATCTAATAAATTTATAGAGAGATCTACAATCCTGGATCTATATATCACCAAAAAGGTTTATATCTAAAGAAACAATGTTTAAACTCCACCAAAATATTAAGAGAATAAGAATTGATTGATAGGATAAGGATCTGGATGAGATCCACTTACTAGGAGAAGAATAGATATTCGATTCGGATGATGAATCATGAAGAATGAGGAAAATATGACATTAAATCCTCTCCATAAATATTGAGAATCATCAAAAAATTTGTAAGTCCAAAACTAAATTTAAATTATTGTGTTTAGAGGGTTCATGGGGTTTTGAAATAAATTTTTGTGTGAAATAAAACACCACACATGGTTTTCATAGTAAGGGTGTATAGTTTAACAAATTGTTCCCTAGTCATGTGGCCACTCAATGAATGGGATTACATGGTTACTTGGGATTGGGTTCATGGTTTTTCAAACCATGAACCAACCATGTGGATCCCCGCTTCTTTATTATGCATAGTTAGCTGGGCTGGGCGAATGGTTTATTCTAACCGTTCACCAAACGTGCATTGTCCCCTTTTCTCAAAAAATTCTTAAAAATCCACCAAAACGCACCCCAATCAAAAATATCAGGACATTGGGCCATCATATCTTCTTCCCATTCACATGTTTTCTCTTGTAAACAACCATTTTTCTATAACTAATGAACTTTCGGCACAATCAATCCCTCCAACACATTCTCACTGTGATTGAACACACAAATATGATTATCCTCAAAGGACGCATCTATCTCAAGATTTACCTCATCCACATTGATCGAATGAAAAGGGTATGGGTGGTACCATCGTAGTTATAAAACATTAAAAACATCCAAAATTGCACTATATTTCTTTTTATGAGATAATCGATATGCCACTTGCTTGATTCTATCCATAATCTCAAAAGGACCAACAAATCTATGTTCCAAAATTCCTTGTCTTAGTATCATATGGTGACCTAAACTTGGAAACACGTGAAGGAATACACTATCACACTTTCTAAAATATAAGGGTCATCTATATATATCAGGATATTACTTCTTCTTACTCTAAGACATATTCTTACATTTCCAAATCAACTGCACCTGTTCTGACATCTCTTGTAAGAGACTCAGTCCCAACAACTCTGACTCATCTGCTTCCATCTAGCTTACTGGTGATCAGCATGGCCTACCATAAATAAGCACATATAGTGCCATATAAATAGTTTCATAATTACTATTATTATAGGAAAACAATACTAAATCAATTTCCTTTCCCCATGACCCACATAATTCATTCTCGTATTCCCTCAACATATACTAAAGCATCTATATAGTACACTATGACTTCCCATCATTCTATAGGCGTAAATTTGTACTAATTATAATTTTTCTTCAAAGAACCTTTTATAAGACCTATCCAAAGCATTATGTATAATGTGGATCATAGTATGAAACTATAGTCCGTAGAAACCCATTTAGGTAGACTCTCTCTTGAACATATAATTCTCCCAGATTCTCTACATTGATGGTTTCCTTTATTGGAATTTTATGTGCTACATTTTTTAGTCAATCCACAACTACAAAAATAGAATAATTCATCATTAGTGTCTTCTAACGACCTACCACTAAGTGAAAGGTTAAATCATCACACTTCTATTCTAAAATGGGTAAAAACTGTAGAAAACATCCAGTTTGTTGATGATCTTAATTCACCTACTGATAAGTGAAGCATCATGTCACAAAACATACAATCTCATTTTTCATGTCATCTAGCAAAACTCTCTTCGTAGGTCACAATACATTTTGGTCACACCTGGATTTCTACCCACATCAAGGCATGAAATTTTTTCAGTACCTCCTTCCACCTGCTCCTAGGTATAACAACATGATCCTTCACATAGATGATCTTGTCCTAATCTATCAATTAATCTGATGATGTGTCCCTACCTTCAAATCATTTCTTTAAGGTTAAGAACTCAATATCGTTACATTATCTATCCCAGATCAATCTCAAAAGTGTAGATTCCACTTCTAATGAAATGAGAGTCATATGATCCTTACATTATTGTACCACCACAATCATTTCAACCAGTGAAGTCATCTTATTCTATTTAGGACTCGACTCGTGAACCAATGGAACTTGAGTTTTACTGATCAAGGAATCATCCTAACTATTTCCCTTTTATTTATTATATGTTAGTTGAATTTCAAAAGACTAAATATATTCATCCCATCTATTCTACCAAATATTCAAATCTATATATGTGAAGATATAATTCATGCTCTTATGGTCAGTGTAAACTATAACTTTTAACCCAAGAGATAGTGTTTCCAACACACCAAATCATATACCACTACTGTCAACTCGAGGTCATGCATAAGGTAATTTTTTTCAAGAGGCATCAACTATTGATACCCATAAACCACAACTTGATCTCCTTGTATCATCACAAATCCGAGTTTGATCCTAGAAGTTTCACAATACGATGTGTAATCCTCACCTAATTTAGGTAGGATCATAATTAGGGATGACTTCAAAATAATTAGTAATCACTTGTAAAGAATTATTTCATGCTTAAATCCAATCAATCTTTATCCCCTTATTTTTCATGCTTCAAATCGGCACTCCCAATTTGGGGTAGTCCTGGATGAGTCACCTATTATATCTTTCTAATCCATGAATGCTTTGGATATCAAAAATATTCATTGGATTTTCCCCAAAAACCATTTTTGGATCCTTCTCTTAGTCCACTGACACATATTCCTCTAAGACGATGTACCCAAAAAATTATACCATGTCAATAAAAAATGATACTTAGATTTCTTGGTGTTTAACTGATGTATTATTTATGCACTCAGAATTATGTCAAGATGGTTGTCATGATCATCATAAGTCTTATAGTACACAAAGAATTCATCCACAAACACAACCACAAACTAAACCAGATATGGATGAATGATCAAGTTCACTAAGCCCATAAACACTTCTAGTGCATTTTTTCTACCCGAAGGGCATTACTACAAAATCATAAAGTTCATACCTTATCCTGAAATCAATACAATATATATTATAATTTCAAACCATTAATAAGTGATACCCTGCTCTAATGTAAATTTTTAAGATCACACAATACCCTCTCAACTGGTCAAACCAATCATCGATATGTTGATGAGGATATCAGTTCTTCATAGTCATCTTGTTCAACATTTGGTAATCAACACACAAACATAAACTACCATCTTACTTTTTTTAAACAAAAGATGTGATGCAAAGGGGACATGCTAGGTCAAATAAATAATTTATCCTTCAATTAATCTATTTGAGATTTGTGAATCTTGGTCCGTTCCATTATGTATGCTGGAATCGACACTTACTCATCCCCTGACACGAGATCAATAGTTAATTGCACATCTCTCTTAGGTGGAAGACATGATAAGTACATAGGAAAGAAATCCTAAAAAATTCAAATTCTTGTAGAAGGATGTCATTCCTATCACCCTCTTCATCTAGTAAAATACTTCAAATATGTTATGTGACCTCTCCTAGGTGCTGAGTAATTGGCCCTGCTCGACCTTCCTGGATATCCCACTCCCCACAAAGAATGTAATGGTCACCCATAGGATACCTAAATTTAATCCTCCTATGGTAACAATCGATGTATTCTCTGTATGTGACTATCCATTACATACCCATAATTCGATCAATGCATTACATGTCAAGAATATATAGATCCCATAGAAAGTTACATTGTCTGATCCCAAGGGAACATCCCTTGCACATATAGATGTCTCAAGATAATACCCATAAGGGTTAATCTATCATCATAACCCCACTCACAAAATCCACCTCTCTACTCAAACCATTATCAAATATATATATATATATATATATATAAAGGAATCAGAGGCCAATGTATCAAATAAATCACATTCTAAAGTAGAATCTACAAGAATAGTACCTATCACTATCGATATTCCATCCACTGTCTCTATAAGTGTAGGTTGTACCACATCAAGCTATCATAACGCTCTTAACAATTATTCTTTATGAATCTTATAAGTATAACCACTCTGTTAATATGGGTTTTGCTACCTATAAGCACCATGTCCACTACATCAACCACCTCATCTAGTAGAACTCCAACTCTAGGACTGATAAGTGGTAGATGACCCCCTTCCTGCACTCGAACTATATCTAGATACTCCATCACATTGAAAATTCCTTGGGTTCTTGAATACCAATCTAGATATCAAAAACTATCTTAATATCAACACACCACTAGTGTTTGAAGAAAAATATAGTGATACTGTCTCGACCAAACACACTGGTTGAAAACTACATTACTTTGATCCTGAGAAAATTTCCCCTTATACTTTTTATTTCCCTAAAAAAATTTCATATAACGGAGCTTCCTCATATTAGATTTCGCACCTCTTGATCAAAAATTAGATACTAGTTATCCATCATAGGAAGGATCCTTCAATTTCCATCCGAAATGAGATCATAATTTACCACTTTTGAGAAATTATTCATTATGATAATATCCCCTTGGAAATTAATTTTACATTTAATTCCATCCTGAAATAATATTGCTAATGTGCCCTAAGATTCCTCCAACTCTATATAAATGAACTATAAATCCATATAAAGTCCATCATAGTCCATCACTAACATGTTCCCCAGAGTAATTCTCATGAACTCAGATGTTGTTTACTACTTTAGCTTATCTAATTAAATGTATTCTAATAAATTCTATATGAAGTCACTCCATAGAATACCCTCAATAATTAAAATCCTAAAATGAACATCCCATAAACTCTTCAGTGATCCCCAAATCATGTAAGAGGCCAACATGCCATCCTTTTTTGTTGGAGTCTCCAAATGGTTATGTATCATCTCGATCGACTCAACCCCAAACTCTGCTACTTCCAATCTAACTTCTCTAGTAAATGTCATAGGGTGTTGCAATTAAAACTCCATAATAAGATCATAAAATATTTTCACAAACCATAATTATCCTCTATCCATGAATTGAATTAATTTATTAAAATTTACCCAAAACTGTTTCCATGCTTTCTCACTAAGAACTATCAGTGCCTCTGGTTGAACTACTGGAGGACCATTCATAGCCATGCCCCTAGTCATCCTCTCAATAATAATCCTTGATGAATATTTATATGATTCCAAACACACTTTTTATGACACAAAACACAACCTTATAACATTTACATAAGAGGAAAAATTCACAACTAGTCACAAAAAAAGTCTTTTCTGCACATATCACCACGCATTCAAAATCATGGCATCATCACTACCCTTAACAATCCAACACTTAGGTCTTCATGAATATGAGAAAACAACTTTTATAATTCATGTTTCTTATATAGATACACCATTACTCTCCTCTTTCATAATTTTATAATCTTTTAAAAATTCATGTTAGGAACCATTTTTATTTTAATTTTATAATTAAGGACAAAATAGATTGAGTTCACCAACTTACCCATAGCCCATTTTCATGGTGTTCTTGGAATAATGATTATAAAAATAATTTGGAGTGATGATAATTTTTCATGATGGTTAAAATATCATGCTATTCTAGTCTATGAATCAATTCTCAAAAATCTCAATATAATAATCACATCACATAACAAGTGCATCACAGATGGTGAAATAATAATAAACTGTAATAGAAAACAAAAATAACAACAATACCACCCTGAGTACATTGGTTTTCCTCCATACCTGGGTTAGAAACTCCCATGCATGAACTTTTTAATATTATTCTAATCTTACTAGAAAATTTTCCACATTTCCACAAATATTAATACAATATAAGAAAAAATAAAAAACCTCTGATAAAAATTTGTGACATCCCAACCCAGGTACCCCACATTGGTGTCCTGATCCAGTCATTAACATGACCTCAGGAACACCACCCCATATGTAATATGATGAAAAATAGTAGTGATGATATGGTATGTCAGTCATGGGGACACTATACCCTATTTTATCAGATAAAACACAAGAAGAAGTAAAAAAGAATTTGTGGAAGCATATATAATCATAAAAAGTACCTATGTCACAAGATAACCAAAATTAGAAATACAATAATCAATTGAAAAGGAAACATTCCATGTTAAAGTAAGTGTAAATGATTCTAAAAATGAAAATAAAAGAAAAGTCACTGATAATTACCATGTGGGTCTCGAACCTCATTTGATTCCCTCAACCAAGATCCATCCCACTAAACAATTCAATACATGGCCATTAGCCTTAGATTGTCCTGCAATAATATTTTCAATTCATATATTTTTTTGGAGACCTGATTAGAGTGTGAGGAAAACTCAGTAGACCAACAAAAAAAGTATAAAAAAATTTCATGTCAAAATATTGTGTATAAAATTCTATAAATAAAGAAATACAATACATAAGTAAACTGTTATTAAATATTTCATATCTTTAAATATTTTAACTCTAGTGTTCTTGTGAAAACTATTGTCTCAATACTAACTTCATCTTATACTAGATCCTAAAGTGTTCCATTGGTTATATCATATCTTAACAACTTCGACATGTGTCAGAGCTCAAAAGATTGAAATATGGTATAATATTTCAAGACCTAATTTGGAACATACCGGAGTTTGAATTATTTTCATGTGAGGATATATATCAGAGTACACTATGTTAGATGGCTCACACAGTCCCTCAAAAATGAATTATACATTTATATCATGGTACATAACATTATTTTTATCTCCTAAAACCCATTTTTCGCACCCATTCACTAGTGTTTACATACATCTTGTGTATAGAACCATGTCTAACATCAAAAACACATTTTTTTACAAATAGTCACAACTGTAGATCCTCATTTATAATACCCAAAAACCCGATTGATATATCAATGGCATTGAACATCATGTATATACCTCATTCAAGCATGTATTTAATTCTTCATTGGACTAGAACATCATATCTAGCACCCAATCCAACTTAACCATTAATTAATTCTGAAAATAAATTAATCCAAGGAAAATAATTAATTCAACAATTAATTAATTAATCAAATTACCTTCTCCTTTAACCAATTTAGTAATTTCTTAAGAATTCACATTATTTATGTAAAATAAATAATATTCATATTATTTTTTATTATCATACAATTCATCTTTTGACAATTAAAATTTCAATTAATTATCATATATTAAATATTATCAATATTTAATAAAAAACAATTCCTCAATTCAATTATTGATAATTAATTCATCAATTTCTTATCCCATGTAAAAAATTCCCAAAAATAAAATAATTATTTCTAAAATTAATTATAATTTTAATTGGTTTTAAATTTCCACAATTTCATGTTAATCCATAATTATTAAATTTAACAAATCATTAAATTTAATTTAAAAAATATATAAAAGGAAAACAGATGTAGAAAATTATATATCTTTAATATATATAATCTAAATATCTACAAATGGAATTGAATTTATACACCCTATCTCAATTCATTGGTGGTTGTTCACTCGATGGAAATCCCCAAAATTAGAGTAGCACAACTATATAGATCTGACTTTTCGATCTAGATCCAAAAAGAAAGATCAATGATATCAAAATCTAATAAATCTAGATCTATATCTAAATTCTTCCATCAAGATCTCACAAAAATGGTTTAGATCTAATGAACCATGGGATAAAATCCACTAAAGGATTAAGATAAGAATAATAAATCGACATTATAATTATTGGGATGAGATTGACTTACCAGGATAAGAAATAATCTTCAATTACGGATTTGAATATTCAATAGAAGGTTTCAGATGACCTTGGAACCCATCGGAAAAGCCTTGGTATCTTCCAATTTTTTTTAATCCCGATACATGGATGAAATGACAGTGTTTTGGAGGTTTGGGGGATTTTAAAACTAATATTTGGGTGAAATAAAATAGCACACAAGGTTATCTGGGCAAGGGCACATGTTTTAAAAATATGTGAGCCAACCATGCATCCCCTCACAATCTAGGATAGCACTATTAGCTGGGATTATGGAATAGTTTTTCAATCACTGTTCTATCTATGTAGAACCCCTCTTTATGGTTTGCATGGATAGCTGGGTTGGCCACACAGTTTACTCTAGCCGTGCGCCAACCATGCACAATCCCCTTTTCTACATAATTTCTTAAAAATTCACCCAAACACACCCCAAGTCACAAATCTAAAAAACATTTCTTAAATAAAAACCAAAAGTACCTAAATTAGTGCCAAATATTATTCTATTAATGGTATGGATCTTACTGTTCTATCTTAAGTTTTCATGCATTTTGGGAATCCAATTTATATTCTCCATAATTCCAACACATATTTTGGAATTCATCTCAGTCAATAATTCTTGTTAAACTATTTTTAATGTGGGAATGGCCCACTAATTAAATTATATTTGACATCCCTACTAAACATCATACAGGTATAGTTTATACACTACCGGGTAGCCAGTTAAACACTAAATTTTACCATGATCTGTATAAACTTCACCAATCATCTGGTGATACTCCCCACTATCCAATAACCTTTTTATAAACTAAAAATGTAATTATTTCAATTCTTCAGTGTAATTACTATATTTTAGGAATTTTATCCACAGAACACCAACTGTTGAGTTAGTCTAAACTAGAGAGATGGTGCTTCTTGAAGAGTTCTATTATCAACAATGTTAATTTTTATTCTTTTTCTAGAATCTATTTTGTCACTAAAATCCAAGTTGTAAGACCTCTTAAATATGACATAATATGATATTTTATGTTGATATCAAATGTGAATAATGTATTAAATTTAATTTTTGATATTTCAAACAAGATATTGAATATAATCAAGGGATAAACACAGAACAATACACTAAATATGATAAAAATTATAACATTAAATTTTTGATATTATCATGTGGTAAATCTAAGACAATATAATAATGATACTAAAGAAATAAACATAACATAAGATATAAAAAATATTCAATATTGATAAGCATTTACACATTAATTAAAATCATTTTTTCCTTTACCATTATATAAAACCTCTCATAACAACCAAAAAACCACTCACTATTTCTGATGTACAAAAATAAAATAAGAAATAGAAATTATAAGATACTAATATCAAAAAGGTAATTCCACATAAGGTCAAACAATAATAACAATGAATAATATCATAACCTTAATTTTTGTAAAAATCATTAAAACCATAATTATAGAATAATACATGTAAATTAACATCTATAATAATATATAAAGAGGAAAATAAAAAGAGGAAGAATAACGATAAAAGCATAAAAAACACATCAACTCAATTAATTTAATTATAAGGTTTTATCATTATGATTTAAAATATATTATACAATATTATTTGGGAAATGGAATTTGAAAAATATTTTGTAAATGAATAAATAATATAGATTGAAAATGAGATTAAATAAATATCAAAAGATAAATAGAATAATTTCAAAATAATAATACAGAGAAATAAATAATCTAAAAAATAAATGAATTTTTTAAAAATTAAAAATGATTATCTATCCTCATTTATAAACAACAAATAATATATGAGATATAGAGAGGATATTTAGAAAAGATATTCAAGTGGTGAAAGAAAATTTAAAGCATTAAAATCATCACCACCTTGATATAACCATAATTGGAATTTAGTAAGAGAGTATCACCCTCAAAATGTGCCTTTAATATGTTAAGATAAACCATTATGTTAAAAAAACTACATTATATTTTGATATTATTTTAATCATGGGAGTTATATAGATTATAAAACAATTATGTCCCATGAAATTTACAGGAAAAAACATGATAGACATTTACATTTACGATGATTTTGAATTTTTATAGAAAAATTATTTAATTAAAAACATGATTTTAAAATAATAGTACATCTAATAATATTTTCTTAAATGTATTTAGGATCAAAAACATATTAACAAATATTTTTTCCATGAGTTATATAAGTTCAAAGAGGAATAGAACGGAGTAATCTATCATTGTTTGTTTTCCAATTTCATTCATAAATGGCATTCCACAGTTTTCAATAAAAATTAAAATATATATTTTGGGAATAAAATTTTACAAAATATTTTGTATTTTGATTTTATATAGAAAAAAATTATTTTCAAAATCAAATATGGATTTATTTTAGGTAAATTGTTTTTAACCATAATTTATATATAATTTTTTTCAAATAAGGTTAACTGGGAATTATTATTATTATTCTCATTTATTTTGGATTCACAAAAAAATTCTTTTCATAATCAATTTTTAATTCCAAATCTTCTTATTTCATGAAATGGATTTCCTTTTCATTAAGGGATTTTTTATATTTCTCTTAAATTTATTTTTATTTATAAATGATTTATTTACCAAAATAACTTCATTTATATTATTAAATACATGAAAATGAAGAATATGATAAATGGGATGAATATTAATAATTATAGGAAGAGTGTATGATAGGATAAATAACCTCAATTCTCACTTCAAGATGTTCTCGAATCCATTTAGGACATGAGTCACATGATTAAGTTGAGCCAAGGGAGTCGTCCCTATCACTCTATGCCAAGACATTAATGGCATTAATTTAAATCTCCCTTTATATAATATTATTTTTATTGATGGTATAATTTTGATAGATATATCCATTTTATTGTATTCCTTCAACCTAACATACAGACCATATATCATTTCATTATTTGTATATTGGTTTGATTTTTTATTTAAATTATTATTCATCTTAATGGGAAAAATTTCAATGTTATTATCACTCTAGGATGAATATTTATCATCATTATATTTTGTTGAGCTTTTGTTTTGGATTCATTGATAAGATTATCTCATTGTATTTTTTCCACATTGAAAATTTAAGGTGATTTCTATGTTCTTTCATAAGAGTACATTCATGCATTATCATTCTTAAGGAAGGGCATCTCATGGAACTAAGAAATTTTGACATGTGATTATTCTTGATGAAATTATTTGTTCCATAAAAAGAAGAATTGTATGAACACGAGATAACTTCCACTATAAATATCCAACAGTGAACTCGATAATTATTTAAATAAATTAAAATAATTTTTATAAAAAAAATTATATTTGAAAAATACCTAAATAATTCCAATGATTTAAATTTTTAGACATTGAGGATAAAATTAATGGGGATGAGTTTCCATTTAAAAATTAAAATAATAAATGTTAGGAGATTCTAAAAAAAATGTAAAAAAGAAATAAAAATATAAATTTTATAATGTGATAAATTGATAAATTCTTTAAAGTATTTAATTGATATATTTAAAAATTCTATATGTATTTTATTGTTAATTAAAATATTATTAATGTAATTATGAATAAGATAAATAGAAATATTTAATTTCTGAAATTATGTATATCATATCTAAATAATGAAAATGAGAAATTAAAAATGAGGGAAATCACAATATAACAAAAATGTTTGGAAATATATTAATGTGGGAAGATATATATTCTTTTATAGGATTTAAAAGTTTTTTTAATAATCCATTCATTTTAATAAATATCAAGAACCAACTCTTTCCATTCTCATTTAGTGAGGTTGAGTAAAACCAATATCCCTTACTCTTCTAGTTATAATCAATTATCACTCCCATTGTGTTTTTGTTAAGCCTTTATAAAAGTGGATTTGACAAGATAAATTTACTATTGGTAAAAATACATTAAATATTTAGTCATTGATCTATTAAATAAAATAGAAATACGATAAGTATATGATGACAAAAAAATCAGTTCTGTTATTAGAATAGAAATAAATTTATGATTGGGATAAGGTGGGAATATTTTATATCACTATTGATTTGTTATTGGAGATCCATTGATTAACCTTGAGTGTTGGTCTATACTATTTTAAATATTTATACCTCTATGTAATTTAATATATCATCTCCAAAACCCTATGAAAACATCTATAATTTACATCAGTAATAAATCAATGTTAAAACCCATTTATAACTAGTGGACTCAAACATTTTAAAGGTATTTTATTTATCTAATTATCCATTAATTGGTTTCTAGTATTGGCCACTAGGTATCTTGTGGGACCACTATTCTAGAAATGACCAAGAAAAATTACACTAGTGATTATGTGCTACTCATTATCTTATCAGGGGATTTTTTGAGGAATTATGATTCAGGATATATTAATGACTGATTGATCCCCCTATATTGGTTAAATAGTTGACTTACTATGGAATAGATAAATCAATCTAGGTGGATCTACATTTCCACTGGCACCATAGTAGCAATCCAAAACATCTTATAGTGTTCCATATTCAACTATTCCACATCATGATTAATTTTATCCTTATAAAGTATTTAAAATTCCATTCATGCATTAAATATATATGTGAAAAAATAAATATAAACTTAAATATATTATATTTAATAATCAATGATTCATAAAAATATATTTATTCTAAAAAATATATAATTTTCTTTAAAATAGTAGATACAAAAATAAATTAAATGAAATTGTTAGATATATAGTTTATTGATTGTAACCACATATTGAATATGAGAGAGAGTGATTTTAAACCAATGATTTCCATATAAAATAAACTCGAGAATAATGATATTTAGTATAACATACAATTAAAAATCACTTATCAAATCATAGAAAAAAAGGCGTCAAATGAATGTGGAAGTCTAATTGAGAGATTATCCCATGTTATCTAGTATATTTTTTAGAAAAAAAAATTAATTTTTCTGTGATTAGGAAATTGGTATTGAAGATATAAAAGAGAATATTCGGTTTTTGATACAAAATAAATATCAAGGAGCAATAGAATGAACAATATATGATTGAAAAAATACATCAAATACCACATCATAAAAATAATTTTTATAAAAGAAAAATAAGTTGAGGAAGACACATTCGAAGTGGCCCAATACAATAAAGAATAAGAGGATTTTTATGAGGTAATACCCACTAAAAACATACCTACCTAAAATTTTATTAGATTGAAACTATATTTTAAGAATTTTTTTGGGTAAACATTATAGGTTTTGAAAAATACAAGGTATAGTTGAAGTATTTAGAGAGATATTTATTATTACATAAAATCCAAGATAAAAGTTAGTATTTTTTATCAAATAATGTAAAGGATAAACCAACATATGGTGGTCATAGATGCTGATTTTTCATCCTAAATAATTGTTGTATATTTCAAAAATAAGGTTCAGTTATTTGTTCTAAAACTATGTGCTCATGGGAAGAAACCCTAAAAAAATATTTTTTGTTTTCAGTATTCTTTTTGATTTTCTTTTTCAATTTTCCATAGATAGTTAGTATCATTGAAATAACAATTCAGTTATTTTATCCCACCCATTATAGTAATAGGATGTTGGAGTCTCCCTATAAGATAATAAGATGAATTACCACCTTATATTAGATATATAACTACTTCACATAGGGGGAGTAAAATACTTGAATTTTTTTTATTTCCACATTACTTCATTTCCATATCATAAATTTAAATCATCCAATTAACATTGGTACCCCTCTAATATAAATTTATTTAAAAAATATATTATGTAAATTATTGGGCTAATATTAGAAAAAATGGAATTCAAAATGAAAAATGTACTCGTCATGATAAAAGAATAATATGTCTTATGTTAAACATGATTTCATGTTTTAACTATATTATTTGAGGTGAGTCTAATGATAAAATTTTTATTTTATTAATCTAATTATAATTTTATAATTTGATTTAGAATATTAATTGTGTATAATTAGACCAAACCATTTTGAAATATATATTTCAATGTTAAGAGTAAAATAATATTTAATATAATTGTTTAGATATTTAGTAACTGATTTTTCTGTTTTTTATCACAAATTATTCATGACTGTTTTTTTTTAAATGGTGTTAACAAAATCCTTTAGAATGGATTTGAAATAAATATAAAATCTTGTCATCCAGTGCTTCATTAATTCCTTACCTATAATATACTTTCCAATATGGACCCTACTATGAGATTATCATAAATAAATATTAGCTACTCTCATATTTAAGATGAGTTTTTATGAGATGGAAATAATAAGGATATATTGATTCCTTAATAGTCTCAAATGATAATAATGGATTTCTGATTTAATGGGATGTTTTAATTCAATTAAAACTAAATTAATGATTAATATTTAGTTTTATAAAGTGGATAGTAATATAAAAATAAAAAAGGGTGTGACTTTTTTTCCTAAACATTAGAGATAAAAGAGGATGTGTTATTTTCATTTCTAAAAAATGAATTTGAATCTAGAAAATTAGTAAAATATATAATTATATACTTTATTCAAAACATTAATACAATAAATTTATTTGATTTGTTTGAGTAATATTATATAGAAAAAATTAAATTAAATTTCTTCCTAAATGGAAATTCAAATACTATTAAATTATTATTAATGGTATTATGGTATTAAATCATTTCAACAAGTGACTTCCATCATAAAAATGATGACATTGATTATTTAGGACATGAATAATGTAATTCATGGGTAGTGATTATGAGAAAACAATCATCAATTACATTGTATTATTTTTCAAATATTATAATTGATTTCTTACCAAAAGAGCATGTACAGATTGAGTTTCAAATATTTTTGGAATTTATATTCCCATTTTTTATGTATGTTTATTAATGATAAATTAAAATAAATTTATTCTTATATATAAAATAATATTATTGATAATAGATTAAATTCTTAACGAAATTCATTTATTGATTTTTTATCTTGTAACATATATGTTTTATTAGAATTTTTTCATTTGTTAAATTTATTATTTCATTAACATATTTAAAAAAATTAATAAAATATATATTTATCTATTTATAGTTTTGATACTATTAAATTTATCTAATATAGTCTCATGTTGACACCAGATATGGTATGAACATGGGAATGGATCTTGGTGAAGACACTTGAGGGTGCATTATTAGGATATTTATTTCATATATCAGATATGACGAATTCATTTAAATGATATCACTATATAATGGAATTTCTTGAGAAGGACTTCCATACCAATGATAACCACATAAATCTATATCACATCTTGTTTCTATACCAATGTTTTTATAATGATAATAAACATGGAACATAACACTACCAATATATTCTAAAAACAAAATAAACAATAATAAGTCTCTCTAGATACATTCAATATTTTATGATTTTGGTTTGGGGATGTGTGACCAGCATATCAGTGTATAATGGGGATGTCATTTTTCCCTCATACATGATATCAAAAATATATCCAACCATAAATCTACAATCAATTAATTATTGTACCCATGTTCTCATGTTGTAGTTACATCACATTAAATCATGGCATTTAACAAGCCTATCAAAATAACACTACAACTTGGATATATATTATGTTTTCCTAAAAACATAAAATATATTAACAGTTAATTTAAATATGATATAATAATCATTAATAAAATTTCCAATAAAACCCATGAGTTTTATAGAAATTATTTTATCAAGAATATTTGCCTTAAAATAGAAGTGCACCACATTTATACTAAATAAAAAAATTGACACATAAATTTAAGCATAAGAGGTGGGGTAATTAAATATTACTCCAATTAATGGTATTAATAAATCATGATAAGGAAATAATTTATCAACCATGTGTCAATCATTTTTTAATCAAGGGAAAATAAATATATCATGTAATTTGGTGATGAAATAATTAGAGAAAGAAGTATAACATCTTTGTAGAATCATTTAATAAACCATCTATTACCTAGAGTATAATTGTCTAGAATTATTTTTAGTGGACTATAATTGATACCTATCATGTCTATACTTGGGTACCTATGTCCTATGGTAATGGATAACCACCATTACTTTTGGAAGAATTTTCCTCATGAAAATATATATTGATGATTAATTATCTATCTAATGATTAGGATTGGAGTTCCCAAGGAGCACATTCCTTCCTCAACATTTGATACCTAGTATAGGGATCCAAGACTTTTACACCTATTATAATAGGATTTATAAACACAAATGACCATTAATAAAACACATGTATTGTATATAAAACTGTCTTCATAAAATTAGTTTTATCTTACATCAAAAAGAACATAAAACCTAGACTTATTATATTATTCTCCATTGTGAGCTCCTAAAATAAATTTGACCACCCAAAAAATCATGGGATAACCTGGATAATTTACAGAGAAAGCGGTGGGATAAAAATCTTATTGAGGGAATAGACATAATAAGAAGTCATAACATGTGAGTCAATTATATGTTATGAAAACATAAATGAAGGGGCACATGACTAATAAAATAGAATCATAATGCAAAAAATATGATCTCATAAGATTATTGAAGAACTAGAAATGTTAATATATTACATGACGTGAACATGTGTCAAGGATTACTAACTAGAAAATATCACAAAATGGATAAAGTCTCATTTTGGTTTATTGTTTACTCCCATATCCAATACATGATTTATCATGAGAATATAACATTATATAATTCATTAGATAACTATCTCGGTACAAAAATCATAACCTTTTTATGATAAATGTGTTCCACATAAAGGAAATTGATCATAGGTAACAACATAAAAATTAGCCTTGGAAGGATAATGGGTTTAATAATCATTCTTCATATCATTGTCAAAAGAAATTCCATAATGAAGTCAATTGAGAAATGATCATAATGAATGTATTACCTCATTAATAGAAGGAATTATAAGAATGTTATATATGTGAGAGACATATATACATAATTTATAAGAAATCCATTGTATATACGGTTGTTGGTTTTGATAAAAATACTTTTTTTAATATAATTCATTAAGAAAATAAATTTTCCACATTTTCATCAATATAGGATGTCTCCGTGAATGGAAAATGATTTTTAAATATAACATTGAATGATTATTCAGGAAAATATACATTATATTTTTAAAAAAATTATTTAAAAGATTAAAAATTTCATTCATTAATTAAAAAAATTATTCTAAAATAACCATTAAATAATAAAAAGTAATATTTGAATCATTGATTGTATATTATGGTAGAAGATTTCTATTCAAACAGAATGTTAAAAATAGTTATTCCTTAAAACATTTTTATAAGAAAAGTAAATAATTATCAATTTTATGCAATGAAATTAATATTCCATTTAACATATATTTTAAAAATAAAATTTATAGGAAAAATTATAACCACTAATTATAATAAGTCTTTTATGAATGAATTTTTAGAGAACATGTATTTGAATATAGAAGAATGTTTATCCAAAAGAAGAAATGAATTTAAATGTTCATAAATATATTTTATCAGTTATTTTAAGTAGAAAAGAAAAATAAAAAGAAATTATTTTATGAAAAAAAATAATTAATAATTATGGTATAATAAAATTAAATTGTTTTATTAGATAATGATCAAACAATTTTCTTTTAATTGAAATTCAACCATAAGAAATCATGATTATGATTGATACAAAATGCTATATCTATTGGGTAAATTTTGAAACAAAACATATATTGACTGAAGTTATTGAATTGAAACATAAATTATCATGAATTCTTAATGATTAGTTATATTTTAAGTAATGGGTTATTATATACACCGTTAAAAAGAAATTTGGTGCCAAAAATGACACGTGTCTCAACAAAAGTTGTTTGTGACAAGACCCTTACTATACTTATATAATTATGGTGAGATATAATAAATGGATTTATTATTTTCAAAAAAAAAACAATATTTATATAAATAAATGTATAAATTAGAAGTTATTCAATATAATTTTATTCTAGACATAATTTTTTTGTATTATAATTAATGAAATAATCATATTATCTAATGAATAAAAATTGAGTTAAGAAGCCCCTTACCAAACACATCCCTTTTGTTGAGCTCTATTTAAATTAATTTATACTTTTTTTGAAAATTTATTATCTTATAAAATAATTATATTATTATTTATAATATCATATGTGATCATTTTATAACATTTTAGTACCCATCCATTGATAATCATTAATTTTAAATACTATTTTGGGTATAAATTTCCTTGATTTTTCCTCTATGTTTTATCAAGAATAGTACATATCATGAACATACGATATTTTTACAGAATCTATAGAATCATTTTAATTTTATAAAAATCAAATTATTTCAATATAAACATCATTATAATAGTTATTGAATTTTTAACATGGAGAATAAATCACATATCTTCAGGGAAATTGTTAGCCCCTTTTACGCATGAGCAATGTTATCATTTCTTTAACAGGTGAAAGGGTTGTAAAGTGTAAGGTGTATTAATTTCATAGTTTCAATATAATTTCATTTATGTCAGATATATTAACCACAATTATCAAATTTTAAATTCAATGTGATGCATTAATGAACAATTAACCACATAACATCACGATGTGGTAGCCCACTATAAACATGATCAGTTTTATTTTATTCTCTATGGAATGGAATTTGAGAGGTTATATGTGATATTTTTATTTTAGATGTATAATTATATCATAAATATAATGTATAAACATTAAATACATATTTATACATATCTATGAGAAGTAGTGATGGAAACAAATCATGTCAGTTTATGAGGCAGTAGTCCACCGTCCACGTGATCAATGGTTTCATATCCTATTTGACAAAAGAGGACATGGTTTTGGTAATTAAAATAACAAAAGAAAATTTATTATATATTATATACTGAGTTTATTATAATTAAATGTTTTAATAATATATTACTGAATAGGATGATGATTTAAATAAAACCATCTGTAAAGGAAATAACCCCTTCATAAGAATACTTTTTTTGTTTTAAACCAAAATATGTCATAGGATGGATTTTTTTTTAAAAAAAATACATCTATGATTATATATTGTAGGTATATATGTTATTCTAAAATATATGTTCTGAACTAATGGTTTTGGTTGAATATAATAGTAGATGGGGTGTCCTATTATAAGTTTGGTGAGTGGAACACTTCTAAGGATTGATAAAAGTTGTACCCAAGTATTTCACAAGACAACATCATCCAAAATGGTCATTTTCAATCCATATATTCTATGTTGTTTAAATATTTCAATGAAATGGTTTTTGGACATGTTTTTTCTCATCTTTAGCAATTATATTTATTCATAACCTCTGATAAAACCATTTTTACCTTAACAACAACAAATAATTTTTACAATTGTTACTATTCATAATTATTAAAAAATAAAGCAAAAATATTTGATATAATAATTTATTATGATTC
Organism: Viscum album; assembly: GCA_963277665.1. NCBI lineage: Eukaryota > Viridiplantae > Streptophyta > Magnoliopsida > Santalales > Viscaceae > Viscum > Viscum album. Next base: position 1,285,352,875 of record OY728159.1, on the reverse strand, counting down.
ATGAAATGGTATAAAATTTTCAAATTCCAATCACAAATGTGGAAATCATAATTTCAAATTAAACCCATAGACATGATGAAAAGGTTAATTTAGAAAGAGGTAATTTTTAAATGATTAAATATTTCTTAATTAAATATTAAATATTCAATTTACTCTAATGATCATAATAGGATTAATATATATATATTTATATATTTAAAATAAAGTAACTTTAAATACTATCCTAAAATAAATTTTGTATTTTTAAACTCTTTAAAATAAATATAATTCTTATCAAAATTAATTATTTTTAGCAATTCATCGAAACATATAACATCCAAAATAATTATAAACAATTCACCATAAAATAAATTTACATTAAAAATTAAAAAATGAATATAATTTTTTTAATATATATATTAAAAAATTATCAAACAAAAATTCTCTAATGTTGTGAAAAATGACATAAAACTGCTTTTTAGATAAATTCATTTTTAAGTGAAAAATGGATTTATTTTATCTCATGCATAAAAAAACATAATTATAATGTTAAAAATTATATATATTATATAATATATATTTTAATACTATAATTAAAAATAATAATTTTATAATGTAACACATTTTTTCATAAAAATAGTTTCTCAGAAAAATGTTTTCTTTACATTCAAATGGTTCATTTTTTTCATTTATATAAAATTGGTAAAAAAATGTAATGAATTTATATAAAATGAACGAAAAGTATTATCATAAATTTTTTAATTATTTTAATACAATTTATTTCAATGTATAGGTGATAATTATATTAATAATAAAAACTATAATAATATGATTCATTTTATTTAAAATATGTCTTGCGTGAAACACAAGATAAACTAAATGTTCCATACAAAAATATATAATCATTGATTTAAAAGTGACATAAAATATAAAAAATATTAAATTTACTTGAAAAATTAAAATCACAAAATCATAGAGTATTATATACTACACCCCTTAAATTGATTTTTCCCTCATAATTTAAACATGTGCTCAATAATCAGGGGTTTAAAATTTTAAAATAACACTGTGGGAATACCAAATCATAAAAACAATTAATAAATAATAATATTAAAAATATCTAAATAGATGTTTTAGTTAATCAATAATAACACCTATGGTTTTTCCAAATATGATATCATAAGTGGGAAGTGTTGATATGTACATGGAAGAAAATCGTAATGTCCAAATAATGATGGTGGGTGGCAGAGACCATTTATCGTGAGAATGTGAATGACCATGAGAAAATAAAAAACAAGAAAACCATTAACCAAAGGTGTATGAAAAAAATAATTACTATCATAAACAATTATTGGAATTGGGTAACATTTTATATTAATATTATTTTCATATCATTTGATTAATTTTCACAAAAAGATATACCTTCATTATTTTATTCTATTTCATAAAAATAATCTCATCCATTGGTTGTTCCATGAAAAATTTCCAATAAATCTATTAATCTAAGAGATGTTTTTTTCATTTATTCAGAAATAATATATAAAATAATCCAAAAAATAATGACAGGTCATTCATTCTTTCTCTAGTTATTAAAAAAATGGTACTCACATGTTATGCATAAATCATCACATGTTGAAATAATATATTAATCTCAAAAACCCATTCAAAATTTATGATTAAAACATTCTATAAATGGTTAACCATATGAATATTAAAAATATAAAATTTATAAATAATGTCAGTAAATTTCCCAAAATCAAATAGGCATTAATCCTCCAAATATCCTAAAGTAACTCTTAACATCACACACTAAATATGTGAATACATTTATCATATATTTTCATGAGACATGTTAATATTTATAATTAACATAAACCTTAAAGAAAATATACATGCATAAAATTTCATTAAATTAAACCATAGATAGTTGAATATATTCCATTAATCCAATAATGATGCCAAATCCATCAATGATAAAATAAAACTCTTTATCCAAAATCATTATTCATTTCATAGACTATTAATAATATCCAATTTATTTTATTCATATTAATCATCTATATATTACAACATTATTATCTCATCATCAGAAAAATATTAAGGGATATCTTCACATAATCACATGTTTTATATAAAATAACACCTTAAAGTTAAATCAACATTCTAGTTTATTCATACAATTTAACATATTAGTCTGAATAATAAGTGAGAATAATCTACAAAAAAGTCCATATATAAATATATATATATATATTTCAAAATTAAAATAATTTGTTAATTACCCTATAAAAATTTTGATAATTCAGATTAATTATTAAACCATTAACATAGATCAATATCCTTATTTCATAATAAATCCTCACATTCAAATATCATTTTTTGCCTCTACATGATCAATAAATAAAAATTATATGTATAACCATGTTGATCATATTCATCATACCCCCAGGGCATTGTTTTTTATATTTATAATTATTTAAACATTTAAAACATTCAAGCATTGATGATTACATAGGGAAACCATTATTCATATCCTTTTCACTAACCAATGTTTTCATTTTCCATGGAAATTATAGAATTTATGCCCCTCCTTCCCAAATGACAAACATATTCTAGTTCCTTTATAAAATTCTACTAGGATCTTATCCAAACATTCTCTATATATAAGAAACTAAATCTTATTTTATTCATGGAATCGACCACCCAAACTCTCATTGAGATTTATCATTCTATAACATGGTGAATATGAGACCTTGTTATGGTTAAATATGTAATTTTTATATTTTTAGTAAAATTTAGGAAAAATATATATATATATCTCAATCTCATAATAATTACATATGGTTATTTATCAACAAAATTTACAATACAATCAATGCTAACCCTGTTATTTATTTTTATTACCATTTAGTAAAACCATAAATTATTGTGTGAGAAACAATACTCATAGTGAGAAACAAAATAACTAGGAAAAATTACATATAATATTTCTAAATCATGTCCCGTCTTTTTAATCTAATACACCATTGGTTTAACCTAGGTAATTCATATTCATTATTCAAATCATTTGGGTGGGTGTATAATGGTTTTTTGTTTTTACAAATAATATCCCTCAACCGTGTCAAAACAAGTTATCATAATGTCACTTTTTCTTTCACTAGTTGATGATAGTCTATATATTAATGTTCTCTTATCGACTTAATTTACCCTAGGTACCTTTTTTCTAGAGCCACTCCACTTGTTATATCCATAATGGGATAAAATCTCTTGGAAACCACTCACTCTATCCTATAAATAAATTTCATGATACTATCCTATAAAAATAATTACCACTAGCCATATCCATAGAGATATAACTATATATTTCCGTAGAAATATCCCTATTGAACTCACTAATGATTTCTTATCCTTGTTTTTAATGGTTATCTAAACCTATATTATGATGACAACTATAATTTTATGGAATTATTTACAAATGAATATAATTGATACTTATCAGGGAAATCCATGGGTGGTTATACCTCTTGGGTGGGCCACACCACCATCTTTAGAGGTAACCATTTCCTCGACAAGGCCTTGGTCATAGATCCATAATTCATCTAATTATCACACATTAGAGTTCCCAATGATCAAATTATTTCAACTTCCACTAATAACATATATTATGACCCATGCCTTTTATACATATTATTACATGATTCTTAACATTAGTGACCATTAATAAAACAAAATTATCGTAAATGACCAATTTATTTGTAAAAATGGGTATATATTACATTAAAAATAACCAAAACATGAAATCATTACTTTATTATTAATATTGAGATCATAAAATCAATTTGAGATTCTAAAAAATTCTGGGATAACATAGTGAATATAAAAAGAATAATGTGAGGTAAAATCTGAGTAATAGAATAAACATGATAAGGAAAAAAAATGTGTGAATCAAACATATAAATTGTATCATAAAGGATGCGACAAATGAGTAATCCACTAGAATCATAACATAGTGAACAATGTATTATAATATCATGCTAATATAGTAAATGGAGAGATAAAATATAACATGAGATAAATATGAGTCAATTATAAAATTATAAACATAGTTTTATTGAATAAAAAACATCCTAGTGGATTATATTTACTCCCAAATCACATACATAACATCTCATGAGATTATACATTATACAATTCATTAATTTTCTATTTAGTATCAAACTTCATAACATGTTCTTGATCAATCTGTTCTATATAAGGGTAATTAATAATATAGAATGTCATAATAATTCGACAAGGAAAAAATGGGTTTATTAATATTTATTCATATCATATTCAATAAAAATACCAAAATAAACAAATGATAAATGATATTATTTAATGTATTACCCCCAAAAAGGGTGAGATAATAATCTTGGTAAATATGTAAGAGACATATATACATAATCTATAATCAATAATTATAATAAAATATTTCTATAATTAATTTCAATACTTATTAAAAAAATAATTCTTTATGAAAATAACCTCATTATTTTGACTAACATTAAAGGATGACATAAAAGATTGAAAATAATTTTGGAATATCACTTTAGACATTTATTTTGGAAAATATATTTTCCATTTAAAAAAAATAATTCAAAATATTTAAATAATTAATTTTTTTTAAATAATATTTGAAAGTTAAAAGGTATAATATAAAATATTGGGTGTTATTCATGGTGTATGAATTCCAATAATTCCAAATACATTAAAAACCAATAAATAATTATACATTATTGTAAGTAAAGAAAAAAAGAATGTTGTTTAAAAAATGGAAAGTACATTTTTTTAGTTTTTTAACATTCAATTAGTGATTAAAATATATTCAAACCATAATAGTAAATAAAAAATTTAAACATTTTTAGAAAACAAGTACTTGGATGAAGAATGGTTTTTGATTGAAGAGTGCAATAGATTCGTATTTTCATAGATAAATATTCTCAAAATTACAAAATAGTGGAAAATAATACTATTTTATAAAAACATAATTAATGAATATAGGGTGAAAAAATAAATGGGTTTATAAGGCAATTATCAAATAATAACATTTAATGTGTATTACATCATTAGAAATCATGATTAAAATTAGATTGAAATGTAAACCCTAACCACTTTGATAACTATTTTAAAAAAACATATCATGAATGAAGAAGATAAATTGGAACATAAAATATCATCATATTTTAATTTTTTATTATATATTATATAGAGGGGAATTTTTTACACTATTCATAAGAAATTTTGTGCATAAAACAACATGTGTCTCAAAGAAGGGTGTTTGAGACCAAACCACTACAATACCTGTATATTTTAGGTGAGAGTTAAAAATTAGGATTATTAAATTTATCAAATGTATATAATACCAAATAAATGTGAAAATAAAATAGAGATAATGAAAATTTCATTTCATATTTAATTATGTCATATATAGAAAATGATGTAGTTGTATAACCCAATGAATAGAAATTGAGTTATGAAACCTCTTACATCATGCTTCAATTTCTTTGAGAACTCATTAATTTTTTATATAATGGATTGAATAATTTTATTTAATTATACCATAGTTATATTATTATTATTTATATTATCATATAATTTCATTTTTATGACTTCTTATTACCCTTTCATTAATAATAATTCATTATCACGATTAATTCATGTGTCAATTTCCTTGTTTTCTCATGCACTATTCATCCTGAATACATCATATCAAAAAAACTAGGATATATATACATAATCAATAGAATTATATTGATGTTATAAATAATATCTTTCTTTAGATGAATCTTTATAATCATTATTTAAATCTGAACATGGATAATTAATAACATCACATCATGGATACAATAGGTCATTTGTTGGCAAAAATGACATTTTAATTTCCATTAAGAGTGAAATGATAAGTAATTTGATGGAATTTTAATATTAAATAAAAAATATAATAACATATATATCACTTATATTCATTGAATTGATCTATTTTAACCTTCCACTTTAATAGTTAGTGAAAAACATACCACATCCCTTCGCGAGACCATTCTCTACTGTACATATGAACGACATCATCATATTAATTATGATTTTGAATGTAAGATGGTATATGGGATATAGAAATTAAATAAGTATAATTATAACATAAATATCATATATAAATATCAAATACGTCATTATATCCACTGATGTCATGTTGTAATGAAAAAAAATCATGTCAGTTTCAGATAATGCATGCTTCCATATTCATGATCAATGGTTTCATTTCCCATTTAATGTAGGAGGAGATGGTTTTAGATAATTTACATGTAATCATAAAAATATATGTTTATTTAATATTATGAGGATATATTTTTATAATTTTCTAATATTATTTGATGGAAATATAATAAGAAGTAAAATAAAATTCTCTATTAAAGATGTTTCCTCTTATTCAGAAAACACTTTTTAGTATAAATAATCAATAATTCCTTGAATGGATTTATAGTCATACCCTGGATTATAATATTATTTAATTTAATTATAGATTTTATTTGAGATGGTATTTTTTGAAAACATAGGTTATGAACGTGTGAGTAGGAGAGAAGATTGGGTTATCTTTTTTAAGTGTGTGAGTGAGAAACTGTTGATTTGTTAATGAAAAGGTGTCACATTTTTTCATATTAAAAAGATTAAAAAATATTCCATTTTAAAACCATATTGTAGATAAGTTTGAAATATGTCTATATAATTTGGGTTTCATGAATTTTGGGTCATTTTAACCATTATCCATTTAGTTAAACCCTTGGTGAACATATTTTTACCATAATCACTGTAAACAATCCTTAAAATTTTTAGTAATCATTTTTTCCCAATATTTAGTTGATCATATTATATAATATAAATTATATTTATTAAAAAGATTAATTTTCTTCCAAACTCATATAACCTATGTAAAAATTTAAAATTTAAAATAAAACATCTAATATAAAAAAGAAATTTATCATAGTGGAAAACATTAAATTTTATAAATGTTTTTAAATAATTATTAATTATTTAATTTATTAAAAATGAATTAATTATATTAATCTGTAAAAATTAATCAAATTTTAGTTTTAAAACATGCTTAAAATAATATGGATGTTATTAAATTAATTAAAATAAATGACAATTCTCAATAGAAATTATTATTTTTCAATATTCATAAGAAATATTTATCGTCTCAAATATTTATACTAAATTCACCCTAATATAATTATGAAATTATAATTTAAAATAATTATTCAATTTTTAAAAATATATTTTTTAAATGTTTCAAACATATATAAAAAAAGTGTAGAAAATGTGATAGAACTACTTTTTAAAAAATATTGTTTATAAATGATAGAGTATATTTGTTCTATATTATGCGTAAGAAACACATATGAAGAATGTAAATTATTATATTGAACATATAATATATACATTTAATTAATATCAGTCACCAAATGTTATTTTTTAAATATAGAAACCATTTTAATGCATTAAAATAGATTTTTAAATATATATATTTTTATTTTCAAATGTTACTTCTTTTCATTTTTAGTTAATTGGTAAAAAATGAATTAATTTTATATAAAAATTAAATACATATTTTATCATAATTTAGTTAATAATATTCATACCTAAATTTATAACAACAGGGTGGTAACTATCATATTTAATAATTATATTTTAACAACATGTCATGTTTAGATGAATCTTATTGTTTTGTGTCACTCACAAAAAACTCATTATTATGCATAACACATGATATTCACGGTTTTACCATTAATAAAAAATATAAATAAAAATTTAAAGAAATTCACAAATTATATGGTATTTACAATGCGGAATTGATCCATGATCGCTAATAATAGTGTCTTATAGATATATATTTTGAAGAAAAAAAAGAATTAGGGAAAGACTCTACTTCAAAGGATAGAGGAAGTTACATGTTAGAATATATTTGATTATATCATAGAATATTTACAATATTCATCTAATGAGATGTATAAAATAATCATTTAGGATGTCACACCATATATTTCAAATGATATTGATATTTCATATACATTATTCTTTATTCAAATAATGGACTTTGTGTTTTCAAATCTTTTCTACATTAATTTAAATCGATGTTTTAAAAATCGATTTTTTTTTTGATCTATGTTTTTTATATATACATTATAGATTTTATATAATTTTTAAATAACATTATATATGTTTAATTATAATTGATATAGGTATTATGTAGTTGTTTTTAATTATTTGAGTTGAACCTTCAAAAAGAACATTATATAGAACACTATTGGTAATATTGTGGCCAGTGAGGGGAGTGATTCCAAAAAACTATTTTTGAAAATTTCAATAATAAAGTCTCAAAAAACATGTTTCGTACCAAAAATTATTAGGTAAGTGGAATAAAAAGACTACAGAAATCATAAATTCTTATTCGTATAGAGGATATTTAGCCAACCAAAAGCAGAGTTGTAGTCTCAGTAGTGACTCTTCGAGTACATATTTTATTGATCATATCATGGTAGTTAATGGGTTTTAATGGTTATAGTTTTATTAAAAAATGAAATAACATTTCAAATTATATATTAATTCATTTTCATGTATATTTTTATGACCTAGATAGTTTTATTTATGATAATAATATAATGTTAATTTTATGTCAAAAAAAATTTAAGAGAAATACATTCATATATGGGTTTTATGTAAATGGTTAATTTATAAATATTATAATATTAACTTTAAAATATGAAAATAATTTTTCAATTCAGTATATGAAAATTTACATTTGGTGAAATATTTGGATGTTTTAAAAGCATTGATTTTTTTGTAAAGAGTGAAAAATTACGATTTTCTTATTAATTTATATTTACTTCAATAAATTATGTAATTTAAATGCCCAATTATGTATCGAATTTTATTTATACTATAATAAGTATTTTTTATTTATTTTTAAAAAAATTAATAAATTTTTAATCAACTTTATATTTTTTTATAATATGTTTTGTTTTTGGGTTTAAAAACAATTTATTTTCAAAATTAGTTTTAAAATTAATAAATATAATCGATTTTAATTAACTAAATAATCTATATAAGAGAATTTTCTCAATAAAATTAATATATTATCTATCTATAAATATTAATTTAGTTTCATATGATGGATTTTATTTATCACAGAGTTAGTATAAAATCATCTTTTTCTCAAAAAATATTCTGCATGGAAATTTTCATTTTCATTATATCTACGATTTTGGTTTTAATATGAATTTTTTCACTAATGTAAAAATAATTTGTTAACATAGATACCATATTTTTAATCTTAATAATATATATTTTCTTATATTTTAAAATTAATTTTTTACCAATATGAATTGTGAAAAAATATAGAAATTATTTATCATTGTTCAGTTAAAAATGGATTTATCTGGGGATAAACAAATGAGATAAGGGATAAAATTACATAATTTTTTTCCATAATTAAATTTTATGAAAATATTTAAAAATTAATGCTTCTATTATATATAATTTTCTATTATTATACCCATCCAATAGAAAAAATATGGGGTTGAAATTCATTCTATTCAAAAATTTCATGTGTTCCGCACACATCACTTATAAATATCCTTCATCTATCATTGTATATTCACTACATAAAAACACATTTTTATCCAATTAATAAAAATGTAACTTTTATAAATCCCTCCTATAATACGAGATAAATTATTTTTCATAAAAATATAGCCATGAAAATCCTTTGATGAAGACCAAAAGAAGTTACCCAACGAAGAGATAAGATTCATCGAAGAGTGTTTTGTTAATTTCTTCCACAACATCATTCAAATATTTTAAAAAAATTATTAAATAAAATCATCAGTATATTAAATTTATTTATATTTTTATATTTTAATTACATAAAATAAATAATTATCTTATTTTATCTAATGGGTTATGAAATCATCATTTTTGTGTATGGAAGACTACAGCCTCATGAACTGATGTCAATGGTTTTTCCATTACCACCTCTCATGGTTGGGTATAATAATGGATACAGAGTAAATACATATGGTATTTATAATATAATTTTACATTTTTACTAATTATATAATAAATTTCTTTTTTACTTTATATTCTATTGGGAATATGATATCATACCTTGTGTGTACGACAGACTACTGCCTCACAAAATGTTGTGATTTTCTTTTCACTATCATTTTACATGTAAAGTAATAAGGGTAAATATAATGAGTAAATTCAATATAAATGGAATAATATTGATATAAATTAAATTTATATAATTATTAGTATATAATATATCATTTTTTCCTGTCATTTCACTAACTGAAAAATGATAATGTCATTCATGAACGTCTGGACTACAACCTTCAAGAAGCGATGTAATTCCCTTTTATCATTAAACTACATCGCTGAGATATAGAATTACTTTTAAATAAATAATATTATTTTTTTATTTTATGATAATTATGTAAAGGTAAAATATTTCTTACTGATTTTACATAAAGATTACTAATAAATGGAAGCGTTAGTCATGCATATATATGGATTACCATCTCCACATTTGTAACGTGATTCATTTCACAAAAAAAAATATCGCACATGATCAGTCATAATAGTATTCATTATGTATAAATATGTCAAATATGTCATTATTATTTTATTTTAATTTATAAAATAATGTATTCTATTACCATAGTGAACACAATGAAGTCATTTTTTTACAAAATAGTTGAATATAATCCAAACGTTTTTAGTGACCATAATTGATTAAGAAATTGTATATCGTAAAGTAATAAGTGAAATAAATGTAATAATAAATTCTATAAATGATCTCAAGAAAGTAAATAATTTACATAATATGATTATTTAGGATAATAAAGGCATGTATGACAAGTTTCACTCAGGGTAAGGGACTTTGTTTTAAATTTTTTTCATTGAAGAATATTTTGATTTTATACACATTTATTCATTTATAAGGGGTATGTAAACCTTTATTGACATTTTATAAACTGAATATAAATACTATCATGATATTTATTGGTTTTAATGTTATTAATTTATGGGGTTTATGATTCAATTGTTTTCCAAGTGAAAAGGGAATTTTCTTAAAAAATCATTTTTTAAAATTTTTCCTTCAAAATAATTTTATTCCATTCCAATATTTATAAAAAAAATAATGAATATTTTTATATTGAAATAAAATATTTCTTAAATATATTTTCATCAATTTTAATTGATTTAAAATATTTTAAAAAAGAATATTTTTACATGTTTTATAATATAAATTTTGAAAATTAAAAAACAAATGTCATCTTTTATATTTTATAGTGAAAATGAATTATTCCACTATGATGAACATTATTTAATTCCAATAATCCATTGAATTATTTAGTTAATATCTCAAATAAAAATAACTTTTACATTTTTTGGAATTTTTTATTGAAATTAGTTTTAAAAAAAGTGTATTTGTATCTCTAAAAGTGATTTTCTTACGAGTGGAAAAGTGATTATGATAATTTTATGATACAAAATTAGATGAATAATTTTTTATTCAGGATATTTTTATTAAGAGTTATTGAGGAAAACATGTTCACCAAGATAGAACTGGGTGAGGCTCTTATAGAATATTTAATTGGTGTGCCCAAGTCATGATAGGTGATCTCATTATATCATAAATGATGGGTGCCCCAGGTTATCATTCTAATACATTGAGTAATTTTCCTTATCATAACATTAAATAAAAATAATGTTAGAAAATGGGTCATTATATGGATTTAATTAGGATCCATTTACATCTGATATGATATTAATATAGTTTATGAAGGTAATAATCGATGTTATCGAAATGTTTTTTAAATCATTCTTATAGGGGTAGAAAGAATTAATTTTTGGAAAATGTGTGTTTTTAATATAATTTTCTTTCATATTTTAATTTTTTTTTCAGAAATTGGAAAACCATACATGATATTTCATATTGTCACCGGATTAACTATTTTACTTCATTTTTATTTCTCTTATTGATTTTTTTTTCAAATATAATTTTTTTAAATATGTTTTTCACAGTATATAAAGAGGGGTAAGGGAAACGATGAGGCCAAGTTGAAATTCATAATGATTTTTATGAAATGAATTTAGGTTTTAAAAATAATTAATTTCACTACATGACATTGTATATTATAAATGGGAATTTATCAAATTAGTCTGTATACATCCCAGGCTACACATAGTTACTAGTTCATTGAAAATTGGCAGTGAGGTTGAACCCATAAGAGAAACTAGAATGAAGGAAACATTGTTGTAAAACCCATTGGTAAGGAGTCCCCACAATACCACATATGGTGTGTTTTACAAAAAAACTACACATTTTATGTCATAATTTATATGAAATAAATAGTTTATGGTAAATTTTATGGTGTAGAAAAAGATAATCCTAAATCTATCTTGTGATTGAACAATGTTTATGATTGCAAAGAGATTAAATGTTCACCAACTAGTCTGGGTCTAACCAATTGTATCTACAAAGGATATAAACTAATCCTTGGTCAATATATAGTTGGAAACCTAGGTAATATATTCTCATCTTATATGAATAATGTATCATAGGATATTTGTCCTAGATTTTTCAACTCCCTTATTGTTAGAATCATTGAATTGTATATCTTATGAACATGGTATATTAATAAAAATGATATTAAATTTTTTATTTAACCTAGTTACCAGATATAAATTTACCAAGTTATGATTTATAGGATAAATACATTAAAAACATACCCCTACTCTTGATACAATACCCTAAGCAGTTTATCCACGAATGAAGGTTCTATTTGAAACAATGGAAAATGATGGAATGATTGACATAAAAAATAAAACATTCAAAATAAATTCATGCATGAAAAAATAATTTAAAATGGAAAAAATATTGAATAAAGGCGAAATAATGAACAAAATGGTAATTTATAATCCACAACATTTGTTGTATTAATATTAATATTAAAACAATAATAAATAATAAACTATTATTGAAAGGGAACGAGAGAATATAAAAATAGGAAAAATAGAAAAATGATGAAATATATTTTTTGGATGAATGTATAATATAAATAGATATGAAATAAAAAAAATTCAAACATCCATGATATTGGTGTGTGAGATATTTTATCTCATATATATATAGTTGAACATGACACAACATGTATATGTTTCATGTCATGTTACTATTTTAAATGGATTATTTTTTGAGAAATTCAGGATGTGTAATTGGAGTTCAAATCATGTACTACAAATTTTTAATGTTCTCATAATATTTTAATTCACATGGATTTAATTGATAGTATTTTTAAAGAGTTTCGCAATTCAAACATTTCATGTAATGCGAGGAGTTCACATCATGTTTCTCTTCTAGTTTGAAATTCGAGTGTTTTACCATATCTAATATGGATTCCAATAACATGTTTGGTACATACCATGTACTTATGATTAATATACTATAATTCATCTCATATGTGGTAAACCTTTTTAATACCCATAGTGTACATCATATTTCTGATGAGTAACGTTGAATTATCCCATTTTTCCAGCATTATTACCTTTTGTCCTAAATTCATATTTTCTCTCTAAACACATAAAAACCAATTATGTTATAAAATAAATCATTATAAAACATTAAATAGATTTATCCAAAATATATCTATGAATTAATATTATTATATTACCCCATGCTTTAAAAATATCTTATCCTCAAGAAAAAATCACCTCATTATGGTTTATAATGGAATTGTTTTAGAAAAGAAACATGTATTGCAACCAATAAAATAAAAAATATGTGTAAAAAATATTGCATCCCATTGTAAATACTATAGAGAAATTATATCCTACCTCATAGATATGTTATTTATTCACATTATTTCATCCTTCAATTTCAATTTTTTAATTTTTTGTTAGAATCTAAACACTTTATGAAATTTTCATAATAATAAATTATCTATCATCACTCAAGAAAGAAAACTAGAGTAAAAATCAATCACTGTATACATGTTCATAATCAAAGTCTTACATTGGTTATAAAATATCCACTTAAAAAATATAGATAGAAAATTAATCATGAGTTCTTAATAAATATGGGTCAAATGACTATAGGATTGAGGGTAGGTATAAAATGATTTAAATTTATCTAAAAATGGAGTTTATGATAAAGAGTATTATTCATAATAATTACATAAAATTTAATTAACTAACTCATATAGAGGATAGTTTCTCTATTAACTAAAAAAATCTAAGTGGATCCATGTATATGTAATGAATGAATAACAAATATTATATATTTCTTTATATTAATATTTTTATTTAAATTTAAAAAATCATGTATAATATTGATATCACTTACATAACATATCCCCATATGATCCAAAATAAGATTCATCAGATGTGTAAATATAATTATTACTATACTAAATGAAAACACATTTTTTAGGAATAGGGTATGTTTAGAAAATAGTGAATATAATCATAAACCATGTAATCTAAATCTTATGAAAATACAACTATACGCATCCTTAGAAATGTACATCCCATTTAATTCAGAGATTAAAAATATCTGAAACTTGTTGAAAATAAAAAAAAAATCATAGTTTTAATTATTGTGTGTGATTTTATAATAGGCATGAAACTAATTTACCCAAACTTGTTTATTCATGGCTATTACAATCTATGTAATGATAAATAAATAGGTGGGATTTAGGATGAGTAGTTGAACAATGATTAACTCAATCATTTTAATAGTGTATTTCTCCAATCATATATGTTATAATAACTCAATTAATTTTTTAATAGGTATATATACCTAATGTATATTACATGAAATATTAAAAGAATGAAATATAAAAATGTATTTCTATAATCCTCTAAAAATTTGTAGTAAAAAAATCTAGAAATCAATTGGGGAATAGTATTTAGCCTTATGTTACTCAAAAGAAATTGTTATTTTATAGAGTTATAATTATATTTCCCAACTCATTAATCATGATAATATTCAAAATAGGAAAAAAATATTACAATATTCTAAAACCTTAAATTCTCTTTTATTTAAATGGTTGAAATATTATTTCATTTTAAAATATGATTTAAATGTATAATATCTCTTAGAATAACAAAAATAGGTAGAGGTCAAATTGTATCCACAATAAAGATCAATAAGAACTCCAAACACTTAAAATGTTATAGTGCCTACACTATTCTATAATTAAATGTTGATGATATATCAATATATGTAAATCAAAAAATAAAATTTCATTTTATGATTTTTTGAATGGGAATTGAGTGCTATCTATTGTGAAAGTTAGGCCTTGAGGGAAATTTTTGTATAGTTATGGGGAACTCTAATACCTGCAAAAAAATTAGAGTTAAACTAGAAATGATAGACCATTAGTAAATAAGGTTTAATAAATTCATATCTTGAAAAAATAGGAAGTGAAATATAGTCAATTATATAAGAAATAACCTTAAATAAATGTATGAATCAACTATAATGATGTTTTCGATGACTAATGAAAAAAATTATAGAAGCAAAAAAAATTTCATGATAAGATGATGAAAATATAGAAACCAAAAAATATGGTTTTCCTCCCATAAATAAGTAACAATGAGGAAAAATAAGGTTCTGTATAGGTTAGTGGGTGGGAAGATGTTGTGGATGCCGGTAGGGAAAAGGAGATGAAATTGGATTGATCAATGAACGGAATATGGGGGGTTTAGGAAAATTACTCTCTCATTCTTTATAACATGCTGGAGAATATACTATATCAATGATGTAATGGATTGGTTAAGTGTAGTGGGTTTAGATGGTGGATATTTTGAAGAAGGACATGAGGTTGAAGAAGGGGTTAAGGCCAGGTCAACAGTTTAAGGGGATGGTGATAGATGATCTGGATCCATAACAGGATCCCCCATATACTCAAGGGCTATAGGTTTCTCCCCATGGTCATCCTATTGATCTCATTCTTATGGATCATGAGTAGTTTAATTGAATCCATATTCACATTAGTTGAAAAGGGATGAGTGGTGCCAAAGATATTGATTGGAAAGGGGAGGTGAGTAATGAAACCTCCACACATGATAGTACTTTAGGACCACCATACACTTGTCTAGTTGTATAAATTAAACCTAATATCCATATTGAAGGTATTTTAAAAGATTGAGGAGGCCAATATTGTGAAATATATTTTGAATTTTCTCTTAGTGGAATCTTCAAGGATATCCAAGAATGATCTAAAGACTGGTGCAAAATGTTTATGGTAACACCCCATATCACAACGTTCTTCTCTATTCTAGGGTCACAGAATATCTAAGGGGTACTAGGGGATCAGTTCAATGATGTTATATATATTCCCCTTTCTCAGCCCTAGTTGTATTCCAGCATAATAATGGGAAGGAAATATATCATTGGTGTAGATACTATGTCCGATGGAATAATATCCCAAGGTGAACTACTAAGGCCTACTACCATGGATGATGGTGTCTTGTACATCATCAATATCTTGATACATTTCCTTCCATTTCTCAATGATTCTTAATATGTGAATCTAGACACAAAGATCACAAAATCCAAGTTATTGTGGATATTCCAAATAATGGGGACGTTGAACATCTTATTGGACCTCATCAGCATGGGATAGGGGTGAAAAAATATAATTTGATTCCCTGGGTGGAAGAGTTGAAGAATGAGTATAGGGTCGGGTGTAGGTAAGAACCCTTAGATGAGTTGGAAGTGGATTATGACTTTTATTAATTTGTTTCATTGCCCAACCTAGACATGAATGAAAACAAGGCCAGTTTTGTGTGCGATATTGAAGGGTTATATATTGTCTCTTTTGGGGTGGAGGATTGTCATCCTAGACCGGTCAATAGAAATTCAGTGTTAAATCCATGACTATGGGATTCATTAGATAATTATAAGTATGTTGGATAGGGAGTGGCGGATGGTTGTATAAGAGTGTATAAGTGGAATGATCTCCAGTGAGGTAGAGGGGAGGAGGGGGAGGAGGTCGGGGGAGGGAAGAAGTTGGGGGGGATGTCGTGAACAAAGTGTTCATATATTTTAATTCCATACCTGTTTTTACAAGTGCTGTATTCAATATTTGATGTTTGAATATTTATATTTATTTTTTTATTATCCCTCGAACATTCACGTTGGTTATTTTGTTTACATGACAATTTTTTTCATCAAACAGAAAATATAAAAATCACTAAATAGCAGTCCATCATTACATAAGATTTTCTAATTTTCATAGAAATATTCACTAAACTATTTAAACAATCCTATCTTTCATTCCATTAAATTATTTCTTTATTTGATAGAAATATATATGTGTCACTTTAGGTAAAAAAAATAAATTCCCCTCAGGGACTGGTTCTTGATAAAAGTGGCTAAAAATGGTGGAAATACATCCCTCATCAAAGGATCATTATGATTAACATCATTTTTATAACTATATTCATTTTTTGGAGGTAATGTCACTTCCCATCATTAAAATTTATAAAGTCTAATTTATCTTCAGTAACACTGATTTACTAAAAACCCAATGAGTCGATACCATTCTTAGTGACAATAACTATGTCAAAAACAACTTGTTCATTTATAAATCTAAATATCATACTTTTTTGGTTTACATCAATCAATGAATTACCAAGGGTTTTTAATGTTCACCCAATAATTATGGGAACTGATTTTTCTTAGTAAATATGTTGGAAAATGAAATCAGTGGGCTAAATGAACTTACCATCCTTTAAAAATACATTCTCAAGAAGTCCTCAATGGTAAATGATAAATAATTCAGTGAGTTTGTGTGAAAATATAATTGGGTTTGTTAATTTGCGTCTCAAATTTTTACCGACACTCATAGTTATAAGGATGAAAATTGCGAAAATATCATATAGTGGGCTTTTAAAATTTTATGTCCCCATTGGGTAGGGAATAGAAAAACATTTTTTTATCACGTTTATAGAGGTAGCTTCTACTAAACAACTACTGATAATTCTTCGATTATAGATATAACTCATAAACCTTTCATTTTACTCTTACTTGATTCTATTACTTTTATGACGTATAAATAAGAAGGCATTTTGAAATTATTCTATAGAGGGAATGTTGATCTGTAATTATTTAAACATCTCTATAATCATTTTTTAATTTATCTCTCATTTATCTTGTCTTATCGTCTATGTAAAAGGGATATGGGGTGCATATTTTTGTAGTGACATAAACACACACACACACAGATATATATAAATAAATATATATATATATATATATATATTAAAAAATTTATTATGAAATGTTTCTTTTTTAGATGGTTCTAATTCTATATTTTATATGTCGACAATTTTTTTATCATCGTCATTATTACTCTGGACTGGTAGTTGTTTTTTTATATTTACTTAAATGATTTTCCAATCATATACATGGTTTCTGAAAATAAATAATTTTTCCTCTTCTATAAAAAAAACATATCCAGATATATTGGATGAGTCTTGTTGTTATTGGGAAAGGTACTCGGTAATCGGTCTAATAGGGTCTGGGAGATATGTCATACCTGATGCTCACGGTTATGAAGAGACAACCTTCAGTTTTACATTTCTCTTTCATTAATTTTCATACTATGATATTATTGATATATGATGGTAGTGTTTGGGTTATAATGATTGGATTCTAGAGGTTGGGGTTGTTATTTTTTCAGTGGAAGATCATTTTGGTAATGAAGTTTGTAAGGAGGATGAAACTATTTAATTCTATGTATAAATTCTTTTTTTGAAATTTTTATTTTGATTCAGGATATTTAATTTTATATGGGTAATGAAGTGGTTGCTAATTCCATTGTGTTGTTTGGATACTCATATGATGAAAATAATTTGGTTGTTATAGCTATAGAAAAATACATTTCTAATAATACTATTACTGGTACAATTGAGGTTGTTTAATCTATTTATTTTAATAATTATAATCAACATAATTAAAATCTTGTATTTTAGTTTTCCCTATACCTTCTCGGTGTGCAAGTATAGGTGTAGAACATAGGTATTTTTTTCAAATTGTATCTCTGAAACTAGGGGATGAGTGTTTGGTGGTAAATATAGTTGCTGAAATGATAAAATATTATTATTAATGGATTCCACTTGCTCTTCATGGAAGTTATACTCTTCCACTTGATAGATTTTTTAATGGGGTAGTCCAATATCATTTTTTCATTGAATATCATTTTGGGATATATCCTGTAACAACACTCTGATGACATGAGTCATTTTGAAAATGGGCCTACTATTAGTTGTGGTGTCTTTAAAATTGTGTGTCGTCAATTAGATTATTTGATATAATGCTTGAAATTGTAGCCACACTTCCTGTTTTTAATGTGGAAACATTGTATTTAGTTCCATGAAAAGGACACATTATTCATAATATAGTTCTACATCTTCTTAATAGAAATTTTGGATCTCAACAATCTACTTCAAGGTTCGGATTAGTGGGAAATATTTTTTAAAGAATTTATCTTCCAAATAATCCCAAATTTATATGTAATAGAGACCTTAATTTTTGAGCTAATCTATAGCTCTAACATGTAAGGATGAAGAAAATAAATGAATTATAATGATTTCATAAATTATACATTTGTTGTGAGAGGTTTGATAGTCATCAATGAACATCAAAACATTCTTATGTAGATCTTTGAATTGAAGTGAACTAAACCAAACCATTTTCTAGATCATATAGATAAGTATAAGATTATTATTGAATAAATGATTCTGAATACGAAAAAACATAATTTTGGTTAGAACAGCACTATTTTATAAATATCCATAGACTATGAGGGCTTTCTCCTATATCACTAGTTTTTCACTGATATTTAGGTCATGGTTGTTTTTGGTTTTGGGGATGTGGTGGTTAAAGATGTTTGTGTTAATTTATAGATAATCATCGGTATCCATCAATTGACCACTCTATATTAGGATCTTATGGAATAACTTATTGACTTTAATGTCTATTTGAATGATTCAGAGGGACTAGACTTGTGGACTATTCCAATGAAGAGAGCATATATAGTTCCTTGTCCATGTGATAATATTATAAAAATAAATGGGTAAAAGTAATAGGGAGGGCGTAAACCTACGTTCATGTATAAGGAAATAGTTTTGAATAATATTTATCCCCAGTAATGGAACCAAAAATTTTACCAGCCTATACAATGTCATTAATTATGAACAAGATATGAAAAGATTATAATTTTTATTTCCCAAACTACACTAAAATACTGAGGAATATTTGAGTTGTAGTTTAGTGTTGATCACACAAGGAAAAGTTGTTTGAATTCATAAAAGTGTTAAATTTTTTCAATAGAGTCCCCATGATCTCTCTTAGGTTGGGTTTTACAAAAAATAACTTATCTTGGGATCTATTCAGATGAATCGAAGGGATTCAGTTTCAATTAAAAATTTATGAATTAGAATGTCCTAAATCAATCTTGGGATATACCTATGACCTCTAATTCAGAGGGGTGAAAATGTCCCCAAATGGTCATAGTCCTACCAAGTAGTTCCACCTAAGATAGAAGCTAATTATTTTTCTAATGATAGTCAACAACCTATGTGCAGAAAGCTTCTCATCTCGGAAAAAATTTATCACAAGCTATTGAAACTATATTTCTCACCTCAAATAAGGTTAGGGTCCTTCAATTGCATCTCTCATGGTTAGGGTAAATAAAAAATAGTAATATTAATTATTTTGTAGACCCTATTTACATGACATATTGTTATCATGTTTTGGTTTAGAGATTCAGTAAATTAAAAAATAACCTTATTATTGACCACCAAACCTATGTGGAGTATCCAAACATTATTATATTTATTGAAATATTAAAAATATATTTAATTCATCACATATTAAATAAACTATTTAAAGTAAATAAATCCACAAAAAAACACATAAAATAAATACCAATCTAAGTTGAAGGAATGAAAAATGAAAAATACAATGGAAGTTTATGTTGAATAAAAATTGGTATTCAAATTGGAACAACATAACGAAAAAAATTAACTAGTCTGTAAATGAAATGTGGTAAAAAATGAATGCTTAAAATAATAAAATAAATAATGGGAATTATATATGGATGAAATTATAAAAGAAAATATGAATAAATGGGGAATAGAATTTGGATGTCCTATCTCTTGGTGTGTGTGTCTAAGTCACTATCAAATATATAGTGTTGAATGTTACATGACATTTCTATTTTTCATATCATGTAACCCTTGTATGGGTTTTTTATTATAATAAATTTGTAGCATATAAATGATGTTCACTACACATAATTCGTATCATCTAATACCTAGGAATATTTTGGATCTCATGAATTTTATGGAAGGTGTCATTGATGGGATTCACAATTAGAACACTTCATGTCACATAACGAACTCACACCATTTATGTCACTATATATGAATTTACACTCTTCCGCAATTTTAATTGTGGATTAACATTGTGTAATAGTTTCATGCCTTTCCTCCAGATTTAGAGGCTATCTTTTAACTCCCAGGTGGTCCACTCAAAAAAATCACACCTTGTATTTCATATTCAATATGTGTAATGATTAATTTTACAATTTTTAGATGACTAATCATTTTCACTCTAGATTGAAAAATTCTTATGAAAAATCATAAAAAAGAAATCCATTATCAAATAAATTATGATTCACCATTAATTAAATCTATAATAAATATTTATATGACTTAATAATATCTGTTTCATATGGTGGGAATATGGATACTGATTAAAAGTATCCAAATTGTATTATATGTATTGGTCATGTAGGATTTCGTTCCTCATTGTCTAAAACTATAAACATGATAAGATCATCAAAAGTAAGAGAATGAGTTCATGAAATAAATATTATAAATATTTAATATTTTTTCTAGGTCCTTATAATTTTTATTAGAAGTTTGTATAGATAACATTATAGTTTAGGATAATGATAATCACATACCTTTAAATATTTTACATTATTGTTAACTTGAAATGATATAAAATTAAATATTACCATAATGATTCATCTAATGTATTTCTATTTAGAATGATTTTACCAAAAAAATAGGCAAGATATATTGGGAATGAACTAGGAAGAAAATATCCTACCAAATATGTATCTCAATATGGTTGTTAATGGAAATTATTAGTTTGTTTCAGTGACAGCATAACCGAAATAATATATTAATTCTGATGGTATCCATTTTAGAGAAAAAACCAATCTTAAATGAAGGGACTTGTCAATATTTGATCATTTTATGAGAAAGAATATCCCATAATTCAATGGATCATATGACCCCATGATAGATTGAGGATGTATTAATTCCTTGGATAAGATATTTTATTTCATGGGATGTTTAAAATATAAAAAGGGAAAACTTTCAATTTATTTTCTTGATTGTGAAGATAATTGATAGTGGTCTTTGGTCAAGAATATCAAAGAGGAAGATAATATTGATGACATGGAAATAAAATCATTTAATGATCAATTTGTTGAGAAATATTTTACTAAGGTTGATCGAATCTATATTGAAAAATAATTTCTAGAACTGAGGTAAAATGGTGAACATTATACAGCTTCACTTGATTAAAACTTTACAATATTGTCCAGGCATGTGCCAGATTTTATTTAGAAAACTATTAGAAAAATTTTTATATTTTCTCAAGGATAAAACCATGTTTATGAAGAGAATTATATTCAAGATAATTTAATATTAATGATAATTTGGTTAATTTTTTATTGAATGTTTATATACAGTTTCCGGACATGCATGTTCTTCAAGATAACAATAGTATAAAAAGTTCAATATGGAAGGTTATAAAAAAACCAGCTAAGAAATATAGAGGTAAAATCCGAAAATCTTAAAATGTAGAAGATAAAATTTAAATTAATGTTTTATATCTTCTAGAAATTGTTTTTGTGGTGATCAGTTTAGTCATAGGTATCATGATTGTGAATAAAAGAGTCCAAAACAACCAAAGAATGAGGTCACTAATAGCCATCCAATGTTGAGGTGTTTTAGTTTTAATGAGTTGGGTCATTAAAAAATCATGTTTCTGATGTTATTTTTCATAATATGGTACTCATCCATAATAGAAAAAAAAATGGTGCAGTGATTTCATTTTATATTACTATGGTTGACCATGGGAATTAAAATTAATCAGTAACACATTTATTTCATGGATATTGCAATTATTCCAATAACCTATTGGACTATCGAACTTCAAATTAATTCATCTATAATACATTTTCATGAAAATGGGAATATCAACACATGAAATGAAGATATTTATTTTTTAAAAAATCAAGGGGTAAATATTAAAGATACAATGATTTATAGGAATCTTTTTATTGTTATATGCAGAATGGTATTTCAGTAAAATATTGTGAAACTAGATAACTTAGGGTTGGAATAATTCTCAATATGGATTGGTTTTCAGTTTATCATGCTATGATAGATTGTATTGCTAATAAATTTGTGTACAATGATTTCACACCATTCATAACATACCAAGAAGCTAGGAAGTTTGTTGGAGGTGGTAGTGAAAGTTAACTAAATCTATTTTTTAAAATAAAGAAACTATTCAATTCAGTGACTTTATAGTAGTACATCAATACATGGATGTGTTTTCTGATCATTTTTATGGTTTTATTATTGATCAGGTGGTTTAGTTTAAAATTTAATTAACTCTGGATTGTAAAATCCCAGAATCCACACATCCAGATTCAGTACCATAGACAAAAATATTATAAATGTAACTTAATTTTTTTCATCAAAACTTACGACATCAAAAAGAAAATAAAGAATCCCTTATGTACCAAAAGACATTTTAGGATTAGAGTGTCATAGAATTAGTAAAAACTATTAGAAAAATTGGTTCATAAAAAATGGTTCTTAAAAAAACACATTATCTCCCACTACACCATGATTTTCTTGTTTCACATTAATTCATCAAAATCATCCATGTGAAATACTTCTTTAAAAAACACATTCAACATCTTTCCTATTAACCTGGGAAAAAACATAAGAATGTGAGAGCTCAAATGCTCAATATGTGAAATCAAGAGAGATATGTAAGCATAAACATGAACATAAATGTATGATAATATGATCATAATAGTAAATAACAAAACCATTCATATCAAATATCATTAAATAGAGTCATAGTATAATTATTTTATATTTGAGAAACATAAATCATAATGATATTAAGAACATAAGCCATGAAATCATAACATTTAAATAAGACATTGAATTTGTGGTTAAAAATTAATCACATAATATGATTTTCACAGTATTCAAGGAATAATTTCCAAGACCATCATAGTGGAAAAATTCATATACTGAACCAAGATTACAAGTTTTTCTATCCATGTATTACTGAATGAGATTTAATTTTTTTTTCTAGCCATATATTACTGAACCAGATTTACTTTCTATTCCAGCCATATATTACTGAATCCAATTTATTTGTCATTCTAATAATGTCTATCTCAAGATATATATATCATTATGAAATTCATTGGAGGGAGATATAGGTCCCACCCTTCATGTAATGAAATCATTATTATGTGTTTCATAATAACACAGATCATTCATAACCC
Organism: Viscum album; assembly: GCA_963277665.1. NCBI lineage: Eukaryota > Viridiplantae > Streptophyta > Magnoliopsida > Santalales > Viscaceae > Viscum > Viscum album. Next base: position 1,285,328,168 of record OY728159.1, on the reverse strand, counting down.
ATAATAAGAAATGGGTTCCATAAATAAGTTCATCATAGCATAACTTATGGAAAAGAAATAAAACTCATAAGTACATGTCCATAATAAATACAATCTATTAAAAGAATAATAATAATGGTATCATTGGTTCATATTCCCAATAAAACCTATGTAACATAAAATAAAATTGTCTTAGATGGAAAATAACTTTGAGATAACTCTAGAAAAAATGTTCATGAGGAATATATCCCTTTTTATTTTAAAAATGATATTTTGAACATATTTTCTTTATAATAATATTATATTCTAAAATAGAATAGAAAACTTATAATATAAAAAAATTAGATATAAAAAATTTATTTAAAATCGTTTTCCTTGAAATTGATTTGAAGATATCATTTAAAAACATTTCTTGGGGAAAATAATAATCAATGCTTTCAAAGCCTCCCATTCTAATTTGAATCATTTAAATAATAATTCCTATGAAATCATCACAATAAAATAATATTATAATATCATTTAAATAAGTATATTTTGATATAACATGTCATATGGTTGTATATACACATCTTATAATAACATCCGTGCATAATTAATCATGTTTCTTTAAGAAGGAAAATTGAGACAAAAAACTACCAAACTCATTTGGTAACTTTTGAACCACAAATAGACATGAAACTGACATAATAAAATGGTTATCTAAATAACAATAAATTAGTTTACAAATTCATATAATACATTCATTTTCAATATTCACACCACACAAAATAAATGATTAGTGAAAAAGGCATGTATCGCTAGGAAACAAAAAGTGAGATGAAATTCCCTTACCTTCGGCCGAGGTTCCATTATACATATAAAAAACCCATGTATAATTAATTAAAAATGATATGGTAATAATCTGTAAAAATATTTATATTTATTATATCATATATGATCATATTATCAACCATTTAATAATGATTAATTTTTACTCTTCTTTCAGTTGTTAATTGTTTCGTCTTTTCTAAGCATGTTTTGCCATATAAGTCATAAATATTCTTCATAGGTAATATATATATAATGTAAATAATTATATTTAGGTAGTATATATCATATTTATACATTATATATATTAATTTTATCATTCATGATTGGTGAATAAGTAAAATGAATCTCAACGCGTTGTGGAGATGGTAGTCCATTTGTATGCACAAGTAATAGAATCATTTCTTTAACAATAATAATTTTCTAAGTGAATGGTATATAAGATATATCCATAATAAATATTATTTTATAATTATTATATATGTATATTAATTTCATCATAATACCCATCAAAAAAAATTTGTGATGAAAAAATATATTAAACCATGGCGTGGAGACGGTATGTATTATGTACGCACACATGGTGATTTTTTTTTCATTAGATGGATAGAAGGTGGAATATTGTTGTTCCATAACTATAATAACATCTTAGTGTGTATGTTATACCATATTTATTACATTATAATAGACCCCACAAAGGAAGAAGAAGTAGAATAAGAAATGATTTTGAAAATTCGGTAAGGAAGTTACCTCTTCTTCAACGATCACTCTCTAAATCTCTTGTTTAGAACACTAGAGATTGTAATTTCAGAATACTAGAAACCTCTTTAGTGTTACTAAATTTGTTCATAATTGAAATTATCAGAGTTTATTCAAGATTCAAGGCTTAAAGTGGTGTAAATATTTGAGGGAAGAGGTTCCCTTTTATAATTGAGGTGAGAGGTAGTTTTGGAATTTTTGAAAAAAATAAATTTATAATAATTTCAAAATAGATTATAACACCTAAAAATGAGAAATATTAGGACCTAATATATGATAATATTGTAATATCATCAAAAAAAAATTTTATAAATGTTTTGATGTCAATTTAATCCTTATCTTTTTAATTAATCCGTAATTGTATTTTTTAATTTTTACTAATATAACAACATATCCTATACTAAATGTTTTTAATTTTATTTATTTTATTTAAACTAAATAAAAAATAAAAAATTTAGAAAATTTCATATCATATTATTATTATTTTTTATTCTTAATGGTGGATTATAATTTTTATATATATTAATAAGACATTATTTTGAAAAAATATAATTAGTGTCCACTTTGATACTATTCAATTAAAGGATTTTTAAAAACATATACATATGATGATAACCTCGAAAATAATATTTATTTATATCCCTATTGGGCAATGGTAAACAATAAAATTAATTTTAAAAAATAATTATCCATAATTAAATATATTTTAATATTTTCAATATCATTCATTTGATATTTCCCTTAATATAATAATTACTACATCGGTTTATATTAATTATTTAATATATATTTTTTCACTAAAAATTCAAAATAAAATACCATAATGAATATAAATTTTATCATATTAGAGATTAATATTTATAGTCAAATATATCTTTTGATTGAACATATATTTAAAATTATATATCATTAAAATAATAAACGTGACTACTTTCACTCTACTTTTATTAAAATAATATATATGTAATAATTATTTTTATATGGTTCCAAATGTTTAATAAATAAACCCTTTAATGATTATGCTTGATATTTACTCAACCAATAAGATTGGAGAATGTCTTTTAGTATTTAATTATTTATTTTCATATTAATAAAATTGTTTTATTGATTATTCATCAATTAAATAATTTATGCATTGTCAATTTATAACCCTTTAATGTAGTTATTTATTTCATAAAAATTAAAAAAAAATCCATGGAAATAATATTAAATATTTTAAATGACTACTTGTAGTCAAATATAGCATCTGTATAATGTTTTTTTAAAAGTGATATACCAATTAAAATATGAATGTGACATCTTTAAATTTTAAATAAATAAAATATTATAAATAAAATAAAATCATCCAAATTTCTGCAAAAGGTAAAAAATAAATTTAAATTATTTATATTTTTTTATTTAGTTAAAAATTAAAATTAAAATTCATTTATACCACCCATTTGTCTATATGTGGGAACATAATTGATATTATATTAAAGAAAATGACACTTTCTCTCAATCATTAATTTAAATGATATCTAAGTCATTTTCATAGAAAAGTGTACATTAAATTATATAATTTCGATCCTTATGTGTTAAATGCTGAATTAAATTTATAAAATATTTTTTTATTAAATTTTGGGTCATTTTATAGCCATTATAATTTTATTTTTTCCCAAATTTTCCAAATTTACCTTTTACTATGGTGAAACATTTTTCCATGGTACAATTAATATTGGTAAAAAAGGTCCTATATACCAAATTTGGATACCATGAATCCAAATTGTAAATCCATTTTTTAATATTTAAAAATCATAAGTTTCATAATTAAATTTAAAATAAATCCAGAAAAATGTCGCTAAATTTTGTTTTTTGGATAAATTTTCCTATTAAAATGGAAAAGGTTTTTATAATAAGTTCAGGTATAAAATAATTTTCATAAACAATAATTATATAAAAATTGAGTAATAAAAATTTAAAAATAATAAAAACTTAATTTTACTATGTAATGACTTTAAAATAAAATAAATTTTCTATAATAATTCACATTTTTATTATTCATCAAAATATAAAACATATTAGAAAAATACCTAAAATTTAACCAAAGTATATTTTTTTATTCCTTATTAAAACAATGTTTATTTTTTCAAATTTAATATAAAAAAGCTTCAAAATTAGATTTAAATTGGGTGTTCCTTCAAAGGGTTGCAAAACTGTATCTTTAAAAAAAATATATTTAATCCAAAAAATGAATATTTTTTATATCATGTCCAGAAAACATATTAGAAAAATGATAAACATTATATTGAATAATTTACAATTATATTACATTAATATGATCCAACTAGTGTTATTTTATAATTTTATGAATTCAATTATTTTTATTTAAATAGTTTTACATAAGAACATTTACTTTTATATAAAAGGTTTTTTTTATTTTCACTTGTAATTAATTTATCATCAAAACAATTAGACATATTTTTGTAATTAAGTTATTATTTTTCATACCCTATATTATAATGGATAGTTAATATGGTAAATTAATAATATTTATGTGTTAACTTAATCTCACTTTTTTGTAAAATGAATTATATCAAAATAACTCAAAATTGTTTGTAACACAAGCCAAGTATAATGTTGAATAAATTGAAATCTATGAGATTATTTCATGTAGCACAATCTACTCTAGGTGTGTCACATAACAAAGAACATCAATGAAATTACAAAGAATCTATATCATATAATCTTGAGGTGTTACATTCAACCCCCGTAAAATGAATTTTTCCCTCAAAAGTCATTGGGTTTGTAAAAGGATCAAAACCCACATCATAATGAAGAATAATAAAACAATAATTTTGAATTAATGAAATTAAAGTATGATAGTTACCTAATAAAAATTCTAGTAGGTTTTATCATAATAAAACAAGGATATAGAAGAAAAAACTGACCATCAGGATCGGATGGAGAGTGATAGAAAACATTGTTACGTAAAATATAATAATAAAAAATCTATAATGATTTTATGGGTTAAACAGTATTTGATTTCATATGAGGAAAAGTTAATAGTAAAAATAATTTTATGACTTTCTTCGTAGTGTTGAAAAATTATATTACTTCCAAGACTGAGATTACAAGGAAATATAATTACATTACAAGTAGAGTTTCATCCTTTAATCAATTTCCACCATAAAGCCATATTTTCACCCAAATGACAAGTCTTAAAGATGAATTTTTCATATATGAAGCACTATAATCAACATATAGATAATCAAATAATCCGAAAAAGAATAACTATGTATTTCTCAGGTATTTATACATTAACCAAAATGGTTAGTACAAGAGAAGATAATTCCCAAAAATAAAAAACCTTATGTGATGAAAAACAAATGCAATCTCCAAAATTCAATTGTAATACCCATTATTCAACATATAATATTGAAAATATAACCACCATATTTTTTACTATTGAAACAAAAAAATTAAAAGAATTTAATCATATAGACATTAAATATTAATTTTAATATTTACTTCAAAATAACATCAACCACTCTTAATGTAATATTTAAGGTGTGATTAACTTAATAAAATATTATATATGATAAGATAATCATTTCCAAAAACAACCTAATTATCCATATACCAAAAATTAAAATGATATATTCTTCTTCAATATTATTATACTCCTAATCCTCAATTAAAATATCATACTATTCTATTTACCATAATTATATAAAGTTACCAAAATATTGAACGTCCTCAAAAAAATATATCACTAAAACCAAAAATAATTTTCCAATACTAAGGATATCCATTTTCTAATATATAAGTTCTCAAAAAAAATTATTCTTATTCCATCAAACTCATTTAACCAAAATTTAAAATTCATACTAACCAGGGACTTTATGTTGGCCAGTGGTAGGTGATAAATTCTTGTCTCAATTTCATTGTGGGTTGGATTCCTGTAGCCTTTTCTGATATGATGGGTTTTCACCCTTCCTATGAGTTGTCCCTTTTTAAATATATATAATTCTTATATCATTCTCAACATGAGATAAAATCCTCTAAAATAACAATGAAATATTTTAACCAAATTGGTTAGATAATACCTATCAAATTGGGGTTCTAAGACATCATTCTTATGTCCAACCCTAATATTATAATCCCATGATTATTATATAACTCTTAAAAATACATCCTAATCTCTAATGTTTTATAAACCCTACTCTAATACCATATCTAATTGCCCAAAATCTGGACATCAGAATTCGGCACTAAAGAAATAAAATATACAAATGTGACATAATTTTCTCTATCAAAACATACAACCTCAAAATAAAAATATTGGATCACATAGATACCCAAGGAAATATTAGGATTATAGTTTTATATAATTCAGAAAAAAAATATTAGAAACATTGGTTCATAAACAATTGGTACATATATAAAAACACATTATCTCCCACTATATCAAGAATTTATTTTTTAAAATTCAGTCAATAACATCAACCATGTGAACTAACTCTATACAAAACTCATTTATCAAAAGAATGGGAGAGCTCAAATGCTTAGTAGGGGTAAATAAGAGAGATATGTAAGGATAATGATAAACATAAGGGCATGAGAACATTATCATACCAGTAAAATATTATACCTTATATATGAAATATCATAAAAAGAAGTCATAAAATAAAGATTTAAATTTTATAAAACATGACTCATAAGGAAATCAAAAACATAATCCATGAATTCATAACAAATTAATAAGACCTGGAATTTGTGACAGAAAAATAATCACATAATATGATTTCCATAATAGCCAATGAATTGTTTCAAAGGACATAATAGTGGAAAACTTCCTTACTAAACCAAGTTCACTCTTTATTCAAATAATGTATTACTGAACTTGACTTACTTTTCATTCTTACCATGTATTATAGAAACATATTTATATGTCATTCCAACCCTGTATTAATGAAGCATATTTACTTGTCATTCTTATAATTTCAATATGATGATATATAAATCATTACCCAATGCATTGGAGGTAGATACAGTTCCCACCCATCTCATAATTACATCATTATTATGTGTTTCTTAGGAACATTGATCATTCACAACCCATTAAAACAAATGGGTTCCATAAAACACTTTATCATAACATCACTCATATAAAAGAAACAATATTCACAAGTACCAATCCATAATAATTGTAAACCATTTAAATATGAATAATAATTGTATCATTCGTTAATATCCTTAATAAAACGTAAGTAACATAAAATAACATGGTCTTATATAAAAAATAATTTTTAGGGAACTCTTGAAAAAAGTTCTCGAGGAAAATATCATTTTTTTGTTGAAATATTATTTTCAAAAAATAAAATTTTTTGAAAAAGATTTTCAATGAAAATGTATTTTCTAAGTTATAATATAACACTTTATTATATAAGAATATTTTAAAATATTTTTCCATGAAAAAGAACTGAAGATGTCTTTTAAAAATATTTCTTGATGAAAGTAATTGCCAAAAATTTAAAAGTGTCTCATTCCACTTGGAAACATTTGAATAACAATCGTCATTAAATAATAACAATAAAAAAGTGAATAATATTATGAAAATTAAGAAATTTCTGAAATATCATGTCAAATATATGTATATACACCTCGTATGAGAACATAGGTACCTAACAAAACATGTGTCTTAAAGAAGAAAAATTGAGAACAAACTAACTTACTCATTTGGGAACTTTTGAACTGAAAACCCCAAGAAATAGAGATCATAAAATAAGAATTTAATCACATAGAAATTAAAGAAAAAAGTTATAGAATACATCATTAGTAGATTGTACACCACACAAAAGAAATGGGTGGTGAATATGTCATATATCTCAAGGAAATAAAAAGTGAGATGAAATTCCATTACTTTAGGTCAAGGTTCCTTTCTATGTATCAAGAATCCAAATATAATTCTATAAATATTGTTATTATCTAATTATAGAACCATATTTTTATTGATGGTATCATATATGATCTTATTAGCACCCATTTGATAATATTTATTTATTGCTCTTCTTTCAGGTGTTAATTGTTTTATCTTTTTCGAGCATGTTTTATTGTATAAGTCCAATATATTCTTCATAGGTTATAGTTATATAATTTTCAGATTGGAATTTAGGTATTTTATATCTTATTTATTCACTCTATAATTTTATCTAATAATTAATCAATTATAAATAAGTAAAATGAATCTCATCGCATTGTGGAGACGATAGTCCATACATATCAACAAGTGATATTATCATTTCATTAATAGTAATAATTAAGGATGTGAATGATATATTTGATGTATCTATAATAAATATCATGTTATAATTATTATATTAACCTATTAATTAAATAATTATACCCATACAAATAATTTTTTAAGGAAAACATATTATACCCTACATTGAGAAGGTAGGTCGTACGTACGCTCGCATGGTGATTTAATTTTTTCATTGGATCGGTTGAAAGTGGAATATAGTTGTACCATAACCATAATAACATATTATTATATTGGTTATACTGTAGTTATTACTTTATAATTGAAACAACTACTTATTTTGAACTAGAAGAAGAAATGATTTTGAAATGTTGGTAAAGAAGTTACATGTTCTTCGACAATCATTCTCTAAATCTCTACTAGTAACACTAGAGTTGTCCTTTTGAGAAAAAAAAACATGCATATAATGTGTATAGGGATGTTTATAATGAAAATTTGCAGATTTGTTTCTAGTTTCATGGCTAAAAAAGGTGTGATTATTTGAGGGAGGAGGATCTCTTTTTTAATTACGGTGAAGTGAATGTTTGAAAATTTTTGAACAATTAATTGATAATAATTTCAAAACCAATCAAATTACCTAAAAAATCATATATATTCAAATATAAGAAATAATAATATTTCAATATCATCAAAAAATAAAATTTTTACATATATTGATGTCAATTTATACATTATCTTTTTAATTGATCCTAAGTAATCAATTTCAATTGTTACTAAGGTAACAACTTTTCTGATATTAAATCTTGTTAATTTTACTTTTTTATGTCATGTACACCATAAATGAATAATTTAGATTATTTTTTTATCAAATAGTTATTTGGTATTTTTAAAAATGTCATATTATTTCTAAATAATTTAATAAAACATTATTTTGAAAAAATAATAATAATGTCAATTATGACACTATTCATTTCAGGGGTTTTTAAAAATATCAAGATAAGGTGATAATCTCAAAAAATATTATATTACATCACTATGGGGTCAAGTTAATATATAAAATTAATTTAAAATATTATATATCCAAAGTAATGTTTATTTTAATAATTTTAATATCACAAACCTGATTTTTCCCATAATAACATTATTACTACATTAGTTTTGATTAATTATTTAATATACATATTTTACCACTAAAAATTACAACAAAATTATGGTCAAGAAGATACATTTTATAGACTCCAGAATAACATTTCTAGTCAAATATATCTCTTTATTAACCCCATATTTAAAATGATATATTTTTAAAATAAAATGAAAGTGACAACATTGAATCTAATTTAATTGAATTAATAAAAATGTAATAATACATTATATGTAGTTCAAAATTTTCAATAACCCAATACTTGGATTATTATTGTTGATATATACTCAACCAATAATATTGGAGAAAGTGTTTTATTCTTTTAATATTTATTATCATTTTAATATAATAATTTTTATTGATTTTTCATTAATTAAAAAATTTATGCATCATCAATTTATAAGCCTTAAATGTAATTATTTGTTTCAAAAATTTTAAAAATAAATTGAAATGATAAATAAAAAAATTATACTTAATATTTGTTTTTATAATTGAATAATGTGTTAGTATAAATTTATTTTAATAATGATATATTATTTAAAATAATAATTTGACATCTTTAATCTTTAAATAAATATGATATTATAAATATCATAATAACTCATAAATGTTTCCAAAACATAAAAAATATATTTATATTAGGGAAATAAGTTTATTAAGTTAACAATAACCATTTAAATTCATTGATTATACCCATTTTTTCATATGTTCACACATATTAGATACTATAGACAAAAGCAAATTACACTATATTGTTTCATTGATTAAAATAATATTTAAGACATTTTCAGGTAAAATATTCCATTAAATAACATAATTTAGATCATTATGTGTTAAGTGTTGAATTAAAATCATCAAATAATATTTTTTTCATTTGGTTTGGCTATTTTACAGTCATTATAATTATAATTTTAACTTAAATTACCTAATTTACCCTTTACTATGGTAACAAAATTCACCATGGTTACTATTCATATCGGTCCAAAATAAAATGGACCTACATAAAAAATATAGACCCCATGAATCAAAATTTTACCTCGATTTTCAATATAAAATTTATAAAAGTCACTTAGTAAAATTAAAAGAATAGAAAATCTCACAAGAAACATTATTTTTAAAAAATTCCACTTAAAAAATGGAAAATGATTTTTATAATAAATTAATGTATAAAATAATTTTCAAAAATACTAATTTGATAAAAATTAAATAATCGAAATTTAAAACCAATCCTTCAAATAATTTTACTATGTAATGACATTAAAAAGAAAAAACATTCCAAAAAAATTATATTTTCAATATTAGTAAAAATTGAATCTTATCAATAAAATACCAAAAATTCAACCAAAATTTTTTTTACACTCAAAATTAAAAGATAGAGTTTATTTTTTAAATTTTAATATAAAAAACTGTAAAAAAAATTAAAATTGGTGCTCCATCAAAAGGCGAAAAAACTACCTTTTTTTAAAAAAAATTACTTCTTTTAGAAAATAAAAACGAATTTCTTTATTACATCACAACCAGAAAACAGATAATTTGATTTTTAAAAATAATATTTAATATATTTAACATTTATTAAAATCATAAAATCATTAAATTGTGATATTATTATTTAAAAAACTTACTTATTTGCATTGAAATAGTTTTTCTGAAAAACATTTCTTTTTATATGAAAATCTTTTTTATTTATAATTAATTTCTCACAGAAGAATTAATCGTATTTTCATAATTTAGTTAATTCAGTTCACACAAACTATTGTAATTCTTATTTTATAATATAACATAATAATACTTATTTTTTCTCTTAAACTCAGTTTTGTTTAAAATGAATTCTATCAAAAGAACTGAAAATTGTGTATATCACAAGCCAAGCGTAGGGTTGTGTAAACCGCAAACTGAGGCAATGTTTTGTGTAGTGAAGGATAATCATCATGTAGTGTATAACACACTACATAAATAAAATTAAAAAGAATCCATCATATAAAATCTATTGGTGTTACACTTATGGAAGTCATATTTTAAAACCCCATATAAATTGGATCAAGTGGATCATTTAGAATTTGAAAAATCAATTACCGGAGTTATTATATAATGGTTTATTTTGATATATAACTTCAAGATTAAGAGATCTTATTCTGTTTTTTAAATTTGAAAATGGTTCATAAATACATTTCCATGATTTTAAATCCATAAATATTTTCACGAATAAAAAAATATATCCCTTTCCTCATTTTGATGATTTAAATGATATAATCCAAAGAGGTTAGTATTATTTATAATTGACCTGAGGTTGGGGCACCATAAGATTAAATTGAACTAAGAATAAATTCCAAAACCTATATTTTAGACTAGATATGGTCACTATGAGATTTTAGTTATATCATTTAGGATATCTAATGCACATGTTGTATTAATGGAACATATGAATATATATTTTTCATGAGTTCTTTGAAAATATTTTTTTTTATTTATTAATTATATATTAGTAAATTTTTAATTTTAATATAAATATAGAAGACAACATAATATTATTATAAAGGGCTTAAAAAACAAAATATATGGAAGATTTATTACGTACAAGTTTTTCCATGAAAAAATGTCTTTCTATGGACATATTATTTCTAAAGATGGAATAACTATTAAACCTTTTAAAATAGTAGTTATTAAATTATTGAAAAGATATAAAAATATCATATAGTTTCATATCATTCATTGATTAGTATGTCACTATCAACAATTTAAAAAAACACTTAGTTGTCAGACCCACTAAATAGGTAAACATGAATAGAAGTTCAAATCATCTATCTAAAATAACAATATAATTGTTTTCTATGACCAAAATGAATATTGGTGAGTGATCTGGTTTTGGACATTTGTTATAAAATGGGTGAATTTATCATATATAATGATTATTTGTTGAATGTATATGGTAGTATTTTATTATGGAATGACCAAGTAATTTTATAGGCTTTACCTCAGTTGAAAAGACACAGTTTAAATTACACTACACATTATTTGGAATTATATTCGACATTTTTTCAATTATTCTTTTTGGAATCGTGTTTTTGGAGTGAAATGTGAAATATAAAAAGTTAACAAATGTTTCATGTATATATTATCATATAAATAAATGAACATGTGATAGAGAATAAAGATGTAACTGGTAAAGGATTATATTTGAACATTTGATTCATATACTAGAATAGAAAAAAATGGTTCGATGATTTGATTTGAAAAAATAATGTTAAATTAACCATTTTATTCATATAAAATGACCCTTTATTTAATGATTTGATATAAATTTTCCTATATTTATTATATACAAATATATTCAATATTTTTATTAAACAATAGATTTGTCAATTTTATCAAAATGAAATAAGAATTCTCAGAAATAGGGTAAATATTTTAAGGTAAAGTTGTAATACATTATTTGTGGTTAGTTTCTTGATTTTAATGTTGAAAAATTAGGTTTATTTTTAATTGGAAAATTATTACAAGTGCCTTGTGATTTTCTGTTGTGGAAATAATTATTAAGTGAAACTCATAATTATCAAATATTCATTCATTTGGGAGGAACTATGATGTATTGGGACAACCAGGATTATTAATGGTGGGTGTAATGAAATTTAATATTAACGATATCACCAAGAAGTTCTTGACTTGTTATTATATTAAAGTAGAATAAATATTAATAATGGGACAGCAATAACCATTTCCAACTCCATAGTGAAAATGATAAAATATATAAATGGATTTCATCGTTGGATTACGAATGTCATGTCATGGAAATAATGTGATTTTTTATTATTGATAAATTAACTAAATATATACATTTCCTTCCCATTAGAGATAAAATATATTTATATATTCATTCTCAAGTATATCTAAAGGATATTTTTATATTACACTGAGTACCTCTCTACATTTTACCAGACCGTGATCCCTAGTTTACATTTAATGTTTTGATATAAATTATGAATGTGTTTTTTACTGAATTAAATTTCATTATAGTTTTCATTCATCAATATAATGAAAAGTCTGAGAAGAGGATTTAGACAATGGAATATATTTTTCATTCATGTTAAATGGATTACCATGGATGTAAGGATATAAAAAAATATTTGGTTTAAATTTAATATAAGATTAGTTTTCATTCCAGTATATAGATTAATCTATTCAATGAATTATATAGAAAATGGTGTCAGAAAAAAGATTTTTAGGATGATGATAGATAAATGAAGTATGAGGGACCATAGTTGGAATGTAAAATGATACATAAGGTGATGTTTATTAAGTAATATATGAGGATGTAATGTTATAAATAAAACCAAAGGAATTATATTTCATTCGAGGTAGGAGACTATGTATTTCTCAACGTTTTCCATTTAAAAGTTTTATGGTTTTTTAAAAGGGTAAATTTAAGTCCATTATTCATTTGACCATTTGAAGTCTTGAATATATATAGATCATTTCTTTATTGAGTGGCCTTTCCTTCTTGTTTATCTCTGGTACATAAAGTATATCATTTATCAATATTAGTAAAATAGATTCCAAATTCATGTAATTTTATGATTTTGGAAGAAGTTAAGTTGGAATAGAACCCTTTTAATAAGGAATAGACTATCAATATTTTCCACCATAGGGAACATATGTTGTGACATAAGTTGATTCACCTGGGTAAGGTTTTATATTTTTGAAGAGGCAATATAGCTGTCAAAAAATATTAAGAGAGAGTTATATCATGGCTAGTTTAATGAGAGAATAAATTTGTGGGGATGGAAATTATAAATGGGAAATAATTTAATAAATTTTTTAAAGATAGAATACATCATTTTTATATGTACTAACATGAATTAGATAGCTATATTTAGTATAGAGATATTATGTTATTTTTATATAAAAAATGTAATATTTTTAACATAGAACATTCTTTATATTGGTCTTATTTAAAATATTATTCTTAAAATTTTATAAATTTAATTGGATAATATTAAGATCAGTTTGGAGATAATGATATAAAATTTTAACTATGTTTACGTTTTGGGTTTTTTAAAAAATATTGAATTTTCACTAAATATTGAAATTACAGATTTTTGGAAAAATATTTTATTTTAAATAAATTAAGTAATTTAAAAGTTCTATTATTATTTGAATATTATTTCAAATACAATAACTTTTACTTAGTTAATTTTTTTCATCATAAAATTAAATTTTCATTAACTTTATATTTGCCTTTATGATATGTTTTCTACTTAAAATGGGGGTTTCTAAGAACTGTTTAAAAGTGAATAATGTTACTCGATTTTAATTAATTAAAATAATATATAATGGTAATTTTATTTAAAATTTATATGTTATATATTATTAAATTCTAATAAAAGTTTAAAAAATTACTATTAGTCCAATATTTAATATAGAATCGTGTTTTTCTCAAAAAAATACTCTTATTCAAAACTTATTTTACATTCGTGTCTATGAAATTTGTTTTAAATTGAATTTTGAAAAAAAAAAATTGGTAAAATATATTTTTTATTTGGAATCAGAATAATTAATATTTTTTAATAAGGTTGACATTTTTTTAACAAAAATAATTGCGAAAATATTAAAAATTAATTACCATAGTCATGGTGAAAAAATGTTTTCATTGTGGGTTAATCTATAAAGACAACAATATCATGGCCTAAAAATAAGTATAAAATCTATCTTATGTATATATTAATACCTTATAGAAACAAGAATCAGGAATGGTCAATTATAGAAGACATGGGTGATGAAATATATTTTTGTGGAATTTATTCGTTTCAAAAATGACAAGTGTGCCCCTCAGATCACTTATAAAAGAACACCCCCTTTCATCATCTCTTTACACAATTAAAAAAAATCATCTGAAAAGGGTATACCAAATAACCTCTATAATTATATACCCTGATACTATAATCTATAGTTTTTTCAAAACCCGTCCTTGAATGGCCCTTGCTGAAATCCAAAATAAGTAACTCTAGCAAATTATATCCTTCTTCAAGGAGTGTTTTTATATTCATTCAACAAACACATAAAAAAATTATTCATAAATTATTATTCTATAATAACCTATGTTTTAGAAATATTAATATATTTTGTTTCATTAATTTTATATCCTATTACATTCTCTTCTTCTTTCGAATTGGTTATGAATTCATCATTTATGTGCTAGCTGGATTATCGCCTCACTAATAGTGGTCATTTTTTTTGTTTTTACCTCTCAACATTGGGTATGATGATGGAAAGAAAGTATATAATGGATTATTGTGGCATAATTTTACATATTTTTAATTAAATAATTTTTAAATTGTTTATGTTACATTCTATGGATGATATAATAACATTTCTCATTTGTACAACCCACTACCACCTCACGGATCGTTGTGATTCCTCTTTTCTTAAGGATTTACATGGAATGTAATAATAGTAAAATAAGGAATGTATATTATATTCATGGAATAATTATGATATTCCTAAAAAATATATATCTATAAAATTAAAATATATCATTTTATTTCCTCTATTTTCACTCACTGAAAAATTATAATGTTTCTCGTGAACACGTGGACTACTGCCTACAAGAAGCGATGTGACTCTTATTAGATCACCACAACAAAAAGATGAATTATTTATACATACATATAAGTAAATATTAGTTTATATATGATATTATTATCATTCAGTATTGATAAACTATTATTTAATTCATTTCTATAATGATCATTAAAAATGGAATCGTTGATCACCCGTTAGTATGACCCACCATCTCTAGGATTGTAACACATTTCATTTCTCAAAACAACATTTAATTATTGCTAATAAAAAAAATTGAACTTATATGATAAGTATTTAAGGAATATTAATATGTATATGATTAAATAATGAACTCTTTGACAATATTAATCATACCAATGCCATTTTTGACCCATTAGATAAATATTGTCAAAACATACGATGTAAACGTAATTGATTATATAAGTTTATTTAATATGATAAAAAGTGAAATAAAATTAATAATAATAATAATTAGTTTTCACAATAAATTAAACAAGTACCAGTAAATAATTATTTAAGAAGTAAAAGAAACATGTTACATTTCATACTCAATGTAAGAGACTTTCTCTCAATTTAATTTCTTTGACGAATATTTTTACGTTAAAAAAATTTCATATCATATATGATATTTAAAAATACCATTTGAATTTTTATATCATTAATTAAAATATTCTAATTATATTTAATGTTTTTTACGTTTATTCATTAATGGGTATTATGATTTAAGTGTTTTTATGTGATCTAGAGCATAACATTTAAAAAAATCACTTTTATTGTTTTCCTTATAACTCATTATATTCCATGAATATGTTTTTAAAATTATTTTATAAAAGAATTTATATTTAAATAAAATATTCGTGATATAAATTTTAATTCTATTTTACGTTACTTCAATGGTTTATAATATAATTTTTTTTGTATATTTCATAAAAAATGTTTTGAAAATGACAAAAGGAATGTTCTATTTTATCATTTATAGTGAAAATGAATTTTTCCACTTCCATGAACATTATTTCAATTATATATTCCTTTAAAATAATACATTTATTATTCAATTAAACATGATTTTCCCTTTTTGGGGTTTTTTATATTTAAAATAGGCTTTAAAAAATAATTGGTTTTTTTAATATCCTTAAGTAATAGTCTTATGAGTTTAAAAGAGTCTTTTAAAATCATTATGATGGAAATGTAAAATCGTAAAATTTTTCTCTAATATGGAACTTGATCATTTTAAAACGGAATAATGTTCCTTCATATTGATCCAATTTATCTCGTTAATACTTATATTGTGGGTTCCCCTAGATGGCGCTAGGTGATCCCATTATAGCATAAACAAAGGGTGCATCTAGACAGTGCTCCTTTTATTTTTGTAATAATCATACTCTTAATAGGTTAAAAGTAGGGTGTTACAAATGGGCTTCTCCTACATATTTAAAAATGATTTAGTTAATACTTATATAGGATTAAAATTTCTTATGAATGAGATACTCTATCTTATAAAAAATTGTTTTTAATTTCATTATATGTGGTTTTAAAGGATTAACTTGAGAAAAAAGTAAAGGTGTTATTCATGTTAAATGTTCTTTTTCATATTCTCAAAGAAAATATAAGATAATGGTAAAAAATACAATATATTTCATGTTTTGACCAGAACGACCACTTTTTTATGTCTATTTATGAGATTTTTGTTCCCATCCCTTAGTTTTAAAATTATTTTCATAGTATTTAAAGATAGGTAAGGGAAAATAGGGTGTCATGTTTAAGGCCATGAATATTTTATTCATGAAATGAAATAATTTTCTATTTTAAAAGTTTTATATGCTAGAAATAGTGGATACTAATCAAAAGTGTTCACTTTTTATTATATTGTCTTTTAATGTATGAGTTATGGAACAATTATATAATACTCTAAAACTAAAAAGATCATAAAATTAATGGGGGTGAATTATTGATTAAATATCAAGATTATGTAATTTTTAAAGAAGTAACCTTGTACAAAATGTAAGCATTATTAATTTTGGATTACATTGACCCGGTATCAAAGTGGTATTCCACTCTAATGAAGCAGAATCAATAGGGTTTACAATCTTAATTTGAGTCTATTACATTATACCCCTCATCCTATATCTAAAAGTATTATTTAGAAATTTATTTTTTGTATTTAATTTGGAATACTGCTTTTATGTCAATATAAGAAACATATCACCATGTTAAACAAATATAGGTATATTAAATTCCACTATGGAAATATATACATCATCTATTATTTTTTGTGAAACCATCTAAAACTCATTCTTAAGGTTATTTTTGTTGATCAAGATGTGAAGCATGATGATTCATAGTTTCAAGGATTTTAGAGGTAGAAAATTTTTAGACTACATGTGAGTTTGGTTATTGTAGGACATTCCTTTGGATCTGGAATAAAAAATATAGTTGCGAGAGCCATATATAATTACGGGGTTCTATATTTTAATATCACACAATTATTTATTTATAATATATAGTAATACATAATAAATTTAAAAAATATTGTTAGGACTAGTATAATTGAGAAATTAGGCACACTACACAATAACATAAAACATGGGTAAAACATCATTATTTAAAAACACCAAATAATATCTTAAAAATCCCTTTGTTGATCTAAAACTGCATGGGAACACATATGATCAGGCGTAATGAAAGGGTTAGCTATCAATCTAATAAAGTGAATTTTAAAATAATAACATATGGTAATCTATTACATTATATTGAGTATACATATCAATGTAACATAATAGGGGTTAGAATTATAAACCTAAGAATCTAAAAAATATATAATATGATAACATAAAGGAAATATAGGAATGTAGAAAAAACATAAAACATGAATTCATAAAAATAATTCATTAATAATCACTATAACATAATGTCATATAGTGATTATGGTAAACTCATGGGCACTATAAATGGCATCTAATGAGATTAAAACACCACACGATTCATTATATATCAATATAATTCTGATCCTACCCATTATATTAAAATGACACACATGCATAAGTGTTCCACATAGATCTTAATAAGTAAGGATTCCTTCCTAAAATTTGAACCCATGAATATTTCACATGATTTATATAAAATTAAATACCCAATATATTAATGATATTTACATCTAGTTTAATACACTTTTGTGGAAATGGGGATAGGTATTCACAACACAAATGTTTTTCCATAGAAAATACCAATATAATTTGAGAAAAATAATCATTGTAACTAAATATTTAGGTAATGGATTAATAATAGCTAAAAGGGTATATAATCACTTATATATCATATGGGCAGTTGGGTAGTTGTTTTAAAACATATCTCAAAATGAAAAATTAGTAACTAGAAGGTATAATATACAGATAGTTCTTGAACAATGAGGAATGATCATGCACCTGACTGGTGCCTCTAAAAGATTGGGATAATCATATTAAGATATGAGGGGAACAATGGAGGGCTATATAGAAAAAATTATGAGTAACATATCACATAATGGTTTTTGAGTGACGTGGAAAGGGAAATTGGATGGGGTTATCTTGCAAAAAATGGGAATTTGTTAATAATGTCTAAACCAAGGATTTTCACTATATATGATAATATAATCAAATCCAAAAACCACCAACTTATTTTTCCTCCGGTTTCTACCAAATGGTAGTGGTTTTTAATATTATATGAAACATGGAATTGATCTCTATAAAATAATATTATTTGTTATGTGGAAGTGAATATTGTTCATAATGAATTATTTAAAAAACTATGAAATATAATACAGGTTCGGGATGGTTCATTAAGGGTTTTAAAATAAGATGAATAACACCAAAATATTTATTTTAAATGATAAATAAATTTTTTTTGTGGATACACATTATAGTATTAATTACTTCACTTATCACTTTTATGATTTAATAATACATAATATAATTAACTTCTACCAAAAACATGACTATCTAAAAAAATTGTGGAAAAATAACCATTGGAAAATTTTAACATCATTATAAAAAATATATTTATTTCATTAAAATAAATCTATGAAGTTAATAATTTAAATTTTTAAATAAAAATTTACATTAATTAAAAAATAATAATTTTATAACAATAACAATTTTTTAAAACATATAATTATTACATTGGACACCACTAATTTGTATTTTCATTGGTATATAAATAATATTTAATAATAATATTTTATAAAAATCACTTTTATTTTAAAATTATAGAATTCATAAAAAATTTGTTTTAAATAAAACTGGATATTTTCCATAAAGTAATTTTTTATTCATATCAATATCTAATTTTTATCAAGTCATATAAAATTATAATAATGAAAAGGATAAATTTAATCTCTATTTTACTAAAAAGAAAGATATAAAAATTTATAATAATTGGTTCTTGAAACATAAACCCTTATTAAAGCATTATATGACCATAGTGAAGGGTTTTTGATGTTGGGGGTTTCTTGGGAAGGTTCTATGAAAATGGTGTAGGTTACTATCTTCATAATCTTGAACGTATTCCATAATAATTACTATTCAAGCATTGATTTTTTGAATCACAACTTTTACAGGGTCAAGAGAAAATACTGATGATTCTATATAACATGGATGATATGATAAATGGGCTTCATTGTGAATGATATTATTGGTATAGTTCATCTAATCTTACATATATTTCTATTATAATTTTTCATTTCAAATAAAATATTCTAATCATAAAAGTTATTATAAAAATTAAATATATTGACAATTATGATGAATAATGGCCTTTTATATCTAATAGGCTATATCAATACAAAATAACCATTGTAGTGAATGTGTTTTCTATAACATTATTTAATTTACTAATTCAAAAGGGAATTTAATTTATCAAATTTTGATTCATAACATTCTTCCCCCATCAGAAATGTCTTAGAAAAAATTTGATTTTATAAAAAAAAATATAGATGATGTTACTTATATTTTATTATTTCTTCCTATTCTAATGTTACCTACTAATTCTATTATTTCAGCCACAATAATATGAAAAGGTTATTTTTCATGTAATGTATAATATTTTCTATACAATCAAAGTTATTCACTTTATTCTTCATATATGAATGTTATTTTCCTTAAAGTAGCACCTAAGGATTTATTACCTGTGAGGGGTCTTATTGTACTTCATCAAGAGGGGTACATGGAACACATCATGTACTTGAGATGGTTTAGTGGATAGTAATATTTGATAATCCATAAGGTTTATTTCATCAAGGATCTCAAAGGGGTGATGTTTCTTGGAATATGATTACCCCTCTCTCATAACATCATGACATTCTTTCATAGTGTTTTATGGAGGAACACCTTAACTCATACATTATGCTAAACATATCGTTGATGGTTATCATATATTATTTGTATTTTATTTATGATATCATAAAATTATTTTTTTAACATTCTCTATCATATCATGGATAATATAGGGTCTCTAATTCTTCCACTCTCTAACTTGAACCCATATTTTAGGAGTCAGTAACATCTTCCCATATGGATCCACATAAGATTCTATTTGAACGAAATAATTGTAATTTTTTTATATTAGACCTCCAATAGTGTATGGTGTTGAATCAAGCATCCTTATAAATCAATTTAACATAAAAATCCATTTCCTCCTCAATTTGAATGTTTCATTAACACTTCCAATATGTCTGAGGGTTATAAGTATTACTAAAAAAAACTATGTATTCAAATGTTACTCAAGGAATATTCAAAACCTTGAGGTAAAACAAGGTTCTTGGTTAAAAAAATGGTGTGAGGAACTCCATTGGAGTATTACTGTGTCCCTTATATATATCACAACAAGATGGTCAAGAGATAAATTTTTCTCTACAGTAATGAAAGGTGGTGACTTTCCATGGTTTTTTATTACCACACAAATGGTTTTATTACCTTTATATTTTCAGGATCTGTCCAATGATAAAATATATTATTATGTTTTCCCATTTCAACAATAGTATGGGAAGGGGTTGAATCTTACCCTTATAATTTTTTCATTCATTTATAACTTTTTTTCATAACAAGACATAAGATTTAAATTTTTCAATCCACCTCCTCATTTTATCAAACAAGAATTTATTCTTATGATATCTATAAAAAAAATTATTCTTATTTGAATAGAGAATGATGTGATATGAAAATCATATAGAAGTTCTCTCGTATACTATGGTTTTAATAGTGCACTGATCAATGTTCCAAACCATAAAACTCAATCTATAGAAAAGTAAAACACTGTGATATTAAAATATCTTTTTCTATGGCTCGAAATCATTTTTTGGCCTCCTAGATACTCTAAAGAATTATTGGTTGAGTATTTATTTGATAATCCAATGATAAATATCACTATATTTTTCTCATATCCATCAATTTCATATCTAACCTGATTTAACCCCTTTTTTCAATCTTTGAAAATGATGATCAATTAGAAAAAATAATCTTTGTTCCATGTAAATTGTATTTATTCAATTCTTTAATCAATAATACGAAGTCCATTATTCACAAATTAAACTTGATTTATGTCCCTCATAACCATATCATTATAACTTTCCATATATAGTAAAATCATATATGGTGAACATTATCATAGTAAGCAAAATAAAATACTATTTCTTGTATGCATCGAAAATTATAACACTTTCCCCCCATAAAAGATTCAAATAATCAATCAATGGTGACCGATACACATCAATATCATTTCTTGATTTTTTTGGTCCAAAAATAATCATGCTCATAATAATATAATTTTTCATTATATATAAATTTGGTGACAGGTTTTATAATACCAAAAAAACAGGCCACAAACTACATTGGCTACTTAGACTCTGATATAGATTTATTCAATCCATACACATTCCCATTATGATAATTATAACTTCACTTCAAAAAATAAAAAAATTATTTATCAAACCTCTTCAATTATGGTGAGTCCACACGGGGGAGTAAGTTACCATCAGAGAAGCACCCATATGAATACCATCATAACCTTTTTTTCATTAATTGAACTTGCAAAATGATGAATTACTGGAAGGTACAAAAACAATTTAGCAGAAGCTATGATTCTAGTACCTAAGAATGAATCATAGTTGAGTTATCATAATTGTATGGAATATTTATCGTATTATATCATTACAACAAAAAAAATGGTTTATCGGGATGTTAGATATCAGTAACTAAGAAGGAATAAAAGTTGAATTTTTCACCAATCATATAGCGTGATGTCCTACATGTATGATAGGTTGATAAATATTCATATTCTTTCATATTAAACACATAATATTTGGTGAGAGAATGTATCTTTATATACCTCAATCCCATTAGGAATAATATTTTTCTCGCCTCATAATTGGAATCTACAAGACCATTTTTTCTCAATGTATATCTTATAAAAAGATCAATTATGTTGTATAATATATTATCACTTCATCCATTTTATGTTTTGATATTAATTAATCTCAAAACTGTTGATAACAATGTATATTTACTACAACCTTGGAATAATGGTTTCTCAAAATCTCTATATAATCATTTATATGCTTCTATTTTATTGATGGATTTAAGACCTAAATCATGAATTAATTCTTCAATACAATCTTCAATCTCATTATAAATATTGTCATCAATGTTGGATATTTAATTTTCAGTTAATTTACTATATTAGACCAAATGTGTATATTTATGGTTAAAACCATGAAAAATGAGATGATCCTTGATTTCTCTAGAGTTTAACTTTCTCATATTCGGACACTTCACACATGGATAGAAAGTAAAAGCAATTTTTGGAAGATTTGATTTTGAAAATTCCACGTATCCATCAACTCCTTTTTTATATTCACTTGTGGTTCGTCATAAATTTATCAAATTGTGATCCGTTCAATACATAATATCACAATATAGATAGTGAATATATTAATTAATATAAACATTTAAATATATATATATATATATATATGTAAACATATAAATTGTAAGTAGAAAGAAATTAAATAAATACTATTGATAATTGAATACAAAACATCAGATATGAAATACATTTACCAATAATACCCTTTTTATATTGATATTATAAACATATATTTTGTTAATATTATAATTTAATTATTTTCTATCATCTAACATTTATTAGGTAATTTTTCATAGTTGTTACATTAGCTCGGTGTTGATTGTGTCTAAAGCATTGAAAATTGCATTAATTTAACGGGGATAAAATATGGAGTCATTACATGTGATGAGAATTTTATTAATGAACAATAACACCATATATTGGTTTTTATTTCATAATATTATGACCATTTGATAATTACAACAAGTATTTTTTTCAAAATAAAAAAAAATACAACAAAATTTATAAATCATAATAAACTACAATCAAATAATACAAACAACTAAAAAATATAATTAATTGATGAATAATTTATCATCAAAATGGAAAAAAATAACATTAAAATATTGGTGTTGCATAATTAAAATGCATTCGTAATCAGAACATCTCTACATTTAATTCATTGTAAGAATAAATACTACATGATCAATATAAAAAAGTATTGCAAAATCGAATAATAAAGATGATACAAAACCAAACCATGATTGAATATTATCCAGAAACTAGTTTTTGAGGAAAAAGTAATTTGATGCATGATAAAACAATGGAAGAGGATTAATAATGGATACCAAAGATCATAAAAATCGATGAAAATAAACAACAATGGCTACTAGGGATAACTGGGTCACCATTAGAGTCATCGGGAGTGGGGATGGAGTCATCACTAGTCAAGAGAGTGGTTTTGTAGATCAAAAAAATTAAGGGTTTCCCATCCTGAATAATTTTAAATTGTTTTTTTCTTGGGTTATTATAAAAACTCACACCAATGTTTCCAATAAAAAGGTTTTAGCCCAAGTTATTGTGAAAAATAAAGCCATAAAGAGATTTGTGAGTTTTTTTGTGTTAGTTTTACTAAAAACTAACACCAAAAACCATATATAAACAATTTTCCACTTCTTATTTTGAAAAAATGACACAAAAAACATACCACACGTACATTTTTCATCTTTTTATAAAAACTTGACATCATTTCTCTGATATTAAAACCACTATTTCACTCGTTATACGTTGATGATACGCCCACCATTCTCTATTTGTTTCCATTTCGAATCATTTAATTCATCCAAAATGGTCTTATATATTAGTATTTTTGTAACTTTTAATTATATAAATTGATACTATGAAAATTGAAGAGATTAATCATAAATTTAATTCATTTATTAACCTATGAATTTAAAGGGTTCAATCTAATATATCTACAATATATTTTCTATCATAAAATCTCATGGGAATTTTTTTCCATTAGAAATTGTTAATATATATCTTATTTCCCAAAGGAGTGTCAAATGAGATGTGTAATAGGGAATCTCCATCGTAGACTAGGTGAAAATTAAGTCAACTTCCAATGTTCCCATTTCAAGATTATTAAAAATCTGGAAAACTATACAACAACTTCATCCATGTGTCCAATTTAAATAAGAATTTCAATTCATAGAATTCAATTACTGTATTCATTACCATTATTTAGGGACATTTTCCTATGTTTAGTATTCTCCCAATATATTTCTCTAAAGATTTATAATACATATTCATAAAAATAACTAGAATTTATACTATTACTATTTATGAAAACTATATTTAAACATACATTTTTTATTTATTTATTAAATAATGACACAGAAAATATAATCTTAGAAGAGAACGTGAAATATTATCATTGGATAATTATGTACTTTTGAAAATTACATGAAATATAGATACAAAAATTTATTTTAATAACATAAAACTTGCCATAAAATTCTAATTTCTATTCTAAAATAAAAATATATATCCCATGGATTTCCAAAAAAGGGACGTCATATAAACAATGTAGGTGAATAATTAAAGATGATAAAATGGTGAATCTGTACACATGATTCAAGAGGCATATCAAAGTAACATAGTAGGTGTGAAAATTATAATCATAAACATCATGTCATTATATAAGATTAAAATATAATAGAAACATAATAATGATGAAATAACATAAAATATTAAATCATAAAAATATGTTAAGGAAAACACTAAGAAAATAAAATATAGTGTGATCAAAATAATCTCTCATGATCTATACATTAAATAATATTTGGTAAAAAAATTACCCAATGCATTAGAGGGATATATAATTTTGGCCCCACAATTCATTTTCATATCATATACCTGCATAAATGTGGCACACAAACCATAAAATTTATGTATGTATTTAATCACATGCAATCCGATGATTGATCAATGTAGAGGTACATATATTAAATTCCACAACCAATTAATGATATATATATCATGTTGAATACAATTTTGTGGAAATGGGGATGGGTATTAGTAATAAAAATGATGGGAATGGGAATTATAGAACAATGGGAGTACAAAAAGATTCTTAGAAGTCTTAAATGAATTTGAAAGCAGTCTCTCATGACATGGAATTCTTAAGGATATTTGGAGACATTTGTAAAAAATCAATTTTGAATTACTATAATTAAGAAGTCACAATATAAAAAATATGCATGAATAAATAGAAGAAGGAAATGATACCCTACCTTAGAAGGGTACTTCAAAAAGAGTGAAATTTATTGTCACATCATTATTAAAAGGTTTTGGGTGAAGAATAGTATTGGATGAGTTGATTATTATAGAAAAAGAGTGGGGGGTTTCATTATTTATTTATAAATGCATTTTTAGAATATGTGAGATAATATAATCAAAACAAAAAACAATCCTTAGTGTTTACATAATGATTCTTCCAATGAGGACTAGTTTTAAATATTTTATTTCTTTGGGAATCAAACACTTTGAAATTATACCCTTAGTGATGTGGTAGAGCGTTTTATTCGTAATAAATTACATTTGAATCCATAAAATATAGTATTTATTTTTCATGATTCATGAAGGGTTTATATAAAAACATAAAAAAAATTATTTTAAATGGTAATCATAATTTTGGATATAAACAATCCTTGTTGTGTTTATTACATAAATTTCCATCTATTATATTTTCATAATACATACAAAATATTTACACAAACATAATTGTTTCAAAAAAATTTAAATGTATAAAAACATATAAAATATTTAATATTGGATAATTTTGGTCTCATGATTTTTAATTATAAAATTAATTTTATCAATGTAATTATCTTAATATTTTAATTTACTCATTTAAATAAAAATTCCCATTTTAAAAAAAAATTATTAGTTTTTTTACCAAAATAGTTTTTGACACTTACAATGACTATATTGGATTTAACTAAAATATATTTCAATTTTCATGGTAATAAAATTAATTAAAAATATTATAATAATAACAAATTATTTTTTATTTCATTAATTTATAAATAATTAGTTTTTAATAAAAATATATATTTTAAAAATATAAAATGTTGGTTTCATTATAAAAAAATCTAATTTTCATCGAATATGAAAAAAAATTTAATAATGAAATGGGATAAATAATATATTTTTTCATTAAAAATGATAATATAACAATTTATACTACTATGGTCTAAATATATAACATCTTATTAGATCAGCATACATCTTCTGGGAAATGTGTGTGGTGGTGGTGATTTCATGGGGTAGTTCGGTGAACATAGTTTGGAATGTGATCTCAATAAGCTTGAAATTATATCTTAAATGGATTTTTTCATGATTCTATTATTTAATCTGAGAATGTGAATGGGAATCATAAAATCGTGGAGACTAAACCTCCCTTAGGTGATGCGATAAATGGGATTTATAGGGAATAATCCTACTAGTAAAGGCCATTTCATAATTTATCTCTTCCAAAAAGATTTTATCATAACCCTAAATGAATAATAATCATAATAGTAATTATAAAAATACTATATTATTAGTGGTTATTATTCTTAATAAATTTTTACATTTAATAGGATAAACCAGTCCAAAAATTACTAGAGTATTGCCATTATTTTCAATAAATACAAATCATTTTATCAATTAAAATGAAGTGTAATTTATAAAACATATAGGTACTACACCAATTTTCATTAGGTGACATTGACTATAATATGATAGATCATTATGAAATCAATATGGAATTATGTGTTATTTAGTATAGGTTTATCATACTCAATTCCTTTTTTACACTGTTTTTTTTGTTTGGGATTATTATTAGATTATTTTATGTAGATATATACTAGGTACTTATTTGGTTAATATCTCAATAGAGGTTATGAAATTAATATCTAATTGATTCCAAATATAGATAATATCACCCTTTTAACCTATAAAAAACACTAGTATGTCTTTGTGATAAGAATTTTTAGTGTCATGCTGTATAAACTAAGGGATATATTCAGCTAAGTGTATCCCCTATTGCATATAATTTTTTAAACCAATATGAGTTATTATCATATTTTAATTTTTATTGATATTATTATTTTTAATTAATATACAATAAGAATTGGTATTTTCTTTATCACATTGATGACCTATTAAATCAGTTGAGGCATAAAAAATTGTTCTCTATGATCAATCTGATTAAAAGATATTACTATTTTGTATTCAAGGTAAGATAATTTTTGACATACTATATTATTGACTATATATGTAATATTTAAGTACTCTGGGATAATTATTATCTTAATAAATCTTATAACTGGGTATATGGACATTATAAATATTGAATTACTTCAATATTCTAATTATATATTTGATGTGTTTGATGATTTTTTTATACTTCTTGACATGGTATGATTATTTTCATATTCGTAATACTGTATTGGGAGCATAGATAAGGAACCAGTTATATTCAAATAAATAATTGTCTTATTTTAATTTTATAAATATAAACATCTTGTGAAATGTTATATCTACAAGTGGAATATCAATTGATATATAAAATGTTGTTATACTAAAAGTTTGGGTGTGACCCATGAAAATATTTCATATACATTTACTTAGAGGATTATTCTATTATCATAAATGATTTATTATGTTTTTATCCAAATTGGATACACTACAGATGTCCCTTTCAATTAAATGGAATAAATTCAATATGTATGATTTATGTGAGAAATACCACTATGATATAAATGTGTGGATGAACATGATGTTAATTATATTCTTACCATATGGGGATATGTAATCTTCATTTACTTTTGATTCATTGTTATTTTTAATTTAATTAGAAATAATATAGGATAAGTATATTTTATTTTAGGATCTGGGGAAAATATTCCTCCTGAACAAAAGGTCTGTCATCCAGATTTAGAGAAAGAAGTGATCTTGCACAAGTTTTCATGCATGAAAAATTATATATTGGTTGAGATATATGTGATATATAGTTACAATATTTTACTTTTATTGTTTTTATGATGTTTCATGAACCATTATCATATAATTTGTATTGAGTACCTTCATTTATAAAAGATTTATTGGATGTAAAATCTTAAGAAATAAAACATGGTGGATGAAACACTGAGTTGGAAAACGTAATACCAACTGTTATAATAAGATAGTATTGAGTGGTAGCTTATATCCCCTATCACTAAGATGCATATTTATGTTCACCATTGTCATGGATGTTCTACCATCACAACTCTATTAATCACCACCACTCCCATTTAAATCAATAAGTAAAATCTAATGAACATTTTTTACATTGTTTCAGGGTGAAACAAATATATTATATACCTAAACCAATATTGGTAACCATATAATGATTTGATATTTTATGTTTGATGATGTTTTTTATTTCCTAAAATCATGATGGTGGTGTTTAGGAAATACTAACATGCCGTGAGATGGGATGGTCACCTATGTTTCACCTTGATTCATTATAAATCTATGAATGTATTATTTTATAGGGAAAATTAGGATATTATGAGGTTATATCCTCATTATTCATCTCAACATATGAGGTGAAAAACAACATAATTGAGGTATTTTTATCTAGTTCCTATTCTAGTGTGAAAATAGAATGTTGTAATAATTTTGTTTTATATGGGTAATTGAGGTCACCTTATTAATGTGATGTGGTTCATGTTTTTACCAAATAATTAAAAAATTGTGTTCTTTTTTGTCATGACCTGTCCTCGGGGCCCGTTTCGTGACTACCCCAAGCCCGCCTTCCATAGGCCAGGGGCTGGAAACTAGCACCAAAGACGTAAATCCCGATAACTGGGAAGGCATTGCCTTTATAAAAGTAAACAAAACACCACAGAGTACAAGCGGAAGTAAAACACTAAGTAAAACTGAAACAAGCTATGCTGAAAGTAAAGGGGGCGGAAATACAAGCCCAACTGTAAAGTACAAGGAAAAAAGATAAAACAACCGAAAGGTGACAAGCATATCCTAGATCGTCCACCAAGGATCCTACCTGAAGTGTAGGTACAGATAGCGCAGCTCCTAGATCGTCCACCATGGATCCTACCTGAAGGGTAGGTACAGATAGCCTCCACAATGGTCTCTCCCGTCAACCTCATCCGAGTGTCGTCTCGTCGTGAAGTCCACCACCAGATACTGTCTTGTCGTGAGGTCCACCTCCGGGTACCGTTCAGTCCTCGAACACTCGGCCTCTGTCTGCGATGCCCATCGTCTGCAACCAACACAACTAGGTGCGGGCATAGCCCATGCAGGGGTGAGTATAATGATACTCAGAAGGGACCCCGAGACCCTCAAGGTCTCACCAAATCCAACAAGGATAACAACAAAGAATATCTCAATAGATAACCTCTACCTAGGTATATGCCCATACATATACCCAAGTTATCACGTGACCCATCTCAATCATGAGGTAAACACAAAGGTCATAGACTCAGCTCAAACCAGGATTTTCATTATCGAAACTGTAACTGCTGAAGAGCTCCATCTCTAGGAGTACAGTGATCCTATCATGTCTTGGAGGTACTGCTCACCAACCTATGACTGCTGAGGTACTCCTCATATCGAGTATCGTGGGTCTGCCACCTCACACAGTAGTGCTCCTCCGCCATGGGTCTGCCACCTCACACAGTAGTGCTCCCCCTCATAGCCTACAGAGGTACTCCTCCTATCGAGTACCACGGGTCTGCCACCTCACACAGTACTGCTCCTCCACCATGGATCTGCCACATCACAAAATAGTGCTCCCCACTGGGCTATTCTAGTCACTCTGAATCGAATCGGACAAACAGTCATCAGGTCACAGCCACCTACACGGTCTCCGTACTCCGTACGCTCGTCTCCGGAAGGGTCCACTCCAAAATCTACTAGTAGATACTCCAAGTATCTCAAAGTCCCACTAATAAGTATCTCAATGTACTGCCTCATCATAGGGGTCTCAACGCAACAGACGGCGCATCAATCGGACGCCTGGTCTGTGAGTTACTAGCCTTTTCGTCCCCGGGGCCCGGTTGGTTTCGTGTGTGAACCAACAAGGCCTTATCTCAACTATACCCTGAACTCTCATAGGGTATACTCATAGGGACCATTTCTCAACATTATCACCAACGCCGCTGACGGTTCGTCAAACGGACGTCCAGTCTGAAAGTTATCAACTTTTCTGTTCTAGGGGCCCGGTTGGATTTCGGGTACAATCCAACCCGGCCACTATGAAATTGCAACCAAAACTCAAGAGAAGTATGCCAAAAGTTATGTCTCATCAAGAGAAATCCAGCAAAGTTGACGGTACGTCAATCGGACGTCCGGAGCTCATGATATAAGCATTTTCGCTCCGAGGGCCCGGTTGGTTTCGAGTTCGAACCAACCCGGCAGTACTTCAAATGAAACTGGTTAATTAAACCGGTCACACCATTTCGATCCATATGGAAAAACACACGAGATGGACTACCCATTGGTCCTGAAAAATCCGTCTTAATTCGAGGGTTGAAACCTTGCAGACGGTTTTACATTCCGACATCGCATGAGAGAGTTATGTCTGAAACAAGATCCCGTAATTATAATATTATTATTATGATTGGGTGTTTCGTGGACTCGATCCACGAACCGGAATTTAGTATCATAAATTTGACTTGAATCGACCGTCTTAATGACAGGGTCACGTCGCCGCTGACGTCCAGTTAATCGGATTTCGCATGAAGGAGTTTTAGCAGGTCGAATATTTAATAATATTAATAAATCTATTATTTTTCGACCGCTTCGGGTACCCGATCCAAAAACCTGAAAAAAGATATCCAATATTGGACTTGGAATGTCCGTCTTGGAATCTGGGTCGCACTGCCGCAGATGGTTAATGAAACCAAGGCCACATGAATAAGTTACGGTCGAAAAAAGTGTTTTATCAACAAAATTAATAATAACAATATTTTATTATTATTATTATTAATTGTTTATTTAATTTAAATGTTTCATAACTCCAATCTCATTCCACGCATGAACATTGATGTGCAACCCACATCTCACTCCTTCTTTGATATTTATTTGTTTCTTTTAATTTTTATTTCTAAAATCTCCTTCTCTCTCCAATCTTCATTCTCCTTTCCCAAACTCCCACGCTTTCTTCTCCTCCAAACCCGTGGGCTGCTTCCTCCGCTAGAAATATTTCGCCTTCGGACTTCTGTCGTCCCGGCATGGCACGCCGGTAGCACTTTCCGCGGACCACCGAACGCGCTTTGGTGGTCCGATTCTCCTACCGTCTAGGCCCACGTCCCTCTGGGGACCTTCTCTTTACTGCGATGGCTTCAAATTGTCGTTGCAGCCCGTTTTTTCGTCGCCCGTCATCCCGTGCACAAAAGAACAACCAGCGGAGGCTCTGGGCTTGTTCGTAAGCACATGCCCTCCGCATTAGAAGCTCAATCCATAACTCATCAACGACAGGGGTTTAATTTATTCAAGATATATTATACAAACACCCTACAATTAAAATACCCATGCACGAGGGTATAATTCACATATACACTTTATACAAAACCCCCTACCTCGCAAAGACGTTGCACGTCGTCGAGCTACGGAAAGAGGCAAGCGTTTCGATGATCGGACGTCGTGGAAGATCGGTGCTGATTCCGTTGACGTTGGAGGAAGAGCCTTCATCGTTGCGGATTCCCCACGGCGGTGTCTCCTCCTTTGAAGGAGAACTGGGAAGTGTTCTTCGTCATGAAAGAATGATCGTTCTTCGTCGTTGAGTTGGTACTCTTCAAACAAAACTCAAGAGCTCTCCAATCCTCCACACAGCAATTGCCAACCCCATATTTCATTAATTTTCCTTAATTTAAAAGATTACAAGCATTTCAAAAGAAGTCAAAGAGGTGTGACAAATATAATTAATAAGGTTATAAATTATCTTAGTTGGATTAAGCTTGGGAGGTGGAGAGGCTCCAATTCAATAATAGATAAAGTAGAGTTGCCAAGCATTTAACAAGGGGTGAGTTATAGAGAGGTGAGGAGTTAGTGTCTCGTGTGGGCCCCACCACACTAAACTCTCCCATGGAAGGTTAGGTTGGTGTGGGCGCCACCTCTAACTCCCCTTTGATGAAAATAACCACCTACTTTGAATAAACTTTGTACACATAAAATTTTATTTGGTTTAGTCTCACTCCCAAATATTTAACCTCAACCCGCTCAAAACGCAACTACGGTAAAGGTTCCCTTAAGCAATTACCGGTGTTGTGAGTTCATCGGTGCCCTCAGATTTCAATTCCGAGCACAGGTTCAAAAGATAGAAAAACCCGCACATATGTTTACTGAACGTAACCGAAAAAATGTTCGGAAAATTATTATCAGTCACCCTCGACCCGTTTCGGTCGAGGTTAGGCTCTGCCTAAGTAAAACACACCCCAACGAACCCATCGATACTCTCGGATTTTCAATCTGAGTTACTGTTTAGAAGTTATGAATCTTACAATAAAATAATTCTCACTTAATTATTTTATTTGCGGCCAAAAACTAACTTTTTCTGGTGGCCCGCACCGACTAAAGTTAGTATCTGCTTAAATATTGCATAACCTCACGAGTCCAGCAGTGGTCTCAGATTTTTAATCCGAGCTGTCGTTTATGAGTTATAAGCATTCGAAAAATAAAATAATTTATTTAATTATTTTATTTACGGTTATGCCATTTTTGGAATTTTTCACAGGAGGCCCGTGCCGACTAAACTAAAGTCGTGCCTAGGGTAATCTCGGCATCGTGAGCGCAATGGTGCACTCGGATTTCTAATCCGAGAAACCGTTCAAGAGTTATTCCACTTTTTCAGGAAAACTGTTTACGCGCGTTAATTTTAAGTTTAACAAAACTTCAACGGATCATTCCGGGCACTCCGGGCCTCAGAATCAGGTTCCGTCTAAAACCGCACACTCACAAAATTCCAAATAAATTAATAAAAAAATTTCCTTGAAATTTCTGGGTCTTTACATTTTTTACTAATAATGGGGACTATTTTTTGATGATCTTGGTCATGTATAATTATGATATGTATTAATATTTATTAGTTTTCTTAGAAGTAACATATAAGATTAGGACAATTGATTTACATTTCATTTAATATTGATTTTGTAAAAATACATGGGAACACTCGTTTATATGATCACAACATGCCATACATGATAAAATAATGAAACTAAAAAAATACGTACTAGAGGAAATTAGTTAATTTTCGTCCATTAATATTAATGGATTGTGGTATATCCATAAAAAAATTTATAGGAAACAGAAAACAAATTTTAAAAACTAACAATTTATGTGGAACATGTTTAAGTTATATAATCCTATACATGTTGATAACCGTTGTATTATATATAGGTAGGGGAATATTTCACTAGGCCGTGTCATATATTGGAGTTCTTAGAGAATATTTTTTAATGTCATTTTATGAAACCTATAGTAGGAAATGATCATATTTAAAACAATGATTTCCATCTCTAGATTTAAAGTAGTAGACCAATAATTTTTATAACTATCACCTTGATTATGATATAACCATATTAACATATAGGTGAGGCTATCCTTATGTTTTTATTCTTTTGAATTTGTTAATAGGTTTAGTAATGTGTAAAATCAATTTTCAAATACATAGAAATATATTAGTATGTATGCCATATTTAATATGTCACATCATGTGAGAAATCATCATGAACCATCTCACATGATAAATATTAATTATGTCTGTAAAGACCCGTAAAATTCAAGGGAATTTTTTTTTCTTAATTTTATTTAGAATTTTACAAGAGCGCGGTTTCAGACGGCACCTGATTCCGAGGACCGGAGTGCCCGGAATTAATTTCCGAAGTTTGGCTCGGGTACGTTCAGTGAACGAACGAGCGGGTTTTCCTAACTTTTGATCCGGTGCTCGGAATTGAAATCCGAGGGCACCGATGAACTCGCATCACCGATATTCGCTTAATGAGACCTTTTCGGGAGTTGCGTTTGTTGCGGGTTGAATGTTACGTTTCGGAGTTTTTAGTTTGAGTTAAATAAAATTGTGATGAACAATTTTATTTTTACTTGTAAAAACCTATGTGTGGAAGTTGGGTGGGACCTACTTGTTGTTAACTACCCTTGAGAGAATAAAGGTGGGGTGGGGCCCACACGAGCCCAACCCCTCACCTTCCCTAACTCCTCTAAACCCCCCACTTAAGATGTGTAACTCATCTTAACCTTTAAAACTTCCCATTAATTGGGTGACTTTCCCTCTCCTCACTTTAATCATGCCAACACACAAATCCATTTAATGGATTTAAGTTTTTGAATTTTGAACTCATAGAATGACTTAATAAAATAAGATTAGCTTATTTTATTTTTGGGGTTAGTTTGGTTGTGTTGAGGATTGGAGGTGAGAGCTCTAAGTCTCTTGAAGAACTTCATCTTCTCGGGCGAAGAACGTCTTCATCCTCAACGAAGAACGACAACACTTTGTCAAGGATCATCGACTCGGCGGTCCGGTATCTTCGGACCTCTTCTTTCTCCTCGGACCTTCTTCGTCGGCAAACGAAGATCCGCCAACGTCGTGTCTCTTCGGGCATAACACTTCGTCAACGGATTTGACGAACGACGACCGCGACGCCCGACCTCCGCGACGCCGTCTTCCGCGGGACGTAGACGATTCTTCGAATCTCAAACCCGAGGTAGGGGTTGTCGTTTTCTTTTGGTTTCATTATTTTATTCTTGATCGTGATTTTATCAAGACTAACGTGTGACTTGATTTATTTTAAGTTACGTTATTATTTTAACATGAGGGGGGCCGGACCGCACGAACACGGCTGAACCCCCCTCTATCGTTCTTGTTCTATTCATGCGGGTGGAAGCAAGTGGCGTGGTGCCGTCGCACCACGCGGATGATCGTGCTTATAATTTACGCAACGCCGTCGCGCTACGCCGAGGAGAATCTTCAAGAACGCGACGACGTCGCTCCGCGTTGGAAGGAATCATGGTACGGCGAAGGGGCGCGGTGTCGTCGCACCGCGCCGGACGAGGAGACCGCGGCCGGTTCCGGGCCGCGGCGGGACGAGAAGACCGCGGACGGTTCCGGGCCGCGGCGGAAGAGGAGACCGGCGGCCGGGCCGCCGGCGTCGGAAGTCAAAGGTGGGACCAGAATTTCCGGTCCCGTTGGTAAAAACCGGCCGGCCAGCTGGCCGGCCGGATGACTTAAAACCGGGGAATTTAATTCCCCGACCAACCCTTCAAAACCCCCCTCTTAATGAGGGGGGCGGTTCTTGAGGGAAGGGGGCAGCCGCCCCCTTGGTTCGGCGCCAGCAGGCCCCCCCACGTGAAGGGGGGGGGGGCGGTTTTAAAAGAACCGGCGCGGCCTTTGCCGTGCCACTTTGAAGAAAACGCGGGGCTTAGCCCCGCGTGCCACCCACGTGCGGCGCCAAGCGCCGCCGCCGCGGCCCGTCGCCGCCGCCACCGCGGCCCGCCGCCGCCGCCGCCGCCGTCCGCCGCCGCCGCCGCGGCCCGCCGCCGCCGCCAGGCCGCCGCGCCGCCGCCGGCCGCCGCGCCGCCGCCGTCCGCCGCCGCCGGCCGCCGCGCCGCCCAGGGGGGGGTCGGGCAGGGTCGGCCCGGACCCGGACCCCCCCGTTTCGAACCAGATTTGGTTTTTGGCCCATAACTTGAGCCTCGGACCTCCGATCGACGAACCGTCAGCGGCAACGCGATCCTTGGATCGAGACGGTCGTTTCGGTATATCGCACTCAAGGTTTCGGGTTACTTTGAGTTCGGCCGGGTTGGTTCGTTCACGAAACCAACCGGGCCTTCGGAGCGGAAACGCTCATATCTTGAGCTACGGACGTCTGATTGACGTTCCGTCAGTTGCGTAGTGTTCCTCTTAGTGAGACGGATCTTTTGGCATACTCCGCCCGAGGTTTGGACGCAGGTGGGGTACGGTCGGGTTGGTTTTGCCTTAAAAACCAACCGGGCCCCGGAGACGAAAATGCCAATAACTCTCAGACCGGGCGTCCGATCGACGCGCCGTCTGTTACGTTGAGTTCCTGTTGACGATACGGAACTTTTGGATACATCAACTTCGGTCTTCGTGACAGTTGATGTATCAGCCTCTCGGCTCGTGGAGCGGACCCTCCGTACGAGCTTGCTGTGTGCGGGAACCCTAGTGCTGGCTGCAACTACTACTGCTACTGCTGCTACTGTGACTGCGACGACGACAGTACAGAGATCCTGTGTGGATTCGACGACGACGACGACTACAGCACTCAGCGATCCTACGTGGATCAGTGTTATAGGTCCTGTGTGGGCTCGATCCTGTGTGGATTCGACGACGACGACATCAGCACTCAGCGATCCTACGTGGATCAGTGCTACAGGTCCTGTGTGGGCCCGATCCTGTGTGGGTCCGATCCTGTGTGGGTCCGCGCTCAGCGGTTCTGTGTGAGCCAGCGCCTACAGGTCCTGTGTGGGCCCGATCCTGTGTGGGTCTTTGCGGGGGTTAGTTACCTATCGATCCTTCGTGGGTCCGACGACTTAAATGGATCAGTGATCATCTTTATCGTCCTTGAAAAAGTATACCTGTGTGAGCCGAATCCTGTTACTTTCCTGTGTGGATTGTGTTGTGCAATCCTGTGTGGATTATGTATTGCTTCCCTTTGTGGATTACGTATACTTTCCTGCGTGGACTGAGTTGTACTTGGGCTCGGAGGTTGGAGCGTATCTGAATTAATGACTTAGGTATATGTATGGGCATATACCTAAGCAGTGTCGGTTGTTACTTCATGATTGTACTTTTCTTTGTGGTTTATCCTTTGTGGATTTGAGAGACCTTCAGGGGTCTCGGGGTCCCTACTGAGTAGCTTATACTCACCCCTGCACGGGCTTTGCCCGCACTACGTTGTGTTGGTTGCAGACGACGGACAGCGTTGACCTTAGCCGAGGCTCGCAGAGCGGGACGGTACCCGGAGGTGGACCACTGGGCGGGACGTGCACGGAGCGGACGGCGGGACCCGTGGAGCTGGGGAGCTATCTGTACCCACCCTTCAGGTGGGATTTCCAGTGGACAGCTCGGAGTAGCGGCTTTTACTTTTCAGTTGCTGTTTTTCCCTTTTTGAGTTGTACTTTACTTTCAGTTTGGGTTTGTATTCTGGCCCATTTACTTTTCCGCACTTTCAGTCGTACTCTGCTTGTTTAGTGTTTACTTTCCGCTTGTTTACTCTGTGGTGTGTGTTTACTTTTCAAAGGCAATGCCTTCCCTTTTTACCGGGATTTACGCCTTGGTGCTAGTCGCCAGCCCCTGGCCTATGGAAGGCGGGCTTGGGGTAGTCACGGCACGGACCCCGAGGGCGGGTCGTGACAAATTGGTATCAAAGGAGTTCGGTTCTACCGCGAACTCTGATCTTTTCTATGTGAAGCAATAATGTTTAGCGTATTGAGTGTGGTTATCAGTCCAGGGAGTCCAGTGTTGGTGCGGCGGCCGACGTATCCGTACACCAGGACCCTGACTTCTGATTTCCGACTTAATGCACGAAACCATTAATTGCGTGTGTGTTTCAAAGTTTTCTTTGTGATTACTTGTGTCAGCTCACCGGGTATACTGATCTGCTTTATGAAAGTCTCAAGTTTTCTTTGTGATTACTTGTATCAGCTCACCAGGTATACTGTTCTAACCGTGGCGCACCTGTTTCCTTTTCAGGATGGCCCCACGACGGCAGCCAGCTAGGGTTCTGAGAGTCGAGCGAGACGACAGCCCACCGAGCGACGAGGCCTCGGTACAGGGCCCTTTTTCAGTAGTGGCACCGGCGGTAGCTTTACCCGCCGAGCCCCCGATGCTTCCAGCAGCAGCCGCTGACGATGCACGTCGCCTCAGTGCACTGCATGAGTTTCAGCGCCAGCGACCACCCATGTTTCGCGGGGAGACGGATCCCCAGGCAGCAGAGGACTGGCTGGAGGCAGTGGTTCGAGTGTTTAGGCTAGTGAGGACACCAGCAGACCTCATGGTGATCCTCGCTGCGAGCCTACTACACGCAGCAGCAGGACGATGGTGGAGCTTGATGCTCCAGGTGCACGATGAGGCATCTCTACTTTGGACGGACTTTGAGAGCCTCTTCCGCTCGGAGTTCGTCCCAGCCACCTTCGTGCGGTGCGTATCCAGGAGCTTCTACAGCTGCGGCAGGGCAGCATGACAGTCGCTCAGTACTCGGCGAGATTTACCGATCTCTCGCGCTACTCGACCGACATGGTACGGGACCCATTCTTCAGGGCCCGGACCTTCGAGCAGGGTTTGAGACACGAGATCAGGGCATCGCTGATCTCCCTCAGCATACCGACTCAGACAGGAGTACTGGAGCGGGCCCTTCTGATCGAGAGCTTCCTTACTGAGTCTACACCAGCACAGAGACCCACCGCAGGGCGGCACGTGGCTGAGTCATCTGCAGCAGGTAGTCGACGGATGACTCAGGGGTCCAGACAGACCAGACCTCAGGGCACTGGCTCAGCAGTGCAGGGCACACAACGCGGAGCCAGTCTTTCGAGTGGAAGACAGTGCTATGCATGCGGCGGGCAAGGCCACATGGCTCGTGACTGCCCGACCCGCCATGCGGAGGAGCAGCAGACGGTTGAGGAACCACCTAGGCAGAGGCAGAGGTTCGACCGTGGCGGTCTGCAGGGTGGAGGCGAACGAGGCAGAGGAGCTGGCCGAACAGCAGGTGGTGGACGACGCTTTGAGGCTCTACCACCACCACCACCAGGAGGTCCACCCCGACCGCAGGGGAGAGCTCAGCTTCATGCAGCCGAGGCCTTCGATCATGGAGCTCTGGGAGCCGATGGACAGGAGCAGAACTAGTGGATACATCCTTTGTACTTCTGGTTCCTTGTTGATTTTGTGTAGCGTCTTGTATTACGAGCTGCAATAATAAAAGACGCATACCTTGTGATGTTTTCGTTCCTGTCCTCTATCATAATGTTACTAAGAGGTTCCAGTTTTGGTTGTTGACTTGACCCTCACTTGTGAGACATCTACTGGAGGAGACCCAGTTACCACACACTGATGCCGACAGTGTGACTCAACCCTTAGAGGCGAGAGTAACGGTTGAATCTCTTAGTAGTAGCGTCGAGGCCTTACGACGTCATCCTTAGTATGGATTAGTATCATCCATGTTAGGATTGACTGTTTTAGGCAAAGAATGTGGTTCATCCAGGGGATGAGACCAGATTTCTCTTTTCGGAAAAAGAGAAATCTTGCAGCTCTGATGGGACCGGAGATGGTCCAGGCCACGACAGAGAAGGTCCAGGTCATCTAGGAGCGGATGAGGACAGCTCAGAGCCGGCAGAAGTCATACGCTGACAGGAGGCGGAGGCCACTGGAGTTCGAGGATGGCGACCACGTCTTCTTGCGGGTCTCACCTCGACGTGGTATTCGGAGATTTGGCCGACGCGGAAAGTTATCTCCGCGCTTCATCGGACCTTTCCAGATTCTCAGCAGGATTGGTGAGGTGGCTTATCGCCTGGCTCTACTAACTCATTTGCACCGGGTGCACGACGTCTTCCACGTATCCCAGCTGAGGAGATACGTGCACGACCCGACGCACATCATTGACCATGGGGAGCTTGACGTTGACGATGGGGCGACTTTTACGGAGGTCCCGGAGGAGATAGAGGATCGACAGGAGCGGGTCCTGCGTGGGCGATCGATTCCTCTTGTGCGCAGCAGATGGCAGCACGGGAATCTCCAGGAGAGCACATGGGAGCGGGAGGCTCAGATGCGTGCTCAGTACCCTCATTTGTTTCCCTAGTTTTTGTTGTATCTTTACGGGGACGTAAAGCCCTGAGGTGGGAGTAATGTAAAGACCCGTAAAATTCAAGGGAATTTTTTTTTTCTTAATTTTCTTTAGAATTTTACAAGAGCGCGGTTTCAGACGGCACCTGATTCCGAGGCCCGGAGTGCCCGGAATTAATTTCCGAAGTTTGGCTCGGGTACGTTCAGTGAACGAATGAGCGGGTTTTCCTAACTTTTGATCCGGTGCTCGGAATTGAAATCCGAGGGCACCGATGAACTCGCATCACCGATATTCGCTTAATGAGACCTTTTCGGGAGTTGCGTTTGTTGCGGGTTGAATGTTACGTTTCGGAGTTTTTAGTTTGAGTTAAATAAAATTGTGATGAACAATTTTATTTTTACTTGTAAAAACCTATGTGTGGAAGTTGGGTGGGACCTACTTGTTGTTAACTACCCTTGAGAGAATAAAGGTGGGGTGGGGCCCACACGATCCCAACCCCTCACCTTCCCTAACTCCTCTAAACCCCCCACTTAAGATGTGTAACTCATCTTAACCTTTAAAACTTCCCATTAATTGGGTGACTTTCCCTCTCCTCACTTTAATCATGCCAACACACAAATCCATTTAATGGATTTATGTTTTTGAATTTTGAACTCATAGAATGACTTAATAAAATAAGATTAGCTTATTTTATTTTTGGGGTTAGTTTGGTTGTGTTGAGGATTGGAGGTGAGAGCTCTAAGTCTCTTGAAGAACTTCATCTTCTCGGGCGAAGAACGTCTTCATCCTCAACGAAGAACGACAACACTTCGTCAAGGATCATCGACTCGGCGGTCCGGTATCTTCGGACCTCTTCTTTCTCCTCGGACCTTCTTCGTCGGCAAACGAAGATCCGCCAACGTCGTGTCTCTTCGGGCATAACACTTCGTCAACGGATTTGACGAACGACGACCGCGACGCCCGACCTCCGCGACGCCGTCTTCCGCGGGACGTAGACGATTCTTCGAATCTCAAACCCGAGGTAGGGGTTGTCGTTTTCTTTTGGTTTCCTTATTTTATTCTTGATCGTGATTTTATCAAGACTAACGTGTGACTTGATTTATTTTAAGTTACGTTATTATTTTAACGTGAGGGGGGCCGGACCGCACGAACACGGCTGAACCCCCCTCTATCGTTCTTGTTCTATTCATGCGGGTGGAAGCAAGTGGCGTGGTGCCGTCGCACCACGCGGATGATCGTGCTTATAATTTACGCAACGCCGTCGCGCTACGCTGAGGAGAATCTTCAAGAACGCGACGACGTCGCGCCGCGTTGGAAGGAATCATGGTACGGCGAAGGGGCGCGGTGCCGTCGCACCGCGCCGGACGAGGAGACCGCGGCCGGTTCCGGGCCGCGGCGGGACGAGAAGACCGCGGCCGGTTCCGGGCCGCGGCGGAAGAGGAGACCGGCGGCCGGGCCGCCGGCGTCGGAAGTCAAAGGCGGGACCAGAATTTCCGGTCCCGTTGGTAAAAACCGGCCGGCCGGATGACTTAAAACCGGGGAATTTAAGTCCCCGACCAACCCTTCAAAACCCCCCTCTTAATGAGGGGGGCGGTTCTTGAGGGAAGGGGGCAGCCGCCCCCTTGGTTCGGCGCCAGCAGGCCCCCCCACGTGAAGGGGGGGGGGTTTAAAAGAACCGGCGCGGCCTTATCGTGCCACTTTGAAGAAAACGTGGGGCTTAGCCCCGCGTGCCACCCACGTGCGGCGCCGGGCGCCGTCGCCGCGGCCCGTCGCCGCCGCCACCGCGGCCCGCCGCCGCCGCCCCCGCCGTCCGCCGCCGCCGCCGCGGCCCGCCGCCGCCGCCAGGCCGCCGCGCCGCCGCCGGCCGCCGCGCCGCCCAGGGGGGGGTCGGGCCGGGTCGGCCCGGACCCGGACCCCCCCGTTTCGAACCAGATTTGGTTTTTGGCCCATAACTTGAGCCTCGGACCTCCGATCGACGAACCGTCAGCGGAAACGCGATCCTTGGATCGAGACGGTTGTTTCGGTATATCGCACTCAAGGTTTCGGGTTACTTTGAGTTCGGCCGGGTTGGTTCGTTCACGAAACCAACCGGGCCTTCGGAGCGGAAACGCTCATATCTTGAGCTACGGACGTCCGATTGACGTTCCGTCAGTCGCGTAGTGTTCCTCTTAGTGAGACGGATCTTTTGGCATACTCCGCCCGAGGTTTGGACGCAGGTGGAGTACGGTCGGGTTGGTTTTGCCTTAAAAACCAACCGGGCCCCGGAGACGAAAATGCCAATAACTCTCAGACCGGACGTCCGATCGACGCGCCGTCTGTTACGTTGAGTTCCTGTTGACGATACGGAACTTTTGGATACATCAACTTCGGTCTTCGTGACAGTTGATGTATCAGCCTCTCGGCTCGTGGAGCGGACCCTCCGTACGAGCTTGCTGTGTGCGGGAACCCTAGTGCTGGCTGCGACTACTACTGCTACTGCTGCTACTGTGACTGCGACGACGACAGTACAGAGATCCTGTGTGGATTCGACGACGACGACGACTACAACACTCAGCGATCCTACGTGGATCAGTGCTATAGGTCCTGTGTGGGCCCGATCCTGTGTGGATTCGACGACGACGACATCAGCACTCAGCGATCCTACGTGGATCAGTGCTACAGGTCCTGTGTGGGCCCGATCCTGTGTGGGTCCGATCCTGTGTGGGTCCGCGCTCAGCGGTTCTGTGTGAGCCAGCGCCTACAGGTCCTGTGTGGGCCCGATCTTGTGTGGGTCTTTGCGGGGGTTAGTTACCTATCGATCCTTCGTGGGTCCGACGACTTAAATGGATCAGTGATCATCTTTATCGTCCTTGAAAAAAGTATACCTGTGTGAGCCGAATCCTGTTACTTTCCTGTGTGGATTGTGTTGTGCAATCCTGTGTGGATTATGTATTGCTTCCCTTTGTGGATTACGTATACTTTCCTGCGTGGACTGAGTTGTACTTGGGCTCGGAGGTTGGAGCGTATCTGAATTAATGACTTAGGTATATGTATGGGCATATACCTAAGCAGTGTCGGTTGTTACTTCATGATTGTACTTTTCTTTGTGGTTTATCCTTTGTGGATTTGAGAGACCTTCAGGGGTCTCGGGGTCCCTACTGAGTAGCTTATACTCACCCCTGCACGGGCTTTGCCCGCACTACGTTTTGTTGGTTGCAGACGACGGACAGCGTTGACCTTAGCCGAGGCTCGCAGAGCGGGACGGTACCCGGAGGTGGACCACTGGGCGGGACGTGCACGGAGCGGACGGCGGGACCCGTGGAGCTGGGGAGCTATCTGTACCCACCCTTCAGGTGGGATTTCCAGTGGACAGCTCGGAGTAGCGGCTTTTACTTTTCAGTTGCTGTTTTTCCCTTTTTGAGTTGTACTTTACTTTCAGTTTGGGTTTGTATTCTGGCCCA
This sequence comes from Viscum album, assembly GCA_963277665.1. NCBI lineage: Eukaryota > Viridiplantae > Streptophyta > Magnoliopsida > Santalales > Viscaceae > Viscum > Viscum album. The sequence goes on along the minus strand of OY728159.1, from coordinate 1,285,283,990 downwards.
TTTACTTTTCCACACTTTCAGTCGTACTCTGCTTGTTTAGTGTTTACTTTCCGCTTGTTTACTCTGTGGTGTGTGTTTACTTTTCAAAGGCAATGCCTTCCCTTTTTACCGGGATTTACGCCTTGGTGCTAGTCGCCAGCCCCTGGCCTATGGAAGGCGGGCTTGGGGTAGTCACGGCACGGACCCCGAGGGCGGGTCGTGACAATGTCAATCTGGGGGTTGATGCATCATTTAAGGAATGAACAAAAAATGTCATATCAGACAAGAATATTTTTATTAATGATATTACTCCTAGTATTATTGAATGTGTATTATAGATATGTCAAGTATTATATATTGGAGTGAGAGAAAAGAATGTGACAATAGATGAAAGATCTCTTATATAATAATTCTTTAAAATTTTGATTTGGGATAGACTACCAAATGGTGGGGAGTTTTTAGGGAAACATATGTAAAGAGTTGTTTAATTAATTTTATTTTTTAATTTTATATAAATCTTTTCCTAAATTCAATGTATATGTTTGTAATGGAGGCTAAAAATATATATATGAGATAACTGGGTAAGGATGTTAAAGTTGTATTCATGAACTGCCCAAATACCTAGGTTCCCTAATACCTGAGTCTACTCTAAATTGTCCTAAAGGGAGTTCCTGATCCCCATAGGTTGATGACTATCACCTTACATTATACAATACAAAAGAGGGAACAAACTTTCTATAATAAAAGAGGGATACAAATATACATTTTAGTATTACCAACACTCTAAATGGAGAACGTACATGAAACAAATAGTTATAACAAAACACAAAGTAATACATATTCAATGGAATAAACATATGACATTATAAATCTCAACATCACATGAAAAAAGTAGATTACATCTGCATAGGTCACATCCATAACTCTAGGCCCAATGAATCAAGAACATCTACCTCGTCCTAGTGAGGCATTCATTTTCCTTAGAATTGGAATACAAAAACACTACAAACTCCAATATAAAAAGGTATTTCTTAATATATAAATCCCAATTGGGTCACACCAAGTGTTCTCTAAACATTTTCAAAAAAAATCTTTCAAAATATCAATTTAAATATTACTAGGCATGAGGATTCATTTTAATATGTAAAATAAATAATTATTTCATTCAAATTAATGGATGATATATCGAATGACATTTATACATGATTAACTGAACTTTTTAAGTAAAAAGGTTTATATAAATCATCTAGAATAAAAAAATATATTTATAAATTAAAGGCATGTATATAAAATAAATTAACCAATCACACCTTTGTAAAATAGCCTATGGTAAATCAGTTTCCAGAAATGGGATCCTCACACATAAAATAAGTTATCACAACTCAATATCCTCTCCAACATGTGGGAAAAGTACTATATTCTTTTCCCACTTTAGGGAAAATTTCTAGTTGAATTTCTTTTACTGAGTGTTGTTTTCCTAAATCCTATCCTAAGGGATCAATATCCAATTGTTCTTATACCCACTAATAACTAACAATGTAAGATCCCATGTGGTTTAATAAATTAATCAATTAAATTGAAAATCAATCAGCTTCAATCATTTTAAAATACAATTTCCCAATTGGAGTTTTCAACATCACATTTCCATTTCAAAACCAAATCATCAGCTTTCAATATCTGTTTCAATTTAAAAAAACATTAAATTAAATATTTTTTACTAAAAAATTAATTCATTTTAGTCAAAAATATTTTATGAAATACTTCATTTTTCACAAATCCACCCCTCAATTTCAATTCAATTAAATTTTTTGATTTTCATAATTATCATTCCTATTTCAAAAAAAAGATGAATTCCATTTTTTAAAATAAATTAAAAATTATTACAATATGAAAAAATACATTTATGGTTTCAATAATATGAAAATGAATCATGGAACCACATACCTAATAAAAGTAATCACAACCCATAACATCCACAACTAGGAACACCAATGAGGAAATATGGTTTGGGATATCTAAGAATAAAACATAGATTCTAGATGGGTAGATTAGATAAATCCATTACATGATGATCAATTCACACTCCATGGAGGGTATAAATATGTACTTGCATAAAACACATTAGGGTAGGTCCATATAATAAAAGGGGATCAACTAAGGTCAATTCCACTTCGATCTGTCATTGAAAGGCTTTGAAGGATCCAGAATCACCCATGGAAGGATTCAGGGGGTGAGAGGGAGGAATTCAGATCGAATGGAATGGAATTTGGTTTTGAACCCTTCATATAAAATCCTAACCCATGAATTTCAAGGTGTATAAACCCAATTCATGTCATGTAATCCATAAAGGTTGTATATGCTTAAAAAGTAATATCTTTTTTATTAAAAATTAAATTTTTGAAATGTTATCATCATTTATACTATAAATGGTGTTTAATCAATTCCATATATGGACTAGTTTCACAGTTTCTTCTTTAATGACATGTCACAATGTGTAATAAATTTATACAACTTGTAATATCCCAAAAAAATATAGACATATAGATTTAGAAGAGAAAAATAAAAGAAAAAACAAAATATATAGAATACATGAAAAATGTAATTGTATGTTACAACCATCCCACTATAATTATTTTTTCATTGCATAGAATTACTATAAATAAGATTCCATATCACATTACAGAAGACACCACTCTCTCATCCATATCTCACTCTCTCACATGTCATGTGAAATAGAACCATTCATCCATAACACACAAACCAAAAGAATACTATTACCATAAATTACCTCTATCTTAGAATCTATTATCATGACTGGATGCTTGGTCTATGATAAATATGGATCGACATGATGATCCTCCTATATAAATACATGAGATAGACCAAGAAGATACACCTAATGGTTAAATACAAGGATGATATCATGGATTGATTTATACTGTAGTGGAAGTTATAAATGTTAAGACACATTCCCAATCTACTCAAAAAAATCAAAAGGCTACAAAAAATGAGGATAAATATTCTCATTCCTCCCAAGATGTTTGTCACCCATATGTTTTGATAATATTATAATCAAAAGGTCTCAAAAAATCATTGTGTCTATGATTATTATTAGTATAACATATGTACCAGATTTGTGTCATCACAATTATATGAAAAATCAAATTATTCATATTGATTATCTATTAGAAAAACATTTTCTAACCTTATATGTCTCACAAATTTCTGACAAAATAATATTTACATATCATACAATACAAGGCCTCAAAAAAATTTATTCTGATTGTGGAGTGGAATATATTGATATAAGAAAATTCAACCAATATCAAGTGGTCTCTCAGGTCTCCACCAATGTTTAGAACACAATAACATAGCACATCCTCAAAAAAAATTTTAAATTTTCTCTAAATATCCATCCATATATAAATTTTTGGTCACACTCAACCAAACCTAAGTTCCCATCGCCTCTTGAAGGCCACTAAAAAAATATGTAGTAAAACATGGATCTATAATAGAGACTATAATAGATGAAACTTTTTCAAAACTAAAAATATCATATAGAAGGAGAAATCCCAAGTCCTCATCATTGGTTGTACCATGAATGTATATAAATTGAACTTCTTTGGTTTGTTGATCGATCAATACCCATATTTCATTCTACTTTCGATGGGTAGGTAGTGACCCTACTGCAATCTTCATCAAAATATATTCCCACATAAAATTTAGAACTATAAGTGGATGTAGGAAACTTGAATATCTTTGGTTCACTACCCTGACCAACTATCATGTATAAGTGTGATATAAAATCAGTAATTTCCCATCGCATTACTTTCCACCAGAATTGTTTCAACATTTCATTGAATAATTTTGTGGTACCTGGGTGCACATCCCACTAGGAGTTATAGAAATCCGAAAACACAAATATTCTCATTAGAAATGGTACAATGTACATTTTCAAGAGACATAGGATTCCATTAGAAGAGAATTACCATTATCTAATTGTATCCCCACTATAAAGAGTGTCCATAATGCTAAAAAATCATCATCAAGACGATGTTCATGAAAAATCATCTTCAGGGTATAAGATATAAATGAAGAAATACCCAAGATATACTTGTCTCTTATTTCCCAAAATAATATATAAAATTGTACAAAAAATAGCCATCATGTTCCAGTAAATTAATGATTCTTTCAAATCCATGGTTGGAAGTTTCATGCTTAAGGAACCTATGATAAAATTTCCCTTCCATGATTTATAGGAAATATTGAAATAAAAAGACTACAAGTATATCACCCAAATCCTCTGATAGAGACTTATATATTTTTTATAGAAGATATATCACATTATTTTTTAGTTAGAATAAATGGTAAAACTTCTTCAAAAATGTAATTCCTATAACTATTTATATTGTGGATCATAGATGTCTGTTTCATATCATGGGTTAAATAATTCTTCTCATGTGGCTTTATATATCTAGAACCATATGCTACCATATGATCTCTATTAATAAAAATGATTCCCAAACTCAATCATGATGCCTCAAAAAATACCATGTAGCCATGTCTATCCTATAGGAAGTTAACAATGGTTTAGTAGTCAACAAGAATTTAATCTCAACAGATGACCTACAAAATTTATCATCCAAAGAAAACATCACTCCCTTCTGAGCAGAGTAGTCCCTAAAAATATAGTTTTAATAAAACTTTTACAAATTTATAGTAATATCCTACAACAACAAAAAAATATCTGAATCATGAAAACATTCTGTAATACCTCACATGTCATAAAAAATTAAACTTTTTATGAACTACTAGAATACCATGTTATTCCTGCAATCTATTTTTTTAATTTTCTAAAAAGCCGGTTTATGGGAAACCGGTAACCTAACAGACAAACCACAAACTGAACACAAATCACCACATCATGAGAATTATATATTTGAAAAAACCAAACCCAACACCTCGGGACATGAACCCACACGTCATCCTCGAATCACGGGATCCCTCAAACCCTGCAACTCCTCAAACCATGACCATCCTCAAAACACACCCAAGACGCCTGAGATTTCAAAACAACCGTGTCACCAGAGAGATTCACCAGTGACCGTTGTCACCGTCATTGTGAGAGAAACCCTCATTAACAGTTATACTGAGAACCAGAAACCAGGTCGTTGTCATCCCTGACCAAAGAGGCCAATAAAGGAAATAAAATCCACAACATAATCAAAAACAGCATAATAAAAACCAAAAACAGTGAAATCAACCCGTAAAAATTAAATGAAGAATCCATATAAAGCCTTGGATCCTTTTATTCCATCCACACAACACCTTGCAGTCAAAATAAAACAACATTATCGCAAAACACATCTCCATACCTTTTCCATCAACCCAAACTCTATGAAACCGGAGAGAAATCGGGCCACCCGAACACCAGCCACACGAAAACTAGAACCCAAAACCCGTTGCCACCAACCCGATCACTGGAGGAGACATGATTTACCACCCACACACACATCATAGGATGAGTAGAAATACCACAGACCACTCAGGCTAGGAACTCAGCCACTGGACTGACACCATGCCACTAAGAGCTCTATCCAACATATGTGAGTTGAGCGAGAGACAGGTCGACAACGATGTGAAACGCCGAGACAGCTGAGCCCATGAAGTCACCCAACACCACCAAAATAGGGGAACCACCACCACGAACACACGAGTGAGGGGAGGATGAGCCGAGACAACCCAAGGAGGAGGGTGGCGACAAAGAGAAGGAACCCTAAGGCGAGAGCGCCCCTTATGGGCTCTTCCCCAAAATACCATGTTATGACACCGCATGTCCCAAGAACATTACTTCCCAAATCAATAAATCATCTTTTGATAGCATGGCATGGTGTTAGTGGATTCCTAGCATTACTATATCTTCTATATAATGATGTTAATTACATTACATGAAAATTTATTAAATAATAAGGAAATCTACAAAGACTACCTCAAATGTATAAAGGTACTCATTGAATATGATTTCCAATAACACCATAAACACTGATGGAGAGTAGGTTAGTAGAATGGATGTAACACCCGAGACTTTTATGTTATATAAATCATCAAAGGAATCTTTTTCTACACAACACTTGCTTGGCTTGCTTTTCACGCAATCGCGACCTTCCTCGATAGCTTGCGTCGTACGCAATACCGAGTTTCACTAAACAACAATATGCTATTAAAACTAGCCGTTATGAATAGTAATAACCACTTTTTGAAATTTTATAAATTTTATTTTTCAAAATGGACTTCATTTTTGGACTTAGAATATCGAAATTAGCCTTGGGTGAAATTTTGGTATTTTTCTGAAAACTTTCAAATTTTGATGAATAGTGAAACCACTAAGTGGTAGGTTAAAAACTGAATTTTGCATAAAACTTAATTTTACCGCTTCTGTGAATGGAATTTCGAAAATCCAAGAGACACGGTTAATATCAAGGACTAAAATGTGGTTCAATGAGATGAAAATAATTTTTTGGTGAATAGTAACTTTTTACGATTTTTACCGCGGTTAATAGTAAATAGGGTAACTAAGGGTAAATATGATATTAATATTACCCTAACACATGTCCTAATTCTATTGGACAAGTGTAATTCGACCAAAAACAAACTTAGGAATAAAATATGACCATTTAGGCCCACTTGGATTAGATTAGGATATTTATTATTAATTTATTTAAAGAAGGGTTAAAATAGTTAAAATCAAAGTTTAATAAGTAAATCATTTTTAATATAGGGTTATACATAAGATAAATTCGATTGTAAATATTCATTAGAAATCTAAAAAGATTTCCTACATGATGGTATTTTATTTGGAATTTTTAGACATCAAATAATTTAATTTAATTATGACACAAAGATGATGCAGTAATTATCTTATTAATGAAATATTAAAAAAATTGATAATATAAATACCAAAATAAATGTAATTTGAGACTTTTTATGAATTCCACTAATTTTCTAGGTTACTATGATATATTAGTAATGATTTAATTAACTTGGTTCGAACATATAATTCTGTTATGACTTTCACAAAAATCATATATCAAATAGTGTCAAAATTGACACAAAATAGTTTTTAAATTAAATATTATATTATTAATTGTTATTTTATTCCTAAAAATCTATGGTTCGGCCAAATGACTTAGATAAGGATATATATATTAATAATAAACAATTTGGGGTTCGTTTGGCATGTTATAGTAAGTGTATTAACCATATAGTGAAAGAAAACAAAAAGACACGGTAAAAGTTAAATTAATTAACTTAGAGTTAAATCTAATTGATAAGGTTAAAATAATACCCTAAACTTTTCTAAATCCTATTGGTTGATATGATTTCGACCCATCCCCACTTTAGCTTCGAAATAAGACCCTTTGGAACCATTATAAACCGATTTTGACTTTAATATAAAATAATATTTTGAGATATTCCTAAGGTGCCCCTCTCCTCCCCTATAAAAGGGACACCTCCTCCCCCTCCTCCTCACACCAAATTGAGCACTCAAGCTCGGCCAACCCCTGCCATTTTCTCCTCTCCACTTCCCTAGAATAATCCTAGAGGTCCTGGTCTTCTCCAAAGACCAATCTTAGTTCCTTAAGTGGAGGATTCAAAGAGGCGTTCCAAAGAAGAGGTAATATCCATTACCGATCTTTTCAATTTCATTCTTCTTCAACTTCTTCTTCTTTAGTTGTTTCATGATAAAGTAATAACATCAGTATTACTTACATACTGATATGTTATTATAAATATGAAACAACCCTAATTCACCTTCTATCCATCCTACGGAAAAAATGAAATCACCGCGCGTGCGTACGTACGGAATACCGTCTCCACGCCGTGGTGTAATCTATTTTCCACCATCACCTTACAAGGATGGGTATAATGGTGTAATGAGTAACTATATATGATTATTATTAAGTAATATTGATACTGAAATAATATATATATACTCCAAAACAATTCCACGATCATAGGAACGATATCATCACTCGTGCGTACGTACGGAATACCGTCTCCACGATGTGATGCGACTCGTTCTACATGATCTTCATTTCATAATGATTATATAAATGAATTGAATGAATGAATATGGTATATACTACACTAATACCATTCTGGAAATGAATTATCTATAACCTAAAGATAAGAATAAGAATTTATTCGACAAAACACGCATAAGAACAAAAAGTTATAAAGACCCGAGTAACAAGTAACAATGAAATATTACTAACAAGAAGCTAATAATATGACCATATATGATATCATATAAATATGTATGATTCTGGAATAAGTCAATAACATTATTTAAACCATTATACAGGAGCTTCGGACACGTACAAAGCAAATTGGACCTAAGGTAAGGGAAATATCACAATCTCATTTTTATCCGAGATTGTTTATTCGTAAATATTTACTGGGGTGTATTTTATCATCCACATCCATGTTCCCTCAATATGTAATATTGTTTCCATCCACTTGAAATAGTTTAAATCCAATTTTACCCTTAGGTGAGTTTTTAGTAAATAATATGAAAGGAATCTTTTGTCGTTTTTCCGTACGAGGTACTTTTTGACTTTTCCGACAAAAGTACGAAGAATGTTTTTTTAACTTATACGGCATGAATGGATTTTTAAAACATTATTTCCAAGAATCTTCCTTTACAAGTTTTCATGTTTATTTTTAATCAACTTCTTTTAGTTTATAATTGTATGACATGTTAAGAAAAGAAAAGTGTTTTTGAAAAGGAAAGGATATTTTCCTCAAGAATGGAGTTCAAGTGTTTTATCAAAATTATTTTCCATCTAAGATAATAAAGGGTTCTGTTTTTATCCCTTTAATTACATTGATTTGATTATGTTGTGAGGGAATTATTTTTATGAATTCATTTTCCTTATATGATTTTATGATGTCATGATGTTTCAAGAATCCCATTTTTGTTACATGTGTTATGCGATGATGTATGTTTTATGATTATGTGGCACACATAAGAAAGGATTCATTATAAGATGGGTGGGACCTATATCTCCCTCCAATGCATTGGGTAAAGATTTTATATCTCATGAGATAGGCATGGCTGGAACGGAAGGTTATTTCGGTTCAGTGATACAGGACTGAAACGAGGAGTGAACTCGGTTCAGAAAGGGACTTTGTCCACTAAGATAGTCTTGGCAATGAGTCATGACTAACAAGAAATGATTTTCCATGATTATGTGTGCATGCCACAAAGTTTCAAGTTTTATGTTATGATTATGGGGATCTCATTTTCACTTCTATGATTTATTCCATGTTAAGATATTATGATCTCTTTTGCAGGTTTTGATCTTCATAAAGATATGATATGATTTTTATTTCCTTTATTTGCCCTTGCTGAGCATTTGAGCTCACCCTTTAAGTTTTCTTTTCCCCAGGTCAGGAAGATGGATATTAAGTAGAATATGCTAAAAGGGACCCTAGATATGATGAAATAAATGGAAGACACTGTAGAAGATTTATGAACCAGTTGTTTATGTTTCCCAGTTTCTAAAGACACTATACCTATTCGGTCCTTTGTGGTTTTGTCATATGTTGTAATAAGTGTGCTTCAATTTTGAAGTATTAACAATGTATGTAAAGTATGGGTCGTTATAGTTGGTATCAGAGGAAAGGTATAGTCAACCTTTGGAAACTAGGATGTGAAAGCCTTAGTAAGAACCCTAAGAATAAGTCTAAGCATAGAACACAATTTTAGAAATGGCCTTGAATAACCTAGGATAAGACCTTAAGCATGAAAATTTTATTCTTGAATTATGTGGTTTCCTATTATAATTAGTGTTGCTCACACTATTCTTCTTGGTTTTAGTCAATGGCTGGAACCCGAAGGAACCGTGTTAATGCGGAATGCGATGGGCAATGCAATGATTGTCCCCCTGAGCAACCAAACGATATGGGAGCTGGAATGCAAAATCTTGTAGCCATGCTCACACAACTTTCTCAAGCTATGAATCATGCAGGATTTCCAAACGAGCAAAGGAGGGAGCAACATTCTGTTGAATCCTTCATGAGGCAGCGTCCACCTTCTTTCAGCGGGTCTACTGATCCATTAGTTGCTGAACAATGGATTAGTACTACTGAAAAGATATTTTCAGTTCTTCAATGTTCTGAGCATGATAAAGTCATCCTAGCAGTGTATCGTTTGGAAGGAGATGCTGATCAATGGTGGAATCTTGTTAAGAATACGAGGCAAAGGGATGAAATTGAATCTATGGAATGGGACGAGTTCAAGAACTTATTTTTCAATAAGTACTTCCCTCGTATTCTCCGAACAAAGATGGAGAAAGAGTTCCTTGAACTGAAGCAAAGGGATGATGAATCTGTTAGTACCTATGAAGCAAATTTTACAAGACTTGCAAGGTACGCTTCTGGTATTATTATCCAACCTGAGAGTAAGATCGATCGATTCTTTAGTGGCTTAAAACCAAGTCTTCGAAGGGCGTTAGCCATAAGGGACTTCAATAGCTACGAGGAAATCGTTCGATGTGCTCTCAAAGTCGAGATGGAGATTGGAGTAACCCATCAGTCACATGGGTTTGATAAGAAGAGGAAGATGGAATTCAAAGGAAACTCTAAAGAGCACACTGAAAAGAAGATGAACTTTCCATTATGCTCAAAGTGTGGAAAGAAACATGGAGGGAGTTGTCTTAAAGGGACAAGTAAATGTTTTAAATGTGGAAAGGAAGGTCATCGGGCATTTGAATGCCGTGATAATGGGAAGAAGATGTCTAATGATGCAAACAAAGGAAGGGATACACAGAATGAACCTACTACACTTCAATGTTTCAAGTGCAAGGAGATGGGGCATTATGCCAATCAATGCCCAAATCCAAGGGTTGATGATGATGGTCGACGTCAACAAACTCTTAAGGCTAAAGACAAAGGAAAGTCACATGCAATTTCTATCAGCGAGGTGGAGTACGATAACGATGTGGTGAAAGGTACACTTACCACCCACTCTAAAGTAGCAAATGTTTTATTTGATTCTGGATCCACCCACTCTTTTATTTCTGAAAAATTTTCTAAGGGTATCACTGTATTACCTCAACAATTAGATGTTGAGTTAGCTGTGACAACACCTAATGGCACATCAATCGCATCAGAAGTTTATAATTCTTCTCCGATCGAAGTTTGTGGGAAAGTGCTTCCTGCAAATCTTGTGATCCTTCCTTTAGTGGAATTTGATGTGATTCTTGGCATGGATTGGCGTTCTCTACATAGAGCTCATATCGATTGCCAAAGAAGGGAAGTCACATTTCATATTCCAGATCAATCTACGATCGTCTATCAATGCAAGGATGAACATAACCTTCCAGTGGAAATTTCTTCCATCTTATGGGTATTGATTCCACTAAATGAAGGTTATTTATCTCAAATAGTTGGTGAGAAACTCACGATTAAGAATATGCCCATTGTACGGGAGTTTGATGATGTCTTTCCGGAGGAATTACCGGGTCTTCCACCAAATCGTGAAGTTGAGTTTTCAATAGAACTCGTACCGGGTGCTTTGCCTATTTCAAAGACACCTTATAGAATGGCCCCAATTGAGTTGCAGGAATTGAAGAAGCAACTCCAAGAGAATCTTGATAAGGGATTCATACGCCCTAGTGCGTCACCTTGGGGAGCACCTGTTCTATTTGTTAAGAAGAAAGATGGATCAATGAGACTCTGCATTGATTATCGAGAACTTAACAAGATCACTATCAAGAACAAATATCCTCTCCCACGCATTGATGACTTATTTGACCAACTACGCGGAGCTCAATACTTTTCCAAGATTGATCTTCGTTCAGGGTATCATCAATTAAGGGTCAAAAGGGAGGATATACCAAAGACGGCTTTCCGTACAAGGTATGGACACTATGAATTTATAGTGATGCCATTTGGTCTTACTAATGCCCCTGCTATCTTCATGGATCTAATGAATAGAGTCTTTAGAGACTATCTTGATCAATTTGTGGTAGTCTTTATAGACGATATTCTTGTCTATTCAAAGAGGAAGGAAGAGCATGAAGATCACTTGAGAATTATATTGAAGACCCTGAGAAAGGAGAAGCTTTATGCCAAATTTACCAAGTGTGAATTTTGGCTTCAAAAAGTTGCATTTTTGGGTCATATAATCTCAAAAGAGGGGATATCTGTGGATCCAGCAAAAACAGAGGTTATCGAAAGATGGTCAAGACCAACAACAGTAACTGAGATCCGCAGTTTTCTTGGTTTGGCTGGATATTATCGACGTTTTGTAAAAGATTTTTCACGATTATCTAATCCACTCACCAAGTTGACTCGGAAAGGAGTTAAGTTTGTCTGGACAGAGGAATGTGAAGAGAATTTCAAGGAGTTGAAAAGAAGGTTATCCAGTGCACCTGTGCTCACATTGCCTTGTAGTGGAGAAAGGTTTGTGATCTACAGTGATGCATCCAAGAAGGGAATGGGGTGTGTTCTTATGCAAAATGATATGGTGATAGCTTATGCCTCACGACAGTTGAAAATCCATGAGCAAAATTACCCAACACATGATTTGGAGTTGGCTGCGGTAATCTTTGCATTAAAAATTTGGAGGCATTACCTTTATGGTGAAAGGTGTGATATTTATACTGATCATAAAAGTTTAAAGTATATTTTCACACAAAATGAGCTGAATATGCGCCAAAGAAGATGGTTGGAGCTGATTAAGGATTATGACTGCTCAATCCATTACCACCCTGGGAAAGCAAACAAGGTGGCAGATGCATTAAGTCGACAAGACCATGCTAGTTTATCCATGATGAGGATCACAAAAGATCCAATATTTATGGATTTACAAAGGATGGATCTTGGAATTATAATGGAAGGGGAAAAATCTTATCTTTCTCAAATGAATGTTCAACCATCTATACATGTGAAGATTAAAGAGGCACAGAAAGAAGATGTCGAGTTACAAAAGAAGGTGAGAAATGTTCCTGAATTCAACCTTGATTGTGATGGGATAATAAAGTTCAGGAATCGGGTTTGTGTTCCTCCCATCCCCGAATTAAAGAAAGAGCTGCTGGATGAGGCTCATAGTTCTTCATTCTCTATTCATCCTGGAAGAACGAAGATGTATAGGGACCTGAAAGAGTACTTCTGGTGGGATGGCATGAAAAGAGATGTTGCTGAATATGTCTCTCGATGCTTGGTTTGTCAACAAGTTAAAGCTGAGAGACAGAAGTCTAAGGGGATGTTACAACCATTACCCATACCCGAATGGAAATGGGAAAACATCACTATGGACTTTGTCACAGGACTTCCTAAAACATCCAAAGGCAATAATGCTATCTGGGTCATAGTTGATCGTCTTACAAAGTCTGCACACTTCATTGCTATTAGAGAGGATTTCTCTCTAGATCAGCTTGCCAGGATATATGTAAAGGAAGTGGTAAGATTGCATGGAGTACCACTTTCTATTATATCTGATCGAGATCCGAGATTTACCTCGAAGTTCTGGCGAAGTCTTCAGCATACTCTGGATACAGAGTTGAGTTTCAGCACTGCTTATCATCCCCAGACAGACGGTCAGTCTGAGAGAACAATTCAAACCCTAGAAGATATGTTGAGAGCTTGCTCTATGGATTTCAAAGGAGGTTGGGATCAACACCTACCTTTGGTGGAATTTTCTTATAATAATAGCTTTCACTCCAGTATTCAGATTGCTCCTTATGAAGCTCTCTATGGAAAGAAATGCAGGACTCCAACTTGCTGGGATGAAGTTGGGGAAAGAAAGCTATTAGGACCTGATCTCGTTGATGAAATGGCAGAAAAGGTTAGATCTATTCAACAACACATAAGAGCAGCTCAGAGTCGACAGAAAAGTTATGCCGACAACCGAAGAAAAGACCTAGAGTTTGAAGTGGGCGATAAAGTGTTCTTACGAATATCTCCCTGGAAGAGGGTTATGAGATTTGGAAAGAAGGGGAAGTTGAGCCCTAGATATATCGGTCCTTTTGAAATACTGGATCGTGTTGGGAAGGTAGCTTACCGATTGGCGCTTCCACCGAATCTCTCTCAAGTTCACGATGTGTTCCACGTATCTCTCCTGAGAAAGTACATACCAGATCCTTCACATGTACTCAGCTCAGAAGTTGTACCGCTGGAGCAAGATCTTTCTTATGAAGAACAGCCGATAGAGATTCTAGATCGTAGCGAAAAAGTCCTACGAAACAAGACCACTCGCTTGGTGAAAGTTTTATGGAGAAACCACCAACTTGAAGAAGCTACATGGGAGCTTGAGGATATGATGAGGGAGAAGTATCCTCATTTGTTTGTTGCAAAGTGACGAATTTCGAGGGCGAAATTCTTTTTAAGGGGGGTAGAATGTAACACCCGAGACTTTTATGTTATATAAATCATCAAAGGAATCTTTTTCTACACAACACTTGCTTGGCTTGCTTTACACGCAATCGCGACCTTCCTCGATAGCTTGCGTCGTACGCAATACCGAGTTTCACTAAACAACAATATGCTATTAAAACTAGCCGTTATGAATAGTAATAACCACTTTTTGAAATTTTATAAATTTTATTTTTCAAAATGGACTTCATTTTTGGACTCAGAATATCGAAATTAGCCTAGGGTGAAATTTTGGTATTTTTCTGAAAACTTTCAAATTTTGATGAATAGTGAAACCACTAAGTGGTAGGTTAAAAACTGAATTTTGCATAAAACTTAATTTTACCGCTTCTGTGAATGGAATTTCGAAAATCCAAGAGACACGGTTAATATCAAGGACTAAAATGTGGTTCAATGAGATGAAAATAATTTTTTGGTGAATAGTAACTTTTTACGATTTTTACCGCGGTTAATAGTAAATAGGGTAACTAAGGGTAAATATGATATTAATATTACCCTAACACATGTCCTAATTCTATTGGACAAGTGTAATTCGACCAAAAACAAACTTAGGAATAAAATATGACCATTTAGGCCCACTTGGATTAGATTAGGATATTTATTATTAATTTATTTAAAGAAGGGTTAAAATAGTTAAAATCAAAGTTTAATAAGTAAATCATTTTTAATATAGGGTTATACATAAGATAAATTCGATTGTAAATATTCATTAGAAAGCTAAAAAGATTTCCTACATGATGGTATTTTATTTGTAATTTTTAGACATCAAATAATTTAATTTAATTATGACACAAAGATGATGCAGTAATTATCTTATTAATGAAATATTAAAAAAATTGATAATATAAATACCAAAATAAATGTAATTTGAGACTTTTTATGAATTCCACTAATTTTCTAGGTTACTATGATATATTAGTAATGATTTAATTAACTTGTTTTGAACATATAATTCTGTTATGACTTTCACAAAAATCATATATCAAATAGTGTCAAAATTGACACAAAATAGTTTTTAAATTAAATATTATATTATTAATTGTTATTTTATTCCTAAAAATCTATGGTTCGGCCAAATGACTTAGATAAGGATATATATATTAATAATAAACAATTTGGGGTTCGTTTGGCATGTTATAGTTAGTGTATTAACCATATAGTGAAAGAAAACAAAAAGACACGGTAAAAGTTAAATTAATTAACTTAGAGTTAAATCTAATTGATAAGGTTAAAATAATACCCTAAACTTGTCTAAATCCTATTGGTTGATAGGATTGCGACCCATCCCCACTTTAGCTTCGAAATAAGACCCTTTGGAACCATTATAAACCGATTTTGACTTTAATATAAAATAATATTTTGAGATATTCCTAAGGTGCCCCTCTCCTCCCCTATAAAAGGGACACCTCCTCCCCCTCCTCCTCACACCAAATTGAGCACTCAAGCTCGGCCAACCCCTGCCATTTTCTCCTCTCCACTTCCCTAGAATAATCCTAGAGGTCCTGGTCTTCTCCAAAGACCAATCTTAGTTCCTTAAGTGGAGGATTCAAAGAGGCGTTCCAAAGAAGAGGTAATATCCATTACCGATCTTTTCAATTTCATTCTTCTTCAACTTCTTCTTCTTTAGTTGTTTCATGATAAAGTAATAACATCAGTATTACTTACATACTGATATGTTATTATAAATATGAAACAACCCTAATTCACCTTCTATCCATCCTACGGAAAAAATGAAATCACCGCGCGTGCGTACGTACGGAATACCGTCTCCACGCCGTGGTGTAATCTATTTTCCACCATCACCTTACAAGGATGGGTATAATGGTGTAATGAGTAACTATATATGATTATTATTAAGTAATATTGATACTGAAATAATATATATATATACTCCAAAACAATTCCACGATCATAGGAACGATATCATCACTCGTGCGTACGTACGGAATACCGTCTCCACGATGTGATGCGACTCGTTCTACATGATCTTCATTTCATAATGATTATATAAATGAATTGAATGAATGAATATGGTATATACTACACTAATACCATTCTGGAAATGAATTATCTATAACCTAAAGATAAGAATAAGAATTTATTCGACAAAACACGCATAAGAACAAAAAGTTATAAAGACCCGAGTAACAAGTAACAATGAAATATTACTAACAAGAAGCTAATAATATGACCATATATGATATCATATAAATATGTATGATTCTGGAATAAGTCAATAACATTATTTAAACCATTATACAGGAGCTTCGGACACGTACAAAGCAAATTGGACCTAAGGTAAGGGAAATATCACAATCTCATTTTTATCCGAGATTGTTTATTCGTAAGTATTTACTGGGGTGTATTTTATCATCCACATCCATGTTCCCTCAATATGTAATATTGTTTCCATCCACTTGAAATAGTTTAAATCCAATTTTACCCTTAGGTGAGTTTTTAGTAAATAATATGAAAGGAATCTTTTGTCGTTTTTCCGTACGAGGTACTTTTTGACTTTTCCGACAAAAGTACGAAGAATGTTTTTTTAACTTATACGGCATGAATGGATTTTTAAAACATTATTTCCAAGAAGCTTCCTTTACAAGTTTTCATGTTTATTTTTAATCAACTTCTTTTAGTTTATAATTGTATGACATGTTAAGAAAAGAAAAGTGTTTTTGAAAAGGAAAGGATATTTTCCTCAAGAATGGAGTTCAAGTGTTTTATCAAAATTATTTTCCATCTAAGATAATAAAGGGTTCTGTTTTTATCCCTTTAATTACATTGATTTGATTATGTTGTGAGGGAATTATTTTTATGAATTCATTTGCCTTATATGATTTTATGATGTCATGATGTTTCAAGAATCCCATTTTTGTTACATGTGTTATGCGATGATGTATGTTTTATGATTATGTGGCACACATAAGAAAGGATTCATTATAAGATGGGTGGGACCTATATCTCCCTCCAATGCATTGGTTAAAGATTTTATATCTCATGAGATAGGCATGGCTGGAACGGAAGGTTATTTCGGTTCAGTGATACAGGACTGAAACGAGGAGTGAACTCGGTTCAGAAAGGGACTTTGTCCACTAAGATAGTCTTGGCAATGAGTCATGACTAACAAGAAATGATTTTCCATGATTATGTGTGCATGCCACAAAGTTTCAAGTTTTATGTTATGATTATGGGGATCTCATTTTCACTTCTATGATTTATTCCATGTTAAGATATTATGATCTCTTTTGCAGGTTTTGATCTTCATAAAGATATGATATGATTTGTATTTCCTTTATTTGCCCTTGCTGAGCATTTGAGCTCACCCTTTTATGTTTTCTTTTCCCCAGGTCAGGAAGATGGATATTAAGTAGAATATGCTAAAAGGGACCCTAGATATGATGAAATAAATGGGAGACACTGTAGAAGATTTATGAACCAGTTGTTTATGTTTCCCAGTTTCTAAAGACACTATACCTATTCGGTCCTTTGTGGTTTTATCATATGTTGTAATAAGTGTGCTTCAATTTTGAAGTATTAACAATGTATGTAAAGTATGGGTCATTATAATGGACATAAAGAGATACTGATGATGGATATAACTTCTCTATAATGTGGTATTTTAAATGTTTGATACTTTTATTCTCAAATAGTTATAACCATATCAATTATCAATATTAAATAATGACTTTTCCCATTTCAAATAGTCAAAATAATAGTCAATCAGTGGATACTAATACATATTCTTTATCTTAACTTGGCTAAGTTTTCAATAAAAGAAACAATGCCAAAGTGTTATATTATATTTCTTTGTAAAGAGAATAGGAACCACCCATGGTGAAATACTCTGTAATATTAATCTTTTCTATAGAGATCATCCAACTAAGTCTTTAACACTTTTAGTTCATCCCGTTTCACATGGTAAGAAAGAATAGACATAGGCTGAGTACCAATTACTAAATCAATTAAGAAATATTAAACTCTTATCAGTTGTAGACTCGATAAATCACAAGAAAACACATTTATAATATCAATAATAACTCGAGGTATATTATCTCTCATGAATTCCCCCTCCAAATAAAAAGAAAACCCTTATATTGCTCTTCCCAACTCTGGATAATATGGATAGGTTCCACCCAACATCAGGTCCCATTCTCCCTAAAAACACAAAAGATTATATTAAGCACAATAATGGAAACCTATTGAAGATTATAGTAAATTCAAGCCTTACCAATAATGAGACAATCCATCATTAAAATGACATCATGTGGTTTCCCATTGAGAACTATAAAATCCTAGTCAAGTTTCATCTCTAATAAGGAGAAAAAAACATGGACAATGGAGACCCTATACTCTCTTCATTCAAAGGGCCATAGTAATTTCCATCACATGAGACTAATGGTCTTTATGAAGGTATATCCAGTCCATGAAATGAGTCAATATTAAGAAGTTATATTCACAAATATTAAATAAAGATGTCACTATATATGAGGTTGTAGTGATGGTACCTCTCAATGGTGCTTATCCAGTATCAGCTTCATCTGGGGACAATTCTAATACATGAAAAAAATTCAATCTATATTTTTTTGAAACCATTTTTTATGAAATATCTGATTGAACCACATTACATTTAGGAATAGAGGTGGGGATTCCACAACACTGAGTAGAATGAAAATGGAATAATTTCTTTATGTTTTCTAAGAGTCCACAAGAAAAGAATATCTTTTGGGAATCATCAAAAGCATATCTCTAATTTCCAACCATAACAGTCTAGAATTATGTAAATTTTCCTCTTCTAGGAACTATAGGACTTTTAGAGGATGAATAATTTTGATAACCACAATTAAAGGAATCATGTTTCTTATTTACATTTAAGAAAATCATAGAACTGCAATAGGGAGAAAAAGGAACTCCTTTCAGACATTATTTACTATATAGGTCATGTTAAAACACTAAAACCCTTTCTAGGACACTATAATTTTTGTTATCTTGATCACACAATGATTCAATGATTTATTTAAAGGTTACACTATTATTTTAAACTATTTTGGAATTGAAATTTCAGAATATAATACAAAATTTCACATCCAATTTTACTTAATTATTCAATGGTTATGACTATTAATAGGTTAAATTTTCATTTTTGGGGGATTTCATTGATGGAGGAGGGTATTTGGAGGGCCAAAGAAGATATAGAAGGAAAATGGGAAAAACATAATTGAAGTCAAAGGACATATTATAGTTACATGCCCCACAATATAAACGAATCCATAATTGGCTGGGATTTTTTTATTAGACAAATTACTCAATGGGAAACACTCATATAATGAAAACCAATCCCAGTTCTCCCATCTATTGGCCTATCCAAACAGATCTATCCAGATTACTCATTCTTCATGATGTAAAAAGTTAGGTTTACTACATTTATTATATCTCCCATTTATGATGTAATATTTTTACTAATGTTTTTCTAGTGATAGATATGATTCTTAGAAAAAAATTATATTTTTTCCAAGTTGAGATAATTTCATTTACAAACCGAAATCGGGGAATAAGTGGTAACCTAAAATTTGGGTTCCCAAAAACATTTCCAATTTTTTCTATAAAATGGCATACTGGGTACCCCATTTGGGAATTCAATGAAGGAGTGCAGATTGAAAATTTTGGAGACAAAAAGTATTTATCTCATAAACATAGATGATCATGATATCCTTATACTCATTTAGAGATATCTTTGAGTAATGGTCCCCTCATTGAGGCCTTCTTCCTTATCTCATGATTTACAAATTATTTTTTCATTATAAAATTATTAGTTTCCCTTTAATTTTTTTTGTTAAATTTTCTTCTTATATAGTCATCCTTTTTGTTCTACATATAAATAGAATAATATTTTTTCGGTTATAGCCTCTCTGAGAATTTTCACATGAAAAATTTTTCTACGATGACAATAGTAACCATGAAGGAGTAGTTTTTATTTTCAATTGATATAATTATCACCTTCTTCACTTTTTTTTGTTTTAAATAAATGATCGAATGTAATTAACTTAAATTTGTACCTTAATTGATTTTTTAACATAATATATACTATTCAGTAAAATTTATTAGTTTACACAATTCTCGTGAGGTCGAGTAATGTGTGAATTGTGAGGGAATAATCATAATCAGTCAAAAAATGACATGGGATCAATTTTAAAGTTAAAATACAATCCCTAAAATAATTTAATACTCAGTTATATAATTAATATGTTCCATAATTTTTCATTGTCTAAAATCTATACATGAAATTAAAATCAACATAGGGTGCTATGATTTCATGTTCATATGATTTCCTAAGGATTGAATCATTTTGTCATTGATGTGATGTAAACTCTCATAGGGTTTGAGGGTTCAAAAAATAAAAGATAATAATTAATTTTAGATTAATTTAATATATTATTATAAATATGTATTTTAATAGATATTTTTTATTGATTATGACTTCAAAAATATTTTTCTAAAAACATCTCTTTTCATTTTCTCAAAAGCATATGAAAAAGCCAAAAAAACAAATTTATTCTTCTTCCAGAATAATTATACATTTTTTATGAATGAAAAACAACCCCCTATAATTTTATATATTTTGTTAATTATAATTTATTTTATTTCATAATAACTTTAATATGTTGGTTTAGTTACTTTTTATTTTGAGAGATGACCTTGGCCAGCCATTTGCTTCTCTTATATAAAAAATAAAACACATGATTTATTATTTCTCATGATAGTGTCTTTAAAATTATGTTTTTTTATGATTAAATTATTTTTTAGACTAATTATTGGTATTCTTTTAAATTTATTTTTTCCTTTTGTTTTCTCTTTTTTCATCATTCTTCCCAATTTCTCAATTTTATTTATTTAATTATCCTTTTTCTCGACCATCAAATTTACCATATTTTATTATTATTATTGACTAAATTTATCATTTAAATTTTATTTTTATTATTCCATGAAATAATTAAAATGATCTATTAGGTCATTAATGTGAGATTGAATTTATCTTTTGAGCTCAAATAAAACAGTCTCAGTCTACATGAATTTTCCAAATTTACCTAGTTGGGGATTTCCTCGATTATGCGAACATTGAAATTATAAATAATTCTATTTAAAAACTCAAAAAAAAACAATGTCTAAAAAACCATTAACATAATATAACCATTTCTGAATTGGTTGCACAAGAATTTTTTTGTGTATTATTTACATCATGAAGACTTATCTTGTCGGAACGATAAGAAATTCCTTTTTCTAGAGTTTTTTCAAAATCAAGGAACAATAAAATTAAAGAAAAGATATCAATAATAAAAGATAAAAGGTAGATTCAATGTACGAGTACATGAATAGATTTAATAATTTGTGTGCAAGTTACCCGTATCAAAAAATTAGTGAAAAAATCATCATCCTGTACTTCTGTAAGGGCCTCACACCAATGGAGAGGTGCATGGTGAACGACATGGCTAGACTAACATTGGTTGAAAAAACAACCTATAGTTACACATGATATTATCAACATTGTACTGCCCAGTCCCCAATTATGGGAGTTAGTGCATTATTTTAATACATTGGCATGATTACAAGGAATTAATTCTCGAAAGACCGATCAGTTAAGTAGTCCTGGAAAATAGATTAAATACATGAACATTAAATTACACATTAGAAAATAAATAACAACATAAATAATCTTTTGAGAATGCCATTAATCCCTTATATCAACCATGCTTATCAATCATAATGTATTTCTTCACATCCTGGGAAAATAAAACATAAAAAGGGGTGATCTCAGATGCTCAGTAAGGATAACAATATAGTGGAAACTTTCATAAATAAGCATAAACATTTAAGGAAATGTATTAGACTTTAAAAAATACCTTTTAAACTTAAAAATTAACATCATATGGAAAATATAACATCAAATAATTCCATTTACTTATTCGAATTGATATTCTTCTAGCCGAATAATCAAATGCAATATCAATTACCACTTTCATAATGGTGGAATATATAATTCTAGACTTCATGAACACATATTCAAGGCCTTCTTCCAAAACTATAAATAGGATTTTGTCAAGGCCTTGTTCTAAGACACTAGTTTGTCTCATTATACCTACTGATTCATCGAGGAGATATAGCGGGATCCACCCGTCATTACTATGTCCAATGCATTCCTCATATGAAAAGGTTTAAACAAAAAATAAACATTCATAATTAAATTAGTATATAGAATATCCATAAACCCTGAATGGTATAATAATATCATATCCACAGTCAAGAATATAACAATACCATCAATAAAATATGGAATATTTTTATCATAATAAATCAACTTCAAACATGTTTAAAATCCATCAAAGGATGTTGACATATAAGAAAATGGTTTTTAAAACTCTTTGAGGGAAATATCCTTTTTTCATGATAACATTTAAAAGTCACACAATTTATAAAGAAAGAAATTTAAATAAATATTTGAATCAATTTCTCCATACCACTAAGAAACTTTTCAAAGGAATTAACATTTTAAAAACATTCATGTCCATATAAATAAATCCTTGAAACCCATTTTGAAAATATGGACATTAATGGGAATGATTTAGAAGAATAAATATTTAAAACATTTAAAATGGTGTTTTAGTAAATAATTACATTAAAATAATCCCTTTGAAAACTATTTCATGAAACAATGACATGGATAATAAATATGTCCCAGTAGATACTTATGTAAAAACATCCTAAGATAATATAGAGATTGTGAAATTTACCCTTACCTTGCACTTTCCTTTAGTCGAGAGTATGTTTAACCTTCTGTATAGAGACTGTAGTTTGTTATTAAATTATACCGGAACCATATTAATATTTATGATATCATATATGATTCATTTATTATTTTATACTACCCATTTAATAATAATTTCAATGTTAAATTAACATTTCGGGTAATAATCGTTTTCTTTATCGTATGTGTTTTGACTTGTTACTATTGATTGTATCACTTAGATAATGATTTAAATACATCCAGAATATAAAATATGATTTATATATCAAATATATTATGAATATAAATATTTATAATAGATGTATATATAAGAAATATAAAACACCGTTTATGGATATGGTAGGTCGTACGTACGCATAAACGTTGTTTCTGTTTTCATATCGTATTGAATGGAACTAAGTGAATAAGATATATGTAAGTACATATATATATATATATGCAGTATCATTATTATTTCATATATTAAATACTTATTAATAAAATATATTTTATAATCATCGTTGAATGATGAACGTGGAAGTGTATCTCGTCGCGTCGTGGAGATGGTAATCCGTACGTACCCACGAAGGGCAATATCATTATATTGATCATGAAATCGTATGTAATTGGATTGTATATCATATATACAGAATAATTGACATGTTATATTTATTATTTAAATAACTTATAATCATTATTATACCCATACAAATAATGAAGGGTTTGAATAACATACTACACCATGACGTGGAAACTGTAATTCGTGCGTACATACGTATGATGACATTGTCATTTATAGGATGGATAGAATAATGAATATGGTGGTACCATTTTTATAGTTACATATCAGAATATATAAGATATTGGATTTATTATTTGATAATGGAAACAACAAAGAAATAGGAAGTGGAAGAAGAAAATAATTAGAAAGATGTGATGAAATATTTAACTCTTCTTCAGGTTCTTCCTTTTGATTTGGTCAAAAGGGATCCATAAGTTGGATTTATGACCAAAGGAAGGCCTCTAGGATGAATTTAGGAAAGTATGTAGGATATTTTTGAAGGTTTTGGACAAGTAAAAAGGATTTGGAGGTGTGAAATTTAGAGAAGGGGGAGTTCCCTTTTATAAGAGAGGTGAGGGTCACTTAAGGAAAAGATTAAAATATCATTTTATAATAAATCATTTTCTGTTTTTAATGTCTCAAAAATAAATTAATTAAATTTTAAGGTGTATATGGGTAAAAAATATCTTATCCAATAGGTTTTATATAGGTTTAGGTTATTATATTAACCTTATCATTTAGATTTAACTCTTAGTTAAATAGTATGATATTTACCATGTATCTTGGTATTTTTATATTATATGATTAATAAACATACTATAAACGTCCAAGAGAACCCCAATAGGTTAATTAATGAAATATAAAATATTATTAAGTCTTTTTGGCTGAACCGTATGTTTTTTGAAATATTATATCAACAAATAATATTGTATTTTTTTAAATAAACTCAATTATGTCATTTTTAACATTAATTATTAAATGACTTTTTTTACAATCCTAAAAATTTTATTATTTATAATTAAATTCATATGTTAAATAATAAAATATCATATTATCCAATAAAATTAGTGTAATTCATCAAAATTCTCAAATTACATTTCTTTAGATATTTATAATATCAATTATTTAAATATTTCATTATTATTGTAAGTAATGCTTCATCATTTTCTATCAAATAAATTGAATTAGTTAATGTCTAAAAATTATAAATAAAATATAATTATTTAATAAATATTGTTTACTTTTTAATTAATATTTATAGTAGATTTTATATTATGTATAACCCTATATTAAAAATGGTTTAGTTATTAAACATTGAATTTAACTCTTTTAACTTTTATTTAAATAAAATTATAATAAATGTCTTAATATAATCAATGTGGACAAAATATGATCATATTTTATTCCGAAGGTTGTTTTTGGTCTAATTATACTTATCTAATAGAATTAGGACATTTTTTATGGTCATTATGATATCATTTTTACCCTTAATTAGCCTATTTTCTTTTAATAGTGGTAAATAAAAGATAAAAGTTACTATTCACCAAAAATTATTTTCATCTTATTGAACCACATTTTACATTCTGATAATAACTATTTCTCACGAATGTTTTAAATTAAACTCACAAAAGCAATAAAAATTATGATTTATCAAAATTTTCAAATTCTCCTAGGAGGTGGGTATAAGACTGTAAAAAATAGAATAAAATTTTATTATATATAAACTTATTATAAAATGACTCCAATTAATTACATTAAAAATATATAGGTATTATGTATTTATTTTAAAATTAAATAAACTAAATTTAAATAACTATTTATTTAATTAAAAGTTCGGTTTTAGATAATAACGTAGTGTTTTTAACTATTCATAAAAAATTGAATGTTGTTAGAAAAATAAAAACAATTTACACTATGATAATTTTGATATTATAAATTCAAAAATAGAGTCTATTTTACCAAATTTAAAACATATAAGTTTCATTTATTAATTTAAAATTAATTCATGTTGTCAAAACCAATAAGTGGGTTTTCAAAAAGTAAAAAATATCAAAATATTGACATAGGTTTATGTCAAATTTAAAAGTTACATTATTTATAATGACCTACATTGTATTAAATGATAAAAATATAATCTAATTATACTTCTAAACCATTCATGTTCATAATTTATCAGTATATATTTTTTTGATTAAAAAAAGTTGTTTTCAATTAAAACATATTATTTTTCAATATTTGTCAAAATATGAAAGTTATCAAAAAGGTACCAAATATTTATTCAAACTATATTCTTATGTCTCTATTATATAGAAGAATTTAATTTCATCAAATTGAATATATAAAAGTATCAAATATTGGATTTAAAAAGGGTTCTCCATTAAAAGGCGGTAAAATTGCATTTTTTTTAAAATACTTCTTTTATCTGAAAAAATAAATTTGTTCTTATATTATGTCTAAGTAAAATATAATATGGATTCTAAAATTATATATAGTATATAAAATTCAATATTCAGTTAACACTATTCATAAAGGCTTTTTAAGCGGCTAGTTTTGTAAGTTGTGGTTCCCTCAAACTCGATGTTGGTTGTTGCACAAGTTATTGAATTACTTTGAAGAGATAACATACTATGAAATCTTATGGTGTTACATTCTCCCATCCTTTAATAAATTGCATCCTCGCAATTTGAAATTGATTTCCAAAAAAAAGATAAAAAATATAAAATACCTTTGTGGAAAACCCACATCAAAAATAGGGTTAATAAAATTAAGTATTAATAAGAAGGAAATAAAAATGAAAAATCCACCACCAGATTAGGGTTTAAAATAAGAGAAATTTGGTAGAAATTATAGACACATAGTTGGTGGAAAAACGTAAATATTTATAGGGAGTGATTGCGGTCACAAATCATAAACAAGTGAAGAACAAATTGAATATTGAGGGCCTCAAATCCATAAATCTATGATAATTTAAATACCGTCAGTTCAAGAAAACATAAGGTATTAGGATAACACATTTTTCGTTATAAGATCCCTTCCTTAATGTTTAAGAATTAAATTATTCATAAAATAATAGGGAAAAATATATTTGACAACAAAAGTTTCATCCTTAAACTAATTCCTACCACAAACTCATCTTTTACAAAAAAATATAATAGAATTAAAAATATTCTATTTATCCTAATCGGATAAGTTTCCAAAAATATTTAATTTATAATTCATTTGTCAGAATATTTAAAAAAAATATGTTATACAAACCAGGACATCACATATGCCAGTGGTAGGTGATCCACCCTTGTCGCCCTTCGGTTGTGTGTTCATGTCCCGCGGCCTTGCAAAACATGACGCATTGTCACCCAACCTCTGGGTTGTCCTTTTTATGACAATCCAAAAATAATCTCAATAAATGATTTATCCATAACAATAGTTTCCAATGTCAAACTTAATAGATTCCAACCTTTAGAAATATCCAAAATAATTCTGTCCAAACTCACAGTCCAAAATTTATAAGGTAAACACAATGAAGATTCTTTTTTCCATGTAATAACATGTAAATACCATCATAATGTATTCTTTTAAAACCTAGTATCACCCAGAATTATCATATAACCATATTGGTTACATTCATGCTCCCTTATTCCTCATAGAATACTAAATATACTCCTTATATCCAAAAAAATTACACTCCAACAATGATGGAATAAACAAACCAATAACCAGTTCCAAGGATCTCATTAATATCCAATATAATACCAAATCAATAATCTCTTATTCCAAAATCAATAACTTGGTATCAGAACCATATTAATGTTTTTTCTTTCTTTTATCAATGAATTTTCGAAAATTTTTACCTTTCCATTGAGTCACTTTTCTTGGTTCCACACAATCTCAAGTCCTTAATGAAATAGTACTACAGTACAATACTTATATACTCTATAATTTTTATAAAATGTACATCATTAATAAAATACTCAAATAACACAATACTTTAATAACAACATAAAAACTCTTAATCATTCCTCTTTTTCATTGGTAGTATCATAACTTGATTATTATCCAATAGCATCATTTGCAGTATACTCTGATGATTTGGACATTGATTCATGTAGTGTCCCAACTACTTGAAGATGAATCATTTTACATTTGAAACCTTTTTTTCACCCTTTCAATCACGTACTTGGTGTCTTTTTTTCCACACATATAACAAACCGAAATTCCCATCAAGAATTTACCAAGGTGATTCTTTCCAAAGTTTCCCAATACGGGAAAATCATTCTTTCCCTTATTCCCTTTATCCATCTTTATCCCTATAATTATTTTCTTCTTTGGATTCCCTTAAAATCCATAGGACTTGGAAAATTATTTACTTATCTTATAAGCACATGATACTATTTCTTTACATGATGAGAATACGTGGGAGAAAATTTCCCTTCTAAATGTTGGCTTAATACCACGAAAGATATTATCCTTCTTACATTTTTAATCATACGTATTGTTGGAGTTCTCATTCCTTCTACTGGGCACCATTTCTAAACAATGACATATATTAGGTTATTTTATGAATCACAATGCATAATTATAAACTTTTAAAATACCAAACATAAATTTAAAAGATTATGCATATACTCTATAATCATAAAATGTTTTCTTTGTATAACTATTTACACATAAATCTTTTATAATGTCTTGTAATGAAAATGAGAATTATCCTAAGCATATCCCCCATGAGTGTCATAACCAAGAGTACAACAAGGAATTTTGTCGTGTATCAGGATACCTTGGGCCATGCCTGAAACTTCTTATCAGAGTTTTCACTCCTAGGTACATTTGTGCAAGATTCGCCTCTACCTGCTCGTATCAAGATAGAAATGTATTGCTTGAAAATACACAAAATCACTACATTACCAAAATTATAGGAAGTTCTTTTATATTAATACTAAAATTGTATCTTAGGTTAATTTTATATAATCAAAGTTTATCTAAATTTATTTACAAGGTTGTTTTTAAACTTATTCTGATACCAACTGTAACGCACTGACCCTAGTTATGAGAGACGGTGAATTATTTTAATACATTGGCATGATTACAAGGAATCAAGTCCTGAAAGACCGATCAGTTTACCAGTCTTGGAAAATATATTACAAACATGAACATTACATTACACATTAGAAAATAAAACACAACATAAATGATCCTTTGATAACGCCATTAGTCTCTAATCCCAACCCTGCTTATCAATCATAAAATAATTCTTCACATCCTGGGAAAAATAAAACATTGAAAGGCGTAATCTCAGATGCTCAGTATGGATAAAAATATAGCATAAACATTCATAAGTAAGCATAAAAATTTAAGGAAATGTACTAGACTAAAACAAAATCCTTTTAAACATAAACATTAGCATAATATGAAAAGGATAAAATCAAATAATTCCATTTACTTATTTGTATAAATATTATACTAGTCGAATAATCCCATGCAATATCAATAGCCACTTCCATAATAATGGAATGCATAATTCTGGACTTCATAACCCCATAGTCAAGGCCTTTTTCCAAGACTAAAAATAAGATTTTGTCAAGGCATTGTTCTAAGAAACTAGTTTGTCTCATGAGACCTACCGATGCATCGAGGAGCTATAGCGGGCTCCACCCAACACTTACTAAGTCCAATTCATTTCTTATATGAAAAGGTTTAAACATAACATAAAAATTAGTATTAAAACTAGCATACAAAATGTCATTAATTTATCCATAAACCATGAATGTTATAAAAATAACACATCCATAATCAACCATATCACAATACCTTCAATACAATAAGGAATATTTGTATCATAATGAAGAAACTTTAAACAAGTTTAAAATCCATCAAAGTATGTAGACATAGATGAAAATGATTTGTAAAACACTTTCATAGAAATATCCCCTTTTTAATGGAAACATTTAAAAGTAACAAAATTTATAAAGGAATACATTTAAAGTAATTTATGAATCAAAGTGTCTCATACCACTTTGAAGCTTTTGAAAGGAATTAACATTTTAAAAACATTCATGTCCACATAGATAAATCCTTAAAACCCATTTTGAAAACATGAGCATTAATGAGAATAATTTTGAAGAATAAATATTTAAAACATTTAAAATGATTTTTTAGTAAAAGTGTGTCTTAAAATAATCCCTTTGAAAACTCTTTCATTAAACAAGGACATGGATAATAAATTTTTCCAAGTAGATACATACGTAAAAACAACCTCGGATAATAAAGAGATTTTGAAATTAACCACTACCTTGCACATTCCTTTAGTCGAGGGTATGTTTAACCTCTTTTATAAAGACCGTAGTATGTTATTAAATTATACAAGAACCTTATTAATATTTATGATATCATAAATTATTAATTTATGAATTTATACTACCCATTTAATAATAATATCCATGTTAAATTAACATTTCGGGTAATAATCCCTTTCTTTATCATATGTGTTTTAACTTGTTACTTTTGATTGTATCACTTAGATCATGATTTAAATACTTCCAGAATATAAAACATGATTTATATATCATATATATTTATAATATTAATATTTATAATAGAAGTATATATATATGAAATGAAAAACACTATTTATAGAGAAGGTAGGTCGTACGTATGCATAAATGTTGTTTCTGTTTTCATATCTTGATGAAGGGAACTAAGTGAATAAGATATATATAAGTACATATATATATATCTAGTATAATTATTATTTCATATATTACATACTTATTAATGATATATATTTTATAATCATCATTGAATGGTGAACGTGTAAATGAATCTCATCGCATCGTGGAGACGGTAATCCGTACATACGCATGAGCAAAAATATAATTATATTGATGGAGAAATCATATGTAATTGGATTTTATATCATATATACAGAATTGTTAACATTTTATATTTATTATTTACATTAGTTATACGCATTATTATACTCATACAAATAATGAAGTGTTTGAATAACAAACTACACCCCGACGTGGAGACGGTAATCCATATGTACATACGTATAGTGACATTGTCATTTATAGGATGGATAGAATAATGAATATGGATGCACCATTTTTATAATAACATTAAATTTTACAGAAAGTAATAGATTTATTATTTTAGAATGCAAACAAAAAATAAAGAGGAAGTGGAAGAAGAAAATAACTTAAAAGAAAGGAAGAAATATTTACCTCTTCTTTGGGTTCTTCCTTTTGATTTGATCAAAAGGGATCCTTAGGATGGCTTTATGACCAAATTATGGCCTCTATGATGAAGGGAGGAAAGATTAGAGGATATTCAGGTAGGGTTTAGCCAAGAAAAAAGTCTTTGGATGTGTGAAATTAATAGATGGAGAGGTGACATTTTATAAGAGAGGTGATGGCCACTTTAAGAAAAGTTTGAAATATTAACCTTATCTTTTGGAATTAACTCTTAGTTAAATATTTTGCATTTACCATATATCTTTGTATTTCTACATTATATGGTTAATAAAATTACTATAAAATTCCAATAGAACCGCAGTAGGTTAATTAATAACATATATAATACTATTAAGTCTCTTTGGCCGATCCTTAGATTTTTAGGAATATTATATCAACCAATAATATATTATTTCTTTTAAAAACTCAATCATGTAAATTTCGACATTATTTATACAATGATTTTTGTTAAAGTCCTAAAAACATTATTAGTTCGAACTAAATTCATGTGTTCAATCCTGAAATGTCATATTAACCTATAAAACTAGTGTAATTTATCAAATTTCTTGAATTGCATTTATTTTGATATTTCTAATATTAATTATTTTAATATTTTAATTTTAAGATAATTATTGTGTCGTAATTTTGTCATAAATAAATTAAATTATTTAACATCTAAAAATTAACAATAAAATATCAATATGTATAAAATATTTTTATCTTTCTTATGAATATTTATAGTCGAATTTATATTATGTATAACCCTATATTAAAAACTGTTTAGTTATTAAACATTGAATTTAACTATTTTAACTCTTATTTAATTAAAATAATAATAAATGTCCTAATATAATCCAAGTGAACCAAATATGATAATATTTTATTCCTAAGGTTATTTTTGGTGTAATTACGCTTATCCAATAGAATTATGACATGTGTTATGGTAATTATGATATCATTTTTACCCTTAATTACCCTATTTACTTTTAATCGTGGTAAATGAAAGTAAAAAGTTACAATTCACCAAAAATTATTTTCATCTTATTGAAACACATTTTACTTATTTATAATAATAATATCTCTCGGATTTTTGATATTCAACTCACAAAAATTCCTTAATTACGTTTTATGCCAATTTTTAAATTCTCCAAGGAGGTGGGTAAAAGGCAGGAAAAGTTTAATAAATTTTTTTACATATCTAAAATTGTTATAAAATGAATCCAATGAATAAAATTGAAAATATATAGTTATAATGTATCTATTTTTACCTGGAATAAATTAAAATAAAATTACTAATTATTTAAATAAAGTTCAGTTTTAGATAATAACGTAGTGTTTTTCACTATTCATCAAAAATTGAGTGTTATCAGAAAAATATAAAAAATATACCCCAATAAAATTTTAAAATACTAAATTAAAACATGAATTCTATTTTACCAAATTAAAAATATTGAATTTTTATTAATTATTTTAAAATTAATTCCCATTGTCAGAACCAAAAAGTGGGTTCTTAAAAAGTAAAAACTATCAAAACATTGACATGTGTTTATGTCAAATTTAAATGTGAAATTATATATAATGTCCTACATAGTTTTAAATGATAAAAATATAATCTAATTATACTTTCGAACCATTAAAATGCATAATTTATTAAAATAAATTATTTTGATTAAGAAAAGTCGTTTTCAATTAAAACATAGTATTTTTCACTATTCGTCAAAATAAGAATGTTATCAAAAAATTAACAAATATTTATCCAAACTAAATGTTTAAGTATCGATTCAAAATAAGAATTTAATTTAATTAAATTGAATATATAAAATTGTAAAATATTGGATTTAAAAATGGTTCGCCATTAAGAGGCGGTAAAATTAAATTTTTTAAAAAATACTTCTTTTAACTGAAAAAATGAACTTGTTCTTATATTATGTATAAGGAACAAATAATATGGATTTTAAAATTTTATGTAGTTTATGAAATTCAAAATTTAGTTAACACTATTCCTAAAATCTTTTTTAATGGCTAGTATAGTAAGTTGAGGTGCCGTCAAACTTAGTGTTGTGTGTTGCAGAAGTCATTGAATTACTTTTAAGAGATAACTTACTATGAAATCTTGTGGTGTTACATTCTCCCCTACTTCAATAAATTACGTCCTCTAAATTTAAAATTGTTCTTCGAAACTAAAAGGTAAAAAATAGAAAATACATTTGTGGAAAACCCACATCAAAAATAGGGTTAACAAAATGTAGTCTTAATAAGGGGGAAAGTGGAATGAAAAATTCACCACCAAATTAGGGTTTCGAATATGAGAACATTAGTGGAAATTATATACACATAATTAGAGTTTAAATGTAAATATTTATAGGGAGTGATTGAGGTCATCAATCAAAAACAAGTGAACAAAAAATGTAATATTGATGGCTTCAAAGCTATAAATCTATGAATATTTAAATACCATCAGTTCAAAAGAACATATTGTATAAGGATAACACATTACTGGTTTTAATATCCCTTCCCTAAAGTTTAAGAATTAATTTATTCATAGAATCAGAGGAAAAGAATATATTTGAAAAGTAGAGTTTCATCCTTCAACTAATTCGTACCACAAAATAATCTTTCACTCAAAAGATAAAAGAATTAAAAAATATTCTATATATCCTAATTGTATGGGGTTCAAAAAATAATGAATTTATAATTCATTTGTTAGACTATTTAAAAAACCTACTTTACACAAACCAAGTCATCACGAATACCAGTGGTAGCTGATCCACCCTTTTCTCCCTTCGATTGTGGGTTTAATTCTTGCAGCCTTGCTAAACGTGACGAGTTATCGCTCGACATCTGGGTTGTCATTTTTATGACAATCCAAAAATAATCTCATGAAATGATTTATCCTTAACAATAGTATCCAATTTAAAACTTAATATATTACAACCTTTAGACTTATCCAAAATACTTCTATCCAAACTCACAATCCAAAATTTATAAGGTAAACACAATGATGATCCTTTTTTCCACGTAATAACATTTGAATACCTTCATCATTTATTCTTATAAAACATAGTAACACCCTGAATTACTATATAACTATACTGGTTACATTCATTCTACCTTATTACATATAGAATACTAGATATACTCCTTATATCCAAAAATTTTGTAAACTCTTACAATGGTGGAATAAACAACCCATTAACCTGTTCTAAGGATATCAATAATATCCAACACAATTTAGCCAAATAAATAATCTCTTACTCCAAAATCAATACCTCATTATCAGAACCATATTAAAGTATTTTCTTTCCTTTAACCATGTATTTTCCAAAAATATTAACATTCCATTGAGTCACATTTCATGGTTCCACACAATCTCATTTCCTTAATGAAATAGTACTGCAGTACAATCCTTATATACTCTAAAATTCTTATAACATGCACATCATTAATACAATACTAAAATGACAAAATACTTTAATAACTACATAAAAACATTTAATCATTCTTCTTCTTCTTCGGTAGTATCATAACATGATTATTGTACAATAGAAGCATTTAGGGTATACTATGATGATTTAGATATTGATTCGTATAGTGTTCCAACTCCTTGTATATTAAGCATTGTACATTTGAATCATTTTTCTTACCCTTTCAATCACATACTTGGTTTCCTTTTTCTCCACACTAAAAACAAACTCCAATTTCCTTCATGAATTTACCATGGTGATTCTTTCCACAGTTATCACATAAGGAAGATCCTCCTTTCCCTTATTCCCTTTATCTATCATTCTCTCTTCAATACTTTTCTTCTCTACCTTCCCCTCAAAGCCGTAGGACATAGAAAATTATTTACTTATCTTATTAACACATGATACTATTTCTTTACATAATGAGAATAAATGGGAGACTATATGCCTTTTAAATGTGGGCTTAATACCATGAAAGATATAATAATTCTAACTTTTAGGATCATACTTATTACTAGAGTTCTCATTCCTTCTACTAGGTGCCATATATAAACAATGGAATAAACTAGGTTAGTTTATGAATTTCAAGGCATAATTCTAAACTTGTAAAATAACTAACATAAATTGAAAATATTATGCATAAAATCTATAATCATAAAAAAAAATCTTTGAGAAGTATTTACTCATAAATCCTTTATAATGGCTTGTAATGAAAATGTGAATTATCCTAAGCATATCCGTCCAGAGTGTTGTAACCAAGAGGGAACCAAGGCCCATTATCGTGTACTAGGATACCTCGGGTCAAGCCCAAAACCCCTTGTCAGAGTTTTCACTCCTAGGTACATTTGTGTCAGAGCCACCTCTACCGGCTCATATCTAGATAGGGATGTATGGCATGGAAAATAAATAAAATCTCTAGATTACCAAAATTCTACGAATTTATTTTAAAATAATCCTCAAATTCTATCATAGGTTAATGTTCTCTAATCGGAGTTTATCTAAATCTATTTCCAACGTTTTTTCTAAACATCTTCTGATACCAACTGTAATGCACCGAACACAGTTATGGGAGTTGGTGCATTATTTTAATAAATTTTCATTATTAAATGGAATAAAGTCTCGAAAGACCAATCAGTTTAGTGGACTTGGAAAATAGATTACATACATGAACATTACATTAAACATTAGAAAATAAAACACAACATAAATGATCCTTTGAGAAATCCATTAATCCCTTAGCATATCCCTACTTATCAATCATAAAATACTTCTTTCCCATCCTGGGAAAAATAAAACATAGAAAGTCGTGAAATCAGGTTCTCAATAAGGATAAAAATATAGTGAAAATGTTCATAAATAAGCATAAAAATTTAAGGCATTGTATTAGACTACAAAAAAATACTTTTAAACATAAACTGCAGCATAATATGGACAAGATAAAATCAAATAATTTCATTTAATTATTCTCATAGATATTATACTAGTT
Source organism: Viscum album (assembly GCA_963277665.1). Taxonomy (NCBI): domain Eukaryota; kingdom Viridiplantae; phylum Streptophyta; class Magnoliopsida; order Santalales; family Viscaceae; genus Viscum; species Viscum album. The sequence goes on along the minus strand of OY728159.1, from coordinate 1,285,248,049 downwards.
GAATAATCTCATGAAATATAAATAGCCACTTTCATAATGATGGAGCACATAATACCAGTCTTCATAACCACATATTTAAGGCCTTATACCAAGACTACAAATAATATTTTGTCAAGGAATTTTTTCAAGACACCAGTTTGTCTCATGTGAACTACCAATGCATCGAGAAGCTATAGTGGCTCGATCTATTTTTACTACGTATAATGCATTATTCCTATGAAAATGTTTTAACATAACATAGACATTCATATTAAAACTAGCATATGAATTGTCAATAATTTATCCATAACGATGAATGGTATAAAAATGACACATCTACAGTCAACCATATCACAATACCTTCAATAAAATATAGAAGATTTTTATCATAATAAATCAACATCAAACAAGTTAAAAATCTATCGAAGGATGTTGACATATATGAAAATGATTTGTACAACTATTTGAGAGAAATATCACTTATTCCTGAAATCATTTAAAAGTTACACAATTTAGAATGGAATACATTTAAAGACAATTTTTATTCAACATGCCTCATTCCACTTTGAAACTTTTTAATGTAATTAATATTTTAAAAACATTCATGTCCATATAGAAAAATATTTAAGAACCATTTTGAAAACATGGACCTTAATGAAAATGATTTAGAAAAATAAATATATAAAAAATTTAAAATGATGTTTTAGTAAACAATTCCCATAAAAGATCCCTTTGAAAACACTTTCATGAAACATGGACATGGATAATAAATATTTCCTTGTAGATACATACATAAAAACAACCCCGAATAATAAAGAGATTGTGAAATTAAACCTTACACTGCACATTCCTTTAGTTAAGGGTATGTTTAACCACATGTATAAAGACCATAGTATGTTATTAAATTATACTAGAACCATATTAATATTTATGATATCATACATGATTCATTTATGACTTTATACTATTCATTTAATAATAATTTCCATTATGGATTAACATTTCGGGTAATAATTTCTTTCTTTATCATAAGTGTTCTAACTTGTTACTATTGATTGTATCACATATATTATGATTTAAATACATCCAGAATATAAATAATTATTTATATATCATATATATTTATAATATAAATATATATAATAGATTTATATATATGAAATGGAATACACCGTTTTTTGAAATGGTAGGATGTACGTATGCATAAACGGTGTTTCCATTTTCATATCGTATAGAACAAAACTAAGTGAATAATATATATGTAGGTAAATAAATAAATAAATATGTATACAGTGTCATTATTTTTTCATATATTACATACTTATTAATGATATATATTTTATAATCATCATTGAATGGTTGACGTGGAATAGAATCTCATCGCATCGTGGAGACGGTAATCCATACGTACGCACGAGCGACAATATCATTTTATTGATGGAGAAATCACATGTAATTGGATGGTATATCATATATAAAGATTCATTAACATGTTAAATTTACTATTTATATCAGTTAAATTCATTATTATACCCATCAAATAATGAAGTGTTTGAATAGTAAACTACACCATGACGTGGAGACGATAATCCGTACGTACGCACATATAGTGACTTTTTCATTTATATGATGGATAGAATAATGAATATGGTTGTACCATTTTTATAATAACATATCATTATATAGAATAAATTGGATTTATTATTTTAGAATGTAAACAACAAAGAAATCAGAAGTGGAAGAAGAAATGAACATGAAAGAGGTGATGAAATATTTACCTCTTCTTCGGGTTCTTTCTTTTGATTTGGTCAAAAGGGTTCTATAGGTTGGATTTATGACCAATGAATGTACTCTATAATTAAGGGATGAAATTTGGGAGTATATTTGTGCAGCGTGTGGATGAGCCAAAAGGCTTTGGATGTGTGAAATTAAGATAAGGATAAGTGGCCTTTTATAAGAGAGGTGAGGGTCACTTTAGGAAAAGCATGAAATATTATTTTATAATAAAAAAATTTGCGTTTTATAATGGTTCATAAATCAATTATTTAAAGTATAAGGTGTGGATGGGCCGAAATGATCTCATCCAATATGTTTTATATAGTTTTATGTCATCATATTAACCTTATCTTTTAGATTTAACTCTTAGTTAAATTGTTTGACATTTACCATGTCTCTGTGTATTATTATATTTTTTTGGTTAATAAACATAAAATAAACATCTTAGAGAACCCTAATAGGTCAATTAATGACATATATAATATTATTAAGTCCCTTTTTCTGAACCTTTGATTTTTATGAATAATATATCAACCAATAATAAAGTATTTTTTTTTTTAAAAACTCAATTATGTCAATTTTGATATTATTTATTAAATTATTTCTGTTAAAGTCCTAAAAACTTTATTACTTAGAAAAAATTAATATATTCAATCCCAACATGTCATAATATCCTTTAAAATTACTGGAATTTATCAAATGTCTCAAATTACATTTATTTGGATATTTATAATGTCAATTATTTTAATATTTCATTATTAAGTTAATTACAGCATCATCATTGTGTCATTAATAAATTAAATTATTTAATTTCCAAAAATTATAAATAAAATACCATAATGTTGAAAAAAAAATTTATCTTTCTAATGAATATTTATTTCCAAACTTATATTATGCATAACCCTATATTATAAATGGTTTAATTATTAAACATTGAATTTAACTCTTTTGCCTCTTTTTTAAATAAAATAATAATACATGTCCTAATCTAATCCAATTGGACCAAAGAGGATAATATTTTATTCCTAAGTTATTTCATGGACTAATAATACTTATCTAATAAAAATAGGACATGGGTTTGGGTAATTATGATATCATTTTTACCTCTAATTGCCCTATTTACTTTTAACAGTGGTAAATAAAAGTCAAAAGTTACTATTCTAAAGAATTATTTTCATATTATTGAACCATATTTTACTTAAAAATAATAAGCATGTACCACATATTTTTTAAATTCAACTCATAGAAGTAGTAAAATTACGTTTTATGCAAATTTTCAAATTTTCATAGGAGGTGGGTAAAAGACGGTAAAAAGATCAATATAATTTATATATATATAAACACATTATTAAATGACTCCAAATAATTGTATTAAAAAATATAGGTATTATGTATATATTTTTACCTAAAATTAACTAAAATATAATAACTATTTATTTAAATAAAAGGTCGGTTTTAGATAATAATGTAGTATTTTTCACTATTCATCAAAAATTGAATGTTTTCAAAAAAATTCCAAACATTTACCCTAAGATAATTTTTATATTATGAATTCAAATATGAATACTAATTTACTAAATTAAAAACATAGAAGTTTCAGTTATTAATTTAAAATTAATTCTTGTTTTCAAAACCAAAAAGCGGGTTATTAAAAAGTTAAAACTATCAAAAGATTGACATGTGTTTATGCCAAATTTAAATGTGAAATTATTTAAAATGACATACATTGTATTAAATGATAAATATATAATCTAATTATACTTCCAAACCATTAAAATACCAAATTTATCACTATAATTTATTTTTATTAAAAAAAATGAATTAAAACAATGTATTTTTCACTATTCGTCAAAATATGAAAGTTATCAGAAAAGTACCCAAAAATTATCCAATGTAAATTTTTATGTCTCTCTTATAAAAAATAATTTATTTCTATTAATTTGAATATATTAAATTGTCAAATATTGGTTTTAGAAAAGATTTGTCATTAAAAGGCAGTAAAATTGCATTTTTTTTAAAATACAACTATTATCTGAAAAATGAATTTGATCTTATATTATGTATCAGAAATACATAAGATAGATTTGAAAATTTTATATAATATATAAAATTTAAAAGTTAGTTAACACTATTCATAACCGCTTTTTTAACGGCTAGTTTGGTAAGTTGTGGCGCCCTCAAACTCGGTGTTTCATGTTGCTCATGTTATTGAATTACTTTGAAGAGATAATGTGCTATGAAATCTTGGTGTGTTAAAAACACGATGGAAAAAAATTCACAACAATTTGATGATTTAGGTATATTACATATTAGAGGAGAAAGTCATTTAAGTCCTATTGAAAATCCTTTAATTTATACAATGTTTTAGAAATTGACCACTATGGTGATATAGTTTTCATTTGATAAAATGACATCCCAACCCAATCTAATGAGGACTTTTGGAGTTTCAATTGAAACATTACCCTTAACTAAATATTTACCCTAATTAAATGATGTAGATTATTGTGAAACCATTTTTACTTAGATACCATATCATCAGCAACATAAATTATATTTCTAGAAAAGTAATGAATAATTTTCCCATCATAAAACCATGTTCAAAGGGATTAATATGACATAAGGTAATTCTATGGATAACAAAAAAGTACCCATTTTCAACAAATTTTTTTAAGCCTTCACCTTACCGATATGTTTCTTAACAACCAAAAAGGATATTTGAATCCCCAACATCAAAATTCAATGAAATGGGAATCACCAACCAATGTTATTTTAAAACATAGATGGTCTTTTGAAAAAAAAATTATTAATCAATAGAAAGATAAAAGATAAAGGTTTTATAGTTAAGGGAGTTGAAGACAGAAATGAGATAGATAGACATAGACATCCATGAAATGGTAGGTATGAAATACTTAAATCTACATAGACAACCTAATATAAACCCCAATGTGAATGTTATTTACATCACATTAATGTGTGGAAAAAACTACATATACATTTTCACCTATCATTGCCTCAATATTCACCCCCAACTCCAAAGAATCCCAATTAAACACTAGCTGATGAGAATCCTAATGAGAAATAAAAATGTAAATAGAATATGTATAATGTTCATCCTAAACCTCTTCAATTATCAAATAGAATTTTACAATTCAAAAATATTTTTCAGGGGGAGATGAAAAAAGTGGTTTTATATGCATTCAACTGTGTTTAGATAAACATCCCTCAAATTGATGTAATTAAGAAAATACCATGTTATTCTAAATTATTAAAATAATTTTTCACTGATATAAGTGGGTTTAATGGAAATAAGAGGCCCAATATTTTAAGGAATGTTTCATCACTCATTACACCGACTAAATAAATTCTATCAATGTGAAAAGATCTAGGGACATATAAAATACCATTCACCATTGGGGAGTTATACTTTCTATATGCCTTATGTGATTTTTGAGCTTACGTTAATGTCATACATTATTCGGTATTCTCATTTCATAGGTTTGTGAGTTGAATTCGGTGAGAGTAGTGGTGTAGTTGGTTAATAGAGCTACAACATTTCAAGAGGGGGTCCTTGAGGATTCACCAGTTTGAGTAAAAGACATGATCATTAAAATGTATTTCTACATTTTAATATGGATGATGATCCAATAAATTCTTGTTCTATAATTATCATAGGTTTATGCTTCCTTAAAACAAAAAAATGATTATAAATATCCATGAGGGAACACATTCAATGGTATTTGGAGATAAAGTTGTGAAATTTAATTTTATAGACTCCATGACGTACCCCTTAGAGGAAAATTCATCTTTTGTTATCACTTATATTGAATCAAAAAGAAATAATACCATGGGTTTTGAATATACTATATAATTTTTTTGATTATGATAATTGATTCTAGTTTGAGGTTTATGAGTTCTTCCAGAACTATTTCTTATTCATAAACCTCATTTGGATTTATTTTTATATGGATTCATATTAGTATTCTTATCATGTTCAAACTGATTATGACATGGATGTTGAGTATATTGATATATTTGATTCATTATTCTATAATATTAATAATATATATTCTGATACAGATGACCATTTTTCACATATTTTATTTTTTTCAATATATTCATCAGTTAATCAACTACACATATAGGATCTAAATCCATTTTCACTAAATATCAAATAATCATACATGTTGAATGGTGAGATATTACCTATAATAAATGCTAAAAATATTCCTTTTCAACAAGAAGAAAAATATTTGAATCATTTTAGGGAGAACATTTGGGAAATTTGGTAGACCTTGGATGATATATCTTGTATTAGCCCCCACCATTTGGATGAATATGATTTCTTTGGTGGATAGGGTTAATCTAGTTAAACAGAAACAAGGGAGACATAATCAAACACTTATTTTTGTTGATATAAATGAATTTAAAAATTTACTCAAAGTATGTATCATTTATCACATATTAGATTCCAATTGGGTTATTCTTATTCTGGTTGTACCGATGAAAAGTGGTGTTACAGTTGTTAGAAATGTGATAGAAGAACTTGTTCAAATTTGGGTACAAATCATTTGGTATATGTGTATTGATTATAGGGAACTCAATCAATTCACTCATAATGACTATTTAACCTCCCATTAATTGATCAAATTATTGAGATAGTAGATTTAAAGTCACACTATTGAATCTAGGATCGATTTTCTAGAATTTTTTATGTTTCTAAGAGCTCTGTAGGTTTAGCAAAGGACCCAATTCACTTACTGATTCATTACCTTTACCTACTGAATGATTTCATTTGGACTTTCCAAATACCTGTGGTACCTTCCAATGATTCGTGGTGATTTTTTCAGATTTCATTTATATATTAATGGAGGTATTTATAGATTATTTTACTATTTATAGATAGTCAATTGTTGAACGTAACTTTAGTTTGGAAAGTTATTGAATCATTTTATTGAGAAGAATTTTAGTTTTAACATTGAAATGTTTTTACTTCATGGTATATAATGGCATTGTACTATTCCATGTAGCTTAAAAATAGAGAATATAGGTTTATAGATCTATGGAATATATTATTTCCTCATTTACATATCCATCATGTGTGTGAGATGTTAGATCATTCCTAAGTAATGTGGTCTTTTATCAAAACTTCATGAGAAATTTTAGTAATATCCCTCTACACATACAATGATTGATTCAAAAAGATATTGAATTATTTTTTAATAATTTATGCAGTGTATCATTTGATAAGATAAATAAGAATCTGACCACACCATTGTTTATATAGACCCCATAGTGGGAGCTTGTTATTGTGTTTATGTGTGACATGTTTAACATCATCGTTGGAGTTGTATTAAATATGAGGGTTAAAGGGAGGTCCCTTTAGATTATTTATGCATAAAATACTCTAGATTCAACCCATGAAAATTACACCATAATGGAAAATACATTTCTTGATGTTATAATAGCTTTAGATAAATCATCATTTTATTTATTAGGCTCTAAAGTGGTGGTTTTTTCTGAGAATTCACCTTTAAGGTACCTATTGAAAAATCCAACTGAAAATCCCACACATATCCAATAGATTATACTCCATCAAGAATTTTATGTTGATATAATGGACAATAAGGTTTTAGAGAACTTGGTGGTGGACCAAATGAGTATGACTACTCACACACTAGATGATGACATTCTTTACCACGTAACACTTCAAGAAACATTCCCCGAGGAACATATAAATTTCATATTTGTTACACATCCTTGGAATGAATATTTAGTGAACTACATTTTTCCTTTGAATTTCTTACAAATTTAATGAAATATAAATTTTAAAAATTAAAGTGTGATTCGAGGTTTTATTTTTTGGATGATATCTACCACTACCTCATGTGTAGTGGTCATATCATTAAGAGGTGTGTGCTAGATAATGAGTTCGAGTATGTTTTTAATTTTTGACATACCTTTACATGGGGTAACAACATTTTACCCCAACATACATAAAATAAGATATTAGACTCCAAATTATATTTTCCTACACTTTTTCTTGATGCTCATGTTTAATTTATGTCATTCCCTTGATTCCATCAAATAGGGAACATGTCAAAGAGTCTCGAGATTCCCAAACAACCCATATTATTATTTTTTATTTTTTATATTTTGGGAATTTTTTTTATTGTTAATTTTATTATTATTTTTAGATTCATGTATATTTTCGTAGTTGTGGATCATGTAAGAAAATTATTAGAGGGAAATGACACAAGACAACTGATTATCATATTGTATAGGAATTTTTCAAGGCTCAAAGTATATAAAGGATTTGATTACTAAATGATATCATCAATGATCAATAGAAATTTTTTTAATCATAATTTTTCTTCCCTCTTTCATAATTATTGGGGAGAAACATAATACTTATTCTCCATACCACCTCTAAACAGATGACCAGGATAAGGTTTCAAATATAGTGTTGAAACAAATTTTGGTGAAAATTATGGATCTAAATAGAATAGACAATAGAATTATCATGGATGAAGGTCTCTGGGATTATAGGATGATAAAGAAACCTCCAATTGTTATTTCCACCTTATGGAATACCTTTTTCCAGGCCATGTCATCTCCTCATCGAGATCGAATATTTTGTATATTGGGGTATAAATAAATGAAACATAGATCTGGACAAATATAGAATTAAATTGAATATATAATTTCTTGATCTTGAGGATATTATATTGCCATAATATGTGAAATCAAGTCTCTATAAGTAATTATCAAATTTAGATCATGATATAATGATCTAAAAAGGTAGTTTCATAAATTAGATAAAGTCATACAATATAGTTCACAACTGATGTTAATGCATAGTAAGATGCATTCAAGATGGTTATTTCCATTTATTGTATCTAACGTTTTTATTTATATTGTAGAGTAAATAACAAAATAGGAAAAATGAAATATATTTATAGTCAATTTGAAACATTTTATGAAATATGTTTAGAGACTTCTCACCCATGTTACTGATTTCATCACAATACATGAGCATGTCCTTATTTGAGAATATTAGTATATACATAACCCTTTAATTTTTATATTTCCTTTACTATTTTAAATTTTTTTCAAGTGAATTTACTATATCATTTATCCACACTAGGGAACATTAATTATTTTAGGTTTTTGGGTGGTTATATTCCTAAGTCAGTTCAAAATTTTCATCTTCTTTCTTCTTTTTCTCCTTTTCTCTTATTTTACAGTATTTTATCCATAATTTATCCCTTTAAAAATAGTTATGAAATATTAATTTGTTCATTACCAAATAATAATGGATGTTAATAAAACTTTATGAATAATTTCACTCTTTCAATTTATTTTAACATTAAAAAAATTCAAGAATGGAATGTTTGTTTTAGAATTAAATTAACATTGAGGTGTTACCTTTTCAAGATATTTTTTTTGATGATATAAGTGATTGTTCTAGTTTGATACAATTGATAATATTTATACCCTTTATTAGAGTAGTTTATAGGAAAATAGTGTCACTTAATATATCTTCATTTCATTGTACACAACAATGATGTGTGAATTTTTCTTACAAATATAAGGTAAATATATGTTATGTTAAAATGCATTAGAACTCCATTTTTTTCATATGTTCAGTTCATATCTGATCCATTTTATTACTCTATTACATTGAAAAATGTATTTGAAACTATTATCTAGCATTTATATGACCAAAAAAGTAAAAATAATAAAATTAAAAAGAATCAAAAAAAATTGGGTTCGGTCATGGGAAATTCGAAAAAAACTATTTATTGGCCTTTGATCATGCTATAACTATTAAAATTAATATCATGAAGAGATTAAAAATGGTTTTAGAGATTAGTGTGAGATTTTTTCAAATTATAAATTTTGAAAAAATAAAATAATAAATGGAGTGATGAATGTAAAACATGTGGATATTTCTATGTCAGGAGATTAATGTTTGAATTTCATAAATTATTAAGTGAGTGGGTCTTGAAATTTTGTTGGAATGGATGAAGAGGGTTTTCAGTGAAAAGAATCAATAAGTATATTTTTTTCAAATAACATATATTTATTAGATTGAAAGTGGAAAAAACAACAAGAAATGTGTATCATACACATATATGGAGTGTTATTAACATTGTTAACTTCTGAATTATTTTCTAAAATTGGTAACATTTATATCCTTTAATATCATTCTAATTTAATTTATGATAGAAATTTTCCATGAGCTCTATGAATAACGCTATATAATATTTTTACTGATCACATTGCTATCACTACATAAATTATAATTTAATGATAATTATTCTTGAAGTTTCAAATATATCCATTCATCTTTTGGGAAATAAATCTTTACATTGGATTGAAAATGTTTATGTACAGGGGTGAGATCAGATCATGATTCACTAATTTAATTCCCACATACAATGCAGATTTAAACTGCTTTTGTATCAAAAATAAAAAACCTAATTAGAAATTTAATATTCCATTTGACTCAATTATTTAGTTTTTATCACTTATAAAAATAATAAAATTTACATGTTTTGGTGATTCCATTGTAGGATGAGGTGAATTTGAGGGTTGAAGATGAAATATAAGGAAAATAAGACAGACTACATTTAATCCCAAGGACATATGACCACATTTTTATGCTATAAAAAACTGTGAATCAAAATTTGTTTAATATTTTTTAGAAGATCCAAAACATAGTAGGATATATTTAATCTCAAAAAACCAGATCAGAATTCATCCATTCGGTGTCCTAACCCATCTAATCAGTCCATAGAAGCGAATTATCCTAATGTGAAAAATCCAGGATCACTATTCGGGTTATATCTACAATTATATATTTCTAAATATATCGAAATATTCAATCATAATATTAAATAATTCATTGAAAAACTTTTTCCTTTTTCCCCTGTTTAAATAGATTCATTTAACAACTCAAAAAAGAGACACAAATCATATAACGAAATCTAGGTTCCCAAAACCACTTCTATTTTTTCTATAAAAGGGTACCATGACATCCTAATTTGGTAGTTCTACGAAAGAGTGAAATGCTCGAATATTGGAATTACATGGGAGTCCTCTCATCACCATGGATGTTTTGTAACTACCTATGCTTATTGTTAGTTCTCTTGAAACATGTATTACTTCATCAAAGCCTTCTTCTCCTTCTCATGTTGTAATATTTTTGTTTGTGTAATAATATTCTTAGTCCTTCTTTAAATTCATCAAATTTGATAAATTTTAATCTTATATTCTTGGCCAATTTTTTTGTAAATCAATATTAGAGTTTTGTTTGAGTTATACTATTTAAAATAAATCACATGAAAAATGTTTTTACAATGACTACACCACCCATGGATGAGTAATTTTTCTAAGTAATTGATCTAATTATAAATTGTGAACTTATTTTTTTGAATTAATGATATAATATAATTAACATAATATGATCCATTAATTGAGTATGTAAATTAAAATAAACTATTTATGAAATTGAGTAATTTACACAAAACATTTGGGGTTGACTAATCATTGAATTGTGAGAGAAAAATATTAATTGGTAAAAACAATCCACAAGATCAATTTATAGAGTTAAAAAATATTACCTAAACTAAATTCATACTCATTTTCAAAATTTTATATGTTCTCTAATATTCCAATGACTATAATATATCCTTATATATACATAAAATATAGGGTGATATGATTTCATGTTCCAAATCTACCTTGGGTTTAATTCATTTCATCATCGTGGATAAGCTAAATCCCCTGGGCTTCGACGTTAAAAAACTATGGGATAATAATTAATATGATATTCATATAAGTAATAATGATTAATATGTACATTAATGGATATATTTAGATCTATTACACCTTTTAAAATAATTTTCCTAAACAAACATCTACTCATTTCATTTTCTTAAAATCATTATAAAAAAATATGTATTACATTTTACAAGAAAATTTATTATTTTCTTATTAATGATACAATCTTTCCATAAATTTCTATAGTGTGTTTATTATATTTTAGATATACCTTCAGTATTTTTTTTAATTTCATCCTTTATTCAATGTCGACCTTGGTTAACAACTCTGATGCACCAAAATAACAAAATTCAACACATCAATTAAATGTCCCCATGAAAAAAACATTTAGATCTTCACCAAGATAACCTTTAAATTTATATCATATATGAGAACTATATAATAACATAAATTCGTCAATTTATGATTCAATATAATATTAGTTGGAAATGGAAAAAGTTCTATAAAGAAATTCATGTACTCTAGAATGGTCCTTTCATCCTTCTTACTGCTGAACAGAACTATAAAATTATTCTCTACCATGTATATTAGATATAAATATTATATTAAAAACACTATAATTTCATTACAGATTTACCCCTCCTGATTCCTCACCATTACAGGTGAATCCCACAGTCTCTAGCTTTGTCCTTCCAAAATGAAGGTTGAATATTTTACCCAAATTGAATAATAAATTTCAATGAAATCAAGTAGAAGATCTATCTTTTTCAACAAATCCTCAAAATTTTTACATTCATTAGATATTTGGAAGGCTAGAGTATTCTAGATAATAAACTCTTTATCACAATTTTATGATTTATCAATCTGAGGATACGTAAATGGAGACTAAATTTGAACCAGAGCATGTATTGATCCATGATAATGGAAAGAATACCAAATGTGTTCAAAATGATTCTATTCTATGAAAGGATTGTTTTTATTTTTTTCACCATTATATTTCTCCTAGGGAAAATTCAATTATATTTATAGAGTCATGATACTAAACAACATCAGAAGACAACATTGATGACATCATTAAGATTAATCAAAAAACATCATAAATAAGAGAAATAGGAATTTTAGATCCATCATATATGTTTTTAACACATAGATTTAAATACATACATTAAAATAATAATAAAAAATTATATAAAATTATTCCTTAATAAATCATTCCCTAGACACACATGGTGACATAAGGCTCATTGTGAGGAGAACTGGCCAGATACTCACCATAACTAATACTAAAGGCCATTCATGAAATCCAAAACTATATACTGACAACAAGGAATGATGCATACCATCCCATAGATAACACTTTTTCATGAACTAATCTCAATAACCAAGTATAGTGATACCCAATCTGGATTTGAAATTACTAGATGGGAATTATTGACCAACCTAGTTAGAGGCTTGTAACTAGAATCATACAAGATAATATAGAGAATGAAATTTACCCAAGAAAGAAATAGGATAATAATATAATTCAATATTATAAACACTAAAAATGTTGAAATTACTATAAAATATTATGTAATAAACAATTCTAAAATATTACATCATCAATGTAATCAATATCCAATAATTTAAAATACAAAAATCTATTTCAATTTGTGGAAAACATATGCACTGGCCCCTCCATCACTATGATCCCAACTGATCATTAATATCAAACAACCAAAATATTTATTTTACCTTTTCTCGTACATGGAATAATTAACTATGAATATATTTTAATGAAATGGTATGGCATGATATATAATGCCTATTAGGGTCTCACAAGGTGTTCCATTATCATTTAAAAAATCCAAGTATACTGTAAATTAAAATAAAACTAGGAAAGGAATTTTATTTTTATATTTAAAAAATCAAGTTTCTATCAAATAGATAGATGTCATATCAAAAAAAATTCAAACTGTGTTGAATTAACTTTTTATATAAAACACTTTATATTAGCCATCTTGCATGAATAAAAAATTACATTAATAAAAACATATATATCAAATCAGACACCAAAAAACACCATTGTCATAAATAGTTTGGTAAATTATTTACTAGATATGGGGTCATAAAACATCTCATCAATGATCACATCATAATATATACTCCCACTTAATCTAAAATTATTATCATCTACTCCTGCTTAAGGGAAAATTACAAGACAACTTTTCTTTAGATATTGTTTTCATTATAAATCCCATTATAGGGGATCAGGATACTAGAATTCTTATCCCAACCACCGAATAACAACCCAGGTTCCCATGTGTTTTAATAAATATATCAATCATATTGTTGATATTTTTTTTAAACTTTTTATAATATATCTTCCAAAATTTTTTCAGTACAACTTTTCCATTTCAATGAAAAATCATATGTTTTCATCATTTAAATCTAATTCAAAATGACTAAGAATTTAATTCATTTTATAAAGACCAATATAATACCATTTTCATGAAAAATATTTCTACAACAAGGAAGTATTTTTCAGAAATCCACCCCAAAGTTTCAATACAATGGAAATTTGGGTTTTTCTTACATTCCATGCCTATTTAGAGTCAATGATTGAATACATGTTTTTAAGTCAATTAAAAAATCATTATAAAATAATAAATCCATTCATGAATATACTAATAGTTAAAATAATAATGGGATAACATTGCTTTTGAATATAATCCCAATACATAATGTCCATACTAGGGAACAATAATGAAAACAGAATAATCGAGAGATCTACCAACATGACATAGAATCAAGATTCAATTTTTTTGTATATATACATCCATTTCTTGATACTCTATTAACACTCCATTTAGGATACAAATATGGACTTGATGAGAATACATGACAGGAGACCCACTTACCCCAAGGAGATTGATTGTGGTCAACACTGATTTTTTCCATGCAGGAAAGGGTCTGATGCATCAAAAAGAACCTAGAGAATGATATGGGTCTTTAGAGGGTCGATTTTATGTTTAATGGAATGAAAATTAGATATGTTCCTTGCATAAACCCATTTAGCATTGTAATTACATGAAATTTAAATCAGGTTCATGGTATTAATCCCCAAAGGTTTCATATGCTGAAGAAACACTATCTTTTATAAAAACTAGATTTCCTTACAATTTCACATCATGTAAACTATAAAAACGTTTAATAATTTCATGATGTGAATGATTTTAATGAAATAATCATGGAGAAAATTACAAGGCATGAAATCACTCAGTAGAAAAAAAAACAACCCAATTTCAACAAAAAAAAACAAAAAACCTAGGATAAGGCATCAACGAAAATCATTATGGGATGTATAGTCACCCCTAAAGATAATTTCCAAAAGGAATACCCTTTTATGGAAAATATTATTATAGAATCATTGTAATCAGTTATTTACACTACCATTTATGGTCCATTGGTTTGTATTAGAACCCTGATAGACCACTATAATTTTATTGGGGTTCAAATATAGTTCACATGAGAACCCAACCATTACATTTTAGTGTATTTTTTACCCATTCTGAGTTCTAAACTTTTATTTATGATTCCTTTCACTTTTTTCAAATAATTTATTTATATATTTATTTTCTCTTTGTATTCCCCACATCGATTATTGTTAACTACATAATTTTTGTTTGGAATCAAGTTCTAATCATTGGGTTGGATTTTTTGAGGTTATTCAAAGTTTCGATCATGATATATTAATTTCATCTATAATTTATTTTATATTAATTTTTTAATATAAAAAAAATATCAATTTTTTTTAATTAGTGACTTTCAATTATTAAATCTAAATCAACCAAAAAATTATTAATATTTACTCTCCTAAAACTATGTTTTACATGGATATTAAGGTTCAAAAACTATATATATATATATATATATATATATATTATTTTTCATTGAGTGTGTATATAATTATGTTAATATGAATAAGAATTATTATGTAACCAAATTACACTTCATAAAATGATAACTATCATGAATAATCATTACAAAAAACTCTTTATAAGCATGAAAAAATAGAATTTGACTACCTGAAACCTGCCTCTAATTTTCCTTGGTTTGGTAACTAATACTAAAGGTATAAATTTTGAATATAGGAAAAAATACCCTAATAACATCCTAGGAATGATGACATTAACCCCCAATCAGTGCTAGATTACTCCTTTCCAAATGATAAATTTTAGCAACTCAAATGTTAAATATATATTTGATGAAAAATATTAAGTTAAATAAATGAATGAATGGTCCTAAAATATTTAATCAACTTCCATCTCTATCTAAGGTATCCAAACATCAACTCCAATATTCAATGGTCTATAAAAAACATAAATAGTAACCTATCGATGATGACCACATGAGGTACCCTATTGTATAATCCTTCTAGAATTATTCAATTTCATTATGAAAAATATATTATAGAGAATGTAACCATGATATCAAACATAAAAATATAACAATTTTAGATATTAATATATTGATTACATGATTTATATTCAAAAAAATTGTACACCATGTTGTTTTTCATGATTTACGATATCATATTCAAACAATTTTCATCATAAGTACCTAATCAATTTTATCAACAATAGCATATAATGATCATCATTACCCTAATAATTATCAATAACAATATATCCAGGACCCATTAATTACCAATTCTATAACATGTCAGTTCATGAGTTACATCATCTCAAAATCTTAGATTTTTTATATAATAACACCAAATTAACTTCTCATGGATCTGAGAGTAAAAATGATCCACTAAACATATCACCAAACATCACAATATTTTATAATTTACAATAAAACACATCTCCCCATATGATAACATTTTATCCAAATCCAGAAGTCTATACATTCATAAAAAAATTACCAAATATCCACTACCACATCAAAACATTTTCACATATTCAATCCATACATTGATGGTATTGAATAAAACCAGATGGAGTCAAACAAAGGACTTATTATCTTTTGTGTTCCTCCCATACCCATAAAAAAATACTGACATCAATTTCATCATATTATTTTCTCATGATAATGAATGAATTCCTTCTTAGGTCCTTCTCCAAACACACAATAACCCCCACAATATCTCATCATACCAATTCACATGGAAGGATTTGAAAATTCGTCATATACAACCTCATCAATAAATTATATCATATATAATTTCATTGTAATCTATAGAAATGTAATATTATATATCATCATGAAAATAAACAATAGAGTCTTCAGGCATGCGATACATTGTACACCAAGCAAGTACATTTGGAATTGTTTTGAAAACATCCATTTTTCACTAACCATAAATTTCCACAAAATCAATCCTATTTACACACATCATTTCCCCAAAATACCCACAACACTAGTATAATCTCATAAAAACCCCTAATTAAATATATTATCTTCAAAACTATGACATCATCATCAATTTCATTACTGAGACAATAAAAATGAAACCTAAAATACAACAACTTGATATTTCTCAATCATTCCATTTCACATCAATTATTATTTATGAGATAGTAATTATTTGTTATTATATTTATTCACCCATGAAAATAAATTATTCAATATACCCCCTATATCAAAACCATTCATTATATATAATCATATTTATTTTATCAATTTTCAAACATCTCAATAAATAATAATTTATCAATTTCCAATAGAATTGATAATAAAAAAATAACAAATACCCACTCACACTTCATAATATAAACTATAAGGTCTTATATATCATGTTTATGTAAATCATGACAGTTTCACACTTCCCACTTCAATTTCCTATTACCACATATATTTGATTAGTTAATTTATACATATTTAAGAAAAAAATAACAGATATTATCATATCATTTCCATCTAGGAAATGTGAAATGAAAAATAATTATAACACATGACATCACTATTTAAATGACATATAACTCTTCTATTATAACTCAAAGAATTAACCTTTTAATTCAAATAATTATATAATTATCATGTTATGGATATGTCAAAGATCTATGTTGATATCAATAATAGAAAATCTAAAACAAAAATAAGAAATCAATGAGAATTAGAAATTATCTTATATAATGGAGACTATAAATAACATGAAACAACCATTCCTTAATAGTTTACTCATATCCATCCAATTATGTTTAAATACATTCATTCTATCTTATATGTATCTTAAAATTATATTAAACTATCATGATCATTCAAAATAACTGATGAAGAAACATTGACTATATAGAATATGGACATGATAACACGATTGGAAGGATTCACTTCATGATAACCAACTATATTATTTTGGAATATATAATATGAGACACAAAATCCTATATATCGAATGATGTTTCAAAACATTTAAGAAAAATAATAAATAATTAAGATGATGAAAATTATATCTAAACCATTCTAGAGGAACCTTAATGAAACTAAACCTGACAGAAACCTCATCAATATTGAAACTAAATAACTATAATACCATTCCATGTTGATATAATGGGGAGAGGATGAATAATAATAAAGACAAAGTTAACCAAGGATCCCATGGAATATATTCAACAACGAATATTGTAAATGATAGCTAAATGGTAGAAAATTTCACAATAAATACAACCATGGGCCACCTAGATCTAGTGGGGAAATAAATAATATAGATTGATTCTGATTATAAATTATCCATAAATTTTTTTCCCACATTGTGATATATCCTAGAACCACTATAATTGTAATTATTCAACTAAATCATTGAACTCCGTGTCATGATTTCCCATATCACACCATATTACACTATGATGAAACCAATATGTTAAAAAACCAACTATATAATCAAGGATATTTAGTCCCTAGGTCTATATACATTTATACCCATCTCACCCCTTGACATGTCAAACATAAAAACCAATATCTATTTCAACCATTCCCCTACACCAGGTAAAATACGGAAAAGTCATGGCCTAACATATTCTAGATGATATCATAGCACAACCAGAACCTCCTATCCTTAAATATCCCCTCATTACATCCCACTAAAAATATATCAAATATAATAGGAATGAATGTTCTTATCCGTTACATTATATACCGTTCTAATGCCACTTAGATCAAGAATCCAATTCAATCATCAAAAAGAAAACAATAATAAATAAACCAAACATTATCTATTTATATTCTACTTAAATTGAATAATATCACAAAAAAATACATTTAATGTAATGGAAAAAAAGTTTAGTTATCCTTGTAAAGAGACAATACCAAGAAAAAATCTCCACTATAGTAGATACATCTCAAATGAGTACCACACTATCCATATTACATAATCATAGATTCAACCACCCTAGAAAAAAATCGACTCTGAATAAGTTACTATTTTTAACCAATTTTGGAATAAAAATATTTACACCCTTGCAAAGATATATTCAAAATATTCTATATCTTTTTTAAAATAAAAAGATAGAATGATTTAAAAGGTAAAAAAATAAAATTATCATTTATTTATTTGTATTTCCACACATTAAAATATATTCAAAATCCACAACAATGTTTTAATACATGAATTATATTCAAAAAAAATCATACCATATTTAAATCTCCAATAAATACTGAGTAACATGTTGATTCATAGTGTGGTGACACTAACAGGGGCCCATAGTAAAGCATATGAGAAAAATATGATATCCATACATTGGGAACCTCGTGATGCTAAATCATAGAGATCCAATCCATCCCCTATCTCTATATGAAATCATTTCCTCTCATCCATTAATTGAAGGTCCTACAATTCAATATATTCAACATAGAATTTAAAATTGTTCGGGATGGGTCTTGACCGAAACCTTAAATCATATATAAAACACTCTCCATGATCTCTACTCAATCACTCACAAAATCTGATGGAATTAATTGAAGAGGAATGATTAATCACTAAATTAGTATATTCTTGATAGATTTGAAGTGTTACACCCATTCACTATCCATGAGAATAAAATATAGTAACAAACTACTAAGTTACATAAATGTTTTTGAAAAACTAACCATCCATTCAACCCCGAATGAATCTCGAAAAACAAATTTATATGGTCACATATATGAACACATTAAAAGAAATATTTTTAAAATAATTTATGAAATTTTTCCCTTTAAATTACTTTATGAAAAAAATGCGTTATCACCCGAAACGTTTTGGAACTCTATGAGATTAGAAAATTATTAATAAAACCAAAAATCAATCTATATTTCTCTCTATCTTGATGTAAGCACCAAGTTATTTTAACCAATCCACAAAGTTGGATTGTAGGCTCAATTGAACATAATAAACACTTAATGAAATATAAATTCTATAATTTATTATATTATGTTTCAACCTTCATTTTTCCACTCCCAATGTATTTGTTCTATTTAAATGGGTCATTATTCAAAAGAAAAAAATACGGTTTGATAGACCATTCAAAGAACAAAAACATCACATATGACTATTATTTCTCAAGATAAAACATCATCCCATACAATATTCCTTTAAACCATCTTGCCTGAGAACACCCCACATAGTTGATTCATCGTCCCCATTATGAACAACATCATAAAATGACTACTAAACTCTAAATATCACGGTTTCCCATCCAATGGAATTTACTTCAATTTCAAACATCATCACCACATATATCACTATAAAGTAGAAAAATTAAAATATACTAATATAAAAAACGATTATAAAATAATAGGCTCACCCACACAACAACCTCCCATAATTACTATAACAACGATTACTCCCTATTTTCCTATATTAGATACAATCCATATCATTACTACTTGACATATTCCATACCTAAAACTCACTATACCAATCCATAACCAAGACCAAACAAACCCAAACATGATTAAAAAACAAAAAATAGTTTCATCCACAAATGAATGAAACACATCTCATTCTATCATTCTTTTCTACAAAATAATTTCTGTCCAGTAATAACAACTATTCAAAAAATTCAGATTTCCAAAAAATGATGTAATTACAATATTTAAATGAGTATCATTTAAGAAAGGTTATTTATTCAATTTACTTGGATAAAAAACACAAAATCATAGAAATAAATAAAATAGTTAATAAAACCCACTTCACATTAATTTAAACCAATTTTTGTGGAAAATTTTTTAATATGATTTATTATTAAAATTTATCTTATTATCCATCATTTAAAGTTTATATTTTACTGTTTAGGAAATAGATATCCATCCAAATATATCAAATTATAAGGGAAATCAGTTATTATATATCCCATCATGGCCCACTCTATTTTCTCAATTCATTTTGATGAATCAACATACCCTCCATTCCACTAATAATACATATACATGCATAAAAATTATAAATGAAAATGTGATCATACATTATAATTAAACATCATTCTATGATTTATCAAATTAAATGGTGTTTAAAAATTCTACCACCATAGAAACATTCTTTCATATTAGATAGTGGGTTTTACTATTTTATATATTTTTTTATGTATAAAAGTCTTAAAACAAAACTTTATTGAAAAAATATGTATTGGGTTTCTTATAACAATTATCATAACCATTTTAAAAATTTATACATGCATCATATGATAAATTATTAACATATTAACCTTAATGATTCTTTTATATAATTAAATAAATATATGTGGTTTGGAAATATTATATGAATCCTTAAAAAATTATATTTCATCATCACAAATCTTTCATCACACTTGAAAATTACCGTAAAGGATTATTCACAATTGAGTTTTCACATTTTAATGGTATATCTCTATGCATGTTTATCATTACCCAACAATTAATGAAAAAAGGTAATGAAAATATAGAAACACAATTAATTATTAAAAAGTGAATATAATACATCTTTAAAATAAGGTGAAAAATTTTATTATAGATTATATAAAAAATATTAACGTGGGTCTGAAAAAAATTATATCATCCTAACACATGGGATGTAATATGGCTATTTTATTAATTTATTCAAAATCAATTAATTATAAATAAAAAAATAATAGTATGAATCACTAAAAATTCATATCATTGTGTCAATAGATCAACTTTTTACACACTTAAAAACATTATATATATAACTTTTTTTTGAAATTAGATTGTTGCATGCATTTTGAAAACATACTCATGACTTAGCAATGTTATAATCAAATAGTATATTTTTGTTAATTAACACTTAAATATTTTCCATAAATTTATTTAATTATTTTAATATGGAATAAAAATAAATATTTTTTGTAGTACTGAAGACTATTCACACGATTTTTTATAAAATATAGAATAAAAATAAAGATAAAGTTAAATGTAGATATGGATATGCCTCCCTGAAAATCCCACCCTCTAAAAGATTCATATTCGCATTATTCTTCTAGTGCATTTTAAAATTACTTACATAAGATATCATCAGTATATTTATATATTTCTATTAGATGGTATCCTTAGTCTACATAGAAACATAGAGTTATGGTCCATATATTCCCTACCAATACCACACATGTTTCACCTACAACTAACACCAAACAAAACTGTGTCACTAAAATAATCATACATAAAATTTTTGGATAAACCATTATCAAATAAACTACTTATAATCCTATAGAAAAGTAAATAGAGACCTTATAGACCTAAATATCATCTCCAATGGTCCCCCGGGTGAGTAACAAGAACTAGGGGTATAAAACACGATTAAAGGATGCATTATTTGTATAATGTCCCTGAACAAATATAAAGAAACACTATTAAATGCCAAATTTTAAATTATAGAAGATATATTCAGAAAAAAGAAAAAGATATTTATATATATAAATATAGTTATCATTAAAGTACAATAAATTAGGACTATAATGATAAAAACAATCTACCAAATCCACCCATGTTAACCACACAAAAACTCCAATATTCTTCAATCTTTAGTAAAAACACATTGAATATGCTTGTGGGTAGATACCTATAGAGTAAAAAGTTAGAAAGTTTTTCTATAATGAATAATAATTATTGGAAAATAAAAATAAAAAATTGATAATGTGTTATTAAACTAATAAATATATCAAAATAAAAAAATTATATTAAACAAAAACATAAATTTCAATAACCAAATATCATATCCCATATCATTTAAATCCATTTCCTTCCAGTCCCAACAACATCCCGACCCATTTTAAATCATAGAAACTCAACTAATTCCATAATCAACCATTGGTAAAAATTATTTACCAAATAACCATTACTATTTTCTATATATCTGAGGCCTGTAAATTATTACCACCCTCACAAGTTATTTCATAGGATACTCTTACAAAAAAAGGCAAAAATATACTATGAAAATCCTATACTAAATAATTTGGGTTATAATAATAAAAAAACATGAAAAACGTAGCACAAATCATCACCTCATTTCAAAAATCTTTATCGTATTATATATCAACATAACAAAATTGTACAACTATGGCCACCATTGCATATTCACTACTATATAACCATATATCTGCAACCATTTCCTCACATTTCCACCTATTTAATCCACACATCGATAGGGATCATAAAAACAATGTGAATAGGCATCTTGTTTAACCCCTTTAGTAGACATCCCCTTTATATAAACCCATATCCACATTATCCTCATGACTATAGATTATCATGAAATCACTATTAATCCACCATAATCTATCCATCTTCCATGCCTGTCCCCTAATATACCTCATCATTATATTACCTAATAGGTCGTCTTGTAAATTGTGTACCACGACATTAATAACATTTAGTTTATTCTAGTATATCACATTATCTATCCATGTCATTGAACATATCATCATGCTAATACCCCATGTGTTCTACCAGTTGACCACATACTATACCTCAATCCATTAAATCATGTATGATCATGCCTACCTTAATCCATTAATTCCTATAATGTTCCACTACATCATTCCACATTTCTTATATCATTTTCCCACACCCACTTATAAAACTCCACTAGAATAGCATAACAACAACACATTAAAGCATTACTTTTCATAACCAAAACATCATTATCACTATCATATCCAATTCATTGGAAATTATTCCTTCTGTTTATCCTAATAATTACTATTTACCACACACATTTGATTAATTATTACATATATTCATCCATGGATTTCCATTTAGTAATATTTGTCATATTTCCATTTATTTAGTCATATATTATTATATTGTTCATCTATGGCTATTAATCTCAATCATTAGTATTTTATCAATATTCAAAATAAGGCACACAAAACACAACCATTGACACCCAAATCCAATTCATCATATATTCTAGTATTTATTTAATATATAATGTTATAATAATTCTATAATGAATATCAATTCCCATATAAATTACCAACTTCTATTTATATTACATAATTATGATTATCCATATTAATGGAAAACATATCTAATGAAATCACAAGACTCTCTTCTATGGAATTGTGAATCATTAAGAAATTCAAAAATAAACCCTTAAAAATTAAAAGATAATAAATCTTATATTCTAGTATAAAAAACTTCCTTTTTTGTTATAATTAATAAATTATAATCTAATTTTGTAGATAACATGGATCTCTAATGATTTAAACAAAAATAGGTCCATAAAAACAAGCATGTATCAATAAGAATAAAAAATTACAGAAATCACTGAAATGTAAAACAAATGAATCTCCCATTACATTAAAATATCTTCATATTATTTTTATAACATTAATTTAATTTTTGAATTCAGTATGAGTATCCCTAACATGTTTTTTCAATATCCCTCTAATCCAAAATTACTCATAATGAAACATCAGCAATATAATATATCAATATAATAGCATGTTTGAGAGGAATCATAGAATAACATCCATGAATGTAACTTCTGAATATGTATATTTTATCTATCAATATGATACCTCTACTAGTAATTTACAACTACTATGGAACAAAGTAAGAAATAAATAATACTTCCAAAATATACCAACTATATAAAAAGAACCTCAATTTTCCATTAATGAAATAGATCTGTCATCAAAATTGAAACATTCCCCTTGCTATGATCTCACATGATGAAAGAGTTATTATAGGAAAAAAGAAGATAAATATTGAATATAACCTCAAATCACTAGGAATAAATATATGATGTCAAGGGATACAAAAAGATAAAGTTTATTAAAAGGCCTCCAAAATTTAACCACTCCTCGCCTTGGGAACAATTGAAAAAAAGAAAATTGAATGAATTATAAAATAAATATTCTTTTATTAAATTACTATAAAACCATTTTAGGGTATGAGAAATCATTGAAATTCATTAAAGGGTCTAATCATATTGGATTTCATAAAATAACTATTTGACCCCATATCTCTCTTAAAATTAATATCTCATTCGAATAATCAAACATTAAAACCAAAATATGTTCTTCCTACCACTTAACAATAATGATTTTGGGCTTCTATTTTCCTTTGATCTTTATCCATCACCCCCACTAATAAATTGAACAACGTTATTGGATAAAACAATCAAGTTACAATAAGAGTGTTTATTTGTTTTGGGTTTGGTATATCCCTCAACATGGTAACTCTTTAAACATTGTCATTGATGGATAAAAATGATATAGAATGTTAGATAAATCATAGGAATGGAATTAAAATAGATTTTTTAATGATTATTAATACATTGTCTGATCCTAAAAATAATCCTAATGTGTTTCTTATTAACAAGGTTGTATATATTAGATATATTATAATAGTATGAATTTTCCCATTAATCATGTCTTGACATTTGGAAAATATACTTTTTCGTAGGGTGTATTGAAAGCCATGTTATTTTTTTAATTAGTTTTTTAGGATTATGAATAATCTTAATATTTCATTATTCAAAAATTCATGCTTGTTTCCAACTATATTTTATTTTTATTAAATATTTTTATTACATATTTTATCCATTTAATACCACAATTTATCTATCGGATATAATTTCAATAATTTTCTTCATTATGTATATAGTCTGGGCGTTGTGACATATGTCATTATTGTTCCGTAATGGGGTTGTGTGTAAAATAGACCATTGTTTTAATTTGTTATTTGGTTCATGTAAAATAGAAACTATTCCATTTATGGATTATATTTATTATGTAATTTAATCATATATTATTTATTATATTTTTGGATGGTGTTTTATTACCATAGATCCTTTGGTTTATAATGTTTTTTATAAGGATTAATTTTTTCTTCATTTATAAATTATGATTCATCCAATTTATATCATATTTTTCTTCAATACTTGTTTTTTTTTTGAATTTCCAACTACGTTTGATAAATTATTATCATATTTTTATATAATGCCAACTCAAAATAATATTTCGTATTGGTTATGGTGTGATTCTATCCATGTTCATCCGAAAGTATCTTAGTTTGGAGGAATGCCGATAAAAATCCCCAGGTTATTTTTATTGGATTAGAAAATAATGAATTATTTCATATGGTGGGTAATATATTTAATAACATGGCTACATTCATATGCATGAATCTATATAAATTTTTGTCTAAATTTTATTTATATTTAGAAAATATATATAACAATTACCGCATCAAATAATCATGTAAATCTGTTCATATATAATTTAATTTTTATAATATCCCAAATATTTAAAAATAAATACCTCTAGAAAAAATCCATGTATTCTCCATGTTTTTTAAGATAATATTCTTGAAACATCAGGTGTTATCAAGAAAAATAATGATCAATCAATATCCAAAGGTAAATCATGGATGGATTTGATAGATTTTCTCTCAATATAGAGTGGATTATGGAGATTGTTATCATTAGTATCTCTCTAGAAAAACATAGTAGTTATAATAAATAAAATTTATTAACAAAAAATAATTAAATTATTTATATTAGTTATAACAAATTTGAAAAATTATAAATCCCCATACAATTTTATCTCTTAATAATCAATCATTTATAATTATGTAATAAACCATTAAATAGTTATTAATTTTATTTAATGGGTAAAAAACATATCTAGCATCATGTATTTATTAATTAAATTATAACCTATAAAATATATAATTATTTAAGATATATAATTAAATTAATAAAATATCAAAATATATAGAACTAAATAATTTCATGGACGTTGATGATTCTCTTAAAGTAACCTATCTCCCTTAATAAAATATATACATATTTATTAACTGAAATATCATTTTAATATTTAATTCAGAATAACAAAACCAACACCATTAATTTTTCGACAAGATAACATGGGGTTACATTGGGATCAATATACCTTGAAGTATTATTATTATTAAATCTATTTTTATTTCTATTTAAAATAATTTAATTAAGTATATTTTGGTACGAATTTGATTATAATTTTTATTTTACTATATAGGTCTTGTTCTCAGTAGCAGTAAGTCTAACTCATAAGAAAGGATCAGTATATAGCTACACATAATATATCTTATGATTGAAAACATTCACATTATTTCAAAAAAATATAATATAATGACTTTTCCAAATGATACCCCCTCTAGAGGGATGTATTTTTATTTCATGAATAGTAAATGCATGATCTATCATTCTCTAAAAAATTAAAATGAAATTTCTTATGTTCTTCATGGAAATATAGTTCAGTGGTCAACCATTATGTTAATCAAATGAAAATATATTTATTCTCCTAAAACAAGTATCGTATAATTATTTCCTTGTTCATTCAATTAATAGCATACCACTCGTGAATCTCTTGATGGAAGCTACTTTTTCAATATCACTTAGCGAAATTTTTCATAAATTCAAAAAATTTTGTGATCATTAATATTATATTTTAATAATACAAAATGTTTTCATAGAAAAACATTATCATTGATAGTAATTTATACTAAAACCTAAAACATGGTATTAAAATTACTATTTTTTTGTTTTTACCACATTATTTATTGGCCACCAGGTGTAGACATTATGTAACAACAATTGATGATTTTATTTCTACAAAACAAAATAGCCAAGCATCATATGCATTTATTCTAAAGTATATGTTGATAAAAAATATCTAAAAGAAGGTTTTCATTTCATACCCATGTTATTATTATTATAAGGATAACTCTAAACCAACAATGGGAAAAATAGAAAAATGAAATTACTATATGAATTACATAAATAGATTAAGAATGTGTAATAGTAATTAAACAAGTATATATGTACCAATCCACATATTTAATGTTCTATGATGACATGTATATTAATTTTCATATATCTATTAAAAAATCCTTTATATTAATTCACTCTATGTAATTTATGTATATAATATCATAAAAATTATCTTGTAGCTGATAGTCACACATATTTACTATAATGGATTCAACCTATTATATTTCCACAACATTCCCAATAACCAAACTACTAACCAATACATAATTTATTTGATTAAATATCCCTAATAAATGATCATTTTGAAATATGTTACTCATATTATTTTTAATCTATAATCATTGAACATAACAACTAAGTTGGTGTAATTATAATAGATTCTTTTCTATGATTTTAAATATTTTGTATAACACTATTACTTGAGACAAACATTAATATTAAAAGTAATTATTTACCTATGTCATAAGATATAATGCACTCAAATTTATAGAATGGTCTTACAAAATATACATTGATCATATATTTCTATCTATCAATGCATGTGATATTTTAAAAAATTATTTAATTTAGATAATTATATTCTAATAATAATAGATTAATTATTATAATTTTTCTCTATAAACACTAAAATTATCCCTTATAATTAGAAAGTTTATTAAAATTATATTCTATTAAAGATCCAATCACTAAAACATAAATTATTATGCTGATTTAATAAGCGTATTGTAGTTCCGAGAAACACAACTACAGGGATTATTTATTCCATCAATAATATGAATCAATTTTCTTTCAAATTATGTTATCTCATATTTCTAAAATACCCTATCAGTGAATATACATTAACTAATGAAAATTTATTTTATATATCAACAACTATGGGTATCAAATAATTAACATAGATTACATATTTCAAATATTCATCGAAAATCATTACTCTAACAAGGTCTAAACTGATTTTAAGACTAGTATTTGTTTTTCTGATATCACATGGTACTGTATGCTAATATCAATACCCTCTTATAAATAGACATATTATATTAATTTCACATAAAAATAAAATACTATTATAAACTCAGAAAAAATTTAATACATGACCTTAATAAGCATATGTATATAAAATTATAAATATGATGAATACAAAATTATTAGTATTCAGTAGAAGTTATAAACACTTCTATTTTCCCTATATTGACCTATTCTCAAAGATTAATTTGTGGAATCGATTTCTAAAATTAATATATTAATAGATTAAATAATTTTGGGTTTTTTTCTCTATATTTTATATTGGATAATATTTTTTCAATCTGAAAATATGATTTAATCATTCATGACGATAAAATATATAAAATCCTATAGTTCATGGATATAAAATTTATTCATTCATAATATTTGGGTCTTTAGAATAATTTAATTCAAATGGTACTATGAATATTGTTCTTCTTCCAAGTATTATAAATATATTACATTAAAAAACTTTATCTTTATCCTCATATCTTCCTTGGATGTATTATCATTTTCTCAAAAATATAGCTTTTCTATATATTTTTTTATTTTTTTGTTGATTGTATTGGGATAGAAATATTAATTTCTATCATTTAGATGAATAAAAATTATAAACTTTTTCTATGTTGGTGAATGATTTTTTCTATCTTTGGAATTAGAATAAATGTATCAACACTATAAAAAAATATTGTAGGATATTGTTTTCTTTGATTTATCATATATGATATATCACTTTTCTCTTCATTTAGGACACTTGGTTATAACATTTATTTTATTTTTTCCGTGAATTATCTTTATGGTATATGGGGGAAAATTTTGGATTCATCATTGATATGACTATAAGAGATTGGAAGTCAACTTATACTCGATAAATATTTTAAAATTTCATAGTTATGATTATCATTGCAACTATACTATTTGAGTTTATTAATCACTATAAGATAAAGGTTCTCATCATAACATTAATATTCTTTGATTTCATAATATATTTTATTTTTTTGTTCATTATTTGATCATAAAGGAAACTAATTCTTCCTTCATAAAATATTTATGCTACTATAACATACCCATCTCTTCTATTTGAAAGAGGTCAAATTTAAATTTTGAACTAGGTTTTTCTTCAATGGGGTGAGATCACCATTAATTATTAATTTTTCATTAGTTTAATAATTTTTTACACAGACATGAAATATATCCAAATGTTTTAAATCAAACCTCTATATCAACACATCATGATATTCAATTTTGAAAACATTTTTTATTTATTTAACTATATTAAAATTACAACTCATGGGTAAAATATGAGTTCTATGTATTTTTATTAACCATTTATCTCCAAAATACAATTCTTTGATTCCATAATTTTAATTAACAATTATTTAGATATGTATTCCCAAAAATTAAATCATATTTTATGTAAACATAAAAAAAATATTTGTTAATGTTATACACGAACTCATAGTAATCGAACATAATAATAAATACATTGAGTAAAAGAGATATAATTTGTTTTTATTTAATAAAATTTGTATTGTTCCATTAGTATAATAAATATCCTTACCTATATAGTAATATTTTCAAATTTTCATGGTTATGTAATTAAAAAATTATGTTTTCAGGTTGCATGTTGAATCTAAAAATAATGACATAGAAATAAAATTATGTAATGATAAATATTCTGGAACAATGTGATCTCCCCCATTTATCCTTTAATTTACAATAATTTCTTTTCAGAAGGAATTTATTTCCAACTAAATATAGGAATCACATACATATTTAGTAAACTATTAATATTTGGCTTTTTACAATGATATTTCAAGGGTTCCATCAATACTAAAATAGGTATTGAAATTATTCTATTTATTTTTTATATTTCATTGTGTATTGAAGATATGTCTTTGATTGTGTACTAATTGAATAAATAAACAAAGGAAAATTGTTATTGAAGACTATTTTGTATATTATTCATTTTTAACTATTTATTGTTCTAGAAAAACTTGATGATATGGACTGAAAATTAAATGTTTTGATAGATCATTGTCTATAGTAAGTCAAAACATTAATAATAATTTCTTCAACTCAATCATATTGGGTAAATGAGAGATTTCCATTTTTATTACATTAAACATTCAATTTAATAGTGTAATAAAATATATTTCTCTTCTTTCCTAATGACCTTTTATAAATGATCTTGGAGATGAGACAAATTAGTGAATTAATCTACTTCCACATGATTGTGTTTCAAATAAGTATGAATTTATGAATAAAATTCATAATATATGTTACATGAAGATTACATGTGTGTCACATATGCTTCATACTATTTCTTAATATCCATTAGAGGTGGGTTTATAGTTGGAGGGGACAACCTCACATATTGTTTCCCACATGGTTTATTACAATGTAAAATTTATATTATAACCCCATAGAATTTGTAATGGTGAGGGTATTGATTTACTTTAAAAAATTTCATTAAAATAATCAAACTATATTATGACATTAAATTTTATATAAATAAATTCCAACATTATATTTATTCCCTTTATATATACATTATTGATGGACTAATCATAAATGTATGCCAATAATATATTTAAATACAAATTTCTTTAATTTTTTTATTTGAAATGTGAAGTTGATTAGATATTCACTAGGGAAAAAATAAATATTTTCCATTTTCTATCATGGAATATATTCATTAAATACCACTAAATGTCTTTATTTATGTTTTTTTGTTTCCTAGAGTGAGAAAATCAAGAGGGTATGGGGTTTGAATTGAGTTCCCAAAATAATTAAAATAAAATTTAAAAAAATCTACAATTTAATTAAAAGACTCACTTAATCAAAATAGTTGAAATTTATATTGTTGATGTTTCAAATATTTTATTAGAAGAGGGATTGATGGTAAATTAAAATATCATATAAATAGATTAAATTTTGCAAGTAAATTAATAAATAAGTATCTTTATATAAACAAAAATTATACTAAAAATAAAATTGAATTTTATTATAATTTAAAAAATGGAAACCAATATTGAAATTAAAAAAAGAATCTAGAAAAACCCACAGTGTAATTTAATCAAGGGGTTCAGTCTCCAGATGGGAATTAATCCCCTATTTATAGAAATTATATGCCTCCAATTAATTTATTAATGAATAAATTGATCCACAACCTAGATCTATTTTGATAGATAGTAGTAATAAATATTTACCATGCATAGAGAATCATTCTCAGTTTAATGTTGGTTAAAAATGATATCAGGTCATGCATTATATCTTCCACAATTATATATAGTAATTTTAATATATGAATTTGATAGAATATTTAGTATCTATATATTATCGTATGATACGTTCTTTATATAGATAACCATAAAATATAAATCACCTCTTAGAATATAAATCATGAATGAAAATAACAAGAGATTGGTAATTATAAAATTTGATGAATCTCGATCAAAATAGATTTTCTTTTTTAATTCCTTGATTTTTTTTCTTTTCAATAAGATTATCCATGTTTCATAAAGAATTATGAAAAATGTGGAATCATAGAGTCTTCTCTACATTACCAGTTTTTCTGTAAAATATCTTATTTTCTTATCTGTATAAGGGAAAATCATTTCCGTACTACTATATATCTCCATATGATAAAATATTTATCATATAGAAATACTAATCATATCTATCCATTATATATTAATAATTAAATAATAAATTCAATGAAACTCCAAATAATGCATTAAAACTATATCATAGAGAATTTAAATGCTCCACTTTTATGTTAGACATGATAATATGTCATTTTATAAAGCATGGTAAATTGATATCAAAGAAACATGACATGTTCAGATGATGCAGAATTATGGCATGGTAATTGCATCACATTATGTAGATGTCTCAATTATATATATATATATTATATGATTATGACATCATGTGGTAATCATTTTTTTTCATTTGACAACTAAATTATAAAACATGATCATTATATTAATTTATGAAAAACTAAAAACCCCATTTCTTGGTAAGATTATTTCTTCAAAATATGGGTAATTATTTCTATGAGTTAATTTCATTTATTTTAATGGTTAATTATTTTAATCTCACATTAGGTTGATTGAAAATTTGATAATGTGAATCTTGATACTCTATAGGATAAATTTCAATGGGTTTCCAATTAATTACATAGTCTAATATTGTTCATATAACTCATGGTATATATTTGTCACATTTTGTAAGATTATGTATAACATAGGGAAAGATGAAGTTATAACTTGACCTTCCCATGGTAAGTTTCAACTAAAATCTATCTACACATGCATTCGTGATATTTTTTATTAAATTTTCCTCTAATATAAAATATAAAAATTATTATTAAAAAGATAAACCTGATTTGAGATCATTAAAATATAAAGTTGTGGTCTAAGACAAAAATCTCAACCTTTTTTATTTTCAAAAAATCTCGATATATAAATTGATGTGAATTTCATACATCAAATGATTATATGATAATTAATTCAATAACTATTTAACAAGTAATTGAATAAACGAAATGTTTTATAATTAATTCAATTAATTTTAATTTATCACAACCATCTATTATTACTCCCCTTTTGATATTATTATAAAATATTGAATAAGATTAATGATAGATGACAACAATATAGACTATAGACTTAATATATCAATATATATTACATATGGGTAAAAACATATAGTAATAACTCTTATTAAAACCCATACTCTAAGTATGAGTGGAGTTCATCTTTTAGTTTTGAAATAGGGATATGATACTATCATTTGGATGTAGAGGCTGATGAAAATTAGTCTTAGTAGTATATGAGGAGGCAATGTCCCCAGTAAAAATATGCTTGGAAACAGGTATATGTTGTTGAGTGTATTGAAAAAAAGATAGAAAAAAATAATAATTGATGTTATTGGAGGTAGTTTGATGAGATAAAAAAATATGGGTTCACTAAGACAACTATTTGAATAGTATAATGATAGGGGTCCATCAACTTGGGTAAATCATTGAGAGACCATGTATAATGCTCCAATGTATGAATTAAAGCATCCCAATTATAACTGAAATCTTTAAAAATAGAATAAATATCTCTATTATTATATACATGTGACTCAAATGATTTATTTAGAGAGGGAATAATAACACCCAATGAAAGAGTTAAAAATATATCATTCAGATTAGATGGTGTGAATATCCTTATAGAATAAAAACCAATTTTCCTATTGATTTTTATCTATCTTTGGACCTTGTTTTACATCCCCGTGATCTAATTAAATGGTTTTAGAAGCATGGGTTTAAAACCCAACATACACAGTATCATAATGCTTGATTAACTAATAAAAAAATATTTCAACTCATCCTGAATAAAATATTTGATATTGTCTTAAAAACAACTAAATGATCTAGTAGAGTTTAAAATATTAGAGAAGGAAAAAATAAAATAATAAGGAATATCCGGAATAAATAAAAATCATTTCAGAAATATCAATATAAAACTCCCTAATATAAGCTTTCAAATCTTCAATATCATTCTCAATCATATTTATTTCGAAAACAAATCTACATTAAAGATGACTGATTACCAAGGTAATTACTTCATAAGTATTAGCATGTCTCACTTGTTGTAATGAGTTACTAAAATTATGAAATTATGAGTTGAATGTATCAAATAAATATGATTTTAATTAATCCAAGTAAATGTTTTTTACATATTAATAATATTAAATGGATGGTTTATGAGAAGAGGGTTATGCCAAACTAGCCGGTTTCCTACCATCTAACTCTAGACAATCCTCAATAGATCTATCTCTTATATTCTGAACATTAATATTATTAACAACAACAAATTCATCTTTATATTAATTTTTAACAAATTACCCATGAATGACTATATGATAATCAAAAACATTATCTTCAATTTAAATGTCAATAATCAATTATTCTTCCAACGTTCATTTAACAAAAATAATGGTAGGTGGACTATTTCTCTATGGATTTTCTCTATGATATTAATTATTAGAATCAGGATATTCTAAACCTAATAGAAATGATCCAGCTTAATTGTACCTTTATATACTGAATCAGTTATATTTTATCTAGGTTTACTATAAATAAAATTAAATCATTCATAGGTATACCCACCTTCATCAGTTCAAATTAATCTATCACTTTATTTTTCATCTTGATAAGCTAATCTAACAACCTCTTAATGTTCTAAAACTTCTGTTTCGTCATATTTTTCATCATCTTCTACTAAAACATACTTTTATTCATTAGATACTTTATATTATTGTTATTTTGAAGGAGGAAAATTATCATATAAATACACCACAACCTCATCAGGTTCATCAACATGATCAACATGTTCCTTATGTTTAGTAAGATAATTTTATTGGTTAAATTATTGATACTGTTTTTTCGGTCATCCAGCCATTCCTATGTACATATAATCCAATTCTATTTCATTTTCATAAATATAATTATTGTGTGAAAAAAAATTAGATGCAGTTACCCCCCAGGAGGAATGATTCCATTGTATTGTAGTAAAAAAGAAATGATATTAGGATATAGTATGGAACTGAACCTGATATATGGAATTCAAAACTGAACCATGTGTCTCATAAAATATCAAAAATGTTTGACGGGAACACCATTTTTTATAAATATAAGAAAAACAAGTTCATATGCCTTTGGAAAATATAGTATCATTTTCATGGTTATATTAAATGATGAATAAATTTAACCCAGAACTGCATTCTCTACTCAATTGAATAGTATTGGGTCCTCTAGGATTCATATTACCATATAAATCATCAAATGAATTATGAATCTATTTGTGTAGAAGATTAACTGGATATTAATTTTCATAATCCTTGTATTTTCCACTCTAAAATAGACCCAAACAAATTTCCCAATGATTCTAATAGAAAGAAAAAGTAACAAAATTTATCCCGGATTCTACTGTATCCATCTTCTCTCTACTGAATAAATCAATGTTCACATAAATCTCTTTGACCATATTTATACAGAAAAGAGTAAAAAAATTTATAAACCAATAACCACGTCATTTTTTATGAATTTCACTCCAAAAAAGTTGTCACTTTCACTTCAACCACTATGCATCGATTACATTCTCCCATAGTACTAAAAAATCATTGAGATGTGGTTTAACCAAATTCAAAAATGTGGTCAAGATGAATTTTGACAACATTTTAATATTTAAATTATATGAAATAACAATAAATTTTATTTCTGGGAATTAATTAATCTATTTCATTCTGATTTGATTTGTGGTCCCTAGTGGTTTCAAAGGTCAAACAGAGTGATTTGAGATGGATAGTGTGATATGTTCATGACAAGATAAATTGAGATTCATAAAATGTATCAAAAGGTAAAAGTGACGTAAATAAAAATTCAAGTAATGGTTTCGATTCCATTTTGAATATGAATCCAAATAATTTTCTAAATAAAAAAATTAAAATGTTAAAGAAACCCCCCCCCCCCAAATTTTCATGAAAATATCAATATAAATATACATTGTAGGTCCACTAATTATGAGTCAGTAAATAACATAAATATGGAAAGAATGATATTTGTAACTTTATAATTGTTATGTTTTTATTGAAAGCATAATGACCATATTAGTAAATACTCACGGTTTTTATGGAAACCTCATGAGTAAGTGATCACGGTAAGAATGATGAATACATAATGAAAAAATCATAGTTTTCTTACTGACCATGAGAAAAATAAAACACAATTACATCTAGAAAATTATAAGGAATAGAAGTTTAAACATTTTGACATATTAATTAATATCAATAATAAAATAAAAACAATGAGACATAATTTATCATACCAAATTCATGTCTAATAAAATTTATTCTCTCAAAATTCAAAGGATATATATATATATATATATATATCAAAAATATTACATTCAATACTAATGAATTATATAGTTATATCACAATTCTAAAAATTATGTCCCAGAATGTGATGTTTTAGATAAATATTTTTTTGTTCCAGAATGTGATATATAATCCTAATACATATTTATTGTGCTTATATCATAAAAGTGTAACAGCACATGTCTAAATTTATATTTATAATCTAGTAATAAATGTTTAATCCATATAATTCCTCTATAGAAACTACTTGAATCTATGAACTAATATTTAGTAATTGATTATTTCACATATTTATTTCCCTTACTACACCATGACACTTGATGATTGGTACAAAAGTGACATTTTCTAGAAGTTATTCTTATATGTTACATAAAACTAGAAAAATCTGTATATAAATAACTAACTAAATCAAATTCTATTCTTCTAGAGTAAAAACCCACATTTTGGTTTTATTTTAATGGTGTGTGAATATTATTTTTATATCTATTCAATGTGACACTATTTGGTTTTCATGAAAAAAAAAATACCAAACTCTCACTAAACATAATATCATTCCAGATAGTAGTTAACTATTGTAATAAACCAATCATTACCTTATAAGATGGATGATCAACTGATTTCCCATTTTCATCAAGATCCAATAGTTATCTATTACTCATGGGAGCATCAATGGCTTGTGTAATATCCATAAAAAATATTTTAAAACATATATTGTTTACATTCATTTATTTAAATTAATTACATATTTATTCTGAGAATTATGAAATCCAATATATAATTTATATTCACCAATCAATATCATTTAAAATAAACATTGCATGATTTTTAATGTTTAGTACACAATGAATTTTGAGAGTATCATATAATAATATAATCATTATAAATTTGAACTGTTAAATATTCTTTTGTAGTTTTTTTAAATAAATAAGGTAGGGGTAGCTATACCTTTGTAAAATGTTTCTTAATTAAAATGTGGATAATTATATAATAACAAAAACTAGGAGATTTTTTTAAACTAAATAAATACTTTGTTAATTTTATAACAATATTTGAAATGATGGGGTTTTGAAATATAGGTGTATTTTCAAATAACCATCGACACCGAAACAACTATTTAAGAATTCACTATTGACATCCATTTAATATAATTTGAAATCCAAATGTGCTGCATAGGCAAGTATTATCCTAATGGCTTAATGTTTAGCTATTTTTCAATTTCTTTATTCACATTTATTTCTTCATGACTATATCATTGTTCTACCGGCATATATTTTTTTCTGATTTATTTTACCTAACTCATCTACATTGATTATAAACACCCATTATATATAAATATTAGGTTATTATTTGAGTCTTTCATATAGTTTTTTTACTCTATTGTTTCATAAAAATTATGCTCTTATGCCTTATCAATTACACAAAATTCAAAATTTATTACATTATTGGTGTTGTTAAGGTTCATGATGACACATGAGAGATTCATGTGAGAC
This sequence comes from Viscum album, assembly GCA_963277665.1. Lineage (NCBI taxonomy): Eukaryota > Viridiplantae > Streptophyta > Magnoliopsida > Santalales > Viscaceae > Viscum > Viscum album. Next base: position 1,285,209,871 of record OY728159.1, on the reverse strand, counting down.
CTTATTCTTATAAGAGATCACAAATAAGTTCCTTTTATACAAAACCTACAACAACATATATTGTATGATATATTTCAGTCCTAATATCTCTGTAACGTCTAATATATTTGGAGCGGGTCCAAATCTACTCCTATATTGATTTTTTGGAATTGGTGGGTATGTCATTTTTTTTGCAATCATAACATTAATAAGAGTTACTTATAAATAAAATAAATTGATTTTGGATGGTTATAGAAATTTCATAAAATCACAGGGTGTTCTGTCGGGTCTCAGGTTTGTTAGAGGCCCAAAGGATTCGTTTTGGAAGATCAAGGTTGGGCGCATGGTTAGGGTAAATCATGGGGCCTCTTAGTGAAAACTGAGTGAACTCATTTTCAACTATCATACGGTTTTCCATACTATGCAGGATGAGGCACATAAACATGACAAAACTTCTATATATTGTTCTGATGTATTTCACTCATCATTCACACAATTACATAAAACAATGTTCTAGCCACACATGGAGATATTTTTATCCATTAAATCAACACTATGTCTCGCACAATTTCAGAATTTTTTTCAAAAAGTGTGAGCTAAACATGAAAATTCATTGAAGTTATGAAACTACTTTTTTACCCCTTATATAAATCTAGGTCACAACTTTTCTCTGAAAAATTGTGTAGAAGATTTCACATGAGTCCTCAATTTCCCTCCTCTGATACATTTTGATTCCATCTATTCATATTACCTTCATTATTTAATCCATTTTATCTGTTGGATCCATCTCGATATGGATATAATCATCTATACCTTATTTTTTATTTTCTCTCTCCTCAAATACTGTTAAATTTCTGCAACTCTTTTTTTCATATTTGCAAGGTGTTCGTCAAATACTCTAATTTCTTCAAAAAAAAATTGGGACTTTGAGGATAATTCCTTATTTGATTACATCTATGAATTTACGCTAGGTGGTTCATACCTTTACTTGATATTTTTCGAGTCTTCTTGGGGTGATGATTTTTTTACGTCATTGTGTTCTCTATGTGAGACCATTTTATTTGGATTTATGTTCTTAATTAATTAATTTAAGCCTTATAAGATGACAAAGGGCATGCCTACTCAAGTCTACAAGTGGTTTATACTACATGAGAGTCTCACAACCTTGGGAAAATAGGTAAAGGGTGATAATTATATTAAATATATTTTTTATATTTATTTTTAGTCACTAAATTTAAATATATTGATTTGTTTTATAAAAATTGAAGTGAATTATAAATAAAAATTTCTCCTGATGCACTTTTGTTGTCCATGGGATAGTTAATGTAATTGAACACGGTTGATTTGGTGATGTCCATCTGGAATTGATATGATGTGATCATCTGGATGATCTTGTCCTAGGTTACATGGGAGATGTGATCACTAGTTGGGTGACACAGTCATCAGATGAGATGGAAATGCCACAATGTTTGGGGAATGAACCATGATATTTAATGGAATTCACATCAGATTTTATCAATATGGATGCTAGATAATGAGGTGATCATATTGGTGTGTCATTGGTTCTAAATTGGTGATTTACACTCACTCGTGTTTGCCAAATCGTCTTCTGGGTCTTATTCACATAGGTTGACTTATTGATGATGTGGTTTCAACTACTCACTAGGGAGATGTCCATTTTAGTATATCATAGGTAATTGTTTTGTGATTGTTTCTATAGAAATCCATGGGGATAGTGTGCAGCCATTAGATGATAGCATTGAGGCTATAAATTGGAGGAGGAGGCCTAGTTTCTTTGAGGTGGATGGTCCACGATCGTTTTCGAGGATGAAAATCACCATTTCATATTACATTATGATTTTCTCTAATAGTGGTTGTTTTTTATGGATAGTTATAGTGGTGCATCTAAATACCGGACATTGAGACGACATGTGGTTTCAATTAGGGATCCATGGGAACAAATATGAATTTAATTGGTCATTCCTTCAAAATGTCAAATACTTGGTGATGACATGAGGTGTCGGATAACTTTGGTGGTGGATCCTAAGGGTTTATGTAAGATTATTTGACATCAGGAGATGCCTTGGGAAATGGTTTAAGGGTCCCCTCCTAATCATACATGTGGCATTTTTAAAGCATGTGATAGCTTCCTTATAGAAGTTGAGCATCTATAATGCTTGTGTTTACATCATGAATGCGATGCAATTTATTTATTTTTAGTATATACATTATTATTACCAAATGTATGGATTTAACACATGGGTGGTACCCTATTGAGAGTAATTATTATATCCTACATAGACCCTTAGAGACATGTGTATACCCTAGGATTTTTCATTCAGGCTAGGGTTTAGACAATGGAGCTATATCATAGAGGCTGAGTTGCGTGTGATGGAAGAAAAGAGACCTTGAGGATCTTGCCTCAGCTGGAGTTCAACTTTTGAATTATCATTCCAATATCAGCATGCTTGTATATGTATATATCGATGTTCATCCTTGGGTGACCCTTTACATATAAATATGTATGAACTAAAATAGATTCTTGTTATATAATTAGATTATAATAATTGATGGTCGACGTGTTTATTTATTTTGGCTATTATTGTTTAGTTATGATCCCACTATTATATGATAATGAATGTGATTTCACCATTGTCATGTCTCTTTTGAGTCTATTTCTCTTTTATTAAGAATATATATCTATTAGACTATTATTATATTATAAATAGAGGTTATTGTCTCCCCATTATAACCTCTTTACACCCTCGCTATTAGTTTTAAGCCATTGGAATTCAGGGAGGCGCACATAAGGCCTAGTGGCACAAATCTGCATGCATTGTTCTGGTGGATAATTAGATGGGGCACTAAAAATGCTATCAAAGGTGTTTATCTTTTATATTTATTAGTCTTAATATTGGATATATTATAGAACAGAGATGGGGATGTTGTCAAAACTTCATTTAGAACTCATTCTTGGTCTTATTCTCTCATGCACATGAAATAAACCTGCTTAATATGTGTGGGTTCTATTGTTCTGCTTGATCATTTGACACTTTATATGACACTTTTTATTACTTGAAGCACAAAAATAAAAATTTTCAGACCGCATTAACAAAAAATATAAATAATAAATTACTTCTATATTTTTACATATTGGAAAGATGGTTATATCATTTTAATATAATTTTACAAGTAAATAAAGTATCATATGATACAATAATCCTCAAAATTAAATATTAGTACCTAATGTTGAAACTAAATCTATCCATGAATGATTAACACTATATCAAAAATAACCCAAATATTTTAAAAATGTAATAGTTTATTAAAAACAATGTTTATTTGATACCTTTAATATTATAAAAAAAATATTGATATTCCTTTATGAGATAACATTAATAAATTTTTCAATAAATAAATTTTCAATCCCACAGTTATTTATATGATAAAATGTGTGCTCCCACAAGTACCCCAGTATCTAATGCCATATCAACTATAATGTTTATCATTAACTTAGGAATTATTTATTAAAAATGTAAATTCATAAATCATGTTAAACTATTGGATTACATATACATCAACGTAATGAAACATCGTTAATAATTTCATTAATCACATTACGATATCATTACTTAAAACCATAAAGAGGTGTCTACGATGTTGAAATTATGATCATTCTTAATAGTATTGAACTAATATGGTATCCAAAACACATAATATAACCACACTTGAAACCATATAAATAATAAAATTTATCTAAACCATTTCTCTGATACTAACTATAAGAGTGTCGCACCAAGGCTCATAGATCATGTGCTAATATCATAAAAATTACATATATATATTTGATATTAATCAACGTGTCCAAAAGTTTTCCATCTATAACATACAATAACAAAATGAAATTTTGGATCAATTAAATTCTCAAGAACCTTTGAGATTCCAAGTTTTATAGAATTAATAAAATATCATACATAAATAATACCAAAGAATTAATTTGTGTATCTTTCCCACTATGATAATATCTTCATATTGAATATTACTTAATCAACATTATATTTCTGAAACCCTTATAAACATAATTAATTCTAAATCATACGTAAAAACTTAGGAAAAAGATATCATAATATGGGTGAGCTCACATTCCCAGTAAGGATATTTTTAAGTATGAAAAATTTAATTTCATCATTTAGAAGAATAACTGTATAAGGGTATTAAAAAATAATCATAGTGAATGTGAAAATAATTAAATAACACATACCTATAAATTCATGATTCATCATTAACTATATTTGTGGCGTGATATTTAATATTTAATGATTCATCATAATCAATAATCATAAACTATGTGATATCAATATTTATGGAAGGAATTAGTTATAACCCATAGATATCATAAAAAAAATCTGTTGGTATCATAAGACATTATCTTTATATAACTTTAAAAACCATGTAAAAATGAAATAACCATATAGTAAACATTTGTAACCACTAAATTGGATTTCTATATATAAAAAAATAATATATGATATAATGGGATCACCGGATGCAATCATGGTACATCCATTTTATATTCTATTTTTAAGAACCATAACATTAATAACCTTTATGAAACTTGTATTTAATCATAAAACTCCTAAAACCCATCATTATTCATTCAAAAACATTATTAAACCATGGAAAATATGTGGGTTCTATATTTATAACTTCTAAACATGAATAAACCATTTAGAATAAATTATTTTCATAAAAATAATTTCTAACTAAAACAACCCCTTGAAAAGAAATGGGTTCCAAAAGAATCACATAGAGAAATGACTAGCACATGGAAATGAAATAGATTCCACCAAAATACCTTTGAAACAATCATATTCCATCCAACTAAATAATATGGATTATATTATTATAACTTATTCCTAGTAAATCATAATTAAAAAAACTTTGGATTTTGACATTGTTGAGTGGAAATAATATTAAAATATCCTTAAAAACATTTTGGTGGAAAATAAAATTTTCACATTGAAAATAAAAAAATTAAAATTTATTAAAATAACCATTTTTTTGGAACAAAATTAGAAACATATAAAAAAATATGGAAAATATTAGACATAACTAATAGAAAATACTTCCTTATTATAAATAATAAATATTTACATTATTTTTAAATTATTTAAAAAAGGAATTTAAAAGTGAACCATTTGAGAAATGTTAGGAAATTTACTTTCAAAATAAATTAAAAGGAGCTAAAATAACATGTAAAATTCCTTAGTAAATAATTTAATATTAGAAAATAAATTTTTTTAACACATTTTAAAAAAATTGGATATGGAGGAGAATGACACTAGATCTAAAAGAAAATAGAACATCAGTGTAGCTTACAAATTAATTCCTTGATTTTTACTTAATAAATAATGTGCAAAATTGAAATTAAAAATTTTAACAACATTCACAATAAGTGTATAATGAAATATTTATGGTTAAATAAAATATTATTATATTACATCATCCAATATAATATTAAACATAAAAAATATCAAATGAAAGGATATTATGATATAAATCCTTTTCCGTTATGGTAACTCATCAGTTGTAAGCCCAATATAAGAATAACATCAAAGGAAAATTTAACTATAATGAGAATAAATAGACTCATGGTATAACAGGTTTGTGTGATGTACATAATACTCAGTAATTAATATATGTGTATATCATAAGAGTATGTCTCAAGGAATGTTAATTTTAGAAGAATAACCATTAAGAAAATCGACTCGTTGAATTTGACAATTCATCAATGAATAAATTGTGTGTATTAACATTAAATCCAATCAATATATGTGGAAATAGAAATTAATATAAAATAATTAATTACACACAAAATCATTGATTATCAAATAAATTTAATATTTAATATAACCCAATAAAAAAATTTAGTAATTTTGTTCTTCTTCTACTAGGAAACTTTCATGTAAAATCACCCTAGATGAACTAATTCAAACTGAAACATAAATTTCAATGATGTTTTATAGAACTATGATATTACCTATAAAATGGGTATTATATACAACACATAATAAAATAAAATAGTTAATATTTAATGTCTCATTGAAATAAGAAGTGGTATAAGAAAATCCTTACCTTGAGTCAAGTCATTCATTGTATTTCATTTAAATTTTAATTAATTTAGAAAATTTTCTAGGATTAATACTATATAATTATGATATTGAATTTTATCTTTTTTACTACATATTAAAATATTTAAACAGGTAAGTCCACATCAGGTGTTTATAGGATGTTATGTTTGTTGTTTCAAAACGGGTTTGGTGTGTTGAGAGTGTTCAAGGAGGAAATTATATCAACTATTACATAATAATAATCAGATTTATTCCTCAATTATACTGTAATAAAAAATCAAGAAAAATGGTTTGGAAAAATGAATGATATAGAAATCAAGGAGAAAGTAGGCCATAATTATGCCTGGGTAACACTTACATTTTACAATTCTAATTATGGAAAAAATAAATGTAATATTTTCTATATAAATAATGAAAAAATAAAAAATAAAAAATAATATTTCTTCAAATTTTCTTATATATATACATCTCTCTTATGATGTGGTGATGAAAATAGAATCACATCACTTGGTGATGGTGGTAGTTCACTCGTACATAAATATTGTTGTTGTTCACTATAATAATGAAAATGGTATATTATAATTTCACAATGATAAATAAGACATTAGTATCATTATTATTTAATTTATATAACATATATTCATTAATTTTTTTCTGATTACCTTTTATTTTATGTGTTAATGAAAAATGAATCCAAATGCTTCGAAATGTAGTAATTCACTATACACACATGCGATGATATATTATCCACCACATAATGGAATATAAAAGATTTTTAAGTGATATTATAAATAAATGAGATAAATATTTTAAAAATATCATATATATATAATTTAAATTTATCATTATAACATGTTATGATAGGTGATGGCAGAATATGGATGGCATTAGTTCATGAGGAGGTAGTCTTCTGTGCACAGGAATGATGATTTACTATCCTTATTAAATGAATATGGGATGTATTTAGGTTATTAAATAAATCTTATAACAATATAGTATATAGGATATAAAACATATATTATAATAAAATATTTGAATAATATTTTATGGATGAATAAGAAGAAATAAATTATACATCGTTAAGAATTTTACATCTTTTTAGAGAATCTATTTAAAATTATACCTGATGAATTCCAGGATTGGGTTTCTTAATAAAACATGGATCCTATGATGAGTGTATTAATTATGGGAAGTTAGTTTTGTAAGGTAATTGTAAGAAATTTTTTTAAGTTATGAATTCTTTAGTAGAGTGGGTGGCCTTTATTTGTGTGGTTGGTGGTACACTTGTAATTTTTGAAAAGAAAAAGGTGAACCAATGTTCTTAACATTAAAAAATGGGAAAAAATATAATTATACATTATTATAAACTATGAAGTATAATTATGAAAATAAAATATAATTTATATAATTTTATATGTCATTTGTACCGTTATATTATTAGTTTAACACACTAGTAAAACCGCTACATCTTAACCATGTTAATTAAAATTTACCCTTTTCACTATTCATTATGCTCAATAATTAATAAGATCTTATTAGATAATATAATTTATTATGTTTAAAAAACAGGAATCTATTTTACTAAATTAAATTTTCAATAGTTCATTTTTTTAATAAAACCCACAAACACGATGAAAAATATGGGTTTCAAGAAGGTTATTTTTGAGAAACATATGATTTTATATTAACTTAGTGACTAATACTAATCATTATATTAATATATTTTAATATTTATTTATAAATAATCAAAAAAATTCTTTAAAAAATTTCTTCATTATTAATGAATTTAATTAATTAACATGGATAAATATTTTTCACTTTAAAATAGTTTTCAGAAAAATCCCACATTTAAACCCAAAGCCATCATTATACTAAAACTAATATAAATTTGATTTAAAATAAATTATTAGATTATATATATATAAATGATACATATGTTACTTGAAATCATATTCGAAACATAATGAGAATTTTAAATTACTTATTTTATTTTTAATATATAACATTTTTTTAAAATTCTATATTTTTCATTCTTCGAGGGAAAAAATATATTTATTTAAAAAATATCAAATGTATTAAAAAAATTATTTTTTATATTCTGATTTCTAAAATCTAGTTAATTTGAGTAGTTAAATTTTCAAAAGATCCAAAAATTAATTGAATGTTTTTTCAGGAAATGCAATAAAAATCATTTTTGAAGAAAACGTATTTTTGAATAATAAAATAACATTACTAGAAACAATTGATTATCTACCAAACATTTATCCATAATTTATATTCATAATAAATATATATGTATAAATATATATATATTTCATAAAATATTTATAACACTTCATACCCTCTTAATTAATGTCATCAACTTTATTCTCTCCAACTACTATGCATAAACACCACTATAAATGTAACAACCCATTTATTTATAGAATAATACATTTTATTTTTCAATTAATATTTTTTAATAATATGTAACTTTTAAATTAAAGAGGATTCTTTTTATGATAGTGTACTCATCACACAATAACATGTTTCTCGGAAATCTTACTTTGCATTCAACATTGTGTTATATCCAAAAATAATACACAATTTATTTTTATTTTAAATGGTAGTTAATTCTTAGCCATTGGAATGACGGGAATGAATAACATCAACAAAAATTTTAAAAATGGTTTACACATGTTTGAATAATGATTCATTGGTTAATAAATTTACTATAAATGGAAATAAATACCAATTGAATATAAAGAATATGTTTTTGTGAAATCCTATTTAAAAGAGAATAATTGTATTTACAAAATTATATCACTCTTTTTGGATTTTTTATATAGTGGATAAAATTTTTTATATATACAATATAATTTTTTAAATTTTTCTTATATGTTTTATAGTTATGATATAAGAAAAAATCAATTTTATGGATAAAATAATTATTTTTCTAAAAATGTAGTTTTACCGACATTTGATAGGGAATCGTTTTTAAATATTATTTGTGTCACTTTTTATGTTCTATTTGACAAAATAAACTTCTTATATTGAAGCGGGTCATAAAAATTTACATTGGCTAAATTATTGGTAATTACCTGACAAAGTTCATTTTTAATAAATAGTTAAAAATACTGCATTTTAATTCGAAACTACCATTTCCTCAAATTTATTTATAAATTTAGATTATAATTCTAGTATATTTTAAACTTTAATTGGATTCTATTTTAATTATTTAATCCAATATTATTCATTGGAATTAATTTTCATTTAATATTGGTAATTAACTCATGTCAATCTTTTGGTAGTTTTTATTTCATAAAAAAGAACTTCTTGGTTCTGACAACGGGAATTAATTTTAAATCAATTTCTGAAAATTCTATGTTTTGAATTTTAAATAATGGATTCCATATTTGGTATAATATGGTTTAAATTTCTATAAATAGGTACCTTTTATTTTTGTACATTATGAATAGTAACATTATTAATTATTTTAATTTACCATGGTAAAAGGGTAAATCTATTAAATAAGGGTAAAAAATATTATTATAATAACATTAAACTACCCTAAAACGTGTTCTAATCCTACGGAATAGTATACTTTAGACCATGGAATCTTTGGGATTATTTTGGGACCCCAAGGAGACACTTGGGTGTGATAAAGACATATTAAAAAAATTAATTTAAAGTAAAGTAAAATATAACATTAACATGTATCTTTTATTTAAAAAAATTTATTTGGGGTTATATAACATATCTATTCAAATAAAAATTATCATTAAAAAATAAAAATGTTTCATATATCAGCATATTTTATTAATAATTTATAATCTTTAAATAAGTAAATTTAATTATGACACAATGATAACGCAGTGATTGCTTTATTAATAATACATTCAAATAAATGATATTATAAATATTAGAATAAATATATTTTGATTATTTTGATTCGGTTGACGAATTTTTGGATGATATTGACATATTACCTTTGAGTTAATTCAATTTTTTATAAAATCATGTTTTTATGACTTTAACATAAATCAATTACTTTATAGTGTCAAAATTGACATAAATTTATTTTAAAACAAATTCTATTTTATTAAATTATATAATAGTCTTAAATATATAAGATTATGAAAAATGAATTATATAATGCTAAAAATTTCATTAATTATGCACTTATGGTTCTCTTGGATTTTTATAGTAAATATAGATGCCAAATATTATGAACATGCAAGAAGACATAGTTAGAGTTAATGTTTTTAACTAAGGGTAAAAATCTAAAAGATAAGATTAATTTTTTGACATAAACTTTTCTAAAACCTATTGAATTAGATTGTTTTGACCATAATCCATCTTATCTTTCAAATAAATTATTTTTTGACCAGTTATAACCAAAAATAAATTTATAATAAAATAATATTTCAAGACCTTCCTAAAGTGCCCCTCCTCCCTCTTCAAAAAGGCCACCACCTCTACCCACTTACTCACACCTCTGAAGCGCCTTGTATCATCTAAATTTAACCCAAATAAGATACCAAAATACCTAAATTTCATTAATAATCCTTACATTAGGATGTAGGTAAATCATGAAAGCCATTTGGCTCAAAAAACTAAGTCACCTGATTTAGAGGTAACATCTCTCAAGTTATTTTTTTATATTCCTTATCCTCTCTATATTCTCTTCATATTATTTTATTTGATAACAAAAAATGTACCCTCCTTAAACTATTATGTTTTTATAAGATGAATTCAAATTACACTTACACACACCTTCATATAATCGATATGAACATATTGTTTTTGTGGACAATGAACAACTGCCACATGAAACAATGATTGTACAATTTTCCCCTACCACCTCTCATGGTGGCCATTATGATCACACTTTATTTATTTAAGATATATATTATATTTATATTATCTCTATTATTATGTATTTTTCTTTTCAATCTTACTTTTAATCTTCCCATAATGTGTAAATACGATCATTTTAATTTGAGGAAGTATGGACTACCTCCCCATCAATGTGATATGACTCATTGATGCCATGCATGGAACACATAAAGAATGTAATTAATGAACAAATTTAATGTATATAATATATTATATTATACTAGAATATAATATACCTATGTTCAAATTAGTTTTTATCCCTTTAATTATGAAAAAAGGAATGAATGTAATGTTCATGCGTACGTACGGCTTACCATCTAAATTAACAGTGCATTTCATTTCCTATGTCCAAATTTTATGGACTATTATAAATAAATATATACCGAATATATATGATACATAAATCATGCATATTATTCTGGTGATTATAGAATTTTGACTACATGGACAACTTAATTCCAAACAAATTAATTCTAAACATAAGTACCAAAGATCGACAAAACATCTAAAATGAACTGAAAAAATTAAGTATTTGTTATAACAAGGTACTAACAAATAAAAAATGAATAATAAACATTAGAAAGGTTCTGAGTAATGTATAAATTATCCTATGTTTATTATAAATTAAATTAAATAATGAATGAGACAAGTTGGACTCAATGTAAGGGACTTTGTCTCAATCTCCTTTCATTGAGGACTTTCTTGATAATATCCCCCTATATTCTTTTATATGGTGTATATACACAAAATATGACAATTAATATACATATTTTATCTAAAATAATTTAATTTAAAATTTCTAGAAGATTGATATTTAAATGTTCAATGTTGTATAAGACACTTTGATCATTAAAATATTTAATTATCAAATCTTTGTCTTCATGATATTAATTTACATATTTATTGATATATATATATATATAAATATTATAATGGAAACATTATGTCTATCTATAATTCCATTCACATTTTTCGAAAGAAATATTTTTATACAAATCATTTTAATTTCTTTACAAAATGATAAATGGAATGTAATTTTTTTTAATGTATATGGTGATACAAACTTCTCTACTTTCATAACCCTTATTTGATATTTTGGTTCCCCTAGAAGCTTTAATGTATTTTAAATAAATAACTTATTAATTTATTTAGGTATATTGGTATTGAAAAGTGGAATCTAAAATGAAATCTTTTTTGTCATACAAAAATGTTTTTCATATGGGATTGGAATAAGTTCTCAAAAGGGGTTTTGTGATGAACATGATTTATTCATAAAGTGAAACATGAGAGTTATATGAGGCGGGTGATCCCGATATAGCTTATTCAAATGGTTTAGCCCCATTATAGCTCACAGGTGAGGCTGACATATCATATATAAAGAGTTCAACCCCATTATAGCTCACGGGTGATCCCGACATATCTTATACAAAGGGTTGAGCCCCATTTTAGCTCACAGGTGAGCTTGTTATAGCATATTCAAAGGGTGATCACCATAATAGATTTCCAATTTGGATGTCGACTATATATTTTTTCAAATTTGAAGTTGTTTGAAAGGGTTTTATATATATGATTCTCTATAGAATATAAAATTGTTTTATTTACATGATATTGTTTTTATTGTTTTTCCTTGAGCAAAAAGTATTAGTGTTATTCATGTGAAAATGTTTTGTTTCATCCGCTCAAAGAACATTCAATCGGTTATTAGGATTTAACTAGAATAATTGTTTTTATTTAAGTATATGTCCATCACTAATATTTTTTGTCTTCATCCCATATTTAAATTTTTTTCACTTGATTTAAGAGAGAATAGAGTCAAGGATAGAGTCAAGGAAAAGTTATGTTAAATAAACATGTAATTAATCCATGTTTCTTTTTAAATTTTTAGTTTTTATAAAAGAAATGGAAACTCTTAGAAGTGTCAACTTTGTAATTTTATTTTTTTGTTTTGTAATAGTTATGGAATAATAATCAAAAGATCTAAACCTGAAAATATTATAAATGTGAATTCATTATATAACTCAACATTATGTAACATTTAAGGCTAGGGCCTTATAGTTGGTATCAGAGGAAGATTTAGTTAAATTTTAAGGTTTTGATAGTGTTAGTTTCTTTCCTTTAGAGGAATTTACTTTATGTATTTTTTTAATGATTTAGTATTTTAAGAATACCTTTTAGCTTCATCTAAACTATGTCAATTTAGAATGGTTTTTTACATATGAAATAGGAAAGCTATAAAGGGAAGGAATAAACATGAAAACATACTTTCAAATTAACATCTTGAGGAGGTGGGAATTTGAATAAAATATATTTATTTAGTGATGGAGCAGTTGACTCAAGAAATAAATGGTTGTGGTATCCATACACGAGATCATCTCGATCATCCACCGAAGAATATATATTAGTAGTATAACATTTTATGTGGAATCATTCCACATCATTTAATGGATAATCTGACCCAGTGGTAGGTGAAGGATTGATCAATACATTGGATAAGATATTTGAAGCCATGGGATGTTCAAAATGTCAAATGGTAAACCTTTCCATCTATCGTATTGATAGTAAATATGACAATGGTTGTCATTAATTAAGAATACTGGAGAGAAAAATGATCTTGATTCCATGGAATAGGAAATATATAAGGATATTTTCCATGAGTAATATTTCTCTATGGTTGTTCGGCTTATGATAGAGAAACAGTTTGTGGAATTAATGAAAAAGGATAATGATTCATTTTACTCATATAAAGAAAACAATACAATATTGGTTAGGTATGTTCCTAATTTTATTCCGGACATTTAGAATAAAATTAATATAATTTACTTAGAATTGAAACTGGGGAAACATAGATCTTTGTCCACCTAGGAATTTAAATGTTAGGAAAAAGTTGATTATTGTGATGATAAAGTTAAAATGGAGTTTTCTAGCACTTATGTTCCATAATATGATAAGAATACGAAATGGTTATGGCACCAAAAAATGGAGAACAAACCAACTAATAATTATGGATGTAAGCCCAAAACTTTTCCTAGGTGTGGTAAAATACATTTTGGGTAATGTATGTCAGGATTTGGAAAGTGTTACCGGTGCGGTAAGATTGCTCATAAGGCTTGTGACTGCCAAAAAAGGGTCCTGAACAATCCAATAATGAGATAAAAAAATTGCCAGTCTACAGTAAGAATATTTAGCTTCAATGATTTGGGACATTATACAAATATGTTTTCGAAGTTAATCACCTAGGGAGGAAATCAGTATGATAAAAAAAAGGTTTGGAAAAATCATTTACTGATACAATAGTTAATGTTGAGGCATCTGGGGAGGTTATAGAAGATACTGAGAGACCAATATTTTTTAGAATGATAACCATAAGTTCCAGGTTTTAGACACACCTTATAAAGTTTTATGTAATGTGATAATATTTTGATAAGGACCATTCAGGAAGAGGTCTTTTGGGGTTATTTTTGTGTATGTTTTTAATGTGGAAGTATACCTTTAATTTTGGACCTCGTTTTATGATACTGATATCTTTTATGGTTTGTGTGATGTTTTATAAATAAGGTTATTATTAGAGATGTACATCATATTTTGGGAATGTTATGAGGATGAAATTGTGCTTATAAAATAGAGATACATAAAGTAATTATATTTCATTTTTTTCTTTATCATGATCATAAATAAATTCCTAAAAATTATAAAAATCACCATAAACCAAAAACATTGACCATTTACTTTTACTATTGGGAAATCAAATATAGTTTAACTCATCACAAGTTTATGGTTTTTTTGTCAATAACATTCTCCTAATCAGGTTTTCTATCACCCTCTATCAGAAAATGATGGTTATTTTTCTCTTCCATATCCATATTTTCCAATATGAAATCCTAGTGTTTGTTATCTTAGGTAAAATTCGTTCTTCTCTTTCAATATTTTAATGTTGTAGTTTCATTAACACTTTTCTAAAGTGGGATTTTTAATGAAGTTTCTGATCCCAATTTCAAAATTGCGAGGATGTAATTTTCAAAAGGGGGGAATGATGTAATGACCCAGGAATTTATAGAATAATAATTTTTATTTTTCAATAATATTTATTAATGTGTTATAAACTTTATATTTAAGGGTATTCTTTTTCTAGTAGCATACTTTACACACAACAACATGTTTCTCCGAAATCATACGTTGCAATCAACTTTGAATTACATAGAAAAAATAATACAATATTTATTATTATTTTAAATAGAAGATACCTCATAGCCATCGAGATTGTGGGAATGAATAAAATATACTAAATTTTGAAATATGGATTATACACGTTTAAATAATGATTCATTTCATAAGAAATTTATTATAAATGGATATAAAAACCAAATGAATATAAAGGATATATTTTTGTGAAAACTTATTTAAAAGAAAATAATGGTGTTTATAAAATCATATCACTCTTAATGGATTTTTATTTAACGAAAAATATATGTTATATATTCAATTTATTATTTTTAATTCCTCTTAAATTTTTTCTAGATATGATATAAGAACAA
This sequence comes from Viscum album, assembly GCA_963277665.1. Taxonomy (NCBI): domain Eukaryota; kingdom Viridiplantae; phylum Streptophyta; class Magnoliopsida; order Santalales; family Viscaceae; genus Viscum; species Viscum album. Next base: position 1,285,194,351 of record OY728159.1, on the reverse strand, counting down.
ATTCAATATTTTGAATAAAAGTAGTATTTTTCTAAAAATGAATTCTAATATCCGTTTGATGAAGAACACTTTTTAAATATATTTTTTATCAATTTTATATGTTAAATTTAGAAAATAAAATTCTTATATAGATGTGGGATATAAAAATTTACATTTTTTAATTTTTTGGCAATTTTTTAATAATGTTCATTTGTTAATGAATAGTAAAAAATTCCGTATTTTAATTCGACACTACATTTCCATCTAATTTATTTATAGAGTTAGATTTCCATTTTAATTGGTTTTAAACTATAATTAGATTAATTTTTTATCATTTGATAAAAAAATTTCATTGGAAGAAATTTCATTTTTAAATTGGAAATTAACACATGTCAATCATTATGTAGTTTTTATTTCCTAAAAACATGCTTTTTGGTTTTGAAAACGTGAATTAAATATAAATTATTTTTTGAAAATTCTATGTTTTAAATTTGAAAAAATTGATATAATATTTGGAATTAGATGCTTCATATTGTGTAAACTATTACCTTTTACTTTTGGACATTATGAATAGTAACTTCAGTAATTATTTTATTTACAATTATAAAAGAATAAATATGGTAAATAAGGGTAAAAAATAATATTATAATAATATTTAAATATGTTAAAACATGTTTTAATCCTAATGGGTGATATATTTCTGACCATGGGAATCCTTGGGTCGATTTTGGGACCCCATGGAGCCACATGGGTGTGATAATGACATATCATAAGAATTTATTTAAAGTAAAGAGACATATTACATAAACATATATCTTTTAGTAGAAAAATAATATGGGGTTATATAACTGATCTATTAGAATATAAATAACAATTATAAATATATAAATATTTCCTACATAATTATATTTTTTTATATTTTTTAAACATTAAATAGATAAATTTAATTATGACATAATGATGACGGAGTGATTGCTTCATTAATAAAAGATTTGAATAAATGATATTATAAAAATTTACAATAAAATAATTTCATTATTTTGATTAAATTCAAGAATGTTTTGGATGATATTTATATATTATCTTTGATTTAAAGCCATTGGTTTAAAAGACTCATATTGTTAGGAATTTATCAAAAATAATTTACTTAATAGTGTCAAAATTAACATAAATGTCTTTTTAAACTAATACTATTTTATTAAATGATATAATAGTCCTAATAATATAGGATTTATAAAAATGACAAATATAATATTCAAAATTTCACTAATTATCCACTTATTTTTTTTCATTTTATAGTAAATATAGTTACCATATATTATGAAAATACGACATGACATGGTAGGAGTTAATGTTTTTATGTAAGAGTAAAAGCTAAAAGATAAGCTTACTTTTTTAACCTAAACATCTCTAAAATCATTTAGTTGAGTGGTTTTGGACCAAAAAGTGTCTTAAATTTAAATAAATTAGTTTTTGTCCTTTTTAAACCAGAAATTTATTTATAATAAAATAACATTTTAAGACCTTCTAAAGTGACCATCCTCCCTCTTATAAAGGCCACCACCTCTACCCACTTAATCATGCCTCTAAAGAAATTTTGTCTCATTAATCTTCAGATAAAATAATCTCAAAACATCCAAAAAAATTTCTTAGAATCCTTACCTTGGGATGAAGTCAATTAAAGAAAGCATTTTGGCTCAAATCAAAAGTAGTTACCCGATTTAGAGGTAACATCTTATCACGCGTTCTTTTCATTCATATTCCTTCTACACTCCCTATGTTGTTCTTATTGTCGGATTTCAAAATGTCACCAATATCCTCAATATACTAGGATGTTCTTTTTAGATGGATTAAAACTATACATTCACACAACTTCATCAAACGGACATGAAAATACTATTTCTGTGGAAGGCGAACTACTGCCTCACGAAATAAAGATTGTTTAGTTTTCCCCTACCACCTCTCATGGGTCCACTCTTAAGGAAATATATGTATTTATGATAGATATTATATTTATATTTTCTCTATGATTATGTATTTTTCTTTTACTGTATATCTTTATGCTTTCCATAGTGTCTAATTACAAAAATGTCATTTGAGGAAGTGTGGACTACCGACCCCTCAATGCGATATGACCCGTTCATGCCATACATTGAAATTATAAATTTTGGAATTAGTTAAAATATGTAATGTATATAAAATATGAAATTATACTTTAATAATAATATACCTATATATCATTTAGTTTTTATTCCATTAAATATGAAAAAAGAAATGAAATAGCGCTCATGTGTACGTACATCTTACCATCACCATGTACGATGCATTTTATTTCCAATATCCAAATGTTATAGATTATTATAAATACATTATAATTGATATATATGATACTTAAATAATTAATAATATTCATATGATGATGTAATTTTGGCTACATGGTCAATTTACATCAAAACAAGTTCATTTTTGACTCAAGTACCAAACATCGACCAAACTTCTGAAATGAACTAGAATAATTATCTATTTGTTATAAAAAGGTATTGAGTGATATAAAATAAATAATAAAATTCAAAATGATCAAAATCATGTTTAAATTAACCTAGGTTTATTATTGATGAAATTATTGAATGAATTTTAGAATTCGGACTCAAGGTAAGGGACTTTGTCTCAAACTCCTTTCACTGAGGAATTTCTTGATAATATCCACCACTATCTTTTTATAGTGTGTATATAAAACCACTGTGAAATTTCATATCAATATTTTATATATAATAATTTAATTTTTTATTTCATGATGATTATGATTATAATGTTTAAAGTGGTATGGTTCACCTTGAACGATTAAATATTTAATTATCAAATCATTGTCTTCAGGATAATAATTTACATATTTATTTATATGGATATAAAAGGATTATAAAGGACATTTTATGTCTATATATAATTACATTAAATGTTTTTAAAATTAATATTTTTATAAAAATAATTTTACATGCATTATAAAATGACGAAAGGAATGTTATTTGTTTTAACGTATATGGAGACAATGACTTCTCCACTGTCGTATCTATTATTTAATATTTGGATACCTTTATAAGGATGAATAAATTTTAAATAAATCAATTATTCAATTTTTTGGGTATCATGTTATTGAAAATAGCACTCTTAAATGAGAATGGTATTTTTATATAGAAATTTATTTTATATGGCGTTATAAGACGTTTTGAAAAGGGGGGTTTTGTGATGAATGTGTTTTACTCATAAATTGTTACAAGAGCATTATATGAGATGAGTGAGATTGATATAGCTTATACGAAGTTTTGAGCCCCATTATAGCTCACAGGTGATCCCGACACTGCTTATATAAAGGGTTGAGCCTCATTATAGCTCATGGGTGAGCCCAACATAGCATATACGAAGGTTTTAGCCCCAATATAGCTCACAGGTGAGCTAGATATAGCTTATACGAAGGGTGATCACCATTATAGATCTACAATTTAGAATTCAATTATATGGTTATTATAATTGGAATATGTTTGAATGGGTTTTATATATATGAAGATCTTAATCACCTTAATGTGTTTTATTTACATTCTATTGCTTTTAGTGTTTTTATTGGGAAATTTGTTTAGGTTTATTCATGTGAAAATGTTTTGTTTCATCCGCTCAATTAAAATTGAATGGGTTATTATGTTATAACAAGAATAATGGGTCTTTATTATTTTAATGTCAATTATTGATAATTGTTTCCACGTTCCATGTTTTTAAATGTTTTCATAGGATTTAAGGAAGAATAGAGTCATGGATGGTGTTAAAAAAGGTTATGATGATTAAACATGAAAAAACCCATGTTATTTTTAATAGATTAATTGTTATGGAAGAAATGGATGATGTGGGAAGTGACCACTTTGAATTTATATGTTTTTGTTATGTAATATTTATGGCCTAATTCTCTAAATCTCTAAACCTAAAAAGATCATCAATGTTAATTCTTGATTTAACCCTAGATTATGTAACATTTAAGGCTAAGGCATTATAATAAACAACCTCATTCGCCCATCAATCATCACCCTTGTTGTAATATAACATCAATCCAGAAAATCCAATTTTTAATAACCTTGCCAAAATGAAAGGGCATGAGAGAGGTTATATCCATATATCCATCCTCACCAACTTGGATAATTGTAAAAAAGGAAACTAGTACCCAGAAACATTGGTTGTTAGATTAAACACATGTCTCATGTGGGGTGAGTATATAAAATAATAATAAAACCCAATGTGTAATAGTTTCAAAACCCCCAAACCAATTGTTCCACAAAACTAAAACACAACAACTAACATACCTTTTTTACAACCACTATTATAAATTACCACTGCATCGACAACACTATCAAACCATCTAGTCCCACATATAAAGAACCCTATAATGCATCAATTCACAGTTCCACATTTACCAGATTAATTAAAAACCATATACACATTCATTTATCATCCATATATTTTTAATTAATAATCACTAATCAATTTACCATTAATTAATTTATTCATTTACATCTTCAAGAAACATAATCCACCCCATTTATATTTAATTAGAATATACAAAATTTATGTATTCTATTACTATCAGGAAACTAATATGCCAAAAAACTAGACTCCATTTACCATTCTTATAATAACTTTTTTATCTTCCATCACACATCATTAAAAAAAATCCTAAAACACAACAAAACCACATCCCACATTAGTGTAATTAACATCTTATGAAAACCAACAATAGTTTCACCACCCATTTCATTCTTCCATAAACATGATTACCATCACCCCTAGTAACTTCCTCAAATATTCTAAACACATCAGATAAAATAATGAAGCAACCAAATAAATGTACATCTGAGAAATATGTTTTTTGAAAATATTCTAAATTTTTTAAAAATATATTTCATCACTTTGTACCAATATTTATCATCTTAATCTATATAAAATCACATATTACCATGTTAAATCGGTTTTTTTACCCATATAAAAGTTCTTATCCTTTTTATTTTTGCTTGTGGTTGAAAGATCTACATAATAAGGGTTTTATTTTTATGAAAACACCAATAAAAATAACGCACTTATTAGATATTAATTCAAATAAAGATACAAACATGTATAAAACTATATGTAATATCATAAAAAAATAAATGCACATGCCTAACTCACACCGCTATTCATTTCAGATTAAACCAACTAATTATATTGTTATTTCAACCCATAATATCAACCTAATAGAATGAAAATGAATGTAATTAATTTATATTCACATAAAATGGGTTCTAATAGAGGATTACCTTCCTATAAAAAACATTCTTAAAATGATGCATAAGTATGGGTAGAATAATGGACAACATCACCACCATGGTCTCACTGAGGTTGAATATGAAATCTGGAACACAACCACCTCTATCAACCTCCAAAAACAACATTATTTGAACTATAAATCTATGCAAGAAAAACATACTCTAAAACAAAAAAACATTTGAGAAATTTAATGGAAATTGTGATAGATCAAATAAAATTGTAAAAAGTAAATTATAGATACTATGGATAAAAAAAACATGTTGTGGGTGGGAAACAACCAAAAATAACATAAGTGTCACAAATGAGTTATGGGAAAAACTGGAGTCATATAATGATTGATGGGGGTATTATAATATATAAATAAAATGTAAAAGAGAAGGCCATAATATAAAAACCATGGATATAGTGAATATTTTATGACTTGGGTCAGGAATACAATGTAAAGGATGTGAGCACACTGTAGTAGGATTTTCCAAAACTACATCAAAGAATCTCAATGAGGTTCACTAAGAAGATATGAAAAACTAAGAAAGATAGCATGATGAATGTGAATCCATATCATTATTGAATTCATCCTCCACGATGAAGGCTATAATGAATAATATACCCATAGTGTATCTACCGTTAAATAGATAGAGAAAATAAAATATGCCATCTAGGACTACACACCACTATCTATTTTTCATGTAGCTGTTATTTCAAAAAATAGCTGATCCATCAAAACATAACCCCTATGTCTCTAAATCATAATTGGTTTATCTATTCTAGATACACTTCTATTATTCCACATCAAAAACATCTATACTTAAAACCCATTCCCAGCTGAAATTTTAGCTATAAATACACAACCTACAAAATAACTCCCCTGTAACATCCCATAAACACCCCATTAACAGAATTTTAAAAAAATTATTTTTTAGAATGTTAAAACGGTTACATTAGAAAAATATTATAAAATTATCGTCCTTGATATTAAAAAATAACCACATAAAGTTATATGGGAAGGGGTTCAAAAATACACCCAATGAGATACCTCTCAAGGATCCCATTATATTGGAAACAATTAAACTATAAAACACCTTCCTCAAGAAACCTCTTCTCCACAATACAATCCACTCCACCATTTTAACCGATTACATCCAAGAATATAACCTCCCAAACCATATTACTGCAATTACTAAAACATTAATATTAAGAAAATCCTTTATCTATATCATGGGATTTCCAACTTTTTTGGGAATAAAACACTACAAAAGTGTAATGTCTAGCAATAGAGTGTGAATGAAAAATATATATGTCACGACCCATCTTCGGGGCCTGTGCCGTGACTACCCCAAGCCCATCATCCATAGACCAGGGGCTAGCGACTAGCACCAAAGGCGTAAATCCCTATGCTAGGAAGGCATTGCCTTTATAAAAGTAAAAAAAACACAATAGATATGCAACTAAAGTAAGAACCAAGTAAAATGAGTTCAAAATTATGTGATGAAAGGTAAATGGGCCAGAATACATACCCAACTGAAAGTACAGTTATACTGACAAACTTGTACAGCTGTAGTAAAGTAAAACAGTAACCACCGAGTCGTCCTCCGGGAATCCCACCTGATGTTTGGGCACATATAATCTCCTCGGTGCCTTGGGTCCATCGATCCACTCTATATACGTCATGTCAGGTGGTCCACCTCTGAGAATCGTCCAGATCCACAAGTCTCTACCACGATCAATGATGTCCGTCGTCTACATCCAACACAATGTAGTGCGGGCATAGCCCGTGCAGGGGTGTGTATAACAATACTCAGTAGGGACCCCGAGACCCCCAAAGGTCTCACAGAATCCACGAAGGATAAACCACAGGAAAAGATACAATCACGAAGTATCAACCAACTCTACTTAGGTATATGACCATACATATACCTAACTCATCTATCCAGTTCGGCTCTAATTCTAGAGCCCAAGGAAAACCCAATCCACGCAGGAAAGAAGTCAATAACATTGATGATAATGATTTGAATTCAAGACTCATATTACATAGGTATACTACTCACGAAGAGGGTGGAGATGATTAGATGTAGCCTCTAAATCATCTCCTCTGCCGAACCCATGTAGGATCCTAGTACAGATGTCGTCGATGTCGAACCCACAGAGGATCCAAGTACAGTCGTCACCGCTGCCAAACCCACGGAGGATCCAAGTACAGTAGTCGTTGATGCCAAACCCATGGAGGATCCATGTACCGTCATCATTGCTACCGAACCCACGAAGGATCCAAGTACAGTGGTCATCATCATCAAACCCACGGAGGATCCCAGCACGGAAATCATCATAGTCGCATCCAGCTCAAGGGTTCCCACCCACAGCACACTCGATTCCGGGAGGGTCTGCTCTTCAAGCCAAGGGGGGTCGATACATCAACTATCACAAAGTCCATAGTTGATGTATCCCAAAGTTCTGTCTCGTAAATAGGAACTCAACGCGAGAGACGGTGCATTAATTTGATGCTCGGTCCGAGAGATATTGGTTTTTCCGTTCCAAGGGACCGGTTAAAAATATGCTTGTTTCTAAACCTTCTCTAAAGACCCGTAAAATTCAAGGGAAAGTTTTTCTAAATTTTCTTTGGGATTTTACAAGAATTCGGTTTCTGACAGCACTTGATTCCGAGTCCCGGAGTGCCCAGAATCAATTTCCAAAGATTGGCTCGGGTACGTTCAGTGAACGAACGAACGGGTTTTCCTATCTTTTGAACTGGTGCTCGGAATTGAAATCTGATGGCACCGATGAACTCGCAACGCCAGTAATCGCTTAAGGGAACCTTTACCATAGTTTTGTTTGTGTGGGAGAAGAAGTTAATTTTTGGGGTTTAATTAAAAAAAGTGAATAAAATTGTTGAATCAATTTTATTTCATGTTTTGAGGTTAACTTCTCCCATGGGAAGTTGGTGGTGGGCCCACATCCATCCAACTTCCCATGTGTGGATATTTGAAAGGGTGGGGCCCACATGACCCCCCCACCTTTTCAAATTCCTTAAACTCCCTAACCCTCTTAACCCCTCACTTTCCTAACCCCTCTAAACCCCCATTTAAGTTTTGTTAACTTATCACCTCATTAATTTTATAACATCTTATGTTAATAACATAAGTGAGTTAAATGTGGGTGTTAAATTTTCAAACTCTTGAAATTCAAATGGTTAGGTTGTGTTAATAAAATAAGACTTGGTCTTATTTTATTATTGTTAGAGTTTTGCAACCTTGAGAGGATTGGGGAAGCAGTCTTCTTCTTCTTCTTCATCAACCTCGACAAAGAACGCGAAGAACATCGTTCTTCAACGAAGAACTTCTCCCCTGAATAACATGGTTCTTCCGCGAAGCCGTATCCACGACGCGACGTTCTTCTTCCGCGTTGTCTCTTCCGTGACAGTTTTCCGCGACGGAATCGCCGTCAACGACTTCGAATCATCGCTTCGCGACATCGAAGTTCTTTTCCCGCGACGCCCGACCTCCGCGACGCTCGCCTTCCATGGCTCGTTGACGAACGTCATTCCTAAATCGAGGTAGGGGTTTTGTTTATTATTGAGTTCGTGATTTATTCCAACTTGTCGATCTTCGTGGATTTAAACCTTTTGTTATCAAATAACGCGAGGGGGTCGGACCGCACAAACACGGTCGACCCTCCTCCTTAATTTTCATGTTGATTCCTTTGTGGATTTGTTCGGGAAGGTGTGGTGTCGTCGCACCACACAGAATTGAGCGAAACGAAACGCGTGGCGTCGTCGCACCGCGCCGAGGAAAGAAGTTTAAGAATGTGACGCTGTCGCGCCGCGTCGAAGAAAACTGAAGACGTCGTGGCCAGAGTGGGGCCGCGGCGGAGGGGCGCGGTGCCGTCACACCGCGCCGGACGACAAGGTGCGTGGCGGAGCAAGGTGACCGGCAGCCGGACCGGGCCGCCGGCGTCGGAGCCGGAAGGGGACCGGCCATTGCCGGTCCCGTTGAGCAGGAATCGTCCGGCCAGGTCAGGCCAGCCGGAAGGGGAGGAACCGGGGAAATTAAATTTCCCCGGCTTGATTCAAGCGGCCCCAATTAAAGGGGCCGCCGTTTCATAAAGGAGGGGCAACGCCCCTCCCTTGGCTCACGCGCGGCACAAAGGCCGTGATGGCCACGCTGGCTGGCGGCCGCGCTGGCCGCGTAGGCTGGCCGCGGCACTGGCCGCGCCGCCGCGCCGCCGGCCGGGCCGGGGCTTCGGGCCGGGCGGGGTTTTCGGGCCGGGTCGGTCCGGGCCCAGACCCCCGTTTTCGGACCACTTTCATTCAAATGCCCATATCTTGAGCTGTAGACCTACGATTGATGCGCCGTCAATGGAAACGCGATCATTGGACTGAGACGGTGGTTTCGGTATATTACACTCAAGGTTTCAGAGAACTTTGGGTTCGGCCAGGTTGGTTCGTACGCGAAACCAACCGGGCCCTCGAAGCGGAAACGCTCGTAACATGAGTTCTGGATGTCTGATTGACGTGCCGTCGACTTTGATGGATTCCTCTAAGTGAGACGGATCTTTTGGCTTACTCCACTCAAGTTTTGGATGCCTTCGGAGTGCGGTCGGGTTGGTTCGCTCACGAAGCCAACCGGGCCCCTGGAACGAAAAACCTAATAACTCACAGATCGGGGTCCGATTGACGCACCGTCTGTCTCATTGTTTTCCTCTTGATGAGACAGAACTTTTGGCATACTTCTCCCATGATTTGGATACAGTTGGATAATGGCCGGGTTGGATCGCACCCGAAATCCAACCGGGCCCCTGGAACAGAAAAGCTGATATCTTTCAGACAGGACATCCGTTTGACGAACCGTCAGCGGCGTTGTTGATCACGTTGAGAAACGGTCCCAATTAGTATACCCTATGAGAGTTAGGGGTACAGTTGAGATACGGTTGGGATTGGTTCGCTCACGAAACCAACCGGGCCCCTGGGATGAAAAGGCTAAAAACTCACAGAACGGGCGTCTGATTGACGCGCCGTCTGTTGCGTTGAGACCCCTGTGACGAGGTGGTCCTTGAGATACTTCTTCATGGGACTTTGAGATACTTGGATTATCGACCAATAGATCATGGAGCGGACCCTCCCAGAGACGAGCGTACGGAGTACGGAGACCGTGTAGCTGGCTGAGACCTGACGACTGCTTGACCGACTCGACTTGGAGTGAGTCGACTAGCCCAGTGGATGGAGCACTACTTTGTGAGGTGCAGAACCATGGCAGATGGAGCACTACCTGTGTGACAGTGCAGACCCGCGGTACTCGTCCGGAGAGTACCTCAGCAGGCTACTAGGGGGTGTGAACTATAGTGTTTGGGTGACATACCTCGGCGGGAAGCACTACTGTGTCTAGGTGGCTGACCCGCGGTACTCGACAGGAGCAGTACCTCAGTAGTCTTAAGTTAGTGAGCAGTACCTCGGAGTCGTGATAGGACCACTGTACACTCTATAGATGGATCTCTTCAGCAGTTATGGTTTCTATAATGAAAAATCCTGGTTTGAGCTGAGATTTTTGACCTTTGTGTTTACCTCATGATTGACATGGGTCACTTGATAACTTAGGTATATGTATGGGAATATACATGGGTAGTGGTTATCCGTTGATTTCATGATCCTTGTGTTTCCTCGTGATTGAGATGGGTTACTTGATATCATAGGTATATGTATGGGCATATACCTAAGTAGAGATTATTTGTTGAGATCTTCTTTGTGGTTATCCTTGTTGGATTTAGAGAGACCTTGAGGGTCTTGGGGTCCCTACTGAGTATCGTTATACTCACCCCTGCACGGGCTATGCCCGCACCTCGTTGTGTTGGTCGCAGATGACGGGTAGTATTGACGGAGGCCGAGTGTTCAAGGACTGGACGATACCCGGAGGTGGACCACACGACGAGTCAGTATCTGGAGGAGTACTTCATGACGAGACGACACATGGATGTGGTTGATGGGCGAGAGCGTTGAGGAGTCTATCTGTACCTACCCTTCAGGTAGGATCTGTGGTGGACGATCCAGGAGCTGCGCTATCTGTACCTATTCTTCAGGTAGGATTCGAGGAGGACGACCAAGAAGCTGCTTCCTTCTTCCAACTTTTTCCTTTTTCTGTTGTACTTTAGTTCAGTTGTAGTTGTACTTTCTTTTGGGTTTGTATTCTGGCCCATTTTCTTTTCAGCACTTCTCTTGTACATAGTGTTTACTTTTTCCTCTTGCTTACTCTGTGGTGCTTGTTTTGTTTTATAAAGGAAATACCTTCAAAGTTATCGGGATTTACGCCTTTGGTGATAGTCACCATCCCTTGGAATATGGAAGGCGGGCTTGGGGTAGTCACAGCATGGGCCCCGAGGACGGGTCGTGACAAATTGGTATCAGAGGAGTCGGTTCTACCGCAGAACTTATAACTCTGATATTTTCTTTCTGTGAATCTATAGTGTTAAGGGTACCGAGTGTGGTCTTCAGTTCAGGGAGTCCAGTGTTGGTACGGGCGGCCGACGTATCCATAAACCAGGACCCTAAAAACTGATTTCTGACTTTGTGCACGAAAACACTGATTGCGTGTGTGTTTTAAAAGGTTTTCCCTTAAAACAGCTCAAACCAGGTCAGCTAACCAGGTATAATCGTTTGACCGTGTCACGTTGTTTCTTTCAGGATGCCTTTTCTCGGATGACCAGCTACAACCCAGAGGGATGTGCGTACTGACAGCCTGTCGAGCGATGAGGCTTCGGTACAGGGCCCTCTTGCAGTTGAGGCACCAGCGGAGGCCCCAGCGGTACTACCATACGTTGGGCCACTGATGTCACTGATGCCCCAGCAGTATACAATGCACGCCACTTGAGTGCGCTGCACGAGTTCTAGCGCCAGAGGCCACCCAGGTTCTGGGGAGAGACGGACCCGCAGGCGGCTAAGGATTGGCTGGAGGCTGTGGTGAGAATCTTCAGGCTAGTGGGAACGCCGGCAGACTTCATGGTGATCTTTGCTGCCAGCCTCCTTCAGGTAGCAGCAGGCAGGTGGTGGAGCCACTTGTTTCAGTTTTGCGACGGGATGACCTTTTCATGGGAAGACTTCGAGACCTTCTTCATGGTGGAGTTTGTGCCAGTAGCTCTACACCCTGAGCGTGTACAGGAGCTTCTGCCTTTTCCGCATGTTTTTCAATCAGTAGCCGAGTCATCTGTGGCTAGTAGACAGATGGTGCAGAGGTCCAGGAGGACCAGACCCACAGTTGGACGATCTCGGGTTTTAGGACCGGTAGTGCGGGGCACCCGGGGTGGGGTCAGAGCCAGGTGTTCCAGAAAAAGACAGCGTTACTCATGCGGCGGGAAGGGTCACCTGGCACGTGACTGTCCGACTCCTCGTACAGTTGATCCGCATGCTTTGGAGGAGCCACCGAGGCAGAAGCAGCGGCGGGTGCTTGAGAAACAGCCGAGTAGTGGACAAGGCAGTAGAGCTCCGGGAGCATGTGGACAGGAGCGGAACTAGTGGATGCGTCCCTTGTACTTCTAGTTCCATGTTGTTGTTGTATTCGTGTCTTTGTACTATGATCTACAATAATAAAAAGACACTTATCTTTGTTTTCTTTCCTGTCCTTTTGTTTGGTTGATACTGAGTGGTTCCGGTTAAACTGTTGACTTGACTCTCACTTTCGAGATTTCTACTGAAGGAGACCCAGTGACCTCACACTGATTCCGACAGTGTGACTCGACCCTTGGAGGCGAGAGTGACAATTGGATATCTTAGTAGTTACGTCGAGGCCTTACGACGTCATCCAAGGCATGAATGCATCATTCATGTTAGGATTGACTGTATTAGGCAATGGGCGTGGTTCATCTAGGGGATGAGACCGAGTTTCTCTTTTCAGAAAAAGATAAATTTTAGCAGCTCTTCAGATCATAGGCAAACCAGGTGAAGATCATCCAGGAGCGGATGAAGAATGCCCAATGCAGTAAGAAATATGAAACTGGCTTCACTCTTAGAGACTCGGGTGTGTTAAATGTTAAAGAAGAGGAAGCTTAAAGGAGAGATGAGTCTACGAATCAGCAGATGTGGAGGCAGATCTTGGAGAGCAGCATGAGGTGGTGTACATCCTAACATGGTACAACCACCCGCCTTAGTTATTCCCACCAGGCTCAGGGATCTGGAGGGCAGAGGAAGAGTGCGGCTGCATGCGGTCAAGGAGTGTGACCCAATGGCTCTAGAAATGATTCAAGGGACAGTCTGTGTCCACTACTAGCTACTGTAGTAACGGACGTCGATATGAATCATTCCTTGCTTTCTCAAATCTTGTTCCAGACCTAGAGTTTCCGGTAAGCCGTGGACTTGACCCTCATGTCTGGAGATACCTTGGGAGGAGACTCGATAATCACACTTACGCCGACGGTGTGATCAGACCCTCGAGGCAAGAGTTCCGGTTGGAAATCTCTTGGTGGCAGCGTCGAGGCCTTACGACGTTAGTTTGAGTATGGAATGGGAAATAACTGTTCATACTCAAATTGACGGTTTTAGGCAAACGTCGGGATGGGTTTTCCTTGGTCGGCGAAAAGGAAACCCTGGGCAGAACAAGTTAAACTCATGCACGGGAGGGTGCGACCGATCACTCTTGAATCAGCCAACCTTACCCTCGTGGCGGCAGTCATTTCGAGTTCCAGTTCTAACAGGAATTGGAGACCTCTAGAGTTTGAGGATGATGATCACGTCTTTATACGGGTCTCACCTTGACGAATTTTACGGAGTTGTGGCCAAGGCGGCATGTAAACTCTGATGTTCAACGGACCTTTCTAGGTCCAGAGCTGGGTAGGCGAGGTGGTTTACTGCTTGACCCATCCACCTCAGTTGCACCAGGTGCACGATGACTTCCACGTATCTCAACTGAAGAGATACGTGCTCGACCCTTCGCATATCATTGACCATGAGGAGCTGGATGATGGCGATGATGTGTTTTCCACGTATGTTCTAGTGGGGATCAAGGATAGACAGGAGAGGATCCTACGAGGACGATCGATTACTCGGGTGCACTTTCTCTGGCAGTACGGAAACCTCCGGGTGAGCACATGGGAGCGGAAAGCTCAGATGCGTGCTCTGTACCGCTTTTGTAACCTTAGTTTGTGTTAAAGCTTTACGAGAACGTAAAGTCCTGAGGTGGGAGTAATGTAAAGACTCGTAAAATTCAAGGGATATTTTTTCTAAATTTTCTTTGAGATTTTACAAGAACACGGTTTCTGACGGCACTTGATTCCGAGGCCCGGAGTGCCCGGAATCAATTTCTGAAGTTTGGCTCAGGTACGTTTAGTGAATGAACGAGCAGGTTTTCCTATCTTTTGAACCGGTTCTCGGAATTGAAATCTGATGGCACCGATGAACTCGCAACACCGGTAATCACTTAAGGGAACCTTTACCGTAGTTTCTTTTGTGCGGGATAAGAAGTTAATTTTTGGGGGTTAATTAAAAAAAGTGAATAAAATTGTTGAATCAATTTTATTTCATGTTTTGTGGTTAACTTCTCCCATGGGAAGTTGGTGGTGGGCCCACATCCATCTAACTTCCCATGTGTGGATATTTGAAAGGGTGGGGCCCACACGAACCCCCCACCTTTTCAAATTCTTTAAACTCCCTAACCCTCTTAACCCCTCACTTTCCTAACCCCTCTAAACCCCCATTTAAGTTTTGTTAACTTATCACCTCATTAATTTTATAACATCTTATATTAATAACTTAAGTGAGTTAAATGTGGGTGTTGAATTTTCAAACTCTTGAAATTCAAATGGTTAGGTTTTGTTAATAAAATAAGACTTGGTCTTATTTTATTATTGTTAGAGTTTTGAAACCTTGAGAGGATTGGGGAAGCGGTCTTCTTCTTCTTCTTCTTCAACCTCGACGAAGAACGCGAAGAACACCATTCTTCAACGAAGAACTTCTCCGCCGAAGAACACGGTTCTTCTGCGACGCCGTATCCGCGACGCGATGTTCTTCTTCCGAGTCGTCTCTTCCGCGATGGTTTTCCACGACGGAATCGCCATCAATGACTTCGAATCCTCGCTTCGTGATGTCGACGTTCTTTTCCCGCGACGCCCGACCTCCGCGACGCTCATCTTCCACGGCTCGTTGACGAACGTCGTTCCTGAACCGAGGTAGGAGTTTTGTTTATTATTGAGTTCGTGATTTATTCCAACTTGTCGATCTTCCTGGATTTAAACCTTTTGTTATCGAATAACACAAGGGGGTCGGACCGCACAAACACGGTCGACCCTCCTTCTTAATTTTCGTGTTGATTCCTTTGTGGATTTGTTCAGGAAGGTGTGGTGTCGTCGCACCACACGGAATCGAGCGAAAGGAAACGTGCGGTGCCATCACGCCGCGCCGAGGGAAGACGTTTAAGAACGCGACGCCATCGCGCCGCATCGAAGAAAACCAAAGACTCCGCGGCCAAAGCGGGGCCGCGGTGGAGGGGCGCGGTGTCGTCGCACCGCACCGGACGACTAGGGTCGCGGCCGGTTCCGGGCAGCAGCGGAGCAAGGTGACCGGCGGCCGGACCGGGCCTCCAGCGTCAGAGTTGGGAGGGGACCGGCCATTGCCGGTCCCGTTGAGCAGGAACCGGTCAGCCAGGTCGGGCTGGCCGGAAGGCGAGGAACCGGGGAAATTAAATTTCCCCGGCTGGATTCAAGCGGCCCCAATTAAAGGGGCCGCCGTTTCATAAAGGAGGGGCAACGCCCCTCCCTTGGCTCACGCGCAGCCAAAAGGCCGTGCTGGCCACTGCGCTGGCCACCGCGCTGGCCGTGCTGGGTTGTCGGGCCGGGTCGACCCCGTTCAGCCGACCCAGGGGGGGTCGGGCCGGGTCGGCCCGGGCCCAGACCCCCGTTTTCATACCACTTTCGTTTAAATGCCCATATCTTGATCTGTAGACCTCCGATTGGCGCGCCGTCAACGGAAACGCGATCCTTGGACCGAGAAGGTTGTTTCGGTATATTACACTCAAGGTTTCGGAGAACTTTGGGTTCGGCCGGGTTGGTTCGTATGCGAAACCAACCGGGCCCTCGAAGCAGAAACGCTCGTAACTTGAGTTCTGAACGTCCGATTGATGTCCCGTCGACTTTGATGGATTCCTCTATGTGAGACGGATCTTTTGTCTTACTCTTCTTGATGTTTGGATGCCTTCGGAGTGCGGTCGGGTTGGTTCGCTCACAAAACCAACCGGGCCCCTGGAACGAAAAGGCCAATAACTCACAGACCGGGCGTTTGATTGACGCACCGTCTGTCTCGTTGTTTTCCTCTTGATGAGACCGAACTTTTGGCATACTTCTCCCAAGATTTGGATACAATTGGATAGTGGACGGGTTGGATCGCTCCCGAAATCCAACCAGGCCCCTGGAACGGAAAAGCTGATATCTTTCAGACCGGACATCCGTTTGACGAACCGTCAGCAGCATTGTTGATCACGTTGAGAAATGGTCCCAATGAGTATATCCTATGAGAGTTCAGGGTACAGTTGAGATACGGTAGGGATTGGTTCGCTCACGAAACCAACCGGGCCCCTGGGATGAAAAGGATAGAAACTCACAGACCGGGCGTCCGATTGACGCGCCGTCTGTTACGTTGAGACCCCGATGATGAGGCGGTACTTAAGATACTTCTCCGTGGGACTTTGAGATACTTGGAGTATCGACCAGTAGCTCATGGAACGGACCCTCCCAGAGACAAGCGTACAGAGTACAGAGACCGTGTAGCTGGCTGAGACCTGACGACTGCTTGATCGACTCGACTTGGAGTGAGTCGACTAGCCCAGTGGACGGAGCACTACTTTGTGAGGTGCAGACCCATGATAGATAGAGCACTACCTGGGTGACAGTGCAGACCCGCGGTACTCGTCCGGAGAGTGCCTCAGCAGGCTACTAGGGGGTGTGCACTACAGTGTCTGGGTGACATACCTCGGCGGGAAGCAATATTGTGTCTGGGTGGCCGACCCGCAGTACTCGACAGGAGGAGTACCTCAGCAGTCTTAGGTTAGTGATCAGTACCTCGGAGTCGTGACAGGACCACTGTACACTCCAGAGACGGAGCTCTTCAGCAGTTACGGTTTTGATAATGAAAAATCCTGGTTTGAGCTGAGACTTTTGACCTTTGTGTTTACCTCATGATTGAGATGGGTCACTTAATAACTTAGGTATATGTATGGGCATATACCTGGGTAGTGGTTATCCGTTGATTTCATGATCCTTGTGTTTCCTCATGATTGAGATGGGTTACTTGATAACTTAGGTATATGTATGGGCATATACCTAAGTAGAGGTTATCTGTTGAGATATTCTTTGTGGTTATCCTTGTTGGATTTAGAGAGACCTTGAGGGTCTCGGGGTCCCTACTGAGTATCATTATACTCACCTCTGCATGGGTTATTCCCACACCTCATTGTGTTTGTTGCAGACGACGGGCAGTGCTGACGGAGGCCGAGTGTTCAAGGACTAGACGGTACCCGGAGGTGGACCACACGACGAGTCAGTATCTGAAGGAGGACTTCACGACGAGACGACACACAGAGGTGGTTGACGGTAAAGAGCGTTGAGGAGGCTATCTGTACCTACCCTTCAGGTAGGATCCATGGCGGACGATCCAGGAGCTGCACTATCTGTACCTACCCATCAGGTAGAATCCGAGGAGGATGACCTAGGAGCTGCTTCCTTCTTCCAGCTGTTACCTTTTTCTGTTGTACTTTCGTTCAGTTGTAGTTTTACTTTCTTTTGGGTTTGTATTCTGGCCGATTTTCTTTTCAGCACTTCTCTTGTACTTAGTGTTTACTTTTTCTGTTTGCTTACTCTGTGGTGCTTGTTTTCTTTTATAAAGGCAATGTCTTCCCAGTTATCGAGATTTATGCCTTTGGTGCTAGTCGCCAGCCCCTGGCCTATGGAAGGCGGGCTTCGGTTAGTCACGGCACGGGCCCCGAGGACGGGTCGTGCCACCTTCAATTCCCCAAAGTCATCCAAAACTCACTTAGAGTATTAAAAATGGTCCGCCTCATCCCAAGGGTCCCATTTTCGCAGACGGCGAGTCGATCAGAGGCGTGGTCTTCGAGTTATTCACCTTTAAGTAAAAATAGACCCATCCCATTAAGCCCAGTGGGCTGACGGGTTGGGTAATCTCGGTTTTGGCTGGTCCGAAGAATCATGCAACCCAGCCGGGCATAGCGCAGTGTGGCCCGGCAGGCCATGGCTTGGCTGGTTGGCTGAGCGGCTCAGCCCGGTGGCTGAGCAGTCCGAGGGGGGGGGGGGGGGGGGACGGCCCCCTGGATGCCCAAACCGGTGGCGCC
The DNA here is from genome assembly GCA_963277665.1 of Viscum album. Taxonomy (NCBI): domain Eukaryota; kingdom Viridiplantae; phylum Streptophyta; class Magnoliopsida; order Santalales; family Viscaceae; genus Viscum; species Viscum album. The sequence goes on along the minus strand of OY728159.1, from coordinate 1,285,175,725 downwards.
AAGTGGCGCGGCCCTCCCATACCGGCCAAAACCGACTGACCTTCTTTGCGCAAGCGGCCCGCACAAGCGGGCCGCGGTTTGTCCAGCGCAGTTCCCTCCTAGCGCCGTGGTTCATCTCAGCCCAGTCGGCCGCCTGTTGGTTGGTTCTCCCGCCGAAACAGCCCACAAAATGGGGGTCACGATCCTCCGTAGCGCGGCACCCCTTGTGGCTCTGCGATCTCTTCTGTCCGGCTGGTTCTTTTCGGCCAAGCGTCCCACGGTTTCGGTCTGCGGTTCCTCTACATGCGGCCATTGCACGACTACTGCCTTCAATTTTCACCTCCATCCTTTCTGTCACCGTCTCCATCAAAAAAGAACAAGGTTCAACAGAGGGTCATATGGCAGTGTTCGTTCGGAAAGCACCCTCCATGTTAGGTGGTATCATATAGCCAATGATTTTCACTTGTATACTACAAGAACTAAGGAATAATTTATTTAAAATAAATTAAGCAAACCCCTAACTCGAATTAAGGTTCGCGGTTGGCAGTGTCGCGGAAGACAACGTCGCGGGAAGAGGATTCATTGACGACGTCAGAGTGCGTCCGAGGAGGAAATGATGCCTCCTCACTTGTTGGGGAGATGAGGAAGGAAGGCATGTCGTCATTGGTGTTCCTTGTGGGTGGCTTCTTCTCCTTTGGCTTGGCCAAAGACCGAAGGTGATGATTCGTTCTTCGATGGTTCTTCATTGAGAGAAGGAAACTATCTCTATTTCTCCAGAGCTTCCTCTAGATTCTCTCAACACAAAAAAAGCCCCAAAATAAAATAATATCTTGGGGTATTATATTATTAACCCATGTAATTAAAATTTCAAACCACTTTAATTAATTAATCGTGTTTCAATTCATTAATTAAAAGTGTTGTCGTAGAATTAAAGGGATATGGGAAGGTGGAGAGATCTCAATTAATTTAGGGGGAGTTGTCAAGGAAATTAATGAAGGGGAGAGTTATGGGTATTTCAAGAGAGTAATGGGGAGTTCAAGAGTTTAGGGACTATGTGGGCCCCACCCCAAAAATATCCTCTCATGGGAGGTCATGTGGGTGTCGGACCCACCTATAACTCCCCTTGGGAGGAAATAACCATCCTCCACAAATAAAAATATCTAACACATATTTTTATTTATTTTTTTAATGAAAACCTGAAAATTAACTTCTTCTCCCATAAAAACGCAACTACGGTAAAGGTCCCCTTAGAAGAATACCAGCACTACAAGTTCATTGATGTCTTCAAATTTCAATTCCAAGAACCGGTTTAAAAGATAGAAAAACCCGCATGCATGTATACTGAAAGTACCCAAAAAACGTCGGAAATTGATTCCGGGTACACCGGGCCTCGGAATCAAGTGTCGTCAAAAGCCACAGACTTGTAAAATTTCAAATAATTTAGAAAGAAAATTTACTTGAAAATTTCGGGTCTTTACATTACTCCCACAACAAGGATATATATCCTTGTAAAGCTACAACACACCCTAGGAAAAAATGGGGATACTGAGCTCGCATTTGTGCCTCCCGCTCCCACGTGCTCTCCTAGAGGTTTCCATTCTACCAGCGAATGTGCACTAGAATAATTGACCGCCCACGTCGGACCCACTCATGTCGATCCTCAATATCCACTAGGACCTCCTTGAATGTAACCCTGTCATGGATTTCCAACTCCCCGTGATCGTTGATGTGGGTCGGGTTGTGCACGTATCTCCTCAGCTGAGATACGTTGAAGACGTCATGCACCCGGTGCAACTGAGGTGGAAGGTCCAAGAGGTAAGCCACCTCACCTACTCCGCTGAGGACCTTTAAAGGTCTGATGAAATGCAAAGATAACTTTCCGCCTCGACCAAATCTCTGTAGGCCTCGTCGAGTTGAAACCCATTGGAAAACGTGGTCGCCATCCTCAAACTCTAGTGGTCTCCATCTCTTATCAACATAGGACTTCTGTTTTCTCTGTGCAGTCATCATCCACTCCTGGATGATCTGCACCTTCTCCATCGTAGCCTGAACCATATCTGGTCCTACAAGTACTGACTTCCCAGGGTAAGTCAAACACAGAGGTGATTTGCAAGGTCCGCCATACAGTGCCTCGTATGGTGCCATCCCGATGGTGGAGTGGTAAATTTTGTTGTACGCAAACTCCACCAAGGGTATGTGATCCTCCTAGCTGCGACCAAAATCAATTACACATGAACAGAGCATGTCCTCGAGTGTCTGTTTGGTTTTCTCAGTCTGCCCATCCGTCTTAGGTGCTGGTACATCTTCTCCACTCCTGGATTTACCGCTAGAGGGGAAGTGTGAAACTCCCTCAGCTCTTCCTCCTGTAATGCACTTGGTACCATGGTACATCCCCTGAAGTGGATGACGTGCTCCCCTACTTCATAAAATCCATCAGGTGCCTACCCTGTGGAAATCTGGACACGTCGCATCTCACAGTAAACATCCCCACGTTGTGCCTCCCTACCCCGTTGAAGAAGTAGAGGAGTGACTATGAGAGACTGTAGAAAAGCTGCTCCATCTCTATCCACGAAGGATATCTGCAACGTAGTTAGCTGCTCTGTCGCCTCTCCTAATAGTTGTATACCTGACCTGCTGCTGAGAGCATCTGCTACTACGTTCCCCTTCCCAGGAGTATATAATATCTCGAAGTCACAGTCCTGGAGGAACTCGAGAAATCGCCACTATCTAAGGTTCAGTTCCTTTTTTGAAAAGATGTACCTGAAACTCTAGTGGTTAGAGTAGACTGTAAAGCATTCGCCCCTCAGATAGTGTCGCCACATCTTCAAGGAGAAGACCACTGCTGCTAACTCTAGGTCCTGGGTAGCGTAGTTCTTCTCATGCTACCTCAACTGCCGTGTACCGTATGTGATCACCTCTCGCTCCTACATAAAGACAGACCCGAGTCTGGTCCCAGATGCGTCATAGTAAACTACGTACCCAACGCCATCCTCATGTAGCCTCAATATGGGCGCACTGGTCAATCTATGTCTTAGCTCCTGAATGCTCTGCTGACATCTATCTGGCCACATGAAGGGTTTCCCATTCTTTTCCAATGATGAAAGTAGTGATGCAACTCTGCAGAAGTCTATCACAAATCTCTGATAGTACCCCGCCATACCTAGGAAAATATGCACCTCCATCACGCTCCTAGATGGCTCCCAAGAATACACTGCCTTGATCTTCGCAGGATCCACTATAACTCCCACCTCTGAGATGACTGTCCCAAGAAGTGTAGCTCTCAAATCCAGAACTGACACATCGATAGCTTACTATAAAGCGGGTTCTCTCAAAGTGTATCCAATACAACCAGCAAGGGGAAGGCATGCTCCTCCTCAGTAGTTGAGTAAATCAGTATGTCGTCGATGAAGACTATGACAAAGAGATCGAGGTATGGTTGGAAGATCAAGTTCATGAGACTCATGAACACTGCTGGAGCATTGGTTACACCGAAGGGCATGAATAAGAACTCGTAATGGCCATACCGACACTTTAAGGCCGTCTTCTGCACATCATCATCTCGAACTCTGAGCTGATGATAGCCTGACCTCGGGTCTATCTTTAAGAACCAATGTGCTCCCTTTATCTGATCAAAGAGGTATTCAATCCTCTGAAGTGAGTACATGTTTTTCACGGTCACCTGATTCAGACGATGGTATTCAAAACATAGTCGCAAGCTCCCATCCGCCTTTTTGGCAAACAAAATCGGAGAAGCCCAGGGTGAAACACTGTTTCGGATAAATCATTTCCCATGAAAGTCCTCCAGCCATACCCGCAGCTCACAATGCTCAGCGGGAGCCATATGATATGCTATAGTAGATATCAGTGTTGTCCTATGGTACAAGTCTATGTAGAAGTCTACCTCCATGCGAGGATGTTGTCCTGGAATGTCGTTAAGAAAAACATCCTCATACTGATCCATCACAACAGGAAAACTCATACTTTGCGCATCAACTGCTCCAAGGATGAGACTAGCCAACTGATGTGTGATCGGCTTCCCTCTCCTATGTGTAAGTGCATCCTGTGCTGCTAAGGCTCCCTTCTCACCGGTTAAGGTTAACCTAGTCCCATTCGTGCGGACACACCACACTTTGCACCTAATACAGTCGATCTGGGCATGGACTATAGAGAACCATTCCATTCCCAAGATGATATCATAAGGCCTCGATGCCGCTACAAGAAGATCCCAGTCGACGCTCTCACCTCCTAGAGTAATCTCAAACTACCGGAACCAATGTGTAATCGTCGAGTCTTCTCCCGTAGGAGTCTCTATCTATAAGGATTGAGCTAACAGCTCCGTCAGAATATTCAAGCTCCGAACAAGGGCAGCGAAAATAAAAGAATGACTCGCTCATGTGTCTATAAGAACTCCAACAAGGGTGGAGTACACACAGATAGTGCTTCGAATCTTGTCATGTGCGCCGTGGTTGTAGGTCTCAACCGCCTGGAGCTGAGCCTGCCCCTATCTTCCAGCTCCCTGTGTTTGGGGTGGTCTTCCTGGTGGTGGTGGCGGTAGAACCTCAAAGCATAATCCACCACCCACTGCTCAGCCAGATCCTCTTCCATGCCCTCCTACTTCCTACGGACCGCCACGGTCAAACCTCTGCCTCTACCTGGGAGGTCCCTCTACTGTCTGCTGCTCGTCTGCATGGTGGGTTGGGAAGTCTCGAGCCATGTGACCCTGCCCACCGAATGCATAGAACTACCTACCCCTCGAATGGCTGTCTCTGTTTCATGTGCCTCACACATCCGAACCAGTATCCTGAGGTCGCCCACCTGATGGACTGGTCCACTTAGACATCTGTGATATCTGTCTACTACCGGATGTAGAAGACTCCGCTACGCATCGCCCTGTAGTGGGTCTCATTGCTGGCGTTGGCTCAGCAAGAAATCTCTCCATAAGAAGTGCTTTCTTGCACACTCCTCTCTTCATTGGAATGTTGCGGGAGATCATCGAAGCCCTGATCGCATGCCTCAGTCCCTTCTCAATGGTCTGGGACCTAAAGAACGGGTCTTGTACCATGTCCGTGGAGTAGCATGAAGAGTCGGTAAATCTCGCCGAGTACTGAGATATTGTCATGCTACCCTGCCGCAGATGAAATAACTCTCGAATCTGCATCGCACGAAGGGTGGATTGAACAAAATCCGAGAGGAAGAGACTCTCGAAGTCCTTCCAAAGTAGAGATGCCTCGTTATTCACCTGGAGCATCAGGCTCCACCATCTACCTACTGCTACGTGTAGGAGACTCGCAACAAGGATCACCATAAGATCAACGGGTGTCCCTACTATTCTGAACACTCTAATGATAGCCTCCAGCCAATCCTCAGTTGCTTGAGGGTCCGTCTCTCCATGGAACATGGGTGGCCTCTATCCCTGAAACTCATGCAGCACACTCAGGCAGCGAGCATTCTCTACTGCTGGGGCTGGTGGTATCGGTGGCCCAGCGGGTAGTGATACCACTGGTGCCTCCGCTTTGATGGGACCATGCATCAAGGCCTCGTCGCTCGGTGGGCTGTCATCTCGCATGTAACTCGGAACCCTAGCTGGGTGCCTTCGTGGGGACATATTGAAAAGAAATAGGTGTGCCATGGTCAACAGTATACCGGTTGAGCTGACATAATGTAATCACAATGAAAACTTTTGAGACACACATGCAATCAGTATTTTCGTGCACTGAGTCGGAAATCAGGGGTTAGGGTCCTGGTGTATGGATACGTCATCCGTTTCACCAACACTAGACTCTCAAGACTGAAAACCACACTCAATACAGTTAACACTATTGCTTCATGGAAAATAATGATCAGAGTCATGAGTTCTATGGTATAACCAACTCCTATGATACCAATTTCTCACGAACCGTCCTCGGGGCCCGTGCCGTGACTACCCCAAGCCTGCCTTCTATAGGCCAGTGGCTGGCGACTAGAACAAAAGGTGTAAATCCCTATGTTGGGAAGGAATTTCCTTTATAAGAGTAAACAAACACAGCAGGGTATGCAACTTAAGTATCCACCAAGTAAAACTGAGTTTAAAAATAAGTGTTGAATGGTAAATGGACCAGAATACAAACCCAACTAAAAGTATAGTCCAACTGAAAAACTAGTACATCTGCAGTAATGTAAAACAATAACCACTTAGTCTCCCTCTAGGAATCCCACCTGAAGGGTGGGTACAGATACTCTCCTAGGAACCTCGGGTCTGTCCATCCGCTCTGTATACGTCATGCCAAGAGGTCCACCTCCGAGTACCGTCCAACTCCACAAGTCTCTACCACGATCAGTGTTGTCTGTCGTCTGCATCCAACACAACGTAGTACGGGCATAGCCTGGACAGGGGTGAGTATAACAATACTTAATAGGGACCCCGAGACCCACGAAGGTCTCCCATAACCGACGAAAAATAAACCACAGGAAAATATGCTATCAATAAGTATCAACCAACTCTACTTAGTTATATGGCCATACATATACCTAAGTCATCTATCCAGTTCGGCTCCAATTCTCGAGCCCAAGTATAACCCAGTCCACATAGGAAAGAAGTCAATCACATCGATGATAATGATTGAAAGTCGAAACTCAGATCACATAGGTATACTACTCACAAAAAGGAGTGGATATGATTAGATGTATCCTTTGAATCATCTTCTCTACTGAACCCACGTAGGATCCTAGTACAAAAGTCATCACTGCCGAACCCACAGAGGATTCAAGTATAATCGTCACTGCTGTGGAACCCACAGAGGATCCAAGTACAGTAGTAATCACTGCAAAAACCAAGGATGATCCAAATACAATTTTCATCGTTGTTGAACCTAGGGAGGATCCATGTATAGTGGTCATCGTTGTCGAACCCACGGAGGATCCCAGCACTGTACTCATCGTAGTCGCAGCCAACTCTTGGCTGTCCGCACACAGCACACTCGATTCTGGGAGGGTCCGCTCCACGAGCCAAGGGGGTTCGATACATCAACTATCACAATATCTGGAGTTGAGGTATCCCAAAGTTCCATCTCATCAATAGGAACTCAACACGACAGATGGCGGGTCAATCAGACGCCCGGTCAGAGAGATGTTGGCTTTTCCGTTCCTGGGGCCTGGTTAAAAATACGCTCGTTTGTAACCTAGTCATTCCCCAAAGTTGTCCAAAACTCACTTAGAGTATCACAAAAGGTCCGCCTCACCGCAAGGGTCCCGGTGCCACAGACGGTGCGTCGATCGGACGTGTGCTCTTCGAGTTATTCACCTTTAAGTAAAAATGGTCTCGGCCCGTTAAGCCCAGAGGGCTGACGGGTCAGGTCATCTCGGTTTTGGGGGGTCCGATGAATCGTGCGTCCCAGCCCGAGGGGAGTGGCCCGGCCTGAAGTGGAACAGTTCTGCCCGAGGGGGCGCGGCCCAGCCCAGCGGGGTGCGGCCTGACCCGGAACGGCGCAGCCCGGCCCGGCAAGGCGCGGCCCGGCTGGCTGCGGCATGGTCGGCTGGCCGAGCGGATAGGCCCGGAGGCCGAGCAATCCAGGGGGCACCCCCCCCCCCCCCCCTCCACCATCTGCCTGAACCGGCAGCACCAAGAGGCACCTCCCTTCCAAACTGGTAGGCTGAAGTCGGCCGACCCTCTTTGCGCAAGCGGCCCGCACGGGCAGGTCGTGGTTCGTCCGGCACGGCGCCCTCCTAGCGTCACGGTTCTTCTCAGCACTGTCGGCCGCCTGCCATCCGGTTCACCCACCAAGGGGCCTGCAGAATGTGGTCCATGGTCTTCCGCAGCGCGGAGCCCCGTATGGAACTGCAGTCTCTTCGGTTCGGCCGGCTTAAGCCGGCCGGTTCATTGTCGGCCGAGCAGCCTGCGACTGCGGGCCATGGTTCCTCCACACACTTCCGGCACACGGCTGCCGCCTTCAATTGTCACCGCCATCATTTCTGTCACCATTTCCATCGAAAAAGAACAAGGTTCAATAGAGGGTCATCAGGCTATGTTTTTTTGGCCCGCACCCTCCGCGTTAGGCGGTATCATATAGCCAATGATGTTCACTTGTATAAAACAAGAACAAAGGAATAATTTATTTAAAATAAATTAAGAAAACCCCCCACCTTGAATTATGGTTTGCGGTGGGCAGCGTCGCAAATGACGACATCATGGGAAGTGGATTCTTTGAAGACGTCAAAGTGCATCCGATGAGGAAACAACATCTCATCACTTTTTGCGGATATGAGGAAGGAAGGCATTTCATCGTTGGGGTTCCTTGCGGGTGGTTTCTTCTCCTTTGTCTTCACCAAAGACCGATGGTGATGATTCATTCTTCGATGGTTCTTCGATGAGAGAAGGACACTATCTCTATTTCTCCAGAGCTTCCTCCAGATTCTATCAGCACAACAAAAGCCCAAAAATAAAATAATAGCCATGGATATTATTTTATTAACCCATGTAATTCAAATTTCAAACCACTTTAATTAATTAATTGTGTTTCAATTCATTAATTAAAAGTGTTTTCATATAATTAAAGGGATATGGGAAGGTGGATAGATCTCAATTAATTTAGGTGGATTTGTCAATGAAATTAATGAAGGGAAGAGTTATGGGGAGTTCAAGAGAGTAATGGGGAGTTCAAGAGTTTGGGGAACATGTGGGACCCACCCCACAAATATCCTCTCATGGGAGGTTATGTGGGTGTGGTCCAAACCTCTAACTCCCCTTGGGAGAAAATAACCACCCTCCACAAATAAAAATATCTAACAAATATTTTTAAATAATTTTTTTTTAATAACAACCTGAAAATTAACTTCTCCTCCCATCAAAATGCAACTACGGTAAAGGTCCCCTTAGGATAATACTGGCGCTGCGAGTTCATCAGTGTCTTTAGATTTCAATTTCGAGCACCGGTTCAAAAGATAAAAAACCTTCATGCACGTTTACTGAACGTACCCGAACAAATCTTCGGAAATTGATTCCAGGCACACCGGGCCTCGGAATCAAGTCCCACCAGAAGCCACTGACTCTTAAAATTCCAAAGAATTAAGAAATAAAATTCCCTGAAAATTCCGGGTCTTTAAAATATAAATATAAAAAAACAACATCACTTTTAATTTCATCCCATTATTGACTTTGATCACCGTGATCGGTCTATTGAACTCTTTCATTCTATCCATTTTTTTTCTTGTATCATTGATCATGAAGTATTTACTCATATCAAAATTTTCTTGTATAATATGAGTATAAACCATGTATGATGCCACAAATGAATCCTTAACATGGGTTCTCATGAAAATGAGTGAATTTAAAGGTAATAAAAATATACACAAGAATTAATATAAAATCATCAATCGAGTAATAATGTGATTACAAAATCTCAAACCCTACCCATACCAAATTCATTTCCAAGCCAAAAAATAGTCATAATAGAAGTCAAGAACTAGAGTCATCTAAATTTTCAACACATGTAGTTTTTAGAATCCATTAGGATAATGAATCTATGGCCATTCTATGAAGACATAAAGTTCCATTAATCTCTCTCTCTCAGGGGTCAGAAAAGAAGACCTTAAATCCCCAATACTACCATATATTATTATTAAAGGAAACTATAACCCATGACTATTTACTATGTAAGGTCACCAAAGCCTATCATGACCTCCCATTTATTCTCAAGAAGTTAAAAAAAGACCATTATTCCCCTAGGTTAGAGAAAAATAAAATAATTACCCATCACCAGACTAAATCCTATCATAATATCACATATATTTTCTAAAAACACTCCCATTGTATGACCACCAAGAAATTTCTAGTCCACCAATTAATCTTGTAACATTAATATAACAATAGTCACATAGAATATACCAAATACATCACATGGAAATTGTTTCAACAAATTTGACACATATATCTAGAGGCAAACCACAACAGGTGGTTTATAGTATCCAATCTGACATATGTAATGAAACTTGAACATGGGTCTCAGGGGAAATTCATAGACACACATTTTTTCAAACAAAAAAACATAGAAACATAGTATGCACATGAACATACATGTGATCCAACATAATAGTTGTATAAATCGTATCAACATGAAATTTAATATCCTTATAACAATCTTATACTTGGACTTTATATTATATGGAACTTACTACCTCAAGCATTTTATCTTGAACATCATGATTTTTCAATGTTGTCATCTCAAAAACCATGATTTCACATAAACTAGATTAATTTTATATTCCAAGAGTTCCTAGATGTAAATAAAATCCATTATGATATGGTTCTAGAAAGAGAAAACCCAAAGGAATAAATCCAAGGGTAAAAATAATACTTACCTAATGAATATTACAAACAATTGTAGAATTTATGTCTTATTGGGGAATGAGAAATCATTCAATATTTGAGTAAAACAAGAGATGAGATTTAAGTAATCTAGAATTTCATCCCCAAATTGAACCCAGTTTGGTGATAACAATGTAGTTATAAATAAAGTCACATATATGGTATATATTTCCATCAGGATAAGAATGTATAGTCAATGATAGTGTATAAAAGACTGCATAACTCCAAAATAGGGTGGAAAAATGGAAAGGGCCCATAAATATCCAAAAAATCATGTAATTTATTAAAAATTAAAAATAATATCACCAAGTAAAATACCAAAAGACAATCTTATAAATGAAACTCAATATCACTATGCTCTAATATGTAAATTTATATTGTGTTCTCTAAATCCTCCTAGAGAAATGGATAATAGATTATATTTAAATAGGGTTTGAAATATATGCACACTCTATTGTGTCATACTAATGATCTCTCATGAATTTATAAGAATATAATACTGATACTTGAGTGAAGATATAGAAAAATAAATATTCACTTATCTGAAAATCATCCCCTGGACTCACCAAGGCTCACTCACCAAGTAATGATTCTATGTCGAATAATATAATAAGAGTCATATTGAAAAAAAGGATAACTAAATACACTCCATGTTGATTTTTTACACTCATAATCTAATTTATTTTATCATGGGACTCTAATTACTTTTATATCCATCAAAATAATCCAATTTCAAACCACATCACATTAGAAAATACCCATATATAGTCATGTTACAATCACTCAATCACATCCTCATTATAACTGTACAACATTTCATAACTATAATATTCTCATTATCCCATTACTACTACCAGAAACATGGATAGAATGGTTTCATAAACATGTAGGAAACCAATATCATTCCCTCATCATATTATGCATGATCCTCACTATATACCACGTGGTCATATTTTCAACCATTTCCCCTGACTCACTATAAAATAAATCAAACGTATTTCATGTGTAATAAAAACATTAAGAAGATAGAGATGTGAAGGTGGTATAGAAAACCATAAATCATTCCCAAACTAGATTTTGGGGGAAACTTTTAACAATCCAAACACATTGGATATCAGTTTAAACACATGTCTTTTATGGGGTGGATATTTAAAATCACAAGAAAATAAAATGTATAAAATTCACACTGTATCCCAACATATGATTATAAAAAACCAAAACATCCCAAATACCAAAACCTTCACTTCACAACAACTATACATCACCGTTATTTCTATATCACTATCATAGCATCCAATCCCACTAACTATACACACAGACATAGATCATTTCATAGTTCCACATTGACCACATTAATTACCCAACATCTAGGAATTGACTTATCACACATTATATTCATATTTAGAATATATATTCCATTTTTCACTTCAATAATTTTTTCATTTACAACCCCAAATCAAATAATCAAACACATGATCATTTATTAAGAATAAAAAAAATTCTTGTATTTTATTTATTCTGAGAAACTACCAAGATAACATAGATAAAATAATTAACTATTTAGACACCAACATTTTTATATTGAATCACACATTATTATTATTTCTTAAAACTACACATAACTACATCACACATCATCTTTCACCCCATTTCATTCCACCCAACCATGAATTAACTACCCATAACATTCCATACACATACCCTTTACCATTACTATATGTGGAAACCCCACAAGGAATGTATATATCACACCAAAACCACCCATCATGAACATAATAATACATCTAAAAATAGTGTTAACATTGAACACATTATTTATTGATCAGAGATTTATTTCATCACATTTATTCAATATTTATTATAAAAATTGTCATTAGGTTCTATATTTCTATTAGAAACTAGTTCATTAACCATATATATGTTCTCATCCATTTCTGAATGGTTGATGTCAAATAATAAACATTAATTTGTTTTTTATAGTCTTGATTATTTCATCATAAACAAGTACCCAAATATTCATGAATTTCAATGAGAAAAAACATGTATGATCCCTTAGGAAATGTCAAAAAAAATGTAAATGAACTATGATAATTCCCATACTCTTTAAATATAAATTAATACAATTCATTATCATATTTTGTCAACCCATTTTATTGACCCCAAAGAGGTTAAAGACATAAAATTACCAAAGATGCACTTAATTAGAGGGGAGAATGAGGAATCCAAGCATCAAATATAACATCCTAATAGGCTACATAAGGATGAGATAATTATTTAATTTTCTCATGATAATTTTCTCACCAAGTACAGATAAACAATGTAGAACATAATACCCTCTATAAACATCTATCAAACACGACACCAAAACCATCCAAACCCTAAATAAAATCATCACATAAAAAATGGGCGAGGGTAAACTGAGATGTAGGAGAGGATAAATCACCATTGAATGGCCAATGATTGGTCATTATATGCCAATGACCAAAGCCAATGATTTTAGAGTTAAAGGTCTCCAAAAATCATATTGGTGTTTCCTATGAGTTGGGGAAAAACATTCTATAATCATATGATTCAATGGTGGTATTGTAATTTAAAAGAAAACTATAAAATAGAAGAACAAAGTGTAGTATAGATTTCAATGGTGTAGAGTTACATTCTAAGGTGAAGAATATGGTATAATGTTAGAGACTCTGTGATTGTGGGGCTAATAAAACCTGAATCAAAGAAACATTAAAATATCCACACATAAAATAAAATAAACTTGGAGGTGAAACATAACACAATTGATGCCCCCTGAGACACAGAATTCAAATTAGAAGAAGAGGGATATGTCTCCACCGAGCTCTATGGTCTAGCTATATTGATGTTAACCTAAAAAACAAAATCTTACGCTTTAGATCCCATGATATAGTCTATAGTCCACACCATTAATATAAAGAAAATATTGGAACAAAAAAACTCATACTCTAAGACTCTCTGAAAAAAATTGGACTCTCTATGTTACATACAAAAACTTTATAACAAAACACAAACCTCCATTGTATTTGAACCTTCCCATAGGAAAATTAAATATATTACTCCTCCACAAACTCATTCACTCAATTGGAACATCCTACATTCTCCTCCAACATATGAATTTCAACAATTTAGTTTTTTGGAATGCCAAAACTATTGTACAATAATAAATTGAGCATAAAATTTTTAAAAATAACATTACTCTCATTTAATGGTAAAAAAATATTTTTTTAGAGATCTTCTCTTATGTGCGAAATGTTTTTTCACAATAGGTCAGATTAATCACTATTATTAAATGATAATTATTAAAAAAAATAAATTATTTGTCCAATTAAATGAATTAACAATCAATTAATTATTTTTTTTATAAAATAATGAATGTTTTAATATTATACATATAAGTTGTTTTATTCAAAATGGTTTTATTCCATATTCTGAGAGGGTAAAATAGTTAATTTATCCCAGTTTTTATAATATTATTGATGAAAATTAGATAAAAAATTTTCATATAGCCTAATTTATTATGATTATGTTTGTCTATATTTTCTGAAAACTAGTTCTTTATGATTGAAAATTGAAAATTGATGGTTTTTTTACTACAATAATTTCTCATATTTGTATCAAATGACATAAAATCCCAATTAATTAGTGGATTGATTTTAAAATAAAAGATGATACTTTTGATTAATCCAATCTAATTTATTATACGGTAATCAGCAACATATTTTATTTTTTTTGTTATTTATTTTTATACAAAAATATATTTTCATGAAATATTTTTTTAAAACATTTCACAAAAAAATTAAAGATGATTTATATCACTTCAAAAAATTATTTATTAAAAATGTATTTTAAATTCCAAATCCTAATGTACACATTTTTTTATAATTTCATTTTATATTTTGGTCAAAATTATAATATCCCATATAAAAATGAGTTAATAAAATAAAGGTAAATTAGGGTAAAAATTTACAAAAATGCCAAAAAATTATAATAATTATTTATTCTTGTGAGAGTTTTGTTAATCTATTCTCCTTATTAGATTATTTCTGGTTTCTTTCATGGAATTATGTGTTGGATTTCAAGATAAGGAAGAGTTATATTTATTAAAATTTCATTTTATATAAAGTTATATCCTAAATATGTTTTCTTGATTTGGAAAATAGTTAATATTAATTATTAATGAAAAAACATGAATATAATAGTGTATAATATTTTAATTTCAGTTATTAAATATATTATAATTATATTCAATAGTTTAAAAATAAAATATAATGTCATTTATGATGTATATATGATAGAATACTAGTATAAATAATGGAAAAACGTAAATTAATTTTAAAATATTAATATGGTTATCTTTTTATGAGTTATGGTATTTGAGGAATTTTTATAAACATAAGATGAGAACCTACCCAGAAAAGGAAAAATCTATTATTTTGAAAAATAAAATGTACATCAGATCAACCACAGTAAAACAAAAAGGATGAAAAAAATTATCACATTTAAAAAAGATTAAAGATCCAAATGGATTTGGTCATATCCGGCAAGCTCTTTTCCATCTTAAACCTTGTTAGAAAGACCATCTGCCAAAGAATTACCCTCCCTATTGATGTGAGTGACAATATATTCAATGGAAGAAAGTAAATTGAAAAAATACCTACATCTATTATTTAACATTCAAGGAACATTAATAGACATTGATCTTATACCTGAACAACAATAGTGGAGTCACATTCTTGGTAGAGTTATTTCCAACCCCTTCTCTTGGAAAGCTTGATTTCAATAAAGTTCCCGAAATATCCTCTTAATGGGAAGAATAAACTCAACAAGATACATGAAAACACCCTAATATGTCCCCATAAGAATATCGAAAGATATTTCCATATCCTAAAGGTTTATGATTTCCTTTAAAAGACCCATCAGTGTTTATTTTAATCCATCCAATAAAGAGAGGATTCTAGAGTAATTTTATAGTTCAGAGGGAATAAAAAAGATGCTTATGATTCCAATATATCTAAGAACTGAAAGATCATAAACATAGACACAACAAAACACTTATTTGGGTTGTAAGAATTTTCTTCTAGCAGCTAATATTTGAGCCAAAGAATTATGGGCATTAAAAGTATCCAAATCGTGAAGCCAGAAGTTGAATGCTTGGAAAAGAATGTTAACCAACTTCATAGTAGCTACATCAAATAAATGAAAGAGCTGTGTAGAAAAAGGAAGATCCAACCAACCCATTATAAATTCACAAATGGAATGAAACAGGGTAATCCAAACCTCAAAAATATCTGCTAAATCATTCCACATAGAATAAGCAGTAAAAAAACTCAAGAACAGATGATCTGAATCCTCCTTCTGTTGATGAGAAAGAACACAAATTGAGCCCAAAGAGATTCCAAATTTCATGTAAAACATTATCAGTTAAAGTCTTCTAATGAACCATACTCTAAAAAAGATTAATGAGATAAGGTGAAATAGTATTAAATGTATTTTATAGATACAAGGGAAGGATAATTGCTGTTATATGTTTTTAATTTAAAATTATATATTTGTATATATTTCTAGGCTTCGGCCGTGAATCTCTCCCTTTTTCGTGTGGTCGTGTGGCTAGGGTTCAGAAGTGCGATTCATATGGATCGGGTTCATACGGCGGTAAGGATTTTGATCTATATGGTTGTGGCGTTCCAGATCCAGGATGGCCTTCAGCTTCTTCTCGGCGGTAAGGTCAGCAGCATCTAGGGTTTTCAGCATTGGAATTTTAGTATTCTCGGCTTAATTCAGGGCGGAGGGGAGTTTTTTCGGGATTTTCGTGGCTTTTCATGCCTTTTTTTGTCTTCCATTTGGTCTTGTTCCTCGCGTGCACTGAGGCAAAGGCGCTCTAGTTCACTTTCGAGTCGACGATGTCGATGGCTTCATTCAAGGTGGTTTCAGATCCAAACGAAAGTCATTTTCCATTCAATCCTTGGTCGATCAACCTGCTCTGACCTCATGTTACTTTGTGCCTCTCCAAGTCGGATATGGAGTAGAGGTAACATAGTGGTTTTGGGATTTGTGGTTCTGCGATCGATGTGATGAAAGGAGGTAACTGATTCGGCCTCCTATCATTTTAGTCTGTGGGTTTTTTCTTTTGGATCTTCTTAGATGTCTTCGTGTGGAACCCTAGGATACTTTATCCCCTGATCTAGGATCACGTTCTTCTTCTTCTCCCCAAGTTGGACCTGGGAAAGAGGTAACCATGAGGCTTTTGGGATGTGTGTTTAGGTGGCCTTTGTTCCTGGCACGAGTCCTTCGATGATGGATACTTTCAGTGTTGGCATTGGCTTCACTCATGGTGATTATTCCGGTCTGTCGGATTTCTTTAGTGTTTTGAAGGGCAATGTTCGTTTTTTGGTTTTGGTGGCGGCTGTTGCCAATCTACGATGGTGACAAGCAATTTTTTGGTGGAGTTGTGAAGTTTTTGGCTTCTCTATGCTGGTGGTTTGGATTACGGTGGCGACAATAGCGATCATGAACTCTAACGGATGGCGAACTTCGGTGATCTGGGGCAGCGTGAGGTCTACGATGATGATGGTGGTGTCAGAACGGTGTCGACATCAGTGGTTATCATGACGAAGGCTAGTGACGTGACTATGGCATTGTTTTTAATTATGAATTTTGTATTTTCCAACATTCATTTCGGTTCCCGCCGGGGTTGTTTCATTTTAAAAAAATCAATAAAAAATTAATGTATGATGATGATTTATGGATTTCTTGTAACTCAAATTGTTAAGAGTCCAAAAAATGACTTTAAATTGTATTTTATGATTGAAATTCGTTTTTAAATCATAATAATGTAATAATATATCCTAGTATTTCATTTTATAGGGAACCCTTTTTTGATATCTATAAGGGCACATTTATGTTCCACTTTAAATTTTTAAAATTACTTTTATCTAATGTAAAATAGAAATATTTGTTGGAATGGTTAAAATTAATTACTATTAATAATTGTTTGGAACTAGATGATATGGTTAAAAAATACACCTAAATTAATAAAAAATTTAAATTTTGATTATATTTAAACCATTCAAATATATAACTCTTGTGTGATTTTAAATGATTTATACATGTATTATATATACTTCATGAAATTAGGTGAATTACACCTATTTCACTTAAAAAAGATAATATCCCCTCCTACCCTCAAAAAACAACATAACAATTTTATCTTCGCCTATATATAACCAAATTTCTATAAATTTTGGTCTTACCTAATGACTTGCCGATAAAGAATAATATTTATAAAAATTATGGTTTCTCAATAAATATGTATAAATCTAAACCGGGTGTTTTATGTTTAATTTTTATTCCTCCTCTATTATATATTCATTAACCCTGATTATATTATTACACAAGTTTAATTTATGTAATTAAATTTTTATATGTTGATAGTAAAATTGTTTTTCAACCCTTTTCCAATATATGGGTAAAGAAAATGTCTCCCTTCCGTATGTGTGAACTATTACCTCCACAATTATATATGTTTTAGATTTAATCACTAAATTAAAAGAACAAATATTATGATGTATTTAATGAATATATTTTATCTTCATTACGTACTTGTGATAGTAAAATAACAATATATTATATACATTATCTTTACATACATGCCCTTATAAAGGGATGTGGTTTGTGTTCAATGTATTACTATCATGGATGACTATAGAAGAATATTTAATTTATTACAAAGATAAATATTTATGTATTAATATTCTCTAAATGATATGACAATTATCCCTTTTTCTATTATTAACTTACAAAATTCCTTTTCATCTTACAAACTAAACATCCTAAAAATTCCCAAAAAGAACATAACCATTTTATAAAATAAATAATACATGGTAATAATGAAATAATGAAATAATGATAATAATTATAATATAATGGAAATGATTTTTTTGGATTTATAAAAGTAATTTATTTTTATTTCCCATCATGGTGGACACAGAAATTAAATGAATAATGACTCAAGGTAACATACTCATTTAACAATATTGATTCAATGTTCTCCATCAAAAATTATTTTCTTCCCAATATAGGTTATTTTATATAATTCAATAATTTTATTATTTATCCTTGGATATCTTCTCAATTTATGATTCTAATATTATTCACATTTATTACATATGATTAAAAATAACATTTTTAACCTATTACATATGAGTCATGTTTAATATTCTTTATGAAATTTTGAAAGAAATATTTTTCAATTATTATTGAGTGAATATATTTCCATGAAATCATAAAAGGTAATATATTTATAGAATAATTTATTATTAAACATGGTAATTGTTTTATAAAAAATATCTCAAAATTCTATATATTTTTATTCTAGCATTGTTTTATAAGGAAATTGAAACGGCATGTAATCTTAATGAGATAACTAAAAAATTTATTTTTGATAACAATGATGGATATACATATGAGATATATGGTTACTATGTTAGAATTATATGTTTTATTAATTTTATGGTTCTTTTCTATTTTATAGGAATGTCATGTGAGCCAAAAATAGTTCTATTAAAGTATGCTCCTCATATTGCTCTCTAATGAGTTGGAAAATGTTGTGATGTTTACCAATGATATGTTAATAATAAAAGATATAGATAATATATAGTTATCTGATTAAATTTTAAGAGTCAATGTAAGGTAAAAATAGGGATAATATTTCAATTTATGAACACAATATACATGAAATTATTTTTAAATGAAATATTTTTATTTCAAAGGGTAATGACATGGGTTTATGTTATCAAGAAATAATAATGTCCTTTTTAATGTTGAATGTATTATTTTTAAAATAATTAATCTTCATCAGTTTTTTATTATTTTCATAGAAACCCCAAGTATAATACAATTTATTCACTAATTATTTTAAAATTATTTATGAAAAATATTGATGAATTACATTGTTTCATCAATAATTACATGAGTATTTTATCTCAATGTTTTTGACAATAAAAGGAATAATTATAATTGAATTTTTATGTTTATAAACAGAAGTGGGAGATTAATTTTTATTTTTTTTCTTTACTGGAGGCTGAGAATGAACATTAATAATGTCTTAATTTCAGTAATGGGAGTTACTTTGAAAGAAGAATCTATATGTTTATAGAGAACATTTTTTTGTTGAAATAATTGACATTGTGTGGATGTTTCAATATTGTAATGTAACATATTACATAATTCAATAATCATAAAAACCTAAAATATCATGTAAATTTCATAATTTAAAAACATCTCATAAATTTTTTATTATGATTTTATTATGACATAAGTAATTATAGTTGGTGTACAACAAAGGGTTTAGACAGTTTTAGAGGTTTGTATGTTTTTTGTTGAGGATAAGATAATTCTTATAGATATCATCAGGGGATAAAGATTATAAGGATAATAATAAATTATATATACCCATTTTTATGTTTTATGAGATTGGATTTTATAGTTAATAAGTTTATTTTGGGTAATTTTTTTTAAATGTTACTGTTGGGTTTATTATGTGATTTTCTGAAAAATTTATTTTAAGAAGAAACCTATTGTATTTAATAGAAATTAGGTGAATGGTACTGATAACATTAGGATTAATATTATCATTTATGCTGATTTATATATGGTTAAATGGGATAAATGATCATTTTATTCTCAGAACATAAGTCTTATCATATTGGTAAACCTAAGATTAATAATGGAGTTGGGTACTATGTGATTGAAAATTTTTTATGATGTTCACTATTTTGGGAAAATTAAATGATATTTATAAACATAATTATTCAAATAAAAATTGGGGTTTATTATTAGTGAATATATGATTATTTTCATAAAATGTTGAAATTTTTTGAATATTATATTATAAGGGAAAATAAATTTTCTATATGTTACTTTAGGAAACATTGTTGTTGTTTGGAGATAAGTATATTATTGATAATGTAAAAATATTTGATCAAGTATATTTAATATTTGGGGTTTGAATTAATCCAGGATTATATTTAAGAGGATTGTGCTGAGTTATATCTGGAATTTTAAAATTTGAACTTTTTGTGTTGTTATTGAGGATTTATATATCAATATAGTAATAGTTCATATAATGGTTTTTTTACATTAGTTATTTTTTAATGTTTTGAGAATAGTTTTTTGTTCGTAATAATTGATAAAAAACATCTCATTCATATTTTGATCTTATAATATATTTTAATTTGACCTTATATGATAAATAATGAAAATTTTGTCTCGAATATTCATTTATGGGAGTGAGATATGAGATAGACATAGAACAATTTACCAAAAAACTATAAAAGAAAAACTAGTCATATAGAAATAAAAAAATCATGTATGTATATTTTCTCATATTATCTACTATGATGATAAATGAATCAATCATATCTAGAAAATTATAATGAATATGAAAGAAAAACTTTTACGATTATTTTTGTTGATTTGATGGTGTTGTATCTAATTAAATAATAACATTATATTATAAAATGCTCTTTATTATAAGTAAATATTTTCACATTCAGCAAATGATCTCCGTATTTAGGATCCTAAATATTTTTTTTCTAGGTTTCTTTCATATTTTCCATTCCATGATTTAAATAAGAATTTATTTAATCCATTGTAATGGGTTGGAATTATAATAACGGGTTTTTAATTATTTATAATGTTTTACCTTTCATGATTGGATGTTTTATCATCCACCCTTTATAATTTTTAATTTAATTTTTTATACACTTTTATCAAATAATTATAATACCTATGAAGATAAAATTTCATTAAGGGGTTGAATGTAACACCCAAATATTTTTGAATTTATTTTATATAAATAATATATTAAAAAACATGTCACAAACACTAAAAAGATCATAAATTAACATCATTATATTATTTTTTAAATATATGTTTTATGACATAGTAATTATTTTCTAGGAAACGAAATGGTATATCCATATTATTTAATATATAATAAAATTTTTCTCTGATAAAATTAATAATCAATTATACATTGATTTAAAATTAGTTATAAATGATGATAAAAATATTTTGAGGTAAAATATATATTTTCCATCACACCTTTTTTTAATATATATTTATCTTGAAATCTTATATTCATAACAATTGATAATAACTTCTTAAAAAATAAGTATATATTAATTATCATAGTAAGGAACGAACATTTTTTTAATTATATGTTTTTATAAATGAATGACAATAATTTAATTTTATAACTAATATATATTCCTTAAAATAAGATTTTATTGTATTTTATGCATCATATTGTAATTAGTTTTTCATTGTTATATGATTTTTTTTGAGAAAATTACAATCTTTATGAAATTTATGTTGTCATAATAAGTTTATTACAATTTTATTTATTTTTCTGATATGAATGATTTTTGAGTAAATATGAAAATACATAGAATTTTTTGAAAAAATCTATGATATTAATTAAATCATGTAATTTAAAAGTCACGTTATGCATATTATTTGGATTCAAAATAACATAAGATATAATTGATTAATCCTAATCAATTTAAAAACATATTAATCAATAATATGTTACTTTTTTGTATAAGCTCTTTTTTACGCTTAATATGAATTTTTATAAACTTATTTTCTCTTATATTTTTAACAATTAAATTATAATTTAATTATTCCATTACTAAAAAATATATATTTAAAAATTGTGTTAAATCTATGAATATTAATTTTTGAATTTTTTATGATTATTTTTAGGTTTTCTATGAAAAATAATACACTGAGTTAAAAAAGTGGGTTATCGGTGTAATGGTAAGATAAAATTTTTTAAATTAATTAGAAAATGTAAAAAATACAAAAAAATGTATCACTTATTTTTGTTTTTTATAGTTTTGTCGACATTTATTCTTTTATTTTATTAAGTGGATTTATAATAAATCCTTTATGTACTTCAAGAGAAAAACTAGTTATATTTTATAAAATTACATTTTCTTTCATTCTATATCAAAATTATGGTTCTATTATTTGGATAAGAGTGATCATAAAATATCAATGAATCATGAAGTACACATTTTTTAAAAAAAATTAATTTCATGTTATTATTGTTTTAATTTTTTTTGATATTTTATGATGTTATTTAATATTTTTATGTAGCATTGATACAACATCTCTGGAAGAAATGCAAAAAAATAAACAGATTTAAAATTCATTAATGTGATAACATTTTAATATTATATGTATTAACTGTTTTTATAAAAAATTATGAAATATATGTTTTGATTTATGTGTTTTAATTTAATTTATATTGTTATCTTGTTGGCATGAAGGTATAATTATTTTATCATTCTAAAATTATATTAAGCCATGTTTACTATTTAAAAATCATTTTTAAATAATTATGAAAATAAAAATGATTGTAATATAACTCAGTTAGTTGAATAAAATCAATTGAAAAAATTAATGGTCAATTTATGTGAAACATATATTTTTTGAAATTACAAGTTGGACATTATGTTTTGAAACATTTATTTATACATATAAGATTAAAAAGGGATAAATAGGGGGTTAAATTGAATGATAAGGTTTCAAATGAAAACATGATCAGTCTATATATTAATTTTTTATTATATTTCAACCTTATCCAATATATTTTTTTAATATAGACATTTTGATCCATTTCATAAGAGTTAAAAAATATCAAATATTAATATTTCACGTATTTATAGGATTTCCATCAACCACACATATAAATATAATATCCACTCCCTTATTCCTCACATTTATTGAGAAATTTGACTCCACCAATCACTACCCAAAACCCATAAAAACAATCATACCCAAGTCCAAGTGTTTTCCTTCAAATAAAATGACCAATCAAAGGGGTTCATGTGTTATCCCAAAAAGGTTTCTCAAAGAAGATGTATAACTCTTAACATTATATTTTTAATATTATTTAGTAATATACCCTTTTAAAATCATCTATAACCATGATTATATAATAAAAAAATTATTTTAAATTTAGTGAAATGTTATTATGCTGGTTTATGAATCCATTTTGAACTATTTCTAGCCTATGAGTAATTAAAATGACAATCATGTGTAAGGGTGAACTACAACCTCCTAATGTATTATGTTTCAGTCTCCAACACCACCCCACAATGATTATTAGTATGATGAAGTCCATAAATATATATTTATTATTATATACTTATTACTTTTTCAAGATAACATATACTTTAATTTCATAAAATTTTATTTTTTCAAAATGATAACATACATTATTAAAAGATGAAAACTTCTATATCCCAGAATGGATGTTGTTTATTTCTTCATATCATCTACTAATCTAGGATGATATTTTTTTATATAAATTAAAATTATTTCATGATAAATATTAGAGATATGATGGGAAATTGATCCCCTCAACAAAAACCAGTATATATATATATATATGTGTAATTTTGGGCTTATGATCTGAATGTCATAAAAACATCCCATGTTAACAAAACCATTTTACCAACTATATAAAACCTGGTACAAAATGAAATAATGGAAATATTTATAGTTTAATGAATTTTAAATTGTTCTTAATCATGTATTAAATTGATATAATTTTATAAATTTGGATGGTAGAAAAATTAATGAAATTATTCAATACACAATGTAAGGGAAATTATTTTTAAAATCATCTTTTCAAGTCTTCCTTCCAATTTTTTATTCAGCAATGATGGAGTTATTTTAAAAAGTTTTATAAATATTTTTATTTATGTTGTAAATGTTCTAATGTTATGTTTTGACAATTTATGTCCTTTATTTATAAGGCTTAACAATTAATTATTTTAAAATTTACTGTACAAGTCATTTTTGACTTTAATTTCCAAAGTGAGTATAATCATTATATTAATGACTATTTAATGAAACAAATTTCCCACTATAATGATGGTTCATTTAATTAATGATTATTTTAAAATTTTCCATTTATTTTTTCTAATAAATTTGATTCCTATTATTAAATAATTTTTTAAATTTAAAATTCATTTCAAAAGAAATATAAACAAATTCATAATTTTATGAGTAATGAAATGTGTTATTTATTATGTTCTTGAATGCAAATTGAAATGATATTGTTGACCTCACCTGTTTTGATAATCTCAATCATGTATTTATTTGTGTTGAAAATCCCAATTATGCCTTCATTCTCTATGATATTGTTAAGTATTGTTGATCTATACTTTAATTCTTTTAAATCTATGATCAAACCAATAACACCTTTTTAAAATAAGTCTTTGGAATATGTTAATCATCATTTATCCATGTTCATACAAGTTATAAATTGTTTCTAACACAATCAGATGTGTTCTGCATAAAACAGATAAGTAATCTGTCTATAGCTACTGATAAAGAGCTACCGGTAACCAGTCTACCGATAGACTTAGTCTACCGACAGACAGCTACCGATAGACTTAACACAGAGTTACCGATGTACTTATAAATACACCTACCGACGCATGGAGCTACCGATGCATGTACCAACCGACGCATGGAGCTACCGATGCATGTACCTACCGACGCATGGAGCTACCGATGCATGTACCCACCGACGCATGGAGCTACCGATGCATGTACCTACCGACGCATGGAGCTACCGATGCATGTACCAACCGACGCATAGAGCCACCGATAGAGTCAAAGCAACTAATGACATTAAGCTACCGATGTTCAAGCCACCGATGTTCAAGCTACCGATGCTGATTACCTACCGATCACTCAACTCACTGTTTGAATTTCTTTATTTCCTATATTTAATCTATCTAACGGTCATATCATGTACATTTTAATGATTTGTCAAATACCTGATAAAGGTTGTCGGATGTCAGGAACCCGTACCTCGTACCTGCTGAAAAGAAATCTTTTCTGTCCCCTGATGGGAGATAAATACGAGAAGACTACATACCAGAAATGTATGCGAACGTGTGAAGAAAACAAGAAGCGAACCAGAAAAGTGCGGTGCATCCATTATACCAAAAGCGACACAAGCACAAGAGGAACACAGAGAAGCTCACAGAAAATCAAGCATACTCGAGGAGTGTTCTGTGCTTACAAGAAGAACTTCATCGACTACATTCTCACCACCTGTGAACCTGGAGCATACGACACTCTGTTTCTCAACAGAAACAAGAAGAGGACTCAGACTCACTTCTAATCGAATCCAAAGGAGTCCAGAGCTATACTGAAATCACCAGAACCATCTCTAAACTCTACATCTCTTGTTCTGTGATTTATTACTATTCATTTCGAGCAGTGTGTGTTATCTGCTATATCTAACACATACACTGTCTCATGTACTCAAACTGAAGGATCTGTAAATCCTTACAAAAACTCTTTCATTCTTTCTTTCCCACGAAGAACTGTGGTAGAGGTCGTGTGTGACCTGGACAGCTGGTTGCTGTTGTACTGTTTCCCACGAAGAACAGTGGTAGAGGTCTTGGACCTGGACAGTTGTAAACTGTTGAACCCCGATCCAGGGTGTGGATCATTTTTATATAAACTTTTGAGAGGACTAAGTCTCGGCTTGAGACTGAACCTCTTGGTTACATTGTTGTGCCATCTATTTCAAAGTTTTATTCTGCTGCTAATCACTTTAAAACCAATACTGTTTTTAAAGTTACTTTGATAATTAAATTATCAAATGTTTATGTTAAGTGTAGATTAGTAAGTTAGTTTCAAAAGATAATCACACACTCCTGTGTTGATTACCTGGGAATTAATCAATCCCTTGAGAACCTAACAGAATCTCTACATTAATATAAATTCACTACAGTTTAATTTATTATTTTATTTGGGGGTCTTTAAGACACTGCTTTTAAATATAGAAATTTTAATTGGTACTCAATTCACCCCCCTCTTGAGTAAACCACTCCGACCAACACTTGGTATCAAAGGTTGAAAATACTTTCTAAAAGTACTCTGCTTTTGAACTGTGATTTTAGTTGTATTTTAAAGATCTTAAAATTTCTGTTATTTCTAAATTTTTATCTCTTTAAAATTTTCTCATCATGGACAATAGACTTGAGGGTGCTGCTACTAACCGGCCACCTTACTTCAATGGAACTAATTATGCTCAGTGGAAGCTGAAAATGAAAATCCATCTAGAAAGCATAGGTTTTGATATTTGGACTGCTATTGAATCAGAATACAAAATTCCTACTACTGCTAGATCTACTTGGGATGAACCTACAAAGACTGCCTACAATAACAACTGTAAAGCTATGAATGCCTTGTACTGTGCTCTAGGAGATGAAGAGTTTAATAGAATTTCTGCATGTAAAACTGCATATGAAATTTGGGATACCTTAGCTGTTTCTCATGAAGGAACAACTAATGTTAAAGAAATGAGATTGAACACTTATACTATCAAGTATGATAATTTTAAAATGAAGCCTGACGAACCCATTTCTGACATGTATCTCAGGTTCAACGAAATTGTCAATACAATGATCTCACTGGGAAAGGATGTCTCATCGAAGGAACAAATTATGAGAATTTTGAGATGTCTACCTGATAGATGGAGAGGCACGTCTGTCTCAATCAGAGAATCATGTGACATAGCTGCTCTACCTGTCAAGGAACTAATTGGCAAGCTGATGATGTATGAAGAAGAGCTTAAAGTGAACAAAGAGGAAGACAATGAACCTGCAAGAAAGTCTGTTGCTTTCAAATCCTCAACCTCAAAGAATAAGGACAAGGAAAAGCTTCAAGCTGTAGTTGAAAGTTCAAGCTGTGAAGACAGTGGAAGTGATTCTGACAGTGATGCTGAGATGGCTCACATTGCTAGAAGATTTAAGAAATTTTATAGGAAAAAGAAGTTCTTCATAAAAACAAATTATAAGGGTAAGTATGATCACCAAGGCAAATGGAAAAAGGACTGGAAGAAGAATGACAAGTCAGATGATGCTGTCTGCTATGAGTGCAAGAGAAAAGGACACATTAAAGCCGACTGTCCAAAGCTGAAATATAAAAAGAAATATGAATATAAGGACAATAAGTTTAAGAAAGCTATGAAGGCTACTTGGAGTGCTTCAGAAGACAGCACAAGTGAAGCTGAATCTTCAGAATCTGAAAGGAATCGAGCCAACATGTGCTTTATGGAAAACACTTCTGAGGTAACTGCTGAAACTCCTGCTTCAAAGTCATATTATTCTGGAGATGATTCTGAAGGTGATAACATGTCTAAATCTGAACTGTTTGAATACTGTGATATGCTGGAAGAGACATGTAATGAACTTAAGGATAAATACAAGTCATTAAAGAAACAGCATGCTCTCACCACTACAGTTAAAACCGAACTTACTATTGAAAGAGAGAAAAATGCTCAACTGTTAAAAGAAAATACAGAACTGAAACTGTCAAATGAGCAACTTAGAAAAGACTTAGAGAAGTTCACCAATGGCAAGAATGCTCTAACACAGATGCTAGGAAAGCAAGTAGCACCTAAATACACTACTGGTATAGGATACCAACCTGGACAAAGGAAAATTGCTAAAACTAGATTCATTTCTAAATCTGGACAGAATGAAGGTAATTCTGGAACTTCATATGCTTCAACCAGTTATATACATAGCTATGGATCTAATAAAGTTTATCTTTCAAAGCATGTCAATTCTACAAATTATATGAGACCCATTAGACAAATATGGGTACCTAAAGTGTTATTGGCTAACCTGTCTGGACCCAAGAAGATCTGGGTACCAAAATCATCTCCCATCTAAATCTGTTTTGTAGGGAACTTGCTTAAAGAGCTCCTGTAAAGAGACGTGGTATTTGGACAGTGGATGTTCAAGACATATGTCAGGAGACTTCTCTTGTTTCAAGAGTTTAATAAAAGTTGATGGAGGCTTTGTCACCTTTGGTGATAACTCAAAAGGGAAAATCATCGGCCTAGGCCAGATTGGTAACACTGATTCAATTTTGATTTCTAAAGTTTTATTTGTTGATGGCCTTAAATACAATTTATTAAGTATTTCTCAGTTATGTGATGATGGTTTTCATGTTAAATTTGAAAATGATTCTTGCAAAGTTTTTGATTCTAAGAATGTTTTGGTATTTTCTGCCTCAAGAAATGAAAATGTTTATGCTGTTAATCTGAATTCTTTAGCTAAGCAGAATATTAATTGTTTGAATGCTTTTCATAAAGAATCTTGGCTATGGCACAGAAGATTAGGACATTGCAACATTCACTCACTTAGAAAACTTTCTAGGAAAAACCTAGTTAGAGACCTACCTAAGTTAGAATTCCCAAATGATAGAGTGTGTAACCCCTGTCAAAAGGGAAAACAACACAAAGTTTCTTTTAAATCAAAGAAAGAAGTTTCAACTTCTCAACCACTTGAATTGGTTCACATGGATTTGTTTGGACCATCAAGAGTTTCTAGTTTAAATGGGAAGCACTATGTTTATGTTCTTGTAGATGACTTTTCTAGATATACTTGGGTATATTTTCTAGCTCACAAAAGTGAAGCTTGTTCTTACTTTGTTAAATACTCCAAGTCTGTAGAAAATCTTAGTGGACTCAAGATTAAGACCCTGAGAAGTGATCATGGTCGTGAGTTTGAAAATCAAGATTTTGAATCTTATTGCTCACACAATGGCTATACTCATAACTTCTCTGCCCCTAGAACACCCCAACAGAATGGTGTAGTAGAAAGAAGAAACCGAACTCTTCAAGAAATTGCTAGAACCATGCTCAATGAATATGACCTGCCTATTTATTTTTGGGCTGAAGCTGTAAATACAGCCTGTTATGTTATTAATAGAGTCTTGATTAGACCTGTTCTTAAGAAAACCCCTTATGAATTGTGGAACAATAGAAAGCCTAAGGTTAATTACTTTAAAGTTTTTGGTTGCAAAGTATTTATTCTGAATACTAAAGATAATCTTGATAAATTTGCTCCAAAAAGTTATGAAGGAATTTTCCTAGGTTACTCTATGTCTAGTAAAGCCTATAGAGTGTTCAATAAGAAAACCAAATGTGTGGAAGAATCTGTTCACATCAAGTTTGATGAGACTGATCCACATGAGCCTAAAACCTCTCTTGAAAATCTTGAAGAAGACTTATCTATTCTGGACCTTAATGATAAATCTAAAGAACCTGTTATAAAAGTATCCAGTTCTGGACATTCTCCAGAATCTGCTTCTGTTGAACCCGAACCTATAGATGAACATGAAATTTCTAGTCCAACCTTTACTAGATCAATGAGGATTCTAAAGAATCATCCTTTAGAAGCTGTTGTTGGTAATCTGGATAGAGGAACACAAACTAGAGCTTCTCTAAGAAACCAGGTTGAACATCAAGCCTTTCTTTCACAGCTGGAACCCAAAAATATCAATGATGCTATCAATGATGAATTCTGGGTAATAGCTATGCAGGAAGAATTAAATCAGTTTGAAAGAAACAAAGTCTGGGAATTAGTTGACAGACCCAAGGACACTTTGACAATAGGCACAAAATGGGTTTTTAGAAATAAAGTAGATGAATCTGGAAATATAGTTAGAAATAAAGCTAGACTAGTTGCACAAGGATATAGTCAAGAAGAAGGCATAGACTATGAGGAAACTTTTGCACCTGTAGCTAGACTAGAAGCCATTAGGATCTTACTTGCATATGCTGCACATCTGGATTTCAAGTTATATCAAATGGATGTAAAAAGTGCATTTCTAAATGGTTTTATAATTGAAGATGTTTTTGTGGAACAACCACCTGGATTTGCTAACCCCCATTTTCCAAATCAAGTTTTTAAACTTTCTAAAGCTTTGTATGGTTTAAAACAAGCACCAAGAGCTTGGTATGATAGACTTAGCAATTTCCTTATTTCAAAAGGTTTTACTAAAGGGATTGCTGATCCAACTCTTTTCATTAAAAGAATTTCTAAAGATGTTTTAGTTGTACAAATATATGTTGATGATATTATTTTTGGATCTTCTAAACACTCTTTATGTACTGATTTTTCAAAAAGTATGCAAAATGAATTTGAAATGAGCTTAATGGGAGAGCTTAAGTACTTTCTTAGATTTCAAGTATTTCAAAATGAAAATGGTATTATTTTGAATCAAAGTAAATATACAAAGGATCTTTTAAAACGTTTTGGTCTGGATAGTATCAAGGAAAGTGAAACTCCTATGAGTACTACCTGTAAATTGGACACAGATGAAACTGGGAAACCAGTTGATCAAACAAATTACAGAGGTATGATTGGTAGTTTACTTTATCTTACTGCTAGTCGACCTGATATTATGTTTAGTGTGTGTATGTGTGCTAGATTTCAAGCTAACCCAAAAGAATCTCATTTGCTTGCTGTTAAAAGAATTTTTAAATATCTCAAACACACGGTTAACTTAGGTTTGTTTTACCCAAAAGGACAATCCTTTGAGTTAATGAGTTATTCAGATGCTGACTTTGCTGGTTGTAAGCTAGATAGAAAAAGCACATCAGGAACATGTCATTTGCTTGGAAAATCCTTAGTTTCCTGGTGTAGTAAGAAACAGAACTCGGTTGCATTATCTACTGCTGAAGCAGAATATATAGCTGCTGGTAGTTGCTGTGCACAAATTCTGTGGATGAAACACACTCTTTTGGACTATGGATACGTTTTTAAACATGTTTCAATCAACTGTGATAACACCAGTGCAATAAACATCTCTAAGAATCTTGTATCTCACTCTAGAACCAAACACATAGATGTAAGACACCATTTCCTAAGAGATCACTATCAAAAAGGTGATATTTCTCTTGAATTTATTGGCACTGAACATCAATTGGCTGATATTTTCACTAAACCTTTAAGTTCGGATAGGCTAAGTTTCATAAGACATGAACTGGGAATGTTTAATCACAACCGGTGTGAAAATTCTCACTGATGTGAAATTCTCACTGGTGTGAACATTCTCACCGATGTGAACATTCTCACCGATGTGAAAATTCTCACCGATGTGAAAATTCTCACTGATGTGAAAATTCCCACCGATGTAAGTTTCTCACCGACGTAGAAATTCTCACCGATGTACAACGCTCACCGATTTGTTTTTCTCACCGATGATTAACTCACACCGATGCAAAGTTTAAAACTTCTGTCTGCCGCCAAGAATACGAATAGTTTTATTTTATTACTCTATTTTAATCGTTTATTTGGAATTCCTAAATGATAAAACTAAGTCTAAGCCACTTCTTACCTCACCGAGCTCAAAATCTCTCACCTTAGAACCTTAGCATCCAAATCGACCAAGAACCCTAAACCCGCGATGGCAAAAACCAAGCTTCCTATCGTCAGAGATGAAAGTGCAAAACCAAATGCTAAGAAGCAGAAGACACAGCATAAAGCCAGTGTTAGTGAAGTCAAAACTAGATCGGGAAGGCGACCAGTGAATCCTCACTTGCAGAATAGAGATATAGTAATCGAGAAGGAACTGTGCGTGGAATGGTTACTGCCTAGCAAATCCTTAGTGCTCGAGATTCTGGAAGACCAGAAATGGGTGGATTGTTTCTCGAATAACAATGGCCCATACTACCCGAAATTGGTAAAGCAGTTCTATGAGTTTGTAACCTTTGAGAAGTCTGAGAATGAGAATCGGGTAAGCTCTTTTGTAAATGGAAAAGAGATGTCTTTTTCTTCAGTAGAGTGGGCTGAGAGTTTAAAAGTACCACATGAAGGTGTCTCTGGGTATGTATCAAGAGCAATGCCACCTAGTAGTGACATTTTTGATTATGAGACCGCCTTACAAGAGCTGACTGGGAATGGAAATCAAAGGCAAGTGGTAGCTGCTGAAATGGATGGAGAGAATCGACTGCTTTTCAAATTTGTTCAGCATGTGTTGATACCGAGGAGAGGAGATTTTGCAAATCTGAGATATCAAGATATCTATATTCATCATTTGCTAAGACATGGTGTAAAAGTCAATCTGTGCAGATTGTTGATGCTTCAAATGGAAGACATGATTAGACCAAAGTCAAAGACCAATGCTTTGTTCTTTGCCAAGCTGATTTCAGTGATGATAAAAGTGAAAGAAATCGCTGAGTCTCAGGATGAGACAGTTGTAGTCAAGAACAATTTCTGCATCACCTCGACTGTTTGCAAGTATATGAAAATTAACTGGAACCCATGGAAGGGAGAATGGGTCAGTGATGATCAGAAAATCTATGATAGGTTTAATCCTGTGGATTATCCCTCAAGACCAAAGGATATGAGAGATCCGAGTCTAAGACCTGATGAAGAGGAACCTGCTTATAGTGATGAGACAGAAGAAGAAGAAGAAGAAGAAACTCCTATGGATGTTGGAGGAGATCCAGACTTGCCCCCAAGTCCTGTTGCAGAACTGGTTTATTCTAGGAAAGGAAAAGTAGAGGAAGTTTTGCCTACTTATGAGGAAGACCAGTCTGTACCTCACCAAGAAGAAGAGGAAAAGGAGAATGCAGTTGAATCGCCTGCTTCTGGTAGGTTAAGTATGAGTCCCTTAATTGGAAACTCAGCTATACCTACTGCTGAAGAAGAAAGAGATAGAGAAGAAGCTGTACCTGTATCAGAAGATCTTCTAAATGCTACACCTGTAGAACTTGTGGTAGAAGATTCTGATGAAGAACGGCCAGCAGAAAAGGCTGTTGTGATACATGAGAATGCACCCATTGAGGGGGAGCATCGGTCTGTGCTTGGGAATGTTACAGTAGCTGTTGAGATTGGAGACTGGGTAGAAGACCCAGGGTTTATAGTCTGTGGATTAGATTATCCAGATTCTGACAATGAGATGTCTGTGGATAGACCAAAGACCAATTATGATCTTGCTGCTGAGTTGTTGCTAGACGATGTGGTCAGATTTCATGATTTGACTAAGCTGAAAGAGGACCTCAAATCCAGTTTTGTTGAAGAAGTGAAGCTAATGGAAACCTCTCTTGCATCCTCAATTAATTCAATAATGACTACTTCTGTAGTTAATTTGGCCTCAGCAAGGGAATCTTCTGCAGTTGTCTCAAGTGATTTTGTCTCCAAATCAGATCTTGAATCCATGAAGGATGAGATAAAAGAATCATTCAGTGCTTCAGTTGCTGAGATGAAGGAAAGCTTTTATGAAGAAATGAAAGTGCTAGAGAGATCCTTCGAGCTATCTCTGGCTTGTAATTTATCTTCCTTTATGTCTGAGCTTATGGAAGAAGTGAAAGAATGCCAGACTCAGTCTTCAAGAATCGAAGCTGATCTGGAAGCTCTCAAGACATCAGTGGTTGCTTTGGATTCCTATATGAGCTCCAAGTCTCAAGCTGACAAGGATCTAGCCTATGTGAAGAGTGTAGTCAGCCAGTTTGTCTCGGTGTTTGAATGTTTCAAAACCTCAGTGAAGGATCATGTTCAATTACAAGACTCTCACGTTCAAAGCCTAATCAGTGGTTTGTCAAAGAGTTTTAAAGAAACTGTTTCCTTCTCTCTTGGCCCTCTCACATCCAAACCATCAGTTGATATGAACTCAGTTCGAGCAATATTGAAGGAGGAGATTGGTTCTATTCCTACCAGTGGCTCTGGGGACTCATCAGAGTTAAGCCGAGTGGTGCTTTCTACAAGGGATTCTGCCAGAGAAATCATGAAGATAGTTCAAGATTTTATGAGAGAAGCCTCTGCCTCTCAAGAAGCCATAAAAAGCAAAGTGGACTACTACTTCTCCAAGATTTTCACCAAGCATCAACTCGAACACCACTTCAAGCTAATGTTGGAGCACATGAAGCTCCCTCCAGTCACCCAAGCTTTCAAAGAACAAGTGAGCAAGCTGAGAGAACTGACTCCTGCCTTAGAGAAATTCATGGAGAACAAAGATGATTTCCTCTCTGCTATGGAAAGAGGAGGAGGAATTATTATGGATTTTAGAAATCTGCTGCTGCCCTTCTTGCATGTTGATGCTAGACCAGTCATCATCCCTCCTGCTTTGCCTGCTTCTGCCTCAGCTACTCCCTCAGTCCAGCTGACTCCTGCTCAAGCCATTCAAAGCCTCAAACCCATGATTACCCAAAAATCTTCAACTTACAAGCCTGACTATGTGTCAGTGGCCCAGCCTCCTTTAATCTTTTCTGGCATTCCCAAACCTTCACCTGAATCCTCACCACCTGAGCATCCTTCTGATCCCAAAGGAAAATCTCTCATTGCAGATACGGCGTGAACCAGTGGCCAAGCTTTTTGATAGGAATTCCTTTGTAATCTGTTTTTGTTGTACTTTTTGACTAACTATAATACAGACCACTTTTTACTTCTCTTTGTTTTATTTCTCTCCTATATATATATCTATATATATGCTTTCCCACTTTTTGATTATCACAAAGGGGGAGAACAATAAGAGAGGGGGAGAAACTTTTTATGCGAGAATAAGGAGGAGAACAAAATGAGAAATATTTTCAATGGAGAAAAATAAGGCATAAGGGGAAACACATTATCCTTTGTTTTGTTTCCATTTTTATCTCTGATACCTTATGTCTATATAGTACCTTATTATTTTTTACCTCTGATAACTTATGTCTATATCATACTATTTCTATTATCTATGATGCTGTTTTCTCTGAGAAAATTGAATTCAATATTATACTCTTTACTATTATATTTTCACTATGTTAAATGCCAATATCATAAATTGTGATTATCAAAAAGGGGGAGATTGTTGACCTCACCTATTTTGATAATCTCAATCATGTATTTATTTGTGTTGAAAATCCCAATTATGCCTTCATTCTCTATGTTATTGTTAAGTATTGTTGATCTATACTTTAATTCTTTTCAATCTATGATCAAACCAATAACACCTTTTTAAAATAAGTCTTTGGAATATGTTAATCATCATTTATCCATGTTCATACAAGTTATAAATTGTTTCTAACACAATCAGATGTGTTCTGCATAAAACAGATAAGTAATCTGTCTATAGCTACTGATAAAGAGCTACCGGTAACCAGTCTACCGATAGACTTAGTCTACCGACAGACAGCTACCGATAGACTTAACACAGAGTTACCGATGTACTTATAAATACACCTACCGACGCATGGAGCTACCGATGCATGTACCAACCGACGCATGGAGCTACCGATGCATGTACCTACCGACGCATGGAGCTACCGATGCATGTACCCACCGACGCATGGAGCTACCGATGCATGTACCTACCGACGCATGGAGCTACCGATGCATGTACCAACCGACGCATAGAGCCAACGATAGAGTCAAAGCAACTAATGACATTAAGCTACCGATGTTCAAGCCACCGATGTTCAAGCTACCGATGCTGATTACCTACCGATCACTCAACTCACTGTTTGAATTTCATTATTTCCTATATTTAATCTATCTAACGGTCATATCATGTACATTTTAATGATTTGTCAAATACCTGATAAAGGTTGTCGGATGTCAGGAACCCGTACCTCGTACCTGCTGAAAAGAAATCTTTTCTGTCCCCTGATGGGAGATAAATACGAGAAGACTACATACCAGAAATGTATGCGAACGTGTGAAGAAAACAAGAAGCGAACCAGAAAAGTGTGGTGCATCCATTATACCAAAAGCGACACAAGCACAAGAGGAACACAGAGAAGCTCACAGAAAATCAAGCATACTCGAGGAGTGTTCTGTGCTTACAAGAAGAACTTCATCGACTACATTCTCACCACCTGTGAACCTGGAGCATACGACACTCTGTTTCTCAACAGAAACAAGAAGAGGACTCAGACTCACTTCTAATCGAATCCAAAGGAGTCCAGAGCTATACTGAAATCACCAGAACCATCTCTAAACTCTACATCTCTTGTTCTGTGATTTATTACCATTCATTTCGAGCAGTGTGTGTTATCTGCTATATCTAACACATACACTGTCTCCTGTACTCAAACTGAAGGATCTGTAAATCCTTACAAAAACTCTTTCATTCTTTCTTTCCCACGAAGAACTGTGGTAGAGGTCGTGTGTGACCTGGACAGCTGGTTGCTGTTGTACTGTTTCCCACGAAGAACAGTGGTAGAGGTCTTGGACCTGGACAGTTGTAAACTGTTGAACCCCGATCCAGGGTGTGGATCATTTTTATATAAACTTTTGAGAGGACTAAGTCTCGGCTTGAGACTGAACCTCTTGGTTACATTGTTGTGCCATCTATTTCAAAGTTTTATTCCGCTGCTAATCACTTTAAAACCAATACTGTTTTTAAAGTTACTTTGATAATTAAATTAGCAAGTGTTTATGTTAAGTGTAGATTAGTAAGTTAGTTTCAAAAGATAATCACACACTCCTGTGTTGATTACCTGGGAATTAATCAATCCCTTGAGAACCTAACAGAATCTCTACATTAATATAAATTCACTACAGTTTAATTTATTATTTTATTTGGGGGTCTTTAAGACACTGCTTTTAAATATAGAAATTTTAATTGGTACTCAATTCACCCCCCTCTTGCGTAAACCACTCCGACCAACAGATATTTATGTTTTTTTTTAATATATATGTGTTTTATTCATGTAGTGGTTCCAAATTTTTTTGAAGGGTGTGTAAACTCTATATAGTTTTGATAATTGATGTGCCTAATATAACTGACAAATTGATTGGGTAATGTGATAGTGTTTTGTAGGGGTGGGTTACTACTAAGATATATAGTAATTATCTGGTTACATGATTCCATTAGACAAGTTCCTATAAGGATGATTTTATGGATAATATCCCAATTTATCAACATGATATAATGAAAATGGTGTATAATATAATTATTTTTGTTTAAAAATGTATATGAATGAAATTATGTTTATAAAATTTATTTATAAAAATTTTTAAGGCTGAATGTATTATTTTTCAAATATATAATTTACATAAGATATAATTATTTTCCAAATAAAAACAACTTGATTATATTTTTTAATGAATTATACTAAAATTTTATTAACAAGAAGTAGAAATGTAATTTTATTCCTTGGATATATAAATGATTATTTCAGTTCAATGTCTATTGTGAAAAAGTTATCATTGTATAGAATATAATTATTTTTGAATGCGCTAATTGGGATGTTTTTTTATATACCTTATAGATATTTTTTCCCTCATCCCACATTTTAAAATATTTTTCACTGGGCCTAAGGATGAGTTAGAATAATGATAATTCCATATTTACAATTATGAGGGTTACCTTGATCGAATCAAGTATGTCATTATAAAAAACATGTTTTGTGGGAAAAACTAACATTTTCTGGAAATGTTGATATTGAAATATAATTAATTTCATAATGTGATAAAACTATAAACCTAAATGTTCATGTAAATATAATTATGTATAAATTTTATCATAAATTAGAAAATTATGTATTGATTATGATGTGAGGTTTTATAAGTCTCCATTAGTATAAACTCTCACACTAACAAGTGTCCAGTTTGGATTCTTGTAGAATCGATAACTCATGGTCATTTAATATTGAATGAATAACACATTCATATTCCAGATTTTATAATGTTCATTGAAAATAATAAAGAAAAAAAACTATGGATAACATCTTATCTCACCAAACCAATTTATTTTTTTCATTTTCCCACAACTTTTATAGTCATCACAGAATATTTAATAAGAAAAAATCAAATATGGGGATTACATGAGTGTAATGATGTGTTTTTCAAATGAAATAATTGACCAACATATTCATTGATTAATAATTGGTCCAAAATTAAAGGATTCATATCCCATAAGTATATATAATGTGTTGGTTAATCTATGAGACCCCTAAAAATTCTTTCAGGTGAAAATCTAACCCCATCCTACAAAATAGATGTAAATAATATGCACTAGTCATTTCTCACATAGTAGATAATTATACAATTGTTGTTTCTTAAAAGCCTTAACATAACAAAAAACCATTCATCTTAAGAAAATACATGAATCCATTCAACTTCACAAATTTAATTAGAATATAAAAAAAAAGAAAACATCATGAAAGATCCATAATGAAAATCTAACTATAATCACAACACCCAGAATAAATACTAAAATCCTTTAATAAAACATCATACCAAAAAACCCCCAATCTCAAACCGTAACTGTGAAATTAAATGATGAGGTTAATAAAGAAGTAACACAAATATTATCTCATGTTATTGTATAGAAATACCAATAATGGATCATAATATGTCTAGTAAAATTATATACTAGATTAAAATGTAATTCTCAACTCCTACTAAAAAAATATCATCAAGTGATGGGTAGTAACACCCTGGTATTTTGTGATTTTTTTTTAAAATTAATTTATTAGTTTTGATATTTATGATTTAATATAATATAAAAATTAATTTATTTTAATATTAAATAATTAATTTAGGCTTTTGTTATATTCTACCATGATTTATCTTGCACTATAGGCAACACTGATAGGGTATTTGTTACATAAAACATAGAGTTTCTATGAAACATCATTGTATTTTTATAATTTTTTAACCGAGATAATTATAACCAAACTATTAAAGTTAGTAATATTAATTATAAAAAAAATTTAAAATTATTTACCATGGTCTTATATAAATAAAACATGTTGATAATGAAAAATATAATTTTATAGCAAGTCCTCATATGTTTAAAAATAATATTTTCTCAAATGACTGTTTGTTTCATGTCCTTATGTGAAAAAAATTAATCTTAGACACATTTAAAAATTTAATTTGGTAAAATAATATTCATTTTTCAATTTAGACTTTCCAATTTATATTAGTTTGATTTTATTGATGAGTAGTAAAAAAATATTGTTTTTTATTCAAAAATGCTATTTAATCTAATTTATTTATATAGTTCAATTAAATTTTAATATAATTTTGAAGTATAATTATATCAAATATACATTAATTACTCAATATATATCATTGTAACCAATTTCACGATGACATTGAGTAGGGGAGCGCTTGTTTTTTCCAAGATTTCCTGCACCAGATATCACCATTAGGGAGGCCTATGTGTATCCAGCATTCATCAGTTCAGTCCTAAGTCAAGAATAGAGGACAGTGTCTTCTAGCATATTCCTTAAAGAGGAAGATGATAGATAATGATTCAAGGGCTCAAGATCAGGTAGGTTCTCCATTCAGGGATATAGGGAGTGGAAGAGCGCGGAGGCCATCCTTAGGAATGGGTCGGTGAGAACTTAGTGTATGGATATCCCAATAAAAATTAACATTCTGGTCTAGCGTGTCAAAAACAAAGCCCTCCCGACGGATAAAAACATCCAATGTAGGGGAATATCCCTGGAATCCTATTAAATCTGTTGCAAATCACCGAAGAGTGAATCAATAACTCACCACTTTTTCTATAGTGACTGGGCGACGGCTATCTGGAGCATGTTCACTTCTCGGGTATGCATCAGTTTTGAGAATCTCTGCTTTTAGAATCTTCTTTCCTCATGGTTTATTGCAATGCCAATAAGCAACTCAGAAGGCTATGTACGAGCATGTATTCTTGCTACCAAATGCTGGGTCATTTGGGAAGCAAGGAATAAGGAACACTTGGGTTCTCTAAGCTCGATCTTTCTTCTTTAGTTAAGAGTTAGATCATTGGTATACAAGTTAGTCTTGCTGTTGAGAATGGATCATCATTCGACTATGGTGGGCAATATTCTGGTTAGGCCTCATGGTCTATACTACTATAAAGGGTGATGGGTAAGGTGTAAATATTCTTCTTGTGGGCTCAAGCTAAATGTGGATGGGTCTTGCATGAATGGAACGATGCGAGGCGGTGGGGGTTTACGTGATTCGGGAGGCTCATTTCACCTGGCCTTCAATGTCACCTTTGGTATGAAACATTCATTGGGGGCAGAGGCTCGGTCCCTCCTTACGGGGATGAGGATATATAGGAGCAGTGGATTCCAGGTGTCAAAAGTAGAAACAGACTCGAAAGTCTTGGTTAAACATGATTAGGGTGGGACAGACGCGCCTTGGGAGCTAGCTTATATCATCAGGAGGTTTAGCATGGAAACCAACCAAGGAAAAAAACATATAACATACCTGGAGGGAGGGAAACATTATTGTAGATGCGCTAGAAAAGATTGGAAGTCCCGGGGAAGAGGTCGTTAATTTTAGAGGCTTGGGATCTATGCCTCTTGAGTGTAGGTCTTTTGTGATGAGGGAGGCATTAGGGTTACACTACTTTCAGCCTCTTTGAATGTTGGGGTTGTAAGTGTCTTTGGCCTTGTCCTTTTCACTTTTAATAATAAACAATATAACTACTACTAAAAAATTGAAGTGAAATTAAGCTTAATAAGGGAGTAAAACGTAAACATATAAGTATTAAATTACCTAAAAACTTGTAAAATATTCATTGTATGGACTTTATTCAGTCATTAAGCTTCCATTATTGTGTTTGGTTTGTTTTTGATGGATTTTTTAGGTAAAAATGTTGGTACACCATGATTTTTTAACAAAATTCCATGTGATTCCTTTCCCTCCCCTATAAAATTCTACAACCTCTCTGACTTCATCACACCAATCAAACTACATAGTTTTGGCAATGATATACCCAATTAACTTCCCCAAATCCCTAATTTTCTCCTATATTCTTTTATTTGGGTATAATGAAATCCAAGTAAGCACTTTTCTGAAAACCAAAATGGGTTACCCAATGAAAATTTAACATCCTCCCTCAAGATCCATTATCTTATTGTCATTACCCACCCCTCCTCTATCATTATTACATGATTATAAAAAAACCAATTTAAAAAATACATCGATATTTTTTTATGATATGATTTCAATATACACATACACACACATTCATCTAATGCGTAACAAACATATTTTTTATGTGTGTGATGATCTACTATCTCACAAAATGATTATTGTTCATTTTTTACTTTGTCATCCTTCATATTTGGGAATACTGATGAAAAAGATATTTATAAATGATATATAAATAAGAAATATTTTGTAATTATGCTTCTGTAATTATATTAAAACACATATCTTTATATTTTCTTTTTTATGTAAATATGATACTGTTGTTTGAGAAATTTGTACTACTATCACTCAAACTGATATGATTTGTTCACACAATACATATATTCAATAAATTATGTGTTTAGAGTAATTATATGATTTATGTGACATAATAATTCTACTTCAATCATAATATACACACATATATAAATATATTTTATTTTCTTTCTTTATTTCTTTTAATACGACTATAAAACATAAACAACGTTCATGCATACGTACAACCCACCTTCTTCATAAACTATGCATTCCATTTAGTAATTTTATATTATATATATTATTAATATACATGTATAATGAATATAATTGATATTTATATAATTTTTTAGACTATTTAAATCATGATATATGTATTAGGACCAAAGATACAACAAATGAAGACACATGTGAAATACTAAGCGACTATTATCTGAAACATAACATTAATATACAATTATTTGCAA
Organism: Viscum album; assembly: GCA_963277665.1. Classification (NCBI taxonomy): domain Eukaryota; kingdom Viridiplantae; phylum Streptophyta; class Magnoliopsida; order Santalales; family Viscaceae; genus Viscum; species Viscum album. The sequence goes on along the minus strand of OY728159.1, from coordinate 1,285,133,924 downwards.
GTAGGTAATATATAGTCATAATAAAACCATATATGTTATAATATATTATAATATATTTATATTATATATTTATAATTAAAATATTATTATTATCATACCAAATGTTTGAATGAGTATGATGTAAGTCAAGACACAATGTAAGATAAATCCATCTCACTTTTTATTTCGTTGAGATACAGTTTTATTCACCCCCATTCATTTTGTGTGGAGTATAAACACACCATAGATGTATTATTTTATTAATATGGTTAAATTAATTAGTATTTAAAAATACATTTTATGAAATTTCATTCATGTTTATGTTTCTAAAGTTTCCATGTTGGTAAAGTGATATTTTTAAATTTTTCATCTTTAAGACGAATTCCACGTTATGCAGCGATATATTTTCATGAGGTTCATATAATTCAATTGAAATGTTATATCCTGAATAGGATTCATTTCATGTTATTTTATGGTTCATGTAATGTTGTTATTTCCATTTTTTATGAGTCCATGTTACCACAATGTTTAATAGTATATAGCTAAAATCTCACCATTTATCGAGATTTATTATGATTATGCTCTTATTGGTGAGATTTTATGATCCATTTAATAAGAACTCTATTTATTTTTATCAAATATTTTTTAAGGTTATATCCAAGTAATGGTACCATTTTTCAACACTTTGGCACATAATATGATCAAGAATGTGTTTTTAGGAATGTCTTCCTTTTTCTCCATCATGGGTTGGAAATTATATTCCTTTAAAACCATGTTTTCTTAAACAGTTTTCCAAAATTATTCTATAATTATACTAAGATCATTGAAAGTCAATTTTCATATGTTTTACCTTTAAAATAAATTCATAAATAATAATATTCTTTTCAATTTTTTTTCATGGGACTTTTCTAAACATTTTACAGTGAAAAAGGAATGTTGGACATATACAAATTTACCTTCTATCATGACAGTCATTTCCTTGAAGCGTCCATTACATGATTAAAAATTTCACTTTTTTAAAAAAAATATTATTTTTATAATATTTTATAAATTTTTTGTTTTAATGTTATATTCAATGATTTTTTTAAATTTTATTTATTGTTTTAAATTATTTTTAATGATTTAGTTATACGTTATTAATGTTTTATTTCAAAGAAAATGGGTTTAAAATGTTATGAAGATTGTTTTATATATTATAAATAGAAATTCTTTTCCAAAATTATTTCATTCTTTATATCTCTATTTTTAAATTAGTATCAAATAAAATTGTTTTTAAAATGTTTTATTGTTTGAAAATAATATCTCAAAGAATAAAAAATATTTACCTAAAGAAATGTTTTTAATAAAATCATAAAACATTCTTTATAAGGAAAGGATATTTGAAATGGTTTTATGAAATTTATTTTCAACAAAATTATATCATCCTTAAGAAATATTCCACGTGATCTTTTGAAATAATTATCTCTCTAAGATGGAATTCTTTGTGTCATTTTATTCTTTACTAGGGTGTGATACAAAAATTACCTTTTTTATATATTGAATGATTTCAGTTTTTATATTTGTGACACACACTATTATTCCACATGTTATATCCTTTTGGATGATGTTTCATTTAATGGGTTAGTCTTGGATAAAATTAATCATTTCTCTTGTCCATAGGTAATAATAATGATTCTTATTTCATTTCATGGATTAAGATATGATTTTAATGAAACCCAAATCTTTTTATGGGTACAGATATGATGCATGTTTTAATATCATGTTGAACGTGAATGTAAGATTTTATTTTGTGACGGGTGGGACCTATATCACCCTCAAATTCATTGGTTAACAATATATGTTTTTGATCTCTTGAGGTTTCACAATAATTTATCCCATGCCTGAAACAACTGGGTCACAATAGAGAATCACATACCCAGAATAAGAGGGCATCTTAAGCATGAAAAATGATGGTACATGGGTGGAAATCTCATTCTTGAAATAAGAGGGTACACAGGAGGGAATCAAAACCAAAAATCAGGTACATGGTTTAGTATCCCAAACCTAATAGGTTGGGTAGTTATTTATAGGTATCCTTGAAATATTATTTTATACATTTATTTGATGAAAAAAATTCCATGCCTTACCCCTATGTTGTGAATTCATGGATTAGTCTCTTTATTCCAATATTATTCATGAATTATGAACTACTATCCATTATGACATGATTCATGTTTATTATGTGTATAGTAAAATATTGTGTTCTTGTGATCACGTTATTATACACCTATGATAATTTTTATGCTTAGATGTCTCCCTTATTTACCCTTACTGAGCATTTGATCTCACCACATTTTATGATTTCTTACCTAGGTTATGTGGTTAGGTATTATTTTTGATGTGTCTAAAAAGGGTTCTGGTGAATAAGAACATAGTGGGAGATAATGATGCTCAATTATGTATAATTTTATTTTATATTTCCATGTTTCCAAATGAACTAAACAAATACATTCATTGGTTTTGTATTTGTATAATGTTTGAAGTATTTTGGAAAAGTTATTTAGTTTCTATGTATTTTATGACTTGGTAGTTATAGTTAGTATTAGATTAAAATATTATTCAAACATTTTAAAATAGGATGATAAAAATTTATTCAGATCCCTAGGTATATTTCTAAGTATTTTTCTATGGATGTATCTAAGGATAATTATAAGTATGATTTAACCTTTAAGAAAATATAATGGAATTTCGGTAATGTATAGAGTGATTAGTTTCCTATAAATACATCATTTTATATAAACTATATGTTGAAATGGTTTTAGAATAAATTTTCTTATGAGTAAATCATCCTACAATGTGTGTCAGGACCGACTTGATGTAACCATGCACACAACAATGGGCATAACTACGCACATGGTTTGACACTAAAAGAGTATATGCTTTCAAAATTTAAAAAATCATTCTGAAGAATCATTAAAGATAAAAATGTATTTTTAATATGAATAACCTAGTATAAACCTGGGGTGTCATAGTTTAAAAAAGGGATCATAATTTATACATCAGTTAAGTTGTTTTGATGATAATGTGATTCGTCACTATGATAATTGTTTCTTACTCAATTATTTATGGTTTTATTAAAATGTAGGAACTAGATGGAGCTTGGTTAACATTGAATGTCTCATATTTTTAATGTATGGACATGACGAAAATATATTTTCATTGTGGAAATATCTTCAACAGAACCACAAATGTCCATCCGTACAGGTTATATTGCTGATGATAAAGAGACTGAAAGTTAAATATGAAAGGTATTGGATATTATTCCAATATTATTTACATTAAACATAATAACCATGATTATATTTAGGTAGAGGAACCTTAATACATGATTCGTATTTCATATTATATGAAAGGGGAACTAAGGGATATGATGATGAAGCATGATTAATGGCATATGAATAATGTTGGATAATTTTAGTACATATATTTTTTAATACAATGATTATATTATAATAATCATGAAATATATAAATATTTTTATCATATATTATTCATTAAGGATTTTAAATCATATTTTTAATGGTGATGGTGAAGTTGAAAAGTGATTTAATTGAATTGTGATATTTTGATTAGAGGAAGGTAACACTTAATTTATTCCCGATGCGAGATAATTTTGTTTGTGTAATGACATGTTGGATTCGAATAAGTATTTAAGAGTGTAATGATTACCTAGAAAATGATAATGTATTAGTTGAAAAATAAGTCCATTTTATTATAGGTAATGTTTTCAACTTCATGGATTTGAGGAATATATCAAATAATATTTGGAATAAAGAATCATCTATGTTCTACAAAAGTGATAATTTTAATTAAGATTACTACCATGTTTCAATAGAATATTAGAAGAGGGTATTCTCATGTTTTGAATTTGAAAACCAATAGATACTTTATCATATATAGGGGATGCAAGTTACGATGATTTAGTAGCCTTATTTGTAATGTTTTAGATTTATATCATTTTGAAGAGTTATGATATTAAAAATTTATGGAAGGGTATAAGTTTAAGTTCAGATGATGTTTGTGATATTAATGTAATATCTCACCACATGAAGATTTATTTAATTTATATATCTAGTGGATACCATTTTTTTTATTGTTATGTAATGAAATATGGAATGACTTATCATTCTCTATATATAAATCACGATCTGTTAGTTCTTTAAGAATGAAAATTTTAACCTCCTTCCCTAGAGTAAGAGATGAATTTCTAATTGATCAATGAATACCTAAATGGTGAGTTTGTACATATGAAAATGAATTAAATCATGTATGTATATTTACTTATGTTTCTAGAGAGTAAACTAATTCCTCGATAAATGAAAATGATATTGAAAAATAATTTTCTGACAACCTTTTATTTTTGATGAAAGATTAGGTCCCTTAGAACATCACATATTTATGATTTTTTGTTCCTCCACTTATGATTATAAATTTACTTTATCAATGCCAATCAGAACATAATAGTTATATTTCTACTCTATGTCCAAGTTTACACTGGCCAAAAATGTTCTCTTGTGTGGAAACATAGTTATATGTTAATTTTGGTATCCATTATGTTTCAAAAAAACCCATTTTAATAGAATTTTTTTCATTCATTTTTATGATGTGGGTATCTATGAATGAAACATTCATGTATCAAACCTTTGATAACCCATACGAATTGGGAGGTCGAAATTCAATTTAAGGGGGTTGAGTGTGACATCCTGAGAATTTGTGATTTATTTTTTTTGAAATTAACTTATTCTTTTTTATATTTAGCCATTAACATAACAATGAAAATAATTTTATTAATATCAAAACACTAATTAAGACATATTTTATATGCTACACTATGGTAAGCTGTCACACCCAGTCTTTTTAATTTATTTATATTTTATTATTTCTTGGCTTCGGGTTATCACGCCAAGGTCCGGGCTGGGTCCCGACTTAAAATTTGTCATTGTTTAATATCTTTCATGGGTTTCAGACCCATGTGCGGTCACCGCACAATAGGTGGTGGTCACGTCGTTAGCCGAGTGCCCATGCTAGTATCTAACAGTTAAAATAAATAAAGTTTCTATAAATAAAGTGGGTTAAATGGTTAAATTACAATAATAATAATGTAATTAAATAATTGATAATGTTAATATCGATAAGGTGTTATTATTGTTATTATTTTTATTTTTATTATTTTAGGTTATTATAATATTTATTATTATAACCTTTATGGTTATTTTTATTATTATTGTTGTTGTATTATTATTATTTTATTATTATATGTATTATTATTATTATTCTGGTGTTATGATTATTATTATAATTGTTATAAAAAAATAAACAAAACAAAACCTCACCCTAATCCCATGACTCCCCCCCCTTTCCCCTTCTCCCCCACTTCATGCATGTCGCAACGTGCCTCCCGGGTTCTCTCGAACTTCCTCAGCACTCGACCATTGCACAACACCTTGTCAGCCTCCTTCTTCCAGTAGCAAATCCCCCTCAACCTCTCCCACCTTGCGCCTTGCAGAGGACGCCCCAACCACCTAGCGAATGCCACTGTCCTCTCATTCTTCGCTATCCGCCCTCATAGTCCCCTCACTCTTTGGTGCTCATCCCCTGGTCCACTCCCGATCTTGCTTCTTGCCCTTGCAGCAACAGCTCCAGCCGCATTCCTCAGCATCTCCTCCTACTTTTGGCGGTGTGGGGCACCCTCCTTCCACCACATTTTTTCCTCCCTCATTTTCTCTCTTCGACACACCACCCAGCAGCCGATTCCGACCCTCTGTCCAGTCGATGTCCAGCCTCTGACCAGTCACCCCTACCACGATCCGACATTCCATCCAGCCATTGTCCGACCTCCAGCCTGCATCTCATCCTTTCTCCCTTGCCAACACTAGCCTTGTCGAGGCCCTCCTTTCCCAGCACCTCACCCGCTGACCCCACACCTTGCTGTTGGCCAACCAGACTCATCTGCAAACCCTCCACATACCTGACCTCCAGCATCGGGGAAACCGCCTCCCGCAGTGCCATCCGACTTCCTCTCCTATGCGCACAACCTCTCCGGCAAACCCAATTCATCATTTGGTTGCGAGGAGTTTTGCCTTCATCGATCTCTCTTTCTTTTAAGGTTTTTTTGTTCAATTTTTTTGTTCAATTTTTTTGTGTTAGGTAGGTGTTAGATTTCTGCTGGTGCATTTGAGTTGCGTTTGGGTTTTGATGTCGATTATTGGATGCTTCGCCATCATGTTTCATTTCCCCCATTAAATTTAGAAAGTCTTTGATTGCTTTCATTTTTCACCTTCATTGATATTAATTAATTACTTTTTATTTCTAGAATAATTATTTTTTCTACATAATTTATGTGGAATGTTTTGTGGTGAGTTAGTTCAGTGAAATGTTTAGTTTCAAATTGAACCTATTTTGTGTTTTATATCTTATAGCATACAAATGTGAATTAAGATGCCTTTTATGAAAACTAATCCTGAGTTGTTTAATTGTTTTTTATATAAATTATGCAATTTATTTATTTAACCATGGAGTGGTGCGTAGTCTTTTTTAGTAGGATGTATGTGTGCATTTGATCAAAAGTGTGTTCATTAAATCAGTTTTGTTAATATAAGGTTGTGGGTTTCTCTTTGAAAATTGTTTTATAAATTTTAAAGTTGTTTTTTAAAAAGTGCAGATGGTGCGATTTGTTTGTTGAAAGAAAATCGAGGTGGTGTTTGTGTTGTGTGTTTGTTTGAAATATTTTATGTTCCTGTTTAGGTATTTTAGTTCCCTTTGCGGTTGCAGCACATTGACAAGATTCTGCCACTGTCCTATGGTTGTCGGCGTGCGTGAGTTTGTGCATCTTCACGAGGCGTGATGTGCCATTGTTTTTGGGTAGCGAGCTGAGTTAGGTTCCCCTCTACACTCACCTTTAGATTTAGAAGGAATTAATTGATTAATGTTTTATTACTTTTAATAAATAGGAAATAACATAAGAAAATAAATTTTCATATGATTATTTGGTGTAAAAGAGTCTTTTATTTTATACATGACACTTGAAATATTTTCTTCATGAACAGACACTCAGTAGTGAAAGAATACATGTTTAGCTTTTAAAAATAAATCATGGAATTTAAAATGTAGTTTGGATTAAATGATAAATGATTTCTTCTGAATAAGTGTTTTTGGTTTTCTTGACAAATGATGTTATTCTTTAAAGTTGGTGAAGGCCCGTTTGGCACTTTAATAAAATAAATTATTTTGGAAAAACTCACTTCGGGGTTACTGAGGGGTGATCCTTGGTGTGTGTTGATTTCGTGAGTTGTCTGTGATATTTTTTGATCGTGACTGATTGATTCTCAGTGTGGATGCACCCCTTTTATTGTATGTGTTGACATGGGAACCTCACATAGTGAGTGAATCTTCTGAAAATGATTTCTACACTAGTTTAGATTACGCACTGGCTAGTGGCCATATAGCAGGGGAATACTAAGTTATTGCTGCTATGGGGATTGGGCCCCTCAGATAGGCCATGAAGGGTTATACTGAGCATTAGGGCTTTATGATGTCATCGAGTTAGGGAATGCCTTCAGGATTAGTCACATGTATAGTAAGTTTTGTATTTTTCATGAGCTCCTAGGTTCGACCCATGTTTTCTTTAGTGTTTATTTTTATATAGAGGATGATTGAGAGGTCTAGTTCTATAACATCCCAGGTAAATAAAGAATATGACATTTTCACATTTATACATATTTGTGAATAAAATATTAATATTACTTTAAAGGAGACTCTATGCTCCATGTCGTACTCAATACGCAACAACGAGTTTCTTGGGAATCTTACGTTGCATACTAATAATAAAATAATATTATTTTAAATAGTAGTTAACGTCTAACCGTTGTAATGGCGGGAATGAACAGAACTAACTACAAAATGATTATATATGTTTGTCAAATATTTTTTACTCTTTACAATAAATGTTAAAGGATTAAAAATGTGAATGAATCCAATTTTAAGCGTAAACATTCTAATATTCTTTAAAAGGTCGATTAACCGCCTTTTGATGGAGAACCTCTTTTAAATAAACTTGTTGACAATTTTATGTGTTATATTTGACAAAATAAAATTCTTATTTAGAATCGGGACATCAAAATTTACTTTGTGTAAATTTTTTGTATTTTTCGGATAAAGTTCATTTTTTAATGAATAGTGAAAATGTTGTATCTTAATTCAAAACCACTTTTTAATCTAATTTATTTATATGATTACAACATCTTTTTAATTGGTTTTAAAGTGTAATTAGAATATATTTTTACCATTTAATCCAATAGTGGTCATTGGAATTAATTTCACTTTGAAATTGGACTTAAACTAGTGTCAATCTTTTGATACATATTGTTTCATAAAAACACGCTATTTGTCATGACAGTGGAATTAATTATTAAATTAATTAATGTAACTTATATGATTTTAATTTTGTAAAATATACATCATTTTTGAATTCGTAATATCAAATATAGCTTAGGTTGATGTTTTGATATTTTTCTGAAAAACTTCAATTTTTGATGAATAGTGAAACCACTAAGTGGTACATAAAAAACTGATTTTTTGTTTAAATGAAATTTTACCACCTCTGTGTTTTGAATTTCAAAAATCTGACAAACATGGTTGTCATTAGGAAGTAAAATCTTTTTCAATGGGATTAAAATGATTTTTTGGTGAATAGTAACTTTTAAGGTTTTAATCGCGATTAGAGGTAATTAGTGTAATTTAAGGTAAAAATAATGTTTTAATAATATGAAATGAACTTGAAACATGTCCTACTCTTATTGGATGTTTCATGGACGACCAAGAAAATCCATGGGTCAACTTGGGGACCCCATGGAGCTACTTTGGTTGGAAAATGACATTAATACCTTTTTATTTAAAGTTAAAATTAAAATGTCACAAACATGTGTTGTTTTACTAAAACAATTTTTACATGGTGTTATATAAGTCATATTTTTTACTATAAATATTCATTATAAAGATTAAAAGATTTAATACATCATGATATTTTTTTTATAATTTTTATACTTTATATTATTTAATTTATTTATGACACCGTGATGATGCAGTGATTACCTCATAAATGAACGATTTAAATAAAATGAAACAATAATGTAAAATCTAAGACATAAACTTGTCAAAAACCTATTGGATGGGTGGACTTCGAACTATTATCACCTTATCCTATAAATATATAATTTTGGGACCTTTAAAATCCTAAATGCATTTTATAATAATGTTACTTTTCAAGACTTTCCAAGAGTGCACCTTCTCTCCTCTTATAAAAGGCCCCCACCTCTACCACCTTACCCACACTTACAAAGCCTTTGGCTCGGCAAAACCCTTCCCATTTCATCTCTCCACATCCCTATATTCATCATTGAAGCCTCACTATGGGAATAATCCTTTCCAAGGAAGCCTTTGAGCTTAAATCAAAGAGAGTTACCCGTTTTAAAGGTAGTGTTTTCTCTTGTGTTCTTATGTTTTATTTTGCTTCTCCAACCCCCTAAACTCCTTTTTATTCTTTTCTTTTCTAACAAAACCAGTATCTTAAATATACTAGGGTGTTTTTATGTGAATTATTCGAGCTACTCTTACACACACCTTCGTCTAATGGTTAAAGAACATACTGTTTCTGTGGATGGCGAATTACTGCCTCACAAAACGATGATTGTTCAATATTCTTTTAACACCTTCAAAGGTGGCCATTATGATGTCACTATATTTTATATATCATATATATGGTATTTATGTTTTCTATATGCTTCTGTATTTTATATTTAAAACATACCTTTATTTTTTTCATGTTGTGAAAATGTGATAATTTCATATGAGGAAGTGTGGACTACCGCCCCCTCAAGTGATGTGACTCGTTCATGCAATACATGGAATGTATAAAGAATGAAATTAATGAAAATATATGACCTATATAACATATATATTATACTGGAATTATAATATATATATATATATATATATCATTTTTTTAATTCCATTAATATGACAGAAAAAAATGAATGTAGCGTTCATGCGTACGTACGACCTACCGTCTCCATGAACGGTGCTTTTCGTTCTTTATCTCCAAATGATATTTAATAGTACAAAATGAATATGTACTGGATATATATGATATTTTAATCATTAATACTATTCTGTAAATAATTACTTATAACTACATGGGCAATCATTTTCATACAAGTTCATTTTTTACTCATGTACCAAACATCAGCAAAAACATCTGATATGATCTAACATTAATAAACAATCATTATAACATTATAATATGTGATATTAACTGAATAATAATATTTAATGGAGGTACTTAAGCAATTATAAATTGACCAAAGTTTATTATTCAGGAATATAAAGAAACGAACAAGAGAAGTCGGACTTGAGGTAAGGGAACCTACCCCTCTCATTCTTTTTAAGTATACTCTTTTATGTCATTCCTTTTAATCTCATATTTCTTATGATTAGGATGTTATTTTATATTACTATTACTGTAATTTTTTTATGTTCATATGATGAGAGGCCCTATTTTCTCTCATCCATCCATTTTGGATGTTTTGAGTGGCGCCGTTGGGCTGCTGAATTTTCGTAAGAGATCCAACCTCTCTCTTTCTTTTTAAGTACTCTTCTTTATGTCACTTATTTTAAGCTCCTATTTGTTATGTTGGGGGATATTAATTTATATTCATATTTTTTTAAATTTTATGTAAATATGATGAGAGAACATATTTTACCTCATCAATCCATTTTTTGAAGTTTTAAGTGGCGTCATTAGGCTACCGAGTTTTCGTAAGGGATTTTTCATCTCACTTTTATTCCCATGAGATTTATGCTACATTTTCCACCATTTCCATTGAGTGTTATATGTACTGACCATTATTCTACTATTTGTGTAATATACTTTCGTTTATGAGTATTTACCTCAATGTTGTATTGTCCTTCTTTCATGGGGTGTATGTTTCGAAAGATACCCAAGTCGGTAAGGGAACCTTTCACCCTCCTCTTTTTAAAAGACTTATTTTGTTGGGACATTTAATTTACATATTTTAATGTTGGGATATGTTCTTATATATCCATATTGATGTAAATTTTATGTCCAAGTGATGAGATGCCCTTTTTATCTCTCATCAACTCATTTTATGAATTTTGTAGGGATGCTGTTAGGCTGTCAAATTTTTGCATGGGAACTTCTTAACCCAATTTTGATTCTTTGGGATAAACTTGTACTCCTTGAATATTTCATTCTATGAATATGTGTGAATAACCTCTGATTGTTTTACACTTAATATCCACTTATATTTGGTGTATTCATTTGTCACACATAATTATGTAATTGATTTATCCTTAATCCAAGGATACCCTCTTTGTAAGGGACTTCGTCTCAATCTCCATTCATTGAGGCATATTTTTTTTATACACAAATTTATTTTATATGGTGTATAAACCCCTTTTAATTTTATACTTATTCAAAAGGAATCATTTTTATACGAATCGTTTTACTAAACGATAAAAGGAATGTTTTTTTTTGTTTTTTTGTCGTACGTATGCGGCGACAACAACTTCTCCGCCGCCGTGACCATTATTTGAGTTTCGACTTCCTCTACGAGCCATACATTTTTTAAAATGAAAAATAAATTCGATGTTTTACTTTTATTTTATTTTGGTATTGAAAATGGTTTTCATAATGTTTTTTATATCAATGTGTTGTATTGATATCCTGTGATTGAAATGTGGAAATGCTATGTTTCCTTTGTGCATGTTTTATGTGATATGATTATGTTTTGGTTCTTGGGAAATATTATGAATACGGGTGGTTCCGTGATTAACTAAGGGCGGGTGAGCCCGATATAGGTCTCCAATGCATTGGGTAACGTGAAGGAGTTAAACATTAAGGTTTATCCGAAGAGATTTGGGGAATATAATGTGATGGGTATTCCAAACGTAACCATGAGGGTTACTCCCTACGTAAGAATGTTATGAATGCCTCAAGTTACCTTTATGTCTTATGATTTCTATGATTTATTCATGATTTTATGAGGTATGTTAAAATGATTATTTTTTATAAGTAAAGTATGATTTCATACATGGACTAATGTTTTCTTTTCGTACTTTTATATCCCTTACTGAGATTTTTATGCTCATCCCAAGTTTTTTAAATGTTTTTCACAGGTCAGGGGAAAGGTGCATGATATGATGATAGTTTCAAGGTTGTGTCAATAAAGAAACCATGTTTTATTTTAAATATGTTTCTGTTGATGGGGAAAACCCAATACTATCTTTTATTGTAACCACTTTGTCTAAATGTGGGATGTAATGCATGATTTAAGATCTAATTCCATAAAACTCTAAACCTGAAAAGATCCTCAAGGTGTATTCTTCAAATCTCTCAAGATTAAGTAATGTTTAAGTCTGGGGCCTTAAAGTTGGTATCAGAGGGCAGTTTAGAAAACTTTAGGGATTAGGATTTTTTGTTAGACACATGATTAGTCCCTATATCTATTATTTCAGTTAAATCCTTGTTTTATAACTTTTTTTCTGTTCAAGTAAAGTCAGTTATGAATGGAAGGAGAAGGATCTCAAATGACATTCCTATCTCTTCCCGATGACATGCTTTCAATAATTATTGCAATGTCATGTTCGGATGATTGTGAAACTTTTTCTAGCATACAAATCACTTGCAAGCAGTTTTTTGAGATATCAAACACCTCCACTATACCTCGTTATCATCGTGGATCATGGGTTGTATTTGGACAAATACTATTTTCACAATATTCTCATAATTTCTAGAAAGGTAAATATTATTAAGGTATTTTCAAATATTTTACCTTATCACACGAATTTGAAGCATATTATGATTTTAAAAATGGTGCTGAGGAAGGAGACCCTTGTGAAACCTATTTATATTTTCTTTTAAAATATAGTCTCTCAGCACATACTTATGGTATTTTAAAAGGACCAATAATAGAAAGTTTCAACTCAAAATATGTCCGACTATTTTATAGAAATCATGTTTTATCAGATGTTTTGGAATTATATGTCATACATTATTATTTTCCAAAACTATTTTTCTATGAACACCCATATGACCCATGTTGTACAAGGTGTATTTGGATGGAGGAATCAAATGATTTTGAAGGATCTCTAAATCATTATTGTGATGCATGGGACTTCTACCTACGTGAAAAAGATGACGATGAAACCGAGTGGACGCCATGATCAAGGTATGTTGTTATTCATTTTGGGAATCATTTTATTATATGGTGGAGAAATAAGACTTCAAGAATTAAGATGTTGAGATCGTAATGAATTTGGATTAAAATGAGAGGTATAAGGAAACTATTGAGGTTAAAACATGTTAGGGTTATTTTTGGAGTTTTATAAAAAGGACAACACGCAGATAATGTGACAACCCATCGCGTCAGACAAAGTTGTGGGAATCGAACCCATAACCAAAGTGTGGCTGGTATATATCGCCTACCACTGGACTACGTGAAGTCCCTGGTTAGTATGACTTATTCATTTTAGTTAGATGATTTTATGAATTAAGAGTAAGTTGATTTTGGGTTATCTATGGAAATTATTAACCTATCATAGAGGATATGTGATTAGGTTAATTACTTTTCAATATGAGACTTTAAGAGAAACTGATGTTTTTTGGAGATAAGTGTTAATTTGTACCTTGGAAGACTATGTGATTAAATACTTAAATTATTTGGGTTTCAATCTTAGTTTGGTTTACTTTAATGAATTTTATGGACAATTTTGTATCGAATGGTCCTTGTTGAACTTTGGGTTTTGTTGGACAAATTTTGGAGATTAAGAATAGATTTTCTTTTTATAAAGGGTTATCCTTTTCTGGATTATCTGATCTTGTTCTAATAATTTTGGTTTTGGTAAGGGTCTAAAAACATGGGAAATATATAGTCCTCTTTTGTGTATTAGGTTATTCTCTATAAGTTTATTATAGTACTCTTAGTGTGAACAAGTATTCTTAAATACTCATCATTTGGGGAAAGTATGAGTTTGTGTAAGAAATATAGTAAAAGTTGAAAGTCAACATGACAAGTAAATATGTTTCCTTAAGATCAAAAATAAATTCCTCGATGAAAAGTAACTTAAAACAAAAATGTTGTCTATTAACTTTTCCAACTGGGGAATCAAATACCGTTTAACCCACCGCAAGTTTGTGATTTTCTTGTGGTTAACTTTCTTCTAAACATGTTTTCTGTCACTCTCCCTCAGAACATGAACCTTTTCTTTTTCTTCCATATCCATGTTTTCCTACATGGAATAAAATATTAATATTACTTTAAAGGGAATGCTATTCTCGATGGCGTACTCAATACGCAACAATGAGTTTCTTGGGAATCTTACATTACACTCTAATAAAAAAATAATATTATTTTAAATGGTAGTTAACGCCTAGCCGTTGTAATGGAGGGAATGAACAGAACTAACTACAAAATGATTATATAAGTTTGTCAAATATTTTTTACTCTTTACAATAAATGCTAGAGGATTAAAAATGCGAATGAATCCAATTTTAAGCATAAACATTCTAATATTCTTTAAAAGGTCGATTAACCGCCTTTTGATGGAGAACCTCTTTTAAATCCACTTTTTAAAAATTTAATGTGTTATATTTGACAAAATAAAATTCTTCTATATAATTGGGACATCAAAATTTACTTTGTGTAAATTTTTGGTATTTTTCCGATAAAGTTCATTTTTTTAATGAATAGTGAAAAATGTTGTATTTTAATTCAAAACCTCTTTTTAATATAATTTATTTATATGATTATATCATCTTTTGAATTGGTTTAAAGTGAAATTAGAATATATTTTTACCATTTAATTCAATAGTGGTCGTTGGAATTAATTTCACTTTGAAATTGGACTTAAACTAGTGTCAATCTTTTGATATATATTGTTTCATAAAAACATGTTATTTGTCATGACAGCAAGAATTAATTATTAAATTAATTAATGTAACTTATATGATTTAAATTTTTTAAAATAGACATCATTTTTGAATTCGTAATATCAAATATAGCTTTGGGTGAAGTTTTGGTATTTTTTTGAAAAACTTCAATTTTTGATGAATAGTGAAACCACTAAGTGGTACTTAAAAAACTGATTTTTCGTTTAAATGAAATTTTACCACTTCTGTGTTTTGAATTTTAAAAATCTGACATACATGGTATTCATTTGGAAGTAAAATGTTGTTCAATTGGATTAAAATAATTTTTTTGGTGAATAGTAACTTTTATGTTTTTAATCGTGATTAGAAGTAATTAGTGTAATTTAAGGTAAAAATAATGTTTTAATAATATGGAATGAACTTGAAACACGTACTACCCTTATTGGATGTGTCATGGCCGACCAAGAAAATCCATGGGTCAACATGGGGACCCCATGGATCCACTTTGGTTGGAAAATGACATTAATACCTTTTTATTTAAAGTTAAAATTAAAATGTCACAAACATGTGTTGTTTTACTAAAATAATTTTTACATGGGGTTATATAAGTCATATGTTTTACTATAAATATTCATTAGAAATAAAAAAATATTTCCTACATCATGATATTTTTTTTATAATTTTCATACATTAAATTAATTTATTTATTTATGACACCGTGATGATGCAGTGATTACCTCATAAATGAATGATTTAAATAAAATGAAAAGATAATGTAAAATCTAAGACATAAACTTGTCAAAAACCTACTGGATGTGTGTATTTTAAACTATTATAACCTTATCCTCTAAATATATAATTTTGGGACCTTTAAAATCAGAAATTCATTTTATAATAATGTTACTTTTCAAGACTTTCCAAGAGTGCCCCTCCTCTCCTCTTATAAAAGGCCCCCACCTCTACCACCTTACCCTCACTTCCAAAGCCTTTGTCTCGGCCAAACCTTGCCCATTTCATCTTTCCACATCCATATCTTCATCATTGAAGCCTCACTTTGGGCATAATTATTTCCAAGTAAGCCTTGGAGCTTAAATCAAAGAGAGTTACCCGTTTTAAAGGTAGTGTTTTCTCTGGTGTTCTTATGTTTTATTTAGCTTCTCCAACCCCCTAAACTCTTTTTATTCTTTTATTTTGTAAAAATATATTATCTTCAATATACTAGGGTGTTTTTATGTGAATTATCCGAGCTACTCTTACACACACCTTCGTCTAATGGTTAAAGAACATACTGTTTCTGTGGATGGCGAATTACTGCCTCACGAAACGATGATTGTTCAATATTCTTTTAACACATTCAAAGGTGGCCATTATGATGTCACTATATTTTATATATCATATATATGGTATTTATGTTTTCTATATGCTTCTGTATTTTATATTTAAAACATACCTTTATTCTTTTCATGTTGTGAAAATGTGATAATTTCATATGAGGAAGTGTGGACTACCGCCCCCTCAAGTGATGTGACTCGTTCATGCAATACATGGAATGTTTAAAGAATGAAATTAATGAACATATGTGACCTATATAACTTATATATTATACTGTAATTATAATATATATATATATATATATCATTTTTGTAATTCCATTAATATGATAGAAAAAAATGAAAGTAGCGTTCATGCGTACGTACGGCCTACCGTCTCCATGAACGGTGTTTTTCGTTTTAATCTCCAAATCATATGGAATAGTATAAAATGAATATGTACTGGATATATATGATATTTTATTCATTAATAATATTCTGTAAATGATTTACTTATAAATACATGGGCAATCATTTTCAAACAAGTTCATTTTTTACTCATGTACCAAACATCAGCAAAAACGTCTGATATGATCTAACAATAATAAAAAATCATTATAACATTATAATATGTGATATGAACTGAATAATAATCTTTAAAGGAGGTCCTTAAGCTATTATAAATTCACCAGAGTTTATTATTCAGGAATATAAAGAAACGAACAAGACAAGTCGGACTTGAGGTAAGGGAATCTACCCCTCTCTTTCTTTTTAAGTACACTCTTTTATGTCATTCCTTTTAAGATAATATTTTTTATGATTGGGATGTTCTTTTATATTAATATTACTGTAATTTTTTTATATTCATATGATTAGAGACCCTATTTTCTCTCATCAATCCATTTTGTAAGTTTTGAGTGGCGTCGTTAGGCTGCTGAATTTTCGTAAAAGATCCAACCTCTCTCTTTCTTTTTAAGTACTCTTCTTTATGTCACTTCTTTTAAGCTCCTCTTTGTTATGTTGGGGGATGTTAATTTATATTCCTATTTATTTAAATTTTATGTAAATATTATGAGAGACCATATTTTATCTCGTCAATCCATTTTTTGAATTTTTAAGTGGCGCTGTTAGGCTGCCGAGTATTCATAAGGGATTTTTCATCTCGCTTTTATTCCCGTGAGATTTATGCTACATTTTCCACCATTTCCTTTGAGTGGTATATGTACTTCCCATTATTCTAATCTTTGTGTAATATACTTTGGTTTATGAGTATTTACATCAATGTTGTATTGTCCTTCTTTCATGGGGTGTATGTTTCGAAAGATACCCAAGTCGGTAAAGGAACCTTTCACCATCCTCTTTTTAAAAGACTTCTTTTGTTGGGTCTTTTAAATTACATATTGTAATGTTGGGATATGTTCTTCTATATCCTTATTTATGTAAATTTTATGTCCAAGTGATGAGATACCCTTTTTATCTCTCATCAACTCATTTTCTGAATTTTGTAGTGACGTCATTAGGCTGTCAAATTTTTGCAAGGGAACTTATTAACCCAATTTTGATTCTTTGGGATAAACTTTTACTCCTTGAATATGTTTTTCTATGAATATGTGTTAATAACCTCTGATTGTTTTACACTTAATATCCACTTATATTTGGTGTATTTTTTTGTCACACGTAATTATGTAATTGATTTATCCTTAATCCAAGGATACCGTCTTTGTAAGGGACTTCGTCTCAATCTCCATTCATTGAGGCATATTTTGTTTTATACACAAATTTATTTTATACGATGTATAAACCCATTTTACTTTTATGCTTATTCAAAAGGAATAATTTTTATACGAATCATTTTACTAAACGAGAAAAGGAATATATTCTTTTGTTTTTGTCGTACGTATGCGGCAACAACGACTTCTCTGCCGCCGTGACCATTATTTGAGTTTCAGCTTCCTCTACAAGCCATACCTTTTTTAAAATGAAAAATAAATACCATGTTTTACTTTTCTTTTATTTTGGTATAGAAAATGGTTTTCATAATGTTTTTTATATCAATGTGTTGTATTGATATCTTGTGATTGAAATGTGGAAATGTTATGTTTCCTTTATGCATGTTTTATGTGATACGATTATGTTTTGGTTCTTGGGAATTATTATGAAGACGGGTGGTTCTGTGATAAACTAAGGGCGGGTGAGCCCGATATAGCTCTCCAGTGCATTGGGTAACGCGAAGGAGTTAAACATTAAGGTTTCTCCGAAAAGATTTAGGGAATATACTATGATGGGTATTCCAAACGTAACCATGAGTGTTACTCCCTATGTAAGAGTGTTATAAATGCCTCAAGTTACCTTTATGTCTTATTATTTCTGTGATTTATTCATGATTTGATGAGGTATGTTAAAATGATTATGTTTTATGAGTAAAGTATGATTTCATACATGGACTAATGTTTTCTTTTCGTACATTTATATCCCTTACTGACCTTTTTATGCTCATCCCACGTTTTTGAAATGTTTTTCACAGGTCAAGGGAAAGGTGCATGATATGATGATAGTGTCAAGGATGTGTCAATAAAGAAACCATGTTTTATTTTAAATATGTTTCCGTTGATGGGGAAAAACCAATACTATCTTTTATTGTAACCACTTTGTTTAAATGTGGGATGTAATGCATGATTTAAGATCTAATTCCCTAAAACTCTAAACCTGAAAAGATACTCAAGGTGTATTCTTGAAATATCACAATATTAAGTAATGTTTAAGGCCGGGTCCTTATAAGTTCGATTTTTGGCCCCTATTTTCCACTTCTATTCCATTTCCCTTAGTGTGTGTTGATTGTGGATTTCCAATTGACTAACAACTGAGATTTTAATTTCTAGATTGTTCGTAGAAATGTTTTAAAATTCAATTCACTTGTTCCTTTAAAAAATTAAACTTGTTTTTAAATTAAATGGTCAATGGATTGTTACTTATCTTAGAAATTGAAGTGTGTGTGTGGGGGGAAACCCATATTTTGTACAATTTAGTTCAAACCTGGAATTAGTAAAATTATTTGTTTAAATGTAGTGCATTGTGAATAGTTTCCTGGGAAAGCCTACTGAGTTTTAATACTCACACCTATAGTGTTTTATTGTTTTTAGTTTTGTTGGAGGTTTGACATGAGCTTGCTCGCCATGGGAGAGAGTTGATTGTGGACTGGTGTGCGACTCTCGAAGTCGTGATGAGTTTTGGTTGTGGTCAGGTTAGTTTGTTGTTGTTGGTTGTTCCTCCATCTTCGTGTCATTTATTTTCCTTGAGTTATTCTACTTTTTCCACTACTTTACTAGTTTTTTAGTTATGGTCCAAATCGTTCCTGTTTGTTTAGTTTTGATGCCTGACACTAGTTTCCAGCCCGTGGGGATCGGGAACGCCCCTTGGGACATGTTGAGGGCCGGCTTGGGTGACCGGTTTAGGGTCTATAGGGGTTGGTTCGTTAAAAAATGGCATGAGAGGGAGGTTCTTGTTATTTGGGATGTCCGGTAGATTAATATTAAGACTATCGGGACTCAAGAGGTAGGTACGGGAATGAAGTCATGAACCCTTGCCAGTTCCGAACCTCGAGTCACCAGGGGTAATCTGGGAGTTATGTTCTTGTATCCTTCTTGTTTGTTTTGGATTGAGGGATGAAAATGGAGGCAAACAGATGTTACATTGTGATTTTACATGGAGTATTGACCCATGTTGAGTCCATGTAGATGGTTTAAGTTCTTCAATGTCATTGACGCTTACTTGGGGCATGGCCCACTACCATGTCGCTAGGTTAAGCATGACTACTATTCCCTTTGTTCGGTGATTTGATGCAAGTTGTTTTTTTTCTTGTCTCTTCTGGGTATCAGTGCACTTTTAAAATTGAAAAAAGGGTTTTTTAAATGAGAAATTTTTCTTTTTAATGAGTTTAAATTTGTGAAAGAGATTTTTTTAAACTAAATTCTCATGGTCTAAAAATCAAGTGGTCGCATAGAATTGGTAGATATATGGTTTGGGTGTATCCTTGAGTACTCTTTATGAAAATTTTCACATGTGAGGGAATGCATGGGAAATGTGTGTTGGTGCATATTGATAAAAGCGGATGAAGACATGTGCAACTGTTCATGGGATAACTGGGGTGTGCACTTGGAAGTAAAGGGTTGACCTTGTTTTTCTAAAGTGATTGTAAAACCGAAAATGATTTTTGAAAAAAAAATTAAAATTGGTTTGAAAATTGGGTTTGGTATTTGGAAAATTGCCTTCAAAGAAGGTGATTTTGAAATATAAAATAAAAAGGGATTTTTGTGTTGTGTTGCTATTTTTTGGTTTTCGAGTTGGGTGTTCTTGAATGAAAATGCTTTTAATGATATTGCTTCGATTTGATATTGGTTTTGGTTATGTGTTTTACATGTTGTTCAGAAAATGTCACCCAGAAAGGTCCCCAGAGTTTCTGATAAGTCATGCCCAGTTTTTCGTCTTTATTGGACATTGTTTTTACTTAACAGTGATTAGGGTTCATTAAAGGTAGTTATGTGGTTTGAAGAGGTCGAGTTTGCTTTTAGGATGTTAGGAACTCCCGAAGAGATCAGAGTGCGTGTTGTTTTGGGTCTGTTTGAAGGTCCATCGATGGATGTATGGGAGTTTCTCGCCCCACTATAAATACAAGTTGGGATGACGTGGGTTGTCTTTAAATCTGTCTTCGCCCGATGATTTATACCTGAAGAGGTGAAGACAAAGAAAAGTGAAGACCTTATGCGCATTTAACAAGTCCAACGGACGGTGAAGGCATATGTTGACCATTTCAAGGATCTTGTTTCCTTTTCTCCAGAGGTAACGTCACATGATTTGATTAAGACATCCCTCTTCATCAGGGGTCTTCGTCTAGAGATCAAGTATCATGTCCTCCCTTCAAGGGACCATTGTTTTGAGAAGTTGATTAATGAGGTGTTTTTAGTGGAGTTCGTATCTGGAGCACAGATGGTTAGAAATCCAGCTTGTTCAGTTCCTTACAAAAGTTCCCCATCTGGAGAGCAGGGCATGCCATTAGAACTGGTTTTTTTAAGAGTCATTTGTATTGGTTCTGGTTTCCATTTCGTTGGATCGTTCAGGGGTGTGCCACCAGTGTGGCCGGTTCGTGCACGTGAAGTCGTCATGTCACATCCCTCCGAAGATGTGTCGTCATTGTGATTGTCTGGGTCACTTGGAGAAGTTTTGCAGGAAGCATCTCCTAAAAATGATGATGTGACCAGAATAATTCTAATTCCTGACTATGAGGCATGATATGATTCATCCATCAGAGCCCCAGCCATAGGTCTTGGGGTGATGCTCGCGCATAGTCAGGAGTTGCCGGGTGCGTGAAGCCCTGATTCGGGTTTTGTGTTCCTTGTTGGTAGTTGAACATTTAAAGTCATTCCATTCTTGTTCTTATGATATTAATGTTTTGACATTGTTGAAAGTTCATTGTTTTTCTGTGGAGTTATGACGAACATGCTCTAGTGTAATCTAAACAGTTTTGTTTGTCTTGTTAGGGTTTTTTGAGTTGTGTGTTTTCTATAAGAGTGTGCTTGACCCTTTTATGGGTTGATCATGGTTTTGTGATGTTCGTTTGGATATGTAAGTGTCTGCGGAGGAGTCAAGGCTTGTGGTTATTCTCATGTTTACTTCTTGGGTTATGTTTTGTATGGATATTTTTCTCTAGTGTTCGGAATTTTCTTTGGTCTGAGTTGAGAGTTCCAAGTTTCAGCGGAGGTGTTGTTTCGCTCGTGCTATAGAGGTTAGTCTGGATTGGTTGGGAGTTCCCATGTCGACCACCTATCCCAGGGTGGTATGTTTGAGTGTTAAATTTCCACACTAGTTGAATTGTTGCGCTATGAAGAACACTCTCATGTTCTCCCATTTTCTTTTATTGTGGTTTCTTTCATTTTCAACTGGGAATGGTCTCTTGTTTTATCTATTGTTCCACTGGGTGACTTTTTGGGGGCATAAAGCGTCTGGGTTGGGAGAATTGTCACACCTGGACTTTTTTATTTATTTATATTTTATTATTTCTTGGCTCCGGGTCATCACGCCAATGTTCGGCTAGGTCCCGACTTAAAATTTTTTATCGTTTAATATCTTTCAAGGGTTTTAGACACATGTGTGGTCATCTCACAATAGGCGGTGGTCGCGTCATTATCCGGGTGTCCGCGCAAGTATCTAACGATTAAAATAAACAATTTTTATATAAATAAAGTGGGTTAAATGGTTAAATTGTAATAATAATAATGTTATTATATAATTGATAATGTTAATATCGATAAGGTGTTATTATTGTTATTATTTTTATTTTTATTATTTTTGGTTATTATCATCTTTATTATTATAACCTTTATGGTTATTATTGTTGTTGTTGTTGTTTTTTTTTTACTATTTTATTATTATTATTATTATTATTAATTGTATTATTTTTATTATTTTGGTGTTATGATTATTATTATTATTGTTATTAAAAAAATAAAAAAAAACCTAACCTTAATCCCATGATTTCCCCCATTTTTTCCCATTCTCCCACACTTCCTGCATGCCGCAACGCACCTCCCTCATTCTCCATAAATTCCTCAGTGCTCGACCATCGCCCAAAACCTCATATTCCTCCTGCTTTGAGAAGAAAATCCTCCTCAGCCTCTCCCTCCTTGCTCCTTGAAGCGGACGTCCAGAAGGCCCTGAAAATCCCATTGTACACTCTTTCTCCGTCGTCCTCCCTCATAGTCCTCTCACCGTTCGGTGCTCACCCCCTGGTTCACTCCCAATCATGCTTCTTGCCCCTGCAGCAGCTGCTCCAGCCACACACCTCTGCTTCTCCTCCTTCTATCGGAGGCATGGAGCACCCTCCTTCGATGAAGTTTTTCCCTCCCTCGTTTTCTCTCTTTGACACACCACCCAACATCTGATTCTGGCCCTCCGTCCAGCCGCTATCTTTCCTCCGACCATGCACCCCCCTAACATGATCTGTCCTTCCTTCCAGCTGCTATCTAGCCTCCGGCCTACATCTCAACCTTGCCCCCTTGACAACACTGGCCTCGTCCAAGCCCGCCTTGCCCAGCACCAGTCCCGCTGACCCCACACCATGTCGCAGGTCAACAAGACTCATCTGCTACACCTCCGGATACCTGACCTCCAGCAGCGGCGCAACCACCTCCCACAGTGCCCTCCTACTTTCTCTCATACGTGCGCAGACTCTCCTGTAAACCTCATCCGTCGTTTGGTTGTGGGGAGTTTTACCTCCATCGATCTCTCTTTCTTTTATGGTCATTTTCTTCAATTTTATTATTCAATTTTGTTCTGTTAGGTAGGTTTTATCTTTCCACGGGTTCTTTTGAGTTGCGTTTGGGTTTTGACGTCGATTATTAGATGCTTCTCCATCATGTTGCACTTCCCCATTAAATTTAGAAAGGCATTTATTGCTTTCATTTTTCACCTTCATTGATATTAATTAATTATTTTTGATTTCTAGAATAATTATTTTATCTTCTTAATTAATTTGGCATGTTTTTTGGTGAGTTAGTTCTATGTGAAGTTTAGTTTCTAAATGAACATAGTTTTCATTTTATATTTTGTAGCATACTAATGTGGATTAAGATACATTTTATGAAAACTAATCCTGATTTGTTTAATTGTTTTTTATATAAATTATTCAATTAATTTATTTCACCATGAATGTGGTGCGTAGTCCTTTTTAGTAGGACATATGTGTGCGTTTGATCAAAAGTGTGGTTATTGAATCTGTTTTTATAATGTAAGGTTGTGGGTTTATCATTGAAAATTGTTTTATAAACTTTAAAGTGGTTTATTAAATAGTGCAGATGGTGTGATTTGTTTGTTGAAAAAATATCGAGGTGGTGTTTGCGTTGTTTATTATTTTGAATTATTTTATGTTCGTGTTTATGTATTTTACTTACCTTTGCGGTTTCAGCACATTGAAAAGATTTATCCACGGTCCTGTGGTTGTCGGCGTGCGTGTGTTTGTGCATTTGTGCGAGGCGTGACGCGCCATTGTGTTTGGGCAGCGAGGCGAGGTAGGTCTCCCACTACACTCACCTTTAGATTTAGATTTTATTAATTTCTTGATGTTTTATTAATTTTAAAAATTATCAATAGTATAAGATAATTAATTTTTATATGATTATTTGGTGTAAAAAGAGCCATTTATTTTATACACGGCACTTGGAATATTTTCTTGAAGAACGGAAACCCAGTAGTTTAAGAATGCTCGTGTGGATTTTAAATATAATTCACGGAATTTGAAATGTAGTTTTGGTTTAAATAATAAATTATTTCTTCTGAATATGTGTTTTGGGTTTTCTTGTGAAGTTATTTTTTTCTTTAAAGTTGGTGAAAGACCATTTGGCACTTTAATAAAATAAATTATTTTGGAAAAACTCACTTCGAGGTTACTCTGTAGTGATCCTTGGTGTGCGTTGATTGCGTGAGTTGTGTGTGATATTTTTTGATCGTGACTGATTGATTTTCCTTGTGGATGAACCCCTTTTTATTGTATATGTTGACATGAGAAGCTGGCATAGTGAGTGAATCTTATGAGAATAATTGTTGCACTAGTTTAAATTACACACTGGCTAGTGGCCCCATAGCAGGGTAATATTGAGTTATTGATGCTATGGGTATTGGGCCCATCGGTTAGGCCATGAATGGATATACTGAGCGTTAGGGAGTTATGAAGCCATCTTGTTAGGGCATGCCTTCACGATGAGTCACATGTATAGTACGTTCTGGATTGTTCATGAACTCCTAGGTTCGACCCATGTTTTCTTTAGTGTTTATTTTTATGTGGAGGATGATTGAGAGGTCTATTTCGGTTTATGGATCCTATGTGTCACTTCTTTTTCATTTCCCTAAGTGTGTGTTGAGTGTGGTTTTCCATTTTACTAACAAATGGGATTTTAATTTCTAAATTTTTTGCAGAAATGTTTGAAAATCCAATGCACCTATTCCTTTCAAACATTAAACTTTTTTTTAAATTAAAAAGGTCAATGGACTGTTACGTGTCTTAGAAATGGATGTGTGTGTGTGTGGAAACCCATATTTCATATAATTAAGTTCAAACCTAGATTTAGTAAGTTTCTTTATTTAAAGGTAGTGCATTGGGAATAGTTTATTGGGAACACCTACTGAGTTTTAATACTCACGCCTATAGGGTTTTCCTATTTTTAGTTTTGTTGGAGGTTTGACCTAAGCTTGTTCACCGTGGGTGAGAGTTGGTTGTAGACTGGTGAGAGACTCTTAGAGTCGCAAGGAGTTTTGGACGTGGTCAGGTTAGTTTTTTGTTGATGGTTGTTCCTCCTTTTTCGTGTCATTTATTTTCCTTGCGTTATTTTACTTTTTCTGTTTCTTTACTTATTTTTCATTTATGGGACAAAGCATTGTTTCTTGTTTTGTTTTGATGCCTGGTAACAGTTCCCAGTCCGTTGGGATCAAGAACGCCTCTTGGTCCATGTCGCGGGCCATCTTGGGTGACCTATTTAGGGTCGACCTGGGTTGGTTCGTGACATAAGCTCGCATATATGCAACTCCATCTTGGCGTGTGTTAGAGATAACACGTAGTTTATAGAAAACATCAAATTATTATTATAATTATTTAAATGAGATAATTATAACCTAGCCATTATAAATAGTAATATGAATATCAATAACTATAAGTTAAATATTATTTAAATTGTTTTTATATAAATAAAATATTTTGATAGTGAAAAAAATTGTAATTCCCATATATGTTTAAAAATAATATTTTCCCAAATGAACTCATTTTCATTTTCTTATGTGAATAATAATAAACTTAATTTTCAGAAAATTAAAAATTTTATTTTGGTAATATAAACATCATTTTTAATTTATAATACCAAATTTATAATAGGGTGAATTTTTGTGGAATTTTTGAGAAACATCATTTTTGGATGAATTGTGAAAAATACTATATTTTATTTTCAAACATCAATTTCATAAAAGTTTTTTATATTGTTAAATTATATTTCAATTTGATTTTAAAGTATAATTAATTCATGTATACATATATTAATCCATCTTAAATCATTGTAACAAATTTAACATTGATATTGGATATAAAACATATAAAACAATTGATCATTTTTACATTAAAACCCCATAGTGACATCTCGAATGTTGGGTTAATTTTATATTAAATTCTTCCACTTTTATGAATGTAATTTTGAAAAATGTATTTTATATATGTAATAATTAAAATATATAATTTATAGTAAGGTCATCAATGTTTTTGACCAAAAATATTAGTGAATGTAATAAAAAATAATTATAATGATTAAATTGAAATTAACCTTAATAAGGGAATTAACCTTAAACTTATGTGCCCAAAATGACTTATAAATTCATTTAAAACCCATTTTATAGACAATAACATGCAATTATCCTTCCATTTTTTTGTTTATTTAATTTTTTTATGAATTTTTTAAGAAAAAATGTGTCTCACCTAACTTGTTTTCAAAAATGCCGAGTGAGTCCTTTCCGTCACATATAAAGGCCACCACTTATCCAATTTCCTAAAACCTCTCAAAAACACTTACTTTCTGCCACGATCTCACCAATACAGTTTTAAAAATCACTAATTTACTCCTTGAACTCTTTCTTTTCGTATAATTGAATCTAAGGAATACCTTTGGTGAAAACCAAATGGAGTTACCCAAAGAAGAGGTAACATCCTCACCCAAACTCCTTTATCTTATTTTCTCTCCCCACCCCACCACTATATTTATTCAATTACTATAGAAAACTTATAATATACTCAATATATTGGTGTGTTTTAATGAAATATTGTTAATCTTAAATAACACACACTTCCACTAATTGGGAAACAATCATACTATTTATGTGTGTGGTAAACTATTGTCTCACGAAAGGACGATTATTAATTATTCATTTACCACATTTCATGGTTAGTAATTATGATGGAAATGATTTGTGTAAATAATATATATGAAAAAAATTATGAATTTAAAATTCTTTAATTATTTTACCACACATATCTTTATAGTTTCTATTTTTTAAAATATAATAATTTTTTTGAGGAAGTGTGGACTACCGACCCCTAAAAATATGTGATTCATTCACACAGTACATGAAATGTATTAAGGATGTTTTTAGTGATATTATATGATATATATGAAATAATAATTCTTATTTAAGGATATTATATACATATGTACATATATTTAATTTTCTTTCTTTCTTTCAATATGACAATAAAATAGAAACATCGTTCATGTGCTCGTATGACCTACTATCTCCATGAACGGTGTATTTCATTTCATAATTCTATGTTATATAGATTATTATAATAATAATATACTAAATATAAATGATATTTATATCAAGGTTCAATTTATGTATATCAGGATATATTTAAAAGGACCACATATATAGAAAATTAATACACATGTGAAAAACAAATCCAATATTATCCAAAGTGTATCATTAAAATGAAATTGAAAACAAGTGGGTAATATAATGTCAACATAAAACAATATATTGTATTTGAATTTAAAATATGTTTTTGTGATACATTTATAATAAATATTTTTTTATACTGGAGTTTTGAATGCCAACGAAAAAAGTCAAGACATAAGATAATGGAATTTCATCTCACTTTTTTCAGTGAGATACATGCTTTATTCACCACCCATTCCTTTTGTGTGGTTTTTATACTACCCATGGATGTATTTTATGATTCAAATAATTAAATTTATTATAATTTACAAATCTATTTTATGGTCATTATTTCACAGGTTCGATGTTTAAAAAGATACTAAATTAAAAAAGTGATTTTGTTAGAATTTTCCTTCTTCGAGAAACAGGTCATGTGATGAAGCTATATTTTTTAATGAGGTATATATGATGCATTTTAAATTTTATATCATTAATATAATTATTTTCATGATAGTTTATGATTCATTTAATTTTTTTCTTTCCATTTCTTATGATGCAATGTTACCAAATTGGTAATAGTGTATAGCTATAATCTCACCATTTATAGAGATAATTTATGAGTATGCTCCCATTATTGAAATAATTTGACACATTTATAAAGAAAACTAATGGGTATTCTCAACCTCTCGTTATTCATGTTATATCCACGTAATAGTACCATTTATCAAGTAATTTTAACAATAGATGAACAAGAATGTGTTTTTTGGAATGTTTGACTATATATATCTCTTGGGTCGGAAATATGTGTTCCATTAAAACTAGGTTTTATGAAATCGTTTCCAAAAAATATTATACATTTATCTTATGACCATTAAAATACATTTTTATTCATTTGATACCTTTTTAAACAAAATGGTTCTTAAAAATGAATGATATTGTAAATTTCTGATTGAGGCACTTTTCTAAACTTTTTTATGGTCCAAAAATGAATTTCCAGCATGTTAGGATTTAACCACAGTCATAACTGTTATTCCCTTAATGATTCCTTTATAATACTAAAAAGTTATTTTTATAAAAATAGAAATTTTTTCTTAATATTCTCTAAATTCATTATTCATATGTTATATTCAATGAAAAGGGTTTGTAATATTTTTTATTATTTTAAATTATTTTAATGTAATTAATTATATGTTACGAATAAAATTTTCATGAAAAAAGATTTAACTATGTTTTGAAGATAATTTTATTTGTTTTTAAGGATAAAGGATTTGAAAAATTATTTAACACCATCATTCTATGTTTTTAATGTATTTTCAAATAAAATGCATCTCAAAATGTGTTATTTTTTAAAATAAATATCTCCAGGAATAAAAAATATTTCCCACAAGAAAATTTTTAAATGAAATAGTATGGAATTATTTATAATAAAAGGATTTTCAAAATGGTTTTATAAAATGGGGTTTCTAATAGACTATATCTTCCTTAAGAAATGATCCATGTGGTTCATAAAACTCATTCTCCATCTATGATGGAATACGTTATCATAGTTTATGGTTTAATAGGATATGATCTAGGAATACAATTTATATTATTTCTTGAATGGCTTATGTATTGATGTTTATAACATCTGTTCTTCTTCAATAAGTAATATTGGTTTGAACACATTTCATTTCATAGTTAATGCTCTGATGAAAAAAAATTATCTCGTCAACAAAGGTAATGATATGATAGAATTTTATGACACCCATTTTATTTCATAGGTTATGAAATGATATTTATAAAACCCTACTCTTTTAATGGGTTAGAAAATTATATAAGTTTTATTATCTTATGTCATATGTATGCATAATTTCATTATGTGAAGGTTGGGACCTATATGTCCCTCCAATGCCTTGGGTAATGGAAAATGTTTTATGAGATCTAACAGGTATACAGGATGGCATACCTAGCTCAAAACAAGAGGGTACATGGGTGGACATCCCATTCTAAAAATAAGAGTGTACAAGTTAGGGAATAGAAAGACCTAATCTTTTACAAATGTTATTATCCCATTCCTAACATGTTGTAAAGGTAGATGTATGTAGCCTAAAAATTCAATTTTAATGATTATGTGGATTCCAAAAATTCTATGCCTTACTCCTATATTTTGATTTCATGTCTTAGTCTCTTTATTCCATTATGATTCATAACTTATGAATTTATAATCATGATGCCATGTTTTATGTTTATGATTTGTATAACAACTTATTTTCTATCTGATAGGTATATATTTAAACATATCTTGTATTTAATTCATATTATCTGGGTAGGGTTGATAATTAAATTGAAGGATACCTATAATGGTGAAGGTGGATATTTTTTGGACTCTCAGCTTTAACCGAGTGTTTATGTATGCTTCTTGAGAGTTACACACAATCTAAAGTTTTATAGGGAAATATTGTGAGAATGTTTATACCTTGAGAAGATTCACTCCATGAAAGGCTTCATGATGTGATGAACCTTTACATGTCTTGAGGTATTTTTTTAATGTTTTTTCATTCATGGTGATTCTTTTTTTGGAAGTTATGATACATAACTATTTCACGACATGTAATGGGATTACATGTCATCTAATACCCCAAATAGTATTTTAAAACTGGAATCATGTCATATCTCTCCATTTTTTATCCTCATTAATTTAAATTCCCTCATCTCAAATCCTTCCCCATGAGATCATAGATCTCTCCAACCCTTTATGATATCTTTGTTTAGCATTTGTCCATTGTTGTGTTTGTGGAGTGATTCTCGGGTAATCATTCTCCCATGATCTTTATTATTATCTCTTTCCACTCCTTTTTTATTTCAATAGATCACCCTAAAATTTATGTATCTATACTCTATGATTTATCTCTCATTTCTCGTTTGTGTTTACAGGTATTATGTTCCATTATTCTTGATGGTGGGTTTCTTTCGGGTGTTGTGTCTTGGATAAAAGTAGTGAATTTTTTCCCATTTGGACAAATTGATTAACCAAGAATTTATTGATTTATTTAAAATTATCATTAAAAATAATTTGCTGAAAATTTATTTCAATTGAATTAAAAAAACAAAATCCTAGAGAGTTGGGAGATTTGACATTTTCTTTGCATGAAAATTGGCAAAACCCCCAATTCCATTGAATTAGGGCATCTGTATGGGAATTGGTTGATATGAATTGTTTAATTAAAATTTTTGATTTGATGGAATCTATTTCAATTATATTGTTTAATTATATTGTTTAAATGAATTGTGATGTTGAGGGAATGGGGTTTGAATTGATTTCGATGTTGTGAAATTGCTTAAATATTTTTGATAGAAACAAAATTTTACTATCTTGTTAAATATTCATTTTTTTCGATTAAACCAAATGATGATTTGAAATGTAAAATTGGAATTTAAATGGAATAATGTGATTAAATTACATTTTATG
The DNA here is from genome assembly GCA_963277665.1 of Viscum album. Taxonomy (NCBI): domain Eukaryota; kingdom Viridiplantae; phylum Streptophyta; class Magnoliopsida; order Santalales; family Viscaceae; genus Viscum; species Viscum album. The sequence goes on along the minus strand of OY728159.1, from coordinate 1,285,102,747 downwards.
AAGTCTAAAAAATATCACTCATCATTGATTGTGTAAGAGAACATGCAAGACATAGGTAGTTTGTGAGTTATTTGGACACACACTTTGATTATACAATGTTCTAAAACATAAATATTGTAGGTCACATACCTGATGTGATGGTGAAGAGTTGACATTAGAATGTATCATAGGGACGTGTGTATACACATATTTCCATGATCACATAGAGAGTGTGTAGTCCTATAGCCTAGAACGTTCATACATATTTTCCAGATGACTATGTTTCTCTTTTGTTTTATATTTGAGATATAAATTTATAGAAATGTTTTAAAACAGATTTACATTACAATTGAATTTTATAAACTTTTTTTATATAAGTTGATCATTTAGTCCATTATTTTAGAAATATTACATAACATGAAATGTAAATACTATGCTAAAATTACATTCCATCAATTGAACTATATATAATAAATTTTTTAAATATTATTAAAAATTAAAAGCTAATTTATTATAAAATTGAAATCAAAATTTTGGTTAAAGTATTATTTGAATCTGTTATGGAATTATTTGTGATAACCTACTAGTCTTTTTATGTCACACGCTTCTTTTACCTTGAGTAATTATAAATTATCTTCTTACAGGTTCGTTGAAGGTGAATGGATTTCTTGTAGGTGGAACCATCTATTAAACTTTAGAATTGGTGAGTTTTTTCCATCGGGATTTGGGATGTTTTTTCCTTATTTTCTACATGTTTTATAGCAAATTTAACATTAATGTTTTTTTTACTTATCGTACACTACTCCTATTTAAGTTCCTCTTATTATGCATGCTACCTTATTTCATTTATTATACATTATTAGTGGAAAAATTGTTACTGATTTCAGTTCGAATGATGCCAGGTGCTAGTCATCAACCTGTGGTGATTGAGAACTCTTTTTGAGCTATTTCAGGGTTGTCTTAGTTTTCATGTTACATGAGTACCCAGGTTGGTTTGTGAGATATTGGTATCCAATATGGATTCATGTTAAGATTTGTTCTTAAAGTCCATATGCATTTGTAAAATCATATCAAGCCTTAAGAGGTAGCTTGGATGCGTAACTAGATAGATATCACAACAATGAACCATAATTCTTCGAGGGTGGTTAGGGAAACAATCCTTGTGGATTAGTTAGAGTTTTTCCCCTATTTTAATTTTGATAGAGTGATGTCCAAATCTTGATGTTCTATCGGTCTAGATCTTTTTTACCTTTTTGATATGTTTGAGCATTACCTAATGTGTTAAATGTTGTATATTAAAGTTATGCAGTGTCATGGATCTAAGAATACAGGGCAATCGGATATACAAGGAATCACTTGTTGAACCATGGTTAGAGAATCCTCCAGTGGACCTGAAACTATTGAGGTGATTGTGTGCACTATCTATGCTCTGGGACATGAACCACCACTAGTCCATGTTCTGGATCTAGTTGTGGAACCTTAAGGGGATGTTCATTGAAATAATTCTCAAGATCTTTTTCACTAGATGCAACCAGTTTTCAGACACTCCAATGATCCTCAACATTTTTACTAATGGGTGGGAATTATAGAAAGTTTGTTTTAGTTATTCAAGAAACCGGATGAGATCCATTTACTATTTTCCACCTTAGCACTAGAGGGTCTAAGAAGAAGATGGTGAGATAAAATTATGGTGGTAAAAATATGAGAACAAAGAGTGGAAGAACATCAAAGTAATTTTCACTAACAAATTGAATCTAGAGTCGATGTTTTCTTCCAAGGATGTGGTGTTTTTCAAGCTTGAATAGGTTGATAGAACTGTGATTGAGTAATCAATTCACTATACTGAAATTGTGGATATTTTTCTTGAGATTGTATCTAATGTGAGGTTGATGTCTTGATAGTTTGAGTTGGGACTTCGATCAGATATTTGTTCTTAGGTTTTCATATTAAATCTACCCACTTATGTTGATGTGATGGATATGGTGATGATGATTGCGATGGACCTATATAGAGGGAATGGTTTATGGGAGGTTCTTTTTATTCTCAGTGGAAGTGTGATTTTATTTACTGGAAAGAAAAATTATGACGATTCTCGTAGTAATTCTTGATGGTAGGTCTATCCCAATCCTCCTACAACATAAGGAGGAAGTCCTTTGATTTGATATCACTGTGGAAATCCTAGACATTCTAATAGGGGTTTCAATAAGGCATTCAATAACTGTGGGTCCTGCGAACACATAGGGAACATGTAGATATTTTTCCATATATTTAAAACAATATGTTGTGGAACAGTATCATCAAATGATCCTAAAAAATTGGTTCAATAATATTCTTCTTGTATATTATTTTTCTAGACATAGGAATCAGGAACGAAGCTACATCATCCAATAAAAGAGTCTCCAATGGAAGCTGACACAGTTCCAATGACTGTGAGACATACCATTACTATAGAATTGTCATTAGTGCATTCTCTATTTGATAATGGACCATATAATTCACTTATTTGAACATGTATAGTTTATTTTATTAATATTCTAATGGATATTTTTTTTATGCAGTGGATATAACTACATCCCTTGGAATGAAGAGATAGTGGGTTCTCCATATTCTTTCTTGTGGAATCCCTCTATCAGATGTTGAGCTGGCTTATAGTTGTATGGTTCTCAACATGATACCTATTTATATTATTTTTTTAAAGGATTGTATCATTCCAAGTAAAGCTTTCATTTATTTTTATCATTAACGAGTCTACATTACAACACCTAGTGGTGATTCTCTTATATTTCATGGAAAATGGGACCCAAAGGACCAGTAGAGATGAACCATACTATCTAGATTTAGGTAAGGTAGTATATGTGTTTTCTTTTTATTAGGAGTGGGAATCATTGATTAGTGATCTCTCACTAGTAGTCATTGTGTTTCCCTACATGCTTCCTTTTTATTTTTATGGTTTTCCACTAGTAAGGGAGGTTAAGTTTTCTTTTAACTTAATTCTTGATACTAAATAAATTTCAATTAACTCTTACAGCATGGTTCCAGCTGAAATGAAAAGATGAAGTCCTAGTTTTATGATCTTCATGATTAAGGTTTTATACATTTTAGTGGGTCACCTTAGGAAGTTCATGTTCTCTTTGTTGAGAAATAAGATGGTTCACTTCACCTATGTGTTGGTTACTGAAAAGTCAATCGAATTATTGTAAAGATAAGCTCTCTTTTTCCACATATTAATGATATTGTTGATCAATTAAAAGGGGGTAATATGTTATAAAAGAATATTATCCAGTTTTTATATCATCAATAAGGAATAGAAGAATATGACATTCCAAAAATTACCATTTGAAGAAGGTATGGATATTATGAGTACCTTGTTATGCCATTTGGTCTAACTAATTCTCTTGTTGTTTTTATATATTTAATGAAAATTAATTATCAAGATTATCTAGATTCCATAGTGGTAATAATTGTAGAAGATATCCTCATTTACCATATGGTTGAGGAGGATCATGTACATCATCTGATAATAATTTTCATTTTTCATAGAAATCCCAGGTATTATGCCATGATATCAAAGATTGATTTCTGGAGTTAAGATGTGAAATTTATGGGAAACATGGTGTAAAAAAATGGAATATCGATTGATAATAAGAATTCAAAAGATATTATGACTTTGGAGCATCAACTAAATTCCATCGAGATTCAGAGCATCTTGGGATTAGTCGAACATTATCATTGGGTCATCAAGGACATATCAAAGTTGGCTTCTCCAATGGATTCCATAACATAGAATAGAGTGATGTTTTATTGGAATGGAATATATCAAAAATCAATTGTTGATGTAAAATTAATTTTGACCACTAAAAGTGTGTTGAATATTTTAGAGGCTAGATAGGGTTATGTGGACTTTTTTGATGCATCAGGTACTAGATTTTGCTGCATTCATTTTTAGGGAAATCATGTAGTTTCTTATGGATCTCATTATTTTAGGAGACATGAAAATAATTATCCCACCTAGGTCTATGAACATAGTGCAGTAATGCATATGCTTATGATTTTGAAGCATTATGAAAAAAAAATATTAAGGTGTATTCAGACCACAAAAGCATGATTTATATCATCTCCAAAAAAAATTGAATCCTCCCCATAATCATTTGTTCGAGTACCTGAAATAATTCTACTTTGACATCGCCTATACCCCAGGGAAATTGAATGTATTTAATGATTCTTTGAGTTGGAAATTTCTTATCCAGGATGTTAAAGAATATTTAAAAGAGTGAAATTTCATGTCCCAATTTTCATTGTTTCATATTGGAGTCCCTAAATTAGGGGTTTCAGTTTAATTTTCCAATATTCATTTGTCAATTTCTCATCTTGAGATGATTATTTAGGATCAAAAACCTAATGATGAATTCTATATCATTATAGAATTTCTTTACGATGGAGAGACAATTGGATAGTGGTTTTTCTCCAAAGGGGATGTTCTATGTTATCCAAAAAAATATGTTGTACTGTCAGTGGAAATGAAGGTTGTGATAAAGGATTGTCATAATTTTTATTGGGTCATGCACCTAGGAACCACTGCGTTTTTTTACAACATGTGGTGGTAGTTATGGTGGCTAGGTACGAGATGGGTCATTGTTGTGTTTGTTTCCCATTTTATACATGATAGCAGGTGAAGGGCGAGCACCATAAGAATTTGGGTTTGTTGAACCCACTTCCAATCCCTAATTGGAGTGGGATAAAATATCTATGGGATTTGTGGTTGGGTTGCCTCATACCCATAGAAAGAATAATGTGATATGTGTTTTGATCGACTGGATGTCCATGTTTTCCAACTTCATACACATTCGTGATACAGTAAAAGTTGAGGAGTTGGGAAATCTATATGTCAAGGATGTTATCCTTTTCTATGTAGATAATTATTTTATAGTTTTTAATAAGGAACCTAATTTAACTTAATTATTTTAGAGAGGTTTTCAATAGGTAATGGGATCTCACTTCCAGTTGGGTATGACATACCATCTGCAGTTGGATGGCCAAATAGAGAGAGATATATAGATTCTAGTAGATATTCTCCACACATGGGTTCTCGATTTCAGTTGGGATTGGTATGATCATTTGGGGATGGTTGGGTTTTCTTATAACATTAGTTAGCATTATTTGATCAAAATGGATCATTTTAAGGCCTTGTAAGGTTGAACATGTAAATATCTGTTTTATTGGTCAGAGATTGGTGTAAGATCATTAGATTGAATAATTTTTCTATAATAGATGACCTAAAATATTCAGTTAATTAGTAATATAATGTTAAAGGAATAATGTCGATATTATTCTTAAGATGATCGTCACTGTATAACATTGAAATTCTTAGTTGGTGACAAGATGTTTTTGATATATTCACCCTGGATGGGTCGACAATGGTTGGGGAGGCATGGAAATCTTGATCCCCATTTGCGGCACCTTTTGAGGTTGTGAGAAGGTGGGTCAATTTGGATACAATTGAAGAATTTTATTTTAGCTAACCTCAATACAGAATTAATTCCTTGTGTCATAGCTGAGAAACTATCTGTATGATACATCTCAAATTTTGAGTTGGAGTGTTCCTAAAATTGAACCTAATCTATCTTTGTCTGAGCAGCCAGTCAAGATAGTTGATTTGGAGACCAAGGTACTTTGTGGGAAGATGAGGCATTTGATTCAAGTGCTTTGGAATCATGGTTATGATAGTCATGAGATGTGGGAACACGAGGCACTAATGAGAGAATATTTTCCTCATATCTTTAGAAAGGAAGCATATTCATAAGATTTCTCTGGATATAAAATTTTTATGGTGGAGAGGTTATAACATCCCATTACCAATGTGATAGGAATGTCTTTAGACATGTCATGATTTTTACTTTTTCATAACTGGGTTGGGTTCAGAATGAATTTCAAGGATACCTATAATGGTTATGTTATATATTGTTTGGATTATCATCTTCAACTTAGTGTTTTTGTATGATGCAAAAGGGTTACACACTATGTAACATGGTTTCATGTCGTGTAATGGTTGATGGGTCATACCATGAGAAGTTTTATAATGGGAGAAGATTCACAACATGAAAGGTCACATGACCTGATGAACCATTACATGTAGTGAGTTATTTAATGATCCGTTTTCATTTAAATCAATAAGTTTTTTGTGGTTATGAAATATAAATATATCACGACGTGTAATGGGGTTACACGTCGTGTAATAGCCTGAATACTATATTATAATAGGTAGCACAATATCCCCCTTTAGGATTCTCTCCAATTTCACTTCTCTCAACACAAATACTTCCTAAAGAAATCTTGGATCTCTTCGACCCTTTAAAATTATTTTCTTTGGAAGTTGATCATCATTGTGCTTGTGGTGTGATTCTAGAGTAATTTTAATCCCTTTTTTATTGTTCTTATATCTTTATTCTCCTTTTATAAGTATATCATATTTAAATTAATGTATATATACACAATGTTTCTAGATCTCATTTCTAGGTTGGGTTTTGTGGTCTTCTTCACCTTTATTCTCTTTGGAGAGTTTCATTACAGCTATTTTGTCTAGGAGATAAGTTTGTGATTCAGTCCCATTTGGAAAAATTTATTAAACCATTATTTTGTTATTTAACCCAATTATTGAATTAAATTCAAATACTCAATCTTTATTTCAATTCATTTAATAAAATCCAATTCTAGTGAATTGGGATATTTGAAATGGGGTTGTCTTAAAAATTGGGAAAACCACCAGTTTTATTGAATTGGGGTGTGTTTATGGGAATTTTTTTATTTATATTGTTTAATTTAAAATTTTAATTTGATGGAGACTATTTCAATTAAATTGTTTAATTTTATTGTGGAAATGAATTATGAATTTAATGGAAATGGATTTTAATAACTTTTAAACTTGTGAAAATGGCTTAAAATGATTTAATAGAAGCCCATTGGTTTTATCTTGTTAAATACTTTTTGATTATAACTTGTTTGGGTTTTAAATGGAAAATTTGTATTTAAATGGAAGAATGAGATTTAATTATGTTCAAACTAGTCTTAAAATAAATCACACATCATTGATTTTTTAGGAGAACATGAAAGACATTGGTAGTTTGTGAGTTAATTAGACTCAAACTATGATTATACATCATTTTAAAACATAAATATAATATGTCATATCCCTAATAGGATGGTGATGAGTAAAATTTTTCTATTGTCAGAGAAACATTTTTATAAACATATTGACCTGATCACTTAGAGGGTTCATAGTCCTATATCTTGGAACTTTCATACCTATTTGAAAGATGACCATGTTGCTCGCTTGTTTTATATTTGAGATATAAATGTATACTAATGTTGTTAAACTTATTTTAAAGCCCTATAAATTTATATACATTTTTTATATAAATTTCTTACCAAATCTGTTGTTTTAGATATATTCCATCACTTGTAAATTAAGTCATGTGCATGATGTATTTTCAAGCATTTTAACAATATATAATGATTTTTTAAAAAATGATTTAAAATTCCAAACCAGTTTAATTTATTCTTCGCATCTATTATGGAAATATTGGTTAGACCCTACTAGGATTTTTAGATCCCACCATACTTATTCATTAGGTTTTTGTAGATTATCTCATTCTAGGTTTGAGGAATGGGAAATGATCTATTACAGGTGGATCCATCTATTGAAACTTTTACTTGGTGAGTTATTTCCTTACTGATTTGGGCCCTTTTCCATTATTTTTGTACTTCAGTTCTAGATCTTTGGGCATTAAATCATGTTTTATTTCTGGAACATTACTCCCAGTTGAGCTTTTTTTGTTTTATATACTTCCTTGATTCTTTTATTTTGGCATTTTTTGTAGACTAATCATTCCCAATTTCAGTTTCTATGATTCCAAGTGATAGTCGACAACCTTGGGGATCAAGAACTCCCTTCAGGCTATGTCAGGGCCGACTCATTTATCAGGTTATTGGGGTACCCTGGATGTTTCGTGACAATGTTCATTGTATTGACTTTTGATATTATGATCACATTCTCATACCTCAATAATCATGTTTGTGATTACATTTATCCTTTGTTTACCCTTACTGAGAATCTGATCTCACCCATTTTTTTGTTTTCTTCCCCTAGTTATAAGGATATGTATTATATTTTTTAATTTCTTAGAAGGGTTCCAGTAAAGAAGTACCTATTGATATATTTTATATCTCAGTTATATACCCATTTTATGTTTCTATATTTCTGAATGAACTAAATTAAAATAGTCTTTGGGTGTCTATTTTGTATAATGTGTTATGTACTCTACCTAGGACATGTAATGGTCGTGTATATTAAGACTATGACACTATATGGGTGAACCTATAAAAACCATGAGTTCTCCTTCACTAAATAATAATAACACCCCCAGTCTCATTTCAAACTCTTACTGAGCTAGAATTCACTCTATATAATAATGACAAAGAAGTAGGTGAAGATAAACTTATTAAGCTCACGGGTAATGATATTCTATCTACCATTTTATAGAAATAATTACTCTTCACTCAATTATATATAGAAAGATTCCTAGCTATTGTCACCCTCTCATCAAGACTCGTTGACTATAATCAGGTTATATACCTATGGAAAACACCTTTCATTTGACTAGCTGAAAAAATAAAGATTAGTGATTATATAGAAAAGATGACAGCGGAAGGACATAATAAATAACAACCATGTACTATATATTGTGTGTACCAAAGTATAAGTACCCTAAATAATGTATTAGAAACATTAGAAAAATAATTAGTTATCATATCCACACTGATAGGATGTGTGGGATTCCATGCATATGCTCATTTCATTTGTAAGATAACAAAATAAAAGATAGTTTCATATTGTTTCCCAATGTTTCCATGTTATTACATAGATTAAAAATAATCCATACAATATTCCTAGGATAATCCTCTAATGATAAAACTGAAAAATGAACCAACACATTAGGGATCTACCTCATCCAACTGTAAAATTATAGTGACACCTGAAACTTTCTTCCAAAACTCCAGGAGATAATGACCAGCACTTAGTAAGAAAATATCATCTAATGGGGGGACATAGACTATATAAATCGATAATAAACCCATATTTCAAGATAATACTAACAAAAATTCGCACCAATATGATAGTTTTAAATATCTAATGTGGTTATATAATACATTAATGTTATTCATAATAATAATAGATCACAAATATGTGAAAAAAAGAAACTATACAATAAAAAAGACTATAAATTTGAATAAAAGAGGTCCTTGAAAATATCACACTCATTGTGAGTGATCCTTAATTAACCACCTGCCACAATGGATCACACCTCTCACACGACAAGTATAAAAACATGATTCTGCTTCAAAATTTTACCAAGAGTTTTTCTGAAACTGATATCATAAATGATGTTGATATTAATTTAATTTTTTTTAAAACCTAGATTAATCATCTTCTTAATTTTTATTTGGAATTAATTTTTCTAAAAAAGAGACACTAATTTTCCTTATTATCATTTCACATAAATTTTATTAAAAATGGATGTCATATGATATTTTTAACATTCGTTGTTAGGTTTTACGAAAACTAATATAAAAACATATTTTCGATTTTTAATGCTAGTTTTAATAGAAAGCCATTTCATAACATTTTAAAAAACACATGGGATTCCCCAAATTTATTAATAGATCATTTATAAAAAAACATGAATGATATGTTTCCTATAAATCTTAACCCCACTTCATTTTCCCTTATCCTCATCAATTGCCCATTTTATTAATCATTATCATTTTTATTCCCACTTATGTCATCATGACTCTTTCTTTTATTTATTCATCTCACCAATCTCATTTTTGTTTTGATATGTTGGAATTTTAACATCATTAGATAATATATTTTTTCAATTTTTCCAATATCATTTTAATTAAATACTATTTAGGATCTCCCTATCATAGATTTTATGCATGTGTATCTATGTTTTGTAAAATGAATATTTTTTATTTATTTTTAAAATACTTTCTAATTATTTTTTTAGTTTTCAGTTTATAATTGCATAAGTATCTATATGAATGTGGGCTTAAATATTTCAATTATAATTTATGAAAAATATCATTCCCAATAGTATTGGTGTATAAAAAGAGACATTATTTCCCAAATGATGGTGTTTAATGTTTGATCGATATCAATTTCTTTCAAAAAAATTCTAAATCTGGGTCATTATAATATAATATATATGTAAAAATTCATCTTTAATACATTATAATGTAAATAAATCAAATATCCCACTAAATTAATTTGATATATTCAAATAATTCCACATTTTAATTGTGTATTCGAAACTAAAAATGTTTAAAAAATTCTAAAATTTTGAAAATATTAGCATATAACTGATGGACACTTATATCAATCTTCTAATTCATCCCCATAGAATATATTTGATAAAAAAACATACATATCATGTAGGTGAATATAAAAATATATTAATGGGATAGTGCACTAATGGAAGGAATCCATATCAGTGAATTAGTTGAAAAGATAGTTAATGGTATGTTTTTTTGGTTGATTGAAAATTATCCCTATAGATACATATGATAAAACAAAATTATGAAGTAATTCAGAATTTAAGTGCTCAGATCCATATAGGTTGACACTTTGCGTGTTTCCAAAGACCGAGGTTTTTGGAGGATGCTTGGAAGATGTTTGGAGGAGTTCAACAGTTATAATATTGAAGATTGGAAATTTAACATTATGAAAGAAGGTTACCTGACATGAATATAAGTTTCATGATGGGTTATTTTTTCATGTTTAAAAATAAATAAAATGAACGGGTGATGCATTTTTAAGTAGAAAACTTTAAACATGGTAATTACACAATGTGAAAGTGGATTAGACATCGTGTAATTCCATAATGTTGTATGTTTTAAAACATTTTCATCCACTTAGGGTTTTCAAATATAATGGTTGTAGCATCTCCTCCTAGATTATCGGAATCCTCATGAACCCTCTTCTATTTTTTTGGTATTCCTTCATTATGGATCTCTTCCTATATTCCCTCCCACAATTTTTTGCAATTTTTCTTTTATCCAATGTACGTTCTTCCATTATTCCTATAGTTTCTTCAATCTGTTTCCCCATGTTTCTCCTTTCCATGTGATGGATCTTGATCTTCATGTTTCTAATGGAGTTTTCTTGGTTGTTGGTCAGTGAAGTTGTGTAAGGTATCCTCGTGTGGATTCAATTGTTATGTGATAGGAGATTGGGTTTCATTTTGTGGTCCATTATTGTGCGAATAATTTCAATGAACTTTTTAGGTGTGGGATTTTTTTCCTCTTTATATATTTACAAGAAATGTTAGAGCTATCATTATTTATCACCTTGTATATAAATGATATTGACTTAATATTTATTTGAACATTATTAATGAATCGGTATCAATCACATGGTAATGTTTTTGCTCTGTACCATAATAACAGTGTTCCTCTTGATTCTATAGATAGTTTGTTATCTATGCATTTCTTAGTTTAGAAATTTTTTTCTTGATTGAAATTGTTTGAGAATATAAATTAGGAATTATTTTTTAATTAATTGGATAAAGTAATTAATGAGGCATGCTTAGCCAATCTGATTTTTGTTGTTCGAATTTTATGAAAATCAATTTGAGGTAGTTGTTCATGTATAATTTATTTTTTAAATAAACCTAAATCATGTAGATACTTGTTGATAATTTAATTAAATGAATATTAAATTAATTATTTAATTGATTTGTGAAAACATGGGAAATCATGTTTCTTAGGTTTCCCATAGTTGGAACGTGTGAATAATAAATCATTTAATTAAAGATGGAATATGAAATGGTTGTTTGAAAAAATAAACTGCCTTTGTTGGGAATGGAATTCCCTCATGCTTGTGAAGGCTGAGTGTCTTGTATATAAAAACCCTACTCTTTATTACACACTTAATCCCGATTTATTACATAAACATACACATTAGATAACTCTGATGATCGATAGGTCTAGTGACTTAAGAAATTAGGGTCATTAAAAGACAACCTAAGAGATAAAAATACAACATATTTATTCCAAACATAATTTACATGACCACAACATTCCCTCATACATAGCCTTTCATGGGATAACATGAGGACATATATGTGAAAACAGGGAGGTATAAAGCCTAGTAAGTGAGTTAACACGGAATAACATGATGAATAAAATAAATGTTAGGAAATAGACATATCAGTGGAGAATAAGAGAAACATTAACATAAAGTCATGATGTAGCATGATTATCATATCATAGAAATGAGGCAATAAAACATAACATAATATTATCATGAGCCAAGGCTCATTGAATATGGAGCCTGATTAAACCCACATTGCACTTGAATTTGCATGATTAAACCCTCATTTCACTTGAATTATCATGAGTAAACCCTCATTTCACTAGAAATATCATGATACAAATCATTACCCAATGAATTGGAGAGCTATGATGGTGAATCTATTATAAATCTTTCATTTCATGCATAAGTGTGCCACGTGGATCATACCACATGGATCCATTAACCATCATAATTTATAACACAAATATGAGACATGAAATACATAAATGTATGCCTTTGGGCCCAAAAAGGGTGTATTTTTGCAGGTATAGACAATGGAAAGTTCCCTTCTACGTCAGGTACATTACTTTCTATGGAGCTAGGGAGCATGGGACCAAGCTATGTCTTGACATAGTAAGGATTTTATCTGATTTCTTTTTCACTTTGGTTTAGCACTGTTTTATTCTAGCATTGTGACTTCTGTGGCTGCATTCCTAGACTTATGTATCATGCATCATTTATAGATGTGCTCCATTTGTTTACACTTTTAGTCTTTCACTGTTTACTCTTGTATGGATATTTACTGCTTCCGCTATTTCTTTTGTTTATCTTCTGTTGTGTACTCTTCCAACGAGGGCATAGTGTTCCCACTATCACACCCAATGCCCTTACTACTTGTCGGCGTCCTCTAGTGTTTGGGGAAATGCTCTTGAGGCCATGTGACCAACCGGGTACGGGGCGCCTCTGGGTGAATACAGAAAAGAGGCAGATGCCTCTATAATTTCACTACTAGGGAAGTCTTGCTTACTTATAGCTACAGAATCTTGCAATGTAAAACGAATTAATGATGGGATTAGTTTCTCGGGTCCCATAAACCAAAACACTCCCATTCATATGTTCTTTTCCTTTTATAAGTATGTGAGTGAGGGGAATAAGAGGAATTTAATTGAGGATAAAGTAGGCAAGTTGTACTATCCATATAAGTTGGGGCCTCTCAAAGAAGGCTCGTGGGTTGAGTTGGAACCTCATTTTGATGTTTTGGTGGCTCAAGAATGGACAATGATTCATGAGGATGATGATTCAGGTGATTAAATTTTAGAATACTCTCAGTGGATAGTTTGGACCATTTCCAAAGGAAAGGTCCCCACATCCCAAGAAGAAATAAGGGGAAAAGGAAAGTGTGGCTTAGGGAAATGTATTATGGTCTAGGGGAAAACCCCAATGGATGCAAAGACTATTCTAACTTTCCTAATTTGATGGAAACTAGGTCACACATAAAATTTGAAAGTAAGGAATGAAAAGGAATTCAAGATGAGGAATGTGCTGATCCATGCAGAGAACCAAGAGTGATGGAAGAGGAGTTAGGGGTGGATGATGCGCTTATTCCACACCATGTAAGATATTTTTGAAAAAGTAATTGAGAAAAATGCCTCAAATGTGGATATTTTATGAATTTATGAAAGAGGGTTACAGGTTGAGTCCCTATAATAGAAAGAAGAGTGGATAGATTAGTAAGACTGAATCATCGCCCGAGGCTTCACCCAAGGAAAAATCACTATGGAGGAATTCATTCAGACAGTGGACAAAAAGTTTTCTAACCTCGATGAACTTATCAGGAAGGATCTAGAAAAACATGTTAGTAATCTACACAGAGAATTATATAGGTAATATGACTCAAATAATCTTAGTATTATGTTTAATAATTCTGTGAGCTCTTTTAACACGTATTGGCCTTTGTATTGCAAACTATGGTTTCCCACATTCCCTTAAAGTTACATAGTAAAAATTTTGTATTTGTAGTAGAAATAATTCTTCAATATACAAGTAATTGTTCATAAATGTGAATAACCTTAACATAGAAATGGGTATTCTATTCAATAACATGATGATTTTGGAAAGGTAAATTTTCATGTAGCTTCTTGTAGCATAACGACATCAAATAGAAATTAAAAAATGGGTTGATGAGTGATAAAGGGGTATCTCATCATTTATAAATGAAATGGACAGTAATAGGGTCATGGGACAAAGTATCTCAACATATTTAATGGAATTTATATGAATAATTTAAAACAATTTCTATAATGTAAATTGGGAGAGAGAAATCCCTTATGGAATTTTGGCATGGTAACTGGTGTACATGGGAAGCATTAATGAGGGAGAAAGGAGTCACTCATAATAAAAACATAAGGAGTGAAGTATGTGGGAGGTGATAAATCATACCCTAACCTTTTTAATTGAAACTGTCACGACTCTTCCTCAGGACTCGTGCCGTGACTAACCCCAAACCCGCCTCCCATAGGCCAGGGGCTGGCGACTAGCACCAAGGCGTAAATCCCGACAAAAAGGGGAAGTCATTTCCTTTGTGAAGTAAACAAACACCACAGAGTAAGCAAGCAGAAGTAAACACTAAGTAAAACTAGGTACAATAGTAGTGAAAAAAAGTAAGTGGTCCAGAATACAAACCCAAACTGAAAGTAAAGTACAATTGAAAAAGGGAGTACCGCAACTGAAAAGTAAAGCCGCAATATCGAGCCATCCACTGGAAGTCCCACCTGAAGGATGGGTACAGATAGCCTCCTCAGCTCCTCAGGTCCAGTCGTCCGCTCCGAGTACGTCTCGCCCAGTGGTCCACCTCCAGGTACCGACCTGCTCCACAAGCCTCAACCACGATCAGCGCTTTCCATCGTCTGCAACCAACACAACATAGTGCGGGCATAGCCCGTGTAGGGGTGTGTATATGCTACTCAGTAGGGACCCCGAGACCCCAAAGGTCTCCCAAAATCCACAAAGGATAATCCACAAAAGAATGATACAATCACGAAGTAACATCCAACACTACTTAGGTATATTCCCATACATATACCTAAGTTATCAATTCCAGTTCGGATCCAGCATCCGAGCCCATGTTCGATCACGTCCACACAGGATAGCACAACACAATCCATATAGGAAAGAAAGTAAATCATATCGAAGATAATGATTGAAAGTCAAGACTCAGCCCACACAGGTATACTTCTTCGTAAGATGATAGAGATGATCAGATGTAGCCACTGATTCATCTAAGCCGTCGGACCCACACAGGATTGATAGGTACAAACCCCCGCAATGACCCACACAGGATCTATAGGTATTAACCCCCGCAATGACCCACACAGGATCTGACCAACACAGGATCGGTATGCGCTGGCCCACAAAGGACCGTTGAGCACTGACCCACACAGGATCTGACGCACAGAGGATTGGTAGCACGGATCTACTAGGGTTCACTGAGTGTTGTAGTCGTCGCTGTCGAACCCACGGAGGATTCTCGTTCTGTCTTCATCGTTGTTGCAGTCGCAGCCAGCTCTAGGGTTCCCGCACATAGTAAGCTCATTCGGGGAGGGTCCACTCCACGATCTGAGGGCTGTTACATCAACTGAAACAAAGTCTAGAGTTGATGTACCCAAAAGTTCCGTATCATCAACAGGAACTCAACGTCACAGACGGCGCGTCAATCGGACGCCCGGTCTGAGAGTTATTGGCTTTTTCATCTGAGGGGCCCGGTTGGTTTTTAAGTAAAAACCAACACGACCACACTCTAACTACATCCAATCCTCGAGCGGAGTAATCCAAAAGGTTTGTCTCTCTAAGAGGAATCCAACAAAGTCGATGGCACGTCATCGAATGTCTGGAGCTCAAGTTATAAGTGTTTCCGCTCCGAGGGCCCGGTTGGTTTCGTGTACGAACCAACCCGGCTGAACCCAAAGTTCTCTAAAACCTTGAGTTTAATATACCGAAATGACTGCCTCGATCCAAGTATCGCATCGCAGCTGACGGTGCATCGATATGAGGTATGTAACTCAAGTTATGGGAAAAAGACCGAAAGAGGTCCGGAAATAGGGGTTCGGGCCCGGTCCGACCCGGCCCGATACCCCCTGGGGCGGCCCAAACCGGGTCGACCCAACCCAGGTCCGAGTCCGGCCCATTAAGGCGCGGCCCGTTCCGGTGGGCGCGGCCCAGCCTGGCACGCTCGGCCTGGCCAGAGTGGCCAGGCGGCTCGGCCGAAACGGCCGAGCGGAAGGGGGGGGCTCGCTGCCCCCTGTTGTGTATCCACGGCCCCCATGTGGGGGCCTCTACTTCAGCCAGACGGGGGTTACAAACCCCCGGTCTCCCCCCTGAAATGGCCGGCCCGGTCTGGTCGGCCGGTTGCTGCCGCCTCGGGACCGCCGCGGTCCCGCCCTCCTGCTCCGGCACCGGCGGCCGGAAGCCGGGCGCCGCTCCCTTCTCCGCCACGGCCAAAGGCCGCACCCTTAGTCCGACCGGCACGGTGCGACGGTGTCGCATCCCTCCATCGCGGCCCCACTATAGCCACAGCCTCTTCGAGGTTCTCCTGCACGGCGTGATGGCGCCGCAGCTTTGTTCGTCTTCAACGGTGCCGCGCTTCTCCACCCATTCTTTATTATTTCCGCGTGGTGCAACGACACCGCGCTGCCTTGCTCGTGCCGCAAACAAAATCAAACAATCATGTGGGGGAGGGTCCGTCGTGTCCGTGCGGTCCGACCTCCTCTCGTTATTGCGATATCTGGCGGCTCAATTAGAGACGATGATCAGTGATGAAAGTAATCACGAACAAAAACAAATAATCCCCTACCTCAAGCGTTTTCATCGAGCGAGGTTTCTCGCGGAAAGGGACGTCGCGGAAGGAGACTCTGTAAGCATCGCGGAAGGAGGATCGTAGGCATCGCGGAGAAGAGAATCTTCGGTGTCGCGTCGTCGATCTTCGAGGATAGCGTCTCTCATCGGATGCGAGGAGGAAAGAAGACGGTACGACGAACTCCCCTTTGTGGTGATGGAGTTCTTCGTCGAAGGCTCAGCATTCTTCGTCGGCGATGGTGCGTTCTTCACGTTCTTCGAGGAGGAAGAACGTTCTTCAGAACATAGGTCTTTCCTCTCCAAATCCTCTCTCACAATGAACTAACCTCCCATGAAATAAGACTATGTCTTATCTAATTTACACACAAGCCAAAAATTCATTTCAAATTTCAAAATGAATCCAATAATTAATTACTTTGAATAAGTTAATCAATTAATGAGTTATCTTTTCAATTAATGGTGGTGTGGGTGCATTACATAATTAAAAGAGGGGGTTTGAGGAAGTTGAATAGGTGGGGCTCATGTGGGGCCCACCCCCCAAATATCCTACTTAGTGTAGTAGGATATTGTGGGTCCCACTCCTACCACTTAGCTTAGGTTAAACTACTTTAAGTAAAATAAAATTGGTTGCACCATTTTATTTTATTCTTTTACTTAACCCAAAATTTTAATTACCACACCCGAGAAAATTCAACTCTAGAATAGGTGTTCCTAAGCAATTATCGGCGTTGTGATTCCATCGGTGTCCTCAGATTTTGATTCCGAGCAATGGTTCAAAAGTTAGAAAATCTCGCTCGTTCGTTCACTGAATGTACCCAAGCTAAACTTTGGAAATTTATTCCGGGCTCCCCGGGTCTCGGAATCAAGTGCCGTCAGAAACTGCGTTCTTGTAAAATCCAAAAGAAAATTACGAAAAAAAATTCCCTTGAATTTTACAGGTCTTTACATTACTCCCACCTTAGGGATTTACGTCCCCGTAAAGATACATCATAAACTAGGGAAACAAATGTGGGTACTGAGCACGCATCTGAGCCTCCCGCTCCCAAGTGCTCTTCTGGAGGTTCCCATGCTGCCATCTGATGCGCACTAGAGGAATTGACCGTCCACATAGGACCCAATCATGTTGATCCTTGATCTCCACCGGGACCTCCGCAAAATTCGTCCCATCATCAATGTCCATCTCCCCATGGTCAATGATATGCGTCGGGTCGTGCACGTATCTCCTCAGGTGAGATACGTGGAAGACTTCATGCACCCGGTGCAACTGAGGTGGTAAATCCAGGCGATAATCTACCTCGCCAATCCTACTGAGGACCTGGAATGGTCCAATGAAGCGTGGAGACAACTTGACACCATGTCCAAATCTCCATAATCCACGTCGAGGTGAGACCCGTAAGAAGACGTGGTCTCCATCCTCGAACTATAGTGGTCTCCGCCTCCTGTCAGTATAAGACTTCTACCGGCTCTGAGCTCTCTTCATCTACTCCTGGATGACCTAGACCTTCTCTGTCGTGGCCTGGACCATTTTTGGTTCCATAAGTGCTGACTCCCCAGCGTCCATCCAGCACAGCGGTGATCTGCAAGGTCAGCCGTACAACGCCTCGTATGGTGCCATCCCGATGGTGGAGTGGTAGCTTTTGTTGTATGCGAACTCCACCAAGGGTAAGTGATCCTCCCAGCTACGACCAAAGTTGGGGACACATGCACGGAGCATATCCTCAAGAGTCTGAATTGTCCTCTCCGTCTGACCATCCGTCTGAGGGTGGAAGGTGGTGCTCAAATGTAGCTGCGTCCCGAATGCCTTCTGTAACCCCTTCCAAAGACAGGATGTAAAGAAAGTATCTCGATCAGAGACGATGGATGATGGAACACCAAGAATCAATACAATCTCCTGAATTTAGAGATGTCCCAAGCTCTCTACTGAGCCCTGCTCTCTGGTGGGTAATAAGTGGGCCGACTTGGTGAATCGGTCGACAATCACCCAAATGGAGTCGTTACTTCTGGAAGTGTGTGGAACTGCAGTCACAAAATCCATATATATCCCATCCCACTTCCACTCTAGGACCTCCAAGGGTTGTACCAAGCCTACTGTTACCTGGTGCTCTACCTTCACCTACTGGCCGGTGAGGCATCGAGAAACAAACTCTACAACAACCTTCTTCATACCTGACCACCAGTGTTGTTGTCTGAGATCCTGGTACATCTTTGACACTCCTGGATGTACCGCTAAAGGGGAAGTGTGAAACTCTCTCAGTACCTCCTCATATAAAGAAACTGGTACCATGGTACGTCCTCTGAAAAGGGATGACGTGCTCTCATACCACATAGAATCCATCAGGTGCCTATCCTGAGGATATATGTGCACGTCGTGTCTCACAGTCATCATCCCCACATTGTGCCTCTCTGACCCGCTGAAGAAGGGGAGGAGTGACTGTGAGTGACTATAGAAGGGCTACTCCATCACTATCCACAAAGGATATCTGCAAAGCGGCGAGTTGCTCTGTCGCCTCCCCAAGTATCTAAATGCATGTCCCCCTGTTGAGAGCATTGGCTACTACGTTCCCCTTCTTCCTTAACATTTTGAAAAGCTGCAAATATTTCTCCTTTGCCGAAAAGTGAAATCCGGTCTCATCCCCTGGATGAACCACATTCCTTGCCTAATACAGTCAATCCTGTCATGATCAGTTAATTCATGCCATGGATGACGTCGTAAGGCCTCGACACTGCTATTAAGAGATCCAACCGTTACTCTTTCCTCCAAGGGTTGAGTCACACTGTCAGCATCAGTGTGTGGTCACTGGGTCTTCTCTAGAAGGAATCTCGTATGTGAGGTTCAAGTCAACCGTTTTTAACCGGAACCTTGTACTATTAACATACAAAATACAAGAAAGAAAACCTCACTATTGCAAGTGTCTTTTATTACTTCAACTAAAAGTACAAGGACACAAAGCAACACAAACAACAAAGCTAGAGGCATTATGGGCAAAGGCCTCCATGCCTAGAGCTAGTCCCGCACTTTTCCACCTACTTCTGGAGCTCCATGATCGTAAGCTTCAGCTTCCTGAAGCTGTTCTATCCCTTGTGGTCAGGGTGGACCTTCTGGTGGTGGTGGTGGTGGTGGTAGAGTATCAAAGTGTTGCCCACCACCTACTGCTCGACCATCTCCTCTACCTCATCCGCCTTCTCCCTGCAGACCGCCACGGTCGAACCTCTCTCTCTGCCAGGGTGGTCCCAAAACCGTCTGATTCCCCTCTGCATGGCGGGTCGGGCAGTCATGAGCCATGTGGCCCTGCCCGCCGCATGCATAGCACTATCTGCCACTCGTAAGACTGGTTATGTTGGGTGTGCCCCGAACCTCTGAGCCATTATCCTGTGGTCATCCGCCTGATGGCATGGTCCACTTGGACCTCTGCGACATCTGTGTAGTGCCAGCTGTAGAAGACTCAGCTACGTTTCACCTTGTGGTAGGTCTTGCGGCTGGTGTAGGCTCGGCAAGAAATCTCTCGATGAGAAGGGCTTGCTCCAGTACCCCTATCTGTGTTGGAATGCTGAGAGAGATCAGCGATGCCCTGATCCCATGACTCAATCCCTGCTCAAAGGTCCGGGCCTGGAAGAGTGGTTCTCATACTATGCCCGTCGAATAGCGCGAGAGGTTTGTAAATCTCGTCAAAGTACTGGGCGACCATCAAGCTCCCCTACCGCAGTTGTAGAATACCCTGGATGCGCACCGCACGGAGGGTGGCTGGGACGAACTCTGAGTGGAAGAGGCTCTCAAAGTCCGTCTATAGGAGTAATGCCTCGTCATGCACCTGGACCATCAAGCTTCACCATCTTCCTGCTGCCGCGTGCAGGAGGCTCGCTGCGAAGATCACCATGAGATCAGCTGGTGTCCTCACTAACCTGAAAACTCGCACAACCGCCTCCAGCTAATCCTCGGCTTCCTGAGGTTCCGTCTCCCCGCAGAACCTGGGTGGTCTCTAACGCTGAAACACGTGCAGTGCACCAAGGCGACGTTCACTCTCAGCGACTAGGGTTGGTAGCATAGGTGGCTCGGTGAGTAGTGGTACCGCCGGTGCCTCCGCAGTAATAGGGCCCCGCACCGAGGCCTCGTCGCTTGGTGGGCTGTCCTTACGTACAAAACTCAGAACCCTAGCTGGATACTGTCATGGGGATATTGTGAAAAGAGACAAGTGTGCCACGGTCAAACAGTATACCTGGTGAGCTGACACAAAGTAATCACAAAGAAAACTTTTGAAACACACATGCAATCAATTTTTTCGTGCATTAAGTCGGAAATCAGAAGTCAGGGTCCTGGTGTAAGTATACGTCAGTCTCCACACCAACACTGGACTCCCTGGACTAATAACCACACTCAATACCCTTAAAACTATATCTTCAAATAGAATAAATATGAGAGTCGTGAGTTCTGCGGTAGAATTGAACTCCTCTGATACCAATTTGTCACGACCTGTCCTTGGGACTCGTGCCGTGACTAACCCCAAGGACGCCTCCCATAGGCCAGGGGCTGGCGACTAGCACCAAGGCATAAATCCCAACAAAAAGGGGAAGGCATTTCCTTTGTGAAGTAAAAAAACACCACAGAGTAAGAAAGAAGAAGTAAACACTAAGTAAAAATGGGTACAATAGTAGTGCGGAAAAGTAAGTGGGCCAGAATACAAACCCAAACTAAATGTAAAGTACAATTGAAAAAGGGAGTACTGCAACTGAAAAGTAAAGTCACAATGTCGAGCCATACACTAGAATTCCCACCTGAAATATGGGTACAGATAGCCTCCTCAGCTCCTCGGGTCTAGCCGTCCGCTCCGAGTACGTCCCGCCCAGTGGTCCACCTCCAGGTACTAACCTGCTCCGCAAGCCTCAACCACGATCAGTGTTGTCCGTCATCTGCAACCAACACAACATAGTGCGGGCATAGCCCGTGCAGGGGTGAGTATACGCTACTCAGTAGGGACCCCGAGAACCTGAAGGTCTTCCAAAATCCACAAAGGATAACCCATAAAGGAAAGATACAATCATGAAGTAACATCCAACACTACTTAGGTATATGCTCATACATATACCTAAGTCATCAATTCCAGTTCGGCTCCAGCATCCGAGCCCAAGTTCAATCACTTCCACACATGATAGCACAACACAATCCACATAGGAAATCAAGTCAATCATATCGAAGATAATGATTGTATGTCAAGACTCAACTCACAAAGGTATACTTATTCGTAAGATGATAGAGATGATCAGATGTAGCCACTGATTCATCTAAGCTGTTAGACCCAAACATGATCAATAGGTACTAACCCCCGCAATGACCCACACAGGATCGATAGGTACTAACCCCCGCAATGACCCACACAGGATCCATAGGTACTAACCCCCGCAATGACCCACACAGGATCTGACCCACACTGGATCGGTATGTGCTGGCCCACATAGGACCGCTGATCACTGACCGACATAGGATCTAACCCACAAAGGATCGGTAGCACTGATCCACTGAGGATCTCTGAGTGTTGTAGTCATTTCTGTCTAACCTAGGGAGGATTCTCGTACTATCTTCATCGTCGTCGCAGTCGCAGCCAGCTCTAGGGTTCCCACACATAGCAAGCTTGTTCGGGGAGGGTCCGCTCCATGAGCCGAGAGCTGATACATCAACTGACACGAAATTTGGAGTTGATGTACCCAAAATTTCTGTATTGTCAACAGGAACTCAATGTCACAGACGGTGCGCCAATCGGACGCCCGGTCGGAGAGTTGTTGGCTTTTTCGTCCCATGGGCCTGGTTGGTTTTTAAGTAAAAACCAACCCGACCGCACTCCAACTACATCAAAACCTTGATCGGAGTAATCTAAAAGGTTCTTCTCACTAAGAGGAATCCAAAAAAGTTGAGGGAACGTCAATCAGACGTCCGGAGCTCAAGTTATAAGCGTTTCCGCTCTGAGGGCCCGGTTGGTTTCGTGAATGAACCAACCCGGAAGAACCCAAAGTTCTCCGAAACCTTGAGTGTAATATACCGAAACGACCGTATCGATCCAAGGATCACATCACAACTGACGGTGCATAGATCGGAGGTCTGAAGCCCATGTTATGGGCAAAAGACAGAAAGAGGTCTGGAAATAGGGGGTTTGGGCCCGGTCCAACCCGGCCAGATACCCCCTGGGTCGGCCCGAAACGGGTCGACCCGACCTGAGTCCGGGTCCGGCCCATCAGGGCACGGCCCGGCCTGGTGCGCTCGGCCTAGCCGGCGTGGCCAGGCGTCTCGGCCGAAACGGCCGAGCGGAAGGGGGGGGGGGCTCGCTGCCCCCTGTTGTGTAACCGCAACCCCCATGTGGGGGACCGCTCCTTCGGCCAGCCGGGGGTTATGAACCCCCAGTCTCCCCCCTGAAACGGTCGGCCCGGTCTGGCGGGCCGGTTGCTGCCACCGCGGGACCGCCGTGATCCCGCCCTCCTGCTCCGGCGCCGGCGGTCGGAAGCCGGCCTCTGCTCCCTGCTCTGCCGCGGCCAGCAGCCACGACCTTGGTCCGACCGGCACGGCGCGACGGCGCCGCGCCCCTCCACCGTGGCCCCGCTCAGGCCGCGGCCTCTTTGAGGTTCTCCGGCGCGGAGCGACGGCACCGCGGCTTTTTTCGTCTTCAACGGTGCGGTGCGACGGCGCCGCGCTTCTCTTCCCATTCTTTATTATTTCCACGCGGTGCAATGGCACCGCGCTGCCTTGCTCGTGCCGCAAACAAAATCAAACAATCAAGGGGGGAGGAGGGTCGGCTGTGTTTGTGCGGTCCGACCTCTTCTCCTTATTACGATATCAGGCAGCTCAATTAGAGATGATGATCGGCAATGAAAGTAATCACGAACAAAAACAAATAATCCGCTACCTCAGGCATTGTCATCGAGCGAGGTTTGTCGCGGAAAGGGATGTCACGGAAGGAGACTCTGTAAGCGTCGCAGAAGGAGGATCGTCGGCGTCCTGGAGAAGAGAATCATTGGCATTGTGTCATCGATCTCTGAGGATGGCGTCTCTCACCGGCTGCGAGTAGGGAAGAAGACAGTACGACGAACTCCCCTTTGCGGTGACGGAGTTCTTCGTTGAAGGCTCGACGTTCTTCATCAGCGACGGTGTGTTCTTCGCATTCATCAAGGAGGAAGAACGTTCTTCAGAACTTAGGGATTTCCTCTCCAAATACTCTCACACAACGGAATAACCTCCCACGAAATAAGACTTTGTCTTATTTAATTAACACACATGCCAACAATTCATTTCAAATTTCAAAATGAATCCAAGAATTAATTACCTTGAATAAGTTAATCAATTAATGAGTTGACTTTTAAATTAATGGGGGTGCGGGTGCATTTTATAATTAAAATAGGGGGTTTGAGGAAGTTGAATAGGTGGGGCTCGTGTGGGCCCCACCCCACAAATATCCTACCTAGTGGAGTAGGATATAGTGGGTCCCACTCCAACCACTTAGCTTAGGTTAAACTAATTTAAATAAAATAAAATTTGTTGCACCATTTTATTTTATTATTTTACTTAACACAAAATATTAATTGCCACACCCGAGCAAATGCAACTCTAGAATAGGTGTTCCTAAGCAATTACCAATGCTGTGATTCCATCGGTGTCCTCTGATTTCGATTTCGAGCACTGGTTCAAAAGTTAGGAAATCCTACTCGTTCGTTCACTGAACGTACCCGAGATAAACTTCGGAAATTTATTCCGGGCTCACCGGGTCTCGGAATCAAGTTCCATCAGAAACTGCGTTCTTGTAAAATCCAAAATAAAATTAAGAAAAAATTTCCCTTGAATTTTACAGGTCTTTACAGAAACTAAAATAGAATTGAAACTTTTAAGAAAACTTGGACATAAATAAGGAAGGAATTAATGTGAGGATCCCTTGTAGGATTTCGGCATGGTACTAGGTTTACATGGGATGTATTAATGAGATATATAGATGCCTATGATCATTCAAACATATGTGGGAATTTATGGGGTAGGTGCGAAATCATACCTCAATATTTTTAATTGAAAAATAAACGATTTAAAAACATTATGAAATTTGGACTAAAATAATAATGGATGAAATCCCATGCATTGTAGTGTGTGCCCAAAGGCTTGAGAGAGGCTTGAGAGAGGATTCTTAGAAGCTTGGGGAACCTTGGGATGATTATATACAGAGGAGGGAAGGGTTTCGTAGTGATTTAAATGTATTGAGTTAAGAGGAATGGGAGGTTGAGTGGGTTTATATAGGAAAGGAGATGAAATTCTTTATTATTTAGGTTTTGGACACTACACATTAAAATAATCAAAACCACAAACCATCCCATGGTTTTACCCATGGTTTTTGACAAAGTGAAGTGGAAAACATTATTTTATATGTAAAATGGAATAAATTATTAAAATATCATTTTTTATTATATGGATTTGTGTCACAATCTCAAAGAAAATATTATTAAAATGTTAAAATGTTTTATTAGTCTCGGAGGGTCCACGAAGGCATTATAATATAAATCAAACAAATCTATAATCACAACCTTTTAAAGTTAAAACATATATTGTCTGAAAATCTCTTTTATAGTATTTTATCTAATCAATATTGGGTCATTATGATGTCATAAAAAGCATTATATATTTTAATGGTACATAATTTTTAGCCAAAAAATCAAGAGTCTTAGAAAATAATGAAAAATTAACCATTGGAAAATTTTGACATCCTGATTCCAAAAATAAAAAATAATTTTATATAAATTAGTTTCTAAATATGTGAATTTTTAATTTTAAAATAAATACTGAAATTTATTAAAAAATCATCAATTCTGAGAAAAACATCTTTCAATCATTAATAAAAATTACAATTGTATTCATAAAAATTATACGATCATTTATTTTTAATAAAAATTTATTTATAAATAATATTTTTATTAATTAGTATTTAACTAAAAACTAAATTATTTCATAAAAATATATTTCATAATTAAATATTAACTAAAAACATTTACAATGTAACAATAAGAAAATGAATGTATAATCATTGTTATATACAAAACTAATTCACATAATCAATGTTCTAGGGTCTTGTTACATAAACCCTTATAACACCCGCATGAGACCTAAGGGTAAGGTGCACAATGACGATAGGATCATCGGGAAGCTCAAATAACATCACTCGAGTGGTAATCTCTATTAACATCCACTTATCTTGTAGGCGGATTTGTTCATGCTTAGCGTGTTGAAGCTTGACTTTGGTTTGGTCAAGAGTGAAGCCCAATGACACTACCTCATTTATGAGTGCCAACAAATGGGCTTTGTAAGGGGAAATTATACTAGATGAGTCCATCATTTCCTTTGTTTGAGTAACCTAGATTTTTTAAAGCCCTGTATTTATACTAATCATGTGATCACTATTCAATGGCTATATTAGCAATGATAACAATTCTCAACGGTATTTTGGAATCCAAAAACATAAAACTAAGGAATTGAATATGTTTTAAATAACCGATTTCAATAATATGAAATTTAATTAGATAAAGAGTAGTTTTCATTAATAAACGTTTGGGTCGTTACAATCTTCCCCCTATAAAGGAATTGTGCCCTCACAATTTGTGCCTCAGACATAAGAATATTATGAATTTTCATCTTCAGAATTAAAGAATGTCTATGGGTACTTATCTATCTAAAGAAAACACTACAGTGTAGATTTAATTTTTCTCAAAATACAACTTCTAATCTCCAAAGCTGTCTAGATAGTTTCTCTGATACAAACTATAACATCCTTGTTCTTTATTACATACATAAACTTGATTTATTACTAAAATTTCCCTTAAGACAACTATAAGGATCGATAGGTGTAGTGTATTGGGAAGTTAGGGACATTACATGAAAACTTAAGACATAAAAATAAAATATCTTTATTAAAAACATACTTTACATGACCACAATATTCCATCATACTTAGAATTTCTTGGGATAAACTAAGGACATACATGTGAAAATGGCGATCTATAATGCCTAGTAAAGGGGTAAACAAAAAAACATGAAGAATAAATTAAAATTTTGGAAATAGGAACATAAATTGAGCATAATAGTAATAGAAACATAAAGTCATAATATAGCATGATTATCATAACTTGGAAATGTGGCAACAACACATAACATGACATTAGCATGAGTCAGGGCTCATTACACATGGAGCATGATTAAAACCCCATTGAACTTGATTTATTGTTAGTAAATCCTCATTTCACTTGATTTATAATTATTAAACCCTCATTTCACTTTATGTATCGTGATACTAATCTTTACCCAATTAATTTTAGTGCTATCAGGGCATACCCTATATAAACATTTGATCTCATGCATAAGTGTGCCACATGGATCATAAAACATGGATTCCTAAACATCAGGATTTAATAAAAGAATAAGAGATGTGAAATATAAAAAATTATGTCCTCAACAAATAACTACATCAACATAATGGTGAATAACCTTTGTAGAGAAATGTGTATGGTATCACTTATACGAATATTTTGGCAGAGGATTTTTTTGGTTTCACTTCGATAGCATAACGACGTCAAATATAAGTCATAAAATAGGTTGACAGGAGATAAAGTGTTCTATAATCATTTATACATGAAATGGAAATTAAGGGGACCATTGAACATAGTATCCGAACATATATAAAAGAATTTTGATACATAATATAAAATAATTTCTTGAATGTAAATGGGGAGAGAGAAATCCCTTAAGGAATTTCGGCATGTTAATGACTGTATGTGGGAGAAATTAATGATAGATAAAGGGGTATATAATCATTAAATAATAATGAGGGGAGTATATGGGAGGTGAAAAATCATACCCTAACATTTTTAATTAAAAATATAAGAGAAAAACAATATAAGGAAACTTGTACATAAATAAGGAAGGAAAGAAAGTGAGGATCCCTTGTGGGATTTCGACATGGTAATAGATGTACATGGGTGGAATTAATGTGAGAGAAAGAAGTATCTCATCATTAAAAAGTAAGTAGGTATGTATGGGGAGGTGATAAATCAAACCAAAACATTTTTAATTGAAAATAAAAAGTTTTATCAACATAAATAAATTTGGAATTTTTTTTTGAAGAAATCCCTTACTTGGAAGTGTTATCCCAAACGCTTGGGAGAGGCTTCAGAAAGGCTTCTTGGGAGATTGGGGAACATTTGGATGATTCTAGAGAAAGTGGGGAATGGTTTTTTAGAGCTCCAAATGGTTTTAGTGATGATGAATGGGAGGTTGAGTGGGTTTATATAGGAAAGGAGAGTAAATTCTTTATAATTTAGATTTTTGAAACTGCACATTAAATTAATCAAAACCACAAACAATCCCATGGTTTTTGCCCATGGTTTTTTCCAAAGTGGAGTGGAAAAATTATTTTATAACTCCAATGGCTGAACATATTAAAATATTATTCTTGCTTATGTGGATTTGAGTCACACTCTCAAAGAAATCATTTTTAAATGTTAACATGTTCTATAAGTATTGGAGTGTCCACTAAGGCTTTGTAAAATAAATCAAACAAAGATAAAGTATCATTATTTTAAATTTAAAACATATATTTTCTGAACAATACTTTCGTACTATTTTATTATATCACTATTGGGTCATTATGATATCATAAAACATGTTATATGTTTAAAAGGTATTTAATTTTTACCCAAAAATTCTACTGTCTCAGATAATTATGAAAAATTCATCATTTGATAATTTTGACATTCTGATTCCAAAAATAATATTCAATTTATCTAAATAATTTTATAAATATTTGAATTTTTACTTTTAAAATAATGACAGAAATTTATCGAAAATTCATGGGTATTCACAAAAACAACTTTCAAATCTTAATAAAAATTACAATTTTCTTCATAAAAATTATATGATCATTTATATTTAATAAAAATTAATATAGTAATAATATTTTATTAAAATATTATTTAATTAAAAAATCCATTAATTCATCAAAGGTATATTTATAAATTTAGTATTAACTAAATAACTAATTATAAAGTAAAAATAACAAAATGAATGTGTATTCTTCATTCTATTCAGAACTAATGCAAATAATTATTCTGCAAGGTTATTATACATAACCTATTATAACACTTGCATAAGACCTAAGGGTAAAGTGCACGATGGTGATAGACTTTTGGGCGCATATTAGATAAAATAGCTTTAGTGGTAATCTATATTAACATCCACTTCTCTTATAGGTGGTTTCGTTCAAGATTAACGTGTTGAAGCTCAGATTGGGCTTGGTCAAGAGAGAACCCCAGTGACTCTACCTCGATTACAAGATCCAACAAATGGGATTTGTATGGAGTAATTCCATTGGATATGGCAGTATCTTACTTTTTCTGGGTAAATTTTGTAACACCCCATGGTTTGGAAAATAAATGTTTAATGCATTTTATAATCTATACATTAAACACAGCTTTTCCTCTATTATGTTTTGAATATCAAAAAATGGTCTTCTAGAGTTATGATCAGTAAGTCATTTGGATTCTGATAGAACAAACATTATTTATGGTGAATGAGTAAAATACCCTTATAAATATTAATATGATGCTTATGAATAGTAAATAATGATATTATTTTATTTTATAGGTAACAATATAATGAGATATTAATTAATTATTCAATGTCATATAAAACAAAATATACATTTAGAATTGTTATTTTTTGTATTAACTATGATTTTATTTAAAAATTAAATTAATAATAATTAAGAAATTATTTTTAATAAATGGAGTTCATTTTTGAATTATAAAGGTTGGAAAATTGTAGGGGTGAATTTTTGGGGTTTTTCTGAAATTCATGAATTTTTTATGAATAGTGAAATATGATAAAATACCGTATATTAAAATTATTAGTTAAATACAATATTTATGACTTAATAAGTGATGTAAGGCCACTTTGTTGGAACTCACATACACTTATTACTATTTTGGTTCATATGAAACAACACCACTAGTTGTCTTGATGGAATTAATAAAATAATGAATAAAATATTCAAAATTTACCCCTCTTCTCCACTATAAACCAACCCCCCCCCCCCTCACTCCCTCTCTTATTAACTCATATAAGCCTTGAAACTCCTAAAATATCTTCCCAATAACCCATCCATAATCACTTCCCACATCCAATAATCTCTTTTTCATTACAAAATACAAAAATCTCTTCCCTTAAGGATGTTCACAAGGAGGTTATTTCAAGAGGTAAAGCACCTTTCTTTTTCATTTAGTTTAATTTCAATTTATCTTCTTTTTTCTCCTCTCTTAACCCCCTCTACAATATGACAATGATAAATCAATAGTAATATATATACTATAATCATATCATTTTAATTGAAGAACCATCATCAATATTCATACTCTTTCCCTTTTATTTTTATAAATGAAATCAACGTCCATGATGTTCCAATTTATAACCTTCTTGGATGACGAAGTTTCGTTCTAAAATTTATCCTTTATTAATGGTAATGAAACCATTATTATGGTATAACCAGACTATTATATATTTATTATAACCTAAATAATTTTCATGAACATGTATATGTACATATTATAAATTTTTATGACAAAACTTGTTCAAAATATTCCAAATACCACTAAATAATCGAAGTGGTTTTCATCTAATGGTCCATCCTCATTTAAAGTAACCAAATGTTAGAGATTACCATTAATAATTCTGTATGTTCATAAAAAATATTTAATTTCAATTCTGGAGATTAACAACCATTCAACATGAACTCCATTACTTAAAAACAATTGTACCGATTCGGAAAATCAATAAAACGAACACTCTGGAATGATGGAATTCGATATTATATCTTATCAATAAGGATATAATGAACTAAATAAATATTTATAAACTAAATAAATGTATAATAGGTTATTAATTAAGTTATTAATTATTATAATTTCATATTCCAGGACCATATGATCAAGAGGGGACCACATTCAGACTTAAGGTAAGGGTTTTCTCACCCAGACCTCCATTTTAATTCGGGTTACTTTTATGTTCTAATTACCTAAAAGAAATTCTTTTATATTATTATGTAATCATCATAAAATATGTTTTAGTGTTATATATATGTTTATCAACCAGAAACCTTCCTTATATTATGTATAGTTACATGTTTTAAATGGAACATTCCAAATTGTTTCCAAAATACAAGCCTGGTTCAAGGGAATTTCTCAAATTATTACATATATTAAAGGGAACACTATAATCTATTTTTTAAAACCATTATCTTTTTAAAATCAATAATTATATTATTAGAATATTATCTTACTTCTCTTATGGTTTTATAAAATTATTTTATTCGAAAAAAACTATTTATTCAAAATAAAAGATTATTTATCTCAAGAATAACTTAATGATTTTATAAGAGTATTTTCATCTAATTCAACACTCATGTTGATTATTATGAATTATTGGTTTTAATAATTTATTATTTCATCTACCATATATTATTTAATGGTTTATGAATATTTTTATTGTGGATGATCTATCCTAAAATCTTTCACAATATTACTCGTAATGGTTAGTGATTTATGTTTAATGATTGGGGAAAGTTAGTTACATTTCATATAATAGTTTCAATATGAATATAAATGTTGTCTATGTTTATCCCCTATTATCTGAGGAACAAATTGGATTTATTATATTATGTTTTGGGACCTCTATATCTCGTCGATGTATCGGTCGGTCTCGTTAGACCAATAGACATGGAATTAGCTGAGACCCTTACCAGTTCGATATATGGTTTTGGCCAACACCTTAATAATTTTTAGAAATCTTGGATGAGGCCTTGAAAAAATGTTACAGAATGTCTATCATATGAACTTGACTCATTATAATGCTAGTAATTTATATTTCATTTGGTTATTTGACTGGAAGAGTACCCATTATTATGTTTTATTAGGGAATGATTTAATCAGCTCATATTTATACCACAATGTTTTCAAGTTCATTATTTATAAAGGCATGTGTTTTCAAATATTCACCTTGCCTAATGTTTATGTTTATGTTTATGTTATCTTTTTATGCATTTTTTACTCTTACTGAGTGTTTGAGCTCACCTCTTTCTTATGTCTCATTTTCTCAGGATATGAAGAAGTTAGTTATGAGTGACTTTCAGGCATAATTTTAAAGGTGTGGATGTTTATAATGGAATAAGATTATGTCTTATTTCTCTTCATGAAGTAATGTAAAACTTATATATATATACTATTTTTAAAATCTACTAAACTATTTGGTCCTTAGGAATACATATTCTTTGTGTATATGACAATTTAATAAAATAAGGCACCCTCTCTAGGAAACTAGGGTCAGGTCCTTATTTGGGAATCAGAGAATATTTAGTAGAAAACTTGGAAATTAGATTTAGAAATCATTGATTAGGGAACAAATATCAAAGATAGTTTTTGAGGATAAGCATAAAAGTACATCCTAGTATTTTGGTAAGGAATAGATTATGTGGATATTTCTAAAATATACATCCCTATCAAAATAAAAAAAGATAGATGTGGCTCTAGAACAGAAGTACCTGGGTGTGAAAGATCTGAAAACGAGTATTGTGGTTGACCCTGGGTATCCTAGTACATGACAACAGGCCTTTATGAACTCTTTATATTGAAACTCTAGCAGGATATGCTTAGGAAAATTCACATTTTCTATACAATCCATTATTATGGGTTTAAATGTAACTTTTTCCTCAATGAAAATATTTTTGTGATTATGGGATTAGCCTTGCGTTGAATGTCAATTTATGAAAATAATTTTGTTAAGTTAAGATTATATATAATGATTAATAACCTAATCTAGTGTATGCCATCATCTATAAATGGATCATAGTGGATGAAATGGAAACCACATGAACACATGTATCCCATGTAGGGATTGCCCTCTGACATAAGATAATGATATAGGATCTTTTGTTGTGACTAGTGCAGTGATGTTTATAACTATACTGGTACAAATTACTCAGGTTATGAACAATAAACTTACTCGTATGGAGAATCTCGATCCTACACATGGAGGAGCTTTGATATATCACATTATGTGAAAACAACCTCCATAATTCAATGGGACTAAAAACCCACTTATTTTTGAGTAGAGTATAATTTCCATGGAGATTATATTTATCACTTTCGTATGTAACAAAATAGAGATGGTAATAATGGTAGTTTATCTTCTATTGGAAGATTCAGATCACGGGTGGTTGTTAATCTAAAAAAACAAAGGAGGAAGAAGATATAGAAGAGATTGAATGGATGGACTATAAGGAAATATTCCTAGAGAAATACTTTCCTCATGAACACTGAGCAGATATGGAAAGTAAGTTTCTGAATCTGAAGAAAAAGTATGATGATAACATTGAAAAGTATAAAGATAACATCACAAGGTTAGAAAGGCATGCAGTGGACTACATAAGAAATTTGAAGAGAAATATTGATCGATTCTTTGATGGACTAAATCCATTACTCTGGTAGGCTCTGGTCTCCCAGAGTTTCTCATCATATGAAGATAAAATTTCATGTGCTATCAAGACAGAAATGTAATTTCATAAGACTTATGACATTAAATGAAAGTAAGATAAGAAGAGGACTACTAAAAACATTGGAAAATGAAGAAATGAAACATTGAAGAAGGGAAGAGTTAAATTTAAAACATATGAAAATTGTTGAAAGAAACACCATGGTTCCTGATTAAAAGGAAAAGGAGTATGCTAAAAATTTGGGCAGAAATGCCATCTTGCTGGTGATTGTAAGGGGAAGAAAGAATGCATTAATGTTTAATGCTATAATTGTCAAGATATTGAACACTATGATAATTATTTTCTAAATTGTTAAGAAAAAAAGCAACAGAAAAGGCCAAGGGAGAAGGGAAAAGCTTATCTAATCACAACTACTGATATTGATGTTTCTAATGAATTGGTGGTATTTACATTAATAATTTCATCAAATATAGCCAATGATTTATTGGATTATGGATTGTCACATTCATTTATATCCTTCCATTTTCCATGAAAATTAGACATGTCCAATTTGTTTTAATAAAGGAGTTATCATTCCAAACTCTTATTTGATGTATCACTACAACAAAGGTGTGTTGATCAGTCCACCTCATGTAATATATACCTGCTTTAGTTCCTATCCTTAACATCATACCAATGATTTACTTTGATATAATTCTCGGTATAAATTGTATATCTAATTATGATGTGAAGATCTATAGAAATAATAAGGAACTCTCAATTTTTGAGAATGGTGTAGAATAACTTATCTTTAGAGCAGAAACCTCGCCATCTAATTCTCATCTAGATCCATCCCTAGTAGCTCTACTGAATTCAATTATTGGGGAGGAAGGGAATTAAATAACTATGGGTGAGGAAATGAATGTTCATACAGAAGATGTACCTATTGTGCAATAAATATATTGACGTCTTTCCAAAGGATTTACTTGAACATCCTCCAAAGCGGGAAATTGAGTTTTCCATTGACTTAATTCATTGTTCAAGGCCCATATCAAAACCAATTATAGAATTTCCATTATGGAGTTAGTAGAACTAAATAAACAACAAGATAAATTGAGTGATAATGTATTTAGCACCCTACTATTTCTCCATGGGTATCCCCTGTTCTTTTTCTAATGAAGAAAGATGGGTCAATGAGGTTGTGAATTGACTACATGGAGATCAATGATATAAAAATAAATAACAATTTTCCCCTACATCGCAATGAGGATTTATTTGATCAACTTCATTAATCCAAATATTTTTAGAATATTGATCATCGATATGGATATCATCTGTTTCTTGTGAGGAAGGAATACATTCCAAAAACAAAATTTTGAACTAGGTATAAGAATTACAAGTTTATAGTAATGCCTTTTGAATAAACTAATGCACCATCTGTTTTCTTGGATCAAATGAATATAGTTTTCAATGAATATCTTGATGAATTTTTGGTGGTGTTTTTTATGATATCCTCGTATACCTTAAAATCTATGAAGATCATGAAAATAACTTGAGAATTATTCTAAATACTCATAGATGAAATTAATTATATGATAAATTTTGAATGTGTGACTTTTAGCTTCAATCAGTTTCCATTCTGGGCCACATTGTATCAAAGAATGGAATACCTGTAGATCTAGTGAAGAAAAAGGTTTTGCAAGAATGACCTACTCCAACGAACTTAACTGAGGTACGTAGTTTTATTGGATGAACAGGTTATTATCAGTGTTTCTTTCAGAACCTTGCCAGTTTAGACAACCCAATGATGAAGCTTAAACAAAAATGGGATAAGTTCATAAGGAAAAAGTAATGTGGATAATTTTTTAATGAATTTAAGAGAATATTAGTTAATGATCTAATATTGACTCTACCGTTATGGAATGATGGATTTGTGATATTTAGTTATACACTAAAGAAAGGACTTGACTGTTTCATTATAAAGAATGATAGAGTGACTGTTTATGAATCTAGGTAGCTAAAAAATCATGAACAATACTACCCAACTCATGATCTTGAGTTTGAAATGGTAATAATTCCTCTGAATATTTAGAGACATTGCCTCTATGGTGAAAAATATGAGATATATACAGATCATAAGAGTTTCAAATATATCTTCTAATAGAAATAACTCAACATGAGACAAAGGATATATATTGAGATACTCAAGAATTATGATTTCACAATACACTACAAATCAGGAAAGGAACATAAGATGGCTTACGCTTTGATTATAAAGGACCATGAAATTATGAAAAATATGAGAGTTAAAAGGGATCCTTAGTTCATTGATCTAGTAAAGACGGATATAAGAATTATCAAGGTAGGTAACACATCACAACATTTTCAAATGGATTCCAAAAATTATTTACTGGGAAGGATAAAATGTTTTCAGGATGATTATGAGGAGTTTCAAAAGAAAATTAAAGCTATAAATGATGGTAAGTTGACTAAAATTGTATATGAAGGTAGAATTTTGAAATTTGGAAAGAGGCTTTGTGTTCCCACTATTCATAAGTTAAAGAGGTAACTATTGGAATATGATCATAGATATAATTTCTCTATACATCCTAGTAGAATAATGATGTATATAGATCTAAAGAAAAAATTTTGGTTGGAAAACATGAAGAGAGAGATTTCTAATTATGTTTCGAGATGTTTGGTTCTTCAATAGGTGAATGTTATAAGACAACATGCTAGAGGAGTCATGCCACTGCTTCCTATTCCTATGTTGAAATGGGATGATATTACAATGGATTTTTTTCTTGGGCTAACCAATGACTCCAAGAATGAATGATGTTATATGGGTCATTATTGACCGTCTTATGAAATCAACAAATTTTCTTACTATAAGAGAAGATTTACTAGTTGTACATTTAGAAAGAATATATAATAATGATGTTTTAAGACTTCATGGTGTACCTTTATCAATTATTTCAGATCGGGATCCCCATTATACATCACAATTTTGAAAAATTCTTCATAAGACCCTTGATACAGATCTTTGTTTGAGCACTGCCTACCGCACATAATCTATTGGAATACTAGAACAGAATATTAAAACATTGGAAGACATTTTTAGGTCTTGTTCACATGACTTTAAAGGTATGTGGGATCATTATTTACCTCTAGTATAATTTCCCTATAACAATAGCTTCCAGTCAAGTATTCAAATGGAATCATATGAAGAGTTATATAGAAAGAGATATTGTACACCAATATGTAGGTATGATATTGGTGAAAGAATTCTCGTAGGTCCAGAAATTGTTGAGGAAACAATGGAAAAGATAACTATTCTCCAAACCCATAAAACAATATCTCAAAGTAGGCAAACGTTCTATGTTGATAACCGATGGGGGGATTAGGAATTTCAAGATGGATAACAAGTTTTCTTAAAGGTATCTACATGGTCAGGTATTATATGATTTGGTAAGAAGGAAAATTTAAGTCTAAGGTACATTGGACCTTAAGAAATTTTGGACCGAATTGGAGCCATTTCTTACCACTAGGAAATACCACCATGTATCCCCAAAGTTCACAATGTGTTTCATGTGTCAATTTTTAGGAAATACATGTCATACCCAACACATGTACTCACTTATAAAGAAATAGAACCTGAGCCCGATATGTCTTATTGTGAAGATCCTATAAGGATTTTTGATACCAGAGAAAAAGTATTATGAAATCT
Source organism: Viscum album (assembly GCA_963277665.1). Lineage (NCBI taxonomy): Eukaryota > Viridiplantae > Streptophyta > Magnoliopsida > Santalales > Viscaceae > Viscum > Viscum album. The sequence goes on along the minus strand of OY728159.1, from coordinate 1,285,065,534 downwards.
AATGACTAGTTTAGTAATGGTTCATTGGAGGAACCATAAGATAGAGGAAGCAACATGGCAGCCTAAGGATCTTATGTTGAAGACATTCCCGAATCTTTTTAGGTTACATTTTATGAATTTCGAGGAAGAAATTTTTGTAAGGAGGAATGAATGTAACACCCCAAGGTTTTGAAAATATATATTTAATGAATTTTATAATCTATCGATTCAACACAATTTTCCTCTACTATGTTTCAAATAACGAAAAATGGTTATCTAGAGTTGTGATCAGTAAGTCATTTGGAGTATGATAGAACAAACATGATTTTTAGTGAATAGTAACATAGATTTATGAATAGTAATATGAATAGTAATATTACTCATATGAATAGTAAATAATGATATTATTTTATTTCGTTAAGTTAATAAGATAATAATATCTTAATTAATTATTCTATGTGATATAAAACTAATTATACCTTTAAAATTGTCATTATTCGAATTAACTATGATTTATTTAAAAATTAAATTAATAATATCTATAAAATTATTTCAGAAAATTTGAGTTCATTTTTGAATTTTACACGTCAAAAAATGGTAGGGGTGAATTTTTGGGTTTTTTCTGAAAATATTGAATTTTTTATGAATAGTGAAATACGGTAAAATACCGTATATTCAAATTATCATTTAAATACACTATTTATGACATAAAAAGTGATTTAAGGACACTTGGTTCGAACTCACATGAACATATTACTATTAAATGTCACATAAAGCAACATTATTGGTTATATTTATGGGAATAATTAAATAATGAATAAAATATTCAAAATTTACCCCTCCCTTATACTATAAAACCCCCCTCACTCCATCTTATATTCACTACTCTATGCCATGAATCCCCTCAAATATCTTCCCAATTACCCTTTTCTAGACACTCCCCATGTCGAAGATGCTCTTTTTCATTCCAAAAGACCAAAATCCCTTCCCTTAAAGAGGTTCTCAAGGAGGTTATTTCAAAAGGTAAAGCACATTTCTTTTTGATTTAGTTTCATTTCAATTTATCTTATTTTTTTGTTCTCTCCTCACCTACTGGGTCCAAATGACCATGATAACTCCTGTATAATCTATATAATATAATTATATCATCTTAATGTAATAACCATCATCAATATTTATACTCTTTATTTTTTATATTAATAAACAAAATCAACGTCAATGAGGTTCCAATTAATAACCATCGGGGATGATGATGTTTCTTTCTTCAATTTATCCATCATTACTAGCCATGAATACATTTTGATGGATAAAATATACTATAATATATGTATTCTAACCTAATTAATTTTCATAAACCATTATATTTACATTTTATAAATTTTTATGACAATACTAGTTCATAATAATCAAAATACCACAAAATAATCAAACTGGTTGTCATCTAATGATTCATCCTCATTTCATGTAACCAAATTATAGAAATTACCATTAACAACTATGTATGTTAATAAATAATATTTAATTTTAATTCTGTATATTTACAACCATTCCACATGAACACCGTTAATTAAAAAAAGTGAACCGATTATGAAAATCCAGAAAACAAACACTCTGGAAAGGCAGAATTCGATATTATAACTTAAAAATAAGGAAATAAATGAACTAAAAAGAATTATGATAAACTAAATGATTGTACAGTAGGTTCGGAATTAATTTATTAATGAGTATAATTTCATATTTTAGGACCTTAAGTTCAAGAGGGGAACACATTCAGACATAAGGTAATGGTTTTCTCACTCAGACCTCTATTTTTATTCGGTTTACTTTTATTGTCTAACTACCTCACTGAAATTATTTAATATTATTTTTTTATCCACAGAAAATCTATTTTAATTTTCTATATATGTTTACCCAAAATAACCCTTTCTTTATTTAATGGATAGTTACAGTTCATAAACAGAACTTTCAAAATTGTTTCCAACATACATGCCGGATCCAAGGGAATTTCTCAAATTATTACCTAGTATCAAGGGTAATATATATTCTTGTTTTTTGGAAACCATTATCTTTATAAAATCACTCATTTTGTTATGAAAATACTATCTTACTTCAATTTTTTTTATATAGATATTTTTTCACAAGAAAACATCTTTCAAAATCAAAGAGCATTTATCTCAAGAATTGGTTAATGATTATATAAGATTATTTTCGGCTGATGCAAAAATCTTGTTGATTCTTATGTACTATTGGGTTTAATAATTTATTATGTCATCTACCATATTTTATTGAATTGTTTATGAATAATTTTATTATGGATGATCTATCCTAAAACCATTCCCCATATTACACATAATTGTTGGTGTTTTATGTTTAATGATTGGGAAAAGTTAGTTACATTTCATATGATTATTTCAATATGAATGTATATGTTGTTTATGTTTATCCCTTCTTGTATGAGGAATTAACTGGACTTGTTATTTGATGGTTGTGGCTCTCTATACCCCCTCGATTCATAGTTAGGTCTAATAAGGCAAATAGACTAGGAATTGGATGATGCCTTTCCCAATTTGATATAGGGTTTTGGTCGAGGCCTTAATCATTTTTAGACGTATTGGCTGAGTCCTTGAAGAAATGTTTTATAATATCTATAATATTCACTTAACTCATTATAGAGATATTAATTTAATGTTTATGAGGTTATTAAACTATTAGAATACCCATGATTATGTTTTATTATGGAATTATTTACTCAGCTCATAATCCTGCCATAATGTGTTCAAGTTTATTATTTATAAAGGATTGTGTTTAAAATTATTCACCTTGACTAATGATTATGTTTATGTAATCACATTATTTATTTCTTACTCTTACTGAGCATTTGAGTTCACCAATTTGTTATTTTTTATTTTTCCATGATAAGAATAAGATAGTTATGAGTGACATGTAAGTGTAATCTTGGAGGCTTGGATGTTTCTAATGGAATAAACTAGTGTTTTCTCTCCCTTCATGCTATAATGTTAAACATATATATATATATATATATTGTTTCTAAAAGCTACTAAACTACATGGTCGTTCAGGATACATATTCTTTATTTATATTTTTATGTAATAAAATAACACACCGGCTCCAGGAAACTAGGGTCAAGTCCTTACAAATTTTATTTTTTAAAGCCCTGTATTTATACTAATAATATGATCACTGCTCAATGGCTATATTATCAATGGTAAAAATTCTAAAAGTTATTTTAAAATCCAAAAACATAAATCCAAGGATGTTAATATGTTTTATATAACCATTTTACATAATAATACATTTAATTAGATCAATATGAATTTTCATTAATAAAAGGTTTGATAGTTACATTGTGATTTGGAGCCATGATAACACATTGTGCATGAAGGTTGAATGATCTGTTTAAGGGAAAAGAGACCATTTTATAGTTTTTTTACTATTTAATGGGATGTGACATTACCCTTTTATGGATGATCTTGGAGGGCTATTGTCGTATGTGGGGTGGGGATCCCCAGATGTGTCTTGATCCTTGGATGGTTGAGTCTAGAGGGCTATTGTTGTATGTGGGGAGGGGAGGCCAGGTTGTTGTGGTTATAGTTGATGACTACATTGGTGAGATGTATCAGTAAATACATGTGGGTGTCATAGAGGACACCATATATAGTGAAATGTGTTAAATATTGACTTACCCACTTATATAAAATATTTATAGTAGTTTGAATCTTTTGATTGGATGATTGACATGTTTCTTGTTAATATAATTTCTTTTCCCCATTGAATGAGGCACATGGATGTGATTGGTTTCATACCATATTTTCTAGAATGTGATATTTTAATAGAGTACCTATTAATATTGAAAGTATTACTATTTATTAATTCATTATGTTTAACCCATGGGGTTGGATCTTTCTAGGATTCAATACTAAGGTTATAATTCTGAGAATCCACGGATGTAGTTTTCCAATTTATGGAGGGAATGTATTGTTTTGAAATTATATGATATTTGTAAAATGATAATGGTTAATTAATGGTTAATGAATTAATTAAAAAAATTTACACTGATGAAAAAATGAAAAAAAAAAATAATGTTTCTCTATAATTGGTTGTGTTCTTATAGGGTATTAGGTCTTTACGGTGGTAATCAAGATTCCAGGAAACTGTAGTTACAGTTGAGTCTAATATGGATATATTCCAATAGTTTGGTTGTGAGCTATATTATATCATGTTCTTTTTGTGTTTCCATTTTCTTCTCTACCATCTATGTTGGGGAAACTAATACCCAAACTATTCTGATCCAGGGGTGTTTTCCCCAACATCTTGATAGGAGGATGTATGGATAACTACCCCCTTTGGAAACACTCTCTTATCATGGTAGTAACATGTGATGGTATGCACGATAGTTATTTTTCCTAATATATGTGTATAGAGGGTTATGATCACTTGTGGCTATTTCACATGCATGAATTCTGTATATAGTTTCCTAATGACTACAATAGATATAACATGTATAGGTTGTGAGGTGTTGAGGGTCTGTATACAGTGTATGGGCTGTGATGTATTGAGGTATAATACTCGATGTATGTTACACATTATGTGGGCTATGGTGGATCCCAAAAACTACCTTGTTACTTTTTTTATGTGGACATTGTGTTTTTTTCCATGAGTTATAGGTTGTGGTTGTTTTCATTGTTGTTTACGGCTATCCTTTTGGGATAGACATGGTCAGGAAATGTGATGTTGGGTTAGAGTGGAAAACCAATGGTGATGTGGAATCAGGGTACCCTTGATATTATTATTATATTCTATTCCCATGTATGTGACACTTGGTGAGAGTAGTCATGGTGATGTTGGGAACTTTGTATAATTGTTTAGGTGGAGAGTTAGTTTCATGTGTTGTTTATTGTTCTTTAGCATGATTTATTTACCTTTTTCATTATACTATCAGATGGGGATTATACTGATTATACTGTTATACTCACCATAAATATATATAAAACTACTTTTCAGGTAAGCTATAGAAGGTTGGAGATTGGGCAAGTTAATATTATCTTGGGGTTATCCTGAGGTATTTGGGATTCATGGTTGCTATCATCATTACATTATTTTGGTTCTTTAGTTTCCCATTCAGTTGCATAATTTCTTGCATGGAATAAAATTTTTGTTCTTTGTTCTTTGGTTTTCATTTTTATTATTGTCTGAGCAGGATTTGGTTGGTTTTTATGTTGTCTCTCTCATCCACATGTGTTATCTTAGATTTTAGTGCCTCCCATCTAGATGTTCATTATACCTTTGGTGATAGACTCTAACCCAAGGCTTGGTGGAAGTGGGAATCAGAGATCCACTATCCCTATTTTCTCATTGTCTTCCCCGGAGGGATACACTTCGAGAGGAGGGGGTTATGATAGAGTGTCCTCCGAGGTCTCTTTAAGGGATAATATGAAGTTTATAGATAGTCAAATGTGAGGTTGAATTGGTTGGTATAGAAATACTGCCATCTATGTTTAGGAAGCATTGAAAACATGGGAGACCAGATGAGACACAAGTATTTAGAGACCATGTGATCTGATGTAGAGACCATTAAGCTTAAAACGATAACAATATTATATGATGATGGTTATAGTGTAGATACCTAGGAATAGATCATGCATCCTTACTCATTCTCGTGTGTTTGAATGGGTAGACCATGGGAAAGCTTAAACTAAAATGAATAAAAGAAAAAAAAATTAACTAATTTTAATGTATTACATATTTCAGGTTTAGGAGATATAACTCTTAATACTTTTTTAGATATGGATTAAGGTTTATGTCCCTATCTAGTTCACAAAAAAAATATGTTCAGAAATTTACACCAGTAGACCTCTGCAGAATAGAGGTTAACAGCGACACAACTAGGAGGAGGATACTTCTTGGGTACCTGTGCTAGTTTCTGTAGAGGTATGAGTGAACCATTTTTGATGAAGTAATGAAACACTGGTTGGTTTTAGTTGATATATCTTTCTGTTTGATCTATGATTGGATGGAGAATTGGGTATCATTAACTATGATGATGCAATATGTGGAAGCGAGACATTAGGGGTTCTTGTTTCATGGGAATCACAAGGAGGGAACAATCTTGTGGTAGGAGTTCCAAGACCAGTTTAGAGCTGAGTTTCTTTATTCGACCGTAAAGGTGACAAGTCATAAGTAGAAGCATACTTTTTGATAGGGGAGATCTAGTGTGTGATAGTTTTACCTCCTTTTCATGAACTTTATGTGATATTATTTGGACCTATTTCTAGATTAGGATGAGGCTTTGCATCCATTGATCTAGTGCTAGGTCACCTAGTTTATAGTGAACATGTATTAGGTGGTACTAGAAAATTATAGGTCTTTGAGAGTATGTTATATAGAACTATATCATCATGGGAGGGGAGTCATTGTTATACCTCATAAAGCATCATTTTGGTCCATGGTTCCCAGATCTCATGATAGAAGAGCTTCATATTAGCTGGGGGTGGGTCCCATCCATCAATGCTTATTTTTCTAGAGGCTACAACTATCATGCCTATACAGAGGGATCAGATACATTTTTTTCTTGTGTAGGATGATGTCACCAATGACGTGAGTTCTTAGTAACTCTGAGTAGTTAGTGTGTTTCATTTGTTCAAATTCTAGCTCTTCCATTGAGGCAGTTCCAACTGAGGAAGTATTAGTAGGTTGCTCTAGTTTTGGACCTGTAGTGAGTAGATGAGGAAAGAACATGACACCTAAGGGATGATCCACATCCTCATAGTTAAGAGCATGGTCATGGAGTTGGACTTCAGTAGGGTCACAGAGGCCATAGAGTAGGTCATAGTCAGCTTCAAGCATTAGCATTGATAGCGTCAGGTGAGCAAGATGTCATTTGAGGTACCATTTTCTTGTTTTCTACATCAATATATTCTATGTTTGATCCAAGATAGAAATATTCATTTATATCATCTTCCCTTTTCCATGCTTTGGGACTTGAGGTAGATATACTTCTACTTCCCTTAGTCTTCACTACAATAGTTGGAGGTTAGGCTGACTTGATTGAATTATGTAGAAACTGTGAGCTAGTAATGGGTTTGTACCACTCTTGGGAATATTTCATAGGTTTACAGAAACAAAAATATGACATAATCCTTGACATGGAATGGATGTATTTGGTTGGGGATATCGTTGATTTCTCTAAGAGGTAGGTTGTGTTGATTAATGATAGTGGAGGTACAATAGAAATTTTGGTGATAGAGACCCTCAGATAGGTCAGAGGTGTGTTCCCTCTTTATCATCCTTGACGGATGATCTAATAGTGAGTTTCTTAGACGTTTAACAGTTGGCATTTACTATGGTCATAGAATATAAACCTCATTTCATTCTAGAGGATGTTTTAGAATTAACCCATCGATGAGTGAATGATTTTGGTATCAAACTATAGTAATGAACATCTCTTATATCGATTTATCTGCATAGTATAGATCCATCTGAGTTTCAAGAGCTATGTATACATCTTGATGTCCTGTTGTAGTGTGGTTTTTTCATCCAACTATGACAGTGTGTGGTACACCATTTTTGTTTGTAATGACAACTGACATCATGTTTTGGTTGGGAATTGATTATTATTGCTCAAAAAATGATATTGAAGATCCTCTACCCTCTTCCATGGAATGCTTGTTTATTCGATCAAATATATGGTCCAAGTGTATTTTTGAATATCAATTTAATGTCGGTATTTCCTCAGATGCAAGTAAAGTATGAGTATATCCTGAATACTGAATTCTATTATCATCAGGGGTATTAAGAGTTCTTTTATATAATGTTTGGTGTGATGAATTCCATATTTGTGTTCATGGGGTTAATAACCACTATTATTTATGAGTTAGTATATAAATTCGTTGTGGTTATAATCAATAAAATACTTGTGTACTATGAATTTGAGGATGAGAACGTAGAGAATATTCATTCTATTTTGGGAGTTCTTCACTATGAGAAGTTGTTTGGGAAATTTCTGAAGTGCAATTTTTTGGATTTAGATATCAGTTTCATGGGGCATGTTGTATCCCATGTGTGAATAGCTATGGATTCATTGAAAATAGTAGAATTTTTGGGAGGATCCCAAGACAGAGAATGATGTAAAAATATTCCATGGTCATAGCATCTATTATAGGAGGTTCGTAGTCGATTTCTCTTAGTTTGAGACTCCTCTAACAAAATTGACTAGAATGAATCTTGCTTTGTTTTGGACTTACCGGTGTTAGAATTCTTTTAGTATCTGAAGGATATGTTTGGTTAGTGCCCCCGTTATTTGTCTGCCATTAGAAGGAGTTCAATTTGATGTTTTATGTGATGCTTCAAATATTTGGTTGAGATGTGTTCTGATGCAGAATATGCCAATTGTTTCTTATGGGTCTTGGATGTTATATATCCATGATTGTAACTATGAATCCTCTGATCTAGATTCTATGGAGGTTGTGTTTTCTCAAATTTTTTAGAGAAATTAACTCTTTGAAAAGCGTGTTTTGGAATTTGTCGATCATAGGAGTCTGAGGTATGTTTTCTCCTTGTGTGACTTAAACCTGCTCTAACATTAGTGGATGGAGTTATTATAGGATTACAACATTCAGATTTCATATACAATAGAAAATGGGAATTTTGTGGCTGATTTTTTGATCAGGAATTCACATAGTGATATAGTGCATGCATCTAGTCATTCATCAAATGTAATGGAAGACAGTTCAACTATACATCTAGATATGGCAGTAGTCAGGGGAATATATTATATTTTTAAGATGATGGTGAAGTCATATCCATTGCAGCAGGTGGTAAAATGATAGTTGGGGGATCATGAGGTGGAGGACTGGAGAGACTAATTTGTTTGGGTCGAGGCCATAAATTTTTGATCTAAGGGTGAAAATCACCAACTATTGTTTCATAGAAGTATTTTTTTCCTTGGATACATCTATCATGGTTCTCAGAGAGTTCCATTATTCACCATTTTTAGTACATCATGGAATGAAAAATATGTACTGAGAATTGAGAGGTCGGTTCTAGTGTCTTGTGTTAAATTATGTAGTTTTAAGGTTTGTGTCTTGATGTTTGTTATGCAATAAAGTGAAGGCTGAGAACTATGTTCTCAGTGGTTTTCCCGGTCATTAGATGTTCCTTAGTGGAATTTGGAGGAAATATTTATGGGATTTTTTATCGTTTTACGTCGAGGTCATGGAGTATATGATACTATATGTGTGGTAGTGGATCGTTTGACCAAATCTTACCACTTTATAGGGATTAATGAGTCAATCTGAGTGGAGTTTTTTCCATGGCTGTATCTATTGGTGGTGGTGAGACTCCATGGAGTCTTGAGGAGGACTATTTCTAAGAAAGATCCTTGTTTTACTTCTAGGATGTGGGAGGATCTCTAGAAATATTTTGGTTCTCATCTATTCCTTAGGACTTCTTTTCATCAACATATGGTTTGTTAGGTGGAGAAAACCATCTAGGCTCTTGAATACATGTTGAGGACTTGTGTCCGATATTTTGTAGGTTCATGGATGAGTCACCTTCACTTGGTGGAGTTACCTTGCAACAATATTTTACACTCTAGTGTAGGTATGGTTCTATTTTAATCCTTATATATCCGACCATTCCATTCTCCTTTGAGCTGGACTAGTGTCGGTGATTGTGAAATTCTCAGGTCAAAAATGGTATAAAATACAATTGAGATGGTTTAGGTGATCCATGAGAGAATGAAATCTACACAACATCATTAGATGTCTTATACTGATCATATGAGGAGTCATTTAGAGTTCAATTTTGGGGAACATGTGTTCATAAAGGTTACTCCCTATCATTGGTAGTGAAGGAATAGTCATTGGAATAAGATTTCTTTCTCTTTTGTATTTTCATTTCTAGCAATTGGATCATGTTGGAGCTGTGGTGTATAGGGTATCGCTTCCCTAGTATATGATCTAGATACACAAATTTCTTCACATGCCACAACTCCATAATTATCAATCAGATGACTCTCATTTCATCAATTAGGGCGTGGTCAATGTTTACAATAATACAACCTTTGAGGGGCATCTGGTCGAGATCTAAGGCCACCAGGGGAAGGTTTTGCACTGGAATTTTATCCTCAGGGTTCATTCCTTTTGGTAGTACAGTTCCATGGAGGAGAGTACCAAGGAATGTGTGTTGTAGATATACACTCAATACCATGATTTTTTTTGTTTTATCTATTATCATGTATGATGTTTGTTTTTTGGTTGTAAATTTTTTTTGGTATACGATATGGCACACTCTCTCTCTTGATACTTATTATGAATTACATTTGTTCGATGAGAGGAGAATATGTTTGGGTTATTCCATGGGAATTTCATTTTTAGCATCTTGAGAATAGATGTTTTTACTCTCCTACTATAGGTGATGAAGACTTGAAGATTATGTCATATACTCACCATGTTGAGATCATTGTTCTTGGATGGGTGTGGATGAGAATCTATAGTTTTGAGAGATTTTTAGAGGTATCTCTTGGGGAGGATATTTAGATAAAACCTTTTTATATTTCTCTCTCGGTTGTTTGTGGATTATTAAGGAAAAGAATAGTTTGAGTGGTATCTAATGTAAAGGCTTAGATCAATGTTTATTGACACATTTCCTATTTCTAAAGAACTAGGCACTTAGAGGAGGCTCATATATTGTTTATATGATTTTAGATGCTAGAATATGGAAGCAGTGGGATTTCAAATTTTGAGGGATTGTTAAACAACATGAATACGGGTTTCATGACAAGTAATTTTTTGGTGTTTTAAAAATAAATAAAGTGAATAAGAAATATATTTTTTAGTAGAAACCAAACCCTAGGAATTACATTTCATGAAAGGGGATTACACGTTGTATAATTCCCCAATGTTGTATGTTTTATAACATTTTCAGCCACTTTCCTTTTCCAAACTCTATGGCTGCAGTGCCTCCCTATTAATTACAGGTTACATAGTGACCCCTCTTAGTAGTTTTGGGGATTACTTCATTAAGAATTGATTCATAACTTCCTTACATCAATCAGTAGTGATCCATCTTTGATACAAGGTATGTTTTACCTCCGTTCATGTAGTTTATTCAATATTTTTCCTCCAAATTGTCCCATTATCTTTATGTTTATAATGTAGTTTTCTTGGTTATTGGTTAGTGTGGTTGTTCCACTTAATCCTCTAGTAGATACAGTTATTGTGGGAGTGGTGACCAGGATTTGTTGCGTGGTTTATTCTCATACGAATAATGTATAACACCTTTTTAGGTTTGATATTCATTTCATCTTAATTTATTTTCATGAAATTGTAGACCTAGCATGATTTAACCCCTTAAATCACATTGAAATTGAATTAACAATTATTTGAACTAGATTAAAGAATTGGCATCTATTGTATATTGGTGTGGCAGCTTTGTAACGTGATAATGGATTGCCTCTTGATTTGTTAGATAGTGTGAAATATATTCCTTACGTAGATTATAATGTTTTTATTGATGGAAATTTTTAACGAACGTAATGTTAGAATAAATTTTTAGTTAATTGCATATGGAATTGAATAAGAATGTTTAGGAATTATTGTTATTTTTTGTTACAATTTGATGTTATTAAAATTGATGCAAAGAATCATGTTTAATTGAATTTTTCAATGAGCATAAATCATGATGATGGTTAGTGATAAAGTAATTAATGTATTATTAGTTTATATCTTTATTTAATCTGTGATAGATTTGGAAAGATTGTTTATTATGTTTCCCATTATTGGGACCTATAAATTATAAATTTTTTAATTCAATATAGAGTAAAAATTGGTAGTTTTATAATATATAATTCCTTTATAAGGCCTGGGATCCCCACATTATTATGATGTTTGAGTGAATTGTGCTTTGTATATGTGAGATATCATTGTGTGTGAACACTAAATATCTTGTTTTAGGGCCAAGATTCAGGTTTCTTGTTTGTTTTTGGCTGCTAGGTATATGATGTCATCTTCATATAACTGATACTTGAGGAATAGTTTTTTATTTTTGACCAGGAGGCATGGATGTGTCGTGATCCTAGAGGGATATTCTGGTATGTGGGTGAGGAGGCTTGACTGTTATGGGAAAAAAATGACTCCTGGAGTGGCAATATGCATCAGGATAATCATGTAGTTATCAGGGAGGACATTGAAGATGATAGAATATGATTAATTGGGGCTTACCCATTGATATGAAATCATGATAGTAGTTTGAATATATTGATTGGATGATTAATGGGTTTCTTGTTTATCTAAATTACATTCGACACTGCATGATATAGATAGATGTGATTGGATATTTTCATTGTTTGGTATCATGTGATTTTTTCCTATACTCCATGGTAATATAGGAAGTGATAATGTTAATAAATTAATAATTTTTAACCCATTGGGTAAGATCTTTCTAGGATGCAATGTTGTGGTTATAATTTTGAGAAGTTGGGGACTCAGTTTTCTCATCCTTAAAAGAAATGGTTCTTTGTTGTAATTCAATGAAATTTATAAAATGATAATGTTTAGTTAATAGACGATGGATTAATTAATGTAATTTTCAACAAATGAAAAAAAGATAAAATAACTTAATGTACCTCCTTAGACGGTTTTGTGCTTATACAATATCGTGTCTTATTAGTGAAATATGATAGTGTTTTTAGCTATTTTTGAGTAGAATACTAGAATATTCCCATAGTGTGGTTGTGAGAAATATTATATCATGTACTTTTTGTTTTTATATATTCAACTCCTCTTGGTCGGTTACGGAAACTGACACCCTGGAGATTCTGAGCCCTCAGAGTGTTTTCCCAAGAATATTTATGGGGGGATGGATCATTGACTACCTCCTTTTCCCCCACTCTCTTCTCCTTGTAGTTACATATGCTGATATGCATAGAATTTATTTTCCCCAAATATATGTGTAGGTGGATTTGATTGCTTTTTTTTATTTCACACACATGTATTCTAGATGTATTTTTAGAAAGACTATTATTGGAATAACATGTATAGGATATAATGGATTAACGATCCTAACTCGGTGAATGAGATTTGATGGATTGAGGTATCATACCCTATGTATGATACACATTATGAAGGTTGGGATGGATCCCTATAACTACCTAGTTACCTTTTGTTATGTGGAAATGGTGCTATTTGGCATGAGGTTCATGTTGTGGTGCATCACCTAGGGATCTCTGAGCTATCCTTTTCAGAGAGAGATGCTTAGGATGTGTGACATTGGGGAAAAGAAAAAAACCAATCAGGATTTCATATCATGGTATTGTTGATAATCTAGTTATACTATATATCCTTTTATGTGATACTTGGTGAGATTTTCCCTGGCATGGATGGGAAAAATACAATTATAAATATTTTGTAACACTATTTTATCGATTTATAATATGGGAGTCAAAGGAATGTTATAGTGATTGTGGTGATACTCATTCTAGTGAATATAAAATATATTTGTTGAAGGATAACTAGGATAATTGGTCATTGAATTTATTTTCTTAGTTTCCACTATTAGTATTTGATGATATAACTTCCTGTGATGTTTATATATTTGGAGTTTTGTGATTTCATATGGATATAACTCTTGGTATTTTATATTTTCTTATCCCATGAATCATAATGGTCATGTTGGTTCCTTGTGACATTAATCATATTTTTGTTTCATTATACTAATGATGGATGACTCATATACATTGGTGTCCCTAATATGTACTATTTTTTCTCATATAATACCTTGATGAAATTATATTTTTCTGAAAAAAATTCATTTACACTTATAATTGAATGTCAGGTGAAATTATTGTGTGGTGCACCTGGGTGATGATAAGGACAAAAAACAATGATGGCAAAAAGAATTGAAGATGTAGTAAATTTATGTTCACACACTGTACAATTTCTTGTTTTTTTGATTTTATGTGTTATTTTTTAGTAAGAGTCATGTGAATGTAGCTACTCGATTGACACAATAAATTAAATATACTAATATATCATATGATTAGTTATTATCTAGCACACAATGAAATTAAATTTGACTAAAAAAGATGCCTATAGCCCACATATATGGTTTTTATAAGAGTGAATTCATCCTGGAATGTATATAGGGATTTTCCTAGATAAAATTTAATGAGTTGTGACATAGCCACATAAAGTGAAACCATGTTATGGTAAAATTAAATACCTTTTTTAATTTTTAATGTGATTCTATTCACTATTGAGTTGATATATTATGATACATGTAGGTTACCCATGTAAAGATATACCCTGTGAAGCGGTAGTCATGGTTAATTCCTCAGAAAAAATATTCATTGTTAAAAATTACCTATGTTTTTTATTGACTATTTTGGTTCCTAAAATATGTTTTGGAATTTTTTCATTATGCTCAACAGTATACTGGACCTTGAGTTCTTGTAATCATGGTACACAATCTGTTTTTAGAGTTATTTGATTATGTTTTTAATGAGGGAAGAAACAAGGGTTTTTTTTCTTGATAGTTATGAATGTGACCCTCATTGGATTCAAGAGAACATCTTATGTGGATGGAATTATAATGGTTGGTCATGGGTGGATTCTAAGTGGTGTGAATAGTAACCTATGTGATGAGGTATTTTTTATTCTTGGTATAATGTAGATTATTTTTAAATGAGGAGTGTTGAGAGTGATTTAGCTTGTTTATGTTGGCACCAAATTTTTTGAATAGTTGAGAGGCAAGGGAGTTTGGGCTCGGAGTACCATAAATTATAGACAAATCAATATTTTGGAATTAAAGAGTGTTTTTATCTTTCATTGCTAGCAAATCCTTGAAGTGTGATAAATCCAATAGTTGTTATGTGTGTTTGTTCATACAAGTGGATGTGGGGTAGATAATGGAACACTGAATAACTAATATATTCTATAGATGAACCAATAAGTGTGGGATATTTTAGTTCATTAGTGGATTTAGTTTCAAGAAACCATTAAAAAAGGTACCAACACATTTTGCCTGATTCTTTTAGTTCTTGGAAGTCTAAGAGATGACCTGTGTGGAGATGTATTTGTTATTTAATGTGATGTCATGAAATGGTCGATGTATTATTTTGTGATAAATCATAGTTTTTCATCAGTGTAGATTTCATGAATTGAAATAATTTCTCATATGAGGGGATGGAACTCATTAGGTATGAAATTTTTAACCAATTTATAAGAAGCTACATAGGGGCATGCACATCAAGAATTGATATTTGAATGTAGTGGACTATATTTTTGGTAATATTGGATTACAAAGTTCCTTGTGTTTTTCATTGAAATTTTGTGTGAGTGGAGGGTCACGACTAGTCATCATGTTTAGTAAGGAACTAGTATTAAGTTATGTATACTAATTTATGAAATGATATTTTATAGTAAGGATTCTCATTAAGTGAGAACCAATGATCTGGTTGTGATATAATGACCCTCTCACACTATGTTTCATGTGTACTATGTGAGAAAATCTATTAAGAAATATTACATATTTCCTAAGATGAGTCTATGCTGGACTTAAGAGAATTGAGATCCATGATGAACAACTGATGTTTTTATAGATGTAGCACTTTCTGGAAAATAGATGTAGTCATTGATCTTTATAGAAGTTATTTTTAGCCAAATTGGATTAGGATTAATGTCGTGTAACACAAAACTAATTGGATCCTTGATTGGGTAAGAAGTTATAGATCCAAATATGAAAAAATACATTGAAATTAGTTCAGTGTTAAGTTAAAATACTCAATTTATTTAGTGGGACTTATAAGAAATAAGGAAGTATGATCAATGCCATTGTGGTGTTTTGATTGTCTATATCATGTACATTTGTAGGAATTAATTTTGAAGGGAACATATTGGTGGCACCATATGAACGTTAATGTGGTTGATTGAAACCACATCATTATCATCATATAGGGTATGACTAATTAGTTAAGTATATACTAGGGAAATTCTTATACAATCAGCATGTCAATATTTTTGATAGTTTAGAAAGTCAAATTGAAATTATTTGGACCCTAGAATGATTTTTGGTGGTGGATACCAAACCATGATTTCAATTTGATAGGTCTTGATAGAAATAAACCACACAGGGTCAGTCATTGTTCTTTTAGATTTATTATAGATTCTTTAACATTGGAATGTTTAATATTGAAATTTTTTTAAATATTATGAGACTATAGTGTCTTCCATGAGATAAAAATTATTAATTTTGGGTTTTGGAAAAAATATTCCAAGAGAACGATTAATAAACTATGTTATTAAAATCATTGTTGTAACCATGCTAATGTATTTATATGTTCAAGGGATGATTAACACGGTTTATGAATTATTTTTATAACCATTTTAATGGCCATTAAAACTATGTGAATATTTTTGTTTATTTATAAAAGATATCACATTGATTAGAAAAGGTATTTCAAAAGATGTTTCTTTCCATAAAAAAATAAACAACATTGATTTCAAGTCAAAACTTTTACCACATGGTTAGCGAACAATTTCCTAATAGTGTAGCGATATTATAATACCCATTAATTAATTCATAAAGTATAAAATTTCTATTAAATTTTCACCATATTTTCCCTATAATACCCAACTAATTTATCATTATCAAAAACTATCATTATCTTACATCCATAAGAGGTACTCCAATTTTTCCAATGGAGAATAAAAATCGATATAGATGGATCACATTGAGGTATATTTGTTCTTCATGTCTTTTTCATCAACCTTTCCGATATATTCTGCACATAACTCATATTTTTTAGGTCATTCAAACTAATATGGGGTATGATTACCTACTTTTAATTGTAAATATTGAATTGATTTTGTTTCTCATAGATCTCGACTAATAAGGACTTAATATATTTGATTCCCATCATTGTATTCGATGGCATTGAATTTCTCCTATTTTAGAATGGTAGGTTCCTCTACAAAATGGTGTTTACCGATGAATGGAATATTTTTTTAGAATATTATATTTCATTGGTTTGTGAGATATAATTATTTGATATCAAATATTATTTTTTATGAAATATATATTAGAATGCAAGTAAAATTTGTTTAAAAGGGAATAATTAATTATCTAAATGTTATAAATTCAGTCCTGGAAGCATATTTTTAAAAAATGTTAAATGATTTAAAAGAAATTGTTTTTTATAAAAATAATATAAATGGGTATGTTTTTGGTTTCATGAGAAATCCCATTTTTATTTTCAAAAGGTACTATTGAAGATAAAATGGTTAAAAATGTAGAATGATAAATAAAAAGTAGGTTTTGATTTTTTAAATCAGATTTTATATTATAAATAGTTTAGAAATCATGTTAAATTTTTTGATACTAATTACTCATAATGAATTTTAAATAAATTTAATGTTATTATATATGAATATATATCTTATTTAATGATTTGGCATTGATGTAAGAAATAACATATTGAAATTAAAGAGTGGTAATATATTCTTCTTATGGATTTGATTAGGAAAATGATAAACATTCACTTTTGAAATGGGTTTTTAAATAACAACATTAAAAATGATTTTTGGATGTTTTTGAAAAGTACATTTAAAAAAAATATTTCTTCTATTTTAGTGTGTTATTCAAAACATCAATAAAAGTTTTTTCTTGATTTTATAAATTATATTTTCTTCTTAACCCTTTATTATGTGTTGGAATTATTTAATATTTATTGAAGTAAATTAATAAAATTTGTTCTCATCATATATAGTTTAAATTAGTAATCTAAAGAGGTCATTAGTTTTTGTGAGATACTTACCATCAGAGTAGTCTTACGATGGTATCTTTAGTCATTCCATAAATTCCAATAGAGTGGATTGTGTTATCTTCTCTCTCAATATTACTTTATATCTATGTTAAAAAAACTCTACAAGTTCTATTAGGTAGTCATGTTTCTATAGAAAAACTCTAGTATGTTATTGGGGTCCCAAGAAAGCATAAGGATATTTAGTGTATCCTATGGTTTGGGTGATGATCCATATGATTTCTTTATTGATTGTTCCAAAGTGTTTATGGGTTTTAAATAAAATGGTTTTAAAATTATCTTGGAAATAATATTGAGGATTATCTATTGAGAGAATTGGAAATATAATCTTTCTTCTAAAATTATTGTTTTATTTAACCATGCTAACCCCAATTTTGTGAATGTAATTTTTGAAAAAGATATGGAATGGATTTTAGAATCATGTTATAAACATTTAGATCCTTGGTTTTGTGCAACTGTAACTACGTTTGGTTGGATGACTGACAAAGCTATGGAATCATTCAATTATATATATATATATATATATTGATAGATTGAGAGACCCAGTAGTTCATATTATCTAAACCCATGTTACCATGAAAGCTGTATAATGACCCATTACTAGAGAAACATTGTTTCTTATTGAGGAACAATGTTATTTTAACTGCCTCTATATTTAGAGATATATAGTGGATCTTGAATTACCTCTCATGACATCATAAATATCATTGCGTTGGAATGTCTGTTTGATCATTTGATAACCTCTTGTATATCATTTCTTTTCACAAGTGGGATCGTGTTCCATATTAGTTTTTCTTTTGTTATAGGTAAATATCATTGGGGTTTCATAAGAATTGAATGTGAATCCTCAACTGGGCAATTAATTCTCTCTTGTATTATTTTAGTTTCTTATTTCCTATCCATTTCAGATCGAATCTAAATATATGGAAGGACAATATTGGGTATATAATCTCTTTAGAGCCCTTTCACAGATAATTTTAAACTGACGACTCATTTAAAATTATTGAAAAATGGTTAAAATCATCTCTAGTATTGATTCATGAAATTCCATGTATTTTATTTTGGATGTAACTATAATTCCTCATGTATGGTGGTATGATGCATCATGATATTGTAAAATATTTCATAAATTTAGGATTTTTTATATTATTCCTTTTTGGAATGAATCATTAAAATAGTGACATTTAGATAGATACCATTATGCTTTCCCTTATAACTTGGTGATAATATTACATCATAGACCAGATTATGATATAGTCAGATCATTGAATCTGATTGTGTACTATTATATGCAAGAATCATATCATATGATATAAATTATGTTTTAAGTTAATTCATTTCTCAATACATGAAAGTGTATATACTATCAGAAAAGGAGTAACCATCACAAATTCTTTGAGAAGTAAATATATAACATAGGATTTGAAATAATAAAATTAGGTGGGATCCTTTGTGAACCTATTTTAAAATATTCATTTTTTTCAAATAAGGCATTATTATTCTTGTATTCTAAACTTGTGAGGGATCTAAGTATTCTCTGAAAACTTTTACTCAGCACATAGAAGAAACAAATAACATTTGTTTTTATTATAATGAATAATCAAATTTTTGGGAGACCCCACGTTTTTGGGTTCATTCTATTGAATTTTTATTATTTCATTGATGGGTATTTTTTAGATGATCTGAATCATGGGATGATAGATCGTGCAAATAGGGGTATTTTTCCTATGTACTCTTAAATTACTAGGATGTTTCATGATTTAAGAAATTGATTTTAGTGGAATATAATAAACTAGATAATTTTTATCAACCCAATTAATGATAAAATAAATGATTTTTTTCTTTATTTATATGAATTAAATAATTATATTTTTTATAAATATATTAAGTTATTTTTAGTTTAAAAATAAAAATAGCATTAACTAAACTTTCTTCTTATATGGGGTTTTATACAATTTTAAATTATTAATTTCAGAATATATGTTTGAAAACATTAATATCATTATTAAATCATAGTATCAATATTAACCTAGGGTGAATTTTTAGGATTTTTTGGAATTTTTAATTTTCAGTGAATAGTGAAAATATCGGTTTTTATGAAATCGAATTTTTTTTTTCAATAAATTATTTATTTTAATTGTAATAATATATTATAAATATGATATATTGTAGAATAATTATTTTTAGTAAGATTTAATCAAAATAATTACATTTTAATCAAATTTATGTGTGTTTTAAATACATTATGGTTTTTAGGTTTTAAAATGTGTGTTATTTAAAACGGTTTTAAAATGAAAAATGTTTTTGAATTTTAATAAGTAACAAAATAATTAATGGGAATTATAGAAATTAAGTGTGTATATTATTTATGAATAAATATTAATTTGGTTTCATGAAATTATATTTATTTGACATGTAGTTAATATAGAATCATCTTTTGCTGAAAAAATATAATTTTTTAAAACCAGTTTTTTTCATCACATTTACGAGTTATGTTTTAAAATTTAAATTTTTCACTTATATGAATTTAATAGAGTAAAATTTATTCAATATTTTTTATGAAAAGTAATTTATATTTTCTACTTGGTTAAAATTAACGTTTTTCTGAAATTAATATTGAATATATAAAAAATTAATTTCCATGATTAATGTAAAATTGATTTACTAGGGGTTAAACTAAAAAGATAAGGGTTAGGATGATCTAAGAACATATCTAATATCTATTTTGTTGATATATTAAAACCATATACCTTAAATTATCTATAATGGTCCATTATTGGACCATTTTTTATAATAAAAACATGGATGGAATTCATTTCTTTAAAAAATTACAATTATGAAACTCACTTCACATATAAAAGGCTATACAATATCCTACTCTATTCTCATTTTCAAAATCACATGGTTAAAAAAATAAATTCCCAAATATCATATATTATTAACTCCTCTCATCTTATAACCCTTTTTGGTCATAAATCCCAGCAACCAATTCCTTCTGTGAAAATCAAAATATGTTAACCAAATAAAAGTAATGTTCTTAAATGATGGTTTTTGTATTATTTCATCCTCAAAAAATGATCAAATTAATTTTAAAACAAGATTATATAACAAATAAATTATCATATATATATATATATTTATATGTTATTATGTTAGTTTTATAACCTAAAACATTCTCATATTCCATACAATGGGTTAGAAAATCATAAATCATGTGCATGATGGACTACTACCTCACGAACTGACATCATTTGGTACTCAATTAAGAAATATCATGGTAGGTTATGATATTGGATATAAATTATACATATATATATGTGTGTGAAATTTATAACATAATTATACCTTTGTATTAATTACAACATATATTTATTTTTTCCTTTCCATTCCTTAGTGAATACAATAATGTCGTTCAGGTTTACTATCGACTACGCTCGATTTCAGTAACGCTTTACATGAATGATAATATACATATATTTACTAAATATATATGTCATAAGTGAGATAATTATTATATTTAGGAAAAATTAATTATTTTTAAAATATAATATATTAATTTCATTCTTACATTTTCACTCACTAAAAGGCCATAACATCATTCATAAATGTGTGGGCTACAACATTTCCAAAGCAATGTGACTGTATTTTCATCACCATTCAACATGGATGATATGTATATTAGAATATTTAGAAATAAAATATGGTATATATGATATTATTATCATTATGTAATGAGAAAATATTAATTATCTCTTTTCTATAATGATCACTGAAAAATGAAAATGTTACTGATGTGTATGTACAACCTATTTTATCATTGATTAAAGTAATTCATTACTCAAAACCACATTTGATTATTAGTCATACATTTATAATTGTTATATAAATATGATAACTATTAAAATATTATGTTTTTGAATATTTTTAAATTATGACTTCTTTTACCATAGGCATCCAACCAAGGTCATTTTTCGACAAATAAGTCGAATGTTGTCAAATCATCCGACATAAACATATTTCATTAAGTAAATATATATAACATGGTAATAAATGAAATAAATATAATAATAAAAATGAAAAAAAAAATCATTTGTGTAAATAATTAACAAAATTTTATAATTCACGAATATAACTACACACATGACATATCGATATAAATGTAAGGGACATCATCTTAATTTCTTATCATTGAAGAATATTTTGTTGTTATGAAAATTTATTCTTTTATAAGAATTATATACAGCCTCATTTAAAATTTATATAATGAATTTATATTTTCTCATTTTATTTAATGCTGTGTTTAATATTATTCATTCACGAGGATTACGACTCAAGTGTTTCTCAAGCGATAAAGAACTTTTCTTTTTAAAAAAGATCTTATAATGTTTTTCCTTCCACCACTTTCTCTTAAAATTTCTTATTTTTAAATGAAATTTTGTATGTTTTTATATAGACAAACAATATTTATAATTTAAATTTTATTTTTCTATTATTTTATTTAAAAAGATACAAAAAGGAATCATTTTACAGGTTTTATTTGTAATGTTTCATAAAATTACAAAAGGATTGTTATATTTTATCATTTACTCAGACAATGACTTTTTCCACCATATTGACAGTTTTTTATTTCTATATTACTTTTCATTAGTTAATGTATTATTCATAGAAAATATTATTTCCCTTGTTTGTAAAATTTATATTTAAAATGGGGTTTAAAAGGGAAGATAAATTCAATATCCAAAAGATATTTTCTTACTATTTTTAAAAAGTTTATCAATGTTATTATGATGGAAATTTCAGGGAGAAATTTTTTATTGATATGGTAATTAATAATTATACAAGAGAAATGGGTGCTCCTAAAGAGTGATGGGTGATCCCATTATAGCTTATAATATGGATTCACATTGATTACAAAGGGTGATACCTTTATAGCTTAAATTATGGGTGTTCTAAGAAAACACTATAAAATTTTAGGAAAATTTTCATTGTCATAATAGAAATAAATGTGTTAGTTACAAGAAATTTTATCATATAGATTTTCCAGTGATCTAGTTATTTTTAACATAGGTTTACAACATGTTATGAATTTGATTCTCTATGTTACATAAATTTTATTTTTATTTATAATTATGTGTTTTTAAAAGGGTTCCTCTGAGAAAAAAGTGTGTGTATATTTCATGTAAGAATGTTTTATTGCATAATCTAAATGAAATATGAATATAAAGGTAAATTTTACATGATTTATCATGCTTTTATTGGGATAAAAATTTAATTTATTTTTATATCCCTTATATATATTTTTGGTCCCATCTAAATTTTAAACTAATTTTCACACGATTTAAGGATGGTTAAGGGAATGGAAGAAGTCAAGATAAATGTCATGAATATTTTCCATGAAAATAAATGAATGTTTATTTTAAAATTTTTATATTAGGTGAAAAATGGATATATATACAAAGTTTTTGTATTGTATTATATTTATTTATTATTAATGTGTCATTAACTAATTGACTGAATTATTAAACATGAAAATATCCTCAATTTTAAGAGGTCTAATTCATGAAATATAACTGAAGAATATGTAATGTTTAAGGTTGGGTCCTTATTATTGGTATTATAATATGTTTTATATATCATTAGAGTTTAGGATAATGATAATATTATACCCTTGAAATATAGTTCTATAACTCTATGTTGAAATGATAAATAATTTAAATATTAACATGTCTATTTAACTATACTATTTATGGTCAGAATGGTTTTCCATGGAAGAAATAAAGAATCTGTACTATGAAGGCATTGAGAGGAAAATATCCTTCTATATATGTATCTTGGGATGGTTTGAAATGGAAAAAATATTTTCTTACTATTATGGATCAACTAACACAATCTATTAATGGCGGTAGTATCTATTCTAGAGAGAAACCATATCTATAACGACCCATACTTTACATACATTGTTAATACTTCAAAATTGAAGCACACTTATTACAACATATGACAAAACCACAAAGGACCGAATAGGTATAGTGTCTTTAGAAACTGGGAAACATAAACAACTGGTTCATAAATCTTCTACAGTGTCTCACATTTATTTCATCATATCTAGGGTCCCTTTTAGCATATTCTACTTAATATCCATCTTCCTGACCTGGGGAAAAGAAAACATAAAAGGGTGAGCTCAAATGCTCAGCAAGGGAAAATAAAGGAAATAAAAATCATATCATATCTTTATGAAGATCAAAACCTGCAAAAGAGATCATAATATCTTAACATGGAATAAATCATAGAAGTGAAAATGAGATCCCCATAATCATAACATAAAACTTGAAACTTTGTGGCATGCACACATAATCATGGAAAATCATTTCTTGTTAGTCATGACTCATTGCCAAGACTATCTTAGTGGACAAAGTCCCTTTCTGAACCGAGTTCACTCCTCGTTTCAGTCCTGTATCACTGAACCGAAATAACCTTCCGTTCCAGCCATGCCTATCTCATGAGATATAAAATCTTTACCCAATGCATTGGAGGGAGATATAGGTCCCACCCATCTTATAATGAATCCTTTCTTATGTGTGCCACATAATCATAAAACATACATCATCGCATAACACATGTAACAAAAATGGGATTCTTGAAACATCATGACATCATAAAATCATATAAGGCAAATGAATTCATAAAAATAATTCCCTCACAACACAATCAAATCAATGTAATTAAAGGGATAAAAACAGAACCCTTTATTATCTTAGATGGAAAATAATTTTGATAAAACACTTGAACTCCATTCTTGAGGAAAATATCCTTTCCTTTTCAAAAACACTTTTCTTTTCTTAACATGTCATACAATTATAAACTAAAAGAAGTTGATTAAAAATAAACATGAAAACTTGTAAAGGAAGCTTCTTGGAAATAATGTTTTAAAAATCCATTCATGCCGTATAAGTTAAAAAAACATTCTTCGTACTTTTGTCGGAAAAGTCAAAAAGTACCTCGTACGGAAAAACGACAAAAGATTCCTTTCATATTCTTTACCAAAAACTCACCTAAGGGTAAAATTGGATTTAAACTATTTCAAGTGGATGGAAACAATATTACATATTGAGGGAACATGGATGTGGATGATAAAATACACCCCAGTAAATACTTACGAATAAACAATCTCGGATAAAAATGAGATTGTGATATTTCCCTTACCTTAGGTCCAATTTGCTTTGTACGTGTCCGAAGCTCCTGTATAATGGTTTAAATAATGTTATTGACTTATTCCATAATCATACATATTTATATGATATCATATATGGTCATATTATTAGCTTCTTGTTAGTAATATTTCATTGTTACTTGTTACTCGGGTCTTTATAACTTTTTGTTCTTATGCGTGTTTTGTCGAATAAATTCTTATTCTTATCTTTAGGTTATAGATAATTCATTTCCAGAATGGTATTAGTGTAGTATATACCATATTCATTCATTCAATTCATTTATATAATCATTATGAAATGAAGATCATGTAGAACGAGTCGCATCACATCGTGGAGACGGTATTCCGTACGTACGCACGAGTGATGATATCGTTCCTATGATCGTGGAATTGTTTTGGAGTATATATATATATTATTTCAGTATCAATATTACTTAATAATAATCATATATAGTTACTCATTACACCATTATACCCATCCTTGTAAGGTGATGGTGGAAAATAGATTACACCACGGCGTGGAGACGGTATTCCGTACGTACGCACGCGCGGTGATTTCATTTTTTCCGTAGGATGGATAGAAGGTGAATTAGGGTTGTTTCATATTTATAATAACATATCAGTATGTAAGTAATACTGATGTTATTACTTTATCATGAAACAACTAAAGAAGAAGAAGTTGAAGAAGAATGAAATTGAAAAGATCGGTAATGGATATTACCTCTTCTTTGGAACACCTCTTTGAATCCTCCACTTAAGGAACTAAGATTGGTCTTTGGAGAAGACCAGGACCTCTAGGATTATTCTAGGGAAGTGGAGAGGAGAAAATGGCAGGGGTTGGCCGATCTTGAGTGCTCAATTTGGTGTGAGGAGGAGGGGGAGGAGGTGTCCCTTTTATAGGGGAGGAGAGGGGCACCTTAGGAATATCTCAAAATATTATTTTATATTAAAGTCAAAATCGGTTTATAATGGTTCCAAAGGGTCTT
Organism: Viscum album; assembly: GCA_963277665.1. NCBI lineage: Eukaryota > Viridiplantae > Streptophyta > Magnoliopsida > Santalales > Viscaceae > Viscum > Viscum album. Next base: position 1,285,039,523 of record OY728159.1, on the reverse strand, counting down.
ATTTCGAAGCTAAAGTGGGGATGGGTCGAAATCCTATCAACCAATAGGATTTAGACAAGTTTAGGGTATTATTTTAACCTTATCAATTAGATTTAACTCTAAGTTAATTAATTTAACTTTTACCGTGTCTTTTTGTTTTCTTTCACTATATGGTTAATACACTTACTATAACATGCCAAACGAACCCCAAATTGTTTATTATTAATATATATATCCTTATCTAAGTCATTTGGCCTAACCATAGATTTTTAGGAATAAAATAACAATTAATAATATAATATTTAATTTAAAAACTATTTTGTGTCAATTTTGACACTATTTGATATATGATTTTTGTGAAAGTCATAACAGAATTATATGTTCGAACCAAGTTAATTAAATCATTACTAATATATCATAGTAACCTATAAAATTAGTGGAATTCATAAAAAGTCTCAAATTACATTTATTTTGGTATTTATATTATCAATTTTTTTAATATTTCATTAATAAGATAATTACTGCATCATCTTTGTGTCATAATTAAATTAAATTATTTGATGTCTAAAAATTACAAATAAAATACCATCATGTAGGAAATCTTTTTAGCTTTCTAATGAATATTTACAATCGAATTTATATTATGTATAACCCTATATTAAAAATGATTTACTTATTAAACTTTGATTTTAACTATTTTAACCCTTCTTTAAATAAATTAATAATAAATATCCTAATCTAATCCAAGTGGGCCTAAATGGTCATATTTTATTCCTAAGCTTGTTTTTGGTCGAATTACACTTGTCCAATAGAATTAGGACATGTGTTAGGGTAATATTAATATCATATTTACCCTTAGTTACCCTATTTACTATTAACCGCGGTAAAAATCGTAAAAAGTTACTATTCACCAAAAATTATTTTCATCTCATTGAACCACATTTTAGTCCTTGATATTAACCGTGTCTCTTGGATTTTCGAAATTCCATTCACAGAAGCGGTAAAATTAAGTTTTATGCAAAATTCAGTTTTTAACCTACCACTTAGTGGTTTCACTATTCATCAAAATTTGAAAGTTTTCAGAAAAATACCAAAATTTCACCCTAGGCTAATTTCGATATTCTGAGTCCAAAAATGAAGTCCATTTTGAAAAATAAAATTTATAAAATTTCAAAAAGTGGTTATTACTATTCATAACGGCTAGTTTTAATAGCATATTGTTGTTTAGTGAAACTCGGTATTGCGTACGACGCAAGCTATCGAGGAAGGTCGCGATTGCGTGTAAAGCAAGCCTAGCAAGTGTTGTGTAGAAAAAGATTCCTTTGATGATTTATATAACATAAAAGTCTCGGGTGTTACATTCTACCCCCCTTAAAAATAATTTCGCCCTCGAAATTCGTCACTTTGCAACAAACAAATGAGGATACTTCTCCCTCATCATATCCTCAAGCTCCCATGTAGCTTCTTCAAGTTGGTGGTTTCTCCATAAAACTTTCACCAAGCGAGTGGTCTTGTTTCGTAGGACTTTTTCGCTACGATCTAGAATCTCTATCGGCTGTTCTTCATAAGAAAGATCTTGCTCCAGCGGTACAACTTCTGAGCTGAGTACATGTGAAGGATCTGGTATGTACTTTCTCAGGAGAGATACGTGGAACACATCGTGAACTTGAGAGAGATTCGGTGGAAGCACCAATCGGTAAGCTACCTTCCCAACACGATCCAGTATTTCAAAAGGACCGATATATCTAGGGCTCAACTTCCCCTTCTTTCCAAATCTCATAACCCTCTTCCAGGGAGATATTCGTAAGAACACTTTATCGCCCACTTCAAACTCTAGGTCTTTTCTTCGGTTGTCGGCATAACTTTTCTGTCGACTCTGAGCTGCTCTTATGTGTTGTTGAATAGATCTAACCTTTTCTGCCATTTCATCAACGAGATCAGGTCCTAATAGCTTTCTTTCCCCAACTTCATCCCAGCAAGTTGGAGTCCTGCATTTCTTTCCATAGAGAGCTTCATAAGGAGCCATCTGAATACTGGAGTGAAAGCTATTATTATAAGAAAATTCCACCAAAGGTAGGTGTTGATCCCAACCTCCTTTGAAATCCATAGAGCAAGCTCTCAACATATCTTCTAGGGTTTGAATTGTTCTCTCAGACTGACCGTCTGTCTGGGGATGATAAGCAGTGCTGAAACTCAACTCTGTATCCAGAGTATGCTGAAGACTTCGCCAGAACTTCGAGGTAAATCTCGGATCTCGATCAGATATAATAGAAAGTGGTACTCCATGAAATCTTACCACTTCCTTTACATATATCCTGGCAAGCTGATCTAGAGAGAAATCCTCTCTAATAGCAATGAAGTGTGCAGACTTTGTAAGACGATCAACTATGACCCAGATAGCATTATTGCCTTTGGATATTTTAGGAAGTCCTGTGACAAAGTCCATAGTGATGTTTTCCCATTTCCATTCGGGTATGGGTAATGGTTGTAACATCCCCTTAGACTTCTGTCTCTCAGCTTTAACTTGTTGACAAACCAAGCATCGAGAGACATATTCAGCAACATCTCTTTTCATGCCATCCCACCAGAAGTACTCTTTCAGGTCCCTATACATCTTCGTGCTTCCAGGATGAATAGAGAATGAAGAACTATGAGCCTCATCCAGCAGCTCTTTCTTTAATTCGGGGATGGGAGGAACACAAACCCGATTCCTGAACTTTATTATCCCATCACAATCAAGGTTGAATTCAGGAACATTTCTCACCTTCTTTTGTAACTCGACATCTTCTTTCTGTGCCTCTTTAATCTTCACATGTATAGATGGTTGAACATTCATTTGAGAAAGATAAGATTTTTCCCCTTCCATTATAATTCCAAGATCCATCCTTTGTAAATCCATAAATATTGGATCTTTTGTGATCCTCATCATGGATAAACTAGCATGGTCTTGTCGACTTAATGCATCTGCCACCTTGTTTGCTTTCCCAGGGTGGTAATGGATTGAGCAGTCATAATCCTTAATCAGCTCCAACCATCTTCTTTGGCGCATATTCAGCTCCTTTTGTGTGAAAATATACTTTAAACTTTTATGATCAGTATAAATATCACACCTTTCACCATAAAGGTAATGCCTCCAAATTTTTAATGCAAAGATTACCGCAGCCAACTCCAAATCATGTGTTGGGTAATTTTGCTCATGGATTTTCAACTGTCGTGAGGCATAAGCTATCACCATATCATTTTGCATAAGAACACACCCCAATCCCTTCTTGGATGCATCACTGTAGATCACAAACCTTTCTCCACTACAAGGCAATGTGAGCACAGGTGCACTGGATAACCTTCTTTTCAACTCCTTGAAATTCTCTTCACATTCCTCTGTCCAGACAAACTTAACTCCTTTCCGAGTCAACTTGGTGAGTGGATTAGATAATCGTGAAAAATCTTTTACAAAACGTCGATAATATCCAGCCAAACCAAGAAAACTGCGGATCTCAGTTACTGTTGTTGGTCTTGACCATCTTTCGATAACCTCTGTTTTTGCTGGATCCATAGATATCCCCTCTTTTGAGATTATATGACCCAAAAATGCAACTTTTTGAAGCCAAAATTCACACTTGGTAAATTTGGCATAAAGCTTCTCCTTTCTCAGGGTCTTCAATATAATTCTCAAGTGATCTTCATGCTCTTCCTTGCTCTTTGAATAGAAAAGAATATCGTCTATAAAGACTACCACAAATTGATCAAGATAGTCTCTAAAGACTCTATTCATTAGATCCATGAAGATAGCAGGGGCATTAGTAAGACCAAATGGCATCACTATAAATTCATAGTGTCCATACCTTGTACAGAAAGCCGTCTTTGGTATATCCTCCCTTTTGACCCTTAATTGATGATACCCTGAACGAAGATCAATCTTGGAAAAGTATTGAGCTCCGCGTAGTTGGTCAAATAAGTCATCAATGCGTGGGAGAGGATATTTGTTCTTGATAGTGATCTTGTTAAGTTCTCGATAATCAATGCAGAGTCTCATTGATCCATCTTTCTTCTTAACAAATAGAACAGGTGCTCCCCAAGGTGACGCACTAGGGCGTATGAATCCCTTATCAAGATTCTCTTGGAGTTGCTTCTTCAATTCCTGCAACTCAATTGGGGCCATTCTATAAGGTGTCTTTGAAATAGGCAAAGCACCCAGTACGAGTTCTATTGAAAACTCAACTTCACGATTTGGTGGAAGACCCGGTAATTCCTCCGGAAAGACATCATCAAACTCCCGTACAATGGGCATATTCTTAATCGTGAGTTTCTCACCAACTATTTGAGATAAATAACCTTCATTTAGTGGAATCAATACCCATAAGATGGAAGAAATTTCCACTGGAAGGTTATGTTCATCCTTGCATTGATAGACGATCGTAGATTGATCTGGAATATGAAATGTGACTTCCCTTCTTTGGCAATCGATATGAGCTCTATGTAGAGAAAGCCAATCCATGCCAAGAATCACATCAAATTCCACTAAAGGAAGGATCACAAGATTTGCAGGAAGCACTTTCCCACAAACTTCGATCGGAGAAGAATTATAAACTTCTGATGCGATTGATGTGCCATTAGGTGTTGTCACAGCTAACTCAACATCTAATTGTTGAGGTAATACGGTGATACCCTTAGAAAATTTTTCAGAAATAAAAGAGTGGGTGGATCCAGAATCAAATAAAACATTTGCTACTTTAGAGTGGGTGGTAAGTGTACCTTTCACCACACCGTTATCGTACTCCACCTCGCTGATAGAAATTGCATGTGACTTTCCTTTGTCTTTAGCCTTAAGAGTTTGTTGACGTCGACCATCATCATCAACCCTTGGATTTGGGCATTGATTGGCATAATGCCCCATCTCCTTGCACTTGAAACATTGAAGTGTAGTAGGTTCATTCTGTGTATCCCTTCCTTTGTTTGCATCATTAGACATCTTCTTCCCATTATCACGGCATTCAAATGCCCGATGACCTTCCTTTCCACATTTAAAACATTTACTTGTCCCTTTAAGACAACTCCCTCCATGTTTCTTTCCACACTTTGAGCATAATGGAAAGTTCATCTTCTTTTCAGTGTGCTCTTTAGAGTTTCCTTTGAATTCCATCTTCCTCTTCTTATCAAACCCATGTGACTGATGGGTTACTCCAATCTCCATCTCGACTTTGAGAGCACATCGAATGATTTCCTCGTAGCTATTGAAGTCCCTTATGGCTAATGCCCTTCGAAGACTTGGTTTTAAGCCACTAAAGAATCGATCGATCTTACTCTCAGGTTGGATAATAATACCAGAAGCGTACCTTGCAAGTCTTGTAAAATTTGCTTCATAGGTACTAACAGATTCATCATCCCTTTGCTTCAGTTCACAGAACTCTTTCTCCATCTTTGTTCGGAGAATACGAGGGAAGTACTTATTGAAAAATAAGTTCTTGAACTCGTCCCATTCCATAGACTCAATTTCATCCCTTTGCCTCGTATTCTTAACAAGATTCCACCATTGATCAGCATCTCCTTCCAAACGATACACTGCTAGGATGACTTTATCATGCTCAGAACATTGAAGAACTGAAAATATATTTTCAGTAGTACTAATCCATTGTTCAGCAACTAATGGATCAGTAGACCCGCTGAAAGAAGGTGGACGCTGCCTCATGAAGGATTCAACAGAATGTTGCTCCCTCCTTTGCTCGTTTGGAAATCCTGCATGATTCATAGCTTGAGAAAGTTGTGTGAGCATGGCTACAAGATTTTGCATTCCAGCTCCCATATCGTTTGGTTGCTCAGGGGGACAATCATTGCATTGCCCATCGCATTCCGCATTAACACGGTTCCTTCGGGTTCCATCCATTGACTAAAACCAAGAAGAATAGTGTGAGCAACACTAATTATAATAGGAAACCACATAATTCAAGAATAAAATTTTCATGCTTAAGGTCTTATCCTAGGTTATTCAAGGCCATTTCTAAAATTGTGTTCTATGCTTAGACTTATTCTTAGGGTTCTTACTAAGGCTTTCACATCCTAGTTTCCAAAGGTTGACTATACCTTTCCTCTGATACCAACTATAACGACCCATACTTTACATACATTGTTAATACTTCAAAATTGAAGCACACTTATTACAACATATGACAAAACCACAAAGGACCGAATAGGTATAGTGTCTTTAGAAACTGGGAAACATAAACAACTGGTTCATAAATCTTCTACAGTGTCTCCCATTTATTTCATCATATCTAGGGTCCCTTTTAGCATATTCTACTTAATATCCATCTTCCTGACCTGGGGAAAAGAAAACATAAAAGGGTGAGCTCAAATGCTCAGCAAGGGAAAATAAAGGAAATAAAAATCATATCATATCTTTATGAAGATCAAAACCTGCAAAAGAGATCATAATATCTTAACATGGAATAAATCATAGAAGTGAAAATGAGATCCCCATAATCATAACATAAAACTTGAAACTTTGTGGCATGCACACATAATCATGGAAAATCATTTCTTGTTAGTCATGACTCATTGCCAAGACTATCTTAGTGGACAAAGTCCCTTTCTGAACCGAGTTCACTCCTCGTTTCAGTCCTGTATCACTGAACCGAAATAACCTTCCGTTCCAGCCATGCCTATCTCATGAGATATAAAATCTTTACCCAATGCATTGGAGGGAGATATAGGTCCCACCCATCTTATAATGAATCCTTTCTTATGTGTGCCACATAATCATAAAACATACATCATCGCATAACACATGTAACAAAAATGGGATTCTTGAAACATCATGACATCATAAAATCATATAAGGCAAATGAATTCATAAAAATAATTCCCTCACAACATAATCAAATCAATGTAATTAAAGGGATAAAAACAGAACCCTTTATTATCTTAGATGGAAAATAATTTTGATAAAACACTTGAACTCCATTCTTGAGGAAAATATCCTTTCCTTTTCAAAAACACTTTTCTTTTCTTAACATGTCATACAATTATAAACTAAAAGAAGTTGATTAAAAATAAACATGAAAACTTGTAAAGGAATCTTCTTGGAAATAATGTTTTAAAAATCCATTCATGCCGTATAAGTTAAAAAAAACATTCTTCGTACTTTTGTCGGAAAAGTCAAAAAGTACCTCGTACGGAAAAACGACAAAAGATTCCTTTCATATTCTTTACCAAAAACTCACCTAAGGGTAAAATTGGATTTAAACTATTTCAAGTGGATGGAAACAATATTACATATTGAGGGAACATGGATGTGGATGATAAAATACACCCCAGTAAATACTTACGAATAAACAATCTCGGATAAAAATGAGATTGTGATATTTCCCTTACCTTAGGTCCAATTTGATTTGTACGTGTCCGAAGCTCCTGTATAATGGTTTAAATAATGTTATTGACTTATTCCAGAATCATACATATTTATATGATATCATATATGGTCATATTATTAGCTTCTTGTTAGTAATATTTCATTGTTACTTGTTACTCGGATCTTTATAACTTTTTGTTCTTATGCGTGTTTTGTCGAATAAATTCTTATTCTTATCTTTAGGTTATAGATAATTCATTTCCAGAATGGTATTAGTTTAGTATATACCATATTAATTCATTCAATTCATTTATATAATCATTATGAAATGAAGATCATGTAGAACGAGTCGCATCACATCGTGGAGACGGTATTCCGTACGTACGCACGAGTGATGATATCGTTCCTATGATCGTGGAATTGTTTTGGAGTATATATATATATTATTTCAGTATCAATATTACTTAATAATAATCATATATAGTTACTCATTACACCATTATACCCATCCTTGTAAGGTGATGGTGGAAAATAGATTACACCACGGCGTGGAGACGGTATTCCGTACGTACGCACGCGCGGTGATTTCATTTTTTCCGTAGGATGGATAGAAGGTGAATTAGGGTTGTTTCATATTTATAATAACATATCAGTATGTAAGTAATACTGATGTTATTACTTTATCATGAAACAACTAAAGAAGAAGAAGTTGAAGAAGAATGAAATTGAAAAGATCGGTAATGGATATTACCTCTTCTTTGGAACGCCTCTTTGAATCCTCCACTTAAGGAACTAAGATTGGTCTTTGGAGAAGACCAGGACCTCTAGGATTATTCTAGGGAAGTGGAGAGGAGAAAATGGCAGGGGTTGGCCGAGCTTGAGTGCTCAATTTGGTGTGAGGAGGAGGGGGAGGAGGTGTCCCTTTTATAGGGGAGGAGAGGGGCACCTTAGGAATATCTCAAAATATTATTTTATATTAAAGTCAAAATCGGTTTATAATGGTTCCAAAGGGTCTTATTTCGAAGCTAAAGTGGGGATGGGTCGAAATCCTATCAACCAATAGGATTTAGACAAGTTTAGGGTATTATTTTAACCTTATCAATTAGATTTAACTCTAAGTTAATTAATTTAACTTTTACCGTGTCTCTTTGTTTTCTTTCACTATATGGTTAATACACTTACTATAACATGCCAAAAGAACCACAAATTGTTTATTATTAATATATATATCCTTATCTAAGTCATTTGGCCGAACCATAGATTTTTAGGAATAAAATAACAATTAATAATATAATATTTAATTTAAAAACTATTTTGTGTCAATTTTGACACTATTTGATATATGATTTTTGTGAAAGTCATAACAGAATTATATGTTCGAACCAAGTTAATTAAATCATTACTAATATATCATAGTAACCTAGAAAATTAGTGGAATTCATAAAAAGTCTCAAATTACATTTATTTTGGTATTTATATTATCAATTTTTTTAATATTTCATTAATAAGATAATTACTGCATCATCTTTGTGTCATAATTAAATTAAATTATTTGATGTCTAAAAATTACAAATAAAATACCATCATGTAGGAAATCTTTTTATCTTTCTAATGAATATTTACAATCGAATTTATCTTATGTATAACCCTATATTAAAAATGATTTACTTATTAAACTTTGATTTTAACTATTTTAACCCTTCTTTAAATAAATTAATAATAAATATCCTAATCTAATCCAAGTGGGCCTAAATGGTCATATTTTATTCCTAAGTTTGTTTTTGGTCGAATTACACTTGTCCAATAGAATTAGGACATGTGTTAGGGTAATATTAATATCATATTTACCCTTAGTTACCCTATTTACTATTAACCGCGGTAAAAATCGTAAAAAGTTACTATTCACCAAAAATTATTTTCATCTCATTGAACCACATTTTAGTCCTTGATATTAACCGTGTCTCTTGGATTTTCGAAATTCCATTCACAGAAGCGGTAAAATTAAGTTTGAAGCAAAATTCAGTTTTTAACCTACCACTTAGTGGTTTCACTATTCATCAAAATTTGAAAGTTTTCAGAAAAATACCAAAATTTCACCCTAGGCTAATTTCGATATTCTGAGTCCAAAAATGAAGTCCATTTTGAAAAATAAAATTTATAAAATTTCAAAAAGTGGTTATTACTATTCATAACGGCTAGTTTTAATAGCATATTGTTGTTTAGTGAAACTCGGTATTGCGTACGACGCAAGCTATCGAGGAAGGTCGCGATTGCGTGTAAAGCAAGCCAAGCAAGTGTTGTGTAGAAAAAGATTCCTTTGATGATTTATATAACATAAAAGTCTCGGGTGTTACAATATCTACCAAAATACATGATTTTAATACTGGAACATTCTAAGAGACAAATTCCTCCCAAATTCAGTGGATTATATAACCCTGTGATAAATTATTGTTGTATTAATAACTCGGAGAAGATATTTTATGTTATTGGATATTTGGATCATAAAAATATAGCTAATTACATTTACTATTTTGAAGTTGAAGGGGATAGATAGTGGTCTTTGGTTAGTAATACAGAAGAGAAATATAATCCTTATCCCATGGAATATGAAACATTTAATTCGTCAAAAAAAATTTCCTTATAACTATTTGACTTTTTTTGGAAAATAATTAACGGAATTGAGTAAAAAATATTAATATGATATAACATCATCTAAAGAAAACATTAAAATATGGGAAAAGTATGTTCCTAGGTTTAATTGATTCACTAATAAAAAAATAATTGATTTTATTTAGGGTTAAAATAAAATTAATGACGAGATTTATAGTCACAAAAAATTTGATATTATGATAATTTGGTTGGTTGTGAAAAGAATGTTGGGATGAATTTTACTAACACATATGTTCCTCGAGATAATAATTGTATGAAATGGAAAAGGTGGTGGGAAATAAACATGTAACTAGCTAATAAGTTTAGAGGTAAGCCAAACAATTATTAAACATGTGGAAATGAAATCTTAATGAATATTTTATATAATATTGATGGTGTTTATGGTGTGTCCAGTTTGATCATAGGGATTATAACAGTAATTAAAAGAGTCATAAACAACCATAAAAATGGGGTAACTGATATCCAACCAATGGTGATGTGTTTTTTTAATTAGTATGTTAATCATTCTATCAAGTATATTAATTTATTTATATGACATAAATCATAATGATTGGAAATTGGAAGGTATTAAAATGTAATTTTATACTACTACAGTTGATGGTGGGTCATTAAATGAAGTAGTGCAAGGTATGTAACCTATGTATTTGAATTATAGAATACCTTATTTCAGTCTAGATATTCATATCAATTAATTTCTTATAATATTTCATATTAGATTAGAATATCACTATATTAAAATAACATAGCACCTTTGGTGAAATATCTAAGAGGAAATATTAGAACAAATATGATTTCAACATGTTTTTCTATTGTTATTTGTGGGATGTTCATTCTTCTAAATCTTTTTGAAATGGATATAATAGATTATGGAATCATAATTTTTATAAATTGGCTATGTATTTATCATTATAAGATATATTTTAGAGAAAATATTGTTATGTTTAATGATTTCTTGAATATGATAACATAAAAATAATATGATTAATTGATTATGAAAGGTAGTGAATATTACTTTGATAATATTGTTTAAAATAAAGAAAGTATTAAAATTAGTGCTTATCAAGTGAAAAATGATTACATGCATCTATTTCTTGATGATTTATCAGGTGTTATTCTATATTTTGATGATGATTTTCTGTTGATATAGTTCATAACGCAAATGATATTTAAATACACACCTATCTAATGGATATAGTGTATCATTTTATAATTGAAAAATAAATTAAATGAGTTATTAGATAAATGATTCTTCTGACTTAACACTTCACTATAGGGTGATTTTGTTTTAGTTTTTTAAAATAAATATGGTTCAATGATAGTGTTAATCGATTGAAGAGCCTTGAATAACATCACTATTTAGAAAAGTATCATTTTCCACTGATTTTTGTTTTCTCCATATTCTCAAGGGACATTAGTATTTTTTGAAGGTTTAATTGTGGTTAGGGTACCATAGGTGGACTGCGAAGGCAGGAAACATTCCAAAAAATTTGTTCTGGGAAACATATAGGAAATATGAGTTTGAATATATGCTATTTGGGTTGTCTAATTCACATGTTTTATTTAGGGACCTAATGAATAGATATTTCATGAATTGTTTCATAAGATTATGGTTGGTTTTATTGATGAAATTTTGGTATATTATAAAATTCAATAGGAACAATAATGAACAATAATGATTGTTTTAAAAACCTAATAGAGAAGAAACTATATGGTATATTTTTTGTGAGGTAATTTTTGTTGTAAAAAAATTATTCCCTTGGACAGATTCTTTCTTATGATATAATAACTATTTATCTTGATTAAAAAATGTACAATACCCATAGATATCCAAATGTTTCGTAGTTTTCTTTGATTAGTTGATTACAATAATTGGTTTGATTAAATTGTATCTTGGTTGTCTCAGAAACTGACTAAATTGAATAAAAAAGAGTTAAATTGATCTGGAAAAAAGAATGTTTTTCTTTTTTATGAACTAAAATGATGTTTTTTTAATCTTCCAATTTTGGACAATCCTTACAAAAATGGTTAATTTGATTTCTATAGTTATTACTCATTTAATGGACTTGGTTTTTTTCCTAATGAATAATGATCATGTTATTTCTCTTTCATTATGCAGGCTGAAACCACATGATTTAAGTTAAACATTACTTGATTTGGAATTAGTAGCTACAATTTTTCATTTAAAAATTTATGGGTGACATTTTATGTAGTAATGTTTGATATATATATTTACCCCAACAGATTTATGTATTTATTCACTCAATATTTATTAAACATGTTATGTATAAAATGGAATAAACTGATCAAGGATTATTGTCACATGATTCATTACCATCCTATAAAAGTAAAAAATGTGGTCGATGCTTTGAGTCAAAAAAAAATGCTAAATTGACCTGGATACTTTTAAAAAATAACCCTTTGTTTAATGAATTGATAATTGTTTCCTAGAGTATGTTTATTCAAGGATATCCACTATTCTGTTTCTGGTCTTAAATTAATTGACACTATCAGAATGAATTAATAAATCTCAAAAGTAGGATCAATAATTGATGAAAAAAATAAGAATCCATTAAGAATGGTAAGTTTACATATATTAATATGCATAAATAAGGGTTTTAATATAATGAAAAATTTTATGTGTTCCTTGTGATTCATTATTGTGGAAAGAGTTGTTTTTATGCTCATAATTCTATGTTTTTCTTTCATTCAGGATGGAATAAGATATACTGAGACCTTTAGGAGTATTACTGGTGGGACTGAATGAGAAGTGATATTGCTGAATACACCAGGAAGTGTTTGAATTGATAGAAAGTTAGTGTTGAATGATAAACAATAAAGGAAATTATTCAACCATTTCCAATGGTGTAGTGGAAATAGGAAAATATATCAATGGATTTCATAGTAGGATTTCCTAATACATCTCAAGGTAATACTGTATTTTGTTTATTATTTATTTATTAACTAAACTTGCACATTTCCATCCAATTCAAGATTTAATTTAATTATATAATTTATTTTTTGATATATATATAAGGGAGCTTGTGTGATTACAGGTTGTGCCTATATCCATTGAATCAAATTGTGATCCCAGGGTTACAAATAATTTTTATAAATGACATCACAATACATTGGGTAATGAATTAAATTCAAGAATAATTTTTATCCTTCATTATGATGGATAGACTGAGAGGAAAATTAAGAACATATATGATATTATTCATTCATGTTCATCTTATTATTATGGAAGTTGGTAGAAATTTTTTTATTTGGTTGATTTTTCTTATAATAATAGTTTTCATTCAAGTATAAAAATGGATTAATTTGAGGTATTATTGGGATAGAGGTGTCAGAAACCATCTTTTTGGGATTATATTGGAGAAACGAAGTTCATGGAACCAGTATTGGAAGAGGAAATTATAGGTAATGTTTAGTTTATTCACAAACATATAATGATTTCTCAATGATGGATGATATGTTTTACAGACAACCAAAGGAAAGATATTTTTTCAGGGTAGGAGATATTGTCTTTCGAAATTTTTATCTATGAAAAAGGGTTATGTATTTTTGTATGTATGGGAATATATTTCCATGGTTAATCATATTTTAGGAATTCATGGAGAATTTTGGATTTTTTTATTATTGAGTGGACATAAATCTGATTTATCCCTTGTACGTAATGTATTTCAAGTTTCTATATTAAGGAAATATGTGTTGTATTAATTTCATGTGTTGAATAAGAAGTAGTTAGTTGTGAAGAGATAATTTATTATTAGGAATATCCTTTTTAGATTCACCATTTCTGATAAATAGTGTCTCAAAATAAGTTTATTCACCATATTTTGTTTTCAAGGAAAACCATGGTTGAAGAGTTAACATGATAATATGAAAATGCTATGAGGGAAACGCGTTAAAATTAGTTTTATAAATTGATAAAATTACAAGAAGGAAATTTATAAAAGGAGGAATAATATTGAAAACTATGTAATGATAGAATAAATAGTATTAGAATTTATTAATAATAATTTTGTAGTTATATTTTTTTTCAAAATATTATGTCATTTTTAGATCAAAGACGATGCAATTTTAACTAAACTATTATCTTATATGGGGTTTATATAAAATATTAATTCATATAATTAATAATTTTAATTTAAAAATATTCATATCCTTTTTAAAATTATAAATAAAAAATTTTACTTCATTAATTTTCTTTGTAGAAAAAATAAATCTTTCGGTTAATAATAAAAAAAAATATATTCTTTTGAGACATCATTCCTTTTCAATAAAGTATGTAATTTAGAAACAAAATATGATTAAAATATTATTCAATGTAACCTAATTAATATTTATTTATATATAATCAACATAATTACTTTTTAATCAAATTTATATTTTTTTTAGTATAATTTTTTATGTGTTTAAAAACTGGTTTTTTGAAAGAGTTTTTATTTGAAAAATGTTTCACCATTTTATACATCAAAATAGTTTTTAATGTGAAATTATTATAATAGAATATATAAATAATATATCATAAAATTATAATTTAATTTCATATAATTTTGTTATTAATTATAGTGTTAATATCAATCATCATTTACATAAATATTTCCTTATTTGAAATCCCAATTTTTTATTGGGTATATCTGTTTTTTAAGTGAATTTTTCATAATAAGAGAATTACATTTGGAAAAATGGATTTTTTATTTGGAATAATATTAATTTACATTTTATAATAATTTAAATTAAATTTTTCACATAAATGAATAGTGAATATAGGAAAAGGTAATTTTTATGGTTAAGGTATAAATAGATTTACCGGGGGATAAAAAAATGTTATGTGTTAAAATGAGATAAAAATTTTATTGAATTTATTATATATACATAATTAACATAGTAAATTTTAGTTTATATAATTTACCATTAGTAGCGTGTGTTTAAAATAGAAATTCCATTGTGGAATTAATTTTTTTTAAATATTACAATTATGCCACTCACCTCACTTACAAAAGGTCACCCACTCTCACACACTATTCACATAATAAAAACACATTTATTATTCCAATAGATACAAAAATAAATTATGTACTTCCCTCATATCGTTCTAATTTTTACTTTTTTCATAAATACAACAAACCAAGTCCTTTATTTTAGACTAAGAAGTTACCCTAAAAAGAGGTAACATTCATCAATGAGAATTTATCATATATTTCACCCTTGACCTCCTCAAATTATTATTAAACCATTATTTTTTAAAAAAATTAATTATATATTAAATAATAATATGTTAATATGTTAATTTAATAACCTAAAGCCATCTCCTATTCTATCAAATGGGTTATGAAATCATTATTCGAGTGGGCAGGGGACTACTGCCTCTTGAACTGATGTCAATCATTTTTTCCATTAAATCTTCCCATGGTTTTTCATTTTGATGGATTTAAAGTATATATATGATATTTATATAATAATTATACCCCTATAGTCATTTTATCATATTTTCTTTTTAATTTCTATTCTTTAGGGGATGCAATAGCGTCATTCGTGTGCATGGCGGACTACCATCATGTGTAGAGATAAGACTCGTTTACAAAAACTCTTTACATGGAAGATAATAATGACATAGTCAATAAATAAATATTAAATACATGAAATAATTATTATATTAATGAAATATTTATAATTATTAAAAATAATAAATCAATTTCACTCTTACCTTTTCACTCTCGAAAAGAAGATACCGTCATTCGGGAATATGTGGCTGACCCCCATGACAAGATGATGTGAAACTCTTTTCATCACCAAAATCAATTTATGGTAAATATACTTATATTTAAATAAATAATTTTTTATAAATTTTAGTTTTTATTCTTCTATAATGTTAAAAGTTTACTTACCTCTTAGCCATTAGAAATATTGAAAAATGGAAATGTTACTCATGCATGGGTATTACCTTCGGTCTCTAAGATTGCGACATACTATATTTTTGAAAAACATCATTTCTAATCATTATTAAAATTATAGATTATGTATAAATGTGATATATATTTCATGAATATTTTTTTGGATATGTATAAATATTTACTACTTTTACCATAGTTAATGTACTAGTGACATTTTTGATGTATAATCTGAATATTGTCAGAACATCCAAAGAAAATTTAATTAACTTTTTAATTTTATATAACACTATAAAAATGAAAAAAATTTAACAATAAACATTAAAAAATATATAAATAAATAAAATAAATAATTTTTTGCTATTATTATATAAGACAATGGAACATGTCATAAGTAAGACTCGATTTAAGGGAATTTGCCTCAATTTTTTCTCTTTATAGACTATTTTTATAGTATGCACCAAAAATATAAGGCCTTGGACTTAAACATTACTTAATAATGAATTAAATTAATAATTCCCATTTAGGATATTTTTAGTTTTATAGTTTTAGAGAATTAGATCATAACTATTACATCTCAAAAGATTACACAATAGACACTTCTATAATGTTTCTTTTTTTCAAAAAATGAACTCTAAGAAAAAAGTCATTTATAGTTCCATGTTTAAGGCATAATGAATTTTCCTTGATCCCATCCTTGACCCTATTCCACATTATGTCCTGTGAAAAACATTTCAAAAAAACTTGGGGTGAGCATAAAAATATCAGTAAGGGATATACAAAGAAAGAAAACTGATAGTTTTTCAAAACATCAAGTAAATCATGAATACTTTATCAAAGTAACACTTTTCACCTTTAAGAAGTAGTAAATACTCTTCACTAAATAAAATATCATTACTTACCCTTTTGTAACCAAAAGATTACCATAAAACCCATAAAAAGAACACATAACATATAAAGGTAACTTGGGACATAAACATACTTAAATGGAATAACCATATGGTCGACTTCCACACATATCACTTAATGGAATAGCCATACGGACGACTTCCATACCCAATTAATTGGAGGTTATAATGTAACCACCCGTCCTAGTATTCACGTCACCATCCTTCATATGGATTATAATGTAACCACCCGTCAAATGTCCAAGTACCATTATAAAATCATAAGACATAAAACAAATATAATGGAAAGAAAACATTTCCACATTTTGATCAAAATATATCAATTAAATATACTGATATAACAAGTCCATCATAAAAACCATTTTCAATACCAAAATACATAAAAGAGTATATGGTATTTATTTCTTTTTAAAAACATTATTGCTTGTTGAGGAAGCCAAAGACCAAATAATACTCGTAGTGGCGAAAAAGGTCAATGTCACAACGTACGTTAAAATAAACATTCCTTTTTTGGTTTAGTAAAACACTTCGTAGAAAAATATTCCCTTTGAATGAAAAGTCAAAGGTGTTTTATACAGTGTATAAAATAAAGTCTTGTATTAGAACAAAATATGCCTCAATGAAAGGAGATTGAGATGAAGTCCCTTACCTCGTGTCCGACTTGACTCGATCGTTATTTAATCTCCTGAATAATAAACTAGTGTTAATTTATACTTTATTAAGAACATTTTTCAAGTTTATTATTCCATTTATATAACTTATTTCCATGTTATAAACATTATATAATCATTTAAGATAATAAATTTCTTTTTGTCGATATTTGGTACTTAAGTCAAAAATGGACTTCTTACAATTACATGTTGTTCATGTGGTCAAAGGTTCATTATATCCAGAATGATATTCATGGTTTGGATATCATATATATCATATATATCCAGAATATACATGTATTTATAATAGTATATAACATTTAGAGGTAAGAAATGAAATACACCGTTCATGGAGATGGTAAGCCGTACGTACGCATGAACGCTACTTTCATTTGTACTTAATATTTAATGGAGTGAAATAATAATGATATAAAGGTATATTATAATTCCAGTATAATATCATATATAATATCATTAACTCCATCCTTTATACGTCCCACATATGGCATTAACGAATCAAATCACTTTGAGGGGGCGGTAGTCCGTACTTCCTAAAATGAAGATATCACGTTTACCCATAATGGAAACCATAAAGTTATGCCATAAATTAAAAATACAGAAGCATAAGGAAAACATAAAAATAATATATATCATATATAAAATGAGTGACATCTTAATGCCCACCATGAAAGGTGTTAAAAGAATATTGAGCAATCATCGTTTCTTGAGGCAGAAATTCACCAACCACAGAAACAATATGTTCTTTAACCATTAGACGGAGGTGTGTGTAAGTGTAAATCAAATATTTCTCATAACAAAATCCTAGTTTATTTTGGATACTGTTTTTCTTACAAAAGAAATGAATAAAAGGGTTTAGGGGGATGGAGAATCAAAATAAAACAAAAGAACACAAGTGAAGTCATTACCTTTAAATCAGGTAACTCCTCTTGGTTTGAACCAAAAGGGTTTCTTGAAGAGATTTCTACCTAAGGTAAGGCTTATGGGATTAGGAGAGGGATATGGAGAGATAAAATGAGTCGAGAGTGGCTAAGTCAATGGATTGAGATATGTGGGTAAAGTGGTAGAGGTGGGGGCCTTTTATAAGAGAAGAGGAGGGGCACTCTTGAAAGGTTATAAAATATTACTTTATTATAAAATGGTTTTCGGATTTTAAAGGTCCCAAAAGGATATATTTCGAGGATAAGGTGATAAGGTTCCGAAATCAACCCATACAATAGGTTTGTGACATTTTTTAGTCTTAGATTTTACCCTATCTTCTCATTTTATTTAAATCGATCATTTATGATGTAATCACTGCATCATCACGGTGTCATAAATAAATTAATTTTTTTAATGTCTAAAAATTATCAAAAAAATATCATGATGTAGGAAATAGTTTTATATTTCTAATGAATATTTATAGTCAAAAACATGACTTGTATAACCCCATTTAAATTTTTTTTAGTAAAACAATACATGTTTGTGACATTTTTATTTTAACTTTAAATAAAAAGTTATTAATGTCATTTTCTTACCCAAGTGGATCCATGGGGTCCCCAAGTTGACCCTTGGATTGTATTGGTTGGCCATGACACATCCAATAAGAGTAGGACATGTGTCCAGTTCATTTCATATTATTAAAACATTATTTATACCTTAAATTACACTAATTATCTCTAACCGTGATTAATAAAACTTAAAAGTTACTATTGACCAAAAAATTATTTTAATCCCATTGAACCACATTTTACATCTTAATGAAAACCATGTATATCAGATTTTCAAAATTCAATTCACAAAAGTGGTAAAGTTTCATTTAAAAGAAAAATTAATTTTTTAACTACCACTTAGTGGTTTTACTATTCATCAAAAATTGAAGTTTTTCAGAAAAATACCAAAAATTCACCCTAACCTATATTTGATATTCCGAATTCAAAAATGATGTCTATTTTAAAAAAATTAAAAACATATAATTTTAATTAATTAAATTAATAATTAATTCTCACTGTCAAAACAAATAACGTGTTTTTATGAAACAATATATATCAAAAGATTGACACTAGTTTAAGTCCAATTTCAAAGTGAAATTAATTCCAATGACCACCATTGGATTAAATAGTAAAAGTATATTCAAATTTCACTTTAAAACCAATTCAAAATATAATATAATCATATAAATAAATTATATTAAAAATAGGTTTTCAATTAAAATACAACATTTTTACTATTCATTAAAAAATGAACTTTATCGGAAAAATACCAAAAATTTACACAAAGTAAATTTTGATGTCTCGATTCTAAAAAATAATTTTATTTGTTCCAATATAATGTATATGAGTGACCAAAACTATATTTAATGAGGGTTCTCCATCAAAAGGCGATAACTCAACCTTTTAGTGAATATTAGAGTACCTATGCCTAAAATTGGATTCTTTTATTATTTTAAGACTTTATCTTTTATTAGATAAATGTCAAAACATTTAACAAACATTTATAATCATATTTTAGTTATTTAAATTCATTCCTGCCAATACAACGACTACGTGTTAACTACCATTTAAAATAATATTATTATATTACTAGTTTGTAACGTAAGATTTCAAAGAAACTCGTTGTTGCATATCGAGTATGCTATAGAACATAGCAACCCTTTTAATGTAAATTTAATATTTAATTCTCAAATATTAATAAATATGAAAATGTATTATTCTTTATTTACATGGTATGTTACATCCTTCCACCCTTTTGGGAATTGCATTCTCGCAATTTTATTCACTTATCAAAATAAGCGGGGGTATTTATCCCTCATATCATTTTCAGATTACCACGTTGCCTCTTCTACCATATGGTTTTTCCATAAAACCTTTACCTGGTGAATTACCTTATTTCACAACACTTTCTCTCTACGTTCAAGAATCTGGACTGGTTGTTCTTCATAAGAGAGATTCTCTTCCAACTGAACTACCTCTGGGCTCAAAACATGAGATGGATCTGGCATATACTTTCTCAACATTGAAACATGAAAAACATTGTGTACCGTGGACAAACTTGGAGGTAAACCCACTCGATAATAAACTGATCCAACTCTCTCTAGAATTTCATATGGTCCAATGAACCTTGGACTCAACTTTCCTTTCTTGCCAAATCACATCACACTTTTCCATGGTGAAACTTTGAGAAAAACATGATCACCTACCGTGAAAGATAGATCCTTCCTCCAGTTATCCGCATAACTTTTCTGCCTTCTCTAAGTTGTTCTCATATGTTTCTGAATCAAATGAACTTTTTCTGCCATCTCTTCTACCAATTCTGGACCCATCAGCTTCCTTTCACCCACTTTATCCCAAAAAGATGGAGTTCGACACTGCTTCCCATATAATGCCTCAAACGGAGCCATCTGTTTACTAGAATGAAAACTGTTATTATATGAAAATTCAACCAAAGAAAGATGTTGGTCCCAACTTCTCTGATAATCCATCGAGCAAGCACGTAACATATCCTCCAAGGTCTGAATTGTTCGTTCTAACGTCCCATCTGATTGAGGATGAAAAGCTGTACTAAAATTTAATTCAGTACCCAACGACTTATGAATGCCTTTCCAAAAGTTAGAAGTGAACATGGGATCACGATTAGATACAATGAAGAGGGGAACCCCATGCAACCTGACTATCTCTTTAACATACAAATGAGAAAGTTGATCTAGATACAAAGTATCTTGAATAGGAAAGAAATGAGCAGATTTATTCAATCGATAAACTATAACCCATATTGCATTATTACCTCGAGATGTCTTTGGTAATCCCACAATGAAGTCCATGGATATATTTTCCCATTTCCACTCTGGCACAGGTAATAACTGTAGCATCCATTTCGGTAACTGTCACTCTGTTTTAACCTGATGAAAAGTCAAACACTTCACAGTAAAATCGGAAATATCTCTTTTCTTTTCATCCCAACAGTAATATTCCCACAGGTCTCTGTACATCTTAGTACTGCCAGGATGAACTGAAAACGGGGAATTATGAGCCTCACATAACAACTCGTTCTTCGTCTTTGAATCACAAGGCACACATAATCTCTTCCCAAAACTCAAAACACAATCATTATCAATGTTAAATTCAGGCAATTTACCCTTCTAAACTAGCTCTTCCTTTTTCTGCAACCCACAGTCTTTCTTCTGCGCTTTCTTAATTCTATCCGATAGAGATGATCTCACTAACACATAAAACAAAACAGAAGAACATTCTGTACCAACAACTTCTATTCCAAAGTTCATCAAATCAAAAACCAAAGGATCTCATTCCAAATGTAGCACGGTTAATAAAGCATTACTTTTTTGACTCAAAGCATCAGCCACTTTATTTTCTTTTCCCGGATGGTAATGAATTGTACAATCATAATC
The DNA here is from genome assembly GCA_963277665.1 of Viscum album. Lineage (NCBI taxonomy): Eukaryota > Viridiplantae > Streptophyta > Magnoliopsida > Santalales > Viscaceae > Viscum > Viscum album. The sequence goes on along the minus strand of OY728159.1, from coordinate 1,285,017,672 downwards.
CTTGATTAATTCCAGCCATCTCCTCTGTATCATGTTCAATTCATTCTGAGTGAATATATTCTTTAATATTTTTTTTATCAGTATATATTTCACACTTTACTCCATACAAATTATGTCACCAAATTTTTAGAGCAAAAACAACATCAGCTAATTCCAAATCATGTATAGGGTACTTTATCTCATGATTTTTCAACTAACATGAAGCATAAGAAATCACCTGATCATTATGCATAAGGACACAACCAAGTCCCTTCAACAAAGCATCACTGTAAATAACAAACTCACCATTCCTGGAAGGAAGTCCCAAAACTGGAGCATTCACCAATATTCTTTTCAACTCCTAAAAACAATCATCACATTCTTCTATCCAGATAAACTTAACACCCTTCCAATTTAGCTTAGTCATTGGACTAGATAACTATGAAATATTTTCAACAAACCTCCGGTAATAACCAGCCAAACCAAGATAACTATAGATCTTGGTTATATTTGTGGGTCTTGGTCATTCTTCAACAACTTTTGTTTTAGTAGGATCAACAGTTATGAATTTTTTTGAAATAATGTGACCAATGAAAGAAATTTTTTTAACCAAAACTCACACTTTATAAATTTTCCATACAGTTTCTTTTCTTTTAAAGTTTGCAAGATAACCCTTAATTGACTTTCATGCGCCTCTTTACTTTTAGAAAACACCAAAATATCATCAATTAAAACAACCACAAACTTATCCAAGAACTCCTAGAAAATTATATTCATAAGGTCCATGAATATAGTAGGTCCATTGGTTAACCCAAAAGGCATAACTACAAATTCTTAATGGCCATATCTAGTATGGAACTCCATCTTCGGAACGTCTTCTTCTTTTACTTTCAGCTGATGGTACCCTGACCTCAAGTCAATCTTCGAAAATTACTGAGCTCCCTGGAGCTGATCAAACAAATCATCAATATGAGGCAAAGGATACTTTTTCTTAACAGTGATGTTATTCAAGGCTTTATAATCAATGAAAATTCTCATTGAACCATCTTTCTTTTTAACAAACAAGACAGGAGCACCCCATGGTGATGTTCTAGGTTGAATGAAACCTTTATCTAATAACTCCTGCAATTGCATCTTTATCTCTAAAAGTTAAACTTGATCCATTCGATAAGGGGGTTTTGAAATTGGCTTAGAATCAGGAACTAAGTCAATAGTAAATTCAACTTCCCGGTCATGAATAATACTAGGCAACTCATCAGGAAAAACATCAAGATACTCATTTACCACTGGAACATAATTAATCTTAACAGTTCCTTTATTTTCAACAATATGTGCAAGGTAACATTCATTTCCATTTTTTACTAGTTTCTCAACTTCCTGATATGTTATCAAAAGCAAGGGTTCATTCTTGTACACAAACTGAAAATATTTCTGAAAAGAAACCTCTTTAGCTCTTTAGTAAATCTTATCATGATAAACAGAAAGCCAATCCGTGCCCAAAATAACATCAAACTCTACTAGAGGAAAAACAATAAGGTTTTTATGTAGATTCTTTCTGCACACAAGGATTATAATGTTATTATAATTTCTTTTTCTCTCATCGTTTCCTCTGGGTGTTTTTACTATAATTTCAGGATTCATATCTTGAGATGGAAATAAAAATTTACTAGAAATCTTTTCAGAAATGAAATAATGTGTAGACCCTGAATGAAACAACACATTGGCATAATCTGAACAAACAAACAGTGTACCTGATACTACTTCATTCGATGGCCCAACATCTGCTGAAGTAGTTGCAAAGGATTTCACCACCCCTTTTTGCTTGTAGTCTGGCTGCATTCCCCCAGTTGATTTCTTCATTAGACACTCATTTTCATAATGACCCATTTAATTACACTTAAAACATCTCACCGCTGGCTTTTCATTGCCGTCTTGATCATATTCCTTACAGTTACAAGCAATATGATCAGACATACCACACCGAAATCACTTTCCAGACTTGGATAAACATTCCCCAGGATTCATTTTACCACACTTCTCATAGGATGGATATTTAGTTTTCTTACCTTCTTGATTCTTTGATGAATTATTCCCCTTTGTCTGCCAACTAGACTTCTTATTCTATTGTTTGTCAAAGAACACCTGATCATTGGAAAACTCCATTTCCACCTTCTCCGCACATCGAACAAGTTTTTCATAACTTTTGAACTCACGATAAGCTAAAGCCCTTCGATACATTGGCTTTAACCCTGAGTAAAAATGGTTGATTTTAATATCAAGATCTCGTATGAAATTTGGAGCATACCTTGCCAGTTGAGTGAAATTTTCTTCATAAGCAGCCACTGAGTCATCCTCCTGCCTCAATTCTAGGAATTTTTTTCCATCCTAAGAAAAACCAACTTAGGAAAATATTTCTCAAGAAACATTCCTTTGAATTCGTCCCAGTGAAGATCATCAATATCATCACTATCACTGATATTTTTCATCATAGACCACCACTGATCAACTTCACCTTCAAAATGGTAAACAGCAAGACTAAACTTTTGATGCTCTAAACACCCCATGACATCAAAAATATTCTCCAGACCTTTAATCAACCCTTCTGTTAGAACAGGGTCAGATGATCTTCTAAATGATGGGGGATGTTGCCTCATGAAATGTTCCACTACTGACATGTACCTCTGTGGTTGATCTGGTTGATCTCATGCATGGATACCACCACCATTTATAGCCTGAGTCAAATGTGCCATCACTGCAACAAACTACTCAGTTCTAATTCCGGCCATATCAGGTTGCTGATTTGGAAGGTTGTCTTCCTCAAGATGTCTTCCCAATATAGCTGCCTTGTTTCCTCTATGGAAAACCATTCTGAACACAGAAATATCTTAGGCGAAGCAACATGGTAATATTTAAATGCTATATCATTTCAATCATACCATAAATTAATTTATAATTTAACAATTTTCTAACTCCTAAAGTTGTCTAAACCGACCTCTGATACCAACTATAAGGCCCCGACCTCAAACATTACTTAATCTTGATTTATTACAAGATTAACCATTGAGGATCTCTTCAGGTTTAGTGTTTTAGAGAATTAGATCATAACTATTACATCTCAAAAGATTAAATAGTAGACACTTCTACAATGTTTCCTTTTTTCTCAAAACATGAACTCTAAGAAAAATGTCATTTATAGCTCCATGTTTAAGACAACATGACTTTTCCTTGATCCCATCCTTGAACCTATTCCACATTATTTCCTTTGAAAAACATTTCAAATAAACTTGGGGTGAGCATAAAAATCTCATTAAGGGATACACAAAGAAATAAAACTGTTAGTTTTTCAAAACATCAAGTAAACCATGAATACTTTATCAAAGTAACACTTTTTACCTTTAAGAAGTAGTAAATACTCTTCACTGAATAATAGATCATTAATTACCCTTTTTTAACCAAATTATTACCATAAAACCCATATAAATAACACATAACATATAAAGGTAACTTGGGACATAAACATACTTAAATGGAATAACCATACGGTCGACTTCTACACATATCACTTAATGGAATAGCCATACGGGCGACTTACATACCCAATGCATTGGAGGTTATAACGTAACCACCCGTCCTGGTATTCATCGCACCACCTGTCATATGGTTTATCATGTAACCACCCGTCAAATGTCCAAGTACCATTATAAAATCATAAGACATAAAACAAATATAATGGAAAGAAAACATTTCCACATTTCGATCACAATATATCACTTAAATATATTGACATAACAAGTCCATCATAAAAACCATTTTCAATACCAAAATACATAAAAGTTTATATGGTATTTATTTCATTTTAAAAACATTACAGCTTGTTGAGGAAGCCAAAGACCAAATAATACTCAGGTCGGTGGAAAAGGTCATTGTCACTACGTACGTTAAAATAAACATTCCTTTTTTCGTTTAGTAAAACTCTTCTTAGAAAAAGACTCCCTTTAAATGAAAATTCAAAGGTGTTTTATACAGTGTATAAAACGAAGTCTTGTATTAGAAAAAATATGCCTCAATGAAAGGAGATTGATACGAATTCCCTTACCTCATGTCTGACTTGACTCGATTACTCTTTAATCTTATGAATAATAAACTAGTGTTAATTTCTACTTGCTTAAGAACATTTTTAAAGTTTATTCTTCCTTTTATATAACTTATTTCCATGTTATAAACATTATATAATCATTTAAGCTAATAAAGTTCTTTTTGTTGATATTTGGTACTTAAGTCGAAAACGGACTTCTTATAATTACATGTTGTTCATATGGTCAAAGGTTCGTTATATCCAAAATGATATTCATGATTTGGATATCATATATATCATATATATCCAGCATATACATGTATTTATAATATTATATAACATTTATAGGTAAGAAATGAAATGCATCGTTCATGGAGAAGGTAAGCCGTACGTACCCATGAACGCTACTTTCATTTCTATTTCATATTTAATGGAGTGAAATCATAATGATATAAAGGTATATTATAATTCCAGTATAATATCATATATAATATCATTAACTCCATCCTTTATACATCCCACATATGGAATTAACGAATCAAATCACTTTGAGGGGCGGTAGTCCGCACTTCCTAAAATGAAGATATCACGTTTACCCATAATGGAAAACAAAAAGGTATGCCATATATTAAAAATACAGAAACAAAAAGAAAAACATAAATATGATATATATCATATATAAAAATAGTTACATCTTAATGGCCACCCTGAAAGGTGTTAAAAGAATATTGAACAATCATCATTTCGTGAGGCAGAAATTCACCAACCACAGAAACAGTATGTTCTTTAACCATTAAACGGAGGTGTGTGTAAGTGTAAATCAAATAATTCTCATAACAACATAATAATATATTTAGAATACCAGTTTTGTTACAAAATAAAGGAATAAATGTTTTTAGGTGTATGTAAAATCAAAATAAAAAAAAGAACACAAGTGAAGACATTACCTTTAAATCGGGTAACTCCTCTTGGTTTGAAACAAAAGGGTTTTTTGAAGAGATTTCTGCCTAAGGCAAGGCTTCTAGGATGAGTAGAGGTATGTGGCGAGATAAAATGAGCAGATATTGGCCGATCCAATGGCATGAGAGGTGTGGGTAAGGTGGTAGATGTGGGGGGCTTTTATAAGAGAAGAGGAGAGGCACTCTTGGAAAGTTATAAAATATTACTTTATTATAAAATGATTTTCAGATTTCAAAGGTCCCAAAATGATATATTTTGAGTATAAGGTGATAAGGTTTCGAAATACACTCATCCAATAGGTTTTTGACATGTGTAAGACTTAGATTTTACCCTATCTTTTCATTTTATTTAAATCGTTCATTTATGAGGTAATCACTACATCATCACGGTGTCATAAATATACTAATTTATTTAATGTCTAAAAAATTTAAAAAATATATCATGATGTAGGAAATATTTTTATATTTATAATGAATATTTATATTCAAAAATATGACTTTTATAGCCTCATGAAAAAATTGTTTTAGTAAAACAATACATGTTTGTGACATTTTTATTTTAACTTTAAATAAAAAGTTATTAATGTCATTTTCTTACCCAAGTGGATACATGGGGTCCCCAAGTTGACCCTTGGATTCTCTTGGTCGTCCATGACACATCCAATAAAATTAGGACATGTGTCATGACATTTCTTATTATTAAAACATTATTTTTACCTTAAATTACACTAATTACCTCTAACTGCGATTAATAAAACTTAAAAGTTACTATTCACCAAAAAAATTATTTTAATCCCATTGAACTAAATTTTACATCCTAATCAAAACCATGTATGTCAGATTTTTGAAATTTAATTCACAAAAGTGGTAAATTTTCATTTAAATGAAAAATCAATTTTTTAACTACCACTTAGTGGTTTCAGTATTCATTAAAAATTGATTTTTTTCAGAAAAATACCAAAAATTCACCTTAAGCTATATTTGATATTCCGAATTCAAAAATTATTTCTATTTTAAAAAATTAAAAACATATAATTTTCATTAATTAATTTAATAATTAATTTCCACTGTCAAAACAAATAGCATGTTTTTATGAAACAATATATATCAAAAGATTGACACTAGTTTAAGTCCAATTTTAAAGTGAAATTAATTCCAATGAACACCATTTGATTAAATTGTAATAATATATTATAATTTTACTTTAAAACCAATTCAAAAGATAATATAATCATGGAAATAAATTATATTAAAAATAGGTTTTGAATTAAAATACAACATTTTTCACTATTCATTAAAAAATGTACTTTATTAGAAAAATACCAAAAATTTACACAAAGTAAATTTTGATGTCCCGATTCTAAAGAAGAATTTTATTTGGTCTAATAGAATGTATAAGAGTGACCAAAACTATATTTAAATAGGTTTCTCCATCAAAAGGTGATAAGTCGACCTTTTAGTGAATATTAGAGTACCTATGCCAAAAATTGAATTCTTTTCTTATTTTAAGCCTTTATCTTTTATTGGATAAATGTAAAAAAATTTAACAAACATATATAATCATATTTTAGTTATTTATATTCATTCCCACCAATACAATGGCTACGTGTTAACTACCATTTTAAAAAATATTATTATATTACTAGTGTGTAACCTAAGATTTCAAAGAAACTCATTGTTGCGTATCGGGTACGCTATCGAACATAGAAACCCCTTTAAAGTAAAATTAATATTTAATTTGAAAATATTAATAAATATGAAAATGTATTATTCTTTATTTACCTGGGATGTTACAAAAAAACATTTATAAGGAGTATATAGAGAACCTTTTACATGTTATATCATTAATTTATCTATTATCCTTTTTTTAATGTGTAATAATAAAATATTTTGCAATTTATTTTTTTGATTTAATTTATTTTTTTGGGTATTTTACATTTTATGCAACACTAAAAATATTTTATTTTTTATTAATGAACTTTGTCTAGATTGTGTTATTTTCAACACAATGATAATCATGCACTAATAACATTATAAATATTATATTTATATACAGGTAACTCCGATATAATCTTAAATTACATGCACAACTGAATTTCCTTGATTGATTTTATAACATGCATGAATGAGTGTTACCGAAAAATAAAATATTATTGTAATATTATTATATAAAAATTTTAACATATCCATTAAACAGAATATTATAGCATTAAATAAATTATGAATATATATAGTTTAATTAATTTTTTATCTATTAATAAAAAATTATTATAGAGACCAAATGAATATAAATGGAATGATTTTATAAAATATAAATTTCATTGGAAAAAGACAATTTTTCTTAATAAGTTAAAGTTATTACTACTAGTGGATAATATTTATAAATTTTATCTGATATATATTCATTAATTTATTTTTTATATTCATCCAACATATTGTAAAATAATAAGATAATAACAAACCCAATATTACAAATAACCAAAATTTTAATGAAAGTAGTTTTACCACCTTTTAATGAAGAACCTTTTTTAAATATTAATTTTTAAACATTAATAAATATTATATTTAAAATTAATCATTATTTCTGAAATAGAAAAATAAATATTATCTTAGGATTAACTTTTGGTACTTTTTTATGATGTTTCAATTTTTAATGAATAATAAACAATATGAAATTTTAATTCAAAACTATTTTTTGGTTTATTTAATTAATAGGGTTATATTAATTTTTTGTAATTTTTTTAAAAATTTCACTATATTTAATATTTATAAATTAAATCCAATTTTGGATATTGGATCCAATTTAAACTTTAAATTAGATATTAAATCTTAGAAAATGTCTGATCATTTTACTTTAAAAAATTGTATTGTCATTCTGACTACAAGATTAATTTGTATTTAATTTCTTCCACTTATGATATTTGAATTTTGAAAAATGTATTACCTATATGGAATAATACTAATTTATAATATATAATAATTCAATATATTTTTTGACGAAAAATATTAGTGAATGTAGTTAAAATTAATTACAGTGACTAAGGAAAAATTAAACATAACATGGTAATAAACCTTAAACTGAAAGGCTCAAATGACTTATTCAATTGTCCAACACCCAATTTATGGAAAATATTAATTAATCCACCTTCCATTATTGAGTTTCATTGGTTTTGGATGTGTTTTTTATAGTTAATAACATGGGTACCCCTAACATGTTTTAAAATATATCAGGTGAGTGATTTTCCTCCCCTCTAAGGGGTTGTTGCCTCTCCAACATCCTAACACCTATCAAACCACTTTAGTTAAGCCATTATATTCCCAATAAACATCCCAAAATCCCTCCCATTCTTCTTGAAGCCTCCATTTGGGTATAAATAAATTCAAGGATTCTCTTTTATTAAAACCAAAATGAGTTACCAAAAAAAGAGGAAAAATCGTTCATTAACTCCTTTATCTTATTCTGAGGCTCTAACCCCTCCACTATTCTTATTAAATTATTATAAAATAACACCAGTATCTTATATATAATGAGATTTATTATGATAAGGATTATACATACAGTCACAAACACATCCATCTAATGGTTAACAAACATTTTATTTATGTATAAAATTGAACTAATGTCTCACGAACCGATGATTATTTGTTTTTCCTTTTACACATTTCATGATTGTGAATAATGGTGGAAATAATATTTATATGTGATATCTATGATAAATATTATTTCCTTAAAATTATTTAATTATTTTACATCATGTATCATTATACTTTCCATTTTTGCTAAATACAATAATTTTATTTCAGGAATTTGTGGACTACCACACCCTCAAAACAATAGAATTCATAAACACACTACATGAAATGTATTAATGTTATTTTTATTGAACATATATGATATATATTAAATATTAATCTTAATTTAATTATTATTTATACATATATACATATATCCAAAAAAATCATTCTTTAATACGACAATTAAACGGAAACAACATTCATATGTACATACGGCCCATCATCTCAAAGAACAGTATATTCCATTTAATTAATATATATTATAAATATTATTATAATACACATATAATTATTACATATGATATAAATATAATTTTATATATTCTATAAATAATAATATACGCATAATGACCATGAATATAAAATATTAAGACACGTGCGAAGAACAAAGCAGATATTACGCGAAGTAAAATCTTATCATATAATTGTTAACAGTAGGGTGATATAATGTCATAATAAAACCATATATGGTAATATGTATTATAATATGACTTTGTTATAAATTTATAATAAATATATATTTATTATAAAAGATGTTTTTATGAGTACGATGAGAGTCAGACACAAGGTAAGAGAATTTCATCTTACTTTTTTATTTTTATGAGTAATATGATTTATTCACCTCTAATTATTATTTTTTGGTGTGTATACTATTCATGGATGTATTATATAATTATAATAATTTAATATATGGGTATTTAAATATCAATTTTATGATATTTATATAAGGGGGTTTAGGTTTAAAAAGTTACCAAATTTTTAATGAAATTTTGTCTCAATTTTATTTATTTGAGACAAATTCCATTTTAGGAACCAATATTTACACGTGAGATTTATATAATTCATTTGAAATTTATATCATGAATATAATTATTTTTAGGATATTTTATAATTTATTTAATTTCATTTTCATAAATGGGGAGTACATTTCAATGATACCAAGCAACAATTGTTTATTGAACAAATCTCATCACTTTTCAAGATTGTTCAAATTTATTATTCCTTTGATGAAATATTAGGATCCATATTTGAATAATTATCATAATTTTTATGACCTATTTTAATTCCATATATATTCATTTATTGGTAAAAAATTTCCACTCTTTGGTACATAAGCTAATTAAGAATGTGTTTATATAAAAGTCCAACATTACTCTCTCTTCAGTCAGAAATTTGTCTTCCTTGAATCCCATGGTTTTGAGAAAACAAATTTTTCCATAAATATACTAAAATTATCCTATGATATATAAAATAAATTTTAACAATGATTTACCATTTCATCAAAATGTTTTTGGTAAAAAAAATGAATCTGATTATCATTTAATGATTGATGCACTTTTCTAAACAATTTATATTGAAAAAGGAATGTTTAGAATGTATGTAATTACCCATTTTCAGGATTTTTAATCCCTTGAAGCATCTTTTAAAAAAATATAATTTTTTTTTGTAAATAAATAAAATTATTTACTAATATTTAATATATTATTTTTTAAAGAGTTTTTCAATTAAAAAGGATTAATATAAATGTTTTATGTTTAAAATTTAATATAAATAATTATCAAAGATTCATTTTTATGTTTTCTAATGATTTATTTCATAGAAAATAATTTATGTGATATCAAATCTTCTTTAATTTTTCAAATTATTTCCAAGGAAAATGGATTTCGAAATTTTCTCAATCTTGTTTTATATGTTTTCATGGATAATGGTTTTCAAAATATTTTCATGCTTATTTGATAAGTTTTCAAGTAAAATGGATTTCAAAATGTTTTCAAGAATTATTTATAAGTTTTAATGTATTTTTTAGATAATTATTCTCAAAAGGATTTATATTTTAAATATAATTATTCAAATAATATTGGATATTTTCCTCAATAATTTTTCTGAAAGATATTTCAAAATTATTTTTGATATAATATGAAATTTTTTGTTGTTACTCCTGAGATTATGGAAAAATAAGGTTTTATTAATATTATTTCCCTTATTGGTTACTATTTTTATGAATGATGTTTATGAAACCTATTTCTCATTTATGGGTTATATCTTTATGAAGCCCATATTTTTATCGGGTTATATTCTTTTGAAATCCACTTCTTTTAATAGTTTTTGCTTTTCATGAAATGATTATGAAACCTATATCTTTTCTATAGGTGATGATATGATTACATGTTTATGAATCACATTTCATTTACTGGGTTATGATATTATTGTTTGTTATTTTTCGCACATGTATGTATGATTTCATTGTGAGATGGGTGGGACCCATATCTCCTTCTAATGTATTAGATAAAGATTTATATCTAATGAGATAGACTAATATATCTCTTAGGTTTGATCCGTGACTACTAAAGTGGCTATAGGAGTGAACCATGACTACCAAGATGAAATGAGGAGTGAACTCATGCTCTTTAGATGGCCATGAGAGTGAACCATGACAACCAAGATGTTATCGGTACTGAACACATACTACTAAGATGTACTTGGAGGTTATGTATTGACTTATATGGATATAATATAATATAATATGGTTATGTGTTTTCCATAATTTCATATTTTATGCATATGTTATCTTTCATGGATTCTATTCATTATTTCCTTTATGATTCATGTCTTATGAAAATTCATACTTTATGCCATGATTCATTTTCATGATATTTGATATCAAGGGTACGATCTTATAATTTTATGGTCAAATTTTCATACACATATGATCATGTTTATGTTTACATGTCTTATAACAACCCTGCTTTTTATTACACACTTAGTCAAGATTTATTACATAAAATATTAACTATATACAGCATAAAATATCAAATTCTATGGTGTATTTAGGGATTATAAACATTACATAATGACTTAAACCATGAAACACAACATATTTATTGAAAACATCCTTTACATGACCACTACATTCCAACGTACTTAGCATGGAAGGGGATAACCTGAGGACATGCATAAGAAATGGGCGAGATATAAATCCTAGTAAGAGAATAAGCAAGGAATAACATGAATAATACAATACATGTTAGTAAATAGGCATATAAATTGCTCATAAGAGATTCTGTAAATAAAGGCATGATATTTCATGATTATCATAACATGGAAATGTGGAAACAACACTTAACATGGAATGAGCATTAACCAATTCTCATTGAACATGGATAATGATTAAACGCTCATTTAACTTGAATTAGAATTATTAAAACCTCATAGCACTTCACGTATAATGATAATAATCATTACCTAATGCATTGGAGCACTATTAGTGTGCACCCTTCTTAAACATTTCATTTCATGCATAAGTGTTCCACATAGATTATAAAACATAGATTCATTCAACATCATCATTTCTCCACAATAAATTAATTTAGAATACATAAATGAAACTATATAAACAATAATTAAATGTACATAAATGAGAATACCCTTTATTGATAAATGGGCATGGTATTCACGACACAATGTCTTTGGCTTGGAAAATCGTGGTGTAATTTTGGCAACATAATAGCATGACATAAGGATTCATAAAAATGGTTGATGATAGATAAATGGGTTTCTCATTATAAGTAAATTAAATGGATAGTAATGGGGTCTTATAGATATATGTCCCAACAAATTTATTAGATTTTAGATTCATAATACTAAAAAATTTCTTGAATGTAAATGATAAAAGAAAAATTGCTTACAGAATTTTGGTTTGGAAACAGGTGTACATGGGAGGGATTAATGAGAGAGAAAGGGGTATCCCATCATTAAAACATAAATATGGAAGTATGGGGGAGGTTTTAAATCATATTTCAACATTTATAATTGAAAATAAAAGGGCATAACAATATTAAGAAAACTTGGATAAAATGAGAATGGAAGGAATCCTTTACATGGGAGTGTGACCCTAATGGATTGGAAGGGACTTGATAGAGGTTTCTTGAGATCTTGTGGTGCATTATGAGGAAACTAGATAATGGAGGCCATAGGTTGGTCGATATCTAAAGGCTTTGAGTGAAGTGGTTTTGAAATCATGGGTGGGTTTATATAGGAAAATGGATGGAATTCTTTATTATTTAGGTTTTTGACCATACTCATTAAAATAACTAAAACCACAAACCAACCCATGGGGTTCCTACTATTTTCTACCAAATGGGAGGGGGAAAATATTTTATAATTCAAATGGCATAAATTCTAAATATATTATGTTTTCGTATTTGGAGGTGAGTCATTCTCTCAAGGAAATCAAATTAAAAAGTTAAAAAGTTTTATAAGTCTTGAAGGGTAAACTAAAGCTTTGTAAAAATAATCAAACAATCCTAAAATAAAATTATTTTAAATTTAAAACATATATTATCAGAACATAATGTTTATATTAATTTATCACATCACTATTGGGCCATTATGATGTCATAAAACACAATATATATTTAAAAATTATTTAAATTTTTATGCAAAAATTCTATTATCTCAAAAAATTATAATAAATTCACTCTAGGAAAATTTAAACATCCTGATTCCAAAACATATATTCATTTTATCTAAATAAATTTCCAAATATATGAATTTTTTACTTTTAAAATAAAAAGCGACATTTATCAAAAATTATTGGGTTTTGAAAAAATAGCTTCCAAACCATAATAAAAAATGACAATTGAATTCATAATAGTTATACAATAATTTATATTTAATAAAAATTAATTTAGTAATAATATTTAATTAAAATATTATATAATTCAAAAATATATTAATTCATTAAAATATATATCTTATTTGAATATTAACTAAAATTACTATTTTTTCATTAAAAATTATTTACCAAGTAACAATAATAAAAAGAATGAATATTATCGATACAAAAATAATGTAAATAAACATAGTATTAGGGTCTCATTACATAACCCCTTATAACACCTGCATATAACCGAAGGGTAAGGTGTGAAATGGTTGTAGAATCTTGGGGTGACTCAGATAACATCACTCGGGTGGTAATCTCTATCAACTTACACTTCTCCTATAGGCGGTTCCATTCGAGATTAACGTGTTGAAGATCAGCTTGGGCTTGGTCAAGAGCAAAACCCAATGACACCACCTTTTTTCAGAGCTCTGACAAATGGGATTTGTATTAGGCAAGTCTACTGGATGAGGATATTTCTTACTTTATCAGAGTAAATTGGATTTTTTAAGGCCCTTTATCTATACTAATCATGTTATCAATGTTCAATGACTATATTAGAAATGGCCACATTTATTAACGGTATTTTAAAATCCAAAAACATAAATCCAAGGAAATTAATATTTTATATATCCATTTAACCTAATAAGAAATTTAATTAGATTAAGAATAATTTTCATTAATGAATGTTTTGGTTGTTACAATCTTCCCCCCCTTAAGAAATTATTCCCTCAAATTTTTCTCCCTCACTAAAACATATGTGGGTAACTCTGCTTTGTCACTTCCTCTGATTCCCACATTGCTTCTTTTAACTTGAAATTTCAATACAACACATTGAAGAGGGAAATTGTCTTATTTCGTATAACTTTTTCCCTATGATCTAGGATATTCAATGGCTTCTCTTCATAAGAGATTTCATTCTCCAATAGTACCACCTCTAGATTGAGTACATGTGTTGGGTCGGGTATGTACATCATCAAGAGTGATACATGAAAGACATCATGTACATGAGATACGTTCAGTGGGAGTACTAGTTAATAGGATGCTGCTCCAATGTGATTAAAGATCTCATAAGGGCTGATGAAGCTTGGACTATGCTTTCCATTCTTCCCAAATCTCTTAACCCTCTTCCATGGTGATATGCGGAGGAATACCATGTCTCCAAAATCAAACACTAGGTATCATCGATGATTATCAACATAGCCCTTTTCTCGACACCAGGTAGCTTTAATGTGCTGCTAGATGGTATAAACCTTATTCACTATTTCTACAACCATTTCCTGACCTAGAAGTTTTCTATCCCAAACTTTATCCCAACATGCGGGTGTTATGCACCTCTTCCCATATAGGGATTCATAAATATCTATTTGGATGGTTGAGTTGAAACTATTATTGTATGAGAACTCAGCAAGAGAAAGATATTGATCCTATCCTATTTTGAGGTTCATTGATTGTGATATCAATATTTACTTTAGTGTTTGGATAGTCTGCTCAGATTGGCCATCAGTTTGAGGATGATAAGCCATACTGAAGTTCATCATAGTATCCAGAGCATGTTTGATACTCTTCCAAACCATATAGTTGAATCATGGATCTCAATTGGATAGAATAGAGAGTGGCACTCCATACAGCCGCACAACGTATCTGATGTATATTCATTCTAGTTGATTCAGTGATAAATCCTCCAGAATTGAAATGAATTATGCAGTATTTTTAAGAAGATCCACAACAAACCAGATAGAATTATTTCCATTGGATTTCTTCAGATTACCGGTGAAAAATTCAATGGTCATGTTATCCCATTTCCATGATGGTTTGGGTAATGGTTTCATCATCCCTTTATACTTCTTCATCTTAGACTTTACTTGCTGACATAAGAGGCACTTTGATGTATACTCATCGATCTACTTCATCACGTTATCCCACCAGTAATGATCCTGGTGATCACAATACATCTATTTGTTTCTTGGGTGAATGGATAAATTTAAACTATGTGCATCATTCAAAAGTTCCTTTTTACTCCAGATTCGATGGAACATATATTCATAACCCAAATCTCACAATTCTTTCTTAATTAACATTGAACTCCAAGGATTTAACTTTTCTGATAGTTTTCACCTTCTTATGAATTCCCACACCATCTTTTTGGATATCCTTTAACCTTTACAAAAGAGACAGTTGATCCATAATTTGTGAAAGGATTGACGATGTTCCCTTATTTATTATTTCAATGTCCATATTCATCAAATCTAAAAATATTGGATCGCTTTCAATTCTCATCAATGATATAATTTTGGGGTCCATTCAAATTAGAGCGTCCACCACCTTGTTCCCCTTACCATGGTGGAAATAGACTGAGAATTCATAGTCATTGATCAGCTACAACCATCATCATTGGTGCATATTAAACTCATTATGTGGGAATATATGGTTGAGGCGTTTGTGGTCTGTATATATTTTACACTTCTCCCCAAAGAGGAAATGGCTCATAATTTTTAAAGTGAATATCACCACAGCCAACTCCAGATCATGTGCTGGATAGTTCTACTCATGAACATTCAATTACCTTGAATCATAGGCAATGACCTTGTCATTTTTCATCAACACACATCCCATTCCCTTCTTCAAAGCATCACTAAACACCACCAAAATTTCTCCACTATTGGGTAATTTGAGCACAAGCATAGTGATAAGCCTCCTTTTCTACTCTTGGAAGCTCTATTTTCATTCAACGCTCTAAAAAACATGACTCCCATCCGAGTTATCTTGGTAATAAGGTTTGAAAATTGTGAAAATTTTCTTACAAATCGGCGATAATTTCTAGCTAACCCAAGGAATCTACAGATATCCATTAATGATTATGGCCTTGGCCATCCCTCAATTGCAACTTTCTTGGAGGGATCCACAGTCATCTAATTTCTTGTGATGATATGGCCCAATAATGATACCTCCTTCAACCAGAACACACACATGTTATACTTTTCATAGATCTTATCCTTTCACAGGGTCTCTAGTACAGTTCTTATAAGATCCTCATTCTCCTCCGTGGTTTTGGATTATATTAGAATATCATCTATAAAGAATACCAAAAAATTGATGATGTAATCTCTAAATACTTTATTCATCAAGTCCATGAAGATTTTTTGAGCATTAGAGAGTCCCAAAGGCATTAATATAAATTCATAGTGCATGTATCTTTTACAAAAATCACTCTTGGGGATATCTTCCTTCTTCACACTTACTTGATAATATCCCGACCACAAATGCACATAGGAGAAGTATTTTTCTCCATACATTTGATCAAAAAAGTCATCAATTCATGGTCGAGGATACATATTATTTATCTTGATTTTGTTATGTTCACGATAATTGATGCAAATGTGCATTGACCCATCCTTCTTCTTAAAGAAGAGGACTGATGCACCCCATGGTGAATCACTTGGGTGTATAAACACTTTATCCAGATTCTCATGTAGTTATTTATTCATCTCCTCGAGATCCAAAAAATCCATTCTATACAGAGTCTTAGATATTTTTGATTCCCCAAGTATAAGGTTAATTGAGAATTACACATCTCTTCTAATAGGAAGACCAGGAAATTCTTCAAAGAAATACTTCAGTGAATTACCTCACAATTGTAATGTCTTAAAGGATGGTTTATTCCTTAGGATATAGCATCTGATCTAGATAAGATTGCTCATAGGGTAGTAATATCCACTCTTGAGATGATGTTGCTAAATAAGATTCATCTTCCTCCTTGCTCTTGTATATAATTGGGGTCGATTATTTATATGGAGAATGATTTTCCTCTCAAGGAAATTTATGTTGGATCTATATAATTAAAGCCAATCCATGTTGATAATGGCATCAAATTCTACCATAGGGAGTATGATGAGGTTTTCTGGGAAGCTCAATCCACCGATTATGATAAGTAAGGAGTTATATTCATGGGACGCAATGATATTTAAATTTTCCATACTCATTGACATCTTTACTTCCATAATTTGTGGTGGTGTTGGGATTGTTCTAATACGAATTTGGGATACAAAAATTGCATAGAACCATAATCAATTATTAAGTTTGTTATTCTTGAATGAATAATTAGTGTACATGTCACCACTTCATTGTTGGGGTTCACTTCAGTGGTAGTGATGGAAAAAGCACACCCTTACCTCCTTGAAGGTTGTTGGTTGCATCCAAAAACCATTGGATTAGGGCACTGATTTTCAAGGTTCCTAGGTTTTTTGCAGTTGATGCAATGAATAACATGTTGAGATTCGAAAAAAGAAGTTTTTATCCTTTCATTTTGAGGCAACGAAAAAGTTGGAGGTGTATCGTGAAATACTTCTGATGTTTTACTTGTACGCTCCATCGGATTTGTCATATTTTTTATTGAGGAAAAAAAAGTCACTTTTTATCTTATGTCAGAGGGTGTGAGGAAAATATTTTTCAAAAAACATTTTCTGTAAATCCTTTAATTCCAACGCCTTGATCTCCTCCTCAGCCTTCATATTTTTTATCAATGTCCACCATTGATCAACTTCACCCTTCATACGATAAGCAGCCAGAAGTACCATCTCTTGTTCAGAACATTAAAGGATGGAGAAGATATTTTTAGTAGTGTTGAACCAATGTTCGTCAATTGAGGTATCAGATGATCCAATAAAAGTAAGAGGGATTTGTCTCATGAAGCTCTCGATTGTGAATTGTTCATTCTTAGGGGGGTTGATCGTTCCTCTTGACCCATGTTTCTATTCCAAGCATGTGTTAACTAAGAGAGTATGATGACAATGTTTGGGATTCCTACTCCCATCGGATTGGGCATCTCATTAGAATGGTCATCACATTGATCTTTGCATCGGTTGTTATCCCGAGTCCTACTATTATCGGCCATTGGCTAGAATAAATGAATATCAGGGGTAACACATAAAAGTTAATCCAAATACAAGAATAGATAACTTATAAATTACTTCTATTTCCTTTACTTATGAATATATAGGCTTCAATATATGATTTTCATGATCTACTTCCCAACATTTATTCTTAGGGGAATTGTTTCCCCATAAAAATGGTTTATACTATGGTTGGGATTTTCCAATGCATATACTCTAAGACTGTTGTATACAAGAGTGAAAAAAGGCTCATTTTTGTGTACCAGGATACCTCAGGCCAATCCCAAAACTCCTAGTTAGAGTTTTTACTCCTAGGTACATCTGTGCCAGAGCTGCCCCAGCCTACATATATCCTGATAGGGATTTATTTTCTTGATAAACCACCTACACAATACTGACCAAAATTTAGGGATGTTTTTTATACTTAGTCTTATCTCTAAGGATTCACTGGGGTTTTATAATCATAATCCAAAAAATAACTAAAACTATTCTCTGATACTAACTATAACACCCCTGCTTTTTATTACACACATAGACTTGATTTAATACATAAAAATTCACTTCATACCACATATAAGATTGAGATTTATAGTGTTTTTTGGTCTTAGGAACATTATATAACAACTTAAAACATGAAACATGACATCTTTATTGAAAACTTCCTTTACATGACCACTACATTCCCTTGTACTTTACATCGCATGGGATAACCTGAGGACATGCATAAGAAAAGGGTGAGCTATAAAGCGTAGTAATGGAGTAAAAAAGGAATAACATGAATAATACAATACATGTCTGAAAATTGTCTTATCAATGGATCATAATAGATACATGAACATAAATGCATGATATAGAATGATTATCATATCATAGAAATGTGGAAACAACACTTAACATGGTATTAGCATGATGCAAGGGTCATTGCACATGGAGAACGAGTAAAACGTCATTGAACATGAATTAGAATGAGTAAAACCTCATTTCACATGATGTATCATCATACTAATATTTACCTAATCTATTTGAGTTCTATCAATATGCACCCTTCTTAAACATTTCATTTCATTCATATGTTAGCCACATGAATCATATAACATGGAGTCATTCGACATCATAATTTTTTCCACGATAAATGAATTTTTAATACATACATGAAAATATATCAAAAATTAGTAAATGTGTATAATTATGAACACCCTTCTTAGAGAAATGGGAATGGTATTCACGACATAATGACTTTGGCTTGGAAAATCACAGTGCAATTTCTGCAGTATAACGGCGTGACATAAGGATTCATAAAAGTAGTTGATGAAAGAGAAAATGGTGTATCATTATATGTACCTGAAATAGACAGTAAAGGGGAATAATAGATATATGTCCCATCAAATTTAATGGAATTTAGATTCATAATACAAAAGAATTTTCAGAATGTGAATGAGAAGAGATAAATTCCTTACGGAATTTCCGCATGGTAACATGTGTACATGGGAGGAATTAATGAGTAATAAAGTGATATATAATCATTAAAAAATAAATAGGGAAGTGTGGGGGAGGTGTTAAATCATTACCCAACATTTATAATTGAAAATAAAAGGGCATAACAATATTTAGAAAAGTTGGATAAAATGAGAATGGAAGGAATCTCGTACTTGGAAGTGTGATCCCAACGGCTTGGGAGGGGCTTAAGAGAGGATTATTGAGAGCTTGGGGATCTTAGGGAAGATTATATAGGGTTTATGGAAGAGTTTGTTCTATCTCTATTGGCATTGAGTGAATAGGAAGTGATATCTTATGTGGGTTTATATAGGAAAATGGAAGGAATTCATTATTATTTAGGTTTTGGACCCTACACATTAAACTAAGTGAAACTACAAACCATCCCATGGTTTTTAGCCATTGTCTTTTTCGAAAGATGATTGGAAAAAAATATTTTACAAGTCCAAAATTATACCTTCTTAAAATATTATTCTTTCTTAAGTGGAGGTGAGTAACACTCTCAAAGAAATCAATTTAAAAAATAAAATGATTTATAAGTCTTCAAGGGTTCTCTAAAGATTTGTAAAATAAATAAAATAAACCTAAAATAAAATTATTTTAATTGTAAAAAATATATTGTTTGAACATTATGTTTATATTATTTTATTACATCACTACTTTGTCATTATGATTTCATAATACACATTATATATTTAAACGGTATTTAATTTTTACCCAATAATTCGACGGTCTCAAAAAATTATGAAAAAATCACTATTTAATAATTTCGAGACCCTGATTCAAAAAATAATATTTATTTTATCTAAATAATTTTCAAAATATGTGAATTTTAATTTTAAAATAAAAACCGACATTTATCGAAAATTCTTCCGTTTTGAAAAAAAATAGCTTTCAATCCTTAATAAAAATCAGAAAAGAATTCATAATAATTATACCATCATTTATATTTAATAAAAATTAATTTAGTAATAAAATTTATTTAAAATATTATTTAATTCAAAAATCCATTACTTTATCAAAATATATATCTTAATGGAATATAATGTAAAAATATTATTTTTTTTCTTTAAAAACTGTTTACTAAGTAACAATAATAAAAAGAATGTATATCTTGTATTCAAAAATAATTTACATAATGATAGTACTTGGGTCTCCTTACATAACCCCTTATAACAACCACATAAGACCAAAGGGTATGGTGTGTGATGGTGACAGACTCTTGGGGTGGCTCAGATAACCTTGCTCAGGTGGTAATCTCTATCAACATCCACTTCTCTTGTAAGTGGTTCTGTTTGAGCATAATGTGTTGATGATTGGATTGGGCTTGGTCAAGAGAGAATCCCAATGATGTAACATCTATTATATGCTACAAAAAATGGGCTTTGTATGTGGAAAGTCTACTAGATGATGTCATTGCTTCCTTTGTCTATGTAAATTGGATTTGTTAAAGCCCTATATTTATAATAATCATGTGATCAGTGTTCAACGGATATATTATCAATGCTCACAATTCATAACAGTATTTTAAAATCAAAATAAATTTTAACCAAGGATGTTCATATTTTATATAACCATTTTACAAAATAATACATTTAATTAGATCTAGAAGAATTTTCATTAATGAAATTTAGGGTTATTACAGGTCTCCCTTACAAAACCTTACTAGTCGTCTGAGATCATCCATTTTTAAGATTCCTTCCCCAAGTTTTGAAGATATGTATTAAGTATGAAGTTTTTGAGAAGTTTTACAGCCATGAAGAACCTATTTAGTGATAATATCACTCACTCATGTTTGAGTGTTTACGTTTCCATGAATCTGAAGGTACAAAAATAATATGGTGTTTAGGCTTCTGTTTGTGTAATGTTTTAAGTATTCCAAAAAAGTTTTGCAATGTCTGTGTACCTAAAGAGGGGGTAACTATATAATATTTTTTAATGATATTAATTATTTGGTATTATTAATAAATTTTTTCCTAATTGATAAGATACTTTTCATTCAAAAAAATAATATTTTAATGTTTTTTTCAATTAATTGTCCTCTAGGTCCATGTTTTTTAATTATATTTATAAATATAAATATTTGAAAATAAAAGTATTATAAGGTACATTTTATTCCACTTTTAATTTATTTCAAAAAATTTAAACATAAATATTTTTACATGTTTAATACGGAATGTTCTGAAAATAACATAAATAATGTTTTATATTAATATTTACAAAAAAAATGAATTTTTATACCACAATGACTGTTATTAATTATTTATTTCCATTTAATGATTTCATTATTTTCTAATGGAAAACCCTTTTCTATTTTTTGGTTTTTTTATATTGATATTTTATTTGGAAAATAAAATTGTATTTTTATATACAGAAAGTGTCTTTTTGATGAGTATATAAGAGTTTTAGAATTTTTATGATGGAAAAGTGCAAGAATAAAAATTATTTCTTAATTATACGTTACACGATCATTATAAAAGTGAAATAGGTTCACCCAAATTTCTTTGGATTATCCAATTACAATAAATATGATGGGTTCTCCGAGAGACCACCGAGTGATCCCATTAAAGTTTAAACGATGAGTGCGCCTGGATAGTGTTCCAACACATTGGGTAATGTCTCTTTTAATAATATAAAATAAGTAGGATGTTACCTAAGTGTTTCTTTAATGGATCTAACTGGGATTCACATAATTACTACATGGGTTTAAAAATATTTCTAAATGTGATTCAATAAATTACTAAAAAGTGTTTTCAATTACTTTTATTGTGTTTCTAAAATGCTATCTTTGAAAAAAGTGTCCATGTATTTAATCTAAAAATGTTTTATCTAAAATTCCCAAAGAAAATTAAAAATAATGGTAAATGTTACAATATTTTTCATGTTTTCACTAGTCTAATATATTTCTCTCTATTTATATAACATACAATGCTTTTTGCGATAATACTATGTATTTAAAATATTTTTCACAAGATTTAAGGATGGGTAAGGGAGATAATGAAGTCATATTGAATGTTACAATGACTTACTAAGTAAAGAAATAATTCCTTATTTTAATCAATTATCATGTTTGAAAAATGAATAATGATCAAAAGTTTCCACCTTGTGTTATATAGTTTTATTATGTATGATTAATGACTTAATTTTGTAATACAATAAATATAAAAATATGATAAAATATAATATAAATATTTCTTAAAATAAATATAAATGTAATGTAATGATTAATGATAGGAACATATATGAAAAAATTCATAAGCCATGTTAGTATTCTTTTTAACATATAGAGACAATATCATGTTTACCACAATGTTTCTAATAACATAGTGCCTAAATCGTGATCTGAGACTATTTTATCCAAAACCCAAAATTAAAACATTATATTTCATGGAAGCCACTATAGCCTTATTAGTTTTAAACTAATTCCAAAAATAAACATGGAAATGAGATAGAATCCATCATAATTAAGAAATTATAATGACTGACCCAATGTGGTTTAGTTATATCAAGGTCTATCAAATTGAAAACATGGGTTTGTAGACAACACCAAAACCGCATTCTAATGTCTTAATCTTACCAATTTGTATTTATATACTATCAAAATATTAAAATGATGATATTTTTATAAGAATTTCACTAGTATATCCTTAAATAATAACTTATACCCAATATGATGAAAATGATGTGGTTTCAATCCACCACATTTAGGGTCATGTGGTGCCACCAATTAGTTCCCTTCAGAATGAATTCCTAAAAATTTACATGGTGTAGACAATAAAAACCCCACAAGGATATAGATTATACATACTTATTTTTTATAAGTCCCACTAAAAGGAGTAGCCTCATAAGAGGATTCAGAGACTATGCACTCACCAGAACAGAAGCAAATGGATTTGTCAGAATGAGAGGGTATGGCTATGACATCATGACTAGCCTGTGCTTGCAAGGGAAGCCTAACCATATGGCCATGCAAAGATGGAGAGCTACTATCATAATGTAGATGCTGGGGAGGGGTAGTTCTTGTAGATAGTTTGGTTGAATTCCCTAAGACATTCGGGTCATGTAATCTCCTACTCCTACGGGCCATGTAATATCTAACCCTACGGGCCTTGTAAGGGTTCCCCCTCATCCCTTAAAAGTGCGGTTATCAAAAATCAATAAAAAATGAAGTCATTCAGGCCCTTCAGAGTAATTAATAACCGCTTATCCCATCAATGAGGCAATTTTTTTTGTGTAACACAGCATTAATCCAAATCCCATTTGGTTAAAACTAATTTATCCAATGATCAAATCCTAGATCGATATTCCATAAAGTGATATTTCTAAAAAAACCTCAATTATTCATCATGGAACATAGTTCTCTTAATTATAGAATATAGTGATCTTATGAAGTCTATAACATTGTCTAATAGTCGGTCTCACATAGAAAACATGAAACATAGTGTGAGAGGGTCATTCTCTCGCCACTAGATTAATGGTTCCCACTAAAGTAGAATATTTAATATAAAATTACTTTTCATAAATCAATATATATAACACACTACTGGTTCATTACTAAACCTGATGACTAGTAGTGACCCTCTGTTCTCAAAAAATTTCAATGAAAACCAAGAGGCGCTATGTAAACCTATATTACCGAAAAATAAATTCCACTACAATTCAAATATCCATTCTTGATGTTCATGCCCCTCCCCAGCTTTCTATGAATGGGTTACAACTTCCATACCTAAGGATTTTCATCCCCTCAAACAAGGAATTATTTCAATCCCTGACATCTCCACTAATGAAGAACATTATATGATGACATAATAGTACCTCGATCATTTTATCTCATCACATTAAATCAAAAATATATCTCCACACAGGTCATCACCTAGAATTCCATGATTTGAAGGCATCCTGTTAAATATGATGGTATCTTTTTGCAATGGTTTCCCCAAAATAAATCCTCCTAATGACTTATTATCACCCACACTTATAGATTCATCTATAGAACCTAAATATGATTCAATGTTCCACTAACCACCCACATCCACTTGTACAACCATACTCACATAACAACTATTGGATTTATCACACATCAAGGATTTACTAGTAATGAAAGATAGAATCACTATTTACTTCCAAAAGAGTGATTTCTCTTTTATTAATGGTCTTATGAGCCCAAACTCACATGCCTCTCAACTATTCAAAAAATATGGGGCCAGCTTAGACAAGCTAAATCATTCTCAACACTACTAATATAAAAATAATCTATATTATACTAAGAATAAAAAATCACTCATCACATAGGTGACTATTCACATCACTAAGAATCCACCCATTCCCATCCATTATAGGTCAAACCACTTAGTATGTTTTCATGAATCCAATGAGGGTCACATTCAAAACTATCAAGAAAGAAAAACCTTAGTTTTTCCCTCAATTAAACAAAAATCTAAGAACTCTAAAATAAAATATATTACCAAGATTACTAGAACTCAAATACATCTATACTACATGGATTCATGAAAACATTCCATAATATATTCTAGGAACCATAATATTCAATTAGTACATAGGGAATTTTTAATAATGAATATTTTCCTAAAGAATTAACCATTACTATCGCTTCACAAGGTATATCTTCACTTGGGTAACTTTCAGGTATCATAATATATCATCTCAATAGTGAATGGAATCACATTAATAAGTCCAAATGGACTTTTTTTTAACCTTAACATGTTTTCACTTTTTGTGGGGGTGTCGCAACTCGTAAAATTTCATCTAGGAACATCCCTATATAAATTCCATAATGAATTAACTCTTATAAGAACCATATCTAGGGGCTATAAGAATATGGTTTTTTCAAATATAATGCTACTAGATGCTAGATAAATAACTAAACATAGGATATAGTAGTATATTTAATTAACTATGCCAATACAGTGGCTACTTTCACATTACTCTTACTTAAAAATAACACATAACATCAAAAATAACAAATTGTACAATGTGTGAACCTAAATTGTCTATGTCTCCATCAATTTCGTCATTTATGTCGTCCTTATCATCACCTAGGTGCACCACACAATAATATCACCTAACCTTCAATTAGAATTATACATAAACTTTTATTAAAAAATATTATTTAATTGAGGTATCATATGTGAAAAAATAGTACATATTATGGAAACCAATGTATATGAGACCTCCATAATTAGTATAATGAAACCCAAATAGGATTAATTTCATGGAAACAAATATTCCAATTATGATGTCTGGGATGAAAAAATATAAAATACCAGGAGTTATATCCATATGAAATCACCATCCTCAAAATCTATAAACATAACACGAAGATGTATCATCAAATATTAATATAGGAAACTGAAAAATTCAATTAAATTCCTTGGTATACTAGTTATACTTGAAAAAATATGTTTATGATTCACTAGAATGAGTATCACCCCAATAACTAAACATTTTATCTAGACATCTATCTATGGGTGGAAGGCTATGCTCAAGCAGAACTGAGTCCAAAATACCTTCTATAATACCTTCCATAACTTGGATGCAATGAGTGTGTCTCAATCCAATACTATTGTCCATGGGACTCTTTGGAGTCGAATTGTCTCTAGAACGTAGAGGTATCCCAAGAACTTTATTGAACCCTTCTCCTGAATGGATAGGATTTGGTCCGACTTGGGGAGTCGGTCAACAATTTCATAGATGGTATCGTGCCCCCTAGATGTGTTGGTTAAACCCATCATGAATTCCATAGATATATCATTCCACTTCTATTCCAGTACCTCAAGTGGTTGAGTCAAGACTGGTAGAAACTGATGATCTTACTTCACTTATTGACATGTGAAGCATCGTGAAATGAACTCCCCCACTTCCTTCTTCATCCCCGACCACCAGTACTGACATCAGATATTCTGGTACATATTTTTCACCCTTGGATGTAATGTTAAAAGGGATGTGTAGAATTCCATTAGAACCTCCTCACATGATGCGACTGGTAAAACAGTTCACCCACTGAAAAGGATGACATGCTTTCCACCAAACTAATATCCATCAAGAGCTTGTCCTACAGTTAACTGTGAATGTCAGATCTCATATTTAACATCCAGAAGATGTTCCTTACTTACACACTATTTCAGTGGGTTAGTGACAACCTTCAAATGAAGATAAAATTATCCATCACCATCTACAAAGGATATCTGCATCGCCGCTAAATTCTTCAACGTTTCACTCAACAACTAAAAATCAGGTATCATGTTGAGCATTTCCACCACCTCATTTCCCTCCCTGGTAGTATATACTATCTCATAGCCATAGTCATAGAGGAACTATATATGCCGTTACTGCCTCATGTTCGGGTCCTTCTGGGATAATATATAACTAATACCTTTGGAGTCGTAGTAGATTGTAAAATGATCTCCCATACAGAAGTGCCACTAAATCATCAAATAAAAGACCACTACTACTAGCTCTAGGTGATGTGTCACGTAATTATGCATGTGCTTACTCAATTTTAGTGAACTGTAGGAAATCACTGCAAGATCCTCTAACAGGACACAACGAAGTCTGGTCCTTGATGCGTCATAGAATACTATGTAATGAATTCACTCCCCTAGTAGTCTCAATAAGGGGGAACTTGCCATCCTTCCTCAACTCATGAAAACTCTACTAGAACTTCTCTGTCCACACAAAGGGTTTTCCCTTCCATGTCAAATATGATAAGGGTGATTCTACCCTGTAAAATTCAGGCATGATTCTCCAGTAGTATCAATCCAAACCCTAGAAACTCCACACCTCAGTCACCCTGCTGGGTGGCCTCCAAGAAAGAAATACCTCTATCTTTAAAGGACCCATTGTAACTCCAACATCTTAGAAAAAATTTCCTATAATATAGACCACCCAAATCCATAGATAACACATTGAGTGCTTCCCATAAATTTAGTTATCTAAGAGTGTATCTGGGACTATCCACAATTCTGTTGCATGCTTCTCCTCGGATGCTGAGTACACTAGGATGTCATCAATGAAGACCATGATGAACTGGTCAAGGTAAGGACAGAATATCATGTTCACTATCCACATTAACACTATGTAGTCATTGGTCACACCGAAAGTCATCACCAGAAACTCATACTTTCTAGACCGACACCTGATGATTGTCTTGGGTACATCATTATCCCATATATTAAGCTAATGATATTCTAGTATGAAGTCTATATTTGAGAACCATCATGATCCCTTCAGCCGATCAAAGAGTTCATCAATCCATGGTAGTGGATACTTTATCTCTTTGATGGGTGTTTTTTAGTACAAATTTTGGAAAATATTTTGGGGATACCCATGGTGAAACACTAGGCCTCACAAATATGTTCCTATGTAGATCTTCCAGTTGAACCATCAACTCCCAAAGCTATACAGGAGCCATCTGATAAGCTGGTGTGATATCATTACAATCCCGAGGTACATATCATTTCATAAGTCACCCTTCCTATAAATGGGTAATTAGATAACATCTTCAAGAAATATGTATTTGTACTAATCCACCACTATAGAAAAATGATGACTTTTCTCTTCCACCACACTGAGGGTGAGGCTGGCCAAACGTAGAGTGATCGGCTGCACCGTTCTACAAGAATGTTCATCCTATGCTTCATGTTTTCCCTTCTATCCTGTGATGATATGCCTTTTCCCATCTTCGTGGACACACCACACATTGTGCTAAATATAGTCAATCTGAGCATGAACTTTGGATAAGTAGTCCATACATAGGATGAAATCGTAAGTCCTTAACAGAACTACTAGTAGATCCTAGTAAAAGATATCTCCTCCAAGCGTTATACCACACAGCCAACACTGGTGTGTAATCATCAAATCCCTCCCCATAAGAGTTTATATCTATAAGTATCGAGCCAATGGCTCCACCAGAATATCCATGCTCCGAACAAGGTATGTGGTACGGAAAGAGTGACTGGAACCTATTTATATAAGAACAGTACCTAAAGTGGATATGAAATAGACCCTAACTCTAATCATCTCTGGGGCATCATGGTTATAGTCCTCCAACACCTGAAACTAGCCTCACCCCAATCCACCAGCTCTTGAGCCCATGGTGGACCACATGAGGGGGGTATCACCTTGAACCTCTTCCAACCACCTATTGTTATTCTTACCCACCTTCCATGTCTGCTGCCCTGTAGACCACACTGATCGATCCTCTACCTATAACATTACAGTACCTCGACTGTCTACTGGTCATCTACGTAGTGAGTTGGTAAATCACGAGCCATGTGTTTCTACCCACCACAAGAGTAGCACACCATGATCTTATAATGACTCATCTACCCTTGGAGCCCTTTACCACTGATCTTACATCCTATGGTCATCCCCCAAAATTCCTAACCCTCTTGGGTCCATGTGTTTTCTTCCTCCTACGCATGGATAAATACTTTACTACCCCTTGTCTAATGGTAGGTATGAATGTTGGCACCTACTCCTCCAAGAATCACTCTATGAGTAGAGCTGACTCCAGCACCAAAGCATTAGTAGGTATGCTAAGAGATATCATGGATTCGTTGATCTCACAATAAAGTGCCTTCTCAAAATCCCAAGACCAGTATAATAGGTCTCATACCTTGTTGGTAGTGTAATGATAATTCTCTGTGAATCTTGCTGAGTACTCCTCTACTGTCATGCTACCCTACTGTAGGTGTAGTAGCTCATGTATGTGTACTGAGCGCAATGTCTCTTGACAGAAATACTACATAAAGTGGTGCTCAATGTCTGTCGATGTGATTTTTGCCTCATCGTGTGTCTAGATCATAACATCCCACCACCTCCCTACTGAGGTTTGAACAAGGCTCACAACTTTGATTTCCTTTAATTCAAGAAGCTTCCTATCCAGATGGAAGACTCTTTTAACTGCATGGAGCCAATCCTGGGCCACCTGGGGGTTAGTCTCACCCCTAAACATGGATGGTCTACTCTTTCGAAACTCGTGTAAGGAACTGATATTGTGTGCGTCCGATACCAGTAGTACCAGTAGCAACAACCGATCATCAGGTGGTGGAAATGCGGGTGCTTCTCCCACTGGGGGCATCTATAGAACCGGTCCTTGTACAGACACCTCATCTCTAGGCATATCATCCTCATGGTCACACACCAAAATCCTGGATGGCTATCTTCATGGTGGAATCCTAAAACAGATCATGATGAACCATAATCAATAGATTATACATAGTGTTCTGACTGTGATTCATTAAGGACATGAGAACAACCTCAATTCCTATATGATGCATCCAACAAATGTATTCATGTACCGAGTCAAAAAAAAGGACTCATGGTCCTATGGTATTGATATGTTGGATTCCGTACCAACACTAGAATACTCATGCCAGAAAGTTGAACTCAAAAAAAATTAACATTGTTTACCCAAAACAAAACAACAGACTCTCTGTTATTAATGAAGAACCGACCACCTATGATACCAATTTTTCACGACATGTCCCCTGGGGCCCGTACTGTGAAAACCCCAAGCCTACCTCCCAATTTCCAAGGGATGAATACTAGTGATGAGGGAATTATCCAGAATGTGGGAGTAATTTTTTGACTAACTTTACACATTCCCACTCACAACCGTGTCCCAAGTCGAAAACATGCATGCTACTAAGACAAACAATGAGAGTAAATAATAAAAACTATGGAAGTAAAGGGATCCTGAATACAAACACAACAAAATAAAATCTCTAAAAATGGGAGTAAAATGTCTCTAGAAACCTTTCCAATGAAAAAACAACATAATGAGTAGGTGAGGAGTAGTTTTCTAATGTTGTGGGAGTACGACTGACATGTCATTCGTCATTGGGAACCGCCCGATTCTAGACCGCCAAGGTATCTATAAAAAATCGATTATCTACACATAAAATGATACGTGCAGGCAAAGACCATGTATGAGTGAGTAATAAAATACATTTTATGGTCTCTAATCCATATATAAATGACCACAAATATAAGTACACACAAATTTTTGGACAACTCAAACAGGTATATTCTAAAGTACAGAAATCAATACTATTAGTCTTAATATTGAACAAATTGTACTGCTGAGGGACTCATCCCCAATGGGTCACTATGGAATGATGGGACACTAACATCCACTCATCAATGAGTTCAGATGGGACACTGAGAACATATTGTCACTGAAGTCTTCATGGACACTTAATCCCACTCGTTAGAGAGGTCTGTTGGGCCACTGAGGTCTACTCGTCTGTTGTGCCATTTAGGTCCCATAATCTTTTGGGCCACTGAGGTCCCATAATCTGTTGCGCCACTGAGGTCTAATCATCACTGAGGGCTGCTAGATCATTGAGGTATGGATATCACTCAGGCCTGCTGGGCCACTGAGTTCCGCTAGTCACTTCCTTCTCGTCACAGCCCACCGCAGTATTCCTGCTCACATCTCAGTTTATTCCGTGAGAATCTACTCCTCAATCCAACAGTTGTATGACAAAATCCATTAATGAACATTTAAAATATGTGAAAATTTCATTACCATCTTGAGGTTCCCATATTTATAAATGGATCGTCAATTAGACATACAATTTGGAAGTTATACCCATTTTACTGAAAAGGGGGTCGGTTGGGTCCGGGTCCGGTCTGACCCTGTCGGACCAACCAGACCTAGCATGAATCCCACCTGATATGGGTCTAACCTATCGCATTGGGCCCAACCTGGGGAATCTCACCTTCACCTACCTGGTCAATAGTGATCGGGTCTGCTTCCTCTATCAGAGACATGGCACATGCAGTGTCTCCCTCCACCCCATGGGTCATTATGGGGTCCGCCACCACGGTCCAACTGGACAAAAAACCTCTAGTCATGTGATGTAGTGCGACTCACCACATCTACTCATGTTTCCTCCATTAAATGCTGGTGGCCCTGATCCACCACCCAAATCGATTGTCGTAGGTATCATCTACCACTACGGTGCTCTGCATGTGCGCACTGCCTCCCTCATGCGGTCGCCACCACTGGGACATCATCGGCAGTTCATTCCACATGCAACCAGACCCTCTCCGGTGGTCTATTTTTTGATCTACGAGTGCCTTAAGGATCCTCATGTCATATTAATCACTACTACAAACTCCATGTTGTCTCATAGTCGATCTGAAGGTCTGGTCATGCAAAACACAAGAACTCCCACAACAGATGGAATCAATCCTTGTTCATGTCGACCCATTACCTCCACATTAGAATTTAATAAAAACAAATTGGGAGGTGATTTAAGAATCTAACATAGATAACTCTGATTCAATACATGATATTAGAAACCATCCAGCATATGTGATCGATCTGCGGGTCACCTGTTCGTGGGTTGACCCATGTTCATCACCCAAATCCATGAATGGGGAAAAAGGAAATTCACAAAGAATAAAACCCCTACCTCTAGGATGGATTGTTTGTTCGAAAAGATCACATCACTATTTTTCATCATTCCAAAATCTGTTATTGGTGGTTTTTCATCGATAATCACTCGCCAATGCTAAATATATAAGGGTTCAAAGAAATATTGGATCATACTAACGATCTCATATTCAATTAACCCATTAAATGGAGAAAACACGTTTTAGATTTTCTGTTACGTTCTGTCATAGTGTCATTATGTTGTTTCATTTTTGAAACAACATTTCTGTTACACTCGGGTTGCAACATCGTTACATTGCCACAAAAATCGATGTTCAAAAAAAACTAAATGTTTATTTTTTTACTTATGAAAATTTTATTATATTTTTTATAAAAAGTAAAAAAAATAACTTTTTCCTTTACCCTATGTGATTCAAGATTATTCATTCCATAGGTATTGTCATTGTTCCCAATGCAATGGTTCCCTCTTATATTTAATCCAAGAAACCATATAGATGTTTCCAAAACCACATATTTCTACTATTTTAAATAAACATAAAAAATTTCAATCACATATTTCAGGATCAGTGATCCTCAGAATCAAGTTCTTGCTAAGCACCTGGTATTAAAATATTCCAATATAACTTAAAAAACATTACATGGAATTTATTGGACATTAAAGAGTATCACTAAAAATACTTAATATTCAAACTGTAAAAAATATACCAATTATTATATTCTTTATATAAATATTGTTTAAAATGTATTCCTTAATTATGAATTATAAATTCCAATTGGACAACTTGTAAATAATTTAAAATCAATATTTAAATCATCATTGAATAAAAAATACCATAGGCATTCAATAACCAATGATAGTCTATATTGAAACACTTAATAACTTCAACATAATTTAAAAAAATAAATCATTATTTATTCCAACCAATTGAATTATTAATTTTTTCATTTTTGGGAATATCAGTCCAAGAGAATTTAAACATTATATAATGATCTTACATTCTTAGTGTCATAGTTAAAATAAACTAATATTATATAAATATATAACTTTAAAATTTAAATAAAGTTATAAACACATAATAGTATAATTTCTTCCTCTCGAATATATATCTATTATTTAGTACATTCTTACTACTGCTTTAAAAAAATATAATTCCTTAAAAACTACATATGTATGATTTTGTTTTAAAATCGAAACTAAATGAAACAATTAATAAAAAATATGTATGGTGTTTTTTATACTACAAATAAAAATGTGTTATTTAATTTTTATATTCCAAGGAACTATTCAACTTATATTAAATTTATAAATATAAATTGGTTTGAAATTTTACTTGACAGAAATGATTTATCCTCTTCTTGTCATTAATTCCTAAGAGATTATACTATGTATATAACCATAAATCCATAGATAATATCCTTTTAGATTGATCATAATATTTTTACCTTCATTATATATCCAACACATAATAAATTTTGGAAATATATATAATTTTTACCATTACCATATTTCCATATCTAATATATTTTACATCCTTAGATGATACATAACAACATGTAAATATAAAAATATCATAATTTGAGTGATTATAAACTTATAATGACTCTTTTTCTATTTTTTTACTAAGATTATGAACTCGAAATACAAGGATCTAAAATTACTTTAATCCCTCCAACAATAAATATTACAATATTAAAATAATAAATAAAATTATAATAACCAACTAACAATAAACAATGTGAGAAGAATTGGTATTTTTTTTTTAAAAAAAATTAAGATACTACTAAAAATTGTTCACCTATTTTATAATTAAAAATATTGTACACATTGTACCCATTTCAGAAAGAATAAAAAAATATAAAAAGAATTAACATGAAGTTATAATAAAACTAAACAAAGAAATTATATGTTAGAAATAAAAATTTCCACTAATATTTATCAATATATAAACTAATAAAATCGTCCTCAATAAAATATCACTCAACAATCTATTAAATAATAAACTATTGTGATAATATATAACCACGGAGTTAAAAAATCTTTGTTAAAAGTATGTTAATAAACTATAGACCATGTTCATAAAATATATCAATGTATAGTGGGTATATTTTCCCCTACACTAATTAAAATAAAATCATAAATCATATGATTAATATTCTAAAATATTCCCATTAATATATCATTCACCCACATGAATAATAAAATAATGATTATCTGGATTTTGAGATCCATTACTCTAAATATAATTAATATTATAATGTTATATGAAAACATGTTAAAAAATAAATATAATCATAAATAAAATGTTCCATAAATTTAAAAAAATCAAATAGTTCCCAAAATTATTGTAAAATAAATTATTTATTGAAAATAAAAGTAAATTATCCTTATAAAAAATAAATTATAATAAATCTCATAAAACATTAAAAAAATATAATTTTAATGGGTATGCATATTGGATTTAATAAAAAGATAAATGTATCAATAATATAAGTTTAGTAGCATTGGTTTCAATGCGTTCTTCATTTATCCTTTATGTAACCAAACATATGGATATTTCAACAAGAAAATTAAATCACAAATAATGTTGTATTAAATACATTTTTTTACCCAATTGAATGTCAAACACAATGATAATATTCTAAAGCATAATTAATATGTTATCAACATTTAAACAATTTACAGCTGAAAAATGAACCTTTCTCTTACATTTATTATGTCCCTAATTAAAACAAAATTTATAGACAATGATAAATTTTTAAATACTCTTCCTTGGTATAGATTTTTTCAAATATTCTCTTTCATCTATAATTTTATAAATTCATTTGTCATATTTTCATTCTATTTTTGAATAATATCTCAAACATGAAAATAAATCTTCATTGCAATTAAAACCATTTTTCAAGGTGGTTCATCAAAATTTTATATTTTCTTAAATAATATTATTAATTTATTTTATTAATAAAAAAATTCATATAAATTTCATTGAATTTATTTAATTTATATTCATCAACATGTAATAAGTAATCCTTCACCTCCTTATACCCATTTTTATGAATCATCACACTCAAAATTATATATTATTGTTATATAATGAAAAAAAGAAAAACTAAAATGGGGGATAAAATACTCATCAAGTAGTTCAATGGGTTATTTCACAATTGATCCATATAGTATCCCCTATAATGTAAAAACACACTATTAAATAATTCAGTGTTAGAATTCTTTAATTTTCAATCCTGGTGAGGCATATTATTTTTATCTAAAAAATAATTTATATATTTTCAATTTAGGATCATTAAAGCATCACCAACAATGGAAAAAATATCTTAAACACATTAACATTATCTTTTAACGCTTCAATACTAGTTGTTTACATGACCATAACCATTTTCCGAATCTGAATATAATATTTATTAGGATGAAACTGA
This sequence comes from Viscum album, assembly GCA_963277665.1. Classification (NCBI taxonomy): domain Eukaryota; kingdom Viridiplantae; phylum Streptophyta; class Magnoliopsida; order Santalales; family Viscaceae; genus Viscum; species Viscum album. The sequence continues at coordinate 1,284,981,962 of OY728159.1, read as the reverse complement.
AAACGGTTTCATAGAATGTTATGTCATGAAACAATTTTTAAAGAAATTTTACTTCCCTTTTGATAATTAATGATAAAACACCAAAAAAATACTTATTACTTTGATAGGGTCTCCTATTATATTTCAATCTAGCATAGATATTCTCTTTGGATTCATAGATTTCTACATTCAATTATTGTTTTTCTATTTATTAAAAACGGTTTATATAATATATTATGATTATTTGCATATAATTGTATTCTTTAAAACATCATCTTCATATATATGAAAAAAGGATGACTCATTAATTATTTTAGTATATAAAAGATGAATAGAAAAATAAATATATATATGAAATAATAAATCAAAAAAATATTTTAAATAATCAGATATCCATATGGTTTTCTATGGTATCGACTATTGAGGTGTGGGGATAAATATCCATAATGTACAACTCCTAAAGTGAAAATTTATGAAATATAAATATGATAAGTACAAGGATAACATAAATTAAACACAACTCTAATGAGAAATTTAACTATTGGGGTATCTTTAATACATCTACAATTAATATCAGATCATATCATATTTAAGAGATTTAATTCATTTACATTCTACATCACACATCCATTCTATGGATCCATGATAAAAATTTGGATATTTTTCTATTTAAATTCATTATTGAAATTTATATTTTTAAATATTTGTTGGATTTGGAAAATTTTCACTAGATTATAAAAGGTATAGGAATATCCTCGGGTTTTTTGGATGCATAGAGATGAAGTCTAGATGATAAAAATTATAAAAAATTATTAAAATGATATCATATGAATGATGATGAAATAATATAACAATACTGAATTAAATGTATTAATCCTAGACACATAGGATATAATTTTTGAAAATGAGAGGAAAGAGGAGACTTTATTGAATGAAAAAGTAAAATTATTGGGATACTTCAGGTACATCATCAGAATGGAAGAAACATACTAGAAAAAATTGATTAATGAGTAAAACATATGAGGATATATATAATAACCTACCACACCATTCACTTCACATTATTAATGTAATAATTATTATGGTAATTAAATTCCTATTATTAAAGTTTTAGAGAATAATATCGATGATTTACATGTCTTAATTCTTTGGTGATGTTTGTTTAACTTGTGGGATCTGTTTTCAACTACATAATTCACCTAGGATTTATAATTTGGAGTCACATAATTCACTAATTGATACATAATTCACCCAAGTAGTGATTATGGCGGTACATCATTAGCCATGTGAGGATGAAATTTCCATTATAGTTTGTGTGGTGTATCATAAACCTTCTTAGGTGAGCATGTTGATAAATCATTCATCTTAATAAATGTAATAAAAAAATTATTCTCCATAGTCATGTTATGAGAGGACTATTGGGGAATTTTTCACTTTTATAAATTGGGCAAGGAATGTATTACTTGAATATTATAGTTTCTCTTAGATAACACATTAGTGAAATGATGGTATCCATATAAAATATCCTAGATAATAAGAAAACAAGAACATTGATTTGAAATAAATTTGGAAAACCTCTGACTAGAAAATTGACCACTACACTAATCTAGAGTGTAAGAAGAATACTGGGATGCATTTCTATATTGTAGAACCTATCAAATATTATTATGGATTGGTATTACCATGTAAGGATTCAATACCCACTAATATCATCTCAAAATATTATATCCACAAAAATATCAATAAAATTGATATATTATATGGGAACATCAATGGAATAAAATATTATTAAATATTATAATTAATAAACCCACAATGTTGAACAATATATTATTAATGGGTTCCATACAATCATGAAACATAAGAATTTTTTCAAAATATTTCAATCATCTATCGATCATAATTAAAAATGATTATCCTATAATGGAGATTTCTTAGTCATATTGACGTTAACTAAAACCACTTTCCATAAACCCAATGATCACTAAACGATCATTAATCAATACTTGTCCAATTACTAGAAACTACATTCCAACCATAAGGTTTATCGAAAATCCAAGGTTCCCTTTTTGGATGGAAGCATAAATAATTATTGGGAACTATAAACTGAAAATCTAATAAAAACAAAGTAAATGTTTATGTCATTATTGAATGAAAAGTTAGTTTAACAAATAAAAATATATAATGATCGCACTATTGGGAATTCAAGGATCCACTTTTATGATAATTTAATACTCACTGTGAAAACTTCTATTAGAAAACATTTAATCCAACTGTCAATTAAAAATGGGAATTTGGATGCTCAATCAACAACAATTCTTTCTATCACAGTGAAAAAGATATTATTATACTCATCAACCAAGGTGTTAGGTGTGATTATAACCCATATTGGGGAATTCAGTAATACCTATGGAATAATATATCACTATAATCACTGTATGATTTAATGATATATCAATCGATCAATGATGTATTAGAAAATTATAACCCTATATTAAATTATGAAATATAAAATTAAAACCATGGGTGATAATTATATCATCAAACAAACCCAAGGTGATAAATTTATCAATAAATTAATTCACAAGTTCACTGATCTATCAACAAAATATTACCCCATAGTGAATAATTTTTTATTAGAAAAAAAAATCTTTAGGTGAGTAAATTATCACAAAACAACTCCATAGATAATGATTTATTACTTAATTTTTCCTCAAGATGAACAACTGTTTTCCTAAACAAAACCCCAAGGAATATGACTTACCACCAAATGAATGATATATACTCAAATCTAACCATATATAGACAGAATGAAATATCACTAAGTGAAATTTTACCACCATGTTTTAACAATATGAGGAATGTTATGTAACTAAATCATAACTCCCAAGTGAATAATATATCACTAAATCAAAATCCCAATGTGAATGATAAATAACTAAGCAATACTACCCTAATGAATGATATTTAACTTACTCAAAATCCCATAGTGGGAGACAAATAATTTATATATAAATACCTATTGAACTATATTGAATTGAACTATGTCAGACTTACATTTCACCCGAGTTAATATTCTACATTGAATGAGGATTGTTCCAAATCACCTCGAATAGGAAACAAGAGATAGGGTATAAAAAATGAACCCATTGAGATTGATTTCATCCCAAAAAATTAATGATAAATAACATTTCCCTACATGGAACTCAACATGAGTTCTCCATGAAATTGAATACCATGAAAAAATATGTAATTAGAAACTAATAAAAGGATATAAGTCATTAAGTGAAAATTTATTTATAACAAAACATGCATTTCATAATTATTATCTATATAAAAGAAAACATTTCATATAAAAAAATTTGTCAACCTAAATAAGAAAAAAAATTCTAAAAAATTAGAAGGAAAATGAGTCTAATACTTCAAACAAACCAACTAGTACAACAATATGAGGATATAAATTCAAAATTTACCATGTGACTATCAAGCCACCACCCCAAAAAACAGACTTCTAAATTGGAAGTTAAATAAAAAAACCATAAATAAATAACATGGGAACCAATAGTAAATAATAAAACTAGGTAAATTCCATTTAATAAAAAAACAAGTCCAATAGTTGTAATGTTATCAAAAATTAAGCTTTCATTTCCATTCAAAAAATAGAAATAAAACCACAATGTGAGATAATATTTCACAAAACACTTCATTATCTAAACATTCCACATGTAGGAATTACCTAATTAATACCATTTCCAAAACCAACCACTAATATTGTAAAAGAACATTAATTTCAAAAATAAACAAGTTAAAACATCTCTCATTATTCAATATATCCCTTTTAAAAAATAAAACATCACACTATTTAAAATTTTTTAAAAAAAGTTCAAAATGAATAAAATTTTAGTCAACTGCCATATTTTCTCCTATAACAATTTAACAAAAAATCCTCTAATATTTGTAATGAACACTGGGGAAACAAAACAATGTGAAGCCATTTATAGTCACAAATATGTGATAATAATAAAAGAATGAATGGATTATATTATAAATTCAAAATCATAAGTAACCAATACATCAACGAACTCATAAAATAAGATTTAAGAGATTAGAATTCCATTAAACAGTTAATAGTTATAACCTATGATTTATGTCATAGGGAAACAACATCTGGTACACTAGGAGATGTACTCAGAATTAAAAATTACAACTAACTACTGATGAGTTAACAATCACACAACACATCACCCAACTAACTCTTTGAAATTTTATCATTTACTCATCTATATATATATTAATACATTCAACCACAAGATACTATGAGGGGTGTAAATATCAACTAATATAGAAAACATCCCATGTTTAAAAAATTAATATCATCGGGTTCCCCATTTTATTTCTAATATTGGTGGTCTCCTATTAAGAAAATAGCAATTACAAGACAAACACAAAACCAAAATGCTATAAATCATAAAAAATTATATAGTGTGCACCATAAATCAACATAATTTAATTAGGAATTACATACAAAAATCACATAACATAAATCAAAAGTCATTTAACCAAATCAATTTAACACATGCATAATAAATCAATAATAATGGGACTCAGCTAGTTTACAATAATTATCTAATATAATTCAACAATTAATCATGTTTCTCAAAAGTATATTTTCTTTATTCCACAAAATAAACCATTGGAAATACCTTTTTAAAAAAATATATGAAAAAATATTTAAATCCATTAGAACACAAAATGATAAAAAATAATATCTTGAATAAAATAATAGATACCCCCTAAATGATTAAATTAGTCAATACATTCAATTTAAAGGACATAGAATAACACTAAAGATAAAAAAACCTTCAAACAATATATAAAATTCAATATTGAATATTGAATAATAGTTTAAAAAATAAACACACTACTTTATAAATACCAATTAGCATAATTCACCTTGAAAAACATGTTTTCTTATGGAAAACCATCATCTGTATTTTATTGAACACTTAGAATCAATTAAATTCCATTTTATAAAAAATTCAATTAAACTTAGCCACTTAACCTTTCGGAAAAAAGTATAATCCCACATGTTCATGGAAGACCATAATATGATATAATATAATTCATTACCTATGTTAAAAATACCACTTCAATTCACCATGATTCCAGGGATCTGTACAATGAAATGAAATGTAATGAAAACACCAACCACATTATATAAATCCCAAAAAAAATTAATGGAATCTAATGGATTTTTTTTTGTAAGATATATTTTAATGTTTAAAAACCAAAATACATGCATTGAAAAACAATATTATATAAAATAGGGAAACCATATACCCTAGGATAAGACAAATTTGGATTAATTTTATTAATATAATATGATTTGGGTGGAGATTTCCTAACCTTTTGATCCGTCTAAAAATATTACAAGAAACAACTCTAAATCCACATTGAACGGGCTTTAAAGGACTAAAAAGTACTTAAGAGGAACCAAGGTCGAAACATTCATGTAGGAAATTATTTTTTGAGAAAAACTGAATAAAAACAACTCAAAATAGAAATATACACAATTATAAGAGTATTTCATAGTTTAATATCACAATTTACCAAACATTGTTATGGATATATAGTCTCCATGGTCCAAAATATCTTAGGCTTCACAGATTCCACTACCCAGTTATCCAAACTCTGTTCATAACCATGAATCCCTTACACAACATTTTATAAATCTAAAATTTCTCTATTGGAATACATGAACTCAAATAATAAATCAACTATATAAATATAAGTATGAAAATATCATTTTGGTGGGTTAGAATTATCCCCACCATTCCATTATCTGTCCTCCAAAATTCATTGACATTTTGAAACAATAGAAAGGTTAAATAAATCATCAAGGAAAGGACCCAACTAATGGTCTAATAGTACTAGGTGGATCCCATGGACTTGAGACATGGTCCCTAAACAGAAAGTTATTATGTATACCCCCTTAGAATGATCGATAATTTTCTTACCGTAGAAGAAAAAAATAAACTATAGTGTGGATGATTTACAAAATTAATCTGTGTGGTTTACATTATATTGAATATTTTGAATTCAAGAACTCCAAAAAATATATGCATATATAAAAATACATATTTTATTACCTAGTAAAGAACTAGACCAAAGAATAAACCACACCAATACCTCAAAAACATCTGAAGTCATAGGAGGTACATCCAATAATAGATCCCCAAAAAATACATCCTAGATGACAACAAAAATAAAAAAACAAATCATATAGGTATAAGAAATATTTCTAATTTCATTTTATAATAAATATAATATTATAAAAAACATTGTATCTGCACCCAATGTAACATTCTTCACCAAGGATGAAACACATAAACTACTCATTCGAGGGAAAAAATAATCCCATTAACAATAGACAATGTCCATAAAACAACATAAGAAATAATACCCGTAATAAACAACCAAAGATAATACTATTCTATATCACCATGATAACACACTAAAAAACCAAGAGAAATACCCCAAACATTAATATGTATCAACATGAAATGATAGTGATCTATGTTTATTCCATTAAATAACTGAAAGGGACAATCATAATCAAAATTAATGAACACCCACCCTCTATGATCACTAAAGAACACCTAAACTCTAAAATCTCATAGTATATGAGGAAAACAATTACACATCCTTGTTAAAAAAATCCGTCACATAATTTCTTCCCATTTCATTCCTAAAAATATTAACGATGGTCCATAACATGAAGAAGATATAATTAGAAACAAAATCATAAATATCTCAAGAGAAAAGAACACAAGACAATATCCCTCTTATTCATTACAAAAAAACTAATAATGGTTTTATAAATGAAAATGAAAAATGTACAAAAAAATATATATTAAAATAGATAATACTCCCAAATCATAGTGAAACTTTTGAATCACTAATTGAATAAATGAAAAAACCACTACTCAGATAAAATATGGGTCTGAGAATTTTATTTTTAAATATATATATATTATAAAACTCTCAATTTGTCCCAGATGATAACATTAATGATAGGTATTAAGAGTTATAATTTATCACGGTTAAGCATTCTCATACACCCCATGGTAATAACACACTACATGATTCATCTTCCCACTAGATGGATCACCTTAGATAACACCATACACTACAAAAATGTTATTTTTTATTTTCTTGAAAACCAATTAATCCAAATATATGAATGAATAATATATCACTTCAATGAATATAGCAAGACAAGACTAAATAATTATTGAATTGAGATTTGGATGAAGGAATATTGAAATGAACCAATACATTTTTTAAAATCATTAGAAAAAAATCACAAGAAAAAACATCTAATATTGTTATTTATTGAGAATAATCCATCATTGTCTTATAACAGGATTAAAACTAAGTAATTACATATCCTTTGATATTATTACTTCATTAGGATAAAATCATGGGATACGGTTAGACATGAAATATCTCATAGATAGGACCTCATGTAATTGGTCATGGATAATGCTCTCCAAAATATCCAAACTCAAAAAAATCAAATAAAAGAGTGTTTTATCAAATGGGTGAATCCTATATAGGTCTCAAGGCATATACCACATCACCTAGGATGGGGAAATTCCTAAAAATATAACAATTAGACACATTTATAGTGATTTCACCATCAATAGAAACTCACATCATCTCTTAGTACTAACCTATAACCTATCATGGGGTTTCCTTATATTAGTTTACCAAGCCCAAATATATAAATAAAAACTGAAAATAAAACACTAAACAATGAATAATAATTAAAGAATTAAAATGTCTATTTCTATACATTTTTAGTATAATTAAAATAATTTTGCACAAATCCATTACGATCCAATTCATGTAAAAAATTTAAAAAATAATTATATTAGAGATTAATATAAAATATATGAAAAAAGAAACTAAAAAAGATAGGAGAAAAGGAACATAATAACCACAAGAATATCAATTCCCCACCATACATAATAACACCAACATCGCAATATAGATTAGTAGAAAACCAACCTGAAATCCATTATATAGAAACATTCATACAACATGATGATTACATACACACCAATTTGACTATGTTGCGTGTTAGTTAAAGTCTATTAAGATACCACCATGAATCTATTACATTTCAATTTTTAAACCACTTCCACTAGTTTAAAATTAATTAAAATTATGTTTTCTTTTCCTCTCAAAATTTGGAAATAAAAACACAATTAATTATATATATAATATTATATAAAATATTACCCAATGAAAACATATCAATTTCATTTCATTTTGAAACCTACGCATTAACTTTTTTAAATAATATTTAGCATAAAAAGAAAATATTTATAGATTATAATCTTATTTGAAATATCCCGTTTTAGAAAATAAAAAATCACATGATTTAATATATTTTTGAAAATGTTTCAAAACATCCCCAATTTAAAAATAAAACACCTTTTACCATTTAAAACATTAATACACACATACCGCAAAATTTCAGAAAATTATAGTTGGGAATCCTGATCAATTTCACGACATGGATATCTATAAATAAGTGATTACAACATCATAAGGAAATCCTTTCCACGTAAATGATGAATAAAAATTAACCAATTCATGATCCTATTCTAAAAACTAAATATAATAGACTCTTATAATTGTATATAATAAATATACATAACATAATATATGTATCATAAGGTAGAACCACATGGAATAAGATAATAATTATTAGATGTGAAAAACTATAACTGGAAACTTGTATATCAATAATCACCCAACCTATCACCCAAAAGAATATCCAAAATCACTTTTGTAGCTCCCCATGATAAGGTAATAAATTTCTTCTTTGAACATTTTGGTAATTCATAATACTAATATATTATAGTTAATTTCCCTCTAATTACTATTTAGTAACCTAGGGTTTCTCATTTCATATGTAATATACATGGGATGCTATGATTCCAAAGTCATTCACATAAAAAATAGAAATCCCAATGTTAATCGAGCCCTAAAATCAAATAATTTCCAAATCTAACACACCCATGTCAATTATAATCCCCAAACTCAATCTTCTCAACTCTAAACACAATTGTTTTATCCATAACACATGCATAAAAGATTTTAAAAAGAATAAAAATGGGGATTAACTATTGTTTAAATAGTATCAAATAAAACTCTCTTTTCATGGAAGATTCTAAATTATCATTTTCCTCTATACAAAGAGCTACACAGTCAGAAATAATTTCATTAAGAAGAATTAAATAAAAATTAAATCAAAAAAACATTATAATACCAAATAATATTTTCAAAAAACTAATGTGCCCAAAAAATGATCACATTAATCAAGATATCACATTTAATGGACTATGAATACCTAATTGAATAAAAAACCCCTCAAAATACGGAAACCCCACTATAAACTATGGACAGCCCATTAAAAAATTAATATACCACTATGTAAATATAATTTTTCCAAATTCACTATGAACCATTAATTAGTTTTTGAGAAAACTATCAATGGAATTTTATAAAATACTAAGAATGCTAAATTTTCCATTAAAAAAACAATGTTCTATTGAAAAAATAAACTCACCCATTTAAATAATGGAAATTTCGACCCATATATGGGTGAATTGTTATAAAAAAATTAATTATCATGTATTACATCATATATGTTGAAAATTTGTTTTAAATAATCATGTATTTTGAGAACTCTCTAGTAAATGGTTATATAACCAAAACATTGAACTCAAGATATGAAACAACACTATATTTAATGGAATGTTCTTAATTGGGTCTCCTTTGTAGCTTTAAAAGGTTCAAAAACCAATATTTATTAATAAAAAAACCCTAGATAATAAATTTTCCTACCATAATAATTTGAAATAGACAAAATATATAATGTTTTACAAATAAAAAAGAAGTTAATATTGGGGAATTCCTAATATCTTAATCTAATTAAAAAAGACACTAATAAACCACATAAAATACATCATATAAGGGCTTATAAGGAAGATAAAATATGATAATTGAAACTATGTATTTGTGGTTCAGTGGGAGGATGAATATAAAGGAGGTAGTAAATAAAAATAACACAAATGTTCCAAAATAAAAAAAACATAAATACTTCCTATAGTAAATTGGATGGTAAACTAAAAAAAGTGAATACATAGTTGTCTCTACTATCCAAAAAAAATTGATTTATGGTTTAATTTTATAATTTATAATACCATATAGTGACTTTGTGGCCCCCACAGTCCAAAAATTCCCATGTCACACAATACCATTATTTTTTTAAAACATGTGCCTAACTATTCATCACCTTAAAATGATTCAAGAAAAATGAAATTTCACTACAGGGAATAAAAAAATAAATGGAAAAACTAATCCTATAAATATAAGAACAATATTTTACTTTAAAGGATTAAAAATTTCCTTGAAAAGAAATTAATAATTCCATCATCATTAAAATTCTCACATCATTGAGATAAAACTAATTTGAGAAATATTTCTTGATGTATCCACAAAACAAGACCTCAAATATTTGGTTATAGATTGTGTGCTCCCACTAATACAATCCTAATACATTGAATTAAATATTAGTGTATCTCATCCAAGAGGTTTTTGGAGTATTTTAAGATTCAAATGTCTCTTCTACAATAGCTAACCAATATATCTCAACCTATGATCCTTCATTACTGAAAAACACATGCAGATTTTGACTCAATATATTTCACATATGATATAAAAGATGATAAGAACATGTACTTGTAAATCAAAAAAGTGTTTGTGAATATTTATAAATTACTAAGAAATAAATTGGATCAATAAATTGATAATTGTAGAGTTTTTATATTTTTAATTTTTGATTCCATTTTTGGATTTATATTATATGACATCTCCAGAATTCCGTATTAAAATAAAATCATTAAAAATACCCACATAGGGGATACAAAATAAAATAAAAAAAATTATTACCAAAAAATATAACATTAATTCTAAATAACTAATCATGTTTTTACTTTCATTCTATAAAACATAGAGAATTTATAAAAATCTCAATCATGGTCTTGTTTCAAAAACATTGATACATTGAAAAATAAGAATTAAATGGAACCCACTTCTTGAAAACCATTTCTCTATTGAAACACTTACAAAAAAATCATTTCAATTGTTCCATCATATTAAAATCCAAAATAATTCCATTGTTTAATATCATTATTACCCACAAATAATCTTACCCTTTCGAAATATGTATGATAGGGATCAATAACTCTTCACATGTCCACTCAGGAAACGAAAATATGGTTTTCAAAAAAAGTAAACATACATCTATATAAAAATTTACTTCAATTTTACAGTCAAAATAAATTTATAACCTTTAAAAATAACTTTAATACTCAAAATAAGAATCATCAATCATAAAATGGGATAAAATAATTAAAGGAATGTATTTTTGTCAAATGTTTTCTGTTATTCATGGTTTGGCCACATAGGTTATCTGATCATGCCCCCAAACATGTATGTTCTATTGGACGTTATATGGAATGGTTAACATGGAATTCACATAGATTAAAATTCATTTCAATTACCCATTCCCCCATGTATATCCTCCATTTTTACTCCTAAAATTTTAATTTCTTTAGATGCCTCTATGTGTCTTCCAGTTACTCATAGAAGCATAAAATATTAGAAATAATGTGTCAAAAAGGATAAATAATAAATCTTAAATTCAATGAAAACATTCATGTACCCATGCAAAATCATGAAATAACAAGAGAAAGTTTTAAAAAAACAACTCCTCTATAACCACAATTATATATATAAATGTCTTAGCTCATATCTACTGATAACATCCAAATTATAAGAGGGTTCTTGGAGAATTTTTTAAGGAACTAGCCCAGGTTAACCGAACATATCATATTGATCATCCCTATACAATTCAAATTTTTTATTTACCAACATACCAAGGTTGTTTTTTATATGAGTTATATTTCACTAATTCATAATATTTGTGTTAATGATATATAAGACCATTATAATCTCTTGGTGAATTATATATACATGAATCTCAATGCCAATTTATAAAATATACAATCAATTAATAGTCACTATGAGAATGATATATATTTAAATCATAACCTCAAGGTTAATGTGATAATAATATGTCATAATCAATAGGTTCATGATATACCAGTGAAATGAAATTATCTTGAGAATGATATAAAATCAAAAACAACCCCGGTGAATTTATATCACCATCCTAAAATAGTTTAATTGAATTCCATAAAAATATTTCATCAAAATTGGAAAATGAATCATCATTTTAAATATACATAATTTTCATTATATAGTATATCAATGGTGTATAAATTATCACCCATTACATTAGTCACATTATGCCATTTTCGACCAAGGCTACCCATGCCTAAGAAATTGCACTCCTATCACTCATAACTTCAACACAAAATTTCCATTACTCGTCTTCATATCCCATATAACTACCCATATAATAGGGGTTTCACTACTATTGAAAATAAAATAAAAATTTCCATACATTAACATAATCTCTTCTGACTAAACTAGAGTCACTAATGATAAGTAACACAATAAACACCTATTCAAGGCTCAGAACACAAACTCAAGACATGGAAGAATCTCACTTTTCTATTACCTATGTATCTAATCACTTTACCATATATAAATGGGAATCCATATCCATTTTATCAATAGATGAAGATTATATGAAACTATTTTTTTCATTATTTATAATATTTTCAACTTAAAAATCTAGAAAACCAAACTACATTTCCCATTCGGTTATCCTCACATACCGACTGATGTTTGTATCTATTACATCTAATAAAAAGACTACCTATAGGTTTTCCTAATAATGTTACACTTTTTAGGTGTTTCATATTTATCAATACTACCCTAGACTACTATATCCATAACCCAATTATGGACACATAATAAGAGTTAAAATATTACACTAATCAAGCCTCACTAATAATAATCAATTTCATTTCTGGTAATATATTAAATACCTAACAATTTTGAACCTCACTAACATTTCCACATTACCCCTATCCATACCTCATGTTGTGGGACTAAACTATAGTTTAATTGATTTTCTAGTATACCTAAGTAGGCTTGTTGAAATTATATTAAATAAACATTGAACCTTTTATTGTGGTTGAAAGTTCTAATGTATAGTTTTTAAATTCTAACTCGGTTCATATTATCACTAAAGTGATGTATTAAACCAAAATCCTTTTTATGACATGTATTAGTGTTATTAATTTGTATTCTCATATTCTAATTATATACTCCTGCTTGTGTGGGGTTTTTTGATGCCTTTTTCATCTATTTTTTATATATTTTCACGATTTATCCCTATTGGTGCTGGTTTTTTCCTTCTTTGGTGATAGCTCAATTCGTGTGTAAAATATTCAATATTTTGTATAGATCTAAGATAAATTTAATGGAAGTAAAATATGTCTACAAGTATATCAACTCATTAGTCTTGGTATTATAACTTAACCATTTGGGAAATTGTGGCTTCCTAGTTATGGTTAGTTTCAAGATGATACCCCATTTTGAGCATATTTTAGTGTTGATTGCTAATCTATATTAGTGTTTCTATGAAATATCTATCTGATTCATTTATCCTAGATTAATTGAGATTAATAATTTGATGGATAAATTGTTTCTCAAACCTATATGTATCTAAATATTAATTTCTTCATCTTCTCATTTATGAAAGTATGATTTTTCTGCATCAAATGTTTAGAATTTTAGTGTTCTATTTTACTTGGGATACATCATTTTTTTAGAGTGGTTCTTTTTAATTCTAGTATCCTGTAATTTGAGGCATCATTTAAAACAAGGAATAAATTAATTATCATATAGTGTTAAGTAAATGGTATCGACATCTCACAATATGATACTAAATGGTGTATCATTAAATTTTCCTTTTATGGTGTTCAATATTCCAAATCTGTGTTGGGGATATTTCAGTAACAGTTCGTGAAATTATTTCATCTTTAATAGTTAAGTTTCAAAATAGATATATTTAAATTCCGCATTTAAATGGTTGATCTAATTTATAGAGGAAGTTATTTTTTAGGGATTTTAATTTTTATTAAAAATGAACAAGGAAATTATATTTTCATTTCAATTATTTTGTGTGTGTTGACTAATGCGGTTATATGGAAGATGTTTTCAACCTTTGGATTGTTCTTTTATTTTTTTTGTTTTGATAGCTTAATGTTTTAGGGGTTTTATTTAATTTATATAATAAATCATAATTTTTCCATGACATATAAGGATCATTGTGTTTTTTCAATATTCCATCAGTTTCATCCTTATAAATGTTTTCATCATGTTTTTTTTCTATCTCCAATGATTTTAGACCTTTTTCTTGATACATGTCTCTTTTAGTTCAGTGTTCTATTCATTCAATATTTCTATAGATTTTTTATATTTTTTTCTTTTTCCTCATTAGTATATTTATAGTGGTTACTATGAGTATTGGTTGTTTTGAATGTAGTATTGGTTCCAATATATTTCATTTCATATCATACCGAAAGATCAAGATTTTTTTGGGTGTGCAATTTTCATTTTCTTCCATGGTGCTTTAGATGTGTCATTGACCAATTTTCATTCATCTTTTATGAATTAATACAATGATTATTGAGTTTTTTATGATTAACATATGTATTATCTGATGGTTCCCCCCTCATTTCGTGATTCTTGAAAATTTTCCATTAGATAATTCATGTGCATCGAAATGGAAATTTTGATGTCTACCTAGGTATTATGAATAAAATATATTTTTTTATATATTTTCTTCCTCATAGGTTTGTGTGTTTATTCTTGGGTTATTAGATCATGTTCTTGGACAATTTGGATTTTTAGTGGTTTATTTTACGTTACATACATACTGATTAAATATAATTTTAAGCTAATTTTATATAAAGAGGTAAAATGAAGGGTCATGATCCCCAATAATAGAAAATTATAGGTTTTTACTTACATTAATCTATAATGATATAAGTAAATAATATAATAAACCCCAACCATGATCATAACATGTATATTAAAAATAAAATTATAAAATAATTAAATAATATTTAAGCAAAAATTAATTTTAAATATGTTTGGGTTATTTCAATCAAACATAAATTTATGAATTCATGTCTCATTTGGTATCCACTTATAATGAAATTAATAAATTCTTTAGTGTGATCCACACCAATTAATAATATTCTGGTCACATTAATATGGAAAGGATGGAATAAAGTATTAGATAAACACATTTCCAATTGAGAGAAGATCAATAGAATCTCTAGGATGAAGAAAACAAGGGATTTCACTTGAATGAGGTAAATTAGAGACTAATAAACCCCAAATCTACTTTGAATCAATTGAATGAATACTCCACCCATCCACCATTCTGTTTATATAAATAATGAAATTAAATAATCACCAAGGAATAAAAATTAATTAAAATAAAAAGATATTCAGAAAAATATTTTTGTTTTTTTATAGAGAACTCAATAAATTATAAAAGTTTATTGTGTCCAAAACCACATTATAAGGTATTTTAATAATACATAAAAAATTTTAATTATAAAATAGGATGAGTTTTATTGATATCTCAATGTGTGGTTACTAATTTTAAAATTAATACTACATAGATGCCAATTATTGAAGGCCTAATACCGCATTCCAATTGGGGTTTATAACATCCACTAGTTAAAAATTTATAATATAAATAAAAATTATTAGTATTGTCTTAGAAAATATATTTAAGTAAATTTTTTTAGTTAATAAAATATTTCAAAAATTCAAAGAAAAAATATATTATTTTTCATATTAAATATATACATGTGTTCACATGAACTAATACATTAATCCAAAAAACATAATTTAGAATAAATTTTATGTGACCACCTAAACAGTTTTTAAAATTACTAATAATTATTAATATCACACAAAGTCACAAAATGTGGGCGTTTTCATACAATATATCACAGTTAACCAAATTAAAAAGGGTATATTTTTTATATTATATACCATATGTTTGTTAGATATGTTCCCCAATAACTGAAATCATGATTAAAAATGATTCATGTATAATGCAAGTCTCATATAGAATATATATTTTCCAAAAATCTCATGTAGACCAAATTTAATATAATCATATCTCATATAATTATATCATCATTGTTATTCTATAGGTTAAAATCTAAAATTAAGTCTATGGTGTGAAAACCCATAGTAGAGAAATATTATCATGGTAAGTAACACACATCTTCTTGATTAATAATATAAACAATGACCTTCTATCATGAATAAATCTTAAATTAATTACATTAGTTTTAATGTATGAAAAATCATAAATTAGAATCCTCTTTAACAAATTTTATTTTAATGATCCATAGAGAATGTTTACAAAATAAACACCAATTTCATATATATTACAATTGATGGGTTTAATTTTTAATCAGTCATTCCATAGATTATTTCACCAACTTATATATTATGGGTGATTATTTTTATGTAATGAAATGTGATCCTACTCAGAACAATAACAATATAGCATCACAATCTAATATAAGGATCATCAATCCTAGAAAACAAAGTAACACATATATTCATTGGGTTATTAATGTACCATCAACCACATTTATTTAACAAACATAAATTCTTGATAAGATATTTTGATTAGTATAAATTACATGATAAAAACATTCATTATTACAATGATACATAAATTAACATACGTAATGAAATCTAACAATTTTCCATATATAGAATAAAATATCACCCATATATCTGGTACAAAGAGATCCAATGTATATTTTTCCTTTTCTATGATTATGGCTTTGCTAGTGGACTTCTAATATTACCCCCCCACCCAATAGAAACTCATAACTTCATAATATCAACCATATAAATTATATCTCAAATGAGTCCAAAAAAATAAATAATCTTTTTAGATAAACTTATATAATATGATCCATATATTATGAAAAATTTTAACTATTATATAATTGTAGTTCAATGGAAGAAAAATTCTTAAGACCACCCCAAGTGAAGTTTTCAACTTATTTATCTAAAGAAATTATTTCATGGCACTGAAAGTTGCAATATATTGTACTTATATAACAGAATTTTAAATTATTAAATTATTATATATTTTCATCATAAAAATTCCCTTATTTAGGAATAAAAAAATCTATCTAATATCTAAATTCATCTTTCTTCGTTTGGGAACTATCATCACGGTAAAGGTTAATAACAAGAATTCCCTTACCATAAAAAAGGATACATCAAATGTTCTTATAATGTACATGAGTATATTTTCCCCAAAAACCTGATTACTTTTACTAGAATTTTATGGGAATTTACTCATTAAATTTAATTCATTATATACATTGGGAAGAATAGAAAATATTTCATAACATATTAATCTAAGTGTCAATGAATATGGAATCAAACCCACGAATTATGTTTCATCAATAGTTGAAAAAAAAGATACCTTGGATGAAACATGAAATGGGACATTTGGTAGTGAACATTTTTTTATTTTCCCATGTTAAAACTTTTAAACACTTAAATAATGTTTGTCTTTTTCATAAGGTAAGGTAATAATTTATATTTACTCCTATAAATCATTATATCTAGAATGAATAATGCTTCCAAAATATATATTACGCTGAATAAATGTGTTATTTATTATGCACTAAATGAAACATAATGATGTCAATATTTATGAGATGTATGTCACCATCATTGAACACAAAAAATAAAAAAAAATATACAGCTAACCTATTTATATACAGAATTATTATCTTTATTATACATATTTGAACACTATTATTGCATCACTAAAATGTATATTCCAATATGGGAAATATTTTTGGAACTCTTGTGTCACGACCCATCCCTCGGGGCCCATACTGTAACTACCCCATGCCCACCTCTCAAAGGCTAGAGGCTAGCGACTAGCACCAAAAGAATTATACTGCATGTAAGAGGCATTTTCCAAATACCTATACACATGAATAGTCATATCCCCTTCACACAATGATTAAAAGGAAGACACACGTGCTATTAAGACAACCAATAAGAGTAATCCATACAAGAAAAATGTAATGGTCCAGAATATAAGCCCAATAAAAGAAAAGTTGTAAACAAAAGGGTAAATACGTCTCTAAAAACCCATCTGTAGAAAAACCTACCTAAATGGTAGGTAAATAGTAGCTCTATAAATCCATAGAAGTATGCCTCGCCTATTCAATCTCACTGGGCACCGCCTAGTCCTAGACCACCAGGGTCTCTATCAAAACATTGGTCATCTACCCAAGACACGACACATGTCATAGAATCCCGTGCAGAGTTGAGTAACACAATACTCAGTTGAGACCCTAAGACACAATGAAAATATCCCAAAGAAAAGTACACATGATGTAGTGGACAACTCACACATATATAATAAAATATATTGAAAGAAATACTATTAGTTATAATGCTGAACATATTATACTACTAAGGTACTCATCCTTGATGAGTCGCTAAGATATGTAGGGCCACTAAGGTCCACTCATCATTGAGATCTACTAGGCCACAAAGGTCTGATCATCATGGAGGTCGGATGGTCCACTGATCTCCACTCTCCACTGAGGTCTGCTGGGCCAATGAGATATGATCATCACTATGGCATACAGGGTCACTGAGGTGGGATCACCAATGAGGCCTCCAAATCCACTTAGGTCATCTATTCATTGAGGTATGCAGGGCCACTATTGTTTGATCATCAATGAGGTCTGATGGGCCCCTAAGGTCCACTCGTCACTAAGGTCTGTTGGGCCACTGAGGTCGGATCATCTCTTCTTTCTCATCATAGCATGTGTTATGATTCTCAATCATAGCATGATTGATTCATGGAGAGTCTAATCCTCAAGACATTGTTTAGATCTCAATATCCTATAATGTCCTCTTAGTGTATACAAAAATGGTCTCCTCATTTCAAGGGTCCTAACATTGAAAATGACTCATTAATTAGATGTATTCTCTAAAAGTTTTTGCCTTTTACTAAAAATGGATCAGCCAGGTTTGGACCGCGATCCATCCTAGACATAGGGATTGACACATTGAGACTGTTGGAACCAGCCCATTTGGACAAGGTTCTAGCCCTCCACACTGCCCAGTGGCCATGTCCCCTTCCCTTAACATGACCAGCACTGGGGGGCCGGTTTCTGGCCTACTGGTCTGCTTAGCAGCCCAGTTCTTCCTCTGTCATGGCCCACACTAGTGTGCCAGTTCGGTCTCGCTCGGACATAGTAGGTTCCAAATCATGTAGTCAGCTTGGTGGGATGCCTCCCTTCACATGGTCTGCTAACCGTCTTTCATCGCCCCACCATGGCATGTGGCACTACCGGGGGCCCCTTCTCTTTCTATCACCGTATGACGCCTCCAACACGTGGCTACCATGGGTTCAACCATCATCGGCCTTATAGTCGTTGGACCATGCCGCCCCCTTCCGTCTCTGTCACAGCAAACCTAGACATGGCTCTCCCTTTTCCACTGTTGGCCCTCATGCCTGCAGTTATTCACCCCGCGCTGCCATCTCCCTTGGCCTCATGCCTGGGTTGATACACTTCTACGGTCCTTCTTAGACCATGGCTTCCATCATCTCACAATAAACTAAAGAAAATAGAAATGTTTAAGGACACACAAAGAATAAATGACGTATGGACCACAAAAATTACTCATTTCATTAAAAAATTTCCTTATTAAGAGTTTAAAGAAGTATAAATAAAATGTGAATCCAACTTCCCATAACTCCATGCATGAAAAATACCATTCATTCATTGTCTATTGAACCACAAGTCTATTTATTAGTAATTTGACTTGCATTTTTCATTTATAATGGATGAATAAGATAAAGGTAAAAACATAGAAATAAACCCCTATATGGATTTTGATCGATCACCGACGAATGGTGAATCTTTCTTTTTTCATTCGCCAGTCCCTCAATGTCTAATTTGAATTAGTTTGTTGACCATCTGTCATTTTTCGTTCCTCACCTCTCATCATTCACCAATGAATTTCTTTTAATGCTTCAAAGAAAACTCCAGGATCCTTCCTTGATCTCGTATCTCTGTTAACCAACATAATGGATGAAACTAGTTTCAGTCGTTCAAGTAGGCAGAGTCACTATATCATTACGCTATTTTATTTAATAAATGAAATTGAATTTTTATTACTCTTGAGTTGTAGCATCTTTATGCCATTTAATTTACGAAATGAAATTTCTGGCTCAACATTGCATTGTAGTGAACAATTTTTTTTTGTAGAATAAAATTTCTCAATTTTATTTTATTTTTATTTAAAACATCCAAAAATTAACTTTTACCCTAAACCCACGTCGGTCGAGGTTAGGCCCAACTTTATGAAAGAACACCCACATGTTCTCAATGGTACCCTTAAATTTTAAATCCAAGTTAACATATATGAGTTATAATGATATGAAAAATAAAATAATTTTGTTTATTTATTTTAGTTAAGGTCACATTCCAAAAACTACTTTCAACAGTTTCCACACGCCAGCCAATGTTAGGCTCCACCTAAGGAAATAATTTTCTCAAGATCTAAACGTTGGACTCTAATTTTCATTCCGAGTCACCATTCCTGATATATAAGTATGTTAAGAATTCAATAAATTTTATTTCATTATTGTAATTATAGTTATGCTCATTTTTTGTTTTCTCATTGGAGGCCAGCAATGAATAAAGCTAAGTCGCTCCTAGGGTAAACCCCCCATCCAAAATACAATTGTTCTCTCATATTTATGATCCATGGACCAAATAAAATTATTCCCAATCAAAAGAGGTTATAATCCCGAACCTGAGCCTCCCTATCAAAATTCACTCTTAAATATTCATGTGGAACCACCAAATGTGCACTATTGGAATAAATCTCCCACATAGGGTCCTATTTTCTCAATCCGCGATATCCACCAGAAAATCCACAACAGTTACACAATCATCATCGTCCATCATTCCCCAGTCAATGATGTGTTATGGGTCACGTATGTATCTCCATAACTAGGATACATTGAAGGCGTCATGGACACGCTCTAACTACAGAGGTAGAGCCAAGTGGTACACCACATCTCCCACTCTACATGGTATCAGGAAAATTCTAATGAACCTCAGAGATAATATGACGTCCTGGACAAATATCTATATCTCACATTGAGAAAAGACCCCAAAAAACTCATGGTCTCCCTTCTCGAACAAAAAGAGTATTTATCCCCTACTAGCATAGATATTATGAAGGATCTATTTATTCTTCATCCTCTCCTAGAGGACTTTCACCTTCTCTATAGTAGCAATCACAAACTATGATCCAATGAGCGCTAACCCACAAGTGTCGGTCAGCAAAGTGGAAACCTACTGGGTCACCCATACAAGTCCTCAAACAGTGACATACCAATGGTGGAGGGGTAGCCCTATTACGCAAACTCAACCAGAGGTATGTGATCCTCCCAACTATGAAATAAATAAATGATTAAATAGGTTTCATGTACTCTAGGACCTGAAAGGTCACCTCCGTCTAGTTGTTTGTCTGTGGTTGGAAAGTAGTGGTCAAGCACAGTAGAGTACCAAATGCCTCCTGCAATCCCTTCCTCAACCGGGATCTAAAGAGTGAACCTCGATCTAAGATTGTCATAGATTAGACTGCATGGAGTCTAAATATATCTTACATGTAGATGGGTCCCAAGATCTTTATGGGACTCTATTATCGAAAAGATAAAAAGTGACTAACATGGTGATTTTTTCAATGATCATCCAATTTGTATAATGTCCCGAAGACATATTTGATAAACCTGTCATAAAGACCATCAATATACTTCCCCACTCCCTTAGTGTCACCCCAAGGATGAAATGAGAAACCCCATCCAAGAATAGGGGCTCAACATAGTGTTTTTTCAAACCATGAAACTGATTAAACAATCACTCAACTTTTTTATCAATATGAATCTCAGGTTCAACATGTTCCATCATCCTTGGTGTCTTCCTTGACATCCAAATGCATATCCTGATGTATCTCCTAACTCTAGGCATCCACATCTAGTACTATTCATTCTATGAATGAAAAAATGTGCTCCCCATATTTTTAATATCAATCAGGTGTATTAATTATTGAGAACTAAGCACATAAAGACTCATAGTTGGTATCATCGAGTTGTTCCTCCCTTAACCTCTTTAAAAGTGGACGGGTAACAACCATGGATTAAAGAAAATATTCATCATATATATCCATAAAGTATAACTATAATGATTCTAACTACTTGATTTCCACATTTAGAAACTACAAACTGGATCTCATGTTGAGAGCATCCACAACCATGATTCCCTTACCTGAAGTATAAACTACTTCGATGTCATATTCCTAGATGAACTCCAGCCACCGACTCTGTCTCGAGATCAAATCCTTCTTGAGGGATGATATAATTGAGAATATTTTTGTTAGAGGATATGTTAAACCATTTAACCATAATTTAGTGGTGCCACATCTTCAATGCAAAGACTGCCACTACCAAATCACGATTGTGGGTCGCGTAGTTCAGCTCATGTGGTCCCAAATGATGCAAACCATATGTAATTACTACATGCCTTTTCATCAAGACACAACCAAGTATGGTCCCTGCTGGATCATAGAAAACTACGTACTCAACTCCCTCCTCTATAAATATTAATACAAGGGTGCTTGTCAATCTCTTATTTAACTACTAGAAAGCATGTGGGAAAATATCCATCCCCATGAATGGATTCCCATTTCATCTAATCGATGTTTTCAGTGAGCCTTTGGTAGTTGATACTCATACACCGCATCCACTTGGTTGATGTTCTAGTACTCCACAGATAACCTTGAACACTGGGTCGTACAAATACCTTCCTCTGCATGTCCTCCACCTACACCATCAACTCGCTAAGCTCTTTGAAAGCTATATGATATACTGATGCTAATAATAGTTCCATATTAGGGTGTAGAATGATGTATAATTCTATCCCTCTATGGAGATGTAAACCTGGAAACATTATGTTAGAAATATTTTCTCGTACTCTGCTACTACTGATGGGAACTAAAAACTCAAAATATTCATTGTCATGAGGGTAAGGCATTCTAACTCAAGAGTGATGGAATGTAACCTCATATTCATGAGTTTATCCTGTGCTTCCAAGGTTTCATTTTTCACTGACTAATGAAAACCCCATTCTAAAATTGTGGACATGCCACATCCATTTTCATAAAACAATAAATCTAAGAATGAACTGTGGATGACCAATCCATAACCAAACTAAAGTTTTAAGGCCTTGACTCTTCCACCAAGAGGTTCCAACAGAAACTCTCCCCTCAAGGGTGAGATCACACCATCAGAATAAGTTTTGTTATCACATATCTACCCATATGAATCTTCATATGTAAGGTTAAAGTCAATGGTTTATCAAGAAACTATAGTTATTGAACAAGATTCATGAGAAAAGGTATTTATTAGAACCTACATTTATTAATATGACATCTAATAGTACACACATACTATACACCAAATCATTTTTTGAGCCCTTGGGTTGTATTTCATTACTGCAAGCTGCTACTCTCTTCCTCTGTACTCCAGCTCCCTAATACTGGTGTGGACAACATTGGGGTGGTTATTATAACATGTCAAAATGTATACAACATCTTGCTACTCTCCACGATCCTCTGCCACATCAGTCACCCTACAGATTCTTCTATTCCTGCCACTGTCTCTACCCATGTGACCTTTCACATACCGTCCCCTGGGGCCCGTGTCGTAACTACCCCAACCCCGCCTTCCATAGTTTAGTGGTTGGTGACTAGCACCGAAAGGCATAGTCCCTATAACTGGGAAGGCATTGCATTTATAACATGTAAACAAACACAACCAAGCACACAAAAAGATACAAACACAAGTCAACTATATAGAAAAATGAGTGCTGATAGTAAAAAAGGTGCCGGAATACAAGTTCAACAGTAAAGGTACAAGTTGAACAGGAAATACAATATGGATTATGAAAAATAATGTCTACTACTGGGTCTTCCTCTGAGGTTCTTACATGAAGGATAGGTATAGATCACCTCCTCAGCACTCCATCACATGTCTCCTCTGTGTACCGTCACACCATATGGTCCACCTCTAGGCATCATCCAGTCTTGGTACTCTCATCCTCAGTCAAAGATGTTTGTCATCTCCACCAAACACAACAAGGTGCTAGCATAGCCTGTGCATGGGTGAGTATAAAAATACTCATTAGGGACCCCAAGACCCTCAAGGTCTCAAAAAGTTCACCAAGGATGAACCACACAGCATATAATCAACTAACAACCTTACTTAGTTATATTCCCATACATATATCTAAGTTGTCATGTATACCCATCTCAATATAGAGGAAACATAGGGTCAAACACAAAATCCCAAAGCTCAATTGTTCCACAAAGTAAGAAATACCCTGAAGTTAATTACCACATAGGTAATCCACATAGAAGAATACCACCAAGGTATTACCATGAAGGAAAGTACCGCTCAGGTACAAACTCTACTCACACAAGGTATAACTTAAGTACAATACTAGAGATGATAAGATGTAACTACTAATCATCTTACTCTATTAAGAGGTGTTTCTGATAACCCACATAGGATCTCCTGGTGATAACCCACACAAGATCGCTAGATTCTAACCAACAGAGGATCACTAGGTGCTGACCCACACAGGATCTCTCGGTGCTGACCCACACAGGATCGCTAGGTGCTGACCCACATAGGATCGCTCGGTGCTTACCCACATCGGATTGATCAGTGCTGAACCACACAGGATCTCTCGGTGCTGACCCACACAGGATCTCTAAGTTCTAACCCACACCGGATCACTCGGTTCTGAACCACATAGGATGGTTAAGTGATGACCCACACAGGATCACAATTCATTATTCATGTCACAGCTAGCTACTCGGTTCCCGCACTAGGCTTGATCATCTATGGGAGGATCCTCTCTCTAAGTCACTGGTTGATATTCCAACTACTAAGAAGTCTCATTAAGATTTATCTCAAAGTACTGCCATGTCATAGGGGTCTCAACATAACAGATGGCGCGTCAATCAGATGCTCAGTCTGTATGTTATTAGCCTTTTTGTCTTAAAGGCCCAGTTGGATTCGTGTTCGATCCAACCCGACCATATTTCAACTATAACCAAATCTCTAGTTGGTTATACTCTAAGGGACCGTCTCGCTCCAAGTTTTCCAACACCATAGACGTTTCGTCAAATAGATGTCTGGTGCCAAATTTATGGCCAAATGAACGTAAATGGGTTGAAGTGGGTTCGGGTCCAGTCTGACCCGGCCCGACCTGCTGGGTCTGGCCCAGCTCGTGCTGGATGGCTTGACCCACTGGGTCCATCATGGCCCGTTCTGGGCGGGGATTCCTGGCGGCAGGGAGGCCACAGGGCCGTGCGGTGGGTCCGTGAGGCGACGGAGGCCGCAGGCGACCGTCCGCCGGGGTGGGACATGCGGCGTTGTCGCACACCAAGCCTTTTCTGGTGGCCAACTTGACCGACCGCCCTCTGCATGTCTCATGCATCACAGCCAGCCAGTGTGCCAGCTGAGGTTCTCAATTTCCACCAGTGCCAAATGCCAGCACCGGTCACCGTCACTATCGCGAAGAACAGAAATAACAAGAAGAACGGTGGAGGGTTCATGGCATGTTTGTTTGTCCCGCATCTTCTGCGTTAGAGCGGTAACAAGTGGCTCAACAAAATCTTAAATAAAGAATGTCGAATCCTAACCACCCAAAATGATTATTCCCAAACCTTCATAAGAAATAATTCATGGATCAACTAGTTAGAGAGTTGATCAACGTTATTTACTTTAGAAAGGAAGATCATGGGAATATATAATCATACAAAACTAAACCCCTACCTCGTTCGTTTGTTGACGTCGATTTTAAAGGTAAGGATGATCTTCGATTGAAGACATCCCCTGTTGGAGGATGTCCCATGGAAGAATCCAAATTCTTCCATTGGCGTTCTTCGTTGGAGGATTATTCTTCATTGAAGAGAATAATCC
The DNA here is from genome assembly GCA_963277665.1 of Viscum album. NCBI lineage: Eukaryota > Viridiplantae > Streptophyta > Magnoliopsida > Santalales > Viscaceae > Viscum > Viscum album. The sequence goes on along the minus strand of OY728159.1, from coordinate 1,284,955,771 downwards.
TCTAAGTGTCAGGCGTCGTGGCACATTACCAGCAGTTTGTTGCTTGGTGAATCCATCCCAAATCCTCCTCCAAAGCATCATTTAAATAAATAGAGCAGAAAAGATAGTAATGACCATGGAATTTATGACTATTCATTTATTATTAACCTTCCTAAATTCCAACAACGATGTTACTTAATATTTAAAAAAGGTTCAAGCCAATCAATTTTTGTTGGAGCCATTAATTGGGAGGGTTCTAAAGGACTTCCCCACATTAAAGAGAGATTCAGGTGGTACCCACCTCTATAAAAACCACATGGGAAGTTTTATTTCATGTGTTCCCTACCTTTAAACCATCCACATGGTAGGTTTCAACAAAAATAAAAATAAAATAAAAGTTTATTTTATTTTATTTTATTTCTATTTCCACAGAAAACCCAAATGCTATCTTTCAACCTCGACCTACTACCATCGAGGTGAAAGTATTCTTAAGCGAATACTAGTGTTGTGAGGTCAACATTGTCCTTGGATTTCAATTCCGATCAGTGGTTCAAAAGTTAAAAAACCCCACTCACAAATTTACTGAGCGTACCCAAAAATAAGATCAGAAATTCATTCTGGGCACACCAGGCCTCAGAATCACATGCCGTCAATTTTCAAGGGCTCGTAAAATTCCCATATAATAAAAAACATTACATGTAATTTTTGGGTCTTTACATTCTCCCCAACTCAGGTCTTTGCGTCCCCATAAGCCACAAATCAATCTAATGGAACAAGTGGGGGTACAGAGCATGCATCTGAGCCTCTCGCTCTCATGTGCTCCCCTGACGGTTCTCAGGCTACCAACGAACGTCCACCAGAGGTATCGACTACCCACAAAGTACCTGATCCTATTGATCCTCAATTTCTACTAGATCCTCCGTAATAGTTTCCCCATCGTCGACGTCTAGATTGTCGTGGTTGATGATGTGAGAAGGGTCGTGCACGTATCTCCTCAAATAGGATACATGGAAGACGTCATGCACTCAGTACAACTATGGAAGAAGAGCTAAGAGGTAATCCACCTTGCCAACTCTGCTAAGGACCTGAAAAGGTCTTATGAACCTCAGAGATAACTTTTCACCTCAGCCAAAACTCCATAAACCATGTTGGGGTGAGACCCATAGAAAGATGTGTTTTCCATCCTCGAACTCTAGAGGTCTTCGTCTCCTGTCGGAATAAGACTTATTCCAGCTCTGTGCAGCCGTCATCCACTCCTGTATGATTTGCACCTTCTATGTGGTAGCTCGTGCCATCTCTGGTCTCACTAGTACTGACTCCCATGGTTCATTCCAGCACAAAGGTGATCTGAAAGGATGCCCGTAAAATTCCCCAAAAGGTTCCATCCCAATAGTGGAGTGATGGATTTTGTTGTACAAAAACTCAACCAAAGGAAAGTGATCCTTCCATCTAAAACGGATTTCGAGGGCACAAGCACGCAGCATTTCTTGAGAGTCTAAATGGTTCGCTCAATCTGGACATCCGTTTGAGGATGGAAGGTAGTGCTCAAACGAAGCTACGTCCAAAAATCCTCCTATAACCCCTTCCATAACTGAGAAGTGAAATATGTATCATGATCAAAGACAATTGTCGAGGTTACTCCATGTCACCGCACAATCTCATACACATAGAGGCATCCCAAGCTATCTACTGAACCATGCTCTCTGATCGGTAGGAAGTGGGCCGACATGGTCAGTCGTACGATGATCACTCAAATAAAATCATGACCTCTGGACGTATGTGGGAGTCCTATCACAAATTCAATGGATATCTCTTCCCACTTCCACACTGGATCCTCTAAAATCTGAACCAAGAATGATGGTACCTGATGCTCCTCCTTCACTTGCTGAAAAGGGAGGCACCGTGAGACAATCTCTTCAATTTCTTTCTTCATTCCCAACCACCAGTATTGTCTTCGGAGATCCTGGTACATTTTCTCCACTCTTAGATATACCCCTAGAGGGGAAGTGTGGAACTCCCTCAACACTTCCTCCTGAAGTGACACTGGTACCATGGTACATCCTCTAAAAAGGATGATGTGCTCCCCACCTTTAGAAAATCCATCTGGTGCATATCCTGTCGATATCTGAGCATGTTGAGTCTCGTTGTGAGTGTCCCCAAGCTGCGCCTCCTTGACTAAATTATGAAGTGGGGGATGACTATAAGAGATTGATGGAAAGATACTCCATATCGATCCACAAAGGATATCTGCAAAGCGGCCAGCTACTTCGTCACCTCACCGAGTATCTGTATACCGGACCTTCTTTTGAGTTCATCTACTACAATGTTCCCCTTCCCAAGAGTATATACTATCTCAAAGTCATAGCCCTGGAGGAACCCAAGCCAACGTCATTGTTGTAGGATCATATCCTTCTAAGAGAAGATATACATGAGACTCCTGTGATCAGAGTACACTGTAAAATGATCATCCATCATGTAATGTCACCACATCCTCAAGGCGAAGACCACTGCTGCTAAATCCATCTCATGGGTAGCGTAGTTTTTATCATGATATATCAGCTATCGAGAACTATATGCGATCACTGCTCGCTCTTTCATCAAGAAACATCTGATTCTGGTCCCTGATGCGTCACAGTAGACTATGTAACCTACACCCACCTCTGGTGGCCCCATGATGGGGGCATTAGTATGCCTCTACCTCAGCTCTTGAAAACTCTGATGGCATCCTCCGACCACACGAAGGGTTTCCCCTTATTCGTCAATGATGATAGAGGTTCTATAACTCTGGAGAAATCTGGCACAAATCTCCGGTAGTATCCATCCAAACCCAAGAAACTTCGTACCTATGTTACACTCCTGGGTGGCTCCCAAGAAAGTACTACATCAATCTTCACTGGATATACTGCCACTCCTACCTCCGATATGACATGACCCAGAAAGTGAACCTCTCGGATCCAGAACTGGCACTTTGGGAGCTTACCATAAAGCTGGTGCACTCAGAGTGTGTCCAGTACAACCTGAAAATGGTAGGCATGCTCCTCCTTAGTAGTCTAGTAGATCAAAATGTCATCCATGAAGTCTACTATAAAGTGATCAAGGTATGGCTGAATTATCCTGTTCATGAGTCCCATGAACACTACTGGAGTGTTGGTTATGTTGAATGGCATAACCAATAACCCGTAATGGTTGTACCGACATCTGAAGGTCGTCTTCTACACATCCTCATCTTGCACTCTGAGCTGGTGATATCCAGATCTAAGGTCTATCTTTGATAACCACTGTGTTCCCTTCAACTGATCAAAGTGGTCATTAATCCTCGAAAGTGGGTACTTTTTCTACACAGTCACCTGATTCAGGCACCAATATTCGACAAAAAGTCTCAAGCTCCCATCCGCCTTATTGGAGAACAAAATCGGGGCTACCAAAGGGGAAACACTGGGCCGAATGAATCCCTTCTCCTACAAGTCATCTAGTTATACCCGCCACTGAAAAAGCTCCGCGGGAGCCATCTAATATGCCGGTGTAGATATCGGTGTCGTATCGGGGTACAGGTCAATGTAAATGTCCACCTCTCTGTGAGGAGGTAGACCCAGAACATCATCATGGAATACATCTGCGTACTCATCCACCACTACAAGATAACTCGGACTCTCCACATCATCTGCTCCAAGGTTAATGCTAGATGACATATTAGTGATCGGCTGCACCCTCCTCCAGGTAAGTGCATCTTGTGCTGCAAAGCATCCCTTCTCACCGGTGAAGTTAAACTGGGTCCCATCTTTTCAGATACACCACACTTTTCACCTAATACAGTCAATATGAGCATGGACTGTTGATAACCAGTCCATACCCAAGTTGACGTCGTAAGGCCACAACGCCGCAACAAGAAGATCCCAACCGAAGCTCTCGCCTACTAGAGTAAGCTTACATTGCCAAAAACAGCATGTAATCATCTAATCCTTTCTTGTAGGAGTCTCTATCAGTAAGGATCGATCCAACAACTCCGTCGGAATCTCTGAAATCTGAACGAGGGAAGTGGCAATAAACGAATGACTAGAACCTGTGTCTATAAGTACTACAACTAATGTGGAGTAGATAGAGATCATATCTCATATCATCTCTGGTGCGTCGTGATCTTAATCCTAAACTACCTAGAGCTGAGCTCACCCCTATCCTCCTCCCTCTGGTCATGGTGGTGGCGGTTACATCTCAAATAGTTACCCACTGCTAGTGGTACGGCCAACTCCTCTGCCATGTCTGCCTACTCTTTGAGTACCTCCTCGGTCGAACCTCTGTCTCTTCCTGAGTGGTCCTTCAACCATATGATGATTATCTGTATCATGGGTCAGACAGTCACGATCCATGTGACCCTGCCCGCCGCATGCATAACTCTGCCCACTCCTGGCATGACCGACACTGTCTCAGGTGCCTCACACAACCGAACCTTAATACTGCGGTCGTCCACCTATAGGTCTGGTCCTCTTGGACCTCTGTGACATCTATCTACTGCCATCTATATAAGACTCCGCTACATGATGACTAGTGGTGTTTCTTGCTACTGGTGACTGCTTAGCAAGGAAAATCTCCACTATTAGGGCTCTCTCTAACACCCCCGCCTACATTGGGATGCTAAGAGAAATCATCTAAGCCCTGATCTATCGCCTGAGTCCCTTCTCAATGGTCTGGGCCCTGAAGAATGGGTCCCACGCCATATCTGTGGAGTAACATGAAAGGTCTGTGAACCTCGCTGAGTACTAACCTACAGTCATGCAGCCCAACTGCATATTAAGTAGCTCTTGTATGCGCACTGCACGAAGAGTCATTGGAAAAAACTCTTCATGAAATAGTCTCTCAAAGTCTACCTAGAGAAGCGCCACCTCATTATGGACCAGGATCATCATGCTCTACCATTTTTCTCTTACTTCCTGTAGAAGGATGGCGAAAAGGATCACCATGATATCAGCTAGTGTCCCTACCAGTCGAAAAACTCTCACCATGGCCTCCAGCCATTCCTAAACTTCATATGGGTCTATCTCTCACCTAAACTAGGGTGGTCTCTGGTGTTGGAACTCGTAATACATGCTCAATGTCTTGCACCATATTCTACCGGGGTAGCTGGAATCGGTGGACCAATGGGTAAGGGTACCACTGGTGCCTCTACTGGAAAAGGGCCCTACACCGAGGCCTCGTCGCTCGGTGGGCTATCAGTGTGTACTACTCTCGGAACCCTAGTAGGCTGTCTATGTGGAGGAATCATGAAAAGAAACAGGTGTTCCATGGTCAATAAGTTATACCTGGTGAGATGACTCAAAGATATCACAAAGGAAACTCTTGAAAACACACACACAATCAGTGTTTTTATGTTCTGAGTCAGAAATCAGAAGTCAGGGTCCTGGTGTATGGATACGTCAGTCACCGCACCAACACTCGATTCCCTAATCTGGTAACCACACTCACTACATTTAATACTATTTATGTTAAAAAATTTAGAGTCCTATGTTCTACGGTATAACCGAATCCTCTGATACTAATTTTTCATGACCCCTCCCCTGAGGCCCGTTCCATAACTACCCCAAGACCGCCTTCCATAGGCCAGGGGCTAGCGACAAGCACCCAAAGGCGAAATCCCTAAAACCGAGAAGACATTGCCTTTATAACCAGTAAACACATGAAACCAAGCACACAATAAGATACGAACACAAGTCAACTGTATAGAAAAAAGAGTGCTGAAAGTAAAAAGGGGCTGGAATAGAAGCCCAACAGTAAAGGTACAAGTATAACTATAAATAAAATACAACTAAAGAAAAATAAAGACTGCTACTAGGTTTTCATCTGAGGTTCCTACCTGAAGGGTAGCTTCAGATCTCCTCCTCAACACTCTACGTCCGCCCATCTCCTCTATGTATTGTCACATCGTAGGGTCCACCTATGGGAACCGTCCAGTTTGGGTATACTCATCCTTAGTCAGTACTATATGGCATCTGCACCAAACACAACGAGGTGCGGGCATAACCAGTGCAGGGGTGAGTATAACGATACTCATTAGGGACCCTGATACCCTCAAGGTCTCACATAATCTCCCAAGGATAAACCACACAGCATGTAATCAACTGAAAACCTTACTTAAGTATATGCCCATACATATTCCTAAGTAATCATGTATACCAATATCAATCAATAGGAAACACAGGGTCCAACCCAAAATCCCAAAGACGAACTGTTTCGCAAAGGAATAAATACTACAAAGGTAAGTACCACATAGGTATGCCACACAGAAGAATACCACCAAGTTATTACCATGAAATAAAGTACCGCTCAGGTACGAACTCAGCTCACACAGTTATAAAATAAGTAAAGTAGAAGAGATTATTAGATGTAACTACAAATAATCTTACACTTTTATGAGGCTCTACTACTGACCCATAGATGATCGCTCTGTGCTGACCCACATAGGATCTATAGGTGATATCCCACACAGGCTCGTTAGGTGATAACCTAGATAGGATCCCTCAGTGCTGACCCACATAGGATCGCTAGGTGATGACCGACACATGATCCCTCGGTGTTGACCCAAAATGGATTGCTCAGTGCTGACTCAAAGAGGATCGCTCAGTGCTGACCCACACAGGATTGCTAGGTGATGATCCACACAGGATCACTCAGTGCTGACCCACATGGGATCACTCAGTGCTAACCCATATAGGATCAATAGGTGTTGACCCACACAGGATCACAATTCATTCTTCAGGTCACAGCCAACTACTGGGTTCCCACACTAGGCTTTCTCGTCTCTGGGAGGGTCCGCTCCCCAAGCCACTGGTTATTAATCCAACTTCCACAAAGTCCCATGAACAATTATCTCAAAGTACCACCACGTCTTAGGGGTCTCAACGTAATATATTGCGCATCAATCAGACGCTCATTCTGTAATTTATTAGCCTTTTGTCTCGAGGGAACGAATGGATTCGTGCTAGATCCAACCCGACCATATTCCATCTGTACCCAAATCTCTTATGGGGTATACTCAATGGGACCGTCTATGTTCAAGGTTTATAGCACCACAGATGTTTCATCAAATGGACTTCATGTGCCAAAGTTATGGCCAAAAAATCATAAATGGGTCGAAGTGGGTCTAGGTCTGGTACGACCTGGCCCGGCACCCCCTGAACGGACTGACATGCTGGGTCCGGCTCAGCCTGTGCAGGGTAGCCCGGCCTGGCAGCATAGACGGCATGGGGCAGCGGAGCTATAGGGTGGTGCGGTGGGGTCGTAGGCGATGCAAAGTCTGTGGGGTGGCACGGCGGGGCCACGGGGCGGAGCGGTGAGGCAGTGGGGGAGCGCGGGGGGCTACGGGTGGCAAGGCGATTCCATGGGGTGTCAAAGCCATGGCGAGGCGCGGCGGGGCGATGGGCGGTGGGGCCGCAAGCGGCGGTCTACCGCAGTGGGCTGTGCAGTGCGGCCGCGCGCCGACCATACGTTGTCGGCTGGCTTGACCAACCACCCTCCGTTTGTAGCCTTCTTCGAGGTCAGACGTGGTTCCGGCCATGGTTCTCAACTTCCACCGGTGCCAAACGCTGGCACCGGTCACCATAACCATCATGAAGAACACACATAACAATAATAATGATGGAGGAGTCGGGCCAGGTTTGTTTGGCCCGCACCATCTGTGTTAGAGTGGTAGCAAGCGTCTAAATAAAATATTGAATGAAGAACATCAAACCCTAACCTCCTGCAAAGATTATTCCCAAACCCGCATAAGAAATCATTCACGGGTCAACTAGTTAGAGATTTTATCCGCCTTCATTATTTTAGAAGGGAAGATCATGGGAATACATAATCATACAAAACTAAACCCCTACATCTTCCTTTTTTTTGAAATCTATGAGGATGGAAGGACGGTCTTCGATTGAAGACTTCCCACATTGGAGGATATCTCGGGGAAGAAGTTGAAGTTGTGCATCAGAGTTCTTCATTGGAGGAGCATTCTTCATTTGAGAGAATAATCATCCTAGTGTCAGGCCTCACGGCACTTCACCAGTGCTTCGTCGCTTGATAAATCCTTCCCAAATCCTCCTCCCATGATCCATTTAAAATATGAGATGGGAAAGTAATGTAACGATCATAGAATTTATGATGGTTTATTTATTAGAAACCTTTCTAAATTCCAACGATGTTGTTACTTAATATTTAAAATGGGTTAATCCAATCAACATGCAATGGTGTAATTAATTTGGAGGGTTCCAAAGGACTTCCTCATATTTAAGAGGGGTTTGTATGGTCCCCAACTCTTTAACAACCACATGGGAGGTTTTAGTTCAGGTGGTCCCCAACTTTAAACCATCCACATGGGTGGTTTTAACAAAAATAAAAATAAAATAAAAGGCTATTTTATTTTATTTCTATTTCCACGAAAGACCCAAATTCTATCTTTCACCCTCGACCTACTTCTGTCGAGGTGAAAGTCTTATTAAGAGAATACCGACACTTTGAGTTCAACGGTGTCCTCGGATTTCAATTCCGTTCAACGGTTTAAATGTTAAAAAAACCCCTCACACGTTTACTAAACTTTCCCAAAAATATGTTCATGAAATTCATTCCAGCCACACCGGGCGTTGGAATCAAGCAATGTCAATTTTTATGGACTCAAAAAATTCCCATATAAAAAAAATTACATGGAATTTACATGCCTTTACATGACCCATACGCCATATCACTATCAAAAAAACGTTCTAGAAAATCTCTAGCAAGATGTCCCCTTCTTTATTTTGAAAATCGTTACCTCTTCTTAGGCCTATAGGACTCACCCTACGAGACCTAATATGTAGATCCCCTCTCTTGAGACCTCTTCTCAGAATGTCTCACATGTAAAACACTCTAAGACTGACATCATCTTTCTTCTTTCCCACTGGTGACAACCACTGGCTTTATTTTCTCATCCAACGGACTTCCAACTGCAAAGGATTTCTCTAGAACACTAGCATAAGTAGTAATTCACAAAGGAATAGTGATTCCTCTAATCTCCCTAAACAAATCTCTCTCAGAGTGTCTATCACTGGAGCACTTATCGTATCGTATTCATTGAGTACCTATAATGGTTGGTACACCTCGATTAATACTTAGATACCATCATGTTATCCTGTAGAAGTAGTGGAAGCTCTTGGGAATGCTTAGCCTATTGATTTTATGTAGAGATCCCCCTTCTATGATAATGTTTCTCAAGATCTGTCCATGGAAGAGTTACCTCATTGTATGATCGGGTAATCTAAACATTTTTATCACCCTACTGAGGAACATTAAATGCTCACTCCTAGGACATCCATCCAATCCAATGATGTACTAACAAGGAAGAAATATCAGTCACCACCTCAAGATAGTCTTTAGCCACCTATGAGTCGGGCTCACCTCAGATCCTAATGGCTCTCTATCACTGAAAATCCTGAAGTAGTCTCATCCCATGCATCTCATCTTCTAGTACCATGAGTACCATTGCTACTCCACATGTGGTGGTATTACTGGTACACCACCCAGTAGTGCTATCTCTATTACGAAACACTATTACCATCCCATCACCCCTACAGATCATCCTTATGATCATGCAGTGAAATCTTGTATGGTTGTCTATGTGGAAGTATCTTGAAACAAAACAAGATGTACCATGATCAACAGAGTATACCTGGTGAGCTGACTCAAGAAGGACATGGAAAACTCAACCCATTCATATATGATGCATATACCATCTTTTTTATCCCTAAAAGGGTATTTTTCATGTACCGAGTCGAAAATTATAATTAATGGTCCTGTTGTATGGATACGTTGGCCTCTACACAAACATTGGATTCTCTGGCCTGAAAGTCAAACACAAAACACTTTACACTATTTACCAAAACCAAAATCATACACTGTTGGTTCTAAGTTAGAACCGACCTCCCTTTGATTCAATTTTTTCTAGAGCCATCACTCGGCCCCATTCCTTGACTACCCCAAACCTACCTCTCAAAGGCCAGTGGATGGCGACTAGCATCGAAGGAATTATCCTTCATTTGGGAGGCATTTTCTTAATTACATGCACACACACACACCCACTACCACAACCCATAATGCTGAAAAGGAAGACATTCTTTCTAATAAGACAACCACTAAGAGTAAATAGTAAAAACTGATAGTAAAAGTTCTAGAATAGAAGCCCAAAATAAGACAAGCAGTAAACAGGAGGGTACAAAAGACTCTGGAAACCCATTCTTAGAAAACCCTACCTAATAGATTAGTGTAGAGTAGATACTTGAAGTCATAGGAGTACGCCTCACCTATCCAATCTCACTGGGCACCACCTGGCTCTGGACCACTAAGGTCATTGTCAAAACATTGGTCGTATTCAAAAGAAATGTCGCGTGGGGGAGAAGTTATTCCATGTGTGACTTAAACAATACTCTGTAAGGACCCCAAATCATACATAAAATACCAAAATGAATGAACTGATGAAGTAGTGGACATATCACACATTTATAATATAATGTATTGAAATAAGGACTATTAGTCATAATACAGAACATCTTTTAATCCTATGGGACTCATCCCCTATGATTTACTTAGGTCAACTAAGACACTATGATTTTCTTCTCATTGAGGACTGCTGGGCCAATAAGGTAAGCTTTTCACTAAGATCTGATGGGCCACATCGGTTTACTCGTCACTGGGGTCTACTGAGCCACTAAGGTCTAATCTTCACTGATGGTTGTTGGGCCACTGATGTGTGCTCATCAATGAGGCATGTCGGGCCACTGAGGTCAGCTCTTCACTGAGGTCTTATATTCCATTGAGATTCTCCCGTCACTATTTCCTACTAGGACATTGAGGTCCTCTCATCACTGAGGTCTACTAAGCCACAGAGGTCCACTATTCACTTCCTTCTCATCATAGCAAATCACAGGATTCCCACTCCTAGCATGCTTGATGGTGGTAATTTCTACTCCTCAAGCCATTTTTCATATCCCAAATTTATCTAATGTACACTTAGTGTATACCAAAAGTGTATCCTAATTGTGAGGATCTCAACACTGCAAATGGCTCATTAATCAGAGAAATAGTCTAATAATTATGAGTCTTTTAGTGTAAAAGGGTCAGTCAGGTTTGGGCCCGAACCAACCAGGTCAGAACGACCCAACCCGAGTCGATTTGGCCAATGCGACCCTATCCTGGAAGAGTCAAGGTCTAGTCCTATTATCCCAAGGGTCCATCCCACTGGCCTACCCAACATCCTGGTCCCTTTCCTCCAACCCGACCTGAGCTTGTGGTTCGGTTTCTATCTACTCAGTCTGACCTGCGGCCTGGTTCCCCATCTAGCCTTGCCCATGTTGGTAGGCGAGTTTGGTCCTGATCAGATGTGGTAGGTGCCATGTCTACTATTCTTGACATGGTCAGCTCATCCAGAAACCTTCCCACATGAGGTCCACTGACTTCCTGTCGTCACTCTATCATGACCAGCCCTAGCCACGACTAGCTATCACATGCCTTCTATATTTCCATGGTGTGTTGTCGCCACATGTCGGTGGCCCTAGTCCACTACATGTTGTGGCTATCACGGATTCCACTACAACCAGCCTTTGAGCTGATAGTCCTCCAAGTTGCAGTATTATTTCACTATCATGGCTCTACTGTCCATGACTCTCCCTCCACAATCACGGTCTCCCATGTCGGCAGTCCTTCACTCGACGTTGTCGTCCCACTCTTCTTCATGCCTGGGTTGATCTACTATTGTAGTCCTGCTTGGACTATGGTTTCCGTCACGTCATGAAGAATAATATAAAAGGTAATATTATAAGAATGCATATTGTTTAATACCCCAAGCTTCCACAATACGTTTCCCTTTGAATAATGCAATAGCTTTTATTGTATGCAACTTCGAGATTCTAAAAATCTGTGACAAATCAAAGTAGCCGTTATGAATAGTAATACCCACTTTTTAAAATTTTAAAAAATTTATCTTTGAAAATGGAATTAATTTTTGGATTCATAATTTCGAAATTAATTAATGGTGAATTTTTGGTACATTTCTGATAACTTTCATATTTTGATGAATAGTGAAAATTACTAAATTTTAATTAAAAACCACTTTTTTAATTGAAATAATTAATAGTGATAAATTATGAATTTGAGTGGTTTTAAAGTAAATTTAGATTATATTTTTACAATTTAATTCAATGTTGTTCATTGGACATAATTTCACATTTAAACTGGACATAAACAGGTGTCAATCTTTTGATAGTTATTATTTCTTAAAAACACGCTTTTTGATTTGACAACGGGAATTAATTTTAAATTTATTTCTTCCACTTCTGTGTTTTGAATTTAGAAGAATAGATTCCATATTTAGAATCATGAGATCCAAATTTTTTAAATATGTACCTTTTATATTTAGACATTTTGAATAATTATTTCGGTAAATATTTTATTTACCATGGTTAAAGGGCAAATCTGGTAAATAAGGGTAAACAAAATAATATTGTAATAATATTAAATTACAATAAAACGTGTCTTAACCCTATTGGATGATACATGTCCGGCCATGGGCATATTTGGGTCTATTTTAGGATCCCATGGAGCCACTTTTAGGTGATAATGACACTATATTAATTAAGTTAAAGTAAATACAAAAAGTATACAAGCATATATCTTTTAGTAAAATAGTTTTTACATAGGGTTATACATGTTATCACTTCAAATATAAATATAAATTAGAAATATAAAAATATTTCCTACATAATGGTACTTTATTTATAATTTTTAGACATTGAATAGTTAAATTTATTTATGGCACAATGATGATGTGGTATTTTCCTTATTAATGAAAGAATCAAATAATTGGTATTATAAATGTTAAAGTAAATATAATTTGAACATTTTGATGCCATACACTAATTTTATAGGTTAATATGACATGTTAGTATTGATTAAATTAATATGGTTTGAATTAAAAAAAATTAAGACTTTAACAAAAATAAATTATTAAATAGTTTCAAAATTGACATAAAGGGATTTTTAAAACAAATATTATATTATTAATTGATATAATATTCATAAAAATATAAGGATCATCCAAATTAATTATATACAAATAGGGGTATCAGTCATGATCCACTTGGTGTTTGCTTGGAAGTTTATTGTAAGTCTATTAACCATATAATATAAAAATACAAAGAGACATGGTAAATGGGAAACTATTTAACTAAGAGTTAAGTCCAAAACATATGGTTAATATAATGACCCAAACTTGTATAAACCCTATTTTTTGAGTGGTATTAGACCCATAAACACCTTAGACTTTACATAATACACATTTGGGCCACTACAAACTGAAACTAATTTTATTATAAAATAATATTTCTAGCTTTTCCTAAGGTGCCCCTCACCCCTCTTATAAAAGGGCACTCCCCCTTCTCTCTAACTCACACCTTCAAATCCATTTGGCTCGGCAAAACCCTGCAAAAATATCTTCTAAAATTCCATAAATTAATTCTATAGTCCTTTATTTAGTCCTTAAAACCAACTTAAGGATCCCTTTTGATCAAATCAAAATAAAGAACCCGAATAAGAGGTAAATATTTCATCACCTCTTTCAAGTTATGTTCTTCTTCCACTTCCTCTTTATTTGTTGTCTCCATTATAAAATAATAAATCCAGTATCTTCTATATATTGTGATTTTATTATAAATATGGTACAACCATATTCATTATTCTATCCATCCTTTGAATGACATGTCACCATACGCGCGTACGTACGGCTTGCCGCCTCCACGTTGTGGTGTAGTTATTATTCAATACATTATTATTTGGATTGGTATAATAATGATGTATAATTAGTTTGAATAATAAATAACTTGATAATGATACTTTATATATGATATAACATCCAATTATATAATATTTTAATATGAAAAGGATGATATTGTTGCTCATGCGTACGTACGGATTACAGTCTCCACGAACGCGATGAGATTCATTCCCCATCGTATCCATTCAAGACTAATTTTTATTTGATGATTCAAAATAATTTTTAAGAACTTGATATAATTCTGGATATGAATAATATTCAACCTATTCATAAAAAACACGGTTTATGTAACAAAACATATAAAAGAAAACGAGTAAGTGAACAACCAAAACTGCGATAATACTAAAATATTATTAACAAATCAACATTAAAAGATCATATATGATATCATATTAATGTATATGATTATTTTATAATTTAATAACAATTATTTCACCATTATACAGGAGGTTAACCTACCCTCTATGAAGGAAAAGTTCAAGGTAAGGTTTTATTTCACAATCTCTTCATTATCTAAGATTGTTTATACGTAATTATTTATTGGGACCTCTTTATCATCTACATCCATGCTTCTTAAAAATGTATTTCAAAACATTCTTACTATTTTATAAACTATGGGTTAAATTAATTTATACCCTTGTTTGACTTTTATAATATTTTTATAAAGGAATCATTCCGTCATTTTCCAAACAAGGTCCTTTTTAACCTTTTCAACAAAATTAAAGTAATAATGTCTTTTTTTAACTTATATAGAGGGTGTGGCTATTTTCTGCCATTATAAAATCATCAAAACTTCCCTTACAATATTATAGGAATATTTTCAATGTAAATGTTTTATTTTAAAATTATGTGACATTTATATGATTTCAATAAAGATATATTTCTCTCAAATAGTTTTGTTTTCATCTTTTTCAACATCCTTTCATGGATTTTAAGTTTGTTTGAAGTTGATTTATTATGATAAAAAACATCCATATTGTATTGAAGGTTTTGTGATATGTTTGAATGTGGATGTGTTATTTCATACCATTAATGGTTTATGGATAAGTATTGACATTTCTTATGCTAGTTTTAATACGAATGTTTATGTTATGTTTAAACCTTTTCATATGGGAATGCATTGGACTTAGTACATGATGATTGGAGCCTGCTATAGCTCCTTAATGAATCGGTAGGTCTCATGAGACAAACTAGTGTCTTGGAACAAGGCCTTGACAAAATATTTTTTGTAGTCTTGGCATAAGGCCTTGACTATGTGGTTATGATAGTCTGGAATTATGCATTCCATCATTATGAAAGTGGTTATTGATATTTCATGTTATTATTTGACTAGTAGAATATCCATGTGAATATGTAAATGGAATTATTTCATTTTTTTCCATATTATGCTATAGTTCAAGTTTAAAAGGATTTTTTTTAGTTATACATTGCCTTAAAAGATTATTATTATTTATGAATGTTTCTGCAATATTGTTATCCTTACGGAGCATATGTGCTCTCCCCTTTCTATGTTTTATTTTTTCCAGGTTGTGAAGAAGTATTTTATGTCTGACCTATAGGGATAGTCTGAGGGGATATGATTTTAGACTATGGAGACTATGTTGTTGTAGTTTTTCACATTATCATGTAATGTAAGACTTATGAATGTATCTAGTGTTTCCAAGGCTACTAAACTAATCGGTCTTTCAAGACTTGATCTTTTGTGATCATGCCAATGTTATGTAATAATGAACCGTCTCTAGGTAACTGGGTTCGGGGCGTTATTGTTGGTATCAGATGAGGTTTAGTACAAACCATGGAAACTAGATTTAGATAAACTCTGATTAGAGCACATTACCCTAAGATAGACATTGAGGATTAGTGTAGAAGAACTTCCTAGAATTTTGGTATTGTAGAGATTTTCTGAGTTTTCCAAGCAATACATCTCTATCTGGATACGATCAGGTAGAGGCGGCTCCGGCGTATATGTACCTAGGGGTAAAACCCTAAAACACCGCTTTGAGCTAGACTCGAACGGGAACTGGTGCACAACAACGGGCCTTGTTGCACTCTTGGTTACGAAACTCCTGGGTGATATGCTTAGGATAATTCTCATTTTCTTTACAAACCATTATAAAGGGTTTATGAGTATATACTTTCTTAAGGAAAACATTTTTTATGATTATGTATTATATCCATAAACTGTTTAATTTATGTTAAGTGTTTTAAAAGTTTGGAATTATGTATTTCAATTCATAAACTAATCTAGTTTATTCTGTTGTTTAGAAATGGCGCCTAGTGGATGGAATGGAAATTGTATCAATGCATGCACTCCATGTAGGGATTTTACTCCTACTCAAGATAATTATAGTGGAGCTGGTGATGCAACTACTGCTGATCAGCTAATCGCCATAATGGGAAAACTCACTCAGGTTATTAATAATAAACATAACCATATGGAGCACCCTGATCCACAGCATGGAGGTTCAGTGATAGATCGATTCATGAGGCAACAAAGACCAACATTAAATGGGATTAAATATCCACTTGTAGCTGAGCAATGGATAAATTCATCATAGAAAACATTCCATGCCTTGGAGAGTAATGAAAGGGAAAAAGATGTCATGGCAGTTTACCATCTCACTAGAGATTCTGATCAATGGTGATCATTGATTCAAAACATGAAGGAAGATGATGAAGTATCAAATATGGAATGGAGGGAGTTTAAAGAAATTTTCCTAGAAAAATATTTTCCCAATGACCATCGAGCTGATATGGAAAGACAATTTCTGAGTCTGAGGTAAAAGGGGGACGAGAATGTTGCAATGTATGAGTCTAACTTTACATGGTAAGCAAGGCATACTATGGATTATATACGTAACCCAAGAAGTAATATTGATTGTTTCTTTTATGGTTTAAAACAATTTCTTCATCGATCATTAGTCTCACAATCCTTCTTGTCGTATGAATATATTTTCTCATGTGCTATGAAGACATAAAATGAATTCTCTAAGTCTTATGACATTAGAGAAAAACAAGAGAAGAAGAGATATGTTGATCTCATCATCATACCCATGATTGAATTTGATATAATCCTAATTATGGATTTGATATTGGACCATGATGCAAAAATTTATTTTAAGAATAAAGAGGTTACTATTTTTGATAACGATGATAAAGAACACCTTATCTTTAGAGCATAATCATCACCGATTGATTCTTATCTAGATCCACCCACATTAGCTTAACTAATTCAATTATTGGGGAGGACGAGAATGAAATAACTATTGGTGAGGTATGTAATGTTCAAATAGAGGATTTACCTATTGTGAATGAATATGTTGATGTGTTTCAAAAAGATTTACCTAGACATCCTCCAGCATGAGAAATTGAGTTTTTCATTGATTTAATTCTTGGTTCAAGGCCCATATCGAAGACCCCTTGTAGAATGGACACTGTGGAATTAATGGAACTAAAGAAACAACTAGAGGAATTGAGTAATAAGGGATTTATTCACCCTAGTGTTTCTTCATGGGGAGCCCCATTCCTTTTTGTTAAGAAGAAAGATGGATCTATGAGGTTGTGCATTGACTAAAGGAAGATCAATGCTATGACAATAAAGAACAAGTATCCCCTACCTCGCATTGATAATTTATTCAACCAAATTCATGGAGCTCAATACTTTTCAAAGATTGACCTTCGATCTAGATATCATCAATTGTGTGTGAAGAAGGAAGATATTCCAAAAACAGCATTTAGAATTAGGTACGGGCATTACGAGTTTACAGTAATACCTTTTGGATTGACTAATGCACCCTCTGCCTTCATAGATATAATAAATAGAGTTTTCAAGGTATATTTTTATGACTTTGTAGTGGTATTTATTAATGATATCTTAGTATACTCTAAAATATATGAAGATCGTGAAAATAATTTGCGCATTATCCTGAAGTCTCTTAGAAGACATGAATTATATGGGAAGTTTAGAAAGTATGAATTATGGATTCGGAGGATTTTTTTCTTGGCCATATTATCTCTAAGGATGGAATCTCTGTTGATCCTTCAAAGACCAAGATCAATCCAAGAATGGCCATCACCAACGAGTATAACCGAGGTACACAGTTATATTGTTGTAGCAGGTTATTATTGACATTTCATCCAGAATTTTGCTCGATTAGATAACCCATTAAAAAATCTCACACATAAAGGGGTTAAATTTATTTGGAAAAAAGAGTGTGAAGAATGTTTCAAAGAAATAAAGAGAATATTAGTCAGTGATCCTATCTTGGCTCTACCATCATGGAATGATGGGTTTTTTATTTATAGTGATGCTTCAAAGAAAGGACTTGGTTGTGTCCTTATGTAGAATGATAGAGTTATTGCCTATGCATCACGACAGCTAAAAATTATTGAGCAAAACTATCCTACTCATGAACTTGATTTTGCATCTGTAATCTTTGATTTGAAGATATGGAGACATTATCTCTATGGTGAAAAATGTGAGATTTATACTGATCACAAGAGTTTGAAGTATATTTTCTCACAAAAAGAACTCAACATGAGGCAATGAAGATGGATTAAACTACTCAAGGATTAGGATTGCATGATACACTACCACTCAGTGAAGAAACATAAGGTGGTATATGCTTTGATCAGAGAAGATCATGGATTTTTGAACAAGATGAGAGTTAAAAAGGATCCTATATAGATGGATCCAGTAAAGAAGGATATGGGAATAACCATGGAAGGTCAAACATTAATGATTTTTCAAATGGTTGCCAAACCATCATTACTAGAAAGGATAAAGTGTTCTCTGACCAGTGATAAAGAGTTTCAAAAGAACATTAAATATGTGAATGATGAGAGATTTAGTGACTTTGTGTATAAAGATGGAATTTTGAAATTTGGGAAGAGAGTTTGTGTTCCTGATATACCTGATCTAAAAAGGGAATTGTTGGATGATGCTCATAGTTCCAATTTCTCTATACACCCGAGGAGCACCAAAATGTATAGAGATTTGAAGAAACATTTTTTGTGGGACAAAAAGAAGAGGGAGACTGATGATTTTGTGTTAAGATGTATGGTTTGTCAACAAGTGAAACATGGAAGGAAATAGTCTGGAGGAGTCATGAATCCTCTTCCTATACCTGAGTGTAAATGGGATAATATTATGATGGAATTTTTCATGGGACTACCAAATACTCCTAGAAGGAATGATGGAACATGGGTCATTGTTGATTGTCTTACCAAGTCAGCAGATTTTATTGCTATAAGAGAAGATTTACCACTTGAACGACTAGTAATACTAAATATTAATGAAGTTGTGAGACTTCATGGAGTACCCCTATCGATTGTTTCTAATCATGAACCACGTTTTATATCACGATTTTGGAAAACTCATTAGAAATCCCTAGATACTGAACTTCATTTGAGCACTCTCTAACACCCTCAAACTGATGGAAAATCAGAACGGACTATTCAAACCTTAGAATACATGTTGAGATCATGCTCACACGACTTTCAATGTATGTGGGATCAATATTTACCTCTGGTATAATTTTCCTATAACAATAGCTTCCATTCAAGTATTCAGATGGCACCATATGAAGCGTTATACCGAAAGAGATGTCGCACACCAACATGATGGGATGATATTGGTGGGAGAAAACTTGTAGGTCCAGAACTAGTGGAAGAAATGATGGAAAATGTGAAGGTAATCCCAAACCACATCAAAGAATCTCAAAGTAGGCAGAATAGCTATGCCAATAATCGAAGGAAGGATTTGGAATTTCAGGTAGAAGATCATGTTTACTTGAAGATATCTCCATGGAAGGGTGTTGTACGTTTCAGTACGAAGGTTAAATTGAGTCCGAGGTACATCAAACCTTTCGAAATTCTAGAAAAAAATGGGTTTGTAGCTTACCATTTGGCAATGCCGCCATGTCTCTCCAAAGTTCATGATGTATTCCACGTATCACTTTGGAGAAAATACATCTATGACCCAATGCATGTACTCAACTATGAAGAATTAGAACTGGGACCTGATCTGTCTTATTGCGAAGAGCCTATCAAGGTTTTTGATACAAGAGAACAAGTGCTGGGAAATTTTATGACTCATCTGGTAAAAGTTCTATGGAGAAACCATAAGATGGAAGAGGAAACGTGGGAACCCGAGGAACTTATGATGAAGAACCACCCGAGTCTTTTTATGTAGTAATACTCTTGAAATTTCTAGGAATAAATTATTTGAATGATGGGATAATTTAACACCCCAAGCTTCCATGGTACGTTTCCCTTTGAATAATTCAATAGATTACAATGTACGCAACTTCGAGATTCTAACACACCACAACAAATCAATGTAGCCGTTATGAATAGTAATACCCAATTTTTAAAATTTTACATATTTTATCATTAAAAATGGACTTCATTTTTGGATTCGAAATATCGAAATAAACTTACGGTTAATCATTGATACTTTTCTGATAACTTTTATATTTTGATGAATAGTGAAAATTACTAAATTTTAATTAAAAACACATTTTTTAATCATAATAATTAATAGTGATAAGTTATTCATTTTAGTGGTTTTAAAGTATAATATGATTATATTTTTACCATTTAATCCAATGTTGATCATTGCACATAATTTCACATTTAAACTAGACATAAGCATGTGTCAATCTTTTGCTTGTTATTATTTCTTAAAAACACACTTTTTGTAATGACAGCGGAAATCAATTTTAAAATAATTTATTCCACTTATGTGTTTTGAATTTAGAAGAATGGATTCCATTTTTTCAATTAGGAGGTCCAAATTTTGTAAATAAGTAACTTTTAGTTTTAGACATTTTGAATAATTACTTCGGTAAATATTTTATTTACCATGGTTAAAGGGTAAATCTAGTAAATAAGGGTAAAAAAATAATATAATAATAATATAAAATTACCCCAAAACATGTCTTAACCCTATTGGATGATACATGTCCGACCATGGAAATATTTGGGCCGATTTTGGGACCCCATGGAGCCACTTGTATATGATAATGACACTTTATATTAATTAAGTTAAAGTAAATACAAAAATGACATAAGCATATATCTTTTAGTAAAAAAAAATTACATAAGGTTATACTTGTTATATCTTTAAATATAAATATTCACTATAAATATAAAACAATTTCATACATAATGGTACTTTATTTATAATTTATAGACATTGAATAAATAAATTTATTTATGACACAATGATGATGCATTATTTTTCTTATTAATGAAAGAATCAAATAATTGGTATTATAAATGTTACAATAAATATAATTTGAAAGTTTTGATGACATACACGAATTATATAGGTTAATATGAAATGTAAGGATTTATTAAATGAATTTGTTTTGAATTAATAAAGTTGTTATGACTTTAAAAAAAATCAATTATTAAATAGTGTCAAAATTGACATAAAGGAGTTTATAAAACAAATATTATATTATTAATTGATAAATTATTCCTAAAAATTTAAGGTTTGGAAAAATGACTTATATAATGATAGGTTTGTCATTAATTGACCACTTTGGGTTCTCTTGGAAGTTTATAGTAAGTTTTTTAACCAT
This sequence comes from Viscum album, assembly GCA_963277665.1. Lineage (NCBI taxonomy): Eukaryota > Viridiplantae > Streptophyta > Magnoliopsida > Santalales > Viscaceae > Viscum > Viscum album. The sequence continues at coordinate 1,284,934,375 of OY728159.1, read as the reverse complement.
ATAATATAAAAATACAAAGTGACATAGTAAATGTAAAACTATTTAACTAAGAGTTAAGTCTAAAAGATAAGGTTAATATAATAACCCAAACCTATATAAAACCTATTTTTTGAGTGGTTTTATACCCATACCCACATTATTCTTTAAATAATCTACTTTGGAGCCATTAGAAACTGGAAATTATTTTATTATAAAATAATATTTCTAGATTTTCATAAGGTTCCCCTCGCCCCTCTTATAAAAGGGCACTCCCCCTTCTCTCTAATTAACACATTCAAAGACATTTTCCTCAGAAAAAAATTTCCAAATATCCTCTATACTTCCATCACTTCATCCTAGAGGCCTTAATTTAGTCAGAAAGCTAACTTAAGGAGCCCTTTTGATCAAATCAAAAAAAAGAACCCAAATAAGAGGTAAATATTTCATCACCTCTTTCAAGTTTTTTTCTTCTTACACTTCCTTTTTATTTGTTGATTCCATTATAAAATAATAAATCCAGTATATTATATATACTTTGATGTTATTATAAATATGGTACAATAATATTCATCTTTCTATCCATCCTTTGAATGACATGTCACCATACATGTGTACATACGGCTTACCGTCTCCACGTTGTGGTGTAGTTGTTATTCAATACATTATTATTTGGATGCATATAATAATGATGTATAATTAATGTAAATAATAAATAACATGATAATGATACTGTATATATGATATACCATCCAATTATATAATATTTTAATATCAAAATAATGATATTGTTGCTCGTGCGTACGTACGGATTACCGTCTCCACGAACGCGATTAGATTCATTCCACATCGTATCCATTCAAGAATAATATTGAATTGATGATTAAAAATAATGTTTAAGGACTTTATATCATTCTATATATGAATAATATGAAACCTATTCATAACAAACATGGTTTATGTAAAAGAACATATAAAAGAAAATGAGTAAGTGAACACCCAAAACGACGATAATACTAAAATATTATTAACAATGCAATATTAAAAGTTCATATATGATATCATATTAATGTATATGGTTATTGTATAATTTAATAACAATTATTTCACCATTATACAGGATTTTAACCTACCCTTGATTAAGTAAAAGTACACGTTAAGGGTTTATTTCACAATATCTTCATTATCCGAGATTGTTTATACGTAATTATCTACTGGGACCTCTTTATCATCCACATACATGTTTCTTTAAAATGTATTTCCAAACATTATTACTATTTTATAGACTATGGGTTAAAGTCATTTATACACTTGTTTGTCTTTTATAAAATGTTTATAAAGGAATATTTTTGTCATTTTCCAAACAAGGTCCTTTTTAACCTTTTCGACAAAATTAAGGTAAGAATGTATTTTTTTTAACTTATACGACGAGTGCAGCTATTTTCTGCCATTATAAAATTTTCGTAGATTCCCACGCAATATTATAAGAATATTTTCAAATTAAATGTTTTCTTTTATAATTATGTGACTTTTAAATGATTTCAAGAAAGATATATTTTTCTCAAATAGTTTTGAATTCATCTATGTCAACATCCTTTGATAGATTTTAAGTTTATTTGAAGTTGATTTATTATGATACAAAACTTCCAAATTGTATTGATGTTTTTTTGATATGTTTGACTATGGATTTGTTATTTCATACCATTCATGGATTATGGATAACATATTTTCATTTCGTAGGCCTGTTTTAATACGAATGTTTATGTTATGTTTAAACCTTTTCATATGGGAATGCATTGGACTTTGTAAGTGACGGGTGGAGCCCGCTATAGCTCATCGATGCATTGGTAGGTCTAATGAGACAAACTAGTGTCTTGGCACAAGGCCTTGAAAAAATATTATTTTTAGTCTTGGCATATATTCTTGACTATGTGTTTATGATAGTATGGCATTATGCATTCCATCATTATAAAAGTGGTTATTGATATTGCATGTGATTATTTGACTAGTAGAATATCAATGTGAATAAGTAAATGGAATTATTTCATTTTATTTTTTCCATATTATGTTCATGTTCAAGATTAAAAGGCTTTTTTAGTTATAAATTTCCGTAAAAGTTTATACTTATTTATGAAATTTTATGCTGTATTGTTATCCTTAATGAACATCTGAGATCACCCCTTTATATGTTTTATTTTTTCCAATATGTGAAGAAGTATTTTATGACTGAACTGCAGGGATATTCTGAGGGGATATGAGTGTGGTATATTGAGACTATGTTGATGTAGTTTTTTACTTTATCATGTAATTTAAGGCTTAGGAATGTATTTAGTGTTTCCAAGGCTACTAAACTAATCGGTCTTTTGAGACTTGATATTTTGTGATAATGCCAATGTTATGTAATAATGCACTGACTATGGGTAACTGGGGTCGGGGCATTACAAATTGATCACGTAAAGGATTCACCATGACCTTTGTTAATTTCGGAAAGATTTTTCATTATAAAGAGTTTAACAATGGATAAATAAAGCATGAATCCCACTTCCCATAACTTCTGCATGTAATATCCCATTCTCTCATAGGTGAATGAACTATGGGTCAATTTGTTTGTGAATTGACACACGTTCTACATTTATAGTAATAGAATGGGGTAAAGGCATACACATAGAAATAGACCCCATAATGGGTTTGGAATGATCTCTAATGAAGGGTGAATCTTACTTTCATCGTTCATCAATTTTCCAATGTCTGATTCGGATCCATTCATTGATCAATCGTCATTCATCACCACTCGTCATTTTCTAATGAATTTCATCAAAGGATTTAGAGAAAACTTTGGGATCGTCCCACAATATCATATATATAATAGTCAACTAAATGAAGGAAACATGTTTTAGCGTCTATGTTACGCTGATTCGCCATGTTGTTACGCTTTTAATTTATGAAATGAGATAGAGTTTCTGTTACGCTTGAGTTTCAGCATCATTACGCTATTTCATTTATGAAATAAAATAGATGGCTCTATTTGGCATTGCAGTGAAAAAAAAATTTTAATAAAATAAACTTTTTTTATGATTATGTTTTTTCTCTAAAACTCCCAAAAATTATCTTTTACCCTTGACCTGTGCCAGTAATAGTTAGGCCCCGCTTAAGAAAACTGCACCCTCACAAGCTCAACAGTACTCTCGTATTTCCAATCTAAGTGACCATTTATGAGTTATAAAGATATTAAAAATAAAATAATTTTATTTAATTATTTAAATTACAGTCACATCCAAAAAACTATTTTCCATCGTTGGCATGCTCTGTCCAATGTTATTCTCCACCTATGGAAAGCACACCCTCATGAGCTAAACCATGGATTCATATTTACTATTCAAGTAATCATTCGTGAGTTATAAAAATTTGAAAATGAAAAAAAAATATTTTATTACTTTATTTTTGGTTTTTCCATTATCTGGTTTTCTCACTGGAGGCTCGCACCGACTAATGTTAAGTCACTCATATGGTAAAACCGCCATCTTGAAGGAAAATGTGCCCTTAGATTTCTGATTCGGGAACCTATTTAAGTGTTATTCCACTTTCATAGGAAATGTACTTATGTTCCTTATTTAAAAACCAAAAAAATTTGATGATCAATTAGGGGCACACCATACCTCATAATTGCACTCCGTCTCAGTTCCCAGTCTTAAAAATTTCCTAGAAATTTTATGAAAATAAAACTGGGGATATCTGAGTCCTTACATTTTAAATGTATCATTATAAGTTTTAAATCATAGAAACATTTATTTGATAATGAAAAAATATAGAGAGTATTGAAAATACAATATAGAATTAGACATTTAATAAAATTAAGTTTTGATATCTATTTATTATATATTTTTCCTAGAATACACTGATGTATAATTAAATATTTATGGAATTCCTAATAATCTCTAGAGAAAATTATTTATCCTAATAAGTAAATTAATATATTAAAATATTTTGGCTATGTTGTGCTATTTGTAAAAATATGTAAAATATCCACATCACATTCAATTCTAAATATCCAAATTCATCTAATGGGTTTAACCCCTTCATATGGATAAACCTAGTTATAAATATTACTAGTTTAAATAGATTACAATTTGGATTCCATTATTTTTATCCAATATTTATATTCATTGTGTGTGATGGGTTATTAAAAAGATATCGGATCATATTCTATGAATATTTTATCATAATTATCAGAAATAATTAAAACATAAGTTTCTTTATAAAAAAAATATACCAGTTGGTCTATTTCTATATTTATTCATATATATTACCATAATCTATTTTCATTTTGGCTTTTGTAGGTCAAGAATAATGTGAATTTGTTGATTCGGAACATTATTCTGTTTAAAATTTACTAATAATAATTTATTTTAATATAAATTATCTTTCATGAATGATATGATTTCATGTTACTCAAAAATTCTTCATTGACAGATTATAAAAATAAAATACCACTATAATCTATGGGTAATGAAAAAAATTAACACTTATCTAAATTGAGATCTAACTTACTTGAGTTAATATGATTTTCACAACCCTAAAAATCAGAAATTTTACTGAAAAAAATCATTCCCATCTAAGTATACATCCCATTTGTTGTCTTTTTAATATCCTTGTATAAAATAATTTTTTATGTATATTATTCTAAAGAATAAACCTAAAAGTAAATAGATACATTTTAATGACTCATAATTGATCAATCCATGTTCAATAGAGATATGTTTCCCCTTTCATATATACTGTCTAATTTCTATTTACCAAATGGATTTACATATTATTCAATACTTTAATTTCATATATTTTCGTAAAATATATGGCTTAACTATTATAAATATCCATCAGATATATTAGTTTTTAATATATTTCCAAGTTTATTTCGTAATATATTTCCCATCACATTGAAAATTTTAAAGTATTAAAACTTTTGATTCATTATAAACACACACTCATACCTACATAAGTAACTAATAAATTAAATCATTCATTGAAATCCTCCATTGGATAATTTAATTAAACTATTTCATCATTCCTTTCATATTATCCAAATGAAAGAACAATCCTCTATATTATAATTATAGTGGTCTAATATCTATACTTTTATAAGTGATAAATTAGAAAATATCATCTTTTAAGGTAAATACATTTAGGTATGAATATAATTTCATTTATATACATTACAATACGTATATTAGTGATAAAACATTCCCCCCACAATTAATATAATGAATACTCTCAATATCATTCCTTGAGGATCCAATCTGATTTTCATTTCCAGTAAATTTTCCCCAAAAAAAATTAGATGAAAATTACACTATTCAACTCACTCAAGTATTATAATAGATACATATATATGAAAAACATAAACACTTTAATGATTAATGTACTGAATAATGTAAATTATATTTGAGTTATTTTAGAACCTAAATATTTGATGATTAATTTTATATTTAGTCTATCTATGAAAACTATAAATATAATAAGAATGAAATATGTTATTATACTAATTGTAACATGAAATTAGGTTTGATACACATACCTAAAAGATTCTAGATCTATGAAAACATGATCCAAAAAATTATTACAAAAATAGTAAAAAATAATTTATGTACTTATAAATTGTTTTACAATGATGGGAGTTTAACTCACCCTGTATGTCCACATACACCCTTGATGGACAATAGTAAGTGGTTCAAAATGATAACATAATTATTGTTTTTGGGATCTATATATTTTACAAGGAAGTTTTATGTTTATTGACTTCTCTATAACCATTTGATATAATCTAGATGAGTTGGTTTGGAGCTTAGAGTCAATCAATCAAATATGATAGCATTTTTCAGAGAACATTTATAGTTATAACCTTAAGAGATTAATATATATATATATATATATATAATCCATGGTAGGGTCCAATCATGATTTATAAAAAAAATTGAAACTTTTTGTGGACCATATCTCAAAATTATATATCATTCCATATCTGATGTACTGATGAATGAAACCAATGATAAATCCATGATTATTATGGAGGAATACTTTATATCCTGAAGTTCTATTAATTCCAAAGTCTGCACCTTCAACCTTCACAATGATAAACGAGTGTAACATTTGAATCTAGTGAATATATTTCAAAACCATTGGTTTATGGGGTCTGCCCAGTACACTAAAAAGATATAATATATTCTTGGTGATGATATTGTTTCCCACTTCACATGTTTTAACATTCGATGTAGAAAATAAATCCCTTTGAATTGATAAGACTCTAGTTAAGATAATTGGTCTTTATTATTAAAAACAATCTAATGTCTAACATTCCCCTCATAAGAAATTTTGGAGGCTATATCCACATTGATAATATTATGTAGATATTCTCCTTTTATAGAATCACTAATATATTCTCTGAGTTTTCTCTATTGTATCATTGTTTATATGGTGTTCTCAAAGAGGTTATATACATAGTTTTAGATATCATGGAAAATCCTTTACGCCTAAAGATGTTTTGAACATGCTCTAAATCCCTTAGAACAAAGGTGGAATGACAATGAATTCTCCTAAACAACTATCTTTAGTTTTTCATGGGTAGGAAATCTAGTTTTATAGATTTTATATAAAATCATAATCCTTGAAATTATTATACAATTGTCAAATTATTTGATAATCCATGGTTGAATAATTTTGTAGCTATAACATTTCATCATGAATATCTTCTTGGTATTATATTTTCCATTTATATTCAGCTTACAAATCAATGATTCTCTATCAAGGATAGAAAATAGATGTACTTCTAGGCTACACAAGGGGGGATAATATCAAAATTATTATTGATATACATTATATGTTTAGAAACATATATTTTTTTCCATTTTTATGGGATATCCATGATGTATTTGATGGGCCTAAGAAGACAATGGTTATTCTAAAAGAATATATTTGACTTCATATACACCATCAAATCGATGTTACACATGGGATCATTTAATGAGTACCTTAATTTAGGGAAAATTTATAGGGAATGTTAGTGATGGTATTAATCAACATAGATTATGATGAACTGGTATGATATAAATTTAAGATAAGAATAATAGAAATAAAAATGTTTTATGTGAATGTACTTTCAAGGGAATCATTAAAAATATTGAGTTATTAAATTTCTAAACTCTCTGTGTTAGTATAATTTATTCACTCCTTCCATAAAATTGTAACCAATTTTATTTCATGGAAATTCCTTGTCCCGATGAAATTTATAATCATGATTTGGAGGTAATTGATGAAATTTTTAGGCCATTAGTAAAGAGAAAAATATAAATAGATTTTTTTGGTGTCCATCGAGTATACCAAAAACACCCTTTCATACTAGTACATGGAAATCCCCTTCAACCTAATGTCATTATTAATTATTATAAAATAAATCATCTAATTGTGATAGAATCTCACATTTCCCAAAAATAGAGGGATAACTATGTAGGAAAATAGAAGGGATACTATACTTACTACATGATATTTGGTGATCTTATTTTCCATGGTGACATGTTTAATATCCCCAATGATAAAGATTTATTTATTCCTACTAATTTATTTTTCATCCACTTAGTCATAATATAGAAAAATAATTAATGGAAAATTTATTTTTCTTGTAGTATTGTCTAAGAAGAAGGATTCCATTGACATAAATAATGTGTGAGGTAGTAAAGGACCTATTTGAGCCATGATTTGTTTTTAGATTCCTATCTGAGAAAATATTTTTTATTCATTCACTAATGTTGTCCCCAAAAAATTATTAATGGTGTAATAGAAGATAGACATGTATTAAATTAGAAGTACACTGGCAGAATCCTCAGTGGAATACATTGAGAAGAATGGATATCCATATATTATAAGGAATGGTACCAATTCATTTGATAACTCATTGGAGAATACAAATATCATTAAGACCAAAAGAATGGAACTCGGTTTGTGTGTGTCAAATTCATTGGATATATAAATTTATGGTAAAATCTCTCATCCTTTATTTTCAACAATAATATACTAAAAATATCCATGGTTTTTCAGTAACTATTATGAATGATTATATCATGTACAAAACCAAATTGGTATCTTGTTTTGATTTCCCAATCAAACCCTATTAACTTGGTAATAATAAAATTAATTATTATTATGGGAATAATGTTTCCATATTCCACTAGCCACTTGTTTCTAATTTAAATGTAATTTTTTTCTTAGGTATAATATTAATGAAATTAAAGTTAATTCAATTTGTTATAGATTCATGATTTATGATTTACTTAACAAAATTCATCACCTAATCATGAAAATATTTCTAGTACAACATGATGTGTTTTTTAAAGCCATCAGTGCTAGTAAATATATCAGTTTTGAGAGATAGGATAAATTATATGACTTCTTATTAATGATAATCCCTGATAAGTCTTTGGTTTTGGTAGTCCTTAATGCATTATGATATGTTATTAATAATCATTTGGGAGTTTTATACCTCATTATCAGAGTAAATAAGTTTAAAATAGGACACTATAGAATTCAAAATACCATTATCAGAGGTGATGTAGAAACCACTAATGTTAATGGAATTATTCCCTATCCTTGACCTATTATCATTTTAAAAATAATTTTATACCATTTAGTTATTATCACCATCATAAAACCAACAAAAAATAAGATTACTACAATCTTTCCACTATTTAGTTGTTTAAAGATCATAAATCTTATAGAGATATTTAATTTCCGCCCAGTATAGAGTTTTTTTTAGTTTTCTGATTTTGGACGATCCAAGGACATCCTCTATATATTTAATCTAATGTTAAAAATTGGATAATGATTTTATCCACTATTCCCTTATGGTACTTTTGATAACCTTCAATATCCCATCATGTATTTTATGGGTGCTACCAAGGGGATCCATCTTCCAAGCCTCAAAAATAAAATCCCTATATATAGGATAAATGATCCATCCATTATTGAATATTATTGGATATGGGGATGACCATTTCAATTGAGTGGAGAGATCCCCTATAATGTCATCATTATCTATGTTGTATTAGGGGAGGGTGATGTAAAAAAGCACAATGTTTTTACTACTATCATAAACCTGGAAAAAAATATCCATTATACTTTACTGTCTTCTATTCATGGTATATCTACACTATGGGAAAGTATCTCCAACTGTTTCCACTTGAACAAATATGAAAAATTAAATGTAGTAGTAAGACACATGATAATAAAAAATGTTAAATTTAAATCTATTTTTTTCATTAGGAATCAGTAAAATATTTATGTCCCCTATGAAAATCCTTTTATGATATATATTTTAAGATGTTTCTTCAACCTTCCTCCACTTATCACTTATCCTGATGTAAGAGATAGATACACACCCAATAGATATATAGAGTGTGGAGAGGTGATTGTAGAGACATACCTGGACACACTAAGGTTTCTTGACATCATGCATTATGATCCAGGGATGGTCCATCTCAGTGTCATGCATTTTATGTGTGAAAAAATTGTATCTAAGGGAGGTCTATATCATTTCATTCTAATATTCAATAAATATTTTCTATTTAACATGTGTAATTAATTGGTGTTTATAGGCCATAAAATAATTTCTATGGGTTGTGTCTATGGGGGAGTTCCCAACCACTTGATAATTCTTACAATGGTGTTTCATTTATTATGTGAATTTTTGTATGTTAGTGGTCCTCCTTATTGAGCCATATTCACCTTGAATTTTTTCTTTTCACACTAATATTTTTTTATATTTGGACGATTTAACTTCTGTTGGTCGGAGTGGATACTCAAGAGGGGGGTGAATTGAGTTCCAATTAAAATTTCTGTTTTAAAACTTTGTCTTAAAAACCCCCAAATAAAATACTGAATTAAACTGTAGTGAATTTATATCAAAGTAAAGGTTCTGTTGGGTTCTCAAGGGATTGATTATTTCCCAGTTAATCAAAACAGAAAGCTTGATTAACTTTTCAAACCAAATTACTGATTTAAAACTAATATAAACACTTGAAAATTTAATTATCAAAGTGACTTTAAAACAATTTTGGTTTTAAAGAAATTAGCAACGAAATAAAAGATTAACTTTGAAAGATATAGCACAGCAGATATAACCAAGAGGTTCAGTCTCAAGCCGAGACTTAGTCCTCTCAATAATTGTATAAAGTTGATCCACACCCTAGATCGGGGTTCACAACAGTTTTACAAAAACTGTCCAGGTCCAAGAGCTCTACCACTGTTATTCGTGGGAAACAGAACAACAGCAACCAGCTATCCAGGTCACACATGACCTCTACCACTATCTCAGTGGGAAATTAAAGATGTAAGAGTTTGAGTGAGGATTTACAGATCCTCCAGTTAAAGTATAGGAGACAGTGTGTGTGTTAAATGCAGGAGATAACACACACTTCTCGAAATGTGAAATAATGAATCACAGAGCAGAGATGTAGATTTTAGAAATGGCTCTAGTGATTACAGTGAAGCTTTGGACTCCTTGAGTTTGATCAGAGATGATTCTGAGTCCTCTTCTAGTTTTTTTCTGAAAAACAGAGTGTCGTCTGCTTCGCATCCAGATTCAGAGATAGTGTGAAATGTAGTGGATGAAGTTCTTCAATGTCCATGTGAATGTACAGAACTCTTATTGAGTAAGCTTGAGTGTGTATGAGGTTCTGTGTCTTCTACGACTATCTCATCCACCACTCTTTGCACTCATATATGTCTCGTCATTGTCACACCAGTATATTTTCACCAGCAGGGACTTCTTGTATTTACGGCACGATCTCCAGTAAAAGAAATGATTTCTTTTTGCAGGTACGAGGTACGGTTCCCTAACATCCAACAACCTTCATTAAATAAATGACAGAGCATTAAAATATTCCTAATATGACCATTGGTTAGATTAAATAAAGATAAAGAAATTCAAACAGCTGTTTATGACTATCGGTGAGTCAAGTGATTGGTAGGTCATCAGCATCAGCATCGGTGAGACATCTTCGGTGACTCAGATGATCAGCATCTATGTGTCATGATCAGTGACTCATTTAATCTGGATCGGTGTGTCATCTTCGGTGACTCATTTGATCAACATCGGTGAGACATCTTCGGTGACTCAGATGATCAGCATCGGTGTGTCATCTTCGGTGACTCATTTGATCAACATCGGTGAGTCATGATCGGTGACTCATTTGATCAGCATCGGTGAGACATCTTCAGTGACTCAAATGATCAGCATCGGTGTGTCATCTTCGGTGACTCATTTGATCAGCATCGGTGAGTCATGATTGGTGACTCATTTGATCAGCATCGGTGAGACATCTTCGGTGACTCAGATGATCAGCATCAGTGAGACCATTGTCCTTTGATATGGATCGGTGCGACCGTTGTCCTTTGATATGGATCGGTGAGACCGTTGTCCTTCGATATGGATCGGTGCGACCATTGTCCTTTGATATGGATCGGTGAGACCGTTGTCCTTCGATATGGATCGGTGCAACCATTGTCCTTTGATATGGATTGGTGAGACCATTGTCCTTCGATATGGATCGGTGAGACCGTTCTCCTTCGATATGGATCGGTGAGACCGTTGTCCTTCGATATGGATTGGTGCGAACGTTGTCCTTTGATATGGATCGGTGCGACCATTTTCCGTTTGATCCAGAGGACTTCCAGAATACTTGTAAATCAATAACAAAGAGATAAAAACTTGATCCAACCAATATACACAGATTCACTAAGAGATTGTGATTATGTATATGAGAAATCCAACCGGACTAAGTAATCGATGATTTGTGATTATTAAAACAGCAATCATAGGAAGAATTCAACAATCTTCCAGAGGGCTCAACAATCTCCCCCTTTTTGATAATCACAAATATTAGCCAAAAAAAATAATATATCATCAATAATAAGGCATAATAAGAATAAAAACATAATGAGATATAAATCTCCCCCTGAATTTATGCCTTTAAATACTTATGAAAGCATTTCCATAGAAAGGTTCTCCCCTATAGATAAAAAAATCCCCCCCCCCCTTTAGAGATGCATCACCCCCATATCCCCCATAGATCCATAGATATACAGATTTCTCCCCCTTTGGGATAATCAAAAATGAGGGAAACAGATAAAGAGAGATTAAAATAAGGCATTAGAGAGAATAAAAAGAAAAGAGAATAAAGTTTAGAATACATCTTAGTACAATCACAATAGGGTTTACCCTATCAAAAACAACGTACAACTATTTCTGCAGATTTAACGGGGCTTTGCCTTTATCAGAAGGATCAATGGTTGGTAAGTTGGAAGGCTTGGAGGTAGGTTGAACTGGGCGAATTTGAAAAGGTGGTAAGATGACTCTGGAGGGTGGAGGAGAGGATGCCACTGGGTTTTTCTGTGGAGCTATAGGAGCTAGTTGAGAAGATTGGTGAGGAACTGGTCAGAGTTGAGATAGATATTGAGCAATAGAGATCTGATTTGAAGCAACAGCAGAGGCACTGAGAGGGTCAACAATAGGAAGCACAATGGTGGTGGCTTGTGCATTCAGATAAGGCTTCAAAAGATTTATGAAATTCTGAATAACTTCTACACCATACTGCATAGCCTTCTCAAAATCATCCTTATTCTCCATGAACCGTTCCAAGGTTGGAGTAAAATCTTTCAACTGTCGAACTTGAGTCTTGAAAGCTTGAGTGACTAGAGGGAGTCTCAGATTTTCAGCTAACACTTTGAAATTCGCGGTCATCACATGCTTGGTATAGATTTTTGAAAAGTAGTGATCAACCTTTTCCTTGATCTCTCTATGAGATTTAGTGGCATCTTCTGAATATACTGTTACCATATTATGAATTTGATCACTGTGCTCCTTCATCTTCTTCAACGAGTCCAAATCAAGAACTTTTCTAATGGCAGCCAATTCATCATGCACAATATTCCTTAGAGCCTCTAGCTCACGAGTAGTGATCTTGGTTACTTTGGCTATACTGGCTTGAGCAACTATCTGAGTTATCTCAGCTTTCAACTTTCTCAGATCAGACTTCTTAAGATGTTCAATCAGATTCCTCAACACTTCCATCCTACCAGAGATGGTGGATCTAAATTCATTGGATAAAGAAACTAAGCCATATTGTAGATCCTTCAGAATCTGATTTAGAGATGCTATGTGCCTGCCAATAAACTCACCAGTATTGTCCAGGTCTGGTTTAATAGCATTTGAAATTTCTTCTCTGACTGTATCTCACACAGCAGTAAGCAGCTCACTTTTGAACTTATCAAAATCAGACTGAGAGATAGTAGAACTAGGTAGATGATCATCTGCAGCATCAACAACATGAGTAGACCTTGCCTCAACTGGTTGTCTTTCCATAATAACCACAGTAGATTCTGATTCTTCTTATTCTTCTTCAGAATACTCTAAACCCAAAACAGAAAAACCAGGGTAATCATCCCAGATAGCAGCACACAGAGTATATTTTAGTTTATCATAACATTCTTTTCCACTGATTTCAAGAGAATCTATCTTTCCATAGGCATTTGTTTCTGGTACAGTTTGATGTGTTTCTGTTGGAGGTACATTAAGACCATCCACTGGTCAGTTATCACCATCATCATCATCTTCATCTTCATTCCCATTTTCATTCTTCACAGAAACTTCACTATCAGATACTTTAGTGTCACTAGCTTCTTCATCACCAAGAACTGGTTATAATTCAGGTAAGGGTAAAGGTGTACTGGCAGATCCAAAGTCTATTCTTCTCTTAGGGCTCAGAGTATCAGGATCACTCCTATCATCAGGAGGTGACATACATCCTTCTTCTGTTTCAGCTTCTTCCATCCCTTGTTTACCAGACTCTTCAGTGTCTTTATTCCTTTCAAAAACTACTTCTTCCTCATCATCAGAAAAAATTGGCTCCTCATCTAATTTCAAACCAGGGTCTCTCAAACCCTTCAGCCTCATTCCATGATCAATGGGATTGTAAGATTCATAGAACTTGTCCTCATCAGCAACCCAGCATTTCTTCCATGGGTTCCAGTTTATTTTCATCCGTTTACAAATTTCTTTGTTAACACAAGAAGCACTATCAGATTCGGCTATCTCATCAACTTCATCGCCACATTCCAGATTCTTTAACATAGCATAGATCATTTTGGAATAGAATAGGGCAGTGGCTTTCTTAGAAGGTTTCACCATTCCAGCTATGTGCACCATTAGATATCTACACAAATTGATCTTCTCATGGGTCTTCAGTAAAAAAAATAGAAAAACATCTTGGTATCTTACAGCAGAAAAATCTCCTTTCCTAGGGAAAATTTGGTGCTGAATAAACTTAAAAAGAAGTCTACATTCACCATCCAGCTCTGAGGCTGTGATTCTCCTTGACTCTCTGTTTCTAGTCAAAATATCTAAAGCTAACTCATAAGAGAAGTATTCAGTGGTTGGAGGAATGTTTCCAGCATAATCCTCATACCGACCCTCATGGGGTACATTCAAACATTCAGCCCATTGTTTAAACGAAAAAGATATTTTCTTTCCTTTCACTATAGAAGACATTTTGGCATCCTCGACACTATCTAAAGTAACTTGCAGATTTATATAAAACTCATGCACTAGCTTTGGGTAGTATACATGAGTGTTATCTGAGAACCAGGTTTTCCATCCTTGCGAATCTAACACTTGTAACAACAGCGACTTACTTGTCAAAAGCCAGGTGGAGCTGACTTCCTTTTCTACAACAACAATCCGAGTTTCCAGGTTTGGATTTACTGATCTTTGAGTGGTACTACTCGACTCACCTCGAGCACTCTTTCAAGGTACAGGACTTTATGATCCTTTGTTTGGTCTCTTCTGCTTATCCATTTGACGATTCTGGGGAAAGCAGGAGTTCGAAGGTTCGAAGTAGAGGTGAAGAGAGGAAATAAGGTTTGGCAGGAAAGAAATGAAAGGTCGACGGTTTGGGAAATAGAAATATTCGCGTATCATTTATTTCATCATTTAGGGTTCCCATAATAAAAATAAAAGTAGTTAATTAATCATAACTAAATAAAAAGTAATATAAAGAAAGATCGGTTTCACAGATCGGTTTCACAGATCAGTTTCACAGATCAGTTTCACAGATCAGTTTCACAGATCGGTTTCACAGATCAGTTTCAGAGATCAGTTTCACAGATCAGTTTCACAGATCGGTTTCACAGATCAGTTTCACAGATCAGTTTCACAGATCAGTTTCACATATCTATCATACACAATTCTTTTTTAATAAAATTCATTCTTTCAAAACATAAAGGCTTTGTAAAAATATCAGCTAATTGATGTTCAGAACTAATAAATTCTAGAGATATATCACCTTTATGATAATGATCTCTTAGAAAGTGATGTTTGATATCAATGTGCTTAGTCCTAGAGTGAGACACAGGGTTCTTAGATATGTTTATCGCACTAGTATTGTCACAGTTAATTGAAACCTATTTAAAATCAAATCCATAGTCCAATAAAGTGTGTTCCATCCACAGAATCTGTGCACAGCAACTACCAGCAGCAATATATTCTGTTTCAGCAGTAGACAATGCAACTGAGTTCGGTTTCTTACTACACCATGATACTATGGACTTTCCAAGTAAATGACATGTTCCAGATGTGCTTTTCCTATCTAACTTACATCCAGCAAAGTCAGCATCTGAATAACTAGTTAGGTCAAATGATTGTCCTTTTGGATAGAGCAAACTTAAATTCAAAGTATACTTAAGATATTTAAAAATCCTTTTAACAGCCAGTAAGTGTGATTCTTTAGGATTAGCTTGAAATCTAGCACACATACACACACTAAACATAATATTTGGTCGACTAGCAGTAAGATAAATTAAACTCCCAATCATGCCTCTTTAATAGGTTTGATCAACTGGTTTCCCAGCTTCATCAACATCCAATTTTCAGGTAGTACTCATAGGTATATCACTTTCCTTAATACTATCTAAACCAAAACGTTTTAATAAATCCTTAGTATATTTACATTGATTTAGAATAATACCATCTTTAGTTTGAAAGATTTGAAATCCAAGAAAATACTTAAGCTCTCCCATTAAGCTCATTTCAAACTCATTTTGCATAACCTTTGAAAATTCAGTACATAAAGAATTTTTAGAAGATCCAAAAATAATATCATCAGCATAGATTTGTACTATTAACACATCTTTTGAAATCCTTTTTATAAAAAGAGTGGGATCAGCTATTCCTTTTGTAAATCCTTTTGAAATAAGAAAGTTTGAAAGTCTTTCATACCAAACTCTTAGAGCTTGTTTTAAACCATATAAAGCTTTAGAAAGTTTAAAAACATGATTTTGAAAATGAGGATTTGAGAAACCAGGTGGTTTTTCTACAAAAACATCTTCAACAATAAAACCATTTAAAAAATAACTTTTCACATCCATTCGATATAACTTGAAATTCAGATGCGATGCATAGGCAAGTAAGATCCTAATAGTCTCTAATCTAGCTACAGGTGCAAAGGTTTCCTCATAGTCAATTCCTTCTTCTTGATTGTAACCTTGTGCAACTAGCCTAGATTTGTTTCTAATGATGTTTCCAGATTCATCAACTTTGTTTCTAAACACCCATTTTGTGCCTATGGTTATAGTGTCCTTAGGTCTTTCTACTAATTTCCAGACTTTGTTTATTTCAAATTGATTTAATTCCTCTTGCATAGCCATTACCCAAAATTCATCATTGATAGCATCATTGATATTTTTAGGTTCTAACTGTAAAAGAAAAGCTTAATGTTCAACCAGATTTCTTAGAGAAGATCTCATCTATGTTCCTCTATATAAATTACCTACAATAGCATCTAACGGATGGTTCTTTAGAATCCTAGTTGGTCTAGAAAAGGTAGGACTCGAGATTTCAGGTTCATCTACAGGTTGAGGTTCAACAGAAGCAGGTTCTGGAAAATTTCCAGAACTGGATGTTTTAACTACAGGTCCACTGTCTTTATCCTTAAGGTTCAACCCAGAGAGATCATCTTCAAGATTTTCAAGAGAGGTCTTAGGCTCATGTGGATCAGTTTCATCAAATTTGATGTGAACAAATTCTTCCACACATTTGGTTCTTTTATTGAAAACTCTATAGGCTTTACTAGAAGTAGAGTAACCTAGGAAAATTCCTTCATCACTCTTGGATGCAAATTTGTCGAGATTGTCTTTAGTATTAAGAATAAACACTTTGAAGCAAAATACTTTGAAGTAGTTAACCTTAGGTTTCCTATGGTTCCACAACTCATAAGGGGTCCTCTTAAGAACAGGTCTGATCAAGACTCTATTGATAACATAACAAGTTGTATTTATAGCTTCATCACAAGAATAAACAGGTAGGTCATACTCATTAAGCATAGTCCTAGCAATTTCTTGCAGGGTTCTATTCCTTCTTTCGACTACACCATTCTGTTGAGGTGTCCTAGGGGCAGAGAAATTGTGACTGTAGCCATTGTGTGAGTAGTAAGATTCAAACTCATGATTTTCAAACTCACGGCCATGATCACTTCTCAGAGTTTTAATCTTAAGTCCACTAAGGTTTTCTATAGTCTTGGAGTATTTTACAAAGTAAGAACAAGATTCACTTTTGTGAGCTAGAAAATATACCCAAGTATATCTAGAAAATCCATCTACAAGAACATAGACATAATGCTTCCCATTTAAACTAGAAACTCTAGAAGGTCCAAATAAATCCATGTGAACCAACTCGAGAGGTTGGGAAGTTGAAACTTCTTTCTTTGATTTAAAAGAATCTTTATGTTGCTTTCCCTTTTGACAAGGATTACAAACTTTGTCTGCTGGAAATTCAAGTTTGGGTAGGTCCTTAACTAAGTTCTTCCTAACAAGTTTTCTAAGTGAATGCACATTTCAGTGTCCTAATCTTCTGTGCCAAAGCCAAGACTCTTTATGAAAAGCATTTAAACAAGTAATATTTTTATTAGCTAAGGAATTTAAATCGACAGCATAAACATTTTCATTTCTTAAAGCAGAAAACACTAAAGTATTTTTAGAATTAAAAACATTGCAATAATAATTTTCTAATTTAACATAAAAACCATCATCACATAACTGAGAAATACTTAACAAATTGTATTTAAGTCCATCAACAAATAAAACCTTAGAAATTAATACTGAGTCAGTGTTACCAATCTGGCCTAAGCTGATGATTTTCCCTTTAGAATTATCACCAAAGGGGACAAAGCCTCCATCAATCATGACTATGCTTTTAAATCATGAGAAGTCTCCAGACATATGTCTTGAACATCCATTGTCCAAATACCAAGGCTTTCTACAGGAGCTCTTTAAGCAAGTTCCCTACAAAACAGATTTAGATAGGAAATGATTTTGGTACCCAGATCTTCTTGGGTCCAGAGAGGTTAGCAATCAAAGCTTTTGGTACCCAAATTTGTCTTATGGGTCTCATGAAAGTTGTAGGATCAATAGACTTTGAGAGATAAACCTTATTAGATCCATAACTATGAATATAACTAGTTGAAGCATATGAAGTTTCAGAACTAGCTACATTCTGTCCAGATTTAGGAATGAATTTAGTTTTGGTAATTTTCCATTGTCCAGGTTGGTATCCTATACCAGTAGTGTATCTTGGTGCTATTTTCTTACCTATCATCTGAGTAAGAGTATCTTTACCATTTGTAAATTTATCTAAGTCTTTCTTGAGTTGCTCATTAGATAATTTCAGTTCAGTGTTTTCTTTAATCAATTGAGCATTCTTTTCCATTTCAATATCAAGATCAGATATATGTTTAACAGTTAAAGAATATTGTTTCTTTAAACCTTTGTATTTGTCTTTCAGCTCATTACAGGTTTCTTCTAACATATCACAGTATTCAAATAGTTCAGATTTTGACATGTTTTCTGAGTCAGAATCATCTTCAGAATAATATGAATTTGAAGCAGGAGTTTCAGCTGTTACCTCAGAGGTGTTTGTCATAAAACACATGTTTGCCTTATTTCTGTGTTCAGTTTCAAAAACTTCAGATTTAGTGGAGCTATCCTCAGAAGCGCTCCAAGTAGCCTTCATAGCCTTTTTGTACTTACTGTCCTTGTAATCATACCTCTTCTTGTATTTCAACTTTGGACAGTCTGCTTTTATGTGTTCCTTTCTTTTGCACTCATAGAAGACAACTTCATATGATTTGTCAGATTTCTTCCAATTCTTTTTCCAATGTCCCTTTCTATCATACTTACCTTTATAATTTGATTTTCTGAAAAACTTCTTCTTCCTATAAAACTTTTTAAACCTTCTGGAAATGTGAGCCATCTCAGCATCACTATCAGAAGCACTTTCACTATCTTCACAGCTTGAACACTCATTTATAGCATGAAGCTTCTCCTTATCCTTTTTATTTGAAGTTGAAGTCTTGAAAGCAACTGACTTCCTTCTAGGTTCATCTTCTTCTTCTTTGTTAACCTTGAGTTCCTCTTCATACATCATCAACTTTCCAATTAGTTCCTTGACTATTAGTTCACCAATATCACATGATTCTCTAATTGAGATATAAGTTCCCCTCCATCTTTCAGGTAGACATCTCATAATTCTCATAATTTGTTCCTTTGATGGAACAACCTTTCCCAGAGAAGTCATTGTGTTGAAAATTTCATTAAACCTGAGATACATGTCAGAAATGGGTTTATCAGGCTTCATCTTAAAATTATCATACTTAATAGTATAAGTGTTCAATCTCATTTCCTTAACATTAGTTGTTCCTTCATGATAAACAGCTAAGGTATCCAAAATTTCATAAGCAGTTTTATAAGCATATATTCTATTAAATTCCGCATCTCCTAAAGCACAGTACAAGGAATTCATAGCTTTGCAATTATTATTGTAGGCAGCCTTAGTAGCTTCATTCCAAGTAGTTCTAACAGTAGTAAGAATTTTATATTCTGATTCTATAGCAGTCCAAATATCAAAACCCATGCTTTCTAAATGAATTTTCATCTTGATTTTCCACTGAGCATAGTTAGTGCCATTGAAAAATGGTGGTCTATTGGTAGCAACACCTTAAAGTATATTATCCATGATAGCTTACTTAAAGAAAAGATTTTAAAGATATAAAAATTTAGAAATAACAGAAATTTTAAGAACTTTAAAATACAACTAAAATCACAGTTGAAAAACAGAGTACTTTAGAAAATATTTAAACAACCTCTGATACCAATTGTTGGTTAGAGTGGATACTCAAGAGGGGGGGTGAATTGAGTTCCAATTAAAATTTATGTTTTAAAACTTTGTCTTAAAAACCCCCAAATAAAATACTGAATTAAACTGTAGTAAATTTATATCAAAATAAAGGTTATGTTGGGTTCTCAAGGGATTGATTATTTCCCAGTTAATCAAAACAGAAAGGTTGATTAACTTTTGAAACCAACATACTGATTTAAAACTAATATAAACACTTGTGAATTTAATTATCAAAGTGACTTTAGAACAGTTTTTGTTTTAAAGAAATTAGCAGCAGAATAAAAGAATAACTTTGAAAGATATATCACAACAGATATAACCAAGAGGTTCAGTCTCAAGCCGAGACTTAGTCCTCTCAACAATTGTATAAAGTTGATCCACATCCTGGATCGGGGTTCACAACAGTTTTATAAAAACTGTCCAGGTCCAAGACCTCTACCACTGTTATTCGTGGGAAACAGAACAACAGAAACCAGCTTTCCAGGTCACACACGACCTCTACCACTATCTCAGTGGGAAATAAAAGATGTAAGAGTTTGAGTGAGGATTTACAGATCCTCCAGTTAAAGTACATAAGACAGTGTGTGTGTTAAATGCAGGAGATAACACACACTGCTCGAAATGTGAAATAATGAATCACAGAGTAGAGATGTAGAGTTTAGAAATGGCTCTAGTGATTGCAGTGAAGCTTTGGACTCCTTGAGTTTGATCAGAGATGATTCTGAGTCCTCTTCTAGTTTTTGTCTAAAAAACAGAGTGTCGTCTGCTTGGCATCCAGATTCAAAGATAGTGAGAAATGTAGTGGATGAAGTTCTTCAATGTCCTCGTGAATGTACAGAACTCTTATTGAGTAATCTTGAGTGTGTATGAGGTTCTATGTCTTCTACGACTATCTCATCCACCACTCTTTTCACTCATATATGTATCGTTGTTGTCAGACCAGTATATTTGCACCATCAGGGACTTCTTGTATTTACGGCATGAGATCCAGTAAAAGAAATGATTTCTTTTTGCAAGTACGAGGTACAGTTCCCTGACATCCAACAACATTCATTAAATAAATGATAGAGCATTAAAATATTCCTAATATGACCGTTGGTTAGATTAAATAAAGATAAAGAAATTCAAACAGCTATTTATGACTATCAGTGAGTCAAGTGATTGGTAGGTCATTAGCATCAACATCGGTGAGACATCTTCGGTGACTCAGATGATCAGCATCGATGTGTCATGATTGGTGACTCATTTGATCTGGATCGGTGTGTCATCTTCGGTGACTCATTTGATCAGCATCGGTGAGACATCTTTGGTGACTCAGATGATCAGCATCAGTGTGTCATCTTCGGTGACTCATTTGATCAACATCGGTGAGTCATGATCGGTGACTCATTTGATCAGCATCGGTGAGACATCTTCGGTGACTCAAATGATCAACATCGGTGTGTCATCTTCTGTGACTCATTTGATCAGCATCGGTGAGTCATGATCGGTGACTCATTTGATCAGCATCGGTGAGACAACTTCGGTGACTCAGATGATTAGCATCGGTGAGACCGTTGTCCTTCGATATGGATCGGTGCGACCGTTGTCATTTGATATGGATCGGTGAGACCGTTGTCCTTCGATATGGATCAGTGCGACCGTTTTCCTTTGATATGGATCGGTGAGACCGTTGTCCTTCGATATGGATCGGTGCGACCGTTGTCCTTTGATATGGATTGGTGAGACCGTTGTCCTTCGATATGGATTGCTGAGACCGTTGTCCTTCGATATGGATCGGTGAGACCGTTGCCCTTCAATATGGATCGGTGCGACCATTGTCCTTTGATAAGGATCGGTGCGACCGTTGTCTTTTTGATCCAGAGGACTTCCAGAATACTTGTAAATCAATAACAAAGAGATAAAAACATGATCAAACCAATATACACAGATTCACTAAGAGATTGTGATTATGTATATGATAAATCCAACCAGATTAAGTAATCAATGATTTGTGATTATTAAAACAGCAATCATAGGAAGAATTCAACAATCTTACAGAGGGCTCAACAACTTCCATTAGGTAGTTCTTGATTCTAGGGGGATAAATGTTGGCCAAAAAATCCTCATTAGGTTAAATCCCCAATTTTTCATCCGACCAAAACATAACATCAAGGGTAGAGAAAGTTTTTATAGGAGTTTACTTTTTTGGGGTTTCCATTATAATACCTTCCCTTAAAAAATTTTGAAAAATGGCATATAAATAAAATGAACCTACCATAATTAAGGAGAACCATCCCTTTATAAAAATTATATTTAATGGTTCTATCCTTCATAGAGGTCTAGGGATACAAAATATTATATTCATGTAGAATATTTATATGTGTAAATTATTTTTTTAAATGACCAACAATTTCAATAGGCATGTGATTATCATCCTGTAAAATTTAAATTATTGATTCACCTAGATTATACATGTTTATTTCTTCATACTCATGACTCCTTTGAATGTTTTACTTCAAAATTAGTCCATCCGGAGTGGGGGTGTCATGTTGTGAATTTTAATGATTTGTTTCCCCTTCCACATGAAAAAATCTAATTAGTACTACAATTTTTGGGTATACCTATCACTCCACATTTGTGAAGTTTGATTGAAGTTATCCAAAAAGAGGGTTATTAAGTGCTTATATTCTGTATTTTGTCTTAGATTATCTATTCAAGGGCCTTTGGAAGGATATGTTGGGTGATTAAACCTTATAGGGTTACATTTCCACAACCTTTCCTCTTCATTTTTTCCTTCAAGAAAGATACTTCTTCATGCCACCTGGATTTATAGAGGATACATGTTTATTTTTATTGGAGTTGATGACCTAGAATCAACTACTCTATAAATTATGATAAACTTGTATTCATGTATTTGAATATTAATAAAAACCTTATCACATCTTGTTTTTTATTCTGCGTAACAATGCATGTGATAATGTCATAAGGATAGCTGTTTCACCAAAGGTTCATAGCTGATACCTACTATGATGAGAACCTAGAAGTGCATTAACACTATTCTTGAATATATATTCTATGGAAGGATGATGTTATTTGAGGAACATAAACAATAATGGAGATTAGTGGAGAGGACTCATAAAACTTTTATACCTTCTCATAGTGTGCTCTCATGGTGATATGTAAGAGGATATTATGAGAACAAGACCCACAATTAGAAAATCCACATTTCATATAGTCACTGGATGTTCCTACCTATGAATTTTTGTATTAGTCCTTGGACATTAAAATTATTTTTAATGGGTATTACAACTCACACACTTATATTTATTAAGGAAAAATGTGATAAAACACTGTTCACAGTGAGGTAGGATATATTGGGAGTGTTATGAGTAATACAACATTAATTGATAAGAAAAGAAACAATTTGTCCTTTCTGTTCCATAATGGAAGTCGATATCTTAGACCCTTTAATGAAATTGATATATCCTAAATAAATCCATGTCCATTGTGAGGAATGGGTAAGATTAATTCTAGGAAGTCAAAGATAGAATAATTGAGGACATGGGTTGATCGAGCAAGCATGAAACCCATATTATTTGAGATATCGAGACAAATAGATTAGATTACATGGTAAGAATTTGTAGGAGGTGACACATCATTGTGGTGTTAAATTCTTTATCTATGAGTGCCTTGTCATGTTTCTAGATTCTAACCATGGAATTTCGGTAGGATCTACCTAATTAAACTGATAAATAGGCCTATAGGGCCACATAATAAGTGTCTCCAAGTATCTCAGTTAAATACTCATTTATCAGGATGAATAAAGATTATTCCCAATTGTGGTTTAATAATTAGTCAAGGATGCCTGATCATGTTTATTTTC
The DNA here is from genome assembly GCA_963277665.1 of Viscum album. Taxonomy (NCBI): domain Eukaryota; kingdom Viridiplantae; phylum Streptophyta; class Magnoliopsida; order Santalales; family Viscaceae; genus Viscum; species Viscum album. The sequence continues at coordinate 1,284,910,268 of OY728159.1, read as the reverse complement.
AGACAAGCTTTTCGAGATTATATATTGTAGGAAAAATAATATATTTATTAGCTAATAATGTAGTGATATTTATTTATGAAATAAATATCCATTATTTAAGGTCTAATAAATGTGGTGGAGGAAATAAAAGAAAATGAAAAAAAATACACACCATATATTTTAATATACAAGTTGTGTGGTTTTTCAAGAAATTTGTGAGAAATAATATTATTTATTTAGTTAAATAATATAGGGTGTAATTAGTTGGGGGCTTCTAATGTACTAATAATAGTGAATCACTATTATTATACATGCGGTCTTACTAATAATTAAATGAAATAGTTAAATACCTATGTGTAATTATTTTATTTTATTATTATATGTTTTATAAATCTCAATTACATTATTCTTGTTTTTTGTAGCCATTTTATGGGGTTCTGCACAATGGATCTTGAGAAATATCTCAATCAAAGAGAGATTTGTTTCCTCCAAGAACACTCTCAAGTTATAAGAGAGATCCTTCTCCCTTAGATCAAGGAGAGTGCTTTGAAAGAGGCTCTCAAGGCAATCCAAGGAGAAAATCACAATTGAAAATCATTCGTACTGGCACTCGGATATCCCTTCGGAGATATCCAGAGATACATAGAGCATACGTGGATCACTACTAGGGGAGGTCTATACTTGGATTATTTGACATAATGACAGATCACATTGAATCATGACTAGAAAATTAATGGATAGAGAATTCCATCAAGGAAATTCTTGTATTTTAATTAAATTAATTATAACAAACATATGATGATCCTCTTTATAGTTAAGGGACTTCTCCTTTATTTTCTATTCATCATATTATTCTGAATATCCAATGTTTTATCATCATGAAGGACCTATGATTGATCACTATCAACGGTAATATTTTAGTTGGGTACACCCATCTACGCACTTCCACTATGCCCAGAAACTATATGTTGTAGCAGAGGTTTCATATTATTGATCACAATTATTTAGTTTTTTGTTGATTATTTGGATATTAATAATTTATTTGTTTCAATTCATGTTAATAATTATGTAAATATGATTCTCAAGATTTTTTCCTTCTCTTTAATGTCTCTTTCACCTTATAGTAATTATATTTTCTTTTAATTTTGATTAAAATAAAATAGAGGATCTCATATAGAGGTTACAAAGGTTACTGGTCGTAAAACACCAGAACACACAGTGTGTATTCGACAGTACACATCATGTAGTCAATGTTCAATTCATCAGGATGGGTCCTCCCATCCTAGACATGTCATTTTAGTTTGTCTAATTTTTAATGAATATGTGTGCTGACTAGGAACAGGTGGCACACAGTTCCCATATGACATGCCATGTGGCCCAATGGACATGATGTGTAGTCCACTCATGTTATGGTTGGACCAGAAACCCTATACACGACTTGCTTGACTAGATACCACATTACACAGATACTACACAGCATGTGGCCCACTATACACACCATGTACTCTGAATATTTCTAAAGAACATATACACGCCGTATCCCTGGGCATGTATATCAGATGGATGGTGAATGATTGTACATGCCCTGTAGTTATAAATACACTATCTGTACTCATCCAAATTACGCATATTTATTAAAATTTATTATTATATTATAAAAACCCTTAAGACGTGAACTGTGGTGCAGGTGTAATGTTGAGAAAAAATATGTGATAAGTGTTTTATGAATATGTTTATATTTTAACATCTGCGTAATGTTAATTTCTAATCATTGGGTAGTTATGAATGAGAATTAACTGGGGTTTCTACAAGGTAAAATTTACATAAAAATTTGCTTTTAAATGAATTTATTTGTTTAAAGTTACACTAGATGAGAATCTCAAAGAAATTCAGAAAATGATTTAAGATAAAAGGATTTATTAATTAAAGATGATAATTAATTGATTTGAGAGTGATTTATCTTAAACAAGAACAATTAATGAATTGAATACTAGTTTTATTTATGCATAAATATCATTTCATTTCTAAATTATCTTTAGCTAGAAAATGACCATAGTATTTGTATGGTTTCTTTTAATTTATTTTTTTAAATTAAATTTTTTGGCCTGCTAGCCTTCTCATCATTAATATTTAGTGCTTGTATGCCCAAGGATTATTTTCTGTAAAACTCAGTTTTACCCCTCAACTTCATGTGAGATAAAATAATATGTAATGGATGGAGATCCCAGGATTGTGGAGGTATCTCAAGTTATGATCCAATGTGAGACCAATCCAAGGAGATACAAAGGCAGGTAGGTAGAAAGCTGTAAAAACAAACCCAAAAGGTTTAAGGTGATTTCTCCCCTGTGTATTGGGTTAGTTTACAAACTGGTAGATAAAAAAACAAATTGAAAAATATCAAGATCATTCCATTTATTTTATTTCAATTTGTTTCATGGTTATTTTATTGTGGGTGTGTTGTTGCAATCACACAAATAATGAATTGAAAAAGCATGTCAGATGGAACTAAAATAAGACCGTATTATGTGTAAATATTATCTTAGACTTGTTTAATCTCATAATTATATCCTACTAATCATTAAAAAGTATATAATAAAGGTTATAAAAAAGAAATTTATGTATAAGGATAAAATCCCTTGTGGAAATTTTATGTTAGTATAGCCTTCCATAATCTTGGATAGAATTGAACCATAGTTCAACATGCTTAAACAACCCCAGTTAGGGTACATTCAATTATCATGCAATTATTATTCGAGTTTTTGGGTTGAATAGAATTGGTTAACATCAATATTTGGTTACCATAGTAGGGCTTGTTGTGTCCAAGAGGCAAAGGATGAGAAAATCCAAAATAAAAGGATTTTAGGATTAGGGATTCCACTCAACAGATTAAATAGATGTGTGTTAATGCAGTTGGAATTTAGAATTCAAACCTACAACCTTTCAACCTGGTTAAGAACCCTAGTTTGGGTAATGTGAATGAAAATATGAATCCCTTCCACTAGAATATTCAGGAAACAAAATATTCTGATGTCAATGGTATGTGATATTGTATTTCAAAAAAATAGTGGGATACTAATAAGTATTAATTTATTTATTTGTCTTAGTTTTATCATGATAATATAATAAATCTTTTCTCATACTAATTTTTAGAAATTTAAATTAAAATTAAATTAAACATATCCTTGTGAACCATACTTGATAAGAAAAACCTTCTCACAAGAACCTATTACTTGGAGTGGCAGAGGTGTTTACACATCATCCTTCGCCATGAGAGGAAATTGTTTGGGCCAGAGGATCCTCTTATAGTTTCACCTAGAAATGAGGCCATTGATGAGGAAATATTTATCTATATGAAAAATTTTGATGATTCCATAGATGTACTATGATTTATGCTATCATCCATGTCTAATGTTCTCTTGAAGAAACATGAAAACATTTATGTGTATAACCTAATCTCTATCAAGAGAATGTGAGACAAGAGACATATGATATCCCCAACATTTTTTTACAAATAATATTTGTGAGTCTGCACCAGCTGGGCCTCAAGTAGTCAAGATTATTGGCTACATTAAACCCATGTACATCATAGGGATTAGGTTCTCATATGATTTATGTATAGATCTCATCATACCATCATTTTCCAAGACCTTCTCAAGCTTCATTGGCAACTACAACATGATCAATAATGAGAAGAGTCTATCAAAACATCTGAACATGATTCCCAAGGTAGATAAGTACATGGGGAATAACAAAACCATAGTCATTATGGTGAATAAGAAGTAGAAGGAAAAGGAAAAGATACCAAGGGTTTATAAATTATTTGAATCCCCTGAGAAACATCCCTCTAAGAAGGGTATGATTCAGAGGTAGGGAAAGGAAAGGGAGGCAGTTTGTTTTTTATGTGTCAAGCCAGGCCACTTTAAGAGGAACTACACCTAAAAATATTGGAATGGTAAAGGTTCATTTGTTATTGAGTGTAATCTTTCAATTTATGCATATTCGGTATTAGATACAAATTATGGTGAACTCATCTGTATTCAAATTTAGGATCCTTGTTGATTTAGAAAGATTTCCAAAGGAGAGGTGGATCTTCGAGATGCCAATGGAGGGAGGATGGTTGTGTTGGAAATTGGTGATTACCATCTATCATTGCCAACTAGGTTTCTTTTGGTTTTACATAACTTTTATTTTGTGCCTAGTTTTACGAACAACATAATTCCTATATCATTTTTGGATATGGAAGGATTTATTTTCATGTTTGGATAAAAGGGTTGTTTCTATTAAGATAACGATGTATGTTATATTTTAGCACACTTAAATAACAGTTTGAATGTATTAAATTACGAAAACCAAGCTTAGTTAATCGATAAAAAAATGAACACACATGACACATAAAACACCCTGTTGTGGCATCACTGTCTCGGTCATATAAATGAGAACCATTTAAAAAAGCTCTTCCAAGATCATTATTTAGACTATACGAAGTTAAAACCACTAGATAAATGAAACTGTTGTTTACAAGGTAAAATGAACAATCCTTTTTTTTGTGGATAAGGTGAAAGGACCACATAGCTTCTAGGATTGGTACAAACATATGTGTGTGGACCATTTATAGTAGAACCTAGAAGGAGATATTATTACATCATTTCTTTTACTAATGATTTGAGTATATATGGCTATATCTACTTAATTATGTATATGTTATATTTCATTGAGAAATTTTTAGGATTTATTGAATGAAGTAGAGATTCATCTTGGTAAGAAGATAAAGAATCTTTAATCATATTGAGGTGGAGAATATCTAAACCACAAAGTTATTGACCTTTTACAGGAGACTGGGATTCTATCTCAACTCACTCATCCTTATACACCATAGTGGAATGGTGTTATTAATGAATGAACCACACCATACTGGAAATAGTGAGGTTGATGATGATTCATGTGGATATACCATTATCCAATTTGGGATATTCATTATAAACTATAGCATACACATTAAACTGATTACTAACAAAGGAGAAAAATAGAATTCCCTATAAGGTATGAAATGGAAAGAAACCCATTTGTTCACACACATGTGTATGGGGAAGCGGGATGTTTGTTAAGGCCTTATCTTTAAACAAAATAGATCCCCAAGGCATGAGGTGTGTCCTTATAATATATCCCATTGAAAAAAAGGATATTAACTATATGACACTTTAGAAAATAAATTTATTGTTGGAAGACATGTAGTCTTTCATAAGAGGGAGAAAACCCTCAAAAAGTGTAGTGGGAGAAAGATTGACTTCGATGATTTTGATGCACAAGATACACATGAGTTGGTATAAGATAAAGTTCCACATGTCTGTCACGACCCCCTCCCACCAAAGATGCCCCTCCTGAGATGGAAATGGTGAAAGGGAGATAATGACCCCCGAGTCCCGCCTCCAGTAGGCCCCGGGGTGGTGACTAGAACCAAGGGTATGAGTTTTCAAAAATATGGGAGTCATTACCCTTTTATTTATTTATTTAGGATCGGGAAATAGGACAAGTCAACTACCAAAAAGGAAAATAAAAAGTGTATATAAATAAACCCCAAACCAAACCCACATGCATGTTTAAACAAATTTTATAACAAGGTACAAGTACAAGAAAGCTCAAAGTACAATACAAAAAGAAAACAAGAGTACAACAACTGCAACAACTCCAACTGGCCGACTAGTAGGGTCTCGCACGGCCCTGGTAGTCCTCCTGGAAACCTGTACGTAAACGTAGGGTGAGCATACAAGTATACTCATTAGGGAAACTTAAAGCTCTTGTGCACAAGTGGGGAGACAACCTAATGTCCTGTGAGAACAACAGAAGAAACCTATCAAGGAAATTCTATCCACCCAACCTCACCAGCCACACTCACAAAAACCACAATCACAACAGGTAGTAGTATATAAGAACAAGAGTATTGGGTACCCCTCACCATTTCCCTTTAGTTAGCTTCTCTTCCTAATGGAGAACGTCCTCACGATGCCACTCTCCCTGCCCGCACACACCTAGGCCCCACAACCACGTATCTCGCCCACACACACCTGGGCCTCACAACCACGTATCTCACCCGTACACACTTGGGCCTCACAACCACGTATCCCGCCCGCACACACCTGGGCCTCATCCTGAATATTCATGGGAAAAAATTAAAACCTGGATGAAGAGTCTTGGGCTAAAATCACCCAAAATCAAAACCTACTTGAAGAGTCTTAGGTGTAAGGTCGACTCAAGACATCACATCCTAGTGGAGAAGGAGTAGGAAGGAGATAGTAACTAAGGGAAAACACCCTCTCCCATGAAATGGGAGTGTTCGACACTAAGTGATCAACATGGGTGGGGTGCGATAAAACACAAAAGATACAGATATATATGTATACCAAACACACAGCCCAACCTATGGCTTCTAAACAGAGAAACTGAGCACGTGCCTCAGCACTGCTACTACGAAGCATGCATACAACAAACAACCCCAACCCCATTTAGGTTTTCACATTTCAGCAGAATTAGTTTATTTAGTTCCTTAACTATTGGGCAACTATCCACAACCAACCACATCGATCGTTCGTAAAACATATCCCTGCCATCCACAAATCAAGTTAGAAAAACACAAGCAACATAACCAAGTCCTTCTTATCAACCAACCAACCCATTGATTATTAATCTCGTTCCATTACCATGACCCACCATTTATTAAATCTTCCTCTTTTTATTTATTATTCACAACCCACTGTCTGTTCACATTCAAACCCATCCCTGTAGCCCCGCTGCCAACTTCCATAACCACAACTGCACCATAAATCATTATCCCTTTAATACTATTTATCGCAGCCCCGCTGCCCGTTACTAACACAACATTCACACCAAACCACAACCAAGTCAACCACAGCCCCACTGCTCACCCTATCCACAAGAACCCACAAAACAACCCCATCACAATCCATGTATCTAAACCAACACCCACATGTTCATTATTCCATTTTGTTTAACCGGGGTGATCACACAAGGGTTCTAGATTTTAAACAGCAAACTTTACGTGATTAACCAATTTCCACATTCCACAAAGTTTCTATCCATAAGAAAATCCAGAAGGAGAGGGAAACATTTAATTACGTAAGAAAATGCCCCCAACGACCATTATTTTCAGTAGGTATAAGCTCATTCTATTCACAACATAATATCACAGGATATAAAGTAACAACAATCACAACTTCCCAACCCCATTATATAATCTAGTTATTATCTTTATTAAACCGGTTCAAAAGTGTTTCACATAAACAAGAGAACACCCACCCCGCATGATGCACAAACTAGAGATACGAAGGTAATATCCCTACCTCAACAGGTTCTGATCGCAACGCTCCCCTGTATCAACTTTAAAAGATGTTTGTTGGCATCCGTCACTTCCGTTGAGTCTCGGTGAAACCTCCTCAGGTAGAAGACGTAAAGGAAAGGCTGAAGGAAAGACAAAAGATCTATGCTTGGATGTTCCGCCTCATCGTTACGATCCCGTGGCCGCTGACGGATCGTAAATCGGAGCTCGGGCGAAGAAGTTATGGAAGAAAGAGTCTTCGAGTCTCTTGGGAGAACTCTGCTCAGAGGAAAGGGGAGGAGACGGGTGAGTTGAAAGGAGGAGGGAACCCCTCCTTTTATAGGAGAGAAAAGAAAAAGTACACGGCATTTACTTTATGGTACATGGTGTGTACTCGGTTATTTCACACGGTCTGCACGCGGCTTCCAACACTGCTCCGCGGCCGTTGACTGGTCAACACACGGTTTGAGGGTAACGCATACGCGGGGAGGGACTACACGGTGTCTAGTTTGGACACACGACGTGTACCCATTTATTGCACACGGCAAGGACACGGATCCAAAACAGCACATGGTCATTGACTATTAACACGTACGCAGGGAAGGACTACATGGCGTGTAGTATCGAACACACGGCATGCACCCATTATTCAACACAGCAAGGACACAGCCTTCAACACGGGGTATACCCGGAAAGGTGGTACACGGCGTGTACTCAAACTATACGGAGTGTTGTTTCAAAATTCTAGAAAGTGTGGAAAAAAGTCCATTTTACCCTCCAGAACACTTCTTGACCTTCTTTTTGACAAAGGAATCGGTCGGAGAGGTCCGAGCCATTACATCAGATACCTCTTAAAACATTCTCATCCCCGAGAATTCAAAAACCAACCCAGAGGAAACCCAACAAGATACCTCTTAGGTTTCTCATTATAACAGGAACCCAAACAACAACCCTAATCATACGTGTTAGGAATTCCTTCTCCTATGTCGAGATATTATCCGCTTTAGGCGGCACTGACTCGCCTACACAGGTTCAATCGCATCCTCATTAATGCGTCTTGATTAAGAATTTGGTCTTCCCACTTTCATACATTAGGATTTTTTTTAACTCGTACTACCCCCAACACCACAAAACCAACACTCTACCCAAACACATGTTTTTTTTTTGGGAAATTCCTTCTCCTATTTCGAGATATTATCCGCTTTAGGTGACACTGACTCGCTCGCACGGGTTCAATCGCATCTGCATTAATGCGTCTCAATTAAGGGTCAGGTTTTTCCCTTTCCCCACACATCTGGACATGTCACACATTACCAAGGAATAAGGAAACAAATGGTCTCACAACTGACAATCCAAGCATTCCATAAATATCAAAGTTACATAGTACAACAACAACACAAACCTCAGAAGAACAAAGAAAAACACAAGTAAAAACAACTTCGGGTACTGAGCGTACATCTAGGTCTCCCACTCCCAAGTGCTCTCCTCGAGGCCGCCATGCCTCCACAACACATGAACCAATGTAATGGTTCGTCCACAGAGCACCTTCTCATTACGATCCTCGATTCTGACTGGTCGTTCCTCGAAGGTCGCGTCGTCTCCCATATCTAGCTCTCCCCAGTCGATAATGTGAGAGTCATCGTGTAAGTATCGACGAAGCTGGGAGATGTGGAAGACGTCATAAGCCTTCTCCAACTGAGGTGGCAGGGCCAGCTGATATGCCACCTCGACAACTCGCTTCAACACCTCAAAAGTCCCGATGAACCTAAATGAGAGCTTGCTCCCCTTCCCAAACCTCTGCTGCCCCCGTCGAGGGAAAACCTTCAAGAACACATGATCTCCCACCTCGAACTCCAAGGGCCTCCTCTGACGATCATTATAAGACTTCTATCAGTCTTGAGCTGCTTTCATCCTCTCACGTACAAGCTGGACTTTCTCTGTGGTGCTCTGCACTATCTCTGGCCCAAGAGCACTTGTCTCACCAACCTCTGCCCAGCAGATGGGTGAACGACAAGGTCTTCCATACAAAGCCTCAAACGGTGCCATGCCAATAGTAGAGTGGAAGCTGTTGTTGTAGGAAAAATATACTAAAGGAAACTGCCATACCCATGATCCTCCGAAATCCAGAATGCATGCTTGCATCATGTCCTCCAGCGTCTAGATAGTCCGCTCTGTCTGCCCGTTGGTCTGGGGGTGGAAAGCAGTGCTAAGACGTAGCTGGGTGCCAAAAGCATGATGTAACCCCCTCCAGACTCGTGAGGTAAACCGAGTATCCAAATCTGAGATGATAGTCTTCGGGACTCCATGAAACTGCACAAATTCATCTACGTACCTCTGTGCTAAGGTACTCACCGGGCCTGACTCCTTAATTTCTAATAAGTGAGCTGATTTCGTCAGTTGATCCACCACCACCCAGATATCATCATAACCACCCTGAGCTCTGGGTAGTCATGTGACGAAGTCCATTGAGATGTCATCCCACTTCCACTCGAGGACATCTAAAGGATGCAACAAACCAATGAGAACTCGGTGTTCAGCCTTCACTTGCTAACACACTAGGCATTTATCCAAAAACTCTGCCACTACACATTTCACTCTGGGCCACCAAAACTTTTCCCTCAGGCCTTGGTACATTTTTGAAACTCCTAGATGTACCGCCAAGGCTGAGCTATGGAACTCACAGAGAACTCCCTCACGTATTGTCTCCGGGACAAAGAACCTTCCATGGAAAAGCATCTGATGTCGGTTGTCCTTTGACCATCCTTCTGGAGCATTCCCCTGATCGACATAATCCTGCATCACTTCCGCCTCGGAGTCCCCCCACTGAGACTCTTCCACCTACTACAACAAAGAGGATTGCACCGTCATCTGAAACAAACAGCCTCTAACACCTTCTACCTTGGAATCCAAGTGCAAGGCAGCCAACTCTCCCATCACCTTCCAAGCATCAGTAGATACTCGAACTACTTCCTGATGCGACTTCCTGCTCATGGCATCAGCCACAACGTTTCCCTTACCTTCAGTGTAAGAGATCTCAAAGTAATAGTCTTGGAGAAACGTGACCTATCTCCGATGCCGCAGGTTCAGGTCATGCTGGGAGAAGATATAACGCAGTCTCTTGTGATCTGAGAAGACCACAAAGCACTCCCCAAAGAGGTAATGTCGCCACAACTTCAGTGCGAACACTACTGCTGCAAGATCTAGGTCATGGGTGTCATAGTTACGCTCGTGAGGGAGTAACTGCCTAGACCCATAACAGATCACTTTCTTCTTCCGCATCAGCACGCACCCTAGACCAAGGCCAGAAACATCACAAAACACCTCATAAAACAACCCTTCCTCTGGAAACCTGAGTACGGGAGCACTGACCAACTTCTCCTTGAGGTAGTCGAAAGCTTTCTGGCACTGCTCACTCCATAGGAAGACCTGGTTCTTCCTAGTCAAAGTTGTCAATGGAGCAGATACTCGAGAGAAGTCTAAAACGAACCTCCGATAGTAACCTGCTAATCCCAGGAAACTATGAACTTCTGCCACGCTGTTGGGTGCTGCCCAAGAAACAACTGTCTCCACCTTCGACGGGTCCACTGACACTCCATGCTGAGACACTACGTTCCCAAGGAAGTGTACTTATTGTGTCAGGAACTTACACTTCGACAATTTCCCATAAAGTTGGTGGTGTCAAAGGACTTCCAAGAATGCCCTGAGATGCTCAACGTGCTCCTCCTCTGATCTTGAGTAGATTAGAATGTCATCGATAAACACAATGACAAACCGGTCCAGAAACTCTCAGAAGACAAAGATCATAAGTCCCATGAACACAGCTACTGCATTCGTAACTCCAAACGGCATCACAACAAACTCGAAGTTCCCATACCTGCACCTGAAATCCGTCTTCGAGATGTCACTGTCCTTTACCCTCAACTGATGATATCCAGATCATAGATCAATCTTGGAAAACCTACCTGATCCCCTCAGTTGGTCGAAGAGATCATGTATCCTTGGAAGGGGGTAACGGTTTTTGATTGTTACCTAGTTCAACCTTCAGTAGTTTATGCATAACCCGAGACCACCATCTTCCTTCTTCACAAACAAAACTGGAGCACCCCATAGCGATACGTTGGGTCGAACAAAACCATTCTCCATCAGATCATCAATCTGAATCCACAACTCCCACAACTCTGAAGGTGCCATCCGATAAGGGGCCATCGAAATCGGACTGGCACCAGGCTGTAAGTCTATCCCGAACTCAACGTCACGTCGGGGGGGTAGAGTCACAACCTCCACAGGAAAAACATCGAGGAACTCCCCAACAACCTCCCGGACATCAATCATCTCTGTATCAGCTGGAACCACTGATAACCCGCCTAAAAAGGAAAGGAAAGGCTTCACATTCCGGCTTCCCACCTGATAGCTCCTCTCGCAAACAAAAGATACGCACTGCCCATCCATGTTGGAGAACACGACTCTTCTCCGTAAGTAGTCGATAACGGAACTAACAGTAAACAACTAGCCAATGCCTAGGATGACATCGTATGAATGCATATGTAACAGAAGAAGGTCCCCACTAGATCGATGTGGTCCCAACATCATCCCACATCCCCGGAAAACACAAGATACGCTGGTCTGGCCTCCAATTGGTGTACTCAGTACTAGTGGTACGGAAAGTATCTCTACGTCTAGTCCCAAATCATGGGCTAGACCAGGTGCAACAAAGGAGTGCGAAGCTCCCGAATCGAACAAAGCAGAAACAAGAGTGCTAAACAAACAAATCGTACCTCGCACCACCTCTGGTCCTGCTGGATCTGTCAAATCTGCTGCGTGCAACTGTCCACGCTAATCTCCTCTGCCTCTCTGATGTAGTACACCTCCCCGACCATGCCCTAGTCGAGGTCCCTAAGGAGAACCCTGAGGTCGGATTCCTCCCGCAAAGTCTGCCCTCGGAGGAGCATGGTCCCGCTGCTGCTGGAAGGGCCTCGCCGGCAACTGGTGCTGCTGAGGTGGGCGCTGAACCTACCCACCTCCACTATACTGAGCTCGGGTCGGGCACCGACTCTGAACATGCCCGAAACCTCCACAAGAAAAACACCTCGGTCCTGGGCTCGTGAAAAAGGGATGAGGACCCAAAGATCTGAACTGGAACTGCTGGGGCCTGCTCCCTACTGGCCTGAACCTGGAAGGTCCCGTCGCAGGAGACCTTCTGCTGACTGCCTTCCCCTTTAATGAGCCTGGTTGGTTCCCCTCTCGGGGTTCACCTCCCAGCGAGTGCATCCTCTCTACAACCTCTTCCTTCTTCTGTACCGCCAAGTATGTCGGAAGGGTGAAGGGGGTGACAGCATACTGGAGCGAAGGACAAAGCGCCTCCTCCAAACATCACGCCCAAGACTCCTCATCCGAAAATAGATCCGGAGCAAAGTGCAGGAGATCGTTGAACTTGATCCCCAGCTCTCGTACCGACATACTCCCCTGCTGAAGGGAGATTAACTCCTGCCACTTCTCCGCCTTGATCATGGAATAATGGAATTCCTCTCGGAATTTCTTCTCAATGTCATCCCATGGAACCTCTGCCTCTATCCTCTCTCTGAGGTTGAGCGTCCACCACTGTCGCGCCGCACCTCTTAGCTGACTGACTGCTAGGGGAACCCATTACTCCCTTGGAGCACGGATCAAGGTAAAAGCGATCCCTATCTTTTCAAGCCACCCCTCTGTCTCCGTATCCGAAGTACTAACCTCGTACTTCTTGAGGGTCTGTCGTTGGAAAGAGCGGAGAGTCTTCAGCCACTGGCTATCTTCCTCCTCTCGGTCAATCCTCAACTGATCAACCAGCTGGATCTGTTGGGCCTCAGCCATCTGAGCCACCCAGGGATGACATCTAGGTGCCATAGCTGTATGGTAAACAAAGATTGCCTAAGCCCAAGTAGTAAGGAAAAACTCATGGTTTTATTTTATCATTTTGTTTCAATTTCTTTCCCAAAACACCCAAATCAAGTAAAACACAATCGTGATGATGCATGTACCTTCCCTAGGTTCTCTACCCTGCAATCAAAGTAGTCTTACTTGCTCGTTCAGTAGGCTCATAGTCCTTGCATCGGATCACAGGAGGCCCTAAAATCCCGCATCCTAGCCTGTCTTCTCTGGCCTATGTCACGGACCAAGATTAACTAACATTGTCGCCTTACCATATCATTCAATCCTCATTGTGCCTAACTTCAGACTTCATCCTATCTCTCAACCACCAGCTCTGATATCATTTTTTCACGACCCCCTCTCACCAAAGTTTCCCTTCCTGAGCTGGAAATGGTGAAAGGGAGATAATGACCCCCGAGTCCCGCCTCCAGTAGTCCCCGGGGTGGTGACTAGCACCAAGGGTATGAGTTTTCACAAATATGGGAGGCATTACCCTTTTTTATTTATTTAGGATTAGGAAATAGGACAAGTCAACCACCAAAAAGTAAAAGAAAAAGTGTATATAAATAAACCCCAAACCAAACCCACATGCATGTTTAAAAAAATTTTATAAAAAGTTACAAGTACAAGAAAGCTCAAAGTAAAATACCAAAAGAAAAAAACAGTACAAAAACTGCAACAACCCCAACTGTCTGACTAGTAGGGTCCCGCACAGCCCTGGTAGTCCTTTTGGAAACCTGAAAGTAAACGTAGGGTGAGCATACAAGTATACTCAGTAAGAAAACCTAAATCTCTCGTGCACAAGTGGGGAGACATCCTAATGTCCTGTGAGAACAACAGAAGAAACCTAGAAAGGAAATTCTATCCACCCAACCTCACCAGCCACACTCACAAAAACCAGAATCACAACAGAAAGTAGTATATAAGAACTAGAGTATTGGGTACCCTACACCATTTCCCTTTAGTTAGCTGCTCTTCCTAACGGCGAACGTCCTAACGCTGCCACACTCTCCCCGCCCACAAACACCTGGGCCCCACAACCACGTATCTTGCCCGCACACACTTGGGCCTCACAACCACGTATCTCACCCGCACACACCTATTCCTCACAACCACGTATCCCGCCCGCACACACCTGGGCCTCATCCTGAATATTCTTGGAAAAAAAGTAAAACCTGGCTAAAGAGTCTTGGGATAAAACCACCCCAAATCAAAACATACCCGAAGAGTCTTAGGTGTAAGGTCACCTCAAGCCATCACAGCCTATGGGAGAAGGAGTAGGAAGGAGATATTAACTAAGGGAAAACACCCTCTCCCATGAAATTTGAGTGTTCGGCACTAAGTGCTCAACATGGGTGGGGTGAGATAAAACACAAAAGATACAGATATATATGTATACCAAAAACACAGCCCAACCTATGGCTTCTAAACAGAGAAACTGAGCACGTGCCTCAACACTGCTACTACGAAGCATGCATATAACAAACAACCCCAACCCCATTTAGGTTTTCACGTTTCATCAGAATTAGTTTATTTAGTTCCTTAACTACTGGGCAACTATCCACAACCAACCACATCGATCATTCGTAAAACATATCCCTGCCATCCACAAATCAAGTTAGAAAAACACAAGTAACACAACCAAGTCCTTCTTATCAACCAACCAACCCATTGATTATTAATCTCGTTCCATTACCATGACCCACCATTTATTAAATCTTCCACTTTTTATTTATTATTCACAACCCACTGTCTGTTCACATTCAGACCCATCCCTGCAGCCCCGCTGCCAACTTCCATAACCACAACTGCACCGTACATCATTATCCCTTTAATACCATTTATCGTAGCCCCGCTGCCCGTTACTAACACAACATTCACACCAACCCACAACCAAGTCAACCGCAGCCCCGCTGCTCACCCTATCTACAACAACCCACAAAACACCCCCATCAAATGCCACGTATCCAAGCCAACACACACATGTTCATTATTCCATTTTTTTTAACCTGGGTGATCACACAAGGGTTCTAGATTTTAAACAGCCAACTTTACGTGATTAACCAATTTCCACATTCTACAAAGTTTCTATCCATAAGAAAATTCAGAAGGAGAGGGAAAAATTTAATTGCGTAAGTAAAGGCCCCCAACAACCATGATTTTCAGTAGGTATAATCTCATTCAATTCACAACATAATATCACAGGATATAAAGTAATAGCAATCACAACTTCCCAACCCCGTTATATAAGCCAGTTATTATCTTTATTAAACCGGTTCAAATGTGTTTCACATAAACAAGAGAACACCCACCCCGCATGATGCACAAACTAGAGAGACGAAGGTAAGATCCCTACCTCAACAGGTTCTGATCGCAACGCTCCCCCGAATCAACTTTAGAAGACGTTTGTCGGCGTCCGTCACTTCCGTCGAGTCCTGACAAAACCTCCTCGGGTGGAAGTCATAAAGGAAAGGCCAAAGGAAAGACAACAAATCCAATCTTGGAAGTTCCGCCTCATCGTTACGATCCCGTGGCCGCTGACGGATCGTAAATCGGAGCTCGGATGAAGAAGTTATGGAAGAAAGAGAATTCGAGTCTCTTGGGAGAACTCTAATCAGAGTAAAGGGGAGGAGAGGGGTGAGTTGAAAGGAGGAGGGGACCCATCCTTTTATAGGCAATAAAAGCAAAAGTAAACAGCGTGTACTTTATGGTACATGGCGTGTACTCGGTTATTTCACACAGTCTCCATGCGGTTTTCAACACGGCTCCGCGGCCGTTGACTGGTCAACACACGGTTTGAGGGTAACGCATACGCGGGGAGGGACTACACGGCGTGTAGTTTGGACACACGGCATGTACCCATTTATTGCACACAACAAGGACACGACTCCAACATGGAACATGGTCGTTGACTGGTAACACGTACATGGGGAAGGACTACACGGCGTGTAGTATCAGACACACGGCATGCACCCATTATTCCACACAGCAAGGACATGCCCTTCAACACGGGGTATACCCAGAAAGGGGGTACACGGCGTGTACTCAAACTACATGGCGTGTAGTTTCAAAATTCTGGAAAGTGTGGGAAAAGTCCATTTTACCCTCCAGAACACTTCTTGACCTTCTTTTTGACAAAGGAATGGGCCGGAGAGTTTCGGGCCATTACAATGTCACTGTGGAAGAGGTTCAAAAAACACATGTACTATGTAGGATCTCAAGAGAGGTAAGGAAACCATAGAGATTTGGATTCCTAGTCACTTTAGATGGTGAATCATTATTGTTTGACAATGATGAAACTCTCCCTTAAAAAGAATCACTAGAGAGATGAAAATTTGCAAGATGGCTAGAAGATATGAATTAAAAAATAGATTCCATGAATCAAAACCATGTCTAGGTTCTGGTCTATGAGCCAATTCACATAAATCCTTTAGGATGAAAATGGTTATTCAAGATAAAGTTGGACATGGATGGTCAAGTTATCACCTATAAAGAAAGTATAGTGGCCAAAGGATTCATACAACATTAAGGAATTGACTATGATGAAACTTTCTTTCTAGTTTATATGTTTAAATCCATATAAATCCTACATTCTATGGTATCTTATCATGGCTAAGAGATTTGGAAAATGGATGTTAAAATAGAATTCCTTAACAGGAAACTTTAGGAAGATATCTATAGGACACTACCAGAAGTGTTTGTGGAACAAGGTTAATCCAAATAGGTATTCACGTTGTAGAAATCCATTTATGAATTAAAGAAATCATCTATGTCATGAGACATTTGATTTCATAAAGGTATAATAAAATTTGCTTTCATTAAGAATGTTTGTGAGCCATGTTTTTAGAAGCGGTTTAATGGGAATGTGGTCATTATCCTAATATTATATGTGGACAAAATATTACTTATTGGAAAAGATGTACTGGTTTTAGAGTCAGTTAAGGGCTAGTTCAACAAGTGTTTCTCCATAAAGGACATAGGTGAAGCAGTCTACATGATATGGATCAAGATCAATCGTGATATATCTAAGGGGGTTCTTGGACAATGTTAAGGTACATAAATTGACCAGATACTAATGAGATTTAGTATAGAACAATCTAATAGGGGATTGGTTCTAGTGTAACATGGCCTAAATATTTCTATGAGAATGTGTCCTCAGACACAAAATGAGAATGATAGGATGAATAAGATCACATACACTTTAGCTATAGGATCCATCATGTATGCCATGTTATGTATCAGACATTATATTTCCTATGCATTGTTCATGAGATGAAGATATTAAGAAGATCCAGGAGAACAACATTGGACTACTGTTAAGATTATCCTTAAAAATAAGAGGAAAAAAATATTCTCCTACTGTATGTAGGATAATAGGATCTTTTCATCATAGGGGATGCTGATTTTGGTTGTCAGAAAGATCAGAATGATATAATCTTGTAGTATGGATATGTTTTGTATCTCAATGGAGGAGCTGTGAGCTGGATGAGTTCAATGTATCCAGTTGTCACCAATTCTACAGCAGAGTCTGAATATATAGTGACTTCTAATATAGCCAAAGAAGCAATAAAGATTCATTACATTGTCCAGTAGCTTGATTTGGTGCATAGAAATAAATATCCTATCACATTGTATTTTTATAATACTACAATGGTGGCTCTTTCAAAAGAACCAAGGTCGCATGAATGAACAAAGAACATTCTCTGGAAGTTTCTACTCTTGGGATATTTCAATCAATAGGGTGAGGGAGAGAAGAGTGTCCACATAAGAGAATGAAGTGGACACCATGACTAAAGGACTATCTTAGAAATATCAGGAATATCATGTGAGAGCTAGCGGGTTAAGGGTTGATAGTTGTTGGCTCTAGTCCAAGTGAGATTTTGTTGGAGTTGGTGGCCTAGAATAAACTACATTGTACTCTATGATAAACTCGTATTCATGGACTTGAATATTAATAAAAACCATATCACATATTGAGTGATCATCTATGTGACATTTCATGTGATAATGTTCTAAGGATAGGTGTTGCACCAAAGAGTCATAGTGGATCAATGCTATTATGAGAACCCGAAAGTGCCATAACACTATTCTTGGATATATTTTCTATGGACGGATGATGTTATTTAGATGACATAAATAATAAAGGTCATTTGGGTGAGGAATCATAAAACATTGATTCACCTTCTCTTGGTGTGTTCCCTTGGGGATATCCATGAGGGTATAATGAGAACAAGTCCCAGCAGTAGGAAATCCACATTTCATATTGTCATTGGATGTTCTTATATGCAAATGTGTGTATTTTCCCTTGGAATTTATGATTATTATTAATGGGTATTAAAACTATTGCACATATTTATATTTACGAAAACAGTGACGACACACTGTTAGTTGCGAGGTAGTATATTTTGGGTGTGTCATGAGTAATATTGCATTAATAGATATTGCGAGTAATGATTTGTACCTTCTATTCCATAACCCAAGTTGATATCTCAGGCCCATTTATGGAATTATTATATCCTAGATAAATCCATGGCCACCGTGATGAAAAGGCTAGTTAAATTATAGTAAGTCAAAGAATGAATAATTTAGCACATGGGTTGATGAAACTATCTTTAAACATGTTTGATAGAAGATATCGATAAAAAGGGATTACATTATAAGGTAAGAATTTATAGTAGGTGACATGTCATTTCAGGTTTAACTTCGTTATCTATGGGTACCTTGGCATTAATTTAGATGAAAACCTTGTACATTATGTAGTCTCCACCTAATGTCACTGAGAAAGAGGCATAGAGGGTCACACACTAAGTGTCTCTAAGTATCTCAATTAAATATTCATTTAACAAGTTGAATAAATAATATCCATGATTATGGTTTAATAATTATTCAAGGATTCCTAATCGTATTTGTTTCTTCACTAGTTATTTTAGTGAATACATTGTAGGTGAAATAATATATTTATTAGCCAATAATGCAGTGATATTTATTTAAGAAATAAATAGTAATTATTCAAGGTCTAATAAAAGAGGTGGAGAAAATAAAAGAAAATGTAAAAACAAAATACACACCGTTTATATTAATATACGCGCAGTGTAGTTTTTTTGGAATTTTGGAGAAAAATTATTATTTATTTTATTAAAAAATATTTAGTGTAATTAAATGGGTGATTTAAAAGTAATAATAATACTCAAATGCTATTATTAGACATGGGGTCCTATTATAAATTAAATGAAATAAATAAATACGTAGGGATAATTATGTTATTTTATTATTTAATATATTATAAATCAAAATTACATTACTCTTATTAAGCCTAGCCATTCTTTGTGGTTGTGCGCAATGGATCTGGAGGAAGCTCTCAAGAAAAGAGAGAATTCTTTTCCTCCAGTAACACCATAATGTTACAAGAGTTATCATCCTCCACCAAATCAATGAGAGTGCTTTGGATGTGGCTCTCATGTCGATCCAAGGTGGACATCGTAAGTGAAGGCTATTCCATACTAGCACCCAGATATCCCTTCGACAACGTCTATATATACGTGGAGAATTTTTGGATCTCTACTAGGGGAAGCCTACACTTGGCGTCTACGATGCAATGACAGATCACATTGAATCATGGTCAATAACATCAATAGAGAGAGAATTACATAGAGGTAATTGTTACCTTTTGATTAAATTAATTATAACAAACATATGATAATCCTATCTATGTTTTCTGGACATCTATATTTCTTTTTTGTTCGTCATTATATTCTGAAGATCTGGTGTTTTATCATCATGATAGATCTGTGATTTATCATTGTTAACTGTAAAATCAATGTTGGTTACACCAATTCACATGCTTACACTGCACCTAGAACCGACACCTTCCACATTCACTCAGAAGATAGTTAGCCAAGGAAATTTCAATTCATACAAAATCTTGGATTTCATCCCTATTTATTTTCATGTTTGATTCTATCATCTATTAATGTTTGGATAAATTATTAAACTTATGTATTATTAATAAGAAAATCCTAAAAAATCATAGAATAAGGACCAAACCAGGGGTTATAAGTTTATAAATAAATTCAATCATATTTTAAAATATGGGGGATATATGTTATAGGATTCGAGATTATTATTTTATCATGTTAACACTATAAATATGTACCCACATATGTGTGAGTGTGTTCCTAACATTTTTTTGGATGAAATTCTAGCCCCATTCATGTATTTATAGTAATTATGGATTCTTAACAACTGAATAAAGGATCCATTCCATCCTATTTCATGTTTGAGAGGGGATTAATATTTGTTTATAAATTATACCCATTTCCATCTTAATACATTAGTGAAACTCTAAAATCTATATGATTCTTTTTTGTAGGTCATTGATCCTCTATAAGTGATCACCTTTATGTGTTTTGAACATATAAATAGATTACATTCAGTGGATAATTGATTCCTAGACCACATCCATGTTAGTAGATACCTGAAATGTACACAAAATCCAAATAAATACATCAGGGAAGTGGACATTAATGTCATATCATGAATGGTTAAAAACTAATTTCACACCTCTTTAAAAATATTCTATAATTTAGTTGTTCTAGGATGATTTTTCTCTCGATTGGTTTTATTAGTACACAATACTGAAACATATCTTTGTTACCTTGATGATATGAGAGTGTTGTGTTTTGAACTTTTCAAATGTAATTTTCCACATTCAAATAATATTATTTTGTGTGTGGGTCTAGATCTCCTAGAATCACTAATTTATCCCGTATTATCTCTTTATAAATTATTCTCCATGTTACACATACATAATTCATGTTATAAATATTAATTAATTAATTAATCACACTTTTTATATCATAGAACATTTAAGACAATAATCAAATCATATATAACAATTCATTATCTCTATGTGTACATCCGTTATATGAAATGATCTATAAATCCTATAGGGTATGATTGACTAGAGGCCATGAATTCCATTATTACACAAATAGTTTGAAAATATCCCACTACATGAAATTACCCATATGTTGAGTGACTGAAACATTAAGTATTATATTAATGTTTTGTCTATGTAAATAATGAGTTGTAATTTTTTTTCTTTATCATAAAATACTGTTTTATTGTAACATCTAGTTTATATATTTTTAATTTATTTTCTATGGAAGTAATATGAATGTAGGGTTTTAATAAAATTTCATTATATTGATATGTAGTGAAAAAATAAAAAATGATCCATGGTCATAATAAGTAAATTAAAAAGATATTACTAATATATTAAAAAACCCCTTTAAAACAATTTTTAATTTTTTTAATCGAACTAGAATTAGTGATTTTATATTCCCTACTATATCAACTCAAATTTTCAGTCACTAATGCGATAATGAGATCATATTTCTATAAATGTTGGGGTAGTAACTCTTCTAAATAATTGGATGGAAGAGTGGATGGTAAAATCATAAGATAACCTCACTAATGAAGAAATAGTTACAATTGTATTAGATGAGAAATAGTAGAGAAAAATAAAAATTATTTTTCCTTCTTAAATTAATGTGAATTATACCAGTAATTCTTTAAATATAAATAATAAAGGGAATCCAATAGCTTCCATGGAAGAAAATTTTTTAGAAATCGAAATGATGTAAAATAAATAGCCTTGATTAGTCATTTGGATCATTAAATATCCTAAAAATGTTCTTCATGTAAAAAAACATTGTGGTGCATAAATAACCATTTCAATTTATTAATGATACAAAAGGGTTTTGTTAACTGGTCACTCAAAATTAACTTATAAATTAAAAAACATGTAATGGAAATATGAAAATAATTAATTAAATTGAAAGAAAAAATATCATTTGGGAATTTTTAAATCCATATGAATCAATTTTAATAGATTTATAAAATCATTATATTATAATTAAAAATTAATTTATGATATATATAGAAATTATTTTATTTAATATTTTTAATTCCCAAAATAAAAATCTTATATATAAATATATAATAAATATAATCATTGTTATAGGTTAACTAGTAAACTAATCCCAGAAATATAAATGTATTTATCTTATGTGTGACCAAAAGTGTAAGGCCCCGACCCCAGCTACCCAGAGTCGGTGCATTACTTCGTAACATTGGCATGATCACAAAAGATTAAGTCTCGAAATACCGATTAGTTTAGTAGACTTAGAAACACTAGATACATTCATAAATTTTACATTACATCATAAAGTGAAAAACTAATAACAAAGTCTTAATAGTCCACACTCATATCCTCTTCTGACTATCCCTGTAGGTCATTTATAAAATACTTATTCACATCCTGGAAAATATTAAAACATTGAAAGGGGTGAGCTCAGATGCTCAGTAAGGATAACAATATTGCGGAATCTTTCATAAATAAACATAAAAATTTAAGGCAATGTATAACTAAAACAAAAGCCTTTTAAACTTGAACTTCAACATAATATGGAAAAAGTAAAATGAGATAATTCCATTCACTTCTTCACATGGATATTCTACTGGTCGAATAATCACATGCAATATCAATAACCACTTTCATAATGAGGGAATGTATAATGCCAGACATTCTGAAACATTTTGTCAAGGCCTCGGCCAAGACATCTAAAATGATTAAGGCCTCGGCCAAAACCATAAATCAAATTCGGAAAGGGCCTCGGCCAATTCCACGTCTAGTTGTCTCATGAGACCTATCGATGCATCGAGGAGCTATAGCGGGCTCCACCCGTCACTTATTAAGTCCAATACATTCCTCATATGAATAGGTTTAAACATATCATAAACCAT
The DNA here is from genome assembly GCA_963277665.1 of Viscum album. NCBI lineage: Eukaryota > Viridiplantae > Streptophyta > Magnoliopsida > Santalales > Viscaceae > Viscum > Viscum album. The sequence goes on along the minus strand of OY728159.1, from coordinate 1,284,887,248 downwards.
AACATAATCGTATCACATAAAACATGCATAAAGGAAACATAACATTTCCACATTTCAATCACAAGATATCAATACAACACATTGATATAATAAAAACTCTTTCAAAACCATTTTCAATACCAAAATAAAAGAAAGTTAAAACTTTGTATTTATTTTTCATCAAAAAAATGATGGCTTGTAGAGGAAGCCGAAACTCAAATAATGGTCACGGCGGCGGAGAAGTCATTGTCACCGCATAAGTATGGAAATAAAAACATTCCCTTTTTGTCTTTTATTAAAACGCTTCTTATAAAAAAAATTCCTTTTGAATAAACGTAAAAGTCAAAGGGGTTTATACACCGTATAAAAGAAAGTTGTGTATAAAACCAAATATGCCTCAATGAAAGGGGATTGAGACGAAGTCCTTAAAAAGATAATTTTTAAAATAAAATAGATATATTATGTGTGTTCACTATAGTAACACATAAATAAAGTAAAAATACAAAATAGGACATAATAATATCATGACATAATTTGAAACTAGGAGATTAACCCAAAGAATGGAAGTTGGGTTAAGAAATTCCCTTACCTCGTGTCTGACTTGACTCAACCATTCTTTAACCTCCTGAATAATAAACTAGAGTTAATATATACCTTATTAATAACCATTTTTAATTTCATTATCCTTTTTATATCACTTATTACAATGTTATGAACATTATGTAATTATTTAATTTAATAACGGTCGTTTTGTCGATCTTTGGTACTTGAGTCAATAATAAATTTCTTATAATTACAATTTGTTTATGTGGTAGAATATCCATTATATCCAGAATTATATTCATGATTTAGATGCAATATATATCATATATATCCAGTATATACATTCATTTATAATATTACGTAACATTTAGAGGTAAGAAATGAAATGCACCGTTCATGGAGACGGTAAGCCGTACGTACGCATGAACGCTACTTTCATTTCTATTTCGTATTTAATGGAATGAAATCATAATGATATAAATGTATAATATAATTTCCGTATAATATAGTGTATAATACCATTTACTCCATCCTTTATACATCCCACATATGGCATTAACGATTCAAAACACTTTGAGGGGGCGGTAGTCCGCACTTCCTAAAATGAAATTATCGTGTTTTACCCATAATGGAAATCATAAAGTATGCCATAAATGAGAAATACAGAAGCATAATTAAAACATAAACATATTATATATCATATATAAATATAGTGACATCTTAATGGACACCTTTGAAGGTGTTATATGAGTGTTGAACAATCATCGTTTCGTGAGGCAGAAATTCGCCATCCACAGAAACCGTATGTTCTTTAACCATTAGATGTAGGTGTGTGTAAGTGTAGCTCGAATACTTATTATAACAACATCCTAGTATATTGAGGATACTGGTTTTGTTACAAAAGAAATGAATAAAAAGAGTTTAGGGGGTTGGAGAAGAAAAATAAAACAAAACAACATTAGAGAAGACATTACCTCAAAATCGGGTAACTCTTTTTGATTTGAGCCAAAGGCTTCCTTGGGAAGAGTTATGCCCAAATTGAGGCTTCTAGGAGTAAGGGGGGAAGTTGGGAGAGTATTTGGGCAGAGGTTGGCCGAGCCAAATAGCTTGAAAGTGTGAATGAGGTGGTAGAGGTGGGGGCCTTTTATAAGAGGAGAGGAGGGTCTCTTTTGGAAAGATTGAAATGTTACATTATTATACAATGCTTTTCAGATTCTAAAGGTCCAAAACATACATAATTCATGTATAAGGTGATAAGGGTTCGAAATCATCTCATCCAATTGGCTTTGGACAATTTTAAGCCTTGTAGTTTTCATTATCATCTCATTTTATTTAAATTGTTAAATAATGAGGTCATCGCTGCATCATCATGATGTCATAAATAATTTAATTTATTTAATGTCTAAAAATTATAAAAAAATACTATGATGTAGGAATTATTTTTAGCTTTCCAATTACTATTTATAGTCAAAAATATGACTTGTATAACCCCATGTAAAAATTGTTTTAGTAAAACATTTCATGTTTGTGTCATTTTTTTACTTTAACATTAAATAAAAGGTATTTATGTCATTTTCCAACTAAAGTGGCTCCATGGGGTCCCCAAGTTGACCCATGGATTGTCTTGGTCTGCCATGACTCATCCAATAGGAGTAGGACAAGTGTCAAGCTCATCTCATATTATTAAAACATTATTTTTACCTTAAACTACACTAATTACCTCTAATCGCGATTAAGAACTTAAAAGTTACTATTCACCAAAAAATTATTTTAATCTCATTGAACCACATTTTAATTCTTAATGAAAACCATGTATGTAGGATTTTTGAAAATCAAATCACAGAAGTGGTAATATTTCATTTAAACGAAAAATCAGTTATTTAACTACCACTTAGTGGTTTCACTATTCATCAAAAATTGAAGTTTTTCAGAACAATGTCAAAATTTCACCATAAGCTATAATTGATATTCCAAATTCAAAAATGATGCCTATTTTACAAAATTCCAAACATATAAGTTGCATTAATTAATTTTATAATTAATTCCCGCTGTCACAACAATAGCGTGTTCTTAAGAAACAATTTATATCAAAAGATTGGAATTTGTTTATGTCCAATTTCAATGTTAAATTAATTCTAATGACCACCATTGGATAAAATGGTAAAAATATATTCTAATTATACTTTAAAACCACTAAATAGTATAATTTATCACTATAAATTATTTTGATTAAAAAAGTTGTTTCTAAGTAATTTTCACTATTCATAAAAAATTGTAAGTTCTCAGAAAATTACAAAAAATTCAACTTTGGATAATTTCGATATTACGAATACAAAAATGAAGTCCATTTTGAAATATTAAATTTCTATAATTTTAAAAAGTGGTTATTACTATTCATAACGGCTACTTTGATTAGTCGCGGTGTTTTAGAGCTCGAAGTTGCATACAATGCAAGTTATTGCATTATTGAATGAGAAGCGTATCGTGGAAGCTCGGGGTGTTACATTCTCCCCTCCTTCAATAAATTGTGTCCTCGCAATTTGAAATTTTTCTTTGAAAATAAAAGGTTGAAAAGATAAAATACCTTTGAGGAAAATCCACATCGGAAATAAGATTAATAAAATTTAGCCTTACTAAGAGGGAAAGGGAAATGAAAAAGTCACCACCCAATTATGATCTCGATTAGGAGAACATTGGTGGAAATTAGAGACATATAATTGGAGGAAAGACATAAATATTTGTAGGGAGTGATTGAGGTCATCAATTACAATCAACTGTCAAATTGAGGGCCTCAAAGCCTTCAATCTATGTTGATTTAAAATATCATCAGTTCAACAAGACATAAGGTATTAGGATAACACATTTTTTTTAATATCCCTTTACTAAAGTTTAAGAATTAATTTATTCATTGAATAAGAGATAGGTATATATATATTTATGCTTGACAATTAGAGTTTCAACCTTCAACTCATCTTTCACTCAAAAAGATAATAGAACTCTAAAATATTATACTTATCCTAATTATATAAGGTTCCAAATGTTAACACATACCATTTAGATTAGTAAAATTAGTTTGTAATAACCAGGGAATTCCTGTAGGTTAGTGGTAGGAAATAAAGGTCTGTCGCACTATGATTGTGGTTTCGATTCCTGCAGCTTTGTCCGACTCGATGGGTTATGCCCCACCCTGCAGGTTGTCCTTTTCCTAAAACTATAGTATCATAATATTCCAAAAATAATCTTCATAAATTTTTTAACCTTAAACAATACTATCCAAAGGTCAACTTAATCCACTCCTACCTTTATAGTTATCCAAAATACCTCTGTCCAGACTTTCTCTAAAAGGTCTCTTAATTCCAAAATCAATTTCTCAAATTCCCCAAACAAAGTAATGTTTCTCTTATTGTCACATACTAAAAATATAATTACCTTCATCATATTAAAACCTTACTGAAATCAACAAGTACTGCAGTACAATCCTTATATATATATCACATTATTCTAATAACCAGAATATAATCCATGAGTCCAAAAGCACCAATACATTAGTTATTCTGCTTCAACTTTAGTAACAGCATAAGATTATCCTTGATCCCTTGGCCTTTTATGAGGTAAGTTTCCCTGACTCTTAGGACATTCATTTGCATAATGACCCATTTCTCTACAATTGTAGCATTCAACTTTGATAGCCTCTTTCTTTCCCTTGCAATCACGAGCCTGGTGACCCTTTTCTCCACATTTATAACAAACTCCCATTCCTTTTAGGCAAGTACCAGGGTGATTCTTCCCATAATTATCACATAATGGAAAATCCTTCTTTCCCTTTTTCCCTTTATCTGTCTCTTGTTCCACCGTTCTCTTCTTCTCTTGCTTTACTTTGTTGTCATAAGACTTAGAGAATTCCTTTCCTGTCTTGATAGCACATGAGACAATATCTTCGTATGATGAGAAGGATTGTGATACTAAAGATCAACAGAGAAATGGTTTTAACCCATCAAAGAAACGATAAATCTTACTCCTTGGGTTACGTATATAATTGGCAGCATGCATCGCTAACCTTGTAAAGTTAGCCTCATACTTTGCGACATTCTCATCCTCCTTCTGCCTCAGACTCAAAAATTGCCTTTCAATATCCGCTCAATGGTCTCGAGGAAAGTATTTTTCTAAGAAAAGCTCTTTGAACTCTTGCCATTCCATGTTTGTTAATTCATCATCTTCCTTTGTGTTTTTAATTAGTGACCACCATTGATCGGCATCTCCAGTGAGGCGGTAAACTGCCATGAAAACTTTCTCCCTTTCACTACTCCCCAAGGCATGGAATATTTTCTCTAAGGAATTTATCCATTGCTCAGCTACTATAGGATTTGTACTCCCATTGAAGGTTGGTGGTTGTTGCCTCATGAAACGGTCTAGCATTGATCCTCCACGTTGCGGATCAGGGTGCTCCATACGAGTAAGGTTATTATTAATAACCTGCGTGAGTTGTCCCAGTACGGTGAGAAGCTGATCAGCACCAGTTGTATCACTAGCTCCACCATAATTATCTTGAGCAGGAGGGAAATCCCTACACGGAGTGCGTGCATTGATATGGTTTCCATTCCTTCCACTAGGTGCCATTTCTAAATAATGGCATAAACTGGATTAGTTTATGAATCAAAATACATAATTCCATACTTGTAAAACACTTAACATAAATTGAACTAATTATGGATATAATCCATAATTATTAAAATGTTTTCTTTGAGGAAGTATATACTCATAACCCTTCATAGTGGTTTGTAAAGAAAATGGGAATTATCCTAAGCATATCCCCTGGGAGTGTTGTAACCAAGAGTGCAGCAAGGCCCATTGTCGTGCACCAGTTCCCGTTCGAGTCTTGCTCAAAGTGGTGTTTTCAGGTTTTACCCCTAGGTACATCTGTGCCAGAGCCGCCTCTACCTGCTTGTATCCAGACAGGGATGTATTTCTCGGAAAACTCACAAAATCTCTACAATACCAAAATTTTTAGGAAGTTCTTCTATACTAATCCTCAAAGTTCATCTTAGGTCTACATGCTCTAGTCAGAGTTTGTGTAAATCTAGCTTCCAAGGTTAGTACTAAACTGCCTCTGATACCAACTATAACGCCCCGACCCCAGCTACCCAGAGTCGGTGCATTACTTCGTAACATTGGCATGATCACAAAAGATCAAGTCTCGAAACACCGATTAGTTTAGTAGCCTTGGAAACACTAGATACATTCATAAATGTTACATTACATCATAAAGTGAAAAACTAATAACAAAGTCTTCATAGTCCACACTCATATCCTCTTCTGACTATCCCTGTAGGTCATTTATAAAATACTTCTTCACATCCTGTAAAATAATAAAACATTGAAAGGGGTGAGCTCAGATACTCAGTAAGGATAACAATATTGCGGAATCTTTCATAAATAAACATAAAAATTTAAGGCAATGTATAACTAAAACAAAAGCCTTTTAAACTTGAACTTCAACATAATATGGCAAAAGTAAAATGAGATAATGCCATTCACTTCTTGACATGGATATTCTACTAGTCGAATAATCACATGCAATATCAATAACCACTTTAATAATGAGGGAATGTATAATGCCAGACATTCTGAAACATTTTGTCAAGGCCTCGGCCAAGACGTCTAAAATGATTAAGGCCTCGGCCAAAACCATAAATCAAATTGGGAAAGTACCTCGGCCAATTCCACGTCTAGTTGTCTCATGAGACCTACCGATGCATCGAGGAGCTATAGAGGGCTCCACCCGTCACTTATTAAGTCCAATACATTCCTCATATAAATAGGTTTAAACATATCATAAACCATAACATAATCGTATCACATAAAACATGCATAAAAGAAACATAACATTTACACATTTCAATCACAAGATATCAATACAACACATTGATATAATAAAAATGCTTTCAAAACCATTTTCAATACCAAAATAAAAGAAAGTTAAAACTTTGTATTTATTTTTTATCAAAAAAAATGATGGCTTGTAGAGGAAGCCGAAACTCAAATAATGGTCACGGTGGTGGAGAAGTCATTGTCACCGCATAAGTACGGAAAGAAAAACATTCCCTTTTTTTCGTTTAGTAAAACGCTTCGTATAAAAAAAAGATTCCTTTTGAATAAATGTAAAAGTCAAAGGGGTTTATACACCGTATAAAAGAAAGTTGTGTATAAAACCAAATATGCCTCAATGAAAGGGGATTGAGACGAAGTCCTTAAAAAGATCATTTTTAAAATAAAATAGATATATTATGTGTATTCACTATAGTCACACATAAATAAAGTAAAAATACAAAATAGTACATAATAATATCATGACATAATTTGAAAGTAGGAGATTAACCCAAAGAATGGAAGTTGGGTTAAGAAATTCCCTTACCTCGTGTCTGACTTGACTCAACCGTTCTTTAACCTCCTGAATAATAAAATAGAGTTAATATATACCTTATTAAGAACAATTTTTAATTTCATTATCCTTTTTATATCACTTATTACAATGTTATGAACATTATATAATTATTTAAGTTAATAACGGTCGTTTTGTCGATCTTTGGTACTTGAGTCAATAATAAATTTCTTATAATTACAAGTTGTTTATGTGGTAGAATATCCATTATCTCCAGAATTATATTCATGATTTAGATGTCATATATATCATATATATCCAGTATATACATTCATTTATAATATTACGTAACATTTAGAGGTAAGAAATGAAATGCACCGTTCATGGAGACGGTAAGTCGTACGTACGCATGAACGCTACTTTCATTTATATTTCATATTTAATGGAATGAAATCATAATGATATAAATGTATAATATAATTCAATTATAATATAGTGTATAATACCATTTACTCCATCCTTTATACATCCCACATATGGCATTAACGATTCAAATCACTTTGAGGGGGCGGTAGTCCGCACTTCCAAAAATGAAATTATCGCGATTTACCCATAATGGAAATCATAAAGTATGCCATAAATGAGAAATACAGAAGCATAAGTAAAACATAAACATATTATATATCATATATAAATATAGTGACATCTTAATGGCCACCTTTGAAGGTGTTATATGAGTGTTGAACAATCATCGTTTCGTGAGGCAGAAATTCTCCATCCACAGAAACCGTATGTTCTTTAACCATTAGATGTAGGTGTGTGTAAGTGTAGCTCGAATACTTCTTATAAAAACATCCTAGTATATTTAGTATACTGGTTTTGTTACAAAAGAAATGAATAAAAAGAGTTTAGGGGGTTTGAGAAGAAAAATAAAACAAAACAACATTAGAGAAGACATTACCTCAAAATCGGGTAACTCTTTTTGATTTGAGCTAAAGGCTTCCTTGGGAAGAGTTATGCCCAAATTGAGGCTTCTAGGAGTAATAGGGGGAAGTTGGGAGAGTATTTGGGCAGATTTGGGCCGATCCAAATGGCTTGAAAGTGTGAATGAGGTGGTAGAGGTGGGGGCCTTTTATAAGAGGAGAGGAGGGGCTCTTTTGGAAAGATTGAAATGTTACATTATTATACAATGTTTTTCGGATTCTAAAGGTCCCAAACTTATATAATTCGTGGATAAGGTGATAAGGGTTAGAAACCTCCTCATCCAATAGGCTTTGGACAAGTGTAAGCCTTGGATTTTTCATTATCATCTCATTTTATTTAAATCGTTAAATAATGAGGTCATCGCTGCATCATCATGATGTCATAAATAATTTAATTTATTTAATGTCTAAAAATTATAAAAAAAATACTATGATGTAGGAAATCTTTTTATATTTCCAATGAATATTTATAGTCAAAAATATTACTTGTATAACCCCATGTAAAAATTTTTTTAGTAAAACATTTCATGTTTGTGTCATTTTTTACTTTAACATTAAATAAAAGTTATTTATGTAATTTTCCAACTAAAGTGGCTCCATGGGGTCCCCAAGTTGACCCATGGATTTTATTAGTCGGCCATGACTCATCCAATAGGATTAGGACACGTTTCAAGCTCATCTCATATTATTAAAACATTATTTTTACCTTAAACTACATTAATTGCCTCTAATCGCGATTAAGAACTTAAAAGTTACTATCCACCAAAAAATTATTTTAATCTCATTGAACCAAATTTTACTTCTTAATTACAACCATGTATGTCGTATTTTTGAAAATTAAATCACAGAAGTGGTAATATTTCATTTAAACGAAAAATCAGTTATTTAACTACCACTTAGTGGTTTCACTATTCATCAAAAATTGAAGTTTTTCAGAACAATGCCAAAATTTCACCATAAGATATAATTGATATTCCAAATTCAAAAATGATGTCTATTTTACAAAATTCCAAACATATAAGTTGCATTAATTAATTTTATAATTAATTCCCGCTGTCACAACAATAGCGTGTTTTTAAGAAACAATTTATATCAAAAGATTGGCAATTGTTTATGTCCAATTTCAATGTTAAATTAATTCTAATGACCACCATTGGATAAAATGGTAAAAATATATTCTAATTATACTTTAAAAGCACTAAATAGTATAATTTATCACTATAAATTATTTTGATTAAAAAAGTTGTTTCTAAGTAATTTTCACTATTCATAAAAAATTGGAAGTTCTCAAAAAATTACAAAAAATTCAACTTTGGATAATTTCGATATTACGAATACAAAAATGAAGTCCATTTTGAAATATAAAATTTCTATAATTTTAAAAAGTGGTTATTACTATTCATAACGGCTACTTTGATTAGTCGCGGTGTTTTAGAACTTGAAGTTGCGTACAATGCAAGTTATTGCATTATTGAATGAGAAGCGTATTGTGGAAGCTCGGGGTGTTACAAAAAGGGTCCCCTATAAAATAAAAAACAAACATGTATCAAGTTTATAATAGTAATCAATTAGTTAAATTTGGATACACATCATACATGTCAACTTTAAAAGGGGTTTTATTACATAATTTACCACATTTTTATTATAAAAATTTATTTATCATTGATATTGAGGTTAAGCATGAGGAATGGGAAAATTTAACCTATTATAACATGCCTATTTCATACCAATTCAGAATATATATAATTATTATATAATTAAATCAAATATAATTATCTCATATTGGCCATTAACATAGTCAAAACTCAATTTTGGTTCAAAATAATGTCAGAACACATCATATTGGCATAAAAATATTATGTTTGGAGTCAAATACCTCTACTACATTGGTGTCATATCTAAATAACATTATTTTAAAAATCCAAAATGTATTTAGATTTGTATCAATGTATGAAACCTCAATTTCAAGGAAAATCAATAATTACCATAAGTCAAATGATCCATAACTAATGTTCACATAAGTCACACTAATGTCATAAATATTATAATCCATGTGTTGTATTTTATGAATGATAATATGAATAAAAGTGCACCAATATACACAATTTGAGTTATTTGTTTCAACTATATAAAATGGATCTTATTCATCTTGATTGTAACATATCTTCAATGCCCTATATGGTGATCATTAATAAAATTTTACCTTATAAAACATATGTCACATCAGGTTGTTATGATACCATCAACCATGATATATAAAAAACATGAATATGTGATAATGTATTCAGATTAATATAAATTTTATAATACAACATGTCCCTAAGAAAATATTAATTGACTATAAATAGGGTAAAATGGTAATAGTTATACCCTTAATAAAACTCACATTTTCCATTACCAAGGTATTGTCAAACACCATACATTATCACGAAACACTTCATTATCTATGATAACACATAATAAATTTAAAACCATACATAATTAATTTACCAAATGTAATTAAATCTTTCATTTATAAGTATCTTCTATTAAACTCACGAGGTGGTGTTTCAAGATGGGAAACTTAAGCAGTGGGATATTAATCGATCATAGCGCACACTAATGCCTATTTTTAATGAAATTTCAAACATATGATAAATAATAATTAAATAATTTTAACCTAATTTGATGAAATCATGAATTATAGTAGTGAATCATCGATAATTAAATTAATTGTAATTTTATAAATTCTCATCTTTAAATTCTTCTCTAACTATGTCATAAATAATTATCATCATGGAAGAATTATATTACGATAATTTAGTAAAATAATTTATAGATTCCTTTGATTCATCCTTATAGAGTAATATCTCTATTAATAAGAAGAAAAAATATTTTGGAATATTGGCCTTGTACTGACCAAAATTTAACAAATCATCACATTTCAAAACCACCATGAATTTGAAGTATTTTTGGTTAAATGTAACACTCCATGAACATATAAATACATTCATCTCTAAATAAATTTAATTTTATTTCATTATTTCTTTATATTAAACACCATGAAAAAATTTATGATACAATCAATTGTGATTTGTCTTGTGTTACACGCTAGGCCATGTTTTATCAAACAATAATATATTTTTAAAATATTATTATTTAATATAACAAGATATTTTTAGATTAATATTAGGACTATTACTAACTAAATTATTAAAAGAAATGTCTGAATTCATTGTTAACTAATAAATTATAAATGAATATAAGAACCAATTAAATATAATGATAATTTTTTTATAAAAACTATTTTTATGATCACGAAGGCATTTTATCTTAAAATTAAACTAATTAATATTTTTGAATGATATTAATGAAATATATATTTTATATATTCACAAAAATATTTTCTATATTAATTGAATATATTTTATGGGAATGAGTTAAAAGAAATCATGATATTACACAAAAAACACGTATTTTTATAAAGGTAGTTTTACTGCATTTTTTATGGAAATCATAGTTTAAAACCATTTTTTTATGTACCAAATTTTAAAAAATAAACTCCTTCTTTTAGTTTTTAATATAAAAATTTACTTTGGTTTCAATTTTTGGTATTTATTGGATATGTTTTATGTTTTGATAAATAGTGAACTATTTCGTATTTTAATTGAACACAACTTTTTCATCTATATAATTTAGTGTTAAATTAAATTTTAATTGGTAAGAAATTGTAATTTGATAAATTATTTATATTTTAATCTAATTGAACCCATTTTAATCAATTTCACATTTATTTTTTTTTAAAACCATTTCAATCTTTTGGAGGATTTCACATTAAAAACTCTTTTTATCTTTTTATCAACGGACTCAATTTTAAATTAATTACAAAAACTTGTTTGTTATGATTTTTGAAAATTGGATTCTATATTTGAAATTAGTGGGTCCAAATTATGTAAATTGTTCTCTTTTATTTTGGACATATGAATAGTAAATTTAGTAATATTTTAATTACCATGGTTAATGGTAAATCATGTAATAATTTGTAACAATAATATAATAATAACTATAAAATTACACTAAAGGTTGTTCTAATATCATTGTATGAGTGTTTGTAAACCAAAATAATCCTTTGGAAGATTTTATTTGGTCTTGGTTTCACATGGATGAATTATGTCTTTTGTAGTATTTTATTCTAAGGAAAGTCTAATATGTCTTACAATGCTTCTAATATGTATTTAATATTTTATATATTTTTATTAAGATTATATCTTCAACTATAAATAGTATTTGGAGATCTAAAAGGTTCAACTTCATAATGAAAATTAATTTTTAATTATTAGTGAATAAATAATTAAATTAATGACTAGAACAATGAAATTTCAATAATTATTTAATTAATGGAAAAATCACATAAATGTTATTAAAAATATGCAAATAAATATAATTTGATTTAATTACTATCATCCAATAGTTAAAATTATTTCCTAGACATATTATGTAATTATTAATGGTTATTTAATCTTATATTATGTGTTGATATTTTATAAAAATTAATGAAATGAATAGTGTCAAAATGACATTAAGGAAATTTTAAAATAAAGAATATTATTTAAAATAATATAAAATTCATAAAAATATATAATTTTTCCAAATGATTCATATAATGTTTAAAATTTCATCTTTGATTGATTTATGGTTCTTTTATCATTTAGTAGTAAATATATTAACCCATAATGAGTAAAACGTCATGTTGTCACGATAAGAGTAAAAAGTTTTGACAAAGGGTTAAATTAAAATGATATGAGTAATAATGTGACCTAAACATGTAGAAAAAATATTGGATGATAATATTTAGACAAATAATAATACTATTCTATAAATAACTCATTTTGAGACATGTAAAATATAATATAAATTTATATAAATTTAATGGTTTGAAAGTTTCCAAAAGTTCCCTTCACAACAATTATAAAGGGAACCTTCTACCTGACTTCTACACACCACATTGAGTATTATATCTCAAAAAAATCATACCAAAATAATGTGAAAATTTCCCTATCTTAATATTTTAATCCTACATTTTCTAATAAATCCATCCGAGGAAGCCCTTTTGGGAAAACCGAAAAGTGTTTCCCAAAGAACATGTAACATCTTTCGTCAAGCCCTTTAGTTTTATTTCTATTATCTTCCCCCTCAAATTCTCTTATTAAATTAATATAATACAAAAACAGTATGATAAATACACATTGATGTTGTTATGATAATATTTTTACTTAAAGTGACAACAAATTTCATGTAATGGGTAAGGAACATACTATTAATGTGGATGACCAATTACCGCCTCACAAAACGAGGATTGCTTGTTTTTTTCCTTTACAACCTTTCATGGTTATGAATTATAATGGAAAAACTATATATATAAGTTATATAATATATTTATAACACCATTATAATTAATTATATATTTTATAATAAATAAGCTTCTACTTTCCATTTTGTATAAATATGAAAACATCGTTTGTGGAAGTGTAGACAATTGCCTCCTCAGAGCGTTGTGATTCTTTCACACTATAAATGAAATATAAAAAAGATGGTTTTAATAAAAATATGTGATCTATATGACGTATATATGATATTTTAATTTAAATATAATTATATAACCTTTAATATTCATTCTTTTACTATAGAAAAAATTAATGTAACATTTATGTATACGTATGACCTACCGTCTCCATGAATGGTTCTTTTAATTTCTTATCTCCAAATTTTATGGATTATTCTAAATACATATATACTAAATATATATAATATTTGAATCATCTATTAAATTTTATACACAAACTAATTGATGATATAAAAATTTGTATATAAAATAATACATCAAAACATAAGTGAGAAATTATGTAATGAACACAAGAAATAGGGAAAATAATGAAATAATATTGACAAACGATTAATAAGATTTTATAAGATGATCATATATGATATAAAAATATTAATTGGGTTTTTAATAAGTTATTAACTATCATAATATCATTATTTATAAGGTTAAATTATTATCACCCAAAATAAAACAAAATATAAGTGATTTTGTCTCAATTTACAATCAATTGAGACTCACTTTTTTGTTTTGAACCAATTTACTTATATATGTTGTATATAGTGTCCATTGACATATTATATCATGAATATCAATATTATAATTATATTCTAAATTTCATTTAAGGTTATTCCTTCATTTATATTATCATTCAAATGTTTCAAAGTGTTATGGGAAACATTGGAATATTTTCAATTATTTTACATAAAAATGTTTTAATTATATTTCAATGGTATATTCATTCTTCAACATTAATAACCCTTATTTTTAATTATACTCCACTGGGGAATTTTTGATAAATATTTAACCTTTATTAAATACATATAATTAATAAGGTATATTTTTTATTATTTTAATCAGATATTTGACATGAAGAATGCTTTTGATAGGTACAACACAAGTGGGGACAGATTTTAAATAGCCCCTTGATGTATTTTTAATTCCATGAAATGAAATAGTTGGCCAAAAATAGACGGTTTTTGAACATATATGATAAATTATCTTGTTAAAGGTATTAATGGTAAAAGTTCCACATACCTAGGAAACAAGGCATCCAAAAATTCATTTTTTTCCTTAATTAGACTCAATTGTTATTTATCTATAAGATTTAACATAGAAATTTATAGGGATCCATTATATTCTCATTTAATTAATTTAGATCGAATTTGTTTCAACTTATTAACATTCCATATTTATTATTTCTTATCCATTTATATTATTGGCATGAATTATCAGTAATTTACCTTTCGATGTTGATTTATTTCAATTAATTCAATATTTCTTCCCTTTTTCATACCCTTACTGAGCATTTGAACCCAAAATTATTATATTTCCTTTCCCCATGTTATGAAGATAAATCCATTGAATAATTTCAAGGATGTTTATTATTTATTTTTATTGTGAATAATGTTTTTATTTCTTATTTTTGAACGTATTATGGGTATCAACTATGTAAAAAAGATTTCAAATACTGCTAAAATGATCATTCATTTGGGAATTGATTCCATAGAGTTCATGAAAATGTATTAAAATATTAAACTAGCTCAGAGATTCTAATATCAGTTCATTACACATGGTATTAAAGGATGCTTAGCAGCAACCTTTGAAACTAGATTTAGGAAATGTAGATTAGGGAAGATAACCCTAGGATAGAATATAAGAACATGTATCTAAGAACATCATATAGTTTTTTAGTTTGGATATTATGTTGGTCAACCTATAAAATCATCCATATCTGGATGCTATATGTAGACATGGTTTTTTCACAAATGTACATAGGGTTAATAACTTAAACAATGTGTGTCGGCCCTGACTCAACGTAACCTAGTACATGACATTGGGCCTCACCGTGCAAATGGCCAAACACTCCCAAGGGATAAAATTATAATAATTTTTATTTTATTTACAAACGATTATGATGTGTTTTAATGTAATGATACCCCCAAATAAATCATACATAGGCTTATGGGATTAGTTGGACCTAATGTTTTTAATATATGTTTAGTATTTTACCAGTTGTGCGATTATAAATTATGTTAGGTATTTATATGATCTAATCAAGTGTATTCCATTTTTTTATAAATGGTGTATGGTTTTATGAATGTTATCATTAATCTTAGAAAATGTTGATAATTATTTCATGAGGAAACTAATATATCTAGTTTTGGAACAACGAATATTATGACCATCTGAGGGACAAATAATCAGGTTGAGGAAAATAAACATTCTTAAATGGAGAAAACATTTTTCCAATGAGATTCTCTAATGTTTTATTTCTTTATCCAACCAAGGCCACCATACCATTTCAAAAATATTGAACTAATGATGGTTGAAAAGAAGTTTATGTCTTCAGAGATGATATTTTTGGCATTCTGATGTGGTGATAAGGAAAATGTTATACTTGCAGTTTATTGTCTCAATTGAGACGTGGATGAATAGGGGTAATTAATCTATATGACTAGGAATTAAGAATAAATAGAACTCATGGAATGGAGAACTTTTAAGGATACATTTTTTGATAAATAATTTCTTTGTGATAAAAAACTAAGATGAAGTGAAATTTACATAGTCTAATTAAAAAATAGGATGACTGTATTGTGTAATATGAAGCCACCTTTACAAGATTAGTAAGTTATACTATGAATATCATATGCTACATATAATTTATGATTGATCATTTAATTAAAGATGTTAAGCCATGTATTTAATGGGTGTTGGTGTCTCAAACCATTTTCTCATATGAAAAAATAGTTTTATATTCTATCAAGATAGATAAGAAATTATCCATGTCTTATGGATTCATATGGATTAAAGAACATAAGAGAACGAAATAGAAAAACATATTAAAGGATAAAATAATGAAATACTTCCCAAATTTGAAAATTTTGGAAATAATATCCCCAGTAAATGATTAATATGATTGGGAGTATGTTATATATATTAAGAGAAAAGTCACCAGGAAAAAGAATGAAAAGAGGTATAAGAAATTGAAGATATTCAATGTTACAACTATAAGGAGATGGAGTTCTATGAAAATTTATTCACCAATGTTCAAGTAAATATACCTCAAATAAAATTCTTAGGGATCAAAGTCAATAGTATGTTATTGACACAACCAAGGATGAATGATTAATTTTATTCAACATTTAGAGATAATAAATATGTTGTAAAAAGTATTTTATTGATGATAGTATCATCATATTAATTAAGAAAGATATAAGGATTTTATTGAAATACTTTCTCATTAAGGATTTTCAAACATGTGTTTATTGGTACCGATAACTAAGAATTTTCATTCAGATACATGTTTAAATTTTTGGAAAACATATGGTTGAAAGAAAGGTAAGAGTTAATATGTTAATATTTATGAGATAATTATGTTGGATAATAAGATAATTGAAATGGATAATGTAAATTGGATACAACTAACATCATTAAAACCGATTATAATGCGTCTAAACAAAATACATGGAAGGTTCCTAAGGTTTACCATTTATGAAATGGTTTAAATAGAACTTTGGGAACAGTTTTAGAGATTACATTATTACATGTACATGTTATGAATCCAGTTATAAGAAAAGAAGTATAAATAGTTCAAGGAATAAGGATAATATTGTTCTTATAGAAATGCATCAGGTATTTATATTTAAACATATCCCTTATTACATTCCTCACTTTTCAAACATTGACACTACATAAAATTAGCCGAATACATGAAACATCATTAAAAATAGACACACAATTACTGTAATTGGTTTAGTTCCTTTAGAAACATATAATCTTAAACACAGATGAATAACTAAACTACTTTATCCCCCACTATGATATTTATCATTATAACCCTTATTAGAAACATTAAACGTAATACATATCATCATAACATGGGGAATGAAATATAAAAATGGGTGATCTCAAATGTTTAGTGTGGTTAAAGAATGGATATATGTAACCATAATCATGTGCATAAGTGTATGAGAACAAGACCATGAAAATAAAAGATCCTACCATGCATATAAATGATCATATACATGAATCGTGGCCTAAATCTGGGACGTTAATAAGAAATGAATCATAAGAAAATAAAGAACATAATCCATGAACCCGTAACATAGGAATAAAACATAGAATTGTGGAAGATACCTTTATATTTAATATTATTTCCCTAGTAGCGATTTCATCACTACCAAGATCATCTTCTTAGTATGGGTTCACTCCTCATACCATATTGGTAGTCATGGTTCACTCCCATGGACATTTTAGTAGTATAAGTTCACACCTCATACCATATTGGTAATCATGGTTCACTCACATGGCTATATTAGTAAACATGGTTCATTCACAAGACCATTTTAATCTATCTCATGATATATAAATCATTAACCAACACATATTTGGGAGATATAGGTACCACACATTTTATAGTAAAATCATTTATACATGTGCCAAAAAATATAATCAATCATATCATAACCCATGAAATGAAATGGGAATCATAAACATGTATCATATAATAACCT
Source organism: Viscum album (assembly GCA_963277665.1). Lineage (NCBI taxonomy): Eukaryota > Viridiplantae > Streptophyta > Magnoliopsida > Santalales > Viscaceae > Viscum > Viscum album. The sequence continues at coordinate 1,284,869,269 of OY728159.1, read as the reverse complement.
ATGGAAAATGATACAAGTATCGTAATTATTTCATCAAAATATTAACCCATGAAAGAGATACAAGTTTCATAAAGACCATGACATTAAGAATAACCCATTCATAAAAAGAATATGAATTTAACCTTTATATTATTTTTTATATGAGTATGAGTAACATAAATAGATGTCATATTTAAAGGAAAATAACATGGATGGATATTTTAAAAACATTATTGAGTAAAATATTCTTACTTGTGTGAAAAACACTCTCTAAAAAATAAATCCCTTTGAAAATAATTTATTTTTTAACTACATTGAAAACATATAAATAAGGACATATAATAATTTGAGAATCAATTTTCATGAAACCATATAAAATAATCTTGTAATTTTTTTGAAAACCATTTTCATTGGAAACTTATAAAATTATCTTCAAAACATGTTGTATCCAATTTTCATTGAAAATTTATAAAAGGATATTGAAAATTTATATAAATATTTTTTCCATGAAAATGTATTTTAATTATATAAATTATGCTTGAAAAAAAAATTAAAACGGATTTCCTATAAAAAATATAAAAGATTATTGAAAACATATTGAAATTAATTTTCTTTGAAAACATATAAAATAATCTTGAAAAAAACTTGAAAAAAATTTCCCTAAATGTCTTTTTTAAAAATATTTATTAAAAATTTTCCATTAAACATTAAAATATATTCATAATGGATTTACATAAGATAAATATGAATATTTCTTATGAGGTAAAAATAACATTATTTTTGTAAGGTAAAAATGTAAGGAAAATTACTCATTTGGAAAGAAACATAAATATTCCTTTGAAAATTTTGGAAAAAGAAAAACATGGTAAAAATTTATTTTCATTATCATATTAGATTATTAAAATATTATTTTGAACCCATTTTTGAAATCCTGATTTTAATGGAAAATAGATTTCTGGCCAAAGAGAGGGTAAATTCATAATTTCTTAAATAAAACATTTGTAAATATATTATGTACCAAAGACTATAAGAAATCATACCAATATATGAAAAAAAATTATTAATAACCAAAGGATAAAAAATACATGAATGTTCTTCAGAGATGGATCATAATATTTCATCAAATGATTTTTAAACATAAATAATCTAGAAAAGCGATACAATCGTCTCAATAAACGCTTATTACTTGGTAACATGGGATCATACTCTCCATTTAATAAAATAAAATTACATGAATCATCAAATAAAACTAAAAACATTAAATTCTTGATATAACATGTAAAATGGATATATATACACCACAGAAGAGAATTTAGGTTCATAACAAAATATGAGTCTCAATGAAATAAAATTGAGACAAAACAATTACAACGATTTTTTGAATTTTGAAACTTATAAAATATTAATGAAATATCATAAAATTGGAATGATAATCCTCATAAATTAAATTATAAGATACATAGAATAAAATCATGGGAAGTACATAAAACAAAATAAATAAAGGAGTGGCGAACATTTCATGTATCTAATGGAAAAAAAATTGAGATGAATTTATCTTACCATGTATCTTGACTCTCTTCATACTTATTAAAAACACCTATGTAAAAAATATAAATATTTTATACATATTATTCCTGACCATAAAATTATATTTAAAAATATATATTCTTTTATTACAACCTTATATTACCCTCTTGTTAACAATCTTTAGTTAAGGTTTCACATTGGATAATATTTGTTTTGTTCTTTGTATGTGTCTTAATATGTTAAATCGTTTTTCCTTATAATTATATAATGAATACAGGATGTAAAAAATAATATAAATATTATTTATATCTATTATTTGTGTACTGTAATAATCTATATAATATATATGTACAAAATGGAAGATGTTATTCCTGGAGATGGTAAGTCGTACATAATCATAAAAATTGTTTCAGTTTTCATTGTCGTATTGAAAAAAAATTGGAATATATTTATATATATCATTATTAAAATAGATATATTATATCATATATTTTATAATAATTCATTAAAATCATCCTTATTAAATTCCATGTAATCTATAAACAAATTATATCGCTTTGAGGGGTGGTAGTCTATACTTCCTCAAACAAAATTATCGTATTATTAGAAAAATGGAAAGTAAAAAATTTATGTGTTGTAAAAATAATACATAATATTAAATAAAAAATAAATATATATTATATTATATATGTAAATATAGTTTCCATCATAATATCCACCCTGATATGAGGTAAGGAAAATTTAACAATCAACATTTAACGAGGTCGTAGTTTTTCGTACACGTAAACAATATATTCATCAAAAACTAAATAGAGGTGTGTGTAACTGTAGATTGAACCATTAGAAAAAAAATCATAGTATATTTAGGATAATGGTGTTTTTATATAATCATGTAAGAAAATAAAATTAATGGGGTGGATAAGGAAAATAAAATAAAGGAGCATGAGATAAGACATTACCTCTTAATCGGGTAACTTCATTTGGTTTGTGCCACAAGAATTCCTAGGAAGACTTACATCATAATTGGATTATTAAAGGAGTAATGGAGGAATTTTGGGAAATTTATTTGGTATAGATAGGTTTAATCTAAGTTTTTTAGAGGTGTGAAGAAGTGGGATTGTTGGTATCTCTTTATAGGGAAAGGAAAGGACACACTTGGAATTTTGTAAAACAAGTTAGGTGTACCCATGTTATTACCTAAACAAATGCATAAAACCCCAACAAAAATCAATAATATAAGGTTCATGTACAAATAAAGTCCATAAAATTTATTTTTGACAATTGAATAAGTTGTTTGGGTCTTTAAATTATCGTTTATTCATTACTTAAGATAAATTTTACCTTATTTATTATAATTAAATTTTATTAATTTCACTAATATTTTTAGTAAAAAACAATGTTTACCTTGTTATATATTCTAAATTATGATGATTCTAAATATGGAATCCATTTTTATAAATTATAATCACATAATTGGCTGAAATTAATTAAAACGTAATCTCGTAGTCGGGCCAACAATGTAGGTTAGTAATGTAGACCCATCAAAATGATTGCTATGTTTTTATATACAATTTAAATGTGAAATTTATCAGAATGACCTATATTGAACTAATTGATAAAAAATTATATAATTAAACTTTTAAATAAATTTAAAATATAATTTAACCATATAAATAAATTAGAAGAGGATAAAGTTTTGAACTAAAATTTCATATTGTAAACTATTCATTAAAAAACAAAACCCTAGAAAAAATACTAGAAAATTGTCCTTCACTAATATTTATGTTTTTATATAAAATATGAAGTATATTTTTACACTGTATGTCTATAAAATTTCCCAATTTTTTTTTTAAAATTTGTTCTCTATTAAATATCAGTTAAACTACATTTGTAAAAATATATGTTTTAATGTATATAATTGGATTTAGTTTTATATTATTTCCATAAAATCGATTGAATTAATATAAAAATATTTTATTGAATATATAACATAGGTATAAAATTAATTTCACTCACTAATATAATATAATTTGTTTATTAGGGTAAAATAGATTTATGACCAAAAAATAACAATATTACCTTTTGTATTCAACTAGTTTCTATATTCGTTTATAATTGATTGGTAACCTATGAATTAATATTATATTATATATTCCATATATTTCATTAATTAGGTAATACTATTAATAACATCTAATTTAATGTCTAGTTTATATCTTATTATATTAAATAATTATTCTTTACAATATATTACTATTAGTTAAACCTTGGTTGTCTGTGTTGGGCATGTCATCGAGGAACGCCATTTTTTCATGTAATGCAAGCTAAACTAAGTGTTCTTTGAAGAGAAATCTAAATTTATGTTTCATTTTTTTCATGAATAACTTGGTTTTGAATATAACTATATTCAGAAATAGTTTTTTAATATAAAATAAACAATCTTTAGTGATTCATAAAATGAAAAATAATAAAAATGTTAAATTAATTAGAAAAATAATATTTCATAAAATAACGGGGTGTTACATTCTACCCCCCTTAAAATGAAATTCAACCATAAAATTATTCCGAGTTATCAAAGGGTTGATAATTGATTGCTTCATTCATAGAACCAAACATCATACAAATGGATACTAAGACAGCCCTTAAACAGATAATGTTGGGATCATAATAGTTACACAAAGTAACATACAACTGGGATTCCACAATGAATAACATAGCTTCCGAGTGAATATTAGACATGGAGAAAAATCATAAATATTTATTTGGAGTTACTGAGGTCATCGTAAACTACAAGTGTATGATGAAAGAAATGTTAAGGACCTCAAAATTAAAAAAAACTGTGATGATTTTGAAGGCTATCATTTCAATAAAAATTAAGGTATTAAGACAACACATTTTTTATCATTATCCTAACATTAATTAGTTTTTTTATTGACCATGAATATAATAAAATATATTTTCATGAAATGTTTATATATTAAAAATTTATTCCATAGTTTTGTATTATTAATTTCTAATTAATCAATTGCATTTGGTAATGGATGTCTAAAAATTTACTTTGATGCCTGATATGATAAAATACAACTTTATCAGATCATAAATCACATCAATGAATGAAAATAATTACTATTTATCTTCAACTATTCTTAAAAATCAATATGGTTAATACATTAATCTATAAATATCAAAAATAACTCTACTTGTTCATCAATAATAATTAATCAACAAAAATAATTACACATTAACCAAGATATCACGTTGGATGCTAGTAGGCATGAAACCCTTATCATTCTTCAGTCATGGGTTAATGACCTACTGCCTTGTTAGACTTTACTGGTTGTTATCCAACATACATGATTTCCTTTTCTAAAGACACAATAATATAATTTCCAAAATAAATAATATGTATGTCATTGAAATAAGGATATTCCCTAAATAGAATTTTAGACAAGGTTTTAAATACAAACTCAGTGAATAAATAATTTCTATGAAGCTTAAATGAAACTTTTCATTAATGGTTAACCTTATAACCCGTTTTAAAGATGAAAATACCATAATTTAGAATACTATTTGTGGAATATGTTCAAAATTGATTCCATTGTATATCACAATGTAGCTCTTGGTTTTCACATTCCAAACAGGTGAATAAAATCATTATATATTCTATTGAGACATGGTAATAACTTGAAATACAAAAAATATTTATAAAAAAATTAATTATTTCTCATTCTGTTGATTACTAGATGTATTTCATATATCTAATAAGTTGCAAACTTATATCCATGTTATCATAAACTACATTACAATATGTCATAATTAGTTCCTAGGTAATCAGTAACTTCTATCATACTTATTCGTATCCCACACATCATTATCCAAAAAACATTATCATAACATAAGGAACATATTAAGGGCTATTTTTCCCTTTATTATATTTTTTCCAATTACATAACCATTACATTATGTCAATTTTTTATTCCATCAGAATCATTCAACATGTTCATGTAAATTCATAGGAAAAAACATAAACTAAACAATCCTTATATATTTCACCTTTTATAAAATGTCCTTATTTAATACAAATAAAAAATCCTTTTATTACCTAACTTCATCCTTATGCCATTATTAAGGATAATTCATTATATTATGAAATACCTCTTTTATTTCACATTTCATCTGTGGTCTACTCATCATAATCAGTATAATCATTACTCATACCACTGTACTGATCCACATCAAGTGTTTTCCTCTTTTATAATTGACTTTCATAATGAACATTTATTGCATGCATAAAAAACATAACCATCAATAATGGCTTAGGGATGCCAATATTATCATCCATTTATTCACCCGAAATCTTCATTTCTCTTGCATCCCCATAATTTTTTCCCTTCTTATCCAAAGTCAAAATTACTTATTATTCCTCTATGAAATTCAATTAGGTGATTATTTCCACATTCTTAACACAAAGGAAACTGAATATTATTTCCTTAATAATCTCTATTACCTGAAATCTCAACAAAATCCGTATTTCTCTTCCATGTTCAGTCTGATAGTTGGTAAAGGTATATATTGTTAATCATGTTCTAGGATAACTGGTGTGAAATGATCACAATATCTAGCACTCTAGTGATCATCCCACTTGATTATCATCAGAAAATCATCCATCACATTTAATATTAATTTAATTCCCTTCAATTTCATCCATTTAATAAAACCAAAAGAATAGTGTGAGAATTACTTATTAAAGAATAAAAACATATAGTCATGAAGAAATTACTAATAGGATGTATAAATCTTGACATCTTTCTAAATCTATGACACCCTAGGTTAAACCAAGGTTATTCATATAAAATTTTTATTTAAATCCTTAATTATGGTTCATGAAGAGTATGTGAATTCCCAAAGCATATATCCTAGGAGTGTCAAACTAGGGTTGTAGCAAGTTCTGTTGTAGTTTACCGGATTACCTCGAGTATGGCCCAAATCATCTTTTCAGATTTTTTATTACTAGGTACATCATTTTGGGAGCCAGAACCACTTGATGTATCTAAAGAGGGTTTTATTACTAAAAAATAACTCATGTTATCCTTTACGAAGATTCCCTGGAATTTTCCTAAAAAATAAATAATTCATATATTTGTCCATAGATACATCCCTACACATGTCCTTAGAAATATATCTTGGGATATCACAAATGTTTTTTACATCATTTTTTCCAAAGGTTGACTAAAACCTGAAACCATCCCTAGAGACCCTCTCTTTTCAAACATACTAATTGCATAACTTTTTCAAAATACTTAAAACATTTCAAAAACATGTCTTGAAAGACCATAATTGGTCTAATTCCTTTTAAATCATGGAAACATAAACACTGATACATATTTGATCTACATTATATCAAACTAGGTTCTCATTCCCATGAAATCTTATTATATGCATTAAAAATAATAGATATCATCCTAACCTGGTGAAGAAAACAAAAAAAGTGGTGATCTCAAATGCTTAGTAAGGGTAAAATTTAAAGATATGTTAGCATAATCATGAGAATAATTGTATTAGAACATGATCATTAAAATAGAATATCAAACCCTGTATTTCAAAGATCATATACATGAATAATGGAATAAATCATGGATTTTCATAAGAAAATAATCATAAGAAAATAAATAACAGAATCTATGAAACAATATCATAGGAATAAGACATGGAATTATGGCAGAAACATAACCATATCATATTATTTTTATAATAGACAAGGAATTCTTTCCAAGACCATGTTGGTTGTATTGGTTCACCCCATACTATATTGGTAGTCATGGTTCAATACCATCAACATCTTTATAGAATTCATTCACTCCTCATTCCATCTTGGTAGTCATGGTTCACTCCCATGGACATATTAGTAGATGAGGTTAATTACTAATACAATTCTAATCTATCTCATGAGATATTAATCATTACCCAATGCATTGAAGGAACATATATTACCCACCCATAACATATTGAAATCTTTCATAGATGTTCCAAAAAATCATAAACAATCATATCATAACACATGAAATGAAATGGGTATCATACACATTTAATAACATCATACCTGTGTAAAATGATACAGATTTCATAATCATTTCATCAAAAGAATAACCCATGAAATAAGAATAGATTTCATAAACATATAACTAATGAAAGAGAAACATATTTCATAAACATATTACCCAGGAAAGAGAGACATATATCATAAATACCATGATATTAAGCATAACCTATTCAAAGAAATAAAAAAATTTATTTTTTTGATAATTTACTAAAAGGGAATTAGCAACGTCAACAAAATTGACCATAAGCAAAAAATTACATGGAAGGATATTTGGAAATCCCTCTAGAAGAAAATATCATTTCTTTTTCGAAAAAACACTCTTTAAAAAATAAAACCTTTTGGAAACATTTTCATTTGATTTTTTTTAATATTTATAAATATGGATTGGAAACATGTTTGAAACATTTTCCCTTGAAAACTTATAAAATATGCCTGAAAAATATTTGAAAACTATTTTCCAAGAAAAAATATAAAAGGTTCTTGCAAATGTTTTAAAACCCATTTTATATGAAAAAAATTCAAAGGATCTTGAAAATTTTTTGAAAACCATTTTCTTTGAAAATATATATCAATATTATAAATGAGAATTGAAATCATTTTTAAAATTGTTTTCCTGGAAAACTTAAATAAGAATAATGAATTTTTTTTGAAATTAATTTTCATTGAAAACATATAAAATAATATTTAATTTTTTTTGAAAAACATTACATTGAAAATACCCTTTAAAAATATTCTTAAAAATCCTCCTTTAATCATGAAATTAAAGCATTAATGTTTTGACATTAGATAAATTTTTACATGTCATATGAGGTAAAAAAATTCCTTTTCGATGAAAAAATGTTTAAAATAATTCTTCATTCGGAAAAAGTGAAGAAGACTACTTTGAAAACATTTGGAAAATAAAAAAAAGTTAAAAATTTCTTTTATTGATCATAAGATAATAGTAGAATATTATTGGATACCATTTTTTGAAAATATGATTTTAAAAGAACACAACATTCCGACTGAAGAGAGGGTAAAGTTGGGATTTTGTAAAAACAATTTCTCGACTATCATATATACCAAAGAGTGGAATAAATTTTACCAATAAATGAATAAATAAATAATAAATATAATATAAGAAAAATTATTAATGTTCTTGAGAGATGGATTGTGATATTTTTTCAATGGTAGCATAACCATAAAAAATCTTTCAAAGAGAGAATATTTTATCAATATACTATTATAACATAGTAACTTTGGATTATACTATCCGTGTAAGGAAATTAAATTAAATTATTACAAAATCATGATTAAAATAATTAACTTAATGATATATTATTTTAAATGAATGTATACACACCTTGAAAGAGAATATTGGTTCATAATAAAACATGAGTCTCAAAGAAGAAAAATTGGGACAAAATAATTTCACTGATTTAGTCACTTTTGAAACTTATAACCCTTGAAATAAAGATCATAAAATGGATATGTTAATTCCCATAAAATTAAGTATAATATATATATAATAAAATAATTGTACGTAAATACACCACACAAAAGGAAAGTGTGGCGAACAAAGCACGTATCTAACTGAAATAAAATGCGAGATGAAATCCCTTTACCCTATATCTTGACTCCCTTCATGCTCATTCAAATCACATGTATAATAAATATAAATGTTTTAAATAACCATATTATTATATCTAATACCATATATGTTTTTATTACAATCTTATATTACCCTCTTTTTAACCATCCTTTGTCAAGGATTCACTTTGGATAATATTTTCTTTGTTCATCGCATCTACCTTAATTTGTTATATTGTTGGTACTTATACATATAACATGAATAATGAAGGAAATAAATGATATAAATATCATTTATATCTAGTATATGTGTATTATAATAATATATTGGATATAGAAGTACGAAATGGAATACACCGTTTATGAAGACTGTAAGCCATATATACACATGAACATTGTTTCTATTTTAATTTTTGTATTGAATGATAGAAAAAAATGATATATATTTATAAATTTATATCATTAATAAAGTATACCTTTTATATCAAATATATCATATATATTCACTAACCCATCCTTAATATATCCCTTTAATTGTATGAATGAATGATATCGCTTTGAGGGGGTTGTAGTCTACACTTCCTCAAACTAAATTATTGTACTAACAAAAAAATGGAAAGTAAAATTATATGTGTTTTAAAAGGAATATATAGTCTTAAATATGTAACAAACAAAATATATAATTAATATAAATAGAGTATCCAACATAATCTCCACCATGATAGGTGGTAAGGAAAATTTAACACTCATAGTTTTGTGAGTCAGTAGTTCGACGTACATGTAAACATTATGTTCTTTAACCATTAGATAGATGTGTGTGTAAGTGATTGTGGACCCATAGAATAAAAAATCATATTATATTTATCATAATTTTGTTTTAATATAATCATGGATTAAAGACAGTGTAGGTATCAGAGATGGAAAATAAAATAAAGGAGCTTGAGTGAAGTTATTACATCTTAATCGGATTACTCCATTTGGTTTGTGTCAAAATGATTCATTGGAAGACATTATTCTAAAAGGGATGCTTCATGGATTAAATTAATGATGTTGGGATGTTTATTGGGCATATATTGGCTGAACCTAATAGGTTTTATATTTTTTAAGAAGTGTTATAAGTGGTATATTTTTATAAATAAGGTAAATGACAAACTTGGCATTTTATTAAACAAGTTTGGTGTGACCACATTTTTACCAAAAAAAGTCATAAAAACAAAAAATAATAATTTCAGGTTAATGGAAATAGTGGATATAAAATGGGTGTTGTACGAATTTTTTGGAAATTTTTGGACCTAAATTTATGTTTTTGTCCTTACCTAAGCTTAATTTTACCTTAATCGATGTACTTATTTTTAATTACATTAAATAACATTTTTGTTCATAAACAAAGATGAAATTATTTTAAAATATAAATTTTTCCTATTTCAAATATAGTGTTCATTTTCAAATTATAATAAAATAAATGAAAGAAATTAATTTAAAAATAATCCCACAATCGTGTCGACAATACAAGTTATTAAAATAAAACCATTCAAAAGTTTGAGACGTTTTTATAACCAATTTCAATGTCAAATTGAGGTCAATGAACAAAAAAAATTAATTGAAAAAATTATATAATTAAACATTGAAACCAATTTAAAACATAATTTAAACATTATAAGTAATTTAGTAGAAAAAGCAGTTTTGAAATAAAATTCCACATTTTTAACTATTTATTAAAAAATGAAACCATATATAAAAATAAAAAATAATCATCCTTATATAATATTTATGTTTCATATTCAAAGAATAATTTTATTTTAAAATTTTATGTCTATAAAAGTTATAAAATTTGGATTTAAAATGGGTTCTCCCTTAAAAGGTTGTAAAACTACATTTATAAAAAAAATATTTTTATGAATAATGTTGGGGTTGTTCTTTATATTGTTTCCATCAAATCTATTGAATGAATGTAAAAAATACATGATTTAATATAAAAAATATATATTAAATTAATTTCACTCAATAATCTAATTTACATTAATTTACTAGGGTAAAATTTCTTTGTGACCATAAAAATAATAATATTACCTTTTTTTCAATGGGTTTCCACATTCATTTATAAATAATTGGTAACCTATGAATTCATATTATATTCTATAATATATATATTTTCATAAATTAGCTAATACAATTAATATAATAAAATTTAAACTTTATTTTATATATTATTATATTAAATAATTATGTTTTAATAATATATTAATTTTCTGTAATCATCGGTCTTGTGTGTTACGCAAACCATCAATGATTGCCATTACTGCATGTAACACAAGATATACTCTATGTTCCATGGAGAGAAATATAGATTTTATTTCATGTTTTTCTAAAAATTAACTTGGTGTTTCATATAATATAATCCAAATACATTACATTAAAATATAATAAAACATATTCACTATTAAGTAAAATGAAAAATATAAAAATGGTTAAATTAATTCAAAAATAATAATTCACAAAATCTTGGTGTATTACATCCTTCAAGGGAGAATTAATTTCTCAACTCCTAGAAAATGATATTAAAACAAAAAAAATTATGATTTTCATCATTTTTTATGATATCAATGACCTTTATTCACATTTTTTATGGTTTTTGGGTCAAAAACTTTCTCATGAACATGTTCTCTATAACTCTCTATCAGAATAAGATGGTTATATTTCTCCTCTATATCCATGTTTTCACTAATTTTATCAATTTAAAATCATGTTTTTGTGGTGACCATAACATTTCATTTTCCCAATTAATACTAATATGTTCTATAAACTACATTTATGATATGGGGCTTCAATGATTGTTTATATTTCAATATCAAAACCAATAATATCAAAATCAGGTTTAAAGTGAAACCACACAATTTAATTTAAGTAGATAGAATGTAACACCTCAAGACGTTACAATATTTTAATTTTTTAATAAATTTATTTTAATTTCCAGATTACTTTAAATGGAAAACAATCATAAGATTACATTACACAAAAAATGAGTTGTCTTACGTTACACAAAGGGCTATGTTTTATAGAACAACAAATATATTATTAAAATATTATTATTTAATATAATAAGATCCATTATGTGGATGATTTAAAATAGTATCAACTATATTATTAAAATATATGGTTGAATTTATTGGTTTCCAATTATTTATAAATGAATATGAGAACCAATTTGTTTTGACAGGAATGTTTTTGTAAAAACTATTTTTAAGCTCACAAGGGAGTTTAATACTTATAAATAAATTTTTTTACTATTGGTGTATGATATTAATGAAATATATATATTATATATTTAATAAAATATTTTTCACATTCTTAAATTATAGTTGATAGGCATAACATAGGAATAAAACCAATATTACACATAAAACCTTATGTTTCTATCAAGGCAGTTTTACCACCTTTTGATGGTGAACCTTTATTAAATCCATTTTGACACTTTGATATGTTATATTTGAAAAAAATAAATTCTTATTTTAATAAAGAATATAAAAATTCAATTTTTTGAATGTTCGGTATTTTTCTGATAAGTTTTATATGTTGATGAATAATGATAAAAAATTTCATTTTAATTGTAAACAGAACTTTCTTTTGAATAATTTATATTTTAAAATTATATCTATAATTTTTTATAAAGTATAATTAGATAAATTTTTTATCATTAAATCTAATCTATGTTATTTTGATCAATTTAACATTTTATTTGGATATAAAACCACTTCATATTTTGGACATTTTCACTTTAAAAATGAATTTTCATGTTCTGTCCACATGATTAAAAATAATTAAATAATATTTTTTTATATTATTTTATTAAAAATAATTAAATATATCTCAAACATTGCATCCTACGAGAAATTTGAGGACACTAATGGGTCCGGAATGAGGGTTTTACCCTAGAGAAGGTATAACATCTGTTTACGTCGAGCGTTTGGATGCCTCGCCCACAAGAAATTATTATTATTTTTTAATCAATTATTTATTCCATTTTTTAAAGATTAAAACATTAATAACTCACAAACCGTAGGTCGTACGAGAAATCTGAGACCACTGATAGGTCCGAAATGGGGGTTTTACCCTAGGCAGAGTATAATTTTTATTCGCAACAAACTTTTTATTAATGTAACAAATTAAAATTGTTTAATTTAATTAAACAATTAAATTAATTAATTAATATAGAGGTTACTATTCATTCATCTTCTTCTTGCACCGTTTTCCATTTTAAAGTCCATGGAAGCTTTTGGGAACCCCATTATGGACCGTTTTCAACGCAATAAATTTTAAAATGACCTCTATGAGTGAAATAAATCACTCTGCCAATAAGAAATGGATCAAACATGCATCAAATGAAGAGTTTTAATTTAGGGTTTTTATTTAAATCTGAACGGTTCTAGATCTCTTTTAAGAGTTTCTCATTTGTTGATTTGAGGGTTAGAGCGGCCATGTGCGAAATAGTCTGGATGATATTTGCATAACCAGCCTTCATCTTCTTCCATCCGAAGACCCGAAGTGTGTGCACCTTTTTTTTCTTTGCTTCTCAACCTGGTGCGCACAAAACTAGGTTTTTGTTTGTCTTTTTTTTATTCTATTATTATTATTATCTTCCCACCCATTTACATTAATTCTTTTTTTTTAAATATGGAAAATATGGGATTGTTTTATAATTAATAATTTTGTTTTTAAATGGTGATTTCATAGTTTTTTTAAATAAATTATCAATGTTTGATTTCATAAAATAATCATTGAACAATTATCTTTTTATTTTCTTTATGTAATAATATAAAATATATTTATAAAGAAATAATATGGAATTATTACAAGATAAATAAATTATCATCGGCGGTTGACGTGCGTTTTTTTAGGGTGTTCATCCGTCCTCTTGCGCTCGAACCAGATCGAACCATACCTCGAATTTTGACATGCGAGTTATCTTTGACATAAGGTAGGTGGTTTAAAATCCAATCCCATGGTCTCATCTGTTATGCATATGCAGTTGTACAAATATCATGGCGTAAATAATAATTGAGTTTTTTTATCAATTAATTAATTGGGTAAATTAATTAATTTGGGAAATATGAAATGGGTAATTGAATTGGTTGGAATAAATAATTAATTAATAAATTAATTAGTTGCACCTTGTGATGATGGATCTTTGGAATTAATTGATGGCCATAATGTGGTTAATTAGTTAGTTATTATAAATAATTAATTGGTGGTTTTGTTATGCAGATTTTGTGATTATGGATTTAGTTAAATAATTTTATTTGAATTAATGGAAAAATTGATGTGGTTAATGGTTGAATTGATTAATCAATATTTTGAATGAGAATTGTGATGGAAGGTTAAGGCTGATTAAATAATGAATGATGTTTAATATGTGAAATAGATATTTGATTGAGAAAGGGTTGTGGGACACGGACTGATGCTCCTAATACCCACAGGGGTTCTAGACATGGCGCTCTAGAACCAATGACATGGATGAAATTAATATTTTATGGGACAAGGACTGATGCTCCAAATACCCATGGGGTTTTGAGACAAGGACTGATGCTCCAAATACTCACATGTGTGCTAGACATGACGTTCTACACTTTTATTTTGTACTATAGTTACTTTCGGCTATTTATAAATTTAATATTGTGACATAATGATTATGAATTGAAGAGGGGGGGCATAGCCCGAAGAAGGTATTGTGTTTTGGGTGTCCTCGGGAACCCAAAAGTTTATGTTATTTAAAGGTTAATTGGATAAATATAAATGGTTTCCTCTATTGCATTATTATTTTTTATTATTATTTAATACAACTGCATACACTGCTTCTAACTGGATTTGTTTTAGACACTGTTGGTGGTGACCTACTAAGTCATACTCACACCCTACTCGGGCTGCCTGATCGGTACCCAAATAGACTTTGTTATTGCAGGATAGGACAAGGGCAAGAGCCCTGGTTAGATTACTGATTGGGGATGGAGCTTGGTTGAGGGAACTGAACATGGTTTGGAACCCGCTTGGGAGTCGCTAGCCTCTTACATCCAGTTTTCTTGTTTTTTGGCACTTGATACATTTATATAGACATTGCATGTTTACCTTTAAGTTGAGTATTGTATTTCCTGTCTTGGTTATTCTTATTAAATTTGTACTGATATAATTATATATACTTCCGTTATTTCTTGTTTACTTCCACTGATATTTTTACACTGATAATAGAGGGTATAGTCTCCCCATGACTGTCTTACCAGACCCTCGCTGCTTGTCGGCAGCCTCTGGCGTACGGGGAGACGCGCCTGAGGTCATGTGGCGAACTGGCTTGGGGCACTATTGCGTGGCACTTGGGTCAGGACATTACAAAGTGGTATCAGAGGTGGTTTGCTTTTTTTTTTTGTCTTATTATTTATGGAAAGGTAGAAAGGAGACTAGAGAAAGTTTGGGCTTGATAATGAGCTCATGCATGGGAGTTGCAAACCCATGTACGGGGGGAAACTCATGTACTCGGGGTGGGATTGCTGTTACTGTTGTTTGTCATTACAGTTGAATATTATTTCACCTTGGGTGATGCACTTATTGTGTGATGTGATTATTATTTCTAGAATTTATTGAGTATTGATTCATGGACCGGAATGGCATGAGTGTTTTGTCTGCATGAATCATTCTAGGCACTCAAGATTATTATGACATGCATCCTTTTAGGCACGCACGAGGAAACGGGTTATGGGTAGGTTGTTGAAATTAAACTATTTTTTTCCTTGATTGTGAAATTGAAATGAAAATGGTGTTTAAATTTGAAATTGAAAGAAATAAATGTAAAATGATATAAATAAATTAGTTTTGTGTAATTGTGATAACTTTGTGAACTGTTCCCTAAGTTGCGTGTTTGTCTTTGTAGAAATATGTCTCCACGACGCTTGTTGAGAGGACGAACGAGGGGAATAGCTGGGAATGGTCCTCCAGTAGTTGATCCTGAGGAACCAATAGTACCAGTTGAGGAAGCAGGGAACAGTTTCGAGAGAACTTCACCCGTTTCATGCAAATGATGGAAAGAGACCTAGACTATACATGATCACCTGGAGACACCCGTTGAGAAGAGAGTCAAGTTGGCAGCTTACATGTTGTGTGGTCAAGCGAAAAGTTGGTGGGACATCCAGACTCGAGATGGACAGCTGGAAGCTATGGAGTGGAAGGAATTTCAGGAGAAGTTCTTTGAGCACTTTTATCTAGAGATGCTCAAGCATGGGAAAGCAGCTGAGTTCATGAGGCTAACTCAAGGGAATATGTCTGTGATGGACTATGTTGGACGCTTTACAGACTTACAACGTTTTGCTCCAGCATTGGCAGCAGATGAGGCTACCTCAGCAAGGCGATTTCAGGATGGACTTAAATGTGAAATTAAGTCTCAAGTAAATATTTTCAGGCTGAAGAAGTTTTCAGAAATGGTAAATCAATCTCTCATCTCTGAAGGGAACCTGAAGGAGGCTTCTAGTGGCGGACAACTGGTTTATACTGGACGGTCAGGTGGTGTGAATTTTGAGAGCAGGAAGCGACGTTATGATAATTTCAGTCAGGGAAGTGGAAAGCAGAGTAACCAGACAGAGGGGTCAGTTACACAAGACCTTACCTGAGTGTTTTTCCACCAGTGTGGTAGGTCGGGGCACTATCGTAATCAATGTCCCCGACCCCCTGTGGAATGCAGATCCTGTTGTAGGATGGGACATCTCCAGAGGTTATGTAGGAACCCAAGGCAGTCAGGTAGTGATGGAACAACTAAACAGAGCTAGAGTGTGGGAAGGGGATCTTCTACACCTTATCAGTCCCAGATTTGGAGTTCTACTGGCCGAGGCGGTGAAGGTAATGGATGTGGTTCTTGTGGGAAACAACGCCCATATCAGCAGAGTGGTACAAGTCAGGGGAGTCAGATGGTATCACAGGGAAGAGGAGCAGCACAGTTGCATGCGGTATAACCTACACTTGTAGATAGCAAGGCTGGACCATCGACAATGAGAGGTACTATTCTTGTGGATTCTACCTTAGCTTGTGCCTTATTTGATACTGGTGCCTCACATTCCTTCATATCTACAAAACTTGTTAATGGTTTGAGTTTGACGGTGGAGTTTGTGAGCGGGGTTATGACAATAGATACACCTTTGGGAGTGCGTTCTAAAGACATCTGTATGTGCAAGGGATGCTCTCTTAAGATCGGGGAGTACCTTTTTCTGTGGGATCTCTATAACCTTGACATGACAGGATTTGACCTAATTCTGGGTATGGATTGGTTAGTCACATACCAAGCCCACATTGATTGTTATCTTCGGAGGGTGACATTTACATCACCTGCGGGTGACCATTACATTCACTGTGGGGAGTGGGATATCTAGGCAGGCCGAGCAGGGGAAATTACTCAGCTACTGGGAGAGCTCACAGCCCACGTTTCTAGTCTTTTACTGGATGACGAAGTTGTTAGGCAAGATGTCCTTCCACCAGTGGTTGATTTGTTTCAGGATGTCTTTCCGGAAGACTTCTCAGGGATCCCACCTAAGAGAGATGTTGAATTTACTATTGAGCTCATGCCAGGAGCAGAGCCAGTATCTATTCCACCATATAGAATGGCACCGACAGAACTTCAAGAACTCAAATCTCAGCTAGAAGACTTAAAGGATAAAGGATTTATCCATCCAAGTACGTCGCCTTGGGGATCACCTGTACTATTTGCAAAGAAGGCTGATGAGAGTTTACGTTTGTGTGTCGATTACCGGAGGTTGAACAAGATGACTATGAAGAACCGATATCCTCTACCGCGTATTGATGATTTATTTGACCAGTTGAAGGGAGCCTTTGTTTTCTCAAAGATCGACTTAAGATCGGGGTATCATCAGTTGAGAGTTCGGACTTCTGATATACCGAGGACTGCTTTCAGGAGTAGGTATGGGCTTTATGAGTTTGTTGTAATGCCATTTGGGTTAACAAACGCACCAGCAGTGTTTATGGCCATGATGAATAGGATCTTCCATCCGTACCTGGATCAGTTTGTAGTGGTTTTTGTGGACGACATCTTGGTGTACTCCAAGACTCATGAAGATCATGCCCAACATCTTGACATCATCCTTAGTACACTGAGAGAGCATCGGCTATACGCCAAGCTATCTAAGTGTCAATTTTAGATTGATCAGGTACACTTCTTGGGACACATTATCTCGAAGAATGGTGTTTCAGTGGATCCAGAGAAGGTGCAGGCAGTGGTTTCTTGGGAGCAGCCTAATAATATTTTCGATATTCGAAGATTTTTGGGGTTAGCTGGATATTACAAGAGATTCATCCAGGACTTTTCTCGTTTGGCATCACCACTTTCAGGCTTGACCAAAAAGGGAGTAATGTTTGAATGGTCGGAGGCTTGCGAGAAATCTTTTCAGGAGTTGAAGAAGCGTTTGACATCCACACCAATTTTGGCTCTACCTGAGCCAGGTGAAGAGTACACGGTGTATTGTGACGCTTCTAGGATAGGACTTGGAGCTGTGTTGATGCAAAGGGATAAAGTTGTGGTGTATGGGTCTCGACAGTTGAGGCCACATGAACGGAATTACCCTACACATAACCTTGAGTTGGCAGTTGTGGTATATGCTTTGAAGTGTTGGAGACACTACCTCTTGGGAGAAAGGTTCACAGTTTATACAGACCACAAGAGCTTGAAGTACATCTTTTCTCAGTGCGATTTGAATCTTCGACAGCGGAGATGGGTTGAGTATATACAGTCTTTTGATTTTTAGTTGGCATATACTCCCAGGAAAGGAAACAATGTGGCTGATGCTTTGAGTAGGAAAACTCAAACTCAGATTGTTCAGGAGTCTAGTGCTGAGTGGAGGATGATGTCGTTGCTAGCTGAGATGCACGTTGTGGTTCAAGAGAAACATGAGAAGATGAAACTCGTGTCAGTTGCAGTAGAGTCTACACTTTTGAGACGGATCAAGGACAAGCAATATGAGGACACAAAGTGCTTGGCCTTAAGGGAAAACTTTGAAGGTGGGGAGACACCTTCGGACTGGAAGATAGATTAGGATGATATCATTTATGTGAAGAATCAGGTTGTTGTTCCTACGATCATGCGAGAGGATCTCATGAGGGAATTTCATGCCTCAAAATGGGCGGTGCATCCCTGTGTGACCAAAATGCACCGTGACCTACGACGACAGTTTTGGTGGCCCGGTATGAAGAAGGAGATAGCAGGGTTTGTGACACGATGCTTCACCTATCAATAGGTGAAGGCAGAACATCAACGACCTGGAGGTTTACTGCAACCTTTTCCCATTTCAGAATGGAATTGGGATGACGTGACCATGGACTTTGTGATTGGTCTTCCAAAAACACTTAGGAAGAGTTATTCTATTTGGGTCATTGTAGATCGACTGACAAAGGTAGCACATTTCTTTCCTATAAGGGAAACTTTTACAGTTGAGCAGTTGGGAGAGCTGTATTTACAGAAGATAGTTCGATTACACGAGGTGCCACGAACTATAGTTTCGGATCGTGATTCATGATTTACTTCGCACTTCTGGAAGGGTTTGCAAAAGGCACTTGGTACGCAGGTTTTATTGAGTACACCTTTCCATCCGCAAATAGATGGACAGTCAGAGCATACTATACAACTGCTTGAGGATATGTTGAGGGCGTGTGTTCTTGACTTCGGTGGCTCATGGGAGAAACACCTAGATTTAGTGGAGTTTGCCTATAACAAAAGTTATCAGGAAACTATACAGATGGCACCATATGAGGCTCTTTATGGTAGGCCATGCAGATCACCGCTATGCTGGATGGAAGCAGGTGAGTCAGAGTTATTGGGACCGAGTCTCGTACAGGAGACAACAGAGCAGGTTCATCTGATTCAGAAATGTATGGCTACGACTCAAAGTAGGCAGAAGTCATACGCTAACAGACGGAGACGACCCTTAGAGTTTATAGAGGGTGATCGTGTTTTCCTTCGGGTGTCACCTAGGTTGGGTCACCACAGGATACGGAGGCAGGGAAAGTTGGCACCCAGGTTTGTTGGACCTTTTGAGATCGTGAAGAGAATTGGGCCGGTAGCATACCGATTGTCTCTTCCACAGAAATATAGTTCTATGCATGATGTTTTCCATGTATCACAACTACGACGGTATCACCCCGACCCTTCTCATGTGATCGATGTGGATGATGTTGAGCTTGAGATAGATGCGTCCTTTGAGGAGCATCTGATACGTGTGTTGGATCGCAGTGAGAAGGTGTTGAGGGGAAATACTGTACCGATAGTTCGTGTATTATGGCAACATGGACGTGTGTAGGAAGAGGCATGGGAAAGGGAGATAGATATGTGAGCTCAGTGGCCCGATCTTTTTAGCTTGGAATCTCAGAGAGGCTTGGGAGTATAGCTCGAGGACGAGCTCTTTTAAGGTGGGGAGATTGTAAGATTCTGTTTTTTTTAAGGTATGTTTTCCTTTGAACCTTTTTTTATATAGATTATAAATATTTTATGTGAATAATATAATAATATTTTCTTTGGCAAAAAAATTAATAAATGATTAAAGGTTTTACACATGAAATAATGCCCAGTTAACACTCTATAATATTTTAATAGAATGTTTTCTAAGTTAGTCGCTGAGTAGTGAATGATTCAGTGGCCCGATAGGCCTCTGCATAGACGAATTAAATATATTAATTAAATTATTTAAAATGCGGAATATTTGTGCAAAATATTTGAATAACTTAAAAATGGTGCATCATATGAGAAATCTGAGATTACCGGTGTATCCGAAATGGGGTGTTATCCCTAGGCAGAGTATGACATGTGTTAGCGTCAGACGTTTGGATGCCCCGCTCGTAAGTTAAAGTTGTTAAATAATATTTTTTTTATATTATTTTATTAAAAATAATTAAATATCTCTCAAACGGTGCATCCTATGAGAAATATGAGGCAACCAATGGGTCCAAAATGAGGGTTTTACCCTAGAGAAGGTATAACATCTGTTTGCGTCGAGCGTTTGGATGTCTCGCCCGTAAAAAATTACTATTATTTTTTAATCAATTATTTATTCGGTTTTTTAAAGATTAAATCATTAATAACTCACAAACAGTGCGTCGTACGAGAAATATGAGACCACTGATGGGTCCGAAATGGGGGGTTTACCCTAGGCAGAGTATAATTTTTATTCGCAACAAACTTTTTATTAATGTAACAAATTAAAATTGTTTAATTTAATTAAACAATTAAATAAATTAATTAATATAGAGGTTACTGTTCATTCATCTTCTTCTTGTGCCGTTTTCCATTTTAAAGTCCGTGGAAGCTTTTGGGAACCCCATTATGGACCGTTTTCAACGCAATAAATTTTAAAACGACCTCTATGAGTGAAATAAATCACTCCGCCAATAAGAAACGGATCAAACATGCATCAAATGAAGAGTTTTTATTTAGGGTTTTTATTCAAATCTGAACGGTTCAAGATCTCTTTTAAAAGCATCTCATTTGCTGAGTTGCGGGTTAGAGCGGCCATGTGCAAAATAGTATGGATGATATTTGCTTAACCAGCCTTCATCTTATTCCATCCGAAGACCCGAAGTGTGTGCGCCTTTTTTTTCTTTGCTTCTCAACCTGGTGCGCACAAAACCAGGTTTTTGTTTGTCTTTTTATTTTTATTTTTATTATATTATTATTATTATCTTCCCACCCATTTACATTAATTCTTTTTTTTAAAAGATGGAAAAGAGGGGATTGTTTTATAATTAATAATTTTGTTTTTAAATGGTGATTTCATAGTTTTTTTTAAAGAAATTATCAATGTTTGATTTCATAAAATAATCATTCAAAAATTATCATTTTATTGTCTTTACGTAATAATATAAAATATATTTATAGAGAAATAATACAGAATTATTACAAGATAAATAAATTATCATCAGCGGTTGACGTGCGTATTTTTTAGGGTGTTCATCCATCCTCTTGCGCTCGAACCAGATCGAACCATACCTCAAATTTTGACGTGCGAGTTATCTTTGACATAAGGCAGGTGGTTTAAAATCCAATCCCACAGTCTCATCTGTTATTCATATGCAGTTGTACAAATATCATGGCGTAAATAATAATTGAGTTTTTTTATCAATTAATTAATTGGGTAAATTAATTAATTTGGGAAATATGAAATGGGTAATTGAATTGGTTGGAATAAATAATTAATTAATAAATTAATTAATTACACCTTGTGATGATGGATCTTCGGAATCAATTGTTGGCCATAATGTGGTTAATTAGTTAGTTATTATAAATAATTAATTGGTGGTTTTGTTATGCGGATTTTGTGATTATGGATTTAGTTAAATAATTTTATTTGAATTAATGGAAAAATTGTTGCGGTTAATGGTTGAATTGATTAATCAATATTTTGAATGAGAATTGTGATGGATGGTTAAGGCTGATTAAACAATTAATGATGTTTAATATGTGAAATAGATATTTGATTGAGAAAGGGTTGTGGGACACGGACTGACGCTCCTAATACCCATAGGGGTTCTAGACATGGCACTCTAGAACCAATGACATGCATGAAATTAATATTTTATGGGACAAGGACTCATGCTCCAAATACCCATGGGGTTGTGAGACAAGGACTGACGCTCCAAATACTCACATGTGTGCTAGACATGATGTTCTACACTTTTATTTTGTACTATAGTTACTTTCGGCTATTTATAAATTTAATATTGTGACATAATGATTATGAATTGAACAGGGGGCACAGCCCGAAGAAGGTATTATGTTTTGGGTGTCCTTGGGAACCCGAAAGTTTATGTTATTTAAAGGTTAATTGGATAAATATAAATGGTTTCCTCTATTGCATTATTATTTTTTATTATTATTTAATACAACTGCATACACTGCTTCTGACTGGATTTGTTTTAGACACTGTTGGTGGTGACATACTGAGTCATACTCACACCATACTCGGGCTGCCTGATCGGTACCCGAATAGACTTTGTTATTGCAGGACAGGACAAGGGCAAGAGCCCTGGTCAGATTGTTGATTGGGGATGGAGCTTGGTTGAGGGAACTGAACATGGTTTGGAACCCGCTTGGGAGTCACTAGCCTCTTACATCCAGTTTTCTTGTTTTTAGATACTTGATACATTTATATAGACATTGAATGTTTACCTTTCAGTTGAGTATTGTATTTCCTGTCTTGGTTATTCTTATTAAATTTGTACTATTATAATTATATATACTTATGCTATTGCTTGTTTACTTCCGCTGATATTTTTACACTGATAATAGAGGGTATAGTCTCCCCATGACAGTCTTACCAGACCCTCGCTGCTTGTCGGCAGCCTTTGGCGTACGGGGAGACGCACCTGAGGTCATGTGGTGAACCGGCTTGGGGCACTGTTGCGTGGCACTTGGGTTGGGACGTTACAATTATAAAATTTAGAAATATCATTTCTCGAAAGATTATAATTTCATCAATGACTCCTCCATGGTTATTCTATCATTTTATTGTAACTACAATAACCATTAAAGAGTAAAAAATCCAAGTTGTCACTGTAAGAGTTAATGTTTTTAACTAAGGGTTAAATAAGAGATATAATTATAATAATTTTTCCTAAAAATGTCTAAAACTTATTTATTGAGATGATTTAGATGAATAATCATATTATATTCTATGTAAATTACTTTGGATTTATTTGGAATTAACAATGATTTTATATTAATTTAATAATTTGAACGATAGTAAAAGTACCCCTCGCCTCTATTATAAATGGGAACCTCCTCCCTAAATTTATAAAACTACATGAATCCTTCTTGATCAAGAAAGAATCTTACAAATATTTCCCATCATACCTCTGTTAAACATTTAATCTTTCAGTTTTTCATATATTTACCCAAGGAATCCCTTTTGTGCAACCCTAATGTCGTTACACAAAGAAATGGTAAAATCTTTCCTCTACCTCATTAGTATTATTTCCATTATCCAACCTATAAAATATATAATTCCATTACTATATAAAAAATATCCTAAATACATTGATATTTTAATGCTACATTTTCTACTTAAACATACACAAAATTCCATCTAATGGGTAATGAACATATTGGTTATGTATATGGAGAACTATTGCCTCACAAAATGATGACTATTATTTTTTATTTTACCACACTTAATTCATGGGAAATATAAAAATAACCCTTTATATATGTGTTATATATGATATTTACTATGTCATTATTATTCTTTAATCATTAAAAACACATACACTTATTATTTCTATTTTTTTTAAATTTGATAACATCATTTATGGAAGTGTGAACGGTCGCAACCTCAGGGCAATGTGGTTCATTCACACTACACATGGAATGTATAAAAGATGGTTTTAATTAAAATATATGATATATGCGACCAATATATGATATTTTATTTTTAATATAAATATATATCATTTAATTTTCATTAATTTAATATGAAAAAGACATTAAACTAGCATTCATGCATACGTATAACCTACCTTCTCCAGGAAAGCTACATTTCATTTCATATCACCAAATATTATGGATAATTTTAAATAAATATATAATGAATATATATTATTTAAATAATTGTTCACATTCTGCATATGATGATAGCATGATCTAATTAATAGGAACAATAAATAACATGTCAATGCATGAGAAACTATGCAATTTTCACATAAAATAGTGAAAATAACAAATGAATGATAAAAATTGGGTAAAATATATTTTAAGATTACAATATATGATACAATAAATATTAATTTATTTCAGTAATAAGTTATTAGCACTATTAAACCCATTATTATTGAAATTAATTTATGATAACCTGAAAGGAAACACAATGTAAGGGATTCAGTATCAATATACATTTCATTGAGACTTATTTTTTATCATGCACCAATTCACTTTTATATGGTGTATATACATTACATTGACATATTACATCATTAATCACCTTATTATCATGATATGATATGTTTTATTTAATGTCCATCCATCATTGAGATTACGATTCAAATGTTTCAAAGTTGTATGATAATCTTTGGAATCTTTAATGATTATTTTACAGACAAATGATTTGTTGATATTTCAATTATATTTACATTCATCAACATTAACAACTATTGTTGTTATATAGCCTATAGTAAAGAATTGTTGATAAATATATATCTTTTATTAAATATAGATATTTGATAAGGAAAATTATTAATATTTGAATCCATTATTCGATATGATGAATGCTTTTGATAGATACGATGGGGGTGGGGCACAATTATAAATAGATCCTTGATGCATCAGTATTATCATTAGATGAAAAAGATGGCAAAAAAAGATGGGTTTTTACCTGATATGATAAACTGTCTTATGAAAGGCCTCGATGATAATGTTTCTATATACTTGGGAAACATGGTTGTCAATAATTAAGCATCACCCACATTTAGGATCAATTATTTTTTATCCATGATATTTTTCATCGACATATATTTGGATACATTATTTTATTATTTTACTGAATTATATGTAATGGATTTCAGTTTATTACCATTACATATTGATTATACCTTCTCTATTTATTTGACTATGATGTTTTATATGTTATTTACCTTTCAATTTTGATGTATTTACATTGATTGAATATTTATTTTATTTTACCAACCCTTACAAAGATTTAAGATCACCCTAATTATATTTCCTTTCACCTGATTAATAAGAGTAATAATTTCATTGAGTTTCAACGATTCTATTTATATATTTCTATTATGTATCATGTTTTTAGATCTTATTTTTAATTTTTTTTGGGTATCATGTATATAATCTAGCATTCCAACACTTCTAAACTAATCGTTCATTTAGGATTTCATTCCTTATAATTCATGTCAATATAATAAAACATTTCTATGGTTTTATACTCTATGGAGCATGCGTTAAAGTAAATGGGGTGAAGAATTGGGGCTCCACCTTCTCTCTCTCATCCTTGGAGGAAAAATTTGGAATAAGGTGATCTATTATCAGGAGAGGTATATTGGCCACTCAAACCCTCTTATCACAAACAATATGCCTCCATTTAGGTACTTAGTGAAATTACACTAGCCACATAGTGGCCTCATCCAAATGGATCACACCTTAGAACCCCCATCGAGTACATTTTCCACCCAACTAGTCACACTATAGTAAAATATATCTGTCAAACTCCCTCTTACACATACTGAATAACATTAATTTGACTTCCTGTTTTCATCATGAGAATCACCCTCAAAACACTATTTATAATATTTTACACACACTAAAAATTCTAATTAATAATCCAAATCAGGAAATTCAAAACGGTCTTGATTTTTCTCTCACTGAAATATTACTACCTCCAAATATACTGACACCAACATTTACAGTGATATGAAATCATACATTGTTTTATATATTTTTTATCATATTATATATATAATCATCCATTTATGTTATCTTACTCATGATGTATTATTTTTTATTTATTTCAGTTAACATTTTATTATTTCATGCTTTACGTTAAATATGGTTGGTGTATAGTTATAATATCTATATAATGTTATCTATTGTTGATAATTACTTTTTATCCGTCACACTGGTGATTATATCTATTATATAATAAAATTATTTTCTCACCACATTACAGGTAAACCATCCCTGTAAATCGATATCCTCTATTATATTGGGAGGCACAACTATGGTCACCTGGCATCTCCATATCAGTTACTATTTGTGTGAGTTAGGCTAGCTTATTACATGTTGGTTTTACTCTTCTTGGTTAACACTCTATCCACAAACACTATTACATAATTTCAAAAAAAATATTATATATATATATAATTATAAATAATTATGAACTAAAAATATATTAGGAACTATTCTAAATGATTTTATTTGGATAAAAATATCAAATTATTTTTCACAAATTATTTTTTCCTTGAAAATTGTTTATATCTATAAATAGACATTTATAATTTTTAAATATCATGATAAGTGAAAGATATATAAATATTGTCATTTTCAAATTATTTTTTTCCATAAAAACATTTATGGGAATGAGGGTAAATGTGTTTAACCATTTCATATAGAATGTACTATCCAATTTTAATTTCAAAAAAATTATCTCTTCAATGAAAATTATTTGTATCGATTATGATACACATTTGGTATTTTCAACCCATATGGAGACATTTTTTTCATTAATTATTTTTTCAATCATTACTTAGAAAAATATCTTTTATTTTTTTTAATAAATATATTTTTATCCATCAATCCATTTTAAATTACGTATTTTAAATTTATGTTGTTGTGATTTTAGTTTCTATTGGAAATCATAATTCACTATATCTACACCCATCTTATTTATTTTATTAAAGAATACTACATTTATTCCCTAATGTTTTCCCTAGTGTTACTAAGAAAAGGTCAAAAGTATAATCATTTTCATTCAAATTAATATCTTTTTTCATAAAACTAATCTATATTTTTAAAGAAACAAGTATATAAACATGAAAGGATTATCAATTTTTGAGTAATTTTATATTTAATTTCTAATCTCTAATTACTATTTATAAGATTTTCCTGATCACAAAAGATTTTTAAAATCTCAAATAATGTGTAAATCATAATGAACTATAATTTATCTGTTAATTTGAATAAAATTCATCCAAATATTTTTTTAAATTAACATAATTCAAAATATATTCACATTTATAATTATATCCATCAATATTTTCTAAAATATTAATTTTTTATTCTATTTTTTAGAGAATTCAAGCTATTTTTATCAATTAATCGAATCATATTTCATATGTGTTAGATAATAAAATTTAACAATATTATAAAATATTGATTCAAAATCATTTTTTTATTATAACCATTTATTTATATCCAATAAGTATTCATTTTATACTCATCATTATATTTTCCACAATTTATCTTTATTTATTATTAAAAAGGGATTTAAAAAAGATGGAATATTTATGTCACATGTTTATTTTATTAAATCAATATTTTATTTGTTAATATTTGATTCTATTCTCTTTATATATTTATATGTGTGCTAAATGTGATTTATGTTGATAAATAATATCTGAATTATTTATTTAATGTATTATATTAAAAAAAAATTAGTCCCTTCTATTGGAAAAAGAAATTAATTCTATAAAATACCCACTCAGTTGTGATAATAAGATTAAAGAATATGTTAGTAATATTTGATTCCATGATTTTCTAATTAACTCATAAATTATTCCATGATAATTCATGTCATTTCATTCTATATTACTTATTTATGAATAAACAAAAATATTTCTCAATATATATTATAATTTTTACAATATTTTAAATAGCATCAAACATTATATTCTACAATGTCGCCTTTGAAAATATTTTAACAAATTATATAAATTATATAAAAATTAATTATCCAATTATGTTTTTTCTTATTAGTCCTATTCAAATAAAAATTAATTATTTAAATTAGTTTTCTAGTTTAATATTTCTCACTATTTTTTTCATTTTCTTATTTTCTTATGAAAATTATCATTTATAATATTTATTAAATATTTCAATGTTTAAGTACAACACATAAATTTTTTTATGATTTTTTTTAAAAAAAATTAAAAAATTTCCATCTATTCTATTTGGAATTTTTATATTTTAAACCAAAATAAGAAGATTATTTTTTCCTCTCAACTAACTAAATTACTAATAATTATTTCACCTTCATTCAAAAATTATTTTCTCATTATATTTTTATTTTGAAATAATTAATCTTGAATATTGATTTATTTAAAGCATAATAAAATTACATAATAGATTAAAAATTAAAAATTATTTCTTTAAATAATAACAAAATTCAATCATTTATATATTATGATACAATTTTATGTTTATCTAAACAGTATTCTATTTAGGATATGTCCTAGAGAATATTAACTAATCCATCATAACATATATGTCTATTACCCTTAAATAATTATACCTACAAGTATAATAAAAGAACATACACTATGAAGGATACTTTTATTTTCTTTTTATAGATATTTATATTTTTAAAATAACCTATTCAGATTAATAAATATTTTTTATCACCGAAATTATAGATCCACTAGTGTTATATAACTAATCTAATGGAATTTTCATATAATTATTAAATTTAAAAAAATCAGTAAATATAAAACAATCTTTGTTAAGGTATCCATTTTTTATTTTCCCACAGTACCCATTCCAATAAAATTACCACTTTATATTTTCATTAAACTATAGTTTTATAATGAAATTTTATAATATGATACCATCAAATTGATAATATATTCCCAAAAAACAATAGTTACAAAATAAAATTATATTTCCTTACTCAAAAATATTTTTCCATATGTTTTTAAGGATTTTTAATATTTTTTACTTATATTTTTATTCTTTGTTGATATCAAATTTTTATTTTTTCCCTAATATTATAATTGTACATTTATAGGGACATAGATTTTATAAGATAATTAATATTTATTTTTTAGGTATTGGAGATGATGTATGTAAACACAGATTTTAATTATAGGTGAAAAGATTAGTTTTTAGAATTTTTGAAACCAAAGTCTGGGTCTGGTCATAATCATTTTTTTGTTGAACATAATTTATTGTGATTTCGGCTCTATTCATGGTCTTCCAATCACATTTTTCATAGTGAAGAATTGGTTTTTAATAAAGAAATTTAAAAGGGGGTCATGTCATGGTTCAAAATTTAAAAAAAATTGTTTTTTTGAGGTATCTTTTTATATACTCATGGTTTGCGGTTGGATTATAGTGGATTCATTGTTTTCTATAAGTGGGTGGAAAAAAGTTATGGTGTCTATCATGATGGAGGATAACATGGTTTGGTGAACACAATGTTTTGGTTGGAAAGTATTATACTTGTTACATCAAAGACCATGTTACTAATTTAAATAGACATGGCTTGGTTCAGTAAATATTTATTCCAATAATGTAATTTGATTTTAAATCTAATGAAATGTGGAAACATTAAAGAACCATGGTTTTTTATATTTACTAAATGAGATAAACTATGGAATGATTTTTGTTCACTACACAATGGTTTTAAAATAAGGTTATTCAATAAATTCATCGACTAATTTGTTTTCCATTAGTTTTATAATGATTTTTAAAACCATAGAATTAATGAAGTCCAAATTTTTTTGGTCAGATGTTCCTTTAATGGGTTAGTTAATCCTTGTATTTTTATTTATCAAAGTCTTAAGATTTAATGTTATATTCTGTAACATTCCTTATATTTTTCGTTTTCTATTTTTTAGTGATGATGTATTATAGTATATGAAACATTGATTTGAAAATTTATTTATTTTTTATTGATTTATATATGATTGATTATAGATATATTAAAGAATTGTTAACGGAAAATAGGTGTTTGATCATTGGTTTACATTTTCTCATTGTATTATATTGGTATCATATTAATTTGAGGATGGAGAAATAGATTTTACTTTTTCTTTATTTTTTATTATGTGAATTGGGATGCATTAGTATCTTTATGGGTAGAATGTTTGAATTTTATACAACAGTGAAAAAATATCTATTGAGTTAAAAGGTATAAAATTCAAAATTATTTTACATGATTAATAAAATATTTTTTTATCATAATTATTTTATATGAAAATAAATCTAATGTAATGGCATAGGATAAATAGATATAAACGAAAACATGATTTATATAAGGTATTAAAAATAATAATATGGGAACTAGATGATGTTATATAAATCTAAAATTTTCCTTTAATTATGTAATGTTGAAAATGAATTAAATATTTAGAAAATAAGAAATAAATTAATTATATGGTTTGATTATTGATGTTGAAAATTGGTATTATCTAATATATATATATATATATATATATATATATATTATTTAATGGTTTTATTATTGGTTTTATCATTTTTTGAATGAAGATTTATTCATGTAGTATTGTTAAAGTGGTGTGATATTGTTTACAATTAATGATTAGAGGATATGGCATGGTTTGTAGATGATGTACTACAGTGTAGTTTGTGTTGATTGAATAGATAATGTGTAGTATCATTGTTTCATATGGAAACATTTTAAAACTATTAAATAAAATGGAATAAATGGACTAGGAATGTGTTTATGTTGTATAAAAACTCAATAATAGTTTCGATAGAAATTTAAACAATACCTTTTATCTAAGGAATAAATGATTGATCCTCATATCTGCACTTTATCTATATTTTATAAAAAAACTTTGAAAAATATATTCCATCATAGAGAACATGGATCAGGTCTTATTTGAAATGATGTCCCGAATAGATTATCCAGTCACTCCGGGAGGTGGGTGAATCCATGTTAGTGTTTTTAAAAAATTATATTCTATTTTAATTGTCCCCTCATGATATTTTAACTTCTTTCTTCATTAAAAAATGGATATATTTATAGGCAAAAAAAATTCACCAACACATTTAATATACAAGAAACAACTTCAAGAATAATTTTTTGCACGGTATGTCTCGAAGGAAAGAATTAACTCCATGCGTGGGATGCGCCCATAAAGGGCTCGACGCGTTAGGGTTCCCACATGTCGCCTCCTTCCTCTTCTCCACCTTAGGTCGGCGGCAAGATCTCTCTAGGCAGTCATGCTCGTCATGCTTGTGGTGTGTGCATCCTCTTCTAGTGGAGACGTCGCAGCTTTGTGGGATACCATCGGTTCATCATTTCTTCCATCTTTATGACCTATCCTCTGAATTGGATAGGGTTTTTTCGGCCGTGCGGTGAAGGTACAGAGGTCGTGTTCTGCTACAGTGGTCTGAGGGTTGTAGACTAGTTTTCGCGTTGGCTATGGGTGTGAATGAGAGGTCTGTTGCGGTCTCGGGTGTGATCGTGATTCGTGAAGGCGGCTATGGGCGCCATTCTGGATTGCGGCAGGATTTTTCTTCCGGAGCATGTTCGGGTGTCTGGATTTCTGGTGATGTTTTTCGTTTCTAGTTTGATGCTTTATTTCTGGTTTGGTTGCAATCTTCTAGTCGTTTCTGGTCATTTGGTGAGGATTTGCGGTTTTTGGATCTGTGGAGGCGCGTGAAGGGGAAAGCATCTGGTGATGGACTCTTCATACTGCTATTTGTGTGATAGTCTTGATCTGCTTGGATTCAGCCATTTTTGTTCTGTCTTGGTTGATTCTACCTTGTTATTGGGTGAATCTAGATCTTGCATTTCAGTGAAATGTGTTTTTTTTCTTCCTGTTTTGGTGGATTGGATTTGGTGGAGGAGCAAATGAGGGTGCTTTAGTGAAGGAGGTCTTGACATATGGTTAATCTTTGATCGTGTGGAATGGTTTTTAGAGTGGATGATTTCGAGGGTTTGAGCAAGAATCACGTTTTGAATTCCGCAGTAAAAGCGTTTAGGGGTTGCTTTTTTCTAACATTCTACTACGAAATGCTTCGGAAGAGGATTAGAGTAGGTAGCGTTCACCATGTATGGTTGTTCGGATTCGGTAGTTTGAGAGGGTATGACACTTCCATCGGTACCAGGCACGTGCATTGCTGCACGGGATAGTTTGCTGAGCAGTTATGCAATGCTGGAGTAATTCTATAATGATGTTGATGCTGGGGAGAGGTATTCCTTACTAGTCTTGTTCTGGGATGATTATGTCCCTTCTGACCATTGGGTTTTGTTTTTTCTTTTTGTCTTTGTAGTATGTGAGGTTTTTCCCCTTTACCCTTAAAAGGTTGTTTATCCAAAAATGAATAAAAAAATTTAGGCCTTCGGGCCATTCAGTCAAAGAATTAACTCCATGCAATATTCAGGTCATGTTTGAGTCATTGATATCCATTAAAGTAAAGTAGTGGATCCAATAAATAGGTAATGTATATATTTTATACTTACGAGGATATCTACTAAATTATCTAATAATATATTAACAAATCATTGAATTTGATGTGATGGTTCGTGTCTTCTGATATTTCAAGAATTTCATGAATAATATGGCTTACAATATAATAAGAACCTCTAGTCTCTAAATTTAGGCTAGCTTCTTTTCATGAAAAGAATATTTAGTATTCCCCTTTACGTCACTATGTCAACAATGAAAGATCATATTCCTTTATAATTTCATTAATTTTAAAAAAATATTGAAATAAGGAGGCCAATCTTTCTATCATCCAATCAAATTTAGAATCATCTGTAAAGGTAGATAGTAAGCTATTTTATTTTTTATTCACCCTAAACACAATTTTTCTTCACAACCCATAACAGATATATCATGAAGATGAAATATTAATGTCATACTTATTTAACTATTATATTATTCTCCTTTTTTTTTCAAACACCCTCTTTTTTATCCATCTTTAATGATATATGGATAACATAAGGAAGGTCTTCTCTAGGTTATCCACTATTTTTTAAATGTTTTTAATCAATTAATGTGTTATTTACTATATAAAATTATTATCCTATATTTCCTAAATACATAGAGTCTTCCCCAAGAATGCAGTATTAGAATCATCTCTGTGAATCAAAATAACAATCCTCTCATACTTCAGTTTTTATATACTCATCATATTTCTGATAAGTTTGTTTTAACATATTTATTATGATAACACATTTATATTATTTATTCAATTTTCTAACAATATTTAAATTTAAAAATCATTTCATAACAATAAAATAAAATCTCACCAGAATACAGATTTTTTAAAAACCCCATGAAATATTGAGAACTATCATAACATTTTTTTCAATAAAATTTTAGATCTATTAAATAAAAATACGAATAACTATAAATTACACTAGTATAGTTTGAATATAGAGACCCCAAACTTCTCACACATTGATTTTATATCTTTTAGATTACAATTTAATTGATTATAGAAACATGTGATGGAGTACTGAGAAAGTTTAATGATTATGTAGACTAGAAAAAAATATTATTATATGGTTAAAGATCAACAATTTCTCCCATAAATATCATACCTTGTACTAATACCCATAACAATACGCTACTGAAAACCAATATTCATGATCTAGGAAAGGAAACATTAGAAAAGTGGATCTAAATTTCTCAATTAAGGTAACAATGAGAGATCCATAAATTTATCATGAGCATAAGGGTATGAGAACTTGATCATAATATTTTAAAACCATACCCTCCATATGAAATACCATATTATTGACTAATCAATTAAATATTTTTAGTTCATAAGGAATGAATAATATGAAATTATAGAACATGCTCCATCTGAGAATATCATGGAGAAAGATATCAAATTGTGGATAATAAAAAAAAATATTATTTCAAGGATACCCACAGATATTCATACAAGTTAGACATGGCTTATCCAACAATGTACCTATTGTATGCTTGGTAAAACCTCCAATTTATCCTTTTCGGGACTTTTAATAACTTTTGGTGTATTCTCTTTTGGGATTGGGGGAACCTCATTTGTACCCTTCTTCATGATGGTGATAAAATATCATGTACCCTCTATCGGGCTTGGGATAACCTCCTATATACCCTTTGATATCATATAACATTAATAATTAGAAAATTATATAGTGGATGATATAGGTCCCACCTGTCAAACGATGAAAATAATATATTTTTGTTCTCAAAGAATATAAAAAATGATCATATCAGAAGAAATAAAATAAAATTAGTTTCATAATCATTATTAATTTCACCATATACTTAACCATAAAAACAAAGTGTCTATCATAAAAATTATATAATTGTATAGGCCCAACATGAAAAAAAATTCATAAAAATCTTATCATAATAATCAAAAGCTATTTAAAGAAAGAATAATAATAGTTTCCTTGCAACATATTCGCTATAATGTACATGTTTCATCAGAGGATATAATATTAAATGGAAAATTGTTTTAAAAATATCAAATTGGACATTTCTTTTGGAAAATAGGCCTCACACTTTTAAAAAAAGTTTTTAGAACAATAAATTTTTGTAAATCCATTTAATAAGAAATATTATTTAAAGATCATTTAAAATCAATTCTTAATGAAAATGTACTTTAAACATAAAAAACATTTTAAAAGACAAAATACAATAATAATAATTTTATTTGAAGATAACCATTGAATCTTATAAAGTTTGATTTAAATTATTGAGTGGTCACGATGACAGAAAATTCTATTCATTTTATAGACATTAAAAATTTATATTGTTTACATTTTATATAAAATCCAAACAAGAATTTTTTGGAAAATTACATGAAGATTTAAATAAATGAATTTTTTTATAAAGTTATATTATGGGTAATATTTTCATTAATATATAAATTGGAGTTTTATAAATCATTTTTTTAATATGTTTTGAAAAAATTATTTTGCAAGATATAATTTTTCCCCCAATGAGATTAATTAAATAATGTTTCTTTAAATATGATTTTATTAAACTCTGATGTACATAAAGATTGTAAAATGAATGGAAACCATATATTCTCATGATAAAACCTTAGGATTAGAACATTAAAGAGTTTCTTCAGAGATAGATCATAATATATAATAATAAAAAACATAATCATAAACAATCATGAAAAGCAATGAGATTGTAACATCAAAACATTACCACTTAGGTAAATTTTTAATATTATGTACCATTAATGAATAATATCAAATTAATATTTTAATATACTAAAAATATGTATAGTCAATATATAAATTTCTATAGGGGAAGTTTATAAACCATATTTGTAATGACCCAAATTATTATAAATTAAATTCCCCTTCTGATTTAATTAAAAGTCTTCTTATGTAATATGGTTATATGAAACACATGAACTTATTTGGTTTTATTATATTCTATAAAATTTAAATGTATTTTAATAATATTTACTATTAATTATATAGTCATTTTATATTGACAACATGATTAGTATAAATATAGGGTTTTATTAATTCCAATTGACACAAACAAAGGAGGTGGTTTCCTCAACACACATTTACTGGACCATCATATGTAGATACCAACACTGTTCCATTCCCTTGACTAATAACAAGATAATATTGAACAACACAAGCTTTAGTAAAAATGATTATGGGAGAAATTCATGCTCAACGATATCCCAACCCAAACCATGTGTGTCAAACCACCTCATGAAAGTCCTACCGTCTCACACCTTACTCTTAGAGAGTGTTCAAGTGTATTAAATGGATATGTTTCAAGAACCAATAAATATGAGGTTGTGTGTTATTTTTTATAAAACATTGAAAATATTTTCATCTTATTATTTTTACTTTATAACAGATTTTTATTTTTTTATAATAAAAAAATATATTTTTGGGGTATATTCAAATTCAATAAGTGAATTAATTTTTATGAATTAGTGGATATTGGAAATTAATAATACTATAATAAAATATTATTATTAAAAAATGTTTTCTAAATAAAAATTATCAAATAATAATATAAACTTAACTATAATTTTCATACGGGATTGAAAAAATAGTATTGTAAAAAAACCTATCTTTTTTATATAAATATTGATTTTATTATAATTAAAAATATTAAAAAAATTAGATAAAATTATTATCATTTTTGAAATCAAACTGTCTAAATTATTTAATGATAATGTTTTTATAATTTTCTAAGGTAATTGAATGTTCAGTTAAAAAATAAATACAGTATAAATATACTTTTTATATTATGACATCATAATGACCCAAACATGATGTAATATATACAAAAAAAAGTTATCCAAGACAGAATCTATGTTTTATTCATAAAATATAGTGAATTATATATTATTTAAATATTTTTATAAATCAATTATCAAAAATCCAAAGCAATTAAGAGATTTTAATGTTTTAAAATATTTTATTTAATAATGTGACATACTTCCACATATGAAAGGGTATATGTTTATTACATTCATTCAATAATTAAATAATAATTAAAATATTTCCCTTTTGGAAGAAACCATGGAATGTTTTTCGGTATTTCTTATTTTATTATATAGAGTCCAATACCCATGTTTGATAATTATTAGAGAAATACCCACTATTTTTCCTCTATAAACTCACCCAATATCCAATTTCCCTTCACTAATAATACTTTGAGAATTTAAAAACTCTTACATCCACTATCTATGTGCATCCCATGGTCCCCCAAGCTCTCAAGAAAAACATTATAAGCATTTGTAGTCACAAACACAAGGGATTTTTATCATCTCACTTACATTCAAGAACCTCTTTTATGATATGATTAATAGTTAGAATTTGGGGTTCTTTTGGTGTCTTTTCTTACAACTAATTTACTATCCCTTTTATTTATAAATAACTATAAAAAAATTTATATGTCATTAATACCTCCCATGAACCTTTATATACACCTTTTTCCATGATGAAATTTAGTAAGGGTTCCTTACCCTGTATTCTTTATTCATGTTTCCTTATTATCTTATGACTTATATTTACTATAAGGACATAGCCTTATAACATTACTTAATATTGAATTACATTGAATAATTCAAATTGAGGATCTTTTCAGGTTTAGAGTTTTAGAGAATTAGGACATAACTATTACATCTCAAAGATTACAAAGTAGGAACATCTACTCAGTTTATATTTTTTTTCACAAAATAAAAACTCTTGAACAAGAGAGTCATGTCTAGTTCCTTATTTTAGACAGCATAACATTTCATTGATCCCATACTTGACCCTATTCCACTTTATGTCTTGTGAAAAACATTTCCAAAAAAACATGGGATGAGCATAAAAAGATCAGTAAGGGTTATTACAATACAGATAGAAAACATTAGTCCATGTATACATAAGAATCAATGAAATCATACTTCACTAATAAAACAAAAGAAATTTAACATACGTCATGAAATCATAAGATTTATTCATAACTCAATAGAAATCATAAGACATAAAGGTAACATGATACATTCATAACATTCTTACATAGGGAGTAACCCTCATGGTTACATATGGAATACCCATCACATTATATTCCCTAAATCTCTTCAGAGAAACCAAAGAGTTTAAGTCCTTCGCATTACCCAATGCATTTCAGAGCTATCTCAGGCTCACCCAACCTTAGTTTATCACGGAACCACCCGATTTCATAAAAATTTCCCAATAACCATAACATAATCATAACACTTAAAACATGCATAAAACAAACATAAAATTTCCACATTTCAATCACAATAGATCACATCATGATATTATCATAAATAAAAACATCTAATAGAGTCATTAAAACTCTATGAGAGAAAAATTCCTTTATACTTTGAAAATATTAAAAGAAGACATTTAAAAGAGATTTGAGAATCAAAGTGTCTCATACCACTTAGAAACTTTTTAAATCATATTAAAACATTCATGTAAATATAAATAAATCCTTAAAACCATTTTTAAAACATGTACATGGATGGTAAATGTTTGAAATAATAAATCATTAAAAACATTTAAAACAATGTCTTAATAAAAGAGTCCTTTTCCATTTTGAACATATAAATTATAATCCACATGAAAGTATACCATTTTCAAAACATTTAAATGAATTTAGTATAGACATAATATGGATATGGAAAGTCAAAGGGTCTGTATATACACTTTATGAATGAATAAAAGTGCATATCATTAAGAAATGTATCAATGAGAAGAAATTGAGATGTAATCCCACTCAAAGATCATGACATTAGAGAAAGGATAATGAAATGTCATAATTATGTGGGACAATTATATGTACACTAAATATAAGTGGATAATCTGTGTAAAAAAATCAGATGTCATCCACAAATATTCATAGAATGACATAATCAAGATATAGAGGTTTAACCCAATGAATTGGAATTGGGTTCAGAAGCTCCCTTGCAAAAATTCGATAGCCTAACGACATCACATCAAATTTTAGAAAAAGAGTTGATGGGAGAGATAAAGGGTATATCATCACTTGGACATAAAATTTACAGCAATAAGGATATATAAGAACATATCCCAAAATAATAAGATGTAATTTTAAATACCAAACAAAAATAAGTCTTTTAAAAATAGAAGGGTGAAAGGTTCCCTTACCGACATCGGTAACTTTCGAAAGGTACACCCCATGAAAGAAGGACTATAAAACATTGATGTAAATACTCATAAATGAATGTATATTACACAAAGAGTATAATAATGGTCAGTACATAAAACACTCAAAGGAAATGGTGGAAAATGTAGCATAAATCTCACAAAAATAAAAGTGAGATGAAAAATACCTTACGAAAACTCGACAGCCTAACGACGCCACTTAAAACATTCAAAAATGGATTTATGAGATAAAATTGGGTCTCTCATAGTATTAACATAATAATTACAGAATTAGTAATATAAAATAACATCCCCAAACATAATAATGATGAGCTTAAAAGAAATGACATAAAAGAGAGTAATTAAAATGAAAGAGAGAGGTATGATCCCTTACCTCAAGTCCGACTTGTTTTGTTCATTTCTTTATATTCCTAAATAATAAACAAGAGTTAATTTATACTTTCTTAAAAACCTTTTGCAAGTTAATTATTCCTTTTATATCACTTATTACCATGTTATGAACATTATGTTATTTTTTACGTTAATAACGGTCTTTTTGTCGGTCATTGGTACTTGAGTTAAAAATAAACTTGTTATAATTACAAGTTGTTCATGTGGTAACATATCCATTGTATCCAGAATTATATTTGTGATTTAGATATCATATATATCATATATATCCAGTATATACTTGCATTTATAATATTACATAACATTTAAAGGTAAGAAATGAAATGCACCATTCATGGAGACGGTAAGCCGTACGTACGCATGAACACTACTTTCATTTATATTTCGTATTCAATGGAATTAAAACTAAATGAGATATATATATATATATTACAATTCCAGTATAATATATATGTTATATAGGTCACATATGTTCATTAATTTCATTCTTTATATATTCTATGTATTGCATGAACGCGTCACATCACTTGAGGGGGCGGTAGTCCACACTTCCTCAAATGAAATTATCACATTTGAACAACATGCAATGCATAAAGGTATGTTTTAAATGTAAAATACATAATCATAGTGAGGAAATAAATATAATATATATCATTAATAAATATAGTTCCATTATAATGGACACCATCAGGGGTTTTAGGAGAAGATAGAACAATCATCGTTTCGTGAGGCAGTAATTCGCCATCCACAGAAACATTATGTTTTTTAACCATTATATGGAGGTGTGGGTAAGTGTAGCTCGAATAATTCTCATAAAAACATCCTAGTATATTTTAATATAATTTTTTTTTGTTACAAAATAAAGGAATAAAAAGAGTTTTGGGGGTTGGAGAACAAAATAAAACAAAAGAACATAAGAGAGGACATTACCTTTAAATCAGGTAACTCCCTTTGGTTTGAACCAAAAGGGTTAATCGAAGAGATTTATGCCTAAGTTAAGGCTTATAGGATGAAGAGATTGATATGGAGAGATAAAATGAGTAGAGTTTGTCCAAGCCAATGGCTTGAGGGGTGTGGGTAAGGAGGTAGAGGTGGGGGCCTTTTATAAGAGGGAGGAGGGGCACTCTTGGAAAGTCAAGAAATGTTACTTTATATTAAAATGAGTTTCGGATTTTAAAGGTCCCACATTGATATATTTCTAGGATAAGGTGACAAGGGTTCTAAATATATTCATCCAATAGGTTTTATACAAGTGTATGTTATAGATTATAGATTATCTTTTCATTTTATTTAAATCGTTCATTAATGAGATAATCGCTTCATCATCATGGTGTCATAAGTAAATTAATTTATTTAATGTCTAAAATTTATAAAAAAAACACTATGAGTTATGAAATCTTTTTATCTTTCCAATGAATATTTATAGTCAAAAATATAACTTGTATAACCCCATGTATAAATTATTTTCATAAAACAATACATGTCTGTGAGATTTATATTTTAACTTTAAATAAAAAGATATTAATGTCATTTTCTTACCCAAGTGGCTCCGTGGGGTCCCCAAGTTGACCCATGGATTTTCCTGGTCGGCCATGGCTCATTCAATAAGGGTATGACATGTGTCAAAGTCATTTCATATTATTATAACATCATCTTTACCTTAAATTACACTAATTACATTTAATCGTGATTAATAAAACATAAAAGTTACTAATCACCAAAAATTATTTTCATCACATTGAATCACATTTTACATCCTAATTACAACCATGTATGTTGGATTTTTGAAATTCAAATCACATAGGTGGTAAAATTTCATTTAAACGAAAAATTAGTTTTTTAACTACCGCTTAGTGGTTTCATTATTCATAAAAAATTGATGTTTTTCAGAAAAATTCAAAAATTCACCTGAAACTATATTTGATATTCTGAATTCAAAAATGATGTCTATTTTAAAAAATTCAAAACATATAATTTTCATTAATCAATTTAATAATTAATTCCCATTTTCAAAACAAATAGCATGTTTTTAAGAAACAAAATATATCAAAAGATTGACACTAGTTTAAGTCCAATTTCAAAGAGAAATTTATTCCAATGACCACCATTGGATTATATGTTAAAAATATATTTTAATTTCAAATTAAAATCAATTAAAAAGATAATATAATCATATAAAAAAAATTATATTAAAAGGATGTTTTGAATTAAAATACAACAATTTACATTATTCATTAAAAAATTGAACTTTATCGGAAAAATACAAAAAATTTATACAATGTAAATTTTGATGTCCCGATTCTAGAAAGAATTATTATTTTTTCAAATATAAAATATAAAATTGTCAAAAAGTGTATTTAAATGGGGTTCACCGTCAAAAGGTGGTTAATCGACCTTTTAAAGAATATTAGAATATATACGCTTAAAATTGGATTCATTCGAATTTTAAGCATCTATCATTTATTGAATAAATGTAAAAATATTTAACAAACATCAGTAATAATTTTTTTGTTAGTTATATTCATTCCCGCCATTACAACGACTAGGCATTAACTATTTAAAATTATATTATTATATTGCTAGTCTGCAACGTAATATTTCAAAAAAACTCGTTGTTGCGTATTGGGTACGCCATCGAGCATAGATCTCTCTTTAAAGTAATATTAACAAATATTGATAAACACGAGAATGTAATATTATTTATTAACATGGTATGCTACATCCTTCCCCCCTTTTTGGAATTGCATCCTCGAAATTTTAAAATTGGGCTTGGAAACTTCATTGAAAGCCCCACATCAGAACAAGAGTCAGCAAAAATATAACTTTAAAAGAAAGAAAGAGAAGTACAGAGGTCACCTGAGTTAACACATATTAGGATTACATGTAAGAAAACATTGATATGGAAGAAAAAAACAAAGGGTCATATTTTTAGGGAGAGTGATAGAAAACATGTTTAAGAGAAGGTTAACCACCAGAAAATAAAAAACTTGTGATGGGTTAAATGCTATTTGATTCCCCAGTAGGAAAAATTAACAGCCAAAATTTTTGTTTTAAGATACTTTTTATTAAGGAATTTATTTATGAGCTTAACAAAAACATAAGGAAACATACTTACTTGTCATGTTGACTTTCAAGTTTTACTAGATTTCTTACACAAACTCATATTTTATCCAAAAGGTGAGTATTTAGGAAGACTTGTTCACATTAAGTGTACTATAATCAACTTCTTGAGAATCACCTAATTCGAAAAAGAGAACTATATATTTCCCATGTCTTTAGACCTAAACAAAAACAAAACCAAAAAGGTTAGTAAAAGATCAGATAATACCCAAAATTTATTAAAAAATCTATTCTTATTCTCCATAATTTTTCAAACAATACCCAAAGATCAACAAAGACCATTAAATAAACATCTATCCATAAAATTCATCACAGTAAACCAAACTAAGATTGAAACCCAAATATCCAAAAGATTTAATCACACAGTCTTCCAAGGTAAATATTAACATTTATCTCCATATAACATCAGTTACTCTTAATGTATCATACTGAAAAGTAATTAACCTAATCACATATCCTCTATGATTGGTTAATAATTTCAATAGATAACCCAAAATAAACTTACTCTTGAATCATAAAATCATCTAACTAAAAGGAATTAGTCAAACTAAGAAGGGAATTCACGTAGTCCAGTGGTAGGAAATAAATACCAGTCGCACTTTGGTTGTCGGTTCGATTCCCACAGCTTTGTCCAACACGGCGGGCTATCACACGGTCTGCGTGTTTTCCTTTTTCCTATAATATATAATTTATAAATCATTCCATAAAACGAGATAAAATCATAAAAAATAATGATAACCTATTTTAACCTCATGTTTATCTCATTCCATTCATATTCCATCATATCATAGAGTAACACATAATTACATAAAAAGTAAGGATTATATAAACCCTAATGGTTTCCTTTATAATTATTACCTGAACATCCACATCGAGTTGGTTCTCTCGTACATGATGCATTACAGAACTCACCATGGTTCAAGTGGTTGATCATGACTCTTGATAGTTGGTTTAGAATAACCACAATATTTCTCAGGGAATCCCCCATTTCATCCAGTCTCTTAATCAGAGAACCACCACAGTTTCCTTCAAACCCATTGTCACTTTGGTGCCTGCTAGATGAATCCATTTACTAAAACCAAAATGGACAGTGTGATTATATCAACAAAATCATCATGTACTAAAGAGGAATATAAACACTAATATATGCTTATCCAAGTTATCTCAAACTCATTCCTACATTCAAAAATAACAATGACTCTATCTAATATAAGAACCATTGTGGTTATACACAACATGTCACTTATGATTAAACAACACTCTAACCTCTAAAGTTATCTAAACCGACCATTGATACCAACTATAAGGACTTGACCTTATAACATTACATAATATTTAATTACATTATATAATTCACATTGAGGATATTTT
Organism: Viscum album; assembly: GCA_963277665.1. NCBI lineage: Eukaryota > Viridiplantae > Streptophyta > Magnoliopsida > Santalales > Viscaceae > Viscum > Viscum album. The sequence goes on along the minus strand of OY728159.1, from coordinate 1,284,825,079 downwards.
CAGGTTTAGAGTTCTAGAGACTTAGGACATAACTATTAAATCTCAAATATTACAAAGTAGGCACATCTACTCAGTTTCCATTTTTTTCTCAAAATAAAAACACTTGATCAAAAGAGTCATGTCTAGTTCCTTATTTTAGACAGCATGACATTTCCTTGATCCCATCCTTAACCCTATTACACTTTATGTCCTGTGAAAAACATTTCAAAAAAACTTGGGATGAACATAAAAAGCTCAGTAAGGGTTATAACAATACAGAAAGAAAACATTAGTCCATGTATACATAAGAATCAATGATATCATACATTACTCATAAAACAAAATCAATTTAAAATACCTCATGAAATCATAATATTGATGCATAACTCAATAGAAATTATAAGACATAAAGGTAACTTGAGGCATTCATAACATTCTTACGTAGGGAGTAACCCCCATGGTTACATTTGGAAAACCCATCATAGTATATTCCATAAATCTCTTCAGAGAAACCTTAGATTTCAACTCCTTCACATTACCCAATTCACTGGAGAGCTATATCGGGCTCACCCGCCCTTAGTTTATCATGGAACCACCCGATTTCATAAACATTTCCCAAGAACCATAACATAATCATAACACTTAAAACATGCATAAAAGAGACATAAAATTTCCACATTTCAATCAAAATAGATCACATCATGATATTATAATAAATAAAAACATCTAATAAAATCATTAAAACTCTATGAGAGAAAAATCCCTTTATACTTTGGAAATATTAAAAGAAGGCATTTAAAGATATTTTTGAATCAAAGTGTCCCATACCACATCGAAACTTTTGAAAGGATTTTAAAATATTCATGTCCATATTAATAAATCCTTAAAACCATTTTTAAAACAAGAACATGGATGATAAATGTTTAAAACAATAAATCTATAAAACCATTTAAAACAATGTTTTAATAAAAGAGTCCTTTTCCATTTTGAACATATAAATTATAAGCCACATAAAAGTAGACCATTTTCAAAACATTTAAATGACTTTATTATAGACATAATATGGATATGGAAAGTCAACGAGGCTGTATATACACTTTATAAAAAAATAAAAGTGCATATCATTAAGAAATGTCTCAATGATAAGAAATTGAGATGTAATCCCAATCAAGGATCATGCCATTAAAGCAAGGATAAAGAAATGAAATACTTTTGTGTGACAAATATAAGTACACTAAATATAAGTGGATAATCAGTGTAAAACAATCAATTTTTATCCACAAATATTCATAGCATGACATAATCAAGAAGTAGAGGTTTAACCTAAAGAATTGGAATTGGGTTCATATGTTCCCTTGCAAAAAATCGATAGCCTAACGACGTCACATCAAATTTTAGAAAAAGAGTTGATGAGAGAGATAAAGGGTATCTCATCACTTGGAAATAAAATTTACATAAATAAGGATATATAATAACATATCCCAACATAAGAATATTTAATTTAAAAGAAAAAACAAAATGAAGTCTTTTAAAAATAGGAGGGTGAAAAGTTCCTTTACAGACTTGGGTAACTTTCAAAACGTACACCCCATTAAAGAAGAACTATAAATCATTGATGAAAATACTCATAAATGAAATTATATTACACAAAGAGTAGAATTATGGGCAGTACATATAGCACTCAAAGGAAATAGTGGCAAACATAGCATAAATCTCACGGAAATAAAAATGATATGAAAAATCCCCTACGAAAACTCGGCAGCCTAATGACACAACTTAAGATGTCCAAACATGGATTTATGAGATAAAATAGGGTCTCTTATAATATTAACATAAAAATGACAGAATGAGGAATATAAAATAACATCCCCAAACATAAGAAATATGATCATAAAAGAAATGACATAAAAGAGAGTAGTTAAAAAGAAAGAGAGAGGTAGGATCCCTTACCTCAAGTCTGAATTGTTTTGTTCGTTTCTTTATATTCATGAATAATAAACTAGAGTTATTTTATACTTGATTAAGAAAGTTTTTCAAGTTTATTATTCCTTTTATATCAATTATTACCTTGTTATGAACATTATGTAATTATTTAAGTTAATAAAGGTCTTTTGGTCGATCATTGATACTTGAGTTAAAAATAAACTTGTTATAATTACAAGTTGTTCATATGGTAAATTATCCATTATATCCAGAATTATATTCATGATTTAGATATAATATGTATCATATATATCTTTTATATACTTTCATTATAATATTACAAAACATTTAAAGGTATGAAATGAAATGCACCATTCAGGGAGACGGTAAGTCGTACGTACGCATGAACGCTACTTTTATTTCTATTTCGTATTTAATGGAATTAAAACTAAATGAGATATATATATTATAATTCCAGTATAATATAAATGTTATATAGGTCACATATGTTCATTAATTTAATTCTTTATACATTCCATGTATTACATAAACGAGTCACATCACTTGAGGGGGTGGTAGTCCACACTTCCTCAAATGAAATTATCACATTTTCACAACATGAAAAGAATAAAGGTATGTTTTATATGTAAAATACATAAGCATAGAGATGAAATAAATATAATATATATAATAAATAAATATATTTCCATCATAATGGCCACCATTAGAGGTGGTAGGAGAAGATAGAACAATCATCGTTTCGTGAGGCAGTAATTCGCCATCCACAAAAACAGTATGATCTTTAACCATTAGACGAAGGTGTCTGTAAGTGTAGCTCGAATACTTCCCATAAAAACATCCTAGTATATTTTAAGATACTGGTTTTGTTATAATAGAAAGTAATTAAAATAGATTAGGTGGTTGGAGAAGCAAAATAAAACAAAAGAACATTAGAGATGACATTACCTTTAAATCGGGTAACTCCCTTTGGTTTGAACCAAAAGGGTTTCTTGAAGAGATTTATGCCTAAGGTAAGGCTTCTAGGATTAATATATTGATGTGTAGAGATAATATGAGAAAAGTGTGGACGACCCAATGGCTTGAGGGGTGTGGGTAAGGAGGTAGAGTTGGGGGCCTTCTATAAGAGGGAGGAGGGCACTCTTGGAAAGTCAAGAAATGTTACTTTATATTAAAATGAGTTTCGGATTATAGAGGCCCCACATTGATATATTTCTAGGATAAGGAGATAAGGGTTCTAAATATACTCATCCAATAGGTTTTAGACAAGTGTAAGTATTAAATTTTACATTATCTTTTCATTTTATTTAAATCGGTCATTAATGAGACAATCGCCGCATCATCATGGTGTCATAAATAAACTAATTTATTTAATGTCTAAATTTTTAAAAAAAATAATATGATGTAGGATTTTTTTTTAGATTTCCAATTAATATTTATAGTCAAAATTATGACTTTTATATCCCCATGTAAAAATTGTTTTAGTAAAACAATACATGTTTGTGACATTAATATTTTAACTTGAAATAAAAAGTTATTAATGTCATTTTCTAACCCAAGTGGCTCTGTGGGGCCCCCAAGTTGACCCATGGATTTTCTGGGTCGGTCATGTCTCATCAAATAAGGTTAATACATGTTTCAAGGTCATTTAATATTATTATAACATCATCTTGACCTTAAATTACACTAATTACCTTTAATCGCGATTAATAAAACTTAAAAGTTACTATTCGCCAAAAATTATTTTCATTCCATTGAACCACATTTTATATCCTAATGAAAACCATGCATGTCATATTTTTTAAATTAAAATCACAGAGGTGGTAAAATTTCATTTAAATGAATAATTAGTTTTTTAACTACCACTTAGTGGTTTAACTATTCATCAAAAATTGAAGTTTTTCAGAAAAATACCAAAAATTCATCCGAAGCTATATTTGATATTCCAAATTCAAAAATGATTTCTATTTTAAAAAATTCAAAACATATAATTTGAATTAATAAATTTAATAATTAATTCTTGTTGTCAAAATAAATAGCGTGTTTTTAGGAAACAAAATATATCAAAAGTTTAACACTAGTTTAAGTCTATTTTAAAAGTGAAATTAATTCCAATGACCACCATTGGATTAAATTTTAAAAATATATTTTAATTTCACATTCAAACCAATTCAAAAGATAATCTAATATTATAAATAAATTAGATTAAAAGGAGGTTTTGAATTAAAATACAACATTTTACATTATTCATTAAAAAATGAACTTTATCGGAAACATACCAAAAATTTATACAAAGTAAATTTTGATGTACCAATTCTAAAAAGAATTATTATTTTGTCAAATATAAAATATAAAATTTTCAACAAGTGGATTTAAAAGGGGTTCTCCATCAAAAGGTTTTTAATCGACCTTTTAAAGAATATTAGAATATATACGCTTAAAATTGGATTCATTCACATTTTAAGCATCTATCATTTATTGAATAAATGTAAAAATATTTAACAAACATATGTAATAATTTTTTTGTTAGTTCTATTCATTCCTGCCATTACAATGGCTAGGAATTAACTATTTAAAATAATATTATTATATTATTAGTGTGAAACTTAAGATTTCAAAGAAACTCGTTGTTGCGTATTGGGTACGCCATCGAGCATAGCTTTCCCTTTAAAGTAATATTAACAAATATTGATAAACATGATAATGTAATATTATTTATTTACCTGGGATGTTACATTTATAATTATTTAAGATGGTATATTTCTATCCATATCATTGTTAATTCCCATTTTATTTCCATGTTAAGAGAGATCTATTTCCCTTTTATGAAACTGTTTTAAAAATTTTTATGTGACACAATTATGCTGCCAAAATTTCACCCCAATTGTCCATGCTAATGAAATTATTAGTGAATACTATACCCATTTCCTATCGAGGGTATTAAATTTTGTTCACTTATAAATATTTTAATTTGGAATTATACATTTTTATTCAACAATCCCTGATCATGGATTAAAATTTTACAATTCATGAATCCATGTTTAATGATCTCTCCGATAGACTTAAGTATTATAATTAAACGAAGGTGGTGGGTACACCTGAACTTATATAGTGCTCTAATGTCTTAGGTATTATTTTATCTCATGAAATTTCATGTCTGGAAAGTGAATGAAACTGTACAATTTATGGGAAATTTTCCACCATGTCGTCTTAGTATTTATCGTTGACCTATGTTTATGATGCAGTGTTTTAAGCTGTTGAAACATTTCCCATATTTTCATTATCTTTCTATATCATGCCTTATTATTCATGTTTCTTTTATTCCCATTGATATGACTATTGTATAACATGTATAATCTTATTCCAATTTTAATCCATAATTGGGCTTAATATCTAACCCCTTTCTTATGGATGTCGCCAGGTTATCCCCTGAAGATTTAAAATCCATATAATTTTCGAATCATGTCATGGAAAATTTCAATAATGATGTTGTATCCCATGATCATGTTTTTATGCTATGTACCTAATTCCCAAAGAAACTGGACTTATTTATATTATGGGTTTTATTATTCATAATTTTATTCAATGAATTTTTTTTAAAGTGTAATAAAGAGAATGTTTATTAAATTATATAAGATTATTGTTTCATAACATAACCCATGTCACAAAGTTGTAAATTTTAGAGAAAAATACCTTTCTTCTTTCGTAACTTTTGAACAATAAACCCCATGAATGTGAGATCCTAAAATAGATTTTTAAATCACCATAATTTACATGGGAAAAATTATATAATTTATTCATAGTATGTATATACCCCACATTGAATAAATATGCTGTGAATATGGAATGTGTCTTACAGATGTCATCATCATCATCATCATCAAATTTACTTTTTTTTAGAAAATAACACAATCTAGACAAAAACAAACAGAAAACACAGAATCAAACAAACCTATGGGGGTTTGAAGTAGTGAAAACCGATGGCATCCCCTCTAATCAAATTGACCCCTTTGGGCTTCAAAGAGGAAAAATCATGCAGCCAGACTAGGTCACGACCTAGAACATCCATAGAAGTAAGGTGATCTTCCACTTGGATACCCTCGCTCCATACATGACTGATTCTAGTACCATTATAAATCACACCTTTTCACTTGTTGATAATATAGAAGATGGGCCAAGGAAAACACATCACATCTGTTCATGAGGCAGTATTATTCTATAAAGACTAGCAACATTATTATTTTCTAATGGGAAATAAGGTAAGAAAATAATGTGATAATAAATTTACCTATTTATTTTTTGGTGACAAGTTAACATATATTCCTGAAATATTCATTATTACAGTCTAAATAATATATATTTGAAGAATTAATCACATCACTTCATTATGTTTTAGTTCAACGTACAGAAAAACAATTTTATCATATATATCAATAAATCGAATGTATAAAAAATAATATTTGATATGGTAATTATATATATATATATATTATGTAAAAAATATTACAATAAAACTTCATAACTGTCATCATTGTTGTTCATGAGAAATAGTGATGGAAAATGAACCATGTAAGCTCATGAGGTTGTAGTGGAGTATAAGTACAATCGAGAATTTCATTTTCAATTTGAGGAAAGGTGAGATTGTAAAATTTTATTCCATTAATTTAATAAAATCATAGTATATTTTATGATACTTATGTTTTTAAAACACTATTATTAATTTATAATCTTATTATATAGAGGGTGAAATAAAATGAAAACACTTGGTAAAGAATGTTGACACTTCTTCAAGAAACTTCTTTTTTATTTGTAAAAATGGATTCATATGATAAATTTATGAAAAGTATAAGGTTTATATTATTTCATTACATAGTTTAGGAATTTAATTTTATAGATTGGAATAAACCAAATTATTTTTTATGTGTGAAGTGGAGAAGACAAGGGGTCACCTTTTATAAGTGAGGTGTGTGGCACACTTGTAATGTATTAAATAAAAAAGTCGTATCTAAGATTTTCACATTAAAAGAGGCTCCAAAATGGAAAATTATATATAAAATGATAGTTAAGTCAATATTTGGAAGGCCAATTAATTTTATATATATATATATATTGGGTCATTTATAACCATTATATTTTTATTTTTATCCCCCACTAATCCCATTTTTACCTTAACCATGGCAAATAATTTTTAATATTTATACTATTAAATTGTTTCATTAATTTAATTAAAATTATTAGATAACATAAATTAGGATGGATAAAAATAATGGTTCTTTTTTTTTTAAAATTCTAATTACTGAAGTGGAAATTTTTAGTTTAATATTAATCCCTAAGATACGAAGAGATTGTTGGTGTTCGAAGACATTTTTTTTGAAAAGTAAAAAAAAGAATAAAAAATAAAAATAAAAATAATTAAATTAAACTAAATTTAATTTAATTATATATAATTATATAAATTTTACTTTTCAACCCTTTTTAAAAAATAAACCTTATAAATTCCTTAAAAAAGGTAGTTATCAATAAAAATAGATATTTTTCACTACTAATCTAAAAAATATATTTTTTGAAAAATATAAAACACAATCCCATGAGAAATTTTTATATTATTTCTCCAAAAATTAAAATTTTAAAGAAAAAATTTCTAAAATATGCAAAAAAATATATTCCTACAAAAAACCATTTTTTTTGAAAATAGAGTTTTCAAGAGTAACATTGGATTTATTATTATCTATAATATAGAAAACATTTAAGAAGGTTGTTAAAATATTTATTGAAGATAAAATATATAAATTTAATTCAAATAATTCACAAAAACTTATTTGTTTCATTTATTGAGGTAATGATTGTTTCTAAGCATAAAAATAGTTTTTTATAAAATTTTAACTTTATTTTCAATATTTTTATTTACACTTCAAACTAATTAGTCCCAAAAGAATTTATTTTATATAAATTAAAAAAATAAATATTTTCATAATTTAGTTATTCATATTAATACCCTCATTTTTAATAGCTATAAAATACATATCATAAAAATGTTTTAATATTATGTGATGTGTCATTTAAATTTACAGTTCCATGTAGAAAAATATTATAGCAGTGTTTCATGTAATGAAAGAAAAACTCAGTGTTAAATCTAATAAAATGAATCAAAATGATTTTATTTTTTTTAAAATGAATTATTTCAAAAAATATCAAGTTCATACATTCTACCCCCCCCCCCCCGAAATAAATATCTATTTCAAAAGTCATCATTTTGGTAACAAAAATGATGAAAATTCTTTTTGTTAAATTATCATGTTTCTAAATGGATTTCTTATAGTGGTGGATGCACCCAAAAACATTGATCAAGTAAGTGGTGTTCGTTTTTATTATATTCTACATTTGATCTGAATTTAATATATATATATTTCCTCATATGAAATAGCATTCCATAGAGGTATGGATTATGTGGTTAGTACATGTGATGGATCAGTTATATACTTCCCTAAGGAGAGATACCTGTGACACATCATGAACCTGAGAGACAATCAGTGGAAACAAAAATAGATATGCCGCCTTACCAATATGATCAAGAGTTTCAATGGTTCCGATAAACATAAGGAATAAATTTATTTTTATTATAAGCATAATTTCATCATTTGATCGTCGTTCGATCAATTTCTACATCAACTCTTACTCTAGGAAATAAAGATGATTTTTTTCATGATTTGTAGATGTTTAAAAAGATCGATAATATAATCATAACTAATTACATCAATCTCTAGTTATTAAAAAAATAGTTAACAGTGGTTGTCCAATATATATAAATCATTATATTGTTACACGATATGTTAATCACTAAAAACTCATCCAATGTTAAATAAATATCATTTCATAAATGGTAAATGTCACGAAACATTCAAATTATTATCATCCAAAACATCATATATTTTTTTACCAAATTTATTAAGTAATCATATCCTTAAACCCCAAACAACATAAAGATTCTCTTAATTATCACATTCCAAAACATGGGACTACATTCATCATGTATTCTCTAGAAACTTGGTAATAACTAGGAATAACATAAAACAATATTAAAAAAATACATTCTCCATCATTATATATATAACCTATATTATTGGATTTATTTATTAAATCAAAAAATAATTTTCACTCTATCAATGATAGCATAGAAAATTCAACAAATCCTTAATCAATTACAAGGTAATAACTAATTTTCATTATACTCTATCAATACCAATAATATATTTTTACAAAGAAACTCCATATTATCAATATCAAGATCATATTAAGTGTTTTATTCTCATAATCATGTGTATTACACAAAATGTAACCTTGAAATACAACATGTTCTTGAAAATATTTACAAAAAACATTTAATAAACAATCCATATATATTTCATAATTAATTAATTAAAATAAACAAAAAATTAAATTTCTCTAAATCATTATTAAAAAATTTAATATGATTCATCATAATATTTTAGTACACATATTTCAATTCAAATATAATTTTTCATCTCATCATCATTAGTACTATAACCATTACTTGCACCACCATGCTGATTCTATTCTCGAGCTTTCCCCCAGTAAATTAATTCATGTAATTCCCATACATTAGAAATTTATAATTTTAAAAAATAATTATTCATTAGGGAAAAACTTATTATATTCCATTTAAATAAATGGAAGATTCATTTTTCCTTAGAAATCACTTACCATGTTCACTTCTTCTCCAATTATAATGCATATTCATGTTCCACTAAGACATTGCCTAGATTTCATCTTCCCAAATTATTGAAATATATGAAACTCATTCTTATATACCCCATGGTCTTCATCACTAAACCTCTCAGTGAAAATTATTGTCTTATACTAAATTCCACATAATAGTTCCCCGACACGGTGGCCATAAGACATCATGTTAACCTCCCAAAATTCTAGAGGCTACCGACAAGTATAGAGGCTCTGGAAAGTGTCCATGGAAATATAATTACCACATTTATGATTGTGAGAATAACAATAAATAATGATAACAAATAGTGGAATAATAATTATAAAATATATTAAATTGAAAAAATAACATTAAATCATGAAATCTAAATAACGTGTACAAAGATACGTAATAATAAGAAGATACAAAACGACAATGATGATATACAAAAATTATTATTCATGGGATATAGATTACATGCATATAATTTATTATAATAAAATATAAAAAAGACTAAAAAATATATATATCTATCATTTTGGGAATAGACTCATTCCTCTCCCCTCAACTCCATCCCAATGATGGAAATAAAATATTAGAAGATGGTCACTTACCTTTATCTATTACTATAATCATAAAGTATACTTGCCTACTAACGGCAACCCAAGTGGGTGTAAAATAAAATCCCAGTACGCCACCACCAATGGTGTCTAGATCATTCCATACATGAAATATAAATTGAACAGTGTTCCAAAATTAATTAATTCAAAATAGAATGAAATAAACAATTACACTGGATGGGGATGCACATGTACACCCATCTAAATAACCTACTTTGACCTCAGTCTCTTAGTATGAGACAAGGGATCCTATGAATGTAATGTGAGTGAAACAATATTCAATATGGGGGATTATCCCCATGCTTGTGATTGTGCTAGGAGGAAACATCCCTACATTTCAAAAATAAAAGAATAATTTATTTTTTATAATCATTTATTTGTTTGTTAAATTTAAATAAAAATAAAATGTTTAAATATTAAGATTCACTCTAATCCTATCGATATAATATATATAATAATTAAAAGTATCAATATAGGGGCTCTATATCAATCAAATGCTAAGGAATATTTCCACGGTGACCCAATATTGATGTCCCATGTGTCACTCCAAGCATTGTGTGAAAATGGCATGAACTTACCTTTGATTCTGTAAATGGTATCGCACAGAGGGGTTGCAACTCTTTGGTGAAATGGTACATCCCTAGTCCCATTGATCCCATCTAAGGGGTCATGTATAGGGAACCAATGTCACTCATCTCAATTTGAAAAGTAATACTTCCTGGGGAGACCATCCTATGCATAGCTAGTATTTATCCTAACATGTTATAATGCATTAATAATTACCAAAATAAGCAACAAGTGTCTGTCCAATAGAAACATAACACAAAACACATCCATTCACCATCAAAATTAAAGTGAATTAATTAAACAGGAAATTATCACTTAATTTAACATGTTATCCATGTCATTAAATTAATTATCCATTAGAAGCATTGGTGAAATGCAAAACCACTTTACCAATTAAAATAGTCAAAAATTACATTCATTTATTGAATATGTTCAAAGGTATTAACTCAAGGTTCATCAACCTTAAAAATAGTATTTATAAATCTAGGTATTCATTAGGAATAATGACCCTTTTAAGGTGATTCATAAGCTATGGAAGAAATAGACATTAATACTTAAAGATGAAGAAAAAAATATTGTGGTGGAATGGGTCAAGGTGATCTACCCAAGGGGTTGATTTTCCAATAACGGTGGTCACAAATGGAAGGGTAAGGCTTACATATTAATTTAATTATCAATTATGGTTGACTGTGGAAGGTTCTATCATGTGGTAAAATAACGCATAATCTATAACACAGCAAAAAATGGGAGAGAACATAGAACACCTTCTCTAGCCTCATAGATATTACGCCTTTCTATGATGACCATTCACTCATGAAAAAAATAAAATAAATCAATGAATTCATCAAATTCCTTGAAAATGGGAAAAATGATATTGATATAAGATAGATCAAAATAGGATTGATGAAATAAGATATAAAATGGAGAGGATTTATGAGCATACTAATAAATTTTTGATAGATCTCGTTTTAACAGATTTGTATATCAGACAAATGATTTATCTAGATCCCAAGGTAGAAGAAGGTAGAAGCTCATACCAATGGTAGGGGGAAGATTCAATCACTCGAGGAAAGAGAATAAGTAATGAAAAATAGTTTAATTAATTAAATATTTAAAATTTCATAAATTCTTCCATAAAAACAATGTCCAGGGCTTCTCTACAAGGTTGGCGAAACTGTGTACCAACTGTGTGTCAACATACTATTTCAAAGGGGCAGCCCACATAGCTACACGCACTATCTGATGAGCCGCGAACAAACCATGAAAAACTACATTGTCCCAATTCCTTGTACTAATTCATGGACATGCACATGGGGTCGCACGGTGGTAGAAAAACTTTTTGACCCCTAACAACCTATTGTCTACAACCACATGGTTAGAGAAACCATGCGAGCTAGGTGACCTGATTTCCACTGACCACACAACCTAGACTACCACATTAATTTAAAATTAATTGGTCTTTGAATGGATCCTTGATTCCCTATAAATATCCTTGAATCCATTATGAAAATTTATAAGGAACGATTAACATAATTGAAATAAAAATAGGGGTTTGTACTCTTGAGAAATGCTGGGATACTACAACCTCCCATCCTTAAGATAAATCGCCCTTGAGTTTCCCTTTTGTGGGTGGTCTAATGAATTCTAAGAAATGTTCAAGCCACTATGTAGGTACCTCATCTTCCCTCTCCTAGATCACATATTGTATGCATCTATGGTTCTATAACATTCTGACCAAAGGAAATGACCTTCATTGAAGAGTATTCACGGTCTGATCACTGATTTGTATGGGATGTTCTTCAAAGTATACATCCATATCAAGCTCAATATCTTTATTGAAAACAAATTATATGGGTTGGGATCATTATTTTTATGCTAATTTATATAGAATATGTTGTCCATGGAATGATACCTCTATGGAAACTTGAACTAATAGGAAACTGATTTGAACCTCTCCATTATCTCGAATGTCATGTAATATTTTGGGGAAAACATCAAAAATATTTAAATTTTTATATGAACCAATATATGTGATAAAAAATAATGAAATAATTTCACACAACGATATAAATATGTTGATGGTTAAAATCGATATAATACTTATTCCTAGACTGATCTGTAGCCATATGCCTCAGAATCAGTTGGGCTTCCTCTAATGTGTCTTAAATGAGACAAGGACCCATTAGAGATATCTTACATGCTTATAACCTAAATAAAAGTGAAATAAATATTGAACAATAAAGGTCCGCATACATATCACTATAAATCATTGACTACAAAATTTTATTATAAGAAACTCCACAAGAGGTATATGATTTTCCCATGAACCTCTGAAATAAAGGATGTAAAGTCAAATAAAATCCTCTAACAAAAATATCATCTTCTTAAAGTAACTGTATATTTTATGGGGATATGTTATACTCAATAGAAACATTGAACCTAGTTCCATCAACATCCCTTTCTTGAATAATGATGTAAATCGGGTATCATAGTCTATTACGGTTGAATTGGGAACACTATAATATCTCATTATCTCCTAGATATAGTGTCTTCCTAGATCATTAATATAAAAGGTCTCCTCAATCAGTAGGATCATTACGAACGTGTTTATCATATCAATGATCACCCATAATGAATCACCTACTTATGGTGATCTTGACAATCCCATCACAAAATATATCATCACCTCATTCATTTTTCAATCAGGAAAGCAGAGGGGGAGTAGATGTTTAGTAGGTCATCGGTCTTCTTCCTTTAGTTGTTGATAGGTAGATCATTGGGTGATATAGTCTATAATAATACACTTTATACCTGAACATCCATACTGGTGCTTCATGTCTGAGTATATCTTGGTGAGACAAGGATGAACTTACAAGACTAACATTTGATATTATCACATAAACTCACTTAATATATCTAAATGCACACAAAAAATCCCATAGAAGAGAAAGGTCTCATTTATATCAGAATTATGACTATAAGGAGAGTTTTCTCAAATAATGTGCTCCCTAAAATGAGGCCCTCGAAATCAAATAGTTGTATCATCCATGCCTACTATAGAAGGGAAGTTGTCACTACAAGAGATGCTAATCGGATTTGGATAGGTTATTCTAGAACCACAAGATGAATCTTATAGAACAAATCTACCAACATCCACGGCATTATATAGTCCTTAATATCTTTAATTTTATTCTTCTGGCTCAAGGAAAAAACTATGAAATTTTCTTTTCTTAGGGTGTAATTAGGATGAATATTGAAATATTAAAGGTATTACACCCACCTACATAATGTAAGATTCATGAATAATTGAGTGTAGATGTATTTCATACTTTTATAGTCTCTACAAACAATGAACCACCAACACAATTTGTAGTACCTCTAATAAAGAAGAGAATGAACCACGATCATAATGTTAGGGTCTGGCGTAGCATAATTTTTGTAATGAGGCCTTATATGGTTGGACATGTATGCAACAACACGGTCACCCTACATGGGAACTTCCTCTAGCCCAATTCATTTAGATTCATAGTAAATAGTATAGAATCTTCCTAGATTATGAATAATTAGGGTCATAAATAAATTCAGTCCTTACATTAAATCCTAAAAATCATCCTCACAAGATTCATTCTAGTAAAATTTCACACTGTTGTTGGTAAAACCAATAAGCGGTGTGGCCAAGCATGAGAAGTACTATATTAAATATTGTTAGTAGCCAACCAACCTTAAGAAACTATGTATATTGAACATATTCGTTACATTCCCTAGTAATCCTTGTTTCTCACCTTATTTTTTTCAACTTATACACCTACCTCAAATATGTTATAACACATGAGATGATCCTTGTTGATCCAAAAGGGGAATTTATTAAGATTCACATATAACTGGTGCTCTCTCGGTTTATTCAAAACAATATCAAGATGAATGGAATGTTTTTTTCTGGTGTGTGAGTACACAATGATGTAGTCTATAAATACTACCAAAAAGGAGTTGAGATACTGATAGAAACCATGATTTATCAAAGCAAAAAAGAATACCATCTTGTTCATTAAGACAAAATTCATAAATAGATACTCATACAGTCCATATCTACTATGGAATGTTTTAGTATGTATGTATGATGGTCTAACTTGCACCTGATTGTATCCCGACCTCAAATATATCTTGGAGAAATCATGTTTTCCTCAGATTTGATCAAATATGTCATCTATAAAAGGAATTGGACATTGGTTATTTTCCATAAATTGTTTTAGTCAACAGTAATCTATAATCAATCTAAGGGTACCATATTCCTTTATAGTGAAAAGGACTGGTGAACACCACGATGAAGAGTTATGCTTGATAAAACCATTATCCTCTATTTCTTCAAACTACTTCTTGAGTTTATATATGTCTATATGTGTCATCTTATATAGGTGAATGGAAACTAGTGATCCACCTCGAATAAGATCGATTGTGAAATAAACCACTCTATTTTATTCTATTCTAGAGAAATTTTACTTGAAGACTTCCTAGAGAAAATTGACCATAATATAGAGTTCCATGTGCCATATCCCCTAATAAATCATTAAGAGACTGTACATATAGGTTGTTACTATGCCAAGATCAATATGCTCGGGTCTAGATTTACAAACCAAGATATGTATTTCACCCTTATAAATATATATTTTGTAGTCATGTGACATGTAAGACCATTGATGGAGATACAAATCCACTTGGGATTGATAAGACACAATCCTAACAATAAAAAGAATGATGTTTAATCCATTCATCTTGAGGAAGAAGAAACTCCATATAAAATATTACACACATATCCCAAAGGGTAACACCTTGAACTGGTGTAACTATGAGTTCAAACACCTAATGAAGTTTCAAGTGTCATTACAACAATACATTATTCTATCATTAGGACCATTCATTCTATTGTTGAAACATATTAAAAATATTCTGATGCCCCAACATTAAATAATTTATATACTAATTTATAGGCTACCAAAATTGTACCTTAGTCTATAGATGGACCTATCCTTTTCCCTCTATAATATGTTGTATAGTAGAGATTTTTCAAGAACATCTGCCTTGAGATGGTTCCATAGTATTGTGAGCAGGTCCACTCTACATAAATTGAATGTTTTAGGCTCTACATGCTTGAACAAGGGGGCTTATTCACCAGAATGACCTATAGAATACCAACATCTACCTAGAATGATGTTGTTGATTATAATCCTGAAGGCGGTGTAGGAACAGATATTCACTGACATATAACTGGAGAAAAATATCTGTAGAAACATTGAAGGTGACCTATCCTTCCAAAAATAGCAGAACATGATTTGGATCCTCATAAAATTGTGTTTTGTATGGCCTATACTTTACAAAGGTGAACCTCCACATAGTTTTATGTTCGTGCATCTTGGATGGTACATTCGCTTCATGTTCCACCAAAATGTTTCTTCCTTCCATGTAAAGACCCATAAAATTCAAGGGAATTTTTTTTAATTTTCTTTGGATTTTTACAAGAGCGTGGTTTCTGACGACACCTGATTCCGAGGCCTGGTGTACCCGGAATCAATTTCCGAAGTTTGGCTCAGGTACGTTCAGTGAACGAACGAGCGGGTTTTTCTAACTTTTGAACCGGTGCCCGGAATCAAATTCCGAGGGCACCGATGGAACCGCAATGCCGGTAATTGCTTAGGAACTCCTGTTCCGGAGTTGCGTTTGCATGAGTGTTGATAATAAAAATTGTGGAAGTTTATTTTATAATTACACTACAATTTTTATTATTTTACTCTAAGTGTTAGCTCTTGATGGAAGTTGGGTAACCACCCAACCTCCCTTGGGAGGTTATGAGGGTGGTGGGGCCCACACGAACCCCACCTCTTCATATCCTCTAAACCCCCCCTCAACTCCCACTTAAATTATGTTAACTTAAGTTATAACCTATGACTTAAATGTAATGAGTTAAATGTGGTGAGTTATGTGTGGTTATTGAATTTCAAACTCTTAAAATTCAAATGTGTTGTTGTGTTAATAAAATAAGAAAGAGTCTTATTTTATTTTTGTTAGAGTTTTGTCTTCTTGAGAGAGTTTGGAAAGCATCTTCTTCTTCTTCATCTCCTTCAACCTCGACGAAGAATGCAAAGAAAACCGTTCTTCAACGAAGAACTTCTCAGCCGAAGAACACGGTTCTTCTGCGACGCCATATCCGCGACGCGACGTTCTTCTTCCGCGTCATCTCTTCCGCGGCGGTTTTCCACGATGGAATCGCCGTCAACGACTTCAAATCCTCTCTTCGCGATGTCGACATTCTTCCGCGATGCCTAACCTCCACGACGCTCGTCTTCTGCTGGTCGTTGACGAAATCCATTCCAGAACTGAGGTAAGGGAATTTTGTTAATTATTTAATTATTCTGTTCTTGATTCTAACATGTCGAACTTCGTGGTTAATCGAATAAATGTTATCTTTTAACGAGAGGGGTCCGGACTGCACAAACACGGCCTAATCCCCTCCTTTGTTCATGATTGTTTCTTGTGAATGGAATGGGATGGCGTGATGCCGTCGCACCATGCGGGAATAACACGAAAAGTATCGCGCGGCGCCGTCGCGCCGCTCCGTGGAAAGAAATTCAAGAACGCGACACCGTCGCGTCGCGTCGAAGGAAGTCGAAGGCACCGCGGCCGGAGCGGGGACGCGGCGGAGGGGCGCGGTGCCGTCGCACCACGCCGGATGACAAGGGCCGCGGCCGGTTCCGGGCCGCGGCGGAGCTTGGTGACCGGCAGCCAGTCGGGCCGCCGGTGTCGGAGCCGGAAAGGGGACCGGCCACTGCCGGTCCCGTTGAGAGGGAGCCGGCCAGCCAGGTCGGGCCGACCGGAATGGAGAAACCCGGGGGAATTAAATTCCCCCGGCCAGCCGAACGACCCCCAATAATGAGGGGGGGGGGTTACACAAGGGGGGGCAGGCGCCCCCCTCTTTTTCAATCAGCTCGGCCGAAGCCGAGCTGGCAGTGCGCTGGGCGCGCTGCCCCAGCCGGACCGGTGCCTGGCCGGTCGGCCAGGCCGGGCCGCGCCGGGCCGGGTCAACCCTGTCCGGGGCGGGTCGACCTGGTTCGGGCCAGCCGGGGGGTCTTGGGTCGGGTCGGCCCGGGCCCGAAACCCCCGATACCGAACTGTTTAGGTTCAAATGCCCATAACTCAGGCTACGGACCTCCAAACGACGCACCGTCAGCGGCGATGTGATCCTTGGATCGAGACAGTCGTTTTGGTATATCACACTCAAGGTTTCGGAATATTTTGAGTTCGGCCGGGTTGGTTCATTCACGAAACCAACCGGGCCCTCGGAGCAGAAACACTCATATCTTGAGCTACGAACGTCCGATTGACGTGCCGTCAGCTTTGTTGAGTTACTCTTAGTGAGACGGATCTTTTGGAATACTCCGCCCGAGGTTTGAACGCAGGTGGAGTACGGTTGAGTTGTTTTTTCCTTAAAAACCAACCGGGCCCCTAGAACGAAAAAGCCAATAACTCTCAGACCGGGCGTCCGATCGACGCGCCGTCTACGATGTTGAGTTCCTGTTGAAGATACAAAACTTTTGGATACATCAACTCTGGACTACGTGATAGTTGATGTATCAGCCTCTCGGCTTGTGGAGCGGACCCTCCCGAACAAGCTTGCTGTGTGCGGGAACCCTAGTGCTGGCTGCGACTGCGACTTCGACGACGACTGTGCAGAGATCCTTAGTGGATTCGACGGCGACGACTATAACACTCAGCGATCCTACGGGGATCAGTGCTACAGATCCTGTGTGGGTCCGATCCTGTGTGGGCCTTTGCGGGGGTTAGTACCTATCGATTCTTTGTGGATCTGACAGCTTAGATGATTCGAGTACTGTTCTTGTATCCTATGTGGGTCCCAGTATAGATGAATCAATGAAGACAGCTAGTCTTGTATCCTATGTGGGTCCTAGCTGTGCTGGTCTTGTATCCTATGTGGGTCCCAGCTTAGATAATTCGAGTACTGGTCATGTATCCTATGTGGGTCCCAGTATAGATGAATCAATGAAGACAACTGGTCTTGTATCCTATGTGGGTCCTAGCTGTGCTGATCTTGTATCCTATGTGGGTCCCAGCTTAGATGATTCAAGTACTGGTCTTGTATCCTATGTGGGTCCCAGTATAGATGAATCAATGAAGACAGCTAGTCTTGTATCCTATGTGGGTCCTAGATGTGCTGGTCTTGTAACCTATGTGGGTCACAGCTTTGATGTTTCAGTGCTGGTCTTGTATCCTATGTGGGTCCCAGCATAGATGTAACAATGAAGACAACTGGTCTTGTATCCTAAGTGGATCCCAACTTAGATGATTCAGTATCTATATCTGATCATCCCTTCCACCTTTTCAAAGATGTATACCTGTGTGAGCTGAATCCTGTTTGCTTTCTTGTGTGGATTGTGTTGTGCTATCCTGTGTGGATTATGTTCTCTTTCCTGTGTGGAAAACATATAATTTCCTGTGTGGACTGAGTTGTACTTGGGCACATAGGTTGGAGCATATTGAAATGATGACTTAGGTATATATATGGGCATATACCTAAGCAGTGTCGGTTGTTACTTCGTGATTGTATCTTTCTTTTGTGGTTTATCCTTTGTGGATTTTGGGAGACCTTCGGGGGTCTCGGGGTCCCTACTGAGTAGCTTATACTCACCCCTGCACAGGCTATGCCCGCACTACGTTGTGTTGGTTGCAGACGACGGACATCGTTGATTGTGGTTGAGGCTCGCAGAGCAGGACGGTACCTGGAGGTGGACCACTGGGCGGAACGTGCTCGGAGCGGACGGCGGGACCCGAAGAGTAGTGGAGCTATCTATACCCACCCTTCAGGTGGGATTTCCAGTGGACAGCTCGGTGTAGCGGATTTACTTTACAGTTGCTATTTTCCCTTTCGAATTGTACTTTACAGTTGGGCTTGTATTTATGGCCCCTTTTATTTACCGTACTTACTATTGTACTCAGTTTTTACTTAGTGTTTACTTCTTCCGCTTGTACTCTGTGGTGCTTGTTTAATTTACAAAGGCAATACCTTCCCTTTTTACCGAGATTTACGCCTTGGTGCTAGTCGCCAGCCCCTGGCCTATGGAAGGTGGGCTTGGGGTAGTCACGACACGGGCCCTGAGGATGGGTCGTGACATTCCACTTGATAACCCAATACTCTTCCTAGAATCTAAATTTTTTGGCTTCACATTATTTGATTCCCTCAGGTTCCACTCAGTTATGAGATCTTGGTTCTCTAATTTTGAAATGGTGTTCATCAAAAATACATTCACCTATGATTAGATAGAAGATAATCAAATCCTCAAATTTCATATTAGTTTGTATTCAATCCCTGGTCATGTTCAGTAAAAAAACATTGTAATTCAGTGATTCAAGATGATTATTCAATCACTGGCATCTCACCTTTCTAATGGGAATGAGTTTCCAAAAATGATATAATCTCAATGTTTGAAGATTCAAGTAGTATAAAAAGGATATATAGAAGTCCTACCACACCATAACATGATTTCGAATATCCTAGGTGCGAACATCCCACAAATATTTGGTGGAGTCATGTGACATATAGATCATGAACCTGACCCTCATCTCTAGTGGTTTCTTGATATCCTAAAAGAAATACCGCACAGCTTCTAGCCATGATTCTACCAATTAGGGTCTTCCATCGCCTAAGAAGGTGGGGGATGTTGCTAATGCAACATGTGGGTTAGATCCTCCATGTTATGGGAAGGTCTAGATGAACCATATATACCCTTTATTAACTGAAATAATATTTCATATATCTAAGCTCTATTACCTAGTTGAATATCTAGAGAAGGATCCTTATGTGTTACTATAAAAGGTGCCATAGGTAGCTCATGGATGATAACCACTAGAGTATGCTCATCCCAACTCTTTTAGTGTACATCACAAGGTCATCGTGGAGGATTATATCTAAAAACATAAAGTAAATTCCTTAGATACGATCTATAATATATTAGTAAAGTGGTAAAGAAGGTACATGAACTGTTCCATCCTACTAAACAGACACAAACTCTTATTCCTTATCCTCTAGTCTGGTATTGGTAAGAAGAACGAGTCACATATAGAATATAAGATAAAAAAATGTCCTCTCAATACTATGGTTGGGTCGGAGTTAAGCTCTCACAGGACATGTGAAAAGGATAAAATTAATTTTATTGTCTAGATTCATTTTAATTTATTTACATATTTTAATATATTTAATTTGTTGAATTTAGAGTTTCAGCAATTCAGATTTATATGGCCCCATACACATTTTAAATTGAAATGTGTCATCCCCTAAATCCTGAAGATAACACATTCAATCCCATGATCCCAATGGTACATGGATCAACATTCCAATATTGGCTATGTAAGCCATCTAAATTCACCTATGCAGCAAAACACTATTAGGTTAAGTCCAACAATTTATGTTCTAATTGTTTTTTCATATCATTTACAGTAAATATGAGCACATTTCTACAAATAATAAAAAAAGTATTGTATATGATAACTAACATGTCACAAATAACAATCACATGAAAAACATGTAATGCATTAAAATGAGTAAATATTTCATGTCACAATGCATGGAAATTTAATTCTAAGGTGCCTATTATGATTCATGAATTTAATATAACCTCATATCATCGTCCAATGATACAATACACACCATAAAAATGTCAAAACAAATAACAGTAAGCAAGAGAGTAACCCATTGATGAAATCCATGAAACTATAAAAACTTAAGAAATAACAACATTTTCCCCACCCATGTAATTTTTTCAATGTACGTGCTTTAACTACTCCTAGTAATAGGCTCCTTACCAAATTCCAATATCCTAATCTCATATATGAACCCAAACAGTATGAAAAAGTAAATACACCTCTTACACCACATTTTCTTTCCCACCATAGATGCCAGTTAATGTTTCCTCGAGATGGTGGCCACAAGAAAATAAGCATTCCTCCCTGAACACTAGGGGATACTGAAAAGCAGAACGTTATAGGGAGTTTACATGGGGAGATTATTCCCTCATTGATCGAAGTGATAATATTATTAAATATTGAAAATATGTTGCTAAAGGATAATTAATAAATATATGGTAGTAGAATAATACTATTAAAATATGATACATAAATAACTAGTAAGTGGATGATGAATAATAAAAATATACATTTAGGTGATTATGTTGTACAAAAATATATATTCTAGGGTCAGGGAATATAAGCATATACCATATTCTAAAAAAACACCAAAAACTATTACATCTATCATATCAAGCATAGGTGGGTTCTCTACACCAAAAATCCATCCCAATGATAGAAATCAAACATTGAAATCTAATCGATTCTCTTTATCAATTAAATCATTCCTAATGTCCATGTGGTTACTAAAAGTGTTCTGAGTTGGATGTGAGATAAAATTATAGTAGGCCACCAAAAACAATGCCTATATCAATCCATTTGTATAATAAAAAATGAATAGTGTTCTATAATTAATAAATTAAAAATAGAATGAAATAAATATATATGTGGGACTATATTCCACATGGACTCCCATCCTATTTACATGGGGTGTCCCATGATAGTTTTTTACACCAAGGGACCGTAAAAAGTTCGGTGAGCTAAATATTATTCTCTAAGGTGGACTAGCCCTAGGTATGTGATTAGGTTTGAAGGGCACATCCCTGGGTATTTATAACTAAAGAATCATTTAATATTTAAAAACATTAATTTAATTTTATAATTTAATTACAATTTATTTATAGAATATAAAGTTTCACCCTAATCCATTCCTTATAAATTATAAAATAATTATAATTACCACTATAGTGGCTTTGTATAAGTGCATTCAAAGGAGTCCATCAATGGTAATCCAATTGTGGAGTTTCATGTGTCACTCCAAGAATGGTGTGAAAAGCGCATACATTAACCATTATTTCCATATGTTATATCACACAAATGGGCTCAAGTCACATATTTGGCATGGTACATGAATTATACGATCAGTCTCATCTAAGGGGTCAACCATAGGGAATTGGTGTCACTCATCTGCTGGTAAAAATAAATTACTATTTTTTGTCCCATCCTTTGTATAGCTAGTGTATCTCATGGAATTTTACAAAGACTTAAAAATTATAACAAGAAATCATGAGAAACCATTCATGGGGTCCTTAAGTAGGAACCCCTTGTTTTACAATCAATACTAAGGTGAAAGCATTAAATAAGAATTTATCTCATAATTTTACTTGTTTTCAGTGTAATTAATTTAACCATTCAATTGGGGAATAGGTCAAAATCATAATAACATGATGAATTAACATAGTCAATAATTCTATTCATTTTTTACATAAGGTGTGTGGGATAAATATATGTTTTATCACCCTAAAGAATTGAATTTATAAATCATGGTGTTTACTGTGAGGTAATACCCCATAAGGGTGATGTACAAGCTCTGTTAAATGGTAAATTAGTCCTTAAAGATGAAGCATATTCTTTGGGGTGGTATGGGACAATAATCAAAACAATGGTTAAATTCCCTACCAGCATGGGTCCCAAATAGAATGGCAAGGATTCTGTTTTAAATGAATTTGTAATTAGGGGTAATGCCAGGAGAGTCTTACTCACAAAAAAATAATTCATAATATATTACTAAATGATACAAGGGAAATATCATAGACCGCATACCTTATCATTATAGAGCTTCAATAATCCAACATCGACTAATGATTTGATCTAAAATGTAAGAAATGGTCAAATTCCCTAAAAATAGGGCAAATGAGCTTTCTCCAAGATTGTGCAACATAAGATATAAGAGATCATAAACAAAAGGTATAGTATTTAGTAGATTACATAATGATCTTTTATGGATCCAATAGAGAGAAATATATAGATTAGATGGAGGATCTATATGGATCCCAATGAGGAAGAATGTAGAAGATCATATTAGAGGGAGGATAAGGATTCATCCACTGGAGGAATGGTAGGAAGAAAGAAGAAATATGGTAAATCATTATAGTTATAAAAATTAAAAAAATCACTTTTAATGACATGGTTGCATGGTATGACCAAATGGGTTTACAAACTATCTGACGATGGTGCGCTAAGCCACTTATTCAAAGGGACACACCACATGGATATGCACAAGGTTAATTTAACCATACAAAAGATGTTAAAAACCATTCTATCCAAAACCTCTATAAAACTATGCAGATGTGTGCCTGGGGTCGAGTGGTTGTCGAAAACCAGTACGAACCCTAGAACACGATGTCTACAACTACACAATTAGAGAAACTGTGTAGGATCAATGACACAGTTTCCACTAATAGTGAAACCTAGACATCCCATTTAATTTTTGAGGCTTCAGACTCTGAACAAGCATCGGACGTCCCTGAAACCTCCTTGAATCTCTTCGGAAAAAATATTAGGAAAGAAAAAAGGGATTGAAAATAAAAACAATAAATTTGTACATTTTTTAAATGTCAAGATTTTACATAAATTCAATCATTTTCTTCTGTGGTGAGACTAAGAGTTTGTCAAGATTCACGTTGTTAATTAAATATCCTGATAATTGATAAGGAATAATCAAAATATCCTACAATATAGCCACCATACCATTTGGTTCATCATCAACACATTTTAAATCACATTTAATGTTAATTCAATTACATCCGCATCCCAACATCAGTTAGAACCAAAAAAACATAGTTTGAGTAACAACATTCATATTAGGAAACCACATTATGATTACAAATTACTTATTTGATGTAAAAAGAATGAAAATTATTTTTAATCATTGATTTTATAAGATTATCATAGGTGATTGATATACATTATCTAGTTAAATACTATATTATGTTATGAAAATGTATTCTGAATTTCCAAATCGTATCATCTAGGAGTGTCAAACCAAGTATGAAACAAAGACTGCAGTTATGCTCCAAGTGAAAATTGATTCCAACACAATGTGATTTTTTTGGATTTATTAACCCTTAGTACCTTTGTACTCGACCACATCAACTTATAACATCCATATAAAATGAATTGTTTAGAAAAAACTATAATAATACTTTCCATAAATTCTAGGGAATTTTACTACATTTTGACTCATCCCTTTACTTATCCGAAGACATATATGTAGACATATATATTGAAATATCTTTGGGGATCTCAATAATGTTCTCTCATACTAGTTTATAATTCTTAACAAATTATATCCTCTGATACAGACTTTAAATACCCTAAACATATCATTATTTACATTACGTCAATTTATATGAAGGTTGATTAGATTATATAAAGACATGCCTGAGTAAAAGAATAGTTTATAAACATTGGAGAATAGGAACAAAATTTACTTTTTTGATGAAATATCTTCAATATCTCAAATTAAATTCTTAACATTTTCTACTCTTCCCAAACATACAATATTTAAAACCATTCTTCATATGATGATAATGGAAGCATAAAAAATGGTGAGATCAAGTCCTTAGTAAGTGTAAACATGGGGGCTAAATAAATTTAAAATGAGTATAAAAGTATGAGAACATGATAATTTTATCTTTAAAACCAATACATGTATATAATAGATCATAATCATTAGAAATGGGATAAATATTGGTAGTTCATAACGCATGAATCGTAAAAGAATCAAAGAACATAATACCTCAGATTAAAACATATGAATTATATATGGAATTGTGGAATACAAATAATAATCCAAAATCCTATTTCAATAATACCCACCAAGACACTCATAACATGTTAGTCTAGGCCAACCAACCTATTTACCTATATAGGGAATAGGATAACCTCCTATATACCCTCTTTATAGATTAGGATAACCACTGATGTATCATATTTTGTCCATGAGATTTCCTCCCTTATACCCTATTTCAGGAATTAGATAACATCTAATGGACTCTATGTGATCATATAATATTAATATTTACACAATGCATTGGAAGGAGATATAGGTCCCACCTATCACAGGATTATAATAATAAAGATGTGTTCCACCATATCCTATAACATTCATCATATCAGAACCCAAGAAAATAACTGTGATCCTTAATAATTTCATATATTCATCAAAGCATAGCCCATGAAAAAATAAGTACGTTTCATAATAACTCTATCATTGTATAACCTTCGGTAGGTAAATGTGTTTCATAAACAACATGAAATCATAAAAGGAAACCATTCAGAAAAAAATAATAAGAATGTTTTATATGGACCAAATTCTATATGAAGTACATGTATCATCAAAGGAAATCTTATTTTATGGAAAATGATTTTGAAATATCGCAATTAAAAATTTCAAAAATTAATTTTCATTTCCACTTTGAAAAAAACTTTTTTTGTGTAGAAAAATTTTTTGAAATCATTTTCTTGGAAAATATTTTTTATGGGTCATTTAAAATTTATTATTTTGGAAAGTAATATATCCACATGAAATAAAATTTAAAAATAAAACATTTTCAATATAAATTTCATTGAAAATAACATTGAAAAAAATATAATGTAGGATTGAAAACATTGAGTGGTCAATGTGGTGGAAAATTATATTCATTTCATAATGGTTAAAACATTTATTCCTTTCACATTTTTGGTAAACAAAATATAGTAATTATTTTATATATGACTTGAAGATTCATTTCAAAAAAACATATATCATCCTCATTGGGAAAAAATATCTTTATTAAAAAATATTAGGATTTAAATTAATTTTTTATTTTTTTTAAAATGATTTTTGATGAAAAATGATTTTGAGATGAAGAGTGAAATAAATTCTATTTTCTTTAAAAAAACATTCAATTTTTTCCTTAAGTATATAAATAGATAAAACGGAAGGGAAAACATGTATTATCTTTAAATAAATATATTTGAATAAATTTTATTGTTCTATTGATATATAATCATAATATTCCATCATTAAAATGAAAATCATAAACAATCCTGATAATCGATGAAGTTGTAACGTCAAAGCTTTACCATATTAATAACTTTTAAATCATATGACCCATTAAAGAAAAATATCAAATTAAACATTAATTATAATTAAAATGTTTGTATTTTTAATATAAAATTTCAAAGGGGCTTTATATGAACCTCATAGAAAAAATATCTTTATAACCTAACTTATGTCCCAAATAAGGTACTTTTAGTCATGAAAACCTTACCACATTGGTAACTTTTAAACTATAAACCCGTTAAATAATAGATCAAAAGATGTATATATAAATTAATATAATCATTAAGAGTCTCACCATATAATTTATTAATGGGATATGTATACACCATGTAACAGAAATAGTGGTTGAATAAGGAATGAGTCTCATAGATCAAAAATTTGAAGTGACAATCTAATACATTATGTCTCAATTTCCTTAAACCATAATAGAGCCTCATGTATAATATATATATGTTTTTTATAAATAATTTAAAAAATTATATTTCTATATATGTTACCATCTATGACATACTTATACCCTTTTATTACTATTTTATTAATAGTTCCTTGTCAACATTAATTTTCAATTAATAACTGCTTCATTTTTCTTGTATGTATTGGTTTTTTGTTTTCAGTACTTTATATTTTTATCATGGTTTTTACATTTAATGAATGTTAAAAATTATATAGATATAATATATTTTATTTATCTATATTTATAGTATTTTGTTACAGTTATAGATATAAATTAATGATATTGTTTATAGAGATGGTAATCTGTATATATGGGTGAACATTGTTTCCATTTTCTCGGTGGAATGAACATAATAAAGGTAACTAATTTATCAACCATAAAGAAACATTATTATGTAAAATATGTAATTAATATATCATATATATATATATCATACATATTATGTTAAAGTATCCTTATTACCATTCAAATAAAATAAAATAAAAAACACATCACACAGGTCCGTGAGCTGGTAGTCCACCATACACATGATTGACATTATTATTTCCCAACAGGTTTGAATATATAAAAATATATTTCATAATAAATATTAAATATGTTTTTTAAGTAATAAATATCACATTTATTGATTAAAATATTTCTTCTAAACATAAATTAAAATCATAAGTAAAGAAATAATCATATCTCTTCGCAAGGTAGTAGTCCACTATAAAGACTTGTGACATTATTGTATCCCTCAACGAATGGAGGGTAAATAAGTTATATGTGATATAATAATTCAATATTCAGAATAAATTTAAAAAAATTATAAAAATACTTTAAATATATCATCATACAAATTTTATTAGAAACAATGATAGAAAACTATAAACATCGGTTCATGATATGGTAGTTTAATGTACACACGAATGATGGTTTCATTTCTCATTTGAGGAATGATGAGAATGATTTATTTCATTACATTAACATAATAAATTCTCAATATACAGAATATTTTGATTTTATTATATGATAATGGTTTTATAACAATTTAAGGAAATAGGGGAAAAGGTAAAAATTTATCATTGAAGAACATTACTTATTCATGGAGAAATTGATTTTTATTATCGATGAAAAGGATTGTTAGGTTAGATTTATGAAAAAAATAATTATTATTCTTATAATGGGAGGAATGATGTATGTAATTAATTTCTCAAGTATTTTATCAGTGAAATGTTTTTCTATGTGCAAAGAGGAGTGAAGTACGAGAAGCCTTTTACAAGTGTGGCTAGTGGCACGCTTGTATTTTTGGAAAAGTAAAGGTATACCAATGTATTTTTCATGTGAAAAGATTAAAACATATAATTTTTTTAATAGTAGAATACATAATCTATAAATATTCAAATTCAAATGGTTTTGGTATAATTTTTTTTCAATATTTTCAATTATTATTTTAGATTAATTCTAGGAAAACCCATTTTTTCTTTACCTCTGTAAATAATTTTTAAAATTTATAATATCCATTATTTTCAAATTTTAATGATAACATATTAGATAATATCAATTATTTATATATCAAATATGAAATCTATTTTTCCAAATTCATGTTATCAAATTGTAAAATTTTAATTTAAAATTAATCATGTAAAAGTGACCAGAAAGCATCTTTTCAAAAAAATGTTAACAATTTATACATTTTATATTATAATTTAATATCAACATGATTCCTATAAAATAAATTGGTATAATTGATAAATATTTTAATTAATTAAACTTTTAAATTAATTTTTTTAAATAATTCATATAAAATGTCTTAATAAATATAATATTTTAAATAAAAACAAGTAATTTTGTTGTATTCATCAGAACATTAATTTTTTATAAAAATATCCAAAAAACACTATGATAATATTGAAATGATAACTTCAAAAATTAATTTTCATTTTTAAAATAGTGTTTTCAAAAGTTTAAAAAAAGATTTTATATATTGTTTTGAAAAAGAAGACAATAATTCCTTTTATAATAATACAGTTTTTATGGGTAACATTGGATTTGTTCGTATATATTTTCAATAAAAAATAATATCAATCTAATTTTTTTAATAATCCACAAAAATTAATTGTTTATTTATTTTGGTAAACATTGATTGTGGGTTTAAATGTAGTTTATGAAGAAAAATATTTACATTATTTTGAAATAGTTTTTATTTTCATTTAAAATTAATTGGATACAAAAAATAATAATTTAATATTCAAGTTTAATCTATATATTTTCTTAATTTAATTAATAAAATTTATACCCACAATTCTAACTTTTATGAGATAACATTCATAATAATATATTAATATTGTACCCCATTTCATTTAAACTTAGTGTTCCATGAAACATAAGCTAAAAATAGTGTTGTGTGTAATTCAAGACAATGATAGTGTTGTGTTTAATTGAAAAATATCAAAAATATAAAATTCATTTAAAAAATAATTTTCAACCTTTTAGTTTGTCATATTGAACCTCACTTCATGGTGTTATTTTTTCATTCAATACAAAATATATGAATTCTAATTTTCATAGAAAAATAAGATGACGTTGACCAATACAATTATACTGAACTAATCGTGCACTATGAGAGGCAATTGTCTTCACTATATGAATATATTTCAATTTAAAAAAAACCAGTATTACAATATACTTCATCCTTAGATTTTATGAAATTTTGATTTCATTTTTCATGGAATGATATATATGCCACAACTCTTTAGGTGTCTCTTTTTAAAGAACCAAATAGAGTTACACTAGAGATTAAAACACAGTCAAGACCATGGAAAAGTTCAAAGAGAATTCCAAGTCCCCGTATGATTATAAATTTATTCATGAATAATTAAATAAATGAGTGGGAATGAATTATCTTTATAAATGATATTAAACATGATACATCCACTAGGAATTATAACATTACATATTCATAGGTTAAATATTCATTAATAGATTAAATATTATGTATCGAATATATATAAAACCAAACATGAGATAAAATAATACATAAAAAATCCTAATAATCAAAATTTTTAAATGAATCCAACCCATTAAAAGAAAAATATAAACTATTTGGGGATATTGTCCATTATAAAAAAAACAGAAATGATGGAGGATGAAATTTATAAATACATTTAGAAGAAAACATCTCAGATACAACCCAAATATAAAATCCTAATATATATTAACCAAATGAAACATATTTTATTACTACTTCCAACAAACATGAAAACAACTGACACATACAATAATGATTTTAATAAAGATAAATATTTATAAAGGATTTGTAAAAAATGTATATAAATTATCCTCCCATAACACATGGATTCAATTAAAATTTATTTCAGTTAAATTTAATATAACTAACATTAATACATTTCATATATTAATTTCACTCAAAATAATTAATTTAACCATTTATTAAACACATTTGAAATCCATTTTTATGGATGAAACATTTTTATGAAATATGCCATTATGAAATATCATGTTTTCAAAAATATGAAGCTAGAATGATTATTATGAAAAAAATATAACAACAATTATAATTAATAATGAAATAGTAAAGTATTTACACTATTTTATTTTAATAAAACAACAATTTTAATTATAAAATTAATAAATTAAAATTAAATCATATAGTAAAAAAAATCCAACAGTAATGAATATATTATAGTTATAAATATCCTAATGTGATAAAAATTATGTTTCAATGGAATACCTAATATAACTGGGGATAATTTTGGGAAATCTTAATATATAATCCTTCCCATAATTGTTTGATGTAATAAACTATTTTTCGGTATTACCCTACCTAGATTAATCAAGGGTGGGGTCATTTAAATGGGTAATATCCTTACCTAAATCCACAAATAAAGTTATGTATTGATCAAGTGAAACATTTTAACAACGATAAACTGTAAATATAGTCAAGGTTCTCTATGATATATTAAATTTATTTCACCAATAGAAAGTATTCTAGAAACATATAAATAAAGAAAAATAATAAAAAATCAACTCAAATATACTTTCCTAGATAGATCCCCTTTTCAATAAAATAT
The DNA here is from genome assembly GCA_963277665.1 of Viscum album. Lineage (NCBI taxonomy): Eukaryota > Viridiplantae > Streptophyta > Magnoliopsida > Santalales > Viscaceae > Viscum > Viscum album. The sequence continues at coordinate 1,284,793,713 of OY728159.1, read as the reverse complement.
ATATTTTTCAGTAGACTCTTATCATAGATAGTCAAATTTATTTGGACAAAAATAATAATTAAAACACTTTAGGGGTATATTCACATTAGGAAACATTTTTATAATGGGACAACTTGGACTTTAAAAGTATTATTATGAAACCATGTTATGAAATATTCATTCCAAAATTAAATCCCATAAACAATATTAGGCATATAATACAACCATATCTATATATTAAATTTAAAATTTATAATGGAAATAATTAATTGTATAGAGAAAAAGTAAAATGAAAATAAATAACTAAAAAATATTTTCTTTAAAAAAATGTCATTTTAAAGGTTTTATTTATAGTTTAAATAATAATACTCAAATGTATAGTTTTATAAATTAATGTTAAATATTTTTGAGTTAAATGAATCTAAAAAAATTTAATCAATGTGAAAAAACCTACTAAAATTTAAAAAATGTGTAATAATATATAATTATCTCATAAGATATCAAAATTATAAATTAAAATAGTTTATAATCATGGTTATATTTTTACAGCTTCATTTATGCAATAAAAAATATAAAACAGTTGTTTTGACTATCGAATGTTCCAAATAACCCCCAAGTTAAATGAAATACCATTTATGTGTACATTTGATCCATAATATAAGGAAACCCTTAATAAAGTTTTGAGTTAGGGAAAACCAAATTCATTGTGACTATGTTAGGTTAATTGACTTGAACAATAATCAAGAGGAAAAGAGAAAAATAAATTCAAATGTACATTTCATGAAGATCCACAATTAAATCATGTTGAAATTCACAGGAGAGATCATTTTGAGATTAGATTATAGGGAGTAAAAAAATTGATGTGTTGAGGGATATGTGTTTGGATAATAAAATATATGAATGGTTGAATCCAAATTAATATGATAATATAAATACATATAAAATAGTACATGTAAAATGAACATCTTGAAACACGGTATAATGTTATATTGAGACATGTCTTCCCTAATATAGCTAGAACTAAGGACTCACTACCCATAATTCTATAATACACTAGCCTAATATTCCTTGATAAATTGCAGAATCATGATAAATCCTATACTATATGTAATTACCATGTCCGACCTAATATACCCTATTTTAACACCATTATAAACATAGGAATTTTATATGGGGTTGTGTACCGGAATAACCCCTACTACATTGAATAATCACTCAATGCCCCTAAATTTACATGTCCAAAAGCACTAATTTTTTATTAGTGTAATTGGTTTTGGTGATACCCATAATATTCCATATCATCAATTTTCTATTAAATATAAAATACAATTTATGTAGAAAATGTGGTAAAAAGTAAAATATAAATAATATAATATAAAATAAAAGGTTGGGTGTTGTAAATAACCTAACCATATATCCTTTATCCCCAATTCAAACATCCATGAATATATTAATGAGAGTAAAGAGTGGGGGCCACCATCTTCATTAACAATTCAATTAAAAAATTACAAGAAACACCATGATATAAAAAATGAAAAGGATCACTATACTATACAAAATGAATCATTAGACCTATAAAAATTCAAATTCCCAAATATCTTCATATACCAAAACCATGGACTCTACATCATAATTAAATACTAGAGATAAGTTCATTGAGACAATAAACCCTTTCAGGTTATTTTTACCTCGGGTAAATTGATTAACCAGCCAATATTTTTTCACAAAACATCCTTTTTAATGAAACATGGAAACAATAATAGAAAATAGATCAAACAAGGTGATCTCTTAATAATATTTAAAATTTGTATATGAAAATAATTATATAAAATTATTAATCACCCCATAGAATTCAAATGAATAATGAAACACTCAACTATTGATAAAACATTATAAACCATACCAAATAATAAGGTTTTGATATAAATAAAGTTAGAAACAATCAACAATATAAGAAATAATCAGATATATACACTAGTCATTAAAAATTACAATAATAAGAAACCAACAACAATAAAGTTAAAAATTTCCCTAAAAATTCAAATATGCAAAAAACCAAAATAAATGGAATCAAAACGAACTTAATAGAGAGAAAAAACAATAAAAATGATTATATGAATAGATTATTAGTTAATGTAGTGTTCAAAAGGATGAACCTAAGAATGCTATTAAGGGGTAGATAAATATCCACCCCTCTTGTATGTTTCTCCAAAAAATATTTTTAGATGACCCAGACAACACCAATTATGATTATTCTAGAGAGATTCATAAAGAGATATTTCTAATAATTATTATTCCCACACAAAAAGAAAAAATATTCCCCACTCATGGATGAATATAATGAGAAGAATTTGGATGTCTCCTTGATATCATTACCCATTTTATTATTCTTGGTTTGTTTCTTTTTTTATATATGTGAATTCTTTTTGCTACCTCTATGAAAAAATAATTCATCGGGCCCCTTAAGAAATCCATCCATTAGGGATTAGACTCTATTAACATGCCATACCGATTCAAAATAAATGGCTAAGTGAGACTCATATAAATCCAACTGATGATGAGGATAATTAACTCTCCTAAAATATCAAGATTTTAGCGAATAATCACATTCCTAAATAAGAATAAAGGAAACCAAATTAATGAAATGAAGATTATAATCCAATATTCACCAATCCCATTACTCAGAGAAATAAAACTACAATACTTTGACACATTCATAATCTATTAGAAATGATGGTTGATGAAAATATCCTTAAAACCTTCCCATGTTTTTTCCTTCAAAGATTTAGTCTAAATAACAAATTTCCACCACTTCCAGTGTGAAAATTATAAAAATAATATTTCATTATTAGATTAAATAGGATCATAGTGTTCAAGTATGATAAATATCAGTTCAATGCTCAAAAACTAATATTGAGCTTCATGGGAATCTAAATTATAATAAAATATATATGGATAATGTATTGTAAACACTAGTTACCAATCCTTATATTAATCAACTAATGGATTTAGAATGACGAATCACCCATATCATTCCATTGAGAATCCATTAAGTTGTAGTGGGGGTGCATTTTATTAAAAGAGAAAAAATAAATAATATAAGATTAAATTAATGGGAAAATATTGAAAAAAAAGAACATATAAAATCAATACCATATTATTTAATCTTTATACATCAAGTTATTCATCATTAATTACAAAATCAAATAATTATGATAAACAAACACCATATTCCATAGGAACCAATAATAACTCGAAACATTTATATAGGAAGTATAAAAAATTCATAGTCGGTGTCCTCCCTAAATATCTTTCAAAACTAATAAAAATATTGACCCATTTCATAACTAATATAAATATATCTATTTCATTATAGCTTGATATATAATATAAAAAATTAATTTCATTTAATTTAAACTAATTTAGATGTTTCCATTTCAATAAATTCATTTTAATCATAATATAACATTAACCCCATTTGATAACTGATATAAAATTCATAGTATTGAAAATATTTCACATTTAAAGGAATTTAATAATTTCATAAACATATTTTTTAATATAAAATTGCTAGTATTGAAAAATCCAAATATATAATAAATGTATCGAATTAATTTGGTGTAGTGAATGAATCACATTTTTTAATTTAGAAAAAACAAAAAATATTATAATGTCATGAATGTGATAAAACTAAATCATGGAATAATCATAATCAATAAATTGTAAAATAAATATAATAAAATAGATCGAGACATAAAAAAAGCAATGATCATGGGATTAAAAAGAATATTTGGGGTCTTTATAGGTAATACCTAAAATAGAATCTATCATATCAGTGTTTGATCTGATCTAGCTTCCGTAGTTCTCGATATTACACAAACTGGCCAAACTGGTGATCAATATAGTAACCCATGTAATGTTAATAGTAATTTAATTTCATTTAAAATTAATATACAAGAAAAATAATTTATAATTATATTAATTACATGAAGATAATGTAATTGTTAAATATAAAATAAAATAATTATATTCTTACTAAATTTTTTACATATATTATATTAATTTATTCAAATGAATAATAAATAAATTATAAAACTTTAATTAAAAAAAAATAACTTTATGTTATATATTATCATATAAAAATAATCTAATACTTTTTTATAGAATTTTATGAAAAATAATTTTGTTGTATAATAGAGAATATATATTTTTTTAGAAAAAAATTTCTCTTTGGAATTTTTTAATTATTCTAAATAAAATTACTTATTTTGAAAATTAAATTATTTTATTTTGAAAAATACTATTTAAATAAATTTCCTTCAAAACAACATTATAAATTTAACTTTTTAGCAACATTTCTAATAATAAAAATAATATTTTCGAAATGAATTATTTTGTCTTATATTGGGGGGGTTTTATTTGAAACTAAATATTTTCTACTTATTGAAATTTAATTTTTTTTAAATGGAAGATGTATTTGTAATCACGATTTAATAAATTATTAATGGGTTCATTTTTTCATTTTTCCATTATGAATTGAAAAATTGTTAATAAAATTATTTACCATGGTAATAGATAAAATGGGTTAAAATTAAAAAAAAACTAAAATGACGAGGGATAAAAGTACTTAAAACATTATATGAATCCAATTTTATAACCATATTTAGAATAAATGTTATCCTTTTATCTTATTTTCTTCATGTTATTGTATTTATTCCTACGTTATACATTAATTGTTTTTAATCTTTTGAGAATTTCTATGGCTGTCATCTTCCCCACTTATAAAAGGGAACCCACTATACTTCCTTATCCATTAAATAATAATCCTCTTAAAATTGCCAATAATGATCCTTATACCTTAATAACATCCCTACACACATCCTTGGGATATTTGTATCATAATACACTCTCAAAAAGGCTTTTTGAATGAATAAACAATGGTTTTCTGATGAAGTGGTAATGTTCTTATCAAAGAGTTTTCATTTTTTTTCTTCTACCTATGGCAAATATCCATAAAACATGATAAAATAATAACACAAATGTCAAAATATACTAAAATATTGTTAGGATTTAATTATAACCCTTTTATTCTATTTAAACATTGAATTAAAAATCCAAAACATCTCATTGGTGTACATGCATATTGTCTTTACTAAGACGGTGTACTTCATTTTTCATCATTGAAATCTATATATGGTCATAAATAAAAATAAAAATTAAATAATATTATATATAAGATGATAATTTATTTTTTTAATAGTAAATACATATGATAATATTTTTATATCCATCCAATGAAATAAAATGATTCTTCTATGTATGTGTGGACTGCCACCTCACAACCAAATGTACTTTATTTTACATCACCTACTCACATTAATTATATATATAATATGATTTAAATAAATAATATTTTATTTATGATATAATGATAATTACATATAGAAAAAGTAATTCTTACATTTTGTCCCAATGTTTTTTTAAATTTAAAATGTTACTCATAAGTAATATTACCCTACCATCTCCATGATTGTAATATAAATAATTTTCCATAACATTCATACATAATTGTTTTTAAAAGTATAATTAAAATTTAAAAATAAAAACTGTAATATTATTAAGACATCAAAAATGATAGAATCCTGATATGTTTGACCGATTAAAACATTTTGATATAATTTTAGACTAATGAACCAAGCATTTGAAGAAAGCATAATCAATTCTGTGATTATCCATGAAATTGATATAAGTGATCAAAAAAGGAAATAATGACCCAATTTTTTATTATTATTCATGTAAATAGATTATTATAAGTCTATTAATTATGAGGTAAAACAACATATGTTACACGTCAGACTTTAGGTAAGGGACAATATATGATCAAATATTAGACTAATAATTTTAATGATATAATTCTGTAAATATTACTCACCCATGTCTATATTCAAAAAATTATTTTATGGATGGAATTATATGTACTAGAATGAGTTCAAAATTAATTTTTATTGATGTTTTCTATCTTCAGAATGTTTTCAAAAGGAATCTTTTTTCATATTTTATGCGGAACCCTTTTTAATAAAAGGAAACAACATTATTATATTTTAACATATAAATAATGATGAAAATTTATTTCCATCATCTATGTTATTAATTATGATTCTTTGACATAAATATATTATGTATTTTCAAATAAATATTTTACATTTGTCATTCGGTTGGGATTTTTTTTTGGATTATTCAAAACAATTATTTTTATCTTGATTTTTAATTAAATCAAAATATTTCTTCTTTATATGTTCTAAATGAAATATTTTATATGATTTGATAATATGAATACAATATTATATGTGTTACATTTATTTTTGGGTATTAAGTGTTTTTTTGTTGATTTATGATCTGGATATAGATTTATAATGCATTTTTATGAATATTTTCTCTTTAGAACTATGATATATTTAACTGATTATGTTATTCAATTTGTGTGGGATATTTTAAGTTTTTTTATATGGGATCAATGAAGATTATATCCCAATTAATCTACATAGTATTTTTATTATTTCTAAATCATTTTACTTTAAATATTATCATTACATACAATATCTTAATGATATTTATTTTTAAGGAATGAATACATCCATTTTTGGTAAAAAGGTATGTTCCAATTTAAAAGTTTTTCCTAGGTTATCATATTTTTAAAAATTTATTATGATTAAAAAAAATATCATTTATAATTTATTATAATCTATTTTAGAAAAATATATTGTATCAAAATATATTTTATATTCATGAAAATTATTATTTGAGATCAAAGTTTATTATCTTATAGAAATATATTTTATATGATACCATGGGTTTGAAAAATAATAACGAGTTTCTTTTATAAATTATATTTCTACCATAATATATTTTTCATGAATATACCGTGTTTATAATTAATATTAACTGGAATTAAGGATGAGTAGGAATAATGTTGAGGACATGTTAGAAATTATGAATAAAACATTGAGAATAAATGTATTTTATTTTAAAAGTAGCATTTTTTGAAATTTAGTTTTTAGTGGATGTGTCCACTTTGAAATGTATGGGTTTTTCATCTAAGAGTTATTACATATTTATATATTAATGTAAACCTAATAATATATTCTGGAATTCATTAAAATGAGTTATTATTTTAAAATGAAATTACTGTTTGAATAAGGATAGTTTCATTACAGTTGTAGATAGAGTATGGATTTGAAAATTTAATAGGATAGAATATTTAATGAAATTATTCATAAGATACTGTCATTTATGGATATCATGGTTTTTAATTTTTTTTATTACAAAGATTATTCATCAAATATATCTCTATTTTGAATGGTTTTCTATAGAGAATATAAAAAAATAAATTAGGTATGAATGAAGAAGATAATATTTCCAAATCAGTAACATATAATTGTATAAATTGAAATATGGTTGTTTATCATTATGAAGTATATGTATAAATAAGATATTATTTTAGGTTTTAGCCATACGAGGGTGAAAAAATATTAAATTAAAAGTAACATGTCTATTGAAAAAAATTCATTAAATAGAACACTATGAAATTTACCGGACTATCAGACCCTGTGGTAGCTAAATGATGTGGTAAATCTATCAAGAAAATACTTTAATTCATGAGTTATTTAGTAAAAACAATTTAAATGTTTTTATTTTCCATTTTATAGGTTTATTAGATTACTGGATTTCAATTTTTAAGAATATAAGAAAATAAGAAAATATTGATTCATTCAGAAGGGATGAATTTAATATTAAATTAATTTAGAAATATCATTCTATGGTTATTTCACTTAGGATGAAATGAAAATTCATGGAATTGACGAATAATGAAGAATATTTAGTGGTTGTAAATTGTATAAAAATTCAATCAATGGACCAAAATATATTTTTGGTCATAATAGTTAAATTAATTGTTTTTACTCATTTTTGAATCTAATATATCAATAAATATTTGATTCTTATTAATTCAAATGTTATTAATTGAGTTTTCAATGTACTGATAAGGTATGAATTGATTTTGATGATTATCATGTGTCCTAGAAAGAAATAATACTATTTTGTGCAATTTAATGGGGATATATATATCAACCGAATCTAATGTTATGAAAATAAAATTTCATTTTTATTTTTTATTTGGAATAATTCACCATATTGATTGTATTAAAATAGATGTGGTGTGTTTCCAATGTGGTATGGTTAGATATTTTTCTCATGAATACAATGAAAAAAATAATTTTCATTATTATATAATGATTGAAATGTCTATATAATGATATTTTTGTTATAATGAAATTAAATATTTTAAATGTACTTTCTTGAATATAGAGAATAGGATTGAATTTATCAAGATCCCATGAAGAATGGTGTTTATAAATCCAATGTCAATAATTTAGAAGATATAGGATCTTCAATATATGTAGTTTTAGGTATTTTAATTATTTATTCAGATTGTGTAAATGTATTTGTTTATTTGGGATCTAAACGTTGTTTCATTTCTAGGAAATTTTCTCATAAATTAGAAATTTCACCTAAAGAAATGTAGCCAGAAATTTTTTTAATAACACATGGTGTCATTGTTAAAGAAAATATAAATTATAATAATATGTTTATTATTCTACATGTATATTTATTGCCTAAATAACATTATTATCATACACCTTGTATATTGTGGTGTTATTTTGGGTATGTCCAATACACTAATTTTTTGAGGAATGAATCTATTTTATTTCTATTAAATTTATAGGTTTTGATTTAATTTTAATTCCAAATGATTTTGTTAATGTTTCTAGAGTGTATGAGGCCTGATTAAATCCTGGAGTCCTAGTTGTATTAGAAGGATGTTGTGTCACATGTTTAGTATAGACTGGGTGGCCCATTCCACACCATTTAGGAAAACCATGCAGGGTGTTTCATAGGCTAGCTATAGGTCACATGGTTTGAAGAAATCATATAGAAAGGGTATATGCCAATGTTATCCACCGATAATATTAAATAGATCCAAAATTTATTGTTAGTCCATGGTTCTTCAATAAATTATCCCATAACCATTCAAGTGCAGTTTTTGGATAGATAAGGGTTCAAGATTGGAGTATGTTTTCACAAACATTGTGGTCAAATCTGACATCCCAGTTAAAAAGTGAGGAATGTCCATTTCCCCTATATATTTAATAACTGAAAACCATCATTTTCTCCTTAATATAATTTATTTCTTATCCTATGATATATTTCTCCCATCCTTATCCTATTATTTAGTGTGATTTCATCATCCAGACTGAGAATATAGTGTTTTTCATCTCATTGGATTTGTGCCAATAGGTTCTTCATTTATGTTGTATCTTGCTCCATTTTCAATTATATTGGTTTCTATTTTTAGGTAAAATATAATATTCTCTATTTAACGGGTATTCATTTGTTTTTATATTTTCTTTTAATATATAGTTGTCTATAGTATGATAATAAAAGACCATTCTACCACGTGTATAAGGTAGTCTATATATAACATTCCCTTAATGTATGGTGATTTATATGCCAAATTTTCATTGCGCTGCATGCCATCCATTTTGGAATTTCTCCAAAAATTATTTTAATGATTTAGTATCATGAATTATAACAATTTATAGTTTCCTTATACTTTCATTTTATGGTTTATTGTAGTTCACATCAACCCATAACACACATGGGGAATGTCAATGTTTTTCACCATGTTTTACCACCATGTTTTGTGCATGTAATATTTCCAATGTTAGAGGGATCCTTATTGAAAATTTAAATAATTATTATTTTTTTGGAAAATTTTTACCTATTAATTTTTAATAGAAATTAATTAATTGAATTTAATTGAGAGGATATGGTTGTTCCTCCTTTATATGTTTGTGCATCAAATTTCAATAGATAAATGTTCCATAAGAAAAATAAGGAAATGGGTAGGAAGCCATCATGGTTTATCTATGATTATTATGTGAGATTTAAATTTATTAATGACATGATTTTGGTAGTTGATTTAATAGATATTTATACTCCAAAGATCCTGATTCACAATGACACCATATACATTTTCAGTTTATTGATCTTAATAATGGTATGGGATGCCTTGGCTGAGCTTCATGGATCCTAATTCCATTGGATGCCATAGAAATTTACACTCCATTAATATGTATCTATTATGGTAGTGGATTCATGGGATAATTATATACCCATGTTCATTATTCCATATGATTCTTTGGGAATTACAACCCCTTGGATATGTATTTCATAGAATCAAATTTGACCTGCTTTGTGGACATGCTCAATGGAATCCACCCAAGTTTTCATTGAGTATCAATCTATCTACCACATGGACTCTTGATAAATTCATTGTTATTTTATACCTTGCATCCATAACATCATGGTATGACACTAGATTACTTGAAATTTTCTATTTTTGATGTTGTACGTTTGGTTAAACATCGTTTCCATTGTGGATGTTTATTCTATGACATACTAATATCCCTAGAATGGATATTTGATTTCATTTTTCAGATTGGAAATTATAAAAACTATTTATTTATGATTTATAGTTATACAATAATTATTATTTCATTATTTTTGTTAATAGGGACACATGTTTTGTTGTATAGGATAATCACTACATTGACATATTACATGTATTATTATTATACCTATAATATATTACACTACTATTGGTTTTGTTACAGTTTTTGGAAATGTTATAGACACTATTGGTGGTTTCCTAATGACTATTATCTCATTCCATTTTTGGACCACCATTTGGTACCCATAAAAAATACATGGAAGTGGGAATGGACTAGGGAAAACACTGACTTTTTGATGCTCGATTAGGTTATGGTCAGGAGTAGTGGAGAATATGACCGATCTAGGCCCACAATGATCTTTGTGGATAGTTTCTTTTTGGTATTTTTTTTATAAATTCATTTTATTGGATTTTTATTTCTCTATTTTTCCATCAATATTTTATAGAGACATGACATGATCATCATATTATAAAAGAAATTGCTTTTTTACTATTTTGTTCCATTTCATTTTGAATGTTTATCTCCTATCAGTGATTTATATTCGTATTTTGCTATTAATTTATATGTTATACTGATTTATAAAACTCTTACCTAATGTAATATTATCCTTGTAGACACACCCTAGTACTTCAATGCTAGTTTGAAGACTCTGGAATACATGAAGATGTGCTTGAGGTCATGCACCCACTAGCTCGGGGCACCATTTAGTGGAATTCGAGTTGGGATGTAACAAAATTATATGAGAGTGATTTATTTTATAGTGTTAATATTTTTTTTATAATAAACATGATATCATTATTTAATTGTAATCTAGTAATAATCTATTACTAGGGGTATCTAACACACATACAAGAAAAACAATGTTGTCGGGAATGATGAATTATCTTTCAATATGTTTCCTATGACAGTTGATTTGAAATAAATCATTGGGTGATCTAGTCGATGTTTTAAATTCTTTATGATTACATATTTTAACATGTATCTATTAGATGAGGGAATGAAAACTCATACATTATTTTAGTTACCTTATACGATTCAAATTCAATGCATTTTTCTATTCCATATAGGATATATTTCTTGACTCGGTGACTTTTACTATGTATTTCTTGATTGATAAACCTATTTTTTAACAAAAGTATTATGAAGGTTATTGTAACACAAATTTGGAAATTAATGTTCATAAAATAACATAATTGTTTTCCTACATAGGCTAAAACAAACAACCTAAGCAGTCAAATATGGTATTTTGAGCGATGAACCATTGGTGACCAAGGTTGGAACATGTTATGTTTTAGATTAATTGGATGCCAAATTTGGGTGTATTTGGTGTTTGGAACATTATGGATCATATGTGTTGTACCATTGATTAAAATATTTCTAGATAATTCTAATACAGATATGAATTTTAAGTAAATTTATTTTGAAAAAAATTAGACTAAACCTTTAATTAACGTTAGTGTGGGCAGTTGGAAGTGTCTCTTTTTCCTTTTATGATCATTCCTATTAACCAAACTTTTCTTTAGAAGTAGTTTGACGAGTTTATATTTTTTATAAGAAGGATTCAATCAATCCTATACCTTTATTTATCATATTCACATTCTAAATCTTTTCATAGGCATGTGTTTGAAAATGTAGGGTCTTTCCACCATGATGACCTCCAATTGTACAGAAAGATAGTGGTAGTGACCATTATCTGGTGGTATTAGGTAATGATCCTCCACTAGAACCACCAGTTGTTATAGTTTTTACACCTATTATTATAGTAGACATGGGTGCTAACAAGCAATTCCATTAGGGATTTTACACTTTTAACATACGTATCTTGTATCCACACAACCTAAACCGTCTATGGAAGAGCCATCTTGTGTGTCCTAGTAGTAGAATCCATCCATAATTTTAGGGGATGGTAGTCCATAGGATTTTGAAACAATGCTTTAAACTAAATTATCATTTTTTAAGCATCTTGAGGCACCTCCATAGTGGATAGTGATGCGAGAAATATATATTCATTGAATATTAGCTAGGTGTTATTAATTTTTTTTAAACCAGTACAATACAGTTCATGATATGGTTTAAAGGGATTTAAAATTTATGTTTTGTGATTAATTACATCTATATAACATGAGATCAAAAATGGAATGTGATTTTACACATCTAGTGAGAGGCATGATTACCATTATGGGGTTTTCAACACAATTTACAATGTTTTAACTCTTTATGATAATTTATCATGATGATGAGTCATCAAGGGAGAAAGACTTCGAGGAAGGTCTCAAGATTATCATTAGATCACAAGAAAACATGTTTTCATTGACTACAATTATAGATATAGTGAATCAGTTTCTTATTGCTGAGTGTATCCTCAGAGAATTAGGGGGTCTATATTAGGGTACTGTAGCTTCTTGACTCATTGGTTTATATTCTAGTTGTATGAAGATGAATTTTGAGACATATTGTGATGGTAATAACTACCACTCTATTAGTGATGATAATTCATTATTCTATCCTCAGTGTGGGATGTGGGGAAAATTTAGCATTCATTGGAATCATGACATAGTAAAATACCAAGCTTGTGGAATGAAGGTAAATCTAAAATGATTTTGCCGAACCATCCCTCTAGTAGTTAGTTGAAGTAGATCAGATTTGACTCTAGGTTCTGGATTTGGATTTACATCTCTACATAAAGTTGGGATATAGATTCCTACAAGTATTTCAGGCCAAGGAGGTGGTCATGTCCATGATAGCTTCGAACAAATGGTACCATGACAATATAGTGTGCCCAGTTTTGGTAGTGAGGATATTTAAAAATGTGAGAGTTCAAGCTAGATATATTTTATTAAAATTACACCTATGTAGTATAGATTCGTACTGTCTATGGTGATATGTATGTTCTTAGTTATATTTACCCTAGTAACATCACTTTTTCATACAACTTCTTTACACCGCTTTATATTTTTACATGATCTATGAGATATGTGGGATTATTATTCATTTTTTATGGTGTTATGACTTTGGGTACTATATTGGGGACTAGAACAGATGGTGTACACCTGTATAAGGAGATCCCCATTGAGATAGGTTTGTCTCATAGTGTATGGGAGATTTTTTCCCTTGATATGATATGATTTGATATCATTCTTGAGATTTAATGCCTAGGTTCTTTTCATTCCCATATCTATTTCTATCATTGAATGGGTGACGTTAATATCATACGAGGGTGGGGGTTTATTAAAAATGATAAACATGATGTATAGGAATGTAGAGATAGACTCAAGAATTATGGGTTGGGTGGGTTTATATTCTATAGAGATAGTTTATATCTGTATGATTAGGGATTGTGTACGGTAGATATCTCTCCAGTTGTTAATCCTTTCATGGATGCTTTCATGGATAAATTTTCTAGTTTACCTTCTAAAAGAGAGGTTGAGTAATATATCATGAAAGTTTTTAGAACATCATTAGTATCTATTCCCCCCCAAAAGTTATCAATTATGGAGTTGTAAATACATAAGAGGTAGATAGAGGATTTCAAAAGAAAGGGGTGCATCAGAACTAGTATTTAAAAATGGGATTTTCGAATAATTTTTCTAAAAAGGCAGATGGAAAAATCAATATATATTTTGATTACTAAAAATATAACTAGTTGATGGTTAATAATCGCTATCCCTTGCCTTATGTAGATTAACTATTCAAAAATTACTACGGATATTGAGTTTTCATAAAACATACACGAGGTTATAATATCACTAGTACGTCTTCGATCTATATACATTCCTCACACCACTTCTCATAGAAGTTATGTTCATTATGAGTATTTGGTTTTTTCATCCGATATTATGAACAAACATGAAATTTTTAGGGATTTGATAAACTAGGGTTTTATTCGTTATCTAGATTCATTTTCTGTAGTATTCATGGATGATATCATGGTGTATTCATACAACGAACATGACCCTGAAAAACATCTTATGATAATTTTGGATACAATAAGATAACATCAGTCATATTCTATGATTTCAAATTAAAACTTTTGGATAGATAATATTCATTTTATGTGTAATATTTTCATAAAAAATGGATTATCAGTTGAACCTTTTGAGGGGATTGTTTTAGTTTCCTGGGATCAACATAAGAAACTCTTTGATATATATTATGATTTTATGTGATAGTTTTATGACTCATATTTGTAAGTAAATCCTATTTTTACCAAGATGTGTTGTGTCTTGTGCCTTCAATGTTAGTGGCCAAGGATGAAAAGAGATATAACTGGTTTGGCCATGAAGTGTTCCACCTGTCATCAGGTGAATGAAGAACTCCAAGGACTAGTGGGATTTACTGTAGTTACTTATTCCTAAGTCTAAATGGGAAGATGTTGTGATGAATTTTTCAACTTGGTTGTTGAGGTCTCCCCAAGGTGTTGATTCCAAGGGGGTTTTTGTGGGTAGTTTCATAAAGGTCTCTCATTTCTTTCCAACAAGGGAGACCATATTAGTATATGATATTGTGATATTATATATCTATGAAACTATGTTCCTTAATAGGGTTCCTAAAACTATTGTATTAGATAAGGATGTATGGATCATATGTCAAATTGTTCAGAGTCTACAATGGGTGTTGGGTACATAGGTTCTTATGTAAATGTAATAACTTCTTCAAAATGATTTATAGTGATATCACACTATGAAAACTCATGAATACATGTTTTGATCTTACTTCTTTGAATTTGGTAGTTCTTGGGAGAGACATATACCCCTATTTTATTTCTCCATAAACAATAGTTTTTGGTGACTATAGAGGTTAGAGCTTATAAGGATTTATATTATATTCTATGAAAAGCACCTAAGTGATAGTTATAGGAAAGACATGAATCTTATCTCAGACCTGTTCTTGTGTTGGTGACATTTTATTATGATCTGTTTATTTTGAAGTGGATGGCTACTGTACAGTCTAGTTAGAAATCTTACACCAATCCCAATCGATGACCTATAGAGTTCAAGGTCAGTAATTGAGTCTATTAAAGTGTCTCACAAAATCTTGTACATTGATGGATTAATAGGTAGGTTATGAATTCTCCATGATTTTCTCGACCATTAAATATTCTATAGAGGGAAATTCCATTGGCATATTAGTTATAGTTCTCTTAGTGGTACTGATCCATGCATAATGTCATCTAAGTATCTCATCAATGTCATTATCACTAAAACATTTCACATAATCTCTAGTCGAGTGATGTAGAAATGTTGAGAGATGTGTCGTTTGATGATAGAATCCTATGAGTATCATTAATAAGATTATTAAAAATCTTGGATGCTAGTCGGTTTCTCTATTATGGTTTCTATAGAATCCCCACCATTTACATGATGAGACTTGAGATTGGGGAAGAGTTATTCTCAGAAAATTCATAACCACCCTTAGAAGGGATATTCGGTGAAAATTTATTTAAAGGGGGAGATTGTATGATCCAATGTTTTTCATCTAGTAAATATATCATTAATTTCTATCTAATTTCTTGTTATTTACCTAATGTCACTATATAACGATGAAACAAGAATTTCCGGGGTGTTTGAGGATTGTCCATACCCCAGAGACTTAGTTTTTCTAAAATGATGTAGGGCCACACTATTATTAGAAACTATGTAATCCAAGACATGCTATTTGAGGAAACTATGTTGGGAGTTTTAAAGGGTATTATAAGACCAAATTTTTTGAGATATCTAGGATGATAGGGGTGTATGAATGTGCAAGACATGTGAAATTTATACCATATCCAAAATAGATGTTCGGTACATTGTTTTTATAACCATGAACCATGACCAAGCAAGGTTTTTTTTGATATACATTTGTTCAAGGTTGGTATGTGGTTTGTACAACCATTATTCCAAACTATGAAACCTAGTTAAAAAGTGGAAAATTTATGTATTACCCATGGATAATTAATATATCAAAAAAACCTCTATATTTCTCTTAAAATATATTTATTCTCCTCCCAAAACATTCTTCATTCCTAATCCTAGTTTATGGTGTGGTTCCTCTATACGGACTGAGAATGTAGAGTTAATCATCTCATTGGATATGTTTTGGTATCTTCTTTATTAATATTGTTCCACTATTTACTTTCTATTCAATAGAAGGTGATATTTATGTGAAAGATAATATTCTCTAGTTAAATTTTCTTTATCCATTAATCATTTTTATAACAATAATGATTGAATTGGATTTTGAAAATGGACGAGTTTTCTACAATCTATATATTGTCAGTCAACTACAAATTTCCTTATATATTTGTTGTTTAAATGACTAGTTGTCATTATAAAACATTTTGGAATTTCTAACTATTCCCCTAAAATTAATTGAATAATTTAAATGAATGAATTGGAACTTTTTAGTATTTCATAACAATTCATTGTATGGTTAAAGGTCATTCAGCTGAACCGAGACCACCCATGGGATGTGTCCTATGATCTTCTCCATGTTTTACCACCTTGTTTGGTGTGTGTGAGATCTCTAATAATAGAGGGAGACATAATCTGAATTTATTATATTGTATAAAGTTATGAGAACCTTTTTTTACCTATTCAATGTTAAATGGATGTAATTAATAGAATTGGATCGATAGGATAATGTTGTTTCCTCTTATTCTTGTTATTTCATATAAATTAACAGATAAATGGTTTATAAGGAAAATGTTGAAATGGGTTTGAAAAATCATTATTTATTTATGATAATTAAATGAAATGTAAATTTATAAATGAATTAATATTAGTATTGGATGTCATAGATATTTATACTCTTCAGATCTTTAATCCATAAGATTCCATTTAAATTTATACTTTTATGGATATCTAAAATGGATTTGAATGCCTAGGACAAGCTCCTTGGATCCTGATTCCATTGGATGCTGGGTAAACTTCAACTCCAAGGATGTATACTAATTATGGTCATGGATTAGAGAGACATTTATACATTTAGGATCATGATTATATTTAATTCCATGGTTAGTACAACCACTTGGATTCATCTATCGTAAAAGATCACAGGACATGCTCTATAGACAGGAACCTTGGACTCTACACATTTCATTACCGAGTGGAAACCAAGATTATCCATGGAAAAAATGAGTATGACATGGTAGTTAACACCTAGGAACCATCCTATCATGTTATGACACTTTATTACATAGCATATGACACTGTCGATGTAATACTCATGAATACACGATGTGGCTGTTGGAGATATTTTTTATATACTCTATATAAATATCTAGTATGGGTATTTTATTTTATTTGTAAGACTAGAAAGAATCACACTTTTCTATGTATGATTTACTGTTATCCAATGATTACAGTTTCTTAATCATTGTTCTTATTAAGTAGTGTTTTTAAGAGAAGATCACTTCTTCCTTGACACATCAATTTTATTACTATTATACCTATGATATACTACACACTTATCACTGTAATATTATAGAGACTAGAAATGTTATTGACACCATTTGTGGTGTCCTACTGAGTAGAATCACAGACAATATTTGAGACATTGTTGGGTACCTGGAGAAACTTCATGGATGTTGGTAGGGATAGGGGAAAGTGCAATAATTATGATAATTGAATTGGTTATACTCAAGAGCTAGGGATCACATGAATGAGATAGAATCATGATGATAGTTGGATATAATTACATTTAAGACCATTTGTATATTGATTCTTGTATTTTACTTAATTAAAGTTTCCTTGTATTGTCTTCTCTTTGGTATAGAGAGATGACATGATCACCAAATTATACATGGCACTTGTTTTCATACTATTTATTACTACTATATTATTGATGTTTTAAATTATTTAAGTGTCTTATATTATTATTATAATATTAATCTATATTTTTTACCAGTATGTTACACATGAAGTAATATTGTCCACACATACACACCCAGGGCCCTCATTTCTAATCAAAAAGCCATTGGCATATGGAGAGGCATGATGGAGGCCATGTGACCCGCCATCTCTGGGCACCATTCAGTGGAATATGGGTTGGGATGTTATAAAATGGATTGGTTTTATATATATCTTATTAATATTGATCATAGAGATAATGAACTTTTTTTAGAATGAGTTTTAGCTTGAATAAAATAGTGAATTCATGACATTTATAACATATAAAGAAATAAAGAAATATATTGATGATGAAAATGAATGTTATCATGAAAATATTGTTAATAAGAATTATACTATTAAATTTATTGATCTATCTATAGTAAATGAGTATTTTAATTAATTACCTATTGAATTTTACAATAATGTACCTAATTTTTAAAATTAATTGACTATTGAAATAATTACTAATGAACGTAAAATATCAAAACCTCCTTATATAATTTCACATGTACACTATTTGGAAATGAAATTGTAATTATAGGAGTTATATGATAATTTAAAATTTATCCTATAATATAACCATTGGGTGCTCATATTTCTATGTTTAGAATTAAAAAATGACCAATGACGCTTAAATTTATTATTAATCATTGAATACAATCACATTTTTAATAAGTATTTTTCCCCTATATAGATTACTAATTTATTTAATCCTTGGTGGATTTTATTTTTCAATTGTTGATATCATTTCTTTTTTCAATCATCAAATGTGGAAGTATAATGAAATTTCAATTGAGGGATTTTATTATAGATATAAGCATTAAAATTGTTAATTATTATCGTTGGGAAGAAAAATTCTCTAGCACTATTTTTGGAAATATTAATAGAGTTTCTAATGAGTTATTTGATAAATTATGGGTCATGTTTCTTTATGGTATACTAATTTATCATGAAATTTATGATGACCATGAGATTCATTTTATAGTTATTAAAAACATTGAAATAAATGGATATTTATGGTATGTTTTCTAAATGTGAATTTTAGTTTCAATGGATTTTATTACTTAAACAGATTATAAATAATGATGGAATAACAATCACTCAAGATTATTTTATTAGAAGGGTTCCCACAACCAAAAAATACAAAAAGACTCACTGTTTTCATTGATTAGTATTTTACTACCAATGGTATGTTGAAAATTTTAATTGTTTTACTCCCCACAATATAAGTACACATGAAATGATGTTAAATTCATGTATATGAAATATTGTGATGACTTCTTAATGGAATTAAAATGGTGGTAAGTGATTGCTATAATTTTGGCCCAACCATCATTAAAGGGTGACTTTATTACCTATAGTGATTCTTATTTACAGGAAAATGTTTTTATTATAATGAAAAATGATTATGTAATTACTTATACCTCATGTCAATTAAAACCTCATGAGATATATTATCTATCACATTAAAATGAATTAGTTATTGTGGTTTTTTATTTACAATTCAAAAGATATCATTTATATAAATTAACATGGGGAATATTTTACGATAATAAAATTTTAATTATATATTCACCCACTCTTTCTTGAACGTGATATATATATGATGGATAGAATTAATTATGTGTTGTTAAAGCAGGATCCATTAAAATTGTGGAAGATAAAATAGAGTATCTGGTTCATTACATTACAAATAAAATACATCATTAAATATTCTATGTTTCGAACCCGATCCTTAGATAATTTATTTTAGGATTTCTGGCCTATAAATTTTTTATGTATGAAATTCAACAATTTTTTAGGTTTTAATGTAGTAATAATTTTAAAATAGAATTAAGACTGTGTTTATTGATGATAATATTTTTTAGGACCATGTAAATTTTTTAATAATGTTATATTTTCTATATGTAATATTGTAAAATATGGTTTTTGAAATTTTTAATACAGATACATTGGCCTTTTGATTTCTAATTGTGTAAATAATTCATTAGTGAAACTAAAATTTCTATATTTTCTTTTAATAATGATTTAATAAAGATTTATTAATCCCGTCATTACCACTAATGATGGGATTTTATAAAAATAAGGGATGTAAATTTTACCATGAAATGTTTGGAATGTAAAATGATTGAAGTAGAATGAAAATTACCAAATATGATTCCATAGAATATTTCTATTCCAGAGTGAAAATAGAAAAATATATATTTGTATTATTTTGTGGGAATTCCAAATAAATCTCATGTAAATAATAAAATATGGGTTATTTTTTAGGGAATGAAAAAATCATAACATTTCTATTCTATTGAAGACATAATTTCTTTAATTTTGGTTTATCTACTACGTCTCAAGGAAATAGCGAGGATACACTATGTTACTCTGTCTATTGTGTTGGATTATGATCACATGATTACTTATAAAATTCTCAAAAGGATATAATGGTTTGTTAGGTAATGAATTAAGTTTCAATAACACTTTTTATTCCATACATGATGGATATAGAGAGAGAATGATACATACATTGGAAAACCTACTTCAAGATTATTCCTTGTAGTATCAGGGATATTGGGATAAACATATTTCATTAATTGAATTTTAATATAATATAAGATATTATTCAAGTATACAAATGGAACCATTTTCTGAATTATATGGAAAGTGGTGTCTGAAAAAACTTATTTGGATGATGTAATTGAAATAAAGAAATTTGATCCGAGATTATAAGAATAAATGGATGAGAAGGTAATAAATATTTAGTATCATGTGAGAAGAATCAGAAAATTTATTCTTCTGGTTCATAAAAATATAGTAATTATCTTTCATTAGAGGTATGAAAACATGTTTTTCATAAAATTTCTCTATTGAGAATTGTTATATTGTTTTATATGGGAAATGTTTCCAATGATTCATTGGACTACATGAAATCCTATTTAAGAATGTATCAGTTTCCACTTAAGCTTCTTTTCCTCCAATCATATCCTCAGTAAATATTATTTTTTAGGCTTGATTATTTTTTGTTCTACATGTATATCATTTTCTAAGTCCTAATTTTTTATAGATTGAAGAATATTTTTTTGAGGAGTATTTAGTTTTGATTCCAAACCCAAGAGATTAGTTATTAATGATTAATTTGATTGTATTTGATATTTTTTCAAAACATATATTATTGAATACGTTACATTAGAATGTGAAAATTCTATAAAGAAAAAATATCTACTCTTTTGTATTTAGTTAGTAAAATTTTGTTTACACAATTTCTAAAAGTGGGTGGAAGAATGTATCAATGTAAGTAATACTAATAGAAAATATATTATATCCAATATTAATATTCATGTATTATAATTTAATAGATTCATATTCATTATAATTATATAATGTAATTTTTAAATAAGAACTAAAATAGTTTTATTTTAATAAAATTTTATCAAATTTGGTATACATTATATTTAAAAAAAATAAAATATTAATTTTAATATTTTAATGTTGAATAATTAGAATTTATTTTTATACTATAAATTTAAAATTATCTTACTAAATATTCTTTTTAATATTCTAAAAAATAAATTTTTGGTTGAATTGTGGAAAATAATGATTTCATAGAAAACATCATTTTTCATTTCACGTATTTAAAATGAATCATCAGTAATATATGTTTTTAAATAATAATTGACACATTATGATTAAAATTAAAATAGATATTGTAATTATAATGAATATAATATTTTATTTGGTATAATTTTTTTTTGAACAACCAATGTTATTTCGCTGAAAAATAATAATTCATCACATTTTTCTATATTAATTAATTTGAGAAAAAGACTCTTTAATTGGAAATATTTTTTGAAAATTTTATAATGATAAAAGATTCATTTTTTGTAAACATAAATCTTAACATTGATTAAAATTAATTTTACGATTGTTAATGTAAAGATAGGTTAAGTTAAAATTAATAAGATATGGGTTAAAATGACCTAATTTTTTAATTAAAAATTTATACCCATAATTATACTATATATATTATAAATTATTTGATTATTAATTTTTTTGGGGACATTATTCTTTAAGAATAAAATAATATATTTAAATATTTGTAAAAATTTGAAGTGAGTCATCTTCCCCATATATAAAAAGGGACCCCCACCCATCCTATCTTCATCATTATTAATGATTATCCTAGAATATAATATTTCTACCAAAATACGTTTATAACCTCCCTTACCACATAATATGTGTCCAATATTGTTAATTATACCATATAATGAAGGCCATATGTATAAACCTTAGGAGGATGTTTGATAAAGTGGTATATTTCATAACTAATGTTTTCGTTTTATTTCCTCGTCTATCTCTTTCAAATCATCACGAAACATGCTAAAATAATATCATTATTATATTTATTATACTAAAATTTTATAATGATTATAATATAATACATTTCATCTATATAAAAATCTAATGAAAATTAAATGCACCGTTTTTGTGTATGTGTGGACAGCTGCCTCATGGGATGTCGTATTTCAATTTTCATCACTGAATATTATAGTTTTGTGTAACTATTATAATAAGTGAAATAATGTTTTAGATATGATATTAATTTCATTTATTAATTATATATAAATATTCTACTTTTTTCTTTTCCATCCCAATAAAAATTAAAAAATGACTCCCTTGTGTAGGTGCGGACTACCACCTCAAAAAAATGTATTTTATTTTTCATCATATCATCTCATAGAATCAATATATCGGTTAATTTGATGAAATAAAATTGTTTTCATTTTATTATTATCATTTTAAAAATATAAAAAAACATTTAACTTATTCCCCTCAAATTCATTGAAAAATAGAAATCTAACTCATGAATATGTAAAACCTACATTCTCATGGATAATAAAATAATTAATTTCTCATTAAATAATTATATAGAAAATAATAAATGTATAATAAATGTATAATAATGATGATTAAAACATGATTAATATTATTTAAATTATATAATAATGATCTATTTTTCCATTTTCAACCTACTAAAGTTATATTGGACAAATGATCTTAATACCCTCAAAATATTTGTAGTAAACATAATCAATTATGTTATTAATCTTTTATATGGACATTGGTGAAATAAAATAATTATTAAATATTAAAAAGATATATGTTAAATAAATGTCTAACTTATGAATATTATTCATTAATATAATTAATTTACATGCCATTCCATTCTCAAGGAAAAATACACTAAACCTAAAAATCTTGTTTTTTATTTTTTAAATTATTTTTTATAATTTTTTTCTTCTATGATAATATTATTAGAATTATTTTTTGTATTTATTTATATAGAATTAAATTATTTATGGATATAATTATATTTTCCCATTATCTTTCATTGAATATATTTCAAATAGTAATCTATATATATATATATATTATGAAATCTTTTTTTCAAAATGAAAAATAAATGATATATTTTAATATATACTACATGAGAGTAATTCCCTTCCATAATAATTGTTATTCATTAAGAAGTTTTATTTTCATTATTTCACTAAATTTCAAAATAATAACTTATTTCATGCTCTTCATGGAAATTTTTATTAAGTAATTTTCAAATAAAATGTATTTCTATCCTAATTTTTAAACAACGCAAAAATGTTATTTTTTATAAACAAGTATGTAAATTTATTTTCACACCAATTTTTAACTAATATCATTTACTCCAACTTTTAATATATCATTCAACATCATTTAAGTAAAACATACATGGATATTTCTTAGAATAATGACAAATTGATGTATAAGAAATATATACATGTCGTTTATCATTATAAGTATGTAAATTGTAACATTTTGACATCAGTTATATAGATAAATAAAATGAAAAAATAAATTTCTTATATGTTACATAGATAATATTTTTTAATATATATAAAAATAAAAATAAATTTTTTTATGAAAAAATATATTTGGTAGAAAAATAAAATTACATTCAGAACATTGCATTAATGAAATGAAAAGAAAGAGTTCATAATTTTACTTTATATTAGTATTTAAACTCATTAAATCAAATATCAATTATCTATTATTGATATTTATTTGAATTTTGATGAAGAATTTGTGAGTCATATTTATCATTTTTGTGTAGATCACATATAAGAGCATAATAAAATTGAAATTATCATCTTCATAAAAAATTAAGAATTTCAAAAAAATGTATATAATTTAAAAAATGAAAAAAATAAAATAAAATATAGATATATTACAAAAAAAAATTGATATAAATTTGATCTTGTAGGTTATTTAGAACTATAAATTGAGAGAAATAAATATTTTGGCATAAATTGTAAATAGTTATCAGGTTGATATTTTTGTATGATATAAGAAAAAGCTCTCAATTGTGAAATTATTTCATAACTCAGATGAAAAATTAATAAACACATGATTTTAAAATTTAAAAACCAATGAAAACATGTTTTCAAAAGATTTCATATTTACTTTTAACATCATGTTTAGTAAACTTGATGTAAAAATCCATTAGAAATAATAATTTAAAGTCGTTTTTTATAAAAAAATATGTCAATAGTTTTTTTAAGAACATTTAATATTGATTTCTACGAATCTAAAACTAACAGTATGTTTAAAATTTTACTTTTTATAAATTATATTTAAATTATATTGTATTTTTCTCTTAAAATCAATGTTAAATCCACTTTTTACATTTATTCATATTAAACTGATTCTAAAATCCTGATTTGGAAAGTAATTTTTTTACTATTGATTTGTGCTAAACTATATATTTTAATAGATTTTATAATGGAAATAAAAATATCAATGTATTTTATATATAAAATAGTCCATCAACAAAATTATTCTGATAGCTGGTCCAAATATATATCTAAAATGGACTGGGAAATGATTATTTTCTCTGGAGATTTTTATTGGAATTAACTGATTTGTTTATTCCATTGGTAATATTTCTACTAATTATTCTTCTATGGGTCCAATAAATATGATATCCCAAGGAACCTATACATCTTTTATATAAATCTGAATTATTTTTCTTGGTAATATGTAGATTTCAAACAAAATGTTAATGGATGTTTGTTTTAAGGACTCATTACACCATTTAAGGCTAGAAAGAAATTCTATTTATAAAATGTCTTTTAATTCTTCACATATATTTTAATAAACCCTCATGATTATTTTTTTACATTATATTTTCATAGAAATTTATATATATAATTTTTTTAAATAATGTTATTTTCATGTGTAGTGAACTGATTATTTGAGCTCGGAGTGTATTATATTAAAGGGAAAATTTGTCTTATGATATCATTGTTTTTAAATGGACTGGATGGTTTCATTTTTTATTTATATATATATATATCTGTTTCTCTGATTTTAGGTTTTACCATCTTTTTTATTATTTTTGAATGTTTTTATGTATGAATAGTAACAATGATGATGCCATAATTGAAATCGTAATGTTTTTTTATGAATTGAAAAAAATGTTTCAATTTAAAATTAATGTGTTGTAAAGACATTCATAATACATGAAGTGTCTAGCTTGTAATATATGGGTTTTTTATGTATGATTTATGAACTAATTTTCTAAAATTATAAAACTGAAAATATTTTCAATATTTAAAAACAATTTATTTTTATATTTAAAAAAAGTCTGTTTTGAATATGGAATGATTAATTATAATTAAAATAAAACAAGATTGATATACCATCACTTGAAGAAAAATTTATTTAACAATAATGAAATATGGTATCATATGAACCTGGATATCCCATGTTCCATCTTTTAATTCCCCATTATATGTAAGTTAAATGTGAGAGATGAAAATTGCACTATCAAATTACAAAAAACAAGAAACATTAAAGACCCCCATCTCCAATCACCCTTAATAGAAAGTACTAATTTCATCAAGAAAGAAATATCTAAAATAGGGTCACATTCTATGACATTTTAGTTCATTTACACACAAAAAATAAGCTCCAAATTTTAATGGTATATTTTCCTCATGAATTTTTTTTTATAAAGTGAAAACTTGAAAATAGAAATTTATCTTTTGGAAAAATGTTTTTAAAGTCTCTTTATGAACCAAGTCACTTAAATTTTTTTAGTCACATCAATTAACCAAAAATTATACAATGAGTTCATATGAACCTATAGAGAAAATTAATTTTGATTTTAAACCCTAGAAAATCAGTTTTAAAAAGAGAACATATCCTTTATATGATAAATTATTTTTTAAAGATCTACCTAGAACATAATTCAAACACCACACCATTATCTTTACATGAAAAAAATTAACCAATTAAAAATAAAGATGAAAATTTTGAATCCATATAAAACCATGGTGTAATGTAACTTTCTATGAAAAAAATTAATTCCCACACATATTAGTATTACTGGACTCCCAAATCATGAATTAAAAGGATCAAATTATATTGGTTCTACATTTGATTATTCATTCATGGAGAAAACTAACAACTAGACTTCCCATTCAATATATGAGGTGATTACCCACCATAATGATACAAGGAAAACATTTAACTAAGAAAATTAATACCTATAAACATTAAAACCCATAATAAAATTTTGATTAGTAGTATCCATAGGACATTGTCACAATATGAGGTCAATAAAAAATAAGGACAATAGAAATTTTAATGAAGGAGGAGATTTGGATTGACTTATTTTTAACAAAAAACCAAAAAAAAGACCAAATTTATGATGGTGATTTTTGGGAGAGACAACTAAACGTAGAAAAAACATAGGCCAACTAACGATCCACTAACCTGAATATAGATTTCAAAAAGGGTTAAATCTAAATGAATTATATAGATAAAAGTTGTAAAACTAAAAAATTGAAAATAAACATCACTGTGTGTCCTCTCTTATAATAGTGTCACTTTCCCCTCTAATACCACTACTATGATGTGTTTTCATTCCCTATGTCCATGTCATGGAATGAACCTATCGCCAAGTCATAATTCCCCATTGTAAAGAAGACCTCACATTGAGGGACTACATAATCATGATATGAAGAACCATCAGAAATTATAGAAATTAACATCTACATTATTCTTGGGCTTGTATCATGGTGTAAGTAATACATTATGGTGTAAACTACTCAAGAAACAGAAATTATAAAATCTTGGGATCCATCCTGGTGTGACATTTTTGTTTTTCATATGAATAAATAAAATCCAGATTTTCAATTTTAATCAATATACCAATAAAAAATAAAGAAAAATGATTCTAAAATATCTTATTAAAATATAAATAAATAATAAATAAAAATTGAATTTATGGTTGTTACATGCCTGGATTTAATGTGATCCACCTATTTATTTAATAGAAACCATCTTCATCAACAATTAGGACTAAAGTATTATCATGTTTTTCTAAATGTTAACCCATAATATTATGAATTTACATTGTTGAATCTTCAATAGGTGTGAATACCCATATATCATATAGTGTGGCTCATACTTTAAAAAAATTATATTCCCTTTATTCAACTTAATGTATTACCATTGTTCTTAAGACTTTTCAAAGTTCCATTCCCACTCTTCACTATAATGTATTACTATTGTACGTATATTGTCTTTATCTTTTGTGTAGGTTGTCCTGAAGTAGTTTATGTGTAGCCATCTTTGAGCCAGTCTTTTGGGCCACTATGACCTGATCAAATCCTCCTTGGATGAACCTTACAAGGTAATAAGTGGGTTTTCCTTCATAATAAGTTTTGACAGTGGAAAATGAATCTCTATTCATGGTCTAGATAAGTTCTTCCAGTTGATAGGCTCTTGCAGACCACCATTCAGGATGTTAAACATCTCGATTGTCTTTTGGGGGATGTGTGGGGTGAACATGTTTTTGAGGAGCTCACAGATCTAATGGACCTTCTAGAAGATATGATACTTAGGCAGCAACACCTTGTTAGAGAGGTGGTATGGATCGAATAGCCCAAATTGGTATATAGAAGCATTATGTTCTTCAATGCATGAATTAATGAGAGGAAGAGGCTGGTAATTCCAAATATATTGTTTTATGATTATTATTTAACAAAGGATAGAGATGTGGGGGAGTCTTGGACAACTCCTACATTACAAAGATTCTTCCCACTCCAATTGTTTATTCCCAATGTGTACCCCTCAGATAAGACGTATATCTTTAATGTGATTACGATCCTCGTTTATGGATAGGACAATGAAATATTGGGGTCTATGTTGGGCGGTAAATAGATATTGGATGTTTTTATGCAAGTAAACTCAGATAGGGTGGTAGGTCTGGATGGTTTCCCTGGTGAATTATATAGGTGTTTCAATGATATCATTAAGGATAAGTGTATCAAATCCATCCAGGACATCATATCAAGGTATCTTACCCTTTATTTCATGATCCACTACATTAGTTCTCATACCCAAGGCCATGAACCCAAAACCTAGTTTTCATTACAATACCTTGAGTATGTGTCGTGTCCCGTATAAAATCCTACTATGTATTTTTATGACAAGGATGACTACTCATCTCCCCTGGTGGGTTTTATTGGAACAACATGCCTTTATCAAGGGATGGTCAATCTATGTGGAAATTATTTTGTATCGGGAAATGTTCATGGACATTAATTTCAAAACATGTGGATCTAAAGTGTCCATCAAGATCAATATGAATAAGGCTTATGATCGTGTTGAATTGAGATTCATCAATAAAGTATCGGTAGGTATGGGTTTTAATACTTAGAACATTGATATAATCTTTTGTTGTTTTAGCTCTGCTTAGATAACGATGACCTTCATAAGGAAAGGCAATGACTTCTTTAAATATACCCATGAACTAAATAGGGGGAACTAATCTCTCTGAGTCACTTTATCATGGTCAAGGAGGTTATGATCCAAACCATTTATAAGAGAATTGGAATTGGAGATATCCTACCATTTAGAAGGAGTAATGTTTCATGTGTACCCCACCAAATGTTCGATGATGATCCCATATTATTCTCTAATTCAATGATTTGATCCATGCACATCTTATACAATGTATTAGAAGAGTATTGTCAATAAAGTGGGTAGGGTGTTAATAATAGTATGAGTAACTTCTATATTTACAGTGGGTATAATTCTATGTGGGTTTCAATAGTGATCCATATTTTGGGTGTGCAGAGAGGGACCCTTCTTAATAATTATGTGGGTGCCCCAACTTCATCAGGAAGGTCGTGTATTTGTGATTTGGACACCCTCCTCAGTAGGATTAATGATCATCTACTTACCTGGTAGAATATGTATATGTCCATCAGAGGTAGGATTTTTCTAGTCAATAATGTGTTTTTAACTACTTCAATGCATGCCCTCACAGTGATCAATGTCCCAAAATATGCCATAAAAACATTCATTAGATGTAGTATATTTTTATTTGGGACCTACTCTCTTATGTAAAAGGAACCTAGGAATCATAGAACAAGACGACATGACCAGTTAGAGATGTAGGATTTAATGTTTTCAAACTAGATGAAACCCTTTGTTGCATACATGCTAAGCTACCATGAAGCATTCTAGAACAACATACCCTTTTAGGGATAACCATGCACAAATATTTGGGGAACCATGAATTAGTGTAAGGGAAAACCTACCTTTATGGTTGATGATTGGTCCCATTGTCACTGTCCTCCGCCCACACTCCCATTGGATTTTTAGGATTGGAGACCACTCTTTACGATATGGAATTTGTGGGGGGAATAATTGGTTTTTCTTGCGAGAACATCCACCCATGTATCCTTATTATAATCCGGTTTTCCACCCTTTAAAAAAGATATTCTGGACAAGGTCCAGTGGGAAAAATTTAATCTCATTGATATTAACTCAGACCCAAATATATGTGTTTTTACACCATCTCCCTCGTGGTTATTCACATCAAAGGATTTTCCTCATATCAATAACATGTAGGTTCATAAAGATTCTTAGTATAATGTGATCTTGGGTAAAATTATGACAACCAAATATAATTTTTTTTCATAGAGGATTTCTAAATGAATAGTCTTGATTGATGAGAATATAAAGAGATGTTGGATTAATATTATCTATCGGTGTGTGTGTTGTATTGTCCAATGTGATGAATGTATGAGAAACTTATTCATTGAATGTGACTGGGCACATGAGGTGTGTAAATGTTTCTATGTTTTCACTACTATCTCTACTTAAATCATGGTAGACTAACCCTTTTTATGTAGATGGTATGATTTCTTGAGTGATGGTGTTCTAGAAAATTTGGCGTGCACAATGGTGTTACATGCATGTTTCTAGTGTCTATGGAAGGCGAGGTATAATGTATGACGTAAAGGCCAGTCCATGATGGTTCTCTCTATCATTACATAGATGAGATATATATTAATAAACTTGGTCAAGGTTATGATAAACTAGAGGGAGGCTTCATCTCTTCTTTGGTTTAGAGCACGTTCCTAGGATGTTATACCAGTCAACAGTTTTGTAGGGTGCAACTTGGTATATGGGGCCCTCGTTCTAGATGTTTGATGTTCAATACAAACTTTTCTTGTGCTTTGGGTTCCATTCAAGGAGGGAGAGTATAAAGACCCTTCTATTCTTAAATTTATTTTACATCATAATAGCGATACAAAACAAAAATAATTACACATCATTGATCCATAGGCTTTGTGTCATGGGAAAACTAGGACCATACATAAAATTTAAAAAACTAAACATTTTTTTAATTCCTTATTCTATATATTCTTCTTGGATCTTGACTTCTCCTTAATACATATTGTCACCTATGGACATATAAGAAAATATTGTGAGCTAAAATCCAAGTAAGAGGATACATAAGAACAGGAAAAAACAGAACATGGAATTAGAATAATAATTATCATCATAACATAGGTATAAGATCCTAATCATGAGAGGAAACATTAAGTAAAGACATGGAATGTGACAATGCATAAAAATGAAACATAATTTCATAGTGGTTAACTAACACACATAGTTGTGAACAAATATAGCATCATGTTCACACAACACTTCACTTTAACTAATGATATTAATCACTTCACCCAATTCATTGGATCACTGTATAATTATAGGCACACCTGTCACATTAAAATAGTCATATTGCTCAATATAATTTCAGGCACACCCATCACATCATAAGATTTAAAATATCATTCATGACCCATAGAATATATATCAATAATAAGGATAAATGGAACATGTAAATTAATGGGATTTATCTCATAAGAACACATTCATTAATTTTGGGTTCCCAAAATAATGAGGGAATAACATTCTTGATACAAGGACGATCAAACATGAGTGAGAAGTAAAAGGTGTGTTTTTGAAAGAATAGTTTTTTTTGGAAAACATAGTATTAGAAATAAAATCCATTAGAAAACATGTCTATCCTAGAAAATTGATGATAATGATTAAAAAGTGGTTTTTTGGAGTTACCATATAGAAAATGGAGTGAAAGAGGCAGAACCCGAAGAAAGAGAGTCGGGTTCCAGAATTTCCTCATACCTCTTATTAGAAGGCTTTCTTCACATTAATTTCATTAATAATCACATTGGATTAATTAAATAACAATTATAAAACATCTTATACATGAATATGGTTCATTAAGGTTTCATTAGTTTATTTTATGGGACTTTGGATGAGTTATAGAGTTTAAATTCATTGTCCGAGAGTGTTATTTTTCATAGTTTTCATGAAGAGTTCCCTTATACACATGAATGGAAGTTCATTTAGAACATTGAAAAACATCCAAAACTGATATTAAATGTTATTAATGATCATATATAAGTTTAAATGATACTTTAATAAATTATATTTTATACCATGTGGATGAATCAATAGTTAAAATTTAATGATGACTGTTTTATTATAATTTGGGCTGTTTTTGGATCACAATGAACATGTTTTGTTTCATCAATTAGTATTTGGAATAAAAAATATTAGAACATAAAAGGGTTTAAAAAATACATATGAAAATATTTTTTTCAACCATTTAATGGTTTCATTGACATCCTTTAAGGATTTGATAGAAAATGGAAGTGCATCATCCAAGAAATAGGTAAATTAACACATCACTGGAAACGATTTCATTTTCATTAGAAAGAGAAATATGGAGGTGTATAATTAATAATCATTAATTAAAATGATATAATACGATTATATCAATAATAATTGAGTTATAATGACATTTGGATAATAGAAGTTGGGGATAAGAGAAATGAATTTAAATTTGAAAGGAAATTCAAAGAAAAGAGAGAGATAAATTACCTCTTGAATCCCTTTTTTGATATCCTCCTTATTGAACCTATGCTTGGAATTTTGAAGAAACCAAGATCTATTGTATGTGGGGGAGGGATTGGGAAGACCGTTTAGAAGAATTTGGTAAGAATTGAAGCTTTATAAGTGTAAATTAATGAGGTTTTGAGGGGTGGTATTTATATTGGAGAGGAGAGCGGTTTTCTCAATATTATATTCATAAATTTATTATTTCTCCAAAATAAAATAAATAGTTATGATTTGATAACCAATATTAGTAATAATTGTATGTGAGTTTTATATTTGGATGCTTACATCATGCATGATGTAATGAATAGTTAATTTAAAATATATGGTATTTATACGATAAAATAATGTATTTTACTATTCATAAAAAATTTATGTATTTTAGAAAAATCCAAAAAATTCTCACTAATAATTTTTAGATGTATGGAATAAAAAATAATAGTCCATTTTATGAAAATAATTTTCTAAATATGATTAATTTAATTTTTAATTAAAATCATAATTTACCTTGAAAATAATTATTTGAAAATTAAAATACATTTTGTAATGCTTTCAAAAATTATAGAAGGTCTTATAAAATTATCATAAAACCAGAAGACATAGAATTTTTAATTTATAAAAAAAATTTTGGAAAGTAAATTTTCTTTTAAATTAATTAATTAATTACAATTTTTTATTTATGACTTATAAAAATACTAATACATTTACTATGGGCATATTGTCACTTATAAGATGCCTAAATTTTATTTACTCATTCATGGGTGTGGTTACTATTATTTTGGATGATTTACTATTCATAATGTCTATACTAATCTTCATAAGGGTATGTTATAATTCATAATGTTAGGTTGATGATAATAAAAAATTAAATATTTCCTATCACAATCCAAATATCTTACTGATCGTAGTCATGTATGTCAGATATTCGAAATTCAAGACACAGAAGTAGACAATTTATCTTAAAAGGTCACATAGTAGATCATCTAATCAGGATGGTAAATGTACCTTGTGATTAGATTCCATTTGCTTCTAACATGTATGACTCTCTTACATGGTGATATTCAAAGGAAGAAATTATATCCATTATCAAACTCTAAGTCCATTCGACAGTTTTTAGCAAAGCACTTTTTCTGACTCTGAGCAACTTTGATATGTTTATGGATGACCTGAACCTTTCTGGATATCTCTTTCACAAGATTAGGTCCCAGTAGCTTTCTTTCTCCATCTTCATCTCAACATAATTGAGTTCTACATCACTTTACAAATTTATCTTTATATGTATCTATATGAATACACTATTGAATGATATTTTTGTATGAGAACTCAACCAATGGGAGTTTTTGATCACATTGACCATTGAATTTTATATAGTAGGCTATTATCATGTCTTCATGAATATGAATTGTCCTTTCAGATTGTCTATTAGTTTTTTTGTTATATGTCATGCTGAAATTTAATTCAGAAACTCAAAGCATGTTGAAGACTTTTCCAGAATTTAGATGTGAACCATGGATCATGATCAGTGATAATTGAGAGAGGAGAACCATTTAGTCTCAACACTTACTTCACATATATCTTTTTGAGTTTTAGAAGTGGGAGATCTTCTTGAATAGAATAAAATGCGAAGACATGGGGAGTCAGTCAACCATATCCCATATCACATTTTTTCACATAGACATCTTCAAGAGAACTGTGACAATGTCTATAGTGAGATTCTTCCATTTACACATGGGTATACGAAATGGATTCATCATCCTATTGGACTTTTGTCACTGTGATTTAACTTCCAGACATACCAATAACCTTGAGATATATTCTGAAATCTTCTTCTTTGTGTGATCCCAAAAGAAGTGTTCTAGGAGATCTCAATATATTTTTGTGCTACCAGGATGGATAAAGAATATTGAGTTATTTGCATTGTCCAATAGATAATTCTTTATCCTGAGTGTTGAAGGCATAAGAAAGACATGTTCTAAATAGAATCACACCATCATCATAGATATGTAACTCCTATATCTTCCCTTATTTTACTACATTCTCATTCTTTTATAACTCTAGATCATCCCTTGTGGCTCCATAATCTTCTCATGGATAGATAGTTGTGAAATAATTTAGGAAAAGAAGGATGTATCCCTTTCCCTTATGATTTCCCATCCTTCCTTTCAATATCCCAGAAGAAAAGATAATTCTCAATCCATAACATAGATAGAGTAGTAGGTTCTTTTCATCATAGAGCTTCAACAATCTTGTTCTCCTTTACAGGATGATAGTGAATTGAGAAATTTTAGACCTTTATTTACTCTAACCATCTCCATTTATGAATGTTGATCTCCTTCTGTGTGAATATATACTTTAGTCTCTTGTGGTTGGTGTATATGTCATATTTCTCACCATAAAAGTTGTGTCACCATATTTTTAGGGAAACAATCATAGCTACCAGTTCAAGATCATGTGTCGACTAGTTCTTCTCATGGATATTTAACTACCTTGAGGCATAAGCTATTACATGATCACTTTTCAGGAGTATACAACCTAATCCTTTCTTTAAAGAATCACTGTATATTAGAATTTTTACTCTACTTTTGGGTAAGGTGAGTACATGTGTAGTGATCAACCTTCTCTTTAGCTCGGTGATGCTTCCCTCACATTCTTCCATCTAGACATAAATTTCCCCCATCCCTATTAACTTAGTTAGTGGGATTGAAAATCATGAGAACATTCTCACAAAACATTAGTAGCACCCAACTAATCCATGAAAAATATGTATTTCAAAGAAACTAGAGGGTCTGTTACATTCCAAAATTGCTTTTGTTTTTGAAGGGTCTACAGAAATTCCCTCACATGTGATCACATGTCTCAAGAACGTGAAATTAATCATCCAAAATTCCCACTTGCATGACTTGGAGTAAAACTTATCCTTTCTCAATTTCACCCACAAAAGTCTTGGATATTATTTATGCTTCTCCTTGATCTTGAAGTAGATGAAATATCATTGATAATCACTAAAATAAATTTGAGGTTATTTTTAAATACTATATTCATCAAGATCAAGAATATTGTAGGTACATTAGTAAGTCCAAAGGGAATCACTAGAAACTCATTATGCTCTTAACTTGTACAGATGGTAGTCTTCTGAATATCATCCTTCTTCAACTTTAGTTTATGATATCCAAAATGAAGACCCAACATTGACATGTAATGACCTCCACATAACTGATCGAACAAGTCGTCTATCCTTGTAATAGTATAATTTTTCATTATGGGGATCTTTTTAACTTCCTGATAATCAATAAATAACATCATTGTTTTATCCTTCTTCTTCACAAAGAGCTCTGGATGACCCAAAAGTGATGCAATAGAGCATATGAACCCTTTTCCCAAATTATCTTTCTAATGATTGATGAACTCTTAAATATTGATAGGAGCCATTCTATAGGAACACATTGAGAGATAAGTATTTCCAGGTATGAGTACTATAGATAACTCTACCTCATGGTTTAGGGATGTTCGGGTAACTCTATTGGAAATACATCAACATATTCCCTCATGATGAGAAGTTCTACAAGGTCGAAACTTTCCATTGAATCAACCATTTGAGAGAGGTATTCCTCTTCAAAGGGAATCAACACCCACAATATTTAATGATTATTCAAAGGAGATTCATGATCTTCCATGCATTTTTAGAGGAGCATGTGATGGTTCATAATATGAAATGATATTTCCTTTTCTCGATATTTGATATGTGCTCTATATAATGAGAGCCATTCCAATCCCATTATAGCATCTATTTCCACAAAGGGAAGTATTAAAATATTTTCTAGAAGAATATTCCCACATACAGTAATAGGGGAAGAGTAAACACTTGGGTTTCAATTATTCCAACACATGGTGTTTTTAAAGATATATCTTTTAGAAGGATTCAGGGATTTGATTTTATAGTTCTAGAAAACATGGAACATATAAATGACTTTGCAGAACTAAAATAAAATAAGTCTTTTTTGCATTATTGAGTGAATTTGAAGTGTACCTTGTACGACTTCATTTTCATTCTCAAATTCTGCAGTAGTGATGGCATAAGCCTTCCCTTGTTCCTTTGGATTTAGTGGCTACTGATGCTGATTACCCTTGAGGACTTGAGGTTTAGTGCACTAGCCTACATAGTTCCCTCTCTCCATAAATTTGTAGCATTAGACAATGGGTAGTGTTATTCTTTATATCACTACATCCTTCTTCCTTATCATGTATTTTAGACACTCATGAGCATGGTGCCCTTATTTCTCCCACATTAATAATTTCCCCTCCCCTTTGAGGTAGTTCCCATGATGCATCTTCCCAAATTTTTGGAATGTGGGTGGGTATGTTTTCTTCCCACCTTTATCATTATAACCCCTAATTGAAACTCCCTCATTCATTCCTTATCTCTATAGCCATGAGACCATTCTACAAACTCCGTCTCCACTTTGGGGGGCACATCAGGAAACTTCTCCATGACTTCCCAATTCTCAAATATAAATACCCTTTCAATGGTTTGGTTTTAATCCATGAAAGAATCTATCAATTTTTCTATATTTTTTTATAACAAAACCCAAAGAGTACCATTCAAGACTTGTGAAATTCACTTTTTAGGTAATGAAAAATTCTAATTTATTTTGATTGAGCGCTATTAATTATATCTTCATATTTGTATGTAGTTTTTTTCGAAAATATATGTTAAGAAACATGATCTTAAAGTCTTCCCATATAATCGTTTAAATTTCTTTAATTGGCTTGGTGTTCATAATTATACCCACTATTGATCATCCTCTACATATAGATGATAAATGGATTATGCCCCTTCTCTGTATCCAAAGAGTGAATCACAGAAAATATCTTCTCCCTAGAGTTGACCCACTGTTCTGCAACTGGTGGATAGGAATATCCACTAAAAGTCGGTGGTTTTTGCCGCATAAAACACTCGATATCCAGTTAGTCCCTCTTTGGTGAAGGACGATGTTACTAATTATTCAGGTTATTATTCATAACATGATATAGTTGGGTAATAATCAACGTAATGTTTTTAAATCTTCCTTCCAAATAATTGGGGATGTCATTAGTGGAATCGTTGCACTGGTCCATGCACAGGTTGTTTGACAAGATTCTCTTAGTTCCCAAAATTCTCTAAAATAGAAAAGTTTAGATCAAAACACAAGTCAGTGAGTCATGAATAAATAACTTATTAATTTTCACAATTTAATCTAAAAAATATATTATCAAATCCCTATGTTTAGATAATCATCTTGTGTGTGTATTTGTACTTAGTATCTTACTATATTTTTTCTCTAGT
The DNA here is from genome assembly GCA_963277665.1 of Viscum album. Classification (NCBI taxonomy): domain Eukaryota; kingdom Viridiplantae; phylum Streptophyta; class Magnoliopsida; order Santalales; family Viscaceae; genus Viscum; species Viscum album. Next base: position 1,284,755,659 of record OY728159.1, on the reverse strand, counting down.
GTTCACTAATCCTAATTCCCAAATTAACTAAACATTGCCTCTTATACCAACTATATCGACCTTTCTTTTATTACATTAATTTTACATTATTATAGCGATAAAAAAGATAAAACATGACACATCAAGGATCCATAGGTTTAGTGTCATGAAAAAACTAGTACCATACATAAAATTTAAAACACAAAACATTTATTTAATTTATTCTTCTCTAGCTTCTTATTGGCTACGGACTTCTCCTTGGTAAATGTAGTAACCTTGGTATTTACATCGAAAAGGGGTGACATAAAAGTCTAGTAAGAGAATATATATAAGAAATCCAAATAACATAACATGGGATAAGAATAATCATTGTCATCATAACATATGCATAGGATCATAATCATGAAAGTAAACATTAAAGAAAGACATGGAATGTGGAAATGCATAAAATGAAACACTATGTCTTAATAGTTAACTACGACACATAGTTGTGAACAAAACTAGCATCAGGTTCAAGTATAATTTCAATTAAATTCATGAGATTAATCACTTTACCCAATTAATTGGAGCGTGGTTTTATTCCGGGTGCACCTGTCACATTCAAAAATTCATATTGTTCTATATAATTCTGAGCGCACTCATCACATCCTAACATTTTTATTATATTGCATGCAACATAAAATATATATAAACCAAGAACATAAATAAATAATGTAATTTAATGGATTTTATCTCATAGGAACATATTATATTCGTTGGGTTACTAAAAGAAAGAGGGAATAATATACATGATACAAAGACCATCAACCTTGAGTGAGAAGTAAATGATGTGTTTTTTGATAAAATATTTCTTTCGGAAAAAATTTTGTTTGACATAAAATCCTATAGAAAAATTTTATATCCTAGAAAATGTATGATAATAATGAAAAAATAATTTTATGGAGTAACCATAAATAAAATGAAGTGAATGATGGAGAATCCAAAGAATGAAAGTTGGGTTAAAAAATTTCTACTTACATAGTATCTGAACACTTTATTCTATTTAATGGCTTATATAATCACATTTAATTATTTAATTAAAAAATAATGAACCTTTTATACATGAATATGGTTAATTGAGGTTTAATTATGTTCCTTTATGGGCCTTTATATGAGGTATAGAGTTCAAATTCATTAGTTGAGAGTGTTCTTTTTCTTTGTTTTCAGGAACGATTCACTTGTAAAAATGAATGAAAGTTCACGTAGAACATGGATAAACATTAAAAAATTATATTACATGTTATTAATGATATTAAATTATTTTAAATTATCTTTTATTGATTTATGTTATGTACCGTGTGAATGAATCATTATATAAAATAAAATGATGGTTGTTTTACTTTAATTTCGGTGGTTTTTGGATCACAATGAACATGTTATGTTTTATCAATTAGTATTATGAATGAATGTTTTTTATAGAACATAAAAGGGTTAAAAATAAATATTAAAATAGGTTTTCTACAATTCAATGGTTTCTTTTATAGCCTTGATGGATTTGATATAAAATTGAACTGCATCACCCATGATGTAGGTAAATGAACACATCACGAGAAATGATTTCATTTTTATTAACAAATAGAGATGGTGAGTATAATGAATAATATTTAATGAACATTATATATAACTATTATATAATTTATAATAGAGTTATAATGACCTTTGGATAAGATAAATAGAGGATAATATAAATTAAATGAAATTTGAAAGGAAATTGAATGAAAAAATAGAGAGGAATTACCTCTTGAATCCACCTCATGAGATCATCATTATAGAACCTAGTCTTGGACTTTTGATGAGACCAATATCCCCTGGACACGGGGAATGTATAGGTAAGATACTTGGGCATAATTTATACAAGTATTGAAGCATTAGGGGTGTGAATTAATGAGGGTGTGAGGGGTGGTATTTATTATTGATAGGAGATGGGTTTTCTCAATATTATCTTCATTAATTTATTATTTCTCCACAAGAAATAAAATAGTGATGATTACATGACCAAGAATAGTAATAAGTGCATGTTAGTTAGAGATTTGGGTGCTTATATCACTCATGATGTCTTAAATAGTGCTTTTAAACTATAATGTATTTGTATGGTAAATTAATATATTATACTATTCATAAAAAATTCATGTATTTTATAAAAATCCAAAAAAATCACCCTAACATTTTTTGGCGTTTAGAATAAAAAAATATACTCCATATTATGAAAATATTTTTCTAAATATGATTACTTTACTTTTTAATTAAAATCATAATTTAATTGAAAAATACAGATTTTTAAATTAAAATTGATTTTATAATGCTTTCAAAAATTACATAAGGTCATATAAAATTATCATTAAACCAGAATACATAGAAATGTTAATTTATAAACATGTTTTAGAGAAATAAATTTTCTTTTAAATTTATTAATTAATTATAATTATTTATTTATGACTTAAAAATACAAATTCTTTTACTATGATCATATTATTACTTATAATATGTCTAAATATTGTTTAATAATTCATGGGTGAGGTTACTATTATTTTTTATGATTTACTTTTACTAAGGGTATTAAAAATATTCATAAGAGTATGTTACTATTAATAATTATATGTTACTATTAACCAAAAATTAAATTTTTTCTATTTGACTCTAAACATCTTACTGGTCGCAACTATGTATGTCATAATTTTGAAATTCAAAAAACAAAAGTGGAAAATTTATGTTTAAATGTCACATTGTGGTTCATTTTCGAATGATGTGGAATTGTGTTTCCAAATTGATTTTATATGATTATAAATTTACTACATGAAGGTAGAAATTCCCTGGATAAATTATTGGGTTGTTACAAGGAGTGGTGAACGCCACCAGTGGGTTGGTCTACATGGCTTTTTTTGTCAGGTTGGGTCAGAGGACCACTCTCTTGGAAGAGTCCGTGTAGAATCTTACAGGGCATTGTACATGCCGAAAAACTCGATTGGACATCTTATAAGATAAACTAGATTCATTATTTGTGCACAACTCCCTGTATTTCTATACTGTTTCTCATCGGTGGATCATCTACATCATCCCAAATTTTCGAAGAATTATCAACAAAAACAGTAATGTGGTGCCCACATTATGGGAGGGAAACAAAACAGAGGACCACATGGATTTTCTAGTTATCTATGTTTCAGAGGATATATTCTTTCATACCGTGGAATACCTGAAACTTGAGGGGGTCAATCTAATTAAAGGGGATTCCCTTGGGCTACAATATTTCATGCCTCAATATCTTTGGTCCTTAGTGACAGGGACTGGGGGTTGGCATTCTCTCTTATACCTTCTGTTTCATTTAATTAAAATTTACATGTTAATGATGATATATTCTTTTTTATTAGAATCCCGTGATTAAATACGAGTTTATATTTTTAAAATTATTAATATGTTATGTAATTTTCAAAAATACTTCCAAGATCCTAAATATATTTTCACATATTCAAATGAATTCTTAGCAAACTGTAAATTATCTTAAAAAACATTATATACATTATAAATTGTTATAATATTCTCAGATCTCACCAATGAAATGTTTAAATCTCCTACTAGTAAATGTGTACTCCATTTTATTCCATCATAGAGTCTTTATTTCTTTATTAATTTGAATTTTAAACTCATGATTCAACAGCAATCATCAAATATATATTCTATTTAAATTATAACATCATTCACAGCATGGAAAGAAAAGTATGAATTTTCTCTTTTCTTGCTAGCCCTTATATTTCATTAATCAATGCACCTCAAGTTATTCTATATTTAGATCCATTATACTTCTTTAGAATCATTTTTATAATCCTAATTAATTACTATATTAGATAGTGGATCCATTAAATAACTATCCATCAGTAACAATTGATTCATTGAAAGATAATTATTACAATCATGAATTATATATATTTTTTCGGGAATGAATCTCTATATTTATACAATGATAAAGAGATCATTTCCCCTTATTAAGGGAATCAACTTCTTTACTAATTCATTAAATATAAAAATTGATCTGAGTTACATAATGGCATAAGACTATACATATAATTTTTGTAGTTTCAACTACATCTAAACCACTTCAACTTCATCATTCATTAGTCTCTTACCCTATCTACAAAAAAATATTTTCATATATCATACAATTTTTACCATTATTATTAATATATATTTTACAAAATGATATAATAAATAAAATCCTCACAATACATTGGGATTTTTAATCTCTTATATATACTTTCATTACATCTTTAACTACCTAATAAAAAATTAATGTCTATATAGCATCTAATCTCTCTATTTTTCATCTCCTTGTTGAATATAATGATAAACAAATAAATAATAGTGGAATTTCAGACTAATTTATTACATAACTAAAATTTATTATTATACCCTTTAGTAATGAAGAACCCCGTGAAAGAAGGGTATTTTTCCATTTTAAGAAGAATTAAGAAACCTATTAATCAACTAAAAATCTACTAATGATATATCAATGTTTTAAATAAGTTTCATTATCCTAGAAATCATATTTATTATAACATAGTTCAATGTTTTTGAATAATATAAATTCACATTCTTGGGTTTATTCATGATGTTTTTAAAATAAACACATATACTCATTTATAATAAAAACATTAAAATCATTGAAGTTCATGAAAATACCCCCCAAATTTAAATACATAAATTATGAACCAAATAAATATATTTTCCCCAATTTAAAATAAAAAATTAATTAACTAGAATATTAAAGGGAAATATATTATTATAACTAAATTGTCATATTCCTTAGGGTTTTCCATGATTTCAGAATATATTAATGTATTTTCCTTTATAAACATAATTATCATAGATACTATTCTAGGTATAGACTCTTAGCCATTGAAATGATATAAAATATTATTCAAAATTAACACTAATATTCCTTTATTATAATATTACATATTATATACATCAAATTATAAATCAAAGAATTCTATCTTAGCGACCACTTTATGTTATAGAACATTTACAATATTCCTTATGTTCATTTGATACAATCATATAATTAAATTACATACAAGGAAACAAAAGATAAAATATTATATATTATGATGGTTAAAATATTATTCTTTTTAAGATATATTTTTTAACCCTGGTGATCTATGATTTTCACCTTCAATATTCTTAATGGACTAACTATTGATTTCCAAAACACTAATCTTCTCTTATAGAATCATTTTATTCATCTTATCTCCCACTTTGAAAATTAATGGAATAAAATATATTACATAATAAAGAGGGTAACATTCATTTTACTAGGTATAATACATATTTTTAACTTCATTAGATTTGGTTTAAAAACAAGTTGCACATTATTTTTTAACATTTCTATACTAATTGGTTTCTCCAAATTTCATTTATATAGATTTTTTAAAATCATCCCATTTTTCAATTGTGGATGAAATTTTATGATTTTATTATATGTATTTACATTATAATTACCTCATCCACATATTCCCCTAGAAGCCTATAGGTTTCCACTAATTAAAAATTCTTTTTATTTAACTTCTGTCATATCTTACATGAAAACAACTATTTTTTATTGATATTCTGAATCATTTTGGTTATTTTTATTAATATAATTCTAAAACTTTTTGAATGTTATAAAATTTACATGATGTGGAATTTTATACCATGTTATAATAATATCATATTTTATTTTTTGACATTAATCTCAATATTCATCATAGGATCACATTTCTCAAAACATGTCAATTTTTTATACCATAAATGTTGTTCAATATTTATTTTAATTCATATAATTTCTCATTTTATTTTATATTAATTAAAACATGATTAATTATTGGTAATTTTATACCAAAAATAATCTTCAAAATTACGACCCAAATTTATGCAAACCATGTTAAACCCATCATAATTTTATATTATTTCTATAATATAATCCTAGAAAATCACAGAAAATAATAAAATATGCTGAATAAAATTTATATTTGATTTTAAGATAATCTATAAAAGATACTTAGTTTAGGATAATTGTGAAAATTTATCTATAATTGATCCATACGACAATCCCTTCAATAATTCACATATGATATTCTCATATTAATAACCCATTGAATGTGAAAGTAAGAAAGTAGTGAGAAAAAATGTTAGTTTAGGTATAACATGTCATTAATGGTTATGTAGAAAACATATGAGACAAATCGGAATGAAATAAATTTATTATTAAAAATAATGGGGAAATAAGAGTTATCAATAAATCATGATAGAAAAATATGTTATCTAAATGATAAAAATATTCCACACAATAAAATTGTAAAATAATTATGAAACAAATTCCATAATAGATTTATATAAAAATTTCATGGAAACATACATTTGTGGAAAATATATAAAAATAAAATCATTGGATAACTCAAGTCAAATTTCCAAGAGAATGTAACATAGTGTGCTAGGATAACAACCCATGTCAAATACAAGGAATCTCATGAGATAAAAAAATTATCCAACGAAGCGAAGCCCTTTTCAGATGAACCTCTAATATTCTGACTACGTACATAAATATGTTTATTTATGAGAAAAATTATAAATAAAAAAAATCAAAATCCTAATAATACCCAAGTAAATGATGTGGGTTTTGTAATATTATGCCAAATGTGAAAAAACTCTATATCATGATGATGAAAAAGAGAAAATGGAAATAAATCACATTGGTTTATCATATTATAAATATGTATGTTTATTGAACATGGAGATCTATTGTTCAAATATAAATTATATTTATTGGATGGGAAATGATAATGAATTTACCACTTAGAGAGGCATTATGAAATAATTAGAGTTATATTAATAATGGATGTAGCTTATTATTTTTCCATTGATAAAAATTGAAATATGAGAGTTCAAAATAAAAGTATTTCATTTTCTAACATCAATTCATGATTAATAACATTTTATGGGAGATCATCTGACATGAGATTATAATATTTTAAGTTCTATTAAATGTGTATTATGTATAATATTTAATGAAGAAAAAAATATAATATTTATTATCCCTAATATATAAAGGTAATGATATGTAGGTATATATGTGATGAACGTATTTAAAAAATTTAGATGAACTAATTTAAATTAAAATAGTTAAAAATGGGTAATAATAAATTGAATACATAATCCATTAGTAATAAGAGTGGTTTTTAATATACATTTTTTTAAAATATTTTTTTTGTTATCCCACCTCATAAAATAGGATAGAAAAACATTCTTCTGAAATAAGGATAAGTTAAATATTAGGTTCATAACATATAACTCACAATTAATATTCTTATTATAAAGTTGATTAATGGAATGAATAGTAAAATATATAAAATGTGGGGAGATATTTATTAAAGGGATCGAAATATAATCTCTATCATGTTTTTATTGTTTAGGAATAAAATATTTATGGAATAATAATTAATTTTAAAATTTAATGATTCTATGAGAAGAAGAGAATAACAAATTATAAAAAAAAATATTATCTAGGAAACCAAACATATAAGTAAGCCATTCAGTATAAACCATAATAACTTAAAGAAATAGGGTTTTAGTTATTAAAAACCATATATATTTGTGATCCTTAAAATTAAAAATCCATTGAAGGTACAACATGAGATAAAATTTTAAATTTCACAGATTTCATGAATTTTATGACAAAAATAAATCTATTTCCATTATATAAAATATTAAAATAATAATGTTTTCAATATGAACCATATTTAAATGAAACATAATTGAAATCCCAAAATCATTACCAAGAGAAATGATTCATTCTTTGGTCAAATAATATCTTATACTAATAAATAATGGTTACTAAAATAATTATTATTTTATTTTATTTACATATCATTTTATATGGTTTTGTTATATCATTATGTTATTTATTTGTTAGGTTATTTTCACTTATAGAGGTTACATAATATTGTTCGATAAATTTTATTAAAAAATAAATATATTGAAAATTTTTAACTATGTTATAAATGAGATAATTATTTTGAAGAATTATTGAGGCTTATTTCTTGTATTAATTTAGTATATCTAAATTTATAATGCTCTATATATTTTCTCAAAGTTCACTAAAATTATGAATGGTGCCACGATATGTTCATTTAGGGTAGTTATGTTTTGTATATTTGATTATTATTAATATAACTTGTGGAATTTCTAAAGATACCTTTAAATAATAATAAAAAATTTATGAATATAATTATTATAAACTAAAAAAATATTTTTATTCTTCCATATTAGGTTGAATTTTTATAATTAAATATTGTTCTGTGGAGGTTGTTGTATGGATGTAATAGGAAAACAACCTAATTCTTCATAGAATTATAGGGGTTTAAAAAAGAAAAAGAAAAAGAAAATATTAATTTTATTAATTTCATATATAATTTAATGATTTCTTATTTTATCCTTTCTGACCAATAATGTATGGTGGTCATGAGAAATAGAACACGTCATTCATGGAAGATGCAGTTCACATGTACACATTTGGGCATTATTATTATTTTAATTGTTTTAGAGGGTGGTTTAAAATAGATATTTTATTTGTAAAATAAAATCTATTTATATTACTAATATTTCTATGAATATATATTTATGAAAATATATTAATTTAGGTGTTAAATTAAGGCAGGAACTACGATAGATTAGTAGAGAGCATCACCTCCCACTTTAGATGTTATCCCTTGGATAACAATATAAATATTCTTAACTTGGTATCTTCACATGATATGGTATTCTAGTATATTGGTAGATAGTTTCAAATAGATAATATAATATTTTTTTAGTTAATTATTTATAATGGATGTCTAAATCATCTCTAATAGGTCTCATTTTATAATTGAATAAAATGAAAATTGTAAAGACATATTACATTTATAATAAATGTACGAATATTTTCATGGGTCAAAGACTCCAAATTAGAAATTAATTTTATGGTGTGGGGTAATGTAATGTCTCTCATCCCCTAAAAATGAATATTTTTCCATGTTCTAAATAGTTTTATTGACAATATGTTTTATCTTTTATATTTTGGGTTTTTACATTGATAAATAGTTTTGACTAAAAAAATTATATTTTTTACAATAATTAAGGTATTTCCTATTACACAATTTTATGTTATAATCAGAAACATAAGATGAAACTATTATAAATTATTTTGTAAACATTATAAAATTATATATTTAATGAATATATTTAACATCTATAAAATGGTTTTATAGAAAAATAATTTTATTATTAACTGTTCATAATATTATTTATTACTTATTACCAATAGAAAATGTGGTTATATATTTATATATTGGTATTAATGTTATATTATACTCTTTATATTTGTGATATTAATTTATTTTATTGTATTTAGTTTATATAATTATAAAAATATAGTTCTTTTAAAATAACACTTTTATTGTTATCATGATAATTTTAATCTTCACAACCTACTTTTATGACTTTTTTTAATTATTCAATATTATGGACATGTTGATATAAAATATGACATTAATTCTTTAGATTTATGTTATTTAATAAATGAAAATATTTTTTTAATATATGAAAATTAAAATAGTTGTTAGCATTACATTTTTCATAATTTTTACAAATGGGAAGTATTAGTATGATAAATAGAAAGTTTTATTTATAAATTATTTAATACATATTATAAATTGATTATTTTAATTTTAAAATTTCTCAATTGGTTTTATATTTTTCACATGTTATAATAATTTAATAAATTTGATGGTATCAATAGAGTTGGTATTTTTTACTATTCTCCAAATAATTAATTATTTAGAAATATATTCAGAAATTATTATATGGTAATATTAAAATGACTAATTAAATAACATTATTTTTATTAAAAATTATTTTGTTAAAATTTATAAATTTATAATTTAAATTAAAATATAATATACAAATTAAATATGCTTTTATTGAAAAATTTCCTTTATAAAAAATTGTGGTTATTAATCCTATTATCCCTGAAATTCTACATGAATATGCTCATTTTACTTAATAGAAGATTTATTATTCTAATATTTTATCAAAAAATTGTATACTTTTTCATGGATATTTTCAATTTACTATTGTGTGTGAAACGAGCTATTAAATGGAATATGATTTGAAGGGAAAATATAATTTAAAATATAACAGGGTTTCATTATCCCCAACCATAAATATATTATATCCTCCGAATTATAATTATCAATCGCCAATTAATATTTTTCATTTTGACTGAAACATATTAATGAATAATGATATTGTTCAAATAGGTATTTAACCCTTAAAAATTTATATCTTTTCTCTTATAATAAGTCAAACATAATTTTGAGATTTTCTCCGGTCATTTGGCTAAATTAAATCATTTTCAATTTCTGTGAAAAATTGTATGTAAATTCTTCTAAAAGTGTATCATAATAAAAATTGAATTGTTGTCCTTTTATGAGTTGATATGAAATTTTATTTTATCCCTCTACATAGTATTTCCAATAAGAGGAGAGAACCAATCGATTTCCAAAATGATTATTTATTTATATAACTGAAAAATAACATAATTTAGTCTATGAAGATATTTAAAAAAATAAATGTAAGATAAAATAGTTTTACCCTAATATTTTTATCAATAATTCAAAATATAGTCATTAAGGTGTCAATTTTATGACATTGGAAAACCTTCTAGGAACAATGAATTGGTTTCAACACTAAACAAATGAAACACTCATGGTTCATAGTAGATAATCAATGTTCATCATTCATTTTTCTTTTTTATAACCCCATTATATAGTCTTGGATTTTTAATATTATTCTTTTTATGGATGTTTATAGTTCTTATGATAATTAGTAGCACTATTATTAGAGTGTTTACCTGAATAATTCCCACATTACCCAATTTAATATATTTAAATATGTTATACCAATATATTAAAATTAATTTCTTCATTTTATCCACTAATTTATTCAATTTTTCTCATAAATTAGTTTCTCTATAACCTCATTTTTCACATATAAAACATTTCCTAATTCCTTGAAACATTTTACCTAGTTTTTTAGCTCAAATTTGTGTTTTAGAAATTGATATTTTTATATTTCATTGTCCTTGTCAACCTAACTTCTATTATACTTAATTATTAAATTCTTTGAATTTTTTTGGAATGAAAGTTTTTTCATGATGTTAATCATGAATCAGGATATTAATATTTTTTATAAAATAAAATTTATCTCTCCATCTCTTATCTAATTTGGTTTACCATTTGGAAAATATTTTAATTTTTTATATTATACATTTCATTATTAGATCCTTAAAGATTCTACCTATACTAAAATAAAAATTGATTTACCTAAGTGAAGAAAAATTGAATCTTCAATATAATTAGTTATAAATATTTCCATGAAAAATTTAGACTCAAAATTCTACACTCATTGAAATTATTATCATTCACTTAAACATAGAATCATCTTAGATAAATATAAGATTCCTTACATTGGGTTATCTTATATTGGTGAAATATATCCATTAACATAATAAATTCTTTTTAATATATTATAAAAATAATGCAATTATTAAACGAATACCATTATTTGAGTGTATATAAATGTGTTCAGTATTACTCCAAATAATTATGATCTCAAGTAATGATTGATTTTTTAATCAATAGTCCTTTTTTGGTTATTAACCCTAGGTTCATATATTCCACAAACGTACCTACAATTTTGTATGTAGGCAGGTATAAAATTTCTTGGATAATAAGACACCCTTACATTATGAAACAATTATGATATTTACCTAGACATAGACACATCGCTTGGTTTTATCCTTTGTGTTTTAACTAACTTTATCATATCCCAACCTCTAAAGTTGACAGTATTTCCTCAACTAACAAAAACTATTGTATATAACTTTGAAATTATAACCATCCTTACAAGAGTGAAAGAAAAATATGATGGTCAGATAAATGGTGAGATATTTATTTTTCCCAATTAGATGGAAATGGTGTATGGAATTATAAAAATTTGACAAGTAGGGATGCACCCCCCCCCTCTCTACACTCTCCCACGTAGCTAATCCTGGTTGGTTACAAGACAATATGAACAACTCACACTACAATACTAGTTGTTGACTATTATAAGGGGGATGTAGAATATAGTGGGGATACTATACCCCAAGGCATTGAGTTGTAATAATAGTGGTTATAATATGAGAGTAATGGAATTAGTGGAAATAGAACACCACTAGTATATAAACTAAATAATGAAGGCACCTAATCAACAAATAATACAAATAAATTTAATGATAAGCTGGAATGTATCTATATGTCAATATCAATGTAAAATAGATAAATGATACAACATCTCAAGGAAGACACCATGGATCTGAGTCTCAATCTTCATGCTGGTCATATCTTCAATCTCTAACCCATCCAGTATGAAATTATCAATAAAAATTTCATTTTTGATTATCCAATCTCACATCTATATAATCTATTAAGGATCAAGTTGAATTCATTAATAGGTTGTGAGTATTACATAATAGGTCAAAACACTTTATCTAACCTAAATAGTCTGACAATATGTTTATACAATAAAGATATAAAATAATATTATTAATTAATATATTAATATAGTATAATAACAAAAATTATTAAGAAAATTGACAAAACTTCTCTAATAATTTACCATTACCATTCCATGTACAACTACAAGTTCATGGAATAATTACATAAAAAAGAAAACCCATTGGAACAATGATTACATCACAAATGGGTGAAAACCTAAATAATTACAACATGAATAGGCTATTACCTCTATAAAATCATTGTTTCATTACTATAATTTACCCTCTATATAATAATTTCAACATAATAAGGAAAATAATTATAATATAGCATCATAAAAATGTCATGACCTCTTTATAATAATTTATGTATAACCAATAAAAACCCTATAATTGTTACAACATAACTAGGATAATATTAATAAGTATTACATCATAACATACAACATAGGTCACAATAGAATGAATATCACAATATATATCATAGGAAACAAATAAAAATTCATCAAATTATCTTGTTTCATTCAATTATCTATTATTAATCATTTTTTCTATTAACCCATTAACATGCCAGTGTACACAACAATATATTATCAAAGTATCTCCAACAATAAAAATAAAAAAAATCTATTTTCTATAGATATCATATCCCACAAAATGTACAAATGACTCTTGTGTCACAAATTATTATTTTAATCCAATATCCATTTAATCTTCGTTCGAGTGTAGGCTCACCCTTTGGGTGGCCTCAAGACAGCTCTCATCACTAATGGATCCAAATGGATCAATGGGGTAGTTAAAGAAAATTATCATCATCAATTGTTATTCCATTAGTTATTATGAATGTTGTGTCGACACAATCTCATAGTATTTAATATTCTTATACATTTATAAAAAAACATAGTGATTTTTTCAATAACACATTATTTTAAGCTATAATCAATGAAGTACACTTTATAGGAAATTTTAATGATGAAAAAAGGAGTAGGAGGACACAAAAAATATAAGATATCTTATAAATAAGGATAAAACACAGATTGAATAGATACCAACAGATCAGATCACTATAATTGATAATGGGTTATTAAACATGGGAAATACAAAGAGGAGGTACTCATTGAAGATTAATTTCTTGGTTGAGATATTCATAAGGGGAGTAATAAGTTTGTAATATTATAATGTCTCTTTATGGATATACAGTGGAGTCTTCACTGAGGATTAAAATAAATTCATACACACAGAAGAGTTCAAAACTTTTGGTCTTGAGATATTCACAGCATGACACCCCTTCAAGATTTAAATTTATCAATTTATAATATCTTCCATCAAAGGCATCACATTTGGATAAATAACTAAATAAACCATTTTATGATATGAACCTGTTTCATGGAGTGTGAATAGTACACAGTTTGAACAAGTTTGTGGAATCTTCCAAATAATAAGTTAACATCATGGAATGCGTTCATTATGTGAATGTGTCCAATGAAATTATCCCATCCCGGATTCAATAGAAGAAACATGAATCACTTCCTATTAATTTTAAACACATGGAGATCCCTCATAATCCCTTTGAAACATTTATACCAAGATTTCATTAAATCAAAAAATACACAAATCCATAAATGTTTTGTAATTTTCCATGATAAAAAATCTCCATCCCTAAAAGAATCATGACCATGATTATATAAATAACAAAAGAAAACCCAACTAAAATAGGTTTAATAAAAACTCTTGAGATATGCACTTGAAAAAAATAAAGGATCTTACAATGCCCCCCCATATAATTACTCTTTACCAATATTTCATAAGAATCATTTTAGGGAATTGGATAACATATCTGGACAGTATGCTCAAATATCATATTCACACTCCCATGTCTTCGCTTGAACATTCGAATGCTTCCACTACCCTAAAACTATATGTATGACTGTTATATAAGAAATAAAAATCATTGTGTTTTACAATATGTATCAAATTATACTCTTTGGACGCACCAACATAGAGCATAGTTCCATCATGGTCTACAACTTGGGAAATGTCGATTTGATATATATAAATCTTCAACACAATAAACACATTTTTTATATAACTATCACTATATGGAAGGGTTAATTTGTATTCTATTAGAATGAAGCATTCCACGATATTAAACTTTTTAACAAGCCTAGGTGCTAGTATTCCCGATCTCTTGATATGATGTTTGTCTAATCTAGGAGGCACATGAAGGAAAACATGATGTAACACCTAAAAATACAGAGGTTTTATATAATATTCAATGTATGATTTATACTTGAGATATATATTCAACAACCACATCCTAATCAACTAAACCTTTCTATGTGTCTCTATTACAAGTCTTAGTCCAATAACCAATGACTCGGCTTCCCCCAAACAACATGGAGGAGAAAAAAATGAAATTCTATAAAAGTCCCCAAAGGATTCCTTTTAGAATGATTTATTGAAGTTGTAATTATATAAAAACTATATGAGTGACATCTTCTGCACTTATAAACCAAAAAAAATTAGCACATATTCGGGTAACATATCCTCTAAAATATGAATATTTTGTTCAAATTTTCCATCTGTTTAAAGATGAAAGGTTGTGCTCAGAAGAACCTATGATACTATATCACTCTAAAGACTCTTCCATTACAAATATGTGAAATTATTATCTATATTATAATTGATACTCTTTGGATGATTTTGGAACCAAACTATCTCATGAAAAAAATTACTACCCAAGTAATCAACAATGAATGTATCTAGAATGGGAAAGCAGTGGGATTCCTTCTTTAGATGCTATATGATATCCCATAATACAAAATTCATATGAGGTTTATTGGGTAATTATATTACATAATCCATTGTTATATCATGACACTTCAATTATAAAATAGTCATTGGATTTAACATATGGGAGGACGTATGTTGATCGATATTTAGCTACTGATAGGTGATGCATCGCACTAAGAATCAAACTACCTCCTTTTTATTCATGCATAACTTTACATTTTATGTAGATAATTATTCCTATTACTCATACATTCATGTTCCTACCATCTAGATGAATGAAACACACTCATCATATCCTTACACAAGCACATAATAACCCCTACTCATCCATGGAAAAGAATATAATTTTCATTATGAAAAGATCATCCAGAAGGATCCCCAAAAATAAAAAATCAATCCTTTATAGATAAGGAATCCATATAGGATAAATTATTAGTATTTATTCGGTCTAAAATCATAGGTATGCCAGATGTTGATGTTAGGGATACTCATCCCTAGGTCTCCTGAAGAACTATATTCATATTTGTAAAGAGTGAAATTATCCATCACTCATCGCAAATCTCATTAACTTCTTCTATTTGTGTACTCCATCTCAAAGAATCAAAAAAATATTTCACATTCCCTATGTATAAAACTAATCTTACCCAAATGACTATAAATACATGATGGAAATAATCCGCCAAAAGTTCATATCCCACTGATAAAATATTATCCTAAGACTATTATGGTCCATATACACTACATACCTCTAAAAAAATATTGTTCATATTGCATCTCAATAAATTTAACACATATGATAACTCTACGTTATGAGTAGGATAATCCATCCCAAGTTGTCTAAGCTATCTAGATCCATAAAAACCAATCTATCTTCTTGCATCAAAACTGATCTAAGTACATCTCTATATTCCACATTATACACAGTATATGTCTTACCTAACATATGTAATATGGGGCATGTAAATGATCCCATCCCTCCCATCATCTATATAAAATATATATTGTAACCATTTTAAAAAACAAACTTCACACCATTCTCTGTTATATCAAACATAAGTTCTTCTAGATATGAGTCTTCCAAGATAAAAAGACGATATAAATCCACTAAATTAAGAAAAATACAAATATCAAAGATTATCTTGGGCCACACCCAATATAACCTAGATGAAACCATCTTAAGTCCCACTAATACTCTAGTCTCTATGATTAAATGAACCAATAAGTAATATTTATCAATACAGATAAAAAATTTGGTTAGCTTGGTGAAAAGATGAATTTTCTCTCAATGTGCATAGGATGGTGTCAATTTATTGGGAATTATTGTCTTATAACTATGATTATACTAAATATTTTCAATGAAAAACCATTAACTTATCCCAAAAGAGATCAAATATCTTATTCATAAATACAAAAAATAACATCATTATTTTCATCAGACCACATTACCCCACAATGAACTTATACAGTCCATTCCTACTCCATAATGTAGTATTAGGTGAGTATGTTGGGCTCTTTATGACATTATGATACCCTTATATCAATTAAATATTAATGAAAATAAAAAAAACTCTTAGAATTTTAAACGTATCACTTTTTCACTACTGGAAAAATAACCAATACCAACGGTTTGGAACTGTTGGTATAGACCTCCAAACCGTTGGTATAGGCTATACAAATGGTTTGGAGAACTGTTTCCAAGTAAGCCATGAGGATAGGTGTATACCAATGGTTTTAGGAAAACCTATGGTATAGACCTATACAAATAGTTTTCAAAAACAATTGGTATATGTAATATGGAAATCTATACCAACGGTTCCATAAACCGTTGGTATATGTAATTCAAAAAATAATCATCTGGTTGGTTTTGATCCCAGCACCTCCCGTTTGTGATTGAACGATCAAACCACTAATCTAACTTACTTTTGTGAACATAATTTCATATATATATATATATGTATGTATTATCATAGGTATTTTAAATTTTGATTTATTTAATGTCCGCTGTAAGAATATTCCATTAAAAATACATGTACCTATACCAACAGTTCTCAAAACCGTTGGTATAGACCTATACCAATGGTTTTGAGAACCGTTGGTATAGGTTCTTTGATTTTGGGACCTATACCAATGATTTTGGCCAAAACATTGGTATGGGTCCAAATTAGGGAACCTATACCAACGTTTTGGACAAACCATTGGTATAGGTCCCCCCTATACGAATAGTTTGTCCAAAACTGTTGGTATAGGTCCATATAAGTGACTTATACCAATGGTTTGCCCCAAACCGTTGGTATAGATCATATTTCTAGTAGTGGTAGATAGAAGAGGATACTGATTCTTGAGTGCCATATGGATCCAAATCTCATTGTCTCCATATAAGTATAATATTCTATAATTCTTCTTAATGAATCGAAAGGTATAACCCTAATGTTCCATACAAGGCCATATGAAACTATTTTATTTCAGATCATTGAGTTGTACATTATCTTCCTGAATATCAACTAATTCAATCCTATATGGTGGGATCAGAACATTCCCTTCTCCTAAAACTAACAAGATACTAAACTCCATCTCATTCTTTGGTGGTACGCCATAGAACTCCCCATGAATTTTTTTTCGAAACAGTCTAACAATATATTTAATTTACCATAATGAATTCCTCCATTATCTACATAAGGTCTTTCTATCTAATCTATGATACCATCTAATATACACTAAATTGGTCCTCTCGGGCCACCCTATGGATCCCACTCACCCTAGATAATATATCTACCTCCGTTTTGGAGTTATAAAGGTAATTTTATTTGATAATAGTTGATTTACTTCTAGAGAATAACAAGACAATACATAAAAATAATAATAAAAATAATTCATTTACATCAAAAACGTTCTCCATGAAAATGATAACTACATATTTCTAGATAGAATTTTTTTCAACGCATAATATTTTCTAACTGTACTCCCAATAGTGCAACGATGATCAAGACGCCATATGGGATTTCCATATCCAAGCCCAAAATATTTTAAAAAATAGAAGTTAATTTTCAATTTGATTCTCCTCTATCTAATAAAACACGGTCAAGGGTAAGTGACAAAAGAGTTCTACCTTTGATTATATAGGGTCCTCCATCTAATCTAGCTAGATTATTTAATATAGCATGATTTGACATTCTCCTCTTCCCTTGGAACTAGTCTAAATCTCCTTTGATGATCTTATGAGATGGTACTACCACTCCTATAACGGGGAACCACATCCCCTTCCTTGACCTGAACATCCAATTAAACTCTACCTACCTGACTGTTGAGGCGTAGTTGAGTCCTTCCTAGCATATCGTACCAATTTGAATCCCCCTCCATTGCTCATATTCTTTAATATCTATTTAATATCTATAGGTGGACTATCCTACCATAATCCTAAAATTATATGGAAGGGAATGGATAATGATGACATTAGTGAACAATAACTCCAGAATGATTTCTTTACAATTAAATAAGGTAATGAGATGGATTACCACTTCCTTTTAGTCTTTTACCATTTTTTCGATAGAGATATTCAACATATAAGCTCTTCTTTATACAAGATAAAGGTCATCCTATTCACCCTACTGAAATAGACTAGCCACAATTTTAGGCTTCTCTCAGATTCTGTTTCATGATGAGATCCTAATTCATCACATCGAAAATACTATCCAAGTGAAAAGCATTCACACATGGCATGATATTATAGTGAATATCACCCAAGAAACTCATGACCTTGACAATCTCATCAATTACTAATGATGGTGAAAATCACTATATGGTGGGGAAATGTTCAACATACTGCACTAAAATTTCCACATATTTCATATGCTTGAACTAGTTATCCTTCAAAACACTCAATATTCTAGGGAATATGTTTCGATGAATATTTTCCTTGAGGTCCTTCCATGGAAACTCCTCTTACCATCTATATTCTTCTAGAATGTCACACCAATGCTTGGAAGGTCCCTGATGCATGTATACCATAAACATCACCCACCTATCAGTGAGTGTCTCAATATGCATGATGATAATCAAGACTGACTATATCTAGAACATGGCATCCTTGGGTACCTCATCCCTAATGAATGTTGGTGGATATTATATTTGAAAATTTCTCTTCAGCTTATATATCAAAGGTCTGGAGAAAATAGTGTTCCATTATAGAGACCGCATGACCCTTTGGAAGCTGTCATGAATATGGACATCCATAAGATCCATAATATCCATAGGATGATATGTTTTAACTACATAATAGGTTTGAATATTTTTCTCTCCTGACATTCAATTAGAAGATGATGAAGAATAATTTTCTCAAAATGAAAACAACCTCATTAGAACATTAGATAACATCATGGTCAACCTCAATAGGTGAAAACAATTGAGGTCCAAAACATAATGGTTTCTCTAATCATGTCATAGAATGATAATTGGCATGAAATAATAGTTATTTAATTTAATTTATCATAAATGATAAGGATCTCCTTTCATAGTTTATACAGGAAAAAATATCACATGTAGTAATTATATTCATATAGTGAACAATTCATGTCCATATGTGTCCCTTCATTCCTATAAATGATGCATGTATACTCATCTTATTACATACCTAGATTATAATATAAAACTCAAAAAAATTATATTAGATATAATTTTAATCACCCAATATGAAATAACATAAACAATAATAAGTGAACAACATGAATAGAAATTCCATTCCTAGGTCTTTAGAATTTCTCCAAACATAGATTTTGTACTCCCACACACAATATTTTTACCAAAACCTAACACATTTCTTAGTACCCTTTCTAACATTCCTAAATAGTAATATGATATAAAAGAAAAACCCACGCCTCTAACACCACTTTGTATCATCCCCCAGAATAACACTCTCTCTCATGTAAAATCGAAGTTAGTTACTATACCTTAAGAATGTGTTACTATATTCCAAAGGATGTCAACACCAGCATGTATAAACAAAACTATTTTGATAGTAAGTTCATTAAATAAAGAGATAAAACTAAAGTATTAAATAATCATTTAATACAGTATAAAAATAAACCTATATTAACCCATTCCATAATATATCTAATCATGTATCATTATCATGCCAACCACAACCTCAATTTTAAGGAATTAATAAATTTCCTATCTATAAATATTTTTTCATAATGGGTCTATTCTCCCTAAGTAATAATGATTCCATAACTATTTCAAGCCCTATAAACATTACTATATAACTATAACACACCCTCAACATAATCCTTTCAACAAAATTGGGCCAATCCCTCTAAGAATTACAGCTTATGTAAGCTAATCCATATAATAATTATAGTATATCTTAAAACACATGTTATAATATTAATAATAACACTAGATACATCATAGTCTATAAAGGTCAATTCAACCAATTATCTTTTATATTACAATTCAAATTCATTTACCATGTCATGTTTTTACACATTAACATTCCATTGTAGACAAATATATCATATCAAAGTATCATTAGTCATTTAAATTAACATGTTTTCTATTTTATAATGTGACTCCATCACAATAAATCACATAATGTTTCCTATCATTCTAATTTATGTTTTAAGAAACATTCCATTTCGTTTTCAATCAATGGTAGAATCGGCCCACTGGTGGATCTAATCAAGGATGGAACACTATTTAATCCACATGCATCTAAGGATTATAAAAATCACAAAATTATCATAACTCATTATTTAGTTAGTTTACCCACATGATCTGTTGTTACAATATCATAGTATTGATCATACTTGAACAATTATAAATAGACCATAGGGAATTGTTCTAGACTACCTAACTTTATATAATGATAATGAAAAACTCTAAATATTTGACACTAATGAAGAACATAGGTGAAATGATAATATGGAAAATATTAAATAGATAAACATTAAGATAAAAACACGATTCAATGGAGGATAATAGTTCACATCTATATAAAAATACTAATAGAAAAAAGGGTGGAAACTCAATGAGAAGGACCTAATTGGATATTAAATTTTGGACCAAAAAAATATTAAGGAGATGAATCAAACCAAAATTACATAGCGTCTCTTTAGAATTAAAGAGAGAAAGATTCATGGTGGATGAAAGCAAAATCAAATGCACAGTGTGGTTTAAACCACAGATCATATGAAAATCAAAGCATAAATTTTTTTTGAATAATAATTAATAATTTATAAGATACACTAAAAAAAATCACCTCGATTTCAAACAAATCTGACCGACCATTTTACAAAGTGAACCAGTTTCATGGTGTGTAAACATTTCCCGCTATGATCCATTTCACAAAATTGGTTCAGAAAAAATTTGATTTTGTTTAACATGTTCATCGTGTGAAAGTGCTAGATAGACTGATCACAACCCAGATTCTATAGAAAAATATTGAACAACCTCCGAATCTTTCCAAACCCATTGAAAACCCTTATAAATCCTTTAAAACATTTAAACATGGATTTTAAAAATTCAAAAAATGTATATCCATAAAAAAGGTTATCTTTTCCAGTAAAAGCTCCCCACAACAAAAAATAAACACAAAAACAATGTTTTGAAGATGAAAATAAAACCCAACAAAAATATGTTTAACCAAAATGAATAGATTCATATTATATATATGAGAGGTTCCTTTAGGGGAAAACAATAGTTATGTACAATGGTAAATATTATCTATGATGATATTTTTTTAAAAAAGAAATTATACAATTTAAAATATTTGGATTTAAAATATAATTTTTCCCGAAGATTAAGAAAAAGTAACATGGAATAAAAACTAGTGTTTAATAAGAAAATCATTAATGAATTATGTTCAATACAAAATGTAATAAATCAAATAATAGGGTCTTGAGGTAAATAAAACCCTTAGAATCATAATATTTTGATTTGAAAATCTATGAAATCTTGAAAATGAGATAGATATTTAAATTCCATATATTTACTGAATGGTATATAATGAATATATCTATCACCAATATATACAAAAAAATAGAGAATTAGTGGGTGATATAATTGATATCTCAATGAATCAATATTATGTTTTTTAAACATATTATTAGAATACTAATTTATTATATTCTTTCACCAAATGTCTTGTAAATTTATATTATCATTATTAAAAACATTATTCAAAATCCTAAAATTAATGTCAATACATATACTATATTAAATATCATATGGTATTTATTTATTAAATATGTTTAAATTATGGTGCTTAACATTAGTGATTTTTCGTATTTGGATAAAATATTTTTTGTATATTGACCATTGTAAAATGTATTGTAAAATATATTTTTTTAATCGTGAATTTTATAAGAGAATAAATTCTATTTTTACATCATAAAAAATTTATATTTTTTAATAGGTTTTCTAAAAAATATACTTTAATTAAAAATGTAACTAGATATGTTCATTTAGTTTTTTATTTTTTATGTATGTGTTTATTATTAATATCACTTATAAAACATCTAATGTAATATTTCAAGAATATTAACATTTTTATGGATATAATTCATATATAATAAAAAATTAAATTCATGCATGTTATGTTGAAATAGAATAACATAATACTTCATTCCATGATCGTGGTAGTCAACACATACATCAATGACACACTTAGTTATTATAGAACAATAAGGTTGTATAAAAATAAAATAATATCCATTTTAAAATATTAATAATTTGATAGTTGTTATATTTATTAATTAAATATATCTTCTAATCCAAACATGTATGAAGACTATTAAGGATAGAACATGTCACAACGAGACTGCAGAATACCCAGAACCAGTGCCTTAAAACAAGATGTGTAATTTTTTACAAAACTCATACACTAATATTTTACACATCTTGTATTACACAGAGGATCTTTACGTCTCAGGTTCTGGGAAACCTTCATCTTCCGATATGCCTCTTCAGCTAAAAACTAAATCCTGAAAGTTTTAATTTAAAATAATGTAGGGTGAGCATACAAATTCCCAGTAAGGGGTTTTAAAATAACATTATATACCAATTATAACTTTTTTTAAAAATTCCATTAAAATTTTCCATAAACATTTTCATAAGAAATTTGGTGACACATGAATCATAACATAAAAATTGTATAATAATTAAAAGAGGAGAAGGCCATGAATAAAAGTTTGATAAGGCCTTGTGACAAACTGTTTTTTGTCGCATAAGACCTACCGATGCATCGAGGGGCTATAGGGGGCCACACATGACACTTAATATGTCTAATATTTTCCTCTTATTCTATGTAAGATCGTTTGTTCAATGTGTCCCATACCACTTTGAACATTAAATTTCTCATTTCATATTAATCAAAGTGTCACATACCACCATGAAAAATTTAATTCAAAATTCCGTAAAAGTTTATAAGAGTTTTAATCACATTAATTAGAATTTACATACACAAAAATATTATTTACTGCATGGTAATAAATGATAATCTTTGTAATTAGATTATAGCATATATCATAACAACTAATGGCCAAAAAGAAATACATGTTTTGTCACATAATATAATAACCTAAAAAACTAAAATATTATTATAAAAATACATATTGGAATTTCACCATGGATTGGGTGGTTAATTAATTAAAAGATAAACCAAATATTTTATATGGGGTATTAATCACATAGATGCCCAAACATTCATTACTGGTATGCTTGTGTTTAACATATCACAAGGGTAAGCATAATGTTAAACATGAAAAGTATGAAATTATACCATATCTAATACCATTTAATATATGTATGAAAATAAATGATTCATAAATATGTATATAATATTAAAAAACCCCAAATATTATAGTCATGAACTCTCTATAATTAAAAAATGCATCAAAAGTATAATATTTTATATATCCAAAATTACGGCTTATTGTTGTGTAAATTTGTTTATATAGAAGTATATACATAAGAAGTTTTATTTTTAAATATAAACCAAACATATTTTGAAAACAAACATGTTTTATTCTTTCTTATAAATATTGGGAAATTTCTAAATAAAATTTAGGATCAAAGTTTATATGTATACTAATATATTCACATATCCATATATTAATTACGAACTAAAGGGTTTAAACCAAAATTCTAATATCACCCATATGATTTTAATATATTAGGTACATTAATTGAAAAGGGTTACTTTAATTTAAATCATAATATAAAATTTAAAAATGTTTATTTATTAAAAAAAATATATAGTTTTATGTAAATATCGATATACATATTCAACTTCTATGTATAATCGAGTATACCTAAGGGTATTACACCAAAATTAATTGACACTTACATATTTATTAAAAAATAGAAGTTAGTCATTGATGTTCAATGTTAAAATACTTAAAAATGTTATAGAAGTTGAGTTATATAAAATATATAATTATATATTACCATGTATACTATACTATATATTTATTTATTTTCTATAAAAAATATAAATCTTTATGTTTTAAAATTATACTTAAACATTGAAACTCAATGTTTAGAAGTCTTAAAACCAAACATAATAGAGGTTTATTTAAAATTGTATGGTTATATATGTATGTACATATATAACCGAATATAAAAGGTATATAAACAAGTTTTTCATGAGATAAATAATCCCTCACGTTTAAAAATACTACATAAACCCAAAATTCAAAAGTCCGAGAGTCGGCCTAAGAGGGTTTTTATCCAACCCGCAAGGATGTATATATAAATATGTGTATACATATAAATATATATCTAAATGTTTATACATCCAACACAAAAAAAGAAGGAAACATAAAATCCCTTACTTGTGGGATTGTCCAAAATTTAGTGGACTACATTTCATATGAAGGAACTAAATATTTTTTCGGCCATTATGATGCCCATCCGAACTGATCTGTCCAAAGAATCAAATCTGCACGAAGTCAAATGCAGTGTTCTATATTTTATCAATATCTCAAGATTTCATTGTCCAAATAGAGCCCAAATTTCTATAGAGAGAGTAAAAATTTGGGTAAACATGTTTTTAGTTTTTTCCAAAGGGAGATTGGACTTTCATGTTATCGGAAATCATCATCCATGTGGTTTTACAGAATCTTTGAGACCAAAACCACCTTCCACTTTGCCAATAAAATGGAATCTTGGGCTCCTCATTTGGTAGTTCAAACCAGAAGTGAAACTATGAAATTTTGGAGTCTTTAAGGAGTCTTCTACCCATCCTTGAATTTAGAGAGTCAAATATCCTCATAGGGTGATCAATAATGAAGTAAGAGTTCCACCAGGACTTCTTCCTTCTCTCAATGTCAAGGTAAATGATGGGTGATCATTACAACAGATATACACACTTAATGAGGGAGTTATGGAACCATGGGAATGTCTTACAAAGAATTGAGAAGATATTTCTTTGTGGTAAAGTCAAAAATATGTCCCGATGTTGTAATTAAAATGATATTTAGATAAATTTTGATAAGAAAACTATAAAGTGGTTCAATTGTGGTGAAATGGTTCATTACATAAATTACTACCAATAAATAATCGTAGTGATAAAAAGAAGACAGACTAAAGAAAGAAGTTGTAGTGAGATCTTTGGAGACTATGTCATCATATGTTAGGACATAAAAAGAAGTGGTATCATGTACATAGTTTATTTACTCATATTTTTATAATGTCTTGATTGATACAGGTTTTACACATTCCTTTATTTCTAACAAAATTTTCTAGTAA
The DNA here is from genome assembly GCA_963277665.1 of Viscum album. NCBI lineage: Eukaryota > Viridiplantae > Streptophyta > Magnoliopsida > Santalales > Viscaceae > Viscum > Viscum album. Next base: position 1,284,729,504 of record OY728159.1, on the reverse strand, counting down.
ATTAGAAAGTATCACCTCAAAAAATGAGACCAAAACATATCATTAAAACAATAGGGGGTAATGTAATAGGAAAAATTCATTTTATGAAGATTTCTCTTTTTTTCTTTGAAAAGGAATTACTTAAAAAATATTGATTTCCTAGGAATATTTTTATGTCATTCTAGGTATAGATTGAATTTCTGTTTATCATGGAATGATTTTTTGTAGAGCTCAAAAAGTTTTTTTTTTCAGATAGTGTTTCAGTTCATATACAATAATATCCTCATAAAATTGATATCATATACGGAAGCTGTGAAACTATTAAAAGATTGTATGATAGTAATCTTTCCCATACTATTAAAAAATTGGGAACAACCCATATTAATGATGCGTCAGTGGTAAAATAATACCTTGATATTTTAATTGATGAGTTACCTAGTTTTGTACCTAGTTATTATTTTTATTTCACAATTGAATTATTTATTGTTGTTAATCCAATTTCAAATCCCCTTTGTCGAATGGGTCAAATGGAACATCTCTAATTGAAAAGTCAGTTGTAGGAGTTAGTTTACAAAGGTTTCATTCTTCCTATCACATCACCATGGGAAGATCATATTTTTTAAATAAAAAGAAATATGGTTCCATAACACCTTTCATTAATTATTGATCTTTGAATAATAAAATTGTTAAGAATTAGTATCTCATGCAATATAATGATGAATGTTTTTATCATATACATGGAGCTCAGTATTTTTAAATGATTGGTTTGAGATCTGGGTACTATCAGCTGAAGGCAAAGGATGATGAAATTACCAAAAATATCTTTTCTAACTAGATATAGTAATTATTAATTTTTTGTTATTCACTTTGGGTTAACCAATTCACCTAGTTTATTCATGGATCTTACGAATAAAATATTCATGATTTCTTCAAAAAGTTTGTGGTTGTGTTTATTGATGACATTATGCTATATTCTATAAGTAAAGAGGGTCTTGAATGATATCTATAGGTTCTTTTGAAATCGTTAAATGGAAAACAAACTATAAAAAAATTATTTCCTTGATTACATTGTTTCAATAGATGGCATAACTATTGATCCTATGAAAATGAAATTTGAGGAAGAATGGGCATGACCCACAAATAGAACTATGATTCATAGTTTTCATGGTTTCATAGGATATTATCAGAGTATTTTTTACAACATTTCATGGTTATCTAGTCCAGTGTCTATGTTAAATAAAAAATATATTTAAAATCATCTATACAAAATAATGTGATGGTTGTTTTCAGAAATTGAAAACAAGATTGGTGAATGCTCCAGTTTTGACCCTTCCTTTCTGAAATAGAGTTTTTTTCATCAACATTAATGCTTCACTAAATGGAAATGGTTGTGTTTCGATGAATAATTTTTAGGTAATTACTTATGTATCATGACAACCAAAACATTATGAGTTAAATTATCTTACATATTATTTGGAATTATCTGTTGTGGTTTCTCCTTAAAAAATATTGGGGAATATTTTAAATGGTTCCAAATTTGAAATATATGCTCAACACTAATGTATGAAGTACATATTAAATAAAAAATAATTAAACATGAGGCAGAGAAGATGGCTTGAATTGAGAAAAATTATGATTTCATGATAAATTACCATCCCCGAAAAGAAAACAAAGTGGTAGATGTCTTGAGTCGAAAGCTTCAAGCATCAATAAGAATGATACATCTAGACCAAGACACTTTTATTAATGATTTAAAATTTTTTTGATTGGAAGTTATTTGGGATGTAAATTACAGTTTTTTGTTTCAGGTTTCAGTATATTCTTGTTTCATAAGAAAAATCAGGCAAGCATAAAGGGAAGATGGGAAGTTACAAAAAAGGTAGAATTGGATAAAATGGGCAAGTTTCTAAAATTTAACATTGATAAATATTGTGTTATATGCTTTTGAAATAGATTTTGTCTGCCTTTTGATTATTATCTAAAGAAATTATTATTGTGTGAAGATCATAATTATGCATTTTTAGTTCTTCATTGAGACACCAAGATGTACAGTCACCTTCAAGGGTATTACTGGTGGGATGGAATGAAACAAGATATTATAGATTTTACCATGAAATGTCTGAAATGTAAATAAGTTATAGAATTTCTGTAGTTACTGAAGGGGGTGCTTCATCCATTACCAATTCCATAGTGGAAATGGGAAAATATAACCACGTACTTCATTGTGGGACTACAAAAGATATTTGATGTAACAATTCAATCTAGGTTATTTTTTATCAACAAGATGAATCTGATCATTTCCATCATATTAGAGATATTGTGTCTTTGGATCAGCTTTATCGATTGTACCTCAAAGTGATTTTCAGTTTACATGGAGTTCCTATTTCTATTTTATCTGAACAAGATCTCAGGTTCAGTTCTATCATTTGGAAAATCCTTTAGAAGTCATTGGTAATAGAATTAAATTTTTGTACAGCTTTTCATCTTCAATCAGATGGGAAGTCAGAATGGATGATTAAAACATTGTAGGATATGATATGAGCTTGATCAATAGATTACTCTGGAAGTTGGGATCAAAATATTTATATTTTTAATTTTATTATAATAAAAGTTTCGATTCTATTATACAGATGAAACCTTTTGAGAAATTATATGGGAAGCGGTGTCGAACTCCATGTTTTTTGGATGATATCGGGGAAAAGAAATTTACTGGACTAGAATTAGTAGAGGATGTATATGAGAAAGCGTACATGATCTAAAAACACATTAAGACAACTCATAGTAGACATAAAATCTATACAGATAATAGCAGGAAGAAATTCTCTTTTAAGGTGGGTGATCCTATTTTTATTAGAATCTCACCATTGAAATGCATTATAAATTATGTTATAAAAGGGAAGAAGAGAACATGGTTCATTGGACCATTTGAAATCCTTGAGAACGTTGGACAGATTTCATACTGAGTAGCTTTGCCTTGGATTTTATCTCAGGTACACAATGTTTTTCAAGTTTCAATATTGAGAATATATGTTCTAGATTCATGTCATGTTTTGATCCCACAAGCAGTTCACCTAGAAGAGAACCTTTCTTATGAAGAGAAAACTATTTAGATTCATGATCAAAGATAAAAGTTAATTTAAAATAAAGTAATCCAACTAGTAAATGTTTTTCAGATAAAACACATTGATGTAGAAAAATGTGAATCTGAAAATTTTATGAGGGAAAGGCACCCTCACTTATTTAATAGGTAAATAAAATTTCAAGGATAAAATTTACAGAAGGTGGAGAGAATGTAATACTCCATGGTTTAAAAAATAAATTTAACTAAATTAAACACGGATCTTATAAATAATGATAGTTTTATGGAGTTAGTTGAAAACTATATATTTAATATAATTTTTCCGCTTATATGATTTGAATTTCGAAAAAAGAACATACATAGTTAAAATCAATATGTTTTTTGGATTATGATAGGGCAAACATAATTATTGGTTAATAGTTTCTGAACCTTATGTATAGTAATTTTACCTTTATAAATATGAATATGGCCAAATAAATTTAAAACTATCCAATTAATGTAAATATAATAATTTAATAGACCTTCATTATTTTTTCAAGGTGTTATAAAACCAGTTATAGTTTTAAATTTGTTATTTTTGGAATTAATTATGCTTTTATTTAAAAATGGTTTTCACATATTTGGAAAAATTAATTTGATAACATGAAGTTAATTTTTTAAGTCTACACATCAAAAAATGGTGATGGTAAATTTTTGGGATTTTTCATAAATAATAAATTTTTTTATTAATAGTGAAATATAATAATTTAACTTATATATACATTATATGTAAAATAAAATATTCCTAGAATCATGGGTGACTTAATAATCCTTGTTTTGATATTAAATTCTATATTTATTGTTTTGGGTCTCATGAATAAAGACTCCTCATAGTCTTCATCATGAATATTACACTAATGATTAAAATATTGGAAAGCACATCCCCTCCTCCACTATAAATACCGCCCTCACACCCCTCTTCCTATCACACCTCTAAAGCTTTTATAATTTCCTAAATTCTACCCAATACACTTTCCAAGGAACATACCCACATAAAACACCTACTTTTCTCACTAAATAGATAAATATAAAGGTCTGAAGGAGGACCTCAAGGAGAAGATACCAAGAGGTAAAAATCCTATTTCATTTTTTTGTGTTTTATTTTCAATAGTTTTCTATTATTATAATATCATCACCACCCCTTATCCAAGAGGCATGAAAAATATAGTATTATATATATATTATGGATTTATATCATGTTTATGGGAAAAAATTCATCATCATTATTATTCTCATCTTCTTTTAATTATAAAAATTAAAAGATCATCTATGATGGGTCGATTTACTAACATCATGGACGATGTGTCTTGAATATTCTTTAAAAACTTCAATGATGAATGTTAAACCAATTTAATGGTTGAAATATATTTTAACATGTATGATATGAACATTATTATGTTATGTAATTAACATATATTACAAATATTAATGGTTTAAGATGAAACAAGATAATGATTAACAAAGAACCACCAAAATGTCTAAAATGAATATCAACAATTATTTATCCTCATACCATATATCAAAAATAATTTACACTATAATTTAATATTCTGGAAACATATTAACACCATTTCAATCTACTATTGTATTTTTCATCAATTTTACAAGAAAATCCTTTAAAAACTAACTATAGAAATCATGTAGAGCAAGCTCCGGAAATAGTGGAAATAAAAAAATATTAGTTATATAAAAGTTTTAAATGATTTTTATGTAATATGCTGTCAATGTAAGTGAATTCTTAACCTAGATTCCATTATTTTTGTTTACATTCTACGTCATTAATTATGTTCTACTGATATAATTTTTTAATGGATTTTATTTATATTATTACGTATTATGTGTATTTATAGTTTATACTCATAATACATTAATTATATTAATTCTCACCCAAATTATATGATTTTTAAGGGGTTTTATTTTAAAAATCATCTTTTAAAATTATATTTTATGAAATGAAAAAAATGTTTTAATGAAATTTTTAATGTTTCATGATAATGTTCTAGTTCTTGGAATTTTTTTATGAAAAAGGTTGGAACCAATATATCCCTCTAATTTATTGGGTATATTTATGATAGAGGTTGGCTGTGTGGTTACAACAATTGTAACTTTAATGGTTACACACTAAGGTAGCCTTAAGGGTTACATTATAAGGTAGCTCCGAGGGTTACAAATAATAAAGTTGTAGTGAGGGTTACAATATACACATTTAATTCCCCAACATACCCTTATGATTTTTAATTTTTTTTAATGTTTTATTGAAATCTCAAGGATCAACAAAGTAATTTTATATGGTTCGAAAGTATTCCTTTGTGAAAATAATTATATATGTTTATATGTGATCATGGTCTAATGGTTTATTTCTATATTTTTATATCACTTATCGATCTATTTATTCTTATCCCATGTTTTAAATATTTTTTCAAATGATATAAGAATGTGTAATAGAAAAAAGGATGTCAAGATATATATTATGTAGATTTCTCAATGAAATCATGTCAATTTTTTTTTGATAAAAATTTTATGTTTTGAAATAATTGCATACTATTTTAATGGTACCCAAAGTGCATTATTTTGGGATTATATGAATGATATATGTTCTAAATTTCTAAAAAACTAAACCCAAATGATCATTGGGAATGTAAAGAGGTTAAATAGAGTTGAAATAGACATTTTATGAAATGATTAAGGTCATGTCCATATATATTTAAATTAATTTTATTATATTATAAAATTATTACTTATATGAAGATAGTTTATAAACATTTACTAATTTTGTAGCTTATGATAATGTAAAAAATGTTATAATTTTAGTAAATTCATTATTTGTTTACAATACACCAAAAAATAAATTATTTAAAAAAAATAAAAAACACATTATAATATAATATGGATATTATGAATTTAAATATAAAATTCATTTTAATCAAATGAAACTTATAAAATATAAAAATTTATATATTACATGAAATTAAAATATATAAATGGAAAAACTATTATTGAAATATGTCATGTAAAAATATTATGTGTTCTTAATCCTATTTTTATGAATTAATAATTTATTAGAATATATTTATTTATAAATGGTTTATTATTCTTAAACATTCACAATAAGATTCAGCGGTTACCTTTTTAAAAATTTTATTATGGTGATTCATGGGATACATGTTATTAAACACATTAGGTTTTAAAATAAAAAATATACTTTAAAATATTAAGTTCTTACCCATTTTAAAAATTTCAACGAATGTCAAAAGATATAAAATAAATTTCAAAATAAATAAATTTCTATTTTTCTATAAACATTTCCTCTACTTATATGTTATCTCACTTTAATATGTGTATTCTGAAATCTCTATAAGTTGAATACTTATTCCACCTATCACTTTCTTTATGACCTATCCTTCTACAACACCATTATTGACTAATGAACCATGATATTATTCATTTTACTAGGGTCTAAAAAATATTTTTTACTTTTTATATTTTTTATTAGAAGAATAATATTTATTGTCACATTTTGGTAACATTATTTTGTTACTCATGATATAATCTAATATAGATGTTATGGAAAAATTATTTGTAAATTTTTCCCCATATTTAATTATATAAATTTATTTATTTATAATAAAATGAATTCAAAAAAATTAATAAAAAATGAATTTATAGAATATGGGGTTCCTCTTTCATTTATCCTGCAATAGATTGATCCTTATATGATACAAAGGCCTTGTTTATAATAACATGAGTCAGTTTTTTCCCGGATAATTCCAAATCCCCCATGTCATCACTAACAATGATACAAATTTTACATTGAATTTAAGGGTATTATGATCATTCTTAAAATCTAATAATAATATATAATTATATATATAGATAAATACAAACGAAAAAATTAACCCATTCATAGGTAATATATTTTATCTTTGAAACTAGTTGTTATTCTCATAAGACTATATAGTAACTCTGAGAGGAAACTGAAATTAGTGTTATGCTATTTACTAAATTAAATTTTTTATTAATTACTTATTATTAATATTTATATCTATATATAAGTTAATATAGAAAGTTATATTTTTGTAGTCACATTAATTCCAATATAAAACTATGTATAATATAAACATAAAGTAACAACATAAATGATTTTTTAAAATATTCACCTGAATATGTGTATCTTCTCTTTTTTGTGAACAATTTGATTCTGAGGAAAATATATTATGTATATTAAAGAAGAGAATATATGAGATTTTATGTTTATATAATTCACTCTTGTGAGTATTTCAATGTGATTAAATTGTTAGGTGATGAATGCAACCTTCAATTCTGTGTGATAGTAGCTGTGGAAAAATAGATCATTGTTATACAAATAATAATATCTTGTTTAGTATCTTTACATATTTATATGGGTATAGCAACATGATTTGTGTAGAAGTGGATTCCATGCTCAATAGTCTTGAAATATGTTAATCCAAATATATCCCCTTGTCTACAATGGAGATAGAATCAATAATTATATGGAGCTCCCTCAAATGTCTTTCTTCCACTCATTTTGATATCAGTTACATGATTATTAAATGAAAGAACTTACTCATACATGATGTTGATATCTCACATATGTGGTGATAAAGAAACTATATGGCCGACAATATGGCTTCAAGGTCATCCAAAGAGTTCCCTCTCATAGAGTTTGATAGCATTGGTTACCTTCCCCCAGGGCTGTAGTTATTGTTATTGGTGATGCAAAAAACCCCCAATTATACATGGGCCCTTGATGGTCTTTTTACAAATTAACTAAATAACATAATAAAAAAAAAATAGATATTAAGATATAAAAAATTGTATTTTCCCTCGCTATTTTACATTCTGATCTTGAATTTTTTTTTGAACAATTTTTAGTTGTTATCTTATTATTCTCCATTATTTTTTCTCTTATTACATTAAATTTTATTATATATATAGGTATCATATTGTGTTTTGTGTCTCCATTTAATTTCATTTATTCTTTTTCTTTAACATAACACATGTTCATATCTTTAAAATACAATTAGGTTGACATTATTCACTTTAAAATGTATTCTCCATGAATTTACAATAAGATTATGTAATTTGAAACCCAATAATCATCATAAAAATTCATATTTTATTATACTAAATATATTAAAAGGATTATTATTTTAATATATTTAATATGATAATCATTAAACCTTTGTAGATCAATTCTGCATTAATATGAATTTAACAAATTGAATTAAAATAATGACATATAATATCTCTTGGGTAGTCGAATTTTTGTAACCACACTATATATAAATATATATAATGAATTATTATTCTCTATAAATTAAATAAGATTTTTGTTATACCTTTATATAACATGATGTACCATATATATTATTATAAGTTACCCAACAAATTAATTTCATCATTAATCACTAATTATTAAGAAATTCAACTTTCATAGATTAGTATCGTGGAACTTCATTTTGTTATCAAAATATCCTCATCTCACATTGTGGCATTAAATTTCTTATACTGAGTAACAATAACTCAATTCACAAAACAATATTTACATAGTATTTCAAAATATGATTATATAACAATGTTATTTGGTTCTTCATGGATTCATAATGGAATAAATGATCTCTATGTATTGTCTGGTTTCATTTTGACAGTTTTCTACATAGACTAAAATCAAACATATTACAAAAAATCATATCTAAAAATTTACCATTTGGTTATCTTTAAATCCCTACTCATTAAATTATTCTTTTTTAAATGTTTGTCCCTTTTGAGAGCCCATAGGTTATACAGTGTGACTCAGGAAATTTTAAATTTATATTCCTCTATATATCATGAAATATTAATATGTGACTCTAGTCATTTCCAAATTCTATGGCCTCTGTAAAAATTTGCATGTAATCATAAAAACTCTTGACATTTTTAAATTGACTTCCCTCTAAATACCATAGAATACCAATATGTGACCTCACATTGACATTTCAAATTTCACTATATTAAATTTATAGACTACTATTAAATGTTTAATTTCTAAAACCTTAATCCATGTGTATCCTAGTGACTTGGGTACTACATCAGTTTTAATGTTTTTCATAGAATATATTAATATTTTATAGTCTAACTGGATACTTTTTAAAATTTCAGTCAATAATTTTGATTACCCATAAATAAAGAGAATTTTTCTTCTCATAAATTATCTAAAATACATATACTCTTTAAATTTTTTTAATATACTCATTACATTATCAAAAAATAGTGATTCTAGAACAACTCCAAATCATCTCAAAACAAGTAAAATGAAATTGGAAATTATCAAAATATTCTATAATATACTCAAACAAATTAAAAATATATTTTTCATCATATGTGTAATGTATTTATTCATTTATTTTAAAAATAACTACCTCAATATTTATCCTTCATATTTTTATTCACTCTAGTCATCATATAATACATATTCATCGCCAATAATATAAACTTATTGTGTTTGATAATCTAGGAAAAAACTCTCACTCTTCTAAACAAACAATTAATTATTTAATCATTACATATAATATTGTTCAATAGATACCCCTAACAAAACCATCTTTGATCCATCATTTTAATAATAATTTCAAAACAATTATATATATTTATTCTATAAGAAAACTTTTCTTCACTATAGATTTTTTATTTTATAATATATATTCTACAATCAGCAGTTGTATGTGTTTCTCTTTAAAATTTGGATTTACATGTACAAATACATAAAACTATCCTTTCCTAATTTCAATGAAAAATATTCTTCATCATAACATATAATATTATAACTGATCTCAATTGTACAATGTTTGAAAAATTACTTAAATCCAGTGGAACAATATCCATTTATCATCACATTAAAAAATTTCATTCACTAGGAAAATATTAAAAAACATGCCACAAAATGATATCCATGTTTCATAATTTAAAAACACATATTCATTTCCATCATATACATAGATAACATATAAATTCAATATAATACATTTCTTACCTCAATCATCTAATTATATTTATTTCTCATACCCCTAATGACCTCGCATATTTTCTTTCAATATTTCCTTAGATGTTTAATTTTTATCTCTATCAAATTAAAAAATGATAAAAAAAACTTCTCCAGTATGGTAAATTCATACTCATATCATATTTAAATGACGTTTCATTAACTCTCTATAGTAAAACTGATCAATATGAGTGAAGGGAAGAATCATATTTCATTTTGCAATGAGTTATAAAGTAATCAAATTTATGAATAATTAATCCTTCTTAGTATAGGTGAAAAGAGTTATTCACAAGAAAATAAAATTTTTCTTAACATTATTTTTTATGGGGTGAAATCTAAAATAATTATTCACAGTGGCTATTTAATCCACTCCACAGATAAAGAAATAAAATCACCATCAACAAATGCAATTAAAAATTTAAACGCGTTAAAATATCTCCCTATTTGAAATAAATTTCTTATAAGCATCCTGAGTATATATCCCCATATTAAAATTCATATTATGTTGAATTCATATTACAGATAGAAAAATTACCATAATTTCAAAACATAATTTTTGTTTAAGTGCAGTTTTGTTTTCAGAAAATTTAAAAAAAGGAATTTATTGATCTTTCATATATCATCTCTCGCTAGATGGATTTACTCTAACAATACCTCTATATATAATATATTTCTTCAATATATCATCATTCATCCATTGAAAACACTCAAATATTTCATGGAGGTAGAATAATATAAATCCAATCCCCCACTAATGGATAACCATCAATGTTGTAATCCATATAATGAATACTTATAGTTATATTATTATTTTTATCTCCACCAATGAAATTCATGGAAAAATTTCATTTATTGGAATTAGGTGGGAAAAGTTTTTCTTCATTTTTATGTAAATATCATTGAAAGTTATTTATTAACCAAGACTTCCAAATTTCTACATCACCTTTCATTTTTATTCCACCATGGATATATCAAAATACAATTTTACATGTTAATAATGGTTTCCATCCACATATATCTATATTTCACCTTTCGGGGGATAAAAATATTAACTTTATCAAGAAATGAAAATTTAATTTTTATTATTTATAAAATTTAATTAAAATATAAAATTACAGTGGACAAATATTCTCTTATTCATTTTTAGTATTTCAATCTTATATGGTTTTTCTTGATGGTATTAACTATAACACAATTAGGTTTAGAAATATTTTTCATTAAGAAAATACATTATTCTGTATCATGCTCAAAATTTAATACCAACGTTAAAGAAGATTCAAAATATTAATTTTTTAAAAAATTAGGAATAAAAAAGCTCTAGAATATAAAAATATATTAAGCGTTTTCAATATTTTCATTTAAAGAATACATAATTAATAGGATTTATTCTATATAAAAAATTTCCATTCTAAATAAAAATTTAATTAATTTAAAAAATATAATAGACAATTTTAAAAATGATTATTTTGATAATTATTTAAATATTTCAATATTTTAACTAACTTAGTAAGAAAATTATGTTATGAATTTTTATGATAGAGTACATGGAACACATAATGTATAAAATATTATTTTATAAAATAAAATTGTTTTCTTTGTATTAAATTTTATCATATAAATTTATATATTTCATAGTTTGATTTTTACTAAATGAACATCAATATTCAATTCCACATTTCAATATTATATTAATATGAATTTTTAGAATTTTGTAAATTTATTGAATTATAGGTGAACAGTAAAAAATAAAATTTTAAAAAATAAAGTGATTTTTATGAAATTATTATCATATAATTAAGAATTAAACATTCATGAAAAAACTTTATAAGAAAAAATTTGTATTTTATAAGTTATATTATATTTTCAATAATAAAATTATTAATTTAAAAACACATAAGTAAAAAATATAACTTTTATAATATATTTTTTAAATATTTCCATAAATTATAAATTTAAAATAATATATTATTTTTTATCGATGATGGAAAACTAAAATAACAAAGTTACATTCAGATTTTTAATCATTAGGTTTAAATTAAAAAAATATCAATTTATTTTCAAGAATAAAGTTTAAAATACATTAGTAAAAACTTATTACCTCAATAAAAATCAGAATTGTTAAAAAGTGATTAACCAATAAAGAAAGAACAAATATTTTAAGCAATTGAGGAAATTAGTGGTTGAGGAATTTATTTACCTTATCCCTACCTATATTTATTATTTCCTAATTTTGGAGCTACATTAATTGCGTGTGATTTCCCCTTAAGAAAGTTTTCTCTATTTATAAAAATTACATCCATTTTTGATTATAATGGGGATAATCGAATCATTGGTTCACCTAACACCACATCCCACTTTGTTTATCCCATAATATTACCAATCCTCCCCTAAAAATTCATATCCACCATCTTGTGGTTTTCGTATTCTCAAAAGATCATTCTTCAATATCTTAACCCACTTTTAAAAAGACACAATCTATGACGCATGGTAAAATTTTTTTGCCCCTCATATCATTTTTATTTTTCGTTATGTAAATTTTGTATTACTAAAATTTGTATTATGTTGACACCATTAATATTTATTTTAGAAGAACAATTCTATATTTTTTTCTTAACAACCATGTTTCATCTTCTAGTGAATTGAGAAATATTATAAAAATATTAATATCTAAATGTGACCATTTTAACATCATTATTAAATTTGAAGGTATGAATTTTAGAAACCAAATTATCAAATTTTCATATAATAGTATAAATAAATATCAATTTTTTGATTTATTAAAAGTAAATATACGCTCATTTTGTAGGGATGTCATCTTATGCATCATAAATACATTGAAATTATAAATAATTTAATTAAATTTAGTGTGTGGAAGTAATCATTTATTATTGTAATCATTAGAAATTTTATCTTAAAAAATTAGCATACTTTTCTAAATTATCTTATCAAAATATAATTTCAATGATATTTTTGGATTTCTGAAATGATTGAATTTTTAGTGAATAGTAAAAATTCTTATTTCTCAAATTATATTTTTTATTTTAATTAAATAAAGTACTTTTTTATTTTTTCATAAAGTGAAAAAAAATCTATTTAATTATAAAATATATAATTAATTCTATTTTTCATAAATATTCATTATTTTCATAAAAGATAATTTTAATGTTTGAAGATGGATTTTTATAAAAAAATGATTTTTATTATGTATTACACATTAATATTAAAATTAATGTCTTCCACATCATGATATTGAATCTCAAAAAATGACACCTTATTTATAATCAATAGTTCCATATTGTGAAGATATGTCCCTTTTATATTTTTTTTCATTTTGAATTGTAACCATTGTTACTATTTTTCACCTAGGTAAGGGTAAAATTATGAAAACCATGGTTACAACTGTGAGATCACCCATCAAAATAAACTAAAAAATTACCCTCATTTATGGGACATATTTAATTCAACCATACATGTCATAAAATTTAATATATGTAATTTTGGTCTCATTTTTCATTTGATAACGATATTAATAATATTTTATTTAAAGAAAAGTACAAAATATATCCCACTTGATTTAAAAATTTATTTACATGTACGTATTGGTATATAAATAATTTATAAATGAATAATAATTTTTTAGTGTAATGAATTTAAAATTGGTATTTATATATTATTTAAATTTTTTAATTATTATATAATTACGTTAATGGAATATTCAACATTGATACCATGGTTGTGTAAGCAGTAGAAAAATCAATGTTAATGATTTTAAAAATAGAAATTTGAATGTAACATCCCAGTTAAATAAAAAATATGACATTTTCATATTTACTAATATTTTTGGATAAAATGTTTATATTACTTTAAAGGGAGTGCTATGTTCAATGGTGTACCCAATACGCAACAACAAGTTTCTTTGAAATCTTACGTTGCACACTAAAAATATAATAATATTATTTTAAATGGTAGTTAAAGCCTAGCCATTGTAATGGCAGGAATGAGTAGAACTAACTACAAAATGATTATATATATTTTTTAAATATTTTAACTATTCCCCAATAAATGATATAGGCTTCAAACATGGATGAATCCAATTTTAGGAATAAATACACTATTATTCACTAAAAGGTCGATTTATCGCCTTTTGATGGAGAACCCTCTTAAAAAATAGTTTTGGTCACTCTTATACATTCTTTTGGACCAAATAAAATCATTCTTTAGAATCAGGACATCAAAATATACTTTGTGTATGTTTTTTTATTTTTCTGATAAAGTTCAATTTTTAATGAATAATGAAAAATGTTGTATTTTAATTCAAAACCTCATTTTAACCTAATTTATTTATATGGTTATATTATCTTTTTAATTGGTTTTAATGTGTAATTAGAATATATTTTTAACATTTAATCAAATGGTGGTCATTTGAATTAATTTCCCTTTAAAATTGGACATAAACAATTGTCAATCCTTTCATAGGTATTGTTTCTTAAAAACATGCTAATTGTTTTGACAATAGGAATTAATTATAAAATTAATTAATTAAACTTATATGTTTTGAATTTTGTAAAACAGAAATAATTTTTTAATTTGTAATATCAAATATATCTTAGGGTAAATTTTTGGTATTTTTTTTAAAAACATCATTTTTTGATGAATAGTGAAACCACTAAATGGTACTTAAAAAACAAATTTTTTTGTTAAACGAAACTTTACCGCTTATGTGAATTGATTTTCAAAATTCTGACATACATGGTTTTCATTATCATGTAAAATGTTGTTCAATAGGATAAAAATCATTTATGGTGAATAGTAACATTTAAGTTTTATTAATCGCGATTAAAGGTAATTAAAGTAATATAAAGTAAATATAATGCTAAAATGATATGAAATTACCTTTACACTTTTCCTACCATTATTTTTTGAGTCATGGATGACCAAGAAAATCCATGGGTGAATTTGTGGGACCCCATTGGGCAACATGGGTAAGATAATGACATTAATACCTTTTATTTTAAGTAAAAATAAAAATGTCAGAAACATGTATTGTTTAACTAAAACAATTTTTAAAATGGGTAATAAATGTTATATATTAGACTATAAGTATTCATTGGAAATATAAAAAGATTTCCTACACCATGGTAATTGTTTTATAATTATTAGACATCAAATAAATAAAATTATTTATGACACATTGATGATACCGTTTTTAAGTCATTAATGAATGATTAAAATAAATAAGCGGATAATGTTTGATATAATATCCATCACTTGTCCAATTTTTATTGGATGATTTTATTTCAAACATGGTCCACCTTATCTTTGACTTTAATGATTTTGGGACCTTTAGAAACATAAAATCATTATATAATAAAATAATAGTTTCATGCTTTCCAAAAGATCCCTCCTCTCCCTTATAAAAAGACCCCACTTCTTACCCATATCTCACACTTCTCAGGCCCTTTGGCTCATCCAAAAAATAAAAAATTAAGCTCCCAATATCCCTATTTTCATCATAGAAGCCTTACCTTTTTCAGAAAGCTCTTCAAGATACCTTTTTGGTTCAAACCAATGGGAGTTACCCGATTTAAAGGTAATGTCTTCACTTTTGTTCTTTTGTTTTATTTTGATTCTCAAACCCCCTAAAATCTTTTATTACTTTAATTTGTAACAAAAACAGTCTTTTAAATATACTAGGATGATTTTATAAGAAGGATTCTAGCTACACTTACATACACCTCCATCTAATGGGTGATGAACATCCTGTTTCTGTGGACGGCGAACTACTGCCTCATGAAACGATGACTGTTCAATTATCTCCTACCCCCTATCATAGTGGCCATTATGATGTCACTTTATTTTATATATGATATATATTATATTTATTTATTCTCTAAGATTTTTTATTTTATATTTAAAACACACCTTTATGATTTGCATGTTGTGCAAATGCGATAATTTCATTTGAGGAAGTGTGGACTACCGCCCCTCAAGTGATGTGACTCGTTCATGCAATACATGGAATGTATACAGAATGAAATTAATGAAATTATGTGACCTACATAACATATATATTATAATGTAATTATAATATATATATATATATATATTTCATTTATTTTTAATTCCATTAATATGAAAAAGAAATGAAACTAGCATTCATGCGTACGTACGACCTACCATCTCCATGAATGATGCATTTCTTTTTTTATCTCCAAATGTTATGGAATAGTATAAAATGAATATATATTGGATATATATGATATTTAAATCATTAATACTATTCTGGATATGATGTACTTATAACTACATGGACAATTCTTTTCAAACAATTCATTTTTGACTCATGTACCGAACATCAACAAAAACATCTAATATGAACTCACATATTTAACTAATTATTATAACATTATAATACGTGATATGAATTTAATAATAAACTTTAAATGAGATTGTTAATCAGTTATAAATTTACCAATTTTTATTATTCAGGAATATAAAGAAACGAACAAGACAACTCAGACTTGAGGTAAGGGATCCTACATCTCTCTTTCTTTTTAAGTACTCTCGTTTATGTCATTTCTTTTAAGATCCACATTAATATGTTGGGAGATGTTCTTTCATATTCATATTACTGTAATTTTTATTTTTATATAATGAGAGACCCTATTTTATCTCATCAATCTATTTTTGGATGTTTTTATGTAGCGCAGTTAAGCTGCCAAGTTTTCGTAAGGGGATTTCTTATCTCACTTTTAATTCCGTGATATTTCTACTGTTTTCCACTTATATGTTTCATGTGGTGTATTGTGTACTTCCATTTCATATATATTATCATTATTATATTTATATTCATGTTATAATGTGATTCATTTGGTGTTTATTATCTTTTGGTCATACGACTCGATTGATTACAACGAGGTAAGGGGGTTTTATCTCACTTTTTATTCCCGTGAGATTCATGCTACATTTTCCACTATTTTCATTTTTTGTGGTGTATGTACTTGAAATTATTTTATTATTTGTGTAATATACATTAATTTATGGTATTTACATCTTCATTGTATGACCCTTCTTTCATGGGGTGTACGTCTCGAATGTTACCCAGATCGGTAAGGGAACCTTTCAACCTCCTCTTTTTAAAAGACTTCTTTTGATAGGAATTTTAATTTACATCATATTATGTTGGGATATGTTCGTCTATATCCTTATTGATGTAAATTTTATGTCCAAGTGTCGAGATACCATTTTCCCTCTCATCAAATCATTTTCTGAATTTTAAAGTGACGATGTTAGGCTGTCGAATTTTTGAAAGGGAACTTCTTAACTGAATTTAAATTCTTTGGGATATACCTATACTTATTGATTAAGTCATGATATGAATATGTGTGAATGACCCCTGATTGTTTTACAGTTAATATCCACTTATATTTTGTGTATTTATATTTTTCACACATAATTACATAATTGAATTTTCCTTAATCTAAGGATACCATCATTGTAATGGACATTGTCTCAATATCCTTTCATTGAGGCATATTTTGTTTTATACACAAATTTTTTTATACGGCGTATAAACCCCTTAGAATTTTACTTTTATTCAAAATTAATATTTTTATATGAAGCGTTTTACTAAACGACAAAAGGGAATGTTTTTGTCTTACGTATGTGGCGAAAACCACTTATCCGCCGTCGTGACCATTATTTGAGTTTTGTCTTCCCCTACAAGCCATAACTTTTTTTTAAATGAACAATAAATACCATGTATTAATTTTCTTTTATTTTGGTATTGAAAATGGTTTTGATAATGTTTTGACTATATCAATGTGTTTTTGATATCTTGTGATTGAAATGTGGAAATATTATGTTTCCTTTATGGATGTTTTATGTGATACGATTATATTATGATTATTGGGAATTGTTTATGAAGACGGGTAATTTAGTGATAAAATAAGGGAGGGTGAGACCGTGATAGCTCTCAAATGCATTGGGTAATGTGAAGAAGTTAAACTCTATGGCTTCTCCGAAGAGATTTAGGGAATATACTATGATGGGTATTCCAAACGTAACCATGAGGGTTTCTTCCTACGTAAAAATGTTATGAATACCTCAAGTTACCTTTACATCTTATGATTTCTATGTTTTATACATAAATATTTTTATTTCATGAGGCATTTTAAAGTGTATATTCTTCATGAGTAATGTATGATTTCATTTATTCTTATGTATACATGGACTAATGTTTTCTTTCCGTATTTTTATATCCCTTAATGAGCTTTTTATGCTCATCCCATGTTTTTGAAATTTTTTCCACATGAATTAAGAATGAATAGAGTAAAGTATGGGATCATGGAAAGACATTCTATCTAAAAACATTGAACTAGACATGTTTTTTAAGAGTTTTTATTTTATGAAAAAATGGAAACTGCGTAGAGGTGTCTACTTTGTAATCATGTGAGATGTAATAGTTATGTCATAATTCTCTAAAACTCTAAACCTGAAAAGATTTTCAATGTGAATTAATTATTTAATTCAATATTATGTAATGTTTTAAGTTTGAGGCCTTATAGTTGGTATCAAAGGGAGGTTTATATAACTTTAGAAGTTATAATGTTGTTTAAGCTTAAGTGAAAATTTGTGTATAACCACAATGGTTAGTATATTAGATGGAGTCATTGTTATTTTTGAAATTTGGAATGAGTTTGAGATAACTTGGATAAGTATATCTTAGTGTTTATCTTATTCATTAGTACATCATGATTTTGTTGATATACTCACACATACATTTTTGGTTTTAGTAAATGAATGGATCTAGCAGGCACCAAAGTGAAAATGGATTTGAAGGAAACTGTGGTGGTTCTATGATTAACAGACTGGATGAAATGGGGGATTCAATGAGAAATCTTGTGGTTATTCTAAACCAACTACTAGGAGTCATGATTAACCACTTGAACCTTGGTGAGTTCTCTAATGCATCGTTTATGAGAGAACCAACTCGATGTGGATGTTTAGGTAATAATTATAAAGGTGACCATTAGGGTTTATATGATTCTTACTTTTGAGGTAATTATGGGTTACTATATGTTATAATGGAAACTGAAAGGCATGAGATAAACTTGAGTTTAAATTATGTTATGGTAATTTTTGAAGATTTTATCTCATTTGGGGGAATGTTTTAAGAATTATATAGTTTTGGAAAAAGGAAAACATGCAGACCGTGTGACAACCCATCACGTCAGATGATGCTGTGGGAATCAAACCCACAACCAAAGTGCAACTGGTATTTATCGCATATCACTGGGCTACGTGACGTCCCTGGTTATTTTGACTAATTATTTTTAGTTAGATGATCTTACGAATCAGGAATAAGTTGATTTTGGGTTTTCTATAGAAATGATTAACCTATCATGGAGGATATGTGATTAAGTTAATTACTTTTCAATATGATACATTAAGAGTAACTGATGTTATTTGGAGATAACTGTAAAGATTTACCTTCGAAGTCTATGTGCTTAAATCCGTCGAATATTTGGGATTCAATCTTAGTTAGGATTACTTGATGAATTTTATGTATAGCTATTTATTGAATGGTCTTTGATGACATTTGGGTTTTGTTTGACAAATTTTGGAGATTAAGAGTAGTTTTTCTTTTTATAAAAGGTTATCCTTTTTGGGGATTATCTGATCTTATAATAACCTTTCTGTTTTTGGATAATGTCTATAGACATGGGAAATATATAGTTCTATTTTGTGTATTATGTGGTTCTCAAGAAGTTGGTTATAGAGCTCTTAATGAGAAAAATTCATCCTAAATACTCATATTTTGGAGAAAATATGAGTTTGTGTCATAAATCAAGTTAAAGTTTAAAGTCTACATGACAAGTAAGTATGATTCCTTATATTTTAGTAAAGCTCATAAAAAAATTCCATAATGAAATGTAACATTAAACAAAAACGTTGTCTATTAACTTTTCCTACTGGGGAATCAAATACCGTTTAACCCATCACAATTTTGTGGTTTTCTTATGGTTAAATTTCTCCTAAACATATTTTCTATCACTCTCCATCAAAACTTTATGGTTTTTTTCTCCTCCATATCCATGTTTTCTTGGAATCCTAGTATGTTTTTTCTTGGGTGACCTTTTTACTTCTCTTTATTTCTTTTTAATTGATAGTTTTATTGACTCATTTTTCAATGTGGGGATTTCAATACAGATTCCGAGCCCAACTTTAAAATTTCGAGGATGCAATTCCCAAAATGGGGGAAAGATGTAACATCCAAATTAAATAAAGAATATGAAATTTTCATATTTATTAATATTTTTGGATAAAGTGATAATATTACTTTAAAGGAAATGCTATGTTCGATGGCGTACCCAATACACAAAAACAGGTTTCTTTGAAATCTTACGTTGCACACTAATAATATAATAATATTATTTTAAATGGTAGTTAACTCCTAGCCGTTGTAATGGAGGGAATGAATAGAACTAACTACAAAATGATTATATATGTCTGTTAAATATTTTAACAATTACCCAATAAATGATAGAGGCTTAAAATGCTTATGAATCCAATTTTAGGCATAAATACACTATTATACACTAAAAGGTCGATTTATCGCCTTTTGATGGAGAACCCTCTTAAAAAATAGTTTTGGTCACTCTTATACATTCTTTTTGACCAAATAAAATCTTTCTTTATAATCGGGACATCAAAATTTACATTGTGTATGTTTTTGTTATTTTTTGATAAAGTTAAATTTTTAATGAATAGTGAAAACTATTGTATTTTAATTCTAAACCTTCTTTTCTTCTAATTCATTTATATGGTTAGATTATCTTTTTAATTGGTTTCAAAGTGTAATTAGAATATATTTTTACCATTTAATCAAATGGTGGTCATTCTAATTTATTTCACTTTGAAACTGGACATAAACAATTGTCAATCCTTTGATTGATATTGTTTTTTAAAAACATGCTAATTGTTTTGACAACGGGAATTAATTATAACATTAATTAATTCAACTTATATGTTTTGAATTTTTTAAAATAGAAATCATTTTTGAATTTGGAATATCAAATATATCTTAGGGTGAATGTTTTGTATTTTTATGAAAAACTTAAATTTTTGATGAATAGTGAAACCACTAAATGGTAGTTAAAAAATGATTTTTTCGTTAAAAAAAACATTACCACTTCTATGAATTGATTTTCAAAAATCCGAAATACATGTTTGTCATTAGTAAGTAAAATTTGGTTCAATAGGATGAAAATAATTTTTGGTGAATAGTAACTTTTCAGTTTTATTATTCACGATTAAAGGTAATTAATATAATTTAAGGTAAATATAATGAAAAAATAATATGAAATTACCTTTACACATGTCCTACCCTTATTGGTTGAGTCGTGGTAGACAAATACCATCATTGGGTGAATTTTTGGGACCCCAACGGAGCAACTTGGGTAAGATAATTCCCTTCATACCTTTTATTTAATATAAAAA
Source organism: Viscum album (assembly GCA_963277665.1). Taxonomy (NCBI): domain Eukaryota; kingdom Viridiplantae; phylum Streptophyta; class Magnoliopsida; order Santalales; family Viscaceae; genus Viscum; species Viscum album. The sequence continues at coordinate 1,284,707,866 of OY728159.1, read as the reverse complement.
TAAAAATGTCACAAACATGTATTGTTTTAGTAAAACAATTTTTACAAGGGGTAATACATGTTATATTATGGACTATAAATAATAATTATAAATATAAAAATATTTCATACATCATCGTAATTTTTTAATAATTTTTAGACATCAAATAAATAAAATTACTTATGACACAATGATGATGTAGTTTTTACGACATTAATAAAGGATTTAAATAAATAAGAAGATAATGTTTAAAATAATATCCAACACTAGTCAAATTATTGTTTATGATTTTATTTTGAACATGGTTCACCTTATCTTTTAATTTAATTATTTTTGAAACTTTAGAAATCAAAAATCATTTTATAATAAAATAATAGTTTCATGCTTTCCAAAAGAGCCCTCCTCTCCCTTATAAAAAGACCACACTTCCTACAAATCTCTCACACTTCCCAAGCCCTTTGTCTCGTCAAAAATATACTCTAATAAGCTCCCAATATCCCTCTTTTCTTCCTAGAAGCCTTACCTTAGGCAGAAAGCTCATCAAGAAACCATTTTGGTTCAAAACCTTGAGTAGTTACCCGATTGAAAGGTAATGTCTTCTCTTATGTTCTTTTGTTTTTTTCTTATCAAAACCCCAAAACTCTTTTTATTACTTTTATTTTTTAAAAAAAAACAGTATCTCCAATATACTAGGATGATTTTATAAGAATCATTAGAGCTACACTTACACACACCTCCATCTAATGGGTGAAGAACATACTGTTTCTACGGACGGTGAACTACTGCCTCACGAAACAATGATTGTTCAATTATCTCCTACCACCTCTCATGGTGTCAATTTAGATGTAAATGTATTTTATATATGATATATACTATATTTATGTCCTCTATATGCTTTTGTATTTTATTTTTAAAACATACCTTTATCCTTTGCATGTTGTGCAAATACGATAATATCATTTGAGGAAGTGTGGACTACTGCCCCCTCAAGTGATGTGACTCGTTCATGAAATACATGGAATAAATAAAGAATGAAATTAATTAAATTATTTGAAATATATAAAATATATATTATACAGTAATTATAATCTATATATATCTTTCATTTAGTTTTAATTCCATTAATTTGAGAAAGAAATGAAAGTAGAGTTCATGCGTACGTACGACCTACCGTCTCCATGAACGGTACATTTGTTTTTTATCTAAAAAAGTTATTAAATAGTATAAAATGTATATATAATGGATATATATGATATTTAAATCCTTAATACTATTCTGAAGATGATTTACTTATAACTACATGGAAAATTCATTTCAAACAAGTTCATTTTTGACTCGTGTACAGAACATCAACAAAAACATATAATATGAACACTCATATTTAACTAATTATTATAAAATTATAATATGTGATATGAATTGAATAATAAACTTTAAAGGAGGAACTTAATAAATTATAAATTTTCCAAAGTTTATTATTCATGAATATAATGAAACGAACAAGACAAGTCGGACTTGAGGTAAGGGATCCTACATCTTTCTTTCTTTTTTAAGTACTCTCTTTTATGTCATTTATTTTTTTATCCACATTATTAGGTTGGGGGATGTTATTTTATATTAATATTACTGTAATTTTTATTTTCATATGATGATAGACCCTATTTGATCTCATCAATCCATTTTTGGATGTTTTAAGTTGAGCCGTTAGGCTGGCAAATTTTCATAATGGGATTTCTTATCTCACTTTTAATTCCGTGAGATTTACATTGTTCACAAATTATTTGTTGCATGTGGTGTATTTTTTACTGCCATTTCATATATATTATAATGATTCTATTTATATTCATGGTATTATGTGATTTATTTGGTGTTTATTATCTTTTGGTCATAGGACACGATTGATTACGATGAGGTAAGGTATTTTTATCTAACTTTTTATTCCCGTGAAATTCATGCAACATTTTACACTATTTCCTTTTGTGTGGTGTATGTACTTCACATGATTGTATTATTTGTGTAATATATTTTAATTTATGGGTATTTACATCTTCATTGTATGAACCTTCTTTCATGGGGTGTACATCACGAATGTTACCCAAATCGGTAAGGGAACCTTTCACCCTCCACTTTTTAAAAGACTTATTTTGTTATGTATTTTAATTTATATCTTATTATGTTGTGATATGTAATTATATATCCTTATTGATGTAAATTTTATTTCCAAGTGATGAGATACCATTTTCTCTATCATCAACACATTTTCTGAATTTTAATGTGACGCTGTTAGGCTATCGAATTTTTGCAAGGGAACTTCTTAACTCAATTTCAATTATTTGAGATAAACCTATACTTCATGATTAAGTCATGATATGAATATGTGTTAATGAAACCAGATTGTTTTACACTTAATATCCACTTATATTGTTTGTATTTATATTTTTCATACATAATTACATAATTGATTTATCCTTAATCTAAGGATACCATCTTTTTAAGGGACTTCGTCTCAATCTCCTTTCATTGAGGCATATTTTTTTATACACAACTTGATTTTATACGGTGTATAAACCCCTTTGAATTTTACTTTTATTCAAAAATAATATTTTTATACGAAACGTTTTACTAAATGAAAAAATGGAATGTTTTTGTCTTACGTATGTGGCAACAGTGACTTCTCTGTTGTCATGACCATTATTTGAGTTTAGGCTTCTTATACAAGCCATAACGTTTTTTAAATGAAAAATAAATACCATGTTTTACTTTTATTTTATTTTGGTATTTAAAATTTCTTTGATAGTGTTTTGATTATATCAATGTGTTTTTGATATCTTGTGACTGACATGTGGAAATGTTATGTTTCCTTTATGCATGTTTTATGTGATACAATTATATTATGGTTCTTGGGAATTGTTTATGAAGACGGGTGGTTTTGTGATAAACTAAGGGCGGGTGAGCCCGTGATAGCTCTCCAATGCATTGGGTAATGTGAAGGAGTTAAACACTAAGGTTTCTCCAAAGAGATTTAGGGAATATACTATGATGGGTATTCTAAACGTAACCATGAGGGTTGCTCCCTATGTAAGAACTATATGAAGGCCTCAAGTTACCTTTACTTATTATTATTTCTAGGTGTTATTCATAAATCTTATGATTTTATGAGGTATGTTAAAGTGATTATGTTTGATGAGTAAATTATGATTTCATTTATTCTTATGTATACATGGACTAATGTTTTCACTAAATATTTTTATATCCCTTACTGAGCTTTTTATGCTCATCCCATGTTTTTGAAATGTTTTCCACAGGACTTAAGGATTAATAGGTCCAAGGATGGGATCATGGAAAGACATGCAATCTAAAAACATGAAACTAGACATGTTTCTTTTTAAGAGTTTTTATTTTATGAAATAAATGGAAACTGAGTAGAAGTGTCTACTTTGTAATCTTGTGATATGTAATAGTTATGTACTAATTCTCTAAAAATCAAAACCAAAAAAAGATTATCAATGTCAATTATTCATTTAATTCAATATTATGTAATCTTTTAAGGCTGGGGCCTTATATTGAATATATTTTTTAAAATTACATGTCACATGGAATGTGCGATTAATTATAAAATAAATTTTATAGTAAAATAGTATATATTATAATTATTCATTTACAATGATCTCTTTAAATTCAAATGACATAAATAGTGTAAAAATATCATTAATTATATTTCATGTGAAATAAAACTTTATTAAATTATTTTAAAATCATAAAAATAAACAATGAGAACAATTATGATGATAAATGGTCAAAAATATGTTTCATTGGTCATTTAGGATTCAATTTATAATTAATAAGAAATTTTTTTACAATTTAATCATGTAAGAATTCGTTATCACAATTAAATATGTTGTTAGTTAGAAAATGGGTTAATCCAAAATATGAGGTCAGAAAATCAGAATATACCTATAAAAATTTTATATAGTGATTTTATTTCATACTTATACAATATTATAATTCAAAATATGTTCATATGTTTCCACATTTTCTTGAAATTCATTTTATTATATTTAAATGTTTTTTTAAATAAGTATATATATTTTCCCTCCCTTATAAAATGACACCCCAACCCCATTATCTAAATTGAAAAACATTGGACTATTAATATTTACTATACCATAACCAATAATTTCCTAAACTTTTGTATCCACCAGTTAGAGGTTATTTTCTTCCTAAAATTCGATTCCAAGGTTCTTTAGGAAATGATCTAAATGAGGCCTATAAATGATAAGGTAATCAATATATTTGACCACTTATGACATATTCATAGTATTCACCATTATATAATAACATCAGTGCCCTAAATTTACTAAAATATTTATTATGATTATGGAAAGACAATTATTCATGCTCGTTTATTTCAAATTGGTAGAGAATGTATCTTTTATTCATATGTGTGGACTATCATCACTATATAGTGACAAAACTGATTTTCTATCACTATTTTTTAGGGATGGTTATCAGAATGGGTTTAATATTTATATATGATATATTTTATTTCATAATTTTTATATAATTATATTATCATATATACCTATTTACCCTTATTGATTTTTTAAAATGTAAATGTCTCTTGTGCGTACTAGTGGACCACCACCTCCAAAAAGCAATGCCATTTGTTTTTGATTTACGATTTACATGGATGGCTATATAAATAATTTTAATTTAAATATGTGTTATAAATGTTATAATTATGGTTGTATAGTAAAAAAATAATATCATCCTATACATCGTTCATTCCATTAGAAATTGAAAATAGTGTTCAAGAATATATACGACCTATTATCTCTAACAATGGCGTAAATCATTTTTTATGTGTAATTTATGGATGAATATAAATATATACATAATGAATATATATTTGATATATATATAATTTTTATAATTTTTAAGATTATGTATATATGACCAATGTTCAAGTACTATAACTGGTGAATATAAACTCTTATGAAAAGAAAAAATATCACCAAAAAATGAAGTTTTTATTAAGAAATTATTAAGAATTTTGTGTCAAAATATTATAATTGGAATACATATGATATTATAATTTGGTGAATTATTAATTTATATAAATATAATAAATTATATAAATATAATAAGTCTTTACATATTATAAATGAGGTTATGATTCTTTTTATGAAATTTAAACATGAGGTAAGTGAATTTTGTATTACTTGTATTTTTGGGAGACACATAAAATAGTCACTGCTTTCTTAATTATTTTATTAATATAAATACATTGAATTTATTTTATAATTTTAATCATTAAAAAATTTTGGTTATCAAAATCCGTTTAAGGATCCATTTTTTATAGATTTTAATTCATATATTACCAAAGTGGTAGGGATTTCTATTTCAATCTCATTTTAATGTGCATTTATTTGTATTGAATTTACATTGAAGTAAAATATAAGACCGTATTCTGAAAAGAACGATTTAATTTGACTATAATATGTTTATCCATTAAATATTCATATAATAATACCATTTTCCTATCATTATTATTCAAAATTATTGGGAAAATGATTTTAAATAAATCTATATTTATTTACACTTTAGTCGATAATATTTTTCATCCATGACCTTGTTTTAATTAAAATATTTTCAAGAATAAATTTTCTATTACCATATTTTTTTATTCTTATTCTAAACCATATTTTAATTTCTATAAAGATTTATTAATGTAATATTACTTTCATTTTATGAAATGGTGTATCTTGGTGTTCTAAATTTTTTTTAATGGATTTCTTTTTTAATGTACATTCCATAAATGAAAGTCCCATCCATAATTATTGTTCTATGATTTGAATATTAATATATAATTTTCTATGTTTATTTTAAATGATAAAAATTTCTACAATTTTAATTAATTTTTTATATTTTAAATAAGTTATATCAAAATTAAATTATTATTTTATCCAGGAAATATACTATGTGATATTTTAATGGAATTTTAATTTATGATAACATCCTGTGATTTTATTTATTGTAATTTAGGAAATTGAACAAAGGATTCTAATATTATTAATTCTATATATTTTTTATAATTTCTATGTTGAAAATTTTTAAGAAACCTATTTAATTTTATACTCGATTGGTAGATTGAATTTTAAAATGTTTTATAAAACCCGATTTTTATCCAAAGATTATGATATTTGTGACTATAATATTTTTTAATTAGGAAACCAGATTAAAATGTAAGGATTATGTGATAGGTGTTCCTAGATTTATATATCACTCTATTCAATTTGGAAAATATGGATATCACATTGTATAACAAGGACAAGAATGGGGAGTGAACCTAGTTTTGAAAGAGACTATATCAACTATGATATTATTGGGAGTGAACCTTTCTTAATGAAATTATCAACTAATGAGAAATCTAAATACCTTATGGTAGTATTGGAATTGGTCCTTGATAGAGGATATTATTTTCGATGAGTATATATATGACAATTTTTTTTCCTTATCCCAATGTGATTCTATCATAGATCATGTTCATTGATACGTTTATGACTGGAAAATTATGAAATAAAAATATTTATTATTTGATTCAATCTTATGATGTATGATATAATTGGTAGGGATATTGAAATTTTAGGCTCATTTACTCACACCCTTATTCCCATGTTATTCATAAGTGATCATTGATATCTCACTTTTTTACACTTACAGAGCATCAGAGCTCACACTTTTTGGTTTTTACTTTTCTTTGTTTATGGATAATGTTTTTAAGTAGGGTATTCTTAATTAGATTAATTTATGAGAAGATACTTGTGAATGATTTTAAATATTTTACGTGAAATAATAATATTATATATCTACACTCAAAACACAGAAATCGTTAACTATCATTGAGTATAAATTTAGAATATATATTCAATATTTTTCCATTAAGATTCATAATCCTTTTATGATAATAATGTCTCAATATATTTGGTATCATGGTAAGATTTAAAAACATTTAAATATTAGGATTAAAGAACATTGGTGAAAATACTAGGAATACATCTCAGTATAGGATAACATCATAATTTTTTATATGGTTGATATTATGTTGTTTTCTTAATGGTGTATCCATGTGTGGAAACTATATTTGGAACTTGTTTTAAAATATATATATCAACTGGTAGTAAACCTAAAAATATTTAGTAGACTATATCATGACAGTCATTCTAGTGCAAAGTTTGTGTTCCCTTATTGTGCAACTGGTTTCACAATTCAAGTTGATATATATTGTTTAATTTATATTTTTGATCCATTATTAAATATTTTAAGAGATTATTATCATGGATGACCTATAATAAACCATTAACTTCGTATTTTTAAAATCATTCTTCAATATATATACAAACTATGAATTATATTTTATGATTTCTCACTGTGATTACTCTTATACACATAACAATGATTGGTTTTAGTCAATGGACTAAACCGGGGGTAATTATGTTATTGTTGACAATGAAAGTAAATTTAATAAATGTAATCATTAGTAAATAACATAAATGGTAGTTTTAAGGTGAAACAATGTAATTATTCGTAATCAAGAATCTCCTTATATGATTTGGAATCATAAATTGTTTTATTTTCCTCGCAAACCTAATAAGAGATCAATACATTTTAATGACAACAATGGAGTAAAAAATATTCAATTTCATACATGTAATGTATATATGAAGAATAATATAGGTAAATTTTATATATTAATGACTTGTTATATAATTTTTATACATGAAATGCGTAGAGATTTTAATTTACAAGGAAAAATAAGTACTTCGATAGAGATATATAAAGATTATACTATGGTACAATTTATAGTTCATGTTCTTATGTGTGGGGAAAATTTGAATTATATATGTATAGTCCATAGTCAAAGGGATAACTATAACACCATGGGATTTTTTGCCTATTTTTTCCATTAAATTTAAATTTTTGAATCACTTTTATTACACGAATCACCGAGTTTAAACGAATCATTTTTTGATACTAAAATATTAATAATTAATGTGATATTTATAACCAAGATAACAAATTAAACATTGTGAATAGAAATTAATAAATCATAAAAATGAAACAGTTTACTCCTGAAAAAAATTAATTCATTAGTTATAAATTGGTTAGAAATGAAAATAATAATCATTTCAAAGTAAAATAAATGTGTTTATTAGAATCTTATTTAATGAAAACAATGTGTTTTTATCCCAATAAATTTAAAAAATCTCCATTTATTATTTATAATAATTAAATATATATATTACATATTAATTAAAATGTTTTCCTATTCAAATAATATTTTTCTACGCATGGGATATAAATAATTTGATGTTTAACCATACATACTATATTTATCTAAATAATGGTACCATCATACATTTGTTAAAGTTAATTTATTAAAATTTTAGAAAATATAGTTTAATAATATTATAATATTTCTGAAATTAAAAATAAAAATAATATTCATTTTATCATTTTATAATTTTATGAAAAAATTAGTGTTTCCAGGAATACTCAAAAGAAATGATGTTGATTAGAAACATCATATTTTTTAAAATAATTTAAAAGTTTATATCATGATATAAAAAGATTAAAAGTATTATTACTTAGGTTACATTATTATTATCCCAATTTATATCATTGGATTCAAATTCATATTAAATTTTGATATTAAAAACTTTTTACAATTGTGAGAACATTTTCATTTGAAAAATGCATTTTCATCACACAAGTTTTCTTAATATTATATTATACACTACCACGTTGTAAACATAATTTGAAAAAAACTGTATTAGATAATTTGAATTAGAATAATAATAATTATTAAATATTATATACATAATATTTGTTTTTTATTAATATTAAAAACTATTATAAAATAAATAATGTGGTTATTTATAAAACTTGGTTGTGTATGTTACACGAGTCTGTGTTAAATTTTAATCCCAAATTCATTGAAATTAAATTATATAAATTTTCATCCATATTAATAATAAGTTGGTAAAAATTATCTAATAATTTCCATTTTTTACTCTTAATGGATAAATTACTCTGGTAAATAAATAAAAATGTAGTTAACGTGGTGGAAACTAAAATAGTATAAGTAAATTTAATGGATAAGATAATATCATGTTTAATGAATGTATAATTTTTTTCAGTAGTGGTTATTGTAGAACATTACTTCCATAAAAATTATTATTCATAAATTTTCTAGGCACTTAGGTTGAAATCAACTTCCCATTATTGAATAGTTGTTGGTATTAACAAAACTGACACTCCACCACAATTATAAATGGGTGCCTCCTCCCCTAACATATTCACATCTATTTATCAATTTTTATTAAAAAATCCTAAAAATTTATATCCTAAAAATAATTATAAATGTTGTAGATCTAGTAGTATTCCCAAAATCCCATTTCTATGGTTCAAAATAGGAGATTCAAATGAGTTTTTAATGGATTTAATTGTATCCACTAGGCTCTTCTAATTTACTTTTCTCTCACCAATTCATTAATTTAATAATAATAATAATATAATTACACAAATATATAACATATATTGAGATATTTGTTTTATGGAATATCGTATAAATATCACCTCTTCCATCAAATGGGAAACAAACCCACCAATCATGTGTGTGGTAGAAAACCGCCTTATGAACTGATGCAATTAATTTTCCAACACAACCTCTCCCATATTAATATTTTGGGATATTTGATATTTTTAATGATATTTTTTAAATAATTATTCTTTTGGATTTATAATGTAACATCTACCATTGTACATTCCAATCCATTGAATGCTAATAATATCTCTCACACGTACGAGTGGACTACTGCCACCATGAAGTAATGTGTTAAAATTTTATTTTCTTTTTACATAGATAGTATTATGGATACATATAATGAAAATATTAAATATATATAAGATATAAAAATTATTCTTTATATTTTAATTAATTTTAGTCTTCTTTTTTCTATCTGTAAAAAAATAGACACAACGTTGATGCGTATGTGTGGCCTAACGTTTATATGGATGACATATAAAATTATTCTATATCTAAATTTTATAGGTGAATATTTATATATATATAATAAATTGAAATTATATTTATATCATGATAAAAAATATGGAAATTATTTGATCATAATAAATGTACAAGGACCAAAACTACTCCATCGAAACATATATGAAAAAAATAAAGTAGGTATCACTAAGAATAATGTTTTAAATAAAGAAATTTGAATAAAGGGGTGATAAAATGGTTAAAATTAATGATATATGATATGTTATGTATGATTTTTATTGTGTAATATATATATATATATATATATAATTAATCTATATTTATTATAATTTAGGTTTGAATACGTATGGTGGAATTCAAACTTGAGGTAAGTGATTTTCGTCTGCCTTATATTTTTGTGGGACACATACCATATTCAACATAAAATTCCAATATGTGTGGTATATAAATCCAATTATTGTATTTTTAGGACTATTATAATGAAAATTATTGAATATACATATCCATATAATTTTTCAATTTCATGGGGACAATATTCCAAAAGTTAGCAAGGTGGAAATTATTTTATGTTACAATCAATTGTTTTAACAAGATTATTTATGATTAAGATTTCGAAGACGAAATATTATTATTATATCACATTAATAAAATGAAATTTATTTTACTATTTTTACTTCTATATAATACATATTTCTATTTCATTTTCCATAACTTTTTAACACATGACAGAGAAAGAGTATTTTATGGGAAAATGTATTTATTTAACACTTTAGCTGAAAAAAGTGTATCTTCCACATCAATGATTTATAAAGATGTTTTGTAGAATATTTTTACAGTTCAAAAACAAATTCAACTTCATTTCAAAATTTATTTTAATATTTAAAAAAAATTAAATGAAAATTTCTTTCTTTATATAAATGATGCAATTTTGACTTTTTATTGAAAATATGAATGTATTCCTTGTTGTATCATGTATGGAATGAAAGTTATCATGATCATCATGACCAAATAATGATTTAAATCATCAATTATATATAATGAATGATATTTTGAAAGAATATTATTCATTAATATTTAGGGAATTTTATTTATTGCATAGAAGTTATTTAAAAATGGAAAGGATATTTTCTTACTGAAGCATTCAATGATAATTTTATGGAATATTTATTTATAATTAGTAACAATCAATATTGATCCATATATTTTTATGGGGATATGATCAGATGTTACCATCCTTGTTCTTTATCTAGTTATTTTATTATTATAAGGATGAGAAATTTATGAACCACAAAATATTTCCTTGTATAATGCTATGATGGATTAATGAAAATTTTATAAAGCCTTATTTATATGGATGTGTTATGTTATGGTAATATGATGAATGTTTAATTATTTATGGAATATATAAATATATAAATATATATATATATCATTATGTGATGGGTTATCCCTGAATTTTATATCTCTCCAATTCATTAGGTATTGTATTATATCTCATTATATTTTATGGGAATAAAGTAAATATTCATGATTCTCTCTGTGAAGAAATTTGATGTGTTTGAAACACTATAAGAAACAAGATGATCTGATTGATCCTCTATAAGAAGATGATGGGGATTCATGATCTATTATGATATGTGAAATAGTTATGTATTCTTAATAAAATTTCATTGGATTTCCTTGATAGTTACACTTGATTTATGAAATGGATTCTATACATGTGATAACGAAAAAATATATGAAAATATATTATGGTTCATGGCCGATTTATGAGTAATTATCACCCTCATGATTTCTATATTTTGAAATGTGAGTGTTTTATGTTATGAATCATTTTTATGGTCTTTGAAATATTAGTTATGAACAATTTATATTATTTTTATGATATAATACCCAATTTATTTTTTATTCTTTTATATCATCATTTACTAATATCCCTCATGTTTTACCTTACATTGGATTTGAGAACTCCATTTATTATGAATATTTTCCTCAATTTATGATAAAAATATTCATATTTGGTATTTTTTCTATAGTATCAAATTGGAATATCACTTTTATAATTGTTGAATATTTATATTCAAATATGTAAATTGTGTATATAATCCCCAAATAACTAATCATATATGGTTTTTATAAGTTTATTTGCGAAATGTTTGTAAACTAACACTACGAAGGTGTAATATTTTTTAATGACAATATTATACTATTATAGTTGGTATCAAAGTAGGTTATATTCAATGTATATAAATTAAGGTTATAATAAATTAGTGAAAATAGTAGGGGTAAGTAAATGTGTGGGTAATTGTTTGGGAAATTTTTTAATGGATAGAGACAGTTGTTTCCAAGACATTATATCCATGTTTAGTTAAAATAATTGGATGTAGTTCTAACACATATCAACCCAAGGGTAGTTATATTGAAAAAACCTCATCAGTTTTTAAATCAATCACCAAATGCTGCACGAAATCAAGCCTGACATCACCATGTGATTTATACACTGAAGGAATATGTTTTCGAATTTTATAGACACATTATATACTGTAATAAAGTATTTGAATAGATGATTCTGATGTGTAACCTAGGTTAAAAAATGTGTTTATACATTCAAAGAAGGTTTCATTTTTTATATATTATATAAATGATTTTCATAAATATTTTATATTTCCCTATAATTATTATTTCTCATTCATTAAAATTTTCTTTTATTCAATGGATATAAATAGAAGTATTCATTCCAAAAATTAATTCAAGGGAAAATGAAATGAGGTTACTCCTAAAAACCCCAATGATACATGATATTAAATTCATAATTTTGTTGTTATGTTTATGTAGTATTGTAATGAAATGAATCAAAATGAATATCCAAATAACTAAATGAGTTGTTAATGTTTCGTTGAGTCCTTCAAGAGGGATCTTTGATCTTCACATAGTGGTTCCAGTTATCAAATAAAAGAGAAAAAATTGGTTAATATAATTGAAAAGATATTTAATATTCTCTATTGTTAAAAGTATAAAAAAAATCATATTTGTTTTATATATTTTATAAGATTAATTAGATCAATTTTTTATTATTATTAAGAATATTATTCAATAAAAAAAATTTAATCCGTTGTGTATAATGATTTTAAAATATTATTTTTTGGTAAATAATTTACTTGTAATTTTTCTATGAAATTTTCCAAACAAGTACAGAAGATAAAGAAGAGTGCTTAGGAATCTAATGGTTCCTATGAGCCAAAATTTACAAGACATTAAAGGTATGATTTTGGTATTATGATTCAATATGAATGAATGGTTAAATTATTATCTATTGTATTAAAACCATTCCTTGAAAAGAATTATCCATAAGGGACTTTTCTAGATTTGAGGAAATCATTCATTTTTATATAAATATAGAAATTTCGTTGGAGTTACCCATTAATCCCATGGTTTTAATAAGAAAATTAATATCAAAACTCAATATAACTCAACTAAATCACATGTTGGAGGGATATAACAACCATATACCAATGAGAAACATGGGGTGAAAATCATGGTAACAACATGAAAGGAATGAGGTGGCTCTTTAAATTTGGATGGGAGGATCATTATTCTCATTAATATTGAAAGGTAATAAATAGGTTGGTAAAATCAATTGAATAGAAGGAGGTTCTGAAAAATTCATCAACCATGCACTAATTCTATAAATATAATGTGTATAAAATTTATGATAATTGATGAATAAACATAAAGTATTATTAATCTGATCAACATTAGAAACCTCTAAAGATCTATTGAATAATAAAGTCTCATGATATAAATTTAGACAACATGGGTTATTAGAATTATATTTTGATGGGTACACTTATTATCAACTCTATATAGTTAAATTTATTATTATTTTTTGGATCTACCAACTCTCTTATAAATAAAGAATTCGAAAATTATTTTCAACTACATTCAAAATGGTAAGATATTTTGTCTGAATTGATAACTCCTAATGGAATTTTGGGAACATATCATGAATATATATTCTATATAATAAAATTATACGAGAACTTTATTCCTTTAACTCCTATGATTCTTTATTTTTTTGAATTTAATGTTAATCTATTCATGCATTGGGTTTCTTTAAATGGAGACCAAATCAATTTTTAAGCGATGAAATTAACAAGTAATATTACATGTAAACCCATACTCATATATTGTAGTGATTGTGGATACAAACCTACAATGTAAATTATTTCTACCTTGTGGTTCATAATTCCAATCCATAATGGATATTTATCTCAGATTTTTTGGGAGAAAATAAACATTGATTACATGCATATTTTTTTATCACTATTTTGATGAATTTTTAGAAGAATTATCTAGTTTTACTTGAATTCATGATCTATAGTTCTTAATATAGATCAGAAATATTACTAAAACTATTTCAAATACTCCTTAAATTGTACCAAATCGAGTTTCCATAATTCAATATGTAACTCCAAGATAGTCTTTATTATTTATTTTTTCATGAACTAAATCTGGTCACCACAAATGACAGCACCAGATGTAGACCATGAAAAGGCCTAAAGGGTGTTCCCGATCCCCAAGGACCAACACAAGTGACTGGGTAGCAATTTATTAGATTTAGGAATGATTTACCTGAGCATGTAAGCATAAAACATTAAAAATAATATATAACAAGAATCTAAAATTTTCATTTCAAACAAGCCCCAGAAAAACCAGATCTGAATACCTGGCTTTAAATATAGTAAAATAAGTCCAAATAAAAATAAATTCAGTATGAATAAATCCACAATGAATCTACATGATAAGGTCTGGTTGTCACACCTGAGCCGTCTCCATAACACTGCACCGCAAGAGGGGTCTAACAACCCGAACCACCTTCAACCTAGTCATTACCTTTACCTGAGTCAAAAATAACTGAGTCTACATAAAACCAAGGGGTGTTATTAGGGATTGACACTAAGAAAAATAGGATACCACCAAAATATTCAATATATTATGCAATACAAGGTGATTAACCAAGTAGTTTTAATATGTAAATAAAATGGGTGATAAATTCCATGAAACACAACATTCAAATGAAAACAGTTTTTAAACTAAAAAAATAATAAAGATAACAAATTTTAATAATACATATTAGATACTAAAAATTACATCAAAACACACACTAATAATGCGGTAAAAATCACAAATAAAATGAGCACCAAAACCAGGAACACCCCTAGGAAACTTGATAGTCTCGGGTCCTATGTACCTCATACCTCGGTGAAAAGTAACCATGTCACAATTGATTTTCCAGGCATGATCCACAAGTAGGGAACATAACGATAACCTAGTACTCCCCAAAAATCACCAACAATGTTTTGTTAGAGTTTTTTATCAATATTTTCAGTGAAACAAGGACACAACAGCTCTGGTTCACTAGCTATACTAGAACATATCCGCCCACCTAGGTACCTAGGTTTCCCACTTTGTGAACACAAAAATTAAGCAGTAAAAAAATATGTTTTCATATAAAAACACCATTACATTACATATACAAACAATACAAAAGAATTTCATACATTATAACACTCAAATCACACAAAAAATCATATTTATTCTTAATAAAACAACTTCACAAAAACTAATAATTCTTTGAACACAAAAATCCCTTCAAAACCCCACTTTGAACACGATATGCATACTTATATTTTCCAAAGAAGAATTTGAAACACCCAAGATATTCCTATAAAAACATTATATGAGTTATAAAAGATTTCCAATAAGAATCATATAAAATAGCCATGTAAAACAGCCATTTTGATGCCAAATTGGTACTCCAAAATCATATACTTAACAAACGTCACACAAAAACAATTTTTCGAAATAAAAAAATGTAGAATAACATTGAAAAAATTATTTTCATCCCTAATACAGTTCAATAAAATCATCTAAATAATTATAGGGTAGCCCTAAATAATCCAATAAAATATTTTTATTAAAAAACACCAATTTCACTTAAAAATTGTAATTAAAATTAATTTTCATTATAATTTCTAGTAAAACCAATTTTTGAGGAAACACTCAAATGAAATAAACATGAAAATACCATAAAAACATAAATATATGTCACAAAAATTGAATACACAATGGAATCACCTACCAAATTTGTTAAAACCTTGAATCCATTGCGTGAAAAATAAATCGCACCACCACCGCACTTCAAGGAGTGTATATCATGCCTAAAATCAAAGGACTAGACAAAGAAATCTGGATAATAGGTCCCCGGTTCAAATATATACCCTTTATTCATTTGGTGAATCAATTAAATGGGAATAAAAATCATAAAAATATGAGGAACTAAGAGGGAGAAACACTTACTTGTGATTCTGTGGAGTTCCTCCACCAAATCCTATTTAAAAATGGAGTTCCAAAAAGTTTTTGAGAAGAATTGGGGACTTACATGGAAGTCAGGTTCAAAGAGGAGGAGTAATGGACGAATTAGGATAAATCATGGGATGGAAAGAGGTCATTTAAAACATTTTTAATGACTAGTACTTTGGGGCACTGTTTGTGTTCATGGTTTGGAA
This sequence comes from Viscum album, assembly GCA_963277665.1. Lineage (NCBI taxonomy): Eukaryota > Viridiplantae > Streptophyta > Magnoliopsida > Santalales > Viscaceae > Viscum > Viscum album. Next base: position 1,284,691,249 of record OY728159.1, on the reverse strand, counting down.
CCGTGTACCAAAACTGTGCACCTTCCTTTCTACCTTAAAAACATGTCCAAAAGCCAAAATAAATTTATAGATTAGGGGGAACATAAGGGGAATGTTTGGATAACAATATAAGAAAAATAATTACCTTTAATGGAGAATATGGGTGTGACAATTATCCCTCCCCCCATGAAAACATTCCATCCCAGAATGTCAACTAGAGGCTTGATCAATAAAAAAGAATGAGTACTCAGCATCAAACCATGAACTTAACTCCTAGGTATCATGTGTATCATTACCATGTTTCCAACAAACCTAGACCAGTGGAATAGACTTCCCTCAAAGTACCTTCTATTGGGAGCCCACTATTTTCACTGGCCGCTCAAAAACTGACAAGTCAGGCTCTATCTCCAGTTCTTCACAACTCAACACATGGGAGATATCTATTGTATTTATCCAACTGGGAGACATGGAATAAATCATGTATTTATTTCAATAGAGAGTGTAAATCCACCATATATTCCACCTTTCCAATAGGCTCGGTGATTTTAAAAGGTCTGACATACAGTGACATCAGCTTACCTTGCTTTCCTAATCGATGATGGCCTAGATGAGGGGCCAAATTCAAGAATACCCTATCACTGACAGAAAACGCTAGGTATCAACGCTTCAAATCAGCATAAGATTTATCGAGAGTTTGAACTATCAAAAAGTGATGCCTAATCCACTTGACCTTCTCAGACATCTCCTGCACAAGACTTAACTGCAATAATGAGGTATCACCTACCTCAGACCATTATAAGGGGGACCGACTAGACCGACCATAGAGAGCCTCAAAAGGATACATTCGAATCTAAGATTGGTAAAAGTTATTATAAGAAAACTCAACCAATACAAAATGTCTATCCCAGGAACCTTTAATGTCCAAGACAAATGCATAGAGCATGTCCTCCAAAAATATGTTCACCCACTCTATCTGACTATCTGTCTGAGGATGGAATGTCATTCTGATATTAATCTAAGTCCCAAAGGCCTTATAAAGGCCTTACTGTAACATAGATGTAAAATTGGGGTTTCTATATGAGAAAACTTCTGAAGGCATGCCATATAGTATCACCACCTCCAGAAGATACAAATGCCCAAACTCATCCACTTTAGCTGTATATATGATCAGAATGAAGTGGTCTGATTTGTTCAGTCAATGAATCACCAATCAAATGGATTTTTTCACCCCAATTTTTATGAGGCAATACAAAAATGAAGTCTATGGTGACTTTGTACCACTTTTTAGTAGGAAAGGGTAATGAATGGAGAAAATTGGAGGGCCTTTGATGCTCTTCTTTCACCTTCTAGCATGTGTAGAATCTCCACACAAATTCTACTATGTCTCGTGGAATACATCGCCGCCAAAATGGTCATCTCATGTCATAATACATCTTGGTGGAACCCAGATTGATATCTCACTAAGACTGGTGGCTATCCTTCATCACCACCTTCCGCAGATATGACGACACTGCTGAGAAACCGTTGAAGCACAAGATGCCCTAAAGAGATGATGACCAATCAGAGGATGTATCCCCACCATAAAAAACTACCTCGATTGAGAAAAACGTTCATCCCTAGGCTGTTCCCATAGAATCAATTCTAAGACATATATACTCAACTGAACGCTCGCAAAGAATGCACATCCATTTTGCTCCTCGGTTTCCACATGCATTTGAGCAAAGAGTCACATAAAAGTCCACTCATCACTAGACTTCCTCAAAGCCTGCACTATAAATTTTCTACTCAAGGAATTTTCCACCACATTTCCCTTTCCTAGGTTGTAGAAAAAATAAATTTCAAACCCCTGTATGTACTCAAAAAAATGACGCAACCTCATAATGAGGTCCATCAACGAGAAGATATAGGAAAAGATTTTGTGATGAGAGTAGAACACAAAATTCTCTTCAATGAGATAGTGATTCCATGAGTTCAAAGAATGCATCACCACTTCCAACTCCATGTCATGGTTCAAGTAATTATTTTTACATGGTCAGAGTTGGTGAGAACCATACACCACCATGTGATTATCCTACATGAGAATGCACCCAAGTCCCATACATGAAGCATCACAATAGACCACATACCCCTTCTTGGCCTCAGGAAAAATCAGAACGAGGGGTGTATTCAACCATCACTTTAGTTAATTAAAGGATTTTTTACACTCTAGGCCTTAAGTAAAATTAACCACTTCTAGATGAGCACGATCATCAGTGAAGAAAGCTGAGAGAAATTCCAAAAAAATTTCCTGTAATAACCAGCCATGCCAAAGAAACTCCTAATGTCGAACATATTCTTTGGTTATTCCCATGACATGACAACATTAATTTTATTGGGTTCCATAGAAACCCCCTACTCCAAGATCACATGCCCCAGAAATTTCACTTCCCTAATCCAAAAAGTTCACTTTGACAACATTGCATAGAGGCGATGATCCCACAAAGTGCCCAAGACAATCCTCAAGTGATGTTCATGTTCCATCTCAGATCTAGAGTACACTATAATGTCATCCACAATCACCTCAATGAAGGAATAGATATACTAATTGAACACCCTGTTCATGAGTTCCATAAAGACCGTTGGATCACTGGTCAATCCAAAGGGCATGACCAAATACTCAAATTGGCTGTACCAACTTCGGAAGCCTTTCTTCGGGACATCTGCCTATTTCACATGGAGTTGATTGCATCCCAAACAAAATATTATCATTGAGAACCACATATCCCTCTTCAACATACCAGAAAAATAATTTATTCTTGGAAAATGTTATTTTTTCTTAATTTTACCCTTATTTATCTTCCAGTAGCCAATGCACAACTGGAGAAAAACATCGAACTTTTTCGCGAACAACACAGGAGCGTCCCAAGGAGAGATGTTCGGGTGAATGAATTATTTGGATTATATGTCATAAAATTGTTTCATTAATTACCTTAGTTTGGTGGGGGCCATATGATATGAGGGAAGAGATATCAGCTATGTTCCTAGCACAAGATCAATCGAAAACTCCACATCCCGGTCTGGAGAAAACCTGAATAATCATCCGGTAATACCTCCGAAAACTCATTCACTACATAAGGTAGTAATCCTTTAGGAAAAGAACCATCTTCCTCTAGAATGAGAAACAATATCTAGAAGATATGATTTCCCAACACTGGGAGTGGAGGTCATACACGACTCGACTAAGGATCCCATTTTCCACGAAAAACCTGACGACTCCCATCAGGTGTCGTGAAACTCAGTCACCGCCTGTAGAAATCAATATGTTCCTGGAAGTGTACAGGATAATACATGCAAATTATTATGTCTAAAAGTTACTTATCTAATACAGTGAGGTCACACTCAATCTCGACCCCTGACATGGAAAGCTTACACAAGGGAAAACAGAGGCCTTGCTCTTTCTTATTTCCCAATGGTGTCACCAACTCCATCGTGATAGACAAAAAATCTGTTGTAAAATTTAGTGTGTCCAAAAAACGAGTAGAAATGAATGAAGAAAAGGAACTAGTATCATGTTGGGCATCAGTTATAGAAGATATGATCAAAAGTTTACCTCGAACATTTGACGGTCTTGCTTCTAATCTTGTTGGTTCCTATTCCACCACATGGAGACGTCCGGTCTATATTTGAGGATGACTGCTAGTCTGTGGTTGTGACCTGAACTAGATTTTTATAGAAGATGACTCAGTACTACCACTAGGGACACCAAAATGATATTCCCCAGCCCTCAATGCCTCGGAATGTGATGGGACTCCTCTTGAAGCCACTGACCCTACCCTACTCAAAAGTGGATGTGCGACCCTGTAGAAGCGCTGCAAATGCCCCATACCTCCACAACATTAACAAGGATTAGGAGGAAGTGGTCATGTTGGTTGTATGTGCCCCAATGTCCCACACTAGTTTCACATGATTGATCTCACATCAGAAGCCACAAACGAGGACTCCCTGGAAGAGTGTTCTAAACTACCACCTCCCTTCTTTAACCATTCCTCCCACTTCATTTTATTTTATAAAGAGATTCCAATACCCAATACTGATATTTATATAGATAAACAATCCATAATTTTTTCGATCAATATCCACCATGAATTCTCGTTCAACGACCTTAGAATAGGTCCTCATATTAAACAAGAACACATGGGAGTATATATTTGGTCACAATCCTTTCTCAAACCTCTATGACTTCAATTTCTCATTGGAGATTATTTCAGGAGCATACCGAACCAATTCAGCAAAATGGTTGGTGTACTCCATAACATTTGGATTCCCCTTAATAGGATCCATGAAATCTAGGGACCTAGAATATACCAAGACCTCAGAGAAGTTCTTCTCATTAAAGAAAACATTGAAATCTACCTAGTGCATCTGCTCATTATTCCCAGTATAAAGTACGAATTCCCACTATAGGTGGTTGGGAACCTTCAACATAAATGAGTCACATTTCACCCTGATCTCCCCAGGTGTATCTTGTAACTCTAACATGGGATCGATCTTATCGATCCTTTTCTCTCCTTCCTGGGGTTCTATGATGCCTCAGAAGGTAGGAGGCTTATTTTTCAATAACTCCTTCTCATTGTCCTTTTAGGGACTAGTCACATCCTCTCTAACAAGATATGGAATAGAAGTCGGTCCATTCCCTAGGTCCAAGACATCCTGGACCACATTCTCAACAAGGCTCTGGTCAATTGGTGTGGGAGAACTCTCTTCGGCTTCCTCCTGTGGGTGCATGGGATATTTCCCGGAAGGCATGTTACTACAAAATGCAATAATCAAAAAAAAATAGTCAATACCAAAATTATGAAAAAAATTAATCAAATAATTCAAATAAAAATAATCTAAACACATTATAGAAAAAAATGAAACAACTACTCCATCCGCACCCGATTCCCACGTGTGATCTGCATCCCATACGTCTCACTTCGAATTGAAGTCAATCAAACAAGTCCAACGTCCCCTAGTTACTCATGGTATGCCACGAGGGGTTCAGGACGTGCACCCTACTCGCAACCAAAACCTTAATCCCTATCATCCATAGATCCTTTTTGTCCCAACTCATCCCAAAATATCAATATAACACAAAACATTAACCTCCATTTGATACCATTTTGTCACGAACTGAATCTGGTTGCCCATAATTATGGCTCCAAATCAAGTCCATGGAGAGGCCGGAAGGACTTTCCATATCCCCAAGTGCTAACACAAGTTCTGGAGTATCAATAAATTATGTTTGGGAATGATTTACCTGTGTATGAAAGCATAAAACCTTAAAAAAATCAATAACAAGAATCCAAAATTTTCATTCCAAAATAGTCTTAAAAAAACAGATCAGAATATGTGGCTTTAAATATAGTAAAATAGGTCCAAATAAAAATAAATACATCACAAAGACATCAACATGGACTCCACATGAAAAAGGGGGTTTTCACCCTCGAGCCGTCTCCAACACATCGGTCCTCAAAAGGTGTCTAACAACCCGAACCGCCTTCCCAGGAGGCATTACATTTACCCGAGTCATAAAAACCTAAGTATACATACACCCAAGGGGTGTATGTAGAGTTTGAGCCTAATACCAAAAGTATAACACCAATATATTATAATGAGTATGCAATACATGATGATTAAGAAACCATTTTTAATATGTAAAGAAAAGCAGTGATAAATTCCAAGAAACATAACATTCAATTAAAACTGTTTTCAAACTAAAAACTTCAGAATATTAACACATTATAATAATAAATTTTTGATATTTTAAATTATTTCAAAACATACCATAATATAGGGGTAAATACCATAAATCAAATGAGCACCAATACCGAGAACACCCCTAGGCAACTAGATAGTCTGAGGCCCTATGTACCTCATACCTCAGTGTAATGTAACCACGTCACAAATCCATTCCCATGCATGAGACACTAGTGGGGAACATTAACATTACCTAGTGATCCAAAAAAATCATCCACATAGATATTTTAGAGTTTTTGTTATCCATTTTCTCTGTGAAATAGGGACTGAACCCATGTTTCACACCAGCCGTACTAGTACATATCCACCCACCTACGTACCTAGGCTTCCCCTTTGTTCTCAAAAAATTTCATCATACAACACAAATCCCATTTAATATAAAAACACCACTATTGGTCATATAAAAAAATAAATTATCTTTTCCCACATTATACAAATCATATCACACAACAAAACATTTTTTTAACAAAATAACTTCACAAAAACTAACAATGCTTTGCACACAAAAATACATTAAAAACCCAACTTTGAACACCATTTTCATACTAATATTATCCAAAACAGAATTTTAAACACACAAAAAATTTCTATAAACCCATTACACGAGTTATAAAACAACCCCAATAAGAATCACATGGAATAACCTTGTAAAATACCCAATTTTATAGCAAATTGAATCTCAACAATAATTTACTTAAAAAACATCACACAAAACCTATTTTGTAGAAAAAAACGAGAAAAAATTAAAAACATTATTTTCATAACTAACACAGTTCAATAAAATGAACTAGATAATTATAGGGAATCCCTTAATTAGTTCGAATGTTCCAAAACTATCAAACTAAAACATATTTGAAACAATGAAGCAGTTATAACCCAAAATAATGTTTTAATAAATAATTTTTAATAAAAATATGATAAAAGGGATTTGTATAATCATATATGTTATGATATATATGATTATGATTCTTTTAATTGATGTATAATAATTTAATATTTATTATATAAATGGTCATAACACATTTGAATTAAGTTATACCTTATGTAAGATATTATTATCTCACCTGTATTTCTATTGGATAAATACTATATTCACCCCTTTTTTGTTTATTTTAGAGCGTATACTAACCATGGATGTATTTTTATGATTATTATTTTGGAAATTATGGGATATACAAATCCATGTATGGTTCTCTATTTTAGTGTTCTTATGATTTAGAATATACCATTGTAGAAAAGATTTTATGTCACAATCTAATTATTATTGGGATTGTTTATGATTAACATCCCATTGATGGAATATAATGATATATCAATCCGTAAATCCATGAAATTTATTATCCTATGGTTAATTATAAGCGAATAATATTTCCCTTTCATTTGGATCTCTATAATAGCTCCATATAAGGAAATATTATTTTCACATAAAAGTATTTATTTCAATATTTGTTCAAAAAAAATTTTATTCTATTTCCATGTTTTCTAAAAATGTTCTAAATAATGTTTTCTATTATCATATAATATTTTATAGTTATTTTTATTCTTTTTATATTTAAAAAAACTAAATGGGAAATTATTTAAATTCACTTATTGAGGAACTTTTCACTACTAGAAAACTGCCCTATACCCACGGTTCAAAACCGTGGGTATAACCCCCAAAACAATGGGTATAGGTTGTACCCACGGTTTTGGAACCATGGGCTGGAAAGACATCGAGATAGGGGGTCAGGCTATACCCACGGTTTGGAGAAACTGTGGTGATAGGATTTCCATAGCGTGGTAGGTGTGTGGCCACACTGGCACAACTTTGACCCCACGGTTTGAGAGCCGTGGGGATTTAATCTTCAAAAAATTGTGGCCAGTGGGTTTCGATCCCGAGCCTCGCACTGCGCCTGGAGAACGCCCCCTACCAAAAAACCACCAGAGACATGACTTCAATATATTATATATACATGTATATGCTTATATATATTAATATGCGGTATCAAAATTCCAAAAAAACGCTTGGTGTGTTTCGAACCCATACTTCACGTAGAGTCTTACGACCTCACCCCAACAACATACCAACCGAGCTGTGAATTATATTTTCTATATATAAATACATCTGCGTATATATATAAATATAATCCACGTGGGTATTTAAATTCAAAAAATGCGGCCAGTGGGATTTGAACCGGTGACCTAGAGCAGACGCGGAGAATGATTTACCAACCGAGCAACTAAGTTTTTGATATTCTATATTTACATTTACATAAATATATTAATCTAAACCATGAACAAATGTCTTCCCGCCAAATTGTTTTCATGTCCCGCCTAATTTTATTTTCCCACCATAATGCGGGGAAGTTATACGCACGGTTCTAGTGAACTGTTGATATAGGTCATCAAAAAATATCCCAATACCTACAGTTTTGATGAACCGTCGGTATAGGCCTTAGAAAAATACACTATACACCCGGTTTTCTCCAAAACCGTGCGTATAGGTCTTAAAAGACAACTACACCCACTATTTTTGGCACAAACGTGGGTATAGGTGGCCTATACCCACAGTTTTAGAAAATTGTGGGTATAGGTTCACATACTATCCTTATACCCACGGTTTTAGAAAACTGTGGGTATAGGGGTACCCTATACCCATGGTTCATTGCAAAACCATGGGTATAGAACTATTTTCCAGTAGTGTTTTATTTTTTTCTACAAATTTGAATGGAGTAATTGTTTTATCATGAACATAATAAATGGTATTTCCTGCCTTATTGACCACAAAATGATATAATGATTCCTATATATGATTCTAATTTTATTTTAAAATTAATTTTTGGGTAATATTATGATTTTTTTTAAATTTCAAATAATTTATTTATATATTTAATGGATGTTTTCCTCATATTTTTTACTGATATCATTAGGGAATATTTATTTAAAATAAGAAGAAACATGGAGTTACTTGTGTTTTTTGGAGATATTTTCCAATTTATCCATCCTTATTTTATATTTATATGTTTTTTGAATATTATGCTGATGTTTTTATAAAACCCATTAATTTTCTATGGGTTACTATATGATAGATTGATGTATTGATTATGAAGCCTAGTTTCACTTAATGAGTTATGATATATTGAAATATTGAATATAAAATGATTGTATAACTCAAATTTGTATATTTATCATTTTATGATTGGTAGTCACATTATTATATATCCCTATAATGCATTAAGTAAAGTATTATACCTCATTTGATTATTATAGGATATATATTGATATGATTGATCCCCGATGGGAAACTATCCAACATTCTTGATCCACAATGGGAAAAAAGTTAATATGCATGATCTACTCTAGGATGTAGGTATTCATTCATGATATTTCATGATATTTGAAATAGGATGTTATTCCTGAGAGACTATGACATTATAGTATCGATAGTTAACCTTCACATATGAAATGGTTTATATATGTGTGATAGTGCCACACATATATAACATGATTTTATACTTCATGATTGATTTATGATGAACTATCAATTTAACGAATTGTGTGTGCTAAATTATTAATTTTTTATTTAGTGACTGATGTTTACAATCAAAGATATATTTAGTGTGACATTTTGATGTAATTTTCATGATATAATACCTATATTCTTATCTTATTTTTTATTATGATCATCGACTAATATTTCCCTTGTTTATGTTGGTTGGTCATATTAGATTACCAATTTTTAATGTACATTTACCTAGTTTATTTAATATTATATTAAGAAATGGATTTAAACACCTTGAGATTTTTTGAAATAAATTTTCTTATTTAAATTTATTCTTTTTTATATTTTCTGTTGCAATAAACATGATATTTTTCTAGTTATATACATAGTAATTAATTTATCTATCTTGACAAGAAATACTATGTTTAACTTATCATACATGCAACAATGAGATTAAATGAAACATAACACACTATTTAAATATTATTATAGTTACCACCTATCCACTTGAATAGTGAGTATGAATAGGATTAACTAAATAATAATGATATACATTCTAAAAACTTATATAAAATGAATAATTCGATGACAAATTAATTATAAATGAACAAGAATTATTTGTAAAGAAAGGAAATATTTTCTAAAAAACTATTTTTTTGAGCGCAATGGAATCTTACCTTAAAAATAAAAGAAAAAAATATTGGTGAAATTTTTTAATGAAATTTATATATTATATATTCAATAATATATTTAACATTAATATTATTTTTTATTAAACTGAAAAGAATAAATAATATTTTATATAGAAAAACTATATTTCTCTAAGAATAGTTTTTTATCATTTTTTAACACTGATTTTAGATGTAATTTTTGAAACTTCAAGAAATTTTATATGCAAGGATATTATTAAAATTTCAAATTATATTACCTAAATTACCTCAGGGTGTGTTTTTTAAATGTTTCTAAAATTATTATTTTCTATGAATAGTGAAAAATACTAAAATTTAATTGCAAGATTCCTTTTCTTTAAAATTATATTAGAAGTACATTTATAATTTAAATTGGAATTAAATTATAATTAGTTAAATTATAAATATTTTAATAAAATTTATGTCATATAAATATTTTTCATAGTGAATATATATATAAAAACCTTGTAATGTTTTGAATATTATATCTTTGAAAACCCAATTTCTCTTTGCCTCTTCCGGATTAATTTTAAAATATAATTATCCAATTATATGAATGGAATTTGGAAAATTTATTACATATTTTTAATTTTTCTAAATTTATAATAAACATTCAGGCCAAATTATATTTTTATAATAATTTATTGTAAGAACATTAAAAATTATTTAACACGGGCTTTGTGAAAATGGATTTAGCGGTGGTTAAACTAAGAAAATAAGAGTAAAAAATTACCCAACATAAGTTTAAATACTATTTGATGGATATATTTCCATATTATCATTACCAAGATAAAATATGGGATAAATTTGAATATTTTTAAACATTAATTTCATTATCATTTTAGATTATTTTATGACATTTCCATGTAATTTCTTAAATGGTTTCCTTTCCCTACTTATAAAGGGAATTTCATCACCCCCACATCTTCACACCATAAAACCCATGCTTTTTAGATAATACCCACCCAAAGTACTTCCCATATTTCTTTATTCCACTATTATAAGTCTTATTTTTCTGATTTAATCCAACCAAGGATGGATTTAGTCCAAACATAAGAATGTTTCCAAAAAAATTGAAATGTTCTTCAATGAGGGTGTTTTATTTTATTTTTTTATTATGCCTTTGTCAATTCTCATTAACTAATTATGATATAATATAATCAGTATCATTCGTATACTGATTATTATATCATTTTTATGAACTAAACCCTTTTCTAATTCTATCAAATTAGTTACGAAATCATCATTTGTGTTTATAGCATACTACAACCTTTTGAACTGATACCATTAATATTTCCATTCCCACCTCTCAAGGTTGGGTAATATGATAAAATATATATATATATATATATATAATTATAATACCTACTGATTTATTATTTCATATATATAAATATATTTACCTTTCATTCCATAAGGGATGAGATAACATCTATTTTGTGTACAATAGACTATCACATCACGAAATGATGTGAATTTTTTTTCAATAATGCATTACATTGAACATAGTAATGATGAAATTTTTAAATATATGCAATGCACATGAAAAAAATGAAAATAATGAAATATTTTTATTTCATAAAATATAATATATAATTTTATTTATTATATTTTTACTCAATAAAAGATGACAATGTTGTTCATGTATGTGTGGAAAACCACATTCCTGAAGCGATGTTACAATATCTATTCTTCCCCACACCATATTGATGGTATGTATAAGTATATTTAGATAAATAATATTTTATTTGTTATATTATTATAATTATGGATTTGTAAATTATTACTTACTACTATTTCTGAATGGTTGATGAAAAAGGGAGTTGTCACTCAGGTGTACATACGACCTTCTATATTCATGATCATAACATAATTCATTTCTGAAAAAACATATTTATTTATTAGACTTCAAATTATAATTGATTTTAAAATATGATAATTATTTTTTTTATTATTAAGAAGACATACCACTATAATATTAACAGGACCAAAAATTTAAAATCAAAACACATATGAAAAACAAGGGGGTTATTACATGAAATTGGATTTTGATAAGAAATTAGTTATAAAAGACTAATAAATAGTAAAAAGTAAATAATATATTTTATAATTTTTATATGTAAGGTTATAAAATAAACTTATAATAAACTTATATTTTTTATACTTGTTCGAACATGTACAGAGGTAGAAGAGACATAATGTAGGGGATTTTAGTGAAACTTTATAAATTCATGAGACACATATATTATTCACCAAATATATCTTTTATGTTGAGTGTGTAATTACCATAAAGTCATTTTATTAATATTATACTAATAAATACATTGATTTTGATATCAATTTTTATAACTCTTTTCAAGATTTTTTCAGTTCAAATGTTACCAAAGCGGTGAAGGATTTTTTCATAAATTTGTCTTCATTGTGAAATATCTTCTTTTATGAGTTACATATAAGTCCCCCAAAATTGAAATATAATGATTATTTTAAGATTAATTATATTAAACGTTTTATTAAATTTTATTCATTCACGGGGCTTATAATTCTTTGCTACTGATGTATTAATGGTTTTATTTAACAATCTCATCGTTTATCGTGTTTGTTTAGGATTATACTGATAATGTTAAAATAATATGATCTATAAATAAATAAACTCATTAGTTTTATTATAGTATTGTTATTTAAGGGGAATATATTTTTTTCTTCATTTTAATCTCTCCATGTAATTAATATTAAATAGAATTTTTAAAAAAAATATCTATTCCTCTATTTTGTTGAAAACCATGTTCCTTAGAAAACCATGATTTCTAAAAAAATTAGAAAATGTTTTTAAAATTATTAAAATGATTTATTAAATGTATTTATAACAATGATATTATTTTTAAATAATTATTTTTATGGTAAAATTATTATTTATTTATAAAAAATGCATGATTGGATTGTACTCAAAATGTAAGATGAGTCATTATTATAATGAGAAAAACATGAAAAGAATTTTGAAATATCATTGTCATTATTTTCATAGAATAATCCTTATATTTTTCCAAGTATATTTACATTGAATATTAGTTTCAAAATTTCTCATGAAATTTATTTTTTCTCAATAGATGTTCCAAATGATACTTCAAAATCATTCTCCATCTATGATGTTATCCTTTAATGTAGTTTATTATTTAAAAGGGATATGAATCAATGATAACTTTATTTATATTTATCTGATTGTTTTTTAATAAAAATTATTTTGTGAATCCCATTACTCTCTCATGGGTTATACTATAATAAATTTTATATAAATCCAACTTATTTTAAACTAGTTATGATACGATGACATGATGAAATGATTTTGAAACATGTAAATTTTCAACATGATATGATATAAAACAAATGGTTATAAAACCCATTTAATTTAATTAGATATGATAGGATGAATGTTTTATGATCTTTTGAAATCAATATTTTTGATTTCTATTATGTGATATGTGGGACCTGTATCTCTCTCCAATTCATTGGATAATAATAGATAACTCATGAGTAAATATGGATCGTGTGATCCAAATAAAAAGGGAAAAATGTTATTCATGAAAATGATTACATATTCTAAATGTCATGCTTGAAATAGATTATATATTCACAATGTTATTCATGAACGAGATTATATTTTTTATTATGTTATTATTAGATATGTCTTTTATGTCCATAATTTTATATGTAGACTTAGTTTCATGTATATAAGTATATTTAAGGGCATGGTTTCATTTCCTTGACAAAATGAATGAAACATTTTCCATTTATACAAGTTAAAAATGTTATAATATAATGTTTATTAAAAAACATATTTCTTATTATATTGTTATTATCTCATGGTTCATGTTCATTGATTCTATAACGATTCATATCTTATAAACTTCTAATCGTTATTCCCTGACTCAATATTGTTATCATTAATATGTTGGTTATGGTATTCAAATATTATTATCATGTTCTCTTACCCTTATATTCATGTTATGATTTTGTATCTCCATTTTTTACACTTACTAAGTATATGAGATCATCCTCTGTAATATTTCTTTTCAAAATTTTATGACAAAACTATTAATTAGTGTATGTATTTGAAGCGATAATAAGGTGTATATCATTGTGGGAGACATTAGAGACCATTATATAAATTAGGATATTATATACCTATTATAGAAAGACACTAAACTATTATGGTTGGAACACCCTGAGATTTTATGAGAAGTATTATTTTTAATTTATTTGATGTATTTTGTTGTATGCTACACCAAGATTATCTTTCCCTATACAGAACACTATTCTTGGATCGTGTTACACACAATTTCATGTTCATTTGATAGAAGTTATTCTACGCAACATTGAGTGTGTATATATATATATATATATTCAATGTATAAATGAAATATGGTTGGATTCTATTACACGCAACAACAAAGAAATCTTGAACTGTATGCAACCTTGACTTGTCTTGCATTATATGAAATCACAAACTTCCCCAATAGCATGTGTTGTACGCAATACCGAGTTTTACTAAACAACGATATGTTATTAAAATATTATATAAACTAGCCATTATGAATATTAATACCCACTTTTTGAGATTTTATAAATTTTATCTTTCAAAATGGACTTCATTTTTTGATTTGTAATATCGAAATTATCCCAGGGTGAATTTTTGGTATTTTTCTGAAAACTTTCAATTTTTGATGAATAGTGAAAACACTGAGTTATTGGTTAAAACAGACTTTTTATATAAAAAATAATTTATTTTAGGTCAAAATAGATACATAATACCTATATAAGTTCAATTTAATTCATTGTAGTCATTATATAACAATTTTAGATATATAAAAATTTTATTAAACTTTTTACCGTCTTTTACCCACCTCCTAGAAGAATTTGTAAATTTACATAAAACATAATTTTATCGCTTCTGTGAAGAGAATTTCAAAAATCTGAGAGACACGGTTGATATTAGTAATTAAAATGTGGTTTAATAAGATAAAAATAATTTTTGGTGAATCGTAACTTTTTACTTTTATTTACCATGGTTAAAAGTAAATAGGGATATTTTGGGTAAAAATTATATTATTATTACCCTAAAACTTGTCCTAATTCTATTTAATAAGTATATTTCGACCAAAAAAACTTTAGGAATAAAATATGACCCTTTATGTCCACATGGATTAGATTAGGACACTTATTATTATTTTATTTTAAAAAGAGGTAAAAGAGTTAAAATCAATGTTTATTAACTAAAAAAATTTTAATAGAGGGTTATACATAAGATAAATTCGACTATAAATATTCATTAGAAATATAAAAATATTTCATACATAAGGGTATTTTATTTATATTTTTTAAACATTATATAATTTGATTTAATTATGACAAAATGATGATGTAGTAATTACCTTATTAATGAAATATTAACATAATTGATATTATAAATACAGAAATAAATGTAATTTGAGACTTTTTAGGAATTAAACTAAATTTTTAGGTGAATATAACACATTATTGTCGGTTAGATAAATTATTTTTGAAGTAATAATGCTATTATTAATTTAGAGAAAACAAAATACCAAATAGTGTCAAAATTGACATAAAAGAGTTTTTAAAACAAATATTATATTATTAATTGAAATAATGGTCTTAAAAATATAATTCTAGGAAAAAAGTCTTATATAATACTATATATGAAATTAATTAACCAATTGGGGTTCTATTGGCAGTTTATAGTATGTTTATTAACCATATTGTGTAAGCATACAAGAAGACTCAGTAAAAGTTAAATTATTTATCTTAGAGTTAAATATGAATGATAAGGTTAAAATGGTAAACTAAACTTGTATAAAACCTATTGGTTGAGAGGATATTTACACATCCCCACCCTATCCCCAAAATTAGTCACTTTGGAGCCATTATAAACCGAATATGAATTTATTATAAAATAATATTTTAAGTTATTCCTATGGTGCCCCTCTCCTCCCTTATAAAAGGGCACCTCTTCCCTCTCCTCTTTACAAAATTTTGAGCCGTCAAGCTCAGAGAACCCCTTCCAATTTATATTCTCAACCCTTCTAGTTATATCAAATAGGTTTTGGTCTTCTATAAAGACAAACTCTAGTTCCCTAAGAGGAAGTTTAAAAGAAGCACGTTGAAGAAGAGGTAATCTCTTCTCCCGATTCTTTCAAGTTTCTTTCTTCTTATACATCATATTATTTAGTTTTATCATTATAAAGTAATAAAATAAGTATTAAATATATAATTATATGTTATTATAAAAATTAAACAATCCTACTTCACCTTCTATCCATCCTATGAAAAACAAAATCACCGTGCGTGTGTACGTACAGAATACCGTCTCCATGTAGTGGTGTAATATGTTTTTCTACCACCACCTTACATGGATGGGTATAATGGTGTAACTAATAATTATATATGATTATTATTACATGATAGTAATTCTGATATATTATATCATCAACTCCAATTTCATTCAATAATTATGGGAACAATATCATGGCTCGTTCGTAGGTACGGATTACCGTCTCCACGAACGCGATCTGATTCATTATCTGTAATTAACCAATCAAGTATGATTATAAAGAATATATATAATAAATAATCCTGAAATATATTACATAATAATGATACTGGATTTACGTGAATATATGTTTCATTTACTTAATTCTATTAAATTCAATAAGGAAACGAAAACAGCATTCATGCGTACGTACGACCTACCGTCTCCATGAATAGTGTATTTCATTTGATTAATTGATCTATTATATATATGTATATTATAAATATACATTATATATAAATCATGTTTTACATTATGGAAGTAAGTACTCATGATCTATGTAATCATTTGAATAATTACAAGTCAAAACATTGACGATAAATGAAATGATTTTACCCGAAACGCTGCTTTAACATGGAATTGACAAACAAACGGTTAATATAAAGTCATATGTGAATCATACTAGGATTCCATGTAAAAAAAACTAGATATAGAAGAAAAACACAGTGTAATGTTCTAATGGAGAGTGGTAGAAAACCTTGTTATGAAAAAGGTTATCAATAAAAACCATAAATTTGTGACTGCTTAATGGAGAATTGACTACATAGTAGGAAAAGTAAAATGAAAATGTTTGTGTTCTATGTTACTATAAATAAAGATGGGGAATTTTTTTATGAGTTGACTAAGAAGATAAGTAAACATACATACTTTTCATGTATATTTTCATCCTTTAAAAAAATTCTACCACAAATTCATCTCTTCTCCAAATGATGAGTGTTCATGATGACTTAGTCTCACATGAAGCACTAGAATAAACATTTATATAATCACAAAATCTACAAAACATTAACTATAGTTTCATCCTGCCTTGAAATATTATCCAAAATAAAAATGTTTTGGATAAAACCAGATAATATCCCCAGAAGAATATAGTGTTTTATAAATAAAAACTACATTTAATATCCAAAATTCATCCGTAATATCCAACATTCAACAAAGACTAGTTGATAAATAAATATCCTTCAAATTCTTCAAAATAATCAAAATTTTATTGTAACCCAAAAATTATAAGTATTTCATAACATATTCTTCCAATACAAATTGTAACATTTATCTAACAATAATATTAGTCACTATTAATTTATCATACCAAAAATTAATTAACCTAATCACATTTTCTCGAGGATTGGTTAATAAATTTCTTTAATAACTCGAAACTCCATAAGTTCTCTATAAAAATATAGATTCTTACAAAATAATATAACCATTACTCCTAAAATAAAATCTCATAGTATTTTATTTTCCATAGGCATAATGGTTTCCCAAAAAAGTGAATTTCTTTCAAAATAACATGTTCAACTCAATCCCCATATCATTTTCCAATAGAAAAAAAAAATAAATATGATATAACATAAGTTCTCAAAGTCAATATCATATTTTTATATAAACATGTTTAACTAAAAATAAAAAATTTTCTAATAAAGGACTTTAGGTAGGATATTGGTAGGTGATTCACCCTTGTTTCCCTTCGGTTGTGGGTTCGATTCCCACAGCCTTGCTGGATACGACATGTTATCATCCATGCTACAGGTTTTCATTTTTCTAAAACTATATAATTTTTATAATATTAAAAAAAATTATAAATACCTCAAAAATAACCATATTATGTTCTATCATCAAAGGGTATTTCATACCTTTCATTTTTCATCTGAAAAACTAATAACCCATAATTTTCAAAAAGGTGAATGTCTTTAAAAAATACCGTTAGTAATATTAATATTTCAGATCATAATTCCTCAAAATAGGTTTATATGACATTAAATGTATTATCAAAATAATAATTATACTCCCATGATGATATCCCTAACTCTTAAGAAAACAACTTAATCTATAAAGTTGACTAAACTATCCTATAGTACCCACTATAAGTCCCCAACTTTAAATATTATAATTTTGGGAGTTAAGTCAATAATTGGATATTAATTTACATTTAAGATCATTTCAGGTTTAGAGATTTATATTGTTAGGCTATAACTCATACATAACAACAAAAATATTACAAAGTAGACACTTCCACTCACTATCCTTTTTTTTCAAAAAACAAAACCTTTTAAAAAAACATGGTTTTGGTTCATGTTTAAACATCATAAATTTTCATTGAACTCATACTTGTCTCTAATATAATTTAAATCCTATTAATTGTTTTTCAAAACACGGGATGATCATAAAAACCCAGTAAGGGATACAAAATAAATAAAAACCATTAGCCATGTGAAAACATATAGACCATGAATAATTTATCATAATGTAATACTTTTCATCTTTAAGAAGTAGTAATTAAACTTACAAAAATATAATCACATTTCAAAACCTTCTTTTATTCGAACAATTATCATAGAACACATAGAAACCATCATATAAATATAATGGTACCTTGGGACATAATCATACATAAATGGAATAACTATATTGTCGATTTCGACACATATAACTAAATGGAAAAAAGCCATACAACTGCCTTCCAACCCCAATGTATTAGAGGTTATAATGTGACCACCCATCAATGATTTATAATATAACCAACCATTTTCGTTTTATCACATAACCTCCCATCTTTGGGTTATCATGTGGCCTCCCATAAAATGTTCATGTACCATTATATAATCATAACCCCTAAAATATTACAATTATCATCATTTCACTAATAAAATTTCATTTGCAATCATAAGAAATCATTTAATGATTTTGAAATAGTCCATCATCATTCAAAAAAATTTTCAATACCAAAATACCCAAAAGGATAATAAGTTTTTTATTTTCTATTTTAAAAACATCAAGTCTTATTGATAAAACTAGATATCATAAAATGGTTATAGCAGCGGAGAAGTCTTTGTCTCCATATACAAGATAAAAATTCCTTTTGTCATTTATTGACAAAAGTAAAACAATTCATATAAAAATACTCATATTGATATCATTTAATGAATTTAAATATAGATATATCATTTCAATAATGATACTTTTATATCAGTATAAAAATATATGTATTTTAATATCTTGAAGAAATAGATATATTAAATAAATATTTAAAATGTCAAGGTGTCCTGTGCCACTTTGAAACTTTAAATCATAATCAATGTGAATTAATACTTTTAAATAAAAATTAAATAATATTAATATAGATTATATATAGATATTAATGTCATATAAGATATATATACACCTTAGAAAATAATAATGGTACATATTATGAAGAAATTCCTCAATAAAATAAGATTGAGATAAAATACCTTAAAACATCTTTTCATTAGATTAAAGATAAATCAATGACATAAAAATGTGTGAAATATATAAATACACCAAATATAATTTAATATTCAGTGTAAAAAAATAATATGTCATTCACACATATTCTTGAAAAAAAACAATGACATGGATATTTAACTCTATGAATGAAGATTGAGTTATGATTTCCCTTACCTAGAGTCTAAAATGTCTCATACATTATTTATTTTCATAAATAATAAAAAAAGAGTAATTTTAAATTAATTTATAACCTTTTACATGTTTATTAATTATTTTATATCTCCTTTTACCATGATATGAAAATTATATAATTATTTATGTTTATATTGACTGTTTGGTCGATATTCAGTACTTGAGTCAAAAATGAACATGGTTATAATTTAACTAGCCCATGTGTTAATAAGTTCATCATCTTAAAAATAATATATATGACATAACAATCAATTTTATATATTGATTATACTTTTTTATTCATTAATTAAATACTTATATGAAAAATTGAACGACGTTACAATCATGGAGATGGTAAGTCGTACATATGCATTAGTAATTTTTTCGATTTTTCGTTCATCATTATGGAAATAAGGTAAATATTATTATATAAATAAATAAATATAATAAAATCATTAAAATCATATTAATAATTAATAAATAGTTATATTTTTATTTATAATCATTCATTAATAGTTAATGTGGATAGTGAATCTCATCGTGTCGTAGAGATGGTAAGAGGTATGTACGCACGAGCGACGATATCATTAAATTTAATTGTTAAATGGTATGTAATTGGATGATATATTAATTATACAGAATAATTATAAAGTAATACTAATTATTTACATTTTTATTCTCATATTTATATCCATATAACTAAATTATATATGAAAAATAGTTTCTATCAGGGGTGGAGATGGTAAGCCGTACATACACACGCATGGTGGTATTACTTTTCTTAATATTGGTATAAGGATGAAAATGGTTGATCCATAACCATAAAAACAACTTAGAATATATTATATGATATAGTTATTATATTGGTATGAAAAAAAAACAAAATAAAAGGAAGTCGAAGAAGAAATAAAACAGAAACATGTAAAAAAAGATACATCTTATTCTGTTGATCGCCTTTGAGGAACACCTTAAGAGTACTAAGAAGAGTGTTCTGCAAAAACTTTGTCCTCAGTAACGTGGGGATGAATTATATAATGATTTTTGGGATGAAAAATTCTGAACAAAAACTCTTTGGAAGAGTGATTAATAGAGAATAGAGGGTACCATTTTATAAGAAAATGGAGGCGCAACCTTTGAAATTATTAAAATTTCAAATTGATATAAATTAAAATTTTAATCCAAAAGGCTAAAACATGAGATATGCATAATGTATGATGAGGATATTTATAAATTACTTCATCCAATAATTTTCATACATGTATTTATTTTATTTTAAACTTTATCGTTTTGTTTTACCCTTAATAATTCTCTTTTAATTTTAATTATGGTAACAACATTTTAATTATAAAGAGGATATTAATTTTAATTTTTTTGGGTTAAATTTCATCAAATTGGCCACTTAATGTATTTTTAGATCTTATCATAGTCACTTTTTTATTTTAAAATATAATAAGTTTTTTAAAATAATTTAACGAATTGCTATTTGTATAAAACATCAATTATGTTAATTTTTACATGATTCATTTTATTTAATATAAATAAAATATAAATATAGAGATAACTTCGATCCAAACTATTTAATAGTATTTTACAATGTCTGATTCACCTAAAAAAATCATGCATTATATAAATTATGTCAATTAATATTTATTATAATATTTATAATATCATTTATTTATTTCCTTTATTTATAAAGAAATCACTAAATCATCATTGTTCCATAATTAAATTTAATTATTTAATATATAAAAAATTATAAATAAAATAACATTATTTAGTAAATATTTTTATATTTATAATAAATATTTATATATGAATATATCACTAATATAAAACCATATTAAAATTGATTTATTGAAAAGATATATGTTTATAACATATTTTCCTTTACTTTAAATTAAAAGTTATATGTGTCATAATCAAACCCATTTGGCTTCCCAAAGTCAAATTTTCGTCTCAATTATTGTCTTGGTTGGCTATATCTTATAAAATTGTTTTAGACTAAGTGTTATGGCAATTTAATATAAATATAATTTTATTTTTTCCCTTATTTAAGAGATTTATACATTAACCGTGATAAATAAAAATAATTACAAAAGTTACTATTTATCACAAAAAAATAAAATAGATCTATTCAAATAATTTGGATCTTATGATTTAAAATATGGAAAATATTTTTCAAAATTCAAATCACATAATTATTAGTAATTATTTTAAAAATTTTTCTCAATGTATAAACAAGAAAATAAAGTTCTTAAAAGTAAAACCATCAAAATATTGACATGTATTTATAGGTAATTTCAATGTGAAATTACCTCCAATGATAAATATTTGATTAAATTATAAGATATAACCCAATTAAATTTAAAAATCAATTAAAAGGACAATATAACTACATAAGAAATTACACGAAAAGGCAGTTTTGAATTAAAATGTAGTATTTTATACTATTCATTAAAATCTAAATTTTATCAAAAAAATACCAAAATTTCAGTGAAAGTAAATTTGAATATCATGATTCTAAATTAAAATATTATTTTTTAAAATAAAACATATAATAGTGTCAAAAACTAGATTTAAAATGGGGTTTCCATCAAAAGGAATTAAAAATGCCTTTTTGAAAAATATGCCTTTTATACAAAAAATTGATTTATTTCTTATGAATTATCATGAAAAAATATAATATGAATTTTAAACATCACATCGAGTTATAATATTATTTATATAATACAAAAGTCATGATAATATTTTTTAAATATATTTATTATCATTTAAAAATATTTTCATAAAAACACATTCGTTATATTCAATTGGTTTTTATTTCCCTTTATAACAAATTTGGTAACCAATGAATCATTATATAAATATGTGTAAACCATATTTTACTAATTAAGTAATTAGTTTTCCTTCTCTCCAATCATATTTCTAGGTTATAATGATAACATTTAAAAAATAATATTTATTTTTCACTTAAGTTCAATGTTGCATATCATGTACACTATTGAACATAATGTTTGATTATTAAAACTCAGGATGTTATTGTGATCTTAATAAAAGTATTTTATGTATGATGATGTCGATGTACGGTGGTTCAAGACCAATACCTACAATGATTGATCTTATTTGTTGGTTACATTAGCAGCATCTACCCACATTCTTGGGGGATGGTGGTCCTACTAATGCTAAGTCTGGGATAATGACCACATTATCTATCATAAAAAATCTACAGAAACCACTAAAGATGAAGTTCAATAATTACACATAGTTGTTGTCTGATACTTAAAAACACTGGTGGGATGTTAGTACTCAGTTAGTCATTCTCATGACATGGACTGGGAAGACATCCACACTTCCATCTATGAATAATTTTACCCACAAACACTAAGAGTTGATGGATACAAAAAGATTATGCACCAATAGAAGGGTAATATATTCGTTATGAACTATTAGGAATGTTTAACTTAGTTAAATATCATTGAATCACTTCAATCCTATTATGAGTTATCATGAGTGAGGTATTTGGATGATGGGATCAAACATTCCATCCACTATTAGGTGAATGTATTTCCCCTATATTTTTTTTGAGTTCATAAAATAAGATCTTATTAATGAATTCAATGTGATTGATGTTAATAGTGAATATATAATCAGTGTTGAAATAGGTATGTAATTATTATATTATAAGGATAAAAATTCTTAATGCATCTTTTTAGACCAGTGGTGGTTAAAGTATCTCCATTGGAAGCTTCGTTATATTCCATAGTTACTGGAATCAGAGGAATATGATGTGTCAATGTGATAGAGATCCACTTGAGTTACCTTCTTAATACATCATGTAATTTTTTAGATATTTTTTTCTAAAATTTTCACTCTCTTTGAGTGGAAGAGGACTTTGGACTAATCCACCATCAGGTTGTGGATCAATTACTCTATGTCTGGTTGGGAGTTATAGTAGAATTAGTAGGATAGGCTGATGATGAGTTTTTTGTCATGGTAGAAAGACATATAAACATTTCCACCAACAAAGAGGACATTATAATGGTAGTCTTACTATAGTACAAATTGATAGATCATGACTGTTACATGCTTCAAAGTCGATACCTATAGATCATAGTGTAGGACTATCTACTGAATAAGGTACTATTCTATTATCCACTACTATCATATCTTTATTTTTTCGACACAGGTGATCCACACTCCCTTATCTTTTTATTGACCATCGAATCTCAAATTCTTTAAATTCAATATTTCTATGGGTTGTTAACCCTAAAGAGGCCATTTGATGGGTGATAAAAGGGTTAACTCCAATTTATATATTATCCCCTTAAGGTTGTCTATTTAAATTGATAATGGGAATTATTTGTCCTCGTTATGAAGGGAATAAATTTCATTGTTATGGTGGATTGTTTGGTTGTCTACCAATCCTTTATGGAATACTATTTCAATAGTAAATTCCTTACATCACTATAAGGAGTATTTTTCCATGACAAGTGTGATTTGAATATTTAAGATAGTAGAGATTGACCAGATCATTATGATCTATGTGGAGTGACCACCAAAATATTTATCCTTTTTATTGTGTATAACGTTTTATATCAGGATTATTTCCATTTCAAGTATATCATTTCAGGGATGTTATTCCTAATTATTTTTCTAGATTACCTTTATTGAGATATCTAATTTATAGTTGGTCTTTTCCAGGAGAATCCTAGAATCATTTCCTCTATACAAGATGTCACCTACTAAGCTCCCTGATCACTAGACAGAGTAATAAGATTTAGAATCAATGAATTTTTTCTGACCCAATACTTCATCTTGGTTTTCACCCACAATTTTTACCATGAACATGGATTAGACCAATAGTCTATGTGTAGACTATCAATGTTTAAAAAAGATTCCGGTTAAGAACTAGCGTCCACTACCTATAATAGATGATCACATGAAGCAACTATGAGGATCTACCGTGTTCTCAAAGATCGACCTAATATTTGTCTATCATTAGGTGTGATTCAGACTTTCATACATACCATATACGAAATTATTAAGTTGGTAAAGTCTATATGAGTATCTCATTATACATTTCATTCTCAGGGATGTTCCCACCATATTATTGGGATTGACGAATACGGTTTCCCTTATAATCTAGATACCATTAAAGTGTTTTTAGAGATGATATATTGGTATATTATAACACTCATAGAGACCATTTGAAATATCCTGAGATCATTTTGAACACTCTGAGTGAGATTAAAAAATATTCTAATATTTCCAAGTTCCACTTCTGAATCAAAATATTTCCCTTCATAGGTCATATTAGACCATAATCAGGAGTAACTGTTAACCCAAAGAAGGTGAGTACTGTGGTTTCCTCAGAGAAGTCCAAGAACATTATAGACATATATTGTTTCTTGGGACTTTATGGATATTAAAAGTGTTTCACACAAGAATTATCATGCATTAATGTACCTATTACTGGTCTTACCAAGAAGTGTATGATGTTCTTTTTTTGTTAAGTGGGTGAGACGGCCTTTCAAAAGCTGAATAGAAGGCTTACCCTGACATTAATTTTGATTATTCCAGATCATAGAATATGCTATAAACACTTTTGTGATGATATTGACATCAGGATTCATACATTAATGATGTAGGAGGAAAGAGTTATTTCTTACACTTATCTCCATTTGAGACTACATAAGTGTAATTACCTGATGCATGACCCTGATATTAAAGTTGTTGTCCAGTTCATACGCCTCTTAAGACGTCATCTTATGGGTGTGTGATTTTTGGTGTATATAGAGCACAATAACATTAAATATATCATTACACGGTATTATATAATCTCAAATAGTGATCATGGTTTTAATAACTTAATTACATTGACATTGAGCATGCCTGTACACCCGGAAAGGGAAATTCATATGCCGGTGTGTTGATCCCAAAAACATAGGAACATTCCTTACAGGAATCTATTATTAAAGGGAAATTGAGGTAAATATTTGTTTGGATACTTCTATTGTTTAATGAGAGTTGCGACAAACCTTTCCTTTCTACCTTATAAGTCTCCACTTCAATCCCTTATAGGGTGAAGAGAATAATTTTTTCATAGCCTGAGGAGTTAGTCCTACAAGAAATTATTTTACATGACGACTCAACACCTGATCCGTTTGACAATAGAGACAAAATTCAATTTATACACATATATATCTATGTTCCTATAGATATTATAATGGAAATTATGTAATATTACATCACTCCTCAATATTTCGTTCATCCAATAACCTATGAGATGTATCAAGATATGTTTTACTATTATATGTGGCCTAGGATGAAACTTCAGATAGCCTATTTTATCATTGGGTGTTCCTCCTATCAGAAGGTGAAGGTAAGAGACTATTGAATTTCTAGCTTGTAACATAAATTTTTGATCACAAAATGGAAATAAAAATACATTGTGTAGTTTTTTTGGAATTACATTTTATCCTCAAGGTAGTGGGATGGTTTGGGTTGTCGTCGATTGATTGTCAAAGGTATCCCAGTTCAATTTAGTATGGGATAATTTATTAGTTTTTGAGATGGGAATAATATACTTCCAGGATGTTATATAGTTACATGGGGTATGTCATAATATATTTTCAGATATGGATTCTCATTTTAGGTTGTGGTTCTGGTAGGGGTTACTGAAGACTATGGGTACACTAGTGCTTAGGAGCACATCCTTTCACCCTCAAATCGATGGCTAGTCAGAATAGACCATTCAAGTGTTGGAAAACAAGCTCCAATATTATGTCCTAAGTGGATCTTAGAAAAATCACATTTCTCTCATCATGTTTTCCTAAAATAATAGATATTAGTCTAATATTTATATGGAACTATATAAGGCCTTCAATGATAGGTAATGTTGTTCACATTGTGTGCTGGTTAGAGGTAAGAGTGGCAATGCTACTAGGACCTAATCTCATTTAAGAGACATCACATAAGGTTTTTTGGTCAAATAATCATATTTTTAATGCTCATTTTAGATAGAAATTGTATTTCAATTTCTGTAGATGACCTCTGAATATTGAACTCATGGATCATATTTTCTTGTGGGTATCGCCCATGCTTGGGCATAAAATAGGTATAGAGGAATGGGATGTTGTTTCAATAAATTTTTTACATTTAATAACATTTATAGGGTTAGGTAGGTAACCTATTGGTTTATATTACCTCAAATATTCAATTCTTCGAGCGAAATATTCTATGTTTCATAACACCTCCATTATCATGACAACCCATATCATACTTTTTATCCCAATTATGTGAAGTTATATGTCAATTATTATTTTGATGTGTATAACATAGGAATCATTGATATGAGCACGAAATATCTATGAGGGTGTTATTTTCCTCTAGTACAGGTGTTATGGTGGAATAGCCATGTATTGTACGATAAATGGGAGGGGGTCAATATATAGGATCAGTCACCATAATTTTTCATAGATAGCATTCTAAAAACATTGAAAGGGTAACATTAGGATGAGTTCCTTTAATGGGGAAGATTGTAAGAACCAAGTTTTTATATTAGGTAAAAATCAATTTATTTTTGGTTTAAACCTTTTTTTTCCAAATATGGAATCATCTTCAAGACAATGAGGATAAATGGTTTTTCATGGATTTTTCCAAACATGAAACCTTAGATTGTGGAAGAATGAACTAGGTTACATGGTTAGTGTAATATAATCATCCTAGCCACATTGTTTTTCTTAACTATGTGGAGACTTCTAGTGAGAATAATAGGGCCCACAGTTTTCACTAACCATTTTCCCCTAGACGCACACTTGTGAATATTATGTTATGTTTATAACAAAGTCATTTTCATTGTTTGAACAGAGTTTTTCAAACCGTGGTCATGTTCCATATTGGTACTCTATCTTAAAAGTGGCCTAGGGATGTTTATTCCCAACCATATGTGCAAACCATACAACCTTGTTTTTTATTTTTGAAAATACTATTTCTCCCTTCTAGTTTAAAATCATTACACCCCCTTATTGTTTCATCCTCCAACAAACACAAGATATTATTTTTAATCCTTATAAGATCTCTCAACCATCCTATATTGAGTTTATTTATTGACTCACTGTCCAGACACTGGTTCAACTTTTGATTATATCATTGGATTTTTATTCATATATACACCAGTCCTCAGGATCATATCATCATTTTTCTTCCACTCAATGATTCTATTTTTATGTAGGATTATATTTTATATTTCCAATGTATTCATCTATATTTAAATTTTTATCCAATCTAATATATACTATGGTTTAATACTATATGAAGATCGTGTCATATGAATAAAATATTTGTATTATGTATTTTCCCAAAAATTCATATCATTTATAAATTTTTACCATTAGGCTCATGGAGGTTTCACATGGAAATGCTTCTAAAATTCATATTCCATTATTATAATTATTTATTTAGTATTCTTGAGCCATAATTAGATATATTATTTATTATTTTATTGTTTTATACATCAAATATATCTTACTAATTATGTTAAATGTCATGTTATTCCTAATTATGTGAGACATCATTTGAGTTTGATTCACTTTTCTATGTAATTATATTTTCCCCATCATAATTAAGTGAATATTGAATTGATTAAATCAAATCTGTATGTATATACATGACATATACATGTTAAATATAAAATTAATTGATCTTGGTTGCCTGTCTACTATGGGATGAACCTAATAAATGTTCATGAATTAAATTGATAAATGGTTTCATGTCTTTGATTAATGATTTACCATTGATGAATGTAAATGGAATGAACCTAATGAATTATTAAAATACAATGATTATTACATGGAAATTAATTGAATAATGATACATATATATGGATCTTATTTCATATGGATCTTATTACCGTTATAGGAATTGTATGACATGATATATCCTCAAATTTTGGAGGGAATGCGTTGACCAATCAGAGGTCACCATTCTGATTCAAGGTGTAGGTTTCCATGGGATATACACACCAAGAAACATAATAAATTATCTAATATAGGATTCTTAACATGATTCCCTAGGATCCCATCATTATCTCTCTATATATTATAATTCATGGGATACACTCCTTTGATTATTCTTATTGTCTTCTCACACGCGGTGTCATGGATTCTCCTTGTTGGTCTCATCCATCCTTAGCACATTATTTCTATCTACAAGATCCATAGAATCCATTAGACCCATTTATATTCAAATTAACTGGGTTGGACCCATGAATTATACTCAGACCAATTATTTTTTTATTGGATGAGTTATCACTAAGATTTAGATGACCCCTTAGGTAATGGATGTGTAACACCCCAAGATTTCATAGTGTGTTATTTCTTCAAAATAATTCAATAACTTGCACTACACGCAACACCGAGTTCAATCGCACCATGAATTACCAAAAAAGCCATTCAAAAGATGTTATGAATAGTATTAACTAAATTTTAAACTTTATATAATCCTTATAATTTTAGAATCCATATTATGAGTTTCTTAGACATAATGCAAGAACAAATTCATTTTGAGTATTGCACTTTTATCAACTTTTAATAGTGAACCCTTTTTAAATACAATATTTTAAATTTTTTGACTAAATGGGGACAT
This sequence comes from Viscum album, assembly GCA_963277665.1. Lineage (NCBI taxonomy): Eukaryota > Viridiplantae > Streptophyta > Magnoliopsida > Santalales > Viscaceae > Viscum > Viscum album. The sequence continues at coordinate 1,284,661,659 of OY728159.1, read as the reverse complement.
AAAAAATTTAAAAAAAAACATCCCAAGCTTCCACATTACACTTTCCTTTGAATAATACAGTAGCGTGTGTTGTACGCAACTTTGAGTTTTAACACACACCACAACCAATCAAACTAGCTGTTATGAATAGTAATACCTAATTTTTAAAATTTTATCTCTCAAAATGGACTTCATTTTTGGATTCGGAATATCGAATTTAGCCTAGGGTTAAATTTTGGTACTTTTCGGATAACTTTAATATTTTGATGAATAGTGAAAATTACTAAATTTTAATTAAAAACAACTTTTTTAATCAAAATAATTATTAGTGATAAATTATGAATTTGAGTGCTTTTAAAGTATATTTAGATTATATTTTTACAATTTAATATAATTTTGTTCATTGGACATAATTTTACAATTAAACCGGACATAAAGAAGTGTCAATCTTTTGATAGTTATTATCTCTTAAAAACACACCTTTTATTTTAACAATGGGAATTAATTTTAAATTAATTTCTGCCACTTATGTGTTTTGAATTTGGAAAAATGGATTCCATATTTGGAATTATTATGCTAAAATTGTGTAAATAGGTAAATTTTATTTTTAGACATTTTGAATAATTACTGCGGTAAATATTTTATTTACCATGGTTAAGGGTAAATCCGGTAAATAAGGGTTAAAAAATAATATTATAATAATACTAAATTACCCTAAAACGTGTTCTAAACTTATTTGTTGATACATTTTCGACCATATGAATCTTTGGGTTGATTTTTGGACCCCATGGAGCCACTTGTAGGTGATAGGGACACTTTATTTTAATTAAGTTAAAATAAATACAAAAATGACACAAGCATATATCTTTTCGAAAAACAATTTTTACATAGGGTTATATATGTTGGATTTTCGACTATAAATATTCATTATAAAGATAAAATGATTTCCTACATTAGGATAGTTTATTTATAATTTTTATATATTACATAATTTAATTTATTTATGACACAATGATGATGCAGTAATTACCATAATAGTGAAAATTTAAAATAATTGATATTATAAATACCCAAATAAATATAATTTGAGACTTTTAATGAATTAAAATAATTTTCTAGGATAATATGACATATTATGATTGATTTAATTAACTTTTTTCTAAGTAATCATTCTGTTATGAGTTTCAAAAAAATCAACTATTGAATAGTGTCAAAATTGACATAAAAGTGTTTTTAAAACAAATATTATATTATTAATTGATATTAAATTCTTAAAAATATAAGTTTCGGCCAATTGACTTATACCATGACTGTTGTATCATTAATGGACCACTTGGGGGTATCTTGGAAGTATATGGTAAGTTTATTAACCATAAAATATAAAAATACAAGTAGACATTGTAAAAGTGAAACTAATTAACTTAGAGTTAATACTTAAAGATAAGGTTAATATAAGTACCCAAACCTGTCTAAATTATATTGGTTGAGTGGTTTTATACCCATAACCACCTTAAAATTTAAATAATCCACTTTGGATCCATTATAAACCGAATATGAATTTATTATAAATTAATATTTCTAGCTTTTCCAAAGGTGCCCCTCACCCCTCATATAAAAGGGCACTTCTCCTTCTCATTTCTTCACACCTTCAAAGCCTTTTTGTTTGGCCAAAATCTGCCGAAATACTCTTCCAACGTCCCTCTATACAACCTAGAGGCCTTAGTTTGATCATAAATCCAACCTAAGGAGCCCTTTTGATCAAATCAAAAGGAAGAACCCGAAGAAGAGGTAATGATTTCACCACCCTTTTCCAAGTTCCATTCTTTTTCCACTTCTTCTTTCTTTGTTATTACCATTCTAAAATAATAAATCCAGTATAATATATATACTGTGAAGTTATTATAAATATGGTACAACCATATTCAGTATTCTATCCACCCTTTGAATAACATGTCACCATACGTGCGTACGTACGACTTACCGTCTCCACGGCGTGGTGTAATTGTTATTCAATATATTATTATTTGGATAGGTATAATAATGATGTGTAACTCATGTAAATAATAAATATAACATGTTAATGATTCTTTATATATGATATACCATCCATTTATATATTATTTTAATATCAAAAGAATGATATTGTCGCTCATGCGTACGTACGGACTACCGTCTCCACGAACGCGATGAGATTCATTATCCATCGTATACATTCAAGTATAATTCCAATTTAATGATTAAAATAGTATTTAAGAACATTATATCATTCTGGATATGATTAAGATACAACCTATCCATAACAATCATGTCTTACATAACAAAACATATAAAATAAAACGAGCAAGTTAACACCCGAAACGATGATAATACTAAGATATTATTAACAAAGTGATGTTAAAAGATCATATATCATATCATATTAATATATATGATTCTTTTATAATTTAATAACAATTATTACACCATTATACCGGATGTTAACCTACCCTCAACCAAGGAAAAGTACAAGGTAAGGGTTATTTCACAATCTCTTCATTATCCGAGGTTGTTTATACGTAATAATCTACTGGGATTTATTTATCATCCACATCCATGTTTCTTCGAAATGTATTTAAAAACATTTTTACTACTTACAAAGAATATGGGTTAAATTAATTTATACCCTTATGTGTTTTTAAAGGAATCTTTCCGTCGTTTTCTAAACAAGGAACTTTTTACCTTTCATCAAATTTAAGGTAAGAATGTTTTTTTTACTTATACGGTGGGTGCGGCTATTTACCACCGTTATAAAATTGTCAAAGCTTCCCTTACAAGATTATAAGAATATTTTAAAAGTAAATGTATTATTTTATAATTATGTTACTTTTAAATGATTTCAAAATGAATATTTTAAGAATTTTTGAAAGGTACTCTTTATCAAGATCATAATTTTAAATGTTTTAAAGATTTATCTTTCTAAATATTTTTAATTAATGTCCATGTTTTCAAAATGATTTTAAGGACGTATTTATATGGACATGAAGGTTTTGAAATGATATTTATTTTAAAAAGTTTCAAAGTGTTATGGGACACTTTTATTCAAAAATCACTTTTAAATTACTTCCTTTATAAATGTGTGACTTTTCAATGATTTTGAGAAAAGAGATATTTCTCTCAAATAGTTTTGATTTCATCTATGTCAACATCCTTTGATGGATTTTAAGCTTATTTGAAGTTGATTTATTATGATTCAAAAATTGTATATTGTAATGAAGGTTTTGTGATATGTTTGACTGTGGATGTGCTATTTTTATACCATTCATGGTTTATAGTGAAAGTATTGACATTTCGTATGCTAGTTTTAATACGAATGTTTATGTTATGTTTAAAACATTTCATATGGGAATGCATTGGACTTAATATGTGACGGGTGGAGCCCTCTATAGCTCCTCGATGCATCAGTAGGTCTCATGAGACAAACTAGTGTCTTGGCACAAGGCCTTGGCAAAATCTTATTTGTAGTCTTGGCACAAGGCCTTGTCTATGTGGTTATAATAGTCTGGCATTATGCATTACATCATTATGAAAGTGGTTATTGATATTTCATGTGATTATTCGATTAGTAGAATATCCATGTGAATAAGTAAATGGAATTATTTCATTTTATTTTTCCCATACTATGTTGAAGTTCAAGTTTAAAATGCTTTTGATTTAGTTATACACTCCCTTAAATGTTTATTATTATTTATAAAAGTTTCCCTGATATTGTTATCCTTACTGGGAATTTGAGCTCACCCCTTTTCTATGTTTTATTTTTCCCAGGATATGAAGAAGTAAATTATGAATGACCTGCAGGGATAGTATGAGGGGATAAGAGTGTGGTCTATGGAGACTATATTGTTTTAGTTTTAATTTTTATGATGTAAAACTTTATGAATATATCTAGTGTTTCCAAGGATACTAAACCAATCGGTCTTTTGAGATTTGATCTTCCTTGTGATCATGCCAATGTTATGTAATAATGCACTGACTCTGGGTAACTAGGGTCGGGGCGTTACAGTTGGTATCAGAGGAAGTTTAGTAAAAACATTGGAAGCTAAATTTAGGTAAACTCTAATTAGTGCACATAGATTTAAGATGGACTTTGAGGATTAGTATAGATGAACTTCCTAGAATTCTAGTATTGTATAGATTTTGTGAGTTTTCCGAGCAATAAATCCATGTCTGGATACGAGCAGGTAGAGGCGGCTCTGGCATAGATGTAACTAGGGGTAAAACCCTAAAACACCGCTTTGAGCTAGACTCGAACGGGAACTGGTGCATGACAATGGGCCTTGCTGCACTCTTGGTTACGACACTCCCGGGGGATATGCTTAGGATAATTCTCATCTTCTTTACAAACAATTATGAAGGGTTTATGAGTATATACTTCCTCAAAGGAGACATTTTTATGATTATGGATTATATCCATAAACTATTTAATTTATGTTATGTGTTTTACAAGTTTGGGATTAGGTATTGTTATTCATAAACTAATCTAGTGTATTCCATTGTGTAGAAATGGCGCCCAGTAGAAGGAATGAGAACTCCAGCAATGCACATGATACAAAAAGAAAGAAGGATCATATATTTCATGGTCTTAAGCTAAAATTTATAAGAGAAATAGTCTCGCATGTATTATCATCATATGAAGAAATAATATCATGTGTTGATAAGATAATTAAAGAGTTTACTGAGTCCTATGGCTTTGAAGGGAAGCAAGAGAAGAAAATGATGGAAGAGATAAAGATGGATAAAGGGAAGAGGGAAAAGAAGAATTTTCCCATATGTGATAACTGTGGAAAGAAACACCATGGAACTTGCCTAAAAGGAATGGGAGTTTGTTATAAGTGTGGAGGAAAAGGGCACAAAGTACTTGAATGAAAGGGTAAGAAAATGGTTTCAAATGTAGAATGCTTCAATTGCAAGGAGTTTGGACACTATGCGAGCCTATGTCTCAGTCATCAGTCTATGCCGCAAATGATGCTATTGGATAATAATAAAGTTATGATACTACCACAGATGAAGAGAAATGATTAGAGTTCATATGTTGATTATGTCATTTGAGTGTTGTATCAACAATGAACTTGTTATAATAATTATGGAGTATATAAGGATTATACTGCAGTACTATTTCATTATGGACTTGAGATTGTGTGGAACAAAGAAAAGTGACTCAATAGCAGGTTAAATTTTTGGAAAATATATGGTTGAGGGAAAGATAAACCATAATATGGTTCTAATACAGAGGTAGTGATTTTAGAATAATATATGATTGTTTTGGATAAATTATATTGGATATTCTTGACTACCTTGAAACTGATTAATGACTTGTATATTCGATCATTGTTGGGGTTTACAAAATTTTTGGATTGAAGGAGTATATATATTATTCTATAAGGAATAAGGGATCATGAATGTAATCAATAAGGTTTTATGATAATTCAGGATGTTGCAGTGTTTTAAAAGAATACATGATGAAGGTGATAACATGTTATTACGCGGAAAAAAGGGATCTTCATTGTGTTTACCTTATAAATTTTGGACTGAAGTATTTTGGATAGTTCAAGTTTGGATTATTTTTGATTGCCATAAAAGGACAACCCAGAGGTCGGGCGGCAACCCGTCGCGTCCGGAAAGGCCACGAGACTTGAACCCACAAAAGAAGGGCGGCAAGGGTGTATCACCTACCACTGACCCACGTGATTTCCAGGATTAAATAATGTAGTTTTTTTAAAAATATCTGGTAGATGAATTATAAATTCGTTTTTTTGGAACCCTATATGAATAGGATAAATAGAATTTTTTTTACGTTCTACTATCTTTTAGAGTGAAAGATGAGTTTGTGGTAGAAATTACTTAAAGAATGCAACTCTACTTTTCAAGAATATATTTTCTTCTTCTCTTATTCTATGAAGAAATTAATTCTTATACTTCATTTAAGGAATCCTAAAACCAAAAATCTGTTATCCTAATACCCTATGTTTTGTTGAACCGATGGTATTTCGAATCATCATAGATTGATGAATTTAAGGACCTCATTTTTATACTTGTTTGTGATTGATGACCTCAATCACTACCTATAAATATTTACATTTTCCCTCCAATTATATGTCTCTAATTGCCACCAATGTTCTCCTAATCAAGATCATAATTTGATGGTGACCCATTCATTTATCTTTTCCTCATATTAAGACTAAATTTTAGTAACACAATTTCCAATGTGGGTTTTCCCACAAATATATTTTCTATTTTCAACCTTTTATTTTCGATTTTTTTTTAAATTGCGAGGACGTAATTTATTGAAGGAGGGGAGAATGTAACACCCCAAGATTTCATAGTGTGTTATTTCTTCAAAATAATTCAATAACTTTCACTACACGCAACACCGAGTTCAATCGCACCATGACTTACCAAAAAAGCCATTCAAAAGAGGTTATGAATAGTATTAACTAAATTTTAAACTTTATATAATCCTTATAATTTTAGAATCGATATTATGAGTTTCTTAGACATAATGCTGGAACAAATTCATTTTCAGTATTGCACTTTTATCAACTTTTAATAGTGAACCCTTTTTACATACAATATTTTAAAATTTTTGACTAAATGGGGACATCCAAAATTTAAAATGAAACATCCCAAGCTTCCACGGTATGCTTCCCTTTGAATAATACAGTAGTGTGTGTTGTACGTAACTTCGAGTTTTAACACACACCACAACCTATCAAACTAGCAGTTATGAATAGTAATACCTACTTTTTGAAATTTTATCTCTCAAAATGGACTTCATTTTTGGATTTGGAATATCAAATTTAGCCTAGGGTGAAATTTTGGTACTTTTCGGATAACTTTAATATTTTGATGAATAGTGAAAATTACTAAATTTTGATTAAAAACAACTTTTTTAATCAAAATAATTAATAGTGATAAATTATAAATTTGAGTGATTTTAAAGTATATTTAGAATATATTTTTACGATTTAATATAATATTGGTCATGGGGCATTATTTTACAATTAAACAGGACATAAACAAGTGTTAATCTTTTGATAGTTATTATCTCTTAAAAGCACGCTTTTTGTTTTAACAACGAGAATTAATTTTAAATTAATTTTCTCCACTTCTGTGTTTCGAATTTGGAAAAATTGATTCCATATTTGGAATCAGTATGTTCAAATTGTGTAAATAGGTAACTTTTATTTTTAGACATTTTGAATAATTTCTGCGGTAAATATTTTATTTACCATGGTTAAGGGTAAATTCTGTAAATAAGGGTTAAAAAATAACATTATAATAATACTAAATTACACTAAAACGTGTCCTAACCTTATTGTTTGATACATGTTCGAACATAGGCATCTTTGGGTCGTTTTATGGACCCCATGGAGCCACTTGTAGGTGATAGGTACACTTTATTTTAATTAAGTTAAAATGAATACAAAAATGACACAAACATATATCTTTTAGAAAACAATTTTTTACATAAGGTTATATATATTAGATTTTCGACAATAAATATTTCATAGAAATATAAAAATATTTCCTACATAATTATATTTTATTTACAATTTTTAGAGATAACATAAGTTAATTTATTTATGACACAATGATGATGCAGTAATTACCATAATAGTGAAAAGTTAAAATAATTGATATTATAAATACCCAAATAAATATAATTTGGGACTTTTAATGAATTAAAATAATTTTATAGGATAATATGACATATTATTATTGATTTAATTAACTTTTTTCGAAGTAATCATTCTGTTATGAGTTTTACAAAAATCAACTATTGAATAGTGTCAAAATTGACATAAAAGTGTTTTTAAAAAAAATATTATATTATTAATTGATTTTAAATTCTTAAAAATATAAGGTTCGGCCAAGAGAATTATATCATGACTGTTGTATCATTAATGGACCACTTGGGGGTCTCTTGGTTGTATATGGTAAGTTTATTAACCATATAATATAAAAATACAAGGAGACATTGTAAAAGTGAAACTAATTAACTTAGAGTTAATACTTAAAGATAAGGTTAATATAAGTACCCAAACCTGTCTAAATTATATTCATGGAGTGGTTTTATACCCATCCCCACCTTATAATTTAAATAATCCACTTTGGATCCATTAGAAACCGAATATGAATTTATTATAAATTAATATTTCTAGCTTTCCAAAGGTGCCCCTCACCCCTCATATAAAATGGCACTTCTCCTTCTCATTTCTTCACACCTTAAAAGCCTTTTTGTTCGGAAAAACTCTGCCAAATACTCTTCCAACGTCCCTAACTAAAACATAGAGGCCTTAGTTTCATCAGAAAGCCAACCTAAGGAGCCCTTTTGATCAAATCAAAAGGAAGAACCCGAAGAAGAGGTAATGATTTGACCACCCTTTTCAAATTTCCATTCTTCTTCCACTTCTTCTTTCGTTGTTATTACCATTCTAAAATAATAAATCCAGTATCATATATATAATGTGATGTTATTATAAATATGGTACAACCATATTCAGTATTATATCCACCCTTTGAATAACATGTCACCATACGTGCGTACGTACGGCTCACCGTCTCCACGTCGTGGTGTAATTGTTATTCAATATATTATTATTTGGATGGGTATAATAATGATGTGTAACTCATGTAAATAATAAATATAACATGTTAATTATTTTGTATATATTATATACCATCCATTTATATATTATTTTAATATCAAAAGAATGATATTGTCCCTCGTGCGTACGTACGGACTACCGTCTCCACGAACGTGATGAGATTCATTCTCCATCGTATCCATTCAAGTATAATTCTCATTTAATGATTAATAATAGTATTTAATGACTTGATATCATTATGGATATGATTAAGATATAAACTATCCATAACAAACATGGCTTACGTAACAAAACATATAAAACAAAACGAGTAAGTTAAAACCCGAAACGACAATAATACTGAGGTATTATTAACAAAGCAATGTTAAAAGATCATATATGATATCATATTAATATATATGATTCTTTTATAATTTTATAACAATTATTTCACCATTATATAGGAGGTTAACCTACCCTCAACCAAGGAAAAGTACAAGGTAAGGGTTTATTTCACAGTCTCTTCATTATTTTGATGTTGTTTATACGTAATAATCTACTGGGATTTCGTTATCATCCACATCCATGTTTCTTCGAAATGTATTTCAAAACATTTTTAATAATTGCAAAGAATATGGGTTAAAGTCATTTATACCCTTATGTTTTTTTAAAGAAATCTTTCCGTCGTTTTCCAAATAAGGCACTTTTTACCTTTCGACAAAATTAAGGTAAGAATATTTTTTAACTTATACGGTGGGTGCGGCTATTTACCACCATTATAAAATCGTCAAAGATTCCCTTACAAGATTATAAGAATATTTTAAAATTAAATGTTTTATTTTATAATTATGTTACTTTTAAATGATTTCAAAATGAATATTTTAAGAATTTTTGAAAGGTACTCTTTATCAAGATCATAATTTTAAATGTTATAAAGATTTATCTTTCTAAATATTTTTAATTAATTTCCATGTCTTCAAAATGATTTTAAGGACGTATTTATATGGACATGAAGGTTTTGAAATGATATTTATTTTAAAAAGTTTCAATGTGGTATGGGACACTTTTATTCAAAAATCTCTTTTAAATTACTTCCTTTATAAATGTGTGACTTTTCAATGACTTCGAGAAAAGAGATATTTCTCTCAAATAGTTTTGATTTCATCTATTTCAACATCCATTGATGGATTTTAAGATTATTTGAAGCTGATTTATTATGATACAAAACTTCTATATTTTATTGAAGGTTTTGTGATATGTTTGACTGTGGATGTGCTATTTTTATACAATTCATGGTTTATGGTGAAAGTATTGACATTTCGTATGCTAGTTTTAATACGAATGTTTCTGTTATGTTTAAACCTTTTCATATGGGAATTCATTGGACTTAATATGTGACGGGTGGAGCCCGCTATAGCTCCCCGATGCATCAGTAGGTCTCATGAGAGAAACTAGTGTCTTGGCACAAGTCCTTGGAAAAATCTTATTTGTAGTCTTGGCACGAGGCATTGGCTATGTGGTTATGATAGTCTGGCATTATGCATTCCATCATTATGAAAGTGGTTATTGATATTGCATGTGATTATTCTATTAGTAGAATATCCATGTGAATAAGTAAATGACATTATTTCATTTTATTTTTTCAATAATATGTTGATGTTCAAGTTTAAAAGGCTTTTATTTTAGTTATACACTGCCTTAAATGTTTATTCTTATTTATGAAAGTTTTCCCTATATTGTAATCCTTACTGGGCATTTGAGCTCACCCCTTTTCTATGTTTTATTTTTCCCAGGATATGAAGAAGTAAATTATGAATGACCTATAGGGATAGTATGAGGGGATAAGAGTGTGGTCTATGGAGACTATATTGTTGTAGTTTTCATTTTTATGATATAAAAATTTATGAATATATCTAGTGTTTCCAAGGATACTAAACCAATCGGTCTTTCGAGATTTTATCTTTCTTGTGATCATGCCAATGTTATGTAATAATGCACCGAATCTAGGTAAATGGGGTCGGGGCGTTACAGGATGTCTTGGTTTCACCTTATATCCCCCTTTATTTTTATTATTATTTTTATCATGGAATGGTTGAAACTATAACATTATTTACCTTGAGATCATAAATCATAACTAATTAAATAGTTACATGTTTATACAACATCATAGGATGATGTAGGTATGATATGTTATTAGTATTTCTTTACATTATCATATACATGCACACTTTTTCAAAATATATTCATAGAATTGATTGTATAGACTATATTGGTGTTGTGTTACTAATATTTACCTCACACAAAATATGGGGCACTGTTGTTACTGGAGAATATTATATGATCATAGGTATTTAAAATGGGAATTGTCTAACCTTAGACACTTGATTTGATAGGTTTCTTTAAGATAGAGCTTTTTAGTAGCTGACCAATTCACAGATCAACATGCATGGATAATTTTCTTTCTAATTTTTTAATATTTTTTACATACTTTATTCTATTGATTCCCTAATACCTTGTAGTCTTGTTATTTTTATTTTGTGGAGAACTGAAATTATGTTATCTTTTTATATAGTACAGTTTTTAATTATTGAAGTTTTTATTTATTACAAGATTTATTATGGTTATATTCTACATATCTTATTATTTATTTCTATACTGATTCTACTTTTGGATATCCATATATTATTATATATATTTTTCTCCACTCTGATATTGGGAAATAGTCTCCCCACAAACACACCTTATCCCCTCACTACTATTTGTAATCCTCTAGCAGCCGTGGAGGCACTCTAAAGGACATATGATCAACAAGGATTTAGTAACCTCTAAGAGGAACTCGAGTCAAGAAATCCCATGTAAACATCCCATGAATTTATTTTCTGATTCATATCATGAAAATTATTTTGATTAAAAAATTAATTCTATGGACTCTTTTATAAAAGGATTATGGTTCAAATGTTTCCAAAGAGTTGTTGAATTTTTGTCTCAATTTTATGTTATTGTTACGTATTTTATCTTATACATATGTATTACATTATGATGTGTATATTAATACAATATGTGATTTCATATAATTAATTAATTTATTCTCATTTTATTGTATTATTTATTTATTTTTATTCCTTCCTTGGGCTTCTTGTTTAATTTTACCAAGATAGTTATTCTTTTATGATTCAATGACATTGTTTTTTTGGATTGGATATGATGAAACCTCCAATAATAAAATAATTTGAGCTTTCTCTCAATAAACTCTAATATTTTCTTATCCTATGGTTATTTACTGAGAATAAATTCTTCCCTTATTTTTATTCACATCATGTACTCAAAAGTTCAAAATAAACTATTTATAAAAAATGAATTTATTTCCCTCTTTTATCGAAAACCATTTCTATTATAAAACCATGTTTTCTATAAATGTCTTTATAAATGATTTTAACATCCATAAAATAATTTATTAATGAAAATTTTACCCATTTATTAATTTTTATGAAAAATATTAAAGAATATATAGATCATTTTCTATGAAATGATCATTTGATTTTTAGAAAAAATGTGAAAGGAATAATTATTTTAAAATGTCTGATATTAAATTAAATTCCCACTATTATGAAACATATTTCTTTTATTTTAACATTACATTACTTTTGGGTTCTTTCCAAAGAAATGGATTTTAAAAAAATTTAATGATTTTTTATTTTTAAAAATTAATTTTTAAATAAAATTGGTCTTCATCAAGAGATTGTTGTTTTGATAATTCAAAAACATTATCCCTCTATGACAATATCTTTTGATTTAACATAATATTTTATAGGTATATGGAACAATGATAATGTTATTTTTTATTTCTATTATACATTTTTCATGAAATGATATTTTTGGAAGTTATTTCTCTTCCCTCGGTTATACCATGATAAAGTTCTTATGAATCCCACATCTTCTCCATGTGTAATGCTATGAAAAAATGATGAAATAATTATAAAACCTATATATATTTCCATATTTTGTGATATGATTAATTTTTTATGAAACCCATTTCATTTCATAGGTTATGATATTATTAATTAATAATATTCTTTTTTCCCACATAGGACTGATAACTGTTATATGATGTGTGAGACCAATATCTTCATCCAATGAACGTGGTATATATGGATAAATAATAAGTAAATATTTTATGTGTGTTCCTAAATACATGTTCACAATTCATTCAATGAACCTGATTTCTTATTCAGAATGTTATGCAGGGCCCTAATTACATGATCAAAGAGTTATGTGTGGAACTATTTTTAATGTCCATAATTTTATGTGTGGACCAGGTTCCAAGCCCATATATTTATATGAGATCCAAATTTGATTTTGATAACATAATAAGTTACCATGTCTTTATATATATGGGACAAAATTTTATGTGATAATGATTATACATAAAAAGTTTTTTTTAAATCTTATGTTATGCTCTCACGAATCATGTTATTTTACTACCTTGTGATTTATGTCTTATTAAATTACCATATTTATTCCATGACTTAATATTATGATCTTTGATTTGTAGGGTATGGTTTTAAAATGTAGTGTTGATGTTCTCATACCCTCATATTCATATTATGCTTACATATCTCTCCTTTTAACCCTTATTGATTATCTGAGCTCACCATTTCTTATATTTCCTTCCCCTAGGTTGTTAATAATGGTTTTAAGTAGGGTACATTTGTAAAGTCTATTAAAGTGGAACATATTTATGGGATACATGTTTGATCCTTCACATGAATTATAATATAGTTCACCTAGTCTCTAAAGACACTAAACTATTATAGTCCTTAGGTATGAATTTATGCATTTTATGGAATATTCATCTAAAAATATTTAATATATATATATTAGAGAGTCCTAGATGTCATTAGGTTTGTTTATGAAGAGTATTAGATGGGAGGATATTTATGGGAGATGAATATGATCCTTCATGAAATATGATGATTTTTTTCTACTATCTGAAGACACTAATTCATTACTGTCCTTGAGTTAGTGTTTTTGAATTGTATTTAATATTCATCTATAATAATATAATAATTATGTATGAAACTATGGGGCTGCTATATTGACCCCCATATCAATGAATTGACTATTTTATCAAAGTATTTGATTTGGATTTATTCATGTGTTTATATAATGGGATTTGAGAATAATGTTGTAAACGATTTATTTTAGTGATATTATTTTTATAATTTTCATGAGACATATATGGATAGTTCTATAATGGTATTTAATTATTTATTTGAAATATTTAATTGAATGGTACCGATAACTAAGAAAAGTTATTTAGTGGTAGTGAGACATTTTTTGAGAAAATTTGACTAAGGTAAATATAACACATAATATGTTTTAGAGGTTTATTTATCAATGATTAGTTTGGATAATAAGATGATTGAAACTAATAATGTAAATTAAAAATTATAAGTGACATTAAAATTGGTTCATAATTTTATGCTAAACTAATTCATTTTATATTTGATGATGTTTAATACATTTTTGGATTTATAAAATCATTGAGATAGTGTTTATTTTTATTTGGGTGATAAAGAATTCATTACATTTTTTAAGAATATATTTTTTTCATTGAGGTTTTATGGTGGTTCATGCCAGTAATATTCTTCACACGAATATATAATCAGGGAACCCACATATTTATTAGGTGTAATTATGAGGTACTTTATATTTCCTAGGGATAAATGTTAATTTTGATGAAACAACAAATATTTGATCAATGAATTAGGATTTTTCAATTTTAAATGTGGTCAAACATATTTTGGGTGTATCTTAAGGATGACTATTTTTTATGGATTATGTCGAACAATAACTGTTATGTGTCCATATTGGATAACTTATGCTAATGAGTTTATTTTTGGTAGATATCTAGAATATATTTGAAGAATTTTTTTTGATATTATGACTCATTAAATGTAAATTTTAATGCATTAGGTATCAAAAATGCATCGTGAATATTCATTTGTTATGTTAATGGATAGAGTGTAAATTCAATATAACACAACAAAAGGATGAAATCTTGTTTTTAAATGGAATGTAATATTTTAATTATATTCTATAATAATCATTATTTAGATAGTGAATTATTCCCTCATCTTAAGGGAAATATATTGAAATAACAATATTATAATTTAACCTTCATTTATGATTAATTGATGGCCTTTTCACCCCCTTATCGATTTATGGTTTATTTTTCATAAAATATATCATGACTATGTTCAATATCACTATATTTAGTTCATCGGATTTTTTTTCTCCTCTCTATTTATAATTTACCTTCCCATAAATGTTCCTATTATCTAAGAACATGATTAATTGTTATTTTAGGACACTATTATGTTTCCCACTTCCACTTTTGTAATATGGTTTTATTATTCAACTAAACAATATGGGTTTTTTGTAAAGGAATTTTAAAATATTAAATATATTATAATCATTATATTATTTTATGGGTGAAATTTATGTATGGAGTGGAATATAAAAACCTAAATAGTTTTATTAAATCAATAATTAATGTGATATCTTTTTTAATGCATAAAACTAATCTTTATGAGAAATATGATATATTATAAAAATATTATAATTTAAATTTTACCATTATAAAAAAGATGGTGATTTGGAAGGTAATATTTTGAGTTAATAAATTATAACATATATGTATAATGATCTAAATCAATTAAAATATAATGATTATTGCTTTCATAATAGGAACTCAATTTTTTGGTAAGTCATTTTATGATTCTAAAATTCAATTTCATCCGGAAGGATTTTTATTACCTTATGTGTGAGTAAATTATAATTATTTTATTAAATGTATGATAATTGTCTTTTAAAATATTAATTTTATTTTTTAAATTAGAATATAAAAATAATCTTAGAGGGATGTTTTTGGATATTTTTTAAATGAATGATTTTTCAATGAATAATTAGAATTAATGACTTTTTAAGTACTCTCATTTCATTTAATTAAATAATGTTATTATGAATTAGTTATCAAACTTTCATATGATAAATTTTTTATCATAAAAAATTTACTTAAAATTTAATTATAAATATTATATTTTTTATATAAGATGATTTTTATGCATAATAACATATTATCCTAAAAACAATATCTCATTGTGTGTTATGAAGTTATTTTAAAATAATTTTCAGAAACATCTATTTAATGAATCATGATTAATTGATATCATATTTTGAATAATTATTTTCAAATTTGGTAAATAGTTACCTTTATTTTTTTCATTATAAATAGTAATCGTGGAAAATATCACTTCGGAAAGGTAAAATGGTTAAAACATTGCTAAAACTGGGTCATAAATATTCAATATTAACTTAAAAAATTCCCTAATTTCATTGAATGATAGAAATTAGAAAAAAATAGATATTTAAAAATAAATGTTATATTGGATCCATTTTTCATTTATAATTACAATTATAATATTTTACGTAATTAAACAAAAAAATGCCACTATCTATATTTTAAATTTTGTTTACGTGTCATATAGGGAATGATATAAAATATGAATGGATTACATTATTTTGATCAGAATAATTAAATTATCACTTTAATGGATATATATTTTATTTTATAGTGAATATAAATATATCATAAACACTTATATAATGATAACACCATGAATGTTCATAGAGTAGAAAAATCAAATGTAAATGATGTTAAAAATATAAAAAGTAATTTTTTTATTATATATTGTGTCAGACAAACTTTTTTGTTAATAATAATGTATAAATTATTTATAAATTTATTATTATTATAATACTTTTATTATATTCTTGTATTTATTTTCAAATTAAATGAATACTCTCCAAATTGGTAATAATTACATTTAGGGGGAAAATATATTATTAAATTACATAATGATCAGAATGTAACAACAAAAAACAAAAAATTAAAAAAAAATTGAGATTTTTTAATGAATTTAAATTCTATAACTATAAATATTTTATTAGGCTTAGAGTATCTGGTAATTTGGCCATAACTCATGCATAAAAAAATAATAAAATACAAAGTGGTCTCTTATGATTAGTTTCCAATTTTACAATAATATATTAATTTTTTAATAAATCATGATTTAATTCATTGAAAATATTCTTATCTTTCACCTTGACTCATTTTATTCTCTTTTCCATCGTAGCATCTAGTAAAAAATATTTTAAAACTTGTGATTTGCACAAAAAATTACAGTATAGTATACATAATGAAGTAAAACTGTTAATACTGGGAAAAAATGAAACCCCATTAAAAAATTATAGTAAGAAATAGTTTTCACCCTTATGAAGTATCAAATACTTTCCTTTGAAAATGAATTCATTTAATTATTTTTTTAATCACAATATTACAGTAAAACCCATACAGAGCATAGATAACACATAAAGGTATCTTGGGATATAATTATACTCAAATTGAATAACCATACTGTCGACATACCTACACTTCAATATTACAAATGTAATAACCATACCGTCACCTTACATACATAACACCTTTTCAAATATAATAATCATATGGCTAACATCCATACCCAATGCATTGGAGGTTAAAATGTAACCACATTTCCTTGGTTTATCATGGAACCACCTGTCACTGGCTCACAATGTAAGACCCATAAAATTTTAAAGTAAAATTATATAATAATAACACATAAAATAATTAATTATTAATAATTTATCTCTTAAAATTTAATTTTCACTCAATTAAAAAAATTTCTGGTTATAAAAATAATCATTCAATTTTGGAAACCCAATTTCAATAACAAAATACCTAGAAAATGAAAATTGGGGTTTCTCTAAAAAAACATAAAATATTATAGTGGAATAAAATTATCAAAATTTAAAGAAATATTTTTATAATACAATTTTATTCATATAATAAAATATGTAATCTAATATCAAGAATGAAGGAAAATGTCTTAAATTTTAATCCAAAAACAAATAAAAAGAAAATTTTAAATCAAAGTGTCTCAAACCACATTTAAACATTGAAATCTTAAGACCCATGATAAATTAAAATTAAAAAAACATTAAATAATGGGATAATAAATTAATTAATGATAGTATATGTAAAGGGGGATGTTTATACACCTCATAAAATAATGTGGGTGTATACCATAAAAATATTCCCCAATGAAAGATGATTGTGAGAAATTCCCTTACCTTGAGTCTGACTCACCATGTACAATATTTATAAGTCTAAATAATAAAATTATATTTATTATTTATTATATTTAGATAATTTAATTTTATATTATTCCTTTTAAATCACTTATAATCATCTTATAAAAAATAAATAATTATTTAAGTTCAGGTCTGATGTTTTAATGATATTTGTTTCATATGTCCAAAATGACTTCGGTCCGTTGAATATAATCAAAGTGTACATTATTATATCGTCTAAAGAATAATATTAACGAACTAATAATAACTATTATAAATTAATCATACATTTAAATCCATCCATTAACTATGTTTATGAAAAAATGAGGCACATTGCAATCAGGGGGACGGTAGGTCGTACGTATGCATGAGTATTGTTTCAATTTTTTATTATCATTATGTAAATGTGGTAAGTTTAATTTTATATTTATATAGTTATCAAATAATAATATATAACAAATTATTTCATGGAATAAACTTATATATATTATATATTTTAGTTTGTGATCCAAAAGTAATCACATCACTTTGTGGATGTGACGATTCACATGAACACACAAAGGATGTTATCAAATTTTTGTGCATGGAAAGGTAGAAAATTAACTAATATATTATCTATTCATAAATATAATATTTTAATTTTATAATATACATAATTTAATTACTTAATTATAACCAATCTTGAGATAGGGTGATGGAAAATGAATTTCATCGGTTTGTGAGGCGGCAGTCAACCGTACAAAAGTACAATAACTTATTTCTCGATTTGATGGAAGTATAGTTGGATTTAGGTGAAATTATTAATATAGAAACATCCCAATATAATTTGGACACTATATTTTTCTATTTCAACATTATTGAAAACAAATTTTGGGCGGTGGAAGAAAAAAACACTTAATTAAAAATGATTCATCTTTTTTAGAAATTTTTTATTATGTAAAACCTGAAGACAACAAAGGATGATGTAATGCCTAAAATAAGATCTATATAATGTGTTTTAGTATTAAATTAAGTTATTTTTTATATAATTTAAAATATAATTATGTTACTAAGTGTGAAAAAGAATAGAATAAGGGGTTCCCTTTTATAAAAGTGGGGAAGAACAGTTTTGGGATTTTTCAAACTATTAACTTAATATAATTTTATTTTTAATTCCAAATATCTCCAAACATATTTATTGATAGTTTAATATATTTTTGTCAAAATAAATTCATCTAATGAAGATTAGACATGTTTTTTATTTTTTAAACCATTTTTAGAGTCAACCATTATTTAACCCCTTTAACGCTTAACGTGAAAAAATGCTTTTTTTACTCGTTAAAGATTAATATCATGACTATAAAATTTTAAAAGAATCATAAATGAATCAATTATGTGATTTAAAAACATATAATATTTAGTAGGATGATTTCAAAATTTTATGAATATTATATCATTTAATAAAATATTATTTCTTTTAAAATATCATTAATTTCAATTTTGACACTATTCAATACCTCTCTATTTAAAAAATATCAAAACAACAAGATATATAAGAAAATACTATTTTAAAATATCCATAAAATTTAAAATTATTTTATAATGTTAATTTTTAAAATTTATTATATCATGTTATATTTATTTTAAAATTCCAAATGTCATTTATTTGATATTTCGATGAATTTAAAAATTATTGCATCATCATGGTGAGAGCATTTTATGTAATTAATTCTTCTCAAAAATTAAATTAAATTATACTAATAAAAAAATAATCTGTATTTTATGATAATATTTATAGTGAAACACATCCCATATATTAACCTGTATTGGAAATATTTCAACTGCTAAAAACAAGAGAAAGATAAGTGTGACTCTTTTTTGAATAGAATATTTTAAAGTTTCTAATATCATCTGAAGGACATAAATTTTCACATAAAAAGTACATTAAATATTTTTTATAAACTATAATTATTAAATAGAATTTGTTCAGGTGTTTTAGGGTTATTTAAGAATATTTATATTATTATTTTTATGCTATAGCACCTGATATAGTCTTAATCATAATAATACAAATTACAAATGTTGTTATTTATATTATCAAAAAAGAACATATTTAATAAATTTTAAAATTAATATTAAAAATTTGTAATCAATTTTTAATATTTAGAAACTTATAAGTGGATAAAATTAATTTAAAATGACTCTCAGATACGTTGAAAAACATTAAATTTTTAATGTGAAATGTTCAAAATTTCACATTGTTTTTATACCCAATTTAAATATAAAATTTATTAAAATGAACTATATTGAATTTTTATATGTATAATTGAACATTTTTTACATTAAAACCAATTAAAAATATAATTTATCATTAGAAATTATTTGTAAGAAAATTCTGTTTTCAATTAAAATGCAATATTTTCACTAATCATCAAAAAATGAAACTTATCAAAAAACTCAACAAATACAATGAAAGTAAACTTTTATATTAATATTTAAAAGAAAATGTTTATTTTGTAAAATATAATTAATAAATATTTCAATATTTTTTTAAAACATTTCTACCATTAAAAGGCAGTAAAACTACTTTTAGAAAAATACATTTATACATTTGTAAAATTGATTTTTTTATAAAATATGAATATAAAACATAATTTAATAATGTAAAAACATTTTATAGAATATAGAATATATAAATATCCTTATTATCTCTGCCTAAAAAAGATTAATTTAATTTATGAAATTTATTCATGGGAATAGAAATAGTTTTTCATATGAACACATCCTTTATATTTAATCGGTTTTTATTTTCATTTCTAATTAATAAGTAACAAAATAAGTCATCATATATACATGCGTGAAGAATATTTTGATAATTCAGTTAAAATGGATCATACTCATCATTCTAATGCCTATATTATAATGGTAAAATTTAAATAATAGTATTTAGTTGTATGTTTATGCTCATTGTGGCATTTCATGTTTGTTATCAGACATAGTTATTCCTACTCAAATATTTGAATTTTACATTCTCCCCAACCAATTAATAAATTGAGTACTCTCAATATGAACGTGGGATCAAAAACTAATGATTTACTTTTCTATATAGTTAAATTTAATCCCACGTCAAAATAATAACAAACCTATCAATGAATATGATAGAAAATAAATTTATAAGGTTACATAAGATACCAAATACTATCTTTCCATGTAGGAAAAATAGACATGGAGGAGAAATTAACTCTCATGACTAATAGATGGTGATAAATAACACTATCATGGGAATTTTTACTATCAGAGAACCAAAAATATGTTATGTAATAAAAGTTGATTGATAATATTAAATGGATAATGTTTTTGTTTCAAGATCATATTAATATAGTTGAGGAGGTATTTTAATACCTGGTCTATGAAAACAAATAACTATACTTACATAGAACATAGTTTTTGATCCTTTAATGAATTTCCTCCAAAATATAATTTGTTACCAATCAATGAGTATTCAAGTTGAATTTTTCATTCTGGAATAATTAGAATCATATTCCAAAATATTAACTATTTATTTATCTAGTATTTAGACATTAACAGAAAACAAATTTTTTATGATATGATTAGATAATTCCCAAAAAAATAAACATTTATATGATGAAAACTAATTTAATTTAAATAATTCAATATAAAAACTCAAATTTCAACATCTATAATTAAAATAATATCATTAAAATTTCTCAATAATATTAGACACTCAAATTAAAACCCATAATAATGAGGATTTTATCACCTAAAATTACAAGATATTATATTATCAACAAATAACAATAGGGAATCTTATAGTGTCACACCAGAAGATTAGGTTTCTATATCGCATACTATATAATATTTGTTAATCATTACTATAAATAAAATGGATTACCATAAGTCCACAATAAAATAATAGATTATTCTAAAATATAATTCAACCTTTATCCCTAAAAAAACCAATAGTATTATATTTACCTTGATTATATAGGGATCCCAAAATAGACACCGTATTTTGAAATTACATTAATCACTTAATAACCAAATAACTATTTCCAATCCCATAGTTATTTATATTATAAAAATTTTCTTCTGAATTTCAATATATTCATAATCCATAGAATCATTTAACAAAAAATAAAAATTCATACTGACCGAGAATCAAGTAGACTCAGGGTTAGTTATACGCCCTTTCTAGACTTCAATTATGGGTTCAATTTTCATAGAAATTCTGAACATGAATGGTTGTCACACAATCATATGGGTTTCCTTTTCTAAAAAATATATTAATAAAATATTAATAAAATTTCAATAAATCTTAGAAAAATCCTTAAAATTTACCTTAATAAATTTTATGATCTATGTTTACCTCACACATTTCATCCAGCACCGCCAAATTTAATAACCCATAATTACCTCATGAATTAATGTATTCAAAAAGACCTTTGGTCATCTTAAAATGTCATAAACTAAATCCTAAAATGGTATCATAAGACACTAAACATACGATAAACCATAAAATTATAAACCCATTATGTTAACCTAACTCTTAAGATAACCTCCTTAGAAATAATCAAAACATGCAATGTTTTCTAAAACATTCTTTTATTTCAATTGTAATGACATTTCCTTAAACATTACATAATCTTTATTTTTGGTCAATAATTATGGTTCTTTCACTTTGGAAATCTTTTCATGTTTTTATTTTATTAAAATTATTTCATAATTCATATATAAAATAATCATAAATTATAAACGTGTCACATCTGACCAATATACAATTTTCCAATAATATATTACTTTTAAAATAAATCAGGATTTATTTCATGGAAAATAATATTTTCATTTAAAATAAATCCGTTCATTCACATACCCATCCTTAAATCATATGAAAAACTATTTCAAAAAGGATTACAGCAAAAATATTAATAATGTATACACAAAGAAAGAAAACTGTTATTTTTACGAAAATATGAAAACCCATGAAAACATTATAATATGTAATAATTTTCTTTATTAAGATGTATAAAATACATTCCCTTAAAAATTATTACATTTCATTCCTTTGATATTGTGAAAAAATTAAAAAAACCCCATAAAATTTATAGATAACTCATAAATGTATCTTATAAAATAATTATACTCAAATGAAGAAACCATGCTTTCTAATTCCATATATGTCACTCTTATAAATGAAATATCAATATGGTACACTTCCATACATGTTAATATTAAAGTTTGAATAACAATACAATTGAATTTCATACCCAATTTATTAGAGTTTATAATGTAACCACTCGTCCTTGGTCTATAATGGAACCACCCATCATTGGGTTATCACGTAACCACCCGTCAAATTTACAAATACCATTATATAAACATAACACATAAAATCTTAAAATATTAAACATTTCACTCTTTAAATTTCATTTTCAATCATAAGAAGTAATTTCATGTTATAAAAATAATAAATCCATTTTCAAAACCAATTTTAAATACCAAAATTAATAATAAAATAATCTATGGGTTTTCTTTAAAAAAACTGGAAGTCTTACATAAGTATAAAATTATAAAAAATATATATGAAATTTAATTTATAATAATTTTATATTTATATAAATAAATATGTAAAAAATATCCAAATTAAAGGAACATATTTCGAATTTATATCTTTAATAATTTAAGAAATATAATTTTAAATTGAAGTGTCACATGCCACTTGAAAATTTTGAATCATAAGCTGCAAGAAGAAATGAAATTTTAAAAAATATTAACTAAAATGATTATAAATAAATTATTTATATGATATTTCAAAGGGGATGTATATACACCTCATAAAAAAGGTTGGTTTTTAAATGAAAATATTCCACAATGAAAGGAGATTAACACAAATTCCCTTACCTTGAGTCTCAATTATCACGTAAAATATTTATATTAAAAAATAGTAAACTTATATTCGATATTTACATTATTCATGACATTTTTAATTTTATTGCTCATTTTATATCAATTATTATCCTGTTAAAACAATTACATCATTATATATGTTCATGTCCGATGTTTTGATGATATTTGGTTCATAAGTCCATAATGACTTTTATCGGATGACTATGGTCAGAGTGAACATTTTTAAATAATCTCTATAAGAATATTAATAACATAATAATAAATATTATAAATTATCAATACTTTTATATTTTTCCATTAATTATGGTTATGAAAACTAAACTACGTTACAATAATGGAGATGGTAGGTCATGCATATGCATGAGTAACATTTCAATTTTTCAACAATCATTATTGAAAGGAGGTTAGTATAATTTTATATTTCTATAATTATCATAATATCATGTATTTCATACAATTTCCATAAATATACGGATAGATCATCCATGCGAAGTGGTGATGAAAAATAATCACATCGCTTCATGGATGTGATCATTCACAAGTATGGACAAATGACGTAATCATTTTTTTATATATGGAATGTTTAGAATGTAAATGATATATTATATTATAATAATAATAACTATTTAATGAATATAATATATAAAATTTAATTCCATAATTATAAATTTTCATTATAGTTGGTGATGGAAAAATAATTTCATCAGTTCATGAGGTGATATTTCATCATACACATGAATGATAACTTCATTTCCCATTTGATTGAAGTAGGGATGTATTTATGTGATCATATTAACATAATAACATAAAATTATATTTATGATATTTATATATTATTTAATCACGGTTTAATAATATTTTTATGAGGTGTAATTAGAACGAAATAAAAGCACATAATAAAAAATGATACCTCTTCTTTAGAAATCCTTCAATTCATAATAGCTTCAGACCAATGAGGATGGTTTTAAACCTAAAATAAAAGCTATATAATGTGGGGAGGTATTATTTAAAGTGTTAATTTAAGTGATTTAATGATCCAAATATGTTTTTATATGTGAATAAAATATAATAAGAGTTACCCCATTATAAGATAGGGGAGAAACACTCCTGATATTTTTCAAAATTGTAAATTAGTATAAATTTATTTTCAATTAAAAATAGATCCAAATAGATTTATTTAGACTATTTATTGATTATAGGTTTAAATAAATTCATAAAATTACAATTATAAAAGTTTTTACTATTTTATAATCCATTTATTTTAACATTAACCCATATTTATCCTATTTAACTATTACAATGACAACATGAGTTTTTACTCATTAAGGGCTAATATAATAAAACTAAAATTCCAAAAAAAACATTAATAAAAAAATAATTAAATTCTAAACCAAATAAATAACAATTTTTAAAAGTTTATAGTTTTATGAATTTTATATCATTTAATAAAATATTATTTATTTCTAAATATCATTAATTATAAATTTGACACAATTCCTTACATTAATTTTTAAAAATATCATTAAAAAAATATATTTAGAAAACAATTTCATATATCTATAATATATTAAGTTAATAAATAATTTTTTTTTATGAAATTCATTATATAAATTATATTTAAAAATAATAATTATCATTTATTCGATATTTTTATTTATTAAGAAATTATTGTATAATCATTGTGAAAGCCTTTATGATACATAATTCTTCTCTGAAATTAAAAAATAAATTACCATTATGAAGATAAATATTTTATCTTTAAAATTAATACATATATTTTAACATAATTTCTATATTACTACATGTTAAAAATATTTCACGTATTATTAACCAGACTCTAATAAGTTTGACACTTCATTGAATAAAATATTATAAAGTATATAGTATCATCCAAAAGGCCTTTAATGGACTTATAACTTATAACCTATTTCTTAGGGATGAAATCTTATCATGAAATAAAAATGGGTAATGTTTTTGGGTCATTTTGGAATGTTAATAAAAATATTATTACTGTTAATTGAATATTTTACCCATAACTGTGGTTGTAAAAATTACTGATGTTACTATTTATTTTGGAAAAAAATAAAATGGAACTATTTAAAAAACTAAATTATTATTGAAAATATAGAATATATTTCTTATAACTCAAAACAAATAAGTGGCTACAATAAATTTAAAATTGTTCTAATATATGGGGTGAAACTCGGGGGTTTTAAAAAAATGTTCCAAAATTCAAAATGTTTTAATATGAAATTTCAATAAGAAATTGATTAAAATGAACTATAATGAACTAATAGATGTATAATTTAAATATTTTTACATTAAAACCAGTTCAAAATATAATTTAACATTATAAATTATTTAGATGAAAATCCAGTTTTCAATTAAAATGTAGTATTTTTCATTATTAGCCCAAAAATGAATCTTATAAAAAAAATTCCAAAATCCCAACAAACTAAAATTTTATATTATGATTTCAACTAAAAGATTATTTTTTGAAATATAATTAATATGATTGTCAAAATATGGGTTTTAAATATGTCTTCCATTAAAATGGCGTAAAACCACTTTAGAAGAATATTACTTTTATACATAAAATTAGATTTGATCGTATGTTATGGTTATCAAAATTATTGGATGGATGCAAAATTAAATTGAATCTGAAATATATAAATAACATTATGATATCTCAATAATAGTTATGAATTTAAGTTAAAAAATCCTTTGTGAGAATAAAAATTTGGTTTCATTAAAATACATCTTTCATATTCAGTTGGGTTTTATTATCATTTCTGATTAATTTTCACCAAATAATTAATTATATATACATGGGTAAAACATATTTTCATAATTAAGTAAATCTGGATAAAACTCACCAATCTAATTTCTATGTTATTATGTTATCGTTTAAATAAAAATATTGTGGTTTTCTTTTAAACTTGATTTGGCATATCATGTATGTTATTGTATATAGTCTTTCCATTTAAAATATCAAGAAGTTACACATAAAAATCCTAAAATACAAAATGTATAATGTGAAATAGTATAAAATTTCATTCCATAGAAATTTATGATCCAATTTTGAATATATAACTAAAATTATAAATATTTATATTTATAAAAAGTGTTACATTAGTTAAATTTATAATTTGTTATGTAAGGGGTTAAAAAATGATAAGGATTAAAATACAACATAAACCTATCAAAAATTTATTTTATGATTGGATAAAAACTATATTGAATGATATAATTTATGTTATTGACATGGTTCCTCATTTACATGAAAATTATTTATTTTTTTTCCTAGAAGATCTTGGATCCTTGTGAATTTTGTTCTAAATTTTATTAACATAAATGTAAATTGAAATGTCATTATATAAAAAGTGGTTTAAAAAATATAAGAGTTAATCACTACCTGTATTTATGCATCCAATTATTGTTGGTCAATAAGTATGAGACCTTATATACCACATCTTACTCATTTACATGATCTCTCTCAATGAAAAGTATTTGTACACATGATTCTCTATGATATAAGTATGCGAAACAAGTAAAGTTTGATGCCTATCATGATCAAAAAATTCAATCTAAAGGGTTGTATTCTCTAAGGACCATTCTTGTTTCTTTATTCGATGTATTTAACAGTATGTTCAAGTTCATCTTAAATCTATTTGGAATTATAATTAATGTGTAAAATATTCTTGATGGCATATATCATGGCCCATAACTAATATTTGATGGTAATTCAATATATCAAAAAGTGATGAATCAAATGATTGAAAATTTCATGGTAAGTTTTGAAGAAATATCCACGACATGAGGGTCCTGCCATACTATAGGCTGCCCCATCATCACTTTACTTCATCTATAAGGGGATTATATGAACCCAAAATAAATATTTATGGACTATAGATATCCTAGTATTTCAAAAAACACTAGAAATTCAAAGAAGGTTCAGGTCAGTGATACTATTATCCACAGATGTCGTATTCGGGGAATTAAAAAACTTGTAACCCTATATTCCTGTAAAGGATTCATGTAGATATGTAGGTTGTATGGTTATCAAATAATGATACATTTTATTCCTTATATTATTATTGAATACATATATTTTTGATTCATGTATGATAATTTGGACTCGTTCACTATGTAATGTCTTGTAGATGAACACTATTTGGTCCTCCTATTGTTCTCTTATACATACATCAATATTAAGTAGGTTACCGACATAACTCCATAACACCTGGTAAAACATGTATCCCATAATAAAAAATTATGTAGTCTCTTATCATATTGATCATAAGTATAAAATCATATTATGTGATGTCTATCATTCATCAGTTGATCTTGTGTGGTTGATATATTTTTCATGAACCATCAATGAATAAGAAATCATGAATGTTGTATAAAAGGTACCTTTAATTTATGAATCACTGGTTTTTTCATAGTGGATACATCACATTCCATCCTATATTTATATTTGGAATAAAAATTACCCTTTCAATTGGGCCTCCAAATCACAATATCAACGTCCACGAAAGTGTATTTCAGATTTTCCAAACCACTATGGAATAGATAAATTCTATCAAGTCTATTTTTGTGTGTTAGTAAGTCAAAAAAATTTATATTAATCTTGTCTAGAAGTGTATTCATGGTTTCAAGGAATGAATTTCCATCAATATGGTATCCAAGAAATTGAAATTGGATTTTCTACTGACCAGCCACTTGGAATTATACATGATTTCAAAAAAACCACTTTATTGAAGGACTGAAAAATTATTCATGATAATTTAGGTTCGTATTCATCAGCCTAGTCTTGAAATAGATATTCTAGTCATCTTAAAATAATATTCTAAGGGTTCTTAATATGTTATGAAAGGGAGGACAATCAAAGAAATTGTGAAAATCTTACCCAACGCATTCTAATTTCTCTATTACGTTCATCATAAAATTATCAATTCTTATTCAAAAATAAACATAAATGTATTCTTTTTTTATTTTTTATCCACTATTAATCATCATATTTTCCCTCATTTGGAAGGTGAAATTATCACTTGTGTGTACAGGTGGACCACCACCTCCATATAAGGATACAATTCATTTTACATCTCCATTTTCATGTATAGTTATTATGAGGAGTTTAATATTTATATATGATATTTATTCAATATTTTTAATTCTTGAATTATAATATCATATCTACCTTCTCACCTTCCATTCCATTTAAATATAATGATGTTTCTATTATATGTCTGTAGACAACCACATTGACAAATTGATGTGATTAATTTTTCATTTCAATTTTAAATTGATGTTTCTAAGGATTGATTTAATGTCTATATGTGGTTTTAATTATATAATTATTATCCATAAATGATCAGAATATATCTTTTTTTCCTTACATTTTTGTGTTAGAAAATTAAAATAACATGCATCCATACGCACAACCTACCATCTTCATTAATAGTGTAAATTATATTTCTATTTCTAGATTGTATATATGGATTTTGATATATATATATATATAATAAAAATATAATATAATAATATCATGATTAAAATTCAATAAAACATAGAACCATTACTAATGTTTAGGTACTGGAACATCCGAATTTAAACCCTCAAAGAAAATCAAATAATTAACACATTAAAGTGGAAATTTTTATAGGGTATTTTTAATAAATGGGTCTTGAAATGTTATAAGTGGTTTCTATAGTATATTATAATCATGAAAATGTTTTTTAAAAAGATTTATAATAAATAAGAACATATTATATTGAATGATAATGATCTTTATAAGAATGTAAAACTTGTGGTAAGGTATTTTCATCTCTCTTTTTATATCTGTGACACATGCCATATTAACAAATAATTTCAATTATGTTGTGAATATAAAACAAATTAATTAATTTAATAATGATTGTAATGAAAATTATCTTTATTTATGGGAATTTATAATGTTCTATATTTTATAAGGTTTTTAATATGATATTACCATGGGGATAAGTGTTATTTTTTAATCTCATTTTAATTGATATTTTTTATTAATAAAATTACAATTGAATGAAATATTAAATATATTTCTAATAAAACTATTTAATATTATTATCCTTTATTTATAAAAGTGTTTTAATGTAATAGTTCCATTTTCCTCACATTGTAAATTAAAATTATTGGCATAATTTATATAAATTTTTTTCATTCCCACTATGGTTAGGAATCATTTCCTTACACATCAATGTTGTATTTAAATTTAGTTCATGAATGTTTTTTCATATAATCATATGAATTTTTATGTCATTTTTACCTTAAAATCCATAATCAATATTTTTATATTTTCAAGTGAAAATTTAGAGGCTAAGTGTGAACCCACCACAAATCCAACCAGATACAAAATCATAACCCGCCACTGCAATCACCCAATGAAAAGCACCCAAAATTTTTCAGATTTCAAATTTCAACTTTAAAATGAAAACTTCCTCAATATCAGGCCACGTGCAACCCGCCTCACATGCCCCAACACTGGCACCTCCATCCATATTCATCGCCGTCAAAGAAAACCGCCGCCCGAGACTTCGCAATCATTTCACAACCGACTATATCCTTATGCCACCGAACTGTCGTCACATTGATCCATCACTGTCGACAACATCGTCGTCGTCGGCCACTTCACCATAGATCTCCTCCAGTATCAAACATCATCTTCGACTCCTATCTGTAAGAATATCATCATCGTTGTTCATACATCCTAGTGGAATACTGAATCCCATCGCCACTATCTAAATATCTCGACACCAATGAACAACACCATAACACCAAATCACCATGGAAGAGCACTAACTGCCAGTGAGGAAGAAACCTAAAAAAATCTAAACCTGAGAATATCCTAAGAGAAACTGAAACAATAGGACTGAATATTCATGCTCAAAAGGAATCATAGATGGGGGTGAAACCCTAAAGGAACCTAGGTATGAAACCCTTCAAGGAAAGCTCCACGACCGCCGGACCGAAGACCGAAAACCACTCTGTATCCATCGCTCCAAAACCGTCCTGGAGATGAGCGGTGGAATTCTTGGTTAGGGCAAGGTGGGGTTGGTCGAAGAAGAAAACCTAAGAGAAAATCATAAGGAAGAAACCGCAAAATGAAAAGAAAGAAACTAGGAATGAAACATAAGCAAGAATAACTAATTCTGAAGGAACTTGGAAATCTGACATTCGCCAAACTGCTTTCCCAAAACCTCAGAGTATCCCTCACTCCCAATATGACATGGATAGGAGTGGAGGAACTCAAGGTCATAACTTAGTTAAGGTGGTCGTGGGGAAACCAAAATGCATTCACAGAGTAGGAAGGTAGAGCGAGAAGGGGAAACCCTAAGAGCGAGCAAGGGAGAAGAAGATTCCATGAGAAAGTAGAGTAGACGAGGGAGAGAATAGGGAACCTGAAAGGACCAGGGAGGAGGAGGAGTCTCCATAAGTGGGGGTCAAAACCGTAAGAGGAGAAAGTCTAAAGGTGATCTGAGAGCTCAAAATTTCCAGGAGAATGAGGTGCCATCAGATATGTCATTTTACCAATATTTTAATTTCTAAAAAAATGTGTTAATGGAAACTTATTGTAATTTTCTAAATGATATTCACTTAAAATTTGGCTGAAAATGTGATAGGAGTATTTATATTAATAGTTACAACAAGAAAAATATTTCTCACTATAATGGACACTTAATGATTTTAATTTTTTTAAATCGACTTTGTTATTTTAAAATAATATGTTTTCCGTCATATTTTTGAAATTTTAAATTTTACATAACTGATTACAAAATTAAAAATGTATTTTCCTCAAGAAATATTCGATGCGATCTTTTTATAGAATTTTAATTTCCAATAACATGATTTGATTTTATGTCTTATTTATTTGGGATATTATCAAAGGATACCATACTTATTATTTCCCAAGATTTTTTATAATTATGATGAAGAAACATTTATGAAACCTTTTTTATGTGTTATTCTATGATGTATTTTTGAATTTTTTTTAAACTAGTTTCTTTTCCATATGTTATTATATATGTGATGAAATGTTTATGATGTTGTGGAACACATATGAATGTATTAATTTTATCATATGTGTTGGGAAATAATTATTTATCCCACCAATGTATTGGGTATATATGGATATCTCATGAGATAATCAAGACTAGAGTGGGAAGTGAACCCAGATCATTATGGAACTCTATCCACAATAATAGTATTTGGGGTGAACATTGAATAAGGTTGTGATGGAATTTGTATTGAATCCAATCCACTATGATAGGAAGTATAGTGATACTTAACTATGGAAATTATTTTATATGATTGTGATTATTTTATAATCTTATGTATGAGGCAAATTTTAGGATCTCGTGTGTCATGTTCTATTATTACTTATTGATTCATGTCTTATAAACTACTAAAATTTATGAAATGATACAATACTATGAACTATGATACGTTTCCTATAAATTTTAAAATTATTATCAATGTTCTCACACCCATATATTAATCTAATTATTAGTTGATCATTGATATCTCCCTTGTATACACTTAATGAGAATTTGATACCATCCTTTCTAAAGATTACTTTCCCCATGTTATGAAAAAATGATTAATGTAGGTTATGGATATGAATATTACAATATAGGATGATCATTGTGGGTGATTTTGAATATATTTCAATAAATAAAAATATTGTGCATCTTGTCTCTAGGATAGTAAAACTTTACTTTATTAAGTGGTGTATATGAAAAATATATTCAATATTACAATATTAAAATGTTATATATATGATTGTTTGGGACAATATAATTATAAAATATTAAAATGAAAACAAAGGACTCATTCTTATACTAGTATGTTATTATAATTATGGTACAAGAAACAACCACCATTACATTTTCTATTAAGATATTTGAAGCCTCCAATAGTGTGTTATAAGGATTACCACCACTAAAATGCATTCTGTCTTATTTTCCTGCATTAACTTATATTGTATGTATTAATATAGAATATGAAATATAATTATAATATTTTTGAAATATTTAATATTCTAAAATTATAAACTATATAACCCTTTTTTAATAATTTTCTTGAAGAAAATCGTTATCCATATGTAGATGTAGACTACTTCCACTATGAATGATTTACATCATTTCATCATATAATTACATTTATAATCACCAAAATTGTTATAATAGATAAATATGTTGTATATTAAATTAATAATGTTCATTAAATAAAAAATATTCAATTAATTATCATTATTATGAATAAAGAATAATAGTCAATTTAGCAGTCTAAAATTGAATTCTAAGGATAAAATTGATTTCAACATATTACATAATAACATCATAAAGGTTATCATATACTTATGATTCCTTCTAATTTTTATTGAAAAATATAATATAGTATAAATAATATAATTCCACATTTTTTATAATGATATTGAATCAAAATAAATTAATAATCAACCTTTAATTTTTTATAGTTCTGTGTTGTGTTGGATTTACTAAATTCTTAAGAAATGTAATATATTTATATCCTCAAATACTATGTGTACTTATTTTCTAGTAATAAATGATATAAATTATTAAATAATGAATGGGTTTTTTTAAAAATTAATTAAAGAAAATTATATAATTCATTATGAGAACACACATTGATCAATAAGAATCTTCAAAATATATGCAACAACAAATTTGTCATTAAATATCATAAATGAAACACAAAAATAATAAAATAATAAAATTATAAATAATTATAAAATATAATGTCTTATACCTTTTATAATCTAGTAATGAATAAATTTGGAATAATATTTTGGAATAACATAGCTATGAAAAATTAGTTCAAAAAAATAAATATTACTAAAAACATACATGCCAAATAGATAAAAAACTAGCTTTCATTTAAAAAATATTTTTAAATGAACACTATAAATGGTTATAGACATGAATAGATGTTCTAAATAAGTGATTAATATTTTTATTATTTCAAATAGGAGGTTAGACTACAACCATATAAGAGGTAAATCAAATTATGTGTTTATTTTAGTGGAATAATCCTTATATACATAGTTTTTTTTCATATTTTCAGTGAAGATTAAATATTTTTCAAACTAATGATTCATGAGAACCATAAATTTTTATTTTACTTCTTGATAATATAAATAAATATATTATTTATATATAATTTCATAATATTAGACACCATTTATTTCAAAATGTTACTTTATAAACCCATCATACACAATACACTTTTTCATAACAGATGAAAAAAACAACTGGTGATCATAGAGACATCAAATCAATCTTGATTTTTAACATCGAAGGTCAGTATACATTTCATGAGGGAAAATTTTTAGATGATTCTTTTTCCATCCAAGTGACTTCATGTGAGTTCATTATTATTTATCATTGTATTGGATTTATGTCCCATAAATGTAATGGTATCATTTGTGATAATGCCTTAGTTCTACACTAATTTTCCCCCTAACTCCCCCTACCTACTTTTTATAGAAACAAAATGTGATTATTTAATTAATGGGAAATAAAACATTATGATGACGTGGGAATTGTGGAATTAGAAAAAAATTAATCATGATCAATGGGTATTATCTTATACAGACATATATGTCATAAGAGTCTATAACTATCTTAGTAATATAGCCTATGACATATGTCATTTTTAGCTAAATAAACCATCATCTCATAGTATATTTTAAATCCCCAAATTTTTCTCAAATGAAAGTAGATTTCACAATCCAGCCTATTTCCTACAGTGGAATAGTCCCATAAACTCAATGTCTATAATTATCTCCTGAGATATAAGGATGTAACCAATTCGTTGGTGGAATATAATGGAAACACCATTAACATAATAAAAAAAATACAATTGTATTCCACAATATTGTGAACCTTTTTTATTTTCAGTGCATCATGATCCATGAATGAAAAACATGATTATTGAAGATTCCATCATTAAGTAATTTTTTTTGTAAAGAAATGGGATTTATAGAATCATTATAATTATATATCATTCAATGAAATAATTTTTATTCTATAATAACATCATCACACTAGTGTAGAATAATAGTTCTTAGGAATAGTAACATAGATGAAAATGTCAGTAAAGGATAATTTTAACATTTCATTGAAAATATGATAATGTATACTTTTTAATTGATAAAATTATATGTAAAATTTCTTAAAATAATTATACAATAGTTTTCATTAAATATCACCAATTAAAATTTTAATGGAAGCTCAAAATCAATAAAAATACATGAAAGAGTGAAAATATTATCATATCATATACATGAAAAATATTTTTTTCTCACATGGTTGTAAAAAAACAGAAAAAAATGTTTAAAAAAATTATAAATATTCCTCTGAATACCTATATAAATAAATTCAACTATAAGTAAAATAATTTTTTTTAAATCATGTATATTGAATGAAATTAATAAAAAAAATTATGAGTATGTACATTGAAGAAGAATTTCTATTACCAATGTTGAAATACAATCTTTTTTTCTAGGAAACATGTTCATTCTCATTTTATGTACCAAAAACATAAAAATTATAAAAATAACTAAAAATTCAATAAATTTAAAAAGTATATTAATATAAATTGGGTTCAATGGATTTTATATAAAAAATATAACTCAATAATAATTTAAAATAGAAAATCTTGAAAATAAATTCAATTCCAACATACACACATGCCTAATGTCTTATCATGCTTTGAACACATTGGATTATAACATATAATAAATATAAATTTATTGTAATTATATTCCAAAAAAATCATACATATAATACCATATATTATATACATACAACATATTATCACTTATTTATTTAAAACTAGTTACAAAAAACATGGTTCTATGTGATAACTACTTTGTCATTCATTCATGTTTCAATTTGATAGTACAAGACCATCAATATTTATCATAGTTACATCATTTCAATAACTTTAATCAAGTAATGATTATAATATATATATATATATATATATTAAATTTTGTTACTTTTTTTATAAAGGAGTGATGAAAAATGAATTACATCACTTTAAGGATATAATATTCCATACACAAATGTGAGTGATCTTTCCATATTTTGATGGATTGAACTAAATACAATTAAATAATTATTCATCTTTCCATTACTATAATTATATTTTAAAAAATTTATATTTTCAATAAATTTATCATTATAACCAACAATGTGAATCAGTGATGAAAAATGAAATGTATCACTTCATTGTGTTTGTAGATAACAAGTACACTCAGGTGATATTATATTTTCTCATATGGTCTAAAAGTGGTGTATAATGGTTATTAAACCATCATAAAAACATTTTAATATATTTAATATACTGAGTTTATTATTTTATAGTTGATACCATATATTAAGAAGAGGTATAAGAAGAAATAAAATTGAAAGTACTCAGTTAACAATTGTAACACTTTACTAATAGTCCTGAATTGTCATAAAACAAAATCACTAAAAGGATGGTATTTCATAAATTAAAAATTCATAAATATAGGGAGAGAAAATATAGGATGGTATTATGTAAATAATTTTCCATGATATAGGTCCCAAAACATGTGAATAAGGGAGGATATGAGGTGACATATTAGATTTGAGGGAATATAAACACATGAACTACTAAAAATATATTAATATAATATATCTCATTATCAAAGAATGTGGAAAACATTAAAATACACATGAATTCAAAAAATTATAATTTTGAACAATCATCATAAAAAAATTAATTGTTTATTAAATTTCTATTAAGCATCATCTTTTTTTTTCAAAAATCACATTAATAATTCTTAACATTAACCGTGGTAAAACATATAATGTTATATATGGGTAAAAATGGAACAAAGATTATGTTTTAATTAATTTCCATTAAACAATTCCCCCTTTAAGTATTTTTTTACTTTTAGATCATTTTATTATATATTAATTCAAATAACATTGCATGAAAGTCATTTTTTAGCAAAAAGTTTAATTCATTTTCAACGCCATAAATAAAAAACATAACATGAATATAAAATAATTTAATAAAAATTATAGGGTATATTTACCAATTAAATACTTGTAATTTCACAATTCATCTAAAACATTATAATTTTACTATTTTTAAAACCATTTACCTTGATTTTTCTACTACTTTCAAAAGCGTTGTATCAGCATCACATAATATATTATGGTAATTATAACCAAAAATTAAAAAAAAACATTTTTTTCCTAAATAAACATTTATATTCATTTATAACTAATTTCTATTCCTATTTCCACATACATAATAACTTAATACAAAGAGAGTGAAATTTTGTATTTAATATTTTATTAAAATAATATAGATTATATAATTGAAGGAAAGTGGAAAGAAATTTTCATATTTTTACATATATATATTTGTCTGTGTGTTTTTGTGAAAAATTTGTTCAATCCATACTCGTATAATAGGATAAATGGATGTTTAAAATAGTTTTATGCCCATTTTTTCTAGTTTACCTATAACGAGATGACAAATATTTATATAGGTTACTATAAATTATGATGATAAATAAATTGAAAACTTTTACCAAATTTATTACTCTTAATTAAAATAATATAATTCATTTTATAAAACTACTTTTATACAATTGTAATAAATAAATTATAATAAATTCTGAAAAAATGTGATTAAATTTATATTTTAAATAGATTATTTTTTAGAAATGAAACTCAATTTACACTTACCCTTTCCTAGTAAAAATAGATTGATGAATGTTAAAAAAAATTAATGATTATAATATATATACATATTACTTTAAAATCATTCATTAATATTAAATTATTTAAATTCAATATATAAAAACACATGACCCGTATAAAACTAGTTTTTCAGAAAAAAATCACGTTTTTACTTTTAAATTATATTATCAATTATTAGACCATGATTGTTTTCTATAATTATGTAAAAAATACTTTTAATACTTTTATTATATTTATTAATACATACCAATCTACAATATATGAAATAATTCATATGATATTTAATTATATTTTAATTATATATCATTTTCCATTTATACATGGTATTCTATGTAATGAATGTAATAAAATTTATTTCAAGAGAAATATAATTTTAAACATTTTAGTTTTAAAATTATACCCAACTGATATTAATTTATACGTCAAAATTTTGACCCTTATTTAAACAATTTTGGATTCTTCTACCTCATCACATCCATGAGTTCCATTGTAGATTTCTTATATTTAGGGTTTCATCATATTCTACATCACTTTATATTTTAAATCAAGGATCAACATAAGTTATTTCACATAATATAATTCTTCATCTATTGGCATGAATTTTATGTTATGTACATGTGATTAATTAGGCATATACATCTTCATGTAATATCATCCAAAAAACATGAAATTGGGAGAGAATCCGGGGAAGCACCAACCTATAAAATACCATCTCTATACAATTAAATTTTTCAAATAAATACATATATATACAGATAATATTTAAATTATTTTTAGATCTCATAACCTTTTCCAAATGAGATAGTCATTGGAATTCCACATCACCATATTCATACTCTATATCTTTTTAAAGATTTTCATTAAAAAAAATTCTATCAACTCTAAGATGCCTTCTGTTTTATTTAATGGTTCTAAGGTACACTTCAATTTCATAGGCTAAATTAGGTCCCAATATAATTATTTTTCTGAATTTATATTAGTACATTATATTTCTTTACTTTATATCATATAACGCTTCATAAAGAACCATGTAAATATTATAGTGAAATCTATTATTGTATGAAAATTTCATTAATAGATATATTCAATCCGAAGCACTTTTAATATCTATAGGGAATGTGATCAAAATTTATACTAGAGTTTAAATGGTCATATAATAATTACCATTAATATATTGATTAAATATATAACTAAAACATATATATGCATCTATTCCTACTAAATCCATCTTCTGAAAATTGAGGAAAAGAATAGATCGAGGTCAGATAAATTGATATTGGTATCCCATGAATTTGCACCACATTCATAATCTATATTTTAGTTAGTTCATTATTATTTCATAAAAATGTTATTTTTTAAATTTATATATAAACAGACTCCATCCCAAATATAACGATTCCCACTATATTTATTTAGATGTCTTATAAAAATCCATGGTGATGTTTTCCGTTTTAAATATTGGTATCTGTAATGATTTCAATATCCCCCAAAACACTAATCTATCAGTCTTAAGAAGATGGAATACCAAGAATCATAATAAACACTCTATAATATCCATTATCATGTTGTCCCCTCTAAAATATTCATTCATATAAATATGTATTTTAATACTCTATAGATGAGTAGGAAATTCGGAACTATGTGCAACACCTAACTAGTTCATAATATGCTACAAACATATCATTCTGCATAAGGACACATCCTGGCCCATTCATTGATTCTCTAAGATATATTCAAACCAATATATTGTACGAGGTTGTGTTACCAGATATGTAATGATAATCATTTATATTATATCCATGAAATTCTCTTCAATTTATTTTTTAGAAAAGAACAAAACTACAATCTAAGACAACTCAGTCTGTGAATTATATAGTTCTGAGAAATCTATCCCACGTCAATGGTCATATTTATCCAACCCATGAAAATATTCGATCTCAATTGTCATTATTAGTCAATAAGATTTAATAATAACATATATTATTGAAGGATCCTAATATATACCCTAAATTAAGATTATCAGTAACAGGAATGAGATTTTTTAATTCTAAAAATCTAAATTGGTTAATCTGGTATAAAACATCACTTTTATTAGCTTCTCTATCACAATTCTAAAATATATCAATGGTACTACATCTGCATTTAATATATAAGTGTATCATGTATATATATAATACCACAAACTAATCATGTTAATATCTATAAACTCAATTCATTAAATCCATAAATATTTTACTTGAATTGCAAAGTCCAAAAGCAATCAATTTAAATTCCAAATTCTCATATGTAATAGGGATGGAAACCATCATATTTTAATAAATTATTTACCTCAATTTATGGTATCCAAAATGACAGTCACATAATGAAAATTATTGAACTCCTTATAATTGATCATTAAATCAATGATATGGGGTATAAGAAACATGTGATTTATAGTGATCATGTTAAATTCATGATAATAAATTTAAAGAAATTGTGAATAGTTATTCTTCTTAATAAAATGAATTCATGTGCCCTAATGTGATGAATTATGGAATGTGAATCCATTTTATATATTCTAATTGATTTTTTAAATTATTTATTTCATATCAATCAGGTTTATTATATATTTAGTCTTTGACAAAACCATTATATGATGTATAAGTTTTAATTACAACTTAATTTCATGATTTGGTTTATTTCTAAGAAATTCATCTAAAAATTCATCAAAAAACTCTGGAATTAGAGTAATATAATCAATTTTTAGATTATTCCCTACCATCTCATTTATATTCCATTGATGGATAGGAATTTAGACACATAAGATGGAAGTAATTTCCATTATAATATAATATTCATTATCATGAATATAAATGTTTATCGGTTTTGTGCAATAGGAAATTCATCTTCTCATCCTCCAATGTTGACATAGGTTCTTTATAATTTCAAAAAAACTATACCTTGGTTCATATCAAATTCATCTTGATGGGAAACATGAGATTCAAAATAGTACTATTCTGATAAATATCAACAAGATAATAACATTTAACATGATATATGATCATCATATAATTGTATTTTTTCACTAAAAATTCATAATCTAATCATTACAGTGGTAAGGTAATACCCTATAAAAATTAATTATATATAAATGATTTCATATATCTAGAATCAAATAATAAATTAGATGTTATCGACTTGAGGATAAGTACATCTTTCACCATGAAATTCTCATAACCAACTACATCAATTGTTATCACATGAGATTTTCCATTGTCATAGGGAAAAAGGTTTTTTTTCTGATGATTAACATCATTAACCAACTTATTCAAGACCTATTTTTTATAGTACCCATAGGCCTTGTATTTGCGGCTTTAGAGTTTTGGTGTTTCTTTAGTTTCAATATTACAATCTGTTATTTCCTCAAAAAACATCTTCATCATCTTCTAATAGTCATAGTCTTTATGACCATCCCTTCCAATGATAAAGAACCTGATAGTTCTATTAAATAAATTTCCTTGTCTTTTAATCCCACATTTCTGTCCTCCATGTGATAGGTATAATATTCCCCTATGTTATTTTTTAGATGGATTCACTTTTCTCTTCTTATAAAAACCATGGTAATTATGGGGAACTCTATTTTAAAATTATATGTTTATATAATACTAATTGACTACTTCATTGATTTTGAAGTCTCCTATATAAAATGATTTTTTTAGAAATTCGTTTTTATCCACCAAATAATTTTTTAATTTTTATTTATAAGATTATTATTAAATAATATGTATACATTGAAGGAATTTTATAATTTTCCCCATATTAATTAGTGGATTCTTCATCCTTCTACATCAGCTCAAGAAATAAATTCACTCTTTATGTGTGTAGAATATGAGTGATGTAATTAATGAAAAATATCCATATAAATTCATCCCATTACATAATTTTAATTTCATCATATTTCATTAAATAATAAATAAAATTCAAGAATTGATCTTTTTCTCCTTCAAAATGATAAATTGAAATGGAAAAAAAATTTATTCTAAGATTTGGAGAATATAATATTTTATTAATGGTACTAATTCATCTCCAAATAACTAGTGTGTCAAATGAACCACTAAAATAAGTTGAATGTTTTATTATTAAAGAATCAATAGTACTTGGTTTCCAGCAGTCATCATTTATAAGATCAACATGATTTAGGTATTGAAAATGTTTTGTAAGCACCGAAATAGGATAATGCATTTAAGATCCCATAACATTTGGTTTCCAAGATAGAAAATCATATCACTATCTATCATATTTTTTTAGTGTAATTACTTCATGTTTCAACCATAGAATAAAATATAAAATACTTTTATGATGATAATGTTACAGTAACCAAAGATACCAATCAAATAATCATGGATATAATTACTATGATGTCTTAAATAATGACACCTCCACACGAAACTATAAAACGTAAGGACCATCGTATATAAAATTAACATTAACATATGTTGGAATTGGTTAAATACATATATTCTTCAAATTATACTCTCTAAAAATAAATAAACTCTACTGCTGATACAAAATATATTGACCTAATCATAAAAGATATAGATATAACTAATTTTATTAATACATAATATATTTTCCAATAAATTATGTTAGAAAATTATAATAATTTAGTTTAATTAGGCACAAGATAAAAAATTTATTATTTTTGTATAATCTTCATAATCTAAATAAAATCATTATATAATGTACCCTTCTAGATCCAGCATATAACATAATCCTCTTTATAGACTAGGGAACATTTTAAACAGAATGAGTGTACTTAGGTGTTAGGTATGGGTAAAAAAGGGATATCTCACTCAATAATAAAATTTAAGAATATCATTAGAATATGAGTATGATAATATGATATTTTAAGTACCAAATAAAATCATGTGAATCGAAGATCATAGTCATGATTCATCATATAAAAAATTATTATGTCACGAGATTGGGGATAAATAAAAAATCAATCAAGACAAATAAGATCAAATTATAGAAATATGAACTAGTCAAAAGAGTGTATAACTATTATAGGCCTAAAAAATATCATATGTAATAATTAACTACCAAGACCAACATATCATATTCAATTATTAATAATTAATTTTCCAATATTACAGTATTTCCGGTATCCATTCTTATTTTCCATAGTGGATTGAGAAAATAAAATAATTTCCCAAAAATATTTATTACACTTTATATGTATATTCAATTAATTATAATACTATAATTGACCCACTGGTCACATAATGAAAACAAAAAATCTGGTCATTATTGGTTCACAAACTATTAATAATTTTAAAATATAATCATCCATGGAAAAAAGTTTTCATAATGATAAAATTTAATAGAATAAATTTTTTAGAATGAAATAGGTTTCATTGAACATTCATATACATAATCCATATAAAAAGGAAATGTATATGGTATCAAAATTTTAAAAACTTTTTAAGAGTAAAAATTCTTAAAATATGATAACATGGATGTGAAATACCATTATAAGTTTATTCAAAAAAAATTATTTAAAATATAAGTAAATATACTTTTCATAAGATAAATTCTTAATTGAAAATTAACTGACCATTAAATAAATCCTTATCATTGAAAATAATAAGGAAATATGGGTATAAATAATCATTGAAAAGGATGGATAATATCTTTGTAAAATCTATTCATTCGATATAAATTAAAAACACATTCTATTTAAACATTTTAAAAATGTCAAATTTGACTTGTTCAAAAAAAATTAAAAAGATTATTTTTAAAACATTGTAAATAAATTATAAGGTTTAGAAACAAACATGTTAAAACATTATATTAAAATAAAATAATATTGATTACACAATTTCAAATTTTATAGACATAGAAGAAACAAATCATTGCAAAAAGTAGAAATAAGGATGGTTTTTTAATAGAAATATTTTCTCTGTTATTTAATGTTACAATGAGATATATATTTTATTAATACATGAAAAATGTAGTAATAAAAAGAAGAAAACAAAATACATGGGTTTAATGTATATGGTCAATAAAATTTCCCTCAATATAAATTTATTATATAACATAAAAAACAAAAATATATTATATGTAACATCTCGTTGCAGTTTTTCATATTCCTAAACCCTATTTTGTCAAATTATTATTATATTATGTGAAAAAATTAATTTATCAGAAAAATTTTGATAATTTTTTTAAAGGAATTAATAACCATTTAACATCTTGAAATATTCAATTGAATATTTTAGGAGTTTAACATTGAGTTAGTGTGATATTTCGAGGCCTGTAAGGTATCATGTATTAATAAATAAAAATATTCTATATAATATATTAAGGGAAC
The DNA here is from genome assembly GCA_963277665.1 of Viscum album. Classification (NCBI taxonomy): domain Eukaryota; kingdom Viridiplantae; phylum Streptophyta; class Magnoliopsida; order Santalales; family Viscaceae; genus Viscum; species Viscum album. The sequence continues at coordinate 1,284,617,776 of OY728159.1, read as the reverse complement.
ACGTTTTATTCAAAATAATTGAATAACTCCAAAATGGAACATCGTATAAAAAATATGAGATGACTGTAAAGTAAAATTTTTTTTTGTTACCCTATGATGTGTATAAAAATTGACGTTTTTGGACATTTTGATGCCAAACACATGAGATAAATTTATTAAATAATATTAGATATATTATTTTTTTAAGAAATAATTAAATATCTCCCAAACAGTGTGTCACATAGGAAACCTAAGAACACCTATGGTTTTGTAATGATTGGTTTACCCAAAGTGAGGTATATAACTTTTATGTGTTGGACGTTTGAATCCCTCACTCGAAAAAATAACCCATTTGATTAATTATTTATTCCAATTTTTAAATAATAAATAATTAATATCTCAAAAATGGTGCATCAAATGAGAAACTTAAGCCCACTATTTGATGCATAACGGGGTGTTTACCCTAGATTAGGTGTTACTTTTTATGAAAAGGGTGTTATTTTGGATTTAATTAATATATTTATTTTGATAATTATCTTAATTTATTTATTTTATTTTAAAAAAATAATGATAATAATGAAAAAAATAAAATGTATGACTTCTTCGACATTGGATGTTTCCACATTAAAATCCTGGAGTGTTTTTGAAAACATTTATTTATTATCTTTTTTGGTTTCAAATTAATGGAAATATGCACCTAGAATAAATATGAACACTCCATATTCATCGAATTTATGACTAAACATTTAAATAGATCATTTTTCATAATGAAATGGAAACCCCTGAATATGTCTGTGTGGGTTATAAGTAGCTGCTCTCCCACTTTAGAATTACACTATTTAGATGAAGAATTCCCTTTCGGTGAACGTGGAGCTGATTTCTGATCTTAGTATGGTATGAGATATTGATCTTCATCCCTCAATGGGTGCCACCCACCTATTCATCCATCTTTTCTTTATTTTCTATTTTTATTATATATTTATCACTTTTTTATATATGTTATATTATATATATATATGTGTGTCTAGGAATAAAGAAAAAAAATTATAATACAGATAATATAAAATTTACCAAATGATAAATTTTATTATCATGTTCTATATAAATTTATATTTATCTATGTGTGTGTATATATATATATATATGTAAATATATGTATATAAATTTTTGTGTTAATGGGATTTTATTAATAAAAATATATAAAATGATATAAATATATATATATATATATATCTATATATGTTTATATATATTTTTCTATATATATATATGTCTATATATATGTAAATATATATTTATATATTTATTTACATATTCATAAATTTTGATATTCACATAAAGGATAATCGCTTCAAATTCTAAAATGTGATTCATTAAAAATTATTATCGGGAATAATTCTGAAACAATAATTACATGGTCAAATGATATTTTGATATATATATATATAATTATGCAGAATACCACCCCTTTTATCAAATTAATTTTGGGATCTCAATTTTTAAATAGGTTTTATATCTATTTTTGGGGATAACTCATGCAATCATGTGTGTTGACATAAAACTATAATCCATAGATTATCTAGTATAAAGAAAATATTATTTCATTCAATACATGATTTCCTTTTCAAATAAAGTTAATAGTATTTGTTCTAGGAACCGTTGACAAACTTCGACCACTGGGGTGTCGATGTATTTGGTATTAAGGTCTTGAAGAGGTGTATTGAACCACACAAGGTGCTTTATATTTGTCACAAACATCGACGACCTTGAGGATGGGGGTTCCATACCAATTATCCAAATTCACTAACCTTGAATTTAATGATTTATTTCAATTTTTGATTTATATTCTCTTTCTCAAAATCGCTTTCAATTTATATAACAAAAACCAGAAGACCTGAGTTGGTAAATTTGAACTGCGTTAGTATGAGATTTAAAAAACCCCAATTCCATTGAATTAGGGTGTATTTATTTTCATTTGTCAATTTAAATTGGTAAATTTTAATTGTGTATTTGATGGAAATGATTTAAATTAATTTTTTAATTTAACTGTGAAAATGAATTGTGAAATGACGCTATTTGATTTGAATGGATGTAAAATTGGTGAAATTAGAATAAAATGTTTTGATAAAAACCCAGTGGTTTTATCTTGTTAAAGAGGTATGTATTTTATTAAACCTCTTTTTTTTTAAATAAAAAATTGGAATTGTAATAGAAGAATGAGACTTAATTTTATTTTAACCAGTCTGAAATTAAATGGCCCATCATTGATTTTTTGTGATCACATGAAAGCCTTAGGTATTTGGTGAGTTATTTTGACGTATTCTACTCTATTACAATGTTCTAAAACATACATGAAGCATGTAACATTCTTTAAAAGATGGTGACAAGCCTTATATAACATGTGTGTATATAAGACATTTGTGTACACATATTTTCATTATCACATAGAGAGTGTGGAGTCATGTATCCTAGGATACTATTGCATATATTTGGAAGATACCCATGTTGCTGGCATATTATTTATATTTGAGATATAAATGTATTCCAATGAGTTTGAACATAATTAATACATGTTGAAAGTATATAAAATATTTTATGTAACTGGTTTATAAAAGGTGTTGTTTTAGAAATATTCCATAATTTTTAAATCCTTTTATTAATGTAATATTCTATCAATTGAAATGTGTATCATGATTTGTTTAATTATTATTTGAAATCAAAAACATTTTTATCATTAAAAATTTAAATAATTCTGTTGGTTAATAAATTTTTGGGATCTTTTATGGAATCTGTGGTGATACTGTACTAGGATTTTAAACCCAGACTATACATATGCATTTGGGTGTTTGTAGTTTATAATTTTATATGTTTTAAAAAAGGGAAATGATCACTTGGACGTGGATCCAGCTGATGAACCATGGCCTTGGTGAGTTGTGTCCTTAGGCACCTATGATGAATTTTAGTGTTTTAGTAAATGGGGTGTAGTAATTTCTTCTTATTTATGCCTCATTTTATTTTGGTACTTTACTCTGAGTGGAGTTTTATTTTTCTATGAATACTATCTTGATTCTATTACTTTCGCTTTGTTATTGGAAACATTGTTCCCACATTCATGTTGTATTATTCAATGTGATAGTCTCTAACCCATGTAGATCGGGAACACCCTTCTGAATATGTCAGGGCCTTCTCAGTTATCGGGTTACCTGGGTACTTGGGATGGTTCATGACAAAATCGTTACAAATGGATGTTAATAATATTTTCTTGATTATAGTATATATATGAGTATTCTTGTAAGAACGTTGGAGTTATTTGTGATTGATGGCCTTTCGTTATTTCACCTCAATAAACTTTATGTCACCAAGGGTGGCTTGGAAAATACATATGGTGGATTTGTTCTAGTCATTCCCTAATTTTTATTTGGATAGAGTGAAATCCATATCATGTCTGTTCTACTAGCTGAGATCTTGTTTCCCTCATTCATTTGTACGAACATTTTCTTGTGTCTTCATTATTCTTTTATAATTTTGTGTAACAATAAACCTTTGTGAACATGTAGAAATTTGATCTTGGAAGAGGTTGGTGTTGAACCCCAACGATATAATCCTCCAGTGGACCTGAGCCTAGATGAAGGGATTATGTGTGTTTTCTATGCTCTCGGACAAGCACTCATTCATGATCCACCTATTAAACATCAAGGGGATGCTCTTCTAAAAAATTATCTAGAATTCCTTCACCAAAAACTAGTAGTTTTAAAAGGCTCTACTAATCCTAGACATGATGAGGAATGGTTGGGTAGCATAGAATGTCTGTTTGAGTTCATGGAGACACTGGACTAGATCAAGGGTATGTTTCCACCATCGTGCTTGAGGGACAAAGCCGAATATAGTGGGATATGATGGCAACTGTGAAGGAATTGTAGAGCCTAAAGTGGAAGGACAATATGTTTCTTTTCATAGACCATTTCTATCCATAGTCAATGGTGTTGTCCAAGGATGTGGAGATTTTCAAACATAATCAGTCCAACAAAACCATGAATGAATATTAAAATAACCTTACTGAATTGGTAAATTTTGAAACTGATATTGTATGTAATTAAATGGAAATGGATCGACTCTTTATGTTTCGAATTCAGTCGGATATTTATTAGAAAGTATTCTTGTTGATGCTTCCTACTTATGAAAATGTATTGGATAGGGCGATGATGGTTGTGATGGGCAGTGCGGGAAATTCCAAGTAGAAAACATTTACTTTTTCTCTTTGTGGCATCATGAGATCCTTTAAATGAAAGATGAATCTTGGTGACTCTTTTAGTGTATCTCGATAGCACGGCCATTCTTGACCTCCTATAGTGCCTAGTTGAATCACATTATTATTCTTTCAGTGTGGCTAAGTAGGACATTCATGTAGTATTTTCATTAAAGAACCTAATAATTGTAACTCCTACAAACACATAGGGAACTTGAAAATGTTTTTCCATAACTTTTCCACTCTGCGTAATATGAAGATATTATCAGAACCTTGAAAAAAACTATGGGGAAATTATATGATCAACATAAAAAAGGTTTCTAGCCATATTCATCTGGAATGAAGCATCGTCATGCAAGGGAAGATTCTCCAGATGAAGCTGATACAGGCCCAACAACTATGAGAGGTACCATTATTATAACTTCATCATTAGTGACTTTTCTTTTTTGATACCATTGCGTCCCACTAATTTATTTCAACTAGTATCATTAATCATCTATATATTCGTATAGAGAAACTATTTTTGTAATGGATATTACTACAAACCTTGGTAAGAAGAAAGAGAAGGGTCACTGCAGTCCCTCTTATGTCTTACCTCTATCAAATTTTGGTTTGGAATAGAGTTTTTTGGTTATCAACATGATATATTTTGACATTTATTTAGGATGTATGGGCTCATTTCTAATAAATCCCATGCTAATTTTTATCTTCTAATAGTCTACCTTATATCACCTAGTGGGGTGACTCTTTTTTTTTGGGGAATGGGGCCTAAGGTCAAGAAAGGACGAACCTTCTTATCTGTAGTTGGGGAAATGAATATTTTTGTTTGATTTTGATCTGGGGTGAAAATCCTTGAGAAGTGATCTCCCTCCAGTAAACATTACATTTCCCAACGTGTTTACTTCAAACTTCATTGGTTTTCCATCAGTAAGTGAGGTTGAGTTTTGTATTATGTACGATAATCAACTTGTGTAAATTACCTCTTAACTAATTGAACTAGTTGAGTTAAAGTAGCTGAAGTCCTAGGTGGATGGCCTTTTAAAAAAGTGATTTTATGCTCAAGTGTGAAACCATGGGAGGCACTGGCTCTCTTCGCTAATAAAGTTAATGGTTTTCTTCACTTGTGTGTTGATTAATAAACTCTCAATCAAGGAAAAAATATCTATTTTAAGTATAATGCTGATTTTCGTCGTAGGAATTTATAAATTTTAGTTTGTGACTAGAAATTCTTGATGGTTTCTCAATGGTCGGTTCATCGATGATTGGGAGAAAAGTTAAGATTTATCCTCATTTTGTGGGACCTTTTGAAGTGGTTGATTATGTTGGGAATTTTACATTATGTTTTGAACCACTACCATAGCTTATGTCGATACATAACGTGTTCCATGTATTGTATCTACAAATGTCTCTCTCTGCTCTATCTCTCATTTTTTGCTGGAGTGGTCTTGATATTTAACCTATTTTATCTTTTACTAAACAACTAATTAGGGTTTTTGATTCTATTAAAATTATATTATGTAGGAGGATGATACCTTTGTTCTATGATCTATGGAATCATTGATCTAATTCTCATGAGACGTGGGAGAGGGAGACACTGAGGATAGAGCAGTGACCTCATATTATTAACATGGAGACTTCTATATAGGTTTTCTAGCGATAGAAAGTTCATATGGTGGGGAGGTTGTTACATCCCATTAATATTTCATGTTTTCTAAAACCCTATAGTGTTAAATTGTTAATATCATAAGTGGAAAAAATGATTTAACATCCAATCTTTGATAAATGTTTTAATGCCCTTAATTGCTAGTTAACATCTTGAAATATTTAATTGAATATTGTAGGAGTTTGACATTGATTTAGTATATTATTTTGAGTCCCAAAAGGTCTAGGTGAATACTGAATGAAATTATTAAATATCACATATTAAGGGTACACTTATTATTTAAAATAATTGAATAACTCCAAAACAGTACATCATATTTGAAATCTGAGACTACTCTTATGTCGGAAAGATGGTTTTTACTTAAAGAGGGGTATAACATTTGAAGGTGGATAATATTTGGATTCCTATCCCATGGGATAAAGTTATAAAATAATATTTAATATATTATTTTATTAAAAATAATTAAATATCTCCCAAATGGTGCGTCATATATGAAATCTAAGTCCACCGATGGGTTTGGCATGCTGGTTTTACCCTAATTAGGTATAACATTTTAGGCATTGGATGTTTGAATTCCTTGCTCACAAAAATAATATTTTTATTTTAATTAATTATTTAATTAGATATTTAAATAATAAATAATTAGTATCCCACATATGGTGCATTAGATAAGAAATATGATATCACATTTGGGTGCGGAACGTGGTGTTTACCACAAACATTGCGTAATATTTTAGGAAATTTTTTTTATAGTTGTTAATTAATCTATTTATTTTGATAATTATATTAAGTAATTTATTTAAAAAAATAAATAATAATTATAGTGATACAAAAAATTTAGGTCTTATTCAACCTTGGTCGTGTAAACCATTAATGCTTGGGGTGGTTTTGAAATGATTCATTTATTAACTATTTTGGATGAAAAATGATTGTAGTAAAATCCTAGTTTGACTCTAAATACACCATATTTATCTTATTGATGACTAAATAATCAAATCATACATTTTTTTTATTGAAACAAAAAACCCTAAATGTGTATGGTTTGGTTATAAGTAGTGCCCCTCATTGAAATGACACCATTTGAGACATATGATTCCCTTTTGGTTAACATGGATCTGATTTATCATCCCAGCGGGTAGGCGTTCTTCATCTTCCCCCCTCATCGGTTTCCCCCCACCCCCCATTTCAACATATATGGTTAGTTTTATATTTTATTATTTTTTTCTTTTTTTTATCGGAATTATATATAAAAAATATATATATGGACTAGAATAAATAAAAACGAAAAAATTATAAAAATAAAAATAATAATTTTTTTTTAATTTCTATATAAATGTGTGTATATATATATATGTATATATATATATGGGAAAATAAATTTCTGTGTCCATGGGATTTTTGGTTAAATACAAATTTATCCAAAGAGATGTATGTATATATATATATGAATATATATATATATATAGCATTATATATGAATATAAATATATAAATATACATATATTTTGATAATCCCATAAAAGATAATAACATCAAATTATAAAACAAGATTCCTTAAAAATTATTATCAAGAATAATTCTAAAAAAATAATTGTATGGTCAAAGGATATTTTGATATATATACATATATATATATATAAATGCATATAAATAAAAAATTAATTATATATAATACAACCTAAATTCTAAAATTAATATAGTGATAAAAATTATTGTACATTGTTTATAATTATTCTTGGGGATAACTCATGATATTGTGTGGGTTGACATAAAATAATAATCCATAGATTATTCGAGGGAGTGAAAATATTATCCCATTTGACATTTTATTTCCTTTTGAAATAAAATAGCTAGTATTGGTCCTTGGAACCATTGACGAATGTGGACCAGTGGTGTGTCAAAGTATATGGTGTTAAGGTCATGAGGATGTATATTTTACCATACATTATGGTTTACCCTTGATGCTGACATCGACAACCTTGAGTTAGGTGGTTCTGTTCATATTATCCAAATTTATTTTCCTATAATTTCTTGATTTATTTCAAAAGTTGATTTAAATTCTTGTTTCGTAAAACAAAATTCAATTGAAGTAATAAAATGAGTCCCCAGTGAATTGAGAAATTTGAAATTTTTGTGCATGAGATTTATAATATCGCCAATTCTATTGAATTGGGGTGTGTTTATTGAAATTTGTTAATTTACATTGTTCAGTTTAAATTGTGGATTTGATGGAAATGATTTCAATTAAATTTTCTAATTTAATTGTGGATATGAGTTATGAAAATATGTAATTGGTTTGGAATGGATTTCAAAATGGTGAAATTGGATCAAAATGTTTTGATAGAAACTCAGTGGTTTTATCTTGTTAAAGATGAATATTTTTTTTATTAAAACACATTTTGGTTTTAAATGGAATATTTTCATTGAATTGGAAGAGTTTGACTAAATTGTATTTTAAGCTATCATAAAATAAATGTCCCATTATTTGTTATGTAATAGAACATGTAAGCCTTAGGTATTTGGTTAGTTATATGGACACACTCTACGATATTACAAAATTCTCAAATATACATGCATTAGGTCACATCCCTTAAGTGATGGTTATGAGTCCTCACTAAATAGTGTCCAAAGGACGTATGTCTACACATACTGTTGTGATAACTTACATAGTGTGGAGTCCTATAGCCATGAATACTCTCATACCTATTTTAAATATAACCACCTTTCAAAATTTTTATTTATATTTGAGATATAAATAAATTCCAATAATTTTGATAATCTTTACATGCTTGTAGAATTTACATAATATATTTTATGTAACTATATTAATTAAGCCATTGTTTTAGATGCATTTCAACATTTTTAAAGAATTATCTTAAAGTAATTGACTATAACTTTAACTGTGTAGCATGATTTGATTAATTTTTATTTAAAATTTTGTGATACCCTACTGGGATTTTTATCTCACACCCTACTTGTGCTTTCGAGTGTTTGTAGTTTACCTTCCTCTAGGTTCGAGAAAAGGTAAATGATCTCATAGAATTGGATCCAAATGCTATACCAGGGTATTTTTGAGTTGTTTCATTAGGTACTTGGGTTTTATTTCTCTCTTTTAGTCCATTGTTTTTAGTACAGTGGTCATGTTTATGACTTATTGTATTCTGCTACATTACTCTCTGTGGAGTTTTCTTTAGTTATGTGTACTATCTTGCTTCTATTACATCCACATTATTTGTGAAAACATTGATCCCACATTCATGTTTTTTGATTCCAGGTGCTATTATCCAACATGTGGGGATCAAGAATTCATGTCAGGCTATTTTAGGGACATCTCGGTTATCTGGCTACCAAGCTACCTGGGCTAGTTCATCACATTATAACTTAAACCCTTACCTCATGTCACATATTTCATTGTATGAATTTTAACATCATGTATAATAAATATATAATTACTATATATCTCTTATTCAACCATTCAAATTCATATAAAAAATATACATTTTATATATTAGATCTTATATTTATTGTATTAATATGTTTTTTTGTTAAAATCACTATTTGAGTTGATAAAAACTTTATTTATTGTGCATGTTTTGTTTTGAAACATCAAATCAATGTATTTTGATCTTGGTTGCATCATCTACAAATTTTTAGTCATATAATATGTGTTCTCAAACCGGACGAAAGTCCATTTATATTTTTTATTTATTTTTAGATAATCAAATTTTTATCTTACTATGGAGAGAACAATTTAATTACCCACAAGTTGAGAGGCACAAGGCCCTGTATATAACCCAGAGGCCCAAAGGACCAATTTCAATAGAGGTTCTGTTACCTAGAATCTGATTCATTAAGGGTACATATATCCCCAAATTGCATTCTTCTCTTTGAAGATATATATAGTTTCTGGTACTAATAATTTTTTCCGTAACCTCTCATTATTTTAATTTGTTAATATATACTATAGTAAATACTACTTTTTATGATTCTTAATTTTAAACTTTCTCTTTATTGTTCATAACTAACTACTTCATGAACTGTTTTCCTCATGTCTTGAAATTCATTTCTATAGAAGGTCTAATGTAGCCTTGTGTCCCTATGGCATGATGGCCTCTAGTGGACCAAATTCCCTATGTCTTGAAGACACCAATATATGGCCTATAGACCAAAATCACATGAACAAATCTATAGATACAATAAAAACTATAGTAACTACTATAATAACTCATAAATTCACCCATATATGATTTTATCATAGGTTTCATGTAGTATTATGGGGTCAATTAACAATTGACATACCAAACCAAATATATTATTTCATGTCTAGAATATTTAATAAATATGTAAACATTTATAACTATTCAAAAATAGTGGTGATGAAATATGAATTACTTCACTTAATGATGAAATTTGTATTTACGTATTCACAAGTGATATTATTTGTTTTTTAAAATTAGTTTTTATGTAATTTTATCTCCATTTTTGGGTTTTTTGGGACCCCCATGAATGAGTTTACTTTATTAATCATGTGTATAATTTTATGATTCATTATTTTTGTTTATGGGTTATCGGAAATGTTCAGAAGGAAATGGTTGAATGGTGTTCATGTATTGTGAGGTTCTTTGAGTATTATGGTGAGGTCATGCGTCATATTGTGATACTTTTTGTTAGATTAGTCATTTTATCAAATATTTTTAGTCTTTCCCCAACTCTAAATTGAGTGGAAATTGTATTCCTCCCTCTCAATGTTCGATTGATAAAAATACTTGAGGTCTATTAATATGATGTCTTTTCTAGAATAAAAATATTGCCTTATATGTTTATTTGGGATGATGGATTTTATGAATAGGGTCTTTTAGTTTACATGTTACCCTGAATAATTGTGGAATATTTGGTGTACGTTAAGATTTTTTTACCAATTTAACATCACACTCCCTAGTTTTTAGTTCTCTCTTTTTACTAGATTTCATTTTTATGTTTGATATTTACTTCCTTTCTTTGTTTCCCCTATTGAATTTATTGAAATTTTAGTTTCTATATATACAATATTATTTCATTATTATCTATTAAATTGTTCCACGGGATAGCTTTGTTGTGAATTCAATTCCATTAGTTTAAACACTCTGAAACTTGGGTGTATTCAAGGGTAACAATATTAACATTCATAATTGGTTTGGCTGAGTGATCTATTGATGATAAGTGTTTATAATTTCGAAAATGGGGAATATAATGTTTAGATTTCTAGTCCTGAGTTATCATATATAAATTTTCATTACACAATACTTGATCTATATTATTTCTTGTTTGGACATATATCTGTTTGAACAATCTCATAGTTATGTATGAAGTGATAAATCTAGTGTTCTAAATTATTCCTTAATAATGATAATTATGATTGATCATTTTGGTATTCATTGTGGATATATAGTTTTCAATGGTTGAAATTGTTTTTCCCTTAGGTTATTTCACATTATGAGAGTATTTTTTACCCTTTTGTTTCTAGAAATATTTATCGATTCCTTTGGTTAAAAAAACGTGACATAGGTTTTCTTGTTGATATTATTTTTATTAATGTAGTTAATTTTTATTAAACTATTTTATATTGAATCAATATTGTGGGGAGATGCATGTTTGGTCTCTATTTCCCTAAGAGACGAAAGTTTGAAAAATGGAAAATATGAACCCTTGGTATTGTTGTTATTGGTGTTATCTTCATATCTATAGTTGGTGCATGCTAAGACTAGTTTAGTATTTTCTATGTCACGATTAATCCTCTTGAATAGATTCATGATATATCTTAATGTTGGAAAATTCATTATGGATTAATTTATTCACTGATTAATCCATCATTGAAAGAGCATATTTCACTATAAAATTGATTTGATAGTCATTATTAATGCTCCAAAAACATAGTAATGATACCACATTTGAGATAATTTTATGATATATTTAGATTATATATTTATATCATATAAAGATACTATAATAATTTGATCCTTAAATTGATATAATGGACTATGTCACTCTAGACCATTTATTCAAGTATTGGGTAATCTATTTGGACCATAGGTATGGTCAAAAACAATTTGAGATTGGTTTTACAAATCTTGGATATGATGAATCATAGTAGGAGATATCATTTGATAACTACTTTGAAAAAAAATATTTATGTTTGATGCTATGAAAAAATAGTGTTCTATGTTTGTTAGATACATAGTTAGTTAATTTTAATATCATTTAAGGATTTTTAAAATAGCATATACTAGTTTTAATTGTTATAATTTAACCATTTATTGTGCAAATATCTCGGGTTTCAAGTTTCAGTTACCAGATAGTTTATTGTGTCTTTAGAATATTTTGTTTGTTTTGGTTAATCTATTATGGGAGCTTACATATTATAAACATATATATTGATGTCTTATTCTCTCTAGGGTTAATAAGATTTTCATTATTTGGTACATTAATGTGAAAATCCAGAGTGAGCCTAAAAATTGAAAAATTTATGCCATAGTTCCAATCTTTTTTAAAGGTAGAGCATAGTAACATAGAACTAATTTTTTGTAATTTCCTAATCAATTTCATTAATGAAATTTTATAAATAATATATTGACCCTGTAATATGACCACCATTAAATATTATAGGAATAGAGATAAGATGTTGGAGTCATAAATTGATTCTTGAAATCATTTTGTTTCCTTTCATATAAAGAATATATTTATGGTATAGAAAATTAAACAATATGTTTGAGGGGTTGGTAAGATCCCTAGTGTTCCCACTTCCATCGGAATATTGGTCTCATGTCTACCATGATTTTTGAATATGGATATATAGCCTAAATATTTATATGGATTTAATTTTGAAACACATTTATGTTAAGAATGTGTGGGTTAAGTAACTCTTGTTTGAAAATGTCTTATTAATGGGTGAGAGGTATGGTGTGGTCAGCCTAGTAAAGGTTGGATGTTGAATGATCTATGTGATAATTTATGGAAGATACATTCACTATCATTTGGATGATGAGTTGAACGTTCATGGTGTCTCATTCAAACTCTTTTATATTATGATATCATCTTTAATTGAGAATGGTGTGTCATAAATGATGTATGTTGTTCTCATTTATGATTTTTGAATGTCATGGAAAGTTAGATAATTAGTGAAACTTAATATCTCACCTAACATTGTTTAATGAATTTTTCCATGTTGTCTAACTAAATAGGTATCAAAAAGACCAAATCTTTTGATATAAATGGGAGTATATTGATCATAAACATGAAATCATATTGTTTATTATCTAGTTCATTTTATATATTTCTAGGATAAGGTGTTTGGTATTAAAAAAATTCAAAATGAGTCTTATGGTAGTGTGGACGGGGTAACGATATGATTTGGGAATGTGAAACGTTATTCATGTGGTAGTGGCCTCTATCATTTAGAGTTCTAAATTGTGAATTCTTTGGGGGGGGGGGGTGAAGAGATCCTTTATCTGGATAATAATTGTAAAAATGTCATTATTTTTATAATTTTTTTAATTTGAACTTTTATTTGCGATGAAATAATTTATTATCAAAGAAATATATATTTTTGGTATTATGGTTTTGTATATAGGTATCACAAGATTTAAAAGTTTTACATGAGGGTCAAATTTATTTTTAATACACTACAAAAGAGTAACATACCTTCACATTTGTTATTTAAAGGTTGGATTAGTTTTCTAGGAGTTATCATTGGGTAAAACAAACGTTCCATGTGTTTCATAAGTGTAAACTCCATTTTTCAAAGGTTCTATAAAGATAGCATTCATTTTTTTCAAAGATACGAAAGCATAATATGGTCATTTAATTCACGTTTATAGAGCTACACATGGTTATCCACTAATTTCCAAAAGATACATATGGGTACTATAGGAATTGTGTTATAGTAGGTTGATCTATGTAAGGGTAACCTATTTTATTAATGGTTACATATGGGTAAAACCTCAATGTGTATGGGTATCATAGACTATATGTAGTGGTATCTTAGATTTAATAAATAGTGAGTAAGGGTTGGGTTGGGTTGTGTAAGTGTAACTATTACATTATAATGGTTTTGTAAAGGAAACCTTATACCCTTACAAGAAAAATATGGTCTATGTAAGGGTAATGCAGTTTACAATTATGATGAAATGTAATTAGGGGAAAAATATATAAAACATGTAATTTTGTTTCTTATTCTCTATAACAACCTTATAACACATTTTTAATTATTTTTATGGTCTATAATCATGGAATTATTCTCGTTAACCAATTAATTATTCATAAGTGATGTTTTAGAATGATTTAAATGATCTTCATTCATGGATTTATTAAAATTATGAAGTAAATGGTGTGTTTAATTTTGAGGCTTTATTGATGAAATCCAAAACACCTTCTATATTAATTTCAATTTATCCAATGCTCCACATAATATGATTTTTTTGATCCACGTGAGAAAATTTTTGGGTTATCAATCTACATTTGAAGAATTTCAATTAGAAGTGGCTTATTTTATTTTTTTCATTAATAAAAAATAGTAAAATAGTGATTCGGGGTTGTCTTATTTGTATAATTTGACATGATATTCCTTTATTGATGGATGTTCCTTCACTGGTCATAGTATTTTTGTGTCATTAAACTATTATTTATACATGAGGCATGTTTACTTGTACATTAGTGTTAATATATGATATAATGTATTTTCAGAAAAAATTCCATTATATATTTTTTTATAATAAATGTTTGATTTATTCAAGCCATAATATTTGTTTAAATTGTGTTTTCAATTAAAAATTGTGTATTGAAATTTTATTTCTGATTAACTTCATAAATGATGGATTTTTTGTAAAATGTATTTCAAAATATTTGATATGGTGATTCATAACTTTTGAAAAATTGTGTTGATAATTTTTTTTTATTTTAATATCTATGAAAGAATGGAAATTAAGATACTTCTCTTAGGATTTTTTTATAGTTTTTTATTCTAAATTTTATTTTTAAAATATGTCAATGGATATTATTATATAATGAATAACATTAGTAAAAAAAATCATAGTTATTTTGTTAAAACATGGAATGTGGGAACATTTGATATCATTAGGCATGGATACAAAAAACCCAAGTGTGTGTTACAAAACACTGGTTTTTTATGTGTGATAAAGTGATTCTGGAAGAAAATTAGTTAGCCTAATATTGATATAAGGTAAAAAGAGTCGATATTATTGAGATTCACATGCCAGAGTAGTGGTATTTGTTATCTTAATAATTTATTTCCATAGGACACATCCACACTATGTTTAATGTTGAATTTGTTCTTTATGTAACATGATTTACCCCAACAGGCTTGAAGTCCTTCTTTTTTATTGATTTTTGATAACCCCCTTAAAGTGATGTGGGGGTCCTTTACAAGGCTCATACGATTAGAGATTAAATGACTCGTAATTCTTAGGAAATATATAGAATATAATTGTAATTCCTCTTACCTAGCTTCTTCATCGTGATATCAACCCTCCACCTTCGCATGGATTGTTCAGATAGGATTCCCATGAAAGCACATGCTGGTCCTGATGGGAATGAAATACCCTCTGTTTCTGAAAAATATTCTTAGCTTCTTCTCTAGTGAATGAGCCTGCCCTGAATCCCCTTCAATAGTCTGCTCGATGTAGATTATGTCTGATCATTTAAGTACACTTTTAGGTGGCCTGAAGGCCTTGAGGTGGCCCTAAGGGCTTGATTTGGCCCAAAAGAATTACTTTCCTGATGGATTTGAGGTTTCATAAGGCATTGATGTGGCCCGAAAGCATTACTTTCCTGGAGGCCTTGGGTGGCCTGAATTCCTTAGAAGACCTGAGGCTCAAACCGGTGGCCTAAAAGCCCAAATAGATGAATAGTTCTGGCTTCTACCAAACCAAACAGTGTATACTATAGTACCTGGTAGAGTTCCTACTACAGTGCTACTATAGTGCTGCTACAATGCCTAAAAAATAATTTCTCCGCCCGCTTTTTGAACTCAGGTCTCTATGATCATATTGTATTATGTTGGTTAACATTATGAACAATTCATTATATTAATACAATAATATATTTTGGGTTATGTTTATTATTTTTACTACCCTGTATTTATCATTTTTCTATATTTTCATATTATATTGGCTTTGAATATGGAATGTTTTTAAAATAAACCAATCGAACAAATAAAAAATGGTTATCACATGGAAAGGGATTTATAACCTGGTTATGTTTTAATGAGAGAACTAATGATTTTAGGGTGATATTCATTTTATATATTATTCGGATTTTTTATATTGGTCTTAGTTCTTTCCACACTCTATAATATTAAAATAACATTGTCATCAATATAGTATATGACATGTAACATCGACCCTAAAACAAACCAAAAAATATAATTATTTATATATTATTATTATAACCTTTTCATTGAATTAGAAGTTTTAAATTTAATTACCTATATTTTGAAATATATATTAAATACATACTCAATAAAATATCATTAATTAATTATTAAGAAACAAAGACTCAAATATTAGTAGAGTGATCTTATTCTTCAAAATTATATTTTGTTCATAAATGATTTTAATTTATTTTTATAATCTCAAAATATATTTAATTTTTTAAAACTATATATGATTTAATTTATAAAATTAAAATCATTTTTTAAATAATAATATAAATATTATATTTGGGGGATATTTTTATATTTATTTGAAAAAATTAATTTTACAATGAATAATGAAATGCATTGATTCTTAATTTAAAATAAGTTTTTTTTTCAATAATTTACATATATCAATTTTAAAAATAATAAATGCACAATTATATATTTTATATTATAAATAAAAAAATTGTGTTTATTTGAAAAAAATATGGTTATATTTGGTATATTTTTTTTACAATTAAAAATGTTTTTTAGAAAGATATTTTTCTTTAGGTTTTGTGTTCTTGTCTTAATTTAATTTATACAACTTCTTTGAACTAGTCTAAAAAAATAAATATCATATTCGGAATAAGTATTTCATTATTACATAGATAGTTCATATTTTTTTGGTTGCTATGAATTGTGACAATAGTAAATAATTATAACCATATTAAGGGTAAATTAGGATATTTAGGTTATAAATATTATGATAAGCACTTTAAAATGATGAAAAAACTTAATTTTAATTCATTGGATGAGTGTATCCCATAAATAAAGATAAAAATGTCTAATATGCGACATCTCCATTTTTTCAATGATTTTTAGTTTATAATATATAAATGAGGAAAAATAAAAAATATTGTTTCTTCTTTTAATTTATACAAATATTTTATGATAGGGATAAATTAAATTTATTTTACATTCTCTATTTTCATTTTAAATATACCTTATTTATTTTTATTAGTATAAATTATTTATAATTTTTAGTTATAATATAGTCACTTTTATTATTTGTGAAACACTGATGAAATATTTATTTAAATAATATAAAAAATATAATAATTGATATTAAAAATACTATATATAATATAAATTTGATGAATTATTATTTTTCAAAATAATAATGACCAAAATAAAACTATAATAATTTTTTAATTTTTTGAGATTTTTCTTTTTTTTATTATGTATATAAAGTCAAATTAAAAGTATTATGTTAAAAAAATGGTAATGATATTTTACTATAAATAAAATATTATTAAAAAATATAAAAATAATTAAATTTCTTGATTAATCTAAATTAATGGGTTACTGTTCTAAATATAAAACATAATCTATTTTTTGTTTTTTCATTTTATTGTTACATCACTAAACATTAACGGGTAGATTACATTATGATTGTGTTAATTGTCAAAAGGGATAACACAATGATAAAACCAAAATACAAGGGTGAAAAAACCCAAAAAATTTCCATATATTAATTTATGTGAGAATTTAGAAATATATTCCTATTATCTTAAACTTTTATCAATTTTATCTATCTGAGAATAAATAATATTTTCTGTTAATTGAACACATTGTAAAATTCCAAAATTTCCCCTACCCTCGTTTATAAAAGCATAACCCTTCTCTCAACTATTCACTAATCTTTTAGAAATCCAAATCTGCAAAACCAAACCTATTTATCTTCAAAACAAACATGTATATTTTTTTGTTGTTTTATTTCCAAATTACCAAACCTATTCCGCTTAATATAAGATATACTGAAAACTTCCAAAGAAAGGGTAATCATCTTTACTAACTCATTCAAGATGATTTTTTCTTCTAACTACTCTAAATGCACATTTACCATAGTGAAATAATAAAACTAGTATCAAACATATAAGGATATTTTATTATGATTTTGATACAATCATATTGAATCTTATTTACATCCTATGAAAATGGAAAACATCACCCATACATTCATACGTCCTATCATCTCCATGTAGCGGTGTAATTCAGTTTCCATCACCATTTTACTAGGAAGGTTATAAATATAGAAGTAATGATTATATATAATATATATGAAAAATTTATTATTGATGAATTATAGTATCTTATTTACCATCTTACAATAGATTCATTTGGAAAACTATAACATCACTCATTCATACATGTTGAATACCACCTTTATGAAGAGATGTGAACCGTTTTTCATTTACACAATACATGTATGGTAATAAGGATAGTATTAATGAATATATATGATATATATGACTATATAAATTTTTATAAATTCATAATTATTGTTGGATTTTATAATTATTGTTCATTAAAAATTTATACCAATGTTTAATCATATGTATGTCCTACTATCTCCATGGAGTATTTAAATATTTCTCTATATAAATCATTAATGGATGATTATAAATATCAATATATTATTTATATATGATATTAATATCTTGAATAGCATTATTGAGATGATATAACTATGATAATAATGAAAGGGGTATACTATTGAATCAAGTAATACTTTAAAAACAATGTAGTTAACAAAAGAACAAATTAAAAAGTAAAATATTGTTATCAAATATATGATAACATATTTTAAATGGATTGAATAAGATATTATACAAGTGAATATTCATAGGGTCTGTAACCACAATAAATTTTATTTTATTATATTTTTTGTTATATAACCTACATGGAAAGTCAGATCTCATATAATGGTTTGCTATCTCACTTTTGTTTTTGTGAAACATATTCCTTATTCAACACATAAAAATTTCTTCTGATGTATAAAAATCAAATTTGAAACTTTATATCATTATTTCAATTTATATTTATATTATTTATAGTTTTAATTGAATTTATTTATTTAATGAGGGTTAGATTTTAATATTTAGTAAAGTGGTAACATATTTCATCTCAATTTTCATTCAATTGATACATATTAGGTATTATGCACCTTTTTCATGATGTGTAACTAATAACCATTTGATGTATTTAACACGAATATGAATTTATTCATGAAGATTTAAGATTTCATTCTCTTATTATTCCACATTATCATCAGGAATATTTTCCTTCCATATCCAAATTTTTAGAAATT
Organism: Viscum album; assembly: GCA_963277665.1. Classification (NCBI taxonomy): domain Eukaryota; kingdom Viridiplantae; phylum Streptophyta; class Magnoliopsida; order Santalales; family Viscaceae; genus Viscum; species Viscum album. Next base: position 1,284,598,347 of record OY728159.1, on the reverse strand, counting down.
GTTTTTAATTTGTACATTTTATTATATCAAAAGATTTATTAAAGAAATTACATATTACACAGGAAATTTTACATTTTTTTAAGAATATTTTAAATTTTATCACAATAGTTTCAATTTCACCATTACTTATAGAAAGGAAAATAAATGATTTCTTCTAACGTATGATAAACTAATATATTTTCTCTTCGCCATAACTGTTTATTCCCTTTAACTATTTTTAAATGTTTTAAATCGTTTTATAAAGAATAATATTTTCTGTAAAATTATTTTAAATATTTCATTCTCATTTTCATTTATTATTTTAAATAATTTATTTTATGATAACATATTTTTTATGTTCGTCTCTCATATATTGATTAATCTCATAAAAAGAACTTTTTTAAAAAATATTTACTTTCTTGTGATCATTAGACATTAAATTTCCATTAAATTTCCATATTCATTGTAACTGGTGTATGATTACTTCATAAATTATATACCATTACTACATACTATATATAACTTAAAATGTTATGTGATTACGTGGCGAATGTTTAATATATTGTATTCTCAATACCAATATTTTTTTATAATACATATTGTTTGTGAATTAAATTGATCATCCAATATATGTAGAATGTGTTAGACATTTAGTGATGGGTGGGTACCATAATTACATATCCCCTCAATTCATTGGTAGGTTTCGTGATAAAAAATAGTAAGATATATTTAATTAGTTTTCTGGTGTATTCTTAACTAATGATTAAACACTCATGGAATAAGGAATCCATGCCATAGATATGATGATTTCCGAAATCATGTTGTCTAATAAAAATCAATTATTTCATTAAGAATTATGTAGTTAATATCCATGAGATTACAGAATTAATATTATCCATGGATGCAATTTGGGATCATTTATTTATCAAAGATAATGTCTTTTAATTTACTTACCTTTTCAAATTGATCATGCCTTACACATTCACGATAACTTCCACTATATGTAACTGAAACTGTTTATTTAAGCTCACCAATTTTTTCCTTTTTCCTCGATATGAAATAGTATATTGAGAATAATGCTGATAATTCTAAAATTATCCATATTATATATTTTAAATTTTCAATGTAATGTGTGGATAATTATTATTTCTAGTTTTTCAAGACTAAAAATTTATTCCTTCATTTATGATGAAATTTCATATATCTAGTGTCAATGTAATAAATATGATACCAGATTTGGGTTACTGGGGTTGAGGTATTTGTAGTTGTTATCATACCGTGTTTATTAAAAACCTAAGGAAATAGACATAGAAACACATAGATTAGGCAACATAACCAAATTATAGACAATGGGGACATTCCCAAAATGTGCTATTTTTAAGAATCATATGAGAATAGTTTATGATTTTTAGGTTCCACCATGAGTTAATATGTCTTAATATGATATATTTTTAACTCAAAGCTTCCTCCTCTGCTATTTTATGTGATGAATGTACATTGGAATAAATTATTGAGCTTTAATAGATAATTTAGCTATATTTAACCCCTTTTTATAAATTTTATTTATTGTAATACTATTATATTTTCATGGATATAAGTTTAAATCTTTTCCAAACCATGAGGGTTAATTTGATCATTTTTATTAAGTTATTAATAGTCAATTGAGAATATTTTATTTTTAAAAAAATTAGATGAATAAAAATCCTTTGTGATTGAAAATTGGTTTTATGAATAATGTTATTATATAATTTCACCATATTTTGGAAATGTTACAAAAATTATATAAATATAGTTTTACTATTAGAAAAACCCTCAGCCTGTGAAATGTTCGTTCACACTCAACGTGGACACAATGCTTAAACCCCCAACTGATGGAAGGCATGGGTGTGGTGCCTTCTATTATCCCATATTATATCTAGGTTTTTAAAACACTATTTTTTTTACTGAATTAGTTGGATAGATAAATATTAAGATGATGTAGGACCATATATTTTATCCTATAAAAAACATGCGATTGAAAAGTAATTTTCTCATTAAGAGAACAACATTATTTAATAAGAAGATCACCGTAATTTTGGGGAACATTATATAAAATTATGTGAGTTTTTTAGAAATCAATATTAAATTATCATTGTAAAGAATATAATATAATTAATTATTATTATTCATTTTATTTATCCAAATTATTTTCATGTGTTTTATATTATATGATTAGGCCCTATATATTTTTTGTTGTATGAATTTTTGATTCACTAATTTTTATTTGAGATAAATATTATATATATCATCGATGAATATGTCGTCAAGAATTTATGTTTCAATCATATTCAATAAAATTTAGATGAGTTTTCTGAATGATTTATTTCAACATGTGGTATTACTGTTTTGTTTATGGTGATAAGATTTTTATTTATTCTTAAGTTGGTTTTTTTGAATTGGGAAATTACCTTATATTGTTATAAACATTTGGGGTTTGAATAATTTATAAATACAAGAGTGATTACTTAATTTATTTATGTGGACTATGTGATAAATTAAAATTATTGTTTCATGCTCCATAATTAAATAATTCATCTTGGATATTCATTTTAAAAAATAAAATAAGTAAATTGATCAAATTTGGCCTATATGAAGAAATTTTTCATATAAAAAAGAATTAAATAATGAAATTATATATCCATATGTTCTAAAAATATATTTTATATTAATTATTCAAATAAAGGAAAAGGATTTTGACTAAAAATTCATCATATTAAACAATGTTATGAACTGATATTCTTTTCAACAATCATTGATTTTTGTTTTACAATTGTTAAATTTTTCTTATCCATGTTCTCTATCACTTTCTATTAGTCATTCGTCTGTAGATTTATCCACTATGTAAATATTTTCGATTCCCATTAATGTTTTCTAATTTATAAACATAAATTTTTATTATTTTAGATGATCTTGATATTTAATTTCCCCTCTTCTTTAGATGATGTTTTATTAATCATTTTTGGATATTAATTTTCTATATTTGAATTTTATAAATTCAAACCCTTGATTACAAAGAACTAGTTAAAATTTTGAGGATGTGATTTTTTATGGGGGGCTTTAACACCCTGGTATTTTAATTGAATACTAATTTTTATATTGAATACAATAAGAAACATTGATCCATAATGGGCGAAAAAATATTATTATTTATAAATAACCCTTATAAACTATAACTTGAATTAGTGGGTATGAATAATATTAAGGTAATTATGAAATAATTATATAAATATACTATGAAATAAAAATTCATTGATTGATTCCTATGAATCAGAAACTCAAATTTTACTAAATTCATTTTATTCATTTGAAATACATTTTTTCTAATAAGGATTTTTATTTCATTTTTTTGAAACAAATAAAATTTTTTATTTCATATTTTATAAAGTTTATTTTTCAAAATTAACTTAATTATTTATGTCATCATATCAAATTTATCATATAAGGGATTTTTAAAATTTATCTGAAAAAGATAGTTTTTCTGGTGAATTGTTAAAAATATCAGTTTTTATTTAGAACTATATTTTTTTCAAACATGATAAAGGTTACATTGTTTGGAAAATTAATTTAAATTTTATATTATAACTATTATAATTTAAAGAATAATATTATTTTAATTAGAAGAAATATTATTTTTTAGTTTGGTATAAAAAATATTTTATAAAATATAATTTTTTCTGAAAAACATTCTTCTATTGATTTTAATGCTTATCCTGAATTCAGTCCTTATACATATAAGATATAATTACTGAAAATGGATATTATATTTGAATTCAAGATTTAAAAAATTATTAAATAGATCTCTTTTATTTATCATCATTATAAATAGTATCCATACTAAATAATTATCGCCATGGTAAGATGAAAAAAAGACATTTTTGTTACAAAAAATATGTCATAGACTAAAAAATAACCCTAACTATAGATCCATAATCATAATATAAATAAATATTAAATGTTAATATAAAAATATTAATTAACAAATATATTGATTCATACAACAATCATATATTTCAAAGGCCTTTGGAAACATGATTACAGTAATAACTTGTTCATAAGTGACATACATTATCCCCCTCTATGTTATTAATAACAAGCACCATTATAATACATATCATACATAATACCTCTCTTTATAACCTAGATAAATTAAATGTAATAAAGGGTGAGCTCAGATGCTCGGAATGGGTTAATAATAGATATATCCATATAACATGAGAATAAGTATATGATAACAAGAGAATGACATATGAAAACAATATTTTTTTATATCATATATCATAAACCTGAGACATTGAATAAATATAAATATTTCATAACACATGAATCATAATGGAAATAAAGAATAAGATCCATTGAATTATAACATTAGTATAAGGCATATAATTCCGGCATACACATAATAATAGAAATCTTTTTCCTTAGTATTCAAGGATTTACTTCTAGGGATATCATAGTGGACTGTGTTCACACCCCAAATAATTGTATTATTTAATGTTCACACCCATCACTATCACAGTGGATTCATTTTATTCTCAAAACCATCATAGTAGTCAAAGATTAAACTTAAGATTATCTTATTGGATTGGGTTCACTCCCCTACAAATTGTAGTAGTCAAGGATCACACCCAATACTATCATAGTGGACTGGATTTACTACAAAAATAATCATAATAGTGATGTTTCAATCCAATACTAATATATTAGATTAGGTTCACTCCCAAAATAATTTTAGTGGTCACGGTTCACCCACATCATTATCATATTTTAAAATTCACTTACTAAACTGGTTTCACTCCCTATTCTATGCTTGTTTATCTCTTGAGATATTAGTTTTTTTCTTGATTAATTAGAGGGATATATAGGTCCCACTGAAAAAATAATGATAACCAATGATTTCTATTCTGTAATATCATTAAATATATTTTATTTCATCACTTATATAATAATTTTGTTTTTCATAATATATTTATCGTACCATAACCCATAGAAAAAAAAGTTACATAAATATTTCAATTTCTCCTCTTAATATAACCCATAGAAAATGAACGAGTTTCATAAACATATTTTCATTATAAATGTCATACTTAAAGGGAACGAATAAATTTTGTATCATTGTTTCATATCTCTATTAAATATTAGTTAATTTCAATGGATGATAGATTATATGGATTTTTTTGAAAGACCACTTTTAACTTTTTTAAAGAAAAAGATAATTTTTACTTCGAAAATAAACATTTTAAAACTAAATGATCCTTGAAATTGTGAAAAAAATATTCATTGAAAATAATATTTGAATCATATCAAGTAATATTTAAAGCATTAAATGGTCATGATAGATGAAAATAACATTCATGTCATACATGTTAAATAAACATTCCTTCCAAATTGTCAATAAATATTCAAAAAGTACATTATTAGCAAGATAAAAATAATTATTCCTTTAAAAAGTTTTATAAGAATACTAACATTGGTAAAAATTACATTAAACAAAATTTTATAATTATAATAACATTTAATAAAACATTTTTATAAAATTAACTGTATGGAATAAAAAGGATTATCGATCAAAGGGAAAAATAATCTATATTTTTTTGACAAAGTAATTTTTAAATTTTCTAAAAATTTATTAGGGTAAAATCATATTAATATGTTTATTATTCATAAATAATAATATAATAATAAAATAAACAAGTTTTCTATTGAGAGATATACTAATAATTCATCATCATATACTTAATCATAAACTATCTTGATAAATAGTGGGATTATAACATAAAACCTTTACCACTTTGGTATCAATTAATCCAGAATACACATGAAATAAAAAAAATTATATATATATATATATATATTTGTGTGTGTGTTTGTATCATTATTTCATGATATTAATCACAAAATACATTCATGGAATGTATATACATGACATAAGATAAATAAGTTGTGCAAATGGAATTTTTCCTATGAAAACCTAAATGAGAAGGAAATACATTACCATAAGTGTCAACATATTTAATATATTTTATAACCTAAATTTTAATAAATAATGGTTTATAAAATATTTATCTTATATATCTAATAAAATATACTAAATTTTATATGATTTAAATATTACCTTTTACTACCTGTTTATTAACAATTCCATGTTGAAATTAATCTTTGCATAATAACTACTTCATTTTTCATATATGTTTTTGTTGAGTATTTTCAGTTATTTTGGATTTATCATGGTACTATAATTTATAGAAATCATAAAATTATATAAATATCATATATATTCATTATATATTTATTTATAGTAATAGATAAATGTTATAGATAAAAAAATGAGCAGCATCTTTCATAGAGGTATTAAGTAATACGTATGCATAAACACTATTTTCGTTTTATCAGAAGATTAAAGGGATAGATAGATAATATTTTATCCCATTTTTATATTAATTGTTATGTAATATATAAAATATATATTTTTAATATTTATCATTATTACAATCCATGTGAAGCGTAATTGAAAAACAAATTGCATCGCTTCGCGAGGCGGTAGTCTACCATACAAACAAGTTACATAAAGATATTCTAATAGAGTTGAAAGTTAGATGGTAATTACAATATTATAATTATAAGAGTATAATAATGTTATTAATATGATATAAATATTTTAAATCCATCTTTATATCCACTATTGAGTGAAACTGATTAAAAATAAATTACATCAGTTCGTGAGGTAGTAGTCTGTCATACACACGATCAATAGATTCGTTTCAAATATGATGAAAGAATATATTTATATAGGTTATTACATAATCCAAAAAAAATATAATTATATTATATATAATTGTGTTCTTTTAATAAAAAATTTGTGAATTAATAAAGGAGGTAATAGAATAAGAGAAAATAAAGAGCTATGTGAGGAGATTTACCTTCTCTTGGAACAATTTTCTTTTGATCTCTTATTAAATACCATAGGATTTTTTTTTATGGATGAAAATATTATCTAGAACATGGATATGGAATTTATAGAGATATTACAAAAATATATGTTTGACCCAAAGGGCTTAAGGGGTGTGAATGTGTGTGGGTAAGAAGTTCTGTTTTATTATTGAGGAGTGGAATCTTTTTAAATACAAAAAACTATTCAATAATATGAACTAACCCTCGTTATGTGTTCCTAAAAAATTTGAAAAATAAGATATTGTATGGATGATATAGTCTATCCAAAAATCCTCCTTAAAAAATAGACATTTTTTAACAATGTTTTTCCCTTAGCCTCTGTGTTTGTTCATCATTACCATTATAATTTACACCATGGTAACTAGTTTCCTTTTTATTTTTCCAGGTGACTTATCCAATGATGATAAAAATGAAATTTTCCTTATTAGGTAATTTGAACCAAATTATTCTAAATATTAAATTCCATTTATTATTTAATTATCCAATGTGTATTTACAATTATGTTTATCACATCTATATGTAACGTGTAGAATCTGGTTTTTACCATAACCGCAGTAATTAGTTCTTATTTTTTTTAATGACCAATATGACCCAAAACCAATTTAAATGTATTATTTATTAAGAAACTTAATTCATAAAAATATAGAATCCGTTTATTCAATTTTAATTCACAGATGTTCCAGAATTTAATTTAAAATAAAGCCCAATGATGTGATGAAAAAATGGTTTTCGAAAGAGAAACATTTCCTATCTATATAATACTTTAATATGAAATATAAAAAATAAAATTTACCCCAATGACATAAATTGGATAAATTAATATATATAGTTGAATTAAAATTACAATTAAATATTTTTTCTAAAAAAATGATCTTGTAAATGATTTAAATGAAAATGATGGTTTTAATAAAATTCAGTATTTTCTAATATTCATCAAAAAATTAAACATTTCATAAAATTCTGAAAAATTCAATCAACGATAATTTTAATATGGATATTCAAAAAATGAAATTTATTTTTTTAATAAAATTTCTAACATTTTAAAAACATCATATAGAAATTGTTTAGAATATATATATATATATATATAAATATTTTTTGGGAAAAGTTTATGTTTGAAACATACAAATTCCTTACTAAAAATTATTTACATGTATAAAAATATTGTTTCATTATATATAAAAATTATACATAATATTTAAATTATTATTATTTTGATTAATTTCACCATGTTTAATGGTTAGGTTATAATGGAAACCATTTTAATAATAATATTAAAATTATATTATGGTTTGATAAATCATGATGTTGTCTATAACACAAGCTATAAAATAAGGCTTATTTATTCAAAAAAAATTATAAAAACTCGGCATGTAACGAAAAAACATGATATATTTTTATTTTATGAGTATATAAATCCATAACCATAAAAAAATTTAATATATGATCTTTTTTCCATTTAGATTTGATTTTTACTATTATATTATTTATGTGAGAGATAAACACAAAAATGTTAATTTTTTTTACACATATAATATATTAGGATAGGAATAAATACATATTATGTTTCATAATAAATATTCATTTTTATAATAAATTATTGATTTTAATCATGATAATTTATTTTAATTTTATAGTAATGACAACTGTAAATGATTGTGCAATGATCACACATTTTTATTTAATTAATATAAAAAGTAGACAAAAGTTATTTATAATACTAAAATTAATATATTTTGAATGAATTGTATAGTTCCATGAATTTCTTAGATAAATATAACATGTTAGTATATTGTAAATTAATATTTTCTAATTATCTCTATTTCTATTATGTATGAAACGAAAAATTAAATAAATATTTTCAAAAGTGAAAATACTGATATTTTTAATTAAAATTATTTATTAGATGGTATAAAATTCATAAAAATATTTTATTCCACCAAATTAATGTGATATGGTTTTAAAAATAAACCTCTATCTATTTAGGGATATTTTTTAATACTATAGTTACATTATAAACTATTAATAGTTAGAAAACATAAATAGCGTTGTAACTTTCATGTGGGGTAATGGGGGTTAAAAAATGATAGGGGTGAAAATGTAACCAAAACATGTCCAAATTTTAATTTATTATACTATGTTAACTTTTAATCATATTATATTTTAATTATATGAGTTAGGGTCCATTTGATCAATAAAAAAAGTATATTAATTTAATACTTTTCGAAATTCCAATAATACCCCTCCCCTAATATATAAAAGGACTCCCATTCTCTAAATTCATTACACCACATTGATCCATATTTCTTTACCAACTCCAATCCCTTACAATTATATTCACACGTAAACATGTATACATGTTTTTGAGTTTATCCTTATTCCCAAAGTCTAACCCTTAACCCTGCAAGAAGAGATCTATTAAAAGTCTAACAAAGATTAGGTAATCATATTTAATGACTCGTTCATGTTTATTTCCACTTTTACTACATAATATTTTTTTGTAAAAATGATAAAATAATGACTAAATATCATAAATAAACTTATATTTTATTATGATTATGGTAAAAACATATTCCATCTCTTTTTCATCATATGAAAAGAAAAAACATCACTCTTGAGTATATACAGCTTGTCTTCTCCAAGTAGCGGTGTAATTCATTTTTTATCAGCATTTGATTTGAAAGGGTATAAAAAACTAAATTAGGTTTATATATATTTTATTTATGACTATTTTATGGTTATATAATTGTAATATCATATACATATTCTTACCTTCCAATTATTTACAAAACTGTAAAGTCCCTCATGCATACATGTGGAATACTACCACCACAAAGTGATGAGAACTATTTTTCTTTTACATTTTAAAAGAATGATAATGAGGAAATATTTATTATATATATATATATTATATTAAATATAAATGAATCTATAATATTTTTTATTATTTGACTTTCTCTTTTTCTATTAATAGAAATATGAAATCAATATTTCTGAATACATATGAACTACCATATCCATGAATGTTCTAATTTATTTTTCTATCACTATATTTTATGGATTGGTATATATATATATATAAAATTAATATATATTATATTAATATCCTATATATAATTATTTATATTATTTACCCATGATAAATATTCAGGGAACATGAATACTGAGTCAAAACATACTTGAAAAAAAGAAATTAGCACCCAAAATAATTATAATAGGAGATTATTGTTAAAAAATGAGTGATAAAATGTTATAAATGGATAATATATGAAATTACTGATATTAATAAATTTATTTAATGAATTTATAATAAATTTTAATTTATTATATACGGATAACTTTTTCTACATGGAAATTCAAACTTGATATAATTTTTTCTTGTCAAACTATTGCATCTGGGACGCATATACCATATTCACAACTTACATATTTTATGTTTCAAATATAAAACCCCTTTGAAATTATATATCATGATTTCAATTTATATTCCTAGATTTTAATTTTTCAATTTATTATAATACTTTCATGGGTGTTATGATTAAACTGTTAAAAAACCATTAAGGTATTTCATATCAATTTTCACCCAATTTAGAAATATTTGTTTATTATAAAACTATTAGTTTTCTTGACATGTTTATAATATACATTTGAGGTATTCAACATGAATAAACATATATTAATTTTAATTAATTATTCAATTCATGTTACACTCTCACAAGGTATTTTAACAGAACAATAGATTTCATTCCTATTTTTTATGAGGTATATTTTTCTTCAATATCCTTGTATTTAAAAATTATTTATAAAAGTTAAATTTTATTTCTTAAAATGATTTATTAAGAAATTATTATTTTATCCTTGATTGTTTAATTGGGTTGGAATGAATATTTATAAAGTTTTCTCTAATGGATCTACTTCGATATTGTTAATTTAAAGACAAAAGGAATTATTTTTAATATATATGGTGTAAGTGGAATATCCCACCACCAAAACCATTTTACACTATCTAGAATATTTTTAAAAATTTCAATTTGTTTAAAAATAAAATAAATAATGAAAAATTACATTTATTTTCTTATTTCAATTCTATTATTTTTAGTAAAATAATTGATTTTAGTATCAAATATTATTTTTAAGGTCGTCTCTTATCTCTTTATTAATATCATACCAATTAACTTTTTTTGGAAACATTCACATTCTTATAATCATTGGAAAATATATTTCTCGTACATATCCATTTTCTTCATATCATAGATATTTTTATTTCCTATTTTTTATTCCATTTTACATATGGTGTTTTACATTTAATGTTATTTGAATGATTGAGGAAATATTAGTATTATATATTCATTACTTAGTATATATATGTGTTTCTAAGAAGTTCTTTTCATGGGTTAAATCAATCATTCAATATATGATAAATGAATGATACATTTAGTGATTGGTGGATTGTGTAATAATATATCACCATGGGTGCATTTATTGGGAACATGATAGAAATCAATAATATTGCATTTAATGGGTTTTTTGGTGTAAACCATTCCATAGAGTAAACTATCTTTGAAAAAGTTTGTGAATTATTAGATATCATGATGTATTAAATATAGAATTATGATATTATTCAATGCTCTCATTGATATTTCTACTATTATTATCCGTGATATTACTATATTGACATTATAAATGGATTTATATCATGCTCTTTTATTATATAATGGGAATGTTTTTTTTGTTACATTCTTTTCTATAATGATTTTCTTAATTTATTCATAATAGAATAGGTTGTATTTATCACTTACTGAGCATATTATATCACCCATTAATTTTTCCCATGATATGAAGAAGGATGTTATGAATAATATTTAGGATGAAATAATGATCATTTCCTATACTTTTTATATTTCCCTGATCCCATTTTGGATCAAGGTCAATGTTGATGGTGTGGCCTTTAGCATACTAGGGCCCTTGAGCTGTAGGGGTTCCCTCCATACCCATCATGGATTTGTAATGTTTTTTCACCACTATAATGGTCAAGGAATATCCTTTTAATATAAGTTATGGAATATGATTTATGGCATCAATCATGTTATCCAATATAATTGGATATCTATATAGACTAAATCTAACTCTAAATGTGTTGTGAATACTTTAAAGGGAATGATAAGAAATGTTCTTTGATGGATTCTACCATAATGGACTAATTATATTGACCAAGATGATGATCTTAAATTAATTGTATCACATACATGTAAAGAGACTAATCATGTGGTGGACGTATTATCAAAAAGAGAAATCATTTATATGAGTATAATTTCTTCCTTTAGGATGTCAGAGTGTTGGGCATCTATGGTGGTTGCAGATATGTAGGTATTGGTATACACACGTTTATGTAAAAACCACATGTTAAAATTATCCTTGTTTTTTCACATAATAAATTTTAGGACTATAATTTTCTAGATCCTATATCTTTTTACTATGTCATTAGGGAAATCAACTACGGGAAATGTTAAAACACTTAAAACCCACTATATGGTAGATTCTAGTAGACTGAAAACCTACTAATATCACCATTTATATTCTCACCCTTAGAGATTATACAGAGGCCTTAATGAGTTTTGTTCTATAATATAGATTGATATAAATATGTAAATATAAATGTAACAAACTGAATTTTTAAAAATATTAATTTTTATTTTGAGTAATATTTTAGGTGTTTTTTATACAATTAAAATTTCAGTTAAATTTATCCTATATAACAAATAAATTTTATTAAATGTTATTATTAAATTTAAATAATTATTCTCTAAAAAAGACCGATAAAAATCTTTAAAGTGAAACATATTTATTAAATTTGAATAAAATAATTTAAGTGTAAAAAAATTTGTTTCACAAAAAATATTATTCATTCTTTTAAATAAAAAAATTCGATCAAAACTAATGAATGATCATATAAAAATTAATTATCTATAAAGAAAATTCTCATTAACATTTTTATTATTACATTGTTGGAAACAAAAATAAACCCTTCAAATATTCTAAAAACATGGTTGTTTTGATGGAAATGACACAACTAGGTACCCTCATGATACAAAAAAATGGTATGATGAGAATTGGGTGGTCAATAATTTTTATCTTTTGTATAATATGTCATGGTTATATGAGATATTGTTAAGGTCTCCATAATTTTTTCTTCTTGCAATTGGGCGTGCATTTGTTATTTTTGTTAATAGAAATTTACAATGGTTTCGACATTTGTAACTTGATATAGACATTATTCAAAAATGCTGAAATTCAGTCAGTTTTTTATACCAAACAACACATAGGAACTCAAATTGTTTGAGATGATGGGAGGTCAGGCCCATACCATCATTTTAGGGGAAATTTTAGACTACTTCGGGACACACTAGTATTTTTAAGATATATTTTTTAATCTCTTCCTATTCCCGATATGGGATTCAGTTCCATTATAAAATGAATAAATGTTTCTTCTCTTTCATGATCATTTTATGAAACTTGTTACAATAAAAAAATAACCCCAGGTTAAATCTCATTTTTGTGTTAAAAGTTAATCCCCTGGTGATTCCATCTATATGTATTTGATTTTACCAATCCATTTCCCCTGGTGGGTGGATTATTATATGTTAAAGTGATATCCCTCTGTACTTTGTAATTTAATTCCATAAATTGAGGCATATAGTATTTTGTGGACATGATTGAACCATTATGAGGCATCCTATGTATCTTGATTATAGAAGGATTCAAATCCCATGTTGTTTTGAAAACTCATATTGTTTAATGTCAAGTGAGAAGGTCATATGTTTGGGTACTGAGAAACCATTACTTTTAACTTCAGCCTAAAAGTGGTTTTCTTAGTATATATTTTATTTTATAAATAAGATTTATCATATTTAAATCACGCCCCTGGGAATAGACCCAAGGTATATGGTGGTAGTCATATCGTGGAACTGGTTGGGGCTTACCCACTAAGGTTTCCTTGACCGATGGAGATTCTAGTGTATGTAATGTGTCTATTGAAACTCCTTAGGCCCACATGAGTCAATCTTGAGTTGATAAATAATGTATAGAATGTAGTCATTATCATTTAATATGGATAAGGGACTTATATACCAGGAAAATGATTTTGATGCTTCATATGAAGCTTATGACTTAAGAAGGCATCCTATATGTATTTGTGATTTTATAAATCATAGTTATCTTAATCCAGGTGCTTATCAGTCAACTGGTGGATGCGGTAAAATGATTATCCCATGGAAATTATTAGTTACTAATGGTCGATATTTTATAGACATTAATGAATTACACCAAAGTGGATGTCAATTTTATCTTGAGCATTAGGAATGTGTCCTATGTATCTGGGTTATTACAGGAAGTAGAGTAATCATAGTTATAATAAATTATTAGGCAGATTATGGGTGAGGTTAAATGATCCACCCATATGAATGATTAGGTCTTGATGGTTGGTATGTAAAATACATGTGGGGAGTTACATCTATGTGTATTCATATTTGATCTTTTGACTTAGTGTAACGTCCCTGTTCTGGAAGCCACCCAGATGTGCCTCTTACTCGGTTGGTCACCTGGCCTCAAGCGCATTTACCCAAATGCCAGAGGATGCTGACTAACAGCGAGGGACATGGGTGTGAGAGTGGAGAAACTATGCCCTCATTGGTAGAGTAACACAGTAGAAGGGAAACAAATACACAATAGAGGAAGTAGTAAATATCCATCAATAGCTAACAATGGAAGACTAAAAGTTAGAAACAGCTGGAGCAAAAATATATATGTGATGCATGATACATATGTATATGTAAGAAGCCAAAAAAACCACAATGCTAGAGTAAAATAGTACTAAACCAAAGTATAAAATAAACTGATAAACAGATCCTCAGTATCACAAGCCTAAGCTATGTCCCATGCTCTCCAACTCCCCAACAATTCAAGTACCTGAAGTAGAAGGGCTCTTTCCCTTATCTATACCTGCAATAATATAATCATTTATTCCCAAAAGTATGACCCAAACAGGGTGTGAGACTAAATCCCAGTAGATAACCACCTAAAGATCTGTGCCTAAGAGGCAATGAATATATGGTAGATAAAAGTATACAAAACAGTAAACAAGAAAGTAATAAGCAGTAAACAATACACAATTTCAATATCAAGCAATAAAGAAACAAATAGCTGAACCCTAAACAGGTAACACTATGGGAATTACTCATAGCCATCCCCTCTGGTCCTACCTAAGTAGTGAAAGCAACCCTCTAGGCAGTGCACTCAGCCTAAACCCTCTTGTTGAATCATAATAATTCATAAACACTCTTTGAGGATACACTCAAAGTCAATTCCCCTTATAGTATAAGGTATTCAAGGACTCTCTGAGGAAGCTCACTCGATCAATTCCCCTTATAGCCACAAGGTCAAGGACTCTATGAGAAATATCACTTGGTTAATTCCCCTTATAAAACAGGTCTTTCAAAGACTCTTTGAGGAATCTCACTCAGTCAATTACCCTTATAGTCTATAGTAATAAAGGTAATTCAAAGTAAAAAAAAGTCTCACTGAGGAAGCTCGCACAGTTAATTTTCATTATAGTCTAAAGTGCTCAAATACTCTCCAAGGAAGCTCACTCAGTCAATTTCCCTTATAGCCTACTACACCAGGTTTTCACAGCCCTTTTTTGGTCAAAAAACATAGAAATGCAGTATATCCAAAGTAAACCTTCATAACTACTTGGATAAACAATCTACAACATATCAAGCATGTTAGAAAACAAACTCTCCATCTTACAGCAACATGCATGAAAAATTGGAAAGACAGCCAAACTAGCTAAACAGGACCAGATGGTCGTAAATAGAACATGGATGGAAATACATCCAAAGAATATAAATCAACCCTATTCATATCCAAATATCCTCTACATAAACAAGCGATCATGTAAGACAATCAATAGTGGAAAATGGTAAACAGGCAATACCCCGTTCAAGGGTATTGGTGGAATTTGCACATAATAATCAAAGACCTTGAATGGAAAGGCACAAAACACCTACCTTGGTGTTAGAAGATTGATATATGTGAACCTCCAAGATTTATTCACTTTAGAACACCAAAGATATACAAAAACGTCCAAAACGTTCAACACACGATATCTCACGAGAGAAGAGAAATAAGAAAAAGCTGCTCAAGGAGAAGATAGAACTCACCAATGTGATTCCAAAGCAGCTGATGATGTTCGATTCGAAGGATGGATGCACTCTCAGGGGTTCATCGAATATGTGTGGATATAATGAGCTCTCAGTTGAATGGGACCTAAAAGAAGAATGTTCTGGTGATTAAACGTGAACCTGTTGTCTTAAATGAAAAAAAAGAAAACACATAGTGTGTACTTTTAACGTACACGGTGTGTACCTTCCATTTCCATACTCCACTTTAGGTGGCCTCCAGGTCACCCCACATGGTCGTGTGTATGGCCGATACACGACCAGTACCCGACTACCTGCGATAACCGAGTACACGATGTGTAATCATAATGTTCATGGCGTGTACTTCAAAAATTTCCAAAATTTTCCCTTTTTCTCAAGAACGAACAGAAAAGGAAAAACATACTTGAAGAAAGATCTGATTTCTTACAAACATTCCCCCTTAAATAAATTCATCCCCAAATTTTCTTAATGCAGTGTATAAGAAGAAACCCTGAGCAGCTATGGCCACTAGGCCCATACATCATCCTCCCTCTCCCAAGTCTCATCCTAAACCCGCCCATGTTGCCATAGCACTCGTACCATAGGAATAGACTAGCCACAGAGAACCATTGTACTGTGATCAAAAATCCAGATAGGATGATCCTCAAAGGATGCATCCACTTTCAACTCAACTTCCTCAGGTTGGTAAACACGATACGGGTCTGAAGAGTAACATCGAAGCTGAGAAACGTGCAAGACATCATGCATAGATAGGTACCTCTGAGGTAACTACAACCGATAGGCAATTGTCCCAACTCCCTCCAACACCTCAAACGACCCGACATACCTCAGTGAAAGCTTGCCATTTCTACTAATCCTATTGTGTCCCAACCTCGGTGTGAAACACTGGAAAACCTAATCCACATCCTCTAACTCCATAGGTCATCTCCGCTGATCAGCATTAGACTTCTGTCAAGAATGTGAATTAGCCATCCATTTTCGAATCAACTCTGTCTTCTATGTGGTCTCTTGAACTATACGAGATCCCAGCAAAGCTTCCTCTCCTACCTCCAACCAACAAAATGGTGATCGGCATGGCCTACAGTACAAAGCCTCATAAGGTACAATCTGAGTAGTTTCTTGAAAACAATTTTGGTAGGAAAACTCCACAAGAGGTATATGTTTCTACCAAGAACCTACAAAATCCAGGATGCATGCAAAAAGCTTGTCCTCAAGCACCTGAATCGTACACTTGGACTGGAAATCTATCTGGGGATGGTAAGTTATAATCAAAAGTACCTATGTACCCAAAGACATTAGAAGCCCCTTCCAGACCCGAGAAGTAAAATAACCACCCTTGTCTGAGATAATGGAGTGTGGAACTCCATGTAAGCACAAAATCTCATGGATCTACAACTGTCCCATCTCATCAACACTGAAGATATCCTTGATCAGCAAGAAGCGAGAAACCATCGTGAGTCTATCTACAACAACACAAACTACATCATTCCCTCGATGAGACCTCGGTAAACCTATTAGGAAATCCATCTCGACTTATTTTTGCTTCCACTCGGGAATAGGAAACTACTATAAGATCGTAACTGGATACTGATTATCTACCTTCACCTACTAACAAGTGTAACTCCTCATCAAGAAACCAACATTGTCTCTCTTCATACCTAGACACCAATACTGACGGTGTAGATCACGATACATATTGGTGATGCCAGGATGAACTTCCCAAACTGAGGGATGAAAATCCTACCTCGTATCCTTGCGTATGTCTGCTGGAACCCATATGCTCCCCTGGAAATACAAGATCTAATCCTCTCTTATGGTCTATATAGGAATAGGGTTCTCTCTTGACATGCTTTCCAATAGGACTAGGCCTTCTGAGTCTAATAGATACCTCATTCAAACATGATCAAGATGGGTAGAGGTAACCAATTCAAAAGAAAGGAACTTCTTCCCCTATCTGTCGTGGACCCCCAAATGCATATCAGAGAACAAAGACATAAGTTTTCACTCACTGTTGGCCTCCTGAACTGCCTATATTTGATTCCTCCTGCTCAGCGCTTTAGATAATAGGTTGCCTTTCCTAGGTGTATAGGCAAGTTCAAAAACAAAGGAATGAAGATACTCAACCCAAAATCGCTATCTCGAATTCAGATCATGCTGAGTGAATATTTACTTGACACTATTTTGGTCTGTTATAACTAAAAAATGATCTCCAAGAAGATAATGTCTCCAAAATCGTAAAGCATGAACAACTTCCCCCAACTTGAGATCGTGTGTCGGGTTGTTCCTCTCATGTGCCTTAAATACCGAGACCTATATGCAATGACTCCATCTCCCTACATAAGCACAACACCTAGCCTAATACGTGATGCATCATACTAAACAATATATATCATTCTTGGATCTGAAAAAACTAGTATCGGTGTTGAAGTCATTCTCCCTTTCAACTCCGGAAAGGCTGACACACAATATTATGACGACAAGAACTTTTCACCCATCTTATTCAAACTCGTGAGTGGTGCTGCTATGACTGAAAAGTTTTGTATGAAGCATATGTATTATCCAGTCAGCCTCAGAAAACATAATACCTCAAATAAGTTCTCCAGCTACTCCTAGGAAACTACAGCTCTCACTTTCTAAGGGTCTACGGGTACACCAGTCTCTGAGATAACATTACCCAAGAAGTGAATCTGATCCATCCAAAAGTGGCATTTTGAGAGCATAACATTTAACTGATTCTCTCTCAGTGTACTCAAAACAATATCAGGGTGTGTGGCATGGTCTTGTTGAGTGTGAGAGTACACCAAGATATCATCCACAAAAACAAACACCAAGGAATCAAAGTATGTATGGAACACTCGGTTCATCAGTGCCATGAAAACTGCAGGAGCATTCGTGAGGCCAAACGGAATAACCATATACTCGTATAGAACATACCATCCCTGGAAGGCATTAAGAGGTATATCTGATGGTCTAATTCACAAAGGACGGTAACCTAACCTCAGGTCAATCATCGAGAACACTCGGTCTCCTCGAAGATGATCAAAGAGTTCATCAATCCTCGACAAGGGATACCGGTTCTTGACCATCAACTGGTTCAACTTGTGATAGTGCATTCAAAGCCTGAGGGTGCCGTCTGCCTTTTTTCCAAACATGATAGGTGATCCCCAATGAGAATTACTTGGTCAGATGAAACCCTATTATTGAAACTCCTTCAATTGTTTCTTGAGTTCCTACAACTCTGGTGTAGCCATCTTATAAGGAGGGAAAGAAACCTATGCCACTCCTAGCATGAGCTCAATTGAAAATTCCACCTCAAGCTCCAGAGGCAAACCTAAAAAGTCCGCTGGAATGACATCTCTGAAATGATCCACCACTGGAGGAAATTCCACTTGTGAAGTCCCCTAGTCATCCAAATATAGACTGGAAATCTTGTTTGTAACTCCTCCTAACCCATGATGCTCTGGACCCGCTCTGCATGCTTGGACATCCCACTCGCCCCTATGAAGAAAGGATCCATCCTCTAATGATACAAAATGTACCCTACAATGATAATATTCAATGACTACCTTGAAGGGAACTATCCAGTCCATTATGAGAATGAAATCATAGCCTATCATCTCTACTACATAGAGGTACCAAAGAAAGTGTCCTCTAACAACCTCTAGTGGGCACTCCTTGCACTGACGTCCTCTATCTGTTCTAGTCCCCAACAGTGTGTCTAGCATCAAAAAGTCAACATATGAAAAGATGAAGAGCCCACGGATCTCCACAACAGAAATAGATATAAATCTATGGGAAGCCCTTGTATTGAAAAGAGATGAAGCTAAAATGGAGGCTACTAAGATCATACCTAAAACTATAGAAGGTTCGGGATCCTGCTTCCACTAGGTCTACTCCACTACAAATGTTTGGCCTGCACTGCGGCCCTGTGACCCTGCCAGACCACTCTGAGTTGATCCACCCTATTGTCGTTGAAAACCATGTGACTGGCTACCCCGAGCATGTCCTCTACCTCGGACCAAATGCTCGGAAGAACTCTATATCCCTGACTACTAAGAAACGGGTGGTGCTACTCCTGAATGTCGAGTCATACAAGAACCCATGTCACCAGATACTGGTGGGAAAATCTGAAAAAAGAATTGATGGTGACCCATCATGCCGCAAGATTGAAACTCCACTGGGTCTCTCAGGCTTCGTGGCCTCATATGCCCGATCCTCACACACCGATAGCACAACACCTATCTACCGGAAGATGCATCCTGCCTACTCTGATCTCCTTGTGCAGTCTTCATGTGGTGAATCCTACTATCAGCTTTCGGAGCACTAACTCTGGATTATAATCCTCCTGAGCTCATAACACTAGAATCCCTCATATTATGCTTTGTGATCAGTGCCTGGTTGATGATAGACGATATCAATGTCAAGCTGAAGATGTTCACCTAAGATTGGATTTCGTGCCTGAGAATGTCCTCAAACATCCGTGCGAGGAAAAACTCATCATCTCCTTAATTAGGTGTGAAACGATGCAGCTCAGTGAAGAGGGAGGAATACTCCATAATAGTATGAGTACCCTGCTCTGGACTCATAAACACTCATGCTCAATCGGCCCTCAAGGTCTCTAGGTAGAAGTGATAATATAAGATGCAGTAAAAATCATCCCAACCCATATTCTGTTGTTGCCCCACCTTTGAGATCACATCCCACCACCTCTTGGAGGAGTCTGGATGAATGTATGTAGTGATCCTCACCCTCTTCTCTGGAAGTATCTCTAGATGCTCAAAAATCATCAATGTGGCTTCCATCCAAGACACATTAGCCTGGGGTCCTCCATCCCCTGAGAAAGTGGGAGGATGATGCTGCTGTAAAACCCGTGTCCATTCTTCCATTGACAGGGAGGAGGCAGCGCTCCATGAAAGGTCTGCATCATCTTCAAAAAGATCTCTCCGAACTATGCATCAGCACCTACGTCAGGTATAATGGATAGTTCCAATACTAGAACAACTGGAGGATCTACAGGTATTCCATGATCAGGCATATATGATGTCTGATCACTACTTGGCAACTGGCGTACAACTGGAGGATGTCTCAGTGGCATGACTTGGTAAGGTTAAGAGCATGCTTTAGATCAGGATTATCAAGGAATGAAAACTAGAAGCGTAGGTGGGGAATAATAGAAATAAATCATTAAATGTTTTTACAACATGACTACAAGACTTGTACAATTCTTACACGACATGTTCCCTTAAGTCATTTACATGGGCGTGTACTCCTGCCCAAACTGGTCTTGTAACACCCCAAACACACGACGTGTTCCTGAATCCTCTTCCCCTACCCGAGTCCTTCGACACGGTTAACCCACACTACTCTCCTTAAGAAAAGACTAAATGACATGTTCACAATAGACACAACATGTACTAGACAAGCTTTACTTGTCCTATGTTGTTAGTGACACAGCCTGACACACGACACACACTACAGAGTGCGTTCATGGTAGACATGGCATGTACGTGAAGGATAACACCGACCCGTGTTGTTAGTGACATTGCTGGGTTCCTGGGTCAGACTTCACGCCTTGTTCACTCCTGACACGGTGTGTATAGATTAAGGTTTTCATCCATCTGAGTCGTTAGTCACACGGGTGGACATAATGTCTCTACACACGACATGCACATCCAGTACACGGTGTGTCCTACAGTGATTTCTCGACCCCATGTCTTTTCCCACACAGCCTATGACACAGTTAGAGACTACACGGCGTGTACATAGAGTACACAACGAGTACATAAGAAAAATTGTTTCTTCTCGAACAGAAGAACACATGGATTGTATTCAAAACCACACAAGATGCATTATATCTTTTTCCGGATAGTAGGCCTCAGAAACTAGTTCGTATACCAGAAAAACACTGAAATGAACATTGAAAGTGCCAAATTTCTATCTGTGAGGGCCCATACTCCCCCAAAATCAATGCTTGGAATGTTATACATCTCATAACAAGGAAAACAAGGCAATGATGCACCATTGTCTAGTCATTGTCGGACCATAATCTACAAGTCAGAGGATTGAAACCTCCCTTTGATACTGCTTTGTAATGTCCTGGTTCCGGAAGCCACTCAGAGGATCCCCATACCCAGTTGGTCACATGGCCTCAAGCTCATTTCCCCAAACACAAGAGGCTTCAGACTAGAAGTAAGGGCCTTGGGTGCGATAGTGTATAAACTATGCCCTCATTGGAAGAGTAACATAGTTGATGGGAAACAAATATACAATAGGGGAAGCTGTAAATATCCAACTACATCAAACAATAGAAGACAAAAAGTAAGAAACAGCTGAAGAAAATATATATAAATGATACGTGATACATATGTCTAAGAAAGTATCCAAAAAAACCACAATGCTGGAACACAAATAGTACTAAACCAAAGTACAAAAGAAATAGATAAACAACTCCTCTGCATCGCAAGCCTAAGCATGGTCACATGCTCTCTATCTCCCCACCAAGTCATGTACCTGATGTAAAAGGGTGCTTTCCCGTATCTATACCTGCAACAATATAATCTGTTTGGGCCCAAAAGCATGACCCAAATAGGGTGTGAGACTAAATCCCTGTAGGCAACCACCCGATGATCTATGCCTAACAGTCATTGAAAATATGGAAGGTAAATGTACATAAAACAGTAAATAGGAAATTTCTAAGCAGTAAACAATCCAAAGTTTCAATATCAATCAACAACGAAACAAAAAGCTAACCCCTTAACTAGTAAACCTCTGTGAAGTACTCAGAAACATCCCCTCTAATCCTACCTAGGAAGTACAAGCAACCCTATGGGATGTTCACTCAGCCTAACCCCTCTGGTTCACTCATAAGAATTCATAAAGACTCTATGAGGAAGAACTCATAGTAAATTCCCCTTATATTCTTAGGTAATCAAGGAAACTATGAGGAATATCACTCATTAAATTCCCCTTATAGCCCCAAGGTCAAGGAATCACAGAGGAATATCACTTGGTAAATTCCTCTTATAGCTCAGGTCATTCAGAGACTTTCTAAGGATGCTCCCTCAGTCAATTCCTCTTATAGTCCAGGGTAATAAAGGTAATTCAAAGTAAAAAAAGACTCTTTGAGGAAGATCACACAGTCAATTCCATTTATTTTCTAATGTTCTCAAAGAATATCTGAGAAAACTCACTCAGTCAATTCCCCTTATAGTCTACTACACCAGGTTTTCATGGCCCTGTGTAGGTCAACGAGCATATCAATGCAGTATGGACAAAGTAAACATTCAAATCTACTCGGATGAACAATATAGAACATATCAAGCTTGTCAGAAAACAAACTCTTAATCCTACAACAATAGGCATATAAACAGGCAAGGAAACCAAACTGGTTAAACATGACCAAAAGGTCGTAAAAAAAACATGCATGGCAATACATCTAAAGCATAGAAGTCAAACCTATTCATTCCTCTACACAAATATGTGAGCATGGAAGACAATCAATAGGGGTAAAATGGTAAACATGCAATACCTATTAAAGGGAATTGGTATAATTTACACATAGTACTCAAAGACTATGAACAAAAAGGCACAAAACTCCTACCTTGGTGTTAAGAGATTGATATATTTGAAGTCGAATGTTGATTCACCTTTTAACGCCAATGATCTAGAAAAATGTCCAAAACGTTCAACATACGATATCTCATGAGAGAAGAGAAATCCAAAGAAGGTTCTCTAAGAGAAGAAAGAACTCACCGATGCGATTCCAAAGAAACAGACAGTTTCGATTTCGATGACGGATGCACGCTCTGGGGTTCGTTGAAGATCTGTGGCTGTACAATTCTCTCGGTAGAATGTGACATAATAAAAGAATGTTCTAGTGATTAGACATGACCCCTGTACTTTTAATGAAAAAAATACATGGTGTGTACTTTTAACATAAACGACATGTACTTTCCTTTTCCGTACTCTGCTTTAGGGGGCCTCTAGGTCACCCCACATGGCCGTGTGCATGGCCGCTACACGACCAACCCCTGGATACCAGCGGTAACTAAGTACGTGGCGTGTACTCATAAAGTACACGACACGTACTTTGAAAATTTCCAAAATTTCCTCTTTTTTTAAAGAACGACCAGAAAAGTAAAAACATACCCGAAAGAAGATCTGGGTCCTTACACTTAGGAAGGAATCCAACATATATCTGTTATTTAATAAATCAGTTTTATTTTAGTAAAATTTTATCAGGTATTACAAACTAGGGTTTCCCTGGATTGTGGTACCTGACTTATTATGGCACTAATTTGGGATTAAAAATATATATTTTCCCTATATGGAGACTAGACAAGGTTATCCTTCCCTTGGGATCCTACCGGAATAATATAAGTTGCCTTATTGACCTAATTGATAGTATGGTTGACATGTCATAATTATTTTTATGAAATGATAAAGGATATCTAAAAATTATTGGCTATATTTTGGACATTCCCAAATATAATCACATGATCTAATTTTCTTGCATGTGTTAAATTTCATAACCTAGATGTAATATTTGATGTATATTATATGACCAAGACTAAAATAACTTTAGGACATCTCAAGAACTGTCTGGGATGTCCTTGAGTCCATCACATGATCTCAGCTGACATGCTTGATATTAGTAGCAAGATCTACCTTCCCAACCCTGGTGTAATAGTCCAATCTTCCTAACACACATGGAGGGGGCCGTGAGAGTAATTTTGACCTTTATAGAGGCTTTTTCTTATCATGAATGGCTTTTTCTTGAGTATATTTCAGGATCTTGATGAATTCCCTAATGTACCTCTTGAAAGAAAGTTGACATGATCTATTTCCATCACAATACCCAACTGATATGCAATAGTACCACTGTATAATTTTAGGGATGTTCCTAGAGGACATCACAGAACCTGAATGGTGAGATCTATGGGTTTTGAGAGGCTCAGGTGGCAAGTCTGGGGTTTTTATGTGAATTTCTCTAATATTTCCAGGGGGACTTCACATGATCCAAATAGTATAACAAAGAATCATCGTGTGATCATGGTGACATGTGTTGGTGTTGTCGCACAACCTGTCTGGATCATGAAATGTGAATGTGGATTACATTATATGTTTTTCTTATATATCTAGTATATTTTTATTCTTTGTTCCTACTTTTTATTTTGTTTTCCTTTTATATTTTTAACTGTTATATTTTTTATGTACCGCGTGATTAATCATATGTAAATAATTTCAATTTTAAAACCCTCCAATATTCATTCACATCATATATGAGTGATCACATGAAGTTTCTATGCATGTCTAAGGATCTCATAAGTTGTTCACTTAACATTTACATGATAGAAACCAATTTCATTGGAGAGACTTAGTGCTCTAAGAAATCTTCCATGATGTCTAAGTGAGTATTGTGAGGATCCAAGGATAATTTTTTCATGTATGGGTGGGTGATTTATTGGCCTCACCCCCAGATTATGAACCAATTTGGTCATCACATATTAGAAAAATCTTTGATGGATACGATAGAGTGCATTGATGTCCCCTGTTTTGGAAGTTCTTATTGTAGTTTATCTCATGGTGTCGCTTTATTTTCCTTGACTGTAATATCATCACATCAAACCACTATTTATTGTAGTATACCAAATTAATTGGGTAAGTTTATAATCATGGGGACATGAAAAAGGACTATAAAAATGCATGTCTATCAAGCCAGGGGATGTTTGTGAGATCATGATTCCAGTTGAAATCCATTTGTATGATCTAAGATGACTTCTTTGAGAAATTCAACAAGATAAATGTTTTGTGTCCATGGGTCATCAAGAGATCAAGATGGTATGTCAAAACTGATTCTACATGTTCATGCTAATATGTCAAGGGGGTTCAATGGGATCAATATAAATCATCTGTGTAGCACACCGCCTTTCATGTGATACCAATGTATCTTCCCTTTTCCAGAGGCTCTGATCATTTCCCTTTTATTTATTTTTTTTTAATTTTCAAATTCCAGATATCTGGTTAGATTGTAAAAGTGTTTTCGTAGACAACCACTCTACCCATCGATGATGTGTCACATGAACAATAAAGGGTCATATGGTAGTGTGTGATCACTACATGGAGAAACCCTTGTGTCTTCCTTTGGAGAAATAGGGGGAGCACAAGACCACCTGGACATATCTAAAGCCCTTCAAGTGATAATGGTGGAATTCCATCGAGTTTTACATGGAACGATAATCTTGTATCTAAGATATCCATGATGGATTACACACTTCATGGGGTGTCTCGCATGAATTATATTATTGTAAGTGGATGTCTCCTTTTCATATTTTTCTCATTATTTTACAATGAATTTTTGATGGTATATCAAGATATTGATGAATGAAAAGTAGAGTGTCCTAGGATAGCTTATCGAAGTAATAGTGTGCGATTCCTGCTGGTCTTATATGCCTTTATAATAGAAAAAGTTCTTATTAATGTGTCTCAATAGGATTATCCAGTAGGTTATATACAATATATGAAATGTCTATATATTCTACTGATGGTTATGTGATTATGTTCCCTATGATGGTTCTTGTGATCCATGTGATCATAGATACCTTCATCCTTTAATTTTTATGGAAAATAAAACCCATATTTACATATTCTATCATTTTAGGATTTTTTATGCCCATTTAGTAGGTGTCAACAAATTTCCTCCCTAAGGAGAGACATATGTGGGGATAAGGGATTAGTTATGAGGAATGTGAATTCTTACATGATGCATTGGTGATATCTCCATTTAGTGTCTTACGAGATGTTTGGTTACATGGGTCACATTTATTATTCTACATATAACCCTATAACTAAGGGAAGACATAGAAAGCAAGGACATATTTTTTACCCAAAATGCATATATCAAGTTTTCAAACTAGTAGAATTATATGACATTTTCGGTCATGAAAACTAAATCAGTAATGTTACATAGTTTACAGTATTTTATATTGGAGCTTGAATTGCGTTATTTTCGGGTCTTTTAGTTAAGACCTTATATTTAAATAATTTATAGTATTTTAGATCAGACCATTTATTTATGTAGTTTAGGTCCTTTTACCTCAAGTCGTCTATTAATGTATTTTAGGCTCCTTTAGCTCAGTCCATCAAGTTATATATCTTATCGTCTTTTACATCAGACCTTTTATTATTGTATTTTATGGTATTTTATCTTGAATCATTAGATTACATGAAATTTAAATACTTACTTCAAAAAATAGATTGATTCTTAAGGATTATTGGAAAGATATGTCAGGGATTACCCAAAAACCCTACGATTATGAGATCTACTTTTCTATTTCCATAACTCATGAGGAATGGAGTTCAAATATCTAAATAAGGTTATTATTTTGATTGGTTAGTAAATGCCCTTATATTTCATTACCATTTTCAAAAAAAGATGTCTCTTCTCTTTCCCATGGGATATGAATGATCTGTGGTGGTAATATTGGTAGAGGGTGAAATACTATGGAAGCTAGTCCCACCTAGATAGATACAATGTGGTCTAAAAAAGTGATAACCTAAATGTTTTAGTAAGCAAATATGGGATGGGGAAGTCCTATCAGGATTAAATAATAGAAATTTTAGGGGCCTAGTTTTTCCATGGTGTTACCATGGCTCACATGGATTTTCTTTCCATTCCTATAAATATGGGACTTCTTTGATTGGTTGGTCAAATACCTTATTCAACTATATCATGGTAAAACATTACTATCTCCAGCCTTTTCTAAGGGCTATGAAAGATATGTAAAGACTCATGCATCTATATGGTGAAGTTTTGTATGGATAAGAGCTGTCAAATAAGGATTTTGGAACCCTAGGCTAGTTTATCTTTTATAAAAAATGAAAATATTGGGCCTTATAACTCGTGTTTCTGAAACATGTGGTGTTATCCATCAAATAACTTGAGAATGGAGTGACATGTTCCTTCTTTGAGGAAGGGTATAACTCATGATGATGTATCATTGAGGATTTCAAATACTTTTGAGTATTCTTGTTATAGGGATTGTAAATCATGGTTTAAAGTGCTCATGTCATGATAATAGCATCAGACAATCATACAGGTAATAGACAAGAACACAATGAGGTGTTGAGTTCTACTGCGTAGACATCAGGGCTTAAAAAGATCATAACTCACTTTTGTAACATGTAACAATTTTTTGACGACCATAGGATTATATGAAAGAGAAATCAGAATATATTCATTGTCAAAATAATTCCCCTCATTTCGTGTATCTTTTTCTATGGGCCATTAAAGTATATGGCGACCGAGGGCAATCATGTCTGGAATTGTGATATATGGAGAGTATAATTTTTACGGACCTTCAAAATACACTATAGGCAGTGTCATGTCCTACTGAACATTTTATAAAATTGAGGAGATATGACTAACCATTATACTTACTATTTTCTATATCAGGGGTCCATCAAACCTATCTTAGATTTTACTAGGGCCACATAATCGATCATATGAGATTTATTCCCCATTTATTTATTCTATAATTAGTTTCTATACTTTGTAGATTAACTGTTTAGAGAGAAAAGACATAATTTTTTCACATGCTTCCTATTGAAAGATTTCAACCTTACATGGTTTATGTCTATTTCAGTAGCTTCATAAGATCATGACCTTTGAACCATCATATGATATAGTTTTAGGAAAAACATTTTTGAAAAAATTAAATAAGATTTGTGGTCATAATGTAGATGGACCTACTATAAGGGGAATGATAAAATTGATCCTACCTAGGATACCTACGGTCAACATTATTCCAAAATAATTTTGATAGGGAGATGAAAAAGATGAAAATAATAGATCAAGTTTCTCAATTCATGAGTAATGATATGGGAAAATCAAACTAGGGATGACCAAAAACACACTATGGTTTTGAGTTTTTTCACGGTGAAGTCATCTCTCACAAGGATTGGAAACCCCTTTTTTTAAAAGAACACAATTTTTTTATGACCATAGTTTCATATGAAGGATCCATTAGAATACATGTATAGGCAATGAAATGGTCCCATAATGTCAATTATCTTTTTCAAAGGGCCATAGGAGGTTTCTGGAAACCCAAGTCATCCAAAACCTGAAGTGTAAATTATTAATTTTTGAGATTAAAAGATAATTGAATAACACCATATGAGGTTATATATGGAAGGAAACATGTGTTCTTTTATTAGGCATGAAAATGGGTGATGTTCTATATAGTTTAAAATCATGTAATGGGGTTTTATTTATCATCCAGACTTCTTATCATGAAAAAATGACATTTTCATTGGAGTTTATCATAATGTGGTAAGGACATATTTTTTCCATTTTGATTAAAATCATGGAGTAATGAAATGGGAACTAACATGGAACATTGTTAAAAGTATAATATATGAATAATTAAGACATACACATATCAGACTCATACGTAGGTATTATGAGATTAAATAAATCTTACCCAATATAGTTGGGGGAAGTTCTTTACACAATTATTACCCATGCATAGGGATGTGGTTTATTTTTTATCATGGATGGACCTAGGAACCAATGATTTGGGCATTTATATATATCTCGTGAGGTTAGTAATCAAACCCAAAATTGTTCTTAACCATGAAACACTCTACATTGTTATTACCCATATAAAGTGGGGGAAATTTCCTGCTTGATTGTTCTAGTTAGGCTCAATATTGGAGATTCAGGAATCACTATGTGTCCTTTGATGATAGGAATCAAACCACATGCAGATATTGAGAAACAAGGTTGTTTAACATCATTTGGAAATGATGTGGGATCTCTTAAATGAAAATGTAATATTGCATCTAGACCTAGGACCAGATATCTAAAAATATATATGTATCTTTTAATTAAAAATACCAATCAGTATGTAGTTATTGAAAGAAAGATCCATGAATAGTTATGGTTTGTATGTAGGGAGGGGTGAATTTTTATACTTATATTTTGTGACTGGGACAAGCATTGGATATATGGGATTCAATACCTATCTTGTGATGGAAAGAAATAAGAAACACATAGATTTAGAAAACAATTCGGTTCAATGTTGTGTGTCAATGACATCAACCGTGCAATTTTACATCATGTGGCGAGGACTGAAGAACTGAATTTTAAGGTCTTACAAGCAGTACCATGATAAAAATATCATGAGCTATATTACTTGTTTTTATTGAGGAAGAAAATAAGAAACATCAAAATCTATACTTATCAATTCATAGTTTGAGAAATAAGGAATGGAAAGGGTTCCAAACACAATACATGGGAAATAAATGTTGTGATCAGTGCATTTTTTATCAGGTGGTGGAAGGTCCATGATATAAGATCGATGAATACCTATGTATCTCATTAAAATAAGAATAAAGTCATACATAGTTCTAAAAACCTTTTTAGTTTAATTTCATGAGTAAAATAAATCATCCATGTAGTTTAATGTCATTTTAAAATGATGGGGGTGACTCGACATGAAAGAAGAGGAGTATTTTGGGTCCGTGCAATTTTAAATCATGTATTAAGGACATTTTCCATGACATTTAACATCTTGTGATAAGGAAAAGGGTAAAAAATCATGGGAGGAAATAAATATCATTGCTTTGAAAAATAATTGAAGTATGGGTATCACTACATATCTTGTGATGGATGTAATCAGTCCACTCATATTTCTCCAAAGTAGATGATGTTTAGTGTGATACAGAATGGCCATCATCCATGCAGTTTAACAACATATTGTAAGAGTGTGGGTCACCCGATATAAAAATAAAATATTATATTAAATGTACGTATGAATAAAGGTATTCATGTCAATGAATATCTTGCGATGGTAGGAATCGATACATTTGTAGTTCTTAGAATAAGAGATTCCCAAAGTGGATCTAACTCTCACACAGAGACATGGGCATTTCACTTTACTTTCATATAGAAATAGATTACAAATGGTGAATCTTTAGTGAGTTGAAGAATCACATAATCTTTAATATCATAATGTGAGAACATATTCTGTACTTTTTTAACACCATGCAGTAATGACAAGAGATGGTGTGTTGTTTAAAATCATTCTTTCATGAAGTGGTTTGTATAGTTTTACATAATATAGTTAGGATGTTATTGAGATGTTTAACTCCATATGGTTGTAACATGTTTGGGATGTTCAACAAAAATAAACTAAGATATAAAAATTCATACAGTTATAAGTCTTACAGCCCGAATGAGAGATGATGTGCAATTTAAGGTCCTTCTTCCAGGATGTGGCTCATACAATTTAACGTCAAAAGGGTAGGATGTTTTATATATTGTAATTTCATGTGAACAGGACGTGGGGTTCTTAATGTTAGTTATGAAATTTATTTATTGATAATTATAGCATTGGAGGAGGCACACTTTCCATCCATCATATCCAATTAGAATGCTAAATTTTGATACACATTATGTAGGATACAAGGACCTTCTTATTTAGTGTCCACCATAAGAGGCTTTTTGCAGGTATCATTGGGGTTATGGGAGAAAAAACTAGTTCTCCTTGGAGGATATAATGGAGAAGAACATTATTTATAAGGATCAAATGATGTAATTCTATTGGAAATAAATGTTTCTTAATGTTATTAGTATGTTCTCATTGATCTCTTTCAATTAATCTTGAATCTTTTTTGATTTTTCATCATCCTAGTGTTGTCTATAAATGGATATTTGGAGTGAAGCTAATAATACTTATATGGGTAGAACCTCCTCGGTCCCATACCCAAATGAATATGGAATTTCTTGGGTAGCAGTACATGTGGTGGTATGATAGAACCATAATATATGATGGAGCTTAACTGGCTAGGACATCGTGATTATCTAGTATGTTTAAAATAGTGTTATTAAAGGCCTCTATTTGTCTATTTTCCATTAGATGATAGAAAGATTAATGATTGAACTTGATGATGTAGTCTTTGTACAATATTCAACATTTTAGCATGAGAGTTTGTTCAGTTGGCCATAAAAATCATGTGAGGGACTCCAATCCTAGTAATGAAATGGGATATTATAAATTTTATGATTTTCTACATCCCGACTTCTTTGTTGGGTATTTCCTTAACCCATTGGTAGAAGATATCAGTAGAATTAAGTATGTACTTTAACTTAAAATCTATGGCCAGGGGATGTGGCCACAAAAATGAATTGCCTATATAGAAAATGGTCAGGTATATTTTTCATTATGTATAAATTATGGTGATTGATGGATGAAATTTTCATCAACATGGAATGCATGAAATTTACAGTAGAATTCCACACAGTCATGTATCATGGTTTTCTAGTGGTATCCCAACCACTAGATTAGGTGGGACATCGTAGACCTAGACTGGTGAGAATCGTATGAGCCTATATGGAAATCTTCTAAAACAACTAGAATCTATCCTTCTATTATTTAAATATGAAGGATTTCATCAAATACTTTCTTTTAGAGGGGTTTCTTCTCATTTGGGGAATCCTTTATGGTGAGGTTCAGGACTCAGTGTCAATTTTTTTTTCTTCTGGTAGGTTCTTTCTTGAGGATCCGATTCTAGAGATAGAAAATTATGGGTTATATCTATCTATGTGTATACATCATTTTTTTTCGCTGGTGTAGTGCTGAGATATGAGATTTCTTTCATATTGTAAACAATTATTGATGAGACCACTTTTTGGTGTGTGA
Source organism: Viscum album (assembly GCA_963277665.1). Taxonomy (NCBI): domain Eukaryota; kingdom Viridiplantae; phylum Streptophyta; class Magnoliopsida; order Santalales; family Viscaceae; genus Viscum; species Viscum album. The sequence continues at coordinate 1,284,565,460 of OY728159.1, read as the reverse complement.
TTTGGAAGATTTTATAATCATAATTAGGGACCTCCAAGTTAGATATTTCATTATTCAATGTGCTGATAATTGAATTTTATGATCAGAGAATAGGATTCATAGTGGGGTCAAATGGAAACTATACCATTAGTCCTCTTGTGTAGCAAGTGATAGGGGCCTTTTGTTCTTTTTTGATGTAATGTTCTCCATTGATTTTACTTTTCATTATATAATAATCTAATTATATTTTTATGTACTATATTTTTAATAATAATACTATTTCTATTCTAGAGATTAGGTATTGCTATTCAACCACATTGTCTGTGTGGCCTTCAGATAATGAGTAAGTGTAGGAAATAATTGTTTTTTCTACATAAAGAAACACAACACCAAATCCAATATGACTAAGCATTGGTTTTTACATTATTATTTTTATAAGACACTAGGAGGAACAATCAAAACACATCTCCCATGTATGGGGTGTTTCATGTTCATTCAAGAAATCCTCATCTAGGATCTTATTTTCCACTAATGAACATTCTGTGAAGGATTTTATGTAAGAAAATCTTCCAGGTATTTCCCTTCCACTAATGTTTGTGATAAATATAGGATTTTATACTACTACAGAATGATTTCTCATTCGGCCAAGTGCCCAGTTCGTAAGGGATTTCCATGCTTGTACATGAGAAGATAAACATGAGAGGCTAGATAGACTTCATGAAAATTCATGTAAGGCCTCATCTTTTTCAATACAATGATGAGGGGGAGTTATTTTTTATCAAAATTGGTGAATTGGGTCTCACTACATAGTATCATTTAGATGAGGTAGTAGTTAATGTTATAAATTCTTGCATCATTCTTCCATGTGAAGAGGGAAGCCAATGAGTGTTTCATAGTGACCATATATAAGATGAGTTTCCTCCCTTCCACCACTAGAATCTGGAATGTTGGGGGTAGAATATATTGCTTGAGACTTTTAATGGAATATTGGTAGTCATCATCCCATCAATAGGAAATTCCCTTCATCACCAGCTTGGTGAAAGGTATAGATTTGATGGTCAGGTTGGCTATGAAACACTGAATTTAGGTGAGGTTCCCACATATTACCCTATGTTATTTTAGATTTATAGTGGAGACATTTATATAATAGCATTAGTATTTTTTAGGTTGACCACAATCCCGTGGTGGAGTACCAAAAATACAAGGAACATCAATGATGGTACCCGAAAAGTGGATTTTTGAAGATTCATATCTAGAATGTGTTGTTGAGACTTGTTTAAGACTACTTAATGATCCATGAAGTGATCACAATAGATCTCTGATTTTACCACTAGGAAATCAAAAAAAATTATATCTCCATACCAATAAGGGTGTAGTTATATGATGCATGATACATTGCAATATACTGTCAATGTTCTTTAGGTCTAAGGTTATGAGGTGATAGTAAATGATCTTATAAGGTTCATTGAAGGGAGTGGCTTCCTCAACATCAAGGAAAATCATTATATAATTGAACCCTGAATACCTATAACTGATGGTAATGGATTAGATTACATTATTTTTATTGATGTTGAGTTATGTTTCCAGTATGGAGACATAATTCTTTGGGTAGTACCGATAAAGGTAACTGAAATGAATACATACCCTAATTTTCCGTTTCTTTTTCATGATATTGACAATGTGAGTGATGCATATTTTTTATTTCACTTATTAAAAAATATTATATTCAATCATATTGTCAACCTCCTCACTTATATTGGTCGAATTAGAGGGGCGAATCCTCCTAGCTAGCTACTTGAATCTTCAATTTTCATTGGGTAATCTGAGATAGTGTGTAGCCACATAGGTATTAGGCCTTGGAATTCAATATAATTCCACAAGAGAAGATATTGGTGTTAAATATAAATGTGATATAAATATCTGTCTCTTCAAAAAACATGGTGTAAGTAATCAAAATTGTTCACATGTCATCTTCTATTCCTATATTAACTTTATTGATCTCATCAAAAGTGGTGGATATGCCTTCATCGAATTTGGGTGGGATGTTCTTATTGTTATCCTCATATTTATCCACCTATTAGTCTCTGGAATATTTTTTAGATGATTTTGAAAATATGAGGGGCCCTCTATCATTATAGGGATATAGAGGCCATTAATAGTGAAATTATCATCCCTTATAGCCTGAGTCATTATAGAGAGACTTAAGAGATGATTATATTTTACACTATCATTGGGGACAAATGGGACTTTAGTATCTTGGATCATGACTATTTCCTCGACTAGATTTTTGGGGAGCACATAATCACTGTCGATCATACTTCAGGGATTTTTATGGGTGGTCGCCAAAATATTTGGGGCTAAAACATGTATATCATTATCTAAAATTGGTTGATCATGTTCCCTTTCATCTAAAACTTCTTCGATATATATGTATTTTCATGTATTGAAGGGGGAATTGTCAACATGTAGTATATCGACCATTCCATAAATGGGTTATTTAAGAAATTGATATAATGTTAAAGGTTCCTCTATATGGATATGAAACCAGGGCCTTAAAAGAAAAACATTGTTTGTGGTATCTTACTGGATAATCGTAAAATTGATGTTGTATGTGATATAACAAAACTATTATTTGATCATGATCATCTTGAGGGGTCTTTTCTCATGTGTATCATACCCTTTAATGTCCAAATTTTCTAGAGATTAGTCTTGTTTTTTATTTTACAAATATATGAGCATTTAAATTGGGATACGTTTGATCCCAAATCCATTATCAACCAAATCCGTTATGAATTCAACAATATTGAGTCTACCCAACACATATAGGGTCCTGATGTGTCCATAGAATACCCCCTCATATTTCTTCTCAGTAAATGATATTGTGAAATGGAATTTAGAAGGTGTGGTCTCCACTCAATAAACCTTGGATGTAGTGATTTCAGTGTTGAACATTTGTGGTCGCTAAAATGATTCAAAAAGTGAATCTCTTTGTTATTTCGAAAGATAGAGCACATCCATTATTTTGAACATTTGTTGTATATCATCCAAATGATTATAATTTTTTTATGACATAGGTCTCATCTTCCCTAGGAGAGGCTGATTTTTATTATGTCACTTATGAATAGAGGCATTTTAGGTAGACATATCTTGTTCTTGTGTACAGTTTGATGGAGATTTTACTGTAAACTATATTATATCATGGAAACTCAAATATTATTTGGGTTGATCAAATAATTCCTCCCCTTTTAACTAATCATGTAAAATGATTGGACAAGGAAGTGAACTTGACAATTATGGGATACCACTATATTTCTGTTATCCTAGGTGGTGTGCCTTACCATGGGTATTAGCTGTATATGTGTACTCTATAGGGATGTGACCAAAATTTTGTGTTCGAACACACCAATGGTTTCCCCTATATCCTAATTACCTTCGAAAGTGACATGTTGTTTCCTAGTCCTATGCATAGAACTCACACTTAGATGTATATTCATCATTGGTGAAGGGGTCTTTCATGTGTATATAATTAACATAGCAAAACGTGTGATCTTTTTTCGATGATTTTTCCATTTTGTTGGGTGGTTCCTATGATTCAGATTATCTTGGGATGAACTCTGTAGGGGTCAAAGATTGCATCATATTAGAATATGAAACTTAATATTCTATTCATTCTCATGTCTGATGGTTTCATCCACCTTCAGGGTACCAATCATGTGTCACATAATTGGGTGTAGGAGATGGTTTGGGTCCAAAAATATGTTCTCTCATAACAGAATGAGCTCAATATTCTATTTTTTGAGTCATCCATTTTTTAAAATTCATCCCACGTTGGGCTGTAAATTTCTATGAATAACCTTATTCACTTGACCAAGTAAATGTTAAGAAAGAAAAATGTTTTGAGTACATTTTGAACATTACATAAAAATAATTAACAATGATTTAGAGGATTTATTTGAAGGAGAGTAAACCCTGTATGATATGACCAAGACTCCTATGTAATGGGAAATTGTTAGGATGATCGGAGAGGTTCACCTTATTGGGATTTTTTGGATTTAGTATCTTTAGTAAATTTTTAATATTAACTGCAATGAAACAAATGAATAATTGGTCATTTCAGAATGATTGGCTTTATTGATCCATTCCTCAAATACCAATATAAATTTGTATATAATTTCTTCCATAAAAGATTTTTTTTCTCTTGATAAAATGTTATATGATCTTCATGATGTTACTAGGTGTTTAGATGGGCAATAATACTTGTTTGATATTGAAACAATAAACTTTTTCTTTTTTGAAATGTTTCTCTTATGGTGAGGGAATGAGTGGATATTTTGATTTGGATTTCTCAATGGATTCATCAAATATTTTTTCTATTTAAGCAAGATCAAATAACCTAGCTAGTGGCTTTATTAGGATCATAGACGTCTACTACTCAAACTAGAAATTCTTAACATAGATTTATAGTAATTTGGCCTACATGAGAGGAATTCAAAATGAACAGGTTGAAAAAATTATATGGCCATGTATTCAGAAAACACCTAATTTTTGGGTTTCATGTAGTTATTCAGGTAAAAGATTGTGATTTTCATCATCATGTAGCTGAATTGATAAACGAATGGATGATGAAGGTATTCACATCCAAGAAACAGATCTTACTAGAAGGATGTTGTACCAAACAATGGTTTGTTCTTTCAATATCTATACAAAACACCAAATCTTGGTCATCTCCTTTGGATCTAGAGGTCCTATCATTACACCGCATCAGGAAAACATTATGTGAGATTCTATTTGTGCTCTCCCCACCATCATAAGTGGATAAGTATGGATTGATAAAATTGTTTGGGGGAATTTTCATCCACACCTCGAGATGTGTCTTATTCTCAAGCTGTATAGGTGTGTGTCACCTATACATGGCTTACATTAGAGTATCCAGGGAATCAATGATGTTGAGATGTTCTAGGGTACTAAAATATGAGTCACAAACAATCTATAGAGAGTGGGTGGGGCGTGATGAGGGGGCCATGTATTCTTATATACTCTTTCTAGATCCATGATAAAAATAATTGATTAGACTAGAAAGGGAGAGAATATGATCATAATAGAGGGAAGTCATAATCATTTTAGACTTCCATATTTATATAGACTGGATACATATATACGAAGCTAGTCTAATGCTTAAATTCTTCTCCTACAAGAAGATCATATTTTTATAGATGAATGGGAGGAAGAATATTTTTATCAGCTTTAAGATGTTATATAGTGGGAATATTTCCCCTGATCAACTACTTATATTATTTTCCTAGAGGTTTTATGTCAATATACTATTGTGAAAACTGTTCATCTATGGAAAGGCCATCGGTTATTCTAGGTGGTGATTGGAATTTGGCGACAAGATTTTCTTAATATTTTCCATTGTTCCATCATAGCTATGGTAAATCAATATTTGTTTGTTCCAGGTTTAGGAGCCTCCTCTGGTTTTGAGTGTGTGAAACCTTAGTTGGGAAATTTGAATTACCATCCATTAATGGTATATTTTCTATTTTATATAGAATTTTATTTTTTTATTGATCCATGTTATCTATTATGTTGATTATGATTAAATTTATTGATTTTTTTATTCAATGGTTGGTTTTTCATTACTTTCAACACAAAAGGATAATTTGATTCTCCCATAATTAGGGTCCTTTCTCAACCCCTTGCCCATATTGGTCCATTTGTCTTGTAGCCCCATATGGTTTTTATTTCATTTTTTGTATGATTCTCCCTTATTTTTCTATGAAAAATTACCATGAGGGAGTAAATTTTTGTGATTACCAAAAAAGGCCTGAATAATTGTCAATCATCTTACGGTGGGAGGAATAGGTTAGATGAATACCTTGACTATTTACCTACCAACCAATAGATGAATTATTCCTTCTATAGTGACAATGATTTTAAAATTACCCCATACATGTGGTTAGGGGACAATTCGAGGCCATAATAAGCATATATTGAACATTCTGTTGATGATATGATGCATTGGGTCAAAGGTTTCACGACACAAGTGATGATCATGGATATGTAAAAGCCTGCAGCCCAGCGGGATGATGTTGGCCTCGAACCTTCATTGATTTCCCTTGAAACCCCTCAGGGGATGATGGACCTCGTGATGGTGATTGAGATATAAATTACATTAGTCTAGTGGGTTGTGTTATGTTTTCAGTTACTTCTTATATATCTTTAGTCCACTCAAAAATTGATGATCTGAGTGGTGGGGGAGGTGGTAGATATTCCATTGACTCGGTGAGGTGGGTTCACTCATGGATAGATTATATGGAAGCTACTATTGGGGAATTTTTCATTTGGCATCGCTATTCTCCTGTGGAATAAAAGAATGATGGAATCCCATGATGGGAGTCATTCATTATAAGAATTTTTCTATTAGATAACAATATTGTATTCTATGTCTAAAATTACTACACAATGTTTTGAGGGGCTCAGTTCATTGATTTTTATGGCTATCATCTCCCTCCATTTTTGATTTCATGGAAATATTTAAGCAGATTCATTTCATTATAGCGACTAATTTTCCCAAGAGTTACCTAGCCCCCATATTTCTTCAACAACTATAACAATAAAAGTTGTTGTTTTTTGGGGTTTTTTTATTAGAGGGGTGTGGTTATGTGTAACTGTCCAAACGTTCCCCATTGTAAAATGTTCTTTCATGATGTGGATTTTGAGATTATATACTAAAGAGTCTTGATGAAATAACGGCAATCATAGTGCATATTTTCACTATGATTTGATGTTTTTGGATCATGGTCTATGGATATTGTATCACGTTATAGCTGAAACTAGAGTATGTTGATGCTTTTTAGGTGAAAATCGTATGATGTATAATAGAGGTGTATAGCCATCATTTTTAGATGAATTTACCACATCGTCAAATGCAGATAAGGAATGCTCCCTGTCTCAAATACATTTGGGTTCTTATATTTAGAAGTAGAAAGAGGCCAGAACATGGTGGGGAGCTTGCTAACACCTAACTATCGACATATATCAATTTTAATACCATATTCATCACACATACAAGCCTCAATCCGACCATAACATGGGATATTTTTCTTCGGTTTCCTGCTTACTATTATTGAATACAACTGGTACATTATAGGGATCTATATATGGTTAATCCCAATGTTTCAGGAACCTCTCTATATGATGTTATCTGATTTTTGAACAACTCCTTATACATAGGTGTCTATATAAGGGGAGGATTTCATTGTTTGTGGGTGATGTCACAATGGAGTGATTGAATATGGAATATATCTATCTTAGTGTCTATGTGATCCATATCCACATTACAACAAGGAGGACTATCGTGGTAATGATCTACTTCTACTATGGTTGAGGAGTTGACAGACCCTTTTTGGGTTGAAAATGTGTATCTAACAACTTCAAGGACATAATCATTGATAAGTTTATAAATATGAGTCTCATTATGTGGTTTGGTCGGAATATATCATCATACCACTTGAAATTTTGTATGGATATAAACCTATTGTATGAAATCTTCTAGAACATGTTGATAATCACATAGTGTTGTGGGAGTACAATCCCACTACTAAGAAGATTATAGATTATGCAAATGGGATTCATTATTGTTGGGATGAATATGAGACTTCCCTGAGGAATGCGATTCTCTCACATGGTGGGCCTCAATTATAATGGGGAAATGAGACTGATTCTTTTCCATTGGTATTTTTTGACCTTGTTTCTTGAGAGTGATATGAGCATGTCTATAGGAATGTTTCTCTCTCACTTGGTGATAGTTTGTTAGAGCAGGAATATGACCCTAGATCGAGTATTCATTACCTATAGGAATATTTCTACAGACCATTAGATTGGGAGAGGGGATGTGAGCCTTCTCCAATATAGCCTCAAAATGATACTGATGCAATCATTCATGGGAAGAAGTAGATGCTTGATCATGGATTCTATGATCTAGTGTATTATTCCAGAAAGATTCACTGATTTTAATATTAGTCTATCCTGAGGCATGTTCAATTCTCAAAGGGTGAGACTCATCCAAAACAAAGATATATGCCGGTCCATAGTCTGTTGGAGTATGTTGGTGGTCTTCATTGATATGGATATGACCCTATACAGAGGAAAGTGCCCCTATCACTTAGTGATACCTAAACACATCCAGGATATTCTCCCGGTCACAATCCTTTTTAATATACCTATAGTATTTTTGGACATGCATGTTCCCCTGTCCTGATGCATATACCACTCCCAAATGGATACCCTCGATTGGAACATGAATATGATCCTTGTCTAGTGATATGTCCTTTAGTTAATTATGATTTTAATCCTCCTAGAAATAAGAAATAATGGCTACTTTCTATGTTGAAACAACTTGTTCATTCTTTTTAGAGTGTTGTGATTTCCTAGATATATTGGTAAGAATATATTCATTTCCCTACTTTAATAAAACTCGTGGAATATACCAGCAGTGTAATTTAGTTATTCTTAAAATGTTATAGAATTTTACAAAGTGTGTGAATGGATATAATCTAGTAAATTTTCAATAACCAATATATACTGGATTATTTATTCATTCAAAGAAGTATATAAGCACACTTTTTTCTTACTTTTTCTAATGGTGTATTTTTATTGAATTCATGCATGGGGATTGGGATTTGTGACTCGCCCATGCCGTCTATAAGAATTTTACCACAGACTTATTTTGAGTGAGTATGTATATGAGCCTGCTCACTGGATACCATTTTCATATGTCATGGAATTCATTAAAATATTTGGGGATATGATCCCACTCAAGATTATCCAAAACCAGTTGTGCCTAATGTGCCTTGCTCATTTGGAGTTCATTGATACCAGAGGTGGTAGTGTTTTGGGTGGCACCCTCCGTCGGCGATTGAAGGGTATTAGTTGGATGGTTTTGTTGAAGGTGGTTGGTAGGGGTCCTCCTCGGTAACCCCTGAACCGTAATTGATCCATAGTTGACTCCCTTTTTCACCTTCATTAGGTACTAAAGGTGGTTATTGTCCCACTCTAAGGATATGCTTCTGAACTGGTTGGTGATAGTGACAAGAGTCACTAGATTCACTATATATTTCCATCAATGATGAATAATTTTTAGTTACAGGATATGAAGACCCTCATAGGGAATTATCAAGTGTTGGGAGCAGACTATGTCTATGACATTCTCTAACCATTTCATTCTCCATTCTATAATGAATATGTTAGGTGGGATAGGTCATTCTGAGACTCTCGATGGTTGTAGTTTCTGCTGATTTTCTTGAATAGTCACTAGATGAGGATACTAACTCTGATAAAGATTTAGTTGATGAATGAAGTATCTACAATCATGATAACAAAAAAAAGAATAAGGTCTATAATTCATACAAAATCATTTTCATTTTATTTTCTCAATTAGATATGAATTGGTAACACAAATTTACTTTTATTCTTGATCCGACCATTCTACTCATGTGGATATGAAAAATTTAGGATGGACTTATTTTACCATATTCTATTATAAAGAGAACTAGCTATGAGAAATATGTTAGGTTGAATTTTTTATTTGTGTATGGTGTGCAATCAAAATTTCTAGATGCATGGTCAACCAATCATTCATTTATTTTAGAGATTCATATTGGTTCTCCATTTTTTGAATATGGTCTGTGGAAAAATGGTCAGACCCATGGTAAACCCAAAATATTTTTATTTAATAGATTCATATTGGGTTCAACATTTTTTAGATTTAAAAGAAAAAATGGGCACTCTCATGATTCAAAAAAAAGGTCTCAAGACAACTTGTCAATATATTATTTCTATCATGTGTAGGGGATGTAATGGTTATATGAGTTAGCATCTAGGTATCAATTATTCATTCTTCCAAAAAACAATTCTATGTTTGTTATATATCTTAATATAAAATCCCAATGGTTATAACATTTTAAACTGTATATAGGACTATTTTCCGAAAAATATTAGTTGGGGATGAATATTCAATGACACATATGAAATCATATTGGTCCAGAGGATAGGACTTCAGAATCATCAAACCATTTTTAGGTAATATTTTTCATCTTCTAGAAACTCTTATTGATTTAAAATATGTTCACTAATCTCTTAATAATACCAATACTGGATCAAATACCCTAAAAGAATGACCAGAGGTTTAAAATCTTTCATAATACCCATATGGAACTAGTTACCCTTAAAAATGACCTTAGGTTAAATATATTGTATGTGTAAAAGTGAAATCTTCTAGTGAGTCAATCTGTATGTATCCATGGTTCTCTATCCATTTCCCCTAGTGGGTGGATACTTATGTGTTGAAGCTATATCTTTATGATATTTGGGGTGTGATCCCATTATAAAAGGCATTAAATATATCATGGAAGGGATTGAATTGTTATGAACCATCCTATATATCATGTATATAGAAAAATTTAAACCCTTATAGTTCTTTAAAATATTGCGGTTTAACATCATGTTGAAAGAACATATGTGTGGGTAATGAGACACAAGTTATTTGATTTCAAGACTCGTATATGAATCATACATATCCTTATTATGGTAGGAATAAGAGTTATCATAGTTTGATCATCTTCTTGGGAGATTACCAATGTGGATAACCTTATTTGTGGGAAGTTATATAATGCCAGTGATTGGGGATTACACACTCAGGATTCCCAAACTGATGTACATTTTCATGTAATTAATATATCATTTTCAACTCCTTATGACTATGTGAGTGATGACGATTGTTAGAAACCTGGGATAACAGGTATTCAGTATAACAAAATATGGATACAACATGTATATTCTATGATATCACATTGGATATTTAATATAGATTTAGGGCCTTTGGAAGGCATCCTACGTATCCTAGTTTGTACAGGAATAAAAGTCATCATAGTTCATGTTATTCTAGGTCCATTGGTGGGTGAGGTAGAATTATCATCACATTGGAATTATGTTTATTTTTTAGATACATGGAGGACGTACACCATAGAGGATGCCGATTTGATCATGATCCTTAGGAAAGAATCTTACATATCAAATTTCTTGTAAGAATCAGTGTTATTTTAGTTCAATTAACTTATCATCCAACTAATGGGTGAGGTGAAATAATCATCCAATGAAAATTATTAGGTCATGATTTTTGGAACGTAAAATATTAGGGGGGGGGGGGCTTATATCAATGGCGGTTTGAGGTGAGGCCTTATAAAAGAATCTTATGTATTCAGGTTATTGTACAGATAAGAGTTATTGTAGTTCAATTTGATCAACAAATAAACATTGGATGTTCCTTGGATTGTGTTACATGTCATATTATTCCACTGATTGGAGATAAAAAACTAAGGTTTTCCTTATATGGAAGTAAGAAAACATTATCATGCCCTATGGATCTTGACTGACCTGGCCTAGTTGTCTTCCTAACATGCAAAATTTTCTACTTGAAATGTTTTGATGTTCATGTTAACATTACAAGGATATTTGTAAAGACCTGGAGTTAGTTTAAACATGACTAAAGATGACCATGTGATCCATTTATCCTGTTCACTAGATATCTCATAACATGTATGGAATGTCTGAGGTCCATCACATGACCAAAAATAACTTGTATACAAGACCTCATAAGATTTGGCCATCCTATTCTGGATGAAATAACATGATATCTAATAACATGCTTGGAGTGAGTAACCTGATATAACTAACCTTCCCTAGTATCATAGTGAAATATGGATAACATTCTTATAAGGAATCATGAAAGTTAGTTTGACTTGTCTAAAGGGTTTTGATGGCATTGTATTGATTTTATGACGGACGTCGCATGATCATGATGACTTTTCTAGTGGAATTCTCAAAATCCAATTCACATGATCTAGTTCCATCATGAGACCTAGCTGATATGCATTATTTCCACTTTATGATTTGGCTGATGTTTCAAGATGATATTGCAAATCCTGAATAGAAGGCCCATAGTGTTTCATAAGACTGGAGTGGCCTACCAAGGTGCTCCATTATACATGAACTAACATGTCTAAGGGACTTCACGTTATCCAAATAATATTGAAAATGAGCATCATGTTACTTAGGTGATCATCCTGATGTAGTATCATGACCTGGGTGGTTCATTTGAAGCACATGAGGATCAATGTATCTATTATATGCATAATTTTCCCATATTTTATGTCTTTGTTATAGGTTTTTATTGAATATTCCATATATTTATTCAATTATAGCTTCTCAATGTCCTGAGTAATTCAGAAGATGTGCAGAATTTCCTTCTGATAACCCCCCATATGTCATTCATGTGATCTATAAGTGATCATATTAAGTTGTTATGTATGTCGCATGAATTATTTGTTTATTACTTGGACATTTATGTAATGTAAAACCGTTATGATCATGATATTATATGATATGTAAACTTTTATCTGATGATTAGGTTAATCGATGTGAGGATCCAATGATTCATTTTTTTCATGCTAGATGGGGGATTTATAGGCCTCACTACCTTGATTATGTATCTCTTTTTATGTCACATAACACTCAAAATCTAGGATGGAGTTGGTAGGGGTCTTCAAGTTCACATTTTTTGTGAGATCCTACCAAATTTCATCCTGGGAGCATCACATTTTTGTACTGACTAAAATATCATCCCATCAACAACCCATTTATAAGATTAAAAACAATTAACTAGGTCTTCCCTAATCATGGGGGAAATCCATGTGACTTTTACAAGGCCATATCAACATTTCTATGGACATTTATGAGATCATAGTGCATTTTGAAAGGCTTTCACAATATCTATGATGTTTTTTCTAAAAAATTATGTGACAAAAATGATTCTTGTATGAGGTTCTTCATGAGATTAAGATGACAAATCAAGAGAGAATCAATGGGATCATTCTAATATGTCAACAAGATTCCATTGAATAAAATATTGACAGTTTGGGATGCACAACCCCTTTCATGTGATATCAATGTAACTTACCTTTAAAAAATTCTCCCATCCTTTCCCTTTTATTTCCATTGTTTTAATTTACAATGGTTTGGGAACACGTGAGTTTTCATGAGTGTTGTTGATGATAACCACTCTACCCAGTTGTGATATTTCTCGTGACCTACAAAGGGAAATGTAGTGATGAGAGATAAATTTGTTGAAAAACCCTCATGTTTTAATTTGGATCTATAGGGAGAGAACAAGACCATGTGGACCTGTATTAATCCCTTCAGATGATGTGGGTGACATGCCCAGGGGATTTTGGGTGATAAGGTGGGAAAGTCTCCAAGACATTCCTAGTTTCTCACAGACAATAGGGGGAATGTATCATGATGTTTATGACGGAAATAGGCGCACACCTTTTTCATATTTTGTCATTATTTTACATATATTTTGATTGTTTATTAGAAAAATTAGGGATGATATGTCTTGTGACCTGGGGGAGCTTATCTAGACATATATGGATGATCAGAGATTTTCTTAGACATAATTGAAATATAAAAAGGTCTATTTAATTGGGGCTTCACATGATCTTCTAGTAGTATTTACGATGTGCATGTTGTTTTCGCATGACCTTATGAAGGCCATGTGATCAAGTGCCCTATGGAGTTTCATGCAATCTACATGATTTTTTCAACATTATTCTTACATTTTTTGGGTAAAATACTAACCATATTCAGGTGCTCCTTCCTTTTTTTATTTTCTGATGCTCATTTTATGGGTGTCAATGATGGTTTCCAAAAACAATTATTCATTCTACACATATATTTTAGCATTAATATTTAGTACCATAAAAAATTTATTTTAGAAAAATTAGTTTCATATTTATCATCATTATTTTTGAATAATTTAAAGAGAATAATTAAAATTTTCTATATAAAATAGGTGGTCAATATCTAAATTTAGTTACAACTTAAAGGGGAAAGTAATGTAAAATTATAAACTGAGGTGTAATGTTATAGAATATCTTTAATCATAATTAATAAATTATTGGTATAATTTATGTATTGAACCATATATACTATTTTCTAATTTTGGGGCATCATTATTTTTAATATAATATTCCATAAACATCAATTAATGGATATTTGATAATGTACCACTCAAATGAACATATAAAAAAGCATACACCCTACAAACCTCAACCCCAAAACTTTTTTTTGTTTTAACCAAACTATCTACCCAAAAATTCTATATTGTTTTCATAATAACTTTTTTGAATGAAGGTTTCTCAAATCATTTAGAACCAAATTACTTTTACAAATGAGTTTGATGTTTTACATTGTATATAACACCATAATATTTCAATTTTAGTGATATCTTAATCATAATTTTTTTTATAAAATATTATTTATCCCATTGGAAACATATTTTTGAACTCATTATTTCTTATATTTCTTATATTATAAATATATAGAAACATATCCTCATACATACACTTTTTAAAAATCCTTTTAAATTAGATTAATTATACAACATATGTTAATGAAAATATAAAATTTATATAATTCATTAATAAAAGACATAAAAATTATTGATATAATTTAATAATGTTGAAAAAAATTATTTTTTTATATTATATAATTATATTATTCAAAAATATATTCAATACTTGGGAAATAAATTTTATTCATTATTTAAAAAATAAAAAATTAACAGTTTTATGAACCATCACTAAAATATCAATGAATTAATTCAAAGACTATATAATACTACAAAAAACTTCAATATCATATGTATTAACATTGGGGAGGTGATGAAGACAACATCATTCTAGAATCCTATCCCTAGAAGCATGCAACTGATTTCTACTACCATTACATTGGTATGATTAAAATGAATCAAATCTGTAAGGACCGATTAGTTTATTTGTAATTGTAAACAAAATACGTATACGAGAATTGTATTAAAAATGATTACACTAATTACAACATAATTTTTTTCTAGGATAATAACATAATTTCATTGAGTGTATCCTTTCATATCATTCTTATTACATATTCAAGAATCCTTTGAAAAGAAAAAAAATAAAGATGATATGAAATGATCATACATATAAGGTATGATAGATGTAAAAATGAATCAATGAGAATAGTCAATATGGAATGGTAATAACTGATGACACCTGAAATGTAATCAATAAATATAGAAGATATTGAAAAAAAATATGTAAAGGTAAATAACTGAAAAAAGATTCCATTTAATCAATAAAATAATAATAAAATGTATCCATAGATATGTCGATGAAAAATATCATAGATAAATAATTACTGAATCTAAATTAATAAAATTATTAACTATTGGAATCCATGATTCTTAGGTACATGGAACCATTACCGTTAAAACATTTTACAATATAATTAATCATATCATGTAACAAATCATCTATGTCTAGCCAACTAACTTGTCAAATGAGACTACCGATGAATTGAGGAGATATCAATAACTAGGCCCCACCAATATTTTTCAAGTCCAAAGAATTCCACCTATATTAACTAATAGATTTTATTAATAAACAATATGCATTAACATATAGATGTATTGAATAAAGGATACATATTTTTCAATATTTCAATAAGTAATAAAATTATTATCAATGACCACGATGAATAAATAATGTTGTAAAAATTGGGAAATAATCATATGCATGAAAAATGATATAGATATTTATGGGAAATTCAATGTAAAATGATTATATAAAATTGAATATTTCATGTGTAATAAAAATAATCAATGAAGTGAATTTTGATACAATCCTTCTCCAAATAAATCATAAACAACTCAGAGGAGGAATACATATGGCATCAATACAACAGATCCCAAGTGGATCAAAAATAATAGGTTTTTATCAATAATGAATAGAAATACTATAAAAATATATTTTATAAACATTCTTGGGAAAGTGTCTTTTTTTATTTTGAGAAACATTTTAAAAATTCTTTTATTGGAAATTTCATTTGAAAACATTTTATTAAAAAAAATTAATGTTATAAACATACAATGAAATTTTTGAAGAAATGATATCGGGTAAATATGTACATGTCATATTATGTAAAAAGGACATGTATTTTTCATAGTAAAAATGTTTTGAAAAATTCCTTGTTCATAAGGTGATAATATGATTCCATTGAAGATATTTGTAAAAGAAAAAAATTGTAAACATTTCATTATTAAATATTTTTTTGAGTGGTTTAAAAAAATTTGAAAATATTTATAGAAAAATGGGTTTTTTAGAGAAACTATTTTGTCCAAATAATGGTATAAATGAATTCATGTTCTATTAAAAACATTGTCTAAAACATTTTGAGTACCAAATAATTTTAATGGTACTGTTACTTGATAAAGTTCACGAATAGACCGAAGAGAGAAAAATAAAAGGGTTTGTTAGATAATTTTTAATTAATTTCATATAATTTAAATTTATTTTGTAAAAAATCATAAAATATATATATATATTAAATTAAACCTTTAAAAATATTATAATGTTGAAGTGAGGATCAATCAATGAGTATATTTTGTGTATCAACTCTAAATCCATATGAGGAAATAGAAATACATTAATAGATAGTCAATGTCATTATACACCTAATCATCGAATATGAATGAATTTAGGTATTAATATAACCCAATGATATGATATTTTATTTTGAAATTCTTTTCCACTTTCTAACATTTAATTAAAATTATCTTCGTTGAAATAAATCAAATTGAAACTAAAAATATCATGAAGAATGAATGAAATATTATATTATCTGAAAAGGTGGAATTATGTACACCATATATAAGAAATTAAGTGAAAAAAGAATAAATTGATTAGTTCAATAGATGTTTAACAATAAAAAAGTAAGTTATATTCTAAAGATAATCATTAAAAAATTTCTTGAGGGGACTAATCTTCAAACATTCCAATGCGTCCCATACCACTCTAAACCATTTGAATCATAATATACATGAAGGAATAACATTAAATAAAACATATAATATCATAAAAATAAATTGATTCATGATATAATATGTCAATGGAATGTATATATACCATATAAAATAAACTACGTGCATAAAAACAAATAATCCTTATTAGAATGTAAATTGAGACGAAATCCCTTACCTTGCATTTCTATTTTCGTGTGAACATCCTGTAACATATTTTATAAGGGTTTTAAAAATGTTACTAACTTATTTAAAAATAATATTAATATTAGTGAAATCATATATGAACTTCTTATAATATCTTGTTAACCATTTGATAACAATCATTCATTATGTTCACTATTTCAGGTTTTAATTGACATGTTTTTTTGGTATGTTTTGACTTGTTATTTATTTTTTCAATTTATTATATCATGGTATCATAATCTGAAAAATGTAAAACATGATTTTTATATCATATATATTCATTATATACATATATGTAATAATCTTTAATATTTAGTGATAAGAAATGAAATTCATTTTTCATGGAGACGATAGGTCGTACATACACCTGAACGCAGCTTTCATTTCATTGTCATTTTAAAATAGTGATAATAAAATGATATATATGTATATTATAACTCTAGTATATTATTATTGGTGTATATTTAAAATAGGATTATTAAAACCATCTTTAATAAGTTCTATGTATAACATAAATGAATTACATCGCAAAGAGGGGGCGGTAGTCCACCCTTCCACAAATGATGTTATCATAATTACACATGTTTTAAAGTATAGTGGTTTGTTTGATAAAAGAATTAAATAAGGTTAAAAACCTAATAAATACCATATATATCAAATATAATCATATTTTCCATCATAACTCCCATACATGAAATGTGGTAAATGAAAATTTAATGACACCATTTCTTTAGGTAGTAGTTTGTGGTACACATAAACTGAAAGTTCATTACCCATTTGAGGGATGTGTGTGTTGATTTATGGCTGAAAAATAATATTAAAACATATAATTATATTTAAGATACTATTATTATTATATAAAAAAGGTATAAGAATATTTTAGGGGTGGATAATAGAAATAAATTAAAAATCACTTGAGGAAGGATGTTACCTCTTTTTCGGGTAACTCATTTTTGTTTGAACCATATTGATTACTATGATTGATTTATTTAAAATTTTGGAATTATATTATTAGGGTAGTGATTTTTATGATCTACTTTTTAAGATAATTTTTTATCCATAGTTGAATGAGATGTATGAATAAGTGAGAGGCTTGTGTGCCTTTTTATCATGGATGAGGAGTGTCACTCTTGTAATGTTTTGTAAAAGATAATATAACCCAAGGTTTTTTCATTTAAAATGACCAAAATAATGCAATAAACTATATTCACGGGAGTATAATGTTGAAATGTGACCATATATTAGATTTTGGACATGTTTCTAGGTCATTCTGGCCCTCAAGATTATGGTTCAGTTCCTTGTTATGCTTAATTTCACCTTAATCATTGTAATTAATTTTAAATACTTTATCAATAATTTTTTTCCTAAAAAATGAAGAAATTATTATAAATTATAAATTATTATGATTCCAAATCTGGAATCTAAATTTCAAATTTATAATAATTCAATTGGATGAAAATTAAACTAAATTTAATCCCACATATGAGGTGACATGGCATGTATTTAATGTAATAACATTCAACGATTTCCTTCATTTTTATATCCTATTTCAAAGGAAAATTTAATCTAATGAATTTTTTTATTATTTAATAAAAATTTATCTAATTTAATATTAAAACTAGTTTATAATGTTATTTAACCTTAAAAATAAATTAGATGAAAATATATTAGAATTAAATTTTAATATTTTTCAATATTCACTAAAAATTAAACTTTTATTTGAAGAACACGACATATTCACCCTAACCCATTTTTTTATTCAAATTGATAATAATAAGATTAATTTTACATATGATAATAATTAATATTCTAAAAACTATATTTAAAATATGCTCCCTAGTAAAATGTTGTAAGAGTGCCTTTATAAAAATATATGTTTTTATGTGTAATATTGGGTTTATTCTTATCATATTCCTATAGAATCTATTGGATAGATAAAAATCTATTCAATATATATATTAATTTTATATCACTCAATAATTATAATTAATTTAATTTAAGAGGATAAATTTGAATTTTAATAATGAAAATAGTTTTCTATAAAATCATTCCCTTAATAATAAATTGGATCTTAGATTAATTTATAATTAATTTATAACCAATGAATTCATTTTATATTTTGTGTAGACCAGACATTTTCATAAGTTATTCAATAATATTAATAATTTTTTGTTTATCAGATAGGTCATATCTTATTATTTAATATTTTAATAACATATTATTTTGTGGTAAAACAAGGATTGTAACACAATCCATTGAAGAAACTCACAATGTAAGGTGACATACGCTGACTTAGTTTCACATGCATTGTTTTTTTAAATATTAAATATATTATATATTCTATGGATATTATATTCCGTTATGAACATGGTGTTTCATGTCATACACTCTATCGAATAGAATGTTTAAGCTTTATATTTTCAAAGTGTTACATTCTCCCCACATTAATTAAATTGCATCATCGCAATTTAAATTATAACACGGTGATATATTATTTGGTATATCCTTTTTTTGAAATACTACCTTGTGAGAAGGGTTATTATGAAATCTATTAGAAAAGAGAGAATGGGATGTACAAGTGTAACATGGAATAACATATAAGTAGGTCTCTAAGTATGATAACATTAGGGGAATATACTGATACATACTTAGTGAAAAAGTATAAATATTTATAAGGAGTAATTGAGATCATCAATCAAAACCAAGTGAATGATGGATGAAAATTTTAGGATCTCAAATCCATAAATCTACGATGATTTAGAAGATTATTGGTTCAACATAAATTAAGGTATTAGGAAAACAATTTTTAAGATCCTTTTCCTCCTCTTGAGAAATTCCTTTACTACCTATGAATATCAAAAAAATTACATATATGATATGTTTAAATTTCATTTGAATAATTCCATATTTTGGTTTTTCTTAAATAAAGTTTTTATTCAACCCATACATAAATTAAAAAATATATCATTGATCCCAGAAGTATTAAAATAAACTTTTAATGGAACATAAGGCCCATAAAAGAGTGAAAGTTAAATTTTTTTGACTCTAACTATTCCCCAAAGAAACAATGACCAGTATATTAATCTCTAAAACTAATAATTTACACTACTGGTTGATCATTAATATTTATTAATCAAAATTTTTATCTAAACACAATGACATATTAACCAAGACATTGAGTAGGTCTTCAGTTTTCTTGAAACACTTATCGTCCTTCAATATTGGGACCAAGACCCATAGCCTTGGTGGATTTGATATGTTATCACCTTAAATATAGTTTTTCCTTTTCTAAATCCATGTTAATATAATTTCCAAAGTAAATATGATTTAAATTATTGAAATTTAATCATTAAATAACCGATAGTATTCAAGAAAACCCTTGTACCTAAATACATCATCCATCTATTTCTGCATAGGTCCTTCATTGGTCTTTTGGTTATCAATAATTTCATTTATAGGATCTCTAAATAATGAAACCTTATCATCAATCTAAAATATATTAGGTTTAACCTTGGTCCTTCATTTTCATTATCTATTAAAATACATTATAATTTTTTATAATGAATATGTGAATTATCTTAATCATATCCCCTAGGAGTGTCAATCAAGGTTCTCAGTAAGGCTCATTTTCAAGTACCAGGTTAGGTTGAGTCCGGCCCGACACACCATGTCAGAGTTTATAACCCTATGTATATATTTTCTAGAATTAGTTCTTGTTGTAGTATCCAGACATGGGTTTATTTCTAGGAATACCCACATAAGATCTACCATACGAAAATTCTAGGTTGTTCTTCAATACTTAACCTCATATTGTACCTTATGGTTATGATACCTATTAAATTTATTCTTTAATCTATTTCCCAAGGTTTATATTAAATTTTCTCTAATACCAACTATTGAAACATGACCACATAATCTCAAAACCAGTTTCTACTAACAATACATTAGAATGGTTTTAAAGAATAAAATGATCAAGGGATAATACATTTATTAGTCTTTGTAATCTAGATACATAAATTAATTTGGTATTATATGTGAATTCACTCATTATAACATATTTTTTTTTCTTTAAATTATAATAACTTCATTCCTTCTCAGGTATCCTTGAATAAATTTGATAGTACATTTCTGTGAATCCTGGGGAAAGGAATCAAAATAAGGGTGAGCTAAAATTCTCAGTAAGGGTAATGTATAGTATATGTAATAATGAATCAATGTGAATAATCAAAATGGAAGGGTAATAATTGAAAAAACATTCCATATAATCAATACATAGAGACAGAAGTGCATAAAAAAATATGGAAAGGTAAATAACTAAAAACACTTGTCACTTAATCAATAATCTGAGAATGGAATACATCCAATTATTTTTTGACACAAAATCTCAAGGATAAATAATAACTGAATATAAATGAAAGAAATGCTACATTATTTTATGAAATTTTTCCTAGGTATATTGAAACATTATTGTCAAGAAATTTCATAAGATGGATTTTAATATTATATTGAAACTGATCTAAGGATATCCATATAACTTGACCAATTAGACAACCATTGAATTGAGTTCCTATCTATAACATGGCTCCACATATGTCGTACCTTTCTTAATAATTTATCTTGTATCGAATAATTGCTTTAATTAATAAAAAATATTCCTAATCAAATATTTATATTGAATAATTGATACAAATTTATCAATATTTATCTAAATAATAAATAATTATAAACATAAAACTCACATGAAAAATTGTATATAGTTTATGAAATAATCATATACATGATAAAATATATGGATATTTAAGGGAAATTCAGCATCAAATTATCACGGGAAGTAGAATATTTCCATGGCCTTAATTGCAATCAAGGAAGTGAATGTCAATAATGTCATTAGAAAAATAGATCTAAAACTATCTAGAGAAGTAATAATGATTTTATCAATACAAAATATCCCATGTGTAGTAAAAAAATAATGGGTTGTTGTTTTTGTTGCATATAAATACTATAAAAAATATTTTAATAACATTCATCTGGAATATGTAAAATCTATTTTGAATAAAATTTAAAAATTATTTTCATTGAAAATATATTTTGAAAGATATTATTTTATAAAAATAATAACCTTTTAAACATGTAATGATAGCTTAAAAAATAATGGTGTGCAAATCAGTACATGTTGTACAAGGTAAAAAGAACATATCATTTTTATGGTAAAAAGGTTCGAAAAAATTCCTTTTTTTGGAAGGTGAAAAAAATATTCATTTGAAAACATTTTACAAATATAAAAATGGGAAAATTTTATTTATGAATCAAAAAAATTAATGGTTTGAAAAAATTTTGAATTTAAAAAAAAAATTATATCAAATAGGGTTCATTGACTAAAGAGAGAAATGAAGTTTATTTTTCATAGAAACATTTTATAAAAAATATTAAAGTACTAAATAGTATGAAAATGATACTATTACATAATAAAGGTGATTAATAACCAAAGGATAACAAAATTAAAAATGTTATTAGTCAATGATAAAATAATTCCCTTTAATGGAAATTCAGGTGTAAACAATCCCATAACAAATGAGATTGTAATATCAAACATTGAACAGATTATAATGTTAAAGTGAGAATCAATCAATGAGTATATTAGGTGTATCAAATGTAAATCCAATAAATTAATTTAAATTACTTAAATAGATAGTAATATTCATTATGAATGTAATAATATATTATTAACAACATTGAGGTAGTATTATAACCCTGTGAAAAGAAATTGGGTCACAAAATTATTTTTCAATTGGTATCTTTTAACTAAAATACTATTTTATTAAGTCCATATAAAATAAATTAGGTGCATGAAAATAATTTTTTTATTTCATGATAATGTTTACAATCACAAAAGTAAGTGATATTATAGAGATAGTTATTTAAAAAGGTATCAAGGATAATAGTTTTTAATCATTCCAAATTGTCACATACAAATTTTAAATGTTTGAATCATAATATCCATGAAGTAATAACATTAATTGAAACATAAAATATTATTATAATAAATATATTCATGATATAACTATTTCCGAAAATTTCACTGGGGCGCGCGCGTCCATATTGTTTGAGGATGGGCTTCTCTATTTGTTTCCCCACATTCCCGCTTTCCAAAGGTCGGCGACATCCATTCCTTATTCAAGGATGTTTTCTCCTTGATCAAAACGAGATGATGGGATGTCGGTCCGTCCTTACGTGGATTGATCCTCGGGACTCTTTACCTATTCTGGTTCTCCCTTATAGATATAAGATGTTGTTCGTGAAACTCTTCCCAGTTCCATATCATTATAGACAACAATTAATTACAATGCTTCTGTCAGGATATTCCAAAGGGTCCGATTAGGTCAGCAACCTTCGGTTCAGGGAATAGTCACGTTGGACATCACTTGTGTGTCTGGACAATGGAACATAAGAGCATCTGGGTTTATTCCCCTTGTTATAGGGCTTCTCGAGGGAACAGAAGCCCGAGGAATCCCGAATCAGATGCGAGGATTCATATTACCTAGGCATTTCTCTGAGGTTTTTCTCATCCTCCCATGTTTAACACAGGGTATGTTGTGAGTTTAACATCTAGTGGAGATAGATTAGACTAATCAGAACATTTAATAGAGTAGATCAGATGAGTGTAACCCCAGGAGGGTATACTGATGTAGGGGGTGTGAGCTGTCATGACCTCACCAGGATGTGGCGGCTCGGGTAAGAATCAAGATGGATGATGGAGTGTTGAATAAAGTGGATGGTGAATGGGATGGAACCGTTGTGAGAACGACGGTAATGTTAGTCTTGAGTCTCGAGGAGACTTCCTACATATCCCTGTAGCTGAGATTCAATGTCCGCGTAGTTCGGTAGGGTGGTTGGGACACCTAAGGAGGTGTCCCATGATAATGGACGCATGTATTGGACCCAGAAGAAGTGTAATATCTAGTTTGGGGAATGACCTTTCTGAGACACATAGGCTCGAAGGGAAGACCATGAAATGTGCTTGAATTGGGGTGTACACATAGGACAACAACCCGATGATGTGTTTGGGGTTCACGCATGGTTAGCAGCCTGAGTTGGTGTGATGCTGCTAAGATGGACCAAATATATGGGTCCCAGAAAAAATAATTACAAAGGCTTTCCACTGAATAAGGGACGCAACAACTTACCTGTTATTGAGGTCACAACGGATTACCATTGGATGGGGTCACAATTTCTTACCGCTGGATGAGGTTGAAATGGATTACTACCAATTGAGGTTAGAACGGCTTATTGCTAGATGGGTTTGATCCTCATGGAAGCTTCCTACGTACCCTGCCTTGGTAGGGATCACAGTTCATGTAGTACAGGTGGAGTGGGAAAACCTACGTGAAGGAGGTCATACTGACCGGGTGTTGGGCTTGAACCTCTGGTAGGCATCCTACGTAACTTTCCTCGGAAAAGATCAAAGACCTCGTAGTTTATGAAGAGTGGGTGCCAACGTGAAGGGGGTCAGAACCAATGGATGGTGAGCATGAACCTCAGTGAGGCTTCCTACGTACCTTTCCTTGGAAAGGATCAAAGTCCACGTAATTAAGTATGGTGTGGGAGAACCAACGTGAAGGGAGTAGGAACCAATGGATGGTGGGATTGAACAACATGGAAGCTTCCTACATACATTTCCATGGCAAGGATAAAAGTTCTCATAGTTCAGATTGGTGTAAGATAAATAAAGTGAAGGTGGTTGGAACGACCCGGTGTTGGGGTTGAACCTCAGGGGGGCTTCCTATGTACCTTGCCTTAGCAAGGATCAAAGTCCTCGTAGTTAAAGTTGGTGTTTGTTGAACCGACGTGAATATTTTTGGGACCAATGGTTTTTTGTCTTGAACCTCAGTAAGGCTTCCTACGTACCTTTCCTGGGAAAGGATCAATGTCCTCTTAGTTTAGATTGGTGTGGGTGAAACGACATGAAGGCGGTCGGAACGACCAGGTGTTGGGCTTGAACCTCAAGGAGGCTTCTTACGTACCTTACCTTGGAAAAGATCAATGAACCCGTATTGTAAAAGGGTGTTTGGGGATTACACTCCAGGATTCCCAAAGTGGATATCATAGTCGATGCTTTTTCTAAGCCCATGTGAGTCATGCTAAGTGTGAGAAACAAAAGGTAGAAAGTACATGATGATCACATTGCAGAAGTTGCGTCCATGGGAAGGGGAATGGGGGGGGGGTTATGCATGGTTAGTAGCCCAAAGAGGAAACATGGGCTTACACATGGTTTGTAGCCCATAGAGATAGATATTGGGACTTACTTCAGGGTGGAGGCACGGGTGGTGACAAAGCCCAGCGGGGGAGGGATTTGTCTCCCAGGAAGACATAGGAGGAGCAAGGATGATACCTCCTACAAGAAAACCTAGGGGCTTACAACAGGGTGGTTTCTATGTCCCCACAGACAAATGTCGCTCCGATAAAGAGGATGTCATTCCATGTGAGTAATGATATCACTCCCGTAGAGACCGGTGGTCATAGAAAATGTCTGAGACGGGGCACCCCACGTAGGATGCATGGGGAAAGGTCACATTTTAACATCATGTGTTGAGGACGAAGGGGCTTGGTAGTTTAACGTCCTGCAGCTTTGATGAAGTGGGTTCAGTTCACACCCCTAGGACATACATAGATGGCACCCTCTACACCTTGGTGAATAGAAGGTACATGCAACTCCGTGATTAGGGGGTGTCGTAAGGTGATCCCATTGGGGGTCCACAATAGCATGGCTATGCGAAGAAGAAATAGTCATTAGTGTGCCTATGCGAAGAAGCATGAGGAAAAGCAACACAATGGAACGTGTCACCCAAGGGACATTGAAATTTCTCCATGAAAACCTGAGGGGCCACACATGAAAAGAGCATGTGATGCAGGTCTGTCGCGTATAAGAGATGCTCAAACAGGGTTCCTTATGGAGAAGGCATCACATGGAGCGCGTGGAAGTGAAGGGTTCAGGGTAAGATATGAGGCTTGTGCAAAAGATGTATGGTTTGCGCACAAGATGAAGGAGATGTCTGAAAGAATGAGGGGTTGTGTGCGAGGTGGGTGGTTTTCATGCAAGTTGGATGGGCAGCACATAAGACCGAGGGGTTGCGTGCAAGATGGACGGTTTTCATGAAAGTTGGTTGGGCGGCATGAAAGAGCATCTGAGGAAAAAGGTACATGTGAAAAAGGCCATCATTTCATGAAAATAACTTTGTTAAGAAACAAAATCCATTAGGATTAGAGGGCCCACCCAATGGCACACCCCTCGGGGGACCGTTCGCGCAAAATCCAATACCTGAAGGCCATGGGGGTTTTCGCACGGTCGCAGAAGATGGGGTTTTCGCATGGTAGAGAAGTGTTTCATCTTCTATTTCTATCCTTGAAGAGCAGGGATAAGGTTAATTTTATAGCCATAGTCCTTTGTGTGGCACGTGAGAGACTGGTGCTCAAACTCTCGTCGGTTGTGGGCTTGTGCGCGCAGCGGGGGACGGGTGTGCAAATGTCGGTTGGACGTCGCCTTGTGCACGACAACAGGGCTGGCGTGAAAAGACACGTGTAACGTTGCCTTGTGCTCAGAACTGGGGTCTGCCACACAAAGACCCATGTAATGTATCCTTTGGTGCGAAAATGGGGTGGGTGTGAAAAGACCCGTGCGACGTTGCTTTGTGTGCAGAACCAAGGTCGACTGTGCAAAGACCCATGTGACGTCGCCTTCGGCGCAGAAATGGGGCGGGCGTGCAAAGACCCATGTGATGTTGCCTTATGCGTGGAATCAGGGTCAGGCACGCAAACTCCCATTGGTCATCGTCTTTGGTGTAGAAATGGGGCATGAATGACCAGTCATGGAGGACGAGCTTTGGGCATGGGTGGGGAGGCCGGCACGCAAGAGTTTGTGCACCAGAATTCCTCTTATGCACGTCTCCCCAATCATGCATGTGCCTACCTCCCTGGCCCCGAAATAATTTTTTTTTGTTTTATCCACCAAATGATGTCCTTCTCCAAATTTTGGTGCCAAAAAATGCCCCCCCCTCAGAATTAGAGCCGAAAGGGAACCCGAAGGTCGGATTCTGAGGGTTCGCCGAAAAATATAAGACAACGTCGACGGTGTGGAAAAATGAATTTTGCGCGAGAAACACATTGCACGCAAAAAAACGCTATTCTTGAAAGACTTTTTCACACGCATGGAAGGTTTTTTAGAGATTTATAAATAGTCTGGTACCCCCTAGGCATACTCTGACATTTTTTCACGTGATATGCTTTGTTGCTCTCGCGCACGAAAACAGTACTTATCCGCACGTAATATTCCGTGACCGACTTCATTTTTTCCATACCTTATAATATTTTCCATATACATCAACCTTCTTTCGCACAATCACCTCTTTTGCATGCCGAATACTCATTATTTCATGCCGATCCCTTTAAAGTTCTAAAAATGACTGCTCCACAGACCGACATTGAGAGGGAAGTTGTCGAGGTTGTAAGAAAAACCCAAATGATCGAAAACCCTCATATTATTCACACAAGGAGGGTTGTGTCTGATAACCAAATGATTTTATGAATGCTTATACAAGCTCAAAAGGATTACGTCCTGAGTGGTACCCTGCAGCTATGGAACATCGGTCTTTTGGAAGAGGTGTTGATGCCCGGTTTTGAGACAGACACAATGCGATTGTGGGTTAAACACGAGGATAGTCTTCCACAATTCCACATTACCAGAAATGGTCATCCTTCAAGGGAAACACATAACACCACCATTTATGTCCTAAATATGAAGAATAGGACAGTTGCAGGAAGCGATCTAGTTCCCAAGGAATCTCTCATTATTTATGCAAGTACTTTCAGAAGAAGCATTACTGATGAGACAAAGGGCTGGCAGGAGTGGGATTTAAGATATGAGGGAAAAATTACTAATGAATGAGAGTGGTAGTACTCTATAAATCAGACATGCGAGGAATTTGGGATGGAGTTGTGAGTCATTTGGATTTTAGAGGATGTTTGGACATCTCAATTCCACTTTTACCGACAGCGGGACTTGGTAGCAGAGCTGCTCAGTCATTGGTCGCCTAATACCAACAATATTCACATTCATCATGGGGAGGTGGGAATCAGTCTGTGGGATTTCCACTGTATCAAGGGAATCCCCTTGTAGGGGTATCAATACGATGAGTTCCTCACGACAGAGAATGTATGGGGAGATAGGACCTGCATCACAAACCTGTCATGGCATCTGCTGGATCTAGCCAAAGATAAACTCAAGATAAAATATATCCTAATGGAAATACCCTATTTAGGGTGGTTTAGTCTCTTCCTGACCTAGGAAACATCCGTGAAGATGCCATGCCGAGGGAAGAAATTCTCAAACATGTCTCAGAGGGGAAAAGAAGGATCATATTGAATAATTTTGGAGATGGGAGAGTATCGATCATGGGGCTTTTGAATCAATGAGGATCAAGACCCAAATGTGTGCTACTCTAGGTTCTTCACTGATTTCTTGAGAGGATGGTTGTTACCTGTGAGGGACACGAGGATGGGAGTCCGCTCGGGGACGCTAGAGAAGGTCGGGATTATGGCGGCAAAGAACTAGGTTAACCTAGGGGTACCAGTGTTGGAAATTATATACAGTATTCTAAGGAAAATTTGGAGGGGAAGTATGACTAGGAGGATATGGGGGCTATTCCAGATTCTCCATGGTTGGGTTGCGGCCCATTGAGATGGGTATGACTTCCTGAATGCCATCTTCCCCTGGTAACAGGATTCGTCCATCCCTCTTGAACATTTCCGGGATCCTCCCATTGATTCTCAGGGGTGAAGGAATCATGCTCAATATCGGCAGTCACACTCATTTTGACTTCCACCCATTCCAAACCCCAATCGCACAGACGGTAGACAATGGGTGGGGTCCACAAGAGCAGAGGGAGTACCTACAGAGCATCCGAGGTGGGGTGCTGGAGACCTGAATTGATGGAAAAATCTTCTGGGAACCCTATGTGCCGATCAGGTTCACCAGGATGTTCAGGTGCATGCAATGGATTCCCAAGAATTTATACATAGAGGTTATGGAAGAGTGGAATCCCTGCATTCTCCTCCAATTGTGCCTTATGTTCATGAAGGTAGGACTAGGATAAATCATCACTCTTCCCCCCATCGATGTCCATACCAGACTGTCAACAGAGTATGTCGAACACTGGATGAGAATGTACCCTAAGGAAATTATTTGAAAACGCATTTGGAAGATCAAGGAAACTAGTGCAGAGGCTGAAGAGCACGAAGGTAGATGAGGTGTCTTGGGGGAGTGAGGCATAGAATGGGTCGGGCTGCTAGTAGGGCGTAGGCTGGTACTTCATCAGTAGGGGCAGCGTTGACTGAGAATGTGCCTCTACCCTCCGGGGAAGGGTGGTCATATGCTTGGCCTCGGGGTCCGACTAGTGAACTCCCAGGAAAGAAAATTAGGTACCTCCTGATGCCATCCGCTGATGTTATCTTCCCTTCCATGTGGTCTTATTGGAGAAAGTTGTGACATTCTATGTCTGCCAATGAGTTATGGTGTAGGATGATATGCATCAGGCTCGATTTTTCATACATAGGGCGTATTCAGATATTGGATAGAGTAAAATTTCATTGTAGGCATGCATACATGATAGCCATGGACATGTACGCCTGCTAGTGGGGGAGATATGAAGAACCATATCTTCGGGTGAATGTAATTCTTGTCCAGGAGCATGACCTAGAAAGGCTTCCATCCGAGGAAGGAAGTGTATATGATGATGGGGAAGAAGAAGAAGAACAATAAGAAGAAGAATAAGAAGAAAAAGAAGAAGAAGAATAAGGACTAGAGGAAGAGGAAAATTCTTAGGGTCTTTGTGGCGAGGGGCCCTCAGAAGTTCCCACTCACTAGCGGAGTTCCTAGGAGAGTGGAGAAATTGTTGGCTCCGATACAGAACTGGAAGAGCAGTTTCAGGTATGACTTAAACCTTACCCTGGCCTTCATCTTTTCATAGTCTTGATCCATCAACCAAACCCCGTCATATCCGGAAACAAATGGGTGATTAACTCTAGGAAGCCTTCTACACCGGGGGCATGGGTATACCTATGTAGACTAGGGACCAACATCGAGGGCCTGTTTTCCCAACCAAGCGTAGTGGGGCACCGATTCTACTAGATTAGGTAATAACAAGCCAGAGGAAGAGACTCTGGCCATCCCCATTGTCCATGAGGAGCCGACATAGGTGATCGAGTTGACAAGTGGTGAAGGCTCTCCCATGGAAGGGCCCCCTGCCATGGCACAGTCATTGGACACCATTGCACTTGGATCATGTAATTACATTCTCATTGGTTTTCCCCTTTTTCTAGAGAATTTAGATAATCAAGATACTGATTTTGGATGCGGTGATCACATGGTTGGAGGCATGAAAAACTGTCATGTTCGAGACATCTATAGGAGCGGGATGGGAAGCGACCGCGTTGGCCTTTACAGAAACAACCATTCCAGGTGACCCTACCCCGGTACTCAGCGAGCTGGAGATCGCAATGAGGGATGGTAATGCTGTCGGGGTGGGACTCCAGCCTGACGAGAGTGAAGTCACTGATGGGGTGGAGGTCTATGAAGAAGACCATGCTATTGTACTCCTCACTACTTTCCTCAAATATCAGCCTGTAGATTCTGCAGAGATAGATTATTCTGATTCGTAGGTAGTTGATTAGAGCCGTATGACACGACATAATGGGTGGAAGTGTATTAAGTGCTTCCTCATCTAGCCTCAAACATAATGGCTAAAACAGATGGGATTAATCCACACCAAGCTGATGTTTCTCTGTTATGGAGGGTTGGATGCTCACTGTCTTCATTAAAAAGTACGCAACTACATGGCCAAGAAGCGGCGTGACAGAATCTAGTTGTCCGATATTGCCCAGTTTTAGAAAGATTCGGGGAGTACCCAAAAGTTTCTAAATGCGGAACAAGAGGTCTGACACCTTGAATAACAGATGAAAGAAAAGGAGGTATTCATTTCCAACTACTCTAAGCTTGTGGATCAATTAAGGGCCCAACTGGAGGATTCCCAATAGCAGTTAGTGGAAGTGGGTCACCAAATGACTAAACTTCAAACTGAATAGGCATAAGCTTAGGCTAGGGAAAGTGCACTGCACTCTATGTCTACTGATGAATAGATGGTTCTTAGGGGGTGGGAAGCAATCTTGGAGTCCACAAACCAAAA
This sequence comes from Viscum album, assembly GCA_963277665.1. Taxonomy (NCBI): domain Eukaryota; kingdom Viridiplantae; phylum Streptophyta; class Magnoliopsida; order Santalales; family Viscaceae; genus Viscum; species Viscum album. The sequence goes on along the minus strand of OY728159.1, from coordinate 1,284,534,107 downwards.
GGTAGCCTCACTGGAATGATATATCCAAGATGTTGATACTTAAGGGCCCTGTTTTGGTCGAACTCACAAACTCATTCCACCTAAATAACTCATGTTATGAACTTCATATATGGATATATATATATATATATATTTATTTGTTCATTTTTTAATTCATTCAACCACAATCCTAAAATAAATAGCAATCCAATCCTAAGCTAATGTTGGTCATACCCAGTGTGAGAAACAAGGGATGCTCACACTATTACTTCGTTTGAATGTAGGAGTGCCAAGAAATCTTTGGGCACCTAAGGTTCGAACAACTAATCTAGATTCCCTGTAAGAGAAGGGAGAGGGATGAATTGTAGAAGAGGACCTCAGAACAACTGATGTGACATCTTTGCAATGTGGTCTAGTGCACGAGTAAGGTAACTCTAGGGGCATTTGAAATCATCCCGAACATAAGGGGGTGGAAAGTGTGAATCACAATACCCCATATTCGGAACACTATGGGGGGTGGAGTGATAATAAAGGATAACTGTTGATCGTGTTCGAAACACTGTATCCATATAGAATTTTCCTGAAATTGGGATGATAAATGAGGGCTGACCACTAACCATGTTCGAAATGCGGGGCCCGACTCTAGAATGTCATCCATTAGTCTTCCATAACATTGGCCCAGGATAGTAGGCGAGCCATTGGCCGATAATCCAAGTTGTTAGGGGGGTATTTTAGATGTGAAAGAGAACGAGGGTTGAAATGTAGGGCACGTAATGTGTCGAAGGTGGAGTGGTGGCTTTCTCGAATGGAATCCAACACTCATAGGGCTGAAAAAGAGGTGGAAACATGATTTCCGATTCCTGGGGATGGACCCAGAGATGAGGTGTATGGGAATTCCTACACATACCATGAAGATGGTAATCAATACAAACATAGTTCGGAGGGTGGCATGGTAAGATTCCAGTTCTAGAGATAAAAGATCACGCGGGTCTGGCCCTTGCACCAAGAGAAGTGACATTTGAAAGATCCTGTTTGTTTTTTGAGGATAATGTTTTTTTAGAGATGGACCTAGGATGGAAGGTCAACACATCACCACATGAATCAAGGCATATACAGGTGTTAAAAATGGTATATTGTATAATGGATACCCAACATGACGTCCCCTCAGGAGAGGACATCACAATGTAGTGCCTCTTTTCGTCCTGCTTCCAGGATGATAATGTCACGGTTTAGGGTCATGTGATGGGTCCAACCATGATTTTTTAACATCGTTTAGGATAGAAACAACTGTTTAAAGTCATGTGGTACTAAGAATCATAGTCTAAATTCACATGGCTCAGAAGTATATAAGAGATATGATGTTCCAGAGGGGATGCGCACGGCGTGATAAAACCCACCCGATGTGAATGAGGACAAGGTCAACACCATACCGTGTGCAATTATGAGGAGGAAACCTTGAGATAATGGGAAAAGAAATATTAGAGGATAAAGGGTCAAGAAAAACTGGCTCCCAATTCAGCTGGACCTGAAGACGAGATGTTTGGGTGTTCCTATGTATCCCATGAGAATGGGAATCCAACCACACATAGTTCTTGAAGGTTCCTTCTAATGTCATACGGTACAACATACTGTTTAATGTCATGTGGGGTAGGAAGTAGGGGGGCTAAATCCTTGAAAGGGGCATACGTGGTGTGGATAATGAAAACCTGAAATGAATTAGGACAAAATCCCATACCACGCCATGCAGTCATATAAGAGTTAAATCCCCGATGGTAGAACTGAAGAGATAAATTAGTTGAACTCCAGTTGGACCCAAAGAAAAGATGTCTACATGTTCCTACATATTCCATGGGAATGAGAATCAAGCTGTACATTGTTCTAAAAAATATATTAGTTTATTGTATGAGATCTTGGACCATAGAGGTGTGGAATTCTTCCAAGTAAGTACGAGCCTCAATCAGATCCCTAAGCCCACATGAGTCTAACTCAATGTGGGAAACAAGGGCAGAATATATTTTTTCCAATACCTAGAATGAACGCCAAATGGAAATCAGTGTAGATCCCCGAATGATTCCTTTAGTGCGGTATTTCCTCCTACCATGAAAATGTGCAATGAGGGATAGTACCGAGAGTTTAAAAATTCAACATTAGACATAATAAGGTGGAAAATGATGTGAATCATGAAACCATTTTTTTGGGATTAAAGGTGTTGGAGTGACGATGGCAGATAACTACTAACTGTGTTCGAAACACTATATCCATATCATCTGAATTGAAAAGGGAGCAACAAATGAGAATCAACCTCTGACCATATTTGCAACGTGGAAACTGTATCAATTTTTTGTTCGAAACCATCAATGAAATTGGGCTGTAATGGAAGGAGGGACCTTGGTCCGACCGTCAATGCCATTTTGGGGGTCCCTTTGGATGTAAAAGGTGATCAACACCCAAATAAGGGGGGACACGAAGCCTGAAATGTGGGTGGGAACATGTCCACAGAAAATCTGACACTCCAGATGCTAAACCAGAGTACTCTTGGGCACATAGATGAATCAGAGAAGAGGGTTGAGGGGCTCAACATGAGAGTGGAAGATTTGAAAAAATGAGCATAGAACAAGGGGATATAGAAATCTCACGAGAAAGAGGTACATGGAGTGGTTGTTACGAACCCGACATGAATGCGGGTGTAAACCCATACCACACCATGTGTCCTGAACCTATGGAAATGTAGGCCAAGGGTCCAAGATGAGGCTGGACTTGAATACCAGATGTTCAGGCGGTCCTACATATCCCATAAGGATAGAAATCGAGCTACACGTAGTTCTATAAGAGATGCGGATATGGGTAGGATACTCCGATGATGGAGGTGTACGAAACGGCCAGTAACCTGAAGTGAATGAGTACATACACCCACACCACACCATACAACCCACAATGAGAACCTGTGCCAAGGGCCCGAGAAGGCTAAAGGACATAAGGCTAGGCCTTGGATGGAAAGTCTTGGCCAGTTTTCAGTTTAACGTCTTCCCATGAGGATGAAGGTAGGGGTAAGGTATCTCATCCGGGGATGTGTATGGCCTAATGAGTAACCCGACGAGAACGATAACACAATCCCACACCATGTCGTACAATCCTGAATGATAACTTGGGCCAGGGGCCCAAAAATGGTTGAGGGACTAGAGATTAGGCATCCCGATCATCTATTTCCATATAACCTCTTATGCGGGTGTTCCTCATCATAGTTATTAAGCCCTCATGAGTAATGCTTTGTGTTGGAAACAAGGACAAGGACTTCTCCCTCCCCATCATATAAGGGTCAGATAGATGTAATCAACCAAAGGAGACCATAGGTTGAAGGTAATCAGGGAATAATGAACCATTACAATCAATAATTGGGACCTATGGGGATGCTGATAACAAAAAATGATAGTTGCTGACAATGTTCGAAATACAGCATCCATATCATGTGTCCTGGTATGGGAACAAAAAATGATGATTTCTCGCTGACTACATTTGCAACAGGAGTCTCATGGTAGTTTTTTTGTTCAAAATCTTCAAGGACATTGACCCATAATGGTAGGAGGGCCCTTGAGCTGAGATTCCATGCCATTTGGGGTCCCTTTTTGACATGAATGATGATGGAGTTCCAAACAAGGAGCATGAGTGAAGCACAATTATGCATGTGAAATTAAACCCCAAGCAGGATGGTGAAAGAGGTGGCAGTCTATGGGGAGTGGGATGTATGGCGGGGTGATGATAATCTTGATGTGAATTGATCCAAAATCTGGCACCACACCATATGTCCAAACCCGAGGGGAGATTTTTTAGTTTGGGTTGGGCCTACACAAGAAATGTCTGGGAATTCCTACGTATCCCATGAGGATGGGAATCAAGCCACACATAGTTCTGAAGGGGATATGCAGTTTAACATCATGCAGTAAGGATGTGGGGGATTATAAGAATGAGGAGGGAGCACATGGTTTGACCATCATAATCAGTACATGAGTGGTGCCAATGAAGCTCATAATACACCATGTCGGGATACCTCGATAGAACTATACTCAGGGGGAATAGTCAAAGGGATGTGTTTGGGGCTGGACTCGAGATGAAATGTCTGTGTGTTCCTATGTATCCCATGAGGATGGGAATCAAGCCACACGTAGTTCTAGGGGTGCAGTTTAACATCTTGTAGGATGAAAAACAGTTTAACTTCTCGTGGGAAATTTCACTGTTTAATGTCATGTAAGACTAGATACAGTTTAAGGGCATATTGGACCATGAAGTTTAAGGTCATGCAGGACCCGAAAATTTAGGATCATGCAAGCCCGGGCAGTTTAGGTTCATGCAGTACTAGATATAGTTTAAGGTCATGTTGGACTAGATAGATTAGGTAAATTATTTCTTGAGGAACTTGGCATTGGTGGGAGGAGTTATACGCTCACTATCCATAGTTACCAGGGAGTATGCACCATTGGGGTAAAACTTGTGATTTATGTAAGGTCATTCCCATTTGGGCTCCAATTTCAGTGGCTTCCGTCTAGGATTCATTGGTATCCTCAATGCCAGTACTAAATCACCTTGCGAAAAAGAGAGGAGGTGAACCCTATTGTTGAAGGATCTAGCTATCTTATTCTGATGCCTTTTTAGATTGTGCAGGGCATGAAGTCTGTTTTCATCAAGTGCTTCAAACTCGTCTAGATGAATTTCAATAACTTTATATGGAGCCTTCTGATCATAGACCATTGTGTGTAATGATGGAAACTGAATCTTGATAGACAGGATAGCCTTAGTTTTTTATACTAGGGAATACAAAGTCACTAGGCTGGAATTATGTGTTGTTGTCCGGTAATCCTAGAGGGCGTTGGGGGGCTTGTCTAGAAAACTCTTCTTGTTCTAACCGAACATTTTATCAAAAAAAATTAGATAGGGTTTTGTTGATCATTTGGATATTTCAATTTTCTTGCGTGTGGTAGGGGAGGTATGGTTAGAAGGAATGTTGTAGTTGGCATACTATTTCTTCAACTCTGATTCCTGGAAGTTGGTGTTGGTATTAGTGAAGATGGTGTGAGGGAATCTAAAAAGGTAAATGATATTGGAGCTCTCAAAGTCAATGATAGAATAGGCCTTGACCTCCTTGAGTATAATTTCCTCTGCCGACATGGAAAAGAAATCCATAGCGGCCTGGATGGACTGACATTGGCGAGTTGTCACCAGCAGATATGGTCCCACAACATTCAATCCCCAATCTGCGAAGGGACAAGAGTACATGAAAGTGTGGAGATGCTCTAGTGAATGATGAAAAAAGATGGAATGAACTTGACATGCACTAAACCATTTGGGGAACTCGATGTAGTCATGGATCATGGTGGTCTAAAAGTACCACAATCTTCAGATCTGATGAGACAACTTCGGCTTGGTCTGAAGGGAACTACAAGAACTGGCATGAACTACCTACATGACCTGAGAAATCTCAACACCTTGGATGTAACTGAGGAGAACACCATCGAACCCACGCTTTTATAGGATCTTCTCAAGACTGGGACCACTCTGGAGGTTAAACTGCAGTGCGCGGCGTCGGATTTTCTCGCACTGGGCTTGAACATTTGGGAGGTAACCATTTTGGAGATGATAGAAAAAGGGGGATCTCTACTTAGAATTAACTTCAACCAATGCATATGAGGGTCCTCCCGTGGAGGCTCCGGTGGCATGATGGCTCACCTGCTGGCCATCATCATCATTTGGGGAGACAGGAGCAATGACTCTCTTATGCACCATGTGGATAATCAGATCATCCAGCCCGGGTCCTGCATGTGATGCAGCAAGGCCGTCCAAGGCATCAGATCGACCGTTCTGAGATCGAGGGAGATGATTAACTTATTGTTGAGATGGGAATTGGGCCATTAGCTTGAGAATGCGTTACAACAGTGGTACTAGCTCTATCTTTCTGATGTGGTAGTCACTGTTGATATTCTTGATGACTAGTTCGGAATCCCCTTCCACATGAAACTGGGGCACATCAATCTCGAGGTCTAGCTTGAGTGCAGTGATGAGAGCCTGATACACAACCTCATTTTTTGTACAACCTTCTATCAACATGAATGAGTATGGAAGAATGGATTGTGCTGGGGTAATAAAGATGATACCCAAGCCTACCCTGTTTAGCTTGGGATCATTGAGCCTTCTATTGGTGGGGCTCCGGGAAGCACCATAGACTTGCTTCTACCAACATGGGATGGCATACTCTGCTGTGAGGATTTCCTCATCAGAAAAATCCAGGTCCAGAGACTGGTTAGCGGGGGTTGTATGGGCAGTAAGTAAATCTTCCAATTCTTGCCCATTAATAGCCTTTTGAGGGACAAACTTGATGGAGAACTTCTGAAGGATTTCCCCTTACCGTGCTAGGCAGCCTGTCAGCATGGGGTGATTCAGAATGAACTTCAGTGGGTCTACTCGGTACACCAGCTGCACCTCTTAGTGCTACAAGTAATGTCAAAACTTCTATACTGAAAATAAGAGTGCACGATAACTTTTATTAATGGGTGAGTATCGGGTCTCTGTATATAAGATCATGTGGCTGAGGTAGTATAGGATGTTTTAAGTTCTCTCATTGTTATTTTGGGTGAGAAGGGTGTCGAGAGATCATTCTAGGGTATTCACATAAACTACTAGTGTTTTTTTAGAGATTGGTGGCATCATGACCAGAGGCTGGAGTAGATACTGCTTGATTTCCTCAAACACGGTCTGGCACTATTCATCCCATTCATCGGTGGTGCCTTTCTAAAAAAGCTGAGAAAAGGGATTACACTTTCCATCCATATTCGCAATGAATCGGCGTATGTAGGCCAACTGGCATTGGAAACACTGAAGATCCCGAATATTTCATAGGGGAAACATGTGGCTGATGTCCTTGATCTTCTCAAGGTCAATCTCATTACCCAAGTATCAGACAACAAAACTAAGGAACTTCCCAGAGGTGACCCCGAAGTCAAATTTCAATGGTTTCATTATTAAGTGGAAAGAACGGAGGAAGCGGAACACATTCTCAAGGTCCTTGAAATAGTCCCGACACTGGTGATATTTGAACACCAGATTGTCCACATAGCATTCAACCAATGCCTCGAGGATTGGCTTGAATATGAGATGCATGGCCCACTGATAGGTGGCACCTAGATTCTTTAAGATGAAGGGCTTGACTTGGTAACAAAAAGTATTTTGTGGTGCCCTGAAATATGTAGACTCCTCATCCTCATGGTCCATCCAGATCTGATTGTATCTGGAATACCCATCCATGAAGGAAAGTGCTTGGAACCCAACCATAGCGTCGATCAAAAACCCCATCACTAGAAGGTGAAAATACTCCTTCGGGCACTGACAGTTGAGATCTCAAAAGTGGATACAGATCCTTATTTGTCCATTCTTCTTACTGACTAGCACAATGTTGGCTAGCCATTTGGGGTACTGTACCTCCTTAAATAAAGAGGCTCTGATAATATTATCAACTTCCACCTCTACCATGGAATTGTGAGAAGGGTTCATCTTTCTGGGAGGCTACATAAACCCACGATTATTCACATGGAGAATGAGGTGGTGGACAGATACCTAATTATCTAGTCCTAGCATCTCATCATAAATATAGGAGAACACATCATGGTGTTGTTTCGAGAATTTTTTGTACTGTTGTTGTTCCTTGAATGAAATGGATGCACTAATCAATGTGGGTCTCAAGTCTGCCTCTCTACCGAGGTTTACCTGTACCAAATTATTGATTGTGGTAGAGACACCCTCTTCAATGTCATGGGGGAATCCTCTAAATAATCATCTTCACTTGTGGTGGGGGAAGCCTTGGTGGGAGGAGTCGCTTCTGTGTCGGCAGATCCCGAAGGGAAGATGGTACCCGCCTGAGTGGCAATAGACACTGTATTAGAAGGCTCATGTGCTTCCACAACCATAGAGATAAAGGCTATCGACTTGATCTCATCTGGCCATCGGCCTAAGGGGCCGCATTTGATGATATCGAAGCAATAACAACGCGTTGGCTTGAGCTAGTTAATTCCCTCCCAGTAGAAAAAACACTTATGATGTATTTCTATTGCCATGGGGTGGAAATACCAATACCTTATAGACGTATGAGACATCAAGATAACATGAGATTTATTTGTATAAGAGTACAAGTGATTTTCTACCATCAATTACACCTGGTAATGTGTTCCCCCTCGTCCCAGACATAACAAAGTATTGTCCCATGTCAGGGGTTGTACGAGGTTGTAGCCTCCAATCGGTGGATTGTAATGACGTAGGCATCGTCTAGATCTATCTGTGGGTCAGTCGTAGTCATGGAATGCTCGACCACATTGGTTAGAATCTGCATGTCCTTGCTCTTGTAGTAATTGTTTCCAGATAGCGGGCCTACCAAGAAGGAAAGGGAGATGCATCACCTTGAGGAATGCTAACTTCACCATTAAGGGAGTACTTTAGGAACTGGTGATATGATGAGGGAATCGCCTCATGCAGGTGGAGCCATGGATTTCCCATCAACGCATTGTAGGCGGTGACCTAGGAGATTACCATAAATTCAATTCTGGAAATTAGGCCACCAAACTAGGGATTCAACTGGATTTTATCGACCAGTGTCTATTCTTTACTATCGTAACTTTGAATTATTAGGTCAGAGGGACTCAATTCAACCTCAGACAATCCTAGATTTCTCAGTATCTGAGTCATGATTAGATTAATTCCAACGCTCGTGTCAACAAGAATGTGACAAACCTCTATGCCATTGAACTGGACAATGATGTACAGTTGGAGACTGTTCCCTTGTATGGGGGAGCCTTCATCTTCGTCAGAGAATGATATAATGGCCTAGAATTTGGCATTCTCAATCACCTCATCGTGAAAGGCCTCTTCAGCTGATACATCCATCTCAAACTGGAGGGGGATTTTTAAAGCCTTAGTGAGTGCCTCACACATATATGACGATAGGAAAAGGGACTCAGGATGGAGATCCTAGCGGGGATACATGAAATATTTTTAATAACATCGTACTTCTATACTAGGAGTGAAATTCTACTTATAGGAGGCCGCTCCATGACAGGAGGCATGGAAGGCCATGCCAGATGAACCGGTGGCTGACTGGTGCTAGGAATGTCCCACTGCTCGCTATTTGAATCACACAGAGCACCTTCCGTACTAGGGCTAGCTGACTGGGACAAGTTAGGGGTGGAGCATGGATGATCATGGCGAGGCCTTGTTGACTATTCATGGTCTAGTAGCACAAACGATGGTGGAGGCGGGCCTGATGACACTGGATACAGAGGGTGTGCATGTTGAGCATTGCACTGGGCATACTATCTGGTCTCAGTGGCTTGAACGACCTGGCTGGATGTGCCAGCTGATGTTCCTCGACGACACATATGTCGCGGCTCTTCCTACGTTAGTGTATTCTGGGGTATTGGGGAGATCTTCCTCGGGATCCGCATTGTCAGGAGTCGTGTAAGGGTTTACCAGCTCCACGGTATTAACTAAAGCATACCCTTGGCAGTCACATTATGAGTTTTCCACTAATAGACGACTTCTATGAGGGATCCCAATCTCTGTGGGAATGAAGTTTCCAAGAGTACGAGATGAAGATAGAATCAGATGGGGACATTGCTTTCCCTTTCATCACCAGTGTTTTCTCTTCTGGTAAGAGGCCGGATGAGATGACGATGTAGAAGTGGTGGATAATTCTTCTGAAGGCTTTAGACAATTCAGGCATGCCTGGATGACACCATGGGAAGAGGAGAATGTTTTGCGAGCTATACAGTCATCATACCTTTGGGATCCATGACTAGGAACCTGATTCGACTCGCCATCACTATCGTTGCGGCTATCTAGCCTCATAAAGATGCATAATACCTACGTTGGGGCTGGGAACAACTTGGCTATGTTGTTGTCGACCTGGTCATGGAATAGTCTTTGAACACATAACACTTCTTGAGAGTGTGCCCCAGGATCTGGTGATTGGGGCAGTAGTTGGGGTAATCTGTGAGGTTTGCCTCTTCTAGCATTTTTCACTCAGGAAAATGCACAATCCCTTGTTACAAGGAACATCGAAAATAGTCAGGGACCTGATTCTTGTTGAATGAGTAGGTCCAGTTTCTTCTGTCCAAAAAGGGGGGCCTTGGAGATAGGCCCTGATGAGGAGTTGTAGGAGACTATCAAGGAGGTAAAACTCAGTTATCTTTCCTGGGAGGTGATGCCACATTGCGCATGGGCACCTGATTATTTTGAGGTGGACGCTGATAGGAAGGAGGTTGCGCCTGTGGTGGATGGCCTCTGCGAGGCTATGGAGGAGGCACCACTTTTAATAATATTTATTTCCTGGGGGCCTCTATTTGGGCCACCGTAGTGGGCTCAACTATAGAGTTCCTCCTTGAGGGAATTACAGGAGGTAATGAATGTTCTTGGATGGACTGTTGTAGGGCTTCTTCCATGTTCTGAGCCTTATCAGAGATGTTTTAGAATCCTATAGGGTAGTTTTGGGTTATCAAATAGGGAACCAGTTCCATTTTAACATTTTATACACACATATTCAGTAAATTCTATTGAGTCAGTGGCATGTCAAGGTAATAGGTGAGTCATTTCCATTGGGGAAAAAAGTCGGTGATGCGCTCATCTGGCCTCTGCTTGCACATGAAGGTTTTTCGATACTCATTTTCCAAGGGGTGGAGCTGAACTGGAAGAGGAATTGCCTAAGTAGATCCTCCCATCCAGTCACTGATCTAATAGGGAGCTGGGAGTACTAGGAGAATGCAGGGCCTTCCAATGTCTACACAAAACAATGGAGTTTGGCAGCTTCCTGCTGCGCTAGATTTCCCAACATGGGGCCACAACTTGAGATAAAGTAGGCCAGGTGTTGGGGTGGGTCCCCTTTCTCATAAAGGGGTAGAAGTTTGGATTTATGATACCTGGGGGGTTGGCATATCATCCACCCATGCTGGATATTTCTTGCCATCAGGTGGGACCACCACCTATCATGTTTTCAACGCCTCAAGGTAGAAAATGAGTGTCTCCATTGGATCATCTGGACTGGGGTCCCTACACTAACGGGGGTCCCTAAAGGTGAGTGTGTTGGCAGGTACTTCAACATGGTAAGCTGGCCCAGCTACTGGTGGAGAAACTGGTGGCACGACTTTTGGGGTAGCTGGGGGAACCTGAGATGGGTCCCTATGATTTTCGTTCCTTTCCGGATGGTTTGGTGTAACATACCACTCCCTCTTTCCCTACTTTCTAGCTTCAAACCTATCCATGGTGGAATGTTGGTCCGGGTCACCGGGAGGCAGCTCGCTGAAGGGAAGTTGATACTGCCCCTACTGCCGTGTCATATGATTACCGTAGTCGGACCATCGCTCTACAACACTTTCAGCCAAGAAGTCATCAACCAATATTTTTTGTTCGGAAAGTTGCTGACTCAATGCGGCCTTTTCAGAGTATTCCTCCATCTTCTACATTGAGGCGGATGGGTTAGAGTGTTTGGAAGCTCCGAGATGGTCCTTCCCTTTAGTGAGATTCTTGTTGAGGACTAATTCCTTGGTGGGTGTAGAGAGACCCGGTAGGTTTCTCTATCGGTGAGTAACCCTTCTCAATGGATCTGATATTAGTGGTACTCCCTCAGGGGGAAGGTCCCTGTCAAGAAGAGATAGCTCATTTTCCTCTTTCGCTAAGCTGGGAAATTTGACCAGACTCTACCTAGGGGCATGTCCTCGATGTCACATGGTTGGTTGGGATGTCGTCAGATAGGGATTAAGAGGAGGGAAACGTACATCCCCCAGTCACAGACCTACATGTGGGGGGAATCCTCTTTAATAATCTTGCTGAGAGCGTCAAGCCTCTAAACACATTTCTGCTTGCAGGCTTTATGGTGGCCGGGTGACATATGGCATTGGGCCACAAGGAGCATGGCAGGATCGACCAGACGACATTGCTCACCAATTTCCTCAAAATGCATTTGGATCCTAGGATAAGTCACTTTCTGATGAAGATGGTGGAAGTACATTTCCCAAATGGTTTGATGGAAAAATTTGAACTCCTCTTGGTTAGGGGATATCAGGGCACTGAAATTCGGTGCCACAACTGGCCATAACATCTCAGGGAAGTGGTCTGCTGGAGGATATCCCATAAGCTCCTCGGCTTAGATTTTGGGTCTAGCCCTTGATTCCCCATTCGTTAACTGGGGGTGCTTGAGGAACTGGAAACGGTACTAAGGCAGACTGCTGGGACTATAGGTTGTTCAGTGGGGAATATGGAAAAAAGGCTGACTGGCAGCCGAATCTCGTGCTGTCCTCCAAAGAGTATAGTGACTCGGACTCTACGTCATGATAAAATGGGTCGGCGACTAGGGTTTTAGGCACAGAATATGCATCTGCTGGTGATAGACTATGTCAGTGATCTCCCACCATTGATCCCAAAAATAGCTCTATGTGGTCCCTAGCATAGGTAGAGGGTGCTTCTGGTGATGGCAGTGAAGACTGTGTGTTCGGTCCCTAGGGAAACACCTAATTTTTATCCTCCTGGATGTAACTGTAGAAGGATTCAAGGATCTGGTGGACCTCGAACTCTATAAGTACGAGGCTAATGCACCTTTTTCCTACCCCATCCCTTGACTCAGTGGACCGAAAGGAGGGTTCTAGTGCTGACTCATAATCTACATATGAATATGATAAGCTGACTGGTTTGATCTCTGTCCTATCCTTCCCAGAATTCTTCTTATGGCAGTGGTGACCTGCCTTCCTGCCCATGTGTGGCTCTTTTGGAGAGGGAAGATTTATGACATGAGGAGGCCCTTTGGACATACTAGTTCTAGGGCGGAGAGGGTTTCCGCCTGAGTAGGTTGGGGTGCGCAGAGCACCAGGACTGATATCAAAGGGGACACGGGGAGGACCTCTGTGGGTAGTGCTGGATTAGGTAAGACCTCCGCTTGAGCTGGTAGAAGCATGGGTATGACCTCTATGTTTATTTCCCATTGGTGACATCAGTGCGAGGATGGTCCTCATACTAGTTGAAATGAACGCGATTAGGACCTCCGTGTTGGGTGCTGATGATGTGAAGACGACATCTATACCCCTAATTTCCAGGGTGAGGAGGAATTTCACCAGCTTCTATGAGAATAAGGGGAGGACCCCAACATTGGAGAGTGACCGAATGTGCAATATCCCCTTACCAACGGTCTGTGGTGGGAGGACTAACTCCATATCCAGTGTAGTGGGAACAGAAGAGACTTTCGTTCTGAACATCACTGCCATGGGGACAAACCTCATTTGGATTGAAGGTGGAATTGGGTGGAACTCCATGATGAGCATGGAAGTGGGTATGATTTCTGTTCTCTATGTAGGGGTACGATGAAGAACTCTGTACCGAGTGTCATTTCCATGAGTTAGTCTGTGGCGGCCACTGCATATGTCTATGAACCAGAGAGTCGACCCAGCCTGCCCGTGGGGCGGTTGGGGCCTCGATCCAGGTCTTTCATATATCTGCCCCAATACAGCATATACAGGGAGTTAGTGATATGCACCGGTGGTGGCTCGGGCCACAGTAACCACTGATGTTGACGCCCCTTGGCGGGCATCCTCTTCAGCTTGTGCCTGATGCTGGCATCGGGTCAGACAGACTGGAGCTGGTGTTGCAGGTACCTAGCTTACCTGCTCCTCGTCTAATAAGACCGGGAAGCGGCGCTGATACGGCCGGGTGGGGGCCCTCACTGGGAGTCCTTTGAATGTGTGTCTAACCGAGATGGCCCGAACATCCCCTACCTCATTGGCTTAGGACATGGAGTCATCAGAGCATTCCAGGGACATACTCTCAAAATGGGTATATGTTGGAGTGGGGATCAGTGGCTCCCTGTGCAGCCATCGGGGGAGGTGTTGACGACGAGGTGTAGAGGCCTCTAAATCTAGGTAGGCCATATACTTTGTAGGGATGGTACCCTCCTCCTCGTATTCACGTCTGAGGTCATTGATCACCCTTTTCTGAACAACCACATACGAGGAGATGGTGCATGGGCGTCCCATAGAATTGGGTGTAGAGGTCGTTCTAGAAGAGGCGAAGCCGTGTAGGACTGCCATGTTGGCACTTTCCCTGCCCTTGCGTTTTTGGGATAGTGATGATCGAGTTCTGAGTGCAGAAACTTGATTTCTGAAGGCATGGATATAAACTCATTAATTCTAAAAGAAAAAGGAATTGAAGACCAGTGTCCCAGTGTCATTCCTTATTCCATGAATGGTAATAGGGGTCCACACTGGCAATATCGCAGATCGGGATGTCCAACGCTCTACTACACCAACTTCTGGTGAGTTTCATGCTAGTCCTGCTAATTTCTTGGCGGGTCCCGACACCAGATAGCAAGATCTGATGATAAGAAAATCCATGGATTTCTTTAATTATACTAATCTCTACATTGAGGGGATGAAATTCATCTTGGGTTCAACATTTCTATTTCTGATGCTTTCACTAGGGCGCACACATCCGTCTTGTTCGAGGATGGGCTGCTCAATTTTTTTCCATGAATTTTTGCTTCCCAAAGATGGGAAAAATCCATTCATTGTTCAGGGATGTTTTATCCATGATAGAAATATGATTTTGGGTTCACCATTTCTATTTTTGATGCTTTCGCTAGGGCGCACGCATCCGTCTTGTTCGAGGATGGGCTTCTCTATTTTTTACCCGGCATTCCCACTTTCCAATGGTTGGAAACTTCTATTCATTGTTCAGGTATATTTGATCCTTGATCGAAATGGGATGATGGGATGTCTGTTCATCCTTCCTCGGATTCCTCGTCAGAACTCGTTACCTAGTCTGGGTCTCGCTTATATACTTAAGACTTTGTTCATGAAACTCTTCCTTGTTCCATATATTTACAGATACCAGTTAATTACACTACTTCTTTCGGTACATTCCAAAGGGATTGGTCAGGGCCGCAACCTTTAGTCAGAGGTGTAGTCATGTTGGACATCACTGGTGTGTCTGGATGCTAGAACACTGACACATATGTGTTTCTTACCCTTGTTATAGGTCTTCTCGATGGCGCAAAAGCCCAAGTCATCTCGCGTCAAATGTGAGGAATTGTATTCCCTAGGTATGTCTCTAAGGTTTTCCTCATCTTCCCATGTTTAACACTGGGTATGCCATGAGTTTAATGTCTAGAAGAGATGGATCATACTGATTAGAACACTGACTAGAGTGGATTAAATGAGTGTAACCCCTAGAGGGTATACTAATGTAGGGGGTGTGAGCTATCACGACCTCATCGGGTTGTGACGTCTTGGGTAAGAATAAATATGGGTGATGGATTGTCGAATGAAGTGGATAGTAAATGGGATGGAAATTCCGTGAGGACGATGGTAATGTTGGGATTGAGACTATAAGAGACTTCCTATGTATCCCCGTGGTAGGGAATCAAAGATCACGGAGTTCGGTAGGGATTTTAGGACACCTAAGGAGGTGGCCCCTGAGAATTGACACATGTATTGGACCTGGAGGAAGTGGAATCTCTATGTTGCAGAATGACCTTCCCAAAACACATAGGTTCTAAGGGAAGACCAAAAAATGGGATTTAATTAGGGTGGACACATAATACAACAACCCGATGATGTGTTTGGGGCTCACGCATAGTTAGCATCCAGAGTTGGTCTGACTTCACTAGAACGTACCAAAGATGTGAGTCCTAGCAAAGGGGATTATAACGGTTTGCCCCTGAATTGGGGACACAATGACTTACTAGTGACTGAGGCCAGAACGGCTTACCACTGGATGTGGTCACAATGGATTACCACTAGATGGGGTCGCAATGGCTTACCACTGAATGAGGTCACAAAATCTTACCATTGGATGTGGTTGATCCTCATGGAAGATTCTTACGTACACTGCATTGGTAGGGATCACATTTCACATAGTTTAGGTGGAGTGGGTGAACTGACGTAAAGGAGGTCAGAGCGAACGAGTGTTGGGCTTAAACCTCAGGGAGGCTTCCTATGTACCTTCCCTTGGAAAGGATCAAAGACGTCATATTTTAGGAAGAGTGGGTGCCAATGTGAAGGGGGTCAGAACCAATGGATAGTGGTCTTGAACCTCAGGGAGGCTTCCTACATACCATTCCTTGGAGAGGGTCAAATTCCACATCGATCAGGATGGTGTGGGTGAACCAACGTGAAGGGGTTCAGAACCAATGGATGGTGGGCTTGAACCTTACTGAGGATTCCTACATACCTTTCCTTGGCAAGGATAAAAGTCCTCAAATTTTAGATTGGTGTGGTAAAACTGACATGTAGGGGGTTGGAACGACCGAGTGTTGGGCTTTAACTTTAGGGATCCTTCCTACGTACCTTGTCTTGGTAAGGATCAAAGACCTCATAGTTCATGTTGGTATTTGGTGAAACGATGTTAAGATGGTTTGGACCAATGTGTGTTGGGATTGAACCTCAGAGATTCTTTCTACATACCTTTACATGGAAAGGATTAGAGTCCTTGTAGTTCATATTGGTGTGTGAGAACCGACGTGAAGGGGGTCAGAACGATCGGGTGTTGGGGTCGAACCTCATAGAGGCTTCTTATGTTCCTTACCTTGGAAAAGATAAAAGACCTTGTAGTTTAGGAGGGTGTTTGGAGCCTACACTCTAGGCTTCCAGAAGTGGATGTCATGGCTGATGCATTCTCTACGCCGATGTGAGTCATGATCATTGTGAGAAACAAGAGGCAGCATGGACTTGACGATCCAGGAACATAAGGTGCGTCTGTGGGAAGTGGAATGGCGGGGGGGGGGGGGGGGGGGGGTGATTATGCGTGGTTATTGGACCAAAGGGGAAATAGGGGATTATTCACGGTTTGTAGCCCATGGAGATGTAGATTGAGACATACTCCCGGGTGGAGGCCCAAGTGGTAAAAAATCCAAGTGGGAGAGGGATTTGTCACAATGGAAGTGAGAGGAGGAGCATGGATGATACCTCCTGCAAGTAAAGCTTGGGGCTTACACCCGGGTGGTTTCCATGTCCACGTGGAGAAACACCACTCTGATAAGGAGGATGTAAATCCATGTGAGGAATGGTCTCACTCACATGGAGACCATTGGGCATTGAGAATTTCCAAGACAGTGCACCCCGTGTGTGATGCACGGGGAGATGTCACAGTTTAACGTCATGTGCTGAGGATGAAGGTGCTTGGCAGTTTAACGTCCTACATCTCGAATGAAGTGGGTTCACACTGCACCCCAAGGAAATATATATCTGGCACCCTCTACACCTTGGTTATGATAAGGGAGAGGAAAACTGTGACTAGGAGCTGTTATAAGGTGATCCCATTGGGGGTCCATGTTAGCATGGCTATGCGAAAAATCATTAGTCGTTAGCGTGCCTATGCGAAGAAGCACGAGGCAAAGCAATGCAATGGAACACGTCACCCACGAGAATTTGAAATTGTTCTATGGAAACCTGAGGGGACACATGGGAAAATAGAATGTGATGCAGGTGTCTTGCATATAAGAGAGGCTGAAACAAGGTGCCTTAAAGCCAGGGAAACACATGGAGCGCATGAAAGAGAATTGGCCGGGGTAAGATATGATGCATGCACGCAAGATGGATGGTATGGGCGCAATAAGAAGGGGAGACATGCAATACCGAGGGGTTGCGTTCACGGTGGGTGGTTTGCGCCCAAGATGGATGGGCAACGTGAAACACCGAGGGTTTTCCCGCAAGACAAACAGTTTGTGTGCAAGATGGACATGCAGTGCGTAGGAGCACCTGAGGAAAATGGTACGGGCATGAAAGAACCTTCTTGCACACAAATAACTTTGGGAAGAAACAAAATCCATGAGGATTGGAGGGCCCACCCGAAGGCTCCCCCCTCGGGGGAACAGTTGCACAAATTCCAATACCTAAATTCGATGGGGGTTATTATGGCATCCCAACTTTTTATAACATAACTTTTCATTACATTTTACAAAACCGTGGATCTTTAAAGATTATTGTCTTGGAAACTAGGAACATAAAACATGAAAACATAAATAAATCTTCTTAAACCCTTGAAAGGATTCTCCTTATGTTCATCCTAGGTACAATACTGCAAATCATAACCTAGGGGAATACATCAAAAGAAAGGGTGAGAAGAAGGCCCAGTAAGGGAAACAAGGGGAAACATTTAACATGTGAACTTGAGATACATCAATAAAGTCATGATAAATAGATTTAAGGAATGAGAAAGAGATCACGAGGAATATCATAATTGAATGAACATGTTTCATAACTTTAATATGTGTCTAAAACATTTAACTTAGACAATCATGAACATATAACCAAGGTTAATCCCCAAGGTTTCATTTGAAATCACCATGGTAATTCACCAAGGTATCGTTAAAATTGTAATCTCTAGTGGTTACATCATTACCTGTAACACCCCAAGCTTCTATGGTACGCTTCTCTTTGAATAATGTGATAGCGTGTGTTGTACGCAACACCGAGTTCTAACACACCATAACTAATCAAACTAGCCGTTATGAATAGTAATACCTACTTTTTGAAATTATATATATTTTATATTTGAAAATGGACTTCATTTTTGGATTCGGAATATCTAATTTAGCCTAGGGTGAAATTTTGGTACATTTCAGATAACTTTCATATTTTGATGAATAGTGAAAATTACTAAATTTTAATTAAAAACAACTTTTTTAATCAAAATAATTAATAGTGATAAATTATGAATTTTAAAAGTTTTAAAGTATATTTAGAATATATTTTTACCATTTAATATAATTTTTGTCATTGGACATAATTTTACAATTAAACCGAACATAAACGAGTGTCAATCTTTTGATAGTTATTATCTCTTAAAAACACGCTTTTTGTTTTGACAGCGGGAATTAATTTTAAATTAATTTCTGCCACTTATGTGTTTTGAATTTAGGAAAATGGATTCCATATTTGGAATCAGGATGTTCAAATTGTGTAAATAGGTAACTTTTATTTTTAGACATTTTGAATAGTTACTGTGGTAAATATTTTATTTACCATGGTTAAAGGGTAAATCCGGTAAATAAGGGTTAAAAAAATAATATTATAATAATACAAAATTACCCTAAAACGTGTCTTAACCCTATTGGTTGATACATGGTCGACCATGGGCATCTTTGTGTCAATTTTGGGACCCCATGGATCCACTTGTAAGTGATAATGACCCTTTATTTTAATTAAGTTAAAATGAATACAAAAATGACACAAGCATATATCTTTTAGAAGAACAATTTTTACATAGGGTTATACATGTTGGATTTTCGATTATAAATATTCATTAGAAAGATAAAAAGATTTCCTACATAATGATATTTTATTTATAATTTTTAGACAATAAATAAGTTATTTTATTTATGACACAATGATGATGCAGTAATTACTATAATAGTGAAAAATTAAAATAATTGATATTATAAATACCCAAATAAATATAATATGAAACTTTGAATGAATTAAACTAATTTTCTAGGCTAATATGATATATTAGGATTGATTTAATGGACTTTGTTCGAAGTAATCAATCTGTTATGAGTTTCACAAAAATCAACTATTGATTAGTGTCAAAATTGACATAAAAGAGTTCTTAAAACAAATATTATATTATTAATTGATATTAAATTCCTAAAAATCTAAGGTTCGGCCAAGAGACTTATATTATGATAGGTTAATCATTAATGGACCACTTGGGGGTCGCTTGGATGTATATAGTAAGTTTATTAACCATAATATATAAAATACAAAGAGACATTGTAAAAGTGAAACTAATTAACTTAGAGTTAATACTTAAAGATAAGGTTAATATAAGTACCCAAACCTGTCTAAATTCTATTGGATGAGTTGTTTTCGACCTATCCCCACCTCATCCTTTGAATAGTCAACTTTGGAGCCTTTAGAAACCGAATATGAATTTATTATAAATTAATATTTCTAGCTTTTCCAAAGGTGCCCCTCACCCCTCTTATAAAAGGGCACTCCTCCTTCTCATTTCTTCACACCTTCAAAGCCTTTTGGTTCGGCCAAACTCTGCCCAAATACTCTCCCAACATCCCTCAATACAACCTAGAGGCCTTAGTTTGATCAGAAAGCCAACCTAAGGAGCCCTTTTGATCAAATCAAAAGGAAGAACCCGAAGAAGAGGTAATGATTTCACCACCCTTTTCTAAGTTCATTTCTTCTTCCACTTCTTCTTCCTTTGTTCTTACCATTCTGAAATAATAACTCCAGTATCTCACATATACTGTGATGTTATTATAAATATGGTACAATCATATTCAGTATTCTATCCACCCTTTGAATAACATGTCACCATACGTGCGTACGTACGGCTTACCGTCTCCACGTCGTGGTGTAATTGTTATTCAATATAATATTATTTGGATGGGTATAATAATGATGTGTAACTCATGTAAATAATAAATATAACATGTTAATGATTCTGTATATATGATATAACATCCATTTATATATTATTTTAATATCAAAAGAATGATATTGTCGCTCGTGCGTACGTACGGACTACCGTCTCCACGAACGTGATGAGATTCATTCTCCATCGTATCCATTCAAGTATAATTATCATTTGATGATTTAAAAATGATGTTTAAGGACTGTATATCATTCTGGATATGAATAAGATACAACAACCATGGCTTATGTAACAAAACATATAAAAGAAAATGAGTAAGTTAACTCCCGAAACGACGATAATTCTAAGATATTATTAACAAATCAATGTTAAAAGATCATATATGATATCATATTAATATATATGATTATTGTATAATTTAATAACAACTATTTCACCATTATACAGGAGGTTAACCTACCCCAACCAAGGAAAAGTACAAGGTAAGGGTTATTTCACAATCTCTTCATTATCCGAGGTTGTATTATACGTAATAATCTACTGGGATCTCTTTATCATCCACATCCATGTTTCTTCGAAATGTATTTCAAAACATTTTTACTATTTACAAGAATATGGGTTAAAGTCATTTATACCCTTGTTTGACTTTTTATAAGAGGTTTATAAAGGAATCTTTCCGTCGTTTTCAAAACAAGGTCCTTTTTAACCTTTTCGACAGAATTGAGGTAAGAATGTTTTTTTTAACTTATACGGCGGGTGCGGTTATTTTACGCCGTTATAAAATCTTCAAAGCTTTCCTTACAAGCTTATAAGAATATTTTCAAAGAAAATGTTTTATTTTATATGGATCTTAAATGATTTCAAAATAAAAGGAGATATTTCTTTAAAAAGAATTTTGATTTCATCTATGTCAACATCCTTTGATGGATTTTAAGATTATTTGAAGTTGATTTATTATGATACAAAACTTCTATATTGTATTGAAGGTTTTGTGATATGTTTGACTGTGGATGTGCTATTTTTATACCATTCATAGTTTATTGTGAATGTATTGACATTTCGTATGCTAGTTTTAATACGAATGTTTATGTTATGTTTAAACCTTTTCATATGGGAATGCATTGGACTTAATAAGTGACGGGTGGAGCCCGCTATAGCTCCTCGATGCATCGGTAGGTATCATGAGACAAACTAGTGTCTTGGCACAAGGCCTTGACAAAATCTTATTTGTAGCCTTGGCACGAGGCCTTGGCTATGTGGTTATGATAGTCTGGCATTATGCATTCCAACATTATGAAAGTGGTTATTGATTTTTGCATGTGATTATTCGATTAGTAGAATATCCATGTGAATAAGTAAATGGCATTATTTCATTTTACTTTTGCCATACCATGTTGAAGTTCAATTTTAAAAGGCTTTTGTTTTAGTAATGCATTGCCTTAAATGTTTATTCTTATTTATGAAAGTTTCCGCTATATTGTTATCCTTACTGGGCATTTGAGCTCACCCCTTTTCTATGTTTTATTTTTCCCCAGGATGTGAAGAAGTAAATTATGAATGACCTGCAGGGATTTTATGAGGGGATAGTAGTGTGGATTATGGAGACATTATGTTGTTGTAGTAGTTTTTCATTTTATGATGTAATGTAAAACTTATGAATATATCTAGTGTTTCCAAGGCTACTAAACCAATCGGTCTTTCGAGATTTGATCTTTCTTGTGATCATGCCAATGTTATGTAATAATGCACCGACTCTGGGTAGCTAGGGTCGGGGCGTTACAGTTGGTATCAGAGGAAGTTTAGTACAAACCATGGAAACTAGATTTAGATAAACTCTGATTAGAGCACGTAGACCTAAGATGAACTTTGAGGATTAGTATAGAAGAACTTCCTAGAATTTTGGTATTGTAGAGATTTTGTGAGTTTTCCGAGCAATACATCCCTGTCTGGATACGAGCAGGTAGAGGCGGCTCTGGCACAGATGTACCTAGGGGTAAAACCCGAAAACACCGCTTTGAGCTAGACTCGAACGGGAACTGGTGCACGACAACGGGCCTTGCTGCACTCTTGGTTACGACACTCCCGGGGGATATGCTTAGGATAACTCTCACTATCTTTACAAATCATTATGAAGGGTTTATGAGTATATACTTCCTCAAAGAAAACATTATTATGATTATGGATTATATCCATAAATAGATCAATTTATGTTAAGTGTTTTATAAGTATGGGATTATGTATTTCGATTCATAAACTGATCTAGTTTATGCCATTGTTTAGAAATGGCGCCTAGTGGAAGAAATGGAAACCGTATCAATGCGCGCACTCCATGTAGGGATTGCCCTCCTGCTCAAGATAATTATAGTGGGGCTGGTGATGCAACTGGTGCCGATCAGCTAATCACCATACTGGGACAACTTACTCAGGTTATGAATAATAACCTTACCCGTATGGAGCACCCTGATCCGCAGCGTGGAGGATCAATGTTAGATCGATTCATGAGGCAACAACCACCAACGTTCAATGGGAATACAAATCCCTTAGTAGCTGAGCAATGGATATTTTCCTTAGAGAAAATATTTCAGGCTTTGGGGAGCAGTGAAAGGGAAAAAGTTACCATGGCAGTTTACCGCCTCACTGGAGATGCTGATCAATGGTGGTCATTGATTCAAAACATGAAGGAAGATGATGAAGTATCAAACATGGAATGGAGGGAGTTCAAAGATCTCTTTTTAGAAAAATACTTTCCTCGCGACCATCGAGCAGATATGGAAAGGCAATTTCTGAGTCTGAGACAAAAGGAGGATGAGAATGTCACAAAGTATGAGGCTAACTTTACAAGGTTAGCGAGGTATGCTGGAGATTATATTCGCAACCCAAGAAGTAAGATTGATCGTTTCTTTGATGGGTTAAAACCATTTCTCCGTCGAGCATTAGTCTCACAATCCTTTTCGTCGTACGAAGACATTGTCTCATGTGCTATAAAGACCGAAAAGGAATTATCTAAGTCTTATGACTTTAAAGCAAAGCAAGAGAAGAAGAGACCTGCTGATCAATCGGGGAATGGAAATAAGGGGAAGAAGGGAAAGGTTGAATATCCATCTTGTGGTAAATGCGGGAAGAAACATCCTGGTACTTGCTTGAAGGGAATGGGAGTCTGTTACAAGTGTGGTGAAAAAGGCCACCAAGCTCATGATTGCAAGGGGAAGAAGGAAGCTACCAACGTTCAGTGCTACAATTGCAGGGAGATGGGGCATTATGCAAATGCATGTCCTAAGCGTCAGGAGAACTTACCTCAGAAAAGGCCAAGGGATCAAGGCCAGGCTTATGCTATCACTACTGCTGAGGTAGAAACTCCGAAAGACGTGGTGGCAGGTAATTTAATGGTTTCCTCAAGTTTAGCAAATGCATTATTTGATTCTGGATCATCGCATTGTTTCATATCTTCCCAGTTTGCTAAGAAAATTAGATATTTCCAATTTGATTTAATAAGGGAGTTGTCAGTTAAAACTCCTAAGGGAAGTATCGTTGCAACAAATTTTTGTGAATCAGTCCCCATTAGAGCACATAAATTTTCTTTATCTGCTGATTTCATCGTCATACCTATGATTGAGTTTGATATAATCCTCGGTATGGACTGGCTTTCGGATTATGATGCGAAGATTTATTGTAAGAAGAAAGAGGTTACGATTCTTGATGATAATGATAAGGAGCACCTTATTTTTAGAGCAGAATCGTCACCACCTAATTCTTATTTAGATCCACCCCCAGTAGCTCAACTTAATTCAATTATTGGGGAGGAAGAGAATGAAATAACTGTCGGTGAGGAAAGGAATGTTCAAATAGAGGATGTACCTGTTGTGAAAGAATTTGTAGATGTATTTCCGGAAGATTTACCTGGACATCCTCCAGAACGAGAAGTTGAGTTTTCTATTGATTTGATTCCTGGATCAAGGCCTATATCGAAGACCCCTTATAGAATGGCCACTGTAGAGTTAGTCGAACTAAAGAAACAACTAGAGGAATTGAGTAATAAGGGATTTATTCGCCCTAGTGTTTCTCCATGGGGAGCCCCTGTTCTTTTTGTTAAAAAGAAAGATGGATCTATGAGGTTATGTATCGACTACAGGGAGATCAATGCTATAACGATAAAGAACAAGTATCCCCTACCTCGTATTGATGATTTATTTGACCAACTGCATGGAGATCAATACTTTTCAAAGATTGACCTTCGATCTGGATACCATCAGTTGTGTGTGAAGAAGGAAGACATTCCGAAAACAGCATTTCGAACCAGGTATGGGCATTACGAGTTTACTGTAATGCCGTTTGGATTGACTAATGCACCATCTGCATTCATGGATCTAATGAATAGAGTTTTCAAGGAGTATCTCGATGAATTTGTGGTGGTATTTATTGATGATATCTTGGTATACTCCAAAACCTACGAAGATCATGAAAATCACTTGCGCATTATCTTGAAGACTCTAAGGAGGCATGAATTATATGGGAAGTTTAGCAAGTGTGAATTCTGGCTTCAAGAGATTTCTTTTCTTGGCCATATTGTCTCTAAAGATGGAATCTCTGTTGATCCTTCTAAGACCAAAGCAATCCATGAATGGCCAGCACCTACGAGTATAACTGAGGTACGTAGTTTTATTGGTTTGGCAGGTTATTATCGACGTTTCGTCCAGAATTTTGCCGATTGGCAAACCCATTAACGAAGCTCACACGTAAAGGGGTTAAATTTGTTTGGACAAAAGAGTGTGAAGAATGTTTCGAAGAACTGAAGAGAAGATTAGTCAATGCTCCTATATTGACTCTACCATCGGGGAATGATGGGTTCGTTATTTATAGTGATGCATCAAAGAAAGGACTTGGCTGTGTCCTTATGCAGAATGATAGAGTTATTGCCTATGCATCACGACAGTTGAAAATTCATGAACAAAACTATCCTACTCATGATCTTGAGTTAGCAGCTGTGATCTTTGCTTTGAAGATATGGAGGCACTACCTCTATGGTGAAAAATGCGAGATTTATACTGATCACAAGAGTTTGAAGTATATTTTCTCACAAAAAGAACTCAATATGAGGCAAAGAAGATGGCTTGAATTACTCAAGGATTATGATTGTACGATACACTACCACCCGGGGAAGGCAAACAAGGTGGCAGATGCTTTGAGTAGAAAAGACCATGGAGTTTTGAACAATATGAGAATTGAAAGGGATCCAATTTTCATGGATCTAGTGAAAATGGACATGGGAATAACCAGGGAAGGTGAAACATCAATGCTTTTTCAAATGGTTGCCAAACCATCTTTACTAGAAAGGATTAAGAGTTCTCAGACCAATGATGAAGAATTCCAAAAGAAGATTAAAGCTGTGAATGATGGGAGATTGAGAGACTTTGTGTATGAAGATGGAATTTTGAAATTCGGGAAGAGACTTTGTGTTCCCAATTTACCTGATCTGAAAAGGGAATTGTTGGATGATGCTCATAGTTCCAATTTCTCTATACACCCTGGGAGCACCAAAATGTATAGAGATTTGAAGGAACATTTTTGGTGGGACAACATGAAGAGGGAGATTGCTGATTTTGTATCAAGATGTATGGTTTGTCAACATGTGAAAGCTGGAAGGCAACAGCCTGGAGGAGTCATGCAACCTCTTCCCATACCGGAGTGGAAATGGGACAATATTACGATGGACTTTGTCATGGGGCTACCAAAGACTCCTAGAAGGAACGATGCAATATGGGTTATTGTTGATCGTCTTACCAAGTCAGCACATTTTCTTGCTATAAGAGAAGATCTACCCCTGGAACGTCTAGCAAGACTATACATTAATGAAGTTGTGAGACTTCATGGAGTACCCCTATCAATTGTTTCGGATCGTGATCCCCGTTTTACTTCAAGGTTTTGGAAAAGTCTTCAGAAATCCCTGGATACTGAACTTCATTTGAGCACTGCTTACCACCCTCAGACAGACGGACAATCAGAACGGACTATTCAAACCTTAGAAGACATGTTGAGATCTTGCTCACTTGACTTTCAGGGTATGTGGGATCAATATTTACCTCTGGTAGAATTTTCCTATAACAATAGCTTCCATTCGAGTATTCAGATGGCACCATATGAAGCGTTATACGGAAAGAGATGTCGTACACCAACCTGTTGGGATGACGTCGGTGAAAGAAAACTTGTAGGTCTAGAACTGGTGGAGGAAACGATGGAAAAGGTAAAGGTAATCCAAAATCACATCAAAGCAGCTCAAAGTAGGCAGAAGAGCTATGCCGATAATCGAAGGAAGGATTTGGAATTTCAAGTCGGTGATCATGTTTTCCTGAAGGTATCTCCGTGGAAGGGAGTCATACGTTTTGGTAAGAAAGGTAAATTGAGTCCCAGGTACATCGGACCTTTCGAAATTCTAGAACGAATTGGGGCTGTAGCTTACCGATTGGCAATGCCGCCAAGTCTCTCCAAAGTTCACGATGTGTTCCACGTATCTCTGTTGAGAAAATACATGCCTGACCCTACGCATGTACTCACCTATGAGGAATTAGAACTGGAACCGGATCTGTCTTATTGCGAAGAGCCCGTCAAGATTCTTGATACGAGAGAACAAGTACTGAGAAACCGGACGACGCGTCTGGTAAAAGTTTTGTGGAGAAATCATAAGATGGAAGAGGCAACGTGGGAACCCGAGGAACTTATGATGAAGAACCACCCGAGTCTTTTTATGCAGTAATACCCTAGAAATTGTGAGGACACAATTATTTGAAGGAGGGGAGAATGTAACACCCCAAGCTTCTATGGTACGCTTCTCTTTGAATAATGTGATAGCGTGTGTTGTACGCAACACCGAGTTCTAACACACCATAACTAATCAAACTAGCCGTTATGAATAGTAATACCTACTTTTTGAAATTATATATATTTTATATTTGAAAATGGACTTCATTTTTGGATTCGGAATATCTAATTTAGCCTAGGGTGAAATTTTGGTACATTTCAGATAACTTTCATATTTTGATGAATAGTGAAAATTACTAAATTTTAATTAAAAACAACTTTTTTAATCAAAATAATTAATAGTGATAAATTATGAATTTTAAAAGTTTTAAAGTATATTTAGAATATATTTTTACCGTTTAATATAATTTTGGTCATTGGACATAATTTTACAATTAAACCGAACATAAACGAGTGTCAATCTTTTGATAGTTATTATCTCTTAAAAACACGCTTTTTGTTTTGACAGCGGGAATTAATTTTAAATTAATTTCTGCCACTTCTGTGTTTTGAATTTAGGAAAATGGATTCCATATTTGGAATCAGGATGTTCAAATTGTGTAAATAGGTAACTTTTATTTTTAGACATTTTTAATAGTTACTGTGGTAAATATTTTATTTACCATGGTTAAAGGGTAAATCCGGTAAATAAGGGTTAAAAAAATAATATTATAATAATACAAAATTACCCTAAAACGTGTCTTAACCCTATTGGTTGATACATGGTCGACCATGGGCATCTTTGTGTCAATTTTGGGACCCCATGGATCCACTTGTAAGTGATAATGACCCTTTATTTTAATTAAGTTAAAATGAATACAAAAATGACACAAGCATATATCTTTTAGAAGAACAATTTTTACATAGGGTTATACATGTTGGATTTTCTATTATAAATATTCATTAGAAAGATAAAAATATTTCCTACATAATGATATTTTATTTATAATTTCTAGACAATAAATAAGTTATTTTATTTATGACACAATGATGATGCAGTAATTACTATAATAGTGAAAAATTAAAATAATTGATATTATAAATACCCAAATAAATATAATATGAACCTTTTAATGAATTAAACTAATTTTCTAGGCTAATATGATATATTAGGATTGATTTAATGGACTTTGTTCGAAGTAATCAATCTGTTATGAGTTTCACAAAAATCAACTATTGAATAGTGTCAAAATTGACATAAAAGAGTTCTTAAAACAAATATTATATTATTAATTGATATTAAATTCCTAAAAATCTAAGGTTCGGCCAAGAGACTTATATTATGATAGTTTAATCATTAATGGACCACTTGGGGGTCGCTTGGATGTATATAGTATGTTTATTAACCATAATATATAAAATACAAAGAGACATTGTAAAAGTGAAACTAATTAACTTAGAGTTAATACTTAAAGATAAGGTTAATATAAGTACCCAAACCTGTCTAAATTCTATTGGATGAGTTGTTTTCGACCTATCCCCACCTCATCCTTTGAATAGTCAACTTTGGAGCCTTTAGAAACCGAATATGAATTTATTATAAATTAATATTTCTAGCTTTTCCAAAGGTGCCCCTCACCCCTCTTATAAAAGGGCACTCCTCCTTCTCATTTCTTCACACCTTCAAAGCCTTTTGGTTCGGCCAAACTCTGCCCAAATACTCTCCCAACATCCCTCAATACAACCTAGAGGCCTTAGTTTGATTAGAAAGCCAACCTAAGGAGCCCTTTTGATCAAATCAAAAGGAAGAACCCGAAGAAGAGGTAATGATTTCACCACCCTTTTCTAAGTTCATTTCTTCTTCCACTTATTCTTCCTTTGTTCTTACCATTCTGAAATAATAACTCCAGTATCTCACATATACTGTGATGTTATTATAAATATGGTACAATCATATTCAGTATTCTATCCACCCTTTGAATAACATGTCACCATACGTGCGTACGTACGGCTTACCGTCTCCACGTCGTGGTGTAATTGTTATTCAATATAATATTATTTGGATGGGTATAATAATGATGTGTAACTCATGTAAATAATAAATATAACATGTTAATGATTCTGTATATATGATATAACATCCATTTATATATTATTTTAATATCAAAAGAATGATATTGTCGCTCGTGCGTACGTACGGACTACCGTCTCCATGAACGTGATGAGATTCATTCTCCATCGTATCCATTCAAGTATAATTATCATTTGATGATTTAAAAATGATGTTTAAGGACTGTATATCATTCTGGATATGAATAAGATACAACAACCATGGCTTATGTAACAAAACATATAAAAGAAAATGAGTAAGTTAACTCCCGAAACGACGATAATTCTAAGATATTATTAACAAATCAATGTTAAAAGATCATATATGATATCATATTAATATATATGATTCTTGTATAATTTAATAACAACTATTTCACCATTATACAGGAGGTTAACCTACCCCAACCAAGGAAAAGTACAAGGTAAGGGTTATTTCACAATCTCTTCATTATCCGAGGTTGTATTATACGTAATAATCTACTGGGATCTCTTTATCATCCACATCCATGTTTCTTCGAAATGTATTTCAAAACATTTTTACTATTTACAAGAATATGGGTTAAAGTCATTTATACCCTTGTTTTACTTTTTATAAGAGGTTTATAAAGGAATCTTTCCGTCGTTTTCAAAACAAGGTCCTTTTTAACCTTTTCGACAGAATTGAGGTAAGAATGTTTTGTTTAACTTATACGGCGGGTGCGGTTATTTTACGCCGTTATAAAATCTTCAAAGCTTTCCTTACAAGATTATAAGAATATTTTCAAAGAAAATGTTTTATTTTATATGGATCTTAAATGATTTCAAAATAAAAGGAGATATTTCTTTAAAAAGAATTTTGATTTCATCTATGTCAACATCCTTTGATGGATTTTAAGATTATTTGAAGTTGATTTATTATGATACAAAACTTCTATATTGTATTGAAGGTTTTGTGATATGTTTGACTGTGGATGTGCTATTTTTATACCATTCATAGTTTATTGTGAAAGTATTGACATTTCGTATGCTAGTTTTAATACGAATGTTTATGTTATGTTTAAACCTTTTCATATGGGAATGCATTGGACTTAATAAGTGACGGGTGGAGCCCGCTATAGCTCCTCGATGCATCGGTAGGTCTCATGAGACAAACTAGTGTCTTGGCACAAGGCCTTGACAAAATCTTATTTGTAGCCTTGGCACGAGGCCTTGGCTATGTGGTTATGATAGTCTGGAATTATGCATTCCAACATTATGAAAGTGGTTATTGATTTTTGCATGTGATTATTCGATTAGTAGAATATCCATGTGAATAAGTAAATGGCATTATTTCATTTTACTTTTGCCATACCATGTTGAAGTTCAATTTTAAAAGGCTTTTGTTTTAGTAATGCATTGCCTTAAATGTTTATTCTTATTTATGAAAGTTTCCGCTATATTGTTATCCTTACTGGGCATTTGAGCTCACCCCTTTTCTATGTTTTATTTTTCCCCAGGATGTGAAGAAGTAAATTATGAATGACCTGCAGGGATTTTATGAGGGGATAATAGTGTGGATTATGGAGACATTATGTTGTTGTAGTAGTTTTTCATTTTATGATGTAATGTAAAACTTATGAATATATCTAGTGTTTCCAAGGCTACTAAACCAATCGGTCTTTCGAGATTTGATCTTTCTTGTGATCATGCCAATGTTATGTAATAATGCACCGACTCTGGGTAGCTAGGGTCGGGGCGTTACATTACCCAATGCATTGGAGCGCTATCAAGGAGCACCCTTAAATTTTTCTTCATTATCATGTGATCTACATATATAATCATCAAAAATTTCATAAATAACCCATATAGCATAAAAGAAATGGGTCTTAATTTTATAATAATAACTTTTTAAAAACTCTTTAAAATACCTGATCTTTATGTAACTTTAAACCGATGAAAAAAGGAAAGCTGGTTTCATGTATGTAAATCCTAGAATTAGAATATAAAATTTTGATATATGTGAATAACCCTGTATAATAAAGATCTTTGAGTATTCACTTAATAAAATAAAATAATTTGAGAAAAGAGAGATACATTTTGAGATGGAAATTCTGCAGCACAATAGCTATGTTATAGGGTTTTAGAAAACATTGAATAGAGAGGGGAAATGGGTCACCCACTCATAAATGATCCATAAAACAGTATAGGGACAGAATATAAATGACATAAGAACATTGTAATGAAATTTTAAAGAAATACTATATGAAATGAAAACATGGAAGGAAGACAAAAATAAGATTTCTCTTCTGAAAATTCAGCAGCCTAATGACGTCATTAAAACTTCAAAAAAAATTGACGATATCAAATAGGTTCTCTCATAATATGAACATAAAATATCAGTATGATAGATATAGCGATCATACCCCAAAATCATAT
The DNA here is from genome assembly GCA_963277665.1 of Viscum album. Taxonomy (NCBI): domain Eukaryota; kingdom Viridiplantae; phylum Streptophyta; class Magnoliopsida; order Santalales; family Viscaceae; genus Viscum; species Viscum album. The sequence continues at coordinate 1,284,502,490 of OY728159.1, read as the reverse complement.
AAGGAACTTTATATAATTATCATGAAAATAGAACTTGAAGATGAGAAGGGTGAAAGAATCCCTTAAAAATTCGGCAGCCTGATGATACCACATAAACATTCTTAAAATGAATTGATGAGAGAAAGTGGGGGTCTTTAATCATATGAAAATGAAAAGGAAAGTAGTATTAATATAAAAGAACATTCTACAACATAATAAAATAGAGCATAAAATATATGACATAAAAGAGAGTACTTGGAAAGAAAGAGAGAGGTATGATCCCTTACCTTGAACAGTAACTTCAAAATCATAGAGTCTAGGACGTTGGGAGGCTTGGGGGAACCTTGGGAGGAGTCATTGGGAGCTACAGAGAACAGAACATCGTTGAGGAGGATTTTGGAATCGAAAGGATGAGAGAATGGCTTAATATTTATAGGGGAAGTGAGGGGACAAGGCATTAATGTCCACGAGACACCTCATTGGTGGTATTGGAAAAAAGTGGTATTTCCTCATGGTTCTGGACACTTGGGACACCTCATAACTTATAATACTATTCAAAAGTAGACCATTCCTTAAAATATATCATTACATCATTATGATGTAGTTATGATGTCATTAAACATACCGAAACCTTAAAACTGTATTTTTACTATTCACTGAAAATCCAACTTTTTCAGAAAACTCCCAAAAATTTACCTTAACATAATATCACTGTTATGAATTCAAAAATAAACTCCATTTTATAAAAAAAAATTTCTAAATATTTTTAATTTAATTTTTAAATTAAAATAGTATTCACTAAAAAAAATTTTTTTTTTCAGAAAAATCCCCAAAAATTACCTTAACATAATATCAATGTTCTGAATTCAAATATAATGTCCATTTTATAAAAAAATATTTTCTGAATAATTTGAATTTACCTTTTAATTAACCAACACTATTCACTCGTAAAAAACTAATACTTGACTAATAATTTTTGAAATAGTTATTTACCTATTTTATTGAATCACATTACTAAATCAAGGTGCCTATATTATATTAATACATTCTTTAAGTGAGAGTACTAATCCATTTGGTCACATTACTAATCCTAAGCATAAAATCGGTATTCATAAATCACTATTCACTGAAAATTATGTTGATCATATTAGACTCAAAATTTCTTACTGAATACATTTGCAGTAGACCATTTTTTGAAAATCATTACCCATCATTAATTATTTAAGGTTTACAAAAATATTTTAAAATATCCTTTTTTTTCAAATTCATCAATAATATACATCCTACATTTATTCGGACATTTGAAAATTTAAAAACATCACCATAGAAAGAAAACAAAATTTTATTTATCTCAAAGGATTACACAAAGTAGTTACGATCTCCTTACATAGTGCCTTATAACCCCATCATAGGACCTAAATGTAAGGTGTGCTATGGTGAGAGAATCTGAGGGTGGCTCGACCAACATTGCAAGAGTAGTAATTTCTATCAGTTTGATCATCTCGTGAAGGCGATTCTATTCTAGATTCATAAGATGACGTTCGACATGGGTTTGGTCCAGAGAAAATCCTAGTGGTTCTATCTCCTTCCAATGTTTTGTTAGATGGGCTTCGATTGGTCCGAGACTACTTGATGAGGCCATCAAATCTTCTTTGTATATTAATTAACCAAGATCACTATTATTTAGAGACAATAATCACAACATTTAGCTTCCAACGGTCATATTAACCCATGGTCATATAACTGTCAAAAACCAATAGTCTCATTTTAATTATAATCATATTATTAAATGAAAACGTTTTGTTGAGTATGAAATAAAATAACACACAAAATTAGGATACAATATTTATTCAAAAATTTGGGTCGTTACAATCTTCCCCCATTAGGAAATTGTGTCCTCGCAATTTTTAAAATTGGGCTTGGAAATTTCATTAAAAGTCCCACATCGGAAAAAGAGTCAGTAATAGTATTACTTTAAAATAAAGAAAAGGAAGTGCAACGGTCACCCAAGTTAACCCATACTAGGATTCCATGTGGGAAAACATGGACATGGAGGAGAAAAAAAAGGGTCATGTTCTGAGGGAGAGTGATAGAAAAATATCTAAGAGGAATTTAACCACCAGAAAATCACAAACCTGTCATGGGTTAAACGGTCATTGATTACCCAGAAAGAAACTTAAACCAACAACCTTTTTGTTTTATATTCCTTTTAATAATTTTGAGGAATTCATTTACTACATAGAATAAAAATAGAGGGAAATATATTTACCTTCAAGTAGAGTTTCATCCCTTAATAAGTTTCACCAAGACTAATCTTTTCTCCAAACAATGGGAATTCAAAACTACATGGTCTCATAAAAGAACAAGAATCATCTTCTAGAGAATCACGTAATCCACAAAAGAATAACTGTAAATATTTAAACATTTATCCCAAAAACAGGAAGGGTAAGATAAAACAACTCTTCAAAAAGAAAGATCCACATAGGAAGAGAAACTACTTTATATCTTAAAAGTCCCGTGGTATTACCCAAAGTTCATCATAGACCATTCTATAAATAACTGTCCTTAAAATTCCTCAACATAAACCAAACTAAGATTGAATCCCAAATATAAGAAGGATTTGATAACATAGTCTTCCAAGATAAACATAATCGTTCAACTCAAGACAACATCAACCACTCCTAACATTTTATAACAAAAGTAACTATCCTAAACATATTTTCCCCATGATAGGTTAATCATTTCCTAAATTACTATAAGTTCACCTTAAATTCGTCAATTCTTCAAAATATAAGTAAACCTTTACTCCTCAATGAAAATACCGTAGTAATCAATTTACATTGATCATATAGGGTTCCCAAAATATTAAATGTATTCCAAAATAATATTCATCTTTTAATCCCCTAATCATCTTCTTTTTTCCAAGAAGAACAGCTTCATAACATCAACATGTGATACATAACAATATATGTTTTCCTTAATGATATAAAACCATCCTAGTTAGTGACTTTATGTTCTTAGAAAACATTAGAGATTTTCTCATAGACCACAAACTAAAATACAACAAGACATAGACAATTATCGTGAAGAAGTTTCATGTACTTTAGTCATCATGATCCATCTCGGTATAGGACTTGAATTGTTCCCTTGTCCTTGAAGATTGTTGATTCTCATCATGCTCTTTATCCCTTCTAAAAGAGCATTGCCTTAGATAATGTCCAACTTCTCCACATTTACGACATTGAAAGGTATAAGGTACATTAGATCAAGCCTTATATCTATTCATCACATTATCCATTTTTTTTTGAAGAAATTGGATAATTTATGCCCTATCACCCCACACTTAAAACATATCCCAGTTTCTTTGTGACATTTTCCTTGGTGCCCCTTTCCACAGTTTTTTCACAAAGGAAATTTGGTCTTCTTTCCCTTATCAACTTTATCAAATGAACATCCTCAAGACTTCATAATCTTCTTCCTTGATGAATTTGGGCATTCAACTAGGTACCGATTATTAATTGTTATTTTTGATAGCTGGTTTGGCATAATCACAATATGTTCATATTGATCTCTTGTCATCTCTGTCACATTAATAGGGAAATTGTCACATTTCCTATCACATTGGTTGTTGGGACATGTTCTTCTATTTCGCTCCATTAACTAAGAAAAGAAAGTATAATTAGGGGGTTAAATACTTATCCAATAATCATGAAAATGAAACTTTAAGCATAGAAGGATAAACTTTTAGAAGAAAAGTATATCCTAACTTGTGATCCCTTAGGTTCCAATCTTGGTTATCCATGATCATATATTCTTATGTGAATCTTTATTTTATTTTATCTTTGTTCCTTTAATAATGGTTCATATTAAGATTATTAATTTACCAAATCATATCCCCTGGGAGTGTCAAAACAAGAGTGCAGAAATGCCCGTTATCGTGCACCAGGTTATCCCAGGTCAAGCACGAAATACATTGTCGGAGTTTTCACTCCTAGGAATATCTATGCCAGAGCCACCTCTTCTTGTTCTTATCCAGACATGGATTTATTTTTTTGGAACCCACTTACTCAATACTCACCAAAATACCAGGAAGATTTCATATATTTAAAATTTTCTATAGGGTTATTCCTACTGTTTTCATATCCTAATTTCCAAAAATAACTAAACCATCCTTTGATACCAACTATGGCATCCTTCCTTTTTATAACATAACTTTTCATTACATTTTACAAAACCGAGGATCTTTAATGTTTAGTGTCTTGGAAACCAAGAACATAAAACCTAAAAACATAAAACATTCTTCTTAAACACTTGAAATTCTTCTCCTTTTGTTCATCCTAGGTTCATTATTGCATCTCAGAACTTGGGGACATACATCAAAAAAAGGGTGAGCAGAAGGCCCAGTAAGGGAAACAAGGGGAAACATTTAACATGTGAACTTGAGATACATCAATAAAGTCATGATTAATAGATTTAAGGAATGAGAAAGAGATCATGAGGTATATCATAATGGAAATAACATGATTTATATAACCAAGGTCCATCCCCAAGGTGTCATTTGAAATTACCAAGGTTATTCACCAAGGTATTGTTAAAATTGTAATCTCTAGCAGTTACATCATTACCCAATGCATTGGAGCGCTATCATGGATCACCCTTAAATTTGAATTTATTATCATTTGATCCACATATATCATCATAAAACATTTCATAAATAACCCATTTATCATAAAAGGAATGGGTTTCATTTCATAATCATTACGTTTTAAAAACCTATATAAAAACATGATCTTTATGTCTCTTTAAACCCATGGAAAAAGGAAAGTGGGTTTCATGTATGTAAATCCCAGAATTAAAATAGAAAAGTTTGATATATATGTGAATACCCCTATAGAAAGAATATATTTTAGTATTCACGTAATAAAATAAATGAATTTGAGACAAGAGAGAGACATTTTGAGACGAAAATTCTACAGCATAACGGCTTTTGTTATAGTGTTTTAGAAAACATTGAAAAGAGATGGGACATGGGTCACCCACTCATAAATGATCCATAAATTAGTAGAGGTAGAGAATATAAATGATATAAGAACATGGTAATGAAATTTTAAAGACATACCATATGAAATGAAAACATGGAAGTATGACAAAAATAAGATTTCTCTTATGAAATTTCGGCAGCCTAATGATGTCACTTAAAACTTTTAAAAAAAGAATTGATGAGATAAAATAGGGTCTCTCATAATATGAAAATAAAAGATCAGTATGATAGATTTATAGATCATACCCCAAAATAATAAAAGGAACTTTAAATAATTGACATGAAAATAGAACTTGAAAAGGAGAAGGGTGAAAGAATCCCTTAAACATTCAGCAGCCTAATAGCGCCACTTAAAGTTTCTTAAAATGAATTGATGATATAAAGAGGTGGTCTCTAATAATATGAACATTAAAAGGAAAGTATGATGAATATCAAATAACATCCTTCAACATAAGAACATGTAGAATAAATGATATGACATAAAAGAGAGTACTTAGAAAGAAAGAGAGAGGTTGGATCACTTACCTTGATGAGTGACTTCAAAATCACGAATTTTGGGACCTTGGGAGGCTTGATGGAACCTTGGGAGGACTCCTTGGGAGGTAAGAAGACCATAACATCATTGAGGAGTATATTGGAATCGAAAGGATGAGAGAATGGCTTGGTATTTATAGGGGAATTGAGGCGATAATGCATTAATGGCCAAGGGATACCTCATTGGTGGCAGTAGAAAAACAAGTGGTATTTCCTCTTGGTTTTGGCCACTTGGGACACCTCATACCTTATATTAATTTTCAAAAGTAGAACATCCCTTAAAATATCTCATGAAATCATTATGATGCAGTTATGATATCATTAAACATACCGAAACCCTAAAACTATATTTTTACTATTCACGGAAAATCCATCATTTTCAGAAAACACCCAAAAATTTACCGTAACATAATATCAATACTCTGAATTCAAAATTAAAATCCATTTTATAAAAATAATTTTCTAAATATTTTTAATTTAATTTATATATAAAAAAACTATTCACTAAAAATTCATTTATTTTCAGATAAATCCATAAAAATTACCTTAACATAATATCGATGTTCTGAATTCAAAAATAATGTCCATTTTATAAAAATAATTTTATAAATAATTTTAATTTAATTTATAATTAAAAATCACTATTCACACGAAAAAACTAATACATGTCTAATAATTTTTGAAACATTTATTTACCTATATTATTGAATCACATTACTTAATCAAGGTGCCTATATTAAATTAATAAATTTTTTAAGTGAGATTACTAATCCATTTGGTCACATTACTAATTCTAAGCGTAAAATAACTATTCATAAATTATTATTCACCAAAAATTGGGTTGATCTTATTAGACTCCAAATTTTTTACTGAACACATTTGTGTAAGACCATTTTTTGAAAATAAATACACATCATTAATTAATTAAGGATTACAAAACTATTTTAAAATATCTTTTTTTTTTCAAATTAATCAATAATATACATCCTACATTTATCCAAACATTTGAAATTTTACAAACTTCACCATAAGAAGAAAACACAATTTTATCTATCTCAAAGGATTACACAAAGCAGTTATGGTCTCCTTACATATCCCCTTATAACCCTTGCATAAGACCTAAGTGTAAGGTGTGATAAGGTGAGAGAATCTGAGGGCGGCTCAGAGAGCATTGCACGAGTAGCAATTTCTATCAGTTTTAGCTTCTCATGAAGGCGATTCCGTTCTAGCTTCACAAGATGAAGTTCGGCTTGAGTTTGGTCCAGAGAAAATCCCAGTGGTGCTACCTCCATCCTTAGTTATGTTAGATGGGTTTTTATTGGCCCGAGACTACTGGATGAGGACATCAAATCGTCTTTCTATATTGATTAACCAATATCATTTGTATTTTGAGACAATAATCACAACATTTAGTTTCCAATGGTCATATTGACCAATGGTCATATAACAGTCAAAAACCAATAGTCTCATTTTAATTATAAGCATTTTATTAAATTAAAACGATTTTTTGAGTATGAAATAAAATAATACACAAAATTATGAAACAAGATTTATTGAATATTTCGGGTCGTTATAGTTATCACGTGGTCGCTGAAGATAGGGTTTTCACATGGCAGAGTGTTGCCTTGTCTTTTGTTTCCATCTCCGAAGGGTGGGGATACAGTTCATTTTATAGCCGGAGTCCTCTGCTCGGCGCACAATAGCCTGGCGTGAAAACTCCCATCGGTCGTGAGCTTGTGCGCGCAGCGAGAGCCGAGCATGAAAATGTCGGTTGGACGTTACCTTGTATGCAGAAATGGGGAGGGCGCGCAAAGACCCGTGTGACATCGCCTTATGCACGGAACTGAGGTAGTCCGTGTAATGACCTGTGCGACATTGTTGTCAACCTAGAAATGGAGTGGGCACACAAAGACCTATGCGACGTCGCCTTGTGCGCATAATTGGGGCCAGCCACACAAATACTCATGCTACGTCACCTTTGTCGTGTAAATGGGGCGGGAACGCAATGTCCTGTGTGATGTCGCCTTGTGAGTGGAACCGGGGTTGGGCGTGCCAAATCTGGATGGACATCGCCTTCAGCGCGAAAATAGGGTCGGTGTGGCCTATCCTGGAGGGAAAGATTTTGGCATATAAGGGGAGGCCGACGTGCAAGAGTTTGCGCACCAGAATTATTCTTGCACGCATCTCCCCAATCATGTGTGCTCCCACCTCCCTGTTCCTGATATCTTCTTTTTTTCATTTATCCGCCTAATTCGGTCCTTCTCCAAATTTTGGAATAAAAAATAATATGTTAAATTCAGTTATATACACTATATAAAATGAAACTAGGTGCATAATGACAAATAAGTCTCAATGGAATTAAAATTTAGAGGAAATCACTTACCATGTGTTTCATTTTTTGGTTTAATGTCCTTTAAACTCATATATAAGACCTTTATACATGATAATAACTTATTCTAGTACCATATAAATATTTATGTAATTTATAGGACCTTCTTGTAATATCTTATTACTTTTTTGTTAACAATACTTCATTACTTTTACAATTTTCAGTGTTAATTGCCCAATTTGTCGGGTATGTTTTGATTTGTTATTTATTAATCTCATTAATTAGATAATTTTTTTATAATCTAAAGAATATAAAATATCATTTATATTTCACATATATTCAGTATATATGTGTTTATAATAATCCATAATATTTTCAGATATTAATGAAATGCGATGTTCATGGAGATAGTAGGTCTTATGTACGCATGAACGCTGATTTTATTTCGTTGTCATATTAAGAGAGTTATAAGTAAATGATACCTATTAATATAATAAATATATTAAAACAATAATTTTCTATTTTTCACATTATTTTTTTAAAATTATCTTTAACATGTTTCCTATATAGCATGAACGAATCACATCGCTTTGAGGGGGCGGTAGTCAACACATCTACAAATGATGTTATCCCAATTACACAAATTGAAAAGTATGTCGGTATGTGTTGTGAAATAATTATATAAGAATAAAGAAAAAATAAATATCATATTAAAATAGTTTTATCAATATAATTCCCAACCAGGAATGGTGGAAAACGAAACATGAATGACATTGTTTCTTGATATGGTAGTTCACCGTAAACAAAAATGATAAGTTCACTAGACATTAGATGGAAGTGTGTGTAGATTTTGGTAGAACCCATAATATAATAACATATCAGTATACTGAGTATTTCTTTGATATTATATATTTATGGAATAAAAATACTTTAGGTGGTGCGGAACGTAAATAAAACAAAAGAGCTTGGGGAAGGATGTTACATTTTATTCAGGTAAATCCTTTTAATTTTCATTGAAGGGCTTCCAAGGATGGATTTATTCCCAATGTTAGGATTATAGATTTAGGTGGGTGTGTTTACGATCAACTTTGAATGATCTTGGTCAATCCAATTTGGCTTGAGTTGTGTGAATAAGAAGGAGGATTGAGTACCTTTTTAATGCGGGGGAGGAGTGACACTCTCATAAATTTTTGAAAAGGGAATTCCACTAACATTTTTCCTATTTCATGTTCCTACAATAATGAATATATTTAGAGAAAAGTTATGAAATGGTCGAAATGTGAGCATATAATTTCTTTTGGATATTTTTTAGGTCATTCCCCCCCAAAGATTACATTTTAGTCCGCTGTTAATCTTAATTTTTCCTTAGTCATTGTATTTAATTTTAATTACTTTTAATATTATTTATGGTAAAAAATAAGTTTACAATATAGAAAATTGAAAATTATTATTATTAAAAAATTAAAATCCATTTTTCTATATTCAAGACATAGAATTGGTAGAAGTTACATTAAATTTAATCCTATAGAGAGGATGATAATATAGGTTTCTAAAGTAAAAACATTCCAAAGATTCCAAGGTTTGATAATCCAATATAAATTTAAAATAATTTAAAATGAACTCAATTTTAATGAATAAAAATAAAAAATTAAATTTAACTTTCTAACAAGTTTAAAATATAATTTATCTTTATAAATAGATTAGATAAAAAGTTGTTTTGAAATGAAATTGAGTATTTTACAATATTCACTAAAAATGAAACTTCAGAAAAGAATTCCACAAATTCACCCTAACAAAATTTATATATTCCTATTTAAAATATTAAGTTTATTTTGAAATATAATTTTTAAAAAAGTTCCAAAAATTGGATTTAAAATTATCTCACCATTAAAATGTGGTAAAATCCCCTTTATAAATATCTAGGTTTTTAGGTGTAATATTGAATTTATTATTATATTATGCCTATCAAATCTATTAGATGAGTAATGGAAAAATTTTATGGAATATATATATTATATTAATATAACTCACTAATTTTAATTAACATAATTTTTTATGATAAAACATCATTGTGATCATAAAAATAGTTTTTTAAAAAAAACATTCCCTTTATATTATATTTGTTATTATATTCATTTATAATTAATTTGTAACCAATGAATCCATTTCATAACTTTTTTATACTAGAAAATTTAATATGTTATTTAATACTATTATTAACTTCTATTTTAATAGGTTGTTTTTATATTATTATATAATATTTTAGTAATATATTATTATTTGGTAAAACTCGGTCTTGCGTATAATGAAAGACATTGAAGAACTCATTGTTTTTGTGATGCACTCTAACTAAGTTTGGAGTTAATTGAAAGCTATAAAATATATAAAATTTACTTAAAATAGTACATATATTATAAATTCTTGGGATATTATATTTCATTATGCACTTGGTGTTACGTGTTATACATGCTTTCGAATACAATTTTCTTACATAAGATTTTCGGTGTGTTACAATCATGTAGCAAGGACCTAACCCATTGTAATGACGTGTGAATGAAAAAAATTGGAAAATTAATAGATAATGATAATTTTTACAATAAATATTTAATAAATAGGTAAAAAAATTCATTTCAATCATATTATGTAAATAGAATATTGATAATTTTCTAATATTGATTAATAAAAAAAAATTTCACTTTATATAATGTTAGAGAATATCCATCAAAGTCAGAATATATGTTAAGGATTTTTCTAGACTCTTTGTCCATTTTATTGAATTAATAATTGTTTTAATTAAAAAATTATCTTTAGTTTCTATCATGATATTCAAATTTATGATTTAATATAGTATATTTATCATTTAATCTCATGAAATTAAATTTTTATATCAAAATAATATGTATTCATTTTTTTACATCACAAAAATAAAACATTTCCAAATATAAGTCAAATGATATTTAATTTATATTTCTCTTCCACATTGGTCTTTTTTCACATAAAGTATTTTATTGCATTCTCCATAATGGTTTTTTATGTAAATTAATATAATGATATTTTATTTTTCATCAGTTTATATCATATTAAAATTTTTATATATTTTATCGATGTCAGTTATTTATAATTAATTAAAAATCCTTAAAAATTAATTAATTCCAAATTAAAACCAATTTATATAATTTATACCATATTTCATCACACATTAATAATTTTCCTAACATTCATCCATTTAATATTTTATTAATAAAAAAATATTTTTAAAATACTTTTGATACCTTCTAAAAATGATTTTCAATGTGACATATCACAATATTTTTATGGTAATGTTAACATAATAGTATAGAATATGTTTTCACAATTTTGAATTAATTTTAATTTATTTATCTTAAAGATAAATCATCTAAGTATATATAATTTAATTCATGTTTCTTGTTTAATGTTCTTTATAATATTGTTCTTTTGGATGAATGAATTTTTTGTTTAATTTGATCTAAATTCATTTTAATACATATATGATATAATATGATAATATTATGTAATTCATTTTTTCAAGGGGTTTTCAATCTATGATGTTTGATTATTTTTTGGTGAAACACATATTAATAGTTTTTATTATGGTTTAGTTTTACCCTATATATTATTTTGTTACACTAAATTGGGTAAAAATTTATGTCTCGTGATAATAAGATGTTATATATGTGGTTACACTAGAATATTTGGTTATTGTACATAAGTTTATATAATAGTCCACTATTATATAATTTTCTTGATGGTTATCCATAATATATGTTATGAGTTTATATACTTATTTTCTTCCACATCAATAGTATATGAAACTATGGATCATGGATATTCTTATTTTTTCATATTATTATTAGTTTTATCACTTATTATTTCATTATTATGATTTTATAGGTTCAAGTTTTTATTGAACTTTATTAAAATATTAGACCTCATGATCAATTCCTATGATCTAACGATCATGTTACATTAAATATGCATTTCTCTCATGTTTATTCATTTTTATATGTTTTCATTCTAATAGTAATTACTTCATGAATAATTGATATACATAATACCTTAATAAGAATACGATTTCATCCATTTGATATGTCTCCCATATCCCTTGGTTAATAAAAATAATATTATTTTATATATTCCTTTAAAAATAATATATTATGAAAAATATTTTATTGGGAATGAATGCTATATTATGAAATAATTTCCTTATATTTCTATTATCCAAAGATAATAATCTATGTGATTCTGGGATATTTTATTATTTTTTAGATGTACTGTATAAATAAAAAAAGTAGTGTAATATACACTACTGGAATTCTACCCTTTAACAATGGTTCAAAAATGTTGGTATAGGCCTGGAGACTGTGGGTATATTATATACCAACGGTTTCACAAAACGTGGCCAAATAAGCCATGGGTAATGGATTATACCAACGGTTCTTTGCAAACTGTTGGTATAAGTGTTAATGTAAGAGATATACCAACAGTTTTACAAATCAGTGATATATGTTACCCTTATACCAATGGTTCCAAACTGTTGGTATATAGTGTAAAATATTCATCCAAAGCATATAACAATGATTTTTAAAACCATTTGTACAAGTTTATACCAACAGTTATAACAAAACTATTGCTATAATATACATCGAAATGCTATACCAATGGTTTTTAAAACTATTGGTATACATCTGCTGTAGCTCCACAACATCCAGTAGCCCTGAAGCTCCACAACAACCAGTAGCCCCCTCCAACCTACAACTCTCCATGACCAGCAAGAACACATATACAACCAGAATCCAAAATCCTACATGGTTTGTTTAAAATTCATGCAAAATTCAGAAATTTAGAAATCTAAAATTCATTCCACACTCAAACAACAACACAAGATAGAAATCTAGAATCCAATACATCCACAGTCTAATACATCCAGAATTGAAATGAAATAACACCCATAACACCAATACAAAATTAAAATTCATTACATCCAGAATCCAATACACATAATAGTATTCAAAATTTAGAATTCATTACCAATACAACTAGAATCAAATACATCTAGAGTTCATAAATGTAGAATTAAAAAGCAATAACACCCATAATAGTATTCAAGATTTAAAATTCACTCCTCACTAAAACCACAACACCAATACACACAAGAGAAAAATCCTACATGTTATAGGAAGCACATGAGATGTTTAGTCATGGTATTGGGTTGACTATCTTAAAACAAGTAGAATAAATTGGGTATAGTGGACAAGGATTATAATACCCATAAGATAGACAATGTTAGTAGTCATGTTCTTAGACCTATGATGTGTTATAGGAAGCACATGGGATGTTTATATTCCTCTAATGACCATGTATCCATGTATAAATGGTACTTGATGTGTTAGGGGGAAACATTGGCCAATCTCAACATATGAGATGGGTTACCAGAATAACCTACATGTTTTTCATAGAATTTTCAATTAGAACAAGGGGTATTTGGCTAATTGTAATTTGGTATCCTGGGTGTGATGTGAGATGAATCCCCATTTTGGGTAGTGGGTATGAATATTCAATTATGTATTTGGTATTGAGTTCCCAAAGGGACTTTGGTTTGGTCCTACAACCCACTGTTTGAGGATGGGATTGGCATTTTAAATTCCATGTGTTTTAGAATTTGGGTAGGATTTCCTCACATGAGAAGTGGGTTGTGTGAGGCTGGACCATGGATCCTTGTTCTAATGTATCAACACAATCTGAATACATTTGGTCGGGTTTCCGTATGCAAGTTGTTGTTTTCACGTAAAAGAAAATCCATTTCAAATAAAAGTGAGACCGTTTGAGTGGTACAGGACACACCATACCTCATATTGAGGAGGGGTTGACTCATTCACGTCAAAAATGACCCATGGATCATTTTCCTAAAGTATCATCTAAATCCTAATGCGGCTGATCGATTTTTCGTATGTAATTTGTTGTTTTCAGTTAAAATGTTTTCCATTTCAAATAAAAGTGAGAATCATTGAGTGGTACCAGCCACACCATCCCTCAGATTGAAATGGGGTTGAATAAAACACGTCAAAAATGACCCAGGGATCCTTCTGCTAAAGTATCAACACATTCAGAAAACTTTTGGTCAGTTTTCCTAATGTCTATTGTTTTTACTTAAAATAGTGTCCATTTTAAACAAAAAAGAGAGACTTTTAGTGATACCGGCCACATCGTACCTTGGATTGAGGAGGGGTTGACTCATACACATCACAAATGATCCCTATAATGTTTTATTGAAGAATTTATACAAGAAGAAAGCGTTTGGTTGGTTTTCCATATGAAAGTTGATGTTTTCACTTAAAATACTGTCCATTCCAAATAAAAGTGAGACAATTTGAGTGGTAATAGCTACAATGTGCCTCGAATTGGGGTTTCATTGACTCATACGCATAAACAATTACCCACATATCTTTTAATAAAGTATCAATAGAATCCGAAAGTGTTTCGCCAGTTTTCCATATGCAAGTTGCTGTTTTCACTTAAAATCTTGTCCATTTCAAATAAATGTGAGACAATTTTAGTGGTACCCACCACACCGTGCCTCAGATTGAGACGGGGTTGACTATCACATGTCGCAAATGACCCATGGATCGTTTTCCTAATGTATCAACACAATCAGAATACGTTTGGTCGGTATTCCATATAGTAGTTGTTGTTTTCACTTAAAATGGTGTCGAATTCAAATAAAAGTGAGACACTTTGAGTGATACCAGCCACATCATTCCTCAGATTGAGTCAAGTTTGACTCCTTCACGTCACAAATGACCCATGGATAATTGTACTGAAGTATTAATACAATAAAAAAGAATTTGGTAAGTTTTCCTTAACAAAGTTGTTGGTTTCAATTAAAATCCTCTCCATTTCAAAAAAAAAGTGATAGAGTTTCAGTTGTACCAGCCACACCATGACACAGATTGATGTTGAGTTGACTCGTACACGTCACAAATGGCCCATTTATCATTGTCAGAAATTATAAATGGAATCCGTATGCGTTTGGATGGTTTTCCGTATGCAAGTTGTTTTTTTCACTTAAAATGTTGTCCATTTCAAATAAAAGTGAGACACGTCGAGTGGTAACGGCCACACCATCCTTTGGATTGAGATGGTGTTGACTCTCACATGTCACAAATGACCCATGGATCCTTGTTATAAAGTATCAACACAATAAAAATACTTTTGTTCATTTTTCCAAATGTCTGTTGTTTTTACTTAAACCGTGTCTATTTTAAACAAAAGAGATATACATTGTGTAATACCAACCACTCCATTCCTCGGATTGAGGTAGGGTTTACTTTCACACATCACAGGTGACCCCTGGATCATTGTGCTGAAGTATTGATAAAATTAGAAATCATTTGTTCGGGTTTCCATATGCAAGTTGTTTTTTTCACTTAAAATAATGTCCATTTAAAATAAATGTGAGACAATTTGAGTGGTACCAGCCACATCGTGCCTCGGATTGAGGCGTGGTTGAATTTTACCGGTCCAAAATGACCCATAGATAGATGTCCTAAAGTATCAATAGAATCTGATTTTTTGTCAGTTTTTCATATGCAAGTTGTTGTTTTCACTTAAAATCTTGTCCATTTCAAATAAATGTGAGATAGTTTGAGTGGTAATGGCCACATTGTGACTCATATTGTGGAAGGGTTGACTCGTACACGTCAAAAATGACCCATGGATAGTTGTAATAAAGTTTCAATATAATCTGAATGTGTTTGGTTGGTTTTCCATATGCTAGTTGTTGTTTTCACATAGAATGTTGTCCAATTCAAACAGAAGTGAGACACTATGAGTGGTACCCACCACACCATGCCTCGGATTGAGACGGGGTTGACTCACACACATCAAAATTGACCCATGGTTCCTTGTGCTAAGGTATCAACACAATCAGAAAGCGTTTGGTAGGTTTTCCTATTTTTTTGATTTTTACTCAAAATCCCCCCCCCCTTTATTCCTCTTTTCGAATAGTGTTTGAACTCTTCTGTCATCTTCTTCCGATGCCATAAACCCTTGTTTCTATTGTGACTTAGTCTAAATCTTGAAGATAGCTTTGATTGGAATCCGATGCACCGAATTAAGAGTGCGATTGTCTCGAAAATCAAGGTAGGTGGTCAGTGCTAGGTACTGAAGTAATAATAATTGAATGTTTATTATATTGTTATTTAGGGTGAATCTTGAAGAGAGCATAGTTTGGGCTCAGTGACCTTATGATGTAATGATTACTGTGATGATGTCAGTGATACAGAGTTGTGTGAGGTACCCAGTGGAGGATGAGGATATATATGGTGGGGGTTATTCATGGTAGGAGGAGGGTGGAGGGCTGTCCAGGATCCAGGAAGGAGGGGGTTGTCCGGGGTCTAGGAAGGAGGGTGTCGGGTGTCTGGGGGATATCTGAGGGGCTGTTCGGGGGGTTGTTTGGGGCCGATGGAGGAGGGTGGGGGGGGGGGGGGGGGGTTGTCCGAGGGGCTAGCTGGGGGGCTGTCCGGGGGGTTGTATGGGGGGTTGTTCGGGGGATTGTCCGGGGTCCACAGAGGAGGGTGGGGGGATGTCAAGCGGCGCTGTCCGGTGGTTGTCCAGGTGGTTGTCCGGGGGGGGGGGGGGGGGGGTTGTCCGGGGTCCACTGAGGAGGTTGGGGGTGGGGGGGGGAGGCTGTCAAGGGACATGGAAGGAGGGGGGGGGGCATGTCGGGGGGTTGTCTGTGGCCCAGGGAGGAGGGTGGGGGGCTGTTTGGGGGGCTCTCTAGGGTCTAGGGAGGAGGGTGGGGGTTGTATGGGGGGCTATCCTAGGTTCACGAGATGGTATTTACAAATTTTCAAGTCAAATTATTTCAACGTTAAAAAAATAATATCATTATGTCAACTTCTAATCAGACCACCAATTTTCTAAATTCCACTAAAAAATTACAATTTCATTAAAATAGGGGGATTTCACAGGAAATCATCAAATCAATTTTTATTATTTATAGATAAAAAATAAAGATAACATGACCTACCTAATCACACATATATTCAGGCACAAAGAATCAATAAAAATCAAATGTCAGTAATATCAGTAAAAAATGTAACAGATCAATTTATCCCTCATCACCATCACTATCATCACCATTATCTTCACCCTCAACCTCATCCTCATTTTCTTCCCCATCATTTTCCCCACCCTCCTCATCACCCTCGTACTCAGCCTTAGTCTCCTAATTTCCCTCCTCCTTCGCCTCAGCCTCCTCCTGGCCCTCCTCCTCCGCCTCAGCCTCCTCCTCGGCCTCCTTCTCCTCTGCCTCGGACTCCTCCTCACCATCATCTCGAGCACCACTAGAACTACCACCTGGTACACCATATATAAAACACATCGATGACAACTATTCTTCCCAAGCAGTGCTGGCCATGGGTGGAAGTGTTGGGCATAAAGCTTCCATCTGTTTCATAAATGAAGTGTTTGCAATAGCAAACTATGCTACCATATTTTTGGCCCTTTTTTATCATTTTTTTCATGTTCTTTAACATTTTAAAACTCAATGTCACTAAAAATCGTACCTAAGGAGGTCCAATACATCTTTGGAACTATACTATACCCAGGCTGGCGGCGTACACTACTAGGGTGTCCATCTCCCAACACCTAATGTAAGCGATCTTTGGGCCCAAAATTGTCAGGTTCCTGGGCATCAAGGGCCTCTAAAGTAGCCTGTTACAAATATAAATAGATTATTAGGTTACAAAATAGAGATTAAAATTTTAAATCTAAAATGTAAAACTTAGAATCTACTGCTGAGTCAATTCATTAACCGGAGTTCCATCATTCTTCTTTCTACTCGAGAAAAACAGTTTTGCTCGATGCACACATACTTCTATTTATGCCTATACATTTACATTGAATGTAGGAAACCATAATTAAAAATAGGATACAAAAAAAGAGTAATTTCATAACTAAAATTATATAACAAATTTAGCAATCGAATAAATTACGAAGGAAGAAATAGAAAGTACCAGTCGTAAGTATGATTATAAACTATCATTAAAGCTGTCTCTCATGATCTGGAATCGTAGTACGTCCGAATGCGTAGACATATTTCTTAGTATCAATGTTTTTTTATTTCTTCTAGATGCATCCTAGATAAAATTCAATAATTAGTATTAACAAAAAACATGAAAATGTTTATTTAAATACTTATGATTTGATTAATACCATAAATTGGATAGTCTCCCAATGAGTAATCATCTATCAGTACTGTTCTAATGGAAAATCATCCCCAATAGGGACCGCTTCTAATTCTTTTCCCACTCTATCATTCCATCCAATGTACAACTCATGATTATAAGCTCTCCGATGCTCAACTAAATCATTTAGATGTGCTGGTCCTACAAACTCACTATTGGGGAAGTTAAACCGCAACTAAAAGAAAAATATTAATTCCTATCAATACAAAAATTTATATGTTTCATTAAATGCAACGGATTTTTTTACCCATATCTCTGCCCAAGATTTATCCTTGACATCATTTGGTAGTTCTCTCCATGAGATCGGGCTGACAGGATTGATGTCCGAGTATTTGGAAAGCATCTCCAAAAATATCCGGCATTGCTTCCCTAATTTTTCAATCATCTGAATATATTCATTGTATTCCACCATCAACTGTGTGTGGTGGTTACACACCAAACACATGCGTTTACGCCCCCGCCCCTTCCTCCAATTAGTAGATTTATTTGTTATGAAGGAAAATAAAATATTTTGTCAATGCATGTTATAATGAAAAAAAATAATGGTGTAACAATGTTTTAGGGTTGTATAAGTTTACCTACGGTAGTCTAATCAATGGGTGCCACTGGATCAACAGAAACTGAAGGAACACCCTATTCAGATGGAGTGGGTCCTAATGTATGCTCCGTAGGGATAGATTTTTGTGGAGAAGTAGTCAAATAAGATGGTATATAAAATCCAGGAGAGATTGAAGCAGTAGTAAAATAAGATGGCAGGGATTCCTAGGAAAATGTTGTATGGGGAGTGAAAATCATCATCGGATATGATACATATGGGTGAGGAGAGTCAGATATAAAGGGTGAGGAAAAAATGGGAGGCCTAAATATCTTTTGTATCCCTAACGGCACACTAGGATTAGAATGTGGGATGGATGGTATGTCAGTGGGAGGGTAGAGTCTAATCAGGTATGCCGAACAGATCATCTAGATCTCGTACCACCCCCCTCGTACAAACACCCCGAGCACTGGGACAACTACTAGGCTGCGCCTCAAAATACTGTTGCCTAATAAGTGGATCCTCAAAAAATGTTTTAAAAAAATTAATCACATGACATTATAAATAATTTAAATAAATATATATGAAATAAAGTACTCACTGTAGGTACTAGTGGTGGAATAACCAGCTCATACATTCAACGACTGTTGCCCATAATCTGTTTTCATCGCCTCTCTTCAACTAGTTCCATTTTATTGCATTTAAAACAAATATGGATGTAAATAGAAAAGGATAACTAATGTGTAACCCAAAAAAAATTTTAGGGAAAATTTTAAATTTTAGAAGGATGATTATTTAATAAGTGTAATAAGTCAATTAAAATCATGGAACATTGACTCTACTAGATTCATAAGTGGTGAAACAATTTTCAAAATTAAGGTAAAATGTAATTTCTTTAGCTCAGGTAGATGATGCAGGTTTCAAAACATGTTTTGAAGAACTATAAAAACCATCATTTTCATTTCCTGGTATAATGTTAAAGAGAGGCCTTAGAGTCATAAAAATTTCATACAAATCATATTTGAAGCATTGATATGTTCACCAAGTTAGAAATGTTGGTTTTGTAGGTTTAAATATAGTTCAATTCTAAATTACCAAATTCAATTCAAATAAAAATTCCAACCAGCAAACATTGAAAATGCACATAACAGTCAAATTGGATACAACATATTTTTAATCAATATTAAATCAATTTGAATAGTACCAACCTTAACACCCCAATTCGAGTTAAACCAAAATAATTGAGAAAATTGATGGATAATTATATATATTTTCCACCAGAACATCAGGTTCACAATCAACTCTAACAATTGATCTATTAGAGTCCTCAAAAGAAATAAATTTATTGGTTCCAATGGAAGTATAAACACTGTCAATTACATCATCACCATCATCAAAAATATGTTTTGGAATTACTTCCACGAGGGTGGTCGGGCTTTTCTGGGGGGTAGGGGGAGTCCGGGGGGGGGGGGGGGGGTGGTTGAGATATCCAAGGGGGTTAGCGGGGTGTCCAGGGGTGGGTAGGGCTGTCCAGAAGGGAAGGGGTGTCGAGGGGGGTTGGAGGGTTGCCATGGTGGTGGCGGGGTTGTATAAGGGGGTACAAGGTTACCAGGGGGTTGGTGGGCTGTACAGGGTTACTAGGGGGTGGGTGGGCTGTCCAGGGGGGTGGGTGGCTTGTCCGTGGGGGGTGGTCGGGCTGTCCACGGGGGTGGCGGGGTTATCTAGTGGGGTCAGGGGTGTCAAGGGGTTGGGGGGGGTCTTTCTAGGGGGTGGGTGTGTCCAGGGGGATGGGGGTGTCTGTGGGGTGGTGGGCGGGTGTCCGGGGGGGGGGGGGGGTGTCCACAAGGGTGGGGGGATGTACAGGGGTTACAAGCTGTCCAAGGGTGGGTGGGTTATCCATGGGGGTGGCGAGGCTATCCAGGGGGTCAGGGGTGTCCAGGGGTGGAGGGGGATTTCTTGTGTGGGGGGGGGGGATTGTCTAGGGGTTTGAGGTGTCCAAGGGGTGGGTGGGCTATCTAGGGGATTGGCGGGGGTGGCGGTGCTGTCCCGGGGGGTACAGGGTGTCTAGGGGTGGGGGAAGTTTGTCCACGGGGATGAGAGATGTCCATGGGGGGAGGGGTGTCCAAGGGGAGGGTGGGGTTGTCTAGGGGGTGGAGGTGGGTGCGCGGGCTGTCGACGTGGGTGGTGGGGCTGTCCAGGGGAGTACGGGGTGTCCAGGGGGTGGATGTGCTGTACATGGGGGTGGGGTGGGGGCTGTCCAGGGGGGTACTAGGTGTCCAGGGGTGGGAGAGCTGTCCATGGTGGTGGAATTGATAATCAGGGGGGGTGGGTGGGCTGTCCACGAGGGTTGCATGGCTATCCAGGGGGGTCAGGGGGTCCCGGGGTGGGGGATTTCCATGAGTGGGGGGCTATCCAGGGGGTACGAGGTATCCAAGACTTCCCACACACCCACCCGGACAACCTACCCCACACTGAACATAAAACATAAAACAAACCCTTTAACCCCTGCACTAAACAAACCCCACTAAATAGACCATTTACGATGTATGAAGTATAAAACAAAAAAAACATAAAACAAACAAAGGGTTCGGTACTCCAACACCAAGAACTCTAATTTAACAAAAATAAAAATTAAACATAAATTAAAAATAGAAAGAACACTAAAAATAAGATAAAACTTAATAATTTGATGTGTAAAAATACAAATTTGTTTGATTGAAGAAGGATCTTCGGTTGGAAGGTATTTCATGGCTAAGAATATGTCTGGAGGAGGTCAGGATTAGGTCTGTAATCAGACCTACTACACCCCCACAACTAACCCCCTCACAACCAACTAATCCCAATACATAGCCCCCCACTACCACTACATACCCCCTACACCCACCCCCATAGCCAACCCCACCCACTACACAACCCCCACTATAGCCAACCCCCCTACAATCCCCTCCCACACCTACCCCTGAAGCCCCCACCCCTCATATTTCACATCCCCCACACCCCTTGTTGCCCCCACCCTACACACCCACCCCCTACAACCCCCCACTGAATAGCCCCAACTCCCACTACACACCCCTACAGCCCCTCCCCCTACACAACCCCCCTACAGCCCCTCTCACTGTACAACCCCCACCTTTTCACCCTCTCACTGCAAAACAACCCCTGTAGCCCAGCCAACCCCCTCCCACTGCATAACCCCCCATTCCCACTACACCCCCACAACCCCCTCTCCTACTGCACAACACCCCCTACAACCCCCTCCCACTTCACAGACCCCCCATATCCAAACCCCTCCCATTTCACACCACCCCTCCCATTCCCTCGAAATATAAATCATGGCATGTGAATCAAGGATGGATCGCAGGTTGGGAATAAGGGTTCTTAGGGGAGCTTTCCTTTACGGATAATCAAAATAAAAAAACAACCTTGACTTCAACGAAATCTGAATGAAAAATGGAATAAATGGAAATTGAAGACAAAACTTATAACATATAGATTAGATGTGTAAGAACAAACAATTGGTTTCTCGGTAGAGTGGTTTGCACGCTGGAAGGGAGCACTCGTTTAGGGTGAAATGTGGGAGGATCCCGATCTGAATTGGGGCTGCATTTGTTTCATTATATCCCAATGGTTTTTTAAAACCGTTGGTAAATAACATACCTATACCAATGGTTCCATGAAATTTTTGCATAAGGTGGAAACCTATCACCTATGACAATTTTGTTTTGAAAGCATTGAGAAAACTACACCCTATCCCAATAGTTTTTTTAAAACCGTTGGTAAAGGTCTCTCTACCCGGGCCTATCCCAACGGTTTTCCAAACCGCTGGGGAAAACACTCTAACAATTACTATACAAACGGTTTTCAACAAACCGTTTGTATAGGAAACCTATCCCAACGGTTATTCAAAACCGTTGGGATATATGATTTAGTATAGAAGGAATTTTCAATAGTGATATATTTATAACATGTTTAGTTTTTTGTAATAGATATAAATTATAATATCACAAATTCCTATGTAGTATTTATCAGTTTGATGAATACAGTCATTTGTGATATGCTGTATCATTTTGTTTGGTAGTGTTAACGAGTAAAATTCATCAGTATGTAAATGATTTTGTGGATCACACTGAGAATATAATTATTTTTTTTGCCTCATTAATAACATCATTATTATGAACATTAATCAATGTATGTGTTATGGATGCATGGGGGAATTTTTCGTTCCTATATTGTATATTCATTGTGTGTGTATTTTGATCATTCAATGACTTGTGTAGTTTTTTCTTATTTATAATTTAATAATCCAAAAAATGTGTGTATTTTTTGTAGGTTTTTGTGGTTGTTAAAAAATTCTAATATCTAGTTTCTACTATAAATTGAAAAAATGAATTGATTTTACTAGTAAGGGCCAAGATTTTTTAGATGTATCATTATCTAGTGGTGATTGATTAATTAAGGGAAAATATTTTCAATGGTCCTATTTGATGATTTAAACAACATGGTGTTATGTTAATGATGAATTATAATGTTAGTTATCATTATATGGAGACTATGTTTATTCTTGAGTGTTCATTGATATTTTTGTGGATCAAAATTTCAATACTAATGAATATATTTTTTATCTATGATCGTGAAAAAATAGTGGTTGTGTTTTCCTTAATGTGAGGGTGTAAATTTATCATTATTGATCTCTTATTTCTCATAACAATAATTAAAACATTTTCTAATATTATATCAATTTGGATTATTATTTGAATATGTAGTGATGTAATTATTTTAGGTGTAATTATAACATGAGTTTGCTTAAATTTTGGGAAACAAAAATTTATATATTGTGTTGAGTACACATACTCTTTTAAATGATTATAATATAGTCAGATATGATTGGACAATGTTTGAGATAATTTCCAAATTTAATATGAAAATTGAGAAAATAATTTGTGGATTTTACCTTAGGTTGAAACTAATACATTATTTTATGTTTTAATAGGTAGAGGAGTCTCCGATTTATGATCCAAATATAGACGTATAAGGATTTCATTTTGTTCAAGGAGATGCTTTTTAGAAAGAGAAAATGGAATGTTTACAACAACATTTGTATAAATTTAATTTTTTTGTTTAATTAGTAATGTGTGGGGTTTTTTAAAATTGTTTCAAAGATCACCATTAAAAATACATCCTCATATTTTTATGATGTTTTATGATGTCATAGATTGATTTGGGGAAATGAGGAGATATTTTATGTGGATGAATTTATATATTGATCTCTACAAATTTAATGGGTGAATGGTTTGTCCCATGTAATTTTCAAGCCATTATATATATATATGGAAATATGAATACATTTTAATGATTTTTTTTTAAAAAATGCACCCTCAATGATAATGTATATGTTACACTAACTTGGTAGTTATAGAATAGTTGATGAATTCAAATATGTATATATTGATTAAGGATTTGATAAATTAAAATTATTTAGTAACAGTCCATTTCAAAAAATTATAGAGGAATTATATAGTTTAAAATACGATTATTTATCATAGAGATCCATGTCATGTCTTGAGAATGTGGATGATCTTGAAATATTCTATTATATCTTTGTGGTAACAATGGATAACCATCTATCCTCAAATTTGTAGATAATGTGAATGATTTAGACAAAAAAGGATATTTTTCATGTAAATGTTATACATTTTTTAAATAAATGGGTGGATCATTTTCGTGTAGTTATTGTTATCTATAAAATTATTTAACATACATCAATTTATATGTTGTACAATTTGTATATGAAGAGTTTGAAGAAAATATGAAGGAGATTAATGATTATAAGAATACTCCTCTAGAAAATTTAATAACCATATATATATATCAGAGTAAGAGGATTTTAGAGTTTATATGTAGTTATCATGTTTATTAACAGTTCTCACCTATTGTGGGTAATATAGATTTTATTAAGGGTAGTTAATCTATCCTAATTGTTTGGAATTTTTATGGCATTAGAATGAGTAATAAAATTACATATAGTTATCCTATTCAAACTTAATGTTTTTTATTCAAAATATATTCAATTTTATATAGGTTATAATAAATTATCCTACTGAATCCTTAGTCTTTAATTCATGTTATATGGAAATTGACGAGGATCATACTTTTAGGGAATATCTGATTGAGATTTACCGACATTAATATAATTTGTTTCAAGTACAATTCACACAATTTTATGAAGGTATTTTTTCTTAGGTAAACATATATGGTATTAAATGTCATATAGGTGGGTTTGGTATTGGTAATATTTTTTGTTTTCATCATATAAGATTTTTGAGATTGAATTTATATAGAATCAAATTATTTTAAAATTTATCTTATATAAAAACAATGAATTATATATTGGGAAACTAAAACAATAATCTAAAATGAACAATTACACTTTTATTGAGGTAAAATATTACTATTAAAGATAAACACAGCTATATTATGAGGATGAAATATGAAAAAATATAATGAAATTTAAAAGTAAAGGAAATACAGAAGAAAAACTAAAAAACATAAAATCAAAATCTTCATGGTTCTACATGAATATTTTAACCCAAACAAAAAAATATTTAAATAATACAATGATATAATAATAACATATATAAGATGAGAAAGAAGTAAATGAGCAAAAAATAACAAATCTTCTAAGGAAAAATATAAAAATGAAATATAACTATTATTCATGAAGTGATTGGAAAATATTAGATTTAATATTATATATATATATATATATATATATCAATTTTGTATATTTCAATTCTAGTTTTTGTAAATGAATATTAAATAACATAAAGGTAAAAGTGGTATTTTTATAAAACTAATTTTATGTGTGTAATGTATTTTTACATTAATAAATTACATTTTTAACTATTTATAAATTATTATATAAAAACAATTAGATTTTATATTAAATTTAAATAATTAACATTCATTTAATTATTGAAAAACAAAAAGGAATTCGAATAATTTTATTTAATTCTCCTACAATATATTTTTTAATAAAAATATAATATTTTTTCTCAAAATAATAAAATTGATTATTTTAAAAAAATTTATGAAGTATATTTCAAAAAATTTATATATTTTTAGAAATAATCATATAAAAGTTATCTTAAAGTAATACTTTTTTTGAAAAGAATAAATTTTTAGTAAATATTTAAAAATTCCAATTTTATATAATAGTTTATTTTTTCATTTAAGTAATTTCAATGTATAATATGTTCATAAATTATTTTTTATATTTTATTAGAAATTTTTTACTAAAAACAATCCAATAAAATTTATAAGAATAAAATTAATTCAAAATTTTTTATTTAAAATATAATTTACAATTAAAAAATGAGGATTTCTGGAAAATATTTCTACATATCATTTAACTAATTTATTTTGAAATTATTATCTCAAACTAATAGAAATTATAATTAAAAAAACATAAAAAAAATGAACTATAGATTAAATATATAGTAATGGTTCCACTTTTTTCATTATAAATTGTTACTTTAGAAACAAATCCATGTTTACCAATAATAGTTAAAGTATGAAAAAATGGAAAAAATTTGTATGTGTTAAAATGAAAAAATACATAAATACTATTTTATGGTAATAATTAAACTATATCCTTTCTAGTATTCTATTATTTATATTTTTTGAGTCATTTTTATTCATTAATTCATTAATGAATTTTCATATTTTGAAATATTTCAAATGTGTCCTACTCTTCACATATAAAATAACACCTTATCTTCACTCTACATTACAGTAGGTGGGCCTCCAATATCATCTAAAACCTAAAAAAATGTTTTCCTAATATATCTCATCATGTTATAAAAGTTTTTTATAGTTTTATTACCATTTTATGAAGTCATTATGTATAATCCTAAAGAGGTTTTCTGAAAAAGTGGTATAGTTCTTAGAAGATCATTTCTTAAATTTTTTATTTTTTCCCATAAAAACTCTCCTAAATTTTATTTATAAAAACAAAATTATATATAATGTATGAAAATTTTATTATTTTTATGTTATAAACCTTATACATCTACTAATCTATCTAATGGTAAATTAAAACATATTTTTCTGTATATGAAAACTAACGCCTCTTGAAGGCAATGTATTATATTATTCATTATTTACTCTTATGGTGGTTCCTAATATTATATATTAATGAAATAATGAGATATATATATATATATAAAATATATGTTTAATTTTTTAATGGTTTGTAAATATTCTATCTCTTTCTTTACCATTCAATAAAAAGTCACATCATCAATCTGGTGTATCGAGAAACAATCGCCTCATGATTTTTCATCACTACATCACATGGATAGTATGCTATAGTGGAATTAGAGATATATTTTTATTGTTATTATACATTAAAAGTAATATTAATATAAAATATTACTTTCCTCATTTCATAGATGTTAAATAAAAAATGTAAATGTTACTCATACCTATGTTGGGACTACCACATTTATAATGTAAAAAAAATTAATTTTTCATTACCACCATACGCATTTTTTCTTAAATGTATGATTAGTTAATAAATATTATAATTATATCATTACTTATAATCTTCAAATGATATAGTGATGATCTATTTTACCATTTTTACCCTCTTGAAATCATTTTGGACTTATGAACAATAAGTCATCAAAATGTTTACTATAAACACAAATAAATCAAGTGAATATGTATAACATTAAAATAATTAAAATAAAATCGAAAACAAAAAGATTACTAAAATAGAAAAAATTATTATGAATATAAATAATTATTTAATTTTTATAGTTAGTGATGAAAATGGTTATCATGTCATAATAGAATTTTATTAAATATTATTTTATTATATTAATTTTTTTTAATTTCCCATCACATCCATGTTCCTTATAGTATTTCATGAATTTAAAAACACTATTAAAATTTATGTTCAAATTAATTTTAAACCATGTTTGATTTCTTCATAATGGTATTAAAAGTATACTTTTTAACTGTTTTTCGAACATGTTATATTTGACCATTTTTTTATTAGTGTGATTGGAATAATTTTTCTATCATATACTATATGAGAATAATAACCCTCTATATAGAAAAGTTTTTATTAAGAATCTTCATCTTCTTATTTTAATGTTTTTTGAAAATAATATCTCACTTCACAATTTTCTTGTGATTGTTTTTAAATATTTTTCAATGAAAAAATTATTTTTACCCTTATGATTATGTATAACCAAAAAATGTATATTTATATGAGTTAATTGGAATATTTTATTAAATATTATGATGGAAATTAAATATTATAATATTTTTCTGAATTTTATGGTCCCTGAATATTTTTTATAATGACGAGTATTCATAATGTACCTTTATAATTAATTGTAAAATTATTATTTTTTGGATAACAATTTCAGAATAAACTAAGTGGGTTGTTTCATTTTTAATGCTTCTTTGTATGGGTTATATGAAGATGATGTCCAAATACACTAATATAAATTTTATATTATTTAAAATTAATTTTCATTGAACTATTTTTATTTCATAAGGGATGATAAAGATATTTTCTTTAAAAAAATGACAATTACCTTTAAGGGTAAAGGGTATGATTTTATGAAAATTGATTTCATGGGTTTAAAGTTTTTATAATAATAACTTAATATTACATAAATCACTATATTTTATCTTATATAGTGATTTTATAGTAAAAAATGGGGAATAAATCTTATTTCATGTTAATGTTATTGATTATTTTGTCTCAATTTTTATTATGTTAAAGGAATAATATATTATATGATATCAAAATGTTCAAATAGAAAAACAATTTTATTTTCTCAATTGAATATGTACCATAATATGATTTTCTTATAATCCAATATTTAATAAAAACAATTCCTATTATTTAAGGATTAATATTAAAAAAATGAATTCAAGTCGAAAACCTTGATTTTTTTCATAAAATGAAAATCTATTTCATTTTAAATGTATTTGTGAGAAAAATAAATCAATAGTATGTGGAAGTGATCAATTTGAAATGATTGGTTGTATTATTTATGAGTTAGGATCTAATTACATAAAATTATAAATATGTAATGGTCCTCAGAAATTAAATAAAATTTATTCTTTTTCTTAAACTCCTGACTATGAATTTTTAATGGTCGGATCCATGTAATGGGAATCAAAGGAAGGGCACATGAGCCTTATCCCAGTTGGTAAGGACTTCGTAAGTGAATCCAAATGGCCAGGGATCAAATCCAAGTAGAGGCTAAATTTTCGGGTATTGTAGCAGTACTGTAGTAGGTACTGTAGCAGACACTATAGAGGGAACAATGCAGTACTGTAGCAGGTACTGTAGCAGGAACTGTTTGGCACTATAGTAGCCAGGAATAGGCCCCCGCTTGGGCCTTCGGGTCAGTAAAGGATTTGGGCCACCTCATAGCCTTCGGGCCACCTTAGTGAAGATGAAAACCATACAACCTACAAGGAACAAGCTCTACAAGGAGGATGAGAAATGAGATTTCACCACAGTAGAAGCTAAATAGATTGCAAGAATTAGAGGGTA
Organism: Viscum album; assembly: GCA_963277665.1. Taxonomy (NCBI): domain Eukaryota; kingdom Viridiplantae; phylum Streptophyta; class Magnoliopsida; order Santalales; family Viscaceae; genus Viscum; species Viscum album. The sequence goes on along the minus strand of OY728159.1, from coordinate 1,284,473,222 downwards.
TGGAACCTGCCATCAGGACAAGCCTGTGCATGCATGGGAATTCCTAGCCGATCATCCATGCAAAGGTGGAGAGCTGATTTCACGATGAAGATGCTGGGGAGGAGCAGTTACAAGTAGTTAGTCTGGGATGTATGTAATGTTTGAAGCCTACGGGAAATGAATTCCTCTAAGGCCTATGGGCCATGTAATACCTATGCCCATGGGCCTTGTAAGGGTTCCACCTCAACCCTTAAAAGGTGGATTATCAAAATCAATAAAAAATGATGGCTTTCGGGCCATTGGAGGGAATCAAAGGAAGGATTTTGATAACATTAGAGTATTGGATGATATTTGATCAAAAATTAAGTTTCCTCTATAACAACAATTGTTATAATGTTTTTTTTTAATTATGGTTATTATAGATAAATTTAAATTGTCGAAATTACCTGGAATGGTTCAAAATATCATAGTGTTTACACTCCTCATAAAATTGTTTCTTATAATTTTATATCATTTAATCACACTAGATACTTTTTGTGTTAGTAAATGGCCTAAACCAGCATGGAAAAAATTAACCATGGATGTTACGGAAAATATGATTGGTGTATAAATAAGGAACCAAATTAAATTAAATATATATATATATATATATAAACGGTTGTGTTTATTCTTAATTTTTTTATCATGAGTTATAATTAAAAACCCTAACTTGGGTGATTCTCCCAAAAAAATAATACATGAAAGTTTTTTTTGTAATTCATGGTGAGAAAGATGATAATGGTAAAAATATTCAACCACTTATGTGATTTCTTATTGGCAGAAGCACCTAGGTATGTGTCCTAAAGGAAATAAAATAGGATTTATATATGGTAAATGATATAATATAGAAACAAACTACCAAGAAAAAGAACGTGTTTGTTTTTTAACACCATTAAGGGGAATAAAATTCATCCGATAGTATACATTGAATTCTTTAAATGTGGGGATTATAGGAATTATTAAAATTTTTGTCTTAGGGGAATTCTTAAAATGTGGATCAATAAGTCCCTAAGAATAATGGAATGGTATTATACATTTATAAAATAGGTTAATATAAAAAATCAAAATTTTATATAAATGTCATAGATTTTATTTTGTATTATGTCTTGAAATTTAATATTCTTAAGGCCATATTCATATTTTTCATTGTAGAGCGGAAAAATTATTTAATATTTTATAAATCTATACTTAATGGAGGATAATGCACAATTAATTAGTATTATGTTTTTATTAATGGATAAACATGTTTTGAAATAGTGATAAACATATCCTTAAACTTAATTTTATCAGTATTAATAGTTTTTTTGACATTTTTGTGATGAGAATACTTTGGGAGATATTGTGTGAGTTTTAATAAATAATATAGGTATATATGATTCTTATTTTTATCTTCTGTTTTTTGGAAAATATTATTTTAAGTATAATAATTTTTTATTATTTGTTCATATGTTTAATTTTATTGATAATATATTGTGTTAAAATGATATTTATTGTTGAGTTAGTTATGGTTAATTGGGAGAAACTAATTATTAAATTCAGGGATCACATGTTTTATCATACAAAAAAAACTGGTATTGAAAAGTGATTTAGTGGAAATATTGTTATTGTTATTTTTGAATATGTTCTATATTTTATGAACATTATTAGATTAATGTATTGGGAAATAGTTTATTATATGACTTGATTTTATTTTACGAATAATTTTATAATTATCTTTTGGGATTATATATGATTATACATTTTCTTTGTGGTGAGTCATGTTCTTTATGGAAATGATTATTATATTTAGAGATTATAAGAATTCAGTTTTTATTATTTTGTTATGTGACATTGCTAGTGAGTATTGGTCTTTATAGATAAATGTTAAAATTATATTAGAAGAATATGTGATCAATTCCTTTTTATTTTGGTTTTTTTTCACTTAGTTGGTAAATTTTGAAGAGAAAAAATGATATATATATATGAAAATATTAATGTATAAAAATGTGTTTTAATATAGTGTTTATTGAGATTAATATATTATTTATTCGTATTAAACATTTTATTACCCCTTGATAACTAATTTTTTGGTTTTCATTAATGGATAAAAGATGGAAAATTAACATTTCATAATTTTTTAATATTAAGTATCAGGTAAAAGATAATTTTAGTGCTTCAAGAGTGAAAATTTCACTTTAATATTCAATCAATTCAGTAAGAGAATATATCAACATAGTTATTTATTTAAGAGAAACCTAAGGATGGAATTTTTATTATGGTATGGAAAAATCAATTAATAATATTTTCTCATGTTCTATATCATGAGTGAAAAAGAATCCACCAAATCATGGAAAATGATCATGGAATAAAAATGGTATCCTTACACCTTAATTTAGGATTGTATTTTGGTCATCTTCATCACCTAATAATTTATAGTTTTATTAATTAACATTATTGTTATCATTTTCTCTATCACTCACTATTATTTGAATGATGATATGTTTTTTCTCTTTGTTAATATTTTCTCTTCCCTCAAATTGTATCCTTATTTTTGAACCCAGATACCTATATAATTAAATTCACCGCTTTTAATTTTTTTATTATCCCTTTTTATGTGGATGTTTAATAACAAAAGAATTTTTTTAATTTAATTTTTTTACCTTTTGTGGTGAAATTTTATTTATTATTCCTCCTTGAAAGGATTCTATGAATATTTTAAACCCTCTAAATCAAGTATGATATAAAAAATTGTGGAAGAAATTTAATCAACGGGTAGATTGTAACACCTAGTCATTTTATAATTTAGATTCAAGAAATAATATTTATGATATCTTGGGATATAAGAAAACATGATATAAATATAACAGTAAAACCTTTTTTGATATATAAAATTATAATGAATGATTAACACTAATACATTATTAGGATGTAATAAAAAATTATTTGTCAAAAATAACAATTATAGTCAATTAATATATATATATATATAATATAAAACATAAAATCATTATCTTAAATATTCTCTATAATTATTTTCACCCCGACTTCAAGTATGTAAACAATGTAAATAATGTGAATTTTTATATACCGAATGAGATAGATGTAAATGAATAAAATTGAGTGACTAATATAAGACTATATTTTGGAATGTAATACGAAAAGTATATATATTTTTATTAGACATGTAACCCTTTCATATATATATATATATGATCAAAAAATTTAAATTTAAATTGTTTTAAATAATGATAAAATCATTTGAAGGAAAAAAATATAGATTCTCAATAAAAATATTTTATGTTAAATATTTATTTTCACATTAATAGATTAAATTTATCACTGTATATATAAGATTATAATAAAATTAAAATATTATATATTCAATTTATTGATTTAACATTTTCTTAAATATGTAAATAAAAATGGAATGAAAAATATTTCAATTAATGATTGAAACTTAAATTTTCATAAAAAAATTATATTTATTGAATTAAATGAACGAATATTATAATTAATTTATATAATTTATAGAAAATTAATTTTATAAAAATGATATCATTTTCAAAATAAGTGTATAAAATTTTTTATACGGTGAATTTTGGGAATTGTTTATGAAAATAGAAACTTTTTCTTATATAGTAAAAAATATTGAATTTATTGAAAACAATCTTTTCATTTATATTGCTTACAAAGGATTAATTTTTTTGAGTTAGTTTTAAAATATAATTTTTCCTTCTTTATTAATCAATATATAGTAAATAATATTGGAATTTATTATATTTTATATTTAAGTATAAAACATTATGATACTTAAAAATGCATTTTTTGGGAGAAGGGTTTTCTTCACCTACTGGGGGTTTATTTTAAATCTAATTTCAAACATATGTATAAATTGAATTTGATATAATTGAATAAATTTTTGGTTGTTTAATTTGAAAAATTATTATTTATTTCATTTACATTTTGGCCACTGTGAATTGATACTAGGGTAAAATAATGTTTGTTTACCAGGTAAGAGTTAAAAAAGAACAAAGTTTTAACACGAAAAATATAATGGTTAAAATAAAAAAAACATTTATAAATATTAAATAAGGGTCATATTTTGACACTAAATCCTACCATATTCACAATTATTCTATTTTTATATCATTTGGTCTGAATAATCGAATAATTAATTTAAATCTTTTGAATAATTCCAACTATATCCCCTCCGTCATATATAAAATGCCACCCCCATGTATACACCTATACGCACATGAAGAGGATATTATTTCAGAAAATACCTAACAAATTAAATTATTTTTATATTTATCCACATCAAAGAGGTGATGTATTGATCATAATACCATCCTAATAACGATTTTGGTATAAACTTGATAAATTTAAATGAATATGGGGAAAAGTTATTAAATGGATGTTTTTTATTTATTCATATAGAGTCATCATTACTTTCCCAAATATATTGATATAATTACATCATTATTTACTTTTAAATAAATTTTTATTATGTTTATTATATAATCCTCTTTCATTTACCTACCCATATAATAGAAAATTAAAACATCATTCCTGTTCGTGTTTAAACTAATTCCATATGAAGGAAACATATTCCTTTTTTCTTCATCAACACTTAGGGATGTTCAAAATAATGTATATGAATAAAATAATCTGATATTTGTGATACAAATTTCATTTTTTTATTCATTTTCTCTTTCCTTCTTTAATATTAAACAAAAAATAAAAACATCGCTTGTATGTTAGTGCGAACCACCGCCTCTTAAACCGATTTATATTATTTTTCAGCACCAGATCACACAATTGATATAAATATATATTTTGATTTAAATAAATAATAATGTATTCATTATATAATATAATTTCTAGATAATTTAATAAATATTCTGTTTCCTTCATTTTTTTAACAAATAGAAACATTACACATGCTTAAATACATACTATAGTTTAAATACTTTAACAAAATTTATTTTTCATATCTTCCATTCATATATAATTTTAGAAGAATAATTTATGTATAAAATTGAAGTTTATTAAATAATTTACATTAAATAAACTATATAATAATGATCTATTTATCCATATTCAACCTACCAAATTCAATTTGGACTTAGGAACCAATCATCCTAAACCCCTATGAAGTAATCTTAATCAATTATATTATTATGTATAATATTGTAATAAGTGAAATAAATAAAAAATTAAAAATATAATTAACATGACCAAAATTCCTAGTAAAATAAATAATTAAAATATGATTTTGATAAATTAAAATATTGTACGCAATAAAATCAGACTTGAGGAAATGGATTTCATGTCTCAATTTCCATTATTAAATAGTCAATTTATTTTCTCCCCAAGTTTTATTTTATGTTGTTTATAAACTCCCTAATGGGAATATATAATTTTGATCCTAAAAAATTAATGTGTATAAAATCCAAAAAAATTTATTTCCTTCAATTATTTATTGGTTAATAATTTATCAATTCATAAGTGATTACCCTTTAAATCATAATTTTCAATGTTTATATCTATTTATTATATTTTTCATTAGTACCAATGTTCATTCAAATGATTCATATATGTTATTATTTTTTATTAAATGTATACTAAATGACATTTTAAATGAATTTTTAATTTCCTTACGAATTTTATATAATATTATTTTAATATTTTTCATAAAATTATAATAACAGTGTTAATAAAATATTTCATAACATACATTACATGAGTACAATTTCCCTCCATCGGGAATAATTTTCATGAAGAAACATTATATTCAAGTTTTCTTTTTTTTTTTAAATAAATATAGAACCATACATTATAAGTGGAATTTTTTTAATTTTATTTCGATGAAAAAATTATTTTTTCCCTATATTGACAAAAATAATAAAATTTCCACTATATATGTGTAAAACAAATTAATTTTACAGATTTTATTATTTGAATAAAATATTTTATTCTTTAGGTATGTTATTATAAAAATATATTTTTTGTATTTATGGGTGTTCCAAATATAGCTCTCAAATTCATTGTGTTGTGATTATATATTCTAAATAATCCTCTTAGAATTAACCAAAAAGGATAATAACTTTGTAAAGGACTTATAATGAATTTATAAATATGATGTCATGATGAAAATAAATAAATATTATATTCTTGAAAAATAATTTTCTTGTAAATATTTTCATATCTTAAGATGAGATTATGATATTTTTTAAAAAATTATGATACCTAATAATGGTATAAAAATATGTTTTCACGAAAATATTTATCATGGGTTCAAATGTTTTCTATGAAATAGTCATGATTATGTTTTTCCAAATATATTATTATAAAGTGATATATGAAAAAAATGAGAAAAATATTTTATTTTTTATGTATGTAAATGATTTATTAATCCAAAAATGTATTATATTAATGAAAATATATAATATATGATCACATAGTTTTGAAATGGAATGACATGTTTATTTTATCTTTCTTATATTTACATTATTTTGTTATGAGGTTTATAACACATTGCTATATATTTTACATAGTGTATAAGGATATATAGGAACAATGAAGAATTCAAGTTGAGATATTTGAACTTTTTTATTAATAATAAAAATATTTACTTTTTGAAAGTAATTTTTTAAAAAAATGAATACTAAGGTGAATTGTAATATTTTTAAAATATAGCTATTGTATGTAAGTGTTATAAACATATTCTCTAAAACAATAGACGTACAATATAATCATGAATAAATAAAAATGTATTCATTTTTTCAAACTGACAATTATGTAATGTTTTATGTTCAGATCTTCATATTTTATATTGAAAGGATTATATGTTTTCTTTTCCATACATACTATTTTTTGTCTCTATTTTGATGATATTAATATTTTTATGGAATATCAGTAGATTTTTTTATGATTTTTTGGAAATTTCATTCTTTCTTGAGGTATATTTCATTCTTATGGTAACAAATTTATGGGGAAGTATCTATTTTTTTTCATGGAATTTTTGTCTTCCAATTTATTATTATCAATAAAAAGATATGCATAACCATTTTTTGAGGGGGAATATGGGTTATGAATTGTGTTTTAATTCTATTTGGAAATCACATAATAGTTTGGTACTCCTAAAGTCATGTTTTTCTTTATTCATCATGGTTTTTACATAGTCCATGGTAATGTGTAAGATTTTCTGGAAATAAGTTTTTAAAACAGTCTATTTTGGATGAATATTATGTTATTGTTGAAAAACCAATATGTTTTCTCTATAGAGTAATTGTTTTATGTGTATGGAAAGAATGGTTTAATGAATCTTTATTTAACATGTGAAGGAGGAAAACTCTTATAGTTGTCATCATAGAAGAAATAAAAACTGTATGGTAAACCCTTATTTATGGATGAATAGTGTTGTGAATGGTAGATCAAAGAAAAAGTTTAGGAAGGATATATGAAAAAAATGTAATTATATTATCCTGTAATAAAAATGGATAATATAATTAAATAAATAATACATTTTAATGAAATTTGGTTTTCATATCACTTCCCACCATGAAAAACCACTTCTTGTTGTTATATTAAAATTTCTTATTTATCCTCATGTAGTTTTATTATAAATTAAACAACTATATTCTTATATTGGTTCCCTAACCATTCTATATACCATATACTTCATAGAGATAATGTTTTTATGATCTTCAATTCCCTTTGATGATTCTTAATTCACTAGCCTCAAATGATCATGTTCTAACAGTTAATGTTACCCTACCCCATGTACCTTCAATTATTTAATTTTCATATCAATTTAAAGATATATAATTTTATCGATCAATTATTTTAATAATAAAAAGTGTTGGATATATATATGGATGATTAAAAACACCATCATTGAACACAACACAAGGAAACAAATTGCATTAAACTTGCATGTATAAGGACTTAACCCCATTACCTGGCCCATATCCCCAAAAATAATAACCACCCACCACTAAGGTTGGGGATGGGCGGAGGATATATTTATGGGTAATGAATTAAAAATTAGCTATATATTCTATTGTAGAATACAAGAATTAGATAATCAATACACATATTTTCTAGGTTTCCTTTTTTTTAATATTCATTCTTGGTGAAAGATTTAAATTACGTTTTTATTTACTTTTTAGATTTTTTTTAATAATGAATTAATTTTTTTAGTATATTGATAAAATATTATACAATAACTATTGAATATTAATTTAATTAAGAGGTATGTGAGTCAAAATTGTTTGAAACTATTTCCCTTGTTATTATTGGTTTTTTATTTCTTGATTTATATGATAAGAATTTTATTATTATTGGATACAGATGATAAATATATTTGGAATCATGATTTGAAATTGTTCACATAAACTCAAAGATATTAATAATAAAAAAAGATGGAAATTTATTTTTATAGTATATTTAAATTTTGTTGATCATAAATTTATTATTTTAAAATTTATTATAGAATAATTTTAGCGGTTTTATTTCAATAATTTTTCATTATTATTTTTTAATGTTACCTTTTATAATAATTTTTTGGTTTATTTTTTTAATTTTATATTTTTATAGGAATCCATGTAATATTATTAGACTTTCATGCTGTGGTTAACATGGTAGTTTAAATTGGTGATAAATTTTTTTTTGTTACCTTGTAGGTTTAGTGTTGATAGTGCAAATAGTTTATGGTCATAACCTTAGATATTGAATAATTATAGACAAAAATAAAATAATTTTAATTAATGTAATGGGTGGTGGTTATTGTTTTGAAAATGAAGTGTTGTATTACCTAATAGTAAATGTGGATAAAAATATCTGATAATTGAATTATAATTAATGAATTGTGGAATATAAATGTTGAAGCTATTTAAATGAAATATTAATTACATTAAAATATGTTTGGCTATTGATGTTAATATGATTATAAATTTTTAATTTTTTTGATAATAAATTATTAAATGGTAATTAGTTATGTTTTTTATATGCGTTTGTGGTTTTAGTTTATGATTTGGCTAGAGGTTAAAGAAATTTTTATTTTGTATAGAAACGAATGTGTGTTAATGGTTTATATATGTAATGGTGGTGTGATTATAGGTGGAACATTGGTTAATACTTTCTAATATCTCTATATCGTCCTATCTATATTGTAATTTCAATTATATTACCACATAAATTTGGTATCCTAACAAATTCTTATTCGGGGTTTTATGTATCAGCTAAACCCAAAAAACATACTAGATGAGAGTGATCAGAATGGTAGAGAGTAAAGTCCGAAAATAACAATATGTATCTTCGTTAATAATATATTTTCAGAATAGAATGATCTAAAGTAATCATATAATTAAAAAAAATTTATCTTAAAAAATCATTGATGATAATATTATCATTCATTTATAATGTATAAGTGGAATTACACATATTGTAACAACCCGAGATTTTATGAGAATTATTCTTTTTAATTTCATTTATATCTTGTGTTGTACACTAAAACAAAATTATCTTTCACTATACGCAATTCCGTATTAGCTTGTTGGATACGCAACACTATTCTTGGTTCGTGTTACACACAATTTCAAGTTCATTTTGTGGAAATTATTTTACGCAACATTAAGTATTGATTTTGTTTAATGTATAAATGAAATATGTTTTGATTATGTTATAGGAAACACCAAACTGAGATTTCATTACACGCATACCTGACTTGGCTTGCATTACACACAATAGAGACATTCCTCGATAGTGTGTGTAGTACGCAATACCGAGTTTCACTAAACGGTATATTATTATAATATTTTTATGAACTAGCCATTATGAATAGTAATACCCACTTTTTGAAATGTTATAAATTTTATTTATCAAAATGGAATTCATTTTTGGATTTGGAATATCGAAATTATCCTAGGGTTAATTTTTGGTATTTTTCTGAAAACTTTCAATTTTTGACGAATAGTGAAAACACTTGGTTACTATTTAAAAACCGAATTTTTATATAAATAATTATTTATTTTATTTAAATTTATTTTTGGTAAAAATTTATACATAATACCTATATAAGTTCAATGTAATTCATTTGAGTCATTTTATAATAATTTTAGACATATAAAAATTTTATTTAACTTTTCACCGTCTTTTACCCACCTCTTAGTAGAGATTGAAAATTTATATAAAACTTAATTTTACCACTTTTGTGAGTGGAATTTCAAAAATATGAGAGACACGGTTAATATAAAAGAGTACAATGTGGTTCAATAAGATAAAAATAATTTTTGGTGAATAGTACCTTTTTACTTTGATTTACCACGACTAAAAGTAAATAGGGAAATTAAGGGAAAAAATGATATTATTATTTCCCTAACTCATGTACTAATTCTATTGGATAAGTGTAGTTCGACCGAAAACAACCATAGGGATGAAATATTACCCTTTAGGTCCACTTGGATTAGATTAAGACATTTATTATTAATTTATTTAAAGACGGGTTGAAATAGTTAAAATCAATGTTTAATAGCTAAATAATTTTTAATATAGGGTTATACATAAGATAAATTAGACTATAATTATTAATTAGAAAGATAAAAATATTTCATACATAATGGTATTTTATTTATAATTTTTGGACATTAAATAATTTATTTTATTTATGACACTATGATGATGCAATAATTACCTTATTAATGAAATATTAACATAATTGATGTTATAAATACCCAAATAATTGTAATTTGATTTTTTTTTGAATTTAAATAATTTTATAGGTTAATAAGACATGTTAGTATTGATTAAATTAATGTTTTTTAACTAATAATGTTTTTATGATTTTCACAAAAATAAATTACTAAATAGTGTCAAAATTGACATAAAATAGTTTTTAAAACAAATATTATATTATTAATTGTTATTATATTTCTAAAAATCAAACGTTCAGAAAAATGAATTAGATACAGTTATATATATTAATAATTACCCAGTTGGGGTTCTTTTTGCTTGTTATAGTAATTTTATTAACCATATATTTTAAGAAAACAAGAAGACACAGTAATAGTTAAATTATTTAACTTAGAGTTAAATCTAAATGATATGGTTAAAATATTAACCAAAAAATGTCTAAAACCTATTGGTTGAGAGGATTTCGACCCATCCCAACTTTATATTCTAAATAAATCAATTTTTAACTATTATAAACCGAATATGACTTTATTATAAAATAATATTTTATGTTTTACCAAAGATGCCCCTCTCCTCCCTTATAAAAAGGGCACCCCTTCCCTCTTCTCTTCACACCCTTTTGACCCTTGAAGCTCAGCCAATCCCTACCAATACATCTTATAAACCTCTCTAGTTATATCATATAGGTTGTGGTCTTCTAAAAAGACCAACTCTAGTGCCTTAAGAAGAATTTTAAAGGAGGTGCATCGAGGAAGAGGTAATCTCTTCTACCGATTGTTTCAAGTTTCTTTCTTCTTCAAATTATTCTTCTTTAGTTGTTTCATTATAAAGTAATAACATCAGTATCAATAATATACTAATATGTTATTATAAATATTAAAAAACTATATTTCACATTCTATCCATCCTATGGAAAATGAAATCACCGCACGTGCGTGCGTACAGAATACCATCTCCACACCGTGGTGTAATTAGTTTTTATACCACCATCTTACTTGGATGGGTATAATGGTGTAAATAATAGCTATATATTATTATTATAACATCATATTGATTCTATGATATTATATGATCCACTCCAATTCCATTCAATAAATATGGTAATGATATCAATGCTCGGGCGTACGTACAGATTACCGTCTCCACGACACGATGAGATTCATTTTCGATGTTAGTAATCCAAGAATGATTATAAAGTATACATAATAAGTTATCATGAAATATCTGACATAATAATGCTACTATATTTATGTGTATAGATAAATATATCATCTAATTACTTTCTTTTAAGTCAATAAGGAATAGAAAATAGCATTCATGCGTACGTACGACCTACCGTCTCCATGAACGGTGTATTTCATTTCATTTATCTATCTATTATATATATATATATACAGAATATATATGATATATAAATCATGATTTACATTCTTTAAGTAATTAAATCATGATATAATTAATAATTATATCAAGAACAACAATTCCAAACACGTACGATAAATAAAACAATTTTACCCAAAAGGCTGCTTTAACATGGAATTTACAAAAGAACGGGTAAAATAAAAACATAAGTAAACCATATATGATATCATGACAATGAATATGATTCTGTAATAAGTCAATGATGATATTTAAATCATTATACATGAGGTTTGGAAATGTATATATATATATCATCTACTTACTTCTATTTAAGTAAATAAGGAAAAGAAAACAACGTTCATGCATATGTATGACCTACCATTTCCATGAACAGTGTATTTTAATTTCATCTATCTATCTATTATATATATATATACTGAATATATATGATATACAAATCATTATTTACATTCTGTAATTAATTAAATCATGATACAAGTATTAATAATATCAAGAACAACAAGTTCAAACACATACGATAAATAAAACGATTTTACCCAAAACGACGCTTTAACATGGAATTTACAAAAGAACGGGTATTATAAAGACATAAGTGAACAATATATGATATCATAACAATTAATATGATTATGTAATAAGTCAATGACATTATTTAAATCTTTATACAAGAGGTTCATATACGTATGAAGCATATCAGACCAATGGTAAGGGATAATTATTCCAATTTCATTCTTATCCGAGATTGCTTATTCATATGTATTTACCGGGGTTATTGGTATCAACCATGTACATGTTTTCTAAAAGTGTTTTTATGTATTATTAATTTCCTTTTTACCCATTTTTGAATTTTACCCATGTTATGAATGGAATATTTCTTTTTTTACCTTACGAGGAACTTTTTGACTTTTCCCACAAAAGTACGAGGAGAATGTTTTTTTAACTTATACGGAATGAATGGATTTTTACAGTTTCATAACGCCTAATTTTCATGAATATTTTTTTACAAGTTTTCATGATTATTTTCCAAAAATTCCCTGTATCTTAAAATTTCATGGAATTTTGAGAAAAGAAAATGATTTTAAAGAAGAAATTAAATTCTCATCAAGAATTAATATCAAGTGTTTTATCAAAACTATTTTCCATATAGGATGACATTATTAATTATGTTTATGTTTCAAGTATAATGTATATATTATTTACATTTTTTGATTTTTCTTATAATGAATTGATATCCATTTATTTTATATGGATTATGTTATGATGGGATGATGTTTATGAAACCCATTTAATTCATTGGGTTATTATGAATAGTGTATGTTTATTTTGTGGAACATGAAAGAATGATTTAATTATGAGGTGTTTGGGACCTATATCTCCCTCCAATGCATTGGGTAAAGATATATATCTCATGATATAGACATGGCTAGAACAGCAAGTCAATCTGGTTCAGTGATATAGGACTGGACCGAGGAGTGAACTCGATTGAGTAAGGAACTTTGTCCACTAAGATGGTCTTGGAAATAATTCCTTGGCTACTATGGAAATCATATCATGTTCTTAATGGTTTCTACAATTACATGTTTTATTCCCATGTTATTTTATCATGATAAATGTTTCTTTATGATCTATGCCTTACGTACTGCCATGTTTTATGTCATTGCTCAGGATTTTGATGTTTAAACATTATGTTCATGTTTTGAAGTTCAAATAAATATGGTTTGTTTTATTTCCTTCATGATTACCCTTATTGAACATTTGAGCTCACCCTTTAGATGGTTTCTTTTCCCTAGGATGTAAAGAAAGGTTTTCGGTAAGAAAACAAAAGGGGAAGATCTTTATGGGAGATGTTGAAGATCTTTCACCACGATTAGAAGATTATGTTATGGGTTTCCAAAGACACTAAACTATTACAGTACTTCGGTGTTTGTTTTTGTTATGTATTATGTATTCTTCAAAAGTAATGTAATTTCCATGTACATCAAGATTTGGGACTCTATAGTTGGTATCAGAGGAAAATATTAGTTAACCTTTGGAAACTAGGATGCAAAAACTTTAGTGAAATCCCTAGAGATATTTATAAGGTATGTCTAGGGATGTCCCTAAGGATAAGTATTAATATAGGTTATAGTTTCTAAATTACGGTATTTAACATAGAATTTAACCTAAGTTGTTCAATATTGATGGTACTCCCCCTTGATTATGAATTTTTCCGCTCACATTGTTCTTTTTAGGTTTTAAAAAATGGCTGGAAACAAGAAAATTCACGATATTGGAGGATATTATGGACAACGGAATGATATTCTTCATAAGCAACCAAATGAAATGGGATTTGGAAGTCAAAACATGATTATTATTCCTAATCATCAATCTCACAATATGATCAATAATCTCAACATTGGTAAGTATCCTGACTCATCTAATAAGATAAAGATGGAGTTTCATGATGATCATAGAGGAAAGAAAGTTCAATTTCCCTCATGTAAATCATGTGGGAAGAGGCATCAAGGATAATGTTTCAAAAGAAATGTTTGATGCTTTGGGTGTGGAAAATAATGACACAAAGCTAGTACTTGTAAAAGAAAAGGTTCAGTTAACACCATGGACAAGGATAATGGTATTGCTAAGACTTCAACAATGGTTAAGTGTTTTAAATATGTAATGTATGGGCATTATGCAAAACAATTCCCTAAGGGAAAATATCATAAAGAGAATCAGAATGGTCATATAGGTAGTATTTATGTGGATTATGATGAAGAGACTACAAATGATATATGAGATGGAAGAAATGATGAAGCTCAGTCATTGGTTCAATAAGGTAGTGTAATGATTGTATGTTTATCAAGAATAATGTATGATACTATGGAATAATGAAAATTCTAAGGATTGTTACACTATTGTCTTTCTCAGAGTTTTTTAAAATATATAATGAATGGTACCGGTAACCATGAAAGGTTATTCAGATATTTTTGGAAAGCACCTAATATGCACAGAAAGAAGGGATAAGGAGGTAATGAAATGTTTGATAGTATTAATGAGCTTAAGAATAATATAAGGAAAAAGTTATATCATGGTTTGAGTATATATAATTTTTGTGATTTTGGAATATAGAAAGAGTTACCTTGTGATAGAATTCATGTTTTCACTATGGTTCAAGAGAATACATGATTAAGGTATTCACATGTTTGGAATGTGACCAAACAAGATATATAATGTCATATATGGGGGGTAAATGATGTTATTCACATGCTCAGTAAATAACATTTCTAGTAATTGTTTTATTTATACTATGAGCTTGGATTGAAGTATTTTGGATAAGCCTAAAGAATGTAATGAATTATGTTAGACATAAGATAGTATTGTTTAAGGATAGAACTTTTTTTCAGTATAATTTCTGTAATGTTATAATAATGTAGTTTTAGAAAATGTAAAACCTGCAGGACGGGCGCCAACTCGTCACGCCAGACAAGGCTGTGGGAATCGAATCCACAACTGAAGTGTGACATGCCTTAATTTCCTACCAATGTCCTATAAGAAGTCCCTAGTTAGTAGAAACTAATTTCATTAATCAGTATTATTGATAAAGTATAAGTCCATTTTTGGGATCATATAATATTAACCTCACCATAGATGGACTTATATATATTTGATAACTTTTTTTAACATTTTGTTTGAGACATATGGAATGACCCATAATTCTATCACATGATCTGCTAAAACTTCACCAATGAAAAATTCAACTTAATTTCTTTAAGAGATGAAGTGGAAATTGTTCAAGGCACAAACAATGGTGAGATTATACCGAAATAAAGTAAGTATTTATTCTAATTCAAATTATTCATCCTTAGGGAAATCATATTGAAAACCAAAAATGTCGTCCTAGTGCCCTTATATCCGATGAATCAGATGGTACCTTAGATCATCAGAAATTTATGTTTTTTTGAATTTTGGCTTTTTCATATCCATGTCCTGTACCACTCTTCATTAGTACATTATGGTTTAATTTTTCTTCCATATCCATATTTTCTCCTATTTTCTCCTATGTGGAAACCCAATGATTAGTTAATTTGGGTAACTGTTACATTTCATAATTTAGTTTTTAAAGACCAGTTTTGGTATTCCTTTTTATGTTGTGGGTTTCTATGAAAGAAATTTCGAAGTAGTAAACCATTTATAACCCGGATGAATTTAGAGTGAGAAATTCATTTTAAGGGGGGTAGAATGTAACAAACCGAGATTTTATGAGAATTATTCTTTTTAATTTCATTGATGTCTTGTGTTGTACACTACACCAAAACTATCTTTCACTATACACAACACTTTATTAGCTTTTAGTATATGCAACACTATTATTGGCTCATGTTACACACAATTTCAAGTTCGTTTTGTGGAAATTATTTTACACAACATTAAGTATAGATTTTGTTTAATGTATATATAAAATATGTTTTGACTATATTATAAGAAACACCAAAAGGATATTTCAATACACACATCCTTGACTTGGATTTCATTACACACAATCAAGACCTTCCTCGATAGCGTGTGTAGTACGCAATACCGAGTTTCACTAAATGATAAATAATTATAATATTATTATGAGTTAGCCGTTATTAACCGTAACACCCACTTTTTGAAATTTTATAAATTTTATTTTTCAAAATGGACTTTATTTTTGTATTCTGAATATCTAAATTATCCTAGGGTGATGTTTTGGTATTTTTCTGAAAAAATTCAATTTTTGATAAATAGTGAAAACACTGGTTTACTATTTAAAAACCAAATTTTTATATAAATAATTATTTATTTTTTTTAAATTTATTTTAGGTCAAAATTGATACATAATACCTATATAAGTTCAATGTAATTAATTGAAGTCATTTTATAATAATTTTAGACATATAAAAATTTTATTGAACTTTTCACCGTCTTTTACCCACCTCATAGGAGAGTTCGAAATTTTACATAAAACGTAATTGTATAGCTTATGTGAGTGAAATTTTGGAAATACGAGAGACACAGTTAATATAAAGGAGTAAAATGTGGTTCAATTAGATAAATTTAATTTTTGGTGAATAATTACTTTTTACTTTTATTTACCACTGTTAAAAGTAAATAAGGTAATTAAGGTAAAAATGATATTATTATTACCCTAACACATGTACTAATTCTATTGGATATTTTTAGTTCGACTAAAAATAACCTTAAGGATGGAATATTACCCTTTAGGTCCACTTGGATTATATTAAGACATTTATTATTAATTTCTTTAAATAATGGTTAAAATAGTTAAAATCCAAGTTTAATAGCTAGATAATTTTTAATATAGAGTTAGAAATAAGATAAATTCGACAATAAATATTCATTAGAAATATAAAACGATTTCCTACATAACTGTATTTTATTTATAATTTTTAAACATTATATAATTTAATTTATATATGACATAATGATGATGCAGTAATTAACTTATTATTGAAATATTAACATAATTGATGTTATAAATACCCAAATAGATGTAATTTGAGACTTTTTTGAATTAAACTAAATATCTAGGTTAATAAGACATGTTAGTATTGATTAAATTAATTTTTTTAACTAATAATGTTTTTAGGATTTTCAAAAAAAATCAACTACCAAATAGTGTCAAAATTGACATAAAATAGTTTTTAAAAAAAATATTATATTATTAACTGTTATTATATTACTAAAAATATAATATTCAGCCAAATGAAATAAATAAGGTTATATATATTAATAATGAACCACTTGGAGTTTTTTGGCCTGTTATAGTATGTTTATTAACCATATAGTGTAAGAAAACAAGAAGACATAGTAAAAGTTATATTATTTAACTTAGAGTTAAATATAAATGATAATGTTAAAATAGTAACCTAACACTGTCTAAAACCTATTGGTTGAGCGTATTTCAACCCATACACACTTTAGTCTCTAAATAAATCAATATGGTGCTATTATAAACCGAATATGACTTTATTATAAAATAATATTTGATGTTTTTCCAAAGGTTCCCCTCTCCTCCCTTATAAAAGGTCACCCCTTACCTCTTCTCTTCACACCCTTTTGAGCCTTGAAGATCATCCAAACCCTATAAAGTACTCTTCTAAACCTCTCTTTATATATCATAGAGGTTCTGGTCTTCTCAAAAATACCAACTCTAGTGCCCTAAGAAGAAGTTTAAAGGAGGTGCGTCGAGGAAGAGGTAATCTCTTCTATCGATTCTTTCAAGTTTCTTTCTTCTTCAACTTATTATTCTTTAGTTGATTCATTATAAAGTAAAAACATCAGTATCACTAATATAATTATATGTTATTATCAATATGAAAAAACTCTATTTCACCTTCTATCCATCCTACGGAAAATGAAATCACCGCGCATGCATACGTACGAAATACCGTCTCCACGCTGTGGTGTAATTAGTTTTTCTACCACCACCTTATTTGGATTGGTATAATGGTGTAAAGAATAACTATATATTATTATAATAACATCATACTGATTCTAAGATATTATATCATCCACTCTAATTCCATATTATAAATATGGGAATGATATCATCGCTCGTGCGCACGTACGGATTACCGTCTCCACGACGCGAGGAGATTAATTTTCCTTGTTAATAATTCAAGAATGATTAAAAAGTATATATAATAAGTAATCATGAAATATTTTACTTAATAATGATACTGGATTTATATATATATATATATTTTTCATCTACTTACTTCCGTTTACGTCAATAAATAAAAGAAAACAACATTCATGCGTACGTACGACCTATCATCTCCATGAACGGTGTATTTCATTTCATTTATCTATATATATTATATATATATACTGAATATATATGATATATAAATCATGATTTAAATTATTTAAGTAATTAAATCATTATATAATTAATAATAATATGATGAACAACAATTCCAAACACGTACGATAAATAAAACGATTTTACACAAAACACTGCTTTAACATGTAATTTAAAAAATAACGGGTAATATAAAGACATAAATGAACCATATATGATATCATAATAATGTATATGATTCTTTAATAATTCAATGACATTATTTAAATCATTATACAAGAGGATCGGATATGTATGAAGCATATCAGACATAATGTAAGGGATAATTATTCCAATCTCATTCTTATTCGAGATTGTTTATTCGTATGTATTTACTGGGGTTATTGTTATCATCCATGTCCATGTTTTATAAAATTTTTTTATGTATTCTTAATGTCCTTTTTCCCCATTTTGACTTTTACCACATGTTATGAATGGAATATTTCCTTTTTTTACCATATGAGGAACTTTATTACTTTTCCCTCAAAAGTACGAGGAGAATGTTTTTTTATCTTATACAGCATGAACAGTTTTTATGGTTTCGTAATTCCTAATTATCATAAAGATTCTTCTACATGTTTTCTTGATTATTTTCAAAAAAATCCCTTTCTTTTAAAATTTCATGGCATTTTGAGAAAAGAAAATTATTTTGAAGAAGAAAGGAAATTTTCATCAAGAATTCATTTCATGTGTTTTATCAAAACAATTTTCTATCTATGATGACTTTATTAATTATGATTATGTTTCAAGTATAATTTATATATTATTTACATTGTTTGATTTTTCTTATGATGAAATGATATCTATTTCTTTTATATGGATTATGTTATGATGGGATGATGTTTATGAAACCCATTTAATTCATTGGGTTAATATCAATAATGTATCTTTATTTTGTGGCACATGAAAGAATGATTTCATTATGAGATGGGTGGGACCTATATATCACACCAATAAAATGGGTAATGATTAATATCTCATGAGATATACATGGCTAGAATGACAAGTTAATCTCGTTCAGTGATATAGGACTGGAACGAGGAGTGAACTCTATTCAGAAAGGGACTATGTCCACTAAGATGGTCTTGGCAGAAATGCCATGGATACTATGTAAATCATAACATTTCCATAATGGTTGACACAATTAGATTTTTTATTCCCATGTTATTTTATCATTATTAATGTATC
The DNA here is from genome assembly GCA_963277665.1 of Viscum album. Lineage (NCBI taxonomy): Eukaryota > Viridiplantae > Streptophyta > Magnoliopsida > Santalales > Viscaceae > Viscum > Viscum album. Next base: position 1,284,453,091 of record OY728159.1, on the reverse strand, counting down.
TTTATGATCTATTCCTTACGTACTTCCATGTTTTATGTCATTGTTCAAGATTTGGATGTTTAAACATTATGTTCATTTTTTGAAGTTAAAATGTATATAGTTGTTTTTATTTTCTCCATGATTACCCTTATTGAGAATTTGATCTCACCCTTTATATATTTTATTTTCCCCAGGATATAAATAAAGGTTTTAGGTAAGAAAACAAAAGGGGAAGATCTTTATGGGAGATGTTGAAGATCTTTCACCACGATTAGATGATTATGTTCTGAGTTTCCAAAGTCACTAAACAATTACGATCATTCGGTGTTTGTTTTTGTTATGTATTAAGTATTCCACAAAATTAATGTAATGTCCATGTACGTCAAGCATTGGGTCTTTACACATATTATGAAATATATGAAGAAAAATTTATGAAATTTAATCTAGTATTTTAAGTCACCCATATGAACCTCATTATTACAACTATAAAAAGAAAGTATCTTAATTATTTTTTCCCTAGAACATGCCTAATATGGACTACAACTAATACACTATGTGAAAAATAATATGTTAGAGAAATTCAAGATCTTGTGAGTTTCCATGAGATCTATTCTATTTTAATCATCACCCTAGACATACACCATTCATTAAAACATTCTTATATCATACATAGATAGACCAATATGATATGTAACTAGAAATTTGGATGATATAATCAGTTAATTATTAATGTAATAAGTTATTTATCACATGTAATTTACACATTTCTTATTTTTTATTTTTATGAAATGATAAAGTTTATTTTTCAATGAAAATAGTATTCATTATATTTCATATCTAAAAGATAATATTATAAATTTCAATTTTAAATTTAAAAATATTAAAATTATTTTTATAAATAGAATAAAAATAACAACATAATATAAATTTTTTTGTTTTTTTTCTAAAATAATGGAAGTTATTAATGAATAGTAAAAACACATTTTTTACCAAATCTATAAATGGATGAGGAAATCCTCATATGACTTCAAATTCAGAAGATTCACAAGGATTTTGGTGTCACCCCCTCTACATATATGTTTATCTCTGGTACATGGGGTGGTAAGGGGTTTTCCAAATCCGCTTTTTCTATTGTCGATCTACAAAACATTCACATTGATTGATAAGAAAGGGCTTTTAGTATGTAATAAATTGAGTATGTGCAAAGATGACACTTCAAAAGTGAAGGGAAATTTACTCTCTATGATTGAATCTATTAATAACATGGAGTTTTATCATCTTTATGTGCAAGTTCGGGTGAAATATTTTGTTTGAAATCGAACAACATAATCAATTGTTAAATGTTGTGTGGATATGAATTATGTTTTTTTTCACCCTAAGTAGGGGGGATGATGGTGATGAACAAGTTTTTCATAATGATATAGATGGTTACATGAAGGTGGTGACCACTGATGTATATGAGGTTTTAATATTGTTTTCATGTCCTAAGATATGTAATGATGACTCTAGAAAGGGTCTTATACATGTGAATGAAGAGGGTTTTGGGAGTTTTTCTCTTTAAGAGGGATGTGATAATGTGGTAGTGTAGAATAAAATTGTATCTAAACCATGGTTAGTGGGGTAGGTGGTGTAGTAGGATTTAAATGAGGATAACAATTAGGAAATGAGTTTCCAAGAAGATCGAAGTAGTATATGGGTTACTCCAAAATAGAGGAGGGGTTTCATCCTCGTGGTCAGGGCTGGTGTTATATAATGCCTACATTGAATCATTTCATTGTACGGAGAGGAGACCAGATAAGGGGTATAGTGCCTCGATGGTTCTAGAAGCCCCTTCTCTTATATCATAGCATCCAGAATTCTTTTCTATATAGGTATTTTTTATTTCATGTGAGTAGATGGTCCTTATTTTGGTTTTACATTCAATTATATTTTTTTTCCCATAATGGAATATGTTTTGTAGAGCCTATGAACATGATAATGTTGGTGTTCAGTTAATGGTTCCACATTTTTTTAGTGGTATTTTTGAATGTAATCCTTCTCGTTTCGCTTGTTTACGTTTAATAAAAGATTATTGGGATCAGGGATTTGGTCTTTCCAAGTCTATGGTCTACATGATCTAGGTAAAAAAAATGTAATAAACATGTGTAAAAAATAATTTTTTATGGTTGATAAACCATTTCTCATCTCATGGTCGATTAATTTTCATTTTTGATTCTTATTAAGATGTGTAACATTTTCTCTTTATATTAATTTTAAATATACAAAGAAATTATCTTTTCACCACTTATAAAAGGGTCCCATTACCTCCCCTTCAAGAAAACTGTAAAATTTATATTTCGAATAGAAAATATACCATATCCATTATATTAGAAATATATTAATTTTACTTGATCTGATGGGAAATTTATATATTTCATAATTATTGCACTTTCATGGAGTCTTATAAGGGAAATCCCAGCTCTACAGTGTCTGTACATTTTTTCTAAATTATATTAATTTTATCACATACAATAATATAATTTTAAAATTAAAATATTATTAATGAAATATTTTTGTATAAATATTTATATTCAAATGGAATAACTATTAATCACGTTTTCCTTTTTTTTATTATGGAAAAAATATAAAACTTCACTTATTTTTGGTGCTCTTCCACCTCCAGGAAGTGACATATTTAGTTTTTCACCATGTCTTATAATCACTTATAACGAACCTAAAATTAAAGAATAAATGTGACATATGTAATGTAATTATGATTCGTAAGAGTTAAATTATCACTGAAAATTAGTTTATCTCAGTTTTTGAGGAATTAAATCATTAAATGTGAATTGTGTGGACTACCAACTCCATGATGTAACATATATCACTATTAATATTTTTTCTTTATTATTTACTAATATATCATAAAATATTATCCACCACCTTAAATCAATCAAATTAATATTATAATTCTTTTATAATATTAATTCTCTGTAATATAAACAACTTTCATAATCAAAACCATGAATTATTTACTATATCTTTTTGTTTCTGTCAGTCTAACCAACTTTTTGGAAAATGATACAAAATAATATCGTCGATGACTATTAAAAATTAATTTCTAAAAATATTGTATATAACTAATAAAATAATTAATTTAATGGATTTGTGAATATTATCATTAATATTAAACTCATTAACTAATATAGCTTTATTAGTTTGTTAAAAATCAATTAAATAAAGCCTTCATTTATCTTATATTTATGAATAGTATTAAAAAAATTTATATAATGAAATGATATCATTATAATTAATTATAAGACATAAAATATAGTACCATGTATGATCTGTTAATGATGAAATTTTGGTGACTAAATTAAGAATATCATTGTTGATAAGAATCTACATCAAAATTACTAATGTTACCCACACGTGATAGTGAAAATAAAAAATAACTAACTAATATACAAGTAGATACTAATTATAAATATTTTAATAATATTATATATATATATATATTAAAAAATTAAAATAATTAAGATTTTCAATTTTTTATATAGTACCTTAGAATGCATTCATTTAAGGGATGAAACAATGTATGGTATTATTTTCTCAAATTTTCGGACCCTTTTAAAAAATATCATATTATACCCCATGTTTTCATAGGAATGGGGTAGCTACAACCCCTTATATAGTACCCTCTACCTCACTATTCTAGATATGGTGATAAAAGAATAATATTTACATTTTTTTCTTTCATATCGATAAATATGACCCAATATTAGCTATTCAACCCCAAAAAAATACATCAAACTGAAGTAATTGATCACCAACATACCCAATGACCTTTTAGGGTTAGGGTTTCAGAGAATTATAAAAAAAATAACAATACTAATATCATTGTGTTGTTAGTTTTATTATTATAACCATATTTTATTCTTCCAAATTATGTCTTTAACGTCTCTTATAAAAATCTTCACAACTGAATCCTTTATTAAATAAATTAATTTAGATTCATACTTCATGTCCTATGAAAATGATAATTTTATGAAATTTTAGCTCATACATTTAGTATAGGTAAATATTATAATTAAATATTAATTTCCATTTTGGAGGAAAAGATGAGAAAAAGGGTAAGATGACACAATTAAATTACATGCTCATAATAAAAAAAATACATTCCCAAGATAAAATGGATCATAAATATGGTAAATTTAATAATGATTTAAAAAATACCTTATAAACATAATTCAATGGTCATGAAAAAATTGAAAACAACCCATGCGAAAAAGATCCATTATAACTCATAGAATTCATTATAATGTTATGTAAGTATATTATAATATCAAGAATTTATCATAGTTTCATTAATTAATTCACATAACTCATGAGAGTAACCTATAGCTATTAAAATATATTTAGTCTTATGATTAAATTAAAATCAACTAAATCAAACGTTTTAACCAATGGATCAGAGGGTTTAACAACCCCACCCATCCTTGGTTTATAACATTAACAATATTCTTAGGTTTATAAACTTACCAACCATCCATGGATTATAATATAACTATACATTAATAATCAATACAAAATTCCAAGAATGATAAAATGAATAAAACATTAATAATCATTCACATTTCAACATAACAACCTTGAAAACAAACATCATTCATTTTTATCTATATTACCCAATTAAAAATAAATAGGTTCCATGACTATTTAACTAGTAAAAAATAATGAATACTGAGATAGAGTAAATATGGGATCATTGAGTCATATCCACATTTGATCATAATAATACAGTGATAAATACTTCCAGAAAATAAAAGCATGATGAGATATTTTATACATTTTGTGGAAAATGGTGAAAGTGTTCTCTTGTTGATAATTATTAAAATAATAATCCAAAACATTTTAAAAATAATATTCTCCTCAAAAATTACATTAAAAATGTAAAATAAATGTATTTTTATGATGGTTGAAAAAACCATTAAATTTAAAAACATTAAAATAATACCTATTTCACACTTCTCGTAAAAAATTATATTTCCCTATTTAGATAAAAATATTCCAATTAAACTAATATCAATAAATAAAATGACGTTTAAAATTTAATTAAATAATAATTTTTTTCATCTAAAATAAAACTCTTGAAAACAATTTATTTTTCACTGATATATTATAGAAAAAAATTTTGATTGTAAAGAGAAATATGTCCGAATTGTTTTAAAAATTATCTTATGATTTTCATAAGTAAAAAATGATTTAAAATTAAAGGAACTCATTTCAACTACATAAAAATAAAATGGGAAGTATCTATGTTATGTTCAATAAATTATGATTATATAATTTTACCTAAAGGAAGCCTAAATATAAAAAATATTTAAAAGAAATGAAATTGTAACATAATTTATTTACTGAATTGGTATCATTAGGATCAATAAACATTGAATGAAATTATAACATCCCAGTATGACTGAATACTAAACCAGTAGTTCGATTGGCCTCCACATGCCTCAAGCATGCCTCACCATATTCTAGAGGCTACCTACTAGTACCATGGTTATAATGTTGGTATGGTGGGTTGGGTATACACTAGTTATTAGCGTATCACAATGGTATAATATGGTGTAAATAAATAGGTAATAGAAGTAGCAATAATAAAATAAAGAGTTGCATAAGATCAATTTAATAACTAAATAAAATTGTCCAATTCCAAATAAATTCATGCTAGGAATTCCATGTAATTTTACCTAAAAAATAAGGAAACATACAACATGTGATATGATACAATACGTGAACCAAGAAAAATAATAAAAATCCCCTGAGGGAGATCACCTCAATCATCTTAAATACTAGCTTTCTCTCGTTCTTCTACCTCCTAGGTACAATAAACAATAGAAGAAATAATCCATAGACATAAGAACAATTATGTATACATGGATGCCCTAGTGAAATGGGAGTCTAAGAAGGGTGTGATATATACTCTATAGGCCACAAATAATGATTTAAAATCTATAATCTAGGTTGTGTGCATAAATAATGACAATATATATAAAAATAATATGTCCAAGATGATAATAAATAAATACATGAGTTTGGCTTCCCCATGGGACACCTGACCAATATTTTTTGGTTTGGGCTATGGAAGAATGTCTTTATCCATGGAGATTTTGTAAAGATAGGATATAATGTTCTAATAAGTTATCATAACTAAGTATCCTAAAAATACTATTCCCAGTAATGTAATTTATCTTTTCAGTTTCATCTTTTTATATATTAAATAATCATTTCTTGTTTAACTAAAACTGTAATCTCTTGTATTTATTTAAATGATGTAATTCCCCCCTCCAAGGAAATCCTTATAATTGAAACCAATTATCAAACTAGAATCATATAAATTAGAAAAATATGAAGGCGTCAGTCCTTTGTGGTCTATAAATAAAATCCCAAGTATCGCTGTTAGAAAAAAGTAAAATAATTTTTCTATAATCCCATCCACTGTAACATAGAAAGGTGTATGAGTGTAATTAATGACATTTTGTAACCATATTTCCATTGAGTTAATCCATGAGTTCTCCCTTCTGAACCGGTATCGCTCATATGGAGGTAAGAAACCCGCATTGTGAGTCTTCCCAAGAAATTACATGTATCACCCTTGTGTATAAACCATCATCAATGCATGATTCCATATATAACATCCTATAGAAATTAATATGAGTATCTATCGAGTCATGAAATATAAATTAGTCCCTTTTAAATTTAATCACTAAGGATTCCACGTATATTACCATGCCTTATCATAAAAAATGTGCAATGTAGGGTGTCTACGTATATAAAAAATACACATCAAAATTCATTAATATTAAAGGAGATATCCAATACCATTGAAAATTTCAATTACAAAATAAAAAGTCTCATGTACTAATCATAACAAAAATTTGAATGATGAAACATGAAACATATTATTTTGGGATTAAAATTCAATGCACCCTAATGATGGGATTTATTAGAAGTCGTGATTTCATCTTTAAACTATTAATTTGAATCAACTTCTAGATTATTATTTAATGAAAAAATTATATATACTCAGAAGGTAAATTGGAACATAATTCAACTATTTAAAGCATTGCATTTTAATTCTTACTCCACAAGGTTGGACATGTTGTAAATAAAACAAAGCTATTTAATTGGACAAGAATATGATATATTTCATGAAATGGTAGTTAATGTAGATTCAATAACCTCCATTTTTTAAATAGCGGTCTAAATTACATTAAAAGTTAGCCTACACATTTTATATCAAGCAACTGATAACGTAGAGGCCAGACCCATGAAGTTGGGAATGCAACGCATCAATGTTATTATATAGTCAAAAAAAACATTCAGGGATTAGAAACCGACAAGATACCATAAACCATTGATGAATCACACATCATGAATCGAAGCATGATTTGTTCTAGTTTGAACTAAATATAAGACATAGATGAACACCCTAAAATTATGGTGAAATATATTGAACTATTCAAGAATATTAGAAAGAAAAATAAAACAATATTAGTGGGAAAAGAAGTTGTAGACTCACTGAGAGATATCCAACAAAGTTTAATGTAATCAAATAGAATGATGGATGAGCGATACATCCTCATTCCTAGAGGGAGAATGGTGGATCTTGAGAGGGATCCCCCAAGTGTGCATGAAGGAGTAAAAAAAAGGGGATAAAAGAAATAATGGATGAAGATTAAATTGGGATTTTACCTCCTTTAATAATATGTACAGTTTTGTAGCATGGTTGGCCAAACGATGCACTAATCGTTCAAGAGACACTACGCAAGAAGGTGGGTCTCACGATTCATGTGCATGGTTTGGGGAACCATTGAAACAACGCGATAATTTCTTCTATTCAATACCAAAATCAAGATGCATGGCCATGCAACTCCTCCCACATGGTTAGGAAAAACAATGTGGGACCACCCACTCCACTGGATCATCTGCACTATATCTAATGAAGGGTTACATGTTTTTTTTAAAATGTGCCCTTGTTATCCTTCTCTATATTTTAGATTTCAGCTCTTCTTCTTTTAAAACTGGGTGAGATACCTGACACACCTCTCAGGCTGTTAACCATGTCAAAAAAAATATTTATGGGCCTGAAACCATATATTTTCAATATGAATATTTGGTAAAGAAATTTATCTCAACCAAATTCTAAAATTCAAATACCTATAAGATTTCATCATGTTCAGAAACACCAAACATGACTACCTCCCCACATTAAATGTTATATTCCCCAAAAATCCTTGAGTATAAAACAAAGAATTAATCTGAATTACATAGGATTTGATGTTTTATTATGATTATTATGTTTCATTTACAAATTCCTACATCACTGTGATCATCACTAATTCATATGGTATAGAATTCATAGACCCTGGATGCAATTCTCATACTCAGAACTGAACATCCAAAGAGAGCTTACATAATCCCATCTAACTTGAGACATGATCACATTTTCATCTCTTTAAACAACCTACCCAGGTCACCTTTAGATAACAAGTTCTAACATTTAAGGGGAAATTCCATGTTATAGTACCACCGTAGGATGCTTCCAATTTAAACATAACTATTACATTCTATGAATTCTCACTAGATGATTCCATATGTGACCAAAGGGTTGATTCTAAAAAAGCTAATTAAAACCATTCATGTTGACCTTTTCATGAGTGGCCTTAGTCAAAAGGTAAATCAATCCCAAATTTACATGATAGTGAACCTAAAATGGTTACATACCGACCATATTAATCGAAACTAGAAGAAGATAAGTTGAGTTGCATTTGGCCAGAAGTTCTCAAGATATATGTCATAGGAAGCCATCCCATTTCCAAATTAGATTATAATACGACTAAAATGTGTTATATCAAGATCACTTTGATCATTATCACAATATCCCTTGATTTTAGTGATGTACCAAACCAAAATTTTCCTATTTATCTCCCATACCTTAGAAAAAATATGGGAGTTTATCAAATCCATCACAATAGTATCATCAACCCTGAAAGAAATTATCTATGACCGACTAAAATTATAGGGTAACATCAAAATAATTAATTAGAATTTGAGAATCTCATCTATGGTATTCTATAATGACATTCAAAAGTGAGACATTGGTACAGAGTCAAAACTTCCACTCATCAAGAGTAATAACTTGACCCAAAACAACATTCTCTATGTGATCATATCAATAGAGATATATAGTGTCTGTGATTCCATCCAAGGTGTTCTTACATGGGAACCCATGTATCACTCAGAAATAACTATTCCTTGATAGAAACCATGATTCTATCATGCAACTCTGAAGGTGTCTACTTATCGAGACCACTGTCTTTTAAAAATTACATGGAGTAAAACCAATGCTCTATTTGGACACACAAATGATGTCAAGATATGAGATATGATCATATCATATAGGATTACTATAAGAGGGTTTTAATAGATAAAATTAAGATCAAAGACACATATGTGACGCCCATGATGAATTTATCGGTATGGTTTCCATCCAACCATACACAATAATTTCCGAGGGTGAATAATGGAAACAAAAAATTTCAAATTCATCAATAAATATCAACTTAATATATCGATGCACCACAACATTATGACTATGATTCCATTTCCACATGAGGAATCTTATTCATTTTTAAGCCCAACCACTAATGTACCTCCATGATTAATAGTATTTACAATGGTTACATACATATCTTACCATTCATCATTGTGTTTCCTTACAAGTATTGGCCTGACCCAAAACTCACCATCCCTAAGGGTATCCGGAAGTGGTACATACCATTTACATAATATCACTATAAGTAGAGTTACTCTACGTATAATAAAATATATTACCTATATTGACATGATTATACCCACCTTTGGAGTGTCCTTACAATCAGATTTATTGAAAATGGAAAAATCCCATGATACATGCTCTTTCAACCACTAACTGTGGTTCCGAAATGTGGCTTAACAGATTTTAATGAGAATTAAACCTAAAAGAGAAATGATCCAGCCACTTTAAATATTTCTTGAATATATTTTTTCTAGGGATGTGGGTGATTATTTAAAAATTCATGCTCCAATATGTCATGAAATTAGGGGTAAAATCCAAAAATATAACCATCATACTAAAACATGTAATCCAGTTTAAAAAATAATCTAGATCATTAGTATGGGTTTGATTATATAATTATTAGGTCAAACTACTCTAGGGATGATTGGCGATCAATGTGTAACAGCTTAATGCTTTTTAATTACCAATGAACTAATCCAGTTTATTGTGCAATTTTTTTAGCAACTCAATGGGTAATGTGTATATCCACACATACTACCCCGAGTTTTAATTTATAAAAATGGAAAATACCTTGATAGTATTCATAGGCTCTCTGGCCCTATGCATCTTAGAATCTAATGGCATATAAAGAGATCCAACGTAGAGTTTCACCATCCCATACGATTGCAAAACAGGTTGATGACATACAGATCCATCCCATAGTGATGAAGGAGAATGGGTCACATGACCTACTATGAAGACCACCATGACCAAGGCATGCCTATTTAATTAAAACTGAGCATTACATGATTCTCATGCCATTATCAAAGGCTATAATACCACATTAACATCAATTAAAATAGAGTGTTGTTTTAGAATTTATGATTCATATAAATTACTATGGATCCCGAATAGTACCAGATGCCTAAGAACATTCGTAATAAATTTTCAAGGTTTTAAGGTTCTTAGGGAGATACGTAAAATAGGATAGCCCCTTACCAATGACTAAAGAAAAAACCCAAAAAATTTCAGGATTACATAATTCAGTAGGCTAAAGGTACTATTATTTTGATTCAACCAAAGGTCAAGAGATCTATAGAGAATTCTCTTTTATCCATTTTAACGGAGAACACTCATAAAATATCTAAGTATCATTACATGATGGTTAAGGCTAAGATAACCTATTAATGTTTCATATGAGAAAATGTTAAAAACAAATCATGCATCTATTTAAAAATGAAAATATTTAGCATTAAATAAAAATCGGTGCATGTAATATGAAAAAAGCACATGTCATGTTATTTAGATAAGGATGCATTGAAGAAGAGGCATGTTTTATTATACATATTTTAAACATTAAATATTTAATTGAAATCCAATCATAATTAGGTATTTTTAAAACCCAATTACACACATAATCCCTTTATAAACCTTTAAAATTTTCTTAGTTAAAGGAATATTCAATTGAAATATATAATTTAAAACACCCTTAAGGTTGTAATTTTTATTTAAATTGACCATATCCTATTATATAAATAATAAAAATCAGTTTTAATGATCTTTTATTAATAAATGGGGGGTCTAGTCAAATTGAAGAATTTTACCCCATGTGGTTTACTATCAAGCATAGAAAAAAAGGTAGCCCACTATAGAACTGTTATGATATTTTAGGTTCAACTAAATCCACCCAATAATTATAAAACATTATGATTTTATACAAACATTTGCGCCATTATCTTCTATGAATATGCGCTACGACTGAACTAGTTTGGTCTAGTCAAGCTGATCTCATAATCATCATGCCCCAACTAACCAACATGTGTCCATTTTCGCATTCAAGTATTTTTTCATATGGGTTATCATGAACAAGGTATAAAATTACATTCCCCTATAAGTAAATCACATTCATGTTAATGGTAAATATTTAGAAGTGTTCATATATATAAAATAGTTTATATATATATATATATATATATAAAATTTTGGCTTTTAAGACTTTGAGATATTTATTCATATATTTTTGAAGCTAGGAGATGAGATGGAGATTGATTCCAAGGCTCAATGTTCATAGATAAAATTTTATAAAAACATTAAATATATTTTATAGTATGTGCATAATAATTCTTTTCTAAATTAGGATAAATCTTAAATGGAATGTTGGATCAGAAATATGATACCATTATTGAGTCCGTAATGTGTTTTTTACCCTAGGCATGAACAAAAATATTTCAGTGATGTGCATTACGATATTTGAACCATTTTCGGTGTATTTTAAGTTTAATTAATTAAATAAATTAATTATTTAATATAAGATGACCTAATTTGATATTATATAATATCCTCATTATGAATATTTTCTATGATTACCTGATAACCTTATAATTTCCAAGTGACATTCTTCATCTCCATCAATTGGGGAATCGACATCTGATGAACATAAATCTCCAAATCCGAGCAGACCAGGGAACAATGAATGAAATAAATTCTTATATTAATTAGAGAGTGTTTTATTAAATGAATAAAAATCCAATATATATGTTGGACTCATAATACTAATAATGACACCTATATTTATGAAAATTATTTAGTAGGATAAACTCATGTATGATATGCACAAATTATGGAATTCCCTTGCACTTGTGTATTGAAAATTTAATTCTTTATTCTCATTTTTCTATCCCATTTTCCCTTTTCATGATTTATGGATGACAATTCTTGAAAAATATCAAAACATATATATTATTATTCTATAATCTCATAATTTATTTCTGTTTCTTCACTTATTGGACATCGTAGTATCAGTTTGATATTTTTGGGTTGTACCAAGCACAATTAGACCCTTGAAATCGTGACTAATCCACATGCAAGGAGTGGATAAAAAATAGGGGTTTCAATATGGATTTAAAGGTATGGGAAATTTTTTAGAATATTTTAATTAAAATAATCAATATAGTATATATTAAGTCACGCGAGATGTTCGAATAACCTACAAATACCAATAGGTAACATTTGTTGGCTATTGGATGGACATAAACGATAAACAACATCTTGTCCCACCATTTTGGAGAGGAGATGATCCCTAATTCAATGTGGTCAACTAAAATTAGGAGCATTGACTACAGATATAATAATATGTTAAAAAACATGATTATAAAACATATATAAGGATAAAAACATGGTGATTAGCCCTTATACTATGGTGGATATGTTTTTGGAAAATAATAAGGATGGAACTATGTGTATCCCTCATACACAATGTGTACCACTTTCATGGGTGGTCAAGCCCTATGGAATAGCACACAGGCCAGACCCCAAGTGCAAATACCAAGACAGACAGATGTCAGTGTATTAGAGTAGTTGTCCATGACCATGGGTCATGTGAATGACCATATACATATGCAATTTCTCAGGTGAAGAGGAACGCCATGTACTACACAGACATAGTATAGATACATGGACATGACAAAGAACAAGTATAGCTCCTTGGGTAGCATCGACATGCCCAGTATAACCCCTATACACAGTGTGTCTATAAATAGATGGTGATTCTTATAATTCCAGGAGTGGGACCACATATTTTACGGGTCCCCTCACATGTCGTGTACCCCTTAATTCTATTTTATATTCTTCAAACTCTCATAATACATTTTTGACCCAAATTTGGCCCGTGAGTTGACTATTTAGATTTCTTTTTATGTAGAATGGGATATTATCCTCAGTTGTGGATTTTGAGGTACAATTTCTATTTTCCACAAATAGAGATTGTATATATGATGCTTGATGATGGTAGTGATTACATAGTTTCACCAAAGGTATCCCAAGTGGAACCCTCCAGGTAGGAAGGGTGTCGGTACTCATTTAAATTTTGAATGGAACCCTCAATCTTGGATGAGCATGGGTCTTATGTGAATTTTTTTAGTGCAACCCTTTAACTACATTGGGCATGGTTCCTTTATAGTTTCTTGGAGTGGAACACTCCGATAGAGTCAAGGTATGGGTCCTCTAGCTTCAAAGAGTGTAATCCCCCTCTGGGGTAGGGTATAGGTCCTCTATTGACTATTAGATTAGAACCCCCAAACTGTAATTGAGCATGGTACCTCTACCTATCCTACTGAGTGGAATACTCTTGTTGTTATAAGTAATGGGTCCTCTTCCTAGTGTCATTTGTTCATTAAAAGTATGGAATAGTGGTGCGTTAGGGATTGGCTTGAGTGTTATTAGTCGGGATGATGTGTGAGATTTTAGGCATCATTTTTGGACTTTTGGAACTATTGGTGACTCTCTTAATGTTCTTAGCTATGATATGGATATCCACATACTCTCATGTTTCAGATAATTTTTGCATAATAAGTAAATACATGAATTTGTATATGAGTTACTGGATTCAATTACACTCCTATCATTGGTTGTAAAGACTCAACGTTAATATTATGTGCTTTATATTTATATCTTGTAATGGTTTGATGATGTTATCTCCTTCTATCGGTGGAAAAAACTCGATGTGTAGTCCATTTACGCACTATGATGAGAATCATGTGCATGGATGAGATAACTCTTCCTATTTCATTGTTTTGTGCTACATGATGTTTACTATATACTATATTTATAATTCTTTTCTACCCTTAATACCCCCTTGATCTTTTATGGTGTCATACTGGATATGTATATACCCACCCTTACATGGGATTTATCCACATCTGTTGTCTTTTTTGAATATGAGGGATAGGTTAGTGCTGAAAACATATGATCTTAATGATACCTCGCCCATTTTACCGCATATAGTGGTCACAAATTTGATATTAGGATTTGGGATCTCTCATAATTTTATATTACATTATTTTATGTCTGTAAATCTTTCTCGTTGGGTTTGTATTTTTTCCAATTACTTTTTTGTTTTCACTGTCATTGTCTTATACACATAGAGGGTTTTAATGTTTGTATTACTCAATATGTATTGCATCTTTTTATTATTATTCCATTTTACATCTTAATTGAGATGGATGTGTGTGTGCATTAATTTAATTTTGAAAACTCCTCCCTATGTTAGTTATTCCGTCAGTGATGGCTGCCAGACCCTAGCCTATAGAGGTAGGCTTGGGGTAACTGTAGTCTGATCTTAAGTTAGTGTCAAGTCATGAATTGATATCAAATGTTATTATATCCTTGGGATAGTTTTTGGTTTAGTCCCATTATGAGGATATTGATGGGATTTTGGGAAATAGTGTTGAAGTGTCTTCATTACGACTCTTAATCATGGGAATCCAGTGTTGGTATGATCAACCAACATATACATCCACATGGACTCTAAATTTGTGTTAGTCAACTAGACCCATCAAGACATTGGTAGTAGGGGTCAATGGTACATGCATCAAATAGGATTCAATATTCAAATATTCTTTTCCAGTTATCTCATGAGGGATATATATATACTCATTTGATTGTTGTACATCTTAATTAAATTTTAGGATGCATCCATGATGAAAACCATCCCGAATACAAGTTTCGGATCATGATGAAATCTCGATGAGCTATGAGGCCTTAGTTAAGGGTATATAATGTGATATTCTAACTTAAAGAGGGAAGGTATTATGACCACCACATATCAAGTAGTAGATCATACCAATACAAAAGGTTGTGAATTCACACATGCATAGTGAACTCCATGAGATCTAGCACCCTAGTCTATGATGTTATATAGTGAGACAAATATTTAGGTATTAAAGGAATGTCTAGAGTTTGTGGTCCATGTCTTAAATATTACCTGAACAATGATGATTCATGTTTTTTCAATGGAAATAATAATATTCCATATAGTAGTTGGTCATTGGTGGATTATTCTTACCCATATGCATGATGTATCGACACACTCATAGCCAAAATTCCAGAATATTTTTTGTGAGGGTTATGAACCCTCCTATTTTCACTAAATTTGTATTCAGGGGATTCTAAAGTTGTAGAATGGAGGGTTGATAGTGGATGAGTGTGAAACAACGTTCAAATTCATTATGTGGTACTCCCTTGACATGATCTATGATGGATACTTCTTAGAATAGATTTTTTAGAAGAGACTCTATAGAGAGATATGTTCTAGTGTGGAACTGTTGTGTATTAACAACCGTTAGAGGGTGTTGGAGTGGGAAAACGTGACAGAGAGTTTTCTATTAGAGGGATTCCAAGATGTTGGAGCTGGTAGTTAGCGTCATAGAGCTTAGTAATCTACCCTCGAAATAAGGTGTTAGTAGTCAGGATCTTAGTGAAAAAGATTCTATCGTGATTAAACTCAGACGAATGTTCTTGTAACATATTGATAGCACAGAGGACCAGTTCATACCCTCTAAGGGTGATGATTTTCTTGTTGATGGTTGAGGTTACATAGCACTTTACTTCCCAACTGTGTGTTCTATTGATTATAGGTATAAATCTGATTGAACATCGCGACAGAGGATGTTTCGTGACCAGGGATCTCCTAAGAAAAAGAAGTGTGGTCTATAGAGAGGAAAATATTGAATTGGATAAATAGGATCTATGGGTGTTTGATGATTCTATAGGATCGTTCCACCTCCACTTCCATGTGGGCCATGATAGTCTAAGGGAGACAAAGGTCTATACTTGGGACATCTATAGGATTTGGACACTTACAACCCAACAAAATATTATATGATAAGTGGTAAGATCTAATAATTATATATTATTTCTTCATTATTATTATATTCATTTTATATTCATTTTTTCATCTTTATAATCCTGGTTCAAGAGATGGAACTCCCAGTAGTGGATTTAGCCCAACAGCTTTATCTTGATGTTACTATAGGGAAGGTTTCTTCTATATAAATTATTTGATGGCCATGGGAGGTATTTATTGGTTGAGATAGGTTCCTTAGGGATGTTTTGTTAGTAATGAAGGAAACATATGATTTCATATTTGGTGTGGATTTTATTAGCATGGTCTTATACCATATTTAATTTCACCTAATTTGAGTTAAATTTCTTCACATTGATTGGATGAGATTATTCTTTTCTGGCAAGATATATCTCATGGTATGGTGAGAGAGTTTTCTGAGTAGTAGGATACTTCCCCTCACCAATCAGTTGGGGAATGTATCCATTGGTCTATCAATCTCTTCAAATATCTGTATTTCTTAATTTTTAGAAGATTGTAAAGACTTATTTATATAAGAAATTATGGGACTACCACTATGGTGGGAGATGAATTTTTGTTTTCACATTCATCCTAAGATTGGTCTGATATCTTCTTTGATATATTCTATGAAGCTTTCCGAAATCCAGAATCCATAAAAGATATTGTAGGACCTATAAAAACTATTTCATCAGGCCCAATGTGTGACCTTGGTAGTTTTAGTGTATTTCATGAAAAATAAAATGTGATATTGTTGATTTTCATTGATTATCCCTGGTTAAACCAAGAAATGATAAAGAAAAATTACCCATTTCCATGGATTGATGACCTATTTGACCTGGTTTAGGGCATGAAATGTTTCTCAAACATCGACCTCATCTCTTGATACCTCCATTTGTGGTTTTTTAGGATGATATTCCAAATCAATTATTTCTTTTTTTAACTAACATTATGAGTTTTTGGGGATTCCCTTTTCTGTGTTGAATTCCCCCTCAATATTTTTTGATTTGATGAATTGGGTTTTCCATATGTACTTGTACTATTTTTTTTGGTTTTCTTCCTTCATTTCATACTTATCTACTATCTGTCCATGGAGGAGCATTCAAAGCACATAAGGACGGTCCTGAATTTACTTCAATAGAACTAGTGTTATGATAATATCTCGATGTTCTAGTTCTAGATTCATGAAGTTCACCATCTTGGTAATGTCATTTATAATCATGATTTTTCAATAGAACCCCTAAAAATATATGTAATTATTTCATGGGATCCACCATATAGTATCCTCGAGGTGAAGAGTTTTCTTGTATTGGTAAGATAATATTAGATTTTGTGGTAATTTTTTCCAAAATGTATCAACATTGACTACCAAAATGCAGAAAGGAAATCCTCTTACTTGGACCAAGTAGTGATAGAGTGCCTTTGAGGAGTTGAGGATTAGGGTGAGGAGTTATCTTATGTTTGACTGCTATAGGAGGGTATAAAGTTCATAATGTATTGTGATTCCCAAAAATTTTGTCATTATTGAAAGTTGGTGCATTGACAGGCTATTGTAACATTTGGGTTGAGGTTGTTGACACCCCACAAGCCGGACTACAATACCCATGACAAATATATAGTATTCTTAATCTTCTCCCAATGGTTTTGGATACAGTATCTTCTATAATATAACTTTTTTTTATACCATCAGTGTATCATGTACATCTTCACAAAGAGATACATAAACATGAGAAAACAATGCTATTTTGAGTTCCTATAGGAAAATGAACTTGAGAGAGTCTATACTCTAGGGATGATAATTTGGTAGATGATTCCCTTAGTATGACTTCAAAGGCTCACTTCATGTTGGAGGATACTGAGTAGTTGGAATCATATAAACTATCCCCAGTTGAGTGGGAGGGTGTAATTATTCTTCAGTGGATGGTGTTAACTCCTCTAATTCTCGATAATGTGAGAGATTACTAGTTGGGATACATAATATAGAATTTATTACAATATTTTCATTCCATTTTATATTCCCCATAAGGTAATTTTTAAGGATGTAATCACATCATCCTTTCTTAGGGAATGATTGTGGTATTAGTCATGATGTGAGTGGGGGTGATACGAAAGTTCAAAAAATATCCTTTGTATTTATATTTGGGTGTGGATAAGACCTATATAGACCCTTCTCAGTAGTATTTTTTTATTGAATGATATGGAACATGTTTTATTTCATCTCATGGTTCCTCACATATCCGCTGGTGAATGATGAGCACTAGGTTCCAGCTGGCTTGTTGAAACCCCATAAAATCCTAGGGGTGGAAGGGGGTAGACATATCCAAATACATTATTATAGGGATTCTACTAACAGTGTAGGGACATGATTACATTGGGGTATTGGATGAAATAATAAATAATTGGGCACACATACTTAATATCGGGGAGTATAGTTCAACAGAGATTTGGAGAAAATTGGTTTTACATGAGATCACCCACCTTCAAGGGGTGATCTCATTGATTTTCTATGATTGTGACATGTGATTAACATCATAATTTTGGGGAAAACTATTGGAGGAATTTGAGACATTGATTATGATGAGTATATCCTTTCACCACAATATGTATGGAAATGTGGAGTACACTATCCATGTGTTGGAATATATGCTAAGGGATTAAGTGTCAGACATTGGATGGAGTTGGGAGGAGCACTTTCCCTTGGTGGAATTTGGGTACAAAAAAATCTACCATTCTAATATTTGAATATAACCCTTTGATTCATACTATATGATACTCATTAGGTCATTCCTTTGATGGATATAGATTGATGAGACGTATCTTGTGGGTCCTGAGTTGGTGAAGGAAACAAAGGCGATGGATTATGTCTTCCATGAGTGGATGATGACAGATTAGTGAAGGTGGAATAATTGTACATATCATCATTACAGTCCCCTGGAGTTCATGTAGGGAGACCACATTTTATTGAGATCCTTCACAAGATGTGGATTGTATAGGTTCTAGGTGTCCAATATATCCCTAATGTTCATCGGTCTCTTGGAGATCATACAGGGTGTTGGTATGGTTGATTACCACATCACCATATCCCCACATCTAGAGAGAATACATGATGTCTTACATGTTTCACAAATAATGAGATACATTCATAATAACACCTTCATCATTGAGTGTGGTGACCTATACCTCAACCAAAAAATTACTTTTATGAAGCACGTAGTGACAATCAAAGATTGATATGGGAATACCCTATGTGGATGGACTATCCCCTAGTTTTTTGTGTTCTTGTAGCACTAACACATACAATAGACCTCATGTGAGTGAGATAGAAAGATGAGAGATCAGTATCCTGAGTTGTTTGACTTGTTTTGGTTTTCAAGGAATAAAATCATAAATGGGAGAATGATGTAAGGACCTAATGTTTTCTTTTTAATAAATTGATATATATATATATATATATTGGAGCCATGAATTGAGACGGTGTGTAATTATGATGTTAGGTATGACTAGGATTAATTTCAAAAAATTATCTAATATATTTTATATTATGTACATAAAGTTTCATAAAGAAAACTGGATAACTCTAAAATGAAAGAACCGGTCAGAAATCTAAGACCATAGTGGATTCTATAACATAATTATTACCCTCGGTGTGACCTAAAATAGGTCATCATGGGGAATTCTGATATTTCTACCATTGGTGGGTGCATTTTAAGATAAATTTATTAAATAATTTACAATTTTAATTTTAGAAGACCTCGGTGTATTTTCTATAAATTACTTATTATGGATATTTTCCAATGGTTAGAAACATGACCCTAAAATATTTGAATGACAATATTACTCTCCTTATATTAGAAAATTAACATCTGATGATGAAGAATCTCTCGATTGGAGCTAATAAAGACATAGAAAATGAAATTAATTCATCCATTTGTGGGAGATAATTTTCAAAAAATAATTATCCAATATCTAGGTAAAAATCCTACAAATATGGATTATTCTCTTTTTGATTGAATTTATTGAGCTAGATCATCGCATTTATGATCCACAACAAATATGTCATTTTCCTTCACTAGTGTATTGAAATTTCATTTGGTTATAATTTTTTTTATAACCAATATATCCATATTCATGATCATTGGCCATGAAGGCTTGTAAAAGAACTATAAAAATTTATTATTGCACCTTCCTCACAAGAATTATCTGCATTTATTCATTGATTAGATCACATGGTCATGGTTTGACTTTCCCTAGTGTTACTGAACCCAATAAAATACCCTAAATCATGATAAATACACATGTGATAAATGAGTTGATATTCTAAATGTGTTTCCCAATGGATATCGGGTTGTCAGAGATCATTTCAATGGTCATATTTTATATCATCAAGGATGGAAGAATCGGAGGTGTGAAGGATTTGTGAAAAAACCTCATAAGAAAAAAAATAAAAGTACCATTTTCTAGCCACTAGAAGGAAGAAAATTAAGAACAATGACCAGATCCACCAATTTTTGGAGGAAATGAGGCCGAATTCAAAGTGAGTGACTCAAATTTTGCTCATGAATATAGATCCGAGAAGATATAAAAAGCATAAATACACACCATGTATGATGGTGAACACATAGTATGTAGCTCTATTACTGCATGGTCTAGGGTTTAGGAAAATTATAAGGATTCTATGACATATATCCCTCCTACATGACATGTACCACATTCTTATGTGGTTCAACTGTGTGGTGGAGAACACAGGTATAACCCCATGTGATAATACATAGAAAGGGACACAACAATGAACGAAAGTAAATCGACATAGAAACAATGCATTAGAACATCCAAAGACATGGTTAGAACACCATGGGAAGAGGAAAACCATCTACTAAAGTACATGGGAGTAGGATGGATACATGTAAATGGACACACACATATTTTTAAAACCCCATGTGGCATCAGAACACCATGTATACACCCAATGTTCCATGTTTCCCGACATGGTTGGAGATCTGTGTACATCCTGGGACACAACATGGTGTTGGAGTGGAAACACATATTATTTGGGTCCTCTCACATGTCATGTTCCATTTGTATCCTTTTTAGGAAACTTCAAAATCATATAATACCTTTGTTTGGACTCTAATTTTGGCCGGAACATAGCCTATACTATATTTTTTACAACATAGAAATCTAGGGTGCCTTCATTGTTGATTTTGAGGTATAATACGAGTTTTCCATTAATGGTTATTATTTAGTATATTCTCTATGTTGGAAGTGATCACAAAAATATAACCATAAGAATCCTAATTGGAACCCTCTAGCTAGTCTAGGCATGGGTCCTTAATTTCTTTTTGGAGTAGATTCCTCTATTTGGGATAGGGATGGTTATACTAAGTACTTTTATAGTGGAAACGTCCATCAAGGTGGGACATGGTTATTATATAGTATCTATGAGTGGAACCCTCCAATGATTTAAGGTCATGTTCCCCCTAGCATTAGGGAGTGGAACCATCCTGATGTTAAAGGAATTGGTCCTTTATAAACTATCAGAGTGTTACCCTCCTTCTAAGAAAGGCATCTGTCCTCTATCAAAAATAGGAGTGGAACCCTTCTATTGGAATATGTTATGGGTCCTATATATTTCCTACTATGTTTAACCCTCCTATTGTGAAAGGGAATGGGTCGTCTACGTAGTGATTATTTCTCCTTATCTCTGAGACATAGTGGCGAGGAATGGATTCACTTGGTTTTTTTAGCTGGGCAGACACATAACATATAGGGAATCATTGATGGATATCCTGAACTATTAGTAACTCTTTCCTTATGTTAAACAGTGATATGGATATCCCCTTACTCTCTCATTTGGGATTTGTTTTTGAGAATATACATATACATTTATATCCATGTTTTGGGATTCAAATACTCTCCTGGAATAGGTTGCAATGACACGTAGGTGATGCCACGTGCATTATGTGTTTAACATATCATTTTTGGATGAGGTTACTCTCCTTATATGGGTATCAATGACTCGATGTGTATTCCATATTTAGCCGCTTGTTCTTGGATGATGTTATTATCCCCCTTTCATTGGTATGAGCTTCATTCGGTTTATTATATGCTATATTTCTTTTTCGTTTTTTTATCTATTACATCACCCCCTCCATCTTTTAGAGAATCATAATGGTTATGTATATATCCATCCATGCCTTGTCTTTTCATACACATGTCACTTTTTATGATCATTTAATATAGGTAAGTAGTGACTAAAACACATATTAGGGATACCTTGTACTTTGGACTACATACGATGTCCATATATTGAAGATTAAGTGCTAGGATATATCAGTGTTTTACATTATATTTTTTTAGGTTGGGATATCATTCTTATTTGGTATGTATTTTTATGCTTCACTTTTCAATTTTCATTATCGTACTCTTGTACACAATTTTGATTCAGCATCCTTGGTTTACATTCAAAATGTTACAATTTTTTATTATTATTTCTCTTTATTTCGGTATCAAGATAACTCTCTATGTGTTTGTGAGTAAATGTACATAGTCAATTTCCTCCCCATAGTAGTTATGCCTTTGGAACTAGCCGCCATCCCCTGGTCTATTGAAGGGGGATCAGTGTATTTTTGCTCGTCCCTTGATTATAGGTAGGTTTTGAATATATATATATATATAATATGATAATAAAGAGGTTTCACTAGATGGTTCAAAATTTTAAATTTTATAAAGTACACATACACATAATTTATTTCAATTTATCTTCTATTTAATCCTAACAGATATGTTTCATAATATGAAACCAATAGTTCATAGCTCAATACTATCATGTTTTGTTTTTCAAATAGAATCACCATCAATATATTTATGAAATAACCACTTATATTTATACTGGAATTTTATTTTACACACCTTTACATTGTTGGTTTAAAGGCACACTATCATAAGAAGAAAATAAATGTAAACATGATAACTAATTATAGGATCATGAAAATTTAACAATTCATATCAATCAATCACCTAAAAATGTAACATATTTGGAATACTAAATAAATAACTATTAATGATAAATATAGAATCAAGAATAGATAGACATGATAAAATAACTCAAGTGATACAATTAAGCATGGAAATCGACTATGTTAGAAGGAAACAATTAACCCTGACATATATGTAAGGCATGCGAATTAAAGTGAAAAATCATGATGAATTAAAAAACATACTAAATAAAATATAGATTATATTATATAAAAAATAATTCTTTCAAAATAATTAAGCTGGTAAAAACTAAACATGTAATTAAAATTTAAAAAATGGAATATAAAAGGTATGTGAATAAAATACGGAAGGAACCTCACAACATTTTTGATAACCTATAAATGAAATCCAATGGCATAGAATATGAATAGAATTTGAATCCCTATATGAATATAATGATTCATGTAATGATACTTCATTTATATATTAGTTCAAGGTTATAATTACATAAACCCTACAAATTATAACGTAAGATAAATTACTCTATTCACACAATGTGAAATCATAATCAACCCTCACAATGAAAAATGTGAAAAACAATCCAATCCTTAGAACACATGGTATTTTCCCAATATGTGGATTTAACACTCCTAGGAACAAATATTTACCATGCATTGAAACATTATTAGACTCCTTTTTACCATCCAAAAATAGTAAGACAATGAAAAAAAGATGCTTTGAAAACACATTGTAAAATCCCTATCTGAATAACTACTAAACAGATAGTCAGACTGGTCTCCACGTGGAATCAAGAGCACCCCCTACACTAGAGGATTCTATATACAATAAAGGGTACAATGGTGGTATGTTTGGGGAATTATACCCTCATTATTGGAGTACCAAATTGTTATAATTCAATGTATGTCAACAGACAACATAAGCAGTATCAATAAAAATGGATAGATCAGTAGATGGTAAATGTAATTAATGAAAAAAAGTGTCTGTTTTAAAATATAACCATTCATTCATATAAATGTGATTATACCTAACTAATAATGAAATATGTAGTATGAAATATGATACAATACATGAACATTAAAAATGGATAAAAAGTCTCCATGGAAAATCTCCTCAAGCATCATGAGTTTTAGCTTAGTCCAATGCTCCTATCTCTATTTTACAGTGCACAACATAAGCAATAATCCATAGAAAAGTGAAAAATTTGGTTTTTATCAAATACCTTAGTGCAATGGATTCCTATGAAGGGTGTGACATATACTTAGTGGTCCACAACCAATGGTGTCTAAATCAATATATAGTCAATGTTTATAAATAAGGCCAATGTTCATGAAATTAATATGTGAAAGATGATAATAAATAAATACCTCAGTTAGGGTTCCCCATAGGACACCCAAACCATATTACCTACTTCATCCTATTCTAGAATGTCTATTATCATGGTGAACCTATACAGATTGGATATAATATTCTACGGGGTAATCAAAACTAAGTATCCTGGAATGACTGAGCGTAGTCATGTGATTAGGCCTTGTAGAAGTATCTATTAATTTATTTAATTATCACTATTTATTAAAATAAATAACAAATATTATTTTTGTACATAAACATAATCATGGGACTGTCTAAGTTGAACCTTATAAAGGAACCCATGTATTACCTATGTAGTGCAATAATTAACCAAATCTAAAGGATTCCTTCCATAGTGATCTATAAATGAAATATCAAGTATCACTCTCAGGATAAAGTAAAAAATTTCCCATAAGAGTCTATACCTTGTATCTCACAAAGGGCCATAATATCTCTTGTGAAATGGTGTCATCATCTTACCACTATTCACATCTAGGGGTGCTCCCTTGGGAACCGATATGATGGATGTGGAGGTCAGCAACATGCATGGTGATCCCATATAAGAATAGACTTGTATTTCCCCCCGAATATAATGCATCATCCACCCGTGATCCCATCCTTGGAATTCTATAAAAAGGAATCAAGGTATCTCTTAAAGTTTAAATAATACATTCATCCCTTTTAGTTTCAATTACTATGAAGGAAAATTATGTTAACATACCTAATCATAAACAATGTTCAATGTATGAGGGTACAAATACATGAAATCTATGTCACAAATCATAAATTCAAAAGGAGAGGGCCTAGAATATTGATCATTGCAGTAAAAAAATATAAAACACCAAGAACTTAGAAAGACACCAATATGGAAAATTAATATTTAAAACTATCATTTTTCATAGAATACAACACATCTAAAAGATGGGTTTTAATAGAAATCATGATATTATATTTAAACAATTCATTTGATTAAACATCATTCATTTCATTTTAATTCATACAACCCAAGGGTGGTCTAGTTGTAAATAATTCACAATATTTTATTATGAAAAGAATAAGAGATCTCTCCTAGAGGGGTGGTTTGGGTCAATTTAATAACCTCCAACCACATATATTGGATTCTATATTATAGTACTATGTGTTTTACACATTCAATTTCATGAAACTGATAATTTAGGGGTGACACATAGAATTTAGGTATGTGACACAATGGTGTTATTAAATATTCATTGAAACATTGTCGTACATGTTATAGACAACATTCCATAAATCATGGATAACTCTCACATCCAATGTCGAAGCTTGATTTTTCCTTTTTAATTTAATCGAAGAAACAAATGAATTTCCGAAAATAGTGTAGAATAGATCACACAATGATATCATTTTATAAGGATAATGAAAACAATTTTAATGGGAATATGACTCGTAGAAAAATTTAGATCTATCTAATTCACATGATGGAGATCAAATTAGAGGCTAGATGAGGGAGATCCCCTTATACATAGATTAAGAATGGAGGATCTCAAGTTGGATCCCCCTAGTGCTCATTATTGTGGAATAAAGGAGGGGATTCAAAAATAAGGGATGGATGGAATATGAATATTTCAACCCATTTAGTGAGGCGCTCATTTAGACACAAGGTTGGCCAAACTATATGCCTACTTTGAAAGAGCCATTTCCCAAGGAGGGGGGGTCACACTATTGAAATTCATAGTTTAAGAAATCATGTGGTTTCCCTCTTTTAAATATATATGGAATGCCAAACAGATCCTTCTACATAGTTAAGAAAAACTGTATAGGACCATCATCTCCACTTATAACTACCTGTACTTTACAAACATGGATATTACAACAATAATAAAGAATATTCATTACAAATTATAACAAATTCACGATATGATCATATTTTTAGTGTATTTAAAAATTGGGAAGCACAAACAACTCGTTCATAAAACATTTATATTGTCTCCCACTTATTTCTTCATAACTAGACTCCTTTTTTTACAAATCTTACATAATACCTTTCTTAATAACCTGGGGAATAAAACATATGAAAGGGTGATATCAGATGATTATTAAGGTAAAAATGGAAAATATTCATCATATAATAGTCATAATACATATGAACATAACATTTTAATGTCTTATCCTGCATATGAAAGATCATGATATCATGACATGGGATAAAAGTTCATAAAAATCAAAGGAAAGAATCCCAAAAGTCCGAAAATATGACATGAATATTTATGGCATACACATTATCATAGAAAATAATTTCATATTAGTCAAGGATCATTTTCGGGACCATCATAGAGAAGAACGTATATTACTAAACTGAGTTCACTCCTCGTTCCAGCCTTGTAATATAGAATAAAGTCATTTCCCATTAAATCAATGTATATATAATGATATATAAATCTTTAACGAATTTATTATAGTGATATATGTGTCCCACCCATCTCATAATGAAATCATTATTTCGTGTTCCACAACAACATAAATCCTTCATCATTGCATATCTTAAAGAACAAAAATGGATTTTGTAAAAATAATTCGATCATAATCCATATAAAATAAATGGATTTCATATAATTAATTCTGTTATAATCAAAATAAAATCATAGTAATAATATGGACAGGAAAATATACCAATTTAAATAATGTCGCCTTTGATAGAAAATAAATTTGATAAAAACACTTGAAAATAATTCTAGAGGAAAATATATTTGCTTCTTCAAAAACATATTATTTTCTCAAAATTCCACAAAATTTTAAGCGAAATTAATTTATTTGAAAAAAAAGAAATTTGTAGGAGAATATGTATGGAAAAAGGATTTATGGAAACATGAAAATATATTCTTGTCGTATATGTTAAAAAGCATTCTCCTTGTATATTTTCTGTTAAATCAAAAAGTACCTCATATAGAATACCGATAATAGATTCCTTTCATATGGTTTATTAATAAATTTACACAGGTTAAAATTGAATTTAATAAGTTTTATAAGAATATACATAATATTAAATATTTTGGAATCCTGGATTTGGAAGATAAATATACCTTAGAAAGTACATTCGTAGAAAAAATCTCGGATCATAATGGGATTGTGAAATTTTCCCGTACCTTAGGATTGATTTCATTTGTATATATCAAATAATACATTATAATGATTAAAATAATTTCATTGAATAATTTCAGAATCATATTCATTTTTATTATATCATATATGAACATATTATCACCCATTTCTTAATAACATATCATTTGTTACTTATTATTTGAATATTAACTACTTCATTTTCAAATGCATTTTTTGTCAAATAAATTGTAGTTCTCTTTATTAAGTCATAGGTAAATCATTAAATAAATGATATTAACACAATATATACCATATTTATTCATTCTATTCATTTATATAATCATTCATTAATAATTATCATGTAGAATGAATCACATAACATCATACAGATGGTAGACCGTACGTACACACGAGCGATGATATCATTCTTATATTTGTTGAATGGTATTTAATTGGTTAATGTATAATATTTAAGAATTAATATCATGTTATGATAACAATATATAGTTACTACTTACATCATTACTCCTATCCAAGTAAGGTGGTGGTGAAAAAACAAATTACACCATGACGTGGAGACTGTAAGACGTGCATACGCACGTGTGGTAATTTCATTTTTTGTTTGATAGATATAAAGTAGAATATGGTTTTTTTAATAATCATAAAAATATTTAATTATATAATTTATTTTGGAGTTATTACATTATAATGAAAAAACACATGAAGAGGAAGTAGAATAAGAAATAATTTTGGAAGAATCGGTAGAGGGGATTACATCTTCATGACGACCTTTCCCTAAAAATCTTCGTAGGGCACTAGATTTGTTATTTTAAGAAGACCCAAACCTATATAATGTTACTAGGGAATTTTATAAGTGAAAATATTAGTGGATTTGTGATCTTGAAGGCTCAAAGTTAAGTGAATATATGATATTGGATGTTCCCTTTTATAAATGAGTTGAGGGGAACTTTTAGAAATCATACAAATATTGATTTATAATAAAATAAAAACCCATCCAAAACCTCCAAAACAACAAAAATCATAAGATTAGATTAGATAAGGTTTAAATATCATAAACCAATAATTTTTTACAAGTATTTCTATCAATTATACCTTACCATTTTAATGAACACTTTGTTATTATATTTAAATATTAACTTGGTTAAAAAATAATTCAATATTAAATGGGTGAAATATTTAATTATTCGATGAACAATAGATCATAAATAAATATATTTGAATATTTTCTATAATATCACAATTATTATATTTTTATAGAATTTTTTTTAAAAAAATAATTTAATAAATCATATTTTTGATAAATAATCAGTAATGTCAATTATTAAAATATTCAATTCATCGATTTTTAAAAATATTTTGATAACATGTTAACTTATAAAAACTATTTTATTTTTTCCCTAATATATTAATACCATCCTTAAAATTTATTATAAAAAATAATTACCCAAATTATATTTATTTTTACATTTTTTATACCATTTATTTGTTATCCTAATAAATAAAATAATCACTACATCAATGTGGTGTTATTATTTAATATACTTATTTATTGAATAAAATTTAAAAATAAATTAATATTATGAATATATATCTATTATATTTCATGTGAATATTATTAGTCAAATTTATCATAAGGAAAATATAATATTTAAAATGTTGTACATATTAAATTATGAAGGTGAAAGTTTTAACATTCATTTAAATAAAATAATATAAGTTTCATAATGAAATGTATAAGTTTCCAAATGGTAAATAACATGACCCTTCGATTATTATGGTAGAGATATACTTGTACAATAAGATAGGGTTCATTTTTTGGGCCTTTTATTGGGTATTATTATGTTAAGAAAAATAATATTATTTATTTGTCATCAATTAAACTATTTCTCCACCATTAATGTATAAGTTATTAAAATAATTTTTATTTTCTATAAATTAAAAAGAAATTAAAATGAGAAGAAAAAAATGTAGCTTTCAAATGAGAATTTATAATAGAATTTACCCTCTGTATAACCTTATATAATAATTATTTAGTTATTAAAATTTGATTGATAAATATTTAAATTTTATTTAAATAAAATAAAATAAATTTTACAATCTCATCAATTTGGATTAAAATGGATACCATTATACCAAAGGATTATTTATGTCAAAACACACTTTTACAATGATATTAAAACATATGTTAGGATGATTTTACAATTGTATCCTTACCCTTAATTACCTGATTTGTCCTTTTACCGTATTAATAAAATTTTCTGAAGTTAATACTCATAATAAAAAAATAAGATATTTACATAATTTGGACCTAAATTTTACAATTATGGAATCCATTTATCAAAATTAATAACATAGAAATTTTAGTAATTTATTTAAATTCAATCCAATTGTCAGAATAAGAGAACATGTGTTTTAATGTCAAAAAATTGCAAATGATTAAAATATTTTTACATAAAAATTCAGTGTAAAATTAATTCTAATGACATAAATTTATAATTTTAGCAGTATAATCCATTTAAAATTTATAACCATTCATTATAATAAAATAACCATATAAATTATTTTGATGAATTTTTTTTTTCACTAACAATTTAGAGTATTTTTACTATTCATTAAAACATGAATGTTATCAAAAAAAGATCAAAAATTCATCAAAATTAAATTTTTATATCCCACATAAAAATAAAATTTTTATGCTCTCATATAAATTTTTTTAATGTATTATAATATTAATTTAAAAGGGATTATCCATTAAAGGGTGTAAAATTACTCTTTTAAAAAAATTTGGTCTTTATACATTAAATATGGTTTATCCATACCCTATAACAAAAATATCCATTGGATGAATAGAAAATATTTTATTATGTATATAACATATATATATCATTAATTCAATTTTCTAATAATAATTCACTCAATTTATTAATACAAAAATAACGATATAATAATTGGTTGGGAATGATTTCACCATACATTTTCTTAAGTTTGTTATATTTACTCCCACTAACCTAACGACAATGTTATAATGGTAATTTTAAATTAAGGTCATCCGATTTTTCATTTAAACACATTATTATGTGAAATTAATGCTATTGAGTAAAAATTATTTAGAGAATATATTTAATTAAAGCATCTCGATGTTACATTATACCCCACATTAAAATGAATTTCACCCTCACAATTTGTCACTTGGATAAAAAAATATTGGAATATATCTCCCTCATCATATCCTCAAGTTCTCACATACCATCCTAAAATTGGTGGTTACACTAGAAAAATTAACCAATCGAGTCATATTGTATTACAAAAACTTTTTCGCTATGATCCAGAATCTCAATTGGTTGTTCTTTGTAAGAATGATTTTTCTCTAATGGTACCAAGTTGACTTTAGTAAATTTGAATGACCAGGTATTTAATTTCTCAAGAGATACACATAGAACACATCATGAACTTGATAGAGGTTAATTGGAAGTGCCAATTGGTAAGATACCTTCCAAAAAAATATAGAATTTTTAAAGGATCGATATACATAGGGCTCAACTTTTCCTTCTTTACAAATGACATTACTCTCTTCCAGGGACATATTTGTAGAAACACATTGTCACGCACTTCATACTCTATGTTTCTTTTGTGGGATTTAGAATAATTTTATTCCGAATTTGATCTTCTCTTATGTATTATTTAATAGATTAGATATTTCTTACCCTTTCATAAAAAATATCTGATCGTAATAGCTTTCTTTTCCAAATTCCATCCCTTTATGTCAGAGGTCTAAAATTCCTTCCATATAGGGCTTCATGAGGAGACATATGAATACTACAGTGATATATATTATTGTATGAAAATTATACCAAATGTAGTTTTTAATACCAATAACCTTTTAAATCCATAGATAAAACTTTCAACATATCTTCTAGAGTTTGAATAGTCCTCTCAAATGGATCATCTATCTGAGGATGATAAATAGTGCTAAAACATAAATATATATCTAGAGTCTCTGGAAGACTTCTCTAGAACTTCATGGTAAGCTTTGGATCCCAATCAAATATAATATATGTTGTTACTCCATGAACTATAACCAATTCATTTATGTATATCTTCAAAATCTAACCAAGATATGAATACTCTTTAATAAAAATGGAGTATACCAACATCGTATGGTGATAAACTATAACCTATATTGAATTATGACCTATATATTTTTAGTGAAGTCTAATGACAAGGTCCATAGTGATTTTCCCCATCTCCATTTTGGTGTGGGAAATGGTTGTAACATCTCCTTAGACATATGTCTCTCACCCTTAAATTGTTGACAAACCAAACATCGAGAGACATATTCAGCAACATCTCATTTAATGCCATACCACCAAAAAGAATTTTTTTAGGTCCCTATAAATATTTTTTCTTCAATGGGGAATAGATAATGAAGAACTATGAGCCTCATCCCATATCTCCATCTTTAATTTTAGTATGGGAGTAATACAAACCTAATTCTTGAACCTTATTATTCCATCACAATCATAGTTGAATTTAGGAACATTTATCAACTTCTTTTGTTTCTCTACATCTTTCTTTTACACATCATTAATTGTCACTTTTATAGATAGTTCAACATTCATTTGATAATGGATATGCTAACACGGTCCTTTCGACATAATGAATATTCCACCATGTTCTCTTTCCCAGGGTGGTAATATATTGAGCAATGATAATCTTTAATAAACTCCAACCATATTATTTGACACATATTAGGATCCTTTTGTGTGAAAATATAATTTAAACTCTTATGATTAGTATAAATACCAAAAAATTCATAGTAAAGATAGTTACCTTATATCATTAATGAAAATATTAATACAGCTAACTCCAAATCATGAATTGGGTAATTTTTCTCATGGATTTCCCATTACCCCGAGGCATAATCTATTAATATATAATTTTCCATGAGAACACATCCCATCCCCTTTTTGGATACATAATTTTAGATCACAAGCCTTTATCCACTACAAGGTAGTGTGATCATAGGGGCACTGACTAACATTAATTTGATCTGTTTGAAATTATGTTCACATTTCTCCAACTATGTGAACTGAACTCTTTTTCGAGTCAACATGCTGAGTGGATTATATTATTGTGAAAAATATTTCACAAATAATTGATAATATCCATCCAAATAACGAAAACATTGGATATCGTTTACTTTTTTCAGTCCTGTCCAACATTTAATATACTATATTTTTACTGGATCCACAAATATTCCCTCTGGAGATTACGTGACCCAAAAATCAAAATTTATGAAGCCAAAATTCACACTTGTTAAATATTTTATAAATATTATCTTTTATCAGGGTCTTTAGTATAATTATCATGTGATATTCAGGATATTATTTTCTCTTCTAATAGACAAAAATATCATCTATAAATACTATGAATAAACTAATCAACATTGTCTCTAAAGACTCTATTCTTTTGATCCATGAAGATAGCGGGGAAATTAGTGAGACTAAAAGGAATCATTATGAATTCACAGTGTCCTTCTTGACCCCTAATATATGATATCATAAATGTCGATCCATCATGGAAAAGTATTTAACTCCCTATAGTTTTCCAAATAATTCATCAATGAGGGGAAAATAATATTTGTTCATGATAGTAATCTTCTTATGTTCCCGATAATCCATATAGAGTCTCATTGATCCATATTTTATCTTATCAAATAGAATAGGTTCTCCACATGGTGATGCACTATGGAGTATGTATCCTTTGTCTAGATTCTATTTTAGTATCTTCTTTAATTTCTGCAACTCAATTGGGGCCATTCTCTAAGGGGACCTTGAAATAGTAATCGCATCGGGAATGTGTTTTATTAAAAACTCACCATCATGATCTGGGGGAAGAGCTGGTTATTTTTCTATAAAAACAGAATAAAACTCATGAACATTGGGTGTATTCATAATTTTGATATTCTCCCCAACCATTATATATAAGTTATATTCATTTATAAGGATCAAGACCCATAATATGGACGAAATTTTCACTGGATGTTCATAATCATCCTTTCATTGATAGAGAATCATATATTGATCTGGAATATGAAATGTGACTTCTCAACCATGGAAATTGATATGAGCTCTGCATAGAGAATTCTATTCCATGCCAAGAATCACATCAAATTCCACTATAAGAATGATTAAAAAAAATTTAAGAAGTAATTTCCCAAAAACATCAAACTGGAGAAGAATTATAACCATTTGATGTGATCATTGTGCCATTAGTAGTTATCACAGCTAACATAAAATCTAATTATTGATGTAATATTGTGATACCCTTAGTAAACTATTCAAAAATAATAGAGTTGGTGGATCTATAATCAAATAAAACATTTTCTACTTTAGAGTGGATGGTAAGTGTACATTTCACCACTTCATTATCGTTCTCCATGTCGCTGATAGTGATCACATGTTACATGAATTTTTCATTGAACTTAAGTGTTTTAGGACATTGATCATAATTAAGAACCGTTTGATTAGGTAATTGATTGGAATAATGCCCCATTTCTTTGAACATTTATCATTAAAGTGTTGGAGGTACAATCTGTGTATCATTTTCTTTATTCACATCATAAGATAATATTTTTTCCAAAACATTGGCATTAAAAATACCAAAAACATACTTTATACCACAAAAATAATTTATTAGTCCAATTAATAAATTTTCCTATGTATTTTATTCCACAATTCAGCCGTAAAGAAAAACTCATCTTCTATTCAGTGTGATCTTTACATGTCCCCTTGAATTTCATTTTTCTCTTCTTATTAAACCCATAGGATAGATGGTTTACTCTAATATCCATCTCAACCTTGAGATAAATTCAAATGATTTCCTCATATATTTTAATGTAACTTTTGGTTAATTACCTTCATATACGTGATTTTATGCCACTAAAGTATCGTTACTTTTTACTCTTAGGTTGGATAATATTTCAAAAAGCATAACTTGCATGTCTTGTACATTTTTTTCTTTGGAAACAAAAGATTCATCAACCTTTATCCTAAGTTTACAGAACTACTTTCTCCATATTTGATTAAATAATACGAGGAATGTACTTATTGAAAAATAAGTTCTTAATCACATCCCACTTTATGGACTCAATTTTATCTCTTTGCCACATATTCTTGATAAGGTTCCACCATTGATCATCTTCACCTTAGAAATGATTAATTTCTAAGATGAATTTATCATGTTCTAAAAATTGGATAACTAAATATATCTTTTCAATTGTACTAATTAATTTTTCATCCACTAATTGATCATAAGAACCACTAAAAGAAGGTGGAATCTACCTCATAAAGGAATGAACAGAATGTTGTTCCGTCCTTTGCTCTTTTGGAATTCATTCATGATTCATAGATTGTGAAATATTTGTGAGAATATTTACAATATTGTTCATTATATATCCCAAAATAATTGGTTTCTTAGGAGTACAATCATTTTATTGTACATCACCTTCCATATTAACACGATTCCTTTGGGCTACAACCATTGACTAAAAACAATCATCATAGATTACACAACAATAATCATAACAGGAAGACCACATAATCTAGAATTAAATTTCAATTTTTTAAACATTATGTTTTATCCTAGGTTACTTAGGATCATTTCTAAAACACTAAGATTGGAACCTATATTTCAACATATCCATTGGGTTCATACTATGGTTTTTTCATCCTAGTTCCCAAAGGATAATTATAAATTTCTTATGATACCAGCTATAACAATACATAATTTATATACACTGATATTACATCAATATTGAAAAATATTAATTAAAAATTATAACAAATCCATGAAAGGACTGTATAGGTACAATGTATTTAGAAAATGGGAAACACAAACAGCTAGTTCATAAAACATCCACATTGTCTCCCTCTTATTTCTTCATAACTAGAATCTTTTTTGACATTAGTTATTTATACCCATATTAATGAACTGGGGAAATGAATCATATGAAATCGTGAGATCCAATTCTGAATAAATGTAAGTAAGGGAAAAATAAATCCTATCCTAATAATAACCCATATGAACATAACATTTAAAAGTCATGTACTGAATATAAAATATAATGATATCATGTCAAGGTATCAATAATCATAAGAATTAGTGGACATAATCCCAAAAAATAATAACATAACACATGAGGTTTTTTGGAATACAAATAAAAATATAAAATCATTTCAGATTATTCTATCCTCATTTCTAATACCATCCTTGTGAACAATTTCCATTACTGAACAGAGTTCACTTCTTGTTTGAGCCATGTATTACTGAACTAAGATCATCACTCATTCCATACATGTCTATCTCATGAGATATAAATCATTACCAAATAAATTATAGGGAAATATATGTCTCACCAATATCATAATGAATATATTCTTACTTGTTCCCCACAAACATAAATCATTCAGCCTAGCATAACCCAATGAAAAAATGAGTTTCTTAATCATCGTTCCATCATAATCAATATAAAATAAATATATTTCAAAAAACATTTCACTAAAAAACACAATAAAATTATAGAAATAATTGGGATAGAATCATCTCCCTATATAAATAATTTCATCTTAGATGAAAAATAATTTTTATAAAAAACATGAAATTAATTTAGGCGGAAAATATCCTTTCTTCTTCAAAAACATCTTCTTTTTTCAAGATTCCGCACAATTTTAAGAGATAATAATTTATTTGAAAATAAATGTGAAAAATTGTATAGGAATATTCAAATAAATATTTAATTATGAAAATATAAAAATACAATCAAGTCATATAAGTTAAAAACCATTATCCTTATCCTTTTGCTGGTAATGTCAAAAATTACCAGAGTAAATACTTACATATAAACAATCTCAAACAATGTTGAGATTGGGAAGTTATACCTTGCCTTATGTCTGATTTCATTGTATATATTTGAACAAACTTTATAATGATATAAATAATGTAATTTACTTATTTAGTTATCCTAATATTTTTTATGATATCATAAATGATCATATTACCATCTATTTGTTAATAGCATTTCATTACTACTTGTTATTTAGATATTAACTACATTGTGTTCTTATGCATGTTCGGTAAAATAATTTTTTTTATAATTGTTTGGTTATATTTACATCTTTAAAAAATTATATTAACATAATATATACCATATTTATTCATTATGTAAATTTATTTAATTGTTATTTAATGATGATTGTGTAGAATGAATCTTATCGTATCGTGTAGACGGTAGGACGTACGTACACATGAGGGATGCTATCATTCTTATAGTTTTTGAATGGTGTAAAATATTTCAGAATTAATATCATGTTATAATAATATTATATAGTTATTATTACCATCATTATTCCCATCCATGTAATGCGGTGGTGAAAAAATAGATTACACCACGACATGGAGATGGTCAGCCGTACATATACACGCATGGTGATTTTCTTTTTCATAGGATGTATTGAAGATAAATTATATATTTTTTATAATAATAATTACAACATAGTATATAATTGATACTAGATTTATTACTTTATAAAGAAATAACTCATGAATACTATTTATAATAAGAAATAATTTTGAATGAATTGGTAGAGCACAATACCTCTTCATAAACAATAATCCCCTAAATCACATCTTAGATCACTAAAGTTATTTGTTGAATAAGACCAGAACCACTATAATTTTACTATGGAAGTTTATAAGGGAAACTATTAGGGGATTTCGGATCTTCAAGAAACCAAGTAACGTAAAGAGGTGATGGAGGAAGTTCCCTTTTATAATTGATGTGAGGGGCCCTTTTGAAAACCTTAGAAATATTAATTTGTAATAAAATAAAACCCCATTAAAAATAATATAAAATGACCTAAATTAGAAGATGAGGTTAAATAAGGTTTAAATCTCATCAACTAATAAATTTTTTAGAAATATTTATTTCAATTTAAACCTAATCATTTTAATTAACACTTTGTTATTGTAATTACTTTTTTACTAGGGTAACAAATAATACACTATTAAAATGGTGAAATTTTTACATATTTGATTCCCAATAGACCATAAAAAAATAAATTAGAACATTTTATACCATATAATATTTATCATTTATTTTTACAAAAACAATTATGATTTTTAAATAATTTAATAAAACATTATTTTGATAGATAATCACTAGTGTGAATTTTGACACTATTCAA
Source organism: Viscum album (assembly GCA_963277665.1). Lineage (NCBI taxonomy): Eukaryota > Viridiplantae > Streptophyta > Magnoliopsida > Santalales > Viscaceae > Viscum > Viscum album. Next base: position 1,284,414,987 of record OY728159.1, on the reverse strand, counting down.
TTCAATGAATAAAAAAAAATTTGATAACAATTTAACTTCCAACAATCTATTGTATTATATTACTTAGAGGTTACATCTATTTTATCATTTTTAGACATCCTTAATTTGTTATCTCTATAAATAATATAATCACTACTTCAATTGTTTGTAATTTTGTAATAAATTTATTTGATAAATAAAAATTAAAAATAAAATACTATGATGATGAAATATTTGTTAAAATTCAAAATAATACTTTTATTATATTTTTTATTCTATAAAATCCAATATTTAAAATGTTATACTTATTAAATTATGAAGTTGAGAACATTAACGTTACATCAAATAAAATAATATTAGTGTTATAATATGTTCGATAAGGATCCAAATGGTCAATAAAGCGGTCCATGGATGATTATGGCAGAGATATAATCAAAAAATATGATTTTGTTAAGTTTTTTGATTATATAATTGGTATTTTTATTTTAATAAAAAATATTATTGAGTTTTCAACTATTAAATAATTTATACATCATTAATGTATAAACCTTTAAAGAAAATAATTTAATTCCCAAAAAATAAAAATAAATTACGATGAAAAAGGAAAACATTTTATCATTCAAATGAGTATTTATAATCAAATTTATATTTTTTATAAACTTATATAAATATGATTTAGTTATTAAAATTTGAGTGAGGCATATTTAACTTTCATTGAAATAAACTAAAATAAATTTTTTAATCTCATCCAAGTGGATTCAAATGGATACCATATCGACCCAAGGATGATTTGGGTCAAAAAAATTAATCCAATGATATTAATAAAAGGTTTTGGGTAATTTTATAATAGTTTCTTTAAACATAGTTACCTTATTTACTCATTTACAGTATAAATAAAAATTACCAAACTTTCTACTCATAATGCCAAAAAATATAATAAGCTTGTTTAAATAATTTAGTCCTAATAATTCAAATTATAGAATTAATTTTTAAAATTTAAGATCACATAATTTATAGTAATTATTTAAAAATAAATCCTATTTTCGGAATGGGAGAATGTGTTATTAAAAGTTATACATTGCAAAATATTGAAATGTTTTTACATATGAATTCAATATAAAATTAATGATAATGAAATATATTACATTGAATGATAAAAATAAATTATATTTATAAATTAAAATATTTAAATAATATAATTAAACAATATAAATTTTTTTGATAGAAAATGTTGCTTTCACTTAAAATTTAATGTTTTTTTAATATTTATCATAATTAGAAAATTATCAGAAAAATATCATAAATTCATCCAAAGTAAATTTTAATATCATGCATAAAAATAAAAATTTTACTTTGCAATATAAAAAATATTATTTTGTCAAATTTATAATTTAAAAGGGGTTCTCCATTAAAAGGATGAAAATTACCCTTTTGAAAAATATTGGTTTCTATACCTCAAATAAGGGTTATTCATACCTTGTGAGAAAAATATATATTTGATGAATATAAAAAATATTTTATTAAATATATAAAATATATATTTAATTAATTTAATTTACAAATAATAATTCACTCAATTTAATAATTCAAAAATATAAATATATAATAATTGGTAGAGAATGACTTCACCATACATTTTCATAAGTTAGGTAAATTTATTCCGACTAACCTAAAAGCTAGGTTATAATGGACATTTTATATTAAGAATGTCTCACAGTTCATTTAAACTCATAATTTCAGGTAATTAAATATATTGAATAAAAATTATTTAGAGAAAATATTACATTAAAATATCCGGGTGTTACACCACTAGATTAGTTGTATGGTTTTTGGTGAAAGGTAACATTGTTCTGGTCAAATAATGCACCCATATCAGTCTTCTTCGCATTTGATATTTCAACTCTGGTGCTTCTAAAATTAAATGGAACACCCGAGAAACCTATTCAGACATTGAACAATTCTAAGAACAAGATATTTTAGCTTCAAAAAAATCAAGGATTTAAACACCTAAACTCAATTAAAGAATAGATTACCCACCAAATAATTAAATCCACCTTCGCCTTGAAAATTTTATCTTATAAAATTACATGTGACGAAATTAATATTATATGGAGATTTATTTATCATGAAATATATGAATAAATGTTTTGAAATACATTCATGAAAATTATGTGGATTATATGATGAATTCATGGTTGATTCCATGAAATATTTCTGTAGGAAATTCGATTTAGACAAAATAAAACCCTTGCAAAGACCATAATATTTGAAGTGATAACTATTCAATGATGTGATAACTAATAAATGATGCGATTATATAAAAAATAAGTAAACACCCATAAAATTTAATTACAAACTAAAACAATTTATTAATCATTTTACACATAATCGAGGAATTATAAAGTCCACTAATAAGTGTTATAACCTAATGAAATGAAATTGAGTTAAGAAACCCATTACCAGGAGTCTTGAATTTCTATGTATGTCCTTTAATCCAACATAAAAAACATATATTAATTTTATAATTTTTGTGACCTTTTATAGGTATATTACATTATTATTAATACATTTATTACATTTAATCTAATGAAATATTAATATTCCTAATCGTTTATGTCCATGTTTTTTGTTTTAATTGCATTCAGTTCATAATTGAAAAATTAAATTTACTTGGTTGATCATTGTCAAATTGGTTATATTTCCATAATACCTATTATAATTATCATGAAGTAATTATAATTATTATATATAAAATAAAACATTAGATTCATCCTTGACTATCTGTTAATAAAAACAACATACATCGTCTAATGAGGTGGTAGTTGGAACATACACATGACCGATGGTTTTCCATTTCATTTGATGGAAAATAAAGATAAAAAATAATATTTTATTTATTCAAAATCATATAAAGATAAACACTTAAAATAAAATCATTAAATCTAAACCCATAAAAATAGCTGAGAGGCATTTTTTGATAGAAAAATAAATCACTATGTGGAGACGGTTCTCCGTTAATACATATATTAGATGATTATGTTTTAGACAATTGGAAATGTATGAAAATATGAGATATATAATATTTACATAATATTAATTAGGTAATTAATATCCTATATATATACATTAAATACTCTATTATAACAATCCGTGAGTAGTGTGGATAAGAAATGAAATTAATCAGTTCATCAAGCGGTACTATGAACATACACAAGAATGATGGTTTTTTTCCTCTTTGGGGAAAAAATGAGTTCAATAAGTTCATTCCATTAACATAATAAAATCATTGTATTTAGTTCATAATTATTTTATTATACTATATTGGTAGGGATTAAAATTATGGAGGTAAAATGGGATGTAAATTGGAAATTATTTATTGAGATGACTACCTCCTACAAGAGAATGGTTTTTATATTTAATTAATAACCCTAGGAATGGTATTTTATAAAGACTAAAACCTCTGAATTGTTTACAATGTAGTTATGAATAGGGTTTTTGGCGTTTTCTTGGGCTGTGTAGATCAAAAATTGCAAGGAATATTGGCTAGGTGATGTTATTATATAATATAGGAGAGGGGTACCATTGGAATTACATAATGTATTATATTAATATAAATTAATTTTCACATTAAAATGGAAAGTAATTTATATATTTATAATATATTATATAGACTTATTATCCCCCTCCCTCTCAATAAAAAAATTGATAAAAGTTGACATCATGTTTTAACTATTATATCTCAATATTAGTCTTCTTTAATCCTATTTAGTGATTATTTTAATAACAATGTTTTTATGAATTAGGGGCTAATAAATTTACCATTTACAAAAAAAGACACCTAAATGGACAATGGATGATATTAAAACCATATCCCGCTATCTTGGCCAATGATAAGATTTTTTATTTTAAATATTTTAATTACATGTTATTTAAAATAAATAACATTTTAGTAATTTTAAAAATAATTCAAATAATCTTACATCAAAAAATATCAAGACTATATTGTAATTTGAATAAAAAAAATAACACATAATAAATACTTTAAATTTATCTCAAATATTTAGGTAAAACTATAATATACACAAAAAAATGTAAATTTTAGAGTTTTTGATACCATTTAAATGATTCTTCAACAAGATTCATGTCTCACCACAAGATATTACATTATAATAATTTCTAATTAGAATAAATTTAATTTTGTTGGCAGATTATAATGAATGCAACACCGGGTTTAAACCAAACACTTTTTCATCACATTATTCTTAGTAAATTAAATTATAACACATATATAATTTTTTTGTAGTTTATTTATATTATATATATATAATAAAATATTTTTACATTCATCCAATAAATATTTTATAATAAAAATATGTGAACAAATCAAATATTACGCAAAAAAACCAATATTTTGATAAAAGTAGTTTTACCGCCTTTTGATGGAGAACATATAATAAATACAATTATTTAAACTTTTATATATTATATTTTGTAATAAACATTTTCATTTAAATCATAATATATAAATTTACTTTTTTTATGTATTGGATTTTTCTGAGATGTTTTATTTTTTGATGAATAGTGAAATATACAATATTTTAGTTCAAAATTGCGTTTTCATATAATTTATATATATAGCTAAATTTTGTTTTGATTTATTTTTAAATAATAATTAGAAAAACATTAAACCATTTAATACAATCTATATTATAAGAAACAAATTATAATTAAATTTAGATATAAAAACTTAGCAAACATCTATAAGTTTTTACATTAAAAACCCACTTTGTCGTCTTGTTTGTAGTATTAGCGTTATAAATTTTTTTGAAACTTCTATAAATAATTTTTTTAATAAATTTCATACAAATTTTTAATAATTATGATATTTTAGTCTAATTTTATCAACTTAATTGTTTGATATTATGAATTTTAACTTTTGTGATATATTTTATTTAGCACATTAAAGGGTAAATCACGTAAATAAAGGTAAAAATAATATTATAAAATTTGTAAAATTAACCGAACTCTCGTACTAATTTGATTGTATGAGTTACGTTAGACCAAAATCATCCTTTTTTTGATTCTTTTTCCTCTTGAAAAAACTATTAATACATTAACTCTTTTATAGCATTGTATTCTAATGAAATTCTAATATGTCATACTCTTGTTTCTAACTAGTATTTCAATTTTTATATATGGGTTTTAAGAAGAGATAAAAAATTATAAATATTAATTGGAAATAAAAGGTATTTATTTTCCTCATGAAATTTTTTTTATAATTTTTAATGAATAAATAATTAAATTAAAGGCTTGTACAATAATGACATGCTAATTGTATAAATAGTGGACATATCGTATAAATGTTATTATAAATATTAAAGTAAATATCATTTTAAATAAAAAATATCATCCATGAATTTATTAGATGAACTATACGTATTATGGATTTATTAATGGTTTTTTATGTTATTTTATACTTATGTGTTTTTAAAAAAATCATATATGAATAGTGTCAAAATTGAAACTAATGGTATTTTAAAATAAATAATATTTTACTAAATAATATAAAATTAATAAAAAATATATATATTAGAAAAATTATTGGGATAATGTTTTAAATTTGAAAAATGGCTCATTTATGGTAGATTTTTTATTTTATAATAATTAAATCAAAACTGAAAGAGTAAATAAGACTATTTCTCACTGTAATAGGTCAGTCATTTAAATAAGAGTTAAAACCAAAAGATAAGGGTTAGAATTTGACATAAAATTATCTGAAATATGTTTTATGAATATAATTATAACCTTTTAAACCTAATATATATTTAACTTTTTTCATGGAAAATTTTATATGAAGGTAAATTATATTTTATTTAAATCAAATATAGTTACAAAATGTCACTCTCTTTGTATTTAATATCTTTTATGTTTCCTCATCGGAAAAAACAAGATATTAATGGACCTAAATTCATATTATTATCCTAAGGAAGTTATTTTTATTATATTATTTTTTTTAAAAATATAAAATATATAAATACCTTAAAATCTTCTTATATAATAAAAATTAATTATTAAATTAATAGATAAATAAAAAATGATTTTAATAATATTAATTATGATATATTTGGGATGACTTCAGGTTTTTATTGAATTTTATAAGGAAATATAATATAATGGAGATTTATTAAAAAATAAAATTTCAATTCCCACTTTTTATTGATATATTTAAAGTCCAATTAAAATAATAGTATTAAAAATGAAAATAAATACACTTAATTGAAGAAGTATTTTATTACGTTACATAAAAATCACAAAAAAAGCTATATAATCATAAAGGGAAAATTATATGGTCATTGATGTCTTAAAAAGTTTATATTTAGTTCATTTATAGTTATTTGGTTATATAATAGCCTTATTATATTTTATTATTTTGAGGAATTTGGAATGTTCCCCTCACCTCAATTATATAAATACACCTCCTCCCTCACATTACCACACCAATTTAAGTCCTCTATCTCAACCAAACTCTTCACATTTCTCTCCCCAAAATACATATCAAATTTCTAGTTTTTATGGTACATCCTAAATACTAACCTTACATCCCTTAAGAAGATATCTAAAAGAAGTACGCTAAAGAAGAAGTAACTGTTTTAACTAACCCGTTCACATTATTTTTTTATTATACATCCTCTTTATGTGTTTTTTCCATACTAAATTAATAAATACATTTTTATTTATTTTATGATATGTTATTATGATAATGGGACAACCATATTCGGTTATTAATCCTTCTTATGAAAAATTAAAACATTTTCCAAGCATATGTATGACTTACGATCTTCACACCATGGTGTAATTTGTTTTTCATCACAACTTTACTTGAATGGGTATAATTATTGAAATAATTAATATATATAGTATGTATAACATAATATTGATTCTAAAATAATTAACGTAACATCCAATTCATTATCCTTTCGCCATTAGTATAATGATATCGGCGTTCATGCATAAATATGGCCTATCATCTCCACGATGCAATGTGATTCATTTTCCTTGTTAACCATTCAAAAATTATTATTAACGTGTAGATAATGAGAATATAAAATATCTATGAACTTAATATCTTTCTGTATATGAAATATATATATCATATGCGTAGGAAACATGACTTACATAATAAAACATTCACAGACAAATGAAGTAGATAACACCAGAAACAAGGGTAATAATAAAATATTACTGACACGAGAATGATAAAAAATTAATAGGATCAGATAAAAAATCTTAAATATGAAAATGTCTCCGAAATAAATTAAATAAATTATTTAAATCATTATAAATGAGATTAAATAACATTTTCAAAAATGGAAACCCAAGGTAAGGGACTTCGCATCAATCCCCTTTCATTGAGGTATAGTTTGATGTTATACACCCACCATCTTTTATGAGGTATATATACAACCCCTTCGACTGATGAAGTCATTAATTTATTAATTATTATGATATCAAATTTTTATTTAAATGTTATTCTTTTATTGAGATTATAATTTAAATATTCAATGTGGTTTGAGACACCATGATTGTTTGAATATTTAATTATCAAATTTTTTTCTCTATATATATGTTTTTTAAAAATGTTATCAAAGTTATTATTCACTATTATCTAAGGATTTTTTAAATAAATTTTAACACATTAAATTTTTAAAAATTCAAAAAAATGTATATTCTTTCATTTCCTAAAACAGGTCCTTTGAGGCTTTTCTGATAAAATTATAAAAGTATTTTTTTAAATTATATGGAATAAAAGGCTATTTTCTCTATCATGAATCCATAAAATTTTATATCTTCAATTAAACATTTAAAAATTTATTTTTAAAAAAAATTTCATTTAAAGTTTTGTGTATTTTTTAATAAATAATTCAAAAGATAAATGTTTATTTCTTTGAAATTATTTCAATTATTGTCTTAAAAATATTTTCATATATATCAACATCCTCAGTTGAATCTTATAAATAATATAGGTTGATCTATTATGATATAATTTTCCATACTTTATTAAATAGTATCCAATTAGTATGATTATGGATGTTATATTTTGATACGATTCACCATGTTACTCTGAATGGTCTCTAATTAAGTTTACTGAGTAGGGAAAGTTGTTTATATTTTAGGTGTATGTATTGTTTATCCTTCACCCCATTAATACAAGGAATGAATTGGAAATATTATGTTATGATAAGAGACCAATATATCCCCACGATGCAATAGTAGGTCTCATGATATGAAATTAGTCAGTGAAAGCCCATTCACATTTGTTTCCAAGCAGTTCTAAATTTTCAAGATGGTTTATCTTGACAAAAATCTAGTGGGTTTCTACCCATGGGATTAAACTATCTTGGTTATAGATTTTGACTGAAATTATCTTGAGGATATATCATGATAGTGTAGAGATACAAAATTATACATTCCATCATTATTATAATTCCATTTTAATATTTTACTAGTACGGATATCCATGCTTAAGATTCATAGCTCATGTAATTATTTAAATAGAATTTAATTCCATTATTTACTTTTCCATATTTTTTATTCCATATTTACTCTTACCTTCCATTCTAAATTTAACTTTACTAAGAATTTGATCTCACCCCTTTCATGTGTATTATATCTCCCATAACATAGAGATGTATATAATGATTATTATTTGGGGTTAAGCTTGGATAATTATGGTGTTCTTAAAAGTTTATCTTTTTTGTATTTTATTTTTAAAATATTAATATACAGTTCATGTAAATAATTTGGTTTCTAAAACTACTAAAATGATCAGTCCTTTGGGATTTGATTCATTATTATCATGAAAATATAATAAAATAATTTACTAGTGTTGTGATTTTAGGGTCAGGCCATTACAGTTGGTTTTAGAGGAATTTTAGTAGAAACCATGGAAACTAGATTTAGGAAATCTTGGAATAGAAAACATTACACTATGACTGAATTTTAGGATAAGTATAAGTATAGGAAATCATCCTATATATTTTTTAATACCATGGATAACATATATTAAACCTATGAACTCATAGATTGAGATGAAGAAGTCATCTTTTTTACATCTTGCAAATGATTCGTTATGACTATATCACTATGATTATTATTAATCACTTTGGGAATTATGTTTTGTTCAATGGTTAGAATCGGCCAGATTATACAAGTAAGTGTTATACAACTAATGATTAATAGACTACAAAGGAAAATGAATGGAAAAATGTTTTAAGGAATAAGATGATAAATCATAGTTAATGGTATAAGGATGAGGTATAGTGATTTTTTTGCTCTTGGAATAAAGAATTTTTTTCATCAATGGTGTTTTATTTATAAGAATCATAAGATATATAATTATTGTAATGTATTACTTATTTTTTAAATATTTATTATAATAATCGTTTTCATTATGGTTTTATGTTATTCGGTATATAATAATAAGATCTTCATTATTTTGCATAGAGAATCTGATGTTAAGATTGATTTTTGAAATTTAGAGAACTTTTTTTACTATGATTTTATATAAGACTATTTTGGAAGAGTATTAAAGTTGTAATAGATTTTGTTGATTATTGGATATTAATTTTTTAGTTTAAAGATTTAATTAATAGAATTTTTTTTGCTAAAAATTTCTGTTTAAATAAATATTTAAAGGATGAACGAATGGCTGGAAGACCTTCTGATTCATCAAAAGTATTTCAGGAGTAAAAATTCATCTTAAATAACCATTTACAAATGTATGAAATGAAGTGAAAATAGACCGAAGAACATCCACATGATAACATCATGAAATGGAAGGAAATAATATAATCTCTCAGGAGTTTTTTATCTAGGTAAAAAAAATCCCTCAAATTTATTCATAGTATTTTAATACAAAAAAGTATCTATTTACTTTTTTTACTAATAAATCAATATTTTATTAATCATTCAAAATATTTATGGTTTTGTGATATTGAACCATATAATGATCATGCTATCTATCACTCTTTATTAGAAGATGATAGTTAGATTTATCATCCATGTTTATGAATTCACATTCCACTAAATTATCAATATATAAAATCCTAATCTTGTGGTGACATTTTCATCTCTATTTCCATCTTATTAAGAGTATATTTTAATGAACCTATTTCCCATGTGGGTTTCCCTGAAATGAATTATCAAGTATCATCCTGTTATATTGAAATAAAAATTAAATTTGTGAGGATATAATTTGTTGATGGTTGGGATAATGTATTACCAAAAGTCATAACCACATGTTTTTCCTTCTATAATAAATTTAATTTTTTTGATATCTTACAATGCATGCAACTCTGTGTTTAAACAAAACACTATTTAGTCAATTTTTGCACAGTCAATGAAATTCTAAAAATTATAGATAATTTATATAGGGAATATTATTGTTATATATACAATAGAATATTTTTTTATTCATCCTATATATATTTTATTAGCATACGATAAGAACAAACACAATTTTACACACATAAACAAATATTTTTATAAAAATAGTTTTACTGACTTTTAATGGTGAACCAATTTTAAATGAAATTTTTGACACTTTTATATATTATATATTACAAAATAAATTTATTTTTTAAAAGTGGAATATATAAATTTACATTGTTTTGTTTTTTTTATTTTATTAATAAGTTTAATTTTTTGTTGAATAGTGAAAATACAACATTTTAGTTCAAACTGCATTTTCATCTCATTTATTTATATAGATAAATTAGTATTTGATTGATTTATAAAGTTCAATTATTGCAATTATATATAAATTAGACAAATTTAGGTTTTTTTAAATTATTTAACATTAAATTTAGATACAAAAACTTAGTAACATTTGGTTTTTTTCACATTAAAAACCATATTTGTCATCCTCTCTATAGGATTATCATTAAACATAATTATGGAATTTAGTTTAATTGAATTTCAAAAAATGGACATAAAATACTCTAATAGTTAAGATATTTATAGTCTAATATGATCAAATTAATTTTGGGCATTATTCCTAGTAACTTTAGTAAAAAAAATATTAACCATAATCCAAGGTAAATAAAGTAATTAATGTTAAAAATAATATTAAAATCATTTTCAAATTATCCTAACAATTGTACTAATTTTATTTAAGGATATTTTTTCAAAAAAAAAATCATCTTAGGGTCAATTTTATGGCCTCCTATAGAATCATGGATGGATATATTAATTTTATAGTATTTTATTCTAATGAAATTCCAATAAGTCTTACTGAGGTTTCTAATATGTATTAAAAATCATATATATGGTTATTAAAAATATATCATAAACTATAAATCTTAACTATAAAAGCTTAAATTTTTATCTTCCTCATGATAATTTATTTTTAATTTTTAGGGAATAAATAGTTAAATTAATGATTTTAAAAATGATGGTTAGTAATTTTTTAAATAATGGACATATCAAATAAATTTTATTAAAAATATTAAAATAAATTTATTTTTACATAATTTATGTCATCCAATATTCTTCAAATACCTAGACATATTATGGATGCAATGAAGGGTTTTTAGAAGTTATCTTGTTGTAGATATATTTCTAAAAATTCATTAAATGATTCATGACAAAATAGACACTATTGCTATTTTAAAATAAAAAATATTTTATTAGATCATATAAAATTAATAAAAATATAAACATCATATAAACTATTGAGATAAATATTTAAATTTAAAAAATGACTTATTTATGGTCCATTTTGAATTTTATTGTATCTATATTAACCTTTAAAGTGTAAAAAATCATGATGTCACGGTAAGAGTTAATGGGTATAAATAAGTGTTATGACCAAAAGATAAGGGTAATAATGTGACCTAAAATTTTCGAAATATTATTTGATTAATATAATTCCATATTTATCACCTTATGATTGAATTTATGTTATTTAATGGTCAATTTTTTGTGGAAATAACTTATATATTATTTAAATCAATGATAGTTAAAAAATGTCACTCTCTTTGAATTTAATATATTTTAGGTATCCAAATCGGAAAAAACCAAGATATGAACAAAAATAAATTTATATATGTATACTAAGGTAGTTATTTTTATTATAAAAATGTATTTTAAATTTGATAAATTAAATATTTAACTTAAAATATTCTTTAATATCAAACAAATATCTATTTAATTAACCGAAATATAAAATAATTGATTTTAATAATATTAATTTTGATATATTTTGGAAAAGTTAATGTTTATAATTAATTATAAAGACCTATAAGATTTAATAGGTATTTTTGAAATAATTATATTCTAATTCACACTTTTTATTGATGTATTTATACTAAAATTAAAATAATAGTATCAAATTTGATAATAATGATACTGTATTGAATTAATATAATATTAAATTTATTAAAAATAAAAACAAAATATTAGATTATCATAAATGGGGTAATATATAGTCTAATATATCATAAAATATTCATTTATTGACTATTGGGAAGAAATTGAGTCTAGAATAGCCTTTTTATATTTTATTATTTTGTTTATTTCCCAAATTGTCACTCACCTCAATTATAAATGGAAACCTCCTCCCTAAATTCCATACAACAATTTAATACTTATAGATCATCCAAAATCATCAAACTTAACTACCTGAAATCCGAATCCAATCTCTTGTGGTTCTCTCACTTCCAAAATACCAACCCTAGTTCCCCTACGAAGAGCTTTAAAGGATGTCTTCCAAAGAATAGGTAATCGTTTTAACTAAATCCTTCAAATTAATTTCTTCTTATACATTCAATTTATGTGTTATTTACATACCAAGGTAATAAATACAGTATAATTTATATTATGAGATGATATTAGGATTTTTCAACCACTATATTCCATGATTTATCCATCCTATGAAAAATGAAAACATTGCACGTGCGTACATGCGGCTTACCATCTACATGTCACGGTGTTGTTTTTTCATCACCACTTTACATGGATGAGTATAATTATGGAAATAATGAATATATATACATTTATTATAACTATATTTTTATTCTCAATAATTAATATACCTTCCAATTCTTTACCATTTTCACCAATAAGGGAATTATCTCATCGCTTGTGCCCACGTACGGCTTACCCTCTCCACAATGTTTTGTGATTCATTTTCAATGTTATTTGTAAAATAATGGTTATTAAATTGTATATAATGAGTAAATATAACATCTAGGAACTCAATATCTTTATGGATATGAATTAAACTTATCCTATTCATAATAAAGAAGATCTACCTAACAAAACATGTATAGAAAAACGAAGTAGTTAACACCCGAAACAAGGGTAATAATGAAATATTACTAATAAGAAGGTCATAAATGATATAAAATGATCATATAAGATATCATAAACATGAAAATAGTCCTTTTATAAAGTAATTACATTATTTATACAATTATGCATTATATTAAATAACAATATAATAAATGAATAATATAGTATGAGAGATCATCTGAATCCCCTTTTCTTTAAGGCATTGTTTGATGTTATACATCAACCTTATTTTATTAGGTTAATATATAACCCCTTTGACTTATCATGTAGTAAATTTATTAATTATCAAGATGTATAATGTTTTTTTAAATATTATTCCTTCCTGGGGTTATGATATAAATATTGAATATGGTATGGGACACCTTGATTTATTAATGATCTAATTATCACATTTTTCTTCATATCCATGTTTTCTAAAAATGTTCTCCAAAATAATTTTAATATTCACCAATGATGGTTTAAATACATTTTAACCATTTTTAACATTTCAAAAATTCATTAAACTGTATATATTTTTATTCTTAATTAAGGTCCTTTGAGGCTTTTCTGATAAAAAAATATATAAGGATTGTTTTTTAACATATATAGAATGAAATACTTTTTACACCATCATAATTACATTAAATTACAAAGATTAATTTAAAATTTTACATGTTTTATTTCAAATAATATTATTTCATTTATAATTTTATGTATTTTTAAATAAATAATTCCAAATTTAAAAGGGTACTTCTATCAAAATATTTCAATGATTTTATTAAATTATTTTCATCTATGTCAATATACACTTTTGAATCATATATGTAATTGAGGATTATTTATTGTGATATCATTTTTCATATTTTATTAAATTCATTTTGATTAGTTTGAATATCATTGTGATATTTTGATACCATTCACCATATTACTCAAAATGGATTTTTATTATGTTTAAGGATTGGGGAATTTTATTTACATTTCATACGTATATGTTGTTTATGTTTCCCAAAATTGAATTAAGAAATGCATAGTAATTAGTAATTGATGGGTGTGGCCCCCTATAAACACTTTAAGCATTGGTAGTTCTCATTAGATGAAATAAGTTGGTGAAAACCACATCACATTTGTTTCTAAGCAGTTTTAAATTGTCAATATGAAATCGTAGACACATGTTATACCAGTTTCTACTCAATGAATTAAACCCTCTTGGGGATAGATCTTCACAATAAATATCTTGAGGATAAATATTGATAGTGAACAAATCCAACATTGTTCATCCCATCATAATTATTATTCCATGTGATTATTTGATTATTTATAATATAAATGGTTATGTTTTCTTGGTTGTGTGATTATTTCAATGGCATGTGTTTTAGTTATTTACTTTTCCATACTATTTATAAAATATTTACTCATATCTTCCACTTTGCGCTTACCCTTACCGATCATTTTATCTCACCCATTTCATATGTTTTCATTTTAATAGGATTAAAATATGTATATTATGACTAATATATAGGGTTAATATAGGATAATAATGATGTTTTCAAAAGATTATATTTTTTATATTTTACGATTTAAATTATAATGTAAGGTTCATATATGTAATATAGTTTCCAAAACTACAATACTGATATGTTATTTTTAAGTTTATTACTTGTAATTATTTCAATGTAATAAATTAATGCACCATCACCAAGCTTCATGGGTCAGGGTCTTATAATACACTAACATTATGTTATCATTGTGTGAGAATTTAAGATAAATTTTTAATGAAATAAAAATTAAAATAAATTAACAAAAGATATTAAACTTATTCATCTAAAAACTGAACTTATAGAACAATTCATTACTTATTTTTTATCACTCTAAAAAAATATAATATGTATTAAAATCATGAAAAATATATTTTTGTATCTTTTTTAAAATAAAATATTATAAAGGTATTTGTCAATGAAATATAAAATAAAAATATCATATTCTATAATATATTATGGGGTATTCTAATTAATCTATCCAATGAAATCTGGGAAATATTATGGATTATCGTGAAGCCCTATTTTAGAGTTTTATCCTTGTTCTGACCATTTTCTTGTACCATATTGACATCATATTTTCTACAGTTATATTACATTATAACCAAAAATGAAAATGAACCATTTAAAAAAATTAAATATTGATCCTAAATGTGTAATATATTTCCCCAAATCTAGTCATAATATGTTTTATAAATTACTATTAATGTAAACCCAAAAAAGGCGATGAAAATTTTTTTCTATGGGAATGATTTTTAGATATAATAATGTATTTATAAAATAATTAAATATAATCATGATTTCAATCAAATTAATTATATTTTTTTAATAAAAACTAAATAATGAAATTTTAAAAACTATTAAAATATGGTACACTAATAATAAATGAAGGGAAATGGTAGTTTGTTATAAAATTCATATCTTTTCATTATTCATTAAAAAATTAATCACTTCATAAAAATACCAAAATTTATCCCCAATCTAATTTTCTTATAATGATTTATTTCTTTAAAAATAGACATTATGAAAATTTAAAAACAAAATTATAATAGTTTCTCATATAAAACAAAAAAATAATATTTTTTGGTGAAAAATTATCTTTAACCCATAAATTTATTTCATTAAAATTTGAGTTCTAATTTTCTTTCAATTAAGAAATAAATTTACATTGAGTGATACTATTATAGATATATTCCTTAATTCAGTGACATATATTCATACCCACCAATTAAACATCAAGGATATAATTTTAATATTTTAAATAAAATTATTTCATGGTTTGTTTAAGATCAATTGTTTGAGTTGGAAACGTTGTTGAAAAATTGACTTTTAAAAAAAAGTGGTATTAGTTTCTAACACTATATAAATTTTCTCTACAAAATATAATCATGAAATTGGTTATTGTATAGTTTAATTTGTGAAAATACCTTCTCTAAAACACCACATCGTAATAAGGGTTAATAAATTTTATATAGAAAATTAAAATGGAGAAATATGATGGTCACCTAAAATAAACCTGAACTATGTTTGAAAATATGAGAAAATTATCATGATGTTAATATGGCCATGGTAGATTAAAATAATGTCCAAATAAATATGTTTATAAATAAACAATTAGATGATGAAAAATATAATTTTTACAAAATCATGAATTATTTTGAGGAAAATAATATCAACAATTCATAATAAATGCTTTTAAAAATAAATAATTTAAAAATAATGAGGGATTATTTTATTATTCTACATATATAATTTAAAAAATATTATAATTTTATTTTATTGAAATCCATATATTAATTTTCTTCCTATTGTTATGTGTTATAAATTTTTTTCCATATATCATACCATATTCCAAGTGATGAGTATATATGATAATTTTAAATATATGAATGGAAACATCTTTTTATAGGTCATATGATCTAAAACGGATTAAAAGATCATCCATCTTTATTTAAAAAATCCCTTGTTCTTAGGAAAAGATAATATACCACCCAAAATTAATATAACTTTGTATGAAAAACTATTAGATTTCACTCCAAAATTTCCTAAATAATACCCACTGTTTAAATCTATTTATTCAATAAACATTTAACCCCATATCGTAATTATCCATAATAATATCAACATTAATGAATGTTTTAACCTTAATGGTAATATAATACCATTTAAATTATATAACTATAAATTTAATGGAATTATACCCAAATAATATTTCATCTTAAAAAACATTACACAACTAAGGGTTTCTTGATACCTCGTCCCAATAAAACATCTCCTAAAATATAATTAATTATTTTCAAATACCATAAATTAAAACCTCAAAAATTGTCACTATAAATTTGAAGATATAAAAACACATAAATATATAAATCAATAATGGAATATATAACTATAAATTTAAACTCGTATAATAATATTCCAATATAATGTTTTATTTAATCCCTATACAAATAAGTACTATAAAAACCCCATACCTACACTTTTAGATCCAATGATAAAAAAAACTTTACATTTATGAATTTGATATTGATAAATGAAGCCTATTTTTATCCCACAATAAGACACAAAATTATATGTAAATATTGAATTCCAAACATACATATTTAATTTTTAGGTTTATTTTTTATAAAATTAAGAAAAAAATATTAAATAAAAATTCCCATTTCCTCAATTAACTATTTTTGTACTATACTAATCTTTTGTTATTCAAATTATGTCCTTTACATATTTAATAAAATTATTCAGAAGTAAAACCATATAATAATAAATCATTTCAAATAAATATTTATTACTTGGGGAAATATAAAACATAATATGAGAGTGACCAAACTATCAGTATGGGTAAACATAAGAATTAACAATTTAATGTCATTAGAGAGCATAAAAATAGAAAAAATATATGAAGAAAAAATAATTATGAATGTTTATAACCTAAAATAATTCATTAAAATAAAAATATGGATCATAAAATATAATACATAGAATAAATCATTATCATAAAAAATTCTCATATAAGTTAATAATTGTGAGGTATGTAAAAAAAATCCTTGAGCATGGGATTTATTATAACTTGTAGAATGTTTTGAAAAAATATATAAGTATCATGGAACATCCAAACATTCATCATGGAATAACATAAATAGATAATTAAAATATAATTTTGTAGTGACATATAATTAGTGTAATATTTTTTATTTTAGGAGTGACTTATACTTAGTTAACATTATCACTTTACTCAATGCATTTTATTGTAATAACTTACCCACCCATCCTTGGTTTACAAGGTCACCACACATCCTTTGATAATAATTTGATAAAAAATCATTAAATTATAATGTAACAACCTATAAATCATTAATAAATTGTCTATGTAAAATAAAATATCCAACCCCTTTAAAAGATTTTACATCCTAATATAAAACCCCTAAAAACGATCATCATTCCTTTTGTCATGAATAAACCATGGGAATGAAACATGTTTTAGGAAAATATCTTTCAATAAATCATAATCTATATTGAAAAATAATAATGATGGGAAAATTATAACAATTTCAAATTTGATAATAATAAAATAATAAAGGATAGTTCCACAATTGAAAATAAAATGTAAAATAATATCTAATTAATTTATTTCAAATAGATAAAATCACATTTCCTTTTAGAAATTGTTAAATTAAAATTCATAGAATATTGATATGTGAATTTAATTTTAAAATTTTCATAGGAACATGTGATAAAAAATTTATAGAAAAGAATATTTTTTATGGAAATAAAATCCATTATTTTGGTAAATTTTTAATAAAGTAACCACTCACACTTCTAGAAAAAAGGTAAATTATTTCAAAAATGATTCATTTTAAAAAAAATTAAATAAAGAAAATAATACTAGAAAATTAAAATAAAAAATATTTTCATAATATAATGTAACATTTTGGAAGAAATTTTTAAGATCTGGTATGTGTAAGAGAATAGATTCCTAGAAAAAAGGTGAAATAAAGTCAATTTTTCCATTAAAATGTTCTTATATCTTATTTAGTTACCAATAGTTAATAATTCTGGTGAGTCACATAAACCACTAAAATATATTTAAGAAAAAAATAGATATGAGGTTATATAAACTAATATCATTCAACTTCTAAAAACTGAATCTTGAATATAAAAAATATCAACAAGAAATATGATTGTAAAAGAAATCCAATTCCACTTCAAAAAAATTAAAATAAAAATCCATTAAAATTAATAATATGATAAGAATATATAAATCAAATTAATTAAATGAGATAATATCTCAAAATTTATTCATGGGATTTTAATTACACCATCATAATAAATCAATTATCAGGACATGAAAGCT
Organism: Viscum album; assembly: GCA_963277665.1. Classification (NCBI taxonomy): domain Eukaryota; kingdom Viridiplantae; phylum Streptophyta; class Magnoliopsida; order Santalales; family Viscaceae; genus Viscum; species Viscum album. Next base: position 1,284,395,787 of record OY728159.1, on the reverse strand, counting down.
GCATTAATGTTATACTAAGGTAAATAAAATCCTTCCTAATATTATAGAATTTAGAGTTATAATTAATCTTGGAAGGTATTTGATAAAAATATATAAATCCAAAAAAATCGAGGAAGTCCTAAAATAATTAATACATCAATTAACACATAATGATGGAATATAAATTCTATAAATAAGAATTATAACCCCATGAAAATAATATTTGTTAAGAAATAACTTTTCAGCTGTCCCTAATTAAAATGTATATATTTTAACCAATATATAATAAATTATATCATATATTTACATGTATGATAAAATTTTATAGTTTACTTAATTTAACATTAAACCCATTATTTGGTTCATTTCCAAGATAGGTTTAATTTATTTATTTATCAGATCCATGTCGAGTGTTTTTTGGACGTTCGATTGATAATTGAATAATTACATCGGTTGAATGATAGTTGTCAAAGGGGTAATTATTACATTCTTTGTATTATTAAAATAATGAAATAATTATAATTTTCTACGTAAAATAAAATTTCATTTTTATCCATGAATAGTGGTTATGAAAAACAGAATACATCATCTTGCAATGTGGCAGTCTGCACATACACATGAGTAATTTTCTTACGTTACATTTGATAGAAAAATCAAGAAATAAAATAACAAAATATAATTCTAGAGTCATTATAAAGGTATAAAAATTAAATAAATTCGTTAATTCCTTCTAAATGACAATCTATTTGAGGATGTTTTTTAAAAAATATGTGCATCACTATGTGGAGATAGTAGTATGTACACACACATATGGTGATTCTTATTTTAATTATTGGAATGGTAGGATGTTAGATGATATATTATATTTACATAATCATAATTAATTACTTAATATAATACATATATTATATATAAAATATTTACTTACTGTGAATGATAGTGATGAGAAATTTAATTCCTCAGTTCATGAGGTGTTTAACCGTATATACACCCAAATGATGGTATGGTTCCCATTTGATGGAAAAAAGAGGTGAATAAAGTTATGAAACTTACATACATGATAGATATTTCTTTTATTACATTTTAATTTTTTGGTTATAATTTAAATAAGAAAAATATGATTTAAAAGGAGAATTATTTGTTATGAAATTTATGTTCTCTTTAAACAACATTCATTTGATATCTCCTGAAATATAGAAACTATAGTCACTCCAAAAGTAATAAAATTATATAATATAGAAAAACAAGTTATTAAATGTTTTTTTTTTGAATTTGGTTGAGATATGTGGCTCGTGAATTGAGTGGTATATACGATAGGAGGTGTCTGTATAAAAGAGAGGAGAGGGGTACCCTAGGAATTACATAAAGTATTAATTTAATATAAATTTATATTTATATTAATGTTCCTACAAATTGATATAGTTAGATTATAGGATGCATATAATTATTAATCTTATCTTACAATAATATTTTTACAATTTCATTTGATTTTATAACCAGTATCTCTATTTTTTAACACTCATTTACCCTTTTATTGATTACCACGATAGCAATAATTTTCACCATTTTGGGTTTAATAATTTCACTATATATAGAAATGTGACCTATAAATGGACCTTTTTTATACTATTGACCATATTCCCATATCATGGTCAAATTAAATATTTTTATTAATTTAATATCATTTAAAAAAATTATCATAAAATACAATTCATGTAATATAAATGAAAATTCATATAAGTTGAATTTAAAATATCAATAAATTTATGTAACTTGACTTTAAAATTATTAAACATCACTAATACTTTAAATTTATCTATTTAATTATTATAAGACCATAAATTACATAAAACTATTTAATTTTTATGTTATTAAAATAATTTAATTAATATTTCAGGTTCATAGAGAAGAATTGGGTCAACATCGTGTAAACATTTAATGTAATTATATAATCAAAATAATTTTAAATAAATTAACAAAAAAAATAAATTTATTCATATTATAAATAATAAAATATAATTATTTCAACAATATTTTTATCCCTATCGTATAATAATGTATACATTAAAAATAATAAAGATACATTTTGGGATTCTCCAATACATAAATAATTTTAAAATCTATTATTAATGAAAAATGACACAAAAGGGAACATTTTCAAATATATGGAGTGTATGGTCGAATTAAACACATCTGATGAAATACAGTCATGTTCATAGATGATTTTAAATCCATATTTCATTATTTTAACCTTAATCTACATTTTTTACTGTTAACGAGGTGAAAATATTTTTTCAAAGTTACTATTAACTGTGATAAAATATTTAATAACTATTTAAAATATTTATTTATTTAAATTCTAAAAATGCAATATTTTTAATGAAACATACTACATATCATTTCATTAAGTTACCTCTAATAAAAACTCATAAAAAGTGATGAAAATTTGTTATCCAAAAAAATAATTTCTCATTATAAAACAATGTTTACACCATAATTAATAAGAATATGTATTCAAATTAAATTATATTGATTTCATTTAATCAGAGATAACTAATGATGTATTAAAATTAAATAAAAAATTTTGTGTTTTAAAAAAATTAAATTCAATAGATAGTATTCTATAAACTAAATTATCTTTACTCTTTATTAAAAATTATCAATTCTAGAAAAATTAAAATAAATCACCATAAGCAATATCTTATATGTTATTTTAAAAAATGATATCATTTTTATGACAAAAAATTTAAAAAATGTGAATAAATTATTTAAATTATTTACTCACAATAATAAATAAAACCCAATTTTTTAATGAAACTATTTTTTAGGAATCAAAGGACATCACTAAAAGTTGAGTTCTTATTTAATAAGTAAAAATTATTAAATTCATATTGAGTTATAAAATTACACATATTTTTCAAAATGTTCTTAATCATATTCATGCCATATAAAAGTTTTCTAGGTTATAATTTTCATATATAATATAATATGATTTCATGGTTTCTTTAAACTTGGTGTTTCATTTCATATTTTCTATTGAACATAGTCCTCTTTTAAAATAATGTTGTATTGCACCACATATATATATTATATCAGGATCCTAGAATAATTCATGGTGTTATAAGTTTAATTTTATGTTCTCACTCATTCAAGGGGTTTTGATTTAAATTTTAATCGATCCATAATTAAAATTCTTTTTTCTTGAGTTGTAAAGTGTAAAAATAATTATGATCTTATAAGTCCCTTTTAATATCACAATTCTTTTTATATGTTTCATTTCCTATTGTTTTTTGGTAAATTACATATTTTCATTGATATCATCATCCATGATGAAACACCTTATCAAATAATATTATTACCATTGAAAGAAAAACTCTCATTCATTCAAACATATCATTTCCTCTACAACTATATTTTCTATCCAAAAAATGAACCCCAATTCAATTTGAATTTTTTTTTGATATTCACATCATTCATTTTACCTATTTTTCAAAATTAATATCTAATACGCTTTTTATGATATTGGTTTTAAATATCATTATTTCAAAATATTTAAAAAGACGGTAACTTTTTACAACACCAATTTTGTTATCATCTACTGCACATTTCCCCTATAAAACAATTGTATTCTTTTCAAGACTCCATTACTTCATATTTCAAAAAATGTTTTAACAAATCTCAAATTATTCATTTCATTATTTTTTAAATTTTCATCAAAATTACTAACCCTCTCTCATATATTTATTTTATGAAATATTAATATAACTTAACTTCAGAAAGAATTTACAATAATGGACATCAAATCATTGTGAATATTCCGTTAGTTAATAAATGTGATTAAAAAGAAAATTATTTTTCACTTATACATTCAGTTTTATTTGAATTGGTTTTCATGAAAATGGTTCCTTTTTAGCACGATTAAAATGTAAAATTTGATATATTTCTAAGATTATTATTTATTATTCAATTCATCATTTACCTCTTTTTTCACATATGATTAGAATTTTATATCTATAAGGTAAATGGTCAATACCCATATTTTTTAATTCTTATTCAAAATTTTAGTATAATAATAATTTTTTTTCAATTCATTTATATTGTGAATACCCTGTTTTTTAATCCTTTATTTTTAGATTGTCCAACTATGTTACATAGATAAATTGATTGACGAAATTATTGAGTTAACAACTATCTACAAGGTATGGGAAAAATATTCTCTAGTATTTTGATTGAATGGTATATACATGGAATGAATTAGAATATCACATAATGCCTGGGTCTATTACACATATATTTCTTGTTATAATTATTGATATAATTATGAATTTTTTCTTATTTGATTCAAGTTAAAGAGGATATAAAACCCATTTTTATTCCATGGGTTCTCCATGATATGATAAATATTTATTTCATATTACATATATATTTATGTAATGTAATTGGTGGGTTCCAATATCACCCACACATTTATTTATTTTCATTAATATATCATGAAACAGTCAAGTGTCTACATTATTATTTTTTTATATAGGCCTATGAATAATTAATTATCTCAATTTTTAGGTGAAAAAAAATGTTTTGTTCACATAGATATGAGAAAAACTTATTTTTCTCACCAACATTTTCTGATGCATTTGTTTGTGAAATATATCCAATTTTATTCCATGATATTTCAGACTTTTATGGTTATTTTTATATATATTATAGTCTATCATGTTATATGAATATTGGCATGTGATTTAACAGACTTTTTATTCATTTATTATAATGTTTAGATCCTTATTACATGCATCTAGACAAGTGAATTATTATTTATGGGTTACAATCTTCTCTTGTACTTTCATTATACCCATTTTCTCACCTTATTCTCACCAAGGATCAATTTTACTTATATTTTATCATTAGCATTACTGGGAATTTGGTCTCCCAGATTTTATTATTTTTTATTTCCATATATTATAGATAAAACTAAAACATATTATGTGTCTAACATATTATATTGTGTGGTAATTTTGTGGGAGAAGATTAATACTTTTTATGAATTAATCGGTTTCTAAAATAGTGATGAAAATATTTATTTATAGAAATAATCATAGAGATTTTGGTTAATATTTTTTTATTATCTATATATCTAAACATATAATATTATTTGAATTTAATGGTATGAAATAGTTTTTTTCTTCATTTAATTATATTTTCCCATCATTAGAGAATCATTATTGGTTTCATGGTAGCGTTTAGATTACATTAGTGGTTAGGATGTTATTTGAGGGTAAAATAATTGTTGATAAGTTATATTTGATAAATATTTCAATTTTATACATAACCACATGATTTAGTTGAGGTAATATTAAATATTAAAGATATTGGGATAGAAGAAATTAAAGAAAACCATTGGGATATGTATTAGGGATAATTATTACTATAGAAAAACATCATGATGATATATAATGGGTATATTGTGTGGTTTTCCAAAAAATTACATCCATATATGGATACATGCATGTGGATTTGGTGGCTGAACAACTGATCCTTTGGGTAACCACCCAAAAAAAGGATGGATGAGAATCTGTTCAATTTTCACTCTTGTTTATAATGACTTGACCGAGCACTGAACATCATGATTGAAACTGCTATGGTGAATTTTTTGGTTAGTTATCATTTAAATTACAAACCATTAGGATTGATTTAAAAATAATATTTTTCAAAAACCTAATAAGGAATTTATATTGAAAACATAGATTGACACACAGAAATTAGCGAGTTATAAATAATATTAATTTAGATTTTATTATTTAAATAACTAGTCTGAAGAACATTAAAGAACACAGTTTTAATTTATTTCTGAGTTTAGAATATTTTATAAATGATATTGATAATTTTAGTATTTATCATTTTTGGATTAATAATATTTTTATAAGATAATTTATGTTAAATTTTTTTATTGAACTAAAATTATCAGAGGATTATATGAAATTGTAATTAGTGAATACATCTTAAGAATGAGTTTTCAAATTCTTATGAGCATTTTATTAATAAACATTTTTTAGTATATTTTTGAAAAAAGATCATGAAAATAATACTTGAAAATTTAAATATAAATAAATCACAATATATTATAAATAAAAAGAGAATAATTAAATAGTTTATGATATTATTTTATCCACTTTATAATGTATAATGTTAGTTTTTTTTCTTATCTAAAGTAGTGAGGTTGATATCAAAACTGAAATTATTTATGGAAACTCTTTTTTAAATACATTATTGACTTCTTTTTACAAGTGATATTATTATATTTAATAAAAATAGTGAGCGTTGTGTGAAACATTAAGGTATTTTTCATCAAAAGCTTTTCTTTAATGTTTTTGAGACACATATTTAATGCTATCAATAATCATAAAAATTGATTTTATGAAAATGATATATTTTGTAGGAAAACTATTGGAGGAAAAATAATTGATGTTTCAAAAAATAATAGATTTAATAAATAATTTATGAAGAGGTAATACATATTTAATAAATTTTGAAAAAAGTGAGTTAGATATAATTGATAGGCTTGTAAAGGTTTATTGATTTAATTAAATAGTTATCCATGATATTTCTAGGGAAATGTATATCTTTTTTTGGATTATGATAAATATTAACAAGTGTATGACTATTTTAGCTAGTGTTTTATGATAATAGTAATTATTTTGAGAAATATAATATTTCACTATTGTTAAATGTCTTGGAGATTCAAATTGATTTGGTAATGGTATGATATGGGGAATATATGATTTGTGTATATATTAAATTAAGTAGAAGATTCGATTTTTAAAGCTTTTTAGTATTGAAAATTAACTTTATATAGCCTATGATAAGAATATATATGACATATTATGAATTATAATTAATATTTTGTGGATATAATTTTTTAAGGGGTTAAAACGTAAAAACATAAAATTTTACATTTTATATCCGTATGTAAACAATATGATCACAATGTTTTATAATAAAAATAGTAAATAAAAAATATTTTCATGTTAAAAAAATTGACTTTGACTATATAAACATTAAATTAATGGCTTTAAAATGATGTAACCAAATTAAAAAAAATATATCGAAATAAAAATAAACAGTATTGGGTTGTATATGTTTTCCTTATGGTCCTCATTTATCCAATAATTGAAGGAATATGTTTCACTATAGATTTATATATAAAAAACCCTATATAAACATCAAAAATAACAATATGAGTTAAATAATATATGAGTAAAATTCTAGCGCATTGAAATTTCTTTGAGATCTATGCTAGTGTAATCACATCACTTGATATCCTGAAGGGATTACTATAATGCTCTGGAAAAGTCTGTCAGATTTATGCCCGATATGGGTGTGCCACATGTCCTCACACATGTTACCTCATATGTTAGAGGCATAAACCTTGAAGAAAAGTATTACTGTAGATGTGGGAATATTATTTCATATAAACAAGTCCAATGGGTAATTCCTAGTTCTTCCAAAATATCGTCTTAACCATTATGTATAATGGATGTGTCAATAAATTTTAGATAAAAATAAGAGACAATTGGTCCTACATAGTTCGGATTTTGAAATATGTAAATTATCTATATAATCCATTATTAAAAAAGCACATAACAAATACATATATTTAATATAAATCGATTACAATTAACTAAAACCCTATAAAGTACATGATAAAGATGATAAAAAAATACATGTCCTCTGCCCCTACTCACATGTCATCTTACTATATACATGGCCTTTATGATCTGATAAACTATTCCATGAATCAATCTCATTATGGTGCCTAGGTCTGGAGGTAATATAGGAAAATCCACCCACGTACATTTGAACCCACACTATGTCAGTGGATAAGGGTGAGTCTGATGACCTATTAGGTATCATTAGTGTGTCATCCAAACTGAGTTCCACTATGATCATGTGGGTGTGAATGAAATACATATAAGTAGGTGATGCGTCATCCATGAAACTCTACCACTTTGAAACATATCACAAAAATGAAAACACAAATATAAATGATTTGACACCTTTTTAGTTTCTATCTCATACCACACCTAGTACAATACCTACATCACCGCCATACTAGAATATGTGACACACAATAAACTATAAAATACCTTCCTCAAAACCATGATAGAATAGAAGTCTACTTAAAATATATTAACTAATGTGTCACATGGTCCGTGTATATCACATATTTCATATCCTCATTATGTACGTTGTTCAATCCTTGTGATCTCATGGAAGTACATCATGTTGTTCGACTGATCCATATAGAATCTGGAGAAGAAAATCATACATACGAGACATGAACCATGGGGTTTTTGGAGGCCAATCCATCTCAACAACACACCATGATGTTTTTTCCCCATCATCATATACCCAAACCCATACCTACATTGTTCAAGATCCTTATCAAGTCAGGTTGACCCATCCCTACAAAATCTAGTGAGGAAAACATTTCACATCATTACATCCCTATAAGTTTGTTAAAAAATAATACGGGTTAACCTACCACTTTAATACTATTATAAGACAAAATCATTAACAATACATAATTCATGAAACATGCAAGCAATTACATTAATACTAGCACGTGAATATAAATAACTGAAAGAACAAGAGTCTTAGATAAATAAAAGACCTCCTAAATCAACTAATATTTTGACGAACCATCTTAATCTCCCACCATCTTACATAGATTCTAAGAGACGTAGTCTCATCTATGTATATTATCAAATTAATTAGTCAATTAATATATACATAGAACCCCATTAATGGAACCAAAGTCATGATCCAGTCAATGGATGTCTAAAACTATGGGCAATTGGGTATATTTCATTCCCCACACACCCTTGAGTATATTCTAAGAAAACATATAATTTATAATCTTTAATTGATGTTAAAGTATAATCAAATCTTGATAAATCCCTAATTGAGTCCACACAATGACATACATTTCATTAAACGATGAACAATTTCTGGATTACTTTCTCTTGATATTTCCTCATCGACCCGTACACTATATATTGTTATCGAGAAATTATATCTCCATAATATAGAGAAATTATAACATTTGAAAACCCTATTGTCAAACCAAAATTATTGAAAGAAATAGAGGGAAAAAATAGTATAGGGAGATATATTACATTAAAATATTCATGAAAATATAACCAAAATAATCCCCACACTAAGGGATGATATGGATAGGAATGGGAGGGATATTCAATCAAAAATGGAATCACATATCACATAAACCCCCTACACCCTAAGGGAGAAATGAACCAAAAAAGATTGAAATTACCCCCATATTAATTCATCCAACCTAGGAGACAACTAGTTATCCATTACTCAACACCTTACTAGCTAGTGTTCCTAGACTGGACCGCTGATCTCTTTCGAAGCCGGTAGTGTGTTAGTGGGGCTCAACATCTAAATGTTTGTGTTGTAGAAATTAAACACTCCTCTAACAACCTTACGACCTCATATATAAAACCCTTAATCTCCTAGTGGATAATAATTCTTTTAACCCTTTATCAAATAATTTTTTAAGGTAGAATTTTTTTTGAAATATCCAATCTAAATAATAGTTTTCAAAATGAATCATCTACTAATGAGAAATTTGAAATCCCTTATCAAATTTAATGAATAAAAACCCACATGGTGTTAAAATCGCCCCACCATAACAATTATCATCCTTGTGAAGCCCTTTTAAAATCCAAATCATGTCTCATGAATGTCCTATGTCATTGTAAAACTGATCACTCATACTATTCTATCATCAAATGCGAAATTCAATTACTTATCATAATTTAAATCACTAGTCATAGATAAATTGAATTATTTATAAAAAATTAATATTATATATTCATACCTAAACAACCACATCCAAAATTCTTCTCCTAATTTGTATTCAAACACACTATAACTATTTTTGAAATACATCACTAGTCATTTTCTCCCAGAACAACTACCCTCAAAACCACTCATCTTTTCCCACTGACACAACAATGACACAAATTGATCCTTATGAATTCTTATGAAGGCATCCTATGACCATCAATGGATACACAATATTTCATGAACCTGATATATAATATTATCTCTTGATCAAAACCTATACTAATAATAAACAAATGGCATACCATACTGTGAGAACCAATGCATCATCAATAATAATTCAACTTAAACAAACTAAAGCCATCCTAATATTTATTGTAATTAATTGAATATATTCAGATCCACACTTGAACTAAAAATATGGTATTTTATAAAGAAATATGATTACTTAGGTTCACCTTCACACATCCAATATGATTGTGTATTCACTATAGATAGTAGGTGTTACCTGTATGATACCTCTAAAAAAAGGGTCACACACCTTTTTCTAAATTATAATACACATATTAGGATTATATTTTTCTTTATCCACCAAACTGACCACTTAACTGCATGGAAAATTCTCCATATCTCACCAAACGTGATGATTGGGAAACGCTAATACAATCATACATGAGTTAAAACATCGACGATTAACCATTACCCATTCCCCATTCACCAAGAACATCATTTTTAATAACCATAATAAATTTGTACAATGAGGTTCACAACCTTTAATCATACATTAGTGCACTCCCCACCATATGGGTTCCCTTATAACACCCCATCATTATTTACCCAATAATTTTCCCAACACTAGATGTGTATAGTTGTTTTTAGTCAATAGTCACCCATCCTTGAAAAACTCTATAGAGGGAAAGAATCTTAATCAATTCTATTTCATAACATCAATCTAATATAAATTTCACATTTCCAAGTCATGTTGCATGAAAAATTTCATTCTCAAAGCATGAGGCCCCAATACTCGCATGTGTATGTCTAATCAAAAATTTCACCTCATCAAGATAGACACCCCGAACAAAAACCACCACAACTCTACTATCTTTTAACTACTCATGTTCATCCACCACCTAAACTATATTTCAATGTTCTATATTCGTATTATCTAATTAATCTATAAACCAACTGAAAATCATATATCCAACCCACAAATTCCCTCTCACGTAGTGATCATTTCCAAAAGTCTCTCTAATACTCACTCTCCTCCTTCCGTGGTAGAGAGATCCAATAAAAACTTATTAAATATTTATTTCCAAATACCTAAAAAAGTATTTGAAAACCAAATGATTTATAAAACTCCCAAAACAAACCCACACAACATGACTCGTAGACACATGGTCTTGTCCAATATATCCTAGTATCATGTTCCATACCCAGTAAACATTACACACATTCTTGTTAGTCCCAAATAGCATGAAGTATCCTTATTTATTCTCTTAAAAATTGAGGCATATACCCATTACCAATCACAACACATGACCTCCAACCACACATTCATCAATCCATAGTTCCAATAGAATTAATTTATTTATTTACTAAACAAACATAATTCCACCTCCCACAACCAATTTTCAATAAATACACTCATAAAAATTATCGACCATCATAATAGAGACCAACAACATCTATAAACTCTAATAACCAAAGTTTCATTGTCTAAAAAACCACCAGAAGAATATAGTGGTCCCCAATATAAACTTTTGACATCAATGGAAAATTCCCACTATTAGTGATCCACAATATAATAATATCATATAATGATCACATATCAACCAGATCCAACTGAAAACCCAAACAAAATATATAATGGTTGTAAAAAAATAATCAAGGAACATGAAAAAATAATTCACAAGTCTAACACTATAACTCAAAAAATTTCATCTGACTTATCAATCCCTATTTCATCATCCATGATCTCACTGGATGGACCTCACATAAAACATCCACCACGATCCTGGTATACAACACTCCCACCAAACACATATCCCACAACCCTACCACCAGTGGCTCTATTGAATCAACCATATTAGTTTCACTGAAGTATAGACCAACCATTGGGCCTCTCCTAATCTATCAATAGTGATCTAGAAAAAAATCAAACACATGAATTAGTTTTTCACTAAACATTAAAATAGAAGTAATAATTAGAAAACAAATGAAATTAGTCATTGGTTTGAAAAAAAATCCCAACGTATAATCAGGAATGTATATAACCCAGGTGTATGTATCCAACATAAAAAATCAATGTATATTGATTCTCAAAGGAACCGATTTCCTAATTTTAATACCACGATTCTAATAAAATTACACACACCAAAACTCCCACAAATTTTCTAAAACACTCTGCACCATCGAATGGGATTCAATTAAAACAAAAATAAAAAATCAATGTATTTATTAGGCCCCTTTTCTAGAAAGGATTCATGTTTCCAAAATTCCATTTTTAGTCTTTTTTAAATCACATTGAAATTAAACTTTAAAATCCATATCCACTACATTATAAACATTTCTAAAAATACCAATCATTCCCATCAGTCATCTCTATGGGATGCTTCCTATAAATACTACCCATCACTCAACTTATTCACACTATGAAAAAATTTATAATTTATGTTTTAAAAATAATTCTCCAAAATCATTGATCTCAAAAGTATTTTTCTTTTGGAATCCACACACGCCTCTTTTATCAATTTTAACTTTATCCCCCCTTATAATATATGACATAATATCTTCATTAATTTTATATTTTTCTCCATTAATATTTAATATAATTTAGAAACCATGTCATAAAACACTTCTCACATGTTTATATACCATTCCCTTTCCATGCCACTATCTTGATGAATTAACAACCTAGTAACTCCTAATGGAGCCCTATGAATCATATGTGTTCTATTTGTATCACATTTTGATTCAGGGTTCAAATAAACAACTTAGTCATCAGATATTACCTATTCTATGAACAAAAAATCTTTCTGGAGACATTTCTTTCAACAAATTTCAGGTCGGATAGATGTTCACTCTATATACCTCTTGAGTTATAAGATCTTATATGCACATATAACTTTTTTATAACACACCAAACATTCTCTAATAAAATTTTAAAATTCTCAATTATATTCCACCTAAAAATAAAGAGGGGTTCAACACATGACCATAGACACATCATACCATTTGTCAATGTCTCATGACTAACAGTGAGGTCATAACAAAGCCATGGAGAGACTACATGCTCTAAATGTTTTCTAATTTGTTAACCAAATTATAACAAAACATCATTATGTCCCATTAAATTTAATAAACACCAAACATATTATTTAAAATAGTGTGTGTCAAATGGGATCCCATATTCAAGAATATAAATGAGGGAAACTTCCAATATGATCTGTTAATAAATAATATCATAGTAATAGTATAAAATAGTTAAAATGCAACACATAGAATAAAAAGGGACCCTGTCTAGTAAGTCCTGATGACAATTTAAAAATAAATATATAGATTGTTGACTAACCCATGCGGAATACAACTATATTAATGAACTCCATGACCGGTAGTAATTTACCCTAAGTCCCACTCTATTTGGTGCGTAGTTTTGAGAGAAAATTAGAGAATCAACCCCTGTACAGAAGAACTAGTTCCATGTATATAGATATATGGTGATTCCAATAACCCATAATCTATACATACTACCTCAAAAAAATAACTCGTAGTTGTGATAATGTGGTAGTGTATTTAATATATAAATAAATATATAGGTGTTTTGGTACCTTGGAATGTCACCCACTCAGAAATGTATAACACAAAAGCAGACAAAAACCTGTCTACGTAGAAGTCATACAGGGATCCACCTCATACCACAACTAGTTGAATACCTTATTCAATGGAATTCTAGAATCCATGACATATAATAACCCATAAAATAACTACGTCAACACCATATAGAATGTATGTATATCTGAAACTCGATATCCAAGGTTTCCTGTTGTACACATTGGCCACTCAAGTCATGGAATTTTAAGGTACCCCATATCAACCATGTATGGATAAGTATATATATTAAGTCACACTTACCCATTACAGTATACTATCGGGAGTTAAAACATATGCACAATAAGATACCTATAGGTTCTAGGTAATATAATCATTCATATAGGCTCATTCTGAGGATTCTTGATTGAAACAATAATCATGCACTCAAATCCATAGCTTCACAGTCCTGAAGTTCCATAATGTCACCTAGATCCAAATATGTAGACATTAGAGAGTCCAACCATGCACATATTTGAATCCTCACTAGTTTTAGGGATGATAAATAATATGTATCCCGACCAATCCATGTGTAGGCATAAAGGTCACATCATGAACAAAGTCATTATATCGAAAAATAAAATAGGGGGTTCAATATATCTCAAAACTCACCAAATAATCATCAAGAAACCTATATATATGGACCTAGTCCCATAAAAATGCATCGTCTAGATCCTTTAGACTCACTGAACCCCACTGACGGTTCTTCACATTCATTGTGATCAAACTTTCACATTGATACCATGAAAAAACAACGTTTGTAAAAATAAAAAACGTATATGTCATGTAACAAGTTTTACTAATTTTGGAACATGAAAATAAATAATCAAATGAATAAGAGTATCATATAAGGTTACGGCCCCTACCATATTCGATGTTCTCATAGCTCATCTCAAACCTTCATCATATCCTATTGAGTCCAAGAGACCATATATCAATATCTCCCAATGTAAAATTAATTAAACAGTTGACATAAACCAAAAAACCATAAATTAATTAATATGAAATATACACCCTAATCTATCTAGTAGTGTTATAAATTTCAAAAACCAAGTGTTCTTCACTCTCTACGAACTTCCAATTTTATTCCAGGAAAACCATTAATTTGTAAACTAAAATTGAAATCTAATTTTTATAAAATTTTGATAAAACACTAAAAAACTCAATACACTAAAGAACATGAATAAAATGATCAGAACCCCATTAATTATGGAACCTCAATACATATTCTATGATCCAAACCCTAAATACCATTGAGGATCAATTATTCCTCTTAGATTTAGTGAAATAATCCAATTCTGAAACCCTACGGTTGAAAAAAATCTGTTACATAATAGCGAGATGAAAAAGATGGGGTAGGGGAGAGAGAATGCATTATTTTATACTTGAAGAAACCAAAAAAAAAATCTCCACTCATAGAGAGATGGAGGATAGGAATAGGAGGGGGAGGCTAGCCAAATTGGAATTACACCATAGCCCAAACACCTTAAACCTGGGTCAGACCCGAACCCAAAAGACAGAAATAATCTCTTTTAAAACATCCCATCTTGTAGAACACCACCTACTAGGTTGGTTCCCCCCATCTAGATAATGGATCCAATGTCTAGTCAGCACTTTTCCACCAGCTATCTAGTGTGACCTACTAGAACAATACGGGACTTTACTTCCCATTGGATAACTGATGGGTCCTGTTGTAATTTTTCACTCCCCTAGACACCACCCCACCACATATACCACTCTCTTATAATCATAACTTCTTCTTAATCATCGAAACATGACTAAAATATTTATTTTATGACTTTAAAATGTTCAAATTTCAATCTGAGGAACCATTTACCAAAAAAATCATAGTGCGATGAGACATTTAAAATTCCACCTCAAAGATAACAACATGAAATCCATGAGGTGTTACACATTCCATAATCTTTGATATTGTGTTTATATACATAGGGGATGTGTAAATATAAATTTGGGGAATATTTTTACATAATTAATAAACTAATAAGTTATTTATCACATGTACTTTACACATCGTACATTTTCAATTTTCACCTGAAAATGTATGCTTGGTTTTTATAAATTTTTACCACTATATTTTATATTTTAAAAAAAATATTTAAATTATTTAATTTAAGTTTAATAAAATGAAAAAATTACAAACATAAAGAATGAATATATTATCTTTGGGTAAATTTTCTGGATATTGTTTGAAATATTTTAATATTATTGTCAATTGTTAAAAAAATTAGTAGAACTGTAACATTACATTATTTTAAAAAACAAAATTAAGTGTATAAAACCATTTAATTAGAAAATTTTATATTTATATAGTAAATTATATATTATTTTAAGAACATTACTATGTTGAATTTGGAAAAAAATGTTATTAACAGTTTAGGGACGTGGGTTATAATTTTCAATAGAAACTATTTTTTGTATTTTATTTCCAATAAATATTATTTTACTAAAAAAATTGTTTGCATTAAAAATCAAAAAAAATTAATTCTATTAATAAACCAATTTAATATTATTAAAATCATATTCAATTATAATTTCAATTTTTAAATTATATTTTTTTAATTGGGTTTTTTATAAGGGAGAAAGTTAAAATTTATTTTTCAAACATATAAATATATTATATGACATAATTTATTTCATATTTTAAATAATTAGTTGTATGTTATGTAATAGAGGATATTTTAAAATGCATTAAAATTGAATTTAAAATACATAATCCTGTTATCATGGTAAAAAAAGTGGTAAAATAAACAATTCTAAGATTAAAAATAATGATAACATGTATGAAACATGTTTGAAAGCTAATCTTTGAGAAAATATAAACTATATATAAACCCACTAAATTATATAGAAATTTACATACATTATCAAATTAAAAAGTTTACATCATTATATTAATTTTAAATATTTATAAAAATTCCATTCTCAATACTTATAAAGGGGGTTATCACTACTTTTTTATGACCACCCTAAAAAATGGTTTCATCTAAAAAGACATCCAATTTTTATTCATCTATATTTATCTCTATTTTAATTTTGAAATTGGTCAGAATTGATTTTCCTATGATTTTAATTTCTATTGATACATCCAATGAAAATCCCATGTCTTCAATGTGAGTATTTTTCAAATATCCTTTCTATTAATTAATACATATGGAAATATAATTTTCTAATTCCTCTATAATATAATCAATATTTTTTATTTTTTATTTTCATATTATAATGGAATAAATATACATTTACTTTCCCCATTTCAATTATTTATAAATCAATTATCATTTATGTGTCATGTGAACTACTACCTCCACTATGCGAGGAGTCCCATTTTACACCACTACCTTTATAAATTGGGTTTATGTGTGAAATTAAAGAAAAAAGGTGAAATATGTAAGATAATTATGATTTTTAATAGCTATATAATAATCCACCTTTTCCCCACTCATTCACTATCAAGTAGAAATGGTATCTCTATTTTGTGAGGACTATCTCATCCCTAAAGTAATATGAATATTTATTTATCTAGTTTATTTTTTCTATTATGTTTACAAGAAATTTGATTCATCACCTTAAATTTATCTACAAGATATAATTAATATTTTTTTAAATGTTATTATTCCAAAAATAATCCACTTTCAATATCATACTCCTCAATTAGTTGTTGTATGTTCATGTTTCAGTTGGTCTATATACATCAAGGAAAAACGATAAAATATATTATAATGGATGAATATAATGAAAAAAATTGTATTAATATATTACATAAATAAGTAAATTTGGATTCTATTTTGGTATATCAATGTTAATATTAATGTTAAACTTAATAATTAGGATACCAACATACGTTTGTTAAAACAAAATGAAACATGATCACTATAGATTTCATCTTAAAGGATCATTACCAAATCCTCCATTGAATGAAACAATATAATTATAAATAATTTCAAAAAAATAATTCAAGTACATTTTGTGGTTTTGGAATTAAGAAAATATTTTAAATAATGACAAAATCACAACCACTATAAACTACATCAAAACGATAAAGGATAACACACCTCATATTTAAATTAGAAAGTAAAAAACTAAATATATGTATAGAATAATTATAAATTTATTTTTTATGAATTTATGTATTATAAAAAATTTCTAAAATAAATTATTTATATATTTATATATTTAAAATGTATTATATAATTCATTATACTATGTGGGTAAACAAGGAATGGGTTTTTGGTATCAAATTTTCACCCATTGAGAGGTATTTATTATTTTACACTATTATTTCATTGAAATGTTGTATCTAATTCTCCTTCAATGTTTTGTTTCATGATACCCAAATAATTAATTGTATTAGAAGATCATTTTAAAGATATTTAACATTCACGGTATTTCAATTTAAATTTTAATCGAGTTATATTGATTTTTGAAACCCAAATTAATTATTCTTGAGACATAAAATCATTATATGATTTTAATATCTAAATACTCTTTTATAATAGTAATTTATTTTCACCTTTTCATTTTATAATTTTATCTTAGTATTCTAATTCATTTCAATGATTTCATCTTTACTAATGAGATAACCGATCAAATATATTGTTAACATTATATTGAAAAACTCTCCTTCTTTCTAACAATTATTTCCCTCGATGATCATATTTTCCTTCTCACTAATTTAATCCTGTATTTATTGGAGCTATAATATATTTCATTTTCTACAATTTTCATAATTCTATTATAATATTTTCAAAAGGTAAATTAAATTCATTATATAATATATAGGATTCTTAACAATAGTAGCTTAATTTTTTTTTAAAAATTTCGATCCTTTCAAATTATAATGTTTTATCTTCTAATCCACATTATATTTATAAATAATTTATGAATTATTTTTAGTAATACATTATTAAATATTTCATAAAAAATAATTCATTCATATAACATAAAATATTTCATTCCATGAATTTTGAAAGTGAATTTTTAAAATAAAAGGGTGATTATATTCTTTAATTTTTTTTATAAAAATAAGATAACAATACTTTTTAACTTTTTTCACATTAATTGATTCCATCATATAAAAAATCAGTAATTAATGAATTTAAAAAGTAATATATCCTCCAATTAGTTTTAGAGATTCATTTAAAATGGGGTATAATAAAAAAAAAGGTCATTTTGATCATGAATTTCAATAAAACATTTGATAAAAAATATAAACATATTCTTCATCTAATGGTTTACTATTTACCAATGTATACATAGGTTAAATAATTTTTAGTCTTTATAAGAAAAATTATTCTCCTCATCCTTTTCTCACATAGTCATATGTGGTGTATACCTATAATTGTTCTCCAATGTTTTTCATTTGTTTGTTCCCAATTGTTTATTCAATTGATTTAAGGATTCTCACCTAGAATCCATATATTGTTATAATGGGGAAATTAGTGCCTTAATTTTATACACTTTATATTTATAATAAAAAATAAAATAAAATATAATATATTTATTATATAGCATTTATCTAAATATTTTCAGAATATACTTGGTATCTATTTAGTTTCCATGAGTATTTCATGATAATATTTCTGATGTTATTGTGAATTCCTTCCACATGTAAATCCATTTGAAAATTTTTTGAAACCCAATTTATTTCCCTAGGTTATTTATTTAATGATGGTTAATTACATTATGTGGTATAAATATTTATTGATTATGATGGGTGGGGTTTTATGTCACCCTCCAATGCATTGGTTTATGTTTATATCTCATGGGATAGTCTTTCATAGAAATTATGACTTTTTTTTAAATTGGAAGGGGTATAATGGGTTTCCGCACATTTTATAGTTCCTAGATAAAGAGATAATTCAAAAATATATTGGATTAATGATTTTGTCGTATATTATTTCCTATTAATTTGTTTTTTCTATATCGAACTAATTTTTTCATTGATATGTCATAGTTTTAATAATATACTTATTCTTATGTTACTCAATCATGGATTATAACTATTGGAATATATTCTCACTCAATATTAATTCATATATTATAATGTGTATATCCTTATTACATGACTCGTGACTATTTATCTATGCTTTTTTTACTATGATTTCTTTATGTACATTGATTGTCCCCATTTTCTCATGTTTTATTATCTTATGATCATTTAAACTTATTGATTAAGTTTACCATAATTATTTATTTGTACTCAACCCTTTTTTATGTTTCAATTTACCAAGGTTGTGAAGAAATGTATTATATATGATGATTCAAAAGATTATAAACACTTGTTATGGATTAATTTGTAACTTATATAGTAGAAAAAGATTCTTGTTTAAAAAGTCATTAGTATAATTAGATAAATATTTTTAAAAATTGTCTAAAACACTAAAACTAGAATATTTTTGGAATTTAGTATATTAAACAGTATCATTAATGTCATAGAATTTGATTTTCACATCCATTGGGAGTCATACTGACTACTCCCACTCTCTCCCTCTCTCTCGCTCTCCCAAACATAACACTTTCATGTGTTCCATGGATATCAAACCTTGAATGTTTATATTCTAATGGTTTTCTGAAAGTGGATATGTTTTTGTAGACATATATATGTTATATAATATAATATATTTTTGTGTCATATAGTTTATTTTAGGGCATGTCATATTTGTTTGAGGCATATAGCTATAGTTGGTAGATGTGGAAAGATAGTTTAATTACATGGCATGGATGAGTGGATAGGGATGTATATTAATGGAATGTGATACATACCATATCATTTTGGAGGTGGGTATGGGGTAAATTTATTAATTATTTAAAATAAAAATATATTATACATTATATATTAATTACTATATAAATCCTATGTGATATGATTTATTATTTACATATAATAAGGAATGGTAATGATTAATAGATTATTAATTTAGGATATAATATGGATCTTCCACATTAGGATGATATCTTCTAGGGAGTAATCAATTGACTGTATTCATTTTCTCAAACTGAATTTTAAACAATAATTTAAAAAAAATATAACAGTTCAATTATCATGATTGAGAATAAAATTTATTAATGTAGAGTTTAGTTAGTATTAAAGTTTCTACATTATGAGATGTTTCACTTTTTATATTCATTTTTTAGTCATTATGTTAGTTTAAAGATTAAATTATGTTCATATTACAATAAAATTCTATGTAGTTTTAGTTTCTAGATTTGGTGTTAATTATGGGATTCAGGTATCATTGCATGACATAAAGATTCTAATGAAACCCATATTACTTTTTTAATGGCCTTTGTTTTGGTTTTTAACATGTTACCAATTGGAGGAAGACTGAAGGGGTCACTTTTTTATCACTACTAACCAAATAATTATTTATGGGGGTTATGTCTTTAATCATTGATAAATTTACTTGAATATTGTTCATAAAGTATTTTCTTTAATTTTTTTACAAAACTAAAATACAAAATACAAATTTGTGATTCTTTATTTTCTAAGGGAGGGTAAACCCCATCCCTTTTCTTATATTTTTTATACTATATTGTAAGAAATTTATTATTCATATTACTTATAATTATTTATCTAATATCATATAAAATAATCATGAATTTATATTTATTAGTTTTTTCCTAAATTTATTTTGATTATCCTTATCTAAACATTTAATAAATTTCCAATCAATTATTGTTTTACTTTATGTTTTATTTAACCTAAAATTGATTTCATTTCAACTAAATCAAATAATTTTAATTTTTTTCTTATTTTGGTTTCAATATATTATTTTTTATCATTAATATCATTTTCATTATAACTAAATATTTCAATCATTTATATATACTTAAATTAATTAATTGAAAAATATACAAACATTTTTTTTCTTTTACTTTTTTTATTGTTACATAAACCTCTTGATTTCACAATATAATTGAAAATTTAATTTAATAAGTTAATTTAGAAATTAAATAATGATAGATTAAAGATAATATGCTTACTCATGTTTAATATATGAATAATATTATTTATTCTTAATATGAACCTTGAATATTATTTGACTCTCATTGAAATAATCTTTCTTATCATTATCATTGTCCTCTTTTAATATCATTCCATAATTATTAATCATTAATAAACACATATATTTTTTATAAAATTATCATTTATTCTTCTAGAAATAATAATTCTTCTTTATCACTATCTCTAAAGTTAATAATTATCAAAGAAAATGATTATGTTTCTCTTATTCATAATATTAAACATTTCTTCTAGTAGAAAATTTAAAGAAAATTTTTTTGATTGAAAAATATATAAATCATTTCAATGAAATCCACTTTTTAAAATTTTATTTCCTTATTGAATATTTTGGGATATATATTATATTATTTTATAAAATAATTTTTTGAATTTTTTTTAATAAAAAATTGGTCTTCTTCTTTACAATTAAATTTTCATTATTAATTAACATGAATTGAAAAATGGTTTATTATTCCATATTAATAAAAATATTCTTTAGTAATAAAATTTGGAACACGATTTCTATATAATTCATTAATTTGATTATTTTCAATGTCACATTTTATAATATTCAAAACATTCGGATCATATATACTTGGAATAATTATAAAAAACATTTGTAATAATATAGAATTATCCAATATCTTCCCAGATAAATTAATAGTTCTAAAAATATAAATTATTCATAAAGATAAATCATTTTATTGTTCATAAAAATTAATTTATCTAAATCCTTGTGAATAAATAATTTATATATTCAAAAGGAATTCTATTTATTTTTGTATATTCTTCCTCATCTTCTTGATTCTTTAAAATATATTTTGCAACATATCTTATATATCATTTTTAGATTATAAATACATATTATTAGTGAATCCTAAATCATGTTGACAAGGAATTATAAAATGTATTCTTACATCATCATTATGAATATATTTTATATGTTGGTGTTATATTAATCATTTTCCCTCTTGAGGTAAAAACTACAAAAAAATATTTTCATAATTTTAAACAATTCTATAATAAATATATAGGTATATTTTATTCTAAATCATGATATTTCTTTTACAAAAGGCTAATGTCCCATTACGATTGATAAAAATAAAATTCTATATATCAAATTGATGTTATTTAATATATATATATATAATTAAAAACAAAAATGTTACAAATTTTTATTTCAAAAAATCCATTACGTGACTCTAGATACATCAAAATTTTGTGTGCCTTTTGAACAAAATATGAATATAATTCATGGAAAAAGGATTCATGAATAATGGGAGGTGGAATCAGAAGTATAATAATTATAAAATTCATAATAATTATTTTTACCCATTTTAAAAAATATGAACTGTTATTTGGACCAAGTGGTTTTAAAAAGTGATAGAGATCCATCAAGAACCGACATAACATAATATTTCTATGATATTTTCACTAAATATTTTTAATAGGTGGATTATACATTGAGTTCATGGGTATATAACCCAAATCACATGATCTAATATAATTATCAATAAATGTATTTGAAGGGAGTATAAATATTTTCTATAATTCCATTAGTATGTAAATACCAATATAAATAACAAATACTATGGACATGTCTTAATCTTGATAATAAATCTCCATTAATCCTCATAAAGTGACTCTAAGATTTGATTAAGTGTTCACTATAATTATTACATAAAAACTTAATTAAATTATATCCAAAATACAGTATGAGGTTTAATATATCCATATCCATGATTCATTATATATTTCTAAGTAAGATGTAATTATTTTAAAGATCCTTAGAAAGATGATATGATAGCTAGAGATATTGTGTGATAAAAATTAAACTGTATATCCAAAAAATATTGATCTTAACCCATATTTATGTAATCAAAAGATTAATCATGATTTAAAAAATCTAAAAATGAAAAAAATTATTTAATATAATATACCATAATATAATCTATTAATACTACTGAAACAACTAAAAAATCAGTATCTTTGACAGTTAATGACTAACCATGATAATATCATGAAAGAGTAACATCTATTTCATGTTAAAAAATTATTCTAGAACCTAATCTATTATAACCAAAAATTTATTATTACAGTATTTTCTTAAAATTTAGGTATTGAAAAATAGCACATAATAGATATTCTTAAACACTACCTCTGGTCCAGTTTAACAAAAAAATTATTGGGTAGTTTAATATCATGATAAATGTATATCATATAAGACATAATAAATTTTATTGAAATGTAAATTAAATCAATGTATATTGTAGAATAAAATTATAATCTATATAAAATCATTAATTTTTTCATATAATAAATTTACAAGTCATCCATGTTCATTTTAATAAAAAATTAAATATGACTTTATCTATAAAAATCCTTGAATAAACCATTTCAACATCCAATTTATAGTATTCTCTAAGTGTGATAGTTTTCAAAACATCATACCATAGGATTTTATATTGTTTTAAAGAGATATATAACCCTCGGTATAATGATTAATACACCAGTCAACAAGTCCAAATTTAGGTCCTTTCAACTAGCCATTTATTAATTTACTGAAAGAGATCTTTTAAATCTTCAATTTATGTTAGGGATATTGAGTTACCAACTTTTAATTATCTATGAATATTGAACGTTCCCTATAGATTATTCAAGAAACACCAATTTGAAATAATATACCCTTTTATAAGAAAACTTCCATAAACCACATCTCCTACATTGATATAACTTGTCACAATTAGAAATCAAATCCTTTCATAAAGAATAAATTAATAAATTATCCAAAATTTTAAATTAATTTAAATTAATTAATAATATGGATTTATAGAGAGCATTAACAACCTAAAACACTCAAATGTACAACAGATATTAATTTATCTAATATTTTTCTAATATTTTGGTGAATTTTTTTTAAAATTATACTAGATGTTTATCTAACCGTAAAAAATATTTTAATTTATAAAAAATTGATTTATCTCATTATTATTTATTCTTTAATTCTTTACTAGAATATAAATAAAGTTAGTTATACTTTTTTCACTGAATAAAAAATGGATATTTTTTATCCACAACAATGTCTATAATTTTTTATTAAATCATCATAATTTGAGGTTTTTTATTCTACTAAAATAGTATATATATGTATGCATGTATGTATGTGTACTTAATGTTTCTCAATATTTCTTTTTTTGGGTCACGAAATGTACATCCCTCGGAAAAATTGGTCACCTCCAGATTTAGATTTTTTGTTTTCCAAGGCATCGTCCACATTCGTATTAATAAAAACATAGTAATGTAAAGATGTCCCTTTATCAAAACATAATAATTTTTTTATATTTTATTCAATGTATTATAAAATCCCAATTTCTTCAATAATATTTCACTACATCTGACTATTTTGAAACAAAGGATTATGTTTTTTAGTTGGAAAATTTTAAAGACTTGAATTTATCATGTAAATTTGGGTTTCAAGGATACTTTAATTATATTATTAATCGACACACCTTCCTTCTACATCAGTGAAATACATAAAACCATGTAAAATTGTAATTGATACATCGATTGATTACTCTATTAAAAACTTCTGAAATAATCTCATGTACACTTTTGTCATGATTGGAAAATTTAAACTAGATTTTTATAATAATAAAATCGAAAAAATTGATCCCACCAAATAGTCACATTTCAAAAATAAATTTTATTAGAAATTTTTTTTACCATGTGTATTGTTTTGACCAAAATAAACCCATATTTATATATAATCATAAAAATTTATTTTATATCATCCCAATTGAAAGAGTGATTCTTATCAACCATAAATTTTATGAAATTGTGGAATTTTAGAAAACTATAAAACATATAATAATATTCTTGGAGGTCTTATTCATGCCTAGATATTGATTTATTCAAATTTTTCACACCAGAACTTTTATATTAAGTATATATATTTTTGGTTGTTCAATGTAATCCTCTTTGGTATGTTCTCTATTTAGGAGAAATTAATTCACACCTATTTGAAACACAATTTAAATTAATAAAAATGTAATCACAATAAAAAACTTTATTCTTCTAATAATGTATAAATATCATAAGATTTTATGACTAAATTTTAAATTAACTCTAAAAAAATGTAGGATATGTTATACATTATTTTCCCTCTGCACAATGTCTATAATTAAAAATATCTGATATCACAATAAGAATTATATCATTAAAATATTAAACTAACCCCCATAGTCTATTATTATTAGTTTGATTCACCTCACAATACAGGTATATGATCTAAATCTCATTTTTAATAAAATTCATCGAACATTATCCCAGTAACTAATGTAATATGGTGTGATTGTAATTATTCAGACATATATTAGTTTTTCCACCCTTATTATATTTAAATTATTATATTCTGTATTAATAGTTTTTAAAATTTTTGAGAACATAAAGTATTGATTTTCCATGAATTTATAATAACTATAAACATCATAATCCCCATATGAATGTCAAAAATATATTATTCAAAATAAATTTGTCTCATGATTTCCATCAAAATATCCATGTTTTTTAAATTTACATTTTGTGATAAATGATAGCCATATTGAATCATGACTATACCTGATAATAAACATGAATATTCAAAAAAATATTTAAATTCTATTTTTAACCTCAGTAACTCATTTTACCATGTATATATCGATGAAATATACCATTATCAACACACACACAAAATTCAGTAAACTTTATTCATTCATTTTTAATTGAAAAAATTATTTATCATTCCACATATTAGATTCAAGACTCTTTTTAAAGGACATTGTATAATTTTTGATAATTTTTTTAGTTAAAATAAGTATTGTTTAACTATATAGATAGAAACTGTTGTGTGTTTTCTCAACATCAAATTTAATGTGTCATTATTAGCTAATATGATTTTCCTCATTTCCACAAATAATTGGTTATTCTTCTAAACTAATCTATTATATTTGTATGTATACACATAAATATATTAAATCATTATTAGATAACTCTTACGAAACATCATAATATCACCAATTAGGAAAACATATCCATTTTAGAAATAAAAATGTTTTTTGGAACATTTTATTATATTATTCGTACAGTGATAAACAAATTTAATAATATAATGAGTTTTGGACTTCTAAAAATAATTTAGAAATAATTTATATTAGTAAAACAGTAAGTAAATTTAAATTTAATCATCTCTATTTGTTCTTTTTCACAATCAGGGATCAAATTTCTTAGTTTCCAATTCTAATTGACTCTTAATTTTAACATCTTGTGTATTGTGTCTCTTGTTCACTATTTTTCCCATGTAATTAATCATATGAACAAACATTCAAAATATTAAGGTCTTTATGATTTCTAAAATATATATTTTAAATTTTTATTATTTTTATTTTACCTAAAAAGATTATTATTATATCAATATCTTTATCCTCTCGCATTACCTAAATATTTGAAATATTTTGATCTTTCAAAATATATAATCTAATGAATTTTTTTTTCAATTCCTAATTATTGTTGTATGATTCATTCTTTTAATAATAGAACATGTCTTTAAATAAACTCTTTATCATTGAGAAATGGGTCGTAACCCTCATGTTATTTTTTTATATACCACATATTAAGATAATATCATTTAAATTAATCTTACAATGATAGATTTTTGTGCTTCAAACATTGATGAAATTTAATGATGGATCATTTAAAAATGTGATTTATCCTCTACAATATCTATGTAAATAGTTCAAGATATATTTTTTCCATTCATGTGTGACTATTCATCGTTATCTATGAAATATGGGTTTTCTCATTAAGAATATTTATATTCCATCTCAACCCCCATAAATTTATAATCCTTGGTAACATAATAAAAATACTATAAGAGTAACTTTTTATTCAATAGAGTGTATGACAAGTAAAACAAAATTTTGAATGTGATATATCTTCTTGTGACATTAATCTATATTTAATATTTTTAGATAAATTCATTATATTTTATATCTTTCAATGAACATGATAATGTGATAGATTGTGTTGCATGCACCAAATATGTTCTTCAGTGGCTTTTGTTACATATAGGACCAAGTTTCACCGAATACTACTAATATTATTTAATATAATAAGATTTATCCTAGCTGTTAAATTATCTGTTATGTATAGGATTAACTAAATTTTTAAAATATATGGTTTACAAAAATATAATATGAATTTATTTTTAATCAATTTATTATTAATTAATATAAGAACTAATTGAATATAAATAAAAATTTTTTATTCTTAAAATTTATTTTTATCCTAAGAAATTAATATAATTAATATTAGTGAGTTTTATTAATGAAATATATACATTTTATATTTGATAAAATATTTTTCTATTCATCCAATTTATTTTATAATAAAAGATGATAACAATACCAATTTCACACGTAAAAACCTAAATTTTTATAAAGGAACTTTTACAACAATTTAAGGGATAACAATTATTCAATCAAATTTATGGAGTTGTAAATTTTATAGGTCAAAGAAATTCATTTTTGAAATAAAAATATAAAAGTTAGGTTATAGTGATTTTTGGTATTTGTCTGTGAGGTTTCATTTTTAGATAATTAATGAAAAATACAAAATTTTAATTATAAACTATTTTTCTATTAATTTATTGATAAAGTCAAGTTATATTTTTTTAATTTAATGTTTAATTATAAAAATTATAAAAAAAAAATTCAGTCCAATTTTCCCATATTAATCAATTTCAAATTAAAATTGGATATAAACAAATTACCAATCTTTTTAACAGTATAACATTAAAATCAGACTCTATTAATACTTGTATTTTGAATCCTATTGAATGAACTATTGTTAACCCTCCCTATGATATTGAGATCATTCATGAGATTAATCTTTTCAGTGGGGAAATTCAAGACCCCCCCAATTCCGAAGAACCCTTTCCTGAGGTAGGAAATTCAATGCAAAATGAGGATAAAGTTGGGCATGCAGATCAAAATGATTCATTTGAGCATGAAAAATCATTCTAATTGTAGCATGACTACATTAAATCGAGTTCTATAATGGGTAAAATAGCTATAATTGACTCTGATAGCTTCATCACGCCATGTTTTAGGAACATCTGGAAGTGTAGGGACTCCACTAGTGTTGAAAGAACAATCGTCATGCATTATCTTGCTACTAACGTGAAGGTACATAACCCACTTCCACCACTACCACTTCCTAATGATAATGTAACTACCTCCTCAAGTGTTGTAGCATCCTATTAGGATTCTGACTCACAAGAGTCATCTTGTGAGAATAATTGATGTACATATAAGAATTCATTTCAATTACCAGAATATCTTGACCTCCCAAATGATCTTGACTCATGGATTGAAGAGAAAAACAACATTGATTTTGGTCAATATAAGAATGGAGAGATGTCAAGGTATACCTATATGTATCTCTGAAAGAGGATGTTCATCAAAGTGATTGGGATATTTAAAAGGGACCCAAGATTTAATTTTAATGACATCCCCTGAAAATTATTTTGCTTGAGGATTCTGGTGGCTGATGACCCTCTTTTCAGCCTTTTTTCTAAGGTAGTGTTCCATGTTCTTATAGATATGTACTTCACTGCTCTATAGATTTCCTGGTTTTTTGATTTGGGTTGATTCTTATTCTTCATGTTTTCACTGGTAGTCCCTTCAGAAGTGTCCTACCCTTCTAGTTACGACTTGATTGATTGAAGATACATGACATTTTTTATCTTGATATGATACTCCGGATTTTTCCAGCTGGTTTATCCTATGGATGGTTGCAGTCTTCCACTTTCGACCTTTCCTTCATATTACTACACAAAAAGAGGTAGTCATGAATCCTCTTTGATTGATGGTGTTACATCAAATGTTTATAAACCTGCACTATGGGGGATTTAAAATGCACTCCAATTGGTTGAAATCAATCTAGATCATGCGGCCTTCATAAGAAATGAAGTAGTTATAAAGGTTTTATGATATTTTTATGGAGTTTGAGATATTTTTTCTAACGAGATGTTTTTGACCTTGGATACTTTTGTCTACTGATAATAGTGTTTCTGTTTGACTTGATAATGTAGATGTGGAACTTTTCTTCAATTTTCATTAAAAAAGGGCATCATCAAGGTCTGATGTTGGATTTAAAATGCGTAAATCTAATTTTCTTTTGAAATGGTCTCTCTTGAAATGTTCATAGTGTGCATTAAAATGTTTGAGTGATTATAGGGTTGATGAAGTGATCAGAAAAAACCATCTCTAGATTTCAGTAGTGGCTGGTATGCATTCTGGTTTTTCCACCACACTGGCCTCCTAGTGTCCGATAAACTCTTTAGAGATTGATCCCACCAATGAACATCTTTATTAGGTGAGGATTTGGTATGTCTGTTGATTTTTTTTATGTTTTTAGTTATTTTTATGATGGTAAAAGATAATTTCATCTCGTTATTTCATTGTACTCTTTTATTTAAATAATTTCTTCTGAAGTGTGGGTTGGGTTTCCAATTTAAACAACAGTCTTTTTAAAAAAACATGAAAAATCAAGATTTTTGTCCCATATGTGGGATTAATTTTAAATTAATTTTTTCTAATTATGTTGGTTGAATTTGGAAAAAAATTCAATATTTTTTGTAATAATAATTTATAATATATAATATGCTCAAATTAGTTTTTTGACCAAATTTTTTTTGAAAGAAATTAACATTAATTATAGCGATTAAGATAAAAATTAAAATAACAAGGGACTAACCATTAAAATTTAGATAAAATTACTTATAAACTTGTCCAAAATCTATTTGATGTGCACATATATACCCTATAATATATTAGATCTCGTTTTTTTATTGTTGGAGCCACATTACATGGGGAAATTATTGATGGAATTCCCTCTTTCAAACATTTACATGAATCCCACTCCTCCTCCACTATAAAAAGGTACTCAACCCACCAACTTATCGACACCTATCGTGCCTTTTCCTCTCCCCAAAAGTCTATACAAATAAGATCCCAACATTAGCACCCTAATAATAGTATAATAAACTATTTCAGAAAACCAACTAATGTTGTATTTTTTTATAAACAAAAAGGAGATACTTGAAAATGAGGTAGCATTCTTCAATTTTCATTTATGTTCTATTTGTTTCTCATCACCTCAATTAATTATTATTATATTAATATATATTAAAAATTTCATACTAAAAATACTGATATTTTTTATCATATTTATTTTACCAATATCTACACACACTTCCATCAAATGGGAAATGAACCTACCATTCATGTATGGAGAACAACCACCCCATGAAATAATCTCATTCGTTTTTCATTTAAAAACTATCATTGTTGGGAATTATGATGGTCATGATATTTTTATATTATATTTATTATATTTATTTTGTCCTAATAATTTTTTAATTTTTATATAACACATACATTGAGGCATTCTATGTTTTTGTAAATACGATTACATCGTCTGGGGGCATGTGAATTTCTGCCTCCTCAAAGCGATGTGATTCATTCACACTATACAAGAAATTTATAGAGGGTGGTTTTAACAAAACTATGTGACATATTTGACATAAATATTATACTTTTATTATAGTATACATATTCATATATATAATTTACTTTTAATTTCATTAATTATGAAAAATAAATTGAATTACAGTTCATATGTATGTACTGCCTACCATCTCAATGAATGGTGCATTTAATTTCATTTCTCCAAATTTTATGGATTATTATAAAAACATAAGCACTGAATATATATGATGTTTAAATATTTGTTTAAATTATTTATATTATGAAAATATGATCTAATTAATAATAATATTATGTAACAAGTCAAAAGAAATTCGATAAAATAGACAATTAACAACCAAAATAGTGGAAATAATGAAATATTATTAACAAATGGGTAATTAGAAATTATAAGTAGATCATATCTGATATTATAAATATGATTATTTATCTGTTATAATTTATTGACATCTTTAAAACCATTATACAAGAGTTAAAATTATGTTCAACCCAATGGAAAGACAAGCTAATGGATTCTTTTCTCGCTTTTCATTTCATGAGGCATAAACCATTTTCACCAGTTAATTATTTTTGGTGGTTTATATACATCCCCTATTATATTTTATATAATTAATAAATTTATATTCATGTTACTTAGAGTTTAATTTGAAATTATATCTTTCCTGGGGTTATAATTCAAAAGTAACTATATAGTAAGTTACTTCATCTCAATTTCCATTATTTATGGCATACTTTATTATTGTTTACCTAATATCTTATATATAGTTTACATACTGCCACTTTTAAATTTAATATTTTTAATACTTAATTATTCATGTTATTTTATGTTTAAAATTTAATTATTTTATTTAAGTTAATTTTAATTTAATGTAACCATATGGTAATGAATTTCATAACCCAATTCCTTTTCATTGGGTTATATTACTTTATCGTTATCATTAATATTATATGACCATGTGTGTAATAAAGTTTTACTATATATTATTTTATTTACACCAATTTTAGGTGTATTTAAATTTTACACTCATAATATAATCATTAATTTATTTTTTCTTCAATGTTATGGTATTTTCTAGTCATTATTTAAAAATATCATTTTTTAGGGATTTTTTACACTTCAATTTAATTAGAGGATATTATTGGAAAATTAATTAATAAATTCTTCAATTTTATTATCCTAGGATTAATCATTAACTTTTTCACATAATAGTGCCATTTTCACACTCTTTGGTAATCTAATTTTTATAAAGAAATGCTTTTAAGAAAACCCAACGACATTTCTCTCCATAGTCACCAAACCTATTTTCATCTATAAACATAGTTTTTTAAAAAGGTTATAAAAAAGATTTTTATCCTTTTTGAAATTATTTTTCAAATAAATTTTTACTCTATTTATTTTATATATTTTATAAAATGATTCTTATCATCTCTTTTAGAACAATTCATTTTTCTAACCTCTTTACCATGTAAAATGAAAATTATATTTAACTTATATGACAGATAAAAATTTACCAACTATCAAATCTAGGAAGCTTCATTTTCATGTTGAAGAGGAAAATGTTTATAAAAAATGTTTTCAGATATTTATATTTCATGAAAATTAATTTTTAAATGTTTTTAAAAATAAAAAATATTTCCCTCATGAATATTTTTAAAAGATTTTCTATAATATTTCCATTCATCAAGAACAAGAACCATTTATTTTTACTCCACTTATAATATGTTTGATTTAAACTATCCTTATTATTCTCCTAGATTATTTTTTATTTATTTGTCCAAGGATATTATTGAGATTCACTTCAAGGATTTCTTTGTTAGTCTACTTGGAATATTGAATTTCCTATTATAATTATAAATTTAATTTCCCCATATTATACATATCATTTATCATGGATATCTTGATTGGATAAACCATATACCATTTTTACATTTGTTGTTCTCTTTGATAGTTTTTTGATTATCTATGGAAGTATTGGTAAATATATATTGTTAATTCAATACAGATATTTGATAATGAGTATTATTTATTAAATGAATCAATTACTAAATATGAGGAATTATTTGGAAAGGCAATGATGGGTGGGTCACAAATTTTATATAAGCCTTAGATGCTTCGATAGGTTCTAAAGAGACAAATTATTTGAGAAAATTAAATAGCATTTTTACATTTAGTATTAAACCACATTGTTAGAGGTTTTGATGGTAGAGGTTTTCATGTTCCTTGGACATGATGTCCAATAATTAAGCATGACATTTATGTTGACTCATTATTCTTTATCCCTAATATTTTCACAATGAAAAATTCTATGGATGAATTTAATTCTCAGTTTTTTGATTAAATGACATGTGGTTTTATTTTCTTACCTTCCCATATTGATTATTCTTTATCCAGTTTTTTAAATATAATGTGTTTTAATTCATTTACCTTTATATATTGTTTAATAAGTTCTTCCTAGATTATTGATTACATAGAATGTGTTTTTAGATATTTAACATTAAATAATCGTTATTTCCATTGATTCATTAAATTATATGTTGTATTTAGCCTTATTGGTCATTTGAGATCAAACTTATTTTCTTTCTATTCCCCAGGTACCACGAACTGTACTAAGAAATATATGAAAGGATATTATAATTTTGAAAAATCTTGTCCTCGAAAGAAAAAGAAAAAAATTTGTGTTAGTATTAGTGTATTAATATGAAATACCAAACCCATGTATATATCTTGTAAACCTAGACTATTATACTCTTCTATTTTCAAGATTTGATTCCTTATAATCATACTGAAATAATGTTAATGGAAAATTGATACAATATTCTTGGGATAGGTCCCCATAGTTTGTATCAAAATATGTTTATTATAAACCTTTGCAACTAGATTTAAGAAAACATATATTCAGAAACAAAGGTATATGATAAAAAATGAGTATCAATATAAAATAACATCCTGAAATTTTGGTAAGGTATAGATTATGTGGGTCTTCCTAGAAATAAATCTATTTCTTAATACTACAAGTGGGTGTGGTTCTAGAAAACCTGTACCTTGGGGTAACAACTCTAAAATGTGTGTTGAGCCTGACTCAAGCATGACCTAGTACATGATAATGAGCTTTACTAATTAGCTGTTTTGACACTCTTGAGGAATATTCACAGGATAATTCATATTTTACTTACAATCCTTTATGAAGGATTTGAATATATAATAAAAAAATATAGTTTAAACTTATAGTATGTTATATTGAAAATAATTTTTCATGAATTAGATATCCTATTAATGATTTTACATTTCTCTCACTATCAGAATTGGAAGGAACCGACTCCCGAGTACCTAGAGTCGGTGCAATAAAGATGATCGAATATGGTTCAGGCTCTAAGAAAACGACTGCTTCTGAATTGTTTCTTCTGCTAACAACTAGTACCTGAAAATTTTATTTCAAAAACGTAGGGTGAGCATATGAATGCCCAGAAATGGGATTACAAATAAAATACTATACTAAAAATTAATTTTGAAATCATTCCTTAAAAATTCCATAAAAAATTTTCTTAAAGAAAATATATAACACATGTGACATATCATAATAAAAGTGTTTAATTAGAAACATGCTAGAAGAATTACTAGGGTATACAATTTTGACATATTCTTGATGAATAAAATAAATTCTAAACATATATATTATGATAATATGTATACACAAAATAAACATATAAGGGTCATGAATAATCAGAGTTTCACATAAAATAATAACTTCAATTTCATACACTGAATAATAAATCCCTGAGTTCTAAACATATTTCATGCCATAAATATACAGGACATTCTACAACATTTTATCAAGGATTTGGCCATGATGCCTAATGATTTAAGGCCTCAGATGAAAATCCATAATGTATTTTAACCATGTATTTTACTAGTCGAATATTTTTCCTGGTAAAATAAATTACATAGTCATAATGAGAAATGTTCATATGATAGACTATGTCAAGGCCTCGGCCAAGACTTCTAGTGATTACGACCTCATCCAAAAACAGTTACTCATAAATGGGAAAGGTCTAAGCCATTTCCTCTACTAGTTGTCTCGTGAGACCTGCTGATGCATCGAGGGTATAAGGCCCCAGCCTTAAACCTTACTTAATCTTGAGTTATTACAAGATTACACATTGAGGATCTTTTCAGGTTTAGAGTTTTAGAGAATTAGATCATGAAACTTGCATTACATTCCACATTTAAACAAAGTGGTTACATAAAAGACAGTATTCATTCTTCCCATCAACGGAAACATATATAAAATAAAACATGGATTATTTCTTGACACATCCTTGTCACTATCATCACATAATGTACCTTTCCCTTGACCTATGAAAAACATTTCAAAAACATGGGATGAGCATAAAAAGCTCAGTAAGGTTTATAAAAAATATGGAAAGGAAACATGAGTTCATATATACATAAGAATGAAATCATAATTTACCAATAAAACATAGGCACTTTAATATACCTCATCAAATCATGAATAAATCATAGAAATCATAAGACATAAAAGGTAACGTGAGGCATTCATAACATTCTTATGTAGGGAGTAACATTCTTGGTTACGTTTGGAATACCCATCACAGTATATTCCCTAAATCTCTTCGGAGAAATCTTAACGTTTCATTCTTTCGCGTTACCCAATGCATTGGAGATCTATATCGGGCTCACCCACCCTTAGTTTGTCACGGAACCACCCGTCTTCATAACAATGACCAAGAACCAAAACATAATCGTACCATAAAATACATGCATAAATGAAACATAACATTTCCACATTTCAACCACAAGATATCAATAAAACACCTTGATATTAAAAAACATTATGAAAACTATTTTCAATACCAAAATAAAAGAAAATTAAAACATTGTATTTATTTTTCTTTTAAAAATAAGGTATGTCTTGTAGAGGAAGCCGAAACTCAAATAATGGTCACGGCGGCGGAGAAGTCGTTGTCGCCGCATACGTATGACAAAAACAGTCCCTTTTGTCATTTTGTAAAACGCTTCGTATAAAAATATTATTTTTGGATAAACGTAAAATTAAAAGGGGATTATACACCGTATAAAATAAGGTTGTGTATAAAACAAAATATGCCTCAATGAAAGGAGATTGAGAAGAAGTCCCATACAAAGACGGTATCCTTAGATTAAGGATAAATCAGTTACATAACTATGTGTGACAAATGAATACATGAAATATAAGTGGGTATTAAGTGTAAAACAATCAGAGGAAATTCACACATAATCATAGAATGACATATTCAAGGTGTACAAGTTTATCCCAAAGAATCGAAAATGGGTTAAAAAGTTACCTTGCAAAAATTAGACAGCCTAACGGTGCCACTTCAAAATTCAGAAAAAGAGTTGATGAGAGATAAAAGGGTATCTCATCACTTGGAAATAAAATTTACATCAATAAGGATATATAAGAACATATCCCAAACTAATATTATGTGAATTAAAAGACATAACAAAATAAGTCTTTTAAAAAGAGGAGGGTGAAAGGTTCCCTTACTGACATGGGTATCTTTCGAAACATACACCTCGTGAAAGAAGGATAATACAACATTGATGTAAATACTCAT
Source organism: Viscum album (assembly GCA_963277665.1). NCBI lineage: Eukaryota > Viridiplantae > Streptophyta > Magnoliopsida > Santalales > Viscaceae > Viscum > Viscum album. Next base: position 1,284,358,857 of record OY728159.1, on the reverse strand, counting down.
AAAAGAAATTATAATACAAAATGAGTAAAATAATGGGTAGTACATACACCACTCAAAGGAAATTGTGGAAAATGTTGCATAAATCTCACAGGAATAAAAGTGAGATGAAAAATCCCTTACGAAAACTCGGTAGCCTAACGGCACCAAATAAAACTTACAAAAAATGGATTGATGAGATAAAATAGGGTATCTCATCATATTAACATAAATTTTATAGAAAGATGAATATAAAAGAACACCCCCCATCATAACAAAGAGGTGCTTAAAATAAGTGACATAAAGGAGAGTACTTAAAAAGAAAGAGAGAGGTTAGATCTCTTACGAAAATTCGGCAGCCTAACGGCGCCACTCAAAACTTCCAAAATGGATTAATGAGAGAGAATATGGTCTCTCATCACATGAAAATAAAAATTACAGTAAGATTAATATAAAAGAACATCCCAAAAACAAGAAATATGAGCTTTAAAAGGAGTGACATAAAAGAGTGTATTTAAAAAGAAAGAGTGGAGTAGGATCCCTTACCTCAAGTCCAACTTGTCTTGTTCGTTTATTTATATTCCTGAATAATAAACTTTGGTTAATTAATAATTGCTTAAGTAACTCCTTTATAGATTATTATTCAGTTCATATCACATATTATAATGTTATAATAATTGTTTAATAATGTTAGTTCATATCAGACATTTTTGCCGATGTTTGGTACATGAGTCAAAAATGAACTTATTTGAAAAAATATTTTCCATGTAGTTATATGTAAATAATTTCTAGAATAGTATTAATGATTAAAATATCATATATATCCAGTAAATATTCATTTTATACTATTCCATATCATTTGGAGATAAAAACAAAAAGCACCGTTCATGGAGACGGTAGGCCGTACGTACGCATGAACGCTACTTTCATTTTTTGTCATATTAATGGAATTAAAACAAAATGAGAGAGATATATATATGTTATAATTCCAAAATGATATCCATAATTTAGATGTAATATTTTACATATATATCCATTAAATTTATGTACTTATAATATTACATAACATTCTGAGATAAGAAATGAAATGTACCGTTCATGGAGACGGTAAGCCCTACGTACACATGAACGCTACTTCCATTTCTATTTCATATTTAATGGAATTAAAACATAATGATACATAATAGTATTTAAATTAATGTATGGTGTCATATATAATATCATTAAATATATCCTTTATACGTACCACATATGGTATTAACGAATCAAATCACTTTGAGGGGGCTGTAGTCTGCATTTCCTTAAATGAAGATATCGCGTTTACCCATAATGGAAACCATAAAGGTACGCCATAAATGAAAAATACAGAAGCTTAAGTAAAAAATAAACATATTAGATATCATATATAAATATAGTGTCATCTTAATGGCCACCTTTGAAGGTGTTTGAAGAATGTTGAACAATCATCGTTTCGGGAGGCCGAAATTCTTCATCCACGGAAATAGTATGTTCTTTCACCATTAGATGTAGGTGTGTGTAAGTGTAGATAGAATAGTTCTTATAACAACATCCTAGTATATTTAATATACTGTATTTGTTACAAAATAAATGAATAAAAAGAGTTTAGGGGGTTGGAGAAGCAAAAAAAAACAAAAGGATACAAGTGAAGACATTACCTTAAAATCGGGTAACTCCCTTTGGATTGAGATCAAAGGCTTCCTTGGGAAGACTTCTGCCCAAATTGAGGCTTCAAGGAGTAAGATAGGGATGTGGAGAGACAAAATGGGCAGGGGTTGGCTGAGCCAAAGGCTTTGGTAGTTTGGGTAAGGAGGTAGAGATGGGGGCCTTTTATAAGAGGAGAGGAGGGGCACTCTTGTAATGTTACAAAATGTTACTTTATTTTCAAAAGAGTTTCGGATTTTAAAGGTCCTGCACTGATGTATTTCGAGGATAAGGTGATAAGGGTTCGAAATCCACTCATACAATAGGTTTTGGACATGTGTAGGTCTTAGATATTACATTATCTTTCCATTTTATTTAAATTGTTAAATAATGAGGTCATCGCTGCATCATCATGATATCATAAATAATTTAATTTATTTAATGTGTAAAAATTATAAAAAAATACTATGATGTAGGAAATCTTTGTATCTTTCCAATGACTATTTATAGTAAAAAATATGACTTGTATATCCCCATGTAAAAATTGTTTTAGTAAAACATTTCATGTTTGTGTCATTTTTACTTTAACATTAAATAAAAAGATATTTATGTCATTTTCCAACCAAAGTGGCTCGATGGGGTCCCCAAGTTGACCCATTGATTTTATTGGTCGCCCATGACACATCCAATGAGGGTAGTACATGTGTCTAGGTCATTTAATTTTATTAAAACATTATTCTTACCATAAACTACACTAATTACCTCTAATCGCGATTAAAAACTTAATAAGTTACTATTCACCAAAAAATTATTTTTATCCCATTGAACCACATTTTACTTCTTAATGACAACCATGTATGTCGGATTTTTGAAATTCAAAACACAAAGATGGCAAAATTTAATTTAAAAGGAAAATCAGTTTTTATAAGTACCACTTAGTGGTTTCACTATTCATCAAAAATTGAAGTTTTTCAGAAAAATCCCAAAAATTCACCCTAATCTATATTTGGTATTCCGAATTGAAAAATGAAGTCTATTTTACAAAATTAAAAAAATATAAGTCACATTAATTAATTTAATAATTAATTCTCGCTGTCAGAGCAAATAGTGTGTTTTTATGAAACAATAAGTATCAAAAGATTGACACTAGTTTAAGTATGATTTCAAAGTAAAATTAATTCCAACTACCACTATTTGATTTAATGGTAAAAATATATTCTAATTTCACATTAAAAACAATTCAAAATATAATATAATCATATAAATAAACTAGATTAAAAAGTGTTTTTGAATTAAAATACAACATTTTTCACTATTCATTAAAAAACGAACTTTATCGAAAAAATACGAAAAATTTACACAAAGTAAATTTTGATTTCCTGATTCTAAAGAATAATTACCTTTGTCAAATATAACACATAAAATTGTCAAAAAGTGTATTTAAAAGAGGTTCGCCATCAAAAGGCGGTTAATCAACCATTTAAGGAATATTAGAATGTTTACGCTTAAAATTGGATTCATTCGCATTTTTAATCCTATAACATTTATTATAAAAAGTAAAAATATTTAACAATCATATATAATCATTTTGTAGTTAGTTCTATTCATTACCTCCATCACAACAGCTAGGTGTTAACTACCATTTTAAATAATATTATTTTATTATTAGAGTGCAACGCAAGATTCCCAAGAAACTTGTTGTTGCGTGTTGTGTATGCCATTGAGCATAGCGTCCCATTTAAAGTTATATTAATATTTTATTCACAAATATTGATAAATGTGAAAATGTCAAACTCTTTATTTACCTGGGGTGTTACATTCTTCTTCCCTTTTGGGAATTGCGTTCTCGCAATTTTTAAAATTGAGCTTGGAAACATCCTTGAAAGTCCCACATCGGAACAAGAGTCGGTAAAAAAATCACTTTAAAATAAAGGAAGATAAGTACAGAGGTCACCCGAGTTAACCCATATTAAGATTCCATGTAGAAAAACATGGACATGGAAGAAAAAGCAGAGGGTCATGTTCTTGAGGGAGAGTGATAGTAAACATGTCTAGGAGAAAGTTAACCACAAGAAAATCAAAAACTTGTGATGGGTTAAACGGTATTCGATTCTCCATTAGGAAAAGTTAATAGACAACATTTTTGTTTTAAGTTACTTTTTATTGAGGAATTTATTCATAAGGAAACATAATCACTTATCAAGTAGACTTTCAACTTTTACTATATTCCTTAATCAAACTCATATTTTTTTCCAAAAGACGAGTATTTAGGGAGACTTGTTCGCATTAAGAGTACTATAATCAACTTCTTGAGAATCACCTAATCCACAAAAGAGAACTATATACTTCCCATATCATTAGACCTAAACCAAAACCAAAACCAAAAAGTTTAGTACAAGGTCAGATAATCTAGAAAAGGATAACCCTTTAAAAAGAAAATCTATGCTTAATCTCCAAAATTTGTCCAACAAAACACAAAGTTCAATGAGGACCATCCGATAAACAATTTGTCTATAAATTTTTTTAAAGTAAACCGATATAAGATTGAAACCCAAATATTTGAAGGATTTATTCACATAGACGTCCAAGTTAAATTGTAACATTTATCTCCAAAAAACATCAGTTGCTCCTAAAGTCTCGTATTGAAAATTAATTAACCTAATCACATATCCTCCATGATAGGTTAATCATTTTCATAAATAACCCAAAATCAACTTACTCTTAATTCATAAAATCATATAACTAAAAAGAATCAGTCAAACTAACCAGGGACTTCACGTAGTCCAATGGTAGGCGATAAATACCAGTCGCACTTTGGTTGTGGGTTTGATTCCCGCAGCTTTGTCCGACGCGACGGGTAGTCACACGGTCTGCGTGTTTTCCTTTTTAAAAAACTATATAACTATCAAATCATTCCCCAAAAAGAGATAAAATCATCAAAAATAACCATAACATAATTTAACCTGAATTTTACCTCATGCCTTTCACTTCCATCATAACATATAGTAACCCATAATTACCTCAAAAGTAAGGATCATACAAACTCTAATGGTTACCTTTATAATTATTACCTGAACTTCCACATCGATTGGTTATCTCGTACATGATGCATTAAAGATCATACCAAAGTTCGAGTGGTTGATCATGACTCCTTGATAGTTGGTTTAGAACAACCACAAGTTTCCTCATTGAATCCCGCATTTTATCTAGTATCATAATCATATAACCTCCACAGTTTCCTTCAAACCTGTTGTCTGTTTGGTGCCTACTAGATCCATCCATTCACTAAAAACAGAAATTTCAGTGTGAGTTTATCAACAAAACCATCATGTACTAATGAGGAAGGTAAACACTAAGATACACTTACTCATTCACTTTATCTAAAACTAGGACTCTTTCTGAAATCCTAACCATTATTGTAATGCCACTTATGCTTAAAGAATACCCTAACCTCTAATGTTATCTAAACTGACCTTTGATACCAAATATAAGGCCCCAGCCTTAAACCATACTTAATCTTGAGTTATTAAAAGATTACACATTGAGGAGCTTTTCAGGTTTAGAGTTTTAGAGAATTAGATCATGAAACTTGCATTACATTCCACATTTAAACAAAGTGGTTACATAAAAGACAGTATTCATTCTTCCCATCAATGGAAACATATGTAAAATAAAACATGGATTCTTTCTTGACACATCCTTGACACTATCATCACATCATGTACCTTTCCCTTGACCTGTGAAAAACATTTCAAAAACATGGGATGAGCATAAAAAGCTCAGTAAGGGTTATAAAAAATATGGAAAGGATACATGAGTTCATATATACATAAGAATGAAATCATACTTTACCCATAAAACATAGGTAATTTAACATACCTCATCAAACCATGAATAAATCATAGAAAACATAAGACATAAAGGTAACTTGAGGCATTCATAACATTCTTACGTAGGGAGTAACCCTCTTGTTTACGTTTGGAATACCCATCACAGTATATTCCCTAAATCTCTTCGGAGAAACCTTAACGTTTCACTCCTTCGCGTTACCCAATGCATTGGAGAGCTATATCGGGCTCACCCGCCCTTAGTTTATCACGGAACCACCCGTTTTCATAAAAATGCCCAAGAACCATAACATAAATGTATCACATAAAACATTCATAAAGGATACATAACATTTCCACATTTCAATCACAATATAACATTTATCTCCAAACAACATCAGTTGCTCCTAAAGTCTCGTATTGAAAATTAATTAACCTAATCACATATCCTCCATGATAGGTTAATCATTTTCATAAATAACCCAAAATCAACTTACTCTTAATTCATAAAATCATATAACTAAAAAGAATCAGTCAAACTAACCAGGGACTTCACGTAGTCCAATGGTAGGCGATAAATACCAGTCGCACTTTGGTTGTGGGTTTGATTCCCGCAGCTTTGTCCGACGCGACGGGTAGTCACACGGTCTGCGTGTTTTCCTTTTTAAAAAACTATATAACTATCAAATCATTCCCCAAAAAGAGATAAAATCATCAAAAATAACCATAACATAATTTAACCTGAATTTTACCTCATGCCTTTCACTTCCATCATAACATATAGTAACCCATAATTACCTCAAAAGTAAGGATCATACAAACTCTAATGGTTACCTTTATAATTATTACCTGAACTTCCACATCGATTGGTTATCTCGTACATGATGCATTAAAGATCATACCAAAGTTCAAGTGGTTGATCATGACTCCTTGATAGTTGGTTTAGAACAACCACGAGTTTCCTCATTGAATCCCGCATTTTATCTAGTATCATAATCATAGAACCACCACAGTTTCCTTCAAACCTGTTGTCTATTTGGTGCCTACTAGATCCATCCATTCACTAAAAACAGAAATTTCAGTGTGAGTTTATCAACAAAACCATCATGTACTAATGAGGAAGGTAAACACTAAGATACACTTACTCATTCACTTTATCTAAAACTAGGACTCTTTCTGAAATCCTAACCATTATTGTAATGCCACTTATGCTTAAAGAATACCCTAACCTCTAATGTTATCTAAACTGACATTTGATACCAAATATAAGGCCCCAGCCTTAAACCATACTTAATCTTGAGTTATTAAAAGATTACACATTGAGGAGCTTTTCAGGTTTAGAGTTTTAGAGAATTAGATCATGAAACTTGCATTACATTCCACATTTAAACAAAGTGGTTACATAAAAGACAGTATTCATTCTTCCCATCAATGGAAACATATGTAAAATAAAACATAGATTCTTTCTTGACACATCCTTGACACTATCATCACATCATGTACCTTTCCCTTGACCTGTGAAAAACATTTCAAAAACATGGGATGAGCATAAAAAGCTCAGTAAGGGTTATAAAAAATATGTAAAGGATACATGAGTTCATATATACATAAGAATGAAATCATAATTTACCCATAAAACATATGTACTTTAACATACCTCATCAAACCATGAATAAATCATAGAGAACATAAGACATAAAGGTAACTTGAGGCATTCATAACATTCTTACGTAGGGAGTAACCCTCTTGGTTACGTTTGGAATACCCATCACAGTATATTCCATAAATCTCTTCAGAGAAACCTTAACGTTTCACTCCTTCGCGTTACCCAATGCATTGGAGAGCTATATCAGGCTCACCTGCCCTTAGTTTATCACGGAACCACCCGTATTCATAACAATGTCCAAGAACCATAACATAATCATACCACATAATACATGCATAAAGGAAACATAAGATTTCTACATTTCAATCACAAGATTTCAATAAAACACCTTGATATTAAAAAACATTATGAAAACTATTTTCAATACCAAAATAAAATAAAATTAAAACATGGTGTTTATTTTTCTTTTATAAATAAGGTATGGCTTGTAGAGGAAGCCGAAACTCTAATAATGGTCACGGCGGTGGAGAAGTCGTTGTCACCGCATACGTATGAAAAAAACATTCCCTTTTTTCATTTTGTAAAACGCTTCATATAAATATATTCCTTTTGGATAAACATAAAAGTCAAAGGGGTTTATACACCGTATAAAAGAAGGTTGTGTATAAAACAGAATATGCCTCAATTAAAGGAGATTGAGACGAAGTCCCATACAAAGACAGTATCCTTGGTTTAAGGATAAATCAGTTACATAACTATGTGTGAAAAACGAATACACGAAATATAAGTGGGTATTAAGTGTAAAAAAATCAGATTTCATTCACACATAATCATAGAACGACATATTCAAGGTGTACAAGTTTATCCCAAAGAATCGAAATTGGGTTAAGAAGTTCCCTTGCAAAAAAATTAGACAGCCTAACGGCGTCACTTCAAAATTCAGAAAAAGAGTTGATGAGAGATAAAAAGGGTATCTCATCACTAGGACATAAAATTTACATCAATAAGGAAATATAAGTACATATCCCAAAATAATATTATGTGAATTAAAATACATAACCAAATAAGTCTTTTAAAAAGAGGAGGGTGAAAGGTTCCCTTACTGACATGGGTATCTTTCGAAACATACACCTCGTGAAAGAAGGATAATACAACATTGAAGTAAATACTCATAAAAGAAAGTTTATTACACAATGAGTAAAATAATAGGCAGCACATAAACCACTAAATGGAAATTCTGGCAAATGTAGCATAAGTCTCATGGGAATAAAAGTGAGATGAAAGATCCCTTACGAAAACTCGGCAGCCTAACGACGCCACATAAAACGTACAAAAATGGATTGATGAGATCAAATAGGGTATATCATCATATTAACATAAAGTTTATAGAAATAAGAATATAAAAGAACATCCCCCAACATAACAAAGAGGAGCTTAAAAGAAGTGACATAAAGGAGAGTACTTAAAAAGAAAGAGAGAGGTTAGATCTCTTACGAAAATTCGGCAGCCTAACGGCGCCACTCAAAACTTCCAAAATGGATTGATGAGAGAGAATAGGGTCTATCATCACATGAACATAAAAATTACAGTAATATTAATATAAAAGAACATCCCAATAACAAGAAAGATGAGCTTTAAAAGGAATGACATAAAAGAGTGTAATTAAAAAGAAAGAGTGGAGTAGGATCCCTTACCTCAAGTCCAACTTGTCTTGTTCGTTTCTTTATATTCCTGAATAATAAACTTTGGTCAATTAATAATTGCCTAAGTACCTCCTTTAGAGATTATTATTCAGTTCATATCACATATTATAATGTTAAAATAATTGTTTAATAATGTTAGTTCATATCAGACGTTTTTGCCGATGTTTGGTACATGAGTCAAAAATGAACTTGTTTGAAAAAAGATTGCCCATGTAGTTATATGTATATAATTTATAGAATAGGATTAATGATTAAAATATCATATATATCCTGTAAATATTAATTTTATACTATTACATATCATTTGGAGTTAAAAATGAAACGCACCGTTCATGGAGACGGTAGGCCGTACGTACGCATGAACGCTACTTTCTTTTTTTGTCATATTAATGGAATTAAAACAAAATGAGAGAGATATGTATATGTTATAATTCCATAATGATATCCATAATTTATATGTAATATATTACATATATATCCATTATATATATGTACTTATAATATTACATAACATTCTGAGATAAGAAATGAAATGTACCGTTCATGGAGACGGTAAGCCGTACGTACGCATGAACGCTACTTCCATTTCTATTTCATATTTAATGGAATTAAAACATAATGATACATAATATTATTTTAATTTAATTATGGTATCATATATAATATCATTAAATATATCCTTTATACGTACCACATATGGTATTAACGAATCAAATCACTTTGAGGGGGCGGTAGTCCGTACTTCCTTAAATGAAGATATCACGTTTACCCATAATGGAAACCATAAAGTTATGCCATAAATGAAAAATACAGAAGCTTAAGTAAAACATAAACATATTAGATATCATATATAAATATATTGTCATCTTAATGGCCACCTTTTAAGGTGTTAGAAGAATGTTGAACAATCATTGTTTCGGGAGGCCGAAATTCTCCATCCACCGAAACAGTATGTTCTTTAACCATTAGATGTAGGTGTGTGTATGTGTAGCTCGAATACTTTTTATAAAAACATACTAGTATATTTAAGATACTGGATTTGTTACAAAATTAATTAATAAAAAGAGTTATGGGGTTGGAGAAGCAAAATAAAACAAAAGGACACAAGTGAAGACGTTACCTTAAAATCGGGTAACTCCCTTTGGTTTGAGCTCAAAGGCTTCCTTGGGAAGACTTCTGCCCAAAGTTAGGCTTCAAGGAGTAATAGAGGAGGGAAGTGGAGAGACAAAATGGGAAGGGGTTGGATGAGACAAAGGCTTTGGTAGTGTGGGTAAGGAGGTAGAGGTGGGGGCCTTTTATAAGAGGAGAGGAGGGGCACTCTTGTAAAGTTACAAAATGTTACATTATTTTCAAAAGCGTTTCGGATTTTAAAGGTCCCACATTGATGTATTTCGAGGATAAGGTGATAAGGGTTCGAAATACACTCATAAAATAGGTTTTTGACATTTTTAGGTCTTAGATATTACATTATCATTCCATTTTATTTAAATCGTTAAATAATGAGGTCATCACTGCATCATCATGATGTCATAAATAATTTAATTTATTTAATGTCTAAAAATTATAAAAAACACTATGATGTAGGAAATCTTTTTAGCTTTCCAATGATTGTTTATAGTCATAAATAATACTTGTATAACCCCATGTAATTTTTTTTAGTAAAACATCTCATGTTTGTGTCATTTTTACTTTAACATTAAATAAAAAGATATTTATGTCATTTTCCAACCAATGTGGCTCCATGGGGTCCCCAAGTTGACCCATGGATTTTCTTGGTCGGCCATGACACATACAATGAGGGTAGGACATGTGTCTAGGTCATTTAATTTTATTAAAACATTATTCTTACCATAAACTATACTAATTACCTCTAATCGTGATTAAAAACTTAATGAGTTACTATTCACCAAAAAATTATTTTTATCCCATTGAACCACATTTTACTTCTTAATGACAACCATGTATGTCGGATTTTTGAAATTCAAAACACAAAGATGGAAAAATTTAATTTAAACGGAAAAATCAGTTTTTATAAGTACCAATTAGTGGTTTCACTATTTATCAAAAATTGAAGTTTTTCAGAAAAATCCCAAAAATTCACCCTAAGCTATATTTGATATTCTGAATTGAAAAATGAAGTCTATTTTACAAAATTCAAAACATATAAGTCACATTAATTAATTTAATAATTAATTGCCGATGTCAGAGCAAATAGCGTGTTTTTATGAAACAATAAGTATCAAAAGATTGACACTAGTTTAAGTCTGATTTCAAAGTGAAATTAATTCCAAATACCACTATTGGATTTAATGGTAAAAATATATCCTAATTTCACATTAAAACCAATTCCAAAGATAATATAATCATATAAATAAATTAGATTAAAAAGTTTTTTTGAATTAAAATACAACATTTTTCACTATTCATTAAAAAACGAACTTTATCGGAAAAATACCAAAAATTTACACAAAGTAAATTTTCATGTCCCGATTCTAAAGAAGAATTTTATTTTGTCAAATATAACACATAAAATTGTCAAAAAGTGGATTTAAAAGAGGTTTTCCATCAAAAGGCGGTTAATCGACCCTTTAAGGAATATTAGAATGTTTACGCTTAAAATTGGATTCATTCGCATTTTTAATCCTCTAACATTTATTGTAAAAAGTAAAAATATTTTACAAACATATATAATCATTTTTTAGTTAGTTCTATTCATTACCACCATCACAACAACTAGGCGTTAACTACCATTTAAAATAATATTATTTTATTATTAGAGTGCAACGTAAGATTCCCAAGAAACTCGTTGTTGCGTGTTGGGTACGTCATCGAGCATAGCGTCCCCTTTAAAGTTATATTAATATTTTATTCAAAAATATGGATATATGTGAAAATTTCATACTCTTTATTCACCTGGGGTGTTACATCCTTCCCCCCTTTTGGGAATTGCGTCCTCGCAATTTTTAAAATTGAGATTGGAAACATACTTGAATGTCCCACATCGGAAAAAGAGTCGGTAAAACAATCACTTTAAAATAATGGAAGATAAGTACAGAGGTCACCTGAGTTAACCCATACTAAGATTCCATGTAGAAAAACATGGACATGGAAGAAAAATCAAAGGGTCATGTTCTTGAGGGAGAGTGATAGTAAACATGTCTAGGGAAAGTTAACCATAATAAAATCACAAACTTTTGATGGGTTAAACGATATTCGATTCCCCAGTAGGAAAAGTTAATAGACAACATTTTTGTTTTAAGTTACTTTTTATTGAGGAATTTATTCATAAGGAAAAATAATCACTTATCATGTTGACTTTCAACTTTTACTATATTCCTTAATCAAACTCATATTTTTTTCCAAAAGACGAGTATTTTGGGAGACTTGTTCGCATTAAGAGTACTATAATCAACTTCTTGAGAATCACCTAATCCAAAAAAGAGAACTATATAATTCCCAAATCTTTAGACCTTAACCAAAACCAAAACCAAAAAAGGTTAGTTCAAGGTCAGATAATCTAAAAAAAGGATAACCCTTTAAAAAGAAAATCTATGCTTAATCTCTAAAATTTGTCCAACAAAACCCAAAGTTCAACGAGGACCATCTGATAAACAATTTTTCCATAAAATTCTTCAAAGTAAACAAACCTCAGATTGAAACCCAAATATTTGAAGGATTTAGTCACATAGTCTTCCATGTTAAATCATAACATTTATCTCTAAACAACATCAGTTGCTCCTAAAGTCTCATATTGAAAAGTAAATAACCTAATCACATATCCTCCATGATAGGTTAATCATTTTTATATATAACCCAAAATAAACTTACTATTAATTCATAAAATCATATAACTAAAAAGAATCAGTCAAACTAACCAGGGACTTCACGCAGTCCAGTGGTAGGCGATAAATACCAGTCGCACTTTGGTTGTGGGTTCGATTCCCGCAGCTTTGTCCGACGCGACGGGTAGTCACACGGTCTGCATGTTGTCCTTTTTCCAAAACTATATAATTCTCAAATAATTCCCCAAAAAGAGATAAAATCATAAAAAATAACCATTACATAATTTAACCTCAATTTTATCTCATGCCTTTCACTTCCATCATAACATATAGTAACCCATAATTACCTCAAAAGTAAGGATCATGCAAACTCTAATGGTTACCTTTATAATTATTACCTGAACTTCCACATCGATTGGTCATCTCGTACATGATTCATTAAAGATCATACCATGGTTCAAGTGGTTGATCATGACTCCATGATAGTTGGTTTAGAACAACCACGAGTTTCCTCATTGAATCCCCCATTTTATCTAGTATCTTAATAATAGAACAACCACAGTTTCCTTCAAACTTGTTGTCTGTTTGGTGCCTACTAGATCCATCCATTAACTAAAAATAGAAATGTCAGTGTGAGTATATCAACAAACCCATCATGTACTAATGAGGAAGGTAAACACTAAGATACACTTACTCATTCACTTTATCCAAAACTAGGACTCTTTCTGAAATCCTTACCATTATGGTAATTCTACTTATTCTTAAAGAATACCCTAACCTCTAAAGTTATCTAAACCGACCTCTGATACCAACTATAAGGCCCCAGCCTTAAACCGTACTTAATATTGAGTTATTACAAGATTACACATTGAGGATCTTTTCAGGATTAGAGTTTTAGAGAATTAGACCATGAAACTTTCATTACATTCCACATTTAAACAAAGTGGTTACATAAAAGACAGTATTCATTCTTCCCATCAACGGAAACATATTTAAAATAAAACATGGATTCTTTCGTGACACATCCTTGACACTATCATCACATCATGTACCTTTCCCTTGACCTATGAAAAACATTTCAAAAACTTGGGATGAGCATAAAAAGCTCAGTAAGGGTTATAAAAAATATGGAAAGGAAACATGAGTTCATATATACATAAGAATGAAATCATACTTTACCCATAAAACATAGGCACTTTAAAATACCTCATCAAATCATGAATAAATCATAGAAATCATAAGACATAAAAGGTAACGTGAGGCATTCATAACATTCTTACGTAGGGAGTAACCCTTTTGGTTACGTTTGGAATACCCATCACAGTATATTCCCTAAATCTCTTCGGAGAAACCTTAACGTTTCACTCCTTCGCGTTACCCAATGCATTGGAGAGCTATATCGGGCTCACCCACCCTTAGCTTATCACGGAAACACCCGTCTTCATAACAATTCCCACGAACCATAACATAATTGTACCACATAATACATGCATAAAGGAAACAAAACATTTCCACATTTCAATCACAAGATATCAATAAAATACCTTGATATTAAAAAACATTATGAAAACTATTTTCAATACCAAAATAAAAGAAAATTAAAACATGGTATTTATTTTTCTTTTAAAAATAAGGTATGGCTTGTAGAGGAAGCCAAAACTCAAATAATGGTCACGGCAGCAGAGAAGTCGTTGTCGCCGCATACGTATGACAAAAACATTCCATTTTGTCGTTTTGTAAAATGCTTCGTATAAAAAGATTCCTTTTGGATAAACATAAAATTCAAAGGGGTTTATACACAGTATAAAAGCAGGTTGTGTATAAAACAAAATATGCCTCAATGAAAGGAGATTGAGACGACGTCCCATACAAAGACGGTATCCTTGGATTAAAGATAAATCAGTTACATAACTATGTGTGACATTCGAATACACAAAATATAAGTGGGTATTAAGTGTAAAACAATCAGAGGAAATTCACACATAATCATAGAATGACATATTCAAGGTGTACAAGTTTATACCAAAGAATCGAAATTGGGTTAAGAAGTTCCTTTGCAAAAATTAGACAGCCTAATAACGTCACTTCAAAATTCAGAAAAAGAGTTGATGAGAGATAAAAAGGGTATCTCATCACTTGGACATAAAATTTACATCAATAAGGATATAGAATAACATATCCAAAAATAATATTATTGGAATTAAAAGACATAAAAAAATAAGACATTTAAAAAGATGAGGGTGAAAGGTTCCTTTACTGACATGGGTATCTTTCGAAACTTACACCTCGTGAAATAAGGATAATACAAAATTGATGTAAATACTCATAAAAGAATGTATATTACACAATGAGTAAATTAATGGGTAGTATATAAACCACTCAAAGGAAATTTTGGCAAATGTAGCATAAATCTCACGAGAATAAAAGTGAGATGAAAAATCCCTTACGAAAACTTGGCAGCCTAACGGCGCCACATAAAACATACAAAAATGGATTAATGAGATCAAATAGGGTATCTCATCATATTAACATAAAGTTTATATAAATTTGAATAAACAAGAACATCCCCCAACATAACAAAGAGGAGCTTAAAAGAACTGACAAAAACGAGAGTGCTTAAAAAGGAAGAGAGAGGTTACATCTCTTACGAAAATTCAGCAACCTAACGACGCCACTCAAAACTTCCAAAATGGATGGATGAGAGGGAATAGGGTCTCTCATCACATGAACATAAAAATTACAGTAATATTAATATAAAATAACATCCCAATAACAAGAAATATGAGCTTTAAAAGGAATTACATAAAAGAGTGTAATTAAAAAGAAAGAGTGGAGTAGGATCCCTTACCTCAAGTCCAACTTGTCTTGTTCGTTTCTTTATATTCCTGAATAATAAACTTTGGTAGATTAATAATTGCCCAAGTACCTCTTTTAGAGATTATTATTCATTTCATATCACATATTATAATGTTATATTAATTTTTTAATAATGTTAGTTCATATCAGACGTTTTTGCCTATGTTTGGTACATGAGTCAAAAATGAACTTGTTTGAAAAAAGATTGCCCATGTAGTTATATGTAAATAATTTCCATAATAGTATTAATGATTAAAATATCATATATATCCTGTAAATATTCATTTTATACTATTCCATATCATTTGGAGATAAAAACGAAAAGCACCGTTCATGGAGACGGTAGGCCGTACGTACGCATGAACGCTACATTCATTTTTTGTCATATTAATGGAATTAAAACAAAATGAGATATATATATATATATATGTTATAATTCCAGAATGATATCCATAATTTAGATGTAATATATTACATATATATCCATTATATATATGTACTTATAATATTACATAACATTCTGAGATAAGAAATGAAATGTATCGTTCATGGAGACGGTAAGCCATACGTACGCATGAACGCAAATTCCATTTCAATTTCATATTTAATGGAATTAAAACATAATGATACATAATAGTATTTTAATTCCAGTATGGTATCATTTATAATATCATTAAATATATTCTTTATACGTACCACATATGGTATTTACGAATCAAATCACTTTGAAGGGCGGTAGTCCGCACTTCCTTAAATGAAGATATCGTGTTTACCCATAATGGAAACCATAAAGGTACACCATAAATGAAAAATACCGAAGCTTAAGTAAAACATAAACATATTAGATATCATATATAATTATAGTGTCATCTTAATGGCCACCTTTTAATGTGTTAGAAGAATGTTGAACAATCATCGTTTCGGGAGGCCGAAATTCGCTATCCACGGAAACAGTATGTTCATTAACCATTAGATTTAGGTGTGTGTAAGTGTAGCTCGAATCCTTTTTATAAAAACATACTAGTGTATTTAAGATACTGTATTTGTTACAAAATAAATGAATAAAAAGAGTTTAGTGGGTTAGAGAAGCAAAATAAAACAAAAGGACACAAGTGAAGGCATTATCTTAAAATCGGGTAACTCTATTTGGTTTGAGCTCAAAGGCTTCCTTGAGAAGACTTCTACCCAAAGTGAGGCTTTATGGAGTAATAGAGGGAAGTGGAGATACAAAATGGGCAGGGGTTGGCGGAGCCAAAGGCTTTGGGAGTGTTGGTAAGGAGGTAGAGGTGGGGGCCTTTTATAAGAGGAGAGGAGGGGCACTCATGTAAAGTTACAAAATGTTACTTTATTTTCAAAAGTGTTTCAGATTTTAAAGGTCACACATTGATGTATTTCAAGGATAAGGTGATAAGGGTTCTAAATCCACTTATCCAATAGGTTTTGTACATGTGTAGGTCATAGATATTACATTATCTTTCCATTTTATTTAAATCGTTAAATAATGAGGTCATCGGTGCATCATCATGATGTCATAAATAATTTAATTTATTTAATGTCTAAAAATTATAAAAAAAATACTATGATGTAGGAAATATTTGTAGATTTCTAATGACAATTTATAGTAAAAAATAGGACTTGTATAACCCCATGTAAAAATTGTTTTAGTAAAACATCTCATGTTTGTGTCATTTTTACTTTAACATTAAATAAAAAGATATTTATGTCATTTTCGAACAAAAGTGGCACCATGGGGTCCCCAAGTTGACCCATTGATTTTATTGGTCGCCCATGACACATCCAATGAGGGTAGTACATGTGTCTAGGTCATTTAATTTTATTAAAACATTATTCTTACCATAAACTACACTAATTACCTCTAATCGCGATTAAAAACTTAATAAGTTACTATTCACCAAAAAATTATTTTTATCCCATTGAACCAAATTTTACTTCTTAATGACAACCATGTATGTCGGATTTTTGAAATTCAAAACACAAAGATGGAAAAATTTCATTTAAAAGGAAAAATCAGTTTTTATAAGTACCACTTAGTGGTTTCACTATTCATCAAAAATTGAAGTTTTTCAGAAAAATCCCAAAAATTCACCCTAATCTATATTTGGTATTCCGAATTGAAAAATGAAGTCTATTTTACAAAATTAAAAAAATATAAGTCACATTAATTTATTTAATAATTAATTCCCGCTGTCAGAGCAAATAGTGTGTTTTTATGAAACAATAAGTATCAAAAGATTGACACTAGTTTAAGTATGATTTCAAAGTGAAATTAATTCCAACTACCACTATTTGATTTAATGGTAAAAATATATTCTAATTTCACATTAAAAACAATTCAAAAGATAATATAATCATATAAATAAACTAGATTAAAAAGTGTTTTTGAATTAAAATACAACCTTTTTCACTATTCATTAAAAAACGAACTTTATCGAAAAAATACCAAAAATTTACACAAAGTAAATTTTGATTTCCCGATTCTAAAGAATAATTTCCTTTGTCAAATATAACACATAAAATTGTCAAAAAGTGGATTTAAAAGAGGTTCGCCATCAAAAGGCGGTTAATCGGCCATTTAAGGAATATTAGAATGTTTACGCTTAAAATTGGATTCATTCGTATTTTTAATCCCCTAACATTTATTGTAAAAAGTAAAAATATTTTACAAACATATATAATCATTTTGTAGTTAGTTCTATTCATTACCGCCATCACAATAGCTAGGCGTTAACTACCATTTAAAATAATATTATTTTATTATTAGAGTGAAACATAAGATTCCCAAGAAACTCGTTGTTGCGTGTCGGGTACGCCATCGAGCATAGCATCCAATTTAAAGTTATATTAATATTTTATTCACAAATATGGATAAATGTGAAAATTTCATACTCTTTATTTACCTGGGGTGTTACAGAGGGGATATAGGGGGCCCCACCCATCACATAATAAGTCCAATGCATTCCTCATACCTCTAAATCAAAGTTCACATCCCACTTTGATCTATTAAATTACATATCACATATAAAACCAAGTGTAAAAATTATATGGTTACTTATTTCACCATATATTTTATTCATGGTGTCCCACATCACCTTGAATAAATAAATCCATAAACGCAGAATAAGTTTAACATTACAATCATCTACTTCTAAGTATATGTAGTGAGTCTGGCGCAAAACAATGAATTGTGTGGAAAATCTATTAACTAGCACATAAGTTCAGGGTAATTGTGATGACAACACAAAATAAGTACCAATGTGTCCACATAAGATGACAAATTCTAATCATGTGTGATTAAAGAACTTTCAGGATTAAATAATGATGTGAAATTACCACGATAAACAATGGGGTAACTTAACATTTCATGTGGGGTACTAAACTCACATCATCTCAAACAGTACAAGTTGAAACATAATATTATAAACTCAAACATAAAAATTATCATTTAATATAATGGGTAAAGAGTAATTAGTACACAAGAATATGATGTCCTGAGATTCCAATATCTATAATCATGAACTAGGCTTATTAAAGGAAAACTTTTGGAAAACCATGATTAGGGTTTCATGTTGTGTAAAGTATTCATTCAATGAGGCATGCATGGAAGTAAGAATAGGTCAAGCCAAAAACATTTGAAACATATATTTATTACTTTCTTCACAAACCATAGAATTTTGTAAAAGGAAATGGAAGTCAAAGTTGGCATTCATACATCCCTAACAACACACCCGATTACACACCACAAGTATATGCATGATTATCATTCTATGTTTGTTTATCACATGTAAATTAATAAAAATATGGATTTAATTTCTAGGGTACAAATATTGATTTTTGGAAAAAAACTGAAATTATATTATGTGTGCTCATGTATAAGAACATACATGATTAGATATAAAGATTTCCAACCAAAAGCGTCTCCATGCATTGTAGTCCTTTATTATCTCACATTTAAAAAAATATTTAATCTGGCTTATGAGGTTTATGAAAATCAGGGAGTCGGATATTTTATACTTACATATGTTCATATATATATATATATACACACACACACACACACATATAACTGACTATAAGTTTGAGGCACAAAATAAAATTTTCATGGGACGTCTGTACTTTAGGGTTCTATAGCTAAAGATATTGCAACCCTTGAAGAAAGAAATAACCTAAAACTGTAGAGAAATGTATCTAATATTACAAGTGTATATACATATATACACAAAACTTAAAACCACAAAATAAATACAAGGCTTACTCCCCTACATATTTTATTTTATCCGAACCAAAAACACAAAGGCCCATATTCAACATAGAAGAGTTTTTTGAACTAAAATGCAAGGTTATACTTTCATGAGTATAAATATATATATGTATATACTCTCCATGAAACAAAAAAATGAAAAAATAAGTCTCTTACATGTTGAGGGGAAGGAGGAGCTCGGGAAGGATGGTGAACTCGAGGTACACGTTGAGGTCCGTAGAAGGCTTGGGTGCAAGGAGCCGAGAGGGTTCCTCAAATGTCCTGGTGAAGTTTTTATTAAACGATGCCTATACTATATATTTTAATGCATGATGAAAAGTATTTGAGGAAAAATTGTCTTATAAAAATACCAAGGAAAACGAACTTTTTTGGAAACCATGAGAGTGGAGGGTCTGGTGGCTATACGTGTGAAGAAAAACTAGTGCAAAAACGGGGAGTAGGGTACTGGTGAATAGCATGCCACGAAAGGAAGAAGATAGCGCTGCTAGAATAAGTCAGGAGAAAAACCAGACGGTCCAGATCGAGTCTGTCATTGATCCAAGGGCTAGGGCACGTCGTGGGTTTTTTAATAACATGAGAGTCACATATTAAATCTGAGTTTATTGAATGACCCTGAGATGACGTGGAATTTTTAAAACTCTTAGAAGACCGAGATTAAATCTAGGGTTGATCGAACGGTCCACATAAATTCGGTGATACGCTGTGTTTGTTTAGTGTCAAACACAGGATAGGGATCAACAGCCCCGATCGTATGCTACGATATCTGACGACCGTGATCACGTTTCCCCCAAAAAATCGGTTCCCGCATCGAAACGGAGTGGCGTGCCGAGCTTCCTTATAAGCCTAAGCCTCCCATGCCATATTCCAAGATCACACAACACACACATTGGGGGCCTTACACATGGGCTCCCTCTCCCCCCCATAAGCATCGGAATAGCCATGCTCATCACGAATTTCACCTGTGCTATGCGCTCATGTGCTTACTCCTAAAGCACATGTGCGCCTCTCGGGTGACCTATGACCAACCTCAGGCTGGCCTCAGCATGGGATTAGGGCTACGCTCATCCACCCTTTGTGTGTCGTCTCCCTTGTCCTAGTCATAAAAGGGGTGGACATAGAGGTCCCCATTTTTTTATACAACCTAACATAAAAAATATGGTGTTTTAAGGGAAAGCAACACTATATTGAAATTCTTTTTTTTATACATGGATTTTATTAAACATTATAATGCTTAATGTTTACAAATTTAACATTATCCTAAAGGTATTTTCTAGTCCTTTAACATAAAAGTTATAAATAAAAAGATACTTCTTATACTAGATTTTTCATGGTATAAAACTTAGTTTAATTAAAAATATAATTCAATTAACAAGAATTTAAACATAGTTTAATACATTAAATGAAAATATCTACATTACATTTGTAATTAATTGCAACATGTTTTGATTTCCTTATATTTCAAAAACCCAACATATAATTCAAATCATTCCTCTATGCCCTTTTAAAGGTCATGGTTAGGATTAGTTTTATAATTTTTCAATTCATAACCTAATTACATAGTGGACTAGGACATACTTATAAGTTTTAAATTAATTGTACAACAATGCCAATGTATATATTTATAACTGTTAGAGTTCCCTAGTTTCCCAAAGGAATGGTCACATTGGTGTCCTATAAATCCATGACTAAGGGTGTCTTAACAGTCATGTTTATTGAATAAGATGGTTCATGTCATACCATTGGTGCTTAGTGTGGCACCAGTGGCTTCATCCATTCGTATGTTCATTATGACGAATTATAAGGACCCATATTATTTTGTTGGGTTTATCATTGTTTTAAGTTTTCTCCCTATAATTATGATAGGGTTCTTAATAGGTATTTTTTTAGCATGATTTCCCATTTGATCTCAGTGTGTTATAAACACCACGATGTTCTTATTTGAATAAAACTCCTTGAATCCATTTCATGTTCCTATTCCACTGCGTCATATTATTATTTTTCCATAAGATATAAGTTTTCTTCAAGTAAAAGACAACATAAAAACATAGAAATTACCATTACATGAATAAAAAGTTCTTGGGGTGTCACATTATTCCCCTATAAATAATTGCGTCCTCACAATTCCTTTCGTAAAACAACAAAAGAAACCATCCTATGTTCTTACCACCATACCCATCTTAGAGGGTCCTCGGGTGAATTCAGTGGTAAACCCAAATGGATGCTCAACTCATCAAGTGATCTGATCGAGACACACCTCGGATAGAAGGGGTTTAACTCTTGCATCGAACACTCGGGCTTCCAAATGAAAGCTTGAAAGGGGGAAAGTTTAGAAATATATGAATGAACCAATTCACGAAGAACTCTCCACACAATGTCTCGATTGAGAACACCTAAGCCATAGATGTTGTCATAAAGGATAAAACTATGAAGTTGGAACATGTAAGACACACAAATATTTCCCTCCAAAGATGCCTCTTGAAACCATACTCTGGCCGTGTAGTTCGGACCTAGGGTGAAGCATAAGAAAATCCATTTGTGGTATTTTCGACTTCGCCTATACTTGAGCAGTTGTGATGTGGTTATGCAGTAGTAAATAGATGAATCACCTTGACAGGTACGGAGAATTTCAAGACTGTTTGTCACTTAATATAGTTGTTTTCATATTTTTTGATGGTTTCTGAGAGGTAGGTATTCCTCTTCACAGGTTTTGATCATAATGATCTCCAGTACCTCGATAGGGAGAGAGAGTATATGGGTTCATCCTTCCATCTGAAAATTTATTATGAAACTTCACTTTGTAATACTCATTCAACAGGTATATCCAATGAAAAGGGTAAAAAAAACTAAGGACAACAAATTATGTTCTTATAAAATCATAGGTACATAAAATAAAGCAGGGATAATGGTTTCCCCATGTTCCTAATACACGAATCCCTAGTTCAAGTTCAAAATTTTTGATCTCCCAAAACCATATGAAAACTGAGAAATCTGGTTCGATATTATGGGGGCACTTATGTTATCTCCATAGATGGAAAAAATATGTGTATAGCTCAGAGACATAATTATACACTTGATGTTTGTACACCCATCGGGTGGCATCGTATTTAAGAACTAATAAATCCATCACTTGAACGTAATGGACATAGAACAGAACTTGACACATAAATGCTTCATAGAGGTCTCCCACTGCTGCAGCTTCTTGTAAGTCCATGAGGGATTGGATTCCCTCTGTTGTGGTGAAGCATATAAAGAGTCCCTCATAGTATTTTCCCCGTCTCACGTAGGATTGAAATTGGTCTTCCATCATAAAGATGAAATCCAGGCCCGCTCCCCGTTAGAGTCAAAGTATTCAGGGAGAATTTAATATATCATAAATATGTTTTCATGTCATATGAATTTGAAAAAAGATTATATAATTTATATGGATGGATATTGAAATTATGGTTTTTAGGGCTTTGTTGGGAAGTGACATAAGGTTAGTACCTTTATTTTCCATCTGAAAATTATAAAAACATTGTTCTTAGTATTGTTCATTAATATTACTTAAGTAAGTTTTTATTGTTATGTTCTAGTTTTCCATGGACATCTAAACTGAATCCTCTAATACCAACTTTAAGGACCCGACTCCCGAGTACTTGAAGCTGGTTCCAAACAGAGGATCGAATTTAGTTCAGGCTCTAAGGAACCAGATGCTTCTGAAATGTTTCTTCTACTAACAACTGGCACCTGAAAATTTATTTTGAAATGTTGGGTGAGCATACGAATGCCCAGTAAGGGGTTTAAAAATAACATACTATACTCAAAATAACATTTCAAATCATTCATTAAAAATTCCATAAAATATTTTCTTAAAGAAAGGCTGTAACACATGTGACATGTCATAATAAAAGTGTTCAATTAGATACATGCTAGCAGAATTAACAGGACATACAATTCGGACATAGGCATGGTGAATAAAAGAAATTCTAAAAATGCATGTCATGAGAATATATGTAAAGACCCGGAAATTTCAAGGAAATTTTTTTGTTATTTTTTCTTTGGAATTTTGTGAGTCCGCAGTTTCTGACGGCACCTGATTCCGAGGCCCGGAGTGCCCGGAATTAATTTCCAAAGTTTGGCTCGGGTACGTTCAGTGAACGAACGAGCGGGATTTCCTAACTTTTGATCCGGTGCTCGGAATTGAAATCCGAGGACACCGATGAACTCGTAGCGCCGATATTCGCTTAAGGAGTCCTTTCCCGAAGTTGCGTTTACACGAGGGGAGTTGTAAAAATAAATTTGTGAATGTTAAAATAAAAATTTAACTTCATTTTTTATTTTTATCTTCCTTAAGTGTTTTTATCCTTTGGGTGGAAGTTGGGTGACAACCCAACTTCCCTTGGGAGGTTAAGAGGGTGGTGGGGCCCACACGAACCCCACCCCTTCATATTCTCTAACCCCCCCCAACTCACAATTAATGATGTAAACTTAGGTTATAACTTATTTCATTATTAAGTGAGTTTAATTAAAGTTTTGAAATTCAAACTCTTGAATTTCAAAAGACTTAAGTTGTGTTGTGTTAAGTTGTAAGGTCATGCTTTAATTTTAATAAACTTAAGTTATAACTTAAGTTTTAATTGTGGGGAATTAAATGAAGAGGTTTGAATTTCAAACCTTTGAAATTCCAAACCCTTCTATTTAATTCAGTTTTTAGTTTCCTTTGCGGGTTGGCGTTTGCTGTGCGGAGAGGAAAAGAGGGAGGCTTCTTGTGAGTTCTTCCTCCACGACGAAGAACGCGGCGTCCTTCTTCCACGACGTCGGACTGCAACGCGTTGGATTTCCTCCACGACGCCGCAACGCATCCTCTCCGCGACGTGCTTTCCGCGGCGAACCTACGTCCGACGCCGCAACGCACTTTCCGCGACGTGCCTCTCGCGGCGAACCCACGTCCGTCTACCGCGACGCCATAACCGCGATGCCGACGACGTCTTCTTCCGTGACGTCCGACCTCCGCGACGCTCGTCCTTCGCGGATCGTTGATGAGCTCCGCGAGCTTCCTTCGAGGTAGGGGTTCTTGAGTTCGTTGTTTACATTTTAATTGACATCCCTCAAGTATTTCTAAGCCACTTGATATCAAACTAACGGGAGGAGGCCGGTCCGCACAAACACGGCCGATCCTCCTCCATCATGGTTTAGTTTTATTATGGTTTGAAGCGGGGTAACGCGGTACCATTGCACCGCGCGAAAAGAATTATTTAAGGCCAGTTTGGGTCACGACGAAGAACCGCGACGCTATAATGCCGCGCCTTTGAGAACGGATGAGACCGCAGCAGGAGTCGGGCCGTGGCGGTGGGGCGCGACGTCGTTACGCTACGAAAATCTTGCAAGGACCGAACAAGAAGGGCGGCCGGAAAAACCGGCCACCGGCGGAAAAAGAAGAACCGCGGCTGGACGGCCACGGCGAAACACCAAGAGGCGGCCGGCCACGCCGGCCGCCGGTTATCAGAACCGCCGCGGCCCTATGGCCGCGGCGGAGGAGCTAGGGGCGGCCGGCCTCGCCGGCCGCCGGGAATCAGGAAGGGCCGCGGCCATATGGCCGCGGCGGAGCAGCCAGGGGCGCCGGCCTTGCCGGCGCCGGAGATCGGGTGGGCCGCGGCTCTACGGCCGCGGCGGAATAACCAGGGGCGGCCGGCCACGCCGGCCACCGGAAACTGAGGAGGAGCCGCGGCTACGGCCGCGGCGGAGAAGAGAAGGCGGCCGGCCGCCGGTTTTCTCGGAGGCGGGACCCGCAGGTCCCACGGGTGGACAAACGGCCGGCTTCAATGCCGGCCGTGCTTTAATTTCCGGGGGTTTGAAACCCCCGGCAGCTGAGGAACGGGCCCCCCTCACGTGGGGGGGGGGGGGGGCGTTGATTGAAGTCACGGGGGGCGGCGCCCCCCGTTTCGCGCGAAACCACGCGCTCGGCCAAGCTGGCCGAGCGGTTCTGAGCGGCCAGGCCGGGTCGCGCAGGCCGGGCCGGGCCGAGCCAACCGGGCCGGGCCACGCGGAACCGGGCCGGACCCGGACCCGGTTCGGGCCGACCCGGATCGGACCGGTTCAGGGGGTACTGGGCCGGGCCGGGCCGGGCCCAGACCCCCCCGTTTTCTGACCTTTTCAGTCAAAAGCTCATAACATGAGCTGTAGACCTCCGAACGACGAACCGTCTGCGGCAACGCGATCCTTGGATCGAGACGGTCGTTTCGGTATATCGTACTCAAGGTTTCGGATTACTTTGATTTCGGCCGGGTTGGTTCGTTCACGAAACCAACCGGGCCTTCGGAGCGGAAACACTCATATCTTGAGCCACGAACGTCCGATTGACGCGCCGTCAGTCGCGTTGTGTTCCTCTTAGTGAGACGGATCATTTGGCATACTCCGCCCGAGGTTTGGACGCAGGTGGAGTACGGTCGGGTTGGTTTTGCCTTAAAAACCAACCGGGCCCCGGAGACGAAAATGCCAATAACTCTCAGACCGGGCGTCCGATCGACGCGCCGTCTGTTGCGTTGAGTTCCTGTTGACGATACGGGACTTTTGGATACATCAACTCCGGTCTTCGTGACAGTTGATGTATCAGCCTCTCGGCTCGTGGAGCGGACCCTCCGAACGAGCTTGCTGTGTGCGGGAACCCTAGTGCTGGCTGCGACTGTTACTGTGACGACTACTACTACTGTGACTGTGACTGCGACGACGACAGTACAGAGATCCTGTGTGGATTCGACGACGACGACTACAACACTCAGCGATCCTACATGGAACAGTGCTACCGAACCTGTGTGAGCTGAATCTTCTGTTGACCTTGGGCGGTGGAGCGCTTGGGTGTAGCGGCGGACCCGTGGTACTTGACAGTGGTGGTGCGCTTGGATGCAGCAGCAGACCCTTGGCGGTGGAGCGCTTGGTTGTAGCGGCGGACCCGCGATACTTTAAGGAGTGTGTGTGCTTGGTTGTAGCGACAGACCCGCGACGGTGGAGACGAGCGTGCAGAGTACGGAGACCGTGTAGCCGGCTGAGACCTGACGACTGCTTGACCGACTCGACTTGGAGTGAGTCGACTAGCCCAGTGGACGGAGCGCCCGGTATTTGGAGGCAGACCCACGGCGGACGGAGCGCCTGGTAGTTGGCAGCAGACCCGCGGTACTCGACAGGAGGAGTACCTCAGTAGGCTATCTGGGTAGCGCCCAGTATTTGGCAGCAGACCCTCAGCGGACGGAGCGCCTGGTAGTTGGCAGCAGACCCGCAGTACTCGACAGGAGGAGTACTTCAGCAGTCATAGGTTAGTGAGCAGTACCTCGGAGTCGTGACAGGACTACTGCACACTTCAGAGACGGGGCTCTTCAGCAGCTACGGTTTCGATAATGAAAATCCTGGTTTGAGCTGAGTCAATGATCTTTGTGTTTCCTCATGATTGAGATGGACCGCTTGATAACTTAGGTATATGTATGGGCATATACCTGGGTAATAGTTATCCGTTGATTTCATAAACTTGTTATAAACCGTGTGGACTTGTACTGTTATCCTATGTGGATTTTACTGTTTACTCTTCTTTGTGGATTGGATTGTTCTTGGGCTCGTGTTGGAGCCGAATGGAAATTGGTGACATAGGTATATGTATGGGCATATACCTAATCAATACTGGATGTTACTTCGTGATTGTTACTTTTCTTCGTGGTTTATCATTTGTGGATTTGAGAGACTTTCAGGGGTCTCGGGGTCCCTACTGAGTAGCTTATACTCACCCCTGCACGGGCTTTGCCCGCACTTCGTTGTGTTGGTTGCAGACGACGGACAGCGCTGACTGCGGTTGAGGCTTACGGAGTAGGTCGGTACCCGGAGGAGGACCACTGAGCGGGACGTGCTTGGAGCGGACAGTTGGACCCGAGGAGTTGTGAGCTATCTGTACCTACCCTTCAGGTAGGATCCGTGGTGGACAATCCAGGAGCTGAGCCATCTGTACCTACCCTTCAGGTAGGAATCGAGGAGGACGTCCCATGAGCCGCTTGTACTTTCAGTTGCTGTTTTCCCTTTCGAGTTGTACTTTACTTTCAGTTGGGCTTGTATTCTGGCCCCTTTACTTCAGCACCGTTATTCTAGTTTTGTGTACTGCTTTACTTCCGCTTGTTACTCTGAGGTGCTTGTTTACTTTATTAAGGCAATGCCTTCCCTTTTTACTGGGATATTACGCCTTGGTGCTAGTCGCCAGCCCCTGGCCTATGGAATGCGGGCTTGGGGTAGTCACGGCACGGGCCCCGAGGGCGGGTCGTGACAAATTGGTATCAGAGGGGTTCGGTTCTACCGCAAACTCTGATCTTTTCTATGTGAAGCAATAATGTTTAGCGTATTGAGTGTGGTTATCAGTCCAGGGAGTCCAGTGTTGGTGCGGCGGCCGACGTATCCGTACACCAGGACCCTGACTTCTGATTTCCGACTTAATGCACGAAAACATTGATTGCGTGTGTGTTTCCCAAAAGGTTTAAAGTCAGCTCAAACCAGGTCAGCTCACCAGGTATAAATCGTTGACCGTGATGCAACTGTTCAGGATGTCACCATGCAGATAGTTAGCTGGAGTTCCGAGAGAGTTCTCGATGATGGCCCACCGAGCAGCGAGACTCCGGTGCAGGGCCCTTTTTCAGTGTTGGCACCTTCGGGTGGTGTACCAGCAGCACCACCACCCGTTAGGCAGCAGATGCCACTAGCTGACGGTGCACGCTAGCAGAGCGCGATGCACGAGTTCCAGCAGTAGAGGCCTCTGAGGATACGAGGCGAGACAGATTTCCCAGGCAGTAGTGGACTGGATGGAGGCGGTTGCTAGAGTTCTACGCCTAGCTTGGATACTAGTAGAGCGGATGATGATCTTAGCACCTGGTGTTTCCAGTGAGTGACCATGAGGTTGGTCCTTATAGTAATGAGGCTTCGGTATGCGAACCGATACCTGGGATAGTACCTACGGGTAGTGCGCCAGCTATGTCACTACCTGTTGGTCAGTAGACACTACCGGCGGTACCGGTAGCAGAGAATCACAGGCTTAGTGCCTTACATATGTTTTAGCACCAGATATCCCTCAAGTTTCGAGGTGAGCCTGACTCGTAGGCGGCTGAGGACTGGCTTGAGGAGGTAGTTGTGAGTTTTCTGGAGCTAATACAGCTTCGACAGTACGACATGTCGGAAGCAGAGCACTCAACGTGGCTTACCAATCAATTTTGGTACTCGTTGGTTACGTTGTAATCAGTTCCTTAGAATCGAACTTCTGAGCGAAGTGTGTCTAAAGGAAATCCGAACCATTACTTTTCCTCTATGCATTTCTACCTATGCTAGGATGCTAGAGAGAACCTTTGTGGTTGTGAACGTTAGCAGTGAAAGGCAAGAAACTAGTGCCAGTCTCAGAGACTCGGGCGTGTAAAATGTTCTAGGAGTAGTAAGTGCTAAGGACAGATGAATCTGCAGGGTAGCAGACATGGAAGCAGAGCTTGGAGAGCAGCATGTGGTGGTGTACATTTCGACATGTTACGACCACCCGACTTAGTAGTCCCCGCCAGGCTCAGGGAGCAGGAGGGCTGGGGAGGAGAGTAGCTGCATTGCGGTCAAGGAGTGTGACCCAGGAGCTCTAAGAATGATTCGGGGTACGATTTATGTCTACTACGAGCTGCCATATCTATAGACATAGGAACCAATCATTCTACCCTTCCACGAATCATGTCCCAGACCTAGAGGTTCCGGGTAAGCCGTAGACTTGACCCTCACGTCTGGAGATACCTTTGGGAGGAGACTCGATAATCACACTTACGCCGACGGTGTGATTTGACCTCGAGGCGAGAGTTTCGGTTGGAATCTCTTGGTGGCAGCGTAGAGGCCTTACGACGTTGATCTGGGTATGGTTTTGATTCTCAAATCATACCCCGGTTGACTGTTTTAGGCAAACGTCGGAATGGGTTTTCCTTGGTCGGCGAAAAGGAAACCCTGGGCAGCACATGTTAAACTCAGGCATAAGAGGGTGTGACCGATCACTCTTGAGTTGGTCAACCCTACCCTTGTGGCAGCAGGAGTTTTTAGTTTCAGTTCTAACCTAAAAAGGGAAACCTCTTGAATTCGAGGGTGACGAACACATTCTTATACGGTCTCAACCCGATGAGGTTTCAGAGATGTGGCCGAGGCGGCATGTTATCTCCGAAGTTCGATGGACCCTTTTGATCTTCAGTAGGGTAGGCGAAGAGGTTTACCGCTTGACCCTACCACCTCAGTCGCACCGGGTGCATAATGTCCACCACGTGTCTCAGCTGTGGAGATACATGTATGTTTCTTCACACGTCATCGACCCCGGGGAGTTGGACGTCGATGACAGGGCGACAAGCACAGAGGTTCTAGTAGAGATCGAGGATCGACAGGAGCAGGATCTACGTGAACGGTTGCTTCCTCTGGGGTGCTTCTCAGGTAGCACGAGATCTACAGGTGAGCATATGGGAGCGGAAAGCTCAGTTGCGTGCTCAGTACTACCTTGTTTCCCTTAAGTGTGAGTTGAAGCTTTACGGGGACGTAAAGCCCTGAGGTGGGAGTAATGTAAAGACCCGGAAATTTCAAGGAAATTTTTTTGTTATTTTTTCTTTGGAATTTTATGAGTCCGCAGTTTCTGACGGCACCTGATTCCGAGGCCCGGAGTGCCCGGAATTAATTTCCAAAGTTTGGCTCGGGTACGTTCAGTGAACGAACGAGCGGGATTTCCTAACTTTTGATCCGGTGCTCGGAATTGAAATCCGAGGACACCGATGAACTCGTAGCGCCGATATTTGCTTAAGGAGACCTTTCCCGAAGTTGCGTTTACACGAGGGGAGTTGTAAAAATAAATTTGTGAATGTTAAAATAAAAATTTAACTTCAATTTGTATTTTTATCTTCCTTAAGTGTTTTTATCCTTTGGGTGGAAGTTGGGTGACAACCCAACTTCCCTTGGGAGGTTAAGAGGGTGGTGGGGCCCACACGAACCCCACCCCTTCATATTCTCTAACCCCCCCCAACTCACAATTAATGATGTAAACTTAGGTTATAACTTATGTCATTAATAAGTGAGTTTAATTAAAGTTTTGAAATTCAAACTCTTGAATTTCAAAAGACTTAAGTTGTGTTGTGTTAAGTTGTAAGGTCATGCTTTAATTTTAATAAACATAAGTTATAACTTAAGTTTTAATTGTGGGGAATTAAATGAAGAGGTTTGAATTTCAAACCTTTGAAATTCCAAACCCTTCTATTTAATTCAGTTTTTAGTTTCCTTTGCGGGTTGGCGTTTTCTGTGTGGAGAGGAAAAGAGGGAGGCTTCTTGTGAGTTCTTCCTCCACGACGAAGAACGCGACGTCCTTCTTCCACGACGTCGGACTGCAACGCGTTGGATTTCCTCCACGACGCCGCAACGCATCCTCTCCGCGACGTGCTTTCCGCGGCGAACCTACGTCCGACGCCGCAACACACTTTCCGCGACGTGCCTCTCGCGGCGAACCCACGTCCGTCTACCGCGACGCCATAACCGCGATGCCGACGACGTCTTCTTCCGTGACATCCGACCTCCGCGACGCTCGTCCTTCGCGGATCGTTGATGAGCTCCGCGAGCTTCCTTCGAGGTAGGGGTTCTTGAGTTCGTTGTTTACATTTTAATTGACATCCCTCAAGTATTTATAAGCCACTTGATATAAAACTAACGGGAGGAGGCCGGTCCGCACAAACACGACCGATCCTCCTTCATCGTGGTTTAGTTTTATTATGGTTTGAAGCGGGGTAACGCGGTACCATTGCACCGCGCGAAAAGAATTATTTAAGGCCAGTTTGGGTCACGACGAAGAACCGCGACGCTATAATGCCGCGCCTTTGAGAACGGATGAGACCGCGGCCGGAGTCGGGCCGTGGCGGTGGGGCGCGACGTCGTTATGCTACGGAAATCTTGCAAGGACCGAACAAGAAGGGCGGCCGGAAAAACCAGCCACGCCGGCCGCCGGTTATCAGAACCGCCGCGGCCCTATGGCCGCGGCGGAGGAGCTAGGGGCGGCCGGCCTCGCCGGCCGCCGAGAATCAGGAAGGGCCACGGCCCTATGGCCGCGGCGGAGCAGCCAGGGGCGCCGGCCTTGCCGGCGCCAGAGATCGGGTGGGCCGCGGCTCTACGGCCGCGGCGGAATAACCAGGGGCGGCCGGCCACGCCGGCCGCTGGAAACCGAGGAGGAGCCGCGGCGGAGAAAAGAAGGCGGCCGGCTGCGCCGGCCGCCGGTGTTCTCTGAGGCGGGACCCGCAGGTCCCGCGGGTGGACAAACGGCCGACTTCAATGCCGGCCGTGCTTTAATTTCCGGGGGTTTGAAACCCCCGGCAGCCGAGGAACGGCCCCCCCTCACGTGGGGGGGGGGGGGGGGGCGTTGATTGAAGTCACGGGGGGCGGCGCCCCCCGTTTCGCGCGAAACCACGCGCTCGGCCAAGCTGGCCGAGCGGTTCTGAGCGGCCGGGCCGCGCGACCGGCCGGGCCGGGTCGCGCAGGCCGGGCCGGTTTGTGCCGGCTGGGCCGGACCGCCCAGCCGGGCCGGGCCGAGCCAACCGGGCCGGGCCACGCGGAACCGGGCCAGACCCGGACCCGGTTCGGGCCGACCCGGATCGGACCGGTTCAGGGGGTACTGGGCCGGGCCGGGACGGGCCCAGACCCCCCCGTTTTTGGACCTTTTCAGTCAAAAGCTCATAACTTGAGCTGTAGACCTCCGAATGACGAACCGTCTGCGGCAACGCGATCCTTGGATCGAGACGGTCGTTTCGGTATATCGCACTCAAGGTTTCGGATTACTTTGAGTTCGGCCGGGTTGGTTCGTTCACGAAACCAACCGGGCCTTCGGAGCGGAAACGCTCATATCTTGAGCCACGAACGTCCGATTGACGCGCCGTCAGTCGCGTTGTGTTCCTCTTAGTGAGACGGATCTTTTGGCATACTTTGCCCGAGGTTTGGACGCAGGTGGAGTACGGTCGGGTTGGTTTTGCCTTAAAAACCAACCGGGCCCCGGAGACGAAAATGCCAATAACTCTCAGACCGGGCGTCCGATCGACGCACCGTCTGTTGCGTTGAGTTCCTGTTGACGATACGGGACTTTTGGATACATCAACTCCGGTCTTCGTGACAGTTGATGTATCAGCCTCTCGGCTCGTGGAGCGGACCCTCCGAACGAGCTTGCTGTGTGCGGGAACCCTAGTGCTGGCTGCGACTGTTACTGTGACGACTACTACTACTGTGACTGTGACTGCGACGACGACAGTACAGAGATCCTGTGTGGATTCGACGACGACGACTACAACACTCAGCGATCCTACGTGGAACAGTGCTACCGAACCTGTGTGAGCTGAATCTTCTGTTGACCTTGGGCGGTGGAGCGCTTGGGTGTAGCGGCGGACCCGTGGTACTTGACAGTGGTGGTGCGCTTGGATGCAGCAGCAGACCCTTGGCGGTGGAGCGCTTGGTTGTAGCGGTGGACCCGCGATACTTTACGGAGTGTGTGTGCTTGGTTGTAGCGACAGACCCGCGACGGTGGAGACGAGCGTGCAGAGTACGGAGACCGTGTAGCCGGCTGAGACCTGACGACTGCTTGACCGACTCGACTTGGAGTGAGTCGACTAGCCCAGTGGACGGAGCGCCCGGTATTTGGCGGCAGACCCACGACGGACGGAGCGCCTGGTAGTTGGCAGCAGACCCGCGGTACTCGACAGGAGGAGTACCTCAGTAGGCTGTCTGGGTAGCGCCCGGTATTTGGCAGCAGACCCTCAGCGGACGGAGCGCCTGGTAGTTGGCAGCAGACCCGCAGTACTCGACAGGAGGAGTACTTCAGCAGTCATAGGTTAGTGAGCAGTACCTCGGAGTCGTGACTGGACTACTGCACACTTCAGAGACGGGGCTCTTCAGCAGCTACGGTTTCGATAATGAAAATCCTGGTTTGAGCTGAGTCAATGATCTTTGTGTTTCCTCATGATTGAGATGGACCGCTTGATAACTTAGGTATATGTATGGGCATATACCTGGGTAATAGTTATCCGTTGATTTCATAAACTTGTTATAAACCGTGTGGACTTGTACTGTTATCCTATGTGGATTTTACTGTTTACTCTTCTTTGTGGATTGGATTGTTCTTGGGCTCGTGTTGGAGCCGAACGGAAATTGGTGACATAGGTATATGTATGGGCATATACCTAATCAATAATGGATGTTACTTCGTGATTGTTACTTTTCTTCGTGGTTTATCCTTTGTGGATTTGAGAGACCTTCAGGGGTCTCTGGGTCCCTACTGAGTAGCTTATACTCACCCCTGCACGGGCTTTGCCCGCACTTCGTTGTGTTGGTTGCAGACGACGGACAGCGCTGACTGCGGTTGAGGCTTACGGAGTAGGTCGGTACCCGGAGGAGGACCACTGAGCGGGACGTGCTCGGAGCAGACAGTTGGACCCGAGGAGTTGTGAGCTATCTGTACCTACCCTTCAGGTAGGATCCGTGGTGGACGATCCAGGAGCTGAGCCATCTGTACCTACCCTTCAGGTAGGAATCGAGGAGGACTTCCCAGGAGCGGCTTGTACTTTCAGTTGCTGTTTTCCCTTTCGAGTTGTACTTTACTTTCAGTTGGGCTTGTATTCCGGCCCTTTTACTTCAGCACAGTTATTCTAGTTTTGTGTACTGCTTTACTTCCGCTTGTTACTCTGAGGTGCTTGTTTACTTTATTAAGGCAATGCCTTCCCTTTTTACTGGGATATTACGCCTTGGTGCTAGTCGCCAGCCCCTGGCCTATGGAAGGCGGGCTTGGGGTAGTCACGACACGGGCCCCGAGGGCGGGTCGTGACAATATATAATAACAAATTAAACAGCTAAGGGTAATGAATAATTAGAGTTACGCATAAAATAATAACTTCAATTTTAATCACTAAATAATTAATCCCTGAGTTCTAAACATATGTCATGCCATAAATATACAAGACAATCTGAAACATTTTATCAAGGCCTTGTCCAAGAGACCTAATGATTTAAGTCATCACCCAAAAATCCATAAGCTCTTTTAACCAAATATTATACTAGTCGAATATTTTTCCTAGTTAAATAAATTACATAGTCATAATGAGGGAAGTGCACAAGCTAGACTATGCCAAGGCATCAGCCAAGACGTCTAGTGATTAAAGCCTCGACCAAAATCTATAACTCATAAATTGGAAAGGCCTCAGCAATTTCATCTTTTATTTGTCTCATAAGACCTACCGTTGCATAAATGGGCTATAACGGGCCCACCCATCACATTATAAGTCCAATTCATTCCTCATACCTCTAAATCAAAGTGTACATCCCACTTTTATCTATTAAATTAAATATCACATATC
The DNA here is from genome assembly GCA_963277665.1 of Viscum album. Lineage (NCBI taxonomy): Eukaryota > Viridiplantae > Streptophyta > Magnoliopsida > Santalales > Viscaceae > Viscum > Viscum album. The sequence goes on along the minus strand of OY728159.1, from coordinate 1,284,323,795 downwards.
AAACCATGAGTAAAAATTACTTGGTTAATTATTTCACCTTACATTTTATTCAAGGTGTCCAACACCACCTTGAAAAATTAAATCCATAAACTCAGAATATGTTTAATATTACAATCATTAACTTCTAAGTAAATGTAGTGTGTCTGGTGAAAAACAATGAATTGTGTGGTTAATCCATTAATTGGAACATAGGTTTACGGTACTTGTGATGACAAACACAAAATAAGTACCAACATGGCCACATAAAATTACAAATTCTAATACCATGTTATTAAGGAAAATTCATTATTAACTAATGAGGTTAACTTACTACAATAAAAAAATGGGTAACATAACATTTTATGCAGGGTACTAAACTCACATCATCAAAAACATTACAAGTTAAAACATAAAAGTATAAACTCAACATTAAACATTATCATTTAATATAATGAGTAAAGATTAATTAGTACACATGAATATGAAGTCCCAAGATTCCAATATCTATACTCATGAAAAAGGCATATTAAAAGAAAACATTTGGAAAACTTTGATTAGGGTTTCATGTTGTGTAAAGTATTCATTCAATGTGGCATGCATTAAAGTTTTGATAGCTCAAGGAAAAAACATTTGAAATGTATATTTAGTAATTTATTCACAAACCATAGAATTTTATAAAATTAAATGGAAGTAAAATTTGGAATTCACACATTTGTACCCACACACCTGATTACACACCACAAGTATATGCATGATTCTCATTCTATGTTGGTTTATGACTTGTAAATTAAATAAAACATGGATTTAATTTCTAGGGTAAAAATATTGAAATGTTTTAAAAAACTGTAATTATATTATGTTTGCTCATATATAATAACATACATGATTAGATGTAAATCATTCCTACACAAAGTGTCTCCATGCATTCTAGTCCTTTATTATCTCACATTTCAAAAAAAAATCCTTAATCTGGCTTACAAGGTTTATGAAAATCAGGGAGTTTGGTATTTTATACTTACATGTTTTCATATATATATATATACATATAAAAGATTAGAAGGTTGAGGGACAAAATAAAATTTGCATGGGTTGTCTGTACTTTAGGGTCCTATTTCTTAAGATCATGCAACCCTTGAAGAATGAAATAAACTCAAACTGTAGGGAAATGTATCTAATGTTACAAGTGTATATACATATATACACAAAACATAAAACCACACAAGAAAGACAAGGCTTACTCTCCAACGTCATTAATGTTATCCGAACCCAAAACCCAAAGGCCCAGATTCAACATAGAAGAGTCTCTAAACTAAACCGCAAGGTTATACTTTCATGAGTATATATATATATACACATATATACTCTCAACGAAACAAAACAAGGCAATAATAAGTCCCTTACATATTGAGGGTAAGGAGGAGATCGATAAGGATAGAGAACTCAGGGTACACGTTTAGGTCCATAGAAGGCTTGGGTGCAACGAGCCGAAAGGGTTCTTTAAATGCCTCAGTGATGTTTTTATAAATGATGACTATACTGTCTATTTTAATGCATGAGGAAAATGATCTGAGGACAAAATGTATTATAAAATTACCAGGGAAAAAGACCTATGTGGAAACCATGAGAATAGAGGTTCTGATGGCTATACGAGTGAAGAAAAATAGGTGCAAAAAGGGGAGTAGAGTACTGGTGTATAGCACTCCACGAGAGGAAGAATACATCGTCAATGGAATAAATCAGCAGAAAATTAGATTGTCCAGATTGAGTCTGTACTTGATGTAACGGCTGGGGCACGTCACATGTTTTAAAAAAATTGAGTGACTCGGATTAAATCTGAGTTGATCAGGCAACCCAGAGATGACGCAGAGTTTTTAAAACTCTCAGATGGCCGAGATTAGATCCAGGGTTGATCGAATGGTCCACATAAATATGGTGATATGCCGATGTTACTGAGTGTCAAACACAGGATTGGGATCAATAGCCCCGATCACATGCTAAGATATCTGACGGCCATGATCACGTTTCTCCCAAAAAATCGGTTCCCACATTGAAACGCAGTGGCACATAGAGCTTCCTTATAATCATATTCCTCCCATTCCATATTCAGAAATCACACAACACACACATAGGGGCCTTACACATGGGCTCTTGCTCCCCCCATAGGAAACGACCCACCCATCTGCATCACGGCTTCCACCTACGCTGCGCGCTCATGCGCTTTCTCCCAAATCTCATGTGCGCCTCTCTGGTGACCTATGCCCAACCTTGGGTAGGCCCGGTCCTGGGCTGAGGGCTAGGATTAGCCACCTTATATGTACCTCCTCCCTCGGCCTAGTCATAAAATGGCTGGCCCTAGAGGACTCAATTTTTTTTGTATAACCTAAATTAAATAATATGAAGTTTTAAAGGAAAAAAACACTATATTTAAATTATTTTTTTAATACATGGCTCTTATTAGACATTATAACGTTTAATGTTTACAAATTAAACTTTGTCTTAAAGTTATTTTAAAATCCTTTAACATAAAAGTTATAAATCGAAAGATACTTCTTATATTGGTGTTGTAGTGGTATAAAACATAGTTTAATTAAAAATATAATTCAATTAACAAGAATTTAAACATAGTTTAAGACATTAAATGAAAATATCTACAAAACATTTTGAATTAATTGCAACATGTGTTGAGTTCCTTATATTTCAATAACAGAACGTATAATTCAAAGCATTCCTCTATTCTCTTTTAAAATTCATGGTTAGGAGTAGTTTTATAATTTTTCAATTCATAATATAATTACACGGTGGACAAGGATATACTTATAAGTATTCAATTAATTGTACAATGAGGCCAATGGCTATATTTATAGCTGTTAGAGTTCCCTGGTTTCCCAAGGAATCAATCACATTAGTGTCTTATAAATCCAAGAATTAGGGTGTCCTAACACTCAAGTTGATTGAAGAAGATGGTTCACGTCATACCTTTAGTGCTTAGTGTGGATGCAGTGGATTCATCCATTATTATGTAATTTATGAAGAATTCTAAGGAACCATATTATTTTCTAGGGGTTCTCATTGTTTTATGTTGTCTCCATGTAATTATGATAGGGTTCTTAATAGGTATTTTTGGTTAGCATGATTTTCAATTTGATCTCGGGGTATTGTAAACACCACGGTTTTCTTATATGAATAAAAATCCTTTAATCCATTTCATTTTCTTATTTCATTGCATCATATTATTATTTTTCAATAAGGGATAAGTTTTGTTCAGGTAATAGACAACATAAAAACATAGAAGTTACAATTACATGAAACACAAGTTCCTACGGTGTCGCAACAATTGTTACTCACCCTATGGTATCTATATTTAGTTAATTACTGGAAATACAAGGAATCATGTTAATATTGAACATGTAGGACACGGTATTGATAATAAGAATCCAAATTGGAATATTGATAGGAGTGAACAATATCATGTTTATGGCTAATCAATGCTACTAAAACATGATTAACAACTTATTCTTTAAACAACACCAGTATTCACCATAGAAGTGAAGGATGGAGGTTACTAAGATATATATTTGTGGAGACTACATAAAAAAGAAGGCTACATATCAATCATGCACGAAATATATAAGGAGACACCCATGAATGTGTCTTAATGGAATGATTAGATGATTTATCGGTTGAAAATAAGGACATAAATTAAATAATTGCCGATAAAAAAGCAATAGTATAATGGAAGGAAAATAATCTTTTCTTAAGGATCTATTTACTGTTCATTGCCTTAAATGGGGGGAAGATAGGCATCATCTGATATAATGACATCTTTTATAGGATAAAATCTAGTGCAAGGAAGTTCTTATGAGAAAATAAAGTGATGATATATTTATATATTGTGGTTATATTAAAAAAACCTTCTAATGATGTGGAAGTTCAACACAGGGAATATCGATAAATTTATTAGCAAGATAGAGTTTAAATTTCAAGGAAGTAATTTATTTAAGGTGGAGAGAATGTGACTCCACGAAAATTATAAAAAAGTAACTTTTTATTAGAACATGTGTATCGTAAGGAACAAAAAAATTAGAAATGAATATACTATATAGATACTTCATATTCTATTAAATATTTTAATATAAATTAATTAAATTTTATATCTCTTAGTGAACACAATACTAGGTTATATGGTGTTATATGCAACAAATACATTCTTCTATGGCATGCGTTACCGACAAGACCAAGTTTTACTAAATACTACGATTATTATTTAATATAATAAGATTTAACCTAGAAGATAAATTTATGGTTATGAATATTATTATCTAAAATATGAAAATATATGGTTTATACAAATATAAAATTAATTCATTGGTAATTTTTTTAATAAATGAACGTGATAAGAAATTGAATATAAATGAAAAGTTTTTATGCTTACAGAAGAATTATATTCTAATAAATTAAATTAAATTAAATTAGTTAATTATATTATCTAATTATATATATATATATATATATATTATAAATTAAATAAAATATTTTTTATATTCAAACAATTTTTATTATAGGCATAAGATGAGAAAACACCATGTTTTACATAAAAATCTACATATTTATTAAGTTACTTTTACTGCCATTTAATGGAGAAACTTTTTTACATCCAATTATGTAACATTAATAAATTATAAATTTCAAAATAAATATATTTTTTTATACTACAACATAAATAATTTCATAGTTTAATTTTTGGTATTTCACTATGAGGTTTCATTTTTTGATGAATAGTGAAGTATTATATTTTAATTCAAAACATACGTTTCATATAATTAAATTATAATGATAAATTATATTTTTATTGGATTTTAAGTTTAATTGGATAAATTATACATATATTTATACTATTTATTTTATTGGAACCAATTTAAAACTGAAATTGGATATAAAAATATTTCAATCTTTTTAACTTTTTTACTTTAAAACTCCAATTTTCCATCCCATCTGTGGGATTAATTTTAAATTAATTTATAAAACATATGTGGTTATAAGTTGGAATAATGGATTGAATATTTTTAATCATCATAATTTATACTAAATTCAACTTAATTTTTGACCAAATATATTAGTGAATGTAATAAAAATTCATTAAAACGATTCAGAGAATAATTGGCTTGAGAAGGGACTAAGCCTTAAACATAAGGCCCACAATTATATTTACACCTATAAAAATGATATTTGAAGTCCACAATATTAATTTATCCTCTATTTTATAGAATTTTATAATTAGAGCCACTTGACATGGGTAAGAAATGGGTGGAATTCCCTCATTAAGAAATTTACAAGAATGTCACTCCTCCCCCACTATAAAAAGGAACTCACCCCTATAACTTATTAACAAATATCTATCCATTTGTATCAACAAAAATCAGGAAAACTAATTTCCCAACATCTCTATATTTATCCTAGTAGCCTAACTTTGGTCATAAATCTTACAGAATATGTATTTCGGTATAAATGAAAAAATGTTACCAAAAATGAGGTACCATTATTCAAAGCGTGTTAATGCTCTATTTATTTCTCCACCCATTAATTTATTATTATTACATCAGTATATATAAAAATTAGAATCCCATATATAATGATTTGTTCTTATGTTCTTTGTTTTACCTACACTATAATATACTTCCATTTAATTAGACAAGAACTTACTGTTCTTGAATGTCGAACTATGGCGTCATGAAAAAATATAATTAAATTTTCCATTATAAGATCTAATGGTTGGGAGATAAGATGGAAATGGTGTTTTTAAATTATATATATTATTTTTCTGATATTAAATATTTATTTAATTTATATATATCATATACCTTAATTCTTTCCATTTTATGTAAATATGAATACATCATTTATGGACATGTGGACTTCTGCCTCCTTGAAGTGATGTGATTCTTTCGCGCTATACATGTAATTTTTTAATGATAGTTTTTATAAAAAAATATTAAATATATAGAATAAACCTGATACTAGAATTATAATAGATATTAATATATATATTATTTTGTTTTCATTCAGTTAAATACAACAAATTAATGGAAGTTGAGTTCATGTGTACGTTCGACCTACCATATCGATGAACGTGGAATTTCATTTTCAATCTTAATGTTTAATGGTTTATTATAAATAAATTTACACTGAATATATATGATTATTACATCATGTTTTAATTTCTGAATATTTGGAAACCATGATCTAATTAATATAAACAATAAGTAACAAGTTAAAACATTCTAAAAAAACTAGACTATTAACACCTGAAATAGTGATAATAATGAATTCTTTTTAACACATGATTTACAAGATGTTATAATAATATCATGTATTATATTAAAAATATTATTATTATTTTTGGTAGAAGTTATTGATATGTTTAAAGACATTATATATGAGGTTAAAGTACGATCATCCAAAATTAAACTCAAGGTAATGGAGTGTTGACTAACATTTATTTCTATGAGGCATACACCATTTTCCCCTCTAAATTATTTTTTTGGATTATATAATTACCCTATTGTATTTTATATCATGAAAAATATATATTCATGGTATTTAGTGTTTCATTTTAAAATAATTATTTCATAGGAATTATAATTCAAATTACACCAAGTAGTATAGATATTCATCTCAATTTTCATTCATTGAGGCATAAATTATTATTGGGTTCCTAATTTCTTATATATGGTGTAAACAATTAAACATTGAATTTTAATATCATTAATACTTAAATATTCTTGGTGTTTTTATTTTAAATTTTAATTATTTCTTTAATTGGGATTTTAATTAAAATTTACCAAGTGGTAAAGAATTTCATAATCTGATTCATTTTCATTTGGTTATATTACTTTTCTATTGTCATTAATATTAAAAGTTTATTTTTTAATAACTTTATACTATCTATTTTTTAAAATTCCACCTTTTCTATTTGAAATTTAATTTAACACACATAATCTATTATTTATTGATTTCCACATCTCCATTATGTTCTTTTCATGTCTTTACTTAAAAATCTCATTTTGTTCGGGATTTTTTACACTTGAATTTACATTAGAGAAGATTATTGGATCACTAGTTAATAAATCCTTTATTTTTATTCCTATACGGTTATCCATGGCCTTTTTAAACTAGTAGTACCATTTTCCCACTCTTTGGTACTCAGATTGTTTTTCAAATAACCCGACATCATTACTCTCTTTAGTCGGAGAACCTGTTTCTTCTAAAAAAATGTTTTATAAAAGTATCTTAATATTTTTTTAATCACTCAAAAAAAGTTTTATCAAATAAATTTATACTCTTTTCTTATTTGAAATTATTTTTTAATGGAATCATCTTTTCTTTTTCCAAACAATGCATTTTTTGAAAAAAAATTCCATGAAAAAGGAATTTTATTATTACCTTATACAAAAATATTGGATTTACTCACCATCATTTCTTTAATGATACCATTGAAAGTGTAAAAGGTTATTTTTTAAACAAACCATTATAAAATTGATATTTTGAAAGAAAAAAATATAAAAAAAATTAAAAATAAAAATCGTATTTTCCTCAATTATGTTTTTAAATGATCTTTTATATAGTATTTCTATTGATCAAAGAGAAAAAACATTATTTTTACTCCACTTTTATAGGTTGTTTTGATACCATCCTTATTCTTCATCTTGATAGTTTTTGATTGATTTTTTCTAAAACATTATTGATATTCCCTTATTTGATTCCTTTTTTATTAACCAAGAAATACTAAATTTCCTTTTATTTTTATACATTGAATTTTCCCAAATTATCTATATCATTTATCATTAATATGTTAATTTCATAAACCATTTATCATTTTTTCCAATGGTTCTTACTTTGAAATTTATTTTATTATCTGAGGAAATATTAATAAATCTATGTTTTTTATTAAATATAGATATTTAGAATGGAATGTTGTTTATTAATTAAATTAATTACTAGATATGATAAATTATTTGGATATGTTTTGATAGGTGGACCCAGAAATTATACAACCCTTCAGTGGATCGATATATTCTTATGAGGAAAATTATATAAGAAAATTAAACATGTTTTGACCTATAGTTCTAAACAATCTTGTGAATGTTCTTGACGATATAGATTTTCATGTTCCAAAGTGATGATGTCCTATAATTAATAATTTCAATCATTTTGATTCAATATCTATTAGTCATGAAATTGTTAGTATGAAAAATACCTTAGATGCATTTCATTATTATATTTTTGATTAAATGGAATGTGTTTTCAGTTTCATATATTTCTATATTAATTATTCCTTATCCAGTTATTTTAACGGAATGTGTTTTCAGTCATTTACCTTACTATAATGTTTACTCACTTCGTTCTCAGTTTATTAAATACAATTCATGTGTGATTAGTTATTTACATTTCCATAATGATTGTGATTGTTGATTCATTATTCCTTCCACAATATTTACCAAAACTTAGCATTTGAGCTCACCCTTATTTTTTTTCCTTGATCCAGTAATATAAGAACATTACTAAGAAAGGTATTCAAGGATAGGTTAATTTAGAATAAAGTTATCCTTTAGAGAAGAAGAAAAAAATTATTCTTTATTTTGTTTATTCATTTGTAATACAAGACTCAAGTATGTATCTAGTTTTCCAATACTACTAAACTCTTCAATCCATTATAATTTTATTCCATATAATTATTCCAATGTAATGGTCATAAACACTTGTTCTAAGAATTAGGGGTTAGGTATCTATAGTTAGTATCAGAGGATTTTTAGTAGAAACCTTCGAAACTAAATTTAGGAAAAAAAATTTTGATAACATAAGCTTATGACTGATATTAAAGATAATTATATTAGAACATCCTATAATTTAGGTAAGTTATATATTATTAGGGTCTTTCTCGCTATAAATCCATGTTTAGATAATAAAAGTGTACATAGTTCTTGAATAGATGTACCTTAGGGTAACAAATCCATAATGGTGTGATAGGCCTAACTCAAGCATAACCTGGTACACACCAATGACCCTTACTATGCACAGGTTTTAACACTCTGAGGGTGCATTCTTATAATAATTCACATTTCTTTACAAACCATTATTTAGTATTTGAAAATATATTTTAAATAAATAATATATGTTAAACCTAATGTTTATTATATTGAAAATAGGGTGACATGATTTAGATAAGTTATAAATTATTATACATTTTTGTCACTATAAATATTGTCACTCACACTATTCTTTTTAGTCTTATTCAATGGTCAAAACCCGAAGGATTATTGTTAAAATTTAAGATGAATAAAAATGTGGTGTGAATAATAAAAAATGGGATGTATATATGATTTATAGATATTGTTTTCATGAATAATAAATTTTCATTAAATATAATTTTCAATATATACTTTAAAAACTCACAAATTCTATAAATATAAGAATGATGGAGGTTTCTACAAACTTGAGTGGTGGAGACCATTGAGAAAAGGAGGATTGATTTCCATCATAAAAGATATGTGGAAGGAGGAACCTAGGAATGCGTAATAATAGAATGAGGAAATTCATTTTGTTTTGTAAATAATGACAAAATGAAATGATTTTTTCAAGGAAAAATGACGAGTATGATGGAAAGAAATAAAACCCCTCTTATTGATCCATTTTTAGTTCATTTCCTATAATGTGGGGAACAAAGTAATTACATGAGTTAGTTCCATATTCTATTAGATAAACTCTAGACAATGTAATGTCCTATTTGGAAATAAATGAATCATGTATTTATATACTATGGTTATATTGAAAACCATTATTAAAAGGATGTTTAGTGATTTACCATATTACAAGGATGTCAACCATATTTTTAATGGTTTCATGAAGAAGGGAAACCTATTTTCCAAGTGAAATACCATCATATATGGAAAGGTATTGTGGCTTGAACCAATGGTCAAAGATTGATAAGGTTTTCACACTTAAAACTAGCCTACGTGATGTCCTGATTAATTTTTAGTTTTATTTAGTTAAATATTTTGATGAAAAAATATGAATAATGAACCAATCATGATACTTTCTAGGATTACACTTTAATGTATTAACCATATTTTATTTCGAGAATTGTTATGACAAATTGAATTTCTTTCAACTCTTTTATAGGCCTTAAGATCCGTTAAAAGTGTATATTAGTGGTTAAGGAATCAATGTAAATTTTTTTATATCCATTTCATGATGTAAGTGATGCACTAGAATTTTATTGAAGCAGAACCAAATTATAATTTTTTTCATATTATATATTTTATAAATAAGGTAATTATATTCGAAGTCCATATAATAATTCTTCAAAATTATGAAAAAGACCATAAAATTTTTCCCTATTGATCTTCTAAATCCTCATAGATTTATAGATTTGAGGTCCTCACCTTTCCATTTACCATTCACTTTTTTTAGTAATGTCCTAAATCACTATCTATAAATATATACTCTTTTATTCAATTTCCATATCTCAACATCCCACTATTATTCTTCTCCTTAGAGTCGTAGTTATATATTATTTAATTTGAACGTTGTACTTACAATTATTTCATTTCCTGAGGATGTTTTATGAAAACATTATAGGATATGGTATTTTAACAAAGGTAATACCCAAAAATTTATTACCATGACCGTGTTTAAATTCTGAGGATGAAATTTGTCTAAGGATGGGAGAATGTAACACCCCAAATATTCTAAATTTGTAAATTTTCAATTGATAGCATGTATGACACAAAACAATAAATGTAGAAAAAAAATATTTTCAAAAAAAATTATGTTATATTTAATATTATATAAAAAATCAATATACTTTAAATCATTCAAGGAATATGATACTGGATTATCTTGCTGATAAGATGAAATCATATATTCTTCTTACTGTCATTTAGTTAAGAATGTTAAATTATTTATTTAATAATGAACTTGAAATTTGATGATTTTTAGAGGAATGAGGCTTCCAATGTTTTAATGGACAAAATATCGAAAATTAGTGAATTTTTCTAGTACACATTTTGAACACTCATTACGGGACATGTTATATAGTTTCACTGCATGTTTAATATCACAAAGAAAGTTGTGAATAATGTCCTGAAAACTACATTAAGATAAGAAATTACACAGTGTGAGTTATAGATACACCTCATGAACCCTTTGAATGAAATTCATGCTCTGAAGATATAGCTTGAAGGATGATACACATCATGAATCCAATATACACATCATGATATGAGTTGAATTTTAAAATATGAGATGTGATATGCATGAGATACCCACATATTTAAAATCTACAAATAAACCTATGGATATGGATTAAATGACATGACTTCTTATTACATGTCATGTAATATTTTCCCAATATATGCAATAATAGGAAATCAAAATTGAGAGGAATCCAAAAATAAAACTTTTAATATTTTATACCTCTCTCATTTTCCACTATTTCCTTTACCAAAAACCAAAAATTTATTAGTTCCATTTTAAATTTCACATTAATTCAAGAATTTTGAACAGAATTCAAGGCATTTGTTATTTTCTTTTTGCATTCGGTGTTGTTATGTTTGTTCTTAATTTTTACTATCAATCCATGATGAACTATTGTTTTGTTTTTTCTGATCCTTTTATAGGTAAGTAAATTAGTTATAATTGTGATTGAATCCATCTTATTATTTTTAATTCATGATTTCATGATCATCAATTGAAAATTATTTGTCCAAGCATGTACATTAATTTTTTAATCCCCATTTTTATTTTTTAATTCAATATGTTTTCAATCTCTCTATTTATCCTGATTAATTATAAAATGAGTCTCTAATACACCTAGCATAGAGATCAATATTAGGTATATCAAAATTTCATTTAAAAAATCTTTAATTTTTAACATGGTAACCTTAATGATTGGTAATCCGGATAAAAAAATATAATCCAATTCATTTGAATATCCCTAACCATGATACATTCTAATGAAGGAGCCTATTCTGTTCGAAGTAGATTGCCCTATGACTAATAGTGTGAGACACATTATTCCTTATAAGTGAATATTCATTCATCTAGGTTGTCACTATATCCAGACCAAGGAATAGTTACCTCTAGGTAAAATAGATTATTTGACCATAGTCAACTAGAGCCCTCTTCTTTCTTCACAACCTAAACCTTATGATCCTACCATGTAAGAATAAATATCCACTTTTCTACATGTCCATGAAATTTATCCCAATCCCATACTTATTTATAAATTCAAATGTAAACTTTCTAGCATTATTTTTCTCAAACTGAATCTACTCATAAGGTCTCCAACACCAAAGGGATATAATAAAATGGTCATAATTTTCATCCTAATTTTCTATGGGATCGACCATGTACTCTCTCTATAAAACATCTCAGTAGAAAGTAATTTTTGGGAAATAATAAAATTTATTATGACCATATTCTGTGTGAATTAAAAAACATGTTACAACACGTTAAATTTTTGTGTCATTATCAGGGAGAAAGGATGTGATTCACACATACAAACTTTTGGAAATTCTCTGGGATTACTTCTCCCTCAACCAAATTACCAATTAATTTCTTTCAGATGATACTGTTCACCTACTATTATAGAATAGTGTATGAAGTAGGGCCCTTTAACTTGGTTAAGGGTTCTTGAAACCCAAGAATAGTTAGCCTTCAATCCTGAAATCGAATGGTATATCTATGAATTCCATCAGCCAAACATGGCCAACCTAAACAATCCAGTAGCACCAAACCTACCTAAACCTCCTAATATGCAACCAATAATTCTCTGAGAACATCAACTAAAACATGAATGAACCATAATGAACTATGGAATTCCAGTAATCTGTTATGGTACACTAATCATTGTGTTCCTCCAATTCAGGCCTCAACCTTTAAAATATATCCTATAATTAATCACAAGATCCAAAAAAAGGGTTGGGTCAATGGGATTAAATGTGTAGATCCTCATGAACACATCCCCTACTTCGAAGAAGTATGTGATACCTTTTTCCACAAGGGAGTATCATCTGATGCAATCCAAAATGATGTCTTTCCCTTATCTATGTGATATCGAGATATTTATTGGCTCAATATTCAGTCTCCAAAATTAATCACAACATGGGAATATCTAGCAAAAATGTATCTAGAAAAATATAACCTGCCAATCTGGACATGGAAGCTACAGAATGAAATTTAATAATTTTTTTATATTGATGGATAGTCTATATCGGAATCATGGGAAATATTTAAGTAGGTAAGTTGGAAGTGTCGACAATAATGACTAGACATGTGGATCCATCCCCAGACGTTATACCATGGTCTCCAACCTACTACACACATAGTTGTCGATGTTGCAGATTATGGTGGACTTATGTTATAAACTTATGTTATAAACACCTCAATCTAGAACAACCATTTTGGATAATGTCTCTCCCAACTACATCATGTGGTAGAGTGATGGTGGACCACCTCAATGTGACACTCACCAAGTGGATGAATGTACCAGAAAATTTTTTAATGTAAAAGCTCTCATAAATAATCTAGATTCATTCTAGTTTCCTGCTACACCACCCCCTCCTACTCCTGTAATAAAAATACAATCATAAAAAATGTGTGATGGCCCGCATATATACCAATAATACAAGGAGAAATTCAAATAAAAAAACTCAATATTTTAATTGCATCAACGACAATCATCAAATCCACCATTCCAACAGCAGTAACAATGTTATCATAATAGGATACCCTGTCACCCCCTCAAAAAATTAGGGATATTATCTAAATAGAAGTATTTAATCACCATTTCATAACCATGGAAAACCAGGGAACCCACCCATTAACACTATACCAAGACCAAAACAACAAGAGAAGAAATATTTCCTCAGAGATCACATCATCAGTTTTCACCAACTCAACCATGATCTCATCAGCGAACTGATCCTCCCTAGAATAACATAGAGAATCCCCTAGATACTTTTTCAAAAAGAAAATCAAACCCGTTAATGGATACTCACGATATGAAGATGAAAAACTAATTATTTTCCCTTTGAATTCTTGATGTATAAATGGGTTAGATATCAAAGACTATGTCAGAAAGATTAAAAAGAACTCAACTTGGTAATATAGATATATAAACAAAGGATGAACCTAAAGATATAGTGGCGAGGAGTGTAAAAAAATTATTTTCAAAAAACATGTTGAAATAATGAAAGAAAAACTAAAGAACCTCTAAAGTATTCAACATTATAATAATTAAAGTTTGATGAGACAACCTAAAAAACACTCTAGTAGGTATCACCATCCACAAATACCCAAGTACTTGAGAAACTATTAGAGAAAATCTATGTTGCACCACCACTGTATAGTCCACCTCTTCCTTTTCTATAAATAATAAATAAAAGGATGATAGGATGCACATTATAAAATATTATTGGAATTTTTAACCAATTTCATATCAATATACCCTTTAACAAGGTAATTTCTCATATGAAAATTCATGAAAAATTCATAAATGATATTATTTACAAAAATAATAATAATGGAATATCTTGGTGTCATATCACAAAATGAAAAATATTATACTATTATTCATCAGATAATTCCTCCAAGACGATAGACCACAAAAGTTTTTGAATCGCTTATTTTAATAAAGAGTGTAAATTTGGGAGATATTTTTGTGATCTTAGATATAGAATCAACCTAATTCATATGAGTGTATTTCGAAAATTGGGACTTCAAGAGCTTAAACCAACTCGAGTAGAACTACAACTTACAATATGATCAATAAAATACCCTAGTGGAATTATTGAGGATGTTTTAATCAAATTCAGTATGATCATATTTCTATAAGACATCATGGTAAAGGATAAGGGATAAGAATCTAACATCCCCATCATTCTCGAAATACCATTCATTTCCATAACAAAGGCATTGATGGACCTAAATCAATGATGTATGACATTTTAATTTAGAGAATAACATTTATTCTTTAACCTCATAAAAGCTTCTAAACAACCAGATGATGCATGTGATTGAAATTTCATATCTATTACCCAAGATAGAAATGAATATATGTATATAATATATGACAGTGTAGAGTCACTCTCTGATATAGAGGAAGAGTATGATTTTGAAAAACTTATCTTCAGTAAACCTCACATAACGGATAAATTCCCACTATTCAAACCCTCAATCATTCAACCAACAACACTGGAGTTGAAACCTCTACCTAGTACTCTTAAATATTCATCCTTATGATCATCGTCCTCTCTTCCAATAATAATCAAATTTAATCTATCCAAGTAAAATTTTAATTTTTTTTACTGAAGTCATGAAAATATGACAAAATAAATAAATTCCCTAGGGAGTACATGACATTTAAGGAATCATTCCTACTATATGCACCCAAAAAATTTGGCTTAAGGAATATGCAAAACAAAAATGTTAAAATGATAAGTGTCTTGCACCAATAATGAAGGATGTTTTTAAAAAATAATTAAAAACCACATATATAATGGAATAATCTTTTCAGAATTTGATTGCCAGTGGGTAAGACCACAATAAGTAGTGCCCGAGAATAGTGGGTTCACAATAGAAAAAAGTGATGTCAACGAATTTATATCAATATAAACCATAACTTAACAAAGAGTTTTCATGGATTACAAAATCATAAATGAGGAAATAATGAAATTTCATTTTCCTTTTCCCTTTATGGATGAAATACTGGAAATACTAGAAAAACATGAATTTTATTGTTTCATGGAATGTTATTCTAGTTACAATAACATTTCATTCATCCCAAATGATTACTCAAAAATAAAATTCATATATACATTTAGAACTTTCTCGTATAGGTACATGTCATTAGTTATGCATAATTCTCCACCAACATTTCAAATATGCATGAAAAATATTTTTCATGATATGGAGGAAGAATTTTTATAAATCTACATGGATGACTTCACAATTTATATGAGTTACTTATATGTTGTCATAAACTCTGTTGAGTTAGTCCTATGTTGATTTGAAGACAAATGTCTCGTTTTGAATTAGGAAAAATGTTAATTTATGGTTCAAGGAGTCATAGTACTCAGACATAGAATTTAAAAATAGTGATATAATTTGATTCATCTTAAAGAATGTTCATACATTCTTTAATTGAATCATCATCGGGTAAGTGTATAAAGAGTTTTCTAGGATATGAAATGTTCTACAGGTGACTTGTAAAAAAACTCAAAAAGTATCCCACCCACTGATGCACCTGTGGTCAAAGGATGTTCCAGCTGATATCACTAAATAATTTTGTGTGTCATTCAATAATTTAATGAAAATTATTTTAGTATACTCAATCACATAACATAATTGGGACAAGTAATTTTAATTAATGTGTGAAGCCAAAAACATGGTTCTTGGAGATATTTTAGGAAAAAACTGGTCTTGTATACTATCCTATTTATTATTCTATCCACATTCTGAATTAAGCTCAAGTAATCTAAAATGAAATCACTCGTGGAAGTTTTATATTCCTCTAGAAATTTTTGTTCCTATTTGGTATTGTCTATGTTGATTATGCACACCTATCATGATTCCCTCTGGTCTTTAATAAAGAATACATATTCCAAACCAAGGGTGATAATTTGAATCCCCATGATCCATGAATTTGATATTTTTATCAAACATACTAAAGGAATGAAAAATGTAATCATTTATCATTTATCCAATATCCTACTATCACTAATCAATAATTATGATGATATCAACATTAAATTCATTTTTCCTAATGAAACCATTTTCAATATTAAAGTACAACCATGATTTTATGATATTTATAGTTATCTCTCTATGTTATTTTTTCACCAAGTCCTCTCTTACCAACATAGGAGAATATTTTCTGTAGAATAAGAACATTATTACTGGGAAGAACCACTCATCATCATGAATTATGTTGATGGATTAATGTGACATGGAATTCCTAAAAATGAAATCCCAAATTTAATAGATATGTGTCATATGTCGTCAACTGGAGGAAATCATGGACTCGAGCGCGATGTAGAAAATATTCTACAAATTGGGATTTCTTCTCCATGCTACACCAAGACCCAAGGGAATTTTTTCAAAATTTTAATAAGTTCAAGCGAACTGGGACAATTGGGAATAGTACAGAAATGCCACAAAACTCAATCATGGAAGTCAAAATCTTTGGAATTTCGGGCATAGATTTCATGACACTATTTCTCAATTCACATGGAATGTCCTATATTGTTAGTGTTGTTGACTATGACTCAATGAAGGTAGAAGTTGAAGACACATCAAATGACATAGAGAAAAATGGTCATGAATTTCCTAAAAATTAATGTGTTCTCAGGATTTGGATTTCTTATATTACACATTAGTGCTCAAGGAACACATTTTACCAACTAGGTTGTTAATGGTTTGATTAAAAAATATAGAATCTGATATAATATAGGAACTCCATAACACCAACAAACAAATGGTAAATTTAAACATTCAAATAGGTAAATTAGAAAAATGATGATGAACACCGTGAAAACTTGTCAACGTTATTGGAGTTTGAAATTATATGATACACTATAGGTGTAACGAACTGCAGAAACAACACTAATTAGCACCGTACCATTCATATTGTTTTATAATAAACCATTTCATCTTCTATTCGAAATAGATAATCGCCCATACTGGTCAATTAACAAGATAAATTTGGATACTAAAAAAGATGGAGAAGCTCAGATATTGGAGTTGCATGAATTGAAAGAAATCATAAAATATTTTTATGATAATTCCAAGATATAAAAAAAGTAACTATGAAATGACATGATCAATGAATTAACATATGCATATTTCTCCAAGTTAAAAATGTTCTATTATTATATAATAGATTCAAATTGTTCCCTCGGAAGCTAAAATCTAGACAGTCTGGACTTTTGAAGTCATTCGTGTTTTTCCTTATGGGGTCATTGAAATTCTGATGTAAGTAGGATCACCATTCAATGTTAATGTTAAAAGATTGAAAATATTTCAAGATCCCTTCCATGAAGGCTCTGTAATTATCTTGAAGTTCATTTGAGACTAAAAGTAGTCATGCTCTCGATGTTGATGGAAGTGATGACTCGAAGGTACCCCAGGGTAGGTCATCCTGAAATATATTTGATTTGGATAAACTTAGGAAATATTAATAGATTACCTAATAAAAATTCAAGGTTTTGAACCAATGATAAACCAAAAATGTCTATTACACATCATATAGACTTGTTACATTACTTGTACATTTTCTGATAGATGTTAAACAAACCTGATAGTATAGGAAGTGAAATGTAGTTACAAGTCATGTAATACCACGAGAAATTTTTTAAAAACTAGTTTGTGAACACTAGGTTCAAGACCCAATGCCCCCACCTTCCTTCCTCATAACTCTGACTTCCTCCAATGAAAACACACACCCCTCCCTTCCCTCCTCCTCTATCATTCATGCACTCACCCACCATTCCTTCCACTCTCGTTCATAACTTCCACCACACATCCTCCTCTGTCAGACATGCACCCACTCCCTTCACTTCTCCCTACCTACAAAAAACACCCCCCTCTTTTCCACCACTCTCGACCCCCCAACGCCAACCCCTTATTCATAATTGAAAACCCGCACCCCACCCCCTCCTCCTCTTTCGATCTAAACGAAACCCCTCCCCTAATCATCCTGTTGAGTAACCACAAACCTAAACCCCACTCCTAATATGGCACAGACCAAAATATTATGACATGGACCTTCATATTCATCATCAAAACATAACAACCATCCACTAGTGAAATATCCATGAGGCTCCACCCCTTCAGCACCCTCACCACCAAGGGAAGCATCTCTTCCTCCTTCCACTACAGCTCATGCTACACCAACTAATTAATCCAAATCCCAGACTCACTTAAATGACTCATTTGGGGATAAAAACCTCTATTTTCACCCCATTCTATTCTTCTCAAACCAAAATCATCTCATCAACCTCAACCAGCTACAAGCGAATCCCATGTGGACAAAAAATACCCTCGTCATGGCTATTCTCACTAGCCCAAACACCAATAAAAATATCCAAGAGATCTTTGATATAATCCACTTATCTTGAATTATTAAGGTGAATGAGGACACATAAATAGAATACTTCTTGGAGTGCATTTCAATATTTTATGTTGTAATAGATATCTTGCACTTATATCTGGGTGGATTACCACAAGAGATCTCATTTTCCAAATACAATATTGGCTTGGGTATCTATACAGAAGAGTTTTACATGTTTGAGATTTTTATGATGCTTCAACTTGAGCCTCCCTATCCTGATTTTAGGTGACTATGGATGATGATTGCACAATATGCTTAGACAGTACATGACCCTCAGATCACAAATTCCACTCAACTACTCATCCCAGCAAAATAAATTCTCTATATAGCCCTAACTCATGCATGGTTTCCTGGGAAGAGTCTCATGGGTGTGTGAGCCTGGTTGACATCCTTATCTTGGAAGAATCTATGTGTGTCGTAGCCATCATCATGAATTTATAGTTCACCTATTATTATTTGGATCATGAAGAGAAGAATAGAGGCACATTGATGGGCAGTTCATTCATCACCCACCTCACAAGACATCTCAAAGTTTTTCGTGTCAGTCTTCCCCTCAAATCCCTTAGACATGTGGAGTCCATTGATTTTATGTAGCTGCACAAGATATAGATATTGGTTAGAGATGACCACACTTACCACTAGGCACCAGGAGTACATGAGGGACCACTACAAATGGAGCCAAAACCAATTACAACCACCAATTCACCTCCAGAACTTCCCTCCCATGTCCCAACCTCTACCACTACCACATCCACTACTGCTGTACCCATCCATCTCACACTGCCAGATCATTGGTCTATACATTTATGAATCCTAGAGAACCTACAATGGATTTATTCCAATATGCACCTACAAATCATCGATCATTCCCATTTTACCACCCCTATATCAATATCTTCTCATGAAACCTCTCATCCACCATCATCACGTGCTATCCCATCCACTTCAACCACTCCTACCCCACACACATCCCACACTAAGCTATCCTTAGAGAACCCTGGCCCTGGTTCCCAGTAGTACTACCTCACCGAGTATTCCCCATAGGGAAAGGGTTTGACCACAAAAACATTTTTTGAGGTTTCACATGTAAATCTAGATTTCATACTCACAACCCACTTAGGATCCTCACCTTTCCATAACCTACAACATCCCATCTTCCTAGTACCATGAATCCATAATCTCTAGCTAATCCACTAGCCCCAGCTGTTTTCACTACCCCTGATCCTGCTGGAAAACTACCACCACCTCCCAAAAGAGAGTGGATTTTGGATGCGATTTTCAATTCGGATGACTTATCTTGGCTAGACGCTTTTCTTTTTTAGGTTTTCAACATTTTTGTAAGGGATAATTGTGATTCCATTGTTGACTATGTGTCCCGACATTTTGTACTATTATAATAATCTATATATGTGAACTAATTGTTTTTTTCACATAACTTGTATTAAATTTATATCTTTATCATTTTTTAATAGCCATGTATATCTCCACTTATCTATTTATGGTTTTCGATTAACAATTCCCACAATCTCTTCTGGTTCAATGAGTAACTCACTATGTATCCATGATCAATCATCATCTTCTAGAGATCTCATAAGAAATTCATGCATAGTATCCACTACCATGATAACATATATCTTTTCTTCTTCATCAACTCATTTCATGGTACACTCCGGAAGTGATAAATCCTAAAAAAAGGAACAGAGATCTAGAAGACACTACAATGAGTAGCTGTAGACAATCAAGGTGATACTGAGATAATGGACCACCCTTATTAAAAATTTGATTCAACTATCTGGGTGATGATGTTATTTGTTATATATTTTTGGGAGTCCACCAAAATTTCATCAATTTTCTCATTTGAGTATTTATGTTGATTGTAGTTCTTGAATATTTCTCTTTTCATTATGAGTCCATTTTATGCTTTATTGAATAAATCTGTCTACACTTGAATAGAATTGGTTACCCATTTTTATCATACTGTGCATCATACTTTAATTATTTTTACAGCTATTTTAAACCTAAGGACTAATGTTTTTATCTTTTGTAGTAACTTTATTTCTAACGTATTTTCCATGTATCCCCAAGTCCAAATCAAGGAACTGAAGTTCCCTCATGCCATTCCACTAATTCAAATGATCTGCCAATTCCCTCGACATTCATTTGTTTAAATTTAATTTAATTTATCAAATATTTATTTTTCAACAACACTCACAATACATACATGGATAATGAAAAATTTATCTATGTCTATGTTTGGGAGATTTTTTCATGGCTTTAAATTTTGATACAGCTTAATATTTCTAGTTATCACCTATCTTAGAGACATTTTTCAAATTAGAAGCATGATTTAAACATGAAAATAATTTTATCCATTTAAATAAAATAAAAATTTATGTTGGTTATTATTGGAAATATAGGTTTTGTCTCTGTAAAAAAATTATATTATTTTCGAACTTAGTGAATAAAATTAAAATTCAACATTTTTAAATTAATGTTAATTAATATACTAATTGTTTTTATACACTTATTGATTATTAGTTTATTTTTTATTCTCAATCCCAATATGATTTTGAGCCTATAAATTCATATTATTTTCTGAACAAATTTCATGAGTCATAATTGGGACTTGTAAACCTATCAGAACATGCATTGATATCATATTGAGGTTATCATTGAACAAATACTATTTTTAAATGATTAACATGGTGTATATTGAGATATTTTTCCTGATATCCATCATATATCTTTCCTTCATTAAGCATATTGTTTCCATGAATGAACTTATATGATGAATCTATTCCAATATGATTATACCTTCCCAAACATTTCTATGTGTAATGCATGACATTCCTTGAACTAGTGGGGGGGGGGGGGTTAGTCAGCACGAGATGATTTTACTGTAAAATTGAATTGTATTTCTAATCAAACCTTATAATTTTTACCTATGTATATATTGTATCATATAACTTCTATTCTATTCATTTTTAAAATAGAAAAAAAAGAACATTTTGAAATGATTTGTGTATTAGGAAGGTCAGAAATCACTATTTTCATACCAATAAATCTCCTGAAGGATCATATGTGGTTGGTGGATGGATGTGATATCTGAACTATATATTTTTTCAAAAAACAAAAAAACAAAATGGAAATTAAGGGACATGATACCCTTCTTAAATTTACATGACATATACATGGATCCAACATGAGCTTCTGGGACTGTGGACTTGATTAGTTATGGATGAGTAATTTTATTACACTTTCAAGGACATTCATGCATTAAAATTCAGATCCTAACCTCATGTTTGAGTTTTTTTTACTATTTACCTACCTACCCATAGGCTCAGAGTCAATATATCCTATTTTTGGATTACCTTATGATTGATATTTTATTTTACATTATAAAGTAGAGACAATAAAACTAATTCAAGCCTATGAATAAGATAATTTACTAAGGGTATGAGCATAAATCCTATTTCAATTTACCCTGAGTGATGATAGAAAATTCATTTTTAGGTAAATTGTGAATGGGTATAGTATTATAGGAACAATAAAGATATTGTAATTAGATTATTAATATTTTTCAAAGAAATGGGCTATGGGGTATAACTGATTTTTTATATGAATGATTATAGAGAATGTCCATTTCTTCTTACACATATTTTTATATTCTTAGATGTAGTTCATGTTTCCTATATTAAAAATTTCTTAATTTTTAAAATCTCTATTGTGGTCTTTTTTCATGAGGATAATTAATTAATCAAGTATGGGTGAATTTGATAAGATAAAATCATATATAATTTTTCTTCGATTGAGTTAATAATTTTCAATGATGTATTCGATAATATACCTGATATGTGATTATTTTTCCAGGAATGAAGATTCAAATATTAAAAGGTTAAAATGCATAAAAGGAGAAAATTTGCTTATTTCACATCATGAAACATCATTACATGATGTGTAATAGAGTTTCACAGCATGCTAAAAGTCATAAAGAAAGTCGTGATGGAATTCAGGAAAACTATTTGTGCATAAGACACTACATAAAATGAGTTGAAAATACACCCCATGAACCCTTTTAATTAAATTATTACAATGAATATATAGTTTGAAGAAAGATACTCTATGAATCAATGTTACATATCATGATAAGAGTTAAAGTTTCAAGTCTTGCATGTGAAATGTGTGAGATAATTTCAAATACAAAATCTACACAGAAAACCCTATATCAATATTACACGATGTGACTTCCTATTACATGTCGTGTAATATTTTTCTTATATATACATTAGTAGTGAATCCTATTTGAGAGGCGAATGCAGAGAATTTTTTTCTTTCATTCCTATATCATTTTCACCAACATCCAATACCCCAAACATTAAATTTCATATCATCTTTTTATTTTTATACATTAATACAACTGTTGCGGAACAAATTCAACATCTTGGTTCATTCCATTTTCCCTCCCAATATTGTTTTGTAGGTTCATCATTTTGAATAGAAATTCATAATGAACTATTTCTACATTTTATCTCATCAATGTTTCAAGTATGTAAATTAGTTAGAATATTTATTAAATACATCAATTTATTTTCTATTCATTATTTCATGTTCATGAACTAATAAATACCACTCCAAGAATGTCCTAAAATTGTGTAATCTCCATTACTATTTGTAAATTATTTATGTTTTAAATATCTTTCCCTTTCTTGATTAATTATATAATGAGAAACTAAACCACCTAGGGGAGGGATCTATAGTAGGGGTATCCTAATTTAATTTAACAAATCATTATTTATCAACTTTTAAACCTTAGAGATTAGTAATCGATGTAAATATCATTCGTCAATCCAATTAATTAAAATATCCATGATCGTGGGACATTCTTATAGAGGATCATATCCTGGTTGAAGTAAAATGGGCTATTACCAATATCCCGAGACACCTTATTTCTTATAATCTAAGAATATTTCATCAAGGTTGTCACTATATCTAGACTAAATAATAGTCACCTTTTAATTATAGCTAGTTAATTTTACCATAGTCAGCTAAAAACCTTCGCTTACTTGTAGCGTAAACCGTACGATCCTACAAAGTTCAAATAAAGAATATTTTTTCAATAGATCCCAAAAATTGATCCCAATATATTAATTATTAGTGAATTCAATCCTTAAACTCTCTAGCATCAGTTTTATTAAACTAAATCAACCTGTGAGGACTCTTACAAGAAAGGGTTCTAAGCCCAAGGTCATCATTCCAAGCCATATTCTCAATGGGATCGACCACAGACTATCACTATACTATGAATTAGTGGAATGTGAAGTTTGGGAAATAATAAAATCTAATTTGACTGCAAACTGTGTGAATTAAATGACATATACAGATGAATCACTTGTGTTACATGCAATTAATACATTCTTTGAAAGCATTATTTATACACATGACCTTTTTTTATCTAATACTATAAATATTATTTAATATAACAAGATATAACATAGATATTAAATTAGATTTTATGAATAGGATTAGCTAACATATTAAAATATATGGTTTATAAAAATATAAAATAAAATCAATGGAATTTTTTTATAAATGACTATAAGAACTAGTTGAATGTAGATGAAATTTTTTTATGCTTTAAAAGTTGTTTTATCCTAATAAATGAAATTGATATATATTAGTGAATAATATGGATGAAATATATATATTATATATTTAGTAAAATATTTTTTATATTCATCCAATTGATTTTATAGGAATAAGATGAGGACAACCCCAATTTCATGAATAAAATCCAATATATTTATAAGGATTTTTACCACCTTTTAATGGATAAGGTATTATAAAAAAATTTGATATTTTAAAAATTGTATATGTTAAAATAAACTTAATTTTTTAAATATGAACATAAAAAATAAGGTGATTTTTTGCATTTTTCTTTGTGGTTTCAGTTTTTGATGAATACTGAAAAATAAATAATTTAAATTCAAAACATCATTTTAATATAATTTATTTATTATGTTTTATTATTATTTTTTGTTTTAATGATACATTATATAATGAATACATAAATTAATCCAATTTTGGTTATTAGACTAAATTTAAAATAGAAATTGGTTATTAAAACATCTCAAACTTTTCGAACATTTTTAATTTTAAATACAACATTGTCATTCCGTCTATGAGATTAATTTTAAATTACATTTTTTCACTTATGTTTTTGGGATTTGGAAAAATGGTTTTCATATATAGAATTAGACATTTTTTAAATTTATACTAAGGTCAAATAATTTTTTGATCAAAAATATTAATGAATGTAATTTTTGTTTATTACAATGATTAAGAGAAAACGTTTATTAACAAAGGACTAAACCATAAACTTAAGGATACATATTACATAGAAACTTGTAAAAACTATATTTGAAGACCATATTTTGGCCTATCCTTTTTTATTTATAATTTGTTTCATTATTGGAGACACTTGACTTTGGAAAAATGTGGGTTCAATTACCTCGTTCAAAAAGTTACAAGAATTCCACTCTCCTCAACTATAAAACGTAACTCACCCTTCCTACTTATTCACACATCTAAATCCATTTTTCTCACCAAAAATATAGTAAAATAATATCCCAAAATCCATAAAATCCTCCAAGAATCCTCAAAATGGTATGAAATGAAAAAAATTATTTCTATTGGTCTAAACCAAGAGGAATTAACTAAAAAATGAGGTAACATTATTCCATGCACATTTGTGCTCTATTTGTTTCTCCACCCATTAATTTTTTTATTACATGATTATAAAATAAAATAAGTATTAATAATATATTGAAAAATATTTATATTATGTTTTTGACCAACAACTACAGACACTTCTTTAAAATGGGAAACAATCTTTCTATTCCAGTGTGGTGAACTACATCCTCCTGAAATGATGTCATTCATTTTTTCTTTTACCAACTATCATCATTTATTATAATGATGGATATACAATTTTTATATGATATATAATATATTTAATCTATATTATATATTATTTAAGTTTTATATAACACATACCTTCATGATTTTATTTTGTATGTAAATATAATCACATCTTTTCTCGATGTATGGATTGTCTCCTACTCAAAGCGATGTGATTCTATCATTCTATACATGGAATGCATAAAATAAGGTTTTAATAAAACTATGTGAAATATATTACATAAATTAGATAATATAATTATACTATGTATATATATATATTTTACTTTTCCTTGTTTTAAATATGACAAAGAAACATATGTAGCGTTTATGTGTGCATATGACCTACCGTCTCCCTGAACGTGGAATTTAATTTCCAATATCAAAATTTTATAATTTATTCTAAATACATATATAATGAATATATATAAATCACACTTAATGTTTTATATTATGGAAATTGTTAAATCATTATACAAATAATATTAAAAATAAGTAACAAGTCAAAACATAGAAAAACTAGATAATTAATGTTAGAAATAGTGAAAAAAATGAATGATTAATGACATACGGGTAATAAGATATTATATGATGTTAGAAATATGGTCATATTAATTTTATAATTTATAAACTTTCTTATAACTATTTTACATGATGATAAAGGATATTCAACCAAAAGAAAACACAAGGTAGTAGATTCTTATCTCACTTTTCCTTCTATTTTGCAAAAAAAATTCACCACTTAATTATTTTTTGGAGTGTATATACTATAAAATTTTATTATTTATCATGAATACATTTATATTTATCGTATTTTTTGTTTCATTTGATATCATTTATTTCTGGGTGATTATAACTCAAAAGTTACCCAACATTAAGGAACTTCATCCCAATCTCCATTATTTGAGGAAAAACTTATTGTTAGACACCAAATTTATTATATATGGTGTACCTATTAATAAATTGACATATAATATCCAAGAAACATAATTATTGAATAATTTTTTTGCTTCAATTTTAATTATTTATTCTAAGGGTATTTAAATTAACAGTTTCCAAGTGATAAAAAATAGCGAAACCTGATTGATTTTCTTTTAGTTATATTAAATCCCCATTTTAATTAATATTATAATACTATATGTGTAATAAATTTTTACTATATATTCTTGTGTTTAAATTTTTTTTATGTGGATTTAAATTTGACTCGCATAGTCATTTAATTGATTTATTTTCACATCAATGTTACAGTTTATCAAAGGTTTAGTTCACAATCACATTTTGATCAGGATTATTTACACTTGAATTTATATTAGAGAAAATTATTGGTTTATTATTTAATAAATATATTAATTTTCTTCTCTTATGGTTATTCATGAACATTTTAATGTCACAGTACCATTTTTTCACACATTAGTTCTCACAAATTTATAGAAAATTGTTTCAATAAAATTGAAATTCATTTATCTCATTAGTGAGAGAACCTATTCTCTTCAAAAGACCCTATTAAACAAAAAAACAATTTTTTTATTCTTTAAAACAAATAATCAAATAAATTTGTACAGTTTTTGTCTTTTACAAAGGTTTTTTAAGGAATCTTCCGGTCGTTTTCTAAACAAGGAATTTTTCGAACCGTTTCACCATTCAATTTGAATGGTTTTTTACAAAGAACAAAATTTAGTGATTTACCCACCTTCATTTAATCGAAAACTACTTTTATTGTTTAAAATGTTACTTTTTAAGAAAATGTTTTCTAAATGTTATTTTAAATTATTTTTTTTAAAATGTATTTAAATATAAAAAATATATTTTCCTCAATAATTTTTTTTAATGATATTTTTTATATAATTTCCATTCAGAAATGACAATAGCCATTTATTTTTACTCTAATTGGGATATGTTGTTTTGGTATAATCCTTATTCTTCGTTTAGATAGTTTTTGATTTAGTTCCCCTAATAATATTATTGAAATTCACATCCTTGATTCTTTTGTTAGTCCCAATGATATATTAAATTTTCTATGATCATTAGTCATTTAATTTCCCATAATTATCCATATCATTTATCATGGGAAGGTTTCTTTCCTAAACTATATATCATTTTTACATATGGTGTTTACTTTGATAGTTATCTGATTTTCTAGTAAAACATCGATATATCCATATTCTTTATTCAATATGGATATTTGAGAAGGAATATTGTTTATTAATTGACTCGATTACTCAATATTGAGAATTATTTGGATAGTAAGTGATGGGTGGGGATTATACATTATATATCTCATTAATGCATCGATAGGTTCTCCTAAGATAAATGTTTTCCACAAATTAAATAGTATTCAACCATTAGTTTTAAACTACCTTATCTAAGTTTTTAACTCTATAGGGGTTTATGTTCCTAATACATAAGGTCAAATAATTAGTCACTGTCTTTATTTTTATTTAATATTTTTATCCATGAGATTTTCATTATGAATAATTATATCTATGCATTTAATTAATTTTTTATTGACTAAATTGAATGTTTTTTTAGTATATTTCCTTGAAATATTGATTATTTTTTATCCATTTATTTAAATGGAATGGGTTATTAGTAATTTACCATGCAATATTGTTTACAATATTCATATTTATTTTATGATTACATGGCATGCTTGTTCAGATATTTAACATTCCATAATGATTTTTCTAATTGATTCATTATTTCTTTCGTTGTATTTACCCTCATTCAGTCCCTTTAAACATTGATATTTTTATCATGCATTATTTTTAGGAAGCTAATTATCTTATAGATGTGCTGGAAAAGAAATGAATTGACATGAATGGGTGTGTATTTTTTGATCATTTTTATGTGGGGCTCATGCCCCTGTTTCAAATGGATTACTATAAAATTACATATTTTTTTCTTTTTTAAATCCTTTTCTCTTTTTAATTAAGAGACTTTACCCTGGGTTAGTTAGTCACCTTTTTATTAAAAAAATAGTTCACACTTATTTTTTTCCTTTACCTTATAATTTAATATTTGTACAAATAATGATATGTAAGGATATGCTAATTGAGAATAGTGTTCACCTATATTGAAAAATAAAAAATTTATGTTTTCATTATAGTGTTTATTTTTAATACAAGCCTCATATATGTATCATGTTTAAAATTATACTAATCTTTTTAGTCCATTATTATTTTATTCCTTATAATCATTCCAATATAATGGTAGTTGACACCGGCTCCGGGATTATGGAGTCGAGTCGCTACATGATCACACTTATTTTAAGAAGATTTATTATTTAAATGTAATTAACCATAATTATCAATCATTCATAATAAATATTAATATATGAATATTCACTTACTATTACAAAACATGCATGAAGACCACAATGTTTTTTTTGTATTTGATGAATTTATACATAAACAACTGGTTCATAAGTGAATTGCATCATCTCCGATAATGTTTTCCATAACTAGAACCTTTCTTAGAAATATCATAAAAAATTATTCTTTCATTACCAAAGAATAAAAATATAAAAATGGGCAAGTTAATATTCTCAGTAATAGAAATAAATGGAGATTTCAAGGATCACATAAGCATAACATGATAATAAGGTTATGATAACCTGAGCATAAAATTTGAAAACCATACCATGCATGTAAATGATCATAATATTGAGTCATGTAATAATTATTAGCAGTTAATAAGACATTAATCATAAAGAAATAAAATAACATTATCCATGGGAGTATAACATTATCATAAGAAAAATACTTGTAGCATACACATAATCATAAAAAATATATTACCTTATAAGTTAGATCTTCATTTTCAAGATTATCATATTGGATTGGTTTTAATCCCAAAATATTTTTAATAATCCATTTTCTCTCTCAAGACTACCATGGTGTATATTTTTACTCCCCAAACCATCATAATAATCATGGTTCACCCCTACCTACTATATTATAAAAACTTCCTTACTGAACTAGTATACTCCCCATTCCATAATTGTTTATTTACGGAGATATCCACAATTTCCCAATTCTTTGTAGAGAGATATAGGTCCCACCCATCAAAAATTTAAAATTATAAATACTTCTTCCACAAGATCATAAAAATTTCATTATATAACAACCTATGATATTAAATGAGTTTCATATACATTTCATCATGGAATAATCTATTCAAATAAATAGGTATCATATACATTTAATTAACTCATAATATTATATCTTATAGAAAAGGAATCAATTTACTAATCATATTGTCATCATAATCATAAAAATATACCAACCAAATAATGAATACAGATAGTACCAATGGATCATATCCCTAATAAAACATAAGAAGCATCGAATTATATTTTCATTAAAGAATAAAAATTCCATAAATAGATCATTAAAACATTCTTCAAGAAAACACCCTTTCCATATATATTAAAATTAAAAAAACTATAATTTTAAAATACATTTCCTAACAAAATTTCATTTAAAATATCCTTGAAAATTTATAATATAATCATAAAATAATTCGGTGGTCATGATTGAGGAAAACTATATTCATGTTGTACATGTTAAAAAATATTCCTTTTCAATTTTTGTTAAAAATTAAAAAGTACCTCATTTTGAAAATGATAATAATAACCCTTTAAAATTTTGAAAAATATAAATATTGTAAAAAATATCATTAAAATAAATAAAATATCTCAAAAAAATCTTTTAATTTTTTTTGTAAACATAGATATAGAATAAAAACAATTTCGACCGAACAGTGAAGTAATGCCTTTTTTTAAACATATTTCGATGTATTTAGTTAATAAAGAGTGGAAAATCAAATAAATAAATGTTATATAAAACATAACATGATAAGAGTTAAATTAAATTGTTTTATGAGATACATATAATAATTTTTTATCATCGATGAAAAATGATAAATAACCCCAATAAGAAAATAGACTGTATGATAAAACTGTTACCACTTTTGTAAATTTTCAATAATAGGACCTATAAAATAAACATAATTTTTGTGTTATTTATATACCATATTTTTCTTGATTGTAATAATAAAATATATTAATTTTCATCACATATACACAACACAATATAGATTACTGTTATATAAGTCATGTGTGTCACATAGATAAATGTGAGACAAAATTTCTTTACCTTAATTCTCTACATTATTCATACACATTCATATATACTATATAATGCATATAGGTTTATTATATATCTATTACATAACCAATGTCATATATATCATACCATATATGACTTAATATTTACATGTTATTACCAGTTTATTAATAATTCTTTATTAAAATCATATTTAGGGTAATAACTAGTACATTTTTCATGTGTGTTTTTGTCTGTACTTTTGGTAGATTTATTTTATCATGGTTGAATAATATGAATATTTTTCTAAAAGATATAAATAATATATTTTCATTATAA
Source organism: Viscum album (assembly GCA_963277665.1). NCBI lineage: Eukaryota > Viridiplantae > Streptophyta > Magnoliopsida > Santalales > Viscaceae > Viscum > Viscum album. The sequence goes on along the minus strand of OY728159.1, from coordinate 1,284,292,247 downwards.
ATTATTTCATGACCCATCCCCCGCGGTCCTTGCCGTGACTACCCCAAGCCCACCTTCGATAGACTAGGGGTTGGAGATTAGAACCAAAGGCATAATTCCATAAAACTGGGAAGGCATTGCCTTTATACCCTATAGAAACACAAAAAAAAGCCCACAGATAGATACGAAACACTAAGTAAAACTTTATAAAAAAAGATTGATGAATGTAAGAAACTTCCAGAATACAATCCCAACAGTAATGTCCAAGAAAATGAATATACAAGTACAACTGAAGAAAAGAAAAATAGCCATTGGGTCATCCTCCAAAGTTCCTGCCTAATGTGTAGGTACATATCTCCTTCTTAGAACTCCTAATCCATCTCCTCCATGTACCAACTCATTGTATGATCCACCTCCGAGTACCATTCAGTCCTGGTACTCTCAGCCTCAGTCAGCATTTTCCATCATCTGCAACCAACACAACATGGTGCAGGCATAGCCCATGCAAGGTTTAGTACAGTGATACATAATAGGGACCTCAAGACCCTAAAGTTCTCACAAAATACATAAAAAATAACCCACAAAGTATAAAAATCACAGATAACCTGACTTATGTATATGCCCATATATATATACCTAAGTTATCAGTTAATCCATCTCCATCACGAGGAAAACACAAAAGTACTGACTCGGCTCAACTATGATTTCATTCTAGGGGTTGTATCAAGTATCATCCCCAGTCACGTTATCAAAAGATCAAATGGTAGATATATCCTCTTCTATCGAGTATAGTGGGTGTTCCGTGACACCAAGATCACTTCCCAATAACCATGGACTGCTGAGGTACTCTTCTGTTGAGTACCATGTGTCTGTCGCATCACACAGAGGCGCTCCCCACTGTGGGTCTGGCGTGACACCAAGCGTGCTCCCCCTTGTAGCCTACTGAGGTACTCATCCTGTAGAGTAGCATGGCTCTGACGCGTCACCAAGCGCGCTCCTCCACCATGGGTTTTTCTCCACACTAAGGTGCTTCCCACTAGGCTAGTATAGTCACTCCGTGTCAAATGGTCAGCAGTCTCCAAGTCTCATCCAGCTACTAGTTCTCTGCACTACGCTCACTCATCTCTGAGATATCCGCTCCACAAGATAATGTTCGATGGTCTATCTGTCCTGAAGTCCCTTTATGAATTATCTCAAAGGTATGATATGTCATATGGGTCTCAAATCAATAGACAGTGTGTCAATCGGATGTCCCATCTATGAGTCATTAGCATTTTAGTCATAAGGGACCAGTTGGATTCGTGCACGATCTGAATAGAATGTTTCTGAATTATACCCTAAACTCCAGTGGGGTATACCCAAATATACCTTCATTCTCCATGATTACCAGCACTTCTGCGGCTCTTCAAACGGACGTACGATGCCAAACATATGGCTAAAAAAATTAAAGGGGTCGTAGTAATCCCAGGTCTGCTCCTACCCGATCGGACGGACCCGACTCGACCCAGTTTGGTTGACCCGGTTTAGGTCACCCAGGCTAACCTTTTGGATCCGGCCCAACTTGTTTTTCAGGCACACCCGTTAGGTTCGGACCAGCCTGCTGGGCCCAACCCTGCAGGTCGTGAGTGGGCGCGGAGGGCCGAGAGGGCGCGGACCAGTCGTGAGGGCGCGGACCGATAGCGGGATGAACCAAGGTTGGTTTGGCCTAGAGGACTTCATGAGGGGGCAGCCCAACCCGAAGGTCGTAGCCATGGATGTTTGGCCCGGAGGGTGCCGCGAAGGGGTGCGGCTTGAGGTGGCACAACCCCGAGGCTGGGGCCGGTTTGGCCGGGGCACCGTGAGGGACCGGCGGGTGGCCAGCACGGCCGGGGCGCCACATGGGCATGGGTTCAGCTGAGGGATTGGGAGGCTGGTGGCAAGCGTGGACGGGGCGGCTTGGATGCCGGCGGCTGGCGAGGCCAGTGGCCACGGGGCCGGTTTGGCCGGCGGACGGCGTGGCCAGGGCGGAGCGGCCTAGCACGGGGTGGCTCCGCCGGAAGGGCAAAGACCCCGGGGGTGGTGCGGCTAGGGTGTCAGAGCATCATGGAGGCGGCACGGGTCGTGGAGGCTACAGATAGCACTGTCGTTGCCTTTGCACCTTCATTGCCTTCATCACCTTCATCACCAGTGTCGCCTTCCTCCACTTCAATGAACACCTCAAAAGAGAATGACAGATGAGTTGGGCCATGTTCATTTGGTCTGCACCCTCCGCGTTTAGGGTGGTTGCATTTGTCCCACAAAAACGAAGCACAACAAACCCTGTCGTAGTGATTAATCCCAAAATCCAAAAAAAAAAGGAAAAACATATGTGGATCAACTAGTCAGAATTTGATATGCATTCTATGTTTTAGAAGGAAAAAATCATAAGAATAAAAAATCAATCATAAAAATCCCCTACCTCGATGTTGGTTGTCGTTGGTGCGAGAAGGCGGAAATCGATTCATTGTAGAAAAACACGTCCTTCATCGGAGGATGTCCCGAGGAAGAAAGTTGAATGTGTTCATTCTTCGTAGATAAAGGTGTTCCTCATCGGCGTTCTTTGTCGGTGGAGCATTCATCATTCGGAGAAAAATTTCATCATTGGCGAGAGCTTTTCTCTCAAAAGATCCTTCCTCATTTTCCAACAAATGAATAGCTAGCCCAAAGATAATAGATTATAATATATATTAAGTCATTGGTATAACAATAAAAAAGGATATAATAATCACTTGTTTGGAACATTTAATTGGTGCAATGGCACAATTAAATTTTTGGAGGTGTTAAGAGGCTCTCCCTCATTAATTTGGTAGTTGAGAGGTTTTCCTCTCAATTAAATGGGGGGTTTAGTCCCGTGTGGTCCCCACCACCATAACCTCTCGTGGGAGGTATGGTTAGGGTGGGACCCTCCACCATAACCTCCCATGGGAGGTTAAGGTTGGGAGGTCCCCACACTTCAACTCCCATATGGGTGGTTACAACAATATAAAATAAAATATGAGATTATTTTATTTTATTATTTCAACAAAAAACCCAAAAACTAACATCCACCCTCGTCCAACTATTGTTGAGGTGAATGTCTTCTTAATAGAATATCGGCACTGCGAGTTCACCAGTGTCTTAAGATTTAAATTCTGAGTACCAGTTCAAAAGGAATAAAAAACTGCTCGAACATTCAGTAAACGTACCTGAACAAAACTTCTGAAATTTATTACGAGAAAACCGGGCCGTGGAGTCATGTGTAGTCAATTTTCACGGACTAGTAAAATTACCATTTAATTAAAAAAATGGAAATTCTGGGTCTTTACATTCTCCCCTCATCAGGCTATATGTACCCATAATCCATAACTGAATATAATTGAACATGTGAGGGTTATGAGCATGTATCTATGCCTCTCGCTCCGATGTTCTCTCCTAGAGGTTCCCGTGATGCTAGCAAACAAGCACCAAAGGTATCGACCTTCTATGAAGTACGTGCTCTTGTTGATCCTCAATCTCTACAAGATCCTCAATAAAAGTTTCCCCATCGTCAATGTCCAGCTCGCCATGGTCAATGATGTGAGAAGGGTATACATGTATCTCTTCAGCTGGGAAATGTGGAAGACGTCATGAACCTGGTGCAACTGAGGTGGAAGAGCTAAGTGATAATCCACCTCACTAACTCTACAGAGGACCTGAAAATGTATGATGAACCTTAGATATAACTTTTTGACTTAGCCAAATCTCCACAAACCTCATCGAGGTGAGACCCGTAGAAAGGCATAGTCACCATCCTTGAACTCTAGAGGTCTCCATCTTCTGTTGGCATATGACTTCTGCCTGATTTGTGCAGTCTTCATCCACTCCTGGATGACCTACACCTTCTCTGTGAGGGAACATACCATCTGTGGTCCCACTAGTGCTGACTCCCTTGGTTCAGTCTTGCACAAGGGTGATCTTCAAGGGTTCGTGTATAACACCTCAAATGTTCCCATCCCAATGGTGGAGTGAAAGTTATTGTTGTATAAAAACTATACCAAAGGTATGTGATCCTTCCAACTATGAACAAAGTCCAGGACACAAGCACACATCATGTCCTCGAGGGTATGAATGGTCCACTCAGTCTGACCATCCGTCTGAGGATGGAAGGCGGTGCTCAAACGAAGCTGCATCCTAAAAGCCTTCTACAACACCTTACATATTCAGAAAGTAAAACATGTATCACTATTTGAGATAATCATCGTGGGGAATCCATGTAGCCGTAAGATCTCCTACACAAAGAGGTGTCCCAAGATCTCTACTAAACCGTGCTCTCTGATCGGTAGGATGTGGGCCGACTTGGTGGGTCGGTCGACGATCACCCAAATAGAATCATGTCCCCTAGATGTATGTGGATGTTCTGTCACGAATTCCATGGATATCCCATCCCATTTCCACTCTGGGACCTCTAAAGGTATATCCATGACTATTGGAACCTCATGCTCCGCCTTCACTTGCTGACAAGTGAGTCAACGAGAGAACAACATTACAAATACTCTCTTCATTCATGGCCACCACTGTTGTCGTCGGAGATCCTGGTACATCTTCACCACTCCTGGATGTACCTCTAGAGGGTATGTGTGTAACTCCCTCAACACATCCTCCAGAAGTGACACTGGTACCATGGTACTTCTTTTGAAGAGGATGATGTGCTCCCCACCTTCAGAAAATCAATCAGTTTTATAACATGTGGATATCTAAGCACATCGTGTTGTGCAATTAGTGTCCCCATGATGCACCTCCCTGACTCGCTGAAGAAGTGGGGGAGTGACTATAAGAGACTAAAGGAAATATGATTCATCTCTATCAGCAAAGGATATATGCAAAGCGTCTAGTTTCTCTGTCGCCTCACCTAGTAGATTTATAACAGACCTCCTACTGAGCGCATCAGCAACAGTGTTCTCCTTCACAGGAGTATAGATTATCTTGAAGTCATAGTCCTGGATGAACTCAAGCCAATGTCATTGTCTTAGGTTCATGTCCTTCTGGGAGAAGATATACCTGAGACTCTTGTTATCAGAGTACATGATAAAAATCTCACCCATCAGATAGTTTCTCCACATTAGCAAGGCGAATACCACTGCTGATAACACCATGTCATGGGTAATTTAGTTTTTATCATGATTTATAAGCTGTTGAGAACCATATGTTATCACATATCGCTCCTTCATCATGACAAATCTGACTCTGGTCCCTGATGTGTCACAGTAGACTATGTACCCTATGTCTTTCTCTGGAAGCATCAAGAGGGGGGCACTAGTCAGCCTCTGCCTCAGCTCCTGAAAGCTCTACTGGAATCTCTCTGACCATAAAATGGGGTTCCCCTTCTGTATCAAGGATGATAGTGGTGCGGAAACTCTGGAGAAATCTAGTACAAACCTCCGGTAATATCCATCCAAACCTAAGAGACATCGTACCTCTGTCACACTCCTAGGTGGCTCCCAAGAAAGTACCACCTTAATCAATGCGGGATCTACTGCAACTCCAGCCTTCGATATGACATGTCCAAGAAAGTGAACCTCTCGGATCCAGAACTGGAACTTCGAGAGCTTACCATAAAGGTGGTACTCTCGAAGTGTGTCATGTACTACCCGTAAGTGATAGGCATTCTCCTTCTTAGTAGTCGAGTAAATCAGAATGTTGTCGATGAATACTATGACCAAGCGATCAAGTTATGGCTGAAAGATCATGTTAATGAGTCCCATGAAACATTCTAGAGCATCGGTGACACCGAATGTCATAACCAATAACTCATAGTGGTTGTACCGACATCTAAAAGTCATCTTCTACACATCCTCGTCTCGAACTCTGAGCTAGTGATAGCCTGATCTAAGGTCTATCTTCGAGAACTACTATGCTCACTTCATCTGATCAAAGAGATCGTCAATTCTCGAGAGTGGGTACTATTTATTCATAGTCACTTGGTTCAGGTGACGTTAGTAGACACAAACCCTCAAGCTTCCATCCGCCTTCTTGGAAAATAGAATCGGGTCTACCGAAGGTGAAACACTGGGCCAGTTGAATCCCTTCCTCTATAAGTCTTCCAGCTATACCCACAGCTCATGATGCTCTGTGGGAGCCATCCGATATGCTGGTGTAGATATCGGGGTTGTCTCGGGGTACGATTCAATGTAAAATCCCACCTATTTTCAACGAGGTAGACCTGGTACATCATCATGGAAAACATCCATGTACTATTCCACCACTATAGGATAACTCATACTCTCCACTTCCATAGCTCCGAGGGTAAGGCTAGCCAACTGATAAGTGATCGGTTGCACTCTCTTCCGAGCAAGTCCATCTTGTGCTGCAAAGGCTCCCTTCTGGCTAGGGAAGGTAAAACCGGTCCCATCCGTGCAGACACACCACACTTTGTACCAAATACATTTAATCTGTGCATGGACTATAGATAACCATTTCATACCCAAGATGACACCGTAAGGCCTCGATTACGATACTAGTATATCTCAGATGAAGCTATCACCTCCTAGAGTAATCTAACACTTCCCACACTAGTGTGTAATCATTGGATCAACTCCCGTAGGAGTCTCTAGCCATAAGGATCGAGGCAACAGATTTGTCAGAATCCCAGAGCTCCGAATGAGGGAAGTGGCAATGAAGGAGTGACTGGAATATGTGTCTATAAGTTCTGCAACTATGGTAGAGTATACACATATTGAACCTCGAATCATCTCTGGAGTTCCATGATCGTATGCATCATCTTCCTGGAGCTGTGCTCTATCATGTCCACCTGCTCCATGCGGTTGGGGTGGACCTCCTGGTGGTGCCAGTAACATCTTGAATTTTCATCCACCGCTAGCTGCACGACCAACTACTCTTCCACATCCACCTGCTCCATTTGGACCACCTCAATAAAATCTTTGTCTCTGCCTGGGCGGTCCTTCGACCTCCTACTGATCATCTGAACGGTAGTTCGTGCAGTCACGAGCCATTTGGCCCTGCCTGCCGCATGTGAAACTGTGCCTGCTCCTGGCATGTCTGTCTCCGCTTCTGCTGCCCTGCACAATCGATCATGAGTCATGTTTTCGTCCACCTGTAGGTATGATCCTCTTGGAATTCTGCGACATATGTATGCTTCCAGCTATAGAAGACTCTTATACGTGTCAACTGGTGGAGGACCACACTACTGGAAACTGCTCAGTAAGGAAACTCTCCAATAGGAGGGTTCTCTCTAACAACCCCACTTGCGTCGGGATGCTGAGTGAGTTTACCAAAGCCCTGATCTCCCACCCGAGTCCCTGATCGAAGGCATGGTCCCTGAGGAATGGGTCCTGCACTATATCGGTGGAGTATCATGAGAGGACTTTGAACCTCGTTGAGTAATGAGCTAAAATCATGTTTCCCTATTGCAGATGAATTAGATCTTGTATGTGACCTGCACAAAGTGTTTCTGGGAAAATATCTTCCAAAAATAGGCTCTCAAAGTAAGCATGGAGAAGCGTCACCTCTTTGTGAACCTAGAGCATCATGCTCCACCATCTACCTTCTACTTCCCATAGAAGGCTGGCAGCAAGTATCACCATGAGGTCCGCTGGTGTCACTACCAGTCATAAAACTCTCACCACAGCCTCCATCCAATACTTAGCCGCCTGTCGGTCCATCTCTCCCCTAAACCCGGGTGTTCTATGGCACTAGAACTCATGTAACACACTCAAGCGGTGTGAACTATCTGCTGTTAGGGATGGTGGAATCAGTGGCCCAGTGGGGAGTGGTATCATTGGCACCTCTGCTGGAAAATGGCTAGGAACTGAGACCTCGACCCTCAGTAGACTATTAGTGCTTACAACCCTCGGTACTCTATCTAGTTGTCTACATGGTGGAATCCTGAAAAGAATGAGATTGCAAGATGGTCAAAAGTTATTCATGGTGAGCTGATCTGGTTGAGCTGACATAAAGAAAAAATTTGAAAACACACAAGCAGTCTATGTTTTTATGCACTGAGTTAGAAATCAATAGTCTTGGTCTTGGTGTATGGATACGTCGGCCACTGCAACAACACTGGACTCCCTGAACTGAAATCCACACTCATTACACATATCACTATTGCATCACAGAAAATATCAGAGTCCTAAGTTCAACAGTAGAACTGATGTCTTTGATACCAATTTTTTACGACCCATCCCTCGGGGCCCGTGTCGTGACTACCCCAAGCCCGCCTTCCATAGGCCAGGGGATGGAGACTAGCACGAAAGGAGTAATTCACTAAAACTAGGAATTAATTTCATTTATAACCTGTAAACACACATAATAGATCCCACAGCTGGATATGAAACACTAAGTAAAATTCTAAATCAAAAGAGTGATGCAAGTAAAAAAGGGAAAGAATACAAGACCAATAGTAGTATATAAGAAACTGAAAGTACAAGTACTACTGAAGAAAAGAAAAACAGTCGTTGGGTCATCCTCCGAAGTTCCTACGTGAAGGGTAGGTACAAATCTCCTCCTCTAGACTCTTCTTCTGTTCATCTCCTCCTTGTACTGACTTCTCGTATGATCCACCTCTAGGTACAATTCAGTCCTAGTACTCTCAGCCTCAGTCAGCGTTGTCCCTCTTCTGCAACCAACACAACATGGTACGAGAATTGCGCATGTAGGGGTGAGTATAATGATACTCAGTGGGGACCCTGAGATCTCAAGGTCTCACAAAATCCATCAAGGATAAAACAAAAAGTATGGAAACAAAAGATAACCTTACTTAGCTATATGACCATAATTATACCTAAGTTATCAAGTAATCTATCTCTATCATAAGAAAAACTAAAAATTACTGACTCTGCTCGATCAAGATTCTATTCTAGGGGTAGTATCAAGTAACATCTCTAGTCACATTATCGAAACCTCAGCTACTGTAGAAATCTTCCTCTATCGAGTAGAATGGTCCTACAGCAACACGAAGTACGCATCCCACTAACTTTGGACTACTTAGGTACTCCTCTTGTCGAGTACCGTGGGTCTGCCGCATCACACATAGGCGCAACCCATCATGGGTCTGCCACAGCACCAAGCGCACTCCCCCTTGTAGCCTCCTGAGGTACTCTTCCTGTAGAGTACCATGGGTCTTCCACGTCACCAAGCGCACTCCTCCACCGTGGGTCTGCCGAAACCCCACGATGCTCCCCACTAGGCTAGTAGAGTCACTCCGAGTCAAACGGTCATTAGTCGTCAGGTCTCAGCCAGATACTAGGTCTCTGCACTGTGCTTGTTCGTCTATAAAAGATCTGATCCACAAGCTACTGTTCGATGCTCCAAGTATCTCGAAGTCCCTTGAAGAAGTAGCTCAATGGTCTCTCACGTCATAGGGGTCTCAGCGCAATAGATGGTGTGTCAATCAGACACCCGTTCTGTGAGTTATTAGCCTTTTAGTCCCAGGGGCTCAGTTTGATTTGTGACTGATCTGACCTGACTATTTCTCAACAATATCCCAAACTTTAGTGGGGTACACTTAAAGGGACCATAATGTTCCAAGATTACTAGCGCCAGTGATGGTTTGTCAAACGAACGTCTGGTGCCAAATATGTGGCCAAAAGAAAGTAAAGGGGTCTTAGTGGGCCTGGGTCTGGTCCGACCCGGTCAGACCGACCGGGCTCATCCCGGTCCGGGCCGACCTCATTCGGGTCAACCTGTCCCGTTGGGTGGTCCATCCAATTAGGTTTGGCATAGACCAGAAGGCCATGAGGGGTCGTGGTGGGCCGCGAGGTCGCAAACCAGTTGTGAGGGTGCAGACCGAACCGAGGTTGGCTCAAGGGCGGTTCAGCCTAAAAGGCCACACGAGGGGGAGTCTCAGCTCAGAGAGGGTCATGAGGGTGGTTTGACTAGGAGGGTACTATGAGGGGGTGCAACTCGGGGCGGCTCGGCCCAAAGGATGGGGTCGGTTTGGATGGGGCGCTGCGAGGGGCCGGCGGGAGGCCGGCTCGGCTGGGGCGCCACATGGGCCAGCTTTATCTGTTGGATCGGGAAACCGGAGGCTGGCACAGCTGAGGATGCTCAGTGGAAGACAACCGGCGTGACTGGTGGCCGCAGGGCCGGTTTGGCCCGGAGGGCGCCGCAAGGCCATTGTGGCTTGGCTAGAAGGGTGGAGACCGCTTGGGTGGTTTGGCCTGGGTGTCGGAGCGTCGTGGGGGAGGCACGGGTCGCAGAGGCAGTGGGTAGCATAACTGTTGCCTTCATCACCTTCGTTGCCTTCATCACATTCAACACTGGCGTCGCCTTCCTTTGTTTTGAAGAACACCACAAAAGTGAATGGTGCATGGGTCAGGCCCTGTTAGTTTGGTCTACACCCTCCACATTTAGGGTTGTAGCATTTGTCTCACAAGAACGAAGAACATAAAACCCTCCTGCATTGATTAATTCCAAAACCCAAAAAAAAGGAAAACATTTGCGGATCAACTAGTTAGAAGTTGATCCGTGTTCTCTGTTTTAGAAAGAATCAATCAGGAGAATATAAAATCAGTCACAAAAATCCATTACCTCAATGTTGGTTGTTGTTGGCACGAGAAGGAGGACATCGATTCGTTGTTTACAAACACATCCTTCGTCAGAGGAAGTCCCAAGGAAGAAGGTCAAAGGAGGTCATTCTTCGTAGTTGATGGCGTTCCTTATCGGCGTTCTTCATCGGTGGAGTGTTCTTCATTCAGAGAAAAATTTCTTCTTTGGCGAGAGATTTTCTCTCAAAATCTCTTTCCAACTTTTCAAACAAATGAATAGCTGGTCCAAAGATAATAGTTTATAATATCTATTAAGTAATTTTCATATCATTCAAAAAGGATATATTAATAACTTTGTTGGCAGATTATTTGGTGTGTTGGCAGAATTAAAATTATGGAGGTGTCAAAAGGCTCTCACTCATTAATGAGGGAGTTGAGAGGTTTTCCTCTCAATTAAATGGGGTGTTTAGTCCCGGGTGGTCCCCCCCCACCATAACCTCTCATGGGAGGTTAGGTTTGGGTGCCCCCCCTACCATAACCTCTCATAGGAGGTTATGGTTAGGTGGTCCCCACACTTCAACATCCACATGGGTGGTAACAACAAAATAAAATAAAATATGAGCTTATTTTATTATAATATTTCCACAAAAACCCCAAAAACTAACTTCCACCTGCGACCAACTATCATTGAGATGAAATTATTATTAAGAGAATATTGGCGCTACGATTTCAATAGTGACCTCAGATTTCAATTCGGAGAACCGGTTTAAAAGTTATAAAAAACCACTCGGACATTCACTGAACTTACACAAACAAAACTTCATAAATTGATTCTGGGTACACCAGGCCTCGGAATCACACACCGTCAATTTTCACAGAATTTTAAACTTCCAATTTAATTAAACAAATTACATGAAAATTTGGGGTTTTTACATATTATTTTAGACTAATCCATAAATGTTAGATATGAAAAATGAATTACAACATTCATGGAGTCGATAGGTCATACATACACAAGAAAATTGTTTCCATTTTCTTAAATAAAAGAAAGAAATTGTATATAACCAATAAATAAATTTTTATTTTTAATATATAACATTTATATTTCGTAAAACCATCTTTATTAGCATCAACATAAAAATAAAATGAAAAAATGTATCACATCGCATCGTCGACATGAAAGTGTACACGTACACATAAGGGGCATTATCATTTTATAATATATAGTTAGTTAAAATTATAGAAATTATATCATAATTAAAAGGGAAAAATTATTCTAGAAAATAAAATATATACTTTACATGAATAACTATATCTATCTATGAGAGGAGGTGATGGAAAAAAAATACATCTCTTGACCTGGTGGTAGTCTAACGTACACACTGTCAACAGTTTCATTTCCCATTTGATGATAAAGGAGATTGATATTCATAATTTCATTAAAATAATAAATATTAGTATATTGGGGATCATTAAGATATTATATAATCATTATATAATAATAATATAAGGATGTGTGTGAAGGAACAACATAAAATCACTCATTTATGAATGATACCTCTTTTTCAGATAGCCTCATTTGGTTAGCACCAAAATCCTTCTTATGAGGGATTAATAATTAATATAATAATTATTTTATGTGTGGAGATATTAAATGATGTTATTTTGATATTTTTTGGATGACTAATAGGTATTTTTATGTATTAATATGAGTGGATACATGGTTTCCTTTTATAAGTTGGAGGAGAGAATACACATGGATTTTTCAAATGAAAAAGTTATAAGAATGATTTAAACATTCCAAAATGCTCAAAAATAGATAATTCAATAACTTAAGATGACATAAGAATTAAATGTGGTCATAAAATTGTAATTATAAATGTTTTAAGTTCATTTCAACCCTAATAATTTATGTTTACCCCCCCCCCCCACAATAAACACATTTTAACCCTAATTGTGTCAACTAATTTGTGTTTTTTACTCTAAATTAGAAATAAATATTAATTTTACATTATTATATAGTATTTAATTTTATTATTATAAATATGAAATACATTTTTCAAAATTATATTCAAATAATTGGAATATTTTATTTTAATATAAATCCCGCATATCAAAAAAAAAGGTGGCTTTCAAAATAAAATATTTTCAAAAGTATTAACTATTTTACATTTAAATTCAATAGGAAATCAATTACAATGATGTAAATTGGATTAATTATGATATTATAAAAATAATATTTCTTTTAAACAAATTTGGTAACAAAATTTTACTTATAAATTAGTTAATAGAAAATATGATTTTCAATAAGATTGGCTGTTTTAGTTATTCATTAAAATTTTAAAATTTTTAGATAAATAAAAAATAACCAAATGATAATTCTGACATGTTCATTTCAAAATGATAATAATTTTTTAATTAAATTCTTTAAAGTTAGAAAATATTTATTTTATTATTTGTTCATATATTGGAATAGAAAACATTTTTTAAGAAAAATCTATTTTCAAATCCAATAATGGATTTACCAAAAAATAAGTACTTAAGTATCAATATATTTTATTTACCTAAAAATTCAATCTTAAATTTTTAAAGAAAAATTCTTCATATTAAAACATCCAAGTTTCATTTCCTGGTTGTGAAAGTCTTTTTTAAATAATTAAATATATATAGTACATCACACTTTGTTAAAAAGTCTATGTTTTGTATAATGAAATATATCAAATAAATTAAATTTAAAAAATAAATAAAATCTTAAAATACGGATATGTAACATTCTACCAAGCATAATATTAATTTCAAATATGAAATTCAATCACTATGATATAAATCTAAGTATAATTATGCCTCATCATAAATTCAAGTTCCCATGTCACCTCCTAAAGATTATGGTTTCACCATAAACCATGATGAGGTGAGTGTTATTATTTCATATAATTTTTTATCTATGATAGATAATCTCAAAAAAAATTATTACTAGTAAATATCATTATCCAATGGTACTATATTGGAATTCAGTAAATGTTATGGATTTGGTATTCACTTACTTTGGAGAATTGACTTGAGAGAGTTTCAATGGAAGTTCCTTGTGATAAATTACTATCCCTAATCAATCAATAATCTAAAAGGGTGTAATATACCAAATTAAAATATTTTCTTTCTTCCTGAATATCATAGACTTATTCCATGGATAAATACGTAGAAAATTATTCTCACCGATTTCAACATCTAGATCACTCTAATGATTGTTATCATAACGTTTCTATAAACTCTAAGATTACATGATTTGATGTAGAATGAATCTAAATTTCAAATCCATTTTCTCAACTAGCTCATGTACTAATATATTTAATTCTTCAACATCATACCAAAATATTTTATTTATACCCTTTCTTCTATACAGGGGTTCATAATGGGTCATCTTAATTATTACGTTGAAAGTTATTTTTGCAAGATAACTTTATTAGAGTAATGTGTAGTTCCCAATCACATTTTCCATCCCTAGAAAAATATCTAAACATATCATATATGGTTTAAATTTTTTATCATAATGAAAATATATCTATGGATGATATATAGTTCTGAAAATCAAATATGTATCAAGATATTCAAGAATGATTCACTAGAACTTCTAGTCAATTCTTGTGTATTTATTAGATATAATAAAATGTGGTACTCCATTAATCTTTACCAATTTATCAATGTATATTATATAATTCTTTATCTCGGAAATTCCTTCTCTAATATGCTAAATTTTGATGGTGATCATCTATAACCCACATATCATTATTCCCTTTCTCTGTTTTGAGGAATTCGATGATAAAATTCTAGGTGACGTTTTCCTATTTTTTTTATGGAATGGGTAGTAGTCATAAAAAACCGTTGGACTATTATCTACCATCATTAAAATGATTACTTACTAATCACTGCAATCTAAACTCTACAAAATCTCTCTTCATATCAACATGTTATAATTAATCTTTCAAAAATCTATAAATCATTATCAATACATGATCAATTGAGAGTGAATAACTATGATCTTCCTATATTAGAACCTTCTTCAAATTTTATATGGATGAGACCCATACATATATCTTTAATGTTATAATTCTATCATAAATAATTTTAAACTGAGGAACATTTCTCACCTTCTTCTGTAACCCATTATCTTCATTATATGCCACTTTAATCTTCACTGTCATAAGTTGTAGAAAAATATTTTGAGAAAGAAAATATTTCTACACATTATTCAAGATTCCTAGATCTATCCTTTTTAGATTAATAAATTATGAATCTTTTTTATCCTCATCATAAATAATCTTGAATTATCCATTTCACACAAAGCATCATACACCTTATTCACATTACTGGTGTGCTCATGTATGAAGCAATCATAATATTTAATCTGTTTAAACCATATACTCTAGTTTATTTTCAAATCACATTATTTAAATATATAAATTAATCATTTATTATTAGTATATATATCACAAAATTCTATATAAATATGAATCCTCCATATATTTAATGATGAAAATACCTCAGGTTACTTAAAATCACGAGTGGGGAAATATTTCCCTTGAACCACCAAATATAATGAGGCATTATCTATCACCATATAACTATATATGTGAACACATCCCTATTACATATTTTATTAGCCTCAATAGGTTACAAACCCATATTCATTGGTTGGTAATATAGGCATAGGTCCACCAACTAACATTCTCCTCGATTCATGAAATTTTTATCACACTCATCTATATAGGGGAACAAAGCTCCTTCAAGGTTAATGTGGAATGTGGATTGGATAGACATGAGAAATATTACAAAAAATGTCTATAATATCCATCCAAACCAATAAAACTGTCGATATCCATTACCATGGTTGGTCTTGAATAATGATCAATAGCATCCAACATTAATGAATCCACTGATATAACCATACATGAGATTATATGGCCTAAAAATGATACTTTTTTGTATTTGGATTTCAAACATAGTATATTTTTCGTATAAATTATCCTTCATTAGGGTTTTAATAAAAATACTCAACTGATATTTATGCTTTTACTGGTAGTTTCAATATATAAGAATGTAATTTATAATTTTTTACCAAAAACTGATTGAGGTAATCTCTTAATACTCTATTTATTATATCAATGATGATAGAGGAGAATTATTAAGACAAAATGAAAACATTAGATATTAATTATGGAAATACATTTTACATATGGTTGTATTGGGTAGATTATATTTATTGAAAATCAGTTGATGACATCTAGAATGAAAGAACATCTTAGTAATGTATGGACCTCCATTCAATTGATCAAACAATTCATCAATTTGTGGTTGAGAAGAATTAATTTTCATTTTGATCTTGTCATGTTCCCTTAATTTGCATATAGTGGAATCGATCTATCATTCATATTATTAAATAGAATAAGTGAACGCCATGGTGATAAACATAGAAAAATAAACCAATTTTCAATATTCTCTTAGTGTTTATTCCCTAATTCTTGCCACTCAATTGGGGTTCTTCTATAGGTATTATTTATGATATTTATAGCTCTGGGTATCAGTTCTATTCTAAAATCAACATCATGATTAAGTGAATAACTAGTTTACTCATATGGAAATACCTAAAAAGTCTAACAGAATTAGAATATTAATAATGTTGAGATTCTATCCAAATATTTGTGATAAACACCCCTTTTGAATATGAAGTTAAGACCCATACAAAGGACGTGATATCCATCATATTCACATATTAATCATCACAATTGTAGATGGTCATAGGTTAATTGGGAATTTAAAAAGTGAATTTTTGTTGAATTTTTTGTGTGATTTATTTATATAAATAAAATCCATGCATAAGATAACAAAAAATTCAACTAGATAGGTTATAATTATGTTTTATGAGACCGCATTCTCTCACACTTCAACTGGATAATAAATATAAATATTAAATTAAAATATCCTATAATTATGGGTTATCACTAAAAATTAAACATCCCTTGATTAGGGTGGAATTTTGATACCCACATAAAATCCATTATATATAATAGTATGGAAATATCCATAGTAAAATAGTACCATAGAAGTACTATAGTAGATGAAAACTGTACTCTTCACCATGTTTTTGTCACACCCCTCATCCAAAATAATGATCACATGAGATTTCTTCTTGTCTCTCAACATAATATGTTTCTAATGTTGATATTCATCAATAAACATCATATTTAGGCACTATTTATTATAACTCCCATACTCCATAAATATTAAATATTATATTTTGTACATTTTACTTTGTGATTATTTCTCTCTTTTGGCATCATTAACTAAATTATTCCCATCGATTCATAAATTGATTACCTGATGACCTTCATTTCAACACTTAAATCATTTACCAATAAACTTAAAATAATTTCCACCATTTTTCCTTCTATAAATAAAGCATGAAGGGAATATCAACTTCATCTATCAATGTATTATAGAGTGTACATAAAACTCAATCACTATTTTATTATTAAATCCATCACATTTATTGGTAACCTTAATCACTATTTCCACATTAATATCACATCGAATGATTTTTTCATATATACTAAAGTCCCTTATAGAAAACACCCTATAGAGACTTGTCTTTAATCAAGTAAAGAATATATAAACATTTATTAAATTTTGGATGATAATAATATAATAATACCTCCCATGTATTGTAATTTATTCTTCTTAGGTAAACATGGATTCATCATCCTCCTACTTTAATACATGAAATTTCATCTTTATTTTAAAATGTCTAATATGAATAATGTACTAATTTAATAATATATTCTTCATTAAATAGCATTCTAAGGATAAAACATCCACTTTTTTACTCATATTCCTAGTAATATTACACCATTCATCTTCTTCTACTTCCAAACAATGGATAGTCAAAATGACATTTATGTTCTCTGAACACCAGACAATGTAAAATAAAATTTCAATAGTACTGCTCTATTTCATCATAACTAGTGTTTCTATGAAAATAATAAACGATGATGGACGTTTTCACATGATAGACTTAATAGAAGGTTGTTCCATTTACAATTAATTTTAACGATCATCATGATTCATATTTTGAGAATGTGGGGTAAGTTTAACAAAATATATTTCTTCTAATCTCCCAGAATTTTGAGTTTTTGAGGAGAAAACCCATTCCATTTTCAGTCACATTCAGTATTAACGTGGTTCCTTTAGGTTCAATCCATTCACAAAACCCAAAATATAATACTTTGGTAAGAACTCAGTTCTTATTCTTGAGGTACGGGTTTCATTTTTTCTCTTTTACTTAAGTGTTTTTGTGAAAATAAGGAAAATGGTAGAAAATCCTAAATTTTGTGACTACATGCCATGTACTTTTCCACACGCCGTGTACTTTGGCCGTGTGGAAGGAGTATACAGGGCGTGTAGGCTGGTCGAGGATGATCGGTGTATAAACCGATTAAACACCATGTAGTGGCTATTTACACGTCGTGTTGTCAGTCGACAGGAAAACAGTATGGCGGTGTAAGTTTCCACCATCTGAGTGACAGTACATGATGTGTATTCAAGAATACACGTCGTGTACTCATGTCGACGGATGAACAATGTCACTGTGTAAAGAATCCACCGAAGGAAGAGTTAAAAATGAAAATTACATGCCATGTACTCAACAGTACAAGCCATGTAGTATGTGTTTTTGGCATTAAATGGGCAGTAGCCTCCCCTATTCATAGGGAAGGCTTAGAACTGGAGTAGATGTTGGGAGGATGTCCGGATCTTTGGAGATCACCCTATCGAGCACCGGGAATCCGATTCCGCCTCCGTTGATCTCATTGGAACCGTAGGGGTAAGCCCTCCCCTCCCCTTGAACCATTGTTACAAATTATTTTTCTAGGGGATTTAATTTATTTTTAAACGATATATCTTTTTCCTCAGATCTATATCGTTCTCATACGTTTCGGGGAGCGTCGTTCACGTATACCGATTAGAGGCGATTGAGGTAGGTGGTCTAGTGTTTATTTCCATCTGTTGTGCATTTTTTGTACCAATGTGCAAAGAACCCATGTTGGGGTGTCGTGTGGCTGAGGGCTTGAATGTATTAAAATACCTATAATTTCATAGTTAATTTAATGAAATTTTAAAACTGGTGTTTGGGGTCACTGCTTGTAACACCCCGAGATTTTATGAAAAATATTCTTTTTAATTTCATTACTGCCTTGTGTTGTTTGCTACACTAAAAGAAGCTTTCACAACATGCATCCTTGACTTTCCTTGCATTACACGCAATCTCTACCTTCCTCGATAGCGTGTGTAGTACACAATAACGAGTTTCACTAAACAACAATATGCTATTAAAATATTATTAAAACTATCCGTTATGAATAGTACTAAAAACTTTTTGATATTTTGTAAATTTTAGTTTTCAAAATGGACTTCATATTTGGATTCGTAATATCGAAATTAGCTTAGGGTGAAATTTTGGTACTTTTCGGATAACATTCATTTTCTGATGAATAGTGAAAATTACTAAATTTTAATTAAAAACAACCTTTTTAATCGAAATAAATAATATTGATAAATTATTAATTTGAGTGGTTTTAAAGTATATTTAGAATATATTTTTACAATTTAATACAATGTTTGTCATTGGATGTAATTTCACATTTAAACCAGACATAAACAAATGTCAATCTTTTGATAGTTTTTATCTCATAAGAACACACTATTTGTTTTGACGACGGGAATTAATTTTTAAATTAATTAATGAAAATGATATGTTTTGAATTTGGTAAAATAGACATCATTTTTTATTTCATAATATCAAATATATCTTAGGCCTATGTTTTTTTTTTCTGGAAACTTTTATTTTTTGATGAATAGTGAAACCACTAAGTGGTAGTTAAAAAAATGAATTTTTCATAAAACTTAATTTTACCACTTCTGTGAGTGGAATTTAAAAACTCCGAGAGACATGGTTGATGTCAGTAAGTAAAATTTGGTTCAATGAGATGAAAATAATTTTTGATGAATAGTAACTTTTTACTTTTTTTACCATGGTTAAAAGTAAATAGGGTAATTAAGGGTAAAAATGATATTATTATTACCCTAAAACATGTCTTAATTATATTGGATAAGGTTAATTCGACCAAAAACAACCTTAGGAATAAAATATGACCATTTAGGCCCACTTGGATTAGATTAGGACATTTATTATTATTTAATTCAAAGAAGAGTTAAAAGAGTGAAAATCAAAGTTTATTTACTACAACATTTTTAATATAGGGTTATACATAAGATAAATTCGATTGTAAATATTAATTAGAAATATAATAAGATTTCCTACATAATTATATTTTATTTATAATTTTTAGACATTAAATAAATTAATTTATTTATGACACAATGATGATGCAGTAATTACCATAATAGTGAAAATTAGAATAATTGATATTTTAAATACACAAATAAATATAATTTGAGACTTTTTATGAATTACACTAATTTTATAGGTTAATATGACATGTTAGTATTGATTTAATTAACTTTGTTCGAACTAATAATTCATTTATTATTTTTACAAAAGTCAATTACTAAATAGTGTCAAACATTACATAAAATAGTTTTAAAAAAAAATATTATATTAGAAATTGTTATTTTATTCCTAAAAATCAATGGTTCTGCCAAATTACTTAGATAAGGTTATATATATTAATAATAAACAACTTGGGGTTCGTTTGACTGCTTATAGTATTTTTATTAACCTTATAGTATAAGAACAAAAGAAGACACGGTAAAAGTAAAATTATTTTACATAATGTTAAATCTAAATGATAAGGTTAAAATAGGAACCTAAACTTGTCTAAATTCTATTGGATGAGAGTATTTCGACTCATCCACACCTTATCTTCGAAATAAATCAATTTGGAGCTATTTATAACCGAATTTGTCTTTATAATAAAATAATATTTTTAGTTTTTCCAAAGGAGCCCCTCTCCTCCCTTATAAAAGGGAACCTCCTCCCTCTCTTCCTCATAGCACTTTGAGCCTTCAATCTCTGCCAAACCCTGAATAATTCTCTTATCCACTTCCATAGAAACATCTTAGAGGTTCTGGTCTTCCTCAAATACCAATGTTAGTGCCCTAAAAGGAGATCTCAAAGAGGCGCTTCAAAGAAGAGGTAATGTCCGTTACCAATTCTTTCAACTTTATTTCTTCTTCCACTTCTTATTCTTAGGTTGTCTAATTATGAAGTAATAACATCAGTATCACTCATATACTGATATGTTATTATAATTATTAAACAACCATATTTCACCATCAATCCATCCTATAGAAAACGAAATCACCGCGCGTGCGTACGTACAGAATACAGTCTCCACGCCGTGGTGTAACCTATTTTCTACCACCACCTTAATTGGATGGGTATAATGGTGTACATAATAACTATATATGATTATTGTAAAGTGATATTGATTCTTAAATAGTATACATACACTTCAATACAATTCCACGATCATGACAACGATATCATCGCTCGTGCGTACGTATGGATTAACGTCTCCACGATGCGATGAGATTCATTCTCCACGTCAACCATTCATGAATGGTTATAAAGTATATATAAAAAGTAATCATGAAATATATGACATAATAATGATACTCGATTTATGTGTATATATATTTATGTCATCTACTTAATTCCATTCAACTCAATAAGGAAACGAAAACAACGTTCATGCATACGTACGACCTACCGTCTCCATGAACGGTGTATTTCTTTCCACTTACTAATATATTATATATATGTATATTCTGAATATATATTATATATAAATCATGTTTTATATTCTGGAATTACGTAATCATGATCTAAGTGATCTTATGAATAATTATAAGTCAAATCACGGACGACAAATGAAACGATTTTACCCAAAACGCTATTTAACATGGAATTTACAAACGAACAGGTAAAATAAAGTCATAAGTGAACCATATATGATATCATAAAAATGAGTATGATTCTGGAATAAGTAAATGACATTATTTAAATCATTATACAGGAGGTTCGGACACTTAAGAAGCAAATCTGACCGAAGGTAAGGGAAAATATCACAATCTCATTTTTATCTGAGATTGTTTATACTTTGGTATTTACTGGGGTGTATTTTATCATCCACATCCATGTTTCCTCAATATGTAATATTATTTCCATCCACCTACAATTGTTTAAATCCAATTTTACCCTTCGGTGAGTTTTTAGTAAAAGATATGAAAGGAATATTTTGACATTTTTCGTACGAGGTACTTTTTGAATTTTCTGACAAAAGTACGAGAAGAATGTTTTTTTACCTTATACGACATGAATGGATTTTTAAAAAATTATTTCCAAGAATCTTACTTTACATGTTTTCAAGTCTATTTTTAATCAACTTCTTTTAGTTTAAAATTGTATGACATGTTAAGAAAGGAAAAATGTTTTTTGAAGTAGAAATGATATTTTCCTCAAGAATGGAGTTCAAGTGTTTTATCAAAATTATTTTCCATCTAACATAATATAGGGTTATGTTTCTATCCCTATTATTACATTGATTTGATTATGTTGTGATGGAATTATTTTTATTAATTCTTTTATCTTATATGAATTGTTTTATGATGCCACGATGTTTAAGATTCCCATTTTTATTACATGGGTTTTGCAATGATGTATGATTTATGATTTTTTGGCACACAAAAGAATATATCATAATGAGATGGGTGGGACCTATATCTCCCTCCAATGCATTGGGTAAAGATTTTATATCTCATGAGATAGACATGGATAGAATGGCAGGTTAAACCAGTTCTGTGAAATAGGACTGAAACGAGGAGTGAACTCGGTTCAGAAATGGACTTTGTCCACTAAGATAGTCTTAGAAATGAGTATTGACTAATAAGAAATGATTCTCTATTATTATGTATGTATTCCACAATGTTCCATGTTTTATGTTATGATTATTAGGATTATATTTCACTACTATGATTTATCCCATGTTATTAAATTATGATATCTTTTTCAGGTTAAGATTTCCAAAAGTTATGTTCTTATGTATATGATGTGATTGATATTTCTTTTGTTTACCCTTACATAGCATTTGAGCTCACCCTTTTATGTTTTCTTTTCCCCGGGATATAAAGAAAGGTTTTAGGTAAAAAAAAGGAAGATCTTTATAGAAGATGTTCAAGATCTTTCACCACGATTAGAGGATTATATTCTGAGTTTACAAAGACACTAAACTATTACGGTCCTTGTGTGTGTGTGTTTTTGTTATCTACTATGAATTCCGCAAAATTAATGTAATGTCCATGTACGTTAAGCTTCGGGTCTCTACAGTTGGTATCAGAGGAAAGTTTTAGTCAACCATTGGAAACTAGGATGCGAGAACTTTAGTGAGATCCCTAGAGATATTTCTAAGGTATGTCTAGGGATGTCCCTAAGGTTAAGTATAAGTATAGGTTATAGTACTAGAATTACTGTAACCCAAGATGTTAGATATTGAAGTTACTCCCCCTTTATTATATTGTTTTCCCTAGCGTGATTTTTGCCTCTCACATTATTCTTTTTGGGTTTTAGACGATGGCTGGAACCTGAAGGAACCGTGTTGATCAATGTAATGGACAATGAAATGATTGTCCTCCTGAACAAACAAATGTTATGGGAGATGGAGTGCAAAATCTTATTGCTATACATACACAAGCTATGAATAATTCTGGATTTCCAAATGAGCAGAGAAGGGAACAATATTCTATTGAGTCCTTCATGAGGCAACGTCCACCTTCTTTCAGTGGGTCTTCTGATCCACTTGTTGCTGAACAATGGATCTGTACTACTGAAAAGATATTTTCAGTTCTTCAATGTTCTGAACATGATAAAGTCATCTTAGCATTGTATCGTTTTGAAGGTGATGCTGATCAATGGTGTAATCTTTTCAAGACTATGGGGCCAAGAGATGAAATTGAGTCCATGGAATAAGACGATTTCAAGAACTTATTTTTCAATAGGTATTTCCCTCGTATTCTTCGAAGAATGATGGAGAAGTAGTTTCTTGAACTAAAGAAAAAGGATGATAAATCTATTGGTATATACGAAGCAAATTTTATAAGGCTTGCAAGGTATACATCTGGATTTATCGTCCAACCTGAAAGTAAAGTTGATCAATTCTTCAGTGGCTTAAAACCAAATATTCAAAGGGAATTAGCTATAAGAGACTTCATTAGCTATGAAGAAATTGTGCGTTGTGCTATCAAGGTAGAAATGGAAGTTGGTGTTACTTATCCATCTCATAGTTTTTACAAGAAACGAAAGATGGAGTTCAAGGAGAAATCTCAGAATAATGGTGAAAAGAAGATGAATGTTTCCTTATGCTCAAAGTATGGAAAGAATCATGGTGGAGATTGTCTTAAAGGGACTAGAAAATATTATAAGTGTGGAAAAGAAGGTCATTGAGCAGCTGAGCATCGAAGAAATGGAAAAAGGGTTTCTAATGATGTGAATAAAGAAAAGACTGCAGAGAACGCACCACCAACACTTCAATGCTTCAAGTGCAAGGAAATGGGGCATTATGCTAATAAATGCCCTAATCCAAGGGTTAGTGATGATTGACCTGAGAAACCATTTAAGGAAAAGGACAAAGGGAAGTCACATGTGATCACTATTGGCGATGTTGAATATGAAAATGATGTGGTGGAATGATTAAGTGTTTATGTAATGGGATTCCAAAATAATGTTGTATATAGTATCGTGGAATATTGGAATATTTATGTATTGGTCTATTGTGGTTTTCAATGGTACCGGTAACCATAGAATGTGATTGAGATATTTTTGGAAAAAAAAAGATGATATGCGCATAATGAAAGGAAAATGAGAAAATGAAATGTTTGACCATATTCATGAGCTCGTGACTGATATAAGGATAAGGTTATATCATGGTTTGAGTATATAGAATTTATTGGATTTTGGTATGTGGAAAGAGTTAACTTTTGACTGCATTCATGTTTTCACTGTGGTTCAATTAATGGGTATTCATTCTTCAAGAGAATACATTATTAAGGTATTCACATGTTTGTAATTTGACCAACAAGATATATCTTATTATATATGGGGGATAAATGATTTCATTCACATGATTATTATGTGACATTTCAAGTAATCATTTTCTTTATACTATGAGCTTGGACCGAAGTATTTTAGATAAGCCAAAATATTGGAATGGATTATGTTGGACATAAGTTAGGATAACACTTTTTTTGATATTATTAATGGGATGTTATAGTAATATAGGTTTAGAAAAAGAACAACCTGCAGGACGGGCGACAGACCATCGCGTCGGACAAGGCTGTGGGAATCGAACCCACAATCGAAGTCTGACTGGTCTTTATTGCCTACCACTGGCCTACATGAAGTCCCTAGTTAGTAGAAACTAGTTTTATTTTATTACTCGGTATGATATATGAATTATAAGTTCATTTTTAGAATCATATACGATTAAACTCACCATAGATGGACTTATGTATATTTGATAACTTTTGCTAACCTTTTGTTTGAAACAGATGGAATGACCCATCATTCTATCACATGATCTATTAACACTTCATGAATAACAAATTCAAATTCATTTCTTTAAGAGATGAAGTGGAAATTGTTCAAAGCCCGAACAACAGTGAAATTGTACCAATATCATGTACGTATTTCTTTTAATTCACCAACTTTTGGGAAATGATCTTGAAAACCAAAAATGTTGTCCTAGTGCCCTTATATCTAATGAATCAGATGGTACCATAGATCATCGCAAATCTATGGCTTTATGATTGTTGGCTACTTTATAGCCATGTTCTCCACCACTCTCTATCAGAACATGATGGTTAGATTTCTCTCCCATATCCATATTTTCAACTATGTGGAAACCCAGTGATTAGTTTATTTGGGTAACCGTTACATTTCATACTTTTGTTTTTAAAGATTGGTTTTGGTATTCCTTTTTAAGATGTAGGTTTCTATTAAAGAAACTTTCACGTAGTAAACCATTTATAACCCTGACGAATTTCGAGGGAAAAATTCATTTTAAGGGGGGTAGAATGTAACACCCCGAGATTTTATGAAAAATATTCTTTTTAATTTCATTAATGTCTTGTGATGTACGCTACACTAAAAGGAGCATGCACAACATGCATCCTTTACTTTCCTTGCATTACACGCAATCACGACCTTCCTCAATAGCGTGTGTAGTACGCAATAATGAATTTCATTAAACAACAATATGCTATTAAAATATTATTAAAAATAGCCGTTATGAATAGTAATAACCACTTTTTGAAATTTTTTAAATTTTAGTTTTCAAAATGGAAATCATTTTTGGATTTGGAATATCGAAATTAGCTTACGGTGAAATTTTGGTACCTTTCAGATAACTTTCATTTTGAGATGAATAGTGAAAATTACTAAATTTTAATTAAAAACAACCTTTTCAATCGAAATAATTAATAGTGATAAATTATTAATTTGAGTGGTTTTAATGTATATTTAGAATATATTTTTACAATTTAATACAATTTTTGTCATTGGATGTAATTTCACATTTAAACCAGACATAAACAAATGTCAATCTTTTGATAGTTATTATCTCTTAAGAACACGCTATTTGTTTTGAAGACGGGAATTAATTTTTAAATTAATTAATGCAACTGATATGTTTTGAATTTGATAAAATAGACATCATTTTTTAATTCATACTATCAAATATATCTTAGGCCTAAGTTTTGGTATTTTTCTGGAAACTTTCATTTTTTTGATGAATAGTGAAAGCACTAAGTGGTAGTTAAAAAAATGAATTTTTCATAAAACATAATTTTACCACTTCTGTGAGTAGAATTTCAAAAAATCCGAGAGACACAATTGATGTCAGTAAGTAAAATGTGGTCCAATGAGATGAAAATAATTTTTGGTGAATAGTAACTTTTTACTTTTTTTACCACGGTTAAAAGTAAATAGGGTAATTAAGGGTAAACATGATATTATTATTACCCAAAAACATTTCCTAATTCTATTGGATAAGTGTAATTAGACCAAATACAACCTTAGGAATAAAATATGACCATTTAGGCCCACTTGGATTAGATTATGACATTTATTATTATTTAATTCAAAGAAGAGTTAAAAGAGTTAAAATCAACGTTTATTTACTACAACATTTTTAATATAGGGTTATAAATAAGATAAATTCGATTGTAAATATTAATTAGATATCAAATAAGATTTCCTACTTAATGATATTTTATTTATAATTTTTATACATTAAATAAATTAATTTATTTATGACAAAATGATGATGCAGTAATTACCATAATAGTGAAAAATTTGAATAATTGATATTATAAATACCGAAATAAATATAATTTGAGAGTTTTTATGAATTAAAATAATTTTATAAGTTAATATGACATGTTGGTATTGATTTAATAAACATTTTTTGAACTAATAATTCTGTTATGATTTTCACAAAAATCAATTACTAAATAGTGTCAAAATTGACATAAAATAGTTTTTAAAACAAATATTATATTAGTAATTGTTATTTTATTCCTAAAAATCTATGGTTCTGCCAAATGACTTATATAAGATTATATATATTAATAATAAAAGACTTGGGGTTCTTTTGGATTCTTATAGTATGTTTATTAACCTTACAGTATAAGAACACAAGAAGACACGGTAAAAGTAAAATTATTTTACTTAATGTTAAATCTAAATGATAAGGTTAAAATAGGAACCCAAAATTGTTTAAATTATATTGGATGAGAGGGTATCTACCCATCCCTACCTTAGCTTCGAAATAAATTAATTTGGAGCTATTTAAAACCGAATTTGTCTTTATAATAAAATAATATTTTTAGTTTTTCCAAAGGAGCCCCTCTCCTCCCTTATAAAAGGGAACCTCCTCCCTCTCTTCCTCACACCACTTTGAGCCTTCATGATCAGAAAAACCCTGACAAATTCTCTTCAAAACTTCAATAGAAACATCATAGAGGTTCTGGTATTCCTCAAAGACCAATTTTACTACCCTAAAAGGAGATTTCAAAGAGGCGCTTCAAAGAAGAGGTAATGTCCGTTACCGATTATTTCAACTTTATTTCTTCTTCCACTTCTTCTTCATAGGTTTTTTAGTTATGAAGTAATAACATCAGTATCACTCATATAATGATATGTTATTATATGTATTAAACAACCCTATTTCACCATCTATCCATCCTACTAAAAACGAAATCACCGCGCGTGCGTACGTACGGAATACCATCTCCACGCCGTGGTGCAATCTATTTTCCACCACCACCTTACTTGGATCGGTATAATGGTGTACATAATAACTATATATGATTATTGTAAATTGATATTTATTCTGAAATAGTATACATAAACTTCAATATAATTCCACAATCATGAGAACGATATCATCGCTCGTGCGTACGTACGGACTACCGTCTCCACGACGCGATGAGATTCATTCTCCACGTTAACCATTCATGAATGATTATAAAGTATATATAATAAGTAATAATGAAATATATTACATAATAATGATACTGGATTTATGTGTATATATATTTATGTCATCTACTTAATTCCATTCAACTCAATAAGGAAACGAAAACAGCGTTCATGCGTACGTACGACCTACCGTCTCCATGAACGGTGTATTTCTTTCCATTTACTGATCTATTATATATATGTATATTCTGAATATATATTATATATAAATCATGTTTTATATTCTATAATTATGTAATCATGCTCTATGTAATCATATGAATAATTACAAGTCAAAACACGGACGACAAATGAAACGATTTTACCCAAAACGCTCTTTAACATGGAATTTACAAAAGAACGGGTAAAATAAAGTCATAAGTGAACCATATATGATATAATAAAAATGAGTATGATTCTAGAATAAGTCAATTACATTATTTAAATCATTATACAGGAGGTTCATACACTTACGAATCAAATCGGACCTAAGGTAAGGGAAAATATCACAATCTCATTTTTATCCGAGATTGTTTATACATTAGTATTTACTGGGGTGTATTTTATAATCCAAATCCATGTTTTCTCAATATGTAATATTATTTCCATCCACCTACAATTTTTTAAATCCTATTTTACCATTCGGTGAGTTTTTATTAAAAGATATGAATGGAATCTTTTGAAGGTTTTCGTACGAGGTACTTTTTGACTTTTTCGACAAAAGTACGAGAAGAATGTTTTTTTAACTTATACGGCATGAATGGATTTTTAAAACATTATTTCCAAGAAGCTTCCTTTACAATTTTTCAAGTCTATTTTTAATCAACTTCTTTTAGTTTAAAATTGTATGACATGTTAAGAAAGGAAAAATGTTTTTTTGAAGTAGAAAGGATATTTTCCTCAAGAATGGAGTTCAAGTGTTTTATCAAAATTATTTTCCATCTAAGATAATATAGGGTTATGTTTATATCCCTATTATTACATTGATTTGATTATGTTTTATTGGAATTATTTTTATGAATTCCTTTATCTTATATGAATAGTTTTATGATTCCATGATGTTTAAGATTCCCATTTTTATTACATGGGTTTTGCAATGATGTATGATTTATGATTTTGTGGAAAACATTAGAATGGTATCATTATGATATGGGTGAGACCTATATCTCCCTCCAATGCATTGGGTAAGGATTTTATATCTCATGAGATAGACATGGATGGAACGGCTGGTTATACCGGTTCAGTGAAACCGGAGTGAAACGAGGAGTGAACTCAGCTTAGAAATGGACTTTGTCCACTAAGATAGTCTTGGCAATGAGTCATGACTAATAAGAAATGATTCTCTATGATTATGTGTGTATGCCACAAAGTTTCATGTTTTAAGTTATGATTATTGGGATTACATTTCACTACTATGATTTATCCCATGTTATGAAATTATTATATCTTTTTCTGGTTAAGATTTCCAAAAGTTATGTTCTTATGTATATGATGTGACTGATATTTCTTTTGTTTACCCTTACTGAGCATTTGAGCTCACCCTTTTATGTTTTCATTTCCCCAGGATATAAAGAATGGTTTTAGGTAAAAAAAGGAATATCTTTATGGGAGATGTTGAAGATATTTCACCACAATTAGAATATTATATTCCGAGTTTCCAAAGACACTAAACTATTATGGCCCCTGTGTGTTTGTGTTTTTGTTATGTACTAAGTATTCCGCAAAAGTAATGTAATGTCCATATACGTTAAGCTTCAGGTCTCTACACTCCTTAGATCCAGGACAACCCCAGGGGTGCATTCCTCTGTTTAGCCATTTGGCCAGGTTACCCGAGAGTATATCATAAAATGTAGCATGCTTTAAAATTACTTGATAAGAATTTTATGTAATTTCTTGTTGTATGTTGGGCTTGGCCCGGTTGCTTTATCCTGAGGGTAGTGTTCTATTTAGCCTGAGGGCGGTGTTCTATTTAGCCTGAGGGAAGTGCTCTGTTTAGCCTGAGGGCAACTCATTCTATGCCTGAGGGAAGTAGACTCTATGCCTGAGGGTGACACTTCATACGCCTGGGGGAAATATATGTTATGCCTGTGGGAAACTACCTGCGGGTAGTGATTCTGTTACCTGAGGGTAAGTGTTTTCATATTTGAGGACACTGAATATTTACGTAGAAAATTAATTGATGTGATATCTTAAATTGAATGATTAAATGAATATTAAAATAGAAATATAACTGGTAAAGTTAGTTACTTTTGAGTACTGCTTAGTTTATTGCATTTACTACTGCACACTGTTGTTGCACATTTACACTGAAATTTGGGAACTGACCTCTTGTGGGTACCTACTAAGATTTATTTCCCACACTCTGTTTGGTTAATGTATTTTTCCCAAACAGATTTTATTACTATAGGTGTCGATTGGGTAAAGAGTACCTATACATGTACATGATTGTTGCTGAGGTGTAGGGGAGCATGGGACCGAGCTCAGGCTCATAATGCTTCCGGCTGTTCTGTTTTGTTCTGCTATACCTGTACATTCCATTGTATCATATTGTAATGCTTTGTAAAATGTTCTAGCTGTTTTCATAGAATAGTGGCATGCTACATCCAGATATATATATATATATATATATATGCGACTGCTAGTTCATTTTACTGTAGTTGTTCATTTCATTTATGCATGTTTTAATTCTTCTGTTGTTGTTGTATGTTTGTTCTTGTATTCTGCTGCGCTACATTTTGACAAATTAGGGCATAGTTTCCCCACTATCATACATGGGCCATCGCTGCTAGTCAGCAGCGTCTGGCGTTTGGGGAAATGCTCTTGAGGTCATGTGACCAACCGGGTTCGGGGCACCTGTGGAGTGGCACCCGGATCCAGGACGTTACAAAGTTGTATCATAGGAGTTTATTTTCTTTGACTTACTATTTGGAGCCTTAGTCAGGGATAGGATAGAATTGGTAGTTGCTAATTAGCTGTTCTCGGGAGTAGCTAACCCATTACAGGGAAAACCCAGTCTACCTCGGTTATTGTAAGTATTTCTGATTTTCCAATCATGCAGTTTATCTGATTTTCACTGTTCGGTGATGCACTTGTAATTGTGATGTTTATATGTTATCCATGTGTTTATTTCGTTAAAACCCAATAATATGAGGGTATTCCATCTCATGCATCATTTAGGAACATTCTAGAAATCACATCCCATGCATAGTTTCATGCCATGTAGGCACATTGGAAATTACATGCTATTGTGATAGTCATTGTACTAGAAAAGCTTGTTGTTGTGATATCTTCATTGATAAATACCTGCTATGTGATAGGGTATTTTTGTGTGATCCTGTTAAAAGGATGGACACCATACTTTGGTTTTTGGTGAGTATGGGCCCTCAATAACCAGAATTTGGTAGATCATTAACTTTTTTACTTGTGTGTAACATGCATATGCTATCAAACATTGATTCGCGGGGAGTATGGGCCCTCACGGATCCGAAGTTAGAACTTAGGTGTTGTTTTTCAGTGTTTTCTAGGCTCCAGAGTAGTTTCTGAGGCACACTGTCCAAAAAAATGAGCATACACGCCATTTAGTTCTAGGACACACGTCGTGTGTTATTCTGTTCGGGAAGAAATGAAAACATTTTGAGTACATGTCGTGTACCCTTAGTACATGCCGTGTAGTATATTTTTGTGTCATAGACCATGTGGGTAGGGACACGGGGTATGGAAAGGCTTGGGGAAAACACACTGTGTACAGGATGTACACACCCTACAGGGTTGACCCAGAGTCCACCCGTGTAACAAACAACATGGATGGAGGAGACCTTGAAACATACATGTTGTGTCCTCCTTGGAACAAGTCGTGTAGTCTATCATGGGGACCCGACCATGTAGCTAACAAACACGGGTCAGTGTTACCTTTTCTTTAACATGTTTTGTACATGAGGGACACATCGTGTAGTCCTTACTGATGGGATACCATGTAGACTTTTTCTTGTGGCTTGTAAAACTGTGGAGGTGTACACGCCGTGTGCGGGTGTCACACGTCTTGTGGTGTTAGCCGAGTAGTCAGCTGTGTCACGAATGACACGAGCAGTTGGAAATTTAACCATACATGATGTGTAGATGCAATACATGTCATGTAGTCTTATTCAATGTGAGTCGTGTCGCTTAGCCGTGTAGAGGGACTAATGCAGGGAAAGAGGATTCAGGTGCATGCCGTGTGTTTGGGGTGTTACATGACCAATTTCTACTGAAGTACACACCCATGTGAATGTCTTTCGAGAACAAGCCGTGTAGTTTTATACATGCCGTGAAGTCATGTTTTGTAAATTTTGAAAACTTTCCTTCTCATGTCCCCTTGTTTCGGTGTTTGATAATCTTAATCAAAGGTGTGTGTTTGACCTTATAGAGTCATGCCACCAAGACGACTAACAGTTGTTCGCCAAGAGAGTGGAGACGATTATACTCTAGAGATTTTAGGCCTTGGGCTACTAGTGGATCCTCTAGTAGAGCCATATGCGGAACCAGCCGTTATACTAGACACAGGAACTGATGCACAGTTCCGTGAAGTCTTCATACATTTCATGAAAACCTTTCCGGGAGCACCGCCAGCTGCCACTTCCATGGCAGAGCTGATGCATATCATCTAGCGACATCATCTACCTACGTTTTCAGGGGATGGAGAACCATAGTCTATGGAGTATTGGCTTGGTTTTATGTAGACTATTTTTGAGCATATAGAGATGCCTCTAGGGAGGAGGGTCAAGAACACTACATATATGCTCTGTGATTCAACCAAGAGGTGGTGGGATGTTACCACCCATAAAGAGCATCACTGAGACATGGAATGGGAATATTTTCAGGTAGCTTTCTATGAATTCTTCTTTCCAGAGACGCTGAGGGAAGATAGAGCTCAAGAGTTCATGAATCTGCAGCAGGGCGCCATATCGGTGATGGATTATTCTGATCATTTCATCGTGCTTCATCATTTTTCACCTGTTCTAGTGGGTGATGAAATGTTGAGGGATAGATTCGTTGAGTATGGTTTTTGATATGACATCTGTGCACTAGTGAATGTTTTCAAGATTCCTACTGTGCATGCTATTGTGAACAAGGAACTGATTGCTAAGCAGAATCTGCAAGAAGCTAGTGTTGTGGGCCAAGGTGGTTCGACTCCAGTTTCTGGTACTATCTCTACCGGTAAGAGGAAGATACAGATGGACTTCTCCCACGGTGGCAGTATCATCCAGAAGAATGTTTTAGGTGGCCAAGTCATATGCTACGAGTGTGGTAAAGAGGGACATAAGTGGCCTCAGTTCCCACGTGACCTAGTGGAATGTCGAGCTTGCAGAAATATGGGTCATCGGCAGCAATTTTGCAGGGTGTTTCAACCAGTGGCTAGTGAGAGGGGTCTTGTACAGACTCCGTGTGCAGGAGCAGGACCAGCAGCTTCTTACCAGTCGGGAAACTAGAATATGTTATGGCATACAGGTAGAGATGGTGGTCGTGGTTGTGGAATCCAGACACTAGGATCTTAGAGGCAGCAGGGCAGGGCAGCTTAGGGTAGCCAGGTTGTGTCGCAGGTCCACGACACTGGGCAGACATATGCAGTGCAATAGACCCAACAAGAGTAGGATCCTAGATCTTTTATAGTCAGAGGTAATATTTTGGTAGCTTTTGTCTTATCTTCAGTACTTTGTGATATGGGTGATACACATATCTTTGTATCTGTGCCTATTGTTGAGAGCCTTGGGCTCTGTGATTCTTCTTCTTTTGATTTTATGACGCTAGAGACCCCGTTGGAGATTAGAACGGCTGGCGTGCGTCAGTGCAGGGAGATCCCAATTGAGGTTGGTGGGTGTCACTTCCTTTGGTAACGCTATGTCTTAGAGATGACGAGCTATGATGTCATTCTCAGGATGGACTGGTTGGTTCCATTTCGAGCCTTTGTAGACTTCTATCCTCACAGGGTGTGTTTTACATCACCAGAGGGTATAGGATTTCTATACAAAGGTGAGTGGGATGTTCAGGCGAGCCGACCTAGACCATAGCATCATGGGCGAGGTGGAGTCATAGCCTAGATTGCATGTTTATATCTGGATGATCAGGGGACTTGTTAGAAGGTCCTGTGGTTTATCGTTTCAGGGATGTCTTCCCAGAAGACTTTCCAGGTTTACCTCTATAGCATAATGTAGATTTCTTTATTAAGCTTGTTCTAGGAGTTGCACTGGTATCCATTCCTCCTTATGGGATGGCTACACCTGAGTTACACGAGCTCAAGTGACAGTTAGAGGAGTTACAGTCAAAGGGTTTCATCTAACCCAATACTTCTCCTTGGGGTTATCCAGTCCTTTTTGCAAAGAATGCGGATGGTACCCTCAGACTCTGTGTGGATTATCAGAAGCTGAACCAGTTGACAGTCAAGAACTGATATCACTTACCAAGGATTGATGATCTGTTTGATCAACTTCGAGTTGTACGAGTGTTCTTGAATATTGAATTGAGATCTGGATATCATCAGTTGCACGTTAGACCATCAGATATACCTCTCACATCCTTCAGGAGTAGGTATGGTATATATGAGTACTTGGTTATGCCGTTCAGAATGACGAATGAACCATCCGTTTTCATGGATCTGATGAACTGTGTGTTCCATCCTTATCTGTATTCTTTTGTGGTAGTCTTCATGGATGAAATCTTGTTATACTATCACACTCAACATGACCATGCTACCCATCTTGATATCGTATTGAGTACATTGAGAGAGCATTGACTATATTCTAAGCTCTCAAAGTGCCACTTTTGGATGGACCCGATTCACTTCCTGGGTCATATAATCTCAGAGGCAGGAGATGCAATATACCCAAAGAAGGTGAGAGTAGTAGTTTTCTAGAAGCAGCCTAAGAACATGTTTGAGATAAGGAGTTTCTTAGGGCTGGCTGGTTACTATAGGCGCTTAATCCAGGACTTATCCTGCTCTGCAGTGCCGTTGACGGGTTTGACTAGTAAGGGTGTGAATTGTATTTGGTCAGAAGCTTGAAAGACAGGCTTTCAAGATTTGAAGGGATGGTTGACCTCTGCACCAATCCTGATAATTCCAGAGCAAAGAAAGAGCTATACAGTTTACTGTGATGCATCAGGTATTGGGCTGGGAGTAGTGTTGATGCAGGGAGATCGAGTTGTTGCATATGGGTCTCAGCAGTTAAGGCCACATGAGAGGAATTACCCGACACATGACCTTGAGTTGGATACAGTCCTTAATGTGTTATGTTGTTGGAGACATTATCTCTTTGGAGAGAATTTTGAGGTTTTCCCCAACCACAAAAGTCTCAAGTACATATTTACTCTGTGTGACATGAATCTAAGACAGCGAAGGAAGGTCGAATACCTTCAGTCCTTCAATTTTGAGATTGATATACACCTGGTAATGGTAATGAAGTTGTTGATGCACTAAATAGGAAGATGTTGACATAGTAAGTTCATGAGGTCAGTGGTGAATGGAAGCTTATGGCCTTGTTCTCTGAGATTCATTTGGAGGTGAAAGACAGTATGGGGAAAACTTATCTTTCATATTTAACTATGGCTTCTACCCTCCTGGATAGAGTTAGGATGATACAACTATCTGATTCAGAAGGCCTAGTTCTACAGGAGTCAGTTGCATGTGAAGGCCCTCCTCCTGGGTGGACGATAGGAAACGATGAGATATTGAATTTCCATGGACGAGTGTGGGTTCTAGGGGATGTACGTGAGGAGATGATGCATGAGTTTCATGCCTCAGCCTAGGCATTTCATCCCGGAGTTACCAAGATGAACCGTGACATGAGACGGTAGTACTGGTGGCCGGGTATAAAGAGAGAAGTATCTAGTTTTGTTACGAGATGTTCCACCTGTCAGTAGGTGAATGCGAAGCATCAGAGGCCAGCCGGACTGTTACAGCAGTTACCCATTCCAGAGAGGAATTGGGATGATGTCGCGATGGAATTTGTGACTGGGTTGCTGAGGTCACCTCGAGGAAATGATGTCATGTAGGTCATTGTGGACAGACTTATGAAGTTAGCTCACATTTTTACGATCCAGGAGACCTTTGGTGTTGACGATATCAGAAAGACGTATACCCGAGAGGTTGTACATCTTCATGGGGTCCCTCATTCTGTCATTTCAGATAGGGACGCCCATTTTACGTCTTGTTTCTGGTAGGGTTTTCAGAGGTCATTGGGTACACAGGTGCTTCTGAGAACAGCTTACCACCCTCAGACTGATGGTCAGTCAGAGCGTACAATACAGGTGCTAGAGGACATGTTGCACGCATGCATCATAGTCTTTGGGCGATCTTGGGAGAAGCGTATACCCCTAGTAGAGTTTTCCTATAATAATAGTTTTCAGGAAACTATTGAGATGAAACCTTATGGGGATTTATATGGTACTTCATGCCAATCACCTTTGTGCTGGATGGCGGCATGTGAGGAAGCTTTATTGGCACCACGTCTCATGTAGGATACTTCTGAGCAGGTCATGTTGATTCAGAAGCGGATGGATACTACAAAGTCGCATCATAAATCTTATGTTGATCACCACAGAGAACCCTCAGAGTTCTGGATTGGGGATCAAGTTTTCTTGCATGTTTCACCAAGGTTTGGACACATCCGGATCAGGAGACAGGGTAAACTTACACAGAGGTATGTGGGGCCATTTGAGATTTTGGATAGAGTCGGGTCAGTTGCCTATCAATTGCAGTTACCACAGAGGTACCAGTCAATGCACGAAGTCTTCTATGTATCTCAGTTGTGTTGCTATCATTCAGACCCCTCTCACATCTTTCTGCCAGAAGAGGTTGAGTTTTAAATTGATGCATCCTTTGAGGAGCATCCGATTCATATCGTGGATAGAAGCATGAATGTTCTCTGAGGCTGGTAAGTTCCTCTCAAATAGGTTCTATGGTAGCATGGACGAGGGAATGAAAAAAACTTGGAGCTGGAGAATGACTTACGTGCTTAGTGGCTAGAGTTATTCTGAGGGTAATCTTCACCACCCTTGGAAGGGAAATTTGGGGATGAATCGCTTTAAGGGGGGAAGATTGTAAGAACCTAGTTCTTATTCTTTAGGTATGTGTTTATTCTTTTCTCTTTTCCTTACGTGTTTTTGAGAAAATAAGGAAAATGGGAGAAAATTTAAAAATTTGTGACTACACTCCATGTACTTTTCCACACGTCATGTACTTTGGCCGTGTGGAAGGAGTACACGGGGCGTATAGGGCAGTCGATGATGATGGGTGTAAAAATCGACTACATTCTGTGTAGTAGGTATTTACACACCGTGTAGTCAGTCGGTAGGCAAACAGTAAGGCAGTGGATGTAGCCGACTGCTGAGCGACAGTACACACTGTGTATTCGAGAATACAAGTCGTGTACTCATGTCGATAGATGAACAATGTCGTGGTTTAAAGAAGCCATTAATGGAATAGTTAAAATGAAAATTACACTCTATTTAATCAATAGTAAATGTCGTGTAGTCTATTTTTTTGCTTAAAATTGTCAGTATGCTCCCATGTTCACATGGAAGGATTATAACCAGAGGAGGGATCAGGAGGACGGGCAGAACTTTGGAGATCACTCGATCGAGCACTAGGAATCCAATTCTGCCTCGGTCAATTTCGTTGGAACCGTACGGGTAAGCCCTCCCCTCAACTTGAACCGTTCTTACCAATTATTTCTCGAGGGGAAGTTATTGATATTTAAATGATATTTCTCTTACCATAGATCTACATTGTTCACGAGCATTTCGTGGAGCATCGTTCACGTATACCAATCAGGGGCGATAGAGGGAGGTGGTCTTGTGTTTATTTCCAACTGCTGTGCATTTTTTCTACCAATGTGTAACAAAACCATGATGGGGTGTCATGTGGCTGAGGCCATGGCTATATTAAAATACCTTTAATTGCATAGGTAATTTAATGAAATTTTAAAACTCGTGTTTGGGATCACTTCTTGGATCCAGGACCACCCCAGGGGTGCGTTCCTCTGTTTAGCCATTTGGCTAGGTTACTTGAGGGTATATCGTACAATATAGCATGTATTAAATTTCTTTGAGAGTAATTTTATATAATTTATTTCTTATTTGACGGGCTTGGCCTAGTTACTTTATCCTGAGGGCAATGTTCTATTTTGCTTGGGGGTAGTGTTATATTTATCCTGAAGGCTGTGTTCTATTTTTCCTGAGGGAAACTCCTTCTGCGCCTGAGGGAAGAAGATTCTGTGCCTAAGGGCAACACTTCGTACACCTGAGGGCAATATCTATTATGCTTCTGGGAAACTACCTGTGGGTTGTGATTCTGTTACCTGAGGGTAAGTGTTTTCATGTCTGAGGACACTGACTGTTAACATAGAATATTAACTGTAGTGATATTTTAAATAGAATGATTAAATGAATATTAAAATGGAAGTATAATTGGTAGAGTTAGTTACTTTTGAGTAATTCTTAGTTTATTTCATTTACTACTGCACACTGTTGTTGCACATTTACACTAATAGTCAGGCATGGACCTTCGGTGTGTACCTACTGGGATTTATTTTTCACACCCTGTTTGGGTCATGTATTTGGCCCAAACAGATTATATTGATGTAGGTGTCAATAGGGGCAAGAGTCCCTATACAAGTACATGATTTTTTTGAGGTGTAGGTGATCATGGGACCGAGCTCAGGCTCGTGATGCTTCTGGCTGTTTTGTTTTGTTCTATTGTACGTGTACTTTCCATTATATCATATTGTACTACTGTGTATGTAACGACCAAAAGATTTTCAATGGAAATTACCTACTTATAATTATGTCATAAAATAACATGAAAACACAACATAATGAACTACAGAGTGATAATTGACCCTTAAAAATAAGGTTGTCACTTCTATGTTTTGAATATCGAAAATCCGACATACAGGGTTGTGTTCAAGACGATTTTCGAAGTCTAATGAAACAAAAATAATTTTTGGTGAATAGTAACGTACCCTTAGGAATAGTAACAGACCCTTATGAATAGTAATATGACCCTTATGAATAGTAAATCATCCAACATAAGAGTAACATTATCTATGTATAATTAAATAAAATTTAGACATCTTAGAAAGTGACAATTTGACCTTGGTAAACATTTTGGTATTTTGTATGTCATAAATAACTAATTATAATTAATTAATTAATTTAGAATAATATTTTTTCCCTAAAATGTATTGAATCAATCTCTTATAGTTTTTAGATAATTTTATAAGACCCTACGTAATATTTGAATTCACTATAAAATCAGTTTTAATGTTAAAAACAATTTTTTAGGTAAATTATGATTTTTATTAAATATTAAATTAATAATATATAGAAAATTATTTTTGGAAAATTAAATTCATTTTTTGGATTATACATGTCGAAAAATGGTTGGGGTAATGTTTTGGGATTTTTCTGAGACACTTGAATTTTTGATGAATAGTGAAATATCGTAATTTACAAAATAAGTTAAATAAGCTAATTATAGGTTCATGTGTGATGTTCTGCTGATGTAAGCCCACTTGGTTTGGGATTACACTAGAAAATTACTATTCTTTGTCCTTAAAGACTCACTATTCCTTGTATTTTGGGGAAATAATAAACTAATCAATTTTATATTAAGGAAACCCCTCTCCCCTCCACTATTAAAGCCACCCTTCACTCCCTTATTTCCTCACAACTCTCAAGATCCAAGCCTTCCCTAAACTCGGCCAAAACACATTCCCTAGCCCCCTCCACCACGTCCAATAGCTACAGGTCTCATCAAAAGACCAATCTTTGGCCCTCAAGGAGGTTCTCAAAAGGAGGATTCAAGAGGTAATTTCTCTCCCCCTTCTCCTTTAATTTCCTTTCAAGTTCAAGTTCATTTCTTAATCTATCCCCACCTATATTTATCTAAATATTATTGTAACTCCATTATTATACACGTACTTTAATTTTATGATTCTAATCGGATATTATATCATCCATCCCCCTTTCCCTCTTCCTTTTATTTTATTAAATAAAACGTTGTTCGTGAGGTTTTAATTTAGCACTGTCAATAACGACTTACTTACTTCTTCCATTTCTACCTCAAGATCTAGTCAGGAAACCATTTTTATAGTGGAACTAGAATATGTTATATTTATTATGCTCTGTAAATAACCTATGGCCATATTAATAAGTGATAACTTAAAACAAGTTCGTTGTGATCCAAAAACTGCCAAAATTTACAAAAATAACCATCATTAAATTCTTATCTAATGATTCATCCATATGGATCTAATATAATTAACTATAAAATAATTCAAGCTCCTTTAATATCACTAATAACATGTAATATCATTTCTGGTTTTTTACCCATGTTCTACACAATCATCAATTTTATAATACAAGTGAACCACTCGAGAAAACCATAAAAAAAACATCCTCGAACAATTTTTTTAAACCCTATAAGCCATCCAAAGGAACATAATATGACATAATGAAAGCAGAATAAACACTATTATTGTATAAAAGGTTCTGTAATCTCTAATTAGTGAATATAATGTCATTATATAGGAAATTAAAGAGAAGGAGGAATTCAAGTATAAGGTAAGGGAAAATATCGAACTCTATTTTCTTCCTTCGA
This sequence comes from Viscum album, assembly GCA_963277665.1. NCBI lineage: Eukaryota > Viridiplantae > Streptophyta > Magnoliopsida > Santalales > Viscaceae > Viscum > Viscum album. The sequence continues at coordinate 1,284,251,575 of OY728159.1, read as the reverse complement.
GTTCTCTCTATTTCACTCCAATTTTGATATGGTTACTTCTCAAAGATCTTTTTTTTCATCATTTTCTTTAATTTTATGGTATACACATGTTTTTAACTGGATTTATGTCTAACAAAATTTTTTCCAAAAGAACTCTTCTTTTAATAACACCCCTTTTACTTCTCACTCAAAGTGAAAGGTTCTTGTAACATGTATGTTATTCCCTCTTTCTTTTGGGAACCCAAAGCTTATGAATATGTTATTATGAGATTAAACCCATTCTTTTTCGTGGCTTCATTATGTTAATTTATGTTATATGTTCATTTTGGAAAGCATGATAAATGATATTGTTATGATGTGATGGGTCCGCCCGGAATTATATAGCGCAATATGAATGTTTGAATGTGACGGGTGTGTCGGGAATTATATATCACTTTAATGCATTGGGTAAAGTGATTAATCTCATTATTAAATGTGAAATGATGTGTGAAAAAGGTGATAGCATGGTTCACAAGTATGTGTGTTAGTTAACCACTAAGACATGATATTTCATTTTTATTCTTTGCCACATTTCAAGTATTTTATTTATGCTTCTCTCATGTTCATGATCTTTTGCTTGTTTTATGATTATGCTCACCCCATGAAATATTGTTTTTATCTATCCTATTACTGGGATTCTAGCTCACCCATTTTTATGTATATCCTCAGGTGGCTACATGTACTAATGAGAGGACAATTTCCACTAAGAAGCTATTGAAGAAGAAATTAAATAAATGTTTATGGTTGATGTTGTATTTGTTATGTGTGGTCCTAGTTTTCCCAAGACACTAAACCTTTAGATCCTCTGTGTGTAATACTATTATGTTGTTTATCTTTGAAATGATTTAATAGTAATGTATGAAAAGGTGTGGTCTCTATAGTTGGTATCAGAGGAAAGGTTTATTTAATTTGGGAAATAGGATTAGTAAACCCTAGAAAAAACCTTTAGTATGAGACTAAGTAAAAATATGCACACAAGAATATTTACTTAGGGATCCCATATGTTATGTTTTTGGTATAAAATTTTTAAATGAATAAGTTATTCATGGCTTGTTTACTTATGTTTTGTTCTAACCTTTTCTATTTTAGAAAATGGTGGGAACCAGAAGAAATCAGGCCAACAACTCATGTGAGGTCCAATGAAACAATTGCCCGAACGACATCCCCAATGATTTCGGAGGTGGAGTTCAAAACTAATGGAAATGATTACCCAATTATCTTTTGTTTTTAACAATAACCATAATAATTGGGAACATCCTCCTTCACCATAGAGGGAGAAACTAGCTATCAAATGTTTTATGTGGAAATGACCACCGACGTTTAGTGGATTTTCCAATCCACTAGTTGCGGAATAGTGGGTCAACTCCATAGAGAAGATCTTTTCTGTTCTCTATTGTTACGAGACAGAGAAGGTGACTGTAGCCATTTATCGTCTAGATGGAGAAGCTGATCAATGGTGGGATTTTATTAAGAACACCAAGCCAAGAGGGAAAATTGACGAGTTGGAGTGGGAAGACTTTAAGATAATGTTTCTTAATAAGTATTTCCCACGAACTCTTAGAACGATGATGGAGAGAGAATTCATAGAGCTAAAGAAAAAGTAAGGAGAATCTATCACAACATATGAAGTGAATTTTACAATGCTTTCAAGGTACGCTTCGGGGTTTGTTATCAATAATGACAGAAAAATTGATATATTCTTTAGTGGATAAAATCACACCTTCGAAAGGATCTTGCAATTCGAGACATTGGGAGTTATGAAGAAGTTGTTCGGTGTGATCTCAAAGTGGAGATGGAGTTTGTAGAATGGTCCCATGGATATGGTGATAAGAAAATTAAGATGGAGTTTCAAGCTAGTGGATCTAATGATAAAGGTGGGAAGAAAAATCAACGACCCACATGCAAAAAATCTGGGAAGTTGCACAATGGGAACTGCCTCAAAGGGACGGGGAAATGCATCAAGTGTGGGAAAGAAGGACATCATTCTCAAGAGTGTCTAAAAGACACATAAATAAAGGATAATGTAGCTGATGAAAGGGGAAACCACTCATGTTTCAATGCTACAATTATAAAGAGGTTGGGCACTATGCAAACCAGTGCACAAAACCTCGAGTTCTCGAGGGTAATCAGCGTCAACAACCACAAAAGCCAAAGAGACAAGGGAAGGCTTATGAAATCACTACTGTGGAGGTGGAGCATGATAATGAAGTCGTACAAGGTAAACTTCCTATTCACTTAATAATGGAAAAAGTCTTATTTGATTATGGTTCTACGCATTCCTTTATATCTTGCAAGTTTGCTAGAACTATAGAATCAAATCCCCAAAACCTTTAGTATAGATATCTGTAAAAACACAAAGTGGTTCAATCATTGCAACCCAAGTGTTTGAATCTTCTCCCATTGGTGTATGTGGGAAGATTCTTCTGGAAAATATCATAATACTTCCCTTGGTGGAATTCAATACTATAATGGGAATGGACTAGCTTTCATTATATAGTTCACATATCAACTTTCGGGAAAAGGAAATATCTTTTTATATTCCAAACCATCCCAATTCTCCTATACAAATGCAAGGAAGATCATGAATCGCCATTGAAAATACCATCAATGTTGTGGGAGTTCATTCCCTATAAAGAAGCATACCTCACCCAAATGGTTGAGTCGAAGGAAACTTCCAACCTTGAGGAAATTCCCATCGTGAGGGAATACGACGATGTATTTCCAAAAGAGTTACTCAGAATTCCCTTGGATCGTGAGGTAGAGTTCACAACTGAACTCATACCCGGAGCTACTCCTGTCTCGGAGTGCCCCTATAGGATGGATCCTATCGAACTGGAGGAGTTGAAGAAGCAGCTACAAGAGAATCCAGAACAATGGTTCATATGCCCTAGTGCATTTCCTTGGGGTGCACCAGTGATCTTTGTGAAGAAGAAGGATCGAAACATGCGGATCTGTATCGATTATCGAAAACTCAACAAGATCACCATAAAGAACAGGTATCCTCTCCCAAGGATTGATGACTTATTCAACCAGTTAAGAGGATCTCAATACTTTTCAAAGGTGGATCTTCGTTCTGGATATCATCAGGTAATGGTGAAGAAGGAAGATATTTAGAAGTTTCCCTTCCGTACAAGGTATAGGAAATATGAGTTTTTGGTGATGCCCTTTGGACTTACTAATGCCTTTGCAATATTCATGGATTTGATGAATAGATTATTTAGACATTACCTTGATAAATTTGTGGTAGTGTTTATCGATGATATTCTCATCTACTCCAAGAGAATGGAGGAACAAGAAGAACATATAAGACTTGTGTTGGAGACACTGAGGAAGGAGAAGTTGTATGCCATGTTCAGCAAGTGTGACTTTTGGATGAATCATGTCACGTTCTTGGGACATGTGATCACAAGGGAGGGAATTTCTGTGGATCCTTCAATGAAAAAGGCGATTAAGGAATGGTCCAGGCACTCTTGTGTCACAGAAATCCATAGTTTTCTTGGATTGGTTGGGTACTACCGACGTTTTGTGAGAAACTTCTCATGATTGTCAAGCCTGATAACTAAGTTAACAAGGAATGGGGTAAAGTATGTCTAGATATAAGAATGTGAGGGAAGCTTAACGGAGCTAAAAAGAAGGCTGATCACTGCACCTGTACTCACACTATCGAAAAGTGGAGAAAGTTTTGTGATATAATGTGATGATTCAAAGAAAGGCTTGGGTTTTGTACTCATGGAAAATGATAATATGATATCCTACGCCCCACGACAGTGGAGGATCCATGAGAAGAACTACCCGACACATGATCTAGAGATGGAAGCCGTGATTTTTGCCTTGAAAATCTGGCGGCAGTACCTTTATGGTGAGAAGTGTGACATATACACCAACCACAAGAGACTAAAGTATATATTCACACAAAAGGATCTCAACATGCATCAAATGAGATGGTTGGAGATAATCAAGGATTACGATTTCTCTATTCACTATCATCCTGGAAAGGCGAAAAAAGTAGTTGATGTTATAAGTAGAAAAGAACCTGCTACTCTTTCCATGCTGCGGATTGAGGAAGACCCTATCTTCTTGGATATGCAAAGGATGGATTTGGAAATCAGAAGGGTAGGGGATACATCCTACCTTGACCAATTGATTTCTCAACCATCAATCCAAGAGAAGATTAAGGAAGAAAAAAAGGAAGATTTGGAGATTCAAAATAGGGTGAATGTAGTAAAGGAAGGGGAACTACAAGAGTTCTATATCGACGATGATGGTGTGATTTGGCTTTGATCATGGATTTGCGTGCCTTCATCACCCGGGATAAAGAAGGAGCTATGGGATAATGCATATAGCTCAACTTTCTCTATCCATCCTGGGAGTACCAAGATGTACCGTGATCTCTAAGAACACTTTTGGTGGGATAAAATGAAGAAAAAGATTTTAGAATATATATCAAGGTGCTTGGTATGTCAGCAAGTTAAAGTTGAGCGAAAAATGTCCAAAGGTATGATGCAGCCATTGCCTCTACCCATGTGGAAATGAAAAAATGTTACTATGGACTTTTTCATAGGCCTCCCAAAGATGACAAAGGGAAATAATGTGATATGGGTTGTGGTTGATCGACTCACCAAGACTACCCATTTTATCGCTATTCTGGAAGACCTCTCTCTTGAACAACTTTCAAGAATATATGTGAAGTAAGTGGTGACATTTCACGGTGTTCCACTCTCAATTTTCTTTGACCGTGATCCAAGGTTCACATCTATGTTCTGGAGGAGCCTTTAACATGCTTTGAGTGCTGAATTAAATTTCAGCATGACCTATCACCCCCAAACCGATGGCCAATCTGAAAGGTCTATTTAGACGGTTGAAGATATGCTAAGAGCCTAGTCTCTTGAATTCAACGGTGGTCGAAATCAGAATCACCCATTGGTTGAGTTCTCATACAACAATAGCTTCAACTCGAGTATTCAGATGGCTCCATATGAAGCTCTTTATGAGAAGTGGTGTAGAACTCCAACCTATTGGGATGAAGTTGGAGAAAGAAAGCTACATGGACCAGATCTTTTTCAAGTGATGATAGAGAAGGTTCAAGTCATCCAAAAACACATCAAAGCTACTCAAAGTCAGAAAAAGAGCTATGCTGAAAATGTAACGACCCAAAATTTCATTAATGGAAAATCCCTCTTGATCCAGTTAAATGTTTCTTTAGGAAAAAAAATGTTTTTATAATGTGTCAACTTCTTTAGTTTAATGTTAAGATTTGTGACCGTTACTTTTATAGCCGTTGAACAGTGATCATCTGGGTAGTTTAAATATAAGGCTTTAACGAACCAATTTTCTACTCAGACAAAGGAAGCGATGGCCTCATCCAGTAGAATTTCCCCTTACGAAGCCCATTTGTCGGAGCTCGGAAAGGAGGTGTCGTCTTTGGGCTTTTCCCTTGACCAAGCCCAAGCTGAGCTTCATCAAGTTAAGCTCGAACGTGATCGTCTATGGGGAAAATGGAAGTTGATAGAGATTACCACTTGAGCGATGTTATCCGAGCAACCCCAAGAGTCTGTCACCATCGCACACCTTACCCTTAGGTCTTATGCGGCTATTTTAAGGGGTTATGTAACAAATAAGTAGCACCATGTTCATGTACATTATTTTTTTGTATATAATAATCAATATAATTTCTAGTCATTTTTGATACATTGTAATTAGTTTTTAAAGTACAAATGGTGTTTTTAGTTATTATTTAATTAAGAATTATATTTTATTAAATTAAAGGATTTTTGAATTAAATAATATTTTAATAAAATATTATTATTAATATTAAATTAATTTTTATTAAATATAAATGATCTTGTAATTTTATGAATGCAATTAAATTTTTTTATTAAGGTTTGAAAGCCATTTCTGTCAAAACCCGTGAATTTTTTATAAATGTCGGTATTTATTTTAAAAGTATAAATTCACATATTTAGAAAATTATTTAGATAAAATAAATATTATTTTTGGAATCAGGATGTCGAAATTATCCAACGGTGAATTTTTCATAATTTTCTGAGATAGTCAAATTTTTGGGTAAAAATTAAATACCATTTAAATATATAATGTGTTTTATGACATCATAATGACCCAATGGTGATGTAATAAAATACCATAATCCTTATGTTCGGCCAATATGTGTTTTATCATTAAAATAATGAGGTTTTGGGTTTGTTTGACTCACTTTTCAAAGCATTAATGGAGCCCTCAAGAGTTATTCAACACTTTTCCTTTTTAAATTAATTTCCATGGGAGTGTGACTCACCTCCACATAAGCAACCCTAATTTTTTAATAAGTTCGGACCTTGGCCATGTAAAATATTGTTTTCCTCTTTCCTTTTCTAGAAACCATGGGCAAATACCATGGGATGGTTTTTGGTTTGGATTATTTTAATATAAGGGGTCCCAAACCTAAATAATAAAGAATTCTCTCACCTTTCCTATATAAACCCACCCAAGCTCCCACTTCCTCCTCACCCAAAGCCCTTGAAGTTCGTCCAACCTCTGCCCTACTCTCTCTAGAATTCTCTCAAGGTGCCCCAAGCTCCCAAGAAGCCTCTCACAAGCCTCTCTCTAGCCTTTGGAAGCACACTTCCAAGTAAGGGTTTTTCTTCCTTTCTCATTTTTGTCAATTTTTCTTTAAGTTGTATTGCCCTTTTAATTTCATTTATGAATGTTGGGGTATGGTTTCGAACCTCTCCCATACTTCCCTCTTATTGTTTGAATGATGGGAGACCCCTTTCTCTCTCATTAAATGCCTCCCATGTACACCCGTTACTATGCCGAAATTCCGAAAGGAACATTTTTCTCCTCTTTTATATTCAAGCAATACTTTTGTATCATGAATCTAAATTCCTTTTCAATTGTTGGGACATGTATCTATATGACCTTATTACTTTCCATTACATGTTAATATGATGAGGAACCCCTTTCTCTCTCATCAGACTTTTTTATGAATTCTTATGTCACGCCGTTACGCTGCCAAAATCACACCGATTTTCTAAGCCAATATCATTGTGTAGTGAATACCATGCCCATTTCTCCATCAAGGGTATTCAACTTTATGCACATTTACTTATTGATTGTAAAGTTTCATGTATGAATTCCACATTCCTTTATCGTGGAATAAATGATTATGTTTTATGAATCCTTGTTTTATGATCCATGTGGCACACTTATGCATGAAATGAAATGTTTAAGAAGGGTGCGCCCTGATAGCGCTCCAATGCATTGGGTAAAGTATAGTATCATGATAGGTCATGTGCAATGAGTGTTGACTCATGCTAATTCAAGTGAAACGAGGGTTTACTCGTGCATCAAGTGAAATGAGGGTTTACTCATGCTCCATGTGCAATGAGCCTTGGCTCATGCTAATTCAATGTTAAGTGTTGTTGCCACATTTCCATGTTATGATTATCATGATTTATCATGACTTTATGTTTATCTCTCTATTATGCTCTATTGATATGCCTATTGCCTAACATGTATTTTACTCCTCATGTTATTCATTGTGTACTCCCTAACTGGGCTTTATAGCTCACCCTTTTCTTATGCATGTTCTCAGGTTATCCCATGCAATGCTAAGTACGAAGGAATGTAGTGGTCATGTAAAGGAAGTTTTCAATAAGGATGTAGTATTTCAAGTTTAAAGTTTTTATGTAATGATCCTAATCCCCAAAGACACTAAATCTCTCGATCTTCTTTGTTGTATCAAGTGAAGTTTTATGTAATAAAGCATGTTTAAGTTGTAATAAAAAGCAGGGTTGTCATAGATGGTATCAAAGGATAGGTTTAGTTATTTTTGGGATTAGGAAACCCTAGTAAAGCCTTAGATACAAGACTAAGCATAATAAAAACATCCCTATGTTTTGGTAAATACTATGTAAGTGGTTTATCAAAAAAATACATCCCTGTCTGGATACGAGCAGGTAGAGGCGGCTCTGGCACAGATGTATCCTTGGGGTAAAACCTGAAAACACCGCTTTGAGCTAGACTCGAACGGGAACTGGTGCACGACAACGGGCCTTGCTGCACTCTTGGTTACGACACTCCCGGGGGATATGTTTTGATAAATTCACAATCTTAGTATGAACCCTTATTAAGGGAAAAATGCCCCTAAGGATATATGTTAGAAGGAAGATCATGAAAAGCCTGGATTGAATCCTATAGACTCATGAGTTAAAGAGATTAAAGTTTATTTATAAGTCATCAACTTTTGTCTTTGGATTACCCTTTATGTGTTACCCCTAAATTTCCTTTTATTCCAGCCAATGGCCGGTAATAGGAGAACTCGGGCTAACAACCGTTGTGAAGATCAGTGTGATGATTGTACTTATGAGATGCCCAATCCAATGGGAGCGGGAATCGCGAACTCTGTCACGCTTCTCTCTCAGCTAACTCAAGTTTTGAATAGAAACACTGGTCAAGAGGAACGTTCAACCCCCCCTAAGAAAGAACAAGTCGCTATTGAAATCTTCATGAGACAAAGGCCTCCTACTTTTAGTGGATCATCTGATCCCACGATTGCTGAACAATGGATCAACTCCATTGAAAAGATATTCTCCATCCTCCAATGCTCTAAAAAAGAGAAGGTTCTCCTGGCGGCTTATCGTATGGAGGGTGAAGCTGATCAATGGTGGACGTTGATCAAAAATACGAAGCCTAAGGAGGAGATCGAGGCTTTGGAATGGAAGGTATTCCCGAAGATGTTTTTCGATAAATATTTTCCACGCACCCATCGTCTTAAGATGGAAAGGGACTTCCTTTCCCTCAAGCAGAAAGATGAGGAATCTGTGGGAGCGTACGAGGCAAACTTCACAAGGCTTGCATGATACGCTTCCGGCTTTGTCGTTACCCCCGAATGCAAGGTTGACCGCTTCTTTGGTGGGATGAATCCTAGCTTTCGGAAAGCATTAGCGATCCGTGACTTCGACAGCTATGAGGAAATTGTCCGATGTGCCCTCAAGGTTGAAATGGAGATCGGAGAATCACAGGGGTATCATGGGGACAAGAAGCAGAAGGTGGACTTCAATGCTGGTGGTCCGATGGATAAATCCAATGGCGCTAAGAAATTCCAGCACCCCACTTGCCAAAAGTGTGGAAAAAAGCACCCTGGAAATTGCCTTAGGGAGACAAGAAAATGCTTTAAGTGTGGAAGAGAAGGGCACCTTGCTGTTAACTGTCAACAAGAAGGACCTGCGGCTGCGACGGAGGGGAGGAACGCTCTGTTCGAACCTCAACGCGTTGTTCAATGCTTCAAATGCAAAGAACCGGGTCATTTTGCGAATCAGTGCCCTAATCCAAGGGTTATCGGAGGCAATCAACAACCTCCAAGACAGCAAGGAAGAGCTTTTTCCATCACTTCTGCCGAAGTGAAGCCCGACAACGAAATGGTGACAGGTACGCTAGTTATTCATTCAAGAATAGCGAACGTACTTTTTGATTCAGGTTCTACGCATTCTTTTATATCTCAAAAGTTTAGTTGAACAATCCCTGCACCACCACAAATCATAGAAGTAAAGATATCGGTGAGTACGGAAAATGGGGCAATCATTGCATCCCATGAGTATAAGTCCTCCCCTATTATAATCTGTGGATTGATTTTCCCGGCGAACCTCGTCATACTCTCTTTGGTGGAATTTGATGCAATTCTTGGCATGGATTGGCTTTACTTATATAGAGCCAACATAAATTGTCGGGAGATGGAAATCACACTCCATATGGAGAATCGACCCCCGATTATTTACAAGTGTCATGAGGAAGATGAATCTCCATTAGCTCCATCATCTCAAGCATGGATATTACTGCCTTATGAGCACGCATATCTGGCTCAGATGATTGAGCCCAAGGAATAAACCACCCTTGAAGAAATGCCTATTATGAGGGAATTCGCCGAAGTATTTCCCGAGGAACTTCCTGGTCTTCCTCCAAGAAGAGATGTTGAGGTGTCAATTGAACTTATACCTGGGGAGCTACCAATATCCAAGACTCCATATAGAATGGCTGTGGTTGAGCTTGAAGAACTGAAGAAACAACTACAGGAGAATCTGGATAAAGGGTTTATACGCCCAAGTGCATCACCATGGGGTGCAGCAGTCCTCTTCGTCAAGAAGAAGGATGGGTCAATGCGGCTTTGCATCGATTATCGTGAACATAACAAAATCACGATAAAGAACATGTATCCTCTCCCAAGAATCGATGAATTGTTTGATCAGCTGCGTGGAGCACAATACTTATCCAAGGTCGACTTGCGGTCGGGATATTATCAAGTAAGGGTGAAGAAGGAAGATATCCCCAGGACTGCTTTTTGTACATGGTACGGGCACTATGAATTCATAGTAATGTCTTTTGGACTCACCAATGCTCCAGCAATATTCATGTACTTGATGAATAGAGTCTTTAGAGATTACCTAGATAAATTTGTGGTAGTCTTTATAGATGATATTCTAATATACTCCAAAACCAAGGAGGACCATGAGGAGCATTTAAGAACTGTACTGGAGACTTTGCGCAAGGAGAAGCTCTATGCCAAGTACATCAAGTGTGATTTCTGGTTGAAGGAGGTCTCATTATTGGGCCATATCATCACAAGCAATGGGATATCTGTGGACCCCTCCAAAACAGATGCAATTAAGGGATGGCTGAGGCCAACATCGGTAACTGATATCCGTAGATTCTTGGGGTTAGCTGGATATTATCGACGATTTGTGAGAAACTTCTCACGATTGTCCAACCCTCTTACCAAGGTAACTCGAAAGGGAGTAAAGTTTTCATGGAGTGATGAATGCAAAGAAAGCTTCAAGGAGTTGAAAAGGAGGCTTATCACTGCAGATGTGCTCACTTTACCCACAAGTGGGGAGCTTTTTGTGGTATTCAGTGATGCTTCGAAGAAGGGCTTAGGATGTGTGCTGATGCAGAATGATAAAGTGATATCCTATGCCTCAAGACTGTTGAAAATCCATTAGAGAAACTATCCAACGCATGATCTGGAGTTGGCGGCGGTGATCTTTTCCTTGAAAATCTGGCGGCATTATCTCTATGGAGAGAAATGTGAGATATATATCGACCACAAGAGTCTTAAATATATATTCACACAGAAAGAGCTTAATATGCGCCAGAGAAGATGGATAGAGCTCATAAAGGATTATGACTGATCAATACATTACCACCCTGGGAAGGAGAACAAGGTGGCGGATTCCCTAAGTAGAAAGGATCCAGCAATTCTATTAATGATAAGAATTGATAAGTATCCAATCTTCTTTGACTTGATGAAGATGGACGTGGGAATCATAAAGAAGGGAACATCATCAATCCTTTCACAAATGATTGCTCAACCATCTCTTTTGGAAAGGTTAAAGGATGCTCAAAAGGATGATGCGAGAATCCAAGAAAAAGTGGAAGCTATCAAAAAGGGAAAATCCTCAGAGTTTAATGTTAATGAAGAAGGAATTGTGCGGTTTGGGAAAAGACTATGTGTCCCATCAAGTTTGGAGCTGAAGAAGGAACTTTTGGATGATGCACATAGTTCAAATTTCTCTATTCACCCAGGGAGCACAAAGATGTATCGAGATCTCCGAGAAAACTTTTGGTGGGATAATATGAAGAAGGAGATCGCCGAATATACATCAAAGTGCCTGGTGTGTCAGAAAGTGAAGGCAGAGAGGCAGAAGTCTAAGGGGATGATGCAACCATTGCCCATACCAGAATGGAAATGGGAGAACATCACCATGGAATTCGTCACTGGACTTCCATGGACATCCAAAAGCAACAATGCAATCTGGGTTATTGTGGATCGTCTTACAAAGACTGCACACTTCATTGCTATTTGAGAGGATTTATCTTTGGATCAACTGGCACAGATATATATCAGGGAAGTGGTACGGTTGCATGGAGTACCACTATCTATTGTGTCTGACCGAGATCCAAGATTTACCTCTAAGTTTTGGAAGATTCTTCAACATGCTCTGAATACTGAACTGAACTTCAGTACGGCCTATCTTCCTCAAACTGATGGCCAATCTGAGCAGACTATCCAAACACTTGAGGATATGTTGAGAGCATGCTCAATGGACTTTAAAGGAGGATGGTATCAACATATTCCTCTAGTTGAGTTCTCTTATAATAATAGTTTCCACTCGAGAATCCAAATGGCACCATATGAAGCCCTGTATGGGAAAAGGTGTAGAACACCGGCATGTTGGGATGAGGTCGGTGAACGTAAGCTGCTTGGACCAGAAATGGTCGAAGAAATGGTGGAGAAGGTGAAAACCATTCAGCAGCATATCAAGGCAGCCCAAAGTCGATAGAAGAGTTATGCAGATAATCGTCGACGAGACCTTGAGTTTAAAGTCGGAGACATGGTGTTTTTACGCATATCTCCGTGGAAGAAGTTCATGAGGTTTGGAAAGAAAGGGAAGTTAAGTCCAAGGTACATCGGCCCCTTCGAGATTCTTGATCGTGTTGGGGCTGTGGCCTATCGACTAGAACTTCCACCTACTATGGCCAAGGTGCATGATGTCTTCCATGTATCCCTCTTAAGGAAGTACATACCAGACCCTTCACATGTACTCTCTTCTGAGGTGGTACAATCAGAAGACGATCTTTCTTATGAGGAGCAACCAGTGAAGATCTTGGATCGTAGAGAAAAAGTTCTACGAAATAAGACAATGCCCCTCGTCAAGGTGTTGTGGAGAAACCACAGGTTTGAAGAAGCAACTTGGGAGTCGGAGGATATGATGAAGCTAAGTTACCCACATTTGTTTTAGTGTGGGAAAAGGAAAATTTCGAGGGCAAAATTTCTTAAGGGGGGAATTTTGTAACGACCCAAAATTTCATTAATGGAAAATCCCTCTTGATCCAGTTAAATGTTTTTTAGGAAAAAAAAATGTTTTTATAAGATCTCAACTTCTTTAGTTTAACGTTAAGATTTGTGACCGTTACTTTTATAGCCGTTGAGCAGTGATCGTCTGGGTAGTTTAAATATAAGGCTTTAATGAACCAATTTTCTACTTAAACAAAGGAAGCGATGGCCTCATCTAGTAGAATTGCCCCTTACGAAGCCCATTTGTCGGAGCTCGGAAAGGAGGTGGCGTCTTTGGGCTTTGCCCTTGACCAAGCCCAAGCTGAGCTTCATCAAGTCAAGTTCGAACGTGATCGTCTACGGGAAAAATGGAAGTTGATAGAGATTACCACCCGAGCGATGTTATCCGAGCAACCCCAAGAGTCTGTCACCATCGCACACCTTACCCTTGGGTCTTATGTGTCTATTTTAAGGGGTTATGTAACAAATAAGTAGCACCATGTTCATGTTCATTATTTTTTTGTATATAATAATGAATATAATTTCTAGTCATTTTTGATACATTGTAAATAGTTTTTAAAGTACAAACGGTGTTTTTAGTTATTATTTAATTAAGAATTATATTTTATTAAATTAAAGGATTTTTGAATTAAATAATATTTTAATAAAATATTATTATTAATATTAAATTAATTTTTATTAAATATAAATGATCTTGTAATTTTATGAATGCAATTAAAATTTTTATTAAGGTTTGAAAGCCATTTCTGTCAAAACCCGTGAATTTTTTATAAATGTCAGTTTTTATTTTAAAAGTAAAAATTCACATATTTAGAAAATTATTTAGATAAAATAAATATTATTTTTGGAATCAGGACGTCGAAATTATCCAACGGTAAATTTTTCATAATTTTCTGAGACAGTCAAATTTTTGGGTAAAAATTAAATACCATTTAAATATATAATGTGTTTTATGACATCATAATGACCCAATGGTGATGTAATAAAATACCATAATCCTTATGTTCGGCCAATATGTGTTTTATCATTAAAATAATTAGGTTTTGGGTTTGTTTGACTCCCTTTTCAAAGCATTAATGGAGCCCTCAAGACTTATTCAACACTTTTACTTTTTAAATTAATTTCCATGGGAGTGTGACTCACCTCCACATAAGCAACCCTAATTTTTTAATAAGTTCGGACCTTGGCCTTGTAAAATATTTTTTTCCTCTTTCCTTTTCCAGAAACCATGGGCAAGTACCATGGGATGGTTTGTGGTTTGGATTATTTTAATATAAGGGGTCCCAAACCTAAATAATAAAGAATTCTCTCACCTTTCCTATATAAACCCACCCAAGCTCCCACTTCCTCCTCACCCAAAGCCCTTGAAGTTCGTCCAACCTCTGCCCTACTCTCTCTATAATCCTCTCAAGGTTCCCCAAGCTCCCAAGAAGCCTCTCACAAGCCTCTCTCTAGCCTTTGGAAGCACACTTCCAAGTAAGGGTTTTTCTTCCTTTCTCATTTTTGTCAATTTTTCTTTAAGTTGTATTTCCCTTTTAATTTCATTTATTAATGTTGGGGTATGATTTCTCACCTCTCCCATACTTCCCTATTATTGTTTGAATGATGGGAGACCCCTTTCTCTCTCATTAAATGCCTCCCATGTACACCTGTTACTATGCCGAAATTCCGAAAGGAACCTTTTTATCCTCTTTTATATTCAAGCAATACTTTTGTATCATGAATCTAAATTACTTTTCAATTGTTGGTACATGTATATATATTACCTTCTTACTGTCCATTACATGTTAATATGATGAGGAACCCCTTTCTCTCTCATCAGACTTTTTTATGAATTCTTATGTCACGCCGTTACGCTGCCGAAATCACACCGATTTTCTAAGCCAATATCATTGTGTAGTGAATACCATGCCCATTTCTCCATCAAGGGTATTCACCTTTATGCACATTTACTTATTGATTGTAAAGTTTCATGTATGAATTCCACATTCCTTTATCGTGGAATAAATGATTATGTTTTATGAATCCATGTTTTATGATCCATGTGGCACACTTATGCATGAAATGAAATTTTTAAGAAGGGTGCGCCCTGATAGCGCTCCAATGCATTGGGTAAAGTATAGTATCATGATATGTCATGTGCAATGAGTGTTGACTCATGCTAATTCAAGTGCAACGAGGGTTTACTCGTGCTTCAAGTGCAATGAGGGTTTACTCATGCTCCATGTTCAATGAGCCTTGGCTCATGCTAATTCAATGTTAAGTGTTGTTGCCACATTTCCATGTTATGATTATCATGATTTATCATGCCTTTATGTTTATCTCTCTCTTATTCTCTA
This sequence comes from Viscum album, assembly GCA_963277665.1. Taxonomy (NCBI): domain Eukaryota; kingdom Viridiplantae; phylum Streptophyta; class Magnoliopsida; order Santalales; family Viscaceae; genus Viscum; species Viscum album. The sequence goes on along the minus strand of OY728159.1, from coordinate 1,284,236,371 downwards.
TTGATATGCCTATTGCCTAACATGTATTGTACTCCTCATGTTATTCATTGTGTACTCCCTAACTGGGCTTTATAGCTCACCCTTTTCTTATGCATGTCCTCAGGTTATCCCATGCAATGCTAAGTACGAAGGAATGTAGTGGTCATGTAAAGGAAGTTTTCAATAAGGATGTTGTATTTCATGTTTAAAGTTTTTATGTAATGATCCTAAGCCCCAAAGACACTAAACCTCTCAATCTTCTTTGTTGTATCAAGTGAAGTTTTATGTAATAAAGCATGTTTAAGTTGTAATAAAAAGCAGGGTTGTCATAGAAAACCATTGAAGGGACTTAGAGTTCGATGTTGGAGATAAAGTCTTCCTTCGAATATCTCCATTGAAGAGAGTCATGTGATTCGGGAAGAAAATGAAGATAAACCCAAGGTATATAAGCCCCTTTGAGATCCTTGACAGCATAGGAGACGTGGCCTATTGTCTTGAACTTCCACCAAATATGTCTCAAGTTCATGATGTGTTCCATGTATCACTACTGAGGAAGTACATACCAGACCCCTCACATGTACTAAACTCAGAGGTGGTGCAACTGGAAGATGATCTCTCCTATGAGGAGCATCCAGTAATGATTCTGGGTCGGAGTGATAAGGTTCTACGCAACAAGACAACCCATTTTGTCAATGTGTTGTGGAGGAACCATAAGATTGAGGAAACAACTTGGGAACTAGTAGAGGCAATGAATGAGAAGTACCCTCACATTTTTGTGTAAAGTGAAATTTCAGGGGAAAAATTTCTTAAGGGAGGAATAATGTCACGACACAATGTTTTTCAATGGAAATTAACTTCTTATAATTATGTCATAAAATTACATGAAAACTCAACATAATGAACTACTAAGTGATAAGTGACCTTTAAACATAAGGTTGTCCCTTCTATTTTTTGTATTTCGAAAATCTGACAAACACGGTTGTGTTTAAGATGATTTTTGGAGTCTAATGAAACAAAAATAATTTTTTGTGAATAGTAACGTACCCATAGGAATAGTAACATACCATTATGAATAGTAATATGACCCATATGAATAGTAAATCATCCAACATAAGAGTAACATTACCTATGAATAATTAAATAAAATTTAGACATCTTAAAAAGTGACAATTTGACCTTGATAAACGTTTTGGTATTTTGTAAGTCATAAATAACTAATTATAAATAGTTAATTAATTGAAAAGAGTATTTTATTCCCTAAAATGTATTAAATCAATTTATTATAGTTTTTAGATAATTTTATAAGACCCTACGTATTTTTTGAAAGCACGATAAAATCACTTTTAATCTTAAAAACTGTTTTTAAGTAAACTATGATTTTAATTAAATATTAAATTAATAATATTTAAAAAATTATTTCTGAAAAATGGACTTCTTTTTTTGATTCTACACGTCAAAAAATGGTTGGGGTAAATTTTTGGGATTTTTCTGAGATACATGAATTTTTTATGTATAGTGAAATACCGTAATTTACAAAATAAGATAAATAAGCTAATTATAGGGTCATGTGTGATGTTCTGTTGATGTATGCCCACTTAGTTTGGGATTAAAATATAAAATTACTATTCTTGGTCATTCAAGATTCACTATTCCTTGTCTTGTGGGGAAATAATAAACTAATCAGTTTTATATTAAGGAAACCTCTCTCCCCTCCACTATAAAAGCCACCCTTCACACCCTCATTTCCTCACACCTCTCAAGCTCCAAGACTTCTCTAAACTCTTCCCAAACACCTTCCTTTGCCCCTACCCCATGTCCAAGAGCTACTGGTCTCATAAATAGACCATGCTTTGTCCCTCAAGGAGGTTCTCAAGAGGAGGATTCCAGATGTAATTTCTCTCCCTCTTCTCCTTTAATTTCCTTTTAAGTTCAAGTTAATTTATTGATCTATCCCCACCTATCTTCTTCTAAATTTTATTGTAGCTCCAGTATTATACACATACTGTAATTTTATGATTCTATTGGGATATTATATCATCCAACCCCTTTCCCTCTTCCTTTTTTTTATTAAAGAGAATGTTGTTCGTGAGGTGTTAATTTATCACCTTCAAGAACGACATACTTTATTCTTCCTGTTTAAAGGATGGACACCAAACTTTGGTTTTTGGTTAGTATGGGCCCTCAATAACCGGAATTTTTTGGATCATTGACTTTTTTACTTGTGTATAACATGTATAAGCTGTCAAACATTGATTCGCGGGGAGTATGGGCCCTCACGGATCCGAAGTTAGAACTTAGGTGTTGTTTTTCAGTGTTTTCTAGGCTCCAGAGTAGTTTCTGAGGCATACTGTCCAAAAAACTGATCATACACGCCATTTAGTAATAGGAAACACGCCATGTGTTATTCTATTCGGGAAGAAATGAAATCATTTTGAGTACATGTCGTGTACCCTTAGTACATGCCGTGTAGTATCTTTCTATGTCATAGACCATGTGGGCGGGGACATGGGGTATGGAAGGGCTTGGGGAAAAGACACTGTTTACAGGATGTACACACCGTGCAGGGTTGACCCAAAGTCCGCCCATGTGACAAACAACATTGATGGAGGAGACCTTGAAACATACATGTTGTGTCCTCCTTGTAACAAGTCGTGTAGTTTTTCATGGGGACCCGACCATGTAGCTAACAAAAATGGGTCAGTGTTACCTTTTCTTGAACATGTTTTGTACCCGAGGGACACATCGTGTATTCCTTACTAATGGGAGACCGTGTGGACTTTTTCTTCGGGCTTGTAAAAATGGGGAGGTGTACACGCCGTGTGCGGGTGTCACGCGTCGTGTGGTGTTAGCCGAGTAGTCAGCCGTGTCACGAACGACACGAGCAGTTGGAAATTAAACCATACATGATGTGTAGATGAAATACATGTCGTGTAGTCTTATTCCATGTGAGTCGTGTCGCTTAGCCGTGTAGAGGGACTCATGCAGGGAAAGAGGATTCAGGTACACGTCGTGTGTTTGGGGTGTTACATGAACATTTTCTACTGGAGTACACACCCATGTGAATGGCTTTCGAGAACAAGCCGTGTAGTTTTATACATGCCGTGAAGTCAAGTTTTGTAAATTTTGAAAACTTTCCTTCTCATGTCCCCTTGTTTCGGTGTTTGATAATCTTGATCAATGGTGTTTGTTTGACCATATAGAGTCATGCCGCCATGACGACGAATAGTTGTTCGCCAGGAGAGTGGAGACGATTATACTCTAGAGATTGTAGGCCATGGGCTACCAGTGGATCCTCCAGTAGAGCCAGATGTGGCGCCTGCTGTTATACTAGACACACGCACTGATGCACAGTTCCGTGAAGTCTTCATGCGGTTCATGCAGACCTTTCCGGGAGCACCACCAGCTGCCACTTCCATGGCAGAGCTGATACATATCATCTAGCGACATCATCTACCTATGTCTTCAGGGGATGGTGAACCATAGGCTGTGGAGTATTGGCTGGGTTCTACGTAGACTATTTTTGAGCATATAGAGATGCCTACAGGGCGGAGGGTCATGTTCACTACATATATGCTGTGTGATTCCGCCAAGAGGTGGTGGGATGTTACCACCCATACAGAGCATCACTGAGACATGTCATGGGAAGATTTTCAGGTATCTTTCTACGAATTCATCTTTCCAGAGATTGCTGAGGGCAGATAGAGATCAAGAGTTCATGAATCTGGAGCAGGGCGCCATATCAGTGATGGATTATTCTGATCATTTCATCAAGCTTCATCGTTTTTCACCAGTTCTAGTGGGTGATGAGACGTTGAGGGCTAGATGCTTTGAGGATGGTTTTTAATATTACATCTGTGCACTGGTGAATGTTTTCAAGATGCCTATTGTGCATGCTATTGTGAACAAGGAACTGATTGCTAAGCAGAATCTTCAGGATGCTAGTGTTGTGGGCCAAGGTGGTTCGACTCCAGTTTCTGGTACTATCTCTACCGGTAAGAGGAAGATACAGATGGACTTCTCTCATGGTGGCAGTACCAACCAGAAGAATGTTTTGGGTGGCCAGGTCATATTCTACGAGTGTGGTAAATAGGGGCATAAGAGGCCTCATTTACCACGTGACCTAGTGGAATGTCGAGCGTGCAGCAATATGGGTCATCTGCCACACTTTTACAGGGTGTTTCCACCAGTGGCTAGTGAGAGGGTTCTGTACAGACTCCGTGTGCAGGAGCAGGACCAGCAGCTTCTTACCAGTCGAGAAACTAGAATATGTCAGGGCATACAGGCCGAGATGGTGGTCGTGGTTGTGGTATCCAGACACTAGGATCTTAGGGGCAGTAGGGCAGGGTAGCTCAGGGTAGCCAGGTTGTGCCGTAGGGCCGCGGCACTGGGCATGCATATGCAGTGCAATAGTCCCAACAAGAGTAGGATCCTAGATCTCTTACAGTCAGAGGTAATATTTTGGTAGCTTCTATCTTATCTTCAGTACTTTTTGATACGGGTGATACACATATCATCGTATCTGTGCCTGTTGTGGAGATCCTTGGGCTCTGTGTTTCTTCTTCTTTTGATTTTAAGACTCTAGAGACCCCGTTGGAGATTAGAACGGCTGGTGTGCGTCAGTGCAGGGAGATCCCAATTGAAGTTGGTGGGTGTCACTTCCTTTCGGACCGCTATGTCTTAGAGATGACGAGCTATGATGTCATTCTTAGGATGGACTGGTTGGTTCCATTTCGAGCCTTTGTAGACTTCTATCCTCACAGGGTGTGTTTTACATCACCAGAGGGTAGAGAGTTTCTATACAAAGGTGAGTGGGATGTTCAGGCGAGCCGACCTGGACCATAGCATCATGGGCGAGGTGGAGTCATAGCCCGGACTGCAAGTTTATATCTGGATTATCAGGGGACTTGTCATAAGGTCCAGTGGTTGATCGTTTTAGGGATGTCTTCCCAGAAGACATTTCAGGTTTACCTCTATAGCATAATGTAGATTTCTCTTTTGAGCTTGTTGTAGGAGCGGCACTGGTATCCATTCCTCCTTATAGGATGACTACACCTGAGTTACAGGAGATCAAGTGACAGTTAGAGGAGTTAAAATCAAAGGGTTTCAACTAACCCGGTATTTATCCTTGGGGTTATCCAGTCCTTTTTGGAAAGAATGCGGATGGTACCCTCAGACTCTGTGTGGATTATCGGAAGCTGAACCAGTTGACAGTCAAGAACCGATATCCCTTACCAAGGATTGATGATTTGTTTGATCATCTTCGAGTTGTATGAGTGTTCTTGAATATTGAATTGAGACCTGGATATCATCAGTTGCACGTTAGACCATCAAATATACCTCTCACATTCTTCAGGATTAGGTATGGTATATATGAGTACTTGGTTATGCCGTTCAGAATGATGAATGCACCATCCATTTTCATGGATCTAATGAACCGTGTGTTCCATACTTATCTGTATTCTTTTGTGGTAGCCTTTATGGATGACATCTTTTTATACTATCACACTCAACACGACCATGCTACCCATCTTGATATCGTATTGAGTACATTGAGAGAGCATCGACTAAATGCTAAGCTCTCAAAGTGCCACTTTTGGATGGACCAGATTCACTTCCTAGGTCATATAATCTCAGATGCAGGAGATGCAGTATACCCAAAGAAGGTGAGAGCAGTAGTTTTCTAGAAGCATCCTAAGAACATGTTGAGATAAAGAGTTTCTTAGGGCTAGCTGGTTACTATAGGTGCTTCATCCAGGACTTTCCCACTCTGCAGCTCCGTTGACGGGTTTGACTAAGAAGGGTGTGAAGTTTATTTGGTCAGAATCTTGAAAGACAGCCTTTCATGATTTGAATGGATGGTTGACCTGTTCACCAATCCTGATACTTCCAGAGCAAAGAAAGAGCTATACTGTTTACTGTGATGTATCAGGTATTGGGCTGGGAGCAGTTTTGATGCAGGGAGATCGAGTTGTTTCATACGAGTCTTGGTAGTTAAGGCCACATGAGAGGAATTACCCGACACATGACCTCGAGTTGGATGTAGTCCTTAATGTGTTATGTTGTTGGAGACATTATCTCTTTGGAGAGAATTTTGAGGTTTTCACCAACCACAAAAGTCTCAAATACATATTTACTCTGTGTGACATGAATCTAAGACAGCGAAGGAAGGTCGAATACCTTCAGTCCTATGATTTTGAGATCGACTATACACCAAGTAATGGTAATGAAGTTGTTGATGCACTAAATAGGAAGACTTTGACATACGAATTTCATGAGGCCAGTGGTGACTAGAAGCTTATGGCCTTGTTCTCTGAGATTCATTTCTAGGTGAAAGACAGTCTGCGGAAAACTTATATTTCATATTTAACTATGACTTCTACCCTCTTGGATAGAGTGAGGATGATAAAACTATCTGAATCAAAAGACCTAGTTCTACAGGAGTCAGTGGCATGTGAAGGCCCTCCTCTTGGGTGGACGATAGGAAATGATGAGGTATTGCATTTCCAGGATGAGTGTGGGTTCTAGGGGATGTACGTGAGGAGATGATGGAGGAGTTTCATGCCTCAGCTTGGGCAGTTCATCCCAGAGTTACCAAGATGAACCGTGACATGAGACGACAGTACTGGTGGCCGGGTATAAAGAGAGAAGTATCTAGTTTTGTTACGAGATGTTCCACATGTCAGCAGGTGAATGCGAAGCATCAAATGCCATCCAAACTGTTACAACAGTTACCCATTCCAGAGAGGAATTGGGATGATGTCACGATGGAATTTGTGACTGGGTTGCTGAGGTCACCTCGAAGAAATGATGTCATGTAGGTCATTTTGGACAGACTTACGAAGTCAGCTCACATTTTTACGATCCAAGAGACCTTTGGTGTTGACGAGCTCAGAAAGATGTATACCTGAGAGGTTGTACGTATTCATGGGGTCCCTCATTCTATCATTTCAGATAGGGATGCCCGTTTTACGTCTCGTTTCTGGTTGGGATTTCAGAGGTCATTGGGTAAACAGGTGCTTCTGAGAACAACTTACCACCCTCAGACCGGTGGTTAGTAAGAGCGTACAATACAGGTGCTGGAGGACACGTTGCGTGCATGCATCATAGACTTTGGGGGATCTGGGGAGAAACGTATACCCCTAGTCGAGTTTTCCTATAATAATATTTTTTCAGGGAACTATTGAGACGACACCTTTCGGGGCTTTATATGGTAGTTCATTCCAATCGCCTTTGTGCTAGATGGCGGCAGGTGAGGAAGCTTTATTGGGACCACGTCTCATGTAAGATACTTCTGAGCAGGTCTAGTTGATTCAGAAGCGGATGGCTACTACAATGTCTCATCATAAATCTTATGCTGATCACCACAGAGAACCCTCAGAGTTCTCGGTTGGGGATCAAGTTTTCTTGCGTGTTTCACCGAGGTTGGGAAACAGGCGGATCAGGAGATAGGGTAAACTTACACCGAGGTATGTGGGGCCATTTGAGATTTTGGATAGAGTCGGGTCGGTTGCCTATCGGTTGCAGTTACCACAGAGGTACCAGTCCATGCACAAAGTCACCTATGTAAATCAGTTGTGTGGGTATCATTCAGACCCGTCTCACGTCTTTCATCTAGAGGAGATTGAGTTTCGAATTGATGCATACTTTGAGGAGAATCTGATTCATATCATGGATAGAAGCACGAAGGTTCTCTGAGGCTGGTCAGTTCCTCTCAAATAGGTGCTATGGCAGCATGGACGAGGGCATGAAAAAAACTGGGAGTTGGAGAATGACTTACGTGCTTAGTGGCCAGAGTTATTCTGAGGGTTATCTTCACCACCCTTGGAAGGGAAATTTGGGGATGAATCGCTTTAAGGGGGGAACATTGTAGGAACTCAGTTCATATTCTTTAGGTATGTGTTTATTCATTTCTCTTTTCCTTACGTGTTTTTGAGAAAATAAGGAAAATGGGAGAAAATTTAAAATTTTTAAACTATACTCCATGTACTTTTCCACACATCATGTACATTGGCCATGTGGAAGGATTATACGGGGCGTGTAGGACAGTCGATGATGATGGGTGTAAAAACCGACTACATTCAGTGTAGTGGGTATTTACACACCGTGTAGTTAGTCGGCAGGCAAACAGTAAGGCAGTGGAAATAGTCTCCAACTGAGCGACAGTACACACTTTGTATTCGAGAATACAAGTCGTGTACTCATGTCGACATATGAACAGTGTTGTGGTTTAAAGAAGCCATCAAAGGAACAGTTAAAAATGAAAAGTACATGGCATGTAATCAATAGTAATTGTTGTGTAGTCTATTTTTTTGCTTAAAATTGTCAGTAGCCACCCATGTTCACATGGACGGATTATAACCGGAGGGGGGATCAAGATGACGGCCGGAAATTTGGAGATAACTCGATCAAGCACCGGGAATCCATTTCTGCCTCGGTCAATTTCGTTGGAACTGTACGGGTAAGCCCTCCACTCACCTTGAACCGTTCTTACCAATTATTTCTCGAGGGGAAGTTATTGATGTTTTAACGATATTTCTTTTACCATAGATCTATGTGGTTCATGGGCATTTTGTGGAGTGTCATTCACATATACCAATCAGGGGCGATAGAGGTAGGTGGTCTTGTGTTTATTTACAACTGCTGTGCATTTTTTCTACTAATGTGTAACAAAACCATGTTGGAGTGTCATGTGGCTGAGGCCTTGGCTGTATTAAAATACCTATAATTGCATAGGTAATTTAATGAAATTGTAAAACTCTTGTTTGGGATCACTGCTGGGATCCAAGACCACCCCAGGGGTGCGTTCCTCTTTTTAGCCATTTGGCTAGCTTACTCGAGGGTATATCGTAAAATATAGAATGTATTAAATTTCATTGAGAGTAATTTTATATAATTGATTTCTTATTTGTTGGGCTTGGCCTAGTTACTTTATCCTGAGGGTAGTGTTCTATTTTGCTTGGGGGCAGTGTTCTATTTATCCTGAGGGCTGTGTTCTATTTAGCCTGAGGGAAACTCCTTCCGCGCCTGAGGGAAGTAGATTCTGTGCCTAAGGGCGACACTTCGTACACCTGAGGGAAATATCTGTTATGCTTCTGGGAAACTACCTGTGGGTTGTGATTCTGTTACCTGAGGGTTAGTGTTTGCATGTCTGAGGACACTGACTGTTAACATAGAATATTAACTGTGGTGATATTTTAAATTGAATGATTAATTGAATATTAAAATGGAAGTATAACTGGTAGAGTTAGTTACTTTTGAGTACTTCTTAGTTTATTGCATTTACTACTGCACACTGTTGTTGCACATTTACACTAATAGTCAGGCATGGACCTTCGGTGGGTGCCTACTGGGATTTATTTCTCATACCATGTTTGGGTCATGTATTTGGCCCAGACAGATTATATTGATGTAGGTGTAAATAGGGGCAAGAGTCCCTATACAAGTACATGATTGTTTTTGAGGTGTAGTGGATCATGGGACCGAGCTCAGGCTCGTAATGCTTCTGGCTGTTTTGTTTTGTTCTGTTGTACCTATTCTTTCCATTGTATCATATTGTACTACTGTGTATGTAACGACCCAAAGATTTTCAATGGAAATTTCCTTTTTATAATTATGTCATAAAATAACATGAAAACACAACATAATGAACTACGAAGTGATAATTGACCTTTAAAAATAAGGTTGTCACTTCTATGTTTTTAATATCGAGAATCCGACATATAGGGTTGTGTTCAGGATGATTTACGTTGTCTAATAAAACAAAAATAATTTTTTGTGAATAGTAACGTACCCTTAGGAATAGTAACATACCTTTATGAATAGTAATATGACCCTTATGAATAGTAAATCATCCAACATAAGAGTAACATTACCTATGAATAATTATATAAAATTTAGACATCTTACAAAGTGACAATTTGACCTTGGTAAACATTTTGGTATTTTGTAAGTCATAAATAACTAATTATAATTAATTAATTAATTTAAAAGAATATTTTCCCTAAAATGTATTGAATCAATGTCTTATAGTTTTTAGATACTTGTATAAGACCCTACGTAATTTTTGAATTCACTATAAAATCAGTTTTAATCTAAAAAACAGTTTTTTAAGTAAATTATGATTTTTATTAAATATTAAAATAATAATATTTAGAAAATTATTTTTGGAAAATGAAATTCATTTTTTGGATTATACATGTCGAAAAATGGTTGGGGTAATGTTTTGGGATTTTTCTGAGATACTTGAATTTTTGATGAATAGTGAAATATCGTAATTAACAAAATAAGCTAAATAAGTTAATTATAGGGTCATGTGTGATGTTCTGCTGATGTAAGCCCACTTGGTTCGGGATTACATTAGAAAATTACTATTGTTTTCCTTTCAAGACTCACTATTCCTTTTATTGTGGGGAAATAATAAACTAATCAATTTTATATTAAGGAAACCCCTCTCCCCTCCACTATAAAAGCCACCCTTCACTGCCTCATTTCCTCACAACTCTCAAGATCCAAGCCTTCCCTAAACTCGGCCCAAACACCGTCCCTAGCCCCCTCCACCATGTCCAATAGCTACAGGTCTCATCAAAAGACCAAGCTTAGGCCCTCAAGGAGGTTCTCAAAAGGAGGATTCAAGAGGTAATTTCTCTCCCTCTTCTCCTTTAATTTCCTTTCAAGTTCAAGTTCATTTCTTGATCTATCCCCACCTATATTAATCTAAATATTATTATAACTCCATTATTATACACATAATGTAATTTTATGATTCTAATGGGATATAATATCATCCAACCCCCTTTCCATCTTCCTTTTATTTTATTAAAGAGAACGTTGTTCGTGAGGTTTTAATTTATCACTCTCAATAACGACTTACTTTCTTCTTACATTTCTACCTTCAGATATGGTCAAGAAACCATTTTTATAGTTGAAATAGAATATGTTATATTTATTATTCTCTGGAAATAATCTATTTCCATATTACTAAGTGATAACTTAAATCAAGTTCATTGTGATCCAAAAACCGCCCAAATTTTCCAAAATAACCAACATTAAATTCTTATCAAATGATTCGTCCATATGGATCAAATATAATTCATTATAAAATCATTCGAGCTCCTTTAATATCATTAATAACATGTAATATCATTTCTCGTTGTTTACCAATGTTCTACACATTCTTCAATTTAAGAATACAAGTGAACCACTCAAGAAAACCATAAAAACAAACATCCCCGAACAATGTTTTTAAACTCTATAAGCCATCCAAAGGAACATAATATGACATAATGAAACCAGAATAAACACTATTATTGTATAAAAGGTTCTGTAATCTCTAATTAGTGAATATAATTCCATTATACAGGAAATTAAAGAGAATGAGGCATTCGAGTACAAGGTAAGGGAAAATCTCGAACCCTATTTTCTTCCTTCGAGTTCTCTCTATTTCACTCCATTTTTGATATGGTTACTTCTCAAAGATCATTTTTTCATAATTTCCTTTAATTTTATGGTATAAAAATGTTTTTAACTGTTTTTATGTCCAACAAATTTTTTTCCAAAAGAACTCCTCTTTTAAGAACACCACTTTTACTTCTCACTCAAAGTGAACAGTTCTTGTAACATGTATGTTATTCCCTCTTTCTTTTGGGAACCCAAAGCTTATGAATATGTTATTATGAGATTGAACCCATTCCTTTTCGTGGTTTCATTATGTTAATTTATGTTATATGTTCATTTTGGCATGCATGATAAATGATATTATTATGATGTGATGGGTGCGCCCGGAATTATATAGCGCAATATGAATGTTTAAATGTGATGGGTGCACCTAGAATTATACAGCGCTTCAATGCATTGGGTAAAGTGATGAATCTCACTATTCAATGTGAAATGATGTGTGAAAAAGGTGATATCATGGTTCACAAGTATGTGTGTTAGTTAACCACTAATACATGATGTTTCATTTTTATGCTTTGCAACATTTCAAGTCTTTTCTTTATGCTCTTCTCATGTTCATGATCTGTTGCCTATGTTATGATTATGCTCACCCCATGCAATATTGTTTTTATCTATCCTATTACTGGGATTCTAGCTCACCCCTTTTGATGTATATCCTCAGGTGGCTACATTTACTATGGAGAGGACAAGTGCCACTAAGAAGCTAGTGAAGAAGAAATTAAATAAATGTTTATGGTTGATGTTGTATTTGTTATGTGTGGTCCTAGTTTTCCCATGATACTAAACATTTAGATCCTCTATGTGTAATACTATTATGTTTTTTATCTTTGAAATGATGTAATAGTAATGTAAGAAAAGGTGGGGTCTCTATAGTTGGTATCAGAGGCAAGGTTTAATTAATTTGGGAATTAGGATTATAAACCCTAGAAAAAACCTTTTGTATGAGACTAAGAAAAAATATGCACACAAGAATATTTACTTAGGGATCCCATATCTTATGTTTTTGGTATAAAAATTGTAAATGAATAAGTTATTCATGACTTGTTTACTTATGTTTTGTTTTAACCTTTTCTATTTTAGAAAATGGTGGGAACTAGGAGAAATCAGGCCAACAACTCATGCGAGGTCCAATGAAACAATTGCCCGAACGACATCCCCAATGATTTGGGAGGTGGAGTTCAAAACTAATGGAAATGATTACCCAATTATCTTTGGTTTTTAACAATAACCATAATAATGGGGAATTTACTCCTTCACCATAGAGGGATAAACTAGATATCAAATGTTCTATGTGGAAACGACCACCGACGTTTAGTGGATCTTCTGATCCACTAGTTGTGGAATAGTGGCTCAACTCCATAGAGAAGATCTTTTTTGTTCTCTATTGTTCCGAGACAGAGAAGGTGACTTTAGCCGTTTATCGTCTAGATGGAGAAGTCGATCAATGGTGGTATTTCATTATGAACACCAAGCCAAGGGGGGAAATTGAAGAGTTAGAGTGGGAAGACTTTAAGATAATGTTTCTTAATAAGTATTGCCCACGAACTCTTAGAATGAAGATGGAGAGAGAATTCATAGAGATAAATCAAAAAGAAGGAGAATCTATCAAAACCTATGAAGTGAATTTTACATGGCTTGCAAGGTACACTTCGGGGTTTGCTATCAACAATGATAGAAAAATTGATAGATTCTTTAGTGGATTAAAACTACACCTTCGAAAGGCTCTTGCAATTTGAGACATTGGGAGTTATGAAGAAGTTGTTCAGTGTGCTCTCAAAGTGGAGATAGAGTTTGGAGAATGGTCCCATGGATATGGTGATATGAAAAGAAAGATGGAGTTTCAAGCCAGTGGATCTAATGACAAAGGTGGGAAGAAAAATCAACGACCCACATGCAAAAAATGTGGGAAGTTGCACAATGGGAACTTCCTCAAAGGGATGGGGAAATGCATCATGTGTGGGAAAGAGGGACATCATTATCAAGAGTGTCTAAAAGACACGTAAATAAAGGATAATGTAGCCGATTAAAGGGGATAAACACTCATGTTTCAATGCTACAACTATAGGGAGGTTGGGCACTATGCAAACCAGTGCACAAAACCTCGAGTTCTCGAGGGTAATCAGCGTCAACAGCCACAAAAGCCAAAGGAACAAGGGAAGGCTTATGAAATTGCTACTGTGGAGGTAGAGCATGATAATGAAGACATACAAGGTAAACTTTTCATTCACTTAAGAATGGAAAAAGTATTATTTCATTATGGTTCTACGCATTCCTTTATATCTTGCAAGTTCTCTAGAACTATAGAATCAAATCCCCAAAAACTATAGTAGAGATATCTGTAAAAACACCAAGTGGTTCAATTATTGCAACCCAAGTGTTTGAATCTTCTCCCATTGGCGTATTTGGGAAGATTCTTCTAGAAAATCTCTTAATACTTTCCTTGGTGGAATTCAATGCTATAATGGGAATGGACTGGATTTCATTATATAGATCACATATCAACTGTCGGGAAAAGGAAATATCTTTCCATATTCCAAACCATCCCAATGCTCCTCTACAAATGCAAGGAAGATCATGAATCTCCATTGAAAAAGCCATCAATGTTGTGGGAGTTCATTCCCTATGAAGAAGCATACCTCGCCCAAATGGTTGTGTCGAAGGAAACATCCAACTTTGAGGAAATTCCCATCGTGAGGGAATACGACAATGTATTTCCCAAAGAGTTACTCGGAATTCCCTCGGATCATGAGGTAGATTTCACAACTGATCTCATACCCGGAGCTACTCCTGTCTCGAAGTGCCCCTATAGGATGTATCCTATCGAACTGTAGGAATTGAAGAAGCAGCTGCAAGAGCATCTAGAAAAATGGTTCATATGCCCTAGTGCATCACCTTGGGGTGCACCAGTGCTCTTTGTGAAGAAGAAGGATGGAACCATGCGGCTCTGTATCGATTACCGGGAACTAAACAAGATCACCATAAAGAACAAGTATCCTCTCCCAAGGATTGATGACTTGTTCAACCAGTTAAGAGGAGCTCAATACATTTCAAAGGTGGATCTTCGTTCTGGATATCATCAGGTAAAGGTGAATAAGGAATATATTTAGAAGTTTTCCTTTCATACAAGGTATGGGCAATATGAGTTTTTGGTGATGCCCTTAGGACTTACTAATGCCCCTGCAATCATCATGGATTTGATGAATAGAGTCTTTAGACATTACCTTGACAAATTTGTGGTAGTGTTTATATATGATATTCTCTTCTACTCCAACAGAAAGGAGGAACATGAAGAACATATAAGACATGTGTTGGAGACATTGAGGAAGGAGAAGTTGTACGCCAAGTTCAGAAAGTGTGACTTTTGGATGAATAAAGTCACGTTCCTGGGACATGTGATCACAAGGGAGGGAATTTCTGTGGATCCTTCAAAGACAAAGGCGATTGAGGAATGGTCTAGGCCCTCTAGTGTCACATAAATCTGTAGTTTTCTTGGATTGGTTGGGTACTACCGATGTTTTGTGAGAAACTTTTCACGATTGTCAAGCCCGCTAACTAAGTTAACGAGGAACAGGGTAAAGTATGTCTAGATTGAAGAATGTGAGCTAAGCTTCACGGAGCTAAAAAGAAGGCTGATCACTGCAACTGTACTCACACTACTGAAAAGTGGAGAAAGTTTTGTGATATAAAGTGATGCTTCAAAGAAAGGCTTGGGTTGTGTACTCATGGAAAATGATAATATGATATCCTACGACCCACGACAGTTGAAGATCCATGAGAAGAACTACCCGACACATGATCTAGAGCTGGCAGCTGTGATTTTTGCCTTGAAAATCTGGCGGCACTACCTTTATGGTGAGAAGTGTGACATATACACCGACCACAAGAGACTAAATTATATATTCACCCAAAAGGAGCTCAACATGCATCAAAGGAGATGGTTAGATATAATCAAGTATTACGATTGCTATATTCACTATCATCCTAGAAAGGAGAAAAAGGTAGTTGATGTTATAAGTAGAAAAGAACCTATTACTCTTTCCATGCTGCAGATTGAGAAAGACCCTATCTTCTTGGATATGCAAAGGATGGATTTGGAAATCAGAAGGGTAGGGGATACATCCTACCTTGCACAATTGATTTATCAACCATCCATCCAGGAGAAGATTAAGGAAGCAAAAAGGAAAGATGTGGAGATAAAAAATAGGGTGAATGTAGTAAAGGAAGGGAAACTACAAGAGTTCCATATCGACGATGATGGTGTGATTTGGTTTTGATCATGGTTTTGTGTGCCTTCATCGCCCGGGATAAAGAAGGAGCTACTGGATAATGCTCATAGCTCAACTTTCTCTATCCATCCTGGGAGTACCAAGATGTACCGTGATCTCCAAGAACACATTTGGTGGGATAACATGAAGAAGGAGATTTTAGAATATATATCAAGGTTCTTGGTATGTCAGCAAGTTAAATCTGAGCAAAAAATGTCCAAAGGTATGATGCAGCCATTGCCTATACTCATGTGGAAATGGGAAAATGTTACTATGGACTTTTTCATAGGCCACCAAAAGATGACAAAGGGAAATAATGTGATATGGGTTGTGGTTCCCATTTTATCGCTATTCTGGAAGACCTCTCTCTTGAACAACTTTCAAGAATATATGTGAAGTAAGTGGTGACATTTCACGGTGTTCCACTCTCAATTTTCTTTGACCACGATCCAAGGTTCACATATATGTTCTGGAGGAGCCTTTAACATGCTTTGAGTACTGAATTAAATTTTAGCATGACCTATCACCCCAAAACTGATGGCCTATCTGAAAGGACTATTTAGATGCTTGAAGATATGCTAAGATCTTGGTCTCTTGAATTCAAAGGTGGTCGGAATCAGAATCACCCATTGGATGAGTTCTCATACAACAATAGCTTCCACTCGAGTATTCAGTTGGCTCCGTATGAAGCTCTTTATGGGAAGCGGTGTAGAACTCCTACCTATTGGGATGAAGTTGGAGAAAGAAAGCAGCATGGACCAGATCTTTTTCATGTGATGATAGAGAAGGTTCAAAACATCCAAAAACACATCAAAGCTACTCAAAGTCAGAAAAAGATCTATACTGAAAACCATCGAAGGGACTTAGAGTTCGATGTTGGAGATAATGTCTTCCTTCGAATATCTCCATGGAAGAGAGTCATGCGATTCGGGAAGAAAATGAAGATAAGCCCAAGGTATATAGGCCCCTTTGAGATCCTTGACAACATAGGAGATATGGCCTATCGTCTTGCACTTCCACCGAATATGTCTCAATTTCATGATGTGTTTCATGTATCACTACTGTGGAAGTACATACCAGACCCCTCACATGTACAAAACTCAGAGGTGGTGCAATTGGAAGATGATCTCTCCTATGAGGAGTAGCCAGTAAAGATTCTGGATCGGAGTGATAAGGTTCTACGCAAAAAGACAACCCATTTTGTCAAAGTGTTGTGGAGGAACCATAAGTTTGAGGAAGCAACTTGGGAACCAGTAGAGGCAATGAAGGAGAAGTACCCTCACATTTTTGTGCAAAGTGAAATTTCAGGGGCGAAATTTCTTAAGGGAGGAATAATGTCAAGACACAATGTTTTTCAATGGAAATTCCCTTCTTATAATTATGTCATAAAATAACATGAAAACACAACATAATGAACTACTAAGTGATATGTGACCTTCAAACATAAGGTTGTCACTTCTATCTTTTGTATTTCGAAAATCCGACATACACGGTTGTGTTCAAGATGATTTTCAGAGTCTGATGAAACAAAAAATAATTTTTGGTGAATAGTAACATACCCATAGGAATAGTAACATACCATTATGAATAGTAATATGGCCCATATGAATAGTAAATCATCCAACATAAGAGTAACATTACCTATGAATAATTAAATAAAATTTAGACATCTTAAAAAGTGACAATTTGACCTTGATATACGTTTTGGTATTTTGTAAGTCATAAATAACTAATTATAATTAGTTAATTAATTTAAAAGTGTATTTTATTCCCAAAAATGTATTGAATCAATGTATTAGAGTTTTTAGATAATTTTATAAGACCCTACGTATTTTTTGAAAGCACTATAAAATCAGTTTTAATCTTAAAAACTGTTTTGTATGTAAATTATGATTTTAATTAAATATTAAATTAATAATATTTAATAAATTATTTCTGAATAATGTACTTATTTTTTTGATTCTACACGTTTAAAACTGGTTGGGGTAAATTTTTGGGATTTTTCAGAGATATATGAATTTTTTATGTATAGTGAAATACCGTAATTTACAAAATAAGCTAAATAAGCTAATTATAGGGTCATGTGTGATGTTCTGCTGATGTATGCCCACTTAGTTTGGGATTACAATATAAAATTACTATTATTGGTCATTCAAGACTCACTGTTCCTTGTCTTGTGGGGAAATAATGAACTAATCAATTTTATATTAAGGAAACCCGTCTCCCCTCCACTATAAAATCCACCCTTCACACCCTCATTTCCTCACACATCTCAAGCTCCAAGAATTCTATAAACTCTTCCCAAACACCATCCCTAGCCCCTAGCCCACGTCCAGGAGCTACTGGTCTCATCAAAAGACCATGATTTGTCCCTCAAGGAGGTTCTCAAGAGGAGGATTCAAGAGGTAATTTCTCTCCCTCTTCTCCTTTAATTTCCTTTCAAGTTCATGTTCATTTCTTGATCTATCCCCACCTATCTTCATCTAAATTTTATTGTAACTCTAGTATTATACACCTACTACAATTTTATGATTCTAATGGGATATTATATCATCTAACACATTTCCCTCTTCCTTTTATTTTATTAAAGAGAACGTTGTTCGTGAGGTGTTAATTTATCACCATCAAGAACAACATACTTTATTCTTCCATTTCTACCTTGAAATCTAGTCAAGAAACCATTTTTATGGTGGAAACAGAATGTTTTATATTTATTATGTTTAGGAAATATCCTATGGCCATATTACTATGTGATAAGTTAAAACAAGTTCATTGTGATCCAAAAACCGCCCAAATTTACCCAAATAACCATCATTAGATTCTTATCTAATGATTCGTCCACATGGATATAATATAATTCATTATAAAATCATTCAAGCTCCTGTAATATCATTAATAACCTGTAATATCAGTTTTGGATGTTTACCCATTTTCTACACAAACTTCAATTTAAGAATACAAGTGAACCACTCAAGAAAACCATAAAAATGAACATCCCCAAACAATGTTTTTATGCTCTATAAGTCATCCAAAGGAACATAATATGAAATAATGAAACCAAAATGAACCCTATTATTGTATAAATGGTTCTATAATTTCTAATTAGTGAATATAATGTCATTATATAGGACATTAAAGAAAAGGAGGCATTCGAGTACAAGGTAAGGGGAAATCTTGAACCCAATTTTCTTCCTTCGGGTTCTCCCTCTTTCACTCCATTTTTGATATGGTTACTCATCAAAGATCATTTTCTCATCATTTCCTTTAATTTTTTGGGATATAAATATTTTTCACTGGTTTTTATGTCCAACAAAATGTTTTCCAAAATAACTCTTCTTTTAAGAACACCCCTTTTACTTCTCACTGAATGTGAATGGTTCTTGTAACATGTATGTTATGCCCTCTTTCTTTGGGGAACCCAAAGCTTATGAATATGTTATTATGAGATGAGACCAATTCCTTTTCATGGGTTCATTATGTTAATTTATGTTATATGTTTATTTTGTCGAGTATGATAAATGATAATGTTATGATGTGACGGGTGCGCCGGGAATTATATAGCGCAAAATGAATGTTTAAATGTGACGGGTGCGCCCAGAATTATACAGAGCTCCAATGCATTGTGAAAGTGATGAATCTCATTAGTAAATGTGAAATCATGTGTGAATAAGATGCTAGATTGGTTCACAAGTATGTGTGGTAGTAAACCACTAAGACATGATGTTTCATTTTTATGCTTTTCCACATTTCAAGTCTTTTATTTATGCTTCTCTCATGTTCATGATATTTTTCCTATGTTATGATTATACTCACCCCATTCTATATTGTTTTTATCTATCCTATTACTAGGCTTCTAGCTCACCCCTTTTGATGTATATCCTCAGGGGGCTACATGTACTACGGAGAGGACAAGTGCCACTAAGAAGCTAGTGAAGATGAAATTAAATAAATGTTTATTGTTGATGTAGTATTTGTTATGTGTGGTCCTAGTTTTCCCAAGATACTAAACCTTTGGATCCTTTATGTGTAATAATATTATGTTTTTTATCTTTGAACTGATGTTCTAGTAATGTAAGAAAAGGATGGGTTGCTATAGTGTAACATGTTCTGACTATTTTCATAGAATAGTGACATGCTTCATCCTGATATATATATATATATATATATATATATATATGCCACCGGTGGTTCTTTTTATTGTAGTTGTTCATTTCAGTTAGAGATGTTTTACTTCTTCCACTATTGTTGTATGTTTTTTCTTGTATTCCACTATGCTAAACTTTGACAAATGAGGGCATAGTTTCCCCACTATGATACCTAGGCCCTCGCTGCTAGTCGGTAGCCCTTGGCGTTCGGGGAAATGCGCTTGAGGTCATATATGCCACCGATGGTTCTTTTTTATTATAGTTGTTCATTTCAGTTATACATGTTTTACTTCTTCCGCTATTGTTGTATGTTTTTTCTTGAATTCCGCTATGCAACACTTTGACAAATGAGGGCATAGTTTCCCCACTATTAGACCTAGGCCCTCGCTTATAGTCGGTAGCCTCTGGCATTTGGGGAAATGCGCTTGAGGTCATGTGACTAACCAGGTTCGGGTCACCCGTGGAGTGGCACCCAGATCCGGGACGTTACAACTTTAACCAACATTAATTTTATTGGGGGACCACATAATCTATAAAAACCACTTATTAGATAATTATATCACGGATCTTTATTTTCAATCAATTACACCTATGTTTATCCTAGGTAAATCATGGTCATTATCCAAATACTTCATGAAGGATCATAAAGTGTTTTTGAATTTTAAAAAAATACCCATAGGCGTGTCAAAAAAGGTTTTTCAAAAGGCATGTTGTCTTGCACCGACTGACGATCGATTAAAATCCCAATAAACTATTTTTGGAGTAATTAACCATAGGTATAACATTTCTAGAGACACATCTACTTATAGAATGCATAAAAGGATGTAGTTTCTTATAAACCACTCACTTTAACCTTTACCAAAATTCATGGATATTTTCCCATACATATATATATCCATTTACTAATCCCGATAGATCTCACTAAATTTGTCTCATCATATTTTCCAATGGTTAACTTAACCTATCCTCTAATACCAACTATAAATACCTGTGATTATCATACATATATATTACATCTTAACAAATGATTATTCATTTCATCTTATAAGTACATGCAATAGGGCCATAAAGGATTTGATTCATTATAAACATAGATACATAAACAATTAGTTCAAAGGTTTAACTACATCATCTACCTCTATGTTCTTCATAATTATAAAGCTTCATGGATATATCGTACATAAAACCATTATTCATAACATAAGAATGGAAACATAAAAAATAGAGATATTAGATGCTCAGTAAGTTTAATTATGGGAGAAATCGTTGATCACATAAGTATACACAACTAGAAAAAGGACATATTTCCATGGTTACAAATAGTGTAAATAGGCCCCAAAATCATGGCCATTGGCTACGACCACAGTTCTGGACAACCATGGCTGCTATAACTATGGTAGTAGGTCCCAACCTATTACCATGGTTTTAACCGTGGCAATAGCTGCCTATGGCCACAGTTTTGAAAACTGTGGCAATGGGTTTTAAAAACTTCCATTGTGGCAGTTGACCTTTATCCACGGTTTAAAATGTGGCTATAGGAAGCTATTTAAACATTTTTAACCATGGCTATAGCCTTGGTAAACCGTGGAAATATCTTAAATACAAAATATCACCAGTAGGTTTTGATCCCTAACCTTTTCTCTACAAACCAAAGTAGTTACCGCTACACTGAGTGACATTACGGGTATATATATATATATTATGATATATATTTTAATATAAACCATGGGAATATCCTCAAAACTGTGGCGGAAGGTCTTCCCACTAATAATTTGGTGGGAAATATTTTTGTCACCAAATCACGGGAACCCTATTGCCAGACTTTTTAAAAACTGTGGCAATAGGCCATTGAGAAAAGTGGAATATAGCCATGGTTATAAAACCATGGCTATAGGCCATAAAACTGTGACTATAGCCATAACCTATATCTACGTTTCTGAAAACCTTACCTATTGTCCATGATAATTACCCTAGTTCCATGGTTTTAAAACCATGTCTATATACCATAAAAACAATGTCTATAGCCCCATATAGCCATAGTTTTAAAACATTGGCTATAGGTCCATGGCAATAGCATCATTTTCAAGTTGTGATAAAATGTGTATAATGGTATGCGAATATATCTTAACATTTGAAAACCATACACTATATGTTCAAAAGATGATGGTGGGGTTATGAAGGTCATAGGGGTCTTCAATTTTTTGATCGGGTCATTAGCTCCGATGATGATTGTGTGATGAAGATGAAGTTGGTGTACCCAATAAGATAATTTTAGGAGACATGACTTCAGCTGATGCTGCTAACTCATGGACTGAGTCCCCCTTTAGTTCAGTATTCCTTTGTGTTTTTTAAATTTCAAATTTTGATTTTAGAATATATGAATTTTGAATCATGCATAAAGTTTTTGGTTACCAATCGACCATAATACAGCTATCATTAAAATGAAAAAATTTAATTTTCAATTAGACATATTTGATAAAAAATAAACTTTAACAAAACTATTTAAATAAATAAGGCCTTGTAGTTTATATCATGAAAAATAACTGAATGAGGATTTAGTAAAAAATATTGTTCAAGGTATATAAATACTATGTAATTTATTTTATAATCATTGGATACTTTAATAGTTCTAATTATATGATCCAATATGTACTCGAGTAAGAATGTCCTCTAGAAAATCAATGAAGCTCATATTCAATACCCTCCAAGATTTCCCAACTCTATCTTTATCAGTGGAACATACCAAAGATAGGATAGAGCATAAAAATATAAGAAACTACCTATTTTATTTATAATAATTAGTATGGAAATCATCTCTTAGTATCATTCCTCGATAAATAGTGTTCACTTGTTGTTAGTAACTAAATTTTAGGAAATTTTAATCACATATCCATCACATTTCCAAAATATGACACAAGGAGAATCTATGCAATATCAACTTTATCCCAACATTGTACAGTATTCTAATAAGATCCTCAATTTTCATCTACATAAACACCAATATCAATCACATTCAATTACAATGATAAAAAATCTCATTTAAAAGAGGTTCTCGTAGGGCTTCAACCACCAGTGTATCTCACTTTATGAAAAACATTGTGTATAATGTGTGAACTACTTAATATTATTTAACCATATAATTAAATGCTATTAAATCCCATAATAAAAAACCATTTTAAATCAAAGAATTATTTTTGGCTCCTAGTTTATTAATACAATGGAAATAATTTCATTAAACCAATAAATTATTATACATCATATATACCCATATATCAAAAAATCGTTAAACCACTTAACTATCACCAAAAAAAAGATTTATTTATAAACAACCTAAGAACATATCTAAAACAGCTTAAAACCTAATAAAATATCATATAAAAAAACTCCCATTAAATTTCATATAATATCATTAAAAAATAATTATATTGTCATAGAATATTAATTAAACCACTATTACTTTTTGAAAACCCGTATGTGAATTTTAACATACACATTGTATATGTATATTTTAGATAAAATCATATAAAAGTCATAATTCATGAAAAATTATATTTAAATAATGAAATGGAATTAAAAAAACTAAAATCAATTTATATGTTCATCTTGGGATACAAAACATTAATATTATTTAAGGAAAACGAAATTGAAAAGAAAAATAATAACATTGATTTTGTAGAAATAAATATCCCATAGAAACACATACCATGATAAATCTCAAACAACGTGAAAACATGGTAGAATAAAAGATAAATTCTAGATAAACAATCTAAAAAACCTATTATCCATGAATCATAAAATTTATAATAACACTAGAGAATTTTTTGGTCAAAATGGATCCTTGAAAAAAAATAAAATGAAATAATAATTAGAGTATAGTAGTTAAATGAAATGAGAGGAAATCTGGGATATATACAAGATGAATCTGTGGATTAAGAATCTTTTAGTCTTAAAGTATAAATTATGGTGTATCCTAGTTTCTCTATCTCAAGATATATCAAATTAAGTTGGATAAAATAACATAATTTATCTTGTAGTGTTATTTTTTCTATTAAGTAATTCATAAAAATTAATAAACTTGGATTCTATCATGTTCTAGTTGAAGGGTTTGACCATATTTTTACCATTATTCATGTAATTACATGTACAATAGATCAATATATAAGATTAATTGAGTTTAATTTTTGTGGGGGTTGTTAAGTTTACCCAACCATTCACTAACTATATGAGGGGTGCTAAATTTCATTGAAACAATTTCATGTTTTTTCCCATGCAACACCAAAACATTCAACAAGTATGAAATTATAAAAAAAATCATTATAATTACAAACAATAAAAAAAATTCACTTAATCAAAAAAATTAAATAATTTTTCATAGAAACACACTAAAGTGATATTTGGGTGTGATATTGACAATGAATTGATGAATACTCCTGAGAGAAATATTCTTCACTTGTGAAAGGGGGACGAAGAATATTGGGTCAAAAAATTCCGCACATTAAAAAATTGATTCTCTTACTAATTAAACAATACTATCAAAAACTAAAACCATTGGAAAATTTAATTTAATATTAAATCAGAATGATTTAACCGAAGGTAATTTATTTTTTCACTATCAACTCACTCTTTGTTATGATTTTCAAATATTTATTGATTAGTTGTTCCTACTCGAATCATATATTATAGTCTTTGTATAATTATCCTTGTTACGAGTGGAATATATCTAGGGTGAACCCTTATTATTCTCCAAACAACTCATTGTAGTCTTCATAGAATTATCCTTGGAATCATTATATGGATATCAACATGATTTAATATAATTTTTTATGTTGACATATATATATATATATATAAACATTCAAAAAATAATTATTTAAACCCATGAATTATGGAATTACCACTATAAAACACTATATCCAAAAATAATGGATGAAATCTTTAAAATGTCATTAAATTCATTAACATGATCCAAAAAATATAAATAGATTTTTTCCACCTTTTGATGTGATAAAATATACCTAGGAATAATCTCACTAAACATCCAAATCATTAAAAAGAAATATATCTATAGTACATCTTGCGTAACAATGATTAAGGAATGAAATTTAATTATTCAATTAATGATGTGAATATAAAATATGTATCCCAATATCTTGTGAAATAAACTATTATGTTATTTTTATTAAAATTGGTCTTAAATATATCATGTAATAGATATTTATATGAAAGTCAAATTTTCCATTTTTGAAAAATTAATTTTTACCCAATGTTTGGTCATTAAATATGCATAAGATTTAATAAAAAATATCTCATTGATATTACATGAATCAATTAATATAATATATAATATTATTTTTGTGTCTTCCAAAAATATTATTACATTTATTCAATCTAACCTCAAAATTCACCTTTAAAATATCTATGAGTATATTTATAAGAAACACAATGATAGATCATGTACAAAACTCATGAGTTAATAATTTCATGAAACAAGATAAGGTATTCTCCAAATGTGAGAGTTATATAAGAAAACACTATTGTATATAATAGTAATTTTGTGTTTTTTCCAACCCTTGTTATAAAAAAATACTATATCAAAAAAAATGTTAAGGATTTATTAGCCCGCATATTATTTATTTACATAATTATATCTCTTAATTATTCCCTAAATAAAATTTAATCTCATTTAAATTTTATTTTACTGACGTAATATTATTTGTTCTATAATAACTATGTTTAATGCATTTTATGACATTTTAAGATTAATTTTCCATATGTTGTTATTTTTTATTTTCCATTTTATAACACATTGGGAATTTATTTTAATTTAACACTATATTCATGATATTTACTAAAGAACCTAAAACATTCTACAATTTTAGTAAAGGATCCATGATATTAAAGATTAATTTTTGATTTTTTTTTGTTTGACCATAAATGTTTTCAACTCAATGTCATCTAATTTTCAATCATCATTTAAATATATCAAGATATATATACAGACAAAAATACACTCACACATTTATACATAAAAAATAAATAAAAATAGACACACACACAGACATATATGGTTTATTATGTAATTAAAAATTTAGAAAACTAAAAAATAAAAAAAATGTGGGGTTGAAAAATGGTATCCCAAACTTATCCCAAAACATATCCCATAGATGTATTGATAAATAAAAAAAATAATTTAAAAATTTATTATATTAATATTATTTAACACACCATCCCACATCCATATTATTATATTTCCTATAATTAGACTATTTATTCCCTACACAACCCACATCTGCATCATTTTTTCTATTTTTCCCTAATAACCTCAAGAAAAATTATTTCATGATACATTATGAACATACTAAAATAATTTAATATAGATAAAAATTTCAAAAATTAAATATTCATTGATTAGAAACTAAAAAACTATGTCAATAACGGAGAATTCAAAATAAAAAATCAATGCTTTTTGAAACACCAAATATAAAAACATTGTAAAAATTAAAAAGTAATTAATTTAAAATCATAAAAAGTACACAATGGGGTTAAGGATGTTTTTTAGAGGGTAGGAGAGTTGCTAAGTGATGGAGAAAGATGGAGGGAGATAAACTCAAGAAAAGAATAATGATACATATGAGATCTGAATGAGAGGACTTGAACTTTTTTTACTAACATTATTTGAACATCATGAAGATTTTGGGAATATTTTTTTAATGGATAGACATAATAACCATAAAATATTTTTTTCAGTAATTTTATATTCAATTAGGATTATAGTTTCTATTCAAATATTTATTTCAAATAAACAAGGGAATGGGTTTTAAATTATTTAGATGATCTTCCAATAATAATTGAGAATCTAACTATAGATTAAATTTTATTTTTATTAAAGATTTAACATTGTAAGAATGTAATATATATCTATAAGATATTTATTGTGTTGTAATAATTCTATCTAGTAACATTTAATTTTATTTATAATATAGTTTTTCTAGGAGGGACTATTAAAATAGACACTATAGAATCACCTAGATCATTGACTTTAGAACTAAAAATTCCTAATACGTAAATTATGATAACCATAAGAGGACACTATTAATAATTAGGATACTGTATAAAGTTCAATAGATTGTGTTTGAAATTACCAATTAATTATTTGAAATTTTAATATGATTAACTGATTGAATTGTTTTTATTTCTTGAACTCATACACTTCTTTTAGATAATGTCACTTGAGTTGACTCAAACCATTTATTATTCAATATCCTACCATTAAAATTGATTTAGTCATTTTTTTTCAATTTATCCATCATAAATTTATAAATCAAAAAGACTATTTTCTCAGCGTTTCCTAAAAAAACAGAAAATTATAATTGTAAATATAATAATTACCTAGTATATTGAACATTGTATATACAAATTTAGATTTGATATAATTTAACACTTGTGGCTCAAGGATAATAATTCTATTTTTCTTGTCATTTTCATGAATGAATTAATTTTTAGGATTTTAATTTAGCTAAAAAACTGAAATTAAACACACACACACACACACACACACATATATATTATCCACAATGATTTTTTCTTCATAATGTTACATTTTTAATTCAATTTTGTTGACTATAAATTGTAATAAATGAATAAATAAAAATTAGTAACAAGTTAATTTTAATTTTCTATATAATGGTTTACTCAGTAAGTGTCATTTTAAAAAAAATATTTTATAAAAATTTATAATCTCTTTTGGTTCTAAATTTACACTCCAAAAGTAACTTATATTAACAAAATTTAATTTATTTTATAACAACAAAATTTTATTTCAAATATAGGGATTATGAATATATTATAATGGATTGCATGATATTATTATTGGAATACCTTTTTATGCATATAGAGCGGAAATAAATAGAGTATTACATGATTCTAATAATGTTATATCAATGAAATCGAGTAAGGGGAGTGAAATTAATTGAAATTTAAAAACATGATAAATGAACAAATGATGAAGATTTTTTAATTAATATAATTCCCCCTAACAGATTGGAATATTTTAATGGATATTATATTGATCTTATGAAAAATTATTACAAATATTTTATTTAATAAGTGAGGTTTATTATTTTTTTGATATATAGGAAGAGGAAAATCATTCTGTTTGACTAAATAAAAAATGTTCCGTTCTAGATATGAATTATTTTGTAATGGATGATGCTAATTTTCTATTATTTTATATCAAAAAATTCTCCTTTAATTATTATAATGGAATGAATGTTTGATAAAAATTATTTTCAATATATCGAAAAATTATTAGGTACCATAAAATTGGAATCAACATACTTAATTGATGTTGATGATGATTCATATATTTTTTCCAAAATTTAATATGTATTTTTATACTAATTTCACACCTCATTATGTTTATTTATATTCAACATTATTGTTTTGTAACAATGAGTACATTAGCATGTATTAAATAGGTAATGTTTTAATATAAAAAAGGTACCTCATAAGTATATTTTAGACTTTAGAAGTGGGGGTTGATTCCATATATCCTTGTAAAAAGTGAATTTTTTTTCAAAAGGGACGTACAAATAGACACGTGTGTTTCTTTAAAAGATGTTACATACCATTTTTTGATGTATGTATTCTCCACAAGGGACCCTTTATTAAAAATAGAAAAAAATGATTTTTATATAGAAATCTATGAACTTATATAAATTTTTATATCATTAATTTATTAATTAAATATATAAATTTTAATTATAATTTAATAATATATAACTAGAAAAATTTGAATAATGTCCATATATACTATAATATAATATGTTGGTGTCAAACCAATGTCACTCACACAATCTATGAAATTGTTGAATCCAATTTGTAAAGACATATATTCCCTAATATTTTTACTCTTAATTGAATTGATTTACATAAAAATAAATATTAATCAACATTACCTATATAAAAACCATATTTCTATTCTAAAATATAACTAGAGTGATGGTCAATTATAATAAAATTTTTAATTTTTAATTTTTTAACCATGAATACAAATAGATATTATGATATATGTTATTTTTTCATAATAATAGTATGTATATGTTAAATAATTCCATGGTTTATTTTGATTATAAAAATTATTCTATATGAAATACATGACTTAATTAATTTGATGATCATATATAATATAGAAATTTTTATATTCCACTTTAATTGTGATATTGATTTGATCATTATTTTATATTATTTGTTTATTTTATAAACTAAATAAAATATTTTGATATAAAATTGGGTGTTTATAGAAAAATTAATATTACATAAATAATAAATATAAAAAATATCATAAAATCAATTATTATTTAAGATTCGATAGTTAGGGGTCCATTTTTATGATTTTAATGTTAGATAGACTTAGGGGTTTTTTTTGAATTATTTATTTATTTTTAATTATATCATAATTACATAGGACATCCAAATATCAATACTCACCTACGCTTGGTGTATTGATTATAACAAATAAACTAAAGATGAAAAGGACCATGGTAAAAAAGGTTCTAATTATATTTCGAAGAATTTATATGAAACTTTTGTTGATAAAAATTGGTAAAATTAAGTTATCTATGTGTTCCAAATTATTGAATGTAATTGAAATTATATTTTTTTAAAATCAAAATGGGTAAATTAAAAAACTCAACATAGAATAAATTTTTGATAATGAAATTGATTAATATGTTATCTTTTGATTACTTTATTGACTCTATTATATAATTGGTGATAGGAATGAATGTGTGGATTTTAATGTCACTATAGTTTTCCATAAATATTTATGAAAACTCAAAATTTATATGTTTATCATTAAAATTATGTTAAAAATGTCATGACATACTCTTAGTAAATAACTTTTATGGATACCATCTAAGGGAATCTAAAATGATGATATGAGGTATGTGGTTGTGAGAAATTTTAAAAAATGAGGATAATTAAAAAAATTATTTTATATTTAAAAACCCTTGAGAATATTCATTATATTTATTTTTAATTTTTAATAATATTTTATTTCATTGATATGATTGAAAATTACTAGTATTTTTGAGTGATTTTAAATTTTAAATTTTTTAATAAAAAATCATTATTATTAAAATACCAAAAAATAGTACTAATTCTTATTAATGGTATTATTTAAGATTCATTATAATTTTTATAGGACCAAAATCATATTGTATTATTTGACCATTTTCAATTATTTTCTTAATATATAACTATATGAACACTATATAATAATATAGAATAATAAATATTCAACGTGTTCCAATGTATAAATGTTCCTCTCCATTTTGTTGGATTCTGAGATAATGTTAGAGGTTGGGTATGGTTTTTAAATGATTCAATGTTTTCTACCATTATAATCTAACCTGTTCTCTCTATGAATTTTAGAGTCAATAGAAATGATTATTTTGGAGCACAATAAGGATGTTTTGATTGATAACGATGTATTTATGGAAAATATATATTGTAGGTAATAGATATTTTTATACATGGTTTTGGTAACAACGTAATCATTCAATTACAATTGATTTATCTAAAATTCACTAATTTATCTTCATTTACCCTGATTAATAAAATAATCAATTTCTTATTGTCGATGCAGATCTTCTTCATTTTATGTCTTTGTGTAATGATGTAAATATGTGATGATTTAATAAAATTGAATTAAGATTAAACATTCTACTACATTGTTATATGTTTAAGAGAGATAAATATTAAGTGTAAAATTTGAGTTACAAAAATAATTAAAATGGAATGAATATTTAGATATTATTTCTTGTATTTGGAGTAAAATAAGAACAATAATAAAGTTGTGTGTTGATGGAAATAGGTTACAAATATAATAAATGTTTATATGATTTTATTTATTTATTATTTGATAAATCTATGTAATAGAAAAGGGAATTAGAAGGGGAGATCTTGAGGTTTACATAACAATATAGTTTCACAGACATTAAGCTATATTGGTTAATGTGTAAAGTTTTTATGCTACCCAGAATAGCTAGTTAGTGTGATAAGAAATGACTCATGAAGAATATAGATAGATATAATAATATCAATGATAAATATTCTTGGTTCCTTATGTATTCGAAGAAACATCTAGGCTTAATATGATTTCTCTATAAGGAATTTGGGATGTTAGACTCTATAAACCTTCATGATCAACTAAGTACAAGAATGGTGTTGATTCATTTCATATGTGATCAATCTTTAAGAACTCAATATTTATAGAAAATAACACATTGGTAATTCAATGGAAAAACTTGAGTGTAAGATATTTTAATAATGATGTTAAATTAATTTGAAAATTATAAAATAACTTCATTATAAATATGTTTGATCTGTTTAAATATGTTTTTAAATGTTTATGTTAGTTTAAAATATCTAAAAAAGTTAGTCAATTTAAATATTCTATTTAAACATTGGCAATAAATCACATGTGGGTTAGTTTTATTTGAAGATATCTTAATATAATTTGAGTTCTACTAAGTCAATTCAAATAGTTTCAATTTTCTGAAGATAATTTATGAGTTTATTTGAGAGAGATATATATTAATACAGTTTATATGTACTGTAATAGTGAAAATAAAAAAACTACAAATTCTTTTATTAGATCTCCTAAAATAATAATATGAAAAGTAAAGGTATATGCAATAATAGTATGAGATTAAATAGTAGTTTGTATTATTAACTCCATAATAATAATTATTTTCCATTATTTTATAATAATTCAAATTGTTCATATAATATGTAAGTGTTTTTTACTATTATGTGATACTATGTTGGATGGTTACAAATTATACAATACAAAAAATATGGATTATTTAATAATAACATTCATGATTCATAATAATAACCTGGGGTTTTCAAATAATATATAAGATCATTTAAAGTGAAATGTGTGATCAAACTAGTATTTTATCCAATTTTGTACGGTTAAAAATGATAATGAAATATTGTTCATTATTAAATAAATGTTTTTATCCTTAACAAATAAGGTTAAATAAATGAATTATATTTTTAATTGAAGAAGAAGATTGTACCTTGAGTGAGCATACGAAAATGTAAATAAAAAATAGGGGTTTTCTAAAAGCACATAGGAATACAAAACATAAATAATTTTTGGATCATCATATATAATATATTGAAATATAATTTAATATATCGCTTACTATATTGAATCATGATTTGGAAATTATAAAATCATGAGGAATATTTATGAATGATACTAGATGAGTATTAAATAATATAGATATGTTTATATATTTTAAAATTCATTTTTACATTATTCTCAGTGGATATTTCAAAGAAAAAAAGGACGGAGTTTGAATAAATTTCATGATTTTGAAATAAAAGGAGTTTTCATAATCAATTTCAGATCTATTATCCATCGGATCTTGATGACTCTATAAATAAGAGAATATTTTGAAGTAGAAAATCAAATAGGCTAGTATATATATTACCTATTACAGATTATTCTGGGAATTAATGAAGATTAATTAAAAGATATTTTTAGAGACCCACACACATAAGGGATAAACATTATAATTTTTTTGATGTATTAAATAATATAAATATCTAGTAAGATATTTTTACAAACTTGGAAGAGAATAAAAATTATTAATTCAATAGATTATCAAGACTCAATTATTAATATTTCATCATTAAGATACTTATTTTTGCTTTACTTATTCTATCTTTATTCACATAAATCTTGTAGTGGGTTCTTTTTTAGTCTAAGTGGGGTAAATACCCAGAAAGGATGGGTCAATCAGGGTTTGATGGATAAAAACAGCTACCCCTTTTTATATTGACTCATTGTTAAACAGTACCATTTCTCTCCTCTTCTCATATAAATATAATTATGTAGAAATGAAATCAAGAAATATACATAGATATTTTATGTTGTACCCCCAAAACAATATAGTCAATGGTGCATACAAAATAAACGTTCCAATGTATCCAGAAAATTAAATTCAACTAATATTATAGTGTTTTTAGTGGAATAACTTCCCGTATTATCTATAACCATTAAATATAGATAACTTACTATAATTTTGACTAATGTTAATTCATTACTCCTTTACAAAATTCTTTTATTTTCGTGAAAATATTTTAATTTACTTCCCCTACAATTTAGTGTGTATTAAACCTCTGTTTTCAATCGAGATATGAAATCCACTTTACTGCATTGTATTTTCTTCCTGAAAATTCTATCTATTATTATTTCCCTATGAATTTACTTATCTTATATTATATTTTTCCATATGTGTGTTTTTACATAGACACCCTATCTTTCACGAACTAACTATGACTTACCATCTCAATCAGCTTTTTAACTGCATGTAGACCACTTAATGCTTTTTCTTTATGGGATAAACATCCATTATGAACTCAATTATGCATCGTGAAATCATCCTAATTTGAAGACCCTATCCATCATGAACTCCCTAGTGCTTCATGAGAATGATTTTCAAATTCTTTAAACTTTCTAGTGATAATAATCTATTAAGTTTTATTGTCTCTAATGAAGTAAGTGATTGGTGGTCTTTATTTAGGAATATAATCTAAAAAAGAATTCTAATCACAAAAATTACTATTCATACCTTAATATAAACCCCATAACCTATTAACTCATCTATTTATATTTTATAGAGTCAAATCCCTCTACTGTGACCCCAAAATCACAAAAATTTCTCAAATGATGACTCCTATTCATGAACTCCCTTTGTAGTATCTTTTCAAACACTACTTTATTCTCCCAAATGACACAACTAATTTAAATAATTCCTTCTCGATAATAAATTTTCTATACAGTTTTCATTTCATATCTCTTACATGATATCCAGGACTCTTTCGAATTCTTATAGAGTTAACTACCATTGTTATTATCAGGATATAGTGTACATGAAATGTACTATCTGTGAACTCATGTACATGTTATGTGAAAACCCTCCCTTTCCATTGAAAACGAGCTCTGAAATTTCAAACACAGATTTTGGAGAACATTGAGAAACATCACCACCTTTACAACTCAATATAAAAAAAAACCTTTTATAACTTTTCCTGCCATTTTTTCAGTAATCAGAAGAGCACAAAAACATTGGGAGGGACTTTTTTCAAATAATAACCCATTCTTATTTTTTAGGAAACTCTTAAAATTATTAATAACTTATGTTAAAAAATACACACATACTATCTATTTTGATATCTATTCAATCGCATGGAATTAGTATAGTGATCAAAGAAATAATCAACACATAATCTAGGACTACATGAGTCAATATCGCTATAAGATATATTTTTATGATTAAAATATCATCAACAGACTTCCTCATTATAAACTACACATGATGAATCATTCTCAGGACTTACTATTATGGTAACCTGTACCAATTATTGTTTATAATTGATAAAAGGGTTACATAAAGTGTACCACATAGAATACCTCTTCTACAACCGAAACTAAAAACTTCTTATATTACTAAACCAAAGGTTACAATTCATAATATTTATTCAATGAAATAATAAATTTAAAATTTTCATGTTTTAAACTCAACCAATGTTGTTTCTCCCCATGAATTATAATTGAATTTATCTTTACTTACACAACATTACTCCCACCTATAATAGGTTAATGAAAACTCATCCCTATTTATGAATAACATCTCTCTTACTCCAACAATAAATGAAAATTTCACTCCATAATGATCTTCAAAACAAGAAGAAACAAATTTTAAATAGACAAAAAAATAATCATACCTCAAAGAGTAGGGGTTCCACATCCTCATTGTTTATGTATGATAACTCAACTAGACTATAATAGACCGAGGATAACATTAAAACACGTCATTTGGTTGGACCTATATATATTTTTCTATAAATTGATGTTATATTGGAACATTCTAAAATATTTCAGACCCATTATCCAAAATTCCCTGATAAAATGATACTTTCATTTGATGTTCTTCATTCTTGAGTGAGGGATAATATTTTTGATATGATTTGTTGAAATTTAATAATTTTAATTAATTCTTGATTTGATAATTCACTTTTAATCCCTAATATAAAATTTTCTTCTCAATCCTTAGTAATTATATGACTGTTTGAGTGGTTGTGATATTTTCATCCTATTTATTTATTTAATAAATGATATATGGGTTCTTATATAGTGTAGAAATACATAATCCTATAAAAAATACACCACCTGACGTGGATTTCCTATTATTCACTAAACAAACCCAACCTGTATCTTAAAATCCCATTTACTTTTAGTAATATGTTTTTCTATGTAGTTAACTGAATTCACCATTTCTCAGATATATCGTAGTATTCATTTCACTATAAACAGGTTGACTTCCTTGGAATTACATAGATAGTTTGTGTCACTATTAATTATAATATTATTTCAATGATCTATATGTATTATTTTACAATAACAAAAATCAATCATCATATTTTGAGAACATCACCCGAGTAGAATCCAAGGTATTTATCAATTTAGAACCCTTCATTCCTAATCTCCTCTGAAATTTCATTTTATATTTATATTAGTGAAAAATTATATTTCACAGATCATTTTCATTTCAAACATACACAATAAAAAATCAATAAATTTTTTATTGTGATTTATCATATCCAATAATGATTACATCATAAATATTCAAAAAATCATTATTATTTTATTAATCTCATAATTAAGATATAAATTATAATAAAATTCACCGTTCTAGAAAAAAAAATACTTTAATTATTGATCATATCATGAAAACCATGTGATTGGGACCCACTTCAAACAATTTCAGGCATTCATTTGCTAAGAAAATTATTCTCATATTCTAGGAAAATAATTC
Source organism: Viscum album (assembly GCA_963277665.1). Lineage (NCBI taxonomy): Eukaryota > Viridiplantae > Streptophyta > Magnoliopsida > Santalales > Viscaceae > Viscum > Viscum album. The sequence goes on along the minus strand of OY728159.1, from coordinate 1,284,200,629 downwards.
AATATGGGTGTTCAATGTAAACCAGATCTTCTAGGATTCTATTTAGAAATGTTTAAATGATAATCACTAAAAAAATATAATTTTCCTTTCACTGTAATAGTTATCACGATAAAAGTTCTCTCTTAAATATACATGGGTGAAAATGATTCGTGAATACATTTTTTTAGATTTGGGAGTACCCTATATAAATTGTTAATTCTTTTTAAAAGTCACCATTCCATCCTCATTAAAATTATTATGGAATAAATATTTGTCTACTATGTTTTAAATATTTATTAACCTCAAGAAAATCATCAAAATATTATTAATTTCTAGTTAATGATTTTCTTCATTCATCACTTGAACATAACTATTATCATTTGTAGCTTAATTAAAAAACATTTCATTTTCCTGATATAATAGTGGTGTTAGATGTGGAAACATCATTTTCCTCATATACACTAGTTGATTATAATGGTTAATGTTATTATACTCAGAAATTCCATATTTTGTTCATATTTCTTTGTTGACCTAGTACTAATAACATTTACACATCATCGAGGAATTATTTTTGAATCATTGAGAGACCCTTTTTCTCTATTAGATCTACATAAATTTTCATTACTATCCAACCAAAATTGAACACTATTTTACTAAAAAATCTACTCATATTACACTACCCTATACTCATTTCATTTGATATTAATTTATAATGACTTGTTCAAGTATTTATATTCTTTATATTTTGTGAGTTTAAAATGAAAAATCCCACATCTTTATAGTATCCAAACATCTCATGTTCTCCCATTTAAGGGATTATGCACATTCATATTAAAAATGAGAATTATATAAATATCACTTTATTTTCATTCCATAGCTCACATAGAGTCATTTATTATCTAATAAATATAAAATATATATTATAAATATACACTTATGTCAAGACTCTTTCCTTCCATAAATTCCCCAGTATATCTTTTCCAATAAGAATTGTTTTCGCCAGATTATATATGATCCCATTTCTCCTCTCGGTGATAGTTTTTTCTAAGGTGTTATATCAAATGAAACATTATTCCTTATCATGCAACTCTCAATATATTCATTCACAAGATGATTTTAAACTTAATTTCATTTTTTGTTAAGATTATTATAATTTTATGTCTAAGAATCTCATAAATCTCTATCCCGTAATCTGATGTACAACTGAACACCTAATATTTTTACTAGTGACTACAATCCATTCAATCTTATTATAAACATCAATTAATAGAAGATAATATTTTTTCCAGTCAATAAATCTTGTTGATACTAGTCTGCACACATCAACAAGAACCAACTCAAACACCATGGTTTACTTTTATCTTATTTTATATGTCCCTCATATAATAATACCTTTAATATATGAATAATATGTTGGTTTTTGATCAGGTGATAGATTATGGAAATCACAAGGGATGTCACATTTCACCCAAACAACCAATGTTGGTAGGGTTATATAGATATTTTGACTGTGACACAACCTATTGTAATTATCCATGGAAAAAAAGAATAGATCACTATCTTCACTAATAAAGAATACATTCCTCGTCATGGGATTCCCTTGTATAAAAACAAAATTATACATTTCCTTAATTATACAAGTCTTATTGAAAAATTTTACAACATTAATTGAGTCACATAGTTTACTAGAATTCACAATGGTGTTACTATGACCTTAAATGGAAAAGAAATATTCACATATCCTTTTATTTACACTGTATATTTCTTTAAATAGAAAAAAAATTTAAAGACTTTATCATTTCAGAATTTTATAAAAAATTTTTTGTCATTAATGATGACTATCACATGATATAAATCTTTTTGGGAAATATTTGAAACCACTACACACTAAACCTTTTTATCTTTTATTCTTTTATTTTGAATCACACTTAATAATAATTTAGATACTTGATCTTCTTCAAAATTTGGTTGATTATAATTTTCTCTAAATTTTGGAAATTCATTTTTCAATTTCATTTCTCTTGATGATTATTTGAGCTATTAAGTAAGATGAAAACTGATATTTTTTGTTACATTCCACTACATTGTTGATGATAAATACATACCAATACATTGAAATAAAATAAAACATAATAAATTACCATAAATATCATAAATAGAACATTATGATCTATTCCATCACCTATGTTATTATTATTCCCAATAGTACATCGTTTCCCTAGATTTTTTTTTTAATTTTCCAACAAAAAATTTAAAAAATATCACTCGAAATTTTTTTGTTTCCTGTATGTATTTTTTATAGCATTGGTTGACTCTTGGGTAACCTGAATATTATGATTCTTAGTCACAACTAAATCAATATTCATCTTCTGAGTTGTTTTAGGGTTATAAAATTTACAATTTCTTCTTTTTTATTACAATCAATCCCTATAATAGCATTATAATTTGGATATGAAACATACTTCTTCTGATAATTAAATTTCTATTTTTGGGTTTTTTATCAACATTCCACATTAATTTTAATTCTGTGATATAATATTTAAATGTTTTACAGGATTATAATGTATCTCATCATCCTATACTTTTTACAACATGTTGATAACATCATCCCCAAGATTGTAGATACATTGTTTTTAATTCATCAATGTACTGATAGATCATCAATATCTCAAGTCTTTTATTTAACTTTAATATTGAACTCAATAACCTTCTAAAACATTTCCGGATTTGAATATTTTATTTTTTTATAATTTTTGACATCACTTAAAACTTCTCATAATTTTACTTCTACATATAGAATTTTGAATATTAAGGAAATTAATTTTTATTCTCCATTTTTCTACCCTAACTATCTATCTCTTCAAGATAAGCCTCCAATTCTACTATTATATTATCTTTTTCTTTTAATTATACCTAATAATTTTTTCTCTCAATCATTTTCTCATAAAATCCAATAGTATACACTATTCTAATTTCTAAGTTCACTTTTTTGTCTTCAATTTATTCTACCTAACTTTACTATAAACTATTGTTTTATATTCAGAGAAGTTATTATTCTTAAATAATTTTACATAGTGATTCTATAACCCATAACATTGGGAAAATGATATCTTCATGGGAATATCATCATCCTAAAAATCACATTGATAATTATTGGGACACGATGTAGAAAGCTTCCAATAAATTCCTAATCAAAATAATGAAAATGTATATTTCTATTTAAACATCCACTTCCCCTATTATGAATTGTGTAATTTAATTACAAGACTTTTCACACATCTTGTTCATCATACACAACCGAGAGTGTGCGATTCTTTTTGTCCTTGAATTACACCTCTTTATGCATCCCCTTTTTTCCATAGCCTCATTATCATCATTTCCCATTTCATATAAAACTATGTATTTTAAATTTTAACTAGTGAAATCTACTTTTCATCATAATCCTTTAGTATATATACATTCATATTAAACTTTGGAGGAAATTTTTTTTTGATCCAATTAACAATATTCAATCCATAGAGTGTTTTTCTAAGACAATTCATGTCCGTAATAATATAATTCACACAATCAAATAATACATAAACATATTCATTCTTTTACACCCTTTTATCATGGTACTTGATCAGTAGAACCTATAATTTAGATTTTAGTACTTTAAATTCACGTTAATTTATATTTATTATCTATATTGAAATACAATGTGAATATTTACAGAATGTCACATTCATGTACATTGGTTGGATTCCCCCCCCCCCCACCGAGGATATTGATTATTCTAGTGTTAGAATCTAATTTTTTTAATCTACATCTGTTGAATCATCAAAATCTCAACAAACTAAAATATCATTCAATATAGTTTCAAATCATCAGTTCATAAATTTCATAAGTATTACTACATCTAAGTCTTCTATAGTCAAAATCTACATCCATTGATGATCATGATCCCATTATTATTAATTACAGTAATTGACTCAATTAAAATAATTCCATTCACCATTATCTGTAATACCAATTGTTGGAACCACTAGTTTAAATACTATGAGAGAAGAATAAATCTTGGTCTGTAGGATAACAAAGCACCCCTTTTGATATTATTTAATTTAAAAAACACACTTACCTATTTTTTATTAAATATTATAAATATTAATTAAAATATTCTCAAAGGAGATGTAATAATTTTACATTGTTCAACCTAGCTGGGCTAATCAAATGGGAATAGAAATAAAACAAGATAATGAAATAGGATCACTATACACATTTTTTCATAATTATTTGAGTTTATTCACTACCTTCTTTGGTTTACACCCATTCAATATTGGTAACTCAATGATATCTTGACTGATATGAATGTACTAGTTCTCCAAAATATTCATTCATTATCATAAATATTTAATGTTCTGGTGCACATATATGTGACTGTTTAATGAAGCTACATTTTCACATAGTATATTAAATCTACATTACTCTGTAGTGTTTGAATTATAGAATCTATAATTATGTACATCTCTTATAATAATTTTAATCACTTAATATAATACTATACCAAGGTACCATTGCTATATAGATGGACTATACTTCAGGAACAACCTTACCTTTAAAAATATAGCTCATTCATAAACTACTTGTGAACCATATACAAAATCAACTTAATGAACTAGAATTAATTAATATATTTCACTATGATTCATGATCTCAAACACCTTTTTTAAATCCTTTTATTAGGAACTCCATTGTGCATTGAAAAATAACTTTCCAAATACTTGGAATTCACCAACCATAATATTATTATAAGTAATTTTCTCTCTAATAAATTAAATGATTATGGATAATTTTATAGGGATGGAATCCAATGAATATTTTTAATAAAAGAATTATTATTCTTCCATTCAGGGAAATACCATCATATAATAACACTCATATACAGTTCACTTAGCACAAAATTGATTCACAACATCAAATTAATGAAAAACATTCACAAAAATTGATCCAATTCAGGAAATCCTTCTATGAAATCTTCTAAAACACAAATTTATTCCAACAAAATACCCCACACCATTTCTAAATTACCTAATTGAAATTTAATTTCTATGTTCATCACATAGAATAGATCATATATGAACTTCTATCATTTCAAAAATTTATCTAGATTGATCTCTATTTTTTATCACTGTAAACCATTATAAATGATTTTTGGGCTCTGTGAGCTCACATTAATGAGATGGAAAAATCATACTAATTCATCTAAAAAAAATTAGATCGTAAATTTTACCAAACCCTAGGAAAAACCACCACCTTTAAAACTAATTCTTAATTAAATACCCTTTTGGAACTTTATAAACCTGGTTTGTAAAAAGCTAATAAATATAAAAAATTGAGAGGGTTTTTCCCAAACATTCTATGGTAGTTTCATGCATTAAATCTGGTTAGTTTATGGAATTATGGTATTAAAACATCCCATTTCCACAAGTTGTTCATGATAATATAATAATTTCTTTGTTTTTTTGGATAATGACCGGCATAGATAGAATACTGGCTCACAAATTACCAGTAAACCTCATAAATAACTACACGACATGATATTTTATGTTGTTGTCAATATTAAATGTCTACAATTTGAATGTGTGTAATAATGTTGAGATAAAAAATACTTTATTGGTGGAGAGAAAATATGAGAGGATTTAAATTTTTAATATCTAGACAAAATGATTAACCCCCCCCCCAATGTCATTTTAATGGTCCTATATAAAAAATAATTAGTTTCATAGTACAATGTTATTCCTTTAACTAGATTCTCTTCAATTTAAAGATAAAATTTTTGAGTTATTCTTTAATAAAGAACTAAAAATTTTATATTTGAATAATTTAATGTTTTAACTGTGTAAGAAAACATAAAGGAGAAATTTTCAAAAATGATAAAGAACATGAAGAAGAGAAAATAAATGAATTCATGGTATATAAAATTGAAGAGAAATGTTGGAGGAATAAATATCAAAATTTAAATGATTTAATCATATAATAATTACACTGTTCATATATAAAGATGGACTAAATTAAAATTTCATTAAATAAAATTGGAAATCAATTTAGCAATAATAATTTCAAAAACTTTTACATGAATAAGAGTTAATTGAAATTTCATGCGAATATTTTTAAGAAATCTCAAATGTTCAATATTTTTAACTTATAATTTAAAAATAATATCGCTATATATTTCATTATTTAATGTAAATAATCACATATTTAGATTAAAGGTTTATTTAGAACTATATTGAAAAGGTGGTAAAACATGTGATTCTTAGATATTTTTAAAAATTTTCTTTTTAATTGAAACAAATCTTTTCTTTCTGGGTTCTTTTTTTCCCTGTTTTTTGGTAATAGAGGAAACCATATATACAATTTATCTATTATCAGTAATATTTTTATACAGAAACGCAATGGTGAAAAAGTAAACTATATTTGATACTATATAAAGGCCTATATAAAGGTTACCAAGTCATACAAATGATTTCATACATATAAAAATAACGTGAAACATAATTTGTAATGGTTATAGAGCTAAATACCTAGATATATGAATTATTTAAAGAAATTGTAGGAGATAAAATCAGGATATGTAATAGTAACTCTATAATATCATACCATACATAATAGTCTCATTGGAATGATTAATGATTGGTAAGTGTCATATATACTTAAAAAGGGTTACTTTGAATTAAATGTTTATATTTAAGAGTCACTTCAGTCAAATATATGATATCTGAAGGTCATATAATTTTCAGAATATATAAGATGCAATGTCTCATAATATTTCTTAACTAAATAAGAAAAAAACAATACTCCTTAAATAAAAATAAAAAATAAATTATAAAAATGTGAAGAACAAAATTTTTCACATTCAAAAGATCCTAAATCTTTATAAAACTCATTTCAGTCAATTTTCAATTCTTATGATTATTTATGAAGCATAACTTTAGGTCATGGAATTGATCTAGCTATACACATGGAAAAAAGAAATTTTATGAAATATATATATACATATATACTTCCTGGTAAATTTTATATTATATATATTTTTAATTCAGAAAAAATAAATAAGATTGTAGATATTTTGTTGATGAAAATATCAAGGATTATATAAGAATTTCTAAAACATTAGTGATGGATATATACATGAAATATTATCTTGTGGAAGTAAAATATTTCTTGAGATATACCACATAAAATTTTGATGTATCTCATAGAATATTGATGTTACCCAAAAAATTTTACATTAACTTATTATCTCAGCTATTGTGTGGTAATTTTCAATTCAGAACTTGGCTTAAATAATTGCAAGTAGTTTAGTGTTTTACTCATCATTTTCCTTATATATTTTGTTCTCTTGTTCTTAAAAAATATATTTCACACTTACCTTTTATTTTACATATGTTAAATCATTATAAATCTTTAACACTCTATGATGGTGGAGTACATAACTAAAGGTTTAGCCTTTGTGGATGTTAATTCAGTGATCCAAAATCCAAAATCTTAATTTCTCATTTTTCTATTTTGAATGATTTTAATGGGGGTTTCATAGGATGATATGGTGATTTCAAACCATTATATGAAATTTTTATCTTCTTCATTGTATTAATTATTATTAAAGTCCCATCAAAGCATATAAATTGATTAATTATATATTTTAATTGTTTTTTATACTAAACATTGTATTCTTTTTTGTAATAACATTGTAAACATTCCCATATTCATTCAAAAAAATATCTAGATAAAAAACTAATTATAATCCTTTAAGTATATTACAAGATTCACCACATAAAGCTAAAATACGAATTTCACACCTTCTATATGTTGATGTAATATGTATAGCAATACTCACGGTATATTTTTCAAAATACCACCCATGATTGGCGATTGAATTTATGGAAATATATCATTATAAATATATGTGAACTTATTTGATATAATAAATGTAATAAAATGAATCATAATGTTCACTCATAATGAACTTATAAAATAGATACCCACCCAAACAATGAGAGTGATGTAATTAAACTTATGTCCCTTTTTTTAATCCATTTATATAATTTTCGTTCTCACAATATCAATTGTTCTCTATCATTTTTGGATCTCTCATATATTTTATTCTTCATTTAAAATTTTATTCATCATTCTAAAAATATTTTAATTTAGTGTCCAAATCATTAAATAGTTATATTCCACTTGTTTTATTTAAATTATATCATCGAACTTCCAAATGACCATTATTGAAGTCAGCTAAGTATACTATAATCTCATAAAATCGAAAATTGATTCAAAATTAATTATTTTCATATATTTATATTTATCATGGAATGATGAAATTATTCTCAATGTGAATAATGATTAAAAAATCCTATATTATGGTATGGTTTCCTTCAACTGAATTTGTTCTGATTCAAGAACCAAATGCACTCAATCCAAAAAAATATCCTATCTAAATCTCTAAAATTACTTGAAGTAAATGGTTTGATTCTTTTTCGACCATGAGATTCATAATAGAGTGATATATTGGTACCTGATATGATACTGATAAAATTTGAAAAATAGCTAGATTCTAAACATTATTTTCCATGATTATATCAACATTTTATGAACATTAAGGAATATCATATTTAATCATTGTGTTATTTATAATTTATTTTGTGATAATATTCTATATATTCTTAATATCCATGTTAGTTATGTTGTGAACCCCTACCATGATGTGGGAATCAACATATAGAATGTATCATTGAAATTTTTATAAGTCCCTTTGTGGGGTATCTATCCTTCTCAAGATGTGGAATTTCTATTATGACACAATTGAAATGTTATTATCCTTATGTATAAATTTTCTAGTGTAATTAAACTTATTTATCCACTCCTGAAATATAGGTACATTATTATTCTTCCGTAACATATAAACCCTTATATATATAAGGCACATGTTAGACTATCTTACCATCGTGTACTATGACTTTAACAACATTTTAGTATATAAAATAAACCTTTTGGAATTATATAGATGATTAATTTTTTTTTAATTTTATAATTTTCTAAACTAATATTCACTGAATAAAACCTTATGTAACATTAAGATTAAAAAAATCATAACATATCCCTTTTCATTTCACCATGATTCATCCCTATGACTTAACTCAAATATATTTCATATTCATAGATCTCATTTCCTTAATGAATTTATTTATGAACATAACTCATGGAATGGTCCTTTTTCAAACAATGTGGCCTATTTATATAACTTTTTGTATATATCATATCCCTCTAAAACAATATAAATCCTAATTTTTCCTATTCTAAACATCTTCTCAACTTCCCAAAATTCTAGTTGACACCAATATCATCATTACAAAATATGGTCGAAAAATTCTTCAACATTATATTCATTTATCGACCCATATTTTTTTTAGAAACCCTTTATACATTCTTATTTTAAATATTTACATCCATGATATCAATTTTTAAAATTGTACCCCTATAGTTATGATCCAACTATGATAATAAATTTAAAAATGTTTTCCATTTTCCATGTCTAAAAATAGTTGAGAATCATGAAATTTACACTATTACAAATCTAATCAATGATTTTTTAACAAATTATATAAGGATTCATCTCTCAAACCTCATTATAGTAAAAATGGAGAGAAAAATAATTTCAATATTTTTTCTATATTTCTTATCTAACCTTCATTATTTATCTATTTATAAATGTATTTTTTGTCCCCTATCTCTATAAAATAAAATAAAATATGTTGACTTGAGGAAACAAACAACATATAAGTAATGAATTAATTACATTGTGGCGTGGGGAGGTGTAGAGACCCAAAGATTGACGTACATAGACATTACATTACTTTTGCGGAATACTTCATACATAACAAAAACCAACACTCAAGGATCGTAATAGTTTAGTGTCTTTGGAAAATCGGAAAATATTATTATAATCGTTGTGAAAGATCTTCATCATCTCCCATAAAGATGTTCCCCTTTTGTTTCCTTACATAAAACGTTTCTTTATATCCTGGGGAAAAGAAAACATATAAAGGGTGAGCTCAAATGCTCAGTAAGGGTAAAAATAGAGAACATAAAACAATCCATAATCACTGGAATAAAATATAATCATCAAAATCTTGAGCAATGACATAAATCATGGAAGTACGTAAGGAATATATCATAAAATAACATTGATCAAGATAAAATAGAATGGGAATAAAACTTGTAATTGTGGAAAAACATTAATCACATGATACGATTTCCATATTAGACAAGGCATTGCTTCCAAGACCATCATAGTGGACAAACTCCCAATCTTAATCGAGTTTATTCCTAATTCCAGTCTTGTAAAACTAAACCATATTAACATACCATCACAAAAATGTCTATCTCATGAGATATAAATCATTACCCAATTCATTTGAGGGATATATAGGTCCCACCCATCTCATAATGAAATCTTTATTACTGGTGCCACAAAATAAAAATATATCATTCATAATAACCCAAAGAATAAAATAGGCTTCGTAAACATCATCCCATCATAACATAATCCATATAAAACAAATGGATATAATTTCATCATTAGAAAAGTGAAATCATGTAAATCATAGAGAAATTATACTTGAAACATACACATATGAAATAATGACATCTTAGATGAAAAATGGTTTTGATAAAACACTTGAAATGAATTCATGAGGAAAATATCATTTCTTCTTCAAAATCATTTTCTTCTCACAAAATTCCGAGAAATTTTAAATGAAAAGGATTATGTTGAAAATAGTCATGAAATCTTGTAGAGTAATAATCATCCAAATAAGGTGTTATAAAACCGTAAAAATCTATTCTTTCTATATATGTTAAAAAACATTCTCCTCGTACTTTTGTCGAAAATGTAAAAAAGTACCACGTATGGTAAACAAAAGAAATATTTCATCCATAACAAAATGTAAAAGTAAAAGAGGTGTAAAAATGACTTTAAACATATATGGAAGAAAAGTAAAAATTTTATGAAAACATTTTGAGAAAATATGGAAATAGATGATAAACATAACCCCAGTAAATACTTATGAATAAACTGTCTCAGATAAGAATGAGATTGGAATAATTATCCCTTACCTTATTTCGGATATGCTTCGTATGTATCCAAAACTCCTGTATAATGATTTAAATAATGTCATTTACTTATTATAGAATCATATTAATTGTTATGATATCATATATGGATTACTTATGACTTTATATTACCCGTTCTTTTGTAAATTCGATGTAAAAGAAGCGATTTGGGTAAAATCATTTCCTTCCTTGTACGTGTTTCAACTTTTTGTTCTTGATATTATTACTTATATCCTGATTTACATAATTTTATAATGTAAAAAATTATTTATATATATATAATATATTCATCATATACATATATATATGATAGATTGATAAATGGAATGAAATACACCGTTCATGGAGACGTTAGGCCGTACGTACGCATGAACGTTGTTTTCATTTTCTTATTGAATTGAATGGAATTAAGTAGATGACATATATATATATATAAATAAATCCAGTATCATTATTATGTCATATATTTCATTATTATTCATTAAATATACTTTTTAATCATTCATGAATGGTTAACATGGAGAATGAATCTCATCGCGTCGTGGAGACGGTAGTCCGTACGTAGGCACGAGCGATGATTTCATTCTCATGATTGTTGAGTTGTATTGAAGTGTATGAATAATATTTCAAAATATATATCAGTTTACAATAATCATATATAGTTATTTATTTACACTATTATACTCATCCAAGTAAGGTGATGGTCGAAAACAGATTACACCACGACGTGGAGAGTGTATTCTGTACATACGCATGCGCCTTGATTTCGTTTTCAACAGGATGGATAGAAGGTGAAATATAGTTGTTTCATATTTATAATAACATATCGGTATATAATTAATACTGATGTTGTTACTTTATAATTAAACAACTAATGAAGGGGATGTATAAGAAGAATGAAACTTGAATGAGTCGGTAGAAGAGATTGCCTCTTCCTCGACGCACCTCTTTTAAACTTCTTCTTAAGGAACTAGAGTTGGTATTTTGAGAAGACCAAAACCTCTACGATGTAACTAGAGAGGTTAATAAGAGTAATTTTCAGAGTTTGGCCAAGATTCAAGGCTTAATTGGGTGTGACGAGGAGAGAGATGTGGTGCCCTTTTTATAAGGGAGGAGAGGGGCACCATTGGAAAAACTTAAAATATTATTTTATAATAAAGTCATATTCGGTTTATAATAGCTCCAAATTGATTTATTTTGAAACTAAAGTGGGTATGGGTTGAAATACTATCAACTAATAGGTTTTAGAAATGTTTAGGTTACCATTTTAACCTTATATTTTAGATTTAACTCTAAGTTAAATAATTTAACTTTTACCGTGTCTTCTTCTTTTCTTACACTATATGGTTAATAAACATACTATAAACCGCCAAAATCACCCCAGGTGGTTCTTTATTAATATATATAACCTTATCTAAGTAATTTGGCTGATCCTTATATTTTTAGGAATATAATAACAATTAATAATAAAATATTTGTTTTAAAAACTATTGTATATCAATTTTGACACTATTTGGTAATTGATTTTTGTTTAAAACATAATAGCACGATTAGTTCAAATAAATTTAATTAAATCAATAATAACATGTTTATATTGACCTATAAAATTATTGGAATTCAAAAAAAGTTTCAAATTACATTTATTTGGGTATTTATAATATCAATTATTTTAATATTTCATTATTTAGGCAATTACTGCATCACCATTGTGTCATAAATAACTTAAATTATATAATGTCTAAAAATTATAAATAAAATACCATTAGGTAGGAAATCTTTTGAGCATTCTAATGAATATTATAGTGGAATTTATTTTATTTTTAACACTATATTAAAAAAAAATTAGTTATTAAACTTTGATTTTAACTATTTTGACACTTCTTTAAATAAATTAATATTAAATGTCCTAATCTAATCCATGTGGACCTAAATGTTCATATTTTATTCCTAAGGTTCTTTTTGGTCGAATTAAACTTATCCAAAAAATTAGGACATGTGTTAGGGTAATAATAATATCATTTTTACCATTAATTACCCTATTTACTTTTAACCATGGTAAATAAAAGTAAAATGTTACTATTCACCAAAAATTATTTTTATCTTATTGAACCACATTTTACTCTTTAATATTAACAGTGTCTCTTGGATTTTCAAAATTTCACTCACAGAAGCGGTAAAATTATGTTTTATGTAAATTTTCAAATTCTACTAAGAGGTGTGTAAAAGACGGTGAAAAATATAATAAAATTTTTATATATCTAAAATTATTATAAAATTACTCAAATGAATTAAATTGAACTTATATAGGTATTATGTATCAATTTTGACCTAAAAAAAATTTAAATAAAATAAATAATTATTTAAATAAATAGTCGGTTTTTAAACAGTAACCTCGTGTTTTCAATATTCATCAAAAATTGAATGTTTTCAAAAAAATTCAAAAAATTCACCGAAGGAAAATTTTGATATTCTGAATCCAAAAATGAAGTCCATTTTGAAAGATAAAATTCATAAAATTCTAAAAATTGGGTATTACTATTCACTAACGGCTAATTTATATAATATTTTAATAGCATATCTTTGTTTAGTGAAACTCGGTATTGCGTACAACACATGCTATTGTGGAAGGTCGCGATTGCGTGTAATGTAAGCCATGTCAGGGTTGCATGTAGTGAAAGAATCCATTGTTTTTCATATAACATAATCCAACCATATTTCATTTATACATTGAATATATATAGACACTCAATGTTGCGTAGAATGATTACAATCAAACGAAATTGAAATTGTGTGCAACACAATCCAAGAATAGTGTTGCATATACTCCCAGCTAATACGGTGTTGCGTATAGTGAAAGATTATCTTGGTGTATCATAAAACACATGAAATAAATTAAATTAAAAATAATACTTATCATAAAATTCCGGGGTGTTACAATCTACCCCCCTTAAAATGAATTTCGCCCCGGAAATTCGCCGGGGTTATACATGGTTTACTACTTGAAAGTTTCTTTCATAGAAACCCACATTGTAAAAAAGGGATAATAAAACATAATTTTAAAAACTAAAGTATGAAACGTAACAATTACCCAAAGTAACTCATCACTGGGTTTTCACATATGAGAACATATGTAAATATTTGGATATGGAAAAAAATAACCATCATGTTCTGATGAAGAGTGGTAGAGAACATGGCTATGAAAAAGAAAAAAATCACTAAGCCATAAAATTTTGATGATATAAGGTACCATATGATTCATCATATATAAGAGCACTAGGACAACATTTTTTGTTTTCATGATCATTTCCCTAATGTTGAAGAATTATTGAATTAAAAGAAATACTTACTAGATTTTGGTAAAATCTTACTGTTGTTTATGCCTTGAACAAATTCCACTTCATCTTTTAAAGAAATGAAGTTGAATTTGTTTTCCATGAAGTGTTAACATATCATGTGATAGAATGATAGGTCATTCCATCTGTCTCAAACAAAAGGATAACGAAAGTTATTAAATATACATAAGTCCCTCTATAGTGAGATTAATCGTATATGGTTCCTAAAATGGACTTAAACATCATGTATCATACCATATAATATAATAAAACTTGTTTCTACCAACCAGGGACTTCATGTAGGCCAGTGGTAGGTGATAAAGGCCTGTCGCACTTCGGCTGTGGGTTCGATTCCCGTAACCTTGTCCGACATGATGGTTTGTCGCCTGTCCTGCAGGTTGTCCTTTTTCTAAAACTACATTATTATACCATTCCATAAATAATATTGAAAAAAAGTTCTATATTTTAACAATTATATCTGATGTTCAACTTAATCCATTCCATCCATTAAGCTTATCGAAAATACTTCTATCCAATCTTATAGTATAAAGAAAACAATTACAAGAAATTTCATCTGCTGAGCATGTGAGTACCATCATTTATCCCCCATATAGCATATGATATATGTTTTTGGTCACATTACAAAAATGTGAATAACTTAATCATGTATTCTCTTGAAAATGAATACCCTTTGAACCTTAGTGAAAACATGAATGCTGCCAAAATTTAACACTTTCCACACACCAAAATCCCAAAATTTCTATATACTCAAACCATGATATAAGTTTGTCCTTATATCAGTCATGACCTCATTTCATTTTTTCTTTATCCATTCATTATGCATATATCATATTCTTTCCAAAAAAATATTTCAATAAATTTTCATGGTTACTGGTACCATATAATTATTGAAAACCAATACATAGATATTCCAAAATTCCATTATACCATAAATGAGATTCCTTGATACTATTTTAAAATCACATTACATAAACACTTAATCATTACACAACATCATTGTCATACTCAACATCACAAATAGTTATCACATGTGACTTACCATTATCCTTTGCTTTAAGAGGTTTCTCACATTGATCATCATTAACCCTTGGATTAGGGTATTATTTTACATAATTCCCCATTTCCTTGAACTTGAAGCATTGAAGTTTTGTTGGTGTGTTCTCTACAGTCTTTTCTTTATTCACATCATTAGAAACTCTTTTTCCATTACTTCAACACTCACCTACTCGATTACCTTATTTTCCACACTTAAAACATTTGGTAGTCCCTTTAAGACAATCTCCACCATGCTTCTTTCCACACTTTTAGCCTGAAGAAACATTCATATTCTTTTCACCATTATTTTGAGATTTCTCCTTGAACCCCATCTTTAGTTTCTTGTCAAAACCTTGAGATGGATATGTAACACTAACTTACATTTCTATCGTGATAGCACAATGCACAATTTCTTCATAGCTACTGAAGTCTCTTATAGCTAATTCCCATAGAAGACATGGTTTTAATCCACTAATGAATTGATAAACTTTACTTTCAGGTTGGATGATAAAGCCAGATTCATACCTTGCATGCCTTGTAAAATTCGCTTCGTATATACCAATAGATTCATCATCCTTCTGCTTAAGCTCAATGAACTCCTTTTCCATCTTTTTTCGAAGAATGTGAGGGACGTACTTACTAAAAAACATGTTCTTGAACTCGTCCCTTTCCATGGATTCAATTTCATCATAGGTCCTGGTATTCTTAATTAGAGTCCACCACTGGTCTTCTTCACCTTCTAAATGGTAAACAGCTAGAATGACTTTATCATGTTCTGAACAAAGAAGTATGGAAAATATCTTTTCCATGGTAATGATCCATTGTTCAGAAACAAGTGTAATAGAAGACCCACTGAAAGAAGGTGGGTGTTACTTTATGAAGGACTCGATAGAATATTATTCCCTTTTCTGCTCATTTGGAAGTCCAGAATGATTCATAGCTTTTGTAAGTATAGCAATAGTATTTTTCACTCCATCTCGCATGAAATTGGTTTTTTCAGGAGGGTAATCATTGCATTGTCCATTACATTGATCAACATGGTTCCTTCAGGTTCCAGCCATCATTAAAACCCAAAAAGAATAGCGTGAGAGGCGAAAATCATGCTAGGTAAAACAACATAATAAAGGGGAAGTAAATTCATTATCTAACATATTAGTTTTAATTTTAATATCGTTAGCATAATTCTAGGACTATAACCTATACATATACTTAACCTCAGGGGCATCCCTAGACATACCTTAGAAATATCTCTAGGGATCTCACTAAAGTTTCCTCGTCCTAGTTTCCAGAGGTTAACTAAACCTTTCCTCTAATACCAACTGTAGAGACCCAAAGCTTGACGTACATAGATATTACATTACATTTTCGGAATACTTAATACAAAACAAAAACCAACACTCAAGGATCATAATAGTTTAGTGTCATTGGAAACTCGGAACAAAATCTTCTAATCATTTTAAAATATCATTAACATCTCCCATAATGATCATCCCCTTTTGTTTTCATACCTAACACTTTTCATTTTTTCCTAGTGAGAAGAAAACAAATAAAGGGTGAGCTCAAATGCTCAGTAAGCTTAAACATAAAGAACATAAAACAATCCATAAACATTTGAATAAAATCTAAACATAAAAATCTTGACCAATGACATAAATCATGGAAGTACGTGAGACATATATCATAAAAGAACATCAATCATGATAAAATAGAATGAAAATAAAACTTGTAATTTTTTAAAAACATTAAGCACATGATATGATTTCCATAGTAGCCAAGGCATTGCTACCAAGACCATCTTAGTGGACAATGTCCCTTTCTGAATCAAGTTCATTCCTCCTTCCAGTCCTATAACACTGATCCAGATTAACTTACCATTCCATCCATGTCTATCTCATGAGATATAAATCATTACCCAATGCATTGGAGGGGGATATAAGTCCCACCCATCTCATAATGAACTCATTCTTACTTGTGCCACAAAATAAACATACATCATTCATAATAACCCAAAGAATAAAATGGGTTTCATAAACATCATCCTATCATAACATAATCCATATAAAATAAATGGATATCATTTACTCATAAGAAAATTGAAACCATGAAAATTAGAGAGAAATTATACATGAACCATACACATATGAAATAATGTACTCTTATATGGAGAATGATTTTGATAAAACACTTGAAATGAATTCTTGAGGAAAATATCCTTTCTTCTTCAAAATCATTTCCTTCTCACAAAATGCCATGTAATTTTAGAAGAAAATTATTTTGTTGAAAATAGTCATGAAATCTTGTAGAGTAATATTCATGAAAATAAGGCGTTATAAAACTGTAAAAATCTTTTCATGTCTTATAAGTTAAAAAAACATTCTCCTCATACTTTTGTCGGAAAAGTCAAAAAGTACCACGTATGGTAAATAAAAGAAAGATTTCTTCCATAACACAATGTAAATGTCAAAGAGGGGTAAAATGACTTTAAACATACATGGAAGAAAAGTAATAATTTTATAAAATCATTTTGAGAACATATGGACATAGATGATAAACATAACCCTAGTAAATACTTTAAAATAAATAATATCAGATAAGAATGAGATGGGAATAATTATCCCATACCTTATGTATGATATGTTTCATATGTATCTGAACCTTCTGTATAATTATTTAAATAATGTCATTGGATTATTAAAAAATCATATTCATTGTTAGGATATCATATATGGTTTACTTATGACATTATATTTCCCGTTCTTTTGTAAATTCGATGTAAAAGAAGAGATTTGGGTAAAATCATTTCATTCATTGTACGTGTTTCAAATTGTTGTTCTTGATATGATTACTTATATCCTGATTTACTTAATTATAGAATTTAAAACATTATTTATATATATAATAAATATTCATCATATACATATATATATATGAATGATCGATAAATGGAATGAAATACACCGTTCATGTAGACGGTAGGCCGTACGTACGCATGAACGCTGTTTTCATTTCCTTATTGAATTGAATGGAATTAATTAGATGACATACATATATATATATAAATACAGTAACATTATTATGTCATATATTTAATTATTATTCATTATATATACTTTATAATCATTCATGAATGGTTAACATGGAGAATGGATCTCATCACGCCGTGGAGACGGTAGTCCGTACGTACGCACAAGCGATGATTTCATTATCATGATGGCGGAATTGTATTGAACTGTATGTATAATATTTATGAATCAATATAACTTTACAATAATCATATATAGTTATTTATTTTCACCATTATACCCATCCATGTAAGGTGGTGGTAGAAAACATATTACACCACAGCGTGGAGACGGTATTCCGTACGTACGCATGCGCGATGATTTCATTTTCTATAGGATGGATAGAAGGTTAAATAGAGTTGTTTAATATTTATAATAACATATCAGTATATAAGTAATACTGATGTTATTACTAGATAATGAAAAAACTAAGGAATAGGAAGTAGAAGAAGAAAGATACTTGAAATAGTCAGTAGAAGAGATTTCCTCTTCCTCGACGCACCGCCTTTAAACTTCTTCTTAGGGCACTAGAGTTGGTCTTTTGAGAATACCAGAGTCTCTATGATTTAACTAGAGAGGTTGAGAAGAGAAATTGGTAGGGTTTGTCCGATTTTCAAGGTCCAAAAGGGTGTGAATGGAAGATGGAAGGGGTGCCCTTTTTATAAGGGAGGAGAGGGCCACCTTTGGAAAAACATAAAATATTATTTTATAATAAAGTAATATTCAGTTTATAATAGCTCCAAATTGATTTATTTCAAAGCTAATGTGGGTATGGTTTAAATTATGCTAACCAATAGTTTTTAGACATGTTTAGGTTACTATTTTAACTTTATCTTTAAGATTTTACTCTAAGTTAAATAATATATCTTTTACTGTGTCTTCTTGTTTTATTACACTATATGGTTAATAAACATACTATAACCAGCCAAAATAACCCCAAGTGGTTAATTATTAATATATATAACTTTATATACGTCATTGAGCTAAAATTTATATTTTTATCAATATAATAACATTTAATAATATAATATTTCTTTTAAACAATATTTTAGTTCAATTTTGACACTATTTTGTAATTGATTTTTTAAAACTCATAACAGCATTATTAGTTAGAATAAAGTTAATTAAATCAATAATAACATGTCATATTAACCTATAAAATCATTTTAATTCATTAAAAGTCTAAAATTACATTTATTTTGGTATTTATAATATCATTTATTTTAATATTTCATTATTTATGTAATTACTGCATGACCATTGTGTCATAAATAACTTAAATAATTAGATGTCTAAAAATTATAAATAAAATACCATTAGGTAGAAAATATTTTTATCTTTCTAATGAATATTTATTGTCGAATTTATCTTTTTTATAACCCTATATTAAAAATTTTTTAGATATTAAACATTGATTTTAACTATTTTAAATATTCTTTAAATAAAATAATATTAAATGTCCTAATCTAATCCATGTAAATCTAAAGCTTCATATTTTATTCCTAAGGTTATTTTGGGTCTAATTAAACTAATCCAATAGAATTATTACGTGTGTTTGGGTAATAATAATATCATTTTTACCCTTAATTACCCTATTTACTTTTAACCGTGGTAAATAACAGTAAAAAGTTAATATTCACCATAAATTATTTTTATCATATTAAACCACATTTTTCTCCTTGATATTAACTGTGTCTCTCGAATTTTTGAAATTCCATTCTCATAAGTGGTAAAATTATGTTTTATGTAAATTTTCAATTTCTCCAAGGAGGTGGGTAAAAGATGTTGAAAAGTTCAATTAAATTTTTATATATCTAAAATTATTATAAAATGACTCAAATGAATTAAATTGAACTTATATTGGTATTATGTATCATTTTTTACCTAAAATAAATTTTAAAAAAATAAATAATTATTTAAATAAATAATCGGTTTTTAAATTGTAACCCAGTGTTTTCACTATTCATCAAAAATTGAAAGTTTTCAGAAAATTACCAAAAATTCACCCTAGGATAATTTTGATATTCCAAATCAAAAAATGAAGTCCATTTTGAAAGATAAAATTCATAAAATTCCAAAAATTGGGTATTACTCTTTTTAATGGCTAGTTTATATAATATTTTAATAGCATATATTTGTTTAGTGAAACTTGGTATTCCGTACAACACACGCTATCATGGAAGGTCGCGATTGCATGTAATGTAAGCCAAGTCAGGGTTGCATGTAGTGAAAGACTCATTTTTTGTTGTGTATAAGAGAATCCAACCATATTTCATTTATACATGGAATATATATATACACTCAATGCTACGTAGAATAACTACTGTCAAACAAACTTGAAATTGTGTGTAACACAATCCAAGAATAGTGTTGCGTATACTGCAAGCTAATATTGTGTTGCGTATAGAGAAAGATGATCGTGGTGTATCATACAACACATGAAATCAAATAAATTTAAAATAATACTTGTCATAAAATCTAAGGGTGTTACAGGAGGTTTTCACTACCCATTGTGCTATGACAGGTTATTTAACACCATCATTGAATAAATTTTTCTCAAATTATACTGTAGATAAAAGTTTTTGAATTTTTTACTTTTATTAATTGGTACCAATATATTCAAGAAATATATTTATATAATCCTTCATCTACATATGGAAATGGAACTATACTTTTGTATTCATTTTTTATTCATTTAAAACAACATTTTTTATCATCATATTCTCGTTTTTATTTACATAATGGAAAAACATGGGAATATTCATATCATCTCAATGATCATCTAGTTATATCTCATACATATTAGTTTTTTACATGATTATGTTATTAAAATTTAATCTTGTTCATCAATATTGAGATAAACACTCTCTTACATCATGATGATAATGAGAAGCATTTTATTTAAATAAAGTTGGCTCCTTCTCTCATTGATTTTTTATCCAAAATTTCTCAAACCAAAGGTTCATATGAGTATCTATAAAAATATTCATTATTCCCAATAAAATATTCTATACTGTAATCATGTGAACCAAAAATGTATCATATGATCTATTTCAAAACATGGATGCATTCCACCTGGGAAAAGAATTGAAAGTTGGAATCCCTGAATATAGAAAATGAAATATAAAGTCTTATTAATGATATAAAAGAAATATCCCAACTATAATTTAGTAAATTATTGTATTAAAACCCATTCCTTCATTATGTTAATATATATTAGTTTCAATAATAATTATTACATAAAATAGTTTTCTATTATAATTTTCATAATTATTCAACTTATAAATATTCATATATTACAAAACTCAAAACTCACTACTCAAAAACCATGAATATTCCTTTACTAACATTTTTTTATTCCTCTGAATATTATACCATTAAGATAGATAATAAATATGAACTAATATTTCTTGGATAATTTCAAACAAATATGGTGATCAACTCTACCACTTTGAATTTAAATCTTCTTTAAGATTGAGTCCAAGTAATCATAAATTTACTAAGGGGTTTTTCCAATACCAATATAGAATTCATCAACCAACACACCTTTGATTCATCATCCCCAATTCGAAATCCCATCAATTGTTTGATATATACATTTCCTATGAATACTCTATTTAGGAATGTCATCTTGAAATCCATCTAGATGGTTTTATATTTCAACTAAATAGTTAATTCTTGAGAGACTGTAATAGTCTAATGTATTACTAGTAGTGTGACATTTTATTCATATCAATTCCTGGCATATGTGTACATCCCTTTAACATTAAGGTTTCTATTTAGGGATCACATTCTGAGTCCTGTTATTTTTATCTTTAAAGGTCCACCTTATCTCTAAGTCATTGTAATGTGTAGACCAAATTTAAATTTCCCATGTCTAATTTTCCCCATTTGAACTAGCTCTTTATTCATGTAATTTACCCATGATTAAACACTATTTAATTTTTCCAATGGGGATGGCTCTAGCTGAGAAAATAGTGTAGTTCTCTATAATTTCTTCATATATGGAGTTTTTTAAGCATAGTTATCATGGATAATATTTGAATCCTCAATATGAACACATTTATTTCTATTTTTATACATTGATTGACACCCTTCAATAGCTCATTTATCCACTGATTAATATCTATAATTTTCTATCAAACTAATGTATTTAAACCACTCTATTTTTAAACTATTTCAATATATTCATCACAGTCATTTATCAAGTATAGATTTATAGTTCCATTAAAAACATTATCATCAATAATTTTAACATCTCTCCTTTTCATGACATATAAATCATATATATATACTCTTCTAAACTATGATCAGTTATGATTATCAAAAAAATATCCCATCATCCAATGTATATTTGTATTTCCTTTTATTAAATTGAATATTTTTTATATAATGTTTCCTACTAAAAACATAAATATTCCATTAACAATATATTTCTTCCATGCGACATTTAAAATATATATTTATACTCTCCAAGGATTATAAGATCCATGTTTTTGGAATATGTAGCAACTTTTGGGGCTTATAACATATCAATATTATTAATACCAATTTCAATGAACAATGCCTTCTCTAGATTATTCTATTACATTTCAACTTTTATACTTTTTTCCAAAGATGAGACTGCATTCATAATGCCTTGAAAAAATATGTAAATCAATATCACTTTAGTGGTGTAAATCTATGAATTTTTTTATTTTGTAATGATATTCTATGTTTCACATCTTCCTCAATTTTTCGAATCATGAATCATAAAGGTTTGTGGCCCTTGAGTTGCATGTGGAAGTTTTTATGTGTATTTTGAAAAAAACTAGCCAAGAAATTTTTTATTACACTATAGTATAGGGGGTTGTGTTGTAGTGATATGGCAGTGTTGAACCCATATCATTTAGAAAATGTTTCATTGTTGAAGTGTTGATTGATTGAGGTTGCATCATATTTATAACTGTGGATGAAGTACTATGTAAGAAAATATAACACCCTAATTTTTTTAACTATTTTTTTCAAATAAATAAATTTTTATTAAGGTATTGTATTTCAATATTTCAAACATTACTTTCACATGAAACTAACTTTTCATGCACTACACAAAACCAACATGACTTTCATTATACACAACATTGAATCCGCATCTGTTAAACAGAACACCATGGGTAAAAGGGAATATAATAACCCAATACATTACAATATATTTACAATATTAAATAAATATGATATATTATATAGATTTTAATGCAACCCATACCTAGTTTTCTTACGTTACATGAAAGAGTGACATTATTTGATAGATTACACTACACACAAGACTGAATATTACAAGACAATGATATATTATTGAAACATTATTATTTAATATAATAAGATAAAACATAAAAATTAAATCATTAGTTATGAATATCATTAACTAAATTATGAATATTTATGGTTTATTTAAATATAAAATTAATTTATTGGTTACAAATTAATTATAAATGAAACTAATAACCAAATGAATATAAAAAGAAACACTACTATTTTTGGCATTCTTCCAAATTAGTTTTTCCTTGATAAAATAAATTAATAGGAATTACTGAGTGATTTTAATGAAATATATATGTTTAATATTCAATAAAATATTTTTATATTCATATATTAGGTTTTATAAGAATTACATAAAAAACCAATTACACACATAAAAACCAATATTTTTATAATGGCTAATTTACCACCTTTTTAACGGATAACATATTTTAAATGTAAATTTTGACCCTTTTTAAATTTTAATTTGTAAAAATAATCTTTATATTATGAAAATAATTACAAAAATTATCTTAGGTTTCTTTTTTTAAATTTTCTATGAATATTCATTTTCTAATGAATAGTGAAAAATACTGAAATTTATTTCCAATCAATATTTTCATGTCATTTATTCATAAAGTTAAATTATGTTTAAGATTAATTATAATGCAAAATTATATCATATTTTTACCAATTAATCAAATTTTTGTCATTGAATTAAATATAAATTTGAAATTGACTACAAAACATAGCAAACATTCCAATGATTTTACTTTAAAACCCCGCGTTGTCATCCTGCCTAGGGAATGAATTTTAAATACATTTAATCCACTAATGTGATTGTATTTTGGAAAAATGGATTCCGTATTTGGAATAAGAATAATTTCTAATTTATTATAATACAAATATTTTCTACAAGAAATATTATTGGAAGTGATTAATTTTTTTTACAATGATTGGGGTTAAATTAAGCATAATAAGGGACTAAACATAAACCTTATGTCCTAAAATGACCTATAAACATTTCCAAAAGATATTCTCCATCAATATTTTAACCCTATTTCTCCTTTTATAATTTTTTTTTCATTATTGGTACGACTTTAAATGTGTAAAACATGTATGGAATTTCATTGTCAAAATATTACAAGTGTGACACTCCACCTCTACTATAAAAGGTCACCACTACTCACACTTTATCACACCTATAAAACCATGTACGATAGACCAATATCTAACAAAATAACTTCCTTTGGAAAAAATATTTCCATGAAATCCCTTTCATATAAACCAAAAGGATTTACCTAATTGTAAGGTAATATTTTCCAATGATCCCTTTTCATTCATTTTCTTCTCTACTCCCTATACTCTTCTTATTAAATTCATACATAGTAACACATGTATCCATAATATACTTGGATTTTTTGTTATTATTTAAACCTACACTTACACACAACTCCAACTAATTGGTAACAAACTAACATTTTCTGTTTATGGAGAACTACTGTCTCATGAAATGATGAATGTTGATTTTTCCATTACCACCTCTCATAGTGGTCATTGTGATGGAAACTATTTTTATATATGATATATATTATATTTATAATGTGTTTATTATATGTTAATTTTTATTTATAATATACTAAAATGCTTTCCAACTTGTGTATATACAATAATTTAATTTGAGGAAATGTGGACTACCGTCCCCTCAAAGAGATGTGACTAGTTCATGCCAT
Source organism: Viscum album (assembly GCA_963277665.1). NCBI lineage: Eukaryota > Viridiplantae > Streptophyta > Magnoliopsida > Santalales > Viscaceae > Viscum > Viscum album. The sequence continues at coordinate 1,284,175,039 of OY728159.1, read as the reverse complement.
ACATAGAATGTAAAAAAGGATGGTATTAATAAATCTATATAACATATATAAAATAAATATGATACTTTCATTATAATAAAAATATATCATTCACTTTTGATTCTTTTAATACTACAAAGAAATGAAAGTATCGTTTAGGCATACATACGGCCTACTGTATCTATGAACAGTTCATTTCATTTCTTATCTCCAAATACTATATATTATTATAAATACGTATTCACTAAATATATAAGATATTTATTTATTTATTTATAACCTTGTTATTATCAAATAATTTTATAATTAATAGGATAAGCAAACTACATGTCAAAACATACTTGGAAAATTTGGTCAATTAAAAACAAATTAGTAAAAATAATGAATTTTTATTAACAAACAGGTAATAAGTTTTATAAAACGATGATATATAATATTATAAAAATGTGTATGGTTCTAGTATAGGTTAGAAAGAATGTTTAGACCACTATATAGTAGGATAAAGACCACATAACAAAAGATAGTTTAAGGTAAGGTATTTTCATCTCTCCTTTTATTACCATAAGATACATTCTTTATACACTGCTCACTTTTATTGTGTGGTATACACACTACCCATTGAAAAATATATAATGAATTTTTATTTTATTTTATTATAAGATTTAATAAATTTCATTTTATTACTTTGGGATTATGATTCCATGTTACCAATTGGTAATATTTTATCAAAACAATCTCATCATTTATCAAGATTGATTATGATTATGATTCAATTGATGACATCTCATGCTCGATATATCAAGATAAACCATGAAATATCTTCTACTATTTTTTTCATGATATTTTCATGTATTAGTACCATTTTCCTACTCTTTGGTACTTAATATAACTACGTAAATGTTTTAATGATAATATTACTTTATTTCTCATTTTGATCGAAAATATGTGTTCTTTCAAAAGCCATATGTTTAAACATGATTTCAAAAATGTTTTAATTTTAACATATGATTTTAAATGAAATTATTATCCATGTTTTACCTTCCACGATCTTATAATGAAACGTATTTTATTTTTTCTAACAAGGCACTTTTCGGGACTTTTAAGGTAAAAAATGTATGTTCAGTACGTACGGATTTACCAGAATTGTGGTTCCCATTTCAAAGAAAAAGGATTTCAATAATTTATTATGTTTATGAAATGTTTTAAAAGTTTTTAATTATTCATTTCATGTGTTCAAAAAAAAATTTAAAAATTATTTCATAGATTTATTTATATGTTTGCATGTTTTTTTCAAGGAAATGGTTTTCAAATGGTTTTATGTATTAAAAATGAATTTTTAAAAGAAAAAAGATATTTTCTGAAAGATGTGTTTTTAAAATATGTTTCATAATTATTTACCATCTAAGATGACATTCGTTAGGGTTAATCAAACCGTTTTAGGGAAATGAATCAATTCTTCCATTTGTATTTTTTAAATTAATGGTTAATATTTATGAAACTCTTTTCTACTTCAAAAGTTATATGATTTTAAAAATGGAATCTTTTCATGAGTGGTGGTTATGAGACCTGCCTATTTTCTATGAAACTCTGGAAACACCTAAAAAATCACATTATTCCTATGATAAGTACTGCTAAGAAAATATATGTTTCTTATATGAATGAACTTGTTAATAAATCCAATCATCCTTCTTCCCAAAGTGTCATAAGATCAAAAAGGAATAGGGGATCAAGTGGATCCCAAATGAAAAAAGGGAGCTCTAGCTCCGAGTACAAGTCAAAATAGACTGCCTCTTTTGGAACTGTTAGGGAATTGTGAGCCTTTCCACTTTTTCTACTCTTAAAATATTTATTTTTATGCACAATCCTAAAACTTTTACTATTGATGAGCCAAAAATCCATTTATCTTTAAATTTTAGGCATATATGTGCTTATGGTTACAACTATCTAGGTGCTTACAAAACATGGTCATCTATTGGATCTCTTTGGATGTTTTATCATGAATCATTTCAAAATGTTAGTGTTTTATTTTCCACTGAGAAAATGTTAACTTGTAAATTTTCTCTAGATATAAGGACTAATATTTGTATGATGATCTATTCCAAAAATATATATCAAGATCATAGGTCCCTTTGGAATGTTCCTGTTGATTTATCCCTCAACACTCATGACCCCTTTTTATGATAGGTGATTTCAATTCTATTCTTACCTCCAGTGATAAAATTGGTCAATATTTCTCCTCCATTTCATTGAGAGAGTTTAGAAGTGCTAATGGAAATTGAAATCTTTTAGAAATCAATCTCATTGGCACTAAATACACATGGTACAGAAGACACTACAACAGGGTAGTAGCAAGAAAACTGGACTGGGCTTTCACTAACTCTTAGGCTCTAGACTATTGGGATACCATCTCTAGCATCACCTTACCCATTCTTAATTCTGATCATCATCCTATCCTTGTCAATATCATATCTAAAAATATGAAAACCATTATTTCTTTTGGATTTAACAATGCTTGTTCTTATTACTTAGATTGCTCTAACCTCATAAATAATTTATGGGAGTCTATGAACCATCACAATGATTCTTATTCTTGTATTACTAAATTATAGGACCTCAAACAAGGACTTAAGGGTTGTTTCAATTAAAAAACATGAAAATGGATAATGACATATATATCCTTGAAAAAGAGCTATACCTAATTCATCAAAACCCTACTTTATCTTATTTTTCTACTGACCCACAAGATGAAGTCAACACTACTCTCAAACTAAACTGTATCCTTTTTATAAAAGACAAAATTAGTAAACAAAATTTTAAAGAAAATTGGATTTTGGATGGTGAGAGAAATACCGAGTTTTATAACTCTCTTCAAAGATTGAGTAATGTTTATTATCCCCTTTCCTTCCTTAAAGACAATGACGCCCTTCTTGAAATGGAGGAGGCTATTACTACCCTTGTGGTTAGCTACTTTGAAAACATTTTTAGTGGCCCAAATATTAAAAAATTATTCTTCCCTGAGGTCATTTTGATCCCGGTGAATGAAGAAGATAACCTCTCTCTTCTAAGAATACCTTTTGACCATGAAGTCAAGGACACTGTCTTTATCCTTAACCCTTATAGTGATCCGGGCCGATATTGTTTTAATAATGGGTTTTTTCAACATCATTTGGATATCATTAATATGGATGTGTCAAAACTTGTGAAATACTTCTTCTCTAATGGGGTTCTCCCTCATGGTCTTAATGATCAATTTCCCCCTTTAATCCCGAAAGTTAACAATGCTTCTAAAATTCATCTTTTCCAGCCCATTGCGGTTCTTAACTCTCTCCATAATATTATCACTAAAATTCTTTCCAATAGACTTTCTTTTCATTGCCAAAAAATATTTTATGGAATCAATTAGGTTTTATAAAATAAAGTAACATCCAAGATTGCATTTTTCTTGCCTCGAAATGAACCAACAATTTGAACAAAGCTTACATAGGTGGTAATGATTCCATTAAACTTGATATTAAGAAAACCTTTGACACTATTGACTAGAGATTTATATTCAATGTTTTGGAAGCCTTCAGTTTCAGTGATATTTTCATCAATAGAATCAATTTCGTGTTCAATTTGGCCTCTATTTCTATTCTTATTAATGGATCTTCTAAGGTCTATTTCAAATGTTCCAAGGGAGTCAGAGAAGGTGTTCCTTTATCTTCACTCATTTTTGTCATAGCTGAAGATTATCTTAGTAGGCTTCTCACCAACCTTGTTAATCAAGACAAACATAAACCTATCCAGGCAGCTAGAAATTTAAGAGTGCCTATGCATCCTTTTGATGCCGATGATATAATTATTTTCTTAAAAGGAGATGAAAAAATATTCCAAATCTTAAAAATGCTTTGACCCATTATGAAGATCTCTCTGGTCAATTTATTCGCTGGGAGAAATATTTTGTCCACTTTGGGAAAACTTTTGCTCCTAATAGAAAAAATGACTTTTTCAATTGCCTAAATATCAAGGAAGGATCCATTCCCTTCAACTAACTTAGGGTGCCTCTTTCTTGGGGAAGACCTAAAACTATTTTTTTTGCCATTGTTGACCAAGTGGTCAACAGGATCTCCTCCTAGAAGGGTAAATCCCTCTCCATGGTGGGAAGGATCTGTTTGGTGAAATATACTATTGTGTCAAAGATGGTATACTCTCTGATGATCTATAAATGGAAAACTGGTCTTCTTAAAAAAATTAATGTCCACATCAAGAATTTTATTTGGACTGGTATCATTCTTGAAAGGAAAATTGTGACCATCCTATGGGATACATGTTGAAATCCACTGGAAAAAGTTGGTATTGGTATTAAAAATATTTGGCACTTTAATGATGCTCTTCAATCATGGATTACTTGGAGATTGATTAATAACAACTCTGATTCCAATGATTTCCTTAAAAACAGATTTAATTACAAACATAGGAAAGGCAATTTGAACTATGTCCAATATTCTATATGGACCTCCATTAAACATTATTTTTCTCAAATTAAGGCCAACTCTATATGGATGGTTAGTGTGGTCTCTTCCATTAATTTTTGGTTGGATAACTGGACTGGATCTCCTCTTATCACTATGATACCTTCTAAATCCAATCCGATAAACACGAATTGTAATGTCAAAGATATCATGCTTTCTGATGGATGGTTAATATTGACTCTTCCATTAATTTTTGGTTGCATAACTGGACTGGAGCTCCTCTTATCACTACGTTAACTGCTAACTCCAATCCGATAAACACGAATTTCACTGTAAAAGATATCATGCTTTCAAGTGGATACAACCTTCTGGATAACATCTTTCATATTATTGATAATTATCCTTATGCTAATGATGATTTTATTATTTGGCAACTTCCTCTGAATGGGATACTTGACTCCATTTTTTTTTCAATCATAACATTACTAATTTGGATCACATCTTTGTTTGGTTAAACTACTTTAATAAAAGTGGTATTAAGCCCTCGATACTTAATCTCGTCTGACGTATTGGCCATAATCGTGATCCAATGGAGGTTTGTCTTCAATATTTTTCAATAAAACTTGGTTCTATGTGTCAATTTTTTGATCAGCATAGGGAATATTCTAACAATATATTTTTGTCTTGTGCTACAACTTCACAAATTTGGAATTATATAACCGACTTGTTTGGATGCAGATGGTTACATTCAATCACAATTATCACTCAAATAAAATACTTTTTGGAGCTAAATTCTTCACAGAACATCAAAAATCTCTTCTTAACAGCAGTGGCAGAGCTCCAGTATGTGATCTGATATGATCGAAATTCCCTTATTCACAACAACTACTCATTCATCCTTAATTCAAGTTATACGCGAATCCGAATGGCCATCAAGGATGCTGCCTCTATTCAATAATCCTATTGTGACAACTCGGTTGGTGAATTTGAGATCCTTCAACGACTCAGAGTTGATGGTATCTATAGGCAACCGAAGCGCACATTTTCAGTTTTATGAAAAAACCCACTTTCAGGTTGGATCAAAGTGAATTTCGATGGAGCTTCCAAAGGGAACCCTGGACCTGCTGGTTATGGAGTGATATTCTAGGATTCTAATGGGAGATACCATGGATGGTTCTTTGGTAACTGTGGTACGGCCACGTCTTTACAAGACAAAATGATGGGTGTGATTCACGCTGTGGACTTCATTATGAAAAAGGGCTGGAATAACATCTAGATTGAGAGTGACTCATCCACTGTTGTTCATGATATATTGAATGGGGAATTACATCTAGCCTAGCCTATCGCAACTCAATTGATGAGATGCATGACCTCTCTCATAAAGATCAATTTCATTTCCACACACACCTTTCGTGAGGCAAACAAGGTTTCTAATAGTATGGCTAACATGGGTATCAACTAGGATCTTACATGGAAGGAGGATCTGTCTATTGAGATCCTTCCGATTTATAAAAGGGATTGTAGAAAATTCCCTCATTTTAGAATCATGTAACACCACCTTAACTGATTTAAAATATTGTGTCTTGTTCCTTGACTGAGACACCTCCTATTTTAAAAAAACTTACCTCTTTTCTATAGGTAATGATATGATTAAATGTTTCTCATGCCTTTCGCATTCCATAGGTTATTATGTGATTATTTTTTATAATCCAGTGGAACTCGTATGTATGATTTTTTTATTTATTGGATTGGATCTACATCTCACTCCAATGATTTGGGTATTGATATATGTCTCATGAGTATATATGTTATGTTTGAACCTGATTTTCTATTCATGATGTTATGTGTGAAATTGATTACATATTCACAGTGTTATGAATGGACTTGGTTTCATATTCATAATTTATGTGTGAAGCTGATTAATTTTTCACAACGTTATGAGTAGACCTTATTAAATATTCACAATGTTAATCATGGAACTATTCACATGTCAATATGTTTATTTGTGAACATTATTACTTGTTCACAATGTTATGAAGGAACCTAATTACATGTTAAAAATATTCTATATGGAGCTAGTTTCATATCCCTAAGGTTATTTATAAACCTTCTTATACATTATAAAAGTTTTTCATGGACTTGGTTTCATGTTCATAAGTTGATGTGGTTGTCTCATTTCATTTATTTAACATAATCAGTGATCCAATTTCTACTTATTAATGATTACAAAGTTATAAACAAATGTGAATGATAGAAATTATATTTCATATTCCTATATTATAATTTAATGACTTATTCACTTAATTATATTATGATTCATGTATTTTGAACTTATAATATTTATTATAATATCTAATATGAAGGGTTTGAAATTCAAATTTTTTGTTTGAGTTCCATACCCTTTTTTCATGTTATACTTACACATTTTCTTTATTTACCCTTATTGAGCATCTAATCTCATCCCTTTCTTATGTATCCTTTCCCCATGTTATGAAGAATGGTTTTAGGTAGAAGAACTAAATGTGGAGATATTTGTGAGAGATGTCGAAGATATTTCACTAGGATAGAATATTTTTTCCATGTTTACAAAGACACTAAACTATTGTGGTCCTCATGAATATATTTTTGTAATGTATAGAATATTTATCTAAAATGATGTAATATCCATGTATGTTAAGCCTGGGTCTCTATAGTTGCTATAAATGTAAAGGTTTATTCAACCATTAGAAACTATTATTAAAAAACATTATTGAGATCCCTATGTGTATTTAAAAGAATATGTCTAGGGATGTCTCTTAGGATGAGTCTATGGATAAAGAAAAGTATATGAAAATGTCCTAAAATTTTGGTAAGAGATATAGAGATTAGTTTCCAAGGAATAAATCCCTATCTGTATACTACAAGGGGATGTGTATTTGTAACATATATACCTCACATTATAAACTCCAACAAGATATTTCTATCCTAACTCGAGGTAATCAGGTACACGATATTGGGCCTTGTTGCACACCTACTGTGACATTCTCAGGCGATATGCTTTGGAAATTCACAAACTCTTCATGAACCATTATGAAGAATTCGAAGATAATATAACAATGAATAACCTAAGTTAATCCTAAGGTGTCATATATTAATAAATGTTTCATAATTTTGACATTTTATATGAATTGTTTCATCGTTATTTATTTTTGTTCTATGATGTGTTTTTATAACCCTGTGCTTTCTGGGTTTACACATTGTATTGAACTAGAAGAAAAATAGTTAAAATTGAATGTTTTAGATACAGATAGAATGGGAATTATGGAAATAGATTTCCTATTTGAAAATCATATGAATATAATAAAGAATGGTGTATGTCTATTGGTAATACTTATCAATATGAAAAGGCTAAAAACGACATTAGAAATGTATGTTATGTTCTTCTAGTATTGTTTACATTAATCATAAGAGGCATGATTAGATTGAGTTTAAGGAACCTTAATTTTTTACTCATATATTCTAGGAAATATTTTTTAAGGAATATATAGATGAATCCCGAATAATGGTTTAAGAATAAATATGGATGAATTAAGTACTTATATTTTTGAATTCAAATTTATGGTTATAGAAATCATGAAATATAAAAATATCTTTTGTATAATTCTTCTTTAAGGATTTAAAATATTGGGTTTAATTGTTTTAAAGATATAGAAAGGTGATATTTTTTATTAAGAGAAGGTAAACCTTAATGTTATCAAGATTTTGGGAAATTAGTGTATAATTCAGATAAATAAATTTTTGATTTGGATACAGTAAATTAGATATCACTCATTACCACAGATCAGATAAACGATTTGTTGAAAAGGTATCACATGCTATCATAAATGAGATTTACAACTTAATGGATGTATGTAATATATTAAATAACCTTTGAAATAAGGAATGATGCATGTTTCATCAAGGATTTATAGTAATTCAGGTCATTACTATGTTTCAGGAGAATATACGATGAGGATATTCACATGATTAAAATGTAACAACCCGAATCTACTTTTTAATATATGGGGATCATTGTTAAACTAATTTAGTGTAAATGTTTTTAATGTTTTTGATTTTCTTCATTTATATTTTTTATAAGGTTTACCATTTATGAGATGTTTAAATTAAATGTCAAATGATGTTTTTGAGATTAAAGTGTTATCTCACCCCATGAAAAATTATGCATATTGGATTACGTACTGTAAACTTTTTGCATTGACGGTAACTGAAGAGAGATGGGATGAATTATAATGGACCTAATGATCTGTATGTTTTCTAGAATAAAAAAATCACCTTCCTTTTTAATGGATGTGGTAAAGTGGAAATTGTTCAATACATGACCAAAGGGGGAGATTATACTTATAAAAGTGAATGAAATCAAGTAATTATAACTTATCATTGATATTATACAACCTTAGGGAAATGAATTAGAGTCTGAAAAGGTTATACTAGTACATTTTTTGTCAATGAATAAAATGGTACCTTATAACAAGTTCTCTATCACTCTCCATCAGAACATGATTGTAATTCCCTATCCCTAGAAGCCCAGAGCTGGTGCATTATCTTATTACATTGGAATGATTACAATGAATCAAATCCTGAATGAATTATTAGTTTGAAAGTCATAAAAACCCATATTACATACATGATACCCATAATATATTGTGAAATAGAAATGAAAAACATGATACATAAATAATTTAAATAAACTACATCCTTGAAAGATTATTCGAATATTTCTTCCTCATTACCTGTAAAAATGAAACATAATAAGTGTGAGATAAAATGCTATGTAAGGGTATGTTAAGTTGAATAAATAATTAATAACTGAGAATAAATTAACATGTAATGGTAAATAATGGATAATATATGGAATTAAAATTATTAGATAAGAAAAAATCAATATGGTTAGGTAATAAATTGAAACTTGTTACATTTAATCAGTGAACTGAAAATTAAATGTATCAATAGATATGTCGATGCAAAATCTCATGGATGACTAATAACTGGTAGTAAACGAGGGAAATTATTTCTTCATGAATTTCTTGTTTGTGGTGCATGAAAACTTATTTCCTCAAGACCATTCACAAGATGGTTTAAAACTATGGATAAACATGCATTTAATTTGGATAACTTATTTGTCTCATGAGAACATGTAGATCAATCGAGGAGATATATAATGTTCAGGATCTACCCTTCATTGATAGTCTAATGCATTTATAATTCTCAATAATAAAAATAAATAATTTTCCTTAATTATCAAATACCAAAATTTAATAAATAATACAAAATTATCAATGTTTCTTCAAAATAATCAAATAACAATCAAAGTAGACCGCATTTGTAAAATAGTATATAGTTTAGGAAATACTAATATAAATTCTATGAGAATATGGATATTTAAGTAAATTTTAAATGTAAAATGATTACAATATTGTGAATTTTTATGATAATGTCAACTATCACAACAGGAAGTGACACTGCAAATATAATCATTAAGAACAATCTTGCGGAGAATAATATAGAAACTCTCTAAAGGGTCCCATACCACATTGAAACATTTCTATAAAAGTATATAGAAATTAATGACAATAAATGAAACTTATAATATCATGAGAATAAGTTAATTCATGATATAAAATGTAAAATACAGTATATACCCCCAATAAATGTGAATTGTCACATAATAATGGATATGTCTCAATGAAATGTAAATTCAAACGAAATTACCCTACATTAACATTACTTTTGTTGGGTGGAATTTATACTCTAGTATTGTGGTATTTAAATGTGTTATTAACTTTTACCAGAACTATAATCATGGTTATAAGTTAATATATCTTCTTTTTATAATATTATATTACCCATTTTATAAAAATATTTTATTATTTTCAAAAATTCTTTTGTTAAATTCCTTTTTTTCTCAAGCATGCTTTAAAATATTACTTGTTGTTTTGATTAATTATATAATAGTATCATCATCTATAAAATTTAATCCATGACTTAATTATCATATATACTCAGTATATTTTTATTTATATTCGTCCATAATATTTGGAGATTAGAAATGAAGTGCACCGTTCATGGACACGGTGGTCCAAACGTACGCATGAACGCTACATTCATTACATTGTTTTATTAGAAGAATGGAAAAAAATGATACAAATGTATATTATAATTACAGTATCATATCAATGTTATGTATGGTACATATTTTTATTAGAAAAATCCAATAAAGGTTCCATGTCTAGAAATAATGAGTCTTATTTCTTTGAGGGGGTGGTAGTCTTCACCTCTTCAAACAAAATTATCACATTTACACAGGATGAAAATAAAAATGTTATGTTCTAAATAAATAATCAAGAAGTATAAATATATTATAATTATAAAATATAACATATATAAATATTGATTCCCTCATAATAGCCTCCATTATAGGTGGTAAATTATAATTGAGAAATCCTTATTTCGTGAGGCAGTAATTCACCATACAAAGAAATAGTACATTTGTTTCCCATTAGATAGAGGTGTATATATGTTTAGGATTAAATATTAACATAAAATAATCATAGTATATTATGGATAATTTTTTATATAATAACACAATAAATATATTTTAATGGGTGTATTGTGGAAATAAAACAAAAAAAATTAAAAAATTTCTCACCTTTTAATCGAGCAACTCCTTTTAATTTGTAGCCAAAGGTTTCTGTGGATGGATTTATTCCAAAATGGAGGCTTATATGTATAGGTTAGGGATATTTAGAGACTATTTAATATTTTTTTTATGTGAAAAAGATTCTTGAGAGTTGTGTGGAAGGGGTAGAGTGCTTGCCCTTTTATAGTGGAGGGGGAGTGGAACTCTTGTAAATACCAAAATGTATTCATTAATGGGAGGTCTACCATACATAAAGTGACTAAAAAATTAAAAAATAATTGATTAAATAGGAAAATTGGTCTATTTAAACCTTCACCATTGAATAATATGTGTATTTTAAAATTTTGGTTCCTTAACATCTTAGATTACCAAATTTTATCATTTTGGTTTTTATTAAAGTGTCTAGATCTATAATCTATTTAATTTAAAAATTAAGAATAAAATAAAGTGAGATTAATTATAATATATATAGTTAATAAATTATTAATTTGATATCTAATTTAATAAATAAAAATAATATGTGTTTGGGATATTAATTTTTAATCAATCGCATGTGACTCCCAAAAAACACTACACAAACTCGGACTGTGTTAAAAATGATTTTATAGTATATAGGTCAATATGTTAATAATAAAAGATAAAATAATCTATTAATAGACAATATATAATATTTATTAACACATAAAAATAACTTTTTAGAATATATTAATTTTAAAATGTTAAATTATTTGTTAAAATATCATTTATTGTAAAATAATAATAATTTCAATTTTGACATTATTTATTTATTTTTAATTTTAAAATATTAAAAAAATATTTGAATTAAAATATATTATTTTTAAATATGTGTAACATGATATATTCATCAAAAAATAATAATTAATGATAACAATTCAACAAATATATTTCACTTTTAATGATTATAGTATCATTTATTTTAGTTAATTATTATCTAAATAATCACTTCCTTGAAATTTATTAAGAATTTAATTAACTAAATCATCCCTAAAAATTATTGATAAATTATTACAATACAAATAAAAAATTTATATCTTAAAAGGATATGTTTAACTAAAAATATGATTTTTGTTATATTTCACATTGTTTTATAAATTTTAATGGTAATAAAGTTTCCCTTTCTTGTATTTGTCCATAAAATTTTATATAGGGTACTTACATTTAACAATATCCCAATATCAAATGAAATTTCAAAAAAGAGGGGATATGTTTAAGTTATTGTCTACCAATGTATTTTTGACAAGTTTCTAGATCATTTTTTCCTTAAGATTATGTTTTAGTAACTTATTATGATTAATTTTACCATAATTGCAGTAAATAATTTTAATCAATTTCACAGAACATTTTGGTCAAAAATTAAGTTAAACTTATTTGAGCACAAATAACATACTGATTAAAATAATGAATTTCAATTTTTCAAAAATTAAATCACGTATGTAGAAAATTTAATATTAACGTTAATCCCACACAGATGATGATAAAGTGGGGTTTTAAACTAGAAAACATGAAAAGAGAAATAAGTTTTTATATCTAATATAAATATAAAAATTATACTAATGACCTAAATATTATTAATATATTAATAATTGAACTATGGTGAAATTTTAAAACTAATTTAAAATATAAATTAACAGTTATCTTTATTTAAACAAAAAGGTTGTTATTAACTAAATTGTAGTAATATTTATTATTCATCCAAATATGATGTTTCTCAGAAATATTCCTAAAAATCACCCAAATATAATTTAGACATTCCAAATCGAAAAATGTTTTTTATTTTGAAAAATAAAATTATCAAAATTATTAAAATTCTGTTTTAAAATAGGTTTTCCTTTAAAAGGCGGTAAAACTCAATTTTGTGTGTAATGAAAACAATTGAAAAAACATGTTGTTACTGGTGTAGCACGATAATGAAATTCCATGAAAATTTCAAGATATAATTTAAAACTAATTTATATAATGTAGAAAATATATTATAAATTATCAGGATATTATATTCTCTTACTTGTTTAATGATGCATGTGATACACTCTATTGAATATATGGTTCTTACATTATAATTTTTGCATGTTACATTCTACCCACCATAATGAAATTGAATCCTCGCAATTTAAACTTGATCTCAATAATAGAGGGACTAATATTTGAAAATAACCTATTATTGAATTACACACATCATAAAAAGGGTTAATATCATATCTTTCTAATAATAGAGAAGGGAAAGAATAATTGTCATGTAACTAGGTTCCCTTGTAGAATAATGTAAATGGAAAATAGAAAAATAAATATAGAGGAAAATTATAATGACCATGTTCTGATGGAGAGTGTTAGAGAACACGGTTAAGACAATGTTAAAAATCAGAAGGCCATAAATCTGCACCTTTCTAAGGGCCATTAAATTTATTAGAAACAAAGGTACTGGGACAATTTTTTTTTTCAAACCCATTTTTCTTATAGTTGAGGTATTCATTCAACCTTTATGAATATAATTTAATATGCTCCTCTATTTTGTAGACACAATCTTATACTTTGGTTGTGCCTTGAACTATTTACACTTTGTATCCTTGCACAAGATTCATCGTATAGTGAGGTAATACCTTAAATTTTTAATTCTCATCTAATGATCACCTATTTCATAAATGGTTAATGTTTCCAAAAGATTATAATCCAAAAATTTAGAAATATGGCCACAGAATTTACAAAATATCCATTTCATTATTCATTAATCAAAATTATGTATCTATAAATATTCATATTCCAAACATGTGAGTAAAATCATCATGTATCATCTTAAAATATTTTAATAACATGAATTACCATAAAAGCATATTGGAAACATGAATTATTACATATTAATTAAGCAATAAACATGTTATTGGATATATTTATTAATTACAATAATATTTTATAATCTATAAATGAAATCATAGAGCACTTGCTGTCAAGTCATTAATCAGTTCAATGGTAGTGATAACTTTTCAAATACAATAATTTCTTAATCATTATCTCAACATCTAGAAGATATTATGGGTTGGATTTCTCTAATTCATGTTTTTACCAAAATTTTCAGCTTTCAACTGAATAACTTTTCTTGGTACCATTCAAAATATGATATCAAATACTTAATGAAAAAGTACTACATTATATATATATTATATTTATTAGAACTAGTACACTGTTGATAAAATATTCAAATGAAATAATTCATGAATGGGAATATTAATCATCCCTCTTTAACTTTGGAAGTATAATAAATTGGTCATTATCTAATAGCATTATTTGGGGTATATTCCTTTAACTCTTGGGACATTTGTTTGCATAGTGTCCCATCACCATGATGTTCAAGAATTTTATATTGGAAACCATTTTCATACCATTGAAATCAAGAACATGTTTTCAATTTTCTTCACACTTATAAAGAACACTCTTTGCCTTCAATAAATTGAAATAGTGTTTCCTTCCACAATTATCACATGTGGTAAAATCATTCTTTCCCTTCAAATTATTCGACTCATTCGTTATTTCGTGGTTCTCAGATGACCTCGTATTGAATTTATTTCCATCTAAGACATTGGACTTGGGGAAATATATACCAATCTCATTTTAACATGATATTAAGTACCCATATATTGATAATGTTTGGGGGACTGTCTTTTTGAACAATTTTTCTATGACCATGAAATATTTGGCCCTTTTTACACTTGGTATCATGTTCCGTGGTGAGATTCACATTCCCTTTACTAAGTGTCATTTCTAAACAATTTCATATAATGTATCATATCATATCATATCATAACCTATAATTTCAAATATGGTATATCATATGAATTTATGCATCATGAATCCTAGAATCAAGAACATTGTCTACTTTGAGGAAATCATTACTTCTAAATCCATCATTATGATTTGTAAAGAAAATGTGAATTATCCTAAGTGCATCACCTAGGAGTATCGAACTATGTGAATAGTAGATCATGTTTTCATGTACCAGGTTATCTTGATTTGAGATCGGAACACATCGTGAGAGTTATTACTCATATGTACATCTGTTCTAGAACCACGCCCCCTTGTAGTATCCATTTAGGGCTGTATTTCTAAGAATACCCACATAATATATTCCTTAACAAAATTCTAGGATTTTATTCTATATTTATCCTCAATATATATCTAGGGTTCCCCATTAAAATATTGGATTTCTAAATCTGGTATCCAATTTTACTTGTAAACATCCTTTGATACCAACTATAATGCCCTGACCCCAAAAGCATAGATTAGTTGCATTATCTTATTACATTGACATGATTGCTAGGAATAAAATCCCGAAGGACTAATAAATTAAGTAGTATTGAAAATAATGATTAAATAAACTATAGCCATAATACATTGGGAAATATAAATTATAAACATAATACCTAAATAATTGAAATAATATATATCCTCAAAACATTATTCAAAAATTTCTTCTTTATTACATTGTGAAATGAAACATTTTAAGGGTGAGTTAAAATGCTCAGTAATGGTAAGTTAAATGGAATAAATAATGAATAAATGAGCATAAATTATTATATCAAGGTAAATAACTCAGAATGTATTCCATTCAAATAACCAGATTGGTAAAAATCAGTATGGAAAGGTATAAATATAAAACTCATGCCATTTAATCAATGAACTAAAAATGAACTATATATATAGATATATTGACACAAAATCTCATGGATAAATAATAACTACAATAAAATGAGGTAAATTATATCTTAATGGAATTAATGTATGAGGTACCTGAAAACCTATACCATCAAGACCTTTCAAAATATGTTTTTAAACTACAAATAGAAACCTGTTTAATTTGGTCAACTTATTTCTCTCATGAGAACCTATCGATGCATCGAGGAGCTATATAAAGTGTATGATCCACCAATAATTTTCAGTCCAAATGATTCCTCATATTGATTAATAAAAATAAATAATATTACTTATAAAATATTCATATTGAATAAAGAATACAGAATTATCAATATTTTCCCAAAATAATCAAATAATTTTCAAAATAGACATTGAATTTAAAATGGTATATGCATTACGCAATACGAATATCCATTGAATGAGAATATGGATATTAAATTAAATTTACAATCTAAAATTATTACAATATAGTTTTTTTTCAAGATAATATTAAAAATCAAAAAATTATGTGTGATTTCAAATATAATAATTCAGAAAAATCATAAGGAGAATAATCTTTAAATATTTCATTATGTCTTATATCACTTGAAAACATTTGAATCATAATATTTATCGAGGAATAAAATTAAATGAAACTTATAATACCTTGTGATAATTTTGATTCATTATTTATCATTAAAAATGCAGTATAGACCCCAAATAAAAGTTAATTGGCGCATAATAACAAATATGTCTCAATTATATCTAAATTTAGAAACAATCCCCTATCCTTAACCTTCCTTTTTATTGTGTCATTTTGGTACTCTTATATAGAGGTGTTTAAATATGTCATTAACTTGAAAAAGAACATTTCTCTTGTTTATAACATCATATATCATTTTATTATATTATATCATTACATGTTTGATAATAATCTTTTATTATTTTCTCTATTTCTCATCTTCAATTCCTAGTTTTCTCAGGAATATTTTATCTTGTTAGTTGTTCTAATTTATTATATCATGGTATAATCATCTCCATAATGTAAAAAATGACTTAATTATAATATATAATCTATATATATATATATGTATATGTATTTATAATAGTCCATAATATTTGAATATTAGAAATGAAGTGCCCTGTTCATGGAGACGGTAGGTCGTCCGTACCCATGAACGCTAGTTTCATTTCTTTTTTGTATTATTAGAATGAAAAATAAACCATATATATTTTATTTATAGTATCATATTTATGTTATATATGTTAAATAGTTTTATTAACACCATCTTTTATAAGTTCTATGTTTGGAATGAACGATTGATATTGCTTTGAGGGGGTGGTAGTCCAAACTTCCTCAAAAAAAATTATCATATTTACACAAGATAGAAAGCATAATGCTATGTTATAAATAATTTTTTTTGAAGTATATAGATATTATAAATATAATATATAAAATATATAAATATTGTTTCTATCATATTGGCCACCAAGATAGGTGGTAATGTAAAAAAATGGATAATTACCATTTCATGAGATAGTAGTTCGTCGTACACAGAAATATTATTTTCTTTAACAATTAGATAGAGGTGTGTAAAATTTTATGTTTAAATATTTAAATAAAAACATAATATTATAATTAGGATACATTTTGGTTATATAATCATATAACTGGCATATTTGTCAAGGTAAAAATGGAAATAAAACATGAAAAATTAAGGAAGTTTGTTTCCTCTTAATTGGTTAACTCCTTTTAGTTTGTACCAAAAAGATTCCATGGATAGATTTATGCCATAATGAATGATTCTAGCTCTAGAGAAGGTATTTTTGGAGATATTTTTTCATAGTTATGATGATCCAAAGTAGTTTGATAAGTTTGATTAAGGGGTAGAGTTCTATTCCTTTTATAGTTGAGGGGGTGTGACAATCGTGGGAATACCAAAAGGTATTCATTAAAGGGAGGTCTAAGATACATAAAATTCCTCAAAAATAAAAAAATATTAATGGTGTAAAGAGTAATAATAGTTTATAAAAACCTCCAAAACATGAAAAATGTGTATTTTAATAATTTGGTTCCTTAACATCTAAGGTTCAGAAATTTTATCATTTTCGTTTTTATTAAAGCATCTAGTTTTCCAATCTATTTAATTTAACCATTAATTATAAAATAAGGCGAGTTTTATTAGAAAATAAATATGCACTAAATTATTAATATAGAATCTAATTTATAGAATAAAATCCAATGTTTTATTTGAAACTAATTTTAAAACTTGCGCATGTGACGTGCAAAAACAATTCTTATTCCCCGACTTTGTTGACATTGATTTTACAATATATAGGTCAATACGTTAACAATAAAAGATATATTGGAATATTAATAGAACATATTTATTATTTAATGACACTTAAAAATTACTTAGCAGTATATATTTTTTTTATTAATGTTAAATCATTTAAAAAAATATCATTTATTATAAAATAATAGTAACATTTATTTTGACATTATTTATTTAATTTTGATTTAAAATATGAAAAAAATATTGTAATTTGAATCTATTGAGGTTAAATAAGTGTAACAAGATATATTAATCTATAAAAATAATTAATGAAAATAAATCAATAAATATATTTCACTTTTAATATTTATAGTATCATTTGTTTTCATTAATTATTACCTATATAATCAGTACATTGGGTGGATCATTTGTCGAATAATCCTAAGGTAGTCATTTATAGCTCCTATAATAGAGTAGAGGAGTATACAGAATATGATAAAAAAAGTATGTTTCCTCGCCATGGGTTAATTCAAACTTATTAAAGCCTTGTAAAATCAAATAGGTTAGGGTAGTTCCCTTGAAGATGATCATGTGCCTATTCCAATGATCACATTTAAGGAGGCCTTATATAAAGGTCTTGTTGATGAAAATGAAAATGATGTCTCTGATGGTATCTAGGAAACCAAAGAGAACTCAGACTAGGATGTTGTATACATCAATTATTAGGATGAAGGTAGGATGCTTGATTCCAAGAACTGTAAAGGTAAATAAAAAATTAAAGCTATTATTTCATTTAAGGTAATATATAAGAGGAATCCTCCTTCATTCAAGAAACCCCCACCCGAATGTTATAGGAAATCACTATGTTCCAATTATGCTACTACAAAAGCATCTGAACATATTTCAATTATGCATGTGATGGAGATATTTAAAGAATTAGATAACTCACAACATGTGGTCTTGGACTTTATCTGTATTGATTCCACATCTATACAGAGACAAAGATCGAAATTGCATTTGAATAAAAAGGAAAATTCTGGGCCAAAATTTGTTTTAAACACTTATCAAATGAGTGGGCAGGTCACAACGATATAATTGTGTAGGAAGAGGTGGGTAGTCACTAATCCTTAATCATGAAGGGAGATTCATGAATTGGTTCCTTTATCTAGACACATGGATTCTTCATGTTGTGTTTGATCCCTCCCAAGTAAAGTAGGACATCATGGTTGATTCCCATCATATGATAGACAAGGTTACGAATTGTATTTAATTTTCCAAGAAGAGTTGTATAACATCTAATACAAGCACTAATTCATAATTTTTTTACTCCATACACTTTTGATCTTCTTGCATATAGGATCAGTGAAAAATATGAAATGATTAATGATCGTGAACCTGAAGTAAATGTTATAAAGATTCTCAGTGTTTAAGAACTCTCAGATGATGGAAGTGGTCCTTGAAAGTAGGCGAAAACATGGAGAAGGGGAAGGAACCCTCATGGTCAGGGTGGTCTTGCCTCATACCACATTATGTGTTCCAGATATCCGGATTCATAAAATCCACTAGTCTTTTGTTGTATTTTTTTTGGTTTTTTAATTTTCCCACCTTCTTGTTTTCTGTTTTTATTTAATGAAAGAGGCCTTTGCGCCTCAACCCTTTATAAAAAATCACTACATCGGCATTTTTTAGACATTTTATGAAACTAATCATATCTAAATATTATTAATAAATTATTATGATTAAAATAAACCATTTATATTTGAAAAGGATATGTATATCTGAATATATGATGTTTTTTACATATCTCAATGTTTTATAAATATTAAACGTAAGGAAAGATCCTTTTTTTCTTTTTCCTTACTTAACCATTTATATAGGGAAATTTAATTTGATAATTTCTAAATAACAAATAAAATTATATCTAAGAGGAGATATGGTATAATTATAGCCAGTCAATGGATTTTGGAAATTTTTCTTGACCATTTTGGTCCTTAATATTATGATTTAGTCCCTTATTAATCTTAATTTTACCTCAATCACCATAATTAATTTAAATAACTTTCACGAAATGTTTTTATCAAAAATTATGTTTATCTTATTAGAAAAAAAATATTGAACTAATTAAAACCACATATATCAGTTTTCAAAATTCAAATCACATAAGTTGGAAAATTGAGATTAACGCTAATCCTACACACATGGGGAGGAATTTGGTATTTAAAGTAGAAATGTTCAAAAGATGAATAATTTCTTATATCTATTTTAAATATAAAAATGATTCCAATGACATAAATTATATTAATATATGAATAATTGATCTATATTTACATTTGAAAAAATTTAAAACATAATTTATGACTCATCATTATTTTAAAAAAACCTTTTTAACTAAATTTCACTAATTTCTAATATTCATCCAAAATTGAAGTGACTGAGAAAAATCCCAAAAAATCACCCTAAGCTAATTTTGACATTAAAAATCCAAAAAATGATATTAATTTTGAAAAATAAATTTTATAAAATTGATAAAAATTTGATTTAAAATAGGTATTCCATTAAGATGTTGTAAAACATAGTTTTTAATTTAATGCAAATCATTGAAGAAACTTGTTCTTGCGTGTGTCACACACTAACTCAATTTAATGATAATTTCAAGATATAATTTATAATAAAATTATAGAATATAGTAAATATATTATAAAATATTTGTATATTATATTCTCATACATTCTTAAGGATGTGTGTGATATTTGTTATTGATTATATGTGTCTTAATTTATAATTTTGGGGAGCTACATTGATAGCTAGATTTCTCTTCCAAATCCTTGTTTTCATTTCCCACCAATATTATCAAATTTGGTGGCTTATTTATATATTACATTGGGTATGATTTATGTTTCAAAATTTTCTTTTTATATTTATTTTTTAGTATTTGTGTTCTCGATGTGGGGTTTAGTGAAAGTAAATTTCAAATATAAAACCTTTGATAACCCATGAAAAATTCAAAGGAAAAATTCATTTTAAGGGGGTAAAATGTAACACCCCATTATATTGTGAAATATTTTTTTTAAAATAAAATAATTTTCATTGAGGTATTATATTGAACTAATTCAAAAATTCATTTTTTATGACACTAAATTGGTATGCGTTACATGACATCAACTTAGCTTGGGTTACACGCCATGCAGACTTGGCATATGTTACACACAACACCAATTCTATAAAGGAATATAATAACCTGAAACATTACAATATATTTACAATCTCAAATAAATAAAATATATTCTATTTATTTAATTTCAAACCACGCCTAGTAAGCTTTTGTGGTATACAAGGGATACTTTCTCCGAAATCTTACACTACACTCAAGATGAAACATTACAATGCATTGATATATTATTGAAACATTATTATTTAATATAATAATTCAAAACGTAGACATTAAAATAGTAGTTATTAGTATTATTAACTAACTTATAAAATTTATGTTTTATATAATCATTAAATTAATTCATTGGTCACTAATTAATTATACATTAAACTAAGAACCAAATGAATATAAAAAAGCAATATTATTTTTATTTTTATGATTCTAAAAGAGTATTATCATGATAAAAAATTAATCAAAATTCGTGGGCGATTTTAAGGAAATATATATGATTCATATTTATTGAAATATTTTTTATATTCATATATTAGTTTTGATAGGCATAAGATAAGAAAAAAACCAATTTCACACATAAAAATGAATATTTTTATAGAGGGAAATTTACCAGCTTTTAATAGAGAACCCATTTTAAATCTAAATTTTAACCATTTTATAATTTTAATATATCAAAATACAATTCGTATTTTGAATATAAACATAAAAAATAATCTCAGGGTTAATGTTTTGTATTTTTTTCTAAAGTTTTTTTTAAGGAATAGCAAAAAATACTGAATTTTAGTTCAAAACTGTTTTTTCATCTAATTTATTTATAATTTAAATTTATGATTTATATTTTTTTTTTAAGTTTAGTTAGATAATATTTTCCTTAGTTAGTCTTGTTTAGGTCATTGTAATCAATTTAAATTTTAAAGTGACTATAAAAACATAAGAAACTTGGGAATGATTTTACTTTAAAACCCTCCATTATTATCATCCCACCAGCGGGATAAATTTTAAATTAATTTCTTTGACTTCTATGATTGGAATTTGGAAAAATAAATTCCATAATTGGAATAAAAATAATTTATAATTTCAAATAAGATTTTTTTTTTATCAAAAATAATAGTGAAATTGACTAAAATTAATTAGACGATTTAGGTTAAATTAAACAAATTAATGTACTAAACCATACCTTGAGGCCCAAAATGACCTATACACTTTTCTAATAGATATTGTATTGTAATATATTGAACAGATACCCCTGGTTATTGAATTCTGTAAATTATTGGATCCACATGAAATGTGAAAAACGTGTATGGAATTCCATTATAATAATATTACAATAGTGTCACACCTCCTCAACTATAAAAGGCCACCACTTCTCCCACTTACTCACACCTAAAAACCCACTTACATTCATAAAATATATTAAAAAATAGATTTAAAACATCCCTAACCTCTATTGTGAATCATCAATTTGGGCATAATTCTTTCCAACAAATCCCTTTGGTATAAACCAAAAGGAGTATCCCTATTTTAAGTTAACATTTTCCAACGATCTCTTTTTTTTATTTGCATCTCCACACCCTATATTATTATTATTTCATTATTAAATTACAAAAAAAGTATCCTCAATAAATGAGAATTTAATTATGTTATTTTTTCTTCCTACACATACACACAAATTTATCTAATGGGTAATAGACATACTGTTTCTGTGTACAGAAACTCCTGCCTTACGAAATGTTGATTGTGTATTTTTCCCTTATCACTTCTTATGGAGGCCATTATGATATACACCATATTTATATATGAAATATATGATATTTATAATATCCTTATGAATATTTAATATTTATTTAGATAATATTATTCTTCTTTACATCTTGTGTAAATAAGATAATTTCGTTTGAGGATGTGTGGACTATCACCCCCTCAATGAAATGTGACTTGTTCATGCCATACATGTAATGTAAAAAAGGATGGTTTTAATAATCATATGTACAATATATAACCTAGATTTGATACTGCTATGATACTATACATATATCATTTAATTTTAATTCATTTAATATAATAATAAAATGAATGTAGCATTCATGCATATGTATGACCTACCATCTCCATGAACGATGCATTTTATTTTTTGTCGGAAAACATTAGAGATTATTTTAAAAACATATTAATTGATGATATAAGATAATTAACTCATTGTTTATATCCTGGAGATGACAAAATCATGGTCCATGTAACAGGAGAATAATATATGAAGACCAAACATATTTGGGAGAACTAAGAAATTAACACCTGAAATAGTGAAAATAATGAATGATTGTTAATAAACAGGTAATAAGACATTTAGGGAGATAATATTTAATATTATAAACATGCTTATGGTAATGTTATTACATACTAAAATATTTTGAACCACCATACAAGATGATATATTCTACACAACACAAATAAAGGTTAATGTAAGGGAATTTCATCTCACCTTTTATTATCATGAGATACATGACTTATTCACCGCTCACTATTATTGTGTGGTATATACACTGACCATTGAAATATTATATCACAAATCATCTTGTTTTAATGATATTGTACACCTCATTAAATTTAATTTTCGTACATGGGTAGTATGATTCTATGTTACTATGTGGTAAAAATATATTGAAACAATCTCATCATTTATTGTGATTATTTATTGTTATCCTTTAATCGATGACATATCATGATCGATCTCTCAAGAACACACATGATTTATCTTCTCATATAGTTTTCCATAAAATATTTGTTTATTTGTACTAGTTTTCCACTTTTTGGTACATGGGATCACTAAAAAAAGTTTTGATGGAAATTCTAATTTATTTATTATTTTGGCTAGAAATCTATGTTCTTTCAAAACCCTGATGTCAAGAAATGATTTCAAAGATGTTTTACTTTTATCATATGTTGTTTGATGTGGCCTAAAAATCACTTGTTTTTATACATATTATTATTAATGTTTTTATGATTTAATTAATTATTTTGGTAATTTTTTCTAATAAATTGAACTTTTATAATTTTTATACATAAATTTGTTTTTTAAACAAGTGTTACATTTTAAATTGTACTTTTTAACTTTTTATATGATTATTTTCTCTTGCGTAATATTCTGCCTGTTTATTTTTCTAGATACTCGTTTTTTTTGTTTTTTTAATCTTAAATTAATTAAATTAAACATTATTTTAAATAATTAATTGATTATTTATTTTTTAATCTTTGTATTTAACTTTGTTTGGATTTTATGGATTATATTTAAATTTCATTTAGCTTTTTGTTTTTATCTGTGATGCAACCAAAATAAGACACGATCACGGCCATGGTATCTCATCCTTCACCGTTGCCTCACAAATTTCATACCACCAGTCATTTTACCAACAATGAATCATCACACCGCCAATAGAAAATTAGCGAGACATGGCCAGCATAGTGGTACCACAATCCTTATACTGCCATTCACTTTTCCTTGGCCTCTCACACCGCCAGATAATCCTCATACTTCAACCAATAGAAATACCTGATTGTGTCTTCCCCTTCTATCATTCTAAATTAGCCACTCACCAACACTATTAGACGAGAAAAATGACACACTTTCCACCATTACACCAAATGACATACCATAAATCCACCATGTGACACACCTCCACCGAGTCAAGAACACAAACAGATCACCCTGTGGAAATTTTCACTAATAAGGAGCAATAGCGAGATGTTGCGAAGGAGGGTAATTATGTTACCACTGGGTTTTGATGCTGCTTATACCCAAAATTGAGGTTGGGATTTCCAAATCTGTAGAAACCACCACTACACAGCACCGCTGAAGGAGGAACCGTAGTTAAGAGCTTAATCGAGCTCCATTAGAAGAAGATCTAACACAATCTCACCATCAAACCACTGGACACCATATTCCACCACCAAAGACAAGGACTCGGCGATATGAGTCCACTATTTTCACGAGGGAGTGTCATCGCATACATATTTTACACCACAAGATGGAGATCTCTAGATTTCGCTGTAATCATCACCACTTTCATTGAGCCGAGTCAATGAAGAACCCCCACCATGATTGAAGTCGTGAGCCGTTGGATAGTCGCAAGTTGTCATTGTATGATTTTTCTCAGCTAGTTCTACCATCAATGAAGGCCACATCTGAGGAGTCGCAGAGTTGCATCGTTGTGGGAGAGGGGGACCTCTGTCATGCCCCCGCAACACTGAATAGGGATAATGGGTGAAGATATAAAAATAAATTAAAATAATATATAATATAATTAAAATAATAATTAATATAATTAAAATAAAAATAAATAATAAAATAGAAAATATTAATAATTAAAAGAAAAAATTAATAAAAAAATTAATTTTAATTAAAAATAGTAACAAATGATTCTAAATTATAATTGTTTTAATAATATATATATATATTAATAGCTATAATAAAAATATTTAAATAAAAAACAATTTAATTATAATAATTCAATCAATAATTATTGTTAATTAAAGTCCTCGCTAAATTAATTAGTTTTAAATAAAAATTTAATAATAACAAATAATTTAATTAATAAATTATTAACGTCATAAAATAAATAAAACTGATTATCATTTATAATATATTAGAATATTGTCCTTAATAAGGAAAATTAAATAATATATTATTTAATAATTAAAAATAGTTTTATATAATTTAAAATAATTAAAATAAAATAATAATTAATAAAAAATGTAAAATAATAATTTGATATTTTTAATTTGATAATTATAATAATTTATTAAATATTTATTTATTTAGTATATCTTTTTTCTTAAAAAACTAAATTAATTATTCTCTGTTTTTCATTTGCAGCTACAAGAAGGATTTGGAATCACATCCAAATTAAACCCAAATGTTTGAAGATGTTCATTAGAGGGGTTCTGTTAGTATGGAAATCCTGTCAGAGGAAAAAACACATGAGTAATGCAAAATAAAAGGACCTACCTAGGTTTGTGTGTATATCATGTGACAAATAGAGTATGATAGAGGATTTTAAACTGAAAAAATATAGTATTAATGGTGGATATCTCATTCATAGGACATTGATATATCATTCACTTCTCAATTTACACTCCCCAAGGATTTGAAACTTTTCAAGAGTAGATGTAGGAGACATATCACAAATGAGAAGGGGAGTTAGCCTCAGATATTATAACAAAACATGGAGCTTGATTCTGACCATGAGGAGCAATAAGCAATTATTGATAATGACTATTCTATAGGTGGAATTAAATTCCCTTATTTTCTTTCATAATCTATAAACCAATTTTTTTGTTATATTTCTCTATAAAATTATTCTTTTATAATTACTTTTTTTCAGGGATTTCCAGTACTGCTTGTTAGCTTTATTTTTCACTTCATGAATAATTTTTATGGATCTCAGAATCAATTAGGGAGTTCTCTGATTTCAAATTTTTTAAATGTTTCACTTCTTAATTATAAACTTCAAACATTAAGATCAATTTGAGAAATTTATCTGAATTTTTTTCTTCTTACCTAAATTTCAAGGATTTGGAGAATTATGGCAATTTTTATTCCAATCATAATTACCTTATAATTATCATTACAGTCTGATGATTCTTGGAGTAGAAAAAACAAAATTTTCATCTTTATGCATGTTTGATCTCTTGGTGAAGGATATCGAACCAATATTTTTACAATGTTGCGAATTTAATTACTATTCGATGAATAAGATTTCATTTCTTATCTAGTTGTGTTAGAATTCCAAGGAATTTTTCTTGATCTATTTCAAATTAGTCTCTATTCTTTTTATCTTAAATTATTTTACCTATTATTCTATCATATCTCTAATTATTGTTATATTTTATAAAGAAATTAAAATTCCTCATCATTACTTCTTTCAAAAAAATAAAAAAATAATAAAAAAAGTTAAAAATATTTTCACCCACAATTGACAATAGTGGGTTCTGTTTTAAATAAATTAGGTTTCTCACCCTTATATATGGGTTCGGCCATGCTTACCACTATACAATAGTATGTTAGAAAACATTAAAATAATTAAAACATCACTCATATTCAATGAAATATGGTTCTTCTTCTTGGCACTATTTCTAGAGACAGTTTTAATTGACTAGCTATTTTTCAAAATAATAAAATAACTTTAAATTCAAAAAAAAAATTCAAATTTTTTATCAAAAAAATAATAAATCTTTAAACCTATTTCAAAATATTAATTTCAAAATTAGGTTTTTTAGGAATGTTTGTGGTTGATCTAATTCACTATTATTATGTTGTTTTAGAAGTGTATTGATAATATTATTGTGGTTTGTGTTCTCTATTAAATATGTATAGTTTTGTTTTTAATATATTAAAAAAAAGAAAATCCAAGGGGTTGGGGTCTCAAAATGAATCCTTCTGTCAAATGATTTCAATAATACTTGTAAAATTTATGGAATTTGATGAATCAATTTATGAAAAAAAGAAAAAAATCAAACATGATCATGGGAATCAAAGGAGAATATTAAAACCTAAATAAAAATTAAATATAGTGATGAAAAAAATGATTGTGGAAAATTAAAAAATGTTATTGTCAAGAAAAATGAGTCTGAAATTAAGAAAAAATCCATTTTTTTGGTAAGAATCTAAAACTGAGTAGATGAAAATATGAAAATATCTAAATATATGAATGAATAAGTAACTAATATAGAGGAAAATAACATAATGAGTAAATTTCACTGTGAGGTTGAATTTATGGAAATGTAATACACTACTTTTGAAGAATATGAATCTAATGTAGAAAAAAATAATGACATCTCCAACCCACTGGAAAAATAAAAAAATATGATGAACTTTTGAAGAACATAAATGGATTCGAGTTGGAAAATTTTGTGAAATAATTAAAATAGATTGATGAATATTTTATGATACTTTATTTGATCCATAGATTTAAAATTTTTCACTATTTTATGATTTTTAAAAAAGTTATTTCTTAGGTTAAGGAGAATCAATATAAAGAAAACATGAATATTAAAAACCCTTCACCCAAATATTATGAAATCTTGAATAATGAAACTTTACTTGAAGCATGAAATATATTAGAAGAAAATATTAAACTGTAAATAAAATAATCTGAAATTTTTGAAACTATTTTAAAACATTTCTTCCCTATTTAGAAATTGAAAACCCAACAATCACTAAAATTATTTTTGTGAACAATGTCGAGGGAATAATATTTTAAGAGAGATAATGTTATGAGCCTTCAATTCCATGTTCTTACATTAATAATTATTTCGAATAATTTTATACTGAAATAGAAAATAGTGTTGACCAACTTGGGAATTTTTTTTTAATTCGAGAATCTGAATTTATTGAAGCTGAACTAAACATTTATTCCCCTAAAATTAAACTATAACAGTCATCATCCATTTTTATAGAATGATCTTTTTGAATCTAAAAATGGATAAGAGGGTGAAAGAACACATGATAATTCAATATGAATTATTTATTTAGAAGCATTTGATTTTAATACTTTAATTTTTGATGAGGAACTTTTAGAAGAGATCAATTACATTGTTAAAACTGAATTATTAAATATAAAAAATTGAATCTTACCTATTTTTCAACTCAAACATCCACTGATTTGGGTTTTGAATCTCTTTTTTGGAAAGAGATTGTTTTGTAAGAGGAGTCATTTTTTGTGTATTAATTTTGAAACTAAACTTAACTCTCTTGATAAAAAACTTTATGAACAAGTTAGTTGTTACTCAGATTTTAACATCGCTAATATTGATTTTTTTATGAATGTGAATGTGTTAGATAGCTTTGAATATAATGAAATAATTTAGAATCACCTAGTTTACTATTTTCCCTTCATGATTTTTTTTCAAATCTAAACATAAAATAGAAGTTGACAGCAAGACATTCAAGATATTTGTTAATGGGTGTGAGTTTAAAAGATTGTTTGTAGAGCTTGAGGGAGTTCATTCCTTTCAACCTAAACATAATTGCAATAAAAATATTAAAATGTTTTATTGGGGTGATAATTTTTCTTCTCAACTTTAAGACTTCCTTGAGTTGTTCCTCAATGATAAAAGTTGTTTGTTAGGTATTTTTTTAGTATGAAGGGATTTAAGTGCTCCATTAAAATTCTAAGTTCCTAAAAAATTCATTTCTATGCTAAAAATATTTTGGATGTTAATATGTGGTGGTTTATGGATATAAAAGCACACTGACCTAGTTACTTTGGTTAGTTTCTATGGGAGTCCATCTGGGGACATTAAAACTATTATTTCATAGAAAGAAACCCATAATTTTATGGCCTTTAATAATTTTTTTGTTGGTTTTTATATTTTCAATAAAGTCTAACTGAAGACATTAAATTCTTTTCTTTATGGGAGTAAACACATTATTTTTCATTGTTTTTTCATTTATTCTTGTTTTTTATAAAATGTTTCTTGTTAGTATCCATGAATTATTTGAATATATTGGATATGTCTTCTTTGTATTATTGTTTCATATTTTTAGAGTAAAATTTATACTACTATTAGTGTTCCTAGACGAGAAGAATTTATTTCAAATCATATGGAGTCCTTGGTTGATCATAAATGTATAAAATTAACCAGGGAAGATCCTTCATTTTATTTATGATTTCATTTTTATACTCCTTATGAATTTCAGTAATAAAAATAAGTTACTATTATGTCTCTGAATCACTACTAATCTTGAGTCACTATCTTGCTGATGGAGGTGAGTCACCACAATGGTTAATCATTGTTGAGGCAGTGGTAATGAGTCATTAATTTTATACTACTATTGAATATTTTCATGTACTTATCTATTGCTGGATAAGTATACAATGTTTTTAATTCACTCACTTCTAATAATTATGTGTGGGGAGAAATACCCTTGTTTCTTTTTCTTCTCTTCATTTTGATCATGGATTTTCCACTTTATTGATCATCTAATTGAATCAAATTATGTAAATTACCGACACCCTTTTCATTGATTATTCAAATGTTATACATGATACTAATTGGAACATTATTAAAAATTTATATTACATGGATATAATGAAAATTCATGTGAATATATTAATATGTTTATTAAAGAAAACACACACTATTTGAACTAAAAGGTGACCCCAAAACATGTAATTAATATGCTAAATTAAAAATCTGTTGTGAGCTATAATTGTCAAAAAAAATTCTCCTCCATCATGGAAATCAACATTGGAGAAAAGTTGGGTTTTAAGTATAGGGGAGGCGGTCAACATATGTTAGGCTAATATTTTCTTTAATTAAAACCCATAAATCCTTATTTTACTTAATTCTTGGTTAAAAATGGTCAAAATTTTTGAAATTTTTTTTCACAAGTTTAGTTTTTTTAGGCTTTATAGTGTACTTCAAATCTTCTTTCCTAAGAATAATATCAAATGATTTCAAAAATATTTGTAAAATTTAATGAATTTCATGAATCAATTAATAAAAAAATGAAAAATATCAAACATTATCATGGGACTCATAGGAAAAGATTAAACCCTAAATAAAAATTAAATATTGTGATGAAGAAAATTATTTTGGAAAATTTAACAATGTTATTGTCAGATAAAATGACTCCGAAATTAAAAAAACCAATTTTTTGGGAAGAATCTAAAACTGATGAAGATAGAAACATAGAAATATCTAATTTAATGAATGAAGAAGTAACTAATATAGGGGAAAATAAGATAAAGAGTAAATTTCATTATGAGGTTGAATTTGTAGAACTATAATACACTAATTTTTAAGAATATTAATCTAATGTAGAAAAAATAACGACATCTCCATCCCACTAGAAAAATAAAAAAATTGTGATGAATTTTTGAAGAACTTAAATGGATTCAAGTTGGAAAAATTTTAGAAATAATAAAACAGATTGAATAATATTGCTCTATTCTTTATATGATCCCTAGATTTGAAGAATTTCAATGTTTTAGGAGTTTTGAAAATGTAATTTCTTGGGTTGAGAAGAATCAAAATAAAGAGAACATGAATGTTAAAAACCTTTCACCCAAATTTTATAAAATCATGAATAATGAACCTTTACTTGAAGCGAAGAATATATTTGAAGAAAATATTATATAGTAAATCAAATAATCTAAAATTCTTGAAACTATTTTTAAAATATCTTTTTCCTATTTAGAAGTTGAAAAGCCAACAACCACTGAAATGATTTTTGGGGACAATGTCGACGGAATAATCTTTCAAGAGATATAATTTGATGATCCTTCAATTCCCTTTTCTCACATTAATAATTTTTGTGAATCATTGTATACTGAAATGTAATACAGTGTTGACCAACTTGGGAAAAATTGTTTTATTTTGAAAAAGTCTAGAATATTAATTTATCGAACCTGAACTAAACATTTTTTCCCCTAAAATTAAACTAGAATAATCATCAATAATTTTATAAAATGAACTTTTTGAATGTAAACATAGAGAAGATGGTGAAACCACACATGATAATTTAATATGAATTATTTCTTCAGAAGAATTTGATGTTAACATTTTAATTTTTGATGAGGAACTTTTCGAAGAGATCAATTACATTGTTAAAAAAGAATTATTAGATGAAAAAATTGAATCTTACCTACTTTTCAACTCAAACATCCACTGAGTTGGGTATTGAATCTCTTTTTTTGGAAAGAGATTGTTTTGGGTGAGGAATCATTTTTTGATTATTAATTTAGAAACTAAACTTATCTCCCTTGATAACCCTCCTTATGAACAATTTTTTTGGTACTCTTCTTTTAACATCACTAATCTTGATTGTTTTATGAATGTGAATGTGTTGGAGAGATTTGAATCTAATGAAATAATTTAGAAGCACCTAGTTTATTATTGTCCCTTCATGATTTTTTTTTCAAATCTAAACATAACATAGAAGTTGACAGCACTACATCCAAGATATTCTTTAATGTGTATGAGTTTAAATGTTTCTTGGTAGAGCTTGAGGGAGTTTTTTCCTTGCAACATGAACATAATTGTATTAAAAGTAATAAAATGTTGTATTGGGGTGTTAAGATTTCTTCTCAACTTGAAGACACACTTGAGTAACTCCTCAATGATAAAAGTTGTTTCTTTGGGATTTTTTTTGTATGAAGGGATTCCAGTACCCCCTTAAAATTCTAAGTTCCTAAAAAATTCATTTTTATGTTAAAAATAATTGGTCTGTTAATATGTGGTGGTTTATGGATATAGAAGCACACTGACCTAGTTACTTCGGTTAGTTTCTATGGGAGTCCGTCTGGGGACTTTAAAAATATTTTTTCATAGAAGGAAACCCATGATTTTACTGCCTTTAATAAATTTTTCTAGTTTTTATATTTTCAATAAAGTATACTGAAGAAATTAAATTTCTTTCTTCATGGGAGTCAACCGATGCTTTTTCTTTGTTTTTTATTTTGTTCCTATTTTTTATAAAATGTTTCTTGTTACTATCCATGACTTTTTTGTATATGTTTGATATGTCATCTTGGTATTATTTTTTCTTATTTTTACAGTAAAATTTAAACTAATTTTAGTGTCCATGGATGAGAAGAATTAATTTCAAATCATACGGAGCTTCTGGTGGATCATAAATGTATAAAATTAACCAGGTAAGATCCTTTATTTAATTTATGATTTCATTTTTATACTCATTATAAATTTCATTAAAAAAATATGTTACTATTAAGTCTCTGAATCACCACTAAATTTGAGTCACCATCCCGCTGATGGAGGAGATTCACCACAACAGTTAATCATAGGTGAGGCAGTGGTAATGAGTCATTAATTTTAGACTACTATTGAATTTTTTTCATGTACTTATCTATTACTAGAGAAGTATAAAATGTTTTTAATTCACTCAATTTTAATAATGAAGTGTGAGTAGAAATACCATTGTTTCGTTTTCTTTTCTTCATTTTGATCATGAATTTTTTTTATTTATTGATCATCTAATTGAATCAAATTATTTAAATTACTGTCAACCTTTTGATTTTTCATTCAAATTTTATACGTTCTACAAATTGGAACCTAGTTGAAAATTTATATTTCCTGGGTATAATTAAAATTTATGTGAATATATTTATATGTTTATTAAAGAAAACTCATACTATTTAAACAAAAATGTGACCCCAAAACATGTTATCAATATGCTAAATTAAAAATCTATTGTGAGTTATAGTTGTCAAATTATTTTCTCCTCCATCGTGGAAATCAACATTATGGAAAAAGTTTGTTTTTAAGTATAGGGGAGGGGGTCAAAAAATGTTCAACTAATATTTTATTTAATGGAAACCCATAAAATCCTTCTTCCAATTAATTATTGGTCAAAAATGATCACAATTGTTCAAAATGTATTTCAAAATTTTTGTTTCTTTAGGCTTCATAGTGTACTTTAATTTTGTCTTACCTAAGAATAATATCAAATGATTTCAAAAATATTTGTAAAATTTAACCAATTTGATGAATCAATTAATTTAAAAATGAAAAAAAACCAAACATTATCCTGGGAATCATAGGAAAAGAATAAACACTAAATAAAAATTAAATATATTGATGCATAAAATGATTGTGGAAAATTTAAAAATGTTATTGATAGGGAAAATGCGTCTAAAATTTAAAAAAACCCATTTTTGGGATGAATCTAAAACTCTTGAAGATGGAAATATCGAAATATCAAATTCAATGAATGAATAAGTAACCAATATAGAGGAAAATATGATAAAGTGTAATTTTCACTATGAGGTTGAATTTGTGGAAATATAATACACTGCTTTTGAAGAATATGAATCTAATGTAGAAAAAAATAATGAAGTCTCCAACCCACTGGAAAAATAAAAAAAAATCTGATGAATTTATGAAGAACTTAAATGGATTCAATTTAGAAAATTTTGAGAAATAATTAAAACAGATTTAATAATATTTCCCTATTCTTTATATGATCCCTAGATTTAAAAATTTTCATTGTTTTTGGAGTTTTAAAAAAGTTATATCTCTGGTTGGGGAGAATTGACATAATGATAACTTGAATGTTAAAAAACCTTCACCCAAATTTTATGAAATCTTGAATAAATAACCTTTACTTGAAGCAGGTAATATATTAGAAGAAAATAGTAAACAGTAAATATAATAATCTGAAATTCTTGAAACTATTTTAAAAATATCTCTTCCCTATTTAGAAATTGAAAACCCAACAATCACTGAAATGATTTTTGGGGACAATGTCGATGGAATAATCTTTTGAGAGAGATAATGTGATGGGCCTTCAATTCCCTGTTATAACATTAATATTTTTTTCCAATCATTGTATACTGAAATGGAAAACTGTGTTGACCAACCATGGGGAAAATTGATTTATGTTGAAAACTTCTGGAATCTGAATTTATTAAAGCTGAACTAAACACTTATTCCCCTAAAATTTAACTAGACCAATAATCAACCATTTTTACAAAATGAACTTTTTGAATGTAAACATGGAGAAGATGGTGAAAGTACACTTGATAAATAAATATGAATTATTTCTTCAGAATAATTTGATGTTAATATTTTTATTTTTGATGAGGAACTTTTAGAAGAGATCAATAACATTGTTAAAATTGAATTATTAGATGAACAAAATTGAATCTTACCTATTTTTCAACTCAAACATCCACTGAGTTGGGTACTGAATCTCTTTTTTGGAAAGATATTGTTTTGGAAGTGGAATTATTTTTTGTGTATTAATTTGGAAACTAAACTTATCTCTCTTGATAACCCTCTTTATGAACAAGTTAGTTGGAACTCAGATTTTATCATCACTAATGTTGATTGTTTTAGGAATGTGAATGTGTTGGAGAGATTTTAATATAATGAAATAATTTAGAATCACCTAGTTTACTATTTTCCCATCATGATTTTCTTTCAAATATAAACATAACACAGAATTTGACAGCACTACAACCAAGATAGTCTTTAATGGGTATGAGTTTAAAAGTTTTTTGGTAGATCTCAAGGATGTTTATTCCTTTCAACCTGAACATAATTATCATAAAAATTCTAAAATGTTGTATTGGGGTGGTATGTTTTCTGCTCAATTTGAAGACTCCCTTGAGTAGCTCCTCAATGATAAAAGTTGTTTTAAGGGATTATTTTTAGTATGAAGTGATTCCAGTGCTCCCTTAAAATTATAAGTTCCCAAAAAAATTCATTTCTATCTTAAAAATATTTGGGCTATTAATATGTGGTAGTCTCTGTATATAAAAGCACACTGACCTAGTGACTTCGATTAGTTTCTATGGGAGCCAGTCTGTGGAGTTTAAAACAATTTTTTTCATAGATGGAAACCCAAGGTTTTACTGCCTTTATTAATTTTTTTGTTTGTTTTTTATATTTTCAATAAATTCAAACTGAAGACATAAAATTCTGTTCTTTATGGGAGTCAAAACAAGCTTTTTCTTTGTTTTTTATTTTGTTCCTAGTTTTTTATAAAATGTCACTTGTTATTATCCATGTCTTTTTTTTATTTGTTGGATATGTCTTCTTATAATTATTGTTTCTTATTTTTAGAGTAAAATGTCTATTATTGTTAGTGTCCCTGGATGAGAAGAATTAATTTCAAATCATAAGGAACAAATGGTGGATCATTAATGTATAAAATTATCCAGGGAAGATCTTTAATTTAATTTATGATTTCATTTTTATACTCCTTATGAGTTTTAATAAAAAAAATATGTTCCTATTAATTCTCTGAATCACCACTAAACTTGGGTCATCGTCCTGCTGATGGAGGTGAGTCACCACAACAGTTAATCACAAGTGAGGCAGTGGTAGTGAGTCATTAATTTTATACTACTTTTGAATTTTTTTTCATGTACTTATCTATTGTTGGAGAAGTATACAATGTTTTTAATTCACTCACTTTTACTAATTAAGTGTAGGGAAAATACCCTTTTTTCTTTTTCTATTCTTCATTTTGATCATGTATTTTTGTACTTTATTGATCATCTATTTGAATCATATTTTTGAAATTATCGACACCCTTTTCATTGTTCATTTAAATGTAATACATGCTACTAATTGGAACATAATTGAAAATTTATATTACCTAGTTATAATGAAAATGCATGTGAATATATTAATATGTTTATTAAAGAAAACTCATACTATTTGAACTACAATGTGACCCCTAACCATGTCATCAATCTGCTAAATAAAAAATCTATTGTGGGCTATAATTGTCAAATTGTTTTCTCCTCCATCGTGGAAATGACCATTGGGGAAAAAAGTTGGGTTTTAAGTATAGGGGAGGGCATCAAAATATGTTGATCTATTCATTGCTTTAACAGAAATCCATAAATTCCCTCTTCAACATAAATCCTGGTTTAAAATGGTCAAAATTGTTCAAAATGTATTTCACAATTTTAGTTTCTTTAGGATTCATAGTGTACATCAAATCTGTCATACCTAAGAATAATATCAAACTAATAGTTAGAAGTTTCATTAAATCTGAATCTTTTGATGATGAATGATATCTGAGAGAATTTTCTTATTGATTTTATGAATATTTTGTTTAGTAATTGTATTTGATAGTGATATAGGATACATTATTTTGGAGTTTTGATCATTACAATAGGAAACAGAACGTTTGAACTTTTTCATAGGGGAATCACTTTTTAATTTTTAAAAATTAATCACTTTGGTGAGTCAATTTAAATATTATTCATATATATATTTTGATACTATATTGCAATGGTCATTTAAGGACCCACAGTGAAGATTTTATACACTAGGCACTAGGTTTGTGTGAGTAAGCCCTCGGTAAGATATTAAATAAGTGTATATGTACAGATCTTCGTACATGTTACATTACTGAGAAAAATTACAAAATAAATAATTAAAGTTCTTATTTTTAAAAAATGAGTTCATTAGGGTTAGTGGAATATTGAATGTTATATGTAGAAGGCATCAATAAATTTATATGGAATCATTTAACTTGTATCAATATATTGATTCAATAAATTTAATTTAATGTTTTCTTTTTAGAAACTAAGAAAAAGTATAAAGTATAGAGTATCTTTTATTATGTTCCAAATATAACTAATATTCAACCTTTAATCACTCTTGAACTTATAACATATTCTTGAATTAAAGTAAATCAGTAGGCAGTTTTATAAAATATGCATGAAATCTTCTCTATTGAATGATACTTTCCGCTTTAAACTACTAAATGGGTAATTGAAATTAGAAAAAACATCATTTGAATATTTCATTTAAAAATCATATTTCACAATTTCTTATCCTCTAATTTTAAATTGTTTTACTAGCTTTGTTTTAATATCATTTTTAAAAAACATATTTATCCTTTTCAAAAGGAAATAAAGCATTCAATTGATTGAGGAAAATAAATTCTTAAGTGTGGGGGAATTTGATATGTTCTAAAATCATTTTTTCCACAACTATTTATTAATTTTTAAATTATTTAATTAATAATTTTTTTCACATTTTACTAATGAATTGCACTTTTATGATCTTTAAAATTTAATTTTTTATTTAATAAATTTTTATAATTTACATTTTAAATTTTAGACATTAAAATTATTATTTTTCTCTCTCTTAAATTTTAGTTATTTATTTTCATAAATACTCTTTTGGTTTTTATTCTACCTTATCCTTACATTAATTAACATAAATATTAATTTAAATAAATAATTTATTTTTTTATTAATATTTGTATTCAAATTTGTTTTTATTTTATTTATTATATTTAGATTCCATTTAACTTTTCATTTTTGTTTTTGAATCATCAAAAATAAGACAATTCCACTGCAACAGTATCCAAACCATCACCACTGCCACACGAATTTTATACTACCATCCATTTTTATTAATTGTGTCTCATGAAACCGCTAGTAGAAAATCAGTATCACACCATGATCATAGTGTTGCCTCCATCTTCATATCGCCACTGCCTTTTCCTTTACATCTCACACTACCAGAAAAACATTATACATGATTCCACAAGAATACCAGACAGTGTCTTCCCCTTCCATTGTCCTCAAGTATCCACACACCGCCACTGTTGGACCACAACTACAACATGCCATCCACCCTTCCCCCAAATGAAATATTTTCAATCCACCTCACGATACTACTTGTAGTACCCCCGGTTTCTGGTATGTAACCCTTTTCTGGATGCATTTTGTGGTTTTTAAGTTAAGGGTGTTGAATGTGAGAGTCAGGAGAACATGGAATGATTTTTTGAGGAAAGGGGGAAGCCGCACAGTCAGCGAACAATTTGTTTAATCCGTGTGGCCAAACCGTGCACAGTGGGTCTTGGAGGTAGTAGCACCCACACGGTCGGCGCATGGTCTGTCTAACCTTGTGGTCAAACCATGCGAAAATGGCGTTCGGGGAAGTAGCTAATGCATGGTTAGCACACGATTTTTCAAAATGTGAAAACTAACCATGCAGACACTTAAATGAGAACCTTAAATTGTCGATCTCACGCATTTTTTCATCTAAATGCCTCGTTTAGGCTCCTAAGCGGCCCTAGCTTGGGATTTTGGTTCTCCTATGGTTAGGGAATGTTATCCCATCATTCTATAGGTGATATGAAGGCTTCTTTGGGTGAAACGAAGCCGGATTCTTGAGGTATGTGATCGTTCATGATCGTTTTCTTAGATCTACTTAGATATACTTCTCCTATTCTCTCTGTTTCTTAGATATACACCCGTTAGGGGTAGATCTAATTGTGTGGATGCCAAATCTGATAAGATTTTTCCTTGATCTTTCTAGGAGAAGAGCTCTAAGGAGAATTCTTGGAGAATCGACCCGGTTTTCTTGTGCTTTTATCGCTCGTTGAGGTTTTTGTCAAAATATTTGAGGTAGGAAGCTTCACTCATGACTCCTCTTATTATAATTGATTTTCTTAGTTTCAAATTAGTTTATTTGAATGGTTTTGTTTGTTAAAATCATGGAATAAATCTTTTATAGTGATGATTTATGGTTTTGATGTAATTGTGAAATATTGGTGAGTTGTTGTGTAAAGTCATTTGGATTCTTGAATATAATATGTTGATTTTAAATTATGATTGTTGAAATTGTAAATGGTTTGATGAAAAATGGGTTTTCAATAAAAATGGAAATATATTGAAATGGTTTGAGATTGAAATGACTTTTATGGAATTGGTTTTCAATAAAAATGGAGTTTTATTGATATGGTTTGGAATTGAAATGGTTTTAATGGAAATGGTTTTCAATAAAAATGTGTTTTTATTGAAAGGGTGTTTTGGCAAGATCGTTGGGAATATGTGGTGTGTGATCATGTATCTTGTACGAGGCTCTGTTGAAATATGACCTTGTGCTCGGTGCCAATTGTTTAAAGGCATAATGGTAACTATATGTAAGAGGCTTGGTTGAAATATGACCTTTTGATCGGTGACAACGGTGTAATGGCACATGGGAAACAATTATCTTGTGACGGCTTGGTAGATCGACGAGAGACTGCTCATGAGTATGGAAATATCATAACAAATCATGATTGGTGGTTTGCATTGGTTGTGGAATGGTTAGGTATGCTAGAATGGGATTTTGTGAAATGGTTCTAAAGATTGATTGGTTATATTTCTAGTAAAATAACTTGTTGGAAAATTGGTTCAATTGATCTTTGATGCTTTTGGTTACAAATGTTTTTGGAAACCTATTTATATTTATTTATAAACTGCTTTTGAGAAAATGTTTTATATAAACAGTCTTTTATATAATTCTTTCTAACTCTTCAATCCTAGCAGCGTGAATAGGGAAGTCATTGGGAAAACCTACAGAGTTTTATACTAACCTCTACTTTGAAACTTTGGTGCTTTTTCAGATGTCATGTTCTGGGACACATGTAAAGGTAAAGCATCTTATTGCTAGTGGCTCTTGGTGATGCTTGGGAGATGTTGTGGAACATAGAACTTGTAGAAAACTGAGTCATAGTGTCTTTTGAGATTCTTGAGTGGTTTATCAGTTGTGAACTTTGATACATGGTTTGGTTTTCTGTTTTTTGTACTCTGATATGGTTTAACATAAATAAATTTTGTTTAGTTGTCTTTCAATTGTTCATGCATCATATAGTGAATGTTTGGGTATGGGTGGTTGGCTAACTAGGTTATTTATTAAAGGGTAAATAATCCCCCACTTGTATTCGAAACCCCTCGTAATTTATTTCCAGACATTGGCATCTTGGGGATGTCTCTTAAGGCCTAGTAATGAATCTTTGAGCTCTCAAGGCAATGGGAATTGGCGGGTCATTATAAATGGTATCAGCTTGTTCTATCCTTTTCTAACAAGTAGAAATCACGGTTTTTGGCCTTGGAGTTGAAATTCCATCTTGTCTGTTCCTTGGGTCAAAATCTTATACATGATTATGATTGTCGAAACATGAAAAGTATAGTATAAAAGGATGTATCTAACCCCCTTATGCTGAAATTCATGTTTCCTGGGAGTTGGGTAAATAAGTGTTTGGAGACACTTCAAGAATGTTTGAAATCTCATAGTCATGGGTTTATCCAATGAGAGGAGAATGAAATGCATTGTATAAGAATGAATTCCCACTAGGATTTCATATCTCATTTTACTGAATGAGTAAGTATTTTGTCCAAGGTTCAATTTTTTGAAAAATGCAGAAATTGTTTTCAAGTAAATGATTTTAAAAATAGGGTATTTGGGTTATTTTAAAAATGGTCTGATTTTCAAAAGCATGAAGAATGTCTTTAAAAATGGTTGAACATGGGAAAAAAGAAGGTTTTGAGAACAATTTTATGATAGATGATGTGATATAATTTTAATGCTAATCCATCAGTTTCTAGCAAGTGAGATTAATGGAGTTTGTTTTTGGTTTAGAAAATGGCACCCGGTAGGCGTGGTCGGAACCAATCTGAAGAGGCTGCAGAGAATTTGGTTGCACCAGAACCACATGTGATCCAAGATCTGGTTCAGAGTATTGTCCATGATTTTCATGCTATGGATATGGGGAACCGGTGGAATGAACCCAGGCATGTGGATCATACCATCCAGTTCGTGAAGCAGAATCCAACGAACTTTCGGGGTGATGCTGAACTCGAAAAGGAGGAGTTGTGGCTAAGTATATCTTTGATTTCATCGGTACACTAAGAGAGATAAAAGTAAATTTAGCTACGTATATTCTTGAGGATCTTGCACGTCAATGGTGAGATTTAGCAGTGCATGCTAAATTGGATGAAGGCCTAACATGGGAGGATGTTGAAGAATTGTTCAACAAACAATTCTTTTTCACACGTTCAATATCCAGAAAACAATGTATTTCTTTAGCTTGAAGTAGGAGTGTCTCTCTATCACAGAGTATGCAGCTAAATTCATGAATTTAGTCTATTTTTTATGAGAGGTTGTGGAAAGTGTGTCATTGATGTCACAAATCTTCAAATGGGGGCTAAGGCAAGAGATTCGATCGAAGATTAAAGTGCTATGTATTATAGATTATACATAGATGGTTACCTGGTTGACTATTACTGAACGTGATATCTCAGGATTGATAAGAAGAGGAATTTTGATACCTACAGGAAATGGTGGGAACTCAACCTCTAGGAACAAGAGGAAAAGGGACACTTATTTCTATGCTGCAAGTGGATATCACTATTAGACAGCGGGGTCAGTGAACCTTCCTCCACGACCCCAGAGAAAATTAGGTTGCTTTCAATGTGGTTCGACTGACCACATAAAGCGAGAGTGTACAAAATAACCTAGATCATGTCATAATTTCAACCAGATAGGGTATCTACAATGCTATTGTCATAGTGCTCCTTGGTCAGGTTCTCGGGACACTTCTCAGGTGTCGCAAGAATCGTATGCTTTGACAGGATGAGGACAACATAATCAGTCTCGTTAGCATAAGAGAGCTAGCCATGGTGATTCTCGAAATACCATGACTCCTTAACTTGGGAAATATCAACAAGGCAATGAGGAGAACAGTGCAACATCAAAGCAATTGTATAGAGATGATCAGATGATGGTCAATGATCAGGCTGGATCATCTACGGTGAGAGGTACAATTCTTTTGAATTCTACACTTGTACAAGTGATCTTTGATATTGGTGCATCGTATTCCTTCATTGCTTCTCATGCTATTGACTTGCTATGTTTAAAACTAGAAATTATGTCTTCTATTTTCAAACTAAAAACTCCCCTTAGTGAAAGAGAATTCCAAGACATTGTGTGTAGAGCATGTGCTATAACTGTTGATAGAAGTGAGTTAAAATGGGACTTATAGATGTAGGAAATGGATTTCTGTGATATAATCCTGGGTATGGATTGTTTGAAAATGTTTAAGGCTCACATCGACTGTTACTGGAGAAAGGTTAGTTTCACGACTGAAGACGACATCGACCATCTCTTTAGAGGAGATAGGATGTACAACAAGGGGCAAAGATCTTGTTGGAAGAAATGGCGGGAGCAATATCTTATCAACTGGCATCATTGACATTGGAATCAGTGGAAGAGATCGAGAGAGATTTCTTTCAAGCTGTGGTGGATCAATTTCCAGATGTCTTTCCCAAAACTTCTCAGGGTAACCACCTCTAAGAGAATTAGAGTTTATGATTGATCTCCATCAGAGGACTTGTCCTATTTCCCTTCTGTCTTATTGGATGTCACCAAAAGAATTATGGGAATTGAAATCACAGTTAGAGGAGTTGGAAAGCAAGGTTTTCATTCGACCAAGTAATTCTCCATTGGTAGTACCAGTGTTGTTTGTGAAGAAGGAAGATGGAACTCTCCGGTTGGGTGTTTATTATCGTAAGCTTAACCAAGTTATG
The DNA here is from genome assembly GCA_963277665.1 of Viscum album. Taxonomy (NCBI): domain Eukaryota; kingdom Viridiplantae; phylum Streptophyta; class Magnoliopsida; order Santalales; family Viscaceae; genus Viscum; species Viscum album. The sequence continues at coordinate 1,284,131,966 of OY728159.1, read as the reverse complement.
ATAGAGAATAGATATCCATTTCCAGGAATTGATGATCTGTTCGATCATTTAAGGGTAGCTCAGTAGTATACTCCAACATTGACTTGCGATCAGGATATCACCAATTGTGAGTTCGGAAGGACAATATTCCAAAGATAGCTTTCAGAAGCAGATATGGCTACTACGAATATGTATTCATGCCTTTTGGTCTAAATAATGCACCAACAGTATTCATGGATTTGATGAATCAGATATTTAAACGATATCTGGATTCTTTTGTTGTGGTGTTTTTGGATGATATTTTGGACTATTTAAAGACAAAGGATGATCATGAGGTGCACCTAGAAACATTGTTAAAAATCTTGAGAGATCATATTTTTAATGCCAAATTATCAAAGTGTTCTTTTTGGACTCGCGAAGTGCGTTTCCTTGGCTATTTAATTTATGAGAAAGGCATTTATGTTGATCATGAAAAGATAGAACTCATTACCTCTTGGGAACCATAGAATAATGTGTTTGAGATACGCAGTTTTCATGGTCTAGCTACTTACTACCGACGCTTTGTGCGTGATTTCTTAGCACTAGCTTCACCAATTATATCTCTGACTAAGAAGAATTATCTCTTCCAATGGAAAGAGGAACGTTAGAAGTATTTCTAATAACTAAATGTTCGGCTTAAATCAGAACCCATATTGATCTTTCCAGAATTAGGATAGGGGTATGTGGGGTATTGTGATGCTTTAGAATCAAGGTTTGGTTGTGTTCTCATGAAAATAGATCATGTGGTTGCTTATGGATCAAGTCAGTTGATGATGCATGAGAAGAATTACCCAACACATGATTTAGTGTTAGTTGTAGTCATCCATGCATTGAAATCATGGAGACATTATCTCTTTGGTGAGAAATTTACTATTTTTACAGATCATAAAATCATGGACCAAATTTTCTCACAACGATATTTGAACCTGATGAAAAGGATGTGGATGGAGTATCTCCAGATTTTTGAATTTGACTTGATGTACACTCTCAGGAAAGGAAATTCAGTGGTAGATGCATTGAGTTGAATTTTATATGCTCACTTAGGGAAAGAAGATTCAAATGAATGGAAGTTAATGTTGGTCTTAGCTGACATGCATGTGGAATGTGAAGACCAAGGTGATGTTGTTGTCTTATTTTCAGCTAAACGTGTTCCTGATTTCATAAATATGATCAAATAAGCAAAAACATCTAATGAACAAGTTCTGGTTGTAAGTTCAAAACTCAATGGTGGGGAGACCATTGATGGATGGAAACTTGATGGGTGCTCAGTTTTGTGTTTCAGAGATCGGATGGTTGAACCTATGGTTTTTCAAGAACAACTCCATCATGCTTATCACCATTCAAGATGGGATGTACACCTAGGTACACATTAGGTGTATAAGGCATTGAAGGCACAGTTTTGGTGGAGCGGCATGAAATGGAAGGTGGCCGAGTTCGTCTCATGGTGCATAACTTGTTAGTAGGTTTAAGGAGAGCATCAGAGACCAGCTGGTATGTTACAATATTTACCTATCCTAGTGTGAAGTAGGGATCAGATAACAATTTATTTTTTAATAGGTCTTCCAAGAACAGTCTGGAAACACGATGCCATTTGGGTGATAGTGGGTCATCTAACCAAGTCGGCCCATTTCATACCTATTCAGGAAACCCATATGGTGGAATATCATTTGAAAATATATATCAGAGAAGTTTTAAAGAGGCATAGTGTACCCGTGTCTATAGTTTAAGATAGAGATTTGAGTTTCACATCTCATTTCAGGAAATCATTGGAGAAAGCCCTTGGGACTCAGTAGAATATGACCACAGCGTATCATCCTTAGAAGTGTGGGAAATCCAAGCGAACGATACAAACATTGGAAGATATGTTGTGGGATTCTGTAATAGATTTTGGTGGCTCATGGGAGGAGAATATACCCTTATTGGAGTTCTCATACAATAATAGATTTCATGACACGATACACATGGCTCCTTTTGAATTATAGTAAGGGCATCCTAGTCATTCTCCACTGTGTTGGGTGGAAACTGGTGAAACATCACTAGTTGGGATGAGCCTTGTCCAAGAAACAATAGATAAGATTCAGTTGATTGGGAAGAGGATGGAGATGGCCCAGAGTTGTTATAAATCTTATGCAGATCCCCATTGCAGATGGTTGTCATTCGTTGTGGGTGATCATGTATTCTTTGAGGATCTATCCAAGGCTTGGACATCATCATTTTGGAAAGTAGGGATAGTTATCTCCTAGATACATTGGACCTTTTTATATACTATAATAGGTTGGAGAGGTGGAATATTGGTTTTCATTACCACCATTGTTTAGTTCGGTGCATAATGTGTTCCTTGTATCTCAGTAGAAAAAGTATCAGCCTGATCCTGACCATGTGATCTGATGGGATCATGTTGACCTAGAATCAGATGTTTCATTGATACATATCCTGGTACATATTGTGGATAGGCAAGAGAAAGTGTTTTATGGAAAAATCATTGATCTAGTGCGGGTTTTATGGCTGCATGGTCAGATTCAGGAAGAAACTTGTGAACGTGAAAAGGCAATGAAAGAGTAGTGGCTAAAACTCTCTCAGTTGGGTGAAGGTTTTCTACTTTTCGAGGATGGAAGGACCAATGGTGGGGAGAAATTAGTACCCCTAGGTTTTGTTATGTAACCCTTTCTTGATGATTTTCATGGTTTTAAAGTTAAGGGTGTTGAATGGGAGAGTCGATAGAACTTGGAATGATGTTTTGAGGCAATGGGTAAGTCGCACGGGCAGTTCATGGTTTGTCTAAACCGTGCGGCCAAACCATGCATAGTGGGTCTTAGTGGAAGTATCTCCCACATCTTTGGTGCATGGTTTGTCTAACTGTGCGGCCAAACTTTGTGAGAAGGGCCGTCGAGGCAGTAGCTAACACACGGTTAGCACACGATTTGTTAAACCGTTCGAACTAACTATGCGGGCACTTAAATGAGATCCTTAAATTGTGGATCTCATTCATTTTTCCATCTAAATTCCACATTTATTTTTCTAAGCGTCCCTAACATGGTATTTTGGTTCTCTTAATGTCATGGATGGTTCTACCATCGTTCGATAGGAGATATGAAGGCTTATATTGGAAAATTGAAGCTGGATTCTTTAGGTATATGATCATTCTTGATCGGTTTCTTAGATCTACATAGGTATACTTCTCATCTTCTCTCAGTTTATTAGATCTATGCTCGTTATGGGTATATCTAAGTGTGTGGATTCCATATATAATGATATTTGGTCTTGATCTTCCTCGGATAAGATATCTAATGATAATTATGGAGAATCGACCCGGTTTTCTTATGCATTCTTCATTCGTTGGGGTTCTCGTCAAATCCTTTGAGGTAGGAGGCTTCACTATCGACTCCTATTGTTATAATTTATTGGTTTATTTTCAAATTAGTTTATTTTAATGGTTTTTATTGTGAAAATAATGGAATAAATCTTTTTTAGTGATAATTTACGGTTTTGATGTAATTGTGAAATCTTTGTGAATTGTTGTGCAATGTGATTTGGCTTCTTGAATATAAAATTATTATTTCAAATTATGATTGGTGAAATTTTAAATGGTTTGATGAAAAAAATTATTTTTCAATAAAAATGGAATTTATTGAAATGTTTTGAGATTGAAATTACTTTGATGGAATTGGTTTTCAAGAAAAAGGGAGTTTTATTGAAATGGTTTGGAATTGGAATGGTTTTAATGGAAATGGTTTTCAATAAAAAGGTGTTTTTATTGAAAGGGTGTTTTGGCATGACATTTGGGAATATGTGGTATGTGTTCATGTTTCATGTACGAGGATTGTTTGAAATATATCCTTTTTCTCGGTGCCAAACGTTTAATGGCACAATGGTAACAAAATGTACGAGGCTTGGTTGAAATATTACCTTCTATATGGTTGCAAAGGTGTAATGGAACCTGGAAGACAATTACCTTGTGACGACATAGTAGATCGACGAGAGATCGCTCATGAGTTTGGAACTGTCATAACGAAGAATGCTTGGTTGTTTTCATGGGCTGTGGAATGGTTGGGTATGCCAAAAAGGGATTTTGTGAAATGGTTCTAATGCTTGATTGGTTATTTTTATGGAAAAATAACTTGTTAGAAAATTGGTTTCAATTGATCTTTGATGCTTTTAGTTACGAATGGTTTTGGAAACTTCTTTATATTTTGTTATAAACTAATTTTGAGAAAATGTTTTATATTAACAGTCTGTTATATAATTATTGATAACTATTTTATCCTAGTGGAATCGGTAGGGAAGTCATTGGGAAAACCTATTGAGTTTTCTACTCACCCCTACTTTGGCACTTTAGTGATTTTGCAGATATCATGTTCCGTGACATAGGTAAATGTAATCAATATTATTTCTAGTGGGTCGTGGTGATGCATGGGAGATGTTGTGGAGCTTATAGATTATAGAGAACAAAGTCTAAGTGTTTTTGAGAGTCTTGATTTGTTTATCTATTATTCACTTTGATACCTGGTTTTGTCTTCCACTATTGTGTAATCTGATGTGGTTGAACATAAATAATGTTTGTTTAGTTGTCTTTCAGTTTTTCATTCATTATATAGTGAATTTTTGGGTTTGGCTGGTTGGTTTATTGGGTTATTTCTTAAAGGGTAAATCGTCCCCCACTTGTATTCTAAACCTTTTGAAATTTATTTCCTGCCTTTGACATTTTGCGGATGTCGCTTAAGGCCTAGTAAGGACTCATTAAGCTCTCAAGCCAATGAGAATTGGCGGGTCATTACACTCCACCACTGAGTCAAGAACACAAACAAATCAACCCGAATAATCCATCACTTACAGGGTGCAGTCACGAGGTTTTGCGACGCTTCTTCCACTCCAAATCGAGGTCATGCTTTCCAGATCTAGAGAAACCACTTCCACAAAGTGGTGCTGTTAGAAGAACCATAGTTGAGAACTCAGTCTATCTCTCTTCAAAGAAGATGTGATATAATCTCACCATCAAACCACTGGTCACCATAGGCCACCACCGAAGACAAGGATCAAGCATACCGAGTCCACTGTTTCCATGAGGGAGTGTAATTGAAAATGAAGTTTCCACCATAGATAGTGATCCATTGATCCTAAATCCAATCACCGCCTCTTCTGTTGAGTCGAATCATTAAAGAATCATTTGCTGCGATTGGAGGTATGATATGCTGGATAGTTTCATGCCTCCATTTCCTGATGTAGTTGTGCCAGTTCCTTCATCGAATAAGGCCACATCTAAGGAGTCGTTGAGTTACACCTTTATGGGATAAGAGGATCTCTGTCGTGTCTTCGAGGGGAGCACAATCCCCCCATAAATAGACAATGATAATGGTTGGTGATATAAACATAAATTAAAATATTCAATAATATAAATATAATAAAAATATACAAAAAATAAAAATAAATAATAATTATATAAAAATAATTTTTAAAATAATATATCTATTAACAACAAATATATATAATTATAAATAATTATAAATGATTATAAATTAATAATCATATTAATCATATATTTATATTAATAACTATAATAAATTATTTTAGAAAATAAAATAAGTTAATTATACTAATATAATTAATCATACAAATTAATTAAATCCCTTTATAAATTAATTAATTTTAAATAAAAATTAATAAAAATTAATTAATTAATTAATTAATTAATTATTAGATTAATAAAATAAATAAAATCGATTATCTATTATAAAGATATTAAAATATTTGCTCTAATAACATTAATTATACAATTTAATATATAATAATTATTAATAGTTATAACGAAAATAAAATAATTAAAATAAAATAATAACGAATAATAAATATCTGTAAAATAAAAAATTAATATTCCTAATCTAATAATTATAATAATTATTTAAATAAGTAAATATTTAATAAATATTTTTACACTAAAATAGTTTTAAATATTCTCAATTTTTTCATTTTCAGATACAAGCAGGATCTGTAATCACATTTATATTCAAGCCAACAATTTCCAGAAGTTTGTTATAGGTTTTCTGTTATAATGAATAACTTGTGCGACAAAAACACACATGGGAATTGAAGAAGAATAGGACCAACCTAGGTAGGTGTGTATAAGGACCCATACATTATATACATTGATATTACATAAAAATTAAAGAATATTCATTATAAAATATAATAAATCCATGATAGGACTGTATAAGTATAGTGTCTTTAGAAACTAAGAAAATAAACAACTAGTTCATAAGACATCTACATTGTATCCCGCTTATTTTATCAAAACTATACTTATTTTTTACAGATCATAATTAATACCATTATTCATGACTTATGAAAAAAACTTATGAAAGTGGGAGCTCAAATGCTAAAAAAGGGTAAATAGAGGAGATATCAATCATATCATAATAATAGTATATAAAAATATAACATTTGAAATATTATCTTGTAAATAAAAGATCTGAATATAATGTAATGGAAAAATCAAAAAAATTCAACTTAATCCCAAGACATAATGCATGATTTTTTTAATACACAAAATTATAGAAAACCATTTCATATTAGTCATGTCACATTTCCATGACCATCATAGTGGACAAAGTCCATTACTGAATCGTGTCACTCCTTTATCCAGCCCTGTATTACTGAACCAGATTTACATTCCCTTTCATTATTATCTATATCATAAGGTATATATCATTACTCAATGAATTGGAGAGAGATATAGTTCTCACTCATCTCATAATTAAATCATTCTTACATGTTTCACAAAAACCTAAATCATTCATCATAACCTAAGGAATAAAAAGGGTTTATTTAAACATCATTACACCTTAACATAATCTTTGAAAAACAATTATATTTCATAAATATAAATAAATCATAACCACAATTAAATAATACAAACAACAATGATATTATAGTTGAAACATGACCCTATTAAAAACTTCAATATCAGGTGGAAAATAATTTTTACTGAACACATGAGATTTATTCTTGAGGAAAATATCGTTTCTTCTTCAAAACCATTTTCTTTTCTCAAAATGACGCACAATTTTAAAAGGAAATAATTTATTTTAAAATAATATTTAAATTTTCTAGAGGATTCATCATATAAATAAGCTGTTATGGAGATGTAAAAATTCATTCATACTGTATAAGTTAAAAAACACCATCTTCATATTTTTTATAGAAAATTCAAAAAGTATATTGTACCAGAAAACGAAAAAAGATTTGTACAATTATTTTTAAATTTTTTTTTAACAATTATTAAGTTTAACTTTAATAAAATATAGAAGTATAGAAATAATATTATATATTTATGAAACATGTACATGAATTATAAATATACCCTTGTAAATACTTATGTATAAACAATCTCGAAGAATAATGAGATTGAATTATTAACTATACCTTAGATATAATTTATATTAGATGTATTTTAACCTCATGTATGATGATTTATATAATTTATTTTACTTATTTCATAATAACATACATTTTTATGATATCATATATAATAATTTTATTATTTTTTGTTAATAACATTGCATTGTTACTCGTTATTTGGATATTAATTACATCATGTTCCTATGCATGTTTTGTCGAATAAATTATGGTTATCCTTATTTGGTAATACTTATATCATAAAAAAATTATATTAACCTAAGATATACCATATTTATTCATTTTTTATATTTATGTAATCATTATTTAATGAATATCTAGTAGAATGAATCACGTCACATCTTGGAGACGGTAGGCCGTATATATGCATGAGCGACGATATCATTCCAAAATTTGTTGAATGATATTTAATTGGAGGATGTATAGTATATAAAAATTAATATAATGTTTTAATAATAATATATATTTATTACTTTCATTATTATACCCATCCAAGTAAGGTGGTGGTGAAAAACAGATTACCCCACGGTGTGGAGACGGTATGTCGTACGTACGCATGCGTGGAGATTTGGTTTTTCGTAGGATGGATAAAAAATTGAATATGTTTGTTTCGTTATTATAATAACATATCATCATATTTGTGATACTAGAGTTATTAATTTACTATGGAACAACTTATTAAGAATATGTAGAACAAGAAATTAGTTCGAAAGAATCGGTAGAAGAGATTACCTCTTCTTTGATGTGCTTCCTCTAAATCTCCTCTTAGAGCACTAGATTTAGTCATTAAAGAATACTAAAACATCAAGAATTTAAATAGGTAAGTTTAAGATGTAAATGTGTCTGGGATTAATGATATTTAAGGCTCAATGTTAATTGAGTAGTTGAGGGAGGATGTTCTATTTTATAATTGAGGTGAGGTGCACTTTTGGAAACATTAGAAATAATAACTTGTAATAAAATAAAACCCTACACAAAAACATACAAAATAACCAAAATTATAATATTATAAAATATAGGGGTTCTCTCTCACCATCCAACATAATTTTGGACAAGGTTTTCGGTCTATTTAAACCTTATGTTTGTAATTAATACTTAGTAATTTTATTTAATTTTTAACTATGGTAACAAATAATTCAATATTAAAAGGGTTAAAATTTTTACTTATTTGGTGTAACATAAACCATAAATAAAAAAATTATATTATTAAATACCATATCAGAATTATTATATATTCTTAAAAATATTTTGTGATTTTTAAATTATTTAATAAAACATTACTTTGATACGCAATCCATAGTGTCAATTTTGACGCTATTCAATTCATTGATTTTTAGAAATATTAATATAAAATATTAATTTCGAAACAACAATTTTATTATTTTTCTAGGTGGTAAATAAAATTTATAAAATAAATTATAATAATAATTATTTTTAATTATATTTATTTTAATAATTTTTTTATAAAAATTATTTTTTATCTCTATTAATAAAATAATCACAACATCAAAATTGTATAATGATTTAATATAGTTATATATTGAATAAAAAATTAAAATAAAATACAATAATTAAGATACATCTTTTATATTTTAATCAATATTTTTTGTTGAATTTATTATCTTTAAAATCAAATATTTAAAATGTTATACTTATTAAATTAAAAAGGTGAAAACTTTAACATCACTATAAATAAAATAATATAATTGTCATAATCAATTATATAAGGATCCAAATGGTAAATAACTAAACCATTGTATGATTATGGTTGAGATATACTTGACCAACAAGATTTGGTCAAGTTATTGGGTATTTTTATTGGTATTATTATTTTAATAAAAAAACTATATTATTGATTTTATCATTTATTAAATAATTTCTGCATCATTAATGTAAAATATACTAAGGTAATTATTTATTTCACATAACATAAAAATAAAATACCATGATAAATAAAAACATTTTGTATTTAAAATGAGTACATATAATTGAATTTATCTTCTATATTAACTTATATAAAAAATGATTCAATTATTAAAATTTGAGTGATAAATATTTATCTTTTCATCAAATATAATAAATTAAATGTCACTATCTCAACCAAGTTGATTAAAATAGATACCCTTTAGACTGAAGTATTATTTAGTTTTAAACACACTCATATAATTATGTTAATAAATATGTTAGTGTGATTTTATTATAGTATTCTTTCCCCTAATTATTTAATTTACCCTTTTCCAGTATAAATAAAAGTTACCAATGTTACTACTCATATTGCCAAAAAATAAAATAAATCTATTTACATAATTTGGACCTAATAATTAAAATTATGGAATCCCATTTTTAAAATTCAAATCACAAAAGTTTCTGTAATTAATTTAAAATCAATCCCATTGTCTGAAATGAGTGAACAAGTTTTTAAAAGTTAAAAGATTCCTAAAGATGGAAATTTTTTAAGATATGAATTCAATGAAAAATTAATTATAATGACATAAATTATATTTAATGATAAAAATATATTATATGTATACTTTAAAATAATTCAATTTTATAATTTAAATAAATAAATTATTTTGATGAAAAATGTTGTTTTTACATAAATTTTAGTCTATTTTTTTAATCACCATAACATTAAAGTTGTTATAAAAAAAGAATAAATTAATCTAATATGAATTTTTATATCCTTATTCAAAATAAATTTTATATGTTTTCATATTAAAACTATTAATGTGTTAAAATCTTCATTTAAAATGGCTCTCCTTTAAAAGGAGGAAAAATTACCCTTTTGAAAAATATAGATTTTTATACGTCAAATATGGATTATTCATACTCTAAGAAAAAAGTATATATTGGATGAATATAAAAAATATATTTTTAATTATATAATATATATTTCATTTATTTAATTTAGTAAATTTGTTAATACTAATAATAAAATATATAATAATTGGTGTCGAATGAAATCGCCATAAAATTTCATAACATAGTTATATTTATTCCCGTTAGCCTAACGAATTGCTTTTTCTGGTTATTTTATATAAGTGGTGTATTCTGGTTCATTTAAACTCACAATCTTTTGAACTATGATCTATTGAATAAAAATTATTTTGAGAAAACGTTTCATTAAAACATCGAGTTGTTACATTTTACACCCCTTAAACTGAATTTTGACCTCAAGATTTATCACTTGGATACAAAGAGATGATGATATATCTCTATCATCATATCCTCATGTTTCGACATAACTTCCTCAAAATGGTGGTTCTCACAAAAAACTTTAAACAAGAAAGTGGTATCATTTCATTGAAATGTTTTGCTAAAATCTAAAAAATATATCGGTTGTTTTTTCCTAAAAAAGATCTAGGTCTAGAGGTATGATCTTTTAGTTTAGTACATGTGAAGGATTAGATGTGTACTATTTCTGGATAGATACATTGAACACATCATGAACTTGAGAGAGATTCAGGGGAATCTCTAATCGGAAAGATACCTTCCAAAAACAATCCATAATTTCAAATGGACTGATATACCAATATCAACTTTACCTTCTTTCCAAATATCATTACTCACTTATAGGGAGATATTAATAGAAGAAAATTATCACACACTTCAAACTCTAGGCCTTTTCTTCAGTTGTCAGCATATCTTTTTTACTACTCTAATGTTCTCTTATGTGTTGTCTAAAAGATCTAAAATTTTCTTCCACTTAATAAATAAGATTAGTTCTTAATAGCTTTTTATCCCCAACTTCATCCCATTAAGTTATAATTCTGCACTTATTTCAATAGATGGCTTTATAAGAAGACATCTATATACTGGAGTGAAATCTATTGTCATATTAAAATTCCACCAAACGTGGGTTTTGATCCCAATAACCATAGAAATTCATAGATAAAGCTCCCAACTTGTCTTCTAGAGATTGAATTTTCCTCTCAGACTGACTGTCTATCTAAGGATTATAAGTAGTACTGAAACTTAACTTTTTATCCTAATCATTCTATAGAATTTTCTATAACATCAAGGTAAACCTCATATCCAAATTAGATATAATAGAAATAGGAACTCCATGAAATATTACCACTTCTATTACATATATCCTGGGAATATGATCAAGGTAGAAATACTATTTAATAGAAATGAAGTGTGACGACTTCATAACGAAATAAACTATAACACATGTATAATTATGGTCTTTAGATGTTTTGGGAAGTACGATGACAAAGTCCATAGCGATGTTTCCCGAGTTAAATTATAGTATGGGTAATGTTTGTAACATCCCCTTATACTTCAATCTCTTAGCCTCAACTTTCTAACAAACCAAGCGGCGATAGATATATTCGGAAACATCTCATTTCATACCACCCTAATAGATATACTCTTTTAGGTCCCTATACATGTTTGTGCTTATAGGTTGAATAGACAATGAATAACTAGGAGCCTCATCCAATAACTCCTTCTATAATTCTGGTATGGGAGGAATGAAAACAATGTTCCAAAATTTTATTATTCCATCACAATCAAGGTTGAATTCAAGAACATTTCTCACCTCTTTTGAATCTCTTAATCTTTTTTATAAAACTTTTTAAACATCACTTTTATATAGGGTTGAACATTTATTTAATAAAGATATGATTACTCCCCTTACTTTAAAATTTCACAATTAATCCATTGAAAATCCATAAGTATTGGATCTTTTTCTATCCTCATCATGTATAGGCTATCAAGGTCCTTTCAACTCAAAACATCTTCCACATTGTTCTCCTTCTCAGGGTGGTAATTTATTGAGCAGTCCTAATTTTTATTTAAATCCAACAATCTCCATTGATGTATATTCAGATCCTTTTGTGTGATAATATAATTTAAACTCTTATGATTAGTATAAATATCACACCTTTCATCATAAATATAATTCCACCATATATTTAAATAGAAATTACCATATCTTAATCCAAAGCATGAGTTGGGTAATTTTTCTCATGGACATTCTATTTTCACAAGGAATAAGCTATTACCGTATCATTTTTCAAGAGAAAACATCCCATACCCTTTTTTGATGCATCACTTTATATCACAAACTTGTATCCACTACAAGGTAGTGTGAGAATTGGTGAACTGGGTAACCCTCTTCTGAGCTCTTTTAAATTATATTCAGATTTGTCTATCCACACGAACATAAAATTTTTTTACTCAACATTTTTAGTGGATTAGATATTCATGAATAATATTTCACAAAATGCCAATAATATATAGCCAAACCAATAAAAATTTGTATATTAATTACCATTTTTCATTCCTAGCCAACATTCAATAACTTATATATTTTATGAATCTATAGATATCCCCTCTCTTAAGATTATGTGAACCAAAAATAATACTTTCTGAAGACAAAAGTCATACTTGGTAAGTTCTGCATAAACACTATCCTTTATGAGGTGCATCCGTACAATTCTCAAGTGATCGTTATGTTCTTACTTACTCTTTGAATAGAAAATAATATTTTCTACAAAGACTACAAAAAACCAATCAAGATATTCTCTAAAGATTATATTCTTTATATCCATGAAGATAGTGGGGGAATTAGTGGGACCAAAATGCATCACTATTAATTCATAGTTTCTTTACCTTGTATGGAATGTTTTATTTGGTATATCCTCCTAATTCACCAGTAATTAATGATATATCGAATGATGATAAATCATTCAAAACTATTGAGTTCCACTTCGTTGGTCATATAACTCATCAATGTGTGGAAGATGATATTTTTTCTTGATAGTGATCTTTTTAAGTAATCTGTAATAAATATAGAGTCTCATTGAACCATAATTATTCTTAAAAATAGAATGGGTTCTGCCGAAGGTGTCACACTAGGGAATATGAACACCTTCTCAAGATTCACTTGGATTTTCTTATTCAATTCCTTCAACTCAATTGGGTACATTATATAAGGTGTATTTGAAATAATAACAATGCAGGTTATGAGTTCTATTAAAAAATCAACATCATGATTTGGTCAAAGACCTGGTAATTATTTTGAAAGTTACCACCAAACATCTATAAAATGGGTTTATTCATAATTGTGAGTTTCTTACCAACCATTTGATATGGATAACCATAATTTACAGGAATAAAGACCCATAATATGGATGAAATTTTCACTAGAAGTACATAATCATCCCCGAATTAATAGATGATCATATATTGATCTACAATATGAAATGTGTCTTCCCTTCCTTGGAAACTAATATGATATCCATATAGAGAAATCCAACTAATTCCTATAATCACATAAAATTCTTCAATAGGAAGTATCATAGGATTTTCCAGAATCACTTTCCTACAAACAGCAATCAAAAAAGAATTATAAACTTTTGATGTGTCTGTTGTTCCATTAGGAGATGTCATAACAAACTCCACATCAAATTATTAAGCTAATATGGAGATAACCTTTGAAAATTCCTCAAAAATAAATGATTGGTTTGACATAGAATCAATTAAAACAATTTCTAATTTATAGTGGATGGTAATTGTATCGTTCACTACTTCATTAACGTACTCCACATCATCGATAGTGATCACATGTTACTTTCCTTTTCCTTTGGCCTTAAGTGTTTTTTTAACATTGATCATAATCAATAAACATTGGATTAGGGCATTGATTTTCATAATTACGTATTCCATTTCACTTGTAACATTGAAGTGTGGGAGGGTAATTCTTTCTAGCCTTTTATCTAATCATATCATTAGACATATTTTTCTTATCACTTTTCCATTCAACTACCTTATGTACTTAAAACATTTAATAGTCCCGTTAAGACAATTTCTTCCACGTTTTTCCCACATTTTGAGCATAAGGGAAAACTCATATTATTTTCAGTGTGATATTTATATTTTCCTTTGAATTCCATTTATATCTTATAATTAAATCCATAGGACTTATGGGTTACTCCAATCATTGTCTCAACCTTGAGAGCATGTCGAATGATTTCTTAATAGATATCTATGACCCTTATGGCTAATTACCTTTGAATACATGGTTTCAATACACTAAAGGATCGATCAATTTTACTCTTAGGTTGGATAATAATTCTATAAGCATACCTAGAAAGTGTTATAAAATTTTCTAGGTAGGTACTAGTGGATTCATAGTTCATTTTTATATGTTCAAGGAACTCCATTTCTATCATTGTTCCAATTATAAAAGGAGTGGACTTTTTGAAATATAAGTTCTTGAACTCATCACATTTTATGGACTCAATTTCATCGCTTTTACTCATATTCTTGATAAGATTCAACCATTGATCAGCTTCACCTTCCAAAAAGTAAACTACTAAGATGAATTTATTATGTTATGAATATTAGAGAACTAAAAATATATTTTTAGTGGAACCGATCCATTATTCATCCACTAATAGATCAAAATACCCACTAAAATAATGTATATGTAGCCTCATGAAGGACTCAACAAATATTTTTTCCCTCCTCTTCTCATTTGGATGTCCAACATGATTCATAGCTTGGGAAAGATCTGTGAGTAATGCTACACAATTTTTCATTCCAGATTCCATGACATTTAGTTTCCATGTAAGACAATCATTTCATTTTTTATCATATTCAGTGTTAACATGTTTCCTTCAGGTTTCATCCATTTACTAAAACCAAGAGTCATATTGTAAGAATCAGTAATCATAATAGAAAAACCACATAATCATGAATAAGATTTCAATTTAGGATATTTTTGGTTTTATCGTATGATATTAATGATCATTTCTAAAACAAAAGGATTTTAAAATATTCTTCAATATATATATTAGGTTCTTACTAAGGTTTTCTCATCCTAGTTTCCAAAGGTTAACTATAAATTTACTCTAATACTAAATTTAACAACCCATAGTTTACATACATTGATATTACTTCAAAATTGATGAATATATAGTACAAAATATAAAAAATACACGACAAGACATTATTGGTATAGGGTCTTTATAAACTGGGAAAAATAAACAACTCATCCATAAAAAATATACATTGTCTCCCTATTATTTCTTCATAACTAGACTACTTGTTGACATATCTTACTTAATATCCTAATTCAGGACCTAGGGAAAAAACATTTGAAAGGGGGAGCTCAAATGCTCAGTAAGGGTAAAAAAGAAGATATAAATCATATCACAATCATAGGTTATAAAAACATAACATTTGATAATATTATTCGGTATATATAAGATCGTGATTTCAGGTCACGGGATAAATCATAAAAGTTAATCATAATCCCAAAAGTCATAGTATAAGACATGAAATTTTATGAAATACACATAATCTTATAAAATAATTTCATATTAGTCAATCCTCATTACCATGTCCATCATAGAAGACAAATTCCATTACTGAACCGAGTTCACTCCTCATTTCATCTCTGTAGTACTAAACTAGATTTACTTTCCATTCCAGTCATGTCAATCCTATCAGATATAAATCTTTACCCAATGCATCGGAGGGAGATAGAGGTCCCACCCATATCAAAATGAAATCATTCTTATATGTTCCGCTCAAACATAAATCATTAATCATAACCCAAGAAATAAAACGACTTTCTTTAAACATTATTCCACCTTAACATAATCTATATAAAACAAATAGATTTTAGAAATATCATTCCATAATAAAAACAATAATATAATAGGAATAATAAAAAATATTAGTATTGAAACATAACCCTATTAAATAATTCCATCTCATATGGAAAATAATTTTGATAGAACACTTAAAAATAATTCTTGAGAAAAATATCCTTTCTTCTTCAAAAAAATTTTCTTTTCTCAAAATTCTGCACAATTTTAAAAGAAACGAATTTATTTGAAAATAATAATGAAATCTTGTAAAGGAATATTCACGGAAATAATGGGTTATGAAGACGTAAAAGTACATTCACATTTATAAGTTAATGAATCATCCTCCTCATCCTATTTCTGGAAAAGTCAAAAAGTACCTCATACCCAAAAGGACAAAAGATTCCTTTCATACCATTTAATAAAAATTTACCTTTGGTTATGATTTACTTTAAAAAATTATACAATAATATAAATAATATTACATATTTATGAAATAGGGATTTGGATGATAAATATAAACCATTAAATACTTACATATAAACAATCTCGAATAATAATATGATTGTGAAATTATCCTTTACCTTAGGTCTGATTTCATTTTATATATCTAAATCTCCTATATAATTATTTTAATTATTTCATTGAATTATTTCAGAATCGTATTAAATTATTTTATATTAGATATGATCATATTATCATCCATTTTTTAATATCATTTCATTGTTAATCATTATTCAGATATTAACTGCTCTATGTTCTTACGCATGTTAAGTCGAATAAATTATGGTTATCCTTTTTCAGTCATATTTATATCATTATAAAATTATATTAAGACAATATATACTAAATTTATTCATTATTTATATTTATATAATCATGCTTTAATTATTTTCATGTAAAATGAATCGCATTGCATCATGGAGACTGTATGTCTTACATACGCCCAGGCGAAGTTGTCGTTCCTAAATTTAATGAATTGTATTGAATTGGATGGTGTAAAATAATTAATAATTAAGAAATTTATTAATAATAATATATAATTATTACTTACATAATTATATCTATCCATTTAAGGTGGTGGTGACAAATAGATTCGACCATAGTATGGAGATGGTAAGTCATACGTACACATGCACAATGATTTCATTTTTTGTAGGATGAATATAAGGTGTAATATGGTTTTTTTATAATTATAATGGAATATAAGTATATATTTGATTTGGGATTAATTACTTTATAATGAAAGAAATTTTTATGAGAAAGTATAAGAATAACTAATTTTGAAAGAATCGATATAGTGGATTACCTCTTCTTCAGCGTGCTTTCTATAAATCTCCTCTTAGAGCACTGGAGATGGTCTTTAAAGAAGAACAGAACCAGTAGAATGTATATAAAAAATTTGATAAGGGAAATGGTCATGGGATATTTTATCTTGAAGTCTAAATGTAAACTTTAGATGTGACGGAGGAGGTGCCCTTTTATAATTGAGGTGATGGGCACTTTTTGAAACTATATAAATGACCATTTGTAATAAAATAAACTCCTACCCAAAAATCTTAAAAATGTCCAAAATTACGAATATGAGATAAGATACCATTTAAATATCTTAAAGGAATAAATATTTTACATGTTTTTCTATCTATTTAAATGTTGTTTTTTAACTAACACTTAGTTATTTTATTTAATTTTTAACAATGGTAAAAAATAATTCAACATTAAAAGAGTAAAATATTTACTCAGTTGGAGTAACATAGACCCTAAATAAATACCTTATATAATTTTATTCAATATAATAATTATAATATATATTATAAAAAAAATTATGATTTTTAAATTATTTAATAAAACATTATTTTGATAAACAATCAATACGATCAATTTTGACACTATTCAATTAATTAATTTTCAAAAATATTAATATAATAGGTTATATTTAAACCAAATATTTTATTATATTCCAAAAATGTAAAGGTAATTTATAAAATTAATTATAAATATTAATTATCCCAAATTATATTTATTTTAATATTTGTTATAAAATTTATTTGTTATCTCTATTAATAAAATATTCACTACAACAATATAGTTTAACTATTTAATATATATATTTACTGAATAAAAAATAAAAAAAATACTATATTGAAAAAAATATATTTTTTTCAGTAGAATATTTTTAATCGAATTTATATTTTGGAGAATATAATATTTAAAATATTATACTTATCAACCTATGGAGGTGCTAAATTTAACATCTCATTAAATAAAATAACAACAGTGTCATAATCCCTTCTATAAGGCTCCAAACGGTCATTAACTCGACCCTTGGATGATTATGGTTGAGATATTCTTGACCTATAATATTTTTTCAGGTGTTTGGGTCTTTTAATTGGGATTTATTATTTTAATAAAAAATATATTATTGATATTTTTCATCAAATAAATCATTTATGCATCATTAATGTATAAGATAATAAGGTAATTATTTATTTCTTAAAAATTAAAAATAAATTATCATGATAAAGGAAAACATTTTATATTTTAAAGAGTATTTATAATTAAATTTATCTTCATTATAACGATATAAAAAAAATGATTTATTTATAAAAATTAATGTGAGTCATATTTAAATTTTATTTCAAAAAAAATTAAATGTCCTAATCTCACCCAGGTGGATTCAAATGGATAGAATTTCCACCCATGGATGATTTAGGCCAAAAACACTAATCCAATGATATTATGACAACAGTTAGGGTAATTTTATAATTTTATTTTTACACTTAATTATGTAATTTACCATTTTACCGTATTAATAAAAATTACCAAAGTTACTATTCGTAATTCCCAAAAAATTATATATCTATTTACATAATTTGGAACTAATGATTCAAATTATAGAATCCAATTTTAAAAATTAAGAACATAGAAGTTTAAGTTATTAATTTAAAATTAATCTCATTGTGTGAAATGATTGAACGAGTTTTTAAAAGTAAAAACATTACAAAACATAGAAATGTTTTCATATATGAATTAAATGTAAATTTAATTCTAATAACATACATTGTATTGAATAAAAAAATTATTATATTTATACTTCACGACCATTAAATAATATTATTTAACATGATAAAATAATTTGATGAAAAAATTTGTTTACACTTGAAATTTAGTGTATTTTTAGTATTCATTTAAACAAGAATGTTATGTAAAAAATATCACAAATTCGTCCACAAATAAATTTTATATCCCTCTTAATTTTTTTTTATGTTTTAATATATTAATTATTAATTTGTCGAAATCCTAATTTAAAATGGTTTCTCTATTAAAATGTAGAAAAATTACCATTTTGAAAAATATAGGTTTTTAACATTAAATTGGTTTTATTCATAATCTACAACATAAAGATCATTTTGATGAATATAAAAAAATATTTTATTAATTGTATAACATATATATTTCAATAATTTCACTTAATCGAATTTTTATGGAAAAGTACAACTATATAGTAATTGGTAGCAATTGACTTCACCATACATTTTCCCAGATTAGTTATATTTATTCCCACTAACCTGACGACTAGGTTATAATGGTCTTTTTGTATTAAGGTTGTATCACGGTTCATTTAAACTCATGATTGAATGCAATAAGAACTATTGAATGAAAATTATTTAGATAAAATATTTCATTAAAACATCTATTTTTTAGAGTGTGTATAGTAGGGGACGAACAGAGAATGACAGAGGATTTTAAAGTGAAAAAGGCAGTAGCAGTATGATATATATCATTTAGAGGACATTCTGATATCATTCACTTCTCATTTTACAATTATCAAGGATTCAACACTTTTCAGGATCATAAGTAGGAGACCTATTAGAGATAATCAAGGGAGCCAGACCTAGAGGTTTTAACAAAACTTAGAGTTTAAAGCTGACAAGGTGGAGAAAGAATCAATTATTGATGAAAACAATTATAAAAGGGTAAATATTTTCGAATATTTAATTTCATAATCTATAATAGAATATTTTTAGCATATTTCATCTTTTTAATGATTCTTAAAAAAAAAAAATTTTTCGGATTTTCAATACTGCTGGTTAGAATTATTTTTTACTTCATTAACCATTTTTTACAAATGTCAGAATCAATCGGTTAGATCAATTTTGATTTCATATTTTAAATTATTTATAATCTTAATTCTAAACATGAATCTTCAAGAAAAATTGGTGAAATATTTCTTGATTGATTTTATTCTTACCTTAATTTCAGGACTTTGGAATATTATAGTGAGTTTTATTCCATCACTATGTCCCTTAGTTGTCATTATAGTCCAATGATTCTTTGACTATAAAACTAAAAAATTTCATCTTTTTCTGTGTTTGATCTCCAGAAGAGGATATTGAACCAATATATTTCCATGGTTTCCAACAAAATTAATATTATGTAAAGGATATTTTATTTCTTAACCAGTGGTGTTTTAATTCTCAGGTATTTTTCTTAATATGTTTCTACTCGGTCAATGTTATTGTTATCTTACATCATTTTCCATGTTAGTCTATCATAGGTCCAATTACAACCTAATTCTATAAAAAATCTCATTTTTATTGATTTCAAAATATAAAAAATAAAAAATAATTTAAAAATTAAAACAAATTCACCCACTTTTGACAATAGTGGGATCTATTTTAAAAAATTATGGTATCTCAACATTCTATATGGGTTGGACACTACTTATCTCAATATTTTAGTAATTTGGAATACGTTAAAAAAATTAATCTTTAACACATATTCAACAACATATTAGTCAATTTTCAAGGAAATTTCTACCCATGTTTTACCTTCTATGGTGTTAGAAGGAATATTATTATCGATTACCTATCAAGGAACTTTTTGGAACTTTTATGGTAAGAAAGGATTGTTTGGTAAATACAAACATAAAACGATTGTGACCATCATTTCCTTGAATATATCATTGTACAGTTTCATGTTTAATTTAAAAGAAAAATAATTATAAATATTCTTGACATTTATTTCTTTTAAAGAAGTTTTCTAATGAAAATGGTTTTTAAAAATATTTTACTTTTCTTTAATGATTACATTAAAATACTCCAAAATATTTTCAAAGAAAAAGCATTTCAAGAATATATTATGTTTAATAAAAAAAATATTTTCATTAATTATTTATAAGTTTTTGAAAAAAGATTGAAAACTTATTTCAAATATTATCTTATTAGTTTTCAATTTTATTTTCAAGGAAATTATTGTTAAATGGTTTTATGTTTTAAAAAAAAATTTATAGAATAAGAAAGGATATTTTCCTAAAGTGTTTTTAAAATATATTTCCAAATTATTTCGCATCTATAAGGACAATCATTGGTGATACTCATTCCTTTATGGGAAAATGATACAATGATTCCATTCATATTCTTTTATGAATAGTTACTATTTAAGAAAAATGTTTCTCTTCTATGGAATATATGATTTTCGAACATACTTATTTTCACATGTGCTGATTATGAGACCAACCTGTTTTCCATTAGTAAGGATATGATCAAATGTTCATGATGCATATCTCATTCCATGGGTTGCGATATAATTATTGTTTATAATATTGTAGAACTCATATGAATTATTTTATTATGTATTGAAATCAATCTATATCTACATCCAATGCATTGGGTAATGATGGATAAATCATATGTATATATATTATGCATGAACCTAATTTCATGTTTACAATGTTATGTGTGAACCTTGTTATATGTTCACAAAGTTATGCATTGAACTAGTCTAATGACCATACGATTTTGCATGAACCTGATTAAATGTTTTCAATGTTATAAGTGGACCATATTATGTGTTCATATTGTTAATCATGGAACTAGTTTCATGTCCATTAGTTTATTCTTGATCCTTATTAAATGTTCAAAATGTTATGTGTAACCTTATTACATGTTCAAAATTTGATGCATGGATGTGGTTTCATGTCCATAATGTTACGTGTGAACAAGATTACATGTTCAAAATGCTATTCATAGACCTGGTTTCATGTCCATAATTTTATGTGAGGGACTCATTTCATATCCTTAATGAAACAACTGAACCCGTTTCTATATATAAATGTTCGCAATATTATAGACCAATGGGAATGAAAAAAATTCAATGAATTATTTATATGTTATGCTTTCATGACATATTCTCTTAATTCCCTTAGGATCCATGTCTTATAAATTGGAAATATTTTCTTTGATATCTAATATGTAGGGTATGAACTTCAAATGTTATGCTCAAATTTTATACCCTTTTTCATGTTATGATTATGCATTTCCTTTATTTTCCCATTTTGAGAATCTGAGCTCACCCATTCATTATGTCTCCTTTCCCAATGTTATGAATAATGTGTTGGGTAGAAGTAATAAAGGTGGATATCATTATGTGATATGTTGAATATCTATCACTCGGATATAATATTTTTTTTCTAAGTTTTCAAATACAAAAAACTATTATGGTCATCAGACAGTTATTTTTATAATGTACTGAATATTCATAAAAAATGATGTAATATTCATGTATGTTAATCATGAGTCACTATAAATACAATATAGTGTATTGTACCAAACCATATATTATCTTACCAAATTAGTTGAAATATATAGAATAGTACTCATTCATTGAGAGTTATGCCACTTACAAGGAAACTATAAATTAGATTCAAGGATCCAAATTTGAATTGATTTGGGGACATCAATTCAATATTTAATATAAAAATTATGGAGGTATTAATGATATTATTTCAATGTAGATCAATCCCCAATAAATAAAATTAAGTTCCTCGCTTTTTCATTATTCTCGAGCTCTGAATGACATAAGAGATGACTCTACACCACAAAAGTCATCCTTACAACACAACAATATGACTTTTTTATAAATTATATACTATAGCATTCCTCCACATTCCATGGAGAACATTCTCTAGTGTTTTCAATACTACATTTTTTTGTATTCATCATCATGGTTCATACTCAGTCTTTGTCCTATTACATAGTGGTCCTCTTTTAGTGAACCCTATATAGTGGTGTTCAACCATGTTCCATGGTGGTTGTTTCCAAGACACCTCCACACCACAACACATTTCCTTTCACAATATATATAGTCACCCATACATTTCATTCATATATTTTTCATCTTAATACCGGAATATTTATTTCATGAAATTTTGATCCATGCCAGAATTATTTAGTTATATTATTATTAGAAACATGGAAGCACAAAAAACTGGTTAATAAAACATCTACATCATATACTAAATATATATTCATAAATATCACCCTACTTAAACATATCGTACATAATACCTTTATTAATAACCGTGTGAAATGAATCAAAATAAAAGGGTGATCTCAGTTGCAAGGTAAGGGTCAACCATTATGATAATAATCTAGGATCATATGAAATCACAAGATATGAATAAGAGTATATGATCATGAATATAACTTATGATGTTCATACATAATTTTTCATATATCATAAACATTAATAAGTTCACAAAACATTATTAGTTAAAAATGAATCATTAGTGTGTAAAATAATTATAATTAAATCATTAATCATAATATCATGTCCTAAACCTTTTCCACCAAAATAAGTACAAAAACCATTTTATAATGTCAAGGTTAACTACCATGATCATCAAACAAATCTTTATTGGGTACCACCACCTGCATCCCATAGTTGATCAGGATAATCGATATGAATCCCATAGTAGATCAAGAACATTATATTTCATCCCACAGTTTTCTCATGAGATATAAAACATTACCCATTTTATTGGAGGGTGACATAGGCCCCACCCATCACATAATGAAGATCATAAATATATTTTCCACAAGATTATAAACCATTTATCATATCAAAACCCATGAAAAGAAATTAATTTCTTAATCATCTTATCATCATAATCATTAAAAATCTATTGAAATAATATGGATGGTATACTTGGAACATATTCCAAATAAATCATAAATAATATCAAATAAAGTCATATTACATGAAAAATGATTTTCAGAGACCTCTTGGAAATTTTTTTGAGGATAATAACAATTATAAATTGAAATCACATATTTACAAAAACAATGCAATTATAAAAGAAAATAAATTCTTTGAAAAGGGACAAGTAAACATATAAAGGAATATTTAAATAAAATATTAATCATGATGGGTGATAATTCATTCTTTCTCTATAAGTAAATGTAACAACCCCAAACCTAGTAACCTGTTGTTTGTAGATTATTTATTAAATTTGAGTAGAATTCAAGGAATTATACCCAAAATTATTTAATAATTTATTAGTTTTTGTACTATATGAATATTATAAATTAAAAATATAATTAAAATGTTAATATACACAATTTTTTTCATTCATAACTCATTTATTCCCTATAGCATATTATCTATATATCAGTCACTAAACACTTGCTAATATTATGTGGAAAATAAAATATAAGAAAGTGGTGAGCTCATATGATTGGTAAGGGTAATCATCCAGCAAAAGTGATCATGAATAAAGAGGTATAATCAATATATAAAGGTAAATAATGAAAAAACATATCATATAATCAATAAAATCGGCATAATATTTTCATAAATAAATAAATATTAAATAAATCCATATAAAAAATCACATTATACTTTAACTTATAAATTGATATTATAAATAATCAAATAATAACATGGAGATTAATAAATAAAATCAAAATTATAGAATTAAAAATGTGAGACATCTAAAACAAATTTTTAGGAACTTTTCAAAGATATTTTAAATCTATAATAGTAGCCTATTTAATTTGACCAACTGAATTGTCTCACGAGACCAATCGATGCATCTAGGGGATATCTATTATTAGGCCCCACCCATAACATACTAATTTATAACAATTAAATATATAAAAAGTATGAAATATAATAGGAATAGACATTTATGTTGAAAAACTAACATATGATATTTTATTAATTACGTCAATCAAATAAACATAATCCGAAAACATCCACAGTAATATTGTGAATGGTAAAAAATTGAAAACCCTTATTCAAACTAATCATAAACCATCCAAATAAATAATATGGGTTATATAAATAAAAAATATTTTTATGGAATCATAAATAAAATGAACTATTGATGTTTTTGTGGAATATAAATACCATAAAAATTAAATTTAAAACAATTTTGATAAAAATAATATTTTCAATTTTAAAATATTTTTCAAACTAAAGTTAAATTTTTTTTATGGAATAAATTTTATTTTAAATTTACCATTAAAAAAATAAAATAATTTGTAAATAATATTTTTTTGTGATTACATGAAGATTCGTACATGCTGATTAAGCTAAAAAAGATCCTTGCATATTTTAAATAAAATACAAATGAGTTTTGTTTGGAAAACAAAATAATGATTAAATTAAAAAAGATTAGAAAAATAAAATGGGTAAATATTTAATTAAAAAATAATTTCAATAATTTTATAATTATTTTTGTAAAAATAATTATAAAATAATGTTTTTGAGTAAAAAGTATTTTCGTCTGATCAGAGTAATAAAGTCTTATTTTCTTTAAAAAATCTCAATCATTTTATCAAAAACATAGTAAAAATGGTATTATTACATGAAAATAATCACGGATAACCCAATTATAATATATTTTATGAAGTTTTAGATATAAATATAATATAATTCCCTCATTTTATACTTAAACAAATATAATATTGAATAATGATGATATTGTGAAATAAACCCTTACCACTTTCGTAAAATTTGAATTGTAATTCCCATAAAGAAAATATCATAAAATAAAACATTGAATTTAATTAATATAAATATTTTCAAGGTATATAAAATGAAATGTTTGATTATATAATCAACATGAAGTAATTATTGGTTAATATGGCATATGTCTCATAGCACTAAAAGTGAGATGAGAAACTTTGACCTTAGATTTGAATTACCTTGTATATGTTTGAACGTCTTATATAATTAAAATAGTTTTATTATATTATATTAAAGAACCATATACATATATATCATAACATATATGATTAAATATTATCATTTTATCACCTTTTTAGTGATAATACTTTGGTAAAATCACTATTTTTTGTGATAATTACACCTTTTTCATGTATAATTAAGTTTTGTAATTTTGGTACTACTAATTTTATAATGGTTGAATCATATACATATTTTTAAACATGATATAAATATCATATATATATATATATTATTTATATTTAGTGAAATATATTAATTTAATATATAGAAGATGAATTATATCGTTCATGGAGACGGTAGCCTATACATACACATGAAAAATGTATCAATTTTTTTACTTGGATAAAATGAATGAAAAAGAAAAATTAATTTACCTTTAAATAATAATTATTTATATATATATATTTAATTTATATTAAT
The DNA here is from genome assembly GCA_963277665.1 of Viscum album. NCBI lineage: Eukaryota > Viridiplantae > Streptophyta > Magnoliopsida > Santalales > Viscaceae > Viscum > Viscum album. Next base: position 1,284,105,477 of record OY728159.1, on the reverse strand, counting down.
AATATAGATTCTTTTTACCATCAATGTAAACTAAAATGAAAAACATTTCATATCAATAAATGGAGGCGGTAGTCCAAATATATGCTTGAGTAACATAATTGTTTTACAATAGGTTGTAAGTTAAAAAGTTCTATGAGAAATTATATCTCCTTAAGTATATTTAATACATAAATATTAGTTATATTAATCAATTATAACCTTAATAAATTTCATGTTAAACGTTTGAAAAAAATTGAATCGTATTACTTTGTGAGGTGGCAGTCTTCAATACACATTGGTAATTTTATCAGGTAACCCAAGAAATAGTAATTAGAATGTATATGTGATATCATAATTAAAAAAATTAAGAAATTTTCATAAATACCATATAAATATTTAAAGGACGTCATTATATCCATCCATGAAATAAGTTTATGGAAAACAAATTACATCGGTTCGTGAGGTGATAGTCTGACATATAGATGATCGATGGTTTTTTCCCATTTGATGAATGTTTATATGGATATGGGATATAAAATTTACATAATAAAATTTAATTATATATTAATTTTTTTTAACATAGTTTAATTTTTTTTTGATGTAGGTGCAAGAAGAAATACAATAAATACACACATTTAATAATTTTTCCATTTCTTCAAGGATCCTCTTTAGATTTATACCTAAAACATTCATATTAGGGATTAAAAATCAAAATAATTCCTCTAGGATGTGGGTTTGGATATATTTAATGGATTTGGGTAGCCATTTGATGATACCAATGGTTTTTTATGTGTTAAGAGGAATATAGGGTGGGTCAAATTTTGTTAGTGGGGGAGGGGAAACACATGGAATTTTTTAAAAGATAATGTGATACACATGTTTTTCTAATTTAAAATACAAAAAAAGGGTAATTATTGAACATTATAGGTTATAAGGATTAAATATTTATATTAAATGGGTTTTCTATGACTTATTTAATTCTTAATCCTTGCCTTCCAAGATTAACCCCCAGTAAACCCATTATTTCCTTAACCATCGTGATTAATTTTTACAATTTTCACTATTAATTATGGTAAAAAAATAGTTCAACATATTTGAAGATATAAATATTTATTATTAAAAATATTTAATCCATTATTAAAAATTCAATTCTTTGATGTGGAATAATTCAATTTAAAATTTAATAGTAGATGTGATGAATGAGTTGTTTTTCAAAGAGAAAATTATCATAAGTGTATGATGTTTTTGAAACAAAATTTGAAATGAGATTGACAAAAATGTCCTATATTTGTTAAAATTTAATATAATGTATGTAATTATAAATTAATACAAATTTATAATATAATTTAACTTTTTAATTTATTCAAACGAAATTTAATTTTTCAATAAAAATTTGTATTTTCTTCTATTCATCAAAAAATAATCTTTTCTAAAAATTATCAAAAAAAGACCCAGATTTATTTTCACCTGTAGATTTAAAAAAATGATTTTTAATATTTCAAATCATTTTTCTAGTAGTGGTAATGAAAAAAAATTATATTATGTCTACAAAAGAAAAGTAAAACCACTTTTTTAAAAATATAGTTTTTAGAAAAAAATTCTTTTTCTTTCAAATGATTACTATTTTATTTTTAATGAATAAATGTCCATTAAATTTATTTTTTAAATGATCAAACCATATAATTTTTATAATTTTGTTATCTTTATTCATAGCCACTAATATAAAAGCTTTTTTATAATAGTACGAAGTGATGATGTAGACATGGAAGAAAACAAAAGTAGTTATAAATATTGGTAGAGATTATTGATAAAAAGAGTGTGTGTGATTATGAGATGGATAATAAACAGAAAACCCTAAATCTATACTGGGTTAAAATACCATCAGATCATAAAAAATTAATTAATTATGAATTTTTTTTCTCCATATCCATTTCCTAAAGTTGAGAAATTCATTTACCATTTATAGTAATACCATAATAAAATATAGTGACTTGATATATTTTTACTTAATATGAACAATTTCATACCTTGGATGTGTGTTGATCAATTATTACATCATCACATAATCCAAGAAATTAATATTTAATAGAAAATTTTATGCCTAAATCACTAAATTTAACATTTAATAGATCATTACCTCAATAAAAGAATGAAAATTAATTTCCCCTGACTCAAGATATTTTCAAAGATCAAAGTAGTTGAAATTAGTTATTTTATAACACCCAAAAGTCAAAACAATCCATTATATAAATTCTTATCCTTTAAAATCATCCAAAATAAGTCCTCAAAAATTCAATTTCACAAAATATAGAAGGATTGTCACTAAATTTAAAAAATAGTCATATAATTAGATTCTAAAACAACATAATTTATATCTTAATGTGACAGTACAAATTTTGTTAACACATCAATCCCCATAAAACATAATTAAAATATTCATGCATAAAAAACAATATCTTAGGTTTTCGAATATATTGCATAAATTCATACTTCTACAAAAACTCCTGAAAATATAACGTAGACCATAAAATCACTATCCAATTTCTTGGTCACCAATATTATCCCATAAATATATATTCTTCTCTATTATCTAAAAAATGAGAAAATATTCAAGGTTATCCTCCCTCAATCATGTGCTATATAGAAATATAAACATTACATTAAATCCATCCCTCTATTCATATGTAGCCTTTAATATATTATCTAAATCACATAAAGAAAAAAAATACTACATTACAATCCTTAAATATTTCATTATCCTTATAAGAGAAATTTCATTAATAAAATAATCCTATAATATAATTATTGAATAAAAAACATAAACATTAATAATTCTACCTAATTCATAAACTGTTAAATACAATTAATCATCTTATTTCTCTTATACCTCTTTCCTTTCATATTTAATTTGTAGCCTCTTTATAATCAGTAATAAAACCATTACTCATATAAGATTGTCAATTATCTTCACTAGTTATCCCCCTAGGAAATCAATTTTAATAATTCCCATACATTTCACATTTACAACATTCATAAATCAATATTATCTTAGGTAGACCAATATTCTCATATGTCACATTAACCAATATTTTCCATTTTACTCATTAATTACTTTCTTTATGTCCATCTATTCTACAAATAAAAATTTTCTTGTCCCATTCAGACATTATAAGTGGTTCATATGTCCACATTTTTTAGATAAAGCAAATCAAGAATTATTACTCTAAAATATTCACCTTTAACTCTCTTATTTGACTTCATAATTCACTTATTTAATGAGTCTTCTATTTGATTAAGATAAAGGTAGTTAATCATATTTTGTGATAACTAATAATGAGTAGTCACCATAATGTTGATCCTCATTATCCTTACATTTCAATTATCTTCCAAACATTTTCTATCACAGTCAATGTTAATGCAATTACTTTGGGTTATATCCATTTAATAAAACCAAAAATAAAATTTAGATAAACTCTATCCATAGAATGAAATCACATAGTCTTGAATAATAATTTTTAGGTTATATAAATAATGACAACCTCTATTCAATATATGGAAACTTATGTTTAAAGTTTCTTATTCATGATCATCATCTATTCAAATTCTTAATGATGGTTCATAAAAAAATGTTAACTACCCATATCAAATCCCCTAATAGTTTCAAATTATGTGCATAGCGAGGCTCATTATTTTTAACTAGTTAACGATCAAGTATAGCATGATGCATCTTTTACAGAGTTATTTCCCCAATATAAATCTATTATATAACCTTGTCCACTTTTAGTTTCTATAAAGGGCTTTTTTATATAAATAAATATATAATCTATATCTTACCAAAAAATTAATATGTCCTTATATATTTATCTAATATTTATATCATATGGGTTTCTTCCTTAATATTTCTTTTTTTAAATCTTATTCCTATAGTTTCTACTTAGTTTCCTTTGATACTAACTATAGCAACCCTGGACCTAGTATCCTACTATCAGTTCGTACGTTATTACATTATCATAATATTCCTAAAATCACATCCTAAAAGAGAAAATATTTTAATATTCATGGTGACAAAATATGGATACCTAAAATTCACATAATAATTGAAAAAATAAAACACACAATGTGTTTTTTTTGGAAATCCATTATTCCTCATAGCATATCCCTACATATCAATCACAAAACACTACCTAGTACATTGGGGAAATTAAAACATAGGAAAGGGGTTGTATTACATGCTCAGTAAGGGTTGGAAAATATTTATATCCATCATGGATAAATATAAATATTCAATATGGACATGTAAATAATATATATACATTTCATTTTCTCAATAAAATGTGCATAACATGGCATAAATAAATTTTAACAAAATAAATCATTATAAATAATAACGGGATCTTGAAACGTATCCAAGTATATTCTAGCTCACTAAAAAATCACAAGTATTTTAATAAATAATATCATAATTATAGAATTAATAATTTTAGACTTCTGAAACATTCTTTATGGATCTTTTTTAACATAGTTAAAATACATTTATAGAAACCCATCTAATTAGGAAAACTGATTCGTCTTGTGAGACATGTGGATGCACTGAGGGGATGTATAAAATTGGTCTCCATTCATAGATGATAATTTCAACACATTACCCATGTGAAAGAAGTGAATCATAATCAATATAAACATTATTATTGAATAACTGACAGAAAAAATTATAATACTCACCCCAATATAATAAAAAAATTCATAAACCATCCAGCATGATATAGTGAATGGTAATAGAATATTAAATCCTCATGTAAAATGATCATAATTTATGCAAATAAAGAACATGGATGATATTAATATTATATATCCCTACTGAATCATAAGTAAAATAATGCTTTGGTGGTGTTGATGAATAAAAATGCAATAAACATATCATTAAAAACAAATTTTTGAAATATAACCAGTTAACTATGAAAATATTTTTAAAACTAAATTCATAAAAAATATCTAAAAAATTAATCTCATTTAAAATATCTGCTGAAAATTAAAAATTTATCATTAAATAATTGATTGGTCATGAAGGTAAGAAATTTCCTGTATTCTGATTATGTTAAGAAAATATTCTACTCATATATTTGATAAAATCCAAATAGGGCTTGTTCGGAAAAATAAAATAAATATTCCTTTCAAGACATTTTATAAAATCAAAAACATGGGTAATAAATTCTATAATAAATAATTTTCTTTACTTTAAAAATATTTTTCAAATATTTTTATAAAACATTGTTTTGGAAGTAAAATGATTCTTGACTCGAGGGAGAGAAATAAATTTGGATTTTCCTAAAAAAATTATCAATAATTTTAAATACAAAATGATGGAGAAATTATACTAATAATTTTAAAAATATCATTAATACCCAATAGAGAAGAAAATTTATTTTATTTATTATAAATTTTTTAAATAATTCCCTCATGGGAGACATAAAGAAAAACCATCTCCAATAATGATAATATTGTGAAATAAACCGTTAACAATTTGGTTATAATCTCAACTTTTGTATTGTATTTAAGAAAATGTATTATCATTATGATATAAAATGAAATATTAAATACCATAAATAGAAATATTTTCATTATATAATATATTAAATGTGGTAGTATATACATGACAAAAAATAACAAGTGGTTAGTATGGTGTATGTCTCATAAAAGTAAAACTAAGATGAGAAGTCCATACATTAGGTTTGAATTCTTTCATACATGTATAAAAATATATTATAATAAATATAGGATTATTATAAATATATTAAACAACCAAAATCTGATATTTTATTCCATATATGACTTACTTATAATCTTTTATCACTCTTTTATTGAAAATTCCTTGTTAAAATAACTATTTCTTATGATAATTTCATCATTTTTCATGTTTGTTTTAGTTCCATAATTTTAGTCCTTAGAGTATTATCAGGGATACATAATATAAATAGTTTTTACCATGATATAAATTTTATATATATTCATTATATATGTATTTAGATTAATCTATTATATTTAGATATAGGAAATGGATTACATTATTCATGGGGATAGTAGGCTGTACATATGCATGATCTATAACATCTAGTTACCTTCATTTAGGTATTTAATTAAAATTTTCTAATATATATTATTTTTGGTGTTTTCTATGGTCATTTTGGGAGAAATTAGAAAATTTTGGTAGCCTAGGGGCATATACAATGATGGTGAACGATTTGGGAAAACCATGTGGTTTGACCTAGAAAACCATACACCCTAATGTGATCCCCTAGAAGTTTGTTCATGGTTTTTATAAACCATACATCCCGAACCTCCAAACTATGAACCCTATGGACATATATTTTTCATGGTTCAAGAACATTTTCATAAACGGTGCACCCTACGAGAAGGGGTGTATGATCAGCGCACATATTTTGTCAAATTGTGCAGCCCTACCTAGAAAATAGTGTGTGCATGTTTTAATTCTTCTGATGTTTTCAAATATATCCTTGAACCCCTATTTAAGAGTCATTATCAAACTATTAAAACCTAACTCAAATTATATGGTTGTGAAGGATATTAAGAATCATTTTTGGATCTTGAATCCCCTTTTCTTTACGGATAGAAATGTCATTGATCGTGTTCGATCTTTCTTAGCTTAGTGGATCTCCACGTAAGAAGTTTCCCCTAATATCTCATTCTCTCTTCCTTAATGTGTGATAGATCGTCAATTTTTTATGGATATAAAATAATATTTTATGTATATTTATTCTAGGTTTCATTTCTTGATCACTTATACCTCGTTCTTTATTAGTGATCTTGTTGTGGCTATTTTATTTGACTGTATGATAAAAGGAAGTCGATTCCTGAATTATTTTCACTATAATTAAAACATTAAATTTATTTACTAAATTGTAAGGATTTTTTAATAAATTTAAAACCCCTAATATTGAATGATTTGATGTGATATTTTAAAATGAATGGAAATTAATGATAAACCCACAATTTTAATATAATTGAATTTGGGGTATATTTTTTTTGGAAAATTGAGGACATTATTTTGAAATTGATTTGATACATTTATTTGTTTTTGAAACTAGTGAAAATTTGTTAATGTGAATATTGATTTGAAATGTAATGAACTGATGAAAAACTTGTTTGGTTTTTGAAATGAAAAAGTCATGTTTAAAACTAAAAATGGGAAATTCCAATTTGAATTGACTTGAAATAATTTGTTTTAGAATTTTTGAATGATTATTTATTTGAAGAAAATTTTAGCCTTTGTAGTTGGTGGTAAATTGGATGATAATTCTAGGCTTTGATTTATGACAATTTTATTGAAAATGAAAACCATAACTGAAAAACAACGACATAATCTCTAATGATGGGTTTCTCTATTATGTTGTAGACTACCAATGATGGGTTTCCTTATTGAGGTGTATTTTTGTGTGAACACTGTAATATATAATATATAATTATTAGTATGTTTGAGTATTCTCTTAGATAGAAAACTATCATACCATTTAGATATCATACATTTGTGATTTTCTTACATTTTTGACTAGATTATACATTCCATTTATTGCTAAACAATTTTATTCCTGCTAACAGTTTTATATAAGTGTCTTATATAAAATTTTTATTTAATCTAGTTTTGATATATCATCCATCTCTTTTAAATTTGAAATAATGATTTCATTTAAAATATGTTAACCAAATACTCTATATTGTTTAAATAAATTGAAAATATATTTGGTATAATTTCAATTGCATTGATTTTGGAAAGCATGGTGAGACCCTAGAGAGATTTATATCTCACATATGAACATTGAAATCATGCATTTTAAGACATTTTTATTCTAGGTTTGATAAAAGGGAAATATACACTTAATGGTGTTGGATGTTCTCGGTCCATGAGACCATAGATTAGTGGCAGTGATCAGTTGGCAAATTTTTCACCTGTTTCTTATGAGTTTTTTAGAATTTCTTCTAGTTGAAAATGTCATTTCTTTTTAGTGTTTTATTAATTTTTCTTGTTACTCTTTTATCGTATTTTTTACTTCTCCATTTGTATTGATGATCATGATATTTAGTATATTTATATTTAACTTTTTTATGCTATTTTCAATCCATTTTTATCTTGTATGATGCATGGTTCTAGTTAGAAATCCAAGGGGATCAAAAACACTATTCAAACTATGTCAAATCCATCTCATGTATCAAGATACCAGGGTATCTAGCATAGTTTGTGATGAACTATTATTATATGTGAATGTTAATTGTCATTCTTTAATGTCAATATGTAGTTGGTATATCTTCTTGATGAGACTTTGGAGGTAGTTGTGAGCGATTTACTGGATTCCTCCCATAGTAACAGGATTTATGTCACCATAGGTGTTTGGGAGAAGTTCCATTGAGGAATGTTTTGATATTATTATAGTCCTTTACCTAAATTTTATTTTAATTAATTGAAATTAAAATATTATATTTCTTCTTGATGGAATTCATATTCTTGTATCTATTTTCTAATTTAATGATATTGGTATTGTTTCTGGTGTCTCTAGTGTTTTTCACTGATGTTTTTGGCATCATTCCTGATATAATATATTTTAATAGACCTAAAATATTTAGTGAACCATAACAATAAAGCCCTCTAGTGGACCACAAACTTATTGAGATGGTGGTGTAGGTTGTTGAAGCTCTAGGATAAGTTTTTTCACTCATTCCTGATTATTATCTGGTAGTAGAACCCCAGAGGGATGAATCTCATGATCATTATTAAGAGTTACTTCACTAGAATCGACCATATTGATAAGGCTCAAATGAACCTAAGGAGGCTGATTATTGGGTTTTAAGGATATAATTTCTTTTTGATTTCATGGAAACACCAGATTAGATTATGTTTAATTATTAGACTTTTATGATGGAAGATCCTAGAAGGATATGGTGGGGTTCGATGGTGATAGAAGATGCATGAAGATTTTGAAAGGGAATACTTTTTATATCTTTTCAATGGTATGTTCTATAAAAAATCATTATACATTTTGAGATCCATTAAGTTTTTCAAACTCTAATAGGGTATAATCACCATGAATCACTATAAAAACCATTCAATTGATAATTTTTTGTTTTATTCAAAGGTAGAAACCAATGATAATCTAATGGAATGGGGACATTAGATGGTTCATAAATTTGACATCCAAAAGTAGTTTTTTTACATATGTTGTCTTCTTCTACTAAATTTATGAATAAGGAATTGATGGTTTAGCTTGATCAGGTTGTCATGTACGGGATGGTGGGAGTTCCATTCCCTCATAGTGGATGTTTTGTGAGTTCCACTAAATTATATCAGAATATTAATTAGTCTCATTTGGGTTATATATATATAATCTTATATACCTCTTACAGTACTAGAAAGAGGCACATTGACTAGACACTTGTGTGGAAAGGTTATGAATTTTAGATGTGACCATACTGAGGTGCCAGAGATTTTCTTGTCCTTTGGTCGATCAGGTCACCTGTACTAGTTTTTTCATGAATTTTCTACTTTGTGTATTGAAATTAAATCTTTATCTCTTTGGGGTACTATGGTACAATCATAGGCTTCGTGATCTATGGGTTTCCAGAAATAGAAATCCAAAACCAAGCTTCTTGAATATTCCCTTATGGAAGATAATACATGTCCATTGATTATGTGTGGTACCATCAATATAACATAATATTTAGTGACTTGTTCATTTGATATAAGATTATCTAATCAATTTATATCATCTCATATTATGAACCTGTAAAATATTCCTATGTAAAATTTATCATACGTGATGTATATTATTTTTTCAATTGAATAAGGTGAAGAAGTTCATTCGATGTCTTTCTTTTGTTTTAACATTGTGATAGATTGAGATTACCTATAATTTTCTGGTTCATGAAATTAAACCAATTGATGTTATGCTTGAGATGGATTGGTTTATTTCTAATAAGGCAAGAAATGATTTTTTATCTTCAATGGGTCTCCTTTATTGTACCTAATATGTTATGCCTAATATTTCAGGGTGAATAATACCCATGGTTGAGAAGATCTAGACTATCCTTTCATGAATTATGAGGGGTAATATTGGTGATTTCGTTTGACATGGGGAAATATTTATTGAGTGATGATCTACCTCCATCCATCATCAAGTTTTCTTGTTTACCTTTCTATTTATTTTGATGGGTTTTACTAGTTATGTAGGTAGTTTTATTTATCAATTTAGTACCAAATACTCATTAGTATCTATTTTTTCTAATTGTATGTCACCAACATAGTTAAAATATTCATATAATTAGTTTTATGGTCTGTTGGGGAAAGTATTTATATGACTTAGTGTGTCACCTTAGGTGTCACCTATTCTCTTTGTGAAGAATGATTAAAGAGAACTTTGCATCTATGTTGAAAATCGATAACTAAATCGAGATATGGTAAAGAGGAAGTATATATTAGCATGGATTTATGATTTTTTGGACTATTTGAATGGATAAAATTTGTTCTCAAATAATGAAAATAAATTTTGTTATCATCAGTTATGAATATTAGAATCTAATATTAAAAATACTATATTTAGGATTAGCTACATGAATTATGAGTTTCATTTAATTCCATTTGTTCTTACCAAAGATATATTCATTTTAATGGATTAAATAAATAGTATTTTTCATGAGTACCTGGACTCTTTCATAGTAGTATTTGTTGATGAAATCTCAGTTTACTCCAAGACTGAAGAGTATCATGTGGGTCATTTGATAAAATTACTAAAACTAATTAGACATTGTAGACATTATGAAAACCTATCGAAGTTTAATTTTTAGATTTGAGAAAGTAACTTTTTAGGATAAGTTGTCCCATAACATGTTATATCGGTCATTCTGGAAAAGTTTAATGTTGCATTGACATAGGATAAAATATATAATGTTTTTGAAATTTATATCTTGTAGGTCCTGATGGGGTATTACCATAGGTTGGTCAAATATTTATAAATATTTAATTCTCCATGACTACCCTCACTCATAATGTAGTAATGTTTTTGTAGAATGAGAAATGTCAGAGTTATTTTATCAATTTGGTACTCCATTTGAATTATTCAATAGTTTTGACTCTTACAGAGGATGGGTAGGGCCATGTGGTATTTTGTGATGCATTAGGGTTGGTATTGGGATATATTTTTATGATGGGTGATGACACGGTAACCTATTTCTATGGAAAAAATAGGCCATAATGGAATAATTATTTGACCCATATCCACTAACTCACAATTGTGATCCAATATCCTAAGATTTAGTGGAATTTCCTTTTTAGAGAAAGTATTAAAATTTATTCAGACCTAAAAATATTGAGTTTTATCTTATCACAATAATATTTGAACCTCTATCAAATGAATTGGGAAGAGTACCTAAATTAATTTTATTTGGACATTTCCTACACCCCTATGGATGGGAAATTTTTTTGTTGGTCCTTTAAGTATTAATCATATATTCCAGGATATGAAAGAATCATTAGAAGTGTGTAACATTATGGATCTTTTTTAATAGTTAGATTTAGGAGTCTAAGAATAAGGGTTCAAGGTTGTCTTGAAAATTGATCAGTTGAACTCCACTATTCATGAGATTTTTATTTAACAACATCTTGATCAATAAATATATACTATTAAGGACTCCCTGTATGAGGAAGATACCATTTATCACTAGATTTTCACTTCTAAGGGATCATCTGTTTTTTGAATCGGTTTTTGGTGAATTTTCCCATATGAAATGATCAAATGGGGTATTTTCATGATTACTTATAGACAGTTCACCATGGAACCCAAAGAAATTATAATATTTGGTGACAATTCTAGGGTAAATGTATAAGAAGACACATTGATGGCTCTATTTATCATTATTATACCTATCAGTATGTCAATGATGAGAAAAAGATATCTTCAAATTTTCTTCATTAACTTCTAGTGATGACAAGGAACTCAGATAAAATATCTATAAAACAAATGTTTTTGTTGGTGCTTTAAGTATTAATCATATATTCTAGGATATGAAAGAATCATTAGAAGTGTGTAACATTATGGATCTTTTTTAATAGTTAGATTTAGGAGTCCAAGAATAAGGTTTCAAGGTTGTCTTAAAAATTGTTCAGTTGAACTCCACTATTCTTGAGATTTTTCTTTAACAACATCTTGATCAATAATTATATACTATTAGGGACTCCCTATATGAGGAAGATACCATTTGTCACTAGATTTTCTCTTCTAAGGGATCATCTGTTTTTTGAATCGGTTTTTTGTGAAGTTTCCCATTTGAAATGATCAAATGGGGTATTTTTATGATTACTTCTAGATGGTTCACCATGGAACCCAAAGAAATTATAATATCTGGAGACAATTATGGGGGAAATGTATAAGAATACACATTGATAGATTTATTTATCATTATTATACCTATCAGTATGTCAATGATGAGAAAAAGATACCTTCAAATTTTCTTCATTAACTTCTAGTGATGACATGGAACTCGGATAAAATATCTATAAAACAAAACCCATAGGTTTTTTATACCCCTTTGAAATATAATTTGATATGGTTTTTGGTCAACTGGTCGATGAAATTAGATCACTTCTTACCCATTTGTGAAACATCAAAAATTGAAGACATTGGAAATCTATATATGTAGGGGACTATAATACTATATGGGGTACCTGATGTTGTAGTCTCTAATAGGGATAACAATTTTACAAATCACTTTTGGAGAGTCCTATAATAGGAACTAGGATCTTAGTTGTATTTTATCATGGCATATCATCTACATAAAGATCATAACTCCCAGATCCCAGAAGGCCAGACCTGGTCTATTATTTTTTTACATAATAATGATTAAAAAGAATAAAATCATAAATGATCAATCAGTTTAGTAGAATTATAATGCCATATTACATAAATTAAATAAATTTTAGACTGGTAAATAGAAAATAATATATATTATGAAATAAAATGAAATAAATGGAATCCTTAAATTCTTATTCAAGAATTTTTTCTTCATACCCTGGGTTAGAAAAAAACTAATGGTGAGATAAAATGTTCAGTAAGGTTGTAAATTTGAGGAAATGAGGAAGTTACGAGATATAATTAAAATGGAATGTTAATTAAATGATAACATCATCTTTAAAAATAAACTAGATAAGGAATAATCAATATGGAATGGTACGAAACTGAAACAGATGTCATATATTCAGTAAACTTATAATGGAACACATCCATAGATAAGTTAATAAAATAATCCCATGGATAATAGTATTAAATGAATTCTTAATAAAGGAAATTATTAATTATTTGATGTCAAGTTTCCCAAGAACATGATACCTTTACCCTCAAGAGACACCTTAAACTATTCTGATTCATCCAAATGATTCATTTCATGAGACTAATTATACATTGAGGGGATTGCATTAACAAGCCCCATCCCACAGGGATTACCTTAAATGGTCCCCAACTGGTGTATTGCCTATCCAAATCATTCCTAATGTATCAAATAATCAATTCAATTCAAGAAAAATAACTTATAAAAATGTATCTTTATTTAAAATAATATAAAAATTTATCAATAATTCCCTATTAAATAAAATAACTAACAAAGTGAACACTTTATGGAAAAGGTATACAGTTTGGACAATAATAATTTCCGTTGAACGATAATGTGGATATTTATGAAAAATTTAATGTAACCTAAAAATGATAATAATGAAGTTATTATTTCAGGATAAAGGTAACAATCATAAAATAATGTGATATTAGAAAGATAATCATTGAGAACATTCATGGATAATATAATCTTTAAACATTTCAAAGTGTCCCATGAAACGTTGAAACATTTGAATAATAATTACCCATGACTTAACTAAAAATTATAATATCATGAGAATAATGAGTTTTATGATATATAATCTTATAAGGAAGCAAATATATTATAGAAATTTTTATTGGTTTATAATAATAAATAATTCTTAATCTAATGTAAATTCAGTTGAAACCCCTTAACTTGAGTTTTTTTGGGTGAATATAATTAAAACATATATATAATGGTTTTGAGAGTGTTAAAAATTATTATAGAATCATATTGATATTGATATTATCATATATGACAATCTTATAATATCTTCGTACCCCTTTCTTAATATTATTTTATTATTTTCACTATTTGGTTGTTAATTTCCAAGTTTCTTAGGTAAGTTTTGACTTGTTATTTGTTTTTACTATTACAAAGAAGATAATTTAGTAATATGAATAATAATGTAATTATCCTATATATTTATTGAATATGTATTTATAATAATCCATTATATTTTGAGATAAGAAATGGAATGCATCGTTCATGGAGATGGTAGGTCGTACGTATGCATGAATTCTAGATTCATTTCTTATTCTATTAAGAGAGTGATAAGTAAATGAAAAATATGTATATTAAATATAAAGTATAATATAAATTTCATATATTTCACATAGTTTTATTAAAATAATATTTAATATGTTCTATGTATAGTGTGAACAACTCACATCATTTTGAGGAGGCAGTAGTCCATACATTCCCAAACGACGTTATCGTATTTAGAAAAAAATGGAAAGTATAGAGGTATGTGTTATATAATAATTAAATAATAATAATTAAATAATAAATAACATATATATAATATATAAAAATATTTTATGTATGATTTTCTACTATACTAGGTGGTAAAGGAAAAAATAATAACTTCGCTTCGTGAGTTGGTTGTTCGTCGTACACTAGAACGGTAAGTTTGTTACCCATTAGAAGAAAGTGTGTCTAATTTCAGGTTGAACCCTTAAATAAAAAAATAATAGTATATTGGGGATATATTTTATAATCATGTAATAATAATATTTTAAGTGCTATATAATGGAAGTAAAACTAATTATTTTGAGGAAAGATGTTACATCTTATTCGGGTAACTCTTTTTGGTTTGCACCAAAGGGCTTCCATAGATGTATTTATAAACAAATGGAGGATTCTAGGATGAGTTTAGGGATGTCTAAGAGATATTGTTTCATATATTGTTTAACCAATTTTTTTTTGATAAATTTGAGGAAGTGGGGGCCTTGAGTGCCTTTTCATAGTGGAAGAGTGGCACTCTTGTAAATTTTGTAAAAGGGAATTCCAATTTTATTTTTTACATTGATAATGGATATAAAAATGGACCAAAGTATATAATTGTTTTTTTAGAATATAAATATTTTCATTAAATTTATTTTTGTCAATTTTTATGTCATTTCAGCCCTTATGATTATGTTTTAGTCCTTGGTTATTCTTAATTTCACTTTAATCATTGTAACAAATTTTAATTAATTTCACTAATTTTTGGAAAAAAACAAATTCAGACTTATAATAAATTTACATTATTATTATTAAAAATATTTGAATACATTTTTTCAAATTATAATCACATAAGGTTTATAATTTATTTCAAATTTAATCCCACGGACGGGATGATAATGCAGGTTTTAAAATTAAAAACTATCAAAACTTTTACAGGTATTTATATCCAATTTAAATGTAAAATTGATTCCGATGACCGAAATTGAATTAATTTATATAAACTTAATCTAATAAATATTTAAAACTATTCCGAAATATAACCAAACCTTATAAATAAATTTTATGACATTGAATTTTTGAATTAAAATTCATTATTTATCATTATTCGTTTCGAAATGAAAATTCAAAAAAAACCACAAAAAATAACCCTCACCTAACTTTTATGTTTTGATATCAAATATTGAGTTTATTTTGATATATAATAATTATACAAGATCAAAAATTTATTTTTCCAAAAGGGTCCCCATTAAAAGGTGGTAAAAGTTCCTTAATAAAAATATAGTATTTTTATGTGAAAAATTGGGTTTGTTCTTATATTATGACCATAAAATATATTTATTAATATAAAAAATACTTTATTGAGTAATATATATATATATCACATTAATTATACAAACTAATGTTAATTAATTTATTTTTTATGATAAAGCAACTTTGAGAGCATGAAAATAATAATATTTTAATTTATATTCAATTAGTTTTCATATTAATTTCTAATTAATTTTTAACTAATGAAATAATTTTACTTTTGTACAATAAATATATTTTAATATGTTATTAAACCCTTTTCATAAATACTAATTTAATTTATAGGTTATATATTATTATATTAAATAATAATGTTTTTTAATATACTGTTGTTTAAAATAACTATGTCTTGTGTGTAACGTTGTCTTTCGAAAAAAGTCTCTCTTGACTGTAACATAGGATAACTCCGTGTTCCATGAATTAAAATATATATAATCTATTTATTCTATTTAAAATACTAAATAAACAATGAAATCTCAAGATATTATATTATATCACGTTCTTAATGGTATGTGTCATACACAATACTGAACACAATGTTCTTACATTTGAACATTGAGGTGTTAAATTCTCCTCACCATAATTAAATTGCATCCTTGCAATGTAAAATTTATCACCGTACTCAAGGGTTTGATATTAGAAAATAAACTATTTCTTAAAAACTTACATCGTATGTAGGGTTAATATCACATCTTCTTCATATGTGAGGTCTTGTAACTAGGTTCACTAATAAGATAACCTTAGTGGAAAATTGAATCATAGATATGAAAGATAAATCTAACAATCAATTTCTGATTGGGAGTTCTAGAAAACATGTTCAAATTATGGTTTTTGACCACAAAACCATAAATGATAGGCGTGAATAATTGTCATTGATATCATAAAAATGATGATAATAGAAAAACATTTTTTTAAAGAACATTTTTCCCTTATAGTTAATAATTTATTTTAATCTCTATGAAAATAAGAAATTATAAATTTCAATAAACACAATAATTTCTTTTGATTATGTCTTTAACTATTCATAATTCATCTCTTAGCACAAGTTTTATTATAGAATGAAGTAATTCAACCGTTTCTAAAAGATCCTCAAAATATCATCTAAAACAATTTTATTAAAGGTTGACTTTTCCTATATATTTTTACCCATCAATTTGGAATTAAGGTCACTAAAATTTTAAATTTTAAGTTACCAATAGCCTTTAATAAATATGAAGTATCTTATACCGAACATGTGATCACCTTCAACATGTATCCTCTAAAAACATTGTAATAACATAAATTACTATAAAACCATTTTGAAAATATTACATAAATAGAACATAGATTATTGGATATAATATTTAATTCAAAACAAGTTATAAACTCCAACAATGATATCATAGAACACATTAAGAAAAAATTACTCAATTTCAAGGTAGTCAAAACTTATCTTATATTACATTACCCAAACTAAGAATTTCTTTATCCAAACATCATCTTCATTACATTATTAACATATTTAGGATTATCTTTCCTTCAATGATGTGATTTCCAAATAAAATTACATTCAATTAAAATCATTACTTGGTACCATTAAATATATGATCTCAAGTCATTAATGAAAAAGTATTAAATTAAAATCCTTACTTATTTCATAAATAATATGATGAGAATATTATAAATAAAAAATATAAACTTATTTCATATACTCAAGTACATAATTATATAAATATTTCCACTTTGGTTGTGTGAATAACATATTGTTCACCTTGAACACATAACTTATTTGGAGATATACTCTCTTGATTTTTGGGGTATTCATTTTCATAGTGCCTTGTATCCTTTCAATAGTAACATTGAGTAGTATTATTTTACTTCTTTCCATTTCAATATTTTTCATGGTGACACTTTTCCTCACCCTTATAAAAAACACCCAATACATTCAAGAATTAATCGTGGTGATTCTTTCCACAGTTATCACGTGTTGGAAAATCCGTTATTCCCTTCTTCTTATTTGACTCATTCCCCTACTCTTGGTGGCTATACGGCCTCTAATTTTCTAGTTTTCCCTTGAATATATTAATTATTGAAAATTACTTCTCTATCTTCATGGAACAAAAAAATATTTCCTCTTATGGTTAAAAAATTTTGGAGATCAGTTCCGTTTGGTGATTTGTTTTAATACCTATAAAGAAGTGGTCAATATTGCACTTTGTGTTGCGTATTAAATCCATAGCATACATTTATATCATAATAAAGGTATCATAACACTCCACATCAATTTATTACATCCTTTCCCGTAAAACAAGGAACATTATATTCCTATTAGTTTTTTTCTCAAGAGGGAAGTATTTATCGAAGAATATATTCTTAAAAGTTCTCCATTACATGAGTTCTGTTTATTATTCCTTTCTAGTATCCTAGATGAAAGACCAGAATTGATTCAAATTTCCATTAAAAACACTATATTTCAATTATAACCCATTACTTTTCACCACATCCCAATGACAAGAAAATCTTCTCAGAAGTCTTAATCCATTTCTTAGCCTCTATTGGGTTAGTAGTCACAGTAATTGATGGGAACCATAATCGCATAAAGAGATCCATCCTTGGAGAATCTCAAATTGGAATAGGTTTCTTCATTCAGGAAGGTTATGTTTCATAAAATGATTAGGATACCTTAATCATTCCATAACATTCACAATTCCAAAACCATCTTTATGGGGTTCTTTAGCAGGGAAACCTCTACATTTTCCATGAGAACTATTAAAATTCATTCTTCTAGGTTCTATTTCTAAAAAATGAAATACACTAGTTTATAACATATCATTAACTAACATAGTGTATAATAAAAAAACTAGTGAAATACTAACCATAAATTGGAAATTATTTCCTTAACAAATATTAGAATAATAAAGATGGTTTATTTGGGGATATCTTTACATTGAAAACCATCATAATGGTTGGTAAATAAAATTAAATTATCCTAATAATGTCCCCCAGTTGTGTCAAACTAGGGGAAAAAAGAATGTTTCTATGTACTAGGTTATGCCGAATCAGGTCTGACATACCTTGTAAAAATTGTTACTTTTAGGTACATCTTTCCATAACCAGGTCATCTTGTAGTTTCCAAATAGTGAGGTATTTAATAGGAATACCCATATAATATCTACCTTACTAGAATTCTAGGATTTTCTTATATACTTATCCTAAAATTATATATTATGGTTACATTCCCTCATGTGTGTTTTCTAAATCTTTTTTCTGAATATTCATCTAAATTTACTCTAATACCAACTTGAATGCCCCAACCCCAAAAACCCATAGTTGGTGCATAATTATATTACATCATCATGATTATAAGGAATCAAATACTAAAGGAATGACCATTTTAGTAGTTTGGGATATCCAGATTACATAAATGATACCCATATTACATTATGAAATAGAAAATAAAACATGATATATAATAAAATGAAATAATCTACATCCTAGAATACTTATTCATAGATTTTTTGATGATAACCTAGGGAAAGAAAACAAAATAAGGGTGAGTTCAAATGCTCAGTTGGGACAATTAAAGAATAAGTAATGATAAATTTATTAGAGTAAATCAACATGTAATGGTAAATAACTAATAACATATACTACTAAAGTTAACTAGATAAATAATGATCAATATGGGAAGGTATGAAACTGAAGCATGCTATATTTAATCAATAAACAGAGAATGAAATGTATCCATAGATATGTCAACAAAATAATATAATGGATAATAATAATAATAATAAAATAATTTAAAATAAATAAAACTCTTACTTAATATACATCACTCTTCCCAGGAACATTATGCATTTACCATCAAGAGACACTTTAAAGTATTCTGATTTGGATAATTGATTCATATCCTAAGACTATCGATTCTTCGAGGGGCCTAGATTAATAGGTCCCAAACCCACATGGATTTCATTAAATGGTCCCCGACCGATGTATTGAATTTTCAAATCATTCCTCATATATTGAATTATCTATTTAATTAAAAAGAAATGGATCATTTCAAAATGTATCCATATTGAATATAAGATACATATTTATCAATAATTACCCAGTAAATTAAATAATTATAAAAGTGACCACCGTATGTAAAATAGTATAAAATTTGGTCAATAATAGTATACATTTCATGAGAAAATGGAAATTTAGAAAATTCTAATGTACTATAAAATTGATCACGAAGAAATTATTGTTTCAAGATAATGATAAAAATCTCCAAACAGTGTGATATTTAAAATATAATCCTTTATAAAATTCATGAGGAAGGTAATCATTAAGCATTCTAAAGTGTCACATACCACTATAAAACATTTAAATAATAATTACCCATGAATTAAAGGGATCATATAATATCATTAGAATAATTATTTTCTGATATAACATGGAAAAGTGAATTATATACACTATATAAAACTTAATTGGTGTATAATAATAAATATGTCTCAATTGAATTTAAACAGAGATGAAATCTCTTACTTTGAGTATTCTTATGAGATATCATCCTGTAAAAATTTTTATACCAATTATAATAGTTTTAATAACATGTTACAAAATAATATTAATAATTATGTTATCATCTATCATCATATTATAAAATATTGTAACCCGTTTGTTATTATAACTTAATTACATTCACTATTTTGTGTGTTAATTTCCATGTTTCTCAAGTATGATTTGACATTTTATTTTTTGTTCCTATTAATAATATCATAATTTAGTCATATCAAAAATATAAATCATGGTTTGGTTATCATATATATTCATTACATATTTATTTATTATAATCCATAATATTTGGAGATAAAAACTAACACTCATCGTTCATGGAGACGGTAGGTCAGACGTATGCATGAATGCTACTTTCATTTCTGTGTAATATTAAAAGAGTGATAAATAAATGATAAATATGTATATTATAACTCCAAAAAAATATTAATATTCAATATTTCACATAGTTTTATTAAAATCATCCCTAATATGTTCTATAAATAGCATGAATAAATCACATCATTTTGAGAAGGTGGTAATCCACCCATCCACAAAAGATGTTATTGTATTTACACAAAATGGAAATTATAAACGCATTTGTTATTAAAGAATTAATGAATAATAAAGACAAATTAAATATCTTATATATAACATATCAATATAGTTCCCATAATAATTTCCACCATAAGAGATAGTAAAGGAAAAATTGACAACTTCACTTCGTGAGGGGGTAGTTCACCATACACAAGAATGGTAAGTTCCTTACCCTTAATATCGATGTGTTTGTGAGTAAAGGTAAAAATCATAAAATAAAACATACTAGTATTTTTAGTATACATGTTTTATAATATAATTATGTGATAATAATATTGTATAGTTGGGATAATAAAAATATTACTAAAGAGCCTAAGGAATGATGTTACCTCTTCTTTGGGTAACTCTTTTTGGTTTGCAAAAAAAGGATCCCTTGGATGCCTTTATGACCAAATAATATATTATAAGATGATTTTATAGATTATAATGTGTTATTTTGGATGATATTGGTCAAGATAAGGTTGATATAGGGGTGTGAGGAATTGGTAATCTAGAGTGCCTTTTTATTGCGGAGGATTGGTACTCTTGTAAATTTTAGAGAATGGAATTACACATAAGTTTTTTCATTGAATGTGGATCAAATAATATATAGACGTCAATAAAATGGAGTATATTGTATAAATATTCCAATACAATGGATTTATTACAAGTTTCAATGTCATTGGGGCCCTTAATTTTATTTTTTAGTCTTTATTTAGTTTAATTCGACCGTAACCATTATAATTAATTTTAATTAATTTCACCAATATTTTTCGTAGAAAACTACGATGACATTATTGAAAATAATTAATAATTGTTATTGTAATTATTTAATAAAATTTTCCAAATTATAATCATATAATTATCATATATTAATTTATATTTAATCACACAGACGTGACGACTATGCGGGTTTTTAATGTAAACATTTTCATAAGTTTATTATGTTTTTATATATAATTTCAAAGTGAATTTCATTCCAATGACATAAATTGTATTAATTTAAAAAAATTATTGTAATTAATATTTAAAGAATTTTAAAATATACCTAATCATTATAAATAAATTAGATGTAAAAGATATTTTGTATTGAAATTCATCATCTTTCACTATTCATTAAAAAATGATACCTCTATGAAAAATACCATAAATTCACCATAACGTAATTTCTATGTTATAAATTAAATTTTTTAGTTTTTTTTGAAATATATGATTTATAAACTTTCAAATTTGTATTTAAAATAGATTCTCTATTAAAAGGTTGTAAATATACCTTTGTAAAAATATAGTATTTTTATGCAAAATATTGGGCTTGTTCATACTTATGATTATAATATATATTCGATGAATATAAAAAATATTTTATTCAATATAATATATATTAATATATTACATTAATTTCACTCACTATTGCAAATAAATTTAATTTATTAGGATAAAACGGCTTTATAAGCATAAAAATAATAATATTTTCCATTATATTCAATTGGTTTTCATATTCGTTCTTAATTAATTTGTAACCAATGAATTCATATTATGTTTTTATAAACCACATATTTTAATATTTTAGTAAAAACCTTTCATAAAAATTAATTTAACTATTATTTTAAATCTTATTACATTAAATAATAATATTTTAATAATAAATTATTTTTTGGTTAAACTCGGTCTTGTATGTAACGTAAGCTACCGAAAAAATTATCTATTGTGTGTAACACATTATCACTCAATATTTCATGAATTAAAATATATATAATCTATTTAATAAATTTTTAATACTAAATAAACTATAAATTATTTGTATAATATGTTCCCTCAAATGTTTGTTGATGTGTGTCATACACAACAATGAACACAATGTTCATACATTAGAACATAGGTGTGTTACAAGGATGGCTAGATAGAATGAGATATATAGATTATTTATGACATGTTACATTATTTTTTTTATTTTGGTGGATCCTAAGATCCCCATTTGTGACTGTTTACATTTTATTATACTAATAGTTAAAATTACTCACATTATTTAGATCTGTTTGTGGCCTTGAATGGTCAGCCTTGTAAATCTCTATTTTGGATTTCAAATATTGGTAATATTTATTTTTTTGGATTAAGTATGGTCAATAATATTATGTCAAATATTATGTTTATTTCTCAAAGAATTTTATTTAAATAAATTTTATAAATCTCATGTTTTCCATCATAGGCGACTTTTAGAGTTATTAGTTGGTGTTCTGGTGTTTTTGAGAGACTCACATCATTTGGTTCATCAAAACATTGGAAAATAGTAGAAGATTTCACCATGGTATGAGGGTGATTTTTAGGTTTTTTATAGGTGTTTAAAGTGTCTCACCATTTAAAACATCATCCATAGTTGATATTGATAGATAATGTGTTCCATGTATCACATCTTCAGAAGAATCTCTCTTACCCATATCATATATTGAAACAATAGAATTTTGATGTTTATCCACATTTATATATATATAACCAACGTAATCAGGATTATTGATTTAGATTAAAATATAATTCATCATAAGATTTCACCTTTGGTTGGTGTAATATGGAATAATGGTCATGATTCACATGATATGTGGGATCATGTAGATTTTATGATAGAGTAGTGGCCTCATCTCTTTGACATGGAATCTTCTTAACTTTCTTTATTGGGATAAAAAGTTCTTATTGTGGGGACAGTATTACATCACATTACCCTATTTAAGAAATTTTTTCCCCTTTCTTGATCTAATTTTTGTTAGGTTTGTTGGGTGGTGGTTTGGGTGAAATTAAAAAAAGTTTGGAATCCTAAGGGGTTGTTAACTCCTGTCACATAGTTTTGGAAAATTGTGTAGTTTGTCTTAGAAAATAATTTCCCCAATTTTGAGACACTGGAAGGGGTGAATTGATTGTCGATGCCATTATTGAATCCCCTCCAAATAAGTTAACATTGTACGGTGATGGTTTTTATTATGGGTACAACATTTAACAAACTGTGTTCCCTCCTTATAGAAACCACACACCACACTAGTAGTGGTACATGGTTAGGGAATATGATTTAATTACTTGTGTGGACCAACCCATCAACTTTTAGTATGGAATATAATTCCTATAATTCTTTTTAAAATAATCTTGAACCACCCATGGAATAGGCATATCCACCCCATTCAACCGTAACTAAATTTTCATGGTTTTGAATGATCTCAAGAGGTAGTTTTCATTCCCCAACCTGATTTTCTATGAGAAGTGACACATCATTTATCTCATTCAATATGATCTAGGTAAGAGGATATCCTTTATAATAGTTTCTTTCATTCTCTATTTCCCTACACTTATAGATTTATTGATCATCACATTTGTGATTTATATAAAGTACATTTTGAAGGATCTTGATTCTATATTTTATGTTTTGATATATTATTCCTTTTTATTTATTAGTAATACCCTTGCGGTTGTTTTCATTGATCATGTGATAAAAATTAGTTCGTTACATTATTATTTCACCAATGATTCCGTCCTTAAAATGAATGATAAAATTTTAATGAGTTATATATTGATTTTAAACATTAATTTGATAGGATTTTATGTGAGATTTAAAAATGGTGTGGGAATTTATAAGGAAACCCCAATTTTAATATTATTAAAATGTAGGAAATATTTTTTTGGGAGAATTGATAACATGTTTTTGAAATTTATTTGATTAATGTATTTGGTTGTTGAATCTAGAGAAAATTTCATACATTGAATGTTGATTTGAAGTGTAATGAATTGATGAAAACCATATTTGGGATTTGAAATGATAAAGAAATGTTGATAAGTTAAAACAGGTAATTTTTTATTTAAATTGATTTGATATGATTGATTTTATAATTTTAAATTAATTGATTGATTTAAGAACATTTTTCCCTAATATTTAGTTGTAACCCAGAAATGCACTCTAGGACCTTCAATCACTATATATGGATTGATGATGACAAAAGTAACTAAAATAACTATATAATTAATTCCCATTTCGGGTCTCCCTATTTTTTGTAGACAATCCAATATATCTTCCCCTTTTGGGGTTTATTTGTGTGTGTGCACTTGAATATATATAAGATCATTGTTGTGATGTGTGAGGATCATATTTCTTAAAAACCGACCTACTATGGGATTTTTTTTGCATGGTTCTTTTTTATGATTTCTAAATCTGTTATACATTTCATTTATTGTTGAAATGTTTTATTATTTATAAATATTTAATATAAGTGTTTTATATAAATAATTTATTTAATTAAAATTTGACATATTTCGCATCTCTTTTAAATGTAAAACCATGTTTTGGTTTAAAAATTTGAATGAAATAACCTATCTCATTTTTTTTAAAAAAAAATTGAACACATAAATTTGTTAGTTTCTATGGTATAGATTGTGAAACACATGGTGAAACCCTACCAATATTTTTTTCTCACACCCTACTATTTCACTTGGTTATTTGTAGGATTTATTATAATATGTCTGAGAAATGAGATATTTCCACCATAAGTGGTTGATTTTCATGAACATTGTAACTACCGATTGATGATGATGAGTGGTGGAGATATAAAAAAACTATTGAAAATAATAATTGATGATTTTTCTGGTTCATTTTGTGGTTTCCATTGAGATGTTATTTATCTATTCATGTACTTTTTACCATGTTACTTCTATTACTTTCCATTTTTGAATGTTGAGCATTCTAACATGTATATTTTATCCTGTACTATTTTTAGGAAACTTGTTTCCCACATTAATCTTTTTTCTGATAGGTTATAGACACCGAACCTTGAGGATCACTAATTCCCATTAGGATATGACAATGTTGGATTGGGTATCACGGTACCAGCGTATCTGGGCTGGTTCTTATCAAAAATGATAATTCCATTTTTCTTGATAAGTGAAAAAAATGAGAATAAAAATTAATTCACCCTTAAAAAATAATTATCATGTAATTTATAGAAGATATATTAATAGAATACATCCTTATTAACATCCATGTAAAATAATTAAAAATAGTTCACATTGTTACATATAGGTGGTAGTCCACACTTGCACATGTGTGACGTTTTTTTTTTCTAGGGAATTAGAATGTAAGAATTTATATATTATATTATATTTAAATTTTTTCTTTTATATCCTAAATATATCATATATTAATTAATTTTAACCTCACTAAATGTCATGTAATTTGTAAGAAAAAACTAATCACATCGGTTCATGAGGTGGTATTCCATTGTACACACAAGTGATGTTATCGTATCCCCAAAAGAATGAAATGTATGAAGTTATATGGGATATAAAAATTAAATAGTTATAGTAATGTCATAAATATCATATGAATATGTAAAAGTTATCATTAGGTCCATACATGAAATGTGGTGATGGTAAAATAATTACATTTGTTCATGAGATGGCATTACATCATTCACATGATCGACGATTTCATTTCCCTTTTATTGGATGTGGATATGGATATGAGTTATAAATTAAAATAAAAAAAATATACATATACGGAAGATAATTTTTTTATTATATTATCATATATTTTAAAATTTTTATGTAGGTGGAATAAGAATTTAAAAAATATGCACATTTAATAATTTTACCTCTTCTTCATAGATCCTATTAAGATTTAAATCAAAAGCCTTATTAAGAGGGATTATTATTCACAATAAGGCATATAAGATGTGTTTATAGGTGTAAGGATGGTATTTCAGAAGGTTTTGGATGAACCAGTAAGTTTTTTATGTTTTGAGAGGGGTAGAGAGGGGGGTGTCCATTTATAATTGGGGGAGAGGACACACATGGAATTTAGAAAAAGATAAAGTGATACCCAAATTTTTATCATTCAAAAAGACTCTAAATTGGGTAATTCAAGAAACATATGGATGATAAGTTAAAAAAATGACCAAAATATTTGTTTTTGATTTGTTTTATGTCATTTAACACTTATATTATTTTTTTTAACCCCATGGTAAAACCATTTTTACCTTGAATGTGGTAATTTATTTTTACTACTTTCACTATTCAATACGGTCAATAACAGTCCTGAAATTTTATATAATATAAATTATTCTAATTAAAAAATATGGAGTAAATGTTTCCATATTATATTCATATAACTAGTATTATTCAATTTAAAATTAAACCACAAACAAGATGAAAGATCGGGTTTTGAAACAGAAATTTTACATAAGTATAAAATGTTTCATTATCATAATTAAATATAATATTTATTAAAATGACATAAATTAGTTAAATTTGAATATATTATAAAAAAATTTAAAAACATTTTAAAAATATAATATATCTTTTTAATTAATTTAAATTAAATGGAATTTCTTAAAAAAAACCTTATTTTTCACTAATCCTAAATAAATTTTTTTAAAATTATAAAACATTTACCCTAATAAAATTTTGATATATATATTTCATAAATAAAGTTTATTTTTTCAAAATAAATT
Organism: Viscum album; assembly: GCA_963277665.1. Classification (NCBI taxonomy): domain Eukaryota; kingdom Viridiplantae; phylum Streptophyta; class Magnoliopsida; order Santalales; family Viscaceae; genus Viscum; species Viscum album. The sequence continues at coordinate 1,284,077,980 of OY728159.1, read as the reverse complement.
TTCTATAAGTGGTAATGATGAATTTAAAATTATTTCCATGAAGCATGAGTAAACAATCATTTTGATGAATATATTATTTCATAAAACATTTCATTTTATTTCAAATTATTCTCGGTTTATTTATATTTAATCGATATCCATTTAATTTATATTATTCATTTGAAATACATAATTTTTTTTTTCAATTTTTTATTACTATTAATACCCTAAAACATAATATTTGTGTTCTAATGCTATTGTTTAAATAATAATATTTTAATATAGTATCACATTTTTTTAAACACAGTGTTGCATGCATCTCAATCTATCAAAGAGATAGAGTTTATATAAAAGGAAATATATTTTAATGTATCAGGTTGTTCCATTATCATATAATCATGATGTTTTAGTAAATATATTCTATGAAACATAATATTCCACTTTCAAAATATCAGGATACTACATTAGAAGAAAAAATTCCTTTTACACTTCTATAAAATATCGTAAAATACTTCGTTTAGAAAATGACAAGAAGATTCCTTTTGAACAAATTTGGAATGATTCATAACTGAGATAAAATAAACATATAAAATCATAGGAGAAGAGTAAAATCCTTATTTTTAATAAATTTTAAGAAAATTAGGATATGGAGGAAAAATATTCCCAAATGTAGACATAAACATAAACACACCCTGGCTATTGATAAAATTGGGAAATAAAACCCTTATCTTGAGTTATCTTTTCATCCAACAAATTCTAACCTATTTTAAAATTTTATAATTTATAATAATTTCTATCCAAATTCTTGTTTATAATTATAATATCTTATATTATCCCTTCATAACATTTTGATACTTAATTTTATCAATAATTACTGTCTAATATCCGCATTTCTCTGTGTTTGTTGTTTTGTTTATCATGAGTATTTCATTTTAATTTTTTTTGTACTTGTACATTTATCATGGAAAAATCACTCATAGTATATTAATATTGATAAAAATATTTTATATATTGACTATAAACATATTTAGAGACATCCATAATTTTATATTTATATATACAAATGAATTACACCGTTCAAGAAATAGATTGGTTATACATATGTATGACCGTTGTTTTCATTTTGTTAGTGGTAGAAATGAAATAAATGTAGAGAATAATTAAAATATATGAAATAATTATATCCATATATTATATATATTCACTAAATATATCTATATTTTCATCCATGTAATATGAAAAAATGAATCACATCACTTTGTAGAGGTGGTAGTCCACACGTATGCACGAATGACGTTTTGATTTTACAACATTTTGAAAGGTATGAAGGTAGATTATATATTATAATTAAAGATGTATATTTATTTAATATTTATGATATATTAACATTAAACTCATCATAATACTCATTTATAAAATATAGTTATAAAATTTAATTTTCGCGCTACAGAGAGATGGTAATTCATATATATGAATGTGAACTACATTCAATTATCATTTGTTCAAAAGAATGATGTATGATTATATTTCCATATTCATAATAAATTTTTTTCATTTTGAGGATACTAAATCTATTATATTATAAAAAATCCTATAGATTTATTGGAGGGGAAAAGAGTAGAAAAGAAAGACATTAGTTAATGTGATTTAATATTTTTAGAAACCAAACTTTAGATATCCCTTAATTTTATCTAGATTTGGGATGTTTTTATGAACATAACCACTCTGTTATGTATAGGGGATTTAAGAAGTTAATATTTAGTTATTTGTGGATCTAAAAGGCTCAATGGTATATAAAGAAGTGAGGGAGAAGCTGGTATTTTATAAATAAAGTGATTGGTACTTTATAATTTCCTAAAATATTAAATTATTAAAATTAAATTCATGAGAAAAATCCCTCAAAATGAATAGGAATTCAAATATAATTCATAATCAGGATGTAAAAAAATCAAATAATTAAATTTTCACAAGTTTCATTCTCATTTAAAACCATATAATTTTCATTAAACCAAAGTTTACCAATTTTAATTTTAAACATTGTAATATAGTTTCAATTTTTAAGGGTTTTATATTTTACTTATAATGTAAAAATGTCTAATTAATTATATTTATAACCATATCATATCCAATTTTTCTTATTTCAAGAATCGATTATTCCTTAATAATTTAATAAAATATTATTTTTATTAAATATATTTTTTTTCCAATTTTTACTCAACTCATAGAATACATCATGAAAAGTGGTGATTTATAATATAATGATTTCACACCTATATAATATTTAATATTGGTCTATAAAATTAATGTTAAACATTAACTCATTCAAAATATATCAATTTCAATATTTTTAAAATAATTTATGATATTTATTTGTTAAATAGAGAAATACTATATCAATGTTTGTTAAGATATTAATTTCATTATATAATTACTAAAAATTAAATAATAAATTTGTACCGTGAAAATATTTTTATTAATTTCATAATAGACACATTTATTCATCCATATCTTACTTTTCTCTCTCTGTGGAAAATAAGAGATATTAAAATAGAAAAATATATTTTATTACTTTTTGTGATTTAAATAATATCTAAGTCATTCTGAAGGAATAGTTTCCATTAAACAAATAAAACAATAAATAATTAATGGTTGAATTAAATTAATCCAATAATAATTAATATAAAAACTTATGGACTTATTACTTACTTTTAATCCAAATTTACATGATTTTCCCTTTACCGAGGAGATAAATTTTACCACGATTGTTATTCATGTCAAAAAAAATAAAAGGTGCCTAATTACAAAATTTTAATTCATAATTCAAAATATTTAATTCATTTTATATAATTTTATACTTATGAATTCATGAAATTAACTTTAAATTTGGTGTATAAAATGTAACAAAAACTATTTTCTAGGAATAAATATTTTAAGAATTAAAATTGATATATTCTTATCTTATTCAAAGATATATATTTGTTGATATATAAGAAATTACATAAAGTTAAACATATATATTTAATTAAAATCATTCAAAAATATTGATTAATTTATTTAATGAATAAAAATATATTTCACGTATAAAAAATGTTTTATAAAATCAAATAAAATAAAATATTTTTTTAATTCTAATAATATGATAATTCATGAATTAATTTTATAGATGTGTTGGTTGTATATTATTTATAATATATTTATTAGTATTTATATTTTATAATCTAATTGATATGTTACAATGGAAGTATATTATTTTACTAATGTTACATTGATTTTAAACATAGTGTTGCATATAACACAAGTTATTGATGAAATAAAATTATTTAACAAGAAATATTGCAAAAAACGCTTTGGGTGATACATTATACCCACCATAAAATAAATTTAACACTGAACGTTTCTCACTCTTATATAAACATATAAGGATACATCAACCTCATCACATCCTCATATTTCAATGTAGCTTCATTAAATTGGAGGTTTCTTCACAAAATATTGACCATGTGAGTGGTAATATTTCATTTAAATTTCTATCTATGATCTAGAATCTTTATCATTTTTTCTCGAAAATAAATATATTTATCTAATGTTATAACCATGACATCAACAAATATGAAGGATCAGGTATGTAATTTCTCATGAGAGATACTTGGAACACATTATGAACTTGAGATAGATTCTGTAGAATCACAAATCAATAATCCATATCCCTGATATGATCAAAAATATAAAAATATATTATATACCTAGGAATTTTCTAGCCCTTATTTTCAAATTATATCACAATATTATAGGGAGATACTTATAATAATACCTTATCACCATATTCAAACTCTAGGCATTTCCAATGATTATCAGTATAACATTTTTTCAACTCTAATATGCTCTTATGTGATTTTAAATGGATATAAAATTATCTTCTATTTATTAAACTAGATTAGGTCCCAATATCTTTCCGTCCCTATCATTATTATTTAATATGGTATTTCTAACCTTTTTACCATAAAGTGATTCATAAGGATCCATCTGAATACTATAGTGAAAGATGTTGTTTTAAAAGAATTTCACCAATGGAAATTATTGATCCAAAATACCTTTAAATCCTTAGAAAAGGATCTCAATATTTATTCTAGAGTTTTAATGGTCCTCTCTATCTTAACTTATAATTGACATTGATATGTTGTGTTGAAACTTATCTTTTTATCTATAGCCTACTGAAGAATTATGCAAAACATTAAAGTAATCCTTAGATCATTATTAGATCAAATTGTTAGTAAAGCACTATGAAATATTATAAATTCCTTAATGTATAAACATGTATGTCAATTAAGAGGGAAATAATATCTAATGGAAATTAAGTGTGCTAACTTCATAAGTCGGTTATTTATGACCCAATAATAATTTTTCCATTTAGATTTTTTGGGGAGTCCAATAGAAAAATACATGGCGAGGTTTTTATATTTTCATTTTGGTATGGTTAAGGGTTGTAACATCCCCATAGACATTTTTCACTAAGACGTAACTTACTAACATATGAGGAACTATCAAATATAATATTAAATATCTCCCTTCATATTATCCCTCTAAAAATACTCTTCTAGGTCGTTATACATGTTCATGTTTCTAGGATGACTGGAGAATGGAGAAATATGAAAATCATCCATTATCTATTTCTATTAATATAATTTTGAATGGAAACAAAATCAGTTCCTAAATGGTATTATTCCATTATAATCATGGTTTAACTCAGGATCATTTCTAACTATGTTGTTTATCTATATATCTTCTTTTTTTTCCACTTTACGCTTCACATAGACATATGATTGAACACTCAACTGAGAAATATGATATTTTTCCTCATCCTTAATGATTTCAAGATCCATGCATTCATAGTCAAAAAATATTAGATCTTTTATGATCCTCATCATAGATAAGAACATTTGATACAATTGACTTATATCATCTTCCACCTTGTTCACAATACATATGAAACTATCAAAATATCTAATCAACTCAAATTTTCTTCTTTTTCACCTATTCAACACTTTTTATTTAAAAATATACTTTAATTTTTTGTGATCAAATTTTATGCCATAAATATCTCCATATAATAAATTCATGCATATGTTAATTGAAAAAAATTCTACAGATAACTCCAAATCAAGATTTTTGTAATTTTTGTCATGGACCGTTAATTTTCATGAGGAATATGCTATAACCATTTCATTATTCTTTAGGACACCTCCTAGTTCCTTCTTTATGCGTCAATATACATTACAAACCTTTATCCAATATATGGTAGTGTAAAATCAAATGTGTTAAATAGAATTATATTATTTTTATTAAAACATTACACAAATCCATTTATCCAAAGGAACATGTATCTCTTCTAATTAACCTTTTTAATTAAATTTGAGAGCTGTGATATATTCTACACAAAGAGTCGATAATATCCATAAAAACCTAGAAGACTATATATCATAGTTATAGTGATTGGTTTAGGGAAATATTCAATAATTTTTTCCTTTTACAGATCTATTGTTATATCATCACATGTAATTATATGAACCAAGATTGAAAATATTTTAAAAAAATAGTGTGTAAATTTAAAAAACCATCTCTTTCCACTAGGCCTTCATCATAATCCTTAAATTATATTTATTCTCCAAATTTCCATTTGAATATATAATAATACAATATATAAATACTACCATAATAGAGTCAATGTTATCTCTAAATAATCTGTTAATTTAATCTATAATTATAGTGGGGGCATGTGTAAGACCAAATTACATCACTATAAATTCATAGTGTACATACCCTGTATATAATGTTATAATGGTTATATCCCCCTTTTGACCCTCAATTGATGATATCTAGAAATAATATCAATATTTTAAAAGTATGTATATCAATGTAGTTGATCAAAAAAGTCTTCAATATGAGTTAGAATATACTTTTTCTTGATATTTATCTTATTATGTTCTCAATAATAAATTCTAAGTCGCATTGATCCATATTTCCTCTAAATAATAGGTTTAACATAAGGTGATTCCCTTGGAAAAATGAATCCCTTGTCAATGTTATTCTAAATATTCTTTCTATAGTTCTAGAAACAAAATCAGATACATTCTATATGTAGTCTTGGAAATAGGTGTAGTTCACAATAAGAGTTATATTGAAAACTCATCTTTAGAATCCAATGGAAGACCCGAGAACACTTCCAAAAAACATTAATAAACTCAAAAACAATAGTTTCAATATAAAGTTTGAGTTTCATACCAACAATCTAAGATAAATACCATTCTTGAATAGTTATTATGACATATAATATATAATAAATTCCATTTGGAATTAATATTCAACCCAACACTAATAAACAATCATATGTTCATTCTAAATATGAAATGTGACATCCCTCTCAAGATAACAGGTTTGAGATCCATATAATGAGAGTTAATCCATGCCTATAATCACATAAAATTAAACTAAATGGAGAATTAGATGATTTTTAGGAACATATTTTCCACAAAAATCAACCAAAGAGAAACTATATAATTCAGATGTAATCACCATTCCAATAGATGTTTTAACCACTAACTCAATATCTAATAATTGATATGGTAATTTAATACCAATTTAACGTTACATAATTATAAAATAGTGGTTATAAACATATTTAGATAAGACAATATCTATTTTATAATAGATGATAATTGTACCTTTCACCATGTCATTCTCATAACCCAATCTGAGGGACATTATTGAAAAATATTTCAATAGTTTCTGGGCTTAGGAATCAATTTATGATGATCAAAAAGGATATTAATATTATTTCACCGATTTTCATAAAGAATATACTCTTTAAATTTAATTATTTATTGAATATTTGGTTCATTTGTTAGATACTTTATTTATTCTATTTCATTTACCATCCTTAGCTTCACCTTTCGAAAATCATGGGTATTATTACCTCCATTTCCATACATATAGAATATCCAAGTTCCATTCAATAAATTACTCTGATAGTTATTTCCACATTTAATTCATGTAGATTAGTAGAATTTCATTCCACCATCTGACAAACATGAGCTTTTATGGGACTCAATATTTCTATTTTTATCAAAACCGTGAGAATGGTGGAAATATCTGATATCTATTTCAACCTTGAGTGCACATCAAACATTTTATTCATAACTATTGAAGTCTATTTTATATAATTAATTTTATAAATTTATTTTTATTCCCCTAATTAATTGATCAATTTTTTTTGATTTATTGATTATTTCAGAAAAATATCATGCATGTCTTTCACAATTTTCCATAACATTTCTAATGGATTCATCCAATTTTTTTAAATCTCAAGGAATTTATTATCCATATTTTTTACAAGAATATGAGGAAATTAATTTATGAAAAATAACCTCTTAAACTCATCCCATTAAAAAATAAAACTACTTCCTCTAATCTTATATTCTTAATAAGGTTCTCCCAATGATCTGCTTCACTTTGAAAAGTAAGAAACATAAAAAATAAAATTATCTTGTTCTGAGCTCTATTTAAAGGAAATTATTACTTCTAATTTTTTTCTACCACTCCTCCAATATTATATTATAAGAACCATTAATTAAGGTATTACATATTATCATGAAGGATAAAATAGAGCATTTTCCCTCGTGATATCCTTTGGAAGCTCTAATTGATTCATAGATTGATATGTTTTTGTGATCAAAGAAAAAATATTTTTAATTGCATCTTATATAACATTCAATTTCTCATGAGAATAATCATTTAATTTTCCATCACATTGATTAGTGATATGATTCATTCTGGTAACATCCATTAACTAAAACCGAAATTCATAGTTTTAGAAATAATAATCATCGTGGGGAACCACATAATCATAAAAAATCATTTATATGATGTATCAATTGTGAAACCTTCATGACTAAATATTACTTTTATCTCAAGGAGTTGTGAAATGAGAGTTTTAAAAACCCAATGTTAATATATGTATTATCCATGTATGAAAATCACCCCATATTAAATTTATCTTCACTAAAGAGTGACATGATTTTCCATGTGAGGTATGGTTTGATAGGGTTGTGGACGGATTTTATAGGTTCAAAAAATTATATTTTAGACAATAAAATAAAATAAAATTATATTAAATAAATGATACATGATAAGTTATATATTCCAAATTATCTTAATTTTTTTCATTTTTTATTCACTCATAGATATGTTGTGGACATGAGATGGTTCCTTGAGAGTATAATATTTTAATTTTGAAAAAATTACATAGATCATATAATAATTATATTTACATTATAATTTATGGATTTAATCCCTATAAGTTTTGTAATTTTAAACAAATTGGATGTTATTTAGTTTATATTTCTATTTTTTAATTTCTAGCAAACATTGTTCAAAATATTATTTTTTGTTATTTCCTTATTATTATATGATTATTACATGATTAAAAAGGCATGATTATTGATTTTTAGTTTTTATGATTTTTTATGTAATGTTGAAACCATTAAATATTTCTAACTAGTATACAAAATATTCTTATGACTAAGAAAAATATTGAACTAAATAACATGAGTTGTTACTATGAACATGCATTTGTAAAGACCATTATTGGTAGAAATCCCCTTGGTGTGTGTTTTTGTATTTTTTTTTGACAATGTTGTGAATGAATCCTTAATGAAGAAAATTATTGTGTGATAATTTTTTATCATCGATATTAGAAGAGTTTTGTTGTTATTTTTGATGAAGTATATAAAATCTGGTTTTTAATAGAATTTCGACCATGTTTTTTGTGCATAGGATTTATTTTTTATAAGCATTAATGTACCACATGGGCATGATCTTTTATCAGTTTATAGATGATGTTACTTTAAAAGGTTCATCATATTAGTGATTCGTGGATTATTGTATTTCTAGATGCTTTATGTAGTGGTAGAAGATTACAATGTAAACAAGATTATGGATCTGTATACCTATAAAAGAGTTTCATATGAATCATTCAATGGTTCCCAATCATCATTTTCAGTTTAATATATCTCATCAGGTCTTTTTGTATACATTATTTTATATAAAAATAATTTTAATTATGTTTAAGTATGGTGTTATGTGTAAAAAATATTCGTATCTATCTAAGTATTATTCCTTTGTGTTTTTATGTAATAGAGGACATCAACAATTCTGTTATATTTTTTCAATGATAATAAGAGATTAATATTACTGTTGATCATTTAAGAAGTGGATCAAACCTAATTTTGTGGAAGAATCAAGTCATGATGTCTCAATTATTTTATTAGTTATTGAGGCTAGATCATAGAAATTAAAATGGAAACATTTCTCATAATGGAGATAAAATCACGAGACATGAATATTTCTATAATAGCATATTGTATGTATATTTAAATTCATTATTTAGAAGTTGATTATAAATAATATTTTATAGAAATAATTATCTAATATGAAATTACATTTTTTATCCTGAAAATAAGTAGGTTGAATAATTCAATTAAAAATTATTTTCCATTAAAAATGATGGTGAATTTATTTTAGAAAATATATGGGGATATATATGAATAAAATAACTAGAATAACTCTTAAAAAAGAAGAAGTTATTGTATTTTATTTATATACATGAGTGTAAAGAGAGAAATAAAGGATAATTAAATTATATTATCATGATTAAAATAAGAAGAATATGATGAGGTTAAAATGGTGGTCAAGAATCCCTTACTAAATACTTAGTGTGAGTATTATTAGGAAAAATTAGTTTTAACATCATGGTACACCGCTTTTGGGGAAGCTTTTATCTACTGTATATGGAAGAAGGTGGCATCACTTAAAGGGTAAATGTGATCCCCAATGGAAATGATAACTATTTTCCCTCCATCATTTAATGTTATACACCTGGAGGTTTAGTTTGAATTCTCTAGACACTAAATTAAGAGTAGTGAGCTATAGTCTTTCTGGTGTGTAGGAAAAATGTCGTGAAAGCTCTTTAGATTTGCCCATTTGGGTCAAATTAGTTAAATTCCATTATTCATTCTATTATTTCCATTATTTTTTATTTTTCATTTTAATTGTATAAATAAGATATAATTTTTTTCTTATTAACAATCAAAGAAGTTCTTCATAAGGGGATATTAAAATTCTATAACCCCGGATTCACCCCCACCCCTCTTAATGTATAGGACTTGTTTGGGACCAAAAACATTTATTACATGGATTATTTAGGCTAGGTTATTCTCTTTCAATCATCATTTAAAACAAGTATCAACCACAATGGAATACCCATTTAATTGGGTATAAATTTTCATATATAGAAAATATGAATGTAGTATATTCATTGAGTATGAATGTTTACATAGAATAAATTTAGGGGATAACTACATTAATTGCATGTTTATCTCTTTTAGGATGATATCACAAGGAGTAGGATGTGGATTCCAAGGAAATTAAATCCTTATGGGGGTGTTTTTAAAACCCTATAAATATAAAATTTATTTTATTCATTATCTATAACTCTATTTGGTAGAAGCTATTAAATAAATATGATGATGATTAAAATGTACATTAAGTGAAGATGCATGTGTTTCGGAATAATTTTAAGGATATGTTAATGATTGAAAATGAGTTAGATGAGGAATATTTGATAGAGTAAATGATCATTTTTATTTCATGCATGATCCTAGGGATATCATTAATGATATTAAATCATTTAAAATAATCCTTAAAATACTGTCAATTTTGTTAAATAAAAAAAATAGTGTATAATAATAAATACAAGAGGAATACAATATGAGAAACCCAATAATGAACTCTTTTCATGTATGAAAGGTGGAAAAAAATAATGAATCTTCCCCGAAGTTGAATTCTTATGAAATAATAGTAAATTTAATGTAGAAACACTTTGTCAAAAAAACATAGGGATAAAGATGTTATTGAGATTATGTATTGTTTTTCCTCTAATCTAAAAAATGCAAAAAGGTAAATTCAATAGAAAGCTACCAATCACTTAATTTTTATGTTTAAACTTATGTAATACTACTTGTTAGTGTCCTAGTAAATTTGAATATGGATATGCGGAACAAGAACAAGTGAATAAAACACTCAAATTAATGAGTTGAAAGAGGAAACCACATTAAAAATTCTTCAAGTTGTGTAACATAATTATAAAATAAGATGACTACTCCGAGGAAGATAAAGTTGAATATGACTTGGACTATATTGAACTCTCTGAGGAAGTCCTTTTGGATATTATATATAATATATAAAGGGAGGAAAATGAATATGGACATTCTAAAATACATGGTTGAGTTGATTATAAAGCTAAACATGACCTAAACCAGAAAAAAATTCATATAGAGAGATAAAATAATTAATGATAAATGATTATTTAATTGATTTCCATCATTAAATATAGAAACAAGAATATAAAATGTTATAATTTATGTCTGATACTGAAACACACCAATCGGGAAATTCTAGAAAATCATGGAAATAAGTTAATATTCATTCCTAAAATTGAAGAACATCACTATATTATTAATGGACTCTCCAAAATAGTAGAATAAGGATACACAAAAATAATAAAAGAACTAAAATGGGAAGTAATCATATAGTAATAGAAGTGTGGATATCAAGAGATTCTCCTGACTCTTATGTAATCATTTAAGAGTTCATGTGCATTAAAAACTAAAGTGGTTAATAATGTTTGTTAGATTCCCATTTATAAATTTTTTACTATCCTTAAAGTTCAATGGTTTCCATAAAAAATAACAATATATTTTAATAGGTGACCACAATAATTAGAAGGTGGATGTTGATATAATATTTCATTCACAAACACCCTACACGGAGATTGAGCTACACAACTCTATGAAGGATACTTTGGAATACGAAATTGGAGAAAAAAATAAACAAAAATTATTGTTGGTTGTTGTGAGAGGATGGGACATAAAATATACATGTGATCCCATTATATTTGATAATTTTGAGACTAATAGATATAGAGATATAGTAAACAATTCTATTCTCAAAATATGTATTAAAATGATATTATTTTTATTATGAAGTATTTAGGTAAAATGAAATAAACTATTCATCATTGGTGAAAATAAAAGTGACCATGGTGACTCTGAGGAGTGGATATCAACAATAATAGACTTTATCAAAAAGTATAGCAACATAAAATAGGTTTTTAATTTTGTAAAATAATTATTGATTTATAGAACTAGAGGAACAAAAGGTTTATCCGTTATCAAATAAGGTGAACCAAAATTCATGGATCAATATTGGGAGATATAAGAAATATAAAATTATTAATATTTTATTTAGGTAAACTAATGGTCCTTGAACATTGATTGTAAAAAATGGTTTCACATATCACATGATTGTAAATAAGAAAACATTTTAGTAGAATAAAATATGATAAAAATTGACTTATGATATTTTTCATTGATGAAGATCTAAAAATGTTTTATTTTTTGAAGGTAAGGATTGGTTAAAAAGATATAAGGTGGGAAATTTATACTTAGTTTTTGGTCTTATTCACAACATACATAGTGTAATCCAACATTTTTTCTCATTTAATTAAGATTACATCAATAATAAAACATATATGATCAAAAAAATGTGTTTTATGAGGTGTTTTCCAAGGAATGTATATAAAGGGGAATATAAATCTTCCTAATAGCGAAGAGAACTATTTAATATCTCCCATGGAAGAGGAATACCTATTATTTAACCATTTTTGTTCCTATTTGATCATAAAATCATTATATAATTTAAAAATGAGTGAAGTTGTAAAATAAATCTCTTTGATTTATCTTTACCATATAAATGCATGTGATAATTGTCAACAAAGGAATATTATTCAAATGACTTTGAATCCAAAAGGGAATAATAAAATATGAATTCTCAAAGATAATTCATGTACATGTGTGTCTATCGTTGAAAAATAAATAGAAGGATGAGAAATGATAATTTCACATATTAATTTCCAATTATAGTTGAACAAAATGGATGGTAGTCATTTTTCACTAATATGATTTGTTATGGTGGATCACTCATTACTAGGGAATAGAAAATAAACTAAACAGAATGAAACATCTAAATTTCAAGACCAAAAATGATATATAGGATCCTAATAATCTGGATTATGTTTACATTTAAAATCATGGAAAATATAATCATGATTTATTTATAATAACCATAGATAAAAATTGAGTTTCTAAATGAATAAACTATATTATCTATAACTTATCTCATTCAATACTCTTTAAAATGAATCCAAAAGAGTTTTGTTTGAAAGAAGAGGTTATTATATATTTTTACATCTCAAATGTATCTTTAATATATCTGAATGAAGATAATAAAACCTATGTGAAATTGTATGAGAATAAGACAATAATAAATTAATTTCATATACTAAAAAAAATTATTCTCAATAAATAGGTTAATCATAATTATATATTGCAATGGGTTACAGGTATATGTCATGTATATAAATCCAAAATTAATTAATATCAATTACAAAAACAAATATTTAAACTTTTTTAAACCAAAATACCTCACCTTTGCTGAGAATGAGATGAATGTTCATACCCATGATCATATTTCAAAATAGAACAATGATAAAACTGGATAATAATGTGATTCTACATTAAGTGGATTAGGAAGAGAATATGGGGTTATAGAACTCTCAAAATAAGACTGTGATAATAAAGAAAATACATTAGATATAGAATCCCCATATAGGAAATCCATTATAGTATAAATTAGTGACAATAATATTGTAGGAGATCAAAAAACCCAAATTTAAACCAACATAATGAAATAACTCTATTAATCCTCCCTTTTATATCAATTAGCACATAAATAAAATTAATATTCTACTAAAGATAATAGATTGATCATTTCTATACATGATGAGGTTGCTCAAATTGAATATAATGAGATGTGGGAAATATTTCTAGGGCCAAAAAACAAAATGTCCATCGAAACTAAATGGGTTCTTTTAAATAAACCCAATGAAGATAGAAAATTGATAAGGAATAAAGTGTTGATAATGTCGAAAGGCTAAACCCAAAAGTAATTTATTTATCTTGATGGGATTTATGATCTGGTGGAAAATCCTAAAACAATTATATTATATTTTAGTTTTTATAAAAAGAGAAATTAATGTCTATAATTTGGATCTCAAAACATTATTTATGAATGGAGTCCATGAATAGGATATTTACATTGAGAAACTATATAGGTTACTATTTAATGAAGATATAAAAATTATTTTTAAGTGAGACCTTCATATTATGTTCTAAAATATCCATTGAGGTCCTAGTAATCATTATTGAATGAGTATATATATAGGATCGGTTTTCATAATGAAGGGGTCATTCAAAAACAATACTTCAAGATAAATAATTATAAATGGATAGTGATGCATATTTATGTGGATTAAATCATTTCTTATAGGATTGGGTGTCTCTCAATGTAAGAATTTTTTATAATTTATGAGGTTTGAAATCAAAATTTATTTTATTAGTGAGTATTCATTCTTCCTTGACTTATAGGTGGTATAAATAATTGATGAATAATGAATTTGTTTGAAAAAATATTACAAGGAGGTATTACACATATTTCAAATAGTGGATTCGAGGCCAATAAAACCTCCTATAGTGACCCAGTTGAAATTATCCTAATATAAGGAAGATATATATTCTAATATGAAACTTTATTGGAATATCATTTATAGATTCTTATAATTGGATTTCAAATGACATGAAATTATATTTTATAGATAAATCATCCCTTTATAAAGATTTTTCCTAAATAAAGTCATATGAAGGGTATAATAAGAATATTTTATTACACCAACAAAGAATAGTATATTTTTTATTATTTTATTATATCACTTTACATTAAAAACTCTAGGGATATATAGATGAAAATATGAAAGGTTTGGTGGATGAAAAAAAAATTCAACATATTAAGGTGAATTCTATCTATTAAGTTCTTGTATCTCTACGATAAAAAAGAAGAATGTTTTCATCACTTTTTTCATGTTGGAGGCTTAATATGTACCGAACTATAAAGTATGTTCCCATATTATGTGGATGGGACAACAACATAAATACATTATGTTTTAAGTGGAATCTACTATTAATATCATGTATATTAATAGGACTTTCATAAATCATTATTAAAATATCAATTTTCATTATAGTACCATTAAAATTGAAATTAAGCAGCACTTCCATAATTAAATGATGGTTCAATATGTTATGAAATTAGAGTATTTTTATACTCAGAATCAAGTGTTTGGTGATATAAAAATGGTTCTACTAAATTCATATTTTAAAATGCATCTACCCATACTTGAATTATAACCAAATACATCAAAAAATAAGAGTATGATAATGGACCCTCAGTCACCCATGGTGGTATTATTTAATAGCATGATATGTTTTCTTCTCTCAATTAAATTCTTGAATTTCCTATACATTTTTATGTACTTTTAAGGGAGTGACATTTTCTTTTTTGACCAATGAGGACAAGATATTGATATTTAATGAGGAAATTGTGTTAATGTAGTGATCTTAATATTGTGTATGGGGGGGGGGGAATATCATGTTGGAATGGTGGAAAATAATTGAATTATTAATAAGGGGGAGGCAGTATTGAACCAAGATTGGAAATTGATGAAGGTATTAATGTTTGATGATACATTTTCATGAGGGTATTTTCATTTATATCTTTTTTATCCTAATAATAAATCAGGTGGGATGAAATATAATTCTAATTGAATAATTTATATGAATAATTTATGTAAATATAATCAGATTATTGATATTTTTAGAAATTATTTTTTTTAAAGGTCACTGAGGTTTAATTGAATAATTTATTTATAATTTGAAAAAACAAAATGTGAATAGTGACTGAAATTATGGTGCGTGTTTTCTGATAATTATGTTTAATAAATCATAAATTAATTCAATTTTATAGTGATAAGTTATTATCCTAATAGTGTTAAGTGCTTTTGATGATTTTTTTATTAAGTACATGAAATATAGTTTTGAAAATAATTTCGGAATTCTAGATATGTCTAGAGTGGGTAAGGATGATTATGTGTAAGCTTAAATGAATTGTGTAAGCAAGAATTTTGATCTTCAGAAGGATAGACTTAATTTTTAGTTATCATCATATGGTTTATTTATAAGGCCCCAGCCTTAAACCTTACTTAATCTTGATTTATTACAAGATTACACATTGAGGATCTCTTTAGGTTTAGAGTTTTAGAGAATTAGATCATGAAACTTGCATTATATTCCACATTTAAACAAAGTGGTTACATAAAAGACAGTATTCATTCTTCCCATCAACGGAAACATATTGAAAATAAAACAAGGATTCTTTCTTGACACATCCTTGACACTATCATCACATCATGTACCTTTCCCTTGACCTGTGAAAAGCATTTCAAAAACTTGGGATGAGCATAAAAAGCTCAGTAAGGGTTATAAAAATATTGAAAGGAAACATGAGTTCATATATACGTAAGAATGAAATCATACTTTACCCATAAAACATAGGCACTTTAACATTCCTCATCAAACCATGAATAAATCATATAAAACATAAGACATAAAGGTAACTTGAGGCATTCATAACATTCTTATGTAGGGAGTAACCCTCTTGGTTACGTTTGGAATACCCATTATAGTATATTCCCTAAATCTCTTCGGAGAAACCTTAACGTTTCACTCCTTCGCGTTACCCAATGCATTGGAGAGCTATATCGGGCTCACCCGCCCTTAGTTTATCACGGAACCACCCGTCTTCATAATAATGCCCAAGAACCATAACATAATCGTATCACATAAAACATGCATAATGGAAACATAACATTTCCACATTTCAATCACAAGATATCAATACAACACAAAAAACATTGTGAAAACCATTTTCAATTCCAAAATAAAAGAAAAGTAAAACATGGTATTTATTTTTCTTTTAAAAATAAGGTATGGCTTGTAGAGGAAACCGAAACTTAAATAACGGTCACGAAGGCGGAGAAGTCTTTGTCGCCGCATACGTACGAGAAAAACATTCCCTTTTGTCATTTAGTAAATGCTTCGTATAAAAAATATTCCTTTTGAATAAACGTAAAAGTCAAAGGGGTTTATACACCGTATAAAAGAAAGTTGTGTATAAAATAAAATATTCCTCAATGAAAGGAGATTGAGACGAAGTCCCATACCACCTTGAAGCTTAAAATTTTAAACCATTAATATCCATATAAATAAATCCTTAAAACCATTTTGAAAACATGGATATTAATAAGAACAAATAATTAAAACATTTAAAATGATATTCTGGTTAAAGTGCTTTTACCAAAATTAGAGACACTTGAATACAATAATTGAGGGATAACATTTAGTCAAAACTTTATAATATCATGAGAATAAATGGATTCATGATATAATACTCCAAAGGACAGTATATACACCATATAAGAGTGAATTGGTGCATAAAAACAATGAACCTTCAATAGAAATGTCAAATGTGATGGAATCCCTTATAAAGAAGGTATCCTTAAATTAAGGACAAATCAATCTCAAAAATATGTGTGACAAATATAAGTACACCCAATATAAGTGGATATTAAGTGTAAAACAATAAAAGGTCATTCACACATATTCAATGGATGACATATTCAATGACTACATGTTGAACCCAAAGAAATTGAAATTGGGTTAAAAAGTTCCCTTGACAGCCTAACGGCATCACATCAAAATGAGTTGATGAGAGATAAAAAGTGTATCTCATCACTTGGAAATAAAATTTACATCAATAACGATATATGAGAACATATCCCAACATAACAATATGTAAATTAAAAGACCCAACAAAAGAAGTCTTTTAAAAAAGAGGAGGGTGAAAGGTTCCCTTACCGACTTGGGTATCTTTCAAAACATACTCCCCATGAAGGAAGGATAATAGATCATTGATGTAAATACTCATAAACGAAATAATATTACACAGAGAGTAGAATAATGGACAGTACATACACCACTCAGTGGAATTTGTGGCAAATGTAGCATAAATCTCACGGGAATAAAAGTGAGATGAAAAATCCCTTACGAAAACACGGCAGCCTAACGGCGCCACATAAAACATCCGAATATGGATTGATGCGATCAAATAGGGTATCTCATCACATTACAATAAAATGTAAATCAAGAGGAATATAAAAGAATATCCCCCAACATTACAATTAGGAGCTTAAAAGAAGTGACATAATGGAGAGTACTTAAAAATAAAGAGAGAGGTTATATCTCTTACAAAAGTTCGGCAGCCTAACGACGCCACTCAAAACTTACAAAATGGATTGATGAGAGAGAATAGGGTCTCTCATCACATGAACATAAAAATTGAAGTAAGTGTAATATAAAAGATCATCCCAATAACAATAAATATGAGCTTTAAAAGGAGTGACATAAAAGTGTGTACTTAAAAAGAAAGAGAGGAGTAGGATCCCTTACCTTGGGTCCGACTTGACTCGATCGTTCTTTAACGTCCTGAATAATAAACTTGAGTTAATTTATATTTTCTTAAGAACCTTTTTCAAGTTCATTATTTCTTTTATATCACTTATTTCCATGTTATAAAAATTATGTAATCATTTAAGTAAATAATGTTTGTTTTGTCGATATTTGGTTCTTAAGTCGAAAGTGGACTTCTTACAAATACATGTTGTTCGTGTGGACAAATTTTTATTATATAAAGAATTGTATTCATGATGTAGATATCATATATGTCATATATATCCAGTACATTCATGCATTTATAACATTACATAATCATTTAGAGGTAAGAAATGAAATGCACCATTCATGGAGATGGTAAGCCGTACGTACGCATGAACGCTACTTTCATTTCTTTGTCGTATTAATGGAATTAAAACTAAATGAGAGGTATGTATATTTTAATTAAGAAATTGTATTCATCATTTATATGGATCATTCATCACATATATCCATTATATACATGTACTTATAATAGTACATTACATTTGGGGATAAGAAATGAAATGCACCGTTCATGGAGACGGTAAGCCGTACGTACGCATGAACGCTACTTTCATTTCTATCCCATACTTTAATGGAAAGAAATAATAATTATATATAGGTATATAATAATTACATTATAAAATCATATATAATAACATTAAATCCATCCTTTATACGTCCCACGTATGGCATTAACGAATCACATCACTTTGAGGGGGCGGTAGTCTGCACTTCCTAAAATGAAGATATCGCATATACCCATAATTGAAGCCATAAAGTTAAGACACAAATTAAAAATACATAAGAATAAGTAAAACATAAACATATTATATATCATATATAAAAATAGTGACATCATAATGTCCACCTTTGAAGGTGTTAAATGAGTGTTGAACAATCATCGTTTCGGGAGGCAGAATTTCGCCATCCACGGAAACCGTATGTTCTTTAACCATTTGATGTAGTTGTGTGAGAGTGTAGCTAGAATAAATCTTATAACAACATCCTAGTATATTGAATATACTGGTGTTGTTACAAAAGAAATAAATAAAAAGATTTTAGGGGGTTGGAGAAGCAAAATAAAACAAATGAACATGAGAGAATGAATTACCTTTAAAAGTGTAACTCCTTTTGATTTGAGCCTAAAGGCTCCCTTTAAAAGGATTATGCCCAAAAGGAATCCTATAGGATGAGGATAGGGATGTGGAGAGAGTAAATGGGCAGGGTTTGGCCGAGACAAGGGCTTGAGGAGTGTGTGAAATGAGGTAGAGGTGGAGGCCTTTTATAAGAGGAGAGGAGGGGCACTTTTGAAATGTAAGAAATATTACTTTATTTGAAAATGTGATTCGGTTTTAAAAGGTCCCAAATTTATATAATTAGTGGATAAGGTGATAAGGGTTCGAAATCCACCCATCCAATAAGTTTTGGACATGTGTAGTTCATAGATTTACATTATCTTTCCATTTTATTTAAATCGTCAAATAATGATGTCATCGCTGCATCATTATTATGTCATAAATAATTTAATTTATTTAATGTCTAAAAATTATAAAAAAAACACAATGATGTAGTAAATATTTTTAGATTTCCAATTACTATTTATAATATAAAATATGACTTGTATAACCCCACTTAAAATTGTTTTAGTAAAACATATCATGTTTGTGTCATTTTTACTTTTACATTAAATAAAAAGTTATTTATGTCATTTCCCAACCAAAGTGGATCCATGGGGTCCCCAAGTTGACCCATGACTTATCTTGGTCGACCATGACACAAACAATGAGGGTAGGACATGTGTCAAGCTCATCTAATTTTATTAAAGCATTATTTTTACCTTAAACTACACTAATTACCACTAATAGCGATTAAAAACTTAATAAGTTACTATTCACCAAAAAATTAATTTTTACCCCATTGAACCACATTTTACTTCCTAATGACAACCATGTATGTTGGATTTTTTAAATTCAAAACACAAATATGGAAAAATTTCATTTAAATGGAAAAATCAGTTTTTATAAGTAACACTTAGTGATTTCACTATTCATCAAAAATTGAAGTTTTTCAGAAAATTCCCAAAACTTCACCCTAAGATATATTTGATATTCCGAATTCAAAAATGAAGTCTATTTTAAAAAATTCAAAACATATAAGTCAAATTAATTAATTTAATAATTAATTCCTGCTGTCATGAGAAATAGCGTTTTTTTATGAAACAATAAGTATCAAAAGATTGACACTAGTTGAAGTCCGATTTTAAAGTGAAATTAATTCCAACGACCACTATTGGATTTAATGGTAAAAATATATTCTAATTTCACTTTAAAACCAATTAAAAATATAATCTAATCATATAAATAAATTATATTAAAAAGAGGTTTTGAATTAAAATACAACTTTTTTCATTATTCATTAAAAAAAGAACTTTATCGGAAAGATACCAAAAATTTACACAAAGTAAATTTTGATGTCCCGATTCTAAAGGAGAGTTTTATTTGGTCCAATAGAATTTATAAGAGTGAACAAAACTATATTTAATGACGGTTCGCCATCAAAAGGTGATAAGTGAACCTTTAGTGAAAACTAGGGCATATACGCCTAAAATTGAATTCATTCCGTATTTTAAGCCATTATCTTTTATTGGATAAATGTAACAACATTTAAAAACATATATAATCATATTTTAGTTATTTCTATCCATTACTTCCAATACAAAGGATACATGTTAACTACCATTTAAAATAATATTATTTTATTATTAGAGTGCAACGTAAGATTCCCAAGAAACTTGTTGTTGCGTGTTGGGTACACCATCGAGCATAGCATCCCCTTTATAGTCATATTAATATTTTATTCAAAAATTTGGATAAATAAGAAAATTTCATATTCTTTATTTACCTGGGGTGTTACATCCTTCCCCCCTTTTGGGAATTGCGTCCTCACAATTTTTAAAAATTGGGCTTGGAAAAATCTTTGAAAGTCCCAAATCGGAACCAGAGTCGGTAAAACAATCACTTTAAAATAAAGAAATATAAGCACAGAGGTCACCAGAGTTAACCCATACTAGGATTCCAAGTATATAAATATGGACATGGAGGAAAAAAACAAAGGGTCATGTTCTGATGGAGAGTGATAGAAAACATGTTTAGGAGAAAGTTAACCATGAGAAAATCACAAACTTGTGATGGGTTAAACGGTATTCGATTCCCCAATAGGAAAAGTTAATAGACAACATTTTTGTTTTAAGATAATTTTTATTGAGGAATTTATTCATAAGGAAAAATAATCACTTATCATGTTGACTTTTAACTTTTACTAGATTCCTTAATCAAACTCATATTTTTTCCAAAAGACGAGTATTTAGGGAGACTTGTTCGCATTAAGAGTACTATAATCAACTTCTAGAGAATCACCCAATCCACAATAGAGAACTATATACATCCCATGTCTTTAGGCTTTAACCAAAACCAAAACCACAAAGGTTAGTACAAGGTCAGATAATCCAGAAAAGGATAACCCATTAAAAAGAAAATCCATGCTTAATCTCCAAAATTTGTCCAACAAAACCCAAAGTTTAACAAGGACCATCTGATAAACAATTTTTCCATAAAATTATTCAAAGTAAACCAATATAAGATTGAAACCCAAATATTTGAAGGATTTAGTCACATAGTCTTCCAATTTATATCGTAAAATTTATCTATAAACAACATCAGTTCCTCCTAAAGTCTCGTATTGAAAAGTAATTAACCTAATCACATATCCTCTATGATAGGTTAATCATTTTCATAAATAACCCAAAATCAACTTACTCTTAATTCATAAAATCATATACCTAAAAAGAATCAGTCAAACTAACCAGGGACTTCACGTAGTCCAGTGGTAGGCGATAAATACCAGTCGTACTTTTGTTGTGGGTTCGATTCCCGCAGCTTTGCCAGACGCAACGGGTTGTTACACGGTCTGCGTGTTGTCCTTTTTCCAAAACTATATAATTCTTAAATCATTACCCAAAAAGAGATAAAATCTTCAAAAATAATCATAACATATTTTAACCTCATGTTTATCTCTTTCCTTTCATTTTCCATCATATCATAGAGTAACCCATAATTACCTAAAAAGTAAGGATCATATAAACCCTAATGGTTACCTTAATAATTATTACCTTAATTTCCACATCGAGTTGGCCATCTCGTGCATGATGCATTAGGGAGCTCACCAAGGTTGAAGTGGTTGATCATGACTCCTTGATAGTTGGTTTGGAACAACCATGAGTTTCCTCGTTGAATACCCCATTTCATCCAGTCTCTTAATCAAAGAACCACCACAGTTTCCTTCAAACCAATTGTCACTTTGGTTCCTGCTAGATCCATTCATTCACTAAAAATAGAAATATCAGTGTGATTATATCAACAAAACCATCATGTACTAATGAGTAAGGTAAAAACTAAGATACACTTACTCATTCACTTTATCTAAAACTAGGACCCTTTCTGAAATCCTAACAATTATGGTAATGTCACTTATGCTTAAAGAATACCCTAACCTCTAATGTTATCTAAACTGACCTTTGATACCAACTATAAGGCCCCAGCCTTAAACCTTACTTAATCTTGAGTTATTAAAAGATTACACATTGAGGATCTTTTCAGGTTTAGAGTTTTAGAGAATTAGATGATGAAACTTGCATTATATTCCACATTTAAACATAGTGGTTACATAAAAGATAGTATTAATTATTCCCATAAACGGAAACATATTGAAAATAAAACATGGATTCTTTCTTGACACATCCTTGACACTATCATCACATCATGTACCTTTCCCTTGACCTGTGAAAAACATTTCAAAAACTTGGGATGAGCATAAAAAGCTCAGTAAGGGTTATAAAAATATGGAAAGGAAACATGAGTTCATATATACGTAAGAATGAAATAATACTTTACCGATAAAACATAGGCACTTTAACATACCTCATCAAACCATTAATAAATCATATAAAACATAAGACATAAAGGTAACTTGAGGCATTCATAACATTCTTACGTAGGGAGTAACCCTCTTGGTTACGTTTGGAATACTCATCATAGTATATTCCCTAAATCTCTTTGGAGAAACCTTAATGTTTCACTCCTTCAGTTTACACAATGCATTGGAGAGCTATATCGGGCTCACCCGCCCTTAGTTTATCACGGAACCACCCGTCTTCATAATAATTCCCAAGAACCATAACATAATCGTATCACATAAAACATGCATAAAGGAAACATAACATTTCCACATTTCAATAACAAGATATCAATACAACACAAAAAACATTGTGAAACCCATTTCCAATACCAAAATAAAAGAAAAGTAAAACATGGTATTTATTTTTCTTTTAAAAAGAAGGTATGTCTTGTAGAGGAAACCGAAACTCAAATAACGGTCACGACGGCAGAGAAGTCATTGTCGCCGCATACGTACGACAAAAACATTCCCTTTTTTCATTTAGTAAGCGCTTCGTATAAAAAAATATTCCTTTTGAATAAACGTAAAAGTCAAAGGGGTTTATACACCGTATAAAAGAAAGTTGTGTATAAAATAAAATATGCCTCAATGAAAGGAGATTGAGACGAAGTCCCATACCACCTTGAAGATTAAAATTTTAAACCATTAATATCCATATAAATAAATCCTCAAAACCATTTTGAAAACATGGATATTAATAAGAACAAATAATTAAAAAATTTAAAATGATATTTTGGTTAAAGGGGTTTTACCAAAATTAGAGACACTTGAATACAATAATTGAGGAATAAAATTTAGTCAGAACTTTATAATATCATGAGAATAAATGGATTCATGATATAATACTCCAAAGGACAGTATATACACCATATAAGAGTGAATTGGTGCATAACAACAATGAACCCTCAATAGAAATGTCAAATGTGGTGATATCCCTTATAAAGAAGGTATCCTTAAATTAAGGACAAATCAATCTGAAAAATATGTGTGAAAAATATTAGTACACCCAATATAAGTGGATATTAGGTGTAAAACAATAAAATTTCATTCACATATATTCAATGGATGACATATTCAATGACTACATGTTGAACCCAAAGAAATCGAAATTGGGTTAAAAAGTTCCCTTGACAGCCTAACGGCATCACATCAAAATGAGTTGATGAGAGATAAAAAGTGTATCTCATCACTTGGACATTAAATTTACATCAATAAGGATATATGAGAACATATCCCAACATAACAATATGTAAATTAAAAGACCCAACAAAAGAAGTCTTTTAAAAAAGAGGAGGGTGAAAGGTTCCCTTACCGACTTGGGTATCTTTCAAAACATACACCCCATGAAAGAAGGACAATTGATCATTGATGTAAATACTCATAAACGAAATTATATTACACAAAGAGTATAATAATGGACAGTACATACACCACTCAATGTAATTTGTGGCAAATGTAGCATAAATCTCACTGGAATAAAAGGGAGATGAAAAATCCCTTACGAAAACTCGGCAGCCTAACGGTGCCACATAAAACTTCCGAATATGGATTGATAAGATCAAATAGGGTATCTCATCAAATTACAATAAAATTTAAATCAAGAGGAATATAAAAATAATATCCCTCAACATTAAAAATAGGAGCTTAAAAGAAGTTACATAATGGAGAGTACTTAAAAATAAAGAGAGATGATAGATCTCTTACAAAAGTTCGGCAGCCTAACAGCGCCACTCAAAACGTCCAAAATGGATTGATGAGAGAGAATAGGGTCTCTCATCACATGAACATAAAAATTACAGTAAGTTTAATATAAAAGATCATCCCAATAACAGGAAAGATGAGATTTAAAAGGAATGACATAAAAGTGTGTACTTAAAAAGAAAGAGAGGAGTAGGATCCCTTACCTCGGGCCCGACTTGACTCGATCGTTCTTTAACATCCTGAATAAAAAACTTGAGTTAATTTCTATTTGATTAAGAACCTTTTTCAAGTTCATTATTCCTTTTATATCACTTATTTCCATGTTATAAACATTATGTAATCATTTAAGTTAATAATGTTTGTTTTGTCGATATTTGGTTCTTAAGTCGAAAGTGGACTTCTTACAATTACATGTTGTTCGTGTGGCCAAATATTTATTATATCCATAATTTTATTCATGATGTAGATATCATATATTTCATATATATCCAGTACATTCAAGCATTTATAACATTACATAATCATTTAGAGGTAGAAATGAAATGCACCGTTCATGGAGACGGTAAGCCGTACGTATGTTTGAACGCTACTTTCATTTATTTGTCATACTAATGGAATTAAAACTAAATGAGAGGTATGTATATTTTAATTAAGGAGTTATATTAATAATTTTGATGGATCATTCATCATATATATCCATTATATACATTTACTTATAATTTTACATTACATTTGGGGATAAGAAATGAAATGCACCGTTCATGGAGACGGTAAGCCGTACGTACGCATGAACGCTACTTTCATTTCTATCTCATACTTTAATGGAAAGAAATAATAATGATATAGAGGTATATAATAATTCCATTTTAACATCATATATAATAACTTTAAATCCATCCTTTATACGTCCCACATATGGCATTAACGAATCACATCACTTTGAGGGGGCGGTAGTCCGAACTTCCTAAAATGAAGATATCGTATATAACCATAATTGAAGCCATAAAGGTAAGACACAAATGAAAAATACAGAAGCATAAGTAAAACATAAACATATTATATATCATATATAAAAATAGTGACATCATAATGGCCTCCTTTGAATGTGTTAAATGAGTATTGAACAATCATCGTTTCGGGAGACAGAATTTCGCCATCCACGGAAACCGTATGTTCTTTAACCATTTGATGTAGTTGTGTGAGAGTGTAGCTCGAATAAATATTATAACAACATCCTAGTATATTTAATATACTTGTGTTGTTACAAAAAAATAAATAAAAAGAGTTTAGGGGGTTGTTGAAGCAAAATAAAACAAATGAACATGAGAGAATGAATTACCTTTAAAAGTGTAACTCCTTTTGATTTGAGCCTAAAGGCTTCCTTTGAAAGGATTCTGCCAAAAGAGAATCCTCTAGGATTAGGATAGAGATGTGGAGAGAGTAAATGGGCAGGTTTTGGCCTAGACAAGGGCTTTAGAAGTGTGTGAAATGCGGTAGAGGTGGGGGCCTTTTATAAGAGGAGAGGAGGGGCACTTTTAGAAATTATGAAATATTACTTTATTTGAAAATGTGTTTCGCTTTTAAATGGTCCCACATTGATATAATTCGTGGATAAGGTGATAAGGGTTCTAAATCCACCCATCCAATAAGTTTTGGACACGTTTAGTTCATAGATTTTACATTATCTTTCCATTTTATTTAAATCGTCAAATAATGATGTCATCGCTGCATCATTATTATGTCATAAATAATTTAATTTATTTAATGTCTGAAAATTATAAAAAAAACTATGATGTATGAAATCTGTTTATCTTTCCAATGACTATTTATAATAATTAATATGACTTCTATAACCCCACTTAAAAATTGTTTTAGTAAAACATATCACGTTTGTGTCATTTTTACTTTTACATTAAATAGAAAGTTATTTATGTCATTTCCCAACCAAAGTGGATCCATGGGGTCCCCAAGTTGACCCATGGCTTCTCTTGGTCGTCCATGACACAGCCAATGAGGGTAGGACATGTGTCAAGCTCATCTCATTTTATTAAAGCATTATTTTTACCTTAAACTACACTAATTACCACTAATCGCGATTAAAAACTTAATAAGTTACTATTCACCAAAAAATTATTTTTATCCCATTGAACCACATTTTACTTCTTAATGACAACCATGTATGTCGGATTTTTGAAATTCAAAACACAAATATGGAAAAATTTCATTTAAATGGAAAAACCAGTTTTTATAAGTACCACTTAGTGGTTTCACTATTCATCAAAAATTGAAGTTTTTCAGAAAATTCCCAAAAATTAACCCTAAGATATATTTGATATTCCGAATTCAAAAATGAAGTCTATTTTTCAAAATTCAAAACATATAAGTCACATTAATTAATTTAATAATTAATTCCCGCTGTCATGACAAATAGCGTGTTTTTATGAAACAATAAGTATCAAAAGATTGACACTAGTTGAAGTCCGATTTTAAAGTGAAATTAATTCCAACGAACACTATTGGATTTAATGGTAAAAATATATTATAATTTCACTTTAAAACCAATTAAAAATATAATTTAATAATATAAATAAATTAGATTAAAAAGAGGTTTTGAATTAAAATACAACATTTTACACTATTCATTAAAAAAAGAACTTTATCGGAAAGATACCAAAAATTTACACAAAGTAAATTTTGATGTCCCGATTCTAATGGAGAGTTTTATTTGGTCCAATAGAATTTATAAGAGTGATAAAAACTATATTTAATGAATTTTCACCATCAAAAGGTGATAAGTGAACCTTTAGTGAAAACTAGGGCATATACGCCTAAAATTGAATTCTTTCCGTATTTTAAGAAATTTTCTTTTATTGGATAAATGTAAAAACATTTAAAAACATATATAATCATATTTTAGTTATTTCTATCCATTACCTCCAATACAACGGCTACATGTTAACTACCATTTAAATTAATATTATTTTATTATTAGAGTGCAACGTAAGATTCCCAAGAAACTCGTTGTTGCGTGTTGGGTACACCATTGAGCATAGCGTCCCCTTTATAGTCATATTAATATTTTATTCACAAATTTGGATAAATAAGAAATGTCATATTCTTTATTTACCTGGGGTGTTACATTATTTAAGGATATATGTAATTATTATGGCTCTATTTAATAATAAATATAAAATGTGAATATCTAAATCCAGATCTATGTGATCATGACGCCAATGCATAAACATCATTTCGATATGAAAAATATATTTTTTTGTTTTATAAAGATCATAAAGTTATTTCAAATTATGATTTTTCATAAATAATATTATTGTTTTGTGTAAGGATTTTGGTATATGTATATTTGATTATTTTCCTTGTAAGGATTCTCGATTTGTGACTTCTATTATTGATGTCTGATAGAAATAATTATGATTTCCTTTATGAATAATTATTTTTAATTAATAGTTAAATTGATCATTGAAAAATAGAAAAAAAAAGTAATTTTATTAGAGAATGAACCAATGTTGTTTCAAATTTTTTAAGGGATGATGAGCGTGATTTTATGAAACAAAGAATGATCAAATTGTGCATCATAGAAATGAATGGTGGTGACATGGAGAATGTTGTAGGAGAATTTTACATATATTATAAAATTAATGAATTTGATGGTAGTTATGGCTGTGATTTAATTGGATTATTTTGCTGATATATAAGAACATTTAGCTTGGTGTGGAAATAAGATAGATAATATCTTCTTTTAAAACTGTGTATTTTTTAAAAAGGAATGTTAGAGTTTATAATAATAAAATAAGTTTAAACTTAGTCTTAAATATTTCTATATAATTAATAAAAATTGATGTTATTGGTTTCTATAGAGACCCAATATTTATATACAAAGATATTACATCTTTTTGATGAATACTAAATACATTATGAAAAAAATACACCAGGGGACCGTAATAGTTTAGTTACCTTAGAATCATTGAACATAATATTCATAATTTTTTGAATAATATTCAATTCCACTCACGAATATCATCACCTTTTAGTAATTTTCAAGGTAATAACCTACTTAAATTTTTCTTCATAAACTAGGAGATGAAAACATAAGATCAAGTGACCACAAATTCTCAGTAATAGTAAACAAGAGAGATACAAAATAATACCATGACCATAATGTCTTCAGAACATCAAAAAAAATAGTTCAAAACCACACCATGCATATTAATGATCATGATAATGATTCATTTATAAAATATGTATAGATCAAAGAGGTAAATCATAAGAGAATAAACACGATCTATGAGAACATAATGATTGAAATGCACATAGATTTTTTGTAATAACAACATCTTATAACAATTTGAACATGTGTGAATATAAATAGACTCCCTCATTAAATAAAGGAAGTGAAATGAGTCCCTCTCAAAAACATATGGAAATGCAACTAGGTCCATGCATAACATTACGAACATGCATCACACTATGATCATGTGACCAGGTTCACACATAACACAGTGAACATGTAATCAGGATCAAGCATAAGATTATGAAAATTCAATCAGGTCCACAAATAACATTTTGAACATGTATTCAGGTTTACACATGACATTTAGAACATGTAATCAGGTTCAAGAAAAACATTGTGAACATGAAGTTAGGTTCACACATAACATAATTATTCATAAGTTATAAAACTGTAACCAATTCATTAGAGGCAGATATAGGTCCCACACTTCTGCGAATTAAAACCATATTTATTTATGCTATAATATCATAAACTTTCAACATATCGTAACCCATGACATAAAATGATTTTCATAGACATTTAATCATATCAATAACTATAGAAAATAGGTTGTCTTTATAATCATCATTTTACAAAAAACCTAAACCATTATAATAAATAATAATACTGAAATATTTGGATCACATACCAATAATGAATATATAACATCAATAGATATCATCTAAGAGATATAATAACATTGAATGATAGTTTTAAACGTTCCATGGGGAAAATAACCTTTTCACATTGAAAAATAATTTTAAAAACATAAAACCCTTTGAAGATAATTTTCATTGAAAATAAAAATATAAGATTAAAAATTAATATTCATTTAAATTATTTTCACAACATTGAATATTTCCATTCATGTCGTAACCATTAAAAAAATATTCCTTTCACATTTTTGGTAAACCCCAAATTGTTATTATTTGTGAAAATATATGAAGTTTCATTTCAAACTTTTTTATAAAAATTTAAACTTGGGTAAAAATATCTTAAAAAATATTTTGTAAAATTTTAAAATCATCCTTAATAACTTTTTTAGAAAACATGGTTTTGGAGGAAAAAATTTTTTCAACTTAAAATCTTATTTTCCTTAAAAAATAATTTTGAAACCATATATATAAAGATAGTTAAATGAAGGGGACAATTTAATTCTATAGAAATAACTATTAGTGGAGAAAATTTCTGAGTTTCTTATGATATGGATCCTAATATTTTCTTATTAAAAAAATAATCATAATTAATCTCGATAAATGATGATATTTTGATATAATATCATTAGAACTTAGGTAACTTTGAAATGTATTCCCCATTAAATAATAAAATAAAATGGAATATTAAATATCATGAGTATTAAGAAATACATGATATTAAATTTCAAATGGTATTTATATACAACTTGTTAAATAATATATATATTCAAAGCATAATGTTCATCTCAACCAAGGAAAATTGAGACAAAAATACCATATCTCTTTGGCAACTTATGAACCATAAACCCTATGAAATATAGATCCTAAAATGGATATTTATGTCCAAATATTTTTCTTTATAATAATAAGAAAATAAATTTGGGTGAATTATATACAGAACAAGAAATATAAGTGGCGAATATGGAATAAATCTAATGAAATAAAAATTGAGATGAAAAGACCCTTAGGGTAAGTATAGAATTACATCATACATATTCAATCCCCTTGTTTAATAAATATATGTTTACAATAAATATATTATATAACCATATATATATATATGTCATACCCTATAATATTAACTTATATCATGTTATTTCTCATTTATTAAAAATTTTATGTTAATGTTTACATTTAGGTAACAACCTCTTTGTTTTTTCATTTATATTTTTATTTTTTATTTTTGTTCCTCTTAATTTGATCAACATTGAATCATATATAAGATAGTAATAATGATATACATATCATCTATATTCAAAATATTCCTATCTATAAAAATCTATAAAATATAGAGATTGAAAATTAAATACATCGTTTATAGAGATGGTAGGTCATACGTACGCATGAACATTGATTCGGTTTTCTCGATGAATTGAAAGAAAGAAATATAAATAATTTATTAAGATTATAGAATCATATTTATTATATATATCAGAAATTTTCATTAAACACATCCTTATTACCTTCCTTTTATAGCGTTAATGGATCACATCACTTCATGAGGTGGTAGTCTACCACACACATGAGTGACGTTATCATATTACATCAAAATAGAAATCATGACGGTGTGGTTGATATTATAATACCATAAGTAATGTAATTTCATAAATATCATATATAATCAATAATTTCATAATTATTTCCATTTATGATAGATTCTAATTGAAAAAATGGACATCGATTCATGAGGCAGTAGTTCATCGTAAACACAAATGATGATTATGTAACCCATTTGAGGGGTGTGGAGAAGGTTGTAGGTAATTACCTTAGCGTAATAAATTATAATTTTATATAATTTACTTATATTATTATATAATAATGCTATAATAAAAATTTAAGGAGGTGGAGGAATAAATTAAACCAAAATATTTTTTGAATAACATTACCTTTTTTCAGGTATCCTCCTTAGTTTTGCACAAATATCTGTCCCTAGTTAGATTTATATCAAGAATAAAGATTATAGTATGATAGAAGAAATTTTTTTACGTTATTTGGGTGGGTATATTTCAAAACAAATGGGGTTTATGGTGGTCATTAGATGAGAGTAGGGGTATAGTTTTAAAATCGAGGTTTGTGGAAAACATCTAATTTTTGGAAAGAAAGAAATCCACTAAATTTTTTTCGAATAACAGACATCATATAATGGTTAATTATGTATAATATAAGTTATAAATTAAATAGATCTCCACAAAATTGGTTTTTGACATGTTTTTGGTCATTTTGGACCCTTATAATATTAGTTTACCCCCCTGTAAAACCATTGTTACCATAACCATGGTAATTAATTTTCATTATTTTCTATATTCATCTTGTTAAAGAAAATAAGATAAGGTTATTTTATAATATAAAGTATTATGCTTATAAATATGGAATCCATTTTCTAAAACTCCATTCATGGAATTAGAAAATTTTAAATTGAAATTAATCTCATATGCTTGGCTACAATGCGGGTTTTGAAAGAGAAAAGGTTCAAAACATTACCAAGTTTTTATATACAATTTCTATTTGAAATTTATTAAAATGACATAAATTGGATTAGTATATATAAAATTGAAATAATTATTATTTAAAACCAATTTATAATTTAATTTAACTTTACAAATAATTTAAATGAATATGTATTTTAGAATTAAAATTCATTATTTTTCACCTATCATCATAAAATTAATTTTTTTCGAAAATTACCAAAAATTTACCATAATTTAATTTTTATATTATGAATTAAAAAATAAAAATTATATTTTAATATAAATATTATATACATGTGAATAACTAAATTTAAAACAAAACTAGCATACGCAACGAAAATCAGGGTTTTTGAGAAGTGTATTTTTTCAAGCATAATATTATTTTTATTAAATATATGTATAGTAATAATAATTATATACATATAAATTATAATTTATTGTTATATGATCTATAAAATTCAATTAAACCATTGATAATTTTATATTTCATTAATTTAATAAAATGTAGAAACATTATTCTCATTAAAACAGTTTTCTAAAAAACCCCTTTTAAACCAAAAAATAACCTAATATTAAAAGCCAATAAAATGTTTACTAAAAATTAAATAAGTGTGTTAAATATAAATAAATAATGATTATTTAATTTTGAATCATAATGTGTAATTTAAATTATATAATTCATTAAAAATAATTGATGGTATTACAAAAGTTGATTTTTTCACTATTCACTAAAAAAACAACATTTCCTGAAAAATCCAAAAATTTCACTATAAGTTATTATTGATATGGTGATTTAAAAAATTAAGTTCATTTTTCAATAATAAATTTTATATAATCTCTATTATTTTTTTTAAAATTCTCTCATAAATATCTTAAAAATCACTTTTGAAGAAAACATGTTTTTGAATAAAAATATTAATTTACTAAAATTTGATTGAATATTTAAAAAAATTAATAAAAATATTTATATTCACTTTTTAATATATATATATATATATTTCTTAAATTAGTTTATACTTTTTTAACCTTCCTATTTAATGGATAATTTATCATAGTCATATTTAAAATAATATTATTTCATGGTTCGTTGAAGCTCAGTGTTGTGTGTCATACATGATATCTTTGGAGGGTGCAATGTAATATAAACATGGAGTTTAGAATAATTAAACCTATAAATTTTTTTGGGTAACACGTTCTAAATGAGGTTTTTATATTAATGAAAAATATTAAAAATATTAAATTTATTGGAAAATAAATATTTTAAATAATATCAAGGTGTTCTAGTTTCCAGTTATATAAATTCCTTGATAGGAGAGAAATAAATTTGTTGAAAATTCTAGTCATTCAATGGAAATAAGAAGAATAAGAACTGTTTTCTAAGAATTTATTATTGGGATTTGAAAGTGATATTTCTCAAGATGAAGAAGTTTTAAAATATTAGTACATCACTCTAGAGATAGTTTTTATATACCATACATAGAAGAGGGACGTACCATAAGGAGGAGAAATGTGTTCCCCATGTACAAGGAGAGTAGTGATCATTAAAATATATGTTGTTATAAATTAAA
Source organism: Viscum album (assembly GCA_963277665.1). Taxonomy (NCBI): domain Eukaryota; kingdom Viridiplantae; phylum Streptophyta; class Magnoliopsida; order Santalales; family Viscaceae; genus Viscum; species Viscum album. Next base: position 1,284,043,672 of record OY728159.1, on the reverse strand, counting down.
AGGTTTATATTGGATACTCCAAACATTGTAAGTAAAAAAAATTTGAATTAGTACATTAGGAAAAAAATCATATTTTCATGAATGTTCCTTGGATTCAACAATTTGGGAGAATTAATTAAAATCATATGAATTCATCTTTAGTTTAATTCATTATTTTTTTTAACTTCTAGGGGAATGAATATATAGGGGTTATCCTAATAACTATGGGATGAGATCATAAAAAGGGGAAAATTAACATTTATCTTGTATATATTTATTCCTAGGTGATAATATTTTATTGGGACTAGTAATTAATTGAATATGTAAAGGAATATAAATATCTTTCCAAGGAACACTATGAAATAGTTACTCTTTAATCACGGCCTAATGAAAAGACACACCTCATATTAATAATGGATATTTATGTGTTTTTTACAATTATATAATAGTTAATTTTAATGAATTGGTTAATTGAATGAGGGAATTAAAAACATGTAATGATCTAGAAGTTCCCTATCATCAAAAAACCGATCACAAAATAATATTTCCTTATAATTATTAATAGAATCTTAAGGGAATGGAATTTTGAAATCTTATAATGGTGAATTTGTTCTAAATAAGTGAAGGATATTATTTCTCATATTCACACATTCCTAATTCACCATAGATCATATTCCAATCACCTATTAAATAATATTTATTTCTAATAATACTATATTTATGCATTGGGATTAATTATGTTTTATATATATAATCATTCATTCAACATCAAATAAAGAATAAATTTTTCACATATTTTTCATCGTAAAATTTATATTTTATATTTTTTTTCAGAGACGACGAAAAGAAGATCATAGATATTTTAAAATTTATTTACTGAACATTATAATAAGATTTAAAAAAATTTAAATTAATAGAAATACATGGAGGCTTGAAATATTAAATTATATGACCACCCAATTCATCATAAATGATATTATCATACTAATTGAAGAATAATTAATTTTTTAAGTAATATATATATAAATTCATTTCTTCCTACTTTATGAGGATATACGCTCTTTATAACATGGATTTCAGCCTTGTGAATAGTTTATCATCTTATAGTTTTGTTCCTTTAAAAACCCCACCCATTATTAAACACTTAAACATGATTTATTACATAAAAATGCACTTAATAAAACTATGAATATCGATAAGTCTAGTGTCTTGAAAAAATAGGGACATTATATAGAAACTTAAGACATAAAAATACAACATCTTTATTGAAAAATTACTTTACATGACCACAACATTCCCTCGTACTTACCATTGCATGGAATAACCTGAGGACATAAATGTGAGAATGGTGAGCTATAAATCTCATTAAAGGAGAAAAAAATCATAACATAAATAATATAATACATTTTATGCAATAGGCATATCAAGAGAGCATAAAAGAAACATGAACATAAAGGCATGATATAGAAGGATTGTCATAATAGGGAAATGTTACAACAACAGTTAACATGATATTAGCATGAGCCAAGTCTAATTGAACATGTAGGATTATTAAACCTTCATTGAAATTTAATTACCATGAGTAAACCCTAATTAAAGATGACATATCATGATACTAATCATAACCCAATGCCTTGAAGTTCTGTCAGGGTTCACCCTTCTTAATCATTTCATTTCATGCATAAGTGTGGCACAAATATCATAAAACATGGATTCATTATATATCATCATTTATTCCATGATAAATTAATTTTTAATTCATACATGAAACTCTTTAATCAATAATTAAATGTTCATAAAGGTGAATAACCTTGATAGAGAAATTGGTATGGTATTAACTTCACAATTACTTTGGCTTGGACAATCGCGGTGCCATTTCCAGTAGCATAACAACATTTTATAAGAATTCATAAAAATTGTTTATGAGAGTGAAAGGGTTATATCATCATATTTACCTAAATTTTTTAGTAAGTGGGTCATATTGAAACATTTACCAACATACTTAATAGAATTTAGATGCATAATTAAAAAAATTTCTAGAATGGAAATGAGAAGAGAAAAATTCCTTACACAATTTCGAAATGGTAATGGGTGTGCATTAGAGGCATTAATGAGATATAAATAGGTATCTCATCATTAAAATTTGTGGAGGTAATTGTGGGGGACATGTTAAATCATACCCCAAAATTTTTAATTGAAAAAAATGGTATAAAAATATAATTAAATTTGGACAAAAAATACAATGAAAGAAATCCCTTACTTTAAAGTGTGATCCCAAAGGCTTGAGAGAGGCCTCATAGAGACTTTTTGGGTGATTGAGGTGCATTGGGAGAATTTTAGAGAGATTAGGGAATGGGTTGGACGAGCTCTAAATGGTTTGAGTGAAGATTAATGGGAGGTTCAATGGGTTTATATAAGAAAGGAGATGGAATTTTTTATTATTTTGGTTTCTGAAACTACACATTAATCTAATCAAAACCACAAACTATACCATGGTTTTTCCCATGGTTTTCTCCAAATGGTAGTGGAAAAAATTATTTTATAAGGCCAATGTCATAAATTTTTAAAATATTAGGCTTTATTATTTAGAGAAGATTCACACTCTCAAGGAAATTATTTTAAAATGTTAAAATGTTTTATAAGTCATGGAGGGTCCACTAAGGCTTTGTAAAATAAATCAAACAAATATAAAATCAAATTATTTTAAAGATAAAACACATATTTTCTGAACAATACTTTTATAGTATTTTATTACATCACTATTTGGTGATTATGATGTAATAAAACACAATATATATTTAAATTATATTTAATTTTTACCCGAAAATTCAACTGTCTTAGAAAATTAACCAAGGGGTAATTTTAACATACTGATTCCTAAAATAATATTCAACTTATCTACATAAGTTTCTAAATATTTTCATTTTCACTTTTAAAATAAAAACTAACATTTATTGAAAATTCAAGTGTTTTTACAAAAATAGTTTTCAAAGCATAATAAAAAATACAATTGTATTCATAAAAATTAAATGATCATTTATATGTAATAAAAAGTAATTTAGAAATAATTATATTTTATTAAAATATTATTTAAAAAAATCAATAATTTATTAAAATATATTTATAAATTAAATATTAACTTAAAATATAATTTATTCTTTAAAACCCAATTAAAATGTAACAATAATAAAATGAATGTATATTTTTTATTTTATAAAAAAAATCATGCACATAATCATAATACTAGGGTCTTGTTACATAACCCCATCTAACATCCCCATAAGACCTAAGGGTAAGGTTGGTGATGGTGATAGACTCTTAGGGAGGCTCAAATAACATTACTCGGGTGGTAATCTCTACAAACTTCCACTTCTCTTGTAGGAGGATCTGTTCAAGATTAACGCATTGAATCTCGGTTTAGGATTGGTCAAGTGTGAAGCCCAATTATTCTACTTCCTTTATGAGCACCGAAAAATGGGCATCATATGGATCATTTCTACTAGAGAAAGCTATCACTTCCTTTTCTGAGTAAATTGGATTTTTAAATCCCTATATTTATACTAATCATGTGATCAGTGTTCAACGGCTATATTAGCAACAGTAAAAATTCTCATTAGTATTTTCAAATCCATAAAAATAAAACCAAGGTAGTTCATAAGTTTTATATAACCATTTTACATAATAATAGATTTATTTACATCAAGATTAATTTTAATTAATAAAATTTTGGGTCGTTCCAATTTTCCCCCTTATGAAATTTCACCCTCGAAATTTCATTTTCCAAAAGTAAACAATTTTGTGTAACTCTTCTTCATCACTTCCCCTGATTCCCAAATTACGTCTTCAAACTTGTGGTTAGCCACAACACCTTGATGAGGGGCATTGTCTTATTTCATATAACGTTTTCCCTATGATCTAAGATCTTCATCGGCTTATATTCATAGAAGAGGTCATTATCCAAAGGTACCACCTATGTTTTGAGTACATGTGATGGGTCATATATTTAATTCATCAAGAGTGATACATGGAATACACCATGTACTTGATATAGGTTCGGTGGGAGTTCCAGTCGACAGGCCACTGCTCCAAGGCGATCGAGGATCTCAAAAGGGTCGATGTACCTTGGACTAAGCTTTCCATTATTCTCAAATCTCATAAATATATTCCATGGTGATATGAAAAATAATACCATGTCTCCAACATCAAACTCTAGGTCTCTTTAATGATTATAAACGTATCTACTATGTCGACTCTGTGTAGCTTTAATGTGTTGTTGGATGGTCTTAACATTATCCACCATTTCATCAACCATTTCTAGACCTAGGAGTTTTCGCTCCCTAATATCATCCCTATATGATGGTGTTCTTCACCACTTACCACAATGGGCTTCATAAGGAGCCATTTGGATGCACGAGTGGAAACTATTGTTGTATTAGAACTCAACTAGAGGAAGATGTTGATCCCATCCTCCTTTTATGTCCATCGAGAATTCTTTCAATATTTCCTCTAGTGTGTGGATAGTCCTCTCACCTTGGCCATAATTTTGGGGATGATAATCCCTACTAATTGTTAGCTCAGTATTCAGAGCTTTTCGGAGAATGTCTCAAACATAGAGGTGAGTCATGGATCTCAATCAGATACAGTTGATAGTGGAACTCCATGCATCCTTACCACATATCTAATGTAAATATGTTCCAGTTGATCTAATGAGAAATCCTCTCAAATTGTAATGAATTGTGCAGTCTTTATAAGACATTCCAAAACAACCCAGATACCAATGTTTCCTTTTGATGTCTTTGGATGTCTGGTGGCAAAGTCCATGTCGATTTTTTCCCATTTCCACTTTGGTATGGGTAAGGGTTGCATCATCCCCTTAAACTTCTGCCTCTAATCCCTCACTTTTTGACATACCATACACTTTGATATATACTCAGTGATCTCCTTGTTCATGTTATCCCACCAATAATATTCTCGTATATCTCAATACATATTTGTGTTTACTAGGATAATTGAGAAATTATAACTATGCACATCATCCAAAAGTTCTTTCTTTAACTTTGTATTTGATGGAAAACATAGTCTTGTCGGAAATATCAAAATTCCATCTTCAATAACATTGAACTCTGAGGATTTACCTTTTCTGATAGTTTCCACTTTCTTCTGAATTCCCACATCATCCTTTTGATCATCCTTTAACCTTTCTAAAGGAGACGGTTGGGCAATCATTTGTGAATGGATTGATGATGTTCGTTTCATTATGATTACTGTAATGACCTATAACGACCCATACTTTACATACATTGTTAATACTTCAAAATTGAAGCATACTTATTACAACATATAAGAAAACCACGAAAGGACCGTATAGGTATAGTATCTTTAGAAACTGGGAAACATAAACAACTGGTTCATAAAGAATCAACTTTGCCTCCCACTTATTTCATCAAATCTAGAGTCACTTTTTTGAATATCCTACTAAATAATCTTCTTCCTGACCTGGGGAAAGAAAACATACAAAAGGGTGATCTCAAATGCTCAGTAAGGGTAAATAGAAGAAATATCAATCACATCGTATACACAAGCACAAAATTTTTGGAAATCTTAACCTGCAAAAGAGATCATAATTTCATAACATGGGATAAATCATGGCAGTGAAATGTAATCACAATAATCATAACTTAAAACATGAAACTTTGTGGCATACACACATAATCATAGAGAATCATTTCTTATTAGTCAAGACTCATTGGAAAGACTATCTTAGTGGACAAATTCCCTTTCTGAACCGAGTCACCCTCGTTCCAGTCCTGTTTCACTGAACTAGTATAACCTACCGTTCCAGCCATGTCTATATCCTGAGATATAAAATCTTTACCCAATGCATTGGAGGGAGATATAGGTCCCACCCATCACATAATTATACCATTCTTATGTGTGCCACAAAATCATAAATCATACATCATTGAATAACCCATGTAATACAAATGGGAATCTTAAACATCATGACATCATAAATAAATTCATATATGATAAAGGAATTCATAAAAATAATTCCATCACAACATGATCAAATCAATGTAATAATAGGGATAATAACAGAACCCTTTATTATCTTAGATGGAAAACAATTTTGATAAAACACTTGAACTCCATTCTTGAGGAAAATATCCTTTCTTCTTCAAAAACATTTTTCCTTTCATAACATGTCATATGACATTAAAATAAAAGAAGTTGATTAAAAATAAACATGAAAACTTGTAAAGGATGCTTCTTGGAAATAATGTTTTAAAAATCCATTCACGCTATATAAGTTAAAAAAACATTCTTCGTACTTTTGTCGGAAAAGTCAAAAAGTAACTCGTACGAAAAACGAAAAAAGATTTCTTTCATATTCTTTACTAAAAACTCACCAAAGGGTAAAATTGGATTTAAACTATTGTAAGTGGATGGAAAAAATATTACATATTGAGGGAACATGGATGTGGATGATAAAATACACCCCAGTAAATGCCAAAGTAAAAACAATCATGGATAAAAATGAGATTGTGATATTTTCCCTTACCTTAGGTCCGACTTGCTTTGTAAGTGTCCGAACCTCCTGAATAATGATTTAAATAATGTTATTTACTTATTCCAGAATCATACTTATTTTTATGATACCATATATGGTCATATTCATAGCTTCTTAGTAGTAATATTTCATTGCTACTTGTTATTCGGGTGTTTACAACTTTTTTGTTCTTATGCGTGTTTTGTCGAATAAATTCTTATTCTTATCTTTAGGTTATAGATACCTCATTTCCAGAATGGTATTAGTGTAATATATATCATATTCATTCATTCAATTCATTTATATAATCATTATGAAATGAAGATCACGTAGAACGAGTCGCATCACATCGTGGAGACGGTATTCCGTACGTACGCACGAGTGATGGTATCATTCCTATGATCGTGGAATTGTATTCGAGTGTATTTATATTATTTCAGAATCAATATCAATTTATAATAGTCATATATAGTCATTATTTACACCATTATACCCATCCAAGTAAGGTGGTGGTGGAAAATAGATTACACCACGGCGTGGAGACGGTATTTCGTACGTACGCACGCGCGGTGATTTCTTTTTCCGTAGGATGGATAGATGGTGAATTAGAGTTGTTTCATACTTATAATAACATAAAAGTATATGATTGATACTGATGATATTACTTCATAATTAAGCAACTAAATAAGAAGAAGTGGAAGAAAAATAAAGATGAAAGAATCGGTAATGGATATTACCTCTTCTTTGAAGTGCTTCTTTGAGACCTTCTTTTAGGGCACTAAAATTGGTCTTTGAAGTAGACCGTGACCTCTAGGATGTCTATAGGGAAGTGGAGAGGAGAAATTGGCAGGGTTTGGCCGAGCTTGAAGGCTCAATGTGGTGTGAGGAAGAGAGGTAGGAGGTGCCCTTTTATAAGGGGGGAGAGGGGCACCTTTGGAATAACTAAAAATATTATTTTGTTATAAAGTCACGTTCGGTTTTAAAAAGCTCCAAATTGATTTATTTCGAGGATAAGGTGGGGATGGGTCTAAATAATCTCATCCAATATAATTTAGAAAAGTTTAGGATCCTATTATAACCTTATCATTTAGATTTAACATTAAGTTAAATAATTTTATTTTTACCATGTCTTCTTGTGTTCTTATACTATAAGGTTAATAACCTTACTATAAGAAGCCAAAAGAACCCCAAGTTGTTTATTATTAATATATATAACCTTATCTAAGTCATTTTTCCTAATATTAGATTTTTAGGAATAAAATAACAATTACTAATATAATATTTGTTTTAAAAACTATTTTATGTCAATTTTGACACTATTTAGTAATTGATTTTTGTGAAAATCATAGCTGAATTATTTGTTCGAACCAAGTTAATTAAGTCACTACTAACATGTTATATTAACCTATAAAATTAGTGGGATTCATAAAAAGTCTCATATTACATTTATTTTGGTGTTTATAACATCAATTATGTCAATATTTCATTAATAAGATAATTACTACATCGTCCTTGTGTCATAAATAAATTAAATTATTTAATGTCTAAAAATTACAAATAAAATACCATTATGTAGGAAATCTTTGTAGCTTTCTAATGAATATTTATAGTCGAATTTATCTTATGTATATCCCCATATTAAAAATTATTTATTTATTAAACTTTGATTTTAACTATTTTAACCCTTCTTTAAATAAATTAATAATAAATGTCCTAATCTAATCCAAGTGGTCCTAAATGGTCATATTTTATTCTTAAGTTTGTTTTTGGTCAAATTACACTTGTCAAATATAATTAGGACATGTGTTAGGGTAATAATAATATCATCTTTACCCTTAATAACCCTATTTACTTTTAACCGTGGTAAAAAAAGTAAAAAGTTACTATTCACCAAAAAATTATTTTCATCTCATTGAACCACATTTTACTAACTGACATCAACCGGGTGTCTCGGATTTTTGAAATTCCACTCACAGAAGCGGTAAAATTAAGTTTTATGAAAAATTCAGTTTTTTTAACTACCACTTAGTGGTTTCACTATTCATCAAAAATTGAAAGTTTTCAGAAAAAAAAACCAAAATTTCAGCCTAGGATAATTTCGATATTCCGAATCCAAAAATGAAGTCCATTTTGAAAAATAAAATTTATAAAATTTCAAAAAGTGGTTATTACTATTCATAACGGCTAGTTTTAATAATATTTTAAATATATATCATTGTTTAGTGAAACACGGTATTGCGTACGACGCAAGCTATCGAGGAAGGTCGCGATTTCGTGTAAAGAAAGCCAAGAAAGTGTTGTGTAGAAAAAAATTTCTTTGATGATTTATATAACATAAAAGTCTCGGGTGTTACATTCTACCCCCCTTAAAAGGAATTTCGCCCTCGAAATTCGTCACTTTGTAACAAATAGATGAGGATACCTCTCCCTCATCATATCCTCAATCTCCCATGTAGCTTCTTCTAATTGGTGGTTCCTCCATAAAACTTTGACCAATCGAGTGGTCTTGTTTCGTAGGAATTTTTCGCTACGATCCAGAATCTCTGTCGGTTGTTCTTCATAAGAAAGATCTTGCTCCAGTGGTATTACTTCTGAGCTGAGTACATGTTAAGGATCAGGTATGTACTTTCTCAGGAGAGATACATGGAACACATCGTGAACTTGAGAGAGATTCGATGGAAGCGCCAATCGGTAAGCTACCTTCCCAACATGATCCAGTATTTCGAAAGGACCGATATATCTAAGGCTCAACTTCCCCTTCTTTACAAATCTCATGACTCTCTTCCAGGGAGATATCCGTAAGAACACTTTATCACCTACTTCAAACTCTAGTTCTTTTCTTCGGTTGTCGGCATAGCTTTTCTGTCGACTCTGAGCTACTCTTATGTGTTGTTGAATAGATCTGACCTTTTCTGCCATTTCATCAACGAGATCAGGTCCTAATAGCTTTCTTTCCCCAACTTCATCCTAGAAAGTTGGAGTCCTGCATTTCATTCCATAGAGAGCTTCATAAGGAGTCATCTGAATACTGGAGTGAAAGCTATTATTATAAGAAAATTCCACCAAAGGTAGGTGCTGATCCCAACCACCTTTGAAATCCATAGAGCAAGCTCTCAACATATCTTCTAGGGTCTGAATTGTTCTCTCAGACTGACTGTCTGTCTGAGGATGATAAGCAGTGCTGAAACTCAACTCTGTATCCAGAGTATGCTGAAGACTTCCCCAGAACTTCGAGGTAAATCTCGGATCCCGATCAGATATAATAGAAAGTGGTACTCCATGAAATCTTACCACTTCCTTTACATATATCCTGGAAAGCTGATCCAGAGAGAAATCCTCTCTAATAGCAATGAAATGTGCAGACTTAGTAAGACGATCAACTATGACCCAGATAGCATTATTGCCTTTGGATGTTTTGGGAAGTCCTGTGACAAAGTCCATAGTGATGTTTTCCCATTTCCATTCCGGTATGGGTAATGGTTGTAACATCCCCTTAGACTTCTGTCTCTCAGCTTTAACTTGCTGACAAACCAAGCATCGAGAGACATATTCAGCAACATCTCTTTTCATGCCATCCCACCAGAAGTACTCTTTTAGGTCCCTATACATCTTCGTGCTTCCAGGATGAATAGAGAATGAATAACTATAAGCCTCATCCAGTAGCTCCTTCTTTAATTCAGGGATGGTAGGAACAAAATCCTGATTCCTGAACTTTATTATCCAATCACAATCAAGGTTGAATTCAGGAACATTTCTCACCTTCTTTTGTAACTCGACATCTTCTTTCTGTGCCTCTTTAATCTTCACATGTATAGATGGTTGAACATTCATTTGAGAAAGATAAGATTTTTCCCCTTCCATTATAATTCCAAGATCCATCCTTTGTAAATCCATAAATATTGGATCTTTTGTGATCCTCATCATGGATAAACTGGCATGGTCTTGTCGACTTAATGCATCTGCCACCTTGTTTGCTTTCCCAGGGTGGTAATGGATTGAGCAGTCATAATCCTTAATCAGCTCCAACCATCTTCTTTGGCGCATATTCAGCTCCTTTTGTGTGAAAATATACTTTAAACTTTTATGATCAGTAAAAATATCACACCTTTCACCATAAAGGTAATGCCTCCAAATCTTTAATGCAAAGATTACTATAGCTAACTCCAAATCATGTGTTGGGTAATTTTGCTCATGGATTTTCAACTGTCGTGAGGCATAAGCTATCACCATATCATTTTTCATAAGAACACACCCCAATCCCTTCTTGGATGCATCAATATAGATCAAAAACCTTTCTCCACTACAAGGCAGTGTGAGCACAGGTGCACTGGATAACCTTCTTTTCAACTCCTTGAAATTCTCTTCACATTCCTCCGTCCAGACAAACTGAACTCCTTTCCGAGTCAACTTGGTGAGCGGATTAGATAATCATGAAAAATCTTTCACAAAACGTCGATAATATCCAGCCAAACCAATAAAACTTCGGATCTCAGTCACTTTTGTTGGTCTTGACCATCTTTCGATAACCTCTGTTTTTGCTGGATCCACAGATATCCCCTCTTTTGAGATTATGTGACCCAAAAATGCAACTTTTTGAACCCAAAATTCACAATTGGTAAATTTGTCATAAAGCTTCTCGTTTCTCAGAGTCTTTAATATAATTCTCAAGTGATCTTCATGTTCTTCCTTGCTCTTTGAATAGACAAGAATATCGTCTATAAAGACTACCACAACTGATCAAGATAGTCTCTAAAGACTCTATTCATTAGATCCAGGAAGATAGCAGGGGCATTAGTAAGACCAAATGGCATCACTATAAATTCATAGTGTCCATACCTTGTACGAAAAGCCGTCTTTGGTATATCCTCCCTTTTGACCCTTAATTGATGATACCCTAAATGAAGATCAATCTTGGAAAAGTGTTGAGCTTCTGGTAGTTGGTCAAATAAGTCATCAATGCGTGGGAGAGGATATTTGTTCTTGATAGTGATCTTGTTAAGTTCTCGATAATCAATGAAGAGTCTCATTGATCCATCTTTCTTCTTAACAAATAGAACAAGTTCTCCCCAAGGTGATGCACTAGGGCTTATGAATCCCTTATCAAGATTCTCTTGGAGTTGCTTCTTCAATTCCTGTAACTCAATTGGGGCCATTCTATAAGTTGTCTTTGAAATAGGCAAAGCACCTGGTATGAGTTCTATTGAAAACTCAACTTCACGATTCGGTGGAAGAACTGGTAATTCCTCCGGAAAGATATCATCAAACTCCCGTACAATGGGAATATTCTTAATCATGTGTTTATCACCAACCATTTGAGATAAATAACCTTCATTTAGTGGAATCAATACCCATAAAATGGAAGAAATTTCCATTGGAAGGTTATGTTCATCCTTGCATTGATAGACGATCATTGATTGATCTGGAATATGAAATGTGACTTCCCTTCTTTGGCAATTGATATGAGCTCCATATAAAGAAAGTCAATCCATGCCAAGAATCACATCAAATTCTACTATAGGAAGGATCACAAGATTTCCAGGAAGCACTTTCCCACAAACATCGATCGGAGAAGAATTATAAACTTTTGATGCGACTGTTGTGCCATTAGGTGTTGTCACAGCTAACTCAACATCTAATTGTTGAGGTAATACGGTGATACCCTCAGAAAATTCTTCAGAAATAGAAGAGTGGGTGGATCCAGAATCAAATAAAACATTTGCTACTTTAGAGTGGATTGTAAGTGTACCTTTCACCACATTGTTATCGTACTCCACATCGCTGATAGAAATTGCATGTGACTTTCCTTTTTCTTTAGCCTTAAGAGTTTGTTGACGTCGACCATCATCATCAACCCTTGGATTAGGGCATTTATTGGCATAATTCCCCATCTCCTTGCACTTGAAACATTGAAGTGTAGTAGGTTCATTCAGTGTATCCCTTCCTTTGTTTGCATCATTATACATCTTCTTCCTATCATCGTGGCATTCAAATGCCCGATGACCTTCCTTTCCACATTTGAAACATTTACTTGTACCTTTAAGACAACTCCCTCCATGTTTCTTTCCACACTTTGAGCATAAGGGAAAGCTCATCTTATTTTCAGTGTGCTCTTTAGATTTTCCTTTGAATTCCATTTTCCTCTTCTTATCAAACCCATATGACTGATGGGTTACTCCAATCTCCATCTCGACTTTGAGAGCACATCGAATGATTTCCTCATAGCTATTAAAGTCCCTTATGGCTAACACCCTTCGAAGACTTGGTTTTAAGCCACTAAAGAATCAATCGATCTTACTCTCAGGTTGGATAATAATAACAGAAGTGTACCTTACATGTCTTGTAAAATTTGATTCATAGGTACCAACATATTCATCATACTTTTTCTTCAGTTTAAGAATCTCTTTCTCCATCTTTGTTCAGAGAATACGAGGGAAGTACTTATTGAAAAATAAGTTCTTGAACTCGTCCCATTCCATGGACTCAATTTCATCCCTTTGCCTCATATTCTTAATACGATTCCACCATTGATTAGCATATCCTTCCAAAATATACACTTCTAGGATGTCTTTATCATCCTCAGAACATTGAAGAACTGAAAATATCTTTTCAGTAGTACTAATCCATTGTTCGGCAACTAATGGATCAGTAGACCCGCTGAAAGAAGGTGGACGCTGCCTCATGAAGGATTCAATAGAATGTTGCTCCTTACATTTCTTGTTTGGAAGTCCGGCATGATTCATAACTTGAGAAAGTTGTGTGAGCATGGCTACAAGATTTTGAATTCCAGCTCCCATAACATTTGGTTGCTCAGGGGGACAATCATTGCATTGCCCGTCGCATTCCGCATTAACACGGTTCCTTCGGGTTCCAGCCATTGACTAAAACTAAGTAGAATAGTGTGAGCAACACTAATTATAATAGGAAAACCACATAATCAAGAATAAAATTTCACACTTAAGGTCTTATCCTAAGTTATTCATGGCCATTTCTAAAACACTAAGATTGTTCTCTATACTTAGACTTATCCTTAGGTTTCTTACTAAGGCTTTCACATCCTAGTTTCCAATGGTTGGCTATACCTTTCCTCTGATACCAACTATAACGACCCATACTTTACATACATTGTTAATAATTCAAAATTGAAGCATACTTATTAAAACATATAACAAAACCACGAAAGGACCATATAGGTATAGTGTCTTTAGAAACTGGGAAACATAAACAACTGGTTCATAAAGCATCAACTTTGCCTCCCACTTATTTCATCAAATCTAGAGTCCCTTTTTGGAATATCCTACTTAATAAACTTCTTCCTGACCTGGGGAAAGAAAACATACAAAAGGGTGAGCTCAAATTCTCAGTAAGGGTAAACAAAAGAAATATCAATCACATCGTATACACAAGCACATAACTTTTGGAAATCTTAACCTGCAAAAGAGATCATAATTTCATAACATGGGATAAATCATGGAAGTGAAATGTAATCACAATAATCATAACGTAAAACATGATACTTTGTGGAATACACACATAATCATGGAGAATCATTTCTTGTTAGTCAAGACTCATTCCCAAGACTATATTAGTGGACAAAGTCCCTTTCTGAACCGAGTCACCCTCGTTCCAATCCTGTTTCACTGAACCGGTATAACCTACCGTTCCAGCCATGTCTATCTCATGAGATATAAAATCTCTACCCAATGCATTGGAGGGAGATATAGGTCCCACCCATCTCATAATGATACTATTCTTATGTGTGACACAAAATCATAAATCATACATCATTGCATAACCCATGTAATACAAATGGGAATCTTAAACATCATGACATCATAAATCAATTCATATAAGATAAAGGAATTCATAAAAATAATTCCATCACAACATGATCAAATCAATGTAATAATAGGGATAAAAACATAACCCTTTATTATCTTTGATGGAAAATAATTTTGATAAAACACTTGAACTCCATTCTTGAGGAAAATATCCTTTCTTCTTCAAAAACTTTTTTCCTTTATAACATGTCATACGAATTTAAAATAAAAGAAGTTGATTAAAAATAAACTTGAAAACGTGTAAAGGAAGCTTCTTGGAAATAATTTTTGAAAAATCCATTCATGCCGTATAAGTTAAAAAAACATCATTCGTACTTTTGTCGGAAAAGTCAAAAAGTACCTCGTACGAAAAACAACAAAAGATTCCTTTTATATTCTTTTCTAAAAACTCACCGAAGGGTAAAATTGGATTTAAACTATTGTAAGTGGATGGAAACAATATTACATATTGAGGGAACATGGATTTGGATGATAAAATACACCCCAGTAAATGCCAAAGTAAAAATAATCTCGGATAAAAATGAGATTGTGATATTTTCCCTTACCTTAGGTCCGACTTGATTTGTAAGTGTCCGAACCTCCTGTATAATGATTTAAATAATGGTATTGACTTATTATAGAATCATACTTATTTTTATGATATCATATATGGTCATATTCTTAGCTTCTTAGTAGTAATATTTCATTGCTACTTGTTATTCGGGTGTTTATAACTTTTTTGTTCTTATGCGTGTCTTGTCGAATAAATTCTTATTATTCTCTTTAGGGTATAGGTACCTCATTTACCGAATTGTATTAGTGTAATATATATCATATTCATTCATTCAATTCATTTATATAATCATTATGAAATGAAGATCATGTAGAACGAGTCGCATCACATCGTGGAGACGGTATTCCGTACGTATGCACGAGTGATGGTATCGTTCCTATGATCGTGGAATTGTATTGGAGTGTATGTATACTATTTCAGAATCAATATCAATTTATAATAGTCATATATAGTCATTATTTACACCATTATACCCATCCATGTAAGGTGGTGGTGGAAAATAGATTACACCACGGCGTGGAGACGGTATTCCGTACGTACGCACGCGCGGTGATTTCTTTTTCCGTAGGATGGATAGATGGTGAATTAGGGTTGTTTCATACTTATAATAAAATATCAGTATATGAGTGATACTGATGTTATTACTTCATAATGAAACAACTAAAGAAGAAGAAGTGGAAGAAGAAATAAAGATGAAAGAATCGGTAATGGATATTACCTCTTCTTTGAAGTGCTTCTTTGAGACCTTATTTTAGGGCACTAAAATTGGTCTTTGAAGTAGACCAGGACCTCTAGGATGTCTCTAGGGAAGTGGAGAGGAGAAATTGGTAGGGGTTGGCCGATCTTGAAGGCTCAATGTGGTGTGATGAATAGAGGGAGGAGGTGCCCTTATATTTGGGGGGAGAGGGGCACCTTTGGAATAACTAAAAATATTTTTTTATTATAAAGTCAAGTTCGGTTTTAAATAGCTCAAAATTGATTTATTTCGAGGCTAAGGTGGGGATGGATCGAAATCCTCTCATCCAATATAATTTAGACAAGTTTAGTTTCCTATTTTAACCTTATCATTTAGATTTAACATTAAGTTAAATAATTTTACTTTTACCATGTCTTCTTGTGTTCTTATACTATAAGGTTAATAAACATACTATAAGCAGCCAAACGAACCCCAAGTTGTTTATTATTAATATATATAACCTTATATAATTCATTTTGCCGAATATTATATTTTTAGTAATAAAATAACAATTACTAATATAATATTTGTTTTAAAAACTATTTTATGTCAATTTTGACACTATTTAGTAATTGATTTTTGTAAAACTCATAACAGAATTATTAGTTCAAACCAAGTTGTTAAATCAATACTAACATGTCATATTAACCTATAAAATTAGTGTGATTCATAAAAAGTCTCAAATTACATTTATGTTGGTGTTTATAACATCAATTATGTCAATATTTCATTAATAAGATAATTACTGCATCATCATTGTGTCATAAATAAATTAAATTATTTAATGTCTAAAAATTACAAATAAAATACCATTATGTAGGAAATCGTTTTATCATTCTAATGAATATTTATAGTCGAATTTATCTTATGTATAACCCCATATTAAAAATTATTTACTTATTAAACTTTGATTTTAACTATTTTAACCTTTCTTTAAATAAATTAGTAATAAATGTCCTAATATAATCCATGTGGGCCTAAATGGTCATATTTCATTCCTAAGTTTGTTTTTGGTCAAATTACACTTGTCCAATAGAATTAGGACTTGTGTTAGGTTAATAATAATATCATCTTTACCCTTAATTACCCAATTTACTTTTAACCGTGGTAAAAAAACTAAAAAGTTACTATTCACCAAAAAAATTATTTTCTTCTCATTGAACCACATTTTACTTACTGACATCAACCGTGTCTCTTGGATTTTTGAAATTCCACTCACAGAAGCGGTAAAATTAAGTTTTATGAAAAATTCAGTTTTTTTAACTACCACTTAGTGGTTTCACTATTCATCAAAAAATTTGGTTTTCAGAAAAAAACCAAAATTTCACCCTAAGATAATTTCAATATTCTGAATCCAAAAATGAAGTCCATTTTGAAAAATAAAATTTATAAAATTTCAAAAAATGGTTATTACTATTCATAATGGCTAGTTTTAATAATATTTTAATAGTATATCATTGTTTAGTGAAACTCGGTATTGCGTACGACGCAAGCTATCGAGGAAGGTCGCGATTTCGTGTAAAGCAAGCCAAGAAAGTGTTGTGTAGAAAAATATTTCTTTAATGATTTATATAACATAAAAGTATCGGGTGTTACATGACCCAATGTTTTTCCAAATGGATATTCATTTCCTATAAATATTTCATAAAATCACATGAAAACACAACGTAATGAACTTCTAAGTGTTAAGTGACCTTTAAACATATGTTTGTCACTTCTGTGTTTGGAATTCTGAAAATCCGACATACATAGTTGTGTTCAAGATAATTTTTGAAGTCTAAGGAAACCAACATAATTTTTTTTGAATAGTAACCTACCCATATGAATAGTAACCTACCCTTATAAAAAGTAGTATGACCCTTATGATTAGTAAATCGTCCAAAAAAAGAGAATCCTTACTGATGAATAATTAAATAAAATCTAGGCATGTTAGAAAATTACAATTTGAACATTGTAAACATTTTTCTATTTTTGTGAGTCATAAATAAATAATTATAATTAATTAATTAATTTAACATAAAATTTATTTTCATAAAATGTGTCTTATAGTTTTTAGATAATTTTATAAGACCATACATTATTTTTGAAAGAATTATAAAATCAGTTTTAATTTTAAAAACTGTATTTTTCAAGAAAATTATGATTTTAATTAAATATTAAATTAATCATATTTAGAAAATTATTTTTGAAAAATGGACCTCATTTTTGGATTCTACATTTTGATAAATGTATGGGGGGGTAATTTGGGAATTTTCTAAAACACATGAATTTTTTAAGAATAGTGAAATATCGTAATTTACAAAAATAAGTTAAATAACCTAATAATAGATTCATGTGTGATGTTCTGCTGATTTAAGACCACTTGGTTTTGGATGACATTATAAAATTACTATTCTTGGTCATCGAAGACTCACTATTCTTTGTCTTGTGGATAAATAATAAATTAATGAATTATATATTAAGAAAACCCCTCTCCCCTTCACTATAAATACCACCCTTCACTCCCTAATTCCCTCAAACCTCTCAAGCTTCAAGCCTTGTCTAAACTCTACCCAAGCATCTTTCCTATCTCATCCCCCACGTCCAAGATCATCTGGTCTCATCAAAAGACCAAGCATAGGCCTCTTATGGAGGATCTCAAGAAGATGAATCAAGAGTTAATTTCTCTCTTTTTCCTTTAAATTCCTTTTAATTTCAAGTTATTTTATTATTCTATCCCGACCTATATTTTTCCAAATGGTATGGTAACACCATTATCATACATATAATTGAATTTTATGATACTAATGGAATATTATACCATCCAACCCCCTTCTCCTCTTCCTTTTATTTTATAAAAGAAAACATTGTTTGTGAGGTGTTAATCTATCACCTTCGAGAACCACATGTTTTTTTTCATTCATTTATACCTTCAGATCTGGTCATGAAACTATTTTTAAGGTTGAACCAGAATATGTTATTCTTATTATGTCTTAATTAATGTTTTGGAACTAACTTATGTACATATTACTAAATGAGTAAACAAAACAAGTTGTTGTGGTCGAAAAGCCACCCAAATTAACTCAAACAATCATCATTTAATTTCTATCTAATGATTCATCCACATGGTATAAAATTTAATTCATTATAACATCATTAAAACTCTTGTAATATCATTATAAACATGTAATATCTGTTCTGGATGTTTTCCCATGTTCTACATGAACTTTCATTTAAGAATACAAGTAAACCGCTCAAGAAAAACCATAAAAACAAACATTCCTGAACAATGTTTTCAAACCCTATAACTCATCAAAAGGCCTAATAAATTATTTAATGAAAACAAAATTAATCCTATTCATGTATAAAAGGTTTTATAGTTTATAATTATGGAATATAATGTCATTATATAGGAAATTAATGTTGAAACCATGGTCTTTTATTCATAAATTGGAGTATGGTTTGTGTTTGTTGACAATCCTCAGTGGAATTTCAAAATGTGTACCAGAAAAGTGATCATAATTTTCAAGAAGACAACAGTGTTAAAGGTGGTTCTGTTTCCCAGTGTTTTCCATGTTTTTCGGCATGAAAGTCGAGAAATAGAGAAAAGTGTTTTTGGGAAAGAGACTTGTGTGGCGTGTAATTTAAGGAGAGGGAACTTGTGCACCTAGAGTTTTTCATGATCAGAATGTGGAAAAATGGAAAAGGGATAAGGGTCACACAATTATTGGTGAGGTCGCGCAACTGACATGCGCGCCGAGAAAGGACTTTCATACTGGTGCCTGGGAGGATTGGAAACTTGTGCGCCTATTGTTCTTCATGATCAGAACATCAAAATATGTCAAAGGAAAGAGGGCTGCGCAAGTACTGGTGTGACCACGCAAGTGAGTAGTGAAAAAGAGGATAGGGCGGTTAGAGTTGTGCACTTGGACTTGTGCGCCATGAGGAAACTTGCACGCCACCACGCAGGGGGTCTAGTTTGCCTATAAATAGAGGAACCCCCCCCCCCTCATCTGCAACGAAGTTCAAGACTCTGAGACTTTTCGTGCTCTCGTTGCACAAGTGGTTGAGTCGCACAATTGGTTGTTGGGTCGCGCAAGTAGAGGCTGCACGCCAGTTGTTGGATGTGTAACCAAGGTGGTTTGGGAGTTAAAGGCGTAGCGTCGTGCAAGTTTTTAGTTGAAAGAGGTAGTGTCACACAGGTGGGTCGGTGTCACCTGCGCACCAAATTTGTACCGCTCATGTGACTTGTGCACCGATCTAGAAACTTGCACGCCGGTCTTGGAGAAGTTCTCCAGGTGAGGTTGAAGTACGCCCACCCCTTTTTGGAGCTGCCCGAAAGATGAAAGATTCCAAGATACCTTCGGTGAAAAGTGAGATTAGTCTACATGTGAAAGTTTTACATCAACAGAGCATCTACATACAACAGAGGATGCATTGTTTTGAAATGATGAAGAGACCTTCATTTCTACAAACGGAGTGTGACTTCACCGAGGGAAATGATCTAGGGGGATTCAACGGGAGTGACCCGAGGGATGCTGTGAGCTATCCCTAAACCTTTTGTAAATGCAGTGATCCTGGGATAGAGTGATAGTTCTAGAAATTTTTTAATCCACATCTTGCGACGTTTAGTGGAATTAGGTATGACCGAAAAGCTGTCATCGTATGATCCTTGGACATTTCCCTTATTGGTGAACCAAGTAAAAAGTGTTGTGTGTTCTCTGTGCATGTGAATGTTTGCTTTCTGATCATATTCATCATACAGGTTCAACATGTTCTTACCAACATAGGAAAAAGATCCACCACATTAAAAGAAAAAGTTGTCACCCTGATTCACCCCTCCCCTCCCAGGGTTTCTTGGGGTCCATCAAGTGGTATCAAAGGGTAACGGTTGCTGGGGTTGAATCTGTCTTTTTTCATCATGGAGAATGCAGTCAATGTCAGAGGAGTCCCTCACTTTGATGGAAGTAATTTCCAGATCTGGAAGAATATAATGAGATCTCATATGTAATCTCTTAGAATTGAAGTTCTATTTTCTACTGTGCAAGGAATACAAGTCACTGATCCAAGAGGCCTGGATATGACTAACACAGATAGTAAAATTCATGATGCAGATGCTAAAGCACAAGATGCACTCACCACGACCCTTTCGGATTAGATCTAACTAAAGGTGATGAATTGAACCCCAGAAAAATACATGTGGGATAAACTCGAGAATAATTAAGAAGGAGATAGCAAAGTGAAGGAGGCAAAACTACAAGTGATGCACAATAGGTTCGATGATTTAAAGATGCATCCGGATGAGAATGCAGACTCCTTCATTAATCGAATCACTGAAGTAGTTTGAGCAATTTGGGGCCTAGGAGAAGAAATAATAGACATTGACATTGTGAAGAAAATACTGAGAATACTTACACCCCTGTACAATGAAAAGGTATCATCCATTGAGGAAAGAGATCATTCAAAACTTTCTCTGGATGACCTTCTAAGAAGCTTGGTAGCATACAAAATGAGAATCAAACCAGAAGATTCTATGACTCGTGTGATCAAGGAAATGGAATTTAAGGCCATGGATAAACTAAATATTACAAAATATAGTAGTGGTGATGATGAAAAAGAAAAAAAATTCTTTCTCTCATTACAAAGAAGATTCAGAAGGGAAAAGGTAAATTCATAGGGAAGTTACCTCTTGCATGGTTTCGTTGTGGAAAAGTTGGGAACATTTCCTCTCAGTGCATAAGAAAGATCATTGATGAAGGGAGTGAAGATGAAATCTTCTAGAAGCCTCAGAAAAATTTTTTCCAAAAGGGAAACTTCAAATGTAGAAAGAAAATCCAAAGGAAGAGTTTTGTATGTGAAGAGGAAGAAGATGATAATGAATTATATGATGAAGAAGAACCAGAATTCAAAACTGGGAACCATGCTTCCATGATGGAAACTATTGAAAAGTCAGAAGATACTGGTGGAGAAAAATAGTTGAAAATTTGTGCAGATCCCAAGATGAAACTTAAGAATGATGTTAGAAAGCTTAAGACTAAATGTAAGAGTTGAAATAAGTGGAAATAAATTGTAGAAGAATCAACTGAATATTTTGATCATCATGAAGCTGAAATGGAATGACTGGAAGTATTTGTGGAGGTACAACATAAAATAATTGAAATCAATGATGATGTAGTGGATCTGAAGATAAGAATTGAATAGAAGGAAAAGGTCATCAATGACCTCACCTCCATACTAGAAGAAAATCCAGGACTACTGAGGGTCTTGAGGATGAAGTTGTTACTCTTAAGAGTAAACATGAGACCCAATCAATTCCAAAATAATAAAGGAAGAAAATATAGTTTTAAAGATTCTGAGATGCAGAATTACTGGAAAGAGCCAAGTGTGGTTCATATGGGGTTGGAAAAATATTTAGTGATCAAAGAAATGCTTTCATGTGAAAGAGTGGAATTGGCTGTGAAGTTGAGCCATCAACTGCTGTAAGTGAAAAGATCCAAACGACTGATTGGATGAAAGTTGAACATATTGAAACATTGCCTAAAGTGCTCAAAAAGGAACCCTCAATCCAAACTAAAAGGAGAACTGAAAATTTTCGTAATACATTCAGAAATGACAGGTAGTCTAACTATTCTCCCATGGAAGAAGGTATGAGGAGAAATTCAAGTGAGAAAACAATTTTTCTAATAAAGTGTCAGTTCTGTGGCTATCTGGACCATACCATGTCTTATTACGAATATGAAAGAATCTGTATGAATGGAGAAGATATAGGAGCTAAAAAAAGGAGAAAAAATTAATATTCTAATTCTTATAGATGAAACAATTTCTATGGATATTGTTTTTTTGTTCCAACATTGGTCTTAAGGCTACTGATTGCAGGTAGAAAAGGGACATAGACACCTCATACCGATGTTCAAGACAAGTCAAGTCTCATCAGCAAGACAATGTTTCTCTTTCAAACAGGTTTTCTCCTCTCAATGTAGATTTTGACTATGAAGAACCTGGGTACATGGAAGAGATAATTGGAAGGCCATCAGTACTCTATACTCAATCCAATGTCTCATGGAAGGAAACTAAGAATGTTGAAAAATCCACCCTTGTAGAGGTGGACCTCAAAGCTACAAAGAACAACAGTAACTGGATTCTTGATAGTGGTTGTTCATCTCATATGATAGGTGATGCCGACCTGTTAATGGATATCGAAAGGAAGGTTGATGGTACAGTATGATTTGGTAATGATGGAGCTATGAAAATCAAAGGGAGTGGAAGTACCGAATTATCTAATGGAGAACTAAAGAAGACTAGAGTCCTTTATGTAGATGGCCTACATCATAATCTACTCAGCTTGAGTCAACTATGTGACTCGGTACTTATAGTTTCTTTTAATCAGAAAGGATGTGCTATCAAGGGAAAGACATGAAATTAACTTAAGAAGGGATGCAGAACAGAAGGCAACTTCTATCAGGTTTATAGTGAAGAAAATGTCTTTTACATTACTGTTGAAGAAGAAAACAATTTGTGGCATTGGAGACTGGGACACATCAATCAAGAAGACATGGAGAAAATATCAAAATTGAGAATTGTGATGGACATTCCCAACCTGAAGCATGAGCATGAAAAGTCTTGTGATGTTTGCATTCGTGGGAAGCTGGTCTGCAGTTCATATCGGCCAAAGAAGACAAGGGTATCTCACCTTCTTGATCTGATTCATACAGATGCATGTGGGCCGATAAATGTTGCCAGAACTCATGGAGAAATGTACATTGTCCTTTTCATATATTATTACAGTAGAATGGCATGTGTGATGGTCATTCACAGGAAATGAAATGTCCTTGACTGCATGGAAACATATCAGTGAATCGCCGAGAATGATACCGATCGAACAATCAAAGTGTTGCGATCTAAAAATGGAACAGAATACACATCCATTGAATTTGAAAATTATCTGGAGAAGCATGGGATATAGAATCAGGTAGCTACTATGAGAACTCCACAAAAAAATGGAGTTGTTGTGGATAGGAATCGATAAGTGAACAACATGGCATGAACTATACTGATTGAGAGTCGTATGCCACAGCAATACTGGAAAGAGGTTGTTCAAGCTGCTGTGTATATTCAGAATCGAACATGAATTTATATGGGTAAGACGAAGACACCATATGAATTGTGGATTGGAGGGAATCTATTTTTAAAATACATTTGTGTCTTTGGAAGTAAATGCTTCATTAGAAACAAAGAAGGAAATCAAGGGATGTTTGGAGACAATGCAGATGAAGGAATTTTCCTTGGTTACTAAATGAACAACAAATCCTACAAATGATTCAATAAGAATTTAAAAAGGATTGTATAAAGCAGTGATGTTATGATAATTGAAGAGAAAACCACAAATGCTTCAAGGATGTCATATGCTGATGTGATAGAGGGTTAGGAAGAAAGTGAATGTGGAGAAAATAAAAATGTATAAATTTAAGAAGTTGTACAATACACTCAGCAGTCACATCATGATGTTGACTTAGAAGAAGAATATGAAGACGAAACTGTGGCTGAAAAGAATGAAACTGAACCTCGAAGGAGAAATCGAAGAGCTAAGATTGATCCATCCAACATTATTAGGGGCATGAGTGCACCCACTCAAACATGAAGGATGAGGAATAACACGCAATCTTCATTTCTGTTAGTTGTGGAGCCATCCTCATTTGAAGAAGCCAAAAATGATTAATCTTGGGTGAAAACGATGAATGAATAATTAGATCAGATTGACAAGAATCAGACATGGGATATTGTCTAGAGATTCGAAGGTCACAATGTTATTGGTAACAAAAGGATCTTAAAAAATAAGTTTGATGAGCATGGATGTTTCATCATAAACATAGCACGATTGGTATGTAAAGGTTACTCCTTGATTGAAGGCATTGATGATGAAGAATCCTTTGCTCCAGTGGCTAGATTGGATTATATCAGGATCTTTCCTGCCATGGCACTCCAAAGAAGATATATATTATATCAAATGGATGTCAAGACAGCATTCTTGAGTGGTTTACTCGAATAAGAAGTCTACATTGAACAACCAGTGGGTTTTGTTCTAGTTACTGATGATACAATGGTTTGAAGCAGGCACCATGGTCATGGTACTCACGAGTGGATTCGTATCTCAAGAAGCTGGAATTCAAAAGAGGAGGAGTAGATCACAATATGTATGTGAAGAATTCTCCAAATGATCAATTCATGGTTCTAGTCTACGTTAATGATATTATATTTTGTGGCAGCAGGCATAAATCAGTGGGAAAATTTTCCAATCACGTGAAATTATAATTTGAAATGTCTATGATTGGGGAGCTCACATATTTCATGGGGTTGTAGGTGATTCAAAAGAAGGAATACACATTCATTTCATAGGAAAAGTATGCAATAGATCTGCTGAAGAAGGTTAATATACAAGACTCCAAACCAATGTCAACTCTGATTGCAGTTGGAACTAAACTTAGAATGCATGAGGATGGGGCCTCTGTTGATCCCACCTTGTACAAGAGAATCATTGGGAGCCTATTGTACCTGACAGTGACAAGGCCATATATTGTCTTGCCACATGTCTTGTGTCCCACTTTCAGAGTAATCCAAAGGAGGAACATATGGCAGAAGTAAAAATAATAATGATGTACATTCAAGGTACATATAACTTTGGGTTATTTTTTGTTACAGGCAGGGACATTGAATTATCAGCATTTTCTGATACTGACTGGGATGGTGATGTAGTATACAGAATGAACACTAGTGGTGGAGCCTTCTATATTTGGAAGAAATGAGTTGGCTTGTTGAGAAAGAAACAAGAAAGTACTTATCTTAGTACTACTGAAGATGTGTATATATCCACCACAAAGGAATGCACTCAACTACTATGGATGAAGAAACAACTTACAGATATTGGTGATGAGGTGAATCAACCAATGGTAATAAACTGTGATAACAAGAGCGCAATTGATCTCATGAGAAATCATGTTCCGCATTCTCGTACAAAACATATTGAAGTCAGGTATCACATTATCAAATAAAAAGTTGAGAAAGGGGTGATTAGAATGGATCATGTGGTAATTGATGAGAAAATGGTAGATATCCTGACCAAGCCACTGTCAGCGACTGTGTTTGGGAAGCATCAGTTGAACCTCAGTGTTCAGCCACCTCCCACTGCATAAGGAGGTTACGCAATTCCCCTCTCCCAATTTTTGATAACTATTTTTATCTTTTTATGGATGTGATGAAGGTTTGTGAGGGAGATACTATCTAGGGGGAGTATGGTTTTAGCTGAACAATGAACACATTACCGGTCTTTTGGTTTCTTGTCAATGGGGGAGAAAAGAATAAATTCAGGCATGTTCAGGCATATCATGCTTCTGTGATAAGAAGGATGAGAAGGAATACATTGGTCATGTAATGCTTCTTGGGGGACATTGTGAATTCCAACACACGGGAAACCAATTCATGCTTTCTCCCTTGTTTTCTACACCGATCATTGCTCACGTTGACTTAGAGTGTTGGTTGAGTTGATTCTTGTGTTTTTGGTTTACATGTGGAAGAGAGTCTATTGAATTTATTTTCTGATTTCCAAAAAACCCAAAGGGGGGATATTGTTGGAACCATGGTTTTCTATTCATGAATTGGAGTATGGTTTGTGTTTGTTGACAATCCT
This sequence comes from Viscum album, assembly GCA_963277665.1. Classification (NCBI taxonomy): domain Eukaryota; kingdom Viridiplantae; phylum Streptophyta; class Magnoliopsida; order Santalales; family Viscaceae; genus Viscum; species Viscum album. The sequence continues at coordinate 1,284,017,356 of OY728159.1, read as the reverse complement.
TAGTAGAGTTTCAATATGTGTACCAGAAAAGTGATCATACTGTTCAAGAAGACAACAGTATTGAAGGTGGTGTTGTTTCCCATTGTTTTCAAAATTTTTGGGCCTGAAAATTGACAAATGTAGAAAAGTGTTTTTGGTAAATAGACATGCATTACGTGTAATTTAAGGAGATGGAACTTCCGCGCCTAGAGTTTTTCATGATCAGAACGTGGAAAATGGCAAAGGGATAAGGGCCACGCAAGTGTTGGTGAGGTCGCGCAACTGACATGCGCGCCGAGAAAGGACTTGCACGCTCGTGCCATGGAGGATTGGAAACTTGTGCACCTATTGTTATTCATGATAAGAACATCAAAATATGGAAAAGGAAAGAGGGACGTGCAAGTACTGGTGTGATCGCGCAAGTGAGTAGTGTAAAAGAGGCCAGGGCAGTTGGAGCTGTGTGTCAGGACTTGTGCGTCGTGAGGACACTTGCGTGCCACTACGCAGGGGGTCCAGTTTTCCTATAAATAGAAGACCCCCCCTCATTTGCAATTAAGTTCACAACATTGATATTTTTCGAGCTCTCATTGCGCATTTGGTTGAGTCACGCAAGTGGTTGTTGGGTCGCACATGTAGAGGCTGCACGCCGGTTGTTGGTTGCGCGACCAAGGTGGTTTGGGAGTTAAAGAGGCATCGTCGTGCAAGTTTTTTGTTGAAAGAGGAAGTGTCACACAAGTGGGTCGGTGTCACCTGCATGCCGAATTTGTATCGGTCAAGTGACTTGTGCGCCGGTCTGGAAAATTGTGCGCCGGTCTTGGAAAAGTGTGCTAGGTGAGGTTGAAGTACGCCTGCCCCTTTTTGGAGCTGCACGAAAGCTGAAAGATTTCAAGATACTTTTGGTGAAAAGTGAGATTAGTTTACAAGTGAAAGTTGGACATCAACAGAGAATCTACATACAACAGATGATGCATTCTTTTGAAATGATGAAGAGACCTTCATTTATACAAACTGAGTGTGACTTCACTAAGGGAAGTGAGCTAGGGGGAGTCAACGGGAGTGACCCGAGGGACGCTGTGAGCTGTCCCAGAACCTTTTGTAAAGGCAGTGAGCCTAGGACAGAGTGATGGTTCCCAAACCTTTTTAATCCATAGCTAGTGAAGTTTAGTGGAATTAGGTACAACCAACAACCTGTCATTGTATGATCCTTGGATGTAGCCCTTAGTGGTGAACCAAGTAAAACGTGTTGTGTCTTCTCTGTGCATGTGAATGTTTGATTTCTGATCATATTCATCATACAGGTTCAACAATTTCCTTCAAACATGGGAACAAGATCCATCACATTAAAAGATAATGTTGTCACCCTGATTTACCCCTCCCTTCTCAGGGTGTCCCAGGGTCCTTCAATTAACGCATAGGGAGTTTTCAGATATAAGGTAAGGGGAAATTCTCGAACCCAATTTCGTCCTTCGGGTTCTCCCTCTTTCACTCCTTTTTGATATGGTTACTCATTAAAAATATTTTTCTCATAATTTTCTTTCATTTTCTAGTATATAATGGTTTTTCACTGGTATTTATGTCAATCCAAATGTTTTCGAAAATAAATCTTATTTTAAGAAGACACCTTTTACTTCTCATTCAAGATTGACGGTTCTTATAATATGTATGTTATTAAATCATTATTTTGGGAACCCAATGTTTATGAATTTGTTATTATGGGATGAAACCCATTCCTTTTCATGAGTTTATTATGTCCCTATTTTTAAATATTTATAGTGGCATGAATGATAAATGATAATGTTATGATATGACTAGTGCATACAGAATTATATAGCGCAATATGAATGTTTCAATGTGATGGTTGTGCCAAATTATACAGTGCTCCAATGCATTGAGTAAATTAAAGAATATCATGAGTGAATGTAAAATTATGTGTGAAAAAGATTATATCTTTGTTCACATGTATTTTTGGTAGTTAACCACTAAGACATGATGTTTCATTTTTTTCATTTCCACATTTGAAGTCTTTTATTTATGCTTCCTCTCTTGTTCATGATTATTTGCATGTGTTATGAATATCCTCACCCCATGATATATTGTTCTTATCGATATTTTTACTAGGTTTTTATCTCACCTCTTTTGATGTATATCATTATGTGACTACATGTACTAAGGATAGGTCAAGTGCCAGTAAGAATCTAGAGAAGAAGAAATTGAATAAATTTTTATGTTCGATGTTGTAATTGTTATGTATGGTCCTAGTTTTCCCAAGACACTAAGACGTTGTACCCTCTATGTGAAATAATATTATGTTATTTATCATTAAAATGATGTAATATTAATGTAATTAAAGGCTAGGTCTCTATAGTTGGTATCATAGGAAAGGTTTAGTTACTTTGTGAATTAGGATTAGTGAACCCTAGAGAAATCCTCTAGCATGAGACTAAGTACAAATATGCACAAAAGAATTTCTACATTGGGATCCCATGTGTAATGATTTTAGTATAAATTGTGTAAATGAATAAGTTATTTATTCATGACTTGTTGACTTAGTTTTTGTTCAATCCATTTCTATTTCAGAAAACAGTGGGAACCAGGATAAACCAGGCCAATGAATCGTGTGATGGACAATTCAATGATTTCCCAAACGACATCCCCAATGATTTATGAGGTGGAGTTCAGAACGTCATGGCGATCCATACCCAATTATCGCAGGTTATGAACAATAATCGTAATAATGGAAAACATACTCTTTCACCAAAGAGAGAGGAACTGGATATCAAATGTTTTATGCAGCAATGACCACTAACATTTAGTGGATCTTTCGATCCTCTAGTTGCGGAATAGTGGGTCAACACCAAAGAGAAGAACTTTTTGATCTTTACCATTCTAAGATGGAGAAGTTGACTCTAGACATTTATCGTCTAGATGGAGAGTCTGATCAATGTTGAGATTTGATTAAGAACACCAATCCAAGGGAGTAAATTAAAGAGATAGAATGGGAAGACTTTAAGATCATGTTTCTTAATAATTATTTCCCACGAACTCTTCACAAAAAGATGGAGAGAGAATTCATAGAGCTCAAGCAAAAAGAATGAGAATCTGTCACAACCTATGATGTGAATTTCACATGTCTTCCAAGGTATTCTTCGGGATTTGATATCAACAATGATAGAAAAAATTGATAGATTATTTAGTGGATTAAAACCACGCCTTCGAAAGGATCTTCAAATTTGAGACTTCGGGAGTTATGAAGAAGTTATTTGGTATAATCTAAAAGTGGATATAGAGTTTAAGTAATGTTCCCATGGATATGGTGATAAGAAACGAAATATGGAGTTTTAAGGTGGTGGATTTAATGATAAAGGTGGGAAGAAAACTAAAAAACCCACATGCCAAAAATGTGGGAAGTTACACCATGGGATCTGCTGTAAAGGGATGGGGAAATGCTACAATTTTCGAAAAAAGGACATAATGCTCAAGAGTGTCTAAAAGACATGAAAATGAAAGATAATGTAGAACGAAAAGAGAGAACCACCCACGGTTCAATGCTATAATTGTAGGGAGCTAGGGCACTATGAAAAATAGTGCACTAAACCTCAAGTTCTCGAGGGTAATCATCATCAGTAGCCACCAAATCCAAAGGAACACGAGATTTCATATGCCATCACTACTGCGGAAGTGGAGCAAGATAAAAAATTCATACAAGGTACACTTCCTATTCACTCAATAATGGAAAATGTCTTATTTAATTCTGGTTCTACGCATTTCTTTAAATCTTGTAAGTGTGCTATAACTATAGAATCGATTCCCCAAAACCTTGAAGTGGAGATATCTGTAAAAACACCAAGTGGGGAAATCATTGGAACCGAAGTGTTCAAATCTTATCTTGTTTGCGTATTTGGGAAGATCCTTCTGGAAAATCTCTTAATAATTTCCTTGGTGAAATTCGACAGTATATTGGGAATGGATTGGCTCACATTATATAGATCACATATCAACTCTCAGAAAAAAGAAATATATTTTCATATTCTGAACAATCCCATGCTCTTATACAAATTAAAATAAGCTCATGAATCTACTTTGAAAAATCCTTCATCATTTTGGATGTTGATTCCCTACAATAAGCATACCTCTCCCAAATGGTTGAGTCAATGGAAGATTCCAACCCTGTGGAAATTCCCATCGTGAGGGAATACAGTGATGTATTTCCTAAAGATTTACCCATAATTCCCCCAGATCATGAAGTAGATTACTCAATTGATCTCATAGTTGGAGCTAATCCTATCTCAATGTGTCCTTATAAGATGTCTAATGTCGAACTAAAGGAGTTAAAGAAGCAACTAGAAGAGAATCTGGGAAAAGGGTTCATACGCCCTAGTGCATCACCTTGGGGTATGCTAGTGGTCTTTGTGAATAAGAATGATGGAACAATGTGCCTATGTATCGATTATCGGGAACTCAACAAGATCACCATAAAGAACAAGTATCATCTTCCAAGGATTGATGAATTGTTCGATCATTTAATATGATCTCAATACTTCTCAAAGGTGGATCTTTGTTCTGTATATCATCAGTTAAAGTTGAAGAAGAATGATATTCATAAAAATACCTTCCGTACAAGGTATGGGCATAATGGGTTTCTGGTGATGCCCTTCGGACTTACTAATTCCCCTACAGTCTTCTTGGATTTGATGAATAGAGTCTTTAGACATTATCTTGACAAATTTGTGTTAGTGTTTATTGATGATATTCTCATATACTCCAAGATCAAGGAGGAACATGAATAACATCTAATAATTGTGTTCGTGACATTGATAAAGTAGAAGTTGTACGGAAAGTTCAGCAAGTGTGACTTTTGGATGGAGAAAGTCACGTTCTTGGGACATGTGATCGCATGTTAGAGAATTGATGTGGATCCTTCAAAGAAATAGGTGATTGAGGAATGGACCAATCCCTATAGTGTCACAGAAATATGTAGTTTTCTGGGATTAGCTGGGTACTACCGACATTTTGAGAGAAAATTATCATGATTGTCAAGCCCGCTAACAAAGTTAACAAGGAAAGGGGTGAAGTATGTTTGGACAGAAGAATTTGAGGGCATCTTCAAGAATATAAAGAGAAGGCTAATCACAGCACATGTACTCACACTACCGAAAAGTGGTGAAAGTTTTATGATATATTGTGATGCTTCAAAGAAAGGCATGGGTTGCGTACTAATGAAAAATGAAAAATGTGAAATCCAAAGCCTCACGACAGTTGAAGATCCATGAGCAGAACTACACGACGCATGATCTAGAACTGGAAGCTATGATTTTTTCATTGAAAATCTGGAGACACTATCTTTATGGTGAGAAGTGTTACATATACACCGACCACAAGAGCCTAAAGTATATATTCACCCAAAAGGATCCCAACATGTGTCAAAGGAGATGGTTAGAGATAATCAAGGATTATGATTGCTCTATTCACTACCATCCTGGAAATACGAACAAAGTAGCTGATGATCTATGAAGAAAAGAACTCGCAACTCTATCCATATTATGGATTGAGAAAGTCCTTATCTTCATAGATATGTAAAGGATGGATTTGAAAATCATAAGGGAATGAGATACATCCTACCTTTCCCAAATGATTGCACAACCATCCATCCAATAGAAGATTAAGGAATCACAAAGGGATGATGTGGATACACAAAAGAGGGTGAATTTATTGAAGGAAGGGAAGCGGCAGAAGTTCCATATCAAAGATGATGGTGTGACTCAGTTTTGAATGTGGATTTGTGTGCCTTCATCACTCGGGATAAAGAACGAGCTATTGGATAAGGCACATACCTCAACATTCTCTATCCATCATAGGAGTACCAATATGTACCGTAATCTCTACAAACACTTCTGGTAGGATAACATGAATAAGGAGATTGAGGAATATATATTATATTTCCTGGTATGTCCGCATGTTGAAGAAGAGCGACCAAAGTCTAAAGGGATGATGCATCCATTGCTCATACACATGTGGAAATGGGAAGATGTTACTATTGACTTTCTCACAGGTATCTTGAATAGGTAGAAGAGAAATAATGTCATATGGGTTGTGGTTGACTGACTCACCAAGACTTTCCATTTTATCGCTATTTGGGAAGATCTATTTCTTGAACAACTTTAAAAGATATATTTGAAGGAAGTGGTGAGACTGCACGGTGTTCTACTCTCAATTGTCTCAGACTATGATGCAAGGTTCAAATCTGGAGGAGACTTCAACATGGTTTGAGTACTGAATTAAATTTAAGTATGGCCTATCATCCCCAAACTAATAGCCAGTATGAAAGGACTATTCATATGCTTGATGATAGGATAAGAGCCTACTCTCTCAAATTCAAAGGTGGATGGGATCAACATATCACATTGGTCGAGTTCTCATAGAACAATATCTTCCACTTGTGTATTCAGATGGATCCATATGAAGCTGTATATGGAAAGCGAAGTAGAACTCCAACCTGTTGGGATGAATTCAGAGAAAGAAAGCCACTTGGACCAAATCTTCTTCAAGAGATGATATAGAATCTTCAAGTCATACAAAAACACATCAAAGTTACTTAGAGTCGAAAAAAGAGCTATGTTGAAAACTGTCGAAGGGACTTGGAGTTCAACGTTGGAGATAAATACTTCCTTCGAATATCACCATGGAAGAGAGTAATGCGGTTTGGAAAGGAAGGAAAGCTAATCCCATGGTACATTGGCCCCTTTGAGATTCTTGACCGAATTTGAGTCATGGCCTATCAGCTTGCACTTCCACCAAATATGGATCATGTTCATGATGTGTTTCACGTATCACTCTTGAGGAAGTTCATACCAGACCCCTCACATGTACTAAACTCAATGGTGGTACAGTTGGAAGGAGATATATCTAATGAGGAGAAGGCAGTAGAGATTCTGGACTAGAGAGATAAGGTTCTATGCAATAAGACAACCCACCTTGTTAAATTGTTGTGGATGAACCATAAGTTTGAATAATCTACTTGGGAACCTGAAGAGGAGATGAAGGAGAAGTACCCTAACCTGTTTGTGTAAATTGATATTTTCAGGGCGAAATTTCATAAGGGGGACGAATGTAATGACCCAAAGTTTTTTCAAATAGAAATTACCTTCTTATAAATATTCCATAAAATCACATAAAAACACAACATAATGAACTACCAAGTTCTAAGTGACCTTTAAACATAAGTTTTTCACTTCTGTCTTTAGAATTTCAAAAGTCTAACATACAAAGATGTGTTCAATATGATTTTGGGAGTCTAATAAAACAAACATAATTTTTTTGAATAGTAACCTACCCTTATGAATATTAACCTACCCTTATAATTGTAACATAACCTTATAAATAGTAGTACAACCCTTATTAATATTAAATATTCCAAAATGAGAGTAACCTTACCCATGAATAATTAATTAATATTTAGGCATCTTAGAAATTGACAATTTGACCATAGTAAACGTTTTGGTGTTTTTGTGAGTCATAAATAATGAATTATAATTAATTAATTAATTTAAAATAAAATTTATTTTCTTAAAATTTGTCTTATAGTTTTTAGATAAATTTATAAGACCCTACATAATTTAAGAAATCATTCTAGAATCAGTTTTAATTTTGAAAACCGTGTTTTTCATGTATATTATGATGTTAAATAAATATTAATTTAATCATATTTAGAAAATTAATTTGAAAAAATGGACATCATTTTTGGATTCTTGACATAAAAAATGTCTAGTTTGAAATTTTGGGATTTTTCTGAAATACTAGAATTTTTTATGAATAGTGAAATACCGTAATTTACAAAAATAAGCTAAATAAGCTAATTATAGAGTCATATGTGATGTTATGCTGATATAACCCCACCTAGATAGGTATTAAATTATAAAATAACTATTTCTGGTCATGGAAGAATCACTATTCCTTGTTTTGGAAAGAAATAATAAATTAATGAATTTTATATTAAGAAAACCCCTCTCCCGTCCAATATAAATATCACACTTCACTCCCACATTCCCTCACACATCTCAAGCTTCAAGACATGTCTAAGAACTGACCATGATTATTCCCTATCCCCCCCCCTCCCACGTCCATGATCTTCTGGTCTCATCAAAAGACCAATCCTAGGCCTTTGAATGAGGATCTCAAGAGGATGATTCAAGAGGTAATTTCTCTCCTTTTCATTTATATTCCTTTCAATTTCATGTTGGTTTATTATTATCTACCAACATATATTTTTCCAAATGGTATGGTAACTCTAGTATAATACATATAATGGATTTTTATGATACTAATGGGATATTATAAAATCCAACCCACTTCTCCTCTTTCAATTATTTTATAAAAGACAACGTTGTTCATGAGGTGTTAATCTATAATCTTTGAGAACGACATGTTATCTTTTTTTCATTTCTACCATCATATCTGGTCATGAAACCATTTTTATGGTTGAACCAGAATATTTTATGATTATTATATCCTAATTAAATTTTTGGAACTAACTTATGTACATATTAGTAAATGAAAAAACAAAACAAGTTCGTTGTGGTCGAAAAACTTCCCAAATTAACTCAAACAATCATCATTTAATTCCTATCTAGGGATTAATCCACATGGTATACAATTTAATTAATTATAAGATCATTAAAACTTATTTAATATCATTAATAACATGTAATATTAGTTCTGGATGTTTACCCATGTTCTACATGAACTTTCTTTTAAGAATAAAAGTGAACCTCTCATGAAAACCCATAAAAATAATCATTCTCGAACAATGTTATTAAACCCTATAACTCATCAAAAGGCCCATAAAATAATATAATGAAACCAAAATTTACCCTATTGATTTATAAAAGGTTCTATAATTTATAATTAAGGAATATAATGTCATTATACAGGACATTAAAGCGAAGGGAGTGTTCAGATATGAGGTAAGGAGAAAAATCTTGAACCCAATTTCATCCTACAGGTTCTCCCTCTTTCACTCATTTTTGATATGGTTACTCCTTAAAAATATTTTGTTCATAGTTGTCATTCCATTTCAAGGATATACAGGTTTTTCACTGGTATTTATGTCAAACCAAATGTTTTCCAAAGTAACTCTTCTTTTAGGAAGACACCTTTTACTTCTCATTCAAGATTGATGGTTCTGGTAATATATATGTTATTATCTATTTATTTTAGGAAACCATTGTTTATGAATGTGTTATTATAGGATGAAACCAATTCCTTTTAATGGGTTAATTATGTTCCTTTCTTTATATATTCATTGTGGCATGTATGATAAATTATAATGTTATGATATGATGGGTGCACCCGGAATTATATAGCGCAATATGAATGTTTCAATGTGACGGATGCACCCAGACTTATATAGAACTCCATTAAATTGGGTAAAGTGATAAATATCATGAGTGAATGTAAAATTATGAGTGAAAAAGATTCTAGCTTTTTTTACAAGTATGTGTGGAAGTTATCCTTAAGACATGATGTTTCATTTTTATGCATTTCCACGTTTCAAGTATTTTATTTATGCTTCCTATCATGTTCATGATTCTTTGCCTATGTCATGAATATTATCACCTAATGCTATATTATTCTGATATATCCTCTTTATAGGATTCTACCTCTCTCATTTTGATGTATATCCTCAGGTGACTACATGTACTAATGAGAGGTCAAGTTCCAGTAAGAAGTTAGAGAAGAAAAAATTGAATAAATGATTATGTTCGATATTGTAATTGTTATGTGTGGTCATAGTTTTCCCAAGATACTAAATAGTTGGATCCTCTATGTGTAATACTATTATGTTATTTCTCTTTAAAATGATGTAATAGTAATGTAAGAAAATGCTGGGTCGCTATAATTACAATGATCATCTATATCAAATCTAAGAAGATTGGATCCTTTTCAATTCTCATCAATGAAAGTGAATCTAGATCCTTTCTACTTAGAGAATCCACCACCTTGTTCATGTTCCTCTGATGGTAGTGAATTGAGAATTCATAGTCTTTGATCAGCTCTAACTATCTTTGTTGGAACATATTCATCTCTTTCTGTGTGAATATATATTTGAGGATTTTTTGATTCTTATATACTTCACACATCTCCCCAAGTAGGTAATGCCGAAAAAATTTCAAAGAGATGATTACTACAGCCAACTCCAGATCATGTGTTGGATATTTTTTCTCAATATATTTCAATTTTTTTGAACAATAGAAAATGACTTTTTCATTTTCCATCAGCACACAACCCATGCCCTTCTTCGAAGCATGACTGAATACTACAAAATGTTCTCCACTTGTGGGTAATGTGAACACATGTGAAATGATAAGACTCTTTTTCAAATCCTTGAATCTCTCTTCACATTTATCAATCCAAGAAAACTTGACTCTCTTCTGAGTATACTTGATAAGTGGTTTTGAATATCATGTGAAATTTCTAACAAATCAGTGATAATATCCATATAACCCCATGATGCTACGGATATCTGGCACTGATGTTGGCCTCAACCATCCCTCAATTGATGATGTCTTAGTGGGATCCACGGATATCCTATTTCTTGGGATGATATGACCATATAATGATACTTATTTCAACCAGAACTCACACTTTTACTTTGTATATAGATTTTCCTTTCACAATGTCTCTAGTATAGTTCTTAGATTCTTTTCATGTTCCTTATTGATTTTAGAGTATATTAGAATATCATCTATAAATAATAACACAAATTTTTCAATGTAATCTATAAAGACTCTATTCATCAAGTCCATGACGATTTTTGGAGAATTAGTGAGTCTGAAATGCATTACTTTAAATTCATAGTGCTCGTATCTTGTATGAAAACAATTATTAGGGATATCATCCTTCTTTACCCTTACATGGTAATATCCCAACCACAGATCCACCATAGAGAAGTATTGTACTCCACATAGCTAATCGATCAAGTCATCCATTCATGGAAGATGATACATGTTCTTTATCGTGATTTTGTTGATCTCACGTTAATCAATGAAAAGGCGCATTGACCCATCCATCTTCTAGATGAAGAGGAATGGTGCACCCCATGGTGAAGAACTTGGGCATATAAACCCTTTATCCATATTCTCATATAGTTGATTCTTTACCTGCTCAATCTCCAAAACAACCATTCTATAGAGCGTCTTGGATCTTGGTAATTTCCTAGGTATCAGATCAATTGCGAATTAAACATCTTGTATAGGAGGAAGATCAGGATATTACTTCGGAAACACTTCAATGAATTATCTCATAGTAGGCATGTCTTCATGGATTGTTTCATCCTTAGACTCAATTATGTGAGAAATATATGCATACTAATAGGGTAGTAATATTAATGCTTGAGATGATGGTTCTAAAGAAGATTCACCCTTCTCCTTGCACTTGTACAGAATCAAGGGTCGATTCACAATATGAATAATTATTTCCCTCTCATGGAAATTTATTATGGATCTATATAGGGAAAACCTATCCACGAAACAAATTTCCCCAAATTCCACTAGATAGTGTATGATGAGGTTCTTTGGGATTTAAAATCCACAAATTGTGATAGGGGAGGTGTTATATTCATGGCATGCTATTATTTCCCCATTTGTCATTCTCACGGACATCTCTACTTCCATGATTCTTGGTGGTGTTGGGATTGTTATACTAATAATTTGGGATATAAAAGAATGTGTATATCCATTTTACAAAAGTACATTTGTTATTATGGAATGAATAACTAGCTTACTTATCATCACTTCATTGTTGGGGTTCGCTTTGGTTGTAGTGATGGAAGAAATCACTCCCTTGATGCCTTGGAGGTTGTTAGTTTCCTCTAAAACCCCTTGTCTTAGATAATTGGTTTTCAAAGTTCCCTAGTTCTTTGCAGTTGAAGCGATGACCAATGTGTTGAGGTTTGAATGGAGAATTATTCTCCTCTGTCATAGTAGCTCATTATTCATATTAGCAGTTAATAACCATGTGACCTTCTCTTCCACACCTAAAGCATTTTCTCATCCTCTTTAGAAAATTTCTGAGGTTCTTCTTTCCACACCTTTGGAAGTGGGGTGCGGTATTTTCTTAACACCATTACATTTATCCATCGGACTACTAGAATTAAATTCATCCTTCCAGATATTATCCCCATGATACCCCTGAGATTCATCTACCACTATTTTGACTTTGAGGTCATATCAAACAATTTTCTTGTAGCTATCGATGTCATGGATCATTAGGGATTTCTGTTGGAAAGGTTTTTTCCCACCAAAGAAGTGGTCAACCTTGAATTTAGGGGTAACATAAAATTTAGAGGTGTATCATAAAAGACTTTTGAAGTTTTCCTCATATGCTTATATGGATTCTATATATTTTTTCCTGATGGAAAGAAAGTACCATTCCATCTTAAGTCAGAAAGTGTGTGGAAAATATTATTCGAAAAAAAAATTCCATAAATCATTCCATTCTAATGCCTTTATCTCTTCCTATGGATTCATATTTTTGATCAACGTCCACCATTCCACAGTTTCACCCTCTATACTATAATCATCCAAAATAACCTTCTATTTTCTATAACATTGATGTATGGAGAAGATCATTTCAATGGAGTTGATCCATTGTTCGGCAGTTGAGGGATCAGATGATCCATAAAAAGTAAGAGGCATTGTTCTGATGATGCTCTCGATTGTGGGTTGTTTTTTCTTGGGGGTATGGGGTTGAATGTTCCTATTGGACTATGCTTCTATTCAAAACATGAGTTTACTGAGAGAGTATCATGACAATGTTTTTGATTCCTGCTCCCACCAGATTGGGTATCTCATTAGCACAGTCATCATATTTATCTTCACGTCAGTTTTTAGACTGAGTCATCCTATTACTGACCATTGGATGGAATAAAAAGAATTTTATAGGTAAAAAATAAAGGGGAATCCAAATACAAAAAGTTATTACTTAAAAATTACATTTATTTCTTAACTTATGAATTTATAGGCTTCAATCTATGTTATCCATAACCTACATCCCAAAATATATTCATAGGGAAATTTTTTGTAATCCATTAATTGTGGATCATACTAAGCTTATGAATTTAACAAATCATATAACCCAAGAGAGTAATATCCAATAGTTTATCAAGTCCCATTGTCGTGTACCAGTTCTTTTTCGAGTCTAGAACAAATCGTTGTTTTCAGGTTTTACCCCTAGATACATTTTTTCCAGAGCCTCCTCTACTTGCTCGTATCTAGAAAGGTATGTATATACTTGATAAACCAATTACACAATTATCATAAAAATTTATGTATGTTTTTATTATACTTAGTCTTATCCCTACGGCTTCCACTAGGGTTTTCTAATCCTAATCCCAAAAATAACTAAACCTATCCTCTGATACCAAATATTAAAACCATGCTCTGTATTACAAAATTGAACATGATTTGTTACATAAAAATGAACTTTATGTAACTTTGAGGATATATAGGTTTAGTGTCTTGGAAAATTCAGTACATTACATGACAACTTAAGACATAAAAATGAAGCATCTTTATTGAAAACTTCCTATACAGAGCCACAACTTTCCCTCGTACTTAGCATTGCATGGGATAACCCGAAGAAATAAATCGGTAAAGGGTGAGATATGAAGCCTAATAAAGGAGTAAAAAATGTGTAAAATGAATAATAAAATACCTATTATACAATATGCATATCAATGGATCATAATAGAAACATGAACATAAAGGCATGATATAACATGATTATCATAAAATGGAAATGTGGAAACAACAGTTAATATGATATTTTCATAAGCCAAAATCATTGAACATAGAGAATTATTAAACCCTCATTTAACATGAATTATCATGAGTAAAACCTAATTGTACTTTAAATATCATGATACTACTCTTTACCCAATTCATTGAAGCGCTGTCAGGGTGCACCCTTCTTAATCAGTTCATTTCATGCATAAGTGTTCCAAAAATAACTCATGACATTTATTTATTAAACATCATCATTTATTCCATGATAATGGAATGTGGAATTCATAAATTAAAATCTTCAATCAATAATTAAATTTTCATTAAATTCAATATCCATGATATAGAAATGGGTATGGTATTCACTACACAATTACTTTGGCTTGGAGAATCACAATGCAATTTCGGTAACCTAAAGGTGTACCATAAGAATTCATAAATTAAATTTATTAGAGATAAATAGGTATATAATCATATTTAAATGAAATAAAATGTAATGGGGTCATATATATATATATATCCAAACATATTTAATATAATTTGTATTCATAATTTGAAATAATTGCTTGAATGTAAATGAGAAGAGATAAATTCCTTACGGAATTTCTGTACGGTAATAGCTATGCATCAGAGGAATTAATGAGAGAGAGAGAGGACTCTCATAACTGAAAAATATGTAATGAAGTATGGGGGAGGTATTAAATCATTCCCCAACATTTTTAATTTAAAAAAATGTATATAACAATATAATAAAATCTGGACAAAAAATAGAAAGGAAGAAATCCCTTACATGGAAGTGTGATACCAAAGGATTGGTAGAGGATTGAGAGAGGATTAATGGGTTCTTGGGAACATTTTTAGGATTCTATAGAGATTAGGTAAGGGGTTGGTTGGAATCCAAATTGTTCACGTGAAGAGGAATGGGAAGTTGAGTGGGTTTATATTGGAAAATAGAGGGAATTTTTTATTGTTTAGGATTTGGACACCGAATATTAAACAAATAAAAACCACATACAATCACATGGTTTATTCGAACTGTTTCATCAAAAGTTGAGTGGAAACATTATTTTATAAGTCCAATGTACTAAAATATTAAAATATTATGCTTGATAATGTGGAGGTGATTCACACTCACAAAGAAATCATTTTAACATGTTAAAATGTTTTATAAGTCCTGGAGTGTCTACTAAGGCACTGTAAAATAAATAAAACAAATATAAAATCACATTATTTTAATGTTAAAACATTTATTTGCCTAAAATAAATTTTATATTATTTTATTACATCACTATTTGATTATTATGATGTCATAAAACACATTATATATTTAAAAGATATTTAATTTTGTCCCAAATATTCAACTGTCTCAGAAAATTATGAAAAATTCACCATTGGATAATTTCAACGTACTTATTCCAAAAGTATTATTCTATTTATCTAAATAATTTTATAAATATGTTCATTCTCACTTTTAAAATAAAAACAATCATTTTTTGGAAATTTATGGGTTTTGACAAAAACAGTTTTCAAACCATAATAAAATTTACAACTGTATTCATAAAAATCATGCAATCATTTATTTGTATTAAAACGAAATGTTTTAATAATAAATTTTTATTAAAATATTATTTAATAAAAAATTCCATTAATTAATAAAAATATATTTCTTAATTAAATATTAACTAAAACTACTATTTGTTCTTTAAAAACCATTTATAAAGTAATAATAATAAAATGAATATATATTCTTTATTAAATAAAAAACACATGAACACAATCATAGTTCTAGTGAATTGTTACATAAGAACTTGTATCACTAACATAACACCTAAGAGTAAGGTGGGCGATGGTGACAAACTCTTTTGGAGGCTCCGATAACATCGCTCAGGTGATAATTTCTATTAACTTCTACTTCTCTCGTAGCCTGTTCCGCTCAATATTAATGTGTTGAAGCTCATCTTGGGATTGGTCAAGAGAAATGACCTGTTACGCTAAATCCTCTAAAATCACTATCCAATGGGATTAGTATGGAGAAATTATAAATTATGAGACCTTTTCTTCCATTTTCTGGGTAAATTGGATTTGTTAAAGCCCTATATTTATACTAATCATGTGATCACTATTCAACAACTATATTTGCAATGGTAAAAATTATAAATGGAATTTTAAAATCCTAAAACATAAAACCAAGGAAGGTAATATGTTTTATATAATCATTTTATATAATAAAACATTTTATTAGATCAAGAGTTATTTTCATTAATAAATGTTTGGATCATTATAGTACCCTCCTTTAATTTATACTAAATGATATAATAAAATAGGATACACTATTATCTCAAATTTTCTTTATTGTCTTACTCCATAATTCACAAACACTCGTCGATGTGGTAGTAACTTACTCACATCTAGGACTCTAGGGAGGATCTCATTTATTCAGAAATACAGCTAGGTAATTTGAGAATAATCATTTAATATTTTTAATGAGTTATGTGGTAGTATTGTGGGTAGGTGTGGAGTTATCCCACAATTACATGGTTTGATTCTCTGTGTTTTTCTATTTTATATTGAATAATATTTACATACATTTTCATGGTTTTCTATTTCTATTATAGATTTGATATTGATTGACATATTAAATAGAATATTATGGGGTCACATCTTCAAATATTTAACATACTTGATCATTATGTGTTCATTAACATTGACTATTGAAGGAGGTTATATTGGGTTTTATAAGGATTTATCTTATTAATAATATGATTCACACTAAATTTAGTGTATGGAAATTCATATATGATAGTATAAGCTCTATAGTAAAATTTATTCAATAAAAAATTGATAATGAAGGAACCCAATTATCTATCCCCTGGACTAAGATCTTCCCCACTAACAAATCTGTATTTTTTTTATTACATAACATTATATTAAATAAATTATATATATAAAACACACCAAAATATTTTCATTCCTTTTATAAAAATAAAAAATAACAAAAAAATATAGCACTATGAAAATAATATTGTGTGGTGAAAATATGTTTCTTTAGATATAAACCCTATCAGCCATTATGCTACCCTATGAATATATAAATAATATGTTTTTTCACCCACAATATGTTAGACAAAAGTTTCACTTTTTGAGGATCCAAATAATTGACATATTTATTTCATTCAAATTTTTTAATTAATATATATTTTTCTATGATGTATTGAAATTCATATTATTATTGTACATGAACTAATATATTTAATGTTCATGAATAATAAAAATTTAAAATTTTAAGGAAATCCTAGTATTCAGTTATCTATAAATAAATTCAAGAGAAAATTAAAAAAACATTCTTTCATAGTTAAAAATAGCAATGAAACCAATGAATAGAATCTAATGAAGTAATAAAATCAACTAGTAGGGGAAACAAAATCATCTCTTATTTTTTATGTTGAGAAACTTTGTTGGCCTCACATGAAAAATTTGAAATTATAATACTAAAAAAACTATATGTTGGATTTATTAGCCTAGAACCAACTACATTGTGCTTTATTATTTAAAAAATACCCTATCACATCTTGATGGTTAATCTGCATGAAAATGCATGAGATAATGTCCTAAGGATAACTGTTTCATTAAAGGTTCACAGAACATCCCTTCTATGAAGAGAACCCAGAAGTTCCATGACACTATTCTTGAATATATGGTCTATGAACTGATGATGTTATTTGAGGGACACCAATAATACATGACATTTGGGGTGTGGACTTATAAAACATTGAGGCACCTTCTTATGGTGTGCTCCCTTAGAAATATCTAGGAGGATATTATGACAATGAGACCCTCTAGCAAGAAATCCACATTTCATAGTGTCATTGAATGTTCCTATCTACGGACGTGTGTATTTGGTCCTTAGAATTTGATATTATGATTAATGTGTATTAAAAATCTTTCACTTAGATGTATTAACAAAAATTGTGATGTAAAACTATTCATAATGAGGTAGGATATCTTGGGTGTTTCATGAGTAATACTACATTAATATAAAATGATAGAAAGAATTTGTCCCTTCTGTTCGATAATGAAATTAGATATCTCAATCCCTTTGATGGAGTTGATATAGACTAAATAAATCTATTGCCATGGTATGGAAGGGGAGAGTTTAATTCTAGAATGTTAAAGAAATAATAATCAATCACATGGGTTGATAGAACTAGCATGAAACCCAATTGATTAGAGATATTGATACAAATGGATAACATTACACAATAAGTATTCATAGGAGATGATAGGTCATTGCATTATTAACTTATTTCTCTATGGGTATCTTGGCATGTTTCTAGATGAAAACCTTGGATTTTAGGTAGGATCTGACTAATTCCAATGAGAAAGAGGCCTAGAGGGTCACACACTAATTGTGACCAAGTAATTTAGTTAAATATTAATTTATCAAGACGAATAAATATTATTCCTGATTGTGGTTTAAGAATTATTCAGGGATTATTTATCACATTTATTTGGACACTAGTTATTCCATAGAATATATTGTGGAAGAAATAACATATATATTAGAAAGTAATGTATTGATATTTATTTAAGAAATAAATAGCCATTATTCAAGGACTAATAGATGTGGTTGAGTAAATAACGAAAATGAAAAAACAAAAATACACGTCATTAAAATTAATATACATGTCATGTAGTTTTTATAGGGATTTGTGAGAAAAATAATTATTTAATTAATTAAATAATATTAGGTGTAATTCATTGGGTATGTGTCCAGTAATAATAATAGTCAACAACTATTATTAGACATTGGTTTGTAATAATAATTAAATGAAATTAATAAATCTTTTTGGGTAATTAATTCATTTTATTATTATATGTAATTAAAATTCCAACTATATAAATCGCATTAGCCTAGACATTTTTGTGATTATTCACAATGGATCTAAAATCACTCAAGACAAAAGAGATTTCTTTCCACAAAGAACACTCTCATGTTACGAGAGAGATCACCCTCCGCTAGATCAAGGAGAGAACTTTTAAAGTTTCTCTAAAGGTTATATAAGGTGTACATCCCAAGAGAAGGCTCTTCCATGATAACACTCCGAGATCCCTTTGGTGAAGTCCAACGATACGTAGAGCAAGTGTGGATAACTGATAGAGGAATCCTACACTTGGGTTTTATGACACAATGACAGATCACATTATATCATGGCTGGAAACATCAGCAAAGAGAGAATTCCATCACGGTAATTCTTTCCTTTTAAATAAATTAATTATAACAAATAAATGATGGTCATTTATATTGTTCTAGGACTCCCCTATTTTTTTTCTTTGTTATATTCTAAAGATCCAGTGTTTTATTATCATTAAGGATCTCAGATTGAATATCATTAGCTGTAAAAATTAAAGTTGGTTATACCCACCAACGAGCTTCTACTACGCCCAGAACCTACATCCTAAAATTGCTACAGTTTATCGTGTAAATTGTCATTCTAGTAAATACACGTTTTTTAGATCAAAATTTTTTGGATACATCTGAATCAGTCTTTTATAATGTAACTTAATACATGGATCTTGTAACATTCTGGATTAGGATTCCACTAAAAGGTAACCTGTACCCAGTTAGCCACATGGCCTCAACAAAATTTTCCCAAATTCTAGAGCCTGTAGACTAGAAGTGAGGGCTTTGGGTGTGATAGTTTTGAAATTATTCCATCATTGGCATAGTGTAACATGGTGGAATAAATTACAACAATTGAGGAAGCAGTAAAAAACATGATGTTGATGAAAACAACATAAAAATGATACAAAAAGATAACCAAAATGCATATAATATCATAATGATAAAGCATGCAACATGTCCTCAGAGAACATTGAAAACATTATACACTGTAATCAAGTACAATACAATAATAAGGTACAACAATGAAAAATGAAACTCAGCAGCATCGCAAGCCTTTGCTTGGTCCCATGCTCTCCTGCTCCTAACCAGCAATCAAGTACCTGTATAAGTTTCCATTCCCCTATCGAAACCTGCAACAATATAGTTTTTTAGGCCTAAAAACATTACCCAAGTAGGGTATGAGAAATAAATCTTAGTATAGAACCACCTTAGGTCTATGGAAATCTATCAGTGAGTATATTCCTCAGTAGTGTATAATAATGAAAACATCAAACTAGGAAGTACTCAAAATTAAACAATAATAGAATACTTTTTCCATTTACACCATTCATGTTCATTAAACAATTCAATTACCTTGAATCATACGTTCTTGGGATCCGACCCCAACCTTGAAATCCCATATTCAAGAAAAAACAACTGATACCTCACCAGGATATCTCTAAAGTAAAATGACAATCGAATCCAAGCTTGTTATTTAGCTTAGAAAACATGTCATAAGTCATTATAGAAGTCAATACTTAGTTCAAAACCTTTCCCATAGGCAGTCAAAAGACAAAACAAATCCTTTTCCACAAGAAATTTCCCCCATGCAAGATAAGACAATGCCCATAGGAAAACATAACCTTGCCCACAAACATGGAAAATCTCTTCCCATAGGATGAATAATTCAACTGGACCAAGCCCAACATATAATCATTTTGGAATAATGAAACACAGGAAATAATAACACTATTACATGGTTAACAAGGAAAAAATTCATATTGATATGTATTTAATTGACCAATTCATTTCAAACAACCCATTACAAGGAAAATAGAGGCATAGCCATAAGTATCCTAAGACAAATATTCCCAAAAATTGTTATCTAACAGAAACACACATGTGGGTGGCCCTTAATCAAAATAAGGAGTATACAACTTTCTTCAATTCATATAACTAATCACTTAAACATTTTAGGTATTAATTATTTCATAGTCTCAACAAAGAGACCACCTAAACATGGGTGTGTGGTACAAAGAAACATTTAAACAACTTGAGATTAAGAAACAAGATTGATACCACGTACCTCATCATATTATGACTCTCTTTATCCAGCCATGAATTCAAATTCAAGCTAAAATGGTATAGATCTATAAAACAATAATATTTACACAATCAAAAATAACTGAATCGAGAGAAAATATAACTAAGAATGGCTAAGTGGTAATCGAGAACTTACCGATTGGGTTTAATTGAGACCGATGGTGATAGATTCTGAGTTAAGATGATCAAATAGTAACTGATTGAAGTTCCAACGATTCCTCTTGAGTTGTCGTGGATATCCCACTTTCCAATCTACCAAAAGTAGAGGCTACTACCTATTTTAAGAGAAAAAAATACACAGTGTGAAAGTCTATACACAGCGTTCATGTAATTTAACTATTCATTTTGCGGCTGAATATTCAACAAATTACATTCTAGGAACAATTGAAGTGACTACACAACGTGTACTAGGAAGTACATGACATGTAGTTTTTCCACTTTTTTTTCTATATACCCACACACCATGTATTCCCACCATACATGTCCAAAATAACACAACGTGTTCTTGGGATTACACGACGTGTAACCTTACATCAGGCCGTGTGATAGTATGATTCCAACACTTATATAGCTTTTCCCCTATTTTCTCAAAAACAACTCAAGGGAAAAAGAATAAAAGAAGACCATACATCCAAGTAACAACAAGGTTCTAACAGTTCTCTGGTCATTAATGAATAAAAATTTAGTACAAATCTACCTCTCTATATCCTTGGAAGGATATACAAATAAATTGTTAGAAAAGATGAAATTTTACATAAAATTTATTATTAACCTTAATCTATGAAAATACACTTATATGAGAGACTAATCAAAGAATAATAATTATATGTTAATCTAAATTTTATAGATATTCTATTATTACACTCATTCATATAATTTTTTAATTAAAATTAATTGAGAACTGCCTTCGAGAGGAATCATTTTATATATATATAAAATACATGGATTTCTCAGGAAATGATAGAAAAGATAAAATTTCACCATTAAAGGTGTATATAAATCTTCACAAAACTGTTGAATATTATTTATAGGGATATAATAAAAAATAGTTCATAGTTTCCGTTATTTAATATATGGATCTCCAAGTATCATTAATTGTTTTTTTGGAAAATTTATATTTATATTAATCTTAGTTTAATTTCATTCATCATGAAATGTTCAATAAATTAACACTAGTTGAACAAATTAAAATGAAAATATTTAACACGCAATATTAAGAATGTTCCACAGAAAAGTGGTATATGTGGAAGATAAGCCTCTATTACCCAATACGATAGATAATTATAAAGATGATATATACATATTTGATGTCCTAGAAACTTTAATGGTTATTAATAATCGCATCTAAATTCACAAAAACACCTTCATAGGGACTTGATGATCATTTTCTATGGACTTTATATGAGATATAGAACCAGGTTGGATCCCTAAAATAAAATTTAATCTATAAAATGTAAGGAATGAATAAACTTTAAATGGTTCTTCTTAAATAAAAATAACCCTCTTACTGGTTGGGGATTAATAGAAGGCTACCTAGATATATTTTGAATAAACCATACTACTCCTAAGGGGTTACCCATTTTTATAATTAAAATTCTTCATTTACTAATTTCTATAATATTTATGTAGTTTGTAATTATTATTTTCTTTGTACTTTTATAATGAAGAAATTAGGATCTTAACTAAATACATTGAATATAGAATAAAACTAGGTAAAATTTATGCTTATTTTTAATTTTTTCTCAACAATTCAAATATATCTGTCATAAACATTAAAAATTTCTAGTGGGTTGATTCACTTATCAATGGAGCACTATTGACCTTTATTAAATTTTTTCCAATATTTTCATTTTTTATAAACAATGTGTTTAACATAATTTACACTATCATTTTTTACACCAGAGTTAATTTTGAGAGGTTTTACATGATTTGTTTTATTATATGTATTCATAAATAATAATTTATTTAAATTATTTTCCATGGATTTGTTTCTAAAATATTTTTATGTGTTTGAAAATATTTTAAACCTATTTCCATGAAATAATCACCAAAATTAATCTTCCCATCATTAGAATAATTTTAAATAATTTTCATATATAACTGCTAATATTATCACATTCTTCATAGAAACTTTTATTTTTTATGTAAAATAGATCTTATGATTATTTATTTTTCAAATATTTTGAGTTTTTATTTTTTATATTAACGAAGCACTACTTTGTCAAGATAAATTTTTTCCATAATTTCTACCTTTAAATAAACTATTGTTTATTCCATCGAAACACTGAATTTCAATATATTTTTATTTTTAATTTACAATCCTATTTTATCCTAACTATCATATATATTAATTTAAATTTTTTACTATTTCTTGTTCGAGTGTAGAGTAATTTCCATTATTTTTTTATCGGAAGTAGCATTTTTGCATTGGATTAGAGGGTTCTGTTTCATTATTATAAGTTTTTTATTAGGGGAAATAGCCATGATGTATTATTATACATTTTTCTTCATATATATCATCCAATTATCATTAAAATAAAAAAGAAAATTAAGAAAATAAAGAAAGTGTGAAGAATAAGGATGAAATCGGTCATTTCATTTATTGTTTGGATCATCACCCATGAAAATTTAAGGGGTGTGGTGTAACATCTTTTAATGGAAATTTATTTAGGTAATTTTTTTATTATATCACTTCTATATTTATGGGTAGTATAAAATACTACAATATCATCTATTTAGAATTAATTTTTAAATATGCATTCCCATTAATCTTTTTCCCCTAATATCACTTTTAGAAAGACCACATTATTTAACAGATATTTGTGTCACTCGGTGATGAAAATTGATTATTATTACATGGTTATAGTCTCACATTGATTTTACATATATGATTATATGTAATTTCCAAGCATTGTCATACACAAAACTCGTAGACAGACAGGTCACCACAGGGCCTCAAGAACACCTCCCCAAAGGCCGGAGCCTTCCAACTAGCAGTGAGGGACTAATTGTGGTATGGTGGGGATACTATACCCTTGAGATTAGAGTTTCAAAGCAATATAATAAGGATAAAATCAAATGAATGTAGTGGAATCAATAATAAAAAATAGAACTAAATGAATGTTTCCATCTCCAATAAGGTAAACAATGAATACATGTTTAGATGATGTTATAATAACTAAACAAAAAAAAGTTGAACTAAGATAAAAATAAAGTGCATATAAATGAAAAGAACGGAATCTAGTTCCATGAGCATCCCATGTACTAGCTCAGTCATGTACTCCAAACTCCTAGGTACAAGAATGAAAACAAAAGTGAATAACCAAGGGTCTTGATCCTGTAACGAATGAAGTATGCTCAGGTTCCCCAATGTAATGGTGGCTCAAACAGGGTGTGAGATACAAATCATATAAGGCCACTACCCACTGTGTCTTGGAAAATATTTTTCATGCAATATAAAATGAGTAGGGGTACATATGAATTAAATGAATAAAAATAAATAAATAATACATTGTACTATGTTCCAGTTTATCACCCATCCAATATACCTTCTTCACCATAAGTCAGAGATTCTAAAATAAGGGAACCTGTAAGGGTAAAGTGATGGTTAAAAAGTGTAAGAAGGTGGAATTTACCCTATTTAATGATTGGGGTTGGAGCACATGTCCCTATGTTCCCAATACCATGTGATCCATTATCATTCAAAAATCACTCATTTACATTTCCTTTTATTCAATTTGAAAACAACTTTTGGAAAAGAATCATAGTGATACACCCTAAGCCTATCCTTCAAAATAAAGATAAACAATCCAATTATCTGTAACACCCCAAGCTTCCTCGGTATGTTTCCTTTCGAATAATGCAATGACGTGCATTGTACGCAACTTCGAGATTTTAACACACCACAACCAATCAAACTAGCCGTTATGAATAGTAATACCTACTTTTTGAAATTATATATATTTTATATTTCAAAATGGACTTCATTTTTGGATTCGGAATATCGAATTTAGCCTAAGGTGAAATTTTGGTACTTTTCGGATAACTTTCATATTTTGATGAATAGTGAAAATTACTAAATTTTAATTAAAAACAACTTTTTAATCAAAATAATTAATATTGATGAATTGTGAATTTGAGTGGTTTTAAAGTATATTTAGAATATATTTTTACCATTTAATATAATGTTGGTCATTGGACATAATTTTACAATTAAACCGAACATAAACAAGTGTCAATCTTTTGATAGTTATTATCTCTTAAAAACACGCTTTTTGTTTTGACAGCGGGAATTAATTTTAAATTAATTTCTGCCACTTCTGTGTTTTGAATTTAGAAAAATGGATTCCATATTTGGAATCAGGATGTCCAAATTGTGTAAATAGGTAACTTTTCTTTTTAGACATTTTGAATAATTACTGCGGTAAATATTTTATTTACCATGGTTAAGGGTAAATCCGGTAAATAAGGGTTAAAAAAAATAATATTATAATAATACTAAATTACCCTAAAATGTGTCTTAACCCTATTGGTTGATAAATGGTCGACCATGGGCATCTTTGGGTCAATTTGGGGACCCCATGGATCCACTTGTAAGTGATAATGACACTTTATATTAATTAAGTTAAAATGAATACAAAAATGACACAGGCATATATCTTTTAGAAAAACAATTTTTACATAGGGTTATATATGCTGGATTTTAGATTATAAATATTAATTAGAAAGCTAAAAAGATTTCCTACATAATTATATTTTATTTATAATTTTTTGACGTTAAAAAATTTATTTTATTTATGACACAATGATGATGCAGTAATTACTAAAATAGTAAAAAATTAACATAATTGATATTATAAATACCCAAATAATTATAATATGAAACTTTTAATGAATTAAACAAATTTTCTAGGATAATATGATATATTAGGATTGATTTATTTGACTTTTTTCGAAGTAATCAATCTTTTATGAGTTTCACAAAAATTAACTAGTGAATAGTGTCAAAATTGACATAAAAGAGTTCTTAAAACAAATATTATATTATTAATTGATATTAAATTCCTAAAAATCTAAGGTTCGGCCAAGAGACTTATATTATGATAGGTTAATCATTAATGGACCACTTGGGGGTTTTTGGATGTATATAGTAAGTTTATTAACCATATTATATAAAAATACAAAGAGACATTGTAAAAGTGAAACTAATTAACTTAGAGTTAATACTTAACGATAAGGTTACTATAAGTACCCAAACCTGTCTAAATTCTATTGGATGAGTTGTTTTAGACCTATCCCCACCTCAACCTTTGAATAGTCAACTTTGGAGCCATTGGAAACCGAATATGAATTTATTATAAATTAATATTTCTAGCTTTTCCAAAGGTGCCCCTCACCCCTCTTATAAAAGGGAACTCCTCCTTCTCATTTCCTCACACCTCTCAAGCCACTTGGCTCGTCCAAACTCTGCCCAAATAACCTCCCCACATCCCTCTCCTCCTCCTTGAAGCTTCCCCTTAGGCAGAAAGCATTTCAACAAGTCCTTTGGTTCCAACCAAAGTGAGTTACCTAAATTAAAGGTAACGATTTCTCTTAAATTATTTTCATTTATTTTGCTTCTTCAACCCCAAAACTCTTTTTATTTCCCTTCTTTTGTAACAACACCAGTATCCTCAATACACTAGGATGTTGTTATAAGAAGTATTCAAACTACACATACACACAACTCCATCTAATGGATGATGAACATAATGTTTCTGTGGATGGAAAACTAACGCCTCACGAAACGATGATTGTTCAAAAACATCTTACCGCCTCTCATGGTGGCCATTATGATGGCACTGTAATTAAATATGATATTAATGATATATATTTTATATATAAGCTTCTGTAATTCCATTTTATTTCATACCATTATTCGTTTCATGTCGTATATACATACGATAATTTCATTTGAGGAAGTGCGGACTACCGCCCCCTTAAAATGATATGACTCGTTCATACCACACATGGAACGTATAAAGGATGGTGTTAATGAACTTAAGTAACATATATAAAATATTATATTATACTGTAATAGTAATATACCTATGTATCATTTGGATTCGATTCTTTTAAAATAAAAAATTAAATGGAAGTAGCGTTCGTGCGTACGTACGGACTACCGTCTCCACGAACGCGATGAGATTCATTATCCATCATATCCATTCAAGTATAATTATCATTTAATGATTTAAAAATGATGTTTAAGGACTTGATATCATTCTGGATATGAATAAGATACAACAAACATGACTTATGTAACAAAACATATAAAAGAAAATGAGTAAGTTAACACCCGAAACGGCGTTAATACTAAGATATTATTAACAAATCAATGTTAAAAGATCATATATGATATCATATTAAAGTAAATGATTCTTGTATTATTCAATAACAATTATTTCACCATTATACAGGAGGTAAACCTACCATCGACCAAGGAAAAAGTACAAAGTAAGGGATTCTCTTATCTCACTTTCAATTCCGTGAGATTTCCATTGTTCGCTACTAAATTATTGAAAGTGGTGTATTGTGTAATTCCATTTGATATATATTATCATGATTCACTTTATATTCATGTTATTCTGTAAATCATTTGGTGGTTATTAACTTTTGGCCATACGAATCAGTTGATTAACGTGGTAAGGGATTTTCTTATCTCACTTTCAATTCCGTGAGATTTCCATTGTTCACCACTTAATTATTGTATGTGGTGTATGTGTACTACCCATGATTGTATTCATTGTGTAATATACTTTAATTTATGGGTATTTACATCATCATGGTATGATACTTCTTTCGTGGGTGTATGTTTCGTAAGTTACCTAATCAATAAGGGAATTTGAGATTTCAATTTCCACTCATTTGGCCTTACGCATATTTCATTGATTATACTACCCCAAGATTATGTGTGGAATCACTATTCATTTGATTATGCCATAATTTCCACTCCCCTTACTGTGGATATAAGTTTGATGCACATAATCACTCCATTGGTAATTCTCAAGTCATTGATATGAATTTGATAAGAGTAATTTTAACTCATTCTCCATTTGTTGAGTTAAACATCCAATTCGTTGGTATTGTTTTTACAAGAATATGTGTGAATGTCCTTTGATTGTTTTACACTGAATATTCAATCATATTTAGTGTATTTATATTTTTCACACATAACTATGTCATTGATTTATCCTTAACCTAAGGATACAACCTTTATGAGATATTTCATCTCAATTTGCATTCCATTGAGACTTCTTTGATGATATACACCAAATCACTTTTATGTGGTGTATATAATGTACTTTGACATAGTATATCATGAATTCCTTTATTCTCATGATATTACAATGTTTTGATTACCTCAATTATTTGTATTCAAGTGTCTCTCTTTTGGTTAGAAACTCTAACCAAAATACCATTTTAAAATGTTTTAAAGAATTATTCTTCTAAATCATGCTCATTAATGTCCATATTTTAAAAATGGTTTTAAGGATTTATTTATATGGACATTAAAGTTTTAAAATTAAAAATCCTTTTAAAAAGTTTCAAAGTGGTATGGGACACTTTGATTCAAAAATCTATTTTTAAATGGCTTTTTGACAAATAGTGTGACTTTTAAATGTTTTCAAGAAAAGGTGGATATTTCTCTCAAATAGTTTTGATGATTATTTTCATCTATGTCAACATCCTTCATTATTCTTGATTGAGGTTAATGTGATACAATACAATCTTCCATATTGTATCGAATGAGTTATGTTTAACTGTGAATGTGCTATTTTTAAACCATTCAAGGTTTGTGGTAAAAGTATTGACATTTTGTATGCTAGTTTCAATACGAATGTTTATGTTATGTTTAAACTTGTTCATATGAGGAATGCATTGGACTTAATAAGTGACGGGTTGAGCCCTCTATAGCTCCTCGATGCATTGGTAGGTCTCATGAGACAAACTAGTGTCTTGGCACAAGGCCTTGGCAAAATATTATTTGTAGTCTTGGCACGAGGCCTTGGCTATGTGGTTATGATAGTCTGGCATTATGCATTCCATCATTATGAAAGTGGTTATTGATATTGCATGTGATCATTCGACTAGTAGAATATCCATGTGAGTAAGTAAATGGAATTATTTCATTTTACCTTCGCCATTTTATGCTGAAGTTTAAATTTAAAAGGCTTTTGTTTTAGTTATAAATTTCCTTAAGTGTTTATGCTTATTTATGAAACCTTCTGCTATAATGTTATCCTTACTGAGCATCCGAGCTCACCCCTTTCAATGTTTTATTTTTCCCAGGATTATGAAGAAGTAATTTATGAATGACCTGCAGGGATAGTATGAGGGGATATGAAGACAAGATGTTTTTTTTGATGTAATGTAAAAATTTATGGATGTATCTAGTTATTCCAAGGCTACTAAACTAATCGGTCTTTCGAGACTTGATCTTTCTCATGATCATGCCAATGTTATGTAATAATGCACCGACTCTAGGTAATTAGGGTCGGGGCGTTACAGTGGGTATCATAGGAAGTTTAGTACAAACCTTGGTAGCTAGATTTAGATAAACTCTGATTAGAGCACGTAGACCTAAGATGAACTTTGAGGATTAGTATAAAAGAACTTCCTAGAATTTTGGTATTGTAGAGATTTTGTGAGTTTTCCGAGCAATACATCCCTGTCTGGATACGAGCAGGTAGAGGCGGCTCTAGCACAGATGTACCTAGGGGTAAAACCCGAAAACACCGCTTTGAGCTAGACTCGAACGGGAACTGGTGCACGACAACGGGCCTTGCTGCACTCTTGGTTACGACACTCCCGGGGGATATGCTTAGGATAATTTACATTTTCTTTACAAACCAATTTAAGTAATATATATATATAAGATGAGAGTAAATGACCTTGGTTAATCCTAATATGTTTCAAATTGAGAATATGGTGACATTTTAATCTCTAAATGATTTTACGACTACTATTACTCACACAATGCTTTATGGTTTTAGTCAATGGCTGGATTCCAAGGAAGTCATAGTGACTTTGAGAATGATGTACAAGATAGGAACGGTGGTGGAAATTAGCAACAAAATGGAATGTTGATAGGCGTAAAAGATATCGTCTTTATGCCAAATCAGTTTTCCAAAAATATGATCAACAACATATATATTAACCAACTCCCAGACTCAACAAGGAAGAGAAAGGTGATAAATGATAAGAGCTCCAGCAATGGAGACCATGGAGAAAAGAACCCTCAATTTTCATCATGCAGGAAATGTGGAAAGAGACACCCAGGAAAGTGTCTCAATGGGACAACGAAATGTTTTACGTGCGGGAAGGAAGGACATAATGTAAAGAATTGCCGAAGAAAAATGAAGAGTACTATGGAAGAAGATAAAAATGGTCCCAAGAGTCCATTTACAGTCATTTGCCGTAAATGTAGGGGACCTGGCCATTACCCGAGTGAATGTCCTATTCTATAGGATATTTTCTTTTTCAAAGAAGAAGCTATGTAGGAATAAATGGTTGGAGAAATGTTTAAAAAGTATTAGCACTCCTTGTTGATGGGTTTACTATGGAATAATTTTCTCTTGTATTTTTAACCCCGCAGTTTGCCATGTGAGAATGATATTTGAGGAAGAATTGTCTCTTCTCTTGTGGATATGGGTATAAATAACCATTTGGATTTATATGATCATTGGGGTTTGAGAGAATTATAAGTTATTCTAATTTGGGATGAAGATTCAAGGTATGATATAACATTTGTGGTTAAATTTATGATATAGTATTTGGAGGAATTTATCTCATTTTGGAAATATTATAGAATATAGTTTTTGAAAAAGGACAACACGTAGACCGTGTGACAACCCGTCGCGTCGGACAAAGCTATGGGAATCGAACCCACAACCAAAGTGCGATTGGGATTTATCGCCTACCACTGGACTACGTGAAGTCCCTGGTTAGTGTGACTTTTTTTTTAGTTAAATGATTTTATTGATCAATAATAAGTTGATTTGGGTTCTTATTTCATATCAAAAGAATACCCTTGGTATAGGATAATGATTTGGTGATTAAGTGATAAATGTTATTTTGGAAGATGTTCGCTTTGTTGGGAACACTATATGCCCAAGGAAAATAGAATACTATGGGGTTTCATTTGTGGAGTAATGATAGATTTTTATCTACGTTTTTATTGTGGATTTATAGTGATTTGGGTTATTTATGGAAATGATTAACCTACAATAGAGAATATGTGATTAGGTTAATTACTTTTGAGTATGTGACTTTAAGAGTATCTGATGTCATTTGGAGATACAATTTAACATGGGAGACTACACAATCAAATTCTTCTATGTTTTGGGTTTCAATATTAGTTTGGATTATATTAAAGGATTTTAAGGACAATTGGTTATTGAATGGTATCTATTTAACTTTGGGGTATTGTTGGTTTAATTTTAGAAATTAAGATTAGTGCATATTTATCTCAATGAATATCCTTTTGGGGGATCATTAGATCATTCACTGACCATTTTGGTTTTGATTAATCTTAAAAGACAATGTAAATATATGGTTTATCCTTCATGGATCATGTGATTCTATAGAAGTTTATTCTATCTCTTCCAGTGTGACCAAGTCTTCTTGAATACTCATCGTTTAAAAAAAATGAGTTAGTGGTGGAAATTTATTAAAGAATGAAAATCTACTTAAAATGTAAGTATATCTCATAATGTTCTTAGTCAATATCATAAATGAATTACTCTTCCTTATGTAATGTAACTTAAAAAAAATGTTGTCTATTTACTTTCCTACTAGGAGACTAATGGTCGTTTGTCCCAACACAAGTTTGTGGTTTTCTCATTGTTAACGTTATCCTGATCATGATTTCTATCCCTCTCCATCAGAACTTGACACTTAGTTTGTCATCCATATCCATGTTTTCTTACATGGAATCCTAGTATGGGTTATCTTGGATGACCCTTATACCTCTCTTTCTTTCTTTTAAAGTGATAGTTTTATTGACTCTTTTTCCGATGTGGGACTTTCCATTATATTCCCAAGCAAAATTTTAAAAATTGCGAGGACGCAATTTATTGAAGGAGGGGAGAATGTAACACCCCAAGCTTCCCCGGTATGTTTCCTTTCGAATAATGCAATGACGTGCATTGTACGCAACTTCGAGATTTTAACACACCACAACCAATCAAACTAGCCGTTATGAATAGTAATACCTACTTTTTGAAATTATATATATTTTATATTTCAAAATGGACTTCATTTTTGGATTCGGAATATCGAATTTAGCCTAAGGTGAAATTTTGGTACTTTTCGGATAACTTTCATATTTTGATGAATAGTGAAAATTACTAAATTTTAATTAAAAACAACTTTTTTAATCAAAATAATTAATAGTGATGAATTGTGAATTTGAGTGGTTTTAAAGTATATTTAGAATATATTTTTACCATTTAATATAATGTTGGTCATTGGACATAATTTTACAATTAAACCGAACATAAACAAGTGTCAATCTTTTGATAGTTATTATCTCTTAAAAACACGCTTTTTGTTTTGACAGCGGGAATTAATTTTAAATTAATTTCTGCCACTTCTGTGTTTTGAATTTAGAAAAATGGATTCCATATTTGGAATCAGGATGTCCAAATTGTGTAAATAGGTAACTTTTATTTTTAGTCATTTTGAATAATTACTGCGGTAAATATTTTATTTACCATGGTTAAGGGTAAATCCGGTAAATAAGGGTTAAACAAAAAAATATTATAATAATACTAAATTACCCTAAAATGTGTCTTAACCATATTGGTTGATACATGGTCGACCATGGGCATCTTTGGGTCAATTTGGGGACCCCATGGATCCACTTGTAAGTGATAATGACACTTTATATTAATTAAGTTAAAATGAATACAAAAATGACACAAGCATATATCTTTTAGAAAAACAATTGTTACATAGGGTTATATATGCTAGATTTTAGATTATAAATATTCATTAGAAAGATAAAAAGATTTCATATATAATTATATTTTATTTATAATTTTTTGACATTAAAAAATTTATTTTATTTATGACACAATGATGATGCAGTAATTACTAAAATAGTAAAAAATTAACATAATTGATATTATAAATACCCAAATAATTATAATATGAAACTTTTAATGAATTAAACAAATTTTCTAGGATAATATGATATATTAGGATTGATTTATTTGACTTTGTTCTAAGTAATCAATCTGTTATGAGTTTCACAAAAATTAACTAGTGAATAGTGTCAAAATTGACATAAAAGAGTTCTTAAAACAAATATTATATTATTAATTGATATTAAATTCCTAAAAATCTAAGGTTCGGCCAAAAGACTTATATTATGATAGGTTAATCATTAATGGACCACTTGGGGGTCTTTTGGATGTATATAGTAAGTTTATTAACCATATTATATAAAAATACAAAGAGACATTGTAAAAGTGAAACTAATTAACTTAGAGTTAATACTTAAAGATAAGGTTACTATAAGTACCCAAACCTGTCTAAATTCTTTTGGATGAGTTGTTTTCGACCTATCCCCACCTCAACCTTTGAATAGTCAACTTTTGAGCCATTGGAAACCGAATATGAATTTATTATAAATTAATATTTCTAGCTTTTCCAAAGGTGCCCCTCACCCCTCTTATTAAAGGGCACTCCTCCTTCTCATTTCCTCACACCTCTCAAGCCACTTGGATCGTCCAAAATCTGCCCAAATAAGCTCCCCAAATCCCTCTCCTCCTCCTTGAAGCTTCCCCTTAGGCAGAAAGCATTTCAACAAGTCCTTTGGTTCCAACCAAAGTGAGTTACCTAAATTAAAGGTAACGATTTCTCTTAAATTATTTTCATTTATTTTGCTTCTTCAACCCCAAAACTCTTTTTATTTCCCTTCTTTTGTAACAACACCAGTATCATCAATATACTAGGATGTTGTTATAAGAAGTATTAAAACTACACATACACACAACTCCATCTAATGGATGATGAACATAATGTTTCTGTGGATGGCAAACTAACGCCTCACGAAACGATGATTGTTCAAAAACATCTTACCGCCTCTCATGGTGGCCATTATGATGGCACTGTAATTAAATATGATATTAATGATATATATTTTATATATAAGCTTCTGTAATTCCATTTTATTTCATACCATTATTCGTTTCATGTCGTATATACATACGATAATTTCATTTGAGGAAGTGCGGACTACCGCCCCCTTAAAATGATATGACTCGTTCATACCACACATGGAACGTATAAAGGATTGTGTTAATGAACTTAAGTAACATATATAAAATATTATATTATACTGGAATAGTAATATACCTATGTATCATTTGGATTCAATTCTTTTAAAATAAAAAATTAAATGGAAGTAGCGTTCGTGCGTACGTACGGACTACCGTCTCCACGAACGCGATGAGATTCATTATCCATCATATCCATTCAAGTATAATTATCATTTAATGATTTAAAAATGATGTTTAAGGACTTGATGTCATTCTGGATATGAATAAGATACAACAAACATGACTTATGTAACAAAACATATAAAAGAAAATGAGTAAGTTAACACCCGAAACGGCGTTAATACTAAGATATTATTAACAAATCAATGTTAAAAGATCATATATGATATCATATTAAAGTAAATGATTCTTGTATTATTCAATAACAATTATTTCACCATTATACAGGAGGTAAAGCTACCATCGACCAAGGAAAAAGTACAAAGTAAGGGATTCTCTTATCTCACTTTCAATTCCGTGAGATTTCCATTGTTCGCTACTAAATTATTGAAAGTGGTGTATTGTGTAATTCCATTTGATATATATTATCATGATTCACTTTATATTCATGTTATTCTGTAAATCATTTGGTGGTTATTAACTTTTGGCCATACGACTCAGTTGATTAACGTGGTAAGGGATTTTCTTATCTCACTTTCAATTCCGTGAGATTTCCATTGTTCACCACTTAATTATTGTATGTGGTGTATGTGTACTGCCCATGATTGTATTCATTGTGTAATATACTTTAATTTATGGGTATTTACATCATCATGGTATGATACTTATTTCGTGGGTGTATGTTTCGTAAGTTACCTAATCAATAAGGGAATTTGAGATTTCAATTTCCACTCATTTGGCCTTACGCATATTTCATTGATTATACTACCCCAAGATTATGTGTGGAATCACTATTCATTTGATTATGCCATAATTTCCACTCCCCTTACTGTGGATATAAGTTTGATGCACATAATCACTCCATTGGTAATTCTCAAGTCATTGATATGAATTTGATAAGAGTAATTTTAACTCATTCTCCATTTGTTGAGTTAAACATCCAATTCGTTGCTATTGTTTTTACAAGAATATGTGTGAATGTCCTTTGATTGTTTTACACTGAATATTCAATCATATTTAGTGTATTTATATTTGTCACACATAACTATGTCATTGATTTATCCTTAACCTAAGGATACAACCTTTATGAGATATTTCATCTCAATTTGCATTCCATTGAGACTTCTTTGATGATATACACCAAATCACTTTTATGTGGTGTATATAATGTACTTTGACATAGTATATCATGAATTCCTTTATTATCATGATATTACAATGTTTTGATTACCTCAATTATTTGTATTCAAGTGTCTCTCTTTTGGTTAGAAACTCTAACCAAAATACCATTTTAAAATGTTTTAAAGAATTATTCTTCTAAATCATGCTCATTAATGTCCATATTTTAAAAATGGTTTTAAGGATTTATTTATATGGACATTAAAGTTTTAAAATTAAAAATCCTTTTAAAAAGTTTCAAAGTGGTATGGGACACTTTGATTCAAAAATCTATTTTTAAATGGCTTTTTGACAAATAGTGTGACTTTTAAATGTTTTCAAGAAAAGGTGGATATTTCTCTCAAATAGTTTTGATGATTATTTTCATCTATGTCAAAATCCTTCATTATTCTTGATTGAGGTTAATGTGATACAATACAATCTTCCATATTGTATCGAATGAGTTATGTTTAACTGTGAATGTGCTATTTTTAAACCATTCTAGGTTTGTGGTAAAAGTATTGACATTTCGTATGCTAGTTTCAATACGAATGTTTATGTTATGTTTAAACTTGTTCATATGAGGAATGCATTGGACTTAATAAGTGACGGGTTGAGCCCGCTATAGCTCCTCGATGCATCGGTAGGTCTCATGAGACAAACTAGTGTCTTGGCACAAGGCCTTGGCAAAATCTTATTTGTAGTCTTGGCACGAGGCCTTGGCTATGTGGTTATGATAGTCTGGCATTATGCATTCCATCATTATGAAAGTGGTTATTGATATTGCATGTGATCATTCGACTAGTAGAATATCCATGTGAGTAAGTAAATGGCATTATTTCATTTTACCTTCGCCATTTTATGCTGAAGTTTAAATTTAAAAGGCTTTTGTTTTAGTTATAAATTTCCTTAAGTGTTTATGCTTATTTATGAAAGCTTCTGCTATAATGTTATCCTTACTGAGCATCCGAGCTCACCCCTTTCAATGTTTTATTTTTCCCAGGATTATGAAGAAGTAATTTATGAATGACCTGCAGGGATAGTATGAGGGGATATGAAGACAAGATGTTTTTTTTATGTAATGTAAAAATTTATGGATGTATCTAGTTATTCCAAGGCTACTAAACTAATCAGTCTTTCGAGACTTGATCTTTCTCATGATCATGCCAATGTTATGTAATAATGCACCGACTCTAGGTAATTAGGGTCGGGGCGTTACATTATCACTCGAGGGGATTGGATTATATTCAATTCATACAAGTCCATCCATGGTGACACAAGAATGATGTCCCACGGGAAACTACAAGAATGGTATAAAAAATTCAAGTACTAACCTCTCTGTCTGTACTTGGTATCACACATAAGATGCCATGTCTTTCTCGAGGGATGGTATAACCATCATGCCTTCGAGCCTATCTAAGGGTTATCCTCTAAAGAACTAGTGTCACTTTTCTATATGTAAAACAGATAAATTCATGGTGATCCCCTCTAAAGAATATATGATATCACCCCAATGTGTTTACAAAGAATAAAAATTCTAACATAAAGGCATGAGAGTCCATCCATGGGGTACTTAAGTCAAAACACCTTATTTAAATCCCGAAACTAAAGTGAAAGCAGTTAATCAATAATTTAATTCATAAAAATTTAAACTATAAATCCATTATATTTAATTTTAGGAGTTCATTTAAGGGCATGCAGATAGGGTGTAACACATGGCTTGTCTCCCAAATCAAATAAAAGAAACAATATGCAAATCATTTATTATTTATAAGATAGAATAACTAAATGGATGGTTTTTGTAAAAAAAAACATGATTGTTTTATCAAATAATTCAACTCATTTTATTTAAATAAATAAATTCTTTTACAAGGTAATTCAATTGATTTTAATTTTAGTTTAAATAAAATAGTGTCTCAATTCATAATTTATTTCAACCGTACACACATAGAGGTGGCTTATGTATAAGGTAAACATCACTCATCATGAGCTATGAGATGAACCCACCATAATGGATGGTTAGGGTTATGGCCATGGAATCCAACCACTCTAAACAGGGTCAATATACATCCTAATGAAACTAAAATAAATTTATTATTTTGTGGGGACACTGAGTAAGTCCAGCTACGCAGCACATGATGAGGTTATATAAAGAGATGAAACATGATGGTAAAACCTGTAGACCACCTACCTTATACAATGGATGAATCACATGTCCAAAATCATGGTTTAAAACAGCCCAGTTTGAGATAAATCTTTGAAACCGGCATCCACCCTAAAAATAGGAAAAATAGGATCGCACAAAAATAGTGTAGTGGGAGAACATATTAATGATTAATGGAATAAAGATGAGTCATAAACATATTGAGATG
Source organism: Viscum album (assembly GCA_963277665.1). Taxonomy (NCBI): domain Eukaryota; kingdom Viridiplantae; phylum Streptophyta; class Magnoliopsida; order Santalales; family Viscaceae; genus Viscum; species Viscum album. The sequence continues at coordinate 1,283,979,597 of OY728159.1, read as the reverse complement.
CTTCCAACACACCTAACTGTGCTAGAATATTACTTCATATGAGGGAGAAACCCCTTTTCCTAGAATGGGGAAGTAGGATCATTAGCATGAGGGTACTGCGCATGGAGGAGAAGAATTTGGGGTGGAAGAGATGGAGAAAAAGAAAAAGTAAATTGAGGAAATGATTAATTTTACCATTTTTAAAATGGAACAAGATTCTGCTACATGTTTTTCCAAACTCTGTGCCAACCATGCGTAAGCTACTACTTAAAATGAGAGAGTCACATGGTTTTGGCTGCATGTTTATCCAAACCATGAGCCAATCATGCAATGAGAATTGAATTCATACTACCTAAATATAACTAAGAATGTAGGATATATTCATCATTTGATAAATGATGTATACACTATGCACAACACATCTTCTCACCAACAGGTCCAATGAAATTTGTACCGGGGGTGTAATGATTCTGAAAAACAATTTACCCTTACCAATCAACCGAAAACTAGATATTTCAAGACCCAGCTCTCCCAAAACTCAACAAAACACCTAAGGGGATCCTCAATCCTTAAAATATGGCTAAAAAATCATTTTAGTTTTTCAACTCTTTTAATAAATATAGGATACTCAGTTTAAGAAATTTCCCATCCACCAGATGATAAAACTCAAATTTCCCATGGAATTCCATCTGGCCTAGAAACAATGTATATTATAATCTCCCCACATTAGAAATTTTTACCCTTGAGAATCCTTAAGAAAATATAGAAAACATCCTTCAACCTACTCAAGTCTTGAAGTCTTGTTCAAATGGATGCTTTCCATTTCTAATTCCCAAAACACCTATGAGCATCACCTCTACTTACGGTGCCTAAGTCGTAGGACCTTTGGAAAATGCATTTTTATCAAACTATAATATTGAAATGAAGGTTACCTAAGCCTATGAATATAGATAAATGATCTCCACATTTTCCATTTAACCACCCATCATATGGTTCTACCACCATTGGTTTTAGAATTTAAGGTCCAAATATGAAACACAATATCTCTACCATTGTAAATGTTTTTCAAGACATGATCATTGTGTTCCAACAATACTCACGACATGAGATGTGATACATTACTCGATCGAAGGGGATATTCCAAACTAAAGCCATTGAAACTGATTAGGATGACCCTTCTATGAAAAGATACTTCAAAATTTTACATCACACATGTCCTACCTAACAACGTATCATTTAGCAGTTCCTCACCGACCACATAGAACAAGAGAGAAGATAGAATGTTTTACAACCCTTAGTCAACTACCCCTGGGGCACTCGATTTAGATGGATGGTGTATTTCAAAAACTAGATTTGATGCTTCTAGATGAAGGCACCTCAAGACTTCCTTGAGTGCAAACACCAAAGTGTGTAAACTCCATCCAGTGATGCCCCTAGAACAAATTTCCCTTTAAAAAATCACCTTAGCATAAATATGGGGTACATTGTTGATCTTGTATGCTTGGATCAAGATAGTTTAAAACCTCCTTCCTAGCCCAACTGATGTTTTGTGTAATCTGAGAACAAAATACTGTAGTCTAACGAGCTCAGAAAAGGAAAACAACTTATGATTTTTACAAGTGAGATGTTGGTACATTATGAACATCTACATAATAAAAACAATGATGGACCCCAAAGTAGAATTCGCCTAAAAATAAATCCAAAGGGTAAAAACTTGTGTCCATGAGTCGATCTAAGTCATTTTTACAAGGGAATCTAGATATATCTAAGGACTAATCATCCTCTTTAAAAAACAATGCTTCTAATATGCACTCTATTGGAATTCACTCACCAATAAAGACGATGTCTAAAATTGAGCAAGGCGTATAACTGTCACTCTCTCAGTGTACTCAAATGATGCCAATATAGGGATAGTGGAAATATTTATGTTGATATTACACTAAGATAATTTAAATGATCCCAAAAGGATTAAATAATCTTCCACCATAATAATGGTGAAATGATAAATATAGTCTCAGAACAGCCATGCCAACTACAATGGGTAAAATTATCTAACCAATATCAGATGAATTCTTATAAAGAAAAAGCATCTTCAACAACTGATGCATTTCTGATTTTACCACAAAACACATCACGAGATCATTTAAACACACCCATCGGGGCTCATTTTTGAATAATGGTGTCCTAAACAGTTTTATACCTAATCTATTTTTCATTGTCATTCTCTTTCGCAAGCACTGACATGGTTCGAATGTCACTAGCTCCAAGGGAATTTAAAACTAAACTAACCATTTCTTGATTCTATTTATAGGTTATGTTCCTTCTATATAGATGAATTCTTTTAACTATAATTGAAGTGACACTCTACACCTTAGGAGTTTTCTTATCACCAGATTTACTGAGAAGAAAAACTCACCCCGTAACAGTCACTCCATTGGCCATAGACTGTTGTTTATGAATGTGGCTAATACGCTTCATACTAGTTTCACCCATCAAGGAGAAGAAACTAGTTACTTACAAGAAATAGATTAGGTACACATCACTATATACATGTGATAATTTTCTGAGTCATGTTCATATAAATTAAGGAATTATGTGTAATATCCAAATAACTGACCAGCATGCTAAAATCCATATCCTCCCTTGAAACATTATCTCGAGTAGTGGAACGAGTTTTAGAACTTTTTATTCTCAGGTCACTCTACACCAGAGTTAACCTATGTTCAAGAAGTAATAGATGATGATGTGAATCAGTACCACTGAACTAAAACATTCCATTTCATGATCTAATAAGATGACAGGTACCACATATATCAATACATACTATCCTAAAGTTACATGAGAAAATGACACATCCCTGATATTATCTGTAGGCTTAACATCCATATGCATTCAAGTATTGGATGTCCTATAATGGTTTGAACCCACTTCCACATTACCCCATTTCACTATCAACCTGACTGAAGACATATTAATTCATCCATCCTAAATGGAAAGAAAATTTGAGTCACATTAACAATTTAGTGGTTGAACATTGTGTTTTCATGTCTATCCCATTAGAATAGGGAATTTCCAAATTCTCACAATCAAATAATGTTTCAAAACAATGCACTAACACCCATAAAAATAGGGTTTCATTTTATAAACATTGAGTCCTACATGAGACTGTGGCACCAAAATAGTAGCATGTAATAGAAACATATCATAAGTAATAAAAATGGATTCTATTATATAAGGGAGCTACCTAAAATGGATGGCCTTATACCAAGTTGTAAATAATTTTCCCAAAATTAGGTCACACCTATGAAAAGATCACTATGATAATGATCTTATCATTTATACTCATTCTTAAAAAGGAAAAAATCATATTAAAATATTTATGCTCAATTTTAATGAAAAACTCAATTATATAGAAAGGATTTAAATTTCCCTTACACGAGGGTTAATAATAAAATACCACTTAAGTTTTCTTTTAAATAATTAATCCAAAACATCATTTAACTCTTTAAATTTTCAATTTTTTTTAAAATAAAACCCAACAGTAGTCACAATGTTAAATAGGCAAGGTTTTTCAAACAATATTTTTTAACATTATTATTCAGTGAAATCCCATTAAATTTAGACCATTCTTTCAAATATACCCATTTTTAACACCATCAATTTATTTATAAAGTTTTATATTAATTAAATAGGGGGTAAGAGTCAAATATAAAACCAATTTAGGTTTATAATAAAGGCCATATAGGAATATATAACACTTAGAGAAAAAGGAATCCCCTTAACATGAGGTGTAATCACACCCCATGGGGTTTAAGCTATAAGGAATATCAATAGAAATGGTGATTAAAAAGGGTACCATTAATCCACATTGGGATTTATTAAATTAAACCAAATCATTTTAAAAGTTTATAATTTAAATATATACCTTAGCATGTTCATTTTATAATCAATGTGCCACAACTGGCCTAATTGGGTCGAGTTGTGTATTTTGGGGTTTAGTCATACGGGTCATTTAGCCCAAGAAAAAGGGAAAAATCCATAATAAGTCATCCAACTCATTTAGAGGTAAACATAATCTTTTATTTTTATATTATATTTTCCAATGTGGAATCCTCAAAATAGATGATTTGGTTTAATGGGTCACCACCTTTTATTTCATAAATAGCCAATCCCATTTATAAGTTCTGAGGGTTTCCCATATAACCAAAACTAATTTATCTTTTGTAAAAGATAATTTAACAACCCTAAAATTTATAAAATATAATTTAATACTTAAAGTGAATCTATAAAGTTTTGATCATGTGGGTCGTTGTTTCCCAATTTATAAGTCACCCATAAACCATATAAATGCAAATTGACTCCCATGTAAACAAAAATATCAGGTTTTTACCCATGATAAATAATAATATAAGTGGGGTAATTATAAAACATGATTAATAATAGGTATACAAAAAAATTTAAGCATTCGTACATGCTGAAAGAATCACAAAGCAAGCCAACCAAAAACGAGAATGTAAAATAAGCATGGAATGCTACCATGAAAACATAAAACACTCAAACATGGCATATAAGAAAAGAATTATTATATAAATCATATAATCATTCTAATTAAAAAACTAAAAAGTTAAAAACTAACATGTCATTAATATTTATAACATGTAATATAAAATACACCCTAATAAAACATGAATGGCATGTCATCAATTTTGAATAACAAAGTCATGAAATCCACATGGCATGAAATATGCACTACTTGTGGGTTCCTATATTCCTATGATGATGTATATAATTATACTCCTTTCCAAAATAGGTAAAGGGTAACTGATAAAATAACATAAATTATTAATCACCAAAAGTACTCCAATCACACAAGGGGAAATCAAAATCCTCTATAATAGAAAATATCAATAACAATAATCCTATCACTGGATCCTTGGACTTTTCCATATATTTTGGTTGATCATGCCCAAGAACAATGATTTACTGAGTGATGTAAAATTCCTAGTATCATTTATACTAACCAAAGATAATTTGGAAAAGGAAAACCCTACTATGATACCACTAAGAAACATCCAGGACTGTCTTAGCACTAAAATGGTACGAAAACTGATTTCCACATGTCCTCAAGCGGGCCTCCCCATATGCCAAAGGCTGCTGAATAGTAGTGAGGGTATAATGTTTGTATGGTGTGGAGACCATACCTTCGAGATCATAATGGAATATTGATATAATAATTTTTAATTCAAAAGATATAAGAGGAATTTCTAATAATAAATAGAAAATAGAGAAAATAAATATAACGGATGAATACATGTGTTCATATCCAATGAGATACGAATATGGATACCCACGGATGAATTCCCTTGTTTCACTCCAATAATGGTGTGAAAAAGTCAATAACCAACGTATGATTTTGTACCAGGTATAGCACATAGGGTCTCGAGTCTCTCTCTAGTCATGGTACAACCTCATGCCTTAATAACAGTCCAAGAGATCTACCCTAGGGAATTGGTGTCACTTATCTGAAGGTAAAATATATAAATACGCAATGAGTATGTCTTAAGAATAGCTACTATAACACCAACATTTTTATAAATCAATAAAAATTATACTAGAAAATCACGAGAGTCCTAAAAAAGGGTCCATAAGTCAGAAACCCGTGTTTCACTCTTGAAACTAAAGTGAAAGATCTTATTCAAGAATTTCATTCATTACATTTTCAATTGTAAATCCATTAAATTTAATTTGTGAATTTTATTTAAGGGAATTCGAGTATGTCCGGTGAGATAACACAATATTAAATTCTATAAAGTGATGAAACATGATGGGAAAAAGATATAGACCACAAAACATATATCATTTAAGACATAAATATCCAAAATAGAGGCTTAAAACGGTCTGGATTGAGAGAAATCGACGAAACAGACATCATCCCTGAAAATAGGGAAAATGAGCACACACAAAAATAGCACATGGATAGAGAATATTAATGAATAATTGAAGAAAGATGAGTCTTTGAATGTCCCTGATTCTTCCAACTCACCTGATTATGATCGAATCCAACTTTGGATGAGGGAGAAAACATCTATTCCAAGCATAGGAAAAGAGGAAATTTAGCTGGAGGGTGTTTTGTGTGAAAAATAAGTAATGAGGGAGGAAGAGAGGGAGAAAAAGGAAATATAATGGTAGGAAAAGGGTAATTTACCCCATTTTAATGAGGTTCATGGTTTTGTAACATGGTGGGCTAAAACGTTCACCAACCATGTCTAAGTTATTGCTTAAGAGGAGAGTGTCTCACAATTAGGGCCGCATAGTCATTCAAACTTTTTTTCAATCGTTCAATGAATAACAAAACACACTGACTAAATGACACTAAGTGTGTGTTATTGGTGAATGTTTAGGGAAAATTTCAAAATCCCATGTGCACAATATCTTATCACCTATAGGTTTCCCACAATTATCACTAGTATGATTTGAGGATTTCGACAAATCTTGTGCCCATACCAGTCCACCCAAAAAATGAAATTTTGGGTCTCGACACTCCCGAACCACAATAATACACCTAAGGATCCCTTTAGGCCTTAAAACAAGTATAAAAAAGAAATTTAATTGTTTCAATACATGGGATTAATAAATGATTCTCGGTTTACTAGATATACATTCCACCAAATGATAAAACTCAAATTTCCCATGTAATTCCATGCAGACCAAAAAGACGAGATTTTATATTATAGATCAATATTAAATTAATCATGAGTGAAGCATGATATTATTTTTCATGGGGTTAGGTTTTTTTTACAATGGTATAGTTTTTTTATATTAAGAAAAATTAAATGAGATAGATGAAATTGAAAGGAATTTTTTTACTTCATAAATGAGAAATGATAAATTACATTCTGAAATGGATCATGAAAAGTAACATAGATATTGACTATAATGTCATAATCCAATAATATAATAGTTTATTCCTGACATTATTACATTGGTATGATTATAAGGAATAAAATCTTGAATGACATAATGTTTAGAAGTTTTTGACAACTATATTACATATATGATACACGTTTTACATTGGAAAATATAAAATAAAACATAATACATAAAAAAATATAACACCCTACATCCTTGAAAACACTTTGAATGATAATTTATTCAGAACCATGGGAAAAGAAAAAGGGTGAATTCAAATGCTTAGTAAGGGTAAGTACATTGTAAGAAATAATGAATCAATTAGAATAAACAAACATGGATATGTAAATAACTAAGAACACATACCATTAAAATAATTGGATAATTCCTAATAAACATGGAAAGTTAAATAACTTAAACACGTGTCATTTAATCAAAAAGATGATACTGAAATACATCATTACATAATGTCAAAGAAAAAAATATCAAGAATAAAAAAAAATAAAAACAGAATTATCAATATATTAAATGCTTACATGTTGGACTCCATGTTTCCTAGGTACATGGTACCTTTTCCGTCAAGATCGTTCACAAGACAGTCTATCATATCGAGTAGAAACACATCAGGTTTTTCTAACCGATTTCTCTCAAGAGGCTATCGATGCATCAAGGGTATAACTTTAAATTTCCCCAACCCATGTTTTACCAATGTAATTAATTCTTTAAATATATTGACTAATCTATTTAATTCACAAAAAAAATATTCCTTATAAAATATATGTATTGAGTGAAGGTTACATATTTATCAATACTTATACAATTAATCCAATAACGTTTAAAGTCAACACTGTGTGTAAAAATTATATATGGTTTAGGAAATAATAATATATATCACATGAGAATATGTATATTTAATATAAATTTAATTTAAAATAAAAATGGTTGTGGGGAAGTTATTTTTTCTAGAGAAATTAGAAAATAAAAAATGAAATTGACATTTCAAATATAACATTTATCTCTTAGTAATTTTCGATTTAAACTCCTTGGATAAGATAATTCAAGGTAAATCATAAAATAACATTATTTAGTAGTTAATAATGATATTAAATGAAAAATTTTAATTATATACACTACAAAAAATAATTATGTACAGAATATGACACGTCTCTCACATATGTTAAAAGTGAGAGGAAAATACCTTACCTTGATTAAAACTTTTCATGTGTGTATTTATCTTCCTGAATAATAAAATTATGATAATTATTTTTCTTGTAAATATTTTTCATGTTTATTCTTACTTTTATTTCAATTTTATAATTTTCTGTATAACTACTTAAACAATAAAGTTTATATCAGGTGTTTTCAACAAATATGGTTCTTGTATCAATAACCACTTTGGTAGGTCCATTATAATCAAAGCGGTCATTATATAAACATATACAAAATAATAATAAAAATATATTTGTCATATTTATACATAAATTATTATTTGAAAACCAACTCTAAAATATGGTTAGGAAAAATTAACCAACATTACAGTCGTAGATGTGGTAGGTTATATGTACGCTTGGGTAACATTGCCATTTTTAATGATCATTATATAAACAAGGTATGTAACATTTTATCATTATAAATATATCATTATATCAAAAATAACATTTTATTTAATTATATATAGAATTATTTTTTTGTAAAATAAATCACATCATGTTAAGGAGGTGCCAGTCCATGTGTCCATGAATGATGTTATCACTTTGTTTAGTGTTTGAAATGGGTGATAAAAATAATAATATACTATATTTACAAAAAATTAAATATTTTATTAATAAAATATTTAATTCATGTATGTAAAATATTTTTAATTAAACTCATCTTTAATGCATTCTATGTAATGTGTGAATTTATCACATCACTTTGATGAGGCGGTAGTCCACACATCCATAAATTTTGTTATTGTATATCCCCAAAATTGAACCCATAAGGGAAATTGATATTAAATAGTTACATATTTATTTATACAACATAAATATGACATATATTATATAAAATAAGCATTTCCACCCTAATTTTCCAACCATGAGAGATGGTAAATGAAAAATTAACGACATCATTTTGCGAGGCGGTAGTCCACCCTACACACAAACGGTAAATTCATATCCCTTTTGTTGTATGTGTTTATAGGTGTATGTATAAACAATAAAATAACAAAATTTAAGTGTATTTAATATACTTATCTTATTATATAATCATTTAATAATATTAATTTAATGGCATGAGAATGAAATAAAAAACTAATTGTTGAAGAATGTTACCCCTTTTTTGTGCAACTCCCTTTGGTTTTCACCAAAGTAATTTATTGGTTTTAAATTTTCCAAAAGTTAAGAATATAGTATGAGGGTATGGAATTTGGGATCTAATATTAGAAGAGGTTGGACTATCATTTGACCGTTAGATATGTGGATAATTAGGAGGGGTGAGACCCTTTTATAGTGGAGGAGGAGTGGTATTCTTCTAAATATAAAAAATGTAAATAGTATTGACAGGTATTCCTTACATCATGTGCATAAAATAATAGTAAATATTAAAAAAATTATATGCTCTAAATATAAAAATAAAATAGATTTTAGAGAATTTTAAATGTTATTTTGGTCTTTATGGTTATGGTTTGTCCATTGTTAATCTAATTTTTTTCTTAATTGATGTAAATAATTTTAATTACTTACACTATTTTTTTTGAAAAAAAATATGTAGGCCTTTGTTAAAAATGTTAATTATTCTTATTCCAAATATAGAATAGTTTTTATAAATTATAATCAAATAATTATAATTAATTAATTTAAAAATAATCCTGCAAATGTGTCAACAAAGCATGTTTTTTAAATAAAAATATTGAAAAGCATGAAATTGTTTTATATCTAATTTCAATATAAAATTGATTCCAATGAACGTAATTGGATAAATATATGTATTATTGATATAATTATTCTTTAAAAATAATTTAAAAAATAATTTAATTATAAAAATAAATTAGACAAAATGACACGTTTCAATTAAAATTCAGTATTTTTCAGTATTTATCAAAATAATATAACTTCTCAAAACAAAAATCAAAAATTTACCATAATATAATTTTTTCCCATTTAAAAAATTATTTTTATATAGAAATATAAAATTTATAAGAGTTTCAAAATTTTAATTTAAAATCGGCGTGTTATGAAAAATCAGAAAACTACCCTTATGAAAATATAGCTTTTATGTGTAATATTGTGTTTGTTCTTATCTTATGTCTATAAAATTTATTAGATGAATATCAAAAATATTTTATTGAATATATTATATATTAATACATATCATTAAAATCAATTATTAAAAGTAATTAATTAAATTTAAAAATGTAAAACTCATTCCCCACATAATTGTTTGTATAAAATCCTTTTCTTTATAGTCAATTGGTTTTTATATTAATTTATAATTAATTGGTAACTAGTTAATTCAACCATATATTGATATTTTTGTTAATACTATTCATAATATCCTATTAAATTTCTTGGTTATATATTAATTTATTAAATAATATTATTTTAATAATATATTTTTGTTATGTAAAACTCGATCTAAAGTGTAACGCTAGACATTGAAGATAATTATTTTTTCATATGACATAATATAAAAATTGTGTTATTTATAAATAAATATAAAAATTATATTTCACTTATATTCTCCATGTTACGTTTATCATAATATTAACTTGGTGTTGCATATAAGTCATGCTAGCAACAGAATTAAATTTTTTCTAAATGGAAAATATTGTAAACTCATGTGGTGTTATTTTATCCCCACCATATTTAAATTGGGTTCTTTTAATTTTAACGTGATCATGGTAATCAAAAGATTATATTTAAAAATATCATTATTGAAAAATACACATCATAAATAGGGGTAACAACACAGGTTCTTAATAATATGGAAAAGGAAATGAAAAGGTAACCACAAAAATAGGCTTTCGAATAGGCGATCATTAGTGAAAACATTGGCATTGAATATAAATATGAATATCATGTTTTCATGGAGATTGATACACAACATGTTCATAATATAGTTTTTGATCACAAAACCTAAAACTAGATCTATGAATAATGGTCATTTATATCATCAAAACTGATGATAAGAGGATAATATTTGTGTTTCTAGACCATTGTCCAATAGTTGAGAAATTATTTCACTATTTAAGTATATAAATAAATATACATTTATATAAAGATAATATTTTTCGCTGATTGTGCCTTGAACTGTTTATACTTCATATCCCAGCACAAGTTTAATTATAGGGTGAAGTAATATATCAATCATTAAAACCACATCCAAGGTTCAGCTTAAACCATTTCATGAATGGTTAAATGTTCCAAAATATTATGATACAACTCTTTAAAAAGAATGTTACTAAGATTCCAAAATGAACTTATCATTAATATTTCTCCAACATAAAACATATCTTATTTTTCACATTCAAAACATGTGAATACCTTCACAATGTATTCTCTTAAAACCTTGTAACAACATGAATTACCATAAAATTTTATTGAAAAAATAGCTTCTCCCTCATTCATTAATTGAAAAACATTTTTTGATATATTTAGTACATATAAATGTGTTTTAAATCCCATAAGTGATTGAATAAACCACTTGTTTACAAATCATTAATCAATTCAAAGGTATTCATCACTTATTTAATTTATTCTATCCTAATTAATCATATCTTTATCCAAAAATCATTACCTCAACATTAGAAACATATTAAAGCTTTTCTTTCCCTCAACCTTGTTTTTCCAAATTGTTCAACTAGTTACTCAATCACTTGTCTTGATAAAATTTAACAAATGATATCAAATTCTTAGTTAATATTACTTGCATACAATGCTTAAATATTTTCATACATCATAAAAATAATACTTTTATATAAAATTCCATATATCCCAATATAGAATCACATTAATCATTACACTTTGGTTGTGTCAATAACATATACTTGACCTTGATCCCTTAATATCTATTGAGGTATATTTACATGATATTTGGGTAATTTTTTTAATATATCCCCATATCCTTACAATTGTAAAACATAATATCACTATTTTCCTTCTTCCCTTGTTATTCTAGGATGTGATGAACCCTTTAATAAACTTATAAAAAACTCTCATTCCTTTAAGGAATTTCCCCAGATGACTCCTACAATTCTCACATGATAGAAATATAGTCAGCTTCTTATATGATACACTCCCTTTATCTTGGTGTCCTAATGACCTCTTATTCTCTTGGTTCCACATTAATATATTGTTCCCATAAAATTATTTATTCATTATAATATAACATAGAACTATTTTTTTGTATGATGAAAATGTATATGAAATTGGGACCCTTCCAATATTTTTCTTAATACCTTTAATGAAGTGGTAAATCATGAACTCTATGTTTTTATGTAATCTATAGAATACCTAGCTAACCTTTAAATCTATATTCACAATAAAAAAAACTTTCTTAGTACTTTTGTTTTAAGATAAGTAACATTCTATTTATCAATATTTGTTGATCATGGGAAAGTTATTTATCAATTAATGTCTCTTAAAATAATTTCCTTCCATCGGATCTATTTTTTCTTCCTTCATAGTATTCTCAATCATAAACCACCATTAATTAGAATCACTATTGAGACTATACACTAAAATGTTATCCTTTTCATTTTCATAGAATCGTAATTTCATAAATAGATTCTCTAAAAAATTACTCCATTTCTTAGCCATTGTTAGATTATTAATCCCACTAAATTATGTGGGCCTCAGTCGCATGATGTGATCCAAAACCAGAGATCCTCGTTGTGGAATAGATTTCTCCATCTGGGAAAGGTAATGTGTTATAATATTTTTAAGTTGTCCTAATAAATCTATAACATGCGCAGTTATAATACCAGCTATATTGGCTTCCTCAACAAGGAAATTTCCCTACTTTCAATGAGAATAGATACACTTATTCCTTCAGGATAACATTTTTAAACAATTCCATACACTATATTAGATCATATCATTATTGAACATAATTTATAATCTTTAAACTAGTGAAATACTTGTCATAAATTAGAAACATTATGCATAGATAATCTCATAATCTTATGAATGGTTTCATTGTGACGTTCTTTTATATCATTGAAGTCTGACTTAGGGTTATGTGACCTTATCTAAGTTATCAAAAATATATTTTCAATGTTTTTTACTAAAAATTATTTGATACCATGTGTAGTGACCAGATCGTAGAATCCAGGAGTTAGTGCCTTACTTTATTACATTATTATGATTACAACGAATCAAATACTGAATGATTGAATTCTTATCAGTTTTAAAATAACATATTATATACATGATGCCCATTTTACCTTGGTAACTATAAAATGAAACATAATACATGGAAAAATCTAATCCACTGTACCCTTGTAAAATCATTAAAACATACTTTCTTCATAACTCGAGGAAACAAATCCAAATAAGGGTGACATAAAATGCACTACAAGGGTAAGTTCCATGGAATAAAAAATGAATCAATTAGAATAAATCAACATTATAATGTGAATAACATAGAAAACATTCCATTCAAATAACATGATAAGTCATAATCAATATTGTAAGATAAATAACTGAAACACATTTCATTTAATCAATAAGATTGGAATGAAATGAATCCATAGATAATGTCAATGAAAAAATATAAATGATAATAATAAAAATAATTAATGAATTTTCAATAAAATAAATTAATAATTATTGGATTCCATATTTCTTATATACATAGTACCTTCAATGTCCAGACCATTCACAAGAAGGTTCAACATATCGACTAAAAACCTATCTAATTAGGCCAACTGATTCATCTCATAAAACTATGGGTTTTGAAGGGGATTATTTTAAATTGTCCCAAACCCATGTAATTCAATAAAAAATCATTTCATATATATATCAAATAATCTATTTAAATTATAAAAAACATTCCTCGTCAAATATATTTATTTTCTTTGGATATAGATTTACTAATATTTCCCCAATTAATTATTTAACATTCAATGATAATACCATATATAAAAATGATATACAGTTTATGAAATATTAATATCCATTTCATTAGAATATGGATATTTAATTTAAATTTAATTTATAATAAAAATTACTATAAGTTATTGTTTCAAGAGAAATTTAATAATCAAATCTGAAAGTGATTTTACAAAGTTAACTTTTACCACTTCGTAATTTTCACATAAATCCTATTGAATGAGATAATTAAAATAAAAACAAGAAAATCTATTATTTATTTTTCAATTGAGATTTTAAATTAAAAAGGTAAATTATATTTAGTAAACTAAATCTGTTAAGGGTGAATTTTACATTTATATCACAGATGTAAAAGCTCAGATAAAAAAACCTTACCTTGAGTCTGACTTGTCACGTGTGTCTTTATATTCATAAAAACTAAAATTATGTTAATTATTTACTTTTATGAAAAACTTTTTGATGTTTATTATTAATTTTATTTCTCTTATTATAATATTTTTTTAAAATACTTAAATAATAAAGTTTACATCAGTTGTTTTCACCAAATTTGGTTGATGTGTCAAAAACAACATTTGGTATGTATACTATGGTTAAAGGGGTCATTATATAAACATATATATAATAATAATAATTAAATATTGATCATATTTATACATTAATTATAATTTTAAAAACCAATCATGAAATATGGTTATGTAAAATTAATCAACATTGCAATCATGTAGACGGTAGGCCATATGTATGCATGAGTAACATTATAATTTTTTCAAATATCGCTATAAGAAAGAAGGTAAGTAATATTTTATCATTCCAATGTTATAATTAAACCATAAATAACTTCTTATTTAATTATATATTGAATTATTTTGATTCTAAATAAATCACATCACATCAAGGAGGTGGTAGTCCATGCGTCCACGAATGACGATATCACTTTTTTTAGTGTATAAAAGGTGTAATAAATAAAATGATATATTATATTTATAAATATTTAATTATTTCATGAACTATATATATATATCATTTATTTAAAATATTTTTAACTAAACCCATCTTTAATAAATTCCATGTAATTCGTGAATGTATCACATCGCTTTGAGGAGGTGGTAATCCAAACACCCACAAATGATGTTATTGTTTTCCACAAAATGGAAACCAAAAAGGTATTTCATATAGAACAATTAAATATTTATTTATAAAATATAAATATAATATATATCATATAAAATAAGGTTTTACTTCATAATTCCCAACCATGCGAGATGGTAATGTAAAAAATGAACAACATCATTTCCTAAGGTGGTAGTCTGTTGTACAGACAAATGGTAAATTCGTTACCGATTGGATGGATGTGTTTGTAGGTGTAGGTATAACCCATAACATAAAAAAATCATTATATTTAATATAATTTTTCTATTATATAATCATTTAATATAATTAATTTAACAACATGAGAAAGAAATAAAAAAGTGATTGTTCAGGAATGTTACTTCTTTTTTATGTAACTCCCATTGGCATTCACCAATGTACTTCCTCAGATTTTATTCTTCCTATAGTAAAGCATCCATATGAGGGTACGGAATATGGGAGCTAATTTTCTAAGAGTTTTGATGATCCATGTTTCTTGAGATGTGTGAATATGTGGGACAAGTGAGTCTTTTTTATAGTGGTGGGGGAGTGGCGTTTTTGTAAATATAAATATATAAACAATATTAAGAGGTCTCCCAGACACCATGTACCCCAAATAATAGTATATATTAGATAAAATGGATTTTATAGTTTAAATATGGAAATAAAATGGATTTTTGAGAAGTGTGCATGTTATTATGGCTATTAGGTTTAAGGTTTATTCCCTTATCAATCTCTATTTTATCTTAATCAATGTAATTAATTTTCATTACTTTCACCATTATTTTTGACCAAAAATTATGTTGACCATATTAGAAATTATAAATCTTTTTAATTCCAAATATGGAATCCATTTTTCAAATTAAAATCAAATAATTGGAAGAAATTAAATTAAAATTAATGTAAAGACCTGTAAAATTCAGGGGAAATTTTTTCTTAATTTTCTTTGGGATTTTACAAGAACTAAATTTCTAAGGGCACCTGATTCCGAGGCCCGGTGTGCCCGGAATCTTTTTTCGAAGTTTAGCTCGGGTACCTTCAGTGAACGAATGAGAAAGTTTTTCTAACTTTTAAACCGGTGCTCGGAATCGAATTCCAAGGGCACCGATGCAATCGCAGTGAGAGTATTTTCTTAGAAACGCATTTTCTGATGTTGCGTTTGCTCGGGTGTGTTTTTTGTAAATTTTTCGGGTTAAGTAAATGAATAAAATAAAATGGTGTGACCAATTTATTTTATTTTATGTCGCTTAACCTATGTTAAGTTGATGATGTGGGACCCACAATATCCTACCCACATGGTAGGATATTTGTGAGGTGGGTCCCACACGAGCCCCACCGTTTCTTTTCTTCTTAAGTAACACACCCGCATCCCCTTTTTAATGAAGTCAACTCTTGCGTTTAATCTGGATATTAAATGTCTCATTAATTGGGTGGTTTTAAAATCCTCAATTAATTGATCGTTTGTTTTCTTTTTGAATTTCAATGTGTTGGTTTGAGCTTTAATAAAATAAGACAACACTTATTTTATTTGGGTGGGAAATTTTTGCATGGAGAGGATTTGGAGAAAAGCGTTATTCTTCGACGAAGAACGCGAAGAATGCAAAGAACGCACCGATTCCGACGAAGAATGCCAAATCCTCAGAGATCGACTACGCGATGTCGTGTACCACGATGCCAACGACTCTTCTTCCATGCCGTTCCTTCTTCGCGATGCGACGATCCCCCTTACGTGACGCCTTCTTCCGGGACGTGATTTTCCCTAACGAACCCTCGCTCAACGAATTCGATGAGTTAGGGGTTTTGATTCAATTAAATTATTGTGATTTATACCATTGGAATATGTTTAAAATTTGTCCAATCGCTTTTTAAACAGCTAACGTGGTAGGGGCGGACCAACACACAAGTCTGAACCCACCGTCTCTTTGTTCTTGGTGTGCGGATCCGTGGGCGACAATGAAGCAGGTCGCATGAGCGTTGTGAGGTCTTCGCCGTGAAGAACCAGTCCAAGGAGGGTCGCTGGCGATGACGGTAGGAAAATCCGACCACCGGAGCTCATCCGACCGCCAGGAGACGGCGGCGCCCAGAGCGCCGCCGGGAAGGGCCGCTTGTCCCGCGACTGCGCAGGAAAGAGGGAGGTGGGATGCGGCACTCAGCCGCATCCATCGACAAGGAGCATCCCCCCATGGTGCCGCAGTTACATGCTGGCGGGGGGCAGCGTGCCACCTCACACCGCTCGGCCGAAACGATCGAGCCGCCCGATCAAACCGCTAGGCCGGGCCTCGCCGATGCCAAGCCGGGCTGCGCCAGCCGGGCCGGGCCGCTCCCAGGCCGGTCTAGGCCACACTAGCTGAGCTGAGCTGCACCCAAGCGGGCCGGAACTGGAACCGGGTCGGGTCGCCCGGTTCGGGCCGACCCAGGGTGTACCGGGTCGGGTCAGACCGGGCCCGAACCCCCTAACACCGGACGTTTTCATTCTATTACCCACAACATGGGCTACAGACCTCTGATCGATGCACTGTCAGTTGTATCACAATCCTTGGATCGAGACGGTAGTTTTGGTATATTACACCCAAGGTTTTTGAGTACTTTGGGTTCGGTCGGGTTGGTTCGTACACGAAACCAACCGGGCCCTCGGAGCGGAAATGCTTATAACTTGAGCTCCGAATATCCAATTGGTGTTCCATCAACTTTGATGGATTCCTATAAGAGAGATGGACCTTTTTTATTTCTCCACTCGAGGTTTAGATGTAGTTGGATTATGGTCGGGTTGGTTTTGACTTAAAAACCAACCGGGCTCCTGGGACAAAAAGGCCAATAACTCTCAGACCGGGCGTCCGAATGACGTGTTGTCTGTGACGTTGAGTTTCTATTGACGATACAGAAATTTTGGATACATCAACTCTGGACTATTTGTCAGTTGATGTATCAGCCATTCATCTCATGGAGCAGACCCTCCCGGATGAGCTTGCTGTGTGTGGGTACCCTAGAGCTGGCTGCGACTGCGACGATGACGAGGACTGTGCAGAATTCCTCCGTGGATTTGACGGCGACGACTACAACACTCAGTGATCCTACATGGATCCGTGCTACCGATGTTGTGTGGATCAGATCCTATGTGGGTCAGCGCTCAACGGTCATGTGTGGGCCAGTGCCTACAGATCTTGTGTGAGGCTGATCCTGTGTGGTTCATTGAAGGGGTTAGTTACCTATCGATACTGTGTGGGTCAGATCCTTTGTGGGTCATTGCGGGTGTTAGTACCTATCGACAATTTGTGGGTTTGACGGCTTAGATGAATCAGTGGCAATATCTGATCGTCTCTATCGTCTTACGAAGAAGTATACCTGTGTGAGCTGAATCTTGACTTTCAATCAATATCATCGATAAGATTGACTTGATATCCTGTGTGGATTACATTTTGCTTTCCTGTGTGGAATGGGTTGTCTTTTCCTGTGTTGAATGGGTTGTACTTGGGCTCGGACGTTGGAGCCGAACGAGAATTGATTACTTAGGTATATGTATGGGAATATACCTAAGAAGTGTCAGATGATACTTCGTTTTTGTATCTTTACTTTGTGGATTATCCTTTGTTGATTCTGGGAGACCTTCAGGGGTCTCGGGGTCCCTACTGAGTAGCATATAATCACCCCTGCACGGGCTTTGCCCGCACTACATTCTGTTGCTTGCAGACGAAGGACAACGATGATCATGGTTTAGGCTTCCTGAGCAGGTCGGTACTTGGAGGTGGACCATTGGGCGGGACGTACACGGAGTGAACGACTGGACCCGGGGAGTTGGGGAGGATATATGTACCCATCCTTCAGGTGGGACTTCCAGTGGACGGCTCGAGGCTATAGCTTTACTTTTAGTTGTAGTTTTCTCTTTCTAGTTGTACTTTACTTTTAGTTTCAGTTTGTATTCTGGCCCACTTACTTTTCCACACTTACTGTTGTACCCAGTTTTTACTTAGCGTTTACTTCTTCTTGCTTGCCATGTGGTGTTTGTTTACTTTACAAAGGAAATGCCTTCCATTTTTATCGATAATTATGCCTTGGTGCTAGTCGCCAGCCCCTGGACTATGGAAGGTGGGCTTGGGGTAGTCATGACACGGGCCCCAAGGACGGGTCGTGAAAAATTGGTATCAGAGCAGTTCAGTTCTACCGTAGAACACAGGACTCTGATCTTTTTCTATGTGAAGCAATAGTGGTAAGATTATTGAGAGTGGTTATCAGTCTAGGGAGTCCTGTGTTGGTACGGAGGCTGACATATCCGTACAGCAGGACCCTTACTTTTGATTTCCGACTTAATGAACGAAAACATTGATTGCATGTGTGTTTCAAGTTTTCGTTGTGATTACTTTATGTCAGCTCACCAGGTATACTGTTTGACTGTGGCACACCCTTTTCTTTTCAGGATGGCCCCACGACGGCAGCCAGCTAAGGTTCCGAGTGTTGTGCGTGACGACAGCCCACCAAGTGACGAGGCCTCGGTACATGGCCCTTTGACAGTAGAGGCACATACAATATCTCTTCCTGTCGAGCCACCGATGCTACCAGCCCCAGCCGCTGACGATGCACGCCGCCTTAGTGCACTGCCTGAGTTTCAGTGTCAGCGACTGCCCAGGTTCCGTGGGGAGATGGAACCTCAGGACGCCGAGGATTGGCTAGAGGCAGTTGTACGGGTTTTCAGGTCAGTGAGGACACCGACAGACCTCATGGTGATCCTCGCTGCGAGCCTCCTGCATGCGGCAACAGGCAGATGGTGGAGCTTAGTGCTCTAGGTGCACGATGAGGCATCTCTCCTCTGGACGGACTTTGAGATCCTCTTCCGCTCGAAGTTCTTCCCAGCAACCCTCCGTGCGGTGCGCATCCAGTAGCTTCTACAGCTTCGGCAAGGCAGCTTGACGGTCGCCCAGTACTCATTGATATTTACTGATCTCTCGCTCTACTCGACAGACATGGTACGAGACCAATTCTTCCGGGCCCGAACCTTTGAGCAGGTATTGAGGCATGATATTAGGGCATCGCTGATCTCCCTCAGAATTCCGACACAGGAAGGAGTACTAGAGCATGCCCTTCTCATCGAGAGATTCCTTGCTAAGCCTACTTCAGCAGCGAGACCTACCGCAGGGCGGCATGTAGAAGACTCGTCTGCAGTAGGCAGTCGACGGATGACTAATGGGTCCAGGCAGACCAGACTCTCAAGAAGACGACCTCAGGACACTAGCGCAGCAGTGCGGGGCACACAGCACTGAGCCAATCTTTCGAGAGGCAGACAGTGCTACGCATGCGGCGGGCAGGGCCACAGGGCACATGACTGCCCGAACGGCCAAGCCGAGGAGTAGTAGAAGGTTGGGGGCCACCCAGGACGAGGCATAGGGTAGACCGTGGCGGTCTTCCAGGAGCAGGTGAACGAGGCAGAGGAGATGGCCGAGCAGCAGGTGGTGGGTGATGCTTTGTGGCTCTACATCCACCACCACCAGGAGGTCCACCCCAACCACAGGGAGCTGGCAGGCAGAGACAGACACAGATTCAGGCAGCGGAGGCCTATGACCATGGTGCACCCGAGATTATTCGAGGTAATATTTGTGCCTATTCTACCATTGCATCAGTTCTTATAGAAACTGGAGCGAGTCATTCTTTCATAGTCGCTGCCCTTGTTCAGAGCTCGGAGATTCCGATGGAGTTGTTTGCTCGATCCTTATGGCTAGAGACTCCTACGGGAGAAGACTCAACTATTATGCACAGGTGTCAGCAGTGTGAGATTACTCTAGGTGGTGAGAACTTCGGCTGGGATCTTCTTGTAGTGGCGTCGAGGCCTTACGACATCATCTTAGGCATGGATTAGTTACCTGCAGTCCATGCTCAGATTGACTATATTAGGCGCAAGGTGTGATGTGTATGCAATGACGGTAGCAGGTTCACCTTCACCAGTGAGAAGGGATCCTTCACAACACATGATGGACTTTCGCAAAGGGGAGGACAGCCCATCACTCATCAGTTGGCTAGCCTCATCCTAGGAGGAGTTGATGTGAAGAGTCCTAGTTTTCCTGCAGTGGTGGATCAATATGCGGACGTTTTCCCCGACGACGTTCCAGGACTACCTCCTCGCAGAGAGGTAGACTTTTATATTTATCTGTACCCCTGGACAGCCTCAATATCCACCCCAACATATTGGATGGCTCCCGATGAGCTTTGAGAGCTACGGGTACAGTTGGAGGACTTGAAGGGCAAGAGATTCATCCGACCCAGTGTTTCACCCTGGGCTTCCACGATATTGTTCGCCAAGAAGGAGGACGGGAGCTTGCGACTTTGGGTTGACTATCATCGCCTGAACCAGGTGACAGTGAAGAAAAAGTATCCGCTACCGAGGATTGATGACCTCTTCAAGCAGCTCAAGGGAGCATGGTGGTTCTCGAAGATTGACATCATGTTAGGATATCATCAGCTCAGAGTTCAGGATGAAGACGTGCAGAAGACGGCCTTCAGATGTTGGTATGGACACTATGAGTTCTTGGTTATGTCATTCAGCATAACCAAGGCTCTAGTAGTGTTCATGGTCCTCATGAACAGGATATTTCAGCCATAACTCGATAGATTTTTCGTGGTCTTCATCAACGAAATTTTGATTTACTCGACGATTGAGGAGGAGAACGCCTACCACTTATGGGTTGTACTAGACAATCTCCGAGAGAACCAGCATTATGGAAATCTCTCAAAGTGTCAGTTCTAGATATGCGAGGTCCACTTCTTGGGACATGTCATCTCTGAGGTGGGATTTGATGTGTATCATGTGAAGATCAAGGCCGTGATAGCTTGGGAGCCACCTAGGAGCGTGATGAAGGTGCGATGTTTCTTGGGACTAGCTGGGTACTACCAGAGATTTGTGCCAGACTTCTCCAAAGTTGTAGCACCACTCTCAGCTTTGAGGAAGAAGGGGAAACCCATTGTGTTGTCAGACAGATGTCAGCAGAGCTTTCAGGAGCTGAGACAGAGATTGACCATCACACCTATCTTGAGGTTGCTGGATGAGGGAGTAGGGTACGTAGTTTACTGCGATGCATCAGGGACCAGGCACGGATGTGTACTGATGCAGAAGAAGGCTGTGATTGCCTATGGATCACGTTAGTTGAGGTAGCATGAGCAGAAATATGCTACCCATGACTTGGAGTAGGCAGCAGTGGTCTTCGCTATGAAGACATGGCGACACTATCTGATGGCCGAGCTCTTTACAGTCTATTATGAACACCAGAGTCTCAGGTACATCTTCTCGCAGAAGGAACTGAACCTGAGATAGTGTCACTATCTTGAGTTCTTCTAGGACTATGACTTTGAGATATTCTATACTCCTGGAAAGGGGAATGTGGTAGCTGATGCTCTCACCAGGAGGACGAGCATTCAGCTACTTGGGGAGGCGACATAGCAGCTAGCCGCTTTGCAAATATCCTTCATGGATAGAGATGGAGCAGCCCTCCTTCAGTCCCTCACAGTCACTCCTCCACTACTTTAGTGGGTCATAGAGGCACAACGTGGGGAAGCTGACTGTGAGACGTGGTGTGCATAAATATCCTCAGGACAGGAACCTGATGGTTTCTTTGTAGGAGGAGTGCACGAAGTCCTTTTCAGAGGACGTACCTTGGTAGCAGTTTCTTTACAGGAGTATGTGCTTAGAGAGTTTCACATTTCCCCTTTAGTGGTACATCCTGGTGTGGCGATGATGTACCAGGATCTCAGAAGATAGCACTGGTGGCTAGGAATGATGAAGGCTGTGGAAGAGTTTGTTTCTCGATGCCTCACCTGCCAGCAGGTGAAGGCAGAGCACTAGGTACCAGCAGGCTGGTTACAACCCTTGGAGGTCCCGGAGTGGAAGTGGTATGGGATATCTATGGACTTCATGACTGGACTTCTACGCACTTCCAGAGGTCAGGACTCTATTTGGGTGATTGTCGACCGATTCACCATGTCCGCCCACTTCGTACCCATCAGAG
The DNA here is from genome assembly GCA_963277665.1 of Viscum album. Classification (NCBI taxonomy): domain Eukaryota; kingdom Viridiplantae; phylum Streptophyta; class Magnoliopsida; order Santalales; family Viscaceae; genus Viscum; species Viscum album. The sequence goes on along the minus strand of OY728159.1, from coordinate 1,283,956,505 downwards.
AGCAGGGATCAGTAGAGATCTTGGGACGTCTCTACGTTCAAGAGATTGTACGGATTCATGGTGTGCCATCATATATCGTCTCTGATCGAGATTCTCGCTTTACTTCCCGGATTTGGAAGGGGTTGTAGGAGGCATTCAGGATGCAGCTACGTCTGAGTACCGCCTTTCACCCTCAGACAGATGGTCAGATGGAGAGGACCATTCAGTCTCTCGAGAAAATGCTCCGCGCACGTGTCCTCGACTTTGGTCGCAGCTGGGAGGACCACCTACCCATGGTGGAGTTCACGTACAATAACAACTACCACTCCACCATCGGTATGGCACCATACGAGGCGTTGTACGACCGACCTTGCAGATCTCCTCTTTGCCAGTTAGACCCTAGGGAGTCAGTACTTGTGGGACCAGAGATGGTCCAGGCCACTATAGAGAAGGTCCAGGTTATATAGGAGCGGATGTGGACAACTCAGTGCCGGCAGAAGTCTTATGCTGACAGGAGGCGGAGGCCACTTGAGTTCAGGTATGGCGACCACGTCTTCTTGCGGGTCTCACCCTGATGTGGATTACGGAGATTTGGCTGAGGCGGAAGGTTGTCTCCATTATTCATCGGACCATTCCAGGTCCTCAGCAGGATTGGCAAGGTGTCTTATCGCCTAGCCCTACCACCTCAGTTGCACCGGGTGCACGACGTTTTCCACGTATCCTAGCTGAGGAGATACATGCACAACCCAACACATATCATAGACCAAGGGGAGCTGGTCATTGATGATGGGGTGACTTTTGCGGAGGTCCCGGAAGAGATCGAGGATCGAAAGGTTCGGTTCCTACGTGGACTTTCAATTCCTCTAGTGGGAATCAGATGGCAGCATGGGACCCTCCAGGAGAGCACTTTGGAGCGGGAGGCTCAGATTCGTGCACAGTGCCCACATTTTTTCCCTAATTTTTACATATCTTTATAGGTATGTAAAGCCCTGAGGTGGGAGTAATGTAAAGACCGGTAAAAATCAAGAGAAATTTTTTCTTAATTTTCTTTCAGATTTTACAAGAATGCAGTTTCTGAGGGAACCTGATTCTGAGGCCCAGTGTGCCAGGAATCTTTTTCCGAAGTTTAGCTCGGGTACATTCAGTGAATGAACGAGCAGGTTTTTCTAACTTTTGAACCGGTGCTCAGAATAGAATTCCGAGGGCACCGATGGAATCACAACGCCGGTATTTGCTTAGAAACACCTTTTTCGGAGTTGCATTTTCTCGGGTGTGTTTTTTTTAAAATTTTTCTGTTTAAGTAAATGAATAAAATAAAATGGTGCGACCAATTTATTTTGTTTTAAGTCACATAACCTATGTTAATTGGATGATGTGGGACCCACAATATCCTACCCACTTGGTAGGATATTTGTGAGGTGGGGCCAACATGAGCCCCACAGTTTCTTTTCTTCTTAAGTAACGCACCCGCACCCCCATTTTTAATGAAGTCAACTCTTGCGTTTAATCTGGATATTAAAGATCTCATTAATTGGGCGATTTTAAACTCCTCAATTAAATGGTCCTTTATTTTCTTTTTTAATTTCAAAGAGTTGGTTTTAGTGTTAGTAAAATAACACAACACTTATTTTATTTGGGTGGGAACTTTTTGCATGGAGAGGATTTGGAGAAAATCCTTCTTCTTCGACGAAGAACCCAAAGAACGCGAAGAACGCACCGATCTACGATGAAGAATGCCAAATCCTCAGAGATCGACTATGTGACGCCCTATACCACGTTGCCAATGATGCTTCTTCCGCGACACTTCTTCCGTGACGTTCCTTCTCTGTGACGTGATGCTCCCCCTTCCGCGATGCCTTCTTCCGCGACGTGCTTTTCCGTGACGAACCCTTGCTCAATGAATTTGATGAGGTAGGGGTATTGATTCAATTAAATATTTTTGATTTATACCATCGACATATGTTTAAAATTTGTCGGAAGCCTTTTTAAACCGCTAACGGGGTGGGTGCGGACCAACAAACAAGTCCGAACACACCGTCTCTTCGTTCTTGGTGTGCGGATCGGCGGGCGATGATGAAGTAGGCCGCACGAGCGTTGTGAGGACTTCGTAGTGATGAACCGGTCCCGGGAGGTCCATTGGCGAAGACAGCAGGGAAATCTGACCACTAGAGCCCGTCCGATGGTCCACGGAATGTTCCGCTGGCAACGGCCGGCCACCGGGAGGCGGCAGCGCCCGACGCGCCACTGGGAAAGGCGGCTGCAGCTGAAGCCGCGGTGGCAGCCCGCTTGTCCCGTGACCGCACGAGACCAAGGGAGGTGGGACGCGATGCTCGGCCGCGTCCATTTACAAGGGGCGGCCCCCCATGGGGCCGCGGTTACATGCTGGCGGGGGGCAGCGTGCCACCCCGCACTGCTCGGCCGAAACGGTCGAGCCGACCAACCGGACCACCAGGTCGGGCCATGCCCAAGCGGGCCGGACTTGGACCCGGGTCGGGTCGACCCAGATCGGGCCGACCCAGGGGGTATCGGGCCGGGTCAGACCGGGCCTGAACCCCCTAACACCGGACTTTTTCGGTCTGTTACCCATAACATGGGATACAGACCTCCGATCGAAACACTGTTAGTTGTGTAGTGATCCTTGGATCGAGACGGTCATTTCAGTATATTATACTCATGGTTTCGGAGTACTTTGGGTTCAGCCGAGTAGGTTCGTACACGAAACCAAATGGGCCCTCGGAGTGGAAATGCTTATAACATGTGATCCAGACGTCCGATTAACGTACCGCCGACTTTGATGGATTCCTCTAAGTGAGACGGACCTTTTGGTTTACTCCGCTCAAGGATTGGACGCAGTTTGAGTACGGTCAGGTTGGTTTTGACTTAAAAACCAACCGGGCACCTAGGACGAAAAAACCAATAAATCTCAGACCGGGCGTCTGAATGATGCGCCATCTGTGACGTTGAGTTTCTATTGACGATACAGAAATTTTGGATACATCAACTCCGGACTATGTGTCAGTTGACGTATCTTCACTTTAGCTTGAGGAGCGGACCCTCCCGAATGAGCTTTCTGTGTGCAGGAACCCTAGAGTTGGCTGCGACAGCGATGATAATGACGACTGTGAATAAATCCTCCGTGGATTCGATGGCAATGACTATAGCACTCAGCGATGCTATGTGGATCAGTGCTACCGATCCTGTGTGGGTCAGCGCTCAGCGGTCCTGTGTGGGCCAGCGCCTACAGATCCTATGTGGGTTATTGCAGGGGTTAGTTACCTATTGATCCTATGTGGGTCAGATCCTTTGTGGGTTATTGCAGGGGTTAGTACCTATCGATCCTTTGTGGTTCCAATGAATTAGATGAATCAGTGTCAATATCTGATTATCTCTATTGTCTTACAAAGAAGTATACCTGTGTGATCTGAATCTTGATTTTCAATCCTTATATTCGATAAGATTGACTTGATATCCTATGTGGATTACGTTTTGATTTCCTGTGTGGAATGGGTTGTGTTTTCTTGTGTGGACTGGGTTGTACTTGGGCTCGGATGTTGGAGCCAAACGAGAATTAATGACTTAGGTATATGTATTGGCATATACCTAAGAAGTGTCGTATGTTACTTCGTGTTTGTATCTTTCCTTTGTGGATTATCCTTTGTGGATTCTGGGTGACCTTCGGGGGTCTCGGGGACCCTACTGAGTAGCTTATACTCACCCCTGCATGGGCTATTCCCACACTACATTATGTTGGTTGCAGACAACAGACAACACTAATCGTGGTTGAGGGTTGCAGAGTAGGTCAGTACCTGGAGGTGGACCATTGGTCGTGACGTACACGGAGATGACGACTGGAACCAGGGAGCTGTGGAGGCAATCTGTACCCACCCTTCATGTGGGACTTCCAGTGGACGGATCGAGGCTGTGGCTTTACTTTCAGTTGATTTTTTCCCTTTCCGGTTGTACTTTACATTCAGTTTGGGTTTGTATTCTGGCCCACTTACTTTTCCGCACTTACTGCTGTACCCAGTTTTTACTTAGCGTTTACTTCTGCTTTCTTGCTCTATTGTACTTTTTTTACATTACAAAGGAAATGCCTTCCCTTTTTAATGGGAATTATTCATTGGTGCTAGTCGCCAGCCCATGCCCTATGGAAGGCGGTATAGGGGTAGTCACGACACGGGCTCCGAGGATGGGTCATGACAATTAATCTAGGAGACGGGGCAATAAAGAAGGTTTTTAAAATAAAAAACATTAAAAGCATGGAATTTTTTTATATCCAATTTCAATATTAAATTGATTCCATTGACCTAAACTGGATTAATATATATATTATTGATATAAGTTTTCTTTAAAACCAATTTAAAATGTAATTTAACTATAAAATTATAATAGATGAAATCATTTTTTTTAATTTAAATTTAATATTTTTCACAATTTATCAAAACAACATATGCTTCTCTGAAAATAAAAAAACAAACAAAAGAATTTTTATTTTATCCTTTTAATAAATATGTTTATTTTTATATTAAAATTGATAAAAGTTTCAAAATTTATATTTAAAATAGGTGTATCATGTAATGGTAGAAAATATACATTTATAAAAATATAGTTTTTTATGGATAATATTAGGAATTTTTTATGTCTTATGTCTATAGAATCTATTGTATTAATGTAAAAAATATTTTTTGAAACCAATATTTAATTATGGTTAGGAAAAATGAACCAACATTACAATCGTGGAGGTGGTATGTCATAAGTATGCATGAGTAACATTCTCATTTTTTCAATGATCGTTATGGAAAGAAGGTATATAACATTTTATATTTAAAAATTGTTAATAATATCATAAATATCATTTTATTTAATCATATATAATTGTATATAAAATTATTATGATATAAAATATATCCATCGCATATATGAGGTGGTATTTCACACGTCCACGAATGACATTGTAACTTTTTTATTGTGTAATACAGAAAATGATATATTTTATTTCCAAAATATAATTATGTCACGAAGATCATATATATTTCATGTATGTAACATATTTTTAACTAAACAATGATTAATAAATTCCATGTAATGTTTGAACATAACACATCACATTGGGGAGACAGTAGTCCATACTTCTACAAACAATGTTATCGTATTTTCAAAAAAAATGGAAAGTATAAAGGTATTAGTTATTAAATAATGAAAAATGTATTAATACAGTATAAATAAAACATATATCACATAAAAATGGTTTTCCATCATAATTATCAACCATGATAGGTGATAAAGGAAAAATAAAAAATATTATTTCACACTGTGGCAATTCACCATAAAAACGAACTGTAAATTCGTTACCCATTTGATGGAAGTGTGTATATGGTTAGGTAAAACCCATAACATTACAACATATAAGAATATTAAGGATAAATTTTTTATTATATAATAATGGAAAAAATAATAATTTAATGTTTTTAGAAAGAAATTAAACATAAGAGATTTTTGAATTATTATACCTCTATTTAGGGTAACTTTTTTTTGTTTGCACCAAATGCCTTACTTGGTTTGATTTCATCCAAAATTATAGAATTTATTATTATGGTAGAAATTTTTTGAGCTTATTTGGGTAGAATATATAGGTCACAGAGGCATTCATATTTTAGACTAAGTGGGAGTGATTAATTTTTTTTTGTAGTGGATGAGGAGTGGAATTCTTGTAAATATAAAAAGGTAAACACTGTTGAGAGTTCTCCCTTATATATTATGCCTCACATAATGGTTCATAGTCTCTCTGAGGGATAATATGGTCTAAATACAGCCATAGAAGTAATTTTGGAAAATATTATAGGCTTTTTTTTATTTTTATGGTTTATTCTCATGTTAAGGTGGTTTTTCTCTTAATCATTTTAATTAATTTATGTTACATTCATTAATATTTTCAATAAAAACGATGTTGAAATTATTATAAATTATGTATAATTTTGATTAAAAATTTGGAATCAGTTTTTTAAAATTCGAATCACATAAGTGACATAAATTAATTTTAAATTAATCATGTAGACAGGACGACAAAGTAGGTTTTTAAAGTAAAAATGATCAAAAGTTAGAAATGTATTTAGATCCACTATGAAAATGAAATTGATTCAAATAAACTAAATTGGATTAATTAATTTAAAATTTTTCTAATTTGACTTTAAAAATATTTAAAATATAATTTAAATATATAAATATATTAGATGAATAATTAGTTTTCAATTAAAATACAATATTTTTCACTATTCATCAAAAAATAAAAATTCTCAGAAAAATACCAAAAATTCACCCTAACCTAATTTTTACATTACTATTCTAAAATAATATGTTTATTGTGACATAAAATATTTATAAATATTTATAAATTTTTTGTTTTAAATAGGTTTTCAATGAAAAGTCTCCAAAACTCCCTTTAAAAAAATATAGATTGTTATGCGTAATATTGGGGTTTTTCTTAGCTTATGTCTTTAAAATCTATTGGATGGATGTAAAAAATATTTTATCAAAAATATAAAATATAAATGTATTTAATTAATCCATAAATATTAATTAATTTAATATAATAAGATAAAACACCTTCTTCACATAAAAAAAGTTTTTTTAGTAAAACATTTCGTTTATATTCAATTAGTTTCTATATTATTTTTTGAATTAATTTGTAACCAATGAATTAAAAAATATATTTATAATATATTTATATCAATTAATAACCTTCAATTTAGTTGCCAAGTTATATCTTTTTATATTAAATAATAATATTTTAATAACATAGTGCTATTATGAAAAACATGCTCTTGTAGGTAACACTATATATTGAAGAATGTCATTATTGTGTGTAACATAATAGATCCTCAGTTTTCAATGTAGGAAATGATAAACCTTATTCTTTTTCTTAAATTTTTATTGGTGCATGTATAATAATATTAACTAGGTGTTTTGTATGAAACATGATATAAAAAATAAAATTTATTCTAAAAAGAAAATATTGTAAAGTCTTTGGGTGTAAAATTGACTTTTGGGTGGAAGTGATATGAATATATGATGATATCCTTAGAATGTGATATTTATGTGTTGGGTAATGAAAGAGATAAAATTTTCATTAATTTTACCATTTTATTTAATTAATTAATCACCGTGAATTTTACAATTTTATGAAATTTATCACAAAATTAGTTTATTTTTTTATTTTGGCCTTTATTACAAACATGTTTGGAAAATTTATTTATTTTTGATTTTTTATTACTGATTTTTTATTATTTGATTAAATTATATTTATACATAATTTGATTTTTTACTTGGCCTTTATTTAAATTGGAAGTAATTTTTAATGGGTCAGCTATGATATGTAGTTATTGGACGCACAAACATAAGTGACAACATAGTTAGTAGAGCTACTACCATGCAATGACATATATAATGGTTTCTTGGTTTTATTAAAATATTTAATAAAGTATTTAAGGTTATTAAATGTAATTTTTAAGGGTTATATAACTGAATCCAATTATATTTATGTTCTCTATATACCCGTTGAAGAAAAATGTATGATATATAGTATTGACTTTGGAATAGAGAATCGTAATTAAGAGTCATAACAGAAATCAAAAGGATAAATTTTTATTATCTTCACTAATGTAGAAGTTATAATTAATAAATAATATATATTTAGTTTAAAAAATTTTCTGAGATAAGATATTTAATGTTCATATTCATTAAAAAATATAAATAGTGTAATGTTGTATGAGATGGATTTACAAAATCAAAAGAAAAAAGGAATCCCACAATCTATTTGTGGCGATACTATTTTAATCCAATGAATGAGATGATATACCATTATAACACAACCTTAAATCACTCTAATAGTCATGCTAGATACATTGAAATTATTTATAGTGTTCAATATGATTTATTTGAGGATATTAGATTGATTAAGCTCCACATATCGACACTATTTATTATCATTGGATAAAAATTTAATACTCTATATAATTTTAATGGTTGAAAGAAGATTTCATAAATTTTTTATCAAGAATAATTAAACATGATCATTGTTATAAATAAAATACCAAATATTATGGGAGTTTTTATAAGAATTTAATGGTGGGTAAATATATTAAATCATGATATTAAGAACAGTCTTACAACATGTGATATGCCATATTAAATTATCATCAATTTTGCATAATGATGGAGTCACCATGTTTCTTCTATTTAAATGTATTATTTCAACAATTGTGATATGATTCCCCATTTGGAACATAATCTTCAACCATTCGAGATGTTTTGGGTTTTAATACCCGTTTTTATTATATATTTTATTGTGTGTATTTTAATAAAATATAGTTCAGTATTCTCTCTAAATTTATTTAATTTCATTCATGCTTCCCCATTATTACTCAACAATTACAGCATGCCTAACATGATTATGGGATTTGGGTTTAGTTTTATCAGTGTTCATAAATCCCATATCTTAATTTCATAACATATTTATTCTTTTCATAATGAGGAAGGGGTTGTATTGTGGTATGGTTTGGTGGTTTTCCCCTATTCCATTGAATGACTCTCAATATTAATATATTTCCCACCGAATAATCATTTTATCCATGCTAGCATGTATCCTTCCCTATGATGGAGTATAATTTAACTGAGAGTTGAAATACAATAACATGGTGGAAGGTCATGGATGGTGTCTCACACCCTATTGAGGTGTGTTCATCATTATTTATTATCGAAGGATATGATATTTGGGGTTCCAAATTAGTCTTTTATGCATTCAACTATTCTCTCTAAATATAGGGGATAAATGATCATGTATGATGTGATGAGCTATAAATTAAAATTTAAACAATAAAAATGGATAATAAAGAAACTCAATAGGTCAGTCCTTTTGATTAATAGCTTTTTTAGTAACACAGAAATTAGTATTTATTTCATGACTATATATTAAATTTATTTCTTATAAACACCACAACCACATATTTTAATTTCTTTTATAAAAAAGTAAAAAATAATAAAAATATAATAATGTAAAAATTAAATATTTATTTAAAATAATATCATTGAGAGAATTCCCTACTCATTCACTCAAATAGACTACTAAAATTAAAATATAAATTTTTATCACTCCAGAATTGGTTATTTTATTATCGTATGCATAAAACAATTACATGATTATTGGATCGTGTTTCAAAGAAATCACAAGTTTATTAATACGTATTTCTAAGAAAAACCAAACATTGTTTCCTTGTGAAGTTTTCAATTTCATTTATAGCTCTTTAAAGTACATTATGGATGATATTTCCCAAATTGAATGAGATAATATAAGCATAGTTGAATAACGATCATAAAATATGTTGATTTGAATTAATATCACCCAAATCATATAGATAAGAATTTAAGGAATAGGGATATTAAATAATGATGCCATATATCTAATAAATAATTACATAGTACAGTTCAAGAGAAAGATAAACCCAAAAGGGGATTCATAAAATTAAATATGAACTTACATAATTATTAATATCTTTATGAGAAAGTTCATTCGAATAGATTTCATGAAGATATGATCTATTCATTTAAAATAGAATAAAGGAGAAGAACATTTATTACATGAATTATCTATTATATATCAAAGAAAATAGAATATATATTCTTGAAATTTTATTTTAATGGAAGAATATGATATAACAAGATTATGAAAATCATGTTCTGGTAATCAAATAATTTTTTGACTAAATGTATTATCTAATTGAAAATTATATGAACATTCTAAATTTGAGAATTTATGATCCTATGGAGAAATTTTGGAAAATATAACATATCTAAACATTTTTTATATAAACTAATTAGAAAATTGTTTTTCTATGAACAATTATAATAATATTATTTATCTAAGAAGGCCATAATATATTGGAAAATGGTGAATGAAAATATTTTAGGACAAATTTATTACAGTTTAAAAGAAAAACATATCACTTTTATATAGGTTATTGTTTTTTCTAATTCATTTTACAAGTAAAATGCATTAAATTTTAAAATATATCAAAATATGGGTTGAAAAAACATTGGGAAAAAAATAATTACATAAAGGTAAATGTTTACAATTTCATGAAATTTAATTCACGAAAATGTTTCAAAAAATAATTTTTATTTTAAAAATATATTATTCAAAATTTAATTTTATCCATATTTTTAGTCAAAAGTGAAAAAAAAATCACTTATATATTATTTCTATTATAAAGGTTATTAAATATAATTGTTATTTTTTCATATAATTTTTCAATTCCTTGTGGGAAATTAAGGACAGCATCAAGATGGAGAAAATTTCTTCCAAAAATAACATAGGAGAAGAATATTAGAAACTCCTCAATTTTAAAAGGATCTAGAAGCATTAACAATAATTTTGACATTTAATCAGATGAGTTTTTATAATGTACAGTCATATATCAAGTTAGTGAACAATATACCATTTTATTCTTAATAAATAAGGCGATAAAATCTCATAAAGAAACAAATAAGGATTAGAGTTAGTTTTTACTTTAGTTTTATGTAAAAGTAAATTTTTGAGAAAAAAATTACTTCAGGAATGATGACAACAATAATACACTAATGAGTAAATGTTACTTATATTATGAGTGTAAAGAACATTCCATGTAAACATTAAATTAATCTTTCAATTTTATTATTTATGGTGGAAATATTAATTAATAATGAAGAAAATAAATTCATGAAATAAATAATTGAATTTGTATAATTAAAACAATATAAGAATAAGAAAGAAGATAAATATCATATAAATATTCTAAACTATAGTGAATCAATAGTTCTTGAGAAGATCTATGGAAGGAATTAAAAATCATGATAAAACTATATTGAATATATGATCATTTTTCTATAACATTACATATATTTAATAAGATGAATGTAAAACAATTTAATACAACTTATTGGTTTTATATTATTAAAAAGGAATCCCAAAACAAATAAAAATATCACGAAATAAGTGTAACCTTGATAATCATAGAGATTTATGTTTATAAAATCCAAAAAAAGTATAAATAGTTTTCTAAATTCTGAAATAAATTTGAAAGTGATTTTTCAATTGATAAGTAACTCACAATCATATTTATCTCACTAAAGTTACAAGTATTAACTACCATATTTCTATTTTAATTTTATTTTTTGTACAAAATGAATTACTATGATTTCCTTTCAGTGGTTAGAAAAATCATGTGCATGATATGGATGTGTTATAAAATAATAAATTTCCATAATGAATGTGATTTATTGTTAGTGCATCAATTTTTTAGGGCCACTTATGAATACATTTCTCACATTTCATTTTAGTATGTGATCAACCTTGATAAAGAATAATATATTGAATACATAGTGTTATAGCTTTATTGATAAGCCTGCTGAAATCATTTTGAAAATTTAAAGTCTTTAATATAATGTATTCTCTCATTAATGTGGCTTAGATGGTAAAATTCCCATTAGTTTTTTTATTGATTCAATTCTGTCTAAAATAGGAAGAATTTATTTAGCTACTTTTATAGTTGAAAAAATATGTTCTATTGGACACATGTTTCTTTTATCTATGTGATGGAGTTATATTAAAAATGTTTCATTATCCTAAAATGTATTTTCTGGATATTTATCTTTGATAAATATAAATTAAATTATTTTATATATTGGTATATTCAATGAAATTGATAATAATTGAGAAACATTTGAGGAAGACATGTTTATTTATATACAATATTATGGATTTAATTTAACACTCGTTATTTTTATATTGAGCGTTACTAAAGCAAACATAGTGTGGAATAATTAATGTATAATATATGTAATAATAATTTTTATTTTTTATAAATAATTGGGAAATAGAATAAAATGTTTTGAATCATATTAGAAATTGTTTTTTAGGGGTAGTAATAAAAAATATAAAGATGTATATTCTTCATGCATTCGATGTTGATGAGTTGTATTTTTTTCAAGAAGAATTTTTTTATTGAGTTATGAGTAGAGATTGAAACATAAATGTTTATTTATAGACTATATTTTGATATATTGATGTAATAATATTAATAAATTGAAATTTTGAGTCTCTAGAATTATTTATATGGTAATTTGTATTGAGAGGTTATTGTTGTTATTTAGATGAAATTATATAAAATCATTGAATCATGTGATGAATGAAACTGATGATAAACACGAAGGGGTTTTAATATTACCCATATATCACATGTGAAAAAACTATAATTCAAGATATAGAAGATAAAGTGGAGATTCGTAACTCTTCATATAAAATAATGTTTACACACTAATATGTTTTATTGGTAGATGTCTAAAGATTTTATGATATCCTGTAATGAAATATAGTTTAACTAGAATAGACTCACTGAATATGTATATTTATAGATGACTATGGATTATGAATATATTTATTTATTTATATAAATATGATGCTATATTTAATATGTTTCCTTTTAAAATAATTTGATAATGTTTATGTGATAAATCATGATGAGTTTCGAGGTGAAAGAAATATATTACCTCATTCCTTGTGTTACAAAAAGAGAAGAGTATGGTAATATATAGAGGCTACACATGGATGAAATGATTTAAATAAATCCTTACAATCTAGGAATTTAATGATGCTTCATCAACGTGTATGTATTGAAATCACTTTAATATAATAGAATTGGATAATTTTAAAATAGAGATGAAATATTTTAGGTAGTGGATCATCATTAATATACAAAAAGAAGTTCTAAAATATGTTTATATATTGGGGAATCACTTTTATATAGATGAAGATTATTTATAGATATCATAAAAAAATTTGATTTGTTCTGAGATTATTTGAAGAGTTTTGGCATTAGAATGAGAAATGTTTAGTTTTTATATGGTAGATAGAGGATACTAGAATACATAGATAATATATTGAGAATGTATAAAAAATGGAAAATGTGGGTGTAATATCCTACAAAATAAGTTTAAAATTGGATGGTTATGTTGGAATAAAAATAATATCAAATTGTGATAGAAATGATTATGTCCAAAATATATTTGAATAATTTTTTGATATGTTAAAATAACTCTTTTGGTTTAGAGACTTCATAAGAATCATTTACTAGTATGTATTATTATGTTTCAATTTGTTATAAAATATGTAATATGAAATATTGATCATTTAATAGCATATTTTATGATATTTATGAGTAAGTTAATATTTTAAATGGATAAATAAGATCATTAATAATGTCCCCTAAGATTAAATGGGTACAATCTCAAATGAATTAATAATAAATAAGATGATTCTCTATTGTTCATCAATTTATAAATTTCATTATGATTTATGATAATATCTTAATTCATGATATAATCTAGTATATGATTTGAAGAACAATATAACACCATTAGTTAGAGCTTTTCAGTAAAATAATATTTTTACTTGTTAACAAGAATATCATGAAAAGAAGAATTGGGGTTTTTTGTATTCTTAGGAAATGAATAATTTTGTATTTGATGAGATTAATAGATATTATCCAGATATAACATTAGGTATATCTGTGACTATTTTGGATTAATAATATGAGATTATGAATATTCAAAAAAACCCATCATTTTTATTGGAGGGGATGTTAATAAAAAATACATGATTTACTTTTTTAAAGACTATTACGAAATTATTCATATTACATATTTGAATAGTTAAATGGAATTGTATTACATGAATATTAAAATTTCCAATTTAAATTTATTTTTAATATTTAAATTATGGAATATTATACATGTGATCTTGATGTATCAACCTGAATAAAATGTGTTGAAAAAACGTATGAAATATACTGTTTAATATTCCATCTAGTAAAAAATATTCCATGTGTCAAGGAAGAAGAATATATAATTATTTTCAGATATAAACATATATAAATATTTAATATTATTATATCCTTGATGAATTGTAGAAGAGGGTTATCTATGAATATTTTTCTCTGACTGAGGGTAAATTTTAAATCTAATTAGACTTATGGTGAGTTTAGATTTTCTTATTAATATTACCTTAATAAAATATTTTTATGTTTCATAGGGTAACATTTTGCTACTTGAAAATCTGAAAGTGTGAACTTACTGATATGAATGGTGTCATTTATTTTAATCTGGTCGGTTTTAGGTGTTAGGGTTCAATGGTAGTCTTCTTCTCATAATTCTTGTTAAAGATAAAATATTTGTCTCATGTGTTTCTACGTGATAAAAACCACTATACACATTGGACCCTCTCACAAATAAAAATTAAATCACATAAATATATGTTTATTTATTTATTAGTCTCTTATATTTTTTAGTTATGTGATTTTGTGTGATTGGATAACTATAGATCTTATCATAGTACTAGGTTAAAGGAAAAAATAACATGGATTAAATTCATGAAATTCAATGACACCAATTCCCCCTCCCCTTAGTGTAGTAAAATTGATGTTGTGGCAACATAACTAACAAAAATATTTTTAGTTTATATGATGTTTTTTATAGATTTATTCAAAATTAAATGAATGATATTTCTCAATTAAATGGGGGGTCTACACCAGATTACATACCCGATATCATCAATCTTATTTTTTTCTAGATATATTTAATAGTCTCTCTTATTTAATTTTTAAAAACTATGATTTTTGGAATTTAATCTAAAATGGAAATATTATAAGATTAAATTTTTTATGATATTAATCAAAGTATTAGACAATGGATTTCATCACACGATCATTTTCTATTACATTACCATTAATATTATCAATGGTAGGTTCATAATATTCCTTTATATGATTAATTGTACATACTATTAATTAATTACATATTCATTTGTAACATCAAAATCTATACCTTCATTATATAAAAAATAAACCCTTATATTTTAAATTAAATAACTAAATTTCAATCTATTTAAATATAAAATATTATATCTTTTATGTTGTAATTTGTTAAAACATTAATATAATCTTCATTTTCTTCCAAAATTTTAAAATATGATATACTATCATCATTTTCATTTACCATAAAAATTAAAAGAAATAAATAAATACTATATTTATAAAATCATCAAATACTATAGGATAATCCAAAATACTAAAGTGAATTACAAAAATTTCTTAGAGAAATATAATTTTAAAAATTAAAAATCCTATTAAACATAATAATGTTATCATGATAAAAAATAGTAACAATTTAGTATTAGTGTTAATAAATTCCAAGCCAAACATTGAATTACATTAGGTGTATAACCATACCATTAATATTCAACATTTTCATACAAATTGTATTATAATGTCTTTTAGATATCTTATATAAAATAATTTAATCATTTTTGTTGTTTAATGATATATCGACCTCTAATCATTGTGACGTAGAATACATGTTCCATAATATCTTTAATGAAAAAAATAAATGTAATTATCCATAATTGAATTAGATATTCACCATCCTTGTATGAATAAAAAATATACATGTGAAATTATAAATAGAATGGTCCTACTTAGTTTTTATAGTGACATATGCATAATCTTAATCCCAAGGATGCAGTTCTTATGAAAACTAAATTTCATGAAGCATCCTATTTCATGTAAAATGATTTGAATAATTATCCACACCATTATAGATAATTAATCAAACTTCCAATTGAATATTTCATAAAAGATTAATTTTTCACTTATAAATAAAAACATAGACACATGATTATCACAAATTTAATTTATTTTTTACATTCAAGCCATAAGGGTTATCCATTAGATATTAAAATAATATAATAGTTCCCAATTATCAATTAAGAATGTGTTTCATTTTTATACTAAAAACATATAGAATTAATTCCCCACTATATTTCTTTCTCTCTACCTTTTCAAAATAATATTGATATTCCCAATTACTAATACACTAAAATCCCGAGTTAGATCATGAAAAATTAGAAAACTCTATCTAAACATCCTTGATACATTAAAAATACCCCTAATAACATTAAAACCATATAATTTCATGATTCATTGAAATATGTTCATTTTTTTGTTTCAAATTCTTTCGATTCTATTATCAAGAACAATGATGATTCAAAAGTAAAGTATTGTTAACTATGTAATTCTTTCTCCTTAATACACAATACTCTTATACTATATCTATTTATTACCATAATATATGTGTCTATTTAATTAATAAAGTATAATATTTCTAGAAAAATGTATTCCCAAAATATACCCATTGTATAGATTTTATCAAATCTTCATTCATAGTATTATTCACAAGTATCCAACATCAATACACTTCCCATTAAAAATTATGCACAACTATTTTAATGAGTTTTTTAACTAATAAACCAGTAATAATAAAATCATCAACTAAAATATCTTTCATTCATATAAAATTTGGAATTCATAGAGGTACTAAAAGATTTATTTTCATATTTTTTTAGTTTGCAGGAAATTTTTTTAATTTTAAAATTTAATTTTAAATTTCATATTTATAAAATAAATATGATTCAAAAATATTACATAGAGATTACCATTAATCTAAATGTATTATGTTTACCCAAGTGACTGGATTCTAAATCAAACCTAGATTAATTGTTTATTAGAAAAAATGATGTTATTTTTTTTATTTATATAATTTATTCTATTAAATTTTATCATAGATAAATAATTATTATTAAAATTATATTGTTTTATATTGTTTTTCTTCAGGGAAATATAGAAATACATAAGTAAAATTGTATAATGTTTGAGATGCCTAAGGTGTGATCTAGTCAGAGTGAGGTTTCATCCATTTATAGATATGCCAAATAATTTTATATAGAATAAACAATAATATTTATCATGGATATATAGTTAAGTTAGATGAATTTACAATGGAGACAAATTTTTTTCTTGTAAATAATGTTTTTTAATTCTATGGTTTCTCATAGTATATATTTTTTTGTTATTACTTACATAAAAAATACTATTTATATCCTTTTAAAGTCGTGACAAAATGTTGGTGAGAATAAGATGGTTATTAAAGTATTAGGGAGAACAATAACAATGTTGGAAGGATTTGTAAGATATATGTGATCATAATCCCTAATCATTCCTTTTTTTAATCATAATTTAAAATTTATACTATATGGGTAGATGACAATTATAGGAACCGATCTAATATGAGAATGATAATTATTTTTATTATATTTGAGTAAATTATAAATATGGATTTCTAAATAGGTGGTATTATATAAATCGAAATAATATTTTTCTAAATGATATATTATTATGTCTATAAAATTGTTAGAAACTATGGATAAATGTATAATAATGATATATTTTATATTAATATAATTATTATCATCACATAAGATTTAATATGAAAAAATTTTAGTTAATATTCATTTATTTTGTATATATAATTATTATTTTAACAAAATTGATGACAAAATAAGTAATTAGATCATATTTGAATCATTGAGTGAGGATATTTTTTGGATGTATAATAATGGAATTAAGATTTGTTTTGAAGAAATTTTATTAAATTTCTAAAATATTATTATATTGAAATAATTGGGGTTATAATTTTTTTATATGGGAGTTGGTGTTTGGAAGAAATTATTTTCATATGGGTATACAAAAATTTTGTAATTAATTTAATTAATGTAATTAAATTTCTTGGGTGAGGTTATTATATATGATATTATAAAAACTATATGTGTCATTGAAAATACCATGAGTTCCATGAATCTTAGATGTGATAATAATTATTGATAAAACTTCTTATATTGGGTTCATATTATAAAAATGATTGTTTTTGTTAAAGTATGTTTTGATCATGAAAAATATGCATAGAGGTCATACAATAAATTTTTGCTGTTATCTTATCTTAACGTATTTTCACTAGGGTCTTCAAAATAATAGAGGATAAAAATTAATTATTTCTTTTTTATAACTCTATAATACCATATAAATTTTATTTAAAAGATGTTGCAGCATCATCTATAAATATATGAATGAATATTCTTGGACACATTTTGATGGAGGATATTTGACGGGACATTATTTGGATTATAGAACTGTTTTTTTTTTGAATAATACTATTTTATTACAAAATTAATATGATTTAACAAGAGGTTTATAAGAATTATAAAATAATAAAGACTAATATATATTGAATATTGAAATGTATTATTTTGAGGACGTGTTCTGATTAGTTATTGTTACATTTTTATTTTCATTCCCTCCTAGGATAACCCATGATCCATATACACGTTTTTACAGGTTATATTTTAAGTATTTATATATCCTAGATATATTCTATCTCATTTCACTACAAAGGGATAAGAAAATATATTTTTAATATAAGTATAATAGATACATGTGTTTGGGATTACTATAAAATTATAATATAATGTGTGCATCATTGAATTATTATTTATCAAAATGATGGATTACTAATATGTGATATGTAATTTTTATATTCCCTTATTTTTATTATTTTTTATTTTTTATTTATGGGAGTATAAATTTCTATAAAACATCAAATTGAGTGGGGTTTTTTCATGTGAGGATTAATATATTAGTAGTATTATGAATTATAAATAGATAAATATTCGGGATAACCCCTATTCTATATGTAAATAAATTTTTTATTATGTTTAATCTTTGTGAAAAAAATTGAAATGAATATGAAATTATTGTTCCAGAATAAATGTGTTTTTATGGAATCAATGTGTTAAATTAGGATCTGTGGTGACTAGTATAGTGATCTGACATGAATATATGAATACAAATATTCTGTACAACAAAAAATCCTCAATATTTTCTATTAATTACTAAAACCTTTCATAAACATGATAGAATAATGAAATAAATTTTGGGGTATGGTTTAAAATCTTTCAGAATGATTTTAATAAAATTATGAGTTTAGCCAAAATTTTAACATAGAACATATGGAAATTAGATCCCAAAGACCAACTAGAGTAATTATAAAATAGAATAGTTTGTCATTGATTTTTATTTTTAACAAATTATTTCAAAATAATATAATCGTTAATAAACAAAAATACATTGTCAAAAATATAACGACCCATACTTTACATACATTGTTAATACTTCAAAATTGAAGCATACTTATTACAACATATAACAAAACCACGAAAGGGCCGTATATGTATAGTGTCTTTAGAAACTGGGAAACATAAACAACTGGTTCATAAAGCATCAACTTTGCCTCCCACTTATTTCATCAAATCTAGAGTCCCTTTTTGGAATATCCTACTTAATAACCTTCTTCCTGACCTGGGGAAAGAAAACATACAAAAGGGTGAGCTCAAATGCTCAGTAAGGGTAAAAAAAGAAATATCAATCACATCATATACACAAGCACATAACTTTTGGAAATCTTAACCTGCAAAAGAGATCATAACTAAATAACATGGGATAAATCATGGCAGTGAAATGTAATCACAATAATCATAACTTAAAACATGAAACTTTGTGGCATACACACATAATCATAGAGAATCATTTCTTGTTAGTCAAGACTCATTGCCAAGACTATCTTAGTGTACACAGTCCCTTTCTGAACCGAGTCACCCTCGTTCCAGTCCTGTTTCACTGAACTGGTATAACCTAACATTCCATCCATGTCTATCTCATGAGATATAAAATCCTTACCCAATGCATTTGAGGGAGATATAGGTCCCACCCATCTCATAATGATACCATTCTTATGTGTTCCACAAAATCATAAATCATACATCATTGCATAACCCATGTAATACAAATGGGAATCTTAAACATCATGACATCATAAATCAATTCATATAAGATAAAGGAATTCATAAAAATAATTCCATCACAACATGATCAAATCAATGTAATAATAGGGATAAAAACAGAACCCTTTTTTATCGTAGATGGAAAATAATTTTGATAAAACACTTGAACTCCATTCTTGAGGAAAATATCATTTCTTCTTCAAAAACATTTTTCCTTTCATAACATGTCATACGACATTAAAATAAAAGAAGTTGATTAAAAATAAACTTGAAAACTTGTAAAGTAAGATTCTTGGAAATAATTTTTTAAAAATCCATTCATGCCGTATATGTTAAAAAAACTGTCTTCGTACTTTTGTCGGAAAAGTCAAAAAGTACCTCGTACAAAAAACGACAAAACATTCCTTTCATATTATTTACTAAAAACTCACCGAAGGGTAAAATTGGATTTAAACTATTTTAAGTGGATGGAAACAATATTACATATTGAGGGAACATGGATGTGGATGATAAAATACACCCCAGTAAATGCCAAAGTAAAAACAATCTCGGATAAAAATGAAATTGTGATATTTTCCCTTACCTTAGGTCCAACATGCTTTGTAAGTGTCCGAAACTCCTGTATAATGATTTAAATAATGTTATTGACTTATTCCAGAATCATACTTATTTTTATGATATCATATATTGTCATATTCTTAGCTTCTTAGTAGTAATATTTCATTGATACTTGTTATTTAGGTGTTTATAACTTTTTTGTTCTTATGCGTGTTTTGTCGAATAAATTATTATTCTTCTATTTAGGTTATAGATACCTCATTTCCATAATGGTATTAGTGTAATATATATCATATTCATTCATTCAATTCATTTATATAATCATTATGAAATGAAGATCATGTAGAACGAGTCGCATCACATCGTGGAGACGGTATTCCGTACGTACGCACGAGTGATGGTATCGTTCCTATGATCGTGGAATTGTATTGGAGTGTATGTATACTATTTTAGAATCAATATTACTTTATAATAGTCATATATAGTCATTATTTACACCATTATACCCATCCAAGTAAGGTGGTGGTGAAAAATAGATTACACCACGGCGTGGAGACGGTATTCCGTACGTATGCACGCGCGGTGATTTCTTTTTCCGTAGGATGGATAGATGGTGAATTATGGTTGTTTCCTACTTAGAATAACATATCAGTATATGATTGATACTGATGTTATTACTTTATAATGAAACAACTAAAGAAGAAGAAATGGAAGAAGAAATAAGGATGAAAGAATCGGTAATGGATATTACCTTTTCATTGAAGTGATTCTT
Source organism: Viscum album (assembly GCA_963277665.1). Lineage (NCBI taxonomy): Eukaryota > Viridiplantae > Streptophyta > Magnoliopsida > Santalales > Viscaceae > Viscum > Viscum album. The sequence continues at coordinate 1,283,935,383 of OY728159.1, read as the reverse complement.
TGAGACCTTCTTTTGGGGAACTAAAATTGGTCATTGAAGTAGACCAGTACCTCTAGGATGTCTCTAGGGATGTGTAGAGGAGAAATTGGTAGTGGTTGGCTGAGCTTGAAGGCTCAAAGTGGTGTGAGGAAGAGAGGCAGGAGATGCCCTTTTATAAGGGGGAGAGGGGCACCTTTGGAATAACAAAAAATATTATTTTATTATAAAGTCAAGTTCGGTTTTAAATAGCTCTAAATTGATTTATTTCTAGTCTATGGTGGGTATGGGTCGAAATACTCTCATCCAATAGAATTTAGACAAGTTTAGGATCCTATTGTAACTTTATCATTAAGATTTAACATTAAGTTAAATAATTTTACTTTTACCATGTCTTCTTGTGTTCTTATACTATAAGGTTAATAAACGTATTATAAGCAGCCAAACGAACCCCAAGTAGTTTATTATTAATATATATAACCTTATCTAAGTCATTTTTCCGAATATTAGATTTTTAGGAATAAAATAACAATTACTAATATAATATTTGTTTTAAAAACTATTTTATGTCAATTTTGACACTATTTAGTAATTGATTTTTGTGAAAATCACAACAGAATTTTTAGTTCGAACCAAGTTAATTAAATCCATACTAACAAGTCATATTAACCTATAAAATTAGTGGGATTCATAAAAAGTCTCAAATTACATTTATTTTGGTGTTTATAACATCAATTATGTCAATATTTCATTAATAAGATAATTACTCCATCATCATTGTGTCATAAATAAATTAAATTATTTAATGTATAAAAATTACAAATAAAATACCATTATGTAGGAAATCGTTTTAGATTTATAATTAATATTTATAGTAGAATTTATCTTATGTATAACCCCATATGAAAAATTATTTACTTATTAAACATGGATTTTAACTATTTTAACCCTTCTTTAAATAAATTAATAATAAATGTCCTAATCTAATCCAAGTGGGCCTAAATGGTCATATTTTATTCCTATTTTTGTTTTTGGTCGAATTAAACTTGTCCAATAGAATTAGGACATGTGTTAGGGTAATAATTATATCATCTTTACCCTTAATTACCATATTTACTTTTAACAGTGGTAAAAAAAGTAAAAAGTTACTATTCACCAAAAAAATTATTTTCATCTCATTGAACCACATTTTACATACTGACATCAACCGTGTCTCTCGGATTTTTGAAATTCCACTCACAGAAGTGGTAAAATTATGTTTTACGAAAAATTCAGTTTTTTTAACTACCACTTAGTGGTTTCACTATTCATCAAAAATTGAAAGTTTTCAGAAAAAAACCAAAATTTCACCCTAGGATAATTTCGATATTCCAAATCCAAAAATGAAGTCCATTTTGAAAAATAAAAATTATAAAATTTCAAAAAGTGGTTATTACTATTCATAACGGCTAATTTTAATAATATTTTAATAATATATCATTGTTTAGTGAAACTCAGTATTGAGTACGACGCAAGCTATCGAGGAAGGTCGCGATTTCATGTAAAGCAAGCCAAGCAAGTGTTGTGTAGAAAAATATTCCTTTGATGATTTATATAACATAAAAGTCTCGGGTGTTACATTTTACCCCCCTTAAAATGAATTTCACCCTCGAAATTCGTCACATTGTAGAAAACAGATGAGGATACCTCTCCCTCATCATATCCTCAAGCTCCCATGTAGCTTCTTATAATTAGTGGTTCCTCCATAAAACATTCACCAATCGAGTGGTCTTGTTTCGTAGGACTTTTTCGCTACGATCCAGAATCTCTATCGGTTGTTCTTCATAAGAATGATCTTGCTCCAGCGGTATAACTTCTGAGATGAGTACATGTGAAGGATCAGGTATGTACTTTCTCAGGAGAGATACATGGAACACATCGTGAACTTGAGAGAGATTCGGTGGAAGCACCAATCGGTAAGCTACCTTCCCAACACGATCCAGTATTTCGAAAGGACCGATATATCTAGGGCTAAACTTCCCCTTCTTTCCAAATCTCATGACTCTCTTCCCGAGAGATATCCGTAAGAACACTTTATCACCCACTTCAAACTCTAGGTATTTTCTTCGGTTGTCGGCATAGCTTTTCTGTCGACTTTGAGCTGCTCTTATGTGTTGTTGAATACATCTGACCTTTTCTGCCATTTCATCAATGAGATCAGGTCCTAATAGCTTTCTTTCCCCAACTTCATCCCAGCAAGTTGGAGTCCTGCATTTCTTTCCATAGAGAGCTTCATAAGGAGCCATCTGAATACTGGAGTGAAAGCTATTATTATAAGAAAATTACACCAAAGGTAGGTGTTGATCCCAACCACCTTTGAAATCCATAGAGAAAGCTCTCAACATATCTTCTAGGGTTTGAATTGTTCTCTCAGACTGACCATCTGTCTGAGGATGATAAGCAGTGCTGAAACTCAACTCTATATCCAGAGTATGGTAAAGACTTCGCCAGAACTTCAAGGTAAATATCATATCCCGATCAGATATAATAGAATGTGGTACTCCATTAAATCTTACCACTTCCTTTACATATATCCTGGCAAGCTGATCCAGAGGGAAATCCTCTCTAATAGCAATGAAATGTGCAGACTTGGTAAGATGATCAACTATGACCTAGATAGCATTATTGCCTTTGGTTGTTTTAGGAAGTCCTATGACAAAGTCCATAGTGATGTTTTCCCATTTCCATTCGGGTATGGGTAATGGTTGTAACATCCCCTTAGACTTCTGTCTCTCAGCTTTAACTTGCTGAAAAACCATGCATCGAGAGACATATTCAGCAACATCTCTTTTCATGCCATCCCACCAGAAGTACTCTTTCAGGTCCCTATACGTCTACGTGCTTCCAGGATGAATAGAGAATGAAGAACTATGAGCCTCATCCAGCAGCTCCTTCTTTAATTCGGGGATGGGAGGAACACAAACCCGATTCCTGAACTTTATTATCCCATCAAATCAAGGTTGAATTCAGGAACATTTCTCACCTTCTTTTGTAACTCGACATCTTCATTCTATGCCTCTTTAATCTTCACATTTATAGATGGTAGCACATTCATTTGAGAAAGATAAGATTTTTCCCCTTCCATTATAATTCCAAGATCCATCCTTTGTAAATCCATAAATATTGGATCTTTTGTGATCCTCATCATGGATAAACTGGCATGGTCTTGTCGACTTAATGCATCTTCCACCTTGATTGCTTTCCCGGGGTGGTAATGGATTGAGCAGTCATAATCCTTAATCAGCTCCAACCATCTTCTTTGGTGCATATTCAGCTCCTTTTGTGTGAAAATATACTTTAATCTTTTATGATCAGTATAAATATCACACCTTTCACCATAACGGTAATGCCTCCAAATCTTTAATGGAAAGATTACTGCAGCTAACTCCAAATCATGTGTTGGGTAATTTTGATCATGGATTTTCAATTGTCGTGAGGAATAAGCAATCACCATATCATTTTGCATAAGAACACACCCCAATCCCTTCTTGGATGCATCACTGTAGATCACAAACCTTTCTCTTCTACAAGGCAGTGTGAGCACAGGTGCACTGGATAACCTTCTTTTCAACTCCTTGAAATTCTCTTCACATTCCTCCATCCAGACAAACTCAACTCTTTTCCGAGTCAACTTGGTGAGCGGATTAGATAATCGTGAAAAATCTTTCACAAAACGTCGATAATATCCATCCAAACCAAGAAAACTTCAGATCTCAGTCATTGTTGTTGGTCTTGACCATCTTTCGATAACCTCTGTTTTTTCTGGATCCACAGATATCCCGTCTTTTGAGATTATGTGACCCAAAAATGAAACTTTTTTAAGCCAAAATTCACACTTGGTAAATTTGGCATAAAGCTTATCCTTTTTCAGGGTCTTTAATATAATTCTCAAGTGATCTTCATGTTCTTCCTTTCTCTTTGAATAGACAAGAATATCGTCTATAAAGACTACCACAAACTGATCAAGATAGTCTCTAAAGACTCTATTCATTAGATCCATGAAGATAGCAGGGGCATTAGTAAGACCAAATGGCATCACTATAAATTCATAGTGTCCATACCTTGTACGAAAAGCCGTCTTTGGTATATCCTCCTGTTTGACCCTTAATTGATGACACCCTGAACGAAGATCAATCTTGGAAAAGTATTTACCTCCTCATAGTTGGTCAAATAAGTCATCAATGCATGGGAAAGGATATTTGTTCTTGATAGTGATCTTATTAAGTTCTCGATAATCAATGTAGAGTCTCATTGATCCATCTTTCTTCTTAACAAATAGAACAGGTGCTCCTCAAGGTGGCGCACTAGGGCATATGAATCCCTTATCAAGATTCTCTTGGAGTTTCTTCTTCAATTCCTGTAACTCAATTGGGGCCATTCTATAAGGTGTCTCTGAAATAGGCAAAGCACCCGGTACGAGTTCTATTGAAAACTCAACTTCAAGATTCGGTGGAAGACCCAGTAATTCCTCCGGAAAGACATCATCAAACCCCCATACAATGGGCATATTCTTAATCGTGAGTTTATCACCAACCATTTGTGATAAATAACCTTCATTTAGTGGAATCAATACCCATAAAATGGAAGAAATTTCCACTGGAAGGTTATGTTCATCCTTGCATTGATAGACGATCATAGATTGATCTGGAATATGAAATGTGACTTCCCTTCTTTAGAAATTTATATGATCTCCATATAAAGAAAGCCAATCCATGCCAAGAATCACCTCAAATTCCACTATAGGAAGGATCACAAGATTTGAAGGAGGCACTTTCCCACAAACTTCGATCCGAGAAGAATTATAAACTTTTGATGCGACTGTTGTTCCATTAGGTGTTGTCACAGCTAACTCAACATCTAATTATTGAGGTAATATGGTGATACCCTTAAAAAGATCTTCAGAAATAAAAGAGTGTGTGGATCCAGAATCAAATAAAACATTTGCTACTTCAGAGTGGATTGTAAGTGTACCTTTCACCACATCGTTATCATACTCCACATCGCTGATAGAAAGTGCATGTGACTTTCCTTTGTCTTTATCCTTAAGAGTTTGTTGACGTCGACCATCATCATCAACCCTTGGATTAGGGCATTTATTGTCATAATGCCCCATCTCCTTGCACTTGAAACATTGAAGTGTAGTAGGTTCATTCTGTGTATCCCTTCCTTTGTTTTCATCATTAGACATCTTCTTCCTATCATCGTGGCATTCAAATGCCCGATGACCTTACTTTCCACATTTGAAACATTTACATGTACCTTTAAGACAACTCCCTCCATGTTTTTTCCCACACTTTGAGCATAAGGGAAAGCTCATCTTCTTTTCAGTGTCCTCTTTAGATTTTCCTTTGAATTCCATTTCCCTCTTCTTATCAAACCCATATGACTGATGGGTTACTCCAATCTTCATCTCGATTTTGAGAGCACATCGAACAATTTCCTCATAGCTATTGAAGTCCCTTATGGCTAACACCCTTTGAAGACTTTGTTTTAAGCCACTAAAGAATCGATCGATCTTACTCTCAGGTTGGATAATAATACCAGAAGCGTACCTTGCAAGTCTTGTAAAATTTGCTTCATAGGTACCAACAGATTCATCATCCTTTTTCTTCAGTACAATAAACTCTTTCTCCATCTTTGTTCGGAGAATACGAGGGAAGTACTTATTTAAAAATAAGTTCTTGAACTCGTCCCATTCCATGGACTCAATTTTATCCCTCTGCCTCATATTCTTAATAAGATTCCACCATTGATCAGCATATCCTTCCAAACGATACACTGCTAGGATGACTTTATCATGTTCAGAACATTGAAGAACTGAAAATATCTTTTTAGTAGTACTAATCCATTCTTCGGCAACTAATGGGTCAGTAGACCCGCTGAAAGAAGGTGGATGCTGCCTCATGAAGGATTCAATAGAATGTTGCTCCTTCCTTTGCTCGTTTGGAAGTCCTGCATGATTCATAGCTTGAGAAAGTTGTGTGATCATGGCTACAAGATTTTGAATTCCAGCTTCAATAACGTTTGGCTGCTCAGGGGGGACAATCATTGCATTTCTCATTGCATTCCGCATTAACACGGTTCCTTCGGGTTCCATCCATTGACTAAAACCAAGAAGAATAGTGTGAGAAACACTAATTATAATAGGAAAACCACATAATCAAGAATAAAATTTCACACTTAAGGTCTTATCCTAGGTTATTCATGGACATTTCTAAAACACTAAGATTGTTCTCTATGCTTAGACTGATCCTTAGGTTTCTTACTAAGGCTTTCACATCCTAGTTTCCAAAGGTTGGCTATACCTTTCCACTGATACCAACTATAACGGCCCATAATTTACATACATTGTTAATACTTCAAAATTGAAGCATACCTATTACAACATATAACAAAACCATGAAAGGACCGTATAGGTATAGTGTCTTTAGAAACTGGGAAACATAAACAACTGGTTCATAAAGCATAAACTTTGCCTCCTATTTATTTTATCAAATATAGAGTCCCTTTTTGGAATATCCTACTTAATAACCTTCTTCCTGACCTTGGGAAAGAAAACATACAAAAGGGTGATCTCAAATGCTCAGTAAGGGTAAACAAAAGAAATATCAATCACATCGTATACACAAGCACATAACTTTTGGAAATCTTAACCTGCAAAAGAGATCATAATTTCATAACATGGGATAAATCATGGCAGTGAAATGTAAACACAATAATAATAACTTAAAACATGAAAATTTGTGGCATACACACATAATCATAGAGAATCATTTCTTTTTAGTCAAGACTCATTGCCAAGACTATCTTAGTGGACAAAGTCCCTTTCTGAACCGAGTCACCCTCGTTCCAGTCCTGTTTCACTGAACCGGTATAACCTACCATTCCAGCCATGTCTATATCATGAGATATAAAATATTTACCCAATGCATTGGAGGGGGATATAGGTCCTACCCATCTCATAATGATACCATTCTTATGTGTGCCACAAAATCATAAATCATACATCATTGCATAACCCATGTAATATAAATGGGAATCTTAAACATCATAACATCATAAATCAATTCATATAAGATAAAGGAATTCATAAAAATAATTCCATCACAACATGATCAAATCAATGTAATAATAGGGATAAAAACAGAACCCTTTATTATCATATATGGAAAATAATTTTGATAAAACACTTGAACTCCATTCTTGAGGAAAATATCCTTTCTTCTTCAAATTTTTTTTTCCTTTCATAACATGTCATACGACTTTAAAATAAAAGAAGTTAATTAAAAATAAACTTGAAAACTTGTAAAGGAAGCTTCTTGGAAATAATGTTTTAAAAATCCATTCAAGCCGTATAAGTTAAAAAAAACAGTCTTCGTAATTTTGTTGGAAAAGTCAAAAAGTACCTCGTACGGAAAACGACAAAAGATTACTTTAATATTCTTTACTAAATACTCACCAAAGGGTAAAATTGGATTTAAACTATTGTAAGTGGATGGAAACAATATTACATATTGAGGGAACATGGATGTGGATGATAAAATACACCCCGGTAAACGCCAAAGTAAAAACAATCTCGGATAAAAATGAGATTGTGATATTTTCCCTTACCTTAGGTCCGACTTGCTTTGTAAGTGTCCGAACCTCCTGTATAATGATTTAAATAATGTTATTGACTTATTCCAGAATCATACTTATTTTTATGATATCATATATGGTCATATTCGTAGCTTCTTAGTAGTAATATTTCATTGCTACTTATTATTCGGGTGTTTATAACTTTTTTGTTCTTATGCATGTTTTGTCGAATAAATTTGTATTCTTCTCTTTAGGTTATAGATACCTCATTTCCAGAATGGTATTACTGTAATATATATCATATTCATTCATTCAATTAATTTATATAATCATTATGAAATGAAGATCATGTAGAACGAGTCGCATCACATCGTGGAGACCGTATTCAGTACGTACACACGAGTGATGGTATCATTCCTATGATCGTGGAATTGTATTGGAGTGTATGTATACTATTTCAGAATCAATATCACTTTATAATAGTCATATATAGTCATTATTTACACCATTATACCCATCCATGTAAGGTGGTGGTGGAAAATAGATTACACCACGGCGTGGAGACGGTATTCCGTACATACGCATGCGTGGTGATTTATTTTTCCGCAGGATGGATAGATGGTGAATTATGGTTGTTTCATACTTATAATAACATATCATTATATGATTGATACTGATGTTATTACTTCATAATGAAACAACTAAAGAAGAAGAAGTGGAAGAAGAAATAAAGATGAAAGAATTAGTAATGGATATTACCTCTTCTTTGAAATGCTTCTTTGAGACCTTCTTTTAGGGCACTAAAATTGGTCTTTGAAGTAGACCAGTACCTCTAGGATGTCTCTAGGGAAGTGGAGAGGATAAAGTGTCAGGGTTTGTCCGAGCTTGAAGGCTCAAAGTGGTGTGAGGAAGAGATGGAGGAGGTGCCCTTTTATAAGGGGGAAGGGGGGAACCTTTGGAATGACAAAAAATATTATTTTATTATAAAGTCAAGTTCGGTTTTAAATAGCTCCAAATTGATTTATTTTGAGGCTAAGGTGAGGATGGGTCTAAATCCTCTAATCCAATAGAGTTTATACAATTTTAGGTTCCTATTTTAACCTTATCATTTAGATTTAACATTAAGTTAAATAATTTTACTTTTACCATGTCTTCTTGTGTTCTTATACTATAAGGTTAATAAACTTACTATAAGCAGCCAAACGAACCCCAAGTTGTTTATTATTAATATATATAACCTTATATAAGTCATTTTTCAGAATATTAGATTTTTAGGTATAAAATAACAATTACTAATATAATATTTGTTTTAAAAACTATTTTATGTCAATTTTGACACTATTTAGTAATTGATTTTTGTGAAAATCATAACAGAATTATTAGTTCGAACCAAGTTAATTACATAAATACTAACATGTCATATTAACCTAGAAAATTAGTGGGATTCATAAAAAGTCTCAAATTACATTTATTTTGGTGTTTATAACATCAATTATGTCAACATTTCATTAATAAGATAATTACTGCATCATCATTGTGTCATAAATAAATTAAATTATTTAATGTCTAAAAATTACAAATAAAATACCATTATGTAGGAAATCTTTTTAGATTTATAATGAATATTTATAGTCGAATTTATCTTAGGTATAACTCCATATTAAAAATTATTTACTTATTAAACTTTGATTTTAACTATTTTAACCCTTCTTTAAATAAATTAATAATAAATGTCCTAATCTAATCCAAGTGAGCCTAAATGGTCATATTTTATTCCTAAGTTTGTTTTTGGACGAATTACACTTGTCCAATAGAATTAGGACATGTGTTAGGGTAATAATAATATCATCTTTACCCTTAATTACCCCATTTACTTTTAACCGTGGTAAAAAAAGTAAAAAGTTACTATTCACCAAAAAATTATTTTCATCTCATTGAACAACATTTTACTTACTGACATCAACCGTGTCTCTCGGATTTTTGAAATTCCACTCACAGAAGCGGTAAAATTATGTTTTATGAAAAATTCAGTTTTTTTAACTACCACTTAGTGGTTTCACTATTCATCAAAAATTGAAAGTTTTCAGAAAAAACCAAAATTTCACGCTAGGATAATTTCGATATTCCGAATCCAAAAATGAAGTCAATTTTGAAAAATAAAATTTATAAAATTTCAAAAAGTGGTTATTACTATTCATAACGGCTAGTTTTAATAATATTTTAATAGTATATCATTGTTTAGTGAAACTCGGTATTGCGTACGACGCAAGCTATCGAGGAAGGTCGTGATTTCGTGTAAAGCAAGCCAAGAATGTGTTGTGTAGAAAAATATTCCTTTGATGATTTATATAACATAAAAGTCTCGGGTGTTACATAAAATATCCATAAAGTCTATTATAAAGTGAAAGAAGATGAAAAATTACATTACATTGATGAAAAAATAAAAAATATATAAAGGAAAATCTCATATCGAATATGGGTAATTGATAATTATTAGGATATATTTATCATACTTATTGTACAAATCTACCGAAATCTATAAAAGGATACACAGAAACTCAACACACCATATATAGTGACCACCCATTTTATGGTACCCTCGTCTAACATGTATAGACACATTACCTTAACTCAAGTCTTGTTGAAAAAGGTCTACACACATTATGATGGAATGCATTGTGTTTTTTATTAAAATATACCTCAGTGAAGTCACCACCTAACCTTATCATGTCTGTAATAATAGAAACTATTCAATGTAGCATTATGAAGTTGTCATTTCTTAAGAAAATCAAGGGATGTCTATTCATATGTATATATTTGGAAATAAATTTATTTTTATTTTTCTAAAAACTATGTTTGTAGATAAAAATAGATAACATAATAATAAATCAAATATCCACTAATCATACCTCATTCATGCTAGTTCAAAATACAAGTTGTAGTACCTGTCCTCAATAATAAAATAATCAAGCATGTCTGTTGGAAGCCGTCATCTATCGGAGGTAACATACATGTATATATGAATATTAATATATATATATAAAAAATTATCATCCTTTTAAAACCACTAACTCTATATATGTAATAACTATCTATTCATGTATTTGTCATCCATAATTAGAAGGGCACTCATCTTCTCTTAGAGAAGAACTATATATATATATATATATACATATCATCCATTCCTAGGAGGCTAGCCATCTTCTTAAAGTAGGGAAAGAGTATATATGTATATAATTATATTCCCATAACTATACATAAACATAAATATCAATTCTATATATTAAATTTCTCTTCCCATATAGAGGAAAATATAACAAATGTTGATTTACACACACACACATCCCTATGTTCACTCAATGAACATATCTAGACTATAAAATTAAAACAAATAGTATGAGTAGTGAAATATGTAATACATGTTGATAAATGTATTTACATATACAAAATTATCAAGGATGTTCTTAAACATCAATATCATTTCAAAGTAATAACATGAGAACCTTGGAATACATATACTAAAATTAATACCCGGACAACTTGTATCATGGCATCAAAATCCAATATATATCATGTTAAGGTCATCGATTGTCTAAATTTAGAAACTAATCCTGGAATATCATAAATAACCCCCTATTGAATCCAAAAATCAATGGTTCACTTATTTAATACATGTATATTAACAAAAAACATTTGCCTGCTATCCTAACAAGTAATATTGGGAACTAAGGAGTCATGTATGAGGGTAATTGGGGATAAAATAAAAATACCATAGGTAATGTGTTTAAATGTAACTATATATAAAAAATTTATTAACCGACAATAATCATGATATACAACTCATATGATAGATTATTCAACACTAGAATAAATGGCTATAACCAAAGAAGATAAATCAAGGCATAATGATCAAAGGGATAATAAGGGGAAACTAATTCCTCTTAGACATAATAAAACCATTTTTCTTAAAATAATATTTAATGAAAAAATTATTTGGACACAACCCACATTACATTATTCCCTTTCATTGGAAACACTATTATAGTATGAGATAAATAATATATGTCACTATCCATATCCTATGCACATATGAATCCCCATGTTGGAGAAATCTAGATATATCATTACTTGTTAATTTTATATTCGGATTGTTAAAAATAATAAAGTTAGGTCAATACTAAAAATAAAAAATAAAAACCAAATAGTATTATATCATTCTCACCTCATGATCAATGTCTAATAATTACTACTACCACCTATAGGTAGAACAATTCAAAGTGGTTATTAAATCCGAATCTTTTGGAGTGGTATGTTTGGAAGATTTATAAAACTAATATAAACATGCATAAAAATAAGTGGATAAATTAAATACCAAATAAATTTATACAATCATATAATCCTATATTCATTTGGAGAAAAATTTAGATGATGAAGAACACCATAGTTAAATTAGAGAAAAGTGGATCAACAATAGAGCTCTCAAATTGACCTATAAGATAAAATAAAATGATTAGTCCCTGTTTAGATGTAAAAGGGGGTAATTATTTGGACTCATAAGGATATAATTATAAATATTAATAAGTTTTTTTTTCAATGTACCTATAATGAACTTGGTAAAATCCAATAATTTACCCATTATATTCAATAGATGTTCCTAAAACTCCAATAACATCATTTTGTACCATATACTTTAACGTAGGTTGGATAGATTTTTATTTCTACCTTTCTCTACCAAAAAACTATATACCACCATTATTAGTGAATTAATATATAAAATAGATTATCTTACTAATATTAAATGGGGAATCTCACTAGAAAATCTATGGTCTTCAAAACAACCTAACCAACAAGATTCTCATATTTAAGATGATTTTATTATATTATTAGGGAAACAATTTATCCATTGAATCCTAATTTTGGTTTCACACTCCAATGTCTCATCCACGCGTTGAAAAAATATTCATTTTTCTTATACTATGGGAAGAACTATTCATCACAAACTTTTCTCGTTTCAATCAACTATTTTAATAGGTTAGGACACAAAGCAACCATATACATTCAATTATATTTAATAAATCTTATAAAAATGTTTATGTTAATTCACATAATTGTTTTTCCACAAAACATGAAAATATTTTGTGGTTACCCAGAATATATTCATAAATGTAAACATTAAGCCACTTCTCTAATATACTTCATTATATCAATGTTTCTAGATGTTATTGGGAAATCTTTCATTTATCTGTCATTCTTCACTGAACTAATTGATGATCAACTAAAAAATACATTATCACCGACCTAAAATTCATAGGGTCTCATCTATGGTTAACATTGTCCCTTGGGAGATTTTACATAGTTATCTCCCACTTTTTTTATCAATTTCTCTCATTCGTTATTCTCCAGAACAGTACTTGGGTAAATAAATGTTGAATTTATAATCTCTATTTCTATAATGGGGAATGATGTAGTATTTCATTTAGTTCCTAAAATGGTTCCATCTATATAAATTATTGATATTTGTTATTGAAGGAAAAAATAAAAATGGTAAATGATCATCCCATGATCAACCAAAATAATGAAAAATATGAGATAATGTATCTTCTATAGTGTGGATAGTACTCTCATGATAATAATACATCTATGAGTGATAAGAAATATTAATTTATTACATGATTTCTTGTATAATATTTCATCCATTACAAAATCAATTCAACAACCATCACTCTTATTAGGATACAATACTATTTTAGTCCCCATTGAGTTTTATAATATCTAAAACATAGAGATTACACATCTATTACCAAAGTAAACCTTATTAATAGGTATAAAATGTGAATCAATGGAATGGTGATACACAACTTCATATACCTTTTCCTTTCCCATATGGTTGTGAGGTAAGATCCTTATAAAATACAATGTGATTTTTTACCATTCCCACATCATTTTAAGGAGTGTTTATACCTTAGATTTTTATTATTTTATTTTTTGAGTTAACCCATTTATAACTAAGGCATTGATACATGTATATTTTTTCATAATATGAAAGAAAAACTACAAAATCACGACATGATACATCATATAAATCCCTTGTTGAGAATCCTAAGGAAAGATGTGATACTACCTCGTGATATTTTCCCATATTGTAGTGTGAAAAACTATAATTTCATAGAAATAGGGGAAGGAATTATGAATTTGAGTCTACACCAGTTGGATACCTCTACCAAAGGGACTCTAAAAAATGAATAAACAACGAGGGTTAGAGATTTAATAACCATAATATGTTCCAAAATTGAGGAGATAAAATTAATAGTGTAAAACTAGATACAAATTTAATCCTAGTAGATACCCATATGAGGGTCTTTTAGAATAGATATAGTCCACTACACAACATTATATTATAATCCTTTGAGGATAAGAAATTATACAAAGTGCATCAGTAACTATATTAACCTTGTTTGTAGCATCCATAGGCTCTATATAAAATTATTTTATTTTTTACTCCCATTTATGTAATTAAAATTTGATATATCACTGAGAAAAGATACACTTTATTCTATTTACATTGGTATATAAGAAAAAACACCTGCTTAATTTACAATTCATTAATAATTTTAGAGTATGAAAAAAAACTAACCCAAGATCATAGCTTTAATAATTCTTATAATTTTTTCAAAATTACCTAGAACCTTAATCTACCACTTGATGGTATAATATTATCCTTCATCCAATACTCACCGAAGTGGTATCACCATACACCTTGAAAAATATTTTTAATTTCTACTGTTTTGTTTTCATCTATCAAATTTTTAACTCCAATATATTATTCTAATATTAGTTTCAAAAACTGAATTAATCTCTCTTGATTATTATAATGGTTATAGGAACACATATTTTATAAAATATAGAAGTTGGTATCAATATTACATAAAAATACCTAATATAATTTGAACCTGAAAGATGGTTCGTAGGTACATCACAATAAATCATAGTTTTCACTTTATTTGTAGAAATAATACTTTTAACATGTCATACTGAATTTCCCATTATTGTAACACAAGACATCCAAAATTTAATTTAGAGAGATTTACACAAATATTTATCTCATTTAATACACCACTATACACTTGCAGATGTATTATTTACTCCTCCATATTATTTGAATATATTATGTTATCATCTATAAATACTATCAATCTTTTGTCTAAAAATTGATGAAATATCTTATTTATGAGATCCATGAAATCTACAGCCATATTATTCTAGACCAAAGGAATAAATAAATATTTTAAATTTATGTATCGATATTATAAATTCATCTGTTGAATATCTTTTTGTCACAAATTAATTTGATAATAGACTAATTATAAATAAATATTCAAAAACTATCCCCCACCCATCCATTAATTAGAATATAATTAATCAATTAAATTTAATGGTTAATGGTACTATTTAGTTTCCTAATTTATCATCTAATAGTCTTTTGTGAGTGGTCAGTTCATATTGAATTTCCTTATGTAAAAATGGGAACACACTAAGGATATTTATAATGAAATATAATACTCTTTAACAACATTTCATTATTATATTTTTATACTTATATTATATCATTTGTCTCTATACATCATGGTGGAATCAATATTATATCAATTTCAATAAAAACTCATTTGATAAATCGACCTAACATATAGGAAGTATGCTAGAAATATCCATGAGAAAATATTATGAAATAATTTCAAAAAAAATTATTTATTTCTTTAGGTCTCTTTTTTCCATCCTGAGAACTTATTCCATCTTATAAAAAATTTTCCAGGATTACTCTTGTTCCCTCTTAATATACTTTAATTTAATTACCATTCTATGATAAGGTTATAATGAATTCCATACATTGAGAATAATTAGAATCTCTAATTATAAAATCAATAATATATTTGAAATGAATCGAATATCCATATGAATGATAAGTTGAAATATATTATTTTTAAACATGGATAATTCCAAATGATATCATACCCATCCTAAAAAAATATGGAAGGATATATTTTTCATACAAATCTCTAACCAATTAACCAATAGGGAATTTATAATAATATGTTTGTGAGATTTTTGAACTTTTGTTCGAAAATTTGATAATTTTTTTTCAATAATAAATAAATGGGAAGATAAAGTTTCAAATAAAGAAAAAAGGATGGATATGTCTCAATAGTACATGTCACCCATGAATTACCATCCGTAGTGTTGATAATTAACAAGAAAGAGTCCAATACATTTCTTGGGGAATTATGAAGACATCAATGTTTTGAACCTACCCCAAGTAGAGATTGCAGTGGAATCTGACTGTAACCCACTCTCATGTTTCTATGTATGGATCTACCCCAAGTTGTTTGGTTTCCTACAATTACATTCCAACGACATTATATATATGAGGTAAAAATATTTTTATTTTATTTTCCAATGTACTCTAAGGTTTTACACTAAGAATTACTATATATATATCCATACCTACCATACTGATTTCACTTTACGGTTGTGTAATTAGATCTAGGATTCAATCTTGATAACATAATTAAATCAGGATTTTGTGTGAGTGATACTAGAATCAAACCAAATTTAATTCCCCAATAGGGTATAAACATGATATATTTCCTCCTGACCCTATTTCTTCCCCAGGGATAGTCCTCGATATTGCAACATCTATTCCCTAATTATTATATCATAAGATTATACTAACTCTGAAAATCCATTTAATGTATAAATACAGATACTCATCACTCATATTAATTAAGTAGTTCAGCATTTTCATAGAAAAAATGGTTCAACTAAATCCATTCTAGTTTTTTTTCTTTAATAACACCTGATTGATAGACTAAGCTCAGTGGTACTAGATTCTTTACATGGTAACTATTTCACCCTATGACAAATCATTTAAGAAATGCTCATTGAATTTTTAAGTTCAACAATGGTTGTTCAAGTTGGAATTTCACTTCTTCTCATTACTACATATCACTAAACAATTGATTATGATACACGTTCTACATTAATTTAGATAATCAAGATAACGCTAGTCAGATTAATATATAATTTTTTATCTTATTATACATAGTACTAATCATGTCATAACGATCTCCCATATCTCAAACATCTTTCATTATTAGAAAGTCAATTATTTCAAATAATATTTTTAAATTAAATCTAAAAAAATACATTAATGTATTAATGTGAGATCTAGATAAATTACCATTGTGGTTTTAGTGAAAATTAGAATAATTATATTATTTGTACTGCACTATTCATAATTAATTATTTAATAAATAAACACAATATATATATTAGTGAGGATTATATTAATATGAAAATTCAAGTTATTCAAAAAAATAATGGAAAAAAATGCAGTCAAGAATATGATATTCCATGTCACTCAAAATGTGGAAATCGTGAAATGTATATTGTTGATTCCTGATTCCCAAAAAGATAGAACTGGCCAATGGTAGAATTAAGGGTCAAACTAAGACTACCCCATAGTTACTGATGATTCCACAATAAGTATTATGGTAGGGATTATTTGCGTGTTTCTTTTTAATCCCAAACCACTTTATTACTCTCCAACCTATGCTAATGTTGCCTTAATTTTATATGATACAATTATTTAATGATTGTCTGATTGTAAACAATATTAAATAATCTTGACTACCCAAAAAACAGAGGCATATATCTTAATCACTCTGGGTCAGTGTAAACACTATGGGATAAATGAAAAATATGGTACATAGTGAAATAAATAAATATTCTAGATTAAATACCAAAATTAACCTTGGGAAATTGGACACTATAGAAAAAATTATAGATATTCTCTAGTGGAACACCTTCACACCAAGTTACATGGTCAAATAAATCTACCAAAACATTATGAACATTCATATAAATCACTTCATCATTTAAAACATCCAAAAAGTATAAAAATTTATTTAAATTAAATAAACACAACTTTACACGAATAACACTGTCAAATAGGGCCTATTGGAAGAAAATGAATTTCTCATGTGAGTAAGATCTAATGGATATTGCCTAGAAGAGCTCCACTATATCTACTCCACAAAAAAACCCCTAATGGAGTCACTATAACTCCACACACCATAAATGGTTACCAACAATGATTTCTTACCATATGATATAGTATATAAGATATTTAGATAAACATGGGTCTTGTAAAATAATGTAAACATTCATAATGATAAATCAAGTGATGGTTGTGAACACAGTATACCTCATGGAATTCACCCCCTGATCTCATCTAGTCTATCATAAGACATTGTACTCAATAAAATAGTATAAAGTGGGAATTTTGAAAATCTAGGTTAGTCTACTCATATATATAGTGTTCAATTGAAAATTACACATGATTTTTTAACTATTTGGAATATAAATATAAATTGCTAACATAATAATAGATCTATCATCCATGAGTAAATCCTTCCTTGATCTGTGATTAAAATCTAAGTCAAAGAACATTACATCCATAAGGTGAAAGTAATTTGAGGATATATATTAGAGGCCATCCTCTGTTAAAATCATTATAATGGTATATATTTATTTTAATATATAAATATATTTATCTAGAATTATACTCAGTTGGAGGATACACATCCCATATACATAGGAACATTATATGTGCAACTATAACATAACCAAAAAGGTGGCTAATCATCTCCTCATATGGATATATATATATATATATATATATTCCTCTCCCAGGAGTCTATGTATATTATCATTGGAAGTAATGTACTCTGATAACCATAAACAAATAAGTATCCCTCCTATTTATAATTCCACTCTCATCATAAAGGACCATATAATATATGTATATATACATTCACATATCCATGTGTCCTCAAACACATATCTCAACTGTAATATTAAAAAAATTAGTACTTTCATAAGAAATAAATTTTAATATATGTATATACATATAAAATATCATCAATGAAGCCTCTGAACAACATTATTATTCCCGAACTAGAAATGAAAATGCAGGTATATTACAACCAAATTATACGTCAATGTAATAGGGATCATGGAATCAAACTCATGAATGTAAAATATTGAAGATGTCATTTATCAATGCTTACCATCTCAACATGGAATATCATTAACAATCACATAGGGAAACACCTATAGATAATTCAATTATTTTCAATATGCATATCAGATGAAAACAGGATCCTATTCTCATAAAAATGCATGTTAAGAACCTAAGATACATGAATGACTATAATAGGGATAAAAAAATTAAAAAAATACAATAAAAAATTATTTATAATTAAATAACCATTTAAAATTTATCAACCAATAATAATCATGAAATTCAACTTATAAAATCGATTATTCATCACTAAAATGATGGTAATATCTAATCTAAAATCAATGAATAATCATATATGAAAAAATAAGCAAAAAACAAATATAATGTTAATCATCAGAAAAAAATATATGATTTAAAAAAAACATTCATCTATCTCTCACTCAACCCCATCCATATGTTTTTCAAAATTAGTATATTATGTGGGAATGGAAGAACTCACAAATATTATCCTCTATATATAAAAATACTTATGCCAACTAATACTATATATTCCAACACCCACTATCTAAAGAAAAATATATTAAACAAATAAAATATTAAGAAAAATTATATAACAAAAAATGATATTCTAGCCAATATTGGAGTAATCATAACTCAAAAATAACCTCTTACTTCCACTCAAGGGGAGAAAAATTCAATGTTAATTTTAAATCCAAACCCTATAATATATATTGGTTTCATGAAATATAAAATACTATAAAAATAATTTAATATGTAAGGATAATGTATATCGCATCATAGGTTATCAAAAGAAAAACATTTAGGGACACAAAGAATTGATTTTAAATAAAGAAGGATACCTAGGATGAAGGATATGTGTAACACCCTCTATTTTAAGTAAGCAACCCTTATTTTATGATTTTTAAGTAATTATAATTTTATTGTGATGTTTATGAGGGGTTTTAATAACTTTTTAATGTTTTTGGGACATTTCTAATGGTGCAAGATTAGTTCATGTTCAGTGTAAATTCTGAAAAATGCCTAGGAAAATATGCACAATGAGATAGAGGACCCTGATTAGGCTAATGGTTAAGGATCAGGGTATGGAAAAACCATGTGACCACCTTATAGAAACTGTGTAAAGATGTATAGTGATCTTTAGCATGGTCGGTGCGTGGTTTTGAAACTGTGTGAGCCAATCATAAGAGGTTTCTTTTTGAGGTAGTGTTTGGAACACGATTAGAAAATGGTTTTCTAAACCGTGAAACTAACCATGCATGGTTTAAAAAAAGATCCACAAAAAGTGGATCTAGGTCGATTTTTTTATTTAAATCCACTTGTTTCCCCAAACAATCCTTAACTCAAGATTTTCAACTCCGAAAAAATAGTGTTTATTCCCATCAATCCAAAGGCAATCTAATGGCTTCTCTTGGTGTGACGAAGATGGATTATCATGTTAATTCATTGTAATTGGTGGTTTAATAGACATCTATTGTGGTAATCTTTGTAGTTGGTTTTGATATAAATGAAATGTTTTAGTTTTCATTCATTTTCACCAAGCATCACATTATGTTTGATTTTTAATGGATTGATTCTTTGATATTTTATATTAGAAGGGAAAATCATCCCCCACATGTTAATGAAGCCCTCAACATTTATTTATAGCCTTTTGTGTCTTTGTTATTCTCTTAAATCAAAGTAATGTGTTTCCACATTCTCAATAAAATGATAAGAAGAGGGATGTTACAAGTGGTATCAGTATTTTTCTTTCCAAAAAACATGTGGAATAAGTGGTCTTCAGTTCTTTCATCCATGGAGTGGAAATTCATTTTGTTATATTCCTTATGTTGGGTTGGTAGAAAGTAGTATAATTATGAGGACATTAAATATAGATGATATTAATACATAACTAAAACTTTTTATAGTGAACTTAAAGTTACCAGGGAGTTGGGTACATAATTGTTTTGGAGACACTTATAGGATTTGGAATCTCGTATTCCTGGGTTTATCTAATGATATAATCATGACATTAATTATATAAATGACATCCCATTAGAAGTTCATATATCAAATTAAGTAATTATTTG
This sequence comes from Viscum album, assembly GCA_963277665.1. Taxonomy (NCBI): domain Eukaryota; kingdom Viridiplantae; phylum Streptophyta; class Magnoliopsida; order Santalales; family Viscaceae; genus Viscum; species Viscum album. The sequence continues at coordinate 1,283,914,623 of OY728159.1, read as the reverse complement.
ATGTAATTTATTGATTTTTGAAAAATGATAAAGTTGTTATCAAAGGAAATTTTTTGAAAAAAGACCATAATTTTGGTTTTTTTAAAATAACTTTATTTTCAAAATAAAGTAACTATTTTAAAAAAATGGTTGACTATGTAAAATGGTTGATTTTGGAAATCACTTTTGTGATAGTATGAAATGGTATAATTTTAAATTCTAATCCTTTTTCTAATTTTGAGTGAGAATTATTTTGGTTGTTGTGTTTCTAGAAAATAGCACATGGTAGCACTCATCAAAATCAACTGAAAGAAGCTATTAAGAATGTGGTTTCACCTGAGACATAGGTGAGCCAACAGTTGTCTTAGATTATTTTATGTGAATTTCATGCTTTGTGAAATGGGATGAGGAGGGATGATCCAAGGAAATTGTATCATTCTATCTAATTAAAAAAATATAATCCACCCATCTTTCAGGTTTATTCTGAACCGGAAAAGGAAAAGGTATGGGTGAATAGGATTACTCGTATCTTCGATTTCATCAGAACTCCAGAAAAGCTAAAAGTAAAGTTGGAAACTTATATGTCAGAAGAACATTAAAAATAGTGGTAGGATTTATTTGTGCAAGATAAAGTATATCAAGTAATTGGTTGGGAGGATTTTAAAGATTTGTTTGAAAAAAAATTATATCCTCAAACATTCATAATTCAATGAGAGACAGACTTCTTCATCTTAAAGCATGAAAATCATTCTATCATAAAGTATATAAATAAATTCAATAATTTGTTTCACTTTGTGGCCAATGATTTTGTGTTTGTTTTCTAAAATGAATGCATCTTTGAATTAGGGATGAGGAGGAGATTCAGTTGAATATTATTTTTCTCTATATTACGGATTTTACAGAGATGGTTAATCGAGTAACAGTTGAAGAAAGAGAAATATCCAGAGAAATGGTAGTAGGAAGTGTGTTGATACCCAAGGTAAATAGTGGGAATTCTAATTTTGGGATAATGTAGAAGGGGGAATCTTGTCTCCAAGTTAGGAGTATGTATAAAAGTATAATGGTGAGATTAGTGCATCTTTCTCTGAGACACGTGACTAAAGTTTTATGTTTTCAATGTTGTTCCTTTGACCACATGAATCAAGAGTGTACAAATCCACTAAGAGAATTCCATAATTGTAAAAAAAAATGGGGAAACTTTAGCACTATTTTCATTGTGATCCAATTTAGGTATTCAGGATACTTCTTATGTTTTACAGGAATCATATGCTTTAATAGGGTGTTGGTATAATAATAATCCTAATTATAGGAACAAAGATATCCATGGAGTTTCTAGGAATATCATGACTCTTTAGTATTGTAAAACAAAATAAGGAAACAATGACAATTTTTAGTGATAAAAAAATTATATCAAGATGAACAGGTTATTATTGATGATCATTTTGGACCATCAACACTGAGTGGTTGAATTCAGTTTGATTCTAACCTTATACAATATTTTTTTATACTAGTTATTCCCTTTTATTTATTGAATATATTTCTATTTATTTTTTATTTTTAAAGGTTGAGATGATTCCTTCTATGTTAAAACATTATACTCATATTGGAAAAAGATAATTTTGTGCTTTGTGTGTAGATAATGTTCCATAACTATTGGTTGAGATGATTTGAAATAGGATATCTTTGTTCTTGAGATGGATTTAAATGACATAATCTTTGGAATTGATAGGTTTACAAAGTTCAAGGCTCACATCAAAAATTATACCATAAAGGTTAGTTTTAAAACTAATGATTTCATTGAGAATCTATTTCTAGGAGATCAAAATATGAAGGAAAGTGAAACATGTTTGTTAGCATAGTAAGTTGGATTGATCTCATACCAATTGGTGAAAATGTATTAAGCATCGATGGAAAATATTGAGAATATTTTTTTCAACCATAGATTAATCAGTTCCTAGATGTATTTCACAAAATTTTATTAGGGTTTGTACCGATGTGAGAAGTTGAGTTTGTGATTCGTATTTTTTGGAGGACCATTACTATTTACCTTCCAACTAATGAAATGTCACAATTATAATAAAGGGAATTGAATGTGTATTTAAAGGATATAGAAAGTGGTTTATTTGACCTAGAACATCATTATGGGCAGAACCAGTCTTGTTTTTCAAAACGATATATGTAAATATTTGTATATATAAATATTATAGTAAGATAAAATATTTTATGAAAATGAAAAGGTATCCACTTCAACGCATTTATAATCTGTTCAATCAGTTGAGGGGGGCTTAGTTGTTCTCCAAAATTCACATCTGATCATAATATCGCCAATTTCAAGTTCGAAAGGAGGATTTTCCAAATATAGATTTGAAAAGTATATATGGAAATTAAAAATATGTGGTAAATCCTTTTGATCGTTAAAATTCACCTGTGGTCTTTATGGAATTAATTAATTGGATACTTCATCTATATTTTGATTCTTTATGGTAGTTTTCATAGAATACATATTGGTGTATTCAAAGACAATGGATAACAATGAGATGTATATGCTGACATTGTTGGGAATCTTGATAAATCTATGTCTATCTGTAAAACTATCAAAGATTTATTTTTGGATACCATAGGTTTTTTTCCTTAGTCGTGTAATTTTTAAAAGAAGTGCATCTATGGATCCAAGAAAATTGATATTGATATCTCCTAGAAACCACTAAATAATTTCTTCCATATATAGAGATTATGTGGTCTCGTTGGGTTGTACCAATGCTTGGTTCATGAATTCTCATGGATATATTCTCCTATGAAAGCTTTGAAAAATGTAGAATGTTCCATTACAATGGTCTGATGAATTCAATATGTATTTATGGTTCACCTTACATCATCACCAATTGTGATGTTTCTAGAATCTGAACAAGGGTATGGGGTGTATTTTGATTCCTTGGGATATGACATGGGAAGTGTTCTCATGTAGGGAGATGATGTTATTTCATATAGATCACGGAAGTTACGAGTTAATGATACGAACTAACAAACACATGATTTAGAGCTATCTGTTGTAGTATATTCTTTGAAAACTTGGTGTTGTTTCCTTTTTGGTGAGAAATTTACTATATTTATGGATCATAAGATCTTGAAACATATTTTCTCACAAAGTGATTTGAATATGAGACAAAAAATATGGATGGTGTATCTCCAAATATTTTAATTTTAATTGATGCATACACTAGGAAATGAAACATGATAGAAGATGCATTAAGTGGAAATTCATATAATCAATTTTAAAATAATTTTTAGATAAGTGGAATTTGATGTAGATCCTAGAAAAGATTCATTGGGAATGTAAAAACTGAGGTGATGTTGTAGTTTTATTTCAAGTTATGTTTTTCCTAATTTGTAAAGATAGATAAACAGGTATAGAAATGTCATGCAAAATGTGTGGCTATGAGGTCGAAACTCGATGGTGGGGAGATCATTGAGGGGTAGAAGAAAGATAAGAGTTTAGGGTCGTTATTCTGAAATTGGATATTAATGATTACGGTATATTAGGAAAAACATATTCATGATTACCACCATTCATAAGGGATATTCATCCTAGAATATAAAAGATGTATAAGGATTTTAAAGCACATTTTTTGTGCGTCAGTATTATAAAAAAGGTGGATGAAATTGTTTCGAGATGTTTAAGTTGTTTACAAGTTAGGTAATAGAATATATGACCAGAAGGTAGGTTGAAATACATATCTATTACAAGGTTTTAATGGAATTGGATAGCTATGGATTTTTAATAGGATTCCAAGAATGGTTCGAAAAAAAAATTTCATATGGGTGGTAATGGATCGAATAAGAAATACAGTTCATTTCTTCCCTATTAATAAATTTTATCTGTTGGTGGATTTATAAAAAATATATATTCAATAAATGGTAAAGAGGATTGGTGTACAAGTTTTCATCGTAACAGACAGAGATCCATTGTTTACAGACCATTTCTGGTGATCCTTATAGAAATCCATCAGAACATAGTTCATTGGGAGTATGGCGTATCATCCTCAAACGTATGGGAAATCTAAAAGGATGATTCAAATTTTGGAATAAATGTTTCAGGATTGTATAATAGATATTCTTGGATCATGAGAAGAGAACATTCCATCAATAGATTTCCTGTATATCAACAGATATCAAGACCTGATACATATGTCTTCTTTAAAATCATTGTATGGGTATCCTTGTCATTATATAATTTTTGGGTGGAAACATATGAGACTTCTCTATTTGGGCCATTCCTTGTCCAAGAAACAATAGAGAATATTTATTTGATCAGAAAATGGATGGAGATGGCTCAATGTTTTCATAAATCATATGTGGATTGTCGTCGACGGTTTTTGTCTTCCAAGGTTAGTGATCATGTGTTCTTGAGGATCTCACCAAGGATTGGACATTGAAATTTTGTAAAGAAGATAAAAACACCTCCTAAATACATAGACCCTTTTGAGATACATTAATGGGTTGGTGAGGTGGAATATCAGTTGTCATTTCCAATACAGATCAGTGTGGTGCATATTTTGTTTCATGTATCTCATTTGAAAATGTATCTGCCTGATCCTGACCATGTGATTTGATGGGATCATGTTGACATAGAGCTAGATGCTTCATTTTTTCACATGCAAGTTCGAATTGTGTATAGTCAAGAGAAAGTAGTTCATGGAAAAAACATAGCTCTAGTGTGGGATTTGGGGAAACATGGTCATGTCCAAGAAGTGACATGGAAACACAAGAAAGAGATGATCAAAAAATGGGACAAACTCTATCAGGATAATATGGATTTTCTATTTTCCAAGGACATAATGGAAAATGGTGAGGATAATTTATCACACCTAATTTCAAGTAAGAAACCCTTATTTTATGATTTTTATGTAGGTAAAAGTTTATTGTGAAGTTTGGGATGCTTTGAAGAAGTTATGAATATTTTTGGAGCTTTTTTAATGGTTCATGGGTGGTTCATTATGAGTGTAAACCATGAAATATCCCTAGTAAACCATGTACAATGAGACATAGGGCATTGGGTAGGTACACAGTTAAGGAGAATGATTTAGGAAAAATGTACGACCACCCAGTATAAACCATGAAAAGATGGATAATGGGATTTGGCATGATTAGAACATGGTTTGGAAACCATGTGATCAAACCACAAAAATTTCTTTTATGAATCAGTGGTTGGTATGTTATTAGCACTTGTTTTTACTAACCATGTGACTAATAATGCATGATTTCAAAAAAATCACAAAAAGTGTATATATCTTGGTTTTATGTTTTAACCCATCTTTTTTACCCAAATTAACCCTAAATCGATATTTTCTCCTCGCAATGTGGTATAGTATTCTCTGATATATCTGTAGGTAATCTAAAGTATTCTCTTGGTGCATTAAATCTATATTCTAATGGTAAGTCATCATTCTTGGTGGTTTTATAGAATTCTATTCTAGTCTCATTTGTAGTTGGTTTTTTATATAAATGAAATTATTTAGTAATATTTAATTTTGACCATAAATCATGTAGTAGTCTATTTGGTTATAGATTATAGGTTGGTTGTTTTATTTTAAAATGAGATATTGTTCCCTTCCTTTTAATGAATCCCTTGAAATTTATTTGTATCCTTTGGTGTCTTGGGGATCTCTCTTAAGGAAATTTATTTTCATTACACCTTCTCAATATATTGAAAATAAGTGGGATGATACAATATGAAAGATTATAAATAAAAGAGTACATAAATAGATCTATAAGATAGAGTTAAAGGTGGAATCCTTTGATAGTTATAAAAAAGTTATAAATTTAGTACTTTATGTGACAATAATAAACCTATTTATGAGAATATTTTAAAAGAGTCAATCAGGTACCCAGTACATGCCCTCCAGGTAACTAGTCTCATCATATGAAGTACCCATACCTTAAAAACCCTCACTGGGGAACCATTACTTGGTGACCATGTACATGATGGTTCTATATAAATTTTGGACCATCTTTATCTATCTATTCCAGACAAAAAACTCAAATCTCCATTCTTCTTAAAATTATATCAAAACATTTATTAGGAGACCATAATTAAAGGGGGAAAACACATGAATGGATGAGAGACATTAAATCTAGGAGGAAGGGTATTTCATTAATTTTGGATATATTTTTACTATGAATATAAATAAATATATTTTAATTTCACATTAAATTATTGTTGTGAGTATTGGATAGTTAAAATATTTAGAACATCCTTGAATTTGGGGAAAAAATCATATTTTTTATATATCACATGTTTTCAGTAATATGATTTATTATCAATGTCATATCTGGTAATTCTAGAAGAGTAATTGTAAGACCTGATATTTTAAGATTTTTTTTTAAAATTAAGAATAATATTTTTGATATTTTTTATTACATAAATCACTGATTATAGCTTCTGTTACATGAAACACGTCGCTTAACATCTGTTGCATTCAGCACTGGGTATAAATGTAATTTGTCATATTATTAAAATATTATTTCCTGGAAGTTACTACCTAGTCATTAGAATGGAGAACATTAATACAATTAATTAAATTTTTATTATAAATTCTATATGCATGTATATATAAAATTAATTCTTTGATGAAAATTTTATTAAAAACTATCAGGAAAACTATTTTAAAATAAAGGAAATGTTTTTCTAAAAAACAATTTCTATGCATAAAAATATGTTTTAAATCAATTATTAAAAAAAATAATTTTAGAGAATGAATTTAATTAAATGTATATATATTTTATATTTAATTAAATAGTTAAAATCAATCTTAAATGTTATCTAGAAATAAATTAAGAATTAATCCCATTATATTCTAAAAACTGTATTTTTCTAAAAAGTAGTTTTATTTTCTTTTTTGGTTAACTATTGAAAAAAATTGAAACATTTAAAAAAAATATTTTTTGAAATTAACATCATTATTTAAATAATTATAAAAAACTATCATTGGTTTTTTTAATAATATTATGATTTGAATAATTTTTTTGATTAAGGGTATAAAATACTGAATCTTAATTGAAAAATGAAATTTTATTTCATTTATTTATAAACATAAATAATATTTCAAATTAATTTTAAATTAAAATAATTTAATTTTAAATCCATTAAAATAATTTAGGTCATTAGAATCAATTTCATATTTATATGTTATATAAAAAACTGTAATCTTTTGACCATTTTCTCTTTAAAAACATGTGCTCTCTTTATATCTAAGAGATAAATTTTAAATTAAATTTATCCACATATATGAATGGAATTTAGAGAAATGGACTCCATAGTTGGAGTTAGGTAATTTTATGTTATCTAATATGGTTAACATAATTTTTTCCAAAAAATAATAGTTAAAGTAGTAAAAACAATATTCAACGGTTTCGGTAGAAATGGGTTTAATGGGGTTAAAGTAAAAAAAGGATTAGAAATAGAAAAAAAACACAATTTTATAGAAATATTTATAATTTATTCCCTATAATATAAAGAGGGGTCTATTATTTATTCTTTATGACAAGATAAAAATGTGGGTGGAATTCTTTCAAAAAAAATATTACAATTGTGTTACTCACCATACTTATAAAATCTACCCATTCTCTTATTATATTCACACCTTCAAACACTTTTGGTTCATACTATACCTACCCAAATAACATTAGAAATTATCTAATAGCATCATAGAAACCTTATTCTGGACATAAATCCATTGTAGGAAGGATTTTGGTGTAAACCTAAGGAGGATACCTAAAAATAGGAAATGTTCATCAATGAGAGTTTTTGATTTATTTCGCCATCAAACTCATTAAAAAAATTAAACCATTATAATATAATAACATCAGTATCTAAAATATACTAGTATGTTTTTTAGGTTAATAACATATAACCACCTACACTTCCATAAAATTGGTGACTAAATCAGCGTTCTTATTTATGAAAGATTACCACCTTATGAACCCATGTCATTAATTTCTTTCATTTAAAAATCTCATGATAGGTTATTATGGTGAATATAAATTATATATATGATATTTATAAAATACTTATACCTCCTTATTAATTATATAAAATATTCCCTTTTCAATTTATATTCCATAGAATATATGATAGCGTCACTCGTGTGTACGGTGAGCTACCATCTCACGAAACGATGCAGTTCATTTTCACTAACTCTTTATAAAGAATATAAAATGGATAAATTTATGTGATATACATTAAATATTTATTACATTAAATAATGATTTATAATTCTCAAAATATTACATATCATTTTTTTTCTTATGTGTTCACTTACAAAAATATGATGACGTCGTTTATATACTTGTGGACTACCGCCTTCATGAAGCAATGTCACTTTCTCTTTTAATCACCACAGCACTTGGATGATATGAATATATAAATTAAAATAAATTATATTTTATTAGTATCATTATTTAAGGATAATTTATTACTTACCTTATTTCCATAATGATCATTGATAAATGGAAACGTTATCAATACATATGTGCAACCAACTCTCTTCATGATAGTAACATGCTTTATTTCTCATAACCATAAAATTTGTTTGATTCTAAAACTATAATTAATTTATTAATAAGATATTTAATTAATTAATATTATTATGTATATTATTTAACAATGATCAAATTATGGGACCCAAATTTAATAAATCAAAAAAATCAAGAAAAAAAATCATTTATTACCCAAAATGTGATTTTAAACAGAGTTATTAATAAACATGTAATAATGGATCATAAGTAAATAACTTATGGTATGATACATAAAATTATGGTTATGTAATAAATTTCTAATAATCATATATATATATGAATATATATTAATGTATTTCCAATGGTGTGTGAAGGAAGTCAACACTTAAAGTTAAGGATTTCTAGTCTCTTTTATTTATAAGAGAGATGAAAATTCACCACTCCGTTTTGTGGTTTATATACTTACCCATTTATATTTTAGGATATGAATCCCATTATAATAAATAAATTTAACTTTTCATTTTATGTTATATTTTATTGTGTATTATGATTTAAAATATTACCAAAGGGGTAAGGAATTTTCATCTCACTTTCTACTTCTACGAGAGACATGGAATATTGATCGCATGTTACTTTTATGTAGTGTATATAATACATATGAATGTATTTTATTATTATTATCATTAATATTTATTTTATTTACTTATCCATTTTAGGAACTTTATTTTATGTTATTTATGGTTTAATAGTTACTTATGCGGTAAGGGGTTTTGGTCTCAGTTTCCTTGTTTGATATATATTTCTATGTTATAGACCTTTGTTGTTTTATAAGCTGTATATACATATATTTGTACATTAAATATCATGATCTTTTATGTTTATTTTTTTGATATTCTTTTATGGGTATTACTTTTCAATGTTACCAAAGTGGTAATGATTTAATGTTAGAATCTCATAATTTAACGGGATTGTTTGTGACTAAGTTTATGACGATCCAATAAAATGATACATATATAAAAAAACATATAAATTTTATTATTTTTTGGGTTACGTAATGTGAATAAATATTTTCCATAAACATTCTTCTTTTCATTTAATGAAGATTAAAAAAAGCAGAAAATTCATTATTTAGTCGAAAAACTATTTTCATACAAAAATGTGTTTTTTTAAAATGTCCATAATTTGTTTAACAATTTAAAAATATTATATTAAATAAATTTTTACCCAGGTTTTATTTTTTAACCCAATTTAAAATACATTTTCATGTCATTTTCTAAACATTTCTTGTTTTTATTTTACCAAAAATTTGAAATAAATATTTGTTTTAACATGTACGGCCTAAACAAAACATCGTGTCACCATGACCAATCATTACATTGAAGATTACATTATTTTTTTTCAATATTTTTTACAAATAAAATAATTTAAAAAATTTAAAAAGTGTATCTCAAAGTGAAATTGATATTTTTCTAATGAAATTTTTTTAATTATTTTTAAATGCATCATTCGTATGTTTTCTATATTAATTTCAAGGAAAACATTTTTGAAAATGATTCATATTTTAAAATATGATTATAAATGAAATTTTGTTTCCCTTATAAAAGGATCCATGTGTTCTGTTGACATACTTCTCCATATAAGATGATATCTTTGGAGGTTACTTAGGCTTTATTGGGGTTATGATCCAAGGATACCATTCTTTTTATTTCCATGAATGGTTTTTTGATTGATATGATTTCATGTTTATGAACCTATTTCTCTTACATAGTTTATAAAGTGATAGAACTATCACAAGTTATTATATGGTGAAATAATGAAATGATTATGAAAATTGCCTCTTTTATATATGTTTTGATATGATGAAATGCTTATAAAATCCCATTTCATTTAATGGGTTATGATATGATGAATGATTTTTTATCTTATATGACACATTTTTGTTATTTTTATTATGTGAAGGGTGGGGTCTATATCTCCCCAAAATTCATTGGGTAATGATTAATATTCTCTACACTCTGATGGTGCTTGGGTGTTTTGTCCAATATAGAGAAGGAGGGTACACAGGTAGTTTCCCAAGCCCCAAAAATATGGTATCTGGGTGGTTATCCCAAGCCCAAATTTGGTACACATGTGGTTATCTCAAGACCAACATTCTATGAATGTCTTTGTGGGTATACTTGAAATAATATTTTTTATAAATACATGCAAGCAATAATTTCTTGTCTTAGTCCATTTTTATTCTATCACAACACATATTCTTTTATTTCCTTGTGATTCATGTCTTCTAAACAACCATTATTTATGCCATTAATCGTGTTTATGATCTATGTTATATAGGTTATGGGTTCCAAATGTTATCCTCATGTTATTATACCCTTATGTTCACATTATGTTTAGGTATTTCCTATATTTAAACATTTTGATCACGTGATCTAACCCTTCCTTATGTATTCATTCCCCATGTTATAAATAAATGTTTTATGTAAAGTATAGATATGAATAGTACCTCATAGGAAGATATTTGTGTGAAATATTTAATATCTTTCACTGTGTAATAATATTTTGTTCCTACTCAATAAACACACTAAACTATTATAATATTTATTAAATTGTTTGTGTAATGTATTGAATATTCATCTAAAAAGACATAATATTTATGTATGAAAAGAATGGGTCATTTTAATAACCAACCTAGTATATATTAATAATAAACACTAATTTTTATCTCATTTATCAGTAAATCCATTATTATTATAGTGTAATTTTATTGTGATATTAACATAGATTTCCAAGGAGTTGGATTAAGGGTTGAGTAAAATACACTATTGCATAAACCACTAAGTCGTATAAGGATTTAGATATTTTATTATCATTTAGATGTATTGTTTTATATTATTCTACATAAAATTTATATATATTAGTTTATGATTATTTATGAAATAAAACTAAATTTGGATTATTTTTTATGAATTATATTTTTATTTTATTTTTATTTTGGTTTTTCAATTTTAAGTATTTTTAATAAATTTAGTAAATATACACCCATTTTTTAGGTTTTAATAACATTTAATCTATTCCTTAACACATTATAATTAAAGGATTGACTAGGGTGATATACCAATTACTAACACAAATCTAGTCAAGGGTATTCACATGGATAAGATTTTCCAAACTGGTACAATAGAATTCTAATCAAGATGGTTATTATAGTAGGAATGTGTGAGAATTATTCCATGTAACAACCCAGGTAAATAATGAGTAATAAATTTTCATATTTATTAATATTTACGAATTAAATATTAATTTTACTTTAAAGGGGTTGTTATGTTCGATAGCGTACCCGATACGCAACAAAGAGTTTCTTTGAAATCTTATGTTGTACACTAGTAATAATATAATATTATTATAAATGGTAATTAACACATAGCCATTGTATTGGAGGGAATGGATAGAAATAACTAAAATATGATTATATCTGTTTTTTTAAATGTTTTTACTTTTATCTAATAAAAGATAAAGTCTTAAAATATGGAAAAAAAATTCAATTTTAGGCATATATTCCCTAGTTTTCACTAAAGGTTCACTTATCGCCTTTTGATGGAGAACCCCTTTTAAATCCACTTTTTGACAATTTTATAAGAAGTATTTTTCAATATAAACATATTATTTATGATTGGGACATTGAAATTTACCTTGGGTTAATTTTTGGTATTTTTCTGACAATATTCATTTTTCAATGAATAGTGAAAAATACTGCATTTTACATCAAAACTTCTTTTTCATATAATTAAATTATATGGTAATATTATCTTTTTAATTTGTTTTAAAGATTAATTAGAATATATTTTTACCATGTAATCCAATTATGGTCATTGGGATTAATTTCACTTTCTAATTGGGCATAAACCAGTGCCAAACTTTTCATAAATATTGTTTCTAAAAAACCGGCTATTTGTTTTGGCAACGGGAAATATTTTTAAATTAATTTTTGCAATTTATGTGTTTGTAATTTGGTAAAATGGATTACATATTTGGAATCAAAAGGTAAAAAATATGTAATTAATACTCTTTTATTTTTTGACATTATGAATAGTAACGACGGTTATTATCTTTAATTATCTTGATTAATGAGTAATCAGGTAGTTAAAGATAATAAAATAATATCATAATAATAAAAAAATAACCACAACATGTGTCCTAAGGCTACTGTTTGTCTCATGGCCGACCATGGGATGCCTTTTTCCAAACTTGGGGGCCCCATGGAATCACTTTTGTGAGAAAGTGACTTTTTATCTTTTTATTTTTAAAGAATGTTAAATGTAACAAAGAATGTATCACCTAAGTAAAATATTTTTAATTTTGTCTACATAAATATTATTTTGGACTATAAATATTCATTAGAAAGCTAAAACGATTTCCTACATCATTATATTTTTTTATAATTTTTAGACATTAAATTTGTTATATTATTTATGACATAATGATGATGCAGTGATTACCTCATTAATAAAGGATTTAAATAAAATGGAAAGATATGTAAAATCTAAGACCTAAACATGTCCAAAACCTATTGGATGAGTGTATTTCGAACCCTTATCACCTTATCCTCAAAACACATCAATGTGGGACCATTAAAATCCGAAACTCATTCTAAAATGAAGTAACATTTCCTTACTTTCCAAGAGTGCCCCTCGCCTCCTCTTATAAAAGGCTCCCACCTCTACCTCCTTACCCACACATAAAAAGGATTTGGATCGGCAAAACCATGCCCATTTTTTCTCTACCCAACCCTCTATTACTCCTTGAAGACTCACTGTGGGCATAATTCTTCCCAAGGAAGGCTCTGAGCTCAAATCAAAGAGAGTTACCCGATTTTAAGGTAATGTCTTCACTTGAGTCCTTTTTTTTTATTTTGCCTCTCCAACCCCCTAAAATCTTTTTATTCATTTATTTTGTGACAACTCCAGTATCTTCAATATACTAGGATTTTTTAATAATATGGATTCGAGCTACACTTACACACACCTACATCTAATGGTTAAAGATTATACTGTTTCCAAGGTTGGCGAATTTCTGCCTCCCGAAACAATGATTGTTCAACATTATTTTAAAACCTTCAAAGGTGTCCATTAATATGAAACTATACTTATATATGATATATAAAATTTTTATGTTTTCATTGAGCTTATGTATTTTTTATTTTGGGCATACCTTTATGGTTTCCATTATGGGTAAACGCGATATCTTCATTTAAGGAAGTGCGGACTACCGCCCCCTCAAAGGGATGTGATTCGTTAATGCCATATGTGGGACGTATAAAGGATGGATTTAAAGTTATTATATATGATGTTATACTGGAATTATAATATACCTTTATATCATTATTATTTTCTTTCCATTAAATTATGAGATAGAAATGAAAGTAGCGTTCATGCGTACGTACGGCTTACCGTCTCCATGAACGATGCATTTCATTTCTTATCCCCAAATGTAATGTACTATTATAAGTACATGTATATAATGGATATATATGATGAATGATACATCTAAATGATGAATATAATTATGGAATTAAAATAAACATACCTCTCATTTAGTTTTAATTCCATTAATATGACAAAGAAATGAAAGTAGCGTTCATGCGTTCGTACGGCTTACCGTCTCCATGAATGGTGCATTTCATTTCTTACCTCTAAATGATTAAATAATACTATAAATACATGTATATTATGTATATATATGATATATATGATATCCAAATCAGGAATTTCATTCTGGATATATAGAACTTTTGACCACACGAACAACATGTAATTGTAAGAAGTCCACTTTCGACTTAAGAACCAAATATCGTCAAAACAAACATTATTAACTTAAATAATTAAATAATGTTTATAAAATTGAAATAATTGATATAAAATGAACAAATAACTTGAAAAATGTTCTTAGGAAAATATAAATTAACTCAGGTTTATTATTTAGGACGTTAAAGAACGATCGAGTCAAGTCAGACCCGAGGTAAGGGACTTCGTCTCAATCTCCTTTCATTGAGGCATATTTTTGTTTTATACACCACTTTCATTAATATAGTGTATAAACCCCTTTGAATTTTATGTTTATTCAAAAAGGAATCTTTTTATACGAAGCATTTTACAAAACGACAAAAAGGAATGTTTCTTTTAACGTACGCGGTGACAACGACCTTTTCCGCCGCCGCAAGTATTATTTGATCTTTGGATTCCTTAACAAGCCGTAATGTTTTGTTAAAATGAAATAAATACCATATATTATTTTATGTATTTTTGTATTGAAAATGGTTTTTATAATAGATTTTTTATGTCAATATATTTAAGTGATATATTGTGATCAATGTGTGGAAATGTTTTCTTTCCATTATATTTGTTTTATGTCTTATGATTTTTATAATGTTACTTGGACATTTGATGGGTGGTTACGTGTTAAACCATATGACGGGTGGTGTCATGAATACCAGGATGGGTGGTTATGTTATAACCTCCAATGCATTGGGTGTGGATGTCGGCGGTATGTCTATTCCATTAAGTATGTATGGAAGTTGGCCGTATGGCTATTACATTAAGTGATATGTGTGGAAGTCGACCGTATGGTTATTCCACTTAAGTATGTTTATGTCCCAAGTTAACTTTATATGTTATGTGTTCTTTATATGGGTTTTATGGTAATCCTTTGGTTACAAAAGGGTAAGTAAGGATATTTTATTCAGTGAAGAGTTTTTACTACTTCATGAAGGTGAAGGTATTACTTTGATAAAGTATTCATGGTTTACTTGATGTTTGAAAAACTAACAGTTTTCAATCTGTTTGTATCCCTTACTGTGCTTTTTATACTCACCCCAAGTTTTTTTGAAATTTTTTTCATAGGAATTAATGTGGAATATGGTCATGGATGGGATCAAGGGAAAGTCATGCTATATACAACATGGAACTAGACATGTTTCTTTTTAAGAGTTTTTTTATTTTATGGAAACTCAGTAGAAGTGTCTACTTTGTAATCTTTTTATATGTAACAATTATGTCCTAATTCTCTAAAACTCTAAACCTTAAAAAGATCCTCAATGTGAATTATTCATTTAATTCAATATTAAGTAATGTTTAAGGTCGGGTCCTTATAGTTGGTATCAGAGGTTGGTTTAGACAACTTTAGGAGTTAGAAAATTGTTAAATTATAAACTAATTTATGGTACAATTGAAATGATATAGCATTTAATGATTACCATGTTTCTTCGACTAAGATATTTCTGGGTTAAGAATTATTTTTCATGGAGGAAACAGAACAGCTTTTCTGGGAAGGCATATAGAGGGAAATGAACTTTGAAATCAATATCTTGAGATGGTCAAAATCAGAACTAAATAGTTTGTTGCAGTGATGGCTTAGTTGACTCAGGTTACTATAGAAGGTTTGTTGAAACTTTTTCACAGTTATCTAGTCCAATTACTATGCTAACTCGGAAGGGTGTTAAGTTTATCTAGACAAAAGAATGTGATGATTGTTTTCAGGAGTTGAAAAGAAGATTGGTGAATGCTCTAGTTTTAGCACTTCCTTCCAGGAATGGTAAGTTTGTAATATATAGTGATTCATTATTGAATGGACTTGGCTGTGTATTTATGAGGAATGATCAGGTAATTGCTTATGCTTCACGTCAGTTGAAAACTCATGAGGTATATTTCCCTACACATGATTTGGAATTAGATGCTGTTGTATTTGCTTTAAAAAATTGGAGGCAACATTTGTATGGAGTAAAGTGTGAAATATATATTGATCACAAAAGATTAAAATATATATTCACTCAGAAAGAATTGAACATGAGACAGAGTAGATGGCTAGTATTAATCAAGGATTATGATTGTACAATTCATTACCATCCAGGAAAAGCAAATAAAGTGGTCGATGCTTTGAGTCGAAAAAGTAATGCTTCATTAACCATTCTACTTTTGGAACGAGATCCTTTGGTTTTTGATTTGATGATCTTTGGCATAGAAGTTGTTGGTGCAGGAAGTTCTTCTGTTTTGTTTCAGGTATCAGTGACATCATCCCTATCGGACATAATTAAGCAAGCACAGAGGGAAGATAATGAGTTGCAGAAAAAGGTAGAGCTGGTTCAAAAGGGTAAGTTGCCTGAATTCAACATTGATAATGATTGTGTTTTGAGGTTTGGGAAGAGATTATGTGTGCCTAGTGATTCAAAGTTGAAGAATGAGTTGTTATGTGAGGCTCATATTTCCCTGTTTTCAGTTCATCCTGGCAGTACTAAGATGTACAGAGATCTGCGGGAGTATTACTGGTGTGATTGAATGAAAAGAAAAATTGCTGATTTTACTATGAAGTGTTTGACTTGTCAGCATGTTGAAGCAGAGCGGCAGTTACCGAAAGGGATGCTTTAGCCTTTACCAGTGCCAGAGAGGAGGGAAAATATATCCTTGGACTTCGTTGTGTGATTGCCGAAGACACCTCGAGGTAATAATGAAATCTGGGTTATTTTTGATCACTTGATTAAATATGCTCATTTCCTTGCCATACGAGATAATTTTTCCCTAGATAAACATTCTTGTCTGTATCTTAAAGATATTGTAACGCCCTGACCCCAGTTACCCAGAGTCGGTGCATTAATTACATAACATTGGCATGATCGCAAGAAAGATCAAATCTCTAAAGACCGATTGGTTTAGTAGCCTTGGAAACACTAGATATATTCATAAGTTTTACATTACATCATAAAATGAAAACTACTACAACAACATAATGTTTCCACAGTCCACACTATAATCCCCTCATAATATCCCTGCAGGTCATTCATAACTTACATCTTCACATCCTGGGAAAAATAAAACATAGAAAAGGGGTGAGCTCAAATGCCTAGTAAGGATAACAATATAGCGGAACATTCAAAAATAAGCATAAACATTTAAGGCAATGAATTACTAAAACAAAAGCCTTTTAAACTTGAACTTCAACATAGTATGGAAAAAGTAAAATGAAATAATGCCATTTACTTGTTCACATGGATATTCTACTAATCGAATAATCACATGCAATATCAATAACCACTTTTATAATGTTGGAATGCATAATGCCAGACTATCATAACCACATAGCCAAGGCCTCGTGCCAAGACTACAAATAATATTTTTCCAAGGCCTTGTTCCAAGACACTAGTTTGTCTCATGAGACCTACCGATGCATCGAGGAGCTATCGCGGGCTCCACCCATCACATATTAAGTCCAATGCATTCCCATATGAAAAGGTTTAAACATAACATAAACATTCGTATTAAAAGTAGCATACGAAATGTCAATAATTTCACCGTAAACTATGAATGGTATAAAAATAGCACATCCACAGTCAAACATATCACAAAACCTTCAATACAATATAGAAGTTTTGTATCATAATAAATCAACTTCAAATAAGCGTAAAATCCGTCAATGGATGTTGACATAGATGAAATCAAAACACTTTTTAGAGAAATATCTCTTTCTATTTTTGAAATCATTTAAGAGCCATATAAAATAAAACATTTTCTTGAAAATGTTCTTATAAGCTTGTAAGGGAAGCTTTGATGATTTTATAACGGCGGAAAATAACCGCACCCACCGTATAAGTTAAAAAAACATTCTTATCTTAATTCTGTCGAAAAGGTTAAAAAGCACCTTGTTTGGAAAACGACGGAAAGATTCCCTTATAAACCTCTTATAAAAAGTCAAACAAGGGTATAAATGACTTTAACCCATATTCTTTTAAATATTAAAAATGTTTTGAAATACATTTTGAAGAAACATGGACGTGGATGATAACAAGGTCCCAGTAGATAATTATGTATAAACAATCTCTGATAATGAAGAGATTGCGAAATAAATCCTTACCTTGTACTTTTCCGTTGTTGGGGTAGGTTAACCTCCTGTATAATGGTGAAATAATTATTATTAAATTATACAAGAATCATATACATTAATATGATATAATATATGATCTTTTAACATTGCTTTATTAATAATATCTTAGTATTATCGTTGTTTCGGGTGATAATCGATTCGTTCTTCTTAAATTTTTGGTTACGTAAGACATGTTTTTAATGGATATATTATATCTTATTCATAATAAGAATGATATTAACATTATTTTTAACCCTAAAATGAGAATAAGACTTGAATTGATACGATGGAGAATGAATCTCATCGCGTTCGTGGAGACGGTAGTCCGTACGTACGCACGAACACTACTTCCATTTAATTTTTATTTTAAAAGAATCGAATCCCAATGATACATAGGTATATTAATATTACAGTATAATATAATATTTTATATATGTTACTTAAGTTCATTAACACCATCCTTTATACGTTCCATGTGTGGTATGAACGAGTCATATCATTTTAAGGGGGCGGTAGTCCGCACTTCCTCAAATGAAATTATCTTATGTATATACAACATGAAACGAATAATGGTATGAAATAAAATGGAATTACATAAGCTTATATATAAAATATATATCATTAATATCATATTTAATTACAGTTCCATCATAATGGCCACCATGAGAGGCGGTAAGATGTATTTGAACAATCATCGTTTCGTGAGGCGTTAGTTTGCCATCCACAGAAACATTATGTTCATCATCCATTAGATGGAGTTGTGTGTATGTGTAGTTTTAATACTTCTTATAACAACATACTAGTATATTTTGGATACTGGTTTTGTTACAAAAGAAAGTAAATAAAAAGAGTTTGGGGGTTGGAGAAGCAAAATAAATGAAAATAATTTAAGAGAAATCGTTACCTTTTATTTAGGTAACTCACTTTGGTTGGAACCAAAGGACTTCTTAAAATGCTTTCTGCCTAAGGGGAAGCTTCAAGGAGGAGGATAGGGATGTGGGGAGCTTATTCGGGCAGAGTTTGGATGAGCCAAGTGGCTTGAGAGGTGTGAGGAATGAGTAGAAGTGGTCTCCTTTTATAAGGGAGAGGAGGGGATCTTTAGGAAAGAGTGAAAGTATTACTTTATAATATAATTATATTCGGTTTATAATGGTCCAAAAATCATTGAGGTCGAAGATAAGATGACTCATATTCTAAATAACATCAACCAATAAGAATTGGACAGGTTTTAGATAATATTTTATTCATTATAATCTTATTTATTTAAATGATTTATTAATGAGGTAAACATTTCATCATTATTGTGTCATTAATAATTTAAATTATTTGATGTCTAAAAATTATAAATAAAATATCATTATGTAGGAAATTGTTTTAGCTTTCTAATGAATATTTATAATAGAAAATCCAACATGTATAACCCTATGTAAAAATTGTTCTTCTAAAAGATGTAAGCTTATGCCATTTTTATTTTTATTTTAACTTTACTAAAATAAAGTGTCTCTTCCACATACAAGTGGCTCCAAGGGGTCCCCAAATCGACCCAAGGATGCCCATGGTCGGGTATGTGTCCACCAATAAGGTTAGGACACGTTTTAGGGTAATTTTGTATTATTATAATATTATTTTTTAACCCTTATTTACCGGATTTACCCTTTAACCATGGTAAATAAAATATTTACCGCAGTAATTATTCAAAATGTGTAAAAATAAAAGTTAACTATTTACATAATTTGGACATCCTGATTCCAAATATGTAATCCATTTTTCGAAATTCAAAACACAAAAGTGGCAGAAATTAATTTAAAATCAATTCCCGTTGTTAAAATAAAAAAGTGTGTTTTTAAGAGATAATAACTATCAAAAGATTGACACTTGTTTATGTCTGATTTAATTTTCAAATTATGTCCAATAAAAAACATTAAATTAAATGGTAAAACTATATTCTAAATATTATTTAAAAACACTCAAATTCATAATTTATCAATATTAATTATTTTGATTAAAAAAGTTGTTTTTAATTAAAATTTAGTAATTTTCACTATCCATCAAAATATAAAAGTTATCCGAAAAGTACCAAAATTTCACCCTAGGCTAATTTCAATATTCCAAATCCAAAAATTAAGTCCATTTTTAAATATAAAATATATATGATTTCAAAAAGTAGTTATTACTATTCACAATGGCTAGTTTAATTAGTTGTGGTGTGTGTTAGAACTCGAGGTTGCGTACAACACACGCTATCGCATTATTCGAAGGGAAACATACCGTGGAATCTTGGTGTGTTACATTCTCCCCTCCTTCAAATAATTGCGTCCTCGCAATTTCTAGGGTATTACTGCATAAAAAGACTTGGGTGGTTCTTCATCATAAGTTCCTCGGGTTCCCACGTTGCCTCTTCCATCTTATGATTTCTCCACAAAACTTTTACCAAACGCGTCGTCCGGTTCCTCAGTACTTGTTTTCTTGTATCAAGAATCTTGACGGGCTCTTTGCAATAAGACAGATCAGGTTCCAGTTCTAATTCTTCATAGGTGAGTACATGCGTTGGGTCAGGCATGTATTTCCTCAACAGAGATACGTGGAACACATCGTGAACTTTGGAGAGACTTGGCGGCATTGCCAATCGGTAAGCTACAACCCCAATTCATTCTAGAATTTCGAAGGGTCCGATGTACCTGGGATCAATTTACCTTTCGTACCAAAACGTATGACTCCATTCCATGGAGATACCTTCAGGAAAACATGATCACCGACTTGAAATTCCAAATCCTTCCTTCGATTATCGGTATAGCTCTTCTGCCTACTTTGAGATACTTTGATGTGATTTTGGATTACCTTTACCTTTTCCACCGTTTCCTCCACCAGTTCTAGGCCTACAAGTTTTCTTTCACCGACGTCATCCCAACAGGTTGGTGTACGACATCTCTTTCCGTATAACGCTTCATATGGTGCCATCTGAATACTCGAATGGAAGCTATTGTTATAGGAAAATTCTACCAGTGGTAAATATTGATCCCACATACCCTGAAAGTCAAGTGAGCAAGATCTCAACATGTCTTCTAGGGTTTGAATAGTCCGTTCTGATTGTCCATCTGTCTGAGGGTGGTAAGCAGTGCTCAAATGAAGTTCAGTATCCAGGGATTTCTGAAGACTTTTCCAAAATCTTGAAGTAAAACGGGGATCACGATCAGAAACAATCGATAGGGGTACTCCATGAAGTCTCACAACTTCATTAATGTATAGTCTTGCTAGACGTTCCAGGGGTAGATCTTCTCTTATAGCAAGAAAATGTGCTGAATTGGTAAGAAGATCAACAATAACCCATATTGCATCGTTCCTTCTAGGAGTCTTTGGTAGCCCCATGACAAAGTCCATCGTAATATTGTCCCATTTACACTCCGGTATGGGAAGAGGTTGCATGACTCCTCCAGGCTGTTGCCTTCCAGATTTCACTTGTTGACAAACCATACATCTTGACACAAAATCAGCAATCTCTCTCTTCATGTTGTCCCACCAAAAATGTTCCATCAAATCTCTATACATTTTGGTGCTCCCAGGGTGTATAGAGAAATTGGAACTATGAGCATCATCCCGCAATTCCCTTTTTAGATCAGGTAAATCGGGAACACAAAGTCTCTTCCCGAATTTCAAAATTCCATCTTCATACACAAATTCTCTCAATCTCCCATCATTCACAGCTTTAATCTTCTTCTGAAATTCTTCATCATCAATCTGAGAACTCTTAATCCTTTCTAGTAAAGATGGTTTGGAAACCATTTGAAAAAGCATTGATGTTTCTCCTTCCCTGGTTATTCCCATGTCCATCTTCACTAGATCTATGATAATTGGATCCCTTTCAATTCTCATCATGTTCAAAACTCCATGGTCTTTTCTTCTCAAAGCATCTTCCACCTTGTTTGCTTTCCCCGGGTGGTAGTGTATCGTGAAATCATAATCCTTGAGTAATTCAAGCCATCTCCTTTGCCTCATGTTGAGTTCTTTTTGTGAGAAAATATACTTCAAACTCTTTTGATCAGTATAAATCTCAAATTTTTCACCATAGAGGTAGTGTCTCCATATCTTCAAAGAAAAGATCACAGCTGCTAACTCAAGATCATGAGTAGGATAGTTTTTTTCATGAATTTTCAACTGTCGTGATGCATAAGCAATAACTCTATCATTCTGCATAAGGACACAACCAAGTCCTTTCTTTGATGCATCACTATAAATAACAAACCCATCATTCCCCGATGGTAGAGTCAATATAGGAGTATTGACTAATCATCTCTTCAGTTCTTCGAAACATTCTTCACACTCTTTTGTCCAAACAAATTTAACCCCTTTACGTGTGAGCTTCATTAATGGGTTAGCCAATCGGTCAAAATTCTGGAGGAAACATCGATAATAACCTGCCAAACCAATAAAGCTACGTACCTCAGTTATACTCGTAGGTTCTAGACATTCTTGGATTGCCTTGGTCTTAGAAGGATCAACAGAGATTCCATCTTTAGAGACAGTATGGCTAAGAAAAGAAATCTCCTGAAGCCAGAATTCACACTTGCTATACTTCCCATATAATTCATGCCTCCTCAGAGTCTTCAAGATAATGCGCAAGTGATTTTCATGATCTTCGTAGGTTTTGGAGTATACCAAGATATCATCAATAAATACCACCACAAATTCATCGAGATACTCCTTGAAAACTCTATTCATCAGATCCATGAATACAGAGGGTGCATTAGTCAATCCAAACGGCATTACGGTAAACTCGTAATGCCCGTACCTGGTTCGAAATGCTGTCTTCGGAATGTCTTCCTTCTTCACACACAACTGATGGTATCCAGATCGAAGGTCCATCTTTGAAAAGTATTGAGCTCCATGCAGTTGGTCAAATAAATCATCAATACGAGGTAGGTGATACTTGTTCTTTATCGTTATAGCATTGATCTCCCTGTAGTCGATACATAACCTCCTAGATCCATCTTTCTTTTTAACAAAAAGAACAGGGGCTCCCCATGGAGAAACTCTCGGGTGAATAAATCCCTTATTACTCAATACCTCTAGTTGTTTCTTTAGTTCGACTAATTCTACAGTGGCCATTCTATAAGGGGTCTTCGATATAGGCCTTGATCCAGGAATCAAATCAATGGAAAACTCAACTTCTCGTTCTGGAGGATGTCCAGGTAAATCTTCCGGAAATACATCTACAAATTCTTTCACAACAGGTACATCCTCTATTTGAACATTCCTTTCCTCACCGACAGTTATTTCATTCTCTTCCTCCCCAATAATTGAATTATGTTGAGCTACTGGGGGTGGATCTAAATAAGAATTAGGTGGTGACGATTATGCTCTAAAAATAAGGTGTTCCTTATCATTATCATCAAGAATCATAACCTCTTTCTTCTTACAATAAATCTTCGCATCATAGTCCGAAAGCTAGTCCATACCGAGGATTATATCAAACTCAATCATAGGTATGACGATGAGATCAGCAGATAAAGAAAATTTATGTGCTCTAATGGGGACTGATTCACAAAACATTGTTGCAATGATACTTCCCTTAGGAGTTTTAACTAACAACTCCCTTATTAAATCAAATTGGAAATATCTAATTTTCTTAGAAAACTGGGAAGATATGAAACAATGCGATGATCCAGAGTCAAATAATGCATTTGCTAAACTTGAGGAAACCATTAAATTACCTGCCGCCACGTCTTTCGGAGCTTCTACCTCAGCAATAGTGATAGCATAAGCCTGGCCTTGATCCCTTGTCCTTTTCTGAGGTATGTTCTCCTGATGCTTAGGACATTCATTTGCATAATGTCCCATCTCCCTGTAGTTGTAGAAATGAACGTTGGTAGCTTCCTTCTTCCCCTTGCAATCACGAGCTTGGTGGCCATTTTCACCACACTTGTAACAGACTCCCATTCCCTTCAAGCAAGTACCAGGATGTTTCTTCCCGCATTTACCACAAGATGGATATTCAACCTTTCCCTTCTTCCCCTTATTTCCATTCCCAGATTGATCAGCAGGTCTCTTCTTCTCTTTCTTTTCTTTAAAGTCATAAGACATAGAGAATTCCTTTTCGGTCTTGATAGCACATGAGACAATGTCTTCGTACGATGAAAAGGATTGTGAGACTAATGCTCGACGGAGAAATGGTTTTACCCCATCAAAGAAACGATCAATATTACTTCTTTGGTTACGTATATAATCACCAGTGTACCTTTCTAACCTTGTAATGTTAGCCTCATACTTTGTGACATTCTCATCCTCCTTCTGTCTCAGACTTAGAAATTGCCTTTCCATATCTTCTCGATGGTCGCGAGGAAAGTATTTTTCTAAAAACAGATTTTTGAACTCCCTCCATTCCATATTTGATACTTCATCATCTTCCTTCGTATTTTGAATCAATGACCACCATTGATCAGCATCTCCAGTGAGGCGGTAAACTGCCATGATAACTTTTTCCCTTTCACTGCTCCCCAAAGCCTGAAATATTTTCTCTAGGGAAAATATCCATTGCTCAGCTACTAAGGGATTTGTACTCCCATTGAACGTTGGTGGTTGTTGCCTCATGAATCGATCTAACATTGATCCTCCACGCTGTGGATCAGGGTGCTCCATATGGGTAAGGTTATTATTCATAACCTGAGTAAGTTGTCCCAGTATGGTGATTAGCTGATCGGCACCAGTTGCATCACCAGCCCCACTATAATTATCTTGAGCAGGAGGGAAATCCCTACAAGGAGCGCGTGCATTGATACGGTTTCCATTTCTTCCACTAGGCGCCATTTCTAAACAATGGCATAAACTAGATCAGTTTATGAATCAAAAAACACAATCCCATACTTATAAAACACTTAACATAAATTGAACTATTTATGGATATAATCCATAATCATAAAAATGTTTTCTTTGAGGAAGTATATACTCATAAACCCTTCATAATGATTTGTAAAGAAAATGAGAGTTATCCTAAGCATATCCCCCGGGAGTGTCGTAACCAAGAGTGCAGCAAGGCCCGTTGTCGTGCACCAGTTCTCGTTCGAGTCTAGCTCAAAGCGGTGTTTTCGGGTTTTACCCCTAGGTACATCTGTGCCAGAGCCACCTCTACCTGTTCGTATCCAGACAGGGATGTATTGCTCGGAAAACTCACAAAATCTCTACAATACCAAAATTCTAGGAAGTTCTTCTATACTAATCCTCAAAGTTCATGTTAGGTTTACATGCTCTAATCAGAGTTTATCTAAATCTAGCTTCCAAGGTTTGTACTAAACTTCCTCTGATACCAACTGTAACGCCCCGACCCCAGTTACCCAGATTCGGTGCATTAATTACATAACATTGGCATGATCTCAAGAAAGATCAAATCTCGAAAGACTGATTGGTTTAGTAGCCTTGGAAACACTAGATAAATTCATAAGTTTTACATTACATCATAAAATGAAAACTACTACAACAACAAAATGTTTCCACAGTCCACACTATAATCCCCTCATAATATCCCTACAGGTCATTCATAACTTACATCTTCACATCCTGGGAAAAATAAAACATAGAAAAGGGGTGAGCTCAAATGCCCAGTAAGGATAACAATATAGTGGAACATTCAAAAATAAGCATAAACATTTAAGGCAATGAATTACTAAAACAAAGGCCTTTTAAACTTGAACTTCAACATAGTATGGTAAAAGTAAAATGAAATAATTCCATTTAATTGTTCACATGGATATTCTACTAATCGAATAATCACATGAAATATCAATATCCACTTTCATAATGTTGGAATGCATAATGCCAGACTATCATAACCACATAGCCAAGGCCTCGTGCCAAGACTACAAATAATATTTTGCCAAGGCCTTGTGCCAAGACACTAGTTTGTCTCATGAGACCTACCGATGCATCGAGGAGCTAGAGCGGGCTCCACCCGTCACATATTAAGTCCAATGCATTCCCATATGAAAAGGATTAAACATAACATAAACATTTGTATTAAAACTAGCATAAGAAATGTCAATAATTTCACCGTAAACTATGAATGGTATAAAAATAGCACATCCACAGTCAAACATATCACAAAACCTTCAATACAATATATAAGTTTTGTATCATAATAAATCAACTTCAAATAAGCGTAAAATCCGTCAAAGGATGTTGACATAGATGAAATCAAAACACTTTTTAGAGAAATATCTCTTTCTATTTTTGAAATCATTTAAGAGCCATATAAAATAAAAAATTTTCTTGAAAATGTTCTTATAAACTTGTAAGGGATGCTTTGACGATTTTATAATGGCGGAAAATAACCGCACCCACCGTATAAGTTAAAAAAACATTCTTATCTTAATTATGTCGAAAAGGTTAAAAAGCACCTTGTTTGGAAAACGACGGAAAGATTCCCTTATAAACCTCTTATAAAAAGTCAAACAAGGGTATAAATGACTTTAACCCATATTCTTTTAAATATTAAAAATGTTTTGAAATACATTTTGAAGAAACATGGACGTGGATGATAACAAGGTCCCAGTAGATAATTATGTATAAACAATCTCGGATAATGAAGAGATTGCGAAATAAATCCTTACCTTGTACTTTTCCTTTGTTGGGGTAGTTTAACCTACTGTATAATGGTGAAATAATAATTATTAAATTATACAAGAATCGTATACATTAATATGATATCATATATGATCTTTTAACATTGCTTTATTAATAATATCTTAGTATTATCGTTGTTTCGGGTGATAATCGATTCGTTCTTCTTAAATGTTTGGTTACGTAAGACATGTTTGTAATGGATAGATTATATATAATTCATAATCATAATTATATTAACATTATTTTTAACCCTAAAATGAGAATAATACTTGAATGGATACGATGGAGAATGAATCTCATCACGTTCGTGGAGACGGTAGTCCGTACGTACGCACGAACGCTACTTCCATTTAATTTTTATTTTAAAAGAATCGAATCCAAATGATACATAGGTATATTACTATTACAGTATAATAT
Organism: Viscum album; assembly: GCA_963277665.1. NCBI lineage: Eukaryota > Viridiplantae > Streptophyta > Magnoliopsida > Santalales > Viscaceae > Viscum > Viscum album. Next base: position 1,283,887,194 of record OY728159.1, on the reverse strand, counting down.
AATATTTTATATACGTTACTTAAGTTCATTAACACCATCCTTTATACGTTCCATGTGTGGTATGAACGAGTCATATCATTTTAAGGGGGCGGTAGTCCGCACTTCCTCAAATGAAATTATCGTATGTATATACAACATGAAACGAATAATGGTATGAAATAAAATGGAATTACAGAAGCTTATATATAAAATATATATCATTAATATCATATTTAATTATAGTTCCATCATAATGGCCACCATTAGAGGCGGTAAGATGTATTTGAACAATCATCGTTTCGTGAGGCGTTAGTTTGCCATCCACATAAACATTATGTTCATCATCCATTAGATGGAGTTGTGTGTATGTGTAGTTTTAATCCTTCTTATAACAACATCCTAGTATATTTTGGATATTGGTGTTGTTACAAAAGAAAGGAAATAAAAATATTTTGGGGGTTGGAGAAGCAAAATAAATGAAAATAATTTAAGAGAAATCGTTACCCTTAATTTAGGTAACTCACTTTGGTTGGAACCAAATGACTTTTGAAATGCTTTCTGCCTAAGGGGAAGCTTCAAGGAGGAGTAGAGGGATGTGGGGAGCTTATTTGGGCAGAGTTTGGACGAGCCAAGTGGCTTGAGAGGTGTGAGGAATGAGTAGAAGTGGTCTCCTTTTATAAGGGAGAGGAGGGGCTCTTTAGGAAAGAGTGAAAGTATTATTTTATAATATAACTATATTCGGTTTATAATGGTCCAAAAATCATTGAGGTCGAAGATACGATGACTCAAATTCTAAATAACATCAACCAATAAGAATTGGACAGGTTTTAGATAATATTTTAATCATTATAATCTTATTTATTTAAATGATTTATTAATGAGGTAAACATTACATCATTATTGTGTCATTAATAATTTAAATTATTTGATGTCTAAAAATTATAAATAAAATATCATTATGTAGGAAATATTTTTATCTTTCTAATGAATATTTATAATCGAAAATCCAACATTTATAACCCTATGTAAAAATTGTTCTTCTAAAAGATGTAAGCTTATGCCATTTTTATTTTTATTTTAACTTTATTAAAATAATGTGTCCCTACCACATACAAGTGGCTCCAAGGGGTCCCCAAATCGACCCAAGGATGACCATGGTCGGGTATGTGTCCACCAATAAGGTTAAGACACGTTTTAGGGTAATTTTGTATTATTATAATATTATTTTTTAACCCTATTTACCGGATTTACCCTTTAACCATGGTAAATAAAATATTTACCGCAGTAATTATTCAAAATGTGTAAAAATAAAAGTTACCTATTTACATAATTTGGACATCCTGATTCCAAATATGTAATCCATTTTTCCAAATTCAAAACACATAAGTGGCAGAAATTAATTTAAAATTAATTCCCGTTGTTAAAATAAAAAAGCGTGTTTTTAAGAGATAATAACTATCAAAAGATTGACACTTGTTTATGTCTGATTTAATTGTGAAATTATGTACAATGAAAAACATTAAATTAAATGGTAAAACTATATTCAAAATATACTTTAAAACCACTCAAATTCATAATTTATCAATATTAATTATTTTGATTAAAAAAGTTGATTTTAATTAAAATTTAGTAATTTTCACTATTCATCAAAATATAAAAGTTATCTGAAAAGTACCAAAATTTCACCCTAGGCTAATTTCAATATTCCGAATCCAAAAATGAAGTCCATTTTGAAATATAAAATATATATGATTTCAAAAAGTAGGTATTAATATTCACAACGGCTAGTTTAATTAGTTGTGGTGTGTGTTAGAACTCGAGGTTGCGTACAACACACGCTATCGCATTATTCGAAGGGAAACGTACCGTGGAAGCTTGGGGTGTTACAGATATAGACAGGTTACATGGATTTACTCTCTCCATTGTATCTGACCGTGATCCCAGGTTTACTTCTAACTTTTGGAAAAGCTTTCAGAAGTCGTTGGGTACTGAATTAAATTTTAGTACAGCTTTTCATCCGCAATCCGATGGGCAGTCAGAACGAATAATTTAGACCATGGAGGACATGCTACGAGCTTTATCTATGGATTATCATGGAATATGGGACCAACATCTTTCATTGGTTGAGTTTTGATATAATATCATTTTTCATTCCAGTATACAGATGGCACCATTTGAGGTGTTATATGGTAAATGGTGTTGAACTCCAGCTTTTTTGGATGAAGTGGGTGAAAGGAAGATGATGGGACCAGAATTGGTAAGAGAGATGGCAGAAAAAGTTCAGTTGATTCAGAAACTCATGAAAACAGCTCACAGTAGACAGAAGAGTTATGTGGATAACCGGAGGAAGGATTTATCTTTCGAGGTAGGTGATCATGTTTTTCTCAAAGTCACACCACGGAAAAGTGTGATGCGATTTGGTAAGAAAGGAAAGATGAGTCCAAGGTTCATTGGAACATATGAAATTCTGGAGAAGGTTGGATCAGTTGCTTACCGAGTGTCTTTTCCTCCGAGTTTATCTCAGGTACACAATTTTTTCATGTATCTATGTTGAGGAAGTATATGCCAAATCCATCTCATGTTTTGAGTCTAGAGGTAGTTCAAATGGAGGAGAACCTATCTAATGAAGAACAACCAGTCTAGAATCTTGACCAAAGAGAGCAAGTGTTGCGAAATAAAGTAATTCACTAGGTAAAGGTTTTGTGGAAAACCCATATTGTTGAAGAGGCAACGTGGGAATCTAAAAATGCTATGAGGGATAAATACCACCACTTATTTTGATAAGTGAATAAAATTGCGAGGACGTAATTACCAAAAGGGGGGAAGGATGTAACATCCCAGGTAAATAATGAATAAAAAATTTTCATATTTATTAATATTTATGAATTAAATATTAATTTTACTTTAAAGTGGTTTCTATGTTTGATAGCGTACCTGATACACAACAAAGAGTTTCTTTGAAATCAAATGTTGCACACTAGTAATAAAATAGTATTATTTTAAATGGTAGTTAACACATAGCCGTTGTATTTGTGGGAATGGATAGAAATAACTAAAATATGATTATATATTTCTTTTAAATGTATTTACATTTATCTAATAAAACATAAATGCTTATAATATGGAAAGAATTCAATTTTAGGTGTATATGCCCTAGTTTTCACTAAAGGATTACTTATCACCTTTTGATGGCGAACCCATTTTAAATCTACTTTTTGACAATTTTATAAGCTCTATTTTTCAATATAAACATGTTATTTATGATTGGGACATTGAAATTTACCTTGGGTTAATTTTTGGTATTTTTCCGACAATGTTCTTTTTTCAATGAATAGTGAAAAATACTGCATTTTACATCAAAATTGATTTTTCATATAATTTAATTATATGGTTATATTATCTTTTTAATTTGTTTTAAAGTGTAATTAGAATATTTTTTTACCATGTAATCCAATTATGGTCATTGGGAATAATTTCACTTTTTAATTGGGCATAAACAAGTGCCAAACTTTTCATAAATATTGTTTTTAAAAAACCCTCTATTTGTTTTGACAACAGGAATTATTTTTAAATTAATTTTTTCCATTTATGTGTTTGGAATTTGGTAAAATGGATTACATATTCGTAATCATAAGGTCAAAATTATTTAATTAATACTCTTTTATTTTTGGACATTATGAATAGTAACGACGGTTATTATCTTTAATTATTTTGATTAATGAGTAATCAGGTAGTTAAAGATAATAAAATAATATCATAATAATTAAAAAATTACCAGAAAATTTATCCTAAGGCTACTGGTTGTCTCATGTCCGACCATGGGAAGCCTTGTTCCAAACTTGGGGGCCCCATGGAATCACTTTTGTGAGAAAGTGTCTTTTTTATCTTTTTATTTTTAAAGAATGTTAAATGTAACAAAGAATGTATCACATAAGTAAAATATTTTTAATTTTTTCTACATAAATGAAATTTTGGACTATAAATATTCATTTGAAAGCTAAAATTGTTCCCTACATTATTATAGTTTTTTTATAATTTTTAGACATTAAATTTGTTAAATTATTTATGACATCATGATGATGCAGTGATTACCTCATTAATAAAGGATTTAAATAAAATGGAAAGATAATGTAAAATATAAGACCTACACATGTCCAAAACATATTGGACGGGTGTATTACGAACCCTTATCCCCTTATCCTCGAAACACATCAATGTGGGACCATTAAAATCCGAAACGAATTCTAAAATAAAGTAACATTTCCTTACTTTCCAAGAGTGCCCCTCCTCTCCTCTTATAAAAGGCCCCCCACCTCTACCTCCTTACCCACACTTCAAAAGCCTTTGAGTCGGCCAACCCATGCCCATTTTGTCTCTACACATCCATCTATTACTCCTTGAAGCCTCACTTTGTGCAGTAGTCTTCCCAAGGAATCCTTTGAGCTCAAATCTATGAGAGTTACCCGATTTTAAGGTAATGTCTTCATTTGAGTCCTTTTGTTTTAGTTTGCCTCTCCAACCCCCTAAACTCTTTTTATTCATTTATTTTGTAAAAACTCCAGTATCTTCAATATACTAGTATGTTGTTATAATAAGGATTCGAGCTAAAATAACACACACCTACATCTAATGGTTAAAGAACATACTAATTCCGAGGATGGCGAATTTCTGCCTCCCGAAACGATGATTGTTCAACATTATTTTATCACCTTCAAAGGTGGACATTAAGATGAAACTCTACTTATATATGATATATAAAATGTTTATGTATTCCTTAAGATTCTGTATTTTTTATTTTGGTCATACCTTTATGGTTTCCAATATGGGTAAACGTGATATCTTCATTTAAGGAAGTGCGGACTACCGCCCCCTCAAAGTGATGTGATTCGTTAATGCCAAATGTGGGACGTATAAAGGATGGATTTAAAGTTATTATATATGATGTTATACTGGAATTATAATATAACTTTATATCATTATTATTATTTTTCCAATAAAGTATGAGATAGAAATGAAAGTAGCGTTCATGCGTACGTACGTCTTACCATCTCCATGAACGGTGCATTTCATTTCTTATCCCCAAATGTAATGTACTATTATAAGTACATGTATATAATGGATATATATGATGAATGATACAGATAAATGATGAATATAATTCTGGAATTAAAATATACATACCTCTCATTTAGTTTTAATTCCATTAATATGACAATGAAATGAAAGTAGCGTTCATGCGTACGTACGGCTTACCGTCTCCATGAACGGTGCATTCCATTTATTACCTCTAAATGATTATATAATATTATCAATACATGTATATTCTAGATATATATGATATATATGATATCCAAATCAGGAATTTCATTCTGGATATAAATAACCTTTGACCACATGAACAACATGTAATTGTAAGAAGTCCACTTTCGACTTAAGAACCAAATATCGACAAAACAAACATTATTAACTTAAATGATTACATAATGTTTATAACATGGAAATAAGTGATATAAAAGGAATAATGAACCTGAAAAAGGTTCTTAAGAAAATATAAATTAACTCAAGTTTATTATATTGGACGTTAAAGAACGATCGAGTCAAGTCGGACCCGAGGTAAGGGACTTCCTCTCAATCTCCTTTCATTGAGGCATATTTTTGTTTTATACACCACTTTCCTTAATACGGTGTATAAACCCCATTTACTTTTACATTTATTCAAAAATGAATATTTTTCTATGAAGCATTTTACAAAACGACAAAATGGAATTTTTCTTTTAACGTACACGGTGACAACGACCTTTTCCGCTGCCGCGAGTATTATTTGGTATTTGGCTTCCTAAACAAGCCGTAATGTTTTTTTAAAATTAAATAAATACCATATACTCTTTTATCTATTTTGGTATTGAAAATGGTTTTTATAATGGATTTGTTATGTCAATATATTTATGTTACATATTGTGATCAAAGTGTGGAAATGTTTTATTTCCATTATATTTGTTATATGTCTTATTATTTTTATAATGGTACTTGGAAATTTGACGGGTGGTTACGTGATAAACCATATGATGGGTGGTGCCGTGAATACCATGACGGGTGGTTACGTTATAACCTCCAATGCATTGGGTATGGAAGCCGGCTGTAAGGCTATTCCATTAAGAATGTATGGAAGTTGGCCGTATGGTTATTCCATTAAGTGATATGTGTGGAAGTCGACCATATGGTTATTCCACTTAAGTATGTTTATGTCCAAAGTTACCATTATATGTTATGTGTTCTTTCTGTGGGTTTTACGGTATTCCTTTGGTTACAAAAGGGTAAGTACTGATATTTTATTCAGTGAAGAGTTTTTACTACTTCATGAAGGTGAATGTATTACTTTGATAAAGTATACATGGTTTACTTGATGTTTGAAAAACTAAAAGTTTTCTATCTTTGTGATTCCTTAATGAGATTTTTATGCTCACGCCATATTTTTTTGAAATGTTTTTCACAGGACTTAATGTGGAATATTGTCAAGGATGGGATCAATGGAAATTCATTCTATATAAAACATTGAACTAGACATGTTTTTAAGAGTTTTTTTATTCTATGGAAACCCAGTAAAAGTGTATACTTTGTAGCCTTTTGAGATGTAACAGTTATGTCCTAATTTCTAAAACTCTAAACCTAAAAAGATCCTCAAATTGAATTATTCATTTAATTCAATATTAAGTAATGTTTAAGGCTGGGGCCTTATATTCCATGCCTATAGGTAAATTGAAAATATAATTTTATGAATAGAAATATACCAAAGAAACATGATATTGACATGGAAAAGGAAAATTCATTTGCAAGTACTATAATCATCAACTTACAATGTCCATAAGATGAGAATACGTCTTATAGAGTACTTTTTTTATATATAGGAACCTAAATCATATGGTTCCATGTAGGTCAAAAGGATTCCAAATTATTAGTATAGGGTGATTGAATAATTTTGGAGGACATGGGATATATATATTTCCTATTCGAAAATCATTTGACATTATTTGATTGAATCGATTTAATAATTATATAGAAAAGGCATTTAAACACCATTCTTGGAACATGTTATGGATATCTAATTTTTAGAGATACAAACATTGTAAAATACAATAAGGTTTCTCCTATTAAAAATATGAGAATTTATGATAGATTTTTAACATTTAAATTAAAGAACATTTTTCAGAGTGGATCAATTTTATAAGCAAAATTATTTTTCTTTTTTAATGTTTTTTAAAGAGATATTTTGTCCCTTTTTCAGGTTTAGGGTGAAAAAATCATGTTTTCCAAGTATTTAATCCCATGATATATTTCTCATCATATTAATTATATTAATATATGATTTTTACCCAATGGTATGATTTTCCCAAAAATATTCTATTGATGGTTTTCGATAAAAATTATGAATTTATCAAACTAATTAAATATTTTATTGTTTGAATTTTTTTTAGATAAATAAGATATAGTATTAATTTCTTTAAAATTATTTATAAAACTATAAATATAAAAATATGGATGTAGAAAATTTATTATAAAAATTATATGGGTTAATCAACTAAACATGAGTAGTGATACTGTTATGGTATATTTAATTATTTAATGTGGGTTAGAATTATGAAATTAATTCCACATCATGAATGTTTGGTAAAAAATGAATTTATCAGTGAAGTGATAGTTTGACCTTATGGGGATATTGATAGTGGTGGAATCATTATACCCAGCTTTTATATTGTTTTTCATTTGTTTCTTAGTTATCCTCACTTTTTGCAGAAGTTAATATCATAGTTAAGAAGTATGTGTCTTTTATTGTGTTCTCTATTTCTCACCCAATATTTAAATGTAGAATAATAGATATATCACTAACATATAGGGAATTAAAAGGTTCATCCATGATGTTATAGTCTACTCTAGGATTGTTATGGGTTGAGTTCTACAACCAATATTAATCACTAAAAATGGAAGTGTGATTATAATTGAATGTGGGAAATGTTCATTCTTGAATTATAGAATGTTATCTTTACCATATTACACAAGTGCACCTCATGATAAGATTGGTGTTATTCCTTCAGTCATGCGATAGTAACTACCTCCCTATAATTCATAATCCTATCACTGGAAGTGATTCCAATGTATATACTAGAGAAATCATTTCTTCTTATGTCCTAGTATAAAATAAATATCAGGTCATCAATTTTTGAAATATGATCACTAACACTCAATGAATGTTGTCACTTTTCTTCACCTTAATCATAATGCCTTGTTTATAGGTATATTCTTCTATTAAATGATTTATCAGTCATTTATATATCTCAACATATATGTTGATCAAAAACCATTGCATCAGGATATTCTCACATCAATATTATTCCACAATACAAGAATATCATATACATTTTCATCATCAACTACAATGCATAGATGTTTCTAGATTTTTCACTTTATTACATTCCATGCACATAAGTTCTTTTGATAACAACTATATTATATGGTCAAATAATCTACATCTTCATCATTTTACTAAAATGGTAGTTTCATAAAAACCCATGAAAATTATATTATATATAATATCAATATATATGATATGAAAACTACCTAAATATTACGGGGATCTTCTCACTTTAAAACAATAAAATAATTTTCAAAGTCTTCCCTTAAAAACTATTCAATTCTCATGCTTCAATTTTCTTTTAAATTTTGAATAGAATAAACATATTCCTCTACACAATTTGAATTTAAAATACTTTTTAATTCAATCAAATATGTGTTAATAAAAGTAAAGTATCCATGTGATGTGGTAATCTCCATTATAGTGTGTAACTATTCTAAATATATATCATCTTCCCTAGTAATTTCATATTCGTACTTATTATGAATGAAAAATAATTATTATTTATACTTAATTCCATAAATAATATTGAAATTAATTATTTTAATTAATCATTAATATCTTTAGGATATATTATTTATTATAAATATATATACATATTCTTATAATATAAAATTAAATGTTACCCCGTTGTTGTTTCTATGGGGAGAAACATTTTCATACGAAAAGATTATGTTATGTATAAAAGGGTATCAATCAATTATAAAAATATATTAAATTCATATAAAAGGTATCGGGTATCATATCTAGGATGTGCATCTTTTCATGAGTGATTCCATTGTTTAATTAATGGTTTATACTTTTTATGAATGAATCCAACAAGATGAACTTACTTATTTCCCAAAAAAATCCACTATGGCTTATAATCGTTTTTTATACAATTCTAGTAATTTCTTATTTTCTCTCACAATATTAAAAAAATTCATATTATTCAGAAAAATATAAAATATATTCAATTAATCCATAGGCCTCCTAAAAACATATTAAATCATCATCCAAAGGAATTTCAATCAATGGATGGAATCATCAAGACTTATCACAACTTTAACTACCTAATTTCAATCATTAATATATATCTTCACTTACCAAAATATAAAGTCTCATAACTACTCATTATTAAATATTTGATATAATACTCACACCATCAGTACATGTATTTGAAATTAAGAATATATTAACTATAATCACAAAAAGTTCTTTCTCATTGATTATTCCATATATGTTCTTCATGTGGTTCATGGATTTCCACATCCCATTACCATATATATTAATTTTTTATTAGATTTTATCCATGGTTCCATATTAAATCATAAACATCCCACTAAATCCAATACATATTGATATCATTTCATCATCATGGAATCCTCCCTTATTGAAAAAAATGCAATCCATTTATGGTAATAGTCTTCGAATTTTGATTAGTTAACAATACCACTACACTCATAATATGTTAATACCTCTATAAATTTCTCATCTCCACATTAATAATATATATATATATATATATATGAGTTGGTGATATTTTACATAAAATATTTTAAAGAATATTATTGTAAATAATTAATTATAATTTATAGATTTTATCAGTTATTTATAGAATTATCACATTTGTTTTTAGTAATGACCCTGTAGATAGTCAACTCCAATTGTACATGGGATAAAATACTGTAGAAAACATGTGTGGTTTCACTAAAGCATCAATGATTTCCCATAAACACTTAAAAATGTGATACAATTCTCAATTTTTCACATTTAGGGTATGTGAAACAAATTTTCTAAAAAATATATATCTTGAACTTAACTCAACCAATGTGTTATAAATTTTCAATTGTAAAATGAATAAAATACAACAATTTTCATAGCTTTATCATAAACCAGTAATTAACATTTATAAACAAATTTGTTAAAATCGACATAATGACAACAAGTGTTATTAGAATACCACAATTATATATTTTCATATTTATCTAGGATTAATATATTTTATTATTTGACACAATTATTGGAACCAACTTCATCATATTTTCCCCCAAAACACTTTCACTCCTCATCAATTCATTATAAGAGTAAAAGGGTATTATATGATCATATCTTCAATTCTATAAAACACTTAAAAAATTCATACATCTTCTGTTTTCTTTTATCTCATTAAATAAAATGATCTATAGTACACAAAAATTTTAACAACCTTAGAAAAGTGATACAGTAAAGGGTTAATGTTGCTACCCATGTCCACAAGTTTTACCTTTATTTTCATGAGCATGTCATATTAGAACTCCATAGTTATGAGTGTGTGGATTAAAGTAGTTTTTTATAATGTATGACCTCATGGGATATTTCATAGTGTGTGTGTTAATAAGTTGAATGAATAATGAAAAAAAATATTTCCCTATGTGGATTGTATTTTTTCTGAAAAGTTACCCAAGTGGGTAAACAATTGAGGTTTTCTTGGAAGGAAACCACAGTATTACAAGATAACCATGGTGTCATATCACCATGTTTTTATCCTTATGAAGTGGATTCATACAAATGTTATCAAATCCAATAAATATGCTAATTTATTGAGGCATACTTTGGGTTTGATGTGGGAGGTCTACATTGAGTGTGTTTTTCATAAAAGTTTAGGAGAATATATCATGCCTAGAAAAGTGGTACAAAAAAGGCTAAATGTAACTATATATTTTAATAAGGTGAACTATATTTTTTGGATCCTAGACAATTTTAACTCTACAGTTGTGTGTGTGTGTATTTCAGTAGTTTTTAGGATGGCGGACCTCCTTGGAAGTTTCCTAGGTTGTGTGTGATTGAGTACAAATAAAACGTAATGAAAAAATGTTGGCCTATGGGGACAGTAATTAGTATGATAAGTGACCGAAGTAGGTAATAACTTGTGGTGTGTTGGGAAGAAAAGCAAGGTATTATCGAACACCCCCATGGATTGAAGACCACACTCATATCCCTAGGAGGTTTCACTACTGGAAACATAACTTGTGCTCGTGGTTTATAACCGTGGGTATAGCCTTTAAACCCGTTGGTATAGGCTATAACCATGGATTTATGAACCATAGCTGATGGATACATCAGTATAAGGGTATACCCATGGTTTCTATATAAACTATGGGAATATAGCTATACCCACAGTTTCTACGGAAACCATGGGTATAGCCTTGGATATGTTGTCATACCCCAAGTTTTGGATAAAGCATGCACTACTACAAATTACCCCTTTAATAGTGATAATATTTATTAGTGATATAAAAAAATTCTGATAAATGGAATATTTATTAGCACTAAATAATGTGATGATAAATTTAACCTTTTATCAGTGTGTCTTTTTTAGCACTGTTAATGGAAACCTTTATGAGAGCATTATTTTTAGCACTGATAAAGGTATTCTTTATCCGTACTTAATTTTTAGTGCTGATAAAGGCTAACCCTTATTAGCCCTTTATTTCTACTATTGATTAATATTTATATAAATTAAATGAAATAATTAAAAAAACATTTATTAAAAACATATAATAATTTTTTAATTAAATAATTATTGATAAAAATTATTAGATTGATTATACAATATTAATTATTAAACATTTTATTAATTAGATAATTATGATAATTAATGTTATTAAACTGTTTATATTAAATATATAAATATATATTTATGTATATAAATATGATTGAAATATTAGAAAATATTTATACGCTTTATATTAAATAGAAATTTGTTTATTAAATAATGGTTAATAATTAGAAATTACTATAAAATAAAAATATTGACTATAATTTTATGTTACTCGACATATAATTGAATGTTGTTTGATTTTTGAATTTAAGCTAGATAGAATGTGTGTTTTATTGATTTTATATATACATAATTAATGCATTTTTATATACAATTCACAGACACAAAACTTATCCATTTTTTCATTATTTTCAAAGTGTGATTATTCTTAATTTATTCAATTTTACTCAATTTTAACATAGTTGCATGCACTTAAAAGGATATATTCATTAATAATGTTAAAAAAATAATTATAGAATTTTAATTATAAATAAATATATTTAAAAATGCAAAGTGATTGTATTTATACAATAATATATTTATAACTATAAATAAATAAATATTTTTTAAAAAAGTATGATATAATTATAAATAAATAATTAAGTATATTTAAATAATTATTAAATTTATAATAAATTTACTTAAATAATAAATATATTTACTATATTTATATTTATATTTATTTATTAAATATATATGTATAATTATATAAATAAATTTAATGATATAAATAATATTTTTAAAAAAAAATATTTCTATAATTAGAAATAAATATTTTTAAAATTATGATATGTATATTTAAAAATTAATATATTTACTATATTGATATTTATATATAATTGTTAAGTATTTATAATTTTTTATAATTTTATATTTATATTTATATTTATAAATCCTTTGAGAACACTTTAGTAATAAGAAATGATAACAAAATCATTATCATTGCTTTTTCTGTGCTGATAAGGATGAGGATCTATCAGGGATAAATAAAGCATTGACAAATTGAAGATTTATCCGTGATTTAATTTCAGCGCTTATTTTATAAGTACTGAGAAAAGTGTCCTAGTCTATTTTAAAAACAGCAACCATTTGTGAACTCATCATGATGTGAAGAGATTTCTGCAAAATCCACTCACTATTAGCACTCCTCCTCGATGAATTGAAGAATGAATCACACAACTTGAATATTTCATAAACTCTATTTTCTCGGAAATCTCTTGTAACATTTGGTATCTGATTGCAGTTGCAATGCAGATGGGGTTTCACATCACTTTCTATAAATTTCTCTACCTGATGAGGTGGTTCAATGACTTAACAATTTTTATAATTAAAATTGATCACAAGGTTAATTTTCCCATCCTCTATAGTTTATTTTGGTGGAGAGAACATGTTTTGGAAATTATTTAACATTAATTTGTGTTGAAAATAAATTTTATAATGAGAAATTGTTATATTTATTTACAGGCCTTGTTGTCAAAAATAGTGGAAGTGTTCAATTAATTTTTTAAGTAGTACGGAATGTGTTTTGTGGGTGATTAAGGTGGGCATGTTTTGAAAAAGAATTTTTTATGGGAAATAGATCATTTTGGGCATGTTACCCTTGTGTGTGCTTTTTAGTATGAGTTTCTAAGTGTTTAAATAATAAATAATATGTTTTATAATGAAATTTGGGATGTCGAAATGGTTTGTTAAGTGGTGTGAGGGATGAGAAATGGGATTTCAAAGCATTTGTTGTGCTTTTCATTGGGTTTGGGTTTTGTAATGGAAAATGGATATGTTGTGTGGGTGGGAGTTTTAGTGTGATGTTCCATGGAAGGGTTTTATAGATTTTTCGAAAGGTGAAAATCATGTTTCAAAGGTACATAAATTTGGATATTTTTGGAAGTATGTTCTTAAATAAAATTTTCATAACATTTCCATGTTGAACATTTTGACCATTTTATTAACGTGAATTGTAAATTGTTTTAATGGATGGAAGACATGTTTATAAATTTTTTTCACATTGTGTAATTTTTTTTAAAAAGCGTCTTTTATTTAATTGGTTGTGAATTGCTGTAAATTCATGTTTTATTAATTAGAAATGTTTTATAAATTATTTAATTTATTTATTAAATTATATACTTGTTTAAATTATGTTCAATGATGTTATGTGGTGGGTTTGATTTTAAAATTAGAATTTTCATTTGAACATGGGTGTATTTTTATATAAATCCTTGAGGTGCCTCCAGGGGTTATTTTAGAAAACTTCTTAAATTAATTGTTAACATACATAATAGGTGTGAGGCATGTTTGTTAAATTATTTGGTGTGTATATATTTTCAAATGGGTTTTTGTTGTGAATGTAGGGGCACACTGTGTGTACTTTGTTTGGCATGACTTGTGTGTGTAAATGTGATGTGTTGATAACATGTGAATGTGAAACTTCATTGATCAAAAATAAAATGGAATCCTAGGTAACTAGGTAACTTGATATTTTTGTTTTTGGTAATCTTGATGTTTTAATAGTAAAATCATTGTCCATAGGATTAATTTATTTCCTAATATTTATGTTTAATTTATTTCTTTTTACTATTAATCACATAATAATTGTTTTCTTATATAGGTGTATTCTTTTGTTCTAGTAGGGGTGATATGTCCAATATTTATACTTATTCTCCCTTAAAATATTTTCCCCCATTCAGTTGTGCATTTATCACTTTCCTCCAAGTTACCTCTACTTTCATTGTAGGAAGATCAATGACACTACCTCTACTCAATCACAGAGGTAATATTAATGTTTTCATAGTAAAATCATTGTCCATAGAAATAATTTATTGTTTAATATTTATGATTAAATCATTTATTCCTATTATTACTCACATAATAATTTTTTTCTTATATTGGTTATGATTTTATTCGACTTGGGGGTACTCTATATAACATTCATGATCCTTCTCCCATAAAATATTTTAACCCATGTAGTGGTGCATTTATCACATTATTTCAGGCTACCTCTGCTATATTTTCTAGAAGATAAATAAAGCTTCCACTACTCAATAACAGAGGTAATCTTAATGTTTACATATTAAAATCATTTTCCATAAAATTAATGCATTGTTTCATATTTATATTTACTTTATTTCATTTCAGTGTTACTCACATAATAACTGTTTTCTTATATAGGTGGATTATTTTGTTTGATTTGGGGTGCTCTGTCCAATATTTATATTTCTTATCCCGTAAAACCTTTTCACCTCTACAGTGGTTCATTTATCACTTTAGTTCAAGTTACCTACACTACCATTACAATAAGAGAAATGGAATTGTCTCCACTCAATCATAGAGGTAATCTCGATGTTTTCACAGTAAAATATTTATCCTTATAAATAATATTTTTTTTCATATTTATGTTTAATATTTTCTCTTCTTAGTATTTCTCGCATAATATTTTTTTTCTCATACATTTGGATTATTTTTTTCTAATTTATTTGGTTTGTTCGAAGCTACTCATGTAGTGTTGATAGTTTGACAAAGAAATTCAATGGAAATTATGGTAACATTGATAGTTAGGATTGTTTGGGAATGTATATAATAATTTTTATATATGTAATTATATTCAAAAATGTTTGAAATGTTAATAATATAGTTTTTTTTGGTATTTGTGTTGTAAATATCATTTCATTTAATTTATATATTGGGAATTATTTTTTATGATACATCTGGTGTGTTTATTATTCTTTTAGTGTTGCAGTGTGGTGTAATAGCACACTACAGTGGTGATTCATCGGTGCTTTTGAAAGCACTGATAAATAACATCTTTATCAATGCCTCTAAAAGTGATGATAATGGTATACATTATCAGCACTTATACTGTGCTGATAAATAATTCTTTTAGTGCCTCTTTAATAAGCACTGATAAATCTATTACATAACAGTGATTTTTAAAGAAATAAAAAATTTCCCATTTATCAACGCTTTTTCAATTCTAATAAATGTCTGTAGCTTTTAACATCGCTCACATTGTCATCACTTTTATAACACTGATAAAGTCCATTTATAATTCTATTGAGGTATTTTTTTCTATCATTCATTGGTATATATTTTTACCCATGGTTTGCAGAACATTGTGTATATATTTTCCCATCTGAAAACATATACCAATGGTTCATTGAACATTGGGTATAGCTACGTGTCCCCATCTTTCCAAAGCATCCCTTCCAGTCCATCTTGAACCAGAAAATAAAATAAAAACCAAATTATTCATTCAATAAAATACATATATTATTTATTTAGAATTCAACTAACGACTTTCAATAATTTTCAAACCATTTATAATACTATAAAATACAAATACATCCATACAACTAATCAATTATATTCATTGAACAACATTCACATGTCTCATTACTGCTAATTAAAAAATGGAGGGGGATCAATATCTCCCATATGAACAACATCATCATCCTCATCATAGTTATAAATATCCTCATCATAAAAAATATCATCTAGAGCACTGCCATCATCATCACCATCATCATTATCGCCACCACCACCACCACTGCCAACACTGCCTCCACCAAAATCATCTTGATCAGAACTAGGACCCTCATTGACAACACTCATGGAATCATATAATGATTGCATTGATTCCATATTTGAATCAAACATATTATAATCCTCTGATGGAATTGGTGATTTTATAATAGATTTAGATTTTAGTAAGTTTCTAGTGATCAATTTTCTTCATTCATGCCCATGTAAATATATTTTTTTCCTCAACTCCTTCTGTACGAAAAATTTTCAACTCTATGTAATGAAATGTTTTAGAAGAACCCAATATGTACCAATAACTTGTTGGGATGATGGTTTTCTCAGGTTGACATTGATCTCTCCCTTTTTTCTCCTCACCTAATAACTGACTCATATTATCATTTTGGCCAAATTGTTTATCTTATTTCACATCATGTACTCTATAGAATACTATTGAAAATATAAATGAGATATTAAATTATGAAATAAGTATAAATATTTAAAATATAAAAAACATACTTTATTTTTTTTATTTTTTCATTTAGTGCACTTCCATCCTTCTTGGTTGTACATGAAAAAAAATTCATAAGGAACATGGTCTTTGATGTGCAATGTTGCTTGCTAAAAATGACATTGATTAGTTTATTAATACATTATTTAATTATATGAAAGTGATAAGAATATAATTAATTAAAATTGTTTCTATTGAAGATATCCATAACATGAAGAAGAATCCAAAGATACATTCAACTGGAAATTTAATACTATTGGAATAACATAAAAATAATTAATAATTAGAATTATAAACATGAATATGGAATAAATTCATCTAGTATGATCATTTTAGTATAATTCTATTTGTGTTATTTTATTTGTTTCGGTCAGTTTGTAGTTTTGATCATTTGTTCATTACAATCATTTTTAGGTTAGGTTGTTTAGTAAATTGGATAATTGTTCATTTGGCCATTTTTATGTTTAGCTATTTATCCCTTTTTTCATTTGTCCAATTAGTCTATTTAGGATATTAATATAATTAGTCCAATTATTCCAATTATTTCATATAGACCAATTAGTCCAATTAGGCCATTTAGACCAATTATTCTATTTAGTCCATAAAGGTCAATAATTTCATTTAGTTTATTTAGGCCAATTATGCTATATTTTTCCATTTAGTAAATTTAGGGAATTTAGTCCAATAAGGCCATTTCAGTCAAATTAGTACAATTAGAACATTTATTTGTCCAATTTATGTTAATTAGACCATTTAGTCCAATTTAGGTCAATTATTCCATTTAGGCCAATGAGGCCACATATTCGTTAATTTGGTCCTATTCAATCCAATTTAGGTCAATTTAGACCATTTAGGCTAGTTATGCCATTTTAGAGAATTAGGCCATATATACTAATTATTACATTTAGTTCAATTAGTCTTTTTAATATATTTAGACCATTTTTCCAATTAGTCTAATTATTCCATTTAGGAAAATAATTACAATTAGTCCAATTATGCCATTTAGGATATTTAAGACATTTAGGACATGAGGCCATTATGCTATTAGGCTAATTAGGCAATTTACCATTAGGACATAAGTTCATTAATCCATTAGGCTAATTGGCTGTTATGGTATTAGGCCAATTTTCTAGTGTGACATTTGGTCAATTGTCCATTAGGACATTAGGACATTAATCCACTAGTCCATTAGGAAAATTTTCCAAATGTCTATTTAGAATTATTACATTAGTCCATTAGCCCATTCATCAATTTTTCCATTATGAAATTATGCCAATTGGTCAATAAATCCATTAGTACATTTGGCCAATTTTCCAATTAGTTATTAGACCATTAGTGTAATTTTTTCATTAGGATATTATGCCAAGTGGCCAATTGTCCATTAATACATTAGTCTAATTGGACATTTGGTCATTAGGGAATTAGGTCATTAGGGAACTAGGTCAATTTTCCAATTAGCCATCAGGCCATTTTGCCAATTTCCCAATTTTCCATTAGTCCGTTAGTCCATTAACCAAATTGACCATTAGTCCATTCGACCAATTGACCAATAGTCTAGTAGACCATTACTCTAATTGGTCAATCAGCCAATTAGGTGATTATGTGATTATTCTAATTAGATAACTTGACATTATGCGACTAATTCATTGGTCTAATTGGTCATTAGTTCATTAGTCCATTAGTCATATTTGTTGATTGGTCATTATACAAATTAGTCCGACTATCAAATTAGGTCATTAGATCATTAGTTCATTATACTATTATTCCATTAGGAAAATTGTCAATTAGGCCATGATGCCTATTTTCCATTTGGTATTTAAGACAATAGACCAATTATCTATCTGACCAATAAAATAATAGTTCATTAGTTCATTATGATATTTGGATAATTTTCCATTAGTCCATTAGGCAAATTGTCCATTAAGTCATTACATAGATTGTCTACTATTCCAATTCGTTCAATTGAACATTGGGCCATTATTAAAACTGTCTATTAGTCTATTAGGAAATTTTCCATTAATCTATTAGACCATTAAGCCAACACACTCTTAGGCTAACTTGAAAATTTGAAATTATTCCAATTTTTCAATTATACTATTTGTCTATTAGGGAAATTTTCCATTACTACATTATTATATTAGTCCAATTGGACAATTAGTCCATTAGGTCAATTATTCAATTAGCTAATTGGCCATTAATCCATCACAATAATTGGTGATTAGGAAATTATGCCAATTTTCCAATAATCTTTTTGGATAATTATAGATTATACCATTATTCAATTAATCTATTAGGGCATTATGTAATTAGTAAATTATTCCAATAGGCCATTCAAACAATTGGCCATTAAGAAAATTGTCCATTACGACAACTGGTCATTAGTCCATTAGGCCAATTAGCCATTACGATAACAGGTCAATTGGTCAATTAGGCCATTATGCCATTATACAATTTTGACATTAGAAAATTAGTAAATTATGAAAATTGCCCAATTATTCCATTAAGATATTAGTCCATAATGTTGTTATAACAATTGTTAATTAGGATAACAATCCATTATGTCAATCGGTTAATTAGGTCATTAGTCCATTAGGCATGATTGTCCATTTCAAAATTATGACATGAGTCCATTATGATAATTGTTTGTTAGGAAATTATTCCATTAGGTAAATTGACCATTATTTCATTAGGAGAATGGTCCACTAGTATTTTGGGCCAATTGGACATTTGGCCAATCATCCATTAGGTCATTAATACATTAGGCCACTAGGCCAAATGACCAACTGTCTATTAGGCTAATTAGACATTAGGCAATTTGGACATTAATATAATTTTAAAATTATGACATTAGGATATTAGGATATTCTTCCAATATAATTATTGTTGATTAGTCCATTAGGCCAATTGTCTAATTAGGCCATTGGTCGAACTTTCCAATTAAGACATTAACCGAATTTTCAATAAAGACAATATTCCATTGGGCCATTACACAATTAGTAAAATAGTATATTAGTACATTAAGTAATTAGGAAAAATAGACAATTATTTCATTAGGTCATTATGCTAATTGGATAATTGGGAATTAGACCATAAATGAATTGGCCAATTGGACATTAGGACCTTAAGCCAATTGGCCAATTTCTAATACACTATTAGTCAAATTGACCATTATTCCATTAATCCAATTAGTACAGTAATCCATTATGCTAATTGTATAATTTTACATTAGATAATAATGTCAATTAGAAAAATAATCATTATGCGATTAGGCCAATTGGTCCTTATGTCATTGGATCATTTGGACAATTGGACAATTTTTCATTAGTCTGTTATTCCAATGACCAAATTATTTTATTTAGCCAATTATTTTTAGAAAATTAGGCCATTATCCCCATATTCCAATGGAAATTATTCATTTAAGACATTAGCCTTTTGGGCTGTTAGGGCAAATTGAAAATTGGCCATTAGGAAAAATTGAAAATTGTCCATTAGGCCATTAGTAAAATTGAACAATTAATCCATTAGGACATTATGAAAATTGGTCAATTGTACATTAGACCAATTGGCCATTAGGACATTCATCAATTATAAAAAATTTACAATTGGCCATTAGGTCAATAGGACATTAGACCAATTTTCCAATTAGGCTATTAGACCATTATGTCAGTTGTCCAATTAGCAATTAGGCCCTTAGAAGAGCTGGCCATTATTCCAATTGTCCAACTAGATATTAGGATATTAGGCCAATTATTTATTAGGAAATTAATCAATTAGATTAATTGATTAAATGACCATTTATTAATTATTCTAATTGGACAATTTTCGATTAGTCCATTAGGACAATTGAAAGTTATGCCATTAGTTTATTAGGTCCTTTTGATAATTGGATATTCGGGGAATATTGGTACACCCTCTAAACCAAAACCGACTATACTCTTCCAACAAATATATAAATCATTATTATGTGATCACCACAACTTCCCAAGATCCATCAACCTTGAAAACTTAGAATCTTCACCATAAGAAATGTTAAACTGAAACTCCAACGAACATGTTAATTCATATAAATACATCAATAATATAGATATAAAATTAATAAATATCTTTACCCATATCTCCACCCATTCTTTCTTCTTGAATTCATTACCAATATCCCTTTATGATGATGGTTGTATTAAAGTGATATCATTTTACTTGGATAATGTTCCCATGACATTTTAACATTGCCTAGAATTATTACCTATCATTTGATTATCTTCATTGAAATACACCATTATTTTTTTTGATTCCATGATTCAATTATTCAAGTGCACCCAAATCTCCTACTAGAAGATTCCACTGAATAAATGAAATTAGAAATATAGTTAATACACAATCCAAAAGGACAAAAATGATGTCATATAATTTGACAAACTGATAATGAAAAAATGGATGCTTGCTACTCATTAAGATCTGATGGATCTATGGGTTTTCCTAAATGAGTAGTCTCTAAAGTATTTATCTATTCCAATGTATAATCTTGGTGATAGGAATGAACTATAGTTGATTTTGAAGGAAAAAAATCATTAGATCGTGGATGGATAATAGAAAATGGAGGTTTCATAGAAATGGAAGGATATGGGTAATTGGTTTGGGGATACATTAAAGGATATAGATATGGTAATGGTTGGAAAATCCTAGGAGGTGGCATAGACATGATATAAGTAGAAGAGGCTAAATTATATGATGATGGAGGAATGAGTGGGAATATACATGGAGGATCAATATGAGGATGGAAAGGTATGGTATATGTGGTGTTAGCTGGTGGGTTACTGTGGGAATGTATATGAAGGGTGCTCTGTCTATATCTAAGAGTACACCCACTCAAACCCATTCTAGTAGGATGAGGTGGAGTAAACATTGGTTCAATTGAATGTCCATAAAAATTTTGATATAGAATATAAAAACGACTTTATATATAATGTTAAAGAAAACTATTAAAATTATTATACTCACTATGGGAAGAAAAGGAGGCAACCTTGTAACATCCCAAGTAAGTAACGAATAATAGATATTTTTATATATGTATATTAATGAATTAGATAGTGTTTTAGAATCTTAAAATTAGAATAAATCCAATCTTAAGCATGGAATACACTAATATTTTTAAAAGATTGTTTTACTGCCTTTTGATGGAAAACCATTTTTAAATCTATCTTTTGACAATTTTATAAGATATATTTTTCAAAATAAACTTATTCTTTATTATTGGGACATTGAAATTTACTTGGATAAATTTCTGGTATTTTTCTGATAATGTTCATTTTTTAATGAATAGTGAAAATGTTGTATTTTAATTCAAATCCTCTTTTTAATATAATTTGTTTATATGATTATATTATCATTTTAATTGGTTTTAAATTGAAATTAGAATATATTTTTACCATTTAATACAATTTTGGTCACTGGAATTAATATCACTTAGAAATTGGACTTAATCTAGTGTCAATCTTTTGATACTTATTGTTTCATAAAAACACGTTATATGCTCTAACAGCGGGAACTTATTATTAAATTAATTAATGTAACTTATATGTTTTTAATTTTTTAAAATAGACATAATTTTTTAATTCTTAATATCAAATATATCTTATGGTGATGTTTTGGTATTTTTTTGAAAAACATCAATTTTTGATGAATAGTGAAACCACTAAGTGGTACTTATAAAAACTGATTTTCCATTTAAATGAAATTTTACCACCTCTGTGTTTTGAATTTCAAAAATATGACATACATGGTTTTCATTATGATGTAAAATGTGGTTCAATGGGATTAAAATAATTTTTTGGTGAATAGTAAATTTTATGTTTTTAATCGCGATTAGAGGTAATTAGTGTAGTTTAAGTTAAAAAAATGTTTTAATTATATGAGATGAGCTTGACACATATCCTAACCTTATTGGATGTGTCATGGCCGACCTAGAAAATCCATGGGTCAACTTGGGGACCTCATGGAGCCACTTTTGAAGAAAATGACATTAATATCTTTTTATTTAATGTAAAAGTACAAATGACACAAACATGATTTGTTTTAATAAAACAATTTTTAAATGGGGTTATACAAGTCATATTTTTGACTATAAATATTCAATAGAAATATAAAAATATTTCCTACATCATAGTATTTTTTATAATTTTTATATATTAAATAAATTAAATTATTTATGACACCATGATGATGCAGCGATTACATCATTAGTTAATGATTCAAAAAAAAATGAAACAATAATGTAAAATCTAAGACCTACACATGTCCAAAACCTCTTGGATGAGTGGATTTAGAACTAATATCACCTTATCCTCGAAATATATACTTTTGGGACCTTTTAAATCTGAAAATCATTTTATAATAAAGTGTCCTTTTATAACTTTCCAAGAGTGCCCCTCCTCTCCTCTTATAAAAGTCCCAAACTTCTACCACCATACCCACACCTCTCAAGCCTTTGGCTCGGCCAAACCCTATCCATTTTGTCTCTCCACATCCCTCTCTTACTCCTTGAAGCCTAAATTTAGGCATAAGTCTTTTCAAGGATTCCTTTGTGCTCAAATCAAAAACAGTTACCCGTTTTAAAGGTAGTGTTTTCTCTTGTGTTCTTATGTTTTATTTTGCTTCTCCAACCATCTAAAATCTTTTTATTCCTTTATTTTGTAACAAAAAAAGTATCTTCAATATACTAGGATATCTTTATAAGAATTATTCGAGCTACACTTACACACACCTACATATAATGGTTAAAGAACATACTGTTTCCGTGGATGGAGAATTTCTGCCTCACGAAACGATGATTGTTCAATATTATTTTATCACCATCAAAGGTGGACACTAAGATGTCACTATATTTATATATGGTATATAATATGTTTATGTTTTACTTATGCTCTTGTATTTTTCATTTATGGAATACCTTTATTGTTTCCATTATGGGTAAATGTGATATCTTCATTTTAGGAAGTGCAGACTACCGCCCCCTCAAAGTGACTTGATTAGTTAATACCATATGTGTGACGTATAAAGGATGGAATTCATGATATTATATATTATATTATACTGGAATTATAATATACCTTTATATCATTATGATTCCATTCCATAAAATATGAAATAGAAATGAAATTACTGTTCATGTGTACGTATGGCTTACCGTCTCCATGAACAGTGCACTTCATTTCTTACCTCTAAACGTTATGTAATATTATAAATGCATGTATATACTGGATATATATTATATATATGATATCTACATCATTAGTATAACTCTGGATATAATGGATACTTGAAAAACTTGTAATTATAAAGAGTTTATTTTTGACTCAAGTATCAATGATCATTAAAATGACCGTTATTAACTTAAATAATTACATAGTGTTCATGACCTGGTAATAAGTGTTTTAAAAGGAATAATGAACTTGAAAAAGGTTCTTAAGAAAGTATAAATTAACTCAAGTTTATTTTTCAGGAGGTTAAAAAACGATTGAGTCAAGTCAGACCCGAGGTATGGGACTTCGTCTCAATCTCCTTTCATTGAGGCAAATTTTGTTTTATACACAACCTTCTTTTATACGGTGTATAAACCCCTTTGAATTTTACGTTTATCCAAAAGGAATCTTTTTTATACGAAGCATTTTACTAAACGACAAAAGGGACTGTTTTTGTCGTACTTATGCGGCGACAACGACTTCTCCGCTGCTGTGACCATTGTTTGAGTTTCAACTTCCTCTACAAGCCATTCCTTTTTTTAAATGAAAAATAAATACCATGATTTACTTTTATTTTATTTTGGTATTGAAAATGGTTTTTATAATGTCTTTATTATATCAATGTGTTGTATTGATATCTTGTGATTGAAATGTGGAAATGTTATGTTTCCTTTATACATGTTTTATGTGATACGATTATATTATGGTTCTTGAGAATTGTTATGAAGACGGGTGGTTTCGTGATAAACTAAGGGAGGGTGAGACTGATGTAGCTCTCCAATGCATTGGGTAATGTGAAGGAGTTAAATGTTAAGGTTTCTCGAAAGAGATTTAGGGAATATATTGTGATGGGTATTCCAAACGTAACCGAGAGGGTTACTCCATACGTAAGAATGTTTTGAACGCCTCAAGTTACCTTTATGTATTATGATATCTATGATTTATTCATGATTTTATGAGGTATTTTAAGGTGCTTCTGTTTTATGAGTAGAGAATGATTTCATTGATTCTTGTGTATACATGTACTCATGTTTCCTTTCCATATTTTTATATCCCTTACTGAGCTTTTTATGCTCCTCCCATGTTTCTGAAATGTTTTTCAAAGGTCAAGGGAAGGGTACATGATATGATGATAGTGTCAAGGAAGTGTCAAGAAAGAATCCATTTTTTATTTTAAATATGTTTCCGTTGATGGAAAAAATGAAAACTATCTTTTATGTAACTACTTTTTTTAAATGTGGAATGTAATGAAAGTTTTATGATCTAATTCTCTAAAACTCTAAACCAGCAAAGATCTTCAATGTGTAATCTTGTAATAACTCAATATTTAGTAAGTTTTAAAGCTGGGGCCTCATAGTTGGTATCCGAGGTCGGTTTAGATAACTTTAGGAGTTAGAATTTTATTAAATGGTTATCCAAAAATATTTATTTATGGTCAAGTTGAAATGATATAGCATTTGAAGATTACCATGTTGCTTCATCT
Organism: Viscum album; assembly: GCA_963277665.1. Taxonomy (NCBI): domain Eukaryota; kingdom Viridiplantae; phylum Streptophyta; class Magnoliopsida; order Santalales; family Viscaceae; genus Viscum; species Viscum album. The sequence continues at coordinate 1,283,861,508 of OY728159.1, read as the reverse complement.
AAGACATGTTTGTTCAGAATGGTTTTCCACAGAGTAAATAGGGAAGCAGTGCTAGGAAGTCATACAGAAGGAAATAACCTTCTGAATCAGCATCATGAGATGGTTGGAATTGGAACTGAACAATTTGTTGCAGTAATGGCGCAGTTGACTGAAGCGATAAATAGTGGCGGTATCCATGCACGAGATCAACCAGATCAACCGCAGAAGAACATGTCAGTGGTGGAACATTTCATGAGGCAACATCCCCCATCATTCAAAGGATCATCTGACCCTATTCTAGCTGAAGGTTGGGTTAAAGCACTAGAGAAGATTTTCAATGTCATGGGGTGTTCAGAAAATCAAAAGTTTAGTCTTGCTATTTACCGTTTGGAGGGTGAAGCAGATCAGTGGTGGTCGATGGTTAAAAATATCAGGGACGCTGATGATATTGATGCTCTCGACTGGGATGAATTCAAAGGTATGTTTATTGAGAAGTATTTTCCTATGGTTGTTCGACATAGGATGGAAAACAAATTCCTATAATTGAGGCAAGAGGAAGACTCAGTGGCTGCCTATAAAGAAAGGTTCACTCGATTGGCAAGGTATGCTCCAAATTTTATCCGAGACCTTAATAGTAAAATAAATCATTTTTACTCAGAATTAAAGCCAAAATATCAAAGGGAATTAGCTTCTAGTGAGTTCAAAAGTTATGAAAATCTTGTTTGATGTGCTGAGAAGGTGTAAATGGAGGTTTCCGATGATCAAGTGTTTTATAACAACCAATATAAGAAGTGACCGTGGTGGAAAGAGAAAGGGAAGAATTTTTCAAAAAATTCAGATGGTAAGAAAATTATGTTTCCAGTTTGTGATAAATGTGGGAAAAGGCATGCTGGGGAATGTCTTCTGAATTCTAGAAAGTTCTACCGATGTGGTAAGATGGGAAATAAGGCTCGTGATTGCACTGAAAAAAGATAAAGGTGCTGGTAAGTCCAAATTTGATTTGCAGTTAGTGAAATGTTTTAAGTTCAATGAGATGGGTCACTATGCAAACGAGTGTCTGAAAAAGAGCTCGAGTGATGGGAAGCAGTTAGACTACAAGCACAAAGGGGTGGGGAAATCCTATACAACTACTTCAACAGATTTCAGGCCATCAAATGAAGTTGTATCATGGGCTTTGTTTGTTTTTTCAGATTATGCTAGTGTGTTGTTTGTTTCGGGGACTACACATTCTTTCATCTCTGAAAACTTATCTAGTAAAATGGGAATACCATCTCAAGAAATGACTCCTGAACTTGTGGTAAAAACCCCTAGGGTAAATTTTTGGGCAAAAAGAATTTATAAGAATATTCATATCCTTATCCGTGGAATGAACCTACTTGCGAACCTTATTGTTTTACCTCTATATGAGTTTGATGTTTTCCTGGGTATGGATTGGCACTCTATTTACCATTCTAAGATTTATGTAGAGATAAAGAAGTTTATTTTTAGAAAGACTTTCAGTTTGTGTACAATAATGAACCCTTACTGATGATAACATATCAAGAGGCCGAGAAACATGTAAAATATTGAAATGAATGTTACGTTTCACACATTGTTAAAAACAAGGGAACTTTTCAGATTAATGATGTGCCAGTGGTAAATGAGTATCCTGATGTTTTTCTTGATGAGTTTCCTAGAGTAATAGCAGATCGGGAAGTTGAGTTTACTGTTGACTTAGTTCCTGATGCTAAGACAATTTCAAAACCCCCTTATCTAATGGCTCAAATTGAACTTTTATAATTCAAGGAGAAATTGCAACATTTATTAGAGAAAGGTTTCATTCGACCTAGCACAAAACCATGGGGTGCTCTTGTTTTATTTGATAAAAGGAAAGAATGTTCAATGAGACTTTGAATTGATTATAGAGCCTTGAATAACATCACTTTTAAGAAAAAATATCCTTTTCCTCATATCGATGATTTGTTTGATCAGCTCCAGGGAGATCAGTATTTTTCAAATATTGACCTGAGATCAGGGTACCATCAGCTAAAGGTAATTGATGAAGATGTTCCGAAGACTGCGTCTCGTACAAGATATGGCCATTATAAATTTGTAGTAATTCCTTTTGGGCTAACCAATTCACCTGTTGTATTCATGGACTTAATGAATATAATTTTCCATGAGTTCTTGGAAAAATTTATGGTGGTTTTCATTGATGATATTTTGGTGTTTTCTAAAAGTAAAGAGGAGTATTAAAGACATTTAAGGGTTATTTTGAAAACCTTAAAGAAAAGAAATTGTATGGGAAATTCAGCAAGTGTGAGTTTTGGTTGCAACAAATTTCTTTCATTGGTCACATTGTTTCTAAATATGGGATAACTGTTGATCCTGCAAAAACACTATTTGTTGAAGAATGGCCAAGACCCACAAATATATCAGAGATTCGTATTTTCCATGGTTTGGAAGGCTATTACCGAAGGTTTGTTAGAAATTTTTCATGGTTATCTAGTCCAATGAAGAAGCTATCTCGGAAGGGTTTTAAGATTATCTGGACAAAAAAATGTGATGATTGTTTTTAGGAATTGAAAAGTAGATTGGTGAATGATCCAGTTTTTGCACTACCTTCCAGGAATGGTGAGTTTGTTATCTACAATGATACTTCATTGAAAGGACATGGTTGCGTCCTAATGTAGAATGATCTGGTAATTGCTTATGCTTCATGATAGTTGAAAACTCATGAGGTAAATTACCCTACACATGATTTGGAATTAGCTGCTGTTTTTTTCAATTTAAAATTTTGGAGGCATCATTTATATGTAGTAAAGTGTGAAATATATACTGATCACAAAAGTTTAAAGTATATATTCACTTAGAAAGAATTGAACATGAGATAGAGGAGATGGATGGAATTAATCAAGGATTATGATTGTACAATTCATTACCATCCGGGAAAAGAAAATAAAGAGGCTGATGCTTTGAGTCGAAAAAGTAATGCTTCATTAACAATGTTGTATTTGGAACGTGATCCTTTGGTTATGGATTTGATGAAATTTGGCATATAAGTTGTTGGTGAAGGATGTTCTTCTGTTTTGTTTCAGGTATTAGTGAAATCTTCTCTATCAGACAGAATCAAGAAAGAATAGAAGCAAGATAGTGAGTTGCAGAAAAAGTTAGAGATGGTTCAGAAAGGTAAGTTGCCTGAATTCAACATTGATAATGGTTGTGTTTTGAGATTTGGGAAGAGATTGTGTGTGCCTTATGATTCGCAGTTTTAGAGAGAGTTGTTATGTGAAGCTTATAGTTCTCCGTTTTCAGTTCATCCTGGCAGTACTAAGATGTATAGAGATCTGCGGGAGTATTGCTGGTGGGATGGAATGAAAAGAGATATTGTTGATTTTACAATGAAGTGTTTTGACATGTCAACAGGTGAATGCAGAGCGGTAGTTATTGAAAGGAATGATTTAGCCTTTACCAGTGCCAGAGTGGAAATGAGAGAATATATCCATGGACTTTTTTGTGGGATTATCGAAGACATCTCGAGGTAATAATGCAATCTGGGTTATTGTTGATCGCTTGACTAAATCTGCTCATTTCCTTGCTATACGAGATACTTTTTCCCTAGATCAAGTTTCCTGTTTGTATCATAAATAGATAGTCATGTTTCATGGAGTTCCTCTCTCCATTGTATTTGACCGTGATCCCAGGTCCCCTTCTAACTTTTGGAAAGGCCTTTAGAAGTCGTTGTGTACTGAATTATATTTTAGTACAACTTTCTATCCTCAATCAGATGGGAAATCAGAACGAACAATTCATACATTGGAGGATATGCTACGTGCTTTTTTTGATGTATTATCATGGATGTTGGGACAAACATCTTTCTTTGGTTGAGTTTTCTTATAATAAGAGTTTTCATTCCAGTATTCAGATGGAACCATTTGAGGCATTATACAGGAAGCGGTGTCAAACTCCAGCTTTCTAGGATGAAGTGGGTGAAAGGAAGCTGATGGGACCAGAATTGGTAGAAGAGTTGGAAGAAAAAGTTCAGTTGATACAGAAACACATGAAAACAGCTCAGAGCAGGTAGAAGAGTTATGCAAACTACATGAGGAAAGATCTCTCTTTTGAGGTAGGTGATCATGTTTTTCTCAAAGTATAACCATGGAAAAGAGTGATGCGATTTGGTAAGAAAGGAAAGATGATTCCAAGGTTCACTGGACCATATGAAATTCTAGAGAGAGTTGGATCAGTTGCTTACTAAGTAGCTTTACCTCCATGTTTATCTCAGGTACACAATGTTTTTCATGTTTCGATGTTGAGAAAGTATATGCTAGATCCATCTCATGTTTTGAGTCCAGAGGTAGTTCATTTGGAAGAGAATCTATCTTATGCGGAACAGCCGGTTCAGATTCTTGGTCATAGGGAGAAAGTGTTACGGAATAAGGTGATTCATCAGGTAAAGGTTTTGTGGAAAACCCCATTATTGAATAGGCAACACGGGAATCTGAAAATGTAATAAGGGCTAAATACCCACACTTATTTGATAAGTAAATAAATTGCGGGGGAAAAATTTTCTAAAGGGGGGAAGGATGTAACACCCCATATAATTAATTAATAATAGATATTTTTAGCTATGTCTATTAATGAATTATATAGTGTTTTATAAGCTTAAAATGAGAATAAATCCAATCTTAAGCATGGAATACACTAATATTTTTAAATAATTGTTTTAGTGCATTTTGATGGAAAACCATTTTTAAATATATCTTTTGAAACTTTTATAAGATACATTTGTCAAAATAAACTCATTTTTTGTGATTGGGACATTTAAATTTACTTAGATAAAATCTCTGGTATTTTTCTAATAATGATCTTTTTTTATTGAATAGTGAAAATGGTGTATTTTAATTCAAAACCTATTTTTAATATAATTTGTTTATTTGATTATATTATCATTTTAATTGGTTTTAAAGTGAAATTAGCATATATTTTTACCATATAATAAAAAGGTGGTCATTGGAATTAATTTCACATTGAAGTTGGACTTAAACTAGTGTTAATCTTTTGATACTTATTGTTTCATAAAAACACGCTATTTGCAATGACAGTGGGAATTTATTATTAAATTAATTAATGTAACTTATATGTTTTGGATTTTTTAAAATAGACATCATTTTTGAATTCGGAATATCAAATATAGTATAGGGTGAAGTTTTGGTATTTTTCTGAAAAACATCAATTTTTGATGAATAGTGAAAGCACTAAGTGGTACTTATAAAAACTGATTTTCCGTTTAAATGAATTTTTACCACCTCTGTGTTTTGAATTTTCAAAAATCTGACATATATGGTTGTCATTTGAAAATAAAATGTGGTTCAATGGGATTAATATAATTTTCTGGTGAATAGTAACTTTTATGTTTTTTAATCGCGATTAGAGGTAATTAGTGTAGTTTAAGGTAAAAATAATGTTTTAATAATGTGAGATGAGTTTGAAAAATGTCCTACCCTTACGAGATGTGTCATGGCCGACCATGAAAATCCATGGGTAATCTTGGGGACCCCATGGAGCCACATTGGAAGGAAAATTACATTAATATATTTTTATTTAATGTAAAAGTAAAAATGACACAAACATGAGTTATTTTACTAAACCAATATTTAAATGGGGTTATACATGTCATATTTTTGACTATAAATATTAATTATAAATATAAAAATATTTCATACATTATAGTATTTTTTATAATATTTAGATATTAAATAAATTAAATTATTTATGACACCATGATGATGTAGCGATTACCTCATTATTTAATGAATCAAAAAATGAAACGATAATGTAAAATCTAAGAACTAAACATGTCAAAAACCTAATGTATGGGTGTATTTATAAAACTTATCACCTTATCCAAGAAATATATAATTTTTGGACCTTTTAAATCCGAAAATCATTTTATAATAAAGTATCCTTTTATAACTTTCCAAGAGTGCCCCTCCTCTCCTCTTATAAAAGGCCCCCACCTCTACCACCTTAACCACACCTCTCAAGCCATTGGATCGGCCAACCCCATTCCATTTTCTCTCTCCATATCCCTCTATTACTCTTTTACGCATCACTTTGGGCATAAGTCTTCTCAAGGAAGCCTTTTAGCTCAAATCACAAACAGTTACCCGTTTTAAAGGTAGTGTTTTCTCTTGTGTTCTTATGTATTATTTTGCTTCTCCAACCCTCTAAACTCTTTTTATTCCTTTATTTTGTAACAACACCAGTATCTTCAATATACTAGGATGTTGTTATAATAAGTATTCGAGATTCTCTTACACACAACTACATCCAATGCTTAAAGAACATATTGTTCTGTGGATGGAAAATTTCTGCCTCACGAAACGATGATTGTTCAATATTCTTTTAACACCTTCAAAGGTGGCCACTAAGATGTCACGATATTTATGTATGGTATATAATATGTTTATTTTTTCCTTAAGGTATATTATTTTTCATTTATGGAATACCTTTATGATTTCCATTATAGGTAAATGCGATATCTTTATTTTAGGAAGTGCGGACTACCGCACCCTCAAAGTGATTTGATTCATTAATACCATATGTGGGACATATAAAGGATTGATTTAATGATATTATATATGATATTATATTGGTATTATAATATACCTTTATATAATTATGATTCCATTCCATAAAATATGAAATAGAAATGAAAGTAGCGTTCATGCGTACGTACGGCTTACCGTCTCCATGAACGGTGCATTTCATTTCTTACCTCTAAAAGTTATGTAATATTATAAATTCATGTATATACTGGATATATATGATATATATGATATCTACATCATGAGTATAACTCTGGATATAATGGATACATGAAAAACTTGTAATTATAAAGAATTTATTTTTGACTCAAGTATCAATGATCGTTAAAACGACCGTTATTAACATAAATAATTACATTGTTTTAATGACCTGGTAATAAGAGATATAAAAGGAATAATGAAATTGAAAAAGGTTCTTAAGAAATTAGAAATTAACTCTTGTTTATTATTCAGGAGGTTAAAGAACGATTGAGTCAAGTCGGACCCGAGGTATGGGACTTCTTCTCAATCTCCTTTCATTAAGGAATATTTTGTTTTATACACAACCTTCATTTATACGCTGTATAAACCCCTTTGACTTTTATGTTTATCCAAAAGGAATCTTTTTTATACGTAGCATATTACTAAACAACAAAATGGAATGTTTTTGTCAAATGTATGCGGCGAAAACGACTTCTCCACCGCCGTGACCATTGTTTGGGTTTCGACTACCTCTACAAGCCATACCTTTTTTTTAATGAAAAAAATACCATGTTTAACTTTTATTTTATTTTGGTATTGACAAAGTTTTTTATAATGCCTTTATTATATCAATGTACTGTATTGATATATTGTGATTTAAATAAGGAAATGTTATGTTTCTTGTATGCATGTTTTATGTGATACAATTATGTTATGGTTCTTGGGCATTGTTTTCAAGATGGGTGGTTCCGTGATAAAATAAGGGCGGGTGAGACCGATATAGCCCTCCAATGCATTGGGTAACGTGAAAGAGTTAAACGTTAAGGATTCTCTGAAAAGATTTAGGAAATATATTGTGATGGGTATTACAAACGTAACCAAGAGGGTTACTCCCTACGTAAGAATTTTATGAATGCCTCAAGTTACCTTTATATATTATGATTTCTATAATTTATTCATGATTTGATGAGGTATATTAAAGTGCTTATGTTTTATGAGTAGAGTATGATTTCATGGATTCTTGTGTATACATGTACTCATGTTTCCTTTCCATATTTTTATATCACATACTAAGCTTTTTATGCTCATCCCAAGTTTTTGAAATGTTTTTCACAGGTCAAGGGAAGTGTACATGATATGATGATAGTGTCAAGGAAGTGTCAAAAAAGAATACATGTTTTGTTTTAAATATGTTTCCATTGATGGGAAAATTGAATACTCTATTTTATGTAACCACTTTGTTTAAATGTGGAATGTAATTCAAGTTTTATGATCTAATTCTCTAAAACTCTAAACCTGAAAAGATCCTCAATGTGTAATCTTGTAATAACTCAAGATTATGTAAGGTTTAACATAAAATTCCATCCATTGGTATGAATATACAAATACTCCCATCTTGGATATAAAATGAAAAATAAAACATCACCAAAAAAAATACAAAAACATAATTATAATGGCTCTTCCAAATTAAAATCATTAAACCAAAATATTAAAAATAAAACAACACCCATAAAAACCTGTATATAAAATATTTCGGAAGAATCATAACCTACATTTATATTTGTAATAATTTTATACATAGATAAAAATTAAAACAACAGTCACCAGAATAGAATAAGGTTTTGTAAGTCACTATCAATGAAGATCGAAAACGGAAAATCATTGAATCGGTGGAGGACACTTGAGGAGTAATGGAGCCAATTATCATTTAGGTGTGGGAAACATGACTCTTCCTAAGGGAGGATGTGCCTCAATGAGTGAATGGGGAGGTTTTTAGGGGGAAAATGTGGGACTCTATCATAATGGTTTTTAAAAAATAATGGGACAGATGTGTTATACTCACTATTTACAAAAATCGTGGGTATATAAAGACTCTACTTAAGCTATAACCATGGTTTCTGTAAACCATGGGTATAGAACCATGGTGATATCCTCAGTCACCAATTGGGTTGGGTTATGAAATAAATAGTTTAAAGGTTTTAAATAGATACATTAATCAACTATTCGATAATGGAAATATGTTTGGAGATTTGATCTTAATCAGGATAAACTTTTCTTTATAGCTTTAATGTTTTATGATCTCTTTATATTTATTCCCCCTTTGATTATAAACATCTAATATTATATTTGAATCATGGACATCAAATCCCCTTCATCTTTATTCAAGTATATAATAGGTTTATCCATAATTGATAATAAATATTTGTAACCATGCATGCATTTCTGTTTTCTTAAATTCCTTTAAAAAATAATTTTGAGATACATTTTCTTCATATGAATTACCATCAATTTTAAACCTTCTATATAAAACATTTGAATCTCTCAAGAAAACATCCTTCATTACAACTTTAAGTGAATGAAACTAGTTATGTTTGAAACATGCGTGTTCCTTCTATTTCAATCAAGAAATATTTAATTTATTTATTCTTACATTTAGGAACATGTATATGATAGACATAGATATCATTGAGTTTCCACAATGTATATTTATAAAAAACCACTTTATTAGTAATCTATTTCGTCTCTCCTTTTGGGATGTGAAACCCTTAAAATTTTCATTAATCCCTCTCATGGAATGGTTCCATTCTTGGAATCTCTTTGTTCCCTCATTATTCACTTCCATGGCCTCTATTGAATGGTCCATGGTGTGTCTCATCTACCCACAGTATTAGTGTTTAATTTTTTTATGCATCCATTATTTTATTCATCCAAGACACATTTGAATTCTTTTTCATGACTATCTTCTTTAAATAATCATTTTTCAATTATTTTTATTCCATGGATAAATGATTTTAGGTTCTAAAATGCATTATTTCCTATTATAACTATATTTTCATTTTATCATGTGAATTGAGACTACTGAGTTAATATCAAAACTCATTATATTTATGACCATTTAGGGATAAATATTTGAATATCTTCTCAAGGAACTCAAATTTACATGGTGAATATATTATTCTTTTTATATGATTATTTTTTGAATAGAAGGTTTTCTCTTCACTTTAACCATACTTATCCATTCAGAAAGACAATTATATAATCCCTATATTAAATTATTCAATCAAATTTCAATATATTTATTTATAGGATTTTAGTATCTCTAATATTTTCCAATGAGAATTATTATTTTTCATGTTTTTGTAATAAAGAATGATTTTATTATTATTTTTCTTTTGAGTAAAGTCACTAATATTTTGGGTTCTCTATGGGGGTATTGGTTATTTTTATATTATAGTTCCCATATTTTATATTTTTTAGGATTTATTGTAATTGTTATCCATACACATTTCTTCCTTTCTTATTTGGGATCCTTCACATTCACATGGGATAACATTAGTGTGAGAAAAACTACAAAGAAAGTGGGTTACCATTTTTATGAACTTTTTATAGTCTTACTGAATGCTGATTTCAACATCCTAATACTATTGGTTTGAGTCACTCTTGAGGCTTGATTCTCAGAAGTTATTTTTTGGTATATTCTTTATTCATAACTTTTTAGGATGTTCTAACTTTTTTGGTTCCACATTTCTACATTTAACCTCATTATAAAAATGTTTATTGTTGAGGGAGATCATTTTAACCTATACATATCCCAATATTTGTAACATCCCAGGATTTAATAGTAAGTTATTTTCTCTAAATTAATTCAATAGGTTGCACTACATGCAACACCGAGTTTGAGGGAACCACGGCTTACCAAACTAGTCCTTCAAAAGCGGTTGTGAATAATATTAACTGAATTTTGAATTTTATATACTCCATATAATTTTAGAATCCAAATTATATATTTATTAGACATAATATAAGAAGAGTTTAATTTTTTTCAGATAAAATAAGTATTTTTAAAAAAATGTAATTTTACAACTTTCTAATGGAAAACCCTTTTTAAAACCAATATTTGACCCAATTTAATGAAATTAAATTTCTCTTTATAATCAGGACATAAAATTTTATGTTGAATAAATTTTTTGTACTTTTCTGATAACTTTCATATTTTGATGAATACTGAAAAATACTAAATTTTAATTAAAAACAACTATATTAATTAAAATAATTTATAGGGTAAAATCATAAATTTTAATGGTTTGGGAGTACATTTAGATAAAAATATTATAATTTAATACAATTTTGGTCATTATAAGTAATTCCCATTTAAATTTCATATAAACACATGTCAATCTTTTGATAGTTTTTACTATTTAAAACCCCACTTTTCAGTTTCATCAACTGGAATTTTTGTTAAATTAATTAATGAAACTTATATGTTTGGAATTTGGTAAAATAGAATTTATTTTGGAATTTGGAATATCAAAATTATCTTAGGGTGTATTTTTGGTATTTTTTTTAAAACATTCAATTTTTGAGGAATAGTGAAAAACACTACATTATAGTTTAAAACTAACTTTTTATTTAAAAACATATTTATTTAATTTAAATTTATTTTAAGTGAAAATAGATATATAATACCTATATAAGTTCAATGTAATTCATTGGATTAATTTTATAATAAAATTAGATGTATAAAATTTTATTGAACTTTTTACCGCCTTTCACCCACCTTTTAAAAGCATTTGCAAATTTGAATAAAACATAATTTTATCACTTGTGTGAGTTGAATTTAAAAAATCTGAGACACATGGTTGACTTTATTAATTATAATGTGGTTCAATAAGTTGAAAATAATTTTGTAGATTAATAACTGTTGACTTTTATTTACCACAGTTAAATGTAAATAGGGTAATTAAGAAAAAAATGATATTATAATTACCCTATCACATGTTATAATTCTATTGGATAAGATTAATTAGAAAAAAACAACATTAGGAATAAATTTTATTCATTTAGGTCCACTTGTATTAGATTAGGACATTTATTATTACTATATTTAAATGAGAGTTAAAAGTGTTAAATTCAAAGTTTATTAACTAAACCATTTTTAAAATAAGATTATACATATGATAAATTTGACTATAAATATTCATTATAATTATAGAAATATTAGCTACATAATATTATTTTATTTATAATTCTTAGATATTAAATAATGAAATTTATTTATGACACAATGATGATACGGTAATTACCTTATTAATGAAATATTAAAATAGTTTATATTATAAATATTAAAATAAATATAATTTAAAAGATTTGATGCCATTCAAGAATTTTATAGGATAAAATAACATGTTATGGTTAATTAGATAATTTTTTTTTAAGTGATAAGGCTTTTATGACTTTAACAAAAACAAAATACCAAATAGTATCAAAATTGACATAAATTATTTTTTAAAACAAATACTATATTATTGGTTGGAATAATATTAATAAAAATTCAAGGTTTGGCTAGAGGTCTTAAATTATATTATATATGTCACCAAGGAACCACATTAGGTTCTCTTGGATGTTTATAGTATGTTTATTAACCATATAGTGTAAGAATACAAGAAGACATGGTAAAAGTTAAAACTATTTACGTGTGGAAGATAAGGGAACATAGTTGTAAACTGTTGGCAAGAAAGACCCTTGGCTGCGACCAAGGGGAGAAATTCTATGTTCAAACCAAAACGCATCATTCATTGCTACAACTACAAAGAACCATGGCCTCTTACAAATCAGTTCCCTAAGCCAAGTGTTTTCAGAGGTAACTAACAACCTCCAAGGTAGCAAGGGTGAGATTTTTCCATCACTAATGCTGAAGTGAACCTTGAAAACAAAGTGGTGACATGTATTCTAGTTATTCATTCAAGAATAGTGAACGTATCTTTTGATTCCGGTTCTATGCCTTCTTTTATATCTCAAATGTTTAGAAGAACAATCCCAGCACCACCAAAAATCATGGAAGTGAAGATGACAGAGAGTACAGAAAATGGGGAAATCATTACATCCCATGAATATAACACCTCCCCTATCCAAATATGTGGATTAAATTTCCCAGTGAATCTTGTCATACTCCCTCTGGTGTAATTTTATGTAATTCTTGTCATGGATTGTCTTTTCTTATATAGAGCCAACATAAATTGTCGTGAGAGGGAAATCACTCTCCATGTGGAGAATTGACCCCTGATTCATTACATGTGTAAGGAAGAAGATGAACCTTCTTTAGCTACATCATATCAAGCATGGATATTACTGCCCTATTAGCACGTGTATCTGGATCAGATGATTGAGTATAAGGAGGCAACTATCCTAGAAGACAAGCCTATTGTGAGGGAATTAGTTGAAGTGTTTCCCGAGGAATATTCGTGTCTTCCTCCTAGAAGATATATTGAATTATGAATTGATCTTATACATGGGGTGTTTCTAATATCCAATACTCATTATTTAATGGATGATGTGGAGCTTGGGGAGATGAAAAAAACTACAGAAGAATATAGATAAAGGGTTTATACACCCAAGGGCTTCACCATGGGGTGCACTAGTTCTCTTCGTCAAGAAGAAGGATGGATCAAAGCGCCTTTGCATCGAATATCGTGAGCTTTACAAAAACACGATAAAGAAAAAGTAACATCACCCATGAATTGATGTCTTAATCGATCATCAGTGTGGAGCACAATGCATCTCCAAGGTGGATTTGTGGTCGGGATATTATCAAGTAAGGGTGAAGAAGGAAGAAATCCCCAAGACTAGTTTTCATACAAGATACGGGCACAATTAATTCATAGTAATTCCTTTCGGACTCCCTAATTCTCTAGCAATATTCATGGACTTGATTAATAGAGACTTTAGATATTACCTTGACAAATTTGTGGTAGTCTTTGTAGATGATATTCTATTATAATTCATAATCAAGGAGGATCACAGAGAGCATCTAAGAACTGTACTAGAGACCTTGTGGAAAGATATCATCTATGAAAATTATAGCATGTGTGAGTTATGGTTTAAGGAGGTCTCATTCTTGGTCCATATCATTACAAGTACTGATATATCTGTGGATTCATCCAAAAGTCTGCAATAGAGGGATGGTAGAGGCCAATATCAGTAATAGATATCCATAGCTTTTTAGGATTAGTAGAATGTTATTGACGATTTTTGAGAAATTTCTCATTATTTTCCAACCCTCTTACCATGATAACTCGAAAGGGATTAATGTTTTCTTGGAGCGATGAATGCAAAAAAAGCTTCAAGGAGCTGAAAAGGAGGCTTATCACTACACCTATGCTCACTTTACCCACAAGTGGAGAACTTTTTGTGGTAATCAGTGATGCTTCGAAGAAGGGTCTGGGATGTGTGTTGATGAAAAATAACAAATTCATGTCCTATGATTCAAGGAAATTGAAATTTCATGAACAGAACTATCCAACACATGACCTCGAGTTAGCTGGAGTGATCTTTGGTTTAAAAATTTGGTGGAATTATCTCTTTGGTGAGAAGTGTGAAATATATATGAACCAAAAAAGCCTCAAGTATATATTCACGGAGAAAGAGTTGAACATGCACTAACGAAGATTGTTAGAGCTGATCAAAGACAATGACTTCTCAATCCATTACCACCCAAGGAAAGTGAACAAGGTGGCATATGCCGTAAGTAGAAAGGACCCATCAATTCTATCATTGATGAGAATTGAAAAGGATAAAATCTTCTCAGATTTGATGAAGATGGACATTGGAATCATAAATAAGGGAACATCATCAATCATTTCACAAATGATTGCTCAACCATCACTTTTGGTAAGGTTAAAGGATGATCAAAAGGATTATGTGGGAATTCAAGAAAAAAGTGGAAGCTATCGGAAAATGGAAATCCCCGTATTTTAATGTTAATGAAGAAGGAATTGTGAGATTTGGGAAAAGTCTATCCGGTCCATCATGTTTGGAGCTGAAGAAGGATCATTTGGATGATGCACATAGTTCAAATTTTCTATTCACCCAGGAATCACAAAGATGTGTCAAAATCTCCATGAGTATTTTCTGTTGGATAATATAAAGAAGTTGATCGATGAATATATATCAAAGTGCTTGGTGTGTCAGAAAGTGAAGGCATAGAGGAAACATTGTAAGGGGATGATTCAACCATTGCCCATACCAAAATGGAAATGGGAGAAAATCACCATGGAATTTGTCACCGGATTTCCAAATACATCCAAAGGTAACAATGCAATCTGGGTTGTTATGGACCGTCTTATAAAGTTTTCACACTTCATTGTTCTTCAGGAGGATTTCTCATTAGATCAACTGGAATGGATATATATTAGGGAAATAGTAAGGCTTTATGGAGCACCATTATATATTGTGTCTGATCATGATCCAAGATTCACCAATATGTTTTGGAAGAGTCTTCAACATGCTCCGAATACTAAACTGAACTTCATTACGGCCTATCATCCTCAAACTGGTGGCCAATCCGAGCGGACTATCCAAACACTTGAGGTCATGTTGATAGCGTTATCAATGGACTTTAAAAGAGGTTAGGATCAACATATTACTCTATTTGAGTTCTCTTATAAAAAAAGTTTCCACTCGAGCATCCAAATGGCACCATATGAAACCCTTTATGGGAAAAGGTGAAGGACACCAGCGTGTTAGGATGAGGTCGGTGAACATAAGCTTCTTGGACCAGAAATGGTCGAAGAAATGGTGGAGAAGGTGAAAACCATTTAGTATCATATCAAGGCAGCCCAGATTTGACAGAAGAGTTATGCAGATAACCATCGATGACACCTTGAGTTTGAAGATGGATAAATGGTATTTCTATGAATATCTCCATGGAATATGGTCATGAGATTTGGAAATAAAGGGAAGTTAAGTCCAAGGAACATTGACCCCTTCAAGATTTTTGATCGTGTCGGGGTTGTGGCCTATCGACTAGAACATCCACCTTCCATGGCTATAGTACATCGTGCCTTTCATGTATCCCTCTTAAGAATGTACATACCAGACCCTTCACATGTACTCTCTTTAGGGGTGGTACAGTTAGAGTATGATCTTTCTAATGAGGAGAACCCATTGAAGCTCTTAGATAATAGAGAAACATTTATATGAAATAAGAGAATTCCCTCATCAAGGTTTTGTGGTGAAACCACAATTTTAACGAAGTGACGTGGGAATCAGAGGAAATGATGAAGAAGAGTTACCCACATTTGTTTCAGTGTGGGGAAAAGAAATTTTTAGGGAGAAATTTCTTAAGGGGGGATGATTGTAAGGACCCAAACATTCATTAATAGAAATACCTCTTGATCTAATTAAATGTCTCTTTATGTATAAAGTTTATATAAAATTTCGTCTTCCTTGATTTTATGTTAAGAACTTTTATAGTTACTAATATAGTCATTGAATAGTGATCACACGATTAGTATAAATATAGGACTTTAACAAATCCAATTTACTCAGACAAAGGAATCGATAGCCTCCTTCAGTAGACATGCCCCATACGAAGCCCATTATTCAGAGCTCTGTAAGAAGGTTGCATCTTTGGGATTCACTCTTGACCAAGCCCAATCCAAGCTTGAATATGTTAAGCTCGAGCGGGACCGCCTACGAGATAAGTGGAAGTTGATAGAGTTTACCACCTGAACAATGTTATTCGAGCCACCCCAAGAGTCTGTCACCATCGCACACCTTACTCTTTGGTCATATGTGGGTGTTGTAGGGGGTTATGTAAAAATACCCTAGCACTATGGTTATATACATTATTTTTGTATATAATAATGAATATACTTTCATTTTATTATTCTTACCTTGTAAATAGTTTTTTGAAGAACAAATAGTATTTATAGTTAATCTTCAACTAAGAAATATATTTTAATGAATTAGTGGATTTTTGAATTAAAAAAAATTTAATAAAATATTATTATTATAAATAAATTAATTTTTGTTAGATATAATTGATCACATAATTTTATGAATGAAATTGTAATTTTTATTAAGGTTTGAAAGCCATTTTTTTTCAAAACCCATGAATTTTCGATAAATGTTTGTTTTTATTTTAAAAGTGAAAATTATCATATTTAGAATATTATTCAGATAAAATGAATATTATTTCTGGAATTAGAATGTCGAAATTATCCAATGGTGATTTTTCTTCATAATTGTTTTTGAGATAGTCAGATTTCTGTGTAAAAATTATATACCGTTTAAATACATATTGTGTTTTATTACATCATAATGTCTCAATAATGATGTAAAAAATACTATAAACTTTCTGTTCGGCCAATATATGTTTTACCATTTAAATAATGTTGTTTAGGGTTTGTTTCATTTATTTTACAAAGCTTTAGTGGACCCTTCAATACTTATTAAACATTTTTTCTTTTTAAATTGTTTTCAATAAGAGTGTGACTCACCTCCACATATGCAACCACATTATTTTAAGAATTAAGTACATTGGCCTTATAAAATATTGTTTTTCGATTCCCTTTTCGAATAACCATGGGCAAAAACTATGGTCTGGTTTGTGGTTCTGGTTAGTTTAATGTGAGGGTCTCGAACCTAAATAATAAAGAAGGTCCTCACCTTTGTTATATAAACCCACCAATGTTCCCACTTCCTCCTCACTCAAAGCCGTTTGAGTTCATCCAACCTCTGCCCTCGTCCCTCTATAATCCTCTCAAGGTTCCACAAGCTCCCAATAAGCCTCTATCAAGCGTCTCTCAAGCCTTTGGAAGCACACTTCCTAGTAAGAGTTTTTTCTTCCTTTCTCATTTTTGTCCAATTTTCATAATGTTATTATTCCCTTTGAATTTAAATTATGAATGTTGGTGTATGGTTTTCAACCTCCCCAATAATTCCCTCTTTATGTTTTATTTATGATATATTCCTTTCTCTCTTAATAAATGCCATCCATGTACACTCATTACTATGCCAAAATTCGGAAAGAAATGTATCTCTCCTCACTTACATTCATGAAATTCTTTTTATCAGGAATCTAAATTCCATTAAACTTTTTGGTACATGTATCTATATGACCCGATTACTATCCATTTCTTGTACATATGATGAGACAACCCTTTCTATCTCATCAACCATTTTTTTAATTCTTACGTCACACTGTTATGCTGCAGAAATTGCACAGATTTTCCAAGCCAGTGTCATTGTGTAGTGAATACCCTGCCCATTTTTCTATCAAGGGTATTCAAATTTATGAACATTTACTTATTTATTATAATGTTTCATGTATGAATTATACATTCTTTCATCGTGTAATAAATTATTATTTTTTATGAATCCATGTTCTATGATCCATGTGTCACACTTTTGCATGAAATGATATGATTAAGAAGGGTGTGCCTTTATAGTGCTCCAAAGCATTGGTTAAAGTATAGTGTCATGATACATCATGTGCAATGGGTTATTACACATTCTAATTCAAGTGAAATGATGTTTTACTCATTCTTCATGTGAAATGTGGGTTTACATATGCTCTATGTGCAATGAGCCTTGCCTCATGCTAATTACATGTTAAGTGTTATTGCCACATTTCCATGTTATGATTATCATGATTTATCATGCCTTTATGTTTATACTCATATTATTCTCTATTTATATGCCTATTGTCTAACATGTATTCTATTCCTCATGTTATTCCATGATTATTCCTTTACTAGGCTTTATTGATCACCCTTTTCTTATGCATGTCATCAGGTTATCCCATGCAATGCTAAGTATGAGGGAATGTAGTGGTCATGTAAAGGAAGTTTTCAATAAGTATGTTGTATTTCATGTTTTTATTTAATGATCCTAATCCCCAAAGACACTAAACCTTACAATATTCTATGTTGAATCAAGTGAAGTTTATGTAATAAATCATGTTTAATTTTGTAATAAAAGATCAGGGATGTCATACAAATTTACTTAATTAAGGAAAATATGGTTGGTTGCCCTTGATTATGCCTTTAATGGGGAATTTATATCCACTTCTAAGGTATTTTGGATAGAAAATGTCAGGAAAATTCCACTTTCATGAAGTATGTAGGGGTCCCTATGTGTGGGTTTTGGTACATATTATTAGATGGCAATGAGGTTACTAGTCCGGTGATTATGGTAAAGGTTTTGGGAATGTGAGTCATTGATTTTAGTTATGAAGATAAGGTTTTCAGGGATATACTCGATTTGAATAGGTGTACTGTACATGAGAACTCAACTTTCATGCAACATTATTTGTTGGGATTTGGTTTCATGTTAGAGAATGATGTTTTATCATGTAAAATTAGAGTCGCATGAGTCATTGATGTTTTCGAAAACCATTGGATCTAGGATAAAAATGTGAGTGTATGGTGAAGGAATTGTTGTGCACAATATTTTTTTATCTGATCCTTAGAGTTATATGAAGGATCAATATCTTATGTGAACTCAAAAGGATATAAAGTGATATTTCATGCAATCATCTCTAAAATAGTATATAATGATTTAGTTCTAATGTTAGGGTTTTCAAGAAAATTTATATACCGTTTGGGGTCTATGATAAGTCCTAGTTGTGTGGAACTTGCAAAAAAATGACTACACAAACAAGAGAATAACTCTTCAACTACTGAAGATCTATCCAAAAAATGTTGGTGGTGGTTTTCTACTAACAGATATTTTTTCTCCTAGAGTGTTTTTAACTTAACTCCACCAATGTATCATAATATAGAACTGAAGTTTATGACTGTGGGTTGTGAAATTCTCATGCCTTCTCAATTAGAGACCCCTCATGGAACTCGGTCATTTGACGTCATCTTTCACATTCATATCACTATATTATTAGTTTTTTCACACTTTTGGAATTTTTTGTTCATATAACATTGTTTTTTAGGGAATATCCAACCAATTTGGTACTCCAAGAGTTTGACATCATTGTTCTCACACACGTCATTTGCACAAGAAATTATACAGTTATGCATAAGTGACCAAAGATGTGTGTAACTACCTCCTTTATTCTGAAATATTATATGGGACATCATTTTACCTTCACCATGAAAAAAAGGTATACCAATATTACAGATGAATTTTAATTTAAAAATCCCCCACACCACATAATTGGGCCAATAGGGTAATATTATGAAGAAAACTCTGAGAATTAGGCTATTTTCAAGTATTTCACTCAACTTTGGGTCTAGATCACACAACATAGTTGCGTGCATAGAACCTGGGTGGTCTAATGCCTCTAAATAGGTATTGGGGGCCATGTATCGTCACATGACTTCTATTAATGACTTTTTTGATATCATGTGAGGAAATCTACCTTTTCATGAACTCGTCATCTTTAAATTGTGATGCCTGGGAAACCTTTCTATATACATGACATTTTTTGAATAAGAAAGAGTCTCCCACTTCTGTGTTGATAATTTTTTATAACCAAAGTCATATTGTGTGGTAAAGGGAACATCCGCATAACACAGATTGAATTGTGTGAGGTAGGAGTCATTTTAAAATTCCATACAAAGAAAAAATCAAAACCACTACCAAAATAGATTATAAAAAATCAAAATATTAACTACCACTACTAATACTACTGGGAGTTGTAACATAGGTGCATACCCCAAAATCCCTTAGGATATTTGGGACTTATCAAAATATTAGGCATTATAGGCCTCCAAATTGAAGAAAAATGATGATATTTCTTCAAAAATGTACCCTATCTCAAAAACATTAAACTTCTTGATGTTGTGGTCATCCTAGCTATAGAGATTCACATGGTGAGGCTCAGATTCAAACATCATGATGAGCTTCGATGCTATAACATTTTCAGCCTAGTACATTTGATAATGGAATATGAGGTTCCTACCATCTACACACTCAATGGAATAAATATAAATATCACTTGGGAGTACTAATAGACAAAAGAGGGTTTCATAGCCTACTATTCATTTAATATAAGAACTAGTATCTCCAAAAAACAAATCGGATAGTATGATGATTGGAATTTGAGGTCTATATGAAAATTAATCAATGAACAGTCGTGGGTGTACTAGCTAAGCTACACATAAAAATAGTATGATTAGAGGATGAATCTTAGTATATTATATAAGGTAGTGTGGATGTCCTAGTTTTATGAATATCACCAAATGGACATCATATCAGAGCTCTTCAGTAGTTGTTCATCGAATACTAACACCTTCCACCACTTTCATGGGGGGTGGTAATCTTTTTGTGGGACAAACACAACATTTTTAGAATCCTATTAGATGGATATCAATACGATGAGTTACTCCAAGAACCTGATTTCTAGGGGATATAGACCAGAACCCAATAGTGATGAAGATATGTCTGGAATGTTTGATAGAGTTATTGAAGCATCATATATACTTCCACTGTGAAGACCCTATGAAGACAGGTATGGGTTGTTCATAAATGTTCCATTATGATGGATGCTGGGGAGACTAATTTATTTTCATAGTGTAAAACAATAGAGTATTTTGGGGTTATACTAGATAATGACAGAGGACTGAAAATATGAGGAATGAAGGTATAGTATGAAGAAATAGAACCTCAAGGTCAGAAACTCATCATTCATGGAGACCCTCATTAGTGGGTGGATACTTCCATTCTGGGACATAGGCCTATAACTAGTGACCCTGGTGTTGGATTCAGTCTTTTATTTTGGAAACCTAATCAATATTAGTGGGTTTTTAATGAAAAATCTATACATCCAACCAAGGAATTTCTTAATGGGATACTTACCTAGATGCATCTTTGATCAATTACAATTCCATCATGGGTGGATCAGAACACACTGTAGGGGATGAGTTCTTGAATTACATCACCCCTTCCCTGTAAATTACAACCTCTAGACCTATATCTTCAATATCATCATGATGTGGTCCGTGCTTCCTAGTGATTATAGAGTGGTTTACTATATATGTAACAACAAATTTTTTGATTTTAGTCCCTTCCCAACTCTAACAATTAAAATGATCGACAAACTTCAAGGTAATCCATATTATAAGAAATATATGTATGAATTTATAGGTTGTGTGTTTCTTATGAGGATTTATAGATATAATTATTCTAAACCATACACACCGTCCAGATTATCTAGGATTCTTTGATATATCCAACAACCAGAAATATATTTTTACAAGGGGGTTCAGGTTGAGGGGTACCACTTTATAATTTACAAGTTGTGGGTTATTTCTACCAATGAGGGATATCACCATAAATTATGCCAATGATTGAGTGGTGACATATGAGGACACGGTCTTGTGAAAACTGATGATGAAGGTGGCTTCTTCAAATGAGTCTTAGGAAAAATACAGTCAGTGGAAGGCTACAATTGAGATTACTTTATATGTATTAATGATGGATTGGTTTAGGTAAATAGTAATATAATTAGATCATGGGCCTCTATTCCCTTTACCCTCTTTCAGGGCCCCATGGTCGGGCACATCTTTCAATGGATAGATTCCCCAAAAATTGTTGTGGGGGGAGATAAATAGTATTGGTTTAGGGAATAATCTTTGATGCATTATATTATTATAGAGTGTCTAATTTACTCTATGACCTATAAATCATGACACATGTTGTAACAATATCATATGCTATAAAATCTGTATCGGAGGGTCCCCAAAGATGGCATCAAGATACTGAACAATAGTCACATCATAGTCACCACCAAGGAATAATAAATATAATGGTTCAAAAAAAAATTCTTTATATACAACTTATTAAACTAGCATGGGCTTTTTAATCCATTTACTACCTTGGTATATTCCACGATCAGTGGGGAGACCATCAAGGTAACCACAACTAAAGTAAAAACTAAAGAGGTGCTTATTCTTTATTATAATTCACAATACACAAAGGACATTGAGACTTAGGGTATTGATTTTTGGAATAAGTTTTCTATAGAGACTAAGTAAGTCACGCCCAAGAATGATTTGACCCAGGTCAACATTTTCTATGTAATCTTTCAACTCAAAAGTATGATTCCATAGTTGAAATTATTTTCCTCTATGATTTCCATCCCATGCTTTTAATTTATATAGTAATCATTAAGAGAGGACCAAGACACTTTTATCAAAGTTTGGGATGGGGCCTACACTAGTAATGGGGATCCCACATCAGATTCTATCCCTGAGTAATTAGAAAGTGAATCTGTGAAGGAAGCTAGAGGGGAGGCTCCTACATCTTCAGTTATACCAGTCATTTATGATTGGAACATACTAAAGATACAATAGTGGATCCTTATGATAATGGGGATTACCTCTCATCATTCCTAATCATTGGGATCCATTTATATCCCCTAGGTAGATTTTGGAATTCCATTCTTCTCTATTTTTATCTTTTCTTGATTATTATATGTTTTTATATAATATCCTTCATGTTCTATTTTTATAAAAAATAGACAGAAATTATACTCTACATAACATCGTGAAATATATGGGGGTTCTTATTGGGGTAGTTGTGTATTTGGTCATGGACCTATCCTTTGAAACCACGTGGGTATAAATATTTTCTAGGGATTCGCCCATATGCGATGTGTTTGTACAATGGGTGAAATAAGGAGTCATGCATTTCTTATAGACACATAATTATCTATTTTATATTATTTAAATTGATTATTTTCATTGTTTCAAATTTAGGTATCTATTTGTTATGATTCTAATATAAGTTTAAGATGTTCCTCCATAGAATTAAAACATACCTGAGAGGATTAAAGATCTAGTTCCCATCTTAATGGTTTAGATATAGGAGAAACCCATCATAATTGAGGATGAATTCATAGATTTAGTGGAACATTAGGTCAGTATGTAGTATGTTCTAGAAATGGGTAAAGAATAATGGATCTCTCCCTTATCATAGAGTGTATATCTTCTAAATTTTTACTGTGGAAGATCACGCTTTCAATGTATTATTGACCTTCTTAGAATACACTCTCCTCCCATCAAATGAACATAAATACTTTGGGTATGATAAAACTGAGGAGAATTGGTTGGCCTAGAATTAGGAAAAGGCTATCTTATTTAGCATAGTCACCTATAATCCATAGGCTAACTCGATTAGTCAGATGTGGTCCCTCAACTACTAGATAATGAACCTAGGTATGGGTGGTGTTAACTATGATGCCCTCTTATAATTATTCCAAGAATTTTGTGTTGAGAGACTGAACATGGAATGAAATGGATTTAATTTCGCTCAGTATGAGGATACCTCATATGGTTCCAATGAACTCTAGGAATAGAAACATTACGTAAAACTACTAGATGAGTAGATGACTCTATTTGAGGTCATTGTCACCAACATGTGATAATTCATCACATATCTAATGGAAAGGTTGGTTGGATGAGGAATTTTTTTCTATAGATGAGGTGGATATAGATTATTATTCTAGGATACAGATGGATATCGAGTATACATGGAAAATGATGGCCAAGATGAATTGGTTCATTTTCTAGGTTAATCGATAGGGGAACCATTTTTTCTAAAATTGGGATGTTGCAGCCTATGGATTGACCTCCTCATCACTATTTTCTTAAGGAAATAAAATTTTTATTTTCCTTAATTTCTCATGTTTTTCATTTCTCTACATATCCATAATATTTGAAAGGTAAAAATATATAAATTCTTAATACCATATGATCCATGCTCAGTGTTACAAATAGTATAGAAATATACAAATTCTCTTTTATTTGAGAGTTCCACACAAGGGTTGAAATTTCTTTGTCATAATGTTGCATCGTCCAAAATTAAGAACCACATATTTGAGAAGAAGGATGGATCGATTCAAGATATTTGCCCTATTTTATTGATATGAAAAGTTCATGAGGCTGTAACATGAAGGGTGAGAAAATTACACTTGACTAAGGGAAATGTTTCGGAGAGGTTAAATTATAACCTCCAAAACTCGATGAATGGAGGTATGTGGATTGAGGAGAATTGTTAAATATGTTCAAAATGTGTGTTACCTAGGAATTCTACCAATGATACCCATTCTATAATGAATTATATTAATGGGAGGTGATCTTTTTGTGGCTATGAACCATCACGACTTGGTAGTCCATTTTGGGATGATAAAGGTGGATCCTCAAGGGAGTGTGACTTAGATGGGAGGTTAACTAATTTTTCCTATGTGTAATCTCCATAGGAAAGAACATTTATATGTAAAATATATTTATAAATGTAGATCAAGGAGGAAAAAATGTTTGTTGATGAAAATTAAAGATACTAAATAATGTTTTAAGAACACTTAATGAATCATTGTTTTATATCTACTAGACGAGTATAAGTATAAAAAATAGAAATAAAACAAGAAACATAGTAGAGAATATAGAGATTACAATGAAAAAAATACTCAATCATGTTTCAATTAGGAGAATTTTGTTTCCTTAGGTGGATTTAATTATGGTCATGTAACATTGACCAAGGGGCATGGATTTTAGAGTCTTTCATCCAGAGCTACTGGATGCTGATATTGATGGTAATATAGTTTGTACCATAGAGATGTGAGAGTGTAGGGCATCGAAAACAATCCCAACATGAATGGAGGGTCCCATTTGGATCCAATTATATCACAAAAAACACCAATGGTATGGTAGAAGGTCATTATTTGGATAAATATATGAGGTTTAGGAATCACTATATACCATGAACATGGGAATCACGTCTCACATAGGTCTATGAAGAAAAAATCATTAGATACAAATACTATATATTGAAATATTATTAGGTGAGGTATATGGTAACATGTATTTTTTTGTCAAATAATTGGGATGAGAGGATGGATAAAGGATTGGATGATTAAAATTGGGTTTTTTTCTGAAGAAGTGGGTTCAGTGAGAATAACCACGTTTTTATTAGGGGACCAGTGGTGATTATTGAATTATTTATAACTTTTTTATATGTTCCCTTTGTTTTTTCCAATTCATTGATATGAATCAGTGGGATAAATCTTGAATTTTTCTCACGCATCCCTTTAAGATTTATCAACATGAACAGAATTTGTGAATCTTTCCTTGGGTTGTTTATAAAAATTCCAATCAGAATAATAAATGTCATGGGGAAGACTATGTGGCATGAAAGGTAATATAAAACAGCTTTTAATAGAAGTAATTATAGGCCCAATGTAAAAAAATCATCCCCTTTTGTTATGGTGCACAAAATTTATGGTCATAATGCTTAGACCATAAGGGGTGAGATGACCAATTATTCTAGAGATGATCATATCCAAAGTGAATATAATGGCCTAGTTTGGTCCCAACATGCTCGTTGCCATAATAGATGTCTCGTCAATATAGGGTAATAAATTTTAGGTCCCAAAATTTGTGTCGTTGAACATAGATTATGGTTATAATACATTAACCAAATAGGGAGCTACCATTTTTTGTTCTTGGAGCTTGGACAAAATGTGGATGATTTTTTGGCACAAAAGTTATTATAAACCCAATGGGAATTGAGTTGCAAAGAGATTCCTAGTACCAACCAAGTCTTCACTTATATGGGTGAACTTAATTTATAGTCTTAATTCTTGGACCACCTCTATTTGAGCATCATAGCACCTTGGTGTGAAAAGAGGCACTATATTTCAATAGCTAAATGGGGAGTTTAAAAAAATGGTGAATATAAATAGAGGATTTATAATTAGGACTAAGATATGGGATCAATACATCCCACAATATATCATTGATATAATAATCAATTGATATTTAGATATAGTCATTTTTCCATAGGATAAATGCATCATGAATGGGGAACCATCTCAGTTGAAAGTTAATGGTTTCACACAATTTAAAGTCGTTTAATTGGGACTCTATCATGAAATTAAAAACAATGAGGTTGTGGTAGAAATAGGAACACCAGTTTTTATAATTACATGGTAACATAAATCAGATATGATTTCAAGGACAAGAAGGCCTCACATTGTATAAACACACATTTTTTGTGAGCATGTACTTTGATTATGTTCATACTAAATGGAACAAATTCATATATGTTTTTTAGTAATGATGCCTTGATGTAGGGGTGATATTGTATAAATTCAGGTAGTAATAACTATAGATGTTTCTTTTAATTTAAGTCCATAATTCTCAAACCAAGTGGTTGCTACAAATATAATTTCATTTATCTCAGATAGAAAGTATGGTGTCTAAGAGAAGTTTATGTGTAATGAATGAGAGTAATAACCCAATACGAATGGAGGGACATGGAATCTAAACAAAAACAAAAATATCTGAGTATATTTTCAAACAGTTTGAGTTCATGGTGATTGGACACATGTAATTCCCTTATTTGGAACATTTGTTTGTCTCAATCATGATATAGATGACCCAACCAGCACTCCTAATCCCACATGATCAATGCTCGGTTTTTTAAATTTATATTTGATGGGGAGAATATACTACTATATGTGATTGTATGATAGGATAAAGGAGATGATGTCTTTTTATTCTCATAATAAAGTCAACATGTTAATTCATTCTGCAATAATTCACTAATTTGCAACATCGACATTGTAAAAAATACATTGCAACAAAGATATGTGGAAAGTAATTAAATCATGAATTCAAATATCTTCAACATGAATGGGGGAAACTAATTTGTGGGAAACATTTTTTATCAGGTTTTAAATTTAGGCTCCTAAACCAAAACACAAAATAATTTTATTGGAAAATATTGGATCTATTTTTGACAATGTTGAAAACATGGGAATAGTTACTTATCATAAGAAGTAGTTCAAGGTGTATTCAGTTTATGGGATGTGAGAATATTTTATGCATTTTTTTTCACTTAATATGCACTTTTTTGGATAAAGAGGTCGATGGGGATCTAAACTAGGGAATGATAAAATGTATAATGGGATATAAGATGATGTTTGGGGAAATATCAACACTTTCAGAACTATGATATTTTGTGCTTGGGTGTGTTGAATGGGTGTATAAGGGAGTGAGATTCTAACTGATCCTCATTGGGGGATGAACTATGATAGGTCATTGGTTTTTCTAGACCCTGAATTTGACATTTAACAGTCTATATATATCCCATGAAATTTTGAATCTATCCATACATAGTTATAGAGTAGGGAAGTAGGGGACAAACATCTAAAGGTAAGGTCCTCTTGATTAATACTCAGAATATCACATATATTTATTTCATGTGATGGGGATGTTAGCAATGTAGTTTGACATCTTAGGGTGATGATGTTTGTAACATACTTTAGCTTTGTAAGTTGGGAATGATACATCATAATGTTTAATGTCCTGTGAGGTAGATGTTTTCCAATAATTTTACATCATGTTATTGGGATAGTAAATCTTGTGGATTAAGGTAATATGATAAGTATGTTTTCCTATAGTTTAACATTGTGTGATTGGACCACTGTGGAGGTTATGAAAATTACTGCTTCATAAACCTAACATGGTGGGAGGTTTGATGTTTTCACCATCTATAGTGACCAATGAATATATATCATTTTAGTAGACTTTATGAATAATCTAGGATCCCTCACATTTGAGCTCCATATTTAGTGTCTTCAGTACAAGTATGATTGGTTTTCTCTATCCCATCACCATGTCTCCCTAAATGAAGAATATGATGTGAAATGTTTCTATGAATTCCCACGTTACACATTTTTTATGAACATGGGGGTTATGAAACCCTTGCAACCATTTTTAATAAATGGATTGATACTATGATAAATTGTACTTATATCAATATTATAGTTACTTAATATCATAAATATCCATCCATTGTAATGAAATATATACCATTGTATGTAAAACTATCTCTATCCACATACACCAAAAAGTACACGGTCACCTGGATGAAATTTTAGGATATTGTCTGATATGCCTAGGGGGTATTAGAGAGAATGTTAGGATATCACATTTTGTTCTAACCCACAATATACTATTAAATATAGAGAGGTATTTTTTAATGACATCAATATTCCCATTCTCCTACCTGAGATAAAAGGAGGTATTATTATACTACATTCTTTACTTTGTGTAAAATTCCATCAACTCATAAGCTCAAAAGATATCATGGTTGTCCATTTGAATAATGGGATGAATCTATAATAAATGGATGATATGGTATTTCACAAACAAATTATTTTATTATGTTTTGAACTTTATGAGGTGGATGTATTTTTTTCAATGTTTAAAAGTTGTATTATTGGTAAGGATGAACATGCAAGGTCGGGATGATTCTAGTAGACAGGGTCCCAACACATCCTGTCCCCTTATAGAAAAGGCCCAGGAGTACTTGGTGGAAAGGATGATCTACATTGGTTGATGCCGGATGTTTTCATTGATCTAACATACATGACACTTTTTAGTGAATTTGATTCAGTCACGAACCATAGTTGGCCAAAAGTTCCCAAATCTTTAGAACATGTGAGAGAGCTTCAACTCTTCTTGATGGCCCCCACACAACCCAGTGTGAACAGTCTATAGGACCTAAGAAGTATTCTTCCCATGGATTAAATGGAGTTGGATTAGGTTAAGGCCACATTTGAGAAGAATCTACACTATGATGAGGTCATCCTATTGAGTAAAATTCCTGGCATGCTAATGAATTTGAACTTGCACGAATCAGTTTCATGGGAGATTTTGGAGCAAGAGGTACTTGATGAAATGATTCATCCACTTAGGTATTTACTCAAAAAAAATGTTATTCTGAGTCTCTTATGATGAAATTTCAGTAAATCTTGTTTCTCCTAATGATCCTCTTCAAATGTAATGATGTATGAAATTTCATCTATATGTTTCACATGAATGAATAGTCCATATTGGTTGGGATCTCCAAATCATGTAACTATGCTCTCCAAGAAATATAATCCATCATTATTGAATTAGGGAAAATGAGACTCTTCTATCCTATAAGAGAACTATTGAATCTGTTCCCTAGTGTTTTTTAGTAGGGGAAGAGATTCTGTTTCCAAACTACATACTAACCATTTATCTATTTGATGACCAACTCCAAGTATCCCTTTAAATGTAGTTGTGGAACCTAAATCTTGATATTGAGATTAATGATTGTAATAATAATTTATTACTCAGCCTCAATATATATACATTCTCTCAAAAAAGTTTTGATTAACACTGAGGGCCTATGTAAGAGTGATAAATATGATCATAATTCCAGCCCTATTGTGATTATGATTATTGAGCCTTTAATAGGTTATAATCTGGCAGGTAATTTCCAAATTCATCTACTATAATGGTGAAAATTCATCAATATATTGAATGGATTCATCTACTAATTAAAAATACAAGGGACTCTCTTTAGAGTTCATATTTATAGATAGAAAATTCACCATTTTCTACCTTCTAAACATTTTTGGGAATAAATTTGATGTCGACCTATAAAAAAATTACTACCCAATACACTAATCATCTATTCAACATTGGGTAATTATGGATCTTATTATGTGGGTAACCACTAAATACAAGTTATATCTCATTATGCTATAGGTAGGGATTCAATTTATTAACTACAAAGGCTAGGGTTAGGTAATTATTCTTTATGGGAAAATATCTAGCTTCTGTGTCAGTTAGAATAAGCTTGAGTTATTGTAGACTATTTCCTTTTCCTTATTTCTCCTTTTAAGAAAATAGGTATTTGATTTATCATTCTGGGGGGGACACATAAAATAACAGAGTCCTACATAAGATATATTTTCTTCGCATTGGGGGATGCAACAAAAACATCATGATGTCTTCCAATGTTGGAATAAATTCCTCAAACCACTAATAAGTGATCCATTTCTACATAATCCTATAAAAGTGATTACATTTTTTATCATAATTTTTAGAGAACGTCATATATAGGATAGGTTTCCATGAAGACATTGAAAGACCTATAAATTGCTTTAATGCTCCATTTCCCTGATGGCCTTAATCTTCTTTAAGTTATCATTGATTCCTTTATACAATAAAATGATGATGAGGAACTATCCCATGGTAACCCTAAATTCACACTTTATGTGATTGATCTTTAAGGGGTGGGAGTTTAGTAGATAGAACAATTTCTCAGTATTCATGATATAGTCCTGATATTGGTGAGCTTTGACAAAAAAATCATCTAAATAGAACTCCAATACTTTCTTGAGGTGTGGCTTAAATATTTTATAAAATACATTGTCATAATTGTCCTTAACATTATTGAAACTAGATAGCATCACTCAAAAGTATAAGGTTCCAAAAGGAACTTTGAAATTGGTACATTATTCATCTTCAAGTGATATTCGGATCTAATTATACAAGAAATACTAATCATTGATGCACAAATCCAACAATGTTATGGTTTGGTCAATCAAAAATTCTATCATAGGAATGATAAAATAATGATTTAGGATGTGGTGGTGGAGGTATTGGATGTTAATGTTTAGTCTATTATGTCAGTTATTCTTCATGAGGGGAATAACTTTGGCCAGTGATTTAGGGTATTATACTTTTTTTAAGCCGGCCTTTATGATCATAACAAAATAGGCCATGGACATAGCACCATGGGAGGGATGTATCTTTATGGGAGCCTATTTAAACCCATTGTGTACAAAGGTTATGAAATGTTATTGGATAACTGCTTGAAAGTTGTGCCTTATTATTTCTTTTTAGTTCCAGGTTAACATATTTTGGTGTTTCCTAAGTAAATCCATGTATTATTGATTCTCCTAGGAGTATATTACATCCCTTACTAGCATTTTCCTTGGATATTCCTTGGTCTTGAGATTCACCTATTCTAGGTCATCAATAATGGTGAAGACACCTTCCATAAATGTAGGATGGGCTTAGGCCAAATCCTCTCCACTATAAGAGATATGAGGATCAGAGGAAGAAGATGACACTCTAAGAGATAAGGATCAATAAAGAGTGACGTCATGTGATTTCATATGAAAATAATCCTTATTGGGGGATTTGAATTATTTAGAGACCATGGGGAAAATATGGTGATTCAATCCCATGTGGTTTCTTATGAAGAGACCCACCATTGCTGTAAAATCAATAATGATGGGTCAAATTCCATTTATTTATCTCTACTCTCTAAAACTCATTTTGTTGGTATGTGTTAGTAACCACATAAAAAAACTTCTGGTATAAAATGATAGTAGGACATTCTAACATTAAAGGTGGTTTTCCTTAGTAGAAATATTTGGTGATCTATAATAATTCCTTCTTCTTTGGGATAATCAAATATTACCATTATTATGGGGTTGTAAATTATAACTAGTGTATTAAAAGGATGAAGTTGTCCTTCAAATCCACAAAAGGATATATTGTGGTAAATTTCATGTAATATGGATCATTTAAAGACTTAACCTCATTGAACTATATCCCCCCCTTGATTGTAATAACTATAATATAGGTGGTGGTTTTAATAGTAATTCAAGGGGGAATAATCACTATTGAGTACACCACTATGAAAATTGAGGGAGTGTTTGGGGAAATTGTGACATGAATAGGAGACCAATGCATGTAGATGGAGGAAGGGCTTCCATGAAAGATAAAATATGAAGTTTCCTATGAGGAAATTATAAACACAATGTTTGCTTCCCAATTAAAAAATTGTTTTCTAAAAAAATTTATGATGTTTACTTATCTCACCCTTATTATACCCTTGAATCATTAAGTTTAATGGGGTTATGACCTCCTTGATTATCCCCTATAGATGGAGATTATGAACTAGAATAATATTAATCCTTGAGATAACTTCTTCTATAAAAATCTGGAATTACACACCATTTTCCATTCTACAGACAAATAGTGGGTGTTTATTTTACTAAATGGTGGAACACTCCCATTTTATGGAAAAGGTGATGGAAAATTTGCATTATTCATGTTTGTCTTCTTCTATGTAGTAGGCCTTAGGGATTAATGCCTTAGTCTTGAATTAGGGGGGTCTCTTTGAGCTCTTAATTATGGAGTTACACAATGTAATATCCTTATATTAATTCAATGCAAGAGATATATGATTTTATAATCTTTTTATTAATTTTTTATGTTGTCTCTAATATGGGATGTTAATAGGTTACTTTTTGTTAACAACGTATCAATAATAGAATTTTGGAATGTTTTTTGAAGTCGTAGAATAGGGGTTTATGGATAATAGGCACCATTTCCTTGGTGAAACCCACTAGATAGCCTATTGGGTTTTGGTATGTATGGTATCTATAGTATACACAACTATATTTCATATAGATTAAGAAAAATGGATTGAGTTGTGGTAGTAACACCAAAAGACTAGTGCACCCATTATATGGTAGAAATTAATGCACTCTATGATTTTTAATTATACATGTTTTACCACCTCATTCAATAAAAAATTTTAACACACATGAGCCTTTTTTGATTTAAAAAAATTCATATTGGTCTCTAAATCTATATCATCTATATCTCCATGCTCTATCAAACATTGACTAATCCTATAGAATTTTATTGGTATGTTTTTCTAGGATATATAAAATTTTCCACTTATACATTTTTAAATGGGAATATGTCTATGTGTTTTCTATGTTTTCATTATTTATTTGGGGACTAATTCCACTATTTTTCATACATTCATGGAGGAATAAGCAATTTGAATTTGATTAATAATCAAAATAAGATCTAACTTCAAAAATGAAAGTGTAATGTATGTGATTTGTTAAATAATATTCCTAGTAAATTTCCAAATGGAGGATGGATTAAGAAAACTAAATATATTATTGATTCTATGGTATATTGGTGAATGTTTCGACAAGTCTATCATGACTCATTATCAAGAGATTAATTCTCCCAAGAATAGTTGGGTTTTTTGGTTTTCTTCTTAGAATGATCATCTTGAGACTTCATTATTATTTAATCTCATCTCATTAATATATTGATGACGTATTGATGATCATTATCTAAAACTAAGATCCTCTATAAGAAAAAAAGGAATTTACAATCTGTTATTGTATCAATGACTTGTTCAGTGAATTAGTTTTATTTCCCCGACATTCATTAAGATTGATTCCATTGAGAGACCCCTTAAGGTATGTGATTTTATAATGAAATAATTAACATGTAATTATCATTATTATCCATTATAAACATATTTACTGATGAACTAGAACCATATATATCCATCATTGATGTGTGATTAATTCTTCATTGGTGTGTAATGTAATCATCCATCATTTCTGTGATGATCCTCAGAATTGTTGATCAATATCCATGAGGTAGAAATTTTATTGCCATATATGAATATTTATGAGATGTTTTTATCACATGTTTTTTATTCTTGATAACCCATTATTTTTATGTGTTCTCATGTTGGTGTGTGAGTGGCCTCGAGACCATTGTTCTATGTGTTCTTATGATTTATGTATAACCTCTTGATAAATATTCTACATATACCATATTGTTCCATGTTATGATGTGTTTTACTTTTGTAATTATTTAGATTATGGAAACATGCTTCATGAATTAAGATAAATAGGTTTCTTAGTCTCATTTAGATAGCCCCATGTATGGGGAGAATGATGAAAAAATGAGGACTATAAGCCATGGTCATTTTATGGAATGGGTTGGATCACAGACATGTCTATTGATTCGGGAGTAGAATATACATGAGAATTGAGAATTGTTCATCTATAATCTAATGTGGTATAATTATATAAAGTGGTGATGTGATTATCCATTTATGTCAAACATGTTAGGTGTGACTTACCATTACCTAAGGATAATGACCGCCATCAACGTAGGGAAATCAGTATTCATGATAATATATGTAATAAAGATGGGCCATGATGTGTTTACTTAAATATAGAGCTTAGGAAGATATACATTGATATCCTTACCAACATCATACTTAAGTAGATTGGAGGCCAGATTCATAGTGTATTGGTTTTTTTCATTATAACTCATCACATGTGTGGTTTTATGCTTACATAAGAATTTATTTTATAGCATTTTGTACATTATCATATATTATGTTCACTGATGTTAAGGATTAAATGGTGGAGTCCTACTGTGTTTATTAGTCACACTATGTATGAGAATCATGATGCATATGTAAATTTTATATAAAGGTTTCCACGAAACGGAAAGGGGGCCATGGTTGAAGGTTGAGATAAGGTGCATCTAGCTATAAAATATCTAGTATGGACTCTGTTAGAGTACTATAGAGATCTATTTATTTACTTCAGGCCTACACTTTTTACTCAAGTTTCTCTTGACACTTTGGGAGCCTAGTTAATTTATTATATGAATTATTTTAAATTATATTTTATTTTTATTCCATATAATTTACTCTGAGATATTTTATTCTACTAATTTTATTGGTGCAAGTATATGATTTTGAGGTTATAGTCTCCCCAGCGATGGCATTGACTCCATACCTTCTAGTCGACTACCACTTATGTATGAGGTTGTGCGAATGAGTTTTTTGGGATCTTTGGACCAGACCCAATGGTTTGAGATGACACATTAAATAATGGTATAAAAAATAATTATCTTCTTTTATTTTTGTATTAAATGTGGACATGGAAGAAGGGGATAGATACGTTAGACTTAGGTAGGGGAGTTTCTGTGCTCCTCGACATCTTATGTGTAATGGACCTCGGATTTACCATTTACACGGATCATGATACTATTTTATGGGATTTTTGGTGAATTCATGCATCATGACTAGGAACATAGGGTAACATTTCATAAATATATATATATATATACATGTTTTGTGTGGCATACTATTTCATTAAATTAATTCCTTGATCAGAACTGTTTGTTTAGGATATAATTATGCTCTTATACTATTTAATATATATATATTTCCTTATTGTTGTGATATATTGTGGAAAAAAATAATTATTAGAACCTAAGTATGAGGTAGTTATATATATATATATATTAATATGAATAAAATGAAGCAATTATACATTGGTTATTTCTAGGGTATATACATTGGGACATGGCTATACTCCTAGGGGATCCATTGAATGACCCTTATACGAATTGGGGTTTATTCTAAGAACATTACTATTCCAAAAAAATACATTCATATTTTAGAGATACCACTTCATATATATTTGTTTGGACCACCAACTATGGAATCCTGAGATGCAACTGTGCCACCCCTAGTGGTATAAGAAGATGTACACCAACATGAACATGTACCAGTATTAGTGATTTAGGATTATAATCATATTCTGTATAGAACCAAACCTCTACTAAATAAATAATACATAAAAATATATGAATATTTATTACATAATGTAATGGTCTATGTTGTAATAGTTATTGACTAGTTCCATTGGAAAACTGAAAACATTTCAACTAGTTAATATGTGAGCTACAACTTCTCCCATAAATTTTATCATATCTACCTCCCTTCTTAGACATATCATATATAAAAACATTCTTCATAACTTGGGAATGAAAACCGAATAAAGGGTGTACCCATAAAGATATTAAGGTTTTAAGAAGGATATATCAATGATAACATAATAATAACATGAACATAAGTGTATGAGAAAATGAGATTAACATTTTAAAACCATACCCTGCACATCACAGATCAAAAACATGATTCATCTCTTAAATCCTATCAGTTTATAAGACATTAATAATAAAGGAATAAATGTATATAATCTATGAGAGCATAAAATTTTAATAAGTCATAACATTCTAGAATAAACATAAGATTAGAAAAAAAAAATTATGTTAAGGCTACCCACCATGACATTCATAATAAGATATGCTTGGGCTAACCACCCATGTGACAAATTGATTGTTAGGATAACCTCCTATATACCCAATTTCATTTTTTGGGTAACCTCTTATATACCAAATTTCAGGATTAGTATAACCACCCATCTACTTATTTTAGGCTTGGGATAACCTCTCGTGTACCCTCATTTGGGCTTGGGATGACCTTATATGTAACCATTGATTTCATATATCAATTATCACTACCTAATTCATCAGAGAGATATATAGGTCCCACCCATAACATAAACTATAATGTTTTATTCCCCAATATCATAAAACATTCATTATATAATAATATAGGAAAAGAAATTGGTTTCATAAAAATTTAATCATAGCATAACTCATGGAAAGAAAACATGTTTCATAAACATTTCACAATTTCATCATAGTATTTCCCATGGAAAAGGAACAGATTCCATAAAAATATTATTATCATAGACATAAACCATCAATATAAATAATAATTATTGTTAAATTGGAACATATACCTAGTAATTATTAAGTTAAATCAATTTATTTCATCTATTATGGAAAATTATTTTGAAATCTCACTTCAAACATTTTATGAGTAGAATAAGTTTTTCACTAAAAATCACTTTTACTACTAGAAATTCAGAAAATAGTTTTAAAAAAAATTTCATTGACATAAAAAATTAAAATATACAAATTAATATCTAAAATATTTCCTTGTTATTAGGTATGGAAATTCTATTCATTTCATACAAGTTAAAACAAATATTCCATTCACATTTTCAATAAAACTTAGGTGGTCCTAATTTGGAAAATGACATGAAGCTAACTTTTAAAATTTTTGTAGAAATTCAATAAAGGGTACATAATTATTCAAAAATAATTTTATTGTAGTAAAAACATTCTTGAAAAAATTATTTTTTAGAACTTGGATAAATAAAAAAATTTATTTTTGACCAAAGAGGCAAAGAAATTTTATTTTTATTAAAAAACATTATTTTAAACTCATGAGTACATAATGATATGAAAATCAGGGGAACACATTAATTTTAATAGAAACGTGATAATAAAAAAATTAATTAGTTACCCAATAGATAGATATTAAAATTTCATCATTATAAGAATAAACCTAAACAATCATAATATATGATCAGATTGTATCATCAAATCCTTACCGCAATGGCAACAGTGAATTATAATCTCCATTAAATAATAATATTAACTGAAAGTATAAATATCATGATAATAATTAAATTTATGATGTTTCATGTTAAAGGGGTTTTATATACACCTCATAAAGTAATATAGGTGAAGAACCTAATGTATCTACAAAATAAGATAAATAGAGGTAAAACCCATAACCTTAAGTCTTGAATTTCCTCATACATGTTCAAACCTCCTGTATAAAAAATATAATTTTTATCTTATATATATTATATAAATATTATATTATTTATTATACCCTATATTATTTAATTACGTACTTTTATTACCAATTTAATGAAAATTTTTTATTAAAATCACGTATCGGGTAATAACTACTTCATTTTTCATGTATGCTTTGGTTTTGTATTTTCGATCCTAATAAATTGATTACAATACTATAATATTAAGAATTTTAACCATCATATAAATATCATACATATTCATAATATATTTATTGAGAGTAATCCAACAATTATATAGATAGAAAATGTATTACACTATTCATAGAGATGGTAGGTTTTACATTCACATGACTGTTGTTTCCATTTTCACGATGGTTGAAAGGAAAGAAAGGTGAATGATAAATTAATTTTCATGAATAATTTCATTTCATATATATCACATATTTTAATTACATTTACCCTTTTTACCTTCCATGTAATGAATAGGTGAAAACATATCACATCGCTGCATGAGGCGGTAGTTTTCCATAAATACGAGTGACGTTATTATATTCCTCTGGAATGGAAATAAAGAAGTTATTAGATATATTATAATTTAATAAGTAAAATAATATCACAAATATAATATATAAATATTAATTTCAAAATTATATTCATCCTTTAGAGGTGGTGATAGAAAAATAATTATATTGGTTTGTGTGGCGGTAGTCCGACACACACATGATCGACAGTTTCATTTCCTGTTTTATAAAAGAGAATATGGATGTAGGTAATTACATTTAATTAATAACATCAATGTATATGTTACATAATTTTTTTATTAAATTATCATATTTTAATAATATTTTAAATAGGTAGAAGAAGAAATAAATCAAAAACTAGTGTTTATGAATTTTACCACTTCTTTGAAAAACCTATCTAGGTTTATACCTAAACACTTATTATGAGGTATTATTAAGAAAAATAATTCCTATATATTGTGTATAAAAATTTATGGAATATATTTTGTTATTACTTTTCCTAACCTATGGTTTTTTTATGTGTCAAGAGGAGAGTAGAGGAGTATCCTTTTATAAGACTAGGGAAGGAACACATGGAATGTTTGAAAAGACTTAAGTGTAACCTCGTTTTTCAAATTACAACAGAATCCAAAATAGGTTATTATAGAGCCTTATAGGTTATAAGGTCTATATATAGACATTAAATGGGTTATTTTACTAGTTTCAAATTTTTTTACTCTTTATCATTTTAGTTTATCCTCATAGTAAATATGTTTTAACCTTTACCTCAGTAATTAATTTTTGACGTTTTATCTAATAATTATGAAAAAAATAAGTTGAAAATATTATATAATATTAATTATGATGATTAAAAATATGAAATAAAATTCTTACAAATAAATTCACATGAGTGGATATTTTTAATTTAAAATTAAACTCGCAAACACGATGAAAAATATATTTTCCCAAGAGAAAATTTAAAAAATTTAAAATATATATATATCAAGATTCATTATAAATTTTTTGAAATGAATATTTTTAGAATAATTATTATATAATTTAGATATATTTACTTTTAAACCCACTTTTAAAAAAATGTAACCTTAAAAATTCTTTTAAACCATAATATTGTTTGTAATAATAATTAAGATTGTTCAATGTTAATGAAAAAGTTACTCTTTTCAGAAAAATTCCAAAAATTTAACCCAAGATAATTTTTACATGTTTATTCCAAAAATTATGTTAATTTTTTCAAATAATTTTTCCAAAAGATTCCAAAATTAATTTTATTTTTTTTCAGAAAAATACACTAAACATCATTTTTGGCGAAAAAATATTAATTTTTGAAGCATATAAAGACCTTTCTAAAGGTTTAGTAATTTTTAATTATTATATTTTAATTATACATATAACTTTATTACATAATTTTAAAAATATGGTTATTATAAATCCTAAATTGATGTTTAATTTCTAGGTAATAATGGTCATGTTTAAATAATATTATTAAAAGTATATCATGGTTCGTTAAAGCTCTATGTTTTGTGTAATGTAAGATATGGATGAACTTAAATTTATTCAAGATATATATATTTTATAAAATCATAGGTTCACACATTATACCTACTTTAATGTTAATTTTTTCCTTAAAATTATATGAACATGAAAAAGACTAATCATACATTATCCTCATTACATCCTCAGGTTCCCATGTTGTTTTCTCAAGATGGTGATTTCAAAAATAAAATTTGACTAGGTGAGTGGGATTATTTCATAAAAATATATATATATGATAAGAATCTATATTGGTTACTCATTATAATAAATATAATTCTCCATTTGTATAACCTATTTGTTTAGTGCATGTGATAGACCATGTATCTACATCCTCAAGAGAGATGAATGGAAAACAACATGGACTTGAGCGTTGTTTAGAGGAACCAACAAATTATAAGCTACAATCATGGTACAATTAATAATTTAAAATTGATTTCTTTACCTATAGCTATGTTTTCCTTTCCTTATTCAAGGAATAAAATCATAGAAACTCCTTTTCACCAGCATCAAAATCCATATCATGTTGATGATAATCAATGTACCTATTTTTAACATTGTAGCATACATAGGTGTTGTTGAATGTATCTAACCTTATTTTTAATTTCCTCATCTAGTTTATGTTCTAATATAATTATTTGTCTATCTTCACCCTAGAAAATTTCAGTTATAATCTTCATCCAATATTTGGATTCATAAGGATCCATTTTAATTCATAATTCAATGTTATTGTTGTAAGAAAACACAAATAGAGGAATGTGTCTATCCCAAACAACTTTGAAATTCATAAAACAAGATCTCATTTTATCCTCTATGGTTTTAATTATTCTATAAAAATGAATATCTATCTATGGATAATACACAGTACAGAAATTGAACTCTATATCAAGGGATCTCTAAATAATTCACCATAACATTGAGGTAAACTGCATATCTCAGTCAGATACAATAGAATGTGATACTTCAGGCAACCCTACACATTCATAATCTATATCCCAGAAGACTGATCAAGTGAGAAATTTTCTCTAATAGTGCTGATATCTGCTAACATTTTAATGATATCAACTAGAACCCATATAGTATTATTCCCTTTATATTTTTTGGGGAGTCTAACAATAAAATCCATGGTGTTGTTTTTCCCCTTTCCATTCCTATGTGGATAATGGTTCTAAAACCCCATTATACATTCATCACATGGACATAACATATGAAATACCAAGTACCAGGATACATTCTCGTTAATATCACTATTCATGTTATACAACTAAAAATACACATTCATGTCGGCTAGTGGTAGGTGTTATATCCTTTTCAACCTTCATTTGTGGATTCAAGACCCATGGCCCAGTCAGATGTTATACTTTGTAACCCATCATGTGGGTTTCCCTTTTCCAAAAC
Source organism: Viscum album (assembly GCA_963277665.1). Lineage (NCBI taxonomy): Eukaryota > Viridiplantae > Streptophyta > Magnoliopsida > Santalales > Viscaceae > Viscum > Viscum album. Next base: position 1,283,820,370 of record OY728159.1, on the reverse strand, counting down.
AATATTTATATAATTCCTATAACATTTTTAAATTTAAACAATCCATTATTACCTCAACATCAAAGAAAATATAAACCATAAAGGTCATTGATTCCTTTAATATTATGGTAGAAAATGTAAAGGTGTACCACCTCAAATTTTTTTTAACTAAAATATATATAAACCAAAGTGTTGTATTTTTAAACATTTCTCCCAAAATATCATTGATTGAGATAATTCCCTATCACATAAAACCTTTGAAGTCATTCTTAAGATGTTGAACATATGATAAACCTTAAATTAAAAAACCCATAATGGTATAAATTACTATTAATTAATTCTTACATGGAGATATATATGCTTCCTAAATTAACGTGATCCTTAGATTCTTCATGAATCTTAAACCCAAAGACCATTGGTAAAAAAAACTTCTACGACATATTCTTGAATACCCATGAATGAATAATTAAATAATTCAGACATATTGATTATAGGGTCCTAAAAATTCCACCATGGGAAGAAAATACCCCCAAAATCACATTACATAAGGAATCAAGTAATTTTACAAGTCTAAAAAGGATAATGGATTCAAATTGAGTTGAAAATTTTAGAAGAAACATGAAAAGAATCAATTTTTCAAATCATTTCAAGTTCCCCCCCTACAATCACCAGGAAATGCCCATGGACCATGTGGATCGCGAACCACCAAAGTATGTGGAACGATCTGCGATACACTAGCTCATGAAGCAATGGCCAGAAAACCCGGAGGACTGTGAACCACATCACTAAAGGACTTATTCACATGAATCCCATTGATTTATCCTCCCGCAAACACTTCAGTTTATGTATGAAGCAAACTAGTAGGGTTTCAAAAACCATTATCACGAATCGAACCCTCCACAAACCCCAGAATGACTGAGTCAACCATAGGTTATGATATCTCTTCAAGGTCCACCACAAATGGTGTCATGTGCCCAATAGATACAATTGGAATAATTCTCTATAAAATGGAGATCAGAAAAAGGATCAGAGGAAGGATGAATAATGCTTGAGGGGACTCTAAGGTTTGAATTGAGAGTTTGGAGAAGATTCTGAGTTCAGTCTTGGTTTATCGGTGAGGCCTAAATTGTGAACCACACTATCCGGAGGTACAGCCGGTCGTGAACCATAAAATGGGGGAATCGAAGAATAATAATAATAGGACCACAAACCTAACTGGTGAACCAGTAACCACATAGTTCTCGCAGATGAAATTTCTGTGAACAGTAATCCCCTAGACCCTCTTTCAATATGGTTCTCCACGCAGTGTACCACTATGTGGACTAAACTAGGTGTCGCGTACTGCATGAGTATGTAGATAGAACCTAAAGCGATGGGATGGGACACGTACAACTGTGGTATGTGGTGATCTATACCCATTTCCATGTACCAAATCATTACATGGATAACCCCTATACTTGCATACCCCTATGGTATAAGGAGCCTCCCCGATCCCGCATAAGAAATCAATATGAAGAATGGGGTATTTTCGGGTATTATTTCTTCTGGTTCCATCCTCACCCTTCTATTACCGTCTAGTCCTCCATAATCCCTTCACTAACCAGTCCTTCGGCCTCAGGACAAAGCCTCCTCCAAAGCCATTGAACCCATATGATCAGACCATCAGGTGCATCAACGTGCCCATTGGAGTCTACATACCCGTGGTAAGTGGAGTCATGACAGATCTTCTCACAATGGTTCAGGATTTGGGATTGCTTGTGGGTCTACATTCCCATGCTAACCCAGATTCCAACCTTGGGATGCCAACATGAACCTCCCCTTTATAGGTATTAAGGGTGATCACTTTATTTTCCATTCAATGAGGAATAGTTATCAGTTAAAGGAGTTATGTTCACTTCTCCTTTGTTGAGGAAGGAACTCCTCCTCTTTCCGAGAAGGTATTTCAGGGCCCTCCCACTGAGGTAAGTCCCCAATCTTCCAAGGCCGAGTCATGTGACCTTGGATTCCATTTCACATAGAAAGGTTCATCGCTTCATTCCCTCTCCCATAGTCACATTGACCTCATCCTCTGTAGGCTCTCCCTTTCCCATCAATAGGAGAAGAAGCATGTGCTTTGTTGAATTTTCATGTCCTCTTGTTTCTCACACCGAGCATGACTCACATGGGCTTATATTTTCTTAATGATTACAACATCCTTTCAATTTTAACTAAGAGAAATATAATTCATGATAAAACCAGAATATGTAGGACGCCTACTCAAAGGCCCGATCTCCCATAGGGTGACCTCCCATAAGGGTTCACCTAATCATGTTTCCCTAAAATGGGAAGTTTCCATTCATAATCCCCAGCCATTCAAAACTATGTGGGCTTGGATTCCTCTCCTGAGGATATGTTGAAAACCTATATTATGGGTTTAATCCCAAAATCAAATCACCTTTTTCCCCTGGATGACGATAAACTCCAAAACGCCTCATTGTATAGTGCATGTCAGCATCACCAATGTAGCATCAAATGTATTCATGCCTATGACGATAATGAATGTTAATGGTAGCCCATGGAAACACTCTTTGAGAATGAACCAAGGATTCACGAACGTATGAACATGACTTAAATCTAAAATAGTGTCCTAGTACATGCAATAATCTTCCCCCTAAAGGGTGCGGTGAGCCTACATTCACATCCTCTCGAGAAATGGAGTCCTTAAGTGTCGTTGGATGAATCATAAATCAATGAGAACCTACCTTTGGAAAGTAGGTCCATGAATCATGGATACTAGGCCCGTTGGGAATTCCTAGATCCATGAATAAACCTGTTGGAGACCATGTGAGGAAGTTATACTTGAGGAGGGCTGATTGCACAAGTACATGACCCCACGCAATCGCCCGCTGGGACTGACAGATTGTGGCATCTATTTCACAATGAGAAAGGGGTAAATTTTCATATCCCCATGGGGATTATCCAACCTTATTTAAAGGATAATGATTCAGAATAGTTCAAAACAAAAGAAATGGTGGATTTGAAATGAAATCATTTCCAGTAAAAGAGACGGGCGATGATCCTCATCATACAATTTTTTCACTACCCAAAATGCACCACCTCAGAGATGGAACAAAAATGGTAAACCTGATGTGAATCCTTAACCAAGGTGGTGGTTCTACCCCACTCAAGCCCCTTCTCCCCACATCAATAGAAAAGGTGATGAGGGCCATGATGAATCACTAAATATGCATATGTTTGAAAGAATTCTACTTTGAAAAAGTTTTGTGCTATGTATGTCAAAAATGTATGACACATGTTCCTTCTGAGAAAACTTAGATCCAAATGACATCCCAACAAAAAATACAGAGACACGCATCTGTGATCCCACAGGAAGCTGGGGCCCCAACGAAGAGCAGGACCCCCACACCAATCTAGAATCTTCAATTCTGGGTATCCAACATGCCAACCAGGGAGTACCACTGAAATTGTACTCTCCCCACACTAGAGGCTGCAAGATAAGCCCTATATTCTACAAATTTCCACCATCCACCACTTCATCTACTACCGAAACCCCTACACAAGGTGTCCTTGGTGGTTGTCACAAACTATTTCAAGAGCATGCCCCCAGAATGTTCCAACGAGTACCTCCCTTACCTTATGGAGGAAGATGAAGTCGATCCTCACTACTTCATCTCAATTGCACAGGGGTCCTACTCATGGGCCCCCGCAAGATAATGTTGCCATTGACATCATCTGACCAAGCCTCCTCCTACCGAAGAAGACATTATACAGAGGGATCCTACTAATGTTGAAGAGACTCAGGCCCCTCGGGCTACCCACCAAAGGCAATAGATATGTAATAAATAACATGCTATCACCCTGGTTTCTAAAGAGAAACTTTGTCATACTAACGCAACGACATTAAACAGGTAGACATACGACTCTTCCCCCTCCATAAAGACCACCATAGAAATAGGGTGGAACAATACGAGAACATGCAAGTTCCTACTAGGGCTCTCTTATCCCGTCGTGCAGACAGAGCGGAAAACTACAGGAAGAAGCTGATATCTACCGAAGTAAAAAAATTGTCAACCAAGTAGGGCGGAAACCTGCTATATGCAGGCACAAGTACATGCTGATGCATTTTAGGTCTGCCATCAAAATAGGGTGGAAACCACCTATACATAGTCAAAAATACCTACTAAATAATTTCAATACTACCAGCTAAAAAGGGTAGTAATTGGATGCATGAAAGCGCAAACACCTAATAATTCATTTCAAGCCTTCCCTCTAAATAGGGTGACAAGCATATATAAGTAGAGTCAAATTCTTATTGATGCATACAAAGCCTGTGATAAAAATACAGTGGAATTCATGATGATGAAAATCCCTACTCATGAATATGAATACCACTAATCAAATATAGTGGAAACTGGAGAAGACAACTGGTGGAAGACTCATCAAATGTCCCAGCACTAGAGAACTACCAATATCAACTAGAAAATCATGGAGGAATGGAGCATGCACAAAATCATGCTTCTAAATCAGAATGGGCCTTCAAACCCATTCCATCCAAAGATGTATCTCAGCACATCCTGGAAATGATGGATGATCAGATTTCAATTCGAGACTATATCCTCTAAACATTCCAATATATTATTTCATCATAAGAAAAGGTGAGAAACTAGGATCAGGACCTGGTTTCCTGGAATGGAATGACTCACTCACAAAATGAGTTAGTCACTATAGAATAGTTATACATCCCCACATTGATCTAGGAGGGTCGAAGGAAATATCCCACGATACATGGAAAACTAGATCAGGATAAAATACTCATTCCAACTAGGGGACACCGATCTAACGTGGTGGCCACTCCAGGGAAGGCATATATCCCTTCCAAAACTGATGATTTCCCTCAACATATCCTGATGAAATCCCAGAATCAAGAAAGATTTGGGATCATTTATGAAGGCCATTACCAATAGTATATGGCCCCGGTTTCCCACAAGAGAACACTCAAAAATGAAATGCACCAAAGGCAATCAGAAAATGAATATTACATATATGGTCATGCTCTTATAGAAGATGGTGTTCTTGATTCCCTCAAACATATATCAATAAAGGATCAAGACCCTATCAGTCCAATACCAAATTGTGGAAGTGGTAGTACCAGTTGCGAAGGCTCTCCCCGGAATGACGCAACCAATAACTCTGATGTTCCTCCACAAATCACCCACAGTGGTTCACTTCGTGGGCCAATAATGATTGATCACAAGAGCCTATATCCTAATGCACATCGGGTTAGCCTTCCCCTTGACCTGAAGATCAGATGGCCAGAAGGTCCTCCCCTTGTTTTAATCCTCCCTAATAGTCATCCCTTGGTTATATGTTGTAGATATGCTTCTCCCTGTAGTCAAACATTATGTCATGATGGCATCCCTCACCATAATGATTGTCACTACGAAGTCCCTCCTAGCAATGGAAGTTTCTGTGATGGACCTCCCCATAGAAACGTCATGCAACAAGAAGGTACTCCCATCATTGTAGTACATCTTGATGGCCCTCCCCAGGATGTGTACTGTATAAATTCTACCTACATCCATGTATCAAGTCATGATGGCAGTCCGTTCCATGATGACATTCATTGCGAAGGCCCTCCCCATAATGGCAGTCTCTATGAAGGTCCAGCCCATAGTAACATAAAGCAGCAAGAAGGTCCTCCCCTTGCTACAGCATACCTGAAGGTCCTCCTCTGGGTACACATTGTAAAAAAAATTCCTACGACCGGGCATCGAGTTGCAATAGGATCCCTCTCTATTGCATCACAAATTGAGAAGGTCATCCCCATAGCAAAAATTCATACTGGAAGAATGTTCATCCCCTTTCCAGAACAAATACGAGAAATCCCTCATTTTTTCAGGCACTCAGAAATATGGAGTCATACATATCCGGAACTCCATCTATAACAAGTGATATTCTTTCTCAACTGGAGGATGGCTCAGGGCCATGATTATCTTCTAAGACAACCATGCACCATTCACATATCGATGAGGGTCCCAATAGCCTGGTTTCTTGAAAAAAAAATTATTAACAAGCAGTCCACCTAGGCGTATCATTTATAGGTGATTCCATAAGAACAACAACGAGATATGTCTCCCATGGGAATACAACTAACTAAGGATAATATAATGGTGATGTATTTTCTTATGCCCACTTCTCACTTCGACATAAAAGGAGAGTTGTCTGGGAAATGCATGAATCACATTCTACTCAATATATGGATAACCCTTCAGCACCTGAAAGAAAAATTATTTCCCTATGAAGGGTATGTGGACCACGTCAACGTGATATGGGAGCTTCGCCGTCTAATCGTCATAGAATACCTCTTGTTTGCAAGAAAGTCATATTCTGAAAGGTGGATGAAAAACCTTGAAATAGATTTCCACCATGAACTATATAAGTTGTGTCACCTCATTGGTGATTCCCTGATTGGAGGTCACATACGAGGATGGGGAGAACCTGGAGCTATGATCTTCACCCCAAGTCTCGTCCAGCAATCCCCATTGGAAATGACATCCTGCAATTTCATCACCTAGAGGTGGTATTCAAATAAAACTCCTACTTAACAAATATGGTATACTCACCATTGACCGACCTAGAGTAAGTCTAAAAATCATGTCGACCGAAGAGATCAATCCATCAAAAATTATCTGAGTCAGGCAACCAAGAAAATCCAGTAGGCTCCCCACCTAAGGGAATCCAACCATCAATCTGTTCTCATGTCTTAAAAAATCCATATACTCTATGAAAGACCAATTACATACTCATCCCACAATCGTGTGTGAGTACGTGAAATTGAAATGGTGGAAATGGTCGTGGCTACCAACGCAATACAGGAACAACCCCAGCCCATAGGGCGATGGGAAATTGTAAATTAAAATTCCCCAGTAAGACCAAAAAATCTAAGATGTGATGCATCAATTGGAAAATGGGACCAACCCCAGCCCACAGTGTTGGGGGAATTTTTACCTCAAATCCCCGCACAACAAACATCTACCTTCTACTGTCTAGGAAGAACGATGGATAGATAAGTCACTAGTTCCACCCCTTCCGACGGTTCATTCCCTCTGAGACAAAGTGGAATTACGAGGCCGGACAAGGTCACCCTTTTGGTCAATCTTCACTAAGAAACCCAAGTATACAACAAAATAGAAGGATAAAGTCCAATAAATATCACGAAAATCCTAAATACCATTTGGCACCAGTCAAACCACCCCCAATGCAGTATGCCTCAGTGAACGTGGTAAATATCATCTCCAAAAATCTCATAGGAAATGACATAGAGGGAGAAGACATGAAGGGAGATGGTTCCCTCTTAGAGGTGTCCCACACCGAGCCTGATGGTGTGCATACCCGGAACTGAATAGCGGTCCTAAATCTGGGCACCGCCTCATTCGATCTGACATTACCTCTCTTATAAAACCCCATCAAGGAAAAGAATACATCCAACGTCATATATGACCTACCTTATCCTCCCCATGGAAATTTTTCCCTCACTCTTGAGGAAAGGTTCTCCGTGAAGGAGGAAGAAATGAAAGAGCTCAGGTGAATTAATGATGAGCTACGTTGAGGGAGTTACCTTTCTAGATGTGTTACCCTCGTGGAACATCAGTAGGTACTCCCACAAGAGGTTCCCAAACCACAAGAACATACCTCAGTGAATGAATCCATGCATGTAGGTCCATTAAAACCTTCCCCAAAAGGACATCAAGACTTCCCCCACTAGGAAGGTATCAAAAATAAATTTAGGTAAACCCACAAATGAATCCCCGGGGGGGGGGGTATCAAACCCAAATTCTAGCAACATCGGCACGCCCAGTTTTGGTCACTTTTGCACCCATCTCAAGATCATGCCTGAAAAGATATGCATCTAGGTATTTTTAATATAATTGAGAAACAAAAATCTTGAATATAATCCATGGAGGGGTGTCACTCACTGATAAATCCAGAGCACAAACCCTACCTTGATTTGGTGAGCAATATTCCACTACCTCCAAACTTTAGAAGATTCATATTCCCAATATTAAATGGCTCGACGGACCCTGAACAGAATTTAATGTACTACGCCTCTTACTGAGGCCCCATGATGGGAACTCGAGAGAATAAAGAGGCAGTAAAACTCAAGTTCTTCAAATGAACCCTATACGGCTCGAACATCGTATGGTATACTAGAATTCCATCCAATTTAATCACAGCCTGGGAGGACCTTCGATGACAGTTTCTCTTATATTTTAGTTTGATGATGCCTTAGACGACGGTTAGTGATCTCATGAACTACATAAAGTGGGAGAACGGATGAGTCTCAGACTTCATTGCCAGGTAGAAAGGTCTGACTTATTCCCTGAACCGGCTGCTCCCCCATGATGAGAAGCTCTCTAGGTGTATTGATAACCTTCGGGATGAATTGTGAAAATAGCTCATACCAGTGAAGTAAACAATTGGGTTTAAATTTTTGTCTCTCATTCCCCACAAAATATAATACTACTTTAAATGGAAAAGTATTATGTGATAAGTTTCCCCATAAACCCCTGGGAAAAGTGCAGGAAAAGATGAAGTGACTTCTGTCACACTTAAGATACCCCCAGGACCAGGTCCAGTTTCCAAGCCCCAAAACAAACCATGTGGTAGCCCCGGGATGACAACAACCATCCCCCACCATTGCAATATGAGCGAAGATGTTTTAAAGAATTTTTTTTGAATAAATAAGAAATAATTTTTACTCTTTCTGAGACGACCATGTCTGTGGTTATTTCATAGCCTCCATTAATTTCATTTTTCTCTACATACCAGCCCCAAAGCAATCCGAGGAAGTATGTCTCGACAACTATCTAAATTATTTTTCCTATCACCATATAATAAGACACGCCATCCATGAATGCTTAATTTTCAAGGATCTCTAACAAAAGGTGGTGGATTCTAGGAATGTCAAGTTGGAACCTCCACTAGCAAGAGTGGAGTATGTTTCCAACTCTGACTCAATAGAGGAAGAGGAATGAAAAACAATCACCAATAAAGAGAAATAGATTGACAATTGGATGACCCGGATGACCATCAACAGAGTCCATGGAATCCTCATGCAAAGTTAAAACAACCTTTTATTCCCCCAAAATCTCCCAACACAACATAGTCATCCTACTTGGCCCTACAGCCCTCTAAAGACTATATGGTCAAAAAGAAGGAGGAAAAAATAAGATGACAACAAAGATGTTGTTAGTGTTGACACTTTAGGAATCCATGCCAAAAGTCTTAGTAAAACGAGAACCGCCCCACCAAATGGTACAATGGGAACCGTCCCACAAAACAACACCATCAGAAAGATTCAGTCAAATAGAAACAATGTTAGAACAAGAAATAATATTCGGTTCAATTAATTTCATTCACTTGATGGACCCCTTATCGAATGGATATTATGTCCATGAACCCGAATTCCCTACTCTAAACTGGAGAGCCGAAGGAAGAGGCCACAGAGGAAAGAGGTGTCCTGGAAGGCATGATCGTGGCAGGATTAAAATTCCTAGCCATGCCAGAAATAGAACTGTTAACATCAAGGAAACACCCTGAAGGACACTTTGGATGATGCAAAAAGAACCAGAATTCTCCTCCAACCCCATTTGAAGAAATCCAAGCCCATTTATCTTCTAATATCCATCAGGAGAAAAACAAATATCAAACTGCCCAAGGAATGTAGGCGGACTAGTTCGGCCAAACCCAGAAAGAACCGCATCACCACCAGATCTAGTCATAGAGGCTGAACTATCTACATCTAAATCCCAAACCCCTAAAGTGTCTATAAAATAGAAACCCAAAGTTGAGAAGCTTTGAAATTTAGAGTAGAAGTTTTATATTCTAAAGAATCATGCTTCATAACCAACAAAACTATAAATATTGGATGCATTAAGTCTATCTGTAGATCTTAGGGAGGCACTCATCGAAATCTTACTAAGTCCCTATGAGTTCGAGGCCGAATTAGAAGAAGCCAAAGATTATTGGATGGAGACCAGTCCTGAAGAATTTCATGCTATCATCTACATTACAGATAGGGATAAAGACACCATCATGTGAGGGAACATCAATACCTTCTATATGTTCAAAAAGATAAATGAAGTTGATGTTCAGAGGATCTTCATAAACAATAGCTTTAAAGTCAGCCTCCTCCTACTGTGAACTCTTTGTCGGCTATGCTATTAAAAAGATAGCTTGACACCCTACACCACTACTCTGTTGAGATGTGACAAAATTGAGCAGAGACTGTTGGGATGAATCAAGATTAAAAATTAGCTTGGGACCTCACATCAGATTTTGAGTTCCTGGTAGTGTGGAAAAGTAAGGATTTCAACATCCTGTAAGGGATGCCTTGGCTGCTTAATCATGCTAAAATTACATCATCATGCCATAAGTGCATCAAATATTTCACTAATGGAAAAAACAGTATATTTCACACCAATAAATCCATATTTGAGTCATGTGAATCACATTATATTGACTTAGGGATCTATGAATCTAAAGAGAAACATCATTCAAACGATGACATTGATTATATTACTACACTGAATGGATTAGAAATAGCTCCCACCGACACCCTCTAGTAGATTGGGGAAGAGTACGTACTACCCATAAACCAATTTGAATGCACAAGTGCAAGTCTGGATGCAGACATAGTTGTCTGCAAGATATCCACCCTGGCTTCCAAGTCCAAAGACACGGAGGGGTCGGATGACACCCATGATGTTAGGAAAATCCAAATTAAATATGCTCCTAGCCCATCATTTGGACCTAAAACTACCCCTTCCTCACACACCAAGGAAAAAGACGATTTCTCTCCCAACATTAGAGTGTTCATATCAAAAATCATCTCTTCATCAGAGGAGAATGATGATTAAGATTATGATAATGAAGAATAAGAAGAATATGATGAATAATAATACCTCAAAGATTATCATCCTTTATTTGAAGATGTTTCCTTCACCACAATTGACTAGATTAAAGAGATAAACATGGTTACCGAAGACGGCCTGCGACCCGCTCTGATTAGTGTGGTTATGCCTATTGAGGAACAGAAGGAATACACCACCCTTATAAATAAGAATCCAGATGTGTTTGACTATAATAACACAGAAATATTAGTCCTCGATCACAAGGCTTACACTTCTCATTTGGGATTACCAGAAGATCATAGTGGCTATAAGCAAGAAGCTATAGGGACCCACCCGACACATGTTGCCAAAATAGAGTTCGAAGTTGAAAAGATGGTCAAATCAAACTATAAACGGGAGATCCAGTATCCAATATTTATGGAAAACATATACCATGTCAAAAATAATAATGGAAAGATTATAAACATCATTTAATTTAGGGACCTTAATCTACATTTAACAAAAGATGATTTTCCAGTTCCAATCACAGAATTGTTGATATATGAAACAACCAGATATGAGGCTCTCTCTTTCATGGACCGCTATTCTAGAAGAAATAAACTTTGGATGAACCAAGGAGATGAAAAATATACATCTTTTAGGGCCCCTAAGGGAGTGTTTTGTTGTAAAGTTATTCCCTTTCATTTAAATAATGTTGGCGCAAAATATCAGCTCGCCATGCAATGCATCTTTATGCCCTTCTTGGAAAGGTTCATCGAGTGTTATGTCAAAGATCTGGTGGTTAAATCATGATATTCCTCGAACCATCTAGCCGATCTTGAAACTATCTTTAACAAATTGCGACAACAATGTTTAATGATGAATCCCCTAAAGTGTGCCTTTGGAATTTCCTCGAGCAAATAACTCGGCTTCATCGTACCCTCATCGCATCATCGAAGTCGACCCAGAGAAGAAAAAATCCATCATTAGCATGTCCCCACCTTACAACCTCACTAAGTTAAGAGGTGTCTAGTGGCACCTCTCCTATATTCAGTGCTTCATAGACAACTTGGAGGGTAAATTATTACCTTTCACCAGGCTCATGAAGAAATGAGTTAAATATGAGTGGGATAATGATTTCCAAGATGGGTTTGACAATATCAAAAGATATCTCTTAATCCCACTGGTGCTGATTCCACCAGTTGAGGGTAGACAACTCATATTTTACGTAACCACCCTAAAATGGTCATTAGGAACCTTCCCCATGCATAAGAATTATATCGGAAGTGAGAATATTCTCTATTACCTCCGTCGGACAATGATTGATATTGAAACTCGGAATTCAAAAAATTAAAAGAACTGCCTAGCCCTAATCATTACGGTTAGAAAACTCAAGCATTACCTACAAAACCATGAGGTCCAACTTATTTCCCACTACAACCCGCTCAAATAAATCCTCAACTGTCCCATCCTAAATGGGTGCCTATCCTGATGTGAGGTCATCCTACAACAGGTTAACATATGGTATGTACCCCAGAAGTCCATCAAAGTCCAGGAATTTTTGAACTTTTTGAACGAGAACCCTTCAAAAGAAACAACATTTTTGAATGATAAACTTAAAGGTAAAAAAGTTTTTTCCATACCGGAAGACCCCCATTCACGGGAGATGTACTTAAAAGGTTATTCATTAAGCCCGACAGGGAAATAGATGTAGGATACCAAACTCAATGATGGGGGTCTATGAGATATAATCGTATCCCCCAAAAAGGCCATCCTACCTTATTATTTACTTCTTTTAGATGCGTGTAAAAATATTGAAGCATAATATCATACCCTCATTAGAGGCCTAGAACTGGTACTTCATGTGAAAGTTAATCACTTAAAAATATATGTTGATTCATAGCTAGTCATCAAATAGTTCAATGATGACTATTACAATATGAAAGAAGTATTGGTCTCCTTGATGAACCACATCAGATAATTGATGGAATAATTCCCATCAGAACCAACACTGGCTTATGTCCCCTGGTCACAAAATGCTCAGGCTGACGCGTTGGAAAATTCAACCACAGCCTTGGATGATCCAGATGGGGAAGAAAAAGTCATTATCATTGCCCACCATTAGATTGTCTTGCCATTAATCTAGAGAAATACGGAGGAAACTGATGAAATTAGTTTCATTTCTAATCCTTATAGTCACACCACTGACTAGATGATTCCCATTATGAATTACCTTTAGAATGGGGAACTCCCACCAGATAGGGCTGGAGGGGAGTTGGTCGGAATACGGGCAGTCAACTTTGTATTGTATAATGGGGTAACCCAAGAAAATTTTCTCTAGAAACAAGGCCTTGATGGGGTTCTTTCTCATGTGTATTCATGGAGAAGAGATTGCCACTGTCATGAACGTAGTGGATGTCGGAGCTTGTGGAGCACACCAATTAGCAACCAAGCCCTCTCACCAAATTTAAAGGGTTGGGTAATACTGTCCTACTATGATACATGATTGTGCCATATTCACCAAGAAGTTCAATTCCTTCCAAGTTCATGTAAATTTCATAAATTGACCCCTAGAGTTACTTCATATGGCTATGTACTCCTAGCCATTTGCTGCCAGGGGAATAGATGTTGTGGGACTGTATCCTCCTGCCACAGCCAGGAAATTCAAGTTCATACTCACACTGACCGACTTCTTTTAAAAATGGGCTGAATCCATACTCTTTAAAGAAGCCAGGAAGAAAAACATCATCAGATTTGTGAAGGACAACTTCATTACCATATTTGGTGTCCGTCATACGATATTTACAGAAAATGATACCAACTTATGCTATGCTGAGTTGGAAAAACTATACCAAGAGTATGGAATCAAAGCCAACCATTCATCCCACTACTACGCTGTGGCCAATGGGAATGTATAGACTTTCAACAAGACATTGTATAACATAATTAAAAAGATGGTTGATAGGGATTATAAATCGTGGTCAGAAAAGCTTCTTCATTCTTTGTGGGATTATCATACCATGACCTGCACTGCCACCCAAGAAACCCCATACTCACCAGTATACGAGGCAAAGGATTTTTTGCCTATTAAAATCCAAGTTCCATCACATTATGTAGACATTTCTGATCAACTGTCCACATACGAGAAATCCCAAAGACAGTTTGATGAATTGGAGAAACTAGACTAAAAAAATTCACACTCTACACCATTTGGAAATATATCATGATTCTATTTCATGAGCCATCAACAAAAAGGATCACCTTCGATATTTTCTCATAGTAGAAATGGTGTTAGTCCTAAGAACCCTGATGATACTCAAAAAGAATCCCCAAAGCTTGAACCAAATCGGGAAGGAACATATATCATATATAGGGTCTATTAAAATGGAGTGTATTCCCATATATCAGTGGACCAATAGCTCATCATGGATCCCACAAAAGAAATGTTCTTGAATAAGTATTTAGAGTAGTAATGTGTGATTCCATGGTAAAAACTCTAAGACCTTAAACTGTGAGTAATAATACCCATATCTCATGGTAAAAACTATAAGACCTTAAAATTTTATTCATTTTCCTCACTGCATAACTTAAAACTGTACAGAATTAGTCCATGTAACATGACATTGAACCATGAAGCAAGGTTCTGAGCTCTTTAACCCTAAACTGTGAGTTATAATGCCCAAAATCTATGGTACAAACTCTGATCCCTTAAACTATGAGTAAAAATACAATGATGCCATGGTCCAAACTCTAAGACCCTAAACTATGAGTCATTTTATTCTCCACATGATGTTGTAATATAAGTAATTCATTCCTAAAACATGACATTAAATTGTGGCTTATGTTCTCGTTGTAATACGTTAAACTACATGGCACAGTGCGTCATAATCGCATGACAATAAACTGCATGATCATTCGTAGAAATTTGTGTGGACTGTTTTATTACTTTTCAATATACATAGATATGCCTCGATCCTTGATTCTGGCCGAGCCCCCACCAAAAATAAATTCCTCCATCATGCCCTTATCTCCCTGCATTTGAAAGGGAAACCCTTATCACTCCTTGTTTCTCACAATCAAGTGTAACTCACGTAAGATTAGGATTAGTGGTATGGATTCCATTACAAAAGTAGTTGTAGGGTAACTAGACCTAGAAATTTTGGTGGATAGAACAAAAATTCCCATATCCCTATAATCGAGAAAAATTAGTACAGAGATTGTTCAGAACTGTGTATGGCTTGATTCCTATCTGTGCAGGATGCATAGTGATGCCCAAATTTGGAATCCTAGACCAGCCATAATTATCATAAATAAATTTTCTCACATTTCCTTACACAAGGACTGAGCCAAATATGTACAAGAAACATTTAGAACTATATATGGATTGATTCATGCCCATGCAGGATACCTAGTGACACCTAGATTTGACACCCAGGCCTAGCCACCAAAAAAAATTCCCCTTTCCCCATGCGTAGGTAAAACTTGTACGGGGAGTCTATGAAGGTCCTAATAAGATGATAATAAAATGAAAAATTCTTAAAGAGTTATGTGTGGTCCAGTTCTCAATTTCATGATATCTCGCACATCCCCCCCCCAATCATGAGAAGTAAAAGTATCATGCTCTCCATATACATATGAGTTAGACCTATATGGAAGCTCCATTAGTTCACAGTTAAACATGGTATGGGTATTCTATACATTCTCAGGA
This sequence comes from Viscum album, assembly GCA_963277665.1. Classification (NCBI taxonomy): domain Eukaryota; kingdom Viridiplantae; phylum Streptophyta; class Magnoliopsida; order Santalales; family Viscaceae; genus Viscum; species Viscum album. The sequence continues at coordinate 1,283,804,791 of OY728159.1, read as the reverse complement.
ACATCTTTCATACTTGTCAAACACCATACTCGGGGAAAACATCGATCCCCATAATCATTCAAGGCCATATGAGAGGGAAGTTTAGTGTCCCGTGGACACCTTTGTTTTGACTATGCACATCATTTCCTTGAGGCTATGCATATGTTTCCCACAAAAATGGTTGTAAATCAAAGAAAAATTCATCCCTAGGAGAGTATTCTCCCATATTAGTATGCCCAATGGATTCCAAGCCCCCTGTCATTCCTCATGATTCAAGTTTCCCCAGGGACTATGGTTTACACCTTCTATCATCACTCATGTCTAAGGAATGTCAGAACATCCTATTTTCAATCAACTCAATACTATTAAAGAACATTATGATAGCATAATCTTCCTCACTGCATGACTCTAAACTACACAATATCATGTCCTCACCGCATGACAATAAACTGCATGGAGAAATTCATCCTTATTGTACAATGTTAAACTGAATAGAAAGGGTTTAAGACTAAAGTGACCTCTGATGTTTATTTTTTTATTATTAGGAAATGACACAGAGTCCTCGTAATCCTTTGTTTCTTACATCAAGAATATCTCACATGATCTTAGGGATCTTAGCGAGAGATCCACAGTGACTTTTTGGAAAAACACCCCAAGAATTTGGTCCTATTATCATGACCCTAAAATGAATAACACATTTATCTTCCACGAGAGGAACCCCGTGTCCTAGTAATACAATGATGAATGACCATCTATCCCAAAGATGGAATGAATTCCTCACCCTGCATACAAGTCAGATCTATGTAAGGGACACCAAATTCCCTGAGTAAAATGCAGCCCAAATGTCCCCAATATGTTCAGATACACTACTACCATATCCCAAACATCTTGAGGTGAGAAATCTTAAATCCCTATAATCATTCAAGGCCATATCAGATGTATGGACAATGTCCTAAAAACAACTTTTTTTCTATGTGAATCATTCCCTAATGGATCTGTATATGTCACCCACAAAAATGGCCACCAATCAAATGAAAATCCATCCTTGGGAGAGTCCTCTCATATCTCAGTATGCCCAATAGATTGCAAGCCACGTTCCATCCCCCCCGATTCAAGGGCCCTCAATGTCATTGTTTAAATTTTCCTCTCTATGCACATCTTGGATATATCAGAACATTCCGGCCTGATTTATCTCTAGACTCTTCTTTGAGGATTCTAAAGATACAACACATACATGTTTCTTATTAATCTACATACAAAAGAAGAGTTCCCCAACTCATTTATGGGATTCCCCCAAATAAGTTCAGTTAATATTCCCCTTCTCATGTTCGGGTGCACCCTTTTGTCGAAGGTCACATACTATATTAAGAGTGTTCCCAAAATCCATAATCTACCATAGGCCGTCAAATATGGAAGGCAGTGTCATGAGGACACATTTTCTTGAATATTAACATCATTCCCTGGTGGCTCTTCATATGTTACCCACAAAAATGGCCATTAATCAATGGAAAATTTGTCCCTAGGAGAGTCCTTTATATCCTTCGGATGCTCAAATGACAATCATGTACTGTCACTCCCCCATATTTGGAAAACATTTGGATAACGACTTATATAACTTCTTATTTTCTAATTCCCCTGACATAAAAAGGACTTCTAACTGAACTAACCATTCATAAGCTCTCCCTCATGCAAGAAAGAACCATACAGTAAGAGCTACCCATCTAAAGCTGACATGAATTTCCCTAATGTTTTCAGACACCACTACTCAGGACATCCACCCACTATGGATCCCAACATCAAAATAAATTCAAAGTGTGGCAAATCCAACCAAGGCCATCAAAGATGGAAGTCCAGTGTCTTGCATACACATTTTATTGACTATTCACATCATTACTTGGTTGATCTGCATATGTTTCCCACAAAATAGTCATCAATCAATGGAAAATTCTTCCCTATAAGTATCTTTTCCTACTTCCATATGCCTAAAACGTCTTTTGAGCCTCATGCATATCCAAACTGAAGACGTTAGGGTCAATAAAATTCTTAATCCTTGTATAAAGGATATTAGAACATTCTAGGATGAAAATCCCAAGTCTAGGACCTGGACCATTTAATTTGGTCAATGTTATTCAACCAAAAACATCAGTAATGTGTTTGATTGGTAGGATTGTGAACTGCCAGTGAAAAAGATTCTATACATGATAGAACAAAAATCATCAAAAGGAACCTCTAAGAAAAAGTCATGTTGTTCCCACTAAGCTCGTTCCAAGAAGGCTTAGGAAAAAATGAACATAATAATAAAAAATACATAAAAGATGTTGAGTTGTTTTATAAAACCTCATTAATCATTGAAATATGCTTACTGAGTCTTGCAGATCAGGAAAATATTTGAGCCTGATTTGATTATTCTAGTTTACTGATCATGGTTCAAAATTACTACCTGATTGAAATGATGTTTCTATTATTGATTATGATTATTTGACATGAAAGGAAAATGCGAAGATAGATAATTTAAAGTAAAATCAGTTTCATTGTGTTCAACAAAAATGGAGGAGCATCCCCAGTTCAGAGTCCCTCCAAACTATCGATAAAAAAAGAAGAATAAATATCACAATTTGGGACAAAACTACAACACGAATCAGTTCTCCCTTTCCTGAAGTATGTAAAGTCATTTCTGTGGGCCATCAATAGTTTTCTCCAAATAATAACTATCATCCTTTTTGGCCTTGACTGTTGGACGTACCCACTCCAGAACAACTTTATGGTTCTCCCCATTCTTCTAGACGGCTTCATAGTTTGAATGTGAAGAGGCTAGTTTATCCCTCAAACTTATTATGTGGGATTATCACTCCCGCATATCTTCCTCTTGGGTGTCCAAAAAATCATGACCCTTCACCTCCTCAGATTTTTTATGATCAAATTATTCCAAAGAATCTTGGAAGGTCTCCACCTAGTAATGGGAAGAATTGAACTTGGTCAGCTATTCCTCATAGGAGGTAATGTTTTTTTAGTCTATGAAGATTTGATAGATGGGGAGGTGTAAGTGCTAATAATCGAAGAATCCAGAACCCATCTCAGTGAATAACCATGGAAATGTTTTATTCTCATCATCAAAATTGTCCATAGGGGTCTCCATTGAAAGAGAAAATAACAGGATCCATGCCTTTTTTCACACTGCCTCGTGCCTCGCCACACTACCATTACCTTGATCCTCCCCCACCATAAAATGTTTTTAAGTAGGAAGAGTCATTATAGAAGTAGGGAGAGAACTAAGACAGGTCACCCAAGAGGGGGGAATCTCTTTTTCCTCAGATAGATCATCTGATGAAGCCTGGTGCGGAGGACTAACCGCTGCTTCTATTGTGGGTGGTGATACTCTGATGGTGCCAAACTCATTAATGTATTGAGAAGTATCTATGGGAGTGGAGAAGTTTGAATCACTACCCAATGATATAGGTTTTACCAATGAGGCCCCTCCCAGATTTTTTTGACGATGAACTGAGAATTTTCTTACCACAAGGGAAGGAGTGGGTGGTGTATTCATCATGGATTTTGTAGGTACATAAGTTGATGGTGTAACTGTTACACTCTTCATAGTATAAGGAATATGTGGCATTGTCATTAGGGAAAGGATGGGTTGGGAAATGGTAATAGGTTTCTACACTCTTCAAAATGGTTCTTTCATTATCCTGTTGGGGTAATAGTATTCCCATAGTCGGGCATATTCCAATGACATAAAAGTGGATTATGTATTATTCGGTATGATAACATTCATATTGGCACCATCATGAATCATCATAATCCATAATTGGAGAAGAAATATGGTACAAGACTCTCCCCTTAATTGAACAGCCGGAAGCAGCGCAGTTTGTTGAAGGCATCGAAATTTTCTAGAAAACCGCTAGGGGAGGTATGGCTCACAAATGACTACTATATCTATAAGAGAGGTGGGAATCCCATCCTGAAGTGTTATGTGGTATGAACATTACTCCAAATGACCATCCATGTCACATCTTAATAGCCCATGAGGTGTAGGATATGGTGAGAATGATAAGTGAGAAGCATAATTCAGTAACCCAGCCACATCAATAACGCTTAGAGTCTCTAGACGAAAAACAAAAACTTTGAGAGGTGTGGGTTGAAATTAAGAATGATAAAACATTGTAATATTCTGGTATTAATAATAGAGGAAGTGTTCTTTTATACACCTAGTACAGAAATTGAAATGGTCTACTGAGATGGAGTGGCCGCCTGCCTTACTGTATTTATCCCAATAACTCATAAAGTCATGCGAGAGCGGGAAGGGATAAATTAATGGGTCAACCCTCGACTAGCATGTCCACCATCATCAAATTTCAATCTCAAACCCTGGTATAGACATCATGGGATGGAAAAGCTATCTACTCAACAAAATGTAAAATTAACCTACTAATCTATGCACTGGTGATACGTATTGTAGAAGATCATGTCCCTATGTGGTAAATCTTACCTCTTCAAGGGTAGCATAGTATGACCATAGAGTTTGGAAGTAATGGAGGTATGGGTGAGTTTGGTTGTGCAGAGCCCTCAGAATGGGTCCATTCATTAGAAAGAATAACCCTATCCACACCTCGAATGGGATAATCGAGCGACCCTGGAGGGGATGATCGATTAATCCCTCTTCCAAGCCCAGTAGACTTCTTTTCAAAAGGAAAACATGGTTAGTGTCATTCCATGTAGTGACTGTTGGGAGAAACATGTCGTACATCTCTTCAAGGAAATGGATTCCTCCATTTTGGTGGATATCCCATAGGCTTATTCCCACATCCCCATGAAATAAGTGGAAGGTTTTGGTGCTTGATCATTATCATCTTAGTAACTCTGAAAGGATTTGTCATGGGGAGAAGACTACAAACTGAGAATCCCAGGCCGCATGATATAAACCCTCCACCTCCAAATGGTCAAGGGACTCCGAACAGGTCTGATGTACCCAGAATGCCTAGGCCAATTCATCAGAGGAACATCCTATGGCCTACAGATCCCACTTATTCATCCACCTGTCATTGGGGTTTTCATTGGAAATGTTAACAATTTATGGGTAATTTTGGGCGCTTAGTCGTGGGATACCATTGTGGCACCCACGGTTTCCATGAGTCCATGTCGAGCTCCCTAGTATGAAGACATTATCTTGAATCGAAGTGGTGATGAATTCTCCTACTGGGGAAATGTTGGCGTGATCATGTCCCTGTGGTTCCCCTAAGAGGACTAAAGGGCTATCAGGGTCAGCCAATGGTAGAGGAACATCATCAGAGATACCAAATCCATAGTAGAAACTCTACTGATAGTGGATTGGCTAGAAGATCTAGCATCAATAATTCTTGTAAGAATAATTCACGAGGAAGTGTGTGGGATTGAATATGATCATTACTATCCCCCACCATGGTCTCCCTTATCTTCGTCGATTTTATCACAGCCTGTGAAGCAGCCATTGTAGCCTGCACCAAAGGATCCATAAGCCAAAAAAAATTCAGTCCAATTAAAATTTTCTTTTGGATAAAGGCTATGGATGAATGGATAAAGGACTCATGATATTTCCACAAAAGGCTCCATGTACTATTTCTGAAAATGGTACATGGTAGCCACATCCCATGTACTACATAGTGTGTGGAAGCTACCCCGCCTACAACTAATGTATGTGGATTCATTTCCCCACATACAACCATGGTACGTGAACCATCTGTGAGGTGTTGGCCTGTAGATCATTGGCCAGTGAACATAAAGGTTCATGGAAGGAGCATACTATGAACCTAGGCCCTGATTAAGATCATGTTCGGACATTTTGGATAAAAGTTTATGTTCATATTATTAGTTCTTAATGTTTGGTTCCCCGATCCAAGTTCGGTATGCAAACACACAAGCCGCATAGCATCTTCCTTTATTCAATCTAGATTTTTATTTTAAAATTTCATGAAACCGTTCGTGAAATCCAAATTATGGTACATGGGTATAGAAATGGTAGAAATTTCAGTTCGCGGTACTTATGACGCGATTCAAGAGCAGGATTTTCACAAGGGGCATGGTATACAAAAGTATAAAAAGATGAGGAAGTCGAAAGTGCTTTTCCCTGCTATAAAAATTAAAATAAAAATGACATGGACCCCTATATATAGGTGTATTCCCCTCCTACTAGTCCCATATACTCTACAGCGAGCTGTTTCAGTTCAGGACAACCTCTACATCGTAATAGTAATTTTATTTATTCCGAACAATCCCTAATCTGATGGGGGGAATTTGTAGTGTCCTGAAAATTCCTCCAATGGAAGCAAATACCACTAAAATCACTTTGAAGAAGTAAGGAAGTACATAAACAAGTATATCAAGGTCAATTGGACTCAAATTGAGTTTCAAATTTCATATAAAACTTCAAGAGATTCATGTTTTCAAATAATTTCAAGTGTCCCACATACCATCACTAGGAAAGGTCCGCACACCACCCGGATCGCGAACCACTAGGTACAAGGAACAATCTACGAGACACTGAACCATGAAGTGATAGCTAGAAAACCCAGTGGACTACGAACAACATATCTAAAGGACTCATGTGTATGAAACCCATCTGCATACCATCCTGCAAACTCGTTAGTTTGTAGACAAATAAAACCAATAGGGTTCTGTGAACCGTTATCGTGAACAGAAGCCTCCTCCAACCCGGATTGACCAAGTCATCTGTGGGTCAGGTTATCTCTTCATGGGCCACTGAAAATGGTTTCATGTTTCCAATATATACAATTTCTCTGATGCTCTATAAAAGAGAGCATAAGATAAGGATGAAAGGATGGATGAAGAAATATTCAAGGGGACTCCGAGGTTGGAAGTAAGAGTTTGGAGAAGATTCTGGGTTCAGTCTCGATTCATTGGTGAAGCCCAAATTGTGAACCACACTCTCTATTGGTACAGTCAGTCGCGAACCCAAATATGGGGGAATTGAGTAATAATAATATAACCATGAACCTAATAGGTTAACTGAGAACCATATATCTTTTATAGGTAAACTCCCCTTGAACAATAATCCCCTAGATCCTCCTTCATTATGGTGTTCCAAATAGTGTACCGCTATGCAGACTATACCAGGAACTACGTACTACATCAGTACGCTGATGGAAACCAAATAAGCAAGATGAGTTGCGTACCACTATGGTATGTAGTGATCTCTACCCATTCCTACATACCACATCGGTACGCGGATGTACACACTACCCACATACCACTACGGCATGCGGAGCCTCCCCCATACCACATAAGAAATCAGTACGCGTAATGGGGTATTTTTGGGTATCATTTCCTCCAATTCCAACCACACCCCTCCATTACTGTCTAGTCCTCAATAATCCCTCTGATAATCCATCCTCTATCATCAGGCCAAAGCCTCCTCCAAATCCATGGGAATAATTTGATCAGACCATTAGTTGCATCAGCCTACCCCATTGAGTATGCATACCCATAGTAAGAAGAGTCATGAAGGATCTCCCCACAATGGTTAGGGATTCATGAATTCTTGTGGGTCTACATTCCAAGGGTAACCCTCATTAAAACCTTGGGATGCTCACATGAATCTCCTCATTCTCAAGATTAAGGGTGATCACTTACTTTGCCATTCGATGAGAAATAGTGATCAGTTGAGGGGGTTATATTCTCTTCTCATTTGACGAGGACAGAACTCATCCGCTTTCCTAAAATATATTTTTGGGCCCTCCCACTGAGGTATGTCCCTAATCTTCCAAGGACAAGTCTCACGACATTTAATTCCATTTCACACAGAATAGTTCATCGCTCCATGCTCTTTCCCATGGTCGCCTCAGCCTCATCCTCCATAAGCTCTCCCTCTCCCACCAAGAGGAGAGGAAGCTTGTGCTCTGTAGAATCTTTCACGTCCTCTTACTTCTAACACTGACCATGACTCCTGTGGGATTAGAGATTCATGACGATTACAATATCCACCCAATACAAACTATGAGAACTCTGATTCCTGATCAAACCATGATATGTAGGCCACCTACTCGAAGGCCTGATCTCAAAAAAAAGAGCCCTCCCATAAGGGTTCATCCAGTCATGTTTCCCTCAAATGGGAAGCTTCCATGCATAATCCCCATCCATTTTGAACAATTTGGGTTCTGATTCCTCTCCTGAGAATACATATGAAACCTATATTATAGGTCTAATCCCAATATCAAATCTCCTTTTGTCCCCCTTTTATGATGATAAACATCAAATCTACACATTGTATAGCACAAGTCAACATCACCTTCATAGAAAAAAAATTTATGCATTCCTATGATGATCTTGAAAATCAAGGGTAGCCCATGGACACAATCTTCTAGAATAAACCAAGGATTCATGAACATATGAACATGACTAAAATCTATAAGAGAGTCCTAGAACAGGAAATAATATTTCCCCAGAAGGGTGTCGTGAGACTGACTTCCCATCCTCTCAAACATTGGAGTCCTTAAGTGTTTTTTGTTGAATCATCAATCAACGAGTGACTGCCTTTGGAAAGAAGTTCTGTGAATCATGGATAACAAGTCCATCTAGAATTCCTAGATCCATGGATAAACCCATTGAAAATCATCCAAGGAAGTTATATTTGAGGAGGACTCATTACACAAGTACTTTACCCCATGAAATCACATGTCTGGACCGACAAAATCTGGAATCTCCTTCGCAATGAGAAAGGGGTAAATTTACTAGTCCACGTGGGGTTAATCCAAAATTATTTAATGGATAATGATGTAGAATAGTTTAAAACAATATTAATGGTGAATTTGACCAGAAACTGTCTCCATAAAAAGAGACGGGGGATGATCCTCGTCGGACCATTTCCACACTACCCGAAACATGCCACCTCAGAGGAGGAGTAATTATTTAAATGGAATAAGTTCTTCCCTAGTCTATAAGTTAACTCTTGGACAATGGAATTGACTTGGATTATTCCCATTATCCCCTCACATAATACGTTGAACTCAATGAAAATTTATCACTCTATGACCTTCTTTTCCAAAGAAACAATATATTACCCTCCATTTGAGATTTTCATATAGGTAAATTGTCCCAAATTATTGACATTTATAAAGTAACTCATCATTTGTATATGTTCATTAATAAATAAATCATAAAATTCCATCTTACTCTTATTTTATTAATTTGAAATTTTTCTGAAGTTCATTTTTTAATCAAATATCACAATAGTTTATGATGAATAATCACAATATCAGTCTCTCCAACCATCATCATTTTAGGTTTCTCATAGTCACCAATTTTTTCATTACATTAATTTCAAAGATTACTTATTTTTGTTCCATCCATTAAAAATACCAAAAAAGAAAAGTGTGAGAATTAATGATCATAGTTGAAAACCACATAATCATGAAAATCACTTATAGGATATCTAAATCAGGATACTTGATGTTCAATATATGACACATTAATCAAAACATAGTTTATCCATTTTCATTTTTCAATTCCATAATGATGTATCATAAAGAATTTGTGAATTTACTAATCACATCCCTAATGATTGTCAAACCATGTGAATAGTAAGGACTAACTTAATAGTTCCCACTAATGTTTTATAACCCTAGATTTCAAAGGATGACTAAAACATGCTATTATAACAACTATAAAGTTCCAAAAATCTCATACATAGATATTACATATTAAATTAAGATTATACATTATATAAAATAACAATTCATACTAGAATATTTTAGTTCTAGATCCTTTGGAAATGTAGAAATAAAAAACTAGTTTATAAGTGAGCTACATCATTCCCCATTAATTTTTTCAAATCTCGTACACCTATTACAAAAAACATACATAAACCAATTTTTCATAAAATATGGAATAAAACATAATAAAAGGTGATATAGATTCATAGTAAGGGTAATCAAGGGAGATATTAGTGATCACATATGAATAACATGACCGTAAGTGTATGTGAAAATGATATTAACATTTAAAAACCATATGATCTATATCTTAGTTCATAAAAATTACACATAGAATAAATATTGGATTTTTATAAGACATGAATCTTTATGAATCAGATTACATAATCCATGAGAGTATAACATTTTCATAAGACATAGAATTTCTTTATACATGTAATCATTGAAAATCTTATGTTAATGCTACCCACGAAGACATTAACAACACATTAGGCATGGGATAACCACCCATTTACCTACTTTGGGGTTGGGATAACCTCACATGTTCCCAATATTGGGCTTTGAATAACCTCGTATTTTCCTCTTTTGGGCATAGTAAAACCTCATGTGTACCCTCTTTAGGTCATGGGATAACCTCTCATGTACCATTTACTTTCATATAATATTAATCATTACAAAATGAAGTGGATGGATATATAGGTTCCACCCATAAAATTAAATTTAAATTTTTGTCCCAATATATCGTAAAACATTAATTATATTATAAACCATGAAAATAATTGTGTTACAAAAACATTTTAGTATAGCATAACATCTGGAAAAGAAATGAGTTTTATAAACATTTCTGTATTTCATCATAGAATACCCCATGGAAAAGGAATGAGTTTTGTAAAAATCATTCCATCATAGACATATATCATATATAAAAATAATGATGATGGTAATATTATATCATATCACCAATAAATATTAGGTAACATTTAATAATTTCATATTATATGGAAAATGGTTTTTAAAGATCACTTAGACAATTTCCTAAGATAAATATCCTTTTCACATTGAAAATAAATTTTATTAAAACTAAATATTCAAAAAATTTAAAAATAATTTTATTTGAAAATAAACATTCAAACATATAAAGGAAGATTTAAAATAATGTGTTGTCATAATGGTGTGAACTTCTTTTAATGTTGTACATGTTAAAACCCTGAATTCTATCAAATTTTTGATAAAATACAAAAGGTCCTTATTTGGAAAACAATATGAAGATTACTTTTAAAATGTTTTATAAAATTAAAAAAGTGGAAAACTATCATTATAGAAAATTTAAGGGTATTAAAAAAATTTATCATATTTTTTTAATAAAACACAGATATTAAATAAAGAGGATTTTCTAGCAGATATATAAATAATGTCAACTTTTCATAAAAACAATATTGTAAACTCTTGAGTACATAAAGAGAGTAAATTTGAAGGGAATTATTTATTTTCATGACATAACCATTTGAAAATAAAATTCATTAGTTTCATGACAGATTGATTATTTTATTTTTTTTCATTGAAACAATAAACATAATCATTCCTAATAAATGATTATATTGTATCATAAAACCATTACCACTTTGGTAACATTAAATCATAATCCCAATAAAATAATGATATTAAATTAAAATTAAAATATAATGTTAATAAATTAATTAATTATATTACATTTCAAAATATATATATATTCACCTCATAAAATAATATATGTGCATGATATAATATATGCCCCAAAGAAGACAAATTGAGACAAAAATATGCTACCTAATTTCTTGGATTCCTTTGTAAATGTTCCAACTATATGTATAATAAATATAAGTTTACAAAAAATTTATTAAGTAACCATAATCATATTTATCATATTATATATATTTATCAATGAAATTTTTTGAACCATTTAAATAATTCATTTTAAAATCATGTTTTAGGTAATAAATGATTTATTTTTCATATAGGTTTTAGTTTTGTATTTTCAGTACTTGTATTTTGATTATTTTTCATTATTCAATAGAATTTTTACAATTATATAATTATCATATAAATTTGATATATATTACTTTATTTTAATCCAAAAAAGTTATTAATGGATGTTTAATTTCACCATTCATGGAGATGGTAGGTCATATTTGCACATGAATGTCATTTACATTTTTTGAAAGATGGATCTAATGAATGATATATAATATATTACATTTATAGAATAATTTATAATTCGTAAATAACATATATGTTCATTAAAATTACCCATATTACCTTCCATGTAAAACATATGTGAAAACAGAAATACATAACTTTTTGAGATGGTAAATCGATGTACACACAAGTGACATTATTTTATTCCCATGGAAAACAAAATAAAGAAGATATTTGTGATATTTTTATTCAAAAATTAAAATAATATAATAAATATAATATATAATCATTAAATCAATCAATATATCTATCTATTATAGGTGCTGATAGAAAACTATTAACATCAGTTCGAGAGGCAATAATCCATCGTACACACGATCAATAGTTTGGTTTCCCATTTCATGAAAGAATATATATATATATATAGGTATTTTAGTTAACCTAAAAATATATATGTATATGGGATACTATGGTGTTATTATGTTTTCATAGTTTATTAATATTTTATGTGTAGTAAGAAAAAATAAATAAATAACACATGTTTTATAATTTTTCCAATTCATTAAAGAACATATTTAGGTTTATAAGTAAAGCCTTAATTTTATGGATTAGTAATCTAAATAAGTCTAATATTATGTCAAGAGGTAATTAAGGGAAATATTTTTTTTTCATTTTTTGGTTTATCCAAAGGGTTTTGAAACTGTGAAGTAGAGAGGAGAAGCGGTAGCCTTTTATAAGTGGGGGAGAGGGAAAACATGTAATTTTTCATAAGTATAATGTGTAACCATGTTTTCACATGAAACATGGATCTAAAATCTATAATTATAAAACCTTATAGTTTATAAGGTTGATATATTTCCATTAAATGGGGTTTATATACATTTACAGGTCATTTCAATCATTTCCATTTTAGTTTAACCGCTCGGGAAACATGTTACATCCTTAATCGTGGTAATTATTTTTTATTGTTTTTGCTAATAATTTTTACCAAGATTTTGTGGGAATTTTTATATAATAACAATATTTATTATTTTAGATATATAATCCATTTTATGAAATTCCATTAACTAAGATGGAATTTTTTTTTTAAAATTTAACCAGCAGACATGACTAAATTTTTTTTCTCCAAATTCTAACATTTCAAAATATTGAAATGTTTTTATATCAAGGTTCATTATTAAATTCTTTACATTGACAAAAATTAAATTTATTATAATATAAATAATCTATTTTTACTTTTAAACACATTTTAAATAAAAATATAACCTTATAAATTCTCTAATCAAAAATAATGTTTACAATAAGAAACATTATTCTCACTATTCAAAAAAATAAACTTTTAGAAAATTCTCAAAAATTAAAATTGAGATAATTTTTACATTTTGATTTTAAAATATTAGTTCATTTTTTTAATATACATTTTATAATAGTGTCAAAATATTATTATATTGTTTTTCACAAAAATCAATACAAAAAAATTTAGAAAAAAGAAGTATTTTTTGAATCATATAATGACATTAATAAAAGTTAAGTAATTTTTTATTAATATTATTTATTTATATGTATATAAATTATAATTAATTTAAAAAATGTTTTAATTCTTATTCATGCCACCAGTCGTAACTGCTACGTTATATTGGTCGTGTTTAAATTATAATATTAATAATATATTTTGGTTTTTAAAAACTACTGGATGTGTGTAACACAATCTATCAAATAAATTACATTTATTAAATATATATATATATATTTAATAAATTCTTAAGGTGATATAAACATAGTCAAAAAAAATTTAATTTTTCTGTTTCAAGTTAGAAACATTAATAAGGCCATGACAAATCATGCTTGAGATTTGTAGCTTCGACATCCTATGGATTTTTACTATGATGGTGGCCCATAGGATGGAAATGATTCGATAGGTATTTTTGAGAGAATATTCTTGAATGGGTATAATTTTGAGGATGTTTTAGTTATTCTAGAAGCAGTCATGTTCTATAGATCAAGTAGGATATTGTGGACTACCATCAATCAAGTGTGTTTTTGAGAGGGAACTACTTGGGATACCATCAAGCAGAAGCTTCTTAAGAAATTATTTTTCTATCATAACAATGTTTAACCATGAAAAAGAGTTCATGGTGTTATAGAAAAGTTAAATGACTGTCATTTCATATTTTTCAAGATTTATGTATTTGATTTGTTTTTCACTGTTTGTTGGAATGTGGTAAAAAAATCCTTTGAAGTTATAGATAGGCCTTTGACCTTATCTTAGACATATGGTTATGGTCTTGAAATAATTTTTAACATGATAATTATTTTTTAGGTTTTGTCCTTTGATAAGGGTCTATAGGAGGAAGGGTAGTAGTCTTTGTTTCATTCTATAGAGGAAAATTGACTAAGTTTTCTATCAATAATATAGGATATTCCTTTTTTAAAATAAACATAATGGAATACTCTGAGTAGTAGGGTATACAGTAGTTAGTTTAGATAAGTAATTCCTTAGTATCCTCTAATGGACATGATTCCAGTAAGTTATTAAATAATCTGAAAAGGGAATATTGTAACCATTCTATCTGGAAGATTCATATAGAGTGTAACTGTTGTGGCATGGATGGTCATCTTAGATGTGTTTTCCCATGGGATTCTTGGGGGAGTGTTGGAAGGTTAGTGCATGATGGTAATATAGTCCATCAACAGAGGATGTCGACATCTCATACTATGGGGAGTAGGGGAAATGTTCACGGGGTTATAAAAGGGAATGTTTATGAAGTAGAACAGACTCTAGCATATGGTGTCTAGGGAATATGTATAGTTTGAGGTATGGTTTTGATCAAATATACTTCATCTACTACCTTGTTTGATATGATTGGTTCTCATTCCTTTATATCTACAATAAAAATTGTTGTACAAACATACTAGTCTATCTAACATATCTATTTCATTCTCTTGATACACCTTTGGGAAAAAAATTGTACCTTAATTAGATACTGTCGCAGTTTCTAATGGTAATTCTTAGTTATTAACATACGTGAGACATCATGATTATAGAGATGATGATATTCGATGAGATTTTCAGCATGGAAAGGATTAATATCTTTTGAGATCATATTGATTACTATAATATATGATTATTAATTACATCACTATATGGGGAACAGTTCTTTATGGAAGTAGAGTGTCAACTAGGGGAAGGATGAGTTGGTTTAGAGTACAGTTAACTCCGAAAAATCACAGTACAGATTTTGGGATTTGTAATTCTATTAAGATCAATGGTGGCCCCTTGAATTTTCCTCTAGTTCTATATCTATATCAAAACATATTTATAAATTAATTCATAAGACTTTCTATGTATAGAGGATTTGGATTTGATATTTTTACCATGTTAGGTGTACATCCCATTTCAGTAACCCATTATCATATGAAACAAGCTTAGTTAAAGGATCCTAAAGCATAATTGAAATACTTAGAGCAGAAATGATTTATTTATTTTATTACTACACTATGTTGTGCGCCCATCTTTTTCACCAAAAAGGTGGATTGTATTTTTCGACTCTTTATATATTACCATAATCTAAACCATGTGATCCTAAATAATAGATATTGTTTTACCAAGATCTGTAATATCTTTTACCATTTACATAGAGATTAGTTATTTTATATGATTTATATTCGATTGAAATATCACTAATTATGTGATAGAGTGGAGGTCATATTGAAGATAGAATTTTGGAGAATATGTACACTATAAGATTACTTGGTGATCTTATTTGTATAGAAAAATAAAGAATCAGTGTTCATGGAACTAATGAACATGAAATTTAAACCATATCTAGATTTTTTTACTTTCATTTTTCATTGATGAAATAATTATCTACTCATCTATCACATAGAATCATGTCATTAATCTTTATATATTCTTGACTACACTTTGATCACATTTCCTTTTTCCAAACTATCAAACTATAACATAAGGATTTTGGAAGTGAAGTTATTTGGGAATGTGGTGTCTAAGATTGTTATATTAATGGACATAATAAAATTATAGACAATTATTTCCTAGGAATAACCCTATAATATGTCTTTGATCAATATATTCATTGGTTTAGGAGGATACTACTAATATTTTATGTATTACTTCTCCAAATTATCAGCACCAATGACTATGTTAATAAAGAATGAGGTGAATTAATAATGGTGTTACCAGTGTTAGGAGGCTTTTCATAATAAATTGGTGAGTATAAATATATCTCTATTGATGATACATAATAAGACATGGATAAACAATATTGTTTTTTTTAAATTATCCATGGTTTCGGAAGCGGTACAGATATAGAGGGGGTAGGTGGTAACTTAGGGGGCACATCAGCTATGATCCTGTGAGGAAAAATATGATACCCATGAATTGGATCTAGAAATCATGGTTCATGATTTTTTTTAGAAAGACTATATATTTTTGTATAGGTTTCTTGTCTATAATGACTATAATATCCTTCATTATATCTTAAAATATTGGGATATGAAAAATAAATAGTTTCACTATGTAGAGTATCTAAATAATTTTCACATTGAAATTCCTAATTCACCATGTAAATGTAACATCATTTCATATTCCCTTAGCTACAAATTTAATGTTGATCAGGAGCATGTTGGATGAAATTTAGATGAACAGGGGAACCTTATGAGATTGTTGGTTAACTAGGGGATGGATGTTTTTGAGGGTCAGATATTAATGAAATGTTATACATTGGTTCTCACATCTTCTCTAGTAGAAAATGTAAATAGAGAATAGGATACCAACCTATAGTGTGATGCGATGAGGTAATATCTAGTTAGAGGTGACCTAATATAAGTATTATTATTATATGATTATTATTTTATAATTGTGTATGGGAAATAGTTAGTCATTTATTCTATAAAGAAGGATTTTGTGAGTGGATTCCATACCTATTGGTGGAAAGTATATCCAAGACAAACGAAATTGTACAATGACTTCAAAAAGTAGTTATGTTCCTAAGGTTTGATGAAAGAAATAATTGGATTTGTTTCTAGATGCCATACCTACCCAAGGGTAAAGGCTGAGAATAAAAAATATTAAATTCTACTCCAGCCACTTCCTGTGAAAATATGAAAGTGTGAGGTTATCATTATATAATTTCATGGGTTACCCTGAACCAAGAGGATTCATGATTGTATCTGGGTGATTATCAATATGTTGATTAATGTTTCTCATTTCTTACTAATATGTGAAAGTCAATTATTTTATGAGATGGAATGATATATATTCATTAGATATTATTATTACATAGAGTTCTCTTGAGAATTATATTATACAGAGACTTGTGCATTACATCATAATTTAAGAAGGTCATGGATATGTCCTTAGGGGATTTATTGGGTTTGAGAAAAGAATACCATCCTCAACTAGATACAAAATTTGAGTGCACTATTCACATACTATAAGATATACTTCATTTTTATGCCATATAATTTCATATAATTCAATGTTATAATAAAAAGAGTCTAGTGAGGAAGATTTTGTGGGTCCCAATATGGTACAGGGGACCCGAAGAGACTGCAGCTGATCTGGAAGAGTTTGACCGTATATAAGAACCATGATAAGTCATATTCCAATAGTAGGAGAAGACCATTATAATTTAATATAGTCAATCAGGTATTTCAAAGTGGTACTCCTCAGTTAGGCCATTTATGTTTAAGTATGTAGGGTAATATATTGTTATTCTATGTTTGACACTTCTAGATCACCATGCAGGTTCGAATAGTGGAATTCCATCTAGATCTCTTTTCTCATTACCATGGTTTTCCTGATGTGTTACATGTATCTTAGTCTCAGATGTACATGCTCAATCCTATGCATGACTTTGATTATGAAGATTTTGGGGAAGATCCTAACACAGAATATGTACATCATTTGGTGTAGATTATAGACCATAATGACAAATTTCTTCAAGGGAAGACAATACAACTAGTATAGGTTATTCTGAATCATAGAAAGATGTAAAAGGAAAGTTGGAGTATGAGTCTGATTTTTAGACTAGTGGAACATGTTTTTTAGGATAACCAGTGAAATAACATCATGGGGACAATATGTCATTGGTGGGGAATATTTATAACATCTGGGATTAATTTTAATTTTTTGGATATTCGGTTATATACATTAATTATTACACTTTTTTTCTCAAATGTGGGATGTTAAGATGTCTGGTTTTAGATGTAATGTCTTAAGAACTGATGGTTAAAGTGGTGGTTTGATACTTGGACATTGTATGGATGAATAATAATCATAGGTTGGCTGACTGGGTTCCTATAAATATGCAACAAATTTTATACCCTTCAGATATCTTGTGAGGTTTCACTAGTTGGTTGGTGGATGAGGTAGAATAAATGGAATTTTACTATGCCCAACGGTTGTTAGACACTGGCCAGACAGTGCACCCAACTTGGGGGTGCAATTAATTCACCCCACGGGTTTTAATTATATGCATTTTTTCAAAACCATTAACAACCAAATTTGACCCCCATTGTCCTTTTCCAAATTAGTGATCTTTCCAGTGGTATCTAATTATCTCCTATTTATCTCACATTTATCCATAAAACTTTGACTGTTATGTCTGCATTTTACCTATAATTTCATCTAAGATTAGTTCTAATTTACCCTTATTATTTTTCAAATGTTCCTAGATTTTTATTTTATACATGTTTTTTTCTTAATCTGGTGCAGAATTCATTTTTTAATTATATATTAGTGAGGTATATTGAATTGTTGACATCATTTCTCAATCAAACCATTATATACCTTTGACAGTGAGCATTAAACACACAAGTATAATGGAATCATCTTCCTAGACCTTTTATCAATGGAGTATTAATGATAGAACCTGAATACATTTACGTTAAATGGAAGGGTGGTGGTGGTTTTAATGTGTGAATAATGTATCCTTGACCATTTCTTAATTATCACAAGAACAATGCGTGTTTCTAGGTAAGCTTCATAGAACGATCATTATGGGTTATCTTTATTCTTGAATCTCTTCTTGAATCTCTTATCTAATCTCTTCTGATTAATATATGGATGATGGATTGATGATCTTTGTCTTGACCTGAGACCCTCATCTATAATGAATAATGAATTCACTATCTATTCATTGATCAATAACTGATTCAGTGAATTGGTGTTCCTTCCAATATATACATCATAATGTATTTAACTATCAAACACTTTAAGGTATGTTATTCTTGAATGTTGTCCTACACATTTAATTATATTAAGTCTCTATTTTAATCTTCTTTCATGATGAACTATAACCATATATTTAAATCTTGGAAGTGTTATCCATTCTCTGTGGGTGTGTGTTGTGTTCATCCATTATTTCCTAGAAAACCCATTGAGTTACTCATTAATAACATTGAGGTATGAAGTTCCTTACCATATATTCCCTTGTATGTAAAATTCTTAGGACATGTCTATTTATCATTTATAACCCATGAAAATTATGTATTCATATGTGTGTATTTGAGTCTCCTTGGGACATTTCTTATTTATGATCATATGGTTTTTTTGTAGTATCATGAAAATGTTTATTGATATTTCTTATTATTCCATGTTATGATGTTATTTTCCTATGGTATAACATGTAATGTCTTAGGTTTTTAAGTGAGGTCAAAAAAATATCCCATTTTTACTTTTTTAAATAATGGATATGCCATTTTCTAAACCGATGATTAGAACAAAATTCTAAGAGTTCCATTAGATTTATATCATGTTTTTGAATTTTTTTAGAGACGTTTAGAGTTACTTCAGTGCTTTGGTTAGGTTTCAGAAGCATCAATGTCCAAATTTACTATTTTAGAATAGCATGTATCAGTGTAGGGTTTAGGGTAATTTGTGGTCCAGTTCAAGTAATTATGCGTCTCAGTTTTGAACGATCACACAGTTTGGGTAAACCATATGAGGAAGGTAAATGGCCATGTGAGGGGTTTTTCTATAATTTTAGAGGCATCCACAAAGTTTTCCCATGGTTAGAGAATATCATGTGGAAGGCCACATAGGTACATCCACTTAAGCAATATCTCATCATTGTATCACATCGGGTTACCGAACGGTTTGGAAAATTGTGTGGGTAAACTGTGTGGTCTCTACATGGTATTTTTTTAGTTTTTATATTTTTTGTTTTTCCTTATTTATCCTATATTTCTTTTCACTTTATGTGGGAATAGCATAGATTTCACCCTCCCTTTTCTCCTCCAGTGGAAATTGATCCAACTACTTTTTCATTGATCTGTTCTTCGAGTTGTTGGGTATGTTGGTGTCTTTGCAGTAAGGATAGACTCACCCTATCTTCTTCTTTGTTTATCTTTTATCTCACGCGCCACTATTTCTATCGGATCTAATTTCAAGTCTTTCAACAGAAACATAGATCTAGGCCAATCCACTTCGAATTGGATCTCGACATCGGGCATGCCTATGTATACAAGTCTAAGTTAGGTAGTTAACATCTGATTTTTTTTCGTGGATGTTTGGGTGGTACAACCTTTTATAAAATCATCGGGTTTTGATAGATACCTCGTTATTACATATTAAAATGATTTTTTGACCATGTGGAATTCTTCTAATAATTCCCTAAACAATTTCAAGCTAGCAAGGCCAGGTTAGAGACCGTTGACACCTTGAGCAGCTAGCTCAGGGTGTGTTTTTGATATAATCAGAACTATTTAAATTTAATTTAGTAATTTTTGTTAAATTGATCTTGTAAAATTCAATCATACTAAATTTCATATTGAAATTGAATTAATTGAATATGTGAATTTGATTTAGCCAATTCACATAGTTTGGATTTAGTTGTTTATTTAATTTGAGCTTTTCAATTCGATTATATTGAATTTATTTATTTTATATATATATATATATATATTCTTGTTAAAACTAATTTCATGATATGAGACCCATGGGGTCGTGATGGGATTGGCCTGGGATGATTTGAGGTGGTTATGCCATCATAATGAGGTGATGTTGATCATCTGGTTAGGAATGGCCTTGATTTATTGAGTGGTTTGAACATAAGATTGAGCACTGGGGACATCATTTGAGGCAGCGATGCTTTTAGGTTAGTCATGGATGATGATATTGGGATTCCAAGGCCTTTATATTTTTAATACATGGTTGGAGGTGCACGAGGATCCAATTTTGATGTGTCTTAGCTAATAAATTGTTGATTTTCATTCACCCATGATGGCCAAATGGCTGAATTGAGTCGGGTACACATAGGTTGACTCCATTGATAAGGTGGTTTTGACCACTCATGTTGGTAGATACCCCTAGTAGTTTTATATTAGGTAATTATGGTTTGGGGGTTCTTACTGTAGAAATACACATGGAATGTGAGGAGCCTTCGTTTGATATAGGTGAGGCTATCATTTGGGGGATGAGGCTCTCCATGATTGAGATCTTGGGACAAGATTTATTTTGAAGAAAAACATAATTGTGCCTCCAGTTTTAGGGATTTGAGCTTACTTATTTCTTTGAGTAGGGGTTTGAGGGATTGGATTGTATTGTTTGGGAGTTCCATTGAGACGTCAATACTATATTGAGATGTGAGGTGTCTAGAAGAATGATGTGATGGGTTACATGATTAAGGTGGAACCTGGGGGTTCACTTTAGCTTTTGACATCAGGGTTTCCTTGGTCTATGGGCCAATGACCCTCTTTAATTCTGAGATTTCGGTGTTAGATGAATAAGGTGACACCTCCCTAGTGGTTGGTGAGAACCAGGGGAGTTTTTGTTTGTTTATTACATTTTACTTCTTATATTTATTTATTTATTCATTCCTACTTAAAAAATATGCTAGGTAATCACCTCTATGTGGTATCCAATTGAGACTAGTTCTCACACCCTACACAGGCCCTTCGGGATGTATGTATACTTTAAGAATTTACGTTCAGAAAAAGGTTCAACCTAAAGAGATGGATCTTAGTAGCTGCTTTCATGGATATTATAATAGAACCTTGATGTAATTCCTATTTGATATTTTTCTTCTCTTTATCTTTTATTTCAGTCTCAATATACTTCTGGAATATGTATATAATTGTTGTGGTTTTCCATGGGTGACCCCTCTCTATTAATATTGTATTGTACGACCTATATTAGTATGTATGATTTTTTTTAGTTTTTTTCTATAATTGGTGTGCTAGAAAGATATCTTATTCCACTACATTATTTAATAATCATTCTACTATTTATTTCTATTGCATGTTCTTCTACCATTGGTTTACTTGGATTGGGTCTACTGAGTCATTTATATTTTTGCTTCTTGTTAAATTAAATACTCTAAACTTTATTATATCTTTCCCTTGAGGGTATAGTCTGCCCATATGTTTCATCCACACACTCAATGCTATTCGGAGGACTTTGGAATTTGGGTAGGGATGCCTAAGGCCAGTGGAACCTGTCCTGATAGCATTGTTTTTCTTTCTATTTGGGTCATAGATTCTATAAGTGGTATTAGAGTTGGTTCTTGAATAATATTTAGTGGATTATTTTGATTTTATACTAATAAAATCTAGGTTGGATTTCTATTTTCTACTAGTGTACTATTTGGGATATGGTAGACTATATAAAGGTGATGTTGGAACTAGTTTTAGATATAGTTCATGGGTACCTTCATCCTCATGTATGAAGTATGAACTTAGTTTTTATGGGTGGGAAATGTTGTTATAATTTTCTCGGATTATGATTTATATGAATTCCACCTTGGTGGATTATTTTAAAAAAAAATTATTTATTCTGACTTGTAAACATGGATAGGTATGTAATGGGATGAGTTTGGACCCTTGTCCTGATATATAAATGGGGTGGTTTCTTGATTTTTTGGCTTTTGATAGGCACATTTTAGGGTATTTAAAATTTATAAATGTATGTATTCACTATAAAGTGATTATACCATGGGTTCAAAATCAAATGCCTTGATAAATGTTATATATTTTGATATGCTGCTGTTTATTCCTTGTTTACATTGATATTCCATATAATATAAATATATATGAAATTACATGTGATGTGAAAAATGGGCCTCACTCTTATAAGAGCATACATATATCATGAAATGTGGTGATTTTGATCACTAGGTTGGGAGACTAAGTCATTGGATTAAGGCAACGATGGTTTTCCGGACAGGAGAGGCTCAAGGATTATATTGATATTTGGATCCATTTAGGGTGTATAAAGAGTCTATGAGGTCAGGAAATTGCGAGGAATGGCTAAAAGGGGGAGGGGTAAGGGGAGTGATATCATTCTACCATTTATTACATTCCCTATTTGCATATTATATATATATGATATATTTTGTATCCTTATTTGATGGTATTCAGTGGGTTCCAACCTTGACAGCTTGGATGGAGTGTCAGGAAGGAGAGGACAAGGTGTCATTAGAGCATGATAATGTTTATACTCGTAAGGGTCATG
Organism: Viscum album; assembly: GCA_963277665.1. Classification (NCBI taxonomy): domain Eukaryota; kingdom Viridiplantae; phylum Streptophyta; class Magnoliopsida; order Santalales; family Viscaceae; genus Viscum; species Viscum album. The sequence continues at coordinate 1,283,781,460 of OY728159.1, read as the reverse complement.
CAGAGCATGTGTTGTAGGTACATTCCCAGGTTCAGGATCTAGTGCATGCTCGGCAGCTACTAGACTTGATAGAGATTGGGATGTGACTCGATGAACATCCCCGATCAAGCCTGCAATGTGCCTTGTAGGGGATCGATAGAGGTTCTCATGAAGAATATCCATCCATGGTATACGTGACTTGGGATTTCATTCATATCACTTGCCAATTTTTTAGGGTGAGGGTTGTCCATAGGTAACTGAGAACTAGGTGAAAATCACGAAAATGATCTTCTAGCAGCTCGATACACCTTTAGGGTGATGGGTGAATCTAGATACATACATTTATAGAGGACCAACTAAATGATGGTGGGATGTGCAGGTTCAGGATGGTCAACATGAGGTTTTTTCCTATAAAGATTTTGAGGCTACATTTTTCAAGACTTTTTTCCATAGATGCTAGGGGATGAAAGGGACTAAGATTTCGTAAGCCTCAAGCAGTGCTACATATCCGTCGTGGACTATTTAATGAAGTTCACTGGACTGTATCACTTCTTACTTGGAATTGTGAGCGACGAAACCTATAGGGTGAGTCACTTCAAGGATGGTTTTTGTAAAACCATTTGAGTGCAGGTAAACATCTTTAGATTGGTCTCATTCTCTAATGTGGTGAAAAAAAACTCACTGCCGTGGAAAACCTCACTGACAGGTCCTACCCCAACTGAGTAACAGCTTCAGGTGATCTCAGTGGTGATGTTTTAGACGGTTGGATGAAAAGTTGGGATGAGTTCTAGGAGACCACCTCATAGAGAATCTTCTATGGTTTTTTTAGTGCCGGCTACTAGGACATGTCCAGACTCAATGTGAGTATCCTACAAAATAATGTTCTGAATTTGTATAGGTCAGATTTCTTGATTGGTTCTATAATGGGCCATCTTGTCTAGCTCGAAATTAGGTGTAGGGGAAAACTCAAGATTCTGAGGTCCGTTCTGGATTGGTACCTAGGGAAGGTAACTGAGGTTCAGATTCATGTGGAGATCATGGTAGAGAAAGTGATCCATGTCAGTAGGGTTAGTGGATAGTGGATAGAGTAGCACCACATGTAAGTAAGTCATCAATAAGTCATGATTCAAACTAGGTGCATTTCATGGGGCTTCCAGGAGATGAGTGGATTGGTGAGAAGAAGAAACTTATAGGTGCACTGTGGTTGTGGCCATGAAAGCTTTTGTTTTCTATTGGATTGAATATTGAGGCATGTTTTCTCTGTCATGGCCTATTGAGGCATGTCTATTTTGGATTTACTGGTTGCACGGACTATAACAATTGACTGAACATATGCTATTTAATAGGGTGAAATCATATGGGATGTGTTATATATATATGAGGTGTGAAAAAATAGGTTTTTTATGTTGAGAATTATTGGATAAAGGACTTTTGGGATTTCATGGCATCAAAAGCATCGAGGAGATGCAGGTATTATTTTAGGTATGTGGAATCTGGGCACTGATGTAGTGATGTAATTGATTCAGGAGTGAGGCATCGATATATATTTGAGTATCTATTGATATACGAGACCTCATAGTGAAATTTTTGACATGGGATCAAGGAGGTCACTAAGGCAGTGCAAGATGTGATTGAGTGACTAGAATGGAACTGGGAGAGCATGGTAAAGTTTATAAGTGATTACGTATCACTTGAGGCCCATGGTTTGAACAATTAGTAATTGGAACATCGTGTGATTTGAGTTTTGGTCCAGTTGTGACCGGGTTAAGCAATTCTTTAGGTGGGGAGCACTTGAGCTAATTGACCTATACCGTATAGACCAAGGTAGTCCATGTTTTCTTTGAATGGGACATGTATTATCATTACCATATATGTGCTTCATTTTATATCTCAATGATTATATATGATAATATGGGGATATTTTAGTGTCATAAGTTTTTGAGTCGGTTCAAAAAAGTCTCCCATTTTCAATTTTTGAAATAGTCGATATGTCAATTTCTAAACCAATGATAAGAACTCAATTTAGATACATCCATATAATTCATACCATGTTTTTTGTTTTGTTTAGATGCTTGGATAGTTCCTGAAGTGTTTTATTAATGTTTTGGGAGTTTCAGTTGCCAAATGGATAGTTTTGGAATAAAAGGTTAGGGTGCATGGTTTAGGGTAAACCAAGCGGCCACTTCTAGGTTACTGTGAGACTCAGTTCTGAACATTCACGTAGTTTGAAAAAAAAAATACAAAGAAGAATCATGACTCTGTATGGGTTTTTGTAGTAATTTCATATACTTATACATAGTTTGTGCATAGTTATATCAATCCATGTGGAAGCCTTCATGGGTAGTGTCACTTAAGAATTACCTAAACATTATAGCATGCTTGGTTACCACATGGTTTAGAAACCCATTCAGTTAAATTATACGGTATGAATATGGTGTTTATTTAGATTTTCTCTTTTTAATTTTTCTTTCATTCTCCCATATTTCTTTACCTTTGTCTCTCACACAGTAGAGGGTTCACCCTCCTTTTTCTCTGTAGGTGGAAACTGATCCATCTCCGTCATCTTTGGTCAGTCACGTGCATTGGAGTCATAGTGGTAAGGATAACTTCAACCTATCCTTTTATTTATTTATCCTTAAAGTCATGTTCCACTTTTTCTATTTGATCCAATTTTTGGGATTTTTTCCAAAACTTGAATCTATGCTAATCCTCTTTGAATTGGAGATTGATATTGGACTTGCTTATGTATATGAGTCTAAGGTAGGTGGTGCATATATTAATTTTTTTTTCACAGTCCCTTGGTTAGTTCATCTTTTTAGATCACCACTTTGTTTTGAGATAGACTCTATTATTTCATATAAAATTGATTGTTTGACCATGCAGGATGCCTCTAGGCATGACCTTGCCAATTTCAGGAATTCCAGGCTAGTTTAGAGGATGTCGACAACATGGGTAGCTAGGCTAGGTGATTTTTTGAAATAATTGGAGTTGTTTAAATTTATTTTGGAAATTTTTGTTAAAATATTGTTGTGAGATTCAATCATAATGAATTTATTATTGAAATTTAATTGATTTTTCTATGAATTGAAGTTATCCTATTCATATTAGTTCGATTGATTTGTTTATTTAATTTGAGATGTTAAATTCCATTGTATTGAATTCATTTCTTAGTAAATTAGTTTATATATATATATATATATATTCTAGTGATATGATAATTTCATGAGATGACACCCATGGGGTCGTGATGTGATTTTCCTAGGATGATTCAAGGTGGATATCCCACCTTATTAAGGTGACGTTGATCAATTGGTTGAGGTTGGCCCAAATTGCATAAGTGGTTCAACCACTGAATTGGGCACTATTGGAACCATGGTCTTCTATGCATGATTTAGAGTATGGTTTGTTCTTGTTGTCAATCATCAATGGAATTTTGGACCATGTACCGGCAAAGAGATCATACCATTCAAGCAGACAACAGTATTGAAGGTGGCGCTGTTTCCCAGTGTTTGCAAAAATTTTGGGGTCCAAAATCTGGAAGTTTCTGAGCATCGCGAAAAGTGGATTTCCATGAAGATAATAATTTAATATGGCAAAGGCATGAATTTTGCGAAGAAAGGATGCATGGTTTGGAAATCGCGAAGACGAGAAAAATGGAGGTGGGGAGGCTTCGCGATTACGTCAAAGCTTCACGAACAACGGAGTTGAAGGGTATCGCGGCGGTAATGGGAATTGCGAGGGAGCTTCGCGGTGAAGGCGCGAAGGAATGATGACGGTGATACTCTGCGATTACGATGAGCTCTGCAAACGGAAAATTTCCGTAGTGCTTCGCGATTTTGAGAGATTATCGGCGGGAACTTCGGAGCATTGCAATTTGAGCTGACGTGGCACTGACTTCGCACGGAAGTGTCGAGGGTCGGTGGAATCACCTATAAATAGAGGCCGACCCCCTCAAGAGAAGCAGAGAGAATTTCAGAGAAATTATTTTGCTCTCGCCTCGTAAAGGTCTCTCGTGAATGTAGTGTGATTCGCAAAAGAAGAGCTTCGCGGCGACTATTCTAGCTCCGTGAAAGTCGTGCGCCCCGCATTGGCATAGTGAGCTTCGTGAAGAGGCAGGAGCTTCACGATATCCAAGCATTGCGAAGGCAGGAGCATCGCGAGAGTGCTTCGCGATTGAGCTTCGCGAAAAGGCAGGGGCTCTGCGAAGGCTTGTTTGAGCTTTGCAAAATTGGGAGCCTTGCGAAGTTGGGTACTTTGTGAAGGACCTTTCCAAAAGCTGTTTGCCCAGTGGACAAGGGAAAAGGGGGTTTTCATCAGTGGTTGGAATTTGGACTTTAACAGAGAATTAACTCAGGACTCTGATGCAAGCAAAGTCTCATGTTGAACAAGAGACAAGCACCTTCATGTCTATCTATTGAAGATACCTACACGTCTATAAACTGAGTGTGACTTCACCAACGGTAGTGAGCCAGGGGGAGTCAACGGGAGTGACCCGAGGGAAGCAATGAGCTATCCCTGAACCTTTGTAAAGGTAGTGAGCCTGGGACAAAGTGACTATGCTCAAACAATTGTAATCTCCAGCTAGTGAAGCATAGTGGATTTTGGTACGACCGACAACTTGACGGCATATGCTCCTTGGACGTAGCCCATAGTGGTGAACCAAGTAAAAATGGTTGTGTTTTCTCTATGCATATGCATGTTTGCTTTCTGATCATTTTCTTTATACAGGTTCAACAAGTTCCTACCAACATGGGAACAAGATCCATCACATTAAAATAAAAAGTTGTCACCCTGATTCACCCCTCCCCTCTCAGGGTGTCCCGGGGTCCTTCAAGTGGTATCAGAGGGTAAAGGTTGCTGGTGTTGAATATGACCTTTCTTCATCATGGAAAACGCGGTCAATGTCAGCGGATTCCATCCCTTCGATGGAAGCAATTTCCAGATCTGGAAGAACAGAATGGAATCTCTTCTAAGATCTCTTGGAATGGAAGTTCTCTTTTTTACTATGCAATGAATACATGTCACTGATCCAATAGGCCTAGCTATGAATGAAACAGACAAGAAACTTCTTGATGCAGATGCTAAAGCACAGAATGCACTCCCTACAGCCCTTTCTGATCAGATCTACCTAAAGGTGATGAATTGAACCTCAACAAAATCCATGTGGTATAAACTTGAGAATATTTATGAAGGTGATAGAAAAGTGAAGGAGGCGAAACTACAAGTGTTTCACAATCGGTTTGATGATCTGAAGATGCATTCAAACGAGAATGTAGGCTCTTTCTTCAATCGAATTACTAAAGTGGTTGGTGAAATTCGGGGTCTAGGTGAAGAAATCAAAGACATTGATATTGTAAATAAAATATTGAGAAGACTTCCACCTCTGTATAATGCGAAGGTGTCAGCCCTTGAGGAAATAGATCTTTCCAAACTTTCTCTAGATGATCTACTGAGCAGTTTGGTAGCATATGAAATGAGAGTGAAACCAGAAGATTCTACGACTCGAGTGATCAAGGAAATGGCATTCAAGTCCATGGATAAACTGAAAATCTCAAAGGATAGTAGCGGTGAAGATGACGAAGAAAAATAAATTCTTTCTCTCATTGCAAAGAAGTTCCAGAAGGGGAAAGTGAAATTCAAAGGGAAGATACCTCTCGTGTGTTTCTGTTGTGGAAAAGTTGGGCACAATGCCTCTCAGTGCTTAAAAATGATTAATGATGAAGATAGCGAGGATGAAAACTTCAAGAAGCCTCAGAGAAGGTTCTTCAAAAAGGGAGACTTCAAATCTGGTAAGAAAATGAAAAGGAAGAGTTTTTTCTGTGAAGAGGAAGAAGATGATAATGAATTCTGTGATGAAGAAGAACCGGAATTCAAAGCTAGGAACCATGCTTCTATGATGGCCACTGTTGAAAAGTCAGAAGATACTAATGGAGAAAAACAACTGAGAACTTGTGTAGATCCTGAGATGCAACTTAAGGATGCCGTTAGTAATCTTAAGATTAAATGTAAGAGCTGCAATAATTGAAAATCAATTGTAGAAGAATCAACTGAATACGTTGATCAACTTGAAGCTGAAATTGAACGACTAGAAGAATTTGTGAAGGTTCAGTCTAAAATAATTGAAAGAAATTATGATGTAGTAGAACTGAAGTTGAGAATTGAAGAGCAAGAAATGGTCATCAATGACCTCACCTACAGACTGGATGAAAAATCCAAGACTGTTGATGGTCTTGAGGAGGAAGTAGTTACTCTAAGGAGTAAACTGGAAACTGAATCAGTTCCAAAAGAATCAAGGGAGAAAATACAGTTTGGAAGATTCTCAGATGCAGAATTACTAGCAAGAGCCAAGTGTGGTTCAGATGGGGTTGGAAAAATCTTGAGTGATCAAAGACCCGCTTGCATGGGAAAGAGTGGCATGGGCTGTGAGACTGAGACATCAACTGCTGGAAGTGAAAAGATCCAAAAGAAAGATAATATGAATGTTGAACATGTTGAAACATTACCTAGAGTGCCGAAAAAGGAACCCTCAATCCAAACTAAAAGGAGACCTGAAAATTATCTTCAAACATTCAGAAATGAAAGACAGCCTTACTATTCTTCCAAGGAAGAAGGTATGAGGAGAAATTCAAGTGAGAAGACACTTCCTCTCATGAAGTGTAAGTTCTATGGCTATATGGGCCATACCATGTCTTATTATGAAGAGTCAAGAAGCTATCTGAATGGAGAAGATATAGAAGCTCAACAAAAGAGAACAATTTCATATCCTAATTCTTATAGAAGAAATAATTTCTATGGATATTGTTTCTGTTGTTCTAACATTGGTCATAAGGCCACTAATTGCCGGCAGAGAAGGGACATGGACACCTCATACTGAAGTTCAAGACAAGTCAAGTCTCGTCAGTAAGACAGTGTTGTTCTTTCAAACATATTTTCACCTCTCAAAGAAGACATTGACTATAAAGAACCTGGGTATGCAGAAGAGATAATTGAAAGGCCATCAGTTCTTTATACTTGATCTAATGTCTCATGGAAGGAAAGGAAGAAGATTGAGAAATCCAACCTTGCAGAGGTGGCCCTCAAAGATACAAAGAACAACAGTACCTGGATTCTGGATAGCGGTTGTTCATCTCATATGAAAGTTAATGCCGACCTACTAACGAATATCATAAGCAATGTTGATGGTACAGTATGATTTGGTAATGATGGGGCACTGAAAATCGAAGGGAGTGGAAGTACCGAATTAGCTAATGGAGAACTAAAGAAGACTGAAGTCCTTTAAGTAGATGGCCTACGTCATAATCTCCTCAGCGTGAGTCAACTCTGTGACTCATGACTTATAGTTACGTTTAATCAAAAATGCTGCACTTCAAGGGATAGACTGTAAATTCACTTATGAAGGGATGCAGAACAGAAGGCAACTTGTATCAGGTTGATAGTGAAGAAAATGTATGTTACATGACTGTTGAAGAAGAAAACAATTTGTGGCATCGGAGACTGGGACACATCAATCAACAAGACATGGAGAAAATATCAAAATTGAGAACTGTCATGGACATTCCCAGCCTGAAGTGTGAGCGTGAAAAATCTTGTGATGCTTGTATTCGTGGGAAGCTGGTCTGCAGTTCATATCGACCAATGAAGAAAAGGGAGTCTCACCTTCTTGATATGATTCATACAGATGTTTGTGGGCCAATAAATGTTTCCAGAACTCATGGAGAAAGGTACTTTTTCCTTTTCATAGATGATTACAGTATAATGGAATGTGTGATGGTCATTCACAGGAAACGACAAGTCCTTGACTGCATGAAAACATATCAGTGAATCGCCGAGAATGATACTGGACGAACAATCAAAGTGTTGCGATCTGACAATGGAGGAGAACACACGTCCATTGAATTTGAGAATTATCTCGAGAAGCATGTGATACAGCATGAGGTAGCTGCTATGAGAACTCCACAACAAAATGCAGTTGTTGAAAGTATGAATCGACAGGTGAACAACATGGCACGAACTATGCTGATTGATAGTTGAATTCCATGACATTACTGGAAAGAGGTTGTTCAAGCTGCAGTGTACATTAAGAATCGAACAGAACATTATATGGGTGAGACGAAGACACAATATGAATTGTGTAATGGACGGAAGCCTTCTCTAAAATACTTTTGTGTCTTTGGAAGTAAATGCTTCATTAGGAACAAAGAAGGAAATCAAGGGAAATATGGCGACAATTCAGATGAAGGAATTTTCCTTGGTTACTCAATGAACAGAAAAGCCTACAAATGTTTCAAGAAGAGTTTGGGAAGGATTTTGGAAGGTAGTTATGTTAAGATAATTGAAGAGAAAACCACAAATGCTTCAAGGACGTCATATGCTGATGTGATAGAAAGTCAGGAAGAATGTGAACGTGAAGAAAATACAAATGCAGAAATAGAGGAAGCTGTTCAAAACACTTAACAGTCACATCATGATGTTGACTCAGAAGAAGAATCTGAAGAATAAACTATGGCTGAAGAGAATACTACTGAACCTCGCAGGAGAAATTGAAGAGCTGAGATTGATCCATCCAACATAATTGGGGATAGGAGTGCACCCACTCAAACAAGAAGGATGAGTAATACCATGCAATCTTCATTTCTATCAGTTGTAGAGCCATCCTCATTCGAAGATGCTACAAAAGATAAATCATGGGTGAAAGCCATGAATGATGAATTAGATCAGATTGACAAGAATCAGACATGGGATCTTGTCCAGAGACCCAAAGGTCACAATGTGATTGGTACCAAATGTATCTTCAAAAATAAGTTTGATGAGCATGGAAGTGTCATCAGAAACAAGGCACGACTGGTATGTAAAGGATACTCCCAGATTGAAGGCATTGATGTTGAAGAAACCTTTTCTCCAGTGGCTAGACTGGAGTCAATCAGGCTTTTCCTTACCATGGCACTCCAAAGAGGATATAAAGTATATCAAATGGATGTCAAGACAGCATTCTTGAATGGTGTACTCGAAGAAGAATTCTACATTGAACAACCAGTGGGCTTTGTTTTGGGTACTGATGAAACAAAGGTCTACAAACTGATGAAAGCTCTATATGGTTTGAAACAGGAACCACGGGCATGGTACTCATGACCGGACTCATATCTTAAGAAGTTGGAATTCAAAAGAGGAGGACTTGATCACAATCTCTATGTGAAGAATTCTCCAAATGATCAATTCATGGTTCTTGTCTATGTTGATGATATCATATTTGGTGGCATCAGACAGAAATCAGTGGATGAATTTGCCAACCAAATGAAATCAAAATTTTAAATGTCTATGATTGGGGAGCTCACATATTTCTTGGGGCTGCAAGTGATTCAAAAGAAGGAATACACTTTCATTTCTCATGAATAATATGCAAGAGAGCTCCTGAAGAAGTTCAATATGCAAGAATCCAAACCAAAGTCAACTCCGATTGTAGTTGAAACTAAACATGGAAATCATGAGGATGGAAACTCTTTTGATCCCACCATGTACAAGAGGATCATTGCAAGCCTACTGTACCTGACAGCGACAAGGCCAGATATTGTCTTTTCAACATGCCTTATGGCCCGCTTTCAGAGTAATCCAAAGGAGGAACATATGGCAGCAGTAAAAAGAATCATGAGGTACATTCAAGCTACACATAACATCGGGTTATTTTTTGCTGTAGGTAGGGACAATGAATTATCAGTGTTTTCTGATGCTGACTGGGCTGGTGATGTAGTAGACAGAAAGTTCACTAGTGGTGGAGCTTTCTATATTTGGAAGAAATGTGTTGGCTGGTTGAGCAAGAAACAAGAAAGTGCTTCTCTTAGTACTGCTGAAGCTGAGTATATCTCTGCCACAGAGGCATGAACTCAACTGCTTTGGATGAAGCAGCAACTAATAGATATTGGTGATAAGGTACAACAAGCAATGGTGATTTATTGTGATAACAAAAGCACAATTGATCTTACGAAGAATCCGGTTCATCATTCCCATACAAAACATATTGAAATACGATATCATTTTATCAAAGAGAAGGTTGAACAAGGTGTGATTAGATTGGATCATGTGGGAACAGATGATCAGGTGGCTGATATCCTGACAAAGCCGCTGTCAGCAGCTGTGTTTGAGAAGCATAAGTTGAACTTAGGTGTTCGGCCACCTCCCAGTGTATAAGGAAGCTATTGAATTCCCCTCTCCACATTTTTTATAACTGTTTTAATCTGTTTAGGGATGTGATGTAGTTTTATGGGGGAGATACTATCCAGGGGGGGTATGGTTTGTGCTGAACGTGAGAAATTTAATTTACTGGTCTATGGATTTATTGTCAATAGGGGAGAAATGAGAAAGGAATAAATTCAAGCAACTTCTGTGATGAGAAGAATGGGAAGGAAAATAGTGGAACCCAATTCAAGCCTTCTCTCTTGTTTTCTACATCGATCATTGCTCACGTGGACTTAGAGTGTTGGCTGAGTTGATTCCTGCGTTTTTGGTTTTCACATAGATGGAGATCTATTGAATTTATTTTATGATTGCCAACAAACCCAAAGGGGGATATTTATGGAACCATGGTCTTCTATGCATTATTTGGAGTATGGTTTGTGCTTGTTGTCAATCATCAATGGAATTTTTGATCATGTACCAGTAAATAGATCATACCGTTCATGTAGACAACAGTATTGAAGGTGGCGCCATTTCCCAGTGTTTGCCAAATTTTTGGGGTCCAAAATCTGGAAGTTTCTGAGCATCGCGAAAAGTGGATTTCCATGAAGATAATAATTTAATATGGAAAAGGCATGAATTTCGAAAAAAAAGGATGCATGGTTTGGAAATCGTGAAGACGATAAAAATGGAGGCGGCGAGGCTTCATGATTACATCAAAGCTTCGCGAACGACGGAGTTGAAGCGCATCACGACGGTAAAGGGAATTGCGAGGGAGCTTCGTGGTGAAGGCGCGAAGGAATGATGATGGTGATACTCTGTGATTACGACGAGCTTCGCGAACAAAAAATTTCCATAGTGCTTCGCGATTTTGAGAGATTTTAGGCGGGAACTTCGGAGCATTGCGATTTGAGCTGACGTGGCGCTGACTTCACGCAGAAGGGTTGAGGGTCGGTGGAATCGCCTATAAATAGAGGCAGACTCCCCTCAAGTGAATCAGAGAGAATTTCAGAGAATGTCTTTTGCTCTCAGCTCGCAAAGGTCTCTCGCGAAGGCAGTGTGCTTCGCGAAAGAGGCGCTTCGCGACGGCTATTCTAGCTCCGTGAAAGTCGTGCGCCTCGCGTTGGCTCAGTGAGCTTCGCGAAGAGGCAGGAGCTCCGCGATAGCCAAGCATTTCGAAGGTAGGAGCATCGCGAGAGTGCTTCGTGATGGAGCTTTGCGAAAAGGCAGGGGCTCTACGAAGGCTTATTTGAGCTTTTCAAAATTGGGAGCCTTGCGAAGTAGGGTACTTTGTGAAAGCCCTTTCCAAATGTTTTTTTCCCAGTGGAAAAGGGAAAAGGGGTTTTTCATCAGTGTTTGGAATTTGGACTTTAATATAGAATTAACTCAGGAATCTGATGCAAGCAAAGTATCATGCTGAACAGGAGACAAGGACCTTCATGTATATCTATTGAAGAGACCTATACGTCTATAAACTGAGTGTGACTTCACCAATGGTAGTGAGCCAGGGGAAGTCAATGGGAGTGACCCAAGGGAAGCAGTGAGCTATCCCTAAACCTTTGTAAAGGAAGTGAGCCTGGGACAAAGTGACTGTGCTCGAACAATTGTAATCTCCAGCTAGTGAAGCATAGTGGATTTTGGTACGACCGACAACTTGTCGGCGTATTCTCTTTGGACGTAGCTCATAGTCGTGAACCAATTGAAAAGGGTTGTGTCTTCTCTGTGCATGTACATGTTTGCTTTCTGATCATTTTCTCCATACATGTTCAACAAGTTCCTACCAACGTGGGAACAAGATCCATCACATTAAAAGAAAAATTTGTCACCCTGATTCACCCCTCCCCTCTCAGGGTGTCCCGGTGTCCTTCAGGCACATAAAGGACATCATTTGAAGTGGTGAGGTCATCGGTTAGTGCATGGACCACGATATTGGGTTAGAAGGGCCATCATATTTGAGTGATGTGGTGGCAGGGAAACCCGATGCTAGTGTTGATGTGTCTTAGGTTATGTATTGGTGGCTATCTATCACCTCTGATCGAAAATGTACTGAATTGAGTAATTTTTACCTATGTTAAATCAATTGATGAGGTGGTTTTGACCACTCCTGTGGGAAGAGGCACCTAGTAGTTGCAGCATATGTAATTATGGTTTGGCGTGCTTGTCATAGAAAGCTACATGGAAGATGACGAGAATTCAGTTGATATTAGTGATGATATCGGTTGGGGGATACGGATCACCATGATTATGTTCATGGGCACAGCTTTTTTTGTGGATAAAAATCGTCATGCCACTAGTGGTCATGCTTTGAGCTGACATTTTCTTTAGATAAGTGGTCTGAGGGACCAGAATGTATTGTTTTTGTGTGACTTTAGGACATTAGTACAATATTTTTAAATGAGGTGTTAGGAGGCATGAGGTTTTGTTTTATTTGATTGATATGGAACCTGAGGGTTCACATGGTATTTTGAAAATAGGGGTTACTTGGTCCATGGTCCAAATACCCTCTTTACTTCCGAGATTCCAATGTTGGCTGAAAAGGTTGAAACCTCCCTAGTGTCTATTGAGAACTAGGGGGGTTTGTCTATTTATTGCATTGTACTTCCTACTTTTATTTATATTTTCATGACTGGTTAAACACATATGATAGGTATGCACCACTTGGTGGTATCCTACTGAGACTAGTTCTAACACCCTGCAATGGTCTGTTGGGATGCATGCATACTTTATGAATTTACATTTAAGAAAAGGATCAGCCTCAAGATATGGATCATAGAATCTTTTTTCATGGAAATTGGAACGAGGCCTTGAGGTCATTCTGAGTTAGATTTCTCATTTTGTTTTGATTTACTTTTAGTCTCAACTTTCTTCATGTATATGTATATAATTTTTGTGGATTTCCATGGGGTAACCCTATATATTGATATTCTACTGTACGACCTATATTGGTGTGCATACTTTGTTTTAGTTTTGTTCGATAATTGGTGTGTCAGCATGATATCTTATTCCACAACATTATTTAATCATTCTTCATATATTATTTTCTATTTCATGTGATTCTACCATTGGCAGGTCTGGTTCGAGTCTTCTGAGTCATTTATATTTCCATTTCTTGATATATTAAATAATTGGAAATTTATTATATATTTCCCTTTAGTGTATAGTCTCCCAAATATGGTTCTTTCACACACTCATTATTAGTCTGTAGCCTTTTGTGTACGAGGAGGCAGGCTTGTGGCCAGTGGCTCCCAGCCTGATAGCGTTTTCCGGGTAGCTATTCAGGTTTAGTATTCTATATTAAATTTCTTGTGGAACCATAATTCCAAAAATAGGATGAATAGGTTTCTCTACCCCAGTTAGACAACCCCATGGAGGGGGAGATTTAAGACATGAATATGGATATGGACCATAGATCATTTGACGGTATCAATTGGATCATGTACAGTTATGTTGACTACAGTGTAGACTATGCATGGGAATAATGAATATGTCCGCTATACGATAAAGTTGGAGAATCCAAAATAGGGGTGATGTGATTACCCATTTACATTATACATCATAGGGGGAGACTTTCCATTATCTGAGGATAATGACCAACATCAGGGTGTGGCATATAGTATTTCTTATTATAACTTCTATTAGGGTGGTCCACGTTTTGTTTCCTTAAAGGTGTAACTTTCGTAGGAAAAGTTTGAAATCCTTACATAGATCATGCTGAAGAAAGTGGGTTCGTGGTTCATGGTGGCTATGTGAGTTTAGAAAAATTATCATAGGTGTGGTTATATATTAATTTTATAATTTATGATATAACATTTCTTACACTATTATATACTAGTTGAAATTATGTTAAGGATGCATTGGTGGTGTCCAATTAGTCTTATTATTCACATTTTATAGGAATATTTGTAACATCTTTCTTCTTGTCATTTCCTTGAGAAGTCGGAAGGAAATTACTTGGACTTAAGTGACATCCCCAAGATTCCAAAGGCTAGAAATAAATGCCAAGGGCCTCTTTCACAATTGGGGTATTATTTTCACATTGAAAATAAAACAACCAATCAAATATTCCATAACCAAAAAAACCACTACATGATGCATAATATAAATTAAAGATAACTAAAAGCCTACCATTTATGTAAAAATCAAACAAAATAAGAGTACCATAGTGTAAGATGAAAAACATCCAAATAAATAGTGCAATACATAACCAAAAGAAACATAAAGACTCCAAACTGAAACCCCAAATATCCAACAAGCTTCATTATCTAACACCACAAAAAAAATCCCAAGTATCACTAAGAACCACTAGAGGAATCTGATACTTTTCATGTTTCCTAATAAATGACATATGAAAAAAATCCGATGTTTCAAAGAATTGGTCAGTAATGAAACTCATGGGAATCTCCCCAAATGAATTACATACTCATTCCACTATGATAGAACATGTTACAAATTTATATAAAAAAATTAATATAAATTGTTCTCTAAAATAGTTTATATTAGAATATAAACAAGTTCCATAAAAAGAATTCCACAAAACAATGTCAAGTTTCAAAGAAAGTAAGCAACATTGCTATAAAATAATTTCATAAATTCTATTTTGTGTTTACCAATTCCTTTCCACATATCCACACATCTAACCATGAATGAAACCTAGACCTCATTATACTTGTCAGTGGTGAGTCATCCATTCACTAAAACATCACTTAGCGAACCATTTTAATGGGGGTACTTCATGACCATATTCATCCCATCCTTTTGATGCATGGTTTTCATGTTGTTATCCATCCTAATGCACATGAACACACCCCAATAATGCCAAACCCATGACAATACCAAGGTTGACAAATATTTTCCAAATATAAAACCAAACAACTGAATTTAAAATCATCATTTTATGATCAAACCAAAAATAATTTAACATACCAATTCCACAATTTCCAAAAAAAACTACAAACCATCACCAAAGACGGTTTCTACCATGTTTTTCACAAAACTTTCACAACCAATTTCAATCAAAATGACCAATTTGAAATCAAAACAACCATTTTGAAATCAATATTTCATGTTATAAATATAGGATTGAATTTTGAATCCACCTGTCTTGTAATGAATGAAAAAAAAAGAAAATTGTAGGAAAACATCCACAGAAATGGGTGAAAACTCAAAAAACCCAACTTAGATGTCTTCCCTTATCATCAAAAATTCTAAAACACAATATATTTGGAATAAACTACCTTGTATATAAACACAATAGAAGAAGATATATGAAAATGAGGGAGAGAGGAGGGAGAATTATATCTAATGAAAAAAATCATAACCACATAAAATGATGACTTACCACAATAATTTGGTTTCAACGCACTAAGAGAAGCCTTCGGATCGCATTTGAATCGACGTGAGAAGACTATAATACATTTGGAAGGTTTCCATATCATGTTAGGGTTAGTTTGGGGGAAAATATAAGGTCAAATATTAATCTTAACCAAGAACCACTTTTTGTGGATCTAGTTTTTAAACCGTGCATGGTTAGTCACATTGTGAAGAAAATCATGCACTAGCCATGCCCCAGATTCAGTCTCATGAATGAATATCACACGTTTTTTATCACAATTTCCAAACCATGTGACAATCATTCCAAATCCCACTTTCTCAAATTTCACAGTTTCTCCTAGGTGGAAGCACAGTTTGGAATAATTGTGTGCTTGCCCGTGCGCCTTTCTGTTAGCCTTTGTCTCATTGTGCACAGTTTCTTTGAGAAGTTTCATGGTTTCATCTAAACATGCACCAATTGTGAATAGTTATAAAACCCACAAAAACATTCCAAACTTCTTCCAAACCATCTAAAAACTCACCATATACTTTTATATACATACAAATCATCAATGAAGGGTTACTTCCTTGAAACCGGGGGTTCCATATTCTCCCCAACATTGGACATTCCATCCTGGGAAATTAGAAACCCATCGTTTACTCTAATAGAGTTATAGCAAATTCAATTTAATTTCCTTCTCCCATTACCAATTCTATTCTTGAATCTGACCCTGTTTCGAAAAAAAATACGCACTAGACCGATGCTTTTCCCATACAAGACTTTCTCTTGTCTATCCATAGTCCGCTATGTCATGTGCACCAACAAAGCATACAACTCTAGGTAAATGTGAACCCATTTAATCACATGGTTAGGATTTGGATGATACTTCTTTAACTGAGATACATGAAACATATAATGCACTTCACTAAACATTGCTAGATGTTTCAATCAATATGATACCTTTCAAACACATTCAAGTATCTCACAATGGCATATGTATCGAGGAGATAAGTTTCCCTACTTCCCAAAACGTTGAGGTATGAGCCTGAGAGAGATCACAATGAACACATGATCACTTACCTTCTTTGATACTGACCAAAAACGATGATACACATATTATTTTTGATCACTTTGAGCCATATCCATTCATTTTTCAGTTAACTAAATCTCCTCCATTGTTTCTTGGACCTGGCTCATCCCAACTAGTGAACTCTCACCGGTTTCCACCCAACAAAGTGAATAATGACAAGGACACCCAAAAAATGCTTCAAATGAGTTGTATCTATTGAGACATGATAACTTTAGTTATAAGAGATCTCTAGTATTGGAACATTATCTTCTAATGAGCCACAAAAACCCACTATACACACCCAAAACATGACTTCCAATGTTTGAATCTTCTTTTCAGATTTCATATCCATCTGAGGATGATATGTTGTGATCATTGTCAATTGAGTCCCAAGATATTTCTATATGGACTCCCAAAAATAAGACATAGTCATTGAATCTCTGTCTGATACAATTGAAATTGATATGTCATGCCTCCTTACCACGTCTTGAATATAGACTTATGACATGACCTTCGCCACATGCGACTCAAAAATATGAATGAAATGATACAAATTTATGAGTTGATCCACTATCACCCATATAGAATTGTGTTTCTGAACCATTTTTTAGAGACCTGTTACAAAATCTATAGTAATATTCTCCCCTCTCCACACTGGAATAAGTAAAAGCAACAATATACCTACCAATCGCTGATGGTCTTCCATAACAGGATTACAATTTAAGCATCTCGAAACAAATTTAGATACCTTCCTATTCAAACATACCCACCAAAATTGTGATTTCAACACCTTATACATGTTCTATGATCTAGGATGAATAGTCCATCTTGAATGGTGGTAAACATGAAAAGTTGTTTCTAGCAAGCCTTAGGTATGGCCATCCAATTTCTTAACCACAACACTGAGCTCTTATAAATCCTTCAGTCCTCAATGGTCTCCCCACAATTGAGTTTTAATCTCATAGCCACACATTCTTCATCAGATGTTTGTAACTCTTTAACCGTATTCATTAATTTAAAAAGAAAATAAGCTGGAAATAAGGTCACAACTTCACTTCACATTCCAATTTATTATTGATGAGGACTGACATCAACTGCCACTCATCTGAAGATTATTTTTTCAACTAAGCATTTGAATTTCTACTTAATTCATCCAACACTGAATAGCCTTTTCCAAGTGTATAAATTTAGTCAAAGAAAAATATTTGGAGTTACTCTATCGATCTTCTTTGTCTCAGGTTCAAATCCCATTTTGAGAAAATATTCATCAAGATTTTAGGATCTGTGAACACTGAAAATTTCTCACCAAATAGATAATGACATCAATTTATCAAAGAATGTACTACCGTAGATTTCTAGAAATTGTGTGTTGGGAAGTTCGTCTCATGAACCAACAACTTCCTAGATCTGTAATAAACAACATGATCTCCTTGCCTGATATTACACCCCAACCGGGATCCAGAAGCATCACAATACTCCCGTACCCTTGTCCTGATTCTGGAAAAATCAATATTGGTGCTGATGTCAGGGAACCTTTAGCTCTTGGAAATATTTCTATAATTACTCATCCTTAGTATAATGGAGTATTTTTCTCATTCTAATATGTTATAGGAAAATATATCCATGAGAAGAGACAAAAAAGAGTCGGTAATAACCAACTAGACCAAGGAAGCTTTGTATCTTGAAGAAATTCTTCAGCAGCTTCCTATATATAACATACTCTCTCTTTTCAAGATCCATAGAAACACATATTTCATAGATTACATGGCCAAGGAAACGTACCCCATGTATCTGAAAAACACACTTTAATAATTTGGAATACAAACAATTGTCCCCCAAGATTCCTAACACTATCACCAAGGGTTTTTCATGATCATCCCTTTTCCATGAATACACCAATATATTATCCACAAACACCACCAAAAAGGAATCCAAATATTAAAAAAATATCCGATTCATTTGTTCTATAATGATCACAGGTGAATTAGTAAGACTGAAAGGCATCACCAAATATTCATAATGGTTATATCTTCTTCTGAAAGGTCACTATAAAAAAACATCAAATCAGTAGTGGTTTTCTAGAGGGGTTATGAACAACCCCCTCTAAATTCATTTTAAGGGGGGTTATGCACAATACCCACTAATAATAAACTTTAATATGGGGTTTACAACCCCCTCTGAATTTTTTTTCATTTTCATGTAATATTTGGTTGGATTTTAGGGGCAATTGTGTTAAAACCAATGATAATTTAATAATTAGTGGCCATGTATGTTTGGTTGGATTTTAGAGGAGATATATATATAATACTTGTTTGGATTTTAGATGTTATATATATATAACATGGAAATTGATTTTAAAGGACATGGTGGGGGTTCACAACCCCCTCTAATCTCTTAAACGATATGTGGTTTATAAACCACCATTAATCCATTAGATTAGAGGAGGTTTTGAACTCCTAATTTAAGAAATTAGATGGGCTTGTGAACTCCCTATAATATATGAAATTAGAGGTTGTTTTATACCCCATATAATTGATGACATTAGAGAGGATTCAGGAACCCCTGTAAATCCCATTGATTGGAGGACTTTTTATCCTCGTCTAAATTTTTAATTATTTTTTAAATTAATCTCATATTAT
The DNA here is from genome assembly GCA_963277665.1 of Viscum album. Lineage (NCBI taxonomy): Eukaryota > Viridiplantae > Streptophyta > Magnoliopsida > Santalales > Viscaceae > Viscum > Viscum album. Next base: position 1,283,762,295 of record OY728159.1, on the reverse strand, counting down.
ATAAAATTTTATAATATATATGTGTGCATGAGAATGTGTGTGTGTGTGTTTATTACATAAGAACATTATATAAATTTATTTAAATGCACTATAAACATATATATATAGACAATATATAAATAATTTAAATAAATATTTATACATATAAACAAAAATGTATACATTTATAAATATTGGTATACATAATATAAATATAATTATAAATTTATTCATTCAAAAACATAACATTTATATATGGTTTTAAAAATCCTATACATTTATATTATGATTTATATTATACATATATTATATAAAATACATTTTTATTGTATATTTATGTATAAATAAATTTATATTATATTATGTATACAAATAAATATAATATAGACAAAATTATATATGAACATAAATATATTATATATTTTACATTTATATTATATATTATATTATAATTTTTTTATTATATGTAGATTTATATATATTATATAATTATTTTATATACATTTATGTAATCCATATAAATTTTAAATTAATTTAGTATATATATATATATATCATTCAATTATATTATATATTTCTAATTATATGAATGTATTTCACTGTATTTATATGCATACATAAATATAATTTTGTAATGTTATGTACATTTATATATATTTATGTGTATAAATTGTATTTCATATAATATTAATTATATATAATATAAAATCATAATCAAATTATATAAATATATACATAAATATAATTTACTTAAAAAATATATCATATAAAAACCCAGGCTTGTACTTTATATAAATTGTTTTATAATAATAAGATATAAATTTTAAAATAATATGTTTATTCTTTTATATTATATATAATTAATTTTTATGATATAAAATTTATAAAAATAAAAATATTTTAATGTACACAATATTATACAATTATATATATTGAAATACATATATATTAATGTACATAATATTATACAATTATATTTATTGAAATGCATATATTTTAATATACATAATATTATACAATTATATTTTTTGAAATATATATATTAATGTGTATAAAAATAAATATATGTATTGAAATACATTATATAAATATTTTTATACATTTTATTTCATATAATATGAAATATATATAATATAGATATTAATTATATATAATATAAAATTTTATTTCATATAACATTATATAAATACTTTTACAACTTTTATTTCATATATAATATTTGAATAAATTGTATTTCATATAATATTAATTTTATATAACATAAATATTTGTATAAATTGTATTTGATATATATGTATTTCATATCATGTTAACTATATATAATATTATACAATTTATACAAATAAATATATATTAGTGCACAAAATAATAAATTTAAGTTTTGAAATAAATTATACAAATATATTTTTAAAGATATTATATAAATATATTAAATAAATATTTATATATATAAGCAAGTGCATAATATATAAATATGTATTTAAGTATATAAATTAAATATATTTATAAATATATAAATATATTTTTATTTTCATAACATAAATGATATTATAAAATATATTGTTTATATAAATTTATAATTGAAGATAATATAAATGTATTATATTATAAATACATAAATACATAATATAAAAAAGTATATATTAATTTATATAAATATATTTGTTGTATATTTATATGTGTTTAAATATTTATTCAAATAAAATTTATTTAAATCACAATCTTAATATATTTAAAAATAATAATGTGTAATTGTATTGTATAAATTCAAGTGCCATTGTGGTATTGGTGACAACCCTCTATCATGGAGATTTGGGGCTTGAAGCAGAGCAGCTGAAGAATTTTACAAGGTAGGGGTGAGGCTCACAGGTGAAAGGAATGTACGGGGCCCACTTGGGGAGAATGTGATCAATGGGGGGAACACTAGGAATCAAATGGTGTATGGGCAGGGGGAACACTTGGAACTGGAGGGTAGAGATAATGTTAAATGGGTTTGTCTTTGTGGGGACCACTAGGAACTGAAGGAGGTGTGGGTGAACTGGATTGGCTTTGGGGCCAACAGGAACCAGAGGAGGTGGGCTCCCGGAAAATTGGATGGGCCAGTTCCCATAAAACGGGAGGGATGGGTGACCATAGGCATGATATTTAAAAAATAATTATTATTATTATAGGAGGTTCTAAACCCACCTCTAATCTATGGCATTGGCTCAATTTATAGGGGGGTTTAACCCCCTCTAAATTGATCCTTAAATGAAGGCAGTTTCAGAACCGCTCATAACTCAATTAGCAACGGTTTCCAATGTACAATAACCTATTAAATATATTATAGGGTGTTAAAACCCCCTGTAATATGAGGTTATGTGGTGGGATTAGCGGTGGTTTAATCCACCTCTAACATAATCACTGCGAAAATAGAAATCACTTTACCAGCCGTTCCTCAAAACCGCCTCCAAAAAGAATAAGCAGGAACATTAGAGGTTATTCCTCATAACGATCACTAATTTACATATATTGGGTTTTAACCCCTTCAAGACTAAAAAAATTACCCACTCTAATAATGTTATTTTTTCTAGTGGTTATCTTTAGAATATTATCCTTCCTAACTTGCAATTGGTGATATTTTAATCGTAAGTCAATCTTAGAAATCCATTGAGATCCCCTTAATTGATCGAATATATAATAAATTAATTTAAGTGCTTACCTTCTCTTTATCATAACTTTTTTAGATTACAATATTCCACACATATCTTAAGATTTCAATCCACATTTTTTGAAAAACAAGACATGGGCTTCCCACAGAGACGTGCTCAGTCAATTGAACCATTTGCTTTCCAGCTCATCCAACTACACTTTCATCTCTCTTAATTATATTTCATCCATTATATAAGATAAAAAGGGAATATTATTGGTCCCCATAAGTATATCAATCATAAAATAGAATTATCTCATAGGTGGAAACCCTGAGAAATTATCTAGAAAGATATCCAAAAATTGATCAACCACTACTGGAAAATATTGTTTTCGATCTCATCCCTAGATTCCAAATTCAATACTATAAACTGGTATGATATTGTTCCAACTACTGGTTCCAATAGTCCTATTTCCCCTACCTTTATATTCTGCTCTCCTCAAAAGAGATTTCTGACTCCATCTTCAGTTCTAAAATTGACTCTTCATGAATAATAGTCGATGTGAGCCTTGAAAAAAGTAAACCAATCCATTCCCATGATTATGTCATAAAAATTCATCACAAGAAAAGATAAATTACATTTCTTCTCAACAATATAAATAGTTATAGAACATAATCTAGACACAAATTCTTTGCATTCACTTTGACCAAGAGGATTTTTCAGTTTTATCACATAAGGAATCATCTCAACCTTTAAACCCAGCATATCAATATCATGAGAATAGATAAAGAAATGGGATGTATCAATATAAAAGATTTAATAAGGGTAGAATAAAAAATATTAATTCCTTTCACTATAGATATTCTAGACTGATCATAAACAATCACCTGATCATCTCCATAATATTGTTTTTTACCACACTTCTTTCTTTATTTCGCTATTGATATATCCCTATTGAGGAGTCATTGAATTCCTATAATCACCATGGAAAAATCTATTCTGCTGAATATATTGATTCTTCTTCCCTCATCCCATCAAATCATAAGATGCTTATGAAACCTGAGAAGTGTCTCAGACATATGAACGTGGATCACTATGATAATAGTGATGAAGATCCCTCATCTTACGGTAATTATGGAATCATCTAGGTGGTGTTATACATTTCTACTTTATGTGGTCTGACAAGCCACATTGAAAACATCTAGGCTAACACTTTGGTTTGGGTGGAAGATTCATTGATCCATACTTTTAATTTTGAACCATACTCCCACCTTATAAATGGGTTTCCCCCTTCTTTATGACCCCATAATTAGATATCCCACCATTTCTTATTAGTATCAACATGCTTCCTCCTCCCATATCTCCTCAGATATCTTTTTTAGTTATTGTTTCTCTATTGACCATATATATATAATCTATAATACTAAACATATACATCTTTGAGTGAATATCCTAACTCATCCCATATTCAAGGATTCATGCCTTCAAGGACTGACTAGAAGAAACATCAGGTGAAAAGTTCACTAAATTCATGAATTTATCCTTGTACTCTATGATAGAAATATTTTCTGGCTTAAATATGATGAATTCATAATTCTTTCGATTTTTGAACATGTGAGGATCGAATTGTTTGTTGAAAATTTCTTCAAAATCTTCCCATGAAAGCCTTAGTCCAATTTAGCATGAACTTTTAAATCCTACCACTGGTATGCAAGATCTACCAACATATACATCACCAGTTTGAATTTCATCTCTGCTGGTGTGTGGATGAAATCAATGATCTGATTCATGCAATTCAGCAACACATTTACCTTTTGGGGTTCTGAATCACCCATAAATATTGGTGGCTTCTTATTTTGGAATTTTATGGAATGATCCACTTTCCTTGGTTCATCTATCCAGTTCTCTCTGTCCATAACCTGAAATTATTGGAAAATACTCTAATCCAATTTTTGGTTCACCAATGGATTGGGTTCAACCACATTCTCAGCAGCTTCTTTTGGATTGTTTATAAAACACATAATAAGTTCCATTTTCTAGAAACACAATAAATTTCATATGTCTCACTATATATTAACTGAAGTATTACCATTTCAAATTCTACCACATCATACTATAACAACCACACTTTCCAAAATCAACCTTTTTCCGTATTCAACAATTTTTGAAAATTCTTTACTTTCCATTCAAAATCAAACCATTTTCAAATTACCACAACCAAGATCTTTTCAAAATATTACATTTGAAAACAACTTTTACATTTTTAAAAAATTAAAACTTTTCCCCAAATCATATATCATTACTAAAAATGAAATATACACTCCCGGTGGGAAGTCAGGTCTACAATGCAGGTCATGCTCATTCCATTGGCTGAACCCATGATAATGAGATTCAAAATCCAATAAGTTTCTCCAAAACACTTATGTTACCAACTCCCTGGTAACATTATGTTCAGTTTGAAAAAGGATATCTACATATTTTTATGCTATATATTTCAAGTCCCAACAATACTACTCTTTTGTACCAATCCAACAAAAGGAATATGCTTGAATTAATTTCAACTATGAGACTGATAGAACTGGTGACCAATTTTTCCATAAAGATATCCGGAAGGACCAAGATGATACCACTTTTAATATCCACATTCTTCTCATTGTCTTGAGATGGAGGAAGGAAATTACTTATCCTTAAGAAACATTCCCATGATTCCAAAGTTTGTTAATAAAATCTAAGGGAATCATTTATAATTAAGGGAATATTTTCCCATTGAAAACAAAACAACCAAAAAAAATTCCATTACCAAATATACCCCTAAATGATGCATGATATAAATGAAATACGACTCAAAGAATACCATTTATATAAAAATATATCTATACAAGAGTACCACAAGGGAAGATAATACAATATCCAAATAAATGGTGAATGCAATAACCAACAAAACCTAAATACCCCAAAAACACAAAATATCCAAGAAGATCAATGCTCCAACTCCAAAAAACATCCCATGAATCACTAAGAACCACAAGATAAATGTGATACTTTACATTTCCCCTTATCTTGGAAAATTATAGCTTCAAAAGAACCAAATTTCCAAACCAAATTTTTGAAATTAAACTCAGTTTTCTTTCCCTAAATTAATTTCCTAATCATTCCCCTAAAACAGAACATGTTATCACATTTATATAAATTTTTATATATAAAACAATTTCTAAAAAAAATATTTCAGAATAAAAACAAGTGCCATAATAAAATAGTTTCCACAATACAATATCAGGTTCCAAGGAAATTCATCAGTAATCCTCTAAGACAATTTCATAAATTTCATTTCGGTATAACTCTTTTCTTTCCACATATCCACACATCCAACCATACATGAAACCTGAACCTCCCTACACTCATGACTGGTGAGTCATCCTTTCACTAAGTCATCTCTTTTTAAACCATTTTTGTTGGGGTACTTTATGTTCCTATCTATCTTAACCTTCTGATGGGGGTGCTTCATGTCCTTATCCATCCCAATGCACATGAACACACACTAACCATGCCAAACCCATTCCAAAAACAAGTTCTTCAAATCCATTCCAATAAGAAACCTTTCAGTTGGAAACAATTCCATAGATCCTTTTCCATAAATTAATTAGAAAAATTGATTCTAAAATAATCATTTTTAGATAAAACCACAAATATTTTAAAATAACAATTCCACGATTTCAACAAAATAACTAACCATAACCAAATAGGGTTTCTAACATGATTTTCATACCAATTTCACACCCAATTTCAAAAAAAACCCAATTTTAAAAAGAAAACCAATTTGTAATCAATCATTCAAGATCTAAATAAAGGAATCAAAAGTAAAGCCAACTACAAAAGAAAACATGGAGAAAACAAAAAACGACAAGAAAAGATCCATAGAAACCGGTCAAATCTCCAAAACCCATCCTAAGATCTCTTCCCCTATCATCAACAAAGCCAAAAAATCAACATATTTGTAATAAAATACCTTATATCAATCAACATCAGAAGTATATCCAAGAAACAAAGAGATATTGATAATTATATCTAAGTAAAACCAAGCATGACCACTATAAATGATGACTTACCATAAGAATCCGACTTCAACACACCAAGATAATCCTTCATGCCTCAAGATTGATGGAATAAGCCTCTACTACCTTGAAGAGAATCCAATCTCTAGTTTTAGTCAATAATGGGAAAACATGAGTGTTTAAATATTAATTCCTATGTAGATCAGGTTTTGTGGATCTAGTTTTTATATCATGTATGGTTAGTCACACAATTAGGAAAACTTTTCACTAACCATGATCCATTTTGTAGCTCAAGTATCAACCTCATATGGTTGGCTCATACAGTTTCTAAACCATGTGAAAACTATGCCAAATCCCACTATCTCAAGTTTTATGGTTTCTCCTAGGAAACCATATGGTTTGGACGAACTGTTCACCTGCCCTTATGACTTCCCCTTATCATTTGTCTCATTGTACATAGTTGATTTGGGAATTTTCATGGTTTCCACTAATTTTTCACCAATAGTTCACCTTTATAAAATACCCTAAACATTCCAAAATTATTTCAAACCATCCCAAACATCCCCCTAAAATTTTACGTACTTAAAAATAATCAAATACGTGTCACTTAGTTGAAACGAGGGGTTCTAAAATCATGGTGTGTGTGAAGATTTTATGTATAGTGATATATGTATGGAACCATGGTAGTTTTTGATCAAAGGATCTAACAGTTGTAGTGATAATGGGTTAGTCTTTAAAGAACTACTATAGGGATATATTTACTTATGCTTTTTCTACATTTGTTACTATATTTTCACTTACTACTTTGGGATCCTATTAATTTTATTATTTGAAAATTATTCCGTTAGATATTATTTTTCCTCCTGGTTTTTACACTAACTTGTTATATTATTCATAATTTATTGTTTTATATACTTGATACTTATTTTATAGTCTCCTGACTGATAGAATTCAGATTCTCACTATTAATTGATATCTTCCCACATATGATGAGATACGCATGTGGTCTTGTAACCCTCCAGATTAGACCTAGTGATTAGAGAAGGGATATTACACACAACACCTTTTATAGTTGGAATTCATACAATATAGAAAATTGTTCTTGGATAAAATCAAGGTGATTTAGAATATAATACTTCTGGGTAAAGAAAATATTATTTTCGTTAAAATTTTACTCTTTAACATGAATCATAGTGGGAATATTTGGTTGATTACTTGGGACCTAGATAGTGATTGTTATGATCTTTTGTTGGTTAGATAGCTAGTTTTGACTACTAGAAAGTTTTTATTAAGCCCTGATTTGTCTTTCATGAGTAATAGGATTCAGTGATTGAGCTGCATGGAAAACCAATATAGTATGTTTTGGGGATATACCTGATGATGTAGACAATGAGGAACTATATTTATGATCCTCACATAATTAATACCTCGTATTTTTATAATCATGTACCATCCTTTCTAAGGTAATATCTTGATCACTTTTCTTGGTAGCATAAATCTATTTTGTCCCTTAATAGTGTTGGTTCAAAGTACCTAAGGGAGATAGGTGAAGATCCTCATATTGGGATTCCATTTAATGACCCACTAACCTTATGGGATTGAAAATATTATACTCATTTTATTCATCGATAGAATATTCTTAGGCTGTATAGATCTTGATGGAATATTCTAATTTGGGGGAATAAAATCTATGGGGTGAAAATTGATTTTGGAAACAATGGTGGGTCTTGATAGTCTCAGCATTGTTTGCATAGACTCTTCAAAGAATTTCATGGTTATGAAATTCATGGAGTATCTATAGTATATTAGGTTACTATAGGAGGTTCTAGTTTTCTCAACCAATCATAGATAATTCCTTAGATATGAGAAACCTCTTTTGAGCTATCCAATCAACAATATTATCAAAAACTCAACTAGTTACCTACATCCCTTCACATGAGTCTTCATTACCATAATCTATGGCATCAGTTACTGTAACTTCCCAACCCAGGTGCCACACACCATTTCCCCATTCGGGTTCTCTATGTGACCTCAGGTATGCCTCCCCGTATTCTAGAGGCTACCGACTAGTAGTGATAGTCTCATATCAATCATGGGGAGACTATACCCTCTCTATCATAGTATCGCAATAGAGGAATAAATAAAAAATAACCAAATTATATAAGAAATAACCAAACTAACCAACATCACATGATCAGTAAGATATGAAATTCAATATCCAAACTAAAACATTAGATATGTCATGAAAAGTTTGTGCCAACTGTCAAAATACAAAACCAAATATTAATAAAAAAACGTAAAACTCCCAAGTGTGTCCCAGATCACGTCTAGTACCCCTATCCATGCTCTATTCCAACTCGCCCATCTAAAATATTTCTCTTTCCGATATCCTATCTTACAACCATGAAATCTATTTGAGTATTGATTAAGCAGCCCGAGTATGGTGTGAGTAAAACTCAATTGGAAACCACCTAGAGCATCTAAAACAATAGCCATTCAAAAAAATTTATTCAGTTGCATAAATAATAAATTACAATTAATAAGTAAATAATTATACAACTTCAATATTATTTAATCAACCAAAGAAACCACCATATTCCTAAAGAGACCCAAACTATCAATAACTACTTTGGAATGTGAAAAACTATTAACCATATAACATATTAAATTAATAATTTATTATAACCTATTGGGTTTTATTATCTTCTTCATCTCAATTCATTATCCCATCTAATTGGAACCATGGTCTAATGCTAACATTTTTTCCAGTCCACCATGCCCAGGATCTCATGCGTATTTGAAGTAGATGTATTTGACCCACAAATAATTTATCAAACAGTCACATAAGTGGGATTTTGAATTGGTAGTCTATGTCCCACCCTCATTTATCACTGTGGGTTTTTATGCATTAGACAGTGTCACACACACAAATATCCATAAATTTATCAATATGGGATTTTGATATAGGATACCATTTCCCACACAAGAATATCCTATATATATCACAATATCATAGATATCACATCAATCAAGGTTAATAAAAATTAACCATCTTATCAATTTTTAGAATCGAAACAACTATTAATTAAATAAAAAATTAATTAACACAATATAATAAATTTCGTAATAATAACAATTACCATTAATTAATTCAAAAATAAATTAATCTAATTAAAAAATTCCAATATCCCAATAATTAATTCAATAATTAATCAATCCAATTCAACAATAAAAATGATAATTAATTCAATAATTAATTAATCCAATTCTAATTTCATAATCAAAACAAATTCCAATAATTGATTGAAAATTTTATTTATTAAATTCAATATAATTTCATATTTCCAATAACCCCTTAATAAATACAATATTTAATTAATTCAATTCCCCTCATTCAATTTCCCCAATTAACCTAAATCATTAACTCATGGTAATTAAAACAAATGAATTTAAGTATCAATGGTATTTACCAATCATCAAATTGAAAATATAACAATTACATACACATAAATAAATCAATACAATGAGATTGGAATTTAAACTACCTACCTCAAATACTTGATGAGCGATCACCCATTGGAAATTCACCAAATTGAAACAGAAAGGTTAAACATGGGATGATGAACAATATCATTAATCAAATCCTAAAAGAAAGATAAAAAAGATCAAGATCCGTATAACATAGATCTATATCTAATACCAACAGTAGATAAAACATCCATCTTTTATCTGGAAAGAGTGTGAGAAAGAGTGAGAGAGAGAGAAATCTAACTAGGAAGAAACCACATACCTAGAGAGGTGCAGATCCATCAATGAATCTTTGATTCACCAAGAAAGTAGGTCCCAAGGGCCTTTAATCCATTCTTTATCATCCATAAATGATATGAAATTATTCTGTTTTGACATAGTTCATTTGGGGATATAATATTGGGGTTTGGGAATTTTAAAATAAAAAAAGGGATTAAAATATTGTATGCACTATTTGCTACTTTGGGAACACAGGTTCACCTAAATTTGCACCCTAACCATGCTTTTTCCCTAGGGGTGTCTCACAGTTACTCCAATGATGGAACGCAGTTTGAAAAATAATTCAGTAGCCATGTGAATCCCCTTTGTTTGGGATCACACAGTTTACTGGCTTTGGAGTATGGTTTGGAAAAACTGCATGACTACCATACAGATCCCCACTTTCTTCCAAATTTCCCCTATTCCACCCAAAAAATATCTATGTAATAACCCATTAGAAAATTTATCAAACCAAAGAGAAATATGACTTATAAATGAACTCAATACATCTCTAGAAAAGTTCAGGATCTTACAATCACCCTACCTTATAACATCTCATCATTAAGTTGTACTCCCAACCATCTCTAATATTTAGAGTTATAAATATCAGGCCACTAGAACTAAAAAAATTATTCTATCTCCTATTTGTTTTCTAAAACATGCCCATTTTAACAAACCACACTTAAAATGGGAATGGTCTTTCCCATCAACACTTTCTCAATTGGATCTAGAACATGTATCGGATGCTCCTCATGTGAAGAATCTACCTCAAGCCCTGCATCATCCACATTGATCCCATGATAAGGGTTGAGGTGGAATAGATGAATCTATTACACATGAAAATTTCATGAAAAATTCTATAACTATGTGGAAGAGTTAATCAGTATACCACCAGCTTGATTCTCTCCACAACGTCAAACTGTCCAAAAAACCCGGGTACTAACTTTCTCTATATCTATATCATGGGGTGATGCAATCTAGGTGACACTAGAAGGAATAAATTCCCACCCTATGAAATATCTAGGGGTTATCAAAGTCTATCAGCATATGACTTCTATCTACTCAGAGTCATTGCCATACATTTCTGAATCAGTTGAACCAACTCTGACGTCTCTTGTGCGATATTCAATCCCAAAAACTCTAACTCACCCACCTCTATCCCATATAGAGGTGATCTACATGGACTACCATAAAGTGACTTATATGGATCCATTTGAATAGTTTACTGGAAACTGTTATTATAGGCGAACTCCACCAAATCTATGTGCTTCTTCCAAGGCCCACTGAAGTCTATGACCGAGGCCCGCAACAAATCCTCAATAACATGTATCTTATGCTATGACTGCACCTATTTCTATGGGTAGAAAGCAATACATCGTAAAAATCTTTACCATGATTCTTTTTTAATACCTTCCAAAACTGTTATGCAAAATGTGAGTCATGGTCTGAAATAAAATTTTGTGGAACCATGTGCAGATGGACTATCTCTTGAACGTACATGTATCCCAACATATCCACTGATAAAGTCTCATGTCAAGTTAATTAAAGTTCTAATTTCACCAATCATTCCACGACCTCCTAAATAGAATCATTCTTCTAAGGAATCCTTATTAGAACCACCAAAAATTCTATAGTAACATCATTCAACTTCTATTCCAAAATGGTGAATAGCTATAATATACCTCCAAGAGGTCGATGATCGACCTTCACCTATTGACAGTAGTTAGATCATGTCATGAACCCTGTTATCTCCCTTTTCATACATGGCCACCAAAACTGTCATCGTAGGTCATGGTACATTCCGGTCACACCTAGATGCACCTCTCACTTCGAGGCATGAAATTCCCACATAATCTCCTCCCACATACTCGTAGGTACAAAAAACTGATTCCTGACATAGATGATCTCATCCTCATCTATGGTCCAATTAGAAGGTGACTCTCCACCTTCATGGATTTTCTATAAGGATAAGCATTCTAAATCCTCATTATATTTTTCTATAATCTATATAAAATTTGTTGACTCCACTAAAACTGATATGAGAGTCATCTGCTCCTAACCCTCTTGAACCACAACATGCATCTCAGCTAATAAATTCATGATCTTCCACTCATAAATAGACTTCTTAACTTCCTAAGTTTGAGTTTTCTTGATCAACACATCAACAACACTATTTCCATTATTTGGAAGATATTCTAGATCGATGTTTAATCACTGAATATAAACAAATTGTCTCCATTATCAAAAATTCAAGTCTTTCTATAAAAAGATATACATTAAGTTGTTATTACCTGATTAAATAGTTAATGTTTCACCCAATAGATAATTCCTTTAAAACATTAATGAGTCAAACACTGAATTCAACATGAGTTCATTTGTAGTGTAATTTCATTTTTGTGTCCAAAACTAGTGATACCCTTATTCCAAAACATGATCTCTCTACATCAACACTACTCCAACCCCGATCCCAAAAGCGTTACAAAACATCGTATACTCCTCCCCTTGATTAGGTAGGATGAATATTGGTGTCATTTTCTAGGACTTCTTCAACTTCTAAAAGGTATTATCACATTATCTGGACCATTAAAAATTAATACACTTTTTGTTCAAGAACTAAAGCGATTATTCCAAATGGAAAATGTCTTGGATGAGTCTCTGATAATAGCCCTCTAGCCCCATAAAACTTATAATATAAAAAAATGTTCTTGGGATTCTCCCAAGAAACAACTTTTTGTATCTTCTCTAAGTCCAATGACACACATTACTTTAAAATTATGTGACCCATGATGTGTACCTGATCGATCATGAATTTACATTGAGATAGATTTTCATATAGTTAATGCTCTATCAGTGTACTCGGGATGATGTGAAGATGTTGGTCAATATCATCATGAGTTTTATAGAATGTAAATATTTCATCTTCAAACACAACCAAAAAAAGATCTAGTTATGGGTGGAATATTTTGTTCATCAAGGACATTAAAACTACTAGTGCATTCATCATCTCAAATGGAATCATGGAGAACTTCTAAAGGAAATACTTTCTTCTGAATACATACCTCGTTATATCAGAAGGTCAAAATCTCAACTGATGATACCCTGATCTCAATTCGATCATAGTGAAGAAAAAAAAAACTTCTCAAATAATCAAAAATATAATCAGTAATTACAAAAGGATACTGGTTCATCACATTCATCTAGTTTTACATTATGTAGTCAACGAACAAGTCTAGATTACCCTCATCATTATTTTAAAACAAGATTGGGGAACCCCAAGGATACATACTCAGATAGATATACCTTTTATCTTCCAACTATTCTATATTACTCCCAATCTCTTGAAGATCTATTAGTTCCATTTTTTATGGTTTAATAGAAACTTTCTCAGCACCTATCATTAACTAAATTATAAATTATCTATCTCTCTTAGGTGGAAACCCCAATAAGTCTTCAAGAAAAACATCATAAATCTTATCCACTATGGGTGTGAATAAATCCTTCTTTACACCCCTTTCAATAACCAAAATTCTTAAAACCCTATAAGTTAGCTCCCCCAATTACTGAAAAACTATCGCTACATGACCTACCTGGATATCCCACTCTCTTTAGTTAATATAATTGTCACACATAGAAGACATAAAAATCCCTCTCCTATGAAAAATATATTTGTAGGATTGGTATGGTACTAACCAATACATGCCAAAAATTATCTCAAATACTGACATATGTATAATGTAGAGATAATATAAAAAATAATACTTCCCAACCTCAATATAACACCCCTGTACAAACAAATGTCTCTTGATCGTACTCACAATAGTGTATCTATCATAATCACACTACACATGAACACTAATTTCAAGCTATGAAAATTAACATGTTGTGTAGATATAAAAGAATGATAGGCATCGGTATAAAATAAGGCACTTTCTAGAGTAAGATAAATAAGAATAGTACCTATATCAATTGATGTTCTTTAACCACTTGTGTAGGTTGAACGATATGCAACTACCCTGACCCTCTTCCCTATGATGCAATCTGATTCCCTTGGGCTACACCACTCTACTGATATGGGTGCTCTTTCCTAGAAGTACTGAATCCACTACCTCTGCTTCCACATCCATTAGAACTATAATTATCAGAATGGTATAGTTTACAAAATCCCCTTCATACACTCAATATTTTTCTAGTAACTTAATCACTACCCATCTATCATGCGTTCTTGATGAACCCTTGTATATGTCTCATCCTATTCTATCCTATACACTTTATCGGTGGTTGGGTCCACTGTCTCTAGAACTGTCTTGACCTATCATAATTGTGAAAGATCACTCATGCAAGGTCATGTGTAACTAATAATTACCACTGGCTACTCTTCTTGTTATCACCATGGCTAACATTATTGTAGCGATACTTCCTTCTCTCAGAATTAGTACCTCCATCCCATTGAGAAAAATAAACATTTCATTCACTTGAACCCTCCTTCATGTTCCCCTCATATATGAGAGCCTGATTCACCACTTATGAAAAATTCTTCAGCCTGAATATATTCACCCGGGAAATAATTTTACATTTAATCCATTACTAAAACTGCTTTTCGGCAGTAGTTTCATCCCCCACCATCATTTTAAAAAATAACTGCCAATCTATAAAGTGTCCAATATAGTCTATCTTGGAAATTCTACCTTAAGTCAATCTTATGAACTCACCTACTCCCTCCATCCTAAACGTATCAAAAAAAATGTGGTCCAAGAACATATCATAAGAGTCCATACTCTACATATTTTCTAGTTTAATATCTCATGTATAGAAGCCCCAGCATCACTTTTCTTGTCCACATAACAAGAAAGCATAAAATTTGAGTCTCTTCTCAGTAGGAGTCTCCAAGTTCTCAAGTATAGTCTGGATTGACTCAATCTTGAACAACACTACCTCAGGTCCACCCACTTTGGTAAATTTCATAGGGTGATTAAACTAAAACTCTTGTTTTATATCATAAATTTATTTCACAACCATCCATATGTCTCTTTCCATGAATTAATTAAAACAAGAAAAGTTTTCTTGGAATTTCTCTCTGACTTCCTCACCTGACAATATTTGTGCCTCGGGTTCCACAACCGGAGCATCATTTCTATCCATATCCTACTTTCTTTCTCACAATAAGCATATTTGTAGCAGCATATCTCTATAATAACAAACACATTTCTTAGGAAACATAACAAAAAATTACAACATTTAACAAGAGAGATTCACACAAGGCCATAACAAGACATTCTATCTTTTTACGAAATGTGGTCAACACTAAGGCAATATTACTACCCTTAACAATCCTACATCTAGGTCATGGTTAAAAATGGTTAAACTCATTCTAATTACTCAAGATTCACAATATAAACCCATTTATACACATTTTGAATGATTTTTCAATTTCATATCAGACACCTTTTTCACTTTAACAATAAGAACCTTTTTCCTTAAAATTTAAACAATCAATGAAAAAATAGTTCAATTTGAACAACATACCCAAAACATATTATCATGTACATGCCTAAAATGATGCATGTTAGAAAAATATTATTAATTTTCTAGAATGATTCATGTATACTCAACTATCATTCCATACTAGGCCATGAGTAAAATCTTCTAAAAATATCAGATACAATAATCACATCACACAGAAAGTGGGTCACTCAAGGTGAAATAACATCAACTATAATAGCACACATCAATAACAAAAATTCCACCATGGATACTTGGGTATTACCCAAATTCATGGATTAGATACTCCCATGTATGAGCTCTTAACCAAGGCCTGACTCAACCTATTCTCCTGTCTACCATTCAAAAATATTAAGAAAAAAAAATGAAAAGAAAACTCCTCTTATACCACTTTGAAATGTCCGAACCCCAGTTTCACACACTAGATCCTTGAGAAGATTAATTATATAACCTAATACATGCCTCCGTGAATGCTAGAGGATGTTGACTAGCATCGAGGGTCTAATATCAATCATTTGGTTACTATACCCTCTTTATCAATGTATCAGAATATAAGAATAAATAACCAATAACCAATTGATATAACCTTTAACCCAATCAACAAACATCAAATGATGACCTAATTTGAAAAATACAATATCACGACTAAAATAGCATATATTTCGTGCCAAGTACATGACAAGTTTGAATATGAAAAAACAAAAAATAAATAAAGACACTAAGAACTCCCAAGAGGGTTTCTAATAAAATTTTGTCCCCTCATCCATTCTCTATCCCAACTCATCCATCTAACATATGTCTATTTCCATTATCCTATCTTGTAACCTTGAAATCTATTCGAGTATAGATCAGGCAGTCTGATTAGGGTGAGAGTACAACTCAATAGGCCACACCCAATGGTGTCTAAAACAATATCCAATCAAAATAGTGTATGAAGTTGTATAAAGAATAAACTAAAATTCATAATTAAACATTTATCACATTTCAATATTCTTTAATTAACCACCTAAACACCTAGGTTCTTGAGGACACTCGAACACTCAATACATACCTTACCTCATTATAGAGTCTAAATGATATCACATATTCAATTCACAATTCATTATAACACAATGTATTTCATTATCCATTTCATATCTATTAGTTATAATGGTTATTTGGAACCATTGTCCAATGTCAACATTTTGGGTTAAAGTTTTCATACCCACGACCCCATAAGTATTTGAAGTATAAATCTATGGCCCATAACTGATTTATCTAAAAATCACATAAGTGGGATTTTAAGAAGCAATCCTTGTCCCACACTCGTTTATCACTATGGGATTTTTAGGTAGCAATACCATGTCCAACAAACAAACATGAATTCATTTATCACTATGGTATTTTGAGGCATCATACCACACCCCGCACATTAATATCATATATATCTTAGTATCACATCAATAAATGTTTATCAACATTAATCTTCTTATCAATTTTCACAATAACAACATCTATTAATTAATTCAACAATTAATTAATCAAATTCAATCAATTTCATAATAATAACAATCCACATTAATTAATTCAACAATTAATTAATCCAATTAAAAAATATCAACACCCCAATAGTTAAATCAATAATTAATTAATAAAATTCAACAATCCCAATAATCCATTAACTAATTCAACAATTGATTAATCCAATTTAAATTTCATAATCACCCCAATTTCTATTAATTAATTATCAGAATTAATTAATCCAATTCAATCTAACATCCTAATCTTAGTACCCCATTAATTATTTTCAAAATTATTTAATTCAATTCCACCATTAAATTTCCCAAATTAACCTAAATCTTTAACCCACAGAAATTAAAAAAAATCAATTATCAATAAAAATTCACAATCATGGAAATTTTAATTCTCATAGTTTATACACATAATTAAATCAAGAGTATGGGATTGGAATTTAGACCACCTAACCTAAATCATTGATGATCGATCGTCCAATAGAAATCCCCTAAATTAAAATTTAAAGTTCAAACCCCCAATAAAGAACGATATCTTGAATCAAATCATAGAAATAAGATCAAACAAGTCAAGATTCTTCAAACCTATATATATATATATATAACCAAAAATGGATAAAACATCCCTCTTTTATCCGGAATGAGGAGCGGGTTAGATATATATATATATATATTCGGGAAGAAAAAACATACCCAGAGAGGTGCAGATCTATTAATGGATCTTCAATTTTCATAGAAAGGGGTTCATAATTGCTTGGTATCCATTTGTGAGCCTCCAAAATGAGATAAAATGATTTTGGGTCGAGCTAGAAAATTTTGGTTATGAAACAGGGGTTTATGAATTTTTTTAATAATTTCTAGGGGTTTAAAATCACATATGCATGGTTTTTTCTTGAGGTGCACCATTTCCCCTAACCATGAACCCTTATTGTGTGCCTCACCTAGGGTTCTGACATAGTTACTTTTAAGAGGCCCCTCGGTTTGAAAAACATTGTACCAACAATGTGAATCCCCTCTGTTTAGGTTCTCATAGTTTATTTTCTTGGCTACACGGTTTGGAAAAAATGTCCACCAACCATGCACCGCCCCACTTTCTTCCTAATTTCCCTATTTCCAATAAAAAATCCCCAAGGTAAAACACATGAAAATTTAATCAAACAAAATCAAAACAGTGCATGAAAATTAGCTCGATACATCACCAAAAACGGTTGGGATCTTATAGTGACATATGTCACCTATGCTAGGGAATCACATAGCTCAAACAAAAAATCATTAACCTAATAATGGGACCAGTATTTGAAGATGAATCACTCTTTGATGTTGTTTCCATGGAAACTATGGTTGGGATAGTAATTAGTTTGGTGTTTTGTACCATATTTTTTGTGCCTCCTATCTTATGGAAACTTCACATGGTTCTTTGTTAAGGAACATCTAATGTGATTTATGTCCTTCTCATACTTGATGAAATATTCTCATTTAATTCATTTATAAAAGGTAACTTTGTTGTTATATACTTGATTAGGGCCTTGAAATTAATTCTCATGGTGGGACTGCACTTTCCAAGGCATTCCCTATGGATGTTCCTAAAGGTGGACTAGTTGAGGGGACTAAGTTTACATAGTGTTGGTCATCTCTATCCTCATAAGATTCTTTACTAGATATGGAATAGGTCATGTTTGTTATATATAGATAGTAAACTACATGTATTCTTCCAAATGTTGGGCTCTCTCTCTAAATTCTTGAAATATACCTAAATACCTCAAGGAAATGAGGTTTAACACAATTTCATCAATGAAATTATATATGAACAACCCCAATAGTTTTCCCTATAGAATTATTACATAAAGAGAGTATGTGAGACCCTTCCATCAGTAGATAAATAAATAAAATCACTCATCATCCATCTATTTACATTGGGAGAGGGATGCAATTTTTCATTTATGAAAGTTAGAGCTACACTATTAAAGAAACTATCTGCGATGATCCTTCTAACTGGTGATAGAACACAGGCCCAAAGTACTATCCCCAAAAAATGGGGCCTTAAAAATTATGAATAAAACATCAAATTTATTTGGATTCTAGTTTCATTGGAGTTTCCAACATTGTGACACACTAAGAGTTTTAATGGGAAATATGTTGTAATAGATCCCATGTATTGTTGATCAGGGTGAATCTCATAATTATTCAATTATCAAAGTGGAAGATTCTTATCCAACAGTACTAGATATTGATACCCTTTAGGATGGATTAAAGACTGTTGAATCTATATGGTCTCAAGTGATTAGTGATAATGGCTCTCACATCATTAGGATGGGGTTTTTAGTCACTAGTGGTTTGGCAGGCAAGTTGACTCTAGAAAATAAGTGATGAAGGTCCAATTTCAGGAATTAATTCAAATTGGGAGAAGAATATGGTTAATATCTCAATCATTTTCTATATCAATAAGACTATACCCTGATTGGTTGTCTGTTACTACCCACCCCAACTCTAGGAGATTATCTAAGAAAAACATGTTTTTTGTCTAGGGAATGGGTAGAGTCCTCATATATTTATTCCTTCTCTGGGAACTATTTGGAGAGAAGTTATAATGTGATCCAGTTATAAAACAAAATCTTTAGTAGTATATTGATCAAATTTAGAATCTACATCAGTTTTGGGAATACCTTCAGATGGGCCAACTAGATCAGTGATTCCATAAAAATTGTTGAGATGTTGATGAGCAGGTGGAAACCCTTCTTTGTAACTTCTAAGGCTTAATGTTTACCTATATTTATGGGAGTGAGAACCTATTGAGTGGTATGTATGATTATGTGTCTCCCTTAATGATGTATTTTCTCTATCATGCTATGTTCCACCATCCTAATTCATTTTATCATTGAAAGGATTGATCATAATAACCATCACGATGGCATTATTCGGAGGTAAAACTTCAACATCAATGGGTAGATTATCCAAATCATCTTATTGCCTCACTGAGAGGATCTTGAACGTAAAGATATCATGCTCTCTATAGCACATGATCTACACTTGGGTAGATTCCTCTTCCATGATTCTATGGAATATAATGAGGATTGTGAGGCATGCCTATTGGAATCTTTGGAGATATCAATATGAGTTAGGGAACCATGCCACATTGATTGATACAATATCATCATTATAGAACTGATGATGGATATCCTTATAGTAATCATGTATTCATACATAGGTCAACTAGTGGACTCTTTGGTAGTTTAATTTCATCCACATATTTTTTTAGAGGCTTGCTTCCTGGTCTTTGTTGACAAATTCATGGATGGTAATGTTCAAGGTTGAGGGTTTCTAAAACTCAACCATTAACTGGTATTTGGATAAGACTTCAATTAGGCATCCTCCTCCTTGTCATTATTTGGAATGTAATACTAATCCTGATAATTCCAATCCCCATTTAGTGATAGTTGGGAAGCTAAGAATGTAAGTGATACAGACTTAATCTTTTATTTATTTTCTTTTATAGGATGTATTTCATGAGAAAACCTCCCATTTAAAGAATAAGTTCCTTATAAATGAGGGTATATATTCATAACCATGTCCATATATGATAGGGTTTCCATGTCCCCTATTAATCATGATGGTTGTCTCCAGAATAATACTCGATGGAGTGTTCACATTTATTTGTGTCCACAAAACCAGACCATTTCATCTCCCTTACTTCCATGGTGTAGGTGGAGATGAGTAAAGATGATGGCGATATATATGGCTAAATAGTGATTCCATAAAAAAATCCCATACATTATGCATATTATTGTACTTGGGGAGAGTTCTTGGGAACTTGTGGATCTCAATCTTAGGGATAGTCATTATCAACTGATGACCTACTGCCCCTATCTCTAGTAATGAATTAAAAATCATTTTCCATGAGTATAAATTCACCATAGACTCAAACAGTCTTATGGTAACAATGTGTTTCCCCAAGCCATATCTATAATATTGGAATGAGATATTTCTAATCTTGATCTCATACATATCATATGGATTTCATACATGATTTTCATATCTTGGGTCAAGGGAAGGACCCCCACTACAATTTCTTTCTCTTCTAACACATTAATGACCATCAAGGTATTATGTATTTTCAGTATGGAGAGGGAATCTGTGTTAGTTGATTAAATCTTGGGGAGGACCTATATGGTGGAACTTCTCATCATGGGGTTTTTTGTGAAGGTTTATAGTCACTTCCATGATATTGAGAGTTAAACTAACCTTGTTGGTTGAGGGTTATGTTCTCAGTCCTAGTTAGGTGAGGAGATACCCCTGAATAATTCGATGAGATGTTCTAGTGATGGAAAGGGATCTAGGAACTAATGATTCATCCTTTAGTCTAGAGGGGTTTGAATCTTTCCATCAACACTGGTTCAACTTATTCAATAATGGGGTTGGTGGTGTATAAAATGGATCATACTGCTCTTTTTCCTTTGATTCCACCTTATTTTTTCGATGGTGTTCTCTAGTGGGGTCCCTCCTAGGTAACCCTCTGGTGGTGTTCATAGTAGATGAAACGAGATCATCCCCTAATCCATCAATTTATGGTGGTGTCATTAGAGCATTCCAAGTAGAGACACTATTATGGTTCGTGTGGTAATTGGGAGGATTTACCCAATACATGATCCATGTGGGTAGCGGTTCCCGCATGAACCCACAACATTCAACTCCTGTTAGTCCATCTCACTAGTTGGGATGAACACTTCCTGTTCAAAGTAAAAGACATGAGTGTTTACTACCATCTTCTAAATAATATTGGAGAGTGTCATTGGGTGAGGGAACCCATGAGTTGTGGGAGTAGTGCAAATCACATTAGAAGAGGGTTTTCTCAGGGTTGTCATATCACCACTTCTTTCACCATATCAGTTGGTGGTGCGATGAATTTTTTTCCTCTGGATACTTTAATTTTGGACATTTGGTCTAAAACATCAATATGTTTTTGTTGAAGGTGATTCCCAAAATTCCAAATTCTACTCATCATCTCATAGTTGAAAAAATATTCATTCTAATAATTACTAAAATTGATTATACCCAACATTTCTTATATTACCCATGTTACATGAGATGTGATTTTAATTTGTTTTACCTTTTTTTAGAAATTCCATAAAGGTGTTATTAGATACACTTTATATGGAGTGATTTTCATCCTTAGACTATTTACAAACCCTTATGTCTTCCTTGTGTTCTTTTTATCCAATGGAGGGTTACTGCCACCACCATGGATATTTATGTCGTATCATTGATTGGAATATAATGATAGGATATCAGTACATTCTTCCGTATATTACGCCACAGAGATCTATACATTGTTTAAAACTGCCTCATTGATCTAAGAAATGTTAATAAATATCATTATTTTCACCATATTTTAGTTGATTCTAGTTAATGATGTCACTTATTTCCATGCAAGGTTCACCACCTATGGTTATAGCTGATGATAATATTTGGAGTGTTAGGAATCTATAAATATGATTCTCAATTTAGTCTTTAAGGAATGTTATTACCATGAAATATTGAATCTTAATTACAAAACATGAGAAATTAAAACATTTATATAGGAAAAATATAATTATTATATAAGTAATAAAAGTCTCTTAATCTCATTAATCCTATGATTTTCACACAATGAAACTCACACATTTGATTTCCAATTAGAGGAATTCAACACCCATCATTCTAGGAAATATATTCTTATTAAATAAGTCTGACTGGCCTCAAGGATTATGGAATCTCATGCTCATCACATGAGGTAGGGACATAGTCTCATCACATATATCAATATATATATTGTATGCTCACCACATACACTTCTTTACCTGTTCACTAAGCCACCCTAGGCTTGTCACCTAAGGTTAGGTTTCAAAAACATCTGGAGGGATTGCATGTTTAAAGTTTCATGATAAAGATTCATATATTTAGTGTCTAGTGATACTATTCCATATAAACTCGCCCAATATGGGTGGTCATAAGTTTTGAGACTAATCAAGATGTGTCCCATGTATGATCATCATAACTGGGCCTTGATGGATAATATTTAACGGTGATGCCAAGGACCAAAATGGACCTATGGATTGGATGATGAGAGGTTGTTCATATTATTGTGATGTGATAAAACTTTGGTCTTACTTCCAATGGAGGTGAATTTTTATTTTTGTTGTTGTTGGTATATCATGATTAAACCTTAGAGAGGCTTCCAATATACCCTATTAGGATACTGGGATTAAAACCTGTGTAGTTTGACTTCACTATGAATGGTCTTATGATGGGAATAACCCATTTATGTTAATGTATTTTGGAAAGGATTCTTGTTTCATTAAAATATGTGATATAATGGGATGGTTTGGAGATTATCCATATAATTCACCAAATATATGGGTGACTCATCTCTTGTACATAAAAGGATTCATCATGTTCTTGTCACATAGGGAAATGATATCGTTTATAATATTGTGATGGTGATGTTTTAATATATTTTACTGACATATGGATAAGATATTGTCATGTAGTTTAACATCACATGACTAGAATTTTGGTGATATATAGATTAAAGTCTTGCATCTTGGACATTGGTTGGTGATTATGTAAGGACCTTCCCATTCCCATTTAGGGCTGTAGTTGATAAAGATATTTTGAGACCATGTGTCCTTATAGAATGAAAACATGGTTGGTTTCCCTTAATGATGATTCCAATGGGACTTACATATCCACTTCTCATGTGTATTTGGATATAAAATTTCTTGGAAAATAACAATTTATAGAATAATGTAGGGGTCCCTCGGTGAGGGTCCATGTTCCTATTAGAAGAAGGAAATGAGGATACTCTTCCTATTCATAGTGAAAATGATTTGTGCATGAGGTTTAAAGATTTCGGTTTTGTAGATATAGGTTTCATGGATAAAACTAGATTAAATAGTTTTAAGTCACACGATTTCTAAAAATTCATGGAACTATGATTGCTAGAATGAGGTGTTGAGTCAGGTAAATGAAGGTTGTTTAAAAAAACTTTATAGTTTTATGCATCATTGAAATTGCATAAACAATGGGATCTATCACAAGGAAAGTAATATTAAGGTTGATTTTTAGTTGCGCACCACATTTAGTATTGTGTGTACCTTATAAATTTCGGAAGGAACTTAATCTTTCACAAACTCACATGTATGTCAAGTTAAATTGAATGAAGGGATATCAAAAATAAAACGATGTTATTTAGGAAGTATGTGAGGGTTTTTATATAATTTATTTTCTTATAGGGATCCATGAGAGGTCTTGGTTGTGTCAGAAACATGAATAAATGTTTTTTGTGAAAAGAAGTTATACTCATTAACTTCTAGAGGTTCTCCCAAAAGTCAGATGATTCTCTATTTATTGATTTTTGGCCTTCTAGGGCATTATGTGAGGACACTCCTCCTATGTTACCTAATATGGCACTAGGGCATGCAACTATGGGTTTCATTATTATATTGCCTTCCAATTGAAGACCCCATGCATAAAATTTTGTTTTAATAATGTATTTCTCACAAAACTCACAATATTGTGAGTTTTTATGCTTTTGGAATACTGTGTACTTGTTTTTTACAGCATATCTTGTCTATATAGAACTCTTGGAATTTGAATTCACATTTATCATGAAAGTGAGTTTCACACCAAATATAAACATTTCATGTAACATTATAAAGTTCCAAAAAACATCCTCCTCTATTTAGAAATGATCTCTAAGGATTTATTTTATAATAATTGTAGGAAAACAAGTGTTTGGAGGTCCTAGATACATTTTCCATTCCAACTCTCCAGCTAGTATTTTAAAACTTTTTTTCTTGGGGTTTGTCTATATTTATGCCTTCATATTTATCATTAATTTTTAATAGGGAATTTTTCATGATTCTATGTATCTTTATAGTGATGGAGTTTTACAATTCATATTTTTATTCCTAGTTTATCTATTATTTTTTATTTTTTATGGTGTTTTATCTTACTACATTAATAATACATAGTTATGGTCCTCTCAAAGCCCTAGTATTGGATTCCATTTCATTGTTAAAATAAATATAATGTTTCTTATACTTTTTCCCTGGTTTCCTCTAAGAAAATATTTGGTGGAATATTTTCGTACCCATTTTATTCCTTTTCCTTTAAATTAAAAACTTCCATTATGATTTGTTTCAATGCTTCTATCTTATGATAGAACATATTTGTGACCATAACCACTTTATGGTGCTTTGGGATGATAATTTGTTTCTCATTAACACGCTACTATACATATCCAACTTATTCATATATGATAATCTATAATTTTGACCCCTTTATATAATTATGTTCTCTTTTGGAAGCCTCAATATTTAAAATATACTTATCATGAAATATACATATAATTATTTTTTTTATTATACATTAAACCACACAAAAAAATGGAACTACCAAAACCAATAAGTTTAGTGTCATTGGAAATTAGCTACATATCAGTCGTAATATGTCATTCAACATATATTTATTCCATAATATTCACTTCACATAATTTCATTATAATTATATAATTCATATAAATATTATTCAATTACAAGGGAAATTTTAAACAAATGAAAAGATTAAGCTAGAATACTCAATAATGGGAGAATTAAATGAGATTTCAATAAGTACACTGTAAGTGAGCATACAGATTTTTTTAAAGAGTGGATATAATATAACATACATCTATAAAAACTAAATCAGTGTTCATGAAAATTTTATATAGAAATATTATAAAAATGAATAATAAATATACAAAATAATAATGAATCATAATGTAAGGATGAATTATAGAATTTGAATATATCATATGAAAAGCATAGAAAATCCTAACATATATTCAAAGCCTCTATGAAAACCATTATAACATATTTTAAATGAAAATAAAATCATGGATATGCATGAAATTATGGACAAATATAACCGACTATGTCACATACATGTCATCTCATAAGAAATGAACATCACCCAAAGGAGTATAGGGGTATATATTTATGCTCCCACACATTAGAGAATGACATATTCAAATATATGCTTTCCACATGAATATGAAACCACTCATAAATCCAAAATAAATATAAAATGAGTATTATATGAAGATAAAATTTGTAATACAAGAATTTCATTAATAAATAAAAATAAATACTTTAGATAAAGAAAGTGGTTGATTCAAAAAAATAATCACTGTTGAAATATAAAACCTAAAAGGATAGTTTAAAAAATAATCGATATCATGATAAATAATTATGTAAAATTAATAAGAAAAATTATTTACATTTCAACATTTTTAAAAAATATTTATATTAAGAATAAATTTTTTAAACATGAAGTATAAATGTAACTTCCCTAATTTTTTAAATTATATTTTTTCCTAAAAATGTGTGTTATATTATTTTGTAGTCAATAATACCATATATATTAAATAATTAAGTAAATATAATTGAAATGTGACCATTGGGTTTCAACTGCTATATGGTCATTGTTAAATTTTGACTATTGGTCAATATAACCATTGGAAACAATACTCTTAATAATAATTTTAACGTTATAATTAGTATTACAAATATAAATGATCATTGTTAATTAATAAAGAACAATGATTATATGGCCTTAACTAGTAGAGTCATGTCATACAAAGCCCATTTTTTATAAATTTTGGGGGGAGTTTGTAACTTTTTTGTTTTCTCTTTACCAATTACAAGTCACGCTTCAACATGTTAATCTTGAAAAAAATCGCCTATGGGAGAAGTTCATGTTAGTGTAAATTACCACCCGAGCAATGTTAGTCGAGATGCCCCATGAGTCTATCACTATCACACACCTCACCCTTAGGTCGTATGTGGGTGTTATAAGGGGTTATGTTTCAAGTCATTATTTTATTGTTTTATAATCACTTTTTATAAATAAAAAAATCCTATCATTTTCATTTTGAGTTTATTTTTTATTCCAAAATTTGATAATTTTGATAAATTCATTTTTTGGACATAAATTGTACTTTTTGGAAAAGATATAATTATTATAGTAAAACAATTTATTATTAATAATGTCTATTTTAATAAAATATTATGATTAAAAAACTCTTATTTAAATTTAAATGATAAAATAATTTTTTTTTCAAGAGTCATAAATTATACTATGCATTTCACTATGCATTTTTTGTCCGCTGTTATTTTTAATAAATTAGGATTTTTATATTGAAAAGTTAAATTATTCAAAAATATAGAATTATTATGATAAAATAAACACACTTTTTAAAATTAGAACATATAAATTATGTTAGGTTTAATTTATGATAATTTTCTAATATATTTTTTTTCAATGAATAATAAAAAAACACAATTTGAGTTTTTGGTATGTTTAATGGAATTATAATGATGTAATAAGTAATATGAAATTATGGTAAAATATTATGTATTAAAATAATTTAATAGGTGCACCAATATTTATATACCATAGGTAATCCCATGGTTTTTCAAATACCACTAACGATGTGTCAACAAATACCCATTTCTCTAAGGAAATCAATATAAAATCCATCACTTTTTCTATATATATCCACCCATTTCTCTATTATATATCATTCCAAATTCATAATACATAAATATATGATATTAGTTTCTCCAAAATAGTAATCTCAAGGTGTCCTCAGGCTCCCAAGGTCCCAATCTTCGAGTTTTAGGAGTTACTCTTCAACATAAGGGAAATCACAACTTCTCTTTTCATTTTAAGTTTCCTTTTTTTTGGTATATATAAAATTTACATACTATGTTCTTATTTCCATGTTTTTATATGAATTTACTATATTAATATTATTTATGAATGGTATAACCTTGTACCCTCTCTTTTTAATGTTTTCTAAAACCATGTTTTATACATGTTATGCTACTAGTTTTACTTCTCAAACTTTCTCTCTTTTTTTAAGAAATAATTTTATTTTATTTTTTGAATACCAAGACCTTTTTTTCACTGTGGAATTCACATAGATTTAAAAATTATCTAATTAATTTTTTTAACATAGATTAAACCATCCTTTCATTTCAATGGGTTTAAAATGAAAAAAGGATCTTGTTTTTTTAGGACATTCTAAAACATCATAATTTTTATATGAAACCTGTTTCTTTTATTATCCATGGGTAATTTATGAAATGTTTTTATGATAGTTAATTATCACATTAATTAATAAATATGAAGGTTTTTCCTTAATATCACTCCATTTAATTGGGAAAATAATTTAATCTCTAGAGATGAAATGTTTTATGATACCGTGGTGAATAACCATGGGAACATTTATGACACCTTTATGCTAAACCTTGGATATATTCATATGAACGACTAAATTAAATATTGTATCCAAATTTATATTTGATTAATCATGTTATATTCATTATGATATGACCCTTTTACCATTTATCATGATTTTATGATATTCCTCATGTTCTTATTGATGTTCCTCTAGAACACAAGTAAATTGTTTCCCTTGTTTTCCCTTAGTGAGCCTTATAATCAACCTTTCCTTTGGTGTATGTACCTAGGTAATGAGATGAAATAAATTTACATAATATAAACCTTGAATAATATTTTTCACGTTTAATACACTATTTTTTATGATTTCCAGTATAATGAACCTTTCCTCCAAGAAAATAAACTTTAAAAGATCCTTTGTTTGTACAATGTAATGATTTTTTTTAATAAAATGGTAGGAATCCATAGATGGTATCAAAGGAAGGTTTAGTTATTTATGGTAATATGTATTTGAAAACATTAGGAATAATATTAGGTAAAACATAAAATATAAGAAAATATCCTTGTATTTCGGTGAAATATTAAGTAAATGGTTTCTGAGAAAAAAAATCATATTTGGATATGAATAAGGGGATTTAGAACTATTACAGATGTATCTAAGGGTAAAACCTAAAACACCACTTTGATCTAGACTTGATTGGGAACTACTGAATGATAACAGGCCTTTCTTCACTACTTGTTTGACACTCTCAAGAGATATTTTCGGTTAATCATAAGTTTTTTATTAAACATATTGATGTATTTATAGAGAATGTAATTATTGTTAAAGAATAACATATTCAAGAATAGTTTTTTTAAGACATGAAATTCATATATAATTATAATATTATTAAATTAAAAACATGTTTTGTTAATGTTTTCTTATTTTTAAAAAAAAATTTAAATAAGAGAAACCCTGTAAATGGTGAGTGCAATAGACCTGGAATATAAGACCTTTTGATGGATTCCAGAATGGAAAACCTCATGAGACCATGAATAAACATACTCATATTATGGGAAATTACTTGAATCAATCAAAAGGACAAGATTCACCTATAAGGGAAAAACTTTCTTTTTGTTCCTTTATTCATAAATGACCACCTTATTTTAATGGATCTATCGAACCATTTATTAATGAACAAAGTATAATCTCTATAGAAAATATATTTTTTTGGATACATTATTGGGAATAAGAGAAATTGACCCTGGTTATGTGTCACTTAGAGGTAGAAACTGATCAGTGTTTTAAACTTTTTAAAAACATGAAGTCAAGAAGGTAGAATTATGTTATGGAGTGGGAAGATTTCAAGGGAACTTTTTTCAAGAAATATTTCACCCATTCAATGCGAACAAAAATGGAAAAGTAATTATTTGAGGCGAAGTAGAAGTAAAATGAATATGTATGAATCAATGAGATAATATTTACAATACATTATATATATACCTCTATATTTATTAGGGATGCTAATGGGAAGGTTCATAGGTTCTTCAGTGGACTAAGACCCCATTTATGGAATAATCTATCCAATTGAGACTATGAAAGCTTTGAGGAGACAGTGAAAAGTGAAATGAAGGTTGAAATAGGGTATGAAAATACATATTAGTACCATAGATCAAATGAAAAGAATAGATATAGGGAGAAAAATTTAGAGAAGATATTAGATTAAGGAATAGTGGGAAAGAAATTACAACTATTCGCATGCAATAAATGTGGAAGGTACTCTCTCCATTCTCTCAAATCTAGAATGTACATTGTTTGATTCGGGTTCTATGCATTCATTCATTTCCTCAAATTTTTTAATGAATATAGAATCAATCCCTAAACTGGTAGAATAAGAGTTATCAGTCAAGACACTTTAAGGTAATATCCATGAATCAATAAGGTATAGAAACTCTAGTTTTCAAATTGGAAAGAAAATTTTCATCATAAATCTAGTATCCATTCCCCAGTTGTAATTCAACATTATACTGGTGATGGATTTCCTATCAAATTATAATGCTAAGATAAACTGTAGAAGAAATAAAATATTTTTAGTCTTGTATGGAAAATCAATAGTTGATTTCAAAGGAGAGATATCCCGATTGGGATTTGTCTAGAAGCAACACCCATATACTTCTTTATGGATACGATTGGTAAAGATGAATAAGAAAATGAAAGTATAAAAATATATAATTTCCCCATTATTCAAGAACACATTGATTTCTTTCCAAAGGAGTTACCTGGACCTCCCCTATAAAGAGAGGTAGACTTCCCCATTGAACTCATACCTGGTTCTAATCTGATTTCAAATACCCCAATATAGAATGGAAAATGTGGAGATGGAGTAATTAAATATGAAATTCCAAGATATTTTGAAGAAGGTGTTTATCTATCCAAGTGTGTATCCTTGGGAATAACCTATTTTCTTATGGAAGAATATGGACTAATCAATGCAGTTATACATTGATTATAGAGAAATTAATGGGGTCATAGTGAAGAACAAGTACCCTCTTCCAAGAATTGGTTATTTATTTGACCAACTTCATGGGGCACAATTATTCTCCAAGATTGATATTTGATCTTGTTATCCTTAATTAAGGGTGAATAAAGATGATATTACAAATACCACCTTCTAACCTAGATATGTGAATTATGAGTTTTTTGTTATTCACTTTATCTTAACGAATGATCCTACTATTTTTATGGATTTGATGAATAATGTATTTAAGGACTAGCTTGAAAATTTTTTGGTATTTTTTATTGAGGATATTCTTATATATTCTAAAAGTCACAAGGATCATGAGGATGATATTAGGTTTATACTGGAAACTATAATAAATGATAGGTTATTTATAATGTTAAGAAAAAGTGAATTTTGGTTAAAATAATTGCTTTATTTTGGAACATTGTAACCAATGAAGGAATCTCAGCTGAACCTACAGATAAAAAGGTTCTGGAGGAGTGTCCTCATCCTACAATAGTAACTAAGATTCATATTTTCCATGGTTTTTTATGATATTAAATGATGTTTGTGTAAAAAAATTATGAATTTATAATACACTAACCATGTTAACTCGAAAATGGGTGAAGTTCATCTAGAAAAATGACTGTGAATAAAGTTTCTAATAGATGAATAATAGATTGGATACTACACTCGGGTTAACTCTACCCCCTATCAGATAAGGATTTTTTATTTTTAGTGATGCATCTCTGAAAGGAATTGGGTGTTTACTCATGAACAATGACAAGTTTATTGCTTATGATCTCAACTGTTGAAGCCCAATGATCATAATTATATTATGCAAGACCTAGACATTAATTTTATTTTTTTATTATGAATATATGGAGGCACTATCTTTATGTGGAGAAATGTGATATATACACAGACTATTAATTATTAAAGTATATTTTTAGTCAAAAGGAAATGAAAGTGAGATAGAGGAGATGGTTGGATCTTCTTAAAGACTATGATTTTCCAATTTATTATCATCCTAGAAGATCAAACAAAGTCATTGATGCATTAAGTTGGAAGGACCCTCTTATATTAAAAATGATGAGGATTCTAGGAGACCCTTTGATCAAAGACCTAGTAAAACTTTTCATTGGAATTATAAGGCAGGGTAAATCATCAACCCTAGACCAAATTATTTATCTATCATCATTATAAGAGAAGATCAAGAAATCTCAAAGCGGGTATTATATGTTACAGAAGAAGTTATTTGTTGTGAAGAACGGGAAGATTCCTATGTTCAATATTTTCCAAGAATGTGTAATGAAATCTTGTATAAGGTAATGTGTTCCATTTATTCCAGAAATAAATAATGAGCTGATGGATGAAGCTCATAACTATACTTTCTCTATACATCATGGAATGACTAAAATTTATATGGACCTTCATGATCATCATTGGTGTGATAACATAAAAAAGTAGATTGTCGAATACACTACAAGGTTCTTGGTCTATCAACATGTGAAGGTATAGAGATAACTTCTAAAAGGGGTATTACAACCATTATACATACCAACATGGAAGTGGGACAATACCACTATGGATTTTTTCACTTGTCTCCTTAGAACATCAAAAGGAAATAATGTGATATGGGTTATAGTGGAACCTCTCACCAAGACTTTCCATTTCATCTCAATTTTAGACGATTTATCTCTAGGACAGCATTCCAATATTTACGTAAAGGAAGTGTTGAGGTTACATGGAGTGTCACTTTATATCATTTATTATTGTAATCCATGGTTTAATTCAAATTCATGGAGAATTATTAAACATGATATGATTATCAAATTGAATTTTAGTACGTCCTATCACCCCAAAAGTGATAGCCAGCCTAAAAGGTCTATTCAGACACTTGAGGACATGTTGAGAACATGCTCAATGGAATTTAATGGTGGATGGGATCAACATGTCCCATTAGATGAGTTCTCATACAAAAACAACATTCATTAAAGTATTAAAATGGCACCCCATGAAGCTCTATATGGGAAGTGATGTAGAACTCAAACGTGTTGGGACGAAGCTAGTTACAAAAATCTTCTTGTACTTGATCGTGTGAAATAGATGAAAAAAAAGGTTCATGTCATCCAACAACACATAAAGGATTCTCAGAGTCAATAGAAGAGGTATGTCGAGAACAATCAAAAGGAATTGGAGTTATGTTGGAGATAAAGTCTTCCTTTGAGTTTCATATTGGATTAGAGTCATGCGGTTTGGGAATAAATGGAAGCTCATCCCTTGGTACATTATCCCCTATAAAATCCTTGATCACATAGGATTAATGGCTTGTCACCTTTTAATTCCTCCAAATCTAACTCAAGTTCATGATTTTATTCATGTATCTCTCTTAAGGAAGTAAATACCAGACCCTCCACAATTTATGAGTTTTGAGGTAGTAAAACTAGAACATGGATTCTCTTTTGAGGAATATTCAGTGGTGATCTTGGACCATTGAGAAAAGTTTCTATGCAACAAGACTACCCACCAAGTTAAAGTGTTGTGGAGGAACCAAAAATATGAAGAATCTATATTGGAACCATACGAAACAATGAGGAAAAATTAACCACACATTTTCTCTTCTGAGTGAAAAAGTAGAAATTTCAAGGATGAGATTTCTTAAGGGGGGAATAATGTAATGACCTATACTTTTTGAATTAAATTTGTTTCCTGAAAAAGTTTGTTACGTTATTTTTTTATGCAAAAAAACTATATCCCATTAATAATTATGTTTGTATATTTAAATTGACACCATTGGGTTTTGATGGTTATATGGAAGTTTTTCAATTATGACCACTGGTCAAAATGACTGTTTGAAACAACACTCTTAATAATAATTTTAACGACATAAATATTATTATAAAAAAGAAATGATAATGGATAATTAATGCATAAAGAAGAGTCAAAATGGCCTCATCCAGTAGAGTCATGTCATAAGAATCCCCTTTTTTATAACTAGGGGGAGATGTATCATATTTGGTGTTCTATATTGACAAAGCCAAAGCTGAGATTCAACAATTTAATCCTAAACAAAATTGCCTAGGTGATAAGTTCAAATTATTGGAAATTATCACTTGGATGATGTTAGTCGATCCACTCCATGAGCCTATCACTATCTCCCACCTCAACCATAGATCGTATTCCATTGTTATAAGGGGTTATGTGTTAAGGCATTTGTTACTTATTGAATAATCCCTTTGTATAAATAAACTTTTGTTCCTTCATTTTTGTTTTAAGTTTTGTTTTTCTTAAAATAATATGAATAATTTGATATATTATGTTTTTATAGAAGTCAAAAATTTCAAAAAATATATAATTATTATAATATACTAAGTTATTGGTAATATTGATTATTTTAATGAAATATTACTATTAATGAACTATTATTTGTATATAAATGAAAGTATAATTTTATTTTTTTCAAGTGTCAGAATGTTTCTATGCATTTTTTCATTCCATAATTATTTTTAATAAATAAGATTTTATATATTTTAAAGATAAATTTCACATACTTATATAATTGTTATGATGAAATATACATAATTTTTTAAATAACCACATTTAAATTAGTATAGTTTGAATTTATGATAATTTTTTAAAATATTTTTTTTTGGTGAATAGTGAAAATATAGTTTTGATTTTTCAGTATGTTTAATGACATAATAATGATGTAATAAGTAATATAAATTTAGAGTAGACTCTTTTGGATTAAAATAATGTATTAGGTGTCCCAACTGGACAATACCCTAGGAAAATACAATGGCCCAGATCATGGTTTTTAAAATACCTCCAATTAGGTGTCTAATGAAATCAAAAAACAAATCTCTTACTTTTTCTATAAATACCCACCCATTTCACTATTATATTTCATTTCCAATTCATATTCAATGAATATATGATTTTATTACCTCCCAAAAAGTCCTCCCAAGGTGTATTAAATCCCCCAAGCTCTCAATTCTATATTTTAAGGTATTAATTTTCAAGGGAATGGAAATCTCATCTTCACTTTTCATTCCAAGTTTCATTTTTATGTGGTATATCATCCCAATTTCCTTACTATATTATTTTTCCCATTTTATTCAATTCCATTACTATATTTAGATTATCTTATGAACGAGATACCATTTTCCCCACTCTTTTTAATTTTTTAAAAAAACCATGTTTTATACTCGCTGTGTTGCTGAAAGTGAGGCTGATTGTCACATATGTACTGTTCAAGGTTATGGTGCTCTACTAATGAGTATATCAGAACTCAGGTCAAATCCTCCGTGATGATACTTTTTAATAGTCGATTGTTTTTATTTGATTTTTTGATTGAGGGATTTATTTGCAGAGCTTAATTGAAATGATTGATTGATTATGATTGATTTAACAATTTGATAAATATTGGGTTGAGTTCATAAATAGGTAGTTAAGCTTATGATATCCTTGAGGCTTTATTTCTATTTCATTAAATTAACACCCATGTCACAAGTTGATGTTGATTGTAATTCCTAAGTGTTAAGGATTTAATACAAGACTTAACTTAACTTGGATTCTAATCTTAATCATTACTTGATTGTGGTAGTGTATTTATGGTTCTAATAATCCATGGAATCCATATGTTAAACAAAATATGTAATTAATCCATGACATGTTATGTCTGACATACAAAATGTTAAATTAAAGAAAACCTATTGAGAAAAATCTCTCAATCACTTAAAAAATCTAAATAACAAATCACACCAATGGTAGATTTACTCATCCATTAATATTTTTATTAATCTGTTAAATTATTTTTATGGTGATGAAAGTGAAGAAAAGGAAAGGGATAGGAAAATAGTTGTGCGTCGAACATACACACACAAACAGTGAAGGGAATTAAATACTGACTTTAGATTGAATTATAAAGCACAATAAGGTAAGGAGATTAAACTATATTTAAACTATTTTAAGACCATTAATATTATTTAATAAAAGTCTTATGAAAATAATATATGAAGAAGAAGAAACTTTCATTAAAATAGATTTATGAAAACAAACACTTACACAATTACAAATAAAGAACAACACAAATTTAAATGAACAAAATAGAGGATGAAAGGTCCCTCATGTGAAAAATTGTGTATAGTAGGTACTCCCAAGCCTTTGTAAAGGATTTATTCATTCCAATATATTCTATTATCTTCCAAAATTCCAACCTCATGAAAATAGGAAATGGGGTTGTATTTATAGCCTAAGGAGGTGGACTATTTGTATTCTAAATCTTCCCCTCCACTTGCATTGCCAATTTGACCATTCTGACAGCTGAATCTCAAGATATATTCTTCTTAAATTTTTTAGATAATAATTTTGCATGACTACTCTAAAACTATTGAGGCATTTAGACCTAAGGGTCCAAGATTATGGAGATTGGATAAAAAAATTGTAATTTTCCTATTTCAATCCAAACTTTTTAGAGGACAAAATGTGAATATGTTTTTGAATAGGAAGATGCTATCCAATTAGAATAATTTCTTAAGAAAAGTCATACACATATATCTCATATTTTACACTAAAATGTATATGATAGAATGAATGTATCTTTCAGGATAAAATCAATAATGGTGTGATAATTTTATTTCCCTTATAGAATGGTGGGCTGGGTTTAAATTCATTATTTAGGACCCTTGTATTTGGATTTGGTCATAGAAATTTCTATCCAAGATGAATTTAATTATCCCTATACATTTGGAAGTAAATTAAATAAATTTGAGTTCTGTAGTGATCCCAGAAATTCAATCTTCATGTATTTTCCTATTTCTGCACAAATTATTCAGGATTTTTTGTGTGGACCATATGACCCTCCAAATGGAAGAATTGGTCCCATATCCCTTCTAACAAAATGTTATATATTGAATGAAGAATCCTACAAAACAAAAAATAAATTCATTTTAATAAGTAGGGCGATCTATATATTTAAAATCGTAAACTGACTTGAATATGGATGAATTCAAATAGTTCTCAAAAATTACATTTAATATTTAAACAATAATATTTCATAAAAATTATGCACATTTCATATAAAATTATTAAAGGGAGTATATAAAAAGTTATGAAAATATTAATAACATCAATTCCTCCACACTTAGTCTTGTGCATGTCCTCATGTTCAATAAATATAAAAACATAACAAAATCATTTTTACTCATCAACAAATATTAATATTTTGTTTTCCCCAATCAGGGGAGGGTTAGAAAATTTCAGTCATCCATATTGAATTACACCAAAACATGTTATAGAAACAATTTTCCTAAAAAAATCATTTTTTCATTCTCAATTTTAGAAATGCAAAATGGTGGAACGAAAAACTTACTCCTCTAAAGATGATAAAATTAATCTATAGAGCTTCATTCATTCACCAACCAAAGTGAAAATCATAGATTTTGTAAGATCTCTTTTCTTCCACTCCCTATCCAAAAGTTCTCAAAAATAAATATGTCTTTTTTGGGGTTTTTTGTGTCTATGGGACGGTAGGAAGATTATATCCAATAGATAAGAAAAGGGGGTAAAACAACAACATGGAAAAAGAAATGCACATTTTTTTAAAATGAGACATGAAAAGAATTGGAAAAACATATTTATGAGGGAATTAAAATGTGAAATAAGACACAAAATATGATATAAATTTTAAGTGGATGAGAAGATGAAATATTTTCAAACCACAAAACTTCTCCCTATGACATAACTATGCAATTTTTTTTTGCATTTTTTGATAGTTGAACATGAAATAGATCATGAAATCACCTCCCAAACCATGATTGATCACCTCACGACACTAATTTTAATAGTTATAAAAATATCAAAGTTTAAGGAAGAGTGATTTTTGAACCACCCATAACACAACCCATTCTTATTTTCAATTTTTTTGATTTTTTTTGAATTTTTTAACACTTTTCAATATCATTTTTACAAGATAAACATATAAACATTCCCAAACCCCACTAAAGGAAAACCTCTCCCCCACACATAAATTGATTCTTTCACTCAAGCATATGATAACATGGTGAAAATCAACAAAAGGGTACCTAAAATTAAATTCATTCCCCCAATACATAAATTTCAAAAAATTATGAAATGAAAATCCATGTTGATATTGGGTGGGATAAGATATTGGGCTTGTAATTTGGCTATCAAAGATAAGGTTTTCATATGCTCGAAGGGGCTTTCATAAAAAAATAATTAGTATAAGGAAAATAGGAGGATATTTGGATATTGGGATTCTCATGAGGTTTAGAAAATTCCTCTATCATATTAATGCACACAAAATTTGTAAACTTAGCTTGAAAGTCTACAAACTCTAGATTCACAAATGGGGGTGAAATAAACACTTTTTGAAAAGATTTTCATAGGTATCCTGGTCATGAAAGAAAATTTTATTCATCACGAGTGGGGGAAATCATTTTACAAATCAAAAAAATGATTATTCAAAATTTTTTGGTTTTAAAATAATATTATTTATCCAAATTTATGAAGAAACCAAAAAAAAATAGATGATACCATGTCTTTTGACTACCCAAAATGGTTGAAAAATTTTGGAAATTAGAAGGGGAGTAAGTATGACTCTTTATTTTCCATATTTTTTCATTTTTTTTTGTTTTTTCATTTTTTCATAATTTTTTAGTCTTTTATAAAGACACACCCACAAAAAAGAAAAATATAAAAAGAAATGGTTTTGATAAATAATGTGGTAAAAAATTAAAGACACGGGAAGAAGAAGAAAGAGGGAGAGAGATGAAGAAATAGAGAGAGAGAGAGAGAGAGTTAAAGGGAAAATGGTTCCCCCTAGTTTATATTTGGTGGGACATCGTCTCCATCTACGGGGGAGTCTACTATGAATATGATGGAAGTAGATGTTGTTTCGTGATTGTGTGTGTCCTCTAATGGTGATGCTTTAGCTGATTTCCATTAATTGTGAATGTCCTTTTGGAGGAGGGGTCTTGGACGTGCACTGCACCAAATGGGTAAACATTAGTAATAAGAAAAATACTTTCCAAAAAGAATTAAGATTACCTAGGTAAAGTCTAAATCAAGAATTGAAGATCAATACCTTTTCACCTTCATGAAATACCTTTCGCATGACGTGTTTTTCAAGGAGTGCCTTGGATTTTTCTTTGTACAGATTATAATTCTCATAAGAATCAAGTCAAATATCCTCCAGTTCATCCAATTGCAACAATATTTCTTCACCAGATTTTTCAAAGTCAAAATTATAGGTTTTCACATCCCAAAAATACTTATGTTGGATTTCTACTGGTAAATTACATGATTTGCAAAAACCTAGCCTAAAAGGAGACATCCAAATGGGTGTATTATCGGCAGTTAGATAAGCCCAAAGTGCTTTAACAAGTCTTTATGGCCAGTCTTTTCTTTTGTGTTTTACAATTCTCTCAAGCACTCTTTTCACTTCTCTATTTTAAGGTTCATCCATTCCATTTGTTTGGGGGTGATATGTAATTTACTTTTTATGTAAAACACCACTCTTTTTCAAAATATATTCCATGTTTTTATTACAAAATGGGTTCCTAAGTCACTTATCAATGCATGTGGTGTTCTAAATAGGTGGAATATGTGTGTCTTTAGGAACTCACTAGTAGTATTTGAATCGTCCTTTCTAGTGGGTTTGGCCTCGACACACCTACAAACATAATAAACCGCAAGAATAATATATGAGAATCCATTAGAAGGGGGGATAATCCCATGAAATCGATGCCCCAAACATCGAAGATATCACAGAAAATTAATGGATTATGGGGAATTTATTTTCTCTTTGAAATTGTGCCAAACTTTTGGCAAGTGGGACATGATTGACAGAACTCATGTGAGTCCTTGAAAATTGAAGGCTATAAGAATCCAGAGTCTAGGACCGTTCGGAATGGCCTTTGTGGTCCAAAGTGGCCACCACCAGCCATTGAGTGAGAAATTTCTAATATGGAAGAATGTTCATTTTCATTTAAACGTCTCCTAATTACCATATCATCCCTA
This sequence comes from Viscum album, assembly GCA_963277665.1. Taxonomy (NCBI): domain Eukaryota; kingdom Viridiplantae; phylum Streptophyta; class Magnoliopsida; order Santalales; family Viscaceae; genus Viscum; species Viscum album. The sequence goes on along the minus strand of OY728159.1, from coordinate 1,283,722,051 downwards.
GTTTTATCATGTTTATTATCTTCCCAAAAATAGAATTTTGAATCCCTTTTTAGCTTCATCTATTGTTCTTTTGAAATATTTTTAGGAAAAATACCATCAACCATGTAGTTTTCCATTGGGGAAAACCATGGTAACTATGGAGTGAGATATGAAAGGTGCTAAGTGGGGAATTTAGAATCAATGATTTCTAAATGGGAAGAATTAGAAATTTTACTTAGGTGATCAGCCACAGGGTTTTCTTTTCATGGTCTATCATTGATTTCAAGGTCACAATCTTGGGTAATTAGGATATATGTTTTTAGACTTGGTTAGTAATCACTTATCTTTAGTAATAACTTTATAGAATAATGTTCTATGAAGATGATGAGTTTGGAACCTAAGATATAGGGTCGGAATTTATCTAAGGAAAAAACCACTTCTAAAAGTTTCTTTTCAGTCATAGTGTGGTGAGATTGAGTTTCATCCAATGTTTTTGAGGCATAATAGATGACATGAAGAATTTTTACTATTCTTTGACCAAGAATAGCCCCAACATCTCTATCAGAAGTATCACACATCAATTCAAAGGGTAAAGACCAATCTAAGGGTTAAATTTTGGGGCAGATGTAAGATCAGTTTTGAGTTCAATGAAGGCTATATAGAAATCCTCATTGAAATGGAAATTGACATCATTTTGGAAAAATTGAGTGAGTGGTGGGGATATACTACTGAAGTTATGGATTAATCTCTGAAAGAAATTGTAATGACCATGTAATGAATGGATGTATCGAACAGAAGTTGGTTCAAGAAGTTATTGGATCACTTTAATTTTGGCAGGATCGACTTCAATACAATCTTCTGAAACTATATTCCCTAGAACAATACCATTTTCATCCGAGAAGTGACATTTTTCAAAATTTAACACAAGGTTACAGTTGACACACATTTATAGGACTAGAGAGAGTGAATTCAAGGAAGATTTAAATGACAAACCATAAATGGTGAAGTCATCCATTGAGACTTCCATGCAGTGTTCAATGAATTCAGAAAAGATACTCATCATACACTAATAGAATGTTGAAAGGGAATTTCAAAGGCCAAAATGCATTCTCTTATATTCATATGTTCTAAAGGATAAAGTTATAATATTCTTTTCTTGGTCCTAATGTGCAATTGGGATTTGGAAGTAGCTGGTGTATCCATGAAGAATGCAATAGTATTACTTTCTGGATATTCGTTCTAGAATTTGATCAAGGAATGGAAGAGGGTAGTGATCCATTCATGTTTCAAAATTCAATTTCCTATAGTCGATGCACACACTACATTTGTTATTCACTCGAGTTGTGACTACCTCCCCATGTTCATTTGTGACAATAGTTATCCCACCCATATTAGGTAAAACATGAAATTGACTAACCCATTCACTGTCAGAAATTAGATAGATAATACCAGCTTAATGAAGCTTGGTGACCTCTTCCCTAACTACCTCAAGGAAGAGTGGATTGAGTCTTCTTTTTGGATTTATAATTGGTTTGGATGATTCCACAAGAAGAATGTGATGCATGAAAGGGGCAAGGTTCATTCCTAGTATGTCATATGGGGTCCAACCTAATTCCTTTTTGTATTCCTCTAACATATGAAAATGTTTGGACTCCACAGTTTCGGTAAGTGAAGCGAAGATAATGACATGATATGAGTGATCATAAAAAAGGAATTCATATTTCATGTGTGAAGGAATAGGTTTTAGATCAGTATCATCTTTCATTTGTGGGTTAGATAACTCAGGAATAGAGTAAGTGACTTCAGTTCCTTTAGATTTATTTTCCGTAATATTGTTCACAGTGGATCAGTAGATATCATTGTTTATGTGGGGTTTAATATAGTTTTCATGTTCCTCTAGATTGATGTAGTCTATGAATGAAAGGTCCACATCAACTTCACCATTTATGACTTGGATTATCATGTTGCAGATGTCATAGGATCCTCTTTCATTTGAACATGATGAACATGATGGAATGGGGTTCAATTTACTCTCAGAAGTGTCCTCAAAATCATAGATTGAGAATGCAGAGTGATCCTCATAGGGTATCACATGGGATGGAAAATGTCGAACATGACCAGGTGGCCACCAAATTTCATGGATAAGATTCTTCAATGAACATCAATCTTGGTTATAATTGTCATTAGGAATGGTATTCTTATAATTAGGGGAGATCAAGAAGCGTTCATCTACCTTCCATGTCAAGGACATAGAGATCAGCAGGTTAGATAAGATCATTCACATGAACAAGGACATCCTTGATTATACCCTTAGGACTTGTAGTGATTCGATTTTCCAATTTAATGTCAACACCCAATTGATGTAAGGTAATTATACTAAGGTTGGATAATATGGATTTGGGCATGACATTAATTGAGGCTCCTAGGTCAATGAGTGCATCATAAAAATTGGAACATCCAATTTGGCATGGAACTGTATGGTCCCTAGATATTCACACTTTATGGGAATAGAATACTGGGTGGAAACATTTTCAAAGGTCCTAAGTTACCTTTTGTGGGTTCACCATTTCTTAAGAAACATGCATAACTAGGGATTTGTTTTATGGAATCTAAGAGGGGAATTTTGACTTCAACACATTTAAATATGTTGAGCATTTCAGGATCAGGTTAGAGGACATATTTCACTAAGAAATGGATTAATGAATAGGAATTGGGATTTTAAGTGGAATGGAAGGAGGAGAGGGAATGGATTCAGAATCCTTTTCGAGTTTAATTTTCTTTTTATTTTCAAGGTCAACATTTAAAGGGGGGGTTGGAGGACTTATCATGTAGTATAGAAAATTTCTTTCTTGATCTAAGTGAAATTGCACTTACATTACACTTGGGGTTGGGTAATGGTTGAATTGGAAGTTGGAATGAATTTGATTGTTGTTGTTGGCACAGGTGGGATGCATGTTGACCATTTTGTGTTTCAATGTTTTTGAGGATGGAACGGGTGATGTAGGAAGGAGCATCCACTACACTTTCCCATGGTTTCTTGGAAGAAGAGGCTTTTCTCAGATTGGGATTACCATGATTTTGGTTCTTGGGAAAGGTGTTTTATTGGTTTGGGAATTGAAAAAGCTCACTAGGATATTGGAAGCCTGGAGGATCATGAGAAGGATTACTCCTTTGTCATTGAGGAAAAAATGGTTAAGGTTGTTGGAAGTTACCAACACCTTGACCATATTGAAACTGGTTTGGGTTTTGAGGAGGTAATTGAGGGACGGGGTTTCCATACCTTAATCCATGGTTATAATAAGAATAGAAGGGATCAATGTGAGTTTTGTTGGAGGTTCTAATGAACTGACCTTATAGTTGAGGGTTGGTGTTCTGCTGAGCATAGGCTTCATTGTGCTCTATTGGTCTAGATGAATCAGATGGATCATCTTGAAGTTGTGGGTTGGTGTCTTTTAGATGATCTAGAGAGTTTCAGATTCCACAGTTTTTGACAGGTCTAGAAAACATTGATTATGGAGAAGATGAGGTTAGGGATTTATAAGACACAACTAGTTGTCGCACAAGACCTGTAAGTTCACTCATCTTCTCGTTTATCTTGTTCGACTCTATCGATTGACTATCTTGGGCATGTTTTACAGGATCTTGTGATCGATTATGGAATTGTTGTGTGTTTGTAGCCATGTTTTTATGATATCTCTTACAGCTGCGGTAGTTTTATCAACAAGAGCACCACCACTTGCGGCATCAATGAGAATTATCTCCATAGCCAATAACCCCTCATAGAAGTATTGGATCAAGATTTGGTCAAGTATTTGGTTATGTGCGTACATTAAAACAACATTTTTTAACCAATACCAGTACTCATGGAGTGATTCATTTGTTAATTGATGGATACCACTTATTTCTTTTTGGATAGAATAAGTACGAGTAGAAAGAAAGAATTTTTCTATGAAAAGTCTCTTCATGTCAATTCATGAGTTTATGGAACTAGGATAGTGGTAGTAGATCCATGAATTTGTAGTGTCATATAGTGAAAAAGGAAATTCTCAGAGTTTGATTTGTTCCTCAAAAACCCCTTGATGATTCATGGTAGAGCACACCACTTGGAACACTTTATGTTGGAGATGTGGATCATAACCGACTAGTCTGTGGAAATTGAAGAGATGATGAATCAAACTAGATTTGAGTTAAAATTCAGCCACTATGTTTGTATATTGAATACCAAGGGGTCGGTAATTCATATTATGGGTAGAAAGTTCTTTAAGGGTTTGTTCTCTAGGATTGGCCATTTCTAATTCAACTGGTTGGACAATTAATGGTTCTTGAAGTGTTTGATTATCCCTAATTTTAGTCATAATTTGGAGAAGTGTTCACTAAATTTCATTGTCAAACGAATCTAAGAGATTATTTTGGATGCTATGGGGAATTAAAATAGATTTTTTAATAAAGAGGAAGATGGATTTTTCTTTGTATTTTTGTTTTTAATTGATTAAAATTTTGTTTTTTTTTTGTTTTTCTACAATAACCGAAAACTAAAGACTATTTAATTGTACCATCCCAACAAACAGTGCTATTTGAAAGTAGGGCTGATTATTTCCTATCAACCATTCATGCTTCTGGTGCTCTGATAATGTGTATAGCAGCACTCGGGTCGAATCCTCGGTGATGATACTTTTTAATAGTCGATTGTTTTTATTTAATTGTATTTTGATTGGGGGGTTTGTTTGAAGAGATTAATTGAAATTATTTATTTATTATGATTGATTTAAAGATATGATAAATATTGGTGTGATCTCATAAATAATTAATTATTATTGTGACATCCTTAATCCTTTCTTTTTATTTCATTAAATTAATACATATGTCACAAGTTGACGATGATAGGAATTCCTAAGTGTTAATTCTTTAATTCAAGCCTTAACATTACTAGGATTTTAATATCAATTAGTACTTGATTGTGGTAGTGTATTTATGGTACCAATAATCCATGGAATCCATGCATTAAACAAAATATGTCATTAATACATACATGTTAAGTCCAACATACATAATGTTAAATTAAATAACACAAGTTGAGAAAAAGGTCTTAATTACTTAACATATCTAAATAATAACTCACCCAAATGGTATATTTACTCATCCATTAATATGGTTATTAATATGGTCATATATGTTTATTGTGATGAATTAATAAGTGAAGAAAAATAAAAGGGATTAGAAAATAGTTGTGCATTGAACATACACACACAAACAGTGAAGGGAATTCAATGATGACTTTAGATTGAACAAGAATAAAAAGGTAAAGAGATTAGAGTGTATTTAAACTATTTTAAGACCATTAATATTATTTATCATAAGGTGGATGAGAATAATAGAATAATAAGAAGAAACATTCATTAATATAGAATTACAAAAAACAAACACTTACACGATTACAAACGAAGAACAACACAAAAGTAAATGAAAACAAGAGAAGAGAAAAGGTATCTCAATTGAAAAATTTAGTATGGAAGGTCCTCCAAAGCCTTTTTAAAGGATTTTTTTGTGCCAATATATTCTCCTCTCTTCGGAAATTCCAACTCCATGCAAGGAGGATAGGGGTTGTATTTATAGCCCAAGGATGTGGACTGGTTGCATTCCAAATTTGTCCCTACAATTGCATCGCCAATTTAGCAATCCCGAAAGCTAAATCTCAAGATATATTCTTCATAAAAGTTGTATAATATAATGGGGGTCAACTAATATAAAATTTTTGAGGTATTTTTATATAAATAGATAATTTTTTGGTGGTTTGATTAAAATATTTTAATCTATCTATTTCAATCCAAACTTTGAATGGGTTTTTGAATAGGAAGATGCTCTACAATCCGAAAATTTTCTTCAACAAAGTCAGACGCCTATATATTCTATTTTACACTGAAAAATATCATCTCTAATGGATGTCTCTTTAAGGTTAAAATCAATAATTGTGTGATAATTTTATTTCTTGGATGGAATGGTGGTATGGGTTTGAATTCATCATTTTTACCACTTGTCTTTGGAGTTAGACCTTGAGATCTATATCCAAGTTGAATTGAATTATCTCATGACCTTTTGAGGTGAATTAAATGATTTGGAATTATGAAGTGATCTTATTAATTCTATCTTCATGGATTTTTTAGTTTCTTCATAGATTATTTGGGCCTTTTGTGTGGACCATATTACCCTCCAAATGGAAGAATTGGTCCCAAATCCCTTCTAATGAAATGTTTTATATTGAATGAGGAATACAAAAAAACAAAACCCATGACATTTGGATAAGTAGGTCGAGAGTTATAATTAAAATAGTAAACTGAGTTAAATATGGATGAATTCAAATATTGCTCAAAAATTACATTTAATATTTAAACATTAATATTTCACAAAAATTATGCACATTTCATATAAAATCAGTAAAGGGAGTATATAAAAACTTATTAAAATATTAAAAACATCAGCTATCAATTTTACTTGTCAAATTTTTTATCTTTTTTATAATAAATTATTTTATATTATTTTATGAATACCCAATATGCTTTCCTATCTTTGGATATTTACATATATTTCAAAATTAAATATTTAATTAATAGATTAACATACATGAAACCTTCCTTCCTTTTCCATGGGATTAAAATGAAAAAAGAATATTGTTTGTAAGAAGTTAATAAAACACCATGATTTTGATATGAAATATGTTTCTTTTATTCTCCATGGGTATTTTATGAAATTTTTTATCATGTTATTTCTGGATAAAATTTATCAATAAATTTTAAGGGCGTTCCTTGATAGTGCTCCAATGCATTGGGTAAAGAATTTACTCGATAGAGATAACATGTTGTAAGATACCTTGTGAATAACGTTGGTATTTGTTATGACACCTCGGTGATATTATTCTGAATGACTCAATAAGATGTTTTAGCCACATTTCAATGTTATGAATCATGTTATATTAATTATTATATGACTATTTTTCAATTTCTCATTCCTTAATGATATTAATCAAGTTCTTATTGATATTCCTCATGATCACTAGTAAATTGTTTCCCCTGTTTTTCCTTATTGGGATTTATCGTCGCCCCTTCATTAATGTATGTCCCTAAGTTATGAGATGAAATAAATATACTTAGTATGAACCTTGAATAATCCTTTCAAGTAAAATAAATTAATTATTTTTATGTTTTCATGCATTATGTATCCTTTTTATAAGAAACTAAACATTAAAAGATTCTTTGTCTATATAATGTAATGAGAATTTATTAATAAAATGGCATGATTCCATAATAATGTTAGTCAAAATTTATTTAATGAATCATGGAACTATAAAAAATTAAATGGGATCTCTATAAAAAAATTCAATAACGAGGTGGGAGAAAGTGGTGATGTTAGATACGTAAAGGTATAGAGAAAAGATATCTCATAAAATTATCTATAGTAATATAAAATAAACTAAAAAATATCTTATGTTATTATAGAAATATAGATAATTATATATAATATGTTCTTGAAATAATATAAAAAATAAAAGTGAGAGTGTTTCAACTAAAAATTGAGATAAAGAATATTCCCCTTTACATTACCCCTAGATTTTATGAATTCTCCAAATCTCCCAATAAAATTAAACATAGAATTATTTATGGAATATTTTAGATTAATATATATATATATATTACCATTAATAATAATTAATTACATCCATTTTTTACATTTATGTTAATGAATCATAGTTTATATTGATCATTGAATGTTGGTAGTTTACATTGTTACCTATTTGTTTTAGTGTGGAAATTTTGATCATCATTATTTTTAAATAAATTAATAATCTATACAATTCAATTTTATATGAATCATAATGATAAAATAATTTTTAAACATTTCATATATTGAACTGAAATGGTTTTCATGGAAAAAATTCTTAACAAACATGTTCCAATAATATTAGAGAACAATAGATTTTATTTTAATAATAAATATAATTTTAATATTAACATTATAGAATTATTAAAATAAGAATATTAATTCATTAAAATATTATTTTACCATTAATTTATTTTTTATATTCCTTCATAAAAAAATAAGGTAAACATTGAAGCAATTTTTATGTTGGTTTTTAAACCGTCCCAATAAAGAACATGTCATAACGGATGATGAAATTTGTATATGTTATTATATTAAACCATATTTCATTTAAATATTTTTAAATATTTTAATTATACGATATTAGAGTGATAAATAATATTTTACTATAATAAGTAAGAGATTATTACATAGAAATGCAATCATGAACTCATTGCTTACATGGGTGGAATTACCTTTTCTTTCAATACCTTTCTTCGTAATGAAGGATTTATGAATACTTGTGAAACAAATCACCCAACATGATATTAGAGTTTATTAGAGGAAATATTGTTAGATATTATAGAGTAAAATAAAGTATAGTTTTTTTGGAATGGGTATAGGATATTTCCATAAATAGATTAGTTTGGGTAGAATATTTTAAACTATTCAGTTCTAAAAAGTTAAGGGATGTCATTTTAACATGGAGAGTGGACCATTATGGGAGAAAACAAAGTGGTTTATTTATTCCTTCACCATTGAGACATATATTTTTTATATGTGTATATGTTATTTATCCATTATATAAATTTTATGACAAAATTTTCTATTCACACTGATAAATTTATTTGTTATCAAAAAATTAAATTTTATATTTATATAATTTTTAAAATAATACTATAAATCTAAAATATATTTCATAAAACTACATATCAAAATATTTTATATTTAGATACTAAATAAAAATCCATAGCTATTCTAAAGAAATCATAAATAAAAATAATTTCTTATGTAACGTATGATTATATATAACTTATTATCTTTATTTACTAATTAATTTTTTATAGAAATGATAAATATATATTATTTGTCTTTTATTATTCACTTATATAAAAGTAATATAGTATTATTATGACCATTTCAATGTACTCATTGTCCATATTCATTCCCAATGACTGTATATATTCCCAATAGTATTATAATAGTCATGTTATCCTTTTAAATTATTATATATAACATTGAATAATTATTTAAATTATAATTATTATAAAAAATTATTTATCACTTAAATTTCAATCCAAATTATTAATGTTTTATATTTTTCTATAATTATTCTTTTTTGTATGACTTTGCTTTGAGACAATGATGATGAATACTTAAGGCATGCAATATTTTTTTAACTTGTGGATATATTCCCATTGTAATGTTTATAATTTTTAAAATATATATTTCTAAAAATATTAATGTTCATTTCCCAGTTTCTTATAATATTTACACTTACTTTAATATATGATTTTTCATTTTAGTTCTATATTTATTGTGGAACAAGTTAAAAAGCACTAGAAAAATATTAAAGGAATATTCAAACTAATGTATATGATGTAACATCATAACAAATAAAAAAAATATTTCCTTCAAAATTTCATTAAAATTATGAAGAAACTTGATGATAATTGTGTCTCATTTCATCTATAGGTTCTCATCCCACTTCTTTAAACATATGATTTGACCAAGTGAGTGTTTTTGTTTCATTGTAATTGATTCTTACAATCCTAGATTTGCAGAAATATTTTCACATTAGCTATATAAAAATCTTGCTGTACAACAATGATTTTAATATTTGATAGGTATTTGATATGTATTTTAACAAAACTTATTACTGGAACTTGTTAAGAACTTGTGAGAGTTTTCATGGAAGTGCTTAAGGATAAAATACATTCACTTTGTGATCCAAGATCTTGATTGGGTCGATGTATCTTGGGATTTCCGTTCCCTTATACATAAATCACATGCCCATAATTCCTTGTGATATTAAAAGGAATATTGTTTTCTCAAAAAATAAGCTATAAATATCATTAATGGTTATCAATAAAACATATATATTGATTTTTTTCTTTCATAAATATAAATCTAAATCATTATAATCATCCTTTTCATTTCTTGATCATGATATAGTCACAAAATATTTCAATTTATAACCTCATCCCAGCATATTGGAGTTTTTTATCTATTCATATATAGATACATGCATGTTTTCATTTGAATACATGAGTAGAAATTGTTCCAAAATGAGAACTCAACAGATATAAGGTAACACCTTTAAAAATTTTGTTTTGTGACCAATTACTTTCAAATATTACTCAATAAAATTGATGTTATACTTAGATCCTGATCCGAAAAAATGTAAATTGTACTCCACGTATCCTAACTATATCATTTATGTATATCTGAAAAGTTTATAGACTGATAAATTGTCTCTAAAAAATATTATTTAAACTGAATTTGTAACATAATAAAAAAAATTAATTGTTTTCTATAATTTTTTTTGGATTACTAATAAGAAAAAATATAGTTATGTTCTCCTATTTTTATATGCACATATGTAATGATTTTATAAACCCATTACTCAACTGATGAATGGAATTAACATTCACAAAGATCATGTATCATGATAAATACTCTTTCATCTCCCCCATCATGTTTTCTTACATTCATTTTTTGATGAATAAAAAACTTTTATGCCTCCATGATTATCACTTTGGAATAAAATTGAGATTTTTTTAAAAAAATATATGAATTTTTCTATTACCATATAATTTTTATTCTAATACATTTCATATCCATGAATATTGGGTCTCATTCACTCTGTATCAAGGGTAAGGAGAATTGAACAAAAACCTTAGAGCTCAGGAGGGTTTTGGCGATGACGGTTCTCAGCCTGTGATGACGATGGTGTCGCGTCGGTCCCTCCCCCACTAGTGGGGGAGGTACCTCTGCCATCCTACAAAAGAACTACATCCTGTGTATTTTCCCATCTCTCAAAAACAAATTTTCTTCCCTCTTTTCTGAAAATCTCTTTGTCCCCTAAGTTACACGATTTTTATGGAAGTTTCCCCCAGTTGTTGATTTCTTTTATAAAGTTTACTGAGGCTTCATCCATTCATAATCACACATTAGTTTCTCATTTCAAGCAGTGTAAGACTTATGTGGATGCGTTTGACAGATTTATTTTTGGTTCTTGGGGTTTACAAGATTGTTCGATGGTTGTCCTGCTAGACAGTAGAAACATGATGATTCGGATTTCAACAGAGGAAGACTTGATTAGGGCTTGGTCCAATACCCCCCCCCCCCCCATGATGGCAACGGGCTTTGTTTTTATCTTTTCTAGTGGACCTCTGATTTTCACATGAATCATGATGCACCAATAGCGGCAATCTAGGTAAGATTCCCTGAAAATACCTTACCATTTCAAAACCCTACAGTCCTATGCATGTTAGGGAATATGATAGGTAGATATTTGTGCTCAGACAGTAGGAACCGTGCTATTTTCCACCATGTTTCTCTGTAAATTTTTGTGGAATTGGATTTTTCAAAGAACTAAAGTGAGTATGTTTGGATTTGTGTGGGGGAGGAGTTACAATGTAAACAGCTCGTGAATTTTGAGGCTTGGTTTGACTTTTCTTCTACCTGCAAGAGAATTGGTCATGCTATGGTTCAATGTAGAATGGGATTCAAGGCATGTGATCCTTACAGGATGGGGGTCTTGGAATTTAGTGTCAAGGGTCAAGGACCGGTTGAAGGTTTGGCTAGAAAGTGCCATCTGGATGCAAGTTCTATTCCAGACCTAGCCCTTGGTGTTCATCATGTTTCTCAGGAGGGTAGCATTTTTGTTTCTGATATTTTCAATCAACTAAACAAATATTAGGGTATTCTTATTAGTGTTATGCCAGGACCTTAGGGTTAAGAATGATCAGAGGTGGGTTTTATTGTTAATGCTGGTAGTTTGGTTCCTTCAAAGACATCCAAAATTGTGAATGGATGAGGTTTTATTTGGGAAGTAGAGACAAGAAAGGGGATGAGGGAAGTGCAAATAAGGATTCTTATGTGAAGGGAGTTTTCTCTAAACATTGAAATACTGGTAGAGAAGGTACTTCAGATCAGCTTATTTGAGTGAATAGGTCTAGTCCAAGAAGTGAGTTACCAGTCATGTTGGGTAACCACTTTGAGGGACTAAGTAATGAAGATCCTGAACAGGAGGCAGACCGAGCAGGGAATCCCAATGAGAAGCAGGGTTGTCATAGGGAGATATCCGGTTCTGAATCAGCTAGTACGATCTCAGATGACAGTGCACAAGATATCCAGGATAATGACCCGTACGGTTCTAGGAGGAAAGGTCGGTAAGGGAACAAGAAAGGCCGAAAGGATTAATTTTAATTACCAATACTTTGGAGACTCATTCAGACAAAAAATCAAAAGACACGAATATAGAAGGTGGTATTAATTATGATGGGAAGCATGTCTGAGTGGAATGTGTGGTATACATGGAAGCTTCTTCAAGGGGTGACCTACAGGCTGGCACGGATGCTTCGGTAGAGCTGCTCATTCAATCTAGCGAAGCTGTGGAAGAGGAATTCCTCTTAATAAATTCCTCCACAGAAGTTGTTGTTAAGATGATGGGAATAACTATTCTTGTGTATACTACATTGGAGCATAGTGATTGGATTAACCATCAGAACTTGATTATAGTTATAAGATTCAACGAACTAAAAATCACACAATAGGAGTTCTTAAAAATGCGGGAAAATTGGTGAGGCACTTCAAAGACCTTATTAAAGATGATCTAGAAACATCGGTAACTTCCATTTCCTAGAATTTATTAACGGATAAGAATTCCACGAATCACATGTTAAATTTTAACACCTATGTATTTTCCTTTAGTTCTTTTTTTGGGTGATTCTTCTGTTTCTCACTTTTTCCAAAAAACTGATTGAAAATAAAAAAAAGTATGTTTCAGTTAGTCAATATCATGGGTAAGGTTGTAAGATCCTCTCTGCAAATATCCCAAACCACATTGTTTACTTTCCAAAGGTTATAATGTATTAAGAAATTATAATCAGTGATCAAATACAACCATAAATGTTGGAATATGTTTATAGAATTTTTAGTTAATAACTATTTTATGAACATATGATCTGTATATATATCATGAATTGTTCTATATATATTTTGTATCCAAATAGAAAATGAAAAAATTTGATAGTGCCAAGTTACAGTAAAACAACACTATGTAGAATGAAAAACTATGTGTTACTAAAACACTAACTCTTAAAAAATATCATTACTATTTAGTTTGCATTAGTAATAGAAGAAACAAAGTGAAAATGAGAGATAGATAGAAAAATATATATGAGTTTTTACAAGGATTACTCACTCATTTTTTCAAGAGGATAATCCTAGGTGTTTACTGGTTTTGATTATATTATCCATGTTCTTATAATATTATCATCATAAATTAGAAAAATGGGTATGAATATGTTGTTAAACTCCATGTATAAGAATGATCTAAATATGTGTGAATAAGTTAATCAATCTCACATAGTCTCCTCAAGTGCCTCTATACTTTTTATTAAATGTTCACACTTTTTCTTCACCTTAATCAAATCTTGATTCCCAATGGAATTATCTCAATGTAATTTATCTCAACATTTCATCATATTTTTCTCCGGGAAATTAAAATAATATTTATAGTCTTTTAACTCATCAAATTATAGTAACAACAATTTTAATTTGATCTATATATTCAAAAAAATACAATATCTATTTAAAAAATATAAAATGGTCAAAAAAATACACTATGGTGATGTGGCTAGGTGTATCTTAGAATGTTCATTGTATATTAACATAACATTTTATTAGTACTGAAATGTGCCTCCATGAACTATCGAGTGAGGGGTTTATACTTGAAGATATTCTCCCTTGAAACATTAATGGTATATAACCTCATGGTGTAAACACTAATATTATAGTATAATTTTCTTGATTCTTGAATGACTTACTTCAACTCTGATGGATAGCGATGTGACAAAATATCATTTTCCTCATTCACAACATAATATAAACTCCATGATTATCCAAAATTATCATCACAATACAATTAATGTCATTTATTTTGTGAACAGTTTTTAGGAATAATATATTCCTTATATTTAACTAAGCACTGATAGATGAAAAATTCTTCTTTCCATAATTTTATTCAAATAAAAAACATCATTAATTTACATCCAACTCACCTCTATGCATCCTATAACTCATCCATGGGCATGTTTTAAGTAAATATATATTGATACTTATTTCACAACTCGTGGATGAATTTTCTCAAGAAATAATTTATTGTATGATCCTAATGTGAATATTAAATAAGAACCCCTTCATATGATAGATTTTATTTAAATAAATATCTATCTCTTAGTTTAAAAATATATGATACATTAACCATCTTAATGGATTATAAATAATATCATAGCCTTTTTCAATAAAATTCCTGATAGATCTACAAATCTAAGACCCATTAGCTTCCAAATAATAAAATTCTCTTCAATATCCAACATTATATTCATTAGAAATATGAAAAATAGACATGATATCTTCTTTAAGCTATATATATCAACACTTATTTTCTCCCCTAGGAATGAAAAAAAATATTCATATCCCCCTTCGTCATCACCTATAAAAAGATATTAAATTACATCACCCTTTTCAATAAAATATCCTTTCTATTCTCCCTATTTTCATATAAATGAAATGTAATGAAATATGGATAAGATATCCAAAAAAATACCTTTATTTTGGGAGATAATGTATAATTAAAAACAATCTCACGTGTGGGAAATAATTATTCATTAAGGTCTTTCTCATGATATTTATAAATTCATCCATGTTTGAAATATACTATAATGAAATATGACAAAATTCAACCATTACTTTTCAAAAGTGGTACTTGATATAAATACTTTTTGACCCTAAATATTGTACTAGATTATATGAAATATTCATTTAATTTTTATTATAATACCCAGTCATATATGGGGAAAAAATTTCTCATCATGTCTTATAGATATTACTTTTTCCAAATAAATTTTGTTATGTATTTTGATTCTACAACATTCTCAACGTGTTTTATTCATACTATGATGTAATTTTTCATATTATAGTACCATATAATGAATTTTCCACCTATAAAGAATACACCTCTGGATATAATATTATATTCACCAATGGAACCTTATCAATCCACATCAGAATATCTATTATGTTAAATGTAGTTCTGTTTATAATATCTTAATTCAGAATCAAGTGTACCATTGAAATAATGTATGGTCTATTTTATTTCCTTAAGATGTGACTCTTTAATATTGCATTGGATTTGTGTAAAAAGAGTAAATAATAACATTATGTATGTTCTATATTTTTTGAAATAAAACAGAATTCTAACAAGATTCTAGGACTCCTTCAGATTAACCATAAAGCATTTACACCCAAGGAAAATTTAATACCAAATGTTGTAGTAATATATCCTCTCTTGATTCATCTATATTTAACTTCTCTAATTACTCAACAATGTATTTTTCTAATTATAGAAACGTATAATGTATGTATGTTATTAAATGAAAGTGTCAAGATATTGTAACAAAACTAGTCATTTACATATCAAATTGTTTCCCATTTGGGATATAATTTCTCACTAATTTCATCGTGGTTTCAAAAAAAAAATTTCATTAATGTTTAAAGTAATAGTGTCATGACCCAACCGGATGGGGCTCAAGCTGTTACTACCACAAGATCACCTCCATAGTCCATGGGTTGGTGGCCAGCACCAAAAGTAACATCTAACATGTGAATACTTTTCCTAATGTACCTATATGAACAAACCCGACTATCTTAATGAAAAATTATGAAGTAATAATAAAAAAAGATGCAATATAAATAATATAACCATTCATATGAAAAAACTATAGGGTGTACAAGAGTATGACAGTGAAATCTAATTTAAATGTGAAAAATACAAGCCTAACTAGAAAGATGTCCCAAACTAAAGAAACTTGATAGAAAATGTGATGAGAGGGAATAGCTTATAATCACCAAGATCCAACCACTGTATGAAGTCTAATTCACCAGGTATCCCTAATACCCTCTATAATTTCTGCTAACAAGTCTATCATCTTCATAATAAACAACATATGGAGGAAACTCCCATAGAGGGATGAGTATTTACATACCTAATAGGATGCCCCGAAATCTGAAGGGGGAGTAGTAAGAGAGATGATATCAAAAGATAGATAGACATATCAACCAAATTAATGAGATTAAATAGAATCAAACCATTTAGTTAAAGATTTATGTATACATATAATCAATCTAAATAAACCCAAACAAGAGATAAGTGGGTATTCATCTAACAGAACAGCCTGGGAAAGAGAGCCAATAGTTTGTGAATTCCATCAATGATGCACAACATCTCACACGTCTATCTGATGAGATATCCAAGAATGCCACACCATACTATTGTTCCACATAGTAAAGGGGATTAATCTCTATATAGAAGAACCATGTCCTAGTAAAATAGAAGGGTAAAAATCAGTATATAGGTAAGAACCCATTACCTTTCCCATAAGGATGGTTCCACTCAAGTAATCAGTTGAGGACCCATTCCCATTCCCTCTAGAGAGTGACACTCTAGTAGTCAGTATATAACCCATTCCTAAACCAATTGGAGGATGCCCCTTTAGTAGTCTATAAATAATTCCCTAGTATAATAGGATGGTTTCACTCATGTAGTAGATATGTTACCCATTTCCCTCTTAGAAAGAGGGTTCCTCTATAGTATTCAGTAGAGGACCCATGCCCAACCCAACTGGAGGGTTACATTATAGTAGTTGAGGACCCATGCCTTGGAAAAATATGAGGGTTGCACATAGATATAAGCTAGTGTACCCATTACCTAAATAGAAGAAGGGATCCACTATTTTAGTCGAGGACCCATGAACTGACTCCACAAGAGGGTGTGATTCAGTGGATACGTAGAGGTATAATGCCCTATCCTTAAAGGTGGGTTCCACACATAGTCATGTGTTCTTAATGTCTGATCACTACAATCAGAAAGAATCACCTAAATATGAATCAATCCTGGAATATATCACACCATATCTCAAAAATACACTATAGATTTAACCATTCTAATCTATGTGAAAATACACTCAATATGGGACACTTTCATGAAAAAATAAGTAGATATGTAATGATGAAGTTTCCTAAAAAAAGAAAATAATGGGTACACTGTGTGTGAGGGGTACCACACAACATGTTTCCCCACTCCATCATTAGTTTGTGCCCCTACTAGTACATATATCACTACCCATGATAAGATACAATGTGTGTAGAGGTCCGACACGATGTGTCCCAGCCACCCATGGTCCTGGTCGTTCTCCCTAGCCATGCCCATGTACTTCTGAACATGGAATCTGCCTAGCCATTCCCATGTCCATGTTCCCCAACAGTACATGTTGGTTCAGCAGCACAACGTCACACGATATGTGGGGGTCACAAATGGCATGTGATACTTATAATTTTGTGGAAACCCAAGCAATGTAACCATTGCAGCTCAACATCATGTGTTCATCAGACTACACAGTGTGTAGTCACGTTTTCACATAATCTCATATCAATTCCTCAAATACTAGATCTGGGGTTGTTTTATTGGGCCTTCACTCCGATCCACTTGAAAATGGAGGATCTTTCTCTGATCGGTGATCATGGCCCACCGATGGCTGGAAATCGAGTCTTAGTTTTTCTCACACAAGCATGTGCACATCGTACACCTCGTACTGTGCCATCCATTCACTACCATTATTGATTTAGACCACTGTCTCAAAAAAATAAATCACCCTAAAATCATTAATCTCCCCATTTCACCACTAAGATGATGTTCAATTTTCTACATTCAATTTTGTTACAAATCCAGGGCTCCGATCAATCTCATTACCTCCCAAAAAAGTTGAACCATGGCCCTGTAACCCAATGGTGAAGAACATGATGAACCAGAATGGGAAAAGAACCAAACCAATGGCAAATTATCTTTTTAAAAAATTCTTATCCAATAAAAATAATCCATGATATCCCTAGTGAGGAAAAATTGAATAAAACATTAATTTTAGTATGTAGGCCCATGAAATGCTCCATAATTGGTGTAGATCAAAGAAAGTGATGATCATGCTCAATCAATTTGACAAATAATGGAAAAATACACTAATTGATAAGTAATTCTAGAATATTGGATCATTATTCATCAAATAATTCTATCACCATGGGAGGATATGAATCTCTTGGTTTGTTGCGTCTCGATCATCTTTGATCTTGAGTTGTCCATCCTCATATCATGATTAACCAATAGAAGGAGGAAAAAGATGGTATCAATAGTCCCAAGGTTATGCAGCTAACTCTAGGAAATCACCATAATGGTGTATTTATTATAAAATTAATAATTAGTTTGATTTATAAATTAATTAATTCTATTAATTAATTAACCAATTAAATTCACCATCAATGATCATGATATAGAAACACCCTATACCGACCTATTTTAGGTCAATCCTAGGGTAAATATAATTTTCCAAACATAACCGTGGCCTTATATTTCTTATACAGGATTCTATTTAAGAATTATTTCATTTTCTTTAATAGCATAAGCCTCAGAAATATAAAATATATGTGATATCTTTATAAAATTGACTCTGGGAACATCGTCCAACAAAATTGCTCACTGTCTTAGTGTCTAGCTCGAAAAATAAATGTATAAATATTACCAAGTCATACATGGAAAAAATTGGGTCTTTTAATAATTCCCTCCTTCAATATTTTTTCCCTAAAAACCAAAACAAAAAAACTCAGGATATCGATCCCACATTTGGCTCTCCCTCTCCAGGAGGTCCCTTGAATGATCTCATTCTACCACAGCACACAAACCAAATGAATGGTCCATCCATATAGGGTCCCCTCTTGTTGATCCTCGACCTCCACTGGGTGATCTAAAAAGATGGATCCATCATCAATGTCTGTATTTCCCCAATCAATAACATGTCTGGGGTCTTGCACTTACCTCCTCAGCTGTGACACATGAATGTTTTTGTGCACCCACTCCAACTGTGGGGGTAGGTCAAGGCTGCAACCCGATAAAAGATCTCAAACGACATGATGAACCTCATAGATATATTGTTCCCTTCTGAATCCCCTCAATTTTTATCATGGGATACTCTGTGGGAAATGTAGTATCCCTATTATAAATCCAAATGCATGTGATGTCGAACTTTGTAAGCTTTATGTATACCATCTAATGTTCTCATCTTCTTGTGGATGACTTGGATCTTCTCTTACATCACCTACACTTACTCTGGACCCACAACATATACAAAATAATCTCTATCTAGCACAAGCGTGACCTGTAAGGTATCCCATATAGTTTCTAAAAAGGTTACAATCCAATAGTAGATTTGTATCTATTGTTGTATACAAACATTACTATAGGAACATGATCCTACCAACTCCATCCAAAGTCTAACATTTAGTCCCTCATTATATCCACCAACACATGGATAATACAGTCAATTTGACCATTTTTGGGGGTGGATGGTTGTAATAATACTCATCTAGGTCCCAAATTCCTCTTTTGGATCCCCTCCATAAAATGATGTAATCCACGAATTGTGATCAGATCCAATATTTGAGGGAACCACATGAAGGTGAACATTATTATTCATGTAAATCTTATCCAAAATATCCACCAAACTCTGCTCCCTGTTAGGAAGAAAGTGTCTCGACTTCATGAGTTAGTAAAAAATAAACCAAATGGAATCATGTCCCTTCACTATCCATGGAATACGTATCATGAAGTCTACAGATATGCCATCTCATTTAAACTCTGGGATCATAAGAGCATGCAACCGAATGACTAAAACTTGGGGTTCCACCCTCACCCATTAATTGGTGAGGCACTAAGAGATGAACACATCCATTCATTGTCTCATTTTGGCCCACCAAAACTGCCACTAAAGGTCACTATACATCATCCATACACCAAAATGTATAGATAAAGGATAATTTTAAAGCTCCCTCGTCACCATATCATGAATCACGACTGGGACAACTATCCATCCCTGCAAAAGGATGACATGATTTCCTTCTTTATATATATATCGGTTGTATCTATTGGTGATGTATGGTTACAAAAAAATATCATAGTCTTTGTCTCCTAACAGGGACTCTCACACACACTTGAGGAGTGGAGGATTCAACACTATCAATTGAAGTAATGATGCACCCACCTTCCCAACAAGGGTCAGCTACAGGGAAGCCAACTGATTAGAAGCCTCCTTCACCGACTGAGCCTGCGACTTCTAGAAAAGGGAGTCTACTACGATGTTTTCCTTTCATGGAGTATATTATTTCTCAAATTCATAGTTCTATATTAACTCTAACCAGTGTTGTTTCCCTAAGTTCAAGTCTCTCAGTGTGGAGACATCCTGAGACTCTGATGGTATGAGTAAACCACAATGCACTCTCCCAAATGATAGTGCCTCCACATATTAAGAAAAAATAATATCATTTCCATCTATATGTTGTGAGTTTTATAGTTCTATAGGTGGGGTCCCAACAACCTCAAAACATATATTATAACTTCCTATATCTACAACAACACATATCCAATCCTAAATTCTTGGGAATCTCAATGAAATATGTACTCCACTCCATATTTTGATAGTCTCAACACATGACAACTCATGAACCTTAGACTCAGATCCTAGAAGGCCCTTTGGTACTACTCAATTCAAGTAAATAGATTCCCACTCCACATCAAGGTGGTAAAAGAGAGTATAACCCTATAGAATTAATACACAAACCTCTTGTATTACCTTTCCAATCTAAGAAAACTCCACGCAACTAACATGATTTTGAGTGTCTCCCATGAAAGCACTACATCAATCATAATTCGGTCCATAACTAAATCATAATCATAAATTACATGCAATAATAAGGGTAAATCATGAATCCTAAACTAGAACTTTGAAATATTTCCATAAAGCTAGTGCTCCCAAAGCATATCTAAGACTGACCTCATGTTGTATGCATGATCCTACTCTAACATAGAGTATATGAGTATGTTGTTAATAAAGCCAACAAAAAACTGGTCTAAAAATTCCTGGATGATCCAGTTCACCAAATCCATAGACATGGTGGTAGAATTCATCACACCAAATTTCATCACCAAGAGATCCTAATGTTCATAGCAGTAATGAAATGGTAGCTTTGGAATATCATCCTCATAAACTCTCAACTAGTGGTAGCCAGACCAGAGATCGATCTTTAAGAACTATCTCATGCCCCACTACTGATAAAATAGGTCAACAATATTCGATAAGGATTATTTTTTTCTTTATCTTGGACGGGTTTAGGTGACGATAATCAATAGAAAAGCACAATTTCTCATTAACCTTTTTCATAAATAACACTAGTTTTTTCCTAAAGGCCACAAAGTGTCTGAAAAAACCCTTCTCTAAAAGGTCATTCCACTATAACTATAATACCCATAGCTCAGTAATATCAATTTGATATTCCACATAAGAAATCAAAGCGGTTCGGTATGCTAGTAGATACTAAATTCTGTCTCCCGCATTAGGGCTTGTCTTTGGAACATCCTTAGAGAAAACATCCCTAAAATCCCTCATCACTGAAGGAATAAAAATTTATGAATAACCAACTAAACCAAGGGATACACTCAATAACATATTGTTAATTTATTTTACTCTCATGCTCACAAAACATGCTCATCCCTTAATGAGATCTCTCTCTCCCACAAAGGAGAACCATATCCCATTAGTACAAAGGCATCTGACTCATCTATAGTAACAGTCAATATGGGATAGGAAAACATCCAAACAATCCATAAAAAATAAGATTCCACAGAGTTCCACCATAATGACAAAAGGTCCCACATTAACCTATCGTTACCTATTGATAGCTCGCACTTCTATAAAATAAATGATATAGAAGAAGTGTTCCCCATAGGAACCTCAACACAAATATCTTGGTCAAAATCCTTAACTGGGATCTCCATCCATCACACAAGAAGTATAGACATGAAATAATTACTCACACCTATTTAAAATAATGTTGAATTAATAGTAGAATAAACATAGAAAATACATATTATCATCTCGTGTTTCCCTAGGATGTAAGAATCTATTTCCAGTAGCTATCAATGTCCCTAACCACCATCTCCCTGAGCCTAACATGGGATTCCTAGTAGTGGTTGTGAAAGGATATCATAGAATCTTACACTACCAATATCTCCTCCTCCTAGAGTTCCACCTACTCTTATATTAGCTCCACCTCCCTAGAGGCCTCCCTTTCCTCACCACGGAGATCTCAGATCATGGTGTTTCCCATTCTGTGGTAGTCCATTATATATATTTCTACCGTCCTCAATATGTTTGGTCAAGAGGTCACATTCCATGTAACCTCACCCAGCACAAGCATATAAATTCCCTTCGTTGGGTTTCCTGGGTCTTCTATGTTGTCTCTAACCATGTACCCAAATCTGATCGTAGGAATATATCATGTGCTACGATCATGTTGACCGACATCTAATTTCTACTATAGATTACTCAGTCCTATGATGTCCACTTCCAGCTCCAACCACATAGAATCCCTCTAACATGAACCTCTATATAACCAGTGTCTACTACAACACCCCGAAATAGGTGGGAATGCGCAACAGTACCACACTAGCATGAATATCTATGAAGAAACCCTACTCAAACATCCATGATTGGAAGTATACCTCCTAGATCATATCAAGGGGGTACTATGTAAGGTCTATGAACCTCATAGATTACTCATCCACTTTCATCCACACCTACTATAGCTTCATAAGTTCTTGAATTTGAACTAATAATAAGAAGGAGGGGTAGTACTCCTCATTGAATAACTACTAGAATTCATCCCACTAGAGTGTCGACTCATCATGAATCTGGGTAACTATACTTCACTAGTTCCCATATACTATTTGGAAAATGATAGATTCTAGTGAAACCACCTGATCTGTCTATCTCTAGAGAGGCCTAAAAACATGGACCAATGACTATATCTAAGCCTATGATGCAGAGGGATCTGGATTTCCATGGAACCTCAACGATCTTTTTTACTAGAACATGTGGAGCGGGCTAAGATTCTATGCATCCTTAGCTTTTATTTCTTTTAAAATTTTCTTCTAATTGTTTGGGGTACTTCTAACTATTCAACTAGAGGAAGGATCATGTGGGATAGATCATAAACAGAGGCCTCATCAGTCATTGTATCATCATCATGATCCAGAACTAGTAACCTGGATGGCTGTCATTTCCAAGGAATCAAAAAAATTTAATCAAGACATACCATGATCAAATGTGCATATATATATATATATATATTTATTTATTTATTTTTACAATGAGGAAATGACTCAATAAGGATAGTCAAATAATTAATCCTATGTGATTCATGTAACATTTGACCCCAATAACCAATGTCTCTTTATATCGAGTCTTCAAGAAGGTAGTAATGGTCATAGTGAATGGATACGTCAGCCACCACACCAACACTAGATTTCCTAGCCTAATAGTCTCACAATAAAAAATTTGACATTATTGACCTAAATCCAAACCAAATCCTTGTAAGGAGATTAATACAAACAATGTCCCAAGGATGAAACCAAATTTGATACAAATATGTAAGGACACAAACAAATGGGGCTTGAGCTGTAACTACCCTTAGAATACCTCCATTGTCTAGGAGCTGTAAACCAGCACCGAAAAGAATATCTACCATGGTAGTCCTTTTCCTAATGAAGCTATATGTGTACACATGAATATCTCAATATAAAATAATGAGGAATAATAATAAAATGTGGAAATATAAATAATTTAACAATTCATATTAAAAATCTATATGTTGTACAATAGTACGATTGTAAAAACAGAATATAAAGGGGAAAAATATATGCCCAACAAGAAAGATGTCCAAACCAAAAAAACCAGAATGTAAAACTATTGACAGATCCTAGCTCTTGATCTTCTAGCTCTGACATCCATAACATATCTAATGCACAATGTATCCCTAAGATCCTATGTAATCACTTCTAACATGTTTTTCATCTGTATAAGATATGGCATGTCTGGGAAAATCCTATGAAGAAATGAGTATATACATACCCAGTAGGACTCCCCAAAATCTAAAAGGTGTAAAATTATGAGACATAATATGAACAGATAGAAAAAAATAACAACCCAAACAAAGAGGGTAAATATAATCCAACAACTTAGATACAGATATATATATATATATATATATATATATATATATATTCTCAAGCCATAAAAAACCAATCCAGAGAGAAGGGGATGTATATCTCACAGCCAATCCTAGAAAAGATTGCCAATAGTTCCATAAGTCCATCAATGATGTATAGAATTTGACAATTCAATTTTAATAGAAATCAATGTCATGACACACCTCACCATTGTGTTTCTTAGTCATGAGGAAAATTCTCTAGGTAAGGGACCCCTGCCATTATACAATAGGAGGGTTCCACTTAGTAGATAAGTATAAGAATAATTCTATATGAAAATAGGTGGGTTACACTCATGTAATTAGTAGAGGGCCCATGCTCATTCCTACTGGAGGGTTCCACCATTGTAGCTAGTAGAGGACTCATTCCCACTCATGCTAGAGGGTGCCACAATAGTAGTCGAGGACCCATTCCCAAGTATAATAGGTGGGTGCCACTAGGATAGTAGATAGAGGTCCCATACACTACCCAGTAAGAGGGTTCGACTCTCGTAGTTGATATAGGACCTATTCCCAGCCCAGCTAGAGGGTTCAACTCGATTAGTTGATGATCCATGTCCTAGTACAACAATAAGGCGAAACTCAGATAGTAGATAAAGGACTCATGGCCATCCCAGTATTATGGTGTCACTCTTGTAGTCAAGGACCCTGGTCCAGACACCACACGAGGGTTACACTCATTGTATAGGCAGAGGATCAATGCTCTATCCCAGAAGGATGGTTCCACTATAAATCCCCTGGTCATCCTACTTGATTACTATCATCCTCGAGCATCACCTAAATAATAACCCAGCCTGAAACATCTCACATTTATCCCAAAATCCACTACTGATCCCACAATTTCATTATACATAAAAGAAAACACATGATCGGCTACTCACGAGCGAAAATTCGAGTCCAAACAAAGGATATATGAGAGGTTGTTGTTTTCTCAAAAAAAAGAATGGGTACACGACATATGAGGGGACCTAGATGGCGTGTGGTCCTACTGAATCACCTAGTATTATCCTTACTAGTACATTTTTTTCAACCCATGTAGAGATAAATGCTGTGTATAGGTCCTACATTCCATGTTCATGCCACCCAGGGTCATGTCTGTGCTCTCTAGTCATGTCTTTGTATCCTGATAGTGTCCATATACAACAGCACATGGAATGTGCCTAGTTGTGTCCAGGATTGTGTATTATCATAGAATATTATAATTCACTATCATAGTATCACATGTCATGTGTGGTAAAACATGAAATGTGATACTTATAATTAATTTGAAACCCTAGATCTATAGTGATTGAGACTACACACCATGTGTTCACCCGACTACACAGTGTGTAGTCATTTTTTTACCAGAATCATAGATCCATTCTACATATCCAAAATCATTGGAATTTTATTCATATCTGGACTCTAAGATACCCAAAAATAGTGTATCTTTCTATAGATGGAAATTTAGGCCCTCCAATGGCCATAAATTGAGTCATGATTCTTCCAGAATGAACAAGCGCACCTCATACACCTAACACCATGACAAACCATCACTATTGTTGTTTATTTCGAACCCTAGTTCAACAAATAAATCACATGAAGCTCATGAATATACTTTATTCCATTTTCTATTTTTCTCACGCGACTACACTATGAATATGTGGTCCGATCAGACTCAGTACCACCCAGAAACATCGAGCATTGGTTTCGTAGCCCAATGGAGAAGAATATGAATATTTAGAGGGATAAAAGAAACAAAAAAACAGGGGAATGTCCATTTTCCAATAATTATTTTCTACAAAATACAAATACAGATATCTATGGTGAGAAAAAATTAAACAAAAATATTAATATAATTACACAGGCTCATGTAGTGGTCCCCAATTGGTGCAGATGAAAGTAAGGGATGATCCTACTCAATCAATTTTATCAATAAGGGAAATCCATGAATTTATGAGTCCTATCTAGAGATTGTTTCTTTCATTGTGAAAGAACGGTATATCCAATGAGGAAGAGGTATCATTTTGTTCATTGTGTTTTGATCTACGTGGATTTATAGTTCCATCACTGTTGGATCTTAATTCTTCAATAGAAGGAGGAAGTAGATGCTCTAAATGGTCCCAAGGTTTTAAGGTTTACCCTAGGAAATCACCTTAATAGTGTATTTCTAGGAAAATTCATAATTAGGTTAATTGATAAATAAATTTCATCAATTAATTAATTAAGCAACTAAAAGAACCACAAATGGTCACAATATCTAAACACCCTCTAATGACCTATTTGAGGTCATGCCTAGGGTAAAAATCTCATTTCAGACTCAACTATGGTCACAGATTTCTGATCTCGAGTTCTTTTTAATATTTATTCCATTTTATTTAAGAAAATATGCATGAGTAACATAAAAAATATTTAATATTTTTATAAAAATATTTTCGGACACACCAAGCTTCATAATCACGCGCCATCTCAACACATGGATCCAAAAATATATTTAGAAATATTCCAAATTTATTCATCAGAAAAGAAGGGTCTCTATAAACTATGTTTTATATTAGGTTATATCCCATTACATAGATATAGTCATCCACCTTTTACTTCCTTAAATTCATTATTATTAAGCTATATTCTAGATTTTATTACCATTTTTGGGTTTCTTATTTCATCACACAAATTGATTTCTTCATCTTAATCACTCAATAATCATCAATATCAATTATGTAACCTTAATATTGTTACATTTAAACATCTTAATCAAGTTCATCATTATATATTACTGAGTGGAAATCCATTTAGAATAAATTTTAATTTATTTATACATATATTTCATGAATGGTTTATATATTTTAATAAAATTTATTATATAAAATGTCTCATAAAAATGTGTACTCTAAATTTTAGAGTGTCCCTTCTATACAAGATAAGATTTATTCCATAAAAATTCCCCTTCCACATTGAACTTATTTTTATAAACTCACTTTTTCCCTATCATGTTCATGTATTTAAGGTGTCAAACTAACCCCAAAGTGTAATTCATATTATTATAATTCATCAATTTTACAATTATTCTTATCTAGTCCTCTTTTTTTAATGATTATTCAACACACATTGGTCTGTCATGAAAATTCATGATAGTGATATTATAAATTTTGAATATTCTTTTAGTTTTAATACCCTTGTTCTTATCATCAATTTTTTTTCAAACAAAAAATGTCTTCAATGTCCAGTAAACTTATATAATCCTTTCTCTATTCCTTTCTTGTCAATGTAAATTTCAAAATAATCAATATACTATTAATTTTTTTATAAAATCTAATCTAACACATGTGTCAATTGATTTTACTCTAATAATAATCAATCCCTTATACCATAAGTAAATAATTTTGAAATGATTTTTTATTTTTTAAAACAATATCATCATGGTAACTAATAAAATTACATGGATATTTTTTGTAACATGGGTAAATACTTCCACTGGGTGTATATCAATGTAATATTACCTCATCAACTCATTCATCAAAATTTCCCAAGTTCCTTCCATTTAACATTATATGACATGGGATATCAAATAACTTTAGGCACATCATGTTCATCTTCATTTCAAAACACATCTAAAAAGTGGGAGTAAACATAATACTATTAAACTATAAAATGATTGTGAATATAAATAGTTAAAATAGTTTCTTGTATAATAATGTAATTTGATGTACTTTTTTATGATTACATGGTTATTCCCTTATCTTCCACCACATGGTTATTCAACTAACTCATTTTTTTGGGTTATTTGTGAAGAACCATATTTCTAATTTATCATATGATTAATAAATATAACTCGAATTTCACATTATTTTATAGGAATATATTTTTAAACTATAATGAATTGAAAGAATACACTATCTAATTTTATTAAACCATTAAACGTTATTAAATATCACAATACAAATTGATTTAAATAAAAAAGGGATATCAGTTGTATGATTTAAATAAATAAAATAATTAATCATATCATTATCATTAATTATTTAATTTAATTAAATATAATCATACACATATAAATTTATCATGTCAAGTGGTTTTATAATTTTAATATACACAAACTTGTGACTCTTATTCAAATTATTTATTTTTTGACATGTTTTATAAGTAATGAGTCTTTCAAAATATAGTTTTTTAGATTTTTAATGGGTTAATAAATATTTATATTATCCCTTGAACTCAAATAACTAATTAGTTATTCACAAATCTCATTCTCTATATTTAAACTCATGTTATAAAAAATTTGATCAGTGCACATATAGAATATATCTGTACTTGTATATTATCCATTTATATTGAATATTACACCCTCAAACTTCTGTATAATTCATCCATTATTTTAAATGATCACTTAGTCCTATTTTCCCAAAGTAGAGAGACACTAAAGAGATTATTCCTTAGTCAATAAATAAAATAAATACTATTGTATTCATTTTGTTTCTCATTAAATTTGGTAATTAAAATCCTTTTACATTTTTTTATTCATAATTTATGAAATATGAAGATCATCTACCAAAACATTATATATTTTTTAAAAAAAATTTATTATTTTTTATGTGTAATGATTAGATAATCTCAAGTATCCAAGGATTTTTATATTTTACTTCCTTAACCACCAATTAATTTTCATCATAATTTTAATTCATTAAATATTTTGAGTAATCATTTTTCTTCATTTAATTAATTATTAATATAGGTCACTTTTTTTAAGTGTGTCCAGATTTGTTACACACCCAACAATTCTACCATCCAAATTATTAAAAAAAATTAACTACTCTTCTGATTATTCTCTTGAATAGAGTATAGTGACTTATGATTCACTCCCCTTATTCTTATATAATCTCCTCAATTTGGTAATGATAAATTTTACTAATGCACACATGATTTATTTCAATAAACTCTATAAATCCAATATTTTTCTTCAAATTGAAATCACTTTAGTTGGAAATATTTTTCATCAAAATATTCTCACTAGTGTGACTTCTAACATAAACTATACATATTTAAAAACATTATCATGTTTATAAAAATCCTCATTTATTGTGTATTTCCATTTATTCTCATCCATAGATTCTTTTTTCTTCAATACTTATTTTTTTGAATTCTAAAAATCACTACTTAAGTTAATAATGGGTGTCCAAAAATTTTCTTTATTAATTAACCACCCTATCACCTTTTTTATCACAAATTCCACCATTATTAATATAATTTTATGTATTTAAAACTGTTATTATAGGGACTATAGTACACTATCCAAGTTTATTGGTAGCATCAAAAACCTTATACACTAGTTTAGTGCATCATTTTACTTATTGGAGTGAATTTTTAGACAACGATTAATAGAATTAATTCAAGGAATTTTTAACATTAAATAAATTTTACATAGCATCCTTTAACTCCTTATATGGATAATTAGATTCATTTTTTTACCAAGGGTCTTGTATACTGTTTCAAGGAAAATTTTGATATCACCAATATTTTATGCGAACATGGAATCTATCATTATATTATAATTTTCATTTGATTAATCAATATATTTTTTTAATGAATCATTCTCAGTTTTCAATTCTTAATTTTCTAGATCACGTATCCGTTTTCGTCCAACACACATATATCTCTATCCAAATTTGAAGTTCATTTTGTGTGTTATAATCATTTATCTCCTCTAAACTACTAAAATATACTTTTTTAGGGTTTTTTAGATGGATTGTTTCATTAAAACAAGGTAAAACACAACCTTCTAGGTCATCACACTCCATTTAATTTTTCTATTCCAATGTGGTGGAATCATATATTGAGAGAATATTCCATTTCCATTCTCTATAAAGTATATTCCACGACCATGAAAAATGATCTCCACACATTTCCTTGATTACAATTTATTATAAAAAAAATCTATACCTTCTTTTCCAAAAAAATAAATAATAGTTTAAAATTTTACAATTTTCCCATAATTAAACCACAAAAAAATAAATTTAACATTTTTTTTACTTTTTAATCATTCTATTCCTTTTGAAAAAAATTAAATAAATTCATTGTAATTT
Organism: Viscum album; assembly: GCA_963277665.1. Classification (NCBI taxonomy): domain Eukaryota; kingdom Viridiplantae; phylum Streptophyta; class Magnoliopsida; order Santalales; family Viscaceae; genus Viscum; species Viscum album. Next base: position 1,283,691,728 of record OY728159.1, on the reverse strand, counting down.
ATAGAATACTTATTGATATGAATTTTAACCTCATGATTCTACATTGATACATTGTGATTATAAGATTTTAAAATATTAAAATTAGTCATCTCCCCATATTTTTCATTCCTTCAAAAATAAATACCTATATACATCTAAAAGGCAATAAATACTTTTTTGAAAATATCCTTGGTTTATCAATCCATGTTATGATCCTCTATTATAGATATCATTTTCAAAAAATTATATTCAAGCATCCTTATCAGCATTCCATCATGGTAAAATCCCTAAGAATTTATCCATTATTTTGTATCAAGAAAATAGTTTTGTTTAATCAAATGAAAATTGTTTCCAATGATACAACACATCTCATTAAAAAAACCTAAATTGACTATTATAAGTTTATAATTTTTAATTCTATATGTTATTTTATCTATTATAGATATCATAGAGTATACTCTATATTCTATTCACTTCTTATGTTACCACAACTCATGATAACTCCTTCAATTAGGGGTATGAGAGAATTTTGTTTCACTCCCTCCTATGATCATCAGTATTCTACTTATCAATAAAATTATTTTGTCTAAAATTTTACAATAAGTTAACCAATCCTAGTAACATCTATAATGTTCAATACAAGATAAAGAAGAAATGTAACCATACAATCTTTCAATATAGAGAATCCATAAGGGTTCCAAGGCGTAGTTGCAGAATTTAACATCGTTTCCATTAATTAGTTCCATATATTTCACCAGATAAATCCATATAACTAAGAAACAAAAATCATGAATTATTCTAAAAGAGGATCATTTCACGTATAATTTATAATTAATTTACAAGAAATAATTGCATCATCTTATAAATATTTCTTCGTTGATGATCATGATTGAATTCTCTATCACACCATCATTATGATAAAGTATCCAAGGTAAATTAACTCTATAGATATCAACATAAACTCTCTAATATTATAACATCGCTGATGTATCCCTTAGATCTAGATTGGAGGTATCAATAATCTAGTGACATTCATCATTGATCTCAATAATAATCCCTCTAGTCTAGAAGGATTATTCCTTATTCTATAAATATTTATTTGGAGGAGTATGCTGTAAGTATCACATTATTGCCTATGTTATTTAGAGATCTCTCTAAGGGCCTCATAGAATTCTCCAATTTTATATGTTTTTTCAAAAATTCACCTTATCTTATAAATGATAAAATTTAACACCCCAAGAATTCATAATATATTTACCATTAATAAATAAATGATTTTAATAGATTGTAATTAGTACTTATAGTATTTATTTTGTTTGTGAGAATTGTTTTTAACATATATATTTTTAGAAATTAATTCATAGTATAAAACATAGGAAAAAATATTTTTCACACATTAAGAAAATGAATTCATTTTCTATCAACTGGTTGGAAATAAAGATAAAAACATTTGAATGTTAGAATGTTAGTTTTTCTAAACATCTAATTTTATGTGTGAAATGAGATTATACCATAATAAATAAAATAAATAACTATTGAAGAATAATTTTAATAAAAATTATATATAATTTATTCAATAAAATAATACAGTATTCATTTAGTTGTTATTATTAGGAAACATATGATAATAAATTCAGTTTTATTCTTAACTATTTATTTTTATAAAGACAATTTTCAATAAATATTTTGGCCTCATTTTCAAATAAATTTGTTTCACATATAGAAATATTAAATGTCTAAATAGTATAAATATATGGAATAAATATGTACAAATTTAGTAAAACAGTCAATTTTATTTTTAGTCATCATGAATATTAACCATGGTAAAACATTTTCACCATATTAAGGGTTAAAAAGAAAAAACTGGGGTAAAAATTTATAATAAGGAATAATATATATATAAAAATGGATAAATGTGATTGGATAAGTGTATTTTGAAAAAAAACATATATTAAAATTTAGGTTTCCTTGATGCCACTTTCACTTGAATATGACTTTCTTATGTTTTAGTGTTTTAAGTATTTATAGGAGTACCACTCCCCCAAACATAAAAATGATATCATATTCCCCTCAATTATTTATACCCTCTTATTACATATATCTTATAAAACCCATTCAAACATATATTACTAGCTTAACTACCAACTTTATATATATTTTGGACTTACTAAAAGTCTATCCTTTGAATGTTTAAGGTGTAATCCAAAAAAAGTTTCCAAAAAAAAAGTTAATTGTGTTTATCAATCTATCTAGAGATTTATTCTTCATTAAAAACATCAAAATATTCTACATAAATATTAAAATTTTTAAATATTTATCATTTATATTCTAAAATTTCATTCAATTAATGTTATAATTGTTTTCTACATCATTTAAATCCAATGAGCAATGATAATGTCGTTCATGTGTATGTGTGGACTACCACCTCCATGAAAAGATGTCATTAAATTTTCATGATCTAGATGTATGGTTGGAAGTATGTAAAGAACTAGTTAATATGTAATATATTCATGGTATTGTTATTATTTTGTAATGATATATTACAATTTACCAGTTCTTTTTTCATTCGTTGTAAATTGAAAAACATTACTCATGTATACATATAGACTATCATCTTTATGAAGTGATGTGATTCGTTTTTTCATCACCACCTTATATAAATTCTAAAAAAAGTGAATATAATTAATAAACATATTAATTATAACATTATTATTATTTTTTAGATGATGAAATCATGAACAAGGTGAAAGGAAATGAACTATTGAACCAGAACAATCATTGGAAAAAGAGCATTTAACGACTAAATGTGGATTAAAATAAAGAAATATTAGTTAATAGGTTTTTTGAAATTAGAAGGCAATTTAATATTATTAGATAATTTTTAATATGTTTCTATTATAGATATATAATAATTAAAATTTATTTTAGAGGAATGTTAGATCACTATGATGAAAATAAAGACCTGAGGTAAGATCTTATATTGAAATTTCATTTTTAATTAATATTATTTATTCCAGAATATCCTATTTGGTAAATTTAATTATATCTGTCTATTATACCCCATATATTTTAATCATAAATATTTATTTTCGTGATTTCATTTTTTTCCTTTCATTCTACTTCTTTTGGAACTTAAAATGATCAAGAAAATTGTTTTATAAATATTTGAACTTATATCCTATTTTGTTAGAGAACATTTTGATCCATATCCATATTCATTATAATATATTTAAGAATGTTATTTTATAATACTAAATGATACTTAATTTCATTTTAAATCATATTTTAATTTATTTTAATTTTTTAAAAAGGAATTTACTACCAATTTTTCTAAACAAGTTGTTTATGAAATTTTCCTAAATTATTAATGGAATATTTGTTTCAACATTTACTGCACTAATGGATATTCCATCCATCATGGACTTTCTAGGATTTTAATTTTAATTTAAAATATTATGTGGTTTTTTTTAAACTAAAATAATTACATAATAACCTATGATTTTTTTTGTCATAAATAAAAAAGAATATTTTTCGTGTGAATTTAAAGAAATGTTTGAATACCCATTTAATTTAATTTTCTATATATTTCAACATCCCGTTATACTTTATAACATCACTAGGGATATTATATAATGATAAAATTCATGTTCCTTCTCTGGATAGCTTATAATAATGTTCTTTTTGAATCATTACAAAATTCATTTATTTTCTAATGGTTATTCTAAGATGACTTGATGAATGTTTTTGTGACCATGTGAAACACATATGTATAGTTATGATTATTTGAAGATTTGTCCCATTATATCTATCTAATGCACTGGGTAATGGTTGGAATATCATGGTATAATATTAAATACTATAAAGAGTGAATCCATTTTATGAATTAAAAGAAAATGGGGAGTGGACCCATTCTAAGAAAGAAATTAGGATGGGGAGTGAACCCATTCCCCAAAGGTGAAGAGGTTGTTGAGTGAACCTAAATCATTATGGGACTTTTTCTAATATATGATTATGGTATTCACAGTGAGTATTGACAATTGAAATGATTTTCTATTTTTAAAAGTTTTCTACAATTCCTATGACATGTTCTTATGATTATGACATGATTTCATGGTTTATGATTGATTAATGATGATTTCTTACTATTATATTAAAAATTTAAATGAAAAAGTGTTATGTCATGACCTATGATTTATGATTTATGAATAATTTGGAATGAACGTTGAAAGTTATGACCATGATATAATGAAATTATTGTTATATTATAGTAGAATAAGATCATCAATTGAGTTCTCCCATACTTATCATTATTGATCATTTGATCTCACCCTTTATTATTTTTCAAATTTACCTAGGTTCTTAAAAAAGGATTTATTAAGAAATGACTTAAAGGGTTATATGTGAGAATTAATTTATAGGATATATTTCATATATATCTAGAAATAATATTATTATGTATCTAGTGTCCAAATACAAAAAACCTTTACAATTCTGAGGTGTGACTTATTGTGTAATATTTTATGTTTCATCCAATATTATGAAATATATATGTGTATTTAGTTTGAAACTATTTAGTTAGTATGGGAATTTTTTTTTATTTTTTAATGTTATGTTGTTGATAATATTAGGATATAACATAATAAAACTTATGATGAATATAAATTGACATAGGGTGAACCTTAAAGAGTAGTAGGTTGATAATAAGACACCATAATTTAGGACATCTTCAGAAGGACTCTCCAGATTATATGATATCTCACTCATACTATTGTATCATAAATCGTGTAATATAATTTTTAATTTTAGTAAATGGATATAACTATGATTGATTGTGTTAAAAGTTAATTTTGTGGCCAATGAAATCAATTCCCTATTGAGAAACCAAATGATGTGGTATCTAGAATGTAAAATCATATTTATATTTCCATTCAGCTCTATCAAGACATGAAATGTGATGATATTGAAAATTAGAATAATAGGGAACAAAACACCATTGAGTCTTTCATGAGGTAACATCCACCTTCATTCAATAGTTTTATTGATCCACTAATTTCCAATAAACAGATCACTACCACTGTGAAAATATTTTATATTCCCTAGAACATGGAGACTAAATATTTTATAATCATGAATGTTCATTTTGAAGTTGATGTATATCAATGGTGGAATATTATTTAGAATTTGGGGAAAGATGATGTAATTTATTATATTTAATATGATGAATATAATTGTGTATTTTTATATATGTGTATTCCCCAAACACTTTACATGAAAAAAGAAAGGGGATTATTATAACTTAAGTTGATTGATGACGAATCCACTAGTATATATAAGAAAAATTTTACTACACATTCTTGGTACACCCCACGTTTTATCATCGACCATAATAAAATGATCAATTATTCAATGGCTAAAACCATGTCCACTTATAGAGTTATCCATAAGTTTCATTAGTATCTATGATGAAATCATTTGATGTCATATCAAGGTAGATATAGGGAGTAAATATTTCCCTTATTATCATGGTTATGATAAAAATAGAAATATAGAGTTTCATGAAAATTATAATAACAACTCCCATGTTTGAAATATAATGAATCATTATTATTTATGGATGTGCAGAAATAAGCATTGGAGAATTGTTACCATGTTATTGGTAAATATTTAAAGTGTGTAAAGTAAGTTAATTGTGAAAGTTAATTCCAAATATATGTAAAGGGGAAATCCAATGAAAATAATAGGGAGAAAGAATATATAACTACACCACCCACACTCTTATGTTATAGCTTCAAGGAGTATGGAAATTATGTCAACTAGTGCATTAATGCTGGGGTCAATGATGACAATATTCATCAACAACCTCTACAAAAAAGAGATAATAGGAAACATCATTCCATCATAAATGTTGAAGTGATACATGAGTATGATGTAATGGAATGTATATGTTTCATCAACTCTAAAACTATAAATGTATTCTTTCTTTCTAGTTATACTGACTGTTTTATAGCTAATGATTTGGATAATGGTATCTTATCACCACCTCAATGATTATATATTGAATTATCAGGGAAAACTTTTAATGGTATGATAATCACATCTCAGATATATATATCCTATCTGATATATGATTATGGAAAAGTGATCCCTATATATCTTTTTATTCTTAATATAAATGAATTTGATGTAATATTGTGGATGGGGATGCATTATTTATATATTTACCAAAAAAATGTAGAGGAAGGGATATAATGATTAATATTTACAATAATTAATAATTTTGTATTGGTGAGCGGATTAATTTCAATATCGAATGGAAGTTAATTACATTGTATGGGTTTTACTACTTATTCATTTGGAATTTTTATCTCAAATTGTGGGAATGAAACATAACCTTGAAAATATTCAAATTCTGTAGGAATATATATATGTATTTATGAAATAGTGTTTATCCTTCCCATGAATGTGGTAGTTTATTATTTAGTAGAACTATTATTCATCGTTCTGTTGCAATTTTAAATAATTCTTATAGAATATCAATGATTAAGTTATAGAAATTTAAGAAGTAACTTTTGGATAATTCTGATAAGGGGTTCATTCATTCATGTGTGTCACCATGAGTTTCACCCATTCTTTATAAAAGACGGTTCAATTAATATTTTAATTGATTATTGATAACATAAAAATATATCTATCAATAAAATGTGTACTCTACCCCCTATATATGAGTTGTTTAATAAAATACAAGGATCATAATATTTTAAATGATTGTCTTTTGATCTTGGTATCATTATTTGAGGGTCAAAAGGTGCAAATATCCAATAAAACATTTCATATGATGTATAAACACTACAGATTTATATTTATTTCATTTTTACATAAAAATTCCCATGATATCTAAGTGTATATAATGAATTGTGTTTTTATAGTTTACCTTGATCAATTAGTGGAAATATTAACAAATGAAATTATGATATATTCTATGAGATATGAGGAGCATGAAAATCATTTTTTGATTTTTTTGAAAACATAAAATATGTATAATTTATATTCCAAATTTATTAAATGTGAATTTTAGCTTAAAACATATCATTATTGGGGAATGCAACAAAAATAGAGGGATCCTTCAATGATGAAAGTTATTTAATATTATCCATAATTAGAAACTATGACTTAAATCCAAATTTTTCATGGATTGGTTTTAAACCATTGACACATTTCTAAAAATTACTCATGATTTTGAAATTTACAAACCATGTTTATGTGAAATGGGTCCATGTTCCTATGGAAAAATTATTTTGAATAGAATATCCTAGAACTGAATAGAAGGATGTTTAGTGCACCTATTATCACAAAACCCAATAGTGGAGAGGAGTTAGTGATATATAGTGATGCATCGAAGAAGGGAATGATATTTATTATCGAGTTCAATGAAATGGTGGTAGCTTATGCATCTTTCCAAATTAAGGTTCATGAGAATATTTATAGGTCTCATAATTTTGAAAAGGCAGTGGGATTTTTTTCTTTGAAGATACAAAGGAATTATCTTTATGTTGAGAGGTAATACATATATACTGATCATAAAATCTTCAGGTATATATTTACATTGAAATAGTTAAATATATGTCTTTGGATATGGTTTTAACATATTAATGGTTATTACTACTCAATACACCACACCATGGAAAGGTGAACAAGGTGACTGATTCTCAAATTCGAAAGGACCATACTACTTTTCTCAATGACGAGAAATGAAAAAGATATAATACTTATGGATTTTGAGAATCAGGACCATAAAATAATAAGAAAAGGATTAAGATATTATCCTTCAGAGATAAATATCCAACCATATATTCTTGTAAATATTAAAGAGTAATATAAAGAATATGAGGAACTTCAAAAGATGGTTAGGATTGTTCCTAGCTTCCATCATTGTAGAGATTGAATGGTAACTTTCAGGAATAGATTTTTTTTCTCATTAATTCCAAAATTGAATGAGGTATTTGAAGAAGATCATAGATTATCATTATTTATTAATAAAGGAAGTACGAAGATGTATATATATCTTAAATAGAATTTTTTTTGTGGTAAATCATGAAGACAAATATCATAGAATATACATCTAAGTGATTGGTATATTATAAAGTTAAATCTAAAAGATAGGATTCTAAAGAAATGTTACAATAATTACCAATACATGATTTTAAATGTGAAAACAAAAACATAGATTTCATCAGAGGACTCCCCAAGGAATCTAAACTGAATAATGTTATCTCGGTTATAGTCTATTTCTATGAAAAAATGTCACATTTCATTACTATTATAGAATTATTATCTCTTGATCATCTCATCTATATATATGTTAAGGAATTGGTATAGTTTTATATAGTTCTACCCTTAATCGTATAAGCTAAATATTATAGGTTTACCTAAATGATTTAGATAATTATTTAGAAATATTTTAATATAATGTTCATCTTTAAAACTACATATCCCCTTAAAAATGATGGTCTATCTGGGAGGACCATTTAAAACCTAGAGGAAATGTTGAGATCATTATATATTGATTTCAAAGGATTTTTTTATGAACACCTACCCCTAGTAAAATTTTATTATTATAATATCTTTCACTTGAGCTTTGATATAGATCCTTATAAATACCTCTATGTAAATAAGTATTGATATCAAACATACTATGATGAATTTTTGGGGTAATTGATTTTTGTACCTGCGCAGGATGAGGTAATGGAAGATAAATTTAGATCTATTCCACATAACATCACGGTAGATCATAGTCAATTGAAAAGTTATGATGACATTATTTAGTGAGATCTATAGTTCAATGTTGGTTATAATTTATTCTTTTTATTATCCCCTTGGAATAATTTTTTGATATTTTGAAATAAGGGAAATCTAAGACCCATATATGTTGGTCTCATTGGGATTTATGATCGTATCAGGATGGAATCATATCAAATAAAACATTCTTTAAACCTATGTTTATTTCAGGATGTATTTAATATATCTTTTTTGATAAAGTAAATACTAGATTTTCTACATGTACTATACAGATAGGTCATTCCATTGGAGAACGATCATTCATATAATAAAAAATTGGTAGAAATATTTGGTCTTAGGGATAAAATGTTACCGAACAAAACTACTCAAATGTTTAAAATTCTCTAGAGGATGAAAAAAATTGATGGCTAAAAGTGGGTACCTAAGGATTTTATGAGGCATAGGTATCAAGAGTTCTTTTTATCCTAGTAGCATAATTTCCTAGGTGAAATTCAGGTATAGGGGGAGAATGTAACACCTTGAGATTTTAAAATATATTTCTCATTGATAAATAATTTTTTTGGTTAGACTTCAAAGTATTTAAACACTAATAATATGTGAATAAATATTATACATTATAAAATGACATGCGTTATATGGTATTTAAATAAAATGTATTTATAAAAATATATATATATTTCACTTAGGAAATACTATTGTTCTTAAAGAGTTATTTTTAAATATTTATTTTATAAGAATTGTTTGTTTTAAAATATTTTTATTTAAAAATTCATTCAGAGAATGAAATAAGTGGAAATTTTTTATTTCATAGATATAGAGAAAGAATTCATTAGTTATCAATTAGTTTAGAATGAAGCTAAATTAAATTAAATGTAAACAAATTTATTTTTATGAAAAAATACAATTAGGTGTACATTATGTTTTTATCATAATAAATTAAAGAAATCATTATTGATTAAGATTTTTATTTAAATTTTTTGAAAATATATTTAATAAAATATTTTAATATTTATTTAATGGTTGTTACTTGTGAAGGAAAAAGGTTAAATTTATGTTTATTCCTAAAAATTCATTTCAATAAAAATTGTTTTTGTTGTACGTTGAATTCTAATTGTAAAATGATTTTCTCACACATATAGAAAATAAATATGGTAAAATGGTTTCCATATTTAAAAATAGAATATCCAAATTTAGTAACAATTTAAAATTTATTTTAGGTCAATATTGAAAGTAATAATGTTCAACCTTTTTCACCATAGTAAGGGTTAAATGTATTAACAGGGGTTAAACATCGATATTATGTGTAAAGTGAAGCTACTAGGTGTAGAAGAAGTTCCCGTTGGGCATGGGCAACTCATCTTATTTCATAATATATTATTATATTTAGATTTACATGTAATATAATGTTAGGAAAAAATTTATTAATTCTGCGATTAATTGATTAAATAATGATGAAACTAAAATGTTGGATCTTCACATAATGATTTATAATTAATTTAAGTCGTTAAATAATTTCTCTACGATGAATTATTTCTTAGTTGATGAATTTGAAAATGAAATTATGTTGTACTATCATTTTTTGTAGGAATCAAGTGTAGATTACCCCAAACGGTGATCCACATGTTCACTAAGAACTTTTTAGGGACTTTATATGAATCTCAGAATTCTAGTGTTGAAGATCCTATAGATATTTTTGTTATTTAATCTATATGATAACTTATTCAGAGGACTCCCCTTATTATATCTATGATTTATAGGGGTTGTAGAGGGTGATCAGTTTCTTTTATTGAGTGTATTTTTTGAAAATAAATCCCTATATCTTAGGAGGATCCTCTAGATTTCATTGTTCATTTCCAAAAAATTGGGAATATTTATGGTTGTAAATAATATGATTTACTTTAAATAGTTCAATAAATAAAATACCTTAATACCATATAGGCCTTTATAATTTTTTTATTCCCCAGAGAACCCCATGTCCAAATAATAATATAATTATCATTATAATTCCCACCATGTGACAAAATGTTTGATTAATTAAATAATATTTATTTAATAAATTTTTTAAAATTTATTCAAATATTATATAATAAATTTTTTCTCCATATAACTATTAAACTTTATATTTAATTACTCTATAATATTTTACATTCCTTGAATAACATGAATTTATTTAATAAATATACATCACTGCATTATTTTTTAATAAATTAATAAATATTGTATTTATGAACTCAAAAATGAATATATTTTAAATATTATACTCACGGAAATAGTCTCTTGAATAAATTGTGAATGAATATATAAGATAAAGATACCATGAATAATTATTAACCCTTATATGTCAAAAAAATTTATTCAACATGTTAAATAATTATAATATTTAACTGATGTTCTTAATATGGATAGTATATGTTACCCTCTAAGCCTCTTTCTCATTTTCATTATGAAGAGCTTCTCCAAGTACAAGGTTGGAATTCAACATCATTCCATGGAACTCATAGAGAAATAAGGTAATTGTTTAATGACATACAACCTAATTTGAATACTAACCATGTAATATAATCTCAATATCATGATATATCTAATAAATAATGTTTTATACTAGTGTCATAAACATATGTTCTTGATTTCCCATCATTTTACATTTTTAAAATTAATCTTCCCAAAAAATGTTGTGAATATTGATTTATTTAGGATTTAAAAATTCCATAAAACAGCATAGGGTATCAACCTTTTTTAAGGAAAAAATGGAATAAATACTTTCTCAAATTATTCATTAATGCAATATCACTCATGACACACCCATCATATACTTCATTTTTATGACCATTTTTCATCATAGTTATCATCAATAAAAAAATGTAAGAATCTAATAATATACAATAATAATAATTATAAATTCTAAAGATCAATACAAAATTTCATAGATAGGAACATCTAATGATGCAGATAAATGTGCATTTCCTTCTAAAAGGCCATGTTCTTATAATCTCTTTCACTGTAAATTACTATAGTCATACAACCTGATAATGAGCCACAAAGTCTTATGGGCCCCCATCCTTGATATCATGTGTCATTTTTGCCTCCTCAAATTTTATAATTCATCCCTTAAATATTTAGTTTATTGAATATTGTTGTGGAATATCTCAATTCTCATCATAATGGGAAACTTATATGAATTTTTAGTGTGATAGTTACTCTTATAAAATTATCACATACTACATAAAATATAATAATAACCATTATGTGATAATAATTTTATTTTTATTCAAAAATATGAATTTAATTAATCATAAAGTATATCGTAGGTGATTCTAGGAAACCAACTGCAATGTGTTCCCACTTACAAAAGAGATAATAATTAAAAACCATATATCTTATATCTACTGAATGATGTTTATTATTAAAATAAGAAAGGGCTTTGGTTAATGGGTAATCCTTATTATCTACCATTAAAACTTTTCTCTCCCAAACTAAAACCATCTAACAAAAATCCCTCAACTGGTGACACTTCTAAAGTATGTTCTTTGTCTGTTGGTGTGAACCTAGGTATTTGGTGTGATCCACCACTATAATATTATAATTATATAATTTTATGGGGTATATACTCCTAAAAGTATTATCTAGATATTAGGAAGATACTTTCATCCAAATATATTCCTTGGATACATCAAAAACTACTATGTATTATAACTCCGCTACAGAATTGGATACAACAAGCTATTTTAAACTCCAACAGTTCACAACTCCTCGATTGAGACTATAAACATATCCTAAATACAAAATCATATTATTTTAAAACGTTTGAAATATATAATTTGTATAACATATGTTGTCTATATTTCAAAATCCCTTATACCCCATAAACACAACATTAATATGCCTCAAATACATATAGATATTTGTAAGAGTACACTAGTGATATTCACCTGAATCTTCTTGATATCAACTTACAATACTCAAGTTGTCTGAAAAAATAAAACTATTACATAGAATGAAATACATTATTTATAATCCCATGTAGGAATTTGGGATCTTACTCGTTATTTCACTTTATTCTTGAGTCTTAGGATACATTTTCATTGAGAGACATATACCATGTGACATTGGAACCAATACCCCCTAGGATTTTTCTATACTGAATATATTCAGTATCTAGAAAATATATATACCTTGAATTAGTACAAGTAACTTATTTTATCTACTATGAATAATATTAATACCATTATTTTATATTACATCTCACAATTACTTCAAAGATAAGAACATGTTCAACTAGTCCTAAACTGATTGTAAGACTAGAATGTCATTTTCAAAAAGTAATATTCCATGGAAATATAAAATTAGGAATATGAATGTACTTCTGCTATATTTATTGGTAAAAATATGGATCATATTCATTCTTAGTGCAACAAAATTCTTTTTTGGATTCATCAAAATGAAATTTCATTTATTTGGATTCTTTCATTAATCCATAAATTTACCTTTTCAAGATTCAAAATTTTTATCAGAACTACTGTCACAAAACCTTTTGGTTGTGTCATATGGACATATTCTTGATGTTTGTAGTTAATGAAAGGAAATTTTACATCAATATTTGAGATATCTTATTCCTAGAATGTAAAAATATAATGTATAATTATGATATAGTTAAACAAGGAAACTAGAGAAAAAAACATAGTCAATGTCATGATGTTGTTTAAAAGCATTAGTCACTAGCTATTAATTTCAAGTATTTAATATACCTTTCATGTCTATGTTTTTTTTAATACCCATTTATTCCCTAGAATATTAACATCAAATGGTGTATAAATCAAGAACATGGTTTTTACACATGGAATACATTTCTAAATTCACGGATTCATTCTATAGTATAGGTTATGATCTCTCTGCATCCTATTTATAAGAGATAGGTTCATTATTTTCAATAAATAATAACTCATCTTTACTATTTACTAGAAATTCATATCATTCTAGTTATCTTATATCTCTAGTTCTCTCTTGAAATACAAGCCATTTAGGAACAACTAATTCCATGGGGACATATTGAATCTTTTACTATATCATCTCTTATGAATACTGACCATCAAATTCATTGAATTTAATATTTATCCCACTATCCTTTTTCAGGTTTCTCTCCCTATTAAGAAATATTGAATTTCATGAAAAAAATTAGTTCTTATCTAAGGGGTAGAATAGGTAGTGTCTCTCTAATTCCTGATGTTACCATGTAAAGATACACTTCAACACACATCGCCTATTTTCTTTATAGAGAATGACTTAACAAATTCCACATAACCCTATGAATTAATATGTGAAAAAATGGGTGTATTTAAATTTAATAACTAGAGGGTAATACCATTTTATTCTTTAATTGGAACTCAGTTTTGTGTGTATGATATAGTTTATAATTAATATAAATAAAAGGATAATGGATGGTAAATAAGACTCATCGTCATCCTCATAATGTCCAATAGGTTAATGTTACTCATTTAACTAACACCATTCAACTATGGTGTATTAGGTGGGGTGAGTTGAGATAGAATCCCAAACTCTCAAAGAAAATAAAAAAAATCCTTGTGAAAATATTCACCACCTTTATTATATCATTGGTTCTATATCATATTATCATTTTTATTCTTTATGTAAAATAATAATTATTTGAATTTAAGAAATAAATCAGACTTACAGATCATTAAGTGGAAGTAAAAAATAAATATTCAATCCATAAGTAAATTTCTGAAGTAATCTTATGCGCCTCTATAATCTGCTAGAAAAGGTCCCCAAACACCAATGTTTACTAATCATAGAATCCATTGGCCCTTTTACCATTTCCACAAAATGATGGTCTGTTTATTTTCCCTTTTAAAAAAGAATGATATCATTCATGTGGTCTTATCTCGAAAGCGACTATATAATAATCATTGTGTAACTTTTTCTGATTCATATTGTTTACATTACCAAGATTTTTCTACTGAAAATAGGCATTATATGATATGTTCATAAAAGATTCATTATATATTTATGATAGTTATATTGCATAATTTATTGCATAAATATAGTAATTTATTTATTCTTTACCAATAAAAAATTCTTTATAAAATATGAATTATTTATTCCCTAATATGATAATAAATTTATCCATGTCCAGAAAAGAAAAAAAGGTAATGTTATTATTAAATCATTACAAAAAATAACAATTATTTAAAATAAAAAAAACATATACTTGGAAATTTAAGGTGGTAGTATCCTATAACCGAAATAATAATTCATAGTCTATTGGTTTCATTATGATACACCTCTATAATAAAATTTTTCAATAATCCACATTGATCTTGCATTTGAATACTTCTATGATAATTAAAAGTTGTAAAATATATGAAAATTATAGATATAGAAAGATAAAACTCAATAAAAACATACCTAATGAGTCTTCGTTCTTCTTCTAGGTAAAGTTCTTCTTCCATTGGCATATATTTCCACATAAAAACATATATTGTTTTTTTATTTCATATTATTGGATCATTATCTTCTCATAAGTACAGTGATAATGAGCCTTAGACATGGGGGTGTCTTGGGATAATTTTCCATGATCTTATTATTCTTATTCACCATATGTATTGGATGTTTTTCATGCCCTATTTTCCTATCAACATGGATAATGAGAGTAATAAGTTCTGAAATATTTTTCTAACTATTGTTCATATTGAAATTCAAAATTAAATAGGAGAAGTATTTTGGTTGGGGAAATAAAATGAGGAATTTATGTACCGCGTCTAGGGTATTAAACCCCAAGATTTATAATTTCACTATAAATTCAATTTTTCATTTAATTTTCTTTCTTTCAATCCTACAAGAAAATGGAAACGACATTTATGCATACTTATGTCCTACCGTCTCCAATAACTATATATTTCATTTTAAATCAATAATGTTTATAGATTTCTATAAATAAATATACAATGAATATATATGATATTTATATCATGTTTCACATCTTGATATTATTAAATCATGATAAATGTAAGAGAACCAAAAAAAGAAGAATATACAAAAAAACAAAGCAATTATTACTCAAAATGTAACTTCAACATTGAATTATTTATAATGGTGTAACAAAATTTAATAAGAAAATAATATACAGTATGATATATATAAAAATTATTTCTTTTATATATGTATAATAATCTTATATTTATTATACATGAGGTTTTAACATGTACAATAGATGTCAACAATTATAGTAATCAATTTCTAGTCTCCCTTTAATTTTTGGGGGATATATGAAAATTAACCTCCAGTTGTGTTGGTTGTATATACGAACCCTTTGATATGTTATATGAAATAATATCATCGTTTTCGTGATATTTAAAGATTCATTTTATGTAATTATTTATTGTGAATTATGATTCAAAAGATTTCCAAAGTGATATAGGATTTTTTTCGTAATTTTTTTTTGAGAGGTATGTTATGTTATAAAACTAAAATCATTCATGAGGTGTATATATATACTCTTTTACATGTAATATCATAAATTTATTCATCCTAAATATATTTTAAGTTTCATTTTATGTTATTCCTTCTTGGGGATTAGGATTCCAGGTTACCTAAGTGGTAAGGATATTATGTTATAATCTATTCATTTATCTTGATTATTTATGATTATGTTTGCGGTGATAAAATCTCATGATCCATATATAAAGAAAATAATAACATTTATTCTTCTCTTGTTATTCCTAGTATTTTCAACTAATAATTTTATTTTACACTCTTTGTTACATAAAATAATTTAGAATATTATTTTAAGAAAATATGAATTTATTTTTACCTTCAGTCAAAAAAATTTATTCCAAAATTATGTTTTCTAAAAGAATTTCAATAATGTTTTTCTATTCTATTATTATTTGTTAAAAATAAATTTTCACCCATGTTTTAAATTTTTTTTTAAAATGAAATCAATCTTCATATCATTTTCTAAGCAATGTAAATTTTTCTTTTACAAAAAATGTTAAAAGAATATTTGTTTCAATGTGTGTGGCATGAAAGACAGATTCCATCATCATGGACATTATTTTCTTTGAATATTCAACCATATTTTTTCAATTTTATTTTCAAAGAAAAATATTTTTAAAAATATATTATTTTAACAAGAATTTAGGAAAGAGGAATGGATATTTTCCTCAAGAAAAGTTTTATATAATCAATTAAAGTCATTTTCTATCTACGTTGACACCTGTTGAAGATACCTGTGAATTAATGGGGATATGGTCCAAGGATACCATTATTATACTTTATCATAATGGTTTATTTTTATTATGGAATGATGTTAATGAATCCTTTTTATATATCTTGGGCTAGACCATGATAAAATTATGATGAAACCCACTCCCTTTTCCATGGGTTGTGTTATGATGAAATGTTGAAATGGTTTAAAAATATATATCTTTTCTAATGTTTATGATATGAGGAAAGGAATATAAAACACATTTTATTTCATGGGATATAATATGATGAATTTTTTTGATCCTATGGCCCACATATATATGATTCTCATTATGATATTGGTGGGACCTATATCTCCCACTAATGGATTGGGTAATGATTTATAGTTCATTAGATATATTGGACTAGAACACGGAGTGAACCTGGTTTAGTAAGGGAACTTTTCCTCTATGATAGTTTGGGATTAAACGAGGACTAATATTATGGATTGGTGAATGAACTCATTACACTTTGAGATCCTTATAAACAAGCCTTAAGTAATATAGAAATTATTTTCTATGATTATGTGTATTACACAAATTTATGAATTGTGCCAATTTAATTCTCTCATTGCTCATGTTCTTTGATTCCCTTATGATTAATGTATTATTAACTGAAAATCATGATTCCATGACTTAATATTATGATCTTTGATAATGATATTTTGGTTTTTAAATGTTATACACATGTTCTTATACCCAAATATTCATGTTATACCTATTTATATCACTTATTTACCCTTAATGAGCATTTGATCTCACTCTTTCTTATGTTTTCTTTCAACATATTATGAATAAATGTATTACATATTATATGTTTAATAATGGTTCTAGTTATGAAGACTATATTGGGATATGATTTAGGTTAAATATAGACTATTTGTTTGTGTTTCTATGTTTTCAAATATACTAAACTATTGTGGTCCTCAAGTGTGTGTTTGTGTAAGGTAATTAATATTCATAAAAATTGATGTAATATCTATATATGATAAGGTACGTTTATTATTGTTAATATTTGTAGATATATTTATTTATCCTTTGGAATCTAGGATAATTAAACCATAGTGATATCCTTATGTATGTGTATAAGGATAAGTCTAAGGACGAGTCAAAGTATAGGAAACTATCCTGGAATTTTGCTAAAGGATAGAACGAGTGGTTTCCATGAAATTATATCCCTGTTGGGATACTACAAGTGGATTTGTATATGTAATATAGGCACCTAGTGGTAATAACTATGAAAATGATGAATTTATATGGACTCATTCATCTCTTAATGCATGATAATGGGCCATACTACACATCTAGTTTACCACTCCTAAGGGATATGCTATGGAAATTCAAAAACTATTTATAAACCATCATAATGGATTTAAATAGAATTTGAATATTAATAACCTTTAATAAAAAATAATGATTCATAGATTAAATTTATTTTATATCTTATGTCCCACACAACACTAATTTAATCGTTTGCTATATTCAACACGGGTTTAGCTTGTATTACGCACGATAATGAATTTTAGAAAAATAATGAAATATTATTAATATAATTATTCAATAGTGATCATTATAACATAAAACTTTAACATATATATTTTAATAGTAAAAAAAAATATTTATTATAATTTTTTTACACCTAGGAAAAATATTGATAAAAAACACTTAATTTTTGGTAACTTATTTATTTTTTTTAATACAATTTTCTCAAAATAATGATTTTTATTTAATTATGTAAGCTATAATAAAATTAATTTTTCAAACTATTAAAAAATTAAGTTGATGAAATAGGCTTCATTTTTTAAAATCATGATGTCAAAATTATCTTAACTTGAATATTTGTGATTTTCCTAAAAAGTTTCATTTTTTATAGATAATAAAAAATATAGAATTTTAATTGGAAATTGCCTATTGTTTAAATTATTTGTAATTTTACATTATATTTTAAGTTTATTTCATGTAATATTAGTTAAATTATAAAGCTAATAATGCAATTTAGTTCATTATAATCAATTTTATGTTAAATTTTTATACAAATACTTTGTAAATGCTTGAACATTTTCACTTTTAAACTCATATTTCTTATCATATCTTTAAGATTAATATTATATTAAAAAATAACTTTTTTTAAATGTAAATTTCAAAAATGAATTAAATATTTTTAATTAAAATAATTCATATTATCTAATAAATTCAATTCAATTTTTAACCAAAATTAATAGTGAAAACAGTGAAAAATAATTACCGTAGTTAAGGTAAAAATTGGTTTATCGGGGGTTAAAATAAATTGATGTGGGATAAAATAACATATTAAATTGTCTAAAAACTATTTTATGACAATATATAGAACTTATCAATTCTATTATAAATAATCATCCATTATTTGATCCTATGGACATGAAGAAAACTTGGGTAGAATTTTTTATTTTCAAAAATTACATGTTTTCCTCTCACTTCGCTTATAAAAGGCCACCCCCTCTTTTATATTCTTTACAAAATAAAACCATTTTGATTTAGACAATCCATAAAAAAAATACCTTCAAAAATTCAATCACCTCTTCCTAGAATCCCTATTTTTACAGCAATCCAACTAATTAAGGATTTTTGTGAAAACCTATGGAGGATACCCGAAGAAGAGGTAACATTCATCAAATATAATTTTTATTTTATTTATTCCTCAACATAATTAAATTATTATTAAAACATGATGATAAAATAGACTCATTATATTCCATGTAATAATATGTTTTAATTTAAATATCATGACCTAAGCCTCTCTCCACTTCCAACAAATGGGTTACAAAATCATCATTCCTATGTGCGGAGGATTACCGCCTCCGGAATCAATGTCATTCATGTTTTCCATTATCACCTATCGAGGCTAGAAATAATGAGGTATTTATTATCTATATATGATATTTATGATATTATTATTGTAACATCCCAAGTAACTAATGAATAATAGATATTTTTACTTATGTCTATTAATGATTAAGATAGTGTTATAGAGGCTTAAAATGAAAATAAATACAATCTTATGCATGGAATACACTAATATTCTTAAAAGATTGTTTTACTGCCTTTTGATGGCAAACCATTTTTGAATATATATTTTGACAATTTTATAAACTATGTTTGTCAAAATAAACTTATCCTTTATGATTGGGACATCAAAATTTACTTTCTGTGAATTTTTGGTATTTTTCTGACAATGTTCATTTTTTAATGAATAGTGAAAAATACTGCATTTTACATCAAAACTGCTTTTTAATCTAATTTATTTATATGATTATATTATGTTTTTAATTGGTTTTGAAGTGAAATTAGAATATATATTTTTACCATTTTATCCAATGGTGGTCATTGGAATCAATTTCACTTTGAAATTAGACTTAAACTGGTGTCAATCTTTTCATACTTATTGTTTTGTAAAAACACGCTATTTTCTCTGGCAGCGGGAATTAATTATTAAATTAATTAATGTGACTTATATGATTTTAATTTTGTAAAATAGACTTCATTTTTGAATTTGGAATATCAAATATATCTTAGGGTGAATTTTTGGTAATTTTCTGAAAAACATCAATTTTTGATGAATAGTGAAACCACCAAGTGGTAATCAAGCAAACTGATTTTTCAGTTAAATGAAAGTTTACCACTAATGTGTATTGAATTTTGAAAATCCGACATACATGGTTGTCATTAAGAAGTAAACTATGGTTCAATGAGATTATAATAATTTTTTAGTGAATAGTAACTTATTAAGTTCTTAATCGCGATTAGTTGTAATTAGGGTAGTTTAAGGTATAAATAATGCTTTAATAATTGGAAATGACCTAGAAACATGTCCTAACCTTATTGGTTGTGTCATGGCCGACCAAGACAAGCCATGGGACAACTTGGGGACCCCATGGAGACACTTTGGTTTGGAAATGACATAAATAACTTTTTATTAAATGTTAAAGTAAAAAATGACACAAACAAGAAATGTTTTACAAAAACAATTTTTACATGGGGTTATAAAGATTAGATTTTTGATTATAAATAGTCATTGGAAAGATAAAAAGATTTACTAAATCATAGTATTTTTTTTATAATTTTTATACATTAAATAAAATAAATTATTTATGACATAATAATGATGCAGCGATGAAATCATTATTTGGCGATTTAAATAAAATGGAAAGACAATGTAAAATCTATAAACTACACATGTCCAAAACTTATTGGATGGGTGTATTTAGAACCCTTATCGCCTTATCCACGAATTATATCAATGTGGGAGCTTTTAAAACCGAAACACATTTTCAAATAAAGTAATATTTCTTTACTTTCCAAAAGTGCCCCTCCTCTCCTCTTATAAAAGGCCCCCACCTCTACCTCATTTCACACACTACTCAAGCCTTTGGCTCGGCCAAACCCTTCCCATTTACTCTCTCCACATCCCTCTACTCATCCTAGAGGATTCCCTTTGGGCAGAATCCTTTCAAAGGAAGCCTTTAGGCTCAAATCAAAAGGAGTTACACTTTTAAAGGTAATTCGTTCTCTCATGTTCATTTGTTTTATTTTTCTTCTCCAACCCCCTAATCTCTTTTTATTTAATCCTTTTGTAACCACAACAGTATATTCATTATACTAGGATGTTGTTATAATATTTATTTGAGCTACACTCTCACACAACTACATCAAATGGTTAAAGAACATACGGTTTCCATGGATGGCGAAATTCTGCCTCCCGAAACGATGATTGTTCAACACTCATTTAACACCTTCAAAGGTGGCCATTATGATGTCACTATTTTTATATATGATATATAATATGTTTAAGTTTTCCTTAATATTCTGTTTTTTTTTCATTTTGGGCATACCTTTATGGTTTCCATTATGGGTAAACACGATATCTTCATTTTAGGAAGTGCGAACTACCGCCCCCGGAAAGTGATTTGATTCGTTAATACCATATGTGGGATGTGTAAAGGATAAAGTTAATGATATTATATATGTTATTATACTGTAATTATAATATACCTTTATATCATTATGATTCCATTCTATAAAATACGAAATAGAAATGGAAGTAGCGTTCATGCGTACGTACGGCTTACCGTCTCCATGAATGGTGCATTTCATTTCTTACCTCTAAATGTGATGTACTATTATAAATACATGTATATGCTGAATATATATGATGTATATGTTATCCAAATCATTAATATCATTCTGGATATAACAAACCTTTGACCAAATTAACAACATGTGAGTGTAAGAAGTCTATTTTTGACTTAAGAACGAAATACCGACAAAATGAACATTATTAACTTAAACGATTACATGATGTTCATAACATGGTATAAAAGGAATAATGAACTTGAAAAAGGTTCATAAGCAAGTAGAGATTAACTCAAGTTTATTATTCAGGAAATTAAAGAACGTTCGGGTCAAGTCGGATACGAGGTATGGGACTTCGTCTCAATCCCCTTTCTTTGAGGCATATTTTATTTTATACACAACTTTCTTTTAAACGGTGTATAAACCCCTTTGACCTTTACATTTATTCAAAAGGAATATTTTTTATACGAAGCTTTTACTAAACGACAAAAGGGAATGTTTTTGTCGTACGTATGCGGCGACAACGACTTCTCCGCCGTCGTGACCGTTATTTGAGTTTCGGCTTCCTCTACAAGCCATACCTTCTTTTTTTAAAAGAAAAATAAATACCATGTTTTAATTTTCTTTTATTTTGGTATTGAAAATGGTTTTCACAATGTTTTTGTGTTGTATTGATATCTTGTGATTGAAATGTGGAAATGTTATGTTTCCTTTATGCATGTCTTATATGATACGATTATGTTATGGTTCTTGGGCATTATTATGAAGACGGGTGGTTCCGTGATAAACTAAGGGTGGGTGAGCCCGATATAGCTCTCCAATGCATTGGGTAACGCGAAGGAGTGAAACGTTAAGGTTTCTCCGAATAGATTTTAGGTAATATACTGTGATGGGTATTCCAAACATAACCAAGAGGGTTACTCCCTATGTAAGAAAATTTATGAATGCCTCAAGTTACCTTTATGTCCTATGATTTCTATGATTTATTCATGATTTTATGAGGTATGTTAAAGTGCCTATGTTTTATGGGTAAAGTATGATTTCATTATTATGTATATATGAACTCATGTTTCCTTTCCATGTTTTTTTATAACCCATACTGAGTTTTTATGCTCATCCCAGGTTTTTGAAATGTTTTTCACAGGTCAAGGGAAAGGTACATGATAAGATGATAGAGTCAAGGATGTGTCAAGAAATAATCCATGTTTTATTTTAAATGTGTTTCCATTTATGGGAATGAAGAATACTATATTTATGTAACCACTTTGTTTATATGTGGAATGTAATGCAAGTTTTATGATCTAATTCTCTAAAACTCTAAACCTGAAAAGATCCTCAATGTGTAATCTTGTAATAACTCAAGATTAAGTAAGGTTTAAGGCTGGGGCCTTATAGTTGGTATCAGAGGTCGGTTTAGATAACTGTAGGAGTTATAATTCTCTTAAATGATTATCCAAAAATATTTTTTTTTCGAAATGATATAGCATTTAAAGATTACCATGTTACTTCATCTAAGACATGTTTGTTCAGAATGGTTTTCCGCAGTGGAAACAGGGAAGCAGTGCTAGGAAGGCATACAGAAGGAAATAACCTTCCGAATCAGCATCTAGAAATGGTCGGAATTGGAACTGAACAGTTTTTTGCAGTAATGGCGTAGTTGACTCAAGCGATAAATGGCGGTGGTATCCATACACGAGATCATCCAGACCAACCGCAGGGGAACATGTCAGTGGTGGAACATTTCATGAGGCAACATCCACCATCATTCAGAGGATCATCTGGCCCTGTGCTAGCTGAAGGGTGGATTAAATCACTGGAGAAGATTTTTGATGTCATGGGATGTTCAGACAATCAAAAGGTTATTCTTGCTAATAACCGTTTGGAGGGTGAAGCAGATCAGTGGTGGTCTATGGTTAAGAATATCAGGGACGCCGATTAGATTGATGCTCTTGACTGGGATGAATTCAAAGGTATGTTTGTTGAGAAGTATTTTCCTAAGGTTGTTCGACTTAGGATGGAAAAGCAATTCTTGGAATTTAGGCAAGAGGAAGACTCAGTGGCTGCCTATGAAGAAAGGTTCACTCGATTGGCAAGGTATGCTCCAAATTTTATCTGGGACCTTGATAGTAAAATAAATCGTTTCTACTCAGGATTAATGCCAAAGTATCGAAGGGAATTAGCTTCTCGTGAGTTTAAAAGTTATGAAAAGCTTTTTCGATGTGATGAGAATGTGGAAATGGAGTTTTCCGATGACCAAGTGTTCTATAACAACCAGTAGAAGAAGAGACCGAGGTGGCAGGAGAAAGGTAAGAATTCTTCAAAAAAGTCTGATGGTAAGAGAACTAAGTTTCCAGTTTGTGATAAATGTGGCAAAAGGCATGCTGGGGAATGTCTTCTGAATTCTGGGAAGTGCTACCGATGTGGTAAGATGGGACATAAGGCTCGTGATTGCACTGAAAAGGATCAAGGTGAAGGTAAGAACAAATTTGATTTACAGTTAGTGAAATGTTATAAGTGTAATGAGATGGGTCACTATGAAAACGAGTTTCCGACACAGAGCTTGAGTGATGGGAAGCAGTTAGACTACAAGCAGAAAGGGGTGGTGAAATCCTTTGCAACTACTTCAGCAGATGTCGGGCCATCAAATGAAGTTGTATCAGGTACATTGTTTGTTTTTTCAGATTATGCCAGTGTGTTGTTTGATTCGGGGTCTACACATTCTTTCATCTCTGAAACCTTTTCTAGTAAAATGGGAATACCATCTCAAGAAATGACTCCTGAACTTTTGGTAAAAACACATGGGGGAAATGTTGAGGTAAAAAGAATTTATAAGAATCTTCCTATCCTTATCTGTGGAAAGAACCTACTTGCAAACCTTAAAAGAAAAGAAATTGTATGGGAAATTCAGAAAGTGTGAGTTTTGGTTGCAACAAATTTCTTTCCATGGTCACATTGTTTATAAAGATGGAATAACTGTTGGTCCTGCAAAAACAAAAGTTGTGGAAGAATGGACAAGACCCACAAATGTAACCAAGATTCGTAGTTTCCTTGGTTTGGCGGGCTATTACCGAAGGTTTGTTAGAAATTTTTCACGGTTATCTAGTCCAATGACTAAGCTAACTCGGAAGGGTGTTGAGTTTATCTGGACAAAAGAATGTGATGATTGTTTTAAGGAATTGAAAAGAAGATTGGTGAATGCTCCAGTTTTGGCACTACCTTCCAGGAATGGTGAGTTTGTTATATACAATGATGCTTCATTGAAAGGACTTGGTTGCGTCCTAGTGCAGAATGATCAGGTAAGCTTATGCTTCACGACAGTTGAGAACTCATGAGGTAAATTACCCTACACATGATTTGGAATTAGCTGCTATTGTTTTTGCTTTAAAAATTTGGAGGCATCATTTTTATGGAGTAAAGTGTGAAATATATACCGATCACAAAAGTTTAAAGTATATATTCACTCAGAAAGAGTTAAACATGAGACAGAGGAGATGGCTAGAATTAATCAAGGATTATGATTGTACAATTCATTACCATACGGGAAAAGCAAATAAAGTGGCTGATGCTTTGAGTCGAAAAAGTAATACTTCATTAATAATGTTACATTTGGAACGTGATCCTTTGGTTAAGGATTTGATGAACTTTGGCATAGAAGTTGTTGGTGCAGGAAGTCCTTCTGTTTTGTTTCAGGTATCAGTGAAATCATCTCTATCAGATAGAATCAAGCAAGCACAGAAGCAAGACAGTGAGTTGCAGGAAAAGGTAGAGCTAGTTCAGAAAGGTAAGTTGCCTGAATTCAACATTGATAATGATTGCGTTTTGAGATTTGGGAAGAGATTGTGTGTGCCTTGTGATTCACAGTTGAAGAGAGATTTCTTATGTGAAGCCCATAGTTCTCCGTTTTCAGCTCATCCGGGTAGTACTAAGATGTACAGAGATCTGCGGGAGTATTACTGGTGGGATGGAATGAAAAGAGATATTGCTGATTTTACTGTGAAGTGTTTGACTTGTCAGCAGGTTAAAGCAGAGCGGCGGTTACCGAAAGGGATGCTTCAGCCTTTACCAGTGCCAGAGTGGAAATGGGAGAATATATCCATGGAATTTGTTGTTGGATTACCAAAGACATCTCGAGGTAATAATGCAATCTGGGTTATTGTAGATCACTTGACCAAATCTGCTCATTTCCTTTCTATACGAGATACTTTCTCTCTTGATCAACTTTCCTGTTTGTATCTTAAAGAGATAGTCAGGTTACATGGAGTTTCTCTCTCCATTGTATCGGATCGTGATCCCAGGGTTACTTCTAACTTTTGGAAAGGCCTTCAGAAGTCGTTGGGTTCTGAATTAAATTTCAGTACAACTTTTCATCCTCAATCAGATGGGCAGTCAGAACGAACAATTCAGACATTGGAGGATATGCTACGAGCTTGTTCTATGGATTATCAGGGAAGTTGGGACCAACATCTTTCTTTGGTTGAGTTTTCATATAATAACAGTTTTCATTCCAGTATACAGATGGCACCATTTCAGGCATTATATGGGAAGCGGTGTCGAACACCAGCTTTCTGGGATGAAGTGGGTGAAAGGAAGTTGATGGGACCAGAATTGGTAGAAGAGATGGAAGAAAATGTTCAGCTGATTCAGAAACACATGAGAACAGCTCAGAGCAGGCAGAAGAGTTATGCGGATAACTGGATGAAGGATCTATCTTTCGAGGTAGTTGATCATGTTTTTCTCAAGGTTTCTCCTTGGAAAAGTGTGATGAGATTTGGTAATAAAGGAAAGCTGAGTCCAAGGTTTATTGGACCATATGAAATTCTAGAGAGAGTTGGATCAGTTGCATACCGAGTGGCTTTACCTCCGAGTTTATCTCAGGTACACAATGTTTTTCACGTTTCGATGTTGAGAAAGTATATGCCAGATCCATCTCATGTTTTGAGTCCAGAGGTAGTTCAGCTGGAAGAGAACCTATCTTATGAGGAACAACCGGTCCAGATTCTTGACCACAGGGATCAAGTGTTACGGAATAAGGTGATTAAACAGGTAAAGGTTTTGTGGAAAACCCACATGATTGAAGAGGCAACATGGGAATCTGAAAATGCAATGAGGGATAAGTACCCCCATTTATTTGATAAGTAAATAAATTGCGGGGATGCAATTTTCTAAAGGGGGGAAGGATGTAACATCCCAAGTAAGTAATGAATAATATATATTTTTACCAATGTCTATTAATGATTAAGATATTGTTATAGAGGCTTAATATGAAAATAAATACAATCTTATGCATGGAATACACTAATTTTCTTAAAAGATTGTTTTACTGCCTTTTGATGGAAAACCATTTTTGAATCTATATTTTGACAATTTTATAAACTATGATTGTAAAAATAAACTTATCCTTTATGATTGGGACATAAAAATTTACTTTGTGTGAATTTTTGGTATTTTTCTAACAATGTTCATTTTTTAATGAATAGTGAAAAATACTGCATTTTACATCAAAACTGCTTTTTAATCTAATTTATTTATATGATTATATTATGTTTTGAATTGGTTTTGAAGTGAAATTAGAATATATATTTTTACCATTTTATCCAATGGTGGTCATTGGAACCAATTTCACTTTGAAATTAGACTTAAACTGGTGTCAATCTTTTCATACATATTGTTTTATAAAAACACGCTATTTTCTCTAGCAGCGGGAATTAATTATTAAATTAATTAATGTGACTTATATGATTTTAATTTTGTAAAATATACTTCATTTTTGAATTCGTAATATCAAATATAGCTTAGGGTGAATTTTTGGTAATTTTTTGAAAAACTTCAATTTTTGATGAATAGTGAAACCACTAAGTGGTAATCAAGCAAACTGATTTTTCAGTTAAATGAAAGTTTACCACTAATGTGTACTGAATTTTGAAAATCCGACATACATGGTTGTCATTAATAAGTAAAATGTGGTTCAATGATATTATAATAATTTTTTGGTGAATAGTAACTTATCAAGTTCTTAATCGCGATTAGTGGTAATTAGGGTAGTTTAAGGTATAAATAATGCTTTAATAATAGGAAATGACCTAGAAACATGTCCCAAAATTATTTTTTGTGTCATGTCCGACCAATACAAGCCATGGGTCAACATGGGGACCCCATGGAGACACTTTGGTTTGGAAATGACATAAATAACGTTTTATTAAATGTTAAAGTAAAAATGACACAAACAAGTGATGTTTTACAAAAACAATTTTTACATGGGGTTATAAAGATCAGATTTTTTATTATAAATAGTTATGGGAAAGCTAAAAAGATTTCATACATCATAGTATTTTTTTTATAATTTTTAGACATTAAATAAATTAAATTATTTATGACATAATAATGATGCAGCGATGACATCATTATTTGGCGATTTAAATAAAATGGAAAGACAATGTAAAATCTATAAACTACACATGTCCAAAACTTATTGGATGGATGTATTTCGAACCCTTATCACCTTATCCTCGAATTCTATCAATGTGGTACCTTTTAAAACCGAAACACATTTTCAAATAAAGTAATATTTCTTTACTTTCCAAAAGTGCCCCTTCTCTCCTCTTATAAAAGGCCCCCACCTCTACCTCATTTCACACACTACTCAAGCCTTTGGCTCGGCCAAACCCTGCCCATTTACTCTCTCCAAATCCCTCTCCTCATCATAGAGGATTCCCATTGGGCATAATCCTTTGAAAGGAAGCCTTTAGGCTCAAATCAAAAGGAGTTACACTTTTAAAGGTAATTCATTCTCTCATGTTCATTTGTTTTATTTTGCTTCTCCAACCCCCTAATCTCTTTTTATTTAATCCTTTTGTAACAAAAACAGTATATTAAATATACTAGGATGTTTTTATAATATTTATTTGAGCTACACTCTCACACAACTACATCAAATGGTTAAAGAACATACGGTTTCCGTGGATTGCGAAGTTCTACCTCCCGAAACGATGATTGTTCAACACTCATTTAACACCTTCAAAGGTGGCCATTATGATGTCACTATTTTTATATATGATATATAATATGTTTATGTTTTCTTTAATATTCTGTTTTTTTTCATTTTGGGCATACATTTATGGTTTCCATTATGGGTAAACACGATATCTTCATTTTAGGAAGTGCGGACTACCGCCTCCTGAAAGTGATTTGATTCTTTAATACCATGTGTGGGATGTGTAAAGGATAAAGTTAATGATATTATATATTTTATTATGCTGGAATTATAATATACCTTTATATCATTATGATTCCATTCTATAAAATATGAAATAGAAATGGAAGTAGCGTTCATGCGTACGTACGGCTTACCGTCTCCATGAACAGTGCATTTCATTTCTTATCTCTAAATGTGATGTAATATTATAAATACATGTATATGCTGAATATATATGATGTATATGTTATCCAAATCATTAATATCATTCTGGATATAACGAACCTTTGACCAAATTAACAACATGTAAGTGTAAGAAGTCTATTTTTGACTTAAGAACCAAATACCAACAAAATGAACATTATTAACTTAAACGATTACATGATGTTCATAACATGGTATAAAAGGAATAATGAACTTGAAAAAGGTTCATAAGCAAGTAGAGATTAACTCAAGTTTATTATTCAGGAAATTAAGGAACGGTCGGGTCAAGTCGGATACGAGGTATGGGACTTCGTCTCAATCTCCTTTCTTTGAGGCATATTTTATTTTATACACAACTTTCTTTTATACGGTGTATAAACCCCTTTGACCTTTACATTTATTCAAAAGGAATATTATTTATACGAAGCGTTTACTAAATGACAAAAGGGAATGTTTTTGTCGTACGTATGCGGCGACAACGACTTCTCTGCCGTCGTGACCGTTATTTGAGTTTCGGCTTCCTCTACAAGCCATACCTTCTTTTTTAAAAGAAAAATAAATACCATGTTTTAATTTTTTTTATTTTGGTATTGAAAATGGTTTTCACAATGTTTTTGTGTTGTATTGATATCTTTTTATTGAAATGTGGAAATTTTATGTTTCCTTTATGCATGTTTTATGTGATACAATTATGTTATGGTTCTTGGGCATTATTATGAAGACGGGTGGTTATGTGATAAACTAAGGGAGGGTGAGCCCGATATAGCTCTCCAATGCATTGGGTAACGCGAAGGAGTGAAACGTTAAGGTTTCTACGAAGAGATTTTAGGGAATATACTGTGATGGGTATTCCAAACGTAACCAAGAGGGTTACTCCCTACGTAAGAATGTTATGAATGCCTCTAGTTACCTTTATGTCCTATGATTTCTATGCTTTATTCACGATTTTATGAGGTATGTTAAAGTCCCTATGTTTTATGGGTAAAGTATGATTTCATTCTTATGTATATATGAACTCATGTTTCCTTTCCATGTTTTTTTTATAACCCATACTGAGTTTTTATGCTCATCCAAAGTTTTTGAAATGTTTTTCACAGGTCAAGGGAAAGTTACATGATAAGATGATAGAGTCAAGGATGTGTCAAGAAATAATCCATGTTTTATTTTAAATGTGTTTCCATTGATGGGAATGAAGAATACTATCTTTATGTAACCACTTTGTTTATATGTGGAATGTAATGCAAGTTTTATGATCTAATTCTCTAAAACTCTAAACCCGAAAAGATCCTCAATGTGTAATCTTGTAATAACTCAAGATTAAGTAAGGTTTAAGGCTGGGGCCTTATA
The DNA here is from genome assembly GCA_963277665.1 of Viscum album. NCBI lineage: Eukaryota > Viridiplantae > Streptophyta > Magnoliopsida > Santalales > Viscaceae > Viscum > Viscum album. Next base: position 1,283,660,840 of record OY728159.1, on the reverse strand, counting down.
ATTATAATTCTTGAAGGATTATATTACTCATACCTTTATACTATTCATTTTATGGTAATATGATAATATCATTTGTGTGTATGGAAGACTACCGCCTCATAAAATGATGTGATTCATTCATGATTTACATGAAAGGTAATAAAGTTGTGTTTAATGAAAACATGTGATACACATGATATAAAAATTATTCAGTATTTATAATGTATCATGTACCTTTCATTCTTTTAATCCAAAAAGAAAATGGAAATAATGTTCATATGTACGTACGACCTATCATCCTCATAAATGGTCTATTGCATTTTCTATCACTATATTTTATGGATTACTATAAATTCATATATAATGTATATATATATATATGATATTTATATCATGGTTAAATTTTTTGAGATGATTAAATCATGATCAAATTAATATGACCATAAATAAAGAAATCAAAATATATATGAAAAACAAAGCAGTTATTACCCAAAACATACCATTAACATGGAATTATTAATAAATGGGTAATAAAATGTCATAGGAAAATAATATATTTTATTATATATATAAATATTGTTCTTTTGTAGATTATAATAAACATATATTTATTATAAATGAGTTTTGAATGTGTACGACAAAAGTCAATACTTGAGGTAAGGGATTTCAATTCTTTCTTTATATATTGGAGACGTATGAAAATTAACCACTCATTTATTTTGTGTGGTGTATATGAAAACCAATTGACATGTTATAATATGAATAATATATTTTCACGATATATAAAGTTTAAGTTTATTTTATAGTTTATTGTATATTTTGATTCAAATGATTAACAATGTTTTAAGGGATTCTTACCTCAATTTTCCTTCTTCGAGATGTATGTTTTGTTATGAACCTATATTATTTTACAATGAGTATATACATACCATTTTACATTTAAAATAATTAATTTGTATCCTCATTATAGGTTTTATTTTTTTTTATTCTTTAATGGGAAGTATGAATCAATTTTACCAAACTAGTAAAGATATTATGTTATAATCTCATCGATTATCAGGATTATTTGTGATTATGATTCCGATGATAAAATATTATGATCTATATCTCAAGAAACTAATTAATTTTCTTATAATCTAGTTATTCATGATATTTTCAAGTAATAGTACAATTTTTAACTATTTTAACTTAATATAATTGTGAATATATTTTTAATAAAATATGATTTTATTTCTCTCTTCCATAAAAAAATCAGTTTTCTTTGAAAACCATGTTTTCCAAAAAAAAACTCAAAAATGTTATATCATTATCTAATGATTTTTTTAAACAAATTATTATCTATTTTTTAATTTTTTTTAAATGGAATCTTCATGTTTTTTACCAAATAATGAACCGCTGTCTTTTACCAAAAATTTGAAAGGATAATTCATTTTAGCATGTTCAACATGGATGAAAATTACTATCATCACTACCATTATATTGATTGAATATTCCTTTATAATATTTCTATATTATTTTCGAAGAATAATAATTTAAAAATATTTCATGTTTTAAAATGTATTTTTCAAATAGGAAAGAATATTTTCCAAAAAAATTGTTGTAAATGTTTTATGATAATCATTCTCCATCTAAGATGAAATACATTAATGTTACCTACTGATTACTGAGGATATAATCCAAGTATACCATTCTTATTCTTTCTATGAATGGGTTTTATTATGATAGAATGATGATTATGAAACCCTTTTCTATTCCATGGGTTATACAATGATAAAATACATATCAAACTCGCACCATTTTCCATGGGTTATACTATGATGAAATGCAGAAATGATAATGAAGGTTGCCACTTTTTTATAAGATATGATGTAAAAAAAATTTAATAAAACTCATTTCCTTTCATGTGTTATGATAATTTTAATGTTTTATAATCTTATGGAAAACATAAATATGGTTTACATTATGAGATATGTGGGACATATATCTCCCTCCAATGCATTGTGTAAGGATTTATATCTTAAGAGATATATAAGAAAAGAGTATGAAGTAAACCTATTTCTCTAAGGGACATTGTCTGCTATGATAGTCTTGGGAGTGAACCTTGACTATAATGATGGTTTGGGGAATGAACCCATATCTTCTATAATATCCTTTTAAATGATCCTTGATCAATATAAAAATGATTTTCTATGATTGTGTTTATGACACAAATATATTCCTTTTGCCTATATTATGATCTCATGGATCATGTTATTTGATTTAATTATGAATCATGTATTATGTAATTCCAATATTGATTTTCTAAATCAATGTTATGATTTTTTACTTTTAGGGTATGGTTTAAAAATGTTATGTTGTTTTCTTATACCCTTACGTTATTGTTATGCTTACATATATCCCTTTTTTACCCTTACTAATCATATGATCTCACCCTTTCTTATGTTTCATTTCCCCATGTAATATAGAAATGTATTACCTATGATATGTCTAAGATGGATTATTATTGAAAAGATCATAGTGGGAGATGATATTATTTACCTATGGACCATTTTTTTGTGTTTCCATGTTTCCAAAGACACTAAACAATTATGGTCATCTTGCATGGGCTTGTGTAATGTAGTGAATGTTATTAAATAATATTTAATGCCAATATATGATAATCATGGGTCTATATATTGATGGAATCATCCATATTTTCAAAGTAAAAAATACAGTTCATCATGAATAATATTTTTTATTTAGAAATAGGGTTTTGAATCACATAACATTTCATTACATGGCATAAAATAACATGTAAAAAAGTTATCCATTCAAAGAAATTAGTGCCATTAAGAATTATATCCTTCTTTATTTTGGATCATACTGATATAGTAATGGTAATGTGGGTATTCCTTTTCTACAAATTAAGAATAGTAGAATTTTGATACTTTATTTGATTAATAAAATTTTGATAATAAATATTAAATTTTTTAATATCCCACTATTTTATAAAAAACCAAGGTCCCTAATAATGGGTTTCATAATATATCATTTCATAGATACCCTATCGATAGAGATCCATATTTACCTTCTCATAGCACATACATGGGCCTAATAAGTAATTTTATGGCTTTTAGGTAGTTATCACATGAAAACTGAATTAATTCACAACATGATTTGTTATGTCGACTACCCATTCCAGAAATCCTAAATAAAATTTTCCCAAACTATTACCTCTTAGTTACACCATGTCCTTATTTTTTTAAAACCCTTGATGTGGAAAAATTTTATGTCAACCCAAAACTAAATCCAAAATTCCCTAATAATTGAAAGCACCCTAAGTTAGGTTGGTCGAGTACATTGAATTATTTTATGATTTGAAGTTTAATAGTGGAAGCGTTTAGTAACTTAATATATCTTTTTGGGTTATTTTTATATTTACTTATTTATTATGAATTATTATATTTATTAAATACGTTTTCCTATTAAGTAAATTAACAATAATGATTAACCATATCTTTGACAAATTTTATTAAAAATATATTTTATATTACTCAAATATTGTAATCTTGTTAATTTTTTTATTTATGTGAACATAACTAAACATCCATAATGAAATTAACTATGAAAACTGAAATAATAAAATATTTAAAAATATCATGATCATTATCTTTTCCTGTGGTTTAGTTCACATGACATATTATATACTGACCCTAGAACATGGGGAAAATCCTTAACCCATGACATGGTATAGATTGCATCTTTCCACCATTCCTTCAATGTATATTGTGGATTAGTTTCTCCTCAGATTAAAATATGAACTACCTCCACTCACATGGGAGTCCCATCCATTACATAAGTTTTAGTCTCATACTGTTGATAATGAAAAAAAAAATTATTTTAAGGGGATTACATGAAAAAAAAACCATAGGAATGTTGGACCTTACATATGTATAGGTGGGAACACATGAAGGAAATAAATTTAATTTAATAATAAAAATAACATATTAAAAAACAATGAAATACAAATTTCTATTCTATACTAAAGATCATTCACACACATGTAATGAATTATAAATTTAATAAACATGCATTCATTCCCAAACATTATTATTTATGATAAATTGTTCTCAAATCAATCAATTAACTTCATTAAATAATAAACACTTTAATCTTGATTAGAATTATCATCAATCATTATTTTAAGGAAATTAAATATTTGATTTAAAATTAACTGAGTAGAAAATATATACCTTAGAGACAACAAATATTGTTCCCAACCAAACTTTCCTATATGTATGTTTGTTGGATACTATTTAATCATTTTAAATATTTCATACACTTCTTATCATGTAATTTTTTATGGTGTATTACCCATTAAATAGAAAACATACAAATTTTATTTACATGTAATGTTATTTATTTAATGAAATCATAGTAATCAGTGAATTATTACTCAAACATGATATGTATTTCTTATTTTGAAATTAATTATACATTTAATATATATATATAACTCATTAAATTTCATGTATGATTCAAATAAATGATACATGGAACACATTTTGATATATTTTAAATAGTATAGAAAACAAATTTTATGTTCCATTAAAATGGGTAATGTACAAATTCTATATTATCCAGATATATGTCATGTACATTTCATCACCATATATCTATGGTACATATAGTGGAACTGTGTGTTTTTCTCTGCTATAGACATTAATGGAGTACACCTTGTGTACTTGGGATAAGCTTCATGGGGTCTCTTAATTATATGGTCACTAGTTACATGTTCTATATTATAAATACACATCCCTCCTTTGGCTAATGGACTATACATCGTGTATTCAAGTTACACAGAATCTAGCTCCACTAACCATACTCAATGTTGGACCTACCAACACATATTGTGTATTAATTTTAAAAAACATGTCACTAATTAATGATACTTCAAATTGATTCATGAGTCATCCTAGTGCATTAAACATAGGTACACGATGTCTATATATAGGATAAATGTACTTTTATCTTGTGTTATCTAGCTAAAATCCTTGTCACCATTGGATGAGTTCTTCAAAATTTAATCATTCATATTTAATACATTTTTTATTATACAAGGGGGAATTAATTGGAAGAACAAAAGATATTGTAATTTTTATTAAAACAACAATTTAACCCAAATAGAAAATAATGAAAAATGTTTAAATAAATCAATGGACTTTAGATGATTATTAACTATTACATGGCCTCTATGAAACAACTTTATTTTTCAAAGGGTAGCAGAGGTGTGACATTGTAATATATAACTCATATTTTTTTGTAATAAAAAATTATTTTGAGATGTAAATGAAATATACTATCCTGACCAATGGAACGAATTCAGGGATCAACTAATTAAAGAAAACTAGAAAAAAACATTGGACCATCACATAATGATTTATAATTTATTTAACAAGTTAAAGAGTTACCTTTTGATGAATTATTTCTCCTTATATGATTCTAAAAAATATATAGATGTTAATTAATAATTTTTTTGTAATAATAAAGTGTATATTCCCTCTAGTAGTGATACACAAATACACCACAACCCTCTGAGTGATGTCTTGGGAATCTATTTATGCTAGAGTGTAGGATTCTAACACTCGAACTATTTTACATTTATAACCACAAGAATCCCTTGAAAGATTTATCACATAGAGTGGTGGACTAGGATCACTCACCACTCTTCAGAGTGTGTTTGGAGGGTATCTATTTAGGGATAGAGATAATTATCTATATATCATTTTTTACAACTAAAAAATATCTATATTTATGCATAGAAATAATGTAACTGGGTTTAAATAGTGATATGGTTAGAAAATAGAAATTAAACATGGGACATTATTATTTTCAAAACTTATAGCCAATCCCATATCCAAAAAACAATAATAACATTATTATTAGTCTTGAAATGAGAATGAAATAATGGATTAATTACATATTATTTACTTAATAAATTATTTAATGTTTATCCAAATGATATTTAATATATTATTTATCCCATATCCATTAAAACTATTTCAACCTTTATTCCACAATATTTATTAGTCCTTGGATAATTTATATTTCTTAAATAAATATATATCACTATATAATTAATTAATCAATAAAAAAATATTATATTTACTTAATAGAAAGTAAATATTTATTAAATGTTCTTCTCATAAATATTCTCTTCAATATCTAGTGAATATACATATGAAACCAACCAAATATTAATAATTATTAATATATTTCTGAGAATAATATTTATTCAACATATTTAATAAAAATAATTTTCAATTGAGTTTCATGATGCACATAATTTATGACCCTTTAGGCCTTAATATAAATTGTATTAAGTGAAGCATAAAAAGTCTATGTTTATCATATTTAAACACACCAAGGGAGCCATAGATAAGGAAATTAATATCATAATGACATAAACCCTCATATAAACACTTTACATGTAATATAATCCATTTATCATGAAGTCTTTAATAATGCAGGTATCATGATTGTTTCATCATCCAATGTGTTCAGTGTACCTTTCTATAAATTTCTATTAATGAAATTGGTCTAATAACTCCATGGATATGGATTTTATTAGGTTATTCAAATCAAAGGTCATGAAATATCAACATTCATTAAGAATATAAGGAACAAATCCTTTCATATAAAATTCATTAATGAAATATAACTCTTGAAACACTTAATATAAAAAACATTTCCCCAAACATATGTCTCCATGGTTTTTCTAATTATATGTATGTATATGACTAATAATATATATTAATAAAAATCATAATGAATGAGGATCAATATGAACATCCATAGATATGAACTTCTGATGATACATCTGAATATAGATTTCTTATTAGTAGGTCATGTTCTTATAATAACATGTTTAGGAAATTACCATGGGTGTACACCATGGAAAAGTTTCTCAAAGAACTATGAGTATCCACCCCTAATAGCCTATATCATTTTCCCATAAAATGATTTTATTGAAAAATAAAACATGTATTTTAAAAATACTATAGTGGGACATTTATGTTCTCATCATAGTTGGGAATTGCTATTACTATTCAGTGTGATAGTTACTCTTAAGATATTATAATATAACACATCATATAGATTTATAATCATGATGTGATAAAACAAATTACTAACTATCAAGAAAATTTGTATATGTTGTCATAAAATATATAGAAATTAAATATTGCAAACCAACTCTAATATAAAATATCTATAAATCAAGGGAAATTCCCATTGGTTAAGTGAATTTATACCCACTATTATCTTATCATGTAATTTTTGTTACCTTATTTACACATTCACTTCAATATAACTTAATTATATTTTAATTTTGTATGTATTTATAAGTTTTCCACTCCCATCACTTATAAATTAAAGTCCTCTCCCCTTTAATTTTTTTAAAAAATTGATCCATAGAGTTCATCCAATAACTATACAAATATATTTCTAACTTTCCTCAATATATACAAGACTATATTTCCTTCCTAAAATACTAGACTTTGGAGTCAAAAAATGTAAGAAAATGAGGTTTCTAAAAGAAGGTCTCTTTTTACCTTTCTATTTCATGTTTTGTTCTTACTTTACCAAAACCAAATATTCTATATTCATCTTAAAAATATGAAATAAGATTCATTTAAATGCTAATATGTTTTTATGTTAATGTTGAACCCTATTTTTACCAGCTTTAAATCCTATGTAAGATTATAACATCATTCATTCATACATGTGGACTACCCCCTAAATGAAGATATGTGATTCATTAATCATGACATCAAAAAATTACTTTTCATATAGATGGATTTAATTAATATATATAATTAATTATATTTTTATGATTCTATAAATATATATTTATATTTATATTTCTTTCTTTCTATTCATTTTAAAATGTAAACATTAGTTACGCATGCATACGGACTACAATCTCCATGAAATGATGTAATTAATATTTCATCACCACCTTAATAAATTTATAAAAGTGTAAAATATGAATAATTTTAAACATATAACATAATTAAGATAATTTATATGTTTAAACCATTAACAATGTGAAAATAATAAAATCATTTAATTAGAGCATGCATTTGAAATGAGACAATTAATACATGATTGTTGATTTTAATGAAAAATTATTAATAAATGGGTAATTTTGTATTATAAAGGAATAATATATTGTAAGATAATTATGAAAAATTTAAATACACATACCCTAGTACCATCAAGTTTGTGGTTACTTTATTACATTGGTACTTCATACAAGAAATCACGTCCCAAATAATCGAACAGATTAGTGGTGTTGGAAAATTAGATATATAATTGAATATCAAATTATATTTCAAAAAATAATATACAATATAGTATTTTATTTGCGAAAACCATTATTCCCATTATAATATCCCATAATATCAATGAAAATATACCTCGTGGAATCCTAAGTAAGGGGAACATATTAATGGTTTATTCTCAGATTCTCAGTAAGTGTATACTTATAGTAGAATATAATAAGTCATGATTAATATGAAACAAATAAATTATTATCAAATAATGTCATAAAAATAATCTCATGATATAGAAGATTATCTATGGATATCATTACTACTCAAATAATTATACAAAAAATCAAAAAATTATTTCCTAATGATTTAACATATAATGTCGAACATTTGAAACTTACCATCGAGGCCTCCTTCTAAGAAATCTAAAACATATCGTCAAGGAATGAGGCCAATATATCTTATATAAATGGGTAACTAAAAAGGGAGATAGCCAATATATTTTTTCTCATGGGTTATACTGGTGTACTTAGGGGCTATGTAATGTTTTTCCCACTCGTTACTTAATAATTACAATGCATTCATCATGTGAATAAACTCCAAAACTTATTCAACATGCATTGAAAATCCATAAATCTCAATATTGGAAGAGAATTCATATAGAATATCAATAATTTCCCTAGTCAAAATAATAATAAACCATATTACAAAATATTTTGGATTATTTAATTATAGTATATCTTCAGTAATGCATACTATTTGACAAATTATGTTGAATTTGATGATAACAATTCACTAGAAATTTCTTCAAGAAAATACCCTTTCTCGTATTGAAATCAATTATTAAAAAAATAAAAATATAATAGATATTGAAGAAAATATTTTATTTTAAAGGAACCTTGTAATGATGTAAGTTATTATTCAAAAATATTATCATTCATGATGGTGATAAATTCCATTCATGTGGTATAAGTCAAAAATTATTCTATTCACACCTTCGAAAAAGGTCAGAAAGTACCTCATTTAGAAAAAGATAATGAGATTCTCTTTAAAAAATTTCTAAAAAGTAAAAAATGGGAAAAAATGTAATTATATATTCATTTTATAATGTTAGAAAAAAATTTCAATACTTTTTATATAAAATATGGACATTGACAATAAATATTCTCCACCAATTTGAAAAACATGTTCAGTTTTCATTTAAAATATTATACAGTTATCTTGAGTACATAAAGAGAGAAATATTCCTGAAAACATATAATTTATATAAATATACATATTAGGATAAAAATTATTTGGTTTAACATAAATATATCTAATAATTTTTTAAATTTTGACTTAAAAATAAACAATCAAGATTATTGACGAGATTGTAAAATAAACCCTTAACTTAGGTCTGACATCCTTCATATATATTAAAAACTCTGTTATAATAAATATAGATTTATTATGCATATATTTCATAACCATAATCAGATATAAAATACCATTTATGATTTAATTATAATATTTTATCACCCTTTTATTAACATTTTTTTTAAATCACTATTATTGGTGAAAATTGCTTCATTTTTCATGTATATTTTAGTTCGGTACTTTTAGTGCCTGGAAATTGATAATAGTTCCATCATATCCATAATATTAATAATTATATAAATATCATATATATTCATTATATATATATTTATAGTAATCCATAAATGTTCGACATAGAAAAATCAATTACATTGTTCATTGAGACGGTAGGTCATACGTACGCATAAAGGTTGTTTACACTTTTTGATGGATAGAATTAATGAAAGGTAAAAATAATAATTTAACATTATATAATAATATTATTTCATATATATAACATATTTATATTAAATCTAACTTTAATATCATCCATGTAAATCAGAAATGAAAAATGAATCACATCACTTTGTGGAGGTTATAGTCCACACGTACACATTAGTGAGGTTCCCATTTTCATTTGTTGGAAAAGAATGTGGATAATGGTGGTTTAATAGTATTAATAAAATTTTACTATATTTAGCATGATTAAATTATTATTTTATGATAAATAATATAGATAAATAGAAGAAAAATATGAAGTAAAATGAAAGTGATTGGACAAGGTGATTGCCTCATCTTCGAAAGATCCCCTTTAGATCTCCACTTAAGGACTCTAGGTTTTGTCATTCAGAAATACCAGAACCACTAGAATTTGGTTTATGATCAATTGAATAGATTTGAGTAGGTAATTTTTTATATAGGATTCTTAACGTGATGTAAATAAGAAAGGGTTGCAGTGTCCTTTTATAAAGGAGGGAAAGGACACACTTTGAATTAGAAAATCTATTAAAATATAACTAGTTAATTCCTAAGCAAAATAATTCAAAATTTACATATATATAAATTAAATGTGGGTTATGATTTAAATTTAAACATAAACTAAAATTTTCATAGGTTTATTTGGTATTATAAACAGTATTGTTTGGTTTAACACCATAATTAACATATTTTGACCTTAACTGCGATACCATCTTTTTAAATCTTAGAGGTCTATAATTTTATATATAAGGTGAAAATCTTTCCATAAATGGAAAAAGTTTAAAATTTTAGATCATATCATATCCACCTTTTTCAATTTCAATATTTTAATGATTTTTGAATAATTGAATAAAATATTAATTTCATAAAATATCGTTAATGTCATTTATGACACAATTCAATTAACTTGACTCTAAAGAAACCAATACAATGATGGAATAAAACTATAATATTATAAAAGATAACTAATAAGTTATATTCCTCTATAAAATTAATGTAACAGTATAAATCAGAAAAATTATATTATTATATATGTTTTCAAAATTAGTTATTTCATTTTTCTATTAATTGAATAAATATTGTGTCGGTGTTGTATAAGTATTTAGGGTAATTATATAATCACTAAATATTAGAAATAAATTAAAATAATAAAATATTAATAATTTATTCTTAATATAACCATTTATATTCATTAACAACATACATTATTCCATTTTTGAACACATAAGAAATATTTAAAAGCAAAAGAGTGACATGATATATTTTTTCCTTCTTTAAATATTATATAAGTAATTTTCATGGGAATGTTTCCCTTGAAAATTAAATTTAGATAATAAGGTGATAAGGATTGAATTACCTTCATCTATTAGGAATTAATATACAAAATGTTAAACGTAACACTTAGTTGTATCATAGGTAAACCCAATTTACCATTTACCATGGTGATAATTTTTACAAAAATTACTATTCATAATAACCAAAAATAAAAGGGGAATATTTACCAAATTTAAACCCCAATATTCCAAATATGATGTCCATTTTCTAAGACACAATCCATATAAGTTCCTAAAATTAATTATTAAATAAGTTCATAAAACATTATGAAAACCTATTTTTGGAGAAATATCATTTTTAATCATAGTAGTAGATTTATTCTTATCTCGTATTGAAAAAAAATAAATTAATACTAAAAATTTGTTTGAATATAATATATATATATCCTCAAACTAATTCTCCAATAGTTACTAATGGATTTAATATAAAAATTACATTTCATTCATAAAATACTTTTTTTATAGAAACAACACATTTACATTGAAATGGTTTTTGTTATCATTTACTATCAATTTATTTGTAAATAATTATTTATAAAACATAAATTTATCATTATTTAGTTTCATATATTCATACCAACCAATTTTAATTGCTTTTTTTCAATGGTCAGATAATATTTTATTAATAGATCGTGGTTAGTTTAAACTTATTGTTTTGTATAATACATGTTATTGAAGAAATAAAATTTTTAGAAATATATCAAAAAATATCAGGGTGTTACATTCTACCCCCTTGAAATGAATTTATTAATTTAAGATAAATTATTATAGTATAAAAAATGATTATATCTATATATCATCAGATCCTTGAGTTCTCAAGTATCTTCTTTATATTTTATATTTTACATGTTAAATAGGTGAGTAGATTTGTTCAGTTGTAATTTATCCCTATGATCAAAGATTTCTACAGATTTTTTAGTACAACAATGATCATGATACAGAAGAACAACCTATTGATTCTATATATGTGAAGTATCTAATATGTTCTTCCTTTGGAGTGATACATGGAACATATTGTGAACTTGAGAGAAAGTTGGTGAAAGTGACAAGCGATAAGATACCACCCCAGTACAATCAAGAATCTCAAAGGGGACAATATACCCAGAGATCAAAATTCCATTCATTCGGAATCATGTAACCTTTTTCCATAGATAAATTCACAGTCACACATTCTCACCATATTTAATCACCAGATATCAACAATTATTATTAGTATAAAGTTTCTCTCGACACTGAGTTTGTAACACCCCAAGATTTCATAGTACGTTATAGTAAAAACTCGGATCTTCATGTAGGTACGTTTTTCATTTTTCTATAATTTTTTTAGAAAAATGAATTTTCTAGAAATTTCAGAAGTACATGCTGTGTACATTCTGAGTACACGCCGTGTACTCTGTTCTGGATGAAATTCGTGTGTTGGCCGTGTCCGGGCCACACACACGGTGTGTAAGGCTGAGGTGGAGGCCGGTTATTTCGGAGTTCGGAAAAAATTCAAAGTACACGTCGTGTAATCAAAAACTACACACTGTGTACTATCTTTTTTTTTCATTAAATGGACTGGGGTCGCACCAAACCCCCAAATTCATCTTCTTTTTTATTTTTCGACCGTCTGAGATCGACCGTATGGCCAGATATTTGATGGAGTCCTACCTCACCGTCCGTTCTCCGATTTGATCACTGTCAGTTGCGTTGGAATCGCAGCGGTGAGTTCTTCCTTCTTCTTGAGCCTTGTTTCTTGATTCCTCCTTTTTTCTAGTTATCGTGGGATAAACTTTATGTGCGTTTTCTCATATCTACATCGTTCTAAGGGGAATGTGTCGTTGAGGTTCACGTATATCGATCTCCTAGGCTCAAGGTAGGTGGTTTGTGCCTTTCTGTAGAAAGTCCTTGAGTATTTTGTGCAAATTCCACCAATACCCTTGAACAGGGTATTGCGTGTTTTTTTCTTTTCCCTTGTTTCTTGCCGGCTTCTATTGATTGTATTAGTAGAGGTTATTTCTTGTGATTAGAGTATTTTTTTTGTGCTCAGATTGCTTTTCCATGCTTGTTCTGCATGTTTGGCGTTTTTCCAGTTTCCATGCCTAGTCGTAGGATAGTGGAACTATTGTTTTATTATTGCTTATGAGCCATACTTGATATCCAAGTAGTTATTTAGGTTTACTTGGATGGTATACACGTACTGAGCATGTTTAGTTACTCAGGATTGTAAGAACCAAGATTAGTAGACCAAAGGGAGAATTGATGGAAGGGCTTCTCTAGAGTTTCTTTTAATCACGATGCGAGACCAAGTGGAGAATTGAAGGAAGGTCTTATACAAAGTGAATTTTAATTACAACGCAAGATATAGGGGGAATTGACGTTGATTACTTCCCCAGAGAGCCTTTAGCACGATATGAGACTATATGGGGAATTGACGGGAGTGCTTCCCCAGAGAGTCTGCTTAATTACGTAGATGAACCAGAGGGGTGAGACTGTGTGTGCCTCCTAGAGGGTTGATAGTACTTAGAGGTTGAACCATAGGGGATTGACTGTGAGAGATACCTAGAGGGTTACCTGTTTTCTCTTTTGTTGCTGGCTACATATTGGTGTGCTATACTTGTTAGAACTATGGATTGTATCTGTTGGTGCTTTTCTATTTACTGCATCTTTTTTAGGAATTCCATGTATTCATTGTGTGTTAGGAACAAATCTTTGGGTTATTGCCTACTGGGATTGTATCTTACACCCTGTTTGGGTCATGCTTTTGGGCCCAAGAAGACTATATTTTTGCAGGTATAGACAAGGGAAAGAGCCCTTCTACTTCAGGATCTTGATTGCACCAGGAGATGGGGAGAATGGGACCGAGCTGTGGCTCACGATGCTGAGGAGATTATTTTTTTTTCTCTTCCACTTGGTTTTAGTTGTATTTTAGCACGTTGTTGTGTTTTCTTTTTTCCTTAGATACTCGTACCTGCTGCATCATTTTCATCATAGTTATATCTCTACATTGCTTCTGATGTTTGGTTTCAATTGTTATGAATGTGGTTTACTGCTTCCGCTGTTTATTGTTGTTTCTTACCTTGTATACCTTACCGAATGAGGGCATAATTTCCCCACCGACTCACCAAGGCCCTCGCTGCTAGTCGGCATCCTCTGGTGTTCGGGGAAACGCCCTTGAGGTCATGTGTCGAACCGGGTACGGGGCACCAGTGGAGGGGCTCCGGACTCGGGCTGTTACAAAGTGGTATCAGAGGAGTTCTTTTCTCTTTCTTTACTGTTTGGAGACTTTATCCAAGGATAGGACGGATTCGGAACATGGCATTAGGCTGTGATCGGGAGTAGATAACCCGTGTACGGGGAAAATCCGTACTACCTCGTTAATTGCTGTTTTCTGGTTTTGAGATTTTATGGTTGGTATTTTTTCACATAGAGTGATTCATATGACTTGTGTGGTTATTGTTTTGATATTTCGGTTCTATTTCTGTTGCAACCCGATGAGATGAGGGTATTCCATCTCATGCATCATATAGGCACTTGTAGAAATCACATGTCATGCATTCTTTCCATGCCATATAGGGTGCATTAGCGATTTCTTGGTGTTTTGATAGGCTCTGTGTAGATTATACATGCTGTTGTGATAGATGAATGATAGATTCTCTGATGTTATGTTAGAAAACTGTTTGTTTTGTTCCATTCTTAAAAATGAACACCAAATTTTGGGTTCTTGAGGTGTTATGGGCCCTCACGGATCAGAATTAGGCACCTTTTCCCTTATTTTAGTATTTTTGGAATTCTGTGCAGTTTCTGAGCTACTGCCCAGAAAAACCCAGAATACACGGCGTGTACTTGTTAGATACACGTCGTGTAGTTTTCAGGTCGTTTCACTGACTATGTGATCAGAACAAAGTGTCTTAGGAGTAACTTTGGGAACACGCAGTGTACCCGGCCCTGTCACTAACAACATGGGCTGGGGAAGCTCGGGTAGAACATGTCGTGTCTGTAGGGAACACGCAGTGTAGTCTGGTCCAGGTTCCCAGCTGTGTCACGAACAACATGGGTCGGCGTCACCTTCTTTTCCACACGTCGTGTCCATAGGGAACACGCCGTGTAGTCTTTACTAGGTACCCGTCCATGTCACGAACAACACGGGCCGGCGTTACCTTCCTTTCCACACACCGTGTTTGTTCAGAACATGCCGTGTAGTCTTTCCGAGGTACCTGGCCATGTCACGAACAACACGGGATGGTGTCGCCTTTGCCAATGCACGACGTGCTTATTCGGAGCACGCCGTGTATGTTCCATCCATGTAGACGGCCGTGTACCCAACAACACAGACCGCCGGAGCCTTGTCTAGTGCACGCCGTGTTTGTTTAAAACACGTCGTGTAGTCTCAGGTTGAGTCAGGCCGTGTGGGTTAGCAGTGTAAGGAGAATCGGGTAGGGGAATAGTTTTCAAGTACACGCCGTGTGTGGGGGTCAACATGCTGTGTAGTTTATATTGTACATGACTTGATGGACAAGAGTACACGCCCATGATAGTGGTTTAAGAAGACACGTGGTGTAGTTTTATACATGATGTGTAGTCATGTTTTTGAAATCTTGTTTATTTTTCTTCCCCTATTCCTGTTTTGTACTCTTCTGTTCTTTGTCCTTATTTTCCTTATCCAAGGTGTGCTTTTGATCTTTCAGAGCTATGCCTCCAAGATGTCCTCCGGTCGTACATCTGTTGTCATGCAGCGATCAGACGCCAGACATGGCTGATCAGGGACTTCCTGTCGATCCCCCAGCCAAGCCAGCCTTGGCACCGGTTGTTGTACCAGTTGCAGGAACTGATGCACAGTTCAGGGAAGGATTCATGAGGATGATGCAGGCCTTTCAGGGAGCACTGCCTCCAGCCTCGTCTGTGGTAGACTTTCCGTGGGTCTTTCAGCAGTAGCATCCTCCCATGTTCTCGGGAGAGGGAGGACCTCAAGCTGTAGTGTCATGGATGGAAGCCATGCTAACTATATTCGAGCATCTAGAGATGCCTCCAGAGAGGCAGGTCAATCCCACCACCTACATTCTCTGAGACTCCACCAAGAGGTGGTGGGACGTGATCTTACAGGAGGGTCAGCAGCATGCTATGGTTTGGGAGGAGTTCCCGCACGTGTTCTATGACTACTTCTACCCGGAGACCCTGAGGGCCGATCAAGCCCCGGAGTTCATGAGCTTAGAGTAGGGTACTCTATCTATCATGGATTATTCCCATTTTTTCACTGAGCTGAAGCATTTTACACCCCTCCGGGATGGGAGTGGGGTGTTTTTGGTGAGGAAGTTTGAGGATGGACACAAGCGGGAGATCTGCTCGCAGGTGAACATTTTCCAGCTGACATCCATTACTTTCATCGTCAACTAGGAACTGATTGTGGAGCGCAATCTAAGAGACTCTGGAGTCGCGAGTCATGGAGGTTTTTCTTCTAGACCTATCTTCCCTTCAGATGAAAGCAAGAAGCGCTGTGGGGAGCCTACGCACGGTGATGCGAGGAAGCAAGACACATCATCAGGCAGCCATGTGACATGCTAAATGTGTGGTCGGACAGGGCACACGAGGCTGCAGTGCCAGAGAGACCCCGTGGAGTGTCGATATTGTGGCAAGATGGGTCACCTTCAGCATTTCTTCCAGGTTTTCCCACAAGCAGCAGGTGACCGGGGATCATCCGTGACAGATCGTTCAGGAGAAGCCCCACCAGTCTCTCACCAGTCAGGGAACTAGAGTTCTTCCGGCCGTTCGGTCTGAGGTGGAGGTCGAGGCTGTGGTGTTCAGCCACCAGTCCCTCAGCATCAGCAGGGAGGTTCAGCTCAAAGTGGTCAGTCAGGGGCGTAGGGTCGCAGTGCAGGCCAGTCTTTCACCATGGAGCAGACTTATCATGAGCCAGATCCCGGCCCTTCTACTATTCGATGTATGATTTTAGTAGCCTCAGTTTTATCTTTATCCCTTTTCGATACTGGTGATACGCATAGTTTTATCTCTATTGCCATCGTGGATAGCCTTAGACTCTGCATCTTTTCTTTTTCCGACTTGTTGACACTAGACACACCTTTGGGAATGAAGACATCTAGTGTACGCCAGTGTAGAGAGTGCCCTCTCGAGTTTACAGGGTATCACTTATTATGAGATATCTATGTCTTAGAGATGACAGGCTATGATGTCATTCTTGGCACGGACTGGTTGATTCCCTTCCAGGCAGTCGTTGACTGTTATCGCCGCAGAATTAGTTTCATTTCACCAGAAGTTGAATCATTCCTTCATAGGGGCAAATGGGATGTTCGTGCGAGTTGGGCGGGACACGAACATCTTGGGATAGGATGGGTAATATCCCAGATTTCTAGCCTTTATCTGGATGATCAGGGGACTCCACAGTTGGACTATCCTCCAGTGGTGGATCGCTTCAAGGATGTCTTTCCAGAGGACTTTTCAGGTTTTCCTCCGGAGCGTGAGGTAGACTTCTTTATTGAGCTCATGCCAGGAGCGGCACCGGTGTCCATTCCTCCCAATAGGATGGGCACACCTGAGTTGAAGGAGCTCAAGAAGCAGTTGGAGGAGATACATGCTAAGGGTTTCATCCAACCCAGTACTTCTCCTTGGGGTTCACCTGTTCTATTTGCAAAGAAGGAAAACGGTACCCTTAGGCTTTGTTTGGATTATCATAAGCTGAACCAGTTTACGTTCAAGAACCGATATCCTTTTCTGAGGATTGATGACATTTTTGATCAGCTTCGAGGAGCCTGGGTGTTCTCGACGATTGAATTGAGGTCCGGTTATCATCAGTTTCACATTAGACCATCAGATATACCTCTGACAGCCTTCAGGAACAGGTATGGTCTATACGAGTATATAATCATGTCGTTCGGTATCACGAACGCACCTGCAGTTTTCATGGTGCTGATGTACCGAGTGTTCCATCCTTACACGGACAACTTCGTCGTGGTCTTTGTGGATGATATCTTGGTGTACTCTCACACTCGACACGACAATGCCACACATCTTGAGATCATTCTGAGTACACTGAGAGATCATCAGCTTTATGCTAAACCCTCGAAGTGCCACGTCCAGATGGATCAGATTCACTTCTTGGGACACGTCATCTCATAGGCAGGAGTATCTGTGGGCCTAGAAAAAGTGAGAGCTGTAGTTTCTTGGGAGCAGTCAAAGAACATTTTTGAGGTACTGAGTATCCTAGGGCTAGCTGGATAATAAAAACACTTCATTCAGGACATTTCCCATTTAGCAGCACCCATGACAGGTCTGACCATGAAGGGGCGAAGTTCATATGGTCAGATTTTTGTGAGTCTGCCTTTCAGGAGATGAAAGGTAGATTGACGTCAGCACCGACACTAGTCTTGTCATAGCCAGGAAAGAGTAAAACTGTTTACTATGATGCTTCGGGTATCTGGCTGAGTGATGTGATTATGCAGGGAGATGGATTCGTTGCGTAAGAGTCTTGGCAGATGAGGCCACATGAGAGGAACTACCATATGCACGATCTAGAGTTGGCAGATGTGGTTCATGCCTTGCCCAGTTAGAGACAATATCTTCTGGGAGAGCACTTTTTAGTCTTCACCGACCACAAGAGTCTCAAGTATATCTTTACTTAGCGTGATCTGAAACTGAGGCAGTGCAGGTGGGTTGAGTATCTACGGTCTTTTGATTTCGAGCTTGCCTATACGCCGGGAAAGGGAAACGTCATGGCTGATGCGTTGAGTAGGGGAGATCAGATTCAGGTAGTTTAGGAGGCTAGTAGTGAGTGGTAGCTGATGGCTCTGTTCTCTAAGATGCATCTGGAGGTGCACGACAGATGGGGACAGACCTTTCTTTTTTCCATAGTTGTTACCTCCATGCTACTTGATCAGGTACAGATGAGGCAGCTATCCAACTCAGAAGGCATAATCTTGCCGGAGAGTGTGTCAGGAGGGGACCCTCTTCCTGGATGGACAGTGGGCGAGGATGAAATCTTGTGTTTCCAAGGATGCGTATGGGTCACAGAAGACATAC
This sequence comes from Viscum album, assembly GCA_963277665.1. Classification (NCBI taxonomy): domain Eukaryota; kingdom Viridiplantae; phylum Streptophyta; class Magnoliopsida; order Santalales; family Viscaceae; genus Viscum; species Viscum album. The sequence goes on along the minus strand of OY728159.1, from coordinate 1,283,641,393 downwards.
GTGAGTAGCTGATACGGGATTTACATTCCTCATTTTGGTCAGTACATCCTGGAGTAACCTAGATGTATCGGGATCTTCATCACCAGTACTGGTGGCCAGGTATGAAGAAGGATGTTTCTGGTTTTGTCATGAGATGATCTGCTTGTCAGCAGGTGAAAGAAGAGCATCAGCGACCAGCAATACTTTTACAGTAGTTACCCATTCTTGAGTGGAAGTGGAACGATGTTGCGATAGACTTCGTGACTGGGTTTCTGAGGTCACCGCGAGGGAACGATCCTGTTTGGGTTGTCGTAGAGAGACTTACGAAGGATTCTCACTTCTTGCCAATCAAGGAGACCTTTAGTGTCTATGATCTGGGACGACTTTACATCAGATATATTTTGCATCTGCATGGTGTTCCATGCTCTATTGTTTCAGACAGAGAAGCGCGCTTTACCTCTCGGTTTTGGCAGGGACTTCAGAAGGCCGTGGGTACATAGGTACTTTTGAGTACAGCTTACCATCCCCAGACTGATGGCCAGTCTGAGCACACGATCCAGGTGCTTGAGGATATGCTCCGGGCTTGCATCGTTGACATTGGCGGTTCTTGGGAGAAACATATTCCTCTAGTGGAGTTCTCCGACAATAAAAGTTTCCAGGAGACCATTCAGATGGAACCATATGAGGCTTTGTACGGTAGGCCATGCCGATCACCCTTATGCTGGATAGAGGCAGGAGAGGCAGCTTTGCTGGGACCTCATCTTTTTCAGGAGACTTTAGAGCAGATAGAGCTGATTCGGAAGAGGATGGCTACAGCACAGTCTCGGCAGATGTCTTATGCTGATCAGCGGAGACGACCTCTGGTGTTCGAGGACGGTGATCAGTTTTTACTACATGTTACATTGAGGTTGGGACACAAAAGGATTCGAAGAAAGGGTAAGCTTTCACCAAGGTACGTTGGGCCATTTGAGGTCTTGGAGAGAGTGGGGCCGGTCACCTATCGGTTGCAGCTACCTCAGAGGTATCGGGCCATGCACGACGACTTCCATGTCTCTCAACTCCGACATTACTTTTCATACCCTTCTCACGTCTTCCAGCCCGAGGAAGTCGATCATGAAGAGGATGCATCGTTTGAGGAGATTCCTATCCAGATTGTCGATTGTAGTACGAAGGTTCTCCGCGGGCGGTCTCTTCCTTTGTTTCGAATGATATGGAAGCACAGGTGAGTACATGATGTGACCTGGGAGAGGGAGGCCGATGTATGATCGCAATGGCCAGAACTATTCGGGGATTCTTCTTCTCCACATCATTAGGGAAATTCGAGGATGAACTTCTTTTAAGTGGGTATGTTTGTAAGAACCCAAATCTTCATGCAGGTATGTTTTTCCATTTTCTGGATTTTTTGAGAAAAATAAATTTTCTAGAAATTTTAGAAGTAAACATCGTTTACATTCTGAGTACACGTCGTGTACTCTGTTCCAGCTCAAATCCATGTGCTGCCCATGTCTGGGCCACACACACGGTGTGTAAGGCTGAGGTGGAGACCAGTTATTTCGGTGTATGGAAAAAATTCAAAGTACACGACGTGTACTCAAAAAGTACACGCTATGTACTTTCTTTTTTATCATTAAACGGATCGAGGTCGCGCCTAACCCCCATATTCGACTTCTTCTTCAGTTTTCGAACATTCGAAAGCGACCGTATGGCCGGATCATTAACGAAGTCCTACCTCGCATTCCGTTCTCTTATTTGAGCATGGTCAGTTGCATTGGAATCGCAGCGGTGAGTTCTTCCTTCTGCTTGAGCCTTGTTTCTTGATTCCTCCTTGTTTTTGTGTTATCGTGGGATGAACGTTTTGTGCGTTTTCTCAGATCTATGTCATTCTAAGTGGAACATGTCATTTAGGTTCCTGTATATCGATCTCATAGGATCGTGGTAGGTGGTTTGTGCCTTTCTGTAGAAAGTCCTTGAGTATTTTGTGCAAATACCACCAATACCCTTGAACGGGATATTTCTTGTTTCCAGTTTTTCCCTTTTTTCTTTCCTGATTTGCTTGATTTCTTTAGTAGAGGTTATTTCATGTGATTAGAGTATTTTGTTTGTGCTGATATTGATTTTCCATGCTTGTTCTGCCTATTTGGTGTTTTTCCAGTAGTCATGCCTAGTCGTAGGATAGTGGAAGTGTTGTTTTATTATTGCTGTTGAGCCTTAGTTGATAGCCAGGTAGTTCTTGAGGATTACTTGGACGGTATACACGCCTTGAGAATGTTTAGTTACTCAGGACTGTGAGAACCTAGAGTAGTAGACCAAAGGGAGAATTGACTGAAGGTCTTCTTGATAGTGTCTTTTAATTGCGATGTGAGACCAAGTAGAGAATTGATGGAAGGGCTTTTCCAGAGTGTCTTTTAATTACAACACGGTATATAGATGGAATTGACGTTGAGTGTTTCCCTAGAGAGCCTTTAGGATGATATGAGACTATAGGGGGAATTGACGGGAGTGCTTCTCTAGAGAGTCTGCTTAATTACGTAGCAAAACCAAAGGGGTGAGACTGTGTGTGCTTCCCAGAGGGTTGCTAGTACTTAGAGGTTGAACCATAGGGGATAGATTGTGAGAGCTACCCAGAGGGTTACCTATTTTCTCTTTTGTTGCTGGATGCATACTTGTGTTCTATACATGTTAGAACTGTGGATTGTAGCTGTTTGTGCTTTTCTGTTTGCTGCTTCTTGTTTTAGTACATACATGTATTCAATGACTATTAGGAACAAATCTTTGGGTGATTTAATACTCGTATTGTATCTCAGACCCTGTTTGGTCCATGCTTTTGGGCCCAAGAAGACTATGTTACTGCAGGTATAGAGAAGGGAAAGCGCACTTCTACTTCAGGATCTTGATTGCACCAGGAGCTAGGGAGCATGGGACCGAGCTATGGCTCGCGATGCAGAGTAGATTATTATTTTTAATTTTCACTTGGTTTCAGTTGTATTTTAGCTCGTTGTTTTGTTTTTTGTTTTCCTTAGATACTTGTACCTAATGCATCATTTTCATCATAGTTATATCTCTACATTGCTTATGTTGTTTGATTTCTGTTTTTATGCATGTTGTTTACTCCTTCTGCTGTTTATTGTTGTTTCATACCTTGTATACCTTAACGAATGAGGTCATAGATTCCCCAGCGACTCACCAAGTCCCTCACTGCTAGTCAGCAGCCTCTGGCGTTCAGTGAAACGCGCATGAGGTCATGTGGCGAACCGGTTATGGGGCACCAGTGGAGGGGTTCCGAACTCAGGTTGTTACAGTTCTTTCTTCAATGTAATTCAATAACTTGCATTACACGCAACAACGAGTTCTAGCGCACCATGACATACCAAACTAGTCGTTCAAAAGTAGCTATGAATAGTATTAACTAAATTTTGAACTTTAAATAATCCTTATAATTTTAGAATCCATATTATGAGTTCCTAAGTCATAATTTAAGAACAAATTCATTTTTTCAGATAAATGTTGTATTTTTCAAAAAATGCAATTTTACCGCCTTTTAATGGCGAAGCCTTTTTAAATCCAATATTTGAAACATAAATATATTCAATTTGAAAAAATAAAATTTTTATTTTTAATTGGTACATAGGAATTTAGTTTAAATAATTTTTTGGTGTTTTTCTAATATCTTTCATATTTGGGTGAATAGTGAAAAATACTATATTTTAACTAAAAACTACTTTTTAAATCAAAGTACTTTATATTGTTAAATTATATATTTTAATGTTTTGGAAGTATAAATAGATTATATTTTTACCATTTAATCCAATGATGTTCATTGTAAGTAATTTCACTTTGAAATTAGACATAAACAAGTGTCAACCTTTTGATGGTTATTATTTCTTAAAAATACGCCTTTTGGTTTTGACAGCTGGAATTAATTTTAAATTAATAAATGAAAATTATATGTTTTGAATTTGGTAAAATAGACTTCATTATTGAATTTGAAATATCAAAATTATCTTACGGTGATATTTTGGTATTTTTTTGAATACTTCAAATTTTAATGAATAGTGAAAAATACTGAGTTATTGGTTAAAACAGACTTTTTAATTAAATAATTATTTATTATATTTAAATTTATTTTAGGTAAAAATATATATGTAATACCTATATAAGTTCAATTTAATTCATTGGAGTTGGTTTATAATAATTTTATACATATAAAAATTTTATTGAACTTTTCACTGTCTTTTACCCATCTCCTAGGAGAATTTGAAAATTCACATAAAACATAATTTTACCGCTTCTGTGGGTGGAATTTCAAAAATCTGAGAGACACGGTTAATATCAACGAGTAAAATGTGGTTCAATAAGATAAAAAAAATATTTGGTGAATAGTAACTTTTTACTTTTATTTACCACGGTAAAAAGTAAATTTGGTAATTAAGGGTAATAATGATATTATTATTACCCTAACACATTTCTTAATTCTAATGGCTAAGTATAATTTGGCCAAAACCACCTTACGAATAATATATGAACCTATTTGGTCCACTTGGATTAGATTAGGACATTTATTATTATTTAATTCAAAGAAGAGTTAAAAGAGTTAAAATCAATGTTTAATAACTAAAAAATTTTAATATAGGGTTATAAATAAGATAAATTCTATTATAAATATTCATTGTAAATCTAAAAATATTTCCTACAGAATGGTATTTTATTTATAATTTTTATACTTTAAATAATTTAATTTATTTATGACACAATGATGATGCAGTAATTACCGTATTAATGAATGATTAAGATAATTGATATTATAAATACCCAAATAAATGTAATTTGAGACTTTTTTATGAATTCAAATAATTTTTTAGGTCAATATGACATATTAGGATTGGTTATATGAATTATTTTCGAATTAATAATGCTTTTATGAATTTATCAAAAACAATATACCCAATAGTGTCAAAATTGACATAAAAGAGTTTTTAAAACAAATATTATATTATTAATTAATATTCTATTACTAAAAATCTAAGGCTCGTCCAAAGGACTTATATCATCATAGTTGTATCATTAATGGAACACTTGGGGGTTTATTGGAAGTTTATAGTATGTTTATTAACCATATAATATAAAAATACAAAGAGACATGGTAAATGTCATACTAATTAACTAAGAGTTAAAACTAAAAGATAAGGTTAATAAATTGACCCAAACCTGTCAAAAACCCATTGGTTGAATGGATTTAGACCCATCCCCACCATATCCTCGAAATAAATTAATTTGGAGCCATTATAAGCCGAATAAGAATTTATTATAAAATAATAGTGTATGTTTTTCCTAAGGTTCCCCTCACCCCTCTTATAAAAGGGCAGTCTCCCTTCTCTCAAATTCATACCTTAAACGCCTTTTGTATCGGCCAAAACCTACCCAAATATCCTCCCAAATTCCCTCACTTCAACCTATAGTCCTTATCATGATCAGTAATCCAACCTAAGGAGCCCTTTTGATCAAATCAAAAGAAAGAACTCGAAGAAGAGGTAATGTTTTCACCACCCTCTTTCAAGTTCCTTTCATCTTCCACTTCTTCATTCATTGTTATTTCCATTATAAAATAATAACTCCAGTATCTTCTATATAATTTGATTTTATAATAAATATGTAACAATCATATTCAGTATTCTAACCATCCTTTGAATGACATGTCACCATATGTGCGTACGTACGGCTTACCATCTCCACGTCGTGGTGTAATTGTTTTTCAAAACACTATTATTTGGATGGGTATGATAATGATTTGTAATTGATGTAAATAATAAATATAACATTATTATGATTCTGTATATATGATATACCATAGATAATATAATATTTTATTATCAGAATAATGATATTGTCACTCGTGTGTACGTACGGACAACGGTCTCCACGAACGCGATGAGATTCATTCCCTATCATATCCATTCAAGTATAATTCTCATTTGATGATTGAAAATAATTTTTAAGGACATGATATAATTATGGATATGAATAAGACACAACCTATCCATAACAAACACGACTTTTGTAACAAAACATATAAAATAAAACATGTAAGTGAACAGCCAAAACGACAATAATACTAAAATATTATTAACAAAACAATATTAAAAGTTCATATATGATATCATATTTTTCTATATGATTCTTTTATAATTTAATAACAATTATTTAACTATTATAAATAAGGTTAACCTTCTCTAAACCAAGGAAATTTAAAATGTAAATCTTTATTTCACAATCTGTTCATTATCCGAGATGTTTATACATGATTATCTACTAGGACTTCTTTATCATCCACATCCATGTTTCTTAAAAATGTATTTCAATTTTTTTTACTATTTACTAGTCTGTATTTTAAAGTCATTTATAACCTTGTTATAATTTTTATTAAATGGTTTGAATGGAATCTTTCAGTCGTTTTCCAAACAAGGTCCTTATAAAACTTTTCGACAAATTACGGTAATAATGTCTTTTTTTTACTTATACGGTGGGTGCGCCTATTTTACACCGTTGTAAAATCTTCGAATCTTCCCTTACAATATTATAAGAATATTTTGAAAGTAAATGTTTTATTTTATAATTATGTGACTTTTAAATGATTTCAAAAAGAATATTCTAAGAATTTGTGAAAGGTACTCTTTATCAAGATCAGAATTTTAAATGTTTTAAAATATTTATCTTTCTAAATCTTTTTAATTAATGTCCATGTTTTCAAAATGATTTTAAGGATTTATTTATATAAGCATGATTGTTTTGAAATGATATTTATTTTCAAAAGTTTCAATGTGGTATGGGACACTTTGATTCAAAAATCTATTTTAAATTGCTTCCTTTATAAATATGTGACATTTCAATGATTAAAAAAAAAAGATATTTCTCTAAAATTGTTTTGATTTAATCTATCTCAACATCCTTTGATATATTTTAAGCTTATAGAAGTTGATTTATTATGATACAAAAACTCCATATTTAATTAAATATTTTGTGATATGTTCGATTTTGTATGTGTAATTTTTATACCATTAATAGTTTATGGAGAACGTAAGGACATTTCTTATGATAGTTTTAACATGAATGTTTATGTTATGTTTAAACCTATTCATATGAGGAATTTATTAGACATAATAAGTGATGGGTGGAGCCTAATATAGCTTCTCGATGCATTAGTAGGTCTCATGAGACAAACTATTGTATTGGCACGAGGCCTTGACAAAATCTTATTTGTAGTCTTGGAATTAGGCCTTGGCTACGTGGTTATGATAGTCTGGCATTATGAATTCCATCACTGCGAAAGTGGTTATTGATATTGCATGTGATTATTCGACTAGTAGAATATCTATGTGAATATGTAAATTCAATTACTTCATTTTATTTTTTCCATATTTTGATGAAGTTCAAGTTCAAAAGGCTTTTGGTTTAGTTATACATTGCCTTAAAAGTTTGTGCTTATTTATTAATGTTTCTGCTATATTGTTTCCTTATTGAGCATCTAAGATCACCCCTTTCTATATTTTATTTTTCCCAGGATGTGAAGAAATATTTTATGACTGGTCTATAGGGATAGTCTCAAGGGGATATGATTGTGGACCACGGAGACTATATTATTTTAGTTTTTCACTTTATTTTGTAATGTAACTTTAATAAATGTATCTAATGATTCCAAGGCTACTAAACCGATCTGTCCTTCGGGACATGATTCCTTGTAATCATATCAATGTATTAAAATAAAGCATCGACTCTGGGTAACTAAATTCGGGGCGTTACAGTTGATATCAAAGGAAGTTTAGTACAAACCATGGAAGCTTGATTTAGATAAACTCTAAATAGAGCACATAGACATAAGATGGACATTGAGGATTAGTATAGAAGAACTTCATAGAATATTTTTATTGTGGAGACTTTGTGAGTTTTCTGAGCAATACATCTCTATCTAGATACGACCAGGTAGAGGCGGCTCTGGCACAAATGTTACTAGGGGTAAAACCTGAAAACACCGCTTTGATCTAGAGTCGAATGTGAACTGGTGCACAACAACAATCCTTGCTGCACTCTTGGTTACGACACTCCTGGGGGATATGCTTAGGATGAGTCTCATTTTCTTTAATAATCATTATGAAGGGTTTATGAGTATATAATTCTTCAATGAAAACATCTTTATGAATATGGATTATATCCATAAACCGTTCAATTTACGTTAGGAATAATTCCAATACATAAAATGACCTAGTTTATTCTAATGTATAGAAATGGTTCCCAGTAAAAGTAATGTGAAATCCAGCAATACGTATGATCCAAAAAGTAATAAGGATCATATATTTCACGGTATTAATCCAAAATTTAGATGGGAAATTATCTCCCATATATTCTCAACATATGAAGAAATAGTATTGTGTGTTAAAATGATAAGTAAATAATTCTCTGAGTCCTATGTCTTTGAAGGGAAGAAAGAGACAAGAAGGATGGAAGAGAAAAATATAGGTAAAGTGAATAGGGAAAATATGAATTTTCCCATATTTGATAACTGTGGGAAGAAACACATTGGAACTTGCCTAAAGGGAATGGGAGTTTGTTATAAGTGTAGAGAAAAAGGACACCATGTACGTGACTGCAAGGGTAAGAAAAAGTTTACAAATATAAAATGATTTATCTATAAGGAGTTTTGATACTACACGAACCAATTTCCCAGTCATCAGTCTAGGACACAAATGATGATATTGGATAATAATCAAGTTATGATACTACCACGGATGAGGAGAAATGATTTGAATTCTTATGTTATTATTAAGGAATTGTGTCATTTGTGTGTTGTATCATCAATGTACTGGTTATAATAATTATAGAGTATATATGGATTGTACCGTTGTACAATTTCATTAAGAAATTGAGATTGTGTGGAACCAAGAAAAGTGACTCAATAGCATGTTAATTTTTTGGAAAATATATAGTTGAGAGAAAGATAAACCATAATATGGTTCTGATACCGAGGTAGTTATTTTGGAATAATACATGATTGATTTGGATAAATTTTATTGGATATTCTTAAAAACCTTGAAACTGATTAATGATTTGTATATTCCATCATTGTTGGGGTTTACAACATTTTTGTATAGAAGGAGTATATCCAGTATTCTATAAGTAATAAGGGATCATGAATGTAATGAATAAGGTTTTATTGTAATTCATAATGTTGTAGTGTTTTAAAAGAATACTTGATGATGGTGTTCACATGTTATTACATGGAAAAAAGGCTATTCACTATGTTTACCTTCCTTATAAATTTTGGACTGTGAGTTTGGATAGAAGTATTTTGTATAAATCTAGTTTGAGATTATTTTTGGATTGCCATAAAAGGACAACCCGGAGGTCTGGTGGCAACCTGTCGCGTCTGGCAAGGCCGCGAGACTTGAACACGCAACCAAAGGGCGACAAGGGTGTATCACCTACCACTGGCCCACGTGATGTCCTGGATTGAATAATTTAGTCTTTTTTTAAAAAATATGGTAGATTAATTATGAATTCATATTTGTTTTTGAACCCTATACGAATAGGATAAATAGAATATTATTTTTACGTTCTATTATCTTTTAGAGTGAAAGATGATTTTGTGGTAGAAATTAGTTAAAAGATGAGACTCTACTTGTCAAGTATATATATTTTTTCTTCGTCTCTTATTCTATGATGAAATTAATTCTTATAATTTAGTGAATGGATATTAAAACAAAAAATGGGTTATCCTAATACCATATGTTTTGTTGAACTGATGGTATTTTAAATCATCATATATTGATGAATTTACCTCCCTCAATTTTACACTTGTTTGTGATTGATGACCTCAATCACTACCTATAAATAATTACATTTTTCCTCCAATTATATGTCTCTAATTTCCGCCAATGTTCTCCTAATCGATATCATAATTTTGTGGTGACCCGTTCATTTCCCTTTTCCACTTATTCACACTAAATATTTTTAACCTAATTTCCGATGTGGGTTTTCCCAAAGGTATTTTCTATTTTCGAACTTTTATTTTAGAAGAATAATTTCAAATTTTGGGGACACAAATTATTGAAGTAGGGAATAATTTAACATCCCAAGATTTCATAGTACTTTATTTCTTCAAAGTAATTCAATAACATGCACTACACGCCACACCGAGTTCTAGCGCACCATGACTTACCAAACTAGCATGTTAAAAAGTGGTTATGTAAAGTATTAACTGAATTTTGAAATTATATAATCTTTATAATTTTAGAATCCATATTATGATTTTCTAAAACATAATTTAAGAACAAATTCATTTTTTCACATAAAAGAAGTATTTTTAAAGAAATGCAATTTTACTACCTTTTAATGGTGAAGCCTTTTTAAATCCAATATTTGAAACTTTAATATATTCAATCTGACAAAATAAACTTCTTCTTTTGAACTGGGACATATGAGTTTAGTTTCAATAATGATTTGGTGTTTTTCTGATAACTTTCATATTTGGGTGAATAGTAAAAAATACTATATTTTAACTAAAAACATTTTTTTAATAAAAATACATTATAGAGAAAAATTATAAATTTTAATGGTTTGTAAGTATAAATAGATTATATTTTTACCATTTAATCCAATGATGTCTTTTTAAGTAATTTCACTTTGAAATTGGATATAAACAAGTGTCAAACTGTTGATAGTTATTATTTCATAAAAATATGCCTTTTTGTTTTGACAACAGGAATTATTTTTAAATTAATAAATGCAACTTCTATGTTTTGAATTTGTAAAAATATACTTAATTATTGAATTTGGAAAATCAAAAATAGCTTAGGGTGAAATTTTGGTATTTTCCTGAAAACATCAATTTCTGATGAATAGTGAAAAACAATGAGTTATTGGTTAAAACCGATTTTTATTTAAATAATTATTTATTATATTTAAATTTATTTTAGGTAAAAATAGGTACATTATACCTATATAAGTTCAATTTAATTAATTGGAGTCATTTTATAATAATTTTAGACATATAAAAATTTTATTGAACTGTTCACCATCTTTTACACATCTGCTAGGAGAATTTGCAGATTCACATAAAACATAATTTTACCGCTTCTATGAGTGGAATTTCGAAAATCGGAGAGACACAGTTAATATCAAGGATTAAAATGTGGTTCAATAAGATAAAATTAATTTTTGGTGAATAGTAACATTTTACTTTTTTTTACCACGGTAAAAAGTAAATAGGGTAATTAATGGTAAAAATGATATTATTTTTACCCTAACACATTTTCTAATTCTATTTCCTAAGTATAATTCGACCAAAAAACCCATAGAAATAAAATATGAACCTCTTTGGTCCACTTGTATTAGATTAGAACATTTATTATTATTTAATTCAATGAAGAGTTAAAAGAGTTAAAATCAAAGTCTAATAACTAAAACATTTTTAATTTAGGGTTATAAATAAGATAAATTCTATTATAAATATTCAATAGAAATATAAAAATATATCCTACATAATTCAATTTTATTTATAATTTTTACACATTAAATAATTTAATTTATTTCTGACACAATCATGATGCAGTAATTACCGTATTAATGAATGATTTAGATAATTGATATTATAAATACCCAAATAAATGTAATTTGAGACTTCTTATGAAATAAAATAATTTTATAATTTAATATTACATATTATGATTGGTTATATGTATATTTTTCTAATTAATAATTTTTTTTGGATTTATCAAAAACAAAATACCCAATAGTGTCAAAATTGACATAAAAGTGTTTTTAAAGTAAATATTATATTATTAATTGCCATTCTATTTTTAAAAATCTGAGGATCGGCCAAAGAACATATATCATGATAGGTGTATCATTAATGGACCACTTGGGGGTCTATTGGATATTTATTTTATGTTTATTAACCATATAATATAAAAATACAAAGTGACATGGTAGATGTCAAACTAATTAACTAAGAGTTAAAACTCAAAGATAAGGTTAATAAAGTGACCCAAACCTGTCTAAAACCTATTGGTTGAATGAATTTCAACCCATAGCCACCTTATCCTCTAAATAAATTAATTTTGAGCAATTATAAACTAAATATGAATTTATTATAAAATAATATTTTACGTTTTTTCTAAGGTGCCCCTCACCCCACTTATAAAAGGGAACTCCCCCTTCTCTCAAATTCATACCTTTAAAGCATTTTGTCTCGGCCAACCCCTACCCAAATATCCTCCCAACATCTGTCAATTCAACCTAGAGGCCTTATCATGATCATAAATCCAACCTATGGAGCCCTTTTGATCAAATCAAAAGGAATAACTCGAAGAATAGGTAATGTTTTCACCACCCTCTTTCAAGATCCTTTCTTCTTACACTTCTTATTTCTTTGTTATTTCCATTATAAAATAATAAATTCAGTATATTATATATACTGTGATGTTATTATAAATATGGTACAATCATATTCAGTATTCTATCAATCCTTTGAATGACATGTCACCATACATGTGTAGGTACGACTTATCGTCTCTACGTCGTAGTGCAATTTTTATTCAAATCATTATTATTTGGATGGGTATTATAATGATGTGTAATTGAAATAAATAATAAATATAAAATTATAATTATTCTTTATATATGATATAGTATAAGACCCTAGCCTTAAACCTTACTTAATCTTGAGTTATTACAAGATTACACATTGAGGATCTTTTCAGGTTTAGAGTTTTAGAGAATTAGAACATAAAACTTGCATTACATTCCACATTTCAACAAAGTGTTTACATAAAAGATAGTATTCATTTTTTCCCATAAACAGAAACATATTTAAAAGTAAATCATGGATTCTTTTTTGACACTTCCTTGACACTATCATCATAACATTTACCTTTCCCTTGACGTGTGAAAAACATTTCAAAAAAACTTGGGATGAGCATAAAAAGCTCAGTAAGGGTTATCAAAATATGGAAAAGAAATATGAGTTCATATATATATAAGAAGGAAATCATACATTACACATAAAACATAGGAACATTAACATACCTCATCAAATCAAGAATAAATCATAGAAATCATAAGACATAAAAGGTAACTTGAGGCATTCATAACATTCTTACGTAGGGAGTAACCCTCTTGGTTACGTTTGGAATACCCACTATAGTATATTCCCTAAATCTCGTTGGAGAAAACTTAATATTTCACTCCTTTACATTACCCAATGCATTGGAGAGAAATATCGTGCTCACCCGCCTTGAGTTTATCACGGAACCACCCGTCTTCATAATAATTCCCAATAACCATAACATAATCGTATCACATAAAACATGCATAAAATAAACATAACATTTCCACATTTCAATCATAAGATATCAATAAAACACATTGATATAATTAAAACATTATGAAAACCATTTTCAATACTAAAATAAAAGAAAAGTAAAACATTGTATTTATTTTTCTTTTAAAAAGAAGGTATGGCTTATAGTGGAAGCCAAAACTCAAATAATTTTCACGGCGGCGAAGAAGTCGTTGTCGCTACATACGTACGACAAAAAAATTCCCTTTTGACATTTAGTAAACGCTTCATATAAAAAAGATTCCTTTTGAATAAACGTAAAAGTCAAAGGGGTTTATACACCGTATAAAATAAGGTTGTGTATAAAACAAAATATACCTCAATGAAAGGAGATTGAGACGAAGTCCCATACAAAGATGGTATCCTTGGTTTAAGAATAAATCAACTACATAAATATGTGTGAAAAATGAATACACCAAATATAAGTGGATATTAAGTGTAAAAAAATCAGAGGTTATTCACACATATTCATAGAATGACATATTCAAGGACTACAAGTTTATCCCAAAAAATCAAATTTGGGTTAAGAAGTTCCCTTGCAAAAATTTGACAGCCTAACGGCGTCACTACAAAATTAAGAAAATGAGTTGATGAGAGATAAAAGGGTATCTCATCACATGGACATAAAATTTAAATCAATAAGGATATAGAAAAACATATCCCAACATAATAGTAAGTGAATTAAAAGACATAACAAAAGAAGTATTTTAAAAATAGGAGGGTGAAAGGTTCCCTTACCGACATGGTTATCTTTCGAAACATAAACCCTGTGAAAGAAGGACAATAAAACATTGATGTAAATACTCATTAATGAAATTATATTACACAATGAGTAAAATAATGGGCAGTGCATACACCACTCAAAGGAAATTGTGTAAAATGTAGCATAAATCTCACGGGAATAAAAGTGAGATGAAAAATCCCTTACGAAAAGTCGGTAGCCTAACGACGCCACCTAAAAAATTAAAAAATTGATTGATGAGATCAAATAGGGTCTCTCATCATATTAACAGAAATTTTACAGAAAGTGGAATATAAAATAATATCCCCCAACATAACAAAGAGGATCTTAAAAGAAGTTACATAAAGGAGAGTACTTAAAAAGAAAGAGAGAGGTTAGATCTCTTATGAAAATTCGGTAGCCTAACAGCGCCACTCAAAACATCCAAAATGGATTGATGATAGAGAATAGGGTCTCTCATAATATGAACATAAAAATTACAGTATGATTAATATAAAATAACATCCCAATAACAAGAATGATGGTCTTCAAAAGGAATGACATAAAAGAGTGTACTTAAAAAGAAAGAGAGGAGTAGGATCCCTTACCTCAAGTCCGACTTGTCTTGTTCGTTTCTTTATATTCCTGAATAATAAACTTTGGTCAACTTATAATTTCCTAAGGACCTCCTATAAATATTATTATTCAGTTCATATCACATATTTTAATGTTATAATAATTTTTTAATAATATGAGTTCATATCAGACGTCTGTGTCGATGTTTGGTACATGAGTCAAAAATTGAACTTGTTGGAAAATAATTTTCCATGTAGTTATAGGTAAATCGTATCCAGAATATTATTGATGTTTTAAATATCATATATATCTAGTATATATTCATTTTATACTATTCCATATAATTTGGAGATAAAAATTAAAAGCACCGTTCATGGAGACGGTAGGCCGTACGTACGCATGAACGCTACTTTCATTTTATGTCATATTAATGGAATTAAAACAAAATGAGAGAGATATATATATGTTATAATTCAAGAATTATATCCATAATTTAGATGTAATATATTACATATATATCCATTATATATATGTACTTATAATAGTACATAACATTTTTGAGATAAGAAATGAAATGTACCGTTCATGGAGACGGTAAGCCGTACGTACGCATGAACGCTACTTCCATTTCTATTTCATTTTTAATGGAATTAAGAAATAATGATACAGAATATTATTTTAATTCCAGTATGGTATCATATATAATATCATTAAATATATCCTTTATACGTACCACATATGGTATTAACGAATCAAATCACTTTGACGGGGCGGTAGTCCGCACTTCCTTAAATGAAGATATCACGTTTACCCATAATGGAAACCATAATGTTATGCCATAAATGAAAAATACAGAAGCTTAAGTAAAACATAAAAATATTATATATCATATATAAATATAGTTTCATCTTAATGGATTCCTTTAAAGGTGTTATAAGAATGTTGAACAATCATCGTTTCGTGAGGCAGAAATTCGCCATCCACAGAAACAGTGTGTTTTTTAACCATTAGATGTAGATTTGTGTAATTGTAGCTCGAATACTTCTTATAAAAACATCCTAGTATATTTAAGATAATGGATTTGTTACAAAATAAATGAATAAAAAGAGTTTAGGGGTTGGAGTAGCAAAATAAAACCAAAGGACACAAGTGAAGACATTACCTAAAAATCGGGTAACTCTCATTAGTTTGAGCTCAAAGGCTTCCTTGGGAAGACTTATGCCCAAAGTGATGCTTCACAGAGTTAGAGAGGGATTTGGGGAGGCAAAATGGGAAGGGTTTGTATGAGCCAAAGGCTTTGGAAGTGTGGGTAAGGAGGTAGAGGTGGAGGCCTTTTTATAAGAGGAGAGGAGGGGCACTCTTGGAAAGTAAAGAAATGTTACTTTATTTTTGAATGAGTTTCGAATTTTAATGGTCCCCCATTGATTTTTTTCTAGGATAAGGTGATAAAGGTTCAAAATCAACCCATAAAATAGGTTTTGGACATGTATAGGTCTTAGATTTTACATTATCTTTCCATTTTATTTAAATCGTTAAATAATAAGTTCATCGCTGCATCATCATGATGTCATACATAATTTAATTAATATAATGTATAAAAATTATAAAAAAATTACTATGATGTAGGAAATATTTTTAGATTTCCAATTACTATTTATAGTCAAAAATATGACTTGCATAACCTCATGTAAGAATTGTTTTAGTAAAACATCTCATGTTTGTGTCATTTTTACTTTAACATTAAATAAAAAGGTCTTTATGTCATTTTCCAACCTAAGTGGCTCCATGGGGTCCCCAAGTTGACCCATGGATTGTATTGATCGTACATGACACTTCCAATGAGGGTAGGACATGTTTCTAGGTCATTTCATTTTATTAAAACATTATTCATACCTTAAACTACACTAATTACCTCTAATCGTGATTAAAAACTTAATAAGTTACTATTCACCAAAAAATTCTTCTAATCCCATTGAACCATATTTTACTTCTTAATGACAACCATGTATGTCGTATTTTTGAAATTAAAAACACAAAGATGGAGAATTTTCATTTAAACAGAAAATCAGTTTTTATAAGTACCACTTAGTGGTTTCACTATTCATCAAAAATTGAAGTTTTTCAGAAAATTACCAAAAATTCACCCTAAGCTATATTTGATATTCTGAATTAAAAAATGATGCCTATTTTAAAAAATTCAAAACATATAAGTTGCATTAATTAATTTAATAATTAATTCTCGCTGTCAAAACAAATAACGTGTTTTTATGAAATAAAATGTATCAAAAGATTGACACTAGTTTAAGTCTGATTTCAAAGTGAAATTAATTCCAACGACCAATATTGGATTAAATGGTAAAAATATATTATAAATTAACTTTAAAACCATTTCAAAAGATAATCTAATCATATAAATAATTTTGATTAAAAATAGGTTTTCAATTAAAATACAACATTTTTCACTATTAATTAAAAATTGAACGTTTTCGGAAAAATACCAAAAATTTACACAAAGTAAATTTTGACTTCCCGATTCTAAAGAAGAATTTTATTTTGTCAAATATAACAGATAAAATTGTCAAAAAGTGAATTTAAAAGAGGTTCGTCATCAAAAGGCGGTTAATCGACCTTTTAAAGAATATTGGAATGTTTACGCTTAAAATTGGATTCATTCGCATTTTTAATCCAATAAAATTTATTGTAAAAAGTAAAAATATTTGACAAACATATATAATAATTTTGTAGTTAGTTCTGTTCATTCCTGCCATTACAGTGTCTAGGCGTTAACTACTATTTAAAATAATATTTTTTTATTATTAGAGTGCAATGTAAGATTTCCAAGAAACTCGTTTTTGCGTATTGGGTATGCCATTTAGCATAGCATCCCCTTTAAAGTAATATTAATATTTTATTCACAAATATGGATAAATATAAAGATGTCATATTCTTTATTTACCTGGGTTGTTAAATCCTTCCCCCCTTTTGGGAATTGCGTCCTCACAATTTTAAAATTGGACTTGGAAACATCTGTGAAAGTCCCTCATCAGAACAAGAGTTGGAAAAACAATCACTTTAAAATAAATAAAGATAAGTACAGAGGTCACCCGAGTTAACCATACTAGGATTCCATGAAGGAAATCATGTACATGGAGGAGAAAACATAGGGTCATGTTCTGATGGAGAGTGATAGAAAACATGTTTAGGATAAAGTTAACCAAAAGAAAATCACAAACTTGTGATGGGTTAAACGGTATTCGATTCCCCAGTAGGAACAGTTAATAGAAAACATTTTTGTTTTAATTTACTTTTTATTGAAGAATTTATACATAAGGAAAACTAATCACTTATCATGTTGACATTAAACTGTTATTAGATTCCTTACACAAACTCATATTTTCTCCAAAATACGAGTATTTAGGAAGACTTGTCCACATTAAGAGTACTATAATCAACTTCTAGAGAATCACCTAATCCACAAAAGAGAACTATATACTTCCCATGTCTTTAGGATTTAACCAAAACAAAAACCAAAAAGGTTAGTACAAGATTAGATAATCCAGAAAAGGATAACCCTTTATAAAAATAAAATCTATTCTTAATCTCCAAGATTTGTCCAACAAAACCCAATGTTCAACGAGGACCATTCGATAAACAATTTGACCATAAAATTCATCAATGTAAACCAAACTAATATTGAAACCCAAATATTTGAAGGATTTAGTCACATAGTCTTCCTAGTTAAATTGTAACATTTATCTCCAAAGAACATCAGTTTCTCTTAATATCTCGTATTGAAAAGTAATTTACCTAATAACATATCCTCCATGATAGGTTAATAAATTTCCATAGATAACCCAAAATCAACTTACTATTAATTCATAAAATCATATAAGTAAAAAGAATCAGTCAAACTAACCATGGACTTCACGTAGTCCAGTGGTAGGTGATAAATACCAGTCGCACTTTGGTTGTGGGTTCGATTCTTGTAGCTTTTTCCAACGCGACGGGTTGTCACACGGTCTGCGTGTTGTCCTTTTTACAAAACTATATAATTCATAAAACATTCCCCAAAATGAGATAAAATCATCAAAAATAATCATAACATATTTTCAACTCAAGTTTATCTCATGCCTTTCATTTTCCATCATAACATATAATAATCCATAATTACCTCAAAAGTATGGATCATATAAACTCGAATGGTTACCTTTATAATTATTACCTGAACTTTAACATCGATTGCTCATCTCGTACATGACTCATTACATAACATACCAAGGTTCAATTGGATGATCATGACTCCTTGATAGTTGGTTTAGAACAACCACGAGTTTCCTCATTGAATACCCCATTTCAACTAGTATCCTAATCAGAGAACCACCATAGTTTCCTTTAAACCTGTTTTCTCTTTGGTGCCTTCTAGATCCATCCATTCACTAAAAATAGAAATGTCAGTGTGAGTATATCAACAAAATCATCATGTAATAATGAAGAAGGTAAACACTAATATATACTTACTCATTAACTTTATCTAAAAATTGGACTCTTTCTGAAATCCTATCCATTATGGTACTGTAAGTTATGCTTAGAGAATACCCTAACCTCTAAAGTTATCTAAACCGACCTCTGATACCCACTATAAGGCCCCATCCTTAAACCTTACTTAATCTTGAGTTATTACAAGATTTCACATTGAGGATCTTTTCAGGTTTAGAGTTTTAGAGAATTATAACATAAAACTTGAATTACATTCCATATTTAAACAAAGTGGTTACATAAAATTTAGTATTCATTTTTTCCCATCAACAGAAACATATTTAAAAATAAAGCATGGATTCTTTATTGACACTTCCTTTACACTATCATCATAATATGTACCTTTCCCTTGACCTGTGAAAAACATTTCAAAAAAACCTGGGATGAGCATAAAAAGCTCAGTAAGGGTTATAAAAATATGGAAAGGAAACATGAGTTCATAAATACATAAGAATAAAATCATACTTTACCCATAAAACATAGGAACTTTAACATACCTCATCAAATCATGAATAAATCATAGAAATCATAATACA
The DNA here is from genome assembly GCA_963277665.1 of Viscum album. Lineage (NCBI taxonomy): Eukaryota > Viridiplantae > Streptophyta > Magnoliopsida > Santalales > Viscaceae > Viscum > Viscum album. The sequence goes on along the minus strand of OY728159.1, from coordinate 1,283,621,658 downwards.
TAAAAGGTAACTTGAGGCATTCATAACATTCTTACGTAGGGAGTAACCCTCTTGGTTACGTTTAGAATACCCACCACAGTATATTCTCTAAATATCATCGGAGAAACCTTAATGTTTCACTCCTTTGTGTTACCCAATGCATTGGAGAGCTATATCGGGCTCACCCTCCCTTAGTTTATCACGGAACCACCCGTCTTCATAATAATTCCCAAGAACCATAACATAATCGTATCACATAAAACATGCATAAAGGAAACATAACATTTCCACATTTCAATCACAAGATATCAATACAACACATTGATATAATAAAAACCTTATGAAAACCTTTTTCAATACCAAAATAAAAGAATAGTGAAACATGGTATTTATTTTTCATTTAAAAAGAAGGTATGTCTTATAGAGGAAGCCGAAACTCAAATAATGGTCACGGCGGCGGAGAAGTCGTTGTCGCCGCATACGTATGACAAAAACATTCCCTTTTGTCATTTAGTAAACGCTTCGTATAAAAAAGATTCCTTATGAATAAACATAAAATTAAAAGGGGTTTATACACCGTATAGAAGAATGTTGTGTATAAAACAAAATATGCCTCAATGAAAGAAGATTGAGATGAAGTCCCATACGAAGACGATATCCTTGGTTTAAGGATAAATCAATTAAATAATTATGTGTGACAAATGAATACACCAAATATAAGTGGATATTAAGTGTAAAACAATCAGAGATTATTCACACATATTCATAGAATGACATATTCAAGGAGTACAAGTTTATTCGAAAAAATCAAATTTGGGTTAAGAAGTTCTCTTGAAAAAATTTGACAGCCTAACAGCGTCACTACAAAATTCAGAAAATGAGTTGATGAGAGATAAAAAGGTTATGTCATCACATGGACATAAAATTTAAATCAATATGGATATATTAGATCATATCCCAACATAATAGTATGTGAATTAAAAGACATAACAAATGAAGTCTTTTAAAAAGAGGAGGGTGAAAGGTTCCCTTACCGACATGGGTATCTTTCGAAACATACACCTCGTGAAACAAGGACAATACAACATTGATTTAAATACTCATAAATCAAATTATATTACACAATGAGTAAAATAATGGGTAGTACATACACCACTCAAATGAAATTTTGGCAAATGTAGCATAAATCTCACAGGAATAAAAGTGAGATGAAAAATCCCTTACGAAAACTCGGCAGCCTAACACCGCCACTTAAAACTTACAAAAATGGATTGATGAGATAAAATAGGGTCTCTAATAATATTAACATAAAGTTTACAGAAATAGGAATATAAAATAATATCCCCCAACATAACAAATAGGAGCTTAAAATAAGGGACATAAAGGAGAGTACTTAAAAAGAAAGAGAGAGGTTAGATCTCTTACGAAAATTCGGCAGCCTAACGGCGCCACTCAAAACATCCAAAATGGTTTGATGTGATAGAATAGGGTCTCTCATCAAATTAACATAAAAATTACAGTAAGATTAATATAAAAGAACATCACAATAACAATAAATATGAGCTTTAAAAGGAATGACATAAAAGAGTGGACTTAAAAATAAAGAGAGGAGTAGGATCTCTTACCTCAAGTCCGACTTGTCTTGTTCATTTCTTTATATTCCTGAATAATAAACTTTGGTCAATTTATAATTTCCTAAGGACCTCCTATAAAGATTATTATTCAGGTCATATCACATATTTTAATGTTATAATAATTGGTTAATAATATGAGTTCATATCAGACGTTTTTGTCGATGTTTGGTACATGAGTCAAAAATTGAACTTGTTGGAAAATAATTTTCCATGTAGTTATAGGTAAATCATATCCAGAAAAGTATTTATATTTTATATATCTTATATATCCATTATATATTCATTTTATACAATTCCATAGCATTTGGAGGTAAAAATTAATATCACCGTTCATGGAGACGGTAGGCCGTACGTACGCATGAACGCTACTTTCATTTTTTGTCATATTAATGGAATTAAAACAAAATGAGTTATATATATATGTTATAATTCCACAATGATATCCATAATTTAGATGTAATATATTAAATATATATACATTATATATATGTACTTATAATAGTACATAACATTTTGAAATAAGAAATGAAATGTACCGTTCATGGAGACGGTAAGCTGTACGTACGCATGAACGTTACTTCCATTTCTATTTCATATTTAATGGAATTAAAACATAATGATACATAATATTATTTTAATTCCAGTATGGTATCATATATAAAATCATTAAATATATCCTTTATACGTACCACATATGGTATTAACGAATCAAATCACTTTGAGGGGGCGGTAGTCCGCACATCCTTAAATGAAGATATCGTGTTTACCCATAATGGAAACCATAAAGGTATGACATAAATGAAAAATAAAGAAGCTTAAGTAAAACATAAATATATCATATATCATATATAAATATAGTTTCATCTTAATGGCCACCTTTGTACGTGTTAGAAGAATGTTGAACAATCATCATTTTGTGAGGCCGAAATTCGCCATCCACAGAAACAGTATGTTCTTTAAACATTAGATGTAGGTGAGTGTAAGTGTAGCTAGAATAATTCTTATAAAAACATCCTAGTTTATTTAATATACTGTATTTGTTACAAAATAAATGAATAGAAAGAGTTTACGGGGTTGGGGAAGTAAAATAAAACAAAAGGACACAAGTGAAGACATTACCTTAAAATCGGGTAACTCCCTTTGATTTGAGCTCAAAGGCTTCCTTGGGAAGACTTCTGCCCAAAGTGAGGCTTTAAGGAGTTAGAGAGGGATTTGGAGAGACAAAATGGTCAGGGTTTGGCCGATCAAAAGGCTTTGGAAGTGTGGGTGAGGAGGTAGAGTTGGGGGCCTTTTTATAAGAGGATAGGAGGGGCACTCTTGAAATGTAAAGAAATGTTACTTTATTTTAGAATGATTTTCGGATTTTAATTGTCCCACATTGATGTTTTTTGAGGATAAGGTGATAAGGGTTCGAAATCTACCCATCTAATAGGTTTTGTACATGTGTTGGTCTTAGATTTTACATTATCTTTCCATTTTATTTAAATCATTAAATAATGAGGTCATCGCAGCATCATCATGATGTCATACATAATTTAATTTATTTAATGTATAAAAATTATGAATAAATTACTATGATGTAGGAAATCATTTTATCTTTCCAATTAATATTTATAGTAAAAAAGCTGACTTGAATAACCCCATTTAAGAATTGTTTTAGTAAAACATCTCATGTTTGTGTCATTTTTACTTTAACATTAAATAAAAAGGTATTTAAGTCATTTTCCAACCAATGTGCCTCCATGGGGTCCCCAAGTTGACCCATGGATTTTCATGGTCGGCCATGACACATAAAATAAGATTAGGACATGTGTATAGGTCATTTCATTTTATTAATACATTATTCATACCTTAAACTACATTAATTACCTCTAATCGCGATTAAAAACTTAATAAGTTACTATTCACCAAAAAATTATTCTAATCCCATTGATCCAAATTTTACTTCTTAATGGCAACCATGTATGTTGGATTTTTGAAATTGAAAACACAAAGATGGAAAATTCTCATTTAAATGGAATATCAGTTTTTATAAGTACCACTTAGTGGTTTCACTATTCATCAAAAATTGATGTTTTTCAGAAAATTACCCAAAATTCACCGTAAGATATATTTGATATTCCGAATTAAAAAAATGATTTCTATTTTAAAAAATTCAAAACATATAAGTTGAATTAATTAATTTAAAAATTAATTCCCGCTGTCAAAACAAATAGCGTGTTTCTATGAAACAAAATGTATCAAAAGATTGACACTCGTTTAAGTCCAATTTCAAAGTGAAACTAATTCCAACAACCACTATTGGATTAAATGGTAAAAATATACTCTAATTTAACTTTAAAACCAATTCAAAATATAATCTTATCATATTAATAAATTAGATTAAAAAGAGGTTTTGAATTAAAATACAACATTTTTCACTATTCATTACAAATTGATCTTTTTCGGAAAAATACCAAAAATTTACACAAAGTAAATTTTGATGTCCTGATTATAAAGAAGAATTTTATTTTTTCAAATATAACACATAAAATTGTCAAAAAGTGTATTTAAAATAGGTTCTCCATCAAAAGGCGGTTAATCGACCTTTTAAGGAATATTGGAATGTTTATGCTTAAAATTGGATTCATTCGCATTTTTAATCCTATAACATTTATTGTAAAAAGTAAAAATATTTGACAAAAATATATAATCATTTTTTTTATTTCTTTTCATTCCCGCCATTACAACGACTATTCATTAACTACAATTTAAAATAATATTATTTTATTATTAGAGTGCAACGTAAGATTCCCAAGAAACTCGTTGTTGCGTATTGGGTACGCCATCGAGCATAGAATCCCCTTTAAAGTAATATTAATATTTTATTCACAAATATGGATAAATATAAAGATGTCATATTCTTTATTTACCTGGGGTGTTACATATACCATCCATTATTTACTATTTTAATATCAAAAGAATGATATTGTCGCATGTGCGTACGTACGGACTTCCGTTTCCACGAACGTGATGAGATTCATTCCCCATCGTATCCATTCAATTATAATTCTCATTTTATGATTAAAAATAATGTTTAAGGACTTGATATCACTCTGTATATGAATAATCTACATCCTATCCATAACAAACATGACTTATGTTACAAAACATATAAAAGAAAACGAGTAAGTGAACACCCAAAATGACGATAATGCTAAAATATTATTAAGGAAACAATATTAAAAGATCATATATGATATTATATTTATGTATATGATTATTGTATAATTTAATAACAATGATTTAAATAATATACAGGAGGTTAACCTACCCTCCACCAAGGAAAAGTACAAGGTAAGTGTTTTTTTCACAATCTCATCATTATCCGAGATAGTTTATACGTGATTATCTACTGGGACTTCTTTATCATCCACATCCATGTCTCTTAAAAATGTATTTCAAAACAATTTTACTATTTAATAGACTATGTTTTGAAGTCATTTATACCCTTGTTATACTTTTTATAAAATTTCTTGAAAGGAATCTTTCCGTCTTTTTCCAAACAAGGCCAATTTTAACCTTTTTGACAAATTAAGGTAAGAATATATTTTTTTAACTTATACGGAGGGTGTGGCTATTTTCAACCATTTTAAAATCTTTGAAACTTCCCTTACAAGATTATATGAATATTTTGAAATTAAATGTTAACTTTTATAATTATTTGACTTTTAAATGATTTCAAAATGAATATTTTAAGAATTTGTGAAAAGTACTCTTTATCAAGATCAGAATTTTAAATTTTTTAAAATATTTATCTTTCTAAATCATTTTAATTAATTTCCATGTTTTCAAAATGATTTTATATAATTTTTTATATGGACATGAATGTTTTGAAATGATATTTCTTTTCAAAAGTTTCAATGTGGTATGGGATACTTCGATTGAAAAATCTTTTTTAAATTGCTTCCTTTATAAATGTGTGACTCTTCAATGATTTCAAAAAAAGAGATATTTCTCTCAAATAGTTTTGATTACATCTATGTCAACATCCGTTGCTGTATTTTAAGCTTATTGATGTTGATTTATTATGATACAAAACTTCCATATTGTATTGAAGGTTTTGTGATATATTTTACTGTGGATGTGTTATTTTTATACCATTCATGGTTTATGGAGAAAGTATTGACATTTCGTATGCTAGTTTTAATACGAATGTTTATGTTATGTTTAAACCTCTTCATATGAGGAATGCATTGGACTTAATAAGTGACGGGTGGAGCCTGCTATAGCTCCTCGATGCATCGGTAGGTCTCATTAGACAAACTATTGTCTTGGCACGAGGCCTTAACAAAATCTTATTTGTAGTCTTGGCAGGAGGCCTTTGCTACGTTGTTATGATATTCCGGCATTATACCTTCCATCACTCTAAAAGTGGTTATTGTTATTGTATGTGATTATTCTACAAGTATAATATCCATATGAATAATTAAATGGCATTACTTCATTTTATTTTTGCCATATTATGATGAAGTTCAAGTTTAAAAGGCTTTTATTTTAGTTATACATTTCCTTAAATGTTGTTTCTTATTTATGAATGTTTCTTCTATATTGTTATCCTTACTGATCATATCAGTTCACACCTTTCTATGTTTTATTTTTCCCATGATGTGAAGAAATATTTTATGACTGACCTGCAGGGATAGTCTGAAAGGGATATTAGTGTGGACCATGGAGACTATATTATTGTAGTTTTTCACTTTATAATGTAATGTAACTTTTATTAAAGTATCTAGTGATTCCAAGGCTACTAAACTGGTCATTCCATTAGGACATGGTTCCTTGTAATCCTGCCAATGTATTAAAATAATGCACCGACTCTGGGTAACTGGGGTCGGGGAGTTACCGAGATACCTTGATGTGTTGTTGAATAGATCTGACATTCTATATCATTTCATTAGATGTCACAGGTCCCAAAATATGGCATTATGTAATATTATACCATTAATTTAGAGTTATACACATTATTACTTATAGGGATTCATATGGTTCCTTATTAATTCTCAATTGAATTTTATTATTGTAATAAAACTTGACTAATAGAAATTTTTTATCCCAACTACCTTTAAAATAAATTAAACAAGATCTCAGCATAACCTCTAGATTTTTGAATGGTCCTCTCGTATATATAATCTTCTAAAAGATGATTGATAAAACTAAAACATAACTCTCTATGAAGAACTCACTGAATACTTTTCTAGAAATTTTATGTAACCCTTAGATACATATAAAATATAATGGAATCTGGTAATTCATGAAACTATTATACTTTATTAATGTATATTCTCTAAAGAATATCAAGAGAGAAATATTCTATGATAGTATTGAAGTGTTCCAAATTTTTAAGGCAATCGACAACAATAAAAATGGTATTTTATCTTTTATACATTTTGGGGAGTCCGACGAAAAAATACAAGGTGCGGTTTTCCCATTTCTATTCTAGTATGAGTAATTATATTAACATCGCCTTAGAATTTTGCATCTTATCCTTGATTTTTGATGTAAAAAGAATCAATATACATACTTAAATATAACTCTCTTTATGTTGTGCCACCATAATTACACTATCAAATCCTTATACATATTTTTTAATTCTGGGATGAATAGGGAATAATTAATTATGATCTTCACCTAAAAACTCTTTATTCAAATCTAGTATGGATGGAACAGCTAAAATATGTTTGAATGTTATTATTCCATCACAGTCAAGTTTGAACTCTAGACAATATCTGAACATTGTCTATACTTCCACGTCTCCCATTTGTGCCTCTTTAATCCTCACATAAATAGGTGGTTCAACACTCACTAGAGAAAGATAAATTAATTCACTTCATTATGGATTTCCAAATATATCCTTTTAAATAATGAATTATTATATCTTTTCTATTCCTCGTTATATATATGTTGTCATGACTCTCTCAACTCAAATAATTTGTCACCTTGTTCACTTTCACATGTTTTAAATGTATTGAGAATTCATAATCTTTAATGAACTCAAAATGTCTTCTATGTCACATATTCCTCTATTTTTACATGAATATATACTTTAAATTTTTTTATTAGTATATATATCACATCATTCCCTATAATTATGAATCGTTTATAAATCTAACATAAAAATTACTACATAAAACTTCATATCATGATTTGGGTAATTTTTATTAATAAAATTTAATTATGATGGAGAAAAATATATAACCATATTTTTCTACATGATAATGAATCTCACTCCCTTATTCTATGTATCATTATACATTTTAAAACCTTTTCTAATGTAGTTTAGGGTAAGTACATTCTCATTGAACATCCTTCTATTCGGTTCTTTGAAACCCTCTTCACATACATCTATCTATAATAACTAAACCACCTTTCAAATTAACAATGATAGAAATGAAAAATTTATCACAAATCATTATTAGTATCCAACCAATCCTAGAAAAATATAGATTTTGATTACCATTTTTGGACTTGACCATTTCTCAATAACATTCATATTTGAAGGATCTATAGGATTATCCTCTTCTGAGATTATATAGACCAATAATGAATCTTTATAAATCCAAAATTTACCTGTAGTAAATTCAACATTCAACTTATCCTTCCTCATGGCCATTAGTAAAATTCTCAAATGTTCTTCATGATTTTCCTTGTAAATTGAATATATAATCATATCATCTACAAAGGCTACCATTAAATGATCAAGGTAATCTCTAAACACTCTATAAAATACATCCATGAAGACAACGGGAGCATTGGTAAGACCAAATTCCATCACAATGAATTCATAATCACTATACCTATTATGGAAATTTTTCTTGAGTATATCCTTCATGATGCTTTTCTAATGACTTCCAGATCAAAGATCAATATTAGTAAAACAAATATCTCATCATAATTTATAAAGCAGTTCATTGATATAGGCTATAGGATACTTTTTCTTAATACTGATCTTGTAATGTTAACTAATTGAAAATTATTATTTTTATTAAGAAAGACACTTTTTAGGTAAAAGTGAGAAAAAATAAGTCCACCAAGAATCAAACAACGACAAACATAAGATCACAAACAACCTCATGCAAGCATAAGCAGCAACCGCTAACTCCAATGAAGGACCACTCGGTGATCCCATGCAAGGATGGTCCTTCCCGATGGCAAGCCATCCCATTGTATCAACCACATCCCAAATGTCCTACAGAGGAAGAAGCAGCATGCTCTAGCCCATCTAAGCCAAACTGACCCTTTAATATTCCTCACACAACAAGTACGGTAACTCAACAAAGCATAAGTTAGGAAATAAGTAAAATAGAGTCATTGAAAATTAGTTGAAGTCTACTCAAGTCAGTGTCTCTAAATAGCCTCTAGAATAAATTAGATACATGCAGAAGTGTATCCCCCCTTATCAGGTCTTCAAAGGAAGAAGTTAGTTTATTCCAGACCTTCATATACTCCTAAAGTCTGATCAACCCCTTATTGAAACCTCCAACTAGAATCGTGTCCTGTTTGTTAACCCAAATGTACTGCTCCTCTTTAAGATCCACTTCAAGATTCCTACCCATCATCTTGGCTGCATCCTCTTCCGAAGCATTTAGAAATAACACCTGATCTAATACCACATTATCTGAACTTAAAACCAAGTCCAAGGAAAGATCATGTTGTCCAGGAAACTTTATGATCTCTTTTCCCAGCTTCTCAAAAGTTTCTTTGCTGAACGAGTCTTCATAGGAGGAGGTAAGGAGGAGTAATCCGTCCTACCCCTCCTTCTTATCTTCCTCCTGATACTCCTCGAACCAGATTCTGCTTCTGAGAAACTTCTACAGACCATGTCGCATTCAGATTCCCCTCCACCATCATCACACTCTAGATGAACATTCCCCATAATTTGACCTTCCAAAAATAAACCAGCAGCGCTCCCCCTGTTGTCCTGGCCATCCTCAACCAGTGCAGCCTCCTCAGCCAGCCTTTCATACATGTTGCTCAAGAAGACTACAGTTCGGACTGGAGAGATAGCCCCTGGAAGAAAGGCAGAGCCCGACCCCCCTGCATCTCCAAGGTTGGTCAGGGTCTGCACCTCCAGTACATTCTTTATCAGCTAGCTAGGGATGCTAACCAGAGCAGGCCCTACCCCACTTACCCCTTCCTTCTCCATGACACCAGCTTCCCCATCACCCGATCCCTCTAGAATAACATATTGAACAAAGCCCCTGCCCATATATTGAGGCTGAGGATTCTGATCCTCCCAGCCCCTGAACAGAACACAGGTGGCCTAAAATTTGGAAGGCTCACCTGTTGGCAGGATGGGCCTCACCAGAGCCCAAGCCGTAAGACCCCTACCCTCATTCCCTATGCTGATAAATGCCAGGAAACCACCCAAATCCTTTTTGAGACCTTTAACAACTGCCTCCACCTGAGGTTCCGAAACCGTTGATGACTACTTCAAAACTGGACCTGCAGACCTCGCCCTCCCCGAGCCAGTATAATCCATCACTGAGGCATTAGAAGGGATGAGGAACCCCACCACAGGTTGGCAAGGAGACCCCTGCTCCTTGGTGCCCTGAAGTGCCTCAAGATGATCACTGGTATCCGTAGGCACCTCCTGTAATCTCAGTTCATGCGAAACAGGCTCAGATCCATTTCCAGAACCTGCTCCATCGCCCTCGACCTGACCTGAGTCACCCTTACTCACCGAAGAAGTACCAGCCACAACCGTCGAAGATCTTTTGCAGCACTCTTCAACGTGGTGGCCCTGTCTATGGCAGAAGGAACAGAACAAGGACCAGGACTCATAGATGATACTTTGCACGCACCTGTATTTCCCTTCAATCACGATTCATACCTTGTCGGGTGGAGGACGTGAGAGATCCATTTCAACACAGATGTGCGTAACTATTGGATGCACCATGGAATCGGTCTTCCAATCCGCACAGAGGAAACGACCTAAATAATTACCTATTGAACGAAGGAGAGAAGGATTTTGAAAGGGTAGCGGTAAACCAGGAAGTTGAATCCAGATTGCCGACGAGTAAGATTCATGATTCATGTTCAAATCAAACAACCAGCGATGTAAATGGAATGTAAACCCTCTAACAGATCTCCTTGCACGAGACCTGGCCAGTTCCAGTTCATCTTCATCCGTGAGACAAACAAGAATTTGATGTAGCCAAAGGAGTTCGACAACCACACGGTGACCTAAACCCCATTCCTGATTGACGTACCTCTCGAACACCTCAACCGGAGGTCTACAACGAGTGAACTTTTCATCCAGTGCCATGGAAAGAAGCGACGAAGATTCAGAGAATTCCATGGACTAAACCGAGACAACTGGATGGCCGTTGCAGATTCTAGGTACCGTAGAAGAGACGTTGATGCTGTGAAGGAAAGGGCGCCTCTTGGGTAATCCAACCTGAAGTGGAAGGTCCTGCCCCTCCCCCTGCAGGGGAGGGGCCAACGACACCGCCATGAAGCTAGGGCATCGCCGTCACCAAACTAGGGCATCACCATCACCAACCTTGTAATGTTAACGATAATCAATAAAAAGAGGCATTGAACCATATTTTTACGTATACAAAATAATAGGTGAACCCCATAGGGATTCACTACGATGAATAAATTCCTTATCAAGATTATCTTGTACTTTTATCTTCAATTTTTACAACTAATTTGATTCCCTTTTATATGATTTATTTGAAATTGGTTTAGCATCAGGTATATGTTTTTATTGAAAACTCAACATCAAGATTCAGGGGAAGAGTAGGAATGTTTCCAAAAAATACATTATAATATTCCCAAAAAATGGGCACATTTTCAATTTAGAGATTCTCACTAACCATTTTAGATAAATACCACTCAAGAATAAGATAAAAAACTCATATTATGGAATTAATTTACATTTGGAATTCAAGGTTATCCGTGAAATTATTGACAACCCATGGTTTATTCGGAATATATTTTTTTACTTCCCTTATTTGATAATTACTATGGGATCTATACTAATAGAGACAATCCATATGAAAAATTTCGTCAAATTAAACTAGAGGAATAATAACAAGATTCACAATAAGAATATCTCAACAAAATAATATTGAAAAGGATTTATAAAAATGAGATGTGGTTATCCTACAATTAAAAGTTCTCATTAGAAAGTCAATATATAATCATTGTGGTGGTGATCTGATAGCCTTAGAAAATTCATCAGATATAAAAGAGTGGGTGGTACCCTGAAATCACCTGAATGCATCTTTAATTTTAGTTTATTAATAAAAATAAAACTTTATAGTCACCCAAATTAACTAACAAAATGTATAATAATAGTAACAAGAGGTATATCCCCTAAGTAAAAGGATTGTAAAATTATTTTATAGCTTTTATGTTTTTTAAAAAAACATAGATAAAAATTACTAAACCATCATAGGAGTTGTTATTGTACTGACTCAAAAATTAAAATGTGGATGAAATGAGGAGAGAGTTGATACCAAGGATAGTTTTTTATAAATTTACATTAAATACATTCACATCAATAATTAGTTGGTAGTAATTTTCTATTCTTAGTATATACTATAACTAACAAAATCACCCATCTATTCTCTTGTGATTTCCTATAACTAATTTACATACATGATGTTTAATATTGAAATTTAAGGTAAAATTAAGGTTGGTTCATTTTATCCCACTCCCCGTTACTATATTGATGTTCTTCCCTGAAATACCACATCTCATTCTAGGAAATTATAGGATATGATTTGATTAAATTAATTATGATACTAGTGAAAATATGATGTAAAATGTTTAGATACTCATCCTATTTTTTAAACTTACCCTTCATTTGAATACTTAGTTATTGGATAATAAATCAATTAACATGAATACTATGTGTTCATTGGAAAGGAATAGAATTTTTATATAACATTAAATAGTTGTGAAAAATAAAAACATATACTTATTACTTTCTCACTGATATTTGAATTAAATTTTATATATAGAAATAAAAAATGGTAAATAAAAGTCCTTATTATGCATCATCGTGGTTGATGGTGAACATTCTCTTCTATACTCACTAACAATACCATACAGTGAACTTCCACATACCTTCTACATTGTCATGCTAACTAGAAGTGGAACCTCCTCTGGTTCACTCCAACATTCACTATAGTGGTACTCTACTATTTGTAGAATATCCACTATCTTCTAATTTCAAAATACTCTTCTCCTAATTCTATTTTTCGATTTGAATTTTTCTTCTCTCGATTAATTTTTGGAATTCCATCCATTAAAAATACTAATTATACCTATTTGAAAAATTATCATTATGTGTTAATGAGATATGGTTGTTGTCGATTCTTATAAGTATCTGTTTAAAAAATTACGACTCTTCCATTGTTTAATGGGGTATTTCAAACTCCAATGTAACAACTGAGACCCCCATAATTGTTTCCTTATTTAAATGTATTGAGGACGATAAGAATCCCATGGATATCCTGAAATTTCTAGTCCATTGAATTTTCAAACAACCAAACCCCACGGTGTGTCGAAGAGCCTTCTGGCACAGTACTCTTCATGGTCATACATGGACTATAGTGATATGTAACACCAAACATCGCATCCTCCTCCGCCTCATTTTTCATGTGTCTTACAATTAAAAAACTCCATGGAGTGTTTTAGGTCTTACATCATATATATCCACTCATCTTTTTCTCTAAATATGTCCACGATGTAGTATATTCATACTACGCCACAACCTCATCAAGCTTCTCTGTCCACATCACATTGGATTGGGAGTATGGTGATGTGGTTATAGATAATGATGTATCATTTTCACTATTGGATTCATCTATATAGTTAAGTATGATTCATAGCCTTTTTTATGGTCTAATGAGACTCGAAATTCTAGTGGCTCATAAGTTCACATTTCGTTGTCCATGGTGGTGTTTTGGTGTATTATTTATGACTGTAGTTCATCAGTGTTTAAGATAATGTTATCCAACGAGTTTTGGTGGAGTCCCGATGATGCTGAGGAAGTTAGTTGGTGTTGATAATGATTCCAAGCATGTGGGATTATAACAGATGTGGGACAACATCAATCCATTAAATGATGAACAGATCTCGATAATCTTATATACCAAATAGAAGTTATGATGGGTTAGCCCCTTATATATAGTATAAATTGTGGTTTCCTCAGCTCAAAATCATTTTAAGGGTATGGTCTCCCACTATACTCACACACAGATACATGGGGCCATGCCAGCATGCATAGTCCCAACATGTTTTGACCCAATGTTATATTTACTCATATGTCTACATCCTTTTCTCCCTAATTCTATTCATATTGGACTTCCCTTGGGCTTTTATTCCCAATCGACCCATCCCAGGCTAGATAAATTTCATTCATCCCTTAGTTGAGGGATTTATAGGGCTCTCTATTTTTTATGTCATATCATTATTTTCCTTTACCATTTCCACATACATGACACACTAAAAAATACCTAAAATAAACAAAGGTAAAAATATTATTTTTATTTATTTTAATTTCATTTTAAAAAATGTCGTAAAAAATAAAAATTACCCAAAGTTATTTTTATTAATATAAACATGGGTGTTATCTAATAAATATATTATATTTTTAATAATTAAAATTTATTAATTTTATCACAAAAACAAACTTGTCAAATCCCCTATAATTAAACTATGTTTATCCTCATGAATAAATCTCCACTATGAATTAAAAATGACACCCCCATTATACCAATATTTAAAATGAAAAATTTACGAAAAAATCAATGGGGGAGAGGTATTTTCAATGGTTAACATGTGATAAATGATTATAACTCCTCACTAGACACAATGTTAATGTTCATTCTCAAAAAACTGACAAAACTTCTCATATATTCCATTCAGGTATTTTAAATAATCAATATTAATATACCAATTATTGATCTACATCAATTTTTTTCTCTCATCACTCATGGTAAAAAATGATGCTTTCTTAAAACTTTGTCTATATTCACCAAAAATATTAATTTTTTAAATGATCTACTATCTCCACCAAGTATTGAAAAATATCACTAAAAATCAACAGAAATTAAAAATATGGATCAAATTATTCTAATGTTAATGGATGTTAATAAATTATTAATATACTTTCATGGTAAAAAAGGCTGTTTATCTCAAATTTTATGCATGATGATCAAAATAAATCTAATGTGATTATCTTCCATAAAAAATGAAAACTCCCACACTTCCCAATCTCAATTATGGACATGGAAAATGAAAATAACTAATGTACTACCCCAACATTTTTTCAAAATTTTAAATTTATTTAAAATTGATCTAGTAAAAGTCTCACATCTATCACCAAACCCCAAATGATAAAAAATATTTTTCATTGGATGATGATTTTTTACACACCATAAATTAAAACAATATTTCTTTTTCCCTTTTTTATATCATCTCATTTAAAATTGGTATAAAAAAATCAATGGAACAAGATATAATCCATTTTCCAAAACCAAATTACACACCCAAGACATCTTCCTCAATAATGAACATCCATTTTCCCTTGAACATTAAATCCCCCTCCCAACATGATCTTTTAAAATCAAGAAACGAATTAGAGAAATTTTATTATTTGAATATTTGGCATGAAATGTGGATTATTCCAAGAAAAGGACATTTATAATATTTATGGTACAAAATTAAGATTAATGTTTGGTGGGTCTCAAATATTGTGTCTAAATAAAAAAATCCTGAATCATTTTAAAAGTACAATTTTCATTAAAATAACTTAAAAATCAAATTCAGGTCTTGGTATTCATCATGTCCCAAGTTCTCTTATAAAAGTTGTAAAGAAATATTGTAAAAATTTTTGATACAAACCTATCTAGAATAAGATCATGCTATTTAATTCAATTATTCATGGAATGTGTCATAACAACAAACTAATCAACATTAATTTATAAAATTGAAAGCATGAAAGGTGAATGGTAATTTCATTTACATGTGACTAAAAATAAAAAAACTACTAAATTAATATCTCTATATTCCTCTCTAATCATCATGTCTCTCCATATTATTCACTCAATTATATCAACAAAAAAATTAAAACATATCCTAACATGGTTCCTAAAAATTATAAATATAATTGTTCATAAGTAATGAATTGATCTCAATGTGTGCATTCATTTTTCTAATTAATGTTCAAAAATTGATTCTAAAAAATTTAGGATTAAAGGTATGAATTTATAATTAAATATGACTCTCCATTAACTTTGAACCAGTTTTCTATATTTCTCATCTTCCTTCATATCTAATTCATGGAACTAAAAAATAAATCAAAATAGGTAAAGAATAAGGTCCATACAATTGAATCTCAAAATTTATAATAGGGGGAGGATTCACTACATATAAACATTAATCGTAAAGTATTAATGTAAATAAATAAAAACATACGTTTCCTCCTAAAAAGTGCTTGAATTTAGGTTTTTTAGCTCAACCTTACCTCTTGGATCATGTGATAGGGGTAGTTTATATATCCAAACATATCATAAAAAACCAATTCTATCATTAATGCATTTATGGTGTATCACATCTACCTTTCCTCCTATTTAAAATATACACTTTTGGTTATTGAGTGAAGTACCAAGTAATAGACAACCCCACTATTTGGGATAAAAGTTCATGGGTTACCCATACCTTGTACCACTCCTCTTTTTACTATTTTTTTTACTATATTTCATAAAATTTTACACTTAGATATTAATTTTATGTATCCACTCCTTCATATTATTCATAGTGTTTCTTTTATATAAGATCCAAAGAATCATTTTAAAATTTAGTAGCCCCAGTCTCTTCCTCCTTCGTGTGGTCTTCATTCTAGTATAGGAGGGTTCCTATACTTTTTCTTTCTCAAAATGGGTGAGTAACAAGAATATAATATTTTGTGAGAATAAAAGGAATATATTATTGTTTATCTAGACTTGGTTCCCTTGTTATTATTTTTAAATGTTGTGTTGTATTATAGTTTGTGTTGGGGGTATTCGTATGCAGTAGGTTTGAGATGTTCACCCTCTATTATATCAATCACATTATCCAATAATTCAGTAGCTCCCAAATCTCTCTCTTATTAAAACTCTTCTAGTATGGATTCTTCTTTCTCCTCGTTATCCGCTTCAACCACAGCTGTAATAGTGTTCTATATGGGAATTTAATAATATGAATTAGAGAATAAATTTACCTCAGAATTTGCATTAGATTCAGTCTTTCTTACAAATATATCTTTAAAATGGACCTCATGTTTGGTTTCTACCATTTTAGATTTAGTATCTATGATTAGAAAGATTAAAATCCTTTCATTAAATTCTAATTTCATAATTTTGATGGATTTCCCTAAACCTTTGTTTAGTTATTGTTCTCTTTTTTCCCTTGATGATCACAACCTTGTTCTTGAATTTCCAACTTATGTTCTTAAAATTTCGATGACATGTTTGGAAATTGGATTATGAAATAAATTTGATTTTTCATTATCATTATTTGGATCACAAACCAAAAATAACTAGTACGTAAAATAAAACTAGAATGAAAAAAAATTAATCTAATAGAATAATGCAAAAAAGGAGTGGGTAATTTCTATGTCAATAAGTTAAATTTATAAACACATCATCTCTGGTAATGGTTCTAGTTTTTATATCTCCCAAAATAATCATAAATTATCTCTAGAAAAAAAAAATTCAAATTTATAGTCACCTGACTACACTAAATACTTGAAAATATAATAGTTGTAACATGGGATCAATCCCATCATGTGTAATAAAATGGTTCATCAGCTTTGATGTTATAATTAATTTTTCAAAAAATGAATTTACTAAACATTTATGGGAGGTGTTATTGGACTAAAACAAATATTAAAATTATAATAAAAACATGATATCGTATATTTTGAGTATATGTTTTTATAAATTTACATTAAATACATTAGTCGCGATAGTTCTTAGGGGTAAATTGTTTTTCCTCTTCTCCTTTACTAGAATGACATAAATCAGGCAGCTCCTCTATCGAGTATGCATATAACATATTTAGATACATGATTTTTAATCATGCAAAAAAATATTATGTTATGTCCATATCACACACTCCCACTCCCCTTTACCACATTGAGGATCGTCCTCTCAATTTCATCACACACAATAAAATTAGAGGATATGATTTGACTATAGTCAATGCGATACTACTTAAAAATGATCTCAAAATTTAATATACTCATAATATTTATTAAACTCAACATTACCTTGAATACATAGTTGTACATGGATAATCTCTCAATTAACATGAATATAATCAGTTCTAGGTAAAAATGTATTAATATAGATCTAAAATTAAGGTGTTATGAAAAAATGAAGACATGTTATTATTAATCTCACGCAGAGATATGAATTCAATGTAACATAATTAAATAAGAATAAAAAATAAATGTATTAATTATGAATCATCATGTATGTTGATGACCCTTCTCTACCACTCTTGATTTAGATACTCTATATAGATCTCCCACATTCCTCCTTTGTTAGCATCCTAACTTGTAGTGGAACCTCCTCTGGTTCTCTATTAATTTCACAGCAGTTTTACTCCTCTATTGATATAATCTCATCTATTATTAAATTATATAATATTATAATCCCAAATTTATTTTTCTCCTTAAAGGTTCCTTCTCTCTTAAAATAAATTAATTCACACCTATAAAAATTATCTTTCTTCCTGTTTGAAAATTTTCATTATATTTTAATGTGGGTGGGGGTGTTACCAAGTCTTTTAAGTATATGTTTATATTTATTAGCCTCATCCATGGTTTAATGGGGTATTTTGAAATCCTTATAACCATAAGATACCCATAAATTACATTTCATCTCTTAAACATCATGTAGATCATATCAATCATGTCTGTAGCCCAAAATGTTCACGCTTTTGAATTTTTAATCAACCAAACCCAAACGCATAACTGAAACCCTTGTGGAATAGCCCTTTTCATGGTCATACATGGCCTATGGTACAACATAAAACCGACATACCAATCATCTTCCACCTTATTTTTTAAGGTTCTACAAATTTTGTATCCACCAAGGTGAATTTGAGGTCATATGGTGAAAATTCCCTCATATATTTTACTCAAATCTAGGCATTGTGAAGCCGGTTCATATTATACCACAAACTCTTAAAGGTTTTTTCCCACAACATAGTGAATCGGGACCATAGTGAAGTAGTTATAGATGATTTATTGACATCTTAACTCTCATTTTGGGATCCCTAGGCCACTACACAAAATATACTTGTGGTGACATAGTGTAGCTCGAAAACCCTATTTCTCTCGAGCTCATATTTTGTCATCCATAGTGGTGTTGTGGTGTTGTAGTAGTGTCTATGGGGAAGAAGTGGTGGAGATGATAGTTTAGAATGAGTTTAGGTGGTGTTATGGTGATTCATATAGAAAAAAAGGCATCAAGGATGTGTCTGATCATGGTGGAGGGAGACTAATGTTGGACGACATCGTTTGGTTAAATGATGATCAGTTCCTAATAATATCATGTTAAATATTAGAGTTCTATTTAGATAGATTATTTTATATATTAAATCTTGTGGAACCCTGGGCTCATAAGTCTTATAGAGGTATGGGATCGAGCTACACTCACACACATGTATATGGGATCATGCCAACATGCACTAACCTGGTGGGGTTTGGCCCAACACTACGCACTCTCACATGTGCATAGACCCAACTCCCTAATACCATCTGAGTGGTCTTTCATTGGACTTTCTAGGATGATCATCCCTTCTTGATCTAGATAAATTTCTTGAAACCATTAATTAAATGGTATATTAGAATGGGATTTCTTCTAAGTCATTTTATTCTTAGCCTTCTATATTTCCACCAACACAGTATGGTCAAAAATATTTAAAAGAAAAAAATTGTAAAAAAGTATTCTTATTTATTTTAATTTTATTTCCCAATATTTAATCAAAAATAAAATGAAACACACCCACAATTATTATTATTAATTAAAATAAGGTAATTATCAATAAAAAATATATGAAATTTACTAATAAATTTTTTAAAATTTATACACAAAAATTATCTTATCAAACCAAAATCAAATAAAACATTTACAATCCTATATTGGATGATATGTTTACCTTTCCACACATAATTTGGAATAACCATGTCAACTATAGAAATTTCATAATCTTTGTCTTCTCCCTTTGTCTTTATTAGTGATAATTTTTCTTTATTTTTGGGGAAATGGTTGGAATAGTGCACCATATACTTATAGTTAAAGAAATTTATGTTGACGGCTTCTACCTTACCCTTTAATTCATGAGAATGATGTAATTTTTCTCTACACATGAAGTAAATATATTATCCTTTCAAGAATATAGCATGGTTTTTCATTCCATGAGTACCACATGTTGAAAAATACCTCTTCTCTTATTCCCCTTGTCCATTTTTTATCTATCATACTCTTATTATATATTTTTCAATTAAATACTTAATATATAGTTTATTTTTTAGAATAGGTAGGAGGGAATCCCATCTTGTTTTTTTAAACTACTAAATGACACTTTTTCTGGGTAAAGGGAACCTATTATATGGCCCTCATACCCAGTGGTCATTAAATCCCATTACATAATGTAATTTATGCCATAAATAAGTAGTATGGAGACCCATGAACAACTAAGATCTAGAGGAATCTTTGTCCCACACCTGACCCACTCCTATATCCTGTGCACCTACCATGCCCCCCCCCTAATCGCACCTCCAATCACAGGTGGTCATCGCCACTCACTACAGTCGAAGGCCTAGTGCCTACACTAACCTATAAACAAGTCACCACAGGGCATATTTTGTTTCACAGTAAATCATCATCCGCCATCACCACTACCACATATGAGGTTTTCCTACTTGCACGGTCTACAAAAGACCATTGATATTTTTCTTCCACCACTAAATACACAACAATTCACCAATACTAAGGCATTATTTCTTACATGGTCCACAGATTACCTTTGGTCATTTACCACCACCACTGAACACTAGACGTCCGATTTCATCATGGCTGAAGTCTGAAATTTGTCCAAAACTGAATAGTATGTTTAGCAGCCCGCCTCGTATGTCATAGACTTTACCTCTCTTAAATGTATCCAATAATTTTCCAAAATTGTGGATTCCAAGGTTCAATCCTTGGATCTTACAGTATTATGGGATTTTCTTAACCACTAGTATAATACATCAATATATCATAGATAATTATTTATCTGACATGATATCACATGATATTATATCGTCATTTGATGATATTTTTCTAAAAACTAGTTCCCTTCAAAATATTGGTTTAATCCCATAAAAATGGAAAATATTACTAATTTAATTTTTTATATTATCCATGGAATTTTGTTTCGTCCTTGTAAAATTATTTTCCAATGTCACAACATTTTACACGTCCATTTTTTTAGATTCATCAATTATCTCTCCACATCAAATCGTTGTTCGTGATGGAAAAAATTATTTAAATGATTTTTTAAAATCATACCATTTCATTCCCTCTACTTATTCCTTATCCTTAGTGTCTGGAATAAATGTCCAAAATTGATCTATATCCCCATAGAGAGAATACAAATCCATGAAAACCTTATCCTTTGCATTACATCCCAATGTTAGTAAAATATTTTATAACGAACTTATCAAATTTTCAGCTACAAATAATTTTTTGGTCTTATTGAATGATAAATGTTACTGATATATGAAACAATATAAAAGTTTTAGGTCATATTTTTTATTGTTTGGATACTCTGTATTGGAATTTTTATTAGTCAGAATCTAAGTCTACTTACTAAATATAGTTTTAATTTTTCATTTCCAACTCTAGATTCATTTTCTTTACCAAGAGGCAAATTCCTACATGTATTACATGCATTGAATTTATTTTGATTCCTTCCTTTATGGTTCATTTATCAACAACTAAATACACTAGATTATATCAAATCATTATGAATAATAATGTATAATTTCAAAACTAGTGAAATATGATAACATAAATTGATAAATGTATCTTTATCCAATCATTAAATCAAAATATTTTCCTCTTTGATAATATTCATATATCCAAAAAATGTTTTCATTCTTTCATAATAATCTGTAAATAAAATGTGAAAGAAAAAATCATTTCCCTTATAAGTTTCAAACTAGGTACAAAATAAGGTCTCACTCATTGTGCACTAGAATGATGGACAATATATAATTGAATAACTCTTTATAGGGTTATTACCCCTTAATAAATCTGTGAAAAAACAATGTCCACTTTTACTATCCATATATAGATGTATTAAAATAAAATACACATAATATAAACCTTACTAAAACAATAAGATGTTATCCTAAACATAAAATTATCCTAAGATTCAATCATAGGGTTATATTCCCTAGTCTATGTCTTAATCAATCTAGATCCTGGTGTTTCAAATAAATTTTCTCTGATACCAACTGAATTGACCTCAAACCAAGAATCCCAGAGTAGTGGTTACATTATTATATCGGTACTATAAAAAATAGATCATACCCTAATAAACTAATTAGTTTAATATTCTTTGAAAAAATGGATACATATTTGAATTACACATTATATTTGAAAACATAAAATGTAGAATATTATTAATTTGAGAAGAACAAGATTTTCTTTACCATAACCCGGAATATCAATCCGAAAACACTTTCTATCATCTTGGGGAAAGGAAACATAATAATGGGATGAGAACATATTCTCAATAATGTTATGCATACAATGGAGGCTAATAAGGAATGAATAATTTGGAAGGAATAATTGATAATCCAATAATTACATACAGACACGCATATGAGATTGAAACTTATCAATGGATGTCATAACTATTTGAATAATCACATGTAAAATAAATATCTAGTTTCATAATGGTGGAATACAGAATCCTTGAAAACTGAAACTTATTATTGATGCTTCATACCAAGAAATCTAAAACTCATCTTCAAGACCGTATTCTAAGATATATTACATCAATGGGTAAACCCTCAACCAAATAACCCGTATAGATTATCTCATGACACGAAATAATACATCAAGGGTATATTTACTTCCATATCCTATATATCACTTAACAAATAAAATACATTCATCATATGAATAAATATAAAAACAGAACCTATTTTCCCTAAAAAAATAACTATCTAAATTGGAAAAACTAAAAAATAGAATTTCAATATTCTCCCCAGTCAAACAGATTGTAAACCATCCAGATAATATAGTGTATAGTATAATAAGAGTATATAATCAGTAAATCATAATATTAAACAAAATATTCTTACATGGATGAAAATAACTTCAAAAGATATTTAGGAACTTTCATGAAGAAAATACCATTTTCTCTTTAAAATGACCTACTTAAAATAAAAAATCCAAAATATTTAGGATATTTTTTTATTTGAAAATAAAAATTTAAAATTTCAATTTATGATTCCAAAAAATAAAAATTCACGATGTTAGTTATTTACGTTAATGTTGTATAAGTAAAAAAACATTCTTTTCATATTATTGTAAAAGGTAATAAGGTACCTTATTTGAAAATGACAAGATGATTCATTTTAAAAAACTAAAAATAAAAACAACTGAAAAATTTCATTCATTAATAATTTTAGAATATTGTAAACATTAATTTAGTCATATTAATGAAAATAATTAAATGGGTGATAAATATTCTCATCCGAGTAGAAAAACATGTTTGGTTTTCCTTAAAAATGTTATGTTGGTATCTTACTTACATAAAAAGAGTAAAATGAAATTGAAGTCATTAATTTACATAAATAAAAATATCAGAACAAAATATATTAGTTCCAATAAAGGAATGTCAAATAATTCTCCCAATAAATACATAAACATAAACAATCCCGAATAATGATGATATTACTATATAAACACTTACATCAAATCAAGCTTTCTTTATAAGTGTTCAAACCTAATGTATTGTAAATATAGATTTATTATATATAAATTTAAGAACAATAATCATATATAGCATATGATATATGATTAACTAATAATTTATTATCACATTTTTATTAACAATACTTTCTTAAAATCCTTATTCTTGGTAATAAGTGCTTCACTTTTCATGTGTGTTCTTTTTTGGTAGTTTCTATCCATGTACATTGATCATAGATACATCATCTTCATATTGTTAAAAATCACATAAATATAATATATATTCATTATATATATATATATATATATATTTAGATTAATCTATAAATGATAAATACAAAAAAAATATTACAATGTTTATAGAGATGGTAGGTCATACATACACATGAATGTTGTTTTCACTTTTCAATTGATTGAATGAACAAATAGCGAATAATAATTCACCATTATGGAATAATTGTGATATTATATATATAATATATATCAAATAAATATATTTTTATTATAATCCTTGTAAATAAAAAATGAATAACTGAACACATCAGTTCATGGAAGTGGTATTCCATGCATACACATGAGCGATGTTATCATTTTTCATTTAATGGAAAATAAGATTGATAATAGTGGTTTGATAATAATAATAATAACATTTTAGTTTACTTATGATACTTAATATATTACTTTATTATAAATACACCGTATTTATAGGTGTTAAAATCATAGGTAAGAAAAAAAGTGATCAGTTAAGGAAGTTACCACTTCTTTAAAAGAACTCCTTTAGATCTCCTATTAAAGACACTAGGTTTAGTCTTTTAGAAATAAAAAACTCCTAAAATATGTATAATTATTTTTAGATGATAAATTTTTAAGACATTGTCTACATAGGTTTCCCAATTTAGTGTAAAAAATAGATGGAATGGGTGTCCTTCTATAAGGTAGTGAAAGGATGCACTTGGAATGGGAAAAATATTAAAATATGACTAATTCATTCTCAAGGAAAATGTTTCTAAAAGGATAGGTATTTGAATATAGGGTAGAATATGGTTGAAATTTCATCAAAAAATAAAATATTTACTATTTAATTTATTATTTTAAATCTTATCATCTAGTTTAACTCTTTAGTTAACCTATTTTAACCACAATCGTGGTAACATCTTTTTCACCCTTAAATAGTTATAATTTTACTCATAACGTGACAGTTAACTATAAAATACAAATTATGAGAAATTTTTTATCATATATTTTGCACATTGTCATTTTCAATATTTTTACAATTTTTGAATAATTTAATAAAAAAATATTTTCATAAAATAGCATTAATGTTATTTTTAACACTATTAATTTAATTTGAATATAAATATAACATATAAAAGTGGAAATTTGAATATAATATTTTAAAAAATAACTAATAATTTATATTCATCTATAAAATTTGTAGAAAACTATATGTCACTTGAATTATATTACCTTTAATATTTTCAATATCATTTATTTTATATTTCTATTAATTGAAGAAATACTAGGTCGATGTTTCATAAGAATTTAATGTAATTATATAATCATTTAAATTTATATATAAATTATGATTATAAAAAATATTTTATTATTCTCAAAATAACTATTTATATTCATTAACCACTTCATTTTTTCCTTATGTAATGACATATGTTATTTTTCAAAGCAAGGGAGTAATATTTTGTATTTATCTATTTTTTTTAATATTATATAGCTAATTTTCATGGAAACATTTCCATTAATAAATTAAATTTGTATCCTAAGGTGATAAGGGTTGAATTAACTTCATCTAATAATAATTAAGATGAAAAATGGTGACCTTAAAAGTTAATTTTATCCAAGTAAAACTTGATTTACCCTTTACCGAGGTGATAAATTTTACTATGGAAACAATTGGTATTGACAAAAACAAGGGATATTTACCAAATTTTAACCACATGTTCCAAATATGATATCATTTTTTAATATTTAAACCCAATAAGTAGTAGAAATTAATTTTAAAATAATTATGAAAAACAAGATGAATATCACTTTTTAAAAATGTTATATTTTTAATCATAGAACTAGTTTTATTTTTATCCTATGGATAAAAAATATTAAATGAATGTTGAAACATGTGAAATAATATTGAATATATACATTTAATTAGTATCATTAACCAATAATGGTTAATTTAATTAATCTGAAGAAAAAATAACATTTATGAAATAGTGTAACACCCCGAACCGAGAAGCCTAGAGTCGGTGCATTATTACGTATCATTGGCATGATCACAAAAGATCAAGTCTCAAAACACCGATTATTTTAGTAGCCTTATAAATAATAGATACAATCATTTGGTTTACATTACATAATAAAATAGAAAACTACAAAAACATTGTTTCCATAGACAACACTGAGATCCCATAAACTATCCCTCCAGGCCAGTCATAATATACTTCTTCGCATCCTGGAAAAAATAAAACATAGAAAGGGGTGAGCTCAGATGCTCAGTAAGGATAACAATATAGCGGAAACATTCATAAATAAGCATAAAAATTTAATGCAATTTATATTACTAAATCAAAAGCCTTTTCAACATAAAATTCACCATAATATGGAAAATATATTTCAAAATAATGCCATTTACTTACTCACATGGATATTCTACTAGTCGAATAATCACATGCAATATCAATAGCCACTTTCATAATGATGTAATTCATAATTATAGACTTTCATAACCACATAGTCAATGACTTCTTCCATGAATACAAATAAGATTTGTCAAGGCCTTGTGCCAAGACACTATTCTTTCTCATGAGACCTACTGATGCATCTAGGAGCTATAACGGGCTCCACCCGTCACTTACTAAGTCCAATGCATTCCCCATATGAAAAGGTTTAAACATAACATAAACATTCTTATTAAAACTGGCATACTAAATGTCAATACCTTATCCATAAACCATGAATGGTTTGAAATAACACATCCACAGTCAAACATATCACAAAAACATCAATACAATATGGAAGTTTTGTATCATAATAAATCAACTTCAAATAAACATAAAATCCATCAAAGGATGTTGAAATAAATAAAATAAAAACCTTTTTATAGAAATATCTAATTTTATTTTTAAATTATTTAAATTTCATGTAATTATAAAAAAACATTTATATTTGAAAATTTTCTTATAATATTGTAAGGGAAGCTTCGACGATTTTATAACGGCAGAAAATAACTGCACCTGCCATATAAGTTAAAAAACATTCTTACCTTAATTTTGTCGAAAAAGTCATAAAGTACCTTTTTGGAAAACCACAAAAATATTCATTTATAAACATCTTATAATAGTCAAAAAAGGGTATAAATTACTTAAACCCATATTCTATAAAATAGTAAGAATTTTTTGAAATACACTTTTAAGAAACATGGATGTGGATGATAAAGAGGTCTCTATAGATAATTACATACAAACAACCTCAGATAATGAAGAGATAGTGAAATAAACTCTTACCTTGTACTTTTCCATGGTCGAAGGTAAGTTATCCTCCTGTATAATGGTGAAATAATTGTTATTAATTTATACAAGAATCGTATACATTAATATT
Source organism: Viscum album (assembly GCA_963277665.1). Taxonomy (NCBI): domain Eukaryota; kingdom Viridiplantae; phylum Streptophyta; class Magnoliopsida; order Santalales; family Viscaceae; genus Viscum; species Viscum album. Next base: position 1,283,594,414 of record OY728159.1, on the reverse strand, counting down.
ATATCATATATGATCTTTTAACATTTCTTTGTTAATAATATCTTAGTATTATCATCATTTTGGGTGTTAACTGATTCGTTTTCCTTTATATGATTTGTTATGTAAGTAATTTTTATTATGGATAAGATGAATATTATTCATATTAATAATTATATTAATTATTTAAACAATTTTTTAATCATCTAATGAAAATTAGTTTGAATGTATATGATGGGGAATGAATCTCAATGCATTCGTGGAGATGGTAATCTGTATGTACGCATGAGGAACAATATCATTCTTTGGATATAAAAATAATATATAATTCCATGTTATATACTATATATAGAATAATTATAATGTTATATTTATTATTTACATCAATTACACATCATTATTATACCCATCCAAATAATAATGTATTTAATAACAATTACACAACGACGTGGAGACGGTAAGTCGTACATACGCACGTATGGTGACATGTCATTCAAAGGATAGATAGAATAATGAATATGGTTGTACCATATTTATAATCACATAACAATATATATAATATACTAGAGTTATTATTTTATAATGGAAACAACAAGGAAAGAGGAAGTGGAAGAAGAAAGTAACTTGAAAGAGGTGATGAAATATTTACCTCTTCTTCAGGTTCATACTTTTGATTTGATCAAAAAGGCTCTGTAGGATTGATTTATGACTAAAGTAATGCATCTATAATTAAGGTACGAATGTTGAGAGGGTATTTGGGTAGGTTTTGGCTAAGAAAAATGGCTTTGAAGGTGTGAATTAGAGAGAAGGGTGAGTGGCCTTTTATAAGAGGGGTGAAGGGACCTTAGGAAAAGCTAGAAATATTATTTTATAATAAATTAATGTTTGGTTTATAATGGATCATAAATGAATTATTTAAAAGATGAGATGGGGATGGGTCTAAAACCCCTCAACCAATAGGTTTTATACAGGTTTGGGTCACTATATTAACTTTATATTTTAGATTTAACTCTTAGTTATAACGTTTGACATTTACCTTGTCTCTTTGTATTTTTATATTATCTGCTTAATAAACATACTATAAACTTCCATGAGAACCCCAAGTGGATCATTAAGGTTATGAATATCATTATATATGTCTTTTTTTTAACATTAAATTTTTAGGAATAGAATATCAATTAATAATATAACATTGGTTTTAAAAATTCTTTTATGTCAATTTTGACACTATATGGTATTTTGTTTTTTTTAATTAATAACAGAATTATTACTTCAAAAAAATCATCTATGAAATCCTAACTTGTCATATTAACCTATAAAATTAGTGTAATTCATAAGAAGTATAAAATTACATTTATTTGGATATTTATAATATCAATTTTGTTAATATTTCATTAATCAGGTGATTACTGTATCATCATTGTGTCATAAATAAATTAAATTATTTAATATCTAAATACTATAAATAAAATACCATTATATATGAAATCTTTTTATCTTTCTAATTAATATTTATAATCGAATTTATCTTATGTATAACCATATATAAAAAATGTTTTAGTTATTAAACTTTGATTTTAAATGTTTTAACTCTTCTTTGAACTAAATAATAATAAATGTCCTAATCTAATTTAAGTGGACCTAAAGGATCATATTTTATACCTAAGGTTATTTTTGGTTGAATTATACTTATTCAATAGAATTATGACATGTGTTAGGGTAATAATAAAATCATTTTTCCCTCAATTACTCTATTTACTTTTAACCGTGGTAAATAAAAGTAAAAAAGTTACTATTCATCAAAAATTATTTTCATCTTATTGAACCAAATTTTACTTACTAATATCAACTATGTCTCTTGGATTTTTAAAATTCAACTAACAAAAGCAGTAAAATTATGTTTTATGTAAATTTTCAAATTCTCTTAGGAGGTGGGTAAAAGACGGTAAAAAGTTCAATAAAATATTTATATATCTAAAATTATTATAAATTCACTCCAATGAATTACATTTATCCTATATAGGTATTATGTATCTATTTTGGCCTAAAAATAAATTTAAATAAAAATAATAATTATTTAAATAAAAAGTCAGTTTTAAATAATAACTCCGTGTTTTTCACTATTCATCAAAAATTGAAAGTTTTCAGAAAAATACCAAAACTTCACCCTAAGATGATTTCGATATTCTGAATCCAAAAATGAAGACCTTTTTGAAATATAAAATTTATAAAACATCAAAAAGTTGGTATTACTATTCATAACGGCTTGTTTTATTGGTTGTGGTTGTTAGAACTCGAAGATGCGTACAACACATGCTATTATATTATTCAAATAGAAGAGTAATATGGAAGCTTGGGGTGTTACATTCTCCCCTCCTTAAAATAATTTCATCCTTGAAATTTCTAAAATATTACTACATAAGAAGACTCGGATGGATCTTCATCATAAGTTCCTTGGTTTCCCATGTTTCTTATTCCATCTTACGGTTTCTCCATCGAATTTTTACCAGACGAGTCATCTGGTTTCTCAGCACTCTTTCTCTTGTATCAAAAACCTTGACAGGCACTTCGCAATACGACAGACCGGGTTCTAGTTTTAATTCTTCATAGGTGAGTACATGCGTTGGGTCAGGCATGTATTTTCTCAATAATGATACGTAGAATACATCGTGAACTCAGGAGATACTTGGAGGCATTTCCAAATGGTAAGCTACATCCCCAATTCTTTCTAGAATTTTGAAAGGTCCGATGTACGTGGGTCTCAGTTTTCCCTTATTACCGAAACGTATAACACCCTTCAATGGAGATACCTCCAAGAAAACATGATCTCCTACCTAAAATTCTAAATCCTTCCTTCGGTTATGGGCATAACTATTCTGTCTACTTTGAGATGATCTGATGTGGGTTTGGATTACCTGTACCTTTTCTCTCATTTTTTCCACATGTTCTTGTCTAACGAGTTTTCTTTTTCCAATAACATCCCAACAAGTTGGTGTGTGAAATCACTTTCTGTATAATGCTTCATATAGTGTAATCTGAATACTTGAATAGGAGCTATTGTTATAGGAAAATTCTACCATAGATAAATATTGATCCCACATACCTTGAAAGTCAAATGATCATGATATCAACATGAATTCTAAGGTTTGAATAGTCTGTTCTGATTGTCCATCATTTTGGGGATGGTAAGTAGTGCTCAAACAAAGTTTAGTATCCAGGGCTTTCGGAATACTTTTTGAGAATCTAGACGTAAAAAGGGGATCACGATCAGAAAAAATCGATAGTGGTACTCCATGAATTCTTAAAAATTCATTAATATATAGTCTTGCTAAAAGTTCAAGTGGTAAATCTTCCCATATAGTAAGAAAATGTGCCGACTTGGTAAGATGATCAACAATGACCCATATTTCATCATTCCTTCTAGAAGTCTTTGGTACCATGAAAAAGTCCATCGTAATATTATCCCATTTCCAATCAGGTATGGGAAGAGGTTGTAAGACTCCTCCAGGATATTTCCTTCCATCTTTAACATATTGAAAAACTATACACCTTGATACAAAATCAGCAATCTCGCTCTTTATGTTGTCCCACAAGAAATGTTCTTTCAAGTATCTATACATTTTGGTGCTCCCAGGGTGTATAGTGAAATTGGAACTATGAGAATCATCCAACAATTCTATTTTTGGATCAGGTATATCGGGAACATAAAGTATCTTCCCAAATATTAAAATTCCATCTTCATATATGAAGTCACTCAATCTCCCGTTATTCAAAACTTTAATATTCTTTTGAAAATCCTCATCATCCTCTTGAGAAATTTTTATCCTTTCCAATAAAGATTGTTTTGAATACATTTTAAAAAGTATTGATGATCCACCTTCCATGGTTATTCCCATATCCATATTTACTAGATCCATGAGAATAGGATTCATTTCAACTCTCATATTTTTCAAAACTCCATGATAATTTTTTCTCAATGCACCTTCCACCTTATTTTCCTTCCCCGGGTGGTAGTGTATCGTGCAATCATAATCCTTGAGTAGTTCAAGCCAATATATTTGCCTCATGATGAGTTCTTTCTATGATAAAATGTAATTCAAACTCTTGTGATCGATATATATCTCACATTTTTTACCATAGAGATATTGTCTCCAAATCATAAAAATTAAATATTATAGCTGCTAACTCAAGATCATGAGTATGATAGTTTTTCTCATGAATTTTTAACTGTCGTGATGCATAGGCAATAACCATATCTTTCTGCATAAGGATACAACTAAGTCCTTTCTTTGAAGCATCACTATAAATAACAAACCCATCATTCCCCAATAGTAGAGTCAAGATAGGAGCATTGAAAAATATTCTCTTCAATTATTCAAAACATTATTCACACTCATTTGTCCAAACGAATTTAACACCTTTATGTGTGAGCTTCATTAATGGGATATCCAATCAGGAAAGTTCTTGACAAAACACTGATAATACTCTTCTAAACCAATAAAACTGCGTAACTAAGTTATACTCATTGGTGCTGGCCATTCTTGAATTACCTTGGTCTTAGAAGGATCAACAGAGATTCCATCCTTATAGACAATATGGCCAAGAAAAAGAAATATCTTGAATCCAAAATTCACACTTTCTAAAATTCCCATATAATTCATGTCTTCTAAGAGTCTTTACAAATATAGAAAAGTGATTTTCATTATCTTCATATATTTTGGGGTATACCAAGATATCATCAATAAATACCACTAAAAAGTCATCATGATATTCCCTGAAAACTCTATTCATTAGATCCAGGAAGATAGTGGGTGAATTAGTCAATCTAAAAGGCATTACTGTAAACTTGTGATGCCCTTACCTGGTTTGAAATGTTTTTTTTGGAATGTCTTCCTTCTTCAAACACAACTAATGATATCCAGATCGAAGTTCAATCATTGAAAATTATTGATATCCATGAAGTTGGTCATATAAACCATCAATGAAGGGTAGGGGATACTTGTTCGTTATTTTTATAGCATTGATCTCCATATAGTCAATGAACAACCTCATAGATCCATCTTTCTTCTTAACAAAAAGGATAGGGGCTCTCCATGGAGAAACACTAGGGCGAATAAATCCCTTATTACTCAATTCCTCTAGTTGTTTATTTAGTTATACTAATTCCACAGTAGACATTATATAAGGGGTCTTCGATATGGGCCTTGATTCAGGAATGAAATCAATGGAAAACTCAATTTCTCGTTCTGGAGAATGTCCAGGTAAATCTTATGGATACACATCAACATATTCTTTCACAAAAGGTACATCCTCTATTTGAACATTCCTTTCCTCACCCATAGTTATTTCATTCTCTTCCTCCCTAATAATTGAATTTTGTTGAGCTACAGGTTGTGGATCTAGATAAGAATTAGGGGGTGACGATTCTGCTCTAAAGATAAGGTGTTCTTTATCATCATCATCAAAAATAGTAACCTCCTTCTTATTATAATAAATTTTTGCATCATGGTCTGAGAGACAATTTATACCGAGGATTATATCAAATTCAATCATGGGTATGAAGATGAGATCCGAAGATAAAGAGCATTTATATTCCCTAATGGTTACTGATTCACAAAACATTGTTGAACTGATACATCTCTTAAGAGTTTTGACTGATAATTCCCTTGTTAAATAAAATTGGGAATATCTAATTTTCAAATCAAACTGGGAATATATGAAACAATGCAATGATCTATAATCAAAAAAATCATTGACTAAACTTGAGGAAACTATTAAATTACCTACCAGTACATCTTTCAGATCTTCAAACTCAGCAGTAGTGATAACATAAGCTTGGCCTTGATCCCTTGGCCTTTTCTGAGGTAAGTTCCCCTAAATCTTAGGAAATTAATTCTCATAATGCCCCATTTATCTACAATTGTACCATTCATCATAGACAGCCTCTTTCTTCCCCTTGCAATCACGAGCTTGTTGGCATTTTTTATGACACTTGTAACAGACTCCCATTACCTTCTGGAAAGTACCAGGGTGTTTCTTCCCACATTTACTGCAGGATGGATATTCATATTTTCTCTTCTTCCACTTATTTCCATTTCCCTAGTGTTAAGTATATCTCTTCTTTTCTTTCTTAGATTTAAAGTCCTATGATTTAGAGAATTCATTTTTTTTCTTGATAGAACATGATACAATATCTTCGTATGAAGAGAAATATTGTGAGAATAATGCTCAATGGAGAAATGGATTTAACCCATCAAATAAATTGTTGGACTCCTCATGTATTAATCATGTTTTAATGATAAAAAATCTCAATAATAATTACAAATCTTATTAATGATCACAAATCTCACAAATCTTATTAATCATGTGTATTAATGTTTCAAATTATCTCATACATTATAATGGTTAAGTTCAATTCATTTTATGCATATTATTTTTTAAGTCTAAATACACTTATTTTCCTAAGTACAAGACACCGTGAAGTTTGACACAGTATGTCAGATGTTGTGACCAATGAGACACCTTGACCAAGGAGACACTATGACCACAAGACACCGTGACACAGTAATCTTGACATCGTGAAGCCAGACACTCTGCCTAATTGTTAGACACAATTAGCAAGACAAATTCATCTAGGCACCGTGAATCTAGAAACTATGAGCAAGGCACCGGAAGCCAGAAACCATAAGCTAGACACCATGAAGGAGACACCGTGAAGGAGATACCGTGAAGGGGAAACCGTTTTCATAACTACTGTGACACTGTTTCCTAACTATTTTGTCGTTTTTCTATTTAACTGTTTAAAGGTCAGATTTGACACCTTTATTGCACTGGAATAATTAATGTTTCTTTGTAGACATAGTACAAGGTACGAGGTATGACACACATGGAACCTGTCGGCCAAAACCCATGCATTCAAAGATAAAGAGAAGAGTTCCCAAGAGGAACCCACACTAAACATGACACGTGACAACTCAAGAAACGTGAGTGCACTATACTGAATAGAACACCAATCGTGAGAATGACCAAGAAGAAAAGATTGAATGAAATTCCAAGAAGCAATTGTCTCATTCATATAATCCAACTCTACTGAAGAACACATGAAGCATAGAGAACATCTTCCCTCATGAAGAACACTTGATGAACCACGACACTCTTTTTTTCAACACAAAAACCAGAGAAGGACTCACAAGAATTTCTATATTATTCAAGGAGTACAAAGCTGCACTACTAATCACTAGAGAATTCTAAACTCACATCTAATCTCTCTTAGTGATTTATTTATTTTACTTTCTAGCAGTGTGTGTACTCTATATATTTTACAGACACACGGACTCCTGCGCTGAACTGGAGGATTTCGAAATCCTAATACCAAATTCATTACTCTTGTTTACCCACGAAAAGTGTGGAAGAGGTCCCTATGTGGCCTGGTCATTATTTTTTTACCCACTAAAACTGTGGAATAGGTCCCTGTGTGGCTTGGACATTCCAGGTACAATCATTAACCCCGATCCAGGGTGTGGATCAGAGTTTATTTATAAAAACTACTTGGTGGCAGGTGATCACCATGTGGAGTGGATTAGGTATCAGATTGAGACTGAACAACTTGTTTTATATCCGTAGTGCCATTTAAATTCAGCCTACTCTGTTTTACAACATTACTACACAATCCAGAAAAACACTAAATTCACTTTGATAGTTATTCTTGGAAAGAAGTTATATCAGATTTGTCTTAGTTGGATAAATCCAAAAGTAATTTTGATAATACCAATTAATATTACTTAGAATTAATCAATCTTCTAATAAGCTGTTTAAAAAGTAAAACTCTTATAACAGTACAACCATGATTCCCTAGGATGTATCTATTTTTAGGGAAATCGTCTTTTGTAAAACTAATATCTTTTAAATAGAAAATTTTATAGTAACTCAATTCACCCCTCCCCTCTTGAGTTAACCCTTCCGACCAAAATTTGGTATCAAATGTTTCTTTATTAAAACATTGTGTAATGTAACACCCCAAGCTTCTATGGTACGCTTCACTTTGAATAATGTGATAGCGTGTGTTGTACGCAACACCGAGTTCTAACACACCATAACTAATCAAACTAGCCGTTATGAATAGTAATACCTACTTTTTGAAATTATATATATTTTATATTTGAAAATGGACTTCATTTTTGGATTCGGAATATCTAATTTAGCCTAGGGTGAAATTTTGGTACATTTCAGATAACTTTCATATTTTGATGAATAGTGAAAATTACTAAATTTTAATTAAAAACAACTTTTTTAATCAAAATAATTAATAGTGATAAATTATGAATTTTAAAAGTTTTAAAGTATATTTAGAATATATTTTTACCATTTAATATAATTTTGGTCATTGGACATAATTTTACAATTAAACCGAACATAAACGAGTGTCAATCTTTTGATAGTTATTATCTCTTAAAAACACGCTTTTTGTTTTGACAGCGGGAATTAATTTTAAATTAATTTCTGCCACTTCTGTGTTTTGAATTTAGGAAAATGGATTCCATATTTGGAATCAGGATGTTCAAATTGTGTAAATAGGTAACTTTTATTTTTAGACATTTTGAATAGTTACTGTGGTAAATATTTTATTTACCATGGTTAAAGGGTAAATCCGGTAAATAAGGGTTAAAAAAATAATATTATAATAATACAAAATTACCCTAAAACGTGTCTTAACCCTATTGGTTGATACATGGTCGACCATGGGCATCTTTGTGTCAATTTTGGGACCCCATGGATCCACTTGTAAGTGATAATGACCCTTTATTTTAATTAAGTTAAAATGAATACAAAAATGACACAAGCATATATATTTTAGAAGAACAATTTTTACATAGGGTTATACATGTTGGATTTTCGATTATAAATATTCATTAGAAAGATAAAAATATTTCCTACATAATGATATTTTATTTATAATTTTTAGACAATAAATAAGTTATTTTATTTATGACACAATGATGATGCAGTAATTACTATAATAGTGAAAAATTAAAATAATTGATATTATAAATACCCAAATAAATATAATATGAAACTTTTAATGAATTAAACTAATTTTCTAGGCTAATATGATATATTAGGATTTATTTAATGGACTTTGTTCGAAGTAATCAATCTGTTATGAGTTTCACAAAAATCAACTATTGAATAGTGTCAAAATTGACATAAAAGAGTTCTTAAAACAAATATTATATTATTAATTGATATTAAATTCCTAAAAATCTAAGGTTCGGCCAAGAGACTTATATTATGATAGGTTAATCATTAATGGACCACTTGGGGGTCGCTTGGATGTATATAGTAAGTTTATTAACCATAATATATAAAATACAAAGAGACATTGTAAAAGTGAAACTAATTAACTTAGAGTTAATACTTAAAGATAAGGTTAATATAAGTACCCAAACCTGTCTAAATTCTATTGGATGAGTTGTTTTCGACCTATCCCCACCTCATCCTGTGAATAGTCAACTTTGGAGCCTTTAGAAACCGAATATGAATTTATTATAAATTAATATTTCTAGCTTTTCCAAAGGTGCCCCTCACCCCTCTTATAAAAGGGCACTCCTCCTTCTCATTTCTTCACACCTTCAAAGCCTTTTGGTTCGGCCAAACTCTGCCCAAATACTCTCCCAACATCCCTCAATACAACCTAGAGGCCTTAGTTTGATCAGAAAGCCAACCTAAGGAGCCCTTTTGATCAAATCAAAAGGAAGAACCCGAAGAAGAGGTAATGATTTCACCACCCTTTTCTAAGTTCATTTCTTCTTCCACTTCTTCTTCCTTTGTTCTTACCATTCTGAAATAATAACTCCAGTATCTCACATATACTGTGATGTTATTATAAATATGGTACAATCATATTCAGTATTCTATCCACCCTTTGAATAACATGTCACCATACGTGCGTACGTACGGCTTACCGTCTCCACGTCGTGGTGTAATTGTTATTCAATATAATATTATTTGGATGGGTATAATAATGATGTGTAACTCATGTAAATAATAAATATAACATGTTAATGATTCTGTATATATGATATAACATCCATTTATATATTATTTTAATATCAAAAGAATGATATTGTCGCTCGTGCGTACGTACGGACTACCGTCTCCACGAACGTGATGAGATTCATTCTCCATCGTATCCATTCAAGTATAATTATCATTTGATGATTTAAAAATGATGTTTAAGGACTGTATATCATTCTGGATATGAATAAGATACAACAACCATGGCTTATGTAACAAAACATATAAAAGAAAATGAGTAAGTTAACTCCCGAAACGACGATAATTCTAAGATATTATTAACAAATCAATGTTAAAAGATCATATATGATATCATATTAATATATATGATTCTTGTATAATTTAATAACAACTATTTCACAATTATACAGGAGGTTAACCTACCCCAACCAAGGAAAAGTACAAGGTAAGGGTTATTTCACAATCTCTTCATTATCCGAGGTTGTATTATACGTAATAATCTACTGGGATCTCTTTATCATCCACATCAATGTTTCTTCGAAATGTATTTCAAAACATTTTTACTATTTACAAGAATATGGGTTAAAGTCATTTATACCCTTGTTTGACTTTTTATAAGAGGTTTATAAAGGAATCTTTCCGTCGTTTTCAAAACAAGGTCCTTTTTAACCTTTTCGACAGAATTGAGGTAAGAATGTTTTTTTTAACTTATACGGCGGGTGCGGTTATTTTACGCCGTTATAAAATCTTCAAAGCTTTCCTTACAAGCTTATAAGAATATTTTCAAAGAAAATGTTTTATTTTATATGGATCTTAAATGATTTCAAAATAAAAGGAGATATTTCTTTAAAAAGAATTTTGATTTCATCTATGTCAACATCCTTTGATGGATTTTAAGATTATTTGAAGTTGATTTATTATGATACAAAACTTCTATATTGTATTGAAGGTTTTGTGATATGTTTGACTGTGGATTTGCTATTTTTATACCATTCATAGTTTATTGTGAAAGTATTGACATTTCGTATGCTAGTTTTAATACGAATGTTTATGTTATGTTTAAACCTTTTCATATGGGAATGCATTGGACTTAATAAGTGACGGGTGGAGCCCGCTATAGCTCCTCGATGCATCGGTAGGTCTCATGAGACAAACTAGTGTCTTGGCACAAGGCCTTGACAAAATCTTATTTGTAGCCTTGGCACGAGGCCTTGGCTATGTGGTTATGATAGTCTGGCATTATGCATTCCAACATTATGAAAGTGGTTATTGATTTTTTCATGTGATTATTCGATTAGTAGAATATCCATGTGAATAAGTAAATGGCATTATTTCATTTTACTTTTGCCATACCATGTTGAAGTTCAATTTTAAAAGGCTTTTGTTTTAGTAATGCATTGCCTTAAATGTTTATTCTTATTTATGAAAGTTTCCGCTATATTGTTATCCTTACTGGGCATTTGAGCTCACCCCTTTTCTATGTTTTATTTTTCCCCAGGATGTGAAGAAGTAAATTATGAATGACCTGTAGGGATTTTATGAGGGGATAGTAGTGTGGATTATGGAGACATTATGTTGTTGTAGTAGTTTTTCATTTTATGATGTAATGTAAAACTTATGAATATATCTAGTGTTTCCAAGGCTACTAAACCAATCAGTCTTTCGAGATTTGATCTTTCTTGTGATCATGCCAATGTTATGTAATAATGCACCGACTCTGGGTAGCTAGGGTCGGGGCGTTACAGTTGGTATCAGAGGAAGTTTAGTACAAACCATGGAAACTAGATTTAGATAAACTCTGATTAGAGCACGTAGACCTAAGATGAACTTTGAGGATTAGTATAGAAGAACTTCCTAGAATTTTGGTATTGTAGAGATTTTGTGAGTTTTCCGAGCAATACATCCCTGTCTGGATACGAGCAGGTAGAGGCGGCTCTGGCACAGATGTACCTAGGGGTAAAACCCGAAAACACCGCTTTGAGCTAGACTCGAACGGGAACTGGTGCACGACAACGGGCCTTGCTGCACTCTTGGTTACGACACTCCCGGGGGATATGCTTAGGATAACTCTCACTATCTTTACAAATCATTATGAAGGGTTTATGAGTATATACTTCCTCAAAGAAAACATTATTATGATTATGGATTATATCCATAAATAGATCAATTTATGTTAAGTGTTTTATAAGTATGGGATTATGTATTTCGATTCATAAACTGATCTAGTTTATGCCATTGTTTAGAAATGGCACCTAGTGGAAGAAATGGAAACCGTATCAATGCGCGCACTCCATGTAGGGATTGCCCTCCTGCTCAAGATAATTATAGTGGGGCTGGTGATGCAACTGGTGCCGATCAGCTAATCACCATACTGGGACAACTTACTCAGGTTATGAATAATAACCTTACCCGTATGGAGCACCCTGATCCGCAGCGTGGAGGATCAATGTTAGATCGATTCATGAGGCAACAACCACCAACGTTCAATGGGAATACAAATCCCTTAGTAGCTGAGCAATGGATATTTTCCTTAGAGAAAATATTTCAGGCTTTGGGGAGCAGTGAAAGGGAAAAAGTTACCATGGCAGTTTACCGCCTCACTGGAGATGCTGATCAATGGTGGTCATTGATTCAAAACATGAAGGAAGATGATGAAGTATCAAACATGGAATGGAGGGAGTTCAAAGATCTCTTTTTAGAAAAATACTTTCCTCGCGACCATCGAGCAGATATGGAAAGGCAATTTCTGAGTCTGAGACAAAAGGAGGATGAGAATGTCACAAAGTATGAGGCAAACTTTACAAGGTTAGCGAGGTATGCTGGAGATTATATTCGCAACCCAAGAAGTAAGATTGATCGTTTCTTTGATGGGTTAAAACCATTTCTCCGTCGAGCATTAGTCTCACAATCCTTTTCGTCGTACGAAGACATTGTCTCATGTGCTATAAAGACCGAAAAGGAATTCTCTAAGTCTTATGACTTTAAAGCAAAGCAAGAGAAGAAGAGACCTGCTGATCAATCGGGGAATGGAAATAAGGGGAAGAAGGGAAAGGTTGAATATCCATCTTGTGGTAAATGCGGGAAGAAACATCCTGGTACTTGCTTGAAGGGAATGGGAGTCTGTTACAAGTGTGGTGAAAAAGGCCACCAAGCTCATGATTGCAAGGGGAAGAAGGAAGCTACCAACGTTCAGTGCTACAATTGCAGGGAGATGGGGCATTATGCAAATGCATGTCCTAAGCGTCAGGAGAACTTACCTCAGAAAAGGCCAAGGGATCAAGGCCAGGCTTATGCTATCACTACTGCTGAGGTAGAAACTCCGAAAGACGTGGTGGCAGGTAATTTAATGGTTTCCTCAAGTTTAGCAAATGCATTATTTGATTCTGGATCATCGCATTGTTTCATATCTTCCCAGTTTGCTAAGAAAATTAGATATTTCCAATTTGATTTAATAAGGGAGTTGTCAGTTAAAACTCCTAAGGGAAGTATCGTTGCAACAAAGTTTTGTGAATCAGTCCCCATTAGAGCACATAAATTTTCTTTATCTGCTGATTTCATCGTCATACCTATGATTGAGTTTGATATAATCCTTGGTATGGACTGGCTTTCGGATTATGATGCGAAGATTTATTGTAAGAAGAAAGAGGTTACGATTCTTGATGATAATGATAAGGAGCACCTTATTTTTAGAGCAGAATCGTCACCACCTAATTCTTATTTAGATCCACCCCCAGTAGCTCAACTTAATTCAATTATTGGGGAGGAAGAGAATGAAATAACTGTCGGTGAGGAAAGGAATGTTCAAATAGAGGATGTACCTGTTGTGAAAGAATTTGTAGATTTATTTCCGGAAGATTTACCTGGACATCCTCCAGAACGAGAAGTTGAGTTTTCTATTGATTTGATTCCTGGATCAAGGCCTATATCGAAGACCCCTTATAGAATGGCCACTGTAGAGTTAGTCGAACTAAAGAAACAACTAGAGGAATTGAGTAATAAGGGATTTATTCGCCCTAGTGTTTCTCCATGGGGAGCCCCTGTTCTTTTTGTTAAAAAGAAAGATGGATCTATGAGGTTATGTATCGACTACAGGGAGATCAATGCTATAACGATAAAGAACAAGTATCCCCTACCTCGTATTGATGATTTATTTGACCAACTGCATGGAGCTCAATACTTTTCAAAGATTGACCTTCGATCTGGATACCATCAGTTGTGTGTGAAGAAGGAAGACATTCCGAAAACAGCATTTCGAACCAGGTATGGGCATTACGAGTTTACTGTAATGCCGTTTGGATTGACTAATGCACCATCTTCATTCATGGATCTAATGAATAGAGTTTTCAAGGAGTATCTCGATGAATTTGTGGTGGTATTTAATGATGATATCTTGGTATACTCCAAAACCTACGAAGATCATGAAAATCACTTGCGCATTATCTTGAAGACTCTAAGGAGGCATGAATTATATGGGAAGTTTAGCAAGTGTGAATTCTGGCTTCAGGAGATTTCTTTTCTTGGCCATATTGTCTCTAAAGATGGAATCTCTGTTGATCCTTCTAAGACCAAAGCAATCCAAGAATGGCCAGCACCTACGAGTATAACTGAGGTACGTAGTTTTATTGGTTTGGCAGGTTATTATCGACGTTTCGTCCAGAATTTTGCCCGATTGGCAAACCCATTAACGAAGCTCACACGTAAAGGGGTTAAATTTGTTTGGACAAAAGAGTGTGAAGAATGTTTCGAAGAACTGAAGAGAAGATTAGTCAATGCTCCTATATTGACTCTACCATCGGGGAATGATGGGTTCGTTATTTATAGTGATGCATCAAAGAAAGGACTTGGCTGTGTCCTTATGCAGAATGATAGAGTTATTGCCTATGCATCACGATAGTTGAAAATTCATGAACAAAACTATCCTACTCATGATCTTGAGTTAGCAGCTGTGATCTTTGCTTTGAAGATATGGAGGCACTACCTCTATGGTGAAAAATGTGAGATTTATACTGATCACAAGAGTTTGAAGTATATTTTCTCACAAAAAGAACTCAACATGAGGCAAAGAAGATGGCTTGAATTACTCAAGGATTATGATTGTACGATACACTACCACCCGGGGAAGGCAAACAAGGTGGCAGATGCTTTGAGTAGAAAAGACCATGGAGTTTTGAACAATATGAGAATTGAAAGGGATCCAATTTTCATGGATCTAGTGAAAATGGACATGGGAATAACCAGGGAAGGTGAAACATCAATGCTTTTTCAAATGGTTGCCAAACCATCTTTACTAGAAAGGATTAAGAGTTCTCAGACCAATGATGAAGAATTCCAAAAGAAGATTAAAGCTGTGAATGATGGGAGATTGAGAGACTTTGTGTATGAAGATGGAATTTTGAAATTCGGGAAGAGACTTTGTGTTCCCAATTTACCTGATCTGAAAAGGGAATTGTTGGATGATGCTCATAGTTCCAATTTCTCTATACACCCTGGGAGCACCAAAATGTATAGAGATTTGAAGGAACATTTTTGGTGGGACAACATGAAGAGGGAGATTGCTGATTTTGTATCAAGATGTATGGTTTGTCAACAAGTGAAAGCTGGAAGGCAACAGCCTGGAGGAGTCATGCAACCTCTTCCCATACCGGAGTGGAAATGGGACAATATTACGATGGACTTTGTCATGGGGCTACCAAAGACTCCTAGAAGGAACGATGAAATATGGGTTATTGTTGATCGTCTTACCAAGTTAGCACATTTTCTTGCTATAAGAGAAGATCTACCCCTGGAACGTCTAGCAAGACTATACATTAATGAAGTTGTGAGACTTCATGGAGTACCCCTATCAATTGTTTCGGATCGTGATCCCCGTTTTACTTCAAGGTTTTGGAAAAGTCTTCAGAAATCCCTGGATACTGAACTTCATTTGAGCACTGCTTACCACCCTCAGACAGACGGACAATCAGAACGGACTATTCAAACCTTAGAAGACATGTTGAGATCTTGCTCACTTGACTTTCAGGGTATTTGGGATCAATATTTACCTCTGGTAGAATTTTCCTATAACAATAGCTTCCATTCGAGTATTCAGATGGCACCATATGAAGCGTTATACGGAAAGAGATGTCGTACACCAACCTGTTGGGATGACGTCGGTGAAAGAAAACTTGTAGGTCTAGAACTGGTGGAGGAAACGATGGAAAAGGTAAAGGTAATCCAAAATCACATCAAAGCAGCTCAAAGTAGGCAGAAGAGCTATGCCGATAATCGAAGGAAGGATTTGGAATTTCAAGTCGGTGATCATGTTTTCCTGAAGGTATCTCCATGGAAGGGAGTCATACGTTTTGGTAAGAAAGGTAAATTGAGTCCCAGGTACATCGGACCTTTCGAAATTCTAGAACGAATTGGGGCTGTAGCTTACCGATTGGCAATGCCGCCAAGTCTCTCCAAAGTTCACGATGTGTTCCACGTATCTCTGTTGAGAAAATACATGCCTGACCCAACGCATGTACTCACCTATGAGGAATTAGAACTGGAACCGGATCTGTCTTATTGCGAAGAGCCCGTCAAGATTCTTGATACGAGAGAACAAGTACTGAGAAACCGGACGACGCGTCTGGTAAAAGTTTTGTGGAGAAATCATAAGATGGAAGAGGCAACGTGGGAACCCGAGGAACTTATGATGAAGAACCACCCGAGTCTTTTTATGCAGTAATACCCTAGAAATTGCGAGGACGCAATTATTTGAAGGAGGGGAGAATGTAACACCCCAAGCTTCTATGGTACGCTTCTCTTTGAATAATGTGATAGCGTGTGTTGTACGCAACACCGAGTTCTAACACACCATAACTAATCAAACTAGCCGTTATGAATAGTAATACCTACTTTTTGAAATTATATATATTTTATATTTGAAAATGGACTTCATTTTTGGATTCGGAATATCTAATTTACCCTAGGGTGAAATTTTGGTACATTTCAGATAACTTTCATATTTTGATGAATAGTGAAAATTACTAAATTTTAATTAAAAACAACTTTTTTAATCAAAATAATTAATAGTGATAAATTATGAATTTTAAAAGTTTTAAAGTATATTTAGAATATATTTTTACCATTTAATATAATTTTGGTCATTGGACATAATTTTACAATTAAACCGAACATAAACGAGTGTCAATCTTTTGATAGTTATTATCTCTTAAAAACACGCTTTTTGTTTTGACAGCGGGAATTAATTTTAAATTAATTTCTGCCACTTCTGTGTTTTGAATTTAGGAAAATGGATTCCATATTTGGAATCAGGATGTTAAAATTGTGTAAATAGGTAACTTTTATTTTTAGACATTTTGAATAGTTACTGTGGTAAATATTTTATTTACCATGGTTAAAGGGTAAATCCGGTAAATAAGGGTTAAAAAAATAATATTATAATAATACAAAATTACCCTAAAACGTGTCTTAACCCTATTGGTTGATACATGGTCGACCATGGGCATCTTTGTGTCAATTTTGGGACCCCATGGATCCACTTGTAAGTGATAATGACCCTTTATTTTAATTAAGTTAAAATGAATACAAAAATGACACAAGCATATATCTTTTAGAAGAACAATTTTTACATAGGGTTATACATGTTTGATTTTCGATTATAAATATTCATTAGAAAGATAAAAAGATTTCCTACATAATTATAGTTTATTTATAATTTTTAGACAATAAATAAGTTATTTTATTTATGACACAATGATGATGCAGTAATTACTATAATAGTGAAAAATTAAAATAATTGATATTATAAATACCCAAATAAATATAATATGAAACTTTTAATGAATTAAACTAATTTTCTAGGCTAATATGATATATTAGGATTGATTTAATGGACTTTTTTCGAAGTAATCAATCTGTTATGAGTTTCACAAAAATCAACTATTGAATAGTGTCAAAATTGACATAAAAGAGTTCTTAAAACAAATATTATATTATTAATTGATATTAAATTCCTAAAAATCTAAGGATCGGCCAAGAGACTTATATTATGATAGGTTAATCATTAATGGACCACTTGGGGGTCGCTTGGATGTATATAGTAAGTTTATTAACCATAATATATAAAATACAAAGAGACATTGTAAAAGTGAAACTAATTAACTTAGAGTTAATACTTAAAGATAAGGTTAATATAAGTACCCAAACCTGTCTAAATTCTATTGGATGAGTTGTTTTCGACCTATCCCCACCTCATCCTTTGAATAGTCAACTTTGGAGCCTTTAGAAACCGAATATGAATTTATTATAAATTAATATTTCTAGCTTTTCCAAAGGTGCCCCTCACCCCTCTTATAAAAG
Organism: Viscum album; assembly: GCA_963277665.1. NCBI lineage: Eukaryota > Viridiplantae > Streptophyta > Magnoliopsida > Santalales > Viscaceae > Viscum > Viscum album. Next base: position 1,283,576,054 of record OY728159.1, on the reverse strand, counting down.
GGCACTCCTCCTTCTCATTTCTTCACACCTTCAAAGCCTTTTGGTTCGGCCAAACTCTGCCCAAATACTCTCCCAACATCCCTCAATACAACCTAGAGTCCTTAGTTTGATCAGAAAGCCAACCTAAGGATCCCTTTTGATCAAATCAAAAGGAAGAACCCGAAGAAGAGGTAATGATTTCACCACCCTTTTCTAAGTTCATTTCTTCTTCCACTTCTTCTTCCTTTGTTCTTACCATTCTGAAATAATAACTCCAGTATCTCACATATACTGTGATGTTATTATAAATATGGTACAATCATATTCAGTATTCTATCCACCCTTTGAATAACATGTCACCATACGTGCGTACGTACGGCTTACCGTCTCCACGTCGTGGTGTAATTGTTATTCAATATAATATTATTTGGATGGGTATAATAATGATGTGTAACTCATGTAAATAATAAATATAACATGTTAATGATTCTGTATATATGATATAACATCCATTTATATATTATTTTAATATCAAAAGAATGATATTGTCGCTCGTGCGTACGTACGGACTACCGTCTCCACGAACGTGATGAGATTCATTCTCCATCGTATCCATTCAAGTATAATTATCATTTGATGATTTAAAAATGATGTTTAAGGACTGTATATCATTCTGGATATGAATAAGATACAACAACCATGGCTTATGTAACAAAACATATAAAAGAAAATGAGTAAGTTAACTCCCGAAACGACGATAATTCTAAGATATTATTAACAAATCAATGTTAAAAGATCATATATGATATCATATTAATATATATGATTCTTGTATAATTTAATAACAACTATTTCACCATTATACAGGAGGTTAACCTACCCCAACCAAGGAAAAGTACAAGGTAAGGGTTATTTCACAATCTCTTCATTATCCGAGGTTGTATTATACGTAATAATCTACTGGGATCTCTTTATCATCCACATCCATGTTTCTTCGAAATGTATTTCAAAACATTTTTACTATTTACAAGAATATGGGTTAAAGTCATTTATACCCTTGTTTGACTTTTTATAAGAGGTTTATAAAGGAATCTTTCCGTCGTTTTCAAAACAAGGTCCTTTTTAACCTTTTCGACAGAATTGAGGTAAGAATGTTTTTTTTAACTTATACGGCGGGTGCGGTTATTTTACGCCGTTATAAAATCTTCAAAGCTTTCCTTAAAAGCTTATAAGAATATTATCAAAGAAAATGTTTTATTTTATATGGATCTTAAATGATTTCAAAATAAAAGGAGATATTTCTTTAAAAAGAATTTTGATTTCATCTATGTCAACATCCTTTGATGGATTTTAAGATTATTTGAAGTTGATTTATTATGATACAAAACTTCTATATTGTATTGAAGGTTTTGTGATATGTTTGACTGTGGATGTGCTATTTTTATACCATTCATAGTTTATTGTGAAAGTATTGACATTTCGTATGCTAGTTTTAATACGAATGTTTATGTTATGTTTAAACCTTTTCATATGGGAATGCATTGGACTTAATAAGTGAAGGGTGGAGCCCGCTATAGCTCCTCGATGCATCGGTAGGTCTCATGAGACAAACTAGTGTCTTGGCACAAGGCCTTGACAAAATCTTATTTGTAGCCTTGGCACGAGGCCTTGGCTATGTGGTTATGATAGTCTGGCATTATGCATTCCAACATTATGAAAGTGGTTATTGATTTTTGCATGTGATTATTCGATTAGTAGAATATCCATGTGAATAAGTAAATGGCATTATTTCATTTTACTTTTGCCATACCATGTTGAAGTTCAATTTTAAAAGGCTTTTGTTTTAGTAATGCATTGCCTTAAATGTTTATTCTTATTTATGAAAGTTTCCGCTATATTGTTATCCTTACTGGGCATTTGAGCTCACCCCTTTTCTATGTTTTATTTTTCCCCAGGATGTGAAGAAGTAAATTATGAATGACCTGCAGGGATTTTATGAGGGGATAGTAGTGTGGATTATGGAGACATTATGTTGTTGTAGTAGTTTTTCATTTTATGATGTAATGTAAAACTTATGAATATATCTAGTGTTTCCAAGGCTACTAAACCAATCGGTCTTTCGAGATTTGATCTTTCTTGTGATCATGCCAATGTTATGTAATAATGCACCGACTCTGGGTAGCTAGGGTCGGGGCGTTACATGTAATCTTATTCAACTATGATTGTAGTTGTACTTTAAAGATCTGTAAATTTATGTCAATTCTAAATTTCTTGCTCTTTTTATGTAATTTGTTAATTTGGATAATAGATTGGAAGGTGGTGAAACTAAAACTCCAATGTTCTTTAATGGAACCAATTATACTCAATAGAAATTTAAAATGAAAATGCATCTAGAGAGCATGAGCATTGAAATATGGTAATCAATTATAGACGAGTAAAAACATCCTATGACTGATAGAATTAAATGGGATGAACCTACCAAACATGCTTACAGTAACAATTTCAACTCTATGAATGTCTTATACTGTTATTTAGGAGATGAATAATTTAATAGGATTTCTGATTGTAAAACTGCCCATGAAATCTCGGACGACTTGTCTGTATCACATGAAGGCACATCTAGTGTAAAATAAATGAGACATAATACTTATAATATAAAATGTGATAATTTTAAGATGAAACCTGATGAGCCTATTTCTGATCGGTATATTAGGTTCAATGATATTGTCAACACAGTGATTTCTCTAGGAAGAGAAGTCACTTCCAAAGAACAGATCATGAGAATTCTTATATGTTTGACTGATAGATGGAGGGTAACCTCTATCTCAATTTGAGAGTTATGGGACATCAGCATGCTACATGTAAAGGAACTCATTGGGAAACTGATGATGTATGAAGAAGATTTGAATGTCAACAAAGAATAGGAGGATGAACCAAAGAGGAAATCTGTTGCATTTAAGTCCTCCCTCTTGAAGCCCAAAGACAAAAGAAAAATGGATGCTTCTATAGATAGTTCCACTACTGAACAATCATCACCAGATAGTGATGAGGAGATGGCACAACTGGCCAGAAAATTCAAATAGTTTTACAAGAAGAAAAACTTTTTCCGAAAACCTATCTTCATGGGCAAGTATGATCCAACAGGAAACTGGAAAAAGGACTGGAATGGAAGTGAAAAAACAGATGAGATTGTATTCTATGAGTGTAAGCTCAAAAGACATATAAAGGATGACTGTCCAAAGCTCAAATATAAGGAGAAATATGAGGGCAAGGACAAGAAGTAAAAATGGAAATGAAGGAAACTTGGAGTGCCTCTGAGGATAGTTAAAGTTACTCAGACACATCACATGATGAACATGCTAACAACGCCAATATGTGTTTTATGACAAACACATCTGAGGTAACACTGAACTCTTCTAAGCATAATTCATAATTTTATAAAGAGGAAAGTGGCTCTGAAAATATGACCAATGAATAATTGTTTGAATATTGCAATATTCATGAAGAGACATGCAATGAATTAAAAGATAAATATAAATCATTTAAGAAACTGCATGCTCTCACTGTAACGGTTAAATCTAATCTTACTACTAAAAAGGAGAAAAATTCTCAACCTTTTTTGATGCTCCTTTCCATCACGGAGTCTAAAAAAATGGAAAGGGAAATTACTTAGCATAATGTGATTCATCCTTTGAAGAAAACATCAAAAATTGACAAAGGCATTAACCAAGATTCCAATGCACATGTGTCGCACAAGTTTCAACAAGGTGGCACAAGTATACTTGTGTGCCTCTCATTGGTCACATAAGTGACTTTCGCGCCCTCTTTGAAATTTTTCCCAGGGTCTCTCCAGTTTATAAATTCACCCTGTGGGCCCCCCATTTCAAGGACGAAAAATTCCAGAACCTCATATTTGAGTTCCCAGCACCCTAGTCTCTTCTCAAAGCTTCCAAAAACTTTTAAGGTAATTTCGTACCTAGAACAGAAGATCTAAAGAGGGGAGGAATGCCTAAGTGTTGAAACTCATCAACACTTGCACGCCTGGGTAGCCATCCCTTAAGGGAAATGGCCACACTTGTGCACCGACTTACTCCATCCACATAACTTGCACACCTCTATTCTGAAAGTCTCTAGGGTTAGTATAAAAGGCTCGAGCCAAGCCTCTCCAAAATTATACCCTAATGATTGGCCGGTGCGCAAGTACCCATGTGTCGCACAAGTATACCTGTGCGACAAGGACTTGCACATACCTCTCTTTTTGGGTGCCCTTCCTACCTATTTCACCCCTCTTACACATATCTACCTCTCCTCTTTAGGATTAAGCGTTCAGAATTCTCTCTAAAGCCATTTATGGCATGATTTCCTTGTTGACTTCCTTATCTGAAAGGAATTATATGGAACATCTCTCAAAACCTAGTGATTTACACATCTTTATATCACTGAAGTTAGATAGTTCATTCATTCAACCTCATCCTCTATGATGAGAGAATCCTTAATTTTGGCCTCCCTTTCAAGATTAAGCCCCAGTCCAAATTATCATTATTTTGGGCATCCTCCTTAGGAGTAAACCCCAAGTCCTCATTAATTTGGGCCTCCTTTTCAAGAGTAATCCCCAAGTCCCATAATTTGGTCATCCTCCTTAGGAGTAAGCCCCAGTCATAATTCCCTTAACCTAGGCTTCCTTATCAAGAGTAATCCCCAGTCATAATGTTCCCAAATATGGGAATCCTCCTTAAGAGTAATCCCCAACCATGGTTCTATTAACCTAGGATTCCTCTTCATGAATAAGCCCAGTCTAAAAGTCTAAAAATGTGGGCATCCTCTTTAGGAGTAAGCCCCACGTCCATTAACCTGGGAATCCTTCTTAGGAGTAATCCCCAGACTTAATTTCTCTTAACCAGTCTTAATTTTCTTTTGATCTGGGCTTACTTATCAGGAGTAAAACCCAATCATGAGTCCCCTCCTAATTTGGGTATTTTCCTCAGGAGTAAGCCCCATGTTTGAGTACCCAAATCTCCATGAAGTACATATACCTATATGGACCTTGTTCTTTATTTCTTCCCTGAAGTAAATCTTAATCCTCATATATTTTGGGAAGTCATACATACATAAGCCACATAGCATTGCATATTTCGGGGCACAATTTTCTAGTTTCACTAATACCTCTTGTTTCTCACACCGAGCATGAATCACGTGGGATTAGAGTGTAAAAGTAATCATGACATCTTTCTTTGAGCCATCAATCATGAATAAACATCATACTCCCTTACTCAAACTACGTGGGTTCTGATTCATTTTCAAAAAAAAAGGATACGTAGGTAGGCCATCAGTAGGTATGATCCCAACTCTGAAATAATCCATGTCATTTTGAATGAAAATAAACTTCAACTACCCCCCTGAGTGGCTGTAAAACCTATATGGTTATCATAATGACCAAGACTATTTTATGTACTGAAGGATACCATTGAATAAGAATCGCTAACAAATACAAATGATTCTCTATCGATGAAGAACCTCCAATAGATATAAAAGATTCTCTAAATGTCCTACATATCAATCATTGATTGTCAGATCTAAAGAAAAGATCATTTTATACTTGGTAATGTAATAATGATTCACGAATATAACTTAAATCTATAAAGAGAGTCCCAGAGTAGACAATAATTCCCCTAAAAAATATGTGATGAGTATGACCTCCCATCCTCTCGACCAATGAAAATTCCTAAGTCTCATCAGTCCACAACTAATGAGTGCCTACCTTTGGAATGTAGATCTAAATGGATATGGAATCATTGGATGTTTCCGGTTCTACAAATAAACCCATTAGAAACTGATTGGAATTTTTGAACCTTCCATCAACGAGGTCACCCCCAATTCTAGAGGAAACCAAAAATGGTGAAGCCGATGTGAATCCTTAACCAAATTAAAATGATGTTTTACCTATTTGGTAGGCCCCTATTTAAACTCAATGAGAGGTCCAACAAAGAAATAAATAACGTATGTGCTCATCCAAAAGATGTAGCAGCCGAATTTATCTTGATTATGTGTGTTATATCAAATAGGAACTCTTTTCCAAGATCTTCTACATTACAAGAATGAATTTCTTTAAGTTCACGTCTGTGAATACTTCTGCTGTGAAAACCTCTGCTGTGAATGCATTTGCTGGTACTCCTGCTGGATCATCGTCCGCTATGAGGGAAATATCACCTACTCAGCATCTTCAACACTACATATAAAATGCGCTGCTTAATTAGTACCATCAAAAAGGTATTATTCCAACTCTGGAGGCTGCTCGACAAGCCCTCCAAGTGAACAGTTCACCCTGGTCGTCCGGACAGTGAAGACCAGTGATCAAGAAGCAGGTGATGCTAACTACCGTCTCCAACCATTTTTTGGTAGTTATCCCTCGAACACAATCACCATTCTCTCCCGTATTATAGAGAGTTGAAGGATCAGGTCCCTTAGGTCCTTAACTCAAAGAGACAAGAGTCCTTCCCAAGGGATCCTATCAACAATCACATCTAGAATCGTGCGGTAGTGCGCCCTCAACATGATGAGGGTGTCATCTCCAGGCATTCATCTTAGGTTCCTTGATCCCGAGCAGGCAGGACGAACCACCATAGGTGACAGCAGGTTAACAGTGAGCAGGTTCTCATCTCTATCATTTCTGGAGAATTCCACCAACCTAACTTGGTGGAATCAACGAGTGGGCACACACACCCGTCCGTGTATATTTAGTTGTCCAACAGACTCATATTGCAGCATCAAACCAATCCTGCCAGGCAATTCTGGCAGAGTATTACAGACAGGAACATACACTTGTTTATAAATCATCAGGTAGTCAGAAGGCTCGTCTAACTACATAAGATGGAGCCCGCCAACCCAATGTGTTGACAACTGGTAAACAGGCACATACACCTGATTAGAGTCATCAATCTAGCCAGCTGCCTCGTCTGTTAGTATTGAAGGATGTTCATCAACCATGTTCGGTGAAGTGCAATCAGTAGGTACATACACATGCTGGTAATGATCAAGCCTACCAATAGTCTCGTTTGGTAGCATTCATAGAAGTCTTTCGGAACGCTCCGACGAAAAACAACAGGCAAACTCAACTCTCTGCCCCCACACATGAGTACTGTCAGAATTCACTGACAAGAAAAGGAGGAAATGAGCAGGCACATACACCTACTCCAAGCACGGAATGGACGTATATCCCCATTTTGGCCACTGAAGTCAACAAGCACATTCTATCAATGGAGAAAGAGTAGAAGAAAATCCATGCTCAAATTCTGGATGCCTTCCAGGATATTATAACAGCTTCACCAGCATCTCATGGAAATACACATAAATCTAACGCCACCAATGGAGTGACACATCAATAGTTCACTCTAGAACAGACACACACATCTGTTCCAGTCCAAGAGGGTTGTGGGGCATACTGCCCCATATCATACGGATATCCAGGTCAGGCACATACACCTAATTTGAGTGGAGGTAATCAGCCTAACTTGACCATTTCTCCTGAGCAGGAACATACACCTGCCCACAATGACCACTTTCGTCATCAAGTGGTTCCTAAAGTGAGTAAGATGGTGTCTACGAAGAAGACCCACCAAGCACAGTCAAGAAATCAAGGGCCAATATGTAACAAGGCCTTACTTGATGCTGGAGTTCTTGATGCACTCACAAAATTATCTATTGCAACTCAAGATTCTACTCCATTAGTTCCCAATAGTCAGGAAATTAATTCCAAAGGTCCTCATCAGACACTTCCTCATGAAGGCTTGGTTCATTACAATTCAGTCGATCTCGAAGATTCATCTTCAGATGAGAGCCTCAAGAACCCTCTGTGTGGTTAGAAGATCAAGGAGAAAAATGTTTCCTCTTTTTCTATAACCCACCATAGTGGTCCTCCCCATGATGATGAATTTTACTGTGAAAGTCCTCTCCGTATTAGTGATTCGCATTGCTTGGAAAATTCTCCAACATACAATGTAGTGAAGAAAAATCCCTCTTATCTCGAGGCACTTGAAAATGTGAAGTCGGTCATGTCTGATGCTTCACCATTAGCAAGTGAAATACTTTCTCAACAAGAAGATAGCCCAGGGTGTAGGTCATTCTCCAAACCAGCCCTAAGTCATGCATCTTCTAGTTTGATTAGTTATTTCTCTACCAATATTGTTGAATCCAATGAAGCAACAAGGATGCACCAGCTCTGGTCTAATCAGGTAGAAGAATCTTCATTTAATTATAAAGAGAAAGTACTGAATATGAAAAAACAACTGAAAAAAGGTGAAGTTCCAATTATGTTTTGGCCTTTGGATGATTCCTAGTATGACATTCTAGAGATGTTGATGGAAGATGGAATTCATGATATTCATATCAAGATATGGAAAACCCTTTGTCAGTTGAAAAAGAAAATATTATCTTATGATGAATATGAAAATCATATCCAGATAATAGAAGGGTTACAACACCAAATTGACTTGGCATCTCTCTCTATTTCTCGATATCCGATGGCTGAAAAGCAACAGATATCCCTTCAGCGTTCATTCCTTGGTGCACTATGAAGATTGAACCAGTTAATTTCCAATGCCCCATCTGGTATTCATATCAGAGGATGTGGTGTTCATGGAGCGATAAATTTCACTTTACTCTCCTGTCAGCAAAGCCCACCAAAAATGGTCTCATGCAATGTTATTGCCCATAGCCGGCCACAGTCAATGGGTTTTGTTTGTAATCAAAATCTTCCCCAAGAATATGCCTCAACTAGTTCCTCTCAAAATCAAGAATATAGAGAAGAAGATGTTGAATTACTCCTACATCAAGCAAACGAGAATATCGAACAGGCCTCTCGTTTGGATCAAGCAATCATCAAGTGACAGAAGTGTAAGAAATCATCCAACGGTCTTTTGAGTCGGGTTATAAAAGTGGATGCAGGTTGATGCATCCAGCTAATTTCTGGACTAAAGTCCACAAGATCAGGAGATCTTTCAAGAAGGTCTCACATATAGCATGTCAAGAACTACCATATCTTTCCAGACTGGGGACTCTTTTAATCCAACCCTCAGAGTCAACAAATAGGATTCCAGGAGTTGAGAAAAGATATGAGGAACAGCTCCAGTCCACCGGACTGGGGAATTATTCAAATCCTCAACCCCTCCCTCAGAGAAATTTAGTCTTCTCTCCATTGGGGAAAAATCCTCAAGAGGAACGAATAGCCAAATTATCAAGAGATTCCCTCCAAATTATGGTTCATTAAGAATTTCATGAGGGATCTAATCAACAAAAGGAAATGCCTCATCAAGGACATGGAAAAAGAAAATATCGCAGAAATTCCAATAGAAGAGATGCAATGCATTATGCATCAATTAATTTCATTAATGTTATTGTTGATAATCCCCTAGATGAGGCTCACTCAGAGGGATCATATGAAGAGGTTCCTTCTCAAGAATTTGTACGCACAGACACAAATAAAGAAGTTGTGCGTACACGAAATAGAAGGATTACCCAGAATCTTGGTAATCCTTCAAGTAACCCACCTCCCCCTATCTGAAAGTGATCTAAAATGGGGAAAGGAAATAATCAGGTTACATACCCTTCCTCTGGAGAAGGACAATAACTCTCACTAGAGAAAATATTTTCACAATAGGAGGAAAAAATGAAGGAATTGTGGAGGATGAATGCAGAACTACTTCAAAGTAGTCTTCCTCCTAAGCATGCTGCAGTTAGTCAGACGAAGGAATTTGTTGTGGCTACTGATATGGATCAAGAATATCCTCCTCTATCAATACACCCTCATAGGTCTAATCCAACGGGTCAAGTGCAACAACAATTGGCGGTGCTACCATTAGTTGCAGTACCAGCCACCACATCTATACCAGCTCCAGTCATTGCACTTGTTCCAGTCCAAGCTCAACCAGATGTTTTTGTAATGTTAATAACTACTATTGAGTCATTAACAGCTTGATTGGACGCTATAGAGGGAAAGCGTCTTCAAATTCAACCAGAAAAGAGATCTTACCCTGGATGGGTTTATGCAATTCCTCCCCCATCAAATTTTGAAAGTACCACATTCCCAATCATTAATGGTTCAGGAGATCCAGAGAAAAACATAACACATTTTGTTTCTCGTTGCGATCCTTTGATGGGAACCCTTCAGCAACAAGAAGTAGTTAAGCTCAGGTGTTTTGTACAGTCATTACAAGGACCTTCTTTTGTCTCGTACACAAGCTTGCAATCCTGATCAATTACCGGATGGGAGGATCTTCGCCAAAAATTCCTTCTTCAGTTCAGCTCAATGTTCCCAAAGACAACAGTTTTTTATCATAGAAATAGTATGCAAAGGGAGAATGAATGGGTTTCAGATTTCAGTGCTCGCTGGAAGGGATTAACATATTCCTTTATCTTAGCACTCCCTCAAGAGTAATTGTTGCCAATTTTTGTGGCGAAGTTACACGATGAGTTGCGCACACCGCTAATCCCTATGAAATACACATTAGGGTTTTGAGACCTTAATTCAATCTCTCAAAATATTGAAGATTCTCTTATAATGACTAAGGGTAAAGCTTGTGCAATTCCATTAGCTCCAGGAAAGAGAATGGTTAAAGAAGAGACTGCTACATTTATTCTTAAACAGGAACCTGTACATGCTTCTACTTAAAACCTTCATCTTCTCAAAGGGCTCTACCTCTTGAGCATCATAAACAGAGGTCGTTTCGTCAAGATGATCAAAGATATCAAAGATGGAAACAATTTTAGGTTCTGAAGAGAAAAATATACTCTTTTCGAAATGAACATGTTCCTGGTTACTTCATTTCAGCTCTGAAAAATAATTTGGTTCAATTTCCAAGGACCAAGAGCCCAAATAAGAATGGAGATGAAGATCGCCCAAATTCTTTCCCATTTCATCAGATGTTGGGGCATCCCCTTCAGGAATGTTTTGTTTTCAAGGACTTCCTGCAAAAAATGGTTGACTTGGGACAAGTCAAACTGAAAGGTTCTTCAGATCAAGTTTCATGTGTTACTGCAACAGATCCAGAGGAGGAGGACGAGTGGCAAGAAGTCAAGAACAAAATTGGGCAAAAATATGATGATTGGATGGTCAGAAAAACGATCAACCGAACTCATGCCATTTTGAAAAAGCAATTTAAGAAACCAATTGTGTCTTCCTCCAGGAATTCCGTAGCAGAACCCTCTTCATCAGAGGGAAAATCCTCAAAGAAACAACATGATTAAAAGAAAGAAGAAGAATCAGAAGAAGATGAGTGTGTGTCAAAGCATAAGTTGTCTTTGACTCTAAAAGATTTCATGCCATCTACTTCAATTCCACGGGCACAGCCCCACCAAAAGGAACAACCTAAACAAGCTAATTAGGCAGAGTCTTCATCAGATGAAGAATTGATCTTTAGTTCTGTTAATATGATTCAATTAATAGACCCATATGTCAGTCGCAGTTTCAATTTTGATGAGCCCGATTTCCCTTTATCAAACAGAGGAATCAGAGGAAGTTATAGAGGCTCAGGATACAGGGGAAGACATGGATCCTTTAGAGGCCACTATTCCAATTCTACCCCTTCTAGAACTGTGTATGTAGCAGAAACTCATGGCAGAGCCCTTCAACGAGATCAACAAGAACAAGCAAGTTCTTCCACACAAGGAAGACTCAGCCCTAGCACAATAATTCTAGAAGAACGGTTAAAGGTTCCATCTTCTTCCTCACAGCATGTAAATAGACCAAATTGGTTTAATCTTCCAAATCTAGGAGTGTTGCCAATACCTATCCATGTACAAGATGAATCAACTTCCAAATCATCTACTTCTAAGGTACCTACGAAACCACATGCTTCTATTGAGAAACGCAGACCTTTGGATCAAACGTATGATGTATTGAAGCATTTGGCCCAACTACTGGCCAAGTTATCAATGCTGGATTCCTTGAATTTATTGAAGGGTCATCAGGATGCAGCCATCGAGGCTTTGTCGAGTCCTCAGGTGTTTGAAACTGAAATTGTTGCGGATGAAGCCTACCATGTTGAGAATAATCCTGCAGAATGCCATGCAGTGATATCTTTCACAAATGAAGATGAAGATGAGGTCATGCATGGACATATCAGACATTTTTAATTATCTGGAAAGGTCAATGGTGTAGATGTCTACAGAGTCTTCATTGATAATGGTTCAGGAGTCAACATCATCCCCATTCATACACTTCATCGATTGGGCCTCACAGAATCTGATTTATATCCTTCTACAATGATGTTACACGGATATGATAAAAATGAACAAGGACCACTGGGTGATATTACACTCAGAACTCAGTTTGGAGATCTTGTATCCAATTCAGATTTCATGTTGTTGATCAAGATTCAGCCTTCAAAATCTTCCACGGTAGACCCTGGCTACATCGACATGCGGCTATCCCTTCGGCATACCATAAATGTCTCAAATATTGTTTCAATAGTCAAATTCGGACATTGTATGGTGATATATCCACATTCAAGACATGTGAATCTCAATACATTGAGACGGAATTCTATCACATAAATAGAAATGAAAAATCTGTAACAAGGGAGATTACCAAAGTTAATGCTCCATATGGTTTGGAAAAGATTCCAGTAAACCCATTTACACATGTGAGTACATATTATGTGTTTCCTATCATTCAAATTGACAGGATATACCCAAATCAAAATACTCTTATAGAAACCTCCATAATGTCAATTACGACAATCATGCCAGACAACATGGGAGAAAGTGTTGATCCACCAAGAAATCTCAAATGGAGATGTATTCATTTCATATTCTAAAATCCAACAAGTCTATACATCTCCAATCAGGAAAAAGAAAGTTATAACAATGTCAGAGGTAAATGATGATGTCGATTCTTAGTTCATCATCTCCTCTTTTTTACCCAAAGAAGACCATTTATCATCAATCGGGTTGGAAATGGAAGCTTCTTCTTCAAGATGTGCAAATTTTAAAATCACTTCTGATTATGGAATTTCTGTTTCATCGTCTACTATGAAAATAGAAATAGAATAAATAACACATGTTGAAGATGAATAAAAAGATCTCAGGGATGCTCCTCCAGCATTTGAATAGGGTATCTCTACCACCGTGGATGAACTCAGAGAAATAAATTTGGGTACAAAAGAAGATCCATGCCATACATTAATTAGTGCGTCCATGACTCTTGAAGAGCAAGAGATGTATATTTCCTTTCTAAAGAAAAATTGAGATATATTTTCTTGGAACTATACAGAGATTCCAGGTCTTGATCCTGATGTTTCCACTCATCATTTGGGATTTCCAGAAGAACATCAAGGATTCAAACAAGCTGCTAGAAGAACACAGCCAACCTATGCTTCCAAAATTGAAGCTGATGTGGATAAGCTCATCAAAGCTAACTTCATCATAGAAGTTCAATATCCCAAGTGGTTGGATAATATTGTCCTAGTGAAAAATAATAATGGTAAAAATAGAGTTTTCATTGATTTTAGAGATCTTAATCGGCATTTTCCTAATGATGATTTTCCAATACCGATTACAGAACTCTTGAATGATGAAATATCTGGCTATGAATAACTTTCCTTAATGGATAGATTTTCTAGATATAATAAAATCTGGATGGCTCTAGAAGATGAAGAATATACATCCTTTAGAGCCCCTCAGGGTGTGTTTTTCTATCAGGTAATGCCCTTTGGCCTAAAGAATGCAGGTGCAACATATTAGCGTGCCATGCATCATATCTTCAAACCCTTTCTGGGATAGTTTGTTGAATGTTATGTGGAAGATTTGGTGGTTAAATCCAAAAAACGTTCTAATCACTCGGATGATTTGGAACTCATATTCCACAAACTTCGGCACCATAATTTGAAGACGAACCCCTTAAAATGTGCTTTTGGGGTAACCTCTAGAAATTTTCTCAGCTTTGTTGTATGCCATTGTGGTATCGAAGTCGATCTTGAGAAGAAAAAATCAATCCTTGGTATGTCACCTCCTCAAAATTTAAAAGAATTGAGGGGACTTCAAGGAAATATAGCCTATAATCGGCGTTTCGTCACCAATTTAGTAGAAAAAAGTCTACCCTTCACCAAATTGATGAAGAAGGGAGTCACTTATAAGTGGACTGAAGAATGTCAACAAGCATTCGATATTCTTATGAAGTGTCTCTTGAGTCCACCAGTGTTAATACCACTTGTTGAAGGAATGACACTTATCCTCTATGTGACAGATCTAGAGCAATCATTGGGTGCCTTTATTACTCATAAGAATGATGCTAGGAATGAAAATAGCCTCTACTATCTCAGTCGGACTATGCTTGAAGGAGAAACCCAATACTCAAATATTTAGAAGTGCTGACTAGCATTAATCTTTGCAGTTCAAAAGTTGAGACACTACCTGAAACATCACGAGGTCCAATTGGTATCTCGTAATAACCTGCTCAATTTCATCCTTATTCGTCCAATGCTTCCAAGAGGACAGGAAAGGTGGGCAGTTATTTTGCAGAAATTTGATATTCAATATGTGTCTTAAAAGGCAATAAAGGGCCAAGATCTGGCTGATTTCCTTGCTAAACACCCTTCAGTAGAAGACACATCTTCTGATATTGAACTCCATGATGAGGAAGTCTTCTCTATTCAAGAAAGTCGTCAAACATGGGAAATGTACTTTTATGGTGCTTTTAGAAGTCCAACAAGGAGGAAAATGGAAAATCCTAAATTCAATAAAGTTGCATTAGGAGTTGTGCTCATTTCTCCAGAAAAGGATGTGTTACCCTATTCCTTTTCATTATTGGGAGGTGGTACAAATAATTAAGCGGAATACTAACCTCTTATTGTAGGATTGGAGTTGGCGCTTCAAGCTCAAGTGAATCACTTAAAGGTGAAAGGTGATTCAGACCATGTAATCAAACAAGTCAATGGGGATTATGCCATTAGAAAAGAAGAACTAATCCCTTTGTATGATTACATCATAGAGTTAATGGCAGTGTTTCCTTCGGAACCGACATTTTCTTATGTCCCAAGATCATAAAATCCCTAAACTGATGCACTGGATAATATAGACACAACTCTGGAAGATCCAAATTGGGATGATACAACCATCAGTATTGCCCACCATCATACAATTTCACCTTTTGTTCAAGCCAGAACAGAGGAAATCAATGAAATTAGTCCCATCTTGGATCCATATGGTCATACTAAAGGATGGATGACACCTATGAGGGAATACCTTCAAAATAAAACATTTCCACCTGATAGAGCCGAGAGAGAACAAGTCTGGAGACGTGTGGTCAATTTTACTCTTTATGATAGCCCATATCACTTAGAGAAAGTTCTCTACAAACTTGGCTTTGATGGAGTTCTCTTCAGATGCATTGATGGTGAAGAGACAATGGATGTCATGAAAGATGTGCGTGCATGAGTCTGTGGTGCCCACCAGTCTAGACACAGACTATTTGATCAAATCCGAAGGCTCAGATACTATTGGCCTTCAATGATACAAGATTTTATTGATTTCAAAAAGAAGTGTCATTCACTCCAAGTACATTCCAACTTCATTCATCAACCCCCATAGTTACTTCGTACAGCTAAATACTCGTTTCCATTTGCCGCATGGGGAATGGATATAGTGGGACCTTATACATCGGCTGCATCCAAGCAGTTGAAGTATATTCTTACTGCTACTGACTTCTTTTCCAAATGGGTAGAGGAAATACCCATCAAAGAAGTCTGTTCTAAATTAATTGTTAGATTCATCAAGTCTAACATCATTACCAGATTTGGTGTCCCTCATACAATATTGACGGAAAATGTCACAAACATATGTTCATCTGAGGTGAAGAGGTTGTATCAAGAATACAACATCAAATTAAATCATTCATCTCGGTATCATGCAGTGGAAAATGGCTAGATAGAAGCTTTCAACAAGACTTTGTCAAATATACTGCAAAAGATGGTGGATAAATATAAGAAGTCATGGCCTGATAAACTCTTTCATTCTTTATGGGCTTATCGAACTACCAACTGCAATGCAACGTGGTCTACTCCATATTCATTGGTATATGGAATGGAAGCAGTCATGCCAATTGATGTTAAACTACCCTCACTCAGAGTATCCATTTGTGATCAGTCATTCACAGTTGAACAATCTCAAATGCGATTGAATGAATTAGAATGGTTAGTTGAGAAAAAAATTTCACCCTGCACGAGCTTTCAACAAAAAAAGTTTGTCTTCATTCATTCGTTTAGGGAGAAGTGGTATTAGTTATCAGGACTCCAATGATACCAGGAAAGAAACCTCCAAAGGTTGAGCCAAAATGGGAAGGACCATATTCAGTACATAAGGTCTACTCCAATGGAGATTATTCTTTAATCTCAATGGATGGGGAACTCATCACTTCTCCAAACAATGCCAGATTTCTGATGAAATATTTGGTATAAATACAAAATACAGCAAGGGTCTATGCATATGACTTTAAACTATTGGAATTTATGTCCAAAATGACATTAAACTCTGACGTCCAAACTACATGACGCTAAACTTTACAGAAGTCCCTTACGTCCAGCAAGATGTTAAACTGCATAACCAATGGTCCATGCATACAACTTTAAACTATTGTCATTTAATCATCCTATACAATGTTAAACTATACAGTTATGGTCCATGCATATGACCTTAAACTATTCACACCATCGTCCAACATGATGCTAAACTGTATCATCCCTTTTTCATCCAACATGACATTAAACTGTGAAAAAGTCCTTAATACATCCAACATGACGTTAAACAGTGTCCTCTTTTGTCCTTACTGCACGATGTTAAACTTAACAATACCCCTTTCATCCAACATGATGTTAAAATATATTATTCCCATCATCTTATCTACAATACGCTAAACTGTACAACACCATAATACATCTTACATAACGTTAAACTGTATTTTTTCCTTACTACATGACACTAAACTGTGCAGCACCAATAGTCCTCACAGTAAGACATTAAACTGCATAGTCCCTTCATACGTCCTACATGATGTTAAAATGTGTATCGTTAAGGTTGTTTCTACCTATTGTTTCTCACACCGAGTATGACTCACATGAGCTTAGATTAAATTTCAACCATAACACCCTCTCTAGGCCTTTAACCATGTCTATGTCCAAAAACCATTTTTTAGGACATTGTCCCAAAGGAAAACATGATCACCAATTCATTATTTAATTGATTGATGTGGACTTTGATCTTTTCCTTCTAGGCTAGGTACGTAGGAAACCTCCCAAGGTTCAAGCCCAAAACCAATATTTTCACATTGGTTCACCTTCGTCCTTTCTATACGACGTTAAATTGTACACCATTTTTTGTCCTCTATGACAATAAACTACAATATTCTTTGATACCCTCACCTGAGAGGGAATAATTATTAACATTCATTTTCAATCATGTTATATTTCAAAGACTATGTGTATACATGGTAATTCCTGAACCTTTTATCTTGGGTCAAACCATCATTGCACTAAAGTCCCCTTTTCACCCTTCACATGTATGAACCAAATCTATAGAGAGGGTATTTCTAGAACTACATGGGCTTGACTCCCATCCTTATGGGATACATAGGATCGTTCGAGTATCCCTAGAATCCATCCCCAAGTCATTGGGCCAAATGCTAAATTCCACTTTCAGTACCCTAGCTGAAAAGTCCCCATGAAAACACACACTGTGTATTTCTTATAATGGTTCGAGTTCTATGACCCTAAACTAAGATCTCCCACACTTTTGTCCCGCATGACGTTAAACTGCATTTCATGAGCTACATACAGCTTGATTCTCATCCTTATGGGAGACATAGTGAAGTCCAATATTTCAAATCCGGACCCAGCCACAACATGATTATGGTTAGCATTGATCTATGTATCTCGACATACATTGGACAATACCCATCTTTATGTGTTATAATCCTAGTCTTAAATACTGCCAGATCTTTATAACCCTTTTCTTGACTTCTGGTCACAAAATTTACAATTTCAAAGAATTATTTTTCCTAACCATGCAGCATGTGCCGTTAGGCGGCCTTGAATAAATAGTCTACATAACAGACATGTCATCCAACATACATTATTATTTGACTATGCAGCTAATGCCCTTCTGCGGCCCTGAATATTTCAACCCCCTAACGAGTTTTTCAAAATAGTGGTAACTTCATTCTTGGAATGAAAATATATTTTTTCCTTTGTTTTCTTACTAAAAATATGTAGGGATCCGCAAAAAAAATGGCCATCCTTAACATATCTGTTTCATACACTTTTTCATGATCTGAAAGTATTCAAGACTAAGGTTTATATTTCCCTTCCCTAAATTTGGGTCAGACCTTCGTAGGAGTGACATTCATCCAATTATTAGAAAATCTTGTTTGGAAATATCTTCTCCATATTCAAGTACCTCTCTCCATATAGAAAACTCTATGATTTGGAAAATTTTAATCCCCATAAACTTCCACTGGTTTTTTAGCAGTCGAAAAGTAAATTTCTGAGAATTCATTTTTCGGACTATGCAGCACGTGCCCTTAGGTGGCCTTGCATAAAAAGTCTACATAATAGACTTCTCAGCCAAAAGATGCTATTAGTTGACTATGCAGCTAATTCCCTTAGATGGCCCAGCATAATTCAACCCTCTAACAGGTTTGTTAAATAATTGTAACTTTATTCTTGGGAAATACTCCTTCTAATTCATTTTATCCCTTTTCGTATCATTCCTCAAATTCAAAATTTCTTAAGTCATAGTTTACTTGTTTTCCTTCATACATGAGTGTGGTAATATGTTTTCAGATAAATTTTCAAGGAATTGAGTCAATCTTAATCTATTCGGTCAAAGATATTTCGACCTTAAACATTATCCTTTTTATGTCTAATGTGCATGACTTTAAACTGCCCACAAAATACAAGGGAACACTGAATAAAAGTCAAGTTCCAACTCACTAAATATAAATTTTTTATGATTTATGTAATATTGATCAATTAAAATATTCAATGTTTGTTGCGTAATTTATTTTATAATAATCCTAGTAAAAATCAACCTTTGTTTACTAGGCCAATTGGCTTAGGTAAAAATATAAAGAAGGTAGAAAAGGAAGACATGTGCACCGATGATTGAAAATGAAAGTGTTATTTCCCTTTGATGAACAAGAATTAAGAGGACGTCCACAGATTGGAGTCTCTTCTCTTTTTGACGAAATTACAAAAGACTGTCAACATAAGTCATCACTTGATGTACAGCATCCCGAGCTTCATCAGCAGCTACTTGAAGCTCATGAACTCGACCAGCTTCATTCTTTTCAGCCTGATTATGTGTTTTTTTGGCATCTGCGATGGCTTTCATACCACTCATTTGAGCTCCCTCCAGTGAATTATTGTGTTGTTCAAGTTCTCCAGTTACATCATTTAACTATTGCTGAAGGTGCATCTGCTAGATGACTTTATCTTTAATATTATGCTTCAGTTCCTTCATCTTGGCAGCATAGTCTACCTCATCTCGGGATATCGCAGCCTCAAATTCGCTAATATTAGCTGATAGATTCACTCTAGTCAGAACTTCATGGCACTGTTGCTCCTTATCCCTCCTTATGATGACTTTCTTCACTGTGGAATGGATCTTTTGATATCCAAAACCGCCTAGTCCCAATATGAAAAATAGGGATGACAGTCGAGGGATATTCAATGATAGCTCTTCTAAAGGAACTTCAGATATGATCTTACATATGTTTTTCCATGCCTTGTGTCATGAAAATTGGAATGCCTTCTGTATTTCTGGATCTGACTCATCATCACTGTCACAGGGGGAAATGTAATTAGGGATTAATTCACTTAAGGAATTTCCCTATTCTACTCCTTCCCCCTTGACCTGTGATTCATCACTTTCAATTCCCTATGGGGCGGTGGATGAGGCCTCACCTCCATATCTAGCCACTAAAATTGATGGCCCTACATAATCAATTTAAAGATTTGGTTTGTTTTAAAGGATAAAAAAGTTAATTGACTGTATTAAAAATTAAGTACAGTCATAAATATTGTTATCCCTTACCTAACGGAAGATTAACAACCTGAGAAGGCTCCTCCCCATATTTCCTCTCTTTGACAGGATTTTCAGGATGAGTTTGAGGAAGCTTCACTGGGTTCATCTCCACTTGTGTTAATGTTTCTACAATAGTAGGGTTTTCTGTACCCCCTTCAGGAATGGGTAGTTCAGCAGCTTGCTTAGACAGAACTGCACATTTGAACTGATCATGATTAGACATTTAATAAGAAATTAATTTTTTAATAGGACGAAGGATAACACTTACATCCATAATCTTCTAAATTACATGGTAATTTAACATGATTTATAAAATCTTCGAAAGATGTGCCAAGTTCCAAAATTTCATCTAATGTCATCTTAGAATCCTGGTCAGTCTCACCAGTGGGATCATTTTACGTGTCTTCTTGGCGACCTTCATCCTACAGTCCCTGACCCTAGACAGCATCTTCAGATAAAATTGCGACATCAGTTGCAATAGTTTCCAAAAGCTCTAATGCAGGGGTTGAACCTGATGTATCACAGAATGGAAGTTAGTTGATGTTTCATTGAACATTTTATGTAGCATTGTTAACTTACCATAAGTAGGTTCTTCTCTTCTTGCAATAGTACTAGGAGGGATACTAAGAACAGATGCTGGCTCTTCTCGAGGAGCAGCCAAGTCAGCCTAAATTTGCGATTGTTCCAGAGCACCCTCTGTGGTCCTCAAAGGAGGATCAGTCCTTTCCCTCAGAGAGGAAATTGAAAAAGCCCCTATAATCCCAAGAAATATGTGAAAACATTTCATGGATATAGATTCATGATTATTGGAAGTACTTACCGCTACTAATGAAGCGTTTAGCTAGGAATTTCCTCCTTTGTTGACTTTTCTTATTTGGTTTTTTGGGAGTATCAGTAGTCTCCCTTATAGGTACATGAATTGATGAATGGAAGTTCATGTCCAACTATTCATTCATGGCCTAATGACCTGGAGATATCTCTACCGATTCATGAGAAGATTCATCATCATCCCCAATGGCAGTACCACCCGGGCTATATTGTGGCGAAGGATCCTCAGTTGTTCCTTTCTTGGAAAGCTGCAGGATGAAGAAAATAATTTCCTTTTTTAACAAATCTTTGATTGAAATCAAGTTTGAAGACAAATAATGAAAAGAAAAACATACATCTTCAGGGGCCATGAAATCGTGACACTCCTTATCTGTCCCCTCACCGGCACAATGATCTATCATTTCCTTCACATGCTTGGTGACAGGAATAGAATAGTCAGAGGCATATATGAGCATTTCCATCTCTCTGATGTAATCCCGCACTTCATTGGGTTTATCCTCGTAATGGATATCTATAGAAGACACAAGATTCCTTATTCTAGGGAATTGTAAACCCTCGCACAAATCTAGCCAGGTAGTCTCAGTACCACAATATAGACTCTGCCATGTCTCGATAGCCTCTGGTCGTAGATATTCAGTATGTGTACCAGAAGGCTACGAGGGAGGTCCAACAATCTTGGACTTCAATTTCTTCGCAACTCATGCACCTATTGAAAGAGAATAAGCAAATATGATTTATTGCTCTATAAATTAATGGTTATTAAAAATCCACATTGATGTAACTCACCAGGAGTTGATGGAGTGGGTCTTTTGATTCTTACCGGTGGATTATATCGGGCACGAGGCCAATTTTCCATTTGTTGTGCCTCATCATCCCCATTTTGGGAATCTGGTGAATCAGTCCTTGATGAGGAATCTAGCGAATCAGCTTCAGGTGGGGAAGCATCACCTTCATGGGGAAGGGTTTCTTTCTATACATCCCACTTCCTTTTCCGCACCTGATAAACTGGATGGTTCATCACCCCTCTAGGATATGCTGCTATCCAATGCTCGGCATACTAGGCAGTCAAGTTATATGCTGTATTTTCAACTGGTATATCAAACACTTCCCCATCCTTCTCCCTAGAGGTTAGCAACCATAGATTCTGAGCAACCATCGGATGTTTCTCTGACCTAACATTCATGGGGGGAGATACAGTGGTTTTCTGTAAACACATTAATTGATGTGAAAATCTATATTGATCATAGGCCTCGTAGATAATCTCTCTGTCAATTCTGGAGACCAGCACACCATCTCTGCAGTCCAGCATGTATGCCCTAAAATCCAGGTTGGATGTTCCATCATCAACAAACCACCCGGTTGAAGGATTTCCATAAGGAAAGAATTTTAATTCCTTATACATGCTCAGCCTCACCTTCATGTCATAATAATTGAGAGCTAGTGGAGAAATTCCACAGAATTCCTACACTGATGGCCTGAATTAACTTATGGGGATTTGTATTCCATATTGTACATTATACGTTCTGAATTGAGTGGCGATCCATCCCCAAAAAACATATAATGGTCCCACTATTCTCAAATGAGACTTACCGATGAAGACATGGAGTAAGATCCTGTGAATCTTTACTAAAATGGGGGTAGCCAACCCAACCATTTTCCCCTCTTCCAACTTGGCTGTGATAACAAAGGTCCTTGGCCTTACACCTCCCTTCAAATCCCTGACTTGAAAAAGATAAACATTGATCCACAAGGCCAAAAAGCCCGCCAGACGTGTCTTATTCGGGATCATCGGATTCACCTCTTATCCACACTTCTCAAATTCTCCTGCCTCTAGGGTCAGCCAGAATCTTCCAGCAGCACCCATTTTTTGTGTTTTGGGGAAAGTGGTAGGATGATTGGGCATATTCTCCTTGGGCCCCTTCTTCATGGATCCCTTCTCCTTTGATCCCTTCTCCTTCGTCTCCTTCTCTTGCATACTGATAAGAAATATATTCATCAATTCCTTTTGATGAATATCCCTTCTAGAATGAGTCAAGGAGGTCTCTAAAATCTTGATCTTGTGAAAGATTTTCAATAAATCCCAAGCCAAAGTCGGGGTCTTCTCCAAATCATTCCATGTCACCTTGGGAGGAATGAATTCATCATACATATCACCAAAATTGGAGCCCATGAGATCTTGTGGACATCCCACAGACTGATTCCTACATCTCCATGATTCAGACGAAATGAATTGGTTTCTGGGCTCCAATGGTTGAGTATCTTCAGCACGATGTTATCATGCCTGTAAACATATGTTTTCCCATCCCAAATGGCTTCATATATCGCAACCCCCTACAAATCATCGACAAACTCTGCACAGGTTTGTCGCACCTAGTGTGCCCACATCCAGGTCAGCTTCACACCCCCTCTAAGATAGAAAAACCATATTTTCTTCCAGCCTTTGGATTGATCCATCTGAGAATTTTGGAAGATTGAGGGATAACAATGTAGTTGCAGCTCAGGCATATGAGGATTCAGATCTGGCATACAAGGGGTATGATGCATCATATGGGCCTTCTCCACTGTTCCAGCAGTTAAAAATTCTCCACCACATGAAATATTTGCTGAAGGAAAGTTGGTATAATTATGGAACCAAGAAATCGGATGATAGTTCTTTAATTCTGGAATGGTAACCTATCGCAGATGACCATATCAATAAAAAGGCGGATAAATACTCTGGGGGTAGTCATGATGATACTTCTTCAAATACTTATCCAAATATGGGAGAGTGATATCGCAGACGGTATAATAATCATGGCCAATGATGCTCATCATATCTTCAATCCATTTTCTAGCTAGTTTGTCAGTCGTTCCAATTCTCCTGGGAGCCATTGAATCTGCACAAAAGTTGAATGAATTAACTCTTAAATGGGTTTATTTTTCATAAAATTTATGAAGAAATTCGAAAAAATGGCAAAGGAATTAAGGCACGCAAGTCTAACTTTGGCGTGCAAGTATGGATGTGTCGTGCAAGAATGATGTGCCGCATAGGTATTTGGTGCGCATGTATAACCGTGAAAGTCCAAATACCTTGACAGCAGCGTGATAGTGAAGAAACAGAAGAAAAATGAGAAACTTGTGTGGAAAAGACAACATGCGCTGCGAGATCTCTAAGTCATGAAATTCGGTGCTTTGCGCGATAATGGACGCCTATATATAGGCCACGACACACCCCTGCACATCTAATGACAGCGCACCTAAAGCCATCGTGCTCAACACCTGTGCGCCGTCCTCTGTGCGCTCAACACTTGCATGCCACCTTTCCTTTGGTTGTCTTCTTTTCCTCAGAGTCACATCCTCATTTCTTTTAGATCAAACTATGAGGGGGACTTTTGTTGACGCTCCTTTCTATCACGGAGTCTAAATGAATGGAAAGGGAAATGCCTTAGAATAAAGTGATTCATCATTTGAAGAAAACATCAAAAATTGACAAAGGCATGAACCAAGATTCCAATTAACATGTGTCACGCAAGTTTCAACAAGGTCTCACAAGTATACTTGTGAACCTCTCATTGGTCACGCAAGTGACTTGCGCGCCCTCTTTGAAATTTCTCCCAGGTTATCTCCAGTCTATAAATACCCCTTGTGGGCCCCCCATTTCAAGGGAAAAAAATTCCAGAACCTCGGATTTGAGTTCTCAGTGCCATAGTCTCTTCTCAAAGCATCTGAACACTTATAAGGTAATTTCATACCTAGAACGGAAGATCTTAAGAGGGTGAGGAAGGCCTATGTGTTGTAACTCATCAACAGTTGCACGCCTGGGTGGCTAACGCTTAAGGAAAATGGCCACACTTACGAGCCACCTTACTCCTTCCACATAACTTGCACGCCTCTCTTCTGAAAGTCTCCAGGGTTAGTATAAAAGTCTTGAGCCAAGCCGCGCCCGAATTCTACCCTAAGGATTGGCCGACACACAAGTACACATGTGTTTCCCAAGTATACCTACGCGACCAGGACATGCGTGCCCATGAAGAACTTGTGCACCCACGTCGTACTTGTGTGCCCCTCTTTTTTTCGGTTCCCTTCCTGCCTATTTAACCCCACTTACACCTATCCACCTCTCCTATTCAGTATTAAGCCTTCAAAATTTTCTCCAAAGCCTTTTATGGCATGATTTCCTTGTTGTCTTCCTTATATGAAAGGAATTATGTAGAACATATCTCAAAAACTAGTGATTTAAGCATATTTATATCACTAATGTTATAGAGTTCATTCATTCAACCTCATCCTCTAAGATGAGAGAATCCTTAATTTGGGCCTCCTTTTCAGGTGTAAGCCCGAGTCCAAATTCTCATTAATTTGGCCACCCTCCTTAGGAGTAAGCCCCAAGTCCTCATTAATTTGGGTCTCTTTTTCAGGAGTAAGCCCCAAGTCCCCTATTTTGGGCATCCTCTTTAGGAGTAATCCCCAGTCATAATTCCCTTAACCCGGGCTTCCTTCTCAAGAGTATGCCCCAGTCTTAACATTCCCAAATATGGGCATCCTCCTCAAGAGTAAGCCCCAACCATGGTTTTATTAACCTGGGTTTCCTCTTCAGGAATAATTTCTTGTCTAAAAGTCTACAAATATGGGAATCCTCCATAAGTTTAAGCCCAAGTCCCTTAACCTAGGCTTCATTCTCATGAGTAAGCCCCAATCTTAATTTCTCTTAACCAGTCTTAATTTACTTTTGATCTGGGCTTCTTTCTCAGGAGTAAAACCCAATCATGAGTCCAATCCTAATTTGGGAATCTTCTTTAGGAGTAAGGCCCAAGTTAGACAACCCAAATCTCCATGAAGTACATATACCTTTATAGACCTTGTTCTTGTATTTATTCCCTGAAGTAAGTCTTAATCCTCATTTATTTTGGGCATTCATACAAACATAATCCCCACATCATTTCATCTTTCGTGGCATAATTGTCTGGTTTCACCAATACCTCTTGTTTCTCACACCGAGAATGACTCACGTGAGCTTAGAGTGTAAAAGTAATCATGAAATATTTTTTTAGCCATAAATCATGCATAAACATCATACTCCCTTACTCAAACTAGGTGGGTTCTGATTCCTTTTCCAAAACAAAGGATATGTATGTAGCCCATCAGCGGGTACGATCCCAACTCTGAAATAATCCATTTCCTTCAGAATGACATTAATCTTCATGTGCCCCACTGAGTGGATTTAAAACCAGTATGGTTATCATAATGTCCAAGATACTTTTATGTACTGAAGGATACCATTAACTAAGAATCTCTAACAAATACAGATGATTATCTATCGATGAAGAACCTTGAATACATATAAAATATTCTCGAAATTTCCAACATATCAATTATTGATTGTTAGATATAAAGGAAAGCTCTTTTTATAATTGGTAATGCAATAAGGATTAACAAACACAACATAAATCTATAATAAGAGTCCCGGAGTAGACAATAATTTCCCTAAAAAAGGTGTGATGAGTCCGACCTCCCATCCTCTCGACCAATGCAAATTCCTAAGCCTCATCAGTTCAAAACTAATGAGCACCTAACTTTCGAAAGAATGTCCAAATGGATATGGATTCATTGGATGTTTCTAGTTCTATGAATAAGAGTCTCTTGGTCATTATGATAACACTACTAGTTCTAAATCCACTCAGTGTGGAACTTGATGTTTATTTTCATTTAGAAGGATATGGATTATTTCAGAGTTGGGATCAAACCCGCTAATGGGATACCTGAGTATACTTTGTTTTGGAAAAGGAATCAGAGCCCACGTAGTTCAAGTAAGGGAGTATGATGTTTATACATGATTGATGGCTCAAATAAATATGCCATGATTACTTTTACACTCTAAACTCACATCAGTCATGCTCCGTGTGAGAAATAAGAGGTATTGGTGAAACCAGACATTTGTACCAGGAAAATGAAATTATGTGGGGCTTATGTATGTATGACTGCCCAAAATAGATGACGATTAAGATTTACTATAAGGAATAAATCTAGGAACAAGGTCCATAAAGTATTTTTACTTCATGGAGATTTGGGTACTCTAACATGGAGCTTACTCTTGAAGAAGATGCGAAAATTATGAGGGGACTCATGATTGGGTTTTACTCTTCAGAAGGAACCCCAGATCAAAAGTAAATTAAGGCTGGTTAAGACAAATTAAGGCTGAGGCTTATTCCTGAGAAGGAACCACTGGTTAAGGTACTTGGGGCATACTCCTAAGGAGGATGCCCATATTTTTATAATTTTATAGTGGGGCTTATTCCTGAAGAAGAAACCTAGGTTAATAGAACCATGGTTGGGGCTTACTTATGTGGTGGATACCCATGTTTGGGAAATTTAAGACTGGGGCTTACTATGGAGAAGGAAGCCCATGTTAAGGGACTTATGACTGGGGTTTACTCTTAATGAGGATTCCCAAATTAAGGGACTTGGGTCTTACTCTTGAAAAGGAGGCCCAAATTATTGAGGACTTGGGGCTTACTCCTAAGGAGGATGCCCAAATTGATGATAATCTAGACTAGGGCTTACTCCTGAAATGGAGGCCCAAATTAAGGATTCTCTCATCATAGAGGATGAGGTTGAATGAATTAACTATCTAACATTAGGGATATAAGATGTGTATATCACTATGTTTTGAGAGATGTTCCACATAATTCCTTTCAGATAAGGAATCCAACAACGAAATCATGCCAAAAATGGGTTTAGAGATAATTCTGAAGGCTTAATCCTAAAGAGGAGAGGTGGATAGGTGTAAGAGGGGTGAAATAGTCACGAAAGGAACCCAAAAAGAGGGGGGCGTGTAAGTACTGCGTGGGCACGCAAGTACTGCATGTGTGCGCAAGTCCTGGTTGCACAGGTATACGTGCACGACAAACGAATACTTGCGCGCCAACCAATCCTTAGGGTAGAATTTGGGAGAGGCTTTCCTCCAGCCTTTTATAGTAACCCTGGAGACTTTCAGAAGAGAGGCGTGCAAGTTATGTGGAAGGAGTAAGGCGGCGTGCAAGTGTGTCCATTTCCCTTAAGGACTGGCCACCCAAGCGCGTAAGTGTTGATGAGTTTCAACACTAAGGCCTTCCTCCTCCTCTTTAGATCTTTAGTTTTAGGTAAGAAATTAACATAGTAGTGTTCGGAATATTTGAGAAGATACTAGGGCGCCGGGAACACAAATTTCCGGTTCTATAATTTTTGTCCTTGAAATGGGGGGCCCACAGGGGGTATTTATAGACTGGAGAGACTCTGGAAAAAATATCAAAGAGGGCGCACAAGTCACTTGCGCGGATAATGAGAGACGTGCAAGTATACATGGGCAACCTTGTTGAATCTTGCACGACACATGTGCATTGGAATCTTGGTTCATGCCTTCGTCAATTTTTGATGTTTTTCTCAAAGGATGAATCACATCATGGTAAGGAATTTCCCTTTCCATTCGTTTAGACTCCGTGATGGAAAAGAGCATCAATAATGTAATTAAAAAGTGACATAGAAAAGTTTACTAATGGTAAAAATACCATTACCCAAATTCTAGGAAAAAATTTCTCCTAAATATAATACTGGCATTGGTTATCAACCTAGTAAAAGAAGCCTTGGTAGAAAAAATTTTGTTTCAAAGTCTATGACATATAATTTTGTTCCCAGTTCTGGACATAGCTCAACTAACTCGATTCATGATACATACTCTACTATTTCACGTTTTTGTGGACCAAATAGAGTTAATTTTTCAAATACTTTACATAATGCTTATAGGAAATGTATGAGACAAATATGTATTCCTAAATTACTTATTACTAATGTCACTAGACCCAAACAAGTATGGGTACCAAAATATGTCTTTGATTGATCATGTTGTAGGAAAGCAGCTTAAAAAGATCCTGCACAAATCTGTGGTACTTGGAAAGTGGGTGTTCAAGTAACATGATAGGAGACTACTCAGGCTTCAAGAATCTAAAAAATATAGATGGAGGACATGTCACATTTGGTGACAATGCCAAAGGGAATATCATTGGTTTGGGCCAGATTGGTAACTCTTATTCGATTCTAATTTCTAAAGTATTGTCTGTTAATGGATTAAAATATAATATTCTTAGTATCTCATAATTTTTTTATGATCGATATCATGTTGAATTTGAAAATGATGCCCGTAATGTCTCTAATTCCAAAGATGAACTAGTATTATCTGGATCATGGAATGAGAATGTTTTTTCTGTTAATTTATATTCCTTAACTTCTCAAAATGTATCATGATTAAGTGTATTTCATAATGAATCTTGGCTCTGGCATAGGATATTAGGAAACTGTAATGTTCACTCCCTTGAAAATATAACTATAAAAGTCCAAGTTAAAGACTTACCTAAAATTGAGTTTCCAAATGACAAAGTGTGTAATCCTTGTCAAAAGGGAAAACAACACAAAATCTCTTTCAAACCAAAGAACTAAGTTTCTACTTCTCGACCTCTCGAGTTGGTTCACATGGATCTATTTGGACCATAGAGAGTTTCTAGTTTAAATGGGAATCACTATGTTTATGTTCAATTAGATGATTTTTCTAGATATACCTAGACCTTTTTCAAGGCTCAAAAAATTGAACATTGCTCTTATTTTACTAAGTATTCCAAGTCTGTATAAAATCATAGTGGACTTAAAATTAAATCTTAAAGAAGTGATCATGGTCGTGAGTTTAAAAATCAAGAGTTTGAATCCTTTTGCTCACAAAATGGTTATAATCACAATTTCTTTTCCCCTAGAACACCTCAGCAGAATGGAGTTATAAAATGAATAAATAGAACCCTTCAAGAAATTTATAGTACTATGCTTAGTGAATATTACCTACCTATTTACTTTTAGGCTGAACCTGTTAATACAACATTATACATAATCAATAGTTTCTTGATTAGACCAATTCTCAAGAAGACCCCTTATGAACTCTGAAATAATAGGAAGCCTAAGGTTAACTAATTTAGTGTTTTTGGTTGCAAAGACTTTATTCTCACCACTAAGGATAATCTTGACAAATTTCCAACCAAAAGTGATGAAGGAATTTTCATAGGTTATTCAATTTCAAGAAAATATTATAGAGTACTCAATAAGAGAACTAAATGTGTGGAAGAATATGTTCATATTATGTTTGATGAAACAGATCCACATGAGCCTATAACCATCCTAGAAAATATGGAGGATGATGTATCAAATCTGAACATCGACTCAAAATCCTCAAATACCTCTGTGAAAGAATCTATAAAAGCTTCCAATTCTGGAAATTCTGTGCAATCAAGTCATAATGAAGCTGAATCTATTGATGAAACTAAATTCACTGTTCACTCTTTTTCTAGAAAGGTTATAACTCTTAAAAACCATCCATTAGATGTTGTTGTAGGAGACTTAGAGAAAAGAGCACAAACTAGAGCTTTTATAAGAAAGAAGGTTGGATATCAAGCCTTCTTGTCACATCTTGAACCTAGACACATTGATGATGATATCAGTGATGAATTTTGGGTAATTTCTTTGCAAGAAGAACTCAATCAGTTTGAAAGAAATAATGTTTGGAAACTTGTTGAAAGACCAAAGGACCCTTTTGTTATGGGAACTAAATGGGTGTTTAGAAATACGGTAGATGAAGATGGAAACATAGTTAGAAATATGGATAGATTAGTTACACAAGGCTATAGTCAAGAAGAATGAATTTACTATGAGGAGACTTTTTCTCCAGTATCCAGACTTGAGGCCATTAGAATTATACTTGCTTATGCTACACATCTGAATTTCAAACTATATCAAATGGATGTTAATAGAGCATTCTTAAATGGGTATATAAATGAGGATGTTTTTGTTGAACAACCCCCTGTATTTATAAACCCTCATTTTACAAATCATATTTTCAAACTGTCAAAATCTTTATATGGGTTAAAGCAAGCTCCAAGAGCTTGGTATGACATATTTAGTACTTTTCTAATTTCCAAAGGTTTTACTAAAGGAATAGCTGATCCTACCCTTTTTATAAAACAAATTTCTAATGATGTTTTTTTTGTTCAAATCTAAGTAGATGATATTATTTTTGGATCTTCAAAAAATTCCTTATGTATTGATTTTTCTAAAATGATGCAAAAAAAATTTGAAATGAGTTTAACAGGTGAACTAAAATTCTTTCTTGGAATTAAAATATTTCAAAATAATGATGGAATTGTTTTGACTAAAATTAAGTACACTAGAGATCTTATAAAACGTTTTGGATTGGATAGCACAAAAAGTAGTGACAGTCCCATGAGTACCACCTATAAGTTGGATCTTGATGAAGATGGAAAATCTATTAATCAAACCACTTATAGAGGAATGATTGGAAGTTTACTCTATTTAACTTCTATCTGTCCTGATATTATGTTTAGTGTGTGTATGTGTTCTCATTTTCAAGAAAATCCTAAAGAATCTTTTTGAAATGTGGTAAAGAGAATTTTCAAATACATCAAGAATACACCCAATTTACGATTGTCCTATCCTAAAGGAAAATCGTTTGAACTAGTTAGTTATTCTGATGCTGACATCGGTGTCTTTATGTTAGATAGAAAGAGAACCTCTAGAACATGTCCCATTTTAGGCTAGTCACTAGTATCATGGTGTAGTATGAAAAAAATTCCGTTTCATTATCTACTGCAGAAGCTGAATACTTAGCTGCTGGCAGTTGTTGTGCACAAATTTTGTGGATGAAACACACTTTATTAGATTATGGATATCAATTCAGACATGTCCCAATAAATTTTGACAATAAAAGTGCTATTAAAATTTCAAAAAATGAGGTTTCACATTATAGGACAAAACATAATGATGTAAGACATCAATTTTTGGGAGATCATTATCAAAAAGGTGATATTACCTTTGAATTCATTGGCACTAAATATCAACTTGCTGGTATATTCACTAAACCATTAAATTCTGAGAGAATAGATTACATCATACATAATATTGGAATGATCAAACACAAATAGATATCTTACTGGTCTTACTGTTTATTACTTTACTATATATTACATTACTGTTTCATGTTCACGGTTTCTCAGTTACTGTCTCATGTTTACGGTCTCACAGCTAGCACTTTGTATTCACGGACTTTCATTCACTGTCTCACTATGACCAAACAATTTACTTAATGTCTCACCATGATAGAACTAACCATTAACTGTCTCACCGTGATGACCACTGACTGTCTCACAGTGTGGACCATTTACCATCATACCGTAATGACTATTCACGGTCTCACTGTGAAAATTATTTATGCTTTTCTTTTAACCCATATCGCGATAATTTTTTTCACCGCTTTTTTACTTTATCGCGTTATTACTTTTGTGACGGTTGACATTCCCAAATGATAAAACAAAAGGGTTTCACTCGATTATTCACCCAAACTCTCTCCAACTCACTCCTCTCGAACCCTCTCAAACATGCAACCTTTATCTATCTCTCTCTCTTTCTAAAACCATCAGTGGATTCCATGGATGAAGCATCTGTCTTCATCCAGACTTGAGAAGCATAGCTCGAAGA
This sequence comes from Viscum album, assembly GCA_963277665.1. Taxonomy (NCBI): domain Eukaryota; kingdom Viridiplantae; phylum Streptophyta; class Magnoliopsida; order Santalales; family Viscaceae; genus Viscum; species Viscum album. Next base: position 1,283,543,639 of record OY728159.1, on the reverse strand, counting down.
AAAAGAAGAGAGAACTGAATCTGGCACCCGAAGGACCCTTGAATCCAATCCTGGTAAATCATAGTGTTGTACCTGAAATGGAAATTTGGAATGAGTGGATGTTGTATAACAAATCCTTGGTTTTAAAGGTTTTATGAGAAAAATTATGACTTGAATGGTTCTCAAGGATGGATAGACCCATTTACCCAAGGTTGGTAGCACAGTTCTATCAGTATTTAGAATTTTCTTTTGATGCTTGTGAATGTTTTGTTGTGAGGAGGTGGGTCAATGGAAAAAGATGCTCCTTCTCATCGAGGTTATGGGATGCATGCCTTAGGATACCTCACGAAGGAATCTTTGATGATTATCAGTGAGATACCCCACCTATAACTGATTTCATTGACCCGTAAAATGAATTAGAAACCATAACTAGAAATGGTACCAAGAGAAGGGCCATAGCTGCTGAACTTGATGGAGAGACAAGGCTATTGTTCAAATTTGTTCAAAATCTGATTAGCCCGTGGAAAGGTGACATTTTATTCTTAAATTATCATGATGTAATTATGATTCATCTCATGAATAATAGACACAAAATCAATCTGTGCAAATATATCATTCACCATATGTGTGAATTGATCGAGGTCACATCCAAATCCACATCTCTAATTTACTCTAGACTGATTTCAACTATGCTTATTTCCAAAGGAGTAGTTGTACCCAATTAATAAGTACTTATGTAATATGAATAATGTTTATCTAAACCTACCATATAAGGGATGAAAATAAACTGGAACCCCTAGAAGAAGGAGTGGGTTGAAGATAATGATAATCTCTATGAGAAGTTCAATCCTATAGACTATCCAACAAGGACAAAGGACATTTCTGATCCTGGTTTGGAACCAGATGAAGTTGCTAAGTATCTAGAAGATGAGGAAGAAGAAGAAGAGGCAGCTGAAGTACCACATTAGGAATAAGTTGAAGTAACTTAAAGGGAAGAAGTTGTTGTTGAGGAAGAAAGGTCTATCATTCCTCCTATTGTTATTGAAGAAGAACATCATATCCCTAGAGATGATGTTAATCTAGAAATCCAATCTAAGGCTGTAAGAGAATTAGTTGTCCCAGAACCTGAGAAACATGTCATGGATGAAACAAATCTGGAACAACTCCCTATCATGGAAGAGGCTGTAGTAGAAGAACTCCCTGCTATCCAAGAAGCTAATCTGGAAGACCTTCCTATGGAACAATCTATTCCTGAGATAATACCCTCTGCTGAAGAGAGGATGGACATAGCCTTTAGGTTGGATAGGCAAGAGATGGCTAAGGAAATTATAGATGAACCATTGGATTTAAATCAAGTACCTGAGCCTCAAGGTCCTGAAATGGAATAACTTATTGAGGGGGAGGAACCTCAAAATCATGAGAATAATGAAGCTAAAGATGTTGAGGCTAAGTCTGATGAATCATCTCAAACAAATGAGTCATATTCAGTGGAAACTCTGTATAAATTCCCTATCTTTTATGATGTGAGTGAATCTCAATAGATTATTGCCATTGGGATTGATCTTTCTTCTTTGTTTCAACTGAAATCCGTCAAACTCTTTGCACATGAACCTGAACCTCAACCAGAACCTCAACCTGAGCTTGAATCTGTACCAATTCTTGCACCTTTACCTGAACAACAATCTTTTTTCAGTAAAGATGATTTTAAAGTCTTCATATAAACTATCTTAGTTGGAGTTGAGAAACTCTTGTCCTCTCAACCTCATCTTGTGACCCAACTGACTCAGGAAGATGCTGCACTGCTTTTAAAAGAGATTATCTGGAACATTCAACCCAAGATTATTCATGAAATTGAAAAAGTAAGGGTTAAAAATAAGTTTCTTAGTACTGATTTTGCAACTATGAAAGTCATGGTTGAAGACCTATAGAAAGAACTAGATTCAAGATCTGAGCCTGCTCCTGCACCTACTCCTGCTTCTCTTGAACCTTCTGTTTCAAACATCTCTCATGATATTGTGTCCCAGATTCATCCATACCTCTTATCCTTTGATGAAAAGATTGTAGAAAGGCACACACATATGTTTCACCACATGAGAGAACTTGTGGAGAACCTGAATAAAATCATAGATGAATATACTGGTTGTATTCAAAAGGTACTGAACGAGTTTAAATCTATGACCACCGTAGTCAAAGATTCTACTCCCTCTAGTCAAACCTCTACTCCTTTTGAAATTTCTCTTCTCAGATCTATAGTCAAGGAAGATAATTTTAATGACTTATGTGGCTTTGATATGGATCCTTTATCTGATGTTGTTAATAACAGTGATAGAGTGATTGACTTGGTTCAAATTCACTCAAAGATTGCCAATTATGCTCAATAGGAGATCTCTATGAAAGTGGACTTCTATTTCAGCAGGATTTTCTCCAAAACTGATATGACAAACCACTTTAAATATCTTGTAGAGAATATGATAATTCCTCCTGTAACTCAAGCCTTAAAAAAAATGTTCGGATGCTCACTGAGTTTATGAGATTGTTGAAAAAGTTCTTGGAAAATAAAGATGATTTTGAAAAGTCCATTCAGCATGGAGGAGATATTATTGCATACTTCATTAAACTTTTGAGGTTGTATCTTCATGTGCAAAGTACAACAATCGTTGCTCCAGCGGCTGCTCCCCTCAGACCTCGATTACTTACATTCACTTATTCATAAGCTTCCACAACCATGTCTGTTGGATAGGATCTTAGTCAGATCAGGCATGTCATCCTTGCCCAATAACAGCCTAGATCTGCTATAGCTCCAACATTGGATTCCCCAATCTTCGAAGGTCTCCCTTTACCTTCTCTATCTACCACTTCTATGCCTTCTTCGACATTAGTAATTTCAACTATGGCTTCCTCTTCTACTACTGATAAAGGAAAAGAGAAGGCCAATCCTTGATGAAGACCAATGACTACTATATTTTTGATGGGGATGTCAATGATTTTTTTATTTCTACATTATGTTGTATGCTGAACACAATTAATGCCATATACACTATTTTACCTCTATTCTTTCTACTTTTTGATAATCCCAAAAGGGGGAGAATAGTTATCTATTATTCAAAACCTATCTGTTATTCTATATGTTATTTTCTCTGTAGCTGGATTCAATTTACCCTTTAACTATACTTGATTTGTGATTATCCAAAAGGGAGAGAATGTTGTACCCCTCATGTATTATTCATGTTTTATTGATCACAAATCTCAAAAATAATTACAAATCATATTAACGATCACAAATCTTATTAATCATGTTTATTTATGTTTCATGTTATCTAATACCTTATAATGGTTAAGCTCAATTAATTTTATGCATATTACTGTTTAAGTCAGAATACATTTATTTTCCTAGGTACAAGACACAGTGAAGCTTGACACAGTAAGTCAGACATTGTGACTAGTGAGACACTGTGACCAATGAGACACTGTCACCACGAGACACTGTGACACAGTAAGCTTGACACAGTGAAGCCAGGAACTCTGCCTAAGTGCCAGACAAAGTTAGCAAGAAATAGTCATCAAGCAACGATGAATCCAAAATCAATGGGCAAGGCACCAGAAGCTAGAAAACGTAAGCGAGACACCATGAAGGAGACACCATGAAGGAGATACTATGAAGGAGACACCGTTTTCATAACTATTATGACACTGTTTCCTAACTATTTTTTCATTTTTCTATTTAACACTTTAACGGTCATATTTGACGCCTTTAATGCACTAAAATAATTAATGATTCTTTGTAGACATAGTACGATGTACGAGGTATGACACACATGGAACCTTTCGGCCAAAACCGATGCATTAAAAGATACAGAGAAGAGTTCCCAAGAGAAACCCACATACTACATGACACGCAACAACTCAAGAAATGCGAGTGCACCATATTGAATAGAACACCAATCTTGAGAACGACCAAGAAAAAGATATTTTAATATATTCCAATAAGAAATTGTCTCATGCATGTAATCCAACTCTACTGAAAAACACTTGAAGCACAGAGAACATCTTCACTCATGAAGAACACAAGCTGAACCACAACACTCTGTTTTTCAATAAAAAAACTAGATAAGGACTCAAAAGCATTTCTGTATTATTCAAGGAGTCCATATCTACACTACTAATCACTAGAGAATTATAAACTCACATCAGCTATCTCTTAGTGGTTTATTTATTTTACCTTCTAGTGGTGTGTGTACTCTGTATATTTTACACACACTGACTCCTGTGCTGAACTAGAGGATTTCAAAATCCTCATACCAGATTCTTTCCTCTTGTTTACCCACGAAAACTGTGGAAGAGGTCCCTATGTGTCCAGGTCATTATTTTGTTTACCCATGAAAACTATGGAAGAGGTCTATGTGTGGCCTGGACAATCCATGTACTATTGTTAACCCCGATCCAGGGTGTGGATTAGAGTTTATTTATATAAAATTCTTTGTGGCTGGTGATCACCATGTTGAGTGGATTAGGTCTCGTATTGAGACTGAACCACTTTTTTTTATATTTTTTGTTCCATTTAAATTTAGTCTACTATGTTTTACTACTTTACTACACAATCCATAAAAACACTAAATTCATTTTGATAGTTAGTCTTGGAAAGAAGTTATATATGATTTCATATTAGGATAACTTCAAAAGTAATTTTGATAATACCAATTACGATTATTGAGAATTAATCAATATTCTAAGAAGTTTTTTGAATAGTCAAATTCATATAACAGTATAACCTTGATTAACTGGGTTCTATCTATTTTTGGGGAAATCATCTTTTAGAAAACTAATATCTTTTAAACAGAGATTTTTATAGTAACTCAATTCACCCCTCCCCTCTTGGGTTAACTAATCCGACCAACAGAAATGATCAATCTTACTTCATGGGTTATGTATATAATCTACAACATGCCTTGCTAACCTTGGAAAGTTAGCTTCATACTTTGTGACATTCTCATCTTCCTATTTCCTCAGACTCAAAAATAGTGTTTCCATATCTACTCGATGGTTATGAGGAAAGTATTTTTCTAATAAAATTTCTTTAAACTCCCTCCATTCCATATTTGATACTTCATCATCTTCCTTTGTGTTCTAAATCAATTACCACCATTGATCAGCATCTTCGGTGAGGCGGTAAACTGCCATGACAACTTTTTCCCTTTTGCTACTCCCCAAGGCATGGAATATTTTCTCTAAATAATTTATCCATTTCTTATATACTAGTGTATTTGTACCCAAATTTAATTTTGGTTGTTGTTGCCTCATGAAGCGTTCTAACATTGATCCTCCATGCTGCGGATCGAGGTGCTCCATACAGGTAAGGTTATTATTCAAAACCTGAGTGAGTGGTCCCAGTATGGTGATTAGCTGATCATCACCAGTTGTATCACCATCTATACTATAATTATCTTGAGTAGGAGGGAAATCCATACATGGAGTGCATGAATTGATATGGTTTTTATTCCTTCCACTAGGCACCATTTCTAAACAATGACATAAACAAGATTAGTTTATGAATTGAAATACATAATTATAAACTTGTAAAATACTTAACACAAATTGAAAAGTTTATGGATATAATCCATAATCATAAAAAAAATGTTTCCCTTGAGGAAGTATATACTCATAAACCCTTCATAATGGTTTAAAAAAAATTAGAATTATCCTAAGCATGTCCCCTAGGAGTGTCGTAACCAAGAGTGCAGCAAGTCCTGTTGTCATGCACCAGTTTCAATTCGAGTCTAGCTTAAAGCGATGTTTTCCAGTTTTACCCCAAGGTACATCTGTGCTAGAGCCTCCTCTACTTGCTTGTATCCAGAAAGGGAATTATTTCTTGGAAAAACTAACAAAATTTTTACAATAACAAATTTCTAGGAAGTTCTGCTATACTAATCCTCAAAGTCTATCTTAGGGCTATGTTCTCTAATCAGAGTAGATCTAAATCTATTTTCCAATGTTTTTACTAAAATTCTTCGGATAACAACTGTAACATCGTGACCCCAGAAGCCTAGAGTCGGTTCATTATTATGTATCATTGGCATGATGACAAGATATCAAGTCTCGAAAGACTGATTAGTTTAAAAGACTTGTAAGTACTAGATACATTCATAATGTTTACATTACATCATAAAATGGAAAACTAAAACAACATTTCTTCCATATACAACACTAATATCCCATAGAATATCCCTGCAGTTCATTCATAATATACTTCTTTATATCCTGGGAAAAATAAAACATAGAAAGGGGTGAGCTCAGATGCTCATTAAGGATAACAATATAGTAGAAACTTTTATAAATAAGCATAAACATTTAAGGAAATGTATAGAACTAAAACAAAAGCCTTTTGAACATAAACTTAATCATAACATGTAAGATGAAAATAAAAATAATTCTACTTACTTATTCACATTGATATTATACTAGTCGAATAATTACATGCAATATCAATAACCACTTTCATAATGATTGAATTCATAATGCCATAATTTCATAACCACAAATTCAAGGCCTTCTGCCAAGACTACAAATAATATCTTTTCAAGTCCTTGTGTCAAGACACTAGTTTGTCTCATGATACCTACTGATGCATAGAGGAGCTATCATGGGCTCCACCCGTCACTTACTAAGTCAAATGCATTCCCCATATGAAAAGGTTTAAACATAACATAAACATTCGTATTAAAACTGGCATACGAAATGTCGATAATTTATCCATAAACCATGACTGGTATGAAATAACACATGAATAGTCAAACATATCACAAAACCTTCAATACAATATGGATGTTTTGTATCATAATAAATCAACATCAATCAAACTTAAAATCCATCAAACAATGTTGACATAGATGAAATCAAAACCTTTTTAGAGAAATATATCGTTCTATTTTGAAATTATTTAAAGGTCCTGTAATTATAAAAGAAAACATTTATATTTGAAAATATTCTTATATGCTTGTAAGAGAAGCTTCGAAGATGTTATATTGGTAGAAAATAGCCGCACCCTCCATATAAGTTAAAAAACATTCTTAACTTAATTTTTTCGAAAAGGTCATAACGTACCTTGTTTGGAAAACGACAGAATGATTCCTTTATAAACATCTTATAAAATTTAAACAAGGTTATAAATGAATTTAACCCAAAGTCTATAAAATAGTAATATGGTTTTGATATACATTTTTAAGAAACATGGATGTGGATGATAAAGAGGTCCGAGTAGATAATTATATATAAACAACCTCGGATAATGAAGAGATTTTGAAATTAACCCTTACCTTGTATTTTTCCTTGGTCGAGGGTAGGTTAACCTCCTGTATAATACTGAAATAATTGTTATTAAATTATACACGAATCATATACATTAATATGATATCATATATGATCTTTTAATATTGCTTTGTTAATAACATCATAGTATTATCATCGTTTTAGGTGTTAACTGATTTGTTATCCTTTATATGATTTGTCACATAAGTAATGTTTTTTATGGATAGGATGTATCTTATTTGTATTCATAATTATATTTAGTCTTTAAAAAAAATTTAATCATCTAATTAAAATTAGTCTTGAATGGATACGATGGGGAATGAATCTCATCGCGTACGTGGAGACGGTAATCCGTACGTATGCACGAGCGACAATATCATGATTTTGATTTTAAAATAATATATAATTGGATGGTATATCATATATACATAAATATTATCATGTTATAATTATTATTTACATCAATTAAATATCATTATGATACCCATCCAAATAATAATGTATTGAATAACAATTACACCACGACGTGGAGACGGTAAGTCGTACGTACGCACGTATGGTGACATGTCATTCAAAGGATGGATAGAATAATGAATATGGTTGTACCAAATTGATAATCGCATCACAATATATAGAAGATAATGGAGTTATTATTTTATAATTGAAACAACAAAGAAAGAGGAAGTGGAATAAGAAAGGAACTTGAAAGAGATGATGAAATATTTACCTCTTCTTCGGGTTCTTCTTTTATATTTGATCAAAAGGGATCCTTAGGTTGGAATTATGAATAAAGTAAGGCCTCTAGAATGAAGGGAGGAAATTTTATAGGGTATATGGGTAGGTTTGGCTTGAGCCAAATGGCTTTGAACATGTGAATTAGAGATAAGGGGAAGTTCCCTTCTATAAGAGTGGTGAGGGGCACCTTAGGAAAAGCTAGAAATATTATTTTATAATAAAATCATGTTCGGTTTATAATAGCTCCAAAATGAATTATTTATAGTCTAAGGTGGTGATGGGTCGAAAACCACTCAACCAATAGGTTTTAGACAGGTTTTGATCACTATATTAACTTTAAATTTTATATTTAACTCTTAGTTAAATAGTTTTACATTTACCACGTCTCTTTGTATTTTTATATTATATGGTTAATAAAATTACAATAAAATTTCAAGAGAACACCAACTGGTTCATTAATGATACACCAATCATTATATAGGTATTCCGGTTGAACCATATATTTTTATGAATATAATATCAATTAATAATATAATATTTTTTTAAAAACTCTTTTATGTCAATTTTGAAACTATTTGGTATTTTGTTTTTATTAAATTGATAACAAAATTATTACATCAAAAAAATTCATCTAACCAACCCTAACATGTCAAATTAACCTAGATAATTACTATAATTCATAAAAAGTCTCAAATTAAATTTATTTGGATCTTTATAATATCAATTATTTTAATATTTTATTAATTAGCTAATTACTGCATCACCATTGTGTCATAAATAAATTAAATTATTTAATGTATAAAAAATATAAATAAAATTCAATTATATAGGAAATATTTTTATATTTCTAATGAATTTTTATAGTCGAATATATCTTATGTATAACCCTATATTAAAAATGGTTTAGTTATTAAACTATGACTTTAACACTTTTAACTCTTCTTTGAATTAAATAGTAATAAATGTCCTAATTTAATCCAAGTGGACCTAAAGGATCATATATCATTACTAAGGTTTTTTTGGTTGAATTATAATTATCCAATAGAATTAAGACATGTGTTATTGTAATAATAATAAAATTTTTACCCTTAATTACCCTATTTAATTTAAACTGTGGTAAATAAAAGTAAAAAGTTACTATTCACCAAAAATTATTTTCATCTTATTGAACCACATTTTACTTACTGATATCAACCATTTCTCTCGGATTTCTAAAATTCCACCCACAGAAGTGGTAAAATTATGTTTTATGCAAATTTTCAAATGCTACTAGGAGGTGGGTAAAAGACGGTAAAAAGTTCAATATAATTTTTATATATCTAAAATTATTATAAACTTACACCAATAATTTAAATTGAACATATATGGGTACTATGTATCTATTTTGACATAAAATAAATTTAAATAAATTAAATATTTATTTAAATAAAAATTCCATTTTAAATAATAACTTAGTGCTTTCACTATTCATCAAAAATTGAAAGTTTTTAGAAAAATACAAAAAATTCACCCTAAGCTAATTTTGATATTCTGAATCCCAAAATGAAGTCCATTTTGAAAGATAAAGTTTATAAAATTTTAAAAGTTGGGTATTAATATTCATAACGGCAGGTTTGATTGTTTGTGGTGTGTTAGAACTCGAAGTTTTATACAACACATGCTATTGTATTATTCAAAGAGAAGCATATCGTGGAAGCTTGGGGTGTTACTAATAGTTTTTATCAAAAACATATATTTAACCATTAAATTATTATTATTTTTAATAATAATCAATTGATAACTAATGAATTAATTATAAACAATATGTTTATCATAATCTAGTTAGTAATATTCATACATATAAATTTTAATAAATACGTTATAAGGTTCATATTTTATTTTAGTAGTAGATCATGGTTATTGTAAACATGGTGCTGCATGTAATAAAAGCTATAAAACGAATTACCTTTAAGAAAATATTTCTTAAAATCCATGGTTGTTATAATTACGATCTTATTATATATGGATAATAAATATAAATTCATTATATTATAACTTAACAGAATATATAAGTTAATTTTGGACCTATGTTAAGGGTTTATTTTAAAATTTCATTTTTAATCAGGATTGTTTATTCTTAAATATATTTTCAGGGGATTATATTATATTTATCTATTAAACTTATTATATTTTATTCCAATATTTTTATTTCTTCGGTGTCAATTTTTTATATAATTATCCTCCGTTTGGTATTAAAAAAATCAGGAAAATATTTTTAATAAAATTTAACCTTATTCCTCTTTTGTCAGAAATCTTTTTTTCCATTTATATGTTCTTTAAAATGATTTCAAGACTTTTTTCAATAATGCAAAACTTATTTAAATTTATATTAAACCATATTTTACTTTCATTCGTAGGTATAAAAATTAAATTTATAAAATGTTTTCCTTATATTTTATTTATGAATTCATACAAAAAGTGTAAAAGTTATATTTGTTTCTACATTTATAATTGGAACAATGTTTTCCATCATTAGGAAAAAAATTCATTGAGGGTTCATTTTCAATTTTCCATTTTTATTTTCAATGAATTTCATTTTCTCAATATTCTTGGAATATTTATGTTTTTTAAATAAAATGATATTTTGTATGACTTCAACTAATTGTTTGAATGTTATTTTAAAAGTATTTTCATGTATATATTCTTCTTTTGTTTTTTATTATGATTATATAGGGATATGATGTAATGATAAAATGTTTGTTCTTTATGTAGATATATTATGATTATTTTATGATGAAATATTTTTGAAATATGATTCTTTATTCAAAGGTTATGTTATGATGAATTGATGAATGTTTTTATGAACTTATAGAACACAAGGGTAGGAATTCCATTATGTAATAAGCAGTTCTATTAATTCCCTCTAATATGTTGGGTAACTATTGATATTACATGACATAATATGAAAGGTTATTGGGAATGAACACATACCTAGAATGAAAAGAGTTTGGAGAGTAAACCCAATATATTTTGGGAATTTATTCAATATGTGATAATTGTCTTGACAGTGAGTTTTAACTAAGTATAAATTTTATTATTATTATTATTCCACAATTACTATTACATTTTCTTGTGTTTTTGATATTATATCATTGTTTATGTTTTATTAATGATGATTCATCACTCATATGACTTGTTTCTTTTGAAATTATAAATATTTATGCCATGAGTCCTCATTTATCATCAAAGATTAATTTGATATACACATTATAAATTATAATCATGCTCTTATACACTAATTATTATCCTTTTCATTCATAGGATAACTGATTTATATCTTCCATGTTTACCCTTACTGAGTATTTGATCTTATCATTTATTATGTTTTTTTCCTACTGTTAAGAAATGCCTAATACATTTTCTAAGATAGAATAACATTATGGGATATGTTAAAGATCCTTTGTGAAATAATTTTATTATCTATATAGTTTCCAAGGAAACTAATCTTTTATAGTTCTGGGATGTGAATTATTGTGTAATATTTTTACCTCATGTAAGAAATATTATGTATATATATTTATATAAATAGTTACTTCACATAGGTCGTTCACTAAAATTAATTATTCTATGTAAACTGAGCAATTAATAATAAGGTAATTATTATTTCAATTGTGTTAACCAACTCATAGATTAGTTAAATATAATTAATAAATAAATAAACTAATATTTATTTAAATATAATAAAATAAAATATATCGTTTCCCATCAAGACCCATTACACGTCCTATCATTCCCCCTAATTGTTTATTAAAACATGAATAGTAAATATTTATTTTAATAAATAAATATCATTATTTGTTTTTAATAAATAAATATATAATATATATTAATTGGATAGTGAATATATATTTATTTAGTATTCAACTAACATATATTTCTAATTTTAATAACTAGAGATTGAATCTATGCAATTAATTTAAAATAAATAAACATTATCCCTTTGTCGTCAAAATAAAATTTATTATAATATGAAATTCAAATAAAATTTAACTAAAATTCTCAATACACATTATGGTTGACCCTATACAGATAATTAAAATTTAATTAGGAAAGTTATTCTAAAGTCCATGATTAGTGTCTTGAAACTCATAAAGGAACCAGTATATAATAACATTAATATCAGAACAATAATAAACTAATATGAATGAATAGTCTATAATTTAGTCAATTTTTATTGAAATGTCATCAATAAATAAATATATAATATATATTAATTGGCTATTGAATATATATTTATTTAGTATTCAACTAACATATATTTCTAATTTTAATAACTAGAGATTGAATCTATGCAATTAATTTAGAATAAATAAATATTATTCTTTTGTCTTCAAAATAAGATTTATTATAATATTAAATTCATATAAAATTTAACTAAAATTCTCGATACACATTATGGGTGACCCTATACATGTCATTAAAATTTAATTAGGAAAGTCATTCTAAAGTCCAAGATTAGTGTCTTGAAACTCATAAAGGAACCCGTATATTATAACATTAATATCAGAACAATAATAAACTAATATGAATGAATAGTCTATAATTTAGTCCATTTTTATTGAAATGTCATCAAGAAGGTTACATACTTATATCATCTACTTTAATGCTTGAATATCTTTCTTAGACATTTTGAAATGTGCTTGTTGATAAAAAACCATGGCCATATAATTTGTATGATACTTCAGTTTCAATCAAATCATTTGATATATCATCTTCCAATATGGAAAGGGATAAAACCATTCTTGACTTATTTAATTATTGAAATATCACTTATGATTTATGTAACACCCCAGTATTTTGTGAAATATTTTTTTCAAATAGAAGTAATAATTTATATTTTTTTGTGTTACATGAAAAAATGATTTTAACTATTGTTACAGGAAAACAAATACTTTACCATGCATTACCCAGATAACTAAGTGTAACTTGCGATACACACTATATTGAGTTTAAAGAAAATGTGACATACTAATAAAATATTATTATTTAATATGATAATTATCACTTAGTCATTGGGATAAAGGTTATAAATAGGATTAAATAAATTATAAAAATATATGGTATACCCATATATATGAAATTTATTCTTTAGTGACCAATTAATTAGAAATTAAAATAAAAACTATTTGTAACTAAAGGAAATATTTTTCGAAAAAACTTTTTTATGCACACAGATCTGTTTTACATAAATAAATAAAAAAATAACATTGGGTAAATTATTTTAATGAAATGTATATATTATATATTAAATAAAAATTTTAAAATTCATATTAGGTGTTTTTTTAGTTAATATATATGAATAAATCCATTTGTTATTTTTAAAAATTATATTTTTTAAATGATCAGTTTTTTTTATTTTAAAGAACATAATTTAAAAATAATTTTCTATATTTTTAGAAAACTAATTTGAATAAAATTCATATTTTAAAGAAGCATTTAAAAATTATATTATGGGTAATTTATTAAAATTTCTAAAAAAATTAATTTTTTGATGAATAGTGAAAACTAATGAATTTTAATTAAAAACTACATTTTCATTTTAATTATTTATAAAGTAAAATTATATATGAAATTTTTTTTTAATTTGAAATTTTTTATGTTATATCTCTATTCTACCAATTTAGTTCATTATAATAATTTTGATATAAAATTCTATAAACTTTTGATCATTTTCTCTTTGAAAACATGTTTTTCCGTTACATTTATATGATTAATTTTAAATTTAATTTTTTTCAATTATCTAAATTGAATTTTAAAACGTGTATTAAATATTTTAAGTCATAATAATAATAATTATTTAATAATGTTTAATTAATTTTTTACCAGAAATTAATAGTAAAAATTGTAAAAATAAATTTCTACTGTTAAGGTAAAAATTGGTTTACCCAAGGGTTAAAGTAAAAAAGATAAGTGTTAGAATGACATAAAATGTTTCCCAAAATATATTTTCTGGATGTATTTCTACCTTATAATTTCTATATATATATATATATATAATAATAATAATACATTTGGATCCTTTTTTCAATATAAAAAATGGGTAAAACATTTTCTTTTCAAACAATTACTAGTGTTCCACTCACCATAATAATAAAAGGCCACCCCTATACTCTCTTGTTCTCAAATGAGAACCATTTTGGTTTGGAATATACCTTCCAAAATAACATCCCAACTTCTATAATCTCACCCTAGAATTCTTCTCTTTTACATAAATCCATCCAAGGAAGGATTTCAGTGCAATCATAATGAGGTTACCACATGAAGAGGTAACATTCATCAATGAGTGTTTTAATTTATTTTTTCCTCCACATCATTAAATAATTATTAATACATGGTTTATATAATAACCTCGGTATAATACATATAATTTTATTTTTAAAATTTAATGGCATTACCAACAACCATCTCTACTTCCATCAAATGGGTTAAGAAATCATCAATTGTGTGTACGGTGGACGACCGCCTCGTGAACTGATGTCCTTCATTTTTCCAATTACCAACTCTATAGATTTGTTATCATGATGGATAAAAAGTATATATATGATATTTATATCATAATTATACATATATATCCTTTATATAATATACTAATCTTTTAAATTATCATTCAGTAGGGAATAAGACAAGGTTGTTCTTATGTACGGTGGACTACCACCTTGCCAAGTGAGGTGATTCATTTTCAATAATGCATTATATAGAAGATAATAATGATGGATTTAATAAATATATGTGATATAAATTCTATAATTAAGATATTTATGTCATATATAACATTTTTTAATGATAATATATAAATTTATTTATTACTTTTTCACTTACTGAAATACGATAACATCGTTTTTGTACATGTGGACTACCACCTTCATGATGAAATGTGAATCTTTTTCCACCACCACACCAAATATTTGATACGTATAAGTATATTTATATAATTTACACATTATTTATGAAATTATTATATTTTATAAATAAAATATATTACTTTCCTCTGTTCCATAATTATCATAAAAAATGGAAATGTTACTCATGTTTATATATGGTCGACCTTCCCTATGATCGTAACGTACTTCATTTATCAAAACCAACTATCATTATTGTTACTGAAAGTATAATTTATGTATAAATATGATAAATATTTCATGATTATTAGTCTAAATATTATTTAAATATGATCAAATTAATTGGAATGAAAATAAAAAAACGAATCATATATGAAAAACAAAGGGGTTATTACTAGAAACAGGGTTTTAGCATGGAATTGTTAATAAATAAGTAATAAATTGACATAATTAAATCATATATGTTATAATATAAAATATATGGTTATATAATATATTTATAATATATTTATATTTATTATACAGTAGGTTTAAATGTGATTGAAGGATGTTGATAATTAAGGTAAAGGGTTTTCATCACACTTTTTACTTTTAAGAGACACATACCATATGTTCATAATTTTTATTTTATGTGGTGTATATAATGAACATGAATTTAATTTATGATTCTTCTACTGAATATTATTTTGGTTTAAATAACCAATTTATTATATCTCTTTCACTATGTCTATAGTTCAAAAGTTACCACAGTTGTAAGTGTTTTTGACTCAAATTACCTTATTTGAGACAAATGTTATGTCATGAACCTATATTTCTTAATGAGGTGTATATATAGTCACATTGACATGTAATAACATTAATTTATTAATAATAATTATATTTTAAGTTCTATTTAATGTTATTCTTTCATGTTGATTATAATTCATAATTAAAAATGTGGTAAGGGTTTTATGTAACAATATCATAATTTATTAAGATTTTTTATGATTATAGTTCAAATGATAAAATATTATGATCCATATACTAATAAACTCTTGAATTTTATTTCTTTAAATTTTTTACTTGATAATATATTTTTTTCCTATCATTTTTCTCCCTCTTTGTACGAAAGAGTTCAAAAGAATTTTTTTAAGAAAATCCAACCTTATTTCTCACTTTGGTTGAAACCCATTTTTCTTATAAAACCATGTTTTCAAAAAAATAAAAAAAATTAACATTCATAAAATGATTTATTAAGGATATTTTTTCCATTTTTTTAATATTTTTAAAATATTTTGAAAGGAATCATTCGGTCCTTTTTCAAACATTTCCTATTTTTCTTTTACCCAAAATTTGAGAGGAATATTTATTTTAAAGTGTAAAATATGAATGTAATTTTCTTCCATCAAAAATTATATTCATTAATGATTAATTTAGAGTTTTCCAAAAAGAATAAATAAAAATAGTTTCAAATATTTTATTTTTTAAAAAGTGTTTTTTTCTAAGAAAGTATATTTTCCTAAAGAATTTTTATAAATAAATTTGAAAGAATCATTTATATGTTTCAAAAAAAATTCAAGGAAAATAATATAAAAAATTTAAGGAATATTTATTTTCCTCAATAAATTTTCCAAAAAAATTATCTATGAAAATAATTTCCCACCTATGATGAAATCATTTGATGTAAATTTTTCTTTACAATGGATATAATCGAAGGTTATAATTATTATTCTATCTCTGAATGGTTTATTTTTATAATGAAACATTTATTTTGAAACCCATTTCTCACCCATGGGTTATACCATGATAAAGGTTTTATGAAAAATTTATCCTTTTCCACTAGTTATGCTATGATTAAATGATGAAATTATTATGATAACCATCTCTTTTCCACATGTTCTAATAAGATGAAATTTTTATAAAACCTTTTTAATTTTATGGTTTATGATAATATAAATACTTCATGATCATGTGGCACACATTTTTAGGGTTTCCATTATGTGAATGGGGAGACCTATATCTCCCTCTAATGAATTGGGTAATGATTAATGTTATTTGAGCTCAAAGGGTACATAATATTTTATCCCATTATCGAATGTGGGGATAGGAGAGTTCATCTAAATCCTGAAGTTGGTACATGGGTGGTTATCCCAATACAAACATCTTATTAATGTGTTGGTGATTAGCATTAACAAAATATTTTTTATTCTTATGTGTATGCCACAATTCTATGTATTATTCCAATGTTGTGATATCATGGACCGTGTTCTTTTATTTTCTCATAATTCATTTCTTTTGAACTACCAATCATTATTCCAAAACTCAGGATTACTATCATTGTTATGTAGTGTATGTTTTTTTAGATTTTATACTCACATTATCATACCATTGTGATCATGCCATGCTTATGTGGCCAGTTTTCTCTCACTTTCATTGCCATAATGAGAATATAAAATCACCCTTTCCTATGTTGCCTTTCCCCAGGATGTGACTAAAGGTTTTATGTAGGGTGTGTTTTTGAATAGTACTCGATGGGGATAAATTTATGGTTGATGTTGAAGATATTTTACAAAAGTAGAATATTTTTTACCAAGTCCCCAGAGTCACTATACTATTAGGGTATTCAAGTGTGTGTTTGTGTAATGTATTTAATATTTATCTAAAAATATATAATATCCATGTATGAAAATACAGAGTCCTTATAGTTTGTATTAGAGAATAGGTTTTGTAAAAAATTGGAAACTAGGTTGAAAAAAAATTATTGAGACCCCTATGGATATTTCTGTGAATATTTTTGTAGATATCTCAATGGATAAGTCTAAGGATGAGTCTATGTATATGAAAATATCCTAGAATTTTAGTAATGGATATAGCATGTGGTTTATAAGAAAATACGTCCGTATTAATATACTATAAGTGTATGTGGATTTGAAATAGAGGATCTTTATGGTAATAACTCCAAAATGGTGCAATTAGATGGACTCATTTGTTACCTAGTTCATGAAAACAGGCCTTGATACACTCCTATTGTGAAACCCTTATGGTATATTATTTATAAATTTCAAAACACTTTAAGAATCATCATAAACGATTAAAATATATAATGACCATGAATTAACAAGATTATGTGTAAGGTTTCATTTATTTAAATGTAAGTGTCATGATTTAGACACCTGTTACTAATTTTTAATGATTATGTGGTTCACTACTATAATTAGTGTTTCTCACAATATGATTTTGGTTTCAATTAATGGTTGGAACCCAAATGAATAGTGTTAATGATGAGTGTGATGGATAATGAAATTATTTCCCTCCTAAGAAACCATACATTATGGGTTATGGAATAAAAAATCATCATGTAATGATCACACAACATTATAAAGGTATGAATCGTCATTGAATTCCAAAAAAGAAAATGGGAGAATAACATTTTATTGAGTCCTTTTTTAGGAAATGTCAACCATATTTAAATGGGTTTTATAATACACTAATTACTAAGAAATGGATCAGTACCACCATTGAAAATATATTTTCTATCCTCAAGTGTTTGGATCATGAGAATTCCATTTTAGTTCTATAATGTTTATAAGTTGAAGTAGATCTGTGGGGGATTTTTATCAATAATATGATGAAACATAATGAAATTGACTACATGGATTAAGATGAGTTCATGAACTTAGTTTTCAATGTATAATTTCCTTGAATAATTCTTAAGATGATAGAGAACAATTTCTTTGAGATAAGAAAAATTATGATGAATCTGTTGAAATATATGAGGGAAAATTTACTAGACATGCAAGGTAAGATTATAATATTATCATCCAACATGAAATTAAGGTTTATTGATTCTTTAATGTCTTAAAACAAAGTCTCGGAAGGGAATTTCCCATAATATAATTCAGTACAATAAATATATTTTCTGAGGTGATATCATGGTAGTAATAGAGGATGGAGTTACATAACAATCTAAAAGATTTTATTAGAAGATAAAAATGGAATTCAAAATTAAAAACTAAGAATCATAGATAGAAGAAGGTGATATTTTATTTATGATCAATGTGTGTGAAGAATCATGGAGGAAATTTCCATAAAGGTGTTACTAATTATTTTAAGTGTTTAAAGGAAGGTCATAGAGAAGCTAAATGACAAAGTGATGGGAATAACTTAGTTAATGATATGAATAATGTGAAAGCTCCACCGAAAGCACCTCCCACTCTTCCGTATTTTAATTATGAAGAGTTTGAGAATTATTTTAACAAGTGGCCAAATATGAGGGTTAATAAAGGTTATCAATTCCAGAAACCTCTAACGATGATGGAAAAAGGGAGATCTTATGAAATCATGATGATGTATATGAATCTTGGTTATTAGGGAACATTAATCCTCTCCACCTTATTTGGGGATTTTATGGTCGATTTTTTATGAATGATATTTATGAAAATGTTATTTTTAATCCTTTATTGAAATTCCATGTGATTATCTCCATCTACATGAATTTTTGAACAAAGAAATCACATTTGAAATTTTATTTGTGCAATGGTTAACCCAAGCTTCCAATGAAATTGTGTTTGTATAAGATAAGTTATTATTTATGGAATAATGAGTAAATCATCTTTTGAAAGAATTTATGTCTCTATATAAAATTTACTTAAGTGTATGAGAACCATAATGGGTTTATGATTTTAAGGTTTATCATAAGGTCAAAGTAATTGAAACCCCTTTCTATGTTTTAAGTAATGAGAATTTATCAATACTAAGGATATTTTAAGAGACATTTATTTAAATCAACCCCTTTGCTTTTATATATAGTGACAAGGTTTTTTTATGAGAAATGAATTTACACTTTGTGGACATATAATTAAAGGTACCAATAACCATTAGGTTATATATTATCATTGATATTGAGATAATTATGGGATATTTTCTGTGAAATTATGATGTTAGGACACATCATTATTGTCAAAGAACATTTCTATTTGAATCAGCTTGCAAATATATAAATTAATGAAGTGTAAAGTTTCATGGATTACGACATTCAATTGTTTTCAATTAGGATTTGAGGTTGACCTAAATTTTTTGTTTAAATCTTCAGACATATCTTGATATAGAGTTGAGTTACTGTATTGTGTATTATCCTCAGACATATGTTTAGTCTAAGAGAACAATTTATACCCTGGAGAATGTGCTAATATCTTTTTTCTATGGATTTAAAAGGTGGTTGGGATCAATACTTTTCTAAAGTTGAGTTTTATAACATCAATATATTTCACTTGATCATTTAGATGGATTATTTTTAATCCCTTTATGGAAATAATTTTATAACTCTAGCATACTTGAATGAAGTTGCAGAAAGAATGCTTTTGGGACCTATGATTTTTAATCCAATTGAAAATAATGATATATTTATTTAGAAACATATATGGGAAAATTTGAAAAAACAATATGCATATAAACATAAACATGATATGGAATTTTAATTTGGTGAGTAGGTCTTTCTATGAATTTCACTATTGAATAAAGAATGAAAAACTAAGACATTGGTATATCAGTACCCTTGAAATTCTTATTCATATTGGGATCATAGATTATCACATGGATATTCCACCAAAACTCTCTTAGGTTCATGATGTGTTCCAGTTATCTCTCCTAAGTAATTATTTACATAATCCATCACATGTACGGAACTCAAAGTCCATGCCACTAGAACATGATATTCTAGTTGAGGAACAACAAATAGAGATTCTAGATCAAATATAGAAGGTTATAAAAAATAAATAAAACATTCATAGACACAGTTTTATTTTGAAACCACCATATTGAGGAAGCTATGTGACCTAGGTATGTAATTATACCTAATTATCACTACTTTTTAACCAAAGTGACACATTTTGAGGCGGAAATTCATTTTAAGGGTGGGGGAATGTAACACCCTGATATTTTGTTAAATATTTTTTTCTCAAATAAATTTAACCTTTTAAATATATTGCGTTATATTCAATGCTGATTTTAGATTTAATTACACCTAACACTGAGTTTATCTTTTAATACATCCAATACTTAGTGTTACTTGTGATTCATGCAACACCAAGTTTCCATGAAACGTAACATAGTATTAAAATATTATTATCTAATATAACAGTTATCACCTGACCATTGTAATGGTGGGTATGAATAAGATTAAATAAATTATCAAAATATATGGTCTACAAATGTATATAAAATTAATTCTTTTGGGATCAATTAATTATTAATTAAAATAAAAACTTTTTCGAAATAATGGAAATCTTTTTTAGAAAAATTGTATTTATGCACACAAAATCATTTGACCCCAATAAATTTAAAAAATTATTTTTGTAGAATTATTTTAATTAAATTTATATGTTATATATTCAATAAATTTTTTATCATTCATATTATATTTTTTCTAAACAATATATAAGAATAAATCTAATTCTTATGCTTAAAATGTATTTTTCTAAAAATTTGTCTTGAATTTTTTTCACATAAATTGAAATTATTTTTTAAAATTTTCAAAAATTTATATAAAAAAATAAATCTCCTTTTTAACCATCACGTGTAAATTATCTTAGGGTTAATTATTTATTATTTTATGAAAATTTTAATTTTTTATGTATAGTGAAAAATACTGAATTATAATTAAAACCCATCTTTTAATTTAAATTATTTGTAAATATAAATTATATTTAATATTTTTTCATATTAAAATTATATAAATTATATATATATATATATTAATATAATTTATTTCATTGAAATCAATTTCATATTTAATATTTATATAAAAAACTTGTAAAATTTTCAGCAATTTTTCTTAGAAAACTTAGTTTCTCACCGCATCTTCCGAATAAATTTTAGAATAAATTTTTAAAAATATATTAATTTAATTTACAAAATTATATTAGATATTTTTTTAATTTGAATAATTTATATTATATAATAAATTTCACTTTATTTTTGTCCAAAATTAATAGTGAAAATAAAAAAAAATTAATTTTGCATTTATGGTCAAATTGGGTTCACTTGAGGGATGAACAAAATAGTTAAGGGTTAAAATGAAATAACTATTATATAAAATATATGTTATGGAAATATTTAGACCCTATAATGTCTAATTATTAATAATAATTCATTTGGGATCCTTTTTTATTAGAAAAATGTGGGTACACCATTTTATTTTCAAAAAATTAAAAGAGTTCCACTCAACTCAGTTATAAATGCCTCCCCATATTCTCTCTTATTAAAACCATAAAAACATTTTAAATAATTCATGAATTGTCCAAATCACTTCCAAATTACCTCCAATAGTACTAAAATCTTTATTTTTGGCATTAATACTACATTGAATGTCTTTTTATGCAAACCTAAGGAGGTTACTCATAAAAGAGGTAACATTCTTCAATGAGCATTTTTATTATATTTATTATTCCACATAATTAAATTATTATTAAACCATTATGATATAATTAAATAATTATATTAAATATATTGATATGTATTTATGTTAAATTAATTAACATCAAAATCTTCACTTTCATAGAATGTGTTATGATATCATCGTTCGTGTGTATGGCGTACTACTGCCTCGTGAACCGATGTCATTCGTTTTCCAGTTACTACCTCTCACAGTTGGTTATTGTGATGTATATATAGTATATATATGATATTTATAACATGTTTATAGATATTTAATAATTATATCATATAAACCTTTTTTAATTTTTATTTCTTATGGGATATGATAACATCGTTCATGTGTACGGTAGACTACTGCCTCACGAAACCATGTTACATATTTCAATAATTCTTTACATAGAAGATAATAAGGATAAATTTAATTAATATATGTGATATAAATGAAATAATTATTATATTACTCAATTATTTATTATTTTTTATGATAATATATCATTTTTATTCTTACCTTTTCACCCACTAAAAGATAATAATGTCATTTGTGTATGTGTGGGATATTGCCTTCATGAAGCGATGCGATTCTATTTTAATCACCACACCACATGGATTATATTTATAAGTTTATTTAATGAACTAATTTTATATTTATTATAATAATAAAATTATTTAAATATATGATATTACTTACCTCCTTTACAAAATTATCATTGAAAAATTAAAATGTTACTCATGTGTATGTACAACATACCGTCTTCATCATCATAACATACTTCATTTGTCACAATAATCATTAAGGGTTGATATTATTAGTAAAATTGATGTATAAATATGATAATTATGTAATTATTTATATTTAGGATAAGACTAACCATTATCAATGTATGTGTAGAAAAAATAAAAAATGAAACATATCAGAAAAACAAAGCGATTATTACCCCCAACAAGATTTTAACAAACAATTATTAACAAAAGAGTAATAATATAACATAATTAAACCATATATTATAATATATATATACACACACGTATTTATGGTTCTATAATAGATTTATAATAAACTTATATTTTTTTATTTAAGGTTTGAATGTGTACCAAAGAAGTCAAGACTTAAAGTAAGGGATTTCAGTCTCACTATTTACTTCTGTGATACATATTCCATATTCCCCAAATATTTATTATATATGGTGAATATAATTTCCATGAATGAGTATTTTTTCCTTAAAATTATTGGTATTTACATATCCCTTTTATGATCTCTGTTTCATGGTATTTAATGTTCAAAAGATAACAAAGTAATAAGTTATTTTTTTCTTCAATTGCCTTCTTTGAGACAAATATTATGTTATGAGCCTATATTATTTTATGGGGTGTATATATAGTACCATTAACATATAATATCATTTATTTATTTACTCTTGTGATCTTTTAAGTTCCAATTAATATTATTCTTTCATGGGTCATGTGACTTATACTTACCAAAGTGATGAGAGATTTATTTTACAATCTCATAATTTTCTGGGACTATTTATGTTTTTTCTTCCAATGATAAAATATTATGATCCATATCTCAATGAAATCCTGAAAATTATTATAATATTTTTATTTTGTGAGAATAGTTTTTTCCTTCATATTTCCCTCCCAATATACCCAAGAGTAAATGATTTATTTTAAAAAAATCTATCCTTATTTATCTCTTTCATTGAAAACCTATTATCTTCCAAAACCGTGTTTTCTAAAAATGTTTTCAAATATGTTTTTAAAATTTCGAAAAATTATTTTAAAATACTTTTTACCCATGTTTCTTTTTTTTTAAAAGGAATCTTAATTTTTTCCCATATAATATCTTTTTTGATTTTACGAAAAATGTGAAAGTAGTCATTATTTTAATGTGTATGAAATGAATGGTATTTCCAGCTATCACGACCATTATATTATTTTAAGCATAAATTATAAGTTTTAAATGATATTTTAAAAGAAAATTATTTTTAAAATATTTTATATTTAAAAAAAATTAGCCGGAATGATATTTTCCTCATAAAATGTTTTAAATGATTTTTAAATATTCTTTTATATATTTTCACAGTTATTTTCAAAGAGAAGGATTTCAAAAATATTTTATGAATTTTTAGTTTTTAAAAGTGATTTAAAAATATAATTTATTTTCATAAATAAATTTTCCATCTGATTTATAATTTAAAATCATTTTCCATCTATGATGACATCCATTGATATAAATTTTTATTTTCTGGGAATATGATCTATGAATACCATTATTATTAATTCTATAAATGTTTTATTTAATGCTGAAAATTTGTTTATGAAACCTATTTATCTTCCATATTTTTAAACATGATAAAAATTTTATGAGACTTATTTACTTTTCAAGGAGTTATGGTATAATGAAATAATGAAATGGTGATGAAACATATCTCTTTTCAAAAGGTTATGATAAGATGGAATATTTATGAAACCCATTTAATTTCATGGGTTATGTTAAGATAAATTTTTGATGATATTGTGGAACACATATGTTTGATTTTCATTATGTGAATTTTGGGACCGATATCTCCCTCTAATGCATTGCATAACGATTAATGTTTTATGAGCTAAAAGGGTACAAGGGAGGTTATCCTAATCCTGGATATGGGAACATGGGGGTTCATACCAAGCCCAAAAAGGGAAAAATATGGTTTTCAAAAGATTAAAATGTTATAAATTTATTGGTGGTTAGTATTGACATAAAAATATATATTCATATGTGTATGATGCAATTCTATGTTATATTCCAACATTATGCTCTCACGGATCATTTTATTTGATTTCCTTATGATTCATGTATTATGAACTACAAATTTTTATTCCATGGAAAAATATTTTTATCTTTGAAATATTTTGTATGTTATTATAATGGTAAGCTCATGTTTTCATACCCTTATTCTCATGTCATGCTTATGTGAGCTTTTAAATCTCACATTCCTACCCTTACTGAGCATCTGAGCTCACCCTTTAGTATTCTTCCTTTCCCCAAGTTGTGAATAAATGTCTTAAGTAGGGTATCTTTGTTAATATTAATCAATCGGAAGAACATTATGGGAGATATTGATGATAATTAACCATATTATTTGATTGTATACCTAGTCTTTAATGAAACCAAACTATTATGGTCCTCTAGCATGTTTTTGTGTAATGTAATAAATATCTGTATAAAAAGATGTAATATCCATCTATTAAATGACTAGGTTTCTATAGTTCCACTAAAATATCATAATAATCCATGAGAATATTTCTTTATAGTTTATAATAATACATCAATGTTCATGTTTCATGATATAAATGTTTAAAAAAATAGAATGCTAAGGATCAAAAAACAAAACTAAAGATATTAATATTCAATTACACAAATAACATGTGAATTTTATTTAGGGGTATGTACCTATTACATATCATCTTAATGATTGCCAAATATGACACTTTTTGAGAATAAACTTCATATTATTATAAGTTTTCAAGATCTAATAGTCAAAACCTTATATGTGTCCTATAATAAGATTTTATATAAACCCTAGGAAATATGTTTTAGAATACTTTCATGGTAATTATATGTTATAATCATAGAAAATAACTACTATGACCATTAACAAAGACATTTAATCTAAATACATTATTACATGAATGTTACAAAGAAGAAAACAAATCATGTAATACGAAATTTATTAATATTTAGGTCTTTGAATATAAAAAGAATAAAAATTACAGTATATTTTCCTCTAAGAAACCAACTCCAATGGACACCCACATACTCTAGATCCAACTACTAATAGGATAGATCTTGTTAGCTCTAAAAAAATATTCATGGCACGAACCACCCACTGAGGCCCACATGGTTGGAGTTATGATTAGTATGACACCTTAATCCTACTTCCAATAAGAAAATGGATCTCTAATAGCATTTAGTAGACATTACAAATGCATGGGAGGCATTATCCCAAAGTACATGAATACACACTCATCTCTATGCACCAATATAATTCATAAAGGAAATATAAAACTAAAATAAATAGGAATGAATACATCTATATCCCATATTAGAGTAAGAAAATAGAAGAAGAAATCATAAAGGGACCAATACAATCCCATGAAAACTAGAAAAGAGTCCAACCTATAAGTAAGGGGGGTTATGCTGAAAATGAAACTCTTGGAACCAACCAATGTCTATCTACCTCTTATATGATCCACCTACTCATATTCCTCATAGGAATGCATCATAAGTCATGTCATCTATATAACACACAACTTATAAAGTTAGATCCCATATAGGGGTTATTATATAAATACATAGTAGGAAACCCTAAATTAAACAATCATAAATCTATCAAAGAGTGTAGTCGGTTCATCACCAAAAAGATATGTCAATAAGAATATGAGAAAAAATCAATAATAGCCTAAAAAACTCAATATAGACACCAATTATCCATGTATGGTCACAACCACATTGTATGTCTAGGATTCCACTTAGGGATTCAAGGTAACACTCATTAGAGAGAACTCACTCCATGGGCCTTACTAAAACAAGTGGTGATCATAAAAGAGGTTGTTCTCATCAGGCCTTGATAGGAAGAATTATTTTCATGAATATATAATATATTGAAACCCATATAGTGTATTTTACCTAGCGTTAATGGGGGATAAAAACCCTACATAGAGTAAACCAATAGTATAGGGACCACACACCCTAGAAATCAGTAATGGGATTCATGACCCAACCTGGGGATAAATGATAGAGGATCACACCCTAATCCAAATGAAGGGATACTTGACTCTATCCAATAATAACCTATATAGGGGATCACTCATCTTATGATCAGAAATATATGCCATATATACTCTCATAGGGATGGAAGAATGAGATTCACTCTATAGATACTCAGATATATCAAATATAAATAGGGATTCAACCTATCCTATTTGAATTACACGGTGTTTATAGGGAGTACACAACATCTCTTAGATGGTTTCAATATGTTTATATCATATAGGTTGTACCAGTGTACTATGCCTTGTTCCCATATACTCTATTATGGTTGTGTATTCTAGTCGTTCCCACATACTCTGTGCATGTTTGGGTACTCTTGTCATGTCTAGGTGATCTGGATATGTATTGGTACAATTTTATTGTTTGAGCCCATATACCCTGGTTGTACACGTGTACCTAGACACTCCCCTTATCATGTACCCCAACAGTACATGATGATTTTCCAACCTCAGGTTATGAGGAATGTGGTTTGGAAAATATGGTGTGGGATATTTATCTCTTTGAGAAAACTCTAGCCGATGTAGAAGGGATACAACATGAACTGTGTTATTCCAAAGTACACATTGTGTATATCATGATTTTCCAAAACGTTTTATCTATTCAATGAATCTCTCTTAAACAACTTCCACCTATGAATATTCAACAAATAACACCTATAGAACTAGGATCTATGGTGGATCCTTTCTGAGTCATCACCGGTGGTTGAATTCTATTCATCCTTCTACTTGAGAACTACTTATCTTCGCACTACACTGATATAATAAAAATGTATAATAAAACTTACAAATATTGTCTCTAATAAATTCATTATATCCCATAACATATCAATCAATCTTCCAATCATGAACCTAAAATCTTGGAAATGATATGTTTGTTCATAGACTGATTTTGCAGTGAGTGATTTATGGGTATTGTTGAACCATCATCCAAATAAAATACTATGGATGAATGCACATGGATTGGGGTGAGAAATGAAAAAATCACAAGACTATGGATAAGATGTTATATGTTATTCAAGTTGTCACGAATCCATAAATGGATAAATCATCAAATGTAAGGAATAATAATGGATCATCAAAAATATTATCCATTCCTAGTTCAAGGAAGATAAAATAATTTTTGAAATCAATTATTGACATATGAATGAATTTGTTAAAAATATTGACTCATGTTCAACATGGGAAAATAAAGATATGGATTAAACCAAGATAAAAAAAATTCCACCCGTATGGTTAGATGAATCCCTAAAGAAGAACTATTTTGTTTTATAGTTTTTGGGGAGATACAAGAACTTATTTTTTGGACCTGAACTTTATGGCAAAATTATCACATATCCATGATTCATTATAAATCATCAAAGTCTCTCCATCTAGAAACCTCTCATATCCCTAGGGTAATGGGGCTAACCATCAGGTTTTTTCCACAAAAGGTACTATATAGTGGAGTATTTGGTTTAGGTAATTTTTTAAAATGAAAATTAATCAATGTATTTATTTAATTATCATTCCACCAATGATCATTCTTAAACTAAACACCTGAAATACACAATGTTTGTTTCACATAATAGCTCGTAGGGTGTCGTTAATATCCTATGGGACAAAAAATTATTAATTTATAAAACTCATGCTATTTAACAAAAAATGTATGATTTTTAAATCCTAATTATCTGACTCACATAAGTGATCTTTATTTTCTAAATTTATTAAATAAAATTAAATTTTAAATTTTTTGATTGGTTACAGGAATATAAATATGCAGTAAGTATTGGGTTGTTTTAATTCAATAGATGAGGCATGCAAGGTTCAGTGAAATTTAGGTTTGTGTGCTATGTATTCAATAGGTTTTGGGTTTAATCATGTTTGGTGTTGAAATTTGGTCTGCAGAGATCCTTAGTCTAGGTACCCTACACTAATCATGTGATTTCACCTTTGGAATGGTCTTATACTTGGTGAAATAAAAAAACTAGGAAATCCAAAACCCTATTTAAACATATCTACACCAGATTTCATAATTTTCATATGCAAAATAGGGAAAATAATTAATGTAATAAAAAAAACACCTCAAATCATAGATAATGGTCATAAAATAAAAAAATAAGATAAATTGGAAATCATAAATAGAGTTATAGTAATAAAAAATAATTTTTAGAAATATAATTAATCTGTAACAACACTTCCCCATATAATCATATCACCCAACACAAAAAAAAGTACTCACTCATGCTACGTATGATGAGAATGAGAAGCATGGATTCCCTAAAAAGAATAATGGTGAAGAATGGTGGTGAATCAGGTCTCTATAGTGGCACTGCATTTGTGAAATCATCCATGCAACTCTTCTTGGTCATGGACATCCCCCAAATAAGTTATTGGGGATGTTATTTTATAAGGGTTTTTTCAATGCCCTTGTACGCTGCAAATTTATTTTTCATTTTCCTGATAGTTTCACAACGTGTAAGTTTACACTATTTGTAATCCAAATCAATAGTGAATTCTTCATATCTTTATCTGTCCCAATCATCCATGTTGTGCATTCCCTACATGATGTGTAATGGTGTTTCATGACCAAAATGAATGCATGACATGAAATGGCGGCAATGGATCCTCTTGAAAAACTCATGATGTGTAAACTATTTACACAATATGTAAATGGTCTTTTTCTAGTTACTCTTACTTCTATGCCTTCAAGAATATGGTGTCATGATGCTTTTCTTTGTTCACATCATAAATTTTCTTTCAGCTCCAAAATTCATCTCTATTTACTAATTTTCCAAATATTCATAGTATCCTTCTACATATCACAAAACAAGTCAAATTTTTCACCAATTGGAAAAATTAATCATTTAAATATAGAAATCTATAACAACCCAAAATTTTATTAATAAAATTTATATTCTTATATTATAAAACACATACATCACATAGAGAACCCAATGAAAAAATTATTATAATAAATTAATAATTATATATTATTTAGAAAATAATACAATAAGAATACCAAATAATACATCTAGATAATAAATAAAAATAAGATAATAAAAATGTGAAATTTTGGGTATGTTTGATCCACTCGAATGAACCATCTCATAAACAAATATATAGAAATAAATCATAATAATATAATATTATTTCGTAATATAAAATTATTTATAACCATGAAATAAAATATAATTAAATTATGAATGAAGAAAATAAGAGGTATTTATAGAAATTAAGGAACCTATACCATTGGAATAGTAACTCGACCATTAGAAATATTAATTGGTCGTTAGAATAGTAATCTCACCTATGAATGTATAAATAAAATTTCAATATATTTTGAAGGAAAATATGATATATTTATATCATGGAATAAGGAAATAATTTTTTTAATTGATAAATTAAATGTTGGTATTTTTTGAAACGTATATGTTTATATACAAATTTATAATTAATATAATGATTTGAAAAAAAAATATATTCATAAAATAGATTCATAAATTAATATTTTTTGTATTATAATTATAAGATATTTTTATGAGACCTTAATTAAATTTTCAAAGGGTCATAAAATTGATTATAATACTAAAATATGTATTTTTTTGAATAAATACAGATTTTAATGAATTTATCATTTTTTGAAAATAATTTTCATAAATGGAGTTTTTTTTTTTGAAATCTACATGTTGAAAAATAGTTAGGTTTAATTTTTGGAATTGTTATAAAATATTATATTATTTTGTGATTAGTGAATATAGTAATTTATGGTATTTTTCAAATACATGAATTGTTTAGTCAGGGTTGTTTTATGGATGATGTAAACACCCATTGGTTAGAAGTTTTCAAAACAATTTACTATGTTTATTAACAAGAATCAATACTATTTATAGTCTTGATACAAAATAATAAACAAATAAATAAAATAATCAAAAACACCCCTCTCTTTCACAATAAATATCACCCCTCACCACCCCTTCTCCTTACACATTCTAGTCCTTTTAGATTGTCTAAATTCTAAAAAATTTCTTTACCAAGCCTCTTCCCCATGTCCAGGAGATTAATTTTCAATAAAATAGCAAACACATTTTTCTTAAGTGGGTTCTCAAGGAGATTATATTCTATAGGTAAAATCATCCATTTCATATTATAAATTCTTTCTATTTTCAACCTCATCCTTTAACCCACTATACAAAGTGACAGGATGACTCTTGTATTATACATATACTATAATTTTATTTTCATAATGTAATATCCATCATGAAATATCTTCTATTCTCCCTTTATCTTAAAAATTAAAATATCACATGTGATGTGTCAATTCACCGCCTTCGTGGACGATGATTTTTTGTTTTCAACTACTGCCTTCAAGGATGGTAATGAAAATATATAATGGTTATACCAAAATATAAAATTTATATTTTAAATTGTTTCATTTTCTTGCACAAATATATATATATATATATATATTACATAATAATACAAAACCAATTCATCATGACTGAAAAACCTCCAAAATAAACTAAGCATTTATAATTAACATTTTATTAAAATTAATCATTCTCATATAAAAAAACGGTATATAGTACCATTTAAAATTATGTAGGAATATTAATACCATTTCATTCCACATATACAATTTTTCTTCCATTTTATAATAACTCTCATAATTATACTCAAGGGATCCGACCATAAAACCATGAAATGGATTATCCGGGAACAACAAAATTAAAATTTATAACTAATCTAAATACCCATAAATAAACTTAATGAAATTATAATAAATAAAATAAATTTATAATAGGTTATTAATTAATTAATTAATGTGTCTAATTTTATTATCCAATACATTAAGTGTCACAAACCAGGTCGGGTTTCCATCTGAAGAAGCACCTGACCCGATCTGTGACATGACCCGAAGGGCGTTCCCAATCCCCACGGGCTGGCACAAGTTCCTAGGTATCAAAATAACATGTGGGAATGATTTACTTTAAAAAAATACAGAACAAAAACTAACAAGATAAATAAACTGGAACTGGAAACAAACAATCAAACGTGCCTTTAAACTATAAACAGGTTTAAGGTTATACCTCGACTGAAAACCCAAAATGAACAAAAACAAAGATAGAGAACTAAAACTCCAATACAAACCTCATGTGACAGGAGAATCCACATCTCCAAGATACCAACACCAACCTGCACGTGAAGACCAATGGCATCCAGAACCACCATTACCAAGCACGATGTCTCAACCAGTGACACACAAATAAAAGGGGTCTACACACACCCAAAGGTTTATGTAGGGTGTGAGCCAATATCCCAGTAGGATGTCACCCAATATAAATATTCCATGCCACAACACCTAAGATATAATTTAACATTCTTATTTAAAACAAAAAATTAAAAACGCTTTATTTTTAAGAAAAAAATTAAAAAGCTGAAAATTGAAAGGGAAGATCACTGAAAGAAAAACCATTTCACAATTACTACATTAATATGTAGGAGAAAATTTATAAATAACATTAACAAGCTCTTGTGGTTCTCTGTATGCCAACGGAAGGCACCACGTCATGAATAGTAGATAACTATGGGTAAAATCCCTTAAAAGTAGATAGTATTTGTGGTGCGCTAGAGACATTATACCTTGGTGTAAAGGTGGTATAGGATCCAAAATAATAAATGATCTAGTGCACAAGCCACTAGTAGGGAAACATGTCCATAACCAAGTTGTCTCCAATCATCACAAAAGTTTAGTTAGTGTTGCAACATCAATCCTGCGAGATGAAACCGGGATGAACCACTCACATGTCATATATCGTACTAGTCCTTATCCTCCCCCTAGGTACCCAAGGTTTTCCCTCGTTCTCAAACAAGTTCCACATTCACATAGTGTATCACATTCAAATATCACAAACCAAATAAGACTTTACATCATGTGCCACAACTTGTATAACGAAACTCCTCTTTAAAGATCAAATGCACATCAAAACCATTTAAAATATAATTTTCATCACTTTCACAGATTAATATATATATTTATATAATTTAAAAACTTAATAAAACAATTTCATGAGATGAAGTAAGGCTTTACACCAAAAACACACTAAAAATTCACTTTTTAAACCAATCACACACCAAAACCATTTCAAAGTATAATTCGCATAACACTCACAAATTAATAAATCATATAAATAATTAATCATACATTACTGAAATGTAAAACAAGTTTTTACCATTAAAACATACTCAATTCTCTCTCTTAAAATCAAATGTCCCTCAACACATTCGTTTTCTTCTTCCAAACATGGTTTTCACCTCTTCCACAAATAAATACACCATTATTACAACTAAAAAACAACATCAACAACACCCCCAAATGCTTTTAAACCAGAAGAGAACCACAAAGCCGACATGTCAAAAAATCCATTTCATATGAAAAATCCCCTTAAAATAGACACACTTCATCTTTCATATTAAAGACCAACCGCTTTGAAGAAACCACCATTATTTTCAAAACACTATTTTTTTCATTTCACACATGCCATTTAAAACCAAGACAATGGCCAAGTCCCTTTATAAGATCACTCATACATTAAAACCATTTCCAAAAAAGCATTGGCCCATTTTTTACAAAAACAAAACCAATCCAACACACCCAAAATGATTCACTGAACCATAAAATTTCAATATTTAAACATACACAACTCAATTACCCATGAAAAATAAGTTTGCATGAACCAAAAAACTCCTAGAACCCAACTTGAAAACCATTCACCAAAACAACACAAATTTTTACATGCAAGGACAATTTTAAAATCAATTGCACACTCAACTATTTTAAAACCTAATTTTAACCTTATAAACAATTCATTAAACACTTATAGAATTTACCCCAACAAGGTCGAAATGAAAAACATGATCATTTGTAAATAAAGTGCAGTTTTCATAATGCATGCATGTCAAATAATTTTTTTAAAATGCATTTCGCTCATCCTATGAAACACAACCAACCATTTATACAACAACACACATATAAACAAAAAGACCATACTATTTCAGAAATTCAATTTCATCCAACGAGCATGCCAAAATATTCTAAACGCCGATCACACCATGCAATTAAATCATAGAACATATTAAATTAACTAAAAAACCAAATTAAATTATCTAAAAGATGTCATGGAATGGAACCACCTACCTTTGACGTTGAGTTTCTCACAAATGGGTTTGAAACTCCAATCGCACCATGAATGCACCATCCGAAGATCAAATTGAATGCTAAATCAAACAACTGGACCAAAAGTATCTAAGATCAAACCCTAGAAACAAGAAAAATCCTAAAAGCTGAAAAAAAGGAAAGATGAAACCCTACATGAATGGATAACCACTGGAGTAAGTCACGCGAGGGGCCAGGGGAGAGCAGGGTACCATAGGTGGGTCACGCTGGAGGTGATGGAAGAGGTCGGCAGTCCGGTGTTTGGCTGATGGGTAGGGGGACGGTGATTGTCTGGGGGAGGGTGGCGCAGACAAGGGGAAGGCCGACCGGGGAGCTGCGGGGTGTGGTTGGTCCGGCGAGTGGTGAGCGCGACGACGATACCTTGCCGGAAGGGAGGTGTGGAGCGCACAACTAGGTTACGAGAGGGGGGTTTTGGCATAATGGGATAGGGGTAAAATGAGATATGGGGTGCGATGGTAGAGGGGGGGAGGAAGGATAGAGGAGAGAAAAGAAAAAGAAAATATATAAGAAAAAAAAAGG
Source organism: Viscum album (assembly GCA_963277665.1). Lineage (NCBI taxonomy): Eukaryota > Viridiplantae > Streptophyta > Magnoliopsida > Santalales > Viscaceae > Viscum > Viscum album. The sequence goes on along the minus strand of OY728159.1, from coordinate 1,283,508,788 downwards.
TAAGAAAAAAGTGAGAAGAAAAAAAATGAAAAAGAAGAATGAAAATAAAAGTTAAATGGAACCTTAAAAAATTAGAAAAAAATTAATATTATTATTATTGAGAACATGTTAATAATTTTATTATAATCATAACTTAATTAAAAATTATAAACTAATTAAAATATTAATCAAAATAATAATAATAATAATTTTTTTTAAATAATTCATTAAATGTTAACCTCATTTATTTTCATTTCCCATTATTTATTTTCCTTGAATGTCAGGCAGGTCATGCGAAGAACCGGGCGAGGTCATGCAGTGACCTTGTTAATGTCGTGCGGCTTTGACCGTCCCCCGCCCGTGCGTCGGATGCTACAATGCCCAAAATATTCATTTATCAGTATAATATAAAATTTTTTTTGGGCTCATCCTAAACTTTGACAAATATTACCAAAATAGAATAAAAATAATAATAGGAATAAATAAATAAAAAGTTTTAGAAATTCAGGTGTAACAATTTTCTCCACCATAGTGCTTTCCATCCTTGGAAAGCCACAACTAAGACTGAACCTCAAAGTAGAAAACGACACCACTTTAAGGTTCAAAGAGGATCCCCACAATCAATGAGCGGAAGGACGTGAATGTACAATCCTTAGAGAAATTAACTTAGATGAAAAACTCAAGAAACTCGTAAAAAGAATTTTTGATATGTGTCCCCCTCCCTAAAGATCTAGAACACCTCTAGTTGATTCATCAAGGAAAGGACGATAACCAAAAGGCCATCATTGGAGCTGACTGAAGATACAAAACATTGAAAATTTTCTATAAGTAACCAAGAACCCTACCACAAGGGGCATAGAGGGAGGGGCCTAACTACCAAGGCGTTAAAACCAGGCCCTAAGACCGACCAACACCTCCTCGTTTCTGGGTGATCATTATTTAAATCTCAGACCGATTTTACCAATAGACCCAATAAGGACCCCTAAAATCAATTACATTCGATGGGACGCAACCCCCGAGACTTAGGTTACGAGATTACCACCCCTTCACATAGTCACAGAAACCTTACGCAATCCAACAGTTCATTCGGAATGGAACAACCAAAGAAAAATATTTAGTCTGCCTTTAGTTTCAACACCTATGACAGAAATACTCTCGGGGTCCCAAACACACCCAGGGCTCCTGACCACATGCTAGCTTCACTCTGAGACCTATGGCTGGAGCTCTGATGTTTGAAGAATCTACTGCATCGCAGTCAGGTATTGAAGACTATCGAACAGAGCTTCTCCTTTTGGTGTCACACGCAACCATACAATAACTGATACAACACCACCAAGCACAACACACCACGACATCCAACTACTCGCTCGTGGAACATCCACCAAAACAGAGGATTAGAGGGTGCACATGAATTACCTTTAACCTTAATAAAGAAACTTAAGAAGGAATGATGCACGAAAAAAACTCCCCACTGAATAGAAAAAATTATAACTCCCCAAGAGGACACACTCCTATGAAAACAGGGATCTCTAAAGGATCCTAAGAAATCCACCCTTGCTCTTCAAATAGAATAGACACTGCAAGATGTCACCAAACATGACCCTCGAAGCCAATGAAAGTACCACAAATCACATCAAGACATTGGTCAACACTGATAATTCTGAACCGCATTCGCACTTCCCCACTAGAATTCCTTTTACCGTTTATGGGAGGAAACCTTCTAACACAGCGTTTTCAAACTTCATACCTGATGACTTGGACAACTCAAAGAGACCAAAACTCCTATCAATTTCCCTCGAGTTTGTCATCCCGCTACGAGAGGATCTTCTTGACCAAAAAGAAAAAAGTAATAGACTTAGCACTATCACTAAAAAGGGATAGTGGTTGCTTTAATCGATTGGAGGGTCAGCCAATGGTGAATTACCCGTAGCCACACTTCAATCGCATTTTAATGCTTTATGGGGGGAGTTCACTAGTCATGAATGAAAACCATGGACATAATCAAACTAGTCCAATGGATAAGACATACTTCAAGTGAACACTAATCATGTAGTAAGAACCGTTGCAAGGGATTAACAAAGCACTTTTCAAAAGAAACTATTAACCACACGCTTTCACACCATCTTACCAATAATAATTCAAACTCAAAACATGAATCAGTAAAAAAGGACTCTCAACTTGAAACGTCTCACATCCAACATTTCCAAAACACAAGGACACACCACACAACCTCTGATTATTAAAACACTAAATCATTTTTACTTAAAACCCATATTTCTATGAATTCAAATCAAAGAGGCGAGGAATGATGTAAGAGGATTCTAATGGAAATGGGTGACTGCGACATATGGTTGGCGGCCATACGCCAATCACACCACCACCACAGAGAGTATTCTAGGACAGTGTCCTCAGCTCCACATGGCTTGCCAGACCCTGTGAACTCACTAAGACCACTGAACCTACTCTCTTTTCATTTTTCTAAAAATGATTAACGAGAGGGACCAAAGACTCAAACAGACCTCATCTTACCCTAGTAACTCGTGTCTTGCCACGAGGTGTGGTGGCCAGGTACCTTCCTCGTAGCTAGAACGTCAAGTTCTGACACCCTCAACTTTGGTCTACCAAACTCTATCCCAATGGGACACGACAAAAGAGAGAAAACCTCCACTGATACCATTTTTATTACGAACCTGGCCGGGTTTCCATCCGAACCAGTGCCCGACCCGATCCGTGACATGGCCCGAAGGGTGTTCTCGATCCCCACGGGCTGGAACAAGTGAATGGTTATCAAAATAACACATGGGAATGATTTACCTAGAAAAAGAGGCCAAACAACAACTAATAAGATTAATAAACTAGAACTGGAAACAGAAAAACAAATACGCCATTAAACTATAAACATGTTGAAGACCACAAATCATCTGAAAACCCAAAATGAAAAACAACAAATATAAAGATCTAAAACTCCAATACCAACCTCAAGCGACATGAGAATCCACATCCCCAAGCTACCAAGAACAACCTGCACTTGAAGACCAACAACATCCAGAACCACCATCACTAAGCATGATATCTCAACTTATGAGACACAAATAAAAGGGGTCTACATACACCCAAAGGTGTATGTAGGGTGTGAGCCAAGATCCCAGTAGGATTTCAACCAATATAAAGATTCCATTCCATAACACCTAATATATAATTCAACATTATTATTTGAAACCAAACATTAAAAATGCTTTGTTTTTATGAAAAACATTTAAAATCTGAAAATGGAATGAAAAGAGAAATGAAATAAAATGCATTTCTGAATTACTACTTTAATATGGAAGAGAAAATTTATAAAGAAATTGCACAAACTCATGTGGTCCTCCGTATGCCGACGGAAGGCACCACGTCATGAATAGTAGAGCACTATGGGAAAAATCCCCTAAAGCTGCTAGTATGTGTGGTGTTCTAGAGACATCGTACCTCGGTGTAATGGTAGAATAGGAGCCAAAATAATCAACTCTCTTATGCATGAGCCACTAGTAGGGATGTACGTCCATAACCTAGTGGTCTCCAATCATCACAAAAGTTTTGTTAGTGTTGTAATGTCAATCTTTCAAGATGAAATCGGGACGAACCACTCATGTGTCATCTAGAGTACTAGTCCTAATCTACCCACATAGGTACCTGGGGTTTTCCCTTGTGCTCAAACAAGTTCCACATTCACATAGTGTATCACTTTAACATATCACAAACCAAAAGGACTTTAAATCATAATCCACCACATGTACAACCAAACATATATTTAAATATCTAATGTAAACCGAGACCATTTCAAATATAATTTTCATCACTTTCACAATTCAATATATATATATATATAATTTAAAAACGTAATAAAAAAATTTCATGAGACGCCATAAGGCTTTACACCAAAAACACAATAACAATACACTTTTTAATCCAAGTGCACACCAAAACATTTTCAAAGTATAATTCGCATAACACACAAAAATTAATTAATCATATAAATAATTAATAATACGTTTCTAAAATGAAAAATAAAGTTTTAACATTAAAACATACTCAATTTTCTCTCTTAAATTCAAACGTGCCTCAAAACATTCTTTTTATTTTTCCAAACATTGTTTGCACCTCTTCCACAAATAAATACACCATTATTACAACTTAAAAAAACAACTTCAACAACACATCCAAATGCTTTTAAACCAAAACAGAACCACAAAGCCGACATGTCAAACAATCCGTTTCGAATCAAAAAACCAATTAAAATAGACACACTTCATCTTTCATATAAAAGACAGATCACTTTGAAGAAACCACCATTATTTGCATCACAACATTTTTTCATTTCACACACACTGAAGAAAACCAAGAAAATGGCCAAGCCCCATTATAAGATCACTCATACTTTAATACCATTTCCAAAAAAAGGCTTTCCCCCTTTTTTCCCAAAAACCAAACTAATCCAACGCACCCAAAATGATTCGTTATACCTTAAAATTTCTACATTTAAACATACACAACTCAATTGACCTTCAAAACTAAGTTTGTTCCAACCAAACAACTCGTAGAACCCAACTTGATAAACATTGCACCAAAACAACACAAATTTTTACTTGGAAAGACAATTTTAAAATCAATTGCACACTAAACCATTTTAAAAACACATTTGCACCATATAAACAATTGATTAAACACTTTTAGAATTTACCCCAATAAGGTCAAAATGAAAATCATGATCATTTATAAAGAAAGTACAATTTTCATAATGCATGCATGTCAAACAATTTTTTTAAAATTCATTTTTCACAACATATAAAACACAACCAATCATTTATAAAATAACACACATATAAACAACAGGACCATACTATTTCTGAAATACAAATTCATCAAACGAGCATGCCAAATCATTCTAAACGTAGATCGCACCAATTAATTAAATCATAGACCATATTAAATTAACTAAAAACCAAATTAAATTATCTAAAAGATGTCAAGGCATGAAAACACCTAACTTTGACGCTGGATTTCCCACAAATGGGTACGAAACTCCAATCGCACCATGAACACACCACCTGAAGATCGAATTGAACCCTAAATTAAATAACTGGAACAAAAGTATTTATGATCGAACCCTAGAAACAAAAAAACCCCTAAAAGGTGAAAAAATGAAAAATGAAACCCAACATGAATGGATAACCACCAGAGTAGGTCGCTCAAGGGGCCGGGGGAGAGTGGGATACCAGAGGCGGGTCGCACCAGGGGTGATGGGGGAGGTCGGCAGTCCGGCGGCTGGCCGATGAGCAGGGAGACATCGAGTGTCTAGGGGAGGGTGGCGTAGTGCAAGGGGAGTGACGGCCGGGGAGCTGCGGGGTGTGGCTAGTCCGGCAAGCGGGGCGCGCGACGGAATACCTTGCCTGAAGTGAGGTGCGGAACGCGCAACTAGGTCAGGAGAGGGGGGTTTGACGTGACAGAATAGGGGAAAAAGGGGAGATGGGTGCGATAAGAGAGAGGGGGATTAACAAGAGAGGATAGAAAATAAAAATAAAAGAGAGAAGAAAAAAAAGATAAGAAAAAAGAGGGAAGAAAAAAAAGGAAAAAGAAGAATGAAAATAAAAATTAAATAGAACCTAAAAATAATAAGAAGAAGAAAGTATTATTATTATTATTGAAAACATGTCAATAATTTTATTATAATCAAAAATTAATTAACAATTATAAACTAATTAAAATATTAATTAAAATAATAATAATAAAAATAATAAATGCCATTTTTAAAAAAAATAATTCTATAAACATTAACCCCATTTATTTTCATTTCTCATTATTTATTTTTCCTAAACATCAGGCAGGTCATGCGGAGAACTGGGCGAGGTCACGCGGTGACCCGAGTAAAGTCGGGTGGCTTTAATCGTCCCCCGCCCATGTGTCGGATGCTGCAATGCCAAAAATATTCATTTATCCATAGAATGTAAAATTTTTATTGGGATCGGCCCACACATTGTCAAATATTTTATAAATAGAATAAAAATAATAAATGTAATAAATAAAAAAGTTTTATAAATTCAGGTGTGTCCTTAAGTACAAGGGTACAACACATTCAAATATATGGTAAGGGATCTCTCCAATCCTACAAATTTACCATTGTGACATGCATTATCTCTCTTTACCATAATTTATTTCATCATTATTCTTATATACTTCTTATAAATTATAGTTATATGTTCTTAACATATTTATCTACTTCAATTAATACATATTTGTTGTGTAAATACATGTTTTATAAGTTTTCCATCTCAATTCCTCCCTCTAAGTAAGCCTAATTTAAGGGATCTTCCCCATTTCTTACCGATTTTTAATTTCATATCATACTATATTTTAAGAAACTATTATATTTATTAAATCACTAATTTTATCCTAAAAAATTTTCTTAGTTAATTTATTTTTTTACACAATCAATTATAAATACTATTTAATATTTTCCCTTAAACCGCACTAAAACGACCCATTTCTAAAGTTTCATGAACACTCTTGTTACATTTTTCACTACAATTGGATATCATTTGTCATGATATATGCCTATAATTAATTATTAATGTCTAAGTATTATTTAAATCCATTATTTCATGGACACCATTGTGAGACCCCAATTGGTTATTCCTTATGACATGATTATGATACCCAATTCTTTCCATGGTTGACCCTTATGTTTATTCTTTATATTTGATTATTTATGTTGAAAATGTATGAATGATCATGTTATAATGGGTGTTCCAAGATATCACTCTAATTTATTGGGTATTATTTAGTCTCATGAGATGTTATGTATAGGATTAGGGAGTAAACCTAATCCATTATGTGAATTTTTCCATCATGTGATGTAGTCTTGGCAGTTATCCTCAACTCATATTTATGTAATGTTATATGTTTCTAACACATTTATATGTTTCCATGATCACATTATCCCTTGTTCTATGTGTTAATATTCCATAATTGTCTTGCACCATTCCCTTTTATGTCGTCATGTTATTCCTTCTAACCCATGTGTTATACTTTATTCCTATATTTATTCACTTACTGGTCTTTTTATCTCATACCTTTTTCCTATGTATTCCCTAGGTTGTCCTATATAGATGTAGAATCTCAAAGTATTTTTGGAGATCATTATGGAATATTGATATAACTGTGTTTTATTCTATTTCCATGTTTTCAATTTTATGTACCTAGTGTTCCAAATACAATAGACTTTAAGATCCATGGTTTGTAGTTGATGGTTAATTATGCATGAAATCATGTAATAATATTTATAAAATGCTAGGTTGTCGATAAAATCAATGTATTAAAATACCGTAAAATACATTCATAAAATACACTTATCACCACTCCTAGGGTAAAACCTATTATCCATATTTAATGGTGTTCTAAAATTTTCCATCCAATACTGTGTTTGTGAGTTTTTATATTATTTCAAAAAAACGTCATGTGTGTGATATAATATATTTAATATTTTTTTATATCATTATCAAATATCCCTGGGCCCCATAATGTCATGATGACTCAGCACATAGCTTCTAAAATATTTTGTAAAATATTCCAATGTTTTAAAAAGAAAAAAATAGATTTTTTATATTCTCCTCACCCCATGCAATTTTCTCCAAAAAAAAACCAACTAAGAACTATAGGGTTATTAAGGCGACATATTTTTTTACCACTCCCAGTTTCTCTCTTAAAAATACTAGTACTGTGATAAAAAATGATCCATGGTAATGTCTTACCCATGAAGGATCTTATAATATAGATAATTTATCTCTATAGACTACTCAGTGAATATATATCTATCCTCGATGTCTAGCTCCCCTTGTCGATAACAAGTGACGGGTCTTGTACATACATCCTATGTTGTGACATAAAGAAGAAATTGTGTACCCTTTCTAACTATAGAGGTAAAGATAATAATTATACCACCTCATAAACTATAAAAAATATCTAGAATGTTATAGTGAAACTCAAATATAAAATTCCATCCTGGCCAAATCACTAAAATCCACACCATGGTGAGACCTTCATAAACACATAGTCTCCCTCATAAAACTAAAAAGTACTCGATCATAATTATTTATAAGACTTATAATGTATATGGGTAATCCTTATCCTCTCCGGGATGATCTTCACCTTCTTTATCGTCACTTACACTAACTCGGGGCCCATGAGTACTAACTCCCCTCAATCATTCTAGCATATTGGTGACTTGTAGGGTCCCCTACACTTGTCCAAGAATAATTTCATACCAATAGTGGAGTGGTTAAAACTGTAATATGTGAACTTTACCAAGAGTATATGATCCTACAAATTATGGAAAAAGATAAATATTCAAGATCAAATAATTTCCTCTAGAACCTGAATGATCGACTCAGTCTAACCGTCTTTGTGGGGGGGGTGTAGTGTTCTGATCAATCATAATTGAGTCCCAATGAAGTTCTATAATATTATACATATTACTGATGTAAACCAATATTTATGTTCTAAAATCATTGTCTGGGGAACATCATGAATCCTAACTATCTCCTATAAATAAAGTCATCTTAGTCACTATACTGAATTCTTCTCTCAATGGCTAGAATCTCAACCAAATTGGTGGGTTGGTCAATGATCACCAAGATAACATTATGAAATTTATATGGTCATTAATTTCCTATCATTAATTCTATAGAGACATCTTCTAGAATCCAATCTATCATATCAAGGGGATGATCCAATCCCATTGGAACCTGGTGCTCATCCATCACCAATTGAAAAGTGGGTAATCAAAAAAATACACAGCAAAGCACACATTCATTATTTCTACTAGAAAATATGTTGAAGGTATGGGTACATAATTTACACTCATGGATATACCATTAAGGGAGAGGAATTAGACTCCCTTTTTACCTCCTCTTGCAGTGTCATTGGTACCATCGTCTTCCATCAGAAAAAGATAATGTGGTCCCCATATTATAAAAAACCCATCAGGATCATTCCCAGTGGATATCTAAACACATAAGGTCTAATTATCAATATCACCAAGTTGATCATCCATAACAAATTGAACAAATTTAGGGGTAAAAACATATATAGGAGGTATTTTTCACCATCCTCATCCACTAAGAACAACAATAATGTTGTCATCTTCTCTAATGACTTTCTCATCAAATGAAAACAAGATCTTCTTCTAAGAGAATATTCCACCACATTCCTTATTATATGAATATAGAAATTATTGAATTCATATTCTTAGAGGAATAAAATCCACCACCTATGTCTCATGTTATGACCATTATTTAAAAATATATAAATGATACTATTGTGATCAGAATAGATAATAAATATCTCACTCATAAGGTTGTGTCTCTACATCTATTTGGATAATCCTGATTCTACCAGGTCAATATCATGGTATATGTAATTCTAATCATGGGTTATCTTATTTCAGGAATAATAATCAATCATTGTCTTCCCCAGCATTAGAACACATCTAGGCATAGATCGGTAGTCATGACAAAACACCACATACTAAACACATTCATCTATCATTCTCTTGATGGGGAACTCATCAACCTATTTTATAACTCCTTAATATCATACTATAACCTATCTATAGACATTAAAGTCTTCCCATTTCGATTAAAAGTAGTCAATGTTTAAAATATACTACATAAATTGGGAATTAATTTTAGATAGTAGCATGAAAACCAAAGGAATCTCTACACCTCAAACATGATCCTTCCTAGATCCTAAGCTAGCACGAAATCTACATTCATTGGGTCCATCGTAAATAACTCATATGAGATTAAAAGTCCTAGTATGTTTACATCTATGATCTAGAAATAAAAATATGCGAGATTCCCATAATGTTGGGATGTGGGAGTATGTATATCCCTAGATGTCTCACATTCTCATCCTCTGATGCTGAGTACACAAGGATATCATTGATTAAGACTACCAAGAAATGATCCAATAATGACTAAAAAATTCGTTACATAGATCCCATGAACACTATTTGTGTTTTTTTCATTTTTAAATATATCACCATGTACTCATAGATACTGTAGTGATGTTTGCATGTTGTCTTCAGTATATGCTCATCTCAAACTTTGATCTAGTGATAACCCAACCTTAGGGTAATATTTTAGAACCTAATTTCCCATTTTAACTATTCAAATAGGTCATAAACTCATTATAGTGGGTATATATTCTTGATGGATTCCTTTTTAGGTTATTTAAATCCACACAAAACCTCATTCTCTTATATGCCATCTGGGTGAACAAAACTAGGGATGATAAGGGAGACACACTGGGTTTGAAAAATCCCTTCCCTTTAAAACATATAATTGTGCCTTCACCTATCAAAGTTATATTGGATCCATCTAATATGATGGTGTACATATCATAGAATTCCATTGTTGTATGTATCATAAAAATTAAATCTCTTGGTGGGGATGTAATCATGGCCCATCCTCCAGAAATATGTCCTCATACTTCGACACCACTATAGGAAGATTAAACCTCATAATATTTATATATCCATGTGTAATATTAGTTAAATTATGAGTAATTAAATGTATCCTCTTATACATGGTCCCATACTATTCTATCTATAATTCATTATCACCAATGAGGTTAAATATTATCTCATCAAGTTGGAAACATCCCATCCTTCACATAAAACTATCAAACTCTACATGAACTATATATAGACATTCTATACATAGAATAAAGTTACAAGGCCTCATCACAAAAATTTAATGATCCCACAAGAATATATCTCAACAAAGAGTCCATTAACACTATCTATAGAATTTTTTGATTGATGAGTCTTCATTGGTACAAGTCTCTAAATACAATGGTTAAGAAAAAAGATCAAATAGAATCACAAGATCTCAAACAAGTGATTTTAGATTAAAAGTGTGTCTCGCTCCTATGTCTATGAATAATATATATAAAGTACATAAGACACATATCACACCTTGAATCATACATGGTGCCTCTGGTACATAGGCTTCCACTACCTTCATCTGATATTTTCCCTAACCACATAATTGATGAGCTAGGAATGAACCATCTTGGGGTGGTGGTGCCAGTATATTAAATCATCAACCATATCCTACCTCCCTCCCAAATCCTCTACTACACCAACTTCTATGTATACCTCTATTTTCTAGCTACTATATCCATATTAAAATCTTATCTATTAGCTCCGTTTCAGTTACGTGTTGGTTGAACAATTATATATGCGGTGTCCTCACACATCCTAGGAGAAGCATTATTACTCCTTAAACTAAAGATAACCATCCTAAGAGACCCGAACTACATACCCTCTACCATGAATCTATCTTTGAGATAACCTCAAACACCTAAACCCATGATAATATCATCATATACTAGTTTCTAACGTCTCATCTCTAGGGTCCCCACTGTCAGCACCAACATTCAAAGAATGCTCCACCAAGAAGCCCTCCCCACAAAGTCTCTCTCAATAACTATAAAATATTTAGGAATGAAAAAATATACCACTCTATTCTAGTTATCCTTATAGATATCATTCCTGTAGTTTGATCCTAAAATTAATGTATCTAAAACCATATCCATGGAATACTATGAGAGGATAGTGAACCACGATGAAAACTCTACTACTAAAAATCTTCCATAGAGGAGTTCTAAATGATACTGTAAGTGTAAAAATCACAACATAGTATAGTAAAACACCTCTCTGAAGAGTCTATAAAACTCTATTCAAATGAGAGTGACATTTTAATTCCTCTGATTCACCAGACTCCACTATCACCCTATAGAGCTTTGTGAAGAATCATCTGAAAGATAACTATCTAATTGGGAGGGGTCAAAACAAGGTGGAAAACTCACCCAATATCCTTGATTTATTCCAATTATACTTGAGGGTATAGATCACCCAAAATTCTAAGGGGTTTTATCTATAAAACGCATAGATTGTACTCGGTCATTGCGCATCCACTATCAGTACAATTGGAGAAACATACTACTCGACACGTGTAGGAAATATCAAAAAAAAACATGGATGTACCACCTATAATACCAGTTCATGTACTAAATCCTCGTCACAAGGTGAATCATAAATATGATCCCATTGTGGAATAATAATAGGTTATCATCATGGAGTCATCCTTGAAATTCATGATGTTCCACAATTAATAGGTATATAGGGAAATTACATAAGAATGACTTGGAAACCACAATGCATTTCTATATGATACACCTACCAATTTTTTACATTCAACAAGTTACTACATATTCCAATTCAAAAATAATGTTATCATATTCCTTGTGAATAGATACACTGACCTCTACACTGACACTGGGTAACCTAGACAAAAATCCAAACTTGAGACGCTTTAATATTCTCTCCCTAGTTTCCAAACCAAAATTCACAGCAAGATATTCTTCAAACTATGGTCCTAAGTTGAAAATGGCCAAATTATACCAATTTATCATGACCCCACTCATTGGGACCCATCTAGATATTATTAAATAGATTATGACACTCCAAGACCATACACAATAGTTTAGGTGATGGATATTATCACTTGGTTGGCATAACACACAAATGGGATGACTTATCCTAAAGTACCTACACACACTCACACATCTACAAGAACTAATATAATGCATAAAGGAAATATAAAAATGATACCAAAATGTATTCCTAAATATATATCATAAAATATAGTAAAATATAAGAACAATAAAGCATAAATATACAAATACAATCCTAGAAAAAATATATAAATATTTGTGACTATGTAAAAATTAAAATCCTAGAACCAACAACATTCTATCTCGAAAAAATATGCTCAACCATCCCCAGGTACTCCTAGGATTCTTGCATAAGGATTGTTGTATGCATAAGAAATGACATGTATTGGAAGATCCCATGTAGGAATGATTATATACATGCCCTGTAGAACACACCTAAATCCACAAACATAATGCATCGAAGAGAGTAGTCATTTAAACACCCCAAATTTATGTCAATCATAACATGAGACAATAGAAATACTAACCTAGCTACACTCAAGATAGACATAATGTCTCCATGTATGGTCACAACCATATTTCTAGCTAAATATTATGATCAAGGCTTCAAGGTAACACTCATCTGGGAGAACTAAATTCATAGATATTTCTAACATAGATGTAACACATCGAATTGGTCATGATCCTTGGTACTCACCATGAATAATTTCTCACTAAAACTAATATGGTATTGATAAAAACATAGTGGATTACACCCTGAGACTATGGGGGATACCAAACCCTTCCCAGAGTAAACCACAATGATTGAGATCACAAACTCTGGAATTTGGTGATGGGATTCCTAACAAAACCTAGAGAGGAATGATAGAGGATCACACCCCAAGGCACCCATAGGGATACCTAACGTTATCTAATACTAACCCACATAGGAGATCACTCATCCTATGCATAGGAATGGATGCCTCACATAACCTCATAAGGGTGGAACATAGGGATTAACTATATATATACTCATCTATAATAAAGATAATTAGAGATTCAATATATCCTATGAGAATTATACGACATGTATATAGAGTACATGGTGTGTCTTTGTTGGTATGGGTATGATCATGTACTTAAGACTATTCCCATGAACTTTTTCCCATGACTGTGTATTTTGGTCATCCCCGTGTACACTGGTTTTTCTCATTTAAACTCACCATGTTTGAGTACCCTAGTCATTCCTAGGTTCTATGGCTGGGTCTGAGTACTCTGGAAATATTTATGCCCTTTTATCTTATCCATACCATATAAACATGAGTTAAATGTCAAGTCACCTATATCGTATCACATGGTGCATGTTCTAGACACATGGTGTGTGATATTTACCTCTACACAGATACCCTAACTACATAATAAGGTAAACTAGACTGTGTGTATTCTTATGAAGTATATGTTGTGTACATCAAGATTTCCCAAAAACCCTCATATATTCTTTGTGTCTCATCTATTTCATAGCTTCTTATGGATCATCTCCTAATATACACCATATATCTCAGATCTATGGTGGACCACACCAAAAACATCATAGGTGGTGGGATTCTATCCACAATTTCACTCTATAACCATCCCTAAACACACCGCTCAACTGCATTTCCAACCACAAATAAAATCACTTAATTTATTTAGTTATCCATTTCTAATCTCCCATCACACCACATCATGCCTCAACTGTTCATGTGATTCCAAATTTGAACCTGTAGAAATCATCTGTTGCACCAAATATTGATTGTGCAATGATTGGTTTTCAAGTATTGTAAAATAGTTGTCCAAAGGAAATATTGATGATGAATTCATGAGACATTAGGTGGGAAATTACAAAACAAATGAGTGAGGAACAAACATTATCAATTTTTCAGGTTGGACTCATTCCATTGATGGATAAATCATCAAATCAAAGAAATAATCAATGATTAACAAAAACATTTTACATTCCTAAATATAATCAGATAAAACAATACTCGTAACTCAAAAATTGACCAAAGAATCAATTTTTTAGAATTATTGATATGTGTTTTACATGGGATAAAAAACTGGGATTAAAATAACATATAAAATTCCTACCACAAGATTACATCATTCAGTGATGAAAAATGGTTTTATCCCATTTTTTTTAAAGACACATGAACTTCTTTTTCGAATGCGAACTTTGTGGCACATATATCACCACTCCATGATCTATTTTCATTATTCAAATTTCATCCTCCAATTATCCTCTCACGACCCTATAATTATAATGATAACCCTTGGGTTTTTCAATTACATGGTTTATGTAGATTAGTATTATGTTTATGTCATTTAATATAAGATAAATTTATTTATTTATATATTTATTTCTAATTTTTCCCATGAACTTCTATAAACCAAATTTATAATGTATATAAATGTAATGACCCACCTATTATAAAACATGATTTCTTAATTTAATGGTGGTTTTCAATTTTCCCATATAATACTCCATTTTTGAGTCAATTCATTATTTAAGAAAAACTACATGTGTGTGATATAATATATTTAAAAATTATTATTATATCAACAATTAGGATAATTAAACACTGGAATCCAATATTCACTCAGTAACTAAATTTGATAATATTCATTAAAATATATGAAATTATTATGATGAATAAATAGATTGTTTAAAATTCATGCTTCAAGTGGGATAAGGAGTTAGTCATAAGGTCTAACACATCCTCATATGTTAGAAATATTCTTACTATTATGTCAAACCTTTGATAAAAACCCTAAATAGTTGATATTTATGAAGTATATGAATTATCAATTAATTTGATCATGGAACCTTGGAATGATCCACCATTGTATTATTTTCAGAATATAATTTCATAACATCTTAGTGTATAGTCAACACATTACCCTTCTAGATGAAATTATGTATCAATGATGCTACTTTAGCTACACTAAAATCCATAATATACTCAGACTCTACTATAGAATTAGAGACCACTAGTTTCCTTGACATCTTTTATCTCCTAAATCCTCTATTAAAGTAGAAGACATATCTTGACTATAAATTATTATAATTTGGATCTATCAGAAAACTAGTATTTTTATATCCATGATGACTAGTTCCATAACACCTCCATAAACTGAAACACATTTTTAATACACCTAAGATATGTTAGGATAGTCTATATAGTAGTCAAATGTTAGTCTTTTAGGTCTAATTAATATCATCCAAGAATTCCAATGGCATAGGAAACATCATAACTAGTACATAGCATGACATTCATGATATAACCTAGCATAGAAAAATAAGGAATTATACTAATTCTCTCTTTATAATGTTTTTTTGTAAGGAATAACTCCTTTGGAGAGAGATTTATACCATGTGACAGTAGTAATGATCAATTACTTACCTATTACATACTCAATCGATTTGGTATCTTATCAATGTATAAACTCAATCTTATTTCAAATAGCCTCTTGTATTGATCATAGATGATCTTGACCCAAGTAATATAATATCCTTCACCAAAGCCCTATTTTAATATTCATTTATTTATCTACATATTAACAACCAGTAAAAATATTATTTCATTTCCCAACAATAATGTATCATAAAAATAGACTACGAAGAAAAATTATAGAACTCGTACTGAAAATTTTTGTACACACCAGTTTCACAATATTTTTTTATGAAACCAAATTATCGTATGGATTCATCTTAAGGATTGTTCCATTTTCTAAATTAATTATTCAATCCCGAAATGTATCTATAAAAATTTCATACATTTTAGGAATGTTTTATATTCTAAAAACCTTTTAGTTGTGTCATTTAGACATCTTCCAATACGCTCATTCTATGGAATCTTGTTCAGAAATCTATTTTCCAAGTTTCATAAACATAATATTAGTTTATATAAATGATAATTTTGACAAAATTTAGCATATTTACTAGTAAAAATGTTTCATTAATGTATATAAATTGATGTTTTAACACATTTTACAACTAGTAATTCTTTATCAACACATGATTTACCATCTATGTATTAATTCTTCTTTAATACCCATTTACATCCAACTGGATTTAAATCCACTAGGGGATAAACTATTGGTATGTAATGACTTTAAATTTATCATAATTATTTTCATAAAAAAAAATTTTACCAAAAATTGATGAATGGAAGTTATTTGTCTTGGAGAACAACTTGTGACAATTCAATCTCTCCATGTTACAGCTGGATAATCAGTTTTTCATATCATATGATGGTATTATGAAGGTATATAATTTTTAGTAATCAATAAAACTCAAGAAAAATGTTTCTAGAATAGTTTATCAAAAAAATAAATTGCGGTCAAAGAAATTATAGTATATTTCTAGCTTCATTCCATGTGGTGGACTTTCATTAAAAGTGTTATAGTGATGAATGTGAGGCAATCATCTCATCATTCCTATAAAGGGAAGTGGGGAACTTCTTCAAATTACATCATGAAGGAGAAATATAAATGGGTGAAGTGTAAATTGATCATATAATAATATTGAGTTGATATTCTAAAATAAAATCCGATAGAATATTTTTTTAGTTGAGTATAATGATTTTGTATATATAATGAATAAATATAATGTGTTGATATTTCTCTCATGATTATATGAAAAATCATCTGAAACTCGCTAATTACTTTATATTATTTCTTACTTTTAAATTTTCAATTTAATGTATTTTCAATTCCTTTTATGTTTTTGAGTTCTACTTCAGTTATGTGAAATGTTGGCTTGGTACAGTGGGTAGGGTGGAAAGAAGTCTTAATTTTGGTATTGTTAACTGAGGAAGGAAAACATCTTATGGTTTGGATTTTACACTATCCTATAATTTGATAACATCAGTTTGATAAAAAAATAATGTTATTGTAGTTTTATTTTAAAATGAGTAGTCTGGTAATCTTCACAAAAATCAGTATAAAATAATATGGTTTAGCTCTTTCCCAACCTAACATAGGTAGCTCAGTTTAATTTCTCTATTACCATGGAAATTATTTAATTTTCAGAAGGATTTGTATCATTAGACTATAAAATGATAAACATATAAAAATTTTATTAAATAAATTTTGGAATATATAGAATTTGATGGGAGAACTGTCTCTTTTAGAAGCATTCAATGTTATTATTATCCATGGACGTCCAATGAAAATGGTGAAGGAAGAATAACAATGGTTTGATAAGAATGAAGTAGATTCATTGAGAATTTCATTAACATGGAATATTTATTTAAAAATTATAAAAAAAAAATATAATATATGTTATACAAGATTTTGTGGATATATAATATAATCCTACAACACTGAACAATGTTTTCATGTTGGTTTTTTTTATCTTATGGTTTTTTAGAGGAAGATCAATGTCAAATCATGTGAATTAATTTAGAGTGATCTGTGCACGGTGTGAATGTGCGAGTGTGATATTTTAATATTATTTATGGATATTACATTAGTTATAATCACCTCTAAATATCTATGTTGTTATAGATAATTCATTTAGTAATTCCAGTGGAAAATAGATTTGGTGTTTGAGGATATCTTGAATCTAATACTAAATAAGGATATTGGGAGGAGAGAAGTTTAAGAAAATTTTGTTATTTCACTAAATGATGATGTATAACGATGGACACCTCAATTGAATATAGTATAATATAATAAATTTTTATAAGTTAGTTCTCTGGAAAGAATTCGTAGAAATTTAACTTGCCCTAGTTCTATAGATTTGAGTTGTGGGGCAAAAGGAAAATTAAAAAAATTCAAGTGTCACAAGGAGAACAATAGAAGGTCACACAAAACTAGTAGCGCAAATTATTTTTTACATAAATAAAGGTGTAAATAAAGTTTTTATGTGTTTTTATTATTTATTTTAATCTTGGATTTTTGAATATGGAGAATCATTTCATTAAATTGGTGATCAAACATGCATGGTCAAATATGTATTTTGGAAGTTAGAGAAAATTTATATAGTGGATGATGAATCCTTGGGAGTTATTAAAAATATATCTCAATATATGAATAGAAAATAGATTAATATTGAATATAATTGAAGGGAAACACATCCATGGTATATGGAAAAATATTATTTCAATTGTATAACATAGATAATTATATTATGGAACTAACTTTTTCGAAGCGGAAGGAAACATACCAAAGGATCCATGGTATTTTCATGAGGTGTAAAAGGTGTAACTCGTTACTTAAAAATTAGTTTAGATGGAATTATAGTTGTCAAATATAAAAATTATAAATATTTAGAAGTTTATTATTGCAGGATGCATCACTGTGATTCCCTATCCCAGAACCAGCACATAATCTAGGGTATCACTTTTCCTCAATCACGCCTCCATGTATGCTAGAGGCTACTAGATAAAGGTGAGGTTATAATCTATATGGTTGGACTACAACAACCTTGATTCACATTCCAAAAACTAGTGGAAAAATACACAAACATCGTGTACATATTTATACATCATACTTCACATAACAACAATGAAAAAAATTCGATTATATTTAATGATTCTGTTATAAAAAACACACACTAATCACCCACTGGGTAGATCCCATGGAAAATATGTAAAAGACCAAAAATATTCAAATTGTTCTTACTTCCACACCCATACCTCATCCCATTCTTCAATTATCCTTGATAATATCTTTCTTGATCCCCAACACATCCAATTCAAATACCTAAAAGAAAATATAAGTTATACAGAGGCCACGATATGCATGTTCTATGTGTGGGGATATAAATTGGTAGGGTCCCACCAAGAACCCCTAATATAAAAAATAATATTTATATGAATTTGTGGTGAAAAAAATACATAAATAATCAATAGTATAGAGTCAACATGTGCTAAACATTCCTCTGTAACAGTCGATGAGATACACATAGTTGTTAGGACACCCTATGAAAACAAGGATACCATTATGTCCAGCCAAACCTTTATCAGTGTAATCGTATAATCCATTCATCTCTTTTTTAAATTTTAACCAATGTTTATCCCATACCCAAAGACATATGTTACAGTTACATCTATACCTTGACCCGTTACGTGTAGGAACTAGGCAAGGTAAAACGTTGACACCTCGACTCACTTCATTATCTCTAAATGAAAGTCTTATTTCTCTCATCTCATGGAACATCACGAACAATCCCTCTCACATATGGTGGTAATATCATAAGAGCCAATCCACTACTATCACGGCCTTCTATCTTCCATCAACGCATGACTTTTAACTGAGGATGTGGTTATCCATGCCTTATCATTAAAGGAAAAGGCCCCTTATATAACCAATACATTATCAATCAAGGTAAGGCTTGACTACATGAACATAGCCACCCCCCACCCAAGGTGGTCATAAAACCATGACTTACCAGAGAAAGGTCCATATTATGTATCATGTATAATAACATAACCTAACCCTCACATGGGAAGTTCTTGATCAATTCCCACTACGTCACGGTCTATGTATCACATGACCCAGAAACCTTAATGTAAGTTCTTAAAAGTACATACAAAGCATATAGAGTTGTATCTGGTCACATAGAACACCAAAAAAACCTAGGATTCTTGTCACTCTATACCTATCCCCTCACCAAAGCATGCCTTAAATCTATAATAGTGACTCTAACTATGTATTCTACACTCATCAAGGTCTCTGATCATCGATCATATCTCGATCTCATTACACATTAGTGAAACCACATCCTGTAGACTCATCCCTTACCTGAGCCTCAAGGATAACTCTATACTCACTAAAAAAATCATCACTCCTAGTTAAATTAGCCACAGACTATACCAATCCATGATGATATTCTTGAACCTATCCCAAATAGGAGGGTTCCAATTTCTGACTAAAACCACCTTAGCATCCCTATTCCACAACCCATATTACTACTATGACCCTATCATAAGTCTCATCACACATCCTTAAGGAGATCCCTGAACCTTTCACAGAGTGTAATCCCCACTCTATCACACACAACATGTGCTAGAGGGTTAGTCCCACTATCCAAAAATTCCAAGACTCTCTTTCGACCTCATTGGGGAGTTCTTTATCACCCATGAGATGTACCTCCATCTCTCACATCATCACCTAGCATCAATCCACTTATTCCTTACCTCTAGCCCTAATAACTCAACCTATGATACCCTATACCTATTATCACAACCTAAAACATCATTGAGGTATCTCTTCATCTGAAATCAAGCCTTCTCTCCATAGAAACATAGTTTCCAGGTGATCCCTAATTACCCAAGGTGTTAACTATCACATGGCCTTATCCTATGTGGATCAAAGCTAGCCCATCATCTCCATCAATATTATCTCTTAGACCATATCTCTATCCAAACCCATTTAATATCCACACACACATTAATAATCATATATGAACATGCATATGAAATTTTATTATATTGTCTAGATACCTCAAACATGGAGTGAACCCCTCGTCATGGTCGATCAAGCCTCATCCATGCCCACTAAGCCTTGTCTAGGATACAAAACAAAAATCAAATGACAATAATTAGTAATGATTAATTATAATTAATTATTAAATTTATTTTAAATAATTATAAATTCTAAAAAAACATATTGGGCATTGCAACCACACCAAAAATTTATCCAACAACACACGCATGGTTTTCATCACACCCCACACGCCATCCTTGAAAAAATCCATAATAATTAGCACCCATTAAAAAATCAATTTAATTAATATTAATATAAAACATAAATAAATTAGGTTGTTTTATTATCTCAAAAAATGAATATGGTTTACAGACACCTCCTTGATTCATCCTCTACATTATACAAGTAAAAACCCCATAAAAATATTTTGATACAAGCATTCTATTGTTGAATAAGACCTATAACCCGAACTAAAATTTCCCAAAATAGAG
Source organism: Viscum album (assembly GCA_963277665.1). NCBI lineage: Eukaryota > Viridiplantae > Streptophyta > Magnoliopsida > Santalales > Viscaceae > Viscum > Viscum album. The sequence goes on along the minus strand of OY728159.1, from coordinate 1,283,487,309 downwards.
TGAAATGAAAATAAACAAAAATAAAATGATGGAATAAAATTAATAAATCTAAAATAAAAACCATGAACCATCCCAAAAAATAGTGGATCTCAAGGTGTTAAAGAGCGGGGAGAAGCCGCCCAAATGACCCTTCCCTTGTGAATCTATCCCTAAAATATGAAGGGGAGTTGGGATGGTACCAAATGAGTCAGAAAACTTTTTTAAAAATACCTTATGCACCATTCACAACATGAATAATGGTTAAAACCATGAAATCCTCGGATATAAAGTGACACCCCTCAACCTACTCCATTAATGGAATAAAAGGCGATAATAACTAAAAATCCATCTCTTGGGACACCCATCCCTTCTATGATTCCCTTATGAACTTTTAAGGGATTGAAAACTATCTTAATCCCACTATGATTCTTGTTTCTATAAATGAACATATCCTCAGTTATAAAATTGAAACTTCATCTGAAAATTATGTCCAAAAATCTATAGGAGGATACAAACTCTACACCATAACACTTAAAGTCACCCAAAATACAAGGTAATCCTTAAAAAACATCTCCTAACCTACCTCTGTCACAAAATCACTAATATGTCACATATTTTCATATTCAAATTCAAAATTTAATTTTGTTGTGCAACTCCAAACCCTCAGGGCACTATTGACCAATAGTAGACCCACCCACTCTCTACCAATTCCAACACCGAGTTGGTGCTTATTAAAGTTGTCTGAACTAAGACACTGTAAAGTATTCAAGTGATTCATCTCAAATATAGTGGTTCTCCCTATAACTACCACTCCCAAATGGGCCCATGTCGTGACTACCCCAAGAACTCCCCTGATAGGTTAGGGGCTGGTGACTAGCACTGAGTAGGCATTTCCCACAAATGAGAGGCATGAGCCTAAAGTACATATACACAAACACACATCTACAAGTCACACAAAGTTGAAATGTAAAACAACTAATATAATGAATGCATAAAAATACGATCCCACGACCAAAGTACAACAACAAGTAATGGAAAAGTAAATTGGGACCAATACAAACCCACCACAAAGAGTCTATAACACAAGTCTAATAGAAACTATAGAAGTACAAACTACTCCAAGGTAGAGGACTACATCAAAGGTATGCTCCCGAAAAATACCTCAGTCTTACTAGATCCAGCTATCCTCCACCCACTCTCGGTCCTCCATGGACACCATAAAAACGTATTCCATCTACACAAGACATGACATTTGTGGGAAAATCCCATGTAGGGGTGAGAATGAAAATACTAAGTAGGACACCCGAAAAAACAACAAAAATGAAGCACTAAGTATAGTCAGCTTCATATAATATGTACAACTATATAAAATATACAAGAAGAAAATAAAACCTAGATATACTCAAGAGAGACTGCACGCGATTAGGTGGTCATAACCAACTGCCATTCATAGGATTTTGTTTGAAGAAGAACTCGTTCCGGGAGATCCCACTCCATGAGCTACGATATCATCAAAGACACTCGATGAAGAGGTCTAGCTCATCTAGGTCCTGCCAAAATACAATGCACTGGTATGAGAAGACTATGATACACATAGACAGGGTCATGCCTAGTGCAGTTGGTGGACACCACGAACCTAATCTAGATCGACACGCTATGTAGTGGATCATATGCCAATGATTATATAAATGATACTGATGCAGCCAACTATATGGAGGATGAATTCTCTGCTCAAGGAGGTAATATTGATTCTAAAAACTCCACTAGTGATGATAGAGGATAACAATCCAGTCTCATGGAGGGACACCACAATTCTATATGAGACTAGACCTCTAGAGGGGATTACAATGGAGCGATGTAGATGTAATGTTGCATTGTACCCTCTAGGAAAGGACCAAGGGGACAAAATCAACCTATAGTAGTCCATAATCAGAAAAAGAAGATCCTAAAGAACTCTTGATTTGAACCTGCCACATAAAAGTTACCCACAGACTCACACGGGCCTGCGGACCGACCACTGCGGTTGTTCCCCCTACCGCCATGTTTGGTACACCTACCACACAGACTGGCTACCTGTGTACTAACCAATGTGGTCATTCAAACTTCCACAATGACTGGCCACTATGATCAACCATTGTGGTTTACCGTCCACGGACCGGTTGTGTGGTCAATCAAAATAGGGATCTACCCAAATTGCCTCAGGTCTGACCCGAACCATCTCATCTGACCCGACCCACTAGCATGACCCGGCCCACAAACCTGTCCAACCAAACTTCCACATGGCCTTCCTGGCCTGGCCCACTCCACATACATAGACACTCTCTCATCCACTCCCTCCTCTTCTATGTCCACTATCACCGATCTCAGCCACACCCTTTATCTACCACAATCTATTTTAGCCTCATGTGGCTCTGCCACCCGCACGTAGACCATCGTCATGCACTATCGTGAGACGTTTTTGCCGCACATTGGTCATCCCATCCATAGAAGAACATTCCTCCTATGATTCCCTAAGGAAGAAACAATAATATACATGAGCTACTTGGGTCCTGGTATACACTGATCTAGCCTCGGTTATCGATTTTCCTTAAATTTTTGGGTTTGATCGAGTTCAGAACAACACAGAAACATTGAGTCAGGACCATCGGGATCCAACTAATGAAGAACGCGAGAAAAGAGGGAGTATGTCACAAGATAAAAGGTTTATAATCATTTCCCAATAAATCTGGCCCAATGATCAAGAATGGGGGATTTTAGTTAGAAAACAATATCAAATAAATCCCGTGGAATAAATATCATCTCACAATATGCATGATCTGTGAATCAATATGTTAATCAATTGATTCATGTTCATCATGTAAATAAATAATTGGGAATAAATAAATTAAATCACATATCCTACATTGATTTGGATTGATCATTGATAAAGAACAAAGTTTTGTTTCATTTGTTGGTGAGATCCTTCAAAATCGATGAGCATCGATCATCAATCCCCGATCCATTGTCCTTCATAAAAAATGATTCCTAGAGCTCTCTCTAATGATCCTATATAAGTTACAGTGGCATGTATCTAACCATATAATTCTTACATACAGATACATTTAAATAAAAAGCACTCAATACATCAACACAATTAATTAAAATAATATTATTAAATTATTTTATTCATTTTATGCTCATGACAACATTTTCACAAACGCCCCATGCCAACCAATGTAAGGTTATACATAGGGTAAAAATGTTATTCTAAACTCAACGGTGATCTCATATTTTTGATCCAGGAAATATTTATGGAGTTATTCCACTTTTTGCAGAAAACCATGTGTGCATGATATTAAATATATTAATATTTTTCAGACATTTGTTCTGGAAACACTTGGCCTTGGAATCACATGTCGTCTCAGTTCATGGACTTGAAAATAATTTATATAATATTTAAAAATAATACACTGAAAATCTGAGATGTAACATTCTCTCCACCTTGGGGGTTTTTCCGTGATAAGCCAAAAATAGGGGATACTCAAATAGATGTGGGTACTGAGCATGAATTTGAGCCTTCTGATCCCATGTTCTCTCCAAGAGACTCATTTGATGCCACTGAATGTGAACCAAACGAAATGATCACCCCCAAAGTATTGTCTCCTATCGATCCAGAATCTCCATATGGTACTTAGAAAAGGTTTCTCTATACTTGATGTCTATCCCACCACAATCGATGACGTGTAATGGGTCATGCAATTACCTCATCAGCTATGATAGATCGATGATGTCATGTACCCAGTCAAATTGTGGAGGTATATCCAAACTGTATGACCCTCTTTCATCTCTCCATAGTATCTGGAAAGGTTTTATCTACCTCAGAGATAGATTTACACCCTCACCACACCATTGTAATCCTCATCAAGGTGAAACCCAAAGAAACACATGGGCTCCTTACTCAAACTCCAAAGACCTTGGTTTCCGGTCTTCGTAAGACTTATAATGGATATATGAGGTCTTCATCCACTCCTGGATTATCCAAACCTTTTCTATAGTAGCTTGTACAATCTCTCATCCAATGAGTGATGACTCTTCTGGGTCATTCTAGCAAAGGGGTGACCTGGAGGGTCACCCGTACAAAGCCTAAAATAGTGCCATACTGATAAATTTTAGATATTGTTGTATGTAATCTCCACCAATGGTAGGTGATTCTTAAAACTATAGCCAAAAACTAACATAAAAACTCACAGTATGTCCTCTATAACCTGAATGGTCTACTCATTCTGGCCATCCTTTTGTGGGTGAAACACTGTGATCAAGTGTAACTAGGTCCTAAACACCACTTGTATTCCCTTAAACAACCAAGATGTAAGGTGAGCATCATGATCATAAAAAATCATTGATGGAACACCATGGAGTCATACTATATCCTGAACATAGAGGTGTCCCTAGCTCTCTACTAAATTTTGCTCTCAGATAGCTATAAAGTTGGACAACTTGGTGAGTTGATCAATGATCACCCATATGGAATCGTTTCTACTGGATGTACATGGTAAAGCCATAACTAAGTCCTGTGATATCCCATCCCACTTCCATTCTATAATCCTAAGGAGTTAATTTAATCTCGTAGTAACTTGGTGCTTAGCATTTAATTGCTGATAAGTAAGGCATCGAGAAATAAACTATTCAACATCCTTCTTTATTCCTAGCCACAAAAACAAACATTGAAGTTCCTAGTACATATTTGTCACACCTAGATGTACAACCAAAGGTTACGTATGAAACTCCCTTCAAACCTCCTCCTACAGAATCACCAGTACGATCATGCATTTTATGAATAGAATGATGTGCTCCCCACATTTGTAATATCCATCAAGAGAACACCTTATAGAAATATTATCACGTAGGGTCTCACAGTCAGTATCCCCAAGTTGTGCCTCCCTGACTCACTATAACATTGGAGGGGTAACAACCATTGACTGAATGTTTGCTACTCTATCTCCATCCATAAAGGATAATTGCAACGATGCTAACTACTTCGATGCCCCATTCAGCAACTATGAACTAGATCTCCTACTGAAAGCATCATCCACCATGTTCCCCTTCTCAAGAGCATAGAAAATATAAAATTCATAGTCCTGGGAGAACTCTAGCCATCAACTTTTTCTCAAGTTGAGATCCATATGAGATAATATATACTTGATAAACTTATGGTCAGAGTAGATGATAAATTTCTCTCCCATCAAGTAGTTCAACCACATATTCAATAAGAAGACTACTGCCTGCTAACTCAAGATCGTGGGTCTCATAATTCTACTCATGTGGTCTCAACTAGCATGGACCATAGGCAATCACTGCTTGCCTCTACATCAAGACAGAACCTATCCAATTTCATGATGCATCGTAGAACACTACGTACTCATCATCCTCCTCTTGAAATCTGAATATGGGAGTGCTCATTAATATTTGACTCAACTACTGATAAGTCTATTGGAACTCCTCTTCCCACACAAAAGGTTTTCCCATTCAATTCAAAGCTTTAAAGGGTGATTCAAATCTGGAGAATTTTGGTATAGACCTTCTATAGTACCCTCTGAATCTAAGGAAACTATACACCTTGGTAACACTCTTGGGTGACTCCCAAGAAAGCACTGCCTCAACCTTCACTGGATCTACTGCAACTCCATCTACTGAGATAACGTGTCCCAGAAAATGGACCTCTTGAATACGAAATTGAAACTTTGAGAGATGTCCATAAAGCGGGTGCTCTCAAAGAGTGTCCAAAACTATCCTTAAGTGTCTCTAATGCTCCTCTTCAAATTCTTAATATGCTAAGATGTCATTGATGAATACCAACAAGAATTGGTTTATGTAAGTATAAAACATATAGTACATGAGTCCTATGAACACAACTGAGGAATTATTCATAACAAATAGAATCACCAAGTAATCATATTGACTATAATGACATCTGAAGGCCATATTTAGTATATCCTCATCACTACCCATAGTTGGTGATAACCTGATCAGAGGTCAATCTTTGAGAACCATTGTTCCCCTTTCAACTAAAAAAATGGTTTATCGATCCTCAGTAATGGAAACTTGTACTTCATGGTCACTTAGTTAAAGTTCTGGTAATCCACACATAACCTCAATCTCTCATATTCCTTCTTTTAAAATAAAACTGGGGTTGCCTAGGGTGAAACACTGGGTCTCACGAATCCCTTCCTCTACAATTCATCCAATTATACCCTCAACTCACGAAGCACTATGAGATCCATATGATATGAAGGTGTCGGTATTGGTGTAATTCAAGTGTGTAAATCAAGGCATAATTCTATCTTACCTGGGGATGTTACCTTATAACATCTTTAGAGAACATATCCTCATACTCCTCCACCACTATAGGAAACTAAAGACTCATAACATCCATTGCACTGAGGTTCAAGCTATCCAACTGATGAGTAATCGATTGCACCCTCCTATGTGTGAGTCCATCCTGCACTACCTAGATTTCTTTTTCACCAATATAAGAATACTTGGTTCCATCATGATGTACACACTGCACTATTCAACTAAAATAGTTAATCTGAACATAAACTATGGATAACCTATCCATATGAATAATGATGTCGTAAGGCCTAAACACCACTACCAAGAGATCCCAACCAAAACGCTCACCTCAAAGAATCAAGTCACACTATCAGCACCAGTTTGTGATCATGGAGTCTCCTCCTGTATGATTCTCTAAGAATAATGGCCTAGTCAACGATTGAACTAAAATATTTGAGTATCAAACAAGATTCTTGGAAAGAAAATAATGCCTACCACGCGTGTCTATAAATACTGATGGTAAGATATAAAAGACACAGATTATACCTTGTGTCATCCTTGAAGCCTCAGGGGCATAATGCTTCATAGCCTGCAACTAGCCTTGTCCCTATCCACCAGCTCCCTCAGCCTGGAGTGGACCATATTGGGGTGTTGGTAGTAATAATTTGAAACTATAACCACCTCCAAATTCCCTACTGACCCCTCTTCCATTTCCACCACCCTATAGACCACCATGATCCTATCTTTGTCTCTAACAAGGTGTTCTATCGACCATATCTCGATTAATTGTACGAAGGGTTAGGAAATATCATTCTAGATGTCCCTGGCTATCGTAAAAGAAAAATTGCATATCCCTTGGATGATTCAATCCACCCTGGGAGCCCTGCACTACTGACCCTAAGTCTTAGGATCACCTCCTAAAGTGCTTGACCTACCCAGATCCCTATGGCTATCATCCTTTACCAGCTATTGAGTTCTCAACTACCGGTTTCCCATTGCAAGATCCAGCTACTAGTTTCTTCTCTACCAGAAAATATTCCACTAATAGGGCTCGCTCATGTACCCCCGCATAGGTATAAATGATAACGGAGACCACTAATGCCCTGATATCCGAGTGTAATCCCTACTCAAATGTCCAAGACCTGAATAACTGGTTCCCCTACCATATCCAAGGAGTATAGATAAATATTAGTAGACTTCTTTGAATACTCTAACACTGTCACATTTCTCTACTGCAGATGAAGAAGCTCCTATATGCATATTGATCGCAATGTGGTCAGATAGAACTCCTCCCTAAATAGATTCTAGAAGTATATCCCATTGAGATTTTTCTTGTCATGTGACTGAGTCACCATGCTCCCCCATCACATCAAAGAGCCCAAAATAATATTTGTGCCAAAGAAATCAATCTGTTCGGCAAGTATCCTCAGAAGTCAGAAAAAACAGGTGACTACCTCTAACCAATATTCATCCATATAAGGTTCTGAATCTCCCTAAAACCTAAGAGGTTACTGCCTCTGAAATTCATGCAATGCATTCATCCTACATTCATCCTCAGCTAGTAGTTCTACTAGTGGTTTCTCGATGTGTGTTGTTATAGCTAGTAAACCACCTGGAGGCGCTATCTCTGATACAAGTCCTTGTATTGATGCCTCATCACTAGGTGGATCGTCCTCGTGATCATGCGGTGGAATCCTAACTAGCTATCTATATGGAGGCATCATGAAATAAAACAAGATGTACCATAGGAAATAGAGTATATCTGGGGAGATAACTCAAGAAGGAAATGGATGACACAACCGTTCCTATATGATGCATGTGCCATTGTTTTTTCCTGCAACCAGTGTTCTCACGTACCAAGTCAAAAAGTAGGTTCTCAGATTCATGGTGTATGGATACATCATCCACCGCATCCCTGGCCTAGAAAGATGAACTCAAAAAAATTAACATTGTTACCCCAAACAAATCTCATAGACTCTTAGTACTAAATTATAATTGACACCCTCTGATACCACTCTATCACAACCCATCCCATAGGGGACCGTGTCGTGACTACCCCATACCCACCACCGATAAGCCAGGGGCCAGTGACTAGTACCGAGTAGGAATATCCAAAAAATGGGAGTCATTATCCTAAATTACTTACACACACACAAATCTCCAAGACAAAAAATGATGAAATTTAAAAAAAACTAATAGAATTCTTACATGAAACTAAGATCCCACAACCATAGTACAACATCAAGTAAATGAAGACTAAACGGGGAAAAATAAAATCCCACTATAAAGAGTCTATAGAAAAAGTCTAACTGAAACTACAAAATTCCAATCTGCTCAAAGGTAAAGGACTATGTCAAAGGTACCCTCATGGTAAACACCGTCGTCTGCCCAGATTTAGCTATACTCCACCAACTCTTGATCCTCCTTGGAAATTGTAAAAATGGATGTCATCTACACAGGACATAATACACGAGGACAAAATTCATGCAGGGGTGAGTATAAGAATACCCAGTAGAACACCCTGAAAAATAATAAACATAAAGAACCAAGTATATTCAGATCTATAAAAGATATAAAATTTTATAATAGAGATAATAAGAAAATAAAACCCATATATACTCAGAAGAGACACCATGCCATCAGGTGGTCATAACTAACTTCCACCCACATGATAATGTTCAAAGAAATGCTCATTCTGAGAGATCTTACTCCAAAATACATGATATCATCAAAGACACTCATAAAAGTGGTTTACCTCATTGGGGCCCCACCCAAAAAGAATGCACTAGTCTAAGAATACTATGATAAATAGAGATGGGGAAACACCCATAACCACTGGGGGACACCACAAAACCAATCTGTATCAACCCACTACGTAGGGGATCGTATGAAAAAAATTTAAAAAAAAACTAATAATGTAGATTTCTAGATGGAGGAAAAATTCCCTTCTTAAGGAGGTCATGTTGATTCTACAAACTCCACTAGGGATGACAGAGTATCGCATTGTAGTCACGAGAGGGACACCACAACTCTATCTGAGACTCAGCCTTTAGAGGGGATTACAATCCAGTGATGTGGATGTAAAGTAACACTATACCCTCATGGAAAGTACTAATGGAATGCACTTAACATATACTAGTCCAAACTAGGAAAAAGAAGAGCCTCAAGCACTCTTTATTTGAAATTCCTGCTCAACAAGCTGGATCTAGACTCACCTGGGCCTACGGACCGACCGTTGTGGTCAGTACACCTACTATCAGGGTTAGTCCTCCTACCGCACGAACTTGCCACCTGTAGACTAACTACCATAGTCGACTACAATGGGGCTCCACCCCAGGTTTACCATATCTAACTCGGGTCCATCTCATTTGACCCGTCCTTCCATTTTGACTTGGCCCATCATGCTCGTATGTAGCCTGCCTGGCCCGGCCAGCTTTATATTCACCGCCACTCTCACATCCGCCACCACCAATCTCAGCCACACCCTATATTTTCCATCGTCAATCCCAGCTGCACGCGGCTTCACCACTCACATAAAGAGTAATGTCGCGGACCATTGTGCACTACCGCCATCCACTGACCACCGATGTTGTATGCCATTGGTTCCTTTTGAAGACCACCATGCCTCCACTAATTCCCTAACAAAGAAACGATCATAGATCTGAGCTCCTTGGGTCCCTATCTACACTGATCCATCCTTAGTTTTCAATTTTTCTCAAATATAGGGTTATTATCAAGTACAAAACCACCCATAAATATTGATCTAGGACCATGGAGATCCAACTAGAAAAGAATGAAATAAAAGAAGGAGAAATGAACAAAAACAAAGTTTTATCATCATTGTCCAAGAGTTCTATTCCAACGATCAAGAATAGGATATTTGGGTTAGAAAACCATATAAAATAAATCCCTTGGATTAAATAAAATATCATAATTTGCTCGATCCATGAATCAATCCCTTCATCGATTAATTCATGTTCATCTTAGAAATAATGAACAGGGAATAAAACAATTAAATCACACACCCTACCTCAATTTGGATCGATCACTAATGAAAAACAAAGCTTTGTTTCATTCGTTGGTGAGATCCTTCAAAATCTATGTGCTTCTATCATCAATCCTCAATCCATTGTCATTAGTCAGAAAGGATTCCCAGAGCTCTCCCCAACGATCCTCTATAAGTTCAAAGGTTATGCAGCTAACCCTAGAATTTCGACATAATGATGCATTTAATGAAAAATATGTCTCTACATCAACAAAACTAATTATAATAATTTTATTAAATAATCTTATTCATTTTATTCCCATGATAACTTTTTCACACATAACCTGCATCGACCAATGTTAGGTCACTCCTAGGGTAACGAAATTATTCTAAACTCAATGGTTCCCTCGTATTTGGATCTGGGAACCTATTTAGAATTTATTCCACTTTTTCAAAAAAACTGCATACGTGTGCTATTAATTTTTTTAATATTTTTCAAAGAAAAATTTCTGGCACATTAGGTCTCTGAATCACATGTTGTTTTAGTTTCTGGTCTTGAAAATAATCCATATAATATCTAAAAAAATACATGGAAAGTCTGAGACATTACACTCCCACTATAAGGCTCCCTTATCAACGGCCAATTCAAAAACATAAAACACCCCATCATAGTAATGGACAACAAAAAATGATCTTTTGAAATACTATTGACCATACAATGCATTCAAAAAAACATTTAGATATGCATCAACTTCATTTCCTACAAAGCTAAATCAAATAACCATCCATCCCTCCTTTATATGACATTTCAAAAAAAAATACATTATTTTGTTCATCAATTCATCGATACCACTTCTTGATCACAATGTAGTAAACTCTCAGTAACACCCTATGATATTAAAATGAACATAGTGAATTTCGAAACTGATTTTTGGTGTAATTTTATAGTTGACTCACCACCACATTATTGGCCATAATGATCTCACCATGAGCAGTAGTGCATCAAAGATATGACTCCCACTCTCATAATGCTAAGATTACCCTAATCCCCGTTCCAATGAACTAACTCCACTTAAATTCACTTATAAATACTAAATATTGTATTTAATAAGTAACAATATAATATAATGTATTCCCACAAACTGAAACACCAGTGTAACTTGAACATTCCACTGACTGGTCTACCCAACTCTATGACCACTCCGACATGAGGGTTGTTCACCTAAAACTACTAAAAAAATATTAATTCTTGGAGTATCATTATCATCACTCTAAAAAACCAAAAAAAAAATCTATAGCCCACACTATGTTAATCATGGAACATATGGACTATAATTTTCCATCCTCCTAAACTCAAAAACCAACATCAAACAAGAACCAACAATGTTTCTCATCCACCACCTATTCGGGTTGGAATCCACCAATATACAATGGTTCACTTCTTACCATATGTATATCCTTGAATAACTCATATTTGGATATTATCACCTCCATCATGTCGACCCCTGGCACTACGCCTCCCAAACAATAACTATAAAGGACCACTTGGGCCCTCCATTCCACATTACCCTGATCCAACTCTGATACCACCTCCCACCACCATGTGGTATATTTCATATTCATATGACACATAGGAACACCATTAACATGATAATATAATCACAAAAACACTAGTAAAGTTCAAATGCAACCCAAAAATCCTTGACAAACCCACATACAACATGTTAACCAGTTCATAACTCGATCAGGTGCCACATGACAATAGTGTGTACCATCCTCACACGTCGAGGAATTTCGCAAAAATCCTCACCAATTCTCAATATCCTCTTAAAAATATATTTTGATCCATATATAAACCTATCATTGGTTAATACCCACTATCTAACATGATCTCAATCATACTCACTGGTTTCACCCTCTTGTGTATCTTAATCGTACAATATAGCTCATGCCCCCATGATTCATGTCCCATTGAACCCAAGATAATGCACCTAACCCTCTAACCATGACCCAACATATGATAATATCTCAAAACATCCCATGTAATCTCACTCATGTTAAGTTTAACCTCATAATTTCATGCCACATGTTTGTCATTTATAAAACCATGAGAGTCTACATACGCTCTACTATGATATACAATGTGAATCTTGAAACTATTGTGTCAGGAACCCAACTGGTACTACCCTCAAAATATATCTTCTATACTAGAAAGACTCCATATTCTTCACATTAAGTAATTATAATTCTATTCGCATTACCTTTTTAAAATAATCAATTCAGTTATATACAGTTACACTAAGAAGTTATATGTGGAAACTCTATATAGGGTTTTTATAAACCCTTAAATAAAAAAATGAGTAACCAAACAACCCACAATGGTCCATAATTGTAATGTTAACCCATGAATTTTTTTTAGATCAATCCTCAGGAACACTAATCCCCATAAATTCAATAAAGGATATTGAACCTATCACTAAACAATGATGTGTATCCCTAAATCCCTTGATGAAGACACTATATTTCCATCACCGGATAACCTACCACTATAAGATCCACATGATATTCCACCTAAAGAAAATACACTTCTGTCTATTTTATTAGAATGAAACTAATAAGTTATATACTAAAATGATGTATAATTTTTTGTGGACACCATAAATAATTGCGCCTCAGTTAAAAAATCAACCAATGACAATCACATGTATGTCATGTGAATCCTACATGCCTACCATGATACTTGAACATAGGGCTCTTTCCAATGTTCCATGATCTAAAACTCATAAATCATAAATCTATAACTCAAATGTGTCACCCCATGTAAAATTATACATCCATAACATTGATTACCAATAAAAAATAATCATATTCCCTGGTAACCTGGTCTTCCAATTTAAAAAGGTGATCATAATGCGCCAGTTTTATATCCATCACAAGATCCGTCACATTCCTAGTATTCCAATCTAACTTCTCTCCAAATAATTAAATAAAAAATATATGATGACACTTTCTAATACCCCATCCCAGATCTAGAAACATATTCAATGTTCCATGTGTCCTCAACTGCACCTCCCTGTATGCCAGTGGATAAAGTCTCATAGTGACAAAATAATCCATACAATTGGGAGTTTTTTACTTCAAATTAAAGTAATACAAATTGTGTAAAAATCTAAGATTCATACACATCTATAAACATTAGAGTGTATAGAATAATAATGTATCGTTACTTTTATATAAAATTATGATATCATATAAAACACACACTGATCACCCACTAGAATGATTCCACACATAGATAAAAAATACCAAAGATATACACTTTGTCCCAACCTCCATACCCAAGATTCATCAAAATCTAAATATGTCCCCAATATGACCTATATAGATCCCATTCACATCCTATGATAAGATATAAAATAAAATATAAGGTATTCGTGTACATCAATATATCCAAGAATTGTGCAATGATATAACTTAGTAGGGTCTCTTCATGAACCCCTTATATAAGTTGTCATATGTGTGTGTGGGAATAAGGTGAATAATTACATAATTAAACATGATTCATGAGTTGTTGTACTCTAATATATAACTCATTTGACCCGATGAAATACATATGCTCATCAATCCATCATCGAAAAATATACCACCATGATGGATGACTACACCTACTATGGTTCCATGCCAAAATCTAGTCATTTTAACATGCCTCCATAACTGATTCACATCCCATACCCAATGGATATAGGTGGAACATATCCAAACATTTAAACACTACCCAATTAAATAGGGTACAACCATATATCCATATCTCAACCCACTAATAGATCACTTAATGTAATGTTCATGGATTTCATCTTGTCCCACACCACGACCCAACTCTATTTCATTGGGTGATCCTCTACGATGATCTAAGAATATATTAAAAATTTCCTATATCATCCTTAAACCAATGAATTATCATTCATCATCTGTTCATCATGGCCATTTCACACAATTAAAATTCCCCTTATACAACAACTTCTCCATCAACAAAGGTATGGATCGACTACATACAGACAACATGCCCCCATGGGTGTTCCTTGATCAAATAATCCTTAATGAAATTTCCACTATAACTATCATAAAGCATAATATAACCTGGAACACTCATAGGTGGTCATCAAACCACACCCACTATGGAAAATTCCACCTAACACATGATTCAAGACACTCTAGGTAAGGTCCCACAACCACATGAAAAAGCACATTTGGATACGGCCTATAAAAGTTATCATCAGAAGATCCTAGGGTTAAAGATTCTCTAGAGTTATCCCCACATCACCAAACATCAAAACAATCCTATCAAGAATCCTAGTGGGTCATCAAGACCCATCACAGTCTCTACTAGTTGATACCATTTCAATCCCATCGCCTCTTGGTGATACAATAGCTCTTAGGTTCATCCCAAAACTAGGACGCAAGGCCCAATCCAACTTAACAAAAACCTAAATCACTCTCGGTCCCATATCCAATATACCATATTAATCCATCATAATATACATGATCTGAACCCTTGTATTTGTGGTCCAATTCCTAATCAAAATCCCCTTGGCATCCCATTTCCAAGTCCTAAATAATTCCCAAAACCCTCACCTCAGTCTCATCACACATCTTCTAAAAGAGATCCCCCATATCATCACCAAGATTAAACCCCTATTTTTCACACAAATCATGTCTTCGCAGACTCTCTCTGCTCTCCACATTTTCTAAGACTCTCCTATGACCTATTGATGGAGTTCCTAGTGACCCATGAGACGTACATCCCTCTTAGCTTAGGTCACCTGGTCCCAAGCCACTCATTCTTTCTCAAAACACATGGAAATAAACCTAATATACCTTTTTCCTCATATCATATCCCAAGACGAACTATAAGAATCTCATTAGTACCAAAAAAATCTATCACCCCTTGGAAATATAGTCTCCAAATAGTCCAAAATTACCCAAGTTGTTAAAGAGAACTTGATCTCCTCCCATGAAGCTTATAGCCACCCCTTCTTCTGCAATGGTCCTCTATCTTGGCCTATAGATTTAATTGAACCCATGACGTATGGTACCACTTTCAAACTATTTTATAAACATAAAAATGAATTTTTATTATTGGTTAATACTTCCTTGAATATAGATTTAAAACCTCTATAATCTCCTTCATGCCTCATTCACACCCATCAAGCCTTATCCACTCTATCAAGAAACTATATCACACTAATCATCAATAATAAATAATTATAAAAATTTATAACTAATTATTAAATTTTAATAAACTATTATTCAGTACCTAAAAACTCACCAGGAATTTTTGTAGGACTGAAACCTCATCCAACTACACACAGAAGGTCCTTAGCATACTACTAATGCAATATCATCAAAAATCTATAACCACTAGCACAAATCCAATGATCAATTTATCTAAATTATTAAAAAAACTAAATAAATTAATTTAGTAACTTACAACAACCAAAAAAATTAATAATTGTATGTATACACCTCATTGGTTTCTACTCTCGACAGGCTGAGAAATATCCAAAACAAAATCTATAAATTCTTCCATTCTCTAGTGGAATCGGCATGGGAAACCAAACTAAAATCACCCAATTTAGTGTAAAATTATGGAAACCCAAAAAATAGTAGTGGGTGGTAGGAACACAACTGAAATAATTTAAAATAACTATACCCAAGGATGGGGGGATCGAATAGAGGCAAAGAGAGGGGAAGAGTCAGTCAAATGGCCCTCTGAATGTTCATTTCACCCAAATGTCCTAGAAAGAAGGGGGTTTGACCACAAATATATCTACCCAAATTTTTTAAAAAATGCTATAAAATTTTAGTAGAATGAACTATATTTTATTCCCTAAAATCATCATTAATAGTATCACACAACTCATCCAAACACATTCATAGTGTAAACCACTGGTATATAGAACGAGCAGTTTCATCAGCTAAAAATGCAGCTCTACAGCCACATGACCTTTATTCAATATCATTACAAACATCTGAGACACAAAATGAGCCTCAAAATATTCATAAAAACGTAATTTAAGATTATAAAAACTATTCTAATCCTATTGTGAGTCTCAATTCTCAAAATGAACCCCTAAACAATTTAAAAAATTTAGAAGTCTTCTCAAAATAATGAACAAGAAATATTTGAGTAATTGTTGTCACCATAGTGAGAAGAATATATCAGTTTCTATGGAAATTTAAATAATTGATATTTATCAAATAGAAATTGAAAATTTTGAATGATGTGTGCTTGGAAAATATAGTAATATATCACATATCTTATATATGTAGAATCCTAGAGCTCTGAATTTTGAACTCAGTCACACTGATGTTTAGGGATGTTTTCTAATTAAATCCTTTGAATTTTCTCTCTAAATTTTAACCTTTATTTATGATTCAATGTGAAAATAATGGATTTAACTTTTTAATAATAATTTTTATGTTTTTTATCCTCTCATTAAAAATTACTCCTTCACATAGATGGATTACGGTTGGAATTTTATTTTCATCCATCCAGACAACCTAGATGAGTTTACTAGATAAAACATATAGTATTTATGAAAAATGTAATAAATAATTCATGAAAATATGTTTCCTAAAACATGAAAAAAAAAATTTGTTTCTAAAATAATGAATAGGACTATAGTAGAAAAATAAAATATCATGGTGTTTCACTTAGGAATGATAAAGAGAATTTGATCATAGGAACTTAATACAATGGAATATCTCATCATCTAGAGTCCAAGATAAAAAAATGGGTTAGAGGTTCTATATGAGATATAGTCTGGTAATTGAAAGCAAGTTTTCTTTCATAAGTTCATAAAAATATTTACTTATATACATGTTAATGAAATATATCATGAATATTTTGAGACAAAATAAAAGGTTCATTTTCTCATCTGGTATAGAGATATGAACTTTGCATATCGGTTATCGGATGATGATAAGAGACAGGTCATCATGGATAGGGATTTATATTTAAAGAGCAGATTCTATATATGGATAGAAACATAAAATCGAATTAATTTAAAGAATGGAAATAAAATATCAGGATATAGGATGAATTGAGTAATTATTAAGGATGATTGTAACTTCTAGAGAACATAGATGAGAACCCTAAAAGAATCAACATACCAAAAGTAATACAAATATAAGATATGCAAGAAATTACAAGGGAGGTATGTAACTACCCAATATTTTATTAATGAAAATTTATCTTGATCTGATTAAATGTCTTATTTGTAAAAAATTTATATAAAACATATGAACTTCCATGGTTTTATGTTTTCAGATTTTAAAATACCGTTAAGAATTGTTACCATTGCTAATATAGCCCTTGAATAGTGATCATATGATTTGTATAAATATAAGGATTTAACAAATCCAATTTACTCAAAAAAGGAAGTGATGGCCTCATCCAGTATAATTTTTCCATAAAAATCTCATTTTTCAAGGCTCCAAAAGGAGGTAGCCACACTGGGCTTTTCTTTTGACCAAGACTGGTCCAATATTTAACACGTCAAGCTTGAATGGAATTTCCTACGGGAGAAGTAGAAGTTAATAGAGATTACCACCTTAGCGATGTTATCCAAGCCACCCAAAGAGTTTTTCACCATCGCACACCTTACACATAGGTCTTATGCAGGTATTATAAGACGTTATATAAAAATACCGTAGCATTATGATTATGTGCCTTAAATTTTTATAGAATTAAAAATATACGTTCATTTTATTATTGTTACTTTGTATAATGTTTTTAAAGAACAAATAGTATTTTTAGATAATATTCAATTAAGAAATATATATAGATGAATTAATGGATTTCGTAATTAAATAATGTTTTAATAAATATTATTACTAAATTAATTTTTATTAAATATATATGATCATAGAATTTTTATAAAATTTTAATTTATACTAAGGTTTGAAAGCTATTTTTGTCAAAACCCATAAATTTTCAATAAATGTTGGTTTTTATTTAAAAATTTAAAATTCACATATTTAGAAAATTATTTAGATTAAATGAATATTATTTTCAGATTTAGGACATCGAAACTATCTGCTGGTGATTTTTTTATAGTTTTCAGAGAGAGTTGATGTTTTGGGTAAAAATTAAATTCTATTTAAATATATAATGTGTTTTATGACATCATAATGACTCAATAGTGATGTAATAAAATACTATAAAAGGTATATTCAGACAATATATGTTTTACATTTAAAATAATTTTATTTTAAATTTTTTTTTATTAATTTTATGGTTCCTTAGTGACCCTCCAAGACTTATAAAATATTTTGACATTTTAAAATGATTTCCTTGAGAGTGTGACTCACCTCTACATAAGAAAACCAAATATTTTAATAAGTTCGGCCATTTTCATTATTAAATAAAGTTTTCCACTCCCATTTTGGTAAAACAATGGGAAAAACCATGGGATTGTTTGTGGTTTTGAATATTTAATTATATACATTCCAAAACCTATGTTTGTGAATTAATAAATAATATCCCTCATTTCCTCTATAAACCCACTGAAGATACAACTTTCTTTCACTAAAAACCCTTTGAACACATCCCTGTTATGTCCTCCTCTCTCTAGAATCTTTACAAGGTTCTCCAAGCTCTCATTAATCCTTTCCTCAAGATCTTTAAGTCGCACACTCAAGTAAGGGATCCTCACTTTCCTTCCTTCCTTATTTATTTCCATGTTTCCTTATATTGTTATTCCCATTTATTTTCATTTAAAAATGTTTTTATATGATTACTCACCTCCCCTATACTTCCATCCTTATTTTTTAATGATGATAGACACATTTATATCTCATTAATGTCTCCCATGTACACTCGTTACCATGCCGAAATTCCATAAGGGATTTCTCTCTCCTCATTTACATTTAAGAAATTCTTTTATATTATGCATCAAAATTTCATTACACATGTTGTGATATTATGTTCCATGACCTCCCATATATTCCATTTCATTTATAAATGATGATATACCCATTTATCTCTCATCTAACCATTTTATGATTTCTATTTGATGTCATTATGCTGCCCAAGTTACACCAAAATTTCCCATGCCAAAATCATTATGTAAGTGAATACCATAACTATTTCCCTATCAAGGGTATTCAATTTATGCACATTCACTTGTTGATTGATGACTTACATTTATGTATTCCACATCTCTTGTTCATGTAATAAATTATGATTTTTAACGAATCCATGTTTTATGATAGTCAACCTGGGGTGGGTCTGTCCTGTCTGCCGAATGCTTCGGTGGTGGATCCAACTAGTTCGGGGAGGGAAAAACCTGCAGTCCCGGTCTTGAAGGAAGCAGAAAAGGTCTCAGAACCATAGGTGGAGGCTGTATTTGATCGTCTTAGGAAAGATTTTGGTGTTTTTTAGGTGACCAGCGACATGTGGAAAGAGAGTCAGGGTCAGATGGATGGGGCTTTGGCGAGGTCCTTGTTTCCTACAGGGGGTCTTCAAGTTCGGAGGCTAACTGTGTTTCGTTCAAAGGCTGGGGGAATCTGAATTCCACGCATCGGTTTATGGGTAGGGGTTTTGATCAACCTACTTTTCAGGAGGGGTTAGGGGATGAAGAAGCTTGTGTCGAGGGTAAGGAAGGGGTCAATGGGGGAGGGTTTTACCCGGATACCACCCTTGGCCAAATGTTAGGGACTGTCTCGGAGGTACAGGCTCAGGCCAGCCTAGGAGAAGAAGGGGGTTCAGATTCTGGTAATCTGTCTTGGGTTGCTTCTGTTACCCAACACCTTGTCGTCTTGAGCAACAGCTTTCAAGGATTGATGGAAGTGGATCTGAGAGTGGAATCTCATGCCGAGGCTGAAGTAGATAATGGCAATAGGAGGAATTTTCAAGGCATAACGCTGGGAGGTCGGATCAGGGGGCATGCTCATCCAGAGTGTGCTGTTGGTGGAGGGGAGTCAGAACCTGACGAGGTTGGTAGGAATTTTTCTGAAGAAGAGCCATGTTCAAGAAACAACAAGAGTAAGAGGAGAAAGTGGGTTAGGAAGGATTAATCCTCCTTACCTCCTCCTTTGAGGACCCGGTCAGCAAGAATGATAATGGTTGAGGAGCTGGACAAGGAGGTCAAGTGTCACCGTAAGTCATCTGATCAGCCTGAAACATTCTCAGACTTTCTTCTAAGCTCAGATGAGGTAGTGACAGAGCATGTTCTATTTATCAATGCTTCGGAAGAGGAGGCGGCCAAGATGATGGGTCAGAATCTTGATGTGGACCTTAATGAAGAACAATATTTGTGGGTTGACAAACAAGATGTGATTCTGGTTGCAAGCTTCTACAAGGGGTTGATCAGAATTGAGGAGTACATACAGATCTGGAACAAACTGACTTCTACTTTTGAAGACCTAGTAAGGGGGGATCCACTCTTACAGGTCTCTAGTTTAACCAGGGAGCTGGTTAGGGACATGTGGTCTGGTATAACTTGACTGGTTTTCAATGATTTTGTTTTTTCATTCCCGAACTAATTTTTTGTTGAGTTTCAAAACCTGTTGTGTGGATATGCTGGAGGGTCAGATCGGCTCTGAAAGGTTAGATCACGCTGCTTCCTCCTCTGAAGGTCATTGGGGATGTGGTTGATTTAGAGGGATGGCTTGCCATCGGGAGGGACCATGCTTGCATGGGATCACTGAGTGGTCCTTCTATGTAGGTAATGGTTGTTTCTTTTACTTGGAAGAGTTTGGTTCTGGTTTGTTTTGTTTGGAACCTTTGGTTTCTCACTTTTTCTTCAAAAGTGTCTTTCTTAATAAAATAATAATAATTTTCCATGTTATATGATCTATATGGCACACTAATGCATGAAATGAAATGATTATGAAGGGTGTGCCCTAATAGCACTCCAATGCATTGGCTATAGAATAGTTTCATGATATGTAATGTGCAATGAGTGTTGACTCATGTTAATTAATGTGAAATTATGGTTTACTCATGCTAATTCAAGTTCAATGATGTTTTTATCATGCTCCATGTGCAATGAGCCTTGTATCATGATAATATCATGTTAAATGTTGTTTCCACATCTCCATGTTACGATAGTCATGCTATATCATAACTTTATGTTCATGTTTCACTGGTGATCCATTGATTTTCTTGTTGTATAAACATTTATTGTATTCTTCGTTTTATTCCATATTTATTCCCTTACTGAGATTTATATCTCACCCATTTCTTACGTAAGTCCATAGGTTATCTCATACGGTGCTAAGTACGAAGGATTGTTATGTTCATGTAAATGATGTTTTAAATAAAGATATGTATTTCATGTTTTAATTTGTTATTTAATGTTAATAATCCCTAAAGACATTATACCTCTCGATATTCTATGTTTTATCCAGTGAAATTTGTATGTAATAAATTATGATTAAGTGTGAAATAATGAGTAGGGTTGTTATAGTTGGTATCAAAAGATAGGTTTAGTTATTTTCTGGATTAGCAATATAAAACCCTAGTGAAAGCCTTTGGGATAAGACTAAGTATAATAAAAACATCCCAAAATTTTGGTGACTGTAGATTAAGTGGTTTATCAAAAAAAATATTCTTTTATGGATACGAACAGATATATTTTTCTCTAAAATAGATATATTAGGTGTAAAACATGAAAACACCTCTTTGATCTAGACTCGAATGGGAACTGGTGCACAAAAACAGGCCTTGTTTCACTATTGGTTTGACACTCCATGAGTATATACATTGGTAAACTCATAATCTTAGTATGAACCATTATTAAGGGAATACAAAAATTCCTCTGAGAGTATATGTTGGGAAGTAGATCATGGATAACATATATTTAAGCTTATAAAATCTTAAGTTAATGAAATAAATTTAATTTATATGTTATCCCTTTTTGCCTTTGGATTACCCTTTATGTGTTACCCTTAACTTTCCTTTTATTCCATCCAATGGGCGGTTATAGGAGGACTCAGGCTAACAACTGATGTGAAGATCAATGTGATGATTGTACTAATTAGATTCCAAATTCAATGTGAGTGGGAATCACAAAATTTGTCACGATAATCTCTCAGTTTACTCATGTTTTTAATAGAAACAAGTGTCAAGAGGAAAATTAACCCCCCCAGAAAGAACAATCAAAAATTGGGATCTTCATGAGACAAATGCCTCCTACTTTCAATGGATCATCTGATCCCTCAATCATTGAATAAGGGATCAACTCTATTGAGAAGGTCTTCTCCATCCTTCAATGTTTCAAAGAAGAGAAGGCTATTCTGGATGCCAGTCATATAGAGGGTGAATTTGATCAATGGTGGACATTAATTAAAAAATATGAAGCCTAAGGAAGATATCAAGGTATTGGAATAGAATGATTTTCAGAAAATGGTTTTTGAAAAATATTCTCCATGCACCCTATTACATAAGAGGGAAAGGGACTTCCTTTACCTCAAGAAAAAAGACAACAAATCCATTAGTGTGTATGAGTAAAAAATCACAAGTATTTCATGATACGTCTCCAACATTGTCGTTACCCTTGAATGAAAGATTGACCACTTATTTGGTGGGATAAAAAAAGCATATAGAAATCCCTAGTGATTCATGACTTTGATAGCTATGTGTAAATTGTCTGACATGCCCTAAAAGTTGAAATAGATATCAGTGAATCTTTGGGGTGTCACAGGAATAAGAAGAAGAAAGTGGAATTTAATTCTGGATGTCTGATGAATAAATATAAGGGTGATAAGAAATTACAACACCCCACTTTCCAAAGGTGTGTAAAGAATCACCCAGGAAATTTCCTGAAGGGGATGTGGAAATGTTTTTTGTGTGGAAAAGAAGGGAACATGGCCATTAATTTTCCAAAAAGAAAAAACCCGATGTTGCGACAGAGGTGAGGAATGCTATGTTTGACCCTCAATGCATTGTTTATTACTTTAATTACAAATACCTAGAGCACTTTGAAACCAGTTCCCTAAGCAATGGGTTTTTTTTGTCAACCAATAACCTCCAAGGCAGTAAGGGTGGGATTTTTCCAGCACTACCACCGAAGCGAACCTCAACAAAAAGTGGTGATAGGTACACTGGTTATTCATTGAAGAATAGTGAACGTACATGTTGATTCTAGTTCTGCATATTATTTTATATCCTAAATGTTTATTAGAAAAATCCTAAAACCACCATTAATCATGGAAGAAGATATGCCGATGAGAATGGAAAATAGGAAAATTATTGCATCCCGTGAATATAACTCCTCCCCTGTGATAATTTCTGGATTTAACTTCCCGGAAAACCTCATCATACTCCCACTAATAGAATTTGATGTAATTATTGGAATGTATTTTCTTTCCCTATATAGATCCAACATAAATTTCTGATATAGGGAAATTACTCTCTATATGGAAAATAGACTCCTGATTATATATAATTTCAAGGAGGAGGATGAATCTTCTTTAGCACCATCATTTTAATCATTGATATTAATAACCTATGAGAAGATGTATCTTTCTTAGATGATTGAGTCTATGTAATAAACCATCCTTGAATACATGCCTTCTATAAAGGAATTCACTTATGTGTTTATCGATAAATTTCATGGTCTTCCTCCAAAAAGAGATGTTGGATTCTCAATTGATCTTATACCCGGGGCTTTCCCAATATCCAAGACTCCATATAGAATGGTTGTTGTGGAGAATGAGGAGCTAAAGAAACAACTATAGGAGATTCTGGATAAAGAGTTTATATTCCCAAGTTCTTCAACATGGGGTGAACCATTCCTCTTCTTCAATAATAAGGATGGGTTAATGTTCATTTTCATTGATTATCATGTGCTCAAAAAATCACAATAATGAAAATGTATCATCTACCACGAATTGATGACTTTTTTGATCATCTATGTGGATCATAGTACTTCTCCAAGGTGGATCTTCAGTCGGGATATTACCAATTAAGGGTAATGAAGGAGGATATCCCCAAGACTGCTTTTCATACAAGGTACGAGAACTATGAATTCATAGTAATGCCTTTCGGGATCACTAATTCTCCATAAATATTCATGGAAATGATAAATATAGTCTTTAGATATTACCTCAACAAATTTGTGGTAGTCTTTATAGATGATATTCTAATATAATTCAAAACAAATGAGGAGCATGAGGAGTATCTAAGAACTATATTGGAGACCTTGAAAAAGGAGAATCCCTATGTAAATTACAACAAGTCTGAGTTATGGTTGAATGAAGTCTCATTCTTAGGTTATATAATCATAAGAAATGGGATATCTGTGGATCCCTCCAAGAAAAATGCAATTGAGGGATGGACGAGGCCAACATCTGTGATGGATATACATAGCTTCCTTGGGTTAGATGTATATTATACCTGATTTGGGAGAAATTTCTCACGATTGTCAAACACTCTTACCAAGATAACTCGAAAGGGAGACAAATTATCTTGAGGTTATGAATACGAAGAGAGATTAAAGGAGTTAAAAGGAGGCTTATCACTATGCTTGTGCTCACACTACCAACAAGTGGAGAAATTTTCATGGTATTTAGTGATGCTTCGAAGAAGGTTATGGGCTATGTGTTGATGCAAAAAAGGTGAAGTCATTGCCTATGCATCAAGGAAATTGAATGTTCATGAGAAAAACTCTCCAACACATGATCTATAGTTGGTTGTAGTATTCGTCACTTTAAAAATATGGAGAAATTACATCTTTGGGGAGAAGTGTGAAATATATATAGATCACAAAAGTTTCAAGTATATATTCACACAAAAATAGGTGAATATGTGCCAACGAATATGGTTAAATGTGATCAAATACTATGACTACTCAATTCAGTATAACCCAGTGAAAGAAAATAAAGTGGCAGATGCTCTATGTAAAAAGGACCCAGCGATTCTATCATTGATGATAATTAAAAAGGATGTAATCTTCTTATATTTTATGAATATGGACATGGGAATCATAAAGAAGTTAATGTCATTAATCCTTTAACAAATGATTTCTCAACTATCTCTTTTGTAACGGATAAAGGATGCTCAAAAGGATGATGTGGAAATTCAGAAAAAAGTGGAAACTATTAGAAAATGGAAATCTTCAGAGTTCAATGTTAATGAAGAAGGAATTGTGAGATTTTAGTCATGATAATATGTTCCATCAAGTCTGGAGTTAAATAATGAACTTTTGGATTATGAAAATTGTTTTAATTTCTCTATTCACCCAGGAAACACAATTATGTATTGAGATCACTAAGATAATTATTAGTGGGATAACATGAAGAAGTAGATCACTAAGTATACATTAAACTGCATAGTATGAAAGTAAGTTAAGGATGAGAAGTAGAAGTCTAAGAGTATGATGGAACCATTACCCATACACACATAGAAATGGGAAAACATCACCATGTAATTTTTCACCGGACTTCCGAAGACATCCAAAGGAAACAATGCTATCTGGGTTGTTGTTGATCGTCTTACAAATATTTTACACTTCATTGCTATTTAAGAGGATTTCTAATTGGATCAACTAAAACAGATATATATTAGAGAAGTGGTATGGCTTCATGGTGTACAACTATAAATTGTATCCGATTGAGATATTAGATTCACCTCTGTGTTCTAGAAGAGTCTCCAATAAACTCTGAATAGTGAGCTGAACTTTAGTACGGCTTATCATCCTAAAATCGTTGTCAAATCAGAGAGGACTATCCAAACACTTGAGGATATATTGAGAGCTCGCTCAATGTACATTAAAGGAGGATGGGATCAATATCTTCCTCTAGTTGAGTTCTCTTACGATAACAGTTTCCAATCAAGAAACCAAATGGCTCCTTATGAAACCCTTTACAGGAAGAGGTGTTCAACAGCAATATTTTGTGATGAAGTTGGGGAGAGAAAACTCCTAGGTCTAAAAATGGTTGAAGAAATGGTGGAAAATTTTAATAACACCCAACAACACATTAAAGCTGATCAGAGTCGACAAAAGGTATATGATGATAATAGTCGATGATACCTATAGTTTGATGTTAGAGACATGGTATTCCTCTACATATCACCATAGAAGATAGTTATGGGATTTGGTAAGAAGGGAAGTCTTATTCCATGGTACACCAGACCTTTTAATATCCTTGATCGCATTGTAGTAGTAGCCTATTGACTAGAAATCTCACCAAACCTATCTCAAGTACATGATGTATTCCATGTATCACTCTTGAAAAAGTACATACCTAACCCATTGTATGTACTCAATCCATAGGTGGTACCATTGGATAATAACCTCTCCAGTGAAAAGAAACTTGTGAATATCTTAGATCAGAGGAAAAAATTTCTGCAGAATAAGACAATGCCCCTCTTTAAGGTATTTTAGAAAAACCAAACGTTTGAAGAACCGGTGTGGGAATCAAAGGAAGTGAAGAAGAAGAGTTACCCTCATCTGTTTTAGTGTGTGATAAGGATATTTCTATGGTGAAATTTCTTAAGGGTGAATGATTTTAGTAACCCAAACTTTTATTAACGAAAATTCCCCTTGATCTAATTAAATGTATTCTCATGTGTAATGGTTATATAAAATATATGCACTTCCTTGGTTTTATGTTTTTTAAATTTAAAATACCATTAAGAATTGTTTCCATTGTTAATATAGTCATTGAACAGTGATCACATGATTAGTATAAGTATACGACTTTAACAAATCCAATTTACTGATACAAAGGAAGAGACAGTCTCATCCAGTAGAATTGCTCCAAACAAATGCCATTTTTCGGAGCTTGGAAATGAGGTATAATCATTGGACTTCTCTCTTGATCAATCCTGTGCCTAGATTAAACACTTTAAGCTTGAATGGAATCACCTACAAGAGAAGTGGAAGTTAATAGAGATTACCACCAGAGAGATGTTATCTGAGCCACCCCAAGAGTCTGTCACCATCACACACCTTCCCATTAGGTATTATGAAGGTGTTATAAGGGTTTATGTAAAAATACCCTAACATTATGATTAAGTGCATTATTTATTTATGTAATTAATTATATAAGTTCATTTTATTAATGTTACTTTGTGAATGGTTTTTAAAGCACAAATAGTATTTTTGTTAATATTCAATTAATAAATCTATTTAGATGAATTAATGGATTTTGGAATTAAATAATATATTATTAATATATTATTCGAAAATTAATTTTTATTAAATATAAATGAGAATATAATTTTTATACAATTTTAATTTTTATTAAGGTTTGAAAAATGTTTTGGTCAAAACCGAAGAATTTTCGATAAATATCAATTTTTATTTTAAAAGTGAAAACTCACATATTTTAAAAAAATAGATAAAATTAATATTATTTTTGGATTCAGGATGTTGAAATTATCTAACGGTGATTTTTTCATAATTTTCTGAGACTGTCAAATTTTTGGGTAAATATTAAATACCGTTTAAATATATAATGTCTTTTATGACATCATAATGACCCAATAGTGATGTAGTAAAATAATATAAAAGTTATATTCGGCCAATATATGTTTTACCTTTAATGTAATGTGATTTTATATGTGTTCGATTAATTTTATAGTGCCTTAGTGGACCATCCAATATTTATAAAATATTTCAACATTTTAAAATGATTTCTTTGAGAGTGTGACTCACCTCCACATAAGAGAGCCTAATATTTTAATAATTTAGACCATTTAACTTATAAAATAATGTATTCCATTCCCCTTTGGAAAAAACCATATCCAAAAACCATGTTATTGTTTGTGGTTTTGAATATTTTATTATATAGATTCAAAAACCTAAGTTTGTGAAATATTAAAGAATTCCCCTCATTTCCTATATAAACAAACCCAAGATCACGTCTCTATTCACTCAAAACCCTTGTACCATGTCCCTAATCTGCACTCCTCTCTCATGAATCCTAACACGGTACCCCAATCTCTCAATAATACCCTCCTCAAGCTCTTGAAGTCACACTCTCAAGTAAGGGATTCTCACTTTCCTTCATTTCTTATTTGTGTCCAAGTTTCCATATATTGTTAAGACCTTTTATATTAATTTAAAAATGTTGGGTTATGATTTCTCACATCCCCTATACATTCCTCCTTATGTTTGAATTATGAGAGACCACTTTCTCTCTCATTAATTCCTCGCATGTACACCCGTTACCATGCCAAAATTACATAAGGGATTTCTCTCTCCTCATTTACATTCCATAAATTATTTTATGTTATATATCAAAATTTTATTAAACATGTTGGGATATTATGTTCCATGTCCCCCATACTTTCTATTTCATGTATAAATGATGAGATACCCATTTCTCTCTCTTCAACCCATTTTACGATTTCTATTTTACGTCGTTATGCTGCCGAAGTTACACCAAAATTTCTTATGTCAAAAGCATCATGTAAGTGAATACCATACCCATTTCTCTATCAAGGGTATTCACCTTTATACACAAGTACTTTTAGATTTAGTACATACATTTATTTATTCCACATCTCTTATTCGTGGAATAAATTATGATGTTTAATTAATCCATGTTGTATGATCTATATGGCACACTCATGCATGAAATGAAATGATTAAGAAGGGTGAACCTTAATATCACTCCAATTTATTGGGTAAAGAATAGTAACATGAAACGTCATTTCAAATGAGTGATGAATCATGCTAATTCATGTGCAGTGAGGGTTTACTCATGCTCCATGTGTAATGAGCCTTGGCTCAGGCTAATATCTTGTTAAATGTTGTTGTCACATATCCATGTTATGGTAATCATGCTATATTATTCCATTATGTTCATGTTTCTATTGTGATCCATTGATTTTCTCGTTTTTTAAACATTTATTGTATTCTTCATTTTAATCCATGTTTATTACCTTACAAGGATTTATTGCTCACCCCTTTCTTATGTATGTCCTCAGGTTATCCCATGCAGAGCTAAGTACGAAGGAATTTTGTGGTCATGTAAAATGTGTTTTCAATAAATATGTTCATTTCATGTTTTATGTTGTTATGAAATGTTCCTAATCCCCAAATACACAAGACCTCTTAGTCTTCTATATTGTATCATATAAAAAAATTTGTAATAAATTATTTTTATGTGTGAAATAAATATCAGTGTTGTTATAAGGTCAAAGCCCAATTAGGTGTACTGAGAGATAGGGATCTGAAATATAGAGCAGAGTTGATTAGTTTAGAACAACTAATTATGTTTAGTAAATCTACTAGGATAATAATAATATTACCAAAGTTTATGTGTGATATGATCATTATAATACTATTAGATGTTGGAAAATAAAATTTATAGATTTATATTTGACACTCAATGTCTCATAAAAATAGAAATCTACAATAGATGAAGAAATTTATTCATTGATGTTCGACGTAACATAGGATATTACTGGTTTAATAGAAGTAAAAAGAGTACATTTTAATAAATGGTTTTTACAATTGAAGGAATAATATTATTGATATAAATATTAAAAATCATGATTAGTTATAAAATAATTTTAATAAAAGGAATTTGTTTATTTCATATAAATCTTCTCACTATTATCTAAACATTCAACTACATAAATAGTCTTATGTGTAGTGGCATAAGAATAACAATACATAAAATAGATGGATATAATTTTCACCTTCCATAAAGTTATTTTTGGGGATAAAAAATATATAAACCATCTAGTAGGATTTATAGATTATTGGAACTAGAAAATTGAATGTAAATTGAAGAAACATCATTATGTTTAAAGTTATCAATAAGATAGTGGAATAAAAAATTGGAGAATTTATTTCCTAAGAATTCTTTCAATGGTGATACACATATCTTAGCTATTATAAAAATAATGAGATTATGATAATTTCATAATATTTATTCTATATGTCGAGGATATATTTCTAGTTAGATCAAATGAAAGGATAAATTAAAATTTTTTGTGTCTGTTTTCTAGAATTTTAAAAATGAAGGACATCAAAAGGGGTAATAATATATTAGGGATGAGGATAAAAATTAATAGAAACCAGAATCTATGGTGTTATATAATAATTACTACATCCATAATATCATTTAAAAGATTTTTGTGATTATATTTAGGCCATTTTATACTCCACTTGTTAGACACTTTGAATTATCCAAGGCCCAAGCACCAGAAATGGAAGCATAGTGTCAGTAAAGGGTGAATGTTCCACTTGTTTAATGAGATGAATATTTTATGTATTCCATTATTTTTACTCATCCTGATATAGAATTTCCGGTGGGATTTTTATGTTGATTTATGTCAAATTCTTGAAAATGAAATTTGGAATTCAATAAGTGTATTTTTCATTACATTGATGGAATAGTAGATATTGATCTATTTTTTCATAATGAACACCCATTACAAGTATATTTGGTTGAAAACTATTATAGATATTCAGATACTGGTAAGATAAAAATAAAGAAACACCTATAGAGTAACATTAATAAACTGTAAATAAATGATATATAATATTGTTAGATTAATTACAAGAAAATATTATTGTGTAACTAAAATGAAGGTTGATAAAGAGTTGGTATGGTTGAATAATTTGTTGAAGAAACTAGGAAGATGTTGGGAAGGAGGACTTATCATCTGTGATAGAAAACATGTAATCCATAGAGATAGAATTATGGTTTTCCATTCAAGGATAATGTATATCTATCATAAATTCTTCTTGATTAGGAATATATTGGAGAAGAATGAACTAGATTTTTGAATGATAGACTAAATCCAAAATTAAGAATATGTATTCGCTAAAAATCATTTAAATGGATGAGGCAGAATCATGCCTTATTTTTTCTTATGTGACTGAAAATATAATATAAAAAACTACTATAATGGTAGGATAAAGTAATTAAATAAGTTTTTTCAAATCATTAGAGAGTTTCCAAATGATTATACATGAATGAATCCTTTAAGTGGGAGATTTATGGGATATGAATCCGATTTCATTTTCTTCATGTTCATTCACCATAATATAATTTACTATAATTTGGTTATTATAAGGTATTTTGTTCAGTGTATATGCATTAGAAGTTAAATATCTCCATTTCAATGAAGGACCATAAAAAGTTCATAACTTATGATGATGTTACCGACTAACTGAAAATTAAATTTTCATTATTCAAAGAATGTTTAAGGAAAATGTGGGAAACTATTCCAATTCAATATAGACAATCAACTATCACCAAAATAAATTATTAAATTATTATAAACAAGTTTTATCCAATTATAAATGTTACCTCTATAAATAATCCAATGAAAAGTAGAGACATCCATGTTCGGGTTATCCATGATGAGGTCTTACAAATTATAGTACATATTTTCCCAGTCTTGGATAAATTCTTCTACACAAATATTACTCTCATTGAAGTCATGTTCTAGGATAAATTTTTTATTTTCAATCCAAACACATTCTCCATTATTAATTTTTAATCAAATCATTCTCTCTACCATCATTTCATATTAATCCTATGTTTTTTTGAACTCTAATACATCCTATAAAATATCTTAATAGGAATGAAGGATGATCTCCCATGTCTCCATTTCTTATCGGACCACATCATCCATTTCTATAGTCATAGCCTTATCTCATACCTTATCCTGTATGAGATTATCCATTTTATCATAACCTTGATTTGGTTCCTTGAATTAACCACACTACATCATTTTTTATCATTCTGACTAATTGAACTTGCATGACCTACCTGAACATGATCAATGGGATCACTATCCACCCCCTTATTCATTTTGGAATACCTATTTTCTATTAGATTTGGTAAATAAGAATAGCCTTCACAACCTTTAGTCTTCCTTCCTTATAGAAATATTAATCCCCCTGTATATCCTTTGTCTTTCCTCACTTTCTTTCTCTTAGGACTATAGAGACATCTCCCATGTCCTTAATCAATACTTTCCACTTATACATCTCTATAAATCTCATCCTTTGATATAGTTTCATAGAAACAGTGATCATCTAAGAGGTTTTGTGTTGGAATTGTTATTTGAATGTTTTCTTATATCGTATCCCCTTTATCCTTTTACAAACCTCCAACCTATAGGTTCCAAAAAATATTTCTTACCTTAATGTTCAAGTCATTCCCTCTTGACCTCATAATAACTGTAAACGTCACCCACTCCACACTACCACCACTAGAACCACCACCGATTGCATCTTCCTTACCTTATTCCTGAGACACAATCATTTGCTTCACACCATCATGATATTCTAATACCTCCTCCTTACTAACTATTGGAGATGCATTCATTTAAGTATCTTCTATTCATGTTTCAGACACAATCATCATGTCACGGTTCAATCTTCCAGGGATATCAAAAACCATCTGTTCTCGATGGAAACCACTATACCTCCTTCTAAAAGGTAACATCCTTTTCTAATTTGATAGAAATTAAATAAACATATGAATTCTCTATAGTAAATTCACTCAATGTAGACTCCTTATCCATGAGTAATCCAATTTATATAGCCACTAAATTTCCGCTTTGATCCCATGACTCACCAATTAGAGTCACATTCTTTATACATATACCTAGAATGTAAACCCCTATTTCTAGTTCTACATATAGATTCAAAAGGACCTGCATACCCTCATCCTTATACATTGTCATCACATGCCCTATTTTATTGAATGAATAACATAAATACACCCATGATTCCAATAAAATAAATTTCTTATAACTGAACTCTTCTCCAATATAAATCCCAACAAAATCTGTCGAAACCCTAGACACTTCAATTTCAACATAGATTTAGGGAGAAATGGGATGACCAACTGAATGGTATCTACTATTATAGAATAAATATATTCCAAGAAGGTTTCCTAACATAAACATAAATTATGGGATTTCAAAAGAGAGAAAATGTTCAGAAAATATGACCCAGATATCCATGGGCGGAGTATCTATCTTCATGAATAAATTATAGTTCCACCTAAATAGAAAAAATCTATATTTTTGGAAAATAAAAGAAGCATTGAGCCATGCCTGAATTAGGTTATCCTTCGATTCAATGTGGATCATGATGTACTTTTTGTCGAGAAGATGTATTGTAGATCGATCTTGTAACACCCAAGATCTGAAGATAAATCTGTCGAATGACTCCACTAATAGAAGACAATATTAGAACCATGAAATTGGTGTTGATTCTTAGATACAAGAAGCCTCATTGAACTCTAATAATGGGAGTGAAATATATTGGAGTCCATCAAATGGGTTTGTAAATTTAGGGAAAATCGATATCTAAGGGAAGGAAGGAGAACTGGATTAGAGAAGGAGAAAATAATTGAATCCAAGAACCCTTGAAGGATGAAAAAGGTCCCTCCACCACAGAGGGGTGAGGAACTAGTTTCTTTCACCATCTAGGGTAGTGGAGAGGTTCACCACACAACACCTCTCATCTCTTTGTTTTCAAATGACATCCTAATTCTTGATCCCAAATGATGTTACAAGTGATTAGTATGATTGTAAAATAAAACGAATTTAGAAAGAAGTGTCTAGAAGGGTTTTATAAAGAAATTATTTGAGGCTAACAAAATTATGGGAGATTACAAATTATATGATGGATTTTCCTTAAAAGTGGAATGATGGTGAAATCAAAGTAACTTTTTGAGATTTTTTATAAAGGGGAATGGGTAACTTTTATAGAGAACATTATGATTGAAAAAAGTGCATGATTGAGGTTTACAGTGGTTAGTGAATAATTTATATTTAACTATCTATAATGATATCTTAATAAGTGTTTTATAATTTGAGTGTAAAACTTATTTTCTTCTATTAAATAAAAATAAAGGAATAATTTTTCTCCCATACGCATATAAAAATTCATCCAAATCATGTTAATTACCTTTAATTCTCACATTTTTTTATGAATTTATATTTAATTTATATTAACTTCCTTCTATTATTGAGATAATTTAATGACTTTTTATGAAGAAAACATTATGTATTGGGTAGGGTGAAAAGACTTCCATCTTTAGGTACACTCAGTCGAGGGAGGAGAACTTCCATCAGTTTGGTTTTTTTAATAAATTATTATGTTTTAACTTATGGTGTATCAGTGATTAAATTTCTAGTAATTTATTTAGAATAAAAGGTGGTAAGATGTTCTTCCTAACATCTATAAATACTTAGACATAATTTTCATACATGGAATCCATCTTAGAATTCATGGAATCTTACTAATATGATTCATCTAATCTATTTATTACTTCCTAGTAAAGAAGATGATCATCATGATTATATTTTAATGATTCAATATCCTTAGTGACTAGAAAATCATATCTCTCTAGTTCTATAAACTCTCTAATTCAATAATTTAAACTTGTGTCTCTAGAATAACCTCTTCCTAGGGAATTTTGTCAAATATGTTCATGTATAAAAAACCATGTATATTGAGCCTTGGTTTCATTGAAATCAATCTTAATCCCACTATCTATATTAGATATTTTACCTATCTCAGTAAACATGGAATTTTTTCTACTCTCACCACTTATATCTAAGGGCCCATATGTAAAATATCCCCTTGTTTCCATGGGATATCTTATAAGGATACAATTTATGCCTTGAGGTATAAGTTTTTTTCATAAATAAGGATAAAAAAACTAATTATAGACAAAGGGTTTGGTTTGTTTTAATTATTTTAAATTAGGTTTTTAAATTAATATTCTAAATATAATAATTCATATGTGATTCTCTAGGTTATGGTTGTGAGTATACACTGATGAAAGGGGACATGGATACATAATATATGGTTAGATTTCTTGTAAGTATATAAACAAAATTTGTAATATAGCTTCAATGTAATTTTGATATTTATCTAAATTGGAGAACAATTTAATAGAGATGTATTATTATTAATTGAGGAAGTTTTGTACCTATGATAGAAGAAACACTTGCTAAAATACACTAATTGAGGTTTTCTATAAGCTATAATACCTAGGGAATGTATTTAAATGAGTTTGTAATTATATTAACAATTCAAATAATAAATGGTGGATGTTATAATATTATTTGTCGAAGTTGTAGGTACCCTAGAGTAATTTTAATTCAATTTAATGAAATGTATATAAAAAAGATTTTTGGATTTCATGATAAAATGGATAGGTGATGAATATAAGGATTTTACTTCTAAATCAATTGATCTAAATATAAGAATAAGTATTTAGGTGTTAAATGTAAGTACTACTGATACTCATAATATAATGAATTTGGGTTATCATACATAATTATAACATATTCTTATATTAATATTCAATATTTCACAAACACACTCCTAAGGACCGTAATGGTTTAGTGTATTTTAGGACTATGTATAAAATATTATTATTAAATGTAATATCTTCAACTTATACCCTATATATCTTCGCCTTTTGTACTCTTCATAAAAATATCCTACATAAAACCTTTATTCATAACCTGGGCAAGGGAAACATAATAAATGGGATATTAGGTTCTTAGTAAGGGTAAACATGGTAGATATCATTTTATGATCATATTAAGGAATAATATGTGTATAAGGGTATGATATCATGAACATATCTTGCACATTTTATAACCAAACTATTACAGTTCATAAACATGATCCACGGAATAAAGCATTATCATTCTAAAATATATGATTCATAATTGTGTGAAATCATAATAATTCATGAACCATAATCTAATTTACTAAACGTGTGGCACCAGCATATGTATGGAAACTATTTAATTTTTCATGGTTAAGTTCTAAGACCATAAAACATAGTGGATTTGTCTTCATCACCTGTTTCCCATTATGGATTAATCTCATTGGCTTATTTCCCATGGTTAATCAAACCCATTGGTCAAATTTCCACTGTTTATAAATCACATAGACTTGTTTCTAATTTTCATATGTTGTGATATATAGAATTACCCAACACATTGTAAGGAGATATTGGTCACACCCATCCTTGGTTATAATGTTACCATCTTCCTTGTTTATAACATAACCATCATCCTTATTTATAATAAAACCCCCATCACATAATGAAAAAATATATAATTATGCCACAAGATCATAAATAATTAATCATATCATAGCACATGAAAATAAAAGGTTCTCATAAACATTCTATCATATCATGATCCATACAAAGTAAATGGTTCTAATAATCATATAATCAATTCATCATAGAATAGCCCATAGAAAAGGAATGGGTTTCATAAAAATCTCTTCATCAAAATTATAAACCACCAAGAGAAATAATAATGATGCTAAAATGAGATAATATCGCTATTAAATCTTATGTAACATAAAATAATTTCATCTTATATGGAAAATAATTTTTAAATATCACTTGGATCATTTCTTTTGGAAAATAGCTTTTCTACTTTGAAAATCACTTTTTAAAAAAAATTAAAAATTTCTTACAAAATTATTTTCATAGATAATAACCTTTAAAACATATAACAAAATATTTAAATCACTTATAGTTTATGATGGAGAAAAATTATGTTCATTCTGATCATGTTAGAACAAAGATTCCTTTTATATTTCAGTAAAATCCAAAAGGGCCTTGTTTGGAAAAATATATGGTGGTTCTTTTAAAAGAAATATAAAGTAAAAAATGGGTAAAAATGTCATTAAAAATAATTGTAAAATAGTAAAAACATTCTTTAATTTTTTTTTAGAAAATATGGATATTGAATACAAAAAAAATGACCAAAGAGAGAAATAAATATTATTTTTAATAAATATATTATTTTGGTCTATTTAAATCGTCAATATAGGAAAATTAAATGAAACATGTATTTTATATAAAGAACTATTAGGGAATAAAATTCACTTGTTTATTGAGAGATATATTATATGATTTCATCATCATATACTTAATCATAAACAATCTCAATAAACAATGATATTGTGACATAAAAACATTTAACACATTGGTATCGTTTGAATAATAATAAGAATGAAACAAAGAACGTCAAATGGATATATATATCTCATAATTTCATGAGAATAGTAATAAAATTCATTCATTGATAGTATATTAACCACACCAAAGAAACAAATTGTGTATAAGGCATGTCTCCCATATAAATAAAAGTGTAATGAAAATCCATTTCTTTTTTAGAAACCATTGACTCCAATGACCCTTTAAATAATAACATAAAATTAAACATTAAATTATATATAAATAATTAGATACACGATATTACATGTAAAAGGGTAAGTATATACACTTTATAATAGAATATAGCTTCATAATATAACATATGTCCCAAAAATCATTTGGAGAAAAAAATATCTTATATTAAGTCTCAAATTACTTTGAAAACATTAAAATATAATTTATAAATATACACATATATATATTATACACATATTAAATAAATTTAATCATATGTTACATTCCATATATTATATTTTATGTCTTTTTGTTACCAGTTTACTAATAATTCCATGCTAAAATCATGTTTTGGGTAATAACAGCTTTGTATTCATGTATGTTTTGGTTTGTTATTTTTAGTCCTTCAACTTAGATCGTGGTTCCATAATCTAAATAATTCAAACCATTATATAAATATCATATATATTCTTTATATATTTATTTACAGTAATCTAATGATTTTTGACATATAAAATGAAATACACAGTTCATGGAGATTGTAGGATGTACATATACATGATCGATATTTCCATTTTCTTAATGGATGAAACAAAATAAAGAATAACAATATATTACCTTTAAATAATAATTTTAATTTTATATATAACACATATTTTTATTAAAACTATCTTTATTAAATTCCATGTAAATCATAAATGAAGAACAAATCACATCGCTCTGTGAGGCGGTAGTCCACCATCCACACGAGCAACATTATCATGTTCCCAAAGAATGGAAATTAAGAAGGTATATGTGATATTATAATTTTAAAATTATAAATATAAAAAAAAATTAATATATATATATATATGTGTTAAATACATAATTACATTCATACATTATAGATAGTGAGGGAAAATGAATTACATCAGTTTGTGAGGCGGTAATCCACTATACACACGATCAATGGTTTTATTTTCCATTTGATAGAAGAGGATATGGGTATAGGTTATTCCATAAAAATAATAACACACACACACACACACACATATATATATATATATTAATATATATTTTAGATAGTTATGTTATTATATTGGAATTATTAGGACACAAATGGAGGTGGTAAGAGAAGAAGTGAAAAGACAGATCTTAGTAAAGGGACTTAACTTTACTTAGAAAAACCTCTTTTGGATATCTTCTTAACGACACTATGGTTGGCCTTTTGATTAAACCAGTAGCTATAAAACATGTATAAGGATTTTTTGGAGATACATTGGTAGGGTTTTGTCAATAAAAAGGGCTAAATAGGTGTGAATATGTGATGGGAGGAAGTGACCTTTTATAATTGAGGAGTGTCATTTTTGTAAATACACAAAACTATTCAATAATGGGAAGTCACTCTCACCTCATGTGCCTCAAAAATTTATAATTAAAAGATTTTATGCAATATATGGTCAATAAAAAAATCCAACACACATAAAAAATACATATTTTAAACATATTATTTCTTATCATTTAGGATTACTTAATTTTATTATTTTAGTTGTCAGCATAGTAACTAGTTTTTTATTTAAATACATAAGGGATTTTTTCCTTGAGAATATAAAATTGTCCTTATTATAAAATTTTGAAACATTTATAATTTATAAATCCAAGTTATTAAATAAAAAACTTACGAGTTTGGAAAATTAATTTGTACAAAAGCGCTTAAAATGTACAAAACTCGATTTTAACCTTAACCTCTGTAACTAATTTTTATTAATTTTAATATTCTTGATGAAAAAAAAATATTTTTACCTTATTATATAATATAAAATTTTCTTATTCTATATACTAAACCCATATCCCAAAGTCCACTCACATATGTTAAAATTTTAAAATTAAATTTAAACCCATAAACGCGATGAAAAAGATACTTTCCAGTGAGAAAATTATCAAAAGTATATAAAGTTTTAATATAAAAATTCAACATGAAATTTATTTAAATGAACTATATTGGATTAATAAAAATATACCTAAAAATTTTTATATTTAAAACCATATTAAAATAAAATGGATCTTGTAAATGATTTAAAGGAAAAGACCATTTTTAATAAAAATTTGTATTTTTATACTATTCATATAAAAAGTAATCTTTTTGGATAATTATAAAAAATTCATTAAAAGATAATTATGATATAAATATTTCAAAAATGAATTATATTTTTTAAAATACATTTTATATAATTGGAAAAAAACTTTTATTATTTTTCACAAAAAAACAATAAGAGCATTTTTTGAGAAAATCGTATTTTCAAAACATATAAATACTTTACTAAAAAATTACATACCTATTTGTCAATATATTTTGAATATATAAAACCATTATAAACAATATTTAAAATGTGATTATTTCTATTTATACACCATGTTTAATGTGTAACATCCCAAGTAAGTAATGAATAATAGATATTTTTATCTATGTTTATTAATGAATTATATAGTGTTTTAGAGGCTTAAAATGAAAATAAATCCAATCTTAAGCATGGAATACACTAATATTATTTAAAAGATTGTTTTACTACCTTTTGATGGCAAACCATTTTTAAATCTATCTTTTGAAAATTTTATAACTATTTTTGTCAAAATAAATTTATTCTTTATGATTGGGACATCAAAATTTACTTTCTGTGAATTTTTGGTATTTTTATGACAATGTTCATTTTTTAATGAATAGTGAAAAAATACTGCATTTTACATCAAAACTACTTTTTAATCTAATTTATTTATATGATTATATTATCTTTTTAATTGGTTTTAAAGTTAAATTTGAATATATTTTTACCATTTAATCCAATGGTGGTCATTATGATTAATTTCACTTTGAAATTGGGCATAAACTAATGCCAAACTTTTCATAGATATTGTTTCAAAAAAACCCGCTATTTGTTTTGACAACTGGAATTATTTTTAAATCAATTATTTCAATTTCTATGTTTGGAATTTGGTAAAATGGATTACATATTTGGAATCATAATGTCCAAATTATGTAATCAAGACTCTTTTGTTTTTGGACATTATGAATTGTAATGACAGTAATTATCTTTAATTATATTGATTAATGAGTAATCGGGTAGTTAAGGATAATGAAATAATATCATAATAATAAAAAAATGACACCAAAATGTGTCCTAATTCTACTGGTTGTCTCATGGCCGACCATGGTATGTCTTGTGCCAAACTTGGGAACCCCATGGAATCACTTTTGTGGAAAGTGACTTGTTATCTTATTATTTTTTTAACGAAAGTAAATATAACAAGAATGTATCACCTGATTAAAACATTTTTAGTTTTTTCTAAATAGATGATATTTTAGACTATAAATATTCATTGGAAATATAAAAATATTTCCTACATCATAGTATTTTTTTCATAATTTTTAGACTTTAAATAAATTAAATTATTTATGACATCATGATGATGCAGTGATTACCTCATTAATAAAGGATTTAAGTAAAATAAACTTATAATGTAAAATCTATGACCTACACATGTCCAAAACCTATTGTATGGGTGGATTTCGAACCCTTATCACCTTACACTCTAATTATATCAATGTGGGACCTTTTGAATCCGAAAATAATTTTCAAATAAAGTAACATTTCGTTACCTTCCAAGAGTGCCCCTCCTCTCCTCTTATAAAAGGCCCCCACCTCTACCTCCTTACACACACTCCCAAAGCCTTTGGCTCGGCCAACCCCGGTCCATTTTGTCTCTCCACATCCCTCTATTACTCTTTGAAGCCTCACTTTGGGCAGAAGTCTTCCCAAGGAATCCTCTAAGCTCAAACCAAAGGGAGTTACCCGATTTTAAGGTAATGTCTTCACTTGAGTCCTTTTGTTTTATTTTGTTTCTCAACCCCCCTAAACTCTTTTTATTCATTTATTTTGTAAAAAATCCAGTATCTTCAATATACTAGGATATTGTTATAAGAATTATTCTATCTACACTTACACACACCTACATCTAATGGTTAAAGGACATACTGTTTCCGTGGATTGTGAATTTATGCCTCCCGAAACGATGATTGTTCAACATTATTTTAACACCTTCAAAGGTGGCCATTAATATGTCACTATATTTATATATGATATATAATATGATTATGTTTTCCTTAAGCTTATGTATTTTTAATTTTGGGCATACCTTTATTGTTTCCATTATGGGTAAACGCGATATCTTCATTTAAGGAAGTGCGGACTACCAGCCCCTCAAAGTGATTTGATTCGTTAAATACCATATGTGGGACGTATAAAGGATGGATCTATGATATTATATATGATATTATACTAGAATTATAATCTACCTTTATATCATTATTATTCCATTCTATAAAATACAAAATAGAAATGAAAGTAGCGTTCATGCGTACGTACGGCTTACCGTCTCCATGAACGGTGCATTTCATTTATTACCTATAAATGATTATGTAATATTATAAATTCATGTATATAATAGATATATATGATATATACATCATGATTATAATTATGGATATAATGGATATATGAACATCTTGTAATTATAAAGGGTTTATTTTTGACTCAAATACCAATGATCGTTAAAATGACCATTATTAACTGAAATAATTATATAGAGTTCATGACATGGAAATATATGATATAAAAGGAATAATGAACTTGAAAAAGTTTCTTAAGCATGTAGAAATTAACTCAAGTTTATTATTTAGTACATTAAAGAACGATCGAGTCAAGTCGGACTCGATGTATGGGACTTCATCTAAATCTCCTTTTGTTGAAGAATATTTTGTTTTATACACAACCTTATTTTATATGGTGTATAAACCCCGTTGACTTTTAAGTTTATTCAAAAGTAATATTTTTTATATGAAGCGTTTACTAAACGAAAAAAGAGAATGTTTTTGTCGTACGTATGCGACAACAATGACTTCTTCACTACCGTGACTATTATTTGAGTTTCGGCTTCCTCTACAAGCCATACCTTCTTTTTAAAAGAAAAATAAATACCATGTTTTACTTTTCTTTTATTTTGGTTTTCAAAATGGTTTCCATAATGTTTTTATTATATCAATGTGTTGTATTGATATCTTGTGATTGAAATGT
The DNA here is from genome assembly GCA_963277665.1 of Viscum album. Taxonomy (NCBI): domain Eukaryota; kingdom Viridiplantae; phylum Streptophyta; class Magnoliopsida; order Santalales; family Viscaceae; genus Viscum; species Viscum album. Next base: position 1,283,444,772 of record OY728159.1, on the reverse strand, counting down.
GGAAATGTTATGTTTCCTTTATTCATGTTTTATGTGATACGATTATGTTAAGGTTCTTGGGCATTACTATGAAGACGGGTGGTTCCGTGATAAACTAAGGGTGGGTGAGCCTGATATAGCCCTCCAATGCATTGGGTAATGCGAAGGAGTGAAACATTAAGTTTTCTCTGAAGTGATTTAAGGAATATACTATGATGGGTATTCCAAATGTAACCAAGAGGGTTACTCCCTACATAAGAATGTTATGAATGCCTCAAGTTACCTTTATGTCTTATTATTTCTATGATTTATTCATGATTTGATGAGGTATGTTAAAGTGCTTATGTTTTATGGGTAAAGTATTATTTCATTCTTATTTATATATGTACCCATGTTTCCTTTCCATATTTTTATATCCCTTACTGAGCTTTTTATGCTCATCCCAAATTTTTTTTGGATGTTTTTCATAGGGCAAGGGAAAGGTACAAGATATGATGATAGTGTCAAGGAAGTGTTAATAAAGAATCCATGTTTTATTTTAAATATGTTTTCATTGATGGGAAAGAATAATACTGTCTTTATGTAACCACTTTGTTTATATGTGGAATGTAATGCAAGTTTTATGATCTAATTCTCTAAAACTCTAAACCTGAAAAGATCCTCAATATGTAATCTTGTAATAACTCAGGATTAAGTAAGGTTTAAGGCTGGGGACTTATAGTTGGTATCAGAGGTCAGTTTAGATAACTTTAGGTGTTAGAATTCTATTAAAAGATTATCCAAAAATATTTTTTTGGTCAAATTTAAGTGATATAGCATTTGAAGATTACCATGTTGCTTCATCTAAGACATGTTTGTTTAGAATGGTTTTCCTTAGAGGAAACAGGGAAGCAGTGCCAGGAAGGCATGTAGAAGGAAATAACCTTCTGAATCGGCATCCTGAGATGGTCGGAATTGGAACTGAACAGTTTGTTGTAGTAATGGAGTAGTTGACTCAAGTGATAAATTGTGGTGGTATCTATACACGAGATCAGACATATCAACCGCAAAGGAACATGTTAGTGGTGGAACATTTCATGAGGCAAAATCCCCCATCATTCATAGGATCATCTGACCATGTGCTAGCTGAAGGGTGGATTAAAGCACTAGAGAAGATTTTCGATGTCATGGGGTGTTCAGACAATCAAAACATAAGTCTTGCTATTTACCGTTTGGAGGGTGAGGCAGATCAGTGGTGGTCGATGGTTAAAAATATCAGGGACACTAATGAGATTGATTCTCCTGACTGGGATGAATTCAAATGTATGTTTCTTGAAAATTATTTTCCTAAGGCTTTTCAACTTAGGATGGAAAAACAATTCTTGAAATTGAGGCATGATGAAGACTCAGTGGCTACCTATAAAGAAAGGTTTACTCGATTGGCAAGGTATGCTCCAAATTTTATCTGAGACCTTGATAGTAAAATCAATCGTTTTTTACTCAGGATTAAAGCCAAAATATCAATGTTTATTAGCTTCTCGTGAGTTTAAAAGTTATGAAAAGCTTTTTAGATGTGCTGAGAAGGTGGAAATTGAGTTTTCCAATGATCAAGTGTTCTATAACAACCAGCAGAAGAAGAGACCAAGGTGGTAGGAGAAAGAGAAGAATTCTTCAAAAAAGTATGATGGTAAGAAAATTATGTTTCCAGTTTGTGATAAATGTGGTAAAAGGCATGCTGGGGAATGTCTTCTGAATTCTGGAAAGTGCTACCGATGTGGTAAGATGGGACATAAGGCTCGTGATTGCACTGAAAAATATAAATGTGATGGTAAGTCCAAATTTTATTTATAGTTAGTGAAATGTTTTAAGTGCAATGAGATGGGTCACTATGAAAATGAGTGTCCGACAAAGAGATTGAGTGATGGGAAGTAGTTAGAATACAAGTAGAAAGGGGTGGTGAAATCCTTTGCAACTACTTCAGCAGATGTAGGTCCATCAAATGGAGTTGTATCAGGTACTTTGTTTTTTCAGATTATGCCAGTGTGTTGTTTGATTCGGGGTCTACACATTCTTTCATCTCTTAAACCTTTTCTAATAAAATGGGAATACCATCTCAAGAAATGACTCCTGAACTTTTGGTAAAAACACCTGGGGTAAATGTTGAGGCAAAAAGAATATATAAGAATTTTCATATCCTTATCTGTGGAAAGAACCTACTTGTAAACCTTTTTGTTCTACCTCTAGTAGAGTTTGATGTTATCCTGGGTATGGATTGGCTCTCTATTAACCATGATAAGATTGACTATAGAGATAAAGAGGTTTCTTTTCAGAAAGACTTTCAGTTTGTGTACAAGAATGAACCCTTACTATTGATAACTTATCAAGAGGCCAAGAAACTTGTAAAAGATGGAAATGAATGTTACCTTGCACACATCGTTGAAAATAAAGGAACTGTTCAGATTAATGATGTGCTAGTGGTAAATGAGTATCCTGATGTTTTTCCTGATGAGTTCCCTGGAATAATACCAGATCGGGATGTTGAGTTTACTGTTGACTTAGTTCCTGATGCTAAGGCAATTTCAAAACCCCCTTATCGAATGGCTCAAATTGAACTTTTAGAGTTGAAGGAGCAATTGCAAGATTTATTAGAGAAAGGTTTCATTCAACCTAGCACATCACCATGGGGTGCTCCTGTTTTATTTGTTAAAAATAAAGATGGTTCAATGAGACTTTGCATTGATTATAGAGCCTTGAATAACATCACTGTTAAGAATAAATATCCTTTGCCTCATATCGATGATTTGTTTGATCAGCTCCAGGGAGCTCAGTATTTTTCAAAGATTGACATGAGATCGGGGTACCATCAGCTGAAGGTATAGGAAGCAGATGTTCTGAAGACCGTGTTTCATACAAGATATGGCCATTATGAATTTGTATTAATTCCTTTTGGTCTAACCAATGCACCTTCTGTATTCATGGACGTAATGAATAGAATTTTCCATGAGTTCTTGGATAAGTTTGTGGTGGTTTTCATTGATGATATTTTGGTGTTTTCTAAAAGTAAAGAGGAGCATGAAATACATTTGTGTGTTATCTTTAAAACCTTAAAAGAAAAAAACTGTATGGGAAATTCAGCAAGTGTGTGTTTTGGTTGCAACAAATTTCTTTCCTTGGTCACATTGTTTCTAAATATGGGATAACTGTTGATCCTGCCAAAACAAAAGTTGAGGAAGACTGGCCAAGACCCACAAATTTAACTGAGATTCGTAGCTTCCATGGTTTGGCAGTCTATTACCAAAGGTTTCTGAGAAATTTTTCACGGTTATCTAGTCCAATGAATAAGATAACTCGAAAGGGTGTTAAGTTTATCTTGACAAAAGAATGTGATGATTTTTTTCAGGAATTGAAAAGAAGATTGGTGAATGCTTCAGTTTTGGAACTACCTTCCAGGAATGGTGTGTTTGTTATATACAGTGATGCCTCATTGAAAGGACTTGGTTGCGTCCTAATAAAGAATGATTAGGTAATTGCTTATGCTTCACGACAGTTGAAAACTTATGAGGTAAATTACCCTACACATGATTTAGAATTAACTGTTGTTGTTTTCGCTTAAAAAATTTGGAGGCATCATTTTTATGGACTAAAGTGTGAAATATATACTGTTCACAAATGTTTAATGTATATATTCACTCAGAAAGAGTTAAACATGAGACAGAGGAGATGGCTGGAATTAATCAAGGATTATGATTGTACAATTCATTACCATCCGGGAAAAGCAAATAAAGTGGTTGATGCTTTGAGTTGAAAAAGTAATGCTTCATTAGCAATGTTGCATTTGGAACGTGATCCTTTGATTAAGGATTTGATGAACTTTGGCATAGAATTTGTTGGTGCAGGAAGTGCTTCTGTTTTGTTTCAGGTATCAGTGAGATCATCTCTATCAGATAGAATCAAGCAAGCACAGAAACAAGATAGTGAGTTGCAGAAAAAGGTAGAGCTGGTTCAGAAATGTAAGATGCATGAATTAAACATTGATAATGATTTCATTTTGATATTTGGGAAGATATTGTGTGTGCCTTGTGATTCACAGTTGAAGAGATAGTTGTTATGTGAAGCTCATTGTTCTCCGTTTTCAGTTCATCCTGGCAGTACTAAGATGTACAGAGATCTGCGGGAGTATTACTGGTGGGATGGAATGAAAAGAGATATTTCTGATTTTACTGTGATGTGTTTGACATATCAACAGGTTGAAGCAGAGCGGTAGTTACCGAAAGGGATGCTTCAGCCTTTACCAGAGCCAGAGTGGAAATGGGAGAATATATCCTTAGACTTTGTTGTGGGATTACCGAAGACATCTCGAGGTAATAATGTAATCTGGGTTATTATTGATCGCTTGAATAAATCTTCTCATTTCCTTGCTATACGAGATACTTTTTCCCTAGATCAACATTCTTGTTTGTATCTTAAAGAGATAGTTAGGTTACATGGAGTTCCTCTCTCCATTTTATCTGATCGTGATCCCAGGTTCACTTCTAACTTTTGAAAAGGCCTTCAGAAGTCATTGGGTACTGAATTAAATTTTAGTACATCATTTCATCCTCAATCAGATCGGCAGTCAGAATGAACAATTCAGACCTTGGAGGATATGCTACGAGCTTGTTCGATGGATTATCAGGGAATTTGGGACTAACATATTTCTTTGGTTGAATTTTAATATAATAACTGTTTTCATTCAAGTATACAGATGGCACCATTTGAGGCGTTATATGGGAAGCAGTGTCGAACTCTAGCTTTCTGGGATGAAGTGGGTGAAAGGAAGTTGATGGGACCAGAATTGGTAGAAGAGATGGTAGAAAAAATTCAGCTGATTCAGAAACACATGAGAACGGCTCAGAGTAGGTAGAACAGTTATGCAAACAATAGGAGGAAGGATCTAACTTTTGAGGTAGGTGATCATGTTTTTCTCAAAGTCTCACCATGGAAAAGCGTGATGAGATTTGGTAAGAAAGGAAAGCTGAGTCCAAGGTTCATTGGACCATAGGAAATTCTGGAGAGAGTTGGATCAGTTGCATACCGGGTGGCTTTACCTCCGAGTTTATCTCATGTACACAATGTTCTTCACGTTTTAATGTTGAGAAAGTAGATGCCAGATCCATCTCATGTTTTAAGTCCATAGGTAGTTCAGCTGGAAGAGAACCTATTTTATGAGGAATAACCAGTCCAAATTCTTGACCACAGGGAGCAAGTGTTACGAAATAAGGTGATTAATCAGGTAAAGGTTTTGTGGAAAAACTACATGATGGAAGAGGCAACATGGGAATCTGAAAATGCAATGAGGGATAAGTACCCTCATTGATTCGATAAGTAAATAAATTACGGGGATGAAATTTTCTAAAGGGGGGAGGGATGTAACATCCCAAGTAAGTAATGAAAAATAGATATTTTTATCTATGTCTATTAATGAATTAGATATTGTTTTAGAGGCTTAAAATGAAAATAAATCAAATCTTAAGCCTGAAATACACTAATATGTTTTAAAAGATTGTTTTACTGACTTTTGATGGAAAACCATTTTTAAATCTATATTTTGAAAATTTTATAAGCTATGTTTTTAAAAATAAACTTATTCTTTATTATTGGGACATCAAAATTTACTTTGTGTGAATTTCTGGTATTTTTCTGACAATGTTCATTTTTTAATGAATACTGAAAAATACTGCATTTTACATCAAAACTTCTTTTTAATCTAATTTATTTAAATGATTATATTATCTTTTGAATTGGTTTTAAAGTTATATTAGAATATATTTTTACCATTTAATCCAATGGTGGTCATTATTATTAATTTCACTTTGGAATTGGGCATAAACTAATGCCAAACATTTCATAGATATTGTTTCAAAAAAACCCATTATTTGTTTTGACAACGGGAATTATTTTTAAATCAATTATTGAAATGTATGTGTTTGGAATATGGTAAAATGGATTACATATTTGGAATCATAAGGTCTAAATTATGTAATAAATAATCTTTTGTTTTTGGACATTATGAATAGTAATGACGGTAATTATCTTTAATTGTCTTGATTAATAAGTAATTGGGTAGTTAAGGATAATAAAATAATATCATAATAATAAAAAATGACACTAGATTGTGTCCTAATTCTAATGGTTGTCTCATGTCTGACCATGGGATGTCTTGTGCCAAACTTGGGGACCCCATGGAATCACTTTTGTGGAAAGTGACTTGTTATCTTTTTATTTTTTTTAAAGAAAGTAAATAAAACAAGAATTTATCACCTGATTAAAACATTTTTAAATTTGTCTACATAGATGATATTTTAGACTATAAATATTCATTGGAAATCAAAAGCGATTTTCTACATCATAGTATTTTTTTCATAATTTTTAGACTTTAATGAAATTAAATTATTTATGACATCATGATGATGCAGCGATTACCTCATTAATAAAGGATTTAAATAAAATGAAATGATAATGTAAAATATATGACATACACATGTCCAAAACCTATTGGATTCATGGATTTAGAACCCTTATCACCTTACCCTCGAATTATATCAATGTGGGACCTTTTGAATCCGAAAATCATTTTTAAATAAAGTAACATTTCTTTACTTTCCAAAAGTACCCCTCCTCTCCTCTTATAAAAGGCCCCCACCTCTACCTCCTTACCCACACTCTCAAAGCCTTTGGCTCAGCCAACCCCTTCCCATTTTGTCTCTCCATATCCCTCTATTACTCCTTGAAGCCTCAATTTGTGCAGAATTCTTCCCAAGCAAGCCTTTGAGCTCAAACCAAAGAGAGTTACCCGATTTTAAAGTAATGTCTTCACTTGAGTCCTTTTGTTTTATTTTTCTTCTCCAACCCCCTAAACTCTTTTTATTCATTTCTTTTGTAACAACTCCAGTATCTTCAATATACGAGGATGTTGTTATAAGCAATATTCGAGCTACACTTACACACACCTACATCTACTGGTTAAAGGATATACTGTTTCTGTGGATGGTTAATTTATGCCTCCCGAAACGATGATTGTTCAACATTATTTTAACACCTTCAAAGGTGGCCATTAAGATGTCACTATAATTAAATATGATATATAATATGTTTATGTTTTCCTTAAGGTTCTGTATTTTTCATTTTGGGCATACCTTTATGGTTTCCATTATGGGTAAACGCGATATCTTCATTTAAGGAAGTGTGGACTACCGCCCCCTCAAAGTGATTTGATTCGTTAAATACCATATGTGGGACGTATAAAGGATGGAACTATGATATTATATATGATATTATACTGGAATTATAATATACCTTTATATCATTATGATTCCATTCTATAAAATACGAAATAGAAATGAAAGTAGCGTTCATGCGTACGTATGGCTTACCGTCTCCATGAACGGTGCATTTCATTTATTACCTCTAAATGATTATGTAATATTATAAATGCATGTATATACTGGATATATATGATATATACATCATGACTATAATTCTGGATATAATGGATACATGAACAACTAGTAATTATAAAGGGTTTATTTTTGACTAAAGTACCAATGATCCTTAAAACGACCATTATTAATTTAAATAATTACATAGTGTTCATGACATGGAAATAAGTGATATAAAAGGAATAATGAACTTGAAAAAGGTTCTTAAGCAAGTAGAAATTAACTCAAGTTTATTATTCAGGACATTAAAGAACGATCGATTCAAGTCGGACCCGAGGTATGGGACTTCGTCTCAATCTCCTTTCATTGAGGCATATTTTGTTTTATACACAACCTTCTTTTATACGGTGTATAAATCCCTTTCACTTTTAATTTTATTCAAAAGGAATCTTTTTTATACGAAGTGTTTACTAAACGACAAAATGGAATGTTTTTTTTCGTATGTATGCGGCGACAATGACTTCTCCGCCACCATGACCGTTATTTGAGTTTCGGCTTCCTCTACAAGCCATACCTTTTTAAAAGAAAAATAAATACCATGTTTTACTTTTCTTTTATTTTGGTATTGAAAATGGTTTTCATAATGTTTTTATTATATCAATGTGTTGTATTGATATCTTGTGATTGAAATGTGGAAATGTTATGTTTCCTTTAAGCATGTTTTATGTGATATGATTATGTTATGGTTCTTGGTCATTATTATGAAGACGGGTGGTTCCGTGATAAACTAAGGGCGGGTGAGCCTGATATATCTCTCCAATGCATTGGGTAACGTGAAGGAGTGAAATGTTAAGGTTTCTACAAAGAGATTTAGGGAATATACTGTGATGGGTATTTCAAACGTAACAAAGAGGGTTAATCCCAACCTAAGAATGTTATAAATGCCTTAAGTTACCTTTATGTCTTATGATTTCCATGATTTATTCATGATTTGATGAGGTATGTTAAAGTGCTTATGTTTTATGGGTAAAGTATTGTCACGACCCGTCCTCGGGGCCCGTTCCGTGACTACCCCAAGCCCGCCTTCCATAGGCCAGGGGCTGGCGACTAGCACCAAGGCGTAAATCCCAACAAAAAGGGAAGGCATTTCCATTGAAAAGTAAACAAGCACCACAGAGTAAGCAAGCGGAAAAGTAAACACTAAGTAATACTGTACAAGCTGTGATGAAAGTAAAAAGGGGTCGGAAATACAAGCCCAACTGTAAAGTACAACTGAAAGGAAAAACAGCAACAGAAAAGAAAAACTACAGTGTCGAGCCGTCCACTGGAAGTCCCACCTGAAGGGTGGGTACAGATAGCCTCCACTGCTCCTCGGGTCCACCTAACCGCTCTGAGTACGTCCCGCCCAGTGGTCCACCTCCAGGTACTGTCCTGCTCCGCACGCCTCCTCCACGATCAGCGCAGTCCGTCGTCTGCAACCAACACCACGAAGAGCGGGCATAGCACGTGCAGGGGTGAGTATAAGCTACTCAGTAGGGACCCCGAGACCCCCGAAGGTCTCCCGAAATCCACAAAGGATAAATCATGAAGAAGAGGTACAATCACGAAGTAGCATCTGAAACGGCTTAGGTATATGCCCATACATATACCTAAGTAATCAATTCCCCGTTTGGCTCCAACGTCCGAGCCCTAGCACAACCCAGTCCACACAGGAAAGCAAAACGCATACCCACGCAGGATAGAACAACACAATCCACAAAAGAGAGTAAACAGTAAATCCACACAGGATAGCTCAACACAATCCACAAAGGAGAGTAACACAAGATTCATCTCACACAGGTATACTTCTTCGGATGACAATAAAGATAATCATTGAACCATCTAAGTCGTCGGACCCACGAAGGATCGATAGGTACTAACCTTGCAGTGACCCACACAGGATCGGGCCCACGCAGGACCTGTAGGAGTAGGCTCACACAGAACCGCTGAGAGATGACCCACAAAGGATCGGACCCACACAGGATCGGGCCCACACAGGATCGGGCCCACGCAGGACCTGTAGGTGCTGGCTCACACAGAACTGCTGAGCGCTGACCCACGCAGGATCGGACCCACACAGGATCGGGCCCACACAGGACCTGTAGCACTGATCCACGTAGGATCGCTGAGTGCAGGAGTCGTCGCAGTCCGCTGAGGATATCTGCACAGTCGTCGCCGCAGTCCACTGAGGATCTCTTCACGGTCGTCGTCGGAGTCCACGGAGGATCTCTGCACAGTCGTCGCCGCAGTCCACTGAGGATCTCTGCACGGTCGTCGCTGTCGAAGTAGCAGTCGCAGCCAGCCTAGGGTTCCCGCACACAGCAAGCTCGTTCAGGAGGGTCCGCTCCACGAGCCGAGGGGCTGATACATCAACTGACACGAAGTCCGAGGTTGTTGTATCAAAAAGTTCCGTATCGTCAACAGGCACTCAACGTCGCAGACGGCGCGTCAATCGGACGCCCGGTCTGAGAGATATTGGCATTTTCGTCCCAGGGGCCCAGTTGGTTTTTAAGGTAAAACCAACCCGACCGCACTCCACCTGCGTCCAAACCTCGGGCGAAGTATGCCAAAAGATCCGTCTCACTTAGAGGAATCCAAAAAAGCTGACGGCACGTCAATCGGACGTCCGTAGCTCAAAATATGAGCGTTTCCGCTCCGAGGGCCCGGTTGGTCTCGTGTACGAACCAACCCGGTCGGACTCAAAGTATTCCGAAACCTTGAGTGCAATAAACCGAAACGACCGCCTCGATCCAAGGATCGTGTTTCCGCTGACGGTGGGTCGTTTGGAGGCACGAAGCTCAAGTTACGTGCGTTAGAACGAAAACGTCCGAAGATGGGGGGGTACGGGCCCGGGCCGACCCGGCCCGGCCGGGGCTCGGCCGAGCGGCCGAGCGCCGCGGGCGTTACCTGCGGCCTGAGGAAGTCGCGGCCCGCGTGGGCCGCGCTGGCGAACCGCGGACGCGGCTGTGCCGCGTCCCGCCTAGACGAACCGGACCCGCGTGGCCGTGGGTCCGTTGGCCGCCGCCGCCGCGCCGGTGACCCGCGCTGCCGTAAACTTCCCCGGGCCGCCGGCGTCGCTCCGGTGGCCCGTTCTCCTTCCTGTCTGCGCCGTTGCTCCTCCCGGGATCCGTTCTTTACTGCGGGAGCGTCAAACGTCCGCTGCGGCACGTTCCGTCGTCGTCTGTCAAAACCGCACAAAATGAAGAACGATGGAGGGTCGTCGGGCCGTGTTCGTTTGGCCCGAACCCTCCGCGTTAGAGATAAACAACCAGGAGAAAATTAATAGAACGTTCAACACATGAACCAACAATTTTAATAAAATAAAATTGTTTCTTTGATTCCGGTTCTTTAATTAATTTTTTTTAAAGAATTCTCACGGGAATAACAAAGAGGGGTATTCCAAAATTATAAATCCCTACCTCGTCAATTGTCACGCACGGGCGTTCTTCGCAGAAAGGATCGTCGCGGAAGAGAGGGATCGTCGCGTCGTCGCGGGGAGGCGTCGCGTCGTCGCGGAAACCGGCGTTGAGTCGGCGAACTCAACGAACCAAGAACAACAGATTTAAATTATTAATATTTAAATCTGTGTTTAAAACCAAAAGAAAAGAACCTTGAGCGGAAATCCGAAATCACTCACCTCAAATGGTCGGTGATCGGAGATCGGAGATCGATGATCGGAAGAACGTCTCGGACGAAGGCGTCGTCGATTTCCGGGTTCGGCGTTCTTCACGTTCTTCGCGTTCTTCACGTTCTTCGCGTTCTTGGTGAGGGAGCGGAAGAAACAGGGATCCTCTCAAATCTTTTCAAAAGATTTTGGGTTGGTCTTATTTTATTAACATGCCAACACACGAAACCGGTTAAGAAACGATTGAATTAATTTGTTGAATTAATTCAACGAAAGAAACAGACCATTTAATTCACGAAAGAAACAACCCATTTAATTCACGAAAGAAACAGCCCATTTAATGGTCTGTTAAGAATTTAGAAAACGCGTCGGTTGACTTTCATTAAGACGAGTTTTCACGGGTGCGTTTCTTAGCGGAAAGAAACGGCGGGGCTCGTGCGGGCCCCACCTCACAAATATCCTACCAAGGGGGTAGGATATTTCTGGATAGCATCCTATCCAGTTCAACTCAAATCAAGCCGCCTTTAAGTGGCTTCAAGTGGCTTCCAAGTGGCTTAAGTGAAATAAAATAAAGTTGTCACAAAATTATTTTATTTCTTAACTTTAAGCCCGAAAATTAAAAACCACACCCGAGCAAACGCAACTCTTGAAGAGGCATTTCTAAGCGAATATCGGCGCTGCGATTTCATCGGTGCCCTCAGAATTTGATTCCGGGCACCGGTTCAAAAGTTAGAAAAACCCGCTCGTCCGTTCACTGAACGTACCCGAGCCAAACTTCAGAAAATGATTCCGGGCACACCGGGCCTCGGAATTAGGCGCCGTCAGAAACTGTGTTCGTGTAAAATTACAAAGAAAATTAAGAAAAAAATTTCCTTGAAATTTACGGGTCTTTACATTTCTCCCACCTCAGGACTTTACGTCCCCGTAAAGATACATCAAAAACTAGGGAAACAAATGTGGGTACTGAGCACGCATCTGATCCTCCCGCTCCCAAGTGCTCTCCTGGAGGTTCCCGTGTTTCCATCTGATGCGCAAAAGAGGAATCGATCGCCCACGTAGGACCCGCTCCTGTCGATCCTCTATCTCCACTGGGACCTCCGCAAAAGTCGCTCCATCATCCACGTCTAGCTCCCCATAGTCAATGATGTGCGTCGGGTCATGCACGTATCTCCTCAGCTGGGATACGTGGAAGACTTCGTGCACCCGGTGCAACTGAGGTGGCAGAGCCAGACGATAAGCCACCTCGCCAACCCTGCTGAGGACCTAGAAGGGTCTGATGAAGCGTGGAGACAACTTGCCGCCTCGGACAAATCTCCTCAAACCACGTCGAGGTGAGACCCGCAAGAAGACGTGGTCGCCATCCTCGAACTCTAGTGGTCTCTGCCTCCTGTCAGCATATGACTTCTGCTGGCTCTGTGCTGTCCTCATCCGCTCCTGGATGACCTGGACCTTCTATGTCGTGGCCCAGACCATCTCTGGTCCCACAAGTGCTGACTCTCCAGGGTCTGTCCAACACAAAGGAGATCTGCAAGGCCTGCCGTACAACGCCTCGTAGGGTGCCATCCCGATGGTGGAGTGGTAGCTGTTGTTGTACGCAAACTCTACCAAGGGTAGGTGGTCCTCCCAGCTGCGACCAAAGTCGAGGACACATGCGCGGAGCATTTCCTCGAGAGTCTGAATAGTCCTCTCTGCCTGACCATCCGTCTGAGGGTGAAAGGCGGTGCTCAGACGTAGTCGCGTCCCGAACGCCTCCTGCAACCCCTTCCAAAGCCGGGAAGTAAAACGAGCGTCCCAATCGGAGACGATAGTCGATGGAGCACCGTGAAGTCGTACAATCTCCTGAACGTAGAGACGCCCCAAGCTCTCCATTGAGCCCTGCTCTTGGATGGGTAAGAAGTGTTCCGACTTTGTGAGTCGGTCAACAATCACCCAAATGGAGTCGTGACCTCTGGAAGTGCGTGGAAGTCCAGTCACGAAGTCCATAGATATCCCGTCCCACTTCCACTCCGGGACCTCCAAGGGGCTGTACCAAACCTGCTGGTACCTGATGCTCTGCCTTCACCTCCTGGCAGGTGAGGCACCGTGAAATGAACTCTGCCACAGCCTTCTTCATGCCCGGCCACTAGTGCTGTCGTCTGAGATCCTGGTACATCTTCGCCACTCCAGGATGTACCGCCAAAGGAGAAGTGTGAAACTCTCTCAGTACTTCCTCTCGTAAGGCGAATGGTACCAAGGTACATCCTCTGAAAAGGACATCGTGCTCTGCTCCAAGGGAGAAACCATCAGGTGCCTGTCCCGAGGATATCTGTGCACGCCGTGTCTCACAGTCGACATCCCCACGCTGTGCCCCTCTGACCCACTGAAGAAGTGGAGGAGAGACTGTGAGAGACTGAAGGAAGGCTGCTCCGTCTCTATCCACGAAGGATATCTGCAAAGTGGCTAGCTGCTCTGTCGCCTCCTCAAGTAGCTGGATGCTCGTCCTCCTACTGAGGGCATCAGCCACCACGTTACCCTTCCCAAGAGTATAGACAATCTCAAAGTCATAGTCCTGGAGGAACTCGAGCCATCACCGTTGTCTCAGGTTCAATTCCTTCTGAGAGAAGATGTACCTGAGACTCTGGTGGCCAGAAAAGACTGTGAAGCGCTCGCCCATCAGATAGTGTCGCCATGTCTTCAAGGCGAAGACCACTGCTGCCAACTCCAAGTCATGGGTAGCGTAGTTCTGCTCATGAGGCCTCAACTGACGTGATCCGTAGGCAATCACGGCCCACTCCTGCATCAGGACACACCCGAGTCCGGTCCCTGATGCGTCGCAGTAGACTACGTATCCAACTCCCTCCTCAAGCAACCTCATGATAGGTGCGCTGGTCAACCTCTGCCTCAGCTCCTGGAAGCTCTGCTGACATCTGTCTGACCACACGAAGGGTTTCCCCTTCTTCGTCAATGCTGAGAGTGGGGCCGCAACTCTGGAGAAGTCCGGCACAAATCTCCGATAGTATCCGGCTAGGCCCAAGAACTCTTCACCTCTGTCACGCTCTTGGGTGGCTCCCAAGCTAGCACTGCCTCGATCTTCGCGGGAGCCACTGCAACTCCCGCCTCAGAAATGACGTTCCCCAAGAAGTGGACCTCACGTAACCAGAACTGACACTGCGAGAGCTTTCCATAAAGCTGGTGCTCTCGGAGTGTGTCTAGTACAACACGCAGGTGGTAGGCGTGCTCCTCCTCCGTCGTCGAGTACACCAAAATGTCGTCGATGAAGACCACGACAAATCGATCGAGGTATGGCTGGAAGATCCTGTTCATGAGGCTCAGGAACACTGCTGGAGCGTTGGTCATGCCGAAAGGCATAACCAAGAACTCATAGTGGCCATACCGACACCTGAAGGCCGTCTTCTGCACATCCTCGTCTCAAACTCTGAGCTGATGATAGCCTGACCTGAGGTCTATCTTCAAGAACCACCGTGCTCCCTTGAGCTGGTCGAAGAGATCATCAATCCTGGGTAGCGGATACTTGTTCCTCACTGTCTCCTGATTCAGGCGACGATAATCGACACACAGTCGCAAGCTCCCGTCCGCCTTCTTGGCGAACAAAATCGGGGAAGCCCAGGGCGAAACACTGGGTCGGATGAACCCCTTGCCCTGCAAGTCCTCCAACTGTACCCGCAGCTCTCGAAGCTCAGCGGGGGCCATCCGATATGATGGAGTGGATATCGGGGCTGTCCTGGGGTACATGTCAATATAAAAGTCTACCTCTCTGCAAGGAGGTAGTCCTGGAACGTCGTCGGGAAAGACGTCCGCGTACTGATCCACCACTGCAGGAAAACTGGGACTCCGCACGTCAACTGCTCCCAGGATGAGGCTAGCCAACTGATGAGTGATGGGCTGACCTCTCCTCTGTGTGAGTCCATCCTGTGCTGCTAAGGCTCCCTTCTCACCGGTGAAGGTGAACCTGCTTCCGTCGGTGCGCACACATCGCACCTTGCGCCTAATGCAGTCAATCTGAGCATGGACCGTAGATAACCAATCCATGCCCAAGATGACGTCGTAAGGCCTCGACGCTGCTACTAGAAGATCCCAGCCGAAGCTCTCACCTCCTAGAGTAAGCTCACACTGCCGGCACCAGTGCGTAATCGTCGAGTCCTCTCCCGTAGGAGTCTCTAGCCGTAAGGATCGAGCCAACGGCTCCATCGGAATCTCCGAGCTCCGAACAAGGGCAGTGGCTATGAAAGAGTGACTCGCTCCTGTGTCTATCAGAACTGCAGCAAGGGTGGAATAGACACAGATCGTACCTCAAATCATCTCCGGCGCACCGTGGTCGTAGGTCTCCGCTGCGTGGAGCTGAGCATGTCTCTGCCCGCCGGCTCCCTGTGGTCGGGGCGGGCCTCCTGGTGGTGGTGGTGGCAGAGCCTCAAAGCGTCGCCCACCACCTGCTGCTCGGCCAGCTCCTCTGCCTCGTCCGCCTCCTCCCTGCGGACCGCCACGGTCGACCCTCTGCCTCTGCCTGGGTGGTCCCTCCACCGTCTGCTGACCCTCAGTACGACGGGTTGGGCAGTCACGAGCCATGTGGCCCTGCCCGCCGCACTCGTTGCACTGCCTGCCTCTCGGAAGGCTGGCTCCGGGCCGGGTGCCCTGCACTGCTGAGCCAGTGTCCCGAGGTCGCCTGCCGGAAGGTCTGGTCCGCCTGGAACCCTGAGTCATCCGCCGGCTACCAGCTGCCGAAGACTCTGCTATCTGCCGCCCTGCGGTAGGTCTCGCTGTGGACTCAGCCAGGAAGCTCTCGATCAGGAGGGCTCGCTCCAGTACTCCTGCCTAGGTCGGGATGCTGAGGGAGATCAGCGATGCCCTGATCTCGTGTCTCAAACCCTGCTCGAAGGTCCGGGCCCGGATGAAGGGGTCCCGTACCATGTCTGTCGAGTACCGAGAAAGGTCGGTGAACCTCGCCGCGTACTGAGCGACCGTCAAGCTGCCCTGCCGCAGCTGAAGAAGCTCCTGGATGCGCACCTCTCGGAGGGTGGCCGGGATGAACTCTGAGTAGAAGAGGCTCTCGAAGTCCATCCAGATGAGGGTGGCCTCATCGTGTACCTGGAGCATCAGGCTCCACCAGCATCCGGCTGCTGCGTGCAGTAGGCTCGCCGCGAGGATCACCATGAGGTCTTCTGGCGTCCTCACTAGCCTGAAAACTCGGACGACCGCCTCCAGCCAGTCCTCGGCTGCCTGGGGGTCCGACTCCCCACGGAACCTGGGTGGTCGCTGGCGCTGGAACTCGTGTAGAGCTCCAAGGCGTCGTGCGTCATCAGCTTCCAGTGCTGGAAGCATCGGGGTCTCGGCGGGTAAAGGTACCGCCGGTGCCTCTGCTGTCAACGGGCCCTGTACCGAGGCCTCGTCGCTCGGCGGGCTGTCGTCGTGCCCTACTATGGGAACCCTAGCTGGCTGCTGTCGTCGTGCCATCCTGAAAAGGAAACAAGTATGCCACGGTCAGAACAATATACCTGGTGAGCTGACACAATTAATCACAAAGAAAACTTGAAACACACATGCAATCAATGTTTTCGTGCATTAAGTCGGAAATCAGAAGTCGGGGTCCTGGTGTATGGATACGTCGGCCGCCGCACCAACACTGGACTCCCTGGACTGATAACCACACTCAATACGCTAAACACTATTGCTTCACATAGAAGAAAGATCAGAGTCTGCGGTAGAACCGACCCCTCTGATACCAATTTGTCACGACCCGTCCTCGGGGCCCGTGCCGTGACTACCCCAAGCCCGCCTTCCATAGGCCAGGGGCTGACGACTAGCACCAAGGCGTAAATCCCATCAAAAAGGGAAGGCATTGCCTTTGAAAAGTAAACAAGCACCACAGAGTAAGCAAGCGGAAAAGTAAACACTAAGTAAAACTGTACAAGCTGTGCTGAAAGTAAAAAGGGGCCGGAAATACAAGCCCAACTGTAAAGTACAACTGAAAGGAAAAACAGCAACTGAAAAGAAAAACTGCAGCGTCGAGCCGTCCACTGGAAGTCCCACCTGAAGGGTGGGTACAGATAGCCTCCACTGCTCCTCGGGTCCACCTAACCGCTCCGAGTACGTCCCGCCCAGTGGTCCACCTCCAGGTACTGTCCTGCTCTGCACGCCTCCTCCACGATCAGCGTTGTCTGTCGTCTGCAACCAACACCACGAAGTGCGGGCATAGCCCGTGCAGGGGTGAGTATAAGCTACTCAGTAGGGAGCCCGAGACCCCCGAAGGTCTCCCGAAATCCACAAAGGATAAATCATGAAGAAGAGGTACAATCACGAAGTAACATCTGACACGGCTTAGGTATATGCCAATACATATACCTAAGTCATCAATTCCCTGTTCGGCTCCAACGTCCGAGCCCTAGCACAACCCAGTCCACACAGGAAAGCAAAACGCATACCCACGCAGGATAGAACAACACAATCCACAAAAGAGAGTAAACATTAAATCCACACAGGATAACTCAACACAATCCACAAAGGAGAGTAACACAAGATTCAACTCACACAGGTATACTTCTTCGGATGACGATAAAGATGATCATTGAACCATCTAAGTCGTCGGACCCACGAAGGATCGATAGGTACTAACCTTGCAGTGACCCACACAGGATCGGGCCCACGCAGGACCTGTAGGAGTAGGCTCACACAGAACCGCTGAGAGATGACCCACACAGGATCGGGCCCACACAGGATCGGGCCCACACAGGACCGGGCCCACGCAGGACCTGTAGGCGCTGGCTCACACAGAACCGCTGAGCGCTGACCCACGCAAGATCGGACCCACACAAGATCGGGCCCACACAGGACCTGTAGCACTGATCCACGTAGGATCACTGAGTGCAGGAGTCGTCGCAGTCCGCTGAGGATCTCTGCACAGTCGTCGCCGCAGTCCACTGAGGATCTCTGTACGGTCGTCGTCGGAGTCCACGGAGGATCTCTGCACAGTCGTCGCCGCAGTCCACTGAGGATCTCTGCACGGTCGTCGCTGTCGAAGTAGCAATCGCAGCCAGCCTAGGGTTCTCGCACACAGCAAGCTCGTTCGGGAGGGTCCGCTCCACGAGCCGAGGGGCTGATACATCAACTGACACGAAGTCCGAGGTTGATGTATCCAAAAGTTCCGTATCGTCAACAGGAACTCAACGTCGCAGACGGCGCGTCAATCGGACGCCCGGTCTGAGAGATATTGGCATTTTTGTCCCGGGGGCCCGGTTGTTTTTTAAGGCAAAACCAACCCGACCGCACTCCACCTGTGTCCAAACCTCGGGCGGAGTATGCCAAACGATCCGTCTCACTTAGAGGAATTCAACAAAGCTGACGGTACGTCAATCGGACGTCCGTAGCTCAAGATATGAGCGTTTCCGCTCCGAGGGCCCGGTTGGTCTCGTGTACGAACCAACCCGGCCAGACTCAAAGTATTCCGAAACCTTGAGTGCAATATACCGAAACGACCGCCTCGATCCAAGGATCGCGTTTCCGCTGACAGCGGGTCGTTTGGAGGCACGAAGCTCAAGGTACGGGCGTTTGAACGAAGATGGGGGGTACGGGCCCGGGCCGACCCGGCCCGACCCCCCTGGGTCGGCCCGAACCGGGTCGACCCGAACTGGGTCCGACCCGGTTGGACCGGTCCGGCCCGGCCAGGGCGCGGCCCGGCCGGTCGGACCGGCCTTGCTCGGCTCGGCCGAGCGGCCGAGCACCGCGGGCGTTGACCCGCGGCCTGAGGAAGTCGCGGCCCGCGTGGGCCGCGCTGGCGAACCGCGGACGCGGCTGAGCCGCGTCCCGCCTGGATGAACCGGACCCGCGTGGCCGCGGGTCCGTTGGCCGCCGCCGGCGCCGCCGCGCCGGTGACCCGCGCCGCCGGCAACTTCTGCGGGCCGCCGGCGTCGCTCCAGTGGCCCGTTCTCCATCCCGTCTGCGCCGTTGCTCCTCCTGGAATCCGTTCTTTACTGCGGGATCGTCAAACGTCCGCTGCGGCACGTTCCGTCGTCGTCTGTCAAAACCGCACAAAACGAAGAATGACGGAGGGTCGTCGGGCCGTGTTCGTTTGGCCCGAACCCTCCACGTTAGAGATAAACAACCGGGAGAAAATTAATATAACGTTCAACACATGAACCAACAATTTTAATAAAATAAAATTGTTTCTTTGATTCCGGTTCTTTAATTAATTTTTTTTAAAGAATGCTCACGGGAATAACAAAGAGGGGTATTCCAAAATTATAAATCCCTACCTCGTCGATCGTCGCGCTCAGGCGTTCTTCGCGGAAAGGATCGTCGCGGAAGAGAGGGATCGTCGCGTCGTCGCGGGTAGGCATCGCGTCGTCGCGGAAACCGGCGTTGAGTCGGCGAACTCAACGAACCAAGAACAACAGATTTAAATTATTAATATTTAAATCTGTGTTTAAAACCAAAAGAAAAGAACCTTGAGAGGAAATCCGAAATCACTCACCTCAAATGGTCGGTGATCGGAGATCGGAGATCGGAGATCGGAAGAACGTCTCGGACGAAGGCGTCGTCGATTTCCGGGTTCGGCGTTCTTCGCGTTCTTAGCGTTCTTCGCGTTCTTCGCGAGGGAGCTGAAGAAACAGGGATCCTCTCAAATCTTTTCAAAAGATTTTGGGTTGGTCTTATTTTATTAACATGCAAACACACGAAACCGGTTAAGAAACGATTGAATTAATTCATTGAAATAATTCAACGAAAGAAACAGGCCATTTAATTCACGAAAAAAACATCCCATTTAATTCACCAAAGAAACAGCCCATTTAATGGTCTGTTAAGAATTTAGAAAACGCGTCGGTTGACTTTCATTAAGACGGGTTTTCACGGGTGCGTTTCTTAGCGGAAAGAAACGGCGGGGCCCGTGCGGGCCCCGCCTCACAAATATCCTACCAAGGGGGTAGGATATTTCTGGATAGCATCCTATCCAGTTCAACTCAGATCAAGCCGCCTTTAAGTGGCTTCAAGTGGCTTCCAAGTGGCTTAAGTGAAATAAAATAAAGTTGTCGCAAAATTATTTTATTTCTTAACTTTAAGCACGAAAATTAAAAACCACACCCGAGCAAACGCAACTCCGGAAGAGGCGTTTCTAAGCGAATACCGGTGCTGCTATTTCATCGATGCCCTCAGAATTCGATTCCGGGCACCGGTTCAAAAGTTAGAAAATCCCGCTCGTCCGTTCACTGAACGTACCCGAGCCAAACTTCGGAAAATGATTCCGGGCACACCGGGCCTCAGAATCAAGCGCCGTCAGAAACTGCGTTCTTGTAAAATTCCAAAAAAAATTAAGAAAAAAATTTCCTTGAAATTTACGGGTCTTTACAAGTATGATTTCATTCTTATGTATATATGTACCCATGTTTCCTTTCCATATTTTTATATCCCTTACTGAGCTTTTTATGCTCATCCTAAGTTTTTTTTAAATGTTTTTCACATGGCAAGGGAAAGGTACATGGTATGATGATAGTGTCAAGGAAGTGTCAAGAAATAATCCATGTTTTATTTTAAATATGTTTCCATTGATGGGAAAGAAGAATCCTATCTTTATGTAACCACTTTGTTTATATGTAGAATGTAATGAAAGTTTTATGATCTAATTTTCTAAAACTCTAAACCCAAAAAGATCCTCAATGTGTAATTTTGTAATAACTCATGATTAAGTAAGGTTTAAGGCTGGGGCCGTATATAATGGCTTTGTTTTTATGGTCATTTTTAACTAATAATAAAAAAAGTATATCACAATTCGTTAAAACTCGGTGTTTCATGTAACATAAGCTATCTACGAAATTATGTTTATTTGAAAAATATTTTTCATAAAATCATAGGGTGTTACATTATACCCCCCCCCCATAAATTTAATTCTATAATCAAAATTTTTTAACTTTGTTAAAAAAACCGAGGATACTTATGCCTCATTATATCCACTAGTTCACACATAAATTATTCTGCTGGTTTCACCAAAAAAACATTGAATAAGTAAGTGGACTTGTTTCATAGGAAATTTTATTTATGATCCTCAATATTCATAGGTTTTTATTTCTATGATGTATTATGTTTAAATAGTATGACCTCTGATTTCATTACATGTGAAGGATTGATAATCTACAGTCCTGATAGAATATAGAATTTCAATTTGATCGATATACCTAGGGATAATTTTTCCCTTATATCCAAATATAATTATCATATTTCATGGAGAACTTCAAATAAACACATTTCACCAACTTCAAATTCTATCTCATTCCATTGACTGGCATCATAACTTTTCTACCATCTTGGTGTCAATCACTTATGTTGTTGAATGGATCTAACCATATCAACCATTTATTCAACAATATCTGGTCCCAATATATTTATTTCTCCAAATTCACCCTCTTAAATTCGATTTATACAATTAATTACAAATAGGGTTTCATAAGGATGCATATGAATTCTTGATTAAAAACTATTGTTTTATGAAAAATCTACCAGTGGAAGGTGTTGATCCCAAAATCCATTCAGATCCACATAATATGACATAAACATATCCTATAGGGTTTGAATTAATTTCATAGAATAAATATCTATCTGAGGATGATGTATAGTTTTAAAACCCAAATCTGTATAAATATCCTACTGAATAATTTTTCAGAACATTGGGGTAAACCGTGTATCCCAATAAAATACAATATTATTTGAAACTCCAAGTAACCTTACAACTTTTTTAATGTATATCAATGAATGGAGATCCAGAGCTAAATAATTTCAAATAGAAACAAAGTGTGATAACTTTGGAAGGTGATATACTATAACCCATATATCACTGTTCCATTTATATTTTTTAGGGATTCTGATAATAAAATCCATAGTGATATTTTTTATTTCCATTATAGTACGGATAATGGTTGTAACATACCCTTAGAATTTATTATCTCAACCTTAAATTTATAACATTATAGAAACTAAAATACAAACTTATTAATATTTATTTTCATGTTGTCCCACCAAAAATACTATTTCACTAAGACTAGTGGAACGAGATACACCCTTGTCTCCGATTTTTGTGGTTTCAAGACCTATGAACTTTCCTGATACAATAGGTTGTCTCCCAGCATGTGGGTTATCTTTTTCCGAAAAACTATATTATTATAATTTTTATAACATTTCCAGTTTTCAATAACCCATAATTACCTCAACATCAAAGATAAGATAAACTGTAGAAGTTACCAATAACTTTAATCTTATGTAAAAAAATGTAGATCCATTCCACCAAAAATAATTTTTTTCACTGAAACATATACTAAATCAAAGGGTTTGTTTTTGATAAATTTATCCTAAATATCCTTAATATTTATCAAATTCAATAACATAAAACCACAAAAGGTCTGTATAATACTTTTAACTTATGGCCAACTTAAAACTCATAATCCCATGATAGTACCCATTGCTCTTAAGCTAATCTTACATTGAGACATATTTGAATAAAAAATATAAGTCATTCTTTATTTATCAAATAAATCCTATCATAGACCAAAAACATTTCTATTGTGAATTTGGGTTCATCCTTTCATCGATATATGATTGTAAGTTTATTCAATAATATCAAATGTGATTTTCTTATTCCAAAATATATATAGATATAGATAATAAATTATTATAATAACATCAATTTCCAATAATGGATGAACAATAATATTCTTAATTGGTAAATTCATAAAAAAATATATGAAATTCAAAACTAAGGAGTGGAGGATAAGTGTGCCCTAATTATAATGATTCACATCATCTATTTTGTTTGCATAAGTTTTCCCTTTTTCCTTTGTATTCATAGGTTGTTGTGAATTATCATCCTTATCACCCCTTATATTGGGGAATTAATTATCATAATTCCTATACTCCTTTGAAATTGAACACTAGAGTGTGGGTGCGGTATTTTTTAAAGACTTAGCTTTTTTACGTTGTTATATAACTCTTCCCATATCATCAGAATTCATCTGCTCTATAATCTTCCCTTCCACACATAAAAAATTTAGTAGTCCCATTGAGACAATTTATTCCATGTTTCCTTCCAAACTTCAAGTATTATAGAATGACCATACTCATTAATCCATGTTTTTTGGAGTTTCCATTTAATTCCATCTTTCTTTTAATATCAAAACCATATGATTGATGGGTAACTCCAATCCCAATTTCCTCCTTTATGGAAAAATGAATGATTTATTCATATCTATTTAATCCCCTTATGGACAACTCCCTAGTGATACTTGGTTTTAAGAAACTGAATTATCTATCATCCTTACTTTCAAGTTCGATGATAATTCCTGAATTATACATTAAAAGTCTTGTAAAATTTACCTCATAACTATCAAAAGATTCATTTTCCTTATCTTTAGTTCATGGGATTCATTCTCTATTTTTGTATGAATAATATAAGAAAATTACATATTAAAAAATATTCTCTTAAACCCATCCTTCACCATGAACCAAATTTCATATTGTTGTCTCATATTCTTGATAATATTTTACTATTGATCTACTTCTTATTCTAAATGATAGATGGACAAAATGAATTCTTTATCCTTTAAACACCGTATAATGCAAAATATCATTTAAATGGTAACTATACATTTCTCATAAAATATTGGATCAGTAGAACCACTAAAATTAGGGGAATGTTTTCTCATAGAGGACATAGAAATACATTGTTCCCTCCATTGGTAATTTGGAATCCCAGTTTGCTTCATGACTTGAGAAAGTTTTCTGACAATATAAAAAATGTTCCATATCACAATTCCCATAGAATTTGGTTTACCAGGTATAAAATCTTTTCATTTTCCACCAAATTCATTATTAGTATATTTCCTTTGGGTTCAAACCATTGAAAAAATCCAACAAATCATAATATCAGCAACACTAATCAAAGTGGGAAAAAACATAGTAATGAAGAATAACTTATAGGTTATCTAAATCAATACACATTATTTTAAATCTATGTCACGTTAGGTTTGACATAGGTCATCCATTATCATCATATATTCAAATCCTTAATTTTGGTTTTTTAAAAAAACCTGTATCAACCAATGTATATTCCCTATGAGTGTCAAACCAGGTTCACATTAAGGCCTTTTTTACTAGGTAATTCTTGATTAAAGACACACATAACATTTTTATAGTTATTACAACTATTTACATCTATTCCATAACTAAATACACTTATTATCAAGATATGGACGTATTTCTAGGTAAACCAAATAATATATTCCTTACCAATACATTAAGATGTTATACTATATTTAGGCTAATCCTAAGCGTTGTCACTAAAGTTTTACAGTTCTTATTTGGAATATTTGATTAAACATTACTATGATTCCATCTATAATGATGAAAGACATTCATAAATAAATATTACATATTTTTATATGAATATTAATTATTTCACAAAAACACACTCGAGGATTGTAATGGTTCACTATCCTTATAGACTATGTACACAATATTCTAAATTAATTAATGGTTATCTACATCACCCATAATTATCATCCCCCTTTTTACTCTTCATAAAAATTCCCTACATAAAAAACTTTCTTTATAACATGGGGAATGGAAACATAAGAAAGGGTGATATCAATTTCTCAGTAAGTGTAAATATGTGAGATTTCATTATATGATCATGTGAATGCATTAGATAAGTATAAGGATATGATATCATCAATACAACTTTTAATGTTCATACCCAACTTGTAATATAGCACAAACATGATTCATGGAATAAATCACTATATTTCCAAAAGACTTAATTAATATGAGTTTCAAATCATAATAATTCATTAAAAATAAGCTCATTACATAAATTTTTAGCATCAACATAGGTATAGAAACCATTTAATCTGTCAAGGTTAACTACCTATACCATCAATCATTACGTATTAAGCCTTATCCCTTATTTCTAATTATGGATGAAGTACATGAACCTATTTCCCTATGTAGATCAAGCCCATAATCTTATTTATCATTTTGGATAAAGACTATTAACTTGTTTTCCATTGTTATCAAATGATATATAAAGCATTACCTAATTTATTAGAGGTAGATTTAGGTACCACCCATCCTTGGTTATAACGTGACCACCATCTTTGGTTATAATGTAACCACCATCCTTGGTTATAACATAAACACCATCACATGGTGAAAACAATAAATAAGTGTGAAAATAGATCATAAAATATTCATCATATCATAAACCATTAAAATCTTTTATAAACATTCCATTACATCATACCCCATAGAAATGAAATGAGTCTCATAATCATCTCAATAATTCATTATATCATAACACATGGAAAAGGAATGGGATTCATAAAAATATCATTATCAAAATTAAAACCCATCTAGAGAAATAATAAGGTTTTTATAATTGGATAATATCCCTAGAAAATCATAAGTATCGTCAAGGGATGTCGTATTATATGGAAAATTATTTTGAATGATCATTGGGAACATTTTATGAATAAAATATCCATTCCACTTTGAAAATAAATTTTTGAAAACTAAAATTTTACAAAACATTTTTAAAATTATTTTATTTGAAAATAACATCACAAGAATAAAATGGTATCTTTAAATCTTTGATTTTTCATGATAGAAAATTTTGATCAGGTTGTGCACATTAAAACAATAATTCTTTTCACATTTCTATAAATCCAAAAGGGCCTTGTTTAGAAAACGACATGATTATTCCTTTTAAGAATTTTTTTAAAAGAAATACATGGGGTAAAAATACATTATAAATAATATTAGAATATTAAAAACAATCGTAAAATTATTTTTGGAAAACATAGATATGGAAGAAAAAGGGTTTTTGATTGAATAAGGAAATAATGATGATTTTTCATAAAAACATTATTCTTATCTCCATAATACATTAAGAGAGGAAAATTAAAGGAAAATTTTATTTCCTAGAAATAAATAAATGAGAATAGAATTAATATGATTCTTGATAGATAGATCATTATATTTCATCAAAGGAAACTTAATTATAAATAATCCTATCAAATAATGAGATTTTGACCTAAAAATGTTTACTATTTTGGTATCTTTTGATTCAAAAAACACCTGAAATAAAAAAATATCAAAATGTATATCCAATAATTTCTTGATAATAATCATAAAATTAATTCATGTGTATTATATACACCACAAAAAAGAAACAAATGGTGTATAAGTCATGTGGCCCAGATAGATAAAAGTGATATGAAAAAAATTACCATTTTAGAAAACTTTTACTCATATGCCCCATTAAATAATAAAATAAAATGAAACTTGAAATATAATTAAAATAAATTTATTCATTATATTACATTTCAAAGGGGTATTATATACACCATATAAAGAAATATAGGTTCATAACATAACATATATCTCAAAGAAGTTAATTTGAGACCAAAATACCTTACCCAAAACTCTTAAATTCCTTTTTACACACTAGAATCTCCTGTTTAAAAAATATGATTTTATTATTCATATATTATATAACCATACTAATATGTACCATTCCATATATTATTTCTTTATGAACTTTTATCACATTTTGGGTAACAACTTATTTTTATATCATGTATGTTTTGGTATGGTATTTTGGTATTTATAAAATGATAATGGTTCCATCATATCTAGAATGTTAAAAAATATATAACTCTAATATATATTAATAATATATGTATTTATATTAATCCAATAATGTTAGAGATATAAAATTAATTACACCATTCATGGTGACTGTAGGTCATACATATGCATGAACATTGTTTCCATTTTCTCACAAATAAAATGAAAGAAAGGTAAATAAAATATTTCCTTTATAGAATAATTTTCATGTAATATATAAATAATATATTTATTAAACATATCCTTATTACCTTCCAGGTAAATCATAAGTCTAAAATGAATCACATCACTTCGCGAGGTTGTAGTCTATCATACCCATGAGCGACATTATTGTATTCCCATGGAATGAAAATTATGTAGGTGTTTGTGATATTATAATTATAGATGAATAATAATGTTACAAATACAATATAAATATATTGAATCAATTATTACATCCATCCATGAGAGGCGGTGTTGGTAAAAAAAATTACATCGATTCATGAGGTGATATTCCACCTACAAACGATTGAAGGTTTTGTTTCTTATTTTTTGGAGGAGGAGATGGATGTAGGTTATTAAAGAAACATAAAAAATAGATAAGTGTATTTTAGATACTGATTTCATAATATTTTAATAATTATTACATTAATAGATGTGGTTTTAGATGTATTGGAAAGAAATACCTTAGTGAATACAGTTACCTTCATTTAGAGAAACCTCCTTTGGATCTCTTATTAAGGAGCCAAAGGTTACTCATTTGGGATGGAAAAAAACTACATAACACGTCCATGTAAGTTGGGGAGTTATTGTTTTGGTTTTTATTTATCCATATGGATTAAGAGTTATGAATAAGTGTGGGTAGAAAGTTCCCTTTAGTAATTGAGGAGGAGTCTTATTTATGTTAACACCCAAAACTAATCAATAATGGAAATTCACTCTCACCGCTAGTGACTCCAAAATTGATAATTGATGTATTTTAGGGAACATATGGTTTATACACACCTAAAAAACACAAAAAACACATTCTATTAAACATTTTATTCCAAATTCTTTAATTTTACTAAATATTGTCATTTTAGTTTTCACCAAGATAACTAGTCTCTTATTTATTTACCTAGGTGGTTTATTCCTTAATTTAAAAAAAATGAGAATTATTATATTATTTATGCCCAATGATTCTAAATTTTAAATCGAATTTATTAAATTTAAATTATATATATGGTTGACAAATTAATTTTAACACAAGTGCATGTAAAGCGCAAAACCTCATTTTAACCTTAACTATTGTAATTAAGTTTTACTATTTTACAATTCATTATGAATTTTTTTTAATTTGACCTTATTATATAATAAAAATTATTCTGATTCCAAACATTGAATCCATTTTTTAAAACTATATTCACCCAAGTGGAAATATGTAATTAAAAATTAAACCCATAAAATCGATGAAAATGCGGTTTTGAAAAGAAAACATTTTAATAAGTATGGAAAGTTTAAAAATAGACATGAAATTAATTCAAATGAAATAGATTTAATAATAAGTATATAATTTAATAAATATTAATTTTACAATAAAAATAAAATATATTGGTTCTAATAAATTCATTAAATGAAAAGACAGTTTTTAATTTAAATCATTTTTTACTATTTATCGAGAAATTAATCATTTATAAAAATTCTCAAAACATCACTCAAATATAATTTTGGGATGTACATTTAAAAAATGAAATTTATTTTTTTTATATCTAATATTATAAAAAATTACATTTATTTTTTGTTCATAAAAAGAAATAAATCATTTTTTGTGAAAATAGTATTTTCAAAACATATAAAAGATTTACTAAAAAACTAAGTAATTCTTTTTTAATGTATTTTATTTATATAAAAAACAATACATAATATGTTAAATGTGGTTATTCCTATTCATACTTCTATGTTTAACCTCTAGTTTATAACGTTCATGTTTAAATAATAATATTAATAATATATCGTGGTACTTTAAAACTCGGTGTTGTGTGTCATGAAGGTTATCAAATAAATGCAATTTATCATAAAAATATTTATTTCCTAAAATCTCAAGGTGTAACAGATAATCCTTTTAGATCCATCAATTCTTTCTAATCATAGTTTGCCCTAACAAATGAATTCAATGTATGAATTTGCAGTTTTTTAAAAGTTATAAAAGGAAATGGTATAAATAATTTAGAACATAGCGTAAGAAATTTGATTATAAGCATAATTAATTGAAAGTTATTTTATGATTAATGTATGATTTTTAAGTTCCCAGTAAAATATTTTGATACTTTAGAAAAGTTCCAAGTTATTATACAAACTAACTTAAATTTTTCATATTCAAATATAATGAACATGGAATTGAATTTTTATGATGAAAGAGCTATTATACCATGTTATAAACATCACAAACACCTAAAATGTTGTGCTATAAAGGATTCAAAAGAAATATGTTTTGATATTTTAGTTGTTAAAAGGAATATTAAATAAATATGATAAAATCGGATGATCATCAAGATAATGGAAACTAAAGACCTACATAAAGATGGATGAGAATGTTTTTAATCTACGTAAGGGTCATCTGGGTTTACATATAGTTATATTAAATCAATAAAAAGGTTATCCTAAATTATTTAAATGTAATACCATGGGTTTTATTTCCAATACAATGTTAATACCAAAACACATGATATTGTACAAATAAAAGATGTGAAGATATACATTATTGTTCAGAATATAATGAAGCATATGTAAAAATTTATCTGAACATATTTTCAAGTAAAAATAGAGTAATTTAACTATATTTATAACTTTATGTTGAAAATGAAATTTTCAGGTTTTCAAGATTAATGAGATTTTAGTTCCAATTAAACTCGAGCTAATTTTTATTAAATCCTATATAATTATGAACCTATCCTATCTAAGAGAATATGGAGAGTAACATATATGGATACCTAGGAATTATTCCAAACTAAACAAGTTATAAGAAATACTTATTTCATAAATTTGGAAACATTAAAATCAGAAGAGGCTTGTGTTTTTTAAATAGTGGATTAAATATCACAACAAGTTTCTGATTCAAGCCTGGTAAATAGAAAAGTATGATATTTTTTTCTTATAAATATGTTTTAGAAGAATAATTATAGCCTATATAAAAATCAAAGTATATTTTTCTGGCCATAATTTAAAATTTATGAGAATTTAATGAAGGTATTTTTAGAAAACTTCTAGATTAGAAAAGTAATGCACATGAATACATGGGAATCCAAAATGTGTATTCAATTATGCTGTATTTGTATTAGGTTCTATTTTATCTTAAAAACAAACCATTTATGGTATTTTTAAAATAATTAATGTAGTTAATTAACTAAATATGAATGTTTAGAGTTTTAATATTGAGGAGAGAATAGATAAATAATCTAGGTGTAGATATAATAAAAAATTAATAAATCTAATAATTTAGAAGAATAAAAAAAATATGTGTGATGAAAGTAGAGGATATTATAATAGTTGATAATGAAGAATAACAATGAGAAAAAAATCATTTCATATTTTAGTGAAGAAGAAGACTATGATATATGACCTTGTGAAACATGTTGTTTTTCGAAGAAGGTTACCACAAGTAGGTAGAGAGATAAAGAGTTTAGGGAGATAAAGTTGAGTTTGTGTTCATTTTCTTATCTGAATACCTAATATTATTATTTAAAGAGTGTTAAGAAGAAGAGTATGGACTGAAATATAGTGAATTTAATTAGTAGTTTGTGATAATACTTTTAGTATTTGATAATTGAAGTTATTTGACAATAACAAATAATATGAAGAAACATTTTCTATACATAATCAGAATCTTTGTTACATGTGATTTTCTTAAAGACATAAAAGTAATAAAAGGCTCTTTATATTAATGATGTGTAATAATATTGCAGGTGTAGATACATCCGTATAAATTTTTGATCTACTTTAAAAGGTGGAAGGTGGTATAATACCAGTAAAATATAATGAATGTGGAACATATTAAAAACAATCCTTCACTTATGTCATATAGTGGAGGTTTGTTACCAATGTAATATGGTTACCCCATCTATATAATATGGTGAAAGTGGTTTTATGATAATTTAAGAAAACCCATTTTAATTGGTGATTCTATTATAATATATAATACATAACTCAATGGGAGTTAATAACAAAAGGATATGTCTTCCAACGTTTGGTCAAAACCATATAATAATACCATGTGTTGATGTTCTTTATATTTAGACATTGAATGTGGTTATGTCAAATTGATTAAAAGATAACAGGATCTATATGTTCTTTAATTGGATAAATATGTATCAACGCGAAATTGGTTAAGATGAAAATTAGTACTAAAATTTGGTAAAATCAATCCAAAAAAAATCCACCCCTGGTGTGTCTATAGGGTCCAATGGGTGAGCATTATTATTATCAAAGTGAGGTTACCTTTGATTGGATCTTTTGGATTAGCTTAATTTTTATCAGATTTTTGGTTACCTCTAATTAGACATATAAATTTTCCCCAGTTTTTTTATATATTATATATAAAGTATATATTTTAAATGTTTTAAGAAGAACTGCATGTAAGAAAACACTACTTCCATTGCTACCCAAACAGAGTTTAAGATAATATTAATGACAAGGAGATATAAAAAGAAGAAAGTTTCTAGAAATATGAGGGAGAGTATTATAAAGGAAAGGAAAATATCATTAGATGACGCTAATTTAAATGATGAGAAAATACTAGTTAAATATGTTGATTATTATTCCTCAATGAAACAAATTCAATTTTTAAATGTGATTTCAAAGAATCTTTTAGAGAACTCTCTTTTAGGGTTAATAGTTATTTGAAAAATATCTTTAAATAACTCATTGTACATATGTTCTCAAATTTCAAAGGATTTATAGATGAAAAATCATAGCTAGAAAAAGAAGTTGATGCATTAGAAGAATAATTGAAAATAAAAATTAAGGGATAAATATTGAAATTATATCTATAAGAAATAAATTTGAATAACTGATGAAATAAAATCTCATTGTGTGAAAGATCAAGAAGGACTGAATATAAGAGAGATATTTTTAAAGTCAAAGGAAACCTACTAAAAGAAAAAAAACTCCACATAAAAAGAAAAATCTAGATATGATAAATATATTTGAAGGAGTGATGAATTTATATGATATTTGAAACACCGGTGTTCATTGTTATAAATAATTAAAATAAAATCATTCTAGGTATCATCAACATACTAATGAAAATATAGAAACAAAAATGGATGAGAAGAAAGTAATAAAATAAGAAAATCATGACTTTTATTTGAAATTAATAAAGGACTGTTTACCAAATAAGGTAGTGAAGAAGGATAATAATGGAATCATATGTAATATCCCGACCTAAACCCTCGGGTCTGAGCTAGAATTCTACACGACCTCATGCGCGCCTCCCTGTACGCAAGAGTTTTCTGACTACCAGCTATGGTCTCAAGTAGAACCATGGGGTGAATATACCCTATGTATCATATCATAAAACCAGTAATCAAAAACAAAAATATTTATAATCATAGTAAATATGTGGAAATATAAGGATGGCATACATTTGATACAATGAAATAGCTCCCAAAGTGGTGAGCAATGAAAAGTAAAAATCAATATACAAATACAAGATAAAATTAAATAAACAACCATATGTGGGGTACTCTAGTTTCTATCCTGGTCTGCTCCACCTCTATACTCCATCACTCAAGAATACTCTATAGTCACCTTTCCCTTCATCATATCTCTGGTTATCAAATCTACAAGCTCATCGAAATTCCCAAATAGGGTGTGAGTACAAGACTCAGTTGTACACCACCAATGCATCCTCAACCTGATGTGCCCAAGTTTACAAGTGTATGCCATAATAAAATAATAAGTAATAAAAATAACACATAATCCAAAATAGAGTGGTCGTGTGCTAACCAAGATAACACAAACCCTTGGTCATACCTTCTTCAGCTCTATTCTAGATGGATAATCAATGTGTTATATCAATCAATGATTATCCACAAGGCTAATAAATTATGCTACTTGACATTGTGTGATCATGCAGCTCAACATAAATGCTTATCGAGAAGATAGGTTCTTTGTATATTCAATGTTACAATAGCTAATAAACTTCCCTTATTCATCAAGTGACATACTATGGACCAATAGATAATTAGTATCCATTAGTCATAAAAGCATATTCATGGGACTATGATCTATTTGATATTCCTTTTTCATTGATTAATATACTAAGGACTGAGATCTAATCAATGTACCCTCTTAATTGAGTGCATACTAGGGATCAAGATTTTTTCATCATCCCTTAGTCATCGATTGAATCACACGACATCCCTAAGGAAACAGCACATGCCTACCTCATGCATCGGTCTATCATCATCATTATCGCAAGTCATGCACACTCCCCCTCTAAGGGATAACATGTAATGATGGTCCACCTATCTTGGGATCCATGAACAATACCAAAAAGAATACATAGCATTATAGGATACCTGAGAAACCCTAAAATATCATCATAAGTAAATTAGCACACAATATATATGTCATCAACAACAAACATAAATAACAAGCTACACAGTACTCATGACATCATGTGTAACATAAGGGTTTTGGGGCCACACATACACCCACATGGAATCATAATCTTACATGGTCATCAAAATCTGCCTATGTATAATCTTATTAATGGAAACATGTGTAAACGAGCCCAAATGTTAAGAAACTTCGAACCTCAAAAGTCATAAAAAAAACTCTTCGCGGTTTTATTATCTTCAAAGGCAACATGACAAAGTCCTAAGTTTTCGGCATGTCGATGATCAAGGTATGTCAAGGGTTTTATAGAACCAAAATAGCTATTTTATTTTTAAAAGAAATAAAACATCACATGCAATGTTATAGTCTCTCTCCTGGACAATTTCCAAATTATCATTTTCACCAACTCAGTCACTCGCTGTATTATCCTCAAGAATAATAATATTTTGATAATTTATTATAAATTATCATTTATAATTATCTTCTGAATAGTTTATTAAAAATTATCCTTTATAATTATATTTTATAATTTTATCATAAATTATTCGTTATAAATATATTTTGTTAATTTTATTACAAATTATCTTTTATAATTATCTTTTGATAATCTTATTAAAATTATCTTTATAATTTATCATTTGATTATGTCATAATTATCGTTTGATAAATTTAGTAATTATCCTTTGATAATACAAGAAATTATCCTATAATAATTTCAATAATCTTTGTCATTTAATAATTATATTATAATCATCCTTTCATAACTTGATTAAATTATCATTCGATAATTATTCATAGTTATAATTTGAAATTTTCATATAACTATTCATTGTATGATATTTCTTCATGATTATCATAAATTTTTAACAAGATTAAATTTTGATAATTTTAAAAATTATATCCTTTCATTAAACTATTTAAGAATTATCCTCGATGATAATTTTTAAATAATCTCCTTTGATAATTTGATGTAATTATCCTTTAATAATTTTTTAACTATTTTGGATAATTCATGAAATTGTCCTTTTATAATTTAAAGAAATTATTTTTGATAATTTATATTAATTATATTTTGATAATTTTATTAAATTTTCATTATAAAATTATTCATTTTTTTTATTCATTGATAATTATTGATATAATTATCATTTGATTATTTTATATATTATGTCTAGATAATTTATGTTTATTTGTTTATAAATTTTTTTTTTTTGATAATTGAAGGAGAAAAAGAAATAAAACTAAATAAATAAATAAGACAAAACTTACCATTTTCTATTATATACAGCATGTATATTCATAGAGGAGGTAAACCAATGAACCAAATCAAATCCATCGGTTTCGCCAATTGCGCACAAAAAAGTTTGGGGTCATCCACACTTAGTAAAATCAACCAAAAATGAATGAGAAACAATTATTCTATTTAATAAAACCAAAAATTGCATGAATTAAAACCAAAATTTTAAACATTATATTTAATATTCCCTTTCACCCAAAATGTATGGTGGATTCATTAGTCTATATCATTAATGCATTTTACATTTTTAAATGATCAAAACATTTGAGAAATGAAGGTTTTTCAAATCATTCAGGTGCTTAAATGGTGTTCTGGTGCATTTGTGGTGGAGAAGATGAATAGTACATGATTTTTAATTAAATTTATTATTATTATGATTTAATATAAATATTAAATTACTAAAATTAATGATCGACTTAACGAAATACCTTATGTGTATAAAATTTATACTCTACTTAGGTAAACCCCTCATTCTGGACATAGCGGTGGTCTTAGATTTCGCATAAGGTGTAATGTTTGAGAGATATAAATTATTTATTATTTAAAAAATAGATTAAATAATTAATTAAATATAAAAGGGTTCTTCAAATGAGTGAGGTGTCCAAACCTATTATGATTACAAATATTATACCTCGTCTAGGGTAAACACCATGTCTCGGACCCAACGGTGCTCTCAAATTTGTCATACAACATACTGTTTGGGAGATATTAAATTATTTGAAAAAATGATATGATAAAAATTATTAAATAAATTATTTTCATGAGTGAGGAATCCAAACATTTGATTCTTACAAATGTTATACCCTACCTAGGGTAATCACCACATCCTGAACCTAAAAGTGGTCTCTAATTTCTCATATGATGCGCCATTTTAGATCTATTCCATTATTTTGAATTAATTACATGAGAGTAAAATAATATATTTAATGTTTTTATTTTTCATCACCAAGGCTTTATGGGACTTATAATATCACACAAACTCGTTGTCTGACTCAAAAAATATTCGACTGAATTTTCAAAAGCATTAACTAAGCTTTTACTCTTACAAAAATCCATTTTCACATTTATTAATTAGTTTTCATTAACAATCCAATTTTTCACATAATAAACATATAATTTATCAACAAAAGCGTATTATCATTATTTTTAAATAAAGGTATTACAATTCTCTCCCTCTATCGACTTATCATCCTCGAGAAGTATCTCTAAAAGATTTTTTCGAACAACTCAGGTCACAGATCTTGAACATTAGACTTATGTTTCCATAATTCTTCATGGATCTATCAATGCTAACACTGAATCTAGACTAGCGATACCATATTTTCTCCCAAAACCTTCTCGCTTTGATAAATGATCCACACCAGATGTTCCTCATGAGATGAATTTGTCCCCAACTCAAAGTCCTTGTCATCAACAATATGCATAGGGTTGGGTATGTACCTACGAATCATTGACACATGGAATATGTCGTGAATAACTTGATAGTGAGAGAGTAGGTCTAGATGATATACCACTTCCCCAATCTTCTCGATGATCTCAAAGGTTCCAACAAAATGTGGTGTTATTTTTCCATGTTTCCCCATACTTCTATGCCTTAACAGAGGAGTAGCTCTAAAGGAAAAATGATCACCCACAATGAACTTCAATGGTCTCCTCCTACGGTTGGAATAAGATATCTATATGTTCTGAGTGGTGATCAACCTCTTCACAATCAGATTCACTCGCTTGGAGGCCTTTGAAACCAAACCAGTCCCACAACTGTTACCTCACCTACCTCATGAAAATAAGAGGTGATTGACATGGTCTCTCATAAAGATCCCCGTAAAGAGACACCTAAATTAAATCCTAGTAACTATTATTGTATGAAAACTTAATCAAGTATCTGTTATTATCACATGCCACTCCATGATCTAGCACACAATCTTGAAGCATATCATCAAATATGTGTATGATCTGCTCAGATTTTCTATTGGTATGATGATGGCACGTTATGATCAATCTCAACTGAGTTTCTAGGGATTCGGTCAATCCTTGGAAAAAGCGTGATGTAAAATGTGCATCTTTATCTAAAACAATTATCTATGGAAATCCATGAAGGTGTATGATTTCTTGAACATAGATCTTCCCCAGATCTTCAACTAAGTGAGTCTCTATTATCGTTAATAAGTGACAAGACATCATTAATTGAATGAAAATCACCCAAAATTCATCTTGACTCCTCAGGGTCCTAGGTAAACCCATCATATAAATACATTCTTATATCCTTCCACTTACACATAGGTATAAAAAGAGGATGCAACAACCCACTAGTACGTTGGTGCTCGGCCTTCACCCTCTGATAAGTGAGGCATCGAGAGACAAAACCAGCAATGTCTCTCTTCATCCCTAGCCACCAGAACTATCACTTGAAGTCATGATAAATCAAGGTTGTACTAGGATGTACTAACCATCTAAAGGTCTGTTGACCCCTCATCAGCCCCTACCTTATGGAACTAGGTACTACTACTCTCCCATGTACCATGATCACGTCATTTTCATCCATCGACCATTCTAGCATTGAGTCATCACCAACTAGTTTCTCCTTCATTAAATCACACTCTGAATGTGAATACTTTTTATCTTTTACCTGATCCACAAGAAAGGATGTGACTATCAAGGGAGAAAAAGTCATAAAATTATGGTCTTCTAAGGCATGCAACCTCAAATCATTCAATAAACTCACCAATTGTTACTTTTACTCTAAGGACCTCTTTCTAAGTTCCTAATAAACTTGATTATTTTGGCTAATGGGATCGACTACAACATATCCCTTTACAGTTACATATGCCATATCAATGTCGAACATCTGCAAATACTCATCCCATAACCTCTTCCTTATATTCATATCCTTTTGTGTGAACATATAGGGAAGCCTCTTATGGTATGTATAAAAAATAAATTTATCACCGAAGAGATAGTGTATCCAACACTTCAGAGCATGAACAACCACTACTAGCTCCAACTCATGTGTACGGTGGTTATTCTAATGGGGTTGTAGGTGATGAGAACCATATGAAAATACCCACTCTATTTGCATCAAAACCTCTCCCAGACCAATGCCTGATGTATCATAAGACACAATATAACCAATATCAAGCTCAGGGAGTGTTAGTACTAATGATTCTATCAACCTTTACTTTAGCTCAAGGAAATCCTCTTTGTTGTAAAGTGTATTATCCCAATACATTTATTCTCCATGTGTTTTAATGATTCAAAAAAACTCATGTTTTGTTCTGAAAAGTATATTAAGTGTTTGAGATTTAATTCATATTATGTTGTGTGCTTAAGTATTGATATTATGCATGAATATTGTCTTATAAAGTTCAAGTAACATCTTTAATTACTCAAAAATCAAAAATGACAATGTAAGATGTTATTTTACGATGTATAACTATGTAACTCAAGAGATACTTCTCGCCTAAAATGAAAATATGATAAGAATTTGTTTATTTAAATAATTTTTATCAACAAAAAGTTAATGAAAAGTGAATACTATGTTAGTAACACTTTATCTTATGCCGAAAAATTATCTTACAATTCATTGAATATTAATTATCTTACGAAGACAAGTTTCTCTATCTTACAGAAAATATATACGGTGATAAATATTCTAATCAGTTGATATCCTTCAAAGATCTGAGTGGAAGGAATTTCATGATTTTCCCTTGTAATATTATGATAAGAAATTTCATACCTTTTGAGTGCATAAAAATAATATTATCCATTTAAGGAATGATCAGACTTCATAAGTGTAATGCCCCGATCCCAGTTACCTAGAGTCGGTGCATTATTACATAAAATTGGTATGATTTCAAGGAATAAAGTCCCAAAGGACTGATCAGTTAAGAAGTCTTGGAAAATAGATTACATACATGAATATTACATTACACTTTCTAACATACAACACAAAAAAGAATTCCTTTGAGAATACCATTGTTCTCTTTTCTTAACCTTGTATCTCAAACGTAAAACACTTCTTCGAATTTTGGGAAATTAAAACATAAGAAAGGAGTGAGCTCAGATACTCGGTAAGGGTAAATAATTTAACAGAAGCTATAAACATTTAAGTAAAGATGTGAACTAAAAAAATATCCTCTTAAACATAATCTTGAACATAATATATAAAAAATAAATCAAACATTATCGTATAATCATTCAAAATGATATTCTACTAGTCTAATAATCACATGTAATAACTAATTTCATAGTGACTGAATTTATAGTACCAGACTTTAAAATATGTGTCAAGGCCTCGTGCCAAGACCTAGGGACTAACTCTAATGGGACCCAAACCTGGAGAGCATCTATAACTGGACTCCAACCCAGAGAGCCTCTATAACCGGACTCCAACTCGGAGAGCCTCTGTAATCAGACTGCAACACGTAGAGCCTCTGTAACCGGACTCCAACCCGGAGAGACTCGGTAACTGGATTCCCACTCGGAGGGTCTACTGTAACTGTAACCCAACATAGAGGGCTTACTTTTACCGGTCCCCAACCCAGAACATACTAGTCCAACACATTCATCTTAAGAAGAGTTTGAAATATAACATAAACATTCATATTAAAAATAGCTTATGAAATGTCACTAATTTAACCATAAACCATAAATGGCATAAAAATAACTCATCCAAAGTAAAAAATATCACCAAACCTTCAATTCAATATGTAAGATATGTATCATAATAAATAAATTTCAATCATGTTTGAAATCCATCAAAGGATGTTGATATAGATGAAAATGATTTGTAAAACTCTTTATGAGAAATATCCTTTTTCATAAAAACATTTAAAAGTCACACAATTTAAATAGGAATTTATTTAAATACATTTTAGAATCAAAGTTCCCCATACCACTTTGAAACTTTTGAATGGAATTAACATTTTAAAAACATTCATGTCCATATAAATAAATCCACAAAACCATTTTGAAAACATGGACATTAATGAGAATGGTTTTAAAGAATAAATCATTGAAACATTTAAAATGATGTTTTAGAAAAATATTACCTTAAAAAGAATAACTTTGAAAAAACATTAATGAAACATAGAAATGGATAATAAATATGTCTGAGTAGATACTCATGTAAAAATAACCTCAGACAATAAAGAGATTGTGAAACTAACCCTTACCTCATTGTAATCATTCGAGTCGTATGAAATATAGTCAATAACCACCAAATGAATCACATAATATCATGAATATAAATATAATCATGATAATATTTATCAAATGGAAGTACACAATACACCACATGCAATAAATAAGTGGTGAACATTGGAAATATCACGGAATTGAAAGTGAGATAAGAAACCCCTTACCTTGCACTTTCCTTTGGTCAAGGGTATGTTTGACCTTTTTTATAATGACAATTATATGTTATTAGATTATATCAAAACCATATTCATATTGATTATATAATACATGGTTCATTTATTACTTTATACTACCCATTTAATAATGATTTTCTTGTTAAATTAATATTTCAAATAATAATCGCTTTCTTTATCGTACGTATTTTAACTTTTTACACTTGACCGTATAATTTAGATCACGAATTAAATACTTTCAGAATATATAACTTCATTCATATATCATATATATTTATAATATAAATAT
The DNA here is from genome assembly GCA_963277665.1 of Viscum album. NCBI lineage: Eukaryota > Viridiplantae > Streptophyta > Magnoliopsida > Santalales > Viscaceae > Viscum > Viscum album. Next base: position 1,283,404,547 of record OY728159.1, on the reverse strand, counting down.
TTATAATAGATATATATATGAAATGGAAAACACCGTTTATGGAGACGTTAGGTCGTACGTACGCATAAACGTTGTTTCTATTTTCATATTGTATTGAACTGAAGTAAGTGAATAAGGTATATGTAATTACATAAATACATATATATATATATATACACCTATCCATTATAATTATTATTTCATATATTACATACTTACTAGTAATATATATTTTTATAATCATCGATGAATAGTGAATGTGGAAATGAATCTCATCTCGTCGTGGAGATGGTAATCTGTACGTACGCACGAGCGACAATATCATTTCCTTAAAAGTATGGAATTTGATGGTATATTAATTTTATAGATACATTATCATTTTATTTTTGTTATTTATATACATATTACTCATCATTATATCCATCCAAATGACATAGTGTTGAATAACAAATTACACCGCGACTTGGGGATGGTAAGTCGTACGTACACACGCATGGTGAAATTATCATTCATAGGATGGATAGAATAATGAATATGGTTGTGACATATTTATAATAACATCACAGTATATAGAATATACTAGAGTTATTATTTAAGAATGGAAACAACAAGGAAAGAATAAGTGGAATAAGGTAAGAACTTGGAAGAGGGTGGTGAAATCATTACCTCTTCTTCGGGTTCTTCATTTTGATTTGATAAAAAGGGATTTTTATGTTAGATTTCTAACAAAATTAAGGCCTCTAATATTAAGGTAGGATAGTTGGTAGGATATTTGGTTAGGTTTTGGCCAAGCCAAATGGATTTGGAGGTGTGAATTTGAGAGAAGGGGAAGTTCCCTTTTATAAGAGGGGTGAGGGGCACCTTAGGAAAAACTTAAACTATTATTTTATAATAAGACCATTTCGAGTTTATAATGGATAAAAAATGAATTATTTAAAGTATACGGTGGGTATGGAATGAAACCCACTCAACCAATAGGTTTTAGATAGGTTTCGGTCACTATATAAACTTTACCTTTTAGATTTAACTCTTAGTTAAATAGTATGGAATTTACCATGTCTCTCTGTATTTATATATTATATGGTTAATAAACATACTATAGAATTCCAAGAGAACCCCAATTGGTTCATTAATGACAAATATAATAGTATTTACGCCCTTTTTGGAAGCTTAAATTTTTAGGAATATAATACTAATTAATAATATAATATTTGTTTTAAAAACTCTTTTATGTTAATTTCGACACAATTTGTTATTTTGTTTTTGATAAATTTATAACAGAATTATTTCTTAAAAAAATTTAATTTATTCAACCCTAAAATGCCATATTAACTTATAAAATTCGAGTATATAATCAAAACATTAAATTATATTTATTTTAACAATTATAATACCATTTATTTGATTCATTAATTAATAAGGAAAATATTGCATCATCATTGTGTCATAGATAAATTTAATTATTCAACGTAGAAAAATTATAAATCAAATACAATGATTTAGGAAATATTTTTAGCTTTATAATTAATATTTATAGTCAGAGAGATAACTTTTATTACCCTATGTAATTTTTTTACTAAAATATATATGCTTATGTCATTTTTGTATTCACTTTAACTTAATTAATATAATGTGTTATTATCACTTACAAGTGGCTCCATGGGGTCTCAAAATTGAACCAATGATGTCCATGGTCGTACATGTATCATCCAATAAGGTTATGACACATGTTATGGTAATTTAATATTATTATAATATTATTTTTATCCTTATTTACCAGATTTACCCTTCAACCATGGAAAATAAAATATTTTCTGAAGTAATTATTAAAAATGTCTAAAAATAAAAGTTACCTATTTACACAATTTTGACCTCTTGATTCTAAATATGGAATCCATTTTTCTAAATTCAATACATATAAGTGGAAGAAATTAATTTAAAATTAATTATCGTTGTCAAAAAAAGCGTGTTTTTAAGAAATAATAATTATCAAAAGATTGACACTTCCTTATGTCCAGTTTAAATGTAAAATTATGTCCAATGACCAACATTGGATTAAATGATAAAAATATAATCTAATTATACTTCCAAACCATTAATATTTATAATTGAACACTACAAATTATTTTGATTAAAAAAGTTGTTTTCATTTAAAATTTATTAGTTTTCACTACTCACCCAAATATGATTGTTCTCAGAAAAACACAAAAACTTTATAAAAACTAAATTTTTTTTTCTCTATTGTAATAAATATGTTTATTTTGTAAAATTTAATATATAAAAGTTTCAAATATTGGATTTAAAAAGGGTTCACCAATAAAAGGCTGTAAAATTTCATTTTAAAAAAATACTTCTTTTATCTAAAAAAAATGAATTTGATCTTATATTAGGTCTAATAAACTCATAATATGTATTATAAAATTATAATGATAATATAAAATTCAAAATTCAGTTAATACTATTCATAACTGCTTTTGAACGGCTAGTTTGGTAAGACATGATGTGCTTGAGCTCAGTATTGCATGTAGTGCAAGTTATTTAATTACTTTGAAGAAATAATGCAATATGAAATATTGGGGTGTTATATTATTTCAACCTTCAATAAATTTCATCCTCGCAATTTGAAACTGTTCTCCAAAAATAAAAGGTTGAAAATAGAAAATACCTTTGTGGGAAAACCCACATCAAAAATTGGGTTAATAAAATTTAGTCTTAATAAGAGGAAAAGAGGAATGAAAAAGTCAACACCAAATTAAGATCTCGATTAAGGGAACATTGGTGGTAATTATGGAAACATAATTGGAGGAATAACGTAAATATTTATAGGGAGTTATTGAGTTCATCTGTCACAAAAAATTGTATAATTGTGGGCCTCAAAGTCATCAATCTATGATAATTTAAAATATTATTGGTTCAAGAAAACATAAGGTATTAGGATAACACATTTTTAGTTTTAAGATACCTTACCTAAAGTTTAAGAATTAATTTCGTCCTAGAATAAGAGAAGAAAAATATATATATACTTGACAAGTAGAGTTCCATCCTTTAACTAATTTCTACCACAAAATCATCTTTAACTCTAAAATATAATAGAACATAAAAAAATATTTTATTTATCCTATTCGTATAGGGTTCCAAAAAAATTGGATTTATAATTCATCTACAAGATCTTTTAAAAAAACAACATTATTCAATCCAATACAACACATGGGCTAGTGGTAGGTGATACACCCTTGTCGCCCTTCGGTTGCAGTTTCAAGTCTCACAGCCTTTCCGGACAGGACAGGTTATCTCCCGACCTCTGAGTTGTCCTTTTTATAGAAATCTGAAAATAATCTCATACTATAATTGTCCAAAATACTTATGTCTAAAATCACAGTCCTTAATTCATAAGTAATGTAAACGCAATGAAGATCCTGTTTTCCACGTAATAACATGTGAACACCTTCATCATGTATTATTTTAAAACACTACAAAATCTTGAATTACCGTAAAACCTTATTGATTACATTCATGCTCCCTTATTCCTTATAGAATACTGGATATACTCCTTCTAACAAAAAATGTTGTAAACTCCAACAATGATGAAATATACAAATCATTAATCAGTTTCAAGGTAGTCAAGAATATCCAATATAATTTATCCAAATCAATAATGTATTATTCCAAAAATCACTACCTCGGTATCAAAACCATATTAATGTTTATTCTCTCAGCCATATATTTTCCAAAAATATAACCTGCTATTGAGTCACTTTTCTTGGTTCCACACAATCTCAAGTCCTTAATGAAATAGTACTGCTGTATAATCCGTATATACTCTATACTTCTTATAACATGTACATCATTAATACAATACTAAAATGACACAATACTTTAATAACAACGTAATAAATCTAATAATTCATCTTCATCTTCGGTAGTATCATAACATTATTATTATCCAATAGTATCATTTGGGGTATACTCTGATGATTTCAATGTTGATTCATATAGTGTCCCAACAATTGGCAGATGAATCAATATACATTTGAAATTTTTTTCTTACCCTTGTAATCACGTACTTCGTGTCTTTTTTCTCCACACTTATAACAAACTCTCATTCCTTTAAAAAATTTACCAAGGTGGTTCTTTCCACATTTATCACATATGGGAAAATCATTCTTTTCCCTCTTCACTTTTCCCATCATTCTTTCTTCCATCCTTTTCTTCTCTTACTTCCCTTCAAATCCATAGGACTCAAATAATTCTTTACTTATCTTAGTAAAACATGATACTATTTCTTCATATGTTGAGAATACATGGGAGACTTTTTCCGTTCTAAATGTTTGTATAATACCTCAAAATATATTATACTTATTACTATTTGGATCATGCATTTTTATGGAGGTCTGATTAAATATACTGAGCGCCATTTCTAAACAATGGCATACACTAAGTTAGTTTATGAATCACAATGCGTAATTAAAAACATGTAAAACAGTTAACATAAATTGAACAGTTCATAGATATAATCCATAATCATAAAAATATTTTCTTTGAAGATGTATATACCTATAAACCCTTCATAGTGGTTTGTAATGAAAATGAGAATTTTCCTATGTATATCCCATGGGAGTTTACTAACAAAGAGTGTAGCAAGGCCTGGTTCCGTGAAACAGTTCCTGTTAGAGTCTAGTTCAAAGTGGTGTTTTCAGGTTTTACCCCTAAGTATATCTGTGCCAGAGCCGCCTCTACCTGCTCGTATCTAGACAGGAATGTATTTTCTTGGAAGACTCCCAAAATCTCTACATTACCAAAAGTCTAGTAAGTTCTTCAATACTAATTCTTAAAGTCTATCTTAGGTTAATGTGCTCTAATCATAGTTTATTTAAATCTAGTTTCCATGGATATTGTGATACTTCCTTTGATACCAACTATAATGCCCCGACCCCAGTTACCCAGAATCAGTGCATTATTACATAACATTGGCATGATTACAAGGAATCATGTCTAAAAGGACCAATCAGTTCAGTAGTCTTGGAAAATAGATTACATTCATGAATGTTACATTAAATTTTCTAACATACAACCTAGAAATATCCTTTGAGAATTTCATTGTTCCCTTAGCTTAACCCTGCATCTCAAACATAAAACACTTCTTCGGATCCTTGGAAATTAAAACATAAGAATGGGGTGAGATCAGATGCTCTGTAAGGATAAATAATTTAGCAGAAACTATAAACATTTAAGGCATAATATGTAATAAAAATAATATCCTTTTAAATATAAAATTGAACATAATATAGAAAAAATAAATCAAACATTACCATATAAACATGTACATGGATATTCTACTAGTCGAATAATCACATGTAATAAATAATTTCATAATGAGTGAATGTATAGTACAAGACTTTAATTTATGTGTCAAGGCCTCGTGCTACGACCTTGAGGAAAACTGTAACTGGACCCCAACCCGGAGAGCCTCTATAACCAGACTCAAACCAAGAGAGCCTTTGTAACCGGAATCCAACCCGGAGAGCCTCTGTAACCGGACTCCAACCTGGAGATCCTCTGTAACCGGACTCCAACCTAGAGATCCACATTAACCAGACTCCAACCTGGAGGGTCTGCTATAACCAGACCCTAACCCAGAGGGCTTACTTTTACCATTCCCCAACCCGGAACATACTAGTCCAACACGTTAATCTTAATAAGAGGTTGAAATATAACATAAACATTCGTATTAAAACTAACATACTAAATGTCAATACTTTAACCATAAACCATGAATGGCATAAAAATAACTCATCCACAGTAAAACATATCACAAAACCTTCAATACAATATGGAATATTTTTATCATAATAAATCAATTTCAAGAAAGTTTAAAATCCATCAAAGGATGTTGATATAGATGAAAATGATTTGTAAAACTCTTTGTGAGAAATATCCTTTTTTATTGAAAACATTTAAAAGCCACACAATTTAAATAGGAAGATATTTAAAGAAATTTTAAATCAAAGTGTCCCATACCACTTTGAAACTTTTTAATGGAATTAACATTTAAAAATATTCATTTCCATATAAATAAATCCATATAACCATTTTGAAAACATGGACATTAATGTGAAATGTTTTGAAGAATAAATCTTTAAAACATTTAAAATAATGTTTTAGTAAAAGAGTCCCTTAAAAATAATACCTTTGAAAAATATTTTATGAAACATAGACATGGATGATAAATATGTCCTAGTGGATACTCATATAAAAACTACCTCGGATAATAAAGAGATTGTGAAATTAACCCTTACCTCGTTGTAATCAATCGAGTCGTATGAAAAAATAGTCAATAAACACCAAATTAATCACAATATATCACGAATATTAAGAGAATAATGATAATATATATCAAATGGAAGTACACAATACACCACATGCAAAAAATAAGTGGTGAATAATGGAAATCTGACAGAATTAAAAGTGAGATAAGAAACCCCTTACCTTGCACTTTCCTTTGGTCGAGGGTACGTTTATCCTCTTGTATAATGACCATTGTATGTTATTAGATTATACCAGAACCATATTCATATTTATTATATCATACATGACTCATTTATGACATTATACAACCCATTTAATAATTATGTTCATGTTAAATTAACATTTTGGGTAATAATAACTTTCTTTATAGTACGTATTTTAACTTGTAATTCTTCGCCGCATCATTTAGATCATGATATAAATACTTCTATAATATAAACCATGATTAATATATCAGATATATTTAGAATATAAATATTAATAATAGATATATATATGAAATGTAAAACACTGTTTATGGAGACGGTAGGTCGTACATATGCATAAATGTTGTTTCATTTTTCATATCGTATTGAACAGAAGTAAGTGAATAAAGTATATGTATGTACATAAATACATATATATATATATATATATATCTCCATTTTCATTATTATGTCATATATTACATATTTATTTGTAAAATATATTTGTATAATCGTCAATGAATGGTGAACATGGAAATGAATCTCATCGCGTTGTGGAGACGGTAATCCATACGTACGCACGAGCGACAATATCATTTCATTAAAAGTGTGTAATTGGATGGTATATTAATTTTCCAGAGACATTATCATGATATTTTTATTATTTATATACATATTACTCATCATTATATCCATCCAAATAGCATAGTGTTGAATAACAAATTACACCATGGCGTGGAGACGGTATGTCGTACTTACGCACGCATGGTGACATTATCATTCATAGGATGGATATAATAATGAATATTCTTGTGAAATATTTCTAATAACATCACAGTATATAATATACAGGATTTACTACTTTATAATGGAAACAACAAGGAAAGAATAAGTGGAAGAAGAAAATAACTTGGAAGAGGGTGATGAAATCATTACCTCTTCTTCGAGTTCTTCCTTTTGATTTGATCAAAAGGGCCCCTTAGGCTGGCTTTCTGACCAAAGTAATTCATGTAGGATTAAGTTAGGATAGTTGGGAAGATATTTGGTTAGGTTTTTTCAAGGACTAATGGCTTTGGAGGTGTGAATTTGAGAGAATGGAAAGTGCCCTTTTATAAGAGGGGTGAGGGGAACCTTAAGAAAAACATAAAATATTATTTTATAATAAAATCAGTTTCGGTTCATAATGGATCAGAAATTAATTATTTAAAGGGTGAGGTGGGTATGGGTAGAAAAACAATCAAAAATAGGTTTTATATAGGTTTGGGTCACTATATTAACTTTATCTTTTAGATTTAACTCTTTGTTAAATAGTATGACATTTACCATGTTTCTTTATAGTTTTATATTATATGGGTAATAAACTTATTATAAACATCCAAGAGAACCCCAAGTGGTTAATTAATGACATATATAATATTATTTATGACCTCTTCCTGAACCGTAGATTTTTAGGAATAGGATACCAATTAATATTATAATATTTATTTTAAAAACTATTTTATGTCAATTTTGACACTAGTTGGTATTTTGTTTTTGATAAATTTATAATAGAATTATTACTTCAAAAAATTTAATTTAATCAACCCTACCATGTCATATTAACCTATAAAAATCGTGTATGGAATCAAAACATTAAAAATATATTTATTTTAACATTCATAATACCATTTATTTGATTCTTTAATTAATAATGAAAATATTGCATCATCATTATGTCATAAATAAATTTAATTTTTCAATGTCTAAAAATTATAAATAAAATAAAATTATGTATTAAAACTTTTTATCTTCCTAATTAATATATATAGTCTAAGAGATAACATTTATAACCCTATGTAAAAATTATTTTACTAAATGATATATGCTTGTGTCATTTTTGTATTTACTTTAACTTAATTAATATAAAGTGTCATTATCACTTACAAGTGGCTCCTTGGGGTGCCAAAATAGACCCAAAGATTCTCATGGTCGTACATGTATCATTCAATAGGTTTTGGACATGTGTTAGGGTAATTTAATATTATTATAATATTAATATTTACCCTTATTTACCGGATTTACCTTTTATCCATGGTAAATAAAATATTTACCGAAGTAATTATTCAATATATATAAAAATAAAAGTTACCTATTTACACAATTTTGACCTCATGATTCTAAATTTGGAATCCATTTTTCTAAATTCAAAACACAGAAGTGTAAGAAATTAATTTAAAATTAATTCACGTTGTCAAAACAAAATGCGTGTTTTTAAGAAATAATGACTATCAAAAGATTGACACTGGCTTATGTCCAGTTTAAATGTGAAATTACATCCAATGAATGACATTGGATTAAATGTTAAAAAAATAATCTAATTATACTTTCAAACCATTAATATGTATAGTTTAACACTATAAATTATTTTGATTAAAAAAGTTGTTTTCAGTTAAAATTTAGTATTTTTCACTATTCACCCAAATATGTTTGTTATCAGAAAAACACCAAAACATTATCAAAAATAAATTTTTATGTCCCAATTCTGATGAAGAAGTTTATTTTTAAAATTTAATATATAAATGTTTCAATTATTGGATTTAAAAAAGGGTTCGTAATTAAAAGGCTGTAAAATTGCATTTAAAAAATATTACTTTTATCTGAAAAAAATGAATTTGTTCTTATATTAGGTCTAATAAAATCTTAATATGAATTCTAAAATAATAGGGATAATATAAAATTCAAAATTCAGTTAATAATATTCATAACTACTTTTGAATGGCTAGTTTGGTAAGTCGTTGTGCGCTTTAACTCAGTGTTGCGTGTAGTGCAAGTTATTGAATTACTTTGAAAAAATAACATATTATAAAATATTGGGGTGTTACAACAAGAGTTACTACGAATAGTAAAATTTAAAGAACTATAAAATTTCTGACATTGTCATTACAAAAGAAATTCCATTTTTGGAAGGAGTGGATACATACTCTTTTTATCTTACCTAACCAGTATCACTGCACGGATCACTCAACCATTAGAATCATCCAATGATCATGTTCAAAACAGCATATGTAAAAAACATTCAGCAACACAATATACATGCATGTATAGAAACCAAGAATATAAATAGAACAAAATATGTTTTCCCCTATCTAACACTGGAGATATCTATATATTGAAAATCCATACGTCAAGTGTTGATCTTATCTACTTCATCTATTTCACTAAAGATCATCTTGAGCTATGCTTGAAGCAAATCTTTTCTCAGGACGAATCTTCATCTACAATTAGTTATTACATGAAAATGTATGATGCAATCATTTATTAAATCTTGAATATCATTCTAATTTTGTTTGAAGTCAGTGTATTAGTGTGTAAGACTGTATATAGGTCTTGAATAGGGATATCCTGGTTAAAATCTATAAGACCTTTGTATTATGTGATAGCTTCTTGTACTCAGCTGGAAGCCCCTAATAAAAGGGATGTTTAGTGAAAATCACCAAGCTCGTGGAGTAGATAATTGGTAATGTGAATTATGAGATTTCCATTCCCCAAACCCCTATTAACCTATGTGTTCTAATACCTTTCTTCATGTTTTACATTTCCACTTCAAATTCATTTAATAAAGAAAATTGGATGTGCATACTTCGAAGAGGGTGGTCTATATTTCAATGTATATTTTAATAAATCAATTCAACCCCACCCCCACCCACCCCATATTGAGTTATCTAATATTTCATTATCCCATAAAACACTCTTCACACTAGTCTAAACACTGGATATTTACACCCTTCTTGGTCAGTGCTATCGTGGGTGTTGAAAGTCGAGAGAAGTCCTGGATAAATCATCAGTAACATCTTGTAAATCCCAGAAATATCCTAATCTCAACAAAATTTTAGGGATGTTTCTAAGACATGACTACCTCAACCTTCTTTGGTTTTACTAATATATCGGGCATAGTCACCACATTTCCTTGGAACTTCACCTCTTTAATCCAGAAGTCACTTTTTTTAGAAAAAAACTATCTCTAGGTTCCTAGCATGTTGCTATGGTGTTGGTGAGTATATGATGATATCATCGATTAGTACTATAATGAAAGACACCAAGTATGGATGAATGATCTTGTTCACGAGGGTCATGAACATTGATGGTGTGTTTTTTATCCCAAATGACATCACCAAGTACTCATACAATCCATATATGATTTGAAACACTATATTCATAATTTCCTCCTCCCTAACTCATAGCTGGTGGTAGCCCGGTTAAAGACCAAACGTAGAGAAACATCAGGCTCGCAGTAGCTAATCAAAAAGATCTTCGATCCTAGGTAATGGATATTGGTTCTTCTCCATCACGTGATTTAACTTCTAGAAATAAATTCATATTAAAATACCCCCATCTACCTTTTGGGTGAATAGAAAAGGTGCACCCCATAGCGAAGTACTGGGCCTAATAAAACACTTTCTCTCCAAGTCATCCAACTGAACCTTGTTCTCCTTCATCTCGGTTGGCACCATATGATACATGTATTGAAAAGGATACACTCCCAACATGATATTAATGTCATCATAACATGTCAGTCATTCAGAGTCTCTACTGTAACAAAGATTCCCAAAAAATATCACAACCCATTCTCCAGCATCCTATGAGCCTCTGATTCTCTGGAATGATGAAGAATGTTGGAGTTGAAAATCATGGAATATTATAAACCAGTTCTAAAACCCTATGCCTAGGAAAGACGCTAAGTGAATGAATTTTTATTGATGTGACACTGATGCCTATACCACAAATAAAGTATGGGAGAAGGCTCAATTACATTCTCTGACACGTCTAGTAGTAATGCCGAAACATGTTCCTTTGCATATTTCAACCTTCTTCCCTAGTGGTTTCATAAACAATGCCAAGGATACATCTTCTTTAACATGGAGGAAACGCTTCAAAAAGAAACAAAGTCAATATGATAAAACCTAATTTGCTTATGGGATAAAATAATGTTTTCCTAAGAGTCTACCATCAACCTAAGTTATAACCCCATAGAATTAACCCTTGTCTTTATCCCTACACGTTAGTAACAGTTGTCATATATATAATAACAAAACAACATTCTTTTTTAAACTAATTAATACTAAAAAATATATATCACATAGAGTGAAAACATAGATATATCAAATAATTGAAACTATCTCAAATATATGGTACAAATCAATGCATTTAATTAATGAACTACTATACAACACAACAAAAGGTATATATATTGCATGTGAACCTACGTTCCTATTCATGATGCATGAACATATGTGAAAACTCCTAAATCATAAATCAACATAATGTGAATCATACAATGTGATTTTAATTAATAGTAATAGCAAAACATAAGTTCCCCAATTTATGAAAGCTTGGAGGTCCACTAGATAGTGTTGGCCAGACACTGACATAGTTCCCCTACTTGAGTCCCATCCATCCTAACTCCAGTATACCCTATCCCAAACCAAGACAAGAGAAGAAACAATTTAGTGAGTCTTGATCCACAAATACCATTTTGTAACATCCAGACCCGAACCACCGAGTTCGAGCCAGAATACTATGTGACCTCATGTGTGCCTCCCCATACACAAGAGGTTGTTGACTAGTAGTGAGGGTCTCAAGTGGAACCTTGGGGGGAAGATACCCTCTATATCATTCCATAGGATTGATAATCAACAAAAATAATATAAATAATCAGAGTAAATATGTAGAAATGTAATAATGACATATATGTAATACAATGAAACATCTCCCAATGTGGTGAGCAATCCAATGTAAAAATAATTAGACAAATACAAGATAAAAGTAAATAAACAACCATCTATGGGGTACTCTAGTTTCTGTCCTGGCCTACTTATCCTCTATACTCCACTAATCACACATCCTCCACAGGTCGCTTTCCCTTCATTAGATCTCTAGTCACGAAGTCCACAAGTTTATAGAATAGACCATGTAGGGTGTGTATACAAGACTCAGTAGGAAACCACCAATAAATCCTTAACCATACATGATCAAGTGTACAATTGTATACCTTAATATAATATATAACAAAAATAACACTCAATAAAAAACTGAATGATCCTCCACTAACCAAGCATCCACAAACCCTCAACCATACCTTCATCAGCTCTATGCCGAATAGATAATCAAGGTGTCATATGAATCAATGATTGTCCAAAAGGCTAATAAATCATGCCACTTAGCATCATGTGATCATGAATCTCGACATCAATTATCATCAAGAATATACTTTCTCTATAGATTTAGGTGAACGAGAGCTAATAAAATTCCCTTATTCATTTGTTGACATACTAGGGACTGATATTTAATCAGCATCCCTTAGTCATTGAAGCATATACGAGGGACTGAGGGCTAGTCAGAATCCCTTTTTCGTCGAGTAACATACTAGGGATCGAGAGTTGGTCAGATTCCCCTATTTATTGAGTGAATACTAGGGATCAAGATTTAGTCATCATCCCTTAGTCATTGAGTGTAACACATGACATACCCAATGCATCGTTGTATGCCTACCTCATGCCTCGGCCCCGCATCGTCACGGTTGCAAGTCATGCACACTCCCCCTCCATGGGATAACATGTCACGATAGCCCACCAATCTTGGGATACATGGACAATACCACCAGGCATACCTATCATGGAAAGATACATGATCAAGCATAACATATCATCATAAGTAAATTAGCATACACAATACATGTGATAAAAAAACATGAATAACAAGCTATAATATACTCATGACATCAAGTGTAACATAAAGGTTTCAGGGCCACACATACACGCACATGTGATCATAATCTAGCACGGTCATCCAAATATTTATATGTATTATCTTATTAATGGAAATATATGTAAATGAACCCAAATTTTAAAGAACATCCTACCTCAACAGTTCGAAAAACCTCTTCGCATTTTTATTATCATTAAAGGGGACTCGTCAAAGTCCCATGTTTTTGGTACATCAATGCTCAAGGTATGTCAAGGGTTTCCTAGAACCAAAACAGCTGTTTTATTTTCACAATAAATAAAATATCACATTATATGATACATTCTCTATCTTGGATAATTTCTAAACTATCTTTTAGGTAAACTTAAGTGTTAGCTATATTCTCCCCAAGAATAATTATCTTTTGATAATGTATTATAAATTATCCTTTATAATTAGCTTTTGATAATTTTATTTCATATTTTCCATTATAATTATGTTTGATAATTTTATTATAAATTATCCTTTATAATTATTTTTTGATAATTTTATTACAAATTATCACTTATAATTATCTTTTGATAATTTTATTACAAATTCTCCTTTATTTTTAATCCTTTGATAATTTCACAATTATCGTTTGATAAATTTAGTAATTTTCCTTCGATAATACACAAAATTATCTTTTTATAATTTCAATATTCTTTGTCATGTAATAATTACCTTATAATTATCCTTTAATAATTTGATTAAATTATCATTTGATAATTCTTCATAGTTCTTATTTGATAATTTCATATAACAATTCATTTCATGATAATTCTTTTCAATTATCATTACATTTTAACAATATTAACTTTTGATAATTTTATAAATTATATCCTTTCATAAAACAATTTAAGAATTATCCTCGATAATAATTTTTAAAGAATATCATTTGATAATTTGATGTAATTATCCATTAATAATTTTGTTAATTATTTTTGATAATTCATGCAATTGTCCTTCGATAATTCAAAGAGATTAACATTAAAAATTTATCCCAATTATCTTTTGATAATTCGATTAAATTATCATCAGTTAATTATTCATATTTTCATCAATTGATAATTTTTATATAATTATCATTCGCTCATTTTATAAATTATATCTAGATAATTTATGTTTATCATTTTATAAAAAACAATTTATTTTTATTTATTTTTTCATGATTTAAAGAATATGAGAGAAATAAATAAAATGAAATAAAAAAAGTTATTATTTTATATTATACACATCATGTATATGAGAGGAGAAGGGAGACCGAGGAATGAAATCAGATCCACCGAGTTCACCAATCACGCACAACGGAGTCTTGGGTCATCCAGACTCAGTGGAATCGACCAATGACAAATGTAGAATGATTAGGAAATTTAATAAACCCAAAAATCACTGGAATTATAACCACAATTTTAAACACCCAACTTAATCATCAGTTTCACCTGAAATTGATGGCAGAGTCATTAGTTTATCTCAATAATGTGTTTTTTTAAATAGTCAAAAGGGTGAGAAATTAAGGTTTTTCAAAGCATTTAGGTTCTTTAATGTTGATTCATTGCCTTGATGGCGAAGATGATGAAAAGTATAGGATTTTTAATTAAATTAATAATAATAATTATTTAATATAACTATTAAATAAATAATATTAATGAGTGGCCTAACCGAATGCCTGATGCATATAAAATTTATACCTTTTTTAGGCTAAAATCCATGTTTTTTGAAACAATGGTTGTCTCATATTTCTTATATAATGCACCATTTATGATATATTAATTATTTTTTTAAAAAATGGAATAAATAATGAATTAAATATAAAAGGGTTATTTTCATGAGTGAGGCATCCAATCGTCCGACACATAAAAATATTATACCCCGATTAGGGTAAACACCATGTTCCAGACCTAGTAGTGGTCATGGATTAAAAAAAAGACACACCATTTTGGATATATTAAATTATTTTAAAAATATATATATAATAAAAATTATTAGATAAATTATTTTTGTGAGCAAGGCTTCCAAACTTCTGATGCTTACAAATGTTATACCCTGTCTAGGGTAAAACCTGTGTTGTGGAACAAATAATAGTCTCTAATTTATTAAATGATGCACAATTTTGGATTTATTTAATTATCTTAAATAAATTTTGAATGTGTAAAATAGTATATTTAATATTTTTATTCTACCAATGTTGTTGATTTATGGGACCCAAAATCCAGTACTAACTCAGTGTCTGGATCTGAAAATATATGATTGAATATTCCAAAGAGTTAACTATGATTTCACTCTTACAGAAATCCTTTAACATAATTATTAAGTTATTTTCATTAATAAACCATTTCTTTACATAAGATACTCATAATTTATCAATAATAGGGTTTTATTATTTTTATAACAAATATGATATTACATCATATAAACTCGAACGATGTGCTTTAGTTGTTGTAATAAATCCTACATGATAGAGTACTGAAATATTTCCTCGATTAAAGAAGTGTATGGGAGAAAACTACAATCCAAAAGAATGTCATTAAACAAAATAGATAGTGGTATTGGAATGGTTTTTGACTCTATTTATGAAAAGTAAGAGAATCTTCCCAAGAAGGTAAAAGAAATATATGTTGAAATGTTTTGAGGAAGGCTAAACCAGGAAGGACATATAGATTTTAGATGTATGAATATTTTTACTAGATAGATGAAAACAATGAATGAATCTATGATATCATGTTCAAAAATAGTTTTTGTAATGATAATAATAACCCCTAAAGATAAATTTGTGTATGAACCTATAGTTATATTATTAATATGGTAAAAAATGGGATAAGAGACTAGGGAATTAGAGAAAGATGAAAATAATCAAACTTCTATTATTTCTTAGGTGAAGAATACCATTATGTCTATTAAGAATTTTGGAAATTAGAAGAATTCATGCATCCCAATGGTAAAAAAATTAGATAATATGAAGTGAAATAATCAGGAAGAGGTCTAAAATTTTTTGATCTATAAGGAAAATATTTTCTAGGATGAGAAATACATCTCAGACCTCTTTCTCTAACTGGTGAGTTTTTTGTAAGATCTACCATATTAACTTATTAAATAAATTTTCTTTAAATTAAGGGAATATAATTTGATAAATTTTGGAATGGATTCCTTGATGGAGCTCTCTCAAAATGATTACGCTTTTATATATTTATAAAATTCCACTTAAATTCAGAAATATAGATAGCTCCTCGAAAATATAAAAGATGTAGTATGATTTCATTATCCTATATCTATTTTAATCTATATAACATTTTTTATAAAGGTAGAGTGATTATTTAATATAGTAGGGAATACTTTTAACATGAATGTTTTTTATGTTTTAATTCAGTGTAGGTTTCTATTCATTCTTGAAAATATGAATGTAAATCCCTCAAAATTTAAAAGATAAAAATTGGTATCACATGTAGTGAAAATATAGAATGTTAAGTTGCATATAATTTAAAATATTTTTTATACAAAGTTTTATACCACATAGATTTATATTTGGTTTTTTATGGCATACTTTTATGAGAAATGAAATCTCGAGTTGATAAAAATCAATGCTTTGTTGATCATAATTTCAAAAAATCACTTCCACTTGGTATGTATTGATTCATACAGAATTATTTCTCTCACTAAATTAGTACATTGTAAATTAAAATTGGTATCAACAATTGGTATCAATAATCAAAATCCCATTGAGATAATATGAGTTTCTTCAATGTAGAAGAATTTATTTAGAAAAACCTCTCAATCACTCAGAATGAAAAGTGGAAGAATTTATTAATGAAATCTTCACAGATGTAATTTATAAGATGTATAGGAACTTAAAAAAGAATAATGAATTATACTTCAAGTGGTATCCATGTGGAATAAAATATCTTGGGGAAGATAAAATGGAAAAATGATCTCTACTCTATAAATAAGGGGGATAATACTTCCCCTTTACATTTATTATTAACATGGGGTTAAAAGGTACAATGGAATATTGACATTATTTGGAATTATGGAATTGAAAAAAAGCATAAAGGAGAGTTTTTTATAGCCAATGGATATATTTTATTGTGTTTTTTTTCAATTATTTTTATCAATTAATGCTTGTTAATGTAATAATGCAAAAGGGATGATTTGAGTGATGGGTTTCAGTGTCCACCAATGAAAGAGGAGTCGGTAGTTAAACATAATGTTATATAGATTCTATGGGTATGAAAATTATGTCTAATAAAGGTTAAATGTTTCTTGGATAGATATAAAAAGCGGATTTTAGTTGATTATTGATGGATCAAGATTTATTGAAGAAGAAAACTGCCTAAGATAGAAGAACACACTAAAATACTATAATTTGAGTTTGTATATACTACAACACCATAAGAATAGATTTCATGGATTTTGGAATTCTTTTAATAACACTACTAATAAATAGATAAAATTATGAGATGATTTGAATATGTTCGATAATCCCTAAAGAATGGTGAAATCAGTTTGAATTTATCTATAGAAATATGGATTTGGGAGTTCATGAAAAAAATATATAAGTCCTAAACGTAAGGGTTTTACTACTAAATCGTATAAATTCAATATGAGTGTAAATATTTTGGTTCTAAAAATAAGCTATTCAATAACTTGTAAGAAATTTATCTCCATCATGTGACTGCGATAATAAGTCATTTCTTATCATTAGTCATCATCATATGTTTTTTGATTCTTTTAAACATTGAAAAAAGAATATGTGTAATAATTTTGGATCTATGCATATTAATTCATCCAATAATAATAAAGATTTTAAAGGTATTATTATTCAAATAAATGGATTCTAAGTTCCCAATATAGTAATTCAATACTTAGGAAATTTCAATGTTCTATTGGATAAAAATTTATTTTTTCTATATTCAAATCTGATGAAGATTGAACTGAATTAGGATGATGCAAGAGACATTATATCAGGTTGTAAACATCACAAAAACCTAAAATGGAGTGTGATATAGGAATTATAATAAATAGTATATGGTGTTTAATCATTTAATATGATGATCAAATAAAGATGATAAATTGAGAAGAGTTTCTATGTAATGGAAATTAAAGACCCAAATAAAGGTGACTCGAAATGTTTGAAAGCTATATAAGGGTTATCTATACATACGCATAGGTAACTATCATTTAAATAAATTCTATCTTGAATTGATTTAAGGTAATAAAATGGTTTATATTACCTACATAATGGTAATTACAATACAAGTAGACATTCCATAAAGGTAATTTGAGTTTCTAGAATTATGATATTTTGAAGAAATTCAATTTTTGAAGATGTTGAAGGGGAGATATCGAGTTCAAAAAATCATAAAAATTATTAAATCTATGACGTAAGCTTGTTTTATAGAAAATTTAATTATTAATTCCATTACATGTATTTCTTCATGCTTAAAATGATGTTTTCAAGTTTTGAGAATAATAAAAATGAAGTTCCATCAAATATTGAGCTATTATTTATTAAATACTTTATCATTTTGATTTAATATTATATTAATGAAGATGAATATAACTAAGATAGAATGTTGGTGATTTTTTTAATCCTAATAATTCATAATACTTATACATTTCATATATATGGAAATATTAAAATTAATATATTCATGTGTTATGGTTCAGAGGATTAAATATCAAAACATTTTTGTGATTTAATTTTGAGAAATGGAAAAGGTTAATAAAATTTATCGAGTATATATTTTATATTAAAAATTATACAACTATCATGGAAATTATCAATCCATAATAGAGAGTTCCACATAATATATATGTTTGTTGTGTATTATTATAATGCTACAAATATTGAAGTGGGGACCTTATGGTAGAAATTTTGAGAATAAGAAGTCTATCCTAAACAAGAATAAAACAATAATTTATTCATTCTTGCTTCGAAAATAAATATTATTTAACCAAGGTATTCATATAATACTCTATGAACGGAAAAAGTGTCACACAAAAATATATGAAAACTCAAAATGAGAATTCTCTATGGTGATTTTACACTGGAAACTATTTTATCTTCACCACATACCATTTACAATATTTGAAAAATAAATAACAAATTTAATAAGTAACATGTGCATGCGAGGATTGTAGATCATGAAGAGACAAGAGGTGAATATTTTATTCATCGATACAATAAAATAAAAAAGGTTTTTATTTATTAATATATAGAAAATTTATGTGTTAAGAAAATGGAAATTGAGAAAAATGAAGCTACTAAAGAAGAAGAAGATAATGAATAAGAAGAAGAATAATTAGAAAGAGGAGGAGGATTAATTGCATGTTGGAGTGAATAAAAAGAAGAAGATAATCAATCCTACAAAACATTATAGGTTTCAAATAATGTGATAATAAGTATGGGGAGAGACAAAACACTTGAGGAGAAAAAGGTGTGGTTTTTTTCATTTTCTTATCTGCATACTCGAAATTTTAATTTTAGGATACATAAGAAAAAAAAGATAAGATACCATCATACAATACATTTATTTATTATTTTTTCATGATACATTCAGTATTTTAGTACTTAGATGAGTTTTCATTAATATGTTTTGTGAAAAATTGGAACCTATATAGATTTTGGGATGAATTTTATTTTATTTTTGAAATAACATAAAGGTAGTATAACATTATCTAATACTAGAAAGAATATTAGTATTGTGGATGGAGAGATATCATTACATAGATCTATGATCTGCATCAAAAGAAGGAAAGATGAAGAATATTAGTATGATATGAAAACTATGGAAATGATTTTAAAAATACCTTCACTTAAATAATATAGTGGAGGATTTTCTCCTATTTAATATAGTAGCCCTTCATATATAATATCAAGGGATGTTCTCTAGGATGATCCCTATCCACCCAATATAATTGGTATTTTTATTATAGTAAAGAATACATCACTCATTAGGTGTTAACATACCAAGGTGTTGGTTTCCCACATCAGTGTCAAACCATATAGAAATATTTCATCCTAATATTGTTTATATTTATATATTTCTTGTGTTTGTGGCATGTTGAGTAAAAGATAAAATGATCCATGGATTATTTTCCTAGAAATATTGGTTCAAATACCAAATAATTTAAAATAAAAAGAATAATTCAGAGTTGGTCAAATAGATCCATACTTGATTAACCCCCATTCATGTGATTTTGAAAATTCTACTGAGAAACTAAAAAATTATTTTCATCCCAACATATTTAAATTCAACAACCCAAATTTCCATCCACCCCATAACGATAATGGGATAAAATTTTCTCTTTAAGAGGAACTTGGTTCTGTATATGTTCTTTATTTTATAGTTCTTATCTCCAAAAAAACATAATAGAAAAGTTTTAGCCCTCATCATCAACCACACCATGTCCAATAATATATGTTTTCTCATTTCACTAAAATTATTCCGATATAGAGTATAAGTATGAGTGAGTTGATATAGTATCTTAAACTCCTGTATATTTTTTATGAAGTCTTATTTAAGATATTCTCTGAATCGATCTAAGAAGTGTTTCTTTATCTTCATACAACTTTTATTCTATAATTTGTTCATGTAATCGTTAAATTTCTCAATGGATTCATACTTATACCTCATTAAGTATAAAAATAAAAATTTACTGAATTCATTAGTAAAATTGCTCATGTACAAGTTTCTACCCCTAACTCTCACTGGAAGATGTCTACACACATATGTATAAACCAATTCAAGAGTCTTTGTGAATATTTTGCCATTTCCACTAAATAGATTCTTGGTCACTTTTTCTTTTTAGAAATTGAAACATATACCTAAGGGTTATAGTTTAAAAGAATTTAAATATCCCTTTTGATACAGTTTTTTCAAGTTATTCTTGTTTAGATGATCAAGATAGTGATACCCTCACATGGTGTGATATGAGTCATGAAAACATCATTTATTATAAATTTCTAATAAATACTATTTATATTTCACTATTTAAATATCATTATTAATATATGAAATACCATAATGTTTTTTATAAATGTAATAACTCTTATTTAACAACATGACTATAAATCCATCTATATCTAAACTAGAAAATTATATAATTTTTTTTCTAACACTGGTCACATAGTAACAATTCACTAATACTGGAATTCAATCCATTGGAAAAGTAAGATGGTATTATCTAATAAATAGTTCCTCTATTATTTCTTTAATTGTTTCTCATAGATATTACTCACCTATAGAAACCATTGTAAATTCACTTGGTTCTTTTATTTGGTTAGAAATGTGAGATTCTCAAGATTTATCAAGTACCCAATTTGTTTAAACTAAAATATGACATTAAATAATATATGTACCTAAATCATATACTTTATTCACCACTATAGTACAATTATTCTTATAGTTTCCCCTCTTTCCCCATTAAAAAAAAATTAATCATGTCCCATAGTCTTCCCCATGATCATCGTTTACTTGGTCAAGTAGTACAAAGGTTCCTTATAATTAGTGTTAATATTAGGTCCTTTTCATTTCCCTTAATATATTTAAAAATACGGATGGAAGGTATTTATACCTATATCCTTATCTTTCAATATAATTATTTTTAGGAATTTAGGTAGATAGTTCTCAATATTTTTATTATAAAATTCATAATAAAATAGGAGAAGTTGTGAGTTGATTAAGAAAGAATGAGGTTGGTGTATAATTATTTGTGTAGCATGAAACCCAGAATCTCAAAACAATAAATATGGTTGATTATCATGTCTATATAATGTCATAATAGTGTAAAATTTCCATGATTCATTGTGAAAAGTAAATTTATTATCTCATACCTCTCATATAAAGCCTTCTCCTGGTAAATATCACGTGGATGGGAAAAAATGGTGTTTGTATCCATGTTCCCAAAATAATTTTTGAGAATAATAGGCATGTATTATATCATGAGGCATTGGCAATAAAATTAATCATTCACATGTTTCTAGAAGATAGTATGATCCTCACAACTAGCCTCTATATAAGGTTCTTTATTTGGAACAAGGGACTCATACATGTAAAATTTTCTCTCTTTTCATAGTACAATGCGGATGTTCCTATACCACTATTATATTTTTATTCTGATAAGAAACTTATATTTCTATAATATTAATTTTAAGAAATATTTATAGGTCGGGTTTCATATCATTATCTATTATAAAATAAAAACTAGTTATTAAAATGTATCTTTATTACAAAAATGTGACATAATAAATTGCAATTTTTTATTCTCCCATTATTATATTGAATCCAAATAAACCTCACTATTAGATTGATAATATATTTTTATGTAGATATTCTAATGGAAATGATTCATATATCCTTTCTCAAAACATAGACAATGACATGGTAAAATTACTCGATGCAATTTAGGTAGCAGGTCTACCCGGTTGCATTGACTAGAACTTCATTGACTCATTGAGTGAAATCTCAAATCCCAAAATCCTATATGGTATTTTCTAAAAACTTACACATAATTTACAAAAATTATTTCAAGGGAAACTACTATTGATTATAATTTATAAAACTCAACCCAAAACCTTCATTGGAACTCTCAGATAAATGAAAGTTTCCATAAGAGTGAAAGACCAACACTTTGATCAAGGGTTTCATTCCTAATTACGAAATGTAAGGATTTTATGATTTGATATTTCATTGAATAATTTTATATATTATGTATAAATATATTTTTTGTATTTATTTACATTCTTGTAAATATTTTATGGATTTTAAATAATTAATTAACCATGTTTTCTAATAATAATTTATAAGTAATCTCTTCTATATCTTAGCACCGTTGTTATTTATTTCATATTTATGATATCATTTAATTACCATGCATTTAATTAAAAAAAATTAACCATTAAATGGAATGAAAAAAATATATGTGGAATGATTATGACATTTATGTATTGATTGATTTATCAAGTGATCGATAAACCATCTTATTTACCCTAGAAGAAAAAAACCATGAGCATGTCTGATCTTGAGTTATATCATTACTCCTTTCCACCCACATATTCTCTTATTTGGATTTATCTCAGAATAGTATAGATTTTTCTACTTTCATTTAGGATCTCCTTCATTTAAAAATTCTTACTTAGTCATAAGTGAGGGAACCATGGGGTTGGGGATAAATAAAAAAACAATGTGCACATTAGCCCATACATAATAAGGAAAAAGGGATGATTTTGGTAATCATATTTAATTTAATAATAATTTTACCAATAAAACCAATTCAATAAATAATTAAATTATATTAAAACCCAACATGCATAGGTTGTTCCTTCTCATTATCATCCTCGCATGCAACAATTACTCATTTAATCATGGAAAAATATATTTCAATTTTTTCTTCATTAAGAAAAAATTAATGAATAATTATTTAATTATATTTTTAATCAATTAATCCAATTACCAAAATTATATATCCAAATCCTTTATATTCTGATCCACATTAAATTTTAAATAAATTATATATATTTTTTAAATTTTAAAAACATTTTTGTACATAGTGTGTGTATTTATACTTCTTCCTTATACTCATTTCTATAGTTTAAGTATTATATGGGGTGTTCCATCACATGACAACGTTCTTGACTAATGAAATGTGAAACATCATTAAGAATGTAACTTCAGGAATAAATCTTCATGCAAATAAAAATATATTAAAATGTTTTTAAAAAATAATATATTATAACTCCATACATATTATTATTATTATCATTGATTTCATATTTCATAAAACTAATTAATTGATTAAAAGTTGATTCTTGGAAGATAATTATTTATTAGGATGTGATTATAGTCATTTAATATTAAAATGAACATTTTTCAAAGAATCGTTTTTAAAGTGATGGGAAATTTATCATAATAAATTAAATTGATCACTTTTAAAATATGATTCTAATAATATGTAATATTTCAATTTATAAGAAAATATATAAATAAGTTTAAGAACACTTAATGTTTAAAAACTGCGATTCTTATAAAAACATGTTTTCATTATATTTTTTTGTTTTTATTTATAAATGAAATCATAATATTCTATCAAGTTAATTTTATAAAATTAAAATATTTTTTTTATTTAGCATGTTGAAATTAACTTATAGTGATTATATTTTATCTTTCCAAAATGGTTGATTTTTATGTGAATTGTAAAAATACCAATTTTACCAAAATCAAAACATTTATGACATCATAATGATATAAGCATGACCTAAAAATTTATAATACCATTAGTTAGAACAAATATCTTTTTATGTAGTATAATAATTCATTTACAAATATAATATAGAAATTATAAACCTTTCTTTAACATTTTGGAACCTAAGCTACATTTTATTCCAATACAAAAATCGATTTTTGTCATTTTCCTGTAGTTAAGTAATCACAAGGATCCATTCCGTTTTGGATTGCATAACCAGTCCAAAAATTATGTTTTTATAATAAATCATCAAATATCTTGATAACCAATATGATACCTTATTTTTTCCTTAAATTCATTTTAATGCTTAAAAGAATCATTTTTCTAAACAACTATTTTTGTTGGGGGTACATTCATTAAAATTGAATTTTATATCCTCTAAAAATAGAACCCTCTTAAAAGGCTTTTATATTTCTAGTCATCATGTTAAAAATTATTAATAAGTTTCATTTAAATTTTATTCCCTAATAATATGTAATTGTATTGAATGTTGGTCACCACATTAAATGCTAAAATAGGGTAAAAGGGTTAGATCGTTAAAATATCACAATAAATTATCATTAAATGGGTGGATAAAATATTGGTCAACCTACATTTTATCAGATATCATTTTTATCACTTATAGATCAAATTTATTTTAATATGACATTTTTTATAATAAAAATTTAATATTTACAAAATATGTCACCCATCTCACTTATTATGTTACAAATGTTGTTATGAAAATAATAATAATTGGAAAAAAATTGAATGGTTCCAGTTGATAAAAATGATGATGAATAAGTGATATTTATTCCACCGTTTTTTTAAAATATTTACATAATAGTATAATTATCTAAAATGATTATGAAATGCTAACACAGTGATGATGATGAAAGTAGAAAAGTCAATGTAAATGGTTTCTCAAATTTCAAAAGTGAAAAACATTTAGATAATTTAAAGCTTTTAATTTCCTTGAGTGTGTAGCTCAATGGATAGAGGTTCTCAAAAGGTCTCGGATTCGAATTTCACATAATTCATTCTTCCTTATGAGTCGTGTAGGGATTTTTTTGTATTTATCGACCTTCTCCAAATTTTGGACAATGACAATGCCCTCCTTGCCTCCTCCCTAGAAAAATCCCACATCGTCTGGCCAACCATCACTATCCATCATCTCCCAGTTTTTCGGTCATTCTGAAGGAATCAATGACTTCTGATGATCCTCCAACTCCCACTATATCTGCTCCACCATAGACAATCTATTGTTCAAATCGATCATGTAGAACCCAAACTGGATGATGAGGATGATTCTGAATAGCACCAAATCTGATACAATTTTTCAGCGTTCGTGGACAATGAAGGCCCTGATAATTCTGTTGCCCCATACCAACATAAATTTTTTTTCCCTAAATACGTTGAGAGGTACAATAAAGTAATAAAATTGTTTCCCTATTATTTGTATTTTTTTTATTTCTTGTGTGTTTACCTAGCCCATGGGATCTTTGGGCTTGTCCTAGGGCTGACCCTATTCGTGGATGATTTGAGGGTTTTAGATCTAGATAGGTTTCTACCAATTGATGAACACCCATGGCCATGTCTTATTTTGTTGAGCTCCCATCAAAGATTTGGATAAACTTAGATCCAAGAATGGAGTTCGATTCGTTCGAATCAGATGAACCCCGATATTTTTTTCCCATCATCGGCTTCACTATTTAAATATTCAGGAATTGTTTTTTCATTTGTTGTAGGTCTCCGATGAAGAGGTTGAGGACTCCATTTATTCCAGTGTTGTAGCTATAAGTGCAAAGGCCGACGTACATGAGGTGCCCGACTGTATGTCTGATAGGAAGCCTCATGTGTAGCCTTGTCCTTATGATGGTGGAACTAAGTTGAGGATTGTTGTTGGGGATCTCATCTGCAAAAGAGATTGTTTCCATCGGTGAAGAACCAATTGATTAGGTCCATAGATGAAGATGATGTTCTGCTTGTGATTTTATACCGATCCAGAAGAAATATCAACACCGAATTTACTGTATGATAGAATTATTAACTGACTGATAGTTTCAGAGTTGGGGGAGGGGATTCTAGAATGACAGAGCAGTGACATAATACTAAAGAGAAGGAAATTCTACTAGAATACTAAAAGCTAAAGACGAAGCAGATAGAGAGAGAATCCAACTTGAAAGATAGGTATCATCCTCTCTATATTTCTTTCTCCTATATCTATATCTCAATTTGTTCATGTGAGCTTGTTTTACAGATTATGAATAACTAATTTTTTTTTGAGGAATTAATATTGCTAGTTTCATTTTACAATTCTTCATGTTAGCTCATCATTTCATGAGTATTTTGTAGATATTGATTCAAACTGTTGAATTTCTTCTGTTTCATGCAAATGAATTTCATTTTGTCAGAATATTTTCCTGAAATCAATTATGTTGACATTTAATTCATTCATTTGTTGTTCAATAATTCTTATAAGTGGAAAGCTATAAGAATTATTAAACTTAATGATAATTGGCATCAATGTTTGACCTAAACAATTTTTCTAGTTGTACATGTTATTATTTTTCCGTGAATGAATAAATCCATTTTTAATCAAGAAGTTCAAATTCTTCTTGCATGTTCTCATGTAGCTATTACTAACATTCATTGAATTTCTTACTTTCTTATTGCACACATTTCACACCCAACATCATGTTTCCCATTATATATCATATTCTAGGACAACTAATAAACCCCTAGAATATCCCTACAGCCTTCCCTATGGTTTGACCATGCTTTCCTATATCTAGTTGTGGGTAAGAAAATATAAAATTATAATTTGACGAATGACTAAATCCATTTTTTATCAAGTAGTCCAAATTCCTCTTGAATGTTCTCATATATCTAGTACTAACTTTCATTTAATTTCTTACTTTCTTCTTGCACACATTTCACACCCAACATCATGTTTCTTATTGTATTTAATAGTCTAGGACAACTAATAAACCCCTGGAACATCCCTATAGCCTTCCTTATGGTTTGACCATGCTTGCATATATCTAGTTGTGGGTAGAAAAATATAAAATTTTATTTTTACCTAAAATGGTTCTATAATTTTACTTCGCTATCATTAATTACACAAAAAGTTAAATATTTATTAACCCTACTTACTAATGATATAGTGTATAGTAGGGTTTCAATCCTCAAAGAATTTTTATACCAATAAAAAAAGAAAATAAAACGAACAAGGGAAAAAAAGAAAATCATTCAAACATTCAACACAGTAGCAGAATAACAAGTAACATGAGTAACGAATTTGAAAGAAACTAGAATAGGTTGTGGAATGAAACAGGTTGATGATATGGAACTTGATTGACTGGTTAAATAAATGTTCCATCCATATGAATATAAACTTAAATAGAATTATGACTTTGAGAAGTAAACAAGGCACGTCACCAAGTCACCTTATGAATGAATTATTTCAATATTTTTCAACTATAGAATTAATTTTTCATGAAAATAATTAACAGTTTTTAACAAATCAATTATTTAAATAACATGTTGTGCTACTCTAGTAAGAAATTTCTTCTCAAATAATTATAATTTCTCGAAGATCTTCAATTTATTATTTCTGAAAATTAATGAAAATTATTTTCGATTTGATTCATTAGAAAAAAAATCAATTCAATAAATATCAATTTTTTTACAATAAATCTCTTGCGGTAGTAGTTCAAAAAATTAATTGAAATATCGATTTATTGAAAACTATTAATCATTTTCTTCAATAATTAATTCCAAAATTGGTAAAGTACAAAATTAATTCATTCATAGGTTGGCTTTCCAAAATGGCTTTCCTACTTCTAAAATTCACAATTCCAGTCAATTTTATGTGCATTAGTATGGACCCTTTATTCAAATAGTCAATCGAGTTCTCTATCATCAAATTGTTGCATTCCCTGGACTATTTTAGTTTCATTCAAAATCATTACTCCTGTTACTTGTAATTATATTACTTCATGAATGTTTTAATCTTTTTATTGTTTTTTGTTCATTTTATTTTCATTTTCTTTGTCCAAAAGTTGATCTTCTTTTTCTGAGGTTTGAAACCCCACTAAACACTATACCAGTACTAAGTAAGGTTAAATAATGGGTAGTTTTTCATGAAATCAATGATAGTGAGGTCACATAGAAATTATAGTTATTATGAAATTTTTATATTTAAATTCTAATCCATGATTATCTAGATATCGCTAGTCAAATTTTGTGAATAATCATTAAAATGACTTTGAAGTGTATTTAATTTTAAATAATATTTTATTAATCAATTTAAAAATATAAAAAACTTCCAAGTCATTTGTATGATTAATGATCTAGAATATCATACACGGTCTATTTATGGGAAATATAGAATTTTTAAAATTACATTTTTGAGTCTTGAAGTTTGAATATTTGTGAAAACAACGTTGACTTTTGATTATAAAATGAGACTAAACTGATGTTTTCCAAAGACACATATAGGTTCATCTTTCTATCATAATTGTTCCCAAATACTTCTTTAATCAACTTCTTCCATGTTTAAAAGACTTCAACATGCCCATAAACCTCTCTTCCAAAGGCCTCATGTTCAATCAACAAGATGATTTAAAAAGAAGATGTAATTTTTTTAGGTGAGTACATTCAAGTTTCATTATTCTTCCACCTCATCCAAATCTATCATAACTGTGCCAATATATTGAAATCGTTTTTATTAATATAAATAAATGTTATTATTTTTGTGGAATAACTGTTATCTACTTCCATTCATTCAATTAGAAAATGAAAACTTTGCTAGTCACTATTGGAAAAAAGGGATATCACCAAGGTTGATGACTATAGCCATAGCCCCATCGACATTGGACATAGCCTATGGCTATGCTCATGGGGTATATAAAAATTATTTCTAATAGAATATCATATATCCATGGTCAATGACTCAATGTTTCCATAACCCCTCTAAGGCCATAGTTGCAACCATGGTTGTATGGCATAAAAAAATAATAACCCTATAGTTTCTAACCTATTACCTAATGAATCAATCATGAACACCTCAACACTCAATCAGAACTCATTTTTATAAATATATAGACACACCCACGCACACATTTATATATATATGTGTGTGTGGGTGTGTGTCTTTGTATATGCATATATGCATCATGGCCATAGGCTGATCCTGACCAAGATTATCACCACGGTGATCATTGAACATGGAAATATTCACCCTATGACCATGGTTGAAAGATAATATTGTTTTTAGGATCTCTATATTGGTTGGTGTTTTCCACCATGACTATAGTGGTGTGGTCATCACATGATTTTCCACTAGTTTGTGTTATGTGCAAACTATTGCCTCCATGAACAATGTATTTTATTTTTTTATCACTTCCATACTTGACAAGTTCTAAAAATATATTTGAGGACTAAAAAATAATAATTATAACATGATTAAGCTTATGGAAAAATAATTTGGCCACTATATTAATAATATTAATATTAAATGGTAAATATAAAATGTAAATGCCTAAAAAATCACGCCGAGACATGTCGTATGTAATAAATTCTTATCATTCACATTCATTTATCTTCTTCAAAACATTATAGATTTTTATTTATAACTTTTATATCATTCCTTAAAAACCATCAATCATATGTAAAAGTGATATTATCATTATTAAATATCTTGTTCTTACTCATTCAATCATTATTACATGCTCTTGTTTAGATCAGGTTTACCACCTTCTTGACTTACAATATAATGTTTATGACATGAATGATTGAAAAATGAAAGAAACTCATAATATTATGTAAAATTAATTAACATAATATGTTTAATAATTATATAATGGGTATATATATATCTATTAAGTAATAAAAATCTATTATTTTATGGAATTGAAATTTTTAAAAAATAATATTTTTAACCATTAAATGAAAATCATCACCATACATACCATTAAATGGACATGAGACTCTATTAATATATTAAAACCATATTATAATCCTTCATATTCATTAAAAATAGGATTAAACCATTACCAAGGGGCAAAGACCTAAACAACCAAATCAAAACATTTGAAGAAATCTAATAGTTAGCACAAAAATATTATTTTTAATAAACATTTATCACTAAATGGGTGAAAAGGAATTATATGTGAATGTTATATAGTATGTTTAATGTAAATATAGTTCTTATATAAAAGTATAATAAATCTAAATTTAATATAATTGGGGTTTTTGCATGTCTGAACAATCAGAAGTGGGAGGTTAGTGGAACTTATAACTCAACTTCTTTTTATTAGGTTATATCCTTACTTTATTGACTATGTTATGCCAGTATTATAAACATTTTTAAATCTAATTGATTTATGTTGGATTTAGAATTGTTTTATGTGGAATTAAATTTCATTCATATATTCTCTACCTTGAAATAGTCTTAATTCACATTTCATGATCTTTGAAAGGGTTTCTTGGTCTCAATTAATTTCATAATACATGTTTCATTTTGTGTCCCATGTTTACTCAATTATGGATTTATTTTAATTAAATAATTTATATATGTATTATATTATATTTTTCATTTAATGTATGGGATTTAAAAATCCAAATAATGTTCATTATTTTAATGGGTTGTGATTCAGGTGTTATAAAAGCTGTAGGGTGCCCTGTCTCAAAATTTCCTTCTATAATACGAGTTTTGAATTGTCTACCAATTTTATTTTTTATTATTTATATACCACCTCCTTGATATTTAATATCATTATTATCTTATTATTCATGTTTTTAATGTTATATTTCATGTTTTCCTTTTCAATGTGTTTTGATTTAAAAGTTACCAAAGTCGTAAGTGTTTTTCATCTCAATTTCACTTCAATGACACATGTTTTATACTATGCATTTATTTTTATTTATATGGTCTACATACTAAATTTTTGAAATATTATACAATGAGTCGATAATATTTCCATCTCAGCTTCCATCCAAAGTTCTTTCTTTAAATGTGGTTTTATATTCTAAAAGTAATTTGGGGTTTTATTTTAAATCATTTCTTTAAAAGGTCTGAAGACTTTTGCCCAACTGTTTTTCCTTCATACCCATATTATTAATATTATTTAAATATTTTTATTCTATATAAAAAAAATGATTTTTTAATGAACATTTTAACCATATTTTACTTTCTTTACAATCTTTTTAAAAATAATTTTTTTTATCATTTTTCAAACGGATTATTTTCTATATTGTTTAAAAATAGTGAAAATATGTTTTTTAACATTCATCGCTTGGCCATATTTTCCCATCATCATGATCATTCATTTTAATTAATCTTAATTCATAATTTTCTATGTTTTTTTAAATGAAATTCATCTTTCTATTGTTCTTGGAATTTTTCATTTTTGAAATTTAAACAAAATTGAAATTTATTCTTGTTTCTCAATGCATATTTATAATGATTTTATAAAAAAAGTTCATCTCTCCCAACACCCTATAATTATTTTAATGCTTCACTTGGTATATGATCTAATGATGCCATCCACCTTATTCCACTAGATGAAATAAATATAGTTTTTAGGAAATTTCCATGAAACTCATTTCTTTTCTACATGATAAGTAACCTATGATGAAATGATGAATAACATTAAATTATTTCATAATAAAGATGAATGAATTATCATTATGTGATGGGTGTTTCGGTTATATCCCTATAATACATTCAGTAATGTTTAATTCTTTGAATATATTATGTTAGAATTATCAGGATAGGTGATTCTAGTAAGATACGATGTTGTAATTATCCAGTTAAGTGATTCGATTATGATATAATGTTTGAATTTTATTATTAGATGTTTCAATTAAGATCTAATGTTGGAATTATCTACTTAGGTTATCCCATTAAAATGTGATTTTGTAATTTCCAATATGTTGATTCTATTAAAATATGACAATGTAATTATCTAGTTAGGTTACTTCATTAAGATATAATGTGGGAACAATCCTATTAGGTGATTCCAATATGAATGACGTTAAAAATAGAATATTAATCTATCCATGCCATATTTTTTTGATTTTTAGGTTTATGTATGTACCAATCTTATAGAACATTCTTATACTTATGTTATGTTTTCATGGATCAGGATTACTGGCTCATTTTTACAAAATCATTATACTCTTATTTTATGTTATGACAAATCCACCTTAAATGAATTATGACATGTAATCCATGTTTTATTGGGTATGATTACCTTATTTAGTAAAATTTTATTATGTTCTCACATCCACATGCTGATATTACACTGATATTGTTATCACTTTTGATCTTTAATTATTATCAGTTATGTTTTCCATTAGCGAGTGTTTAAGCTCCCCCTTCAAATATTTCCATTTCCCTATGTTATGAAGAATGATATAAATTAAGATATGTCTATTATGATATTATATATAGATAATTTTGTAAGAAATATTGGAGACATATTGTTTGAAGTTCCAAGGATCGAATAACAACTAAGAAGGGGGGGTTGAATCAGTTGTTTACCTTTGTATAAGTTCCAAAACGTTATGAAACTTAACCCTTGCAACCTGTTACGATTTATTTCTTTATCAACCTTTATCAAGAAACTAAATATTGCAAGAAAGGTAAATCAAGAAATTCACACAAGATTTATAAGGTTCGGCCTCAATAAGAAATCCTACGTCCTTGCCATAGCCACTCCTGTGGGTTTATGTAAATCCACTGTAATGAAGAAGTGAATACAGCTTGTGCCAACTCCAGTTGGAAACCTTCTATGTCCCGATAGGAAAGATTATACTAACTCTCGTCAGTTTACAATGTTTCCTTAAAGAAAAAAATAATCCAAACACAAGAATAAGAACTCTGTTAAGCTTCTCCACAAAATCTCACTCCGAATCTTAAATCCGATTTTCTGAATCCGATTTTCTGAAATCAGTCTTCTCATCAAGATAAGATGATTACGCACAAGGGATCACTCTAAATATTCAATATGATTTCTTCAATCCAATTTTCTAAAACCGATCTTCTCAGTAAGATAAGATAATTTGGATTCTCTTCTTCTCAAACACTCAAGGAAACTTCTTCAAGATGGTAGGAAATTTTCACTTAGAATTCTCTTGCACTCCTCCTTTTCTGCATTTTTTAAAGAGCGAATGATCTAAGAACATATTTCTAGGAAACTCAGAAAACAAAGGTGGGAATCATGAAAATCTTTCCCACTTCCTCGAATCTCAAAAACTCTACAAATCTCTCGCATTTAATCTTCAATATTTGACTTCTTCAAATATCCATAAATTTCTCCTATATTTATGAAAAGTTTAAATTCTAGTTTTATTGAACACTTCATATGTTCCTCAGAATGATAAGGCTTGATCTTGGATTCAGAATTTCTAGCTCAGGAAGTAGGCTCTGATTTCTTGGATCAGGAAGTAGACTCTGAATTTCTGGTTCAGAAAGTAGACTCCAAATTTATTGTTCAGGAGGTAGAATCTGAATTTATGATTCTTGAAGTAGAATCCAAATTTTTGGCTCAAGAAGTAGACTCCGAATTTCTGGTTTAGGAAGTAGACTCTGAATTTCTGGCTCAGGAAGTAGACTCCTAATTTGTGGTTCATGAAGTAGACTCTGAATTTTTGGTTTTAGAGGTAGACTCTGATTTTTTGGTTCATGAAGTAGACACTGAATTTCTGGTTCATGAAGTAGAATCCAAATTTCTGGTTCATGAAGTAGACTCTAAATTTCTGGCTCAGGATGTAGACTCCAAATTTCTAGCATTGGATGCAGAGTCCAAATTTATAGCTCAGGAAGTAGACCTTGAATTTCTATTTCATGAAGTAGACTCTGAATTTCCAGTTTCGGAGGTAGACTCCGAATTTCTGGCTCAGGAATTAGACTCTAAATTTCTGGTTCATGAAGTAGAATCTGAATTTCTGGTTCAGGAGGTAGACTCTGAATTTCTTGTTCATGAAGTAGACTCCGAATTTCTTGTTCATGAAGTAGACTCCGGATTTTTGGTTCACGAACTAGACTCTGAATTTCTGGTTCTTGAAGTAGACTCCAACTTTCCAGATCAGGAAGTAGAACTCTAATTTCTGGTTCAGGAGGTAGACTCCAAATTTCTGATTCATGAAGTAGACTCGGAATTTTTGATTCATGAAGTAGACTCGGAATTTCTGGCTTAGTAAGTAGACTCTAAATTTCTGGTTCATGAAGTAGACTCCGAATTTCTAGCTCAGGATGTAGACTCTGAATTTCTAGTTCATGTGGTAGACTCTGAAAATTGGTTTAGGAAACAGGTTCCGGAAAAATTGGTTCAGGAAAACTGGTTCCGGAAAAATTGGTTCAGGAAAACTGGTTCAGGAAAACATCTTCCAAATTTTTATCATAACTTTTCTTAGTGAAAAACATCAATCCCCTTCATAATTTCTTCAAAAACTTTTATCATGAAACTTTTCATGATTTGTGAGAACTTTTAGATCATAAAAGCATCATCTGATTATTTTTAGAAAGTTTGAGACACTTTCTTAACTTCTAACTTCTTATTCTTCAACATAATCTTATTTATGGAAATCTTCAGCAACCAGAAACTTCGACTTTTTGTAACTCAAAAACATTCTTCAACAAAAATATTAGTTGTCAAAAAATAAAAAAAAATTAAACAAAACACCACAAAGGTTCATCATTGTGGCATAAGAAATTCTTGGTACTATGGGAAATATTCTCTTTTGGTGAGAATTACATAGGTTTTTTAGTAATAGGTTTTTCCTGTAATTATATAAAACTCTAAACCTAAATGGTCTTGGGTATGTAAGGGACTGAATATTTATTATTTATTATGTATTTATGGATGGTTATGATTGGGTTTATTTAGTTGGTATCAAATAATGTATGTAAATATTATATTTTTAGCTTATGATCTAGGCGTACGAGTTTGGGGTGTCTTTGTTAGTATAAGAGTAGGACTTATATAACATTATAGGTTAAGATTTTATCATAGGAGGATAATTTAAGCATTGTGGATAACATAATAGGTTAATAAATATTATAATGATCATAAATTCAAAGTCATAGATGCCCTTTTGAGGTGTTATGAATTTGAATATTGTGGTGATTAATGATATTTTTATATATGTTGGTTTTCTATTAATTGGAATATATGATTAATTTTTAGATAACCCATTGTGATTGAATTTTATTTGTATTTATAGTAAATATGTTTAATTTCAAAAATGGGAAAATTGATTTTGAGAATATAAGCCGAGCAGTGTGGATAACCCTATGGTGTTTAACATTGATTTGGTGACAAAGTGATATATGTTATTTTTGGAAAAGGATAATATATTTATGTAGTATTTATTATTAATGTAATGTTGATTGATATGTGATTTTATGTTTTCTGGGTATAAAAATATAAAATTATTGTTTGGAGCATAGGTTTCCATGATTTTTGGGTATAGAATATAGTAAGAAATATCTTGGTAAATTTAACTATAGTTATTTTGAGAGATTAGGTTATTAATGTCAATAAAACAGAATGAAATCTGGGTTCAACTAAAAGATTTACAGTTTTAATTAGTATTTGAACCAATTGTATCTGGAATTGAAATTAAAGTACCAAGGGATATGACACTTATGAATGATTTGAACATGATTATTTATTTGTATCATAACCATATGGTATTATTATTATTTTTATTTTGAAAATGTAGCTACGAATGTTCTATTTTTTAGAAACCCTTTAGTTTTACAATAATGTAAATTTATTTGACACAAATTGATGTGGTAGTTTAAAATCTAGATATTTGTCTATTATAAGGTTAAATATGAGTCTTTACCATGATAATAAGGTATATAACTCACTATAAATTATATTATGATTCATTATTATATTTAGAACACCCTCAAATACATCCAAGATTACTAGAAATTAGAATTGCGAGGACATAATTTATTTATGTGTGCTAGAATATAACACCCTAAGATTTTAATATGTCTTTTAATTTATATATATACATTTTTGAGTTGCTTATATCACATGTAAAATTGAACTAAAATAAACTAATATTTACATTGTTACAATGTAATGAAAACATTAATACATTTTGATTCTACAATTTGAATCTTCATTGAAAAAATTACTACAAGTGTAAAACATATTATAAGTAAAAATATATTAAAATGAATAATTATAAACACATGTATTATAATTCCTTACATATTATTTTTATTTTTATTTTTAAATAATTTTTTTAATAATATTAATTAGTTGATTAAAATTTAATAGTTAAAAGATAAATGAATAATGGGATTTGATTAATGGAATTTAATCTTAAAAAAGAACTACTTTTCAAAGAACTATTTTCAAAGTGATGTTAATGTTATCCCAATAAATTAAAGTAATCACATTTTAAAGTTTATTTTCATAATATTTAATATATTAAATCATAAAATAATATATTAGCACTCATTTCCCTTATACGGTGATGTGAAATAAGACTAGGAACGCATAATGTTTAAAAATCATATAACAATAAAAAAAGTTTTTCATTATATTTTATGTTTTTATATAAAAGTTAAATACTAAAATTTTATAATTTTAATATTCCAAAATCAACATAATTTTTTGGATTCAGCATGCCGGAGTTATTTTAGGTTTATTTTTTTGTATTTCTCTGAAATGGTTGATTTTGAAGTGAAAAGTGAAAAATATCATTTTTACCATTATCATAACTTCTGTGACATAATCATGGTATAAAAATGAATTAAATACTTATAAAAACTTTCTACCAAAACAATATGTATTTTAGGTTTAAATTAAATCATTTAAAATATTTTTTTGAGTTTATAAACCTTTGTTTGACATTTTGAAACCATAGTTATGTTATTTAGTGAAAAAATATTTTGGTCATTTTACATTAATAAAGTAATAACAACTATCCATTTAGTTTTTTATATCATTGAAATTAAAAAAATCTTCTTTATTTGATAATAAAATAATAATATTATGAGAATCTACAATGTACATGTTTTCAATGAAAATTACATTTTATGCTTAAAAAGATTTTTTTTATAAAATTTGTTATTGTTGCGTTAAGTTTACTTTTAATAAATTGTAATTCTACCAACTCTATAAATTGAATCTTTTAAAATGGTTTTAAAAATCAGAATCATAATTTTAAAATTATTTAATAGTTTTCACTTAATTGTTTTCCTAAAAAAGGTAACCATTTTAAATATTAGTTACCAGGGTGAGGCTTAAATCGGGGAAAAGTGGTAAATAAGGGATTAAAGCTTTAAAATATCACGAAACATATCTTTTTTATAGAGTGTATTTAGCATTTATAAACCTTTAACTTATCTATTTTCAATTATTATCATTTTTCTATGCACGATTGTTGAATATGAAATTTATTCTTTAATAATAACTTCATATTTATAAAAATGTCACCCCTTTCAATTATTATATTAAAAATGTTTGTTTAAAAAGGATAAGAATAAAAAATCATTATTAATGTTTATATATGATAATATTTTTGTTTAATAAATTATATTTATTTTATTAATTTATTTTTCATTTTAAATAATAGTATTATTATCTAAAATGCTTACATAGTACCAACACATCACTCGTGAAAACAAAAGAAATGTCAAAGAAAATGATTTTTAAAATATAATATGTGACAAGACATGGATTGAATGAATCCTTTGACAAATTTTATAACTCAAAATTATATTTAATAATAAATTTTAATGTTTAATTTTCAATTCCTTTTATATATAGATATCTTTGAATCCAAATTATGTGAATAGTCTTGAATATTACTTTAATGTGTATTTAATGATTGATAATATTTTATAAATTGATTTAAAAATAAGAAAAATAATAGATTTAGTCAATTTGATATGAAATTGTCAATGATATCATAAATTTTACATTTATGATAGACATGTAATTTTTATGATTACATTCTTGACCCTTAAAGATTTAATATTTACAAAAATACGATTGATTTTTCTCTATAAAATGGGACTTAATCATATCATTCCAAAGAAACAAATGAGTTCTGTTTTCTCTCAATATTCTTCCAAAACCCCTCTAGAAACAAAAATTTCCATTTTTTAAATCCCATGGTGTAACCATAATTCATCTTCTAAAGGCCTTATGTTCAATTAAAAGGAGGATACCGAAATAATAGGTAATTGTCTCAACTAAATTATTTCATGTTTCTTTCTCCATCCAAATCCTACAAATATATTATACCCATACTAATATAATTACATCAGTATAATTAGTATAATTAAATTTTATTATTTTGATAGTAAAACAATTATCTACATCCATTCCATCCATTTCAAATTGAAAACATCACATGTATTACATGGCGACTACGACATCCATGATTGAAAATTTTCATTTTTACTCACCACCATACATCTATAGTTAAAAAATGGATTTCAAATTTAAATATTATATTTATAAAATTATTAAAATTAAATAAAGGTAATTTGGCCATTTTATTAATAATATTAACAATAAACTATCATCATAAAATTTAATCACCTAAAACAAGCATTAAAAGACCCTTCATATATAATAAATTCTCATCATACTATTTTATTTACATTATTCTACCATTTCTTAAATATTAATTATGAAATTTCTAAAAATATTTTTAGATCATTATAATTATATGAAAGTTATTTTACCATTATGAAATGGAATGTTCTTATCCATTCAATCATTATAACATGCCCTCATTTGGATCGATTTTACCAGCTACATGAATTATGTTATAATGTTTATGTCCTGAATAATTAATTAATATTTGATAAATATAATATAATGTAAAATAAATGAATTTAAGATGTTATAGTTATTTTAGAGTGTCTATATACATATTTTTATCAATAAATAAAATCAATTATTTATAATAAATCATAAATTTTAAAAATTGTATTTTAAAGCATTCCATGAAAATAGTCAAAAATAAGTTCTATTAAATGGTAATAGGGCTATATAGATATATTAAAAAAACTACATTCCATCACCAAAATTTAATAAATGATGATAACATGACTGAGTTGCAAGGACCAAAACGTTGAAATCATAACTTGTGTGGAAAACTGAATAGTTCAAAAAAAAATTTGGTTTTAATAAGGAATTATTAATAAAGTGATAATAATAAATTACAATTGAATGGTATATACTAATATAAATGTAAAAAAATACTTATATAGGTGTATAATAAATCTAAATTTATTATATATGAGTTTATTTCTTTTTTAACCAAGTAAAATTTCGGGGAAAGTGGGTTTTATTTTAATTTCCATTCATTATTTTATATCCTTTAATCATTGACTATGTTGTTCCATGAATATGGAAATTATAATGTATATTTTTTTAATTTTTCATATGAACAAGTTTTATTTGTAAATACATTTTTTTCACATTATCTCTACCTTGATATATTCTTACATCACATTCTACGTTATTTTTAAGGGTTTCTTGTTCTCAAATTCAATTCATTGAGGTATGCTTCCTTATATACCCCATGTTTACTTTATTATGATGTTTTTCTAATTTAGTTCTCCATAAATGTGTTATAATGTATTTTTCAAGTAATTCATGGTATTTAAACAACCTAATCATTTTATTTCATTCAAAGTATTTTTATTCAGGTGTTATAAAAGTTGTAAGGGTTCCTCATCCCAAAATTTCCTTCTTTGAACCTTTTTTTGTGTTCTGTAATTATATTATATTATATAGTATATATACATCATCCTAAAATTTTATATCATGTATCTATATTTACTCGTGGTACATAATATTCTTTTTCATGTTTTCGTTTTAATGGCATTTAATTCAAAGCTTTCCAAAATCAAAAGGGGTTTTTATCTCAATATCACTTCATTGAGACATGATTAATATTACACAATTATTTTTATTTATATGGTTTATATATTGTATTTTTTAAAAATTATATCATGAATCTGTTTATACTCTGGGTATCAATGTTCCATTTCATTTTATTTCCTTCAAATTTGGTTTTTAAATAAAATTATCATGCAATTTTATTTTACATCACTGCATTAAAAATTTTGAAATATTTTTCTCAACTCTTCTTCTCCATATCAATATTTTTTATTTTAAGAATATTATTCACTACATTACAATTATTATTTGAGGTCATTTTTAAATTTCATTGAATTTCATTACAATGGTTTTGGAAAGAATCTTTTGACACTTTCCATAAAAGTCAAATTTTACTTTCTTTACAAAAAATGTGAAAAAAAATGTTTTCTTGACTTTCACCACTTTCACTCATTTTCCTAACACCACAAATCTGCTTTTGTATAAAGATTTATTTTCCCTAATTCCATTTTTCTCAAATAAAATACTATTTTAATTTCTCTTTGTATTTATCATTCTTTAATGTTAATAAAAATAACAGAATATTTCTTCATGTTTTTGAGATTATATTTCCATTTTTTTATAAAAGTATTTACCACCTAAATCTATATCCATCACTGATTGTTTTTCTTCCCCAGGTATATGCCCAGTGATTCCATCTACATTATTTTTTTGGATGGATTGAGATAATTTTTTGAGGAAATTCTCATGACACTTGAATGATGAAATCCAAAATATTCTTGTGGAATTAATATATATGGTAAATCATTATCTGATGGGTGGGTCTGTTATAGCCCTCAAATCGTTGGGAAATGTTAAATTACTAATATATATAGTGTATGA
Source organism: Viscum album (assembly GCA_963277665.1). Taxonomy (NCBI): domain Eukaryota; kingdom Viridiplantae; phylum Streptophyta; class Magnoliopsida; order Santalales; family Viscaceae; genus Viscum; species Viscum album. Next base: position 1,283,363,317 of record OY728159.1, on the reverse strand, counting down.
ATTATCCAATTAGATGATTCCACTAATATTTGATGTTGAAATTTTCTTTTTATTTGATTTCATTAAGATATGATTTTTGAATTTCTGAGTGAGGTGATTTCATTCATATATGATGTTAGAATTTTCTAGTCTCGTTATTTGATTAATATATGAAGATTTAATATTATATTTACATGATTCCATTAATAAACAATGTTTTCATTATCCTATTTAATGATTCAATTAATATATGATGTTGGAATTATCTGGTTAGGTGATTTCATTAGAATATAATGTTAGAATTATATGTTTTAGTGATTCCATTATGATATGTTATTGAAAATATCTGGTTATGTGATTTCATTATGAATTATGTTTAAAATGACTAATTAATCTATTATTGAAACATGTTATGATTTTTTTGAATTTCTCTGTGCCACTCTCTTATGAGACATTTTCATTCCTATGTTATGATTTCGTGACGTATGATTGTTAACTTATGTTTGTTAACTCTTATTACCCATGTTTTATGTTTTCACATGAGTTATTCCTTGAGATAAATTTTGTTTTGTGTATTATTTCATTATTATTTGTACCTCATTCACACATTCTTATCTTATGCTCACTTATGATCTTTAATTTTTATCACTTATGATATCTATAATTGAGCATTTGAGCTCAATATTCATATAATTATGTTTATATTTATTCTCAGGAATTATATTATGTAAGATATGTCTATAAGGGTATAATGTGTGAATAATTTTTTAGGATATTTTTTAATGTGTTCTACGAAATAGTAATTTCTTGTTATATTAAAAAAAATCCCTTCAGGTGAGTAAGATATGGGTTTTGTTACATTATCATTTTTTCCCTAATTCTATAAAACATTAAACCTAAAAGGTCTTGGGTATGTATGTGATTCAATATTGGTTATTTATTTTTTATTTATAGATGGTTATGTTTGGTTAACTTTAGTTGGTATCTAAACCAGTATATAAAGATTATGTTTTTAGCACCAAATCTGGGTGTACGGGTCAAGGGTGTCTCACAGTATGTATCATCCTTGTCATGTGCAGTGTATATGAATGAAATTTATGCCTTCTTGGTGTTTCATAATATAAATGGAGTTTTTTTATGATTAAATCAACCTAGTCTATGTGGAATGCCTAAAAACATGACATGAGTTGAATACATGTAAAGTATACCATTGGAAATGCATGTGAATTACATGGCATGTGTGATAAATTATACACATTCTATGTCTATATAATTAGGTAGAAATAATTAATTAATCATTTTAATAATGAACATAACCAACCAACAAACACATGATGTATAATCGATGTAGAAGACTTTTTCACATGGAATGTACAACTAGTTACACACCATGTAGTTCTGTTTATTTTATTTAATTAATTTTTGTTCTATGTGTTCAATCACAAATTAGGAAAATCTCAATTTTTCTTATCATGTGTTTACCTAAATTAAACATAATTTAAATCCAGTTACACAGTTTTTGATTCATTACTAGGCACTCACATTTCATGCCTATGGAGTTTGTTTGTAAAATTCATGGGTTAATACGCATCAAACAACATGTACATCTCACTATAAGATGCATATTCTATAATTTATTTATTAAATCATATGGAAATCATAAAATAGAATGTATTATATACACCTTTTCATTTTTAACATAGGTTTTCTTTTCATTTACATTAGTTCAGAACTATGTGGGGATATATGGAATTCATTACAACTACCTTTACATTGTATTCTTGTTATAGCACATGATAACTAGTATACAATATGTGGAAATTAATGATGTAAAATACCAAACCACTACATAATGATTCATGATTTTCATGGATCATCATTTTGTGGGTAAATATGGGTACATGATGTGCAAATTTTCGTTACACATCATATATTTATGTCATGTAACAATAATCTCTGGAACCTATGGATGGTACCTTCAATTATTATTCATCTATTATTAAGATATTCATGGTCATAGGAATGTGAATGATCATAATAACTCAACTTTTTGATTTAAGAATGAAAATCTAGAAATAAAATTCTAATAAAATAATCACACAATTGATATATCATTAATAAATAACTATAAATAAATATGTGATTTCTCAAATATAAATTGACGGATCTCAGGTAAAACGTATTTATAGACGCTGAAAAATGCTCCAGTCTAAGAAAATGGGTCTTTTTCGGACAAAGTGATGGCATATTTTGACACGGCGTTTTAGCACGGGAGGGATAGAAAGGTCGCACGAAAAATCCAAGTGGTGCGCGAAAAAATCCCTTCACACGTGGAAAATAGAGGGATCCGAGGGATAGTTCCGCACCAGTACACAATTTTTGGCGTCGGCCCCCGGGCGCGCATTCTTTCGCGCCACCGACCCTGTCACGCTATATTTCGCAGTGGCCGACTTCCACACGAATGCAAGGACCCCGCCTGCCTATAAATAGAAGGGCTCCCCTTCAACTTCCAATGACTGAAGAATCTGAACCGCCTCCCATACGCAAAATTTACCTCTTCAGTGCGTAAAAATGGCTTTCAGGTATGAGATTTTTTGCAACAGGTCAACCAGGGGTCTGCCTTCATGTGGGACCACCCGGGCTTAACCCTCGCCCATATCCTTGTAAATCAGGGGATTTGCGCACAATTTGGTTCCCTTGCACACAATTCCCTCCCCTTGCGCAGAATTCAATCCCCTTGCGCGCACACTGATACTGGTCTTTTGCGCGCTCGTCCTTGGGTGCAATCCCATTAGTTTTCACGCAAAACCTTGGCTCCATTTTTTGTGCAAATCTCTCAGATTTCATGCACACCCGATTTCTTTTGTCCAATTGTTCCAATTGCGTGCAACCATCCAGGAACACTCACCCTAGCCTCTTCCACGCAACTACTCCATTTTCACATGAATCTCCCTCCTGGCGCATAATTTATTTAATGACCCTCTTCTAGACATCATCTTCGGGTTCCTCTCGTTCCCAAAAGATCTACATCATACCCTCTATTCCCGTGTGACCCTCAAGGTTTGCACGAAGTAACTTTAAAGTCCATTGGGTAGTGTTTTCCATTGTATCTCTTCACATCATGCTTCTTTTCATAGGCACGATAATGGCTATGGCTCCTTCACATAGCCACACTAACATAGACCCCTCAGTGGATCACTCCACGACACCCCCTCACCACGGCATTGCCGATGCCTTCCTTCCATCAAGGGTGGGTGGGTATCGGTTTTGTAAGTCCAAGGGGGTAAAAGAATACCCACTTCATTTGAGCTGTAGGACGTTAAACTACCAAGCACCCTTGTCCTCATCACATGACGTTAAAATATGACCTCTCCCCATGCCTTGCACGCGGGGTACCCCATCTTGGACATTCTCTACGCCCACTGGTCTCCACGAGAGTGGAATCATTCCTCACATGGATTGAGATCCTCTTTATTTGAGTGGTGTTTGTCTACAGGGATAGGGAAACCACCTTGGCGTAAGCCCCTATCTTTTATTATAGGAGTAGAATCCCTGCTCCTCCTTTCTTCTTCGGTCCCAAGTACTAGAGGGGGGGATGGACACCGGACCCCTCCTTTCTTCGGTACCAAATCCCTCTCCCACTAGGCTTTGTCTCTAATGGGCCTCCACCCTGGAGTATGTCCCAATATCCATCTCTTTGGGATGTTAACCATTTGTAATCCTTTGTTTCCACTTTGGTCCACTAACCACATGGAATCCCCACTGCACTTCTTGTGGATGCACCTTTCACGATGTGATTGTCATGTCTTTACTACCTATTTTTTCTCACACCAAGAATGACTCATGTGATCTTAGAGTATGTATAAACCTTGATATCCTCTCTGGGTATCCTAGAGTGTAAGCCCCAAACACCGTTTCGAACTACGGGGACATTGATACTTGCCAAGGAATAGTACGTAGGAAGCTTCCCTGAGGTTCAAGACCAACTCCCATTGGTTCCGACCCCCTTCACGTCAGTTACCAACTTCCTAACTACGTGCACTTTGATCTTTTCCAAGGTAAAGTACGTAGGAAGCCTCCCTAAGGTTCAAGCCCAACAACAGGTCGCTCCGACCCCCTTCAAGTCAGTTAACCAAATCACCACCTGAACTACGTGGACATTGATCCTTGTCAAGGAATGGTACACAAGAAGCCTCCATGAGGTTCAAGTACAACACCCATTGGTTCCAAACCCCTTCATGTTGGTTCCCACCTTCTGAAATACATGGACATTGATCATTTCCAAGGCATGGTACGTCGGAATCCTCCCCGAGTTTCAATCCCAACACCCAGTCGCTCCGACCCCCTTTAGGTTGGTTCACCAAATCACCCCCGGAACAACGGGAACTTTTTTCCCTTCTATGGCAAGGTATATAAGAATCCTCCTTGAGGTTCAAGCCCAACTACCACTGGTCCTGACCACTACACGTCAGTCCACCCCTGCATAACGTTAGACTGTACGCCCCTTTTATGCCCTATCCAATGTTAAGACATTGTGATCGCTACTATGCGGTATGATGTTGTCAACATCAATCATCGGTAATCCATTGTCATCATATACCCAACGGTAAGCGTTTGTCATCCCCTCTGTTGGGACCCATATCTCTGGCCTATCTCAGTGGCGTCAGATCATCCTTGGGATGCTAACCATGTATAATCCCCAGTATATCATCAGGTAACTGTCCTCTGTGCACACCATGATCATATACCCCATCCTGAAATAAGTGGACTTTGATTCCTTGCCACAGGGATACGTATGAAGTATCTTCAAGGCTCAATCCCAACATCACCATCACCCTTGAGTTGACTTCAATTCTTCTTCCATCCACTTCCCTTAACCATCCATAATCTATCTTGATTCTTACCCGGCCCGCCACATTCTGGTGAGATCATGCCAATTCACCTCTTCGCTTCTCCTAAAAGTAATTGGGTAACTAACCACGTGTTAGCCCCGACGTCAATGTTCCCTCATGGGGTTACACCTATCTGATCCACTCTAGTCGGTGTAACTATCAGTACGATCCATCTCCTCTAGACGTTAAACCTGCGGCATACCTTGTGTTAAACATAGGAAGACGGGGATAACCTTAGAGACATGAACATGGAATATAATTCCCCACATTCAACGTGGGATGCCTCGGGATTCCGTGCCATCAGGAATACCAATAATAAGGGGAAGAAAACCCAGATGCTTCGGTGTTCCAGCATCCAGACATGCCAGTGATGTCCCACGTCACTACTCACCCGACCGAAGGTTGCTGCCCTAGCTAGACCCATTTAAATGTCATGATAGAAGTAGTGTAATTAACCAGCATCCATGAAGATATGGATTTGGGAAGAGTTTTACGAACGTCTTAAATCTATAAGGGTGACCCGAACTAGGTGACGAGTTTTGAGGAGGAATCCACAGAAGGAAGAACTTGCATACCATAATCCCATTTTGATCTAGGAGTAGACATCCCTGAACAAGGAATGAATGCCGCCCACATTTGGAAAGCAGGAATGCAGGGAAACAAACAACATTGTTGTCCTCAAATTAGACGGGTGCATGCACCCTAGTGAAATCATCGGAAATAGAAATGGTGAACCCGATGTTAATATCTTCTCCTCAATGTAGAGATTAGTAGTATTTGAGACATCAGTGGACTATTGTGTCACTAGATCCAGTTATTTGGTGATGGGTCTCGCCAAAAAAATAGTGGTTCTAGCATGAAACTCACGAGATTTTGGGGTAGTTAAAACGTTGGGCATCTCAGTATGTGATGTTGTCAGTGTGGATCCCTCTTACCATCCATGGAAGACGGAATGGTACTGGGGCACTGGACGTCAATTTCTTTGTTTCATCCCTAATGGTCTAATCTCCCTGCATTTTAGGAACAAAGATACTACACAAGAAGCCCAATCGCCACCCGCCCACTGATGCAGGGGTCAGGGCAATGCCAATGCGGCAACCCCACATGGCACCGCCACTTCTGTGATGACTTCTACAACTACAGGTGTTGGGTTCTCATGTCCTATTTCCCCTTCTGAATTCATCTAGCGAAGGGTGATCAACGAACTCGTATGCCAGTACGAGGAGGAGGGAATTATCCCAACTAGGGATATGGTCCACCGAGATCTACAGGCACTTGGGCCTCGTCACCACCGCCTCCCCCAAGGGCCACATAGGGAGCCACTGGTCCCCACTAAGACGTACAATAATTTAGGGAGCCTCTCCCCAGAATGCCTCGACGACCCTGCCCCCTACGCCATTGAGGTAGGGGATGCCTGGGCCAGCCCAACTGAGATCCTATTTCAGGGGCCCCAAGAAGGACACCCAACCGGCTGCACCAACGCCACCACCTGGTTCCCTGAGTTGAAGATCAGGTAAGCTATGTACCAGCATCACCGTCACTAGTCCTTCTGACCCGACGCCAGCGTCGAGAATAAGGTGAAGGGGATGCCCACCAAGGGGCATCAACGTCAGCAGCTACTGTGGCCCAAACCACTGCTGAAGTATATCACCAGACCCCTGCATATGCTGAGAAGGGGAATTTATACACCTGACCCGGATCGAGACCCCAACCGCCCCATGGACAGGCTGGGTCGACTCTCTTGGTCGCCAACACAGGTAGTGGCCGCCGCGGACCAATCTGCGATGATGACACCCAGTATATAGGTCTTCCCCATACCTCCAACATGGAATGTTTTGGTCCTCCCTAATTCCAGGCTTGACATAGAGGTCCACCCCGCGCCACCTTCAACCCAAACGAGGGTCTTCCCCATGACAGAAACACTCAGTATGGGAATCTCTCTTGTGCTCGTTACACCGGTTATGGAGTCATTCCTCCGACCACAGATCACCGATGTGGGGACGTTGCGCATCTGGTCACTCTTCAATGCAGGGGGCCTCCCAATGTCCTCGTAACAGCAGGTGAAAGTCCTCCTCGACCTGGAAATCAGAGGGGTGGATGTCAGCTTCACTTTACCAGCACTCAGCATGGAGGTCCTACCCATGTTCGGCTCAACCAGTATGAGGGCCTTCCTCTCACTGATGTAACTAGGATAAATAACAATAGAGGCCCTACCTGTGCTCCTGTCAGTTCCAGCGGAGGTCTTGCATGCCCCAACACTTCCCACGAAGGTCCTCCCCATGTCCCCTTCGACATCTTCCCCGATGCTCTTCACACCTCGGCTTACTCAGGCAGAAATTATCTCCACTCCATCCCTAATATGGCCCAATGTCCTCCTCGTTCCCAAAATATACCCTGTCTCGAAGAACCATCCCAGGGCAGGAGGCCGGGTCATCACCACCCTAATAATAGCACTGAGAAAATTTAGACTGAGATGAATCCAGTTTGTTTCACGGACTCTAAAGTACAGTATGACTCAGTGATGTAACCCTCCCCTCAGTCCTTTGTGTCAAGGGCCAAGGTAGAAACAAGGCGCATCAGCCTCGTACTCACGGAATGAAAATTCCATAGGATTCCCACCTCCATTCTTAGGTATATCTAGGAGGAAGAAAATTGGGAAATCTCGTAGGTTACAATCGTGCAATCACCGCCATCGTCACCGAAATCACTCTCTACCTCGACTAGAGATCACAGAAAGCTATTCTGGGGTCCAATAGTGGATGATCAATAGCGTGGTCCATCGCCAGTATCCCTAGTCCCAACACCAGGAACTACGGAAATTATCCCATCCTACCGTGATGTAGTGGCTAAGTTGCTACACTCCTCGAAGGACAGCCTGAGATGCGGTAGTTTGTTAGCACAGTCGCCATATTCTCCACTGCCCAACCTACCGTCCCAACAGTCTACTTTGATACTGCTACTGATTCCTCAGCCACCTCTGATTGACAAGTGGGGAAATGAAGGGCCATACCTTTAATTTGAGCCAACGAGATTATGGAATATCCTTGCAGTGGACCACTTCCCTACGATGTTTTGCCTGTTGTGGCACCAAATTTTTGGGCACCAGAATCCCTCGCCCCAGAAGAAGTTGGGTGTTTCTATCAAACCCTGTAGGTGACGTACTTCCTCCTTCGCCACCAGTGACTTGCTTATCCAAAGAGCCAAGCGCACTTTGAGGACATTGGTGAACAATCCCGTCTGGTTGATCTGGCCGCACTCCCCGTGGCCTAGCGCCCTGGGTCATCAGGTCACCATAAGGCCCTCCAGCAAAGATGTGTCCAGAGTTTCAAGGTACTTCTCAAGATTATCAAGGTGGATTCTCCCCATGTGCAAATCTTTGGTTGAGGGCAGTATGCTGCCCTACTCTTCTGTCTTATCCACCAGCAGCCCGACCTGCCATGTGATATTGAGTACATGCCCATAGGTACAGTCATGGTCAACATGGCCAGCCTATTGGAAGAAGAAAATGAGCTAGATTTCCTTGATGGGGACCTTCCCCCTGAGGGCGTACCACCACTATTGGATCCATCGGTAAGGGTTACTCGCCAAAAGAGAAATTTTTTGGGTCTCCCTATGCTCACTGAGGCATTAGTCCTCTACTGGAATCTCAGTAAGGGTAAGGATCAACTTGGAGCCTCTAAACACTCTGACCCATCCATCTCAGTGCAGAAGATAGAGGAAGACTCTAAAAAGGCCGTGTTGCATCAGCAACATGCCGAAGAGAAAAATTTGGTCGACGACCTCCTGACTGAATGCGTTGCAGATCGACGACTGAACTATGGTGATCCCAGGCGAGGAAAGTGGGGGAAGGCAGAACATCCCCTCAATGAGCTACCCCCGGGTGACCTTGATCATCCTACTTACTCCGAAAGGGTTGAAGCTGGATATTACGACAAGAGGGAATGGTATGTCTCGCCAAATCCTCCCAAGAAGCATAATAACCCTCGAGACCTAGCTTGGGCTCTCCCAGCCACTCCACAGGTCATTACGTTGGCCGCTCCATGAGCCTCTGGGCTTGCTTACCATGTTGAAGAACCGGGAAATGCACTGGTGGTCAGGGATCCTCGTAAAGATAGGGACCCCCACCCAGATGATCCAATAGTGGCACTCTTTTCCCGCCTCAAGGATTTGGAAACATGATAGGTGGCACTCCCACCTGATGGCAAGCCATATCTTGCATGGGTGTATCATAAGCCAGCACCCCTGGGTTTTGGGAATCCCAAATTTTCCCTCTTAAATGGGATAGGGGACCCACCACATCACTTGGACCAAATCATCTCAAGGTGTGGGCCCATGTTGGGGACCCCATCATAGTAGGAAGCCGCTAAACTCCGATGTTTTGTGAAGACATTGGAAGGACCATGTTCATCTGGTACAACCAGCTCCCCATAAGATCAGTAGCTAGCTGAGAAGACCTCCGTCAACAATTCCTCTACCAGTTTAGTTCCACCACCTGAAAGATGAGTATTGATGACCTCTTCAAGTGCAATCAGAAGCCTGATGAGTGCATTGCAGACTTTGTCGCCCGGTGGAAAGGGATCACGTACTCTCTTGACATGCTGATGATTGAGGATCAACTACTAAAGATGTGTGTAGGGAATGTCAAGACTGAACTGGTCCCCTCCTTGATCACCGAGAACTACCCCAGGGGATTCTGAGACTTCTCTGATAAGGCCCAGTGCCTAGAGGAATCCTTACAACAGGCTAGCCAGGCACGTCTGTTGCCTCCCGTAATCCCTACGAGAAGGGTCGTCAGAGCTGAGGCCACCACAGTGGCCCAAATAGAGGCCCACTAGAAACTAGAATTTCTACCAGTGGAGAAGACTTTGTAGCCTCATAGAGGACCTCCAACTCAGGCGTAGCCTCTAACACAGTAGCACCCACCGCAGAATCAGCAGTTTCCCCCCCGTAATGTGTCGTGGCCACCTAGGTGAGATAACTAGTCTCCACCACCTCAGTAGGCTCCTCCATCTCCTCATTAGGGCCAGGATCCAAGGAACCCCTTTTCAGACTGTTGAAACCAGACCTACTCGTTCAATGAGGCTCGGGTCTCCGGTTACTTCTGTAGCACCTTAGAGTAGGGGGTTGTACGTCTGCCTATGTGTAGAAGGCCAGAAGAGGCGAACCTCACTGATCTCCCTAACTACTACCCTTATCACTGGATCCCAGAACATACTCTCAAAAAATGATATATGTTCAAATACTGGCTCCAAGACCAGGTGGATAACAACATAGTCTGGTTAGGCCTAGCCCTCTAATAGGTGGCATGTATCTATGTGAGGCGAGACAGAAGCAGTGACACCGATGGTAAGTGGTAGAAGGTTTATAACCATGTGTCATAGAAGTATGACAACTGGTTGTCTCATAACATGATTTCCTGTTCCCATGGTGTCATCTATGCATTCTTGATTTGGTCGGAGCCTTCAGAAGCCACTGCTACTACCTCTCCATTTTCACCTCATCTTTCTACTTCCCAGAAGATCAAGTATCGACGACGCAAGGGAAAACAAAGTCCCCCACTGATGCCATCTTCATCCCATACTCTCAGTGACTTAATTATCTAAGAGATGGTGATTCCTCCCAGAATCTTTCTAATATAGGATGACTCTTCAAGTGATAGCCATGGGTATTCCTCGGTTAATATCGTAGAGCTGGTAAACCCCTACATGACTCTTAATAATGAGGAGCACCAGACAGACCCTCCCATCATCCCTAGCTATTTTCATCATCAACGATGTCATGGATATATAGGTCGTCGGAGTGCTTCGGTCAATACATCAATCTAGGCGTTGCATGCTACCAAAACTAGGCAGAAGGATCAGTGCAGAGCTCTACAAGTGCAGTTTTCTCATCTGGTGAAATTAGGGCTGCCTTCACCACTGTTCGTGCTACTAGATCAAACAGACCCTACCAGACCTCATCGCAATTATTTTCACTTCCCCACAGACTGATTAAAGTCATCAGGTCCTCATCTGGTAGTCCCTCCACATGCTTCGACTAGTGAGCAGTGGGACATTCCCAGCACCAGTCAGCTGCGGATCCAGTCAGCAGGGCCCACTATACCTCCGATCATAGAGTGACCTCTTGTAAGTAGAATTTCGCGCATGGTATATAATTATGACATTCTAAAACATCTTTACATTATTCCAGCAAGACTGTCCATCCTCTAGGCTCTTCTCATATCATCAGATATGCGTGAGTCCCTCACTGAGGCTTTAAGAATCCCCCTCCAATTTGAGATGGAAGTAGCAGCCGCATAAGCCTTCCATTCTTAGGCAATAAAGAATTCTAAATGCCAAGCCATTATCTCATTCTCTGGAGAAAGATAAAGGCTCTCCCATAATGGGGAACATTCTATCATTGTACATCACTGGTCAGTTCAATGGCGTGGAGGTTCGTCATTGTCTTGTTGACATGGGCTCTGGGAATAACCTAATCCTGAATCGAACACTGCGAAAAATGTGGTTGTTTGAAGATGATCGAAGCCCCTTTGACCTAAGAATATAGGGTTATGATAGGACCTAACAGAAACTGGTTGGTAAGATCTTCTTGAAGACCCATTTGTGTGGCCTATTTTCCAGCTCCGAATTTATGGTAGTTTCCCAGGACACTGCCTACAATGCATTGATGGGCAGGTCGTGGCTCCACCTGCATGCGAAAGTTCCCTCATAATATCACCAGTGCCTCAAGTACTCCCCCAATGGTCAGGTGGGCATGATTCAAGGTGACACATCTCCCTTTGCCTCTTGTAAATCCCGCTATCTGGTTGCCAACTACTGCCAGAGAAAGGACAAGTAGATTCAAACCAACGAGGTCAAGCATGCCATGACTGCGACCGACCTGTGGATGGATCTAGATGATGCCTACATCTTTCCAATCCACCGATTGGATGATACAGACATGGACATGGGACAATTGTACTTTGTGTTTGGAATGAGGTGGGAACACATTCCCAGGCCGAAGAGATGCCAGCAGATCACCTAGTACTCCTATAAAAATAAGGCTCAGGTGATCCTAGAGCCCCTACCCCGATAAGGTATCAGGATGTCTGCCCCATGGAAATGAAAATACATCATACTTGAGTGTTCCACTAGGATGGGATAAATCGACTCAAGCCGATGTCCCATTATTGCTTTGACATCATCAAGTGTGGCCCCTTGGACCAATGACTATATGAGATCGGATCGACAGCCTTCATTGTTATGGTTTCCGCAGCACAAGAATCTCCGGATACAATATCCTTTGGCACTCAGGCTGGTACCAACCTCCCATCAGGATCTTCCAACTCAAAAGAAACTTCTCCCATGGATGATCCCTCCTCTATAAGTGGAGAATAGGATTTATAGGATTCTCCTCCTACCTTTGAATAGGGCATCCTTGCCACAGTTGAAGAATTGGTACAAGAGAACCTCGGTAGCGAGGCAGACCCGAGACCCATGTTGATCAGTGCCTCCATGCCCCCCAAGGAGAAAAAGTGGTACATAGACTTTCTTAAAAAGAATATTGATATGTTTTACTAGAGTTATGACGATTTGGCAGGACTAGATACTCAGGTAGCCATCCACCACCTCAGTCTTTTGGCAAATCACCGTGGGTTCAAGTAGCCTCCCAGAAAGATGCACCCTTCTCACGGTGCCATGGTCGATGCCGAAGTTGACAATATCATCAGGGAAATTTTTGTTAAGGAGGTCCAGTACCCCAAGTGTTTAGCCAACATCGTACCAGTCAGGAAGAACAATGGATAGATCAGAGTCTGCATCGACTTCCGGGATCTCAACAGCTACTTTCCGAAGGATGATTTTCCCCTCCCAGTGATGGAATTGTTGATCAATTCTACAGCCGGGTTCCAAGACCTCTCTTTCATGGATGGTTACTCTGGGTACAACCAAATCCGAATGGACCATGAGTATGAGGATTCTATAGCCTTCAGGGAACCACAAGGTAGTTTCTTGTACAATGTTATGCCTTTCGGCTTGAATAATGAATGTGCCACCTATCAGCGGGCCATGCACCACATATTTAAGGCAATAATTGAGACATTGGTGGAATGTTATGTGGAAGATCTGGTGGTCAAATCCCTCCAACTCTCAGACCATCTCAAGTATCTTGAGAAATTTTTCGTCTTCCTCCATTCTCGCAACCTAAAGATGAACCTGTTGAAGTGTGCTTTTGGAGTCACATATAGAATGTTTATCAGTTTTGTTTCTAGATATTGGGGAATCGATATTGACCTATAGAAGGTCAAGAACATCAGCCAAATGTCTCCCCCGAGCAATATCTGGGATCTTCGAGGTTTTCAAGGACACTTAGCCTACATACACTGATTCATCCCAAATCTGGACGACAAGTGTAATCCATTTTCTCTACTCATGAAAAAGGGGACACTCTATGAGTGGGACAAAGAGTGTCAGAATGCTTTTGAGGAGATCAAGTAGCATCCGCTCCATCCTCCTGTCTTAATGCCACCTGTCTCCAAAAATCCACTATTTCTTTATGTGACCGCCCTGGAATGATCTCTTAGTGCCCTTCTTGCCTAGAAGAACTACAAGGGTATAGAGAAAAACCTTTTCTACCTCAACTGAATTATCGACAATACAAAGACTAGATACTCCCCCATTGAAAAAAGATGCCTTGCGCTAGTATTCGTAGTACAAAAGACTCAAAATTACTTGTAGCACCACAAGGTATAGCTAGTGTCCTAGATAGATCCACTAATGTACATCTTGAACCGCCCCATGTTGACCGGCCATCTAGCTCGGTGGGAGGTAATCCTCCAACAGTTTGACATTAGGTTCATGCCTTAGAAGGATATCAAGGGACAAAAATTGGTAGACTTACTCGCTACCCATCCAGCTTCAATTGACCAGTCTCTAGACTTTGATTTCTCCGATGAGGGAATCCTCTCTGTAGACCAAAAAATTCCATGCTGGGAAATGCATTTCGATGGTGCTTCCCAGATCCCCACTGGTAGGAGGCTCAATGATCCCAGACTCAACATGGTGGGCCTAGGTATCATCTTCATTACCCTGGCACAAGCCATTCTTCCATACTCATTATTGCTGTCAGAAGGTTGCACCAATAATGAATCGGAGTATCAGGCTCTTATCACTAGCCTCGAGCGGGCCCTCGAGATTGATGTTCCCCATTTGCATGTGAAAGGGTACTCCTAATTAGTCATCAAGAAAATCAACAGTGATTATATCGTCAGAAATCCGGAGCTCATACCATTGTTAGAGTGAACTCTCTAGGAAATGGCCCAGTTCCCATCGAGAAGAGGCTTTGTGCCCTACACAATCTGGAAAGGCACTAGAACTAGATGACCAGAGCTTTCAACAAGAATGTTCTCCTCTTATCCTTCCTGCAAGGTGACATGGTACTGGACCTCCGGATACCAATGATACCTGGCAGGAAACAACCCATGTTGGAGCCTAAATGGGAAGGACCTTTTGTTGTACATAGGGTTTCCCCGAATAGTGCGTACTCACTGATAACCATGGATGGTTAGCGTATAATTCCTCCTACCAACACTAATTTCCTCAAGAAATACTATTCCTGAGCCACCTAGTCCTGCATGACCCTAAACTGATGGTTCTACACGACCTTAAACTATCATGTCCTGCACAATATTAAACTGTACATCATCCCGAAAGATGTTAAGCTGTTCCCTTTTATAACTACATATGGCTTGATTCCCATCTGCATAGGATACGTAGGAATTCTCAGACATTATGTCTTAAGTCTAGCCCCCAAACTCTTTTCTTCGACTATTCCCCCTTGGTATAGATCTCCTGGAGGACCATTGTGTAGTGAAAGCTTCTTTAGCTCCACTCATGTCAGGAGTATGAGGGTCGTGCCATGTGCTCCCTTCTCATTCTTCTAGTCCTCCCACATCCATACCGCAAGACGTTAAACTACATAGACTTTTCAGAACTACGCATGGCTTGATTCCCATCCTCATGGGATACGTAGGACCGCCCAAACATTTTGTCTATTGGCCCAGCCCAAAATCTATAATCTCCCCTTGGGTTTGAACACATGATTTTGTGTCAGATTCCTCTCTAATTCACGTCGAGTTCATCATGACCCCGCTATGCGTCCCACCCCGTGGAGACTTTCACCCCTTCCATTGCCCTTCTTGACAATAAACTGCACAGGCGCATCTGTTCTTCACTCAATCCTTTTCCTGTGACCCCCTTTATCTTCTAACTTCCTTGAAGGTTCAAACAAAAAATTGATACAAGTCCAGCATGGAGAATATACTCAGCAGTCCACGCTCATTTTTTGTTCCGTCTTTCATATCACATGAAATGGGTACTGTGTTTATAACATGGTCAATAGATATCCTTTATAATTTTCACTACCCCCATATGTCTCGAACATAGAGTGTAGTGGTTAATCCTACCTCGTCCGATCTTTAAGCATCGGTTCACCACGGGTAGAAGTGTGATTCCAACTACTGGCCCCTTATGTAATGGGCATAGTCTAGTCCTAATTCTTGTTTCCCACACCGAGCATCACTCTCGTGGGCTTAAGAGCTATGATGAGGAAATGCCCTTATAAGGGGACATACGGTTATAGTTGGTCGTGATCCCTAGCCTCGAGTCCCTTGAACCTTTTTGGTCCCTTGACCCTTTTGGCCTGTTGGTCGTAGTCCTCATTTGGGAAGTGTGCAGTGTGGTGAGGACTCATGTCCTCATTCATGTCAGACTATTTTTTCATGCCCCACACATCCCCATGAGACATTCCACCCACCATTTATTGTCCCTTCCATGAACATAGGCCCTTCGATGTTTTGTGTGCCCCATCATTTGGGTTTCCATTATCTTTTATATCCAGAAGGACCCCTGAATGGCTTAGATATTAATCCAGAGGGTTCTCCTACCATTCCGGGCCAACGTCCCCAAGTATTTTTTAAGAAAAATTGGTAAAAGTTACGTGTTGCGAATATGGTTAATGGACAATGACCAAATTGTCTTCCTCAGTCATGCAATGGAGGGAGGATGTTGTGTTGTGAACTTGGTCAATAGAAGTTCTCTATCATCATTTCCACCCTATGGTATTCCATAGGCATGATGATTCTCTCTTTTCATTCATATGTCCCATGCATATGACATTAAACTAGGTATTTACGGTCTAAGATCTATGACATTAAACTAAGATCACTATCCTCCCCCCGGCAAGATGTTAAACTACAAGCTGGTTGTGCCCTTCTGTTTGTTGACTAGCCTCAGGTCACTTGATCTTTTCAGGCCCCTAGCCCATGTTATCACTTAGGGTTATACTTTGTGATATAGGAATGTGTCCTCATTCATGTCGGTTTATTCATCGTTCCGTACACATACCTCGTTGGGGTATCTTTCCATTTCCCCATGTCATTTCCGCAAGACATTAAACCGCAAGACATATACTAGAACTATGTTTGGCTAGATTCTCATACTTATGGGATATGTAGGACCGCCCGAACATCTTGTATTCTGGTCCATCCCCACTTATTGGAAATATTCCCATCATTTTGGACCCTTGGCATACGTTCTTTCAAGATAGAGATATATTATGTGGTATGGGATTTTGTCCCCATTCATGATAGATTTACAACAACGACGTCGCATACCTCTCTCTCCTAAGTGGGTTTCCCTCCCTTTACCTATACTCATATCTTTGAGTCGACTGCATTTTAGATGAGTCCCTCGACCGACATTGGTGATTCACCAATGTGCCCAATAGTACTCTGGTCCAACACCTAGAGTGTCGAATTCTATCTAGACATGTTCTTACCCACCTTCCAGGCCTCGTGTTCCCCATCATTAGGGATTACATTGTCTTTCACATCTGAAGGGACCCCCAAATGGCATGGAAGCTCAGCCCAAGGGCCCTCCTACCACTACGGGCCAACATTCTCAAGGTTTTTGAACAAAAAGTTGATACAAGTCCCACGTTGCGAATACGATCAGCGGTTGACACTACTTTGTTGTTCCCATTTTAGATCACATGATTTGGATACTGTGTTTCGATCATGGTCAGTAGTCATCCTCTATCATCACGCAAACCTCATTAAGCCCAAAATGTCGATCACATGATTCACATCATTTTCCACCCCATCATGTCCAAGTATAATCTAGACACTCCTAGTAATATCCCTCAATGCACATTCACATGTTATGAGGAAAAAGCCACGGTACGAAATTTTTCTGGGCTCTGCACCGACTTCACCTTTATGTGCAGTCCATGTATTGCGAAGATCTCCTCCACCATTGTTTCCTACACTGAGTTCAACTCACGTAGGCTTAGGGATTGGACCGAGGTCTTCACCATTTTGGGAGAATTATACTTCTCCATGGTCTAAGCTCTAAGACCTTATAATAATACCTCTTTATGTTCCCTCTCTTCTGTTCTGTCCTTTTTGGGATCTGACCTTTATAGGACCACGTGGCATGGAGCATGTGGGCTTATGCCCTCACTCCCGTCAGGTTTGCAATAGCCACACCACGTACGCCCCTTCCTAGGATTTAGTCCCTTCTACTTCATGTCCCACATGACATTAAATTGTATGTTGTTCTTCATGAAATTAAAAGGTTCCTTCAAGAACTATGTGTGTCTTGATACCCATCCTCATGGGATACGTTGGAACACTCGGACATCTCATTTTTTGGTCCATCTCAACCGAGAGTTAGCCTCTCTTGTCCCATATTCTCTAACCTTTTCTGGCCCCTAGGCCCGAGGTTTCTTCTACGGAATCATGCACAGTATGATGTGGACCTCGTCCTCATTCACGTCGGGTATACTTTATCATGCCATGTGCATTCCCATTCGAACCTCATCTTCCTTTTATATGATTGATCTATATGACTCTGAATATGCTGCCTAGTCCCACATGACGTTAAAATATTATTTCTATATTGCATGACGTTAAAATACATGGTTGGTCTCATCACATGACCCTAAACTGTGACATTATCATCCTGTCCGCACGAAGAAAAATGGCACTGCACCGTGATATCCTCACTTAAGGAGGCATCATGTTTGGTATCGGTCACACACCATACCATTTTTCAACACCTACACACAACTTGATTCTTGTTGTGATGCCTGGAATTTCTATCCTATGTTCATCGCTACACAAAAAAACACTCATTCATCCTTAAGGACAAAAAATATCTATCAAATACCACTTCTTTCAGTGCAAGGGCCACACCCACACAACCTTATTGTCTTCAGCATTGGTACCTTATCGTGTCATCTTTTATAACTATGTGTGTAAGAACCCAGGTTTTTAGAACGTGTCAAAATCCTGACCCTCTTTAAAGTTTTTACTTGTTTCTGAGGTAACTGGAGAATTTGGAAAGTTTTGGGAAATTTACAGACTACACACCGTGTACTTTAAGTACACGTCGTTATATGATAAGAGAGTGTCTGGTCGTGTGCTCACCGATTAGATGTCGTGTGATGACCGTGTAGACATTTCTTACTATATAGTGTGTAGTTTTGTGACATGT
Source organism: Viscum album (assembly GCA_963277665.1). Classification (NCBI taxonomy): domain Eukaryota; kingdom Viridiplantae; phylum Streptophyta; class Magnoliopsida; order Santalales; family Viscaceae; genus Viscum; species Viscum album. Next base: position 1,283,344,914 of record OY728159.1, on the reverse strand, counting down.
CATGTACCCTTAGGCGTTTTGAGGCCATACATGGCGTGTAGGCCTGTTGGCCGGGGTGAATCGTTGAAACCATGTTCACTCCGTGTTCCCCTTCGAAACACCATGTAGTCTGGCCGTGTATGAGGGATATACATGGAGAGTGGGTAAGTCGTCCAGGAAGAGAAGGGAAGCTGAGTACACGCTGTGTACCCATAGGTACATGTCGTGTACTCATGTCGGCAGGTTCGAAAAGTAAGTCGGCAGAATTCCAGACACCAAATGAACAGTTAAATGATATAAATGGTGTGTAGTCATGAAGTACATGTCGTGTACTTTTTTTTGCATTAAAATGGGAAGTATCCTCGTTTTGAGGCGGAGTTCATTTTTTTCCACCGGGTTTCACAAACCAAGACAACTAGGACTTCAAATCCCTCCTGGTTCTTCATATGAACCCCGATCCGTACACTGATTATTCCATTGGAACCCCTTCGGTAAGGCCTCGAATCCTCTTGAGCCATTTTGTTTGATTTATTTTCTAGAACAAGATATAGGGGTTTGATCAGTTTGTATTATTTTATAGATCTACCATGTTTTAGACCGAATTGGAGGTTGTTACCAGGGGAGTAGCATCATACGATTCTCGGGTAGGTGGTGCATACCTCTTTTTGTTTTTTCGTTGTCATTTGGGTAACGCTGCCTTTGGCGCATTTTCAGGTATTTTGAGCCTGAACCGCTTTATCTAATGATTCATATTGAATTGATTATTGGACATATGGGATGCTTTAGGTATGCCATGTCACCAGTTTTGTTTGAGCAGGGCCAGGTGAGGTGTCGTTGCTCATCGGGGAATTTTGGCTGGGGGATGACAAAATGGATTAAATTGCAATATGAATGTTGTAACCTATTGAGTTTAATTTATTAATATTGCTTTGAATTGTTAGAGGCATTCAAGACCTCGGTACTGTTGAATTATAACTGCTGGGTTAGGGAAATTCTACTATTTGAATGTTTTTCCTGTTTATGTGCACTGTTTAAATTTTTTATATATGAAATTGCTAAATTGCACATGCTGGACCGTTTGGGTTATTTTGGGCATGGCCCGTATATTCTTGAGTGATGCTGATCACAGGTTGGGCTTGGCCCAGGTTACGTTGGGTGGTTCTGACCATGGGATTGGGCATTATGGATGTCGGTTTGAGGCAGGAAGACTGTCAGGTTGGGAATGGCCCGAGCTACTAAGATGGAGATGACTTTAGACTTGAGATACATGGTTGTAGGGACACGAGGTTTTAGAGGAGTTTTGTCTTTGGTACTATTTTGGTGATTACCACTCACCCGAAAGTTTTGAGTAGTGTGCACACAATGATACTCCGTGATGAGGTGGTTTTGACCACTCTTGTGGGTATAGGCCCCCATAATTGTGCTTTAGATATTTTGGTTTGGGGGTTCTTGCTGTAGAAATCCATGTGGAATGTGAGGATCCTTCGGGGGATATCATCGAGGCTATCGGGTTGGGGGATGAGGCTCGCCGTGATTTGAGGGCAGAAATCGGTGTCCCTCCAATTACATTATTTGAGGGCAGATATCACTATCCCTCCGATTACTTATTGAGGACAGGTTTCACTGTTCCACTGGGTTACTTCTTATGCGTGCTTTCAGGACGTTGCTACATGAGACACATGGTGTCAGGGGGCACATGGTTCAGGTTACGTAAAAGATATTTTAGTGGTGGTTGAAGTAGGTGACACTCCATTGTGGATGCTGAGCACCAGTGGAGTTTGTGTTAATTTGTGAATTTCACTATTTACTATTTTCCTTATAAATGCATGACTACTTAAACTCTCATATTAGGTATGCACCGTTGGGTGGTATCCTACTTAGATTTTTCTCACACCCTGCATGGGCCCTTCGGGACACGTGCAAACTTTATGGATTTGCATTCAGGAAAAAGGCCAGCTTCAGGAGCTAGGCAGCGTTAGTTGTTGCTTGGAGATGGTATGGACCAGGAGGTCTTACCTAGTTGGGGTTACTCTATTTTGTTTTCTTTACTTATATCAGAATTCTTAGCTATTTTTAGCTACTTTTGGTTAACCATGGGCTCCACTTTTGTTTAGTGACATTCTATAGATGCATGTTTGGTTTTTTAGTAGTTACCAGTGATTAACATGATGTTGTGTTTACATTACGCTATTGTGCTTTATATTTATTGCTTCCACTGTTTATTGATAGTGATTGTGCTTCCTCTCTACGGGTTTGGTTCGAGTTTGCTGAGTCTTTTATTCCGCTGCATCTCTTCTGTTATACATGGACTAGTACCATTTTTATTATCTTCCGAGTGGGTATAGCCTCCCCACTATACCTATTAGACCCTCACTAATAGTCGGCAGCCTTTGTAGTTTGAGGAGGTGAGCCTAAGGTAGTAGCACCCGACCCATTTGGCACTATTCGGGTGGCCAATTAGGTCCGGGTCGTTACAAAGTAGTATCAGAGGAGTTTTTGACAGGGATTTAGTAGCAGTGTTTTACTAGATACAAATGAGATTGTGACTTCTCTTTTATTTTTTCTGGTTTTACTATTTGGGATATTGTATACTGGAGATTGGTTGTTAATGGAACTGGGTTTCTAGCTTGTTCTTGTGTGCTTGCAGCCCCAGGTATGAGGGATGAACCAAGTTACATTGGGTGGGAATTCCTGTTTGATTTTTCTCAGATTATAGTTTATATGATTCCCAACTTGGTGGCTCACTTGGTGTGTGATTTTATTGATTGTGATATGTGACCCTTGACCGGTGCGGTAAGGGAGAATTGGACCTTGGCTCGGTATGGCAAGGCTTGTTTTCTTGGATTTTGATAGAAATATTTTTAGGGTATTTCAATTTCATAACTGCACGTATGCTTTGTGAAGTGATAATCCCATGTGAATAAAAAATCAATTACCATGCTTTGTATTCTTGAAATGTGAAAAGGTGAAATTACTGATAGATTTTCTTGTTGTTTCAATGTGTATTCCATGATTTATGTTTTTAGAATTACATGTGACAAGATATTTGGGTCTGGACCTTGTATGAGTAGGCAGGTACTATTGGTTGAGGTGATTTTGACCACCAGGATTGGGTGACTCGGTCATCGGTTTGAGGAAATATTAGTTGTCGGGATGGTCATGGCCCAAGGTACTTTTGAAACATGGCTCCGTTAGGGGCGGGTAAGAATGCCATGTGTCCGGGATGCTGTGGGGCATGGTTATAGGAAGCGAGGATGGGATGAGTTCCAGTAGGGAAATCAAGCCATGGATTCAGCTAGACCACCTCGTGGTATTTATTCAGTGATTTTCTTTCAGTGTGGACAATCGGGACATGTTCGGACTCAGTGCGATAGGCCTCCAATGGAGTGTCGGTCATGTGGACAGGTCGTGCATCTGGAGAGGTTTTGCAGGGAGCCTTATCAGACAGCTGGCAGACAAGGACCAGGACAGACAGTGGTATCTGGAGTTGGTTCAGGTTCGTTACTAGGAGAGGGTAGCCAGGTTTTAGCTGCATGCAGAGGACGTGATAGAGATAGTGGGATCCAGCTGAGGGGTTAGTGGCCGGTGGCTGGAGAAACACCACAGTGGGGTCAGGCATCAAGCAACTGTACTTCAGGCCAGGTGCATGCTGTGGAGTTGCCAGAGGCTGAGCAGGCTAGTGGGCCGATGATGGTTAGAGGTACACCGCAGTGTGTCCATGATTTCCATGTTTCCTTTTTGGAACAGCCTGTAGAGTAAGTCCTTTTTGATTGCATGTGGTGCACATGATCTATGTGGACTGACTAGATGCTAGTCAGTGGGATTGGAACCATATCGGGTGCGTGATATATATATATATATACATATATCTGTGTATGAAATGTGTAGCATCAGGGGCATCGAGGTTGCAGGTTACATGAGGTGTCATGGGCATCGGGCATCGAGGATGTGGGCTACTTGAGGTGCTAGGCACCAGGTTCTTTTTTGAGCATCTATGGGATGTTGGACCTCATGGTGGCGGACACCGATGCGGTTCGGGATACATTGGGTGTCGGGGACGACACGGGAGCACCAATGAGGTGTAGGGGTGACGATGCATCACAGAAGGACTATGCATCCGAAAAAACAGGTTAGTAAACCTTGTTGCTTTGAGTTTTGTTGGGTTGAGACAATGTTAGGCGATTCCTAAGGTGGGGAGCCCCCTTGAAGAATTTAGCTGGGACCTTTGAGACCAGGGAAGTCCGGGTTACATAGATTAGGGTGGTATGTTTGGTTCCATCTCAGGGTTTCGTTTGATAGCTCAGGGATGAGCTATGTTAAGTTGGGGAGATTGTAAGAACATAAGTTTTTGAAATGGGTAAAAATCGCAACCCTATTTAAATTTTTGAATTTTTCTGAGGTAACTGGAGAATTTGGGCAGTTTCTGGAAATTTCTAGACTACACGACCTGTACTTTAAGTACGGGCCATGTATATGTTAAGCGAGTGTCCAACCAAGTGCTTGCCAAGTACATGTCGTGTGATTACCGTGTATATATTTTTTTCTACATGACGTGTAGTTTTGTGACACGTCGTGTACCATTAGGCATGTCGAGGACATACATGGCGTGTAGGCCTATTGTCCAGGGTGAAACATTTAAACCAAGTACACGTCGTGTCCCCCTTGGACACGTCGTGTAGTCTGGCCATGTATGAGGGATATACATGGTGTGTGGGTAAGTCAGAGGGAACGAGAAGGGAAGCCAAGTACATGCCATGTACCCATAGGTACACGCCAAGTACTCATGTCGGGAGGTTGGGGAAGTAAGTCGATGGAATTTCTGCCACTAAATGAACAGTTAAATGATATACATGATGTGTATTCATGAAGTACATTCCATGTACTTTCTTTTTTTTTGCATTAAAATGGGCAGTAGCCTCGTTTTGAGGCAAAGTTAATTTTCTTCCACTGGGTTTTGCGAACCAAGCCGACCATGACTTCAAATCCCTCCCAGTTCATCATCTGAACCCCAATTCAAACACTGATTGTTCCATTGGAACCCCTTCGATAAGGCCCCAATTCCTCTTGATCTGTTTTGTTTGATTTCTGTTCTAGAACGAGTTATAGGGGTTTGAGATGTTATGATTCTTTTGTAGATCTACCAGGTTTTAGATTGAATTAGAGGTTGTTACAAGAAGAGTATCATCCTATGAGTCACAGGTAGGTTGTGCATACCTTTTTTTGTGTGTTCATGGTCATTTGGGTAATGCGGCCTTTGGCGCGTTTTCAGGTATTTTGAGCGGGACCCGTTTTATATGATGTTTCATATTGAATTTATTGTTAGACCTATGGGATGCTTTAGGTATTCCCTATGACCAGTTTTGTTTGGGCGGTTCCTGGTGAGGGGCTGTTTCCCATTGGGGTATTTTAGTTGGGGGATGCGAAAATGGTTTAAATTGCAATATTAATGTTTTAAAATGTTGAGTTTAATTTATTAAGCCTGCTGTGAATTTTTAGAGGCATTCAAGACCTTGGTAATGTTGACTAATAACCGTTGGGTTAGGTAAATTCTACCTTTTGAATGTTTTTCTTGGTTATGTGTACTGTTTAAATTTTTATATATGTAATTGCTGAATTTCACATGCTGGACCCTTTGGGTTGTGTTGGGAAGGGCCCGGATATTCTTGAGTGATGTAGATCACAGGTTGGGCTTGGTCCAGGTTACGTTGGGTGGTTCTGACCATCGTATTGGGCGTCATGGATGTCGATTTGAGGCAGGAAGACTGTTAGTTTGGGCATGGCCTGATCTACTGGGATGGAGATGCCTTTAGACATGAGATACATGGTCGTAGGGACACGAGGTGTCAAAGGAGTTGTGGATTGGGTACTATTTTGGTGATTACCACTCGTCTGGAATTTTTGAGTAGTGTGCACACAGAGATACTCTATGATGAGGTGGTTTTGACCACTCATGTGGGTAGAGGCTCTCATAGTTGCAGTTTAGGTATTTTAGTTTGGGGGTGCTATTCATAGGAATCCACGTTGAAGGTGATGAACCTTCGGCGGATAACATCGAGACTATCGGGTTGGGGGCTGGGGCTCGCCGTGATTTGAGGGAAGACATCGATGTCCCTCCCGTTATATTATTTGAGGGCAGATAGAGTTTTCTATCCAGTTTTTTATTGAGGATTGGAATTGATATTCCTTTGGGTTACTTCTTGGGAATGCCTTTGGGTCATCGATACTTGAGACACGCGGTGTCAGGGGGAACATGGTGTTAGGTTACATGACAGAGATTCTGGTGGTGGCCGAAGCAGGTGACACTCCATGGTGGCTGCTGAGCACCAGTGGATTTTGTGTTAAATTGTGAATTTCACTGTTTACTGATATCCTTATAAATTCATGACTTCTTAAACACTCAAATTTGGTACGCACCATTGGGTGATATCCTACTGATATTTTTCTCACTCCCTGCACTGGGCCTTCGGGACGCATGCAGAATTTATGGAATTACGTATAGGAAAGAGGCCAACTTCAAGAGTTGGGCTGCGTTAGTTGTTGATTAGAGATGGTATGGATATTGAGGTCTTACCTAGATAGGGTTACTCTATTTTTTTCATTATTTGTATCAGCATACTTACCTGTTTTTAGATACTATTGGTTAGCCATGGGCGCCTATTTTGTTTAGTGACTCGCTATGGATGCATGTTTGGTTTTTTTAGTAGTTACTAGTGATTAGCATGCTGTTGTGTTTACTTTACACAACTGGTTTTTGTATTTATTTCTTCCACTATTTTTTGATTGTGAACGTGCTTCCACTTTGTGGGTTTGGTTCAAGTCTGCTGAGTCGTTTATTCTTCCACATCTCTACTGTTATAATTGGACCAGTACCATTTTTATTACCCTCCAAGAGGGTATAGCGTCCACACTATACCTATCAGACCCTTGCTTCTAGTCGGCAGCCATTGGCGTTCGGGGAGGTGCGCCTAAGGTACTAGCACCCGACCCGTTTGGCACTGTTCAGGTGGATGATCGGGTCCGGGTCGTTACAATGTGTGGCTTGATACCCATCTGCATGGGATACGTAGGAACAACTGTACACTTTTCCTCAAGCCTAGCCTTACTTACGTTTTCGGTCCCTTGACCTAAATCCATCCCAAGAAACAAATGGTGAACTAGACTCTAGGTCCTCATTCACATGAGGTTTTATAATTACTTCACTATGTGTCTCCCACGTTCCCTACCATCTACAGCCTGAGATCTATGACGCTAAACTAAGATCACCTTCGTCCTTTCCGCAAGACATTAAGTTACACAACATCTTCCAGTACTATTTATGGCTTGATTCCCATCTTCATGGGATATGTATGAACTCCTAGGCACATTGCCTCTTGATCTAGCCCCAGGAATCTACAATCATTCCCCTCTTTTTTTCGGCCCCTCAGCCCGAACCCTTATGGGAACATGTGGTGTGGCGATTACTGTGATTCCCATATCTTTTCTCAGTATTGTTCGAGTTCTATGACCCAAAACAAAGATCTCTTTATGGAAACTGTGTGTCATGTTTGGATATTTCACCACCCTACGCACAATCAATTAAATCAAGTCCACCCTCATTCCATTTCCAAGCTTCATGAACCCATTATTTGGACCCTTGTCCTCACTCGCGTTTGAAGGAACCACCTAACAGTATGGATGCTCGGCCCATGGCTCGCCTACTATCCTAGGTTAATGTTCTAGAAGACTAATGGATGAAATTTCGAGTCGAGCCCCATGTTTTTAACATGTTCAATGGTCAACCGTCATTTTTTATTCCCGTTATAGGCAAACACAATATGGATACTATGTTTCGAATACGGTCAAAACTGATCCATCATTGTCACACCATCCCTATCGTGTTCTGAATCTGGGGTATCGTGATTCACACATTCCACTCCCCCATGCCCAAATTAATTCTAATTCCCCTGGTGTTACCCCGTTTGTGCGCTAGAGACCATTGGAATGACAACACGTCGATTGTTCTGAGGTCCTCAACCTCCAATCTAGTCTCTCCCATTTCTTCCTAGAAATTTGAGTCGGATGTTCAATACTCGGATGCCCAAAGCTTGGTTGGCACTCCTACATTCAAATAAAGTAATAGTGCGATAATCTTTTGTTTCTGACATCGGGCATGACCCATGTGAGCTTACGAATGGATTGCTATTTATTTCATGATTGTGGTTGAGATGCATTAAACCAGACGAACAAGTAAATGAATCTATTCATGCATGTAGTTCAGAACAAGAGGCAGTAAAAAAGAAATGAGTTTACGAGTTCAACCAATATAGATCCTTTAAGGATCAACTTCTTGGATGGATCGCTCTAACACCGCTACCTTTTGGCTGGTGGACTCCTGGATTTCACCCTGGCCCTGGAGGACCCTCTCTCCATCAGCGGCCATAGAGCACAATTCACTGACCCTAGCATGTGATTATGCCTATTCAGTTTGAAGTGTGGTCATTTGGTGACCCACTTCCACTAGCTTCTCTTGGGCATTCTCCAATTGGGCCCTCAATTGTTCAACAAGGTCAGAACAGTTTGCAATGAAAACCTCCTTTTCTTTCACCTATTCTTCAATATATTGGACCTCTTATTCCACCTCCAAAAATTATTGGGTATTCCTGGACTCTTTCTAACACCGAGAAACGTCTGAGCATCGACTGCTCTCGTGTAGCTTCTCATCCATCTAGTCGCGGACTATCGAATGGATATGGTGAGCATCCACCCCTCCAGCGTAGAAAAAGTGCATCCAGGTGTGGAGAGATCACATATTTTTTAGACATTCTATATGAGGCTGACCGAGAAAGCACTTGATACACTTCCACCCCTTGCGATGCATCATACGACTCTTATCGGCCACCTACGAATCAGAATCCTCTATCCCCTCAGGATCTGCAGACCGATAGTTGGGGAAAGAAGTTAAGATATCCATGACATTGTCTTCTTCAGGTATTCCTTCCAAGGGGTTAGTCTCTTCAATGTCTGGGCAACCTTCCTCTCTCGCCCGAGTCTCAGCAGCTCCTTCACCAACATCAGGCCCCGCCCTATAATTAATTTCACTAATATCCCCAGCTCTTTTCTCACCAAGTACCCAGGTTGGCTTGGTTTGGGATGTGTGCCCTAAATTGGATTACACATTTCCCCTCAAATCACTCGCAGATGGTCTGTGCTCAGCGGCCTTCTGAGCTTCCAATGTCATGATTACTGCACAAACAATGAATGCCCTGATCATATAGGTTCTCTGATAGCCGATATAAGCATTTAAGTGACAAAACATACGAGAACATAGTGCATTGGACCCCGACTTTCCCGCCGCCGTAGGAGCTGTTAGGGTGCGGGATCCCACAACACTCATTAGCTAAATAATGGGTATCAGCTCCCCACCCTGTTCTATTGGCACTTCTTCACCCCCATCAGATAGTGCTTCTTGGTCAACGCCAATATGCACCTGAGTAGGATAATGAAATCAAATTGAAAATTTAAAAAAATGAGAAGGAGAAAAGGGTTGAGGAGGATGGATAAGGAATGAGGCACACCTCAAGTATCTCAGTTATGTTCGCATCAAAGACATCAATATCACCACTCTCTCAAAGGCCCCCTTGGTGGGATTCCCCTTGAGATCCTCCACCTCCAAGATCATCTTCATCCCCCACTTCTTTACCCTATCCTTCTTCCTCCTCATCTTCTAACTTACTACCCTCTGGCTCCTTGTCAGTATCATCATACTCAAGGAATATCTTTCCTAGATCATGCTCCTGGACAGGAATAACCTTCACCAATAAAGGTAGTTCCTCACGATGACCTCGTTGATGTGCATACACATCCATGGCCATCAGGTACGCGTGCCGATGATGGAAGTTCACCCTGTCATCAACCCGAATGATTCTGACCTATGGAAACTGAATTTTGTCCCATACCATCTTTTTCCAGAGGGTGTCGGTGCCCATCGATGTCGTAGGGTTAACCAAGCTGACCACAATACCAGGATTATTATGTCATCAGAAGGTTGGAGATGGTACCTTATCTGGTTCCCAGGAATCTCCCTGACTTCTCTATGAGCCCCTCTCCCCTAGGCGATGAGGGCACGACCACGCCTTGAGACGTTCCCACTACTGTAGTCCCGGTCTATTCATGCTCAGTTTCCCGACTTTATTCCGGCCTTTCCTCCCCAAAAGTGTCATATCTGCTCTCTCGCCACCCAGGTTCTACACTGGCTACCTTGAGCTTCCGAACTTGCGTCTTCAAAATCCCCTCAGGGTATGATACAACCCAATGTTAGGCATATTTTGTCAAAATGCCCGCATCAACTCTAGTAGGGAGAGAGTAATCACATCTCCAGAGCCATGGGTTGTGAACATAAACCACATTTGGGGAAGAATGCAGGGATGTCTCTCCTCTTGGACATCTGTATACACCTTTTTAGACACCCTTTGGAGGTATCCAAACTGAATAGGAAATATTGACGGCACATTTGGCTCACAAAATATCTTCCTGTCAACTCGAGCCACGAGCACCCCACCTATGATGCTCTGGAAGTATTCCCTTTGCTACATCGAGCCTTTCCCGTTATCTATCATTTGTCCAGTCAAAGCGGGGGACATACAAAAAGTAAAATTGGCATGATCGTCGATTCTGATCCTTAACCCCTCCTCGTTGAGCATCAATGGCATTACCCCCGACAATATTCCGCAAGGAAGGTCTATGGCCATTTCCCGGAGGAAGAATGGCATTTGGAATGGTATATCCACCACAATGAGCCGTGATCTAGCCACGAAGGATCTGGAAGGGGCCAAAGATCCTCCTCGGTGAGCCCCCTCTCGAAATGCTCCCTAGAATGGAATATAAACAGGGTAACATGGGGACTCCCAAATTGATCCTCTGATTAGTGGCCATGATGCCAACCATCACCAGTGTTGCTGGATGAACTCCCATCCTTTTGTCCCTCACTGGTAGGATCCACCCACTCCGGAAGTTTTCATGAAATCCAGAATACTGAACGTTTGGGTCCCGACTCTCATTTATATTGAAGCACCATGATTGATATTTCCCCACCTCCAGGATCCTCTAGTAAGATCCGCTTTTGCTACTCTGTGCCATGGTTGAACACTGTCTTCCTCACCCTGAAATCTTGACTTCGATATCTCTTTATAGAAACAAACTGAACCATTTTTTATAGGTTCTTTCCTTAAAATATTCTTTAACCCCCAGCCTCTCCTAAGCCAGCTCCAACATATGCCATGTTAGGATGGGATTTTGTGATCTGTCTCCCTAGATGTTCCTCGTTAGAAGGAATTCATTGTACTGGTGCCCATCCAAAGGGATACCCCTGATGCAATGAATGTCCCAATGACTGATGCCAACTTCCCCATGGTGAAGATGGAAGGTATTGGTATCGGTGGACTATTGGGTAAATAGCTCTGGCCTGAGCTCATGCTGACGGTAGAAATGAAACTACGACATCCACACCACCTCAGAAAATCAGATGTGCTGCAGTTCGACCCCGAACTAGTCATACGTCTGGCATACCCAATATGCCTAGGCCCATTTAATTGTGAAATTGCCTCCGGGCCAAAGTTCCCAATCCTGCAGTCAGCCTTTGGTTTCATCAGTGACACTCTGTCGAAAAGTACTTGCATAGTGGGCTGGAGAATCCTCTACGACTGGGTCACTTCCCAAAATAGTTCTATTCATGGGGTTTAGGACATAAATTTCCATATGACTGGTTTCTCTAGCAGGATGGCCATTGTTAGTCATATTGTACTGAGGGAGGTCATCCTCGTAGGTCACCCACAATCACCGTCTGTTGACTTCAAATCCTGTCACAGATACCTCCTCTAAAATATTGAAGTCCCATATTGGTATGATGCCCGATAACACATACTCTTTATGGGATGGGGTCAGCATGTTGAAGGGAGTTTGGTTGCTGGATACAATCTTTTGAGCACCATAAAACTCAGGATTGGCAACCATCTCAACCCTTTGAGCAGCGAACACAACTTCTCTCTCAGCGTCAGCCTGACTAGTATCCATCTTCTTCCAACTAATTCCAAAAGAATCATGCGAAAATAAGGCTATGATGTGCGAAAAATCAAAGGGAGGCATGAAAAACTAAGGTAGCAGTGCTAAAAACCCCAGTCCTGCGCATAAAGGAAATAGCCGAACTCGGAGAATTAAGTGACACGAAAGTGTTTTTTGTGCAAGGCAATGAATTTTTTCGCACGAGAGAGATCATGACTTATCGCATGAAAAAAAATCCTTAAGGGTGAAGGGACCCGTGAGGGTTATTATAGGCGCGGAGCGGGGTTTTCATGCTCGCAAAAAATGTTTTCGCACCATTGCGAGATTTTACGTGCCAAGGCTGTTTTTGGAGCGCACTAACCCCTGGAGGTTGTGCATCTTGGCGTTTCCCTCATAATACGACCTTTGCGTCTTCTTGGAAATCCGATTCTGAGGGGGGAATTTGTAGACAACAAAATATTATCTAGTATAAGAAATTGGGTATTTTTCTGAAAAAGTGAAGACATTTTTTGACTAGGCGGTTTAGCACGGGGGGCTAGAAGGGCCGTGCGAAAAATACAAGTGGCATGCCATATTTTGTGCTGACCCACGGGTGCTCATTCCTTCGTGCCACCGACCCAGGCGCGCTATCTTTCGCGCCATCTGACTTCTTCATAGAAGCAAGGACCCTGCCCGCCTATAAATAGAATGGTTCCCTTTCAAATTCTGATGGCTGAAGAATTAAAACCACCTCCCGTGCGCGAAATCTACCTATTTAGTGTGTAAAAAATGGAATTCAAGTACGGGATTTTTTGCGATAGGTTTCCGAGGGGTCTGCCTTCTCGCGAGACCACTAGAGATTAACCCTCTCCCAAATACCTGTAAATCAAGGACTTTGTGTGCAATATGGTTACCTTGCATGAAATTCTTTCCCCTTTCATGGAATTCATTCCCCTTGCATGCACACTTCTACCGGTAATTTGCACACCCATCCTTGCATGCAATCCCATTAGTTGAAGCGCAAAAAATTGTCTCCCTTTTGCGTACAAATCCCTTGGATTGTATACACACATGGTCTATTTTGCACAACTGTTCAAATTGCACGCAACCACCCGAGACCACTCATCCTGGCCCATTCTACACAACCACCCCATTTTCACATGAATCTCCCTCCTGGTGCATACTTTAGTCGATGTACCACTTCCGGACATCATCTTTGGGTGCCTCTGGCGCCCAAAAGATCTACATCATACCCTATTTTCCCGTGAGACCCTCAAGGGTTTGCACGAAGTCACTTCAAATTACCTTGGGCAGTGTTTTCTGTTACATCTCTTTACCTCATGCTTCTTCGCATAGGCACTCTAATGGCTATAGCTCCTTCGCATAGACATGCTAATGTGGACCCCTCAGTGGATCACTCCATGACACCCCATCACCATGGCATTGTCGATGCCTTACTTCCCTTAAGGGCAGTCTAGTATCAGTTACGTAAGTCCTAGGGGTGGGAAGCGCACCCAATTCATCCAAGCTGCAGGATGTTAAGATGCCAAGAACCCTCGTCCTTAGAACATGACGTTAAACTATGACCTCTCCCTATGCCTTTCATGTGGGGTACCCCATCTCGGACATTCTATACACCCACTGGTATCCATGTAAGTTGAATCATTCCTCACACGGAATGAGATCCTCCTTATCGAAGTGGTGTTTGTCTACGGGGACAACACAACCACCATGGTGTAAGCCCCTAGCCTTTATTGCAGGAGGCAACATCCCTACTCCTTCTTTCTTCATCGATCCCAAGGGCAAAAGAGGGGGGGGGAGGTATGGACACCTGACCCCTCCTTTCTTCAATACCAAATCCCTCTTCCACTGGGCTTTTTCGCCACTGGGCCTCCACCACTGAGTAAGTCCCAATATCCATCTCTTTGGGCTGATAACCACGCGTCAGCCACAGTTTCCTTTTTGGGACACTAACCACGTGTAAGCCCCACTCCACTTTCGTGGATGCACCTTCTGATACGTGATTGTCATATCTTTTCTGCCTCTTGTTTCTCACATCGAGCATGACTCGTGTGAGCTTAGAGTATGTATCCACCATGAAATCCTCTCTGGGAAGCCTAGAGTTTATTCCCCACACACCCTTCCTAACTACGTGGGCATTGATTTTTTCCAAGGAAAGGTATGTAGGAAGCCTCTCTGAGGTTCAATCCCAACACCCATTGGTTTTGACCCCCTTCACAATGGTTCCCACATTCCAAACTACGCGTACTTTGATCCTTACCATGTTAAGGTGCGTAGGAAGCCTCCCAGAGGTTCAACCGGAACACCTGATCGCTCTGACACCCTTCAGGCCGGTTCACCAAATCACCACCTGAACTACGTGGACTTTGATCCTTGCAAAGGTAAGGTACGTAGGAAGCCTCCTTGAGGTTCAAGCCCAACACCCATTGGTTCTGACCCCCTTCACGTCAGTTCCCACCTTCCAAACTACGTGTAATTTGATCCTTTCAAAGGAAAGGTACGTAAGAAGCCTCCCCGAGGTTCAAGCCCAACACCCGGTCGCTCCGACCCCCTTCAGGCCGTTTCACCAAATCACCACCGGAACTACGTGAACTTTGATCCCTACTAAGGCAAGGTACATATGAAGCCTCCCTGAGGTTCAAGCCCAACAACCACTAGTCCTCAACAGTACATGTCGGTCCACCCCTGTATAATGTTAAATTGTACACCCCTTTTGTGCCCCATCCAATGGTAAGCTTTTGTGATCAGACTCAGTGGTAATCTATTGTCAACTTCAGTCAGTGGTAATTTGTTGTCCTCATAAACCCAGCGGTAAGCCATTGTCCTCCCCACTATTGGGACCCATATCTATATCCCGTTTCAGTGGCGTCAGTTCAACCTTGGTATGCTAACCACATGTAAGCCCTGGTATATCATCGGGTCACTGTTTTCTGCGCACACCCTAATCCTATACCCCATCCTGAACTACGTGGACTATGATTCCCTGGCACGGGGATATGTAGGAATTCTCTTCAAGGCTCAAGCCCAACATCACCATTTCCCTTGAGTTGACTCCATTTCATCCTCCATCCACTTCTCTTAACCATCCATCATACATCATGATTCTTACCCAGACCACCACATTCTAGTGAGATCATGCCAATTCACCTCTTCCCTGGTCATAGCAGTAACTGGGTAACTAACCACGTGTTAGCCCCGACATCAGTGTTCCATCAAGGGGTTACACCTACTCGATCCAATCCATTCAGTGTTCCGATCAGTCCGATTCATCTCCCCTAGACGTTAAACATAAGGCATACCCTGTGTTAAACATAGGAAGCTAAGGAAAACATCAGAGACATTCCCATGGCATATAATTCCCTGCATTAGACGTGGGATTCCTCATGCTTCCACGTCCTTGAGAAGCCCTATAATAAGGCTAAGAAAACCTAGACGCTTCTGTGTTTTAGCATCCAGACATGCAAGGGATGTCCAACGTGACTATCCCCCTGATCGAAGGTTGCTACCCTGGCTGGACCCCTTGGAATTTTCTAATAAAAGCATTGTAATTAACTGACGTACATGAAGATATAACACCAGGAATATTTTCACAAACAACGTCTTAAATCTATAAGGGAGACCCGGACTAGGTGACGAATCGAGGAGGAATCCATGAAAGGAAGAACCGACATCCCATCATCACGTTTCGATCAAGGAGAAGACTTCCCTGAACAAGGAATGAATGTCGACTACCTTTGTAAAGAGATAATGCGGGGAAAAAAATAGCACCATCATCCTCGAATCAGATGGACGTGCTCGCCCCGAAAAAAGCGTTAGAAACAGTATTTTTTTAGGTCCATGCCTAAAAATAGTTTTTATTGCTTTATTGGGATAGATCCTTAGAACTAGAAGATATAAACCCTAAATTATTTGAAGATATCAACTTTTAATATAAAAATTATAATTAATTTAGAAATATGAAGTTAAACTAGAATGGTGTTATTTCTTCTATGATGATCATGCTTTACCTTCCTGACATACTATTTTTATAATTAAGGAATCATGGTAGAATCCCTCTAGTGATATCCACATGTTCTCTATAATCTCAAAACATCATCGATAGATATTTAGGTGATAGCATGGTGGCCTCGATATTTTTACATCAACCGTAATCGATTGAAATAAAATCCATTTAGTCCAGAAAGATTCAACCTTGTTCATTCAATATTCAGAGGGAAGATATTGATAAAAGTCTCTCATTGTTGAGAGAATTAATAAGATAATTGTCTTAGGTCCTGATATAATTCTCTAAAGATATTTTTTGAATAAATTCACCTCATTTATGAAATGATATAAGTAGGATTATAAACATTGGGTTATGAAAATAGATATTACACATATTCCCATAACTAATTTATCTTATTCTATGTAAAATACATTTATAATAATAAAATAATTATTATTTTTAGGGTGTGTATTGACTCGTGGATTATTTAAATATAATATTTCCTAAATAAATACATTATTATTTATTTAAATTATTTTAATTAAAATATACCACCTCTATCTAGACCCTTAAATGGAATGATCGATCCTCCTTAGTATTTATCGAACCTTGAATAATAAATATTTAAATAAATAAATAATATCATTATATTATTCTATAAATAAATAAATGTTTAATATATTTTCACTAACTAGTGAATTATTATATATTTAATATTCAACTCAAATATAGTTTAAACTAAAATAACATGTGACTGAGCATATGTAATAAACATACCCTAAATAAATATAATCCCTTAACCTAGTGAATAGTATTTATTCTGATATAAAATTGAAATATAACCTGTCTGAGATTATGGATACACTTAATGTGTGAACCTCTAGGATCCTTTCCCATTGGAATTTGGTGAGGTTAATGAATGTTTATGATTTGTGTCCAGTAATACTTCAAGGTACCCATAAACAATGTCCTTAATATCAAAACAATAATAACCTCATATGAATGATTACTCTCCAATATGATCCATTTTTTCTTCATATTTCATCAAGATAGGTTGCATACATATATCATTAACCTATATGACTAAATATTTTATTTTTAAATACCTAAAATGAACCCATTGATAAACTGTCATTCCCATGGACTTAATCAGAGAGTTCAATTTCAATCAACCGACCTATGATATCATTCTCTAATCAAAGATGGGATAAAATCATTCTTCACATGTTCAATTAATTTCATATATCTTATGAAGTAAAAAATAAATCTTACTTATCTATGAGAATATTCTATCAATATTTTCAACAATACATCAAAGTACATGATTATTGATATAAATAAATTATATTCACAATTCTAAGGACTAATACACATGTCCACTGATAAGAATTATTCAAATACACATATAATATTTGGAATTCCAATTGATGGTTCTATCATCATAATCTCACATCTTGTAGATTACCAATTATGAATTTTCTTGACAAGAATCCATGTCTTATTTTGAGAATCTAATACCTAATAGTAAATAAATCATTTGTGTCATATAATAATATTTTACCCAGACTGTTAGATATAAGTTTTAGAATATTTTTATGGAAGTTAAAAGTTCTCACCATAGATGGGTAATACAATGACAATTAAATATATAATATACTTTAAGTTAATTGTTATATTAATATTACATGGAAGAAAATAAATTATACAATAAGATAGTTATTAATATTCCAGTCTTTGAATTTAAAGGTAATCGAAAGTACAAATTAATTTGTTCTAGAGATCCAACTCCAACAATCTTGTCTCATATAACATGGGAATACATTTTTTATATTTTTTATTCTTTACATTGATCTAATCACTCAAAAATATTCATTAAATAAATAACATTGTAATACCCTTTTTCTAGATGGGTCATGAAATTCAAAATAAAATCAAATTTTTGATATGGTGGGTGGCTTATTTTGATAACCGGGACTATAATCATTTTCCAAGAGTTTGAAAATCAATATATGGTGTTATTAGATGTGGTTTGAGTTCTTATAGGAATAACAATGGTTTGGGATAGTGTCAGAGTGGATCTAGAGTGGCATATATATAGTAGGGATCTGTTTTAGGCTATTAACACTTTGATGTATGGTTTAATGGAATGAATTTGTAGAATATAAGTACAGGGGTCCCCATACTAGGTGTTTTAAGGTGTGAATCATCAGTTCACACCGTGATAGGTAGCTAGAATGTTTTCTAATAAAAAGGGGGATCAAAACCATTTTTATTTTTAGTTGGGGAACATAAAATGGGATACCATTTTGGTTAGATCTCCCCATATTATTTCCCCCTTTAATACCATGTGGTTTTGGTTGTGATTGGATGGTGGGTTCATGTAAGATCAACTTATCCCCTTCCTCCATTCTTCTTTCCCATTTCATTGAAATTAATTTCATCCAATTTTTATTTTTTGTTTTGGTGGTTATTCAATTAGATCATGGAGAAATATGCCATGGTTGATGGGGCTTTTTCATAACTTCTATTGAAGAGGTTCTGAGATTTAATATTCATTAAATACCATGATATTTCAGTTGTGGTTTGTTTTTTATTGTTTTATTTAGGGGTTCTTCATAAATTAAATTAAATTGAATGTAGTTCTGGTGTTTTTTGTTACATATTCTTCTCAAGATAAGGTCAAATATATTCCAAGATATGTTGATGAGTGTTTGGTTATAGTTTTGGTGTGATGAGGTTAGATGGTGAGTTTAGGAATTATGCCTAATTATATTAATTATGAAATTAATTAATAATGAATAAATTAATTGATGAGATGTAATGTCCTATGTAGGATACATGTTTGGAATGGACCATTTCCCATGGTCCATTGTTTTTATAAGTAGTTATGGCTTAGTGATATTTTAGGCATTACACTTAACTGAGTTAAATTTTTACTAATTATAAAATTAATTATAATTGTATAATTAATTAAAATATTTTTATAATTTATTAATTTAATATATTTGGCATGATTTTGGGCTATGTATAAGTGGATTATGTCTAGTTGGACCTAGATGAGACATGGACGGGCTTCGACAGAGCCATCAAACAATAAGTTAAAAATGAGGTTTCTCTATGATTGGTGTAGGTGGCCCCTTATATATACCCATATATTTTTATTCATTTTTTATATTCTATGGTGCATGGTTTTTCCATATAATTGGCTAAAATATTTTAAATTAAATGAACTTTTTAAGTTACATAAATTGTCTATGGACTAGACAAACTGTCAAGAGACATGATAAACCCTTCTATGCTACCCTGATTGTCTTGGTCATTAATGGTAAATTCCTTGATTATTATTGTGTTCCTTGAGATACATGGACCATAATGGGAGTTTAATTAGTTTATATAAGTATAGTGTAAAATTTTATAGTATTTATAGTTCCCTATGATTAGAGGAATGTGGCGATATGGGAATGAGTAGCCCCAAGAGGTAATAGTGGAACTAGATATTCTATATATTTTTTCTCTCATGTGATGATTGTGGGGTGAGTACCCCCCCCCCACTACTACACTATTAAATGGTTTCCTATGTAGCTAGACCCTGTGTAAATTGAGGGACATGTTTGGTGTAAGAACTAACCTAAGGTGATTGAGAAGGGAGTGGGTTCTTATACACATTCATTATGCTGATTTTATTAGGATGTCAATGAGGCGTTGATGATAATTGAAAATATAAAGGTACATTAGTCCAGATGAGTGGTGGGTATTGACCTTCTTGGAGAATTAGATATAAAGGATCCCTCAAGGATTCTATGATCTTAATGAGACCCAGGGAACCTTGGTGGACTCCCCAATGAGATTCTAATCCTAAGGAGGTTGTGTATGAGAAATGAGAAGTGAATATTAAAGGTGTCACCTAACATGTGATCCTAATATAGCTAGTGGAGATACATGCCATGCACTTTTGAAGATGAAATCAGTTGTATATGATCAGTCCCTGAAGATGCATGGTCTGTTGAGATGTGTTTTTGGTGATAATTATTGTTGGACACACTTCCTGCCAAGAAGTATATGATATAAATGGAATGACTTGGATGTTATTATTTGATCAATCCATAATTATGGAAAAAATAGAGTTCCTAGGATTACCTATTGGGGTTCTTTGTTTTCCCTTGACAACTATGGAATTTATAGAATATCGCATGTGGTTGGGACATGGTTCTGATACTATGTGACATGTATTACTAGATAGAAAATATGATATAGTTTTGGATGATATTGGATACCAATGAATTGAGGATGCAAATGGTGAGGTCTATATGGATTTCCTAGGTCTATCCCCCATGAAATCAACTATTGAGCATCATATAATTAGATTTCCTAGGGTCATCCCTTTAGGAACTGGTCATGGGCCTAATAGTCCTTGATTTCCTAGGTTCTTCTCCATAGGAATATACCATAATTCCTAATCACAATTGATCTCCTAATATTACCTCTGAGGGATCATCTTGGAGCCTTATGAACATGAATTTCCTATAATTTATCCCAGGGATTAATGATGATGTCTAAAGATACTGGATATTCCATATATTACATCCTATAGACCAATGATGATTCCTTATGAATATGTTAGGATCAGGATTACCTCACTGGCTTTAGTGATGACACCTAATTACTATTAAACAACTATTATTATATCATAGGGAATGGTTTTTAGCCAAATGAAAATGGATTGACCAGGATTACCTCCTAGAGATCAGTGATGACACCCAATGCTATTAGATAACCTATCATTAAATCATTATGATTGGTGATGATGCATGATACTGATAGATTGACTAATACTTTGTCCTATGAATAGGTCATGGGAATAATATTGGTTTCAATGGGGTTATTCCACACATAGAGACACCCTGACATAATCCAAAGATGGTTTGGGTCAATCTAGGTTGCATGTGAGATCTAAAGGATCAAAATTGATTTATTCTTCCATACAATATTATTTTTTATAGACTATATCACATGTACACCCTACATTTACTAGTTGTATATGAGACTATTTTGGTGGTTCCGTGTTGAGTTGTACACACACCCTACTCAGGTGGAAATAGTTCTTAGGTACCCAAGAAGACTTCACTAATCATATGTTCGAGTTGGGAAGAGATCCACAGTTTCACGACTGAGTGGGATAGCTTGATTTGAGTCCAGTGATTGGGATGATGTCAGTCTTAGGGATGGTACTAGAGCCTTAGTGTCTTTTGTTATTCATTTTATATTTTCTTATCTTAGTGGGAAATTCGATTATGGAACTGGATCAACCATTGGTTTTCATGACTGTATGCTTCTACATTCATTTGATATATATTGATGGATATGTTTATTATTTATTATTACTCTAGTTTACTCTAGGGATGATAATTAGTTTAATTTTCTTGTTATTACACACTCTATTATGGGGGTATAGTCTTCCAAAAAAACTACCAGAAACCATTGATACTAGTTGGTAACCTCTAGTTTAATAGGAGGAAAGCTAAAGGTCCTTGTGACTACCCCTTTGGTCCAGGAAATGGTCAGTGGTCACAACTAAAGTTGGGACATGAAAAGGTGATAAAATTAATTTTATGTGACTGATATCATAAACCCATTTTATTTTTATTTCCCTATTTAGGTAGTTAACATATGATATGAGAATTTTCTAGAGATTTTGATAGATATCAGCTTAGTGCATGATGAACACCTTTTATAGAAGGATTACTAGATTACCAGGGATAATA
The DNA here is from genome assembly GCA_963277665.1 of Viscum album. Taxonomy (NCBI): domain Eukaryota; kingdom Viridiplantae; phylum Streptophyta; class Magnoliopsida; order Santalales; family Viscaceae; genus Viscum; species Viscum album. The sequence goes on along the minus strand of OY728159.1, from coordinate 1,283,323,152 downwards.
GATTTATATTCTTGGTTTTTGATTTTATGGTTAGATGATTTCATATGGTGTGATGAACATGGTTATCATAGATTTATGATTTTCGGTTTGTAGTTTTTCTCTCTTTGCTCATTGATAAAATTACTATGTTTGTTCATTATATCCAGCACGTGTTATTTACTTGACATCTTGTTCTTGTATTGTTTTTTTAATAATAATATAGGGATCAATTTTTCAACTCTTAGTAATAAATTATATTGTATTTTTCATAATAACATGATATAGAATATAAATCAACTGAATAGTGATACAATTTCATCTGATGGTAGGTTATGTGGATCTATGTCCAGATGATCACTGATGATGCATATGTATTCCCGTAGTGTAATAGAATTTTAGTGAACCTGAAAGATATATATACAGGTTTTAGATATATTGGAGGTGGACCCTTAGTTAGTGTTTGGGTTACAGATTTCAGGAGAAAAAATAGTTTTGGTTTTTCAATGTTTTAGTAACAATTAATGTAATGTTTTTCTATATAGATTGGTGGTGTAATTATACTTAACCATATAATGTAACTTTTGGATACTCAATACAGATCATGGTACTGTGATTTCATTATATGTTTTTTGATGATATTTGAGGATGTGATCCTTGAGGGGGTGAATCCTTTAAATAGAGGCCCAATGAGGATCAACCTAAGATCGTGATTTTCCAAGGGGTAGTCTTGTATAAGGATACCTAGTGAGGATTTGTTCCCTAGAAGGTAATGATTGGGAATGTTAGTCTATAAATTTATATGATATATGAGATTCTATAGTGGGTAGTTTGGAAACTGAGTAGCTGTCTAATGAGTGATATGGGAACAAATAGATATTTCTGTTGAATTATGACCTATATAGGATATGACTTATGGATTTTTAGTGGATTTTGTTATTTTTAGATATACAAAATGATGTTAGTGAGTTGGGTGATATTGATGAGATGTGTTGTGATTTATTTGATGGTAACTTGAGAGAGGGTTTGACCATATTTTGTGAGAACCTTTGAGATGGAAGGAATGGTTAGATGCCTTGGGTTAAGATGAATTAATGGAATTTTATACCGAATATGGGATATGGGAATAGTTTTTCCTTATATGGCCCTGATCATGGAATTATAAAAGTTTGTGTTCTATGATAGGTATTCCATGAGTGGTAGGAATGGTTAGTTAAGTATAGTCATTGTAATTCATTGGGTTTTTTGATGGAGTGTACCTTGAGTGCTGGTGCTTTTGGTATCAAGGTTTTGTTTCGAGTGTAGGATCCATGCGATACCTAGCCCTATTTGTTTTGGATGTGATTCCATGTAGCATAGTGGTAGAGCATGTATGGATAATTTTAGTGTTGTAATGATGCTTGGAGGGTGGGTGATCATGTGAGAGATAATGATATGTGTAGTTGAATGATTTTAAAGAGAAACAAGGAGGGTAATTTAGTATTTATATGATTGACATGTGTATGGGAATGCTTAGTGATTTAGCCACATGAGTTGAGTTATGATGGTATATGTTTAAGATCCATCCTTTTTCACTGGGTATGTTTCCTCTTTAGTTATTTTTTAGTTGGGTTGGTTTGGACCTTGTTAAAGGATCCATCATTCAATTTTGGGGTTCTTTTTTGGTGGAATTATTAGATTTTACAAAGATGCAATACTAATCTTTATACATGCCGATTTATATTGTAAATTGGTGATTTATAATGTAAAATATCTTTATAAAATATGAATTTTGAAGGAAATTCCTCATAAGTCTGGGTATATAGGATTATTCCCTATACCTATATATTATGGAATAAATTATCATTTTACACTTTAATCCATGTTTAGATAGACCGTAAATGAAGGTTTTATGGCATAAATCCCATATTTACACCGCAAATACCTCAGGACACTTAACTAAAGGGTGAATTTACCCTTTTTTATTATTTCTTTAACTTTGTTTTTCTCCCCCTCCTTATATCAAACACCATTAGTCGACTCCCCCTTAATAGAGTGCTCTACCTTCAGAATTAAACATAGTCTTTGAGCTACATACCACATCTAGCATCTGTCTCCCCATCATTCATCACATTGGATCCGCATCGGTATTCTCTTCAATCCCCTTACTTCTTTGTTGTTTATCTCACCATTGGGAATAATAAATCCATCGGATCTAATGTGTCCAATTTTCAGGGTATTGGTCTATTTATTTGATTTCTCTTGTACTATATCAAATCCAATGTTCATACCATATGAGTTTTCATCTACCAATCTAAGGCATGTGGTCTTGTTATTTTTCATGTGTCATCCTTTCGTCTATCGTACCATCCACACGACACCTCTTAAATGTAGAATTAATTAAATTAATTGATATTAACGTGTTTAGAAGTACTAACAACCTAAATGCCATATTTAGATGTTGTGAACCTTTATGCAAGACACCCCTTAGGGCGTTTTTTCATAAAGGCTTGTGAGCCTTATGCTTCAACTTCTAAATTAAACCACAACTTGAGGCGTGTAGATTTAGACTTATGAATAAAATGTAAATTGAATTAAATAAAGAGGAAATGGTAAGGCCATGCACGTAGGACCTTGATCTTTATACTTATATCTTGAGTTACCATTATTTATTAAATGGAAGAATAGAATTATGTAAATTTTTAAATTTTATGTGCTACATTTTTACTATGATCATCCAATATACCATTCTAAGAGCAATACAGGGGTTCTGACTAAGAATTCCCTTGATGGTCTCACCGATCATAATAATTTAAAATGATTTATAAATGTATTTTATCATACTAGGTGTTGATAAATATATTATTATATATAATACCTTACACGGGAACACTTGGATAGGTACTTATATTTTTTCATGAGTGACAATTGGGTTATGTATATAGAATTCTATGGACGTGCTTAAAGGAAAGTTCATAAACACTCATCATCCAAATGGAATGATAACTAATATAATTTACATATACTATAATTTTATTATGTTGATGGAATAATCCATAATCAAAACCCTTATCCTATAACTTCTATTCTAAAAAAGAAACCATTGTCCATGAGGTGTTGATTTATCACCTTTGTGGATTACACATTTTCATTTTCCTTTACCTCCTTAAAATCTAGTCTTAAAACCATTATAATGGTTGAATAATATTGTAAAATTTATTTCTTAACCTTTATTATGTTTTGTAACTAACACATATACATTATACTAAATGATAAAACAAAAAAAGTTCACTATGATCGAAAAACCACTAAAATTAATCTGAACGATTATGATTAACATGTTATCTAATGATTCATCCTCATATCTGAAAAAAATTATATAAGAAAAATTAAAATTATTGTTGTTAATTTAGAACATAAAATTTCAATTCTTTATAATTATACCCATGAACATCCACACTTATATACTGGCGAACTGATCATGCAAACTAAGAGAACAAACACTCCTGAATGATAAAATTGAACATTATAACTCATCAAAAAGGCCATACATGAACTTAATAAAATTATAATAAATAAATTAAATGTATAAATGGTTATATAATTATTACTTAATGAATCTAATTTGATTATTCAGGACACTAATATCAAGTACAAAATAATTTAAGACATAAGTTAATGGATCCTTTTCAAACCTCCATATTTCCTTCAGGTCAAATTTTCTCTGTATTTACCTAATATAAATCTTATTTATTTTTATTTGATTCTTATAAATTATATTTATATGTTCCATACTTACGTATCTAGAATATATAATCCTTCTATTATGGGGTAATACATTTTTTAATAAGGCTCTCTTCTCAAATCTTCCTGAAAAGCAAACCTGATTCAAGGGAACATTTCGATTTCTTACCCATTTTCAAATGCACTCCATAATATTTTTTAAGACACAATTATTTAACCAAAATAACAAATTTTATCATTAAAATATATATTGGTCCATTTTTACTTTTATACAAATTTTTTTTTTCTGTTTTAATGAATCATTAATATTTTCCTTAAATCGCACAAAAAAAATCTATTTCTATAGTTTCTTAAACACTATTTTTTACATGTATTAAATTAAATTTGACATAAATTATCAAAATAAATGCCTATTTTACCTTATTAATGTGCATTTATGGTTTAAATCCTTTATTTCATGGACACTATTATGACATTCCCTTATGTTATTTCTTTGTACATGACTATGATACCCAATTCTTACCATGGTTAATCCTTATGTTTATGTTTGATTACATATATATTATTAATCATGTGGAACACATATTATGAACATGTTATGATGGGTGTACATAGACAGTGGCCCAATTCATTGGGTAATGTTTAGTCTCCTGAGATTTCATGTGCAACGGTCTTGGTGGATAGCCTTGACACGTGTTCCATTTGCAACGGTCTTAGTGGTTAGCCTTGAATAATTCTCCTCCATGTGTAATGAGACTTGAAATCATGATTAGTTATGTCTTATGTTGATTACATATTACTAAGATTACATGATTATATAATTCCATGTTCTATATGTTATTATTACATATGTTTAATCATGTTGTATTACTTTTTGCATCATTATGGTATGCTTTCTAACCCATGTGATAAGCTTTATTTTAAATTTTTATTTCCTTAATAGGATTTTTTAATCATCCCTTTGTTCATTTACATCCCCATGTTATCTTATATAGATGTATGTGCTCAAAATAATTTATTATCTCTTTATGAATATTAAATAAAAGATATTCTTATTTTGGAATCATGGTGTTTAATTATGTACCTAATATCCAAGAAAATAGACTTTACAATCCTTGGCTTGTAATTTAATGTTTAATTATGCTTAAAATCATGTAATGGTATGTTTAAAATTATAGGGTTTCTATATTTGGTATTAGAGGGAGGTTTTATTATTTGTGGAGACTAGGAATATAACACTTTAGTAAGAAAGCTAGGGTTAAGACTAAATATGAGAAAAAGTCCCTAAAATTTTTGATAGTATAGAGTAAATTTATTTTCAATAAAATTCAACCCTCTATAGATACTATAAGTGGACATGATTCTAGAATATAGGTTCCTAGGAGTAACAACTATGACAAGTTGTTCTAGGCCGGACTTGACTTAACATAGTGCATGAAAATAGGCCTTACTATGCACCTAGTTTGAGACACCCAGGATATGTGCTTTGGTAAATTCATAAGATCATTACGAACCATTATTAAGGGACAATAAAATTCCCATAAGAATATATGTTAGGAAACATATCATGGATAACCTAGATTGGAACCTAGTGAATGACAAGTTAGTATATACTTTTCCATTATAATTTTATTTTTTACGTTAAAATTTTCCTTTTATTATACTTATTAGATATGTATTAAATACCCATAATTGTAATTTATTTTTCTTAGATAATGTATGGGAATATATGAACTTGTTCCAACAATCAATGTGATATGAAATGTGATGATTTCCCTAATGATATGCAAAATATGATGGGAAAACATTCTAAAAACATCATGACAATACTTTTTCAACTAGATCAAGTTATGAATATTAACTTGAATCAGATAGAACACCATAATTCTATTAATATAGAGAATGTTTAGATATAATCATTCATGTGTCAAAGGCCTCACATGTTTAGTGGATCTTCGGTTACCCTCCACATGGAATAGTGGATTAACTCCATTTAAAATATATTCTTTGTCCTCTAGTGCCAAAATAAGAGAATGTTGTACTGGAGGTCTATCATTTTGATGGGGAAGATGATAAGTGGAGGAAACTGATCAAAAACAAAAAATCCAAGGAGGAAATTGATTCCATGGAATGATAATATGTAAATAAAATATTTTTTCAATACATATTTTACCCTAAACATCCATCTAAATAATGAAAGGGAATTTCTTAAAATAAAGCTTATTGAAGATGATTCTATCAGGACATACAAGGAAAACTTCACAAGGATCTAAAGATACACCTCTATATTTTTCCTGAACACTGAAAGTAAGGTGGATCGCTTCATTAGAGGACTCAAGCCAAGTCTACAAAAAGAATTGGAAATTAGAGATTTTGATAGCTATAAAGAGATTTTCAGTTGTTCCCTTAAGGTTGAAATGGATATTAGTGACTCTTAGTAGTATCATGGGCCTAGGGAAAAATAGAAGAAAATAATGTCTATTATTAGTGGATCAGTAGATAAATACTCTGATGGAAAGAAAACCCATTATCCCATGTGTCCAAATTGTGAGAAGAAACATCCTGGTAACTATATAAAGGGAACCAGGAAATGGTTTAAATGTGGAAGAATGGGGAATCAGGCTAATAACTACCGAAGGGATATGAAGAATCCCACTAATGTTGAAGAATAAGGGAAGGATATTATCAACACTCAGCCTATAGTGTAGTTTTAGAACTACAAGGAATATGGTCATTATGAGAACCATTTCCCTAAGATAAGGGTTGTTGTAGGCAATCAACAACAGCAACATCCTTGGATGGAGGGAAGGGAATATGCTATCACTACCATTGAAGTGAAGCCCTACAATGATGTGGTGATGGCTACACTGATTATTTTTCTCATGAATAGTGAACATACAATTTGATTTTGGTTATTCACCTTCTTTCATATCTTGTAAGATTAGTAGAACAATTCAAACACCACCTCAAAATTTTGAGGTTGAGTTATCTATGAGAAAATTAAATGGGCCAATTGCTACATCTAAAGTTTATAACTCCTCCCTAGTTTAATTTTTATGGATAGAACCTCCTAGAAAATCTTGTAATACACCCTTTGGTGGAGTTTGATGCTATATTGGGCATGGATTTACTATATTTATTTAAATCCAACATCAAATGTAAGTAATGGGATATTACACTTCACAGCCCAAAGCATCCTCCAATTCTAAACAAGTGTAATGAGAATGATGAATATTCTTCAGAATCATTGTCTCAATTGTGGATATTACTACCTTATAAACATGTATACATAGATCAAATTATTGAGATAATGGAGAGAATAATGCTCAAAGACATGCCCATTGTGAGGGATTACACTAATGTGTTACCAAAAGAGTTTCTTTGTCTTACTCATGATCGAGAGGAGACTTCTCAATTGAACTTATTCCATGATATATGCTTATATCAAATACACCTTATAGAATATCCATTTTTTAGCTATAATAACTGAAGAATCTATTTCAAGGGAATTAGGAAAAAGGTGTTATATGCCCGAGGGCTTCACCATCGGGGTTCACTAGTCCTCTTTGTCAAGAAGAAGTATGGATCGGTGCACCTCTGTATTGATTATGGGGAGCTCAATAAAATCATGATTGTTTCCGACACTTTCTTTGGGGCGCGTGCATCAGTCTTGGAGGACGCGCTGCTATTGCCCCGCATTCCCTCTTTCCAAAGGCGGGCGGCATCCGCTCCTTATTCAAAGACGTCTTCTCCTTCATCGAAATAGGATGATGGGATATCGGTCTTCCCTTCTATGGATTCCTTCTCAGAACTCATCACCTAGTATGGGTCTCCCTTATATATTTAATACATTGTACATGAATCTCATTCCCAGTTCCATATCTTCATGGATGCCGGTAAATTACACTACTTTCGTCAAGACATTCCATGGGTTCTTGACATGGTAGCAACCATTGGTCGGAGTAGATGACAACATCATCCATGTCGGGGCATCTATGGGTGCGTAGACATTGGGGAATCTGTATTCTTCCTCATATGAGGGCATCTCAAGGGTGAAGAACCTGAGGCATCCCACGTCTAATGTGGGGAATCATATGCCATAGGCATGTATATGAGGTTTTCCTCAGCTTCCCATCTCCAACACAGGGTAGGCTGCAAGATTAACGTTTAGCAGAGACGGTTACGCCAAAGGCGTTTCATCTGAGGATTTCCTCAGGAAGCTCGTGTTAATCACGAGGTAGGCCGTGAGTTTAACGTCTTTCGAAGACAGAATGAGGGTGATCAGAACGTCCCATAGAGACGGATCAGAGGTGGTGTGTCCCGTAGAGGGGAGTTGTCACACCATGAAAGCTGATCTGGATACCACTGAGGGCGGATCAGGGAGTGTGCACCCCAGAATGGGGAAACACCAAGGTTTACCACTGGCTGGGATTGAACCTCAGGGAGGTTTCCTACGTACCCTCTATAGACAATAGGGCTCAAAACCCACGTAGCTCGAAGGGGTGACAAATCCGGGTGTACACAGAGGAAAACGACCCGAAGACATGATGGGGCTTACGCGTGGATAGCAGCCCATGTACTGTTAGGAGTAATGAGGAGTTGGATGGCATGATCCCACCAGGATGTGGCGGCCCGGGCGAGAATAAGGATGGATGATATAGAGGTGAATGAAGTAGATGGAGAAAGAAATGGGACCATCGCATGGGTGACGGTGAATATGGTCTTGACCCTCGAAGAGACCTCCTATGTATCCTCGTGGTAGGGAATCAATGTCAATGAAGTTCGGGATGGTGCACCGGAGGACCAACGCAAAGCTGGAACTTGGTCCTATGGGTGTTGGGCTTGAACCTTGCGAGGTTTCCTACGTACCATGCCTTAGTACGGATCAAAGTCCTCCTAGTTCGTTATGTTGTGCTAGAGGACCGACGTGAAGGTGGACCTAGGTCCGATGGGTGTTGTCAGCGAACCGACGTGAAGGTGGACCTTTTTCTGATGGGTATCGTCAGTGAACTGACGTGAAGGTGGACCTTGGTCCGATGGGTATCATCAGCAAACAGACTTGAAGGTGGATCTTGGTCCGATGGGTGTCGTCAGCGAACCGACGTGAAGGTGGACCTTGGCCCGATGGGTATCATCAGCAAACCGGCGTGAAGGTGGACCTTGGTCCGCCGGTGGTGGGCTTGAACCTCGTGAGGCTTCCTACGTACCATGCCTTGACATAGATCAAAGACCTCACAGTTTAAATTGGTGTACAGTTTAATTCCATGCGGGACAGCGGCATACAGTTTAACGTCATGTTGGATGAGGGTTGAACCTGACGTGAATAAATGATGTGTGGTGGGATTAAACATTGTGGAGGCTTCCTACGTACCATCCCTTGACCTGGATCAAATACCTCATAGTACAAAATGGTTTGGGGATTACACTATAGGATGTCCAAGGTGGTGGGAAAACCAACATGAATGTGGTCGGAATGACAGGGTGGTGGGATTGAACCTCGTGGAGGCTTCCTACATACCATGCCTTAGCAAGGATCAATGTCCCCGTAGTTCCGGTGTGCAGTTTTAACATCGTGCGGGACAGGGGTGTGTGTTGGTGAACCGACATGAATAAGGACCTTGGTCCAGATGGTGTGGGGCTTACACTCTAGGCTGCTAAGGCTATTTCATGGTCGGTGCTCACTCTAAGCTTATAGGATTCATACTCGGTGTGAGAAACAAGAGGTTGCAGGGACCTGACAATCATGTCATGAAGGGTGCGTCCGTGAGAAGTGAAGAGGGTCTTACGTGTTAGGTGGCCCACACTGTTGGGACTTAATCCAGGATAGATGACCAAAGAAAAGGATAACAATGGTTTCGGGCTTGAGCCTTGAAAAGGATTCCTATGTATCCCCGTGGAAGGTATTCAAAGTACCTGTAGTTCTTCTGATGAAGGATTACCGTCCATTGGGGGTTTCAACAACTTATCGCCGGATTGGGTCATTACGGCTTACCACTGGATAGGGATGGGAACAACATTCTAGTAAATGGGGACACAACGGCTTACCGCTGGATGAGGATGTCAATGGATTTTTTTTGAATGGGGTTCCAACGGCTTACCGCTCGATTGGGCCACAACGGCTTACCACTAGATAGGATCACAATGGCTTACCACTGTATAGTGATTTCAATGGTTTTCCACTGAAAGGGGTTGCAAAGGCTTACCACTGGATTGGGTCACAATGTCTTACCACTGGATAGGATCACAATGGCTTGCCGCAAGATAAGGATGTCAACGGCTTGCCACTGAATGGGGTTGAAAAGGCATACTGCTGGATTTGGTCACAACGTCTTACCGCTGGATAAGGATGTAAATGGCTTATATCTAAATGGGGTCACAATGACTTACCGATCATTGGTATCACAACAGTGGATGGGTCTTACGCGAGGAAGCTTCCCAGGTGTAGCTATGGAGCCGCAATAGTGAATGGGGCTTACGCTAGGAAGTTGCTCAGTTGCCGATATGGAGTGGCTATGGTGAATGGGGCTTACGCAAGGAAGCTTCCTGGGTGTCACTCTGGCGTGACAATGGTGAATGGGGCTTATTCTAGGAAGCTTCCAAAGTGCCGCTATGGAGCGGGAATCGTGAATGGGGCTTTACACGAGGATGATGCACGGGTGCCGCTATAGAGCGGCAATAGTGGATGGGGCTTGCACAAAGATGATGCATGTAATGTCTTCCTCATGTTTGGCCAAGAGGGCATACCAACCCATTGGTGGATTGAGGCCTTCACCTCTGTGCTAGAGAACAAGAGGGATAATGCCAAGGGGCGTTGGAATCACGCCACTGTAATCATGGCATTAGGAGTCTTATGCTTGGAGCATAAGGAAACTCTTGTTTAATGGAAGAGGCATCCTATGTTTGTCACATAGGGTGTACTACAGTTTATAGTCTTGTAGATAGGACTGTTGGCATCTCATGCTTGGATCATAAGGAATCTCTTGTTTAGTGCAAGAGGCATCCTATGTTAGGAACATAGGGAGTACTACAGATTAGAGTGTTGTAGATAGGAATATTGATATCTCATGCTAGCAATACAAGGAATCTCTTGCTTGGAGCAAGAGGTATCATATATTGATCATATAGGGATAACTACAGTTTAAATTCATGTAGATAAGACTTTTGCCAACTCATCCTAGGAGCATGAGGCATCTCTCGTATTGGGAAAGAGGTATCATATGTTAGGAACATAAGGATTACTACAGTTTGAAGTCATGTAGATAGGACTATTAGCCTCTCATGCTAGGAGCATGAGGCATATCTTGTATTAATCAAGTGGCATCCTATGATTTGAACATAGGTAGAACTACAGTTTAGAGTTCTGTAGGTAGGACTATTGGCATCTCATGCTTGGAGCATAAGGCATCTCTTATTCGGAGCAAGAGGCATCCTATGTTTGGCACATAGGGAGAACTATAGTTTCGAGTCATGTAGGTAGAACTATTTAGGCATAAGTTTCCTAGAAATGGCTGGTATTGGGACTTACGCAAGGGCAGCCCTTTCTGGTTCATCCTGGAATAGGATCCAAGTGATGGGGTTTGGAAGAGTTGCATGAGGAATGGTTCGACTCAAGGTACTCGGGGAATTGATGAAGAGGATCTCAACACGAGACATGTGAAAGGGACAGAGAATAATATGTCAACTCATGGTGCTTCATGGCATGTAGAGGAGTCTCTCGGATCATGGTATTCCATAAGTAGAAGGAGGTTGTGCATAAGGGCGTAGAGGAAAATCCCGACGTCCCGGCCTAAAACGTTCGTGGTGTGACTCTTTATTTTTCATGGGAGTCAGTGACGGTAGCGAAGGGTCCTGCCCAAAGGGCCGTGACCGTATCCCGGCAGTGACCCCGAGCGGGGGTGTGGGGGAGAACCCCCCCCCCCCCCCGCGGTATGGACCGCTGGGCGCGAAGGTAGGAGCCTCGAAAAGGATTGGTCTTCACAAAGCGGCTTCTTGGAGCAAAGGGGCTCGGGGAGAATGCAGTCTCGCGGAGCATGGGCCTCTTGTAGAGAAAGGGAGGCTCGCAGAGAAAAGTATCATGTAGCATGGTCTCGTAGAGGAGAATCGCGGAGCATTGGATCATGGAGAATGGACTCGCAGAGCAGCATCGCTAAGCATTGTCTCACAGAGCATGCACTCGCGGAGCATCGACTCGTGGAGAAGCAACACGAAGGAAGCTGCTCGCGGAGCATAGCCTCGCGGAGCCGCAAAGCAGATCTTCAAGAACCAGGAGATCGACTACCCAAGGGGAAATGTCGATGTGGTCCTCCATCCGGGAGAAGTGGTGAGATCTAGGTATGTATAGGCAAGGGGAACCACGAAGCAGATCTCACATGGCACGAAGAGGGCATCGGTTGCTTCGCGGCGGGTCGTGAACGTCAACCAGATTCGCGAAGAGGTACCGCCTCTTCTGCTCCGCGGAGGTTTCGAGAACGTTAGGGCGTTCGTGGAGCGTTTCCGCCTCTGGTTCTTCGTGGAGGGCTCGTGAACGTCAGGGTGTTCGCAGAGTGTTACCGCCTCATTGCTTCACGGAGGGGGCCTCGCGAATGAGGTTAGCAAACCAGTTTTCCAGCCAAACATCAAATGTACGTAACTCCTAATTCGTAACTCCATTCAGGCCCTGTGACCTACCAAATCGAAGCTTGTGAATAGGTCTACGATCCTGGATCATGAATGGAAGAATTTGGAAAAATTTTAGGATGTGTTTTCTAGGGTCAAAAAATGCCACCTCTAAGAATGGGGTCCAATAAGGATGAGGAGGGCGAGGTGGACCGCATTCTGAGGAAACGACTGAGGAAAAATCAAGCAATGGGGTCCATTATTCCACGATCGCATTGAGGATAAATTCAACTAAATCGCTAAGCCTGCGTGAGTCATGCTCAGTGCAGGAAACAAGAGGTAATAGGAGCTCCTGTACGAGAGTGTTAAACAACGGAATCTGTGAGAGGATCAAGAAGGGACATCGATCGCCATTTAGGAGAATCATAAAAGAGAGGGGTCACGGCTGGAGAGCATGTCTCTCTAGATAGATGACCTGATTTTCCCACCCTGATCTAGTGCAGGAGCGGGGTAATGCTAGGGGTGTTAGAATCAATTTGAATAGAGGGAAGTGGAAGTTGTAAATCACAATACCCAGAATCTGGAACACTATGGGGATGGTGTGACAATGAAGGATAAATATTGACCATTTTCGAAACATAGTATCCTTATTGAATTATCCTAAAATGGAGATAACAATTGAGGGTCAACCATTGACCATGTTCAAAACATGAAAATAGACTCAAAATGTCATCTGTTAGTATTCTAGAACGTTGGCCCATGACAGTAGGTGGGCCATAGGCTGAAAATCTGTACTGTTAGGGGGTCCCTCCAGAAATACGTTAGTCTTCCAGAATGTTGGCCCAGGATAGTCAGTGGGCTATATGCCGAACATCCGTATTGTTAGGTTGTTCCTCTAGACATGAAAGAGGATGAGGGTCCGAATAAGGGGCATGCAAAGTGTGGAATGTGGAGAAGGGGTTTGTTCAAACTGAATCCAACACTCTTGAAATTACGCCACCATGGTGGAAGAACACTAGATGGGAATATTGGTTTGATCATATATCATTCCTTCTTTTAGAAAGGGACTCTCTGGATAGGGTGTATGTCGCTTCCCAATATCATCATGGGGCATCCCGAACTTGTTCAGGGCAATATTACAGTTACATAGTTCCCACCACGGGTCAGGACAGGGGGCCTGAAATGTGAAGGAATAGGATTTTACGATTCCTGGGGTTAGACCCTAGGTGAAATACCAGGGTGTCTCTATGTATCCCGTAAGGACGGTAATCAAGCCGTACGTTGTTTTGGAAGCGCAGTATAGTCATAGACCAACACTAATAGGTGAAATCCTCTCGAGCAGAGGCTTTGGTGCCTCCCATGATTAACACGGGGCATCCTGAACTTGTTCATGGAAATATTGTAGTTACATATTTCCCCCCTAGGGGTCAGTCCAGGGGGGCGAAAATGGGGAGGAACAGGATTTTTTTATTCCTGGGGCTGGACCCTAGGTGAAATACCAGGGTGTCTCTAAGTATCCCATAAGGATAGGAATCAAGCCGTACGTAGTTCTAAAAGTGCAGTGTAGTAATATACCAACACTGATAGGGGAAACCCTCTCTGGCAGAGGCTCTGGTGCATCTCATGATTAACACGGGGCATCTTAAACTTGTTCAGGGTATAACCGCAGTTTAGTGTCATGCGTTGGGGACATATGGGCTCCTGTAGTTTACTATCATATGATAGGATGTGGAGTGAAAGGGAAGAGGCCAGGTAGCATGTGGTGTGGTGGCTATGAAACTGACGTGAATGAGGACTTGAAGTCTAAATCACACCATGTACCCCCAGAGGAAACTCTTCAGGTCGAGGGACCAAGAATGAGAATTAGGCTAGGCCCGAAGCAGAATGGTCTAATGTTTCTATGTACCCCATGATGATGGGAATAAATCCATACATAGTTCTGAAGGTGTAGTTTAATTTCATGTGGGACAATGAGAAGCCAGGCCGCATCGGTACACATCCTACCAAAACCACTAAGCCCACTTGAGTCGTGATCGGTGTGGGAAACAAGACGTAGCGGTGGGACTTTCCCAACACATAAAGGGGCTGGTTAGGGAGAAGGGATGATCGGTGAATAACGACCCCATGAAACTAACACGACCATGTGGAACACTTAGATTCGCGAATAGAAAGAGCTGAGTATGTTATAATTCCACTTGAACATGAGGAAGTGGAAATGTGTGAATCATGACGCTCGAGATTTGGATCACAATGATTGTGGCGTGACAATAGAGGATAACGATTAACCGTGGTGGAAACGAAACATCCATATCACATTTGCGTGTAATGAAGACAGACACATGAGGGTCGACCATTGACCATGTTCGAAACACGGGACCATGTCGCAAATGTTGTCAGTGATCCTTAGGGACATTGGCCCGAAACTATAGGAGATCCCTTAGGCCCAACATCCATGGATATCCCTTAGGCCTAGAATCCATGTCGTTCAAGGGTCATTTTGGATATGTAAGTGGATGAGGATCCAAATAGCACGCTCACGAAGCTTGGTCATGGGACGAGGGGAATGTCCCCATGAAAATCCCGCACTTCGGGCTCTTTGCCAAAACGCATCTGAATATGACAACGAGACGTATAAGATAGAAGGATAAGAGTCCTTTACCATAGGTAGATCTTAGTTTAGGGTCATAGAATTCAGACCACGGGTGGGAGGAATCAAAGGATGCACACGGTGGAGTAACTCAAACACCTAGCGTGAATGGGAACCGGGGGTTCCGACCACCTTGTACTTCTTGGGAAGTTTTTAGGTCGAGGGACCAAAGACGAGAGTTGGGCTGGGCCCGAGAAGAAGTGCCCCGGTGCTCATAAGTATCTCATAATGATGAGAATCTAGCCTCACGTAGTTCTTGAAGGTGGCAGAGTAAGGTACCAGTTCCAGGAAAAATGGGAGCACGGGCATGGCCATTGAACTAAAAGAAGAGAAATTTGATAAATCTTGTTTGTCCTTTTAGGTGAGTGCTTTTTTTTGTGAAGAAACAGACCTAGGGTCTCAAGCCCTGGTGTCACCACAAGAATCAAGTCGTGGTAGGCATTGACAAATGGCATGGAACATGACCAATACCCAATGTGATGTTCTCTACAATGAGGTCATCACAATGAAGTGCCATTTTCTGTCGTGTGGCCAGGACGATAATGTCACAGTTTAGGGTCATGTGATTGGACCAAGCATGCATTTTAAGGTCATGCAGCATGGATGTAGCAGAGAGGATTCTAAATGGGGGATGTGTACGGTGTCGTGTGACATAACCGACGTGAATGAAGATGTAATCCTACACCGTACCATACAATCCCGAGAGAGGAACCTTAGGCCGAGGGGCCCACATAGAGGTGAGAGATGAAGGGGAAGAGTTTAGACCCCAAATAAGCTGGACCCAAAGATGTTCAAGTGTTCCTACGTATCCCATAAGGATGGGACTTATGCGAAACATATTTCTGAGGAGATCTTAGTTTATGGTCATAGAGCTCAGACTGTGGGAGCCCCGAAGGACGCCGTGTTGCAGCTTTGTCCCCCTGATATGAAATGGTGCACTGAGGGGTAGCACCAAGAGTGTCGAAACTCCACCTGGACATGATGTGGTGGAACATAATGTGAGTCATGTAACGAACATTTGAGGCCGGGAGGGGCTGGCGTGACAACAACAGATTACTGTTGACCATGTTCACAACATAGCATCCCATCACATTAGCTTGAAATGGGGACAAACAAATGAGCATCGACCGTTGACCATGTTCGAAACACGGGATTTGTATCAATTTGTTGTCCAAAACCCTCGAGGGCATTGGATTGTAACGGTATGAGAGCCTTTGGGTGTTTTATCTAAGCCGATTTTTGGGGTCCCTCCGGGTGTGAAAGGTGATGAAAGCCCGAATAAAGGGGAACACAAAGCTTGAAAAGTGGAAGGAACTTGACCAAGTCGAATCTGATAGTCTTGGTTCTAAACCAAAGTACTATTAACACATGGGTGAATCACTGCAAGGAGTCGAGGGACTCAACTTGAGGGAAATCGAGAGAGGGTGGATTCTTGGGAAAGAGGGTATAGTGCCAAAAACTATGTATCATTCCTATATATCCCCGCCTAGAGAGTGATAGTCCAAGGGGCCTAGGTGACCGGGATATTTTCGTAAGATGTGGTTGGACCCAAATCTTTGACATTCGGGTGGTCCTACGTATCCCATGAGGATGGGAATCAAGCCACACGTAGTTCTGGAGGGTTCCATTTAAGGTCGTGCGGGCAAGAAATAGGAGGTCTAACTCTGAGAACTGGGTGTGCGCGGTGCGAATATTGTAAACCCAACGTGAATGAGGACATGATCCCACATCACACCACGTAGTCCCGTAGTCAGGGTCCCAAAGGCAGGATGTTGAACTCATGCTGGACCCAAAGACCGGAGGTCTTGGCGTTCCTACGTATCCCATGAGGACGGGAATCAAGCAAGACGTAGTTCTAGAAGATCTTAGTTTATGATCTTAGAGCTCAGACCAGGGGTGGATGACAACTTTCCAGGTAGGTGCAGACCTCGACCCAATCCCTAAACCCACGTGAGATAAACTCGGTGTGGGAAACAAGGGGGGAATATCCATATCGCAATACCTGAAACATCCATTGAGGGGAAGTTGGTGAAGAGCCTGGAAGGAAACCTCTAACATGACTTTGTTCTCCTAACGTGCAGATGTGCACTGAGGAATAGTACCGAGAGTATAGAAACTCTACATGGACATGATGAGAATGGAGAAGCATGTGAATCATGTAACTGACATTATGGGAATAATGGGGATGGCGTGGCGATAGAGGATAACTGTTAACAGTGGCAGAAAAATAGTCTTCATATCGCATTATCATGAGGTGGGAACAACAAACGAGCATCGACCGCTGACCATATTTGCAACGCTGGATTTTTTATCTATTTGTTCGCTGAAACCCTCGGGGGCGTTGGACCGTAACTGTTGGAGAGCACTTGGGCATGGTATCCAGGCCGTTCATGGGGGTCCCTTTGTGTATGAAAGGTGATGAGAGACTTGATGAAGGGAGACACGAAGCTTGAAAAGTAGGTGCAGACGTGTCTGAGTAGGATCTGACATTCTAGGTAACATAAACCAGAGTACCCATAGGCATATCGGTGAAACGCCAAAAAGGGCCAACAAAGTGGCTTAGGAGAGGGAGGCATTGGGGCCAAGATGGGATGGGGATTTTCAAAAGATGGGGCTGGACCCGGAGCTTAGACATTTGGGTGGTCCTACATATGCCATAAGAATGGGAATCAAGCCACACATAGTTCTAGAAGAAACAAAAGGGGCATAATACCCTAACGAGATTGTGTACATCGTGGTGAGTAATGAGGACATAATCTCGCACCACACCGCATAGTCCCGTTGGAAAGAGCCTGGGCCAGGGGGCCCAAAAAGGCCAAGGGGCCTGACAATTGGGTTTGGTCAGCAAGGCCTAGCCTACTCGCAGTTTAACGTCTTGCAGTGAGGATGAGGGGAGGATAAGGTGTCTTGTCCGGGGATGTGTACAACATGGAAAGTAACCCGACATGATTGAGGACATAATCCCACATAATACTGCACAATCTTATCATAGAGAACCTGGTCCAGGGGCCCGACGGTTGTCCCTGCCCGGAAGGAGTTTGACACTTTGGGACAGGGCTGAGCGAATCACGACACTCGACATTTGGGACATCTTGGGGTGGACCCAAAGATTTAGGGTGGCTATTGACCGTGTTCGAAACACAGCTTCCCTATGGTGACCTGGGATGGGAGAAACAAATGACCGTCGACCGTTGACCACATTCAAAACACGAGACTTGTATCTGCGTGTTTCTCGACATCCTCGAGGGAGTTGGCCCGAAGTGGTAAATGGTCCCTTAGGCTGAGCATTTATACCATTATGGGGCCCTTTTGGATGAGGAAACTGATGGAATCCTAGTCAAGGAGTGGGTGAAGCATAGTTGTACCCATATGAGAAAGAGGCGAATATCTCTAGGAGGGAAATACAGCCAGATCAAGGCTTGCTCAACGTGGGTTGGGGAAAAAGTGTGCAACCAGCCATATGTCTTGACTCGAGGGGAATATTTTGGCTTTTGGGTTGGGCTAACAGGTGAAATGTCCAAAAGTTCCTACATATACAATGAGGATGCGAATCAATCCATACGTAGTTCTAGAAGTGCATTTTAACATCGTGTAGGACGAGATGCAGTTTTAACGTCATGCGGGACGGGGAACATATCTCATCTGGGGATATGTACAATACGGCGAGTAACCCGGCATGAATGAGGACATAATCCCACACCACATCGTACAATCCCATAAGAGAGACCGAGTCAACGAAGGCCAAGGGGCCTGAGGCTAAGCCTCGGTCAAGAAGGTCTGACTAGCATGCAGTTTAACGTCTTGCAGTAAGGATAAAGGCCAGGGCCCCAAAGAGTCCAAATGGAATGAGGCTGATCCTCGGTCAAGAAGGCCTGAATGGCTTGTAGTTTAACGTCTTGCAGTAAGGACGGGGGATAGGGGCCCAAAGATTCCAAATGGCATGAGGCTGAGCCTTGGTCAGAAAGGCCTGACTAGATTGCAGTTTAATGTCTTGCTGTAAGGATGGGGGCCAGAGGCCCGAAGAGGCCATAGGGAACGACTCTGAGCCTTGGTCAGGAAGGCCTGACTGGAATGCAGTTTAACGTCTTATAGTAAGGATGGCGGAGATATTAGTATAAGGTCATAGAGCTCAGACCATTTTGCAATTTATCATTATGAAGGATGATGTTGCAGTTTTAATGTCATGCAGGATGGTGGTGCAGTTTAGGGTGGTGCAGGACCATACAGTTTAAGGTCGTTCATGACCATGAAATTTAAGGTCGTACAGGACCGTGGTGTAGTTTAATTTCATGCAGGACGATAATGATCAGTTTTACGTCATGAAGGATGAAGATGAATAGTTTAATGTCACGTAGGACGAAGATGAATAGATTAACATCATGAAGATGATAGTGTGCAGTTTTACGTCATGACAGAAGAAGATGAACAGTTTAACATCATGTAGGACGATGATGTATTTTAAACTCAAGCTGGACGATAATGTGCAGTTTTACGTCATGACGGACGAAGATGAATAGTTTAACATCATGCAGGACGATGAATGTTATGCATTTTAACGTCACGAAACTATGACGTGGTTGTAATACAATTTAACGTCATGCAACTGGGACGTGGTTGTCACGTAGTTTAACATCATGCAACTAGGACATGAAACCACAATTACTGTGTTGGTAGAGGGAAGGTCATCTCTACCCGATTCTAGTGGTTTGGGATTAGGGGGGTATACATGATGAAAATTCCCTAAAAGCGCCTGATCATGATGGTATTTCCACGAGCTGGTTTCATGCTCACAAGGAGGACATTTTTGGTTGATTCAACGTGGTGGTTGGGATGACATAGAGGGTCGCAAGGGTAGTAGGGATGACTACATTACCTCGATCTGGGGGTGCAAAGAAGCCAGGAATGTCGATACAATGGGGCGAGGGAGCCCAGAAGGCATGGAATCCTGGAACGTCGGTATGATGGGGCGACGGGGCCCAGAAGCCGTCGAAGCCTGGAGCGTTGCTACGATGGGGCGATGGAGCCCAGAAGGCGTGGAAGCCTGGAACGTTGGTACGATGGGGCGATGGATCTCGGAAGGCGTGGAAGCCTGGAGCGTCTCTATGACAGGGAGAAGGATCCCGGGAGGCATGGAAGCCTTGAACATCTATACAACAGGGTGAAGGATCCCGGAAGGCATGGAGGCTTGAAACGTCGGTACGATGGGGCGCAGAAGCCCGGAAGGCGTGGATGCCTGGAACGTCGGGGCCTCTCTGGGTGCGTGGACATTGGGGAACCTGTATTCTTCCTCATAAGAGGGTATCTCAAGGGTGCAGAACCAGTGGCATCCCACGTCGAATGCAGGGAATCATATGCCATAAGCATGCATCTGAGGTTTTCCTCAGCTTCCCATGTCTAACATAGGGTATGCTGTAAGATTAACGTCTAGCAGAGACGGTTAGGCCAAAGGCGTGTCATCCGAGGTTTTCCTCAGGCATCTCGTGTTTATCACAAGGTAGGTCGTGAGTTTAATGTCTTGGGAAGATGGAATGAGGGTGATCAGAACGTCCCATAGAGATGGATCGAAGGTGGTCTGTCCCATATAGGAGAGACGCCACACCGTGAATGTTGATCTGGACACCACTGAGGGCGGATCATGGAGTGTGTACCCAAGAATGTGGAAACACCAAGGTTTACCATTGGCTGAGATTGAACCTCAGGGAGGTTTCCTATGTACCCTATATAGACAACAAGGATAAAAACCCACGTAGTTCGAAGGGGTGATGAATTGGGGTGTACATAGAGGACAATGACCCGGAGACATGATGGGCCTTACGCGTGGATAACGGCCCATGAACTGCTAGGAGCAGTGAGGAGGTGGCTGGCATGATCCTACCGGGATGTGGCGGCCTGGGTGAGAATTAGGATGGATGTTGGATAGTTGAATGAATTATAGTAGGAATGAAATGGGACCATCGCAAGGGCGATGGTGAAGTTGGAATTGAGCCTTGAAGAGACCTCATACATATCCCCGTGGCAGGGAATCAATGTCCGCGTAGTTCGGGATGGTGCTCCGGAGGACTGACACGAAGGTGGACCTTTGTCCGATGGGTTTTGGGCTTGAACCTCATGAGGTTTCCTACATACCATGCCTTAACACAGATCAAAGACATCGTAGTTCGGTATGGTGCGCCGGAGGACCGACGGGAAGGTGTACCTTAGTCCGATGGGTGTCATTAGCGAACCGACGTGAAGGTGGACCTTGGTCTGATGGGTCTTGTCAGCGAACTGACATGAAGGTGGACCTTGGTCCGATGGGTATCGTCAGCGAACAAACGTGAAGGTGGACCTTGGTCTGATGGGTATCGTCAGTGAACCGACGTGAAGGTGGAGCTTGGTCTGATGGGTATCTACAGCGAACCGACGTGAAGGTGGACCTTTGTCCCATGGGTATCGTCAGCATACTGACGTGAAGGTGAACCTTGGCCTGATGGGTATCGTCAGCGAACCGACGTGAAGGTGGACCTTGGTCCGCTGGTGGTGGGATTGAACCTCGTGAGGCTTCCTACGTACCATGCCTTGACTTGGACCAAAGACCTCATAGTTCAAATGGATGTACAGTTTAATGTAATGTGGGACAGGGGAATATAGTTTACCATCATGCTGGATGAGGGTAGAACCTGACGTGAATAAATGACGGGCGGTGGGCCTGAACCTCGTGGAGGCTTCTTACGTACCATGCCTTGACATGGATCAAAGACCTCGTAGTTAAAAATGGTGTGGGGATTAAACACTAGGCTGCCCAAGGTGGTGGGAGAACTGACATGAATAAGGTTGGAACGACCGAGTGGTGGGATTGAACCTCGTGGAGGCTTCCTACGTACCATGCCTTAGAAAGGATCAAAGTCCACGCAGTACCGGTGTGTAGTTTTATCGTCGTGCGGGACAGGGGGTGTGTGTTGGCGAACCGACATGAATAAGGACCTTGGACCAGATGATGTGTGGCTTACACTTTAGGCTGTCCTGGGTATGTCATGGTTGGTGCCCACTCCAAGCCCCATGGAGTCATACTCGGCGTCAAGCTTACGTCCATCAGAAGCGAAGAGGGGCTTACGCGTTAGGCGGCCCACGATGCTGGGACTTAGTCCAGGATGGAGGACCAAAGAAAATGATGACGATGGTTTTGGTCTTGAGACTTGAAGAGGATTCCTACATATCCCCATGGAAGGGAATCAAAGTCCCTGTAGTTCTTCTGATGACGGCTTACCGTCGATTAGGGGTTTCAATGACTTACCGCCAGATTGGGTCATAACATCTTACCGCTGGATAGGGATGTGAACGGCTTATCGGTAAATGGGATCGCAATGGCTTACCACTGTATGAGGATGTCAACGGCTTGCCACTAAATGGGGTTGCAAAGGCTTACTGCTGGATTGGGTCACAACAGCTTACCGCTGGATAGGATCACAACGGCTTACCACTGGATAAGGATGTCAACGACTTGCCACTGAATGGGGTTGCAACGGCTTACCGCTGGATTCAGTCACAACGGCTTACCGCTGGACAGGCTCACAATGGCTTACCGCTGGGTAAGGATGTCAACGGATTTCCACTGAATGGGGTTGCAACGGCTTACCGCTGGATTGGGTCACAGGGGCTTACCGCTAGATTGGATCACAACAGCTTACCGCTAGATATGGATTTCAACGGCTTGCCGCTGAATGGGGTCGCAACGGCTTACTTCTGGATTGGGTCACAAAGGCTTACCGCTAGATAAGTATGTAACCGGTTTACCGCTAAATGGGGTCACAATGGCTTACTGTTGAATGGGATCACAACAGTGGATGGGGCTTACGCGAAGATGCTACCTGGGTGTCGCTATGGAGCGACAATGGTGAATGGGGCTTACGTTAGAAAGCTGCCCAGGTGCCGCTATGGAGCAGCTATGGTGAATGGGGCTTCTACAAGGAAGCTGCCCGGGTGCCACTATGGAGCAGCAATAGTGAATGGGGCTTACGCTAGGAAGCTGCCCAGGTGCCGCTCTGGAGCGGCGATCGTGAATGGGGATTTACACAAGGATGTTGCCCGGGTGCCTCTATGGAGCGACAATAGTGGATGTGGCTTACACAAAGATGATGCTTGTAATGTATTCCTCATGTGTGGCCATGAGGGCATCCCAACCCACTGGTGGATTGAGGCCTTCACCTATGCTCTAGTGCACAAGCGGGATAATGCCAAGGGGCGTTGGAATCATGCCATTGTAATCATGGCATTAGTCGTCTTATGCTTGGAGGATAAGGAGTCTCTTGTTTAATGGAAGAGGCATCCTATGTTTGGCACATAGGGTGTAATAGAGTTTATAGTTCTGTAGATAGTACTGTTGGCATCTCATGCTTAGAGCGTAAGGCATATCTTGTTTAGTGGAAGAGGCATCCTATGTTAGGAATACGAGGAGTACTACAGTTTAGAGTCTTGTAGATAGGACTATTGACATATCATACTATGAGCACATGGCATCTCTTACATGGAGCAAGAGGCATCCTATATTGTTTATATTGGGATAACTACAGTTTAAATTCATGTAGATAGGATTGTTGTCAACTATTTCTAGGAGCATGAGGCATCTCTCATATTGGGAAAGATGCATCCTCTGTTAGGAACATAAGGATTACTACAGTTTAAATTCATGTAGATAGGACTATTATCCTCTCATGCTAGAAGCATGAAGCATCTCTTGTATTGATCAAGAGGAATCCTATGATTTGAACATAGGGATAACTGCAGTTTAGAGTCGTGTAGGTAGGACAATTGGAATCTCATTCTTGGAGTATAAGGCATCTCTTATTCGGAGCAAGAGGCATCCTATGTTTGGAACATAGGGAGAAATACATTTTAAATTCATGTAGGTAGGACTATTTAAGCATAAGGTGCCTAGAAATGGTTGGTGTTGGGACTTACGCAAGGTCGGCCCTTTCTGGTTTATCCTGGAATAGGAGCCAAGTGATGGGTTTGGAAGAGTTGCCTGAGGAATGGTTCGACTCAAGGTACTTGGGGAATTAGTGATGAGGATCTCAACTCGGGACATGTGAAAGGGACTGAGAGGAATATGTCGACTCAATGTGCTTCATGGCGTGTATAGGAGTCACTTGAATCATGGTATTCCATAAGTGGAAGGAGGCTGTGCATATGGGCGCAATGGAAAATCCCGACGTCCTGACCCAAAAAGTTTGCGGTGCGACTCTCCATTTTTCATGGGGGTCAGTGAGGGTAGCGAATGGACCTTCCCAGAGGGGCGGGACTGTAGCCTGGTAGTGACCCCGAGCAGGGGAGCGGGGGTGTAGCCCACGCGGTATGGACTGGTGGGTGCGAAGGTAGGATCCTCACAAAGGATTGGTCTTCGCGAGCCGGCTTCGCGAAGCAATGGGGATCGGGGAGAATGCGGTCTCACGGAGAAGGAGCCTCTTGCAGAGAAAGGGCGGCTCGCGGAGCAAAGTCTCACGAAGCATGGTCTCGCGGAGGAGCATCGCGGAGAATTGGATTGTGGATCATGGACTCGCAGAGTAGCATCACGTAGCATTGGATCATGGAGCATGAACTCGCGGAGCATCGGCTCGCAGAGTAGCAACGTGAAGGAAGTTGCTCGCATAGCATGGCCTCGTGGAGCCGAAAAGCGGAGCTCTGTGAACCAGGGGATCGGTCGCCCAAGGGGAGAAGTGGTTGTGGTCCCTTGTCCGGGAGAAGGGGGTGCAAGATAGGTATTTATAGGAAAGGGGCGCCATGAAGCAGAGCTCACGCGGCACGAATAGGGCTTCGTTTTCTTCGCGGCGGGTCGCGAATGTCTACCAGATTCGTGAAGAGGTACCACCTCTTCTGCTCCACGGCGGGTTCATGAATGCCAGGGCATTCGCAGAGTGCTTCTACCTCTGGTGCTTTGCGGTGGGCTTGTGAACGTCAGGGCGTTCGCAGAGAGTTACCGCCTAATTGCTTCGCGGAGGGGGCTTCGCGAATGGGCTTTGCGAACCAGTTTTCTAGGCCAACTTCAAATGTCCGTAACTCATAATCCGTAACTCCGTTCGGGCCCTGCGACCTACCAAATCGAAGCTTGCAAATAGATCTACAATCTTGGATCGTGTATGGAAGAATTTGGAGAATTTTGAGGACGCGTTTTCTAGGGTCTACAATGATAAAGAACAAGTATCTCCTATCATGGATAGATAACTTGTTTGATTAGCTACGTGGGGCTATTTATTCCTCTAAGTTGGACCTTCAGTTAAGATATCACCAATTAAAGGTGTGGAAGGAAGATATTCCCAAGACTAACATTCGAACAAGGTTTGGACACAATGATTTCATAGTGATTCCTTTCGGACTCACTAATGCTCCAATAATTTTCATTAATTTAATGAATGTAGTTTTTAGATATTACCTCAAAAAAATTTGGTAGTCTTTTTTGATGATATTTTGATATACTCTAATAGAAAGGAATAGCATAAGGAGAATTTGAATAATGTGTTTAAGAATTTGGGAAGGGAGAAAATGTATGCAAAGTATAGTAAATGTGAGTTTTGGATGAAGAAAGTATCATTTTTGGGGCATGTTATCACTAGAATATGAATATATATATAGACCCTTACAAGACAAAGGAAATCAAAGAGTGTACTAGTACAACATATGTAATGAAGATCTATAGTTTCCTTGGCCTATCAAGGTATTACCGTTTATTTTTTAAGAGATTTTCATGATTTTAAAACCCACTAACAAAGAGGACTCAGAATGGAGCAACGTTTTTCTGGATGAGTGAATGTTAAGACAACTTGAAAGCATTGAAAAAGAGGCTTATCACTACCCCAGTGCTTAAAATATTAAGAAGAGGTGAACTCATTGTAGTATACATTGATTCTTCAAATAAGGTATTAGGATGTGTACTTATGTAAAATGATAAAGTGACAGCCTAAACCTCAAGGTAGTTGAAAATGGATGAGAAAAACTATTATATGCATGATCTGGAGTTAGCATATATGATCTTTGGGTTGAACATGTAGAGGAATTATCTATCCAGGGAGAAGTGTGAGATATATACTGATCACAATATTCAAAATATATATTGACATAGAAGGATCTAAATATGTTCCAACAATGATGGTTAGATCTCATCATAGATTATGACTGATCAATCATTTACAATCCTGGTAAGGTAAAATAAGGTGGTGGGTGCTATAAGTAGAAAGTATACCATGTCTTTATCAATGATGAGATTTGAGAAGGATAAAATCTTCTTATATTTTCAAAGGATGAACCTGAGAATTATTAAGGAAGGAAAATCATCAATCCATTCTCAAATTATTTCTCATCCACTGTTTATGAAGAAAATAAAGGATTATAAAAGGAATGATGTTGAAATATAGATGAAGGTGGAAGCTATGAGAAAGGGGAAATCATTATAGTTTAAAATTTATGAGGAAGGTGTTGTTAGATTTTGGTCACAACTATGTATACCATCTGATCCATAGATAAAGAATGAGATTCTCAATGGAGAACATAGCTCAACCTTCTCTATTAACCTAGGGAGCATAAAGATGTATCAATATCCTTGAGAGAACTATTGGTGGGACAATATGAAGAAGAAGATCACCGAATATACATCAAAGTGCCTAGTATGTTAGCAAGTGAAGGATGAAATAAAAAAGACTAAGGGGATGATGCTACCACTACCCATACCAACATAGAAGTGGAAGAACATTAACATGGACTTTGTCACTAGAAATCCAAAGACGTCTAGAAGAAACAATGCTATATGGGTTATTGTGAATCATCTTTCAATGATAACTCACTTTATCGCAATTCAATATGACTTATCACTAGATCAACTTGCACAAATATACATAAAAAAGTGGTAAGGATTCATGGAGTACCACTATCTATTGTTTCTGATATAGATATCAAATTCACTGCCATGTTATAGAAAAGTCTCCAAAAATCTATAAGTGTTGAGATGAACATCTGTACGGCATATCATCCTCAAATTGAAGTCCTATCTGAGCAAACTGTTTAAAATTTGGAATACATATTGAGTTCATGTTCTATAGACTTCAAATGAGATGGGACTAATATCTGCTACCGGTCAAATTCTCTTACAAAAACAGTTTCCACTCAATCATCCAAAAGAATCCATATGAATCCCTTTATGGTAAAAGATGTAGATTGTTAACTTTCTGGGATGAGGTCAGTGAACGTAATCTTCTAGGACCTGAAATGTTTGAAGAAATAACGGAGAAGGTGAAAAAAATTCAGTAGCATATCATGGCATTCCAAAGTAGACAAAAGACCTATGCAGACAATTTTCGATGAGAAATTGAGTTTAAAGTTGGAGACATGGTATTCCTCTATATATCTCCATGGAAGAGGATCATGAGATTTGGGAAGAAAGGAAAGCTAAGTCCTAGGTACATCAGCCCCTTCAAAATCCTTGATCGTGTCAAAGCTGTGGCCTATTGGCTAGCACTTCCACCTACCATGTCTCAAGTACATGATGTATTTCATATATCCCTCTTGAAGAAGTACATACCAAATTTCTCACATGTACTGAATTCATAGGTGGTAAAATTGGAGAATTATCTCTTTTATGAGGAGAATCCAGTGAAGATCTTTGACCATAGAGATAAATTTCTATGAAAAAGGCCACTCACCTGGTCAAAATACCAAGGCCGAACCATAAGTACAAAGAGGCAACATAGGAACTGGAGAAAGAGATAAAGGATAGGTACCCTCTCCTTTTTTCCCATAGTATGTTAAACAAAAGTTCAAGGGTGAAATTTTATAAGGGGGGAATAATGTCATGACCCAAAATTTTTATCAATCAAAATTCCCTTCTTATAATTATGTTATATTGTATAAATAACATAAAATCACTTCAATAACACAATAAAAACATTATAAATTAAAAATTAATGATATAATAGGTATTTCTAAAACATAAGGAACCAATACCAATGAAATAGTAACTTAACCTTTGGAATTATAATGTGACCCTTAGAAATAGTAAACCAACCAATAAAATTTTATCCTTACCTAAAAATGTATAAATAAAATTTGGGTATATTAAAATGAAAATATGATATATTTATATCATAGTTTAAGTAAATACTATTTTAAAATCTATTAATTAAGTGTTGGTATTTTTTAAGTCATAAATATTTAATTACAATATCATGATTAATTTTGTAATTTAAAAGAAAATTTATTTTCATAAAATGTATTAAAAAAGTAATATTTTGTTGTCTTTTAAATTTAAGATAATTTTATGAGACCTTTTTAAAATTTTCAAAGTGTTATAAAATTAGTTATAATTTTAAAATCTGTATTTTTTGAGTAAATGATGATTTTAATTAAAAATTAAATTTATCATATTTAGATTATTATTTTTATAAAATGGGGTACATTTTTATATTCTACATTTTGAAAAATTGTTTGGGTGAATTTTTATGATTTTTCTGAAATACTTGATTTTTGGTGAATAGTGAAATACAGTAATTTACGACATATATACATTATAGGAAAAATACACTATTACTTGAGTCATCAATGATGTAAAAAATAATCTAGAATTTCCCTTTATTATTTTAATATATTTAGAGATAATGATCAAACTATTCATAGTATTGAGGAAAAATAATAAACTAATGAATAAAATAATGAAAAAACACCCCTCTAATCCACTATAAATACCACCCCTCACCACCTATTCTTATCACACATTAAAAGATTTTATCATTGTAAAAATTATTCCCCATAATCTTCCTAAATACTTACCATAGTTTTAGGATCTCTTTATCTCATTAAAGGACTAAAACATTATCCCTAAGGAAGTTCTTAAGGAGGATAAATTCAAGTGGTAAATTCCTCTTTATTTTCTTAATCTATCCTCACCTCCACTCATCCTAATGGAATTGTAACTCTAGTAATTTACATATACAATAATTTTGTTATTCTAATGGAATAAACCATTATCAAACCCCATATCCTCAACCTTTTATTCTCAAAATGAAATTGTCGTATGTGAGGTGTTGATTAATCACCTTCGTGGATGAAAAGATTTCATTTTTTAAATATTTTAAATATGTTCTTAAGAAAATTATAATTGTTGAATAATATTGAAAAATATATTTTTAACCTTTTTATTTTTTGAAACTAACAAATATAAATAAGTCTAAATGATAAAACAAAACAAGTTTTTTGTGATTGAATAACCGTTAAAATTAATCTAAGAAATTATCATTTACAAGTTATCTAATGATTCATTCTCATATGTGGGAAAAGATAATATATAAGACCAATTAAAATTGTGTTTGTTAATTAATAACATATAATTTCAATTCTTGATAATTATACCCATGAACATCCATAATCCTATACAAGAAAACTGGTCATAAAAACTACGAAAATGAACACTCTCGAACGATGAAATTGTAAACTATTAGTCATAAAAAGGCCAAAAATATACTTAATAAAAATTATTATAAATCAATTAAATGTATAAATTATTATTTAAATATTAATTAATTAATCTCATTTTTTTATTCAAGACACTAGGATGAAGTGAAGAACTGTTTCAGATATAAGCTAAGATATCCTTTCCAAACCTCCATATTTCATTCAGGTTATGTCTTATCTATATTTACCCAATATTAATCTTATTTAATTTTGTTTAATTATTCTAAATTTTATGTACATGTTCCCAGATCATGTATCCAGATAATATCATCCTTATTTGAATGGTTAATACATGTTTTAATAAGGTTCCCTTCTCCAATATTACTGAAAAGAAAACCCAATTCAACGGAACTTCATGATTTCATACCTATTTTCAAGTGCACTCTATAATATATTTTAAGATAATATTATTTTATTTAAATAGATAATTTTATCATGAAAATATATCCTGGTTCATTTCTGGTTTTATACCGACAATTATTGCTTTTCCATTTTAAATATTCTTTAATACTTTCCTTAAATCGCACTAAAATGTTTTATTTCTAAAGTTTATTAAAAACTATTTTTACATGTATTACCTTTAGTTTGACATAAAATATCATAATATATACCTATTTTACCTTATTAATGTAAATGTATGGTTTAAAGCCTTTCTTTTCTAGACACCATTATTAGATTCCCTTATATTATGCCTTTTGACTTGATTATGATACACAATTATTACCATGGGTAACCCTTATGATTATGTTTGATTCCTTATATATAATTATTCATGTAGAACACATATTCATGAACATGTTATGATGGGTGTAACCAGATATCACTCCAATTCATTGGGTAATGATTAGTCTCATTACACTTCATGTGAAACGGTCTTGGTTGTTAACCTTGACTCATGCTCTATGTGAAACGTTCTTGGTCGTTAGCCTTGACTCATGCTCCTCCATGTGCAATGAGCCTTGACTCATTATAAAGTCATGTTTTATATCTGTTATTAATTACTATGATTCCCTGATTATGTGATCCCATGTTCTATATATTATGATTCAATATGTTTAATCATGTTCCATGACTTTTTATATCATTATGTTATGCCTTATAACCCATGTGCTCTGCTTTATTTTAATTTTTATTTCCTTACTAGGATTTTAGCTCATCCCATTATTCATGTATTCCCCCATGTGATCATATGAATATGTAAGGGTTAAATGGATGTTTTGATCTCATTATGAAGATTAAATAAATATGTTCTTATTTTGGAATCTTGATGTTTAATTATATACCTAATCTCCAAGACACTAGACTTTATAATCATTGGCTTGAAATTTCATATTTAATTATTCTTAAAATCATGTAATGATATGTTTAAAAGGCCAATGTTGCTATAATTTTTACATGGGTTCCCTATATGAAATGATAATAAAGGAATCAAACAGTAGTTAAATATAATATTCCATAAGTGAAAATTGGATTCCCTATGTGGAATTCCAAGGAAGATCTCATAGGGAAATTCCATTATACCATACCTTGGGAAATACCTGGGATCCCATGAGTAATTCCATAGATAGAATCATAGAAATATGGGTTTATTATACACATTGAGTGATACCTTGATTCCATTTATGTAACACCTTGGACATGACCAGGATTCCAATCAATTAAATAAATTGAAACATCATCCAAGTAAATTAACACACCAATTTTCATTCTATGTTTTACATACATAGTGGACTAATTTTAATTAATTCATAAGTTTAAATGCTATGAGAATCCTATAGCCTCACATGAATATCACTACACTTGTATTCCTTGATTTTACAACTTGGGTCCCTTATTTATAAATATAAATATAAAATACTAAGTACTCAGTGACATTACAGCTTAAGATGAAGTAGGTATTGTTAGTTGGGTGTCCCCAAAGGAACCCCAAAGGATGCAGTTTGTTTTTTATTGCCTTAATTTTATTATCACTTACAAACATTTCATAGTGTATTCATAGACTGGATAGTGAAATACAGCATTGGTGGTGGTCTATAATTTTTATCTAACACCCTATTTAGGCTGTCGATTGGCACTCTAATAGACTTTAAGAATGCATGTAGGAACATGGGGAAGGGTCTAGCTTTAGATTCTTGATTTACTATACTATGATGAATAATAAAATCAGTAGACTAAGCTTATCAACATGATTCTATTTAAGATATCTCTCAATCTTTTGTTAATTTTTATAGTATATTATATATTATTTCTACTTGATTTCACCTTTATTCCCCATTTTTGATAGAATATAGACATGAAATAATTTTTTATAAAATATTTGATGTGGTTCTATTATTTTTTAGGAAACCATCGTACTAATTAATATTATTATATGTAAATGATTAATTCTTTTTAGTCCATTTATTATACTATCTCTACTACTTATTATTATTATGATAATGTGCACCACTTTTATCATGATTTTATATTATCTATACTATACCATGATAGACCCACACTATTTGTTGGTAGCCTTTGGCATATGGGAAGGTGCACTTGAGGCCATGTGGCTGACCAGGTTCGGTTACTAATGAGTGAATTGGGTCCAGTATGTCACAAATTGGTATTAAAGGTTTGTTTTTTACTTTTATATTCCTAATTTGGGTTTTTGTACATTAGACTATGATTTTTCGAGGTTTCATAATGAGCCTCTTCCTAGGAGTGGATAACCTATATATAAAGAAAAAGTCAAACTGCCTTTAATAAGACATGATGTTTGGTTTTTCTCCTATTATAGTTTTTATGATTTTACCTTTAGATAAAATTCATGATTCATGGAATTTATTGTTGTTAGGATATTATATTTCACACTTGGATAGTGAGGAAAGGAGGTTCCATCTCATGCATCATTATAGACACCTGAGTATTCGCGTTCAATGCATATTCCATTCTATGTTTTTTTTCATTTCCTAATTCATATTACTGGTTCCTTGACTATTATATTGTATATGTGCTAAATATTATTATAGGGAAAAATAATAATTGGATTAATTAAAGTATCAACAACAACCAAAATGGTTTTCCCCATATATCCTGATGGTTTAATTTTAATTTAACAGTTATCACATATTTGATCATTGTAGCCATGGTTAAAATATTTTAAATCATAGTTGATTTTGATCACATGAATTCCAATTATAATTTATAAAGAAATAAATTTTATAAATTTGTAATTGTCTTCATCTAATCAAGTCATATCATTTGGATTTTTATATA
This sequence comes from Viscum album, assembly GCA_963277665.1. Taxonomy (NCBI): domain Eukaryota; kingdom Viridiplantae; phylum Streptophyta; class Magnoliopsida; order Santalales; family Viscaceae; genus Viscum; species Viscum album. The sequence continues at coordinate 1,283,290,487 of OY728159.1, read as the reverse complement.
TTTATATTGGATATAAGGGAAGGGTTGCAGTTACATGGCGGTCGAATTTCAACTCATAAAGATTATGACTCCATAACCTTGGAATGATAGATCATATAATTAGAATATGACATATATATATATTATGATTAACATGAATAAATTTAAACTCCTAAACAAAATGTTTTTTCTTAATAAAGCTTACAATCAAAACATAAATGGTGGTTTATTATATACATTATAATTGAAACCCCATATACTGAGACCTCTACTTTGTGACATGATATATTATCCCTGACCTGGCCACTATAGTGGGAATACGGTAGTGTCTATTGTGACTCATAGTATATTCTAAAGCTACCTATACCTAACTTTTGGAGTATAAAAATAGGTGTTGAATTTTATATAGGAAAGCTATGAACCTATCCTATTTAATGTATCTATGGTGATTCTGTTGTTGAATTATATTCTAATGAATGTGTTTAGAAATTGTAGAAATATTCCAAAATGATGTACTTAGTTCAAGAATTGAAAAGACAATGATAACCATGCTCTATAGTTGGTGGGCCCAAAACCAATATAATTTTCTCTTATAGTGCCACCAATGGCACCTCATGTTATTCCTATTATAGGCATCAATGCTCTATTTCAAGAGGGATTACTATGTTTTATCTGCTCTATACAAGGATCCCCACAATCTGTCACTACTATGGAAGATTTTATGCAAGAGTTATAACAATATCACCCTCCTACCTTTTCTAGGGAAGGTGGACCTTAGGCTACTGAGTCATGGTTAGAGGCCATGTTATATATTATCAAGAGTTTAGAGAATGAATCGAGAGAGGAGGGTCAAGATTGTGACTTATATGCTATGGGATTCTACTATGTGTTAGTGGGATATCATTATATAGGTATACATTCATTTGGAAATGGAATTAAGAGGCATTAAAATGTCCTTTTATAATTAATTATTTCTAAATATACTAAGAGAAGATTCTGCTAGAGAGATTATGAATCTACAATCGGGCGTTATGTCAAATATGTATTATTAAGATCATGTTATAATGTTGAAGATATTTTCACAAACTATTTATGGTGATGATTTGGTGATAATGGGATGATCTTATGATGGAATCATGAAGACTATTCGATCCTAAGTGAATGTATTTTGATTGACTACTATTTATTAAATATTGAACTGGTATCTTATTACTGAGTGAAATCTAAGAGAAGCTGGAAATGTGTGCCAGGTTTGGTGAATACAAAAATAGGGAGTATGTTATTTTGGATGGAGGAAAAATCTTTATGAGACTACTCATGGATGTAGTGTTAGTCAAATTACAAGCAACTTTAGTTATGTTGTAGGTCAACTGTGTGGTAGATCAGACCATAAAAAGTCCCAGTGTACAAGGACATAGTTGTGTGTCAAGATTTCAGAATAATCGGTTATCTTCAACGTTTTATGGATATTTTTTTCTAATACCTAGTGATAGAGTATCAACATAGACCCACATTCTGGATTAGGAACCACATTTCCATGTTAGTAAACATGATATACTACTATCGTTTGATTTGGCTTATGAGGTGGTTGTGGATGATGGATCCAAACATTGGATTTACAACACCTGTAGAGTGGTCCTACATAGGGTATTTAGCCTATATCTTAGGGATGTGGATTAGTCTAGATATATTTAGTACAAATGATACATATGGATAAGAGAAATGATCATTCTATTTTTCAAGGTACAATTCTAGTAGCCTATACTTTAGCCTCTGTTTTATTTGACATAGGATATTCTCACTACTATATATTTTTGGAAATTATAGAGAGACTTAGGCTAGAGATCCAGTATTTATATTTATTAATGACACTCGATACCCCATTGGGGAACTAATTAGAATGTGTATTCTAGTGTAAGGAATGAACCGTTGACATTGGTAGCTATTTTTTCACATGGATTCTCCATATCCTCAAGATGAATGGATTTAACATCATTCTCAGGATGAACTGGTTGGTTCCTTATCATGCATATATTGATTTTTATCATTTTTGGATGTTTTTTACATCCCAATAGGGTGGTTATAATATTCATAAGGGTGAATGTGATTTATAGGTGAGTTGAGATGGACCCAAGCATCATGGGAAGGGTGGAGTGAGAGCTCAAAATCCTTGTACCATTTTAGATGATCATATAATACATCAAACATATTTCCCTCATGTGGTAGATATATTTAGGGACATTTTCATTGATGATTTTTTTCTGGGATACCTCCTAAGAGGGAGGATAAGATTACCTACACAATATTTCCTAGATAAGCACAAGTATCTAGTCCTCCTTACACTATGGATACTATTGAGTTTTAGGAGATCAATAGGTAGATAGAATCCTTGGAATATATGGGTTTTATATGGCCCAATACATCAATAGTGTCCTTAAATATTTTCCAATGAATGTTCTCATATTAATAAACCCCAAAATTTGGATATTAAAAAAATTATAGAATATAATGATGAAATTATTATGGGGTGTGAATCAGAGTGGTTGATACCATTGGGTATCATGGAAGGAATTGGTGAGACTGATTTCTTAAGGTGTAAAAGATCTTCATAGTATTTTGAAAACTATGCATTCCATATAGGTGATATTGGCATGGTACATCATTGAAGGGAACTCATTGTGGGATAAGTTCATGAAAGAAATATATGGAGAATAATGGGATGTTTCTCCAGAGATTACCTGAAGACAACCATGTCTTGTGAAATACATTATTGATTATTTGGAGGATATGAAGAAAATACTTGATGGGTTGTTTGTCATGGGGATTTAAATATTTAAAAGATAAAATTGGATGGAGAAACATTTTTCTTTCCAGAGTTTCTATTTCCAAACATTTTTCAAGGATGCCAATAGGTTTTTTTGGTTTCATCAATGACATTATTAACCATTATAAGAATAATATCTATGAGAATATTTTCATAGTGATGGAATAGAGAGGTGTGATTTCTTAGGCTCAACTTCATGGAAATTTAGCAGTCAGTAATTTCAAAAAATGGTACATTCTATAAGTGGTATGGAAATATGGGCATTATAGATATGGAGAAAATAGATTCATGGTAAGATGGTCTTTCTGGATTATAGAATTAGGAAGCTTGAATCCCCTATGGATAATAATGTCTAGAAGAAGGGTGTGGTATGGGCTTTCTAGATTCCATTGTTGCGATATGACGCCTTAGGAATAATGGTGGAACTTATTTTTTGAGGGAATCTAGGAAAAGGGGATATGTAATTTCATGTAGCACAATATAAAAATTCATAGGAGTGGTGATACTATATAGGATACCATCGATGAATAGTTTTAGGGTGCTATCCAATAGGGGGTGGGGAGGTAAATATTTGAGCATAAGACTTTTCAGATATTTTTTAGTCTCTTTGGGAAGACAAGAATAAAAAATGAGTTATTATATGGTTATCTGTTAATTTCAATCAGGTTTAGTTGAAGGTACTAGTAGTGGAAATTGGTGTGCTAATCATTGGAGGGTTGTCTTATAAAATGTTAAGAATTATTTTCCCAAGTATTCTATTCAACATAGAAGGTGGCTGAGGCTGTCAAGGTAGACGGGTCAAATAGAAGGAACCTATCTTGGGGATAAAACTAAACAAGGATGTCTCATGTAATTATATTTAAATAAAATGGGTAAGACTAGTGAGAGACTTCAGTGGTTCAGTTATTATTGTCTTTAGTTCAATTTTCGCATTAGAAAATTCCATTAGAGTAGAGGCAAGAGCAACTGAAACCGGTCATATGCCATATAGGATCTATAATATTCATATTTCAGAAGTCTAGTCTGATCTCACTCTATTGGTTGGGTTCCTTCAAGTAAATTATAGATATCCTTGTGATTTGGATTAATTCATTAGGAAGTGTATAATTTTTTTCAACTAGGGTATTAATCATACCTTCAACTGCAAAAAAGGGAATTTTGAGACTGATTTACTAGCCAATAAAGGGAATAAAGGAGAGAACCGTATCCTTTATAATTGTTTAGGGTATTTAACTGATGAATTTAAGCTTATTTTTTAATGAATATTCCCTTAGACATTGTCACTTTCACCCTCCTTGAGTTGGGAGATACAATGTGTGTTATCTTTTTTCCGAATAATAAAAATGTTAATTTTTAGTCATTCAACCTGATTATAGTCAAGAACCATTATATATTACTTCACAATGATTATCTTTTCAACATCTTCAAGGATTTATGGTCTTCTCTAATATTTATTTAATTCTAGACTACTATTAGGTGCAAGTCAGGCCTTCATATATATACCATGTACAAACATTTTGTTGCAGATATGGATTTTATGATTATTTGGTTGTGTCATTTAGACTTATGAACATGAAAATAGTTTTCATGGATCTTATGAATTGGGTTTTACATGTATTTCTAGATTCTTTTTTGGTATTTTTTATGGATGGCATCATAGTGTGGTCATAGACTCAACACAATCATACCTAACATCTTGATATCATTTTGAGTACATCGAGAAGGAATAGGTTGTATGCTAACAACACAAAATGAAACTTCAAGATTGATAAAGTACACTTAAAAGGTCACATAATCTTAGTGGAGGGAGTATTTATGGACCCAAAGAAGGTTAGGGTTTTGGTTTCATGGAAGAATCGCAATAATAGCTTTGATATATATATTTTCTTATAGGTAGAAATATCATAAAAGTGCTTTATTTAGGAAATTTATCACCTTGAATGACCACTTACGGGCTTGAATAAAAAGTTTGTTATGTTTATATGGTCTAAATATTGATAAAAATCCATTTATGAGCTGAAAGAAAGACTGAATTTTGCACTGATCCTAATACTTCTAGATCTAGGAAGAAGATATATGATATATTGTGATTTATTATACATCAGGGCTAGGATCCATTATGATATTGCATGATTGAGTCATTATGTATTGGTATCATCAATTGAAACCTAGTTAGTGGAATTACACAATGCATGATCCTGTACTGGAAGTATTTTTTCATGACTTGTATTGTTAGAGGAATTACCAATTGGTAAAATGTTTCATTATATACACGAACCACAAAATCCTTAAATACATATTCACATAGTGTGATTTGAATCTGAGTTAGATAATATGATTTAAAAACCTATAATAAATTAATCTTTGAGCATGATTATACACCCATGATTGGAAATGCAATAGATGAAGATCTGAGTTGAAATTCTCAGTCATAGGTTATTCAGGAGGCTAGTAGTGAGTGGTAGTTTATAGATTTATTCTCTAAGATACATTTGGAGGTGTTGGACCATCATGGGAAGATTTTACTTGCTTTGTTATGAGTGACCACTTCACTTTTAGATAGAGTGAAGATGAGGTTGATTTCAAATCATGAGGGCTTGGTCTTATTAGAGTGAGTTTTATGTGAGGACCTACTTCCTAGTTGGGAAATTTATGGGGATGAGGTCTCACACATTCATGGACATGTTTGGGTACTTATGGGCATAAGATATGATTTTATGTGATAATATCATTCCTATACTTGACAATACATCCCAACCTTACCAAGATGTACCTTAATTTACACCACCATTACTCGTGTACTAGTTTGAAATGGGAGATAACTAGTTTTGTTACTCGATGTTCTACCTATTAGTAGGTGAAGGTTGGAAACCAATAGTTAGCTGGACATTTACAGCTTCTACCCATCTAGAGTAGAAATGGGATGATGTCACCATGGATATCATTATGGTATTGTCGAGATTTACTTGAGGCTATGGCATAGTATGGGTGATCATTGACAGGTTAACAATGGTTTATCACTATCTACATATCAGAGAGACCTTTTTACTGGACGATCTTACAATGATTTATATCTTAGATATTATTCAACTTTATGGTGTTCCTCATTTATCATGTTGGAAAAGGACAATTGGTTCACATCACTATTTTGAGAGGGGTTGTAGAAGGCACTGAGGTCATAGGTTCCATTGAAAATAGCCTACCACCCATATACTGATGATTATTCTAAGTATATGATTCATATATTAGATGGTATTATTTGTGCATGTGCCTTTTAATTTTAAGGTTATAGTGAGAAACATATACCTCTTATTGTATTTGATTATAATAACATATTTCAAGAAACTATACAAATTGATCCTTATGAGGCCTTATACATTAGTCCATGTTATTCACCCTTATGTTGTTTAGGGGCAGGAGAGGTAGCACTACTAAGTCCTTATATCATTCAAGAGACTTTAGAGAAGGCGCAACGTATCAAAAAACATATCGACACAACTAAGTATAGGAATAAGTCTTAAGGAAATATTTTCTTCTAAAATATATATATTGAGGTATGAAATTGGGTTTTCTTTCATGTTTTACCTATGTTGGTTCATATAAATATTTAGATAAAGAGAAATTGTCCGCTCATTATTTTGGGCCTTTTGAGATCTTGGAAAGAGTCGGTCTATTAGCCTATTAGATAGCCATTCCTTAGAGGTGGAAGGTTATGCACAATGTATTCCATGTATCTTAGCTTCACTTTTATAATTCAAACCCCCCTCATTATTCTTATCTTGAGGATATTGAGTTGGATACTAATTCTTTATTTGAGGAGTATCCTATCTAAATAATTGACCATAACACGATGGATCTCCGGGGCTAGTCAGTGGCTCTAGTATGAGTGTTATGGCAACATGGCCATGTTTTGGATGATACGTGGGAGTGATAGCCCAATGTACATTCATATTATCCATATAAGTTCGCATAAAATACTCAACCATCCTCAAAAGTAAAACTTAGGGATGAGTTGTTTTAAGGAGGGTAGATTATAACATCCCACGTTTTTCTTTGTGTATGTTTCCTGTTTAGTTATGGTTTTGTTTTGTTTTTTTAGACCATATTAAAAGATCATTAATTTAATTTTGGGGTTGTTTTTGGTAGAATTAACTGTTACAGATAAGCTATAAGAATTTGTGTGCATAACCATTTACACAGTGAATTTGGCATTTAAAGTGTAAACTATAATTATATGCCATAAGATTCATGGGGTAGACCCCGTATGTATAGGTAGATAGGATTATGCTATAAACCTATATATTATGGTATAAATTATCATTTCACACTCTAATCCATGTCTGTTCAGATAATAAAATATGGATTTATGGTGTAAATCACCTATTCACATCGTAAATAACTTGGGCCACTTAATTAAAGGGTTAATTTTTCCTTTTTCCCTTGTTGAATTTATCTATTTTTCTCATCCTCCTCCTATCACACACGAGTAGTAGCCTCTCCCTTCATAGATATCTCTCCATTCGGAATTCAGTATAGGGTTTGATCACCTCCCACATTTAGTGTCTGTTTCCCTCTTTGTTCATCATGTTGGACCCATTAGAAAGCTATTCAATCAAATTTATTCTTTTATTAATTTTTCTAATTGAAGGGAATTCTATATCCATGCAATATAATATTCCATATTTTAAGGTTATTGGTCTATTTATCTAATTTCTTTCATTCTGGATCGAATCAAAAGTTGAAACTAGAAGGGAATTTTTTAACAAGATAATTTATGCGGTCTAGTTATTTTTAACTTAGAGTCTTCATGTTTATATATTTGGTTATCATTATGTGCACCAGAGCATCTATGAGACACCTATTAGATGTATAATTAATTAAATGATTCATTATTACATTTTTAGGGTAGTCTTAACAACCTAAAAGTCATATTTGGAGGATTTCTACCACAAAACGATCCACCCATGATGGTTTTCCATTACTAAAGGTCTATGATCCTTATGATTTAACTTTTAAATCAAACCACCACTTGAGATGTGTTGAGTTGGCCATCATGAATAAAATGTAAATTTAATTAAACAAAGAGGAAATGGTAAGACCATGTTTCTAGGACCTTTATCTTTTTTCATATAGCATGAGTTACCCATATGTACTAAATGAACAAATATAATTAGTTAAATTGTTAAATAGTATGTATTACCACTAGACATAACCATCTAGAATACCATCCCATGGGTAAAATTAGGGTTATTACATGGAATTCATTGGATATACTCATCAGGTATAAAAAATTAAAATGATTTATAAATGGATTATATCACGATGCAGTCGATACATGGATTATTATATAGAATACCTTGGATAGTATCACTTGGAGAGTGCCATATATTATGCCATGAGTGACACTTGTGTTCACTATATGGAATTATAAGGATGAGATTAGAGGGAAGTGACATATATTATGTCACATGGGATACTTTGATTCCCTATGTGTAATTTTAAGGATGTGCTTATAAGGTTCTACAATAAATTATTCTGTGGGTAACACTTGGATTCCCTTTATATAATTCCAAGGATGGGAATAGAGGGAAATTCCAATATACTATTCCTTGAATGATATCTAGGTTCCCATGAGGAATTTCGTCGATGGTTTTGTAGGGTAATGGGTTTCTTGAACACTTGGAACAATACCAAGGTTCCCATTATGTAATTCCTTGGATGGGATTTGGATTCCAGTAAATTAAATCAATTGATGTGTCTTCCATGTCAATGAACATTCTTGTATTCAATCAATGCTTTACATACATAATATCCGAACTTCTTATGACTAAATTCAATATGAACAATGGATCCTCATATAACTATCGTAATAAATGAAAACATTGGTTGTATACCTTGGGAACTAGAAATATAATTATAAATAGAAAATTATAAGTTCTTTGAGGAATTTTAGCTTAGGCTTATGTAGGTAGTGTCGACTAGGTGTCTAGCAAGGAACTCATACCGATGTAGTTTTATTGTTTATCTCTTTAATTTTATTATTACCTTTACACCGTTCATAGTATATTCATAAAAAGGATAGTTCTATACACTAATTTTGGGGCCCTACCATGTTTATCTCACACCCTACCTAGGTCATCGATTGGTACTCGAACATGATTCATGGATTCGGTCATGAACAAGGGGAAGTATCAAGCGTCAGATGACTGATTTTTAGTACCAAGATGGATTATGGGAGGAGAGGAAAGATCTTGTTCCCATGATATTGTTCGAGATAACTCTTAGTATTTTGTTCATTTTTTATATTATTTTTTGTATTCATACTGCTCACTTTCCTTTATATTCTCCATTTTTATAGGATATAATCATGAAATAATTTTTCATATGATAGAGTATGTGGTTAATATATTGTATATTAAACTGTTGATGTAATTAATTTTATTATACCTGGATGATTCATACTTCTAATGTATATTTATTATAATGTTTCGAAATATTATAATAATAATAATTATTATTATTATTATTATACCATTGTGTGCCACTCTGATTACGAGGGTATAATCTCCTCACTTTACCATCATAGACCATAACTATTAGTTGGCAACCTCTAACATATGGGGAGGCACAATCAAGGCCATGTAGCCAACTGAGTTTCATTAATTTTGATTTAGTTGGTGTTGTTACTTCAAAATATGTCTCATGGGATCATGATCTTTGCTGTGTAACTAGGTGTATGGATGTTTATACCCACTATGTTTAGGTGAGATTGGGGTATATTGTGGTGGACACACTAGATTCTACTGAATTTTGAATTGTTGAGAGGTATTGTATGGGTTTGAGATAATTGGAATTATGGAAAACCTATAGACATAGATGCATGGAATTTTACGAATAGTGATAAATGTCCCTCTATGGTATAAGATACATCAGATTTAAATCTATTTCCGTGGGATGGTTAACCTGGCTACAAACCTTGACACATATAGTCTGGTAGTCCTAGGGTCAATATTTTTAAGTGGATGGGAAATGATTTAGTAGAGTGACATGTGCATTATGATGAAACCATTTGAGGTAGTTCTCATAAAAATTTTGAAGGTTATCTATATGGTGGGGAGTGAACCATTAGACAATTGAGGGTGTGTCTCTAAAAATAGATAAATTTCAATGGGTTCCAAGGGTAGAGTTCCATGTGATTTTTGAATATGAATTGATTAACGTTTAATATTAGCACTCAGATATAAGTAGAATAAAATTTTTGAGTGATTGTATGTTGTAATAGATAGAGCACAGGTCATAGAGGTGTGACACCATGTTTGTAGAGTCCTGGGCATGTTATGACTAGTTTGTACACAATGAATGTGGAACTTCAATACTGGTTACTATATGACTCCTATTTTAACATGTTTCATGAAAAATACAACATTTGAGGTTTTGATCTAGTGTTGGATGAATATTCTACCAATATTAGGCTTATTATGATCTTGATGTGACCTGAGGGAGGTTTAGGGGTGAATTTTGATTTGTGACATGGTTCTAGGGGTGATTTATGATTAATGACATGTTTTAGGTGGCGAATCATGATTTGTGATGTTGTTTAGGGGGTGAACCATGAATTGTGACATGGTTTAGGTGGTGAACTAGAATTCATGGTAGGAAATTCTAGGGATTGTATATGTCATGATGAAAATACTTTGGGAATCTAGGGAAGTTTGTACCATGTTTTGAGATATGTATTATTTGGCATGACAGTGGTATTCCATGGTCTGGTCCAATCTATCCAAGGAAAGGTCAGCAAATGTGATCCATATGCATAGGTAGTAGATACTCAACTTATTCATTTTAGAAATAGATAAAATAGTCTGTAATGATTTTTTACTAGTTCTTTCATGCACATTTACGATTAATTATATGGATATTTGATAAACCATTTCATTTGACTATTAAAAATGGGTTTTGAATGGGAATTTAGATTGTGGGGAGCATCGTGGATTAGAATTGGTGATTGTGAGATGAGATATATGGTGGGGAGAACCATAAGATTTGGGGTGAATCAATTAATGAAATGGTGGTGTCTTAAGATGGAAGGATTTATGTCATCTCCATATTGATGTTTTAGTGATAATGTGGTAGGGTGGATCGGTTTTGATGAATAGTGAACCTTGTCTTTAGAGTTGTTTGGAAAGACTTCATTCAATGTTTTGAAGTAGAACGTGGTGAATTGAGTGTGATTTGGAAACCAAAGTGGTTTGGGACTATTTTTTTAAATGTTTAAAATACTTATCATGGAAGATAATCATTATGGTTGGGATATTATAATAACTCATGTTTATATGGGATATGAAATTCAAAATGAAATTGAATATTTGATTCAGTAGGAAGTTAATTTTTAGAACCATGAATCATAATGGTCTTATAAGAGTTATAATACCCATAATTGGTGTTTTAAGACATGGTTTGGTACCCCATAGTAGTCAAGAGGCTATGAGAAGGTTTCATAGTGGAGAAAGAGTGGTCGGACTGTAGTAAAGAGCTATTGCAAGTCATTGACACTATAGATCTATGATTTAGAGTGTTTATTTTTAGGAAAGAGGGATGGGGATCCCCTAATCTAGTGGTTTATACCTTGAAATATGGTATAATAGTTTTTAAAAATTAAAATCGGAGATCATTCCCCATTTTTTAATAGAGTAGCCCAAATTAGAAGGTTGTTTCGTCCAACACTCCATTTCTTCTCCCCTTTTCAATGCCCCATGGTTTTATTGTGGTTTTGGGTGTTATTGTACAATAGTTTTGGTTTAATATATTACTATCCTCTCCCTTTATTACTATTTCAACCATAATCACCATTGATTTTTGGAATTTTCTATTTAGGGTTCGGTACTAATTCCACCAAATCATGGTGCCATCAGCTAAGTTTGAAGGTACCTTTTCACCGCATAGATAGAGGATGACTTAAAATGGTATCTATAGATTGTATCAAATCCTTTAAATTTAGATATGTTGTTGAATAGTTTCATTTTTTTGTTTTGGATCAAACTAAATTAAATTGACCATGGTTTTGGTTTTTTGTTTTAGGGCGTCTTTCACGGATGAGGTAGATAGTATTCCATATGGTATAAAAGTGTGTTTGGTTGTGGTTTTGTTCTAACGATATCATTTGGTTAGTTATTAGTAATTATTCCTTATTCAATTAATAATGAAATTAATTAATAATTATTAAATTATTTGATGAAATTTCATGTATCAGGTATGGGTTCTTGTCAAAAGTCGACCGCACTCTGTGGACTAGGGTTTTGGTTAGTAGTTGTGGCTCAATGAGATTTTATATGTCATTCATAATTGAATTAAATTGAAATTATTTATAAAATTAAATATAATTATATAAGTAATTATAGTTTTTTTAATAATTATTTAATTTTAATTTTTTGGTATGATTTTGGAACTCGAATGAATGGAAAATGTATGGTTGGAACTGAACAGGATATTGATGGGCTTGAAAAGAGTTGTTGGACTTTGAATTATAAAGGAGGTGGATTTATGATTAACATAGGGAGTACCTTCTAAATATCTATAGGGCACTATGCATTTTGTTTTGGAATGAGGTGTGTGGTATGTCCATTGGGGGATATTGAACCTTTTAAATTTAAAAAACTTTTTTATTTAACTGAATTCCTTATGGGATAGAAAATGTATTAAAAGAAATGAAAAAGTCATGTATACTAGATTGATTTACTTGGCCACCAATACATGAGTCACTGACTATTATTATTTTCCAAGAGATATATGGATCCCATTGTGTGGTTTAATTGGTTTATATAATCATAGTGGCCCTTAGTATAGGTTACTTGGTAACCTCCGAGTATAAGAACATGTAGAGATTGGAATGAGTATCCCTAGTAATCATGGTTAGATATTCAGATGGATTAGAGTTTTTTGGAATGTGCACGGAACATGGGTAGATAATTCACCAGCCCCACAAAAAACCAATAATTGATGACCAATGTAGGAATACGTTCTATAAATTTATGCACATGTTGTGTGTGAGGACTAACGTCAAGTGATTAAGAAGGGAGTGGGATCCAAACCACCTCACTTATATGGAATTTAATAGGAGTCCAATGAGTCATTGATGATACATGATGATAGGGATGTTATAACCCCCATTTTTCTGATGTCAACCAATATGATGTGTTTGACATAAAGGAACCCATGTGAGGCTTCCATGAATGGCGAGACCTTGGGGACCCTGGTCGGTGCCCTAGTGAGATGTTGTCCCTAGAGAAGGTTTATACTATAAATGGGTAGTGATGATTATAGTTTCCACCTTAGAACTTGTATTGATGTGTGAGGCTAATATGTAAAGTGGTGATTACAGGTCATGCACTTGGGAGACTAACCTTGGTTTTGTTGGATGATGTTGTGTAGGTGGCCAACGCATTGTTATAGTTACTTTGAGATGACTGATTACTATGCACATTAAGTGTATATAAGATATATGGGATTCCATTGATGTTATCCTTAGATATTTCTTCCATGCATCCTTATTTAGAATTCCTAGGATTACCTTATAGGTTTCAGATATTTCACTTGATGACTATGGAGCACCCAATGTATCACCAAAGGTTCGTAATTTAGCAGGCTAATAAGTAACTCATATTCCAAGTAGGGAAATCCTTCTGAGTTTCTTAATGAGATTTTATTCCTAAGATAACAGGATCCAACCGTTGAGGTCTATATGGATTTATTAATTTCTTCCCACTATGAATCTGTTATTGATCCTAATACATCAAGATTTTCTAGGGTCATCCCTCTTGGAATTATTTCTATCCCTGATACTACATGATTTCCTAGGGTCATCCCTTAAGGAAGCAATGATGATTCCGAATAACTATTAATCACTTAGGATTACCTCAAGGAGATCCATTTGGGGCCTTATAACCATGTATTACCTAGGGTTACCACCAAGGGAACAACAATGATGCCTAATGACTATGAGATTCTTAGTATTACATCATGGGGTTTAATGATGTTTCTTTATGACCATTGAACACTAAATATTACCTATTAGGGATCTTCTTAGGCCTGATGACCTTAGATTTCCCAGGATTACCTCATAAGGATCAGAAATGACGAATGATACAATTGCATCACATAGGATTACCTCATATGGATTAGCAATGATATATGATAATATTATATTACACAGGATTTTATACTAAAAAATCGGTATGGGATTGATATTGGTTTTCATGGTTAAAAGATATACTCACATACTGCACTAGCTGTAATATATTTGGGTCAATCCCGAGTTTCAAGTGAGAACTTGAGGTTCAATAGTGGTTATTTATTTATACATCCACGCTATGTTATCAATAATTAGAATACCCCATTTACAACATGGATTTTATGGTTATGTATAGGACAATTTTGGGAGTTCACTATTGAGTTAAACTTACACCAATATCAAGTGGCCATGGCACTTGGTGACCTGAGTAGACTTCATTAATTACAGGTTTTACTTAGGAAAAGGCTTGAAGTTGAAAAATCATGTGCGATAGCTTAGATAGAGTCTGATGAAAATAATGAATTGAGGATTATTGATTGAAAAATAACCTTGCTTTCTTTTATTGTTTTATTTATCCGTATATGTCATCAGAATAGTTAGAAATTATTTGTTGGGTATTGGCATGATCACATGACTGTGTGAATATATTCTTTATAATTTTTTTTATTTATTGATCAAAATGTTTGTTACTTATTCATACTCTGGTTTTTATTATAGATGATGCTTGGTATACTTTCATGTTATCACAAACTCTTATTTAAGTGGATATTGTTCCCACAGTACTACCATATTCCCCCCACAAATAGTTGTCAACCTATGATATATAGGTAGGTGCACCTAAGGTCCAAGTGACTATCCCTCTAGCCTAGAAAAATCTCAATGATAACAACCCAATGGTGATATGTCTGAATCAAACTCAAATACTTGGGAATACTTAGAATTTAAAAACTTTATAGTATACTCTTCCTTATACCAATTGATAAATAAATAAAGAAAAACATTAATAGTAGTTACATTCTAATACCAAATTATATACTAATGTGATATTAAAACACCCATAAAAATAAAAGAATATGTTATTTCTAAAATAGAAACTCTAAAATTAATTTTATCAACTCAAGTTGTTTTTTAGGATCATTAAATTAAATAACAGATTGATGAGTGATAGATAAAGAACACATATGACATGTAACTTTTAAAAAGTTTTACTTACCCTTTTTATCGAATGGATAATATTTGAAGTTTAATGGTTGTGATCGTAATATACATATTTTCATCATATTATCAAAAATAACAAGGTCATGGAGTTGGATGATAATTTTAACTCCAATAATAATAAATAACTAGATAAAAATCAAGAAGTTTATCGATCTAACAAAAATTCCAATAGTTCTTCCAAATGTTGGATTTGGAGTGAACAATTTTTCTTCTCCAAATTCCTTACAAAATACTCCATGGAATTCTATATAGAATTTATGGTTGGTTATTTGTTTTTTAAAAAATTTATTTGTGTGGTTACCTCTTATTTTTTTGGTTTTCATCTATTACAACATGAAAACCCTTATTGATGCATGATCCAGAGAACCAAATTACATAGCCATTATCTCACTCAAAAATCACAAAAGATACCTATAATAAATTCCACCATTTTAGTGTGACTAGTTGAATTATTTCATGTTATTTATATCTTTTCATATTCATAGTATCTTTGTTTCAGTGTTTCACCTTAAAATTTTCTTTGAGAGGTCTATCCTTCAAGAAAGTCACACATAAAACATATCATTTCATAACCTCATAATGTAAAAACTATGATTTAATTGTTATTTCATTTATTACATCAATGGATAATTCTTCTCCAAATGTTCATATAAAAAATATAATAATCATCTTTCATTTTAAAATTTAAACCCAATGGTTTTAAAAAACTACCTCTATATTAAAATACATGTTTGTTTCAGAATGATTACTATGTGAGAATAAAATATTCTTATGCATCAACTAATCAAGGTAAAATTAGAACTTCTTTATGTCTTGATTTTGTTATAGTTAAAAAATATATGATCCATAGTATCACAATTGACTCCAAATAGATTCAAACTCATCTATAAGAATATTTTCAATAAATTAAACTTGAACCTAACATCAAATATCATTAATAAAATGTCTTTATAAATAATTAATTTCCTTTTATCAATTCTAAAGTAATATAGACACAACATAATAATATGTAATTACGTTTCTAATATTTCCCCATGTCATGATATAAGGATAAACGATAAACTTTCCATGTTATAATTGAGATCCTATCTCATCTCCCCCCTTTTTTTGATTCACATTATGCGGCCTCTTCAATACCAAGTCTCATAAAATCACTAATAATAATGGGGTCTTCCGTATTACATATGCTAATTATAGATAATTCATCAGATAATTATTTTCATGGAAATTTAATTTATGGGAGGCATAAGCTACCGAATTTTCATTTATAAAGAGAACACACCTCAATTCATTCCTTAAAGAATAATTATGTATCACAAAAAACATCTCTAATATAAGGTAGTGAGAGCATATGTGTAGTGACCAAGCACTTCATAATACCCCTAATGTTTCCTATGAAATATTTTATATAGATAAAATTTACACCCTTTTGAGTTAACTTGGTTAGTAAAATTAAAAATCATGATAAATTTCTCATAAATGATCAATGACATCTAGTTAACCAAAGAAAATATTGAATCACATTTACTACAATTATTCTAGTAAATTAATAAAAAACTTTTATCTTACAAGGATCTAATGATATACCACTTATTGTGATTAAATTTTTATGAATGAAATTTTTTGTAGGTAAAATTCACTCTTGTCGATGTTTTTATACACTTTATCGTTTTATATGATTCTCAGCCCTGAAACTCACTTCATGTTCTTCATTACACAGGGGATATATATGAATTTAATCTATAATGAGTTCTATAAATTTTTAAAGTTAATATCTAAAGACTATTCATTGAATCCATAAAAATAATGGGGGTATTTGTATACCCAAAAGGTATCACTATGTATTGATATTGTCTATAAATTTTATAGAAGGAATTATTGGGTATATTCTTCCCTTTTTAACCATAGTTGATGCTATCCAAATTAATTATAAACCATTAAAAGCTATTGACCAAAATAATTTTCATCTATAAATTCACCTATATGAGGCAAATGATACTTTTTCATGATCAAGATCTTGTTATGTTTATCATAATAAATGTAGAGACACATTGAACCATACAATTTCTTAGAAAAGGGGACTGGTGTAATCAATGGTGAATTGTTTTGGCATATAAAACCCTTTCAAAAATTATCCTGTAAATACTTATTCAATTCTTATAATTCAATAATGTTCAATCTATAAGGACTCATTAATATATCAATTGAACTAGGAATTATTTCAACTGAAAACTCAATCAAGTGATCTTGGGGAAGATGAAGAATCTATTTAAGATAAACATAAATATATTTCTATGAATTTAGAATATCGTTAATATTAACTTTTCCCCTAACCATTTGAATCATATATACCTCATGACTGGGTATTAAGACCCATATTATGAAATTACTTTCCATTTAAATGTTCATAATCATCCTGGTATTGATTTATATTCATTTGATAATTTGGATAAGATATGTTATTTACCAATCTATATAATTGATATTATAACTATATAGATAGAAAAAATACATTCCCAATATCAAATTAAATTCCACTAAAGGATAAATAAAAATATTTTATATAAGAATTACCCTATAAGCATCAATTGAAGAAGAGTTATAGAATTTGGATGAAAATATTGCACCACTATGTGTTTTTACCAATAATTCAATATGAAATATTTGAGGTTTAAATCAATTGATAATATTTATGATTTAAAAAAATTCAATGAAAAGAATCAAATAGAAAGTATTCAAATTTTTAAAAAAGAATATGTGTACCTATAACCATCACATTTTAAAGTTTTTTTATAATTCTGGAAAATAATATAATTTTGTATAAATAATAATAATATTTAATTAAATAATTATAAATAATAGTATTAATATGATAAAAAATAATCCTTTGTTTTCATAATCAATAAATCATTCCATTCAACCAGTGACATTATCATATCAGATAATGCTACTTATTTTTTTATAATTTTGTTCTTCATAACATAAACCCCAAAGTTAACAAAACAAAAATCTAATTCTAGATGAGATAAACCAACCATAATATATATATATATATATATATTCTTTACCATATTACTTTATTATACATTACAACACACAAATAAATCAAAATTTTATAACCCAAAGTTTTAGTTTTTTTTACCGATTTCCTAGATATCCATATTTATACATCATGAAACAAACATTACTTACAAAATATTCTATACAATTTATTTTATTCTAGATAAATGTAATACATTAATCACCTACATTATCTAGGGGAATAATAAACAATAAAATAGTTGTGATTAGGAGCTCAGTGAGGGGTAAAAAATTTGAAGGACTAATCATAGAAATAATGGATATAGTAATGATGATCCTAAATTATTGGAAAAACAAACATGCAAGTATGAAAACAAAAATAATCTTCCTAAAAATCATATAATAAAAAAATAAATCAGTGAATAAAATCCATGTAATTTCAGGGGCCCGAAAAATATGTAAAGTGAAAGAAAATACTCCTGGAAATTTGATAAAGGAATGTGATGCTTTTGGGGTTGGAAATTTGAATGGAATATTGAAGAAATAAAATTTGGAAATGGTCCAAAACTGGTCCATGTACTAATTAACAGGAAAGGTCCATAGAAGGTTCAAACAAAAAACCATGTGCTATGCAGAAAGCTAGTGAAACGCTAGCCCACAAAGCATTGGCCAGTGAACCAAGATTTTCGTAGATGAGATAAAAATAACAAACCAAGGAACTGCGAACTGTGCCATTGGTGAAAACATGATGGAGAAGTAAGTCCCCACATACCATCCCCGCAGACTAAGTAGTTCATAGACAGAGCATGATTGATAGTGTCATGCGAACTGTTTTGTTCATGGGATTGAGGTGGTGATTTCTGATGCTGCGAACCGCAACACCATGAACCACGGTTGACCGAGCCATTCGTGGGCCGGATGATCCCTCTATGGGATTCCGTAAAATGTGTTGTGTTCCTATAGATACAATGTCCCCAACACTCTATAAATGGACCACCAAGGGAACTGAAAGAGAGATGAAGGGATAGGATTTCAGATACGAGGTTATGTTTGATGCTGTAGAATTGAGACATCGAGCATTCAGATATTACAGACAAAATTCTTCAAAGGAGAAAGATCAATGAAGGACCAAAAACCACATTCCAGCTGGTATAAACCCTCTGCGAACCATAAAATGAAGGAAACATAATAATTATCTACTATCCATTAACCAAATTGGAGAATTGTAAACTAAAGTCTCTTTACGGATGAACTTATAGTGAAATGAAAGCACAATTCCCCTCCTTTAGTTCGGAAAACCATGTGGTGCATCTCTACATGGACAAGACCCTACACCGCATAACACCAAACTATATAGATAGAACCTAAGACCATGTACCACCATGGTATTCGGTTGATCACATCTAGGTCTGTGTACCACTTCGGTGTATGGATGACCCCTTAACCCACATAGTAGTATGATATGCAGGGATGCCCCCATCTCGCATGAGAAAATGATACGCAGAATGGGGTGTCTTCAGGTTTTCCACCTTCTGGTTCAAAACATTTCATTCCATTCCCCTCACACCCTCCATGGAACCTCTGCTAATCAGTCCACCGACATTTGGACAAAGCCTCTTCCAAAGCCACCAGGCCTGTATGACTAGACCTTCGAGCATATCATCATGCCCTTCATATTCTACATATATGAGGTAAGAAGATGTGAAAGGAGGTTCCCACAATAGTTTAGACCCCCCGAGATATCCTTAAGTCTACATTATTGAGGTAACTTGGATTCTAACCTTTGGACACTGATGTGAACCTCCCTATTCTAGGGATCAAGGGTATTCACTAGAAATTAATTCTCATGAGAACCAATTAAAATTGAGGAGCTCATTCTTTCCATCTCCTTTGATATGGGATGATGCTACTCCCCTCTCCCAGAACCTATTTTAGGGAACTCCTCATGTGGTAATCCCCTAGCCTTTTTACAAGAGATGGCATTTTATCCCCTCTCTATCCCAACTTGGGATGTGTCCAGATAGCTCACCAGACATGTCTATCTTGGATATCAACATGGGTGAGGGATTGACACATTCAAATCCCCTTCCCCTCTCTCGTTGGGCTCATAGGCACACCCTCATCCACCATCTCCCTCCTCATTTTCCCTTAGTGAAGAAGGGAATGTGAACATTTGTCGAATCATTCAAAAACTCTTGTTTCTCACACCGAGCATGACTCATGTGGTCTTAGAAGCCTGTGATGTTATGACATTCTCACAACCCAGTCATTAACTACAGGAACTTTGATTCCCAACACAACCAGTTTACATAGGAAGCCTTTATCTAGTCCTGATATCCATATCATATTATACATGAAATGAGAGATCATTTCCCCCTTCAAATGGGAAGCTCCCACATGTAAGCCCCAATCAAGTCACAACCCAGTAATAAACTATGATAACTATAACTCCTTCGCTAACAAGGATACGTATGAAACCTATATATGGTTCGATCTCAAAGGGGCACATGTCAGAAACTATAATCCCAATCATCTCCCTGATAAAGGGTATCCTCTTCAAGAGTAAGACCCAATTCACTTATTTCAGAAATGCCTCCACTTTGGTGTAAGTCACAACCATGCCTCCTAAAATAGAAATCGTTAAACTATAAACTCCGAGTTTAGCTGAACTATGTGGAATTTGATTCCCCATTGACTGGGATACGTAGGAATCCTCCATGTGGTCCAAATCCAACCCTCAAATCATCCCTAAAGTTTCTCAGTGTGTATTCCCGGCAAGGTTATATCCTCCCAGAAGACCATATAACATGTGGGTCCATTTATCCACTTCAGTGTAAGTCCCACATGAATTCTTGACTAGGCATACTCTACCAAGACGTCTTTGCTGCACGATGCTAAAACTGCATGGATAGATCCTTATTGTACGAACATAAAAGGTGATGTGTCTAGATAAGCAGCATTGAACCATGTGGGCTCTAATTCCTCTCATTAAGATACATAGGAAGACTATCTCATGGGTTCAACCCTGACATCCAAACAAATCCTGTCCCCCCTGGATGATGAAAAACTCTAGAGTAACTCATCAACTGAATTAAAATATCATCATCATAGTAATTCCCAACCCATGCGTATATAAGGTTAACCTTGCAACCTAGGGGTAATCCATGAACACATAATTGGGAAAGCACCAAGGATTCACAAACATATGAACATTGATTAAATATATAAGAGAGTCCCCAAGTAGCCAATAATTCCCCCAAAGGGTGGATTAAGCCAATCCTCCCTTCCTCTCGACCAATATTGTCCTTAAGTGTTGTTGGCCAAATCTTCATCCAACGAGCACCCACCATGGGAAATCAAGTTAATAAATCATGGATAAAAGGTTCGTTGGGTATTTATGGTTCCATGAATAAACTCATTGGAGACCATCCGAGTACATAATACCAGACGTGAAACCCTTTATAATAATGGATAATGGGTCTCTATCCATTGGCCCATTCCATCAGCTCTTGGTATGACATGAATCAGGTTTAAAAAAATATTGTTAACTCGTCATGAATCCTTGACCAACATGGCAGTGTTCTCCCATTAAATGTTATGAAAAACCACAAATCATATATGTGAACAAGACATTCTAATTTTAGGGTTTTTTTTCTTTATATGTCATATATATATTGCAGGTTTCCCACGAAACCTTCAATCCAAATCGCATCTTGAAAACTGGCTCAGACACACACATCAACGTCTCCACAGGTGACAAGATCCCTGACAAATAGGACTCTGTTGCATAACCAACATCATCAACGCTAGGTTTCAAACATATTTATCAATGAGTAAAGCAAATGTAGTGTGCTATCTATGGTGGATGCTGCATGGAAGGCCCTCCAATTGGTGAAATCTTGCTTGCATCTTCTTCAACCACGTATGGAATCCCAACACTGGATGACCCTACTGGCCGTCTCCAACTTCTTTGGGAGATTGTCATCAAAGAACAATAATGAGTACCAGCCTTATATTAGGGATGTAGATTTATTTGATGCTGATGAATTCATCTTAGATGCACAAGAACCCCGCTTAAGGTCTCCTACCAGAGGACACTTCCAACAATGGTGTACAACATAATATCATCTCTCTAAAGAGGATCCCTTACTGAGGGAACCTGTTGAAGCCCAATGGACACAAGCCCCTTAGGCTACCTACTAAGGGCTGAAAACAAATGACCAAAAGTAGGTTATCACCTTGGTTCCTGAGGATGAGGTCTTCCACACAAACATGACAATATATAATGAACATGCAAACAATTTTCCCCTTCTACTGAAGCCCACCCCGAAAATAAAGAGGACATATCTGAGTGGATTTTTATCCTTGCTCACTCTTATAAATCCCACCACAGATATAGGGTGAAACAATACGATCAAATTCACATTCTTGTTAGTGGTCTCCAGTCCTACTGCGCAGACATAGTGGAAAATTATTGGCAGATTCATGTATATACCAATACATAAGCAGCTCGTCATCCAAATAGGAAGGAACCCAACTATAAGTAGGAAAAAGTCCCTACTGACACACATCAAGACTGCCATCCAAATAGGGTGTAAAAACATAGGCATTCATATAACAATACTAATGAATATGAATCTCACTAGTCAAATATTGTGGTAATCAATAGGAAAATGAAAATTCTTGCCTACCACAATGAAGCCCACCAGCCAAATACAGTGGAAAGAAAATATGAGAATAGTCAAATTCCTATGGATATGAATCAAGATCGTGAGAAAAATACAGTGGAAAACGAGAAGAATAAAATTACTACTCGCAAATATAGAGTCCACCAGCCAAATATAATGGAAACTAGTGAAGATAACCGACGGAAGACTCATTCCTCTATCCTGGAATTAGAGAACAATTAGTACCCACTAGAGACCCATGGAGGTCCAGAGTGGAAAAAAACTTCTACTCTGATATCAGAATGGGCATTCATACCCATTCCATCCAAAAAATTATCTCAACACATCTTGTACATAATGGAGGATCAGATATTGATCCCAGAATATATCCTCCAGACATGTCAAGATATCATTACATTAGCAGAAAAAGAGAGGATTTGGGACACAACCCATTCTCCTCAAGTGGTTGATCCATCCACAAAATCAGATAGACACCCCCGAGTAGACTCGCATCTATGCTCTAGTATAGGAGGGTTGATGACCATATTCTGTGATAAAAGGAAAACCAGATGAAGAAAAAATACCCATTCCAACTAGAGTAAATCATTTCAATGTGGTGGCCACTCTAGGGAAGGCATATATCCCTATGATAACTCTAGATGTTTGTCAGCATATCCTGGAGACATCATGGGAAACAATCAAATAGGTCCCCGTACATGAATTCCATTACCAATAGCAGGTAGCCCTAGTTTCCTGCAAGAGTGTGCACAAATATGAAACATGCCAAAGGCAATAAGAAAATGAAGAGCATACTCATGATTCTAGTTTACTAGAAGATGGAATTATTGACACCATAAAAAACAATCAATAGAGGCTCAAGATCCTATTATTCCATTACCAAATTATGAAAGTGACAATAGTAGTTGCAAAGGTGATCCCATCAATGTCTCTACTAGTAGTTATGAAGGTCCTCCCTAGAGTACCCATGGGGGATTACTCTGTGGGACAGAAATGATCGATCAAGAGTTCTTATCTCCTTATAAGAGTCAGTTTATTCCTCCCTTTTACCAAAAGAACATACAACAAGAAGGTCCTCCCCTTACAGTATTCCTCCCTAATGATCCTCCCTAGGGTATACGCTACTAATATGTTTCTCCCTATAGTCGGATGTCAAGCTATGATAGTATTCCTCTCCATAATGGAAGTTGCTAAGAAGTCCCTCCCTAAAGTGACATGAAGAAACAACAAGGTACTCCCCTCTTTATAGTACATATTTAAGGCCCTACCTAGAGTATACACTGCAAATACTCTCCCTACAGCCAGTTCTATGATGGTAGACCTCACCATGATAGTTTTCATTAGGGAATTCCCTCTTGTCAATGATGGTAAGCAGCAATAAAGTTATCCCCTTGCTGTCATCCTCCCTGATTGTCCTCCCCAGGGTATACACCACAATGTAACTCTCTATGTATAGTCCATTAGCTGTGATGGTGGTCTTTTTCATCATGACACCGACTACAAAGGTTATCCTCGCAGTCTAAATTTATGCCGATGAGAAGGTCCTCCCCTCGTTGGGTAAAATGTGAGAAAACCCTCATATGTAAAGGCACATGAAAAAATGGAGTATGACATGTGGGATACAATCTCTATGAAAAGAAATATCTTTTTTCAACAGGAGGATGGCTGGGGGCCACACTCATCTTTTGATCCACCCCCATTCCATTCATATGTCAAAGAGAGTCCCGCTAACCTCGTTTCTTGAAACAAAATCATTAAAGAGTAGTCAAACTGGGAAAATCATATAGAAGGGTCCATGGTGGAACAACAACAAGATTCAATGATTATCATAAGAAAACTAGATAAGGATGAATTACTAGTGTTTTATTGACCCATGACCAGTTCTCAGTTCAATATACCAAGAGAGTTGTCAGAAGAAAGTAGTCATAACATTTGCCTCAATATCCGAACAACTCTTTGCGAGTTAAAAGCTATGTTTTTCCCAAAAATGGGTATGAAATTCATATTAATGTATTGGGAGAGATTCTCTATCAAATCAACCTAGAATCCATTCCATCTTCATGACAACCACAATCCTAAAGGTGAAAGAAAGACTTGAGATGGCCTACCTCCATGAGTTGCACAAGTTGCACTGCCTTATCAGCGGCACCTTGTCAAGTATTCATATTTGAGGATGTGGAGAACACGTATCTATATAAATCACCATACATCCCATCTAGTGGAACCCATTGGAAGTTAAATCTTATAATGTCATAATCCCCAGATGATAGTCAAATGAATCCATGACTTAGGAAAGGTGGAATGCCTGACAAAAACAAGCATTGAGTAAGTCTCAAAAGCATCAGACATGATGAGAGAAAGCCATCGAGAAGATCTTGAACCAGGAAAATGAGAACATACAACATTATTTCCATCTAAGGGAAGACAATCAATAACCACTAATAATAACCGTAGAAGAAAACAATTCACATGCAGACCCGACACCAGATATGGATCACACCCACATGGGAAACCATGAGATCAAGAAGGTGGAAATAACAGCAATAACTACCACAATATCTGATCAAACCTATAGCATATGTATAGGAGAATTTTTAACACAATATTCAACCATAATACCAACAAATCCGGGTTGAGTCACATCAACAGAAGAATGGGAGGAACCGCATCCCATAGGGTTTAGGGAATTTTTACCTCAAATTCCTGCCTAGTCGATGTATGTATTCTCTTATATGTGGAGAATGTTGGATAGAGGGGTCACCCATTCTATCACATACCATGACTCACATCCCTTGGAATGAAGGTTTACTTCAAGGTCATATCAGGTCTCCCTTTGATGCACTATTCACCATGAAACTCAAAGAGTATCATAGAATGGTTAGAGAAGATCCAACAAAGGAAGTTAGATGCTCTCCTACCATTCATCACATGGTACACCACCCCGAATGCAGTATGAATCAGTGAACGTTATAGGCATAAACCCCATATAGCTGACTAAAAATGATACAAATAACATGTATATATGAGAAGTGGGTTCCCTCTTGAAGATGGTCTACAACGAACTTGGCGGCGTGCACACCCGAAACGAAAGAGTTGACTTAAATTTAGGCACCCCATTATTCAATACACCAACACCACTCCCATGAATCCCTAATAAGGAGAAGAATAAGAACATGTTCTATGACCCACATCCTCCTCCTCGTGAAGATGATTCCCCCATGCTTGAGGAGAGATTCACTCGACAAGAAAAAGAAATGAAAGAGATAAGGTGAATAAATGTGGAGATGATTTGATAAATCCATCCTACTAGGTATGTTACTTATGTGTAGTGTCAAAAAAATACTTCCATTAGATGTACCTCTACCTCACAGGCTCATCCTGATGGATGAAGCAAGTATGGAAGGATTATCCAAGGTAGCACTGGGACCATCAATCTACCTGAACCCAATTTTGATAGGATATCAATATTTCCATCCATTAGGGAAGAAACCATAACCAATCCAGGAAAATCCATTAAGGATGCCCCCCAACTGGGTATCCGCCTCAAGTTCTAGA
The DNA here is from genome assembly GCA_963277665.1 of Viscum album. Lineage (NCBI taxonomy): Eukaryota > Viridiplantae > Streptophyta > Magnoliopsida > Santalales > Viscaceae > Viscum > Viscum album. The sequence continues at coordinate 1,283,264,137 of OY728159.1, read as the reverse complement.
AGCACTGGTACATCCAATCTTTCCCCTGCTGCACCCTCTCATGCTCAGGTCTAACATGACATGCATCAAGGGATCCTGAATACCATCCTGTTATTGACAACTTGAATGGAAGAAATGTAAGGACAGAGTGCTCTAATACAACTAGAATGGAAGACCTCTCTGGATTAGGTAAGAAACATCCCCCACTACCAATTTTCAGAAGCTCCATACTCCTAGTGTTCAATGGATAAGGGGACCCAGAGTAGCATCTAATGAACTACTCTTATTACTATGATCCCATGATGGGAAATCTAGAGCAACAAGAAGCTGTGAAGCTCATATGCTTTGTGTGAACCCTATAAGGTTCAAACTTTTTCTGACACAACAGTTTGTAAGATAACATAATAACAGGATGTCAGAATCTCTAGTTCTAGTTCATACTCCAGTTCAGCTCAACATTTCTAAAAACAATAGTCAATGATCTCATGAACTAAAAATAGTGAGATAATGAGAGAGTCTCAAACTTCATCACCTGATGGAAGGGTCTGACCTAATCCTTGAACTGACCACTCCCCCAATATGAGATTTTGTCCATGTGCATCGACAACATCCATGATGATCTATGATAACCACTTATTTAGGAGAAATATACAAGTGGGTTCTAGGAATTCTCTTCAATATCTCAAAGGATAGAAGATTCATTGTAATAGACTAATATCAAGTCTCGAGAAGCCCCAACAGTCCCAGTAAAAAGAGTAGGGAGCACTGAAGTAGCTTCTATCATGCTTAAGACACCCCCTATATCAGCTCCAGCTCCAAGGCCCCCACCAAACCATACATGGCCCTTTGGATGTCAGCATTCACCCCAAACTCAGAAAGAAAAGTGGAGGGGGGAAAAATAAATTAATTCTAGGAACACATATATAAAGTATCCTCTTCTTAATTTTTTCAAGTCTATGGTAACTTCATAAACACCGTGAATTGCAAATTTGTTCAGCTACTGAAGCTGAAGAGGGGTGATGAAGTAGACCTTGATGATTGTCCCGACTACTATCCCTTCCATTGGATATTGGGACATAAAATTTAAGAGTAGTTTGTCTTTAAGTACATCCTACATTGAATGATAGATTCCAGACATGTCAAGTTGGGACCATCACCTGTGCAAGTGGCATAAGTTTCTACCACTGATTTGAATGAAGAAGGGATTGGAAAAAAGATGTTAATAAAAAGTTTAAATTTTTTGATAGTAGGATGACTTAGAAAATAGTCAACCGATCTCATGGAATACTCTAGGCATAGTTGAAGAAACCAACTGTGCCTCTAATGGATCCTAATTTAACATATCTATCATCCTTGGCTCCAAAATCTTACAAGGGACAACCACCCAAAAAACAGTCCAATCAGAAGTGCGGAAAAAAGTGGAGGGAGATGAAATTTCACCAAAGACAACTTTTCATTGACACTCTCAGATTTTATGCCAATATATCTAAACATATAGGCACCACCCCACCAAACGTCACAATGGAATCCACCCCACCAAATGGCACCACTGGAGGCAGATAAGGAGGTAAAGTCATCATCAAAAGAGGAGATGATTTTTGGATTCATCAATTTTATCCACTTAATGGATATCTTCTCTGAGGATGAATATTTTTATGAACTAGAATTACACACGCCTAATTTGGGGGCTATAGGAAGAAACCATAGATTATAGGGATATCAAGGGATATATGGCCATGGAAAAAATCAATCTTATAGCCGAACCCATGATCAAACTATTAGTATTATAAAAAAAATCATAGAAGGACCCTCTAGTGGATCTGACATGGAAAAGAAAATCCCTTGACCCCTAAAAAAGTCACCCTAGTCCAATTATTCTAAAATATTCCTCAGAGGAAGAACCAATGATTAATTTCCCTCAGTAGGTGAGCAGATATTCCTGGCCCAATCCACAAAAGAAAAAAGGATCCTCCAGCTTTGACCCTAAGGGCCATCCCATATACATAAAATTCTCAAGACCCTAAAGTGCTTGTGAAAGAACATCCCCAAGATGAGAAGCTACAACCTTTAGATCAGAAATATGACATCCTGATGTAGTTAACTTCATTGACAACTATGATCTCAATCATGGATGTGATGAATCTATCAACAGATCTCAGGGAAGCACTCATCTAAGTTTTGTTATGTCACAAGGAGTTCGAAGACGAGGTGGCCACCACTAATGTATACTAAACATAAACTTCATTGATAATGGATATGGGTTTAATCTCATGCCACTAAAGACACTTCATTGTCTGGGCTACAATGAGTATGATCTGACACCCTACACTACATCATTTTTAGACTATGAAAAAAAAATGAGCAGAAACCATTGGATCAAATAAAGCTCAAAACCCAGTTTGGTGACCTCTTTTCTCACCCAAAATTTCTGGTGGTCCAAAATAATATGGCCTTTAATTCCATGTTAGGGAGGCCCTAGATGCATAAACATGAAGAAATAACCTCCTCTTACCATAAGTTCCGCAAATATAACATTAATAGATAAAGTGGGACACTGCATGCCGATAAGGCACTATTTGAGTCCTATGAGTAACACTATATTGGTTTAGGTTTCTACTATCCAAAGGGTAAACAACCCTTAGCTGACAGAATTGATCTGGTCACTGCCACAAATGATTGTGAAATGTTTCCCACCAATACCCTCAAGTATCATGGGGAAGAATACGTACTGTCCATCAACCGGATTGAAAGAATAATTCTAAATTTGGATGTGTATTCAGTAGTTCTCAAGATTTTAGTTATGATCACTAATTCTGATAATGTTGAAAAGCTCACTATATCCCAAGATAATGGTGGTAATTTAGATGAAAATTACCCTGAACTATAATCAAAACCATAGAAAATACTTTCCCCACCCACTAAGGAATGAGGAAGTGTCTCTTCATTCAGAGAAGATGAGGAAACTCTTTTACCCCTCACTACATCATCTCTAGAGAATCGACTACCAATGGACAAGGAAGAAGAGAAAAATTCACCTCCCAAACACAAAAACTACATATCCTCCCTCAACTATGGTGTAATCATTTACAGGATTGTTTCGCTATCATAAGATGAATAGAAAGATTATGAGGATGCATAGAAGGAAGAATAATAGGATATGAGGGATGCCCCTCTATAATTTTAGCAAGGCATCTCTACCACCATTGATAAACTCAAGGAAATAAACTTGGGTACAGAGGATGACCCGAAAACCACTCTAGTTAGTGTGGCCATGAATTCTGAAGAGAAATAGGTATATTACTTTTTCATGAAGTAGAATGAAGCTATTTTCTCGTGGAATTATACAGAAATTCTAGGTCTTGATCCAGAGGTGGCCAATCACCACCTGGCCCTGCTGTAAAATCACTGTGGCTATAAACAAGATTCTAGAAGGACACACTCGACACAGACTTCTAGAATAGAGACTAAAGTTGACAATCTCATCAGAGCTAAATTCATTCAAGTGGTCTAATACCACATTTGGCTAGAAAAAATTTCCCTTTTCAAGAAGAAGAATAGGAAGATTAGGGTCTGTATCTACTTTAGGTACCTTAACCGATACTGGATGAAAGATAATTTCCCAGTCCTGATAACATAATTGTTGATCAATGAAACTATTGGATATGAGGCTCTCTCTCTCATGGATGACTATTCAAGATATAAACAGATCCAAATGGCTAAGTAAGATGAAGAATCTACCACCTTAAGGGCTTCCTAGGGAGTCTTTTTCTACAAGTTAATTCTCTTTGGTTTGAATAATGTCGATGCCACAAATCAGTGCACCATGCACTTAATTTTCAAACACTTCTTAGGAATGTTTGTTGAATGATATGTTGATTATATGGTGGTTAAATCATGAGAATACTCAGACCATTTATAGATATTGAAACCATATTCAATAAACTATGATAAAATAGTTTGAAAACGAACCCCCTGAAGTGTGATTTCAGCGTCAACTTAGGGAAATTCATCAACTTCATCGTATGCCACCGGGGCATCGAAGTGAACCCGGAGAATAAAATTTCCATTCTTGGAATGTCACCTCCTCGAAACCTCACAAAGTTGAGAGGACACCAATGACACCTAGACAACATTCAACACTTCATATCCAACCGTGCAAGCAAATGCTTTCCCTTCACCAGGATTATGAATAAAGGGGTAAAATATCAACAGATAGAAGACTATCAGGAATTGTTCAACAATCATGAGAAATATATCTTAAGTACATTAGTGATAATTCCACCTATTGAAGGATGATCACTCATTCTATATGTAACCTCCATGCTACAATCCCCAGGTTCCTTCCTCACATAGAAGAATAATATCGGCAGTGAGAATAGTCTCTATTGCCTCATCCAAACCATGATCGATGCTGGGAGTCGTTCTTCGAATATCAAGAAGAGATACCTTGCATTAGTATTTATAGTCCAGAAGCTGAGACATTACTTTAAACACCATGAATTCCATTTGTTCTCATGTAGAAACACACAAAAGTACATATCAATTTTCTAATGTTGATTGGATGCATGTCATAGTGGGTGGTCAACCTACAGTAGTTTGATATACGGTTAATACTTCAGAAATCCATCCAAGGTCAAACATTATTAGATTTCATGGCAGAGCATCCCTCAATAAAGGTGGCACCATTAAATGTTGAGATACCTAATGAGGAAGTATTATCTATTCAGGATAACTCCCAGATGCGGGAAATGCACTTTGATGTTGTGTCTAGAACCCCGATAGAAAAAATAATGGAAGACCCCAAGTTCAACAAATTGTTCTGGTGAGTCATACTCATATCCATAGAAAAAAAAGTTCTTCTCTATTCCTTCCTACTATCAGAAGGATTCACAAATAATGAAGTAGAGTACTAGGCCCTCATTGTAGGCTTGAAACTAGCACTCCAAGTGCAAGATGAACACTTGAAGACAAAAGGTGATTCAAAACTAGTCATCAAGAAAGTCAATGGTGACTATGCTATTAAGAAAGAGGATATGATCCCTTTAATAAACAATATTTTATAACTGATGGTAGAATTACTGTTAGAGTCGACATTGGCTTACGTTCCCCAATCACAAAATGTGCAAGTTGATGCATTGGAAAATACAACCACAACTCTAGCTGACCCAGATCAGAACGAGACAGTCATCAATATTTCCCACCGTCAAATGGTTTTACCATATGTTCAATATATGATGGGAGAAATTAATTTGATCAGTCTCATCTCTGAGCCATATGGTCCTACCACTGGCATGATGACTCCCATTTTGGATTATCTTCAAATGGGAGAACTCCCACCAAATAGGGATAGAAGGGAACAAATCCGAAGAAGAGCAGTCAATTTTATGTTGTACGATAGAACGAACTAGAAAAAGGTTCTTTATAAGTGAGGAATTGATGGATTCCTTTTCATATGAGTTAATGGAGAAGAGACCACTACCTTCATGAAAGATGTGCATGTCAAAACTTGTTGGTCACACCAGTTAGAATCCAAAATCTCTCATAAAATTTGAAGGCTTAGGTACTATTAGCCCGCCATGATGTAGGATTATGTTGATTTCACCAAAAAGTTTCATTCCTACCAAGTCCTTTCAAATTTCATCTGTCAACCCCATGACTTGATTCACACTAATAAGTACTCATGGAAATTATCCATATGGGTAATGGACATCATGGGGCCATATCCTCCCACCACGGCAAAAAAATTCATGTTTATTATCATAGAAACTGAATTCTTTTCCAAATAGGTAGATGATATACCCCTTAAAGAAGTCATAGATAAAACAATTATCAGCTTTTTGAAATCCAATATAATCACTATGTTTGGTGTCCCTCATATAATACTGATGAAAAATGGCACCAATTTATGCTCTATTGAATTAGAAAAACTCTACCATGAGTATGGTATCAAAGCCAATTATTCATCCCACTAACATTCAGGGTCCAACGAATAGATAAATGATTTCAAAAAGACCCTACCCAATATACTTTAAAATATGGTAGACAAGGATAAGAAATCATTTACGGACAAGCTCCTCTAATCACTTTGTTCTTACCAGACCACAACCCGCACCACCACTCAAGAAACCCCATACTCATTAGTATACAAGATGAATGCAGTTCTGTCTATTGAAATTCAACTGCCATCACTCCGCGTCACTGTTAGTGATCAAATATCTACAGATGAACAATCTGAAAAATTCTTGGATGAGATGGAGTGGATAGATGATAAAATATTGCACACTTTTCACCATTTGAAATTCTACCAAATTGGATTGCATGAGCCTTCAATAAGAAGGAAATCCTCCAGTATTTCCTTGAAGGAGAAATGGTGTTGGTCCTTAGAACCCTAATGATACTCGGGAAGAAGCCTCCAAAGTTGGAGCTAAAATGGGAAACCCGTATGTCATACAATAAGTTTACTCCAATGGATAATACACCCTGATTTCATTGGATGGAAAGCTGACCAAACTCCCACCAATTCTAGGATTATGAATAAATATTTCATGTAGCCAAAATCATACCAAAGACCTTTCCACACGATGTTTAACTATATGGAAGATGTACTAATATCATGATAATAAATCACATGATGAATTCGTCCATGCTACATGATGATAAACTTCTCATCATCTTTTTCCCCACCACAAGATGTTAAACTACATGGTAATTATGTCTTTCGGTATAATGATTTGTTGATCATAAATCGGATATATGTGAGGGAAAGGTAAAAATGCCCCTAATTTTTATGTAGGGGCCAGATCAGCACAAAAATTCCATCTTATAACTACATATATATTGATTCCCATTCGTCAATGGGACACATAATGACACCTAGATTCTACATCCCAGTCCAGCCACCGGTCAAAATCAATAATTCCCATATCCTTGCATATAATCCATATTTGTGTGGGGAGATTCATGAAACCTAACAACATGAAATTAAAATAAAAGGCCCCAACAATGTTCTCACAGGAGGGGATGTTGCCTCTGGCATTAGTCACCTACCATATCATGCTACAGGACTACGTATGGATTGATTCCCATATGTCGATGGGATACGTAGTGACACCCAGATCTTTCATCCTGGTCTAGCCACCATAAAAAAATTATCCCCTCCTCTGAATGAGACAAACCTATATAGAGAGGTAGCTCTAGAACTATGTGTGGCTTGATTCCTTCCCCTGCGAGTTACATAGTGATTCCTGGATTCTTTGACCTAGTCCAGCTACCACCCACAAACAAATTTTCCTCCTTTCCCTATGCAAATGTCAATACTATGTAGGTATTTTCTTCATAAGAACCACATTTGGGTTAATTCATTCCCCCACATAATACATAATTAGTACTTAGATCTATAAACATAGGCCTAGATGTAGAAAAGTATTAAAGGAAAATTCCCCTGTCCTTCTTCATGGTCCCCCTGTGTGATAGAGTAATCCCTTTCCAGTCCTTGTTTCTCACACTAAGTACTATTTATGTGGGCTTAGGAGTCCCAAAAAAGGATTTTTAAAAGGAATAAAAACTCACTACTAGAAAAAGTCCTTACCAAAAGATGTAAAATTACAGGGTAACCAAAGAACTACATGTGGCTTGATTCATCCTCTCACATGATACGAAGTGATACCCATATTCTTCATTATGGTCCAGCCACCACCTAAAAAAATTTCCTCTTCCCTATGCATGGATAACATATATGTAGGTAATTTCCATCAAGAACTATGTATGGATTGATTATTGCCCTCACAAAATATGTAGTAATGCTCGAACTGTTAATCCTGGTCCAACCAACATTAAAAAAAATATTTATTTCATATGGGTGAGTTAGAAAAACATAGGGAGCATGTTATTCATAACTACATGAAGTTTGATTCCAAACTAACTATGGTATATAGGAAACCTCCATGAGGTTCAATCCCAACACTTTACTCACCTAATCCTTATCACTTAAATTCACTCTAGTCCTAACCACATGACATTAAACTGCATGGACAAAGAAGTCCTAACCATGTGACAATAAAATGTATGGTAGATCAAGAACTATGTGTGGATTGATTCTTAAAATGATGGTATATGTAGTGACACCATGGTTTTACTAGGTCCATCCATAAAAAGAAGGGATCCCCCAATCCCCTGCATGTGAAATGAAAATAGATACAGGGGATTTAAAATCTAGACTCTTATATCCAAGAATGTTTTAAAAGAAAATTTTTTCCTTTACATATGAATCAGATCTATGAATAGAATCTCATAACATAGAACTAATAATTGTCTAGATATTTGACACGTACCTAGAAATCCCCTTTTCATCCATCAAACTCCATGCCCAAAAAAATCACAGGTCACTATAATCATCCATGGATATTAAAAATAGATGGATAGTGTCCCTCATATTCCTTTGTTTGACTATGAAAATTATTCTCGGATGGCTCTGCATACATTTCCCAAAAAAATGGCCTATCAAAAAATGTAAAATATTTCCCCAGGAGTGGCCTTTCCTAATTTCGTACTCTCATTGGCTCCTAAGCCTCGTATCATCCCTCCTGACTTGAGGGATTCCAGAATCATGGTTTACACCTTCTTCCCCCGCTCATGTATAGGGAAAATCAATAATATCCCAGCCCAATTATCACATATTTACATATGATTCCTTTCTTATTTCATCCCTGCAACATGAAGATTAAACTATGATGTCAACACCCTTTCTACACGTTGTTAAAAAATATAGAAGACATCCTGATCACATGAAAAAAAAAACTACATGATTAGTTCACCTATTTTAAATGACAATAAACTACTTAGAATCTATGTCCTTAATCTAAGACGTTAAAATACATAGACCAATAATGTTCTTTTTCTAGAACCTTCCATCCCTAGGCAGTTGACTGAAACCCTTACCACCCCTTGTTTTTCACAATGGGCATAGCACATGTGGCCTTAGGAATTTTGACAGAGGACTCCCCCACAGAGCCATGGAGAATCAATTTAAAATGATTAACCCTACTAACATGACTTTAAAAGGAATATTAGTGTTTTCCCCTCCACATTGGTAAACCAAAAGTCCTAATTTTATGACATTAAACTGAATGGTACCCCAAATATAGCAAAAATTCCCCTCCCATGATTATTAATTAGACCTAGGCAGGGTGTCCATTATATGGGATCCAAGATCTCCAAACCTGGGCCCAACCCCACTGAGGGAATCAAAATGCATCACCCCAAGTATGAGTTAGATCTATTTGGGGGAGTTCCCGACTCTATGGGTAAATAACAACCCGAATTCTACCAATGTATCAAGGAACACTTTATCCATTTGTCAAAATCCATTAATTGAGTGATCTTAGATCATCATAATCATTCATGGACAACGGGAATAAAAGGAGAGTTTCATGGATACACCTTTTCTTGACTATGCATTCAATACCTCAATGGCTCTACATATGTTGACCAAAAAACTATTCTGTCAATTGGAGGAAAATTCATCCCCAGGAGAGGCTTTTCTTATTTTCGCACGCCTAATGGATTCTAAGCCCCATTTATTTCCTCCTGATCCACAAAACCTCAAAACCATGATCTACACTTTCTATCCTACCCATATCCTGTATATTCCAGGACATCCTGACTTGATTACCCTCTAGTTACTCAAGGATCCTATATCAACTTCCTAATCGCTAGATGATTAAACTTCATGATACATGATACCTAGTATTCACCCCTATAATAGGTCACATAAAAAGGGTACTTCCCCTCATAACCCTATGATAGAAATGAATCTACATAGGAAAATTGACATAGGCCTTACCCCATTAGTGAATCCATATCCAGAATGAAAATGCCCCATCCATATGCGTGAATTAGATCCACAAAGGAATGAGCCTTAAAATAACTATGTATAGTTTGATTCCTATCATCACATGATACATAGTGACATCCGAATCTCATATGTTAGATCCAACCACGAAACATAAGTGTCCCCTACCTACCTACACAAGGGTCAAATTTGCATAAGGAAACAACTCATATGGATAGGATAAAAATTCCTCCAATTATTCCCAGTATTCCCAAAAAAGTTCAACCTAAAATGCCCCCTTTTCATGACCAGTAACACCTCTCCACACACCATACTATGTGTCCAGAATGTTCTCAATCCCCATAACTATCCATGGACATCGAAAACTGATAGCTAGTGTCTTTTGGACACCTTTGTTTGACTACGAACATTATGCTCCGATAGCTTTGGATATGTTGCCCCAAAAAATGTCTTATAACCCAAAGGAAAATTTTTCCTCATTAGAGGATTTTATTATCTATGCAGGCCTCTATGATGTCTACATATCACCTCATTCCCCAGTTTTGAAAACCCCTCATATTACAATTTATATCTTTTCCCCCTCATTCGTGGAGGTGATATAACATTTCTAGTTAAATTTTCATGGAAAAAGTCTTGGTTATACGACATTAAACTACATCACACACTATCCCTCCTTTTCACAAGTCACTTTCATGGTGGATTAGTTTCTAAAACAGAACTAATAAAAATCCCCCCATACTTTTAGAAAATCTTCCTTGAACATGCCATCCACTATGGTCCTTAGTAGAAAAATAAATTCAAAGTTTTATAAAAAATTTCTAGCCATCAGAAATGGAAGGATAGTGTCTTACGGACACCTTTTATTAACTATGCATATAATTCCCCGATGGATCTATATATGTTGCCCAAAAAATAGCTTATCAACTAAAGTAAAATTCATCAACAGGAGAGGCCTTTCCCACGTCCATACCCCCTATGGTTTTCATTCCCCATATAATGTTTCATATCCATAAATCACATATCTGGGTCTTGAAAAATACCTCATCCATGTATGAATGTTTCCAGGACATTCTCGGTTAATGATTCCCAAATTGGGGCCCTTTCCCCACAAGTCATGGTCAAAGCTATTCGACCTAAAACATCAGTAATGATAGTCTAGTTGGAAAGACTCTAAACTACCAATGAAAAAGACACAACACCCACCAAGGTGGAAACCCATAAAGGGAATCTTGGATAAAATCCAAGTGCTGACCCTCTAAATCTATACTACATATGGTTTATGAAAAACATCAAAAATTTTAAAAAAATTATCAAGAGACAAAAATATTTTTAGGTAAAAACCCCACAAAGGGTGGCCTAAGAAAAAGTTAAGTTATACCTACTAAGCCCACAGTATAATAGAATTAGGAAAAAATTAGGGTAATAATAGAAAAGACACAATGTTTTTAGGGTTTTTTAGGAGACCCTATATATATTCAAACTATTCTTGCTGAGCCCCTTTGATCAAGAAAGAAATAGAGAATTATTTGATCACTCAAATCAGGACTGATTCTATATCGAAATAGCCCCCTCTTCATCCTAATCAGATCCCCTTCCGATGGGGTAAATTTGTAGGGTCCTAAAAAATCTGAAAAGGGAAAGAAAATACTCCTGCCAATTTGATAAAGGAATGTGATGCATGTGGGGATGAAAATTGGAGGTGAAGATTGAAAAAAAAATCCAATTTCTAAAAGGAACCAACTTGGTCCACATATTGGTTATCAGAAAAGGTCCATAGAAGGTACAAACATCGAACCATGTAGTATGAAGACAACTTGAGAAACTCTGTCCCACAAAGCATTGGTTGGAGAACCAAGCCATTTGTGAATGAGATAAAAATAGTTAACCAAGGCAATTAAAACCATATTGTTGATGAAAATGTGATAGAGAAATTAGTCCACACATACCATCCCCGCAGACTGAGCGGTTTGCGGATCAAGTGGGGATGGTAGCATCCCGTGAACCGCATCATTCATGGGATTGAGGTGGCGATTTCCACCGATGTGAACTGTAACACTACAAATATCAGTTGGCTGAGTCATCCATGGGTCAGATGATCCCTCCACGGGCTTCCGAAAAAGGTTCCATGTGCCCATAGATACACCATCCCTAAAACTCTATAAAAGGAACACTAGGGGAACTGAAAGAGGGATGGAGAGGAAGGATTCCATAGACTGGGTTATGGTCAATGCTAGAGAATTGAGACTTTGATTATTCATAGATAAAATATTGAAGACTTCAAAGGTGAAGAATTGAAGAAGGACCACGAACCATCTTCCAGCAGGTATAAACCTACCAAAAACCATAAATAGAAAGAGACTTAATAATAATCAATTGGAAATGAACCTAAATGGTGAACCTTGAAAAATAGGCCCTTCACATATGAAATTATCATAAACCATAGACAAAGTGCCCCTCCTTCCGTCTGGTGAACTGCATGGCACATCACTACGTGGACAAGACCTTGTACCACATAACACCATTCTATGTGGATAAAACCCGAGACTGCATACCACTATAGTATGCAGTAGCTCGCATCTAGGTCTGTGTTCCACATCAGTACGCGAACAACCCCTTCACCCACATAGAAATATTCTATGTGGGGAAGCCCCCATAACACATGAGAAAATGGTATTCGGAATGGGGTGTCTTTGAGTTTTCCACCATCCTATTCAAATATTCTTCTCCCATTCCTGTCACACCCTCCATGTCCCCTACGCTAACCATTCCACCTTTATCAGGCCAAATCCTCTTCTAAAGCCACTAGACCCTTATAACTAGACCATCGGGTGGATCAGTATGCCATTCTGAGTCTACATACCTAAGGTAAGAAGAGGTAAAATGATGTTCTCTCAATGGTTTGGACCCCCAAGACTTCATTAAGTCTACATTCCCGAGGTAACCCAAAGTCCAACCTTGGGACATGGATGTAAACCTCCCTGTTCTATGGATAGAGGGTAGTCACTCGCCTTTCCCATCCCTGAGCATCACTGAAAAATAAGGAGCTCATGCCTTGCTTACACTTTGACAAGGGATGATTCTCCCCCCTACTAGAATCTATTTTAGGGAACTCCTCATGAGGTAAGCCCCTATCCTTTTTGTAGGAGATAGCACTTTCTCCCCTCTCCATCCCGACTTTGGATGTGTCTAGATAGCTCACCATACATGAATATCTTGGATATCAACATGGGTGAGGGGATGAAACTTTTAAATCCCCTTTCCTTATCCAGTGGGGCTCGTAGGATCACCCTCTTCCACTGTCTCCCTCCTCATTTTTCCACAGATGAAAATGGAAAGTAAACCTTTGTTAAATATTTCACATCCTCTTGTTTCTCACACTGAGGATGAATCATGTGGGCTTAGAGGTCGGTGATGATATGACATTCACACAACCCAATCATGAACTATGAAAACAATGATTTCCAACACAACCCTGATATTTATGAATCCTTTATTTAGGCCTTAACTCCATATCATCTCATCCTTTAAATGAGAGATCATTCCCCCATCAAATGGGAAGCTCCCACGCATAAGAGCCAATCAAGACACAACCTTGTAACGAACTATGAGAACTATGATTCCTAATCTAACCAGGACACATAAGATGGCTATTTATGGCTTGATCTCAAAGGGAAACATTTCACAAAGGTTAATCCCAATCATGTCCCACATAAAGGGAATCCTCATCAGGAGTAATCCCCAATTTACTACTTTCAGAAAGGCCTCTACATCGGTGTAAGTCCAAACCATGCATCCTCATATGGGTAGCTTCAATGTATAAGCCTCGAGTTTAACATAACTACACAAAATTTGATTCCCCATTTATCAGGATATGTAAGAAGCCTCCATGAGGTCCAAATACAACCCCCAGATCAACAGTAATGTTTCCCAAGCCATATTCTAGGTAGGGTTATATCAACCCATATTACCATATCTCTTATGGGTACTTTGAGCCACTTTGCGGTAAGTCCCACATGAAGTCTTGACTAGGCATCCTCTACCTAGACGTCCTCACCACACGATACAAAAACTGAATGGATAGGTCCTCATCACACGACCTTAATAGGTGATGTGTCCAGTTAAGCTGCATCGAACTACATGGGCTAGGATTCCTCCCAAGATGATATGTAGGAATACCATCTCATGGGTTTGACCCCGACATCAAAACAACTCACATCCCCCTGGATGACGATAAAATTCAGAGTGCCTCATCACCTAACTTAAACTAGTGTCATCTCAGTAATTCCAGACCCATGTGTATATATGGTTAACCTTGCAACCCAGGGGTAATCCGTAGAAACATGCTTGGTAAAGAACCAAGGATTCATGAACATATGAACATTGCTCAAATCTATAAGAGAGTTTCATATAAGGTAATAATTCTCCCCAAAAGGGTGTGATGATCCTGACCTCCTATCCTCTTGACCAATGGAGTCCTTAAGTGACATTGTCCAAATCTTAATCCAATGAGTGCCTGCCTTGGGAAAGAAGGTTCATGAATCATGGATAAAAGGGTCATTGGGTGTTTTTGGCTCAAAAAATAATCCCATTGGAGAGTATCCAAGGACATCATACTATACATTAAACCCTTCCTAATAAGAAACAATGGGTCAATATCGATCAGGCCATTCCATCGTCTCTCGATACAATGTGAATCAGGTCAAAAGAGTAATATAAAAATAAATAATAACATAAGGTGTCAACATAACAAAATTATGAGGAATATGAATAGACATATAAATCCACAACATATTTCAAGGATCTTGGAAAATACCATCATATAATAGTGGAAAAATTTATTCACATCTTATCTATAAAGAAAATAGTAGATTAGGATATCCCCCTTTATCCTATACATTTTATCTTATGAGCTATAAACTTTACCCATTAAATTATAGGCCTTTAAAATTATGGGCCCAACAATCATATAATGATATAAACATACATATATATGCCACATTAACCATAAATATATAATTAATCATTAAAAAACATTTGATAATTTACCTCTGAAAATTAAACATGTAACCTAAAAACATTAATGGTTGAAAATAAAACATTTAATAAAAAATGAATATTTCAATCAATTATATTACAATTAAATGATATAACATAAAAATTAATTTACATTTCTAAATAAGACCTTAGTGTATGATAAAAAAATATATAAAAATTAAAAATAAATATACTTTGAATTTTAATATTTTTCAATTTAAACAAAGATATTATAAAATAATGGTTTAAAAAGATAATTATAAAGGTAATAAAATATATTTTAAGAAATTATTGAGCAAAAAAATAAAATGTAATAATTATAATGGAAACCAAAGAAATATTCCTGAGAAAGTGAAAGGGTAAAAAATGTAAATATATAGGGAGAAATATTTTATTCACACCTTTGTAAATATTTCAAATTCAATAGAGAAAAGAACATAATAAATCATATAATTAGATATAATGATATATAATACATATATTATAAAATATATAGTTAATAGACATGGAAGATAGTTTTATAATCAAAAAGAGATATAAACATGTTTTTCCTTACCTTCACTCCTAACTTTTTTAAACAATCTCTAACTCCTTGTATACTAAAAGTATTATTATTAATCACCTATTTTAGAAACATATTTATATTTATTATGATTTATAATAAACAAATATATTCATTTCAAAAATATATATTAGTTTTTCAGTGTATTTTGATCATTAGAAGTTGATATTATTGTTTCTTTCATACTTACATTAGCATAGCATCTTTGATCATTATTTCAAATCATGAAATTCTTAATAAGGAATTATTCTACTATTTCTAAATCATATTAAAATTATATTTTTTAATTTATACATGAACTATATTATAATATTCAAAAAAATTTAAATATATTAAAAGGGAAAACATTTCACAATTACCTTACTTTTAGATTCCAAATTTTAGATAAATTTTATCAAAATCATATCTAACTCTCAAAAATACAATTATTAAACCAATACATAAGAAAAATATTTTAGTGTAACTATCATTATTCTTAATGAAAACATTATAATTACGATGAGAAAATTACATTTCCAATGGATAAATAATAAATTTATTAAGGTTACGTATTGAAAAAACACATATATTTCAATAAAGACCACTTATTCTAATCATAATTATCATTCTAAAATTTAGGTTCATTATAAATATTGTTAATTATATACATGAATAATTTTTCAATTGTACCATGATTATTATTGGTTTAATATTAATCAGAGAATACAATCATAATAGAATTTTTTTCAGTTAATGTCTTTATATATACTTATTGTCAAAACATACTTCTCACATTATTATATAACATATACTTTTGACATGTATCTTATAATGTAATAATAAAATATTGGTTTTGTTTCCTTGAAAGTTTATTTGAAAATTTATATTTAAAATTAGTTTATTTGATTTATAATTTTTTTAGTCATGAATCATATATTAAAGAACACAAACACATAAATAGTATTTAGGTTATGATAAAAAATGTCACAAAAATATGATAAGTATTATAATTAATGAATAGTTATTTTATATTATTATTTTATCTATTACAATATATTGAAAATAAAATACTTCTCATAAAAATATTTTACTCTATACATTTATAATTGTTTTTTATAAAATAAATACCATTTAAATCTCATTGAATTACAATAATAAATGCCACTCATCAATATTATATAATTAGTTATTAGTGGTTAAAATAATATATAATAGATTGTTTTTTTTGTTTTGGGATGTTTATAAAGAAAACAATCATTTGTATTTAATTTAAATGATAAATAGTAATTTTGACAAAAAATATATAGAATAACTTGTGAATGTTATGGGTATAGAAAACATTATCATATTAGAATATAATTTATACAATATATCTAGTATAACTTAATCGATTATTACCCTATAAATTTAATCTACAACAATTATACCTCAAGAAAATTAATGTAAAAAAAATGCATATGAAACTAGGAGGTTTTTATGAAAACATTAGTACAATATATTTCGTATAAATATTGTTATCTATTTCAATTATAAGTCATATAATATAATGTATCAGGTACATCAAATCTAATAAAATTTATTAATTTCATTTTTTATAAGTATTACATAGATAATTTTTACCATATATACAGTATAAAATTGTCATATCATACACTATAACCCAATTGAATAAAATTTAATTATGTTAATAGAGAAAATTTTAATAAATATATTTTTTATTTAATAGGATTCATTTTTAACATAAGAGTATCTCCCTTTAATCATTTTAATCAAAAAAAGTAATATTTCATCCTTTAAGTTACATCCAGTATAACCATTATCATAATGAGTCTTGCAGACTCACTTTTATAACAAGTTACATTGAATTAAAACATATTTTATATGAACAGTATTTATTCAAATTATTTCTATTCTTAATTGTTCTTATCAAATCCAAATACTTCTTCTTTACCTTGTTGCTGAACAAAACTTCAAAAATACTATTTTTATAATATTTATGATTCAATTATTCCAGGATATATAGTTTCATAATTTTATGACATTCATTAAAAAATTAAACTTGTAAGAGTAATAAATAAAATTCTTAATTATTCATAAAATTAATGACAACCCAATTTAAAAAAGTTATTAAAAAATAAATAATAATTCTTTGGGTATTGAATCATTTTCACGCTTTATTCATGAACATTAATCTTTCATTAGTGCCACTATAAACTCCCTCATATAAATAAATTTACATTTTTTAAATTTCTTCTCATATTAGTTGACATTATATGAACGAGTAGGGTTGTTAACATTCAAGAAAAATAAGGAGACGAAGTGGTGAGTTTCTTGGATGTGGAGGATAAAAGAGAATATGAGTGTTGGGGGGTGGTCTTAAAACATTAATAAAAATTAGTAAATTACTAATACAAATATTGTTTAGTTAACTTTCATAAATTATTATCATGTTCACATGAATATATTTTTTACATATGTACACATACACACACACACACACACACACAAAATACTATTATATTTATTTTAATATCTCCCTAAATTAGTTAAACTCAGGCCCCATTATATTATTTCTCTATTTAATTAACTATATCTGACACACCTAGAACCAACATAGAACATGTAATATATTAACCTGAAGAAAAACAACTCATTCCCAAACTAATTATTTTAATCATTATAAAATATTTATTATCCTAGAACATAACTAAAATATAACTTAATGTTTACTAATCATTATATATTTTTGAAGACAAATAATTATCACACATAAATAAAAAATAAAAAATAACTATTTTTATAATTATTATTTTTGGAGATACATTAAACTAGAAAATTTTCACCCGACTAAACTATGTTCTGTAATAAAAATTACTATAAAATAAAAAACAAAATAATTATCAAAATTCAAAACCATTATGATTCTATATAAATTTAACAATAAATTAATTTAATTCTTTCCTGTATCTATTTTCTATGTCACCCCCAACTAATACATCCATCCTAATGTCCCAAATAATTCATCACTAAAACATTATACCCACTATTATATTATCATATAAGGTTTAAAAGTATAAATTTGGATAATATAAAAATTAATAACTATAAAGAATGAGTAATATAAATAAAGAAGACAAACAAAATGAAACTAATTAATATTTTCACCAGATCTTTATATTAAATAGTATTATATAAATGAATTCGTACAATATGACATATGGTTGTAAATATAATTATCAATTACATGATATATGATATATTCCAATTACAACTACCTTTGCGATTCATTAGTTTCATATTATATGATATATATTTGGCTACTAAAAAATTTGATGCTTTTTAAAAGATTTTAAATGTATTTCATTAATTGTTGATATGTTTTGAAATTATAAAGGATTTAACTAAATGTTATATTATATTGTATGTGTCATTACATATTCCAATTGAAGTCCTGTTGATGGCTTTATGGGACTCTATGATTGGATAACACTAGGGTACTCCTCAGTTTAACTAATGAAGGATATATAAGATATTAAAACATCATTCCTTAATAGATAACTGTATTGGATCTTCACTCTACTAGAAAATGATTTTTACCTTTCAATTATACTTTCCTTTTTCAAGTAAAACCATTCCATGGACTCTTTTATGTTCTAAAATCCCTACTACTGCAAATAGAAACAATAGTGGTGTCTTATTAATTGGTTATGGTTTAAAGTGTCTCTATATCATTGAATTTAAATTTTTATAAACTAAAAAAAATTAGTATTATGGAATTATTTTACAAATGGTAAAATTGTTTTTTAAAAAACACTTTTTTGATTCTAATGAAACATCTAATTAGTGACTTTTATTTAGGATTAATGATAGTTTAATAATCCACTTATAATTACACTATTAATTCATAATATTACTTCTTATAAATATTTAATGGAATTTTCTAATGTTTAGTGTAATTTTTTAAACCAACACCATTAAAATAAGCATTGAATTTATAAATAAACTCCAAATATGACCATACTTATTGGTATGTACCATTATTGGTGATAGGTTTAATCATTGATGATTATAGTTGAGGTATAATAAATATCTCACGGATACTAACCATTGTATTTCATTCCTTATAAAAGAGAATAGATATACATCTGATATATATAAAATACATATCTAATATAATGAAATAGTAATAATAGCTTCTGTACAACAATCAATAAAAAAATTATATACAATATTACTACATAATATTACAAGGTAAAAAATATTAACTACCTATGTTATCGTTAATATTACATGTTAAAAAAATGAAAATAAAAACAACAATACACATATACTGTTTTATAACACATCCCCTATGTTGTCCCCAGATGGGTCTTTCAGGTCATTACATTATTACCTACAACTCACCCCCAAGTTACAAAATGAAAAAGAGATAACTATAAATTATAAATTTAAATATTGAAAATGTGGTAAATGGTAGCTTGTTTCTTATGAAACATAAACACACAACACAATAACATCACTACTAATGAAATTGTTCAAATAAAATGATACTTGAATGAGAACCCAACCTAGAATCACATAAATAGATTTATTTTTTATATGAATAAAATAAAATAAATGTAACTAATATTCTAATTCCAATGTTTATATTAGATAATAAAGAACAATCGAATCACCACCACTACACTTATTTATAAAATTAAGGAATAAAACAACCCTAATATAAGGAGTAAAACTATTCAATATATATTTTATAGAAATTATCGAATCCCAAATAAATAATTAAGTTCTATTTGATAAAACATATTGAAAAATCTTTGAAATTACTTATAAAAAATAATTTAACCAGCTATCTAAGTTGTCAATTATTTAGCTATAAATAATTATTATAACATAAAAACACTTTATCCCCAATTTGAAAAAATAATTGAAAACTATAAACAGAAATTACATCATTTTATAAGGAGTAAAGAAACACATTTCACAAGTAACAAGTATTATAAAATATTTTCATTTTAGGTTTTATGAAAACTTCTCTTTAAAGATTCATAATAAGGGTGACATCACACACATGTACAACAAGATATAGTTATATTAATAAAAATTGTATGTGTTTAATGAACATGCATCTTTTATGTAACTTTTGTGTGTGTGTATAGAGAATATTGTATTTCTACAAAAAAATAATAAAAATAGAACATATGTTATAATTTATTATATTTGGTGATCCTGAATTCATTATTAGTGAATTTTTTTCTTCAATATTATCCTATAATACTATAAAACACATAATTTAATTCACTCTACCATTTTTACAAATAAATATTTCCACCCAAAATATCTTTTACAATGAAAATGGAATAAAATTGAATTATAATGGAATATAAGAATATGAAATGGTAATTAGAAAATTTTACCCCAATTTTTCTATAGGTTCATTAACATAACTAACATACTTTTAATAGATATCATACAAGATCACTATTCTTTTAACATCACCACCAATCTCATTCACTTGTATCAAATAAATACATAACTAAAAATTTTAGATACAAAATCACTAAAATTTCTATATATATAAATTGTGTGAAATGAAATGGTCACATACCATCTCATTTAATTACAGAACTCTTTTGACCTAGATGTGTGGTGAATTAATTATTTCTATCGTCATTTCTCAAAAAACACTCCCACAGGCTTGATGTGATGTGGTATGATGATGCTATCAAATGCCTCCCACTATTCCCTAGTCAAGCCTTTAGGGACATTCTATACATCTATCAAACTGATAAGGATGTTTCTTTAAATTCATTCCACAATAAACACCTGAAAACATTATATCTCTTTCCTAATTTTGTTTTTCCCAAGGACTATAAATGCATTAAGAACATCCAAATAGAATGAAATATTTGAATAATATATATATAATAACATATATTATTAACATATTAAGAAATAGTGAAACCATAATCATATATGATTATATATTTTATATAATACCTTTATATGTTTATCAAAAAACTCATTCTTTCATGGTAATAAAATATCCCTATAATCAACATTAGTAGTGTGGGGATACCACATCACTTGTTAATTTCCTTTGAAAAAGTATATAAATGATTCCTACAACCATGATTGGTACCCCATATATACAAAAGGAAATAGATACATTTATTTGAATGAACTTCAAAATATATTAAGTGTTTTTATTTTTTTTATTTTTACTATTATTTTAGTATTTATAATATATGAATTATTAAATTAGTATATATATTTATGCAATTGATGTTATCATGTTTAAATACATATCAATAATGGTGAAAACACAATAACCTCTTGATAATTACTAGTTCATGATCTGATTCAAAAAGTGTTACACTCTAGAGGTCCCTATTGATTTCCCAACATCCTTGGAAGATAAAATACTAATAGATGAAAGAAAAATTTCACAACTCAAAAATAAATAAAAGTAAATATGAGAGGTATTTGATGAATTGTGACCTATGTACTAGTGGTATAATAGTTATGTAGTGTAGTTGGAACACTCTACATATCATTTAAAATGATTTTATTATATAATATTAGTGTAATATATTTAGTAGGAGTAGAATAATTACTCAATACTATCAATGTACTCTGTGTAGCAAGAGTAGAAAAATTATTATCTATTGTAGAGAAGAAAAACCTTTAAAAATATACAGTTGAAACATTTTAAGGAAAAATTCTCAAAAAAACTAACTCAATTAATATTTTATTTCAATTAAAAATAAATTATTTTAAATTTATTCAATTAAAAATTTAAATATAGATATGATATTTACTAAAATTATAAATTTAGCCTATAAATTAAATTAAATTAATTCAATTCATGGAACTGTGTCTCGATGAGCCAGGGTTATTTTGAAATCATATTTTCTTATGAGTAATTGAAGATGAGTGCATATGTATTCAGTTTGGTACCCATCAAACCATGATTATTGAGAATTCAAGATTGGGATTTTGACATAAATCTGTTTAAACACATGACCTCAACCATGCAGGTATGGGTTAGAATCTATGGTTTTCAATATGTTTTTAGGAATCCTAGTATCCTATATAACATTGTTCTATCACTTAAAATCCAAATAAAAATTGATAAAGAAACTGAGCATGTTATATTTGGCCATTATTCTTGTATGATGGTAGAAGATGTCCTTTGATCTACTTTAGTTGATGAAGTCTTCCTTTCTACAAAAAAAAAGGAAGAATTCACTCTGAGAATTATGTATGAAAAGGCCCATACATTTTTTACTCATTGTATGGTCATTGAATATTCAAACTCTTATTGTTAATGGAGATTAAAATTATCTATTTGTGCTCGGTCTGAACATTAAGAGTAACATTGCTAGATTAAAAGTAAATATTCTAATGACGAGAGGGATCTACATGGAAAATATAAGGAACATGCAAAGTAAGGTCCTGCCAAAATATCTAATAATGATAATCAACTCCATAACTCTGAGGTTCTGAGATCTTTAGAATAGGGGAATAGTGGTTAGGGGTCTTACCTTCATCCCTTAACTATAAATAAAGGCCTTAGGCTGAAATTTTAGAATAAGAAGATAAATTAAAGTTTCTATGTGGATAATATTCCTTTATATAATTTAATTTTAAATGGTTACGGCCAAAACAATCACCTTTTTATTCAGTGGATAGACAATATGACAATAAATACGTTGCCCTAGTTGTTGAAGATTTGGAATTATGGCAAGAGGTACCAGGTACTTCCAAAAGAAAAGGAAAAACCAAGGTGGTGACTGCCTCTTTGATGAAACCAGTTCCATATAAATATCATCCAATAAAAGCTAGACATTCATCTCAAAGTGATAGCATTAAGCCCATATCTTCCAATCTTATGCTAGTTTTAAAAAACATTTATGAACCTTTTTGTAAATAGTCTACTTGTAGACATGACATGAGGGGTAAGAAATATATAGGTTATGAAGTAGCTAACCCAATTTAAATAAGGATCAGTAGAGTATTTTTTGATAAGGTAAATTATGGTGTTGTGGATACAATTTCTCTTGATGATGTTGTAGATCAGGAGCTTCATCAAGGGGTCATTTCATCATCTATAATTGACAAAGTTGCCTCCAGGGAGATGCATTTTCTATTGTCTTTATATTCAATAGTCTAGGATGTCCCTTTAATTTTTGGATATACTTGGGATTTGAGGAATACCTTTGGTGTATAAAAATCATGGATCTCATATTCATTGGTGAGTGGAAAGGCATCCACACCTTATTCCTTTGACTTTCTTACCTCTAAAATTAGCAAGGAGGAAATTAAATGTAGATTTGATGATTCTAAATAAAATTATGATATCAATGTCACTACTGATGTTTTTTTTGATTATGGGAGTGGTCCTTGGTACGAGGGAAATACATGGAGAAGGGGGTGGCATCCTCACAGTAGGGGTGGAAGAATACCTTTTCAAAGTATGAGTTCTCGATCTTGGGCTGCTTGAATTTTTACTGGCAGGATTGCATGTATGTCACATATCCTACATTGTCTCTTTATTTTTTTTAATAAATGTATTTTACACCATCATGTTAAAAAAAATCCAAAAAATTTTATATAATAATTTACCTTGATGATATAAACCAAATTTTCATAGCAACCCTAATCCGAAACTATAAATATACAATTGTTCTTTTTTTTCAAGGATTTTTCATGATTGAAAGTATGAACCATTAAACAACCAATATTTTAGGATTTGGATATCCTAGAATTCTTCATAGGACCTTTAGATAAATACTTTAAATATTATAATATTTAAACATACTTATCATAGTTTATTATAAAAAATTTATATAAAATATTTTTTATTGTATTAGATAACTATCCATATATTTAAAATGTATATTAGATTATGAAGATACATGATGTAAAAATAACAAAATTATTTCTTTGTTAACAATTATTTTATCTCTAACTCATTATAAGGTGATCTACTAAGGAATCAATCCATTTTTGTACTCAATTTTATAATATATTAATTAGATATGTCTATATTGAGTTTTATTTATTTTTTTGAATTTATTATATTAAAATTTATTAATTAAAATTTGGATGAATTTTTTTAAACTAACATAAACATAAAATATTGTTAATTTATTATATGAATTTAAATGAATTATATTTTAATCACAACATAACAGTAGATTGAAACTAATATATATCAAATCAAAATACCTCAAATAGAAGGTTAGACAATCTAGGGTTAAGTAAAATTAAATAATTTATCCTTATGGTTGTGCATTATGTTTCAAATAAAACTTAAAATTCCCTAGATACCTAATAAATCAATGTAATAAATTTATAAATAATAATTATAAGAATTAAATTAGAAAAATATAATTTATTAATGAGTTGAATATAAAATGAAGTACCTCTAAATGGGATACATCCATTCATAATTTATGGGACCTCTATCATTAGTCTCCACTTCAAAATGTAATTGAAAATATATGATAAAATAGAAAAATGATATGCAAAATAACATCTTTAAATGAAATAGAATCCATGAAATTATTTCTTGATTTTTATATTATTAATTTGGTTTAAAATTATACTTATAAATATATAATAAGAATGTATTAAATTAATTATAATAGTTGTAATTTTTTAACAAATTATTAATTTAAAAAGGTTACAATATCACTGTAAATATATATTATCCCTGAATTTTAAATCCATGTAATATAAGGCATTTCAAATTAACAGATCTTGAAATTTTTCTTAAATATATATTAATTACTTTCTCATTTCTTAATATTATAAGGAAAATATATTTTTCTGATTTCTTAAAGAAAAAAATAATTATTGAATACTTCCCATTATCATTTTCCCATATATTATTCTTGGTAATCAGTTATTTTAAGTACTTATGTAATATTGGATGATCCTTCGATGATATCAGGTCATTAGGAAATGTAAAAAGGAACATAGTCTCATACATTCCTCTAATTGAGAATATTGTCAATATTATGGAAAGATAAAATGTATCCACGATTAGAAAATATACTTGTTTACTTTAATAGTAGACATAATTACTTGAATATTATATAATTTTTAAATCTTAATAAAAACCCATGAAATATGTTGAAGAAGATATTGTTTCAATATCAAGTGATCAAATAATTTATATATCTATAAAATTCATAAATATTTACATTTTTGGATTATTATTTTATTTATTAATTTATGGATTCATCACAAATTTAAAAATATAAAAATATCTATAAACCCTTAACATACTAAGGTTATAGAAACCCTGCTCTTTATCAGACATTAATTAATGTTTTATCACATAAAAGTGAAAATAACAAAACATGTAATATTGATAAGTCTAGTGTATTTTGGAATTAGGTACTTACATGAAATCCTGAAACATGAAATACATTATCTTTATTGAAAACTTCCTTAAAATTCTCTTACTTAAAATTGCATTGGATAACTTGGGGACATATATAAGAAATGAGTGAGTTATATAACCTATTAAGGGAATACCCATGGCACAAAATGAAGACAATAATACATTTTAGTTCAATAGTCATATCACTAGGGCATAAAAATAATGATAATCATGATAAAAAAAGATATATCATGATATATCATGATAATCATAAAGGCAACATGGAAAATGTGACAATAAAGCAAAGCACTACATCCTAAATATAGATCAAGGATAAATATAAAGAATTCATGTTGTAAAAATACATATAAAGGTATCATGTTCACTACTTGTCCCAACATGATGTATCATGTGAATAAACATTATTCAATGCATTGGATCACTATATAATTCTTGGGACACCCATCACTTTCATTTCATTTTCATTATTAAGCGTTCCACATAGATCATAAAACATGGATTAATCATTATAATATTTAATTCCATCAACAAGGGGTGTGGAATAAATTATTTTAAGTCCCAAGTAAAAGATGTATAAGTGTATAAATGTGAACACCCTTGATAGTAAATTCATATGGTATTCACTACACTATTTTTTGTCATGGAAAATTGCGGTAAAATTTTGGCAGCATAACAGTGTCACATAAAAACTCAAAAAATGGGTTGATGAGATAAAAAGGGGTATCTAATAATTTTTACATAAATTTTATAGTATGGGGAATGTGAAATAACATATCCCATCATAATTAAATGAAGATAACAGATATAAGGTAAAGAATATACTTGAATAAAGTGGAGAAACGAAAAGATCCCTTACTTGAGTGCATTACTCCAAATGCTTAGGAGGAGATTATTGGGAGCCTGGGTCTCCTTGGGAGGACAATAGAGAGGAGAGGGAATATTAAGGAAGTTATAATAATATTTTAGTGAATATAAGTGGGATCTTTTGTGGGTTTTTATAGTAAATGAGTGGGGAATTCATTAATATTTCACAAACATAGGTTTTGGAATCTATCTAATAAAATAACAAAAACCACAAACCTTCCCCTGGCATTTTCACATGTTTTCAACCAAATGAGAGTATTTTTAATTATTTTATAATTTAAAAGGTCCTAAAATTATAAAATAACACCCTTTCTTTTGTTTAAGTGATTCATACTCTTAAATAAATTATTTTAAAACCATAAAATATATTATAAGCTTTGGAGGATTCATAATTCCTTCATTAAATAAATCAAATTAATGTTAAATCTCATTATTTTAAATGTAAAACATATATTTGGAATTTTTTACCCATTATAGTATTTATTACATAACTTTTAGATCATTATGTTTTCATACTACGCACTGTATATTTATACAATATTTAATTTTTACCTAAAAATTTGACTATCTTATAATATTAAGAAAAATTAACCATTGGATAATTTTAAAATTTTGATTCCAAAAATAATATTCATTTTATCTAAATAATTTTCTAAATATTTGTATTTTCACATATAAAATAATAACCAACATTTATTAATAAATTCTGTGTTTTTTGACAGTAACAATATTTTGAACCCTTATAAAAATTAAATTTGAATTCATAAAAATTATATTATCATATATTTTTATTAAAAATTATTTTATAATAATATTTTATTAAAATATTATTTATTTAAAAAATACATTAATTCATCAAAATAAGTTCCTTAATTGAATTTGAATATTACAAAATAATGTAATTTTTGTTTTATTATATTAAAATCAAAATCATATATAAATTAACAATAATGGGATGAAAATATATTAATTATTTATATAAAATATAATGTACATACATATATTTCTAGTGTCTTGGTATATATCACTTTAATACACCAGAAAATTCCCTAAGAGTAAGGTTCACAACATTGAGATTTTCAATGGGTAGTTTAGCAAACATGGTTTGGGTCATGATCTCGATGAGCTTAAAGATCTTCCATAAATGGGTTTTCTCGTGATTAAGTTGTTGGATATCATATTTATATGGGTCAAGGGTAAATCCAAATAATTATATCTCCCTTATAAGTTTCGATAAATGAGATTCATAGGGTACAATCCTACTAGTTGAGGCCTTCTCTTCCTTTGTCTTTGTTAATTGGATTGGTCAAAAACCTATATTTATACTAATCATGTGATCAGTATTCTATGGTTATATTATCAATGATAAATATGATTAATGGTTTTTTAAATCCAATAGGATAAAACCAAATTAGTTCATGTGTTTTCTATAACTATATTACTTAATAAGACATTTAATTAAATCAAAAGGAGAATTTTATTTATAACAGTTTGGGTCATTACAATATCTACATCTTAAGAAATTTTACCCTGTAAATTTTCTTTTATCACCCTAATTTGGACGAGGTTAACTCTGTTTCATAGCCTCCTCCAGTTACCAAATTGATTATTCAAACACATGGTTTCTCCATAACTCTTTGACCTAATGCATTATCTTATTCCATTGAACTTTGTCAGAACAATATAAGATTATTACCAGAAACTACTAATGGGAAAATTCCTTATACAATGGTATAACCTTCGGTTGGAGAAAATTTGAGTATCCTGGTTTGTACATTCTTAAGAGGGATACATGGAATACATTTTATACTTAAGATATATTATGTGGGAGTGCAAGTTGGAAGGCCACCGCTCTGATGTGATCAAGGATCTTAAAGGGGATGATGTATATTGGACCAATATTTAGATTTTCCCAAAATATAATCACTTTCTTCCATTGAGATATGTAGAGGAATAATATGTCTCTAACATCAAACGTTAGATTACATTGATGATTATCGGAATAACTATTCAATTTACTATAAGCATCTTTGATGTGCTGCTTAATGGTATTAGCCTTTTCCACTATTTACATGACAATTTTAGGACCTATAACTTTTAATTATACAACTTCATTCCAACATGTAGGTGTTCTGAACCTCATCCCAAAAAGTGATTCATAAGGATCCATTTAAATACTCAAGTGGAAACAGTTTTCGTAAGAGAACTCAACCAGAGGAAGATGTTGATCCCATCCTCCTTTGAACTCAATTGAGTATTCTCTCAATATGTCCCCAAGTGTTTGAATAGTCCATTTATATTGGCCATCGGTTTGAGGGTGATAAGATTTTTTGTTGTTCAACTCAGCATTTAGATCATGTTGATGACTTTTCAAGAACTTGGAGGTGAATCTCATATCAAAAATTGAATACAATTGATAGTGTTACTCCATGAAGCCTTACCACTACTCTGATGTATATCCTCACAAGTTAATACAGTTATAAGTCCTCTTGAATCAAAATAAAGTGTGTAGTATTTGTAAGATGCTCCACCACAACCTATATAGCATGTTTTCTTCTAGATGTATTCAGAAGTCCAGTGACTAAATCCATGGTGATTTTTTCCCATTTCCATGTAGATATGGGTAATGGTGTCTTCATCCCATTAGATTTTTTCCTTTTTACCTGCACTTGTTAACATAAAATACTTCTTGATGTATACTCTATGATCCCCTTCTTAATATTGTCCCACAAATAGTGTTCTCAAAGATCTCGATACATCTTTGTGCTTCTAAGATGGATAGGGAAGGTTGATCTATATGCATCATCCAACAACTCATTCTATAGCTCAATATTTTATGGTACACATAGCCATGACCCAAATATTACAACTCAATCTTCTGTAACATTGAACATTGGTGATTTTACTTTTCTTATAGTTTCCACTTTCTTCCGAATTCCCACATCATTTATTTGATCATACTTTAACCTCTCTATAAGAGATGATTGATTAGTAAATTGTGAAATGTTTGATTATGTTATTTTATGATTCCCATGTCGATAATTTCCAAATCTAATAATACTATATCCCTCTCAATTAACATCAATGATAGAATTTGTAGATACTTTATACTTAGATCATCTACCACTTTATTCTATTTCCCATGACGGTAGTTAATTGAGAACTCATAGTCCTTCATCATCTCTAACAATCTTCATTGGAACATATTCAGCTATTTATGGGTGAATATATACTTTAGGCTTTTGTGATCCAAATATATTTCACACTTCTCCCCAAAGATTTGATTTCGCCATATTTTCAAAGCAAAGATTTTATAAGACTACTCTAGATGATGTGTTGGGTAGTTTTTTTCGTGAACATTCAACTTCATTGAAGCATAGGCTATCACTTTGTTGTTTTTCATTAACACACAACCCATGAACTTCTTCATAGCATTGCTGAATACTATGATGATTTCTCCACTTGTGGGAAGTGTGAATACATGTGTAGTGATAATACTCCTTTTTAGTTCCTTGAATCTCTCTTCACATTCCATATCCCAGAAAAACTCAACTCCCTTAAAAGTTATCTTGGTTAGAGGGTTTGAAAATTATAGTAATTTTCTCACAAATCAGTGATAATACCAAGCTAATCCAAGGAGACAACATATATCTATCATATATGTTTTCCTTGGACATCCTTCAATTACTCCTATCTTTTAATAGTCCACATATATCCCATTTTTTATGATTATATTCCCATAGAATGATATTTCCTTCAACCATAACTTACATTTTAAATAATTGGAATATATATTCTCCTTTTGTAGGGTCTTTATCATAGTGGTCAGATACTCCTCATACTCCTCCTTTATTCTTGAGTATATTAGAATATCATTTATAATGACTATAACAATTTTTTCATGGTAATCTCAGAAGACTATATTTATCTACTCCATGAAGATTTGTGGATAATTAATGAGTAAAAATGGCATTAATATGAACTCATAGTGCCCATACCTTATACAAAAAGCAGTCTTGGGGATATCCTTCGTGTTCAGTATAACTTGGTTATATATCAACCATAGATCCACCTTGGAGAAGTATTGTGATCCACGTAGATGATCGAACAAGTCATCAATCCATGGTAGAGGATACTTGTTCTTTATCATGATCATGTTGATCTCATGATAATCAATGAAAATTCGAATTTACCCATCCTTTTTCTTGACATGGAGAAATGGTTCACCCCATGGTGAAGCACTTGGGAATATGAACCCTTTATCTAGATTCCCTTGTAGTTGTTTTTCAGCACCTCACATTCTACACCAACCACTCTATATAGATTCATGGATAATGGAAATGACCCATCTATAAGATCGATTGAAAATTCAACCTCTCAGCTTAGAGGAAGACTATAAAATTCCCCAAAAAATCAACATATTCCTTCACAATAAGAATGTATTTTCAGTTGATTCCTTCCATATACTCAATTATTTGTGCTAGATATAGTCATTCGTCAAGAAAAAATGACCCATCTATAAGAGTGATAAAAAATTCATCCTAAAAAAATCAGCCCAGAAATCAGTATATATATGATAGATGGATTAGTAATATGATATAATCATCCATGAAGACAATTCCTCAAAAAAAATATCCATTATAGAATCATCAAAGAGGTTAAAATATCAATCGATCCTATAGATGGGTCATTTCCATGATATAATCATCCGCAAAGATAATTCCTCAAAAAATAAATTATCATATCCATGATAGAGATGTTAGTGATAAAGAAGATTCATCCTCCTCCTTGCACTTGTATAGAATTGGTGGATGATTCACAGTATAGAGAGTGATTTCCTTCTAATGTAAATTTATGTTGGCTTTATACTAGAAAAGTCAATCCATGCCCGTAATTGCATAAAATTACACCAAAAGAAGTATGACAAGGTTATCTGGGAAATTCAGCCCACAAATTTTTACTGGAATGATTTATATATTTGGTATGAAATAATTTACCAATTTTCCATTTTTTTTGAAATATTTACTTACGTGATTTGTGGTGGTGTTTGAATATTTCTACTAAACATTAGTGATATATAGGAATTCATAAAACCATAATAGAAAAGTATGTTTCCTATTATTGAATGAATAACTATAATACCTATCACCACTTCATTTTTGGGATCCAACTCGGTGGTTATGATATAAAAAGATCACCTTTGCTTCCTTGGAGGTTGTTGGTTTTCTTTGAAAACCCACAGCTTAGTGCAACGGTTTGAAAGTGCCATGTATCCTTGTATTTGGAGTAATAAACAATTCATTGAGGGTTGAATGGGGAATTACTTTCCTCCATCGCGTTAGTGGGTTTCTCCTATCGATAATAATTTTCTAGGTTTCCTTCCTTCCCACACCTAAATAATTCCCTCATTCCTCTTAGGCCATTTGTAGGGTGATTCTTTCCACCACTTCGACAAGTGGGATATTGAGATTTATTATCACTATTAGATTTCTTTATTAGAAGACTAGAATTATACATTGCTTTTCAATTCTTATATCCATGATACTCTTGATATTAGAAGATATATATTTCTACTTTTAGGGAACATCAGACAATTTTCTCATAGATATCAATGTCAAATATTTCTAGGGATTTTCATATACAAGTTTTTATCCCACCAAAGAAGTAGACAACCTTGAATTTGGTGGTAATGAAAAAGACGGAGGCATATCATTCTATTATTATGAAGTTTTCCTCATATTACATGATAGATTCATCATATTTTTTATTGAGGTAAAGAAATTCACTTTCCATTTTAAGTCAAAAAGTGTAAGGAAAATATTTTTTGAAAAACATTTAATAGAATTCCTTACACACCATTGCTTCGATCTCTTCCTTAGAATTTGTATTCTTGATCAATTCCCACTACTGATCATCTTCTCTTTCCATATGATAAATAGATAGTAGAAACATATCTTTCTTAGAACATTGAAGTACATAGAAGATCATGTAAATGGAGTTGATCAATTGTTCTGTGATTAAGGGATCAGATGACCCATTGAAAGTTAGAAACCTTTGTTACATAAAGGGCTCGATTGTAGCTTGTTATTTTTTGGGGGAGTTGTGATATCCTCTTGATTCATTTTTTTTATTCATAACCTATGTTAACTGATAGACTATCATAAAAAAGTTCATGATTCCTGCTACAATGAGGTTGGACATTCTCATTAGGACAATCGTTACATTTTCCATCACATTGATTGTTTACCCGATTCTTCTTATTCTGAATTTTGGGTAAAATAAAATGAAAATTATGGATGATTATTTTTAAACTATTAAATACATAAAGGGGTGATCTAATGAAATTAAAGGGATAACTTATAAATTACATTTTATTTCTTATCTTATGAATTATTGGCCTTTAATCTATGTTATATATGATTTATTTTTTAACATATATTATTATGTAATGTTTTGTTTCCTAAATAATGGTTCATAATGAGCTTGTTATTTTAACAGAGAACATCACCCGGGAGTGTCAAACCAAGTGTGCAGTAAGGCCCATTATTGTGTACTAGGTTACACCAAGTCAAATATGACGCACCTTGTTAGAGTTATTACCCCTAGGTACATATATTCCAAAACCACATCCACTTATAGTATCTACACAGAGATGTATTTTATTGATAAAACACTTACTCTATACTTACTACAATTTAGGTATGTTTTATTATAATTAGACTTATTCCAAAGGTCTTATCTAGAGAATTATTATCTTAATCTAAAAAATAACTAATGTTTTCCTTTGAAACCAATTATAATGACCTTGCTCTTTATTAAACATTAATTCGTGATTTATTATATAAAAGTTCACAAAATAAAACCTGAAATATTGGAAAGTCTAGTGTCTTTGTGAATTAGGTAAATTACATAACAACATAAATACATCATCTTTCTGTAAAAATTCCTTAACAAGCTTATAAATAAAACTTCATGGGATAACCTAGAGACACACATAAAAAAGGGGTGAGCTATAAATCTCAGTAAGAGAATAAACATGACATAACATGAATAAAGTAATAAATGTTAGATAAATAATAATTATAATTGTTAATAAAAGGAATTATAATCATGAACATTAATTATAATACATGATATATCATGATATACAGAAAGGAAACATGGGAAATGTATAAATAACTTAAAACCCTACATCATAAACATAGGTCTGGGATAACTGCTAATACATCACGATGGAAAAAGTATCATAAAGTAATTAGGTTTACTCCCTATCCCAACATGACTTCATAGGAGACTAAACATTACCAAATTCATTGGAGAACTATATAATTCTAATCACACCCATCACATTCATTTCATTCGCATGCTTAAGTGTGCCACATAGATCTTAAAAAATGAATTCATTCATCATAATAGTTTATTAAAAGGTCAAAGAGTGTGGAATAAATACATTTAAGTCAAAATTAAATTAAATAAAATTGTATAAAGGTGAAAAAACTTGATAGGAAATGGGTATGGTATTCACTAAACAATTTTTTTGGTATAGAAAATCATGGTGAAATTTCGGTAGTATAACGGCGTTACTTAAAAATTCATAAGATGGGTTGATGAGAGAGAAAGTGGTGTCTCATTATTTTTACATATATTGTATAGTAAGATTAATATAGAATAATATATACTAAAATATGTAAATGAATATAAAATACATAAGTTAAGGAAGATATTTCAATAAAGGGGAGAAAGGAAAAGATCCCTTACATGAGTGTGTGACTCCAAATGCTTGGGAGGAGCATCTCGAGAGATTGGGGGTTCCTTGAGAGGACTATAGAGAGAGGAGTTAATATTAAGTATATTATCCATGGGTTTTTATTAAAGATAACTGGTATATTGTGTGGGTTTATATTGGAAATGAGTGGGGAATTCTTTAATATTTCACAAACTTAGGTTTTGGACTCTATATAATAAAATACCTAAAACCACAAACCTTCCCATATTATTTTCCCATGGTTTATAAAAAATGGAAATGTTTTTAATTTTTTGGAAATTATAGGGACTAAATTAAAAAAATAATACCTTTTGTTTATGTGGAAGTGGGTCATACTCTTATTGAAATGTTTTTAAAAGCTTGACATATATTATATTCTCTGGGGGAATCATAATTCCATTACAAATAAAAAAATAAAAAAATTTAATTATTTTAAATTTAAAACATACATTTGTTCGTGGATACCCTTTACAGTATGTTTTACTTCACTTTTGGGTCATTATGATGTCCAAATACACACTATATACTTATGAGGTAATTAATTTTTACCAAAAAAATCAACTGTCAATTTTTTTTGAAAAATTCACCATTGGAAAATTTTTACATCTGGATTAAAAAACTAATATTCATTTTATCTAAATAATTTTCTTAAAATATTTTATTTTCACTTTTAAATTAATCATCGATATTTATTGAGAAATTCTGGTTTTTTTTGAAATAACAATTTTTAACTCTTATAAAAATTACATTTGACTTCATAAAAATTATATGATCATTCATATTTAATAAAAATTGTTGATTAATAATATTTTTTTAATATATTATTTATTTCATAATTAAAGTAATTAATAAAAATAAATTCCTCAATTGAATTTGAATATTACACAAAAATAAATTTTTTTGTTATCTCATCAAAATAAAATTCATTTATAATTTAACAGTAATTTGATGAAAATATATTCATTTTTATATAAAAAATAATGTAAATAATCATATTTTTATATTCTTGTTATATATCCCTTTAATACACCAACAAACACCCTAAGAGTAAGGTGCGTGACAGTGATATTTTAATTGGGTGGTTTGGTGAACAAGATTTAGGATGTGATCTCAATGAGCTTGAACTTCTCCCATAAACAGTTTATCTCATGCTTAAGTTTTTAGATCTCATATTGGTCTTGGCCAAGGAAAAATCTCAATGATTCTATCTCCATTAAATGTTTCGATAAATGGGCCTCATAGGTTACAATCCTACTGGTTGAGGCCATCACATCCTTTGTATGTGTAAATTAGATTTGTCAAAACCCTATATTTATATTAATCATTTGGTCACTATTAAATGAATATATTATCAACATTTAATATGATTAATAATAATTTAAAAAAGATAGGATAATACTAAATAAGTGAATATTCTTTCTATAACCATATTACATAATAATACATTTAATTAAATCAAAAGGGGAATTTTATTTATAACAGTTTAGGTCGTTACAGAGGCCTCCTCTAAGGTAATATACCTAATAAAATATTTATAATTTATTTATTTCGTATATAGTAACAAAAACGAAAGTAATATATGTAAATAAGAATAAAAGAGTAATTTTTTAGTTAAAATTTACTACAGTTATAGAATCCAACCTTTATAAAAACACAGTCAATTTCACGAACATTCACTTGTGTTTATCCATTTATGACAACTCTCTATCTATCTATAAATCTTATTAGTGAAAATAACATGTAGTTATATATTTATTTTTTGTTTCATTATTTTTTGAAATATTAAAATAATCCTTATTACTCTAAAATTATTTATTTATAAGAATATTTATTATCTTACCTCATGATACATTTACATTATTGCATTATATTTCACACAATGATTATGCCACTCATTACATTTTAAATCCCTAAACAAACACATATAAATTATCTATATATAAATATATAATATCTTAGAATAAAATTATTATTATAAGATAAAAATGGTTTTTCTAACAAAAAAATTAAAGACAACAAAAAAATAACATATTCTAAATCTAAAAAAACCTTTTGAATCAAACATTTAAAAATTTAATGAAAATAAAATAAAACAATGATGTATCAATATATTTATAAATAAACCATGTTATATGTCTCCAATAAAACTCGATCTACTGTTAAATTGAAAATATTTTAATCAACCACTCCATAAAAAATTTCAAAAAAAAAAATATATTCATTGAAAGGTTATGTTTCTAGAATTTGATCACATATCTTATCTTCATGTATGATTTTTTAATAGAAAACTAGGTATATATGAAAATGTACTTAATTGAGTATCATATATAAACATTTTTCAATATTTTAATAACTCATAGAACATGAATAATAGTTTTTATTATTAACTAATTTTATTTATTTTTTCATTAGCATTACACAGAATAATTTTTTTTCTTTAACAAATCACAATGAATCTTATATAATTAAGAAATATTTTAAAATATAACAAATAACTAGACCAATGAATTAAAAATATTTCAAAAGACAACATTTTTTGATAATAAATAAGTATAAATTATCCAACCAAATCATTAATTTTACAAAAAAATAAAATAGAACATACACAATTTATTTCCATCAATTTATTTAAATAAAATTACAATCAATTCATAAAATCATACAAAAAATTTAAAGAATAATATCCAAATATCAAAAAATATTTTTAAATACAAAATAAAACACATAAAAAATATTTTATTCTAAATAATAATAAAAAACATTTCTCTAAAATTTA
Source organism: Viscum album (assembly GCA_963277665.1). Lineage (NCBI taxonomy): Eukaryota > Viridiplantae > Streptophyta > Magnoliopsida > Santalales > Viscaceae > Viscum > Viscum album. The sequence goes on along the minus strand of OY728159.1, from coordinate 1,283,226,911 downwards.
TCATTATAAGACAAAACATGAGTTCTCTATTGCATAAAAAACTACTCCTAGTAAAGCAGTGAAATGTTTTAGAATATAAAAAAATAATTTGTAGATATTTAATAAATATAAAATTAAAAATTCATTTAAATATATTAATAAAATCCCTTCCATTTATTAAAAAATTATTTATAATTGAAAAATGAAACATAATATAACTTTCAAATATTTATAATTTACATTAAAAACTAAAAACTACAACTAAACTAAGGGGAGAGGTGGTAATGTAAGGTGTGACATTATGATCATAGGGAGTGGAGGAGAAGACACGGGAGACCATCTACTATATGATGGGAGAGTAGTGACAGAAGGCCATGGAGTGTTGTGATGGAGGAAGTGAACATAGAATAATTAGGGTATATAGAAATGGGGGTTGATGGAGGGGTAAGGAAATGAGGTTTGTGTTTAGATTTTTTAAAAACACTCAGTTGTTGTTTTACAAAAAACAATATTAAATCAACTAATGAACAAATATTTTTAATATAACGCCATTAATAAATATTTGGACACATTTTGATATTCTCCCTAAAATGTATTAAAATCTAATTAATTAAACCTTTTGTAATGGTTTAATATATTGTTACTAAAAACAAAAATTATTTGTATATTTTCATGCAGTGCATGAACAATTATTCAGTTATCTTGCACATTGGGTATGGAGTTATAATTATTTTAGTAATTTCTAGGGAATAATCTTTAGATAAAACATTAAGATGAAAATAAAAATTACCTTTGAATAAGGTAAATTATTTATTAATAATCATTTACCCATAACTTATATTATTATATTTTGGTAAGGGTTTTGATATGTTCCACTATTTTTATTATTTAATTGAACCTTAAAAACACGTCAGTATTATTATATACAATACGGGCATGATCATATTAAATTTTGTTTTGGAAACATTTGGAAACAATTGTTAAAATTCTTGTCAAATAATAAAATATAATATGGTATACAATTTGACACAAAATTTTAGGATTTTTTATAAAGATATTAAAGGATATGATATAGTATGAATGTATATGAATATTTTATCTATTAATAATATATTCATATTTTTTAATGTTATATACAATATAGGAAAATTAATTCTCTACAAAATAGAACCTTATACGATGTTCCATGTATTGACATATCATGGGTACTATATAGTTAATTGTTTTTAAAAGAAATGTACAATACATATTCATTATAGGGTAATGTAATAATTTTTATTATATGACATATGAAATAATGGATCATGAAATATGAAACATTGTGGGTATTTTTTTATTATTTTTATCTTCATTATAAGGAATTATATTTTAGATAGTTTTATTTGATTTTTTATTATATTATATGAAACTTAATTTCAAGATGGTATTATGATATCTAAATATAAAAGGAAATGATATATTATATTAGTAATATGATAATATCATATAATAAAATAAAAACAATGATTTTATATACATTTAAGAGATAAAATTTACTTTATAAATATTCTATAAATATGAAAATAAATTCAAAATAATATTATTAAATTTAAATTATGTAGAGTTCATAAAATCCCGAAGAAATATGAATTTTTCATAATTCCAATAATTTAATTATAATTGAATTAATAGTAATGAAAAATAAAATATTTTTATAATAATGAAACATCCATGAAAATTATGTTATAAAAAATATTTGTGACTATAGTCCTTTCAAAATTATTTTTATGACGACTTCTTTTCCAAAATTGGACATTTTACTCCAAAATTATAACAAAAATATATAATTTTTATAGATCATAATTTTTTTTGAATTATTATATATGATGTATTCATATATATTGTAAAATTATATATTAATACTTCATATTTCATATGAAAATTTTTTTTAATAGATATGTACATCTAATATTGATCATGGAATTTATAAATATTATGTAATCAAATTTATATAATAAATGTAGGAATATCATATTCATGTTATATATATTTAAAGTCTATAAAATTTTATCTTTCAATTATAATGTTTTTATGTTAATTCTTATATGACATGTTATATATTTTTTTGTAAAATTAATAATTCTTCATAAATCTCTTAATAAAATTGGGAACTGGTTTTTTCGATTTGATCATTTCCATGTACATCAAAAGATGTTGCAAAATATAAATTAAATGTGTTTAAAAAACCAACAAAAAATATTTCTAGGTGATTTAAGATTTAATACCATATAGAAAACGGGTTGAACATGAGTCTGTGGCTTTCAATAATTATCTAGGAGAAACATATGTGCGTAGAAAATGGAAAACAAACATAATATATCCAATGTTATTTCTATTGGAGGAAAGTTTTTGTGGTTGGAATAAAATTCAAAGTGCACTCCAATTTCATTTGTTAATTGTAATCCTAGTCACTTAATTATTATCTTTGGGTTTTAATGGCACTAGTGATTCCTTAGTCTGACCCTCACTCAATAAAACTAGTTTCGTCAAATTCTTAGTCTAATATTCAACTGAACTATTATTTCTTGAATGACCATCCTTAAATGAAATGGGAAGCTAATATAATAGTCATATTATCTTGTTATCCTGATTTTATTGGTGTTTTCTAACTCTAAACTCAGAGTTTTAGTAATTAAAAAGCTGTAATAATTGAAACTTTTGTCTGAATATAACCCAATCATAATCCATAAATAAATGATCAATAATGTGATCATGATTATGTCAACAAAACAGTAGCCATAAATGATACACAAGAAAATAATTGTATACTAAGTATTAAAATATATTTCTAGGGATTTGGATAGTGAATATATCAAAATAGAGAATTAAAACCCATGTTATATGAAGATCTAAAAGTGCTCCTTTCTCTAGGATGATCCTCATATGGAAGGTGCACTAATCCTCCATGTAATATTTTCTCTGAAGATCTTATAAATTTATAGTAGGATGGGGTACCTCAATTAACATTTTTTGAGTCCCCTAGAGAACCTCAAAATAGTTAAATGCTGAATAACTCCTCAAAAATGATTTAAAAATGAGTTAAAATGGTGGTTGTGGTAGGTAAGTGATGTATTGGTAATTATCACCATTTATAAACCATATGGGATCTAAGAGGACTTTTATAGAAATAGTGTTCATTACAAAAAGTTTCAAAAAATATTTGTTAAACTATTGTCATATTTTTAATTCCCTTATACCTCTAATTTATCCTCTTTCATGGTTTTCTAGGTTGTATGCATGGTTTTAAAACCATGAAACACAAACTAATGAACTATATTTTCTCCAAAAATTATCCAAAGCATGCATTCATCCTTTGTAACATCCATGTAGTATAAATAAACCTAAATTAAACATTTATACATGATAAAAAAACTAGATAGCATATTAATCACATTTAGATGAAAGAAAACTTTTGTGCACACTTTGGGTATAAGAAACCCCCCCACATGATCTTTTCTTTCCCTCAAGAAAAAACAGACAATCATTCTTATGAGATCAAAAAAATAATGTATAAAAAAGTTCACATCAAACAATTGAAAATTATTTAGAATGAAAAAATCATTAAAAGTTCTATATTCACCTTACATAACTCTCCAATCTTTAGAGCAATAATTAATATTAGATTTAATATCATTTTTCAAATTTTAATATTAAATAATTTTTGATTATGTATAAAATCCACCTTCTTTATTTAAACAAAAGTAACACTACCCATATCTATCTCCTCATACACTCAAGTAAGATAAACAAAGAATTCATCGATATAAAATAGTGGGTTACCACTTTTATAGGTCTTGAAATGTTTTCAATTAACATCTTTGAATCATGATTTAGGGTCATCGTCATCTTGGGAATGTTTTGATATCTCTGATTTTTCATTTGAGTGGGATAATTGAGAGAAATACCACACCTAATGCACTTATAAGATCCCATATCATGAACCATATATGGGTTTCTATTCACGGACACCATCTAGTGAACCATATTTGGAATCCCCTTTATGGAAGATGCTAGAAGGAATAAATGTTGTTTGAGGCATGATTCCATATTTTCTAACCCCATGATCGAATAAATTTCTTCGGGGATGATCCCTATACGGATGCCCGTTCACAGAGGGTCCTTTTAACCCTTTCATAGACACAATATCACAAACAATCCTATGAGGCCATCACTTTCATGGATGGTCTTTTGCATCCCCCTTCACAAACAGTCCTTTTCATCCCCCTTCATGGATGCTATTTATGGATTCACCTTTATGGGTAGCTCATGTTAGACCAAACCTGTATGGAAACAACTATACACTCACTGGTCTATACTGCAAGGGAAGATTCCTTGAACTCCCACTCAGGATCATTGTCGGGTTGTGGTCATGGCCCTCCAGATTAGTCTCTTATCTACCAGTATAGACTCCCATGAAAAATGGACAGTTGTACCATGAACATTTTGGATCTGATATAATAAATTTTCATTTATGCTGAATATTTCCCTAAAATCCACCTTTTATAATTCCATGAGCCGATATACTCCTCCATGATCCCAGAAATGCCTTGATTTGATATACTCATATTGGGTTCTTTCCCATTCTATGAGTTAAGATTATATTCTTGGATTCCCTAAGCACCTTGAGTCAAACATTCCTTAAGAAACTCTTAGAATCCCATCACCTGAATCCAATGCCAAGGGGTACTATAATGGGATGCCCTTGGATAAGTCCCACACTATCCATTACTAGGAATATTCATCCTAGTCATCTTGACTACATAATGTAAAACTGTATAGAGATCATCCCTCTAACATGACATTAAAATGTACTGTCATCATCCCCTTAACATGACATAAAACTATGTTTTCATAGTCCTAACTACATGACTTTAAACTTTTTTATTCTCTATATAAAAAAATAGGATGCCTTTTATGGTAAACATGATATTACTTATACATTAATCATAATATTCCTCATGCAATAATCATGAGATGACTGAAAATTAACCAGTATAAGGGAATCCCTCCTGGAGTAAGCCTCCAGCCATTCCTATGAGAGGAAACACTATTACTTTTCTTTAACATCCCATGATGTATCTAGATGGTTCATTAGATGTGACTATCCTTAATACCAAAATAAAATAGGCGACCAAAACATTCATAGACCCCCCCCCCTCTCTCATTGGGATCTAGTATTCATCCACCCATAGATAAAAGTGGATTGCGTTGTATGTAGGTATACTTCTTCATCTTGTTTCTCAAACTGATCATGACTCATGTGGCCTTTGAGGTTAGTGGTGTTCACACCATCCACACAATCCCAAACCTCAAATAATAATCCACTGAGTGTAATCCCCAACCATATCCACTCAATTAGGCCTCTTATACTATATAAGCCTTGAACCCATGTCTCAAACTTCAAAGGGCCATATTCCCAATGAAGTAGAACCTTAAAAGCCTCATAATAAGTGTAATACCCAATCATTTACCCTTAAATGGGCATCATATATGTTGTAATTACAAACTTATGTAACTATATAAAATTTGATTCCCAATAAACTGGGATATGTTGGAAGTCTCTATAAGGACCAAACCCAAGACCCAAATTCACCCTAATGTTCTCTAAGACACATTCTCGGATTGGTAATATCCAAATGGGAGATCACATCTCTTATAGGTACCTCTATATTCCTCTACATAAGTCCCAACCGAAAAATTGACTAGGAACCTTCTGCATAGACTTCCTTGATGTATGATGTTAAACTGTATGGTTCAGTACTCATCACACCACCATAAATGGAAATGTGTCCTATTAAGTGGCATCAAACGATGTGGTTTCTGATTCCTCTCATGGGGATATGTAGGAATATCATATTATGTGTTTGATACAGACATCAAAACAACTTATTTCCTCCTAAAATGATGGTAAACTTCAGAGTGCCCCACAACTTGTCTTAAAACCAACATCACCTAATAAATGACTATAGATTCTATGATACTTATACAAAAAGGTAACCATTTATTGAGAACCTTGGATACCTAAAAATCCATCCCTTGATATAGAACCTTTGATACATATATATCCATTCATTGATGGATAAACTTATATACATACAGATGATTCTAAAACCATGAATGTTCATAATTGATCGTTAACTTAGGATGATCAGTGTACACATACATTGGAATTAACGAGGGATTCTTAAAAATATCATAAATATATAATAGATTCCTAGAATAAGAAATATTGTTTCCCAAAATGGTGGGATGAGCCTGAATTTTCATCCTCTTGACCAATGTGAGTTCTTAAGTGTCGCTGTCCAAGTTCCCTAATGAACTCATTCCATTGGAAAGTTGGACCATGAGTAGTCATAGATATGAGAGCTGTTGGGTGTTTTTAACTACACTATCAAAATCTGTTAGAGACTATTTGTAATTAGTGAACCTGGTGTAAATGATTGTACAAAACTCAACCCCCTTCAATTGACCTTTGGAAAAAACATACCTTCTTCCAAAAACACTAAAAATGTAAATAACAGAAATACTTTAGAGAACAATAAGCCACTATAGGATACTCATGTAACTTCTCAAGTCCCATATCAGTGGAATACCTATACTCCCACATAACCTCTAATATAACACCTAAAAATAATTATAAACTATAAAAAATAGGATCATTCCTTCTTGATATTCATAATTCATGACCTTCATGTAATTTATAATATATATGCATATGTAACCCAAGTTTAATAAAAATATAGGATACAATGGAAGGAATGTGAGTAATGATGTTGTGGAATTTATTTCTTTTTAAATAAAATAAAAAATAAATAAAATGGGAAAACATAAAATAAATAAATTCATGTTTTTTTTGGTATGCATCCCAAAGAGTGAATTTTATTAATTTCCATTGGCTTAACCATGGATCCAAACCCACATCCATAGTCACTCAGTGGTTGGTACTTCCACTTAGGGACCAACCATATTTGACTGGTTTCTAGCCTATATACTGAAGAACAATCCACTTTATGAATATGAGTTGGTATTTTATATCAACATTACTCTATTGAAAAAAAAAACATCAATGATAAATCTATGTTTCCACCATACTCCCCATGCCATCCACCTCTATTTGTATATATAGGTTATCCCAACATTGAATCATAGGTGAAGGCACAATATTAATAGTTACTTTTTTGGATATTCATGCTCTTTAATGCCATAAATATAACACTTCTCTAAGATCCTTTCTATACTAAGTGAAATGTAAATTATGATATCCAAAATAAAATAATGTAAACATTTAGAATCAAAATTATATAATTTAATTACTTATTCTTTATTATAACATGAAAATAATTATCACAATAGAATTTATCAAAATAAATAATTAAATCATCACATGATTCATTAGTTGATACCATAATTATAGATTCAATTTTATCATTGAATTCATTCTCACACCAAATTTAAAAATAAAAAAACTTTTTCAAAATTCATTATTTGCAAGGGAAAATTATTTTAAATGTATATTTTTTCATATTGTTTGGGTGTAATTTTTTCCCTCAATAACCTATTCAACCATACCTTCCTCTATATAAAAATAAAAAATTTCATTATTATTTACTATAACTGGTAGTTTCCCAACTAAAACACACAATCTTTCAAATCAGGGAGATTGGTGTATTTTTTTTCAATGATAACCTCCATCGTAGTATATAATTTTTGAGAATTAATATAATTACATGAATTAGTTTATGGTTCCATTTGTGATAGTGTATATGATTTTATGTCATTGAAATCACTTCACCAAATTTTAACATACCACTATTTTGAAAAATGTGATTGATAGTAATAATTTTCAAATTAATCATGAATTAAAGAGGGTTAAATAATTAGGAATGGGTAAGACTCCTCCCACAATTAGTTATTTGAAGTACACGAACTATAAATGTGATCATAAATAGTGTTAGTTATCAACTTTTAAACCTCATATACCAAATCACCATGTCACCATCCGGATCATTCATGGTTATTTAAACAACAAGATAAATAATTTTTAAAATAACATAAAAAAAAAGAAGAAATTAAAAGGAAAAAAATTACTAAATCCATTGGTCTTGGTGTGCCCATATTATAAAATATTAATCCATATAAATAGCACCAAAACATGGAAAGATCATCAAAAAACATACCAAATTAGAAACTCAAAGTGATCCCTAAACCAACTAAAAATATATCTAGTTGAAGTGGAGTTCAATACCACAAAGAAAAGGGTAGTCCATGGTTCTATGGTTTAAAAAAAATTCTAGCAGACACCAATTTGAGTTGAAGATGAAAAAAACACAATCCTACCCGTGTTATTACTCTAGGAGGTAAGGTGATGAGGTTGGATATAAATGAAATGTACACTCTAATTCTAGATGTGAATTTGGATTTTAATCAAAAAAGTTGTTTTAATTCATGAATGGATTTTATATGATTCAATGTAATGAAGGATTCCTTGGTTTAACACTAAAATAATATCACTGGTTTAATCAAATCATTGGGTTTGTATTAAATTTGACTAGAATTTCATGAATTAAATACCCTAAATTTAAATTATAGTGGATCCAATGGTCATGGTATGTCCTTATCTTTTATGAGTTGGTGTTTTTATCACTGTTAACTCCTTGGTCTAGTATTTTAAGGAAATAAATATATGTAATTTCACTCTCAACATAACCCAAAAATGATCCAAAAATTAAAAATCAAAAAATAGGTCAAAATCATGCCCAAACAACATAATGTATAAATAATAAATACCCTATAATGCATGGAAGAATTTATAAAATATAGATATGGGTATTTAGAAAGTTAATAAAAAAATAAATGAGTCAAAACTAATGTTATATAAATATCTAACAGTGTTACTTGGTCTGGGATGATCCTCACATGAAAGGAACTACAATTCACTATAGAATACCTTGTATGATGATAAAATAGGGTTATATTTGGTTTGGAAACCTCCTATAACCTCTACTATATCCCACCTTTAATTCCAAAAGATTTACATGTTGAATACCCCATTGAAATGTCTAAAAATGAATTAAATTGGTGGTTGGGTGTAGGAATGTGATGCCTTGGTATGTGGAATGGTTATTAAACAATGGTGGAGTCTTCTGGTTACATCTGGAAGTATTTTTTCATTCTACATGGTTTTATCATGATTTTTGTAAACTGTGTTCAATGTGTACAAGCCCTTATACCTCAAATTTGGCCTCCCGAACAATTTATTGGGTTGAGCACACGTTTCCAAACCATGCATCACCAAAAAGTGGACTATTTTTGCTCAAAATCACCATAAAATAATTCTTTCTTCAATGGAAACATCCATATTTTCTAAATAGAATAAATGAAACATTTAAACATGATATAGCATAAATTATTTATTATATGAAACGTTTTTACATTAAAAAACTAAACATTTGTGAACACTTTGGGTAAAATCATCCTTGTTTTGATATGTTTTAATATGAATTAGAAATATATAAATATTTTAATTTTTTATATGTTCTGTTTATTAAAACATCCAGATATTCCATATCAAGAATGACATTAATATAATTATTAATTTGGATTAATTATTAATTTGATTTGATTTATTGAGGTTATTAATGGTATATGTGTTATTTCAAAGGCTTTGTTTCCTATAAGGATATGTTGAGAAAGAAAATACAGTACACCAAGATCCCAAGAAAAGTAATTGTAAAACAATAATTTCAACAAAAATGGACATTACAAGTGGATATTATACTTTTTATTGAGTCTTGAACAAATTGTCTTCATTTCGGTGAGATCCCATCCCATGTATGACCCAACACCATAGATATTTTTTGTGTTCTTGGTGAAAAATAAATTAAATTAAATTAACAATATTAAACATAAATTTTATCTATTAATATATATTTTTGGGAGTATTGAAAACCCCATACATATTCCATCATGATCATAGTGGATGAGATGACTAGAGGATATGGGGGATCAAAAAATAACAAAGAATAGTGAATAATTTGGGTGTGGTTCCTTGATTTTGTGCCATTTTTTAATGTTTAATCAATTAAATTTTCAATGAAATTTGAATACAGTTCTTACAATTCAACTTAAAATTTTTAAAAAACTATTATACATCTTTTAATTCAAATCACTAATACAAATTCCTTGGTGAAATAATCTAATAAATATTTCTCAAAGTTTTTTAGATAAAAATTATAGAACATTAAATACTAGGAAATCCCCACCTCAATTAAAATTTTTTCATCCAATACCAATATGACCTTTTGTAATCTTGTTCCTAATTTTAAAATGAGCTTAATTATCAAAGAATCCTAGGAATATAATTCAAATATTCTAAAATAATCATGAAAGAAATTATTATACCTAAAATTTATCAATTCAATTATGTTTACCATATTTTTTATTCAAGATGAATCCTTCTAGATATTGATTATACTTAAATGAATTTATTGGATCTATAATCATATAAATAAGATACCTATTTTAAAAGACATTATTTTGATAATTTATGGGATATAAATAATTTTATTTTCATCTTGAATTCCTAAACTAATGAATAAGTTTTAATCCCTTAAATTATTTTCTAATCATTGGGAATTAATAATAGTTATATAATTTTTAAAATATTATACACGAATTTCAATAAATCTTACAGAATTTTTTTATGTATTTTGTGGATATTTTTTTAGTATCTTCTTTATATACAAGAGTTTTGGTTTGAACAACATATATCTGGAAATCAATTAAAGAAACTTATTAAATGTCATTGGAATTATATTAAATGGCTTCTAGGTTTGAGAAATAGGTTAAATACAAAATTCAATCATTTTCTTATTCTATATTAATTTTGACCTAATAAGTTAGATAATTCTAAAAAAACAAGTTGATGTTAATGGTCCTTCAATCCACAAGAAGCTTTAGATAAGTTTGGTCTCTATATAACAATTTATATCTCTATATTTTAGTGCACACATTATGTAATATGACAATAGTGAATCTATGAAAGTGGAAAACACATGGATGTGAAATTATAGTAATATAATATATGATTGAATAATATAGGAAGGATCACATATCTCTTCCATTCAATGAGGATATGACTTTCATTGGGTATGGCTCACATAGTGAAAGACTATCTGAGGTGTCTATTAGATGCTCTAAAGGTAAAGATATGGTGATATATTAGAGAAAATTGAATATGGGTTAAGACCATTCAATTGTTTGAATAAATGACTATAATAAAAGAGGGGGACAACATAGTGGGGACTGTGTGTACTATGGTGTGGGGAAACCTTGTGGAACCTCCTTATTCATCTGACACAACCTATGTGTGTCGGGATGTTTAGGTCATGATATTTAAACATAAGAAGTTATATTGGACTCCTCTTGAAATGTTAGATCTAATGGAACCTGTTTTGGGTCATTTTTGAAATTATTAATAGGTTAATTAAAATAAAAAAAAAAATACATAATGTAAAAATATTATCATTAAAATAATAATAATCTGGTGATGGTATAGTTAAGTGATTTAATTAATGAGTATCTACTAGTAATTAAAAATTTATTTAATGAAGGTTGATGTTAAAATTTTAATGGTAAATCTCTAAAAAAGAGGTTTCAAACTACTTCATAATATTTATGAAAAGAATTTCCATCTTAAAAAAATAATAATGTTATTTTATGAGATGACTAAATATTTATATTAAAGTATTTAAATATATTTATGGGAACCAAATATATAAATTGTATAATAATGAAAAAAGTGTTATTTTCAACCTAAGGGGGAGTTGTAATTATTTTATATTGATAATTTGAATATCATGAAATAATGTTAAAATATAATAGCTAGTAATGGGAAAAGAATTACTAAAATTTATTAATGACTTTATATATGATGCTATGATTATATTCAAGGGAAAAATTATAATAATAATTATATAATGATTATAAAATGGAAAATGAATCATAATTTAAGGATTATTGAAGAATTGTGATAAAGAGAATATTATAATTAAATAAATTTCAGTTTAACTTATTTATTAAATATTTTTTAACAATTGAATTACTATAATGAATTTACATAGAGAAAACAATTATTTTTGAATTAATAATGTGTCTTCTCGTGTTTATATATATAAATATGAAATTATAATTTAGAGAAGTAAAATAAGATTTAATATTAAATACTATTATAAAGAAACATGACTTGATAAAATAAAATATTTTATAATGGGTACTTCATATAGATGTAAAGTCAATTGTTATTTTTTTCAAATATTATAGAGGTTGTGAAAATTTAACTTTTATTAAATTCAAAAGGAATAATATATATATATATTCATAAAATATTTAAATAGGTAAGATAAATAAATTAAAATATGTTCAATATTTATGATGTAAATGTGATTAATTAATATTGAGTGAATATAGTCTTGGATAGTAGCCAATTTAAGAAACTGGATATAGAATAGTATGTCTATAGTATCATAATGGTATAATAATGGAGGGAATTACTTTTATTAGATAATAATGAAGGAAGTTATGAAAGTAATTAATTTATATGGTGAAATTCATGTAATATAAATCATGATAAATGTTAAAAAAAATTGAGAACAATATTCTAAAACAGCTGCTACTACTTGCAGTAGACAATGAGATGTGAAAGGAAAACATAAAGTTAAGCCTTATGGGGGTGTCAGATATGACCAGGAAAACGTAATTATTATTTGATAATATAATATTTGTGTGACGATAATTTGAATATATGCTAATTATAGAATTGACTTGAGTAATAATGATACTAGTATCTAGTGATGGATTATAATAATATTGAGTATGTTCTGGGTGACAGAATTTTACTAATGTGTTTCTCCTAAGGGGATTGACGTGAGTTACTTGTTATGAGAATGCAATATTCTCCTTAACTTAATTAGACTTCATATGGATTCTTCTATGTGATTTCCTCACCTATTATGAGTTTTAGGGAACTAAAAAAATATTATACAACTCAAAATATATTTCTTCTATTCATTGTGGATATTGGATGTTTTTTGTTATAATAAATAATTATATTTATAATTATTATCCCCAGATAACTTGGTTTGAGGTGAATAATGAAATCTAATAAACTATTCATTCATTACCCATTTACTGAGGTTGAGGTTGATGATAACATTTGAATATTTACTCTCCCCTCTTATCATTATTTGTCAAGAATATGTAATGGTGATAAGTTTAAATAAAGAACATGTTTAGGTAGTCTCTTGATCGACTTATCATTTACAAGGTCTGTAACCCCATATGATTAAAAAAGAAAGGTACTCTACCAAGATATGGGGTGTGGGTCCTTTATCTAGGGGTTTGATATTCCCTAGAAGGATTTATATTACTTTAGTTTTGTGAGGGTTATCTAATTATATATTTGATAATCCCATGACTATTGTAAATTTTAATGGTGTGGTGAGGTCCCCTACCATGGTTAGAATATTATTACGAGTATTATAAGAAAATCTAAATTAAATTCTTTCTCAGAGTTTATTATGTGAGGATGAATAAGTTGAACTATAACTCGCTCTACCAAAATATAAACATTTATTTCATTGATTTGGTTATTTTTGATATGGGTTTTATAACATACAATCATATTTTATTGGGAATGCACTATGTTTTATTATTACATGTGGGTCGAATCACTATTTAGGATGACCTTACTAAGTTAAATTAATCAATCCTTGTAGTAACCATTAAAATTTTTAGTCAAATTTTACCTCAATTTTCAGTTTCTAATCCTCAAGATATCTCTAGGAGGGGATGGTAAATTTAAACAAGCATAAAAACATAAAAAATATATGTGATTGTTTAGTTGATTCAAGAGTACAATCTCTTCTCTTAGAATTATACAAAATACAAATGCGGGTGAAAAAGGGGCTCAATAATAATATTTTAATTATAAAAATATTATTTTTAGTCATTCACATGCATTCATAGGAATTTTATTTTTCTTCTAAATGAATCCTTAGACAGAAAATTTATGATAGTGTGTTCATTTATATTGGGGATTTTACACTTGGGATTTTATAAATTTTGTTTGTATCGTGACCTCAAGTGTTTACCATTACTAGAGGATTAATTAATTACTTAATTAATATAACTAAATTACTTTATTGATCAACTTATTTATGGTAGTGAAACAATATTAATACATGATTTAAGCCCTATTATATTTCCTCTCTGGGTTTAGTCTCATTTTTAATCAACATGAACAATAAGGGGAGAAAGGGAAGACCTTGAATATTGGTGGAAAATATTATCCAAAACTGTGTGATGAAAACAAAAGGGGTCCTTAGCTTCAATAACAGACAAAATCATCATATTAGTGACCTTTTCCCCATAACATAGGTCCAGTTAATTCTTTGTACTCCACTCTTCATTAATTTATATTGAAAATATTTACACAATACTATGCATTATTTCATTAATAATGTAATATTTTTGTTTTTAATTATTTAAAAATTAATTAATTTACTGATGTAATTGAACCCCTAATTTCCATTGAAATAATTCTTAATACTATATTACGTGAATTTATACATAATTTGTGTTCCTAGTTTTGTGTATTGTTTGGAGGATTGATGATGAATGAGTTTGTGGGTTTCTCCCACACCCTCTCATTATTCTCCAACTATACTTACTCATTATCTTCCTATTTACAACATACTCCCTTAGGATGGGCTATCATCCTTATTAATGGTTATAATAATTGAAGGATAATTTTATTTCATGGATCAAGTAGGTTGATCAATAATGAAATGTCTCTCAGGAATAATTGAACCATGACAGGGTGGATGCAGTGTGGGTTGAGGTGTGAAGGAACTTGGGATGTGGTAAAATGTTTTCATAGAAAAAAATGAAGGATGTCTGAGGATATAGATGTTCTTTTCATCAATATATGAGAGTCAAGGATACAAGGAGGTTAGTGGGAGAAGTAATGTGGGCATAAACACAAGGTTTATAGTGGCTGCAGTGGGGTATCAGGTTGCCTAAAAAACTAGTGGGATATAGGAAACATCAATGGGTACATCGTAGATCCTATTGAATTGGATGTGGATAATGTTACCTCAGCACCATCGGTCATTTGATATATCTTGTTTTAGATGACACACTACTCACCATGTGGAGGGGAAAGTTAAATCCAACCCATTTGGTTAGGCAACTCGACCACATGAGCGGATTAGGGTAAATTCTAGGGGTTGAGTTTTCTCAACCCTACCTAGGTAGGAAAATGTGTATTTTTCTAGTTGGGAACTCCCTAGACCTCACCTAGCATGCCACATGGCATGTTAGGGTGCTTCCACATGGCTCATAGTTCTTTCATGGGGAATTTTTTACATTTTATTAACTAGGTTTCCATTTTTGATGACTAAAAAGAGTCTCTTAAGTATTTTTTTCATACATATTAATGGTATAATACTTTTAATTATCTAAAGGGTTTTTGTGGAAAGGTATATTTTTTTATTTAGCTCCTTATGTAAAGTGATCCAGTTTTGGAATTATGATTTGAGTTTTCATTGGGTAATATACTAACTCCAGTGTCCTGGTTATGTATATATTGGGGTTTCAAAACCACCTGTTGGTATTATTGGTTGTTCCCATCACATGCAGTGGGATAATATCATCTGGCTATAAATAAAATAGGTTCAGTTATTACCTCAACATAATCTGGGTAGAGATCCTCCATCGATAGTGTTGGTAGTCCCCCTATACAAGAACCCATTATGGTTAAGTATCCTATATAATAGTTGGTACTCCATATAGTAAATTATATATAATATCCTCTAAAATAGTTATAAATATGTTATATGTTAATACCTAGTGTGTAGAAAAAGTGTAAAAATAGGTATTTTAAAATATTATCACTATAATTACATCGTTACAATATATTCATCCTATAAAAATTATATTGAATTTTTTTGCATCACATTTGAATTAAATTAAGCATGAAAAATAAAAAAAATTGCACCTTGTTAAATTTTGATAGAACACATGTTCAATTCTTTTAAGAAATCATAATTCAAATTAACTAAATCTAGAACCCTATAGATCATCCATACATGCTCTAAAATCATTAAAAATCATTAATCTAGACACTATGGGTTCTATTACATATAAACTAAGGCTCTATCAATGTTGATACATTCATGTAAATACTGTTAATTTTATCAAGTATGTTTTTTAGGGATCAAGGTGCCTCTAAGATTTCTTTTTCCCCCTAGAAGGTGTGATGGAGGGAAGAGGATATATCTAATTCATGAAATGAATATCCCCTTTAGGTTTCTCTTTGATTAAATATTTTTGTTTAATCTCACTAAAATATATCTTAGGACCCAAAATAAGTGTAATCTTTTAAATAGTCCAAATTTTATCACCAATAATAATAAAAACATGTTATAAATATAGTGACTATTTTATCAGTCATTTATAATAATAAATATATGTTATGTGATAAAGTTTATTCCATCAACTTGACCCCTTTATCCTATTAAATACTTAATAAACCTTTAATAATAATATTCTGTTGACAAAAAAATTATTCACTTAATAAATCAAGGATCAATTGAGTGAATACATTCAAAATATATTCTTTTCAACTCGAATAAAATTTATTTTATTTATTTCTTGAATTCTGTTAATGTAATAAAAATCCTAGCACCCACTGTAGTCATATTATATCCTAAACCTCAATTCAATAGAATTGAATAACATTATAAATAAACATTGTGTTTGACCATTAATGAACTTATATCGGTAGTAGTGAGTGGTACTCTCTGATCAAAATTACAGTTTAGTAACCTGTCAAGCTCCCGATGTAAATAAGGTTTAGCCTTAAAAATGAAAATCTTCTGTGAACACACATTTTGTACTATAATTAATTTTTTACCAGATATATCATAAACGATTATGCACGCTTTGTTTTATCAGTCATTATTTCAATAATATTTTATAGCATTTCTATATGGACATACCTTCTTTATCCATGACCATGGATTAAATAGAGGCACTGCCATTATGGTCAATAGGGCCTAATCCATATCTTCCTTTTAGAAGAAAAAAATATTATCTTGATCATTAAATCAATTTTTTTTACCACCAATGACACACCAAATGTAAGATCTATTTAAATGAAATAAATTTCATGGTTTTTATCATACATCAAAGTATTTAATAAAATGGTATACATTTATAATGTTATCATTTTAGGAGACTAATTCACATGTTAGTTGATATGAACAACCAATGACACTAAAAACATGTGGTATTCCTATTAGAAGGCCAACCCTCATTTTCACCTCTACTTAAGATAAATTAGTGTGAACTTTATGAGAAGAATTCTCAATGCTTATGAGACCCCAACACGAATTTGTTAGTCATCATCTATTCCTCATCAGTATTATTTATATCGATAACATGAGATATGTTTAATATAACTTTAATAGAATATAAAGGTTTTTATTGTAGCTAAAAACTATTATAAACTGATGATAAAAAAATTATATAAATATATTACTATTTAAAAGAGGAAACATAAGTATGAACACTTTTATTTTAAGAATACATAATTCTTAACTCACTATATACAAGATATTGTAATAATAAAATACTTATCATGTTGGGACTGGGGGACCCAATTTTACAACACTCTTAATTGATTTAGTTAAAACTTTTTAATGATCAACCAGTTATATCCCACAAGTGAATATCGTGATTCAGTTGAGTTATGGCTCAGGTCATTGGGTCGGTCGCAATTTTATATATGGATACTCTAATTTTAGAAACCTGACAACTTTGACTAAAACTACTTAAAGAGATAATATCATTGTGAATATCAATTTTTCCTCTTTTATAAATATGATATATCAAATAGTTCGATTTTCATAAACTTACTATAATGAAAATACTTTACTTTCTCTATATGAATCTAAAACATGCTATAATATGCATGGTACCTGTAGATATGGAAACCATTGACTTCAATAATCTTCACATTCTCATATCCCTTTCCAAACTATGACATGAAATCAATTAATCTATATGAATACTTGTTTTATTCTCTTTTTAATAGTGTTCCTACCTCTCCACATACCAGGTACATGTCCATTGTACTTTCTCAACAACTTTTGAATAATTTTTTTTACATTTTGTGAAGTTATCCTAGATTTATTTTATATTTTCTATCCATAATTTTTGTGTTCAAAACATCATATCTAGTATATATTATGGAATATGTTATAGTTCTAGTTCTATTATTATGCAGTTCTACACACCATATTAACCTCATCATTTTTCACATTCATGTCTTCTTGGTGAGATTTATGTCCTGTGAAATTAGTGAAAATTATATCTTTAATGTTTAAAACTTTTATTTTTCATTTCCTCATATTTTCTTATAATTTGACTTGATCTAAGAAACCCTTGTATCTTTCTCAGTAGGTATTATTCCCTATAATACAAGGTCCCATATTAAGTTAATATTCTATGAGATTATCTTTACCTAATATTGAAAAATAGTAAGACTAAATTTTTTTCAAGTATAATCAACATATTTTACTTAGAAAACTTTAATGAGCCCATAAATTTTTTATAGGTATAAAGAGAACTACCATTCCAAATAAATATTCAATGATAATTATGACTGAATTAATACATAAATGGATCTCTATAACATGAAATGTTTATTTCATTAATTTTATATCTCTAATCCTTTCAAGTTAGAGAAGACATACATATTCCATAATATTTCCTCTTAATGATGGTGGTCTTAAAAATCTATAATCAAATATAATGATCAATAAATGTTTTTATGATGAGAGGACTTTAAATGTATTCCCTAGGATTATTAGTGAGAATTCATGGTTATAGTATATATAATGCTTCAATAAAGAAACTCAATAATAATTCATTCATTATTTTTCCTATTATTTACTACCCATGTATTATATCTATTAAATGACCAAAAGAGGCAGCACAAAATCTAGAGAAACTACCGAATAATTGAACAAGATTTTGGAACATGTAAATACATCATGAATTCCTATATAATTATTAATTATTTAAATTTACACATCACTACATTACTATATGGATAATTATTCCTAAAGACTAATATATTTTCCCCCATGGTGAATATAATATCATCATTATGGTTTTACCTTTTTATGAAACATGTTACTCAAGAATAATTCATCCGACTAAAATATTATATTTTAGTGTTATTGTGCTAACTATCATATATCCAATGTCTAAACTTTAATGAAGACTAACATGATCCCATTTTCTAAAATTAGATGTGATCACACAATAATATTGTATCCTTTGACTAAAATTTATAATATGGGGATGTTAACATCCTCAGTCACTGTAGGATCATTAATAGATAAGCACTTAGGGTTTTCTTAATGCATTTTTTTTATTTACATAGGCTTTGTAAACTATTTTAATATTAGAAAATATTTAGTGACATAATGGATTTCTATCATATTATAACTTATAAAATATTCATTTTTAATTATATTTAGAATATGGTTAAGGGTTAATAATATTATTTGTGAATCATGTCTCAAAAATATTTTAGATGACTAACCAAGATTTCTAAAATATGTCATCAATCCTCCTTTTACTAAAAATAGAGATATGATTTTTATAAAAAAATATGATTTTGATAATTAATCCACTATATATTTTAATGATCAAGGAACACTTGTAATACTCTTAATGAATCCTCCTTTACCAACATCATGGATTTGTTATTTATAAATAAATAATAAATTTTGAATAAATACACTCTGCATTTTCATGATCGATGAATGCCCTATTAAGATATTCTTCAGCTCATTAGAAAGAAACAACTCATATATTTTAACCATTCTTATGCCCTACTTCACTCTTACATTCATTAAATTTCTTATAGGAATCTCATGAATTATATGAATTTACCTCTACCATCAGCTTGAAATATTCCACATATATCATGATGAATTATTCATAGAATATTTTTTGTGTGCCGTTATTTCTAAGTGTTTCTTCGACTAAAACATGAAAATTATGTGTATAAATAATAATTAAATTTTTTAACTATAAAGAGCCTAAATATTATACAAATTGTATCCTTAATAATTTTTTTTGTTTTACATGAAAAATAATTAAATTTCCAAAATTCGGTATTAATGAGTCTTATAATATATATTCATTATTTATTGCCAATGATTCAAGTATTATTAAATTATTCATTCAATATGAAACATCAAAAAAAAATTCCAAAACAAATAATGTCTAATTACGACCTAAAGAACACTAAGATAATTTTTTTTTGATTTAAAAACACAAATATAGTTTTGAAAAATCAATACACTTGTTAAAAATAGTCATTTACATCTCATAACTTGCATAAGAAACGACCTTTCTCACCCTCTTGGTGAATTCAACATGAAATATAGAAATGTTTCTATGGTTGATTGGATCTAAAAATAAAATACACATATGTGAAATGTATATTACATTTAATAACCAAGAAGTACAATATAATTATTTATTTTAATTGATGAATATACCTAATTTAGAATATATTACCTACTTATTCAATTCATTACAATTTATATTAATGTGAACATTATTTCTATATAATAAGAAAATATCTTCTTACTCGATGCCCTCCCTATTTATCTTTTGTTTCTTATAAAGAAATTGTAAGGGTGAATTTGGATTCACACTAACCACTATCCTTTTCACTTTTTCTTTCCTTTGGTGAACCATAAGACCTAATGATTTATATTTAATTAACTTCTCATATTCTTGGTGAAACTTAACCAAAATATATTGAAGTGGTTTCTCCATACTATCAATTTTATAAAATACGATGTATTTGATGTAACTCGGTGAAAAGGATGAAATAATTTGATTTGCGAAATTTTTATGATTCAATATGAATCTATCTGTCAAATAAAAATTGTTTAGTTTGAACATAATATCATATACTACTTTTTTTACTTTATCCTGAAATAAATCTCATAGATGTGACAACATGGTATAGCATCCATGTCTATAAGATTCTTATGTAGAAAAGTGTACATTGATGATAGAAATATAATATAAACATTATATGTGTCATCTATAAATCTTTTGTAAAGTTCTTTTAACCCCCACTTTCTTCGTAAGGCATCATAGTAGAAAGTGGGGACTTTAGCATATACAGTTTTCTTTTATCTCATAGTACTATGTGAAAGTGCCAGTATTACTCTTAGAAATTTTTACCAGTTAGGAGTTATTCATTGCCTAGTCTTGATAATAGTATTTTAATGGTATTACATTCCATTTTTCTACTAAAATAAACTTCATTAGATTATTAATTTTATCCATATTACAGGTTATTATAAATGTTACATTTATTAATATTAAATGTTTCCTATAATTTTATAAATTCCTAGAAGCCCTCAACTACTAGATTCAAAATCATCATTTAATTGTGTATTCTAGTTTGAATGGATTATAAAACCCTCTCATCAAAGTATAATCTATAGCTGAAAAATTACATGGAGAGTTTCAATGTATCCTTTCGGCTAGCCAACTACACTAACTCATGGCTCCTTGATCTATTGAGTGGAGTACAATATCCTAAAAAGAGTATCTTTGATTTACATAGTAATTTTCCTCAATAGTTACACCAGGCTTGTTATGGATATTTATTTTATGAAAATTCTAGTTAATTCAACCAAACAATAATGATAGAACTCTCCAATATTAATATTTTTCCCCAATTAGGGATGATGAGAACCTTGTAATACATTTTCTCACAAAACCAACTGATAGGAGGCTTTTCATGTCTTCATATTTCCATTGAAGTTTTTATAGTTTTTTTCTAATGAATGAAATACTTTTCTATTTGACATTATTGTTATATTCAAATGAACTCACTACTTAAAATTTCTAATATAGAAAACATTATCTGTGCATATTTATTTTAACTATATATTCATGTTTATTATTTTATGTGACCACATCTAAATTTTACAAATATAAAAATAATAAACCATGAATAAATAAAAATAATTGAATTTATCATGATTCAATTATAAGTGTTAATTAATTAAGTGAATAATGGATCATCTGTGACCTTAGTGGTAATTACTTTAGTCATGTCACATCCAAATTGTAACATCCTGACCTCGGTTCCACACATTGGTTCCCTGAGATGGTCGGTCACATGAACTCAGGAACGCCTCCCCATATGCCAGAGGCCACTGACTAGAAGCGAGGGTCTAATATCAATCTTTATCAGAATATACCCACATTATCAAAGTAGAAAAACATTATAAATAAATTAGAACAACTAGATGATATAACCAATAACCAAACCAAACCAGTATAAAATGAAGACCAAAATAGGAAATACAATATCCAAAACTAAATAGTAGATAAGTCATGAAAAATACGTATCAAGTGTCAATATAGATAACCAACAATAAATAAACATAATTAATACTCTCAAGATGACACACAGTCACATTTGGTTCCCTCATTTATTCTCTATCCCAACTCACCCATTTAACATAGGAATATTTCCCTTATCTTGCCCTATAAACATGAAATCTATTTGGGTACCACTCAAGAAGCTTTATTAGGGTGTTAGTACAACCTAATAATCCAACACCACCATCTTATAAAATGATATGTAGATATTAAAAGTATACTTAGTTGTATAAAGAATAAAATATAGGAAATAAGGTAAATAGTTTACATAATAAATTATAATTTATTTTACCACATAAACCCTCAGGTTCCTAAGGAGAACCAAATCATCAATACCTACTTTAACATGTGAAAGAGTCTGAACTATTCCCAAGGTATATCACATATCAAAATAACATTTTCATCAATTAACATTTCAATTCAATTCATATTATGAATAATTGGAACTATAGTCCAATGCCAACATTTTAGGCCTATAATGCCATGTCTAGCACTCCATGGGTATTTAAACCATTAGTCTATGTCCTAAAACTCATTTATCACTATGGGATTTTGAAGAAATAGTCCATGTCTCACAAACATATATCATTCAATCACACATGGTATTTTGAAGTAGCAGTCCATGTCCCACTCAAGTTTTTTAATTAATCACACAAGTGGGATTTTGAAGCAGTATTCTATGTCCCACACTCATATATCAATCAAGTATACATGTGGTATTTTTAGTAATAGTCTATGTCTCACACTAATATATAAATTAAACAGATATATCACATGTATCACATTTATCCCACTTAATAGTCATTAAACAATTCATCAATATTTAAAATCATGTATATCATTAAAATTTATCACAACAATACGTGGTTAAATACTTGAATCACATGAAATAATATAAGAAAATCACCATCAAACCATGGTTAAGTATTCAATTCATATAACCCAATAACTTATTATGGTCAAGCCAACCATCTCTTAATCCCCATTTTCAATTAATTCATATCACATTAATTGACCAACTACATAATCCCAATTTCCCATCAATTCTAAATTCTCAAAATTACATTAAATAATTAACCAATTAATTAATATAATTTCAACAATTACATTACCACAATTACCCAAATCAAAGATTCCCAAGTTCAACTCCTATCATATTCCCATAGAAACTCAATTAATCAATTCAATGATTCAATAAATTAACTAATAACTTAATTTATTCAATTCAATATTCAATTTTCAAACACACCAATTGAAATTCCACAAGACATATAGACATTTAAAATTTAAGACTATGGTAATTGAATTTAAACCACATACCTCAAGATTGATAATGAATGCTTGCCTATAGAAATACCCAATTGAAGGGAAATTATCAAGAACATAATGAAGATAAAGATCTATATATGAAACATAGATCCAAGATCAAACAGATTATATCCATGGAAAACTAGATCTATATCCACTTATAATAGAGAAAAAAAGTCCCTTCAAAATATGGGAGAAAGACTCGATATAGAGGATAAACTAACCATGATGATAATATCTTATTATGAGAGGTTAATATCTTCAATATGGGATTCAATTTGATAATAATAGAGGTTAGTAATCATTGGAATCTGTCTAAGAACCTCCTAAAATGAGATAAACTTATTTAAGGTCAATCTATGGTGTTTAGGGATATAAAACATGGGTTTGGGAAAAAATGTAATGATTTTTTAGGGGATTAAATTTCCATGTGTACATTTTCTTGTATGGGGAACATGGTTTTCCCTAACCATGCTCCTAACTATGAGACTCCTCTCAAAGAGTGACATGGTTACTAAAAGAAGGGTGAACAGTTGCAAAAACCATGCACCATCCATGTGAATCCTCTCTATTTCGGTTGACAAGGTTTTCTAGCCTAGGAGCACGATTTTGGGACACTGTGTGCCAATCGTGAACTGCCCCTCATTTTTCCGAAACTCTAAAATTTTATCCAAAATATTCCCAAGTTAAAACCCATAATATATAAACTCAAAATAAAGAAAAAAGGGTACCTATAAATGATCTCTAAATACCTCTAGAAAAATTCAGGATCTTATAATATCCCCACCTTATAATAGGTCATCCATGTTCTATACTCCTAAGCATCTCTAAAATGATGAGGTAAAATGATCTTCCCCCTGAGCCCACATATCCACTCTTCTCTCCCTTGTTTTCACCATAACACAATTTTTTTCCATAATACATGAACCATAAACATAGTATTTCCCTACAGCACTTTATCACTATGATCGAACAAACAATCCTGATTCTCCTTAAAGGACACATCATTCTCAAGATCAACATAATCCAAATCGATCACATGAGAATGGTTGGGGTTATACCATCGATGCTTTGACACATAAAAGAAATTGTGTATAGAACTGTACCTATATGGAAGATCCATTCATTACACGATCTACCTGATTCTACCCACAACCTCAAATAGTACAACAAATATGTGCACCAATTTACCCTTACCATGAATCCTACAATGACCTAATATAAGTGACACTCAAAAGAGTACACAATAACCCTATAAAAACTCTAGGGTAAGTCAAAATATATCATCATATAACTTATTTATTTGTTTATCGATAGTATTATACTTCCGAAATAGTTTAACCTGTGCCAATGTCTCCTACATGAGACTTAGTCCTAATAACTCTAACTCACCTACCTCCATCCAACATAGAGGTGATCTTCATGGCCTACCACAAAGATCCTTATATGGTTCCATCTTAATAGTTTCTAGATAACTATTATTATAGGAAAACCCCACCAATTCTAGGTGATTTTTATAAGACCCACCAACATCTAAGACACATAATTGAAGCATATCCTCATGCACCTATATAGTACTTCCTTTCTTCCCATTTTTATGCAGGTGGACAATCATACTAAATAAATTTTATGTAACAAGAACCATCAATCCTTATTAGACGAGTCATGTAAAACATGAGTCATGGTATGAAAAAAATACTCCATGACACCACATACCAATGAAATATTTCTTAAATATACAAATATACATTATATTCTATTAAGAAGGTCTCTCATAAGAGCATGAAATGTTCTAATTTCATCATTTATTCCATAACCATCCAAGTAGCATAATTATTTCAAGGTGTCCTTGAGAGAACCACCACAAAATTCATGGTAACGCCTTCCCACGTACATTATTGAATGGGAAGTGACTATAGTAAGCCACCAGGGTGATGATGCTTGGCCTTCACCTATTTAAAGTTGTATAATCATGTTTCAAACCTTGCAATATCCTTTTTGATACTTGGACACCAATATTATCGATATAGGTCAGGGTACATTTTGGTCAAAACTAGATGAACCTCCCACTTCGAGGGATGAAATTAATGCATCATCTCCTCCTTTATACTCTTAAGAACAAAGAAATTATTCCTGAAATAAATTATTGCATCCTCATCTACTATTCCATTAGAAGGTGTCTCCCCACCTTCAATGATTTATCTCCATGCCAAACATTTAAAATCGTCATAATTCATGTCTCTAATCTAGTTTAAAATTTTAGATTCCATATAAACAAATAAGAGAGTCATCTTGTTCTGGACCTCCTAAGCTACAACATGTATATCATCCATTAAATTCATCATCTTCTACTCATTAATAGACTCATGAACTGCTTGAGTCTGTGTTTTTCAACTTAAAGCATCAACAAAAATGTTTCCCTTCCTGAGTGTATATGTTAGCTCAAAGTTGAATGACTGCATATACTCAACCCATATACACTTTCAAAGATTCAAATATCAATGTGAAATGATATATTTTAGACTCTTGAGATCAATATACAGAGTAAAATTATCATCAAACCAATAATGTTTCCAAAACATTAAGGCATAAAAAACTACAGCAATACCGGGGTTTTGTGTAGGGTAATTTTGTTCATGTGGTATCAACTACTAAGACCCATACACTATAAATTGATCTAGATAAATAAAAAATTCTCCAAGACTAATACTATAAGAATAAAAAAAACATCGTAGACTCCTCACCAGGCTTAGTCAAGATCATGATCAGTATAGTAGTCAAACACATCTTCAACTCCTGGAAATAATTCTCACATGATTCAGACCATTCAAACATAAAACCCTTCTTGTTCAATCCTGAAAGAGGTGATTAAATATGGGAAATGTATTGGATAAACCTATGTTAATAACCCACCAATCACAAAAAAACTATGGATATCAAGAACATTCTTGGGTTTCTCCCAAGAAAAATCTGTCTTCATCTTCATTATGTCTGTTGACACACCTTCCTTTGAGATGATGTGACCCAGGAAGTGTACCTGATCAATCCAAAATTAACACTTATATAGACTGGTGTATAGATTATGCTCTCTCAATGTACTCAAAATTATGTCAAGATGATGGAAATTGTCATCATGAGTCTTGTAGTACCCCAAGATTTCATACACAAACACAACCACAAACTGATCCAGACATGGGTGGAAGATTTTTTTTATAAAATCCATAAACACTGTAGTATAATTTTTCAACCCAAATGAAATCATGATGAAATAATAAAGTCCATGCCTACTTCTGAAAGAAACATGAGGTATATCAGAAATTATAAATCTAAATTGATGTTAAACTAATATCAATTCAATCTCATAGAACAAACAAGCTCCCCTAAATTTTTCAAATAGATCGTCAATACATGGAAGTTGATACCAGTTCTTCTTAGTCATTCAGGTCAATTTTTGGTAATCAACACACATGTGAAAACTCCCATCATTCTTCTTTTCAAAAAAAAAAAGGATAACCCCAAGGTGACATAATTAGACAGAAAAAACCTTTATTGATAAAATCACCCAACAGAGTCTTAAGATCCTAAAGATCTATTGGTTCCATTTTGTATGGTAGAATATAAACTGACTCATCTTCAGGCTTGAGATCAATTATAAAGTCTACATCCCTATTTGGTGGTAGAATTGAGATGTCGTCAGGAAACACATCCTGCAACCTATCCATTTTATGTGTAAATACATCATATCTTAAACTCCCATCATCCATCAATAGACTAGAATCCAAGGAAGTAATCTCCCCCAATCGATGATGAATTGACCCTGAACAGCCTACCTTGATATCCCATTCTCCATGATGAATATAATTTTCAACCTTAGGAGATGTAAAATTCACTCTCCTTCGGTAAAAATCTTTGTGGTCTTAGTATTAATATAAACATCCTTTACCCATATTTATTTTAAATAATTATATAACCAAAATACTGGGATCCCAACAAAAATGATATGCCCCAACCATGAGAGAACACCCTTTTCACAAATATATGTCTCTCGATTGTACAACCAAAAGTGTATCTATCATTATATCTCCACTAAAAAACTCCACAACCAAAGTCAAACCATTCAAAATTTATGAAGATATAAAATAATGAGGGTCAACATCATCGAATAAGTCACCAATAAGTGTACAAGCTACAATATTAGTACCACTAGCTGTCAACTATCCAACATCATTATCCATAAGTGTATGATAAAATGAATAAACTATTTTTCCCCTTTTACATGTGATGTAGTATGAGTCCCATTTGATGCACCAATCTGCTAATATGGGTTCCCTTTCCCAAAATCACCTCATATAGTACCTCAACAACCATGGAAAATAGAATTATAACTGTCAGACTGGTTCAATGTAGTAGTCCCCCTTCATGTACTCTAGTTTTATTTATCACCTTCATCACTACCCATTTATTGATGTAATAACTTGTTTCTTCATTGAGGTATAGATCTTTCCTTTTCAGTTTATACTTAGAAAAATGGGGGGAAATTGGTTGAGGGGATGTCTACAGGCCTATTACATGATGTGACTACAAACTACATGTTGTGTATGGAAGGCTACATGACATGTAATCCCAGTACATGGCCATATAATGGTCTATCCAAAATTTGTATGGACACA